>JAUKPH010000017.1:10107500-15107500 GCA_030549335.1 Pontederia crassipes
TGTCCCTTGATAGAAATGTACATTGTAGACAATCCAAATTTTGATACTACGCATATAATATTAATTTGAGTACCAAGTTTTCGTCGATCACCTTTTCATATTTACATTTTTTTCCTACAAAAAGTATGATTCCATCTTAATACTAATTTACGTTCCAAGCTTTCTTTCGCAACAAATTAGGCACTTACATCTTCTTTTGTTGTAGTATAGGATCATTTGCTTGTGATCAGTCTTTTGCGTGAGATTGGATCTTAATTTGTTTGAAGCTTTTATCATCAATTACTTGTATATGTTTAGAACCACTACAACAATTTTAATGAAAACCTGTTCCGACTGATTTTTTGAAGGGAAGATAATCGTATGTCGCTAACTAGTTTTTCCGCCACTATTTTTGAAGAAGGTCCAACGGACACCCGTTTCGATGGGAACTTTCCCGTCGAAACCTCCAATGGGAGGTTTACTCCAGACGGGAAGTCCACCCTCGGAACATCTGACGGGAATTTCCCGTCAGGAAGTTTACTATCGGAATTTCCAACTAGAAAGCCCCGCCGAATATTTCCACGGATGCGCCCCCATCTTATGTTCCGACGGATGTGCTCCCATCAGCCGTTTTGACAAGTTCCCCTATCAGAAACTAAATTCAAAATATAAAAAACAATTGGAACGGCACAGGTTGATCTTCGCCGAGAGGGGGAGTGGGAGAGAGGGAGGTCACTGCCAGGCAGTTGGATCTGGTGGCATGGCCTCCAAGAGGTGGGCAAGCGGTTGGATCCAACGGCACGGCCTCCAAGTGGTGGGAAGGCAAACACATCGGTTGTGAGTGACCAAATCCTGCCGTCTGCACCCAATCCGGCTTGTGGGCAACCAGATCCAACAGCCTGCGGGCAGCCGAAGTCGAGAGAGAGGGAGGCTGGAGAGGTACCGACAAGACTGTCGATGGTCGCCTGAGCCGGAGGAGGTCACCGAAGCCGTGGGAGTGAAATAGAGAGAGACGAATAGATAGAGAGAGGGGATATCGGGTTTGTTTGATTCAAATTTCATTTCAGAGAAGGAAAGGTAAAGAATGAGAAGGGAAATGATGAAAAAGAAAAGCATGGGAAAGAAGGTAAATAGTTACTTATGTTTGGTTCACATCATTAAAGGGAAGGGAACATAATGAATGTTAAGTGATAATTTTATTAGGATGATTTTATCATTTATATATATACTTATATGTTTAATTTATATGATTAAAAGGAAAAAAAATATTAAGTACGTCTTTCCCCCATTTCTACCCCGATTTGGGAGTGAAAGAATTGAAGTAGAATGAAAAGGAAAAAATGGGACTTTCCCCTCCATTCCCCTCCAATTTATATTCAAACAAATAGGAGCAATCAATTCCTCTCTTTTCTCTTTCCATCGATTCTCCTCCTTTCACCCCAACCAAATAGGGCCAAGTGTAGGCGGGGGAGAGGAGAGCACGAGATGGAAAGAAAGATTGTAGGGAGAGGGAGATATATATATATATATAGAGAAAAAAAGTAGACGGGAAGAAATTAGAATTTTTGACAAATATATTCGTTGGTACTATCGAAGGCTCAACTCATTGATGATAATAAAAGAAAATACTAATCTTCTGTTTTATATTATATCATATATATAATATTATAATAATAGTTACCGATGGTTTTATCCTCTAGTAGTACCGACGGATGGAGATTCGTCGGTACTACCAAAGGCTCAACCAGTCGGTAATAATAATAATAAAATATTAATCTTCTTCTTTATATTATATTATTGTAATAGTTACACTACAAGAAAATCACGATTTTCCGATGGATAATTTCCGATGGTTCTAAATTCGTCACAATTTGCGACGGATTTTTCGACGGTTCCATTTTCGACGGATTTTTCAACAGTTATGACTGTCGGAAATAATTTATATTATTATTTAATTTTTCGACGATTAGGAACATCGATATTTTTGACGGATATCCATCTGTCGCAATTTCCGACGACTTTTTCGACGGTTACGACCGTCGGAAATAAAAAAATTAAATTATATATTTTTAATATTATTATTAAATTTTTTCGACGGATTTTCCGACGGTCACGACCGTCGGAAATAAAAAAATTAATTATATAATTTATTATATTATTATTTAATTTTTTGACGATTAGGAACGTCGATATTTTCGGCGGATATCCATCTGTCGCAAAATCTGCCGCAATTTCCGAAGGTCGTAACCATCGGTAAATGTATAATAATATCATATATAAGAGTATTTTATTAATATAACTAGCGACGGTCCAAATCGTCGCAATTACCGACGGTTTTGACCGTCGGTAAAGATTACCGACGGTTCAAACCGTCGGTAAAATAAAAAATAAATATTATATATAACTAAATAAAATAAAATTACTTAATATTTACGTTTTCGACGGCCGAAACCGTCGGTAATTAAAATTTCGTTATCCCGCTTTTTTTTTCCTTTTCCCGCTTTCTTTCCACTTTTTTCCTTTATATATTTTCCCTCCTCCCTCTTCTCTCTCCCTCCTCCCTCCACTCCTCTCTCTCTCTCTCCCGGCCGCGAGCACCGGATCGGCCTCTCCTGAGCGCCGGACGCCGACGACCCTCCCACGCCGGACGACGGCGACCCTCTCCCGCAGCGGCGACCCTCTCCCGCGCCGGCGTATCTCTCTCTCCCGCTCCGCGCCGGCATCTCTCTCTCTCTCCCGCGCCGATCGGTCGCCAGGCGGCCGGATCCGGGCGATCGTCGAAAAGTTGCGACGGTTCGAACTGCCGGCCTTTTCTGGCGGTTGCAACCGTCGGAAATTTCGACGGCTCAGACCGCCGGCCTTTTCCGGCGGTTGCAACCATCGGAAATATCGACGGTTCGGACCGCCGGCCTTTTCCGGCGGTTGCAACCGTCGGAAATATCGACGGTTCGAACCGCCGGGGACTTTTCCGGCGGTTGCAACCGTCGAAAAATTTCGATGGGTCAAACCGCCGGGGACTGTTCCTACGGCCAGAACCGTCGATATTTTCGACGAATTTTTTCAACCGTCGCAAATCCGTTTGCGACGAGCATTTTTTCGACGGATCGATTCCGACTGAAAAACCGTCGGTAATTGCGTTACCGACGGTTCGGACCGTCGGTAATTCACATTTTTCTAGTAGTGTTAGTGACGGTTCAACCCTTGAGTAGTACCAACCATTGGAGATCCGTCGATACTACCGAAGGCTCAACCCAACAGTAATAACAATAATAAAATATTAATATTCTATTTTATATTATATTTTGTATATAATATTATAATAATAGTTACTGATAGTTCTATCATTCGGACAGATGGAGAAATTTATATTCTTCTAAAATCATAGAATACACGTATTCTTCATCTTTTCCATTTTTCAACATTTTTTAATAATAATAATAAATGAAAGCTATTTATAATAATATTTTTTAATTATAAAATATTATATGTTTTAAATTTATTTTTTTTTAAAATCAAATAAAAGGTAAAATAAGAATATAACAAGAATACTATATTCTTCTAGAATAATTATTTTTGGTATCCAAACAGCCCTCAATGAATATCCACGTATCCACTATTAAACAGTCAAACACTCAATAGAATCGGGTTAATGGTAAAATCAATTTGCCCGAATCTCAATTGTTTTATCCTGTGTTTCTTGTTTGCATGCACAACAAATTATACACATGACCCATAATAAAAAAAAATTTGACAACAAAATACTGTACTCCATTTTTTGTATTCATTGTAGGCTAGCTATTCTTTATCCAAACAAAGCGAACTCCATCTTTTATCCAAGCACTTTTTTTTTAATTTAGTGGATCTCACAAAATCTAGTGGATCTCATGTCATTTAATGTCGGAAGAAGAAAAAAATGAGAGCTACAAGTTGAAAAAAGAATTATTTCATCAGTCCTCTCCTAAACTATCACGATTTTTTGCAACTAACCTCAAAGTATGGATTTAATTTTTTATATTCCTAAATTATGGCAAAATTTTTACTTTAATCCTTTCGTCACCTTTTGTTAAGTTTTCTATTATTTTTTATTTTTTATTTATGAAAAAACTACTTTGCCCCTTCCTCGAAGACTAAGTTTCCCATTGATGTGTTTTGAAGGGAGGGCAATATAGTCTTTACATAAATGAAAAAAAAGCAAAGATAACAGAAAACTTAACAAAAGTATATGGAAGGATTAAAATGAAAAAGGTTTTATGATAGTTTAGGGATACGAAAAATTAAATTCATACTTTGTTTAGATACGAAAAATTTAGGGAGGTCTAAGGAAATAGCCCAAAAATAAATTAGAGGAGAGTAGTAAAAGATAAGAGAGGTGGATTAACGAAGGCAAGATATTAACGGACATCAAGAAAACAAGAAGATTATATATAATGTTATCAAACTTACACTAAACATGGACACAAAAATGTTGTTCAGACTAAAACCTATGAATCAATTAAGTCAGATTGTTAAAAAAGTAAAAATAAGAGAAATATAGTAGGACATAAATATTTCATGATATATATATGACAAATATTAGTTATAACTTATCAAAATATTAATTACAATCATGGATGTGTGAACTAATATTAAATGTTGGTTGGACACAATCAAAGAAATTGGTTGCAACTTACAACCGATTGAATGCAGCCCTTGGATCGTGCTCTAAACGAATGCACGGTTGAGATTGACGTGCGACAAACCATTTGTTATTTGTTTCCTAGTTCGGTGCTGCTGACGATCTGCCCTCCGACCTATGATCTGCCACCCTTCCTCTCCGTGGCACCTCCGACCAACGATCTACCCCCATTCCTCCTTCGACATTCAAATAAATAAAAAGGAAATTCAACTAAATGAGATTATAACTAAATGTCATTAAATTGGCTAACTAAATAGATTATGTAATGAATAATGTGTTAATTCAGAGGTAATTTATTTAAGTTAAGTGCTGCGTAGATGAGATGCTCATTAAAACCTCATTGTTTTTTATGTGGCCATAATTAACTTTCTAAATCTCATGCTTTTTTATTACAATAAGGGATACGTAAGTCTAAGACAAGAAAAGAAAATAAATTTACATGGGAAAATAATTTGCACTTGTAGAATTTGAAATCAAGACACTTAACAGGTATATCGTTGCACCAAAACCACGTTTGTGAATCTTATGCTTTAATTAGCTTTATTTAAGTTTTTTTATTTTCTATAAAGTGAAATAATAACGCTCTTGTAGGTCTCAAATTCAAATTTTTTTAATGTAATTTTTTTATTGGAAGCTCACATGTGGGCTGACTGTCAATTGGTGAACGGTGCACATAATCATTAGTGCCGCATGAGTTTGACCATCGACACTTCTTTTCAAAAATCGGAGTGGGGGTTGGCTACAAAATAAAGTCAAATATTTTGATTTGTTCTAGCTAGAAAATGATTGTAAAAGAGCAAATGG
This sequence comes from Pontederia crassipes, assembly GCA_030549335.1. Lineage (NCBI taxonomy): Eukaryota > Viridiplantae > Streptophyta > Magnoliopsida > Commelinales > Pontederiaceae > Pontederia > Pontederia crassipes. Next base: position 10,112,959 of record JAUKPH010000017.1, read on the forward strand.
GGTATATTACAAGAGAAAGTGTGGAGGGAGAGAGAAAAAGAAAAAATAAGTGATGAGATTTTATAAAAAAAATAAGCAGAGATGATAACATGAACTACAATAATTTTAATGATTTCTGACGATCAAATCCATCGAAAATCTCATGAAATTCATTGAAAAATTCACTTTTTGATAATTTTTTTTATGAGAAGAGAGTCGTCGGAAATACTCTCATAGCTAACCATTTTCTAACAGATATACATAACCATCGATTTTTCCGATGGAAACATCTGTCGAAAGTTTCGAAGGACAGTCTTCTTTGGAAGTTCCAACGACGTTAAATCCTTCGAAAACATTTAATAAAATATAAAGAAATAAAGGCAGTCTGTGGCTGGTCTAGTCCTCCGCAAGTGTCCAGATACGATAAGAGGCGGCTGAAGTCAAGAGAGAGGGAGCAAAAGAGGAATGGCTGAGCCGAAGTCTCCGGAGCCGCGTGATCGGAGGAGGCGAGTGAGAGAGAGTGTGAGAGAGTATGAGAGGGAATCGAAGCATAAGAGAGAGTAAGAGGGACACCTAGTGGGAAAAAAGATGGAGAGAGAACTAGAGATGATGTTGGAGAGATAGAGAGAGAGGCGGCATATTTAAATTTTTTGACGATCCTATTCTTCGAAATTATCATGGGATAAGAATCTGTCAAAGACTACGACTATTTGTAACTTATGCCAATATTTTATTACATGGTAATATAGTCTATTTTATTATAAATATAAATACAGACAGTTCTACGATATTTTGGACAAATAAATTTGTCAAAAAATACTGAAGTCTACCATCGTTGGTAATTTATGCTAATATTTTATTATATAATGGTACAATATATTTTATTATAAATATAAATATCAATAGGAATGTCCTTTTCTATCACCGATGGATACAAATCTATCGAAAATATCGAAAGCTATGATTGTTGGTGACTTACGCCAATATTTCATATATAATGTTATAATATATTTTATTACAAATACGAATACTGACAGCCCTGACCTTCGATATTATCGACGGATAAAAATTCATTAGAAGTACCAAATGCTACAACCGTCGATAAAATAAACACGAATTATTGACATCGATAATAGCGACGGGCAATATTTCCGAAGGATAGTGTGAAATTGTGAAGAATTTTGACCCGTGAGAAAGAGGCCATCGAAAATGCTTGAAATCAAGACACTTAACAAATATATCATTGCACCAAGACCACGTTTGCGAATATCATGCTTTAAGTAGCTTATTTAAGTTTTTTTGTTTTCTATAAAGTGAAATATTTTTTAAATTTTTGTTGGAGCTCATCTACCACTCTAACACACAATAGATCCTATCCAATTAGTTAAATTTAATGATGGATTGACCTCCAATAAATAAATAGTTAACATAATCATTAGCATCATAAAAATTTGGAGATTCGACGGGCGCGGATGATGAGCGCGGTTCAGGGGTAGACGTGCGGCTTAGGAGCGGTTAAGAGCAAAAGAATCGTCAGTTCGCGGTGAAAAAAATCGAAGAGAGGGGTCCGCGGGGACAAGGTTGTTCGGCGGATCGTGGCATCTTCGCCGTCAGCGTTCGGGGCAGGGACGACAAGGACGACAACGAGCATGAATCCGCGACCGGGAGGGCAATGGTTTCGTGGCGGGGATGATGGCAGAGCCGGCCACCCGCGCCAGATCAGACGCCGAGCGACAGGATCTGGCCACCAGATCTGGCAGCTAGGCGGCTAGATCCGGATATGGCTGCACATGTCAGATCGGCCGCTGGTCGGCCAGACCCGGCAGCCCGTGCCAGATCGGCCGCCGGGCGGCCAGAGCCGGCCGCCCGCGCCAGATCGAATGCCGAGCGACGGATCTGGCTGCCCGCAGCGGACCAGATCCGGTCGTCCACGCCAAATCGGACGTCGAGCGGCCAGATTTGGCCGCCCGCAGCCTGATCCGGCCGCTGGCGGCCGGATCCGACCACCCGTGCCAGAACGGCCGCCCACGTCAGATCGGCCGCCGGGTGGCCATCGCGAGAGAGGGAGAGGGAACGGGAAAGACGCCGAGAGAAGAGAGAGGGAGAGGGAGCGGAAACGGAAAAGTCACTGGAGAGGGAGAGGGAAAGAGGGAGGGAGAAGAGAGAGGGAGAGGGGGGGGGGGAGGGTTCGGTCAGTTTGAGCGATTTGAGAGGGAGCGATTTGATAGGGAGCGGGATGGGCGGAGGAGGGGAGGGAGCAGGACGGGTGCGGATGGCTGGAAGGGGGGAGGACCCCGTTATATATATAATTTTACTCAATTTTGAATTTTCTTTTTGCCTCCCCACGAGGGAGCGAATGGTGAGAAAGTGAAGATTTTAAGGGAAAAAAGGGAAAAAAATTATATAGAGAGAAATATTACATGACAGAAACAGAAATGGCATTACAAAACAGACAAAGAGATAAAGTTGGTATTGAGAGAAGGTGATGTGATTTTAGGAAAAAACACAGCCATCTCTAGAGATTTCATAAATCATAGATAAGAAAGATGCATCCAAGCTCCACTGTAAATCAGAAAATAAAGACAGATGTAACATCAACATTAAAATGTTCTTCAGTAGCAACTCAATATGCAGCTGCATGCACCATAAAGATCACACCAAATTTAATAAAGGAAGAAAGCTGAACTTGTATACCCGGGATTAGGGTACTCGCCGGCGCCAGAAGGCGGTCACGGCCTAAGATTAGGGGTGATCCATATAGGCGCTCTGCACCGGTCACAGCCGCGCTTCGGCAGGAGAAGAGTCGTCTCGCCGGTGCGCAACGAGTATATGACCATCCGGTTGTACGCGTCCAGCGTCACGTCCGGGAAGCCATCAGCCGGCAAAGATAGAGATGTGCCGCGCCCCAGCACGAGCAGTCGCCCGAGGACGGACTTGTCGGCTTCCATCTCCAACATGGCTTCTCCGTCGGAGTCCCTGACGTCGCCCGGCTCGGGGACCTCCACGGCAGCTTCCACGCGAGGCGCGTCGCTGCACGACCACTCGACGTCGACTAGGACGGGAATCCACCGGGGACTCCGCTTGTCCAGCTTAAAGATCCTCGCGTAGTTTGACGGCCTGGCGACGGACAGGTCAAGCGTGTTCTCCACCAGGAGGAGCTCGCCGAGGGATTCTACGAGGTACTTGTCCTCGGCCGGAGGGACGTTATATCCTGCGCACGATGCGGCCGCCTCTATCCTCCTAACTCTTGGATTCGGAGAAGCCTCGAAGACGGTAAGGTTGTTGTCTGCTTCTAGAGCGTAGAAGCATCCGCCATGTTGCACCAGATCGAGGTACCCCTCTTCGTTGTCGTGGTCCGCCACGAGCACCCACCTCATGTCGGCCAGCCTACACATGACCAGCCTCTTCTTCCCGACGACCGCGGCGAGGGCGCAGCTGGGATCCGACGGCACCGACGACAAGATGGCCGTCGTGAATCCCGGGTACTGGTGCGTGCGCTGCGCCGGCGTCAAGTTCACGCGATGCTGCAGCGGCGCCATATCCCTCGTCTTGTGGGTCGGCAGGTCGACATGCGCCCCGTTCATCATGCTGAGGACGCACACGCTGCCGCCTCTTTCCTCGAAGAGGAGCCAGCCGCGGGTGGCGCCGCGGCACTGGGAGGCGTCGAGCTCGGCGACGGGCATCTCGTACCGGCGGTGGTCCACGAGGGAGTGGAAGCGCGTGGTCTCGCTGGGGCCGTACGAGAGGGAGAGGAGCATGGGGAGCTGGGTGGCGGCGGGATCCTCCATGGCGGCTCCGAACCATCCCGGGCAGACCTGGCTGGCGGAAAAGTAGTCGTCCGGCCCAAGGCGTTGGAAGACGCGCTTGACGATGCTCCTGTGCAAGCGATGCCATTCGCGCGGGGCTTCGACTTCGAGTTGAGGGACGACGCCCATCTGATTTGCCATCTCCGTGGGACGTCGCTTAAATACCTGAAATCAACCCAATTATTTATTCATTTATGGAGTATATGTTTTTTCCCCAAATATAGAGACTGTGTTGATATCCAATAATATATTAAATTATATATGGCTTTATATGGAAACACCATGTAGCACTTGATCTATCGTACTGCTATAAGGTCAGTAGTGTTATATGGTAGTGAATGTTGGGCTATGAAGGAACAACATGAACGTAAAGTGGGGGTAACCGAAATGAGAATGTTGATATAGATGTGTGGTCATACAAGATTAGATAAGATTAGGAATGATCATATACGTGAACGAGTCGGAGTGGCTCCTATTAGTGAGAAAATGGTAGAGAATCGTTTGAGATGGTTTGGTCATGTTCAAAGAAGACCATTAGATGCTCCAGTAAGAAGAATAGATTAAATAATTTGGAGTCCGATTAAAAGAGGGAGAGGGAGGCCAATGCGGACACTTGACGAACTAATAGAGCAAGATCTATTGGTGAATAATATACCGAAATGTTTGATTACTAATAGAGCGGAATGACATCGTATGATCCATGTAGCCGACCCCACCTAGTGGGATAAGGCTTTGTTGTTGTTGTTGTTAATAGTAAATGTGATAAAAAATATGATCATCGAATTATTTGATATACTGATCAACCCATTTTAACAAAATGATTATTATATAGTTATAATTTATTTAGCGTTAAATGATATTTTTATTATCAAATTACCTAAATAAATATATATTTCTAAAAAGTGTATAATGAATTCAATCATGAATTATAATCATTAAGATAATAAAATAATAAAAAATAAGTGCTCTACACGAAGGTATAGAAGTTTGACATACTTATTAACCTCTATTTTAAATGACAAGTTCTTTTAATTGTATCTTACCCATCTTAAGAATAAGATCAACAATAGAACCTCAACAACTAGTTATTATGAATGACAAACTCAAAATGATATTAACTTAAATAATAGTTAAACCTCTTTATTAAATTGAGAATCAAATGTGAAAAGCTTTAAATGAAACGCTCGCCTAGAATATTTATAAGAACAAACTCCATAATTCAAATTAGCAATCAAACATCAATAAATATACTTGTGTGGGCTCCACATTCATTTGTTCCAGGATTTGAAGTGTACACATGAACAAAAAGTTCTTGAGGGTGATCAGAAAATCATGCTCTTAATTGGACCAACAATTACAAATAAAAAGGACATTGCTTGTTATTCTAGGTTTGTTTTTTATGCCAGTAAAACGTTTTGTGAGTAAAAGAACATACAAATATTTTTATGTCATCCAAACAAAAAACGAGATAAACAAGTGGGTATACAAATAAGGCATGGATTTTAAACTCATGTCTTAGGAACAAGATTGAATGAGCCAAATGGGTCAAAATGAACAAACAATCAACTTTTGAGAGAGAGAATCTACAAGAGAATATGAAACTATAATGCATTCACAATACTTTTTGAAGAAAAAAGTATCCCAAATCAATAGTTTCTATAAAAAGTATACTTCTTTACAGGCTAATAACATTATAAACAAACTTATGATCCAAAAAATTAAATAGCAAAGGAAATAATATATAAAATTTTAAATCATAAAAACATTGATATGTGGAATCTACAATGAAGCAAGTGACATAATTCTGTTAACAAGAAAATCATAATATTTCATTAAGTTTGAAAATTAAGCATCATCTTTATTTTTGCTTTAATATTGTGATGATTATTGTTTAAAATCAGTTGATTACATATAAATTAATCAACAATTATTTGTAGAAGAACTTTCCCTTAACATATAAAAAATAGGAAGTAATATTCTACAAAACTAGCCACTTAATTGACTGTGTTCATGCACACAATTTCATCATATCTTAAAAGGAAATTATTTAAATATCATTTCACGACAATTAATCCATCATCTATAATAAATTGTAAATACATATAACATGCAAACAAATAATTAATAACAAAAATATTCTTTAACATACACATACTATAATTTTCTTTGGTGAAATATCATATTATAATATCACACATAACACATTTTCTAGTTTCTTTATCAACACTACAAGACATATTGATATAAGCAAGGAATTACAAAAAATAGTTGCATTTTGTACTTTTTCCTTCACAAACTGAATTCCATATCAACTAGAAAACTTCTGGCCTTGTGATTCTAGGGCGGAAGTCAAGCTAAAAGTAGAAAGTAGTGAAAACTCTTCAAATCGAAGGTGACACAGATTCATCCGGTAATAACGATTCCTCATATCACAAATTGTGGTATTAACACAGAATGGGAAAAATTAGTTTTTTGATAATGCAATTAAATGCATTGTGACTATCATAATCATGCTTGAATTTTGTGCACAATAATAGAAATCATACCTTTTATGTATTCCTTAGAAAGAAAATGAAGATCCGGCCTGATGTCTTCCCCCTTTGTTGATAGCAAAACCTATGATTTCGAGACGAAGGACGGGGACGACCTAATATGTTTATATAGAGAAAAAAGTGAACAAAGCTTCCTAATGAATACTGGCACATAACAGGCTAAAGGCGATGACCCCGAGAAGACAATAAATACATAGTTTAATTACTATCTTTGGCGTCGTTTAGTATGGAACCAGTTGGTAGAGCAATGTCTTATCCGCACCTTTTTTTTACCAAACAACAATTTTTTAGGTGAGTGGGCTCCACATCATTAATTGTGAATAAAAAAAGGTAAGATCAAATATGTTCTTCTTCCACCCAAGAACAAAGCCATCCCCACTTTGCTCCTATTGTAAGAACATTTCCATAGCAAAAGTTTTTTATTCCATAAACTAAAATATGAATTCGAAATAGCCCTAAATATGCACCAGTTCAATTTTACCTGGTGAAACATATGTAAAGATATGAGAAAATTGGATATGTGGAAGTATTGTAAGTTTAAAATGAATATTATGTATATTTGAATAGTTGACTGAGATAGTCAAATTTTCTATTTTTGATTCAATGTACACAAATACATATGAATTTAATGGCATGTATTGTATAGTAGGTCTCATATAACTATTAAAATCTATTTAATCGACTAGGTAAAGAAGCAATATATTGCTATTCTAGACATAGAAGATAAATTTGATGGTTCGAGGTGAAGGTGCAAACGATATGCCCATTATATAAGTCACACGATTTAGGCATGACACGCTACCTAATGATAAGTACTATGCACTCTATTTCATCTATTTTTTGTAGTCAATCCCTGGTGTCTAGGAAGCGGCGCCAATAGCTAGCGTAGCGCTAAAGAGCGCACTATCCACAGGTTGGAGGTCGGTCATCTAACAAGTCAAATTAATTCGATTAAATCACCCCACATCGCATACTTGACAGTGACATCATAATTTTTTTTTGTATTCACAATGACTTGAACTCGAGAACTTGTTTAAACAAGGCGTCACTTACCACTTCACCCCAACCCATGTTGGTCCTATTTCATCTTTGTTAATCATATTTATACTTTTCGAAGGAAGGAGGTTCCAACGGTCACCCTTGGGAGGTTCCGATGGAATTTTCCCGTCAAACCTCCTACAGGAGGCTTCCTGTCAGAGGGGATTTACCCAACGGAGGTTTCGACAAGAAGTCCAGCATTGGAACATTTGGCCGGAATTTCCCTCGGTAACCTCCAACAGAAAGTTTACCATCAAAATCTCGAAATTCCCTGTTGTACATTCCAACGAATGTGTTCCCGTTGGATGTGCTGATATATGCCCTCCCATCAAACGTTTCGATGGGTTCCATTGTCAAAAATTATTTTTAAGATATAAAATAAATCAGACCTGTTGTCGGATCGACAGCCAAGTGGCCCGATCTAATGAGAGGTTGATCTTTGTTGAGATCAGGGGCACAAAAGAAGGAGGTCTCTGCTTGGCGGGCTGCTAGATCCGGCCGCACAACCTCCAAGTGGCGACCGACCAGCACGACCAGTCGAATTCGGCATGCCGATGATTGATCCGACCGAAGGTGGCCACATCAACCGTGGGCGACAAGATCCAGCCACCCACGGCCGATCCGACCTAAGGGCTGTCGAATCCGGTACCCTAAGATTGATCCGGTCTGCGGACGACTGGAGTTGAGAGAGAGAGAAACCGAGAGGGAGGCCGGAGAGGTTCTGACGGGTGGTCGTTGGAGTTGTGTATCACCCCTCGCCCTAGGCGGGTTCCAGGGCACATGGTTGGACCGGCGCTCCACGCTCGTGCCCGGCCATGCCTTGAGAGCGCAGGAGGCTCTTAGGATGACGATGAAAACTTTGGGACGAACGGAATGGGAAGACGACGTGAGGAGGCCTCGTGGGACAAGAATCCATGCCCACTTTGGCACAATGCCCGGTTTGGCATTATGCGCACTTTGACAGCAGCTGCAGGGCATGACGTGGCATGGCAGGGCACGACATGGCGGTATAGGGCGCAGCGATGGTGCGGATAGGTTTCAGCCCAATTCGTCCCATCCTAGAAAATCAGCAAAGGTGGCAAGCTTCGAGAAGGAAGGCTAGCCTCCATAACAATCGAGCGATTATTCCATAATACGAAAGGCGGTGGTTGGTAGGTTGACGGTTGAAAAGGTATAAGTTGGAAACTTATCTCTATAACCGACCATCAGGGGAATTGGCTTAAATCTTGCTGAGAAAATACAACCTAAAGGGGATTTTATAGATTAGGAGATCGAGGAGGATCCCTTAATTGTTGGAAAAATAAATATGGGCAGTTAGAAGAGTAGCCAGCCCTAACTTGTATATATATCCACGTGTTGGTGACTTGTAAACACATCATTTAATCAATAAGATTTTCAAGCTTTCCCCATATTCGAGTGATTCTCTAGGAATTAGTTGCGTTGTGTTTTCCTTGTGAATGCAGTACGGACGACCGGCGAGCGGTGAACGATCATGAGGCTGCTTGATCTCTCGATGAGGAGAAGATCAAGGTCGTGGTTTCGTGGACAAGCAATCTTAGGGCATGACACGTGGAAGGTCGCCGGAGCCGGAGGAGGTCGTTGAAGTTGTGGACGTGAAGAGAGAGACGAAGAGTGTAGGCGGGGGAGGGGAGAGCGAGAGTTAGAAAGAAAGATGGAGGGAGAGGGAGAGATATAGCGAGAGAGAAAAAAAGGAAAAGAAGGGCGGAGTAGAAGGTTTGGTTTGCTATTTGATACTGTCTAATCTAGTGGGCTTGCTTAAGTGTTACTGATGGTTCTATCCCGATGGATGGAGATTGGTAGTAGTAGTAGTACAATAGTACAATAAGAATATAACAATAATACAATATTCTTCCAGAATAAGATTAATTATTTTTTGTAGGATATTCTTTATCCAAACCGCCCTCAACGTTGGTTGGGTCACAGGCTTACAGCATAGTAGGGAGAATATCCGCTTATCCACCATTAAACAGCCAATACTCAACAGAATGGGGTTAATGGTCAAATCAATTTGCCCGAATGTCAATTGTTTAATCATGTCAGTCTCTTGTTTGCATGCACAACAAATTATGCACATGACCCATAATAAAAAATTTTGACAACAAAGTACTATACTCCATTTTGTATTCATTGTAAGCTATTCTTTATCCAAACAAAGCCCCATTTGATTGGGGAACTCCATCTTTTATCCATGCACTTTTTTTAATCTAGTGGATCTCACATCATTTAATGTGGGAAGAAGAAAAAGAAATGATCTTGTCGGATTAATTGTTCGGGAGCATTTGATGGATTACCGGATGTTGTTCCTCGAAGCAACCAAGTCGGCCTTAGAGATGGAGAGGAAATGTTATAAATGAGATATAAGTTCGAAAAAAAAGTAGAGGAGAGAAATAAAAGATAAGGGAGGTGGATTAACAAAGGCAATTGAGATGTTCAGGCTTTGAGATCACATTAATTCAACTGGATTCTAGTGCACAGGATTTGATAAGAACGTATTCTTGAGGCTCCTGGAACACAAAACCTCTTACTTTTTTAATGATTATGGTGGGACCCGCAACTTCAAAAAATAGATATTTGGTTAAAAAACTAAGAATGATATCTTATTTTTAATAATGTTCTTATACCAAACGAGCCTAAAAGACAAGAAAACAAAAAGATTATACACAATGTTATCAAACTTAGAATAAACATGGACACAAAAAAATGTTGTTCATACTAAAACCTGCGAATCAATTAAGTCAGATGGTTGAACAAGTAAAAATAATAGAAATATAGTAGGACATAAATATTTCATGATATATAGATATATATATATATATATAGTAAGGGCGATATATATATATATATATGACAAATATTAGTTATAACTTATCCAAATAGTGATTACAATAATGGACGTGTGAACTAATATTAAATGTTAGAGTTTAATTTGGATGCAATCAAAGAAATCGGTTGCAACTTACAACCAATTGATCGCAGACGTTGGATCTTTCTCTAAATAGACGCATGGTTGAGATCAACGCGCGATGAACAATTTGTTATTTTTTTCCCAATTCGGTCTGCTGCTTACAATCTGCCACTCCGACCGACAATCTGCCACCCTTCCTCTTTGTTGTACCTTCCTCCGATGTTCAAATAAATAAAAAGCAAACTCAACTAAATGAGAGTATAACTAAAAGTCATTAGATGGTCTAATTAAATAGATTATGTAATTAAGAATGCGTTAATTAAGAGCTAATTTATTTAAATTAAGTGCCACTTAGATGAGTTGCTTATTAAAACCTCATTATTTTTTTATAAGTGACCGTACTTAACTTATTAAATATCATGCTTTTTTTGTTACAATAAAGGAGACCTACGTCTAATACAAAAAAAAGAAAAGAAATTTACATGGGCACATAATTTGCACCTGTAGGATTTGAAATCAAGACACTTAACAGGTATATCGTTGCACCAAAACCATGCTTGTGAATTTTATGCTTTAATTATCTTATTTAAGTTTTTTCTATAAAGTCAAATATTTTACCAACACTATTGTAGGTTTCAAACTCGAGTTTCTTTTAATGTATTTTTTTTTTGTTGGAAGCTCATGTGCCACTATGAAGCACTCACGTGAGGCGATCTTATCGGATTAGTTAAGTTTGATAGTGGGCCGACTTTCAATCGGTGGACCATGTGCATATTCATTAGCACGCACGACTTTGACCATGGACACCTATTTCCAAAAATCGGAGAAGAGAAAGAGAAAAAAAAGTGATGAGATTTTTTGAAAAAAAAAGAAATAAGCAGAGATGAGAGCATGAAATCACTACAATATTTTTTGTTTTTGACGGTCAAATCCGTCAAAAATCGCGTGAAATTCGTTAGAAATTCACTTTCCGTTGGATATTTTTACAATAAAAGATTCGCTGGAAATACCCTCATTGCTAACAATTTTCTAACAGATACACAAAACTGTCGACCTTTCTGATGGAAATACCCCGTCGAAAGTTTCTTTCGGAAGTTCCAACGGAGAAACCCATCGGAGTTCCGATGGCGTTAAAGTCTTCAACGGATAAATCCTTCGAAAATTTTTAAAATATAAAAAAACAAAGGCCACATGCATGTGGCCCATCTAGTCCTCTACAGGCTACGATAGCCGGGTCTGACCTGTAGTGGCCAGATCTGGCAGGAGGCGACCGGAGTCGAGAGAGAGGGAACAGAAGAAGGAAGCTGGAGCTGGAGACGTCGGAGAGAGAGAGAGTAAGAGGAACACGTAGGCGGGAAAAAAGATGGCGAGAGAAGTAGAGAGGGTGTGGGAGAGATATAGAGAGAGGCAGGAGATTTAAATTTTTCAATGATTATGTTCTTTAGAAATATCGAGGTATAAGAATCCATCGAAAACATCGAAGGCTACAATCGTTGGTAACTTATGTCAATATTTTATTACATGATGTTACAATATATTTTATTATCAATATATACCGATATATATATAAATTCATCAAAAATATCGAATGCTACAATCGTCGATGACTTACGTCAATGTTTTATTATATAATGTTATATTATTTTTATTACAAATATGAATACTGACGGTCCTAGCCTTTAATATTATCAATAGATAAAAATCCATTGGAAATACTAAAGGTTACAACCGTCGGTAAAACACCGACGGATTATTGTCGTCGGTACTAACGATGGGCAAATTGTCTCATCGTTATTTCTAAAGGATAGTACTATCAGTCGTAAATTTCATAAAATATTGTGAAGAATTTTGACCTGTTGGAAAGAGCCATCGAAATGCTTGAAAATTGAAATAAAGACACTTAACAGGTATATCGTTGCACCAAAACCACATTTGCGAATCTCATGCTTTAAGTAGCTTATTTAAGTTTTTTGTTTTTTGATAAAGTGAAATGTTTTTTAAATTTGTGTTGGAACCTCATCTACCATTGCGAACCATCCAAAGGAAAGGGATATAAGGAATGGTAAATAAGAGGGAATATGATATGTATACAATTAAAAAGTAATCAAAATCAAAAGGCAAGTATTTAAAATTTAATAACATTAAAATGAAAAATTATCAAAGGACATAAAATAAAAGAAATAAAAAGAAAAGTGCTAAAAAAAGAATAATTTAAGATAAAATTTATTAATTTAACATCTATCATCATTAAATATATATATATATATATATATATATATTAAATTAATAATAATCTATTTATATTATCATTATAGAATTTTTAATAAATAAAAATTATGCTATATAGAGAGAAATATTACAGGACAGAAACAGATGTGCCACTACAAAACAGACAAAGAGATAAAGTTGGAATTGAGAGAGGGTGATGTGATTTTAGGAAAAAACATAGCCATCTCTAGAGATTTCATAAAACATAATAAGAAAGATGCATCCAAGCTACACTGTAAATCAGAAAATAAAAGCAGATGTAAAATCAATGTTAAAATGTTCTTCAGTGGCAAGTGGCAACTAAATATACAGCTGCACCATAAAGATCCCACGCCCACCAAATTTATCAAAGGAAGAAAGCTGAACTTGTATACCCGGGATTAGGGTACTCGCTGGCGCTAGAAGGAGGTCACGGCCTAGGATTAGGGGTGACCCATATAGGCGCCCTGCACCGGTCACAGCCTCGCTTCGGCAAGAGAAGAGTCGTCTCGCCGGTGCGCAACGAGTACATGACCATCCGGTTGTACGCGTCCAGCGTCACGTCCGGGAAGCCATCAGCCGACAAGGACCGAGATGTGCCGCGCCCCAGCACGAGCAGTCGCCCGAGGACGGACTTGTCGACTTCCATCTCCAACATGGCTTCTCCGTCGGAGTCCCTGGCGTCACCCGGCTCGGGGACCTCCACGGCAGCTTCCACGCGAGGCGCGTCGCTGCACGACCACTCGACGTCGACTAGGACGGGAATCCACCGGGGACTCCGCTTGTCCAACTTAAAGATCCTCGCGTAGTTCGACGGCCTGGCGACGGACAGGTCATGAGTGTTCTCCACCAGGAGGAGCTCGCCGAAGGATTCGACGAGGTACTTGTCCACGGCCGGAGGGACGTTATATCCTGCGCACGATGCGGCCGCCTCTATCCTCCTGACTCTTGGATTCGGAGAAGCCTCGAAGACGGTAAGGTTGTTGTCTGCTTCCAGAGCGTAGAAGCATCCGCCATGGTGCACCAGATCGAGGTACCCCTCTTCGTTGTCGTGGTCCGCCACGAGCACCCACCTCATGTCGGCCAGCCCACACATGACCAGCCTCTTCTTCCCGACGACCGCGGCGACGGCGCAGCTGGGATCCGACGGCACCGACGACAAGATGGCCGTCGTGAATCCCGGGTACCGGTGCGTGCGCTGCGCCGGCGTCAAGTTCACGCGATGCTGCAGCGGCGCCATATCCCTCGTCTTGTGGGTCGGCAGGTCGACATGTGCCCCGTCCATCATGTTGAAGAGACACACGTTGCCGCCTCTTTGCTCGAAGAGGAGCCAGCCGCGGGTGGCGCCGCGGCACTGGGCGGAGTCGAGCTCGGCGACGGGCATCTCGTACCGGCGGTGGTCCACGAGGGAGTGGAAGCGCGTGGTCTCGCTGGGGCCGTACGAGAGGAAGAGGAGCATGGGGAGCTGGGTGGCGGCGGGATCCTCCATGGCGGCTCCGAACCATCCCGGGCAGACCTGGCAGGCGGAGAAGTAGTCGTCCGGCCCGAGGCGTTGGAAGACGCGCTGGACGATGCTCCTGTGCAAGCTACGCCATTCGCGCGGGGCTTCGCCTTCGATTTGAGGGACGGCGCCCATCTGATTTGCCATCTCCGTGGGACGTGCCTTAAATACCTGAAATCAACCCAATTATTTATTCATTTATGGAGTACATGTTTTTTTCCCCCAAATTTAGAGACTACGTTGACATCCAATAATAATATATTAAATTATAGATGGCTTAATACGGAAATACCATGTAGCACTTGAAATAATTATGACTTCATATTGCTCTTTTGAGAATTCATTTATGCAGACCACCTATTCATAAGGATCAACAGAGGAATACTGATATTAATTTTACCTAATAAATTAATAAAATAATTATATATCAATTTAAAATATGTGTTAATTGTAAATGTATTTTAACAAACAAGACTAATTCACTAGTTATAATTTATTTAGCCTTAAATGATATCTTTTATTATCAAATTATCCCATTACATATATATATTTAAAAAGTATATAATTAATTCAATCATGAATTATAATAATTAAGCTAATTAAATTATAAGAAATAAGTGCTATGCACGAAAGTATAGAGCAAAGTGCTCTACATACTTATTAACTTCTATTTTAAATGACAAGATCTTTTAGTTGTATCTTATCAATCTTAAGAATAAGATCAACAATAGAACCTCAACAACTAGTTATTATGAATGACAAACTCAAAATAATATGAACTTGAAAAATAATAGTTAAACCTCTTTATTAAATTGAGAATCAAATGTAAAAAACTTTAAATGAAACACTCGCTTAGAATACTTATAAGAACAAGCTCCATAATTCAAATTAGCAATCAAACATCAACAAATATAATCGTGTGGGCTCCACATTCCCGGATTTGAAGTGTACACATGAACAAAAAATCTTGAGGGTGATAAATAAAACATGTTCTTAATTGGACCAACAATTACAAATAAAAAGGACATTGCTTGTTATTCTAGGTTTGTTTTTTTATGCCAGTAAAACGTTTTATGAGTAAAAGAACATACAAATATTTTTATGTTTTCCAAACAAAGAACGAGATAAACAAGTGGGTATACAAATAAGGCATGGATTTTAAAATCCTGTCTTAGGAACAAGATTGAATGAGCCAATTATGGATCAAAATGAACAAACAATCAATTTTTGAGAGAGAATCTACAGGAGAATATGAAACTACGATGTATTCACAATACTTTTGAAGAAAAAAAAATATTCCAAATCAATAGTTTCTATAAAAAGTATACTTCTTTACAGGCTAATAATATTATAAAGAAACTTTTGATCCAAAAAATTAAATACCAAAGGAAATAATATATAAAATTTTACATCATAAAAACATTGATATGTGGAATCTACAATGAAGCAAGTGACATAATTTTGTGAACACTAAAATCATAATATTTCATTAAGTTTGAAAATTAAGCATCATATTTATTTTTGCTTTAATATTGTGATGCAATCTTACATTATTGTTTAAAATCAGTTGACTACATATAAATTAGTCAACATTTTGTAGAAGAACTTTCCCTTAACATATAAAAAATCAGAATTCATATTCTACAAAATTAACCACTTAATTGAATGTGTTCTTGCACACAATTTCATCATATCTTAAAAGGAAATTATTGAAATATGATTTCACGACAATTAATACATCATCTATAATAAATTAAAAATACATATAACATGCAAACAAATAATGAATAACTAAAATATTCTTTAACATGCACATACTATAATTTCCTTTGGTGAAAGTTCATATTATAATATCACATATAACACACTTTCTAGTGTCTTTATCAATACTACAAGACATATATAAGCAAGGAATTAGAAAAATAGTTGCATTTTGTACTTTTTCCTTCACAAACTGAATTTCATATCAACTAGCAAACTTCTGGCCTTGTGATTCAGGGCGGAAGTCAAGCTAAAAGTAAAAAGTCGTGAAAACTCTTCAAATCGAAGGTGACACAGATTATGGTATTAACACAATATGAGAAAAAATAGTTATTTGACATTGCAATTAAATGCATTGTGACTATCATAATCATGCTTGAAATCTGTGCACAATAATAGAAAATCATACCTTTTATGTATTCCTCAGAAAGAAAATGAAGAACTGGCCTGATGTCTTCCCCTTTTGCGGACGGCAAAACCTCTCCTTGATGATTTCGAGACGAAGGACGAGGATGACCTAATATGTTTATATAGAGAAAAAAGTGAAAAATTAAAGCTTCCTAATGAATACTGGCACATAACAGGCTAGAGGCGATGACCCCGAGAAGACAATAAATGCATACTTTAATTACTCTCGTTGGCGTCGTTTAGTATGGAACCGGTTGGTAGAACAATGTCTTATCCTCACCTTTTTTACCAAACAACAATTTTTTAGGTGAGCGGGCTCCACATCATTAGTTGTGAACAAACAGAAGGTAAGATCAAATATGTTCTTGCTCCACCCAAGAACAAAGCCACCCCCACTTTGCTCCTATTGTAAGAACATTTCCATAGAAGAAGTTTTTTATTCGAGAAACTAAAATATGAATTCGAAAAAGCCCTAAATATGCACCTGTTCAATTTTACTTGGTGAAACATATGTAAAGATATGAGAAAATTGGATATATGGAGTAATAGGATATGTAAGTTTAAAATCAGTATTATGTATATTTGAATAGTTGACTGAGATAGTTAAATTTTCCATTTTTGATTCAATGTACATAAATACATATGAATTTAAGGGTATGTATTCTATGGTAGGTCTCATATAACTATTGAAATCTATTTTAACGACTACGTAAAGAAGCAATATATTGCTATTCTATTCATAAAAGATAAATTTTGTAGTTCGAGTTGAAGGTGCAAATGATATGCTCGTTAAATAAGTCACACGATTTAGGCATGACACCTTACCTAATGATGAGTACTATGCACTCTATTTAATCTTTTTTTGTAGTCTACCCCCGGTGCTATCTGGGAAGCGGCACCGATGGTCCAACTCGCGTGGTGATAAAGAGCACATTGTCTATAGATTGGAGGTCGGTCCACAAACAAGTTCAACTAATTTGGTTAAGTCGTCCTGTATTGCATATAAGTGAAACTCCCAACATAAGTTTTCTGTGTTCACAAAGACTCGAACTCGAGATTTTATTTAAACAAGGAGTCCACTTCACCCGAACCCTTGTTGGTCATATTTCATCTTTGTTAACCATATTTATACCTTTTTACATGTTGCTTTCAATTTGTCTGTCACTTTTGTTTAACAAGATCATTTAGATGTGATATTATTGTTTTAAAATTTCAAAGTCTATTTAATTATTAATTATTAAAAATGATTAATGGAGAGTAACACTACACCAAAAAAGCTTTTTAAGAACCAAACACATTAGTTCTTAAAACCTTAATTTTAGTCTTTAATACTTTTTGAGACCAAAATATCTTGGTCCCTCGTGGTCTCTATAAGCTGATCATTAAAAATTCTTAGTGACAAAAAAATTTCCATTAGTCTTTAAAAAATAATCCTTTAGCGACCACAAATTAAATTTTGATTTCAAATGAATAAAAATTTGGGACTAGTATCACATTAGTCTCTAATATTTATACTTTTAAGAACCAAATATAATTGGTCCCTAAAAATTGGTCAATAAATCATAATTTTCTTGTAGTGTAATAAACGTCACTTATATTTCTATCAATTCATAAACAGACTATAAAGATATTTCATCTTTTTTTAAGCTTTATTTTAGAAGGTGTGATGGCTTTTAAGGGATCAATCTACTTTGCTTACCAAGAATGTCATGGCCTAATTAGGGGCATTTATTGGTTTGGGTCCCTTGACTTGACCCACAAACGTAATTGTATAAGGTTGGATAGGATGATGGGTTAGAGAAATGCAAAGCCAAATTTGGTCAAGTTAAGTTCGAGAAATGCAAAGCCAAACCAATTTAACTCACTTTGATGCAATGATTTACTTTTTATTATTTTAATTTCTAAAAATATTATAATCTTACTAAAAAATTATTTATTCTCACCATATTTTTTATCTTGTAATATTTAAAGTTCAATTCTATTTTTTATTATCTCATTATTAAATATTTGATATAAAAATAAAAAATAATTGTGTAACCTAATGACACATTGAGTTGGGTTAGAAATTGTTTGCCTAGCACCTCACCCAACCATGTCACCATGAGCTGGTTGGGTTAGGTCGAGTCTTGGATTCGCCCCCACCATTAACAACTCTAAACCTAATGGAAGAAAATATAAAAAATAAAAGGAGATATACACTTTATGTTAAGAGAAATTCCTGTGTAAGGGTTAAAGCTTGGTTGTCATTCACTTCAACTTTTTTTGGTTCTTTGATATCAAATGTATTTAGGATATAATAAGTGTATCATGGAAATTTTTTTGATACTAGCATCTGACTAATCTAGTGTTCAGATAAAAAGCGATATGGATAAACCTTGATTGATGTGGTTATTCTCGAAATCGAACGTGGGGCTACTAGCTCCTATCTGATTATACCAACCATCACTGGTTGTCATGGAATATTTTATATAAAGCATGTGACAACCACTCTTATGTATGATTTTTAATCATTCTTTTGTATCTTCCATTAGTTATAACGGATGGTGACCCAAAAATATTTCAAACCATCAACAATAGTTATGTTTTTTCAATTTTTAAAAAGGTTCACTACAACTAGGAATGGACATTGCGGGCATGTCAGAAATTGAGTTGATTATTTTTCAAGAGGTCACTAACATTTAAGAGACTAATTAAATTGAAGTCATTACACAACTACATTAGTCTCGCATACTTTCTTAAAAGTGGGATCCAAGCACTTTGCTATTCTATGACGCACAATGGAAAACATGCCAATTCTTACAAGAATAATGTTTTTTTTTCTTGTCCAAAAACCTAATCATTAGATGCATGAAAGAAAAAGAAGGGAGCAAAGTTTACAATAAGAAAAGGGAGAAACCAACCTACTACTCCCACTCAGTAGCACTGCCCTTGGCAAGGGCGAGGCTCCGAATCTTGAGCGAGTGGGGTCTTAAGCATCTGGTAATCGAGCATCACCGTCCTTTTGTTGCCATCATGGGCTGTTCGAGCGGTGAACTCCTTGTAGAAGTGTTTCCTCACCACTGATTCCATCATGAATGGCATGGGCATTGAGATCGGCTTCTGATCCCTAGCCATGGCCGCAAAGCTTGGGTTCTTGACTTAGATGGCATTTTCCGTATTTTCCGCCACTAGGCGAAGGGTAGTTTGGACCAGCGGAGGTGGCAAAACTACAAAAGACAATGGCAGAGGAGTGAGGCCCAAGACAAAGGGAAAGGGGAGAGGAGAAGGGTTTAAGGAAACGACACTACCAGGGACGAAGCCATCACTGGGAATGGCGACGACGAGGATTTTGCAACTAAAAATAGTAGGAGGGGGAGTAAATTTCAATGATGATCATCCACTTTAAGGGTATTCCCAATATGATCATCGAATTTTACTTTGTAACACCACGATCATCGAACTTTAGAAATTGTTGATGTGCCTTGAATTATATACTCTATACCCAAATTTATGAAAGAAAAAATGAGAAAAAGGAAAAATGAGGATCTGTGGCGAAAGCAGAGGGCTTGGACCGTTACGATTTTATCATGATCTTTTTTTTGCTCATAGTGATTTTTTTCTAGTGGCAGCCTCTTTTGTCAAAATGATTTTACCACATTAAATCTATGTGTTCATCTTCTCTTTCCTTCATTATTTTGATTGTTCGTCAATCCTCGATGTCTTTCCCCCAACAAATTGGTATCAGAGCCGGATTTCTTTCCAAGATGACTACAACGAAGTTCAACGGGAACACAGATTTTAGTCTATGGCAAGTTCGGATGCTTGCGTTCAGAATGGGTTGAAGAGGGCGTTGTTGGATCAAAAGCCTAATGCCATCGAGATGTCCGCATGGGAGGAACTCAACGAGAAGGTCATGTATGCGATTCAGTTGTGCCCGATGTTCTTCAGGAAGTCCTCGCTGCGAAGACGACGATTGATCTTTGGACGGAGTCAGAAACTCTATATTTGACGAAAACCCTAGCGAATCGACTTGTGTTGAAGCAACGGCTATACACTTGTCGTATGGTTGAAGGTACATCAATCAAATCGCACGTCAGTGAGTTTATCACCCTAATCAATGATTTAAAGAACGTAGATGCAAAGGGTGATGATGAAAATCAGTCACTATTACTTCTTCGTTCTCAGCCATCTTCATATAAAACCTTTAAAGAGACGATGATCTATGGTAGGGGCAAACTCACATTTGAAGATGTTAAGGGCAGACTACTGAGCAAATAAAAGTTGGATAACGAATTAGGATCGAGCAGCAAATCTAATGATCAAGCCTCAAGTCTAATCGCAAGAGGCAGACTTCAGACAAAAAATCAAAATCGAGATAGATTGAGATCCAAGTCAAAGAATAGAGATAAAGTCTGCAATTACTGTAAGAAGAAGGGTCATATGAAAACAGAGTGTTACAAATTAAAGAATAAGACTAAAAGGATCAACGAAACCAACGCGAAGGGAAATCAAAAGGCTGATGTTGCATATGTCAATGTAGCAGAAAGTGAGAATGAAGATGTTCTGTTAGTAATGACATCAAATAAATTCATAGCATCAAGTGAATGGATCCTCGATTCTATATGCTCATACCATATGTGTCTCAATCGAGATTGGTTCTCCATGTACAAATCAGTTGAAGGTAGAGTCGTTCTTATGGGCAATAATGTTGCCTGTAAGACGGTTAGTATTGGGTCCATCCAGATTAAGATGGATGATGGACTTGTTAGAACATTATATGAAGTGAGACATGTTATTGATCTGAAAAAGAATCTCATTTCGCTCGGTATTTTAGACTCAAATGGTTGCAAAGTTATTATTGAGTCTAACGGAATGAAGATTTCTCATTATGCTCTTGAGTTGATGAAAGGTCTCAAAATTGGTAGCTTGTATATTCTTCAAGGTTCGACAATGATAGGTTCAGCAGTAGTCTCATCTACCTTAGAGGAAGATTGCACAAAGTTATGCCCAAACAACAACTGAGGTCTTCTTTCTGGTGTAAAAGTTGGAAAATTAGAGTTGTGTGTGCATTGTATCTTCGGAAAATAAAAGAAAGTTAGCTTCAGCTTAGTCATTCATAAGACGAAGGGAACTATTGATTACATCCATTTAAATTTATGGGGTCCTTCTCATGTTCCTTCGAAATGAGGAAATAAGTATTTGCTGACATTTATTGATGACTTCTATAGAAAAGTCTGGGTCTATTTTCTGAAGCATAAAGATGATGTATTTGAAACATTCGAGTCATGAAAGACTTTGTTAGAGAAGCAATCTGGAAAAGTTGTGAAGTGACTGAGGAATGATAATGGATTAGAATTTTGCAATTCTAAGTTCAATCAATTTTGTGATAAAGAAGACATCGCAAAGCATGGCACAGTTGTGAGAACTCCACAACATAATGGAGTCGTAGAAAAAATGAACAGAACTATACTAAAGAGAGCTCGACATATGCTGTCAAATATAGGACTTGGCAAAGAGTTTTGGCTGAGGCTATCAACCTGGCATGTCACTTAGTGAATCGGTCCCCTCACCGATCCCTAAACTTAAAGATTCCTAAAAAAGGGTGGTCAGGTAATACTCCTAATTACTCACATTTAAGAATTTTCAGTTGTCCTATATATGTACATGTTAATGATGGAAAGCATGAACCTAGAGCTAGGAAGTGCATATTTCTTGATTATAAATTCGGTGTTAAAGGTTATAGATTATGGTGTTTTGAAAGTAAGAAATTTATTATTAGTAGAGATGTTACTTTTGATGAATATATAATGCTTCACTCGAGAAAGGATTTGTCTGCCATTGATGATACAAAAAAACAAAAGGCTTTGGAGAAGGTAAAATGATGAAAAGAATGATGCTCTAGATACTCTTGAATCATCACCTCAAGCTCAGCAGCAATACATACTAGCTCGTGATAGGCCAAGGAGGGAAATAAAAGCACCTCAAAGGCTCGATTATGAAGAATTGGTGGCCTATGCATGAAGTGTTGCTGAAGATATTGAGTTACCTGATCTTGCCTCTTATATTAAAGTTATTCGAAGTCCTGATTGCAATAAGTGATTAATAGAAATACAAGAGAAGATGGAATCTCTACAG
The DNA here is from genome assembly GCA_030549335.1 of Pontederia crassipes. Lineage (NCBI taxonomy): Eukaryota > Viridiplantae > Streptophyta > Magnoliopsida > Commelinales > Pontederiaceae > Pontederia > Pontederia crassipes. The sequence continues at coordinate 10,135,291 of JAUKPH010000017.1, forward strand.
AAGAATGGCACTAGAGAACTTGTAAAATAACCAGTGAATAAGAAGATTGTTGGCTGCAAATGTATGTTCAAGAGGAAAGAAGGAATCGATAATGAAGATACAAAGTACAAAGCAAGAATGGTGGCAAAAAGGCTACAATCAAGTGGAGGGTGTTAATTTTCATGATGTGTTCTCTTCTATTGTGAAACATACTTCTATTCGTACTTTGCTTGCAATTGTTGCTTTGCGAAATCTTGAACTTGAACAGGTAGATATCAAGACTGCATTATTATATGGCAATCTTGAAGAAAATATATATATGGAGCAGCCAGAGGATTTTCATGTTGAAGGTAGAGGAGGTCAAGTTTGTCATCTAAAAAATTCCTTATATGGACATAAACAATCCCCTTGACAGTGGTATAAAATATTTTATTCATTCATGTTGAACATTGAGTTTGCTAGAAGCAAGTATGATAATTGTGTTTACTTGAATCAACTTATTGATGGTTCATTCATCTATTTGTTGCTCTATGCTGATGATATGTTAATAGCCGCGAAAGACATGTATGAAATTAACATTTTGAAAAGTAAATTAAGTTCTGAATTTGAGATGAAGGATTTTGGAGCAGCAAAGAAAATTTTGAAAATGGAAATTTCTGGACATAGAAGCACAAGAAGTCTATTTATGTCTCTGTAAAAGTATATTGAGGAAGTTTTGGAATGTAGAATGTAAAGGCTATTAGTACACCAATTGCTAAACATTTTAAGCTCTCAGCTTCATGTTCATCACAATCTGATGAAGACAAAAGGTATATGTTAAAAGTTTCTTACTGTAGTGTAGTTGGTAGCATTATGTATGCAATGATTTGCACTCGTCCAGATATATCTCATGTTGTTAGTATTGTAAGTAAATATATGTCTAATACAAGAAAGAAACATTAGGAAGTTGTTAAGTGGATATTAAGGTATTTAAGAGGTATTTCACCATAAAAAAATTGGGATTTTTCGACGGTCAGTCTTAGACGGATAGAAATTCGTCGTAATTTACGACGGATAGTGATCCGTCAGAATTTTTTACGGTCACAACCGTCGGAAATGAAAATAATAAATTATGTAATTTGTTATATTATTATTTTATTTTTCAACGATTAGGAACGTCGAAAGTTCCGACGGATATGTATCCGTCGTAATTTTTTATGGTCCTGACCATTGGTAAATGAAAAATAATATAATACAAGGAGTATTGTATTAATATAATTAACGACAGTTCAAAACATCGTAATTTCCAATAGTTCTGACCGTCGATAAATGAAAAATAATATAATATAAGGAGTATTTTATTAATATAATTAGCGATAGTTCAAACTGTCACAATTTCCAACGATTCTGACGGTTCTAACTGTTGGTAAGTGAAAAATAATATAATATAAAAAGTCTTTTATTAATCTAATTAGTCTTATATATATATATATGGGTTGAAATATGGGAAAGCGGGAAAACAAAAAAAAAAGCAGCGAGAGAGTGATTTTTTAACTACCGACGGCTATGATCGTAAGAAAGTTAGCAAATATTAATATTATATATTATTATGATATATATATATATATGAATATGATATTTAATTATTTTTAAAGTTATCGACAGTCGAGACCGTCGAAATTTCTAATGGTCTGGACCGTCGGTAAACTAAAAAATAAATATTATATATATGTAAGTAGTATTTTATTATTATAATTAAATATTTTTCGACGGTCTATATATATATATATCATCTTTCCCTATCTCCACTCTCTATTTCTTTCCCTCTCTCCTCTCTCTCTCCCTCTCCTATTTGGCCGCCGACCCTCTCCCACCCCGACGACGACCCTCTCTTCCGGACGATGGCCCTTTCCCTCTCGGACGACCCTCTCCCACCGGCAGGCTATCGGATCTGGCTGCTGGCCGTTTGATAGAAATTCAATTGGACTAAAATGCTTGGAATTTGATAGAAATTCAGCTAGACTAGTATACTTGGAATTTGATAGAAATTAAGCTGGATAGGTTGGCTATGTCGAGTTTGATTTTGTAGGAGATTTTGATAGAAGAAGATCTATATTTGGTTGTGTGTTTACTATTACTAATTGTGCCGTGAGTTAGAAAGCTATTTTGCAGGATACAGTAGAATTATGAAATTGAATACATGGCCATCAAGAAAATTATCTATTTGAGAGGATTAGTTGGAGAGCTCATTATGAAGGAGGAAATTACTGTTATATATTGTCATAGTCAGAGTGCAATATATCTTAGAAAAGATCAAATGCATCGTGAAAGGACAAAACATATTGATGTGAGATATCATTTTGTTTGTGATATTGTGGAAAAGCAAGATATTCAAGTTCAAAAGATTAGCACCCATGACAATCTAGCATAAGGAGCTCCCTGTCATGCTGATCCGAGATTTTAGATTGATGCATCCATTTTTATAAGCACATAGGATAGGTTATCTTAGTCTAAAAATCATATCAATCTGAGATGTATTATTTGAGTTATGATTCAAAATTTGAATTGCTGACAAACTATTACGAAAAATATTTGTGCTGACTTGTTAATTGCTCACAAAATTGTAAAGACCATTTAATTCCATGAAATTTTATATGTAGATTTACATATTTTGGATCTGTCTAAAGAAAGATATGATTCTTTCTTCACACAGCTCTCAAACTATTTAAACATGGCAAGATTTATGCAAATGTCGGATTTTCTGAGAGCACATCCTATGGAGTTAAATTTTGTTTATCTCTAAGACCTGTCAATGTATACTTTCAAATAAAATTGGAATGAATTGAATATCACTTCTGTAAGTGAAGATATAATTTGAAAACCACTAGTATATAGAATTTTTCCAAAGTTATGATCTAATACTTTGGATAGTGTTAATCATATGATTGATAGATATTGTTATATATTATAATTGAGTTCTCAAAGGAGGGACCATTAGTGTATTTTCATCTAATATTCGCGATGCATAAATGCATACTTTGTTGATGTGTCAAAAATGATATTGTGTTCCATTGAAGCCTAGAATCTTTGCATACTAGAAATTGATTATTGAACTATGTTTTTGGTTCTGATTGAGAGTCTTATCATGATTTTGTAATGAGTGGCACATTGTATAATGCTTTGAAAATCGAAAACATAGTGAAAAACACTTAGGATCACATTGTTGGTATGGACCGGTCGACCACTGATGATGACCGATCAATCGGTGCAAATGTCGTGATTGTCTGTTGATTTTGTATATAAAATCGGTCGACCGACGTCAATGTCGTGTCCGTGTCGATCACTCAAGATTGATCGACTGTTGGATAACTCAAGTGCATTAATAGATTGTTTATCATATTTAATTGGATTGATTGATAATCTAGATACCTATGAAATGCATGCTAAGATATAAATAGAAATTGTAATGTATTGATGTATTGATTGATTGAATGAACCCTGTCGGAGGAATTACCTGATGAGCCTATCATATTGGGAGGTAGATGTCTCCACATTGATTGATTGGTCATTCGTGGCACCTATTATTTAGGGAACGAATAGATTCCCCGTGGTCTAGCTAGCCACACTATTGAGACAAGATTCAGTCCCCCGACCTATTGTTAAAGGCTCACATATTGATTGTTAATTGATTGATTGAAAATTGGAGTTGTCATTTGACGAGAAATGAGTGGCTATATGGGGACCGAATTATGGAAGTCTTTGTGCAAACTTTCACTCGTCAAGTGATAACAAATACGATAATAATCTTAATTGATTAAGCATGAACACTATTGGACCTTGGGTCATATTGGGCATGATGCCATATTGATTGCATAGTTCATGCTTAATATTGGTGAGCCTAAAAATTTAATTATTGAAAATGAATGTAGGTTAAAGAAATACCTAGATATTGAATTGGAGTGTAGTATTATTGAATCATCTTTTATTGCCTAAAGATTGAAAATTGGAATGAAACTATATTAATGTTTTACCTAGTAATAGTATTGGATTGTATTGTATCGAATTGTTATCGGATTTTTCTTATTGTTGGCGTTTTATTGTTTTATGTAATGCTAGAGTAATGACTCATTTAGCAGCATATTGAATTGTTATTAAAATTGATAGATCACATTTCTTTATTGCTATTATTGCATATAGACATTGCTATTGCATTCACATGTTTATTGTTACTAACTGTTCTTATGAATGACATGTGTCATTCAAATTGTCATGACTTACATACTGGACGTAAGCTTATGGGATGGATTTCCCCTGCACGTATCCTGCAGATGGACATAATTGAAGGTGCTAATAAATGAAATAACCACACATGATGCTCATGACGAATGGTGCTTGCACATGTCCATGGTTAAGTAAAAGTTGTCTTATAATCCTTTGATTTAATTATTTAAGTTATTAGTCTTCCGCTGTGTTATATCATGTCCTAATCATTGCTACCTATTTATATTTATAGATAAATACAAGACAAGAAAGTTTTTTATTCTACGACAACTCTAGGAGAGGTGATTCCTGGGGCGTTACACATAGATTGTGCTTCACATAATGTGAAACAAAAGCTGTTTCACACAATAGTGGGGTGGGGGAAGTATTAATTTTTTAAAATATGTCCCAATCTTGATTGTGTAGGTTGATTCTTGTCCAATTTTCCCCTCTGATGTGAACATCATTCGTAGTGGATCTATTGATGTCAAACCCAATGTTAGATTCATGATCCAACAACTATTGCATTCCTCAATTCGACCATATTGCAGGATCTATTGATGATGGGCAAAGAAGAGATTGGATATATTGCCAGGAGATGGCCCCATCACATTGCCGTGCAATGCAGCTGCGTTTGAGCATGTGTTGTCTTTATCCGAAAGGAAGAGGCATAAAATTCGCCGAGAAAGATCCAGTGATTACATGCACACATTTTAATATTTAATTTTATCACTGATGTGTTAACTATATTTTGCATTATTTTGGTTTTGTGTTAGGATGGCTCCTAGAGGAACACGTATTACATGCCCTCCTCTAGACATGCTTATTCCTGGTATTTCATCTACATCAACATCAATACCTACTACTGTTGCACCCAGCATATCAATTGAAAGTTATAGTTCCAACTCAATGTGAATTGTTTCCTTTTATCACATTTGCTAAGAACATGCTAATCTTTAATGATAATATTTGATGTCTAAAACTTGCAGCATGTACGCTACCTCATAAGAATGTTCGAGGAAAAAGTCGAGGCATTGCATTAAATAAGAAATTTTGACATTTAGGAAAGGTGAAAATTAATATACCTGAAGGACCTGTGGGTGACAACTGCGAAATGTTGGCTAGAGAAATTGCAAATGTTGTAAGGCAAAGCGCACCCCTAAAGGTAAGGGGTTGGACATGAATAAGTATTGAGGATAAAATTTTGATATTTAATCGAGTGAAGGTATGCCTAACACTTACCTTATAAGAGTGTTCCTCATAAACTTAATCTCACATGTCAATTTATTGGAAAAACTAGATTTGCAATGGGATTTGCCTTGTGTTTCTGTTGTGTTCATGAAATCGCCCAAGATTGTTACAAGACTTTTCGACACCATTTACATCAAACATTTAAACAAGCAGGAAGTATACAAGCAGCTCGAGCAACTATTCCTGAAGATCTTGAAGGAAGAATAGGAGATTGGAATTGGTTGTGTGATTACTTTGTGAGTGAAAAGTTTTTGGTAAGTAATTTAAATGCTTCATTAAAAACTTCTTTTTATGATGGCATAACAATATGTATACAAGCGATGCAGTATTATCATTTTTTATACTATTTGATTTTCCACTCTGAAACATTTATGTCAACGAAGATTTTATGTTATTTTACAATAAGGTATAGATTCTTGGATGTGTTAGTATTTGATTCATAACAATGTGAGAAGTGTTTATTGAATCATATGTCAGGTGAATAGAGACATTCTTATAACTGTACATATCTCTCATGTATTCGTTATCATCATCAGGCAGGGTGAACTCCAGTTGAGTACACAATATTCAGTTGCATAGATATTCCTTGCATGCAGAAATGTTTTTGTTCAAATTTAAGTAATATATCTGGTTATTCAAGTGTGGTCAGAGTTTTTGTTCTTTGTGGGTTGTTGTAGCATTTGCCTGACATTCAACTGTTGTAGTAGCAGTTATTCAAGTGTACTATGGTTATTCTATGTAAGAAATGAGTTTCTTTTGAACTTTCAAGTGATCTTATAATTCACTACAAGAAAATGGAGGAATAGCGACCCAAGAATCGCGACGCTAGGGAGGCGCTATTGCGTCTCCGCATCGTAGAGCGTCTCATTGGCGTCAAACTAGCGCCGCATTTATGGGACGCTAGAAATTGGTGGCTAGTGGCATCGCAGTAGAGCCAACACAAATGGAGACACTACTAGCGTCACTTGTTGACGCTATCTCGACGTTATTAAGACGCATAGTGTCGGGCTGAGCAGAAGAAATGCGTCGCTAAGTCGATGCACACGTGGCGCTAAAGCTAAGGCGCTATTCCGACGCCCAAGAGTCGCTAGCATTATGGTGTTTGTGTCATCGATGAGACGCGAATATGGCGCTAAGAATGATATATTTAACTTAGCATCGATTCTTTCAGCGATGCTAATGTGACGCTATGGAGGCACTACCTGCAGATTTTTTTGACCCATACCAGCCACATTTTTTCCCCTTCCCACACCATACAATTATATAATGCATATAAATGTATTGATATTCATCACATGCAATATGAAAGCATCACATGCATAATATTTAACATAAGAATATAAAAAGTAATAAACTGAACTAACGAACTATACGTATATCTAAGTCTATAAGTAACAAAAGCATAATTTTTATCCATGGTTTATTTCTATCATAGGTTTGGGAGTTATTGTTATCATTCCGGATGTTCGACGCAGACGTGCTCCGTCCATGGTCTCGCGGGGATGGATTCTGCATCGGGACTTGAATCGCCTGCAATAGCGGAGCCAACTGCTGCGACACCTGACCCGATATCTCCTCCGATAACTGCTACGATAGTTGCTGTGATAGCTGCATCATATCAGGTGCAGCAGATGAGCTCGGAGCAGATGGACTGCTTGCATATCCTCCGATCCTCCTAAGTATCTGAGCAGCTATGCTGAGGCCATGCAAATATCCCTTCGTGTCGTGCCGGCCACCTTCTCCCAAACAGCAGGGTCCTCTATGAAATAGAAAAAATTATACAATCATATAATATATAAATTATATATAAAGAAACACATAAATTAAAAACATGACAAAACCAACGAAGAAATATTACCTGGTGGCTGAGTACTCAAATCATCTCCATACTTTTCAACCATTTTCGCATTATACTCATCCTAAAAAATTTAAACATTATGTGTTTCAAAAATAGTGCACTAACGTCAACAACCAAATGAGCATGTCATGAGACTTACCAAAAGTCGAGCATGACTAAGTCGTTTGTCTTCCAGCTCTTATGCGTGACCTCATAGACCACGCGAAAGTCTACGGGACCACCTTCTTTCTCCTCCTACAATAAAGTTTCAAATTTGATAACATAAGTATAAGTCAAAAGTTTGATAAATTGAATTTATACGTGAATTACCATGCGTCGTCGATGCTCGTTAAATCGCATATCCCCCCTGTGTGGATGTAGGCCTCGGGCTTCGAAAGACGGTTTACTCTTACCTTTTTCGACTTCCTTTGTCATCGTTCATCCGTCCTTTATGAACATTAGACTTTAAAAAATTATAAACTTAATAAAAAAAATTTAAAAGTAAACATACTTACCACTTCCTATATAAGAACTCCCAAACCGAATGCCTAATATACATTGGGCATCTTTGTATGCCCTGCTCCAAAGTGAGGCTGGTGGACGTGACGACCTTGCGAAACTTGTATAATCGATTTTGAAGGCATTTCATAGCGACCTCCTCAAAAGCTCTCCGGATCGTCCCTAAACTAAGATCCGGATGAAATTGATTTGCCTCCTACAAAATACGTTAAAACTTAGTAATTTTAAAATAATATAAATTAAATTATGTAACCCAAATAGAAGATCATACCGTAAAGGCTTGAAAGATGTCATCCCACACTGAATTGGGGCATCTTTCCAGGATTTTGCCCCTTCCGACAAGTGGAAAAGAACGAGAGCACTGACATCCCGCACGGTACTAGCAGGTATGAAAGTGGTCCTGCTAATTACAAAGAAGAATTAATTTTCAATGATAACCAAAACTATAACAAAATTTGTACAACTTATTTAACTTATGGTCGAGCAATATTATTCACGGCAACTACCACATTATCGTGTAACCCCTCTTCATCACTCGAAGAGGAATCATCATCCGGTACAACTGAGGTAGGCCGAGAAGGTTTGACATCATCTACGGGCCCTAATACAAAATAAATCATTAGTGTCATACCAAATTAAAGTTGTGATAATTGATATATGTACAGTAATGTTCTGAAGTAATTAACTAGTATTTAATTTAACATGCATTAGTAACTAACTTAACAACAATAGTTTCAAGTAATTAAGTAGTATTTAACTTACCATGCATTAGTAATTAATTTAACAACAATAGTTTCAAGTAATTAAGACCTATTTAACTTAACATGTATTAGTAATCAACTTAAGATGCATTAGTAATTAACTTAACATGGTGGAGGGCTCATACCTTCTTAACCGAAAAAGGATGGCGGCCGACGGTGGTGGAGGAAGGCGACGGGCAAAAGCCAACATCCGACAGAGGAGCACAGTCGATGGGCGGAGGAAGCGGTGGGCAGAGGAGGAGGCGGAAGGCGGAAGGCAGCGAAGGAGACCGAGGCGGAGCCGGCGGAGGCAGAGGAGGTGAAGGCCGGCGAAGGAGGAGGAGGCGGAGGACGCAGAGGTCGCCGCGATGGAGGAGGGGCGCGGTGGAGGAGGCAGAGGCGACGTGGAGGGCGGCGGAGGGGGCACGGTGGAGGAGGCGAAGGAGCGCAGTGGAGGGGCGCAGTGGAGTAGGCGGTGGAGTAGGCGGAGCGGCGCGGTGGAGGAGGTGGCTGAGTGCAGTGGAAGGGCACGGTGGAGGAGGCGGAGGGGCGCGGTGGAGGAGGCGGAGGAGGCTGAAGGCGGAGGCGGAGGAGGCTGAGGCGAATGGTGGTAAAGGAAGTGGCAGAGGTCGGCGTAGGGCGGCAGAGGAGGCAGAGACGGCGGAGGCAGAGGCGGTGGAGGTGTCAATCGTTGGCGTCGGGCGTCGGGCGTCGGGCGTTGGGCATCGGGCGTCGGGCATCGAACGAGGGCGGAGGAAGGGGAGGGCGTCGGAGCAGCGACCATCGAACGTCGGGCATCGGAGCGGAGGGCGTCGACCGTCAGCGTCGTCGGCATGGTGAAAATGGAGCGGTAATAGTAAATAGTGAAAACGAAGAAGAGGGGTTAGGGATTTAAGTCAATTGTTTAGCGTCTCATCTCAACGCGATGCTACCTAGATGCTAGATAGGCATCAAACTGAGACGTTATTACGTGACTGTTGAGATGCTATATCGGATTTTCTTCCTAATTTAACATTATATGTGCGAGAATATGTGATAATAATATGTATTCGTGCACGAGTTATGAGTCAATATGTGCCAAATTAAGTGAGGGTAATAAATATTCGGCTAATGCGGCGCTATAGAGAGGCTAATGTGTCGCTAAGATACTGTAGCGACACCATAGCGTCGTAGTGGTGTCAATTTTGATTTAGCGTCTTACAATTGTGATGCCAGAGAGACGCTAATTGTTTTTATATTTCTAATTTTCTATTATCTATGTAATTTTATTAATCAATATAGCGTCTCATCGCATTGTGCCCCGTTCCGATTGTTTTATTCCCTTCCCACAATCTAAAAATTATGGAATGCATATATAATTATTCATGTATGTATATAAAATTATAAGTCTATATGTATATGTGTCTATAACAAAATTTTGTGTGTGTGTGCATATATATATATATATATATATATATATATATATGTAATATATGCGTATGTATATGTCTACGTGTGAGAGATTAAGTCACAACAATGTGTTTATCTATATGTATTATAAGTATATACGTGTATGTATATGTCTATACATGTGCGAGTCATATATAGATAACGTGTTTATGTATACGTATTCTAAGTGTATATATGTATGCATATGTTTATATGTGTGAGATTAAGTGATAATAATATCTATATATGTACTTATTATATATAAGTATAAGTATATACGCATATTTATATGTCTATATGTGCCCGATTAAGCGAGTGTGATAAAACGTCACCTACTGCGGCGCAATAGTGCCGAACTAGGTTCTAAAGCTTATTCGCGTCTCAAGAGGGCGACGCTATAGAGGCGCCAATAGTGTCACCTTGGCATCGATAATGTTGGCGGCTCTAGTTGGACACTAAGTAGACGCTATTGAGCCTCCACGGTGACGCTAAAATAAGATAATTTGTAGCAAATCAATCTCTTAATTCAACCATCATAATTTCATGATTAAAAATATAAAAATAATATATGCATAATTAAGATATGATATATATTGTATGTATAAATAACATATATAATATAGGTAACAAATTATATATTTAGGAACACTCCAATGATGTAGACATTATAAGTAATCATGCAGGAATACATATATATGTTGAAGATACAAATATAATATTTAATTTATTTGTAGATAATATATAGGGTTGCGTCAAAATATAAAACATATAGCGATATAAATATAGATAGTCTATATATAGTTATCTATTTTGAAGTAATCATATCGGCGTCTACATAGCGTCGTTTCATATGTGACGCCAGCTAGTGTCTCGATAGCATCGCATGTCATGCGATGCGAGTTTAACGTCGAACGCTGTCGACGCGAGAACATCGCTAGGTTCTCCCGCGCACTTTCACTTCATGGCGCGCAATAATAGCAGCTACCTAGCGTCGCTATGGCGCCTTCGTTAGCGCCTATATCCTGAAATGCCAAGAACACGCTAATGGGACGCTATTGAAAGGCAAGCAGCATCGCCTGTTTAGAACTCAACGGGGACGCCATGATGGTGCTAAAGGCGTCAAAGTAGCATCACCATATTTGGAGACGCTATTAGCGTCGTTAATCACCAATTTTCTTGTAGTGATTATTAGGTACAATATGACTTTTTTCTTTGTCAAAGTAGCAATTTTTGCTTTGTTGGTGACACTAGATATTTATTATGGAGACTAACTCTCATTCAAAAAGTTAGGTCTTTTTATTATTCATTTGACGTAGTGTTGATTTGTCAACTGTTGTGACATCAAATCTTCCATTATGATTTAGTAGAAATCATTTGTCTATCATTTCCTACTGTATCCACTGTACATGGTTGGATGGGATGAGAGCTAGATGAGAGCATTAGATGTAGAAACCCATATATAGGATTATTGCATTAGATGAGAGCAAACAGTTTCGATACAATAGAGGTTCATTAAAGGATGTTATATGAAAACTGATCATATGATCATATTCTTTAAAACTAATCTTATTTGCTTAAATTTTTTGTAGTTACATTTTTTGTTTACGATGACACCAAGGAAATTAGTTTCAATGCATTTTTTGTAGTTGCATTCTTTAAACCTGTTCATAGTATTATTGTTAAGGTACGAGCAAAGGCGGGGGCAAAAAGTAGAAAAAAAATTAAAATATGTTCACATAAGGGTTAAACATTTGTAGCAGCACAAGAAAAATTGGTAATTTTTATAAATGGAATTTATTTTGACATGTCTAAATATTCACAGAAGGTTATTGTTGATATTTTTTTATTTATTTTTATAATTGTAAAATTGTGATCGTATTGAACTTTACAAACATGCATATCATGGACATAAAGGATGGGTACACGAGGAGAGTAAAACGAATTATGTGAGTTAGAAAATTAATATCTTGTGTTATCATCATAATATTTATATTCTTTCATATTAGATTGATTGATTATTATAATTTTATGATTGTAGGAAAAATTAATAGCTCTTCAAACGGATATGACAGTTGAAGGAGCACATTCACTTAATGATGGACAAATATGTGCTCAAGTTCTTGGTACAAGATCTGGTTATGTGCTTGGATATGGGCGAGGTCCAAAACCACCTCGTCGTGAAGGAATTGTAGCGGAGAGAAGATATGCTCATTTGGAGGATGTGCTAACTACAACAAGGAAGAATTGACTATCACTAAAGATGAATTAACTAACACTAAGAAGCTAGGACCAAGGAGTTATTAGCATCTCAAGATAAGAAGTTAGCCCTTCAAGATAAGAAGATTTAACGAAGGGACATCAACCTCCAGATGATGTAGAAGAAAGTGTTGCTTAATGCTTTATTATAAGAAATTTTAAGATACCTTTGTAATTGACTTTATATTAGAGACATGTTGGTTAATAATTTCACTCATGTTGGCATGTTACTCATGATACTTGATACCTTTTTTAGTTGTTTCTTTTATATGCATTGCAATCTTTTATACTTGAGAATTGATCATGAACAATTTTGCATGTGTTTCATTATCCAAATTTCTTATAATGCATGATTTATTTATACCTTGAAAAAAAATTTAGAGACCAAAACTATTAGTGTCTAAAAGTATACAACTTTAGAGATTAAGCATGTTGGTAAGTAGAAGTATACATATTTGGGACCAAATAGTTTAGTTTGTAAAGGTATATATTTAGGGACCACAGTCTTGATCATTAAAAGATTATACATTTAGAACCAATGAAAAATTTTAGTCATTAAAAACTTTTAATGACCAGCTTATAGGGACCAAGGGGGACTAAAATTATTTTGGTTCAAAAAATATTAGAGACCAAAATTTAAATTTTAGGGACCAATGTGTTTGGTCAGCTTTTTTGTTGTAGTGATTAATTGCTTAGGATATCTTCATCGGCCAGTGCATAACGACGTCAACAGTTTCCAAACCTGTAAAGCCTTTGATGTCCCTAGTAGACATCCATTTTTCGCTGTATAGAAAACAGCTACTTTTGTCAGATAAGCTAAAAGCATTTACTTTTTTTTGCTTTTCAGAGTGATCGTATTTTAGCAGTGTCCTATCAGTTTTAAATGGTTTCAAGAAACTGTTTGCGTGCTTCCTCAGGCATCCAATCTTCAATCAGCATGTAATATGGAACAGTATGATACATTCTGACTTCTATCTTAATAGAAAATCTCACTTTCATTTTAAAAAAAAAATATATGATGCATGCTGTGTTTTTTTTAACTCGTCTACCAAATAGTCAAGCGTTCAGTTTACTTGTGTGCATACTTCGATTTGTTTTGAACTTATCTGGCTGTCCATCTGAGATCAGAAAAATTATTGCCTCAATTTGACAGTCATGGCATGTCACACGACGAGCAATGAGAAGAACACGTTACAAGAAATATGGAAATTACATACGGTCAATACCATTTGTAATTTTCTGAAAATCGTCAGAAATGACGATTTTCGACGGTTTTTTCGAATTGATTCGTCCGAAAAATGGTCATCGCAAACCAATTTTCGACGGTTGGAAAAAAAACGTCGGAAATTTTGACGGAAGTCCGGCGGTCACGACCGTCGATATTACGAAACCATCGAAACATCGACGATATTTGCGGCGGTCGACGAAACCGTCGAAACTTCGGCGATCGCGACCGCCGAAACTTTCGATGGTCACGACGACCGTCGTAAATATCGGCGGTAGAAACCGCCGAACGTCGCGCGAACGCCGAAACTTTCGGCTGTCAAAATCATCGCAAAGAATTTTTATAATATAAAAAAAATTAGCCGGCCGCCGGCGGCCGAGCCGCGGTCGAATTCGACCGCCAGACGGTCGAATCCGACCGATCCGACTGGCCGCGACGGATCCGACCGACCGCCAAGGGCTGGAACCGGCCTCCTGGCGGTCCGGGCCGGGGAGAGAGAGAAAGAGAGAGAGAAGTGGAGAGGGACGCCAGCGGGAGAGGGTCGTCGACGGTTGACGCTTGAGTCCGGTCGGGAGAGGCTCACTGGCATGGAGAGAGAGAGGGAGAGGGAGAGGGGGAAAGAAATAAGTGGATTGGGGACAGATTAATATATATATATATATATATATATATAGGTGGAAAGATGAGAAAGCGGGGAAATGGAAAAAAAAGCGGGATAGTGAAATTTTAATTACTGACGGCTCCGACCGTCGGAAAAGCAAATATTAATTATTTTTAAAATTATCGACGATTGTGATCATCAAAAATTATTTAATTATAAAAATAAAATACTACATTAAATTATATATAATATTTATTTTTTATTTTACTGACGGTTTGAACTGTCGCTAATTATATTAATAAAATACTCTTTATATTATATTATTATACATTTACCGACAGTCACGACCGTCGTAAATTATGACGGATAGATATCCATCGGAAATATCGACGTTCCTAAACGTCGAAAAATAAAATAATAATATAACAAAGGATTTAATGGAGCATGTGGGTAGGAGCCTCCTACCCATTGTCTTAGCCGTCCGATCTGATCGGGCGGCTGAGATTTATTTTGCCAGGTTCATTGCTCCTTCACCCTCTGAGCCGAAATAAATCGGCGGAGATCAATCGGTCTTGAGCCGATTTCTCAGCGATGATCGGCGAACGAGCAGAGGAAGGGGACGATAGGCAGTGGCGACCAGGTGAGCAGGAGGCGACAACATAAGAGGATCGAGGCGACGACGGTGACGACCATGCGGCGATCGTGGTGGCAACATCTGCAGCGATCAGGGGGCGAGCAGGAGGCGACCAGGCGGCAAGCAAGAGGCGACGACGGTGGCGACTAGGCGTCAGCAGGAGGAGGTGAAGACGGTGGCGACTAGGTAGCAGCAGGAGGCAAGGACAGTGACAACCAGGAGATGAGGAAGAGGCAACCACGGTGACCAGTCAACTGCGGCAACGAGCAGTGGCCAATGGCACTGGTGACCAGTGACGATGCCTGTGGCCGATGGCACTGGTGACCAGCGACGATGGCTGTGGCGATCACGAAAGTAGCAATGGCGACGGGGACGACGACCAAGAGGAGGGTCGGAGGGAAGGGAGAGAGACACAGTTGAGCGGGCGGCGTCATCGTCGATGTAGGGCATCGCGAATCGAACAAATGGAAAGAAAGTAGACGAGTTGGGGCTCCGGTTCACATTTGATCCAAAGAAAACTAAGTGAACCGTGCCTAAAAATCTCAGCCGTCCGATCTGATTGGACGGCTGAGAGAGTGGGTAGGAGACTCCTACCCATTTAGGTGGGTAGGAGCTCCATTAAATCCTATAACAAATTACATAATTTATTAATTTCATTTCCGACGATCGAAATCATCGGAAATTCCATCAAAAATTGTAGCGGATAGATATCCATCATCCTAATCGTCAAAAAATAAAATAATAATATAACAAATTATATAATTTATTATTTTCATTTTCGACGATCGTAACCGTCAAAAAATCCGTCAGAAATTGCGGCGGATAGATATCCGTCGGAAATATCGACGTTCCTAATCGTCGAAAAATAAAATAATAAAATAATAAATTACATAATTTATTATTTTCATTTTCGACAGTTGTAACCGTCGAAAATATTTTTGTCGCAAAATCCATCGTAAATTACGATGAATGTTGATCCGTCGGAAAGTGTCCGTCGGAAAATGACAATTTTCTTGTAGTGACAAGTCCACATGAGAGGCACAAGCTATATGGGCAACATGGCGCTCTATATCTATTGCAATTTCTGCCTTCAGTTCAGACTACACTCTGCAGACACCGACGGGCCATCGGCAGCACAACATCTTCCATTATCTGAAACTGACCCATGATCATTAACAAATCTCGTCATCTTTCACCTCACGTACGTACTGTCGTTCTGTGAAGAGCATCGGACTCAATGAGGACCCGGACCAGTTGCCAACCACAAGAAGTGAGCTCTCCCGAGATCTCAGACATGCAACCACATACTGAGTGCTCTCTTTCCGATCAGCCAGCGTATGATCTTGCTCCCTACCTCTATGGCCTACAATTGTGGACAACTCACTTGCACATACTGGAATTGTAACGCTTTCAAATTTCTCCCTCGCTGAAACTCAGCAATTGGGCTAGTTTGACATAACTTTTCATGGGTTTTTATTATCTAACAAAAAAAAAAATAAAGATACTAAAGAACCAGAATAACTTTTTTCATAAAAATGTGGAAGTTGACTAATTCTTCATAATAACTAATAATAACCAAACTAAAAATATAATGTGGAAGACAACTCTTCTATTCCGAGAAATCCTCTACTAGTATAAGCATCTATTACATCATCATAAACCAAGGGTGCTCGAATAGCAAATTTGAAAACTGACTCTCATGTGCAACATCACCACGAACTCTGATGTTGCACACGCCTCCATCTATAGCATCAATTATTTATGAGGTTCAAACACAGAGACATAGAATATCTGAGCAATTACGACATAGAATATCTGGGATTCACCGGAGCAGCCAAATCTAGGTCGACGCACACCCTGGCATAGAGAAGTTTCTCTCCGAAGGAGGTGAAACTATCAATCTTGAGCGGCTATCTGAAAATAGATGCAATACGACGAACTGTCTCAGCACCACTAAGCTCATAAGAGAGGCCCGATAGTTGAATCCACACTGGCGAGGTGGAGAGCAGATCATCAAAAGAGACGGAAGAAGGCCTTTGCCTGCGAAACATGTGAAACACACTCATTAAAATTTCATGGGCTGCGAGTTAACACCTTTAGACGGTTGTCCACACTGCTGAAGGAAAAAGATAGTAATGGTTACCTATGTCGGAGATCTGCAGAGGTGCTGAGAGATCCCAGAGCATGGGGAGGTCATTTGCTAGGGAGGCAACTGGTAACAAATTATCTATGAGCCTGCCCATCAGATAAAGCTTAAGATCATCCGAACGCTGAGCAACCTCAGCGTCAGAGATGACCACCTCATCCGTAAAGGCAGATTGGATCGCTAGGAGCTTGTGCTTGGAGATCAGCGTCAGAGATGACCACCTCACCCACGGGTCGTCGATCACGGACAATGTCAGACCAGCGCTTGCCATTCATCGCCGGAGGTTTAGGTAAAAGTGGGGGGAGAAAAGGGTTTTGGGGAAGGGGAAAATGAGCCACCGGTGGCTGAGATATTAGGGGGAGAGAGTATGAGAGGGATGAGCGGAAGGTGGGGGGAGGAGAGAGGGCATGGGTGAGAAAGACGACAGGGGTGGGGGTTCGGAGTGAATTGTTTGCTCCATTTGTCGAGAGACATCAGAACTGTTACATACTGAAGGAGAACGAGAGACTGAGGAAGAAGGCACTGGTCAGAAGTACCCCACAAATATGAGTCACTAGGAAATCAGTTCTGCAACCTGTGCAGAATTCGGGTCAGGCACAATTAAACCCGGATCAGGTTAGTCTAACGCAAGCCGAGTCGAAGGACGACTTGGTCCAGGTCAATATCACATCATACTTTCTCCGTCATTCTCTAGAATCTGGGCCGGGTGTACTGGAGTTCGGGTCAGGTCTCGCGTTGTGAAAATTAGGACGTGTGTGTCGACGACCAGGGCCCGGGTCAAGCTCTGTAAACTTGGGCAGGGCACGGACCGAAGCCGGGTCGGGTTCAGCTAGCGTGCCCCGAGCTTTGTCCATCCTTAGTGAAGTCAGGCCGGGTCCATCCAACTCGGGCCAGGTTCCTATACAAAGGAATTTCGGTGCCAAAAAATTAAAACTTTGATCTAACTTTCTGACTAATCTAGACATGCTTTCGACGTGAAACAAAGAGAAATCTATTCTTAATAAACAAAGAGCAATAACCATGTTTTAATCTTTCGAGTTCTTAATTAATCTACTAAGAAATCACATCTAAAAGTGAATCTAGAATTCTACGTACCTATACAGTTTCAAACTACCTAAACCCTTAACTTTGGGGACAATTTTCAAGACGACGAAGATGTTCTAGATGAGAAATTTGACGTCCTTTGAAAGATGGTAGATTGGAGAATGGATGTCCGATCGGAGCTCTCATGCACACACACCGAGGAGGAAGAAACAAGGGCAGCTAAAGGAGAGAAAAATCTATTTTTCTAGTAAAAGGAGGCAGTAAAGGGAGATTATTTATAGGGGAGAAGACTTTGAGTTTTGATGGATTAAAAACTAATTTGTTTAACCACTCTCAAATTTAATTCTGAATCTTATCCATAATCTTAACTAATAATCTATTTTAAATACTTTATTTATTCCTTGTCTTTTCCTTTTTTTTTCTTCTTCTCAAAGTCCTTTCTATACACAACTTCACTTTTGACTTCTCAACTTTTATATTTTCTTTTAAACTGAATTTTTGTAATTAACTAAATAAAAAGAATATTTTATTTACCAAATTAATTAATTCAATAAAATCTTGGGGTATTGTATTATTACCCCCTTAAAGAAAATTCGTTTCCAAATTTCACTCACTGAACAAATGGAGAAACTATCGGCGCATCTCTGCTTCCTACTCCCACGTGGCTTCATTGCCTTGATGATGTTTCCATGAAATTTTCACCAAAGTCACTTCCTTGTTTCCTTGCTTTTGCATTTCAAACTCCAATATATGAATTGGTTGTCTCTCATCCTCCTTGAGATTGGACTCCTCAATTCGGATCATGTTAGTCAGCATGTTTATACTTCCTCAAAAGGCACATGGAAGACATGTCCAATATCTCAAAATGCCCAACATATCTAAGGCTTACTTTTCCTTTATTGCTAAATTGCATCACCCCCTTAGTAGGAAAAACTTTCAAAAGTACTTTATCACATTGCTGAAATATTTATTCTCTTCTTCCTCTATCGGCATATGTTTTTTGCTTGTTTTGAGCTGCTTTTATCTTTGTCTTTATTACTTCCACCTTATCTGCATACTCCCGTCTACTTCAGTGGTTGAGCAATCAAAATCTTCTTTTCGCCAACTTCATTCCAATATGTGAGTGCTCGGCATAGCCTGCCATATAGGACCTCAAATGGAGCCATGCCCATATTAGAATGGTAGCTATTATTATAAGAAAATTCTAACAATGACAGGTGATCATTTCAACTTCCATGCTAGTCTAAAGCTCTGATCATATCCTCTAATGTTTGAATGATCCTCTCTGACTGACCATCGGTCTGAGGATGGAAGGCAGTACTAATTTAGCCTTGTGTCAAAAACTTCTTGCAGACTTTCAAAATCTTGAGGTGAATTTGGGATCCCTGTTGGACGTAATACTGGTAAGGATACCATGTAGACTTAATCTCTTTTACATATATGTCCATTAAGCTCTCAATGGACTGCTTCATCTTCATGGGTACAAAATGGGCCACCTTTGTCAGTCGGTCCATTATCACTCATATAGCATCATGGCCCTTCCACGTGCGAAGCAAACTAGTCATGAAATCCATAGTTATTTCTTCCCATTTTCACTGTGGGATTCCCAAGTTCTTGGTGAGTCCATAAGGCCTCTGATGCTCCACTTTGATTGGTTGGCACACTATACACTTTGACACATATTCAACAATTTCTCTTTTCATATCTGGCCACCAAAAGCTCCTTTAAGCGTCCTTGTACATTTTTTTTACTTCCTAGATGAATAGCAAATTCAGACTTATGACATTCCAGTACTTCCCTTCTTAGAGTTGTCACTAGGGACTCATAGGTGATTCCTATATCTGATCCCACCATCACCTGAGATCTATAGGTCCTCCTAATCTGATTCACATCGCTTCATCATATCCTTTGTACTTTGAATATGTGGGTTGAGCTTTGATGATCTAATCACTAGGTCCAACTCAATACGATGCATCATCATGAAGACACCATTCTTTCTAGGTCTTGTATTCCACTTGATTAATTCTTGTATCATCTCGTATCTTCTTAACCTGAGGAAGGCAAGTGATCCTTTCCATTTCCAACTCAGTGCATCTGCCACTGAGTTGGCTTTTCCTAGGTGATAATTAATAAAAATTTCATAGTCCATCAATTCCATCCATCTTCTCTATCTCATGTTGAAATCTTTCTAAGTGAACACATACTTCAAACTCTTATAATCTGTAAAAACCTTAAACTCCTCTCCATATAGATAATGCCTCCATGTATTCATAGCAAAGACTACAACTACTCACTATAAATCATGAGTGGGATAATTCATTTCATGCTTTTTCAATTGTCTGGATGCGTAAGCTACAACTTTGTCGTATTGTATCAACACACACCCAAGACCTATCCCACATGTGTCACTGGACACCATGTACCCACCACTCCCAGTCGGAATAGTGAGAATCAGAGTTGTAGTCAACCTCTTTTACAATTCTTAGAAGCTCTGCTCACACCTTGCAGACCATACATATTTCTCTCCCTTTCTTGTGAGCTTGGTACTATTATGTTGGAGAAATTCTGAATGAACCTTTGGTAGTATCCTGCTAATCTAAGAAAACTTCTAATTCTATATGCATTCTTAGCTTGAGGCCACTTCTCAATCGCTTCCACTTTAAATGGATCTACTGAGATCTCATCCTTTGATACTGTTGGGAATAAAACACCGAGGATCGATGAACAATGAAAACAACGAAAAAAAGAGAAAATGAACACAGAGATTTAACGTGGTAAAACTCTCTTGATCAATGTGAACAAGAGAGAAAACATCCACGGGCAAAGGAGGCCGACGCCAGAAGAATTTCACTATGAGCCAAAAGAGAGTACATCCTATAAAACCCTAACCCTCATATATAACACTATAAAACCCTAACCCTAACGGCCCAAGCCCTCCGCATCCGCCACAGATCCTCATTTTTCCTTCTTTTTTTTCTTTCATAATTTTGGGTACAGGGTATATAATTCAAGGCACATCAACAGATACTATATGGCCGAGGAACATAATCTCCTCTAAACAAAATTCACACTCCAAAAATTTTTCATAGAGTTGATGTTGTCTCAATGTTTCCAAAACTATCTTCAAGTGCTCTATGTGTTGATCATGACTCTCCGAATAAATCAAGATGTCATTAACAAATACGATAACAAACTGAACAAAATGAGGCCGAAATATGTGGTTCATCATATCCATAAAAGTCGTAGGTGCATTTATCAAGCCAAACAACATCACTACGAATTCATAATGTCCATAGCGCATTTTCGGAATATCTTCGACCACACATAACTACTGATAACCACTTCTGAGATCTATACTTTTGCTCTTGACAGTTGATCGAATAGGTCATCAATCCGTGGAAGGGGGCATTTATTCTTTATTGTCACTTTGTTCAACATGCGATAGTCGATGCAGAGCCACATAAATCCATCCTTCTTCTTGACAAATAATATGGAGTGCTCTAAGGTGAGACACTTGGACGAATAAGCCCTTTGTCTAGAAATTCTTGAATATGCTTCTTCAGCTCCAACATTTCAGCCGGTGCCATTCGATATGGCACCTTCGAAATTGGAGCGATTCCCAAAAGTAGTTCGATGCGGAAGTCTACTTCTCATCTTGGTGGCAATCCCGAGGTATCCTCCAGGAATACATCTGAGAATTCCTTGATTACTTCTGCTTGATGAAGTTCCTTGACCGATGAGTTAGTAGACACCACACTGGCCAACAATCCTCTGTATCCTTTTTGCAATAGCTTGCATGCCTTTATTGCTGATATCATCAACTTCTTATCTTTCTCTCCTTGGAGTTGTCCCTCTTACGGTTGCCTTTGGCTTGCCTTTCATCCCGATGACCACCTTCTTCTTTTTACATAAAATGGATGTGTCACGATATGACAACCAATCCATACCCAAGATCACATCGTAGTATGGAATAATTATCAAATATGCAAAGTAATCTTGCCCATTGATACTAATTGGCACATTAGGCAAGTATTTCATAGTTTGCAACACCCCCATAGGAGTGATGATATCCATTTCATGTCAAAGGTCCTTTGCCGAAACTTCCAATGCTTTCACGTACTCTTCTAATATACAAGAGTGGGTAGCTCCTGGATCAAATAGCACAGTAGTTAAGAGTTCAGAAACATAAAGAGTACCTATGATAACGTCGGTATCTTCCTGTGGTTCTTCGGCTTCCATGTGTATACTCTTCCTTGGACCAGTCGATTTGCATTTCCCGTACCTGCCTGGTTCTGTTCATTTTCCACTAGACAGTCCTTGATGTAGTGACTTGCTGCTCTACACTAAAAGCAAGTCCTGTTCTTCACCCTGCTTTCTCCAAAATGTTCTCACCCACAAAATGTGCATATGGGCTTCGCAATTGGAGTCTGTTGGTCTTGTGCTAATTGTTGCCTCTACTGCTGAGGTTGTTGGGCCCTTCACTATTGTGGTTGCTGAGACCTCTGTTGTGGTGTCCTCTGTTGGGCTGGCATTTGGGGAGGATTATAAGGCCTCACCCTATCATTGCGATGATTCTCCTACCGTTGTTGTTGGCTGCCCTCCCTTCGAGGCGGGGTTTGGTTGGTAGCGCCCCTTGACTTCCTCTCTTGCCATATTCTAGACACTCCTCTTTTCATTAGAGTGGTCATACTTGCCGTCTCGTGCCATGTGCGACACCTTCCTGACATGTCTTTCAATCTTAGCCCAAAATGAAGGCCATTTATGAATTGGTTGGTCCTATTTTGCTCATCATCATTGGGCCCGTACTTCCAAAGTCGAATGAACTTGGTCAAGTATTCTGACACTACTTTGCTTTCATGAGTTAGTTGCAGACATTCTTCGCGCTTCATGCCTCTCTTGTAAGCTAGGCAAAAATGTTCTTAAAAAACTTTCTTAAATTTCGCCCCTGGAATCTCAGTTCTTCCGGGGAATGCCATGACTTTGGTGGTGCTCCACCAATCCCTAACATCTTTAGTGAATCTGTTTGTGGCAAACAGTACCTTCTTTCCTTCCACACAGTCCATGAGATCGAAGGTTCTAGCCATCTAGCGGTGGTATCAAAGTCATTCACCTCATTAAAATGACCTAGTTTTATCTTCAAAAATTCCTAAATAATACTCATCACAGGAGGAGTTTGTTGTTGTCCTTGATTAACGTGCACCATTTGGTTGCCTAAGCTTGAATTTTTCTAAGGCCCCTTATGTTGAAATATATTGATGGTATTACCCTTTGGGTTGAACATATTGATGGTATTACCCCTTGGGTTGAACCGAGCTGACTATCCATATCACCCAAAGTAGGAATCATCTACAAAGCAACACAATATATTTAGTAAGACAATCATGAATCTGACTAAATGATACTTTACTTACTTGGATGGCATGACAGTTGTTTGTGATGGTTGCACATGAACACTACTTTTAAATCTAAGGGACTTAGCGAACTTTGGCCCCGATACCAACTATAACGCCCTCAAATTTTGTCCTCTTGGCACGTGGCAATTGGGCTAGTGTGGGTCAGCATTACTTATACACATAACTCTTCATAGACTTTCATAATCTAATAAGAAAATAAACTAAGGTGCTCGAATAGCAAATTCTAAGACTGACTCTCATGTTCAACTGTATCACTGCGAACTCTGCTGTTGCACATACCTCCATCTATAGCATCAATTATATGTGAGGTTCAAACACTAGGACATAGAATATCCATATGAGCAATTATGCCCAATATATCGAATAATACAAATAGATGCAATAGTTCTTTTACGTATAAAAAGAATATGTAAAATTTGCAATTAAGTCATAAAATAATACAAAATTAGCAATTAAGTCATAAACATCAAGAACATATAAATTAATGCCAAACTCTACATTTCACTTCTATTCTTTTCTTTTCCGTTCTTTCTATCCATTTCTTTTCATAATTGTTCTTCTTTAGTGTGTTGCACTACATTTTTTACTTTAAATATTTATTGTGGACTTCTATGTTCGTTGTCCTAGAAGAGCTCGACTTCTTTTATTATGGATTAATATATCACTTTCATGTAACTATAACAATGGGTCAAGGTAGATCACACCAGGACTAGATGAGCATTTACGTACTCAAAATAGACTTGGACTTCTCAAGGTTACACAAGTAGGACCATCCCCTCTTCTTCTTATATTTATCCTCATGTGCATTAACTATAACACTCCACATGATGATACCATCTTTCAACTTTTATCGTATGGAATCTCCATCCAACTCGGGCTAGGTTCCTATACAGAGAAACTCCGGTGTCCAAAAATCAAAACTTTGATCTAACTTTAACATGCTTTCGACATGAAACAAAGAGGAATCTATTTTTGGATAAACAAAGGACAATAATCATGCTTTAATCTTTCAAGTTCTTAATTAATCTACCAAAAAATCAAATTCAAAAGTGAACCTAGAATTTCATGTACCTTGATAGTTTCAAACTACCTGAACTCTTAATTTTGGGAACAATTTTTGAGATGATGGAGATTCCATACGAAAAATTTGGCATCCTTTGAAAGAGGGGAGATATGAGATTGGATGGCCCACTAGAGCTCTCTGGCACGTCGAGAAAGGAGAAATAAGAGTTCAAAGTGGAAAAAAAATTGTTTTCTAATAAAAGGAGGCTGAAGGCTAAAGGAGGTTTATTTATAGGAGAGAAGACTTTGATTTTGATGGGTTAAAAACTAATCTGGAATTTTATGTTTAACCTCTTTCAAATCTAATTATGAATCTTATTCATAATCCTAATTAATAATCTATTTAAATACCTTATTTATTCTTTTTCTTTTCCTTTTTTTTTCTTTTTATACACAACTTCACTTTTCACTTCTCAACTTTTATCTTTTGTTTTAAACTGAATTTTTGTAATTAACTAAATAAATAAATATTTTATTTATCAAATTAATTAATTCAAAAAAATGTTGGGGTGTTACTATGAGACGTCCTCCGTTTCCGTTTTCTTTCTTGGGTCCTTAAACTGGTTCTCCTCTCTGTATATACAAATTGTGCAACTTCCATTTCCTTCAACACAGCCACATCCTCAAAAAAGGACAAGGCTTGCTCTAAGTTAGATCTTGTAACAGATCACTGAAGTAATGCCGAATGCAAATTAGGAAGCTTCTTAAGATGGTGCACAAGTGGCAGAAGTTTGCTGCGCTTGGAAGGAAGAGAATAACGACTGCGGCACGCCGGCAGCTGATAGTAGCCAGAGTGCAGACGCGTGCAGCTGCACCATCGCAAGCAGAGGGCACATCTTCGTCTACACTGAGGACAACAGGCGCTTCATGGTTCCCTTGAAAAATGCCGGCAGACGGGCCGATAATTCTGCCTGTACTTGCGTTCGTTGGGAAATCTCGTTGCACGGCATCATTAATCCAAACTCCAAAATGGACTGACCGGCCAACAATCTGTTCTTTGTGGCTTCTAAGAGCACCATGTTTCTTGTTTCTATCCAAATTTTTGGTGCGATAATATTGAACATATATTCTAATTAGTATTTTGTCTACCAAGTTTTTGTGGATCTTCTCTCCATAGTTATGTGACAGGAAAACTTTTTTTTTCCTACAAAATTTGTGAAAGACACGTAGTACTACAAGAAAATAAAGTTTTTGTGACAGAAAATTTCAATAAGCCACAAAAAACTTTTGTGATAAAATTGCGATAGATGGATTACTTCTGTGACAAGATTTCTATCACAAAACGAGCATTATTTTTTTAAAAAAAATAAAAGATTGATTCATTATTTTTCTCAGACTATTGCGATGATTTTTTTTTCTGTCATAAATTTTCGCCACTTAAAATTACGTTTTATTGAAGTGATAGTAGTATGGTTGTCTCCATGTGATCAAATCTCATGGGATGCCCACGCAGATTAATTCATGGGCATTTCTCCATAGTTATCAAAGAAAATAGGCACTTCTCGTGGAGCTTGTTTTGTTGGGTATAGGATCATTTGCATATACCTTTATTATTAGCACTTCTATCATTAGATTTCATCTTAATTTGTTTGTCAATTAATTGTAAGAAATTTCTAATATGACATGAAGGTAATGTTGATGAGTACAGGGGTGATATGCTAACACTACAAGAAAATGGGGGATTACTAATTTCCCCAAAAACCGTCGGAAACATCATTTCCGACGGGTTTTTTGACGAAATCGGGGACGTCCGAAAAATGTCATCGCAAATCAATTTCCGACAATTGGGGAAGAAACGCCGAAAATTTCGACAGATTTCCGATGGTCGTGACCGCCGATATTTACGGCGGTCGTGACCACCGATATTTGCGGCGGTCGAGACCGCCGAAGTTTTCGACGATTTCGTCAACCGCTGCAAATATCGGCGAGCGTAGGGCGACCGCCGAAGCTTCGGCGGTCAAAACCGTAGCAAAAAATTTTTATAATATAAAAAAATTAGCCCGCCGGCGCCAACGCCAGTCGGCCGATGATGGATCCGACCGCCAGGCTGCCGAATCCGGCCGCCCACGGCCGGATCCGAACGCCCGCGGCCGGATCCGAACGCCCGCGGCCGGATCCGGCCCCCAACGGCAGAATCCGAATGTCGGCGGCCGATCCGACCGCTGGGGGTCGAATCCGGCCACCAGGCAGCCGAATTCGGCCGCCCCGACGATCGATCCGATCACTGGGGTCGGATCCGGCGCTAGGGTCGGATCCAGCCGCCAAGCGGCCAAATCCGGCCGTTGGGGGCCGAATCCGAACGCCCGATGATCGGCCGTTGGGGTCGGATCAGGCGGCCGATCCGGCCGTTGGGGGCCGGATCCGAACGCCCGATGGCCCAGGCGGCCGATCCGGTCGCTGGGGGCCGGAGAGAGAAAGAGACGCCGGTGGGAGAGGGTCACCGGCGGTAGACGCTGACGTCCGGTCAGAGGCTCAACGTCGCCGACCGGGAGAGGGAGAGGGAGAGGAGACGATGGAGAGATGAAAGGTATTATATATATATATATATATATATATATATATATATATATAGGTGGAAAGTTGAGAAAGCGGAAAAAAGTAAAAAAAAAAGTAGGATAACGAAATTTTAATTACCGACGGATCTAGCCGTCGAAAAAGTAAATATTAATTATTTTTAAATTTACCGACGGTTATGACCGTCAAAAATTATTTAATTGTAAAAATAAAATACTATATTTAGTTATATTTATTTTTTATTTTTTATTTTATCGATGATTTGAATAGTCGCTAATTATTACCGACGATCGAAATCGTTAGAAATTATGACGGTTTGGACTGTCGCAAATTATATTAATAAAATACTTCTCATATTATATTATTATAAATTTACCGACGGTTACGACCGTCGAAAATTGTGATAAATTTTGCGACGAATGGATATCCGTCGAAAATATCGATGTTTCTAATCGTCGAAAAATAAAATAATAATATAACACTTTACATAATTTATTATTTTTATTTTCGACGGTCGTAACCGTCGGAAAATCCATCGAAAATTACGACGGATGGATATCCGTTGGAAATATCGACGTTCCTAATTGTTGAAAAATAAAATAATAACATAACAAATTATGTAATTTATATTTTTAGTTTTGACGGTCGTAATCGTCGAAAAATCCGTCGAAAATTGCGACGGATGGATATCCGTCGAAAATATCGACATTCCTAAACATCGAAAAATAAAATAATAATATAACAAATTACATAAAGTATTATTTTTATTTCCAACGCTTGTAACCATCGGAAAATCTGTCGGAAATGAAACCGTCGCAAAATCCGTCGCAATTTACGACGGATTTCTATCCGTCTGAAATTGTCTGTCGGAAAATGAAAAATGAAAAATGAAAATATACTCGTAAATGAAAAATGAAAAATGAAAAATGTACTCTAATTTTTTTGTTATAAAGGTTGTCAAATTGCGATTCTGACTAAACATGTTTTGTGCCTTGTGAACTCGTATCGTGAAGTCGTATGGTAAAATCGTAAAGTCTATATTTCAAATATATTTAATAAAAAAGAAGTATAATCTTGCCAATAACATTACTACATTTACATATATGTTATATAATAATTAGTCGTCCTGAGCATGTTAACTTTTTTGTTAAAGAACTTATAGCATATATGGTATTGTGCAAGTAGATGATAGTATAATATAACAGAAAAAATTCACAAACAATAAATTTTAACAATTACAACTATATGTTCTATTACAAAATATGTGATGTTTGTGAAATAGACTATAATAATTTTCTTTTGAAAATAAGAGCCATTTAAGCTAACAAATAAGCTAAGTTGTAGTAAAGGTACTAATATTCCAAATTGTGGTTCTACCTATCTTATCAAAAGAATTCTAATAAGTTGAATTTAGGACAATTCTTAAGGCAAGTTTCATTACATGCAAAAGGAAAAAAAAATTTAAGAATTATGACTTAGAATAGCTGAGGTGAGATTTATGAAAATAAAATAAGATACAAAAAAGAGAAAATTTGATCATGAGATTACCATTAATGAGGGCAAGATGATGGTTGTGAGTTAGAGATGACCAGATAATGATGAATTAATACAATAAGCAATTACAATGTTGAATTAGTTGTAGTAAGACAAAAAATGAAGCAATTAAAAGGATGAATTAGTTGCAACAAAATCAATTTCTTAAGAGTAAAAATATCTTTTTTTGTAACTAGAAAAATGAAGAGTTTCAATTACTAGGATAGGAATAATATTTTAAGAGTGAAGTAACCATAATCACCTTTATCAATTAATACATTTAAATCCAAGTTTATTTCATCATTTTCTCACCTTGAACATCGACTCAGATTCTACAATTAGACTCATACGAGTCAATCGAATTTAATGAGTTTAAAGAGTTGACTCAATTTTGCACTGTAGACTTTTAAACTTTTACAAGTTTAAAAATCTGACTCGCGATATTAACAACTTTGCTTGTGATGAATAAAATTATAATAGTTTTATTTTGAAATTTATTTATGATTTTGACAATGCATGTAGAGTAAGTTAATAGGTATGAGATTATTAATTAAACTAATAATAGTATCTGGTGGTTAGTGTGTAACGAATGAGCATAAAATAATTTAGATCGAGATATATAATTTAATATCATCCTGATATGTTTGGGATAAATGAGCATAAATTTATATATAATTATGTACCATAATAAAATAAGTCATATGTGAGATCGCATTATGTAAAGTTTGGAAGCCTAATGGGAGGACTCAATTCAAACACCATGGGTAGGCATTCATTCTCCAGTTTATGCAATGTTCTGAGTGTATATACACTCCTTAAGTGAGAGTCTTCACCATACTTCTTGATAGTATACCTAATATATATGATAAGTTAATATTAAGACTTCATGAGTAATTTATACTCAGTTAGAATGTGAATCTTGAAGGACTTAATAAGCTCGGATTTTTTGACTTTTGACTATATTTCAAGATAATGAGTTAATATTGCTACTATAAAGAAGTACTCAAAAACTAAAATTGTATGCACAATGTTGAACCATGACTAATAAGAAAATAGTTAAGTGACGTCATCGAGATAGTCTTCTGAGCAAGAAAAAAAAATCTCATGCCGTTACACTTACTATATATATTTTTGACAAGGAACTGATTTTTTTAGAAAGGAATCTAAGTTACTAAAAAATGGTGAGACACTTTATGGTTGACTATAAAAGGATGGGGCTTGAAAAGTTTTTTGCCCTTGTTCTAAACATGTACAACTAATTGACAAAATATTTCAAACAAATTAAGATCCAATCTAATGCAATAAGAGCAAATAATAAATGTATGGACTAAATATAGTTGTAGCCAAAGTATTGAATCTAAAAACATTTCTCTAGTCCTAGCAAGATGCTTCATGCTTAAATCTCGAGCGGGGACTACCCCTGTCGCTTTGTAGTACTTGCAAAGATGAAATCAATCATGTGAGATTTCAAAATATGATTGGAGCCTTGGTGGAAGTTTGCTTGTACTCCTGAAAACCATCCAACACCCATTCCCAGACCACATTGGCAGTTTCATGCTTGAAATTAAAGTGAAATCATTTTGCAACTTCTAAATCCACCAAAAGCAGAAGGCAAAGATAGATAGGAATTGGCATTTAGACTATTGATCCATACTAACTCCTTGAATCCAGTGTAAAATTCCGAAGGGCACAAAGAGCGAGGGTGAATTGGTGTTTAATCTAAAAATATCGATTTCACAAAAATCATCGCGAAAGTTTAAAATCGATTCTTAAAACCTTTGATGTTCAGATTATAAACACAATATGAGGGGAGAGAGAGAGCAAACACAATGAATATGGGTGGTTGTTGACAAGGTTCGACCACACCTTAGCCTACGTCCCCGCTCTGACTTCTCGATCTCGAGACCGCCGGAGATTCTACTAAAGTCTTTCTTAATTCCAAATGGGGCAAGGAAGAACGCCCTTTATATCAATCACCTTTTTTTCTGCTTCGAGAGGCAATGTAACATCTCCTTCTAAAAAGTTAATCTTTTCTCTCGCTCAAAAGGTAAGATTTAGAACATCTTTCTGGAGCTCTCACAATCTTTCTGAACAATGATTTCTCTCTTTTACAATAGAACACTCACATGAAGAGAAGAGAGAAAGAAAGAAAGAAAGAAAGAAAGCTCTAAATGATAACTTCGAGGAAAAAATCATTTCTTAAAGTTTTGCTTCAATGCTTGGATGAGTGCCTTTGCTTCTAGCTTTTGCACTCCTTTTATAGGCTTCAGCATGTGAAAATTTATCCAGAATTTGTTCCACAATTTTCTCCTTCAAATATAGTCGTTACTGTTCATTCCAGACGGGGACCGGTCGATCGACTTAATGGACTGGTTGACCGGTCTATATGACCGTTGGCTTATTTTCTTCATTGATCGCAGCTGATTGATCGACCGCATTAATGGACCGGTTGACTGGTCTTTATGATCGTTGCGCTGATTTGCTCAGTTATTGCAACTAGTCGGTCAACCAGACTACCGATCGGTACATCGACCGGTATCAACTCGAAGTCGTCCGGGGCAAACTCAGTATTGGTCGATCGACCGACATCTTCATTCGATCGATCGGTATTGTCTCGACCGGCCTTCTTTGCTTCAACCGGTAAGTTGATCGATCTGCACTATTTTGATCATAACTTTTTGCACAGTTACCCAAATTAAATAATCTTGGATTCTATTGATAGCTAACGGGATTCTCTACAACTTTATATTCATCTTCATTCCATAATCTAACAAGATCATAGTCAATTATTTAATCAAAATGTAATGCATAAAGTTATCAATTTTACTTAATTATATAAAGTATTTAAACTTTTATCTTAATAAAGTATTTAAACTTTTATATAAAGTATTTAAACTTTTATATAAAGTATTTTACTTAATAATTTATCAATTTTTCAACATTTAACTTTTATCTTTCGAGGTTTGTATCATCAAAATATAATTATATAAAGTATTTAAACCTTGATCCAACAATCTCTCCCTTTTTTTATGAAAACAAATCGAGAAATATAAAAAATATATAAGTTACAAAAAAATTGTAAAAATCTTGTAAAACCAATTTTACTCTCTCTAATAATTAGCTTTTCTTACAATGGTAGATATTCACATAAATATTAATTGTAAGGTACTCTTCATATAAAGTTATATTTGAATCATATTTCTCCCCCTTTTATTTCATAAAAAATAATAATTTGTGTATGAAGCATATAAGAAATCATATGTAAGTTCCCCTTAATAAAAAAAAATTATAGACATGTAAAGTATTGCATCATAAAGATTTTAAAAGATAATTTCCCTTAAATTTATGGCTATTTTATAAAAAAAAATTTTATGAAAGCTACAAAAAAATATATTAAGAATCAAAATTTTGCATACAACTTTGATACAACAATAATATGTCAAAATAAGGTTGAAAATTTTAACATGCTCCCCCTATCACTTTGATCAATTTTCTTTGTTCCTTTCTTTTCTTTCAAAGAAAATAGTAATTTTTAAATTTTGAGTAAAATCAAAAAATAGTCTTAACACCTAAGAACCATAAAAAAATACAAGAGCATAACCAATGATACTTTTTACCATAATCTTTTTGCCTTCACGTTTTTATTTTCATTCATCATTTGCTTTACATGTGATGCACACCTGAAAAACAATTAACTTTTGGTACCCAAATTTCTTTTGGTCCTATTTTGTTAGACATTGTTCCTTTTAGAACTCAAATCATCCCATGTTGCGAAGGTTTTCTTGTTTTGCATTGAGATGCATAATGATCATAAAATCTATGTGTAAAACATGCAATATGTGATTTTCTATCGTAGTAATGATTAGATTTCCAATAAGAATGTACAAAGGATATTCTAAAATTATTTTTCGTTGCATGAGAAATAGTCTTTTCATTATTTTGTGCATCTTTCAAAAAAGTGTTTTCTTATTTTACTTTTTCTAAGTAAATTTTACAATTTCACATACATGTGTAATTTTCAAAGTATCAATTTCATTTTTTAGTTGTTAATTTTTCATAAAACATGTATCATTTTCTTCTTTTAGTTTTTTAATCTCATGTAGTAATTTTTCATTTTCCTCGTTAATTGAAAAATATATTTTTATGAGTGAGGAAAGTTTTTCATTCACATTTAGAGAAATATTTTCTTTGGGAAAGCTCAATGAGTTATGATTTGAAATTAAAGGATTAAATTGTGTGACATTAAGCATAAGTATGCTTCATCACTGGAAGAGCATGACAAGTTATTTGTTTCACTTGACTTTTCATATTTTTTTCTTTTTTACCTTTCAAAGATGTCTCTTTTTTGTGATATTTATATGATCTTCGGGTAGACTTCTCATTTTTCTCTTTCTTTTTCACTAACTTGAGATATTTACCTACTTTTCTTGTGTAGCGGGCGAGTCATTTTTCATCCACTTCTTCTTCACTCGAGTTTTCTTCATTTTTGTTTGCTTTCAATACTAATGTCTTCTTTTTGGGAGCATTTACTTTTTATTCTTCTTCCTAGATTCCGATCTCATAGGTCAATAGTGATCCAATTAGACCATCGAAATTCAGACTATTCAAATCCTTTTTTTTTTCAATCATGGTCCTCTTTGTATGTCATTTGAAGGTGAGCGACCTGAGAAAGTTTTTCTCTTTTTGAGGGTTAGTTCTTGGCTCACCCAAGGAGACTAAGTCATTCACAATATCGTTAAAATGAACAACCATATCATTAATGGATTCATTTTCTAACATTTTGAAAAGAATCATATTGGTGATTTAAAATGTTTAATCTATATTCTTTGACTTTATCCGTACATTCATAAGTAGTAATAAATTTCTTCCAAATCTCAGTTGTACTTTCACAACTAGAAATCCAATTGAATTATGTTGAGTCCAAAGCACAATAAAAAATATTTTTAACTTTCCAATCCAATTTTCAAAAAATCTTTTGTCATTCGTCATAATCTGAAGATAATTTTTCATATAAATAATAGTTTTTTTCAACAATGTCCCACATGCTAATGCCAATGGAATATATGTATGTTTGAATCCTAATTTTCCAATAACCAAAATTAGATGCATTAAAAAATGGGAGACGAATAATAGGTTGACCTTCGAAAAAACTGAATCCACTTGATGTCATGGCCCTTAAAGATTGTTAAATCTTAAAATAAGACAATTAAATCTTAAAACAATTAGATCTAATTAAAAATGATTATATCTTAAAATAATAGCAATCCGCTCTGATACCAATCGTAGGATCCCGACTTCATAAAAATCATCGCGGAAGCTTAAAATTGATTCTTAGAACCTTTGCAATTCAAATTATAAATACAATATGAAGGGGGAGAGAGAAAACAAACACAATGAACACGGGTAGTTGTTGACGAGGTTCGGCCACACCTTAGCCTACGTTCCCGCTTTGACTTCTTGACCACGAGATCATCGGAGATTCCACTAAACTCTTTCTTAATTCCAAATGGGACAAGGAAGAATGCCCTTTATATCAACCACATTTTCTCCACTTTGAGAGGCAAGGAAATCTCTCCTTCTACGAAGTTAATCTTTTCTCTCGCTCAAAAAGTAATATTTGGAACATCTTTGACACAGGAGCAATCACGATCTTTCTAAAAGATTATTTCTCTCTTTTACAATGGAACACTCACAAGAAGAAAAGAGAGAAAGAAAGAAAGTTCTAAATGATAACTTTAAGAAAAAGATCTTCTTTTGATTTCTTGAAGTTTTGCTTTAATGCTTGGATGAGTGTCTTTTCTTCTATTTTTTACACTCCTTTTATAGGCTTTAGCATGTAAAAAATTTGTCCAGAATCTATTTCATAATTTTCTCCTTCAAATATAGTCGTTACTGTTCATTCCAGCCGGGGACCGATCGACCGCATTAATGGACCGGTCGACCGGCCTATATGATCGTTGGCTTATTTTCTTCATTGACCGCAGCTGATCGGTCGATCGCATTAATGGACCGGTCGATCGGTCATTGCGACCATTGTGCTGATTTGCTCAATTATCGCAACTGGTCGATCAACCGGATTATCGACCGGTATCGGCTCGACATCATCTGGGGAAGGCTCAATATTGGTCTTATGATCGACATTTTCATTCGGTCTACCAGTATTATCTCGACTGACCTTCTTTGCTTCAACTAGCAGATTGACCTACCTGCACTGTTTTGATCATAATTTTCTGCACAGTTATCCAAATTAGATAGTCTTGAATTCTATTAATAGTTAATATGATTCTCTACAATTTTGATATTAATCTTTCATCCATAATCTAACAAGATCATAGTCAATTATTTAATCAAAGTGTAGTGCATAAAATTATCCATTTTACTTAAAAAAATTTCAGCATTTAACTTTAATCTTGCAAGGTTTGATATCATTAAAATATAATTATATAAATCATTAAAACTTTGACCTAACATCCAGGAGCTAGTATCCCATGCCAGAGTAAATTGGAAGGTGAGGTGGAGCTTGATAACTCAGAGTTGATGGCCATAGTGTAATGAATGAAGATGTGATGGTTGATTTCCAAAGCAAGGTCGCAAAGGGAGTAGGAAGGATCAATAGTATTATCAAACTAAGAAATAAAATCTAAGTTGGGAAGCCTACAATGAAACAACTTTCAAAGGAAAAACTAAATTTGGGGAGGGGCGAATGTAGAGATGTGTCATATCACTTTTTGGGGCGACCCTCTAGTCGAGCGAGTTGGCAGGGCGCACGACTATTTGGGAGTTCATGAGTATCCGTCGTCAAGACCCACGTATCACAATAGACCTTTTTAGGAATGTAAAGCTGCATAATAAGATTGCCAAGAGGGAAGGATACAAGCTTAATACCCTAAACTCTAAGTTGGAAAAAGGGAAGATCCAAGCTTAAAAGTGAGGCAATTCTTAAGAAGGTTTTTCCTAGTACTTAGCATGTTTATGGGAAGATAAAGTTCTAATTTGTGGGGATTGACACACTTGTTTGTGAATCTAAAGTATTGTTCCAAGACATGCTTGATATGTAACAAATCAGAAGGTCATCTGCATAGAGTAGATGGATTTGGGAGAAACTTTGTATCCTAAAAGGAGATATATGCCTAAGGGACTGTTGTTACATTAAGGCTAAAAACACTTGGGTGACTATGATGAAAATGTACGAAGATAATGAGTCTCCCTATCAAATGCCCTATATGTAGGGAGAAGCTGAGGTAGAGCCCATGGTAACGTAGGAAAATGTAGGGGAGTTAATGCATTGATTGATACAATTTATGAAGAATCCATCATAGACATAACTATAGAGATAGAGATCTAAGAAATACGGTCTTTCTCCAAATAAGCTTTGAATAACATAAATCTTTTCCTATCTAAGTTGAATGTTAAGGAAAAATTCATCAGACAACTATAGAGATAGAGATCTAAGAAATATGGTGTTTTCCGTATAAGCTTTGAATAACATAAACCTTTTCCTAAGTTGAATGTTAGGGAAAATTCATCGTAGACATAATTATAGATACAAAGATCTAGGAAATATGGTCAAAAAAAATTTTCGCATGAGATTTCACTAACATAAACTTTTCCTACCTAAGTTTAGTGAATGTGCTAGTTCCTATGCAATTAATATGTTATCTTGTATACTTATACCAAGGACAAAAATCGTTTGCTCCTGGGAGATTAATTCCTTCATAGTTGGTCTAAGGTGATTGACAAATATTTTAGCTAATAATTAATATATAACATTGCATAGAGATATTGAGCGATAATCTTTAATTATTTGTTGGGGAGTTATTTTTAGGGATAAGAACTACAATCGTTTCATATAGGTCCTCAGGGAGGATTAAGTGTTCAAAGAAAACCTTGATCTTATCAACAAACTTTGGTCCTTGGATTTTCCAATATGTTTGGTAGAATTCAATCGTGAAATCGTCCGGTCCTGATGACTTGGCTAGAGGTATTCTCTAGATAGTATATCAGACTTCTTCGATGTAAGAGAGGCCTGTCAGGATTGATTTAGAGTAGGAAGGGGAGACTAGTGCCCGAAGTTTAACAACGTCAAAGGTTAACTATCTTGAATTTATATTTTGCTCACCAACCATTTGAATTCCTTAAAAGATATGTGATTTATTGACAATCACATATATTTTGACTAATTGCAAGATTGTTGTCTTCTTGATTTAAGAAGTAACTAATGAATGTTATAATATTTTATCAATTACTTTTGAATTATTTCAAAGATTTCGAAATCTATATTTGTGTTGGTGTTGATTTTAGGATTTACGAGAATCAAAAGCAAATTTGGTGTGGTTTGACTAGGGCGAGACTTTAGCTACAATAAATCACATTACAACTAGACTCCATTGTTTAGTGCTACAGAACCACGTGATAGAAAATGTTGTGGAGCAACAAAAGCACGGTAGCGAAGATGGCAACATGGGTAAAAGTAAAAACAACCGGTGATCGATGTTGACAAGATCTAATTACTAAAATATCAAATTTGATATGACAAATTCATATTGACAAATGGATATTACAAACAACTCGTGATGTTGACAAGATTTAAGTATTACAAAATAAAAGTTTGATAGGGCCACTTCATTTGGATAAATGGATATTAATATTAAAAAGGATAATACGAAATTAAGTAAGATTTAAGTTGACATGGAAATATAGGAAGAGAGACAAAAAACAATGGGGAAAAAATAGTTTTAGAAAATTGATAAATCAGAATAATTTAAAACATGTATCTATATATAATAAGAAATGATAAAAAATAATAAATAATTCAAGCTTTTAGGGAAAAAAGACAAATGAGAATGAAGATCTGAGATTATTTGAAAGACAGTATAACTAAGAATCATTTGCTAGGAAATTATACAAAAGTAAAAAATAAAAACCTTAGGGAAAATGGATAACTGATCATGAACGTTTAAGATTATATATTTTGAGATAGTTAAAAATGTTTTTTTTTTCTTTTTTTGCAAGGAAAACATGACTGAGCTTTGGATAGCATTTATTTTGTAGTAAAAATGAAAATCATGCAAGAACATGTGGACTTGCGTCAACTCCTCGTTATTGCCAGCCCCATATTCATGGTTTATGATCTGAAAGTTCTTACACAACATATACTTTTGTATTCTGCTTTTGGATATTTTCTTTTGGAAATTATCCCAATTTAATTTGGACCATTAAGGGCGAAGAATATTTTTAAGGAGAATAAAATAACAGGATATTATATTCTTGAAAAGGTGTTATTTTTATTGCTTGTATTTGGATGAAAGAGAATAAAATTTTAAAATATAATATATTTAACAAAAATATTTTATTACAGATAGTTTATGTTTAATATTATAATAATGATAAAAATATTAATATAGAAGTAAATGATTAAAAAAGAAAATAAATAAAAGAACGATTGAGAAAGTAAAAAAAACAGAAGAATATAATTATTCTTTTGCTTTTGAAGAAAATGTATATTCTTTCGAAGAGAATAAAAACGGTGATTTCATTATTTTTTAGGTAATTTTATTATTTTCGATGTTTGACTGATATATTTTTAGTGTGCAAGAACATTATCCGATTGTCCATGTAAAAGACGTCGATCGTTCAATTGGCATAGCGCCAAAAATTATGTGCATGAATAAATAAATTAGAATACGTTTGTCTAAGTTCCAGAAATTGAGGAGTTATCACTTTAACTAATTAGTCCAAGCTTTTTTGGCATTGTCTACATATATCCAATTACTGAAAGCTACATATTACTTTTATCCCTTGTAATAAGGGAGAATATTTTCCATTCAAAAGCATGAAGATAAAAAGACTTTGGTGGAATATTAGGGAGTTGAAAATAACTTGCATCTCAGTTTTCTTTGGATTTATCCAAAAGATGATGAACTAAAAGTCGACTCAACCCTTGCTTAAATGGAACTTACCACTATTCAACTCGATCGGTTTCGGCTTGAACTTTTCTTTTAATATGTGGAGGCGTTTTAAAAATGAAAAGAAATAAATTATTAATTATCAACATATTAGATATAATCACTACAAGAAAGATGGCAATTAGTTAGACAGTCTGTAATTTCTCGAAAGCCGTCGGAAATGACGATTTCCGGCTGTTTTTTCGACGGAATCAATTCGTCCGAAAAATAGTCATCGCAAATCAATTATCGATAGTTAAAAAACATCGAAAGTTCTGACGGAAGTTCGGCGGTCATGACCGTCGAAACTTTCAACGATCGCGAACCGCCGAAAGTTTTTCACAATCGCGATCGCTGATATTTGCGGCGTCCGGCCGTCGGCTGCTGGATCCGGCCGCCTGATGGTCCGAGCTAGAGAGAGATAGAGAAGGGAAGAGGGACGTTGGCGGGAGAGGGACGTCGCCAGCCGTCGATGCTTGTCGTCCAGTCGGAAGAGGCTCGCCGACAGGGAGAGGGAGAGAGAGGAGAAGGGAAAGAAATAAAGAGTGGGATTGGGAAAGATTACATATATATAGATATATTATATATATATAGGTGGAAAGATGAGAAAGCGAAAAAATAAAAAAAAGAGGGGGATAGTGAAATTTTAAATGCCAACGGCTCTGACCGTCGAAAATTTAGCAAATATTAATAATATATTTTATCATGATATCTATGAATATGATATTAATTATTTTTAAATTACCGACGATCATGACCGTTGATATTTATTTAATTATAAAAATAAAATACTATATTTAGTTATATATAACATTTATTTCTTAATTTACCGACGGTTTGAACTGTCGCTAATTATCGTCGAAAATTGCGACGGTTCAGACTGTCTCCGATTATATTATCAAAATACTCATTATATTATATTACTTTTCATTTACCGACGGTCGAAACCGTCGAAAATTATGACGGTCTAAACTATCGATAATTATATTAATAAAATACTCTTTATATTATATTATTTTACATTTACCGACGGTATGGACCGTCGAAAATTACGACGGATAGATACCTGTCGGAAATTTCGACGTTCTAAATTATCAAAAAATAAAATAATAATATAATAAATTACATAATTCATTATTCTAATTTCCGACGGATCGCTATCCGTCGTAAAATTCGTCACAAATTACGACAAATTTCTATCCGTCGGAAACGACCCGTCGAAAAATCTCAATTCTTTTGTAGTGAATAATGGTAAAATTAATAAACATTATTAATTTATTAGAGTCACATGTCTTGATTCAAACCTGGTTGATGATACATGGTACTCTTTTTTATCGATTTAAAGTTTTTCTTCCAATTGACATAAATTTTTTAAAAAAATGGATCAACACGTCCAATTTCGCATGTTTAACTATTGATTACTATTAATATTTTATATTATTTATGTGAAATATGGAATTCACAAATCTTCATTTATTATTAAATATGACATCATATTCAAAATTAATTAAATTAGGACTGACCCGATGATTCAATGGACCAAAAAAAAATGGTTGAGTTTGAATCCATCACATCGGACACGTATTCACTCTAATCCTTAGCTAGCTAGACAAGTACTGAACTTGAAAATTTCAACATTTATGTTTCTAATTGTCATGTAGCGGAAGAATGTTAGAGTATTGATGTTTAATTAATAAAAATACAAATTGTACCCTGTTTGGATGGAAGGAGATGTTCTAGAATAATTTCTTTTAATCACATCTTACCCTCATTTTTTATTCTTATCGAGAACATTAGAGCCTCCCATAAAATCTGAAATCTTCAATTTTTATCATGATTACATGTGGAGTCCACAACCTAAGAAAAAAAATGTTTGAATGAAATGATGAGAATACACTACTAGAAAAACGCGGATTACCGACGGTTTTTCAGTCGAAATCGATCCATCGAAAAAACGCTCGTCGCAAATGGATTTGCGACCGTTGAAAAAAATTCGTCGAAAATATCGACGATTCTGGCCGTCGGAACAGTCCCCGGCGGTTCGATCCGTCGAAATTTTCCGACGGTTGCAACTGCCGGAAAAGTCCCCGGCGGTTCGAACCGTCGATATTTCCGACGGTTGCAACCGCCGAAAAAGGCCGGCGGTCCGAACCGTCGATATTTCTGATAGTTGCAACCGCCGGAAAAGGTCGACCCGTCGAAATTTCCGACAGTTGCAACCGCCGAAAGAGACCGGCGGTCCGAGCCGTCGCAACTTTTCGACGGGCCCAACTGTCGAAACTTTAGACGGGCATCGCAACCGTCGATCTTTTGACGGTCGTAACCGTCGCAAATAATTTTTTATAGATCGACGGTTGCGATGCCCGTCGCAAATAATTTTTTAAATATAAAAAAAAATTAGCGGCCGGATCCGGCCGCCTGACGTTCGGATCCGGCCGCTGGAGGCCAGATCCGTACAGGCGGCCGGATCCGCTGCCAGGCTGCCGGATCCGGCGCCAGGCGGCCGGATCCGCCGCCAGACGGCCGGATCCGGCCCGCTTGGCAGCCGATCCAGCACCACGCGACCGGATCCGGGCGCTGGAGGCAGGAACCGGCCCGCCTGGCGGCTGATCCGGCCGCTGGAGGCCGATCCGGCCGCCTGGCGGCTGATCCGGCCGCTGGAGGCCGATCCGGCCGCCTGACGGCCGATCCGGTCGCGATCCGAACGGCCACGGCCGGATCCGGCCGACAGCAGAGAGAGAGATGCCGGCGCGGAGCGGGAGAGAGAGAGATACGCCGGCGCGGAAGAGGGTCGCCGGTGCGGGAGAGGGTCGCCGACGTCCGGCGTGGGAGGGTCGCCGGCGTCCGGCGCGCGGGAGAGGCCGATCCGGTGCTCGCGGCCGGGAGAGGGAGAGAGGAGAGGAGGGGGAGAGAGAGAGGAGTGGAGGGAGGAGAGGAGGGGGAGAGAGAGGAGTGGAGGGAGGAGGGAGAGAGAAGAGGGAGGAGGGAAAATATATAAAGGAAAAAAGTGGAAAGAAAACGGGAAAAGGGAAAAAAAAGCGGGATAACAAATTTTAATTACCGACGGTTTCGGCCATCGACAACGTAAATAATAAATATTTTTATTTTATTTAGTTATATAAAATATTTATTTTTTATTTTACCGATGGTTATGACCTTCGGAAATTGCGGTGGATTTTGTGACGGATGGATATCCGTCGGAAATATCGACGTTCCTAATCGTCGAAAAATTAAATAATAATATAATAAATTATATAATTAATTTTTTTATTTCCGACGGTCACAACCGTCGGAAAATCCGTCGAAAAAATTTAATAATAATATTAAAAATATATAATTTAATTTTTTTATTTCTGACGGTCCTAACCGTCGGAAAAGTCGTCGGAAATTGCGACGGATAAATATCCGTCGAAAATATCGACGTTCCTAATCGTCGAAAAATTAAATAATAATATAATAAATTATATAATTAATTTTTTAATTTCCGACGGCCGTGACCGTCAGAAAATCCGTCAAAAAAATTTAATAATAATACTAAAAAATATATAATTTAATTTTTTTATTTCCGACGGTCGTAACCATCAGAAAAGTCGTCGGAAATTACGACGGATGGATATCCGTCGAAAATATCGACGTTCCTAATCGTCAAAAAATTAAATAATAATATAAATTATTTTCGACAGTCATAACCATCGAAAAATCCGTCAGAAACGGAACCGTCGAAAAATTCGTCGCAAATTGCGACGGATTTAGAACCGTCGAAAATTATCCGTCGGAAAATCACGATTTTCTTGTAGTGATAAGACCTTCCTACTCTATTCCCGCATGCAAGCGATATCCATCTCCCACGAACAACTTTGATATAGATTAAATTATCTTCATCTTTGAATGTATGCGTTCGTGACTTTGTTTGAAGCTGTTGAATGATGTTGTGCTTGGCATCTTTTAATCAA
Source organism: Pontederia crassipes (assembly GCA_030549335.1). NCBI lineage: Eukaryota > Viridiplantae > Streptophyta > Magnoliopsida > Commelinales > Pontederiaceae > Pontederia > Pontederia crassipes. The sequence continues at coordinate 10,177,610 of JAUKPH010000017.1, forward strand.
AATTATCACTAAATCATTGATTTAAAATGATGATAGTCTTCGTTGACAAATATTTTTAATTAAAAATCAATGACATAATTTGTTCCAAGCCGTGAACCAATTCAATTTGACGTAACTAATTTATTAGGTCGGGTCAAGTACACTATCCAAATGGACAGCGCAGTTTGGGTCGGATGGTCCGACCATCTTTTTTTTTTTATTTTTTATATTATTAAATATAAAAATATTATTAAATGTTTATTTTAAGACAAATAAGATTTCTTAATATTGAAATATTATTTTCATATTTAAAATACTTTATTTTATTTTCTAAAATCAAATATAAAATTCAAACTAAGTAAAAATAGTAAATAATAAAATAAAAAATTGAATCACCCGATCGAATCGGATCGACTCGAGTTAAAAAATCTCAACATGTACCTAACCCAAATCCTGATCGGATTAGGATCGAGTCGGGTCGGATTCAACCCGACCACCAACCAAATCAGATTTGATCCTCGGGATCATTGGTCGATCCGATTTAATGATCACCCCTAATTAAGTATGCATATTCTTAAATGCTATGACCACAAGATAATGTTTTAAAATGAAGCGAGATGGATATTTTAGTTATTACGATTCCTAAAAATGTCCGTTTGTGCTCTTTGTAATCAATGTACATGGGAATAGTGATAAAAGAAGAATGAAAGGGGGTGTGAACGATGGACTAGATACGTACGCTGGAAGATGGTAAGATTTGGTGGCTGCATGCGACCGTTCCATATAAATAATATATGTATAGTATGATGGAACAAGTCTTGTGTATATCTTAAGACCATGAATGATGCCATATGCCCAAAAGAAAATGATGCCATATGCCAACTGTATAAAGTTTTAAATTTATTTTTACTTAAGCTCAATATTATACATACATCTATTTATATTGTTCAGTTAGTTAGTAGATCAGAACTCAAACAAAATAAAAGGAATTAAAAGGATTAAATTTAAAAACAACACAAAACATCTCATATAAGTTCGTATGCAAAAATGAGTTATAAGTTTATTTATTGCCACGTTTGCATATATACATATGATTCCACACGTTTTTATCGATCAAAATTCATGGGTACAGATGTTCCCACGAAAGAAATGAATTATGATCAAACTACTGAGCTCCATATATGCATGCATGTGCTTAATGTACTCTTCCACAAACACTTTGTTGAATCAATAGCTTTCTTTTCTAAATGGTGAACCCATTAACTATTCAAGCAATAACTTTAGCTTTCACCTTGTGGGGGACTCGTTTATATTTAACTTTTTCAGCAGTGGCGCCGTGTAATAGCATTGACCTTTTTTCTTTAATAATGCAAGTTACGCGTGCTACTTCTTTTTTTTTTGTTGAAAAGTTATGCATGCTGCTTTTCACACGATTCCACAATTTTATTCTCCACTATTGAGCTATGAGTTATTTATTTACTTCACATAATTGTAGCACATAATAATGTAATCTATGAGAAAAAAAGTTATATCACACCTAACTATTATTTTTTTCATAGAGTGGACATTGATGTAATCTATCTTGATGCATTCGGTATCAAATAAAAGATCATGAACAGTAATAATGCTGTCAGATCAGATCCACTAACAAGCATATCATTTGTTCATGGCATACATATTAATGTTGGTAACCTAACTTTCTAATTCGTTGATCAACATATATATATATATATATATATATATATATATATATATATACATATATGCATCCACTAATCATATTGTTTTAGAAATGAAAAGCTTGGTGTGAATGTGATGCATGAAACATCAAAAAAAATTTTTTTGTTTTTTATACCTTTTTAACCCTGACTCAATCAAATGGATGTAATCATTTGATTCAATTCACACGTGTTCCTTAACGTTGAATGAGTTTTGGTACACTGTGATGGAAGACCAAGTCATCCTTGGCCGGTAGTATGACTGCCTCTTTCAGGACCTGCTCGATCCATTTCCTTCATATATAAATACGTGGGCGTCGGAAGTTGGTGAACTACAAAACTGAGAGGTGTGAGAAACAAGACCTTTCCATCTCCTCTCTCTCTCTTCCTCTCTGGCTGTTGATCTAATCTGAGTAAAGAATTGATTGAGGAGGAAGATCAATAAGAATGAGGCCAATTATATTTGGTGCTGTTCTCTTTGTTGTGCTCTTCGCCGGATCCGCATCCTCCTCGCCAGCGGTGCTGTCACAAGTGCCGGCCGTCTATGTGTTCGGCGACTCCACGGCCGACGTCGGCAACAACAATTACCTGCCGGGGAACAACGCCAAGGCCAACTTCCCGCACTACGGCATCGACTTCCCGCACCAGCGGCCGACCGGCAGGTTTAGCAACGGCTACAATGGCATCGACTTCATGGGTGCGTAAATGTGTATATATATATGGCTGCATGGTGCTTAGAGCTTTTGAATGTATTAACAGTACCATCTAACCTGCAGTTGTTCTTTTCGTGTCATCAGCTATTAACATTGGATTCAGGAGGAGCCCCCCGCCGTACCTTTCTATTGTAAACGCTACGAGCAACCAAATCCTCAAAGGCCTGAGAGGAGTCAACTTTGCATCTGGAGGATCAGGAATTCTTGACACGACTGTAATCATCGATCGACCTCAACCTTCTTTTAAATCATTATTTTTTTGTTCGTTTTCAATTCTTAATTCCTGCAGCAGGTCATGATGTTGTACTCAAATTTAACGAGATTAATTATCATCAGGGGTCTACCATCACGATGACAAAGCAGATCGAGTACTTCTCGAGTCTGAAAGCGAAGATCGTGGCTCACTTGGGCGCCGAGAAGACGAACGATCTGCTCTCCAAATCCATCTTCATAGTTAGCTCCGGAGGCAACGACGTGTTCGCCTTTGCAGCACAAAACAGCTCCCCGAATAGCACCCAAATCGCGCAGTTCTTTAACCTCATGCTGTCTAAATATCAACAGCATCTCCAGGTGACTGAGAGAATTCTAATTACTTGTCTGAACTCTGCAACTGTACTTTACATGAACACAAAGCACTAACGATAAATATGTTGGTTCTCTGCGTGCATGCAGTCACTGTATGATTTAGGAGCGAGAAAGTTCGCAATAGTGGACGTCCCATTCATCGGCTGCACGCCATACGCGAGGGTCCAAAACCCTACAGGCGCCTGCATCGATTCCCTGAACGGTCTGGCTAAAAGCTTCAACAACGCCACCAAGCTCCTCCTGCAAAGCCTCAGCACCACCATGGAAGGGATGAAGTATTCCATTGGCAGCTCTTACAACTTGGTTTCCAGCATCATTGCCAACCCCCAGGGCGTCGGTAAGCTCCACCTCCATGCATTGCATGCCCTGTCATACGCCACCGCTGTTGATCCTAACAGAACTATATAGGCATTAATAAATTAAACTGTTTGATCGATCCTGCCTGCAGGGTTCGAGGAGGTGAAGAGCGCGTGCTGCGGAAGCGGCAAGTTGAACGCGGCCACGTCGTGCGCGCCAAACACGACCTACTGCGGCGATCGCGGGCGGTACCTGTTCTGGGACAGGATTCATCCCACGCACGCCACGTCCAAGAAGGCGGGCTTGGCCTTCTACAGTGGATCTCTCGAGTTCGCAAGTCCCATTAATTTGAAGCAGCTGGTTGATGCATAGTGATTGATGACACTATTGACACTCCACACAGTTAGAAGATCTCATCACAAGCAAAATATTCTTCCTTGATTCGTTTTTTTTTCTCATCTGATATTAAATATTTTGTAGAATAAATGCCTCTTGTAGCTTATTGGCATGGCTATATATATATATATATATATATATATATATATATATATATAAGTGCAATAAGAGTTGATGGTATGAAAGGAGCCTTTTTTTTTAATTAGTTGCCAAAGCTTACTTTGTAAATGAAAAATGATATTAGTAAAATAATTGCTTGATTCCCCTAAAGAAAAAACGCTCTTATTGTCACCACTTTAAGTTTTCTATTTTACTCTTCGTTGTATTCTAATCTACCTTTACTACTTCTCTCTCTCTCTCTCTCTCTCCCCCCCCCCCCCCCCCCCCCCCCTATTCTAGTTTAATTTCCACCCAAATTTTTTTACCAAATCATATCCTAATTTAATTTTTTTCTCTCTCCTCGAATGGGTGCTTATATTTTTTCTGATAAAATAGTAATAGTAATATTATATAATATGGAATATGAGAGATACATATATAAATTTAATTAGTATCGGAATTCTACAATTAGGTTAAATATATAAAAATCTTTGAAAAATATGTTCAAGAAAATGAAAAATAAAAGAAACTGAAAAAATATTTGAATGTTCTGAGTACTTACCAAGTCTAATTTATTCCCTTTTTCAACTTTTTATTTTCTGCACTAATTTTTTTTATATGTTTCAAACTAATTTATTTGTATGTAACCTCAACAATTGAATGCTATGTTCATCTCGATGATTCGTATTCCACAACATTATCTTATTCATGGAGTTGGATGGGAACCAAACTGGTGCGAAAGAACAAAAAAAAACAAGAAACAAGAAAGAAAAATATAAATCGAAAGGGCAATATGGTAAGTTGGAGGAGAAAATATACGTATATATATGTATGTGTAGGCCGGTAAGATTAAACTAATGGACATGTAATATGCAACAGTTTTTATTTATTAATTATTATTGAGAATATAAAATCAATGATGTTGTTCTTCCTATCGGCTTATGTTTTTAGGAAGAGTTAAATCTCGTTAAACTCTTATTAAAAAAATATTTTTCTCTTTTAGTTGGCTATATCTATAATAGCTAGAAAAGTCTTTTGACAGAATTATCTCTTTAGTCGACAATGCCCTTCTTGAACATTCGGATTGGGATGAATCATTTACTCTTTTGTTGCACGAAACATGGTTACGAGTACTCTGCAAAACTTCTATTAGTCGGTTCGAATTCGACTAGTTCCTGCAGCGTCATCCTGGAAATCTTGTAATATGAATCACAGATAAAGTTGACTACGTACCCGAGTGGATGACCCTGCAGGTAGCTCGACTGTGTTACCGGTTATTGAAAACTGACACATTTTTTGTTGGCGTCAGCCTCTTCTTTCTGAGCGAGGATCTAACTAAGATTTTTGGACTAGAATCATTTCCTTCCCGCTCCGCACCTCGGTAAGCTTGAACTAAATCAAAAATTGTCGGTAGCTCATACTTGAAAGGCAATATTAAAAATATAAAATCAGCTTTTAGAAAAATTAATCAACATATCAAATTTGACAAATATTAACTTGCGAGAACACAATAAGCGTTTCACGTGAAATTAATCAAAAAGTCATATTTTAATCTAAGTTGTATATATATTCAATAATTGTGTTAATCTAAGTCACGTGAAATATGCAGTTAAATAATCTATTCGATAAGTCAGCAAAATAGTGTATTCGTTAATATAATTGTGTATAGGCAATATGTTTCCATAAAGTTTCTTAATTACTTTGCAGAGATCTCTAGAAGCTAGTTATACCCTTCTTTGTTTTTTGCATTGTTTGGCATATTCAAATAAATAGAGACTAATATTGTGACTTCATCAAAATTCTGTTTAATATGTTTGATACTATGAATTATAGGATATAAACTTGTGATTTGAGACGTCAGGCTTTGGTAGCATTTGGAGATTTTTTACTTTTACGTGATCTCGTTCATTCTCTTAATTTAATAATTTGTTTTATTAAATAAAATTAATATATTTTTATTACTTTCAACATTTTAAAATTTTTCATAGTTACGCTTTCAAAGAATAAAACATTGAATTTCTTGCATCGCTGAAATTACAAGAAAACTAACTTTTTTCGACGAAAATTTTCCCACGGCCGGAAATCCTACGCAATTTGCAATCCTTTTCATATGGCTCTAGCCGTGAAAAATTTTTCACGACTCGAGCTATGAAAAATATTTCCCGCAGTCTAAACCGTCGGAAAGTCAAAAATATCGTCAAACTATTCCGCCTATTTTTTTCCGCTTCTCACTCTTTTTATTCAACTCCTCGCTCTCTCCTCTCTCTACTTCTTTCCCACTCTCCTCTCTCCTCTCTCTCCCTCACCGGCGTGCTCCTTTCAGACGATCAGCGCGACGACCGGCCATCTCTCGTAGGGCGCGCACGACCTCCCTTCTTAATTCCCTCGCAGGCGACACACGCAGAGGGATCCTACCCTGCGCAATTCGGATCCGGCCGCGCATAGGTCGAATCCGGTCCACGCACGGCCAGTTCCGACTGTGCGGATCGATTTTGGCCGTATATGGCCAAATTCTTTTTATTTTCAAAAATGAACTTGCAACGATTTGAACCATGAAAAATTCCCATGGGTCCGACCGTAGGAAAATTTTTTCACAGCACCAACTGTGGGAAGTTCTCACGGCTCGAGCCCTGAGGTCATGGAAATTTTTCCTGCGGGCCAAGCCGTGGGAAGCTCCCACGGCTCCGGCCGTGGAAAAGTTCGCACGGTTTCGGCCGTGAAAATATTTTTTCTCAAGATCGGAGCTGTCGGAAAATGTTTACGACGAGCATTTTTATGACGGATAGTCCTATAAAAAAATTCATCGCAAAGTGTATTTCCCGACGATTTTTTCTCATTTTGCGACGGCTCGGACCGTCAAAAATACGCATTTTTTTTGTAGTGTGATGTTTATAGACATAAACATGAGTTCTTATCCATTATAATTATGATTAAAAGCTTTTGGATAATTGACAATGTAAACCATACATGTAAGGTTATTTCCTAATTATAAATTTATTCAATCAATATATTTTACCAAATATTATATTTTTTTACAAGATAATCACTAAACATTAGTAATGATTTGCTACTTAGATCGTGACGCCATCTTAATTCTTAGTTTCGTCGTGATTTTAGTGGCTTGTCTGCGTGATTGAAATCTCTTTATTTTCAACGAAAAAAAAGTGAGAGATTTCAGTCACAGAGACATCAAACATATCAATCAATCCAATCGGATGATAAAAAAAAGAAGAGAGAGAGAGAAACCCAAGTCGTATAACAAAACCCCACAGTAACAATGAAAAGAATAACAAAAAACACACGCAATATATGTTTGAATATAATTTCATATGCTTCTCTTCGTTTTTGAGAGAATTTGCCATAGTAAGAGAGAGAGAGAGAGAGAGGTGGGAGCTCTCTTCAATCCAAACGGGAAAGGAAGAAGGCCACAATGACTTCTTTACTTCCTGGTTTGGACTGAAGAGAGTTCCCAAACTCACAACTTACATGGCAAACTTCGCAGAAGAGAAAAGGGGAGGAAAATAACGATGAACAAGTTGATATGTAAACCGTCATACACGCAGTGTTTTGCAACATACATTTCTTATTAGTAGTAGAGAGGAGAGCCCCTTTTATAGCCATTAATGGCCCGTAGAAAAATAGGTATTTTAAATATTATATATATTACATAAAAATGAACAAAAAATGTATAATTGTCAAGAAAATTGATTTACACACAAAATTATGGGGATTCTCAAGAAACGACTATTAATTTTCCTGTCCTTCTTTTCTTAATAATTTAACTTGTTTCCTTATTTTGTCTTTACGTACATGAACAAGGATGTTAGAATTGGTCGAACCGATTGGATCATTGAAGTGGATCATGATCGAACTAGATAGAAATAAAATAATATATAATTATACTATTAAATAAAAAACGTATACAGTATATTTGTTACATATTCACCAAACGATATGCTATGAAAATTGGCTAACAATACAATTAAGGATAGATCAGAGAATAATAAGATTCTAGAATTAATACAATGTGTAACAATTTATTTTATTTTCATTTTTTAATATTAATCACAAATCTGATTCTCACGTTTGTTTTTTCCTTTTTCCAAGCTCACCTTTCTTCCTTTTATTTTCTTCTTCTCCAGTTTTTTAATTGATTTTGTTCCGATATGTTTCCTTCTTATTTGATTTTTTCTCTCCTCAATTAGTTCTTCCCATTTAAATGAAATATTTTTTCCTTGTGTAATTTCCTCTTTTCAATCCTTAATTTTCTCTCATCATTTCACACCTAATTATTTGTTTTTTCTCTCTTCATTAAATCATAATTATTTCTTTCTACTTGAACTGAGGTGGTCGATAAAGGCATACAACAGCAAAAGATTTGAAACATAATCATCTCTGAAACATAAGCGAAAGATGAAACAAAAGAGTTCGTAAAACATAAGTTTAGAGTTTTAGTTACAACATAAGTCTCACATATAAACATAAAAAAAATATTTTAAATGACAAACTATTCATGTGCACACGTCATACCTTGTCTTTTGAAGCAAAAAAAGTGGTGTAAATGGTTTCTTCTTTACCTTTATTTAGAATGAAATAAGGATTCTAGTGAAATCTTCGATAATCTCGAGATCGAGAAGTCGAATGGGGGACGTAAGCCAATGGGGTCGAACATCAAACCCTTTTGACTTTGTGTTTGCACTCTCTTCCCCTTCTTCTCTTTCTTCCTTTCAGTTTTATTATGTTATGATTGTTATCCGAGCATTATTGTGTTTGTGAATTGAGTTTTATGAATTGATTTTGAGTTTATGCACCGATGGATCAGAGTTGAACTAGCACAGTAGTTGACTTGATCAAACTCGTGGCTGAATCGTTGAGCCGGACGATTTTATTGAATTGGGTTTTTAAATTTCCTATCTAAAAATATGAAGTTCAAGTAGGAAGTGAGTTTTGAACCTAGTACATCTCACTATTTAAAAAGGAGCATCATTCATTAAGCCATTGTATGAACTCTGAGTTATTGTTACTAAAATATTGTTATTTAGTTTCTCTTGTTGTTGTTGAGCCACAATTTTTTTTTTCATATTTGAATATTGGAATAAAAATAATCCAACTTTAACTAAAAAGAAATGTAAGATAATTTATTTATTTTGTTTAGATTTTAGCACTTCTTATTTGTCATAAAAAAATATAACTTAAGCACCTATATAAAGTATAAGTCATTTGATCTTTTCTAATTTTGTTTGTAACTCACTAGAGAATCAGGAAACAAAGAGAAGAGATCAAACAGAGATTAAAGAATTAAAAGAAAGGTCGATTCTTTTGGATCCTTCTTTTCTTCAAACGGAACGAACATAGTATATATTAAATTATATGTTCATGATTGAAGTAAACAAACTATTTGATCAACTATCTTCTTTCTTTACTTATTAATTTTTTTTAATGTTACTATTATATTTTAATATGTATAATTTATATTAGTTATCAATGAATATATGTTATTAGTATTTTAATTAATTATATTTTTATATTATTTTGTTATCATTCGATCTGACCATCTAGGTTAATCGATCCATTAGATAAGATGTCCTATCCTAATTTTACTTTGACCCTAATCGATCCTAATTATTTTATTTTGTCTTCAACTTTGACTTTGACCCTCAACTTTTAAAATGTATACCAACTATCAAATATAGCCTATTAACTTTGACAAAGTTGCTTGCATTTAGTAGACACAATAAATTAAGAAAGTAAAAATATTATCTTTAGTTTGATGATAATTAACTTTCAAATATTATATATTGATTGGGAACTAAAAATTGATAATAATATAATATGCATCAAACATGTTTTTTTAATTCAAACCAAGTTTATTTGGTTCGATATTGCACTACAAGAAAAAGATATATTTCCCACGGCTTGAACCGTCAAATTGTGAAGAACCCGTCGAAAAAAAAAGTTGTGATGATTTTTTTCGACGGAAACGTCGAAAAATCGCTCATTGTAAATATTTTTGACAAGTAATATGAATCTGTCGAAAATTCTCATGACTCCCATGGTTCAAGTCGTAGGAACTTTTCACGGCTTGAATCATTAGAAGTTCCCGCAGTTCAAGCCGTGGGAAGTTTCCACGGACTGAGCCGTGGCAAGTTTCCACGGAAATGTTGATTTTTCTTATAATGTGGTTCATGTTGATTTTTAAAAAAAAAAAGACTTTGGCGATCAATTCGCGATTGAACCGGAAGAACCGTTTAGTCTGAACCGATTTAAAATTTTTCATTATGATATTGTCCTATAGATATAATGAAAACTTAGGCAAGGGCATATCATCCCCTCTTTGCACTCCGGATGGTCACCTCTCCCTGCATGCCATTCATGTTGGTTGATACAATTAGTTGAATAGTATTAGTGGAACTAATATCGATATTTAATTCCTAAAGTCATCAATTTTATCAAAGTTTACTTCCGGTTCCGTATGAACATAAAATTGGTTGGATGCCAATAATTATGCAGCACATGCATGAATCTAAATCAAATTTGGCCATGATGGCGCAAAATGTCAAAGTACGTATTTAGCACGGTCTCGAATGATGCTGAATTATAATTTTCTTTTGTTTTTGAGTGGTTGGTAGATGCCCACGTATATTAATTTTTTTAATAAGAAAATTACAAAGGGATGTCACTGTGTTATCCATATTGATATTCTTGATCTTTATGATAGAAATCAACATCTCAATCAATTCAAATTGCTTGCATGAATTGATTATAAAAAAAATATTTTTATAATTAAGGTGCAAGATTCTATGCTTCTTAAAAGTCCATTCATTTTAGTTTTCATTGACCGCATGGTTATTTTGCAAGACTGTTTTTCCTCAAAATGTTGAATTCTATTTTTTTTATAATATGTCGTTATTTCTATTACATCATACATTTATACGTATCATTTATGGAACAAAATTTAATTATTTCTTTACAAATACATTTTATTCATTTCCATGTTTTTCAAGTTTTCAATTCTTTCCCCACCTCCTAACCTTTATCATTGTTCGATTATATATTTCTAATTGTTTTTACCTTGAAAAATATATGTTGAAATTAATAATGGTTACTAAACACATATAATGGAAAAAGAAAGATAATTTTGTCACAAAAAATATTCATTGCAGGTAAAAGGTGTTTTTCCTTTCTCTCGAGTATTATATTTTATGATTATATATGAAATTTAATGCTTATCTTTGCAAATATATTAGTATTTTTTATTAAATTAATTCTTCATTTACAAATCTAGTTAATAATCAGAAATTGATCTTTTCTATTTAAAAATAAAAGCATTTAAAATTGAAGTCAAAGTGATATAAGTCAAATTGATCTTTTCTATTTTTGGAATGATTTTTTTGGAAATCCTACTTTCATATAATATAATTTAAACATGTATATAATAAAATAATTAATATAAAAATATTTAATGTTATATTAAATATGAAATATACTAATTTAAAATTATAAAATTAGAGTACGATAATATGATAGAAAAATATGTAATTTTATACAAAAAATATCATATTTATAATAAAAAATTTGATGGCATATGAATTAATTATATAAATAAAAATAGACTCCACCTATCTAACCTCTAGAAAATCAAATTTTTTTTATATCCCTAATATCAATATATAAAGTTGGTCAATCAAGTTAATGCTTCTTTTTTGTTCGTATAGAAATAATGTTTTTCCTTGCAATTCAATTTTCATGGTCATGCCCTAGATCTTTCTTTATATATATATATATATATATATATATATATATATATATAGGTGGAAAGATGAGAAAGTGAGAAAATTTAAAAAAGAAGCGGCGGGATAGTGAAATTTTAATTACCGACAGCTATGATCGTCGAAAACTTAGCAAATATTTATTTTTAAAGTTATCGATGATCGTGATCGTCGAAAATTATTTAATTATAAAAATAAAATACTATATTTAGTTATATATAATATATATATTTTAGTTTACTGATGATTTGAACTGTCGGTAATTATTATCGACGGTGCGAACCGTCGAAAATTACGATTATCCAAATTGTCGCTAATTATATTAATAAAATACTCTTTATATTAATGGTCATGATCGACAAAAATTATTTAATTATAAAAATAAAATACTATATTTAGTTATATATAATATATATTTTTTAGTTTACCGACGGTTTGAACTGTCACTAATTATTACCGATGGTCCGGACCGTCGAAAATTGCGACAGTTTATACTATCGCTAATTATATTAATAAAATACTCCTTATATTATATTAATTTTTATTTACCGACCATTGGAATCGTCAAAAATTGCGATGGTTTAAACTGTCACTAATTATATTAATAAAATACTCTTTATAATATATTATTTTACATTTACTGACGATTAGGACCGTCGAAAATTGCGAAGGATAGATATCCGTCAAAAATTTCGACATTCCTAATCGTCAAAAAATAAAATAATAAAATAATAGATTATATAATTTATTATTTTCATTTCAAAAATTATGACGGTCCGAACTGTCGCTAATTATATTAATAAAATACTCCTTATATTATATTACTTTTTATTTACCGACGGTCGTGACCGTAAAAAATTATTTAATTATAAAAATAAAATACTATATTTAGTTATATATAATATATATTTTTTAGTTTACTGACGGTTTGAACTGTCGCTAATTATTACTGACGGTCCGGACTGTCGGAAATTGTGATGGTTCGAACTGTCGCTAATTATATTAATAAAATAATCTTTATATTATATTATTTTTTATTTACCCATGGTCGGGACTGTCAAAAATTACGATGGTTTAAATTGTCACTAATTATATTAATAAAATACTCCTTATAATATATTATTTCATATTTACTGACGGTCAGGATCGTCAAAAATTGTGACGGATAGATATCCGTCGAAAATTTTGACGTTCCTAATCGTCAAAAAATAAAATAATAATATAATAAATTACATAATTTATTATTTTTATTTTCGATGATTGTGGCCGTTTCGACGGATCGCTATCTGTCGCAAAATCCGTCGCAAATTATGACGAATTCCTATCCGTCAAAAACTGCTCGTCGGAAAATCTAAATTTTCTTGTAGTGGGTGTGTTTTGTTTCTTTTAGTATGTAAAACCCTGAAAGGCCTTTAAGCCAAATAAATGCTTGCATGTTGGAATATATAGATGATACTTGCATGTATGCCCTTGTTTTCAAATACATGGACTAGATTTCAGGGTTCATATATTGTGGGAAAGTGTAGTATACATCTCCATAGATTTCAACCGAGGATCAATCTAATTATTTTTGCCAAGAAAATAATTTATTGCAATCAAATACAGGCTTATGGTTTTCTGCCTTCTGCCCCTAAGAGAGGGAGGGAGAGATTAGAGGGGGAGGGGAGAGAGTGAGGTTGCCCACTGAGGAATCTAGAGAAGAGATCAAAGAGAGATTGCTGGTAGACAGGAATGAACAAGGGCCATGGGAACCAACACCCGCACTAGAAGAAAAATGAACATTTCTGACGGCCTCATATATCAGAAAACCAAGAAAATCTGTCAGAAATCAAAGTTCAGAAACGATATGTCAAAAAAGTGCGCGTTGCAAAATTTTCCCACGGGCGCAAAAATTCGTCGCAAGTTTCGACGGGTGTGCCCATCAGAAGTTGCAATGGTAGTTTGTTCGTCAAAACTTCCAACGGCTACACCGTAGTTCCGATGGCCCGAACTGAACGATGACACTATATCAGTCAAAACTTATGACGGTTAACAAAACTTTCGGCAGTTATAAACTTTTTTGATGGCTTTGTCCGTTAGAATTATTTTTCATAATATAAAAAAATTTGGCCGCCCGCGACCTAATCCGACTGTGGGACACCAAATCCGACCACCTAGAGGCCGATCCGTCGTCGTGTGGCCGAAACAAGCCACTCACGGCCTGTTCCGCAGCCAGGTGCCCGGATCAGGAAGCCTCGTGAGCTGATTCGGCTGCCAACAGCCTGATCAGGATGCCTCTCGGCTGATCCGGCCACTTGTGACCTGTTTTATCACCAGGCGGCCGGATCCGATGGCCTCACGAGTCAACCTGGCTGCCCACAATTTATTCTCATGGTGGATCTGGCTGCTAGCGGTCGGATAGGTCACGGGCTGTCGGATTCGACTGTCTCGTGGCCAGATGGCAGAGGGCGGAGCTTGATTGCCGAGGGGAGAGGGAGCCATGGCGGGGGAGTGAGAGGGGAGAGACAGACGGTAGGGGAGAGGGAAGAGAGTGTAAAATATATAGGAGGAGCCGAGGAAATAGGCAGGAACGAAATTAAAATTATTGAAGTGGCGGAGAAAGTAGGCAGAAACGAAATTTGAATTATCGAAGGCTGAGCCCGTCGGAAATACCAACGGGTAGAGCCTTCGGTAATATTAATAATAAAATATTATATATATTATATATTTTATTACATATGATTATAATATTTATTTAATTACCAACAGCTATGTCCGTTGGAATTATTGACGAATACCACTCCATCGATATTTTCGACGGGTAAGGCCGTCGATAATAATAATCAAGGGCGGACCCAGAACAAAAAAAATAAGGGGGGCTAAGTTGGAGATGAGGACCTCTACCATGGGTTGCAAGCATTCTTACCACTAGAACCAAGGGACTTTTTAAACAAAATGTATATAAATTTAATTTAAGGAGGGCCAAAAATAGTTTTTTACTTTAAAATTTATATTTTAATATATGTAACTAATAAAAAAATTTAAAAATTAGGAGGGGCCAGGCCCCCCCTCATCCTGTATGTGGGTTCGCCCTTGATAATAATAAAAAATATATTATAAATTATGTTATGTAATTACGAGTTATTATGATGCAATGAAATTAGTATGGATTTCAATAGTGAGACGAGTTATTAGGATGTTAGATCAGTATGGATGCAATGATATTTTTGGTATTTTCAATTTTTTAATTTTTTTGGACTATTTACATACTATGCAAATACATAAGGGGGCGTTTCTTCTAGAGGTAATCTTTGTAGATTACCAGATAATATTGTATTAAATTACTTGGGCCCACCACATTACCTTGTTCATTTGTGATAAGTAATGGACAACATTGCCCAGGGAATCCACATTACTTATGAAGTGGCAACGCAGATTGTCTATGGGAGAATAGGCAATCTATATTACCACCTGGATTGTAATCTTTTAAATTTTACTTTCCCCATTTGTCCTTTCCAATTTTATTTAAATAAATTCTAAAATACATTGAATAAATTATAATAATAATTAAATAAAGTATAAAATTAATTAAATAAATACTATAATTATTATGACTATATTATTATCATATTTTAAAATATATTAATTATTTTATAAATTTAAATTTTATAGGTGAGAATATATATTTGTGATTTAAGTTTACGAAGTTAAAAATAATTTATATATCTAAACATAATTCTTTTGATTAGGGGTATATTGGTAAAAATTATATATTAACTCATAAATTTGTATTTTCTTATAAATAACTAATATGGATTGCTAGATAGGTTACTTATGCATAGTAAATAAGGTAATGTACATTGCTGGCAATTTAACAAGTGACAATCTTTTTTAGAGGCAATCTACATTGCTAGGTAATGTTGAATGGCAATGCAGTGAACACACCCTAAGTGAATAAAAATAGGCCTCCTATGTGTCGGCATGGACACAATAGAGTCATCACACACCTCCATAAAACTATTAAACATAAATAAATACGAATATAATATTTATTTAATTACTGACGGCTGGTTCCGTCAATATTTTTGACGGGTAGGACCGTCGGTGTTAGAGCAAAGTTTTTATGCTCTATAAACTTATATTTTGATGATACAAATCTCGAAATATTATAGTAATATTTAAAATGTTAAAAAAATTTAAATAGAAATGAGTTGCTTCATGCATTAAATTTTTTATTCATATTTATTTATGTTCCCACGAGATTTACATTAATAGATGAATATAAAAGTTATAGATAATTCTCTTATCTTTGTAGAGAATCAAGAATCGTCTCATTTGGACAACCTATGTTTAAGTAAAGCTCGAAAAGTTAAATTTGAAGTTTATTTTATGTGGTAAACTCGCACTTAATAGTTGAATATTCTATCATGACATTTGGATCAAGAGAGTGATATAAAAGTTATAAATAATGTTATTAATTTTTCATAAAATCAAATATCATCTCATTGGATACTCATATGAAAAATTATGTATAAAAGAGTAAAGGTCTAAAATATTTATTTGAAATGAATAATTATGTATACTAAACTTTGAATCAATATTTGACTATGATTCCATTATATTTTGATGAATGATAAATATCAAAATTATAAATAATTCTATTAGCTTTTCATAAAATAAAAAATCATCTCATTTGAATAATAGTGCAAAAAATTATGCTTAAAATGGTGCAAGACGATAGACCAGGCAGCAAGAATACTGGTCGATCGGTCAAGCACACCGGTCGACCGGTCAGTGCAAAAAATGCTCAGCTTGAGCAGTAGAATGTCGAGACCATGCCGTCGATATACCGGTCAATCGGTCAACACAAAAAATGCACCAACGGTCGGATTTTTCAAATGGTCATATGGATCGATTGATCGGTGGTGTAGAACGATCGACCGGTCAATGCATAGAATGTACTATAACGATCATATTTTAGCCACAAAATTAGAAAACAATTCCCAATAGCTAAATGGAGTTAACAAGACTATAAAAGAGGATCCAAAGGTGTATGAATAATCAAGACTTTCAAGGAAAAGTGGGAAGAATATTGTGAAGTTCATTTGAGCTCCAAGTTGCAAACATTTTATTTCTTTCTCTCTTCTTTTCTTGTGAGTTTTATATTGTAAAAGAGAGAAATATTTTCTCAGAGATTTGGGTGTGAGCTCCTAGAAGAAGTTTTATCTTACCTCTCGGGCTAGAGAAAAAATAAGTTTCCTAGGAGGAGAGGTGTGTCTTACCTCTCGAAGCGGAGAAAAGGTGGTGTGTTATAAAGGGTTTCTTTCTTACCCTATTTGGAACGAAGAAAAAGTGTTTAGTGAAATCTCTGACGTTGTCGGGGTTGAGAAGTCAAAGCGAGGACATAGACTAAGGTTTGGCCAAACCTTATCAACAAATTACCTTATTATGCATGTGATATGATCGCTTTTGTGTTAGTTTAAATATTAATGAATCGATTTTTAAACTTTCACGATGATTATCATGAAATCGGTATTTTTATTTTAACACCAATTCACACCTCCTCTTAGTGCCTTGTGATTCTACAGTCGGTAATGTTAATTCATAAAATATTAAACATATTATATATTATGTTCTATATAAATATAATATTTATTTAACTACTGACAATTGGGTCTATCGATATTTTCGACGGGTAGGGCCGTCGGTAATGTTAATCCATAAAATATTAAACATATTATATATTATGTTATATATGGTTATAATATTTATTTAATTACCCACCGCTAGGTCCGTCAGTATTTTCGATGGGTAGGTCCATCGGTAATGTTAATCCATAAAATATTAAACATATTATATATTATGTTATATATGGTTATAATATTTATTTAATTACTCACCGCTAGGTCCATCAGTATTTTCGATGGGTAGGGCCATCGGTAATGTTAATCCATAAAATATTAAACATATTATATATTATGTTATATATGATTATAATATTTATTTAATTACCGACGACGGGTCTGTTGATATTTCCGATGGATAGGGCCGTCGGCAATGTTAATCCATAAAATATTAAACATATTATATATTGTGTTATATATGATTATAATATTAAATTAATTACGGATGGCAAGATTCGTCGGAATTATCGTCAAATATCTATCCGTCGGTCGTGACCGTCGATAGCACTGATGGACATTTTCGACGGGTATCATCGTTCATACTAGCGATAGATATTTTTGGCCCTTGATATTTCTAAAAGATTTTATTTTTCGTCGCAAAATTCGTCGAAAATTGTGAAGAATTTTAATTCGTCGGAAATTTGCTATTTTCAAGTAGTGCCAGATGACATTCTTGTGAAGCAAGAGTTGATTGGTTTGTTAATTTTCAACCCCATGTCTATCCTAAAGATTAGCTATGGAAGTCAACAGGACTGTTGTACAAAAAAAATTACAAAGAACCAAAATATCTTTCATTTTTCTCACTTTCTTTCACAAAAAAAGGCAAAATATCTTTCCATTTTTTCCAAGCTCTCTCCCAACTTCTCTCCCAACTTAACGGGCAAACCTTCCTCCCTCCTTTCTCATTGTTATTGCTTTCCTGGTATTTGGAGGATCTTAAAGAGGTATTAAAACAAAAGGATCAAGATTATTAGGACAAGAATAACAAAATCTACAAACTTGTAGATGAGGATCAATAAGAAGGACATGGAGTGATTAACTAAAAATAGAAATTCTAAATCCAAAATGCTCACATGTTCTTATTATGTATTGTGATAAGGGTCTGCATATTTTTAGATTTCATTAGATTTTGTTTTTTTCTTAAGAAATGTTATTATTGTGGTTCTTTAGTGTCATGAATGATTGAAAGTTTGTGTTTCAAAGTAGGACCACTAAGAGTTGGTCTAGAAGAGGGACACATTTAGATGTTAGCACGAAAATGATCAACGTGATTGCTGGTGATGGTGATGTTGTAGCACATGAGTGATCCTCTTATTATCATTTGATTCTTGAGCTTGTCCAGTTGTAATAAATATAATAAACTTCTTTTCTGTTAGTTTCTTTTTGACGAATGTAACGCCCCAAAATCGACCCCAGTCACGTGGCGAAGACCAACTTGGAGACGCTACGGCATGCTGTAACTTTGACCATAATATTGATCATATCTCAGTCAAGAACCGAGACACGTCAGCGGAAGAAAGAAATGAAGAAAATGATAACTTAAATATGCGGAAGTTGGCTATATCATTGCTAAGATTAAAATAAGTTTTACATCATGAATCTAGAATGCGGAAAGTAAATGAAAACTAATAAACATTCTAAAAACCCTATGGTTCATGTGCTGTCCTATCGTCAGAGCTTCATCACCACACGCCTACTCCACCACGTCACTGACCTGGTCCTGTAGAAATCAGACACAGGGGAGAAGGTCCTCCCGTAAGCTTTACAGCCTAGTGGGGAACCACATGATATACAATGCTTGACGTGAATATAATAATCAATGGTAAATAATCATGCTTAACTTGAACGTAAAAGATAACATGTCAGTGTCATGGATCATAATAGGAATAAGAATAAGAATCATAATAGAACATGAATCATGAGAATCAATAACGCTTAGTAAACTTGTAATCATGACATACTTGACTTGACTTGAACATGCTTCTTGATCTTGAATTATTATTAAAATCAGGGTGACTTTAGGTGCCTTTAATTCATAGGGTATGCCCAGCAAACGATACGGCCTTGTGCGGGTCAATGGGTGATCAAACCATGACCAAATGAGCGACCCTTATCTTGATGCACTTGGCTTGGATTGGCAACCCATCATTAATCTTCTCATCATTAATCTTTCATCCGAACTTATTAATCACCATAATAACTTGTCATTCTCTGTATCATAGGATGAAGGTAATATGATTGATATGAGGTAAATCAGGACGAAGAGTTCATGTTGGAAACATAAGAAAATCAATAATGTTCATATCAAAATAAGGTTAGACGGGTGAAAAATCAAGGCTGATGTGACCTGGCATGACCGTGCCGATCTGGACGACAGGTACATAGGGGGTGGCACGGGTGTGCCAAAATAATGCACGGTCGTGACAGGGGTGAGATCGGTCGACCAATCCAAGAGTCGATCGACCGATTATCCTACGTCCCACTAGGCTACTCATGGAATGGCTGTGCCGGAAAGGTGGCACGGCCATGACCAGTTGGGCGCTCAGTCGACCGGTATCGACTGACCTTTTACTTCGGTTTCGTCGAGTCGTGACACAGGCGTGCCGGCAGGGTAGCACGGCCGTGCCGGTAATGGCACGGGTGTGCACATGGCGTGGAACGATCCTGACACTAATGGCACGGGCGTGCCAGAGGGTGGCACGACCGTGACAACGGCGAATTCCAGCCGGTTTTGATCCGAAAATCACATGAATCTCTAACATACTTTTGTTCTACTCTAAATTCTACATCCTAGCAGTCACCACGGCAAAATAGAACAACCAAAATTAATTCATGCAGTGAGTAATTCAAGAATCAAACAATTCAAACAATCAATCAATAATAAAACAAAACCCTAAAACTTCTTCTTGATCCTTTTCATTCCATAATTAATTAGGGCATGAATTTGAACAATTCAGAGGTCATGCAAGGTGATTTCGATTCACCCACCTATAATCGCAATTGATACTCACTTGGCTCGTCGGAAAAGCTATCGGCCGAACCTCTATATTTCCCTCTACACTCCCTTTGCTCTTTTTCCGGGTGCTTGTTCGTCTACATGATCAGATAAGGATGATGTGAGAGAGAGAACTAATAACCAGGTATGACAGCAAGAAGAGGGCCGCTCGACTTGCTGTTGCACCTGGAGATGATGGACCAAATTCCTTACCTCTGCTCACGACTGGAAGGGACGAACAGGGAGGGAGAGAGAGATTGTGAGGGTTGAGAGAGGGGTTTTATAAAAGGTTTTATTTTAATCTAATCTTCCTCTCAAAATTAAATATGAAGAGATTAGATTTAATTTTCTTTCCTTTCAAACTTTGAGCGGGATTTAATTTTTAATCTCCCATGTGCTTTGCTCGGCCACCCATCACGATTTGTTTTCTTTTCTCTTTTTTTTTATCTTTTTGTTGGTTGTTACATTCTTACCCCCTTAAAAGAAAATTCGTTCTCGAATTTTGCATTAAGTAGAGGACTTACCAAAAAGGTGAGGAAATTCTTGGCGCATTTCCGATTCGAGTTCCCATGTCGCGTCATCGTCCTTATGGTAACGCCAAGCTACCCTGACCATGGGGACATCCTTGTTCTTCTGACATTGCACTTTTCGTTCCACTATATGCGTTGAATACTCAACACAGGTCAAGTCTACGAAGTCTTAACATCATGCATCATCATCTCACAGGATTTTTTTTATGCTCTACTTTTTCCTCCTTGACATGCTGGGTACTTAGGACATTTTTTTTTATTTCCATGTTTTATTACTATTTGTTCATCCTTATACATCTGTGTACTTCCCAAATGGATCACAACCCAGACTTTTAATATTCAACTAATACTTTTTCTTATAAGACTTATTACTAAATGGACTGCAACACAGGCTTATGTTATTCATCTAGTATTGCTCTCTTTAGGACTTTATCATTTGGTTTCCATATGCTTTGTTCATCCAATATTCCATACGCAGCCTCATGAAGCCTAGCGAGCATCACTTGTGTCTGAGTGTATGTGCAACCGAGTTCATTTTTTTTATCAAATTGGTGCTTCATGGAGAACTTCGAATCTTTCAAACTTCATGTCATCTTCATTGTCACATATTAGCGTACTACTAAAAGAAAGTATACCTAAGACTCCTTTGATCGATCTTGAGAACACCTAGTCTTAAATATGTCCTCATTTGCCTAGTAAAAGACAATTATGTCTTGATAGTCATTTTATTTAACAACTCGTTAATAAATTTCTAGATTCATAGAGTCATCATTTTTTTTTCTTTACAAAGGAAGTGGAACATCTAAAAATGAGACATTCCGTCTCATAAACCCCTCATCTTACGATTATTAGATTTGTCTTTTTAGTTCATTGTCATGGGGCCTTGGAAATCAAGGTGAAAGGAGGTCGATATGACACTCAACTTCTAACTATAACTTTTAGAACTTTGAATACTAGCCACTATCTTCTTCCTTTTTTTTATAATGCTTATACATCTTAGAAGGAAGATTTGAATAGGAATCTCATCGTAATCTTCCTAAGAAGTTTCTAGCCGATGTG
Source organism: Pontederia crassipes (assembly GCA_030549335.1). Classification (NCBI taxonomy): domain Eukaryota; kingdom Viridiplantae; phylum Streptophyta; class Magnoliopsida; order Commelinales; family Pontederiaceae; genus Pontederia; species Pontederia crassipes. Next base: position 10,199,413 of record JAUKPH010000017.1, read on the forward strand.
AAAAATAGATCTTATCTTCAATCATCATTAATATCACTAGCATGGACTTTATGGTCACTTGATCTTCATCTTAAATCAAATATCTTAAGGGATTAAACAAAGTAAATAAATGAATAAATGTCAAATGAGACAATTATGTTTGGTATCAATCAAGAGTCCTATAAATCAATTGAGGACGGATCATTCTTGGCATTCTATGTCATTGGAATAGGGTGGTTTCTTAATCAATGTCATTTGTTATCCTTTTTATGTCTCGACACATTGTGCCAATGCTTTATTTGATATGGTTATCATGGGAGTTGGCTTCAATCTTAACTTCTTGGCTTACATTGATTTGTTTCTTGCAATATCAGGTCATATAATTTCATGGGAGACCAGTGATTATATATGACCGTAATAAGTCCTTTTCTTGAGTATCTTGAAGCACTTTGAATTAATGTTAAGGTCGAATGATATCTATGCTGAGAGATCGATCATATATTACAATCTAATTCTTAATGAATAAAACCATTTGTGTACATCATCTACCATAAGTCCTTAGTAAAACATCATGAATGCAAATGAACACATCGAATAAAATCAAATAATAAGACAGGAAAACAAAACAATCAACAAATAGAAGACAAGCAATCATTTTTCTTCCTTGTGCATCATTTCATGATCCTTTGCATTAACGATATTCTGTAGCACATGAGAGAGGGTCGAAATAATTTTAAGGTTGTAAAGGAGAACTAATCCATTTTATAAGACTTATGATTAAATCATAAGTGGTCCACTTGATCAAGACAAATCTTGGACATTTTTCATCATATTGATGTAGAGGCATCTTAGTGAACATTCTATATATCATCTTACATCTTGCATCTTAAGGACATTCCATGTATCAACTGGTGACTTACTTAACCCATTATCTAAAGACATATATGCTTTATTTTCCCTCGTGTACCCTCAACTATGATTATATGATTAAATACCCTATACATTTTGACATGATTATGAAAACTATAATTATATCAATAATCAAGATAAATCAATTAAAACTTGCGTAATCATCTCTCTCGGGTGCATAACTTGCTTTTCCTAGTAACTTTGTAGGGGACTTATAAAATTCCTCATACCCTAACCCCTCATACTTTTCTAAAATTTTTCTCACATTCATTTAACCCTTTCATGTTTTGTTTGTTCTTATATAATTCTTTTATCAACCATATTAGTCTATTTTGAAAATGTATTTGCTTTGCGATGATAGAGCGTTAATAATGGCTATACAAAGCATATACTTCATATTACTAAATTTTCAAATCTACTACATACTAAACTAAGTTAATTAGGTTTATTTATTTATTGATCTATATATATTTATAAGTATGCTATGTTATATGTGCATATGTGTATGAGTATGCTAGATCTAAATGTTCGATTAACTCAAACGATCGCTTACTTATTGAAAATTTCTTCTAACGTTTATTCACATCAATGTGACCTCCGAACCTTTTAAACTTCTATATTTGCCCATCCCTACATGATTCTTGGACAGCTCACTAATACTTAGATTCTTGTCTAATCATTATTACATACTTGAACATGATTAATAATTCTAATTCCTATTTCCAGTATAAGAGAATCTAACTAGAAATTTGTATAACTAATTTGGATTTGCTTAGGACCTTTATCAACATAATATAAGGGTCATATGAAGTCTAAGGCGCAAAAAAACGTTATGGGTCCCTACTTATCTATATAAACATATAAGATAATTCATTAAACCCCTATATTGGTAGACCCATGGAACCACATAAGTCATAACGATAAATCATAACTTAGTTATGCTTGATTTCACTTCTATTATTTGAAATCATCTCACACCTACATGTTATGTGAATCGACTCCTTTAATTACTCTTATAATTCCCTCGTTTCTTTCTTAAATCTACATCTCTTTGCAACTGATATGCCTATTCATTTTCTTCTTCATACTGCTGCAGTCAGCAGAAGAAGTCCGTGAATAGAGCGATCATGAAAGAGATGAAAACATGAATTACAAGAAACATAATCGTTTCTTATATTTTACTCTTTAAATATCTGTAAGACTTCACGTGAGTATATTTATCCACATGCTTATTATATATTCTATTCCAATTTGTTCGTAACTTTTATGATCCTTTTTGTCTAATCACTAATAACATTTAAGTTTATTCCTACCATACAGAATAACCTCCTTAGGAATCAACCACTCATGTGAAACACGTATCAATACATCAATAAAGAATAACTCAAATCAAGAAATATTTTACTTGTACTTTACGATGGAGGGTATGGCGACTGCTTGGCGATAGCACATGAACCAATACAATACTATCTTATACGATAAGACGTCAAGAGAGTCCTGACTTTAGGCTCTGATACCATAAGTGTAACGCCCCCAAATCGACTCCAGTCACGTGGCGAAGACCAACTTGGAGACGCTACGGCATGCTATAACTTTGACCATAATATTGACCATATCTCAGTCAAGAACTGAGACACGTCAGCGGAAGAAAGAAATGAAGAAAAGGATAACTTAAATATGCGGAAGTTGGCTATATCATTGCTAAGATTAAAATAAGTTTTACATCATGAATCTAGAATGCGGAAGGTAAATGAAAACTAATAAACATTCTAAAAACTCTATGGTTCATGTGCTTTCCTATCGCCAAAGCTTCATCACCACACGCCTACTCCACCACGTCACTGACCTGGTCCTGTGGAAATCAGACACAGGGAAGGAAGTCCTCCCGTAAGCTTTACAGCCTAGTGGGGAACCACATGATATACAATGCATGACGCGAATATAATAATCAACGGTAAATAATCATGCTTAACTTGAATGTGAAAGATAACATGTCAGTGTCATGGATCATAATAGGAATAAGAATAAGAATCATAATAGAACATGAATCATGAAAATCAATAATGCTTAGTAAACTTGTAATCATGACATACTTGACTTGACTTGAACATGCTTCTTGATCTTGGATTATTATTAAAATCAGGGTGACTTTAGGTGCCTTTAATTCATAGGGTATGCCCAGCAAACGATACGGCCTTGTGCGGGTCAATGGGTGATCAAATCATGACCAAGGGAGCGACCCTTATCTTGATGCACTTGGCTTGGACTGGCAACCCATCATTAATCTTTCATCCGAACTTATTAATCACTATAAGTAACTTGTCATTCTCTGTATCATAGGATGAATGTAATATGATTGATATGAGGTAAATCAGGACGAAGAGTTCATGTTGGAAACATAAGAAAATCAATAATGTTCATATCAAAATAAGGGTAGACAGGTGGAAAATCAAGGCTGATGTGACCTAGCACGGCCGGCCGATCTGGACGACAGGTACATAGGGGGTGGCACGGGTGTGCCAAAATAATGCACGGTCGTGACAGGGGTGAGATCGGTCGATCGATCCAAGAGTCGGTCGACCGATTATCCTACGTCCGGCTAGGCTACTCATGGAACGGCCGTGCCGGAAAGGTGGCACGGCCATGACCAGTTGGGCGCTCAGTCGACCGGCATTGATTGACCTTTTACTTCGGTTTCGTCGAGTCGTGACATGGGCGTGCCGGCAGGGTAGCACGACCGTGCCGATAATGGCACGGGTATGCACATGGCGTGGAACGACCCTGACACTAATGGCACGGGCGTGCCAGAGGGTGGCACGGCCGTGACAACGGCGAATTACAGCCGGTTTTGATTCGAAAATCACATGAATATCTAACATACTTTTGTTCTACTCTAAATTCTACATCCTAGCAATCACCACGACAAAATAGAACAACCAAAATTAATTCATGCAGTGAGTAATTCAAGAATCAAACAATTTAAACAATCAATCAATAATAAAACAAAATCCTAAAACTTCTTCTTGATCCTTTTCGTTCCATAATTAATTAGGGCATGGATTTGAACAATTCAGAGGTCATGCAAGGTGATTTCGATTCACCCACCTGTAATTGCAATTGATACTCGCTTGGCTCGTCGAAAAAGTTATCGGCCGAACCCCTGTATTTCCCTCTGCACTCCCTCTGCTCTTTTTCCGGGTGCTTGTTCGTCTACATGATTAGATAAGGATGATGTGTGAGAGAGAACTAATAGCCAGGTATGACAATAAGAAGAGGGCCGCTCGACTTGCCGTTGCACCTGGAGACGATGGACCAAATTCCTTACCTCTGCTCACGGCTGGAAGGGATGAACAGGGAGGGAAAGAGAGATCGCGAGGGTTGAGTGAGGGGTTTTATAAAAGGTTTTGTTTTAATCTAATCTTCCTCTCAAAATTAAATCTGAAGAGATTAGATTTAATTTTCTTTCCTTTCAAACTTTGAGTGGGATTTGATTTTTAATCTCCCATGTGCTTTGCTCGGCCACCCATCACGATTTGTTTTCTTTTCTCTTTTTTTTATCTTTTTGTTGATTGTTACATTAAAATTGAGTTTATTCAAACATTTTTATTGGACTTTTGCATTTAATGTCATTTCTAATATACATCTTCCAAGTTTTTCGCATTTCTTTGTAATTTGGTCAATCAAAATTATTCCTCGCATTGGATCTTTTATTACATGGTGATGGTTTGATTTGGGGTGTTTAGATCTTGTTCGAACTATATATTGACTCAAAAGAGAGATCTGATTCAAATCATATTGAGATTAACTCCATCGATCAAACCAAACGCCATTAAAATAATAAATAATAAAAAAAATTGATATCATATTGTCAATTATAGTTACATACCAAAGACAATTTATCACATTCAAAATTTGAAATTAGAACTTGCAAACTAAACTCATTGTTCATGTTAATATCATCGATTAAGCAACGCCATCGGTATTTCTCATGTCATATCTAACGAAGCAAATATCAAAGCATTGAAAATAAGTGTGAACTGTTTAATTATTTATTTTAATGATTCAACTTTTCTAATTATTTTATTGGAATATTAATAAATTATTGATATGACAAAGTAATTTAGAAAAAAAATGGGTCCACTACGAAAAAAAAGAATATTGTCTCGACCTAACAGTTGGAAATAACTTTGATATGAAATAATAAAATGGCAAAAATGAACGAGAAATGTTCACTAAAATGTATAATTTTATGATAAATAACAACATCAAATTAGTCAAATAAGAGACTTATTAATTGCCAAAAATAAGAGGTTATTAAGGCATCTAAAATGTGTTGTACCCTGCTCATTGATCCCTTTTGGTAATACCAGAATATTAATTCTATATACTCTACAAAGCATGAAATTAATCTCTAGGCCAATCAATAATATTCCGGTAATACAAGGGAATCGTTACGATCACGATTCTATGAAATTAACTGAGAGGCTCACTAAGATGGTCACTAAATGACGTAAAATTAATTAAGATCATGCTAATTAATGTGCCCTTCGCCTAAATCAAAATTAATTAGCTATCTAATTTGAATAATCTTTTCCTTCCATTGAACCGACAGATTAGATGGTCGGACCGCAATTTTCACCGGTCCAATAGCCCACCTGTTTTTTTTTTATTGGTGTCGAACCAAATGAACAATCTCGTCGTGCTCACTTCACCGTCGACCCCCGGCTTCATCGTCTCTCGGCGTGCGCGACCCGCGCCATGGCTACGGATCCGCAGCTGGTGATCTCCCACAAGTTCCCCGAGGTCTTTCACCGTCCCTTCGCTTTATTCTTTCCCTCCTCTCTTGTTCTCTTCCTTCTTCTCTGAATTCATGAACTCGTCTGATCGCTTTGTTGTTCCTTCTGTTGCTCCTCGAAGGCTTCGTTCTGTTATACCGAGAGGTTAGTGGGGAATGATCGAGTCGCTTGTGCGCGTTCCACTCTGTTTAACGTCCTCGAACTGTTCGACGAAATTGCATCTGGTTCTGGCTTGAAAATCTCTTGTATCTCGTTTACCTGTCAGAGATGTGGTGCTTTATGCTCTGAGCGTCGGAGCTTGCGTTCGGGATGCGGTGGACGAGAAGGAGCTCAAGTACGTTTATCATCCGGACGGGCAAAAGTTTATCCAGGTTCTTTCGAGAATTGATGTCTGCTTATTGGAATTGATTTATCGTTGTCACCTGTTCAATGCCTGGTTCCCCTTCATGAAAGGTTCGATCTTTACTTAATTGGCGATGCAGTTCTCTTACAAAAACCATGGTCTTTCTATTCTCCGAAGAAAGATTATGCAGTCGTAAATAATTGGTAAACATACCAGCTTCATTCACTATGTAACCGCTTTGATACATTTGTTGAACGATAGAACCCTAATGAGTGATGATGACTGCACGAACCACGAACGGATGGTAGAAAGTTTGTGAATTCTATGAAGACTCTCAGAAGGCTTGAAGTTAATCAAGTGTGGGATAATTAAATTTTCCTCTTTTTTTCTTCTTAAAGGAATAGTCTTGTTTTGGAAAACATGCTGCTATTTGTACATCTAAGAAATGCTTTAATATTGACGAGTCAACTTTAGTAGTTGGACATGCGCTAGGATTAGAAGAAGACAACATAGGATACATCTAAGTGAAATTATATATGTACTTATTTGGAAAATCTTAGCTAATGATATTTTGAACTTAGCATGATTTTGGAAGTGAGACCCGTGGTCTCAGTAAGCACTATGCTGCTTCTTTTCACATGCGTTTATTTTTTTTTTTAACCCATGGTTATCAGTGGAATTTGGAAAATTGACGTTGGACCCTTGCCAGTATTGGAGATTCTTTTGTAGCTGTATCTTTACTGAAAATATATGTAACTGTTTACACAAAAGGGGTTTGTTCTATTACTTGACAAAGATTACTTTTATTTACTTACTGTTACTCTTTGTTTATTTATTGATTGTTAGATCATTTTAGTTACACATTAGGAGTGAACTCGAAGATTTTGACATGTAATATCTTCCACTTGTTATTCTGCCCAATAACCTTCAAGTCATTCTTTGTCTTAATCTTCATTTTCTCAGTAATCTTCAAATCATACTTTGTCTTCAACTTGAAACATTTTTTATTGACTTAGTCGATACTCAGGTCCTGCCAACTTTTCTGGCTTTATTTCCTTTCCAAACCATCAAGGGCCTAGGAATTGAGGGAATTCCCGGCTTGAAGTGAGTAGTTCCGTTATTTATCGAGGTCTACCTTCATTTTGTATTACGTGCTTAGATGCTTATTCTTTCATCATTACTTGATTTGTTGTCTTCACTGTGTTGATTAAACTAAGTTCTCTTTAGTTTAATAAAGCTATCTTCTATGTTGCATTCTGTGTACAGATATGATCCAAAGTTACTCTTGCATGATCAACAGTACATAGAAATACATAAACCTCTTCCTTCGAATGGTTGTGTAAGATCACTTGCATAATAATTCTCATGAATTTTCTTGGGTTATGCAATCTATGTTGGATGTTACCAAATACTGGTGTAGTAATGGAAATCGCCGGGTCACTTGTCAGTCTCTTCAATTTTGATAGGCTTATACATCAAGAAGTTAAATGATGGAGACGTTATCAGTTATTTCCTTTTTATTTCATAAGAATGGTTTTTAGAGGCTATACTTTTGTTCCCTTCTTAAACAGAGCTCACTTTTTTTTCTGAATTTGATGAAATGGACTGTTAGAACCCGGTATTTACTAAATATTTCCATTATTTTCCACAACAGTGTAATGTTGGATTGTCTCTTTGGTTTAATCTCGTTAAATGTCATAAAAAGGTCCATCTTGTCATGAGCTATTGTAAGGAAACGTGTATTATCTTTGTTTTCATTTGGATTATTGATTTGTTTAATTTCAAATTCCATTAATCCATCTAAGTATTATAAGTAACCTTTTTGTGGCTTCCTCAGCAGTATCTATTGCTACCTCTTACATTACTTTACAACAAAAGGTTACTAAAAGTTCTGCAACTTGTACATAAACTTATTGAATATTCATGATATGCAAATTGAAGAGTTTTTTCTGGATTTATTAGTTGGTCATCTGTGCTTCGGCTCCAATTTTAAATAAATATAGCAAGTTCTAGATTTGTTTCTTTATTTGTTTTATGCTTATCATCTTCTATCTTTCCTTTGTCAGCAATCTAATTTAGTGGTGCTTAGTACTTAATTTTATATGTTCATGGTACATCATTATTTTGGTTAATGAAAAGTTTTTAAATACATTTTCATCCTTCCACCCAGATTCTAAACAAGTTAGCTATTGCTGGCTTGCATGACAAAGGTATGTTTCCCTAATATTGCTGCTGCATATTTGAATTTGTGTGGAAGCTTTTTCCCCTTGAATGTAGACATATAGTTAAATTGAGTTTGATTGGTCTTTTCTAATGATATAAGTTACATCCTCTCAAAACAAATGTTTCGTACATGAAATTGGGATATGGTTTCACTTAGTTTTCTGATTATATTGGAGTTGGATGAGGACTTCCTGAAACAAGCGCTTACTCTCCAGGTAAAGCAGCTATTCTGGAGCTTGAAACAACGAGTTATCTTAAAGAGACTGGCGAAGTCTTGTGTGTGAACAGGTCCAATAGATTTGACTGACTAAACTGTCTGTTTGACAGAATCTTCTTGCAAAAATTTAATATACTACTTTCGTTTCTAGGAGTTCTGTCTACTTGCGTGGTTGTGGAGGCTTTTCAAGTTCCTCAGCCCCATATAGCTATCAAACCTATGCACGTGATCAGTCTCAGATTTCAATTCCCAAATCCAAACCTTCACTGATATTTGAAGACAGTACCCAACTATCCCAGGTGTGTGGGTTTCATGTGATTTCTATTGGCGGTTTACAACTTAGTTTGGAAGGAAAAGTTTTTCACATATTAGCTCTGAATTTTCTGTTATATATTAAACTGTGTGAAAAACCTCTACAGTTTTCTGCTCTTTTGAGTTTTTGCTGTGTACGAAGAATCTTATGTTTAGTGTTTACATCATTTTGACTGATTTGACTCTTATCATCTGAAATGACTCTGCAATTCTTTCTTCAACTATTAATGCCTTTGCAGGCACTCATGTTTTTTCCCTTTTTCTGCCAGCATACGAATCATATTCATAATCTCTTGTTATTTCACATCAGAGTGATTTATGTTCCCTGCAAATATCAAATTAGAATGAATCACTTAATTCATACTGATATAAATTATTTTAGTAGTTTCTCTTATATTTCCTCTAATTTATGATCATATTTTATGTTTATACGAAATTTTAATTGGGTTAATAAACTATGGCATGATGTTCTAGTCATATCCTCATCATCCTCCTTCACTTAGTCATTCTTTTACTAATTTCTTCATCCAATTATCTTCTGTGATTCCCCGGCAAAAACTTTTTGTGATTTTACTTTCTACGTATTAAGACAAAATAAACTTGTACTTTCTATATTGCTTTTATAGGCCCTGCAATTTATTTGTCAAAACAGCATTCAGTTGGCTCCAATTGTTCTTGCAAATTTCATCTGATTAGCAATTTTCTTTGTGTTTGCTACATAAAATTTGGATTTGATAGAGTTGAAATCAAGTTTCCCTTTTCCACGTCTTCTATTTCTTTTAACATAGGTATAAGTTCTTGCTATCATAATATATAATCCTGAGGAAATAGGCTGAGCCCTTATTGTTACCATCCAAGTTTGTGACATGATGCAATTGACATAACAACATGAAATTCCTGGCTGATATTAAAGAGGCAAAAATCTTGTTTTGGACTACCAACTTGTATGACCTTTTCTCTCATTCTATAATACTTACGTCATATCACATGATGCAGGCCCTTCTATACAGGTTATCAGGTGATTATAATCCTCTTCATTCGGATCCTATGGTTGCAAAAATTGCAGGGTAGATAATACACATTACACAACTCATTTTCTTCCAGTTTCTTGGTCAGCTTTCTGTACTCAATTTTTCTTCGCCTTGTGCACATGGGTGGGTTATGATCACCAGTATGACCACTCTCTTTGCTCCATTTTGGTTGTTTGATATATGTTCATCTAGAGAAGCTACTTCCATGTTGCATTTATCCATGCTTTCTAAAATACTATAAGGATACAGGTCATCATACAAGTAGCATTTTGATCCAAGAATTTATCCAGAGTAGTTCCAATTTTGATGTTTGGATAAAAAATGTAGTTATTGAGAATTAAAAAGTTGATTTGATTAATAAATTCTGTCAAGTGTTTGGATAAAAGTGAGAACCAGATAGATAATTTATTAATTTATGGAGTGTTGACTATAAAATTTATTTAATAATTGATATATGTTCCTATCTAAATAAAAAAAAACAAAAAATATAAGCAAGGAAAAAGAAAGATAATGACAATTAACAACTTACCTAAATAGGAAAATATAACTTACTGCAATATTATATATATATATTAACTAATAAATTCGTGTGTTAAATAAATAACGTGAATTAATTAGAAATAAGTACTGAAATAATTCGTAATAAGATAAAAAATAACACAAAAAAAAAAGTCAGCAAAAGGGAAACAGCATAAGAAAATAGAAGCAAAAAGGAAGGTTCGGTTGAGCTAACAATTTAATTTGATATTATAGTTTTCCCTTTTTTTGTTGCTCTTTCTCCAAGAGCATACACTTGTACATATGACCACTTCTATTAATGCATATACGGATGAGAATCACACTTTGGGTGATCATCCTTCTCCAAAAAAAATGATATTATAGTATAACTTAGTGTAATGTTTTATTAATTGATAACTTCATATTTTAAATAAAATAATTATGAGTACGATTAGAAACAAAGGTTACTTAAAATGCTAACACTGAAAAATAATTTAAGTAATATAAAAAATATAATAGCAACAAAATAAAGTTATAAAAAGGAAAATAAGGTAAAAGCAATATTAAAAAATAAGAGCAAAAAAATGAAAGCTAATATCAATTATTAACTTAATCGGATATTGAAAAATGACTTAACTAAATATATAGAGCTAATTAAATAATAACAAAGAAAGTTGTTTTTTTCAAATATTAACTTAAAGTTAAAATTCCCCAGTACAAAAGACGAGGACAAAGCAAAAGAAAAAACTTGGTTCTACCTCATAGCAAGAACTAAAATGAGCCAAATTCAGTGCGATAAGGATTGTTTCCATGAACTTCACATGGACATTATCAAGGAAAAATTCAAAATATCATATGATTGGTCTTCATCTTATTTTCCATTGAGTCTAGAGTGACGTGTAACCTGATATCGCAGTTTCCATGTGCATGCTTGTTAGAAGCACTTCTGTTGGTGTTCAAATGATCTTTATGGTAAAGATTATGACATCACAATTTGATTTTGGGATGATTCATATGCCATAACTCGTCATTTTTAAAGTTATTAATGTAGCACAATTTCCCGAAGACTAATTTCCTTTGATCTGAATAAAACATCCTTGTTGACTTGTAGGTTCTCTCGCCCAATACTGCATGGCTTGTGCGCTCTTGGATTTGCAGTCAGAGCCATTGTTAAGTGTCTCTGCAAGGGAGATCCAGCAGTGGTGAAAAGCATCTTTGTTCGATTTCTCCTGCATGTATACCCAGGAGAGGATCTAGTGACAGAGATGTGGCTCGATGGCCCCAAGTAATTTTTCGGAGACCCCTTTTCATTTCCCTCAATTTCCATTAGCTCTCACTGTCTAGGTAACTAAAGCAGAGGTTGCATATGCAGAGTGATATTTCAAACTAAAGTGAAGGAACGAAACCGGGCAGTTCTCTCTGGAGTTGTGGTACTGAAACACATTTCTTCATCCCTGTGAACTTATCCTGCTCGTGTAGACTAAATTCACGCATCATCTTACCTTAATATTGCTGTTAGACTCCATAGGATTTTGATGTCTAGTAAAACTTCGGATTCTGAGTTATTATTTTTAATTTTTTTTCTAGATATAGGCATTTGTATTTGATAATATAAAATTAATGGTTGAATAAGATAAACCTTGGGTTTTGGAATAAAAGACAGTATAAAGTTAGTAGCCGACCCCACCTAGTGGGATAAGGCTTTGTTGTTATTGTTGTATAAAGTTAGTGCATCGAATGTGATGGCGAGGGTCGCCCACTTGTTGAGCTGTTGCTAAGCAGTTTTTCAACATCAATGTGAATATCATCCGTTGATAATTTTAATGTGGCTGATTTACCCTCTTTCGCAATTAATTTCACTATAGCACTTAACGTTCTAACTAATTGTTCATCCTTTTCAAGTGTGATTTATGTGTTATATATGGACGTGCTTCAAGGGCAGATTCTTTCTTTTTTTTTAATTAACAAAGGTTGTTTCTCAACTTGTTCAAAGTCTTTCAAAACATACTGAATTTCTAGATGTATATGATGATATCTAGGCAGACATATCTTATAGGTGAGTCACCACACGAGTGGATATATAGGAATTCAAATATGGCGAATAACTCATGTTATGATATTGTACAGCTGAGGTGAGAAAGAGAGATTTGATGCATCCAAGCCAAGCTATCTTCTATAGTGTTGATGTGTGAAATTAAGTTGAACCACCATATTTGTATATATGGTTCCAATTTCATAATATCGCCTTGGTGCTCCCCCCATACATCAAAACTATCAGATCCACAAAAGATCTTATAAAGTTATCCCTTGTAATAACTTTTAGGTTCTTGAATGAAGTCCATCCAAACTTTAGTCAACTGCAAATATTACTGTAGAGAACTCGAGTCAAATACTAATAATATGTTTTGTCTAGAGAACCTCAAAAGTCCAAAGTTCAATTTACTAAAAGGTTAATTTTAATCATGATTTATATTCTTTGTCGTCCTTTGTGCATCCGACCCTCGAACTTGAATGTGAAATTAAATTGGACCCACCTATTTATTCTGAGAACGTCCAGTTTTCATCATTTAAGAATATATGGATTCATCTTAACTTGAAAGTTATTTCGTCAATTTAAATAAATAGAATGATTATGATGAAAGAAGATGAGGCCACTTAATATAGAACATGATGATTTCAATGTGAACTCTATCTTTGTTTTTCATTTTATTCAGTCCCATTTACTGGTTGATTACTAACATTTGCTTAAAACATAATTATTTCCCTCTAACTTCCTTTTGTGCCCTGTTACCATGAAGTAAAAGGAATTATCCACCTCTTCGCTAATGAATGTCTCGAGTTCGAGTCATTGTGAACGTAGAATATTTATATTGATAATCTCAACTACCATTATCAAATACGCAACCGGAGCGAATATAACTGGATTAGTTAGATTCCATGATGGATCAATCTTCAACTTGTGGATAATGTACTCTTTAGCGTCGTCGGCCCCGCTTTCTCGACACCGAAATAAAAAAAATTATCCACTTGCTATCAGAATCTACTCTGCTCTATTAACTTCTCTAATTATTTTTTGGGGTTTATCAAGTTACACTTCCACCATTTATTTTTAATTGAAAATATCTGAAAGAAAATATACAAAGAAACACTTGGGTGTTTATTTATTTTTTAAATAAAACTCATTTTATATTTAAATTACATATTTCGTTTTCCATCTTTTTTTTTTCTTTTCGAATGATACTAACTGAGTAAATAAAAAAAAACAAACTTTTAATAGCTCAAAAGAAAGTATCCCCAAGTTTCTTCGATTAGGAATGAAAACGAAAATAAAGGCAACTGAGCATACATAATGAGTCTTAACTTAAAAATTCGATCCGTATTACGTTCATCTAAGTGGACATCATTTTAGTTCATGTGATCCTGGTATAACATGATGGTTGTTCTTATAATATAGAACCAAAATCTCGATCCCCACATTATTGAACTAAATAGTACCTATATGTTCTTGCATAATAACTACAATTGACCTTATATATATGTAGTATAATTAGTAAATCTATTTCATTAACTTATATGCGTGTTCGGAATTCTAATCAATCCTTGATAATAATAACGACTATATGCCAACTCTTTTTTTTCTGGTAGTCATCAGTCGGTATTTGAAAAATGGCGTCGACTGTTCAACTCGCATGACACTAGCCACGGGTTAGAAAATGAGTTTATCATCAAGTCCAACTAATGTGATAAAATCACTCCGAGTCATATATCTGACAAACAAAACTTCCAACAAAAAGTTTTACTCTTGTAATCATTATTTATAGTATCACATGATCTTTGTTCTAATCCAAACCATCAAAGTCCAACATGGTGATAGATGATCCAACATCATATCGTATCTTCACATGATCCAATTAGGATATCAAACCTTCGTGGCTTTTGCTAGTAGCCCTCCAATTAACAAGATGAAAACAAGAACAAACGCACGTAATGATCACATTAGCATAAACTCCATTTGTTGTTAATGTTGCTGTTGTTTTGGCCTCACCATCAATTACAAGATGTCAAATTCAAGCAAGGAATTAGGCAGGTGCATGTGGATATAGCATCCAATTTGTTCATTTCATATGGAACCACCGGCCATGATTACGGCCATGTTTGACGATTTGAGCAACAATTTGATCAATAGATAGTAATTTAATTAGTGATTAGAAGCTTAATGTTTGATAAATTTGAAAATTGGAATAACTTTCCATTTATAATGTAATGATTTTCTTTTTAATTTTTTGCCCATTAGGTAAATAATTAACAGTAAGACTTCAACTTATGATTAGACTATCCATTTTGCATCCATTTAATAGTTGTTCAAATAATAAGTGAAATAAATATTACGTTTAAAAAATGTAATAATGAGAGTAAAACAAATAGTTATTATACACAATGTTGTTAAACTCTTGAATCGAGTTTAGGGGTTTAGGTGAGTAAAATGAATCAAATCGATATAAACTCTTAAATAATTTACGCTATTAGATTTTTACACAAATATTAATTTTGAAAATTTTGTAGAATCTTATAAACTCGGGGGCGTTTGGTGATTAATCGATAATTTAGATTACTACTTAATTAGATCATCACTACTTAAATTAGGTAATATCACATTATAATGTTTGGTAAGTACTCATAATATAAATAATACTTGTAGAATTAATTACTAAATATCTCTAAAAATTATTTTAGATTTTTTATCACCTATTATTATAACTAAACAAAGAGAAAAAAAAATAGAAAAGTGAATATAGGTAAAAGAAGATGATACAAAATTAAGAATTTTTTTTTAAAAATCGAATAATAAAGACGATGAAGTTGAATGATATTTATTTATAAAATATTTAAATTATAAAATTTGATTGAATGAATATTTTTATCAAAATATATTACTAGAAAGACACCTCTGGTGATGTGGCAATCAAGATCGCCATACACTACAACAATATTGCGATTTGTGATGGATCAATCCGTCGTGAAACCTTCAAAATCCGTCGTAAATATGTCTTTGCGACAGATTTTTCGATGGATAGGGGTTAGTTGGAAATTTTGTTGTCGCAAAAAATTTTCGATGGTCCTCAAACATCCCTTTGAAAATTTTGACGGACATTTGCGACGGAAACTTGGCTTTCGAAATTTTTGAAGGCTAACATCCGTCGAAAGTTCCGAAGGAAGTCATCCTTCGGGACTTCCGATGAATTTCACCGTCAGAAGGTCCTAATCCGGCTGCTAGTGCTGGCCGAGGCCGGAGGAACAAGTGATAGCCCCTTCACAAGTTTCCACTGATTTCGACGAAAGAACCCGTGGATAATTTTGACGGAATCGAGATAAAGAGAGATCGAGCGCCGGATCCGGCTGTTCGAGCGCCCAAATCCGACTGCCCGAGCATCGGATCCGATCGCGCCCCAACACTGGATCCGGCCGCTTGAGCGCCGGATCTGGCCGCCCGAGCGGCCGGCCGCCCGAGCGGCCGGCCGCCCGTGCGCTAGATCCGTGCCCGAGCATCGGATCCGGCCGCCCAAGCGGGGGATCCACGCCCGATCCAGGCCTGCGAGAGAAAGGGATAGGGAGAGGGAGTGGAGGAGAGCGGCCGGAATCATCGCGGGAGTCGCCGCCGGTCACCACCTTCGTCGCTTGTGGATTAGGAAATATAAAAAGAGAGGGTTGGAAATATAAGAAGAGAAGGGACGCGGGAAGGAGAAGGTGGAGGGGGGAAAAGTAGGCGGAAAAATATTCGAGTTAGCGACGGATATATCTTTCGGAATTAGTAAAGGATATGAGATCCATTGGTAATTCTGAAGGCAGTATCCGTCGGTAATAATATATCATTATTTACATGAGAAATCTTTTTATTAAACATTATAATAATATATATATTAACATACTAATATATCTAATTAGAAACATTAATAATATCATATTATATTGATACGGACGGGTATTTCTTTTGAAATTACCGACGGATGTGAATCCATCAGTAATTTTGAAGGCATTATCCTTCGGTAATTACCGATGAGTAATTGCCTTCAAAATTATCGACGGATTCTAAATCCTTCGTTAATTGCGTCGACACTATCCTTCGGTAAATAAAATAATAATATATTATTAATGTCTTTAATTACCAAAGGAAAGCTCCTTCGAAATTACCGAAGGCTTTAAAATCCGTCAAGTAATTTCGAAGGAAAATACTTGTCGGTAATTAAAATAATATCATATTAAAATCTTATGTTGGGTTTAAGTAAGATGCAACCAAAAGTTGTACAACCAATATGCATCCAATGAATCTGAATCATTGGATGATGATTAGATTGTTGAGATTAAATTTAATAACTTAACATTAGTTTCAATAGAGGTTGAATCTCAACATGATCCAACGATCCTAATTTGATGGTTGTATATTGGTTGTACAAAAATTTGTTGCATACTGCCTAACTCTATATATATTATATGAATTAATATATATGAATATAAACATGAATAATATCATATTATATTTATGAATATTTTAGATAAATGGAAGAGATATGTATTATATTATGAACATTAATAATAAATTATTATTTAAATTACTGAAGAAAAGCTCCTCCGGAATTATCGAAGGATATAATATCCGTCGGTAATTTCAAAGAAAATACCCGTCAGTAATTAAAATAATATTATTCATTATCACTATTATTAATGTCAATACATATACTATTATTAATATTTAATAATAATATTATTATATATATTACCAAAGGATAATGCCTAAGAAATTATCGATGGATGCAAATCCTTCAGTAATTTCGAAGGCATTTTCCTTTGGTAATTACCGACGGGTAATGTCCTTTGAAATTATCGACGGATCTCAAATTCTTCGGTAATTTCGAAGGCACTATCCTTCGGTAAATAAAATAATAATTTTATAATAAAATACTGAATATATATTTATATTATATTACATATATATTGTTATAAATACAATTACTGACGGATATTTTCTTCGAAATTACCGACGGATGTAGATCTTTCGGTAATTTCAAAGGCTATATCCGTCGGTAATTTATCGACAGAGTTTTCCTTCCGTAATAACAAAGGCCATTTTGGCCTTCAGTAATTTGGAAGGAGTTTCCTATCCGTCGCATCTGCCCTCAATAAATGAGAAGGATTCATTTCCTTCGAAAAATGTCCATCGCAAATTTACCATTTTCTTGTAGTGATAGCAATAAAAAATATCAATAATCAATCATAGTCAAACGAGATAATATGGTGGATCCTGAATATTTTAAATAAATTAACGATAATTGGTATATACGATTCCATATAAGTTTATTCCACATGTTTGTCGATTTTTTTATTAAATAATCTCGCACTCATTAAGTCTGTAGAGTCTCTATCTCTCTCTCTTCATGTTAATAGTTGCTTTGTTAATAGTATATATTAGATTTTCAACCAACATATTAATTTATTTAATATGGAAAACTAAAATAAGATTAAACATATAAAATTATTTTAAAAATGTATAAAATAGTGTAAATAAGAAGAGAGAAAAATGTTTTAAAAGATTTTAAACAATTAATTCTTCGGATAAGTACTAGGGTTTTTTCCTCTAATCTTTCTTGTACTATGAACTTTTTTGCGTCTACCCATGACTTTCATATTTTCTCCTAAACTATGTCATTTTTTCACTTAGATCAATCCGTTAACATCTATTAACTTTCTCATCTATTAAAAGGTAAAATGATGAGAATTGACAATAAGAGCATAAAAAAGGAGATTACTTTAAACAAATGTTTGTTGGTTTATGATAAAAGCATTTACATTTGTAACCAAATTTGTCCCTATAAATATATTGATGATATATACTTCCATCTTCTATATTTCTTCATTCATCAATTTCTGCCTCTCAATTAGTCCATTTAAGTCATTTTATAACAATGAAGTGCTTAAGCAATTATATTTACCACATATCATTTTATTAAATATATTAGTTAAATCTCTATCCTCTATCCAAAAATATATAGTCTCTATATGTTAGTTAAACAATTATTCATTTGTCCCCAATTGAAGTACTAATTTTATCAAATAAAGCATACGCTTTTACTAAATTAGTCTACTGAAAATATGTAGTTAATTGTTAAATGTTACTGTCACGCCAAATAGTTAATTAAATATTATTTTTTGTAAGCTCACGTTATTTTGACAGCAAATAATGATTTAATCAACAAATAGTATATAACGGGTAGTGCTTAAAACAACTAAGGGTATTTGATATATAAGTATTTGATAAATATAATGATAAAATTAGAATATTAATATATTAATTTCCTTATTAATTATTATCATCGTATTGAATTTTGTTCTTTAATAGTAAATAATTGTCTCTGCTATATTATTTATATCTTTTCTTCCCTATTGTTTCTTTTGCAAGTTACATTTTGTTTAGTAATTAACAATATAATTAAATAAGTATTCCAACAAAGATAATTTCCATCGCCAAAAGATATTTTCATTCCAAAAAAACGTCCTTCCTATTTTTAAGTATTAAATTTAGTATTTCACGATTAATAAGATTTTATTTCTTTTAGCGTAGCTTGTATACTTTTGCTTATAGTAATATTTCATACCAAGAAAATTCATGTTTATCACCATCTTTTACTCTTTCAACTTTTATGCCGAAATTGAGTTTTTTATATTAAAATTTCAAAAAATAATATTAATCGTTCTAACGTATATATAATATTTATTTTAGAGGCATGCATGTGATTCAATCTTGGAACAACCTCTGTTTGATTTGATCATTTAAAACATAGATAAATTTTATTAAATGCTCTTCAACTTTGACTGCTTCCTAATTTTATTTTGTACCCATACTATCCTCGGGTAAATTACACCCAATGTCCTCCAACTTTCGACTTTGCTCAGTGATGCCCTCCAACTTCACTTTGTAACCGAGATGCCATCCAACTTTTCATTTGTTTCACTCGATGCCCTCCTTATCTATAATAGGCGATTTTTTGGTCACAATGCTGATGTGGCACTGACGTGGCACTCCTCTCCTCTCCAAGTTATAATATTAAAAAATAAAAAAATGCCACGTGTGTAGCGAGAGGGGGATCCCCCCCGCCGCCGGCACGAGGGGTGGGGGGGTCGCCCCCCTCCCTGCGACCTGGGGGGCGACCCCCCCCCCCCCCCCCCCCCACCTCCACCCCTCGTGCCCCGCACCGACGAGCGCAGGGGAGGTGGGTGGGGTGGGTGGGGGTGGGGGTCGCCCCCCTCCCTGTGACCTCCGACGAGGTCGCAGGGAGGGGGGCGACCCCCCATCCATTGTGGCCCGCTGCCGGAGGTCGCATGGAGGGAGGCGACCCCCCCACCTCCCATGCGTTGCGTCGGAGGTGGGGGTGTCGCCCCCTCACCTGCGACCTCGCCGCGTAGAGGAGGTGGGGGGTCGCCCCCCCCCCCCCCCCCCCCACCCACCCACCTCCCCTACGCTCGTTGGCGCGGGGCAAGAGGGGTGGGGGGTGGGGGGGGGGGGGTTGCCCCCCTCCCTGTGACCTCCGACGAGGTCGCAGGGAGGGGGGCGACCCCCCACCCCTTGTGGCCTACCGTCAGAGGTCGCAGGGAGGGGGTGACCCCGCCACCTTCCATGTGCCGCGCCAGCGAGCGCAGGGGAGGTGGGGGCGTCGCCCCCCGGAGGTCGCAGGGAGGGGGGCGACCCCCCCACCTCCCATGCACCGTGCCGGAGGTGGGGGGGGGGGGGGGTAGCCCCCTCACCTGCGACCTCACCGGAGGTTGTAGAGAGCGGGGCGACCCCACCCCCCACCTCCCCTACGCGGCGAGGTCGCAGGTGAGGGGGCGACCCCCCACCTGCCCTGCGCCGCTCCGAAGGTCACAGGTGAGGTGGGGGGTCGCCCCCCACCCTGCGACCTCCGGCGAGGTCGCAGGTGAGGTGGGGGGGTCGCCCCCACCCTGCGACCTCCGGCGAGGTCGCAGGTGAGGGGGGCGACCCCCCCCCCCCCCACCTCCCCTGCGCTCGCTGGCGCGGCGCACGGAAGGTGGGGTGTCGCCCCCCTCCCTGCGACCTCGCCGGAGGTCGCAGGGAGGGGGGCGACCTCCCCACCCCTCGTGCCGATGAGCGTAGGGGAGGTGGGGGCGATCCCCCTCTCGCTGCACACGTGGCATTTTTTATTTATTTTTTAATATTGTAACGTGGAGAGGAGAAGAGGGCCACATCAGCGCTGTGACCCGAAAACCGCCTATTATAGGTAAGGAGGGCATCGAGTGAAACAAGTCAAAAGTTGAAGGGCATCGCAGTTACAAAGTGAAGTTGGAGGGCATCCCTGAGCAAAGTCGAAAGTTGGAGGGCATTGGGTGTAATTTACCCCACTATCCTCCAATTATGAACTTATTTCACTCGCTGCCATTTTTACGTACTATTGCCTGCTTTCTAGTTACATAATCTATGTCATTATCTCTCCTCCACATGTTCAAACATCTAACATGACATGTTAAAAATAATATTATAAATTTTTAAAAAATTTAAAAATGAGCGCCACCCTTGTCTTCTCCGATGTCGGAGATGGTGGGGGGAAGAGGCGGATGCCCCTTCCTCATTTTGAGTGGGGGGGAGGGCTCCTCCCCCTCCCCTGCGCGTTGAAGAAGACAAGGGGCCACGCCCCTCCTTGCTGAGAGCGAGAGGGGGAGGGGGGCCCTCCCCACGTCGAAAAGGCAGCGGGAGGAGGCAACACTCCCTCCCCACTTTGAGCGTGAGAGGGAGGAGGCTCCAACGTCGGAGAAAACAAGGGAGGGCGGTAGCGCCTTCTCCCCACTTTGAGTGTAGAGGGAGGGGGCGACACCTCCCACTTTGAGCGTAGAGGGAGGGGGCGACACCTCCCGCTTTGAGAACGAGAGGGAGGTGGCGCCCCTCCCCTTTTGCATGCGCGTCAGAGAGTCTCCTCCTCTCTTCTCCTGCACCCGAGAAGAGAGGGGGTGGGTGGGATCCGACCGACAGAAGAAGAGGAGGAATGGAGGATCATCATTTTTTTAAAGATTATATTATTATTTTAATATGTCACGTTAGATTAGACATGTAGAGGAGAGAGAAATGTCATGTCAGACAATTGCATGTGTTTATGAGAGAGAAAATCATCACGTTGATGTCACATCAACAATGCGATAAGAAAAATCGTCGATATCAAAATAGTAGTTAGTGAAACAAGTTAAAAAATTAAGGTAATAAAGTTTGATGATAACCCTGAGAAAGTATCTAAAGTTGAAAGACATTTAATAAAATTCGATCAAAATAATACTAATCCAAATATTTAAAATATGTGATTGTACGACGCTAGTTGCACACTAATTTAACCCTTTATTTTAATACCTTATTATCAATGTTATTAAAATCGGATCAGACCAGTCGGTTCAACTAGTTCAACCGCAAACTTGTCGATAATTCGGTTCCGGTTGAGCTGGCCGGTTCAATTCAAGTTTTGAAAAATAAAATTTTAAAATGATAAAAATAGGAAAGATAAAAAATGAAAAAGGAAATGAATATAAGAAAGATAAAAAATGAGGGAATATGATATGTATAAAATTAAATAGTAATTGAAATAAAAAAGGTGAGTGTTCAAAATTATTAATATGAAAATGAAAAATTATTAAAGGGCATAAATAAAGGAAATAAAAAGGAAAGTGTTAAAGAAAAAAAAAGAAATAAGAATAATTTAGGATAAAATTTATTATATCATTAACAAATACTAGATACTAAATTAATAATAATCTATTTATATTTATATGTTAATCATTATTAAAAATTTTAATAAATAAAATTATGTTATATTAGTTTTTAATATTCTTAATAGGTTATTAGTATAATATTCATATAAATTATATTATATCCTTATAATTATTATAGAAATATTATTTTAAAAAATTCGATTCAATGCGATCGAACTCGATTGGATCGGTCCAACTGCAACCCAATAAAAAGTTCGATCCGCTCATTGATGTGGTTCTGAAAATATTGCTTATTATACATCAATGTCATTTTCTAGTAATTCTTTAAAATTATTTTAAATTATTTTTGTGCATCCACGCCAAAACGTATGTTTGACTCTACCAAAGTCTGCTATTGACGACGCATCATGCATTAATGTTGCAGTAATAACCTTGATTAGCGGTTTAATGGCCTTTTAGATATGTAGCACGCGTGTTAATTATGGAGATCATAATTAATTCTCATTCCAATTCACAACTATATATAGAACATTGATTACCAAAAAGGAAAATTAATGCGTTTTTAACCCGTGCACAATAATCAACAACAGTAAAAAACATACGAAAGGTTGATGAATGAAACATATTATGAACTATATGAATGTGTCTTGTCGGTAGAATTAATTATATCACATGTTTTTTGTATGTTTAAAATTGGCAGGTTCCAAAAGAATTATGGATTAGATCATGTTCATTGCTAATCGATAATAATTAAAATAATAGTCAAATATAATAATCCATCGGTCATGAGAATTTTAAATAAAATTATCAGATTATTACTTAATGAATATTAACAATATTTTTTTAAAAAAATTCGATGAACCATTTCCAGATTTTTTAGATTTCACTCCTCCCGCCGTTCTTTGAGTTTTGATTGCATATACTCGGAAGATAATAATTATATTTATGTATACAATAATGCCAAGATCTCTATTCTAAATTTTATATTTTTGATATTTCGTAGCATTAATCCGATTTTAATTTTAATCACATGGGCTTAGAATTTCGCATGATTAATATAATCATTTAAATACTATAAAAAATATATTCGTTATAATAATCAACTTAGATAAAATTTAATATATTTTGTTTGTTGTTATTATGTTTCGATATAATTTGACTTAATAACCGGAAAAGTATAACTTAATGATGCGTATTTTAAAATTTGAATGTGATAAATTAAAAAAAAACAATATTATTATTTTATTTATTTTTAATTAATGAGTAGGATCTAATAATCCTCAATCTCCTTCAATCTTGTGTAAGATCTTGATCTTAATATATTCTTTTCATTTAGCCATAGAACAAATTAGTTGCAAATTCACAAGTTTTAAACATTGAATAAATGATATGTTCATAATCATATATGTCGGCGGATCTTTGACATTAATTGACCCAGCAATTAATTGAATTATGGATGTTGAGTTATTGAGATGTTGTTAGTCTCGAAAATTGATGAGTAAATAAGAAAACAAAAAGGACTATGAAGAGAAAATAATAATATTGAGTCAAATTCACTTCTGACTTTGACCCTTGAGAAGCTCGAAAGTTTTAACATTTGAAAAATTGTCTCAAAAAATAACGACCATTTATTCACAACAACAACAACAACAACAATAATAATAATAATAATAATAATAATAATAATAATAATAATAATAATAGTTCAATTTTGATATTTCTTACTTCACTTTATTTCTTATTTTTACACCATAGATTCATGGTTCATTATTAAATTTCTTAAATAATTTATCATAGGATGAAAAATTTGACGATAAGAAAGATAAGCAACATCTAAAATTTTTTCATAATAATAATAATAATAATAATAATAATAATAATAATAATAATAATAATAATAATAATAATAATAATAATAATAATAATAATAATAATAATAAAACAAACATTACACCATTCGAATTTGACAAGTCAAAACTCCAAAATTCTAAGCAACGTCTTTTCGATTCCCAAAAATTTGGATCCGACGGCAATTAAGTGGATCATATTGCATTAATTTAATTTATAGAAAAAAACGATTAATATCATGCAAAAAAAGAAAAAAAAACATTGTAATGATAAATTTCCCAACAGCGTTTAAGAACCCTACTATCGTGAATACGATATTATAATTCATTTAGAGATGAATTTTGTAAACATTGGATAGCTAATGAACAAATTAATTAGTGGAAATTAATGAGGATGAATTAAATATTTTTTTTAGTGCGTGCCATGAACGTGACCTAAGTCCACTTCTGACTCGTTCAACATTATTTTATTTGATCCCACATGTCGATCTTAATTAGTTGTGTGCATCGACCCCACCACCCCAAATCAAAGCAAATTAGTATACCAACAATTAACAATGTAAATTCATCATCATAACAAAAACATTAACATGGAGATATTGTTAAAGCTACAACCCCACTGATTAAAGTTAAAGAACAACTATTATTTGGACTTAATCTTGAAAATGATAATTATGGTACCTTAATTTGAAATGAAGCAATGCCTAAAAAAGTTTATTCCATTTCTTCCCTGCTCCAAATGCTTCATAATTTGTTATTTCCTAATTATGCATTTATCTTTTTATCCTTCATATATATATATATATATATATATATATATATATATATATATATATATGAAGATAGAAAGAATAAAATGTGACACATCCTCACCTAATATTCTCTCCATGCTTCTCGTGGATTCTTTCTTTGTTTATTTACTTCAAATCAAACTGATAAGGTTTCGGTAAAAGTAAATGCAAAATGTAATTTGGGGTTGGAGAGAAAGCCTTTGAAAAGGCTTAAAATGGGCAAATATAGTAATGTTTATTTTTTTTCAGAGGCACTGTCTTTATTTTTTATATTGATTAAAAATATAATGTATTACATAGGTTGACAAGAATAATATCAATTACATGTTTTCATTCATCACATAATTAATTGCATAAGATTTTTGCTGACATGCTTGTATAATTTATCTGTAAGTCGATTACTTTAATATATGTTAGAAGATATTCAAAATATAAATTAAAAATATATATAATTTATATGTGAATTTGAAGAACTCATATGGAATCTTTTTTTTTTCTTTAATGTCAAAAACATCTAAATTTTGATATTCAATATTGGATAAACCCTTTTGAACTTTTGGCTTGGGGTGGAGAGAGAGAGAGAGAGAGAGAGAGAGAGAGAGAGAGAGAGAGAGAGAGAGAGAGAGAGAGAGAGAGAGAGAGAGAGAGAGAGAGAGAGAGAGAGAGAGAGAGAGAGAGAGAGTTGTCTCTTTGCTGCTCCCCAACTCCAAGTCCTCCAAGTCCTGTTTTGTTTTTATTTTGTTGTTTAATTTTTTACCATCTCCAATAAAAATAAACTAAAATAATAATACTAATAAATAAAAGGCGTCTCCTGCAAACGCACAAGTGAAGTGAAGTGTGAACCGGAACGAAACAAAGCGAAGCCAAAGCCACCGCCACCACGCCACGCCACGCCACGTGCAACTCGGGCCGAATGCGATCCCCCCGCTCCCTTCGCGCCTCCTCGTCCTAGTAGCTACCTCCGGCATTGCACCGCCGGCGACCCACGTCGTCGATGGCAACCGCGTCCACTCCGGAGGACGACTACGCCTCCGACCAACAGAGCGAGCCCGGCGGCCCCGGCAGCTACAGCCTCAGCGCAGGCGTTTCCGAGTCCGAGTCCTCCAGCGATCTCTCCGGCCGCCGCTTCGCGCCCGGCGCCTCCACCTCCTTCGCCTCCTCCCCCATCCTCCCCGCCGTTGTCTCAACTGCGGCAGCGGGGTCCGCGCCCCGCTTCCGCTCCCAAGCGCCGCTGCTCCCCACCGGCGGCCTAGTCTTCTGGGAGGCCAAGCTGGAGAACAAGGACGAAGGCTTCTCCGGTAAGTCGCAGCTGGGAACGGTACTGGTAGATTTGAGATCTGGAAGGAGTTCGAATATGCTGAGAATATTTCCCTGGTTTTTGACTGGCAGAAGTAGAGATGATGAAGGAGAGGTTTGCGAAACTTCTTCTCGGCGAAGACATGTCCGGCAGCGGCAAGGGAGTGTGCAGCGCGCTCGCGATCTCCAACGCCATCACCAATCTCTCTGGTTTACATTCGCTCTCCCTCTGTAGTTCCTCGCCTTATTTGTAGGCTTTATATTTTTGACGAAATGCCAATCACCAGCTACTGTGTTCGGGGAGCTTTGGAGGTTGGAGCCCCTGGCGGCGCAGAAGAAGGCAATGTGGCGCCGCGAGATGCAATGGCTGCTCTGCGTGAGCGACTCCATCGTGGAGCTCGTCCCTTCTGTCCAGGAGTTCCCCGGCGGCGGCACCTTCGAGGTGATGGTCTCTAGGCCACGAGAGGATCTACACATGAACCTACCCGCTCTCAAGAAGCTGGACGCGATGCTTCTAGGGATGTTGGATGGGTTCCGAGATAATACCGAGTTCTGGTATGTTGATAGGGGGATTTTGGTGGGCGACGGTGATGATGGCAGTGGGGGCCATTCGATTTCCTCCCTTGGGAGACCCTCCTTGAGGCAGGAGGAGAAATGGTGGCTGCCATGTCCGAGGGTTCCACCTAATGGCCTGTCGGAGGAGGCAAGGAAGAGGCTGCAGCAATGTCGGGATTGTGCAAATCAGATTCTGAAGGCAGCTATGGCGATCAACAGTGGGGTACTTACAGAGATGGAGATTCCTCATGTTTACATTGAAACCTTACCCAAGGTATAGATAAAGATGCCTGACTTCACCTTCTGAAGTGATTGATTCTTTTGTTGTTTGTTATGTCTTTTAACTGAAGCCAAATTCTATCTGTACAGCTCCGTAATCATTGGTATGAATAAAACTAGAGATAAATGTATCCCTAAAACTTACTTTTTATTTTATATCGTATGGATTCATGATGTTTTCAATGGATTCTGGAGGATATCTCCGGTAGATTTATATCTTTTTTTTCTGAAATTATGGCTACACTGTACTATTTGAGTTTACATCCAAAATACTGAAAAACTTTTATGACAGTGGCAGTGAACTCAGGCGATCTACCTCCAACCATGCAAATTTATGTGCCTCTTGTTTGATTTTTCTCACTTTCCTCTTAGTTCCTAACATCCTTAGATTCTAAAATAAAAACACCTCAGCTTATCCCTCCTTTTGCGAGATTCGGATAGGGTAAAGGTTCCATTGATTGGTTTAGAGGCGGGCGTCCGACAGTCACACATAATGTGTACTGTGCGGCAAGGCCTATCTATTTTTTGAGTGCCTAACATCCCAAGGCATTTGGCGGCAGATGAGCATTGCGGGCATGTTCTCACCTGAATCGGGGACCGTGTTGCCATTTCAGCGCAACCGAGAGAGATGTGACAGCATTGTACACCATGCTCTCTTTCTTATTCGGGAGTGGGGATTTGATTAGCCGTGATACTTTCCATCTTTTTGCTGCTCTCTCTTTGAAAGACTACACTTGTATATGACTTTCATTCCATAGTTACATATAAATTTTTATATGTGTATATATATCTATATATATATATGGATGACAACCACAAGTGGTCATCCTTTTACTCCTACAAAAAGAGGTGGATCATCAATGAATGAATTCTTCATTAAATTCTTTTTAATTCAATGCTAGATTGCTGTGTTCAGTTTTTGTTTCTATATTATGATATTAAAATTTGCTTTTGATACTTCTTGTTTTCTCCAGAAAAAAAGTATCTTTCTTCATATTAACACGATCTAATTTCACATGATTCTATTTGCTAATGACATTTCAAGTCTCTACTAAATTTGTGTATATAATTGGCTAATTAATACCCCTAAAAGAATTTGCTAATTAATTCATCAAAATGCATTTTTTATGATCTTTCTCATTAGAGATGACAGGAAGATACTAGAAGCAAGCTTGCACAAGTTATTTACAGATGCTTTTTATAAGTTGCAGAATGGAAAATCTTGCTTAGGTGAGATCATCTACCGCTACCTTACAGCAGACCAATTTTCGCCAGAATGTCTCCTTGATTGCTTGGATCTGTCATCTGAACATCATACTTTAGAAATCGCAAACAGGATCGAGGCAGCAATACATGTTTGGAAGTTGAAAGGCCAAAGAAAAAGTTCTCAATCCAAGGCAAAGAAGACATCTTGGAGTGGAAAAGTTAAGGGTCTTGTCTCTGGCAACGAAAGAAGTCGGCTTTTAGCAGACAGGGCTGACGGTCTGTTACTCAGTTTAAAACTTAGATATCCTGGCCTACCTCAGACTCTTTTGGATATGAACAAGATTCAATATAATAAGGTACCTTGTCATATGTTTTATGCTTGTAAATTTGCGGTCACCATTATTAGTCATGCTTCAGCTCATTGAAATTTATAAAACCAGAATAACAAATGTCATGCACTGTTGGTGCTTAAATTATACTTTCCTCATTACAGTTTCAATTGGATGGTTGTCCTTTTGGATAGGTTACCTGCATTGTACTTGCAAAATGTCAGTGCTGTTGAATTTGTTATAGCACGTATATTGTGGTGCTTGATTTGATCTAAATTTCAGATAGCTCATTGACATCTGAAATTCGTACGCAGGATGTAGGCCAATCAATCCTCGAGAGCTATTCAAGGGTAATGGAGAGTTTAGCCTTTAATATCATTGCAAGGATCGATGATGTTATCTTTGTGGATGATGCAACTAAGAAGTCTGCTGCTGCTGAAGCTGTTTCTATATTCAACCGAGGTGGAATGGTACTTCCAATACAGAAAAGGATCTCTCCTAGCCCCTTCTCAATTCAGAATTCACCTTATGTATCACCTTTTGCTACACCTGCTTTTTGTTCTGCTAGCCCAGTTAATGGAAGTCCGGGAAGAACGCAGCCTTCCTTGAATAGAGGCGGTCTCCAAGGGGGACCAGATGAGAAGGTGAATAAGCTCATTGCCAGTGAGTTGGAAAAGGTATGGTCATATGCTGGTAACAAAAGTGCGAAAACTGATTCAGCAGTTGTGCCTGAGGACTGACTTCAAAGTAAAGATTCATTAAATGCTTTTGCCATTTGCCATCTCCTTCGGCGTTCACTTAAAAATCACGGAAATGCATGAGGTCGCAGCCAGTCAGGTTTGTAGCATATGGTTCGTGTACAGAAATAATGCATCAAGTTTTGCTTTCTGCACAGGAAGTATCTTGTTCATGTTCTGCATCATTGTTGAACTGAACATTAGTTGGAACCACCACTCAGTTTACTTTGTCATCCAAGGTGCAGCTCAAGGTAGATGTAGCTTGTGTATATAATTTTTTTTCCTTGGAGTTGTAGAACACTCTATTTAGTATCCACAAATGTAATGATTTATGAGCTTCCGGGTTTAATGTTATTGTTCCCGGAATTTCCTTCATTGCCTTGCAAGAGGATTAAATTTTATTTCTATTTCCAGCTGTCTGCCATGATCATTCTTGATGTCATTAAGTTATAAGACATCGATCATTATCATCATCGATGAGAATTTTTATGCCTATTTATCAACCTGTATGAATTAAATCTGTATAGTTTTCTAGGTCTGAAAGAAAAAGAAAACATAAAGCTTCAAAAGAAGAGACGTAGTATGAGATGTAGGAGTTGTTTGGACGAAGAGTGTCTTGTCGAATAGCTACTTATTCAGCTGAATAATGCCAAATACTAGTGAAATAAGAATAAGTTTAGCACCATCATTTTTGCAGAAATTTGAAATACCATCATTATAACTCACAAAAATATAACATTTGTATTCTATCAAAATAAATGAATAGATTTATTCTCTCCTTTTTCACATTTTTTAATTATTTCTTTTATTTTTTAATTTAATAATATATTATTATATTATTATTTTAATTAATATTATAATAATAAATGTTAAGTATTTATAATAAAATATTTTAGTTAAAAATATTATATATTTAAAATTTATCCCTCTTAAATCAAAGGAGTAAAGAACAAAAATACAATAAGAATATTTATATTCTTTCGAATAAAATTTGTTATTATATTCTCCATCCAAATAACACTGTAAGAACACACGTTTTTCTGGTGAAAATAAAATTGATTGTCCAACTTATTTCAATTGTCACTAAAATTCTCCCTCAAATTTCATCTGTGTTTTTTTATCAATTTTTTTAATGCTTCTTTATTTTTTTTAAAAATATATGAAAGAAAATAATATGAGCACAATCATAAAATGTTATTTTTTTGTCTTTACTTTGCACGTTTATTTTTTTAAAATATTTTGCATTAATCAAATGAGGTTGAAATTAACGAATCATTGTTCTTAAATACAAATTTTAAAAAAAATTGGATGAAATTTTTACTCAGTTGATTTGAGTCGGAGAATTAAACGTTCTAAGATTATAATTTATAGGCAAACATGAAAAGAATATAAATTTAGAGGATGTTAGAAAACATGGGACTAAACAAAAAGTTCACACACCGTAACATATTTGCCCAACCATCTATTACTCATAATTATTACAAGCATATCATACCTACTTGAAGAAAATTAATTGTGTGGCTCCACCTATCTTTTTTTTCCTTGCCTCAATAATATGAACTGACCGATTTTTTTTTAAGCATATTGTAATCAAGAGCAGTGATAAGTTCTCTGAATCAAACACAAGATATAAAAACAAGAATCCAAAATAATATTTATTTCATGTGACCACATATTCATATTAGAGGACTATGTCCTTTCTAATCAATTAATTGGGGAGTGTGTTATCGTTTCCTCTTATTTCACCAAGCACACCTGTCTTAATATTTTTTAATTAAATGGGAATATAATTCTAAAAAAAAGAATATGTTAACAAATTATGATATGTCAATGTATTGGGGTTTATGATAATATTTTTAAGTTGTAGGAATGATGACCATAAACACTGATATTTTTCTCTTATTATGATATATTTTTTCTAATGGGGTTGTTGAATTAAATACGTTTGGCAATAACGGAGAACGTGTTCGATCATAAAACATCTTAGCCCAATTCTAGAGAATAAGTGGCTTGGATCTTTACCACACATGAATACATGATGATCTGGAAATGAATTTTTTTGGCATGGAACAGCAAAATTTTGACGCCTTCACTTTATTAATAATAATAATAATAATAATAATAATAATAATAATAATAATAATAATAATAATAATAATAATAATAATAATAATAATAATAATAATAATAATAATAATAATAGAGCTTTAGCATTTCAAATTGAATCAATCATGGTCTTAACTTTAGTTACCTTACCAATTATAATCATTATTATTGTATCGATCGTTACAAAAGCCAGTAACCTTATATGCAATGAAATAGTTGGCACATTCATTGCATATTCATCATGTAATAATATATATATTTTTTCTAAAGACGTCACTTCAATTGCATTTTATTTGTTAAGAAAATTTTAATATCTTACCGGTCCTAAATACGCATGCAATCAATTGTAACATCCAATTACAATGAGAGAAGCAATTACACTAATAAACAATGAGGCTTATATTAATATATAAGTGGACCTTAAATTACAACTTTGCCGATGCGAACCATTTTTAGATAATAAACGTACCCACAAGAACAATAATTTTAAACCACAAAAGATACCCAATTTTCTTCTATTTGTTGTATGCATAAAAAATATATATTCTACACAACTTCGAAATAAAATAATATAATTTGACAAGGAAAATTAAGAAGGTAAAGTATTTTTTCCAAAGTTTTGTATGGAATTTATTGTTGAATTAAAAAAAAGTTTTCCTAATGTGATTTCTTTTCCTTAATTTAGTACATGTTTTCCTAATATTAGATAGATGCCTTAGTCTTCCTCTATAATCGAAATGGAAATATACCCTAAAATCATTAAGATATTCATATATCATGTAACCTCTAATATTATGAAAATTAATATCTTGAATTATAGAAATTATATTATGTATGTAATAACTGTGTATAGATACGTACCTGCATGCATGGTTGACATATGTTTGCGAACGAGTGACAAGCTGCCATTACGTCTGCACTTTCTGCATGCATGAAACAAGGGACGCATGAGGAGGGCCGGCCAGCACAAAATGACATATAATTATTAAGATGTACGCTACAAGTTGTATTGTTAGGTCATTTGTGGACAAAAACTTTAATTATGAACCTAATCCTGAATCAGCACTGCAGAGTGTTAATTAACCTCTTCTGCCTGCATGCATTACACAGGGTATATTGTTTTGTATCAACACACTTTTTTCAGTAGTCATGTCTTCTTTCCCTTGAGTTCGTTTCAAGGAAGCAGCCAAATTTTGCAGGGACGTTACTTGCAAAAAGATGTACATGCCACAGTCAAGTCAGTGGCTTATTTTGTATTCTTACATATCTTCTAAAAAAAAAACTTAGCAATCATCTGCAACTCACATTGTCACACACACAAAAAGCAAAAAAAAAAAAAAGGCATCTGGAGTAGAGATTTTACAATAAATTATCCTTGCATTTGGTTTCATGAAGACATGTCTAATGTCAATGGACAATGAATTGTTCATCTGAATTCTGGGAACAAGAATTTCTTGACAAATTATGATATTTCAATGTATGGCCGCTAAGGATAATCGATCATTTTTACATGTATATGCATGATCATTGGTTACCATATTGTTCTCTCATACTTTTGTGTATATTTATATATTAATGAAGTTGAATTGAATACCTTTGGCACGTTTGTGGCACTGCTTTGAAAACAAATTTTAAAATGTCTTCTGGCATAATAACATAGAATACCAGAAACATGTTTGACCTTAAAAGATCTTAATCCAATTCTGTAACGTCCCCGAAATCGCACCTCCCGCCACGTAGGCGGTCAGTTTGATCCCGGGAGCGCTACATTGCCTATTGCTCTACTGACCTTGACCATTCAACAAAATTACTTACGTGGCATTAATAAAATAATAATAAACATAATAGAGGACTTTAAATGCGAAAGAGTAGTTGAAATGCCATGATGAATGACTTAGATGGAAATCCATAATGTATCATATTGTAGAAAATATGCGAAAGTCTATGATGTTTCATATTATAGAAAATATGCGGAAGTTCATGATGTCTTGCAATATAGAAAATTATGCGAAAATATAATGAAGCTTGTCTGAAGTTCTATGTGCGGAAGAAAATATGATGTCTCTGAACAATATATGATTTAAACAGATATGCAACAAGAATGGTCGGAGCAGAAATATCAGTCATGTGCAACTTCTCCAAGCCCTGCGCTCTCCATCACCTTCTCAGTTGGCATTCTCACCTGCAAAATCCCAATGCAGGAGAATAGAATACCCATGAGCAAAGATGCCCAGTACACTAGCAATAAACGATGAAATAATGATCGATGAAATCAATGTATAAGTCTTTAGTCATATCAGTACTATATTCTTTACTATAACAATACTTTATCTTTGCTTTACTC
Source organism: Pontederia crassipes (assembly GCA_030549335.1). Lineage (NCBI taxonomy): Eukaryota > Viridiplantae > Streptophyta > Magnoliopsida > Commelinales > Pontederiaceae > Pontederia > Pontederia crassipes. The sequence goes on from JAUKPH010000017.1 coordinate 10,232,968, forward strand.
TGCGTTTGCTTTACAATGTCTTTACTATGCTATGCAATACTCTACTTTACAATATCTCTGCTTTACAATATCTCTATTTTACGTTACTCTGCTTTGCTTTACATTGCTCTATTGTACATTATTTTACTTTACATTGCTTTACTGTGAGTTGTGCTACGTCTTTTATATTACTAAATTATCCTTAGAGTTGGTTGTCCTATGCGAGCTCGACTTTATTAGGTTGGGAAGCCAGATGTGCCTATCTGATTCTCTGATGCTAGAAAGCCCATAAAGGGAAAAGGGGTGGGTGTTACTACCTCACCTAGTTCGGAAGATAGGGGAAAGAATTCCTACAATCCAGGAACAATGGTCGGTTACAAGACCTGTAGATTTACTGTCTCCTCAGCTCGCTACCTGTCTCTCTGGCATAATACTTTAATATTTAAGGGAAGATGTATGTCCTTTAGCATTACCCTTCATTGGAGATACAGGTGGGAGAAAATCTGAAATCTCAGGAATAGTGGTCATTTAAGACAGTAGCGTCGCTGTCCCCTCAGCTAACTACATATCTCTCCTTTGCTTTAATATCTGATCTTTGTTTTAACTTTGGAGGCAGCACATAGCAATCACATGTCTTTGTCCTTGCTTTATTTATCTTTAGTCTTTGTGAAATCTATGATTTGGGGTTCAATAGAATCTTGATCTTTGTACAATAGGACTCAGCCAGTATAGGTGAACTGGTCAGAGTCTTAGTTATGATTTGGAAGTGGATTAGTCCGATCAGGTCTGACCAATGTGTCTACCTGTCGGACCGGTCGACCACTCCTGTTGGACCGGTCGACCGTTGTCTTGGCACCGGTCGACTGGTCCTATAGGATCGGTCGGCCGAGTTCTTTAAGTCGGTGTCTGCAAACCGGCCGACCGTCCAGGGTGTCTAGGCCATGAGGATGCGCAGTGCGCAACGGATCTGTCGACCGTTCTCTGGAACCGGTCGACCGATCGTAAGGTCAAATGAGTTCGTCAACATATGGACCGGTCGACCGCCATGGTGAGGCCGGTCGACCGGTAGATCGGTCGATCGGTCACTACGATAAAACAGGGCCGCCGGATTTCTTTTTCGATTCCGGCGGCCTTCCGGCTGTCAATTGAAGCCGACATCAATACGAAACATATAGGAACAGAGTCATGATGGACATAATCTATGCAATTAACAGTCGCTATTTCATCGTCTAGGGATTTAGAACACTAAGAATACCTTTACGGATTGGCTATTGAAGTTTTCCGATCGTTGTCTCATCGTCGGTCGCTCCTACTTCAATTATTCTTTCATTGTTAAGATAATTTTAATGGATCAAAATAAAACAATCAACTGTGGTATTCCAATTGATCAAAACGTCAATACCCCTGTAGATAATTAGGCGTATATATAAGTCAACCTTACTTACATGCAAGGTCGGCCAACCTTCTATATGACAATAAAATGTAGGCATATGAAATTTAACATGCACTCGAGTGACACCTTATGATCAAGCATGTATGTACGTACGTGCGTGCATTGTGTGTGCGCGCGTGCGTGTGTGCATGCAAAGTTGGCCAACCTTCTATGTGATATCGACCAACCTTCTATATGATAATAAAATGTAGGAATATGAAATTTAATATGCACTCGAGTGACACCTTATGAGAAAGCGCGTGCGTGCGTGTGAGTGCGAGTTGTGTGTGTGTGATTTTTACATAATTTATATTATATTTTAATAAGAAAATCGAACATTTAATGGTAAACTATTTTTCCCAAATTTTGTATAGAGTTTTCAAATTTAAAAAAAAACATTGTAATGAGGTTTCTTTTCTTTTAATGATTGGTCAACACAAGAAGATATAGCTATTAAATGTACACTACACGTTTCATGGTTAGGTGATTTGTGGACAAAACTTTATGAACCTAATCCTCAATTATCACTGCAGAGTGTTAATTAGCCTCTTCTGCCTGCATGCATCACACAAAGTATGGTATCAACACACTTTTCAGCAGTCATGTCTTCTTTCTCTTGAATTTGCTTTAAGGAAAGGAGCCAAATTTTGCAGGGACGTAACTTGCAAAAGGACGTGGACGCCATGCATGGCTTTTGTTGCCATCTCTTCTTCTTTTTTGAAGAAGAACCACAACTATTATCTACTAATAAATTAACTCACACTACAAGAAAATCAGATAATAGCGATCCAACAATCGAGATGCTAATGCGGCGCTACTGAGTCTTTGGAACAGATAGTGTCCCTTGGGCGTCCAAATATCGTAGAAAATCGGTGTCTATTGGCGTTGCAATAGAGCTAAAGAAGTCAGAGACGCTACTAGCGCCAACAGTCGACGCTACCTCGATGTTACGAAGATGTGTGATGTCTGGTTGGGAGCTGTTGTCAAACGACGCTACGATGACGCTAAAGTGGTGCAACAACTGAGACGCTTTTTTGACGCTAATGTTATGCATTAGTTGACGCGAATTCGGCGCTATTGTGAGGCCAACATCATGTTTGATGCATCGCCAATGATTCTAAAGTGACGCTAAAAATGATATATTTAATATAGCATCTGCGACGCGAGTGTGACGCGACGGAGGTGCTAATCGCAGATTTTTTTGACCCATTACAATCATATTTTTCTCTTCCCGCACCATACAATTATATAATGCATATAAATGCATTGATATTCATCACATGCATAATAAGAAAGCATCACAGGCACAATATTTAAGATAAGAATATGAAAAGTAATAAACTGAACTAATAAACTATACCTATATCTAATAATAAGTATATAAGTGACAAAAGTATAGTTTCTATCCTAGGTTTGTGAGTTATTGTTGTCGTCCCGGACGTTCGATTCCGACGTATTCGGTTCATAGCCTAGTGAGTATTGATTCTATGTCAGGATCAATCCCTGAATCGTCTGCAATAGCGGAGCCAACTGCTGCGATATCTGCCACGATAGTTGCTGTGATAGCTGCGTCATATCAGCTTGGAGCAGATGGGCCTCTTTCATATCCTCCGCTCCTCCTAGGTACTTGAAGGTTGTGCTGAGGCCAAACAAGTATCCTTCTCATGTCATACCGGCCACATCCTCCCAAACAACAGGGTACTCTACGAAATGAAAAAAATTATACAATCATATAATATATAAATTATATATCAAAAAATGCATAAATTAAAAACATGAATCCCTTTCAAGAAACATTACCTAGTGGCTGAGTACTCGGATCATCTCCGTACTTTTCAGTTATTTTCGCATGAAGAAATGGTAAGATATGGGTAAGAGTTCTCGCAAATCTTCCCTATTATGGGGAAACCTACATAAATGAGAATGGGAAGAGGAAAAGGAAATCCTACGGGTTGGATTGCTCATGTGTCCACGAGACAAATCCCATTTGAAATGGATGGTGTGAGTTTGTCAAATGCTCGACAAGCCGCTACATTAGCGGTGCATAAACCATGTTCGTCAATCAAGTTTGTTCAGTGGTTGTAATGTAATTGGTTAGTGGGGAAAAATTGGCGGTGTTAAGCTTTTTGTCATTCTGGCGTCGAGCTATTTTTTCGTTCCCCTATAGTATCGTCACCGCAATAGAGTTTAACCACCAAATTTGGGATGGATTGGTGTGGTTCCTCTATGCCTAAGACACTAGAATATCAAACCATGAACACCTAGGTTTTCACGAGCGTTGGCGGGTCCTGGAGTGCCCGTCAAGGGCGCTAGCGGGGTTCAAGCAAGCTCTTCTCTTATTCTATTGATCATTGGCTTGAAGATTGACGCTTCTCTAACTTCCAGCTTCCGGATACAATATAAGATAGCTGGCCCGGCCGCGAGGAATCAAGAGATCTTTGCCGGTGCTGACTTGGATTTCAGGTGACGGAATAAGGCGGCCAGCAGAGGAAGCAACGAACATTATACTCATCCTAAAAAATTTAAACATTGCACATTTAAAGAATAGTGCACTAATGTCAACAACTAAGTGAACATGTGATGAGACTTACCAGAAGCCTACGAACAGTGGGCGTGACCAAGTCGTTGGTCTTCCGACTGTTATGCGTGGCCTCATAGACCACGCGAAAGTCCACAGGACCATCTTGTTTCTCCTCCTACAAAGTTTCAAATTTTATAAAACAAGAATAAGTTAAAAGTTTGATTAATTGAATTTGTATGTATATTACCATGCGCCATCGATACTCGTCAAATGGCATCGACCCCCTATGTGGATGTGGGCTTCAGGCTTCGAAAGTCGGTTAACTCTTGCCTTTTTCGACTTCCTTTACGATCGTTCATCCGTTCTTTATGAATATCAAATACTTAAACTTTCAAAAATTATAAATTTAATAAAAATAATTTAAAAGTAAAGATACTTACCACTTCCTACATAAGGACTCCCAAACCGAGCGCTTGATATGCCTTGGTCATCTTTGTGTTCCCTGCTCCAAAGTGAGGTTGGCGAACGTGACAACCTTGCGAAACTTGTACAATCGATTTTGGAGACGTTTCACAGCCACCTCCACAAAAGCTCTCCGGATTGTTGAATCCTATGTTTTGATGATAACAAATTAAATGGACATAAAAGTTACTAATCTATGCTCAAGTGATGATAATGCAGGTGTAGGATTGATATGACCACATTCGCAGAAGAAATCGCCAAATTAAAATCGCAAGAAAAAATTTTAGACACGACCGATCGACCCACCGGTCGACCGACCATAAGCACCGGTCGATTGATTTTCAGTGGAAGGAAAGATGAGATTATATTGATCGATGTCGAGACTATACCGGTCGACAGCAATATATACCGATCGACGTCGAGACATTACCGGTTGTTGTATCGGTCGAAGGACTGGTCGACTGGACAACGTTAAAACGCAGAAAATGGCACAATGGTAATATATTGCAAGCAAGAACATCCTAGAGCTCCTCTCAAGTTTTTTAGCACAAAATTGTAAATTTCTTCCCTTTTCTTTTCTTTTCTTAGCCTTGAGTGTGAGTAAGATTTTGTAAATGAAAAGAGGTAGAGGGAACATTTACTTTCTGATCTAGTAAGATTGAGAGCTCCTTGTATAAGAGGTGTGCCTTGTCTCTTGAGCGGAGAAGAAGGTTTGATTCTGTAAAGAGGGTTGTTATCTCCCTACAAGAAAAAAGAAAGATAGTGAATCTCCAGCGGTCTCGAGGTCGAGAAGTCAGAGCGAGAACGTAGGCCAAAGAGTTGAGGCCGAACCTCATCATCATATTGTGTCTCCTTGAGTTTGTTATTTATCTTTCATTTACGCTTTATTTATATTTGCTTGTGATCATTTTTATTGACTTTTTTGAAAGTGAATTTTTGAGAAGATTTTTTATACACCAATTCACCCCCCTCTTGGTGCTTTTGATCCTACACGGATCATCCCTAAACTAACATCCGGATGAAACTGATTTGCCTCCTACACAATAGGTTAAAACTTAGTAACTTAAAAATAATATAAAACAAATTATGTAACCCAAATAGAAGATCGTACAGTAAATGCTCGAAAGTTGTCATCCCGCACTTGAATTGTGATATCTTTCCACGATCCTGCCCCTTCCGACAAGTGGGAAAGAACAAGAGCACTGACATCCCGTACGGTACTACCGGGTATGAATGTGGTCTTGCAAATTACAAAGAAGAATTAATTTTCAATGATAACCAAAACTATAATAAAATTTCTACAACTTATCTAATTTACGGCTGAGCAATATTATTCATGGTGACCACCCCATTATCGTGTAATCTCCATTATCGTGGAATCATGCATCATCCGATACAATTGAGGTAGCTGAGAAGGTTCGACATTATCTACGGGCCCTAATACAAAATAAATCAATAGTGTCATATCAAATTAAACTAGTGATAATTGATATTTGTACAGTAATGTTCTCACCTCGAGTGATGTTTATCGCTGCATGATCCGTGACAGTCCGCTCGTCAGAATGTGACAAGTCGAGTGCTTGTGCTATCGATGACGTAGCAACTAATATTATTAAAAATGATTAACGTAATTAATTGAGAAATATAATGTCAATAATAGTAAATATATCACCTGGGGTAAGCTGTCGCTTGCCAACGTTAGAATGTGGTGAAGCATCCGGTAATCTCGACGGTGGAGCAACTAACATTATTAAAAAAATGAATGTAATCTATTATAATCAAGTAGAAATAAGCAACTGACAATAAATATAATATCTCGTGGTCGTGATGGCTCACTCATCTGGAGTGAACGCCTAGAAGAAGAGCGAGATGACCCAGATGCTCGACCTCTAGTAACCATGATTGAAAAAAGTAACATTCTTATCTTATTATCGGCAACCATATATAACTAAAAAAATGTAAGAAGCTTGTGTCATTAGAAGAATTACGAGATTCATTCGCTTGTTTCATATTTTGATCCACTTTCATCATCTTCGTCGTCGTCGCTATACTCTTGGTTCGAGTCATCATCAACAAAATTGTTAAAGTTCACTTTTAAGATGTCATTTGAATTGAACTCTTCCATTGGCTTAGCGTCATCGACCAATTGAATATTCTCAACTCCATCGGCTACATCAATCATCTCATTCACTCGATCTTCTTAATAGTAATTATCCATTGGCACATCATTGTATACGGATGATGTTTCATTATCATCTATCATTATTTCTGCTAAGAATAGTCTACTTCTCACTTTGCATGACGTCCACCATTGATCCTTGGTTCTTTTCGATGGATACTTAGTGTAGTACACTTGTTGCGCTTGTTGTATCAATACGAATGAATCATGACTGAAGTCTCGATCGAGAGTTAATATCCATCAATTTAAACTTTTGATCGATTCGAACTCCTTTTTTTGGATCGAGCCAACAACATTTTAACTCCTACATGCTTCCTAGAACACATATGCCACTATTAATAGTTGAACGTGGTCGGCTATATTCTTCTGTATGGAACCGATATCCATTAACTATGACGTTGCAGTAGCTAAGAACTTATTTCTTCGGTCCATGACCCAAATCTCAAATTTTTAAATCTATGACTGAGTTATTAATAACCTACAAGAAAAATAACTAAAACTTTATTAAAAGTTACAAACTTAAGTAATAATTACACGCAATCGGAAAGAATTCTCACTTCACATCTCAACCAATCGGTAAAATGTTTGTCTCAATAATTCATCGTTTGAAACTAACACATTGATTTCTCGCTGTAATTCTTCGAATTTCCTGAATTCATAGTTGTCAATTAATGAAATCGCATAGCAACAATTAACTTTAAATTATAGAACATATTAAAATAAATTGTCTTACTCGAGATACAGCGTCATTTTGCTACAATTTGCAAGGACATAATTCTCAACGGTGGTGAGATATCTATCATTCAAGACAACTTTATGTTTGATACTCTTCATTCCATGTATACTCCCATTTTCGAAGTTAAAATAATGAGATATGTTTGATACATCGGTCGGGAAATTTACCCATTTGAAAACCACTTTTCTTTGATCATTGCTCAAGACATAAGTAACTTTTGACTTTTTGCATTTACCATTTTGAAGATGAATGATATTTAGCTATAGTCTTTTGCATATAACTTTCATGTCTTCGTGCGTCTGTATGCTATCTTTTGTTCTTCCTTTAACATCCATAATAGTGTTGAAGATGTTGTCAAATATGTTCTTCTCCACATGCATGACGTCCAAGTTATGACGTACCAAGTTTGAAGACCAATAAAGCAACTCCCAAAAAATACTTTTTTCTCCTAATTATATTCACTTCCAAACCCAATTTGCTTGTAGCTACCGGCCTTCAATCCGAATGAAACTTCATTAAGCTTGTTTACTTGCTCTAGCAATTCTTATTCCGTCAAATGAGTTGGAGGCAATGTGTTCTCAGTTATATTCTTTTAAATGAGTTTCGATCATGACGCATCGAATTCTCCAATGGTAAAAACATCCTATGACAATCAAACCAACGAACTTTCCCATAATTTTTCAAATAAAATGATTTTGTATTCTTTCCATATATGAGACAATCAAGTTTACCTTTTGTGCTCCAACCACTCAACATTTCATATGCTAGAAAATCACTTATGGTCCACATTAATGCGACTCTCATAATGAAATTTTGCTTTTTAGATTTGTCACATGTAACCACGCCATCCTCCCACAACATTCTGAGTTCATCAATCAAACGTCTTAAGTAAATATCTAAACTTTTATTAGGAGATTGAGGACCAGAGATTATACATGTAAACAATATGTTCTCTTGTCTCATACACATGCTTGGAGGCAAATTATAAGGTGTCACAAAAATCGGCAAACATGAATAAGCAGTACTTGATGAGTCAAATGGATTGAAGACATTGGTGCAAAATCTTAACATAACATTCTCTGATTTTACAAAAAAAGCCGAATGACGTGCATCAAATCATTTTCTTGCCTCAGCATCTGAAGGATGTGTAATGAAATTTTGATCATCACGTGCCCCTTCTCTGTGCCACCTCATAAATGATGCAGTTTTCTCAGAAAGAAATAGTCATTGTAATTTTAGAATAATGGGAAAGTATCTGAATATTGCATTTGTCACATTTTTTTTCGAACTTTGAAAATTCTTCCTCGGCTTGTATCTAAGCTCGTCACAAATAGAACAACTCATAAGTGAGTTATTTTCCTTGTAATACAACATGCAATGATTGTGACATGCATCAATCTTCTGATATTCCAACACTAAGTCTCTCATCAATCTTTTGCAGTTGTAAAAATTTCCCGGCAATTTTTCTAAAACTGGAAGCATACTCTTAATAATGGCAAGCATCCGGTCAAAATAACTTTTGCTCATATTAAATTCTAATTTCAAGTTCATTAATTGTGCCACTGCAGAAAGTGTAGTTTGTTTCACGCATCCATCCCACTTCGAGAAGATTATAAAATTTAGAAGCTGAAGGATTCGAGTCTTCTTCAATCAATGTTTCGTCAATATTTTTTCCCAACATTGCATTTCGTATCATGTCCCTCTACGGATTGCTCGACTCGCCCACATTAGTATAAATATTAGTTGTCTCTTTAGCCCATCTTTCTACGCTATGAAAGAACAAATTTGTGTATGTTAGTAAGAAATCGTTATAATATAAATTCTTCTGCACATCATATCTTATTTTCCACTGATAACATTTTCACTTCCGACATGTACATAAAATTTCGTCATATGAAGAAGCAACACCTTCATTTTGATATGCCACATTAATAAATTCATCAACACCATCCTTATATTCTTCTGTTATAATGCCACGTTTATCCTTCCAACGATAAATTCAACTACGATCTGGCTTTGTCATTTCTGTAACGGACATCATTAAGCCATATGTCAATAAATTCTTATACTTGAAACATGTGCTTTTGAAGTTATGAAGTCCAAAATCACATGTTTCAAGTACTTGATCTTCGTATTCAGAATCGACCATAATGTATATTTTGGGTACCAATAAATTTTTTTTATCATTTTCTGATGTCTCTTTTTTTTTCATAATCTCTTTTTATTACCAAGAATGTCGAACGTTATTATTAACTCAACCATCTATAAACTAGGAATAGATTAATTTCAAGTAATTAATTAGGAATTAGATTAATTTCAAGTTATTAACTAATAATTAACTTAACATGGTATTAGATTAAAAAATAGTAAATTAACTAGGAATTAGTTAGTTTCAAGTAATTAGCTTAACATGTATATGATTAAAAATAGCAAATTAACTAGGGATTACATAATGGATGGTGGCGGGCTCGTATCTTCTTAAGCGAAGAAGCATGGCGGCGGGCGACGGAGGAGGGTAAGAGGTGGAGGAAGACGGCGGGCGATGGGCACCGGACGTAGGAGCACAGAGGGCGGAGGAGGCGGAGGGCGAGGCGAAGGGCGGACCGCGGAGGCGGAGGGCGAGGCGGAGGGCGGGCCGTGGAGGAGGCGGAGGGCGGGATGCGGAGGCGGAGGGCGGGCTGCGGAGGAGACGGAGGGCGACGGAGGCGGATGGTGTGGCAAAGGAGGCGGAGGGCAGCAGGCCACAGAGGTAGAGCTAAGGAGGGCGGTTGGGCAGAGGAGGTCGGTGCAAGCAAATCTAAGAGGGTGGTTGGACGGATGGTGGTGGAGTTCGATGAGGGCGGCGGTTGGACGAAGGAGGCCAGCAGAGGGTGGAGGAGGCAGAGAGAGGAGGAGGGTGGTTGGGCGAAGGAGGCTGGCGCAGGGTGAATCGAAGGAAGGCAGTTGGGCAGATGATGGCAAATTCGACGGAGCAGCGGGCGTCGACCATCAGGCGTCGGAGCAGTGGTGAAATTCGGCGATAACAGTAAAATGTGAAAATGCAGAAGTGGGGTTAGGGATTTAAGTTAAGTATTTAGCGCCTCAACTAGACGCGACTCTACTTAGATGCTAAGGGAGCACCATCATTGAGACTTTATTTCGAGACTGTAGGGACGCTATTTCGAATTTTCTTCCTAATTTAAGATTATATGTGCGAGATGAAGTCATAATATGTGTATGTGTATTTATATGTCAATATGTGCCCGATTAAATGATGGTAATAAAAAGTTGGCTAATGCGGCACTGTAGAGATGCTAATGTATTGCTAAAATATATTAGCGTCACGCTAGCGTCGTAGTAGCATCTCTATTATCTTAGCATCTCAACGTGGGGACGCCAGAGCAACACTAATAGGTATGTTAGGTCTATATATTCAAGATAGCATCCCATCGCATTGTGCCCCATTTCAATCGTTTTGTTCCTTTCCCACAATCTAAAAATTATGGAATGCATATATAATTATTCATGTATATGTATATAAAGTTATAAGTCTACTTGTATATGTGTATATGACAAAATTTTATAAATACATATCTAATATATGTGTATGTATATGTCTACGTGTGAGAGATTAAGTCACAACAATGTGTATATCTATATGTATTATAAGTATATACGTGTATGTATATGTCTATATATGTGTGAGATTAAGTGACAATAACGTGTATATGTATACGTATTATAAGTATATATATGTATGTACATGTTTATATGTGTGAGATTAAGTTATAATAATATATATATGTACTTATTATATATAAGTATAAGTATATACGTGTATTTATATGTCTATATGTGCCCGATTAAGTGAGTGTAATAAAAAGTCGGCTACTATGGTGCTAATGAGTCGCTAAAACATATTAGCGCCACACTAGCGTCGACGTAATGTCTCATACGTGTTAGCATCCCAATAAGGAGATGCTAGAGAGACACCAATAACGTCTATGTAGCGTCGACCATACTTGCGACTCTAGTGTGGCGCTACGTAGACGCTATTGAGCCTCCACTGCGGCGCTAAAATGGGATAATTTGTAAGAAATCATGTTTCTTAATTCAATCATCATATTTTCATGATTAAGAATATAAAAATAATATATGTATAATTAAGATATGATATATATTTTATGGATAAGTAACATATATAATATAGGTAACAAATTATATATTTAGGAACACTTCTATGATGTAGGCATATATAAATAATTATGTAGGAATACATATATATGTTGAAGGTACATATATAATATTTAATTTATTTATTCATTAAAGTATAGTATAGATAATATATATTTACATATATGAGGTTGCGTCAAAATAGATAACATATAGATATATAAATATAGATAGCATATATATAGTTATGAGATGTCAAGTAAGTGTTAAAATAGTGCCAATTAAGTGTTGTATGTGTTACATGTGTAGGCAATAATAGGAATATGTCTTTATATTGGCGTCTACATATAGTCGCATCGTTTGTGATGCCACATAGCATCGCACGTCTCGGCGCTAAAGCCGCGCAAATATACGACGCCCATATCAGTTCTAAGATAGCATCTCGAATCCTGAGACGCTACATTCGCGTCAAATGTTGTCGATGCTATAACAACGCTAAGTTCTCCCGCACGCAATAATAGCGACGAAGTGACGTCTTTATGGCGACTCCTTTAGCGTCTATTTGACGAAACACTAAGATAACACTAATGTGATGTTATTGAGATACAAGTAGCATCTCCATTTTGGGAATCAACTGTGGCGACGATGTAGCGTCACCAGAAGTTGGAACATTATTTTGCGTTGCTAATCGTCAATTTTCTTATAGTGTCATATTGTCTTAATTATTAATACAGACACAAAACTCCAGCTAGAATTAATGATAATTCATATATGACACTGCAAAAAAAAGACTTTTTTCCCTCTCAAAAAATGATAATTTATTCATATCCTAGGAACAAGGAATTTTTATCCAAACACGATAAGTTAGTGACCCCCATAGATGCAATTTTATCACAAAAAATGGTTTAATTAATCTTGTGATTTAGGGATGAACAAATCTAGGTTCGGAATCGGTCCCGGATCCGGTCCTATCGGGATCAGGACGTTCCACACTACAAGAATATTACGATTTTGCGACGGATATATCCGTCATAAAACCTTAAAAATCTGTCGTAAATATGCCTTTGCGATGGATTTTTCGAAACTTTTGACAGAATTTGCCTTCGGAACTTTCGACGGATTTTGCCCTCGGAAGCTCCTAATCCGGCTGCCGAAACCAGGGGAAGAGTGTTGGCTCTCTCACAAGTTTCGATGGATTTCGACGGGTCTGACTCGTCGAAAGCTTCGGTGGGGATCACCCATCGATGGCTTTGGCGGGGATCAATGGTCATGCTTCGATGGGCGCTCTCATGTCGATGGCACCGGCGAAGTGCGACAAATACGTCCCGAAAAGTTTTACAAAAATATAAAAAATAGGCAACCTACTGCCGGATCGGCACTGGCAGCCGATCCAGAGCAGGCGGACGGAATTGAGATAGAGAGAGGGAGGGGGAGGGGGATGGGGAGGAGGCCACAGACGCGATCCGACCACCAACGAGCACTTGTAGACAGATGTGGCCGCCCGCATGCCGGATCGGTCATTGCACGCTTGGATCCGATTGCAGGCGAGCGGATCCGGCCGCCCGCGATCGAATCCGGCTTACTGGGATCGGATCCAGCTGCCTGCGACTGAATTTGGCCACTTGGGAGCGGATCCGGCCACCTGCAAGCGGATCCGGCCTTCTGCGACAGGATCCAGCCGACCCTGGCGGATCGGTGGCCGGAGTCGACAAAGAGGAAGAAGAAGAGGGGGAGGGCGAGCGAAATTGCCGGGGCAGTCGACGCCGCCATGGGAGAGAGAGGGAGAGGAGGAGAGAAAGAGAGGGAGGAGAACGAGTAGGAATCGGGAAAGGAGGAGGGAGGAAAATATGAGAGAGGGGCGCATGAACGAGAAGGTGGAGGGGAAAAAATTGGGCGGGAAAATATTAGATTTAGCGACGGTTATATCTTTCGAAATTAACGAAGGATTTGACATCTGTCGATAAATAAATAATATTATTTTTTATCAATATTTATATAAGAAATTTTATTATTAAACATTATAATAATATATATATTAACATATACGACTAAAAACATTAATAATAATAAATTTAATAGAATTTTGAATAAAATTATTGAAATACTTAAAATATATAAATTCATAATTACGGTGGAAATTTAGTTGAATTTGATAATGTTAACGTACATATAATACTAATGTTAATCAATACGTGTATAAAGTTGGTTGAAGACTTATGTTTAAAATTAGTTATCGTTCATTTTTATTTTCTCATCATTGTCTTTGATTTTTTTTTATTTTTTTATCTTTAATTCTCATATGTGTTATATTATAAATATTAATAATAAAATATTAAAATAGGTGGCCATTGTAAAACATATGCAAAAGTACAATGTCGATGAATGAAATACGATGGCCTGTCAGTTAGATGACCTCTTGTCAATTGAACAATGAAAATGGAAGATTGTATTATTTTTAAAATAAAGTTAGATGAGCTTGTAGTTATAAAAGTAAAGTTAACTTAGAGTTTTGAAACTATATGACCGTCTAAGTTTTGAATCTTAAAGCTACGACAACCTACGTTCGATGACCGCAAATTTTAGATGCTTAAGTTGGATGACCTTATTGTTATAATAATTTAAGTTAGATGACCGTAATATTTCTAAGTTAAAGTTGGATGACTATTATTATCTTTATAAAAAAGTTGATGTTCACATCAATAATATTATATGTATTAATATATATGATTAGAAACATTAATAATATCATATTATATTATGAATATTTCAAGTTAATGGAAGAGAGATGTGTATTATATTATAAACATTAATAATAAATTATGATTTTAATTACCGAAGGATAGCTTCTTCGAAATTACCAAAGGACATTAAATTCGTCGATAATTCCAAAGGGAGTTATCCGTTGGTAATTAAAATAATATTATTTATTATCAATACTTATATATAAAATGTTATTATTAACATTAATAATATTATATGTATTAATATATATGATTGTAAACATTAAAAATGAATATTTTAAGTATATGGAAGAGAGATGTGTATTATATTATAAATATTAATAATAAATTATGATTTTAATTACCGAAGGATAACTCCTTCAAAATTACCGAAGGATATTAAATCCGTCGGTAATTTCGAAGAGAGTTACCCGTCGATAATTAAAATAATATTATTTATTATTAGTACTTATATATAAAATATTATTATTAACATTAATAATATTATATGTATTAATATACAAGATTGTAAACATTAAAACGATCATATTATATTATGAATATTTTAAGTAAATGGAAGAGAGATGTGTATTATATTATAAATATTAATAATATTTTATGATTTTAATTATCGAAGGACTTGAAATTTGTCGATAATTCCAAAGGGAGTTACCTGTCGGTAATTAAAATAATATTATTTGTTATCACTTTTTATAATACATATCTATCTTTCAACATGTTTATATATTCTTTTCTTAATGCATTAATAAATATTATGATTAAATAAGTTATCATTTTTTTTAATTTCTCATAAAACATCTTTATTTTTTTTTATCTTTTTACTCATTTTCCTTTAATATATTTATAGATATAGAATATAGATTATAAATAAATTTAGAATATGAAATTGATAAATTTTAATATGAACTAAATTTTGACATAATGATTATTTTTAATATTAATCACAATATGACTCTCTAAAAATATATTACATATATATATATTATTATTAAAATTAATTACCAACGGGTGAAGTCTTCGGAATTACCGACGGATCGCAGTAATTCCGAAGGCTAAGCCCGTCAATAATATTAATCATAAAATATTTAATATATACTTATATTATATCACATATATATTATTATACATATAGTTACCAACGGGTGTAGCCTTGAAAAGTACAGAAGGATTGAAATTCCTCGGTAATTCCGAAGGATATTCTTGTCGGTAACATACCGACGGGTATTTTCCGTCTATAGTAGTAAAGGATATTTTTTGTCTCTCGGTATTTTGGAAGATTTTTTCTATCCGTCGCAAATGCTGTCGAAAAATGCGAAGGATTCATGCCTGTCGAAAACTTTCCGTCGCAAATTCACAATTTTCTTGTAGTGCCATTTAAATGAGAACAAAAATAAACAAATTAGTTATCAGAGTTTAATAATAAAAAACTAAATGTTAGATATATTAATAAAAATATTTATTATTATATAAATATGATAATTATTATTAAATCATATATAATAATAAATATTTAAGATATACATATAATAAATTATAGAATTTAAATGAAAATAAATATAAATATAATATTTTAAAATAATATAATATTAATATAATATGTATTATCGGGTCGGGGCGCGGTATGAGTTTTCACAACCCAAATTCGGTGTCGATCGAGTCTCAAGGATCGAGACCTAGTCCCGACCTTGGTTATCGATCGAGTCGAGAAAAAAATGGGATTTTTAGGTCGGTGCGGTCCGGGGAGACTGGGTCGTTCTGGACCGTCCTCACCCCTATTGTGATTAACTTGGGTTATAGAGGATGGAAAGATCAAGTGTTCAAATCTTGGCTCCCCAGGTCCGCTCCTACTTACACATGAGGTTGACCAACCTTGTGTGTGAATTTGTAATTTTAAAATACACCAAAAAATTAACATTTGATTGCATGATCATTCATTACAAGAAAAACACCATTTTTCGATGGCCAGACTATCGGAAATGAGGCGAAATTCATTGGAAAACATCATTTCCGACGATTTATCGATGGAAAAAATCCATGCCAAAATTAGACGTCGCAAATTTTTTTCGACAGGTATGGAATGACCGTCGGAACATTGGACAGTCATTCTGGCAGTTTGAGCTGTCGAAACAATCAATAGCTCCAACCGTCGAAAAGTTTTGTGGCTCGAGCCGTTGAAACTTATAATAGTTTGAGACGTCGATAACTATCGGCGGCTCGAGTCGTCGAAACTTACGATGGTTCGAGCCATTGAAACTTTTCAACGGCTCAAGCCAAGAGGTTTTCGATGGTTTGAGCCATCCAAAGGTTCGACGGCTATTACTCGACAGCTTGGACCGTCGAAGGTTTCGACGGTCCGAGCCGTCGAAATTATTTAAAAATAATTAAAAAAGGAAAAATTATTTTCATTTATCATTAGAAATTTTGTTGCATTATTATTTTAGTTTTTAATTTAGTACTAAATTTATATAATTATGACATTTTATAATTTTATTTTGAAATTAAAATTATTTTGAAAATGAAAATCACAAATTTGTAAATGAAAATGAAAATGATTATAACAAGAAATTTCTAAATGTCATTACAAAGATAAGGTCATTACAATTATTTCAATCATCGTCGTCCTCGTCGTCGTTGAGCTCGCCATGCATCGTATGATGCATCATTTTTTCATCTCTTTCCTTTGAGCTCTTTCCATGCGTCGCTCTCGTTCTTCAAACTCTTGTTCGAACTCCTTTCTAAGCTCCTTGTGACCTTCTGTATAATGTCTTACCTCCTCTCTGAGCTCCTGTCGGACATCTGATAAGCGTTGTTTCCACATATTATCAAAAATTCGTTGCATATCTTGACTCGGACTATAGATATCGATTTACGGTCATATTCAATATCTGCACTACTAACAGATGATCGAAGACCGTAAATGCGACGCTTCTTAATGCCGATGTGATCCGTCCAAAGCTGTCGAGGGGTCAGCGGTGTCGTCCCTTCTTGCGTGGCCTGTATAATATGCTCGGCTTCTCTTATTTTGTAACCCTCCTAAAAATTAGAAAATGACAAGTCAATTTCACATCATGAATTTAATATCTTACATTATCAAATATTTTCTTACCCATGTCTCCCGAGCAAACAATGGAATCCATTCTTTATTTTTTCAAATGGGTTCTGAGAAATATCTCATTCAGAGTAGGTGCTCTACCTGTCTCTTTCTCCTGCAGTTAAAACAATCAATTAAAGTATTTTTACTTAAATATAATAATTTATTCACAAGTTTTACCATTCTTTTTGCAATTGTGTTCATAGATATACATCCACCCACATGCAAGCAGGCTCCTGATCGGATTTCCAATTTGTCTTTGCTTTTTCGCATTTCGATTTGTACTATTCGGTAGACCACTTGCCTAAAAATTAGACCCAAATAGCTTCAGGTACCCAATTGGGTCGTTCTCCTGCAGCTCGATCATCCGAGAGCATTGAGGATAATCTCTTTGAGCACTGAGAATTAAAAGCCTTTCACATTTGCTCTGTGTGCTCGAGATCCCACCACAGATCAACCTTCAACCAAACATAAAAATAAATTAATTAATATGAATATAAATTCAAATGACCCAAAGAGGATACATGAAATTCTCTAAATAACATATGTCTTGTGAAATATGGAACTTTCCTCCATGTAAGTCACGCTTCAATATACCTATGTCGTATTGTCTTGGTACAAGAGACAGTCACGAATTTTGATGGTACAAACCTTTAAAAACATAAATTTATAAATTAAAAAATATTACATGATATAAATGTTGACTAATAATATTATATGGTACTTACCCGCAATTATCATCTAGTTGTATGTATGCTTTAAACCCATGATTTGATGAGCTTGCATCTGAAGGCTCTTCCAGCAATTGTGTCTCCACATCAGCGATATCTAGAGCTCTGTTGAATCTTCGTCCGAGGAAGGAGCCTCCAGTATAGATTGCCGCTCAACTATGCGAATGCCTGTGGCGGTCTATGCATCCTGTCCGAAGAACTATCTATAGAAGGGGTGACCTTTTCCTTTCCCTTACTCTTTCCTTTCCCAAAACGAAACATCTACATAAAACAAATTTGATGCATAATAAATTTACAAGTCATTACTATAGTTGCATCATAATAACCTAACGTTCGGCTACATCTTGTGTCGCATCTTTAGGGATTGACTTGTACGTATAACTCGATAACCAATTCCTAATATCCGGAGGCTCTTTTGAAAAAAAAAGTTAATTCACTTATTGTTTCATTTCTAAATTTTTGGCCATTATTGTAAACACTCACGATAAGGTAATGAATATGGAAATGAATCATCCTCATCAGGCATTCAACGGCACATATCGTAAACTATAGTTGAAATAAAAAAAACTCTTATAAAACCATCACTCATCATCATCCTCTGAAGATGAGGTAGTTTCAAGTTCATCTTCCTCCATGGTATCATCTTCAAAGTTTTCAAATAACTGTTCTGAATCTCTTAGATCTTCAACTAACTCGGTGTCTACAATTGCCGCCACCGATGTATGCGAGTCATCTTGGTATGTAGCTTGCAATACACTGTCAACTTCTATCCTACTTCTTGCTTTCATTTTAATAACAATCCACCATTTAGCTTTGTCCCTCATCTTCTCTGGATAATTTACATAATATACCTGCCTTGTAGACAGCGGAATAATAAATGGATCAAATCGTTCGTAATGCCTAGTATGATGTACTTCAACTATTTTTGAAATCTCTATGAATTTGTCTCCTTTTTTTTCCTTTGGATCAAACTAGTTACACTCAAATAATGTCACTCTATTACCTCCAGTGTATTCTAATTCAATTATGTCTTTAAGAATACTGTAATAGCCACGCTTATTTTCTCCATCGGTGTATCGTTTGATACAAACACCACTGTTCACTGTTTTCTTCCCTCGCGACCTAGTTTTTGTATGAAACTTGTGACCATTCACAAAATACACTGGCCAACTTCTGACTTGTCGACTCGGTCCCCATGCCAAATCATGGAGATTTGCCATAGTAGAGATTGTGCTACTGATAACCTAAACACATTAAAAACAAAATGTCACGATATCATCGTAGAAGTTACTTGATACTTAAACCATGTCGCAAAATCGTTCTCAATTCGAACTTGTATATGTTCTTCGGGTATGTTGTAGTACTGCAAGAAAGCACTACATATGGAACGATATGTTAGTTAATTAATAGCATTGTGATATTGCACTAATGTAGGATTGAATGTAAACTTACTTAATGTAGCATTGCACCTCTTGTGTGTTTAAAAGGACATAATTCATCACCGATTTGAATTCTACATCATTGAACCATCTACTTCTTGACTTTCCATAATGTCTACAATAATAGCAGTTATATAATATAAATGCAATGTAATATGTTTTTATTATTACTATGATAAATATAACTTAACAATATAATATATAATTGTTATATTATAGTATAGTATACACACCGACGTTGGATCCATTGGAGGTTCCAACAGTTCACTCAATCCTCGGAAGTTTCGATGGCCCAAGCCGTCGGAACCTCCAGAAATAATATAATAATAGGTATATT
Source organism: Pontederia crassipes (assembly GCA_030549335.1). Taxonomy (NCBI): domain Eukaryota; kingdom Viridiplantae; phylum Streptophyta; class Magnoliopsida; order Commelinales; family Pontederiaceae; genus Pontederia; species Pontederia crassipes. The sequence goes on from JAUKPH010000017.1 coordinate 10,252,768, forward strand.
ACCATTACATATATTATAATATACATTATTTAACATTCCGATGGGTATAATCATAAGAACCTGCAATATTATAGTAATATTACCGTTACATATATTATAATATATATTATTTAATGTTCCGACAGGCTTACAATATATATAGTTATATAATATAAATGCAATGTAATATGTTTTGATTATTACTATAATTGTTATATTACTAGAAAACACAAATAATATGTTTTGGTTATTACTATCATAAATATAACTTACAATATAATATATAATTATTTTATTACATTATAGTACACATACCCACGGTTCGAACCGTTGGAGATTTCGACGGTTCATTCAACCCTCAGAAGTTCCAATGGTAAATGGTGAAATCTTATTCAGTTCAACTTTTATGGCAGTAATCTTATATGACACTTTGTTTTATAATTGAAAAGTAAGAAATGATATATAATAATATAACTTTTTTTTATATATGAAAGAACATATATGTTGTAATAGTTTAAGTGACACCTCTCGAGCACAGTATTGATTATTTAGTAATACCAATATATACAGATGAATCTATGGTTAACGATGATATTAGAACATTGACTTAATGAATAAGTGAACTCATTTTATACGGATGAATCTATGGTTAATGAAGAATATATTAATCAACAAAATTTCAAGTAGATTTTCATTAATTTATTATTATAATTGATTTATACATTGAACGTGTGGACATTCTTTGTGTCCACACAATTTTGTACGCTTTAAACCATATATCGTAACAACTTAATTAGAAATTAAAATTAGTAGCAATAAGTTATGTAATTTTTTAATGTTATTCGTATTATTCAAATTATATGTAATCGTCATTTTAATATTTTCTTGCATGATCAATTTATCGTTATATATTTTAATGTAATATAAATATATTTTTAAATAAAAAATCATCCTATATTAATTGTTGAATTAATATGTTGTAATATACCAAATGTAAACACATTGTTGAATTATATTATATTATATTAAGGGGATGAAACTATATTATATAATAAAATATATATAATAATAGTACCAACGGTTGTAACCGTCAGAAATTCTGACGGCTACTTGTCCGTCGGAAGTTTGGAAGGTCAGTGTCGTCGAAACATATGGACACCTTATTCCACCGGTTATGATCGTCTGAAGTTCCGACGGATGTTGATCCCTCTGAAGTTCCGATGGTTGTAACTTTCAGAACTTTCGACAGTTGGCGAACCATGGGAAGTTCTAACGGCTGCAATTGTCAAAAATTTCTTTATCTATACTTACGATGGTTATTTGAATCCATAAAAACCTTCTTCAGTAGTTCGGAAAGATTTTTGCCTGTCGAAAACCATCCGTCAGAAATTGGAGTTTTTCTTGTAGTTATCAACATAGACATGTATAAGCCAGAAATGGATTATACATACATTATTAGACTAACCCCTACATTAAACTAACTTCAATTGTAGATCTCATGAACGATAACAATAACGTTGCACAATCAAATTCACATGCATTAGAGATGTGTAATATAACTTTTGAAAAATTATATCACCATCATTTTTCCCAAGATTTATTGATGTCATAATTACAATGATTTCAAGGCCACACTATATAATTATTTTTCTTCTATTTTGTTCTACATAAAATGTATTCCGTGTGTGTATTTTTTTGTGAGAAGAATGAACTTTTATATATGGGAGTTAGTTTTATTACTGTGCAACTCTTTTGCTCATAGTAAATTCATTTCTATGATGGTCTCTTCTATTTGTGGATGCTTATATTTTATTCATATTGATCAAGAGAATTTTATCTCATTAATTTTTTGTGTTCACCTTCCTTACTATTTGCCTATTTTATTATTCCAATTGTTCATTGATCCTTGATGTTCTATCATCCACATATATATTACACTTGTATTGACAAGAAAAAATCGTATGGTGGAGATGAAAAAAAAGATAAAATAACTTTCTCGAATTTTGTAAAAAAATTTTCTTTAGTTAAAAAATGTCAATAATTACATTTCTTTTCTTCATTGTAGTGTTTTCTAATATAAGATGCATTGATCTTCATTTATAGTGGAAAGAGAAAATATAGCTCAATGCCATTAAGATATTAATATATCATAACCTCTAATATTATGAATAATAGTGTGCGTGCATGTAATATTAGTCCTCATATACAATCCCCTTTTAGGTTTTCATGAACCTTTAGTACTATAGTTGCAAGGTTTCTTGAGGTGAGTCCCATCGTTCCCTAGTGTGACACGTAAACCCCAACATGTCAAGTAATATGAACCCAAAGGTAATAATCATATCATGATGTAACAATATAATTAATTTTATAACATGCATCAAACAATTATAAAAATATAAATATTACACACAAAGAGAGTTTTTTATGCTTGTACATTCACTTTATCACATAATGAGTGAATTGCACCTTATACTTATCACACACTAAAGTCATGTAATCCCATGTAATTGTAGGGCGCATTGAGAAAATCTTGGATACATGTTAAACTTTAAACCACACATATGCATGATATAATTACAATTTATGAATGCATGCTAATATTATATATGCATACACATATGTGCAATAATCACTTTAGAAAGAGAAATTACTTACTTTATCTGATCAAAAGATGGCTAAAAACAAGTCCAAAGGTGGACATTGATCTTGATACCTTTCCATTTGATGATTCGAGAAGTACGGACAATTCGAAGTGGCACATATTTTACATATATTATGAAAGTTTGTTATTCAACATATAATAAGAGAATGTGATTCATCAAATTAGTAGTCATCGTGAACATGGATCACATTATAACATCATGGAAAAATAAAATAAATGAAAGGCAAGGCCCACAATTAACTTAAGAAATGACAACAATCAACATCCCTTATCCTAGAGAAACCATACGTTCCTAGGATTCTCTCTTCCTTCAATTTCTTTCTTTCCCTCATGAGTGGTCATTATAAGGAGATGTAAAATCCAAGAGGTTTACCTCCTTGGTTCTAGAACATGAAAGAAAGAGGAAGTCAATACCTCTTTTTGTCATCGGTTCATGTGACGCCCAAGTAAAAGGGAGAGAGTGAGCAATAATTTTTTATCACTCTAGAATTTTCCAACAAATCTCCATAGTCATCACTTTATTTCATGTCCAAAAATATCTCTTAACTTTAAAATGGTTATAAATCAATGTTGTCAAAAACAAAATGGATCAATCATTAGAAATGCAATTGGGCCGGATTCGCTCATATTGAATAAAAAGATGTGCAAATAGTGTGAACTCATAAAAGGTGGCTTTGGTATTTTTGATATTATGCCAAGTTGCAAGGATGTTTTTTCAGAAAACTCTTAAATGCTAAATCTTTACTCCCAAAACAATTTGAGATCATTCGTTGCCAAAGTTAAGGATAGTTCTACGCTTGATGTAAGTATTGTGTGTGCTATGCAAGCAACTTTGAAGACCTCAGATCAAGCTACTAAGGTAGCGTTTATCATAATTCTTGTGAGTACTCTCAAGTTTTTAGTTTCTATTGCGTCTCTAAAGGGATGACAAGAAAGATATTTTAAAATTTTGCAGCATTGTTTATTTCACCTCTCTATCATTGTCGTGCAATTTCCTTTTGATTATCTTTGAAATAGAAGAAAGAAAGTTAAATGCATGCTATTTAGATTCATATTATATGGAAATAAAAATTGGAGATTATGTTGATTAATTCTTTTATTAGATTTTGATAAGGTTCATTTTGTATCTTTTTAAAAGATAAACAATTTACAAATCTCAAAAAAATATCACAGTTGAGATCTCGTGAAAAACAAGAGATGTGGGTTTTGTTTTTTTAACATTTTTTGTCTAATTTTTAAAATATATGCATTAGCACATTGTTGACTAACATCTTGGTTTCATATTAAGTGTTATCATTAATTTTTAGCAATGATTATTTGTTCATAGCCCCTTTCATTAATTTTCAAGGATGTTTTTTAATAAATTTTCTTTGATTTAAGCATGAGACTTTTTATTATAATTTTCCATGAATGTTTGAGTATGACTTTTAGTTCTTAAGCATGAATACTTTGGGTAAGCGGTGTTTTAGAGTAATTTTTTATGATGTTCCATGGGTGTTTAATCAACAAAATGTCCCATATTTGTATTTTAATAATTTTTCCAATCATTTAACAATTATTTTTTATGAATAATTTTATTATTATTTTTTGGTACTTGAATTCTAATTCGATAAAAAAAATATGATTTCTCAAGAACCATGTAAAATGTTACACCTACATTTTAATATTCAGTTAGACAAAAAAAAAAGTATAAAATGAGTTATATGTTAGTGACACAATTGAGTGCATAAGAAAAGATAGATACTATATAATATTGATTTATTTTTCAGAAGAAAATTGCAATTAAGGCATAAACATATGAAACAAAATCTTGTTAGGAATACGAAAATTGATCCTTATAAGATTTTTTTTAAGTCAAATATGAATTCAAAAGCACAAGAACAAAAAAGATTGATTGAAGATCTTTCATCAAGTGAAACTATTAAGAGTATTGATACTTAGAAAAAGAGGAAGAACTTCATATTTAGATTATCTTTTCAAGTATGTGCAAATGATTTTTCATAACCAAGTGCTAACGTTTGTAAATCAAGGAAAATGGATAAATATTGATTTGGAAAATAGCAATGTAGTTCTATGATGCATGTATTGCTTTGAATGCTAGTAATTTTTCATATTTTTTTAGCTATTTTGATAGGTTTGCTAATATTAATTATGGATCTGAGCATCCTTGTTTTTATGTATTTCATGTAACACTTTTGAGTGATACAAAGATATTATTGAAGTTGATACTTTGATTCTTTCATAAATATTTCGACTAGAAGTAATTGAATTATCATGAAAGATAGATGTATGGATGGATAAAAATAGTTCATTGTATGAGAGAGTTTTCATTTATCATGTTAATTAATCATTTTGTTACTTGTGTCAATTTGTAGTAAATTTAACCAATCATTTTTTACTTTTGGTCATATTGTGTCAATGCTTAGCAAATTTGGGCAATCCTTTTTATTTTTTACCATACTGTATTCTTAGTATTCAAATTTGGTATTGAAAGATGTTGGTCAAATGGCTAAAGCAAAAAGTTATTCGCTTCTTACTTTTAAGGTGATTGAATTTGTACATAATCTTAAGAAACTTATGAATTCTTTAAGAAGGAGATATGATTGGTGATCATCCTAGTTCAACTCATTTGCATCAAAATAGAATGATTTACAATATTTGATGATTATTACTTAATACAAACAATAAAAAAAAGGCATAGAAAAAACAAATTGTGATTATGACTCCAATGATTATCGTAGATTTATGACAATAATGTTAAATCATCTTTGGGTTATATGTATTAAGGCATTTGCAAAACATGTTTAGAGATTATGACATAAAGATGTAATTCTGCCTTATATTAAGATCTTCATATAACAAAATATTATCTTAGTACCACTTTTTAATATGATACAACATCTTTTTGTGGTGAGACCAACATACATACAATGTGCTAAATACAATTAACAATATAGATGGTGGATCTACAAAAAAATTTATATTAGATAAGTTACTAATCTTTCGAGATTTCGAATTATATTTTCTCGTCCAGAAGATCTTTCTTGCAACAAATCCACTCAAGCAAGTAAACTTAGATCACATATTGCTATAGCTATTTCTTGATATACATTTTTAGCATTAATTGTAATAAATATGCATATTCTTTGTTTGTTTTGATTGATTTCTTTGTAACTAGAACATTTCGATAGCCAAGGTTAGTCTACCATTTTCTTTTATAAATATGTTGCTCTTATTTGTTTTTTTTTCACTTTTGTTCATTGAAGCTTAAATATGTATACATTTATTTGCTTTTAATATCAACTCTATCATATTTTTTATTTTCATATTAAATGAAAGATGAACAATGAATCTTATGTGGGTCATGATATTTTAAATTTACAAAAGTTACTTGTCCAGACTACTACATGTCCTCAAATGTGAATGCAATCATAATTCACTTGAGTGCATTCATGAAAAGAGAAATAGATTGGAGCATGAAAAATTAGACAAATTTGTTTATGGTAGTTATAATTTATCATTTAAGGAAAAAGAGGTTATTTATTTTTAGATTAATTGTAAACTTTTGTTATATATTATTTCATGAAACTAATGAAGTTTAGTATTGAATATTATTAGTTTATAAACATTCAAGAACTCATATGTACGATTGATTATGAACCAATGGACAAAACAAATATTTGGATTATGTGAAAGAACCTCGAGAGTATGGTTCGAAAAGTTCCAATGAGTATATTAGGGGATCAAGTATTCATGATTTTCGTTTAAGTGATAATGTAATATGTTAGTTTTCTGATAAATATTTGACTAGTTAGTATTTAATTTGTGCATATTTGTATGTTGTAAATCTTAAAGTCTTTAAGTTGAATCCAATAGAATCTCAAGATGATGATAATTAATTATGTTATTAATGAATTTAACTTGCCTTGTTCAACATCAAGTTATATCAAGAATCTATTAATTAAAAATGACACAAGAGAAGCAAAAGATCTTTTTGGAGCAAGTTAGCAGGAAAATTTAAAAAAAAATCTCAACTAGTGACAAACAATGATTCACAACTATATTACGCTTTTATGTGTGATCATAATAAGGTGAGACATATTGTGAAAAATCATTGGTAAGCTTCATGAAGAGGCTCAACGATGATAATTTTAAAAATTAGAATTATTTGCAAGACATATTCTTTGAAATGACAAAAATTGTGGATTGATGAAATTGGGACAACACCACCAATAAATATTGAACTAAATAGGTAGAGTTCTAAGGTTAGGAAAGTCATATATATATTAGACACATCTGTGAAGGATGAATTTCTATCGAAACATATGCACAAGTAGACACCAAAGAAAACCTAAGACACATTTTCCATATTCTTTACCATAAGAATACTACAAATTGGGGAATGGTCTAGTATCCATAAAGCAATGAAGTTGAGTGAATATCTCACCACTAGAGCTATTTATGATGGCATTGCCAAATGATATCTTCAATACAAAATTAATGAAACAAGGATGTGAACAAGTGAATATAATCTAAAATAAAAAAAATTGTCATTGTGGTTAGAGTTTGTCCCAAGAATTAAGTTTGATAGAGTTAAAAAAAGTACTTGACCAATCAAATTTACAAATGTCCAATGATGAAGAGAAAGCTTTCATGAAGTAGAAGCTTATGTAACAAGAAAAATCATTAAGAAACATGACAACCATGGAGAAAGTTAAAATGATGTCATCAAGGTTGACATAAAAATGAACAAGGTAAAAGTTCCAATAAAGGGTGCTTATCATGGTCCAAATAAGGAATAACAAAATGAGAAGAAATCCTGACAATAACAATATTGATGCTACAACTACCGCATAAAGTTTATGTATCTCATTAATTAATTTATAAATTAATCTAACATGTACACAATCTCCATACTTACCGCATAAAGTTTCTTCATGAATTTAAACTGAAAAATGAAATAAAATATGAAATAAAAAGCTATTCATATTACTTAAAATGAACTTCTTCCCCCAACTTAAGAAACTATTTGCTTAATAGATTTCATTGAGAAAAAATGTTTATTAAGAGAAATGGTAGTATATGTGAAGAAGGAAAATTATTGTAAGGAATTTACCATAATATGAAGAATAACTTTATTTGAATATAAGTTGATAATGAAATGAGGAAAATGGAAGTTAATCTTTATTTTGTTTGGATACATATGTATAGTAAAGTGAAAGGAAGGCATAAAGATTTAAATGTCATTAAATGAACAATAATTTTTGCATTTAATAATATACCTAAATAGTTGATTTAAATTTCATCAATAATAGTTTATCTTGCACATTTATTTTATGAGATATAATTATTACACAAACCAAATTAACTAAATAAAAGATACTTTGACAAAGAGAAAAACCATTTAGAGTATGAAAATAAAATTCTTTAATTTGTCATATTTATTTATATCTTTCGTTCTTTTGCCAATTTTTTATTACTTATTTTGCCACTTATAAATTAATCAAGCATGCAGAGTTTCTCCTCACTTACTGCAAATAATATTTGTTCTATAATGACTTGCCTAAGCAAAAGTCACTTTTTTATCATGACATGGAAAGTCGAACATAAAGAGAAATATAATATATAAAAATAAAAAAAATATAAAATTTAACTTAGTGATCTTACATCGATAGAATTATTTATTAAATTACAAGAGAGAGAAATTTGACATGATTTGCAAGTGTAATGCACAAAATTATTTAATTATGTGATAGAAGAAATGAACAAAAAATTATTTAATTAATATTGTATAGTATATTCTTGCATTTACTCAAATCTGTTATTGAGTTAACAATGAAAAATATGAAGTGTCAAGACATCCATATTACATGTAATGAACTTCTTCCTCCTCTAACTTATGGGAAATGTTTGTTTAAGATATTTCATTGAAAAAAGGTTGGCTAACAGAAATGGAAAGAGATGTGGAAGGAAAAGCAAAGCAGAGAAGGGAAGGGATTGTAACATGGAAAATTTGACTTTAATTGAATATAAATTGGTGAATGAAAATGAAGAAAATGGAAGTTACTTTAGTCTTAATTGGATATCTATTTATAGTAAGGGGAAAGGAAGGGAAGAGGATACAATGTTTTTAAATGAACAATTAATTATGCATTTTAATGATATTCTTAAATGATTAATTTAAATTTTACCAATAATAGTTTATTTTGTATATGTATTATATGAATAATACATTAATTTCTTAAGCCAAACCTATCAAGCAAAAAATACTCTTTACAAGGGGCAAGCATATTCCAAAGTTTGTAAACAAGTTGGTTCGGTGTCTTTATCTATGTATTATTGCTTGGGTTGTCACCTCTATTATCTCCTCGACTTTATATAAATTAATTCCACACGTGTGCATTCCTCGTACTTACCGCAAATAATGTTTTATATTGAATTATTTGCCATAAGTGAAAGTCATTTTATTATCATGGAGTTCAAAATAAAAGTGAAATCTAACAAGATGACGATAGCTAAGTGATTTCTTTTAAATATCTTTTGAATTAGTGTTCCCCTTTCCTTCAACATATTGCATTTTGAAGTTGAAATAAAATTTGCAAAATGAAGGTCCTTCTTGATTTTCTGCCATTACCTTTTACTTCAATTTCATTCAAAAAAAATCATGAAAATTTTCCTTCTCATGTATACAATTCTCAGGATTCAACCCAAGAACTATTGAAGGAAAAAAGCGTGAAATAAGAAAAAAAAACAAGATAGGAAATGGAGAAATACACCAAATAAATGTATAGTATAGATACCTTGTATGATAGATTGATGCATAGCCAATTCCATAATTATGTGCAATTAAAGTTTCCTTCAATGTATTAAAAACCACATTTATCTCTTTAAATCTTAGGAATTAATTGATCATATTACTTTAAGTACTATATGCTATGTTCATGTATCAAGGGGTGGCATAGTTCTCCTATATAAGCTGTCAGAATATTTAGCCGTTACAAACACTATCTCCATGCCCCATAGACCATTATAAGTAGATTCAGTGAAACTCTTACTACTCCTCATAGCTTCATTTGAGGGTCATAAGGCGTGAGTGCCATGGGAGAACTGGGTGAGGTGAGAGAAGGTGTGCAGATGGCCAGGGAGGCCGCCGCGGTGGTGAAACATGTAGGAGAGGCTCCATGTCCCGATCCACCACAGACACCTTGTCCGGGAGCAAAGGCGCAGGAGGATGTTTACCCCGCGCCACTGCACTCCCACGAGGAGGTTGTGAGGGATGGCGTGCTGTTCATGCAGAGCCTGTGCTTTTTCCATTCTTCCATGGGTACCAAGTTCATGTATGCAAGTTTGACGACTGTGATGTTTCTTTTCTTCTTCTCCATCTCCTCATCTCATCTAATTCCGTCCTTCAACGTTTCAAATGATTGCTATGTCCATGTTTTTTAAGCACGTTCGTTCTTCCAGGAATCCTGTGATTGGAAGGAAAGAATTAAATCTGCACCTCCTGTATGTGGAAGTCACTCGAAGGGGTGGCCTTGAAAACGTTGGTCACATTCTTTCCAATTAATCTCCACCATCTTTTTTTCTTACATATAACCAGATTTTTTCTTCAAAGTCCTGCTGTTTTTCGACAGATCTGCTAATACATGGAACATGCAGGCGATCGAAACGAAGAAATGGAAAGAAGTCGTTTGTTTGTTCAACTTTCCCCCCACAATAACAAGTGCTTCCTACGTGCTGCGGAAATACTACTTGAGCCTTCTGCGTCACTATGAGCAGGTCTACTTCTTCAGGGCTCAGGGACCTTTCGTTCCTCTTCCAGGTCTGTGGTGTTGATCATGTTCTTGTTAGCGGATCTTGCATAATATGTACTTTGGGAGGGAGAAAAATGCTTCATATATAGATGGTGCAAAAGGCTCTTGAAAATTGAGAGAGCAACAACAAGCATATATGTGTGAGATTGGTTTGTCTGATCATTGCAGCTTCCTTGCAAAGCATGAGTTCCATGGCCAAGCTCGAGAAGAGATTGATCGCCTCCAACTCGACCATGAAGAAGGAAAAGACGACCGGGAAGAGACCTCTTCCAGATGAAACCCCGCTGCAGAACAACAATGGTGTGACACGATCCTTTGATATATATTGATTTATTCTCTTTCCTACAATCTCGATCTAATTCTTTTCCTCTCAGGGGTATATTATTTTGCAGTGACAGGATCGATCGACGGGAAGTTCGAACACGGCTACATGGTGACCGTCAAGATGGGGTCTGAGATCCTGCGTGGAGTGCTTTATCGTTTTGATCAGCCACCACTCTTACCTGCTCCCGATATTGCCGTTGCTCCTCCCGTTTCTGTTGTCCCTTTGGCAGCAGCACAGCCTCAAGACGCAGCCGTTGGCGACGGCTGGGTGCAGCCAAGACGATGCCGCCGGAGAAAATTTCGGAGGTACCGTGATCCCGCGTTCCCGAAGCCAAACCGCAGCGCATACAATTTCTTCTTCGCGGAGAAGCATGCGAAGCTGAAGGCTGAGTTTCCTAACGGAGACGTAGAGTATAGTAAGTTAATAGGAGAGTCATGGAACAAGCTCACCGAAGATGAAAGAAAGGTAAAAGTTTTATGCTCAAGTACAATTGCTATGATTTGATGCAACTCCTGTCATGATAGAATTATGTTTGTGTTAACCATAATGATTCACTTAAAGCGCAAGCTATAAGAAATGGTGTTTAGCATGGGATTAAGTAGGACTAGATGAGTCGAATGCTTGAAACTTCTGATCCATGTTCTTACTGTTACTTTTTATTGTGGATAGGTTTTTAAGGAGCATGCCCTCAATGATAAAGAGAGGTACAAGAAGGAGTTGCTGGAGTACAAGGGAAACTATGAAGCTTCCACATCCACTGGAATCAAGAAATCCAAAGCCATGCCATGAACTGGTGAAAGCTTGCGGTGGAGACTTTATGATGCTGGAAGCAACAATATTAATTTTCTGTAGGTTTCTGGTCTGAGTTAAATAAGAGGAGACTTTGTTCAGCAGAAGGCTTGTCCTCATACTGATGAATAATTGACCAAGTTAAGGTCGAGTGCTGCTTATTTTTCCTGAAGTTTCCATTAATTGTGTTCTGACATTGTGGTGTAACTTTGCAGTAGTTTTCAAATTTTGTGGAATGTTTGATGCTTCAATTTATCAATTTTTATTTACTTGTGGAAGTTTTCTAAGTTTAATGGTTAATTTGACCACGTCTGGAGATGTGAATCCCTCAATTTTTTTTTTCTAAATATTGTATGTAGTGCCAATAGGTAGCGTGCATATTTAGTTTAGAGATTTACTAATTTCTTATCTGAAGAGGACTTTGTTCAAATGATTCTATTTACTTGACAGTTGATTTAGGAGTTCAAAGGACTATAAATAAAGCATGGATATAATTTTAGAAAAAACATCCCCTTCTATAATCACCATTTGTATCCCATATACAACTTTCATCGATGAGGGTTTTCAGGGTGGGTTAGGCTTAATATCCTTATGTTTCTTGAAATTTGAACAAAATTCATTATTACCTAAGGACTTAGTTCAGTGAAGGGTGAATGTCCTAAATTTCATGCATGTGTGTAATTACCTCTTTTGATTTGCTATCTACAACAGATTACTGTCACAGCTATGTATTTTACTTCGGCAGTAGATAGGAATTTTTCTACAATTAATGTTGTAACAAATTGGTATCACATCCATGTGTTATGAAATTAATATGTGTTAGGATTCATGCAGTGCTACGTATAGATCAAGATTCGATGCACATCATTCGAAATTGAGAAATCACGAGTTCAAATGTAATTTTTTATTTTTAGTTTTCTTTGCATAGATTCATGGACTTATTTGCAATTGAAAAATAAAAGGCTTAGGGTTCATCAACAATCATTTGCTAAGAGAAAGGACGATGAATGCGGCAGGAGGAAACGAGGATGACAAGGAGACGCCATGATGAAGGCAAGGAGAGTTGATCCATCCAAATCATGTGTACAGAATGTTTTGGTGTCTCTATTTATCTATTGTTGCCTACTTTGGTTTCATTTTTCGTTATTATGTATCTCGTCAATTTTTTTATAAATTAATCTCACATGCACACAATCTTCATACTTACCACATAAAGTTTGTTCTTCAATGATTTACCATATATCATGAGAAGTGAGAGTAGAAATGAAGAAAAAATCATTTATATAAGTATTTATATAATTGCATTGGATCAATCTGTTATTAAATTGAAAATGAAAATAAATATAAAGTAAAAAGCCATTCATATTACTTAAAATGAACTTATTCTTCCCCGATTTTAATAAGAAACTATTTGCTTAATAGATTTCATTGTGAAAAAATCTTTGTTAACATAAATGGTAAGAAATGTGAGAAAGGAAAATAGGATAAGGGAATGACCCCAATATGAAGAATAACTTTATATGAATATAAGATGGTAATGAAATGAGGAAAATGGAAGTTAATATTTACTTTTATTTGGATACCTATGTATTGTAAGGTGAAAGGAAGGCAAAATGATGTAAATGCTATTAAATGAACAATAACTTTTGCATTTAATAATATAATTAAATATTTAATTTAAATTTCATCAATAATAGTATATTTTGCATATTTATTGCATGAGATATAATTATTGCTTAAACCCAATTCACTAAACAGAAAGATACTTTGACAAAGGGAAAACTTATTTCAAAGTTTGCAAATAAAATTATTAACTTGTCACATTTATTTATGTGTTATTTTCAGTCTTTTGCCATTTTTCTTTATTACTTATCTTGCCAATTCTTACAAATTAATCAAGCATGCAAGGTTTCCTCTCACTTACTGCAAATAATATTTTTTCTACAATAATTTTCCATAAGCAAAAGTCACTTTGTTATCATGACATGGAAAGTCAAACATAACGAGAAAAAATAATATATAAAAATAAAAACACATAAAATTTAACCTAGTGATCTTACATCGATAGAATTATTAGTAAATTACAAGAGAGAGAGAAATGTGACATGAAATGCAAGTGTAATGTACAATATTATTTAATTATGTGATAGAATAAAATAAAAGAAAATTATTTAATTAATATTGTATATTATATTCTTGCATTACATCGAATCTATTAATGTACTAACAATGAAAAATATGAAGTGTAAAGACATCCATATTACCTGTAATGAACTTCTTCTTCACCTAACTTACGGGATATCTTTGTTTAAGATATTACATAGAAAAAAGTTGGTTAAAGAAAATGGAAAGAGATGTGAGGAAGGAAAAGCATAATAGGGAAGGGATTGTAAAATGGAAAATTTAACCTTAATTGAATATAAATTGGTGAATGAAAATAAAGAAAATGGAAGTTAAACTTTAGTCTTAATTGGATAACTATGTATAGTAAGGAGAAAGAAAGGAAAGAGGGTGCAAATGCTTTTAAATGAACTATTAATTATGCATTTTAATGATATGATTAAATAATTAATTTAAATTTTAATAATAATAGTTTATTTTATATATTTATTATATGAATAATACATCTATTTCTTAAGCCAAATCTATCAAGCAAAAAATACTCTTTACAAGGAGTAAACATATTCCAGAGTTTGTAAACAAGTTGCTTAATTTGGTGTCTTTATCTATGTATTATTGCTTGGTTTGTCACCATTTTTCTCTATTACTTATCTCGCCGACTTTATATAAATTAATTCTGCTCGTATGCATTGATTATAAATATCTTTTAAATTAGCATTCTCCTTCCCTTCAACATATCACATTTTGAAGTTGAAAGAAATTTTGCAAAATGAAAGTTGTTCTTGATTTTCTGCCATTACATTTCACTTCAATTTCATTCAGAAACAAAATTCATGAAAATTTTCCTTCTCATTTTTACATATCTCAGGATTAAACACAAATGAACTATTGAAGGAAAAAAGTTGTGAAATAAGAAAGATAGGAAATGGAGAAATACACCAAGTAAATGTATACTATAGATACCTTCGGTGGTTGATTGATGCATAGACAATGTCATAATTATATGCAATTAAAGTTTCCTCTGATGTATTAAAAACCACATTTTATCTTTTAGATCTTAGGAATTAATTGCTCAGATTACACTGAGTAGTATATGCTATGTTCATGTATCAAGGGAATCAAGGGCGTAGCACACACCATCACTCAGAAATCGAGAGGTCATGAGTTTGAATCTCACCAACGAGTAATGTGTACTCTTTTATTTTCAATCGTGAATTTTCTTACACTAGGTTTATGAACCTCCCTATGAGCCAAAAAAAAAAATAGTGCGATGTCCATGTTTTTGAAGAAGGTTCCTTCTTCCAGGAGTCCTGTGATTGGAAGAATTAAATTTGCACCTCCTGCATGTGAAAGTCATTCGAAGCGGTGGCCTTTGGAACGTTGGTCAATTAATCTCCACCATTTTTCTCTTACATATAACCAGATTTATTCTTCAAAGTCCTGTTTTTCGACAGATCTAATACATGGAACATGCAGGCAATCCAAACGAAGAAATGAAAAGAAGTCGTTTGTTCGTTCAACTTTCCCCCCACAATAACAAGCGCTTCCTAAGTGCTGCGGAAGTACTACTTGAGCCTTCTGAGTCACTATGAACAGGTCTACTTCTTCAGGGCCCAGGGACCTTCCGTTCCTCTTCCAGGTCTGTGGTGTTGATCATGTTCTTGTTAGAGGATCTTTCATAATATGTACTTTTGGAGGGAGAAAAAATGCATCATATATAGATGGTGCAAAAGGCTCTTGAAAATTGAGAGAGCAACAACAAGCATATATGTGTGAGATTGGTTTGTCTGGTCATTGCAGCTTCCTTGCAAAGCATGAGGTCCATGGCCAAGCTCGAGAAGAGACTGATCGCCTCCAACTCGACCATAAAGAAGGAAAAGACGACCGGGAAGAGACCTCATCTAGATGAAACCCCTCTGCAGAACATCAATGGTTTGACACGATCCTTTGATATATATTGATTTATTCTCTTTCCTACAATCTCGATCTAATTCTTTTGCTCTCTCAGGGGCATATTATTTTGCAGTGACAGGATCGATCGACGGGAAGTTTGAACACGGCTACAAGACGATGCCGCCAGAGAAAATTTCGGAGGTACCGTGATCCCGCGTTCCCGAAGCCAAACCGCAGCGCATACAATTTCTTCTTAGCGGATAAACATGCGAAGCTGAGGGCTGAGTTTCCTAACTGAGAGTAGTGCGCATAACTCTTAGTGCTAGCTGAGTTGAACGATCGCCGCCGCTTTCCGAACATTAGGGTGGCAACCGAAAAAAAAAAGAGTACAATAAGATAATAGGAGAGTCATGGAACAAGCTCACTGAAGATGAAAGAAAGGTAAACGTTTTATGCTCAAGTACAGGTGCTATGATTTGATGCTACTCCTGTCATGATTGAATTATGTTTGTGTTAACCATAATGATTCACTTAAAGCATGAGCTATAACAAATGGTGTTCAGCACGATTAAGTAGGACTTAGATAGGTGATTCGAATGCTTGAAACTTCTGATCCATGTTCTTACCGTTGCTTGTGTATTGTGCATAGGTTTTTAAGGCGCATGCCCTCAATGATAAAGAGAGGTACAAGAAGGAGTTGCTGGAGTACAAGGGAAACTGTGAAGCTTCCACATCCACTGGAATCAAGAAATCCAAAGCCATGCCATGACCTGGTGAAATATGGCAGTGGAGACTTTATGATACTGGAAGCAACAATATTAATTTTCTGTAGGTTTCTGGTCCGAGTTAAATAAGAGGAGACTTTGTTCAGCAGGAGGCTTGTCCTCATACTGATGAATAATTGACCAAATTAAGGTCGAGTGCAGCTTATTTTTCCTCCAGGTTTAGAGTCCATGTTTAGAGAAGTTTGGGTATAAGTTTTCATCAGTTATGTTCTGACATTGTGGAGTAACTTTGCAATAGTTTTCGAATTTTGTGGAATGTTTGATGCTTCAATTTATCAATTTTTATTTACTTGTGGAAGTTTTCTAAGTTTTATGGTTAATTTGACCACATCTAAATATGTGAATCCCTCAAGTTTTTTGTTTTCTAAATATTATATGTAGTGCCAATAGGTAGCGTGCGTATTTAGTTTAGAGATTTACTAGAATTCCTACTGAATTCGATATGACATATTTGGTAAATTTCTATTTCTTATCTAAATAGGGCTTTGTTCAAATGATTCTATTTACTTGACGGTTGACTTAGGACTTCAAAGGACTATAAATAAAGCATAGATATAATTTTGGAAAAACATCCATTCTATAATCACCATTTGTATCCCATATACAACTTTCATCTCTGAGGAGGGTTTTTAGGGAGGGTTAGGCTTAATATGCTTATGTTTCTTGAAATCTGAACAAAATTCATTATTACCTAAGGACTTAGTTCAGTGAAGGGTGAATGTCCTAAATTTCATGCATATGTGTCTTTATTTTGTAATTATCTCTTTTGATTTGATATCTACAACAGATTACACAGCTATGTATTTTATTTCGGCAGTAGATGTGCATTTTTATACAATTAATGTTGTAACAAATTGGTATCACATTCATGTGTTCTGAAATTAATATGTGTTTGGATTCATGGAAAACATCGGTGCAATGGTATCGTCACTCAAAGATTAAGAGATCAAGATTCGATGCACATCATTCGAAATTGAAACGTATGCATTTTTTATTGTTAGTCCTCACTTTCTTTGCATAGATTCATGGACTTTTTTGTAATCATCATCAATCATGTGCTAAGCAAAAGGACGATGAATGTGACCGTAGGAAACGAGGATGACAAGGAGACGCCATGATAAAGGCAAGGAGAGCGAGCTGATCCATCCAAATCAGCTACCATTCGTATGTACATGTGGTTAGGCGGACTTAGCAATATCAAGTTACAAAGGAGATTGTTAGAATTGACAAATTTCTTATTTGAGTTTAAATTAAAATTTTTATCTATCGAATATTTTATTAGGACTTTATTTTCCTATTTTTTTATTATGTATTTTTTTATTTGGATAGCATTTCATTTACTTCAAGGTGGTTTGGGTTTTTCCAATTGAGCAGGAGTTTCGGACTTAATATAGATGTAATAGTAAAAAAAAAAAGATCCACATTCCTCATTTGTACCTCAATTGGGATGACTTTCTTCACTCAGACTATCTATCTATATTTCATAAATTTAAATGAACTTCATTGCTATATGCAAACATATCTAGTGTTGAAACTAAAAATATTTTGTCAAGATTAGAAAGGAACTAAGTGTAATGCGCCATGCATGCAGCAGTTGATTTCTGAAATAACCTCTCTAAATTTACTGAACAAAAGAAGAAGAAGAAAGAAGAGAGAATTAAGAAGAAGAGTTGACTTCTGAAATAAATCTCTAAATTTACTGAACGAAAGAAGAAGAAGAAGAAGAAGAAAGAAGAAGAAAGTTGATTTCTAAAATAAACTCGATGTGAATAAACCCAAATCTAGTTTGGTGTTTATATTCGTGATTTGAATCAAACTCTTTGTAATCAAAATTTTACTCATGATCCAGTTGCCATTAGTCACACAAGAAATTGGTAGTACTTACAATGAAGCGATGACACATTTGATGTTTAAGAAGAGCACTTAAGTAATAAGAGATGCATCACTGTTCAATCGTATAGCTCATTTAAGCTATCGTGGGGAAAAAGGTACGTGTACATATAGTATGCTATTTGGTATTTTGGTTGCCCATTAAAGATGCGTATTTACTACAACTTGCCTTATCTCCATGACATAATATATGTAGTATTTACATCCATGGTCCCCCAAATAGTCCAGAGGTACATTGTGTAGTGAAGTTTTACAATTGTAACTCAAACATATCAGAATTCAAATGAAGGTTTAGACTAATATCATTATGTTTATCGTACTTAATCTAACTCAAAACTTAAATCAAATAGGACGCCTTTGGATGTGTGCTTTTTCATTGAGTTAAATGCTTATAAAATTGTCCTCAACTCAACGAGACCTGAAATATTGGTTCGATTGAAGGCCAAGTTATTTATTAGCATGTATGTGATTCCTTGTGGTAATTACAACAGTCATGTCGAATATACAATCCAAATGTGTGTAATCTTTTAAATGTCTAAAGTTACATCTTATATTTCCCCTCTTTAGTTGCACCTGAAAGGCTGATTATAAAGATTTGCTATGGACATGTTCAGCTTATTTGCAGAAGAACAGAAAAGCAACCAGTGAATATGCACCAATTCTTACAATGAAATGGAGAAGACTTCAACAATCATAAATGAAACAATCACAAATTTCGTAATTAATCAGAAACAGAATAATCGCTAAAAAAACAAAGTTCATAA
Source organism: Pontederia crassipes (assembly GCA_030549335.1). Lineage (NCBI taxonomy): Eukaryota > Viridiplantae > Streptophyta > Magnoliopsida > Commelinales > Pontederiaceae > Pontederia > Pontederia crassipes. Next base: position 10,271,790 of record JAUKPH010000017.1, read on the forward strand.
ATATAAAAAAAATGGGAAACACATACATACAACATCATTGGGCTGTATTTACAAAAAGAAACCATCAACTTTCTTCTATTTTAACAGAAGCCATAAATTTTTACAAGAGAAGTCCGCTGCTGACGTGTCACAATAAAATAGTGAAAATCATGAGGACATCTTGCTAAATATAAATAATGATACCTCACAATGCAACGATCACAAATGTCATATTCAGTGACCTCTACTGAGAGATGATAGAAACCCACCAGACTTCTTGTGAGGATTCTCAGATTCTTCTACCTGTTCAAATTAGAAAGAGCATTTAACACCTCAAAGGTGCCAGGAGCATAGTGAAGTTCTTGGCAGTTAACCAACCTCTTTGGAAATTCTTCGCAGGACCTCTAGAATCTCCGAGAAGTCTGGTCTATGAACTGGGTTATGCTGCCAACACCTCTCCAGCAGCTCAGCAAGCTTTGGATGAGTATTCTTAGGAATGGTAGGCCTCAAACCCTGAAAATGAAATGGCAGGAGCCACTTTGAGTACATATTTTGTAAGGAAATGACAATGCAATAAACGAAACTCTGGTCATCGGAACTTCAGATAGGCCTCATGATGCAGCTCAACTTTTAAGAAGGATCAAATTCTAAACAACGAATTGCTCACAGCAATTTGTGTTCAGCTGGCTAAAACAGTAATGAACTAATTTCTTCACATCTCAAGCACAAATATGAGCATTTTCCAAAAGTGCTTTCAAAGACTTTGAACGAATCATGTGTAACATATCAGATGCAAAGGAAAACTGTAATCACCCGATTGATCATAAACCTATTTCTTAAAGGGAAAAAAGCATATGCACGCTATAAATTTGTGGCATGATACGCGTAATACATTCATGTGTTCAATGAGAGTTTACTACTACACATGGACACAGGTATGCACGTAATGCGTGCAGCACACATTGATAATTCAATTATTTCTCCTAATCACTACCTCATTTAACACAAAAGATACTACTCGAAGGGCAGTTTTGCACGTTTGATATAATACTAAAACAATTTGAAGTCTGAATTTATAGTCTAACACATCCAAGACATAATGTGCGGCACTGTTTTGGCCACTTAACATACATCAAAACCATCCATATGACATTTAGGGTTTGTTTGTATACTTTGAAAAACTCAGTATTTTGCTGAAACCTTGTCTTATTTTCCTTGGTTGAAGATTTTCGTAATCTGGATAATAAAAATAGCGAATCAACAAACTGTGTAACAATCATATTACGTAGTAAAAAAAACTCTTCTGAACTGTGTTTTATTTTTCCACTCATCCCACTTCTTGTGAAGTTTTCATATTGTGACACATGTTTGTACCTTTGCCCTAATGTCATGCACGTTCACCTTCATTTGTTTGGCATGTATGTACATGCACATATTGATATTCTAAGTAACCTTGCAACATTACTTTAGAACTTGCTTTACCTTCTTGTTATGTTTACGTTACAATATATTGTTATATTATAATTTCACATTTACAAACTTATTCAAACGTTGCATCCAAACAAAGAGTACTTTTAAGATGAAATATTGACCAACATAAAACACTTTTTAAAAAGTGTTACTTATTAAAAAGAATTATATTTATCCAAAGAAGTGGATGTGATCCATACCTTTCGAACGACACCTACAGCTGCTTGTTGTGGCGACAGGTATTCATAAGGCACCTGGTAAAGGAACACAAGAAGTTAGAGAGCATGAAATAAAGGGAATCAACTGAATTAATTCATAGAAGATAGATCCTTAAACATTGGACTTAACAAACTCACCTTGGTTGTAATGAGCTCCCAAAGCACAACTCCAAAGCTAAAGACATCAGCCTTGTGATCATAAGGTTTGTGTTCTATGACCTACAGTTTGGTTACGCTACTAAGAAACTTGTTATAATATTAAAACTTTTTTCTGGTTGATTTTTCTTTTGAGGGGTTGGATGAAAATTCTAAATATTACTGACTGAAGAATATTGAGGAAAATTTAAAAATAAACTACCACAATAGGCAGTTACATACAACTAAATCATTACAATCATGCACGAAATAAAGAATAGCCATAAACATGATACATGGCCATTGATCAGTAAAGTGTCCAAAATACATGAACAAATATGAGACTCAACTGCATAGCCAACCTCCCTCTTTATTCCAAAATTGAATGATTTTCTCATGTATAATTGAATATACAACAACATCATCAATGAAGAATATTTGATACTTCACCTCTGGTGCCATCCAACGATAAGTTCCTGTTTCAGCAGTCATAACTCCAGATTGAGTTTTAACACGTGCAACACCAAAATCTGCAACCTTAACAACCTGTCCAGGTCATTTGTGAATTTCTCCTCAAAAAAAAAATTGTGAATTAAAGTAAACAGTGGTTACCAGAATCTAATTTAGGAACTCTTAAGGAAGAGAACGAACAAAAGTAGAGCCCTCAAGTCTAAAGAATGTCCTTATTTGAGAAACGACATCTAACTTTATGAAGGTGGATTATTAAATTAGTAAATCATCTAAAACTTATTACTGAAATTTTTTGTTTGAGAAAGGAAAGGCTGGGCACCAAGATTTGGGTGGCCATCTGTTCTGTTACTGCACACATTTTTGAAAGCCTTCTTTCACATAAGCAAACAAAACCACATATACAATTCCACAATTTAGCATTATACTGGTATTACCAATTGTAAGTAGTATTTATTCGTTACTTACTTTGTTTTCGTCCATCAGAAGGTTGGCAGTCTTAAGATCCCGGTGGATGATACTATTCTGGTGCAAGTAATTCATGCCCTTAGATATATCAATTGCTACTCGAAGTAAAGTTGGAAGGTTGAAAATACCCTTTTGCTTATGGAGATGGTCATACAAGCTTCCTCCTAACATGAATTCTTAACATAAAAAGTAAAGAGAAAAAGTTAGTGCTTCATATTTGGGTGCTTTTGGTAAGATCTAATAGACTTCATGTGGCAGATAGAAACAAAAATTAGTTGTCAGCATAGACCCATAAAACTGCACAAAATTGTCTTATATTTTTCTTATCCAAGTACCTGTGATGATAGATAAGCTAGGAGGCCTGGTACAAGCGCCAATGAATTGAACAACATTCTTGTGCCGAACCTTCCTGCGAAGACCAGAAATAAAAAGTGGTCAAAAGAAAAGATACCCAACAATTTTTCCACATCAGATAATTCAATGCAAGCATAAGAACTATGAGGACAAAAAAGGTCTGGCTCAAATGAGGAAATGCAATAGTTTATTCATTTCATAACAATGTGTCATCAGGTTTCTATTTCATCCTATATACTGGATCTTTGGTAATAATATAAAAAATGATTCAAATTGCTTGGTTTGGTGCGCAGTGTCATACAATTCACTAAGAAATTTAATATCTTTGAATTGAATACTGTGATATTTTATCGTAAAAGAATAATTTGATCTAGATGTCAACAGATTATGCATTTCCCATGACAAGCAAAAAATCATAAAGCAGGACTTCAGAAGGTATTATATCATTTGTATTTCCAATGGTTGTCACATACTCACATGTTTATCTTGAATTTCCATCTCGCTTGTTAATTAGTTAATCTGTTGGTCAATGTTTCTTCTCCTTTCCTATTATGTTCTTAGCCAGCTGGTGGACTCTGAATTAAAACAAATCTTGTGGAAATACGACATCATTGGCTTCCTCCTTGGCCATGACTTATTTCTGAATGACAAATGAAGCAACGAAAATTTAAATTATAGTAGTTTTTGCGGTCATTAATGAGGGATATAAAAGGAATGACATTCTAAGGCTAATGGGATAGATATAATTTAAATGAGGATCAAGGTTCATTGTGGCATTGTAATAATTAAATAGGAATTAGAATGCAAGATGTATATATTTGAAGATCAATGTTGTAGACTCGAGAATTAAGCCAATGGATCACGTAGTAAAATAAAGGAGGGAACTTGCTAGGCATTCTAAATGCCAAACATGCCCATTTCATCACTATACAGGAGTGGACAATGTACATAGTCACATTACAAAGCCATCGTTGAGTTACAAACCGCATGATGTAGACTTCCTGAGCAAATTCACGCTGCATATCAGCACTGATATGATCAGGTTTCAGAACTTTAATAGCCACATCCTGGCTACAGTATGTTCCTCGGTATCTGAAAAGTTTATATAACACACATTCTGTTAATATTTAGCTACACTCTTCATCTATGTATGTATGTATGTTTATCTTACCCACAAGAGATACTTACAGATCACCATATGTTCCAGATGCAACTTTATTTCCAAATTTCAGCTGGCGAAAGTCGATTTCTCATACATCCTTCCCATCTGTTGGTATTCTTACATGGTCAGATGTGGCAACCTCAGGGGATTGTGCATTTTCCCTCTGGGGAGTCCATGATTGAGTCTTAGAAAATGTTTTATTCTGTATAAAATCACACCGTTAACTTGAATAATACATTATATAACACATACAGAACCACAGGCTCAGAGGAAGGGTCTCATAATTTCTAGTCATTCTTTTTTGTGCGCATCAGGTTTTCTGAGATATGGTTCCCATTGTTTTGAGATGAAAAAAATGATGTAAATTATATAAGAAAAACTCAGAAGATTTAATATACATATATATACACACACACTTGCCAAACACTGGAAATCTGTGCACCAAGAAAACTCGTGGAGGAAAAACTTTAAGAATTTCCATCCCAAATTGGGTTGATTTGAACTTTCTGACATGAAAAAGAACATTTAACTAGATTAGGTGCTGTTATGATCATGATTATTCCCAGATGAAAGACATCAAATTGAAGACTTAGTTTCCTTCTTCCTATCTGGGCCGCCTTAGATGACCTGAATTCTTGGAATTTTGGACACATACTCACATTTTCCTGCAGAATATCCCAGCTCCTTCGGTAACTACCAATTTCAAACAACACACTTTTGCTTCTATCATACTTTAACCACTAATTTTTTAAGGCAATAGTTTAACGCATAATTGATTATCCAACCTTATGAAAACACAGCTTAACGCATAATCGATTATCCAAACCATATTTAAGTTCTGAATATCATAATTTCGTAAGAAAAGTAGTTGCCATAGATCAAAATTAAATTCTATCACAGATATAAAAATATTTTAAAATACTTCTAAAAAAACTTTTAAAATCCAAGTTAACTTGATGTCCAATATGACCTACAACAGAGTTCTTTTTTTTATTTTTTATTTTTTATTTTTGAGACTGCAACAGAAATATTATCAAAATAAACATTAGAAATTGAAAGTACCCATGAGGCAAAGATGTCAGTTTCAGGATTTGATATTAGAAAATATAGCATAAACTACTTATGAAGGACTGGATTCATGTATTAGTTCTTAAAGGTATCGATCATCTAATGCAAAAATATATATATGAAATTTACCTCCATATTCTCAATCTCCTTTCGCAATGAATCAGTAAGTTCCTCAGTTTCCTAAACATTTTCAACAAAGGTAAGACTCTTTCCTTTCAAATATAGAACAAGAAAAAACACAAATCAAATTATGATAATATTTCAGGAGATTATGTTCTCTAAACCTGGAATAGTAACCAATTACGTTGCACAAAAGAGGGGGAAAATACAGGAAAAGGTACAAACATGATTGAATATCAGAAGAAAGCAGTCTAATTATACAAATGAAAGTGAATTTTGATCATTTTGGAAAGAAACACATCTATTAAGAAATAGGGTCATTATATGTCTATACGTTAAGATAACTAATGCTCAAAAGTTACTGAGAATTCATTTTGAATTTCTACTTTGACCAAATCAACACTTCAGTCCAGTGATCATGATTTTGATAACAGTTTGTATAACATATGAAATTCTTTTTAATTAAAATGCATTCATCTAAGTAATTGCTCCAAAGGAGACCATACATATAATATATGAATTTGTGGACGGGGAACCTTTTACTGAAAGTTGTTTTCAAGCCAGTGACAATATAAATTCTGGAGTTTATTATTGTGGAAGGGAGATTCTGTATATGCAAAGACAAACAACAACAACAAAGCCTTATCCCATTAGGTGGGGTCGGCTACATGGATCATACGACGCTATTCCGCATTCGTTGATCCATGTTCATGCGATTCGACAGGGTTTTACGCTGGCTGTCGGGGCCTAACACAACCCTCCTCCTTTATCCGGGCTTGGGACCGGCTATAAAACATAGGCGGAGTTCTGTATATGCAAAGAATCACAAGAAATTATCTAAAGGTTCAAAGTTAGATTTCTACAAATTTGATATGAAATTGTCGCTAATGACAATATTTTCCAAAGTAGAAATCAAAAGAATCTCATAATAACAGCAAAACGGAGACCATAAGTTAATATTTTGGTTTCCAAAACATGGAAGTAAAATTTTCCTTGAGATGTATCTTCTATTTGAAGAGGAGAAGGACGAGGAAGAAGTTTCAATATTATTTTTTTTAGGGGAATAAGTTTCATTATTTTCGATGAGATTTTTTTCTTTTTTGTAAAGGATAATTAATAACTGTCATTATTTTCCATGAGATCTTTTTAAAGGAATAAGTTTCATTATTTTCGATGAGATTTTTTTCTTTTTGTAAAGGATGACAAATAAGCTTCATTATTTTCCATGAGATTTCATTGTTTTGATTTTAAGCCTTTTTAGAAGGTTTATTTTTTTTTTTTTTTTTGAGAAAAGGAAGGTTTATATTACGTTATAAGTTGAAAACTTTTTTCAAACTAATATATTTATCAATAGCACCCTATGGACTCTAAACTGAGCTATGTGGCAAAGAATCAAGACTAGCGTTGCTTGCACAAAATCAATTTTCATAATGTGAACTCAGGTCTAAATCAACCTTACCATTTCTGCAGGCTTAGCTTTACCACCTTGTGTCAACAAAAGAATTACATTAACTGTTTTCTCCACTTCATATAGTTTATATATTATTGAAACTTGACTGTTGTTTTATCATAACAAAATTATAAACTTATAAATTTAGCCCCTAAACATGCCCCAGTTTGACATATAGATTCTTCCGTTAAGTTCCATCTGAAATTTTGTTAAAACTTATATTTTTAATAATCATGAAATGACAGTTTAATATTACAAAAAATATTCCCTCACTACCTAAATAAGTAGTAATATTATAAAAACTTATATTTCCCTCACTACCTTATTACATAAAAAATATTTTTAAAAAAAATGAATGGAGGTGAAAATAATATTTCATAGTCTTTTGATCATTATGAAATATTGTGATCAAATTGGTTTCTTTTAGTATTTTCCTTATGTTAAAAAGTGCGGGTAAGAATAATATTTTATAACAACAACAACAACAACAAAGCCTTATCCCACTAGGTGGGGTCGGCTACATGGATCATACGACGCCATTCCGCTCTATTAGTAACCAAACCTTTCGATATATTATTCACCAATAGATCTTGCTCTATTAGTTCGCCAAGTGTCCGCCTTGGCCTCCCTCTCCCTCTTTTAATCGGACTCCAGATTATTTGATCTACTCTTCTTATTGGCGCATCTAATGGTCTTCTCTGAACATGACCAAACCATCTCAAATGATTCTCTACCATTTTCTCACTAATAGGAGCCACTCCGACTCGTTCACGTATATGGTCATTCCTAATCTTATCTAATCTTGTATGACCACACATCCATCTCAAGATCATCATTTCGACTACCCCCACTTTACGTTCATGTTGTCCCTTCATAATCCAACATTCACTACCATATAACACTGCTGGTCTTATAGCAGTACGATAGAATTTTCCTTTAACTTTATTGGGTACTTTTCTATCACAAAGAACTCCACTGGCTTTCCTCCACTTACACCAACCAGCTTGAATTCTATGATTAACATCGTCATCAATCTCACCATCTTGTCTTACAATTGATCCTAAATATTTGAACTTTGTCACTTGAGGAATTATATCCTCCCCTAGCCTAACTTTCAAATCGTCTCTAAGTTGTTTATTTGTGAAATTGCTATGCATATATTCTGTTTTATTCCTACTTAAACGAAAACCCTTTGATTCCAACGTATTTTTTCATATTTTCAATTTTGTATTAATCTCTTCTCTTGAATCCGCTAAAAGTACTATATCATCCGCAAATAGCATGCACTTAGGTACCTCCTCTGTGATACTCTCGGTTATAGCATCGATAACTAAGTTAAATAGATACGGGCTTAAAGTTGATCCTTGATGTAGGTCAATTCCTATAGGAAATTCATTTGTCTCTCCTCCGGGTGTCCTAACCCTAGTCAATGCTCCATCGTACATATTTTGTATTACCTTAATGTAGGCAACACTCACCCTCTTCTTTTGCAAGGCTTTCCAAAGTACATCCCTTGGTATCCGATCATACGTCTTCTCTAAGTCAATGAAAGCCATATGTAAGTCTCTTCTCCTACTTCGATACTTCTCCATCATCCCCCTTAATAAATAAATCGCCTCTGTAGTGGATCTTCCTGGCATGAACCCAAATTGTCTCTCAGAAATATTAGTCTCCATTCTCAATCTATGCTCAATCACTTTTTCCCATAATTTCATTGTGTGACTCATAAGTTTAATCCCTCTATAATTTGCACAATTCTGAATATCCCCTTTATTTTTGTAAATAGGAACTAATGTACTTAATCTCCAATCATCAGGCATCTTTTTGGATCGTAAAATCTCATTAAATAGTTTACATAACCACAACACATTTTTCTCCTAAACATTTCCAAACTTCAATCGATATACCATCCGGTCCAACGGCTTTACCATTCTCCATTTTCTTAAGAGCTTCGCTAACCTCCAAGACTTTAATTCTACGATAAAATGACCTATTAAGCTCACATTCGCTAACTGTCAAATCCTCTAAATCACAACGGGAACCTTCACATCCATCATTAAATAGCTTATAGAAATACTCTTCTCATCTGTTCTTAATATCTCCTTCAGTAACTAAAACCTTGCCAACTTCATTTTTTATGCATCTTACTTGATCCAAATCTCTCGACTCCTCTTTATTCCTTGCAATCTTGTAAATCCTTTGTCCCTAACTCCTTATAAAACCCCTCATATGCTTTAGCACGAGCATCACTAACTGCCTTCTTAGCCTCCCTTTTCTCCAAACGATACTTTTCCCAATTGTCAGAACTATTGTCCAAGTGTATCGCCTTGAAACAATTCTTCTTATTACGCACCTTTTCTTGGACCTCCTCATTCCACCACCAAGTCTCCTTATCTCGTGGTCCAAAACCTTTTGATTCTCCTAAAATGGCTTTAGCAACCATTTCAACCTTTTTTGCCACATTCTCCCACATGATACTAGCATCTCCTTCCAACTCCCACACACTTTCCTCTAATAACTTACTTTTAAAAGTCTCTCGCTTCTCCCCCTTTAACTGCCACCACTTGATCTTTCGATCAAAAACTGTTCAAGCTTTTGGTTTTATACATTTCATTTGCATATCAAGAACTAACAATCTATGTTGTGTAGTCACGCCATGCTCAGGAATTACTTTGCAATTAGTACAACGTCTTTTATCAGTATTTCTTGTCAAGAAAAATCGATTTGAGACCTATGAATTCCACTTTTGTATGTGATTAAATGTTCCTCTTTCTTCCTAAAACAAGTGTTGATAATCTTAAGGTCGTATGCTAAAGAAAAATCAATAATAGTTTGTCCTTCCTCATTCAACTCCCCAAAACCAAAACCACCATGAACCTTTGCATGTGGTCCTGCCTCTTTACCAACATGTCCATTAAGGTCTCCCCCAATATAAACTTTCTCGGTTGTTGGTATACTTTCAATCAAACCCTCCATATCTGCCCAAAACTTCTCCTTACTTGGGGTGCATATGCACTAATAATGTTCATAGTCTCATTTCCAACAATTACTTTCAAGGATATGATTCGATCATCAATCCTTTTAACTTCCACAACATTCTTCCTCCATTCTGTATCCGCGATAATACCAACACCATTCCTTCCATTTACCTTACCTGTGTACCAAAGTTTGGAACCATTTAACCTAATCTCTTTACTTCCCTCTCCTATCCATCTAGTTTCTTGCAAGCATAAGATACTAATCTTACGCTGGTCCATTACTTGTGCCACCTCGAGGCGCTTCCCATTCAACGTCCAATGTTCCAAGAACCTAATCTGACCTTAGTCTCATGAACTAGCTTCTTTAACCGCCTCCGTCCATTAGAGTGTGGTAGCCCTTGCTCATTTAACACTGCATTCAGGCGAGGATGCAGCGGCTCTTGCTCTCTTATCACTGTACCCGAGCTGTACAACGCGTTACTTACGGGTAACGACCTAGCATTAACACAATATATTCGTTGAACCATGTTCATAAGATTCGACAGGATTTTACGCTATTAGAACTTTGGATGAAACCTAATGGAAGGATCTAAGTGTCAAATCATTATAAGACCAGGATTTAAAATTTGTAAGTTTGTAATTTTATAACTTAGGGTTAGATGCAGAAAAAAGATGTAATTAAGGGGATGTTAGAGGAAATAGCCTTTTCATATAACAAAATGACATTTTTGGTATTTGATTATTTTATTCAAATACATATATGTAATGAAAGGGGGCAATATGTGTTTTTCTTTGGTAATTCAAGGGACGTCTATGCCAATAATAGAGCATTGGAAGTAGAAACTAAAGTTGAGATAAGGTAGCTCCTGAAATAAATTCCCAGGTTCACCCCATAGGAAGGTCAATATTTTTATCATTTAGACAACATAAATTTGCTAGTGAACCGAACCTCCTTTAGGTGGACATACAGAAAAAATAAAATTGAATACAAATCATGACATCTGAAAAATTGCAAAGAATACACATCAAACATGAGAAGGGAAAAACTACCTCACGATCCCATCCATCAACAACAAATACGTCTAATGAGTAACCATCATTTGTTGAAAATGCATGCGCTTCTTGAATGTTAAGTCCGAGCCCGGAAAGCAAAGAAGTTAACTGGTACAAAAGTATAGAAATTCAGAAGAAGTGTCTTCATGTTAAAATAAAAAATAAGAATGCACGAGATGATATTAAGTTATATAAAATTCCATGCATAAGCACAAGAAATTCAAATGTTACTTGTTAATTTTCTGTAACCATACACAACACACATACCCAAATTCCATGCATAAGTACATGATTAATTTTCTGTTCTTCAGAGTTCAGACAATATACCTTTCATCTGATTTTGGAGAGGCTACAATTAAATCTTTAAGGCACACTCGAGATGAGTGATCTTAAGCAGAAATACTTTCCCTTCTAGTTTTTGTGATGTCACAGTGGCAATGTTTATAAAGTTACTACTGCCTTGCAGTTGCACTTCGACTAATTTTATTTGTTAATGTGATAACAGGTTAAAATAGAAGACAGCACATAGTTCCCTTGAATGAACAGTCATCACTGTGAACCTAAACTCAAAATCATATAGCAATCAATGTGCAAAATGATAAACATTACCAAACTGAGAATCTTTGGCCTGTCATCAGTAGAAATGGTTATTTCATGCATTGGCCTGCAAATGTTTGATCCGGACAATGTCAATAGAAGCAAAATGGAAGTTCAATCATTTATTTTACATCATTATTCCTCCCAAATATTATAAATATAGATACAAACATGTCGGCATACCCGATGTTGCCCAGGTACGGGTACGATGGTATGATAATTTTTTAGCGTACGGGTATGTCAATATAAATATACATATTAAAATACGTCATATTATAATATACGAAATCAAATTTTCATAAATAGATACTTAATAAGTAAGAAAAAACATTTGGGAAGCAACAGAAAAGCATAAATATTAAAATTTTAAAAGTTGCAAAACCCATATAGGTCAAGAGAAAAGCCCACTTTTAGGTCCAAACTAACTTTTAATCAAACTTGCAAAGCCATAATGCCCGACAAATGAACATTGGTCCCACTTGAGTGAAGTAAATCCTCAGCCCCCATAATATATATAGCAGCGTTGTAAGACCTAGAACAGTCAATCGGACGACCAATCGATCGGACTAGTCCAACAGCAACCTGGGTCCTTCAATAGATTGTGGGTCAAACTGAAACTGGGAAATCCATGAGACCAGTCAACCCGGTTGAACCATTTGAACTGGTTAGTTTTTAATGAATCAGTCAAAATGAAACTGGGAAATCCATGGCACCAGTCATAGGTTGAACCATTTGAACCAGCTAGTTTTTAATGAATCGGTTCAGTTCAAATGGCAAGTTTTTTTGTCAAATGTTGATTACACTCAGTCGTTTAGAATTAATTAAATGATATTTGATGAGATTTGAATGAGTCTTTAATTAGTTTTTAATGAGCCTGTTTGAATTTAATATTTTAGTTAATTTTATGATGCAAGCATGCATTGAAGAATTAATTTTTCACATTGCAACATCCTCCAATTAAATTAGTTTAATATTATAATTTATTAAGCAAATTATAAAATTAGAACTAGTTTAATTAATTTGATATTAGACCTTATCCTATCTTATTTTTTTTATTGTTTTCTTTTAACTTATTAATCAACTACATCCTTGAATACTAATTAAATAATTTAAAGTTTTAAATCACTAAAAAATTTTAAAAAAAATCATTTACACAATTTCTAGTAGTCGATGTTTATTTTGTATAATCTGACATCATATGGATTGCCTAAAAAATACATCATAGTGGATCTGAATTGGCAAGTTGTAATTTATCTTCTTGTGTCTCAAAAATATTATTATTAGTTTTTAATATTTTTCCAAACTTTGATATGTAATATGTTTAGTATTTGACAAAGATATCTATATAATTTACTTTAATATACTTTACTATTCATATTATTTTATTATCATCCAATTCATCTTATGATATGAGATAAAAGTTAGGAATCAACTTATGTAATTTAGTCAATCCAATAAAGTAGAACAGCGGTGTGTGGATGGCAGCCAGGCCTATATTTCTTGGTTTCAATAGGACTCCTTACGAGCGTTGTTTCTATCTACTATTATCTAAAAATAATCAAGTTATTAATGACTGGACGAAACCAAGAAATAACTCCTTACGTGCGAAATTATAGAAGATCTCCTTTCAGATCAAACAATTCCATCGAATTGAGTATGACTGTATGTGTGATAGCATCATCCCCTTCCCAAAATTGCAAAAGTTCAGGCCTCAATTCGTATTCAAGGGGATAAAGAAAAAGTTCAGGGGTTTAAAACCTTCAGGGTTCAATGTCCAATCCGGATCTTATAACATTGATATCTAGGTGCGAGAGATGTGAGGATGTGAGGAAAGTGGAAAAACAAATCTTTCAGCTCCTGGCGGCAGCGAATAAGTGCTAAAGATGCATCATGTCAGAGTTGCATGCAAGAGAGGAGAAGCCAAAGAGCATCAAGAAGCCTTCGACCTAGTTTCCAAAACCAATGGAGTTCCTTGATGCATCCTCAAGAATCAAGATGTATCATGCAGGTTGCTGGGATTTGAGAGAGCCTAGGACAGCGAGGTCAGAGAAATCCATGTTTAATTATCTCTGTGTTTTCTTGGAAGTACCAGCATACCCACAGTGTAACCCTTGTACCCAGTATGGGTACTCCGTCCAAGTTGGTTCATTCATGCATCAGAACACCAAAAAAAACAGAAAAAAGGAAACCATTATGCTGTCTAACCAATTAGTATCATATTCGCTAGAAAAGAGAAAAGAAAGGACTTGCAGCTTTGGATATATAGTAACTAACAGTTGGACAAGGTAAGTTTCCAACTTCATGAATATATTTAATGTTAAAAATGTAAAGCATAAATGATAACAAAAAAGGGTACACAACAATTGAGCTAGTCTCAAATGCAAAACTATTTCTTATGCATATCACACAGATCAACTTAAAGAAAGTAGAACCTGGGTATGAGTCTAAAGGCATTAGCACAACTATCTCCATCTCGGACAGGGTGTCTGCTGGCTTCAAGGGCAAGAGACTCCAGATTAGAAGATGAATCAAATGTGGAAGGACGAACACTGCTGATTGTAACACGTACATTGAAAAAGGAAGTTAGAATTGTAACAGAAGATTCATTAGACACGTAATATATAAATGCACAGCTGTTTATAGTACTGTTAGAGAATAAACAAATCAAATTCTACCTGGGTCCAGTGAAGTAAGTAGATGTAGAATGAGCTTCTTCTCCTGCTATGCTTGAATCAGAAGAATTAGTTGGGTTTACATCAAAAGATGGAGCTACCTAAGCAAACAATTAATTGGGTTTCATTGGATAAGTAGTAGAAATAGACATTATCAACTATAATAGAGGCACAGTGCATATGTATGAAGTAATGTATCCATTTATCAATTTTATGACTTCTCATAGACTGATTACATATCCAGCGACCATATGAACATTAAGATAGACAAGGGACTGTAAACCTGCAACTGTGAAGATATGCAGATTTCCAAACTGCAACATTTAACAACTGCACACATTGACATAAAACACCAACACTGGCATACTCTGTCGGCAGAAAATAGTAGATAAAATATCTGAACACCTTTTATGCCTGCCTTTTACAAAAACAAAAAAAAGGTGTGTTGAAGGGCACTAAACATAAAACCAACCTTCCAATTCTAGTGCATTCAACATCCAAAGCAATGATGAGTTTAAATGCCAAAGAAAGATAAATGAAGTGAGAAGTACAGAAAGGTGGTTATGCAAAATGAAGAGGCATGAATTAACAGATAGCACCTCAAATCATTGGTTTGACACATCAGCATATAGACATTGATGAAGAGCATTAAATGTCAAAGAAGCTGCTTCTCGGGCTCAATTGAAACATTTTTTTTTTCTTTTTTGAGAGAGAATTTCTTTCTGAAATGACAGTCATTTTGGACAATGCAACAAGGGTAGTAATCATCAAATGGGATGATGCATACGATAAATGTCTTATATCCATTTAACATGTTTGTTCCTATCATATCATATCAGCATGGGACTGCTTATACAGTCAGCCAGATGTATGTTTAATCAGAGGTTTCTGTGACCCAGAAAACAGTCCACTTATTAGTGTGGACGGGACGTCAATCCCACAAATGAACAATATATCATTCACATGTAATCTAAAAACAACAGTATTGACAACATATTACTGATATTTGAACATCTGGTGTTGCAAAGGATGCGTGCTTTCACCTGAATTAAACGAACCATGAAAGCAGGTCTCTTAGCAGGATCTTGAGCCGCATCCAACAGGTGCTGATGCATCAAGACATCCTCAGTCCTCTCTATATTTACATCCATAGCATATCTGCATGATCCACAAAAAACACATTTTACAACACTTACAAAAGAAATATTATGACGCCCGATTTAGTATTATTATATACCACCGTCAGTAGCTACGTGAACAAGATTCCAAGAAGAGTATACTAAAGAACATTTTCACACTGATAAAACATCATCAAAAATCAAAAGACGAACTCACTGACCACGATCTAATAGTGGAAAAATGTTATTGGTAAGTGTACAGAACGGATTTTTCGACGCAAGTAGACGAGGCTCCATTTAGCATTTGCCAACAGGTAGATAAAGAAGAAAGCAGGTAAGCTTCCATATTGAACAAGAAATTCATCAGATATCGAACAGTGCAAGAGATATCAAAAGCAAATGCAGAAAGGACACGGGGCTGAACATGGAAACGCATCTAACGTTCCGTAGCTTGCGTCAACATGGAGAACCGGGAAGACCACAATCTTGAATGAAACCAATGGGTGTCCAAAGTAGAAACCAGGCAGGCTCAATCTCGAACGGAGAAACGAGTGGAAAATTCAGATTTTCCAGTACAGGTCGCAGGGACAAGAGACGGGCGACGTGGTAGAAAATGTCCCAGATCAAAAGCCGCGGCTTTTCCAATTCTTGTCGCATATTTTAAAACGAAATCGCCGGACAAGTATAAAAAACAATTCGTGCGGAATACCTACCGCGCCGGCAAACGATTGAAGTGATTCCACAGTCCGTCCTCGAACGACGGCAGGAGAGCCTCCGGCCGGCCGGCCTCCTTCACCCGCCGCAGCACCTCGTTGTACACGTCCAGCTTGTGCCGCTGCTGCAGTTGCTGATGCCTTGGCTGCCCCTGCAACGAGTCCATCGTCGGCGCCGCACGGCTGCCGCAGCGCTCCGTCCCGTCCTCCTCCCCCATTCGAAAATTCCCGAAACCAGGTCCAGAAACGTCGCGCGCACTGATTTGGCACCAAGAGGCGATTAAAAAAAGACTTTTTTTTTTTGCTTATAAAAATCGCTCCTTTATGCGTTCGAAACAATCGTCAATGGCTTCAAGTGAGACGGGGCAACTGGCAAGTCGACGGGCGGTGCATGAGGAGAACAAATGGCTACAAAAATACCGCGGCAAAAATCTATCGAAAATAAAAAATATCTTGTAACCCAATCAGAATTTTATTTTTAATTTTTAATATCGCTTGACAGCGACAGATGTCACAGATCATACAGGAAAAAAAAATTAAATCTTGTTCCTATTAGAAGGAAAAAAACAACTAATAAATTGTTTCTCCATCATTAATTATAGATATCGATCACCTTTGAACAAAAAAGGAGCTGATAAAATTCAGGATATTGAAATTTCCTTATGGATAACTATCAACCTTTGCAAGAGATTGAAAACTGAATATAAAAATGAATACACTTCCGGAAAGGAAATATCTTTATATTAAATAGAATATTATATTCTGTCCGAGAGAAAATCACAAAGTTTTTTTAATTAAGGCACTATTCTTTAGCTTGTGTTTCGATTCAGTCTTACTATTGACTTGGCGCTGATGTCATGTTTTCATCATCATTCGCTAAATATTACCATAAAAAGTGTCATGAAAAAGTTTGTTCATTATAAGACCCCTCTGAAAGAGGTTGAAATGTCATTTTTTATCTTAATATAATAGCTCTTGAACACATCAATATACACTGTTTTTTTATTTTGAGATTAAACATCACAAAGATAACAAAAGATATATTTCACCGATATTACAGGATTTTGACATCTAATACACACATGTTACCTTTTTTATGTCCGTATGATGTCAACACGTCAATCTCTTGATAGAGATCCTGAATGAGAGACTTGATAGCGTGATTAAGATTAATGTAAGATATATAACAATACCAAGCATTGAACGTCACATGAACCTCATTAGAGAACTCCATGTCCTAGCACTAATATAAATAGGGAATAAAGATGGTGTGAAAAAGATCAGATATGATAGTTTACACTTATTTGTTTATATATAAATATATATAAACACTTTTGCGTAGCAAATGTGTAGTATAAGCGTCCACGTTCAATGAACAGCAAAAGAATTAACTTCATTGTTTGGTGGAAGCGTCCACATTCAATGAACTGAAAAGGAATAATGTAACTTCTTATAAGCGGCTCACTTATTAATTAATGACATTTGCGACAACTCAAGAATACGAAAGCTCAAAAAAAAAAAAGATCTTTTTTTTTTCAGTTTCTTAGTATGTATTATCCAATTAAGTTTAAGTTATCGTAAGTAATTTCAAATCTGTGTCTTCATCGGGCATATAAAGTGTATGAAGCGCTGCACGTATCAAGAGATTTTAAGCGCTTTTTTTATTTTTTTCAATATATTTTTTTATTAATAACTTAAAGAATCATTCATGATAAAAAAAAATCCACTTATAACATCAAAATTTATATAAAATAGTTATATGATAATAGCGTGCAGTGAAAATTTTAAAAATAATGATTATAATTGTTAAGGATGATTTGAGCCGTATTTTTATTATCACTCATTATTCTCTAAATTATTAATGAATGAAGATATAAAAAAATAAAGAAAAGTTGTTGAAAACTCGCTTGTCACGCTTTACACGCTCATTAAACTCATATATATATTAGATTTATTATAACATATATAATCATAGAAGTTGGAGTATATTACACGAATAATTCTAACTTTGAGTCGATTTTTAATTGGTCCATCAACTTCAATTTATAATCAGAACGTCTCTCATCTTTTATTTTCTTGCACGATTAGTCTTCTTGATCGGTGATAGTGAGTTTTTCGGTTGCCTTGCATACGTGGCCGACACTTGAGCCATTTCTATCTCATTCACGTCATTTAACGCTCCAAACCAGGTAAATTACACGGATCGCCCCCCAACTTTGAATTGATTTCTAAACAGACCCCCAACTTTGATATTATTGCATGATTCATCCACTTGACCGGTAAGAAACAGTCTCCCGATTATCTTGCGACGTGGTATATTAAAATATAATAAAAAATTTTAACTAGCTGATATCACACAATAAAAAATATTATAAAAATTTCAGAACGTGGACGAGCTGTCAGAGGAGGGGTGTCGGCCCCCCTCTTCAAGCTTGCCCTTTGACGAGCTGGCATAGGGGGCACCGGCCCTCCTCTCCGAGCTCGCCCACTCTCCAAGCTCGCGAGCTCGTTGGCGCTCCTATCATTTTTATTTTTTATAGTCTTTCAATTTTGAGTCGTTTAAAGTCGTCGACGAGCTCGCGAGGAGGCGTTGGCACCCCTTATGCGAAGCTCGTCGGTGGACGAGCTTGGAGAGGGGGGTCGGTGCCCCCTATGCCAACTCGCCAAAGGGCAAGCTTGGAGAGAGGGGCCGACACTCCCCTCTGCTAGCTCGTCCGCGTATAATATTTTTTATTGTGTGATGTCAGCTAGTTAAATTTTTTTATTATATTTTATCATACCACGTCGCAAGATAATCGAGAGATTATTTCTTACCGGTCAAGTGGATGAATGGTGTAATATTATCAAAGTTAGGGAACTATTTAGAAATCGACTCAAAGTTGAGGAATGATCCGTGTAATTTATCTGATTTGGAGCGTTAAATGACGTGGATGACTTAAATGACGTGAATGAGAGAGAAACGGCTTACGTGTCGGCCACGTATGCAAGGCAATCGGGAAACTCACTATCACCGGTCAAGAATACTAATCGTGCAAGAAAATAAAAGATGAGGGATTTCTGGTTATAAATTGAAGTTGGAGGACCAGTTGAAAATTGACTCAAAGTTGGGGAATTGTAATTTACCCTAGAAGTTGCAGAATACCTCTTGCAATGGAAGCGGATTGTCGGGGCCTTTTCATGAACACTTGATGAACGCACTTCTATCTCGGGATCGGAAATCGAATCTCAAGGGAACGAAACACCTTATGAAGGATCCCAAGGAGGTGAATTGATGTTAAATTAAAAATGTCGATTTTACAAAGAACATCACGGAAGTACAAAAACCGATTCTTAAAACCTTTGCAAATAAAGCAATTCAGATTATAAACATAACATAAACGAGGAGAGAGAGAGAAAATCAAACGCAAAGACACGGTAGTTGTTGACGAGGTTTGACCACATCTTGACCTACGTCCTTGCTCCGACTTCTCGATCTCGAGACCGTCGGAGATTCCACTAATCCCTTCTTTGTTCCAAATGGGATAAGGAAGAAAGATCTTTACATCAATCACATTTTCTCTACTTCGAGAGGCAAGGCAACCTCTTCTCCTAGGAAGCTAATCTATTTCTCTCGCTCAAGAGGTAAGATTTAGAATCTCTTTTACACAGGAGCTCTCTCTATTTTTTCTGAACAAAAATGTTTCTCTCTTTTACAATTCTATGCTCACAATAGTGGAAGAAAGAAAAAAAGAAAACTCTAAATGATTTCTTGTAAGTTTTCATTTTGATTTCTTCTTTTGATTTCTTGAAGTTTTGCTTCAGTGCCTGGATGGAGTGCCTTTGCTTCTGACTTTGGTACTCCTTTTATAGGCTCTAGTATGTGAAAAATTCATCCAGAATTTATTTCACATTTTTCTCCTTCAAATTTGGTCGTTACTATTCACTTGAGCCATGGACCGATCGATCGGTCTATATGACCGTTGCGCCATTTATGCAGCTCCCAACATTAGCACTCAAACTGGGCCTCCCAACGAGCCTTGTGCCTGTTGGAACAGTTTTTTTTTTACAACACATGTAGAAAAAAATTCAAACAATTTGCCAAAAATATTAAAATAAATCAGAAAAAATATATTATGGTCTAGGTTCATCCATAATATATTTGTGATGACAAAGACCACTTTGTCCCTCGATTGTGGTCATACAATTGAGATGCGCAGATCCCAAAAATAATAACAAATATTATTTTTCAGCGTAATAACGAGTTTGAGAAGAAAATAAAAAAGTTACGTAATAACATATATAAATCATAGAGGTTACGGAATACCTTTTGCAGCGAAAGCGGATCGTCGGGACCTTTCAACGAACACTTGACAAATGCACTTGTACCTCGGGATCGGAGACAGAACCTCGGGGGGAACGAAACACCTTGCCACAACACAAGTATCTCTGGATGAACCTCCACAAAAGCGTGTTTAGAACCTCTGTTATGGGTCTCCTTTTATAGGGGGAGGAATACGTGGGTGAAGGGTTAAGCAGAACACATCACACGCGTCCATCGCGTGTGATCGCGCGAATCACGCAAAGAGATCGCGCAATCTGCAGTCCGTTTGCGCGATCGCGTAGTCCGCTCACGGTTGCGCACGTCTTCGCCCACGTGGTCACGTGCACACGCGGCCCATGTGCCCAAAATGGCATTTTTCTAACATATATGGATAAGGAGTGTTAGGAAAGCGATAAAGGTAAGCAATCAGTAATAGTCAATTGGCAGTCTCGTGGAAGAAGTTACGATAATAGGCACTTCAATGAAGCAGCAACAATATAATCTATCGATAGAGGATACAACATCAACGACAACAATAGATCTAGAGGTAGTTACAAACCTTGTCGCAACACAATAATTAGTAGGTAATCCTGACTAATAAAAAAAATTATACTTACAGCTATGTGTTTACACCTATAAAGCTATATGTTAAAAATAAGCATGACCAATATAAGCAATCCTGACCAATAACACGTATAACTTATTAAGACAAGTGTGAGTTAAACCTAAAGGCATATTAGGTCTGTAATAATGTTAGTTAAGATATAAATGTTGTTTGTTTCATGGATAAATGGCAGAATCATATTCTTTTTTATTCTGTCAAGTTATCCACCCAAAAGGTAAAAGGGTACACTTGTCATTTTAAAAAACATTAACCTCATAAATACTATTTTTCTACAAATGAATTATTCCATCAAAAAACTAGAATAGTGTTATTCTCAGCTCAAATTTCAAGAAATTATTAATCCACTAGAATAACTACCTTTATCCCTTAAATAATTATTCCTCAACCAAATAGTGCCATAGTGTTTAACCTAAAACACTAAACCCTATCATACCCTAAGCTACTAAAACTAACATGGCTAAACACTATATGGTAAAGTTTAGGCTTTATAATAGATGGTATATGGAATGAGTTCATATGTTTTGACCTTCTCTATGGTTGATTAAATGGAAATAAATAAATTACTTTGAGACGAAAAATGATGGAAATCGAGTTATGGTTCCATTCATAATACTATATTATATTACCAAAATATTACTGGTGTACTCTATAATAAAACCTCAAAAATAGGAATGCACAATCAATGAGGTAATTATTTGAATCCTCACCCCCTAATCATAAAGGAGATATGAAAAATAATGCTCTCAACATAACACGTCTCGCCACAAAAGATAACTCGATTACATTGTAACTATATGACTCAAGTGACTTCCAAAAATGTCACCAACAACTCTCCACCTTTGGTTGTTATGACCATCAAGAGCTCTACGTGATTGTCAAAAGGCATCAGCCATAGAAAGATGACTTTGGAGGTATGCGCCTATCTCCATACCTCCTTTGCCTAAAGAACAATTGGGCAATGTCCACATAAAAGGACAAAGAGCATGATTTATCAGTGTTAATTTCATCTGGCATAGTAGGCTCTAGAAAGGATTCACTCGCAGTATACAAGCCAAGCAAAGAGTGTCACGGTCTTCATATAAACATGCAATATGCTCAGAAAGTGAGATAAAGCAAAGGTGGAAGCGAAACTTCTCATAGATCATCTAGGCCCAACCACCTTTTCTATATGCATTGGCCTAATGACCTAAAAGGGATGATCCACTCATGAAAGGCCAATAGCTTAGAGAGGAGTCCAAGATTCAAAACCTGACTCGCTAGAATTTGACCATGTCATAGTGACCTAATGCAGCTGGGTCAACCAATAATGTTTGTAGCTCAAGGAAAGCTATTGCCAGCTAGTCACTAGGTAATCGCTCATGTCAATAGAAATAGAAAGTCTCGCCAAAGCCAAGGGAGGCGACTGCGCACTAAAGGAAGCAGTGCTGATACAATGTGCCAAAAAGATGATGTCGGCGTAGCAAGACTGAATGGAACTCTGAAGATTAAGATCAACAGCAAGACCTACGATATGCTCAACTCATCATACCAAGAGTGCACGATTGGTATAGCGGATGTAGCGAATGCCCAAGTTGTCCTTCACTATGGGTCGACAAATATCTTACTAGGCATCCAAATGTACACCCCATCTCTCAAGACTCCAATGTTGCTAAAAGAAAATGCTCCTTAAGGATTCCGATAGTATCTCCGACAGTGTAGTAAGATAGAGGATTGTCATTAGTAAGTTGGAAGGGATTAGAGAACAAAGAAAATCAATACTAGGCGGCCTTCTCAAGCTAACCTCGAACTCCATTCATATAACTTGTGCTCCATGTGCTCAATGACCGGAGTCTAACCATAAGTTCCAATGTGGCAGGAGAAAGGCTAAGATAAGTGATTGATAGTGAACTTATCAAGGTGTGGAGCTATAATACATGTTCTCGTCACTACCATGCCAAAAAAATGAAAGAATACATAGTATTATTGATTTGCAACTTATAAATCACACTAAAAAGTATTCTACGGTAGGCAATGCTTTGTGCCCTCAATGAAGAACAATGTGCCATTAGTGTATTGCAAGAGGGAGACCAAGCTCCTAAGGAATCTTGTCTGAATTCCTCTCTCGCTCGTGGCCTAGGTACATGTATTGAGGGCATCAATTGCCAAAGCAAATAGAATAAATAAGTGGTCAGCCTTACCACACAATTATTCGATAATTGCACATGTTGATCAGGACAAAGAATTAACAATAGTGATACATTACTTAATTCAAAAAACACATGTCATCAGGAACCCTTCACCTTCAAGGGATGCCAAAGAAATGACCATTTGACAGTGTCATAAGATTTGGAAAAATCTACCTTTCATGAAAATGCATAGTTGTCAATCATCTGCAATAAGCTATGATGTATGAGGCAATATTATAATTGTCAAAGTTAAAGTTATTGCATATGAAGGCAAATTGTATTAGGTTGGTACAATCTGGTGGCAACAATCGAAGCTAGTTCACTAATGTCTAAGCCACAATAAAGCAAATGGTGCTGGATAAGCAATCAACTTGAAGTCCTCCACTCGCTCTACTGGAGTGCGCTTAGGAAGTATGAAGAGGAGAAACCAATTGACAAATTGAAAGTCTCAATTCCTATTGGCAAGCTCATGGTATAAGTGGCATGGTGTCCTCGTGCAAGACATGCCAGAATTCTATAGAAGAAAATAAGAAATCCATTTGGCCCTTGGAGGCTTTATTCTTGAGGTTCTACAGCGCATTAGTGATCTCAACTTCCATAAAATATTGCAACAAAAGAGAAATATGATCATCAACAGGACGAAGAAACCTCCTAGGTGACCATCATCATATGCTTGACAGGCATCTCCTAGAGGTCTTCCTATAGTAAGATGTGATGGCTACCTTCAATCCACTACTAGTCTACCCCTTTACCAAGAGTTAGTCAATCTTTTTCATTGCCGGTGAGAGCTCGCGTAGAGGTGAAAAATTCTTGTGTTGCCATCATTCTCCCGAAGCTAGGTCGGGAAAAACTATTTCCTCCACTGGATTTACACCTACTTGACCTCAAGGTGGATGACTTCTTGGGCATGTTTTTGCTCTACTACCTCTGCCTCGGTGGGGTTGCGAGAATCCTTTACTTGATCCAATTGAGATATTGGAGCAAGGGACTCAGATCTCCATCACTCTTGATCCTCGAGGATCTATGAAGGAAGGATCAAAGTGTATCTAAATGTAGTGCCAGCATTCTAGCAGTTGAATCTGGAGGCTGGAATGTTGCGCCATTTCTTTAATGCTAGCTGAAGCCAAGAATGCTAAAAACAAAAAAGGATCCCTATGTTTGACCATTGTTGGATAGTCAGAAATGGATGTGTGATTTGAAAACGAACACTCTAAGGCCCAAACACATCAATTAATGTGTCTCTACTAGATCTAAGGATCCAAGGAACCTACCTAACCTCAATCTAGCTGATGGAGACGATATGCTCCCCCCATGTGGATATATAATTTATTGCTAGGAAATCAAGCAAAGATTGGAAACAAATAAAATCTTCGAATTCCACCTCATAATTGTTAAGGTGTTCCTCCATGCAAGTTTGATATTAAAGTCTCCTCAAGTCAATCATAATGTGTTCGGATGGTGAGATGGAACACAACGAACTTTCTCCAAAAGGACACCATGCATGGAGGGACATTAAACATGGTCCGTAGACAAAATCTATGAAGTAATGTTATGCCCCTACTTTTCTCCACAAAAGAGTTGATAAGGAAAATTGATCAATCTGAATCCTCCACCAATAATACATCCCCCTGAGTGACCAACTCAGCCAAGAATCAGGTGAGCAAAAAATGTGGTGGCCCCTTATTAGGCTCTACATTGAGCTTTGTTTCTTAAAGAAGAGAAACCTCCGAGCTCCATGGCCCCAAATTGCGCCCCAAGGCTTCTTCCCATGTACTTAATGATTGTCCATTCTCTACATTGGCGATTTTTGGCATGTCTTCAAGGCCCAATAGTAATTATATGCCCAAGTTGATCCTGACCTTCCATTGGCATTGTTTTAGATAACAAAGGAGGGGGCCTCTTGATGGAGACGATGTACTAACAGATGACACAAGGCTTGGGCAAGAGAAGGGAAGGAATGGGATCAAATTGGATTGTATGATTCGCATTAGGAGCATAGGATATGAGTTGACATGGGAAGATGGTCAGTTTATGTTGACGAGCGTTCGATTCTAGTGTGATGTCCAAATCATAAGGCATGATTGTGGTTTTCGCAATTGAGTTTGATCATTTGCAGGTGCGAGTTTAGGAGAAAGAACATTTTTGGGAGGGGTTGTGAGAGGCCTTAGCCACATAGACATGACCGCCTATAGTACATGAAGTTGCTGGCACCATGAGCTCACTCGCATGTGCTCGAGCAAGTGACTAGTGACCTCGCCGACGTTGGGAAGCTGATGAGTGCCTATCGGCAATGTCCACCTAGAATCGATTAGTCGACAATGCTTGACGTTGGAGCACAACAAGGAAACAATTGGTTCCAACATTGAGTACCACGATCGATGAAGGGTGCTCTAAGATGCATTTGACCATGGAAAATGGTGGTGGAGAGATCAAGCTAGCCGACTATTAGGATGGCAACCAACAAAAGGATACCAAAGCAACCCACAACGAAAAGAGCAACAACTTCTACCCATAAGAGATGCAACAACAAGCACAGAGGGCGAAATTATGAGTTGTCATCGGAGAGGCCTTGGTTGGGTCATCACCCTCCTAATCGTAGTTGCCAATCTACCCCACCATTTGGAGGAAGGGGGAAGATGCATATGAAGCAATACTAGGCATTGTTGTGTGAATCTAAGGAGAAGAAGCCATTGGGTAATCAAGGAAGGTAATCAATATTTGAAAGAGATGGATCTGTTGTCATTGGGTACGTCTGCTATCATTGTTTCAATGTGGCTTCTAAACAGTGGTGGACCGTCCATGCAATGGATGCATTCTTGTTGTTAGTATTCTCCTATCGTAGATGAGGGGAGTCATTTGGGGAGTTAGATGATGCTTGATTGTGACCATCCAAACTACAACGAAAATAACAAACAGGTCATGTACAAAGTGAAGAATTGTTGCCCTAAGCATAAGCACTTGAAGCACATGTCATCAACAATGATCCTATTCAGGCGAGGAGGGTGATGTGGGACAACCAAAGTAGTTAAGACGAGTCTTACATAAGATTGAAGATCGTAAGATCAAATAAAGGATCGTAAGATCCTACTTCTTAATAAAATATATTTTTAAAAGTAACAAATTTTTTTTGATTAATTTTTCATATTTAAATCATAAATTATACCTCACTTAATTATATTTTTATTAATTCTTAAGCAAAATTACGTCAAAACATATTAAAAACAAAATATATATATTAAACTTCATATAAATTAATTATTATTTCCATAAATATATAGTTTTACTAGTATTTAAATGATTATATTGATAGATGATATAAGATCGTGTGATCAAAATTAAGATTGAATTAAGATTTTGAAATCGAGATCGATTAGGCATAGTAAGATTTTAATATCGTAAAATCATAAGATCTTAAAGATTTAAATTGAGTATCTTGGAGACAACATATTTTAACCACTCCCCATCAATCGGAAGAAGTCTCGATGACATTGTTGGATGATGAAGGAGATGGGAGGAAAAGAAAGCAAGGAGAATGATTGGTAGTGGCTCGATGAGAATGAGAGTTAGTCAATGAGTGAAGAGTAGAGGGAGCTAACTGGGAAAAGGAGAGGAGGATAAGGAGAGGCAAAATGCAAATGGCATTATTCTCCGCAAGGGGAATTTTTGAAAAAAAAGGAAAATATGAGAATCAAAAGGAGATTAGTGAGAGGGCAGATACGATAAAGAAATGGAAAAGATGAAAATAGAAAGGAGAATAATAATTGATTGATTGCCGAAACGACCTTGCCACCAATAAAGTGAAGGAACTTTGGAGGAGATTCTCTTTATAAAAGAGTAGATGGCATGGTCCCATCGGAGGCCAACAAAATTGAGGTGGATGTATTATGATCAACACAAACTAAAGCTGTCAATTTTCTAATTATCACTTCACAATGCTCTAGAAATTTAGTTCTAATCAATTCGAGTGAGAATAATCTCAATGAGAATCCTTAAGAAATCAGATTTCAACAGCGTTTGAATGAATCAACTACCATAACATGAGTGTTCCTTGGAAGGCGGAGGACATCATGTCCACCATAAGGCCAAATTAAGCCAATGCGGACGAGCTCATAGACAAGGGAAGAACTCGATTGGGCCAGTTGTAAAACACTCGCGAACAATCCAATTTACGTCTTCCAAATTATTTTTGGCAAAAATGTTTTTTTTAACCAGCCAATCCAATCAAATTTCAAAAACAAACAACACTTGAATGTCACCATTAAATACACTGGCGATCATATATAGGTTGAATTTGGAGTTTGAAGAATCGCATCTATCCGTTTCATGCAATATTAACCATATCTAAACAGTATTAGGACATAGCTAACGCATGAAATATACCACAGACAAAGACACGTTCTAAAAGATATCTAAAGTTGGCAATGTGACGCAACACTCACAAAGGTTGAAGGTTAGCGTGATGATGACTATGTTAGAATTCACTAATCAGGACGACGGTACGACAACCAACTTAATGGCCCACTAGATAAATAAATCCCACACGAAAATGACACATCATCATTGTACTTCAGAATGATACTATGACATCATTTGCCCTCGTCATTGCATCTAATGGGCTTAAGGCATGAAGATTACGCCCTTGATCGAAAAGTGCGAATAAGTCGGTGAAACTCCAGTCTCACATCAATTGTTACTACCTCAGTCAAGATGAAACCAAGTCGATTTTAGAAAGTACCAGAATTTGCAAAATAGTTCAGTAGCTTCAGACAACTCTTGACTTCGGTTGGTAAATTGTTACTGCAGGCGATGTTTCTGTGAATACGAAAAGTTGACCTCCCATTTTAGACTCGAACATAAGTTCTCAATCTAATTACCAAAGCACAAAGTTATAGATGGAAACTAGAATCCAGCTAACAGTTTCATACTGGGAAGAGAAAATAAGTTCGCACTCAAACCAATAATAGTCTCCGTTCAACCTGCTGTTTTTACCATGGAAAGATGCCAAGACTAATTCACCTATGGTACCCATTAGTACGACGCCCATACCCACTCCTGCCAGGGCTTCTGTATGGAGAGTAGGGTGGTGACCTCGATCGCTCTCTCCTGTATCTATCATCATAAGGTGATCTCCTAGGGGAATAATCATGGCCACCCCTATACGGAGAGCGCCTTGGCGATCCACGATAACCACCACCATAGTTATCCCGACCATAGCCTCCACGAAACCTTCCACGATAACCTACATAGACATAAGATACAAAAAATAAATAAGATAATACATCAAGATGCCCGAAGTGAAGAGCCTAGATAAAACGCAATCAAGCATTTGTGAGAAAAAAAATGCACTACAAAGGAAAAGATAAGAAGAAAGCTCACTGTCTCGTGGGTTCTTCAAGCCAAGGTAATTTCCAGGTGTAGGTGTCCGTGCACGCCCCCTCTTTGACTGGAAAGAGAAAAAAACACCAAGTCTTTACATGTTGCTCTCCTCAATACTTAGCATGTGATGACATACAGGAAAACGTGGAACACAGTTTTGCTGGGAACCATGTAGCAGAGTAATGAGTGTTGGTTTAACTTTCTATGACCATCAAAGATTGAAAGAAAAATATCAGGATTGATCTTAGATGAACGCTATGTCTGAGATACCATATTTTCCGGATTACTGGTTGGTAATGTCCGATGATTAATTGTTGTGAGTTGGAGGTGAATGCCGAAGTTGTTTAGTTGGAAAAAGTGCTTATGTTATAGTTGATCTGATGCATGGAAAATCGATAAGCTGGCCATTCATCAAGCTGTGACTTAAGTTGACATTGATGTACTCATCAGCATTGATTGCTGCCAACAAATCTGACGCAGAGCATTCTGAATGTAACCAAAAACTTCCAAGTCAAAGAAAGTGTGTCAAGTATAAGTTCCTGCAAAATATCATAGATCCAGATTTGGTGCATCAATACCTTCTCTACTGTTATGCATCGGCCCTCGAGCACCGATTGATTAAGGTTTTTGATACATCGCTCAGCATCTTCATTGCTGTCCATGGTGATAAATGCAAATCCTCTAGAGACACGGGTCCGGGGCTCAACTATCAACTGACATCTGGCGACCTAAGAAAAAAAGGGTCCAGGATATTTTTAACTGTTCTACACCCTCCAGAACAAGGAATGCACATTACTAACCTTTCCCTCTTTGGAGAAGTGATCTTCTAGATCTCTTTCTGTCACCCTAGAAGAAAGACCAGTTACGTAAAGAGTGTTTCCATGATTGGATGCTTCAGTCCTGATAATGACATTGCAGTGTCAAATAAACACAACTTTTATACATTCAAATCAACGTACTAGTGTAATATTGCAAGATGAGAAAAACACACCTGTCACGACTTCCAGATCGTGATCTTGCTCTAGTTCTAGGTCGTGGAGATGGGGACCTGGATTGGGGCCTGCCTCTATAGGGGGATCTCGATGGAGAACGGCCCTTGTAAGGAGAAGGCGAGCGTGAGTGCCTGAAAGACCATTAATCATTTCCATGGAAAGAAGGATAAATGTACCATGTTAGACTTGTTTAATGATCTCACAGATGCTCAGATATATAGTTTAAATTCAAGCCAAATAACATGTTTAGTCAACAGAGAAGAATTCATGATGGCCCTAAAAACAGATCTAAGATGAGGGACTGGATCAGGCAGAAAACAATAAGATGGTGAAAGTTTCAAACACTGTTTTTTTATAGTACTATTTCACAAAAATATGATAACCACAAATCTGACTTCTTAATGTAGAAAACTAGAGTTGAAGTAAGATAATCACCATGAACTTTATTATGTAAAGCAAGGAAGATACTAATAAGCAGCTAAGCCAACACAATGCATGACATCAAAGGTGCATCAAGATTTTCTGCAACTAGAGATCTGGTGTATTTTGGAATCAACAACAGCAGAATGTGAAATGAACAGATAAATCTATGCAACAGGTCGCATATGCAAAATTTGTGCCTAGTAGTGTCCTTGCGTAGATAGGTAACACCTAATATCTACACTAAGATGAGCACATATTTTGTATTATCGATTAGATACATTAAGATTATTAAATTTGAAACTAATATACAAGTCCTAAGAATAAAGCTTGAATTAACATAGTGCTGCATTATGCAAAGTACGAGGGATCTTGTAAGCAGGGACCTGATATCAAATGCCACCAACTATCCACTAATTGCTGCATTTTTTTAATAAAACAAATTAACATTGTATCACCTTAGCCATACTGCAATAACTAATGTATTATGCAATTTAATTCTTCAGCAGACCCTAACTTCATTACCTTAAAGTTATGTTGTGTAAACTTATTTAAGCAAATGGCATTAACAAAGCTAGAAATATCTTTATCCACACATTTGATGCTTGAGATAATTTTTTTTTTAAGAGATCCTCCTAAAAAAAAGATAAGACATGAATTCGATCATTGGTTATAGCTGTACTGCCTTTTCTTCTTTTGAGAGTTGTGCAAACTTTTTTGGGATACATCTAGACTATCCTAATTGTAGATATCTTTTATCACATCAGTCACATTTTTTTCATTTATGCCAATATACATGACATCGATTCAAAGATTTTGTGTTTACATAAACCACTCTAAATGTGTCAATTTGTCATCAGATCAATCCATTCAAGGAGGTTCAAACTAAACCAGCAGCTGAAGAAAAAATGAAAATGTCCTCATCAAGATACAAACTAAACCTGCAGCTGAAGAAAAAAATTAAAATGTCCTCAACAAGATATAAATAACCACATCATGTGTCCCAGAGAATTACATGTAATTATGTTTCCATAATAGATTACAGGCTCACATTACCAGAGATAATATCCAGTAAACTATCCTTTGGTGTCATGTGCTCACCATAAAGTACTTAGAACCTACTCTTTTTTGAGAGGATTAGAACCTACTCTTATAGTCAGCAAAACACATACCCCCTGATACACCTTCATCCAGGACCATGGTTATTAATCAGGAGGTGACGTCACATTATGTGAAAAAAAAATTCCAAGATTTCCAACGCAAGCTTGAGCTGATTTTTTTAGAGCAGCTTGAGCCGATAGTTGTTTAGAACTTTCTACAGTAACTTAAGAAACCAAAGATCTGAAAAGACATGTTACAACTCCTTTGAGATTTAGAACCATTGTTCAATATCCTACATATGAGTATCTTTACTAGTCTCTTGATAAAAGAGTAATTACTGATGCAAAGAAGTTGTCTGGGTCAAAACTTTTCTCCCAAGAATTCTTAAGAAGTGGAAGCTTTCCGAAAACCCATGACACTTTATTGATTAAAGCAACCTTTTATTGTTCAAAATAAAAGCAAACAAGGAATTTCTAAGGAGAAATTGGGAATCATAAATAAATGGATGGTGATCTAGCCCGACCCAGCGAGGGCATGGCCGCCAGTCTATCCATTGCCAAACTATTTGGAACCGCCCACCAAGATACTAGACACAGTACCAACCCAACAAGCATGGACCCAGCCTAGCAGGGCACTTTTTTTTTCTAAATTACTCCACCCCACCCAAATTAGGGCGCCCAAATTTTGAATTCAAAATTCAAAATTGGGCAACCAACAACCAGGCGTTGGGGCCATAACATCAAATCAGGCCCTAGAGCCATGACATAAGACTCAACATGAATGTTGTGTATCACCGCACGCCTGGCGCAATTCATGACATGCATGGTGGCTGGATTCAAACTGGCCATGCCGAAACTGTGCCCACAAGCGGGACACAAGCTCAGGCATGGTCAAACCTAGTTCGAACGGCCTGGCTCTACACCATAGTCAGATCTCTAGAATGGAACTTCCGGTCATATCATTTTCACTGTTCTATGTCCAAGTGCACAAGTTTTCAACTACAACCCATCTTTTCTCTGCACAAAGTATTGGCATACGTAATTCGAAGTAGGAAACCAACACAGCAACCTAAGAAAACATTAACATAGTGCACAATGTATTGATTCCACCAAATGCTCATTACCAGCATAGTTTAATGCAAACAAAATGCCGGTAGATCTGAGAAACAACAAAACAAAGTACTGAAATATATACTCGAAAGAGCGAAAACAAAGTTCTTTTACCTCCTTCGTGGGGAATCCGCCTGCAAGGAAGCGAGAACAAGGATAAAAACAAGAAAGATCAACGGCGAGATATTACAACAAATCGACGCAAAGAGAAAAATCCGAAGAACGTACCATGATCTGGGACAGGGTGTGAGGAGGAATCGGGGAAGGCTCTCCGGCGCGCGATTAGGGTTTCCGAGCTCGCCCCCAAATATTCTGATTGTCTTGTTCGTGCCGCGCCGGCGGCTATGAATTTATAGGGCAGGACTACCGTTATGTTGAGTATTTCTCAAATAACGGGCGTTATAAGCATCGACATATCGTGCTAGATATTTTGTATCAATCAAATCAGCTTCTCTGACGTGGCACATTTCTTCGCTTCAACCTCACTAATCGATTCTTATAAACCGCAACATTAGGGTCAAATATGCCGTCCCTGTTCCACTCATATATGGATTTTCTATTATTATAACCTTCAACAATCTAATCCAAAACATCGCGTTGCCTGTTCTGATCCGAACAGCAAACATTTAACTATATGCTGAAGAGCTCAAAAAACAAGCGCAAGTGGGACCCAGTTTGCATTCTAGTGGGCAATCTCGTGGTTCACAAGTTTCCACTACGTATGTTGCTGGACATGAGATCCTAGCAATCTACGTCAAACTGCCAGTTTAAGCACTCCTTATAAGGGCACCAACTCGCCCCTGCCATTAGAGCCCACGAAAACCTCGCGCTCTCTCGATCGGTGATGGAGTCCATGGCCGCCTCGACAGCGATCGCCTCGTCGCCTTCCGCTCCGCTCGCCTTCTTCGACCCAAGGGGCAGCTTCGCCGGCAAGCGCCGATGCTTCCTCCCCGTCTCCTGCAGCAGTAGTAAGCGTGATCTCTTGTTATTGATTCGTTTTGTGAACTTAATCCGTCGTCTTCTTTGCTGATCCCTTGTTTGTGCTCTCCAGAACGGGAAGATGGAGCAGATCTCCACTCAGATTCCTCTGGCACCAGTATCGTCCCCTTCCTCGGCAGCCCCGCGCCCCTTTCTCCTCTTTCCAAGGTCCGAATTGGGGGGAAACTGAAATTTGATCTTGGATGCATCGTTTTTTTTACGTTTGCATGGGATCAAAATTTGTTTATTGATTTGGGAATCGAGCGTAAATTGGACTTTTGATTGCTTAACGTTGCTGTGGTTTCTATTTTGGCGATCACGTTGCAGGATGCGGCGATGGGGTTGGTTCTGAGCGCGGCGTCTGGGCGAGGTTGGACGACGGGATCGGGGATGGAAGGACCCCCTGTTCCTGCTGATTCCGATGCGGCCGGTGAGTCTCCCGTGCAGACCTTCCCTTGGTCCCTGTACACCAAGTCCCCTCGCCGCCGGATGCGCGTGGCCTTCACTTGCAACGTCTGCGGCCAGCGCACTACACGGGCTATCAATCCCCATGCTTACACCGACGGCACCGTCTTCGTGCAGGTATGCAACCACCAAAACTGCTCCTTTTTCCCTTCTTTTCTGGTGAAAACCCACACTTTTTTTTTCTTTTCTTTTCGTTTATGTATCAGTGTTGCGGATGCAATGTGTTCCATAAGCTGGTGGACAATCTGAATCTGTTCGACGGCATGCAATGCTACGTGAATTCTAGCTTCCGTTACAAAGGCGATACACCGTTCACTTACCTGGATGCACATCCAGATGATGACGATGATGAGAACATCTTCCCCATATGAGGAGCTTAATGAAGGACATTTGTTTGCTGGGTTATTTATAACACGACCAATGTTTCTTCATAGACTCTTCTCATGATTATAGTAAATATATAAGGAGGTTGTGTTTATATGTAGACATTAACATGCTTTACAAATGTATATATTTTTCTTGTTTAGCGAATTAGCAGCTACTCTTTCTAGATTCCAATTGCAGAAAAGATGAATATATACACTGCACATTTCTCAAACTAAAATTGTTAATCATTTTAGTTAACAAAAATATGTAGTGTATATACACTGCTAATTATCTTGTTCTTAGATTTTGTTGATCTGGTAATATGTGACATTCGGCATGTTGAAAAAAAAAAGTGTGGCACTAATAGCCTGAGTTGACTATTGAAGGATCTAATAGCTCCAAAGAAAATATTGAATTAGTCAGTTGTTAATGGTTTATACTTATTCATGGAGCTTTATGTTATTTGTGTCCTATCAGAAACAAAAGATTGACAGATTTTAGGCTTTAGTTCTTTGTACGGCATGCAGTATCCAAAGGATGGGCATAAAAGTATACCTATTGTTTTAACATTTGAAAAAATGTGTACAGATATGTGGATAACATTTTTTTCTCGTTTCATTAAGAAGCTTGTATTATAGTTGAATTAGAGAGTGTATGATAATAGAATCCACTGACTGCATTTGCATGTTGAGTAACATTTGGCTTCTGCATATTACGTGATATAGTCATGTCATAAATACTACATAAGTCACACATGATGATTGCATACTCTTCATATTTCCAATACTTTTATCGCTAATTGTGGAGTGTAAATAGGCATTACATATGCAAATTTCTTATATTGATGATCCTTTGCGTCTAAACAGAGTCTGCCTGCTAATTAATTATGGCCTGTTCTTTTATTATCTTGGTCTACTGTGATCAGTTGTACAATATGCTACAGTAAGCTGTAAGGTCAATATGCTACTAGGATGCTGAAATTTCCCTCACAAGGATAAATATGCTATGCCATTTTGCTGAAAGGTAGTGGTGGAGAACTGGCTAAAGTTGTTCAGTGCATCTACAAATGAAAACATTGGAAGACTGAACATCTTTATCTTGTTTTTTTTTTCTTTTTTTACTTCTCATTAATATAGTTACCTCTCTCTCCCAACATTAGCTTAGAACATGAAACTCCGCTTAAACGTTGACAATTGAAACGAAGAGGCAGGAGTCAAAAAGTGTGACATTCAATTACGCCCAATGTTTTCAACATTTGAAATACTTCAGAATTGTTCCTCGTATATTACCTCGACTAGCGAAAGCGAAAAAAAAAAAGTGGTTATGTAGAGCAAGCACATTGCCACCGTCCAAAATCGATCTAATTACCATGTTTCTCGTTCATCTTACGTGAAGTTCATTTTAAACTGACGGATAGATTGAATACAAAAAAGAGGGCAAATAAAAGACTTGAGCAGCACGTTTGCAGCTTGTGACATATGAAAGACTTCAGGAGATATGCATCTAGTTTGTTTTCCAAAAGAATACCTTTTATTCTGTTAATAATCAGTTCGGACTTGGTATTCAACATGGGTAGGAATGTGATCTAAGAGAAGGCTACTGAAGTGTCGCAATGATGCGATCCTCAAAGAAAACCACATATGGTAGCTTCTTTTGAAAATGGAACTCCATTTGACAGGAAGAACTGATTAAGGAGCTTGACCAAATGTAAAATTTTATCCAATGACTAAGAGAGAACAAGTTAAACATGTCTGCCACCTCCCTTGGCTTTCTCCGAGACCACTCGGGCTCCATCTCTCTCAATTGTGGAGGTTCAAGATGATTTTGCCTAGGCATGAGTGTGCTTGGATGATAGCAAGATATTATTCATTTTGGGACCTTTCGTATGCAACAAATTTAAAATGCGTATTGAAAGATAAAAAATGTGACTATGTGTAAGTTCATGATCATCAATCATTTTCGATCTTGGATGCTTACAGCTAGTGCAGAGAGATCAAGATTGTCTGAACGATGTCGTGAACAGAGGTGGAGAAAGACAAGAGCCCCTTCCCTTCCTTGGATGAGCATACCAATCTCCCTTCCAACAACAACTTTGAAGCATGTTGAGCTAATGTTATGTCAAGAATAATTTATCAAGTTTATAAATAAACCTCTCCACCAAATATTTTAGGAACAAGAATTAGACAAAGAAATGTAGGGTTAGAATAAAGAAAATTTTCACAAGTCACTTTCGAATATAAGAAGTTTATTTATTTTATTTTACTAATTAAAACATTATTTCTAATTATGAAAGGATATTTTTAGTCTAATAAATGAAAATGGATATGCAGAGTGGGATGTATGTTCTATATCGAGGTGTAGAGCACCATCTCCAACGTCCAAAATCGATCGAATCAATTTCATCCAACTTAAAGTGAACTTGTGTAGGCTACATCAAAATCATTGGTTTTAAATTGGCGAATGATATTGAGTACACAAAAGAGAGCAAATAAAAACATTAAAACTGCAATGAAGGAAGTTTTGTCCATCAGGCCAGCTCTCTCCAACTGAACTAGCAACTCCTCCATCTTCGATGAACACACCATTGAGCAACTAAAAATACAAAAGGTATCAAGGCAAAAAACAACAATGTGGAAACTTAACCCACGGCCCGAGGACGTTGAACTCCTAAGAAGAGGAGATTATAATGACCCAATGTTGAAAAAATCAAGGATAATTTCATATTGACAAAATACGAGCAATATCGAAAGCCTAAATTTCTGCATACCGAAACCAATATCGAAAGCCTTTATCTTTCAAAATGCATTCTAAATTTTTGCATACCTAAGCTTCAAAGTGAACAATATCTTAACAAGCTAAGGAAGTGTTATGTTCAAAAAGTCAAGATGTCATGCCCCCCTTTCCCACACCAATAATTGTTGGTGCGGAATGGAATATCATTTATATTTGATTATATTTACATGATAGTTGTTGTGTCATGAAAGAAGATTTATAGTCACTATTGTAAGACATGATCAGTCAGACCGATATTCGAGCCTCAAATTGGCCTACGGACCACCTCAAGCCTAACATTGAGATTGACATGCTTTTACCTAGACAAACCAGATAGAAACTTAGATCCAACAACCAACCCTACGAGTTTAAATGAAGAGGCTGGATCATGATTAAAAGAATTAGGATAAAATAATGGGATTTTTAAAGACACATTACTGGCATATATTTTTGTTTGAATTATATGCTCCAATTTTTTTCCCATTTTCGTCACCTATATAGGCTTTCCTCGATATTTCTTTGATTTATAATTACAAAAAAAAATCATCTTTTATGTACTAACTATTTAATTGATGCTTACTTGCATTGTTTGACTTATTAAATTATTTTATTTTGTTTTAGTATACTTAGTTTATATTTGTTATGCATCTTTATATATCTTTTACTAGAAAATAACAAGACAATATGAAATAAATCCATTTAATCTATTTTATTCTTTTTATGAACTTATATCTGTTCAAACTATTCAATTTTACCTGGTTCGACCGATTTGGCTCGTCCGTTTTAATTTGGGTCGATCACTGAATCAAGTCTTTTTTAAAAAAGGCTGATTCTCCCCAAACGTCTTGAGGGGGAAGAGGGGTAACGGGAGAGGGGACATATTGGTGTGGGGAATCATCGCTTCCCAATGATGATTGGCTAGCACAGATAGAGATGCTATTATTGTCCTTTAACAAAGATCTTCATAACTTCCCTTATATAAAGCTCTAAATCTTTTTTTTTTCTCTTTTTCTTCACATGACAACCGCTAAGGATTAAGGAAGAAACCAGAGGGATGAAAAAGAAGAAGACAAGCATAAGATTTCATCTCAAAAAATTGTAAATTTGCACTTGAAAATGGAGTTTTGGGCATTTTCACGGGTGTGACGGGCCTAATCATGATCATGACAGAAAGAAAAGGACGGGCCTACTCACAACCCATGTTACGGTTATGACAAAAAGATGAAAAGTCGTCAAAAGAAAGGTGTTTCTATCATGCCCATGAAAGATAGCTTCACGATCGTAACAAACACAGACGTGACATACCAAATTGATTATTTATGGTATTAGAACTTACTTTCTTGGATATAATTATTATGTATTGATGTTTGGTAATTGTACTACATCTAAATATATGTAATGCACATTCAATCATAAATTAGGTTAAAATTTGATAATGAGAGCATAAATGTTTGATATTTGCAAACATAATGAACAATTGAAATATATATATATATATATATATATATATATATATATATATATATATATATATATATTTGTCACCCATCAAAGTGCAATTTGAGAAATAAAATTTCTTGCACCTATATCTACAAGGAAAAAAGTTTCTCACACCCGCAATACTATATGTATTACTAACTTTCCCAAGGGCAAATGGAGCATAGCATCACCAAAGTCTAGGTAGCATAAGTGATAATGGTGACTTGATTATTCAACTAAGTTAAGATAAAAAATGTCATAAGTTAAAGTATCAACTAAAATGAAATAATAAATTTGAAGTGTCTTGATATAAGAATGAATGAATGAAAGAAAGTAATGAAAATAAAAGAAATGTTCAAAAAATTATGAAGCAACCTTGAAGAGAAGTATATGATGTAAAGAAGAATAACAAACATCATAAGTATTTTTTATATACCCATGTATGATGAAGCAACGTAGAGGATCACATTCTAGTTCATATCATCCCCTGCATTTTCTTTTATATAGATAGAAATGCATAACGTGTATTAGCATTTACATATTTTTTTCCCAATTACAAAATGAGGTTAAGACTGAAAAATAAAGTGACACATACATTTCATTATTGGGATTCGAACTTGTGACATCTCGATTTTCGAATGATAGTGCATGCTACTACGCTACACCCTTGTTCTCTGCATTTACATATTCTAACTCAAAAATTTGACATCCTACATCAGTGCAAGTAATCAATACTAAAAATAATTACAATTCAATTCATCACGATGTTATTGCACAAAGTTTAGAAATGTAGCTACATTGGATTCGCTAACACTAACGGTATAAAAATGTTCATGATGCTATTAGCGTCTTCATGTTATGTTAATGTTAAACTCTTTTATAATCCACAACCCCATTTGGGTCAACCTCCTGGGTTAAAATTAACTCGGGTGGTTCCCTTGTGGGGACCAACATGACGGGGGGAGCTGGATTTCTCATGAGGCTTCCTTTATTACTGTAAGGGCGTTCGGAAAAGTCAACACAACAATTTTAGAGCTAGAGGCGCATGGAATGCTGGCTGGTATCACTACAAGTGTGCGGCTAGGAATGAAGAATATTTTTTTTGAAACAAGAAAGGACGACTAGCAAGAGGGTAGTCATCCAAGAGTTTCATTAATAATAATAAGGATTAATAATAAGGAATGAAGAATATTATTGTCCAGATCATCAAGGGGTTGCATGCATGTCCTTGTAATTTAAACTTTTTAGCCAATTAGGAAGTCAAACATTGTTATCAGGAAGCAAATCAAGTGATCGACTTCCTTACTAATTTTTATTGTTTCAAAGGGAACGAGTATTTTTGGTCAAAGGATCCTCCTTCAAACATCTTTCAATATCTGTATGTGATAATTTTTTGAATAGATAATTCCTTTTTTTAAAAAATAATCTATGTTAACTCTTTTATAATATGATTTGTACGACTCTAATTTGTGATTGAAGATAGATAAATAAATATACATATAATATTATATATATATGGATTTTGTTCTTTCTCCACCATATTTATATTTGCCTTTCTTGGGATCTTAAATTCCCTAATATGTATAATAATACATACACACTTGCACCGAACCCGCATACTTGAAAAAATTAGAATGCCAAATATTCACAAAATTATATATGAAGTAAACTTTATGTATGAACAAGTGTCTCGAGACTTCAAAACTAGCATACCACTATATAAATCCACAAGCAAATTTGAACTACTGCCACTGCACAAGCGCACGCGTGTCCAGAAACTTTGGCCATAAATTTGTTGAATTGGTCAACTCAAGGAAGCCACAGAGATCACAGAACCAATGGGAATCCGAATAGAGTTCGGATAAGAACATTCCAAGCATCTTCCAAACCTTTTCCCCATTATCAAACTTTAGCATTGATCCCAAATAACAATTCGAGTCTGTCTCTATCTACAGACAAGTGGATCATTGGATCCTCATGGAAAGGAAAAGAGGGAGAGAGAGATAGAGAACAAGCTATGATCGGAATGGACAAGAAGGCGGCCAAACCAAGAAGCCGTTTCTTCAAACCTTGAGAGCATCCCTTACCCAGTCCTGTGAATCATGAAGCAGATTTGCCTGATGCTGGAATGCTCAGGGAGCGACCATATCGTCGGGAGTTCACAGGAAAGGGTTTTTTTGCCTTCGGATCAAAGCCAGTTGTATTCCCATTGGTAAGGAAAGAATATGAACATGAAGATTCAGTTGCTGTATGATATCTTTTGGGGGAGAGCTCCATATTTCGTTGGTACTTCCGTGAAGAATCATTTCCGGCCATCATGCCAGGATTATCTAAGGTCAGTTTCTTGGCACCTGTTAGATTTCTCATTTTATTTGGTTTGTCTTCGTCATCAGAGCAGTAGCCATTTTCTAGGCCATCTTGCATAGCCAAATCTTCAAAATCTTCATCTGATTTAGAAGAGCCCTCGTCAACAGAACCTTCAATCTGGACAAGAGGCAAAGTCAGTACGTGTGCATTAAATAGCAATCCAAGTGCAACGTAGCTAATAAAGAAAAGAGAATGAACAGAACAATTGTCAGATTTCTGCCCAAATGAAAATACGAAACTCCTTTCAAAGTTCTATAACTTTTATGTCATTACAAGAGAAGCTACTACTTTTCACACGTTCAGATTTCAAGTTGCCTTGGAACTCCCACAATAAAGAAATTGACAAAAGAAAGAGTATTCAGATAGTTATGACTTACTTCATTGGGTCGTACGACAGTTATAACCATCATTTTCTATTAAGATGTTTCTCCTAAAGTGGTTACACACAAAAAGTTTTAAATGCACATCATAACTCAAAATGTTTAGGATCCTCCTCTTTCACATGAGGAACAAGTTCTGGTTATACTGCGCACTTCCAGCATATAGTTCTAACTACAGCTTCTATATCCAATAGTGGTGAATTAACTATTAGGTCAATTCCTTTTACTGAAAGCCTGCCGCATTTTGGAACAGAAATTTTTTCTCACCTCTTCAGTCATCTTGTTGTCTATATCACTTTGGTCACCATTACTTTCCCCGTCATCTGGCTCAAAAACTTCACCTTCACTTCCGGATGTCGATGCTTCATCCATGAGCTATAAGGAAGAACAAAGCAGATCAGTCAGCAGAAGATGCTGGATGAAGTAGAACATATGACCATGATATCTTACATGTACAACTTCCAGTTCTGCCATTGCCTATTTTCTATCACATTTTTTTTTTACATGGCTGCTATCACAAGTTTGCAAAAAGTTGTTTTCATTAAGCAGTATTGTGGATAAGCCAGAGCCAGCAAACATAGCATGTAACTTTGTTTCCTCCTACTCTCAAAAAAATTATGCTTCTGCCTCAGGTAATGACTTCATAATTTATTAGTGTAAATGGAGAAAAATGCAAGCAAAATACCATAAGAAAATTAAAGACAAGTCTCACCTCTTTTGCAGCTCCATCAGATGTTTTTGGAGAGTTGCAACGTGAGATGTATCTGTTCCCAATGTCACTGCAGTCACCAGCAGATCCATCAATGCTCCCATGATGGCTAGTTTCTCCTGTATCAGTTGTCCAAGCACTGATTCCATAAGTACCAAACTGGAGATTCACTGGTTCTGCTTTTCCTATTTTCAAAGGACCGTATATAGGACCTTTGCAATTGTCCTCGTTATATCCAGATAGATGTGGCTCTTTATTATTGCTAGGTTTTACTGGCCAAGCTCTCGCAACAGAACCATCGGTATTAAGAAGAGCCATTAGATGTCTCGATGAACCCTGTCTCTGAATCATCTGAAACATTCCTTTGGAACTCATTGAATTAGCAGCACACTGTTTTCTATATTCTTCATCTATTAACGGAACTGTGTTTGTGGCAGGGTCATAGAACTCTTCTCCAGCCTCTCGCCGCCGTAGGCTGCTGAAAACTGTAGCATGGATTGCTGCGACACTCTTATCTACATTTGTGTTATTTACTTTTGGCACTAGATGCTTACCAGCACGATTAGAAAGATACTCCTGTATTGTTCTGATGTTCCTTATGTACTTGACATACTTATTCTTTGCAGGATCCAGGGTCATATATTTTGCTCGCACAGCAAACCTCTCCATGTGCTTATCTTCATTGGCAATATAGACCATGAATGGTATTATCGATGGGTGTTTCTTCATTAAGCCCATCTAGAAGATAAAAGGTACACGACACAGTTAGTAAATAGAAGTATATAATTATTTTTTCATGTCATATTCTGTAAAATGTGGAACAACAATTCAAGATGACATTGTATAATGCAACATATATGTGGAAAGATCAATGGAAGCTTCCTAATTCAACATAAAAAGAAACTTGGAAAGAGAAGTATCATTGTTGGCACAAAGTAAAGTAATGAGTAATGACCACACTATCGTTTCCATAAACGAAGCAAAAGAAGTAAGGCTAACTCATGCACAATACCTACCACAAAGTTAAGGCTTAAATGAACACCCTCAACGATAACAGATTCTTTCCTATCTTCCCATGCAGATATAAGACGATCAAGGCTGTCAATGACCATTTCACTTTGAGCTTTATAGCCCTCAATAGCCATTAATTTCTTGCCAACCTCAATTTTGTTTGCCGAATCCAAAGGTTGGACATCATGATAGGAATTTACGTATCTATCAGCCACCTCTTCCTTGACCAATAATTTGGAGGGGCCAGCCAATTTCTTTGCTTTTCTCTTAGCCTTGGCTTGTGCAACTGCAACTGGATCTAGGCATTCTCCAGCGTGATATGTTGAAGCCCAAAGAAGGGGATTTTCTTTTTCATCCACAAAGCTTCTCATCATGTGGCGTATTGAATCAGTAGACACCACAGTTGTGATTCCCAATCTGCTTCCCTGAATTAATCAGAAAAAAATAAAAAATTGGGAGAGAACAGTACCACAGACATGCTGACTTGCAGCCATTCAAGAATATCTAAGAGGATTATGCTAGACATTAGAGAACCTTCAGTTCATTAGATAGTAGGACTAATGGTGATGTCCTCCCCCCTCTTCTTACTCATCAAATAAAAAAAATATATGGATGAGACTAAAAATTCTTAAATAAAAATGAATCAAATATCATCCATAGGTTTTTTAATTCCATAATAAAAAGGGGGGACATGGTGCGGTGTCCCTCCTCTATAGGACATGTTATCGTAAATAGTATAATGTTAAACGTCGAAAAAGAAACATTGTATAGAGGTAGTGGTGTTAATGAATTTAACAACTTATGTAAAGGAAGCCCAAAATTACAAAACCGCACTGAAACATGATGCTTCAGATTCTTGACTTAAAACTAAACAAAAGGTCATTTGTCCAGTCAACCATCCAATAACAAGTGTTCCCTTCTTGAAGGTAACCACCTCATCTCAATATAATTGCAGAATGGCAACATTTACATTCATTCTTCCATCTTAATATAGCATGTGAGCAAACTTATATATGGAGCTATTTGGAAAATGCTAATGTTAAACTTAATGCTCCAGTTGTTTGTTATTATATAGTATAACTATACCACAGATATCAAATCACTGCTATATGTCGCGATATAGCAAGAGGATGAGAAAAGTTTAACATGGATAAGACCTTCAAGAACAAGACCCATGATCACATATATACCAAGTAATTAGTAATGTACAGAAGGCTTAAAAGTGGATTATGTGCAGAACAATTAAATACATTAACACATAACACTGTTATCAGATCTGAATAACGTACCAGCAAGGCAGAAAGAGTTGATTTCCCACAGCCACTTGTACCACATAAAAGAATGGTAACTGATTCCTTCCTTTCTCTAATTCTGAAGAAAACAAGAAAAACAATGAGATTTGATCATATTAAACACAAACTCAGGAAGCTAGGTATTGGATCATTTCTTTGACTATAATAAACTCCATTACTGTGAAAGATTGCCAACTGAAATTAAAAACAAAATTAATTCAAAGGAGACAACTATGAAGGTGCAAACTATCAAAGAACTGT
This sequence comes from Pontederia crassipes, assembly GCA_030549335.1. NCBI lineage: Eukaryota > Viridiplantae > Streptophyta > Magnoliopsida > Commelinales > Pontederiaceae > Pontederia > Pontederia crassipes. The sequence goes on from JAUKPH010000017.1 coordinate 10,315,981, forward strand.
TATATATAGATGCACATTGTGTACCTGCAAGCCAAAGTAAAGTCAGCCTTTTGATATGGACCAACATACTTGTACTCAGAGAGTGCATCACAAACAGCATTCAAAAAAGTTTCTCTTGCAACAAGAACAGTGGTTTGCCTTTTGTATAATTCAAAAGGCACTGAACTATTACTCTCCACATTATCATGAGCCATACAGGAGTCTGGGTTTAAGGAGCCACGTCTTTCGGTGTCATTCTCTTTGCAATGTAGCCTGTCATAAGCATCTGAGGCACCAAGTGCTTGAGAAAAATCAGTGCAAGGATCACCAGCAAGCACTTTGCTTCGAATAACTTCAAATACCCTTCTACTAATCTGGAATACCATCTCAATCACAGTAACTATGAGGACAAAAAAGGTGAAGCAACACTTTTTTACAAATATATTTGACATATTCTCCAACACATTTAACAAAAAGTAAACAACTTTGAAAGGACAAATAAAAAACTAAGAAGAAGACAACTTTTTCAGTATGAAAGGACAAAGTCAAGGCAGTTTTATGCTTTCCTTTTCCTATCAACTAATATCATGCGAAAATTTCACCTGGTGTCAACAAACATGCAGAGAGAGAACACAATCATTCCAGACAGTATATAGATATAAGTAATGTAAGACCGGTGAGTACATAAGTCCAATTCTGCAACTCAATCTTAGCTAAAATAGTATAATTGTGTGAAGTTAAGGAAGTGTTTAGCTGAAATGATAAAATCCCTCATCAAACTGGATTAGTTGGCTAGTACTGTTCATTGCGGGGTTTATACTGAAAAAAGAAAGTAGTTAGTTAACTTTTCATGAGATCGTATTAATAGAAATTTTCAGCAGCATGTTAATTTTAAAAAAAATATTTGCGAATGATGTGATTTACAGATAGAATTGGTTTCTTTTCTTTTTTTTCTGAGAGAGAGAGAGAGATAGAAAGAGAGGATTGTCGATAGAATTGTTGAATAAATAAACACAGAAAAGATATTCATATCATGCATCCAACAATTCTTGTTGAAATATATGTACACAAAGGAATATGCATACAAATTTGTCGCCATAACAAACACATAGGATTATTAAAGAGTCGATTGCAAATAATGATGCCGATTAAAGATGAAACAGTAAATTAACAACGCCATAAGATATTCGTCCAAGGATTCATTGAAGAAAAAATGAAAATTCTAGTCAATATTCTCAAGGCACCTTACTCCGCTATTAGAGTCATCAAATTATCTTTAGAATCAATTTTGACTACCATTCAAGTATAAAGTATCTAGTATGCAAAGCTGACACAACCTATCAAACAAAGTACGCAAATTTTGATCAGAACCACAATAGCATATTAACAGGATAGAGCAGGCCCCGGGGAATAGTAGGATCAAATTTTTCAAAAAACAAATAGCAGGATCGAAAGAAAACCTTGAAGGCATGTCGAGCCTTGCAGCCCATGAGGTGGAGGGTGCTCTGCAGCACGGACCGCGTGTACCGAAACGACCTCCTCCCCTCCGGCTCCCCGTCGTCCACTGGCACGACGTAGATCAGCTTCGGCGGCGCCTCCGCCATCGCTGAGGAGTTCGTCATCAGGTCGTCGTCAAAAGGTCCGGCCTTCAACGTGCCGATGAGAGAGGAGTCCTCGCGAAATCGGGGAATCCGCCGCGGGATGCCATCGATCGTAGAAAGAACAAACCTGCGATCGGAGAAGGGGAAACGGAGGCTCGTCGAGGGAAGGGGATGGATTCAGGGTCTGGGATCCACGAGAGGGGACGCGGACCGCCATCGCCACAGCTCGAGACGAGACTTCGCCATCAGCGTCTGTCTCTCTCCCTCCCCCTTGCGCACTATTTTTTTCTAATTATTTCTTCTTCGTTTTTTTTTTGTTCCCGCTAGACGATTTGCGGCCCATTTCGTAACATTACCATTTGTATATATATATATATATATATATATATATATATATATATATATATATATATATATATATATATATATATATATATATATATATTAGATGTATTTAAGGGGTCGTTTGGTAAAAGATAATTTAAATAGATTATCAGTTATTTTATTTAAAATTTTCAGGATCCATCACATTACCTCGTTTGATTACGATTGATTATCGATAATTTTAATTACTTTGATAATCTTGATTACCACCTCACTAGTAATCTAAATAGCAGACAGGGGAGGTGTCTTTCCATATTACTAACCGGTGGAAATACCTTTTAACGAAAATATCCCTTCAATTAATTTTTTTATTTCAAATATTTTATTAATAAATAAATATCATTTAACTTCATCTTTTTATTATTTGAAATATTTTTCAAATAACTCTTAATTTTGTCTCATCTTTTTTATATATATTCACTTTTCTATTTTTTTCTTTATTTATTTAAAATAATATGTTATTAAAATTTGAAATAATTTTTAAGGATATTTTGGTAATTTTATCACTATCCATTTTGACTATTATTTAGATTATCAGTACTTACCAAACACTGTAATGTAATATTACCGATGATTTAAATAGTGGTAATCTATTTAAGTGATAATCTAAATTATCGATCACTTAAATCGGTAATGCGCCAAACGGCCTCTAAGTGTAAACATTTCATCGTAACTATCAGATTAAAACTTTTTTAATTATAACAACTGAGATTTAATATTTAGTTGATTCAACAAATAAAATCCAACTTGCCGTCGGTTCAACAAATAAACCCGATTAAAAAAGAATCCTGCCTATTGTCGACCTCTCTTATGCTCTCTTGCCGTGACCGACCTCTACTCTTCTCGGATGCCTGTCGTCGACCCCGCATAAGGCGTCATCGATAGAAGGTGGCGATCGGCGTTCCAGGTGTCATCGTTCGAAGGCAGAATTCTGGCGTTCCAGACGCCATCAATCGAAGGCGGAATGCTGTCCGATCGAAGGCAATGACAGCGTTCCAAGCACCGCTTGATCGAAGGCAGCGATGGCTTCTAGGCATCGTCGATCAAAGTTGGCAAGCATTTTTTTGTCGGATAGAGAAGAGGACCGGACCACGCTGTGGAGATTGCATGGTCGATTGAAGGCGCCGTCGACATTTTTTCATTGATCGAAGGTCACCGCCTTATGCTGTATAGAGACGTCAGTCGATCGTTTGCCAGAGAACAAAAGAAGTCAAAAAGGTTCGAACCAAAGCTAAACGGAGCCCATAGTTGCAGTATGATGCACGGTGTGGGGAAATGCTTGCCGCCGCACCTCCTCACCCTTTTCCGATCAGATGTCCCCCCTATGTCCAGTCGTGCGCTTCGTGTCGTGGATCGGATCGAATGACTTGTGGAGATCCATCGCAATCGTTCAAGCAATTTTGCGCAAATCAAACGACTGATAATGTATGATTGCATTATATGCACACAAATGTGTATGCACCATAATATTCTTCATATATATATATATATTCATTCTTTCCTTGAGCATAAGTTTCACAAAGAAACATAATTTAAATATTAATAGAAAATATTCTTAATGAAATAAAATACAAATTAATTCGATGATACAGTTTTTGTATAAAAAATGTTAATATAAAAATGACATTATCTTATCATTTGACAGATATGTAATCCAAAGTTATGATTAATTAAATGTAATTTCTGCTGATACAAGGGAGAATAGCGAAATATAAGAAGGTAGGATTTTTTTTTTTTGAAAGTTTTTGCAAGCAACAATGCGGGAGTTAATAAAAAAATATATTATGGATACAAAAGTGGGGTGTCATATGATAGCAAAATAATGTCCATGAGTGAAAAAAAAATATGTGAAGCTTTGTGAGTGTGACGTTCTAACCAATTATATGTTACTTTACTCAAAGCATAAAAAGGGTAGTGCAAACCAAATTTAAATAATAATTCAGTTAAAAATGATATTTTGTACAAATTAAGAGAGAAAAGGGAAGAGACAAAAGGAAAAGAAAAAGAAAATGTGACAACAATCACGCACGCGGTTTTAGAAAATTATTGAGAATAAATTTTAACGGCTTTGCGTCAAGGAGGTCACATCATTCTTCAATTGCATAATAACTAATCAGGCATATCAAAGACCTTTTAAAATAATAATACAAAAAGTCTTTTTTCAAGATATGACTAAGTCTAAATATCATTATTGAATATCACCAATGAATTTATTCACATTTATCATATATTATCTTAATAATGTCGAATTCATTCCCAATCAAAAATTTATTTGATCTTCAAGTACTCTCACAATATGAGATCTCGCTCTCGGATGGTGTAAGAGACGGAGCCTTCAGATTAAAATATTAGGATGAATTTTATTTATAATTCATAATTAATTTATTTTCTTAAAGATAAATTTAGAATATCCATAGGTATATCTATATATTTGAATGGAAAATAATTTAAATTTTAGTACTCGTCTATTTTTCATTTAATAAAATTTTACATCATCTTAATTTTTTTATTCATTCTTCATATATAATTTCTCCCATACAAAAATCCTAACATATTCTTTTATAAATGGACTTTTCACTAACAACACAATGGGGAGTTCAGGTTCTATTTAAAAACAATGAAGCAACTCATATAGATGTAATTAATTTATTAACATGCCATATGCACCCATATAAAATACCGTTAATTCTAGTATATACATCATGTATGTAACTTTTCGTTTCATCTCTCATAATGTTAACAATTACAAATTAAAATTTAATGTTACAACTTCTTCTATGATTATACATGAAATTATATGTAATAAAAAAATAACATTAAGAAGAAGGATAATTCAAATGGATAAGAAAATAGGAAAGAGGCATACTACACCTCTCGAAAATTCTTTTAAGGGAATACTAAAAACCGTATGAAGCTATAAGTGGCTAACAATAGAAATAAAAAGACATCATTGAAGAAAAATAAACGAGAATAAATGAAAGGAGGAAAAAAGGTGAACTTTTTTGCTACTACATTTGAAAGTAAGTTTTGCTCAATGAAGAAATAAAGTAATGACTATTAGCAAAGAGTTAAATTTGCTACTGATTTTTTTTGCTAATCTACTAAATAAATATTAATTTAAAGACGACTGTTATTATTCATAAGTTAAAGAAGTTTGTGGACTTCGTGGCAAAGATGATGGAGCGTTAATTGATGGATATTGAAAGATATTGCACTCTCTTTCTTTTCTTATGAATAAATATTGATGGAAAACTTGTTGTGACAATCAATGTATTAAAGGAGGTTATGACAATGATGTTGATTATTGATTGAAAGACTAATTGCATGTGAAATTACATTGTACAGAAAGAAAAAGAGGGGAGAAATTAATATGTAAAGAAATCATAAAAGAAGATACATGAGATGAAGGCATGAGAATTAATTATTTGAAAACCACTTTTGAAATGTTATTGTACACTAAACTTTTTATGAATATATGTAAGTTATTATTTTTATTAAAAATGGATGCTTAATAATTTATTAATGCCCTATAAAGGAGACACATGATGAAATTGAAATAATATAGAGAAATAAAATCAAAATGACCGTTGTGCAAAGATAAATATAGAAAAAAGACAATTTATTTACAACTTATTTATTATTTAAAAATAAGTATCCTATCATAATATTGGTGGAATGACAACACTATAAAAAGACCGACCGAATTTTTTCACTTAAATCTTGTAAAATTCGTTGCAAATTATCATTTGCGATCATTTTTTAGACAAATTATGCTCGTTTGAAAAATGCTCATAAAAAATAATTTTACGATAAATTTTGACTGAGACGTCGCAAATTTTGACTGATTGAGCCATCACAAATATAGGTTTCCTAAGTTGGGAAAGACGCTGGCGTTGGCATCTTGTTATGGATCATTAATTCTTTACAATTTCTGACAAAAAAATTCGCAAAAAATTGCAAAGGCAAAACTGTTTCACAATTTTTTAAGGAATAATATGTTGGAAATTGCAAAGGACAAATAAAAAATTGTGAATTTGTTTATATCTGTTCGTAAATCCTTCAAAATTATCTCACAAGTAATATCTATTCATATGCGTACATCTTCAATTCTTACAATTGTAGAATTTGTGTTATTGTCTATTTGTGTTAAGGGCTTGTACCTGCGTAGAAAGATATGATGAATTGTCTACCTGATACATGCCAACTCGTCGAGGTGTCTAATCCCTATCATTTTGCCAATTATTGAGAGTCAAATTTTCGATGATCGTGTAGATATCTTTAGGTGAGTTGTCTAACATCGAACTACCTACAGAAGTATCAATTTTATCTCTAACTTGTGGAGTAGCTCCGTTATAAAAATATTGAATTTTTTCATAAAGCATCATATGATTGTGTGGAATTCAGCTTTATCAGCTCCTTGAACCACTTCCAAACTTCATACATCATTTCTGCATCATATTGATAAAAAGATTTCACGTTAGCAATAAGTCTAGCTGCCTTCTGTGGAGGGCAGTATTTATTGTAAAATTTTTGTTTCATCTCATCCCAAGTGATAACAGTTCCAGGAGGTAATGTAATTAACCAAGTCGAAGCTCTACTCCTGAGATCATAAGTAACATCATAGAACATAATTGTAAAAATTTCCGAACATGACCAAAGGGGTCTTCTTCTTTGTTACCACTGAATTGTTCATTTTGTACCATTTGAAGAGTACCATGTTGGATCTGAAAATGGTTAGCAGCTACATTAGGCAGAATAACGCTATTTGGTCCATCATGAATTTGCCCCGACATATAATCTCTCATTGTTCTGTATGGCGGTGGTTGATTCATATTGGGGTTCGGATTTAGATTCACGTTCAGTTCTTGATTTTGATGTTGATATGCCATTTCTTCACTCTTTCAAATTTTTTTGGACTGTCGCAATGATCTTTCAATTTTTGGATAAAAATGTAAGGGTCCTGATGCATGCGAAATACAACATATAATTAGTCATGCACTTAATCACATTTTGATTCCTTTTCATATAGCATATATCAATTTATGGCCTTATTTGTTTTAATTTTGTAAAAATAGAAATCTACCCAAAATATATGTATTATTGCATAAAAGAGAAATGAGTTAGGAAGCCACTGAAGAAAATCGCGCTCAAATCGGAGTTAAAACGGAGCCAAAAATTAGAAATTAGTGAAGGCTGCCAAGGCTGAAATGAATATAACGGGACGTACGGCCCGTTAAATCTCCAATTTCGCCCCAAAGGCTGAAAGTTGAATATAATAGGTCTGTAACGGCCCGTTAAATACTCAGTTTCGCTCAAAAAGTTTGCCCAAGTTACGGGCCGTGAAATTCAAGTTACGGGCCATTAAAACCACACTTCTAATCCTATTTGGACTCGGTGAGGGCCTTGAAATCAATGTTACGGGTAAATTACACGAATGGTCTCCCAATTTTGAGTCGATTTTCAATTGGTCCCCCAACTTCAATTTATAACTAGAACGTCCCTCATCTTTTATTTTCTTGCACGATTAGTCCTCTTGACCGCTGATTGTAGATTTCCCGGTTGCCTTGCATACGTGGCTGACACGTGAGTCGTTTCTCTCTCATCCATGTCATTTAAGTCGTTCACATCATTTAACACTCCAAATTAGGTAAATTATATGAATCATCCCCCAACTTTGAGTCGATTTCTAAACAGTCCCCCAACTTTGATATTATAGCATGATTCATCCACTTGACCGGTAAAAAATAGTCTCCCGATTATCTTATGATGTGGCACAATAAAATATAATAAAAAAATTTAACTAGCTGACATCACACAATAAAAAATATTATAAAAATGTCAGGACGCAGACGAATTGGCAGAGGAGGGATGTCGGCCTCCCTCTCCAAGCTCGCCCTTTGGTGAGCTGTCATAGGGGGTGTCGGCCCCCTCTCCAAGCTCGTCCACTAGCGAGTTTCACATAAGGGGCGCTAACGACCCCTCGCGAGTTTGTCGGCGCTCCTATCATTTTTATCTTTTATAGTCTCTTAATTTTGAATCGTTTAAGATCGCCGACGAGCTAGTGGACGAGCTTGGAGAGGGGGGTTGGTGCCCCTATGCCAACTCGCCAAAGGGCGAGCTTGGAGAGGGGGGCCGACACTCCCCTCTGCCAGCTCGTCCGCGTTCTTAAATTTTTATAATATTTTTTAATTGTGTGATGTTAGTTAGTTAAAATTTTTTATTATATTTTATTATGCAATGTTGCAAGATAATCGGGAGACTATTTCTTACCGGTCAAGTGGATGAATCGTGCAATAATATCAAAGTTGGGGGACTGTTTAGAAATCGACTCAAAGTTGGGGGACGATCCATGTAATTTACCTGATTTGGAGCATTAAATGACATGGATGAGAGAGAAATGGCTCATGTGTCGGCCACGTATGCAAGGCAACCAGAAAACTCACTATCACTGGTTAAGAGGACTAATCGTGCAAGAACATAAAAGATGAGGAATGTTCTCGTTACAAATTAAAGTTGGGGACCAGTTGAAAATCAATTCAAAGTTGGGGGACCATTCGTGTAATTTACTCTAATGTTACGAGCCGCGAAAAGTCATATTCATGCCGTTACAGAGCTGTTATGGGCCGTTATGAAGGTTATTTTCGAGATTTTTTCGACTTTTCTTAGGAATTTCAAGTCCAGATCGAACTCAAATTTTATCATAAGCCTTAGGGATGATTAGGAAACATATTTGCTTAGATTTGAAGGAGTTTAACATAGTTTTAAAGACCTATCAAAGTCTATTTCGAATTTATTTATTTTAATATGAAAAGACACGAATCAAACCGAACTCTACCAAAATTCTTAGGACACCTAGAGACTATAAATAGAAGTTCTAGGAGACAGAAAAAGGTGTGCTTTGTGGTGCTTGAGCTCTGTAAAGCCGTGCCATATTGCAGAGGATGAATTCCAAGCTTGAAGATCAACTGAAGGAGAAGATTGCGTAGCAACTCGTCGTTTGTGTTGTGCAACGATCCAGAGGTCCCGAAGGCTGATAATTCTTCTTCTATCTTTTATTAGGATGCTCTTTTACAATATTATTATAGTTTATTATTTCTGTAATAGAGTTTATATTCTTTTTAAGAAGGAAAACAGTTTGAACCTTGTTATTAGTTGAGTTAATTAAAGTTTTCGATTTCTTTTGATTATGCATACTGAGTTCATTGCCTTTTGATAAGTAATTTTATTTATAAGATTATATTACAAACTTGTATGAGGAGTGATTAGTTTTAAGAATCATTATTGCTTTAATAATTGATCTTTTACTTCTAAATTAAAGCATATATAACGCGTGTTCGGTAACTCGACTTTTGTACCGAATTTCGTGCGGTCTATTATTTTGTCCAGATTTATGAGTAAATAATAGTGTAGGATATACATACTCATGCATCTTAATTCTTTGCAAAATTAATAATTGACTTATAATTTGCGGTTATTAGTTTTATTAGAAGTTAAGATAGTTTGGTTTACTCGTCTTGAAAGGTCAATACTCTAGTACTCCTAATCTGTCGTAAAAATCAAAGTTATTATTTACTTTTATAACTCAACCATTACAAAAGATCATACACATTTATCTTTATATTAATCATCCATAATTCTCAAAACTCAACACCAGTTTATTTTATTTGTTTATCATTTTTTTTGCACCTTAAACTCTCTGTTTTTACCACAACACATTTTTCTTCTCCTAATAGATTATTGAGATAGATTAGATTTAACTAGTTCCTCGTGGGATCGACAACTTTACTTTACACTTTATTACTTGATATAATTAGTGCACTTGCTAGCAAAATTATTTGTTACAAATTCTATGCATCAGGTCCCTTTGAGCTTCTCGTGTTATGTCTTCTTTCTAAAGGAGGAAGTTCGCTTGAAGAGTCTAGGACGTGATCTGTTCTGAATTTGCAAAGCCTGCACTATCACATAGAAAATAAATAAATAAAACTCACATATAACTAATAAGAAAGAAAAATAAAAATCAATTAGGCCCCGACAACGGCGTCAAAAACTTGATGCAAGAATTGTATACGCAAATACTAACATGTATACTAGGTCGAATCAAGTAATAAAGAGTAAGTACAAGTGTCGATCCTACGAGGACTAATGATTTAAACTTTTCTGATCTAACAAGTTATGGTGGGAAAGTTTAAATTCACGTTGTGTTCGAAGAGAAAGTAAAAGACATAAATTAATCAGAAATAGATAAGGGAAGATGTGCCTTAATTCAGAGAAGGATTCAATATGCGATGAAGTTAGGATTCAGACCTCGTATCCCCCTAGTTTGCTCTTTAATTAATAATTAAAAATAATTAGTTTCTGTGATGGAAAGACTGCTAGTAATATAGGCTTCCGTTAAGACAACCTAACTATCACAATTATGAATAGATAAAACACATTAAACAAATCAACTTTTAATCTACGATAATAATGATGCTTTCATATGCAGATCTATGTTATTAAATATTGAAACCAATAAGATAATAATCCACAATTTATGGCCTCAAACATATTACCGACAAATTGACCTCGAAATAGCCGACTTGGCCCAGGTTCAGGATGACCCGGCCCAGGTTGGGTATAGAAAATTTGTCGCACAGAGGGCTCGACTCGGGTCGCAGAACGCGACCCAAGTTGCGTAGGTATCCGGTCCGGGTTGATCAAGCCCGGTCTAGGTTCAGTGTAACTCAGATTCTAGCGATATTCGATTGATTATCATGCACAAAATTCACATGCAATTATCACAAAATAGCTAATAATAAACATGTAAATCTATCCAGCTATGATAAAAACATTAAGCAAATGCTAAGCTTTGGTTCACAGAAGTCTAAAATATAAAATAATTCAAGAGCAAACTCAGGGTTCAACTTCAGTCTTCCCCTACCGAGTTTTCTTTTCCTCTCTGAATTATGATAAAGACACCCTTATTATGCATCCCAATAATATCTGATAATAGAGACATTACTTATTATGCGTCCTAATAATATTCGATAATAGAGATATCGCTTATTATGTGTCCCAATAATATTTGAATGATAGATACACCACTTATTATGTGTCCCAATATTGCTTAAAGATAAGAGCGTCATTTATAATGCATTCTAATAATATTAGATAATAGGAATGTCGCTGCATCCCAATAAATAGGGACGTCTCATTTTATGCTTCCCAATAATATTAGATAATAAGGATGCCACCTGTTATGCATCCCAATAATTTGTGCAAAAGATATATATATATATATATATATATATATTCTTAGGTTATCTAATTATGTCTTATATATATATATTATTTTTTTATCAATTTAATCAAGAGTAAAAATTAATATATATTTAAATAATTTTGAAATTTATAATTATATATTTAGAAGTAATGTTCTTAAGTAAAAGATTCATATATTGTTATCTTATCTTATCTAACACTTAACAATAAATTATATAATAATTAAGAGATCAATTTATCTAATTTAACCAACAAAAAATTAATATATATTTAAATAATCTCAAAATTTGTAATTATATATTTTAAAAATAATGTTATAATTCAAATATATATATATTGTTATGATGTTATCTTACCTTATTTGCGTCTTAAATATATATAACACTTAACAATAAACTAAATAAAATTATTATACTAAAATCTTTTGAGCACAGACTTCTTCTTGACATCATTCTTCCTTCTTGGGTAAATTCTTATCCTTTCTTTGGGGTAAATTACACTAATGGTCCCCCAACTTTGAGTCGATTTTCAATTGGTCCCCCTTCTTCAATTTATAACCAGAATGTCCCTCATCTTTTATTTTCTTGCACGATTAATCCTTTTGACCAGTGATAGCGGGTTTCCCGGTTGTCTTGCATACGTCGCCGACACGTGAGCCATTTCTCTCTCATCCACGTCATTTAACGCTCCAAACCAGGTAAATTACATAGATTGTCCCCCAACTTTGACTTATTTTCTAAACAGTCCCCCAACTTTGATATTATTTCACGATTCATCCACTTAACTGGTAAGAAACAGTATCTCGGTTATCTTGTGACATGACATAATAAAATATAATAAAAAATTTTAACTAGCTGACATCACACAATAAAAAGTATTATAAAATTTTCAGGACGCGGATGAGCTGGCAGAAGAGGGGTGTCGGCCCCCCTCTCCAAGCTCGCCCTTTGGCGAACTAGCATAGGGGGCGCCAGCCCCCTATGCATGCTCGTCCACTGGCGAGCTTCGCACAAGGTGTGCTAATGCCCCCTCGCGAGTTTGTCGACGCTCCTATCATTATTATTTTTTTATAGTTTCTCAACTTTAAGTCATTTAGGATCGCCGACGAGCGCGCGAAGAGGCGTTGGCATCCCTTGTGCGAAGCTCGCCAGTGGACGAACTTGGAGAGGGGGGTTGGTGCCACTTATGCCAACTCGCCAAAGGACGAGCTTGGATAGGGGAGCCGACACCCCCCTCTGTCAGCTCGTTCGCGTTCTTAAATTTTTATAATATTTTTTATTATTTGATGTCAGCTAGCTAAAATTTTTTATTATATTTTATTATGCCACATCGCAAGATAATCGGGAGTCTATTTCTTACCTGTCTAGTGGATGAATCATGCAATAATATCAAAGTTGAGGGACTATTTAGAAATCGACTCAAAGTTGGGGGACGATCCGTATAATTTATCTGGTTTGGAGCGTTAAATGACGTAGATGACTTAAATGATGTGGATGAGAGAGAAATGACTCACGTGTCGGCCATGTACGCAAGGCAACCGGGAAACCCACTATCACCGGTATCATGCAAGAAAATAAAAGATGAGGGACGTTCTGGTTATAAATTGAAGTTGGAGACTAATTGAAAATCGACTCAAAGTTGAGGGATCATTCCTGTAATTTACCCCTTTCTTTGACTTCTTGACTAAGTTCTTTCTTCTTACTTCAATAATTTTTTCTCTCCCATGCAACTACGAAAGGGGCGCACGACATCGTGTGTGCGCCCCTTTGGACGATTAGGGGTATGTGCCCCTGCTCTTTGGCCATCAGAGGTGGTGCGCCCCTACTGGGGTGAGCAAATGGGCGCGATGGCAGGGGCACGACGCACGCCCCTCTGCTCACTCACGGTGCCCCTGCTCGGGTGAGCAGAGGGGGGCGCGCACGCCTCGCGTCCCCCCTGCTCGCTCCAGCAGGGGCGCATGTGGTGCCCCCGCTATTCTTTGGCGATCAGAGAGGGGCGCACGTGCCATTCTGCTCACCCCAATAGGGGCGCGTGGCGTGCCCCTCTGCTCGCCCGTGCAGCGGCACAGTAGAGGGGCACGCCACGCGTCCCTATTGGGGCAAGCAGAGGGGTGCGCATCGCGGCCATGCCATTGCGCCCCTCTACTCACCCCAGCAGGGGCGCCGGTGCCCCTGCTTGGGTGAGTAGAGGGGCGCGCACGCCTCGTGCCCCTGCTCAGGCCAGCATAGGGGTGTGACGCATGTCACGGGGTCATTCTCGGACACTAGACCACGTGCGGCGATTAGGTGGTTAGGCACCTAGCCAAGCCTATTTTGAGTTTGCAGCGGAAGTTTTTTGTTCGAGATGACTATGTCGAGAGTCGCTCTTATAGGCATTCAATCACGGACATGACTAGAGTGTTGGACTACTCGTCATGGGAGCGTGGCATTGGCACGTTGCGGCACCAATGCAGGCGCTTGGGCGCTTAAAGTTCGAAGGGGCGACGAAGGGACCACGGGACCCCACGAAGGGACATCGATGTGGGTTGCCACCCCACGCTCAAGGCCATAACACTAGAATTAAAGAAAATCTTACTTATATTAAATATGATGAAACATAACATACAATTGGGCCTCGGAAGGCTCTAGTGAACTCCTCCCAGTGTACCGTAGGTATAAGAGTCTTATTACATATTGAAGATGCAAAAGACGTACCCTACGGGAACATCACCTATTTGGCCATTCACAAGGATGACCTTTACAAGATAAATGCCCTAAGGGGGATAACTTGGTACTCCGCAATATTACGCAGTGCGAGACGGCTGCATGTGTCCCAAGGTTTCGACGCTGAGCGGCCGAGAGCTATAAGTTGAGCGGCACTAGGCCGCGAGGCTTCACACTTCGTGTCACGAAAAAACGTCCCGTGACATTCTCCCCCACCAAAGTCGTACGCCGTTGTCCGGGCTTCCTCGGGGCCTTCATCTTCAGTATTGACTTCGCTTGTCTCGTTCAATTCTGCCTTCTTTGCCTTGACTTCTACTTCACTAGCATTGCGCAACGCCAGGAATGCCCGCTCCTTGGGGTCTCGCTGAGGATTCCTCCCTCAAGCCTGCTTCGCTTGCTGATCCTTCGTCCAATCCGGGGTCATCACTTGTGCAGCGTCAGTGGAGTCCGCCATGTGCGGTCTGACTTCATCAAGCAACTATCCGTCCATCAAGTCTCTGTTGGCTTCACTTCCCTTTGACTTGCGCAGCATCAACTTGTGTGGTTTGGTTTCTTTGGGGTAGAACGACTCTTGTATGCCTTCAGGAATAGCTCGAAAAGGAGTTGCTCCAGGGTCGTGCAGAACACGATGAAGAGTCTCGCCATTCGACCTGCATGACTTGACTCGATGCCTTTATGTTGCGGGTGGCTGCAACATAAGGTCTCCCTTCCGTCGAATGCGAAGTACGGGACCATCTCACCCTCGATGATCGTTCTTGAATTTCGACGGTTTGAAACAGCACAAGCTCTTTGATGACGACATTTGCAACTTGTCTGCTTCGGGTGCTTCGGATCGCTATGATGAGCGACAAGAGTCTTCCCACTGATACTTCGGGACGCTTCAGGTCACTTTTGCGGGCTCGACTCAACGTCTCTATGTTGCAAATAGTTGCAACGTAGAGTCTTCCATACCTCCACCGAGCGAAGAGCGCAAGATCACCTCCTCCTTGGTGATCACTTGATGTTTCGGCGGTCTTGAGGCAGGACAAGGTTCTTTGATGTAACAATTCATGCTTTGTCCATTCTGAGTCGCCATAGTGGGCGACGAGTCTCCCTACGTTCCCTTGTGGTTCAACTCACTGTCTCCAAGTTGCAGATGGCTGCAACGTAGAGTCCTTCATTCGTCGAGTGTCGAGTACGGGACCACCTTACCCTTGGCGGTCATCTGATGTCTCGACGGTTTGAAGCATAGCAAGGTTCTCGGATATGACATTCTCTACCTTGTCCACTTCAAGTCGCTATAATGAGCGACGAGAGTCCCCACATTCCTGTGGTTCAACTCATTCCTCCTGCTTCGATGGGCTTGTCTTTGTCTTTGGCATAAAAGCTTCCTCTGTGTGACTTGCACTTCTCTCCCCCACCATTGCCCTTGCCCAAGGGCTTTGGTGGAATGGCAATTGTCTTGGCACGAACGCCTTGGCAGCGGCGACTAGCGGCAGAGGTTGGGCAATCCTATCGTTCCAACTCCGTCCTAGTCCAAAGCTTCAACCCCTTTGTTTGAAGAACACCACCGCTGGGTCTTCATCCTCCTGGGAACACTGTAGGCGGAGCTCGGTGATATCTTTCACGTCCTCCTTCAACATGCCCATCTGGCCGATGCTGAACAAAGCGACCTTGACCTCTAGTTCCAACTTGTCAGGGCTTGCATAATTGATGAGCTGCCACTTCCTCTGTCCCACGTCTCAATGGGATGCATGTTTGCCACATTCCACATTGTCGCGATGACAACGCCATCCTGAGTTTGCCACATCTTACAGGGTTCTTGGGATATGCCTTCTTCCGATCCTTGGATTTCCTTTGAAGCTTAGGCAATCCCTTGGGGTATGGATGGGGCGAGATCGTTGTGCTCGTTCACAAAGAGGATGCACCTTAGAGACTCGTCCGTCTGCAACTTGGACGAAGTAATGTCATTGCGCTTGTCGGCAAGGATCATGCTCCTTTGACATACTTGTTCACCGGGCGGCTGACCCTTGTGAAAGAATAGTCGTTCCGGGTCTTCAATGAACCACGGGTGTTTGTGAAGACGCTCCGCTCGGATAAGCGGATTGCGGTTGGTGAACTCATGGCATGAGTTCCCAACATCACCTCCATCTCCATTCGAAGAGACGACATCACCAGTGTGTCCTTCGAAACATTTGGTTTGCGATCCTTGGAGGCCGCTTCGATTGCTCGAGGCGTTGTCCGAGAGGAAAGGGCACTTCTTCCTTCGGTTGGCGGCGGAACGCTTGACGCAGGATGCCAAGGTTCGCCGATGCCCGACGCTCAGACCATTTGCCAAATCGGTCGTTGAATTGAGGCGTCAATTTGCGTTGGCATGTAGTAGGTTCGTCCCAACCCTTGATGGATGACATCACGCCGCTTGCGGGGTGACACTTGACGAGGCAAGCAAGGCTGACAGCTCGTCCGCGAGTGTTTGCAAGTAATCAATGCTTTGCTCCATTCTTGAAAGTCATCGTGGCATGGTAGGTGATGCTGCGGCATGCCAAGATGCTTGAGATTGATGCTCCTTAGTCGATAGGATGATATTCCTTCGCCGAAAGGGACCATAAACCTTGATGCTTAAACTTGAGCCAACTTCTCCCGTGAAGCGGTTGTGCACTTCACGTTGCATGACTGGGCATGCGATGCGACGTCACGAAATATCGAGCAGCGCCAGGTCATCACGATAATGCATGACCGAAAGTCCCTGAATGTGACACAGGTCCTTCGAGTTACACAATGCTTGTGTAAGCGATCTCATGGTATGAGTAGCGCAAGACCATCATACGGAGCATATGGCCACTCTTGACGCAACGTGGCACTTCAAGATTCCCGACTGTATACCTGGGGTTGTTGATCTACTCGAGTGAGCGACGCATGACCATCCCGATTAGGCGGGGTGATCAATCCGCCATCATGATGCATGACGGACGTTCCTTGACACGACACAGGTGTATGAGGAATATGCTGTGGGGCACGACTGGGCGTGCGGCGAGGAAGCTTGCCACGCATTCCTCATTGGCGTCCATGATTGAAGACCATGGTACCAGTGCGTCTGGGCGTGATGGAGTATTTGAGCGGAAGCACATTTCCTACGCTAGGGCACATTGCGACGACACAAGTGAGTCATCGTCGCTGGGTAATCCGAGTAGGAAGAACTGCTCTGATACCACTTGTCACGGGGTTATTCTCGGACACTAGACCACGTGCGGCGACTAGGCGGTTAGGCACCTAGCGAAGCCTATTTTGAGTTTGCAGCGGAAGTTTTATGTTCGAGACAACTATGCCGAGAGTCGCTCTTATAGGCTTTCAATCACGAACATGACTAGAGTGTTGGACTACTCGTCATGGGACCGTGGCATTAGCACGTTGCAGCACCAATGCAGACGCTTGGGACCACGGGACGCCACGAAGGGACACCGATGTGGGTTGCCACCCCACGATCAAGGCCATAACACTAGAATTAAAGGAAAGCTTACTTGTATTAAATATGATGAAACATAACATACAATTGGACCTCGGAAGGCACTAGTGAACTCCTCCCAGTGTACCATAGGTATAGGAGTCTTATTACATATTGAAGATGCAAAAGACGTACCCTACGAGAACGTCACCTACTTGGCCATTCATAAGGACGGCCTTTACAAGATAAATGCCCTAAGGGTGGATAACTTGGTACTCCGCAATATTACGCAGTGCGGGGCGACTGCATGTGTTTCAAGGTTTCGGCGCTGAGCGGCCGAGATCTATAAGTTGAGCGGCACTTGGGCCGCGAGGCTTCACGCTTCGTGTCACGGGAAAATGCCCCGTGACACGCGCGCCCCTCTGCTCGCACCAACAGGGGGCATACGTGGTGCCCCTACTCGGGTTAGCAGAGGGGCATACTGGGTGTCCCTGCTCGGGCAGGGGCGGCAGGCCCGAAATGTGTGCCCCTGCTCGGGCGCAGAGGCATTGTGCGTCCTTTGGCGAACTGTGGGATGAGACGCGCACCCTTACTCGTATTTAGTTGCATAGTTTTTAAATTTCACATTTTTGTTAATAATTTCTCATCTATGTCATGTCTTATTTTTTAAATTAATATTTTTCATATACCATGTTAAAAATGTTAGATTATTTTAATATGACATGTTATAAATGTTAGATTGTTTTAAATATGACATGTTAAAAATTTTGTAATATGACATGTTACAAATGTTAGATTGTTTTAAATATGGCATGTTAAAAATGTTGTAACATTTCATTTGCAAATATGTGTATTAACTTTTTACGTGTTTCATACATATGCTAATTCATTTATTTGCTATAGGAAAAATTTGTCCTTCTTTCTAGTACTAAAGTTGATTAATGGATTCTAAATTCTCAAAGCAAAACATATGCTTGATAGGAGGTCAAAACTAAATGTAGCGAGAGAGCTCCGAAAGAAGTTCCTTCTCAAAACTGGATTGACCCAATCCATTATTGTTTTTTTAAAAAAGGAAGGTAATAATTTCATATGAGGTCGCTGAGTATGCTGTGCCCATCAACCGCTGTAAAGTACAGCTCCCGAATATCGGCCGTCGGATGGAAAGGAACGATCACTGTGCTTCATATAAAAGAGAAACTTTCCAACTTTCCCTTTCGCAAGCAGAGACGGCAAGCACGGCATTCTTTGTTTCCAAGCGACGACAGAAACGAAGCAGCGACATTCTTTCATTTTATTGGGCTACAAATCCATCGACACGGATGACATTCGACACGAGGGAGCTCTGGCAAGGATTTGACGCAAGGGATATCTGGCAAGAATCCGGCACGAGGGCGATCTGGCAAGGATCCGACGAGCCAGGGCACTCAGATCTGGAGAAAAAGAGCGTGAGATCCGGCGAAGGAGCTCTGGCAAGGATTCGGCGCGAGGGATATCTTGCAAGGATCCGGCGCGAGGGCGATCTGGCAAGGATCCGGCGAGCTAGGGCACTTAGATTCGGAGAAAAAGAGTATCAGATCCGGCGAGGGACGTAATTCGATGACATAGGGCATTTGATCCGGCAAAGGACACGATTTGATCAACGACGCTCCTATTAGGTAAATGCAAATGAATTCAAGTGTCATGAAATTAATTATAGCTCTTCAATATGCTCCTAGTTTTACTGTCTTGTATGTTTTCTGACCGAGAAACTCTTGGTGGGTATAGCCATAGAACTTCATTCATAAGGTGTCTTCTTTTTTTCTTGTAGTTTTTCATTTGATAGAATACCAAGCAAATTGATAATGTAAATGTAATTGACAGATCGATGGTTGCTTGTAAATGTAATGATAATGTAATTTGAAGTTCAAATCTAAACCAAGAATCTTAGATACTTAATTTTAGTAAATGGCTAGTGGTAGTTCATCCATTCCTTCACTGTTTCATCATATGGAAATAAAGCAAGAGAATAGTTTTATATAATAACAGTCCTCTTTGTGTTCATTCATCCATTCATTTTAATGTCACTATTTTCCTTGTTAATTTTGTTTGTGTGAGCAGAAGACTAATAAAGAAGTTGATTCATTTTGTTGATCATGTTTTCATATTGGATAGGGAATCAAAACTATATTGATCATGACTAAAAGTAATTACACATGTTTACCCTTATGCAATTGCAATGAAGAAGCAGTTATTAAAACTTCATGGACCCAAGGGAACCCTAGACGTCGATTTTATGGTTGTTGAAACTACAATGTAAGAATCTTACAAAATTTTGTGTTACATTTTCATGAGATCATTTCTATATTTGTATGACATCTCTATTATTTTATTTTTAGCAAAATGAAGAATGCACATACTTTCAATGGTTGGACGAAGAACTTGAACCGCGATATAAAGACATCTTCAATAGGCTCTTAGAAAAGATTGAAAGGTCTGAAGTTGAAAATGAAATATTATTGCACAAGCTTGAGACAATGGAAGCATATCTTCAGTTGGAACATCAGAGGCAAAGAGCCACACAAAAGAATCCTCAATCTCGTCAACAAGCAATGCATACCCAAATAACATTGATTACATATGATGATTTACTTCAGTGAACGACGCAAATGACATACACAAGTTGTTAGTCCTATATGTTGTGTCAAACATCACGACATCTCCAAAAGTAAAATAATTGTCTCTTGATCTTCCATTTGCCCAAAAGAAACTTCTTCCAACATTATCCTCATCCATCTCCCATCTAAAAAAGAACCCGAGATCACTTCTTTCTTTCTTTTAAAAATAAGATATCACATTCATGCATTGCTTACCAACATGGTTTACACGTTCTACTTTTAAATAATTAATGTAATTTTGTGGTGTAACTAGAGGATCGGCACCAAAATTTAACGTGTGAGCAATCTTTGATGGGCCAAGTCCACAATCCCTTAATTGGGTAATCATTTCCTTGGAATTACTTGATAATCTACTATGAGATCATAGGTTAGCTACCTTTGATGGAGACATTAAAGCATGTGTGTGTTGTTCAAGAAACTTTCTCACCTCCCACTTTCCGTCATCTATAATACCAACAAGCAAATGAGCATTACAACCCTCTCGAATATCACATCTGCGTTTCACTTCATTTCCCATTTTTTGGTTGAGAGGCTTATGACCTTGTTTTAAACACACAAGCATACTTGATATTACTTCATTACTTTTTTTAGACTTATGAGAATAATATTTACGCATAGAAAAACCAATTGACTTAGCATAAACATCATGATAAATCCTCATGGCTGTCAAAAGTCATCCCGACAAAAGGTTTGTTAACTAGCCTGTCTTGTTTTAAATTGTCAACAACATAGGGTATCTCTTCAGAAACATTACCATCAATATTGTACACACTGTTTCCAAATCATGAATACAAGAAATTAAGTATGAAATCAAGGAAATCTAATAATAATCTCACTAACCATGTACAAAGCTAAGAGATAATAAAAATATAACAATTATACCTATGTGTATCGCCCAGCCCAATAATTATATCATCCTATGCATTATTAAAATTCATATCACTGATTGAAGAAGAAGCCATGATAATTGTCATGACCCCAATTTAACCCGCAAGTTAAACTAGAGTTCACGACTCATTACGAACGATCAAATACAATTATGAAAAAAATGCGGAAACGTGATGTAATTTAATCTTCTTTTATAACATAAGAGTAAAAGTATATCATTAAATAAATTACACAATATGTGATCATTTCAGAGCAAACTGATACACCTTAAGTCGTACATTTGACAAAATGACTTTATTTTCAATACAACCTATTTTGACATAAGTAATAAACATGACTAGCTCTCTCAGCATCTTAATAGAAAGATACGAGAGACATAAATCCTCTCGTCATATCACCAAGGATGTTATAGAATCATTTTACGACTATCACCTCGCACGATCCCCAACGAGCTATACGAATATAAAAAATATTAGAAACAACATTATGAGCAAAAATAGCTCAGTAAGTTGATAACTCATAAGTTATGTGTTACCATCTAATAAATTCGGGGAAACATAAAAATACAAGCATTAATCATAATATCAAAATCAATATTTTCATACATTTAATAAATACATATATAACACACCAATCGAAATCATCTCACTCAATTCACAATCATTGTCATTTAACTATATCAAACATGTGTATGCAATACAACACTCCCATATGTATGCACGTATCACCAACTGGCCAGTGGTCGGTAGGTGAACTCTAGAGGTGACTCCCATCATGATTAGCGATGTAGTATTTAGCTTCATTCTACCTCATCCCTTTCGGGGAATAAATTATATAGCGATAAGTGGATTCTAAAGGTGGCCCCTATGGATTCTAAAAGGTGGCCCCTATCGCGACTACTCACGATGTAGCACTTAGCTCCGCATGGCACTTAGCTACAGCCTATTTCATCCCATTATTGAGGAACAAAATGATGTATTGGACTTTAGAGATGGCTCCCATCATGATCAGTGATGTAGCACTTAGCTCCAACCATCAACCATGCAATGCATGCAGATGCAGATTCATGATTTATCATATAACAATTATATATCAAATATCAGAAGATGAATCATATCAAATACCATTTCAAACCGAAGAAGATTGCACTTCTCATAACCCATTCATATCATATCACATATGTTTTTCAAATGTGCAATCATACAATCATTCAGATATATTTTTCACAAGTGCATTTCTCAAAATCAATTCATAACATTCCAAAATATATTTAATACATATAATAATCGACGTCACACCAAATTCAAAAGAGGTGAAAACATAGGGTAGGAAAAATCAACTTACCTATAAGGGCTACCAAAAGGTTTTTCCTTTCCTTTTTCACTACTTTACTCTTCTACTCCTATACAATAATAATAAAAAACACATCACTTCTATGATCTGAACAAAAGCCTATCACACATGAAAAACAATTAATTGAAGAGGTACATGACCCTTGAGTATTTACTCATATAACTTAAGTAACTATTTATCATAAGAGTTAGCCTACTATTAAGACAGATTGTATACACAATGAAAGAAAATTTGTATCTGCTTGAATTGATAACCAAATTTGTTCATCCCAATTTTTATTACTTCTTGCTTACTACTATCTTAATTTATAGAAGTTTCAGGTTTTATTTCATTGTGATTTGTTCACAGGAAAATCAAGATTCAGCTTAACTTTCAGAGTATTTTTTTGTTCTGACAAACTGAGTGACCTTAATTGTACTATTTATATAAAATAAGAAAAATGTCATATTTGGGTAACTTAAATTTTGTATAAACATAGACTTCATAAGTTGCAATTCATAAAATTCCTTGAACTTATATCTATCGGGTACTGATCATAATAAATTTAACAAATACTAGCACAATCTACCCTATGTTTCATTCTGACAGACTAAGTGACACTCGGTAAAACATTTATAACTTTCCCTACAAATATCATTTTCGAGTGATTCTAATTTTCAATTAAACCTAACCTTAGTGCCTATAACATCATAAATTATCAGATATTTTCATGACATATTGGATTTGATTCATAATTTAGAAAATCGGATAACAATTTTGGAAGACAGAGTGATAGTACCTTAAAGATAAGCACATAACTTTCTCTACATAAATCATATTAACTTGATTCCCTCAACGAAAATATACTCGGAGGGGATCAATTAGAGCAGTTTTCATAATTTTTGGACCATCCGAAAGTATGAAATTATGTAGCTAAAAATTCGGAAACCAATTGAACATGGCTAGAGTTAATAGTGCTCATGAAAAACATGAGTTTTGCCCCATGGTTAGCTAAAATCCGAAAGTGAATGAGATGAAAAAGTTCAGAGAAACCCTAATTAGGAAGGTATGAAATTAAAATCAAAAGAATGTGAAGTATGAATTCACCACATGCCAAAACCATAATTCTCCTTCTCTTCTTTCAAATTCCTTCACTAGAAGCATGTGATCCTTTTTTTCCTCTTGGATTTTCGGATGGGGAAAGTGAGGAGGTGAAAAGATGTGGTAGATCATGTATAGGGTAAAGATAAGTCATGTGGAAACCGACCTTAAGTCGGCCAAATATAGAGGTAGGTAATTGACCTTGGTACTGAGCTTATTTACATGTAATGCCTTATGACATTATATGTAAATAAGGAACTACCTCCATTTGGATTCAAATAAAATATTTATAAAAATAAATAATTAAGGAATCAAAATCTAATTTTTTGTCCAAAGAACAAAAATCACGATTTCATAGATTTTTCGATTTTGCATCTATGTTTTACCTAAGTAAAACACCTCCTAAAAATTGTTAAAAATCACATCTACAATACTTTGATATATAGGAATAATTACCAGAACTTTAATTTTCTTAATTCTAATATTTTCAAAGATCATATTTTCATGCCTTGGACAAATTTTCGCCAAATTTCAGCAATCAAACACTATGAGTTATAACTCATGCCTTAACACATATATCAATTTTCTTATTAATAATATGATATAATGTTAACCTATGTGTTTACATGTGAATCAAATTTGAGATATTAAAACAGTAGCTATACAAATTTTACAAACAATTTGCTTCAGCAACAATTACAGAAATAATTGACGGAAAGGAATTGCGGCAAGAGAGAAAGAAGTCAACGACAGTGAGAGAAAAAAATTACTTAAGCAATGTCTACATACAATAGTTTAATCACTCGCAGATGGCTATCACTACAACAATGTCTAGTGTCCCCAATCAATTGCAGAAAACGTTTACTGGCCTACAACTGAGAAAGTCAAAATTCATTACCTTGTGCTCCTGGCAGTCGGCGACAATTGGAATCGTTCACAATTGGAATCCATGACTGACAGAACTTTCCTAAAGCAGATTGTTGACCAACGAAAGAAATGAGCAATATTCAGTGGAAAAAATCAACAATGGCGAGCAACAATAATCACCTAGAAGGAATGCCTTTTGTCCCTTCGTTAGAGACTGGAATGAACGCCTTTTGTCCCCTATGCCGGAGACCGCCCGCCTTTTGCCCACTTCATCAGTTAATACCTATTCGTCGGAGATCGTGGCAGAGGAGGCACGCGAGCAGATTGTGCCCTACGCCGGAGACATGCAGCCACACGCCTATTCGTCGTGGTAGAGGAGGCATGCGAACATATCGTTTCCTACGCCGGAGCTCGTGGAATCATGGAAGAAAGGGAGCCGCCGATCATGCCCTACGTCGGAGGTCGTGGTAGAGGAGATGGTGCCCTACGTCGAAGACCGCCAACAACGCCCATCAATGCAAGCAGATCGTGCCCTTTGAGGAATCGTGGAAGAAAGGGATCCCTTTACGCTGGATCTCGTGGAATCATGGTAGAAAGGGATCCCTCTACACCGGAGCTCATGGAATCGTGGAAGAAAGGGAGCCACCCTACACCGGAGCTCATGGAATCGTGCAAGAAAGGGAGCTGCCCTACGCCGGTGCTTGTGGAATCATGGAAGAAAGGGATCATTAATGCCCTACTCGCCAAACGTAGATGACTATTCGATTTAGATGTACACGGATGGCTGAGAATAAGACTGTAAAATACAGCGCCCATCAATGCAGTATACTCCTTTTACCCATTTCATATTTCTCTAGTATTTAAGTAAATGCTTATGAGGTTGATTTTTTGTTCTTTGTTAGAATATTTTTGTAATAGGTAAAAGAGCACATGCACATCAACTCGTTCCTCACACAAACAGGATCCCAAATATCATCAACAATAGATGTCAGTTATGCAATTTCAAATTGACACCATAACATCACTAGTAGGGCATTTTAACCGAGGAAATGTAGATGAATGATCACATTCACAAGTAAGCACTCTTCCTTTTTCTTTCAATTTGCATAATGTAAAAGTATACTACTAACAATAAATGTACATTTTGATACTTGTAAATTTATCATTTTGTTTTTAACAGGAACATGGTCAAAGAACTTAAAGATTGAAGGAATTGATAAAGCTTCAAGTGTCTTCTGTTAGAGATTTTTAGAACTATCATATTTTTCTTTTTTTTCAATAGAGATGTGTGTGATACGCGTCACAAATTCTTCATAATTTTTAATTTGATATGTAGATTGACTTTTTGCTTATATTCTATTTGTCTAGTTTGCAAAACTATCATATATGTACCATATGCATGTTAAATGATATAATGAATTAATATTTATAAAATAATAAATATAACTTAAGACGCCAATTAAGCGTCTTTAAAGGACAATTAAGGACATTTCTTAGCATTCCCTAATTTTCATGTGACGTTTTTAAATTTTAAAAAAAATTAAAATAAAAGTGTCCTTAAATTTATAACATTTATTTGTGACACTTGTTATAGCATTCTTAATTGGCAACACTTACGTGTATATAATAATGTCCTTACATTAGAGACGCTAGTGATACAATCAAATAGCGTTCCAATTTAGCAACACAAATTAACAACGTAAACGATAATGTCTTTACATTTACATCGCATGACAGCGATGCAAATATTAGTGTCTTAAAATTTTCATCACCAAGAATAAGGACACTTTGAAAAGTGTAGGCGACTTTGTTAATGACACAAGATAGCAACATAAACTAAATTGTCTTTAACTTGCCAACGTCCATTAACGACACCCATAATTGCATCGTTAAAATAGAGTTGCAAGTGGACGACGTCAAAAATAGCGCCTACAATTTAATAACATTAATTAGAGATAGAAAAGTAAGTGTCTTAGTATTTGAGACGCACACTAGCAACACAAAATATTATGTCCCTAATATTATTTTTGACACTAAGAATAAGGTCGCTTTTGAAAGCGCATGTGACCTATTTAAAGACGTAAAAAATGTATCCATAAGAACATAAATTTGCGTTCTTAAATGTGATTTCTCTTGTGTGGTTCCTGGTGGCCCTGGACATTGGCAACGATCTCTTCTAATGCCCTGCGACTGTCAACCGGCCGCATGCGCTCCAACTTCCTCTCAATATTGTCCACCGGTAAGCTTGTTGACATTCCCGCTAGAATATCATTTTTCTATTAATATCATATTTTTAATTTTATTTGTATCTTAAATTAAGACAACAAATAAGAAATTTAATTAAGTCCATCATCGGAATATCAGATTATAATGCTAGCACCTACCTTTGGGGTTTCAACTTTATTTTTTGTTTCCCACACTTTTCATTAGAGTAGAGCTCTTTCAATTTCACTTGTATTATTTTTGAATAAATTTTAATAAATACTCTCGAATTTTATTATCTTTTATAATTTCGTCTT
The DNA here is from genome assembly GCA_030549335.1 of Pontederia crassipes. Lineage (NCBI taxonomy): Eukaryota > Viridiplantae > Streptophyta > Magnoliopsida > Commelinales > Pontederiaceae > Pontederia > Pontederia crassipes. The sequence goes on from JAUKPH010000017.1 coordinate 10,342,690, forward strand.
TCAATTTTAATTTATAATAAAATTTTCCTCCACTAATTAATTTACTTCACCACTATCCTTTAGATCGGCTATAATCAATTTTCTACTATTTTTATCTACATGGCACGTTGTTTAAAGATAAAATAAATATAAAATAATAAAACAATATTAATATAATAATTAAAAATAAAAAAAAGAGGTGCCCTCCGTCGACTCTTCTAAATCTCCTTCTATCTCCAGCAGTCTCGTTGGCTCCGGAGGGAGGCCTCCCGCCCTACCTCATCCACCATCTTTCTTTTTTTAATTTTTAATTTTAAAATTATTATATTTATTATTTTAATATTATCTTATAATTTTATATTTATGTTTTAAAGATGCGTCATATAAGAAAAATACTAAAAAAAAACTAACTTTATACGATCGAAAGAGGAATTGATAAAACAAGTTAATTGTTGGAGGATGATTCTATTTCAAAATAAAAATTCTAAAACCTTGGTGCACATTCAATTATTTTTTAACTATGATCCGGTATGTTACTGGCTGTTTATGATGAGAATATAGATTAATACTTGTATTTTAATACAAAGAATTTTAATATTTCGTCCGTCTATTTGTGTACTGTTTAAAGCTTCTAAAGCGTTGACATCATGTATATATGTTGTTCCTCTTATCACTCATCAGTCTCATTTGCTTAACATGTAAATGCAACAGAATACTGTCTTCAACATCTACAGTCCAAGTAATTCGTCAACAAGCCAAAAGGTCACTTGCAGAGACAGCTTATGTGAGAAATCAAACGCATGCCCTAATGCAGACAGCACTTGCCCTTACATCGTTAACTACGTGTCCGCAAATACATCAACCAGTGGGATTTTAGTTGAGGATATTTTGCACCTGAAAACAGAAGGTGCAACTCCTGCACTTGTTAAAGCACCAGGTAGTCTTCGGGTATTACCATCTTCCAGTTCTACGATTCATGACTATTTTTGTCTTTCTAAAGCTTACTAATTTTGTTGAAAATTTCAGTCTTCAGGTTATCCCCTTTGTTACTGTATTATATTTTTCTTACTTTGCCCATTTAATATCTATTACATTTGGCAGGTGCGGAGAGGTTCAAACTGGTTCATTCTTGAAGCGTGGAGCTCCTAATGATGTATTTGGGCTTGGCAGAGAGAAGACATCAGTCCCCAGCATTTTATCGGCTAAAGGATTCACATCAATTTCATTTTCCATGTGCTTTGGAGCTAATGGCACTGGAAGAATCGATTTTGGGGACAATGGAAGTTCAGATCAACAGGAAACCCCATTTGTTCGTACTCCGCAGTAAGTTCCTGGATTATCTATTGTTCGCATCTCCTCTCGCATGAGAGGTCAAGTAGCGTTGCCTTGAAGCATGGCTCTGCTGACATAGTTTTTTCTTTGTTAATCTTTCTGCAGCTTTGGAATCAATGTTGTTAGCGTTGCGGTCGGAAGTGATCATTTTGGCCCGTCTTTTAACGCCATCGTTGATGCTGGTTCCTCCTTCACAACGCTGCCTGATCCAATGTATACAAGCATCTCACAAAGTGTAAGATCTTCCAAGTTAGAATAAGCTGATAGTAATTCCACTGTAGACAAATAGGATCTTACATACTATTTTCTTTCCAGTCTAACAAACAAGTGAAGGGGAAACGCCGCGACCCCATTTCTCCTATATCCATTCAGGAACAATCAAATTTAGACCTCATCTAACAATTTAAACATGGTTTGCTCTGCATGCAGTCCAATACAGAAAACCCCTTCACTAATTCCTAAGATAAATCTGGCACCCAATGGCGGGGACATTTTTCCTGTCAATGATCCCATAAAAGAAATTGTTGACTCGCAGATTAACTTTTTGCGTTGTTCACCAGGATCAGAGCCTCTGTCTGTTTTATGCATGGTGTTTATTCTAATTGCCCTCAAAATGTGCAGGGAGTTCCATGGGCATATTGTCTGGCTATAATCCGGAGCAGCACGAACGTAAATATAATTGGACGTGAGCTTTCAGCACACCTATCTGTCTGATGTTATCTTGATCTGAAGTTTCTGATTTCAGCAACACGAATCAGGAACTATGCACTGAATCTGACTAACATTCTCTCTGGAAATGTCATTATGCAGAAAATTTCATGACCGGCCTTCGCGTCGTCTCGATCGAGAGAGGGAGATCGTCGGATGGAAGAACTCCGATTGTAAGCAAAACTTGTTATTCAACTTTGTAAGATCAGATAATAAAATATTATAAGTAACATTAAAATTTAAATATTTATAAACACGTATTTATCAATTACTAATATAATTATATAAACATCAAGATGTATAAATGTTATTAGCAAGTTTTATGAATGCAGGTTACAAAAAATGATGACGGCATTACTCCTAAATGCATGACGTCAGGTTGTGAACTATTTGTGAGTTTAGCCTATGCTAAGATATGTCAGTCTTATGATGTATTAAAACTTAATAAATGCCTTCGGGTGAAACTTCCGAAAGTTCAAGTATTATTATGTTGTCTATATTATTAAGTTTTATGATGTATTTGTGAGTTAAGTTCTTTTATGATGACAAGGATGTTTAAGTATTATGTTGTCTATATTAATGGGACTTATGTGTTAATGACGTGTTAAGTTAGTATCTTAAGATTTATATTTTTCCCGATTTTTTGCTGACTTATGTTGATCAATATGATCCTATTTTGTTGACACACATGGGATGCATTTTTAGGACGTTAGAGATAATATAAATTCTAATGAAGACGTTAGTTAGTGGTTAAATGAATTGATAACTGATCAAAAGATATATTTTAGATTCTCATATGCATCGAAATTCATTTTTGTTATAAATAATAGGCGTTCCTTTTTTTTTCAAAGAATCAAATTAGAATAAAAAAACAGGTGGATTTGGAGTATTAGGAATAAAGGAAAGAAGACGATTAATATATTTGGTATCACAGCAAAATATTTGAGCCATTTTTAGCATCTAAATAAAATCTCCAATAAAAATGTGTCCCTTAAATTAATTCAAATATTATTATCTCAAACGTTCACATTATTTATCGTATCAAACTGAGCATACAAATAATGGACAAATTCTTTTCTTAAAAATGTATTCCGACGTAATATATTGAGTAAAATGATTGCGCCTCCCGCTCAGCACCATTTGAATTGGCATCTGAAGACCTTTGGAGCAAGCGGAGCAGCGAACTGGGTCTCCCAACTCGCAAAAAGTCGATCCGAACCCCTTAAGACACGTATGCCTTCATACTTCCGTCGAACACAAGGCCAACGGTAGTCAATACTTCCCTTCTATAACGTCTTCAAAATCCAACCCCACGACACGTGTCGCAAACGGGTCCTGGAGCACGTTACATGGTGGACGATACAATAGTTGACCCCAAGTCAACGAAACATATGAGAAGAATAAGCAGCAAAAAATAAAAATATTTAAAAACTATTCTACTTGGAAATATAAAAAACATAGCGGAAGCGATAAAGCATAATGGACCGTATGACACTATTCCAATGACATCAAAGTATATATGACGGATAGCCCAAATACAAAGGAGACTCGAAGTTCACAACATAACGACTCCATAACATTCCTCACATGAGGACATACAATATAATCCATAATAAAAAGGTCCAAGGGCCGACTCGTACAAGACCCATAAATACTATAACATACGATGGCGTAACATAAGGCCGACACCATGCGCTAACCGTCATCATGAGCTTGCCACCGACCTCAACTTATTCTTCCACTCTTGTACGCACCCTGATGCAGGGAAGGCCCATCTCCCATTAGTTATACGTAAGAACCATAATTAAAAATGATAATTTATGATGACACAACAAAATATGATAAAGGAAACACGATGAAAAACATTCATAACTATTCATGAACAATTCAATTTCATTCGATAACAATAAATTCGATTGCATTATATTAAATGCCGAATGTGATGTCAATCAATGGCTAGTCGATAAACGATTGCATTAACATTTAATGCCCATGAAAGATAACAATGTCAATTTTTAGCCATGTCATGATTCAAGTAATCTTTTTTACTAATTTTACGGTTAGCAAACATTAACAATCAATATTAGATGAAGCCTTCGATGTGTTGTGTGCTTGGTTGTCTTCAAAGCCATGATGGATTGGCCAGGCCCAAATGTCACCCCGAAGTCGTGTCAATCAGATAATCATGTATCCGAGTTTAATGAGTGTATATATATATATATATATATATATATATATATACATAAAAATAATAGTCTAATTCATCGAGGGCCAAGCTTAAACCACGGTAAGTTAGATTCAATCCAATGGTTCATTTTAATCCTACGGCTTGGCATGCATTTCGGATTCTAGGTGAGTCAATCAATAGCATGACAATTACATCAATAAGAACATAGAAACATGTCATGTCATAGCATGATATCATCTAATTATCAATTACTACAAGAAACATTGAAGGCAATCTTCAAACATCATACATTAAGGTCGGTCGGTCGACCAACCGGTTGATCGGTCGCATGATTGATCGGGACAGTAGCATTCAGTCTTCGCTTATTGGAGTGGTCGACCGCTCATTGGATCGATCGATCGATTGAAATAGTGACTTCCGATCCCATCAATCGGTCGCCCATCCGATCGATCCGATGTCACGATCGATCTGAACAGTGGTGTTCATGCATATTTAAACTCCCGAACCGATCAACTGCTCGACTCGATCGATCGACTGATTTAAACAGTAGCGTTCAAAGGATAATATCACATAAGGACCGGTCGACTGATATATGATCAAAAATCACAATCCTTCATCCACAATCGCATTCACACTTATGATTATTTTAAGTTTACTTAACATGATCTAGGCATTTAAACATCCATAAACAATAATAAAATTGTGATAAACCAATTACATTCCACTCTAAGAATCATTTGAATGGAGTAAGAAATGTGTTCACCTTATTTACATACTTATTTTCCAATGTCGACAGATTTGACACCTTGTCGGTTCAAAGTCTATAACTCACTCTATAAGTCACTAATTTGATTTATTCTAATTTATCTACACATTAAACCCCTAGGGCAACAACATAGAATTTCCATTTATTCTTTTACTATTTACCCTCATAAATTATCACAATGACTAAGTGGTTACCACATTAACAAATTTGATAGCTAAGCACTAAATGATCAATGTCTCCTTATAAATCTGTAGAAAGATTATCTAATCACCTATCTACCCCATAAATTTCGCTCTTAGATTATGTAGATATGATTTTTTTGTGAATTTTCCAATTTTGTCGTGCTGCTACCTGAGATAGTTTGATAGTGAGACACTCTTTTGATTATAACTCTTAGTACATATATTCAAATGAGATGAAATCAAAACCTATGAAAATTAGACTCCGAGATTTCAGCAATATATCATACACAATTTTTGGGTATCGATAACCCATTCAAAAACGTGTTGGAACAGGGCACATCAAATCTCAATAGAATAAGGATGATCATACTTCTAACTCTTATACACATAACCATAATCATACATTATTTTAACACTAAGAAGCCACATATTCAAGACATTTAGGACAGAAACGTTCATGAAATCTAATAAACCATCTCATCGTGTAATGTTAATCAAATCATATATCAAAAGTCCTAATCCATGGGTTAGATGTGTTAGAAGGGGTTCACCATTACATACATAGGGTTTTTATCCAAAAAACCTTGCAATCCAGTCTTTCTTCTTCTTGTCTTGATCCCTTCTTCTTCTAAACATCCTTTCCTTCCAATGGAGCTCTTCTCTTTGATTGGCCACCTCCTTTTTCTTCTTGTTCTTACTTGGCTGGCTGAATGAGGGAGGGAGAGTGGTGGAGAGTTGGTGAGTGAGGGAGAAAAGAGAGGAGAGGGGTTGCTTGCTGGAGTGCTGCTCGACTAGAGGGTTAGGAAAGAAAGAAATGAGAGGGTGTTACGTCAGAGGGAAGGATGGTTTTGAAGATTTATTTTGTCATTTTTTCAAAAGTTCAAAATGTCCTTCAACCACCCTCACTTTTAAGATATTACGGTCTTCCTTTTTACCTTTTTTGCTAGATGACAATTATAATCATAAGGTGCTTTACTTTTGAGGATGTTTTGATTCATTAATTAAATACTAACTTTTTGCTTTATATTTTCTTTTATCTTTTGCTAAAAAGCTCAATTTGCCCCCTCTATGTAAAAGCATTTTCGTCCATTCGAATTTTCTAAGTATTACACCTTCTCTCATACACAAAAGTCTATCATAGAATAGTTATCCTAATATATATATATATATATATATATATATATATATATATATAAACTGATGCGTTGGGAGGCTTGATATTGCAAGATTTGATGTTATCTTTTTTCTCATATGTTCTAATTTTTTTACACATTTTAACGTCCATAATGTAATTCTCAATTATTTAATCCATAGATGTAACTCCCATATTTATAGCATGTCATTGTCAAATTTATAACCTCTTTTAATGTCTATTTAATCTCATAAATCCACTATCAACATTATTTGATGGCCTAATGTGTTATAAAGTATTGATACCTAAACGTATCTTTTGGAGTGCCCATTAATTACTATTAATTATATTTACGTTGTATTTTGATTTAGAAGTATTGGTGTCATAAAGTAAATAAAATTGTTATTATTAACTTTTCAGTTACTAAATGTTTGAAGAAACTTCTGGATGAAGTTTTCGTGGATTGTAATTGTAATAAAATAAATACAATTGATTTACAAGAAGCATGAACATCAAATCACTGTTCTTTATTTTTTTTTCTCTTTTCTTTTTTGCATTTCTGGAAACATATACTATTGGTAACCGAGAATGGTGATTTAATTAGATAATTCAAAATTAAACACATTAATAATTATCTTGCTGGAAGGTGAAAAGACTCTCATTTTATATATAATCCGCACTTGCCTCACCAGTGCTTCCTTGTCCTTTCGTTAGCTCAACATCTTATTCGTCATTGCCGTGTTCTATTTCCCTCCCTTGCTGGCGTCGCCACGGACTCCCCTGACCTCGAAGGTGACATCAGCATCTGCTCCCCTTCACTTACTTCGTCGACAATGTGCTGGCCGAGGACAAGGAGGGCATCACATCAAACTTCCCTTCGCCTACATCTGCAGAGGACAAGGAGGGCTTCAAGGCCGCCACAACACACACATTCCTCCTCACCTTGTAGGTGTTCCCAAAGGGCATCACCTTCATCTGCCCATGTGGTTCTTCACATGGCCGACTGCATCGGGAACAAGGTGGGCAAGGCAAAGGGTGAAGGGAGAGCATGGGGCGGCCCAGTGGCTGATCGCCAGCCCTGCCCTCACCTCAGCCAACACGGCCTTATGGGGTTCGACCCTTCCTGCTCCCGGTCAACCTGCCGATACTTCTAAAGGGATACTACTATTGCCTCTACAAGCAAGTACAAGGCCATGCCTCCCAAAAATTTTAAATGAAGGACCTGGTAGACAAGATTAGTAACCGAGGGGTAATGAAGTATTGCTTAACAATAATCATGTGAATCATTTTCTGTAAGAAGTAATTGGGGCATATTTCATTGGTAATTGTTTTGTTTCTTTCAGATCAATTTCTATGTCAGTCTTAAATATCATGGTAGAAATTTGTTCTCTAAGCTTTTGTTCTGCTCTTTTATTTGTAAATTGTTCTTTTCTAATTGAGGCATTAATCATTAATGTTCAAGCTAATCAGGTGTTGTGGTTTTTTCTCGAGAAGAATAACAAAGGTTTGCACATTTGGATTATGGAACTTATATACATACATACACACACACACACACATATATATATATATATATATATATATATATGAATAAAAAAACCATATATGTGCACAAAAATATAGTTATGAATTAAAAGCATACTAATGGAGTGATTGCCTCGTAATTTAGAGGTTTATAATTAAAACTTCATTCATGAAAGTTGTTTATTTATAATTTAAGTTAATATTTTGAAAAATCATTATAAACCATATGAATAATTAAGACCATTAACTAATTACAAAGTCTTGGTGAATAGATAGTTTCACTTTTACTTTTACTGAAGTCATGATTCCTATGTTAATATTTTTTCTATCTTTTAGATTTTCAGCAATTAGGTACATTTATTTGCTAGATGTTGTATACATGATACTATTAAACTATTACCATCAATGATCGATAATACTATTTACTTGATACTCACATAATATAGACTACTACTTAATTTGAAAACCAAAAGGGCATACGTAAAAAAAAATTGTAATTGCTTTTCAAGTTATTTTAGTGATTACTTTTAAGTAAAAGATTTGATGAGTCCATGCTATAGTATTTTTTATCATTGATTTATGATATAAATTATAGAAATAAGTCATAAATATCATATATATATATATAATATTATCCAAAACATGATAATTAGGAGTCCATTCATTTCTCTTCTAAAATACTTTTTAATAATCAATATGAAGTGCATGGAAGTGCCTATTCTATTAATATAACTAAACATTATGATTTTTTGCCCCCCTAAAAAGCTATACTTTTAAAACATATTCTTCTATAATTTCTTTCTGTTTTTTTATGTTTACATGCATTATCTTGGTAGTTGGTGTGAATTTTAAATATTTTCATACATAACATTCCTTACTAATAATATGTTTTTTTCAACATAAAATATAGTTATAAAAAATTTATTCAACTTAAACTGAATTATTTTTAATCTGAGATGATATCCTTAATTTTGTATCTTTTTGTATATCTTTTCTTATAAAATCATTTTAACTGTGGTATGTGCAAAAAATTTCCCAATATTTAAATTTGTTTGCAACATATTTGAAGTTTTAAATTCATCCCATTGGGATTTTACATTAGAAAAAAACATTTTTTTATGGGGCGAGGATTTTTTTCTTTCAAAAATCATAATTATGACATAAGCTTTTTTCTACTAAACACGATTGTTTGGTTACTTATATAATTTTGAGTCAACTACAATGGTTTAGTGGATTTTAAACTTATATGTATATAATTTGATTACACTTTTTTTATTTATCTTTTATGAATCAATATTGACAAAAATTTGCTCAAATAATAATTATGTATCACTTATTATTATATCAAATATAGTATTAATTGAACAATAACTAAATTTTAATTTGAAAAAAATCTAAAAATAATATTGATTATCAGGCAATATTCAAAGATTATGCATTCAATTGCACTATAATTTTGAATCACACATTGTGATATATTTTATCTTTTGTTAATGTTATTTAAAAAATTCAAAAGGAGCAATAAGATTCACTAGATATATAGTAGGTCGTTCAAGGCACGAGGATGTTCACTAGTAACAAAATAAAAAGGCTACACAGTGCCCTGTACTGCAATGCAATGGATAAAAATAATCCGAACGGCACATTACATCATCAATTATATATAGTTGTCAACGTGGCATGGATTTGATTTTAGTGTAGTCCTATAAATGAAAAGAAACCATTAATCAAACTTTTATGTAGCATCTAACCAACAATGTTAAATCCTAATATATATTCTTTCATTAAAAGACGGACTTCCATAAATAAATAGAAAAGAAAGTAACTGAGACGTGAGATGCAAATGAAATCAACAATCTGGTTTGAGATCATTATTCGTGTTTGAAACAGAAACCATGTTTTAATAATAATAATAATAATAATAATAATAATAATAATAATAATAATAATAATAATAATAATAATAATAATAATAATAATAATAATAATAATAATAATAATAATAATAATAATAATAATAATAATAATAATAATAATAATAATAATAATAATCTCCTCCTCCTAGCCCAGTAGTGAGTTGTAGATTATTGACAATTTCTCTCAAAAATCCATAAAATTATGTTAAGTAACAAGAGGCACAAATATTAACAATATCTTATTCAATCTTTATCAGAATCGAACCAGTTAATATATTCTCTACTTAACATTGAGGTCTTACTGAACAATATGCGCAAATAATATATTCAATAAAAAAATTAAATAAAGTGTTTAAATGGTAAAAATGGTTATAAGATACAATTTAGATTCTCATATGCATTCAAATTCATTTTTGTTATAAATAATAAGTGATCCTTTATTTTTAAAAAAGAAATCAAATTATAATAAAAAAGGGAGGTGGATTTGAAATATTAGGAATAAAGAAAGGAAGCCAAATAAAATAAAGTACTTTCACAGAAGAAATAGTACCAATGAATCATAAATGCGGAAGCTAAAACTACATATACGTCGGGACCAATAGTGTCGTCACGACGTGACAACCTCGAGACGTTGAGTTAGCGTCGGTGTTGTCTCCAATATAGCGACGATGTTGTTTGTGGCGCCAATGAGATGTCAAATTGCAATGATAAAGTGTCGCATATAATGGAGATGCTAGTTGGACGTCATTGAGACTCCGTTGCTTCTCTAGAGTGACGCTAAGTTGTTTTAATTTTTACTATATATTTATATTTTAATTTGTGTAATAGAATCATGTCAAATAATTCAATCCTCATAATTTCAATATTAAAATATAAAAAAATTATCTATAATTAAGATATGATATATATATTGTATGTATAATATATTGACATGTAGGTATATACTTTAAATCTGCCATGTTATATATATATAATAGATTGTTATATGTATATGTATGTATGTATTATGCATATATGTATATAAGTATATCAACATATTGTAGGATCCCAAAGGGCACCGGGGAGAATTGGTGTTCAATTTGAAAATATCGATTTCACAAAAACCGTCACAGAAGTTTAAAATCGATTCTTAAAACCTTTGCAATTCAAATTATAAACAAAATATGAGAGGGAGACAGAGTGAGAGAAATCAAACACAATGAATACGAGTGATTGTTGACGAGGTTTGGCATACATTGGCCTACGTTCCTACTCCGACTTCTCGACCTCGAGACCATCAAAGATTTCACTAGCACTTTCTTTGTTTCAAGTGGGACAAGGAAGAAAATCCTTTACACAACCACATTTTCTTCTTTTCGAGAGATAAGGCAACCTCTCTTCATAGGAAGCTAATCTTTTCTTTCGCTCAAGAGGTAAGACTTAAAACTTCTTTTACACAAGAGCTCTCACAATCTTTCTGAAAAATAATTCCTCTCTTTTACAATAGAACACTCACAAGAAGAGAAGAGAGAAAGAAAGAAAGATCTAAATTATAATTTCAAGAAAAATGATCTTATTTTGATTTCTTAAAGCTTTACTTCAATGCATGGATGTGTATCTTTGCTTCTGGCTTTGACACTTCTTTTATAGGCTCTAGTATGCGAAAAATTCATTCATAATTAATTCCACATTTTTTTCATTCAAAACTAGTTGTTATTGTTCATTTGACCAATGAACCGATCGACTGCATTTATGAATCGGTCGACCGGTCTATATGATCGTTGCACTAATTTCTCCAGTTGCCGCAACTGGTCGGTCGACCAGTTCGTCGACCGATATTATCTCGATATCGATCGATATAGTCTCGTCATGGAACTGGATGGTACATGCATTAATCGGTCGACCGATGTCTTGGATCGGTCGACTGGTGTTGTCTCGACCAGCCTGTTATGCTTTGACTGGCAAGTTGACCGATCTGCACTCTTTTGATCATAACTTTCTGCACAGTTATTTAAATTAGATAATCTTGAATTCTATGGATAGCTAACAGAATTATCTACAACTTTAATATTTATGATTCATCTAGAATATAATCAAATCATAGTTAATTATTTAATTAAAGTGTAGTGCATAAAGTTATTCATTTTATTTAAACTTTTTCAGTATTTTACTTTAATCTTTCGAGGTTTGTACCATCAAAATATAATTTTATATGGCACTAAAATTTTGACCCAACAATCTCCCCTTTATGAAGACAAATCAAGAAATATAAAAAATATATAAGTTGCGAAAAAATTGTAAAATTCTTGTAAAATCAGTTTTACTCTCCCTAACACATAGCTTTCCTTACAATGGTGGATAGTCACATAAATATTAATTGTAAGGTACTCTTCATATAAAGTAATATTCAGATCATATTTCTTCTATATTTCTCCTCCTTTTGTTTCATAAAAAAGAATAATTTGTATATGAAACATATAAGACCATATGCAACTCCTCCTTAATCATATTTTAAAAAAATTGTTCTCCCCCTTTTGTCATATAATGGACATGTAAAGTATTTCATCCTAAAGATTTTAAAATATAACTCCCCCTAAATTTATGACTATTTTATAATGGTAAAATGAAAACAATTTGAAGAAATCCAAAAAAAATATATTTATGAATTAAAATATGGCATAGAACTTTGATACAATAATGATATCCATGATATGTCAAAAATAAAGTTGAAAAGTTTTTAACACGCTCCTCCTATCATTATGATTAATTTTCTTTTGTTTCTTTCTTTTATTTCAAAGAAATAGCCATTTTAAAATTTTTGAATGAAATCAAAAGAATAGGCTTAATAAAAAAAATGCAAGAGTATACCCAATGATACTTTTATCATAATCTTTGTGCTTTCACATTTCCATTCGTCCTTTTCTTTACACATGAGGCACACCTGAAAAACAATTAACTTTTGGTACTCAAATTTCTATGGGTCATATTTTGTTAGACAATGTTCCTTTCAGAACTCATATCATTCCAAGTTGATATTTTTTAACTTTGCATTAATATGCATAATGACCATAAAATACATATGTAAAATATTTCAAATGTGATTTTCTACCATATGAATGATTGGATTTCCAATAAGAATTTTCATGTACAAAATGATTCATAAGATTTCTTTTTGTTATAAAAATAGTCTTATCGTTATTTTGTGTATTTTTCACAAAGGCATTTTCTTGTTTTACTTTTTTCTAATGAACATGTTAGTTTTACAATTTTGCATGCATGTGTATTTTTTAAAGTTTCAATTTCATTTTTGAGATTTTCATTTTCCATAAAATATGTGTCCTTTTCTTCTTTTAATTTTTCAATCTCATGTATTAATTTTTTTATTTTCCTCTTTAATTGAAAAATATCTTTTTATAATGGAGGAGAATTCTTTATTTAGATGTAAAGAAAAGCTTTTTTCGGAAGAGATATATGAGTCATAATTTTAATTTGAAGTGTTAAAAGTGACCTCATCGTTGTGAGCCATTAAGAATAGATGTGCTTCACACTGGAGGAGCTTGATGCGTCACTTGTATCACTTGGCTCTTCGTACTTTTTCTTTTTACCCTTATGAGATGTCTCCTTTCTTTATGAGACTTGAGTTACATAATCCTCTTTTCGGCTTCTCGCTCTTTTTTTTAGATTTCACCAACTTGAGATATTTGTCAATTTTTCTTGTATAGCGGACGAGTCTCTTTTCGTTTACTTCTTTTTCACTTGAATCATCTTGCTTTTCACTTGCTTTCAAAGCTAATGTCTTCTTTTTTGGGAGCATTGGATTCTTCTTCTTCTTGGATTTCAATCTCATATGTTAGAAGTGAACCAATAAGATCATTAAAATCCAATTTGTTTAGATCTTTTTCTTCAATCACTGTCCTTTTTGTATGCCATTGGGAGAAGAGAGACCTGAAAATCTTTTTCACTTTTTGGGAGTTAGTTCTCAACTCGTCCAAAGAGGCTAAGCCATTCACAATATCATTAAATCGAGCAACCATATCATATGGATTCATGTTCAAGCAATTATATTAATGATTCAAAATATTTAATTTAGATTCTTTAACTTTATCCGTTCCTTCATAGGTAGTAATAATTTTTTTCAAATTTCAGTTGCACTTTCACAATTTGAAATCCGATTAAAATTCGTTGAATCCAAAGCACAATAAAAAATATTCTTTACTTTCCAATCCATTTTTGAAAAAAAAAATTTTGTCTTTCATCATGTTCAGAAGGTAATTTTTCATGTAAATCCCACATGTTTATATCAATATAGCATATGTAAGCTTGATCCTAATTTTTCAATATGCAAAACTTGATGCATTTAAAAGGGAAAGATGACTAATTGATTGTCCTTCAGCAAAAACAACTCCACTTGATGTTATGGCTCTAAAGATTGTTAAATCTTAAAACAAGGCGATCAATCTTAAAAACGATTAAATCTTTAAAATGATTTGATCTTAAAATAAGAGCAATATGCTCTGATACAAATTGTAGGATCCTAATGGGCACCAAGAGGGGGGTGAATTGGTGTTCAATTCGAAAATATCGATTTCACAAAAATCGTCGCGAAGGTTTAAAATTGATTTTTAAAACCTTTGCAATTCAGATTATAAACACAATATAAGAGGGAAATAGAGTGAGAAAAATTAATCAAACACAATGAATACGGGTGATTGTTGATGAGGTTCTCTCACACCTCGGCCTACGTCCCCGCTCTGACTTCTCGACATCGAGATCGTCGAAGATTTCATTAGCACTTCCTTTGTTCCAAATGGGATAAGAAAGAAAGCCCTTTACACAACCACATTTTCTTCGCTTCGAGAGGCAAGGCAACATCTCCTCTTAGAAAACTAATCTTTTATCTCGCTTAAGAGGTAAGATTTAGAACTTCTTTTACACAGAAGCTCTCACAATCTTTCTGAAAAATAGTTCCTCTCTTTTACAATAGAACACTCACAAGAAGAGAAGAGAGAAATAAGAAAAGCTCTAAATGATAATTTCAAGAAAAATGATCTTTTGATTTCTTGAAATTTTGCTTCAATGCATGGATGTGTATCTTTGCTTCTGTCTTTGACACTCCTTTTATAGGATCTAGTATGTGGAAAATTTGTCCAGAATTAATTTCACATTTTTTCATTCAAAACTAGTCGTTACTGTTCATTTGACTAGTCAACCGGTCGATCGCATTTATGGACCGGTCTATATGACCGTTGAGTTGATTTCTTCAGTTGTCGCAGCTGATCGGTCTATTGGTTCGTCGATTCGTATCATCTCGGTGTCGATCGATATAGTCTCGTCATGGAACTTGGGCAGTACATGCATTGATCGGTCGACCGACATCTTGGATCGATCAACCGGTTTTGTCTCGACCAGCCTGCTATGCTTCGACCGGCAGGTTGATCGACCTGCACTCTTTTGATCATAACTTTCTACACAGTTATCCAAATTAGATAATCTTGAATTCTATGAATAGTTAACAGTATTCTCTACAATTTTCATATGATTCATCCAGAATCTAATCAAATCATAGTTAACTATTTAATCAAAGTGTAGTGCATAAAGTTATCCATTTTATTTAAACTTTTTCAGCATTTTACTTTAATTTCGAGGTTTGTATCATCAAAATATAATTTTATATGACATTAAAACTTTGACCCAACGCATATTTGTATATTCAATTTATGAAATAAAATTTAGTTAAGTGTGTTACAATGGCACCCGATTTGCGTCACATCTACTTGTGGCGCAACATGTTTAGCGCCACAAGCTGTCGACGCTGAATATGAGCTTTCACTTTAGCGCCACCTTAGTGTCGTCCACTTTGAGGCGCTAAATTATGCAACCTAGCGTCGCATGCTTGCGACGCAAAAGGGGTGCTGATATTTCCCGTGCATTTGTGTGTTTGCACGCACATTTATAGTGTCTCTGTAGCATCGCGAAGATGCCAATAGGGCGTCGCATTTTTTAAATGCTAAGGTGATGCTAATCCGAGATAAAGGTGAGGCTATTTGCGTCGCTTATTAGCCGACGCTAAGCGTCATTTTAGCGTCGCATCGCTTGAGATGCTAATTCGTGTCACTATTACGCATATTTTTTTTGTAGTGTCTCTCAATCTTCAAGTTTTGATATATTCGATGATGTGCAAGCATAGCATAGATATTCATACAAGTAATAAGCATCAGAGCAATCATAATACTATATATAGATCATTTGATAATGAAGGGATCTGAAATTTACAACATTTCACTTGAGTTAAAGGAATGAAAAATATATTTTTGACACTCATGACATTGTTCACACGAGTGAACTAGGTGCTTCACGGCCAAGAAGACTATTTCAGGTCATGAGCAAAAGTTCCCTCTCTTTAATCAAGGTCATGACAGTAGTTGATAATGTCTTGAATTTAAACTTAGTTGTAATCCTATTAGGTGCTCCAACAATGGGTGGCAAAGTCGTCCGTCCCATAAAGAGACCGTAGATGATTTTAGAGATTCTGTTTGATATTTTATATTGAAGTTCACTATATAAACTTTATGACGACGGAGTTATCTTGTGATAATCATCAATATTCCATAGCGTCGCTCAAGCACGTAGTCTAATTTAGGATGAATTTCATAAATCTCGTGTGTGTTTTTGTGTTTGTGCAATCTCTCTTCCTACGGAGTTAGATTGTGAATTATCTGCTTCATGGTTGTGAAAATTAATGTTTCATAATCATGAATAAGAGTTTTGTTTGTTGGGTCGTGACTTTGGCATAAAGGATTTTTTGTGTATTATTAGCTTCATGACCATGAAAAAAGGTTTCATGATTGTGAGCAATTCTGAGTATTTACTCAATTATTTTTGTTTACTTGTTCAGGACGTGAGTTAAATATCGTTCCTGTGAATAGATTCATGCAATTTTAGAAAATTTTGATGTAGTAGAATTATTGAGAACATCTACTTATAAGTGACAGGAGATGATTATCAAGTATCTAAACATTTAGGAATTTGCAATAATGACATTTTTTCTAGATCAATTACCATATTGTGAGGGCTTTTCCCCCAAAATAATTTCATAGCACTAAAATCTAATGAGATTTAAAAATACGTAGACCGTCATCATAATCCTTTAAAGAAAAAAACATTATTCTTATGCATCTCAATCCAAACAAAATATGCCGTCAAGAGTGGTGAGAATGTGTTACGACTTCAGTTGCAGATGAAGAAGAGGGTGAAACAAATAAAGGAGATGGAAGAGCAATTTACAAATCTAACAGAAAGAAAACTAAGCCTAGTTACTTGGAGGACTTCGTCACTAACTAGGACATTTAAGCAAATTTGTAACAGCTAGAGTTTAGTAATAAACACATGCTGAAATAGTGGTTAATACACTACAAGAAAATTGTCATTTTCCGACGGGCAATTTTCGACGGATTTTGTGACGAAAATGTTTGCGACGGATTTTCCGACGGTTACAACCGTCGAAAATGAAAATAATAAATTATGTAACTTATTATATTATTATTTTATTTTTTAACAATTAGGAACGTCGATATTTTCGACGGATATCCATCCGCCGCAATTTCTGACGAAATTTTCGACGGTCACAACTGTCAGAAATTAAAATAATAAATTATATAATTTCTTATATTATTATTTTATTTTTTGACGATTAGGAACGTCGATATTTCCGATGAATTTTTCGACAGTTACGATCGTCGAAAATGAAAATAATAAATTATATAATTTATTATATTATTATTTTATTTTTCGACAATTAGGAACGTCGATATTTCCGATGGATATCCATCCATCGTAAAATCCGTCGCAATTTTCGACGGTCGTAACCGTCGGTAAATGTATAATAATATAATATGAGGAGTATTTTATTAATATAATTAGTGATAGTCCAAACCGTCGTAATTTTTTACGATTTCGACCGTCGGTAATAATTAATGACTGTTCAAACCGTCGGTAATATAAAAAATATTATATATAACTAAATATAGTATTTTATTTTTATAATTAAATAATTTTTTATGGTCACGACCGTCGATAACTTTAAAAATAATTAATATTTTCTTTTCCGACAGCCAGAGCCGTCGATAATTAAAATTTCGTTATTCCGCTTTTTTTTCGTTTTCCCGCATTCTCATCTTTCCACCTATATCTATATATATATATATATATAATACCCCTTATTTCTTTCCTCCTCTCCTCTCTCCCTCCTCTCCTCTCTCTCTCTCCCTCTCCCTCTTCCTCTCCCGGCCGGCGAGTCTCTGACCGGACGTCAAGTGTCGACCGTCAGCGACCCTCTCCCGTTGGCGTCTCTCTCTCTCCGGCCCGGATCGCCAGGCGGCCGGATCTTGCCACTGGCGGCCGGATCTGCTGCCTGGCGGTTGGATCCAGCCGCTGGCTTTTTTTCGGCCGGATCCGACCGCGGGTGTTCGGATCCGGCCCCCAGCTGCTGGATCGGGCCGTGTGTCACCACCTTTCTTAGTGGGACAGGTCGGGACATGGCGGGTGAACTCGGTGGCACACCGGGCGCCCGGTACGGCGGGCGGTGCACGCGATAGTCATGTCCGTCCCAGGGAATGTTCGGGATGTCCCAGGGACCATGCAACCACATCCCGAAGGTTAGGCAGCATGAAGGAGGCTTGACGACATCTACTGGCCAAGTTGGGATGAGTGGATTCTTCGTGGGACGAGCAGTGCACGCCCGGCGCGTGTCACGGGGCGTTTCCCGTGACACGAAGCGTGAAGCCTCGCGGCACCAACGCCGCTCAACTTATAGCCCTCGGCCGCTCAGCGCCGAAAATATGGAACACATGCAGCCGCCCCGCACTGCGTAATATTGCGGAGTACCAAGTTATCCGCCCTTAGGGCATTTATCTTGTAAAGGCCGTCCTTATGAATGGCCAAGTAGGTGACGTTCCCGTAGGGTACGTCTTTTGCATTTTCAATATGTAACAAGACTCCTATACCTACGGTACACTGGGAGGAGTTCACTAGTGCCTTCCGAGGCCCAATTGTATGTTATGTTTCATCATATTTAATACAAGTAAGCTTTCCTTTAATTCTAGTGTCATGGCCTTGAGCGTGGGGTGGCAACCCACATCGGTGTCCCTTCGTGGCGTCCCGTGGTCCCTTCGTCGCCCCTTCGGACTTTAAGCGCCCAAGCGCCTACGTTAGTGCCGCAACGCGCTAATGCCACGGTCTCGTGACGAGTAGTCCAACACTCTAGTCATGTCCGTGTTTGAATGCCTATAAGAGCGACTCTCGGCAAAGTCGTCTCGACCATAAAACTTCCGCTGCAAACTCAAAACAGGCTTGGCTAGGTGCCTATCCGCCTAGTCGCCGCACGTGGTCTAGTGTCCGAGAATGACCCCGTGACAAGTGGTATCAGAGCAGTTCTTCCTGCTCGGATTACCCAGCGACGATGACTCGCTTGTGTCGTCGCAACGTGCCCTGGCGTAGGAAATGTGCTTCCGCTTAAATACTCCATCACGCCCAGGCGCACTGGTACCATGGTCTTTGATCGTGGACGCCAACGAGGAATGCATGGCAAGCCTCCTCGCCGCACGCCCAGTCGTGCCCCGCAGCATGTTCCTCATACACCCGTGTCGTGTCAAGGAACGTCCGTCATGCATCATGATGGCGGATTGGTCGCCCCGCCTAACCGGGACGGTCATGCGTCGCTCACTCGAGCAGATCAACCACCCCAGGTATACAGTCGGGAATCCTGAAGTGTTGCGCTGCGTCAAAGAGTGGCCATATGCTCTGCATGATGGTCTTGCGCTGCTCATATCAGGAGATCGCTTACACGAGCGTCGTGTAACTCGGAGGACCCGTGTCACATTCAGGGACTGTCGGTCATGCACTATCATGACGACCTGGCGCTGCTCGGTATTTCATGACGTCGCATCGCATGCTCAGTCATGCAACGTGAAGTGCACAACCGCTTCACGGGAGAAGTTGGCTTAAAGACAAATATCAAGGTTCATAGTCCCTTTTCGGCCAAAGAACATCATCCCTTCGGCCAAGGAGCATCAATCACAAGCATCTTGTCGTGCCGCAGCATCGCCTGCCACGCCACGATTACTTTCAGGAATGGAGCAAAGCGTTGATTACTTGCAAACACTCGTGAACGAGCTGTCAGCCTTGCCTGCCTCGTCAAGTGTCGCCCCGCAAGCGGCGCGATGTCATCCATCAAGGAGTGGGACGAACTTGATACATGCCAACGCAAATCGACGCCTCAACTCAGCGACCAATTTGGCAAATGGTCTGAGCGTCGAGCATCGGCGAACCTTGGCATGCTGCTGTCAAGCGTTCTGCCGCCAACCGAAGGAAGGAGTGCCCTTTCCTTTCGGACATCGCCTCGAGTAATCGAAGCGGCCTCCAAAGATCGCAATGCGAAAGTTTCGAAGGACACAATGGCGATGTCGTCCCTTCGAATGGAGATGGAGGTAATGTTGGGAGCTCATGCCACGAGTTCACCAACCGCAGTCCGCTTATCTAAGCGGAGCGTCTTCACAAGCATCCGCCCGGATTAGTGAAGGCCCGGAACGGCTACTCTTTCGCAAGGGTCAAGCCGCCCGGTGGACGAGTATGTCAAAGGTGTATGATCTAGGATGACAAGCACAGTGGCATTACTTTGTCCAAGACGCGGACGGACGAGCATCTAAGGTGCATCCTCTTCGTGAACGAGCACAACGATCTCGCCCCGTCCAGACCCCAAAGGGATTGTCAAAGCTTCAAAGGAGGTCCCAGGATCGGAAGAAGGCATATCCCAAGAACCCTGCAAGATGTGGCAAACTCAAGATGGCGTTGCCATCGGGACAATGTAGAATGTGGCAAACATACATCCCAGACATGGGACGGAAGAATTGGCAGTTCATCAATTATGCAGTGCCCTGACAAGTTGGGACTGGATGTCAAGATCGCATTGTTCAGCATCGGCCAGATGGGCATGTTGAAGGAGGAAGTGAAAGGAATCACCGAGCTCCGCCTACAGTGTTCCCAGGAGGATGAAGACCCAGTGTTGGTGCTCTTCAAGCAGAGGGGTTAGAAGCTTTGGACTAGGAAGGAGTTGGAACGACCGGATCGTCCAACCTCCGTTCACTAGTCGATGCTGCCAAGTCAATCGGAACAAGTGCCATACCACCAAAGCCTTGGAAGGGCAATGGTGGGGGAGAGAAGCTCAAGTCGCAAGGAGGAAGCTACTCATGCCGAAGATAAAGATCGCCCATCAAAGCAGGAGAAGTGAGTCGAACCACAGGCACATGTGGGGAGACCCTCATCGTCGCTCACTATAGTGACTGGGAGTGGACAAGGTGCGGAATGTTATACCAAAGAACCTTGCTCCACCACAAACCGTCGAGATATTTATTGTCCACCAAGGGGAAGGTGGAGATGTTCTCAAGACTCGGCGGACGAAGGACTCAACGTTGCAACCATCTGCAACTTGGAGATAGCGAGTTGAACCACTAGGGAATGTGGGGAGACTCTCGTCGCCCACTATGGCGACTTGGATGGACAAGGCATGGATTGTCATATCAAAGAACCTTGTCCCGCCTCAAGACTGCCGAAACATCATGTGGTCACCAAGGAGGAGGTGGTCCTGCGCTTTTAGTTCGGCAGAGATATGGAAGACTCTACGTTGCAATCATGTGCAACATAGAGACATTGAGTCAAGCCCACAAAGAGACCTGAAGCGTCCCAAAGTATCCGGGGGAAGATTCTCGTCGCTCATCATAGCGACCTCAGGCACTCGAAGTAGACAAGCTACAAGCATCGACATCGGAGGGCTTGTGCTGTTTCAAACCGTCGAAATTCAAGAATGATCATCAAGGGTGAGATGGTCCTGTACTTCGCATTCGACGGAAGGGAGACCTTATGCTGCGGCCATCCGCAACATGAAGGCATCGAGTCAAGTCATGCAGGTCGAATGGCGAGACTCTTCATCGTGTTCTACACGACCCTGAGACAACTCTTCTCCGCGCTATTCCTGAAGGCATACAAGAGTTGTTTCACCCCCAAAGAAGCCAAACCACACAAGTCGACGCTGCGCAAGTCGAAGAGAAGTGAAGCCAACAGAGACTTGATGGACGGATAGTTGCTTGATGAAGTCAGACGGCACATGGCGGACTCCACTGGCGCTGCACAAGTGATGACCCCGGATTGGACGAAGGATCAGCGAGCGAAGCAGGCCTGAGGGAGGAGTCCTCAGCGAGACCCCAAGGAGCGGGCATTCCTGGCGTTGCGTGATGCTGGTGAAGTTGAAGTCAAGGCAAAGAAGGCAGAATTGAACGAGACAAGCGAAGTCAAGACTCAAGACGAAGGCCCCGAGGAAGCCCGGACAACGGCGTCGGGGGCGTCGCCGACTTTGGTGGGGGAGAATGTCACGGGGCGTTTCCCGTGACACGAAGCGTGAAGCCTCGCGGCACCAACGCCGCTCAACTTATAGCCCTCGGCCGCTCAGCGCCGAAAACATGGAACACATGCAGCCGCCCCGCACTGCGTAATATTGCGGAGTACCAAGTTATCCGCCCTTAGGGCATTTATCTTGTAAAGGCCGTCCTTATGAATGGCCAAGTAGGTGACGTTCCCGTAGGGTACGTCTTTTGCATTTTCAATATGTAACAAGACTCCTATACCTACGGTACACTGGGAGGAGTTCACTAGTGCCTTCCGAGGCCCAATTGTATGTTATGTTTCATCATATTTAATACAAGTAAGCTTTCCTTTAATTCTAGTGTCATGGCCTTGAGCGTGGGGTGGCAACCCACATCGGTGTCCCTTCGTGGCGTCCCGTGGTCCCTTCGTCGCCCCTTCGGACTTTAAGCGCCCAAGCGCCTACGTTAGTGCCGCAACGCGCTAATACCACGGTCTCGTGACGAGTAGTCCAACACTCTAGTCATGTCCGTGTTTGAATGCCTATAAGAGCGACTCTCGGCAAAGTCGTCTCGACCATAAAACTTCCGCTGCAAACTCAAAATAGGCTTGGCTAGGTGCCTATCCGCTTAGTCGCCGCACGTGGTCTAGTGTCCGAGAATGACCCCGTGACACGCGCAGGCGGTGCGCCCGGCTGCCCACTTTGGCACTTTCGAGCGTTGTCGTCCCAAGGCCAAAGTGCGCCGCCCCATTTGTCCCTCAGGTGGAGGGAAGTCATGGACACGCCGGCGGCCATGGAGATTCTCGCGCAGGAGGCTCCTGGAGACGACGACAGTTGGAGGGTGGTGGTTATAACCGCACGGCCGCCATGTCTTCCCATACGATGGGAAGATCTGGTGCGCACAATGCCTAGCGGGAGCGGATCACACGACATCAAGATGGAGGGAAGACCATCTAGGCATCTCAATTTCATGAAGGAAAGAGAGAGGCCGGTGTAGGGGTTTTTGAATGTGAAGAGGTGCCATGAGGAGGCACTCGGCCATTGTATGAGCATTTGAATATTAAGTTGGCGGTTGGCCATCTTCCTCAATGTATAAATACTTGTATTAGTCCTGAGTTCAAGGCAGAGTGAATAAAGCATTCTTTCCCCTAATTCTCTGGGTTCTAATTGCCATTGTGTGTTCATCTTCTTGCTTGACTTAAAATAAGTGGAGTGCACTTGAAAAGGTTTAGAAGAACATTAGTGAGTGCAAATGCTGACTTAGGGTTTTGGTGAGGAAATTTCTAAGGTCGTGCATCCTATTCGTCCTACGAAAAAGGGGTGTGACAATTGTGGTATCAGAGCGCAGGTTGGTGACATGGCTGAAGAGAACCAGGGTCCAAGAACGTGAGGGCGCCAATTGGACAACATGGCAGCCACAGGTGGTGGCGGCAATGGAAACGGTGGAGAGAAAAGAGCCAGATCCGCTGATCCCTTCACGCATTTGGAGAGGCATGTTGACTTGCTTGATCATAACCTCCAGGGTATGGACATGGTGGTCCGAAACCTTGAGATGGTTATGACCCAGCAAGGCGCGGCCATTGAAGAAGGAAGGGCAGTAGCCGATCTTCATGCAGCAAAGTTGAAATCCTTTGAAGAGGCCATGGACACTCGGATGAAAGCCATGGAGGCCGACATCCTACTGGTCCATAGCCACTTGATGGACTCCGGAGGCTTGCGAGGAAGAACAGTCGTGCCCAAGTTCATTGGCCCTGAACCTAAGAAGTATGATGGGGCGAGGGAGGCCACTGCCATCGACGACTTCCTATGGTGCCTTGAGAAAGGGTTCAAGACAAGCAAGATCACAGTGGAGAAAGATCAGATAGACATGGCGGTTCGCTACTTTGCCGACGATGCCT
The DNA here is from genome assembly GCA_030549335.1 of Pontederia crassipes. Lineage (NCBI taxonomy): Eukaryota > Viridiplantae > Streptophyta > Magnoliopsida > Commelinales > Pontederiaceae > Pontederia > Pontederia crassipes. Next base: position 10,366,706 of record JAUKPH010000017.1, read on the forward strand.
TGTTATGGTGACGACGTATGGAGGAAGAGATGGCCAAGGGCAAGGTGGCCATCGACACTTGGGAGTCCTTCACCAAAGAATTGAAGAAGCAATTCTATCCTGGGAATGCCTAGGAAATTTCCATGAACAAACTCACCGCACTTCGACAAACGGGATTGCTCAAGGAGTATATTGAGAAGTTCCAACCTCTCATGCTCGAGATGACCGGCGCCATGGACGAAAGCACTTGGGTCTTCTTCTTCCTAAGGGGTCTAAAGCCATGGGCAGCCCAAGAAGTGAAGCGGCAGAAGGTGGCCAACATCAAAGAAGCCTTGGCCGTGGCCGAGGCCCTCACTGAATTCACTTCCAACCGAGACCTTGGCGGGGCCAAGGACAAGGGTAAATCCGAGGACAAGAGATGTTCCTCCAAGAAGTCCGAGAAGAAGGACAAGAAAGACAAGGACCAGAAGACATCAAAGACCAGCAAGGGTGATTCCAAGAAGTCTGTGAAGTGTTACATATGCGGGGGTGTGCATTATGCCCGGAAGTGCGAACGGCGGGCAGGCTTGGCCGCCATGGCATCCACATCCGACGAAGATGGGGGCTCGGCGCATATAGACTCCATTATGGCCCTCACAACGACGGCGGCCACCCTCCCTGTCAAGGAGACGAAGAAGGCCACCAAGGGCCTTATGTTTGCCGAGGTTAGGGTGAACGGTCATACGACGGCCGCACTGGTGGACACGGGCGCCACACATAACTTCATGTCCCTGCAGGAGGCCGCACGGTTGGGAATCATCTTCGAGAAGGAGCCTGGCCTTATCAAGATTGTCAACGCCTTGTCCCAGCCCATCCACGGAGTAGCAAGGGGTGTGGCTATCCAAATTGGCGAATGGAGTGGAGAAATCAGCATCACTATAGTGACCATGGATGATCACCAATTTGTATTGGGCATGGAGTTCATGGATGGTTTCAAAGAGGTAAGACTCACTAATGGTGCATTGTGTTTGTTCTCCCAGGAAGCCTCCCATGAAGTGGCTCTCACAAGGGCTAACATGAAGTCTCGTATGCTCTCGGCAATTCAACTTGGCCGAGAGGTGTCCAAGGGCGAGGTCACCTTCCTTGCAACCCTAAAGTTGAATGAGCATGACCAGATGGGTCTAGAGACGCCCGAAGAAGTCAGGAGGTTCCTTGATAGGTTCAAGGATGTGATGCCCCCTGAATTGCCAAAGAAGCTCCCTCCTCGCCGAGATGTGGATGATGCCATTGAGTTGGCACCCGGCGCCAAGCCTCCGGCCATGGGGCCTTACCGTATGGCGCCATCCGAGTTAGAAGAGCTCCGCAAGCAACTAGGAGAGTTGCTCAAGGCCGGCTTCATACGACCTTCGAAGGCACCCTATGGAGCACGGTCATCTTCCGAAAGAAGCAAGATGGCTCCTTGAGAATGTGTATCGATTATAGGGCCCTCAACAAGTTGATGGTTCGCAACAAGTATCCAATACCTTTAGTGGAAGATCTCTTTGACCGCCTTGGGAAGGCTAGGGTTTTCTCCAAACTCGACTTGAGGTCAGGGTATTGGCAAGTAAGGATTGCTAAAGGTGATGAAGAGAAGACTACATGTGTGACTAGGTATGGGTCATATGAGTTTCTTGTAATGCCCTCACTAATGCACCGGCCACTTTTTGTACCCTAATGAACAAGATTTTTCACCCACTCCTTGATAAGTGTGTGGTGGTCTATCTTGATGACATTGTTGCCTATTCTAAGAACATGGCAGGTCACATGAGGCACTTGGAGGAGGTTCTCAAGTTGCTTAGGGCCAATGAGCTTTTTATCAAATTGGAGAAGTGCTCCTTTGCTCAGGCTGAGGTGATGTTCTTGGGACACAGGATCAAGGCAGGTACCATTGCTATGGACGAGTCCAAGGTCCAAGCCATCTTGGATTGGAAGCCCCCTACAAATGTATCGTAGTTGCGGTCATTTCTAGGGTTAGCAAATTACTACCAGAAGTTTGTGGAGGGCTACTCTCGGCGGACAGCAACCCTCACAAACCTCTTGAAGAAGGATATGAAGTGGCTTTGGATGAGCCAATGCCAAGAAGCCTTCGCCGACTTGAAGACAGCTATGGCCAAGGGGCCATGCTTGAAGTTGCCGGACTATGGCCGGCCATTCGAGGTGCACACTGATGCCTCTAACTTTGCCCTAGGGGGTGTCCTCATGCCGGAGGGCCGCCCTGTGGCTTATGAAAGTCGGAAGTTCAATGAGGTTGAACGAAGGTATCCAGTGCACGACAAGGAGATGACGGCCATTGTCCATTGTTTGAGGACATGGAGGCATTATCTATTGGGGAGTGCCTTCATTGTGAAGACCGACAATGTGGCGACCTCCTACTTCCAAAATCAGAAGAAACTCTCCCCCAAGCAGGCCAGGTGGCAGGATTTCTTGGCCGAGTTCGAGTACTCTCTTGAGTATAGGACTGGGCGCTCCAATGTGGTGGCCGACGCTCTAAGCCGCAAGGCTCAATTGGCCACCATAAGTGCAGTCAAGATGGACTTCCAAGATCAGATCCGGGAGGGCCTCAAGGATGATGTCAAGGCCCTAGAGTTAAAGAAGATGGTGGAGGAAGGAAAAACGAGGAGATTCTGGATGGAGGGCGGCCTGTTGTTCACTTCAGGGCGCAGGGTGTACGTGCCTCAGACGGGCGGTCTGCGAAGAATGGTACTGAGGGATTGCCATGATTCCAAATGGGCAGGACACCCCGGCATGGCCAGAACCTTGGCCTTGGTTGAAGATGCATACTACTGGCCTCAGATGAGTGAGGATGTGGAAGCTTATGTGCGGACATGCCTGCTGTGCCAGCAGGACAAGGTGGATATGCAGAGGCCGGCCGGCTTGCTTGAGCCTCTTCCAATCCCAGAGCGGCCATGGCAGGTAATCATGATGGATTTTATCTCTGCCCTGCCAAAGTCAGGAGGGTTTGAGTGAATCATGGTGGTGGTTGACAAACTCTCCAAGTACGGGATCTTTGTACCAGCACCTAAGCACTGCACGGCCGAAGAAGTGGCCAGGTTCTTCGTCGACAATGTGGTGAAACATTGGGGTGTGCCTGAGGTCATTGTGAATGACCGCGATCCTCGGTTCACAGGGCACTTTTGGAGGGAGTTGTTCAAGCTTCTGGGGCCTCAACTTCAGTTCTCAACGGTCTTCCACCCGTAGACGGACGGCCAAACCGAGCGGGTCAACAACTTATTGGAGACCTACTTGCGACACTTTGTGGCCGCAAGTCAAGGAGATTGGGCACGGGTACTTGGAGTGGCCCAATTCTCCTACAATCTTCAAAAAGGTGAAGCTACCAATCAAAGCGCCTTCGAGATGGTTACAAGCCGACAACCTGTGACTCCGGCAGCCTTGGCCACTAGGTATTCCGGGAGGTGCCCGGCCACCTACCATGTGGCCTGAGAATGGCAGGATGATGTGAAGATGTCCAAGGCCATCTTGGACAAAGCCAGGCGCAAGATGAAGGAGTATGTTGATCGACATCGACGACATGTGGAGTTCTAGGTAGGGGACAAAGTCCTGGTGAAGCTGAGGATGAGGCAATTCAAGGGCCTTCGTAGGCTTCATCAAGGGTTGTTGAGGAAGTATGAAGGGCCCTTCGTCATTACCAAGAGGATAGGTAAGGTGGCTTACAGGGTGGACCTTCTTCATCATTTTTCACAGCTTTATCCAGTGTTTCATGTCAGTATGTTGAAGAAATTCTTTGAAGATTCGGAAGACCCCTCAAGGAGAAGCCATGACCGGGGCGCGGTCAATGATCCAAGTGCCTTGACATCCATGCAGGGACATACAGGATCGCCAGGGACGGCTTCCCCCTTGGTGGGGGAGAAATGTCACCACCTTTCTTAGTGGGACAGGTCGGGACATGGCGGGTGCACTCGGTGGCACACCGGGCGCCCGGTATGGTGGGCGGTGCATGGGGCAGCCATGTCCGTCCCAGGGAATGTTCGTGACATCACAGGGACCATGCAACCACATCCCGAAGGTCAGGCAGGATGAAGGAGGCTTGACGACATCTACTGGCCAAGTTGGGACGAGTGGATTCTTCTTGGGACGAGCAGTGCACACCCGGCGCGCAGGCAGTGCGCCCGACTGCCCACTTTGGCATTTTCGGGCGTTGTCTTCCCAAGGCCAAAGTGCGCCGCCCCATTTGTCACTCAGGTGGAGGGAAGTCGTGGACACGCCAGCGGCCATGGAGATTCTCACGCAGGAGGCTCCTGGAGACGACGACAGTTGGAGGGTGGCAGTTATAACTGCCCGGCCGCCATGTCTTCCCATATGATGGGAAGATCTGGTGCGCACACTACCTGGCGGGAGCGGATCACACGACATCAAGATGGAGGGAAGGCCATCTAGGCATCTCAATTTCATGAAGGAAAGAGAGAGGCCGGTGTAGGGGTTTTTGAATGTGAAGAGGTGCCATGAGGAGGCACTCGGCCTTTGTATGAGCATTTGAATTTTAAGTTGGCGGTTGGCCATCTTCTTCCATGTATAAATACTTGTATTATTCCTGAGTTCAGGACAGAGTGAATAAAGCATTCTTTCCCCTAATTCTCTGAATTCTAATTGCCATTGTGTGTTCATCTTCTTGCTTGACTTAAAATAAGTGGAGTGCACTTGAAATGGTTTAGAAGAACATTAGTGAGTGCAAAGGCTGACTTAGGGTTTCGGTGAGGAAATTTCTAAGGCCGTGCATCCTATTCGTCCTACGAAAAAGGGGTGTGACACGTGGGCGTTCGGATCCGGCCCCCAGCGGCCGGATCCAGCATGTGGCCGCCGGATCTGGCCGTGGGCGGCTGGCCAGCCGCGCGGCCAGATCCGACCTCAGCCGATTGGCGGTTGGATCCAGCCGCTCGACCGCTAGCGGCTGGATCTCGGCCGCTGGCCGCCTGGTGGCCGAATTTGGCCACCGGCCGGCTAATTTTTTTTATATTATAAAAAATTTTTGCGACAGTTTTGACCGTTGAAACTTCGGCGATCGCGTGACGAAAGTCAAAATTTTTTACGGTAGCAACCACCGATATTTGCGCCTTCCGTCAAAATTTTCGGCTTTTCCAACTGTCGGAAATTGATTTGCGATGATCATTTTTCGGACGAATCGAATCTGTCGAAAAAACCGTCGAAAATGATATTTCCGACGGTTTTCAGAGAAATTACAGACGAAACCGTCTGCAATTCTCATATTTCTTGTAGTGATATGTGTGAAACTATCTGTTGGCTGATGTCATGTAAAAAGAAGAAAGAAAAAATATAAATAGGCAAGAGGAAGAACCAGAGAGGACAACTTTTATCTATAAAGTTTAGGATCACCTTCATCTCTTTTCTTCTAAGATTGCTTGGAGCTTTGGAGCTCGAACACCACCCATTTCTTTACTGTTTCTCTATTTCTTTTTCTTTTCTTGCTGAATTGGTTGCTGGTAATACCTCCTGCGAGCAGATCTGTTTCTTCTTAGCACATGTAGAAATTGGACATGGTGAAATCTTGGAACAGGCAGCGTATCTGATAAAGGAATACGTCAAGGCGGAGGTAACGAGGTTCTTTTTTTATTTCTGTATTGGATTTGGATTCCAGGAATGTTGGGCTTCTGTGTTGGACCTAACAGAATGATTTAATCCTCTTTACATATCTTTAAATTTGACATCTAATTTGCCTATAAATCTTTTTTCCCTCATCCTAACAGTCATAATCCTCGCTCATGTTCCTCTTGAAAAGTCTCCATCGATGGAGGAAGAATAGATTTCAAATCATAACATTTTGGGAAAGACGAGAATGAAAAAAGAGGAGAGAAATATGGAGGTCAGATTGGAGAGAAAGTAGAAAAAATAGGATTCCAAAGTTTGGGTGTTCTACGTGTGTCTTCTAGTTTAACATGAACCATTACAGAAACATTAGTGGTTGGACATGAGTTATGCCATGAAGCAGTGACGGACCCTACTTTTTATTCAAATGTATTATTTATATTATAACTATATATTATATATAACTATAAAGTAAAATAAAATCCCCCCTTAAATTAAGTTAAATGTAACTTTAGAGCCTATGTTAAATATTTTTATCAATATTTGTTATAAATATTTTAATATTTGTTAGTTTGATAATATATTTGTCCTTCCCTTGACAAGATTTTTTGCTACCTAGTCTGAGAAGCAAGTGTCGATCGTCTAACTCAGTGTTAATGATTATATGTATTGTCCACATATTAAAGATCGATCCATCGTCGATCCCAATTAATTTGATAAGATTGTCCCACTTCATGTACTATAGATGAAACTTCTAATATAATTTTTTTACATTTATAAAAATTCAAACTCGAAATCTTCCTTAAACGAAGAGGAGCCGCTTACTGCTCCACCCGATGGTCTTTCTTTGAAAATGTTAGAATTTCCGCACGAAAGAAATTATGCACCGTCAAAAAATTTGAAAAATTTAAGACGACACGGAGTTTATTAGATGGAAGAAATAGAAGATAATTACAAAATCAGATTACTTTCTATCTGGACTCCTAGGAAGTTTATATAGACACTCTCTTCTACGGACGATAAAAATTATACCTCACAAAATATGACACATATCTCATGATAAAGAAATAAATTAATTCTGAATCATATAAAGAATATCCCTAAAACTTTTCGCCTAAGGGATTCGCCCTCCTGCCCCCTAGGGGGATCTCCTAAATTTCTCTTACCCCCCCACATGCACGCTACCAGGCAGCGAGAGTCTCGTAGGAAAAATCTGTTGACACGTCTCACTAAAAAAAGGAACCATAGAATATTAAAATTAGGTTGAGATTCAAGACAAAAGAAACATCCAACGTGTTGTTCCTTTCATCTTCTCCCTTGATATATGCATGCAAGAGAGAATGAGAAGCCTCCTTCCACAAAAATGCATGTGCAGAAGCAGCAAAAGTCCATTTTCCCGCGTGATGCACATCCCCTCCTCCAAGTCCCACTGATCCGTCGAGTCGCTCAATCAGATAAACAGAACTGGAAGACGTTAGCAGCGCTGCAGCCTGCAGTTTGGTCTGACTCATACATCAGAACGTCCTGTCTACTCCTACTGCCCAACTAAAGCCGCTTGACCAATAACCCCGCCCTCCCTCAAACATATAGGCTATGACATGATTGTGTATATAATTAAGCCCTCCCTTCAATCATTCATTCTTTCATGTACGCATATAACAAGCCGTTGCAATTTGCTTTTCAAGTAGCTGGTGAGTCGATCTCGAGTGGTACTACTATCAATCATCTTCTTCACTAAAATCCTTACAACTAGGGAAGTTCGCCGGTGGAAATTTGTTCCTATACTCATAATTCAATTTATCAGATTGAATCGAGTCGGGATAACTCGGTCATATTTTTTCTTACTTTTTTGTTTATTATTTAATACAAAAAATTATATAATATTTATTTTAAAAAACACAAAAATAACTTGTTAAATATTTAAATATTAATTTATACAATTAAAATATTTTATTTTAATATCTTTTAAAAAATATAAGATATAAGCTGAAAATTTAAAAAATTAAAAAAATATCTCATATCCGTCCCGACCCATGATCGGATTGGAGTCGAACCGAATCATCCGATTCACCGGGTCCCGACCACCAACCTGTCGGGTAGCTACCTAGAGGCTCCATTCATATAATTCGTTATCACTATTCATTCCCTAATCCATGGAACGTATTCCACCCATTAAGATTTTTTCTTTTTTGATAGATCCACCTATCAAGTTAAATCGAGGAATCCGTCTGTAATTTGGTTGCTAACATCGAGTTAGTATATATCTCCGTTTTGTTCTTTCAATTGCCACCTCAATAATCAATATCCACCTATTGCTCCTAATTAATCTACGTCGGTCTGAGTCCAACATGTGATTATAATGGATGGGCAAGACTTTCACAAAGACCAAGGCATATTTTACCTATTCGACAGTTTCCTTTCAATTGGATAACCTTCTTAATGTCTAGGTACAAAGATAAGTACAGAAGAAACCATTAGTATGCCTAGAGAAACATCAATTAATTATTTCCAATTGTAATAACGCACCCTGCTTGGTTGAACCGTCAATCAGGCGGAAAAAGTATTCATAGTTGGTCTTTGATTCGTGTTGTGTATGAAAAAAAAAATTATTGGGATCTTTACCTATAAGCACGCGACGGGACATGATCTAATTAAATTAGTTGAATTCGACGGTGGACCGATTTTTAATTTATAAATAATGCATTTTTTAACACCACATGAATTGAACCATCGGCACTACTTTTCTAACACCGGAAGAAATAATTAGTCTTTGATTCGACTAAAAAAGAAAATAAAAAATAGAAGAGTCAAGTCCGTACAAACAATCCACCCTCATCTGGACGCGATGATGGACGCCCGAGGCTAAAGGGTAAATCCCCCACCTGTTCTTTTTCATTTTTGGCATTTCCTTTTTTTTTGTGCCAGCCCGGGCAGGAGCGGACCGAGCCCAAATATCAAGGGGCCCATATGTATAAGGATTATACTTATTTTATTTTTTTACAAATTTTATATAAAATATATATAATATTATATAGGAGATAAAAAATTTGAGGGGGGCCAAGGCCCGCCTCAAACACCCCTGGGTCCGCCCCTGGGCTCGGGTCTACGGGAGGTCTTCGGTGTCCGAAGCTACTAGCATTTGACTAATCCGAAGTCGAAAAGATAGAGCAGTCAAGGCTTATTCCTTGGCCAAGGTGGCGACTCCGAGACTCGAATCTGGGGCTACTAACACCCAGCGAGCGCTCGGGACTCAACCCTGCTATCAGTTGAGCCAACAACCGTTGGTTATTTTCGGCATTTCTTTCATCTCTATTTTACACTCGTTGTTATGGGAGTAAAACTGATATATACAGAACGTTTTGTTTAAAAAGATCATTCCATACGCTTTTTAAAGGAATTAATGAGGGTGCTTCCAACTTAAGTTGGATGCTAGCATCCTGCTGTCAATTTTTTGTCGAGGTGCGAGAGTTGAATGTGCGCGCGTCATTTTTGTCGTTCGATTGAGGCACAAGGGTTGGATGCACGCATGTGGTTCACGTCTTGATGATGCTTTGGTTCAGCCTCAATGCCCCCGGTTCATGATGGACGATGATTGCCCTTCGGCCCCGAATCACCACAGGTTACTCCCAACAAAAATATTTTTACCCTAAAATGATGTTTGGTGTGTTCTCTTCGATCGACCGATGTGTCTGCTCACCTTGGCGCTGCGTCTTTGCTCGATCGGTACGTCTTCGCTCACCTTGGCGTCACATCTTCGCTCGACCTCAGCGCTGGATCCATTTCATTGTCATGTCCGCCTGGTAGCAGGAACTCATCATCATCGAAGTTTTGTTTTGTTGTCGCTCTGGATCACTTGTGTTGGATCTAAGTTTTAATGTCATATAAAATTATATTTTGATGATACAAATTCCGAAAATTAAAATTAAATGCTAAAAAGTTTAAAGAAAAAGAGACAACTTTATGCACTACACTTTGATTAAATAATTAGCTATGATCTTATTAAATTCTGGATAAACAATAAATATCAAAGTTATAGAGAATCATGTTAGCTATCCATAGAATTTAAGATTATCTAATTTGAAAAAATAGTGCAGGTCGGTCAACTTGCCGATCGATAGAATGAAAGCCGGTCGAGACAACTCCGGTCGACCAATTCGAGAAGCCGGTCGACCGATCAATGCACGCACTGTCCAGGTTCAATGACGATACTATACCGGTCAATGCCGAGATGATACCGGTCGACCGACCAACTGTAGTTAGTGAACAAAATCAGCGTAACAGTCGTATGGACTAGTCAACCGATCCATAAATGAAATCGACCAGTCTACTGCTGGAATGAACAGTAACGTCTATATTTCAAAAAGAAAAATATGAAATAAATTCTGGAAGAATTTTTCACATGTTGAATCCTATAAAAGGAGTGTCAAGGCAAGAAGCAAAGGCACCCATCCAAGCATTGCAACAAAACTTCAAGAAATCAAAAGAAGATTATTTCTTTTGACGTTATCATTTAGAGCTTTCTTTCTTTCTCTCTTCTTTTCTTGTGAGTGTTCTATGATAAAGGAGTGAAACCATTTTCATAAAAGTTATGAGAACTTCCGTGTGAAAAAGGTTCCAAATCTTACCTCTTAAGCGAAAGAAAATATTAACTTCCTAGAATGAGAGGTTACCTTGCCTCTCGAAATGGAGAAAATGTGGTTGATATAAAGGGTGTTCTTCCTTGCCCCATTTGGAATTAAGGAAGTAATTCTAGCTATTCATAAAATCCAAGAGTATCTAATTTAGATAACTGTGCAAAAAGTTATGCTCAAAATAGTACAGGTCGATCAACCTATCGATCGACATAATGAAAGTCGGTCGACCGATCAATGCATGCACTGTCCAAGTTCAATGATGAGACTATACCGGTCGACACCGAAATGATATAGGTCGATGTACCGGTCAATCGATCAGCTGCGGTTAGTGAACAAAATCAGCACAACGGTCATATAGACCGGTCCACTGTATCTTGAAGAACAAAGAGGATGAGGAAGAAGAGGAAGAAAGAACAGGAGGATCAACTAGGAAGTTTAAGATATGTAAAGGGTATCCAACCCCTCTCTCCCTTATCAATATTTTAATGATTGGATTGAGAGCAATAGGCACCTTGCTCCTATTAAGGGATTTGATGAGGACTTTTATAGGTTTTATGAGATATGAGATTGTTCTTATAATTCATGATTAGATCTATATGCTAGGATTCATTATTAGAGATTTGTATGCTTTGAAGGAAGAATCCTAAATCTTGAGGAGTGCATGATTTCACATGTTTTAATCTGATTTATGATGTTTTATTGCCTGTAAATCATGCATGAATTGTTCATAATGTTGAAGATGATTTTTCTCAAAAGATTTGGTCAAAACTAGATGAAAATCGGGCAAAAACAAGTGAGGCGGTGCGGATCAGCGACCTCTGTCATGGCCGTGACAAGTATCGTCACGCCCAGATACTCGTCACGACCATGACAGAAAGGTTGAAAACGAGTGCTGGGCCTTTTGTCACGGGCGGGATGCGCCATCGTTCTATCACGCCCGTGACACTTAGTGTCATGGCCGTGACAGGTCATTATAGTTGTGACTGTCTGTTATGGTCGTGATAGAGGGCGTAAAGAAATTGGGTTTCTATTACGGCTGTGATGAACCCTATCTCCACCATGGCAAATCGAAAAACTTGTTTATGTTATATTTAAGTTATTTTAAGATATTTACTAGTATGCATTTTTGTTTGATGATTGTATATGAACCTAGAAGCATGGATAGTCGTAACTAGTAAGGGTGTTCACGGGTCGAGTTTGACCCGACTCGTGAACAAACCCGACTCGACCCGGCTAAGTTTGGTTGGGTCGGGTATCCCTCTTTTTTCCCCTGTGACCCGACCCAACCCAACCCAACCCGAGCCGGGTCGGGTCGGGTAACCCGACCACCATTATTCTTTATTTTTTTAAAATTTTTTCTTTCTATTTTTTAATATAAAAAATATTTATTACTTTATTTTTAATACTCAATAAAATATTTTTAAATACCAAAACATATTGTTTTAAATATTTATATATTTTGTACATTTAAAATAATTTATTTTATATTTTCATTTTTAATGATATAAACTCTTAAATTAACCAAGGAAATTATTGAGAATTAAAAAAAAAAAGAAAAACCCGAGTCATCGGGTCGGGTTGGGTCAACTCAGGTTGAAATTCTCCAACCCGACCCTTGGTCGAGTCATGATCGGGTCAGGTCGGATCCGACCCAACCATCGACCGGACCCAAAAGGGGTCGGGTCAGGTCGGATCTTTGGGTTCACCGGGTCGACCACCCCTAGTAATTAGGTTAAAATCTGAAAACAGAGAGATGTAAACTATTTGATGATTGTGATAATAATGAATCCAATTGAAGAATACTATTACTTTTTGCCCGTCAAACTGATGATAGGAAATATTGTGCCCTACTCCATTGTGTTAGAATTTCCTTCGGAAAATTATTATGTCCTACACCTTGGAGTTAGCATTTCATGAGGCAATAATTGTATCTTACCGGCAACGGTATGTATGTACATTCTCATTCACTTTCGGATGACGGAGCCTCGGCTCCAAGGCCTGGCTAGCCTACTGGAGGGCAATGACTTGATTATTCAATTATTGATAAGATAAAAATTGAACTGACTGACTGAACTGAAAAGACTAATGATCATGAAAGTGGGATCCAAAGAGTTATGAAGCAATCCTAAGAATGTTACTAAAGCAAGGTAATGATAAGTGTTAGTCTCTTAATATGCTTACTGTTACTGACTGACTGACTGTTAACTAATGAAGAAAATATCATGTCAACTATGCTTACTGTTACTGATGATGTTATATTATGGGTTGACATGTTCCTTATGATTATGACATGGCATTCATGCATGCTTATTTCATACCTATGCATAGTTTATATATGTCATATAGTGTACTGCTTAGGATGCATATCATTGCATGACCTTTACATACTCTAACTAGAAAACCTTGCACCTTCCGTGTCGGTAACTGATATGCTTGGATGGATGGATGGCCCAACTTTTGATGGTGATGTTGCACATGGTCTAGGGTAAGAATAATGTCATAAATATATTAGACTATTATTTTAGAGGTGTTTTCCTTATTTATGAACTCTTAGCCTTCTTATGACATTAATTGCAATGGTTTTTATTTAAGACTTCTGCTGAAAAGATAAGTTTGATTTTGATGATTAATGTTATTTTCGCAATAATGTTTATCATTTTATCATGGTGATGTTATGGCGAACTAGCTAGCACTGTCGAATTCCCCTATTTGCCCTCTAGCTTCTAGGGTGGAAATTATGGGATGTTAAAGTTGGTATTAGAGCATTATTAGGACCTATGTTAAGTATGTCATAGAACTATTAAGTGTCTAAGTCATGTGCAACTGTCATGAGCAGCCATCCAAGGTAAAGAGTATGTATGTTTTGTGCCACAAGTATGAATGTTTTATATTAACCATGTAATATTGGTTAATTAGTGTTATGTTAAGGATGGAAGCAAAAAGTCTTCCGATAGGTATGCTAATGAGTGCATCCAATTTTGATTTGTCAAATTGGGGCAATATGTAACATGAGATGTGAATCTCATTGTAAATTGTAAGGATGATAAACATATGATAAGAAATGGATTGCCCAAAATTATATACATTATTATTCATAACAATTGAACAAGCTTTCATGATCTTAAAACTTTGAAAAGACTAAGGAAACCCAAGTGAAATTCACTTTTCACAAAGGCAAATAGAAAGTTCACTGACTCTTAAGATGAAAAGTATGATGTGGCAGTTAGAAATAGCAACACCACTAGGGATGGTCTCTACCAAGCAATACCTCTTAGAGACACCGGTGATGTTAAAGGGAGTTAATTACTCTCAACCTCATAGTGCTACCTATGACGAAATGCCATATTGGGCACGGATTGGTTGTCATACCATGATGTCTACATAATGTGCCGGCAAAAGAAGGTCAAAATCAACAAGAATGATGACAGTTCTGTGATCTTTCACGGAATTCCATCAAAGGAAAGAAAGATGATGATCTCTTCAGCTAAGGTAACAAAGATGTTGAATAATGGTTGCCGAGGATTCTTGACGAGTGTAGTCAAGAGTGATTTCCATCCTAAGCCATTACAGTTACTTAAAGTGGTGAAGAACTTTCAAAATGTGTTTCCCGATGAGCTTCCAGGATTATCTTTGAAAAGAGATATCGATTTCCACGTAGAGCTCTCAATCTCCAAACCTCCCTACAAAATGGCACCAGCAAAGATGAAGGGATTGAAGGCACAACTGCAAGAACTGCTAGATAGGGGTTTTATCAAGTCAAGTGTGTCCCCATGAGGTGCACTGTTGGATCCCAAAAAGGGGGGGGGGAGAATTGGTGTTCAAAAATAAAAGTATCGATTTCACAAAATATGTCGCAGAAGCTAAAAATTGATTCTTTAAACCTTTAAAATCAATGCAATTTAGATCATATCACAAACACGATATGAGAAAGAGAGAGGGAAAGAGAAATCAAACACGATGAACACGATGATTGTTGATGAGGTTCGTTCACATCTTGGCCTACGTCTCCGCTCCAACTTCTCAACCTCGAGATCGCCGAAAATTCCACTAAAACACTTCCTTTGTTCCAAATGAGGCATGGAAGAAAGCTCTTTACATCAATCTCTTTTTCTCCACTTCGAGAAGTAAGGCACATATATCTTCGTAGGAAGCTAATCTTTTCTCTCTCTCAAATATGGAAGGGAAGCACTAAAATATGGAACCTCTTTTACACAGGAGCTCTCTCTCTCAATTTTTCTGAACAATTGTTTCTTTATTTTACAATAAGCTCACAAGAAGAGAAGAGAGAAAGAAGAGAAAAACTAAAATGATAACTTCAAGGAAATGGTCTTTTTTAATAACTTGAAGTTTTTCTTCAATACTTGGATGAGTGCCTTTGCTTCAGGCTTTGGCACTCCTTTTATAGATTTCAGTATGTGAAAATTTTGTCTAGAAAATTTTTCATAAATCTCATTTTAAAATAGTCGTTACTGTTCATTTGATCGAAAACTGATCGACCGCACAACTAGACTGGTTGACTGGTTTATGTGACCATTGTGCGATTTTTTCAGCTTCTGTACTTGATTGGTCAACTGAACTATCGATCGGTATAGTCTCGACTTTTTTTATTTCACCTGTTGAGTTGATCGGTCGATCGATGTATCGACCGGTTTATCAATCGGTATAGTCTCAACATAGAACTAGACAGCAAATGCATTCATCGATCAACCAGAGTCTCGGATCGATGATCACTAGCTGATCACTATAAGTTTCTAACTCATTTTAGATGCATTTCATTCATATCGAGTCCCACTTTTGCCTATATTTGGGCCAATTATACTTGGAATGCATACATTGTGATAACTAGTTGATATTCCTCATTTCATAATTAATTCCATGTGCATAGAAGTTCTGAAATGCCAAAATTCATTAATATTTAAATTCTATGCCAAGTTAACATTTTGAGGACAAGTTATCATTCTCATATGTCAAGTTATCATTATTTTGAATGAACTGATTTTCAATGGTTTTCTTGCCCTAAATCCATCATTATCATATATAAATCATATTTGGATAGTCACATCTCAACTTGTGCAAAGTTTTAAGTTCATTTGAACAAGTTATCGTTTTTCCTTTGCCAAGTTATCGTTAAAGGGAAATTCTGTCATTTCGACATGCAAAACCATTAATTCTGCACAGGGACCTTAAGCAATCATCTTATTATTGTTCTAACTCATTGTTGGTCAAATTTCATCACATTTGGATAACCACAACTCAAGTTATCACAAGTTATCATTTTTAAGTCATATAAGTTATCGTTTTTGGGAACCCAAGTTATCACTTCTTAGAAATCTCATTCATATTTGATTTCTGACTGCACTCATTTGTTACCCTAGTCCATTTGATGCTTCTAATGCTTTGAATCACTTGCATTTGGATAATTTCCATGATTTGTGATAAGTTATCATTTCCGGGTCCAAAACCATCAAGTTTTCATATAGATTTCCAATCCTGCACAACACCTAATCCTACTTGATACTTGAGCTAGCCAATATCACCATTTTTATCCTATTTGTTAAAATTTCATTCAAAGGCTTTGATGCTGGCTGTTTTGTGTTTTGTAGCAAGGGAAAGAGGTGGCCAAAAAGAGGAAAAAGTAGGGGGGGAACCATCTACTTTTTCCTGCACAAAAAGGTGTTGCAGAGGCAGATTCTTCCAGGACCTGGATAGGTGGCTCACATCAGGGCTGAGGAATATTTAGATGCTGATCCTAGGGTGGAGAGGAGTCATATAAAATGTGGAATCCCTGGAGGAGGAAAAGGGGGGCTGGACATTGAGGGTTTGGGGCAAGAGGGAGCTGCTGCTGGCTGCTGCTGGAGCTGCTGCTGAAGCTGCTGGCCGAGAGCTTCAAAGAACAATGATTTGTATCTATTTTTCATTCCATTTGATGTCAAGCTTTGTAATTATGAGGAGCTAAACTCCATTTCTTCTAGGATAGGGTAGTAGTTTAGATTAGTTTTGGATGGATATGGAATGGTTTATAATCCTGCACTGAAATTAATCCTGATTTCAAATTTTAGAAATGTTCTACATTGATTTATGCTATGTTGTCATTAGATCCATGTGTAATTGATGACTGAGAAGTCTTATTTGATCTAAACATCTTTCAGGAATGAATTAAGAGATAATATCATATTTTCTGGGGTTAATTTTATTGAAAACTTGATTTCTGAATTCTGATTCCCTGGTTTCCTGAATTTTTGAATCTGATTCTGATTTTTATGTCTGTTTGAACATGTTCTTCACTCACAATCTGATTAATTGAGTCCTTGGGAAGTTGCTATTGTTCCTATTTTGTTCAGGAATGAATCAAGATGTTTGGACAATCATTTGACTCAAATCAGATTGTTCCACTGATTTCTGAAATGAAAACCTGAATTCTGATTTTTTTGATTTCTTATTGGAATATGTTTTACCAATTGAGTCCCTTGAATTCTTCCAATCACTGATAAGTGAACTTTAGGGATGTCTTGTGGTCCAGAGATGGGTCAAGAATCAGTTGGTAAGTCATATTTCCATTGATTTAAAATTCTGATTTCTGAAATACTGATTTAAAAAGTAGGGGGAGAACCATCTACTTTTTCCTGCACAAAAAGGTGCTGCAGAGGCAGATTCTTCCAGGACCTGGATAGGTGGCTCACATCAGGGCTGAGGAATATTTAGATGCTGATCCTAGGGTGGAGAGGAGTCATATAAAAGGTGGAATCTCTGGAGGAGGAAAAGGGGGGCTGGACATTGAGGGTTTGGGGCAAGAGGGAGCTGCTGCTGGAGCTGCTGCTGAAGCTGCTGGCCGAGAGCTTCAAAGAACAATGATTTGTATCTATTTTTCATTCCATTTGATGTCAAGCTTTGTAATTATGAGGAGCTAAACTCCATTTCTTCTAGGATAGGGTAGTAGTTTAGATTAGTTTTGGATGGATATGGAATGGTTTATAATCCTGCACTGAAATTAATCCTGATTTCAAATTTCAGAAATGTTCTACATTGATTTATGCTATGTTGTCATTAGATCCATGTGTAATTGATGACTGAGAAGTCTTATTTGATCTAAACATCTTTCAGGAATGAATTAAGAGATAATATCATATTTTCTGGGGTTAATTTTATTGAAAACTTGATTTCTGAATTCTGATTCCCTGGTTTCCTGAATTTTTGAATCTGATTCTGATTTTTATGTCTGTTTGAACATGTTCTTCACTCACAATCTGATTAATTGAGTCCTTGGGAAGTTGCTATTGTTCCTATTTTGTTCAGGAATGAATCAAGATGTTTGGACAATCATTTGACTCAAATCAGATTGTTCCACTGATTTCTGAAATGAAAACCTGAATTATGATTTTTTTGATTTCTTATTGGAATATGTTTTACCAATTGAGTCCCTTGAATTCTTCCAATCACTGATAAGTGAACTTTAGGGATGTCTTGTGGTCCAGAGATGGGTCAAGAATCAGTTGGTAAGTCATATTTCCATTGATTTAAAATTCTGATTTCTGAAATACTGATTTCCTGGTTTCTAGTTTTTTGAATTTCCTGAACCTGATTTTTTTTGAACTGTTGAATCTGTTTAAAATTCTTCCTAGTTTTTTTTGAACTATTACTAATAGAGCGGAATGGCGTCGTATGATCCATGTAGCCGACCCCACCTAGTGGGATAAGGCTTTGTTGTTGTTGTTGAATCTGTTTGTCATTAAGGATTGGATTAATTGAATAGATGAGAAGCTAGTATTTACCCTAATCTTATTCAAAAATGTATTAAGATGTTTGACAACTTAAGGTTCAATTCTATTTTTCCAGAATCTGATTTCTGAATTTTATTCAGAAATCTGTTCTTCTGATTTTCTTCTGGTTAGAATCTGATTTGTCAAGTGAGCATCCTTATTTCATCAAATCATCGAGAGGTGTACTATGGGAATCTCTTACAGTCCAGAGATGGATCAAGAGGCATTTGGCAAGCCTGAATTCTAAGGGTCTTGTTGCAGATTTTTCTGAATTGCAGAATCCTATTTTCTGATTTCTATTTAAATTCTGATTTCCATTGTTAAGCTTCAACTTAATCCACTACTGAGAAGTAGTCATTAGGTCATCCTTGAGATCTATAGATAGGCCAAGGAGCAATGGCAATTATGAATTCCTGTGGTCATATGCTTTGCATTTCCAATTGAATTGTGTTTGTGTGGATTTCATTTCATTTTGCAACCGAGAGGTTGAATTTAAATCCCCCTGGAATTCAGAGATGAATCAAGGAGCACAAGCACCATATTTGAGTAAATTTCATCCTGGTTTGATTGATTGGAATGATCCCATCTTTTTATGAATGCAATCACAAGTTATCATTGCAGAATTTCTTTGAATTGAAAAAAATCAGCAATGAACTCCTCATTGAGCTGAATGATAACTTGATTTTCAGTGAGGACCCTCTATTGATTCAATCTAGCTAACAATTATATGACAATATGTTGCTTAGTTAGATGCCAATTGAGCTGTGGGAACAGCCATTTTCATGATTGAATCAAAGTTGGACATTTAATGATAACTTGATCCATTCCATCCTTAACTAATTTAGATGAACCCCAAATCCTAGAAGAACATTCCTCATTGATAGTTAAACCTTTCTAGCCATTAATTTAGCATTTATAATTCAGTTTTGCAAACATTTTCAAAATTCCAAAATCTGTTATAATTCTGCACTTGTTAAAAAACTGTTTTCACTTCCAATTAAAAATCTGTTTTTGCCACCTTACTTAGGATTAATCTAAACTATTTTTAGGTAGTTTAGGACTTCAAATCTTTGTGGATACGACAACTTGAGTCTACTACAACTTACATGTGCACTTGCAGCTAGTGAGTTGGGAGATCAAAAAAATGAAAAATTGACCCTTTACTTAATTTCAGCAAGTTATCACTAGAAAATCCAAATATCACTATCAATCGATCAACCAGTATTGTCTCGACCGACCCTTTTTGCTTCGATCGGTAGGTTGGTCGATCTGCACTATTTTGAGTATAACATTTTGCACAATTATCTAAATTAGATAATCATGAATTCTATGGATAGCTAATAGGATTCTCTACAAGTTTGATATTCATCATTCATCCATAATTAAATAAGACTATAGTCAATTATTTAATCAAAATTTAGTGCATAAAGTTTTCCTTTTTATTTAAGCTTTTCAGCATTGAACTTTAATCTTTCGAGATTTGTATCATCAAAATATAATTTTATATGGCATTATTGCTCCAACATGCACTTGTCCTATTTGTGAAGAAGAATGATGGATCACTGAGACTAATAAATACCCCCTGCCCAGAATAGAGGACCTATTTAACCAACCATTCACAACATCAGTCTTCTCAAAGATTGACTTGAGGAGTGGATACCATCAGCTCAGAGTAGCTAATGAGGACATAGTTAAGATGACCTTCAAATCAAGGTATGGCCATTATGAAATTTTGTTATGCCTTTCGGACTAACAAATGCTTATACAACATTTTATGGATTTGATGAACATGATATTCAAACCTCACCTTGATAGGTTTGTGATAATATTTGTGGATGACATCCTGTGTAATGCCTCACATCTCTTAAAAAAAAGAAAAGGGATATGAAGAGGAACGACCGACTCCCCTCCCTCTTTGATTTCATCTCCCCTCTTCATTGATGCATCTAGTCACGAGATTAGGGAGACCAAAGGACGGCTTCACCTCCATAAAACCCCTCTCCCCCTCTCACTTTTACGGTTTTTCCCTCGTCTCTCTCTCACACTCTGTTTCTCCCCTACGGTGACGCACGTGGCCAGAGGAGCAGAGCACAATGTCGGCAAGGCTTTCCGACGTGGACGATGCAGTAGACGACGGCGAGCAGCAGCGTACGTGAGGATGAACCATACGAGGATGAGCCACAGTTTCGTAGGCTAAGAGGTGTGTTTTCGGGATCTAGTTCATGGGATAGATTCCTGACGAATTTGCATGATATAAGGACCTTTGTAGAGAATATGCCATATGAATCGTGGAGTTTTACATGCAAGTTCTGTAATGTTTCCTTCGGCCGAGCATGATTATTTGATGTTATGATTTGTTTTCTCTTGATGAATGGTTTGAACTACTAAAGCGTGACTTAGACAGTTCGTATGATGCCTCTAAGATGATAGTTATGTTGATTGGAACTTAGAACAACCTGAAAATTGTTGCATGTTTAAAGACAGTGAATCGACATGTTTCATGTGAAGAAGAAATGATATGAATGAAATGTTAGGTACGAGATTTATGATTAGAATGTGCTCTGAAGTATGATGTATGTTAGCAATCATGCTAATATAAGATTAGGATTGTTTTGTATTGAAAACTTAAGGATTCCGCAATGACCTACGACTCTGTCGAACTAGAACAGTCGACCGATATCATTTCGGGCATCCGATTTAGTTCGGCAAGAGTATAGCGGCAACTATAATGGATGATCGATACTATAATGGTCGATCGTTATAGACCAGAATGATAGTTCGAAATCCTTTCGGACAATCGAACTGAAAAATGTCAAGACTCGACAATGGCTACGATGACCAATCGGACGACCAAAATCGTTACGATCGACCGTTATGGGTCTCCTCATCGGAATGATTCTCGGCCGTCGACGAAAAAAATCCAATCGATCATGGATGGAGAAGATGATGCTATTCATAATGGACGACCGGTCCAATTTCGGTCGATCAAAACTTGTGACTGAAAGTCCACCTTATTTACACATAAGAAAACGGACGACTGAACCCCTCAACATCGACCAAAAGTATACACATGAATGAAGAACAATCAAACGATCGACTTCTACCTTTTCGGTCAACCGAAAGTATGATTATGAAATGGATGAAGAATGAACATCAAACGGTCGATCGCTAACTTTTTGGTTGATCGAAAGATTGATAAATGGGCGTCCGTTCCTCCTATCAGACGACCGCTGAATGGACTTATAACGAGCGACCATTTGACTAACGAGCAACCATTATGTGGATAGAAGAAAATATGACTCTAATCGAACTCCTCTAATTTATAAAGCTTCTGTCCACCTGATTGTTAAAGAATGAAAAGAACTTAAGAAGATTCGGAGCCTTGCTTCATACGGCCTTGATTGATCTTCGGATTGAAAAAGAGGTCCATGATGATTCGGAGCTTTGCTCCATATGGCCTTGACCAATCTACGGATTGGAAGAGAGGTTCACATGATTCGGAGCTATGCTCCATATGACCTTGATCGATCTTCGGATTGAAAAAGAGGTCCACTATGATGGGGGAAGTTAAGCCAGCCCTAAGCGAGGCACTTCTTCACGAGTTACCATTTGTCCTGTCTAGATGGGAGTCTCTTCCTTTACGGATAGTTCCACCTTGCGCGAGTTCATCCCAGCCCGACAGGACTGGCCATGGCACTGATCACCCACTGACCCATGCTAGTCTAGATAGTTGCACATTGGGTGTCGACAATGGTATTCTCTAAAAGAAATGAAGAGCTCTTCCAAAAAAAGAAAAGAACAAAAGAAAGAACGAATGAAAGAATGAAAAAAAAACAAAGAATGAAAGTATGAATGAACGAATGGTCCCAAAATGAATGAAAGAACATGAACGATGAACAAGTATTCATGATGCTCTTATTGATCCTTTATATTGATCCATCTTCCATCATACGTGATTTATATGCTTTACTCCATGCTATTCTTATGGAATTATCGTATGACCTATATGAACTCACACAGTTTTTTGCTAACGGTTGAGCTTGCTCTCTTGTGTGATCCCAATAGGTACAAGATGATGACTCGTGACGTGATGGTGTGTGCGCGGAGACTACGCTTTGGGTGGCACATGCATATTGTTATGGTCAACTCTAGTATGAGTCATATGTTCATACGTTATGTTAGGTGGTATATCTACCTGGATGAGTCTTATTAGGTCATGATTGACCGCCATTATTTTTATGTTTAGTACTGATACTTTTACCATTGCTACTTCATACCGAGACCATGGATGTACCCTTTTGCTTCCGCACTATGCTTTAGATCGAGACAGTTTAACGTATTTTATCGCTTTTGCTTTCACATCTTTCCTCTATTGTTGTATTATTTTAATTGTTAAATCTTCCATTGATGTGTCACTTTCCTTGTCCATTGGGTCAATAAAAATGTAATGCCCCCAAATCGACCCTCGTCACGTGGCGAAGACCAACTCGGAGACGCTACGGCATGCTATGACTTTGACCATAATATTGACATTATCTCAGTCAATAACCGAGACACATCAGTAGAAGAGAAAATAATAAAGAAAATAAAGGATAATTTGCGGAAGTCTAAAAGTGGCTATATCATTTCTAAGAAATAAAATAAATTTTACATCATGAATCTAAATGCGGAAAGTAAAGGAAAACTAAAAGACACTCTAAAAGGCCCTATGGTTCATGTGTTGTCCTATCGCCAGAGCTTCATCACCACACGCCTACTCCACCACGTCACTGACCTGGTCCTATGAAAATCAGACACAGGAGAGGAGGTCCTCCCATAAGCTTTACAGCCTAGTGGGGAACCACATGATATACAATGCATGACATGAATATAATAATCAGCAATAAATGATCATGATTAACTTGAATGTACAAAGGATAACATGGCAGCACTATTAATCATAATAAGAACAATAATCAGAGAATATCATGAGAATCAGATGATGCATAGTAAACTTGAAATCATGGCATACTTGACTTGACTTAAACATGCTTCTTGATCTTGGATTATTATTAGAATCAGGGTAACTTTAGGTGCCTTTAGTTCTTGGGGTATGCCGAGCAAATGATACGGCCTTGTGCGGGTCAGTGGGTGATCAAATCATGACCAAGGAAGCTACTCTTATCTTGCTGCACTTGGCTTGGACTGGCAACCCTTTGTTAGTCTTCCATTTGTACTTATTAATCACATTTAATAACTTATGGCTCTTTGTCTTTGTTCAATGGATACGATAAGATCAATAAGAAAAAAATCAATATGAGAATAAATCTTGAAAATTAGTGAGGAATCACTGTGGGGTCAAAAAAATAGGACAAATTATATATGAGTAATATTGGGATTAAAAAGGGAAATAATTACTAAATCTAATAGAAAGGTTTCTGGAAATCGTTCGATCGGTTCAGGGGAACAGTCGACCGGTGGTCTACTGATCGATCGACCGGTTGGCTAATTCGGGCTGATCGGGTCGGTCGATCCGTTCAGTAAGGATCGGTCAACCGGTGAGTAAGGATCGGTCGACCGGTGACATGGATTGGTCGACCGATCGTTGTGTAAAGGACTCGGCTGCAGATCAAGATATCGGTCGACCGGCTGCTAGCAATGCTTGCAGACCGGTCGACCAGTCAGCGTACAGAAAATTAAGAAACTCTCGAATTTCATCGATTCTTCCATGTAATCTCAACCTAGCCTAGTTCCTATCTCCTGGCAAATCAATCACGCAACAACAAAACAACAGGAAATGAATTATGCATGAAATTAATCAATCAATAAGTGAATTCAAGAAAATCAAGCAAGGCAAAACAAGAAACTTGAATCCTCTTTTCCTCTTCTTCTTTACATGTACGATTAGGGCATGATTCAACGTTATTCAGGGGTCATGCAAGGTGATTTCGATTCACCCACCTCCGTTCGCGATTAATTCGTTATTCGGTTCGCCGGAAAATCGAATAACGGTTCCCTCCCCTGTTTCTTCCATGTTCTTCCTCTCGGCCACCCTCTACAAAAATTCCAGAAAGGGCGTAAGAAGGATAGCACTCAAAAGACGATGAGAGAAGGAAGATATCTCAGCACAACTTGCAATCTAGATGATGGAGGGGATTCTGCTCCTGTCGTGCACAAGCAGCAGCACGGGGAGAAAAGAAAAGGTCGTGGGGTTCTTTGGGGAAGAGGGGTTAATGCAGAAAATCTGATTTTATCTATAACAATCCCCTCTCCTAATCAAATCTGATGAGATCAGATTTAATCTCTTTTCCTTTACAAACTTTGAGTGGCATTAGGCTTTATCCCCAGCCGTGTGGTCCATCACGTTTTCTTTTCCCCTTTTTTATCTTTTTGTTGGTTATTACAAAAAAAAAGTCAAAGAAAGAGCGAAAAGAAGAAAAGAGAGAGTATCGCACGAGAGGAGATCCGCGCCACATGGCGAGGTCAAATTTCAGGGTGTCACATTTATGGTATCAGAGCCTAATGCTAGGACTCTCTTGACGTCCTAAAAATAGAGTTAAGTCTAAGTATGGTCCATATGCACCCACTAGAGCTACCATCACACTCAGTCATTGTAGAGCAAAGTAAGAATTTTTATGCTTTTAAAGTTATGATTGTTTATTGAAATAAAATTATTATGTTTATAGATGGCTCCCACGATATGTTCAATGGCCCGATTCGGCAGAGGCCGTGGGCGTGAACGTGAAGGTGACCATGTCATGATTACCCCAGAGATTGCTATGGATGGGCTTGATTCCGCTCTAGGGAGTCAAGTAGGAGAGGATCTGTAGCAGGAGCTTCCTCCAGTGCAGCCACAAAAGCTCCAGCCACCCTCGTTGCAGCCGACGTACTCGGTACCTATGTACCAGATGTCGTTCCCTCCTCCAGCACTACCGATGGCTCCTCTCGATATGATTCAGAAATTTCTGAAGCTGTACCCGCCCGACTTTAAGGGGGCGGTGGATTACGAAGAAGCTGTCTGCTGGCTTACTAGGAGCAATTGTTCGACACTGGCCGATGCGGCGAAGATAGCAAGGTTCTCTACGCTACCCATATGCTCACCAGCCGGGCCAGCGACATGTGGGAGGCAGCACGGGAGATGAGTTTCCCGAATCAAATGAGTATTCCTTGGGCAAGTGATAGTGATATTGAGGAGTGTAGTGATAACTTGCTGAATTTTGAGTCAAAAGTGAGATTTTTCAATTTTAGTCTAACTCCTTAATTCACTCTCTACTGCAGTGCACAGGTCAATTGTAGTGACCCTAAATATCGTATCCACAGTGATTTGAAGCCTAAGATTCCATAAACAATCTAGACTAGCCTTAACTAAAGTCAAAATTTCAAGAAATTGAAAGAAAATACAAACTGATTTCTAAAAAGTGGCTAAAATGATAACTGTTTTTAGATTTTTGAAAGGTTATCAAAACTTAATTGTAAATGCTAAATTAGAGGCTCAAAGGGGTTAGCTATCAATGAGGAAGGTTCTCCTAGGAGTTGGGGTTCATCTAAGTTAATTATGGATGGAATGGACAAGTTATCATTAAATGTCAATTTTAACTCAACTTGAAATAATATGTTTTCACAGCTTAATTAATCTAGAACTAATTATCATATTCTCATATGATTGATTAGCTAAGTTTAATTAGAAGAGGTCCTGACTGAAATCAAGTCAACATGAAGCTCAAACTTTAGTCTCTTTGCTGAATTTCAGAAATTTGGTGAAATCTAAAATGATAACTTGCAATTGCACCTTGAAAATGATGAAAATGCTTCAATCAATTAAACAGGGATGAAATCAATCCAATATTAGTGCAAATGCTTCTTGGTTTATCTCTAAACTACAAGAGGATTTTAAATCAGCCTCTCAGCTGCAAATTCAAATGAAATCCACATTTTCACCAATGAATTGGATAGAAATCAGCACCTAATCACACATGGGAATTCAACAAATGTCATTGCATTCTTGGTCCATCTCTGAACATCAAGACAACCTTATAATCATCTCTCAGTGATGGAATAAAATCAGAGGTTTACAATGACAAAATAGAATCCCAAAGATCCTTGAAATCAGATTTGAATTCAGGATTGAAAACCAGAAATCAGCATTGAGGGATTTTCAATAATTCAGGGATTAAAACTTTGAAATACCATTGCCTCTTAATTCATTTCTGAACAGGAATGAACCCATAAGTAACCTCTCAGTTATCAATTAAATCAGGGCTCAACAATGATAGAAAACAGTTTAAATCAGAAATCAGATTTGGGAGAAAACAGATTTCAGAATTCAGGAAATCAGATTCTTAATTAGATTAGAACCTAGAAACTTGGCATTAATTCTTGGATCATTTCTGAACAAGATTAGATCAAATGACAACTTATCAGTTGTAAATAAAAGTAGGACCTTACAAAGACAAGAATCTGGTTCATATGAAACAGGAAATCAGAAATTAGGATTGAAATCAATGCAGGAATTCAAATTTGTTTACATCCATCAATAATTAACCTAGACGACTACCCTATCCTAGGAGACATAGGATTTAGCTCCTCATAATTACAAAGCTAGATACACAATGGAATGAAGAATAATAGCAATCCATCCTGAAATGAGGGTTGTTCTGCAGAAATCAGCAAGCCTTCCTCCACACTTCAGCTCCAATCAGCTCAATCAGCTCTCCCCTTTGATTCTAGGATTTCTTCAGCTTATATATGGCCTTTAATCACCCTTAGATCAGCATCCAAATGTCCCATAATCTCTGATGTGAGCCACATGTCCTCTGGATCAAAAGAATATCCCAATGACAGCTTTTTTGGACAGCAAAAAGTAGGTGGTCCCCCCTCCTTTTTGGCTCAATTCACACTTCTTTTCCCTGCTAGAAAATCCACAATAGCAAACATCAAAGTCCTCTAATAAAAAAGAAACAAATAACGATTAGGACAGCAAGTAAAATCAGCTCATTAATCAAAAGGAGTTTGGTGTTGTGCAAGAATGGAATCGATATGAAAAATTAATAGTTTTGGAACCCGAAAATGATAACTTTGCACTAATCATAAAAATTATCCAAATAAAAGTGGTTCAAGGCATTAGAGGCATCCAAGGGATTAATGTGGCATGTGAATGAGATCAGAAATCAAATGTAGATATAATTTCATAACATTGATAACTTGATGACCCGGAAATGATAACTTTTAGCCACTAAAATGATAATTTATCATAACTTTGGTTATGGTTATCCAAATGAGATCAAATTTGAACAGCAATGAGTTAAGACAGTAAGTTAATGATTGCTTAATGCCTCTATGAAAAATTGATGGCTTTGCATATCGAAAGATAGTTTTGCCCTTAAACGATAACTTGGAATTGAAAAATGATAACTTGTGAAATGGATTGATAATTTTACACAAGTTGAAATATGATCATCCAAATATAATTCATTCATGATGGCAGTGGATTTAGGGCAAAATAATCACTAGAAATCAGCTCAAGTAGAAAAATGATAACTAGCACATTGAAATGATAACTTTGCATAGAATTAACATATTTATGGA
The DNA here is from genome assembly GCA_030549335.1 of Pontederia crassipes. NCBI lineage: Eukaryota > Viridiplantae > Streptophyta > Magnoliopsida > Commelinales > Pontederiaceae > Pontederia > Pontederia crassipes. The sequence goes on from JAUKPH010000017.1 coordinate 10,394,217, forward strand.
TTTTGGAAATTCAGAGCCTCTATGCATATGAAATCAAGTATGAAATGAGAAAGATCAACTAGTTATCATAATCCTTGCATTCCAAATATAATTTGCCAAAAGTTATGCAAAATAGGGGCTCGATATATATGAATTGAATAGAAAATGTGTTAAAAACATACTATGATCAGCTAGTGATCAGCAAGTTCCAAGGAACTTTTTGAAGCTCAGTACGTTCCATCCTACCGAATGAAGGAAAAAATGGAGTTCAAGGACCTGCGTCAAGGCAACCTGATAGTATCAGAATATCATGCACGTTTCATTCAGTTGGAACGCTACTGTAACGGTCACATGGATGAGGCTGATCACGTCGAGCAGACCAGGGACGGCACCGATCTCCAAGGCTCCCTATCGAATGGCCCCGACGGAAATGCTAGGGCTGAGAAAATAGATACAGGAGTTACTCGACAAAGAGTTCATCCGACGTAGTGTCTCCCCTTGGGTTGCTCCCGGTTCTGTTTGTGAAAAAGAAGGACGGATCTTTACAACTCTGTATCGACTATCGGATGCTGAACAAGTGACGATAAAGAACAAGTACCCACTGCCCAGGATCGACGACTTGTTCAACCAGCTGTCCAAGGCTTCTGTATTCCCAATGATTGATTTGAGGGGACACTATCACTAGCTGAGAGTCGCAAAAGATGCACCCAAGACTCCTTTTCATTTTGTAGTATGGCCATTACAAGTTCACGGTCATGCCCTTCGGACTGACGAATGCCCCCCAGCGTTCATGGTTCTGATGAACCGGGTGTTCAAGCAACACTTGGATTAGTTTGTGATCGTCTTTGTGGATGGTATTCTGATTTACTCCTCCAGCTCGGAGCAGCACCGGGAACACCTACGAATTATCTTGGAAACCTTGCGTCAATACCGGTTCTTCGCAAAGTTCTTCAAGTGTGAGTTTTGGATGGAGCAGATGATGTTCTTGAGGCACATCGTGTCTAAATACAGCATTGCAATGGACCCAACAAAGGTCAAGGTGATGGCTAACTAGGTCAGACCGAAGGACGCGACGAAGATCCGCAGTTTTCTCGGCCTAGCGGGCTACTATCGACGCTTCATCTGGGACTTCTCGAAGATTGCAACCCCGCTCACTCATCTGATAAAGAATAACGAGAAGTTTGTCTAGACGGATAAGTGCAAAGGAAGCTTCCAAGAGCTAAAGAACCGACTGACCTCCGTTCCGATTCTCACTCTGCCATCAGGGAGCGGAGGATACATCATTTATAGTGGCGCATGCGGTACCGGCCTCGAATGTGTCTTGATGCAGCACGGAAAGGTAGTCACCTATGCCTTGAGATAGCTGAAGAAGCACGAGGTGAACTAATCGACACATGATCTGGAGCTAGCTTCGATCATGTTCGCACTAAAGATATGGAGGCACTACCTGTACAGTGAAGAGTTTCAACTGTTCACCGACCATAAGAGCTTGAAATACATCTTCACGCAGAAGGACTCAACATGCGACAAAGAAGATGGATGGAGTTTCTCAAAGACTACGAGTTCATGATCAACTATCATCCCGACAAGGCAAACTCGATAGCCAACGCTCTTAGTCCGAAATGGGATGCTTCACCGGCATTCCTCCTGCTACGCTGATACGAGATGATCGAGGAACTCAACCAGTGGAATCTACGAGCTGCAGGACACAAGGCAATACTGATGATACACCAGCTACGACCGAGCCTCATCAACAGAATCGTCACCACACAAATGGCCGATAACGAGTATACGAAGATGTTCAAGAGATGTCAAAGTGAACTAGAAGACTTTAAGGTTGGCAATGATAGATGAATTAGATATCGAAACTGCATCTGGGTTCCAAATGATGCTACAGTTCAGCGAGAGGTGCTCGATGAAGGCCACAAGTCAGAGTTTGTGATTCATCTGGGTAGCACGAAAATGTATAGAGATATTAAACGCAGCTTCTGGTGGCAGTACATGAAGAGTGACATAGCTGACTACGTCTCCAAATGCCTGGTATGCCAACAGGTGAAGATCGAGCACCAGCGACCATATGGACTCATGAAGTCGCTAGGAGTACCAGAATGAAAGTGAGAGAACATCACGATCGACTTCATCTCAGGTCTTCCCAGGACACAAAAGGGTCACGACGCCATTTGGGTCGTGGTCGACAAGTTGACAAAGGTGGCCCACTTCATTCCGATGAAGTGGAAGCAGTTAGTGGAGAGTCTACTAGAAGTGTATGTACGAGAGATTATCCAACTTCATGGCATCCCAATCTCGATCGTGTCGGACCATGATCCCCGGTTCACATCGAGACTTTGGAAGAGTCTCTAGAAGGCTTTCAGCACTAGACTGAGCTATAGCACGACCTTTCATCCGCAGACTGATAGACAATCGGAGAGGCCGATTCGGACATTGGAGGACATGCTTCGAGCATGTGCCTTGGACTGGCACGGCAGTTGGGACGACCATCTCCCATTGATTGAGTTCTCGTACAATAATAGCTTCCACTCCAGCATCGACATGGCTCCTTTCAAGGAGATGTACGGAAGACTTTGCCATTCACCCATGAAATGGGGCGAGGTCGGCGAGCGGATAGCGATGAACGAGGACATAGTGGTCCGAGCTCGGGAGTATGTGGATACGGTGGACGTCATCCGAAAGAGAATGAAGGATGCACAATCATGACAGAAGGGTTACACCAACAAGAAGCAACAAGAGCATATCTTCAAGGCCGAAGACCAGGTGCTACTGAAGGTGTCTCCAATGAAAGGTGTGATGTGGTTCAGCAAACGAGGAAAGCTCAGCCCTCAGTTTGTTGGTCCCTTCAAGGTCCTCGAGTTGGTCAGCGGCGCAGCTTGGAGGTTGGCCCTACCTCCTTCCTATGGAAAAGTCCACAACGTCTTCCACGTATTCATGCTCCGGAAGTACAAGCACAACGATGCCAACGTCACGAGAATCGAAGAGTCAAACCTGAAAGAGGATCTAACCTACGCAGAGTACCCGACGAAGATTTTGGATCGCAAGGTCTAGTACCGGAAGGACAAGGAGGTTCCTCTAGTCAAAGTCGCGTGAAAGTGCTATCACGAAAAAGATGTGACATGGGAACTCGAAGCCGAGATGCGCAAAGAATTTCTGCACTTATTCGGTAAGCTCTACTCCTTACAGGATTCGGGGATGAATTCTTTTTCTATGGATATTAAATTGTAACACCCCATGTCTCTTAAAAAAAGAAAAGGGAGATGAAGAGGAACGGCCGACTCCCCTCCCTCTTTCATTTCATCTCCCCTCTTCACTGCTGCATCTAGTCACGAGATGGGGGAGACCAAAGGATGACTTCACCTCCATAAAACCCCTCCCCCCTCTCCCTTTCACGATTTTTCCCTCGTCTCTCTCTCTCACTCTGTTTCTCCCCTACGGTGACGCTCACGACGAAAGGAGCAGGGCACAACGCCGGCAAGGCTTTTCGGCATGGACAACGAGCAGCAGCGTACATGAGAACGAACCCCAGTTTCATAGGCTAAGAAGTGTGTTTTCGGGATCTAGGCCATGGGATAGATTCCTGACGAATTTGCATGATATAAGGACCTCTGTAGACGTAGAAATTATGCTAGTTAGGAGTGGAGAACATGCCATATGAATTGTGGAGTTTTACATGCGAGTTCGGTAATGTTTCCTTTCGGTCGAGCATGATTATTTGATGTTATGATTTATTTTCTCTTGATGAATGGTTTGAACTACTAAAGCGTGACTTAGACAGTTCGTATGATGCCTCTAAGATGATAGTTATGTTGATTGGAACATAGAACAACGTGAAAATTATTGCATGTTTAAAGACAAGGAATCGACATGTTTCATGTGAAGAAGAAATTATATGAATGAAATGTTAGGTACGACATTTATGATTAGAATGTGCTCTGAAGTATGATGTATGTTAGCAATCATGTTAATACAATATTAGGATTGTTTTGTATTGGAAATTGTTTGAAAACTTAAGGATTCCGCAATGACCTACGGCTCTGTCGAATTGGAACGGTCGACCGATATCATTTCAGGCGTCCAATTTAGTTCGGCAAGAGTATAGCGTCAGTTCTAATGGATGATCGATACTATAACGGTCGACCGTTATAGATCAGAACGGAAGCCTGACATCCTTTCGGACGACCGAACTGGAAAATGTCGAGACTCAACAATGGCGACGATGACCAATCGGGCGACCGAAAATATTTCGATCGACCGTTCTGGGTCTCCTCGATGGAATGAGTTTCGAGCGTCGATGGAGAAATCCAATCGACCATCGACGGAGAAGATGACACTGTTCATAATGGACGACCGATACAATTTCGGTCGACCAAAACCTGTGACTGAAAGTTTGACTGATTTACTCATAAGAAAATGGGGGACCGAACCCCTCAACGTCGACCGAAAGTATATACATGAATGAAGAACGATCAAATGGTCGACCGAAGGTATGATTATGAAATGGATGAAGAATGAACATCAACCGGTCGATCGCTACCTTTTTGGTCGACCGAAAGACTGATAAACAGGCATCTGTTCCTCCTATCAGACGACCGCTAAACAGACTTATAATTATTGTTCTTCAGATTGAAAGAGAGGTCCATGATGATTCAGAGCTTTGCTCCATACGACCTTGACCATTTACGGATTGGAATAGAGGTCCACATGATTCGGAGCTATGCTCCATACGACCTTAATCGATTTTCGGATTGAAAAAAAGTCCACTATGATGGGGGGAAGTTAAGCCAGTCCTGAGCAAGGCACTTCTTCATGGGTTACCCCTGTCTAGATGGGAGTCTCTACCTTTACGGATATTTTCTCCTTGCGCGAGTTCATCCTAGTCCGATAGGACTGGCCGTGGCGCTAATCACTCACTGGCCCATGATAGTCTAGATAGTTGCACACTGAGCGTCGGCAATGGATTCCCTAAAAGAAATGAAGAGCTCTTCCAATGAATGAAAAGAATGAAAGAATGAAAGAAATAACGAAAGAATGAATGAAAGAATGAATGAATGAACCAAAGAATAAAAGTATGAACGAACGAATGGTCCCAAAATGAACGAAAGAACATGAACGATGAACAAGTGTTCATGGTGCTGTTATTGATCCTTTATATTGATCCATCTTCCATCATTCGTGATTTATATGCTTTACTGCATGCTATTCTTATGGAATTATCATATGACATATATGAACTCACACTTAAGTTTTTGCTAACGCTTGAGCTTGCTCCCTTGGGTAATCCCCACAAGTACATGATGATGACTCATGACGTGATGATGTGTGCATGGAGACTATGCTTTGAGTGGCACGTGCATATGGTTATGGTTGAGTCTAGTAGGAGTCGTATGTTCATACGTTATGTTAGGAGGTATATCTACCTGGATGGATCTTATCAGGTCATGGTTGACCGCCGTTGTTTTTATGTTTAGTACTCATACTTTTACCTTTGCTACTTCATACTGAGACCATGGATGTACCCTTTTACTTCCACACTATGCTTTAGATCGAGACAGTTTGTCATATTTTATCGCTTTTGCTTTCGCATCTTTCCTCTATTGTTGTATTATTTTAATTGTTAAGTCTTTTGTTGATGTGGCACTTTCCTTGACCATTGGGTCAACAAAAGAGTCAAAGAAAGATTAAAAAGAAGAGAAGAGAGAGTAGCGCACGGGAGGAGATCCGCACCACGTGGCCGGGTCAAATTTTGGGACGCTACATCCTGACACATTCATCAAGTCCTCAGGAATTGTTTTGGAGACTTTGCGACAACATCAACTATCTCCAAATGTGAATTCTGATTGGAACAAGTGATGTTTCCGGGTCACATATTTCTATGGACCCAGCAAAGGTAGAAGCAGTTATTAATTGGGAAAGACCAAAGATAGTGATTGAAATTAGGAGTTTTCTGGGATTGACTGGCTATTACAGAAGGTTCATCCAAGATTTTTCCAAGATTGCTTCATCAATTACCAAGTTGACCAAGAAGAGACTGACTTCTGCACCAGTGCTGACAATTCCCACTAGAATTGGAGGTTACATCGTGTACAGCTATGCTAGTGGTACTGGACTGGGATGTGTACTGATGCAGCATGGAAGAGTGGTTGCATATATTTCAAGGCAACTTAAAACTCATGAGAGGAACTATCCTACTCATGATTTGGAATTGGTTGTTGTGGTGTTTGCCTTGAAGATATGACGTCATTATATATATGGAGAAGAGTTTGAAGTCTACACTGACCACAAGAGTCTCAAGTATATGTCCTCTCAAAAAGGAACTCAACATGAGACAAAGAAGATAGTTGGAGTCTCTGAAAGATTGGGAGTTTGGCATTCTCTACCATCCAGGGAAGCCAACTCAATGGTAAATGCTCTAAGTAGAAAATATGAAGAGTCAGTAGCATGTTTGAGAGTCTACAAATGGACTCTAGTTGAAGAAAGCACACATGGAAAGTTGATGATGCACTATGTCATTTAGCTTGAACTGATGACAAATATTGCACAGGCACATAAAGAGGACCCAAAATATAAAGACGTGAAAGCTCTGTATGAGAAGCGACACCCAGACTATAAGACTGATGAAGATGGAAGTATCAGTTCCAAGGCAGACTGTGGGTACCTGAAGACAAAGAGCTTAAGGAACACTACAAGAATAAGTTATTTTTGCTGCAAAAATGTCTGTCGCCAATTTGTTGCCACTTTGTCGTCAATACATGTAGCAAGGAAACAACGATGGATTAGCGACAAAGCAGGTTTGTCGCAAAATATTACGCGTTGTTTGCGATAAAATACGTTTGGTCGCAAATTCGTCACTATCTGGCACCTAACTTGTCGGCAATTTGTCTCTAAGTTGTCCCTAATGAATTTCAATTTGTCGTCGGGTCTTGCACATTTTGTCACAATTTTGTCGCTATTGCATTGCTGTTTTGTCACTAACTTGTCGCAAAATCCATCGTCAAATAGTCGCAAAGTGACGCTAATTGTGACAAAGTATTATCGCTAATCTTGTCACTATATTGTTGCAAATTATCATAATTTTTTTAAAAAAATGTAAAAGTCTTAAAAAAATATTTAAATTCTTAATTCCATCCAAATATCATATAACATATCATATGACAGAAGTATAAATATCCATATTACAAATTTAAGTATCACATAACATCCAAGTGCACCAAGTTTATCATGATAACCAAAATATCATAATAAAGTCTAATATAATCCTACAACCCCTAATCATGATCTGGATTTATGTCCCTATCACGATCATGCATATAACTCGTTATTGCTTCAAACATTGGTCCCACATCTTGTCTTATTCAGGTCCTAACAGTAGTCTCTAATTCATTCAAAGGAAACTTAGGAGTATCACCTGAACGAGATGAACGACCTGTAAAAGAATCGCCCGCGATAGAAGATGACAAAAGACCTATACCACGAAGTCTCCTAGTACTAATGAGTCCGACAGCTTCATACCATACCTCTGCATCAAACTGAGGGGTTGTGAATCTTACTTTTCTGCCAACAACATATCATAGCTATCTTGAAAATAATATTAATTATAAAATTAGATACACATAAGTTATTATTCAAATTAAATCATTAAATGTACAAATAGGAAAATTGTTTGAAATATACGATAACATGTTTTTCTTTTGCGGTGATAAATCCGTTAGTCTTTTTACTGGTGTGCATCTCTTCGTACACGACTCGATAACTAACCCCAACTTGCATTGTTTTTTTCCTATAAATAACGTTATAAATGTTATTATATCATAATATAAATAAACATTATCAACATTGTAATTTGAGTACTCAAATTTTGATTAAACTTATAAATTATCATTCAAAGTTTATGTTCTATAAATCCCACAAATCATGTCGTGTGCTTTGACGATTCTACCATAGCGGCTCTATTTTGTTTGCCTACAGCAGATCATTTTTTCCACTTTTTGTCAAATAAGAAATAATGTAATGCATTATTTTAAAATATAATATATATTCCTAAGTTCTATTCTATTTTTTATAACATACGAATGCTCACATAGAGAACCCCAAACATCCACAGCTATTCCCACGGGGACATTATTTTTTGCTTCTAATATATTTACATCAGTTGCTTTTATTGCAGCTTCCAGATAATTGTAGAGAACACCACTTAGCCGACGAGAAGCAATCGTTGCAAAAAGCTTTTTTATGGTCATCTCATGGAGACCCTCTTAAATTTATATCTTCCCTGTTCAACAAAAAATATTAAATATGTAATAAAAGTCTAAATTATTAAATTTTAAATTAAAATAAAATATTCTCTAAAATCATTATACATCGCGTCTCCCAAACCCATTGGAATTTGCTTCCAAGAAGATGCACTTACGAGGAGTCGACTTATGGCAATATCACTGATAGTTCTAATAACACTTCCCGGTATAAAAGTTGTTCTGAAAAATAAATAAGTATTACAAATCAAATGAAACACTAAAATTAATTAAATGATTCTTCAACTTACGGTTTGATCGGGTCATCAAACGTAATGCCACTAGGCGGAATGACTCCATATGGCAAATTACTATTTTACAAGCCAATAGTAAAATAATTCAATTGAGAGGCCCCAAATTAGGTGTGGAAGTGTCACATATGCCTGCTTCACAAAGCTCAAGTGACAAAAATGTGGTGCGATCTCAATTGAAAATTAATATACATAAATTATAACTCATTACCTGCTATGTTAGGTGAAGGAGAACTCGAGCCATCCGAACGGAGTGGCAAAGATGTGGTGCACACTCTACCACGAGTAGCCATAGTCTGAAAATGTGAAAACATAATTACATATAAATTTTAACATCAAACAAATATATGTAAGATTAAAATGTGCTAAAAATTTAAAGAATAACAAATATTAATTAAAACATGTGCCTTTAATCGCTTGAAGAAGAATCTATTTCTTCTTCTTCTTCGTTGTCATTTGTATCGTCACTAGCGCTATCATCATTTATAAATTCGTCATCTTCGGCATCTAACGAATAATGTATTTCAGTTATATTAACCTCTTCCAATGGACCATTTGCATCAAACAATATAGTTGTCTCATCGTCTTCCATCAAAATATTTGTTACACTAATGTCACTGTCATCTTGATAATAATCATCTTGTGACATGTCATCAATCATTGCACCTTCATCATTCATTTTTTTCACCATGAATAATCTATTTCTTACTTTACATGTTGCCCACCATTCATTAGCACCCGTCTAGATGAAGAATATTTGGTGAAATAAACTTGTTGTGCTCGCTCTGCGAAAATGAATGGATCATTCAAATTGAGCCTTGACTTGTGTTTAACGTCGACAAAGCCATAAACTTGATCGATTTTAACCCCATTTTGTGGGTCAAACCACCGACATCATAATATAAAAATAATATTATTGTATCCAAGGTATGACAACTCCAATATTTGCTCAACGATACCATAATAATCTAATTCATTTTCACCATACAAAGAACAACGAACACATATGCCGCTATTCATTGTAGATTTATTTTTTCCCATATTCTTCTATGTGAAATCTATAGACATTTACAATGATTATGTTGTAAGTTTTCACACTTTTCGAAGGTTCATAACTAAGATTTTGAATCTGCAATTCTGATAACGTATCATTTTGTACCTAAGAAATAATTGAATTAATATAACTCAACTCATAATTCATTATTTGTTGAATATTTCTTACTCACCTATTTCTTAAACCAAGAAGAAAATTGTTCATCTCGAATTTGCAAAATTTGTTCATCGGTGACATAAGGATTTAGTTGTCTTTGATAATCTTCAAATTGACTAATTAAATATCAAAAAATAAATAAATATTAGATTTTATTTAGACTTCTATATAAAAAATTTGATGAAACGACTTAATTTCATATTCTTACACTAAATAAGGTTCCACTTCTGGGCAATTGACGAGAACATAATTCTGCATAATGTTAAAATCATTGTTGCTTAAAATAAATTTTTGTCCTTTTCCTATTGGTCGAGCTGCAAACTTAAAAATTGACAAACAATCTTTACAAATTTGTTCACCACCATCATCGTTCCTTGAAACTTGGGTTCGCCTCGTATGAATTTCAAGTTCAAAATATAATGATGTAAAATTTGAAACTTCTTTCAAAAAATATGCCTCGCATATTGATCCTTCAATCCTTGCCTTATTTTCTCATTTCTTTTAAGATATAGCATGCATCTCTCAAATGGGTACATCCACCTAAATTGCACAGGACCATCAATTTTTGCTTCATATGGAAGGTGCATCACCAAATGTTCCATAACATCAAAAAATGATGGTGAAAAATTTTGTTCACCTTTGCATAAAGTCATTATGATGGATGATTCAAGACGCATCATGTCATCTCTACGAATACTACAAAAGCATAATTCTTTAAAAAATATACTAAATTCTGTGATGGTGCCCTAAATTGATTTAGGCCAAAGTTTTCGAAAAGCAATCAGAATTAATCGCTGCATAAATACGTGACAGTCATGAGTCTTCATCCCTGAAATCTTACATTCATCAACATTTATGCAATGAGATATGTTAGATGCATAGCCATCAGGAAATTTTAGTTGCTTTATCCATTCAAATGCAAGCTTGCGTTGATTAGTCGACAATACATAAGTGACTTTTGGCTTGATGCATGCACTTTCTATTGTGATGGACTAACTCTAACTCTGGACATTTACATATAAGTTTTAAGTCCTCCCTTGAGTTGACATTGTCCTTTATTTTACCTTTAATGTCCATCACAGTGTTGAAGATGTTATCAAAAATATTTTTTCAACATGCATAACGTTCAAATTATGACGTAATAAGTTCGAGGATCAATAAGACAACTCTCAAAAAATACTTTTTTTCTCCTCGTTATGATTGATCTCATATCTTAGTTGTTTGTTAGATGGTGACTTTAATCCAATTGTAATAGGATCAATCATATTAACTTGCTCAAATAATTCAGTAGCACTCATTCTACTTGGTGGTAAACTCTTTTCTATGGTTGACTTTTTTTTAAAAGAGTTTCTATCATGACATATGGAGTGTTCGAGAGGCAAAAACATTATATGACAATTGAACCAACAAACTATATGATAATGCTAATCATTCGATCAAAACACTTCTCACTCATATTATATTCTGATCAAATTCATTAGTCGTGACACAGCTGATAAGATGTTTTATTTTTCACAACCATCCCATTTTTGCATCTCTTACTAGATCTTTGTATGCATTGGTAATTTCTATATGATCTTATGGCTCAATAGTGGAAGAATTTTCAACTCACCATTCAGTTTTACCATGCAAAGTCCAATTTAAATAATTCAACCAAAATCCTTTGTTATATATATCCATCTCCACCTAATGTCTTGTTTTCAGTTTACTGTTTTTATATGGTAGAAAATGATAGGACAATAGACTGATCATGCATGGGTATATAGAAATCACAACGGTATATACATGGTTATATAGAAAGATCATGATGTATTGCATGGGTCTATATACATGATTCACGATTAAAATGCAATACTGATTGAAATCCTACAATGGTTATTATCATTATAAATTTCGTTGGGAACAGATTTCTAAGAAAGTGAATTACTACATGACAATTGCACCAGTTAAACTTGATAAGTACAATAACTCTTTAAGCATGTAGGCTGCTAGAATAGTTTGGGGTATGTATGGTTGTACATTAACAGACAATTTGCAAATCCTTTTTTTTCAGAGAAACAATTCTGCAAAACTTAACCATAAAAGAAGCCATTTCTGCTGATATAATGTGTGGGGTTTGAAGGTGTGTTTCTACCCATATGTGCCAGAAAAGGTGATATGAGGGCACACCTTACTCCGTCTTGAGTTGTTGTCTGAATATTTGCATAGAGTGTGTAAATCTATGCACTTCTTCTACCAAGCTACCTGCATAAGTCATGCAAATATAACAAAACTGGAGGGGATTTACTGTACCTTCGTCTTTACTTCATGCCTTTTGTTTTAAGTTCCAAAAGTAAATCTCTTAATATCACAGTTCTTCCTCGTTCTCTTCTCTTTATTTTTAGAGTTAAGATCCAAAGATAACACTTCCCAACGTGTTAAGAACACGCCTTTGCCCAAAGCATCCAGAACAAGATGATCAGTCCTTAATTTGACTTTTTCTTCTAAATAGCTACTCTTCCGCCATTCTTCTAAAATTCCATCATAACCAATGCTTCATGCATCTAGAAGCACCCCCAAAGTTACAATATCAGGCTTTATGTTATTTTTCAATCCTTGATATAAGGCAAAGTGCAATAATCTAAAATCCTTGATCCTGAAATAAAAATAAGTGCAAAAATGTTTACATAGGTTATATTTAACTGCATTTTAGCTGCTTTCATCCCAAGGGCGATAGACTCAACACCCTTTTTGCTCATAAAACAAGAACTAGCAAGAAGTAAATATACCAAATAAGATCAATTCTTCCTGTTTTTTGCACTAATATCATTTCCTAAATCTGGTAGCTGTGAATATCTATAGTTCTTGATTTAGACCATGGACAATTTCTTGATTAGGCCGTCTACAATGAAGGACTTTGAGTTTAACACCCTTAAATAAATCTTCTCCACTTGTCCAGAATTCCTAAGTCAGCATATGCCTCAAGCATCAGCAAGAGAGTGAATGGTTGCAATTTCATATGCTCTTAAAAAAGCACTCTATGCACTCCTTTCATTTTCCCAACAAATCCACCTTGGGCAAACTTAGTTGCCAATATGTTGTATGTTGTCTAATTTAGCAAACAAAATTAATGTGGGACAGAACATGCAAATGGAATCATATCGATTAGATTCGACTATAATGAAATGGATGCCAACCAAGAGGGAGGAAGGGGTACTGACGACTGACAATGAGCAATGAGCAATGGACAATGGCAGGCAACAACGCACGGTGGCACTACTGCAAGCGGTAGGGGCAGTTTCATCAAGAATAAATAAACACAGGTGACTCATGACTGAACGTAGGAAGAGACGGAGGAAGGGGGTACCAGTGACTCACGACCAACGACGCATAGTGGCAGGCAGCACGTGGCAACAATGCACAAAGCAGCCGGCACAACGCCAGGCGGCACGGCGGCAACAATGCACGTGGCAGGTGGCAAATGGTAGGCAGCAGGCGACAGGCAGCACGGCGACAGGCAGCAGCAGCGGACGACGGCAGGCTGCAACGGCGGCAAGTGGGCAGAGGAACTAGGGCATCGATCGACTTTTTACAAGGCGGGCGAACAATAAGTTGAAGAAGGGCGAATTCATTTGTTGAAAAAAAATAGCAACAAAAATTTTGTAGCTAATTTTATTATATTTCGTTGCTAATATTTGTTATACAATAAATAAAAAATTGATTATAGCGACAAAATCCTTCTTCGCTATTACTTCGTTGATTTGTCGCTAAAACTTGTTAGACACATTTCCTCGCAAAATTTGTCACTGATTTCATCGCAACATAATTGTCGCGAATTTGCAGTTATTCCCTCACCATTAGCGACAAAATTAGGGACGAAATATTCGTCGCAGATGCTTATCACTAACTCGCATTCTTCTTGTAGTGAAAGAAATTTTGACTGAGTGTCACAAGTCAGAATTTTCTATTCACCCAAGAATTACCAAGATGTTCAAGGACCTTTAGAGAACATTTTGGTGGAATGACATGAGAAGAGAGGTGGCGTAATTTGTTTCTAAATGCTTAGTTCGTCAACATGTCAAGATTGAGCACCAAAAGTCACCAGGTCTACTAATCTCATTGTCCATACCTCAGTGGAAGTGGGAGGAGATCACAATGGACTTCATTGTAGGTCTCCCGAGAACACAAAAAGGCCACGATGCTATTTGGGTCATTGTGGACAGATTGACCAAGTCTGCTCATTTCTTACCATATAATGTGAGGCAATCAACCACAAGTATGGTACAATTGTATGTAGATGAGATTATCCGGTTACATGAAATTTTTGTTTCCATTATATCATATAGGGACCCGAGATTGACAGCAAGATTCTGGAGAGGGTTGCAGTATGTTTTTGGCACAAGGCTACACTATAGTACTGCCTTTCACCCTTGATAGACAAAGTGAAAGGACAATCCAGACTCTGGAGGACATGTTGAGAGCATGTGTTATAGATTGGTAAGGTAGCTGGAATGATCATCTCGCCTTAGCTGAGTTTGCCTACAACAACAGTTATCACTCCTCCATAAAAATAACATCATTTGAAGCGTTGTATGGAAGACCTTGTAGGTCTTCCACATGTTGGAGTGCAGTTGGTGGAGGACGACTACCAGGATTTGAACTAGTAGAGAAGTATTCAGAGAAGATAGATCTGATAAAGGAAAAGATGATGATAGCTTAGAGTCGCCAAAAAAGTTATGTAGATAAGAAAAGAAGAGGACAGATCTACCAAGTTTGGGACATGTACTATTAAAGGTATCTCCTACCAAAAGAGTCATAGAGTTAGTAGAAAAGGTAAATTGACTCCTATGTACATAGGACCATTTGAGATTCTAGAAAAAGTTAGAGAAGGATCGTACAAACTGGCATTGCCTCCTTCATATGCCAAAATTCACAATGTTTTCCATGTATCAATGCTTCGCAAGTACACATGTGATAGCTCTATGTAGTGGTGATTTATGAGCCAACAATCAAGGAATACCTCAATTATGAGGAGGATCCTATAGAGATACTCGAATATGATGAGTGTCGTTTGAGGAACAAAATGATGAAGATTGCATGGAAGCACATAATGGAATCAAAGTAATGTGGGAACTAGAGGAAGAAATGAAAGAATAATTTTCAAGAATATTTGGAATCTAAGCTATCGTTAAAATTCGAGGACGAATTTTCTTTTAAGGAATGGAGGATGTAACACCTCAGATTTTTATGAAAGGGCATATTGGACTTTGAGCCCAAAACACTAATGACCTCCCTATATAAAGATCCTAAACTCTCTTGTTTTTCTTTTTTTCTCATTGGGATTCATGACGGCTAGGATTTGAGAAATAAAATCTTGAAGAACAAAGAGGAAGAAGAAGAAGAAGGGGATTCAACCCCTCTCTCCCATCTCAATATTTTAATGATTGGATTGAGAGCAATAGGGCATCTTGCTCCTATTGAGGAATTTGATGAAGACTTTTACAGGTTTTATGAAATCTGAGATTGTTCTTATAATTCATGATAAGATCTATATGCTAGGATTAGGTATTTTGTATGTTTTGAAGGAAGAATCCTAAATCTTGAGGAATGCATGATTTCACATGTTTTGATCTGATTTATTATGTTTTATTGCCTGCCTGTAAATCATGTATGAATCGTTCATAATGTTGAAGATGCTTTTTCCCCAAAAGATTTGGTCAAAACTAGGTGAAAATCGGGCAAAATAGGTGAGGCGGCGCGGGTCAACGACCTCTATCACGACTATGACGAGCATCATCACACTCATGATAGAAAGGCTAAAAATGGGTGTTGGGCTTTCTGTCACAACCGTGACGTATTCCGTCACGAGTGTGACAGAAGGGATGTGTCATCGTTCTGTAGTGTCACGGTTGTGACAAGTCATTACAATCGTGATTGTCTGTTACGGTCGTGACAAAGGGCGTATAGAAATTAGGTTTCTGTCACGGTCGTGACGAACCCTATCAAGGTCATGACTTACCAAAAAACTTGTTTATGTTATATTTAAGTTATTTTTAAGATATTTACTAGTATGTATTGCTTTTTTATGATTGTATATGAATCTAAATATACGAAATGCGTGAACAGTTGTAATTAGGTTAAAATTTGAAGAGTGACATATGTAAACTATTTGATGATTATGATAATAATAAACTCAATTGAATAATACTGTTACTTGTCACCTCTCAAACTGATGACAGAAAATATTGTGTCCTGCTTCATTGTGTTAGAATTTTCCTCAAAAAATTACTGTGTCCAACACCTTGCAGTTATCATTTCCTGTAAGAATAACTGAATCTTACCGGCAACGGTATATATATTTTCATTCATCTTCGGGTGACGGAGCCTAGACTCCAAGCCCTAGCTAGCCTACTGGAGGGCAAGGACTTGATTCTTTCATTACTGATAAGATCAAAAAATGAACTGACTGACTGAACTTAAAGGATTGTTGACCACGAAATGGAATCCAAAGGGTTATGAAGCAATCCTAAGAATATTACTAAAACATGATAATGACATGTGCTAGTCACTTGGTGTGCTTACTATTACTGACTGACTGGCTGTTAACTAATAAAGAAAATATCATGTCAAATATGCTTGCTGTTACTGATGATGTTATATTATGGGTTGGCATGTTCCTTATGATTATGACATGACATTCATGCATGCTTATTTCATGCCTATGCATAGTTTATATATGTCATATACTATTCTTCTTAGGATGCCATTGCATGGCCTTAACATACTCTAACTGAAAAATCTTGCACCCTGGATCCATGCAGATAACTGATATGCTTGGATGGATAACTGGCTCAACTCATGATGATGATGTTGCACATGATCTAAGCTAAGAATAATATCATGAGTCTGTTACACTATTATTTTTGAAATATTTTCCTGATTTATGAACTCTTAGTCTTCCTATGACATTAATTGCAATGATTTTTATTTAAGACTTCCACTAAAAGATAAGTTTGATTTTGATTATTAATGTTATTTTTGTAATAGTTATGTTTATCATTTTATCATGTTGACGTTATGACGAATGGGCTAGCACGGCCGAATTTCTTTATTTGTCCTCTAGCTTTTAGGGTGGAAATTTCGAGGTGTTCCAGTTTAGCCGTGGAAAATTTTTTATATAACTATAATTACTAAAGTATAATATGACATGAACAAGTTATAATAATTATATGGAGTTATTTTTTATATAACTCTTTATTAAAAGTTTTAGCATAAGATTTTGACCTCGTTCTTATATCTACTTAACTTCATTAATTACTTTTAGTTGATAGTGACAAATCATAATTATTTAAATTTAAAAAATCACATTTCTCATATCTACTTAACACCATTGATTATTTTCAGTTAATATAAAGAGTCATAATATTTTTTGGATTTGAAAGATTACATATGTTAACAATATCACCTTTAGTTCTTATTTATCTTATAGTATAATTATAATCATCAAGCACCTCAATCTTTCCTCCATTTTTATTTTTTCTAATTTTTAATTAAAATATGATAACTTAAATCTATTAATTATTTTTAGTTAAAGATGACAAATCATAATTATTTCAAAATTTAAAAGACCACATATTGTATATCTACTTACTCCATTAATTACTTTTAATTAATATGAAGAATTATAATTATTTTTAAATTTGAAAGATCACATATGTTAATCATATCACCTTAATTATTATTTAGAATAAGATTTGAAAAAAAAATCTTATAATATGATATTATTTTAGATAAAATATTTAACAAATTGTCGGTAACATAATTCTAATGCATTTGTCGGTAGCAATATTGTCCGTAACATTTGTCTTAGTTCAAAAAATGTAAGATACTGATGCATGTTAAAAAATAATAATCATATATTATAAATTATAATAAAATATAAAATTATATTTTAATTATATATTTAAAAATAAAAATAAATTGTGTGAAGCGCAACTTATCTTCTTCCTCTTTATATTTAATTATATCAATTGCTGCTACTAGCGACGTCCTTGAAGCCAACAGCGACGCGCGATCAATTCTAACGCGTCCATCCCGCTCTGTCACCATTTTCTTCCACCTTAAATCCTGACGAAGCTACCGCAATTCCTCATCCTCCTCCCCTCAGTATCGCGATACGATGGCCTGTTCCGCGGGCGTCACCGTCGCACTGGCGCTCCTCTCCCTCTTCTCGGCGGCGACGGTGGTGACTGGCGTCGGCTTCGAGTTCCACCACCGGTTCTCCGACCGGGTTCGGCAGTGGGCGACGGAACGCGCCATCCCGGGCGTTCAGTGGCCAAAGAAAGGTACCGTGGACTACTACACAGCCCTCTTCCACTACGATCGCGCCCTCCTCGGCAGCTCCCCCGCCTGCACCGGCAACGGCACCGAGATCGCCTTCGTCGGAGGAAACATCACAGAACAGAAGCGTTCCTTGGGATAGTAAGCCGAGTTTTCTTTTCCTCTCTGAATTATACTTCTGTCCTACCCTCGCATTTGGTCCCAGTGAGTTGGAGAGAAATGTTAGGATCTTGCATGGAAAAACTACGTAACGAGTATTTTTTTATGCTCTTCTTGTTGGAGTAGGGGAGTCATTGATGTGCAGACATTTTCTTATCTCCTTTGTCCTCTCGTCGCATTGGGTTTCGGACATTGCGACTGAGAAAACTGTTTATCTTGCATTGAGAAATTGCATCTTAATTTGGCTAGTATTAGTAACGAGACTTAACTGGTGTCCTTCATATCGGAAAACAGCTTGTATTTCGCGTTCGTCGAGTTGGGAACGCCGAACTTGCCGTTCCTGGTGGCGCTGGACACCGGCAGCAATCTCTTCTGGGTGCCCTGCGACTGCCAACAGTGCGCTCCGACTTCTTCTCCCGATTATCCACCGGTAAGCCTGTTGACATCCCACTAGAGTCGTAATGATGATGCTCGAATTTAGCCTTTTAGTGTGATCGTGTCCGATGTTTTCAGAACGGGATCAAATTTCTTTCTGGGTCGGGATTTTATTAAAATAATATTATTTATAATAATTATAAAGATATAATATAAGTTATATGATATAATATATGAATATTGTACTAATAATTTAAATATACCATAATTTTTATTTATGGTAAATATAGTAAATGTTTTAGTAATGATACATAATAATGATTAACATATAAATATAAATAGATTATTATTAATTTCATATCTATTATTTAATTATGATAGATGTTATATTAATAAATTTTATTTTAACACTTTCCTTTTTATTTCTTTTATTTATGCCCTTTGATCATTTGCCTTTTTATTTAAATTCCTATTTAATTTATACATATCATATTACCTCTTTTTTTACCTTTCTTATATTCTTTTTTTCTCTCTTTTTTAACTTTCCTATTTTTGTCATTTTTTAATTTTTTTTCAAAATTTGAATTGAACTTATTCAACCAGTTTGATTCAATCAAATTTTCTCAATTCAATATCAAAAATAATTTTAACATCTAACTGAACTGAATCATTGGTAAATTCACATCGGTCTAGTTTTCCTATCGAAAGGATTATATTCGCATATCCATTTAGGATAGTTTGGTATTATTATTGATTATTTGGTTTAAAATTATTAAATCTCTCCACAATGTATCGTGTTTGGCTATAATTGATTGTCGATATTTTTAAATTTTAATCCTAATTATCACCTCACTAATAATTCAGATAGTAAGAAAAGAGGTGACTATATATATATATATATATATATATATATATATATATATCATCAATTTTTTTAAAAAAATTATTAGTAAAAAGATATCATTTAATTGTACCTTCTTTATTATCTGAAATATTTTATAAATGATTCTTCGTTTTGCCTCATATTATTTTATCTATATTCACTTTTTTTCCTTTATTTCTGTATGATACTATATGATGAACATATAAGATAATTTTTACGAGTATTTTGACAATTTGTTCTCTAATTATTTTAATTATTATTTATATTATCAATATTTGTCAAACATTATAATGTGATATTATTAATAATTTAATTAGTGATAATTTAAATTACTGATTAATTAAATTGATAATGCATCATACGACCCTTATATAAGCTTGTTGCTAGATGTTCGGATGGCGTTGGTATGTGGCGGATTAGAATAAGGGAATCCTTATTTTCTGAAAATTTAACGGATGGGCACGCTATATATAATATATAATTTATATAGTCAAAGTTACATCATTTTTCTATTAATATAAAAATATATTTAATTTTATTCATGTATTTAATTAAGGCAACAAATAAGAAACTTAATTAAGTTTATAACATTACGCCTTGCAATGAGAAGAATATCAAATTATAATGCTAGCGCCTACTTTTTTAGGTTTCAACTTTATTTTTTTTTTCCCACACCTTCCTTCAGAGTAGAGCCCTGTCAATTTCACATTTATCATTTTTTGAATAAATTTCAATAAATACTCTCAATTTTTATTCTATTTTATAATTTCATCATTCTTCAATAATTAATTTACTTCAATAACTACCCTTTCGATCGGATATAATTAATATTTCAATATTCTTACCCACATGGCACGTGGTTAAAATATAAAATCAATACTAAATAATAACATAATATTAATATAATAATTAAAAATACAAAAAAGGGAAGCGTTGTCAACTCCTCTCCCTCTATCTCCAATAGTTAGGTCGGCTCCGGAGGGAGGGAAGGAGGGCCCCTCCCTCAGACTCCCCTCGCTTCCTCCTATCTTTTTTTAAAATTTTAGAAAAATTTAATTATTATATTTATTATTAATATTATATTATTATTTATATTTAGTTTTGACGATGTGTCATGGAAGCAAAAATATTAAAAAACTAATTATATCCCATCAAAAGAGCAATCCATAAAATAAGTTAATTATTGAAGGATGATTCTATTACAAAAAAAACTTGAAGACAAAGTTGAAAAATATGATAAAATTAATGGGACTTTGCTGAAATTTAGTCGTTTACGATCTCACCAACCCCTTCTCTCTGTCATGTTATTTCCCTCTCCTTCTCCAGCTCGGTAACTTCTTTCTTCTTCCCTTTTTTTCTCCTGTAGCTGACTTCTCTCCTTGTGTTCTTGTGGTTTGCAAACTATATTTTAAAGTAGATAAGGCAACTATGGTTTCTTCTTAGTTTTCGTTTTGTTAGTTGTTTCGTCTTCATTGATATCGATGGTTCTCAAAAGAAACCGTTTACAATTCCTCATTAGGTCGAAGCCATCAGTATTTTTCGACATTTTAGCTGGCCTTTTACCTTTAGCTCGTTTACCCTTTTGTTTTAGAGGTTAATGAATATGTAGAACACTCTATTTTACATTTAGATATAAAACATTTATTTTATTTATTTAATAATTATAATTTAAAATTAAAGTAATTATATACTTCTTAGATTATAATATATATTTTGATGTAATTTGATAATAAAAAATACCACTTAAGATTAAATAATTTACAATCGTTGAACTATAATATATATATATATATATATTCCTCTTTATTTTATTATTTGTTAAACGACATCTCATATATATGGGTCACTTTTTTTTCTCATATCATCTTTATTCCCTTTCTTTATTGGATAAAACCATTTTCATGTACCAAGACCTATATTGGGCGTACGCGTACCCCTACCCCTATTTGTTACATACCAAATATAAGGGTACCTCAGTGTAGGGGTGTTCATCAGGTCGGATCGATCCGATGAATTCTGACTCGACCCGACTCGACCAAGACCCGACCTGATCCGATGACCCATTTTTTTTAATTTTTAAATGATTTTTTAGTTAATTATATAGTTTTATATCATTTAAAATTAAAAAAGTATGAAATAAATAATTTTAAATGTAGAAAAATATATAGATATTTAAAAAAAATATTTTTGATATTTAAAATATTTTATTTTGTATTAAAAATAAAATAATAAATGTTTTTATATTAAAAATAATTTTAAAAAAAAGGGTGGTCGGGTTACGGGTCGAGTTGGGTCGAGTCACAGTAAAAAACGATGAGGATCCGACCTGATCCGATCCGACCAGATCGAGTTTATTTACGGGTCAGATCAAACCCGACCCGTGAACACCCCTACCACATTTTGGCGTACCCATACTTCATATGTAGATGGCAATCTATTCTTGCCAAGTTGCGATGAGACTAGAGAAGATATATTTATTTACAGCGCAATCCAGCTTTAAACACCAGCCCATGATTATGATGACCATAGGAACTTACAGTTCTTACGAACAGAATCTGTGATCTTTTCCTAAACTTGATATTAATTATATAAAATTATTTCATAATTGAGATTTCAATTGTAAGGCAATAATATTACAAGATCTTAGAATACTTTTTAAAATGTTTTTGTTCAGTTTCTTTAATTATCACCGATTGCAACATAATTTAAAAAAAATAATAAATTTAAGAGGGAGATTATTGATTACAATGAAATTATTATTGTACAATAACAGTCCATATTAATGATATTATTTTTTTTGTTCATTCATATTAAATTACTATATATATATATATATATATATATATATATATATATATATATACACACACACTTGTAGGAAGTCATAATATGATCATAGTTAAATTAATATTGTCTATAATCTATAACATTAGAAATTTAGTTAACAAATATTTTTATGTAAATTATATTTAAATATTTTTTAATATATAGTTAAGGTCTTGTGATTTTTGTAACTAGATATTATAATTTTCAATCTTATAACCCCCCTTTTCTTGTAAGATTTTGATTTTGACTACCTTGATCTCATTTCAAAATATCTTATTTAATCCTATCAGTGATGCTTCTTTTAGAAAAATTTCTAAAACCTTGGTGCACATTCAATTTTTTTAACTATGATGTGGTATATACCAATATTTTTCTTTAAGATGTTTAAATTGTGTTAGAAGACTTCTCCTAATCTTATGTCATTAATTGATATAAAATTTGAAGGGTATGTTCTTACTTTTCACTATATTTTAAATTAGTGCATAGTCTTTAAAACATATAATATAAAAAATAAGATTATAATGATAAAAAAAATATGTGAATGTACTTTTTACAAAAAATTACTTTTTGTGAATCCAAGATGTAATCCAAAATTTATACTTATGATTAAAATTAGTTATATTATGATTAAAAATTAGTGACATCTTGAATATGAAGTTAACATATTTTAATTTTATTAAAATTTTATCTATAGATATATTAAAAGAGTAAAATGATAAAAAATATTAAAGAAAATTGTGGGAAAATGAAAATTAATTATAAATTATTTAATATTTTATTTTAATACATCATTTTCTTGTGGTGTATGTTCTGGTTGTTTATGATGAGAAGATAGATTGATAATCGTACTTTAATACAAAGAACCGGTGTCGTTAATATTTCGTCCCTCTATTTGTGTACTGTTTTAAACTTCTAATGCGTTGACATTGGTCTGATTTGCTTAACATATAAATGCAACAGAATACTGTCGTCAACATCTACAGTCCAAGTAATTCCTCAACAAGCCGAAAGGTCACTTGCAGAGACAGCTTATGTGAGAAATCAAACGCATGCCCTAATGCAGACAGCAG
This sequence comes from Pontederia crassipes, assembly GCA_030549335.1. NCBI lineage: Eukaryota > Viridiplantae > Streptophyta > Magnoliopsida > Commelinales > Pontederiaceae > Pontederia > Pontederia crassipes. The sequence goes on from JAUKPH010000017.1 coordinate 10,417,589, forward strand.
TTGCCCTTATGCAGTTGAGTATTTATCCGCAAATACATCAACCAGTGGGATTTTAGTTGAGGATATTTTGTACCTGAAAACAGAAGGTGCAACTCCTGCACTTGTTAAAGCTCCAATTGTCTTCGGGTATTACCACCTGCCAGTTCTACGATTTACTGTTTTGGTGAATATATTATTCAGTCTTCGTGTTGTCGTTATTCTGACCATTTATTTTTTCTGTGAAATTGGCAGGTGCGGAAAGATTCAAACGGGTTCATTCTTAAGTAGTGCAGCTCCTGATGGTCTATTTGGGCTTGGCAGAGAGAAGATATCAGTCCCCAGCATTTTATCAGCTAAAGGATTCACATCAAATTCATTCTCCATGTGCTTTGGTGATGATGGCACTGGAAGAATCGATTTTGGGGACAAGGGAAGTGCAGATCAACAGGAAACCCCATTTGTTCGTAGTCTGTAAGATTAATCTCAATTATCTATTGTTGGCATCTCCTTTTGCATGATGTCAAGTAGCGTTTCCTTAAAACATGCTCTGTTAACATAGTCTCTTGCTAATCTTTCTGCAGAACCTCGTATGGAATCAATGTTATTAGCGTTGCGGTCGAAAGTGATCATTTTGGCCCGTCTTTTAACGCCATCGTTGATTCTGGTACCTCCTTCACAATGTTGTCCGATCCAATGTATACAAGCATCTCAGAAAGTGTAAGATCTTCCAAGTTAGAATAAGCTCTCATAGTAATTCGACTGCAGACAAATAGGATCTTACACAGTTATTTCCTCACCAGTTTAACAAACAAGTGAAGGAGAAACGACATGGCCCCATTTCAGAACTTCCTTTCGATTACTGTTATGATTTGAGGTATTAATTATAGCCATTCGAGAACAAAGTCATCTCTTCAAGTTTGGATGTTTGGAACTCATCTGATAATCTAAACATGGTCTGCCGCAGTCCAACACAGCAAGCCGTTTTACTTCCTGGAATAAATCTGATAACCAATGGCGGGGACACTTTTCCTGTTAATGAACCCAGAATACTTGTTGATCTACAGGTATCCGCAGAACTTCGGTGTGTCTGCCCATGCTAAGGCCCTCTCTTTGATGCATATGTTCTATTCTAATTGTCTTCAAAATGTGCAGGGAGGTCAATTTATATACTGTCTGGCTATAATCCGGAGCAATGGATTGAATATAATTGGACGTGAGCTCTCCTCACACCTATCTGATGTTATCTTGACCTGAAATTACGTGTGTCTTGTTCTGATTATAAGCTTTTGATTTCAGTAACATGAATCAGGAAGTATGCACTGAATTTGACTAGCATTCTTTCTGAAAATGTCATTATGCAGAAAATTTTCTGACCGGTCTTCGCGTCGTCTTCGATCGAGAGAGGGAAATCGTCGGCTGGAAGAACTCTAATTGTAAGCAAAACTTGTATTCAATTTTGTAAAATCCCATTGACCCGGAAAGGCTTCTAGGTCAGATCTGATAATAAAATATATAAAGAACATTAGATTTTTATAAAAACATGTTTATCAATAATAACTAATATAATTATACATCAAAGTATATAATGTTGTTAACAAGTTTTGATCAATAAAATAACAAGACAACAGCTCAATTTTTTTTTCTCATTTGGTCTGAATTTATAAATAAATTTATGGGTTTAACTATTATATCAGTGTGAGATAAAGTGAAAATCTGAAAGAAAAATGAATAAATTATTTAAAATTTTTATTTGATTCGGCACTGCATTATTTTTTCTCCTATCTGAGTATAAACCAATGTTTTCAAAAACGGACCGTGATCGAACCAAACTCCCTACCAGATCGTGATTGAATCGATCCAATAAGATTCGATCAAGGTGGACCAATTATTTTTAAAAAAATAATGTTATTTATAATTATTTAAACATATGGTGTAATTTATATGATGCAATATATGAATATTGTACTAATAACCTATTAATAATAAAAATATTAATATAATCTAATCTAATTATTTAAATTTTAATAGTGATAAATAGAAATTGTCAACTATTATTATTATTATTATTATTATTATTATTATTATTATTATTATTATTATTATTATTATTTAATGATGATAGAGATTACATTAATATATTTTATTATTTTTATTTTTCTTTAACATTTTCATTTTTTCTGTCATTTGATAGTTTCCTTTTCAATATTATTCATAATTTAATATTTACCTTTTTCTTTCTGTTTTTTATTTAATTTTGTTACATCTCATTCTTTCCCTCCTTTTTAATTTTTCTTTTAATACTATTCTTTTTATTCGTTTGTTTTCCGCTTCAACCTTTGACAGGTTCAAAGTGAAAAATGATTTTGATGTCAAAACAAACCAAATCAGCGGCTGGTTCACGATTGAATCGGTCGTCTCAATTCATTTTTAATAATATTGGGATGAACCTAAGATGAAAAAGACCTAGGGTTGAAAGCAAAAGAAGATACATAAAAAAATTGGTATATCACAGCTTCACATATATTTTTTTATTAACTTCCTAATTTGTGAAGAATTTTGCGACGGCCAATAAAAGCTACTAGTAATTGCGACCGATACTTAAACCGTAGCAAAAATATTAACGACAAACAATTAACTGAGATAGATTTTTCTTTCATTTGAATGCAGGTTACAATTAATGATGACGACGTTACTCTTAAATGCATGGCGTCAGGTTGTGAACTCTTTTGTGAGCTGAGTTATGCTAAGATATGTCAGTCGTATGATGTACTAAGACTTAATAACACCTTCGGGTGAAACTTCTGTAAGTCCATTTATGCTGATAAGGATATTTAAGTATTATGTTGTCTATATTAATGGAACTTATGTGTTGATGTCGTGTTAAGTTTTGCTGATTTTGCGGATTTATGTTTATGATCTTGTTAAATCTTTCACATATGTTGAGGTCAACTTTCATGTCATGATGTCCTGGCGACCACCTCGGGCACATGTCCAATGTCGATCGACAAACATGGGATGCATTTTTTGGATGTTAGATATAATATTGATATTAATGAGGTTGGGATAAAGTGATAAGCATGAAATATGTGTTCGGGGTGATTAGTAAAATATGTATTGTTTGAATGAAAAAAAGATTAAAACTTATATATGACGGTGCATTTTCAATTAAAGAGCACGTACAAAATGAAAGGTTGCATATGATAAAAGATATGTTCACATATGAAAGTTGCCTGAGTTGTATTATTACACAATACACTTGATGAGTTGTGCCTTTTCATTATTAATAAATACTGAACTCCTTTTGGTTTGAAATCATTCACTTGTTTCGCAAATTCACTGAGAAAGACATTATGAGCTTTGTTGATATTGCTAGTAGACATTCTTTAAGGCTTCTTTGTTAGCGTAACTAGATAATAAATTTAATGTGAGAACAAATATTATTTAAATATAGCGATTCATCATGCTTAAAGTATAATTTTGTTTCATCTTTCTCACTTATTTTTAACATTTGTGAATATAAAAAATTATAGTCCAGTTCGATAGAGCTAAGACATAAAAAATGACCTTCGACCGACCCATCCCGTGACAAAGCCCCCTAGGAGGTCAGCCATGACAAAGTTACCACATTTCAATCCCATAGCAAAGCTTCTCCTTGCTTTTGCTTCTGATGCACTTGCCCACATATGATTTCCCAATGCCTAAGTTAAATTGGCCAGCCAAATTTATTAGAACATAGATTATAATACACACTACATATCATTCGTTTGGTAGGGTTACCATAATGGAATTGTGTCATACCTTCGTTCTTCCACTCATGTCTTTGCATTTGAATTCATTTGTTATAAATAATATGTGTTCCTTTATTTTCTTTTAAAAATGCAATTAGAATAAAAAAACAAGTGCATTTGAAATATTAGGAATAAAGAAAAGAAGACAAATTAAATAAAGGACTTCCATAGAAAAAGAAAGGAAGAAAAGAAAAAGTATAATATGAATCAAATACTCAAAAATTTATATTCGGAATCGCAGCAAAATATTGGAGCCTTCTTTAATATGTATATAACCTCTCCAATAAAAAAAAAGTGTCTCCTAAAATTCAAATACTGTTATCTCAAATATTCTTATTCTTTATCAATATCAAGCTGAGCATACAAATAATGGATATTTTCTATGCAGGTGTGAATATAAAAATATGTCCCTACCTTCATTTTTCTATTTTTTTTTTTTTTACTTTTTGTTACCAATGAATTCGGGTTAATATATTTATTTAACAAAAGTCAATCATAAAATAATAATTCTAATAATAAATACATGAAGGCACACGAAAGAATGGGGTGAAACATTATGTGACGTCTCAATTTGAGCCGTTCATTTTAGATCAATGAATTTATATTGATCCTACATTCTCTCTTTGTATCTCTCTCTATCTCTCTTTGGACGATCGCCGGTGAACGAACTTGGACGACCATTGGGGGCACGCGAACCGCAGCGGTGAATGGGAGTGATGATGATGGAGGTGAACAAGGCAGCGATCTAGGGGCGACGATGATTGGAGGAAGCAAGAACGACGCGATCAGGGCGGCGACGATCGGAGGAAGTAGGAAAGTCGATGGTGGCATGAACTCCTCGACGTGTGGGCTCAAATCAATGATGGCGGGCTCAGATCAATGACGCGCAGGTTCAAATAAACGACATTGACATAGAACGGAGACAGAATGCAGATCGGGGAATGGGGCCGATGACGACGCAAATGAGGGGTGACGCATATCAGGGTGACGCCGCAGGTCGGGGATGGGAGGTGACGCCACTGCAGATCGGGGTGAGGGCCAGCAATCGGAGGAGAGAACAAAGAGAGAGGAAGGGAGACGACGATTGGAAGGAGCACAGAGAGAAGAGAGAGAAAAAAAATCAAATAATCTAAATCGTTGATCTAAAATGAATGGTCCATATAGGGGTGTTATACCCCATTAATCCCCTATTAAAAGAAACCATTAATCGAACTTTTTATGTATCATCCAATCAACGACCTTAAATCCTACTATATATTCTTTTTCTAAAAGATGGAGTTCCAAAAAAGAAATAGAAAGTAACTGAGACGTGCGATGCAAATGAATTCAGGAATCTGGCATGAGTTCATTATTCGTGATTGAATAAACATACATGTTTTGAACTTATAATAATAATAACAATAATAATAATAATAACCAGAGTTGTACATTGTTGACCATTTCCCTAAAAAATCCATAAAGTTATGTTAAGAAAAAAGAGGCATAAACATTCACAATATTTCAAGTTTTATCAGAATCGAACCAATTAATGTCCCACAAGCAAAATCCAAACCAACTGCTATTTATGTATCAATCAAATGCTAATAACATTTTTTTTTGTAGTTTTTGTATCAATGAGGAAAGAGGAACCAAGAAATGACCAAGCAAGATAATATTACAAAAGAAACAAGATGACCACAAATACGTGCGGAGCAAGGTTTGGATATATTTCAATACTTGCGTGAAATAATTATTTTATTTTATTTGGACACCTCTACAAAATTATTATTAATATAATAGTATTCGAAATCCTCGAATAAAAATTTAAATTCATTATATTTCGTTAATAAAATAAATATTTTATTTCATTGACTAATCGGTGTCATAATAATATAAATATTGCCAATGGAAAAAATCCAATTGGCGAGCTCCTTCCCTCCCTCCCTCCCCTCCTGATGTCACTGAAGCGGCAACAACGACGTGCGATCACTTCTCCGTCTCTGCTAGCGATCCCCTCCATCTTAAATGCAGATGATGCCACCGCAACTCCTCCTCATCTCCGCAGCATCACCATACAATGGCCCCTGCAGCCGGCGTCGCCGTCGCGCTCGCGCTCCTTGCCCTCTTCTCGGCGGCGACGGTGGTGGCTGGCGTCGGCTTCGAGTTCCACCACAGGTTCTCCGACCGGGCGCGGCAGTGGGCCACGGAGCGCGCCGTCCCGGGCGCCCGGTGGCCGGAGAAGAGAACCGTCGAATACTACACGGCTCTCGTCCACCACGATCGCGCCCTCCTGGGCCGCTCCCTCGCCGACGCCGGCAACGGCACCGAGCTCGCCTTCGCCGGAGGAAACATCACCGTGAAGCTCTCTTCCTTGGCATAGTAAGCCGGCTTTTTCTTTTTTGTATCCTCTCTGAATTCTACTTCTGTACTACCATGACATCGCATTTGACTCCAGTGCGTTGGAGAGAAAAAGTTGGGATCTTGTTTGGAAAAATCGTCTTTCTTTAATGTAACGAGCATTATTTCATGCCCTTGTTGTTGAAAAAAGGGTCTCATTGAAATGTCTGCTTCTTTTCTCCTCTCGCGGCATTGGGTTTCTGACATTTTGACATGGGAAAATTGGTCATCTTGCTTCCAAAAATTGCATTTTTTTTCCTTCAAGTAACGAGAGTTCATTGGGGTGTCCTTCGTATCGGAAAACAGCTTGCATTACGCGGTCGTCGAGTTGGGAACGCCGAACGTGTCGTTCCTGGTCGCGCTAGACACTGGCAGCGATCTCTTCTGGGTGCCCTGCGATTGCCAACAGTGCGCTCCGACTTCCTCTCCCGATTATGGACTGGTAAGCCTGTTGACATTCCGCTAGAATCATTTCGATGGTTTGAGTCTTTTGGTGTAGTCATGACGATTTACATTCTTCAGTCAGAAAGCTGCTGCTACAGGGATTTCCAAACTTTAAATATATTAGAAGCCGTACAATTAGTCAACCGTTCATGCTGTGATGATCTTTTGGAATGGAGTCCCCGAACTCATTTCACTGTAAAAGAGAAAGTAGGGGGAAACTTCTGCATTTCTTGCTATGAATTTATATGGGCATAAGATGATGAAGTACTCCTAACTTTTGTTAATGGCTTATTGTAGTTTAAAAAGTTATGGTCAAACCTTAAATTTAAAGAGAGGTAATTTAACTGACCGTTCATAGAACAGTTTGTATTGAGGAATACATTAAATTTGGGAAAACCTTTCAGGGTCTCTTTCTAAACTTCTAATGTTTCCTTTTTTAATCTTTCTGAAAGAGTAATGTTATGTTTCTGTTAATGACTTGCTTCTGTGGAGTTCTGAACTCCTCAATCAATTGCTTGCTTATTATGTTCATGTTTTTTTTTATATTTGGTGTTGTTCATTGTCTGAGTGTGCCGAGTTGCCGGTCATTGAAGTCACATGTAAAGCAACAATTCGGGTATACACAATTTAAATTGTCAGGGGCATAAATATGTGAATAATGGAGCGAGTCTGGTTCAGTTGAAGGTTTGATGTTCAGATGGACTTGGCATGTGGTCTACGTGGCATTTTACTCTTATGGTAGCCAGAGACTAGAGAAGATACATTCATGGCACTATTCAGCTTTAAACAGAGACTGCATCATACCATATCGCCTATAAAAATGATTAAAGGAAGGACGACTTTTCTCAAGGGAAGTTCTCTTTTCTTGACTAACTTGGTTGGTCATCTATAAATCTCATTTCTGAAGTGAGCTGCAACATACTTATGGTCGGTTTACATACTCTCTCGAAGAAATATTTTCTAAAACCTTTGTGCACATTTATTTTTTTTGAACTATGATGTGGTATGTTACTGACTGCTTATGATGAGAAGATAGATTTATAATTGTACTTTAATACAAAGAAACAATGATTCCGTAATATTTCTCCATCTTTTTGTGTACTGTTCTAGTGTTTTATCACATGTATCTTCTTCCTCTTCATTCATTTATCTCGTTTGTTTAACATATAAATGTAACAGAATATTGTCTTCAACATCTATAGTCCAAGTAATTCATCAACAAGTCAAAAAGTCACTTGCAGAGACAGCTTATGTGAGCAATCAAATGCATGCCCTAATGCAAACAGCACTTGCCCTTATGCTGTTGAGTATTTATCCGCAAATACATCATCCAGTGGGATTTTAGTTGAAGATATTTTGTACCTGAAAACGGAAGATGCAACCCCTACACTTGTTGCAGCACCAATAGTCTTCGGGTATTACAACCTTCCAGTCCTATGATTTACTATGTTCATATTTCTAAGATTAAATAATTTTGGCTCACTATTCAGTCTTCATATTGTCATCTTTGTTATTGTTTTTTGTATTTTATTCTGACCATTTATTATTTGTCAAATTTGGCAGGTGCGGAGAGACGCAAACGGGTTCATTCTTAAGTAGTGCAGCTCCTAATGGTCTATTTGGGCTTGGTAGAGATAAGATATCAGTCCCCAGCATTTTATCAGCTAAAGGATTCACTTCAAATGCATTTTCCATGTGCTTTGGTGATGATGGCACTGGAAGAATCAATTTTGGAGACAATGGAAGTTCAGATCAACAGGAAACTCCATTTGTTCATAGTGAACAGTAAGTTTCTGAATTATCTATTGCTTGCATTTCCTGCATGAGGTCAAGTAGTGTTTCCTTAAAACATGCTCTGCTCACATAGTTTTTGTTAATCTTTCTGCAGAACCTTGTATGGAATCAATGTTACTAGCATTGTTGTCGGAAGTGATAGTTTTGGCCTGTCTTTTAACGTTTTGATTGATTCGGGTACCTCGTTCACAATCTTATCTGATCCAATATATACGAACATCTCAGAAAGTGTAAGATCTTCCAAGTTGAATGAGATCATAATAATTTGATTGCAGACAAATATGAACTTAAGTGTTATTTTCTTACCAGTTTAACAAACAAGTGAAGGAGAAACGTCACGACCCAATTTCAGAACTTCCTTTCGATTACTGTTATGATTTGAGGTACTATAGCCATTTGAGAACAAAGTCATTTCTTCAAGTTTGGATGTTTGGAACTCATATAATAATTTAAACATGGTCTGTCACAGTCCAACACAGCAAACCATTTTACTTCCTGAAATAAATCTGACAACCAATGGCGGGGACGCTTTTCCTGTTAATGATCCCATAATAGTTGTTGATCTACAGGTATCCGCAGAACTTTGGTGTGTCTGCCCATGCTAAGCCCTCTCTTTGATGCATATGTTCTATTCTAATTGTCTTCAAAATTTGCAGGGAGGTCAATTGATATACTGTCTGGCTATAATCCGGAGCAAGGGATTGAATATAATTGGACGTGAGTTTCTACACACTTATCTGATATTATCATTATCTGAAACTACTTATAGCCTTTTACAGATTATAAACTTCTGATTTCAGCTGCGTGAGTCAAGAACTATGCACTGAATTTGGCTAACACTCTTTCTGAAACTGTCATGTACAGAAAATTTTATGACTGGCCTTCGCATTGTCTTCGATCGAGAGCGGAAAATCCTTGGCTGGAAGAACTTTGATTGTAAGTGAAACTTCTATTTCAACTATGCATTCATCCCATTCAATTCAACTGCATGTGACACTGCATGGCTATGAGTTCAGGCTACAAAACAGATAGCACCAATGATCTTCCTGTAAGCAACTCTTCGACACCGAGCAGTTTAACTCCACCGGAGACATCGAACACGACTCAAAGCCCAGCGAAAAAGCCTCCGGCAAGCTCCGGCACTGGCCATTTACCATATTTTAATCCCATCGCAAGCCTCACCCTGCTTTTGCTTCTGCTGCACTTGGCCATCATATGATTTCCAATTGCGTGAGTTGAACTGGCCCAGCCACATATCTCAGATAATAAATAGATGACAATGTACGTTACATATCATTTGTTTGGTAGGGTTGATTTACAGCATTGCACCATGCCCTCCGTTTTCCCATTTGATTCACATGTCTATGTTTTGTTTTCTTTATATATATATATATATATATATATATATATATATATATATATATATATATATTGTAACTTGCTTCTTGTTAATATGCGGCATGAAAAGTAAAGCTGCATGACTATTGTGAAAATGCTTGCATAAGAGCTTTGTTTCTGGTTTGTTTGTGTAATATTGACCATTCTTGTGCCGATGGCTTAATTTAATAGAAATGATTTTATAATTCATGGGAAGATGATGAAAATTATTTTTACCTAAGCCGAGTTGCACTGAATGGTATGTATTAGAAATGGTTTTTGAGATAGCCTTTAATGTTAATGACTTCAAAATCCTAACAATAAATTAAGTCAAATACAAGTGATAAGTATTTCGTAACCAGCTCGAAACATAAAACATATTAATGCAATAAATTAATGTATATTTTATTATAGTATTCATTCTTTAGGTAAAAAATATTAATGTAAATAAATTAATGTGATTTAAATTTAAATTATTTACATGCATATATGTTTTTCGAGTCATTTTCCAATGATAAAATAATTCAAAATATATATTTTACCAAATATTTTTTATTTAGTTATTATACCATTAAAATGCTAAAATGTAATCGTTAGTTGTCAATAGTTAATTATGTTAAAAGGGCCTAAGGTTACATTTGTTTGATATTTGTTTTATTCTCTTTTTTGTGTGTTTGACAATTAAAAAAAGCTTAGCTAAAATTATTCTTGTTCATAAAAAAATGTTGTAAACAGGTGAAAAAATGTAAACAAATCGAAATATTTTCTTTTTCAATTTTCATACTCAATCAAATATAAAAAGATAAATTGTAGTTGTTTTTAAATCCCTTTTTCTCCATGACACTATTTCTTATATCTTAAAATTATCTTCGGATATAACATATAGTGATATAATAACGACATATAACAGTGTAATCCTAAAAGCTGACGACAATTATAAGAATTTCCAATTGTCAGGCCATTCGTCATTCTAAAATTATAATAAAATAATTTATATCTATTTTATAGAAAAAACTTAAAATATGTTTTAAAATAAAATTACTAATTTCAACATTTACAACATATAGCCCTAAAGCATGAGCTAATATTTAATAATTATAAACATCAATAGTCCAATAGACTCAATGATTACATCATGACTTTATTTTTTATTATGTCATATGCAATTTCGTTGTCATTCATTTTTAATATTAATTATTTGAAATGCAATTATTTCAATTAGAATATGTAAAGAACAGGATACATGACTTTATAAACAATTTTATATGTCATATACTTAACAATACAATATGATCTATATGTTAAACATTCATATCATACCATCTTTAAAAAATATCATGCCATCATCATCATACAAAGTACGGTACATATATCATCATTCATTTTTTTCATCAGTAGGCACATTATTATACATTGCCTTAGTAAAACCTTATAAGTATGATAATTGAAAAATCATGTGATTACCCTCATGATATGCTAGCTAGATCTTGGAGACAATGCTTTTCTCGTCCGAGGGCGACTAGGAATACAAATATCATTGTCAGTATCATAACAATTGTTCTTGAAGAAAATACATATGTAAGGTGTAAGGAACAATTATTTCCTAACAATCAATTGAGGGACGACAAGGAATAATATTCTTCAATTGAGTGTATTATATTTACAATCATCAAAGAATTTTACGTCGCTCAGTCTTCATATTTTAACTTAGTTATAATTGTATGTATATTTAGGTGTTATATATAATCATCATTACATAGTATAAATATCTTGAAAATAAGTTTGAAATAACATAAAGGGTATTTCTGACTTGATCACGACCAGGTGGTCACGCCTATGCCAGAGTCTCGTCACAGTGACCCTTCGACTTCACATCTATTACAACGGCTGACCCTTTTCCTCATTTCCGTAACAATTGTGATTGGATTATTTTGACAGTGTCCAGATCTTGTAACGGTCGTGATAACATCGTCACGGACATTACAGAGCCCATCTTTTCCTTGGTCGGCTTCTTCCCTCGCTCACGGTCGTGGTCAAGTTGGTCACGATCATACTTGATCCTATAATGATCATGCTTGGTCTTGTAAGGACCGTGAAAGAATCGTCATGGATGTTATAAAGAGTTGTTTCATCTGTCAGTTCTTGCCTGATCGATCATGATCGTTCCTAGTGTTGACGTGCTTGTGCTACTGTGCCAACGTCCTCCAAACTCGATCTTTTATCCAAAATAGGTGTTTTTGAGTCACAAATTTAGGACAAACATCTAAAGCATTAGGAACATAACAGATCATAGTTTATAAGCATTTAAGCATCATAAAAACATATTAAAACATGCACTTTCAGTTGATCTATAGTTTCATTCCCCAAATACATCTAAATACATATTTATAGAACATAAACACATAAAATATTCAGATTTAGGCATGAACATTAATTAGATCTAATGGATCTAAACATATACCCCAATCATAATCCCTATAAAAAAACTATGGAGTTCTTGCATGTAACGCCCCCAAATCGCACATCACCACGTGACAAAATATGCTTCGAGGACGCTGCAAATCATTCTTATGTGTACATCATATTGACAAAAAAAAAGATTTTGATTGATCAACTAAGAACAACATCATATGTGGAAGAGTAACATCAATAATGAATAATAATATGCAGATAATATCATTATGAAATATGCGGAAACTAATGAAGGAATCATCTTATGAGCCATGAGAAACTCATCTTATGCATCATCATGCTAACAAGAGAAGATAAATTAGGATATCGTGTAAAGGACTTAGGACACCCATATATCGCCACCACGAACTCGATCTATCACCGTTGACCATTTTCATCATTGTCATGCATTTAAGAAGATGTATGGGAGAAACCTCCCTATGAGTCTTGCAACTCAGTATGGAAGTAAAGTAAAGACAATAATAAGATCATGATACTAGACAATAATCCTAAGAACGTCATCATATAAGAAACAAAATATAATCATAAGAGATTCATAAATCAATGTGTCACTTCTTGAGATCATAGGATCAAGGATCAAGATAAATCATAATAAATCATTATAAAATGACAAGCATCGATCATCATGCATATAAGGTCATCATCATATAAAGAACCATGAGAAATCATTGTACAAACATAAATAATCATGGATTGAAACATCTTTGTTAAAGCATATTAACAATAGATCAATAGATCATGAAAAGGCCATCATGGTTAATATGATTCGTCTTCTTCATCATCTTAATATTCATCTTTGACTTATGGTGAGATATATTTCAACCCACAGGAAGGACCCGTCCATCATCATCATCATAACTAGCAAAGCCAATCCATAATTGATCGTAGTCAGCCCATAATTGACCGTAGACAACCCATACCTGATAATCACTAATTTATCATAAAAAAAACTTTCCATTTAACATTTTTTGTCTTTTATCTTGCAGCTTTTAATTAATTCTTTATTAAGAATCAAAGTATGATCATAATTTATGCCATCATAAAAGAGAATCAAAGGATCATAATAATCAAGAGTCCTAATCATCATCACCACATAAGATTTAATCAACACTACAAGATAGAATCATGTAGAAAAATCAGAGGTGCATGAACATCATATTCATCATCATAACATAGATCAGAATTCATAGGACATGATCAACGAAAATAAAAAATATATATGATTGAATCTAGATTGAATCACATCATCATAAGTGAAACTAATCTAAAAGATCATGAGATCTACATCATCAGAGGGTCCTGATTTCATCAAAAACATGTAAGCCTTAAACTAAAACTATAAGATAGAATTAATGGGAGTAATCAGAGAGCATAAACATCTTAATGATCATCATATTATAAATAGGGATTAAACTCACGAGTCAGAGGGTCAAAGAATCATCAAAATCATCATCATAGAGTTAGAACCCAGGGCGAGTGTCAATAAAAAGTGGGCCGAGTTCAACTGACATTAGAAATTATGGGTAAGCCCGGGCCGAATTCGATTCATACTCGGGCCGGGTCGAGTATCATTGAGTCGGGGCGGTCGTCGTGCCCGACTGCCTTCGTCGTGGGTGGAACCCGGGCCGGGTTGACCTAGGTCGGGTTCATCCTGTTGCAGAGCTTCGAGAGCATCAACAATGGCAAATTCGAGCCTAGTTTCGACGAACTCGATTCGAGTTTCGACCTGCCTGAGCTCGATTACAGTGAACCCGGGTCGGGTTTCATTACACAAAAATAGGTGGACGCGTAGAGGACGTTCTGGTCATCTTTTTCGACGATGGTTGGCGTTGTTCTTTGTTGTACTATGTTTAGGGATTAACCATACTACAAATAAGAAGCTTCAAGAGTAAAATCAAGATTCTACGATGAATCTACTCTAGTTTCATATATTGTGAAGTTTCTATTGAAACCTCATGTTGCCCTTCCTCTTTCTCTTCTTCTTCGTTCTCTGATCATTGCCTCGGTCTTAGTGCTCGGTAGTCGGCGTCCCTACTCCCTTGTTGGCGGCAATAGTCAAGCATGAGAGGAGGACGAGAGAGATGCACAAGAATGAGGGAGAAATTATGGCCGGCTTGTAGGGAAATAAAAGGGCTGATTGGTTTGTTTTGATCTTATCTTTATAGGGGAGGAATCTAAGTTGTTGGCACAGCTCCAACTCTGATTTATTTCCCTTTTATCTTCTCCTATTCTATTTTTATCTTTCTTCCCCCTTTTTTCTGTTATGAGATCTCATGTGTTACATTGCAACTCTCGATCTAAACATTGAAATTCATTGACAGGGGAAAAAGATGTTGGGTTCTCTTTATATACCTCGATTTAATCATAAGCATTTTTTCTTCTTTTCCTTGCTCTCATTCCTCGTGCTCTTCTTCCTTCTTGTGTTTCTCTTTCTCCTTTTTCAAATTTAGTCGTCAAGAATTCAAATCGAGAAAAAAATAACATGAAACCATAGGTCTTTATATAAGGAGAATTAGAGTTTTGACCCATAAGAGTGCCAAGCGTTCGACCCAACATTTGACTAACATTTGAAGGTAGTGTCTAGTGCACAAATTTAAATGCATAAAATAATTTGAAATATATTTTGAAAATTTAACAACTAATTCAACAATTTCCTCAAATCATCTCTAAACCATCATGATTTTTCAGATCTAATCCTAAACTACAAACTTCATTTTTTGTGTCCTTAAACTATCACAAATTTTTTTAATTTGATCCTTTCGTTCAATTTTGTCAATTTCTCAGTTATTTTTTTATTTTTTGCATTTATGAAAAGTCCATTGTTCCAAATGTTAGTCTATTTTTCTTAAAATAATATATAATAAAAAATATAAAAAAATAATTTTAAAAAAAGATTATGGCCTGAGGGGGGCCCTATGTGTCACCGGAGCCAAAATGGGGTGGGGGGCTCCCCCCACCACATGAGGGGCTGACACTCCCCTGAACGTGCCCGCGCCGATGAGCTCGTTTAGGGGGGCACCGGCCCCCCTTTCTCCCTCGTCGTGCGCGAGGGAGAAAAAGGGGGCCAGCGCCCGGCGAGCTCGCTCAGGGGGGCACCGATCCCTTTGTGGGGGGAGCCCCCTCCCCCCTTTCGCTCCAATGACACGGGAGACGATGTCCCCCGCCATCATTTTTTTCTTTTTTTAATTATTTTTTAATTATATATTATTTTAAGTAAAAATAGACTAACATTGCAGCAAGGGGATAATGGACTTTTCACAAATGCGAAAAATCAAAGATAATCGAGAAGTTGATGGAATTGGACGGAAGGATCAAATTAAAAAAATCGTGATAGTTTAAGAACTCAAAAAATGAAGTTCATGGTTTGGAGTTAGATTTGAAAAATCATGATAGTTTATGAGTGATTTGAGAAAATAACCATAAAATCTAATGGCTCCACACTTTTTTTATTTTTTATTTATATTAAGCATGTTATTTTATAATCGAAGTAAAAGATGAGTAATAAAAAGTTATTAGTATCCCTCAACACTTCTTAATAAAAACTATGGGAAAAGAGCGCCTCCTTAGCGGGCGCGCTAAGGAGACTATTGAGCGACGTCGGATTTCATCCGACGGTGCACATTTTTTTAATATTTTTTTAATGACGTGATCTCCATCGTTCGTAGCAGCTTGGAGGGCTGAGATCGAACGAATCAACTTTTCCTTTTTCATGTGAAGGGTGAAGTGGAGGAGGAGGGCAGCGGCAACGATGCCCGGGATACGGCGCAACAATAACGACGTTCGACAGCAGCGGCAACGACACGAGCAGCGACAACGAGCAGGACAACGATAACGAGCAGATCGGTGGCGGCCGGCAGACACGATGATCAGTAAAGAGGCGATCTGGGAGGAGGGAGTGGATAACAAGAAAAAGAAAAAAAAAAGAGCGCCAAGCAGCGGCAACGGCAACGACGTCCGGGATACGGCGCAACAATAACGACGTTCGACAGCAGCGGCAGTGACACGAGCAGCGACATCGAGCAGGACAACGGTAACGAGTAGATCGGTGGCTGCCGGCAAACGCGGCGACCGGTAAAGAGGCGATATGGAAGGAGGGAGTGGATAACACGGAAACGAAAAAATAAAGAGCACCAAGCAGCTGCTCTTTTCCCAAAAACTATTCCATTAATTATGTCAAAACAGCCATTTCCACAGGCCACAAGCCCACAAGATCAACTTCCCATAATTATCTAGACATCGCAATTAAGTTAATTAAGAAATATTCGGAGTAAGCCTTTAATTGCTACTTTGTGTTGAGCTTTCAAACTTCTCGTGTGGTGTCAGTGTAATAATAATTATTATTATAAGCAAACCAACCATCTTCAATCGCAAAGTACAGGTGTCAAACATCTGTTCCTCAATCCACCAAGCGAGATCGGACGGTCGTGATGTTCTGGGTATGAACAGTAATTTCGTTGGCAGGGTGGGGGCAAAATGGGAACGGTCTCCGCGAGCGAACCCTAAGCCGGAGAGACGACCAGTTCGCTCGGGCCGCGGTGTATATAAAGGCGGAGACGGTTGCGCTATTGAGCGCTCTCAGGGCGCAAAAGAAGAATACGAGCCGTAGAAGAGGGCGTCGAGCGGCAAGCGCTTTGCCAGGTACGCTACGGCGCCTTATCCCCGAAAAGTCCAACCAAAAGGGAGGAGGAGGAGGAGGAGAAAAATAACAAGAACGGAAACATAAAATCTACCTTAAATCTCCTTCCTTTCATCCTTTATCCTTTGGTTTTCTGGCGTCAATCTGCTGTTTCTGCTCTCCCGGAATAAGAAAGATCTCTCCTTTTTCTCGTTTATTTGGTGTCTCACTAATTGGTTCTGTACCCGTCCTTGTCAAAAAATAAAAAGGTTCCCTTTTTTGTGTTCTGTTTGAGCTGTGTTTCGGCGGGGTTTTCTTATGCCAATAGTACACTGTTTCCATGGTAAACTATGTTTTTGCCACTTTTATTCCCAAAAAAGTGTTTTTTATGGTTTTTAGCTGTTTCTTGGCGTCGTTCTGCTGTTTGTGGCATTCAAAGTTATAAAAATATCGTCTATCCCCATTTCCCCTTTTTAATATGCACCTATGTTTTTGTCTTCATTATTTTGAATATATGTCTGGGTTGCCTGATTCATTTTCCTGCGGTTTGATTTTTGTTTCTTTTATCGTGTTACCGATATCTTAGTTTTCTTATCTTTTGGATGTTTTGGCAGTGTGATTTATTGAAATTAGTGGATCACTTATGCGTTTTAGGGATAGTATTTTCGTAATTTCATGGTCTTCTGACTGGCGGACAGATGGATCGGTACCAGAGGGTAGAGAAACCAAGGGAGGAGACCCCGATTAATGAAAATGAGATCCGTATCACGACTCAGGGGAGGATGCGCAGTTATATCACTTATGCCACCAGTTTACTTCAGGTATTGGAGTTCAAATAGTTCGGTCTTGACCTTTGTATTCTAAATTCACTTCTTTTGGTTTGCAACTGTACGTAATCATGCTGGTGCTTTGTTTTAGACTGCTACCTTTCGTTCTATTGATCATTAGAATACTTAAGGGACATGCTTATTGAAGACACTTTTGCTTTATTATGATATAAGATAGTGTTATTTGTTGTGTTCCTGATGTCTTTACGCTCTGTACAATATTAGGAGAAAGGATCGGACGAAATTGTTTTCAAGGCAATGGGTAGAGCTATCAACAAGACTGTTATGATTGTGGAATTGATAAAGGTATTTTTTATGTATTCTCATTACATTGTAGTTGACTGCAGTTATCTCTTTGAATGGCTCATCAGTTTCAGTTTGGTCGTTACACGTTAGTTTGCACGCCTCTCATATATGTCATCTCTGATGTTGCAGAGAAGGATTGTTGGTCTCCATCAAAATACATCTATTGGTTCTACCGATATAACTGATACATGGGAACCATTGGAGGAGGGCCTACTTCCGTAAGATGATGATTTTGCAGTATTTAGCCAATTAAATAAGATGCCCAAAATTTTCTGATTTATGTGCTCTTTTTGTGAAGCAATGGAAATATTGATTTGACATTTTGCCTTACTTTTTTTGGCTCTCATTTTAGGCTTGAAACTACACGGCATGTGTCCATGATCACCATAACATTGTCAAAGAAGGAACTGGATACATCAGCTGTTGGGTTAGTCCTGCCTCCCTTTATAATTTAGGAAATTGTTGTCAAATTTTCTTGAAGAAAACTGTAGTATGTTCCTTCCATTATCAGTTTCGATTGGCGCTGGTTCTTAGTTTACATCCTCATGATTAATCCAACTAAATTGAAATGTTGACACTTTAAAATAACTTGTCATATCTTTTAGTTGCTGATTATGATCGATAAAATTGTTTAACCTTGAAATTTTAGTAGATATTTATCAATTTTTAAAATCAGATGTGCTACCAACTTTTCTAAAAGTTTAAGCTATTAGGAAGAGCAACATCTTTATATTTATAATCTCAACACTCTCCTTCACGTGTGGGTTAGTGGCAATTGTAGGTTAGCCCAGCACACAACTAAGGAAGAAAATTATTCCAACAAAAAAACTAAGGAATCATATATATGAGTTTTGACGACGATTGAGCTCAGGATCTCTAGCTTTGATACCATGCGAAAATCAGATGTGTTATCGGTTTTCTTAAAAGTTTAACCCGTTAGAAAGAGCAATATGTTTATAATCTTAATACTCTCCATCACGGGATGTTGGTCTAACTCGGGTCATCACATGGACAACTAAGGGAGGATATTTTTTTAGTATAAGCAACAACGAGGTTTGAATTTAGGACATTTCTAAAAGCTTGAGCTATTAGGAAGAGCAACGTGTTATATTTATATTTTTAATGTTGAGAATTGAATACTCTGCCTGCCTTGACCTGGCAAGGTGAATTTTGCAACATGGTGGTGACTTTGCAAGTAACTGGTTAGGAATTTCGGTTTTTTTATTTTTGTCAAGCAGTTGAGTTTAGGAAGCTTCTCTGATTTGTTTGCTCATTTGTTAAAGCAGTTTACATCATTGATTCTTATCCTCATTTTAACACTGTTTTTCAACAGCTACCAACCTCCTTTGCCTAAAGACCAAGTGAAGCCCTTGGCAGAATTTGATTATGAAGGAGGTATGTGGATAGTCAACTTGGTTCACTCACATTCGGCGTACCGTAACTGCACTCGTTAATGCTGTAACTGTTTATAGAGGGATCACCTGCTGCTCGAGGTAGAGGGCGAGGTGGCCACGGAAGGGGAAGGGCTCGTGGTAATTTTGTTTGCTGAAATCTGATATGTTATGGTATTCTTTGTTCTGATGTAAGTTCCTCAAAACTCTGATGGATATGCTAAATTGTCATAAAATAGGAAACGGTCCAGTTGAATACGGTGATGGAGGATGGGACAACAGGCCACAAGGTTACGCCAGAGGAGGATATAATCGTGGCAGAGGCCGTGGTTTCCGTGGTCGCGGCAGAGGTGGATATGGTGGTCGGTCTGACTACCAGCAGGAGTCTGGAGGCTATTACGATGAGGCTCCCCCTCCTGTACAAGGCAGAGGTAGGATCAATGACTTGTTTACAATGGGATGTATTCGGGCAGCTATTTCTCAATTTCTTTTCTGATCTACCTTTCTTCATTAGGTCGCGGTCGCGGCAGGGGGATGAATCGAGGAAGAGGCCGTGGCATCAGATCGAATGGACAGATCCATGCAGGTGGTCCTGGGGCATAACAGAATCCATCTTGTTGCAAATTGTTTTCCTGCTTTATGATTAGAGTGGATGACTGCTCTTGAAGAATTTATCGTTTCTGTCATCGACGTGAGTAGCAGTAAAAGTGTCTTGCCGTGGCTCCTGGCTCGAGGGATCTCTGTGATTCTGTAGGTTTAGGCAGCTATTTGTTTTTTTATCCCTTTATAAAGGACACTAATTGTAGCATGCATCTAAACAAGTAGAGCAGTACATTCTTTTATTTATTTTAAATCTAGTCTCAGGTGAGTTTTTAACCCTGTTGCCATTTTAATGGTCCATATATGTATGGTTCACTATGTTATTATTTTTCTCCTGTGAAGTCTGTTTTTTATCATAATGTCAATGCATAAAAGTAATTGGATGCTAAATGTTTTTTTTTCAGAAGAAAATTATTTCTCGTAGAAGAAAGGGTGGTGTTGACATAAACCACCATTTCAAGCATAGGGGATTGTTAATAACAATAGGCCTTAACTATAGAGCATTTCTTATTGAGATTAAGTTATTCAATTGAAACAGGTGTTTGGATAGAGTTACTGAAAATGATAATAAAAGGGCATATAAGTGCTTATTTTAATCAAATGATAAAAAGTTCTTAATGTTATGACTTCACCATTTCACATTGACTTTCTTGCTTATTTGTAATATAGTTAAGATAAATTGTTATAACATTATAGTTTAATTGATAGATCATAGTTTCCTAGCATTTTCATGTGCATGAATAAAACAATTCCGCAATTGATGACATAATACCATTGCTGCAATTACACTATTTTGATAAATTAAATTGTTTAAACACTAATTTAATTCATAAAGGAAGTAAAGTTTTCCATTCCGAATATTACAATGAAGTTTATATTCTTGAAATCTTGACGGCAATCATATGACGAAAAGCCATCCAATAATTATCACTTGGATCTTCTCATGATGATAAGCCAACATCATCGTCCACATTTAGAATACAATTTTCGTTTTAGGCTTCTCTGAATGGATCATTTGTGTTAGATTTTTTTTCTTATATAATTGTGAATAGACATTGTAACAAGTGCGATGCCTCTTTGTATATCCATATGATAATTTGGCTACCTCTCAAAATAGACCACCTTTCTTTCCAAACACTAAAAAGGGAGCTCAACAATATTTTTTTATAAGAACGTAGATAGTTAAACTTTTTTTTTTTTTCATACCCCTAGCAGCTCACATTTGTGATGTTTGTGCCTCCACGGAATTCTACCAGATAGATACCTCAAGTTGTGTCCTTTGTATAGGCCCATGTATCATGTCATATGTGAATAGATAGTATTTATTTGCAGATGGATGTGAAAAATTAACTCCTCATCAGATATACGATTATCACGAGGACATCGAGGAGAAGCCTCCCATCCAGCTCAAGTAAAAGTAAAACACATATTCACATTAACAACATCAAGTATATTTTGAATGGCATAACCCTTATGTGCAATATTATATGGGTCGTCTCGTGTCACGTTCGTGCCGATCAACTCATGTTTGAACGTGTCTGGGTCGTGTCGTATCACATGATCCGTTTTCTACCTTGACACGGTTCGGGCTCGGTCTGATCGGACCAGTCGGGTTGAGTCGTGCTTGGTCGATGGCCCTTTTTTTTGCTTTTCAATTTGAAATTTTCTAATTTTTAGTTAACTTATTAAATTATATATAATATAATTAGTATTATTAATTATTCTATAATTTATGACTTAGAGAGTACTACTCTAATTATTATATAATTGTTAAAATTTTAAATATGTTAAGTCATAAATTCATTATTAAGTAAATTAATTTTTAAAATGAATAATTGAGTTTATAAATTATAACTTTATAGGGACTAAGTATTTAATAAATATAAATAGTAATATATATTATATAAGAAAACTTAGGATGAGATGAAAGAAATTGATCTCGTCCTCAAATTTATAATATCCAGATTCTAGTTCAACACTTCATGCATCTTGACTTGAACTGGTCATTTTAAAAAAAGCAAAAGTTGTATTGAACCCACCTACGCCTACCCTAGCAAGACCACCATCTTACTTCCTGCATCCCCGACGGTCATGCCTACAACCTCCTTACTCATTTGACGACCAACGATCTCGTCTGCTCCGATGCCATGCCAAGCGACCTCCTTGCCTACTTGATGGTCGACAACCTCATCCACTCCGACGCCGTGCCAAGCGACCTCCCTCGACGTCCAGCTAGGCAACCTCCCTGTCCGCTCGACGGCCGACGACCTTGTCTCCTTCGACGCCGTGCCAAGCAACCTCCCTACCCGCTCGACGGTCGACGACCTCATCCGCTCTAACGTCACGCTAGGCCACCTCTCTCGCCCGCTTGAGCTTCCTGCCCGCTCATCCGATGGTGACCTCGTCTGCCCTGATTCCATGCTAGGCGACCTCCCTGTCCTCTCAAGGATATCTGGAGATCTCGCCCACTCTGACACCATGCCAGGCAACCTCATCCACTCCGATGTTGTGCCTAGTGACCTCTCTCATCTGCTCGACATTGCATCAGACGACCTCCTTGCCCGCTCAACGCCACGCCAGGGACCTCTCTGCCCGCTTGAGAATACTCGACGACCTCTTGTAACATCCTAAGAAATAAAAAAAAAGTAATGAAGCCCAGCCGCACCAACCCAGCCCAAAGCCCACCATACTAATTAACCTAAAAGTGCTACAGTGCTATACCTAACCACCCCACCTCCTCTCATTTGCTCCTTGCGGCCGGCAGCAACACCCCCAAAGGAACCCCCATGCTACAGTGATTCCTCCCATCTTCTCTCACTCTTCCTCTCTCGGCAGCAGCAAAGGGCCACCTTGGAGCTACAGTAATTCGACTTACTGTAGCAACAGTAAGTTCCCACCTTAACTCACTCACATTGTTGCAGTAAATCATCTCACTCTCCCCATTTCCCTCATTAGCAAACCTGGACAGCAGTAAGGAAAGAGAAGTGAACTTGATGGGAGCTAACGGAAGAAGCTAGGTTTAGGCTTTACTAATCAAGGTATGTTGAGGGGATCCAAATCCTTAATCACCTTCCTAATGATGATTGTGTGAATGGATTAGGGTATGAAGAACCAACTTGTGTTCTTGAAGTGGATGATTAGGGCTTATGCATATTAGTGCTTGTATGTGTCATGTTTATGAAGTTTTATGTTCTAATGCTAATCATGTTTGGAAATAGGATGTTCATTGTTGCTTATGCTAATTCAAATGAAATGGTTTTATGCTTATGTACATGTATGAACTTAGTTAGCATGATTAGATGCTTCATGTGAGAACCTTATGATATTCATGATTAAAATGCTAAGAATGCTTAGAAATATCATATATGATGTTTGGAATCATGTATGTGTTCAATATGTCAATGTATGAAAGATTTGGAATGGAGTGATGTAAAAGTCGTGTATCTGTCAGCCCAGAACGGGCGACTGATAATGTATCGATCGACGGTTCTGGAGACCATTGTAGTGTAAAACTCTGTCCAACGGTCGACCGGTTCTATAATGGTCATCCGTTTTGGAAGGGTCGGGACATTCTGTGATTAGCGGACGTCCGAGCATCCTGTTTCGGTCGTCCGAAAAGTCAAGTACCAGTTGATCGATTTACAAGCGGTCGTCCGATATGTGATGATAAAATAGTCGGGACATTATGTGATTAGTGATCGAACTGAAATCTCTTTTCGGTCGTCCGAAAGACCCATGAGCGGTCGACCGATTTGATAACGGTCGTCCGATATAAAGAGTGTCACATTCTATGATTAGCGGACGAACCGAAGTCTGATTTCGGTCGTCCGAATGGACCATAACGGTCGACCGATAACCCTACCGATCGACCGATATCCTACTAATGGTCGACTGATACCCAAAACGGTCGTCCGTTTTGGAGGCTGATTTGCTATGATTGAATGATCACACCTAATATGATTTGAAGTATGTATGACCTTAAATAGGGTTAAAACAGACAACATGTGTGACTGATTGTATGTATTGATGAAAGTAAGTAAAAGACGAATTGGCGTGAAGGTGACTTGTTGCAATCAAGGAAAGGGGAAATGAGTTCCACCCCAAGCGTGGCATTTCTTGAGGAAACGAGTTCCACCCCAAGCGTGGCGTTTCCATAAGTTTGAGGCGAGTTCCACCCCAAGCGTGGCGTTTCTATTGGGCCTACGCGGAACCAGGAGGCGAGTTCCACCCCAAGCGTGGCGTCTCTATTGACCTCCCGCGAACCCAACATGTTGGCCTAGCTAGCCATTTTTCCCTTGAGCTTCAATATGGTCTTCCCAATCAAACAAGATAAGAAAGTAAAGTAAAGATGAAAAATGAAAAGATGAATGATGAATGACTTGGGACATAAAGTAAAGATGTTAAAGAAGCATGATGAAGTATGCACCTATGAGGATGCCATGTAAATGTCCACTTGTCGCATCATATCATGACATGATGAAAGATGCTAAATAAAATAAGACAAGATTATGGTATGCATTAGCATGATGATAAGTTATGATATGCAATGCTTAAAGATTATGATGTTACTTGTCATCTTATATTGTCATGATGATATGATCACATGTCATGTAGTATGCATAAGTAGCTCATAGCATGCATATGATTTATGTTCCATGATGATGATATGCATATGTCATGACATATAGAGATTATGTTATAAGGTCATAGCATGCATGGGCCTCAACATACTCTAACGGGAGAAATCCCCTGCACTCCATGGATCCGTGCAGATATGGATGAGGCTTAGGTTCGACAGTGAGGGCCTCTTGACGAAGACATTGCGCATGGGCGAGTCGGGCTATGGCCCAAGTTATCTTTCTTATGTTATGTCATATGTTGAACTCTTGTAAGAGTCTGTTATGTATGGCTTATGGGCCTTATGGAGTCATGTAATTTACTTGAACTCACTATGTTGTAAGAACTCGTTGTTGGGTATACGTTAGAGCCTACTAAGCCCATGGGCCAGATTATGTTATCTTGGGTTTTTATTTTAATTATCCATGAAGTTTTCCGCTGTTATTGATGATTAATATTTTAAGTTAATATATTATATTTCCGCTGCAAAGTTTTATGAAATTAGGTCAAAGTCAAGGTCGATGTAATGCCGTCCAAGGTTCGGCAAAATTTAAAAATTAGGGCCGAATTTTGGGGGCGTTACACCTCTTCCATTCCGACGCCGAGCCAAGCGGCCACTCTTGCCCGTTGGATTCCGCGTCAGGCGACCTCCCTACCTGCTCAACGACCGGCGATCTTGTTTGCTCCGACTCCGATGCTTTGTCATTCGATCTGCCGGTTCACTCCCTCGATCGGCTGGAAATAAAAGGGGAGAGATCTGTTGGGGCTGCATCTCACCTAGTTTTTTTGGCATCTGAACCGGTT
The DNA here is from genome assembly GCA_030549335.1 of Pontederia crassipes. Lineage (NCBI taxonomy): Eukaryota > Viridiplantae > Streptophyta > Magnoliopsida > Commelinales > Pontederiaceae > Pontederia > Pontederia crassipes. The sequence goes on from JAUKPH010000017.1 coordinate 10,442,979, forward strand.
CTAATATTATTTTGCATCTGCGCGATCTTGACTGGTGAACCAATGCTCATTGAGTTATAATGGACATGATTGAAAGATTTGAGGGTGAGATCAAAGAAATCTCACCTTAATTTTCCTCTCTCTCTCTATATATATATATATATATATATATATATATATAAACAATTTTATTCACGAAGAAAATAGGCAAGATATTGTTATAAGATATTCGTGAACAGAATTTGAATTGGCACTTACCATTAGATGTCAATATATGTGTTGAGGTATAACACTCGTTGGGTGAAATATTGTGCACCACTCTAATCTCAACTGTCGATTTTATATCTATGGTCCAAATAAAAGCTCTCTCTCTTCTCTCTCATTTGCGTGTGAGCTTCCCCTCCCTTCCAAGCAGCTGAGCGACCTTCTCCTCCCCTCCGATTGGTCCCTTCCTCTTATGGCCGCACCGGTCCTCCCCTCTCTCGTCCCCGTCCTTTGATCACTGCCCCATCCCCGATCCGCATCACCGTCGTCGATCCATATCCGCACCGCGATCGATCCAAATCCGCTCCGCCGTCGTTGAGCCCGCGCGTCGAACCAAATCTGCCACCATCGATCATTGAGAGAGAGAGAGGTCGATGTTGATCCGTGCCACCCCGATCCTAGTTGCCCTGCTTGTGCCGCCGACTGCCACCATCACCGCCGTCTGCAATCGTCGTTCCTGACATCACAGACCACAAAGTCCTAATCTCACGATTTAATCTCAACTATTGGCTAGATCCAACGATCCATATTTAGGTGTTACACATTATTTTACTCGAAGGATGGTAAATTGCACAAATCATCATCTACGATCTTCCAACTTTAATTTGTAACTAGATTATCCCCCAAATTTTATTTTTCTTACACACTTGATCCTTCTAACTGTCAATAGCCAATTCTCTGATTCCGCGACTGACGTGGCAAAAAAAGTAATATAGATATAATAAAATAATTAACATTAATAAAAGTAATGGGGCCAGCGCGAAGAAAGGAAGGGGTGTCGGCCCCCTTTTTCTCTCTAGCGCACTTGCTAGCACGAGCTCGCCGACAGTGGGGGCGACATCCCCCTTCTCCAATAAGGGGGAGGGAGCGTGCGACGAGGGCATATATTGCAATTTATGACCAATGAGAAATAAAATCATGAGCTCTCTAATACGTTATAACTAATTAAAATTTACATGCTCGACAATTGATTGGTCTATAAATTATCATTAATTACATAATTTTACTACATATAATTGACACATTTTTTAAAAAATTTATAAAAAATAGTGTTTTTAAATATTTGATGACGATAATAATAATAATAATAATAATAATAATAATAATAATAATAATAATAATAATAATAATAATAATAATAATAATAATAATAATAATAATAATAATAATAATAGGATTACAAAAAGTGGTTGGTTCAAAGATATTATTCAATCTTATTATATAATATTTGTTATTTTGAGATAAAATGATTTCTCATTTTTTTTGTTTTCTAAAATAGAATACTTATTTTGTGCATAAATAAGAAATAACCACTATATTGTGCTACTTTGTAACCAAACAAAATAAACAATTGTAAAATAATTAATTTGAAGTTAAGCATTATCACTATTACATTGAAAATTAATGATTTAAAACTTTAAAGTTTTTTTCTTTCTTTAAATTAAAAACCAAATAATAGTTTATATATTTCTATTGTGTTAATTTTCTTTATCCTACAAAGTAGTATATAATTAATAGATAATTAAAATTACTTTGTAAATAATATAGAAGTTTAAACAAAAGGTTCGAAAATTTTTCTCAAATTATTATTTTTTGTGGGAAAAATTATATAAAAGCACCCTCTGATACTTCGTTCGCACAGAGTTCACAGGCACAGCTGAGAAAGTGGAAGAGAAGATGACACAAGACGTGGAAATGAAGGATTCGTCTCAGCCGCAGCCGCCGAGGTCCTCCGTCTCTTCCGCTTCCGGCCCTTCCACCCTCCGCCGTACTCACCCGGAACCCTAACCCTACCTCTCTTCTCTTTCTCATTCTTCGTTTATCTCCCATTTCGATCTCGAATCCCATGCGTGCTTCTTCTTTTTGTTGAATTTGGTTTATTTTCTTGCTACGGCGATTGGTTGGCTCAGATCTCAAGGAGATCGCATCGCTGATCGAGGTCGGCGCCTATGACAAGGAGGTGCGCCTGATCGTCCGCGCTGTGCGGCTCACCATCATGCTCCGCCCCTGCCTGCGTGCCCCCGTCGTGTCCGCTTTCCTCGCCTTCGCGCTGCCCCAGGGCTCCGAGGCGTATGCGCGTCTGAACTCCTATCTCCCCAAGGTAGCTGTTCTTGCTTATCATTCTGTGCTCTGCGGTTGCGTTAACTTTTTGTCTTAGGTTGTTTCCTTAATCATGCGAGAACTCCTTTTTTATGGATTGGCTTCTGACGTAAATGAACACCACGATTCGTCTAATAGGAGTTCAGACATTTCATTTCATAATTTGTTTTTCAGTCATATAAAATCCACATGCATAAGACATTAGTTGATATGTAAAAAAAGAACATACAAGTCGGACGTTATGATCTAGTTGATTATATTATTTAATGATGGATAATTGAAATGTTTTGCATCTGTAGATAATGAAGAAAACTTGATATGGCATATGAGAAGTAATTTTTAAATGAAGGGGGATGGGGAACGCCCATTCTTTTTTTGAGTACTTATGAACAGAAAAATAAGAAACTGAGGCTGCAACGAAAATAGAAACAAGAGGATTTATGTCATCAGACCTCTTTCCTTTTGGGGGGCAATGTTGATCAGTCCTTTCCAGCTAATTTTCTACGATCCTTCTTTTTTTTTTCATTTCTTCACGCTGAGCTATGGGGGGAGCCTTCTATATTTCTTCTCCAAAGTATTACATGAATATGTGAAACAAAAACCTATTTTTGTATCACTTACTGACTGAAATGGTTGAGAACTGCAGGGACTTGAATTTTGTTCATGGTTTTGCCTGATTTCTTTTCTTGTCCTATGGATTCATAGATTTCTGCAACTTATTTACAAATATTCATTTTGTTTCTTTTTAAAGTCAATTTGTAGAGAGTTTTCCATCAAAAGAAAATTTTAGAGAGTTAAAAAATAAAATATGGTAAATGGTCATGGCATAGGGAATTACCATTAAGGATGGTCAACGTGATATCTATGCTTTTCTATAATGATTGGTTTCTTTCAGTTGTTGAGGAGGAACTTAGCTATAATGCTCTTTCATCATTTTTGTTATAATCTTGGTAACTTTATCGACCTAATTTTAAAGTAGTGTCTGGATTTTTTTTTGCCAGAATGGTTTTCACATAGATAACTCCGCCTATATTTTATAGCCGGTCCCAAGCCCGGATAAAGGAGGAGGGTTGTGTTAGGCCCCGACAGCCAGCATAAAATCCTGTCGAATCTTGAATGGCGTCGTATGATCCATGTAGCCGACCCCACCTAGTGGGATAAGCCTTTGTTGTTGTTGTTGTTGGTTTTCACATAGATGCTACGTAAAATTAAGTTGTATGCAATTATGTAGTGATGCTTCATTCATCAAATATTTACATGCATAAAACGCATTCAAATATATCAGCTCTTCCTCTTCTCGGACAACGTAGCATTTCTCTGGCTACAAGTACCAAAATCTTTGAACAGATAAAACAGTTGAAACATATCTACATCCACCTAGCAAATAAGCATAAGCCTTTGTATTGATGACATTCAAAGAACAGAGGCTACCTAATAAGTATAGTAATATGATTGTAACACATATAGCAAGCTATTAAGTCATATTAAAGCTAAAGCTTAATAATTATAAAATGGTGTTGAAAGAAAATTAGTTATCTTTCAAAGTTATGCGCACATATGAAAGTGATGCTACTGGTGATACCTTCTTTTTTCTTTGAGAAGTCCTATCTGTGATAAAAATCACATGAATTTTACCCAAGACTTTGATTACCACATGTGGGAAGTAGAGATTTTTTCCAACTTATTTTTTATCTTCAGAAGTTTCTGAATGATTCTGCAATTCTTTTAGGGTGGTGAACATGACATGGATATTGACACGGCTACCTCATTAGGTTCAGTTCCTACTAAGCATCTCCTACCAGAGCTTGAGATTTACTGCTACTTGCTTGTTTTGATATTTCTAATCGACCAAAAGAAATATGATGAGGTGACTACCGATGCCTTGGTAACTTTTTACTTGTTTTCCTGGTGCATGATGGCAAGTTTTCTTCTTTTTTTCCCCATTAGGCCAAGTCTTGCTCCTCTGCAAGTATTTCTCGCCTCAAAAGCATTAATAGAAGGACAGTCGATGTGTTAGCATCAAGGCTTTACTTTTATTATTCATACACATATGAGCTTACTGGCAGTCTTGCTGAAATTCGTGGGTTAGTGTCTACATGAATTTTTTTCTTATGTGAAAACTAGCATTGCATTGTCTCATAGTAAAATCTAAGTTGTACTTTCCTCTGCTTGTTTGTGGTTCTCTATAAATATTTGCGTTATTTACCCATATCTTAATCAGGACACTTCTAGCTTTGCACCGGATGGTTACCCTCCGGCGAGATGAACTCGGTCAGGTTTGTTATCAACAAGGAACTTTAGCCTATATGCTGATCTAAGCGGAATCTCACTTGTAAACTTGTCATATGCAGGAAACCCTCCTCAATCTCCTACTTCGCAACTACCTCTACTACAACTTATATGATCAAGCTGAGAAACTGAGGTCCAAGGCTCCCAGATTTGAGGCACATTCGAATCAGCAGGTTACACTTTTTTCCCATGATTAAAGAGTTGCACATTTTTGTTCTTTTGACTTTGAGGTTGTAAGAAAAATAAAATACTTTCGCACAGTTCTAAATTCGTACTTTATTTCATCCAGTTCTGTCGGTACTTGTTCTATTTGGGAAAGATCAGAACAATTCAATTGGAATACACTGATGCCAAGGAAAACCTCTTGCAAGCTGCTAGGAAGGCACCTGTAGCAGCTCGCGGATTCCGTATCCAGTGCAACAAATGGGCTATTGTAGTGCGACTGCTTCTGGGAGAAATACCTGAAAGAACTGTTTTCATGCAGAAAGGAATGAAGAAGGCTTTGACTCCCTACTTCCAGCTAACAAATGTAACATCATTCTGTGATTTTAGTCTTTGATGGATGGTAACTCGTGGTGATCTAACTTCTAGGTCTTGAAATTTCTTTTCAGGCTGTGAGAATTGGGGATCTGGAGCTGTTCAGAACTGTTGCTGACAAATATGCGGCAACTTTTAGTTCAGACAGTACATACAATTTGATTGTAAGATTGCGACACAATGTCATTCGAACTGGACTTCGCAACATCAGTATATCTTATTCGCGCATATCTCTGGGTGATGTTGCCAAAAAGTTGAGATTGAACTCTGACAACCCAGTGGCAGATGCTGAAAGCATTGTAGCCAAGGCCATTAGAGATGGGGCAATAGATGCCACTATTGATCATGCAAACGGATGGATGGTCTCAAAAGAGACTGGCGATGTCTACTCCACAAATGAGCCACAGATTGCCTTCAATTCGAGAATTGCCTTCTGCTTGAACATGCATAATGATGCAGTGAGGGCACTAAGATTTCCACCAAACTCTCACAAGGAGAAGGAAAGTGCAGAGAAACGAAGAGAGAGAGAACAACAAGAGCAGGAGCTTGCAAAACACATTGCGGAGGAAGATGATTTCTGATAACCGTAACTGTTCCATCTTTTAAAGGTGTATTCATACTTCGAGGATCATAATTCCTATAAAGAATTCTTCTTTTTCTGCAGTTTATTGCTACTCGGGGATTACTTTTGGTAAGACTTTGGCCGATGTTTAGATTTCCATTTCTGGAAGTCTGCATTGCGACAGATACACGGGTGGATTATTTTCTGTTCTCCTTGCACATTTCCTGCTAGGTGCAGATTGGTCAGATCGGTGCCTTTGAACATGTCAAATATCTTATTCACGCCATTTTTGTTATCAGCAAACATATTGATTCCTGTCAGAAGCCGGCATAAATTATCAACACATGATCATCCTCTCCTACATTTGAACGCTGAGAACACTGACGTTGTGTTTAGTTACGAGCGTTAGCTTACATTGGGATGCGATCTTATTGCTACTGCCAAGAATATAACAATTTGAGTTTGCACACAAAATGGGAGTAATTTTCGAGGTTGGTACCCCAACTGGTACCTCACTTTGTAAAGTAAGAGATTGATCCATCAACTATTTAAACATTTCAAGTTTAGTCTCTTTCACATATCAATTATTTTTAATACATATTAGATAATAACTTTAAATCATAAATGATAATTTAATATTTATTGCGATAGAATAATAAATAACTTATATTTACATTTATATATTATATTAAAATGAAATCTTTATTCTGCCACATGTCATTAAAAGTGTACATTTTTTTATTAAAATTGTACATAGATAATTCTTTTTTAATCAAAACAGAATTGTTAAAAAACTTTTCAATCTAACTATTGTAGCATGCTCATTTAAATAAATTATCTAATCAAACTATATGAGAGATAAACTTATGGCATGATAATAAATCTTTGTTAAAAAAAAGAATTATATGTAATTTTTTTCCTTAAAAATATGAGAGCATGTCATGTGACATGAAAATACTCTCATTTTTTAATATATTTTAGATAGATCATATAAATATACATATAAACTATATATCATTCTATCATAATGAGTATTAAATTCTTATTTAAAATTTAATAACACATTACATAGTAATCTTAAATTTTCATTTTAATGTAGTATATAAATGTAGACATAGGATGTCTATTATTCTATCACAATAAATATTAAAGTATCATTTATGATTTAAAGTTATTTAACTAATATGTATTAAAATAATTAATATGTGAGAGGGACTAAATTTGAAATGTTTAAATAGTTGAGGGACCAATTTATTGCTTTATAAAGTTGGGGTACTAATTTGAGATTATCATTAAAGTTAGGGTATCAATCTTGAAAATGACTCAAAATGGTTAAAACATACTCAATGGGGGCATAAATAAGCTTTATTTTTTTTCAATATCATCCAGTGTGCGAGAGTTGTCACCGGTTAATTTGCTTCCTCTGAGGTCACACTCAATACGACAAAGGATAACTTCACTTTTTCTTATCCCCAAATGTCCATTTGACACATTACTATTTTAGTTAATTGGAAACTTAAATCATCATTAAATTATTATTATTTACAATTTCAATCGCATTATTACCATTTTATCCTACTAGTAAACAAAATAAGACTTAGAAAACTGGATACCAATAGAGAAAAGAGTATTATTCGTATTGAAGTTGCACAATATTGTCTTCTACAAACATTACAAAAATTAAAATTTTGATTGGAAGATTAATTCGTAATATAGTTTATTAGATATTAAAATTATTCGTAACATTGCAATTAAATATGATAATGTGGTGGATTCTCAAATTTTAAAATAAAATCTTAATCCAAACTGAATAATTTTTGCTCCATGAGTAAAAACTGACAACCAAATTTGGTATTAAAAAATAGTTTTAGTAAATAATAAAATTTAAAAACATAATTAGAAAGATCCCTATGATCACTACTAATGCTAGTACTTATTTTACTCGTTATGTACTTCAAAAACAAATGTTCGTCTCATGTTATGTGTCAAGAGCCAATCCCAATTGGCGAACAATTCCATATAATGTCAATAACAAGATAGTGGAAAACATATTCAAATCATTGATGAAAACTCATCAAAATAAGTGTTGTAGCCAAAACAAATAATACAATATCAAATTAGGCATATAATTAATAATAACAAATAGAAGATCAAAGTGAAATATAAGATAAAGTTCACGACGGAAGACCCAATAATATAACATAATATAAGTCGAAGTCTACATGACACCGTAATCCATAAAATCATAATTAAAAGTCCATGGGCTTACAACTTTCATAAAGAGGTTTAACGTGACTCGTTTTGAGAAACTCCACTACTATAAAGATAAAAAGGTCACCGATAAGAATATGCAACTCGTCATCATGAGCATGCAATCCGATAAAGATCACTCTTTCATACCTAAATGAATTTGGATGCGAGAGAGGCCCACCTTTTCCGAGTTATATGTAAGGAGTATTTTCATAAAAATAAATTACAATTACATCGTAAAGCATAACATATCTATCATGCAATATAATATCAATATATGATTTACATGTTGATCATAATTCATTCCCATCGCATTATCTTATTAGAACGAAAATTATCAAAATCAATTCAGTTATATTGCATTACTTCATTATAATGCCTACTATTTATGATATTAGTATCTTAGAACATCAATTGGATTGGCATATAATGTCATAATAATTATTATTATTTTCATTTGTTCTAGCCACGATTTTCATTATCTTAATTAGATTATCAATCAATCTTTGACGAGTTCATTCCATCCATTGCACGATTGATTCGCTTTCGACGCCATCTAGCTCGCCAAGTCGGATTGCACTCATTTAAACATTTTGAAGGCATGCTCTATTACCTCATGTCTGGGGTCCACAATAAAAAATTATTCACAAAGGAATCAAGCTTAAACTTAATGTATCATTTTAATATAAAGATTGATTTGAATCCTATTACTTAGTATGCAATTTGACGTCTAGGTGTGTCAATCGATTATGTCATAAAATAAGTATATCATGACATCATTAACAAGACAAAGATTTAAAAAATAACAAGACAAAGACATTACATTATATGATGACTAATTGGACAAGAAACTAGAATTTCATACATTTGAACATTTCATCATAGGTCAATAACATCATAAGAACTTTATATTAGTATATAAATATAATAATGGATAAAATGAGGGTGTCCCTTATCCTTTTAACAAAAATCTACGTGTGATATTTGATCTATTTTCATCTAAAAACTTTCAACATAGTCCATGTATGTTCAATCTGATGAATAAAACATAGGAGATATGATATTCCAAGATGAAAAAGAGTGTTCTCAAATCAACCCTAAATGAACATTAAAATCTTTAAAATCTATCAACACATCATGAGTCTTCTAATATATTGATTCAATCGTATGGCCATACAACGACTTCCAAACTCGTGTAATTTCATCCGAAATGAAAAAAGTAACTTCTCATTCCAAATTTGAGTTGGAATAAGAGAAAAATAAGTTCACCTTTTATATACCTTAAATTCTTAATGTTCTAAGGATTCTTACTAATTCTTCTTGTTCTTCTTCCTTTCTAGTCAAGCTCCTCTTCTCATCTTTTTTTCGATGAGTGTATAGGACGGAAATAGAGGTTTAGGAATCTTAGCCGGTGATGGTGGAAGAAGATGAATAAAGAAGAGAAAGAGGGTTTTGGATTTAAATACCTCCTCCTTGCCTAAAGACATGATTTGCCCTTAAGCATAAGGGTATTATTCGTATTGAAGCTGCACAATATTATCTTCTACAAACATTACAAAAATTAAAATTTTGATTGGAAGATTAAATTGTATTATAGTTTATTAGATATTAATATTATTCATAACATTGCAATTAAATATGATAATGTGGTGGATTCTCAGATTTTTAAATAAAATCTTAATCCAAATTGAATAATTTTTGCCTCATGAGTAAAAACTGACAACCAAATTTTGTATTAAAAGATATTATTTTTAGTAAATAATAAAATTTAAAAAGATAAGTTAGAAATATCCATATGGTCGGATAAAATTACACAAAATGTCCTTCAACTTTAAGGTTTGCTCAGCGATACCCTCAAACTTCACTTTATAACACAAATGTCCTTCATCTTTTAACGCATTTCATCCGATGCCCTCTTTACCTGGGATAGCCAGTTTTCTGATTTTTTTGTCGACGTGACATCCACGTGATCATTTCCTCTCTCCTCCACGCAAATAATCGTCCGACGTGGCATGCTCTGACGTGGTACATAAAATTACACCAATGCCCTTCAACTTTAAGGTTTGCTCAGCGATACCCTCCAACTTCACTTTGTAACACAAATGCCCTTCATCTTTTAATACATTTCACCCGATGCCCTCTTCACCTAGGACAATCAATTTTTCGATTTTTTGTCAATTTTTCTTCGTCATTCACTCTTCTTCGTCATTCGCCTCCTTCATCGTTCACTTTCGCGTTCGTCGACGTCGTCTTTGCCCAAATTGGTGTAATTTTATGTGCATTTGATGAGCAAACTTTAAAGTTGGAGGACATTTGATATAATTTTATGTGCCACGTCGGAGCATGCCATGTCGGACAATTATTTGTGTGGAGGAGAGAGGAGATAATCACGTGAACGTCACGTCGATGAAAAATTAAAAAACCGACTGTCCTAGATAAAGAGGACATCGTGTGAAATGTACTCTAACTTTAAAGTTTGCTCACCAAATGCACATAAAATTACACCAATTTGAGCAAAGACAGCGCCGACGAACGCGAAAAGTGAACGATGAAGGAGGTGAACGACGAAAGAGTGTGAACGGCGAAGGAGGTTTCATGTGAATGACAACAAAAAGAGAAATAAGAAAATAATTTAACAATGAGTGAGTCAACTTACGGTAAGTAGGATGGTTTAAAATGTGGTGCCACGTCGAAGCATGTTACGTCAGACGGCTATTTGCATGGAGGAGAGATGAGATTACCACGTGGACGCTACATCGATAAAAAAATTGAAAAATCGACTATCCTAGGTAAAGAGGACATCAGGTGAAATGTATTAAAAGATGAAGGGCATTTGTGTTACAAAGTGAAGTTGGAGGGTATCGCTAAGCAAACCTTAAAGTCGAAGGGCATTGGTGTAATTTTATGTACCACGTTAGAGCATGCCACGTCAGACGACTATTTGCGTGGAGGAGAGAGGAAATAGCCACGTGGACACCACATCGACGAAAAACCGAAAAACTCAGATAAAGAGGGCATCGGATGAAACACGTTAAAAGATAAAGGGCATTTGTGCTATAAAGTGAAGTTGGAAGGTATCGCTGAGCAAACCTTAAAGTTGAAGCGCATTTGATGTAATTTACCCCCATATGGTCACTACTAATATCAGTATTTATTTTACTCGTTATGTACTTCACAAAAAAATTGTTCATCTCATGTTATGTGTCAAGAACCAATTCCAAGTGACATCACTCTCCAATATCGACGAACAATTCCATATAATATCAATAATAAAATAGTGGAAAACATATTCAAATCATTGATGAAAACTCATCAAAATAAGTGTTGTAGCCAAAACAAATAATACAATATCAAATAAGGCATATCATTAATCATAACAAATAGAAGATCAAAGTGAAATATAAGATAAAGTTCACAATGGAAGACCCAATAATATAACATAATGTAAGTCGAAGTCTACATGACACCGTAATCCATAAAATAATTAAAAGTCCATGGGCTTACAACTTTCATAAAGAGTTTTAACATGACTCATTTGAGAAACTCCACTACTATAAAGATAAAAAGTGCCACCGATAAGAATATGCAACTCGTGAGCACACAATCCGATAAATATCACTCTTTCATACCTAGACGAATTTGGATGCGAGAGAGGCCGGAGGTTGTAAGGAGGGGGGACCCCCCTCACCTTCCCTGCGCGCATCGGCGAGCGTAGGGGAGGTGGTGGGGTCGACCCCTTCCCTGTGACCTCCGACCCCCCCACCTTCCCTGCGCCGACGAGCGCAGGGGAGGTGGGGGGTCGCCCCCCTCCCTGCGACCTCGCCGGAGGTCGCAGGGAGGGGGGGGACCCCCCCCCCCCCCCCCCCCCCCCCCCACCCACACACACCTTCCTTGCGCCGACGAGCACAGGGAAGGAGGGGTCGCCCTCCTTCCCTGCGCGGCACAGCGGGATGGGGGGGTCGCCCCCCTCCCTGCGACCTCGCCGGAGGTCACAGGGAGGGGGGCGACCCCCCACCTTCCCTGTGCCATAGAATTGTACATTAGCATAAATGATAAAAAGTATTGTATTAGTAACAGATACGAATAAATTTGAAAATATTAGCACACTGCCAATGACTACAAAACTATTGCAATCGTCTGACGAAGATGAAGGAACAGAGCGAGAAATGTACAAGAAGGCAAACATTGAATTCTGACTCTCATGCAAAGGGAAAATCATCTGACCCAGAGAATTGTACATTCCTTTCCATGGAAACCTGAGTGGGCTAGAAGAGAAACTAGAGAGAGAGAGGAGGAAAAATGGGTCACAGAGTACATGAAGCACAGCTCACATTCCACCGATTAAGCTGAAAATAGGAACATGAGGCATGCCCACATATTAGAGAGGTAGAAGTAATACAGGGCAGGGTATGAATTCAGCCAATAAATTTCCGTCTACATGCTTAGAATGGATTGCTTCCATGCTTAAAACCACCAGATCCAGGTTCAAGTCATCAGCAATCTCTCCTATGATGGCAGTTGGTTTCTTTCCTTCTCCCAGTCGCTCCATTAGCCCAAACTCCTCGAATCCACCTAGAAAGTTAATTTGACATCTTAGCTCTGAAGGCACATACAAGAAGCCAGCCATGAAATGCAACCAAAATGTAAATAACCTTCCGAAAGATGCCATCGGATGCTTGACAATTGAGCATCATGCTCCGGGAATGCCTCTTTAGGCTTGTCATCAATAACTGCAGGAATGGAATTTATAACAACCAAATTCTTAGTTAAGGGCCATAAAGTCAAGAAAAAAATAACTTTTTTTAGGAGTAAAAAAAATTCTTAGTTATTCTTATTTGACTGGTCGAACACTTGAGTTTCACAATAGTACCTACTACCGTGATGTCAGCCCCATATTTTTTTGCCAAGGAAGTAGAAGTCGCTGCAGCCTACACAATGGAAGTTTTCGCTCCATGAGTAGAAACTAAATAACAATGTTCCTGAAGGGTCATGTTCTTGATATTGTGTTATCATTATGTAATATGATAGCTATATGAAAAACTATCATCAATTTTTGGGGGTTGAAAAACTTTCATTTCATCATTCTCATCAAGCAACAGAAAGACTGCAGTAACTAGAAAATAACAGGCTATCTTTACAACAACAACAACAACAACAAAGCCTTATCCCACTAGGTGGGGTCGGCTACATGGATCATACGACGTCATTCCGCTCTATTCGTTGATCCATGTTCATGAGATTTGACAGGGTTTTACGCTGGCTGTCGGGGCCTAACACAACCCTCCTCCTTTATCCGGGCTTGGGACCGGCTATAAAACATAGGCGGAGTTAACAGGCTATCTTTACAAATGACCGAAAAAAAACTACGTTCCTTCTAAAGAACAAAACAACAACAATAAAGCCTTATCCCACTAGGTGGGGTCGGCTACATGGATCATACGACGCCATTCCGCTCTATTAGTAACCAAACCTTTCGGTATATTATTCACAAATAGATCGTGCTCTATTAGTTCGCCAAGTGTCCGCCTTGGTCTAAAGAACAAAACAAAGAAAAAATATATAAACATTATGCCAACTTAGTAGCCAAGCAATGAAATGGTCTTATATGGTGCACATAAGGAAATCTTGAAGTTAATATAATAGGTTGGTTAGGGAAATGGAAGGCTTAAACTAACTTCAACAACAAATTTGAGCTCTTCATTCTCTACATGTCAGACCCCATTAGTTATTAGTTCGAAAGTTTTGCAAACAAAATAGACTTTGATATTCCCCAGCTCAACAAAGTACCTGTCTTGTTCCCTCTGAAAGGTAAGGATTTCGGTCCGTGATTGGAAGAAGCACATGTTTGACGTTCCCAAGAGCATCTACGGCCAAGGCACCATTTCCGGATTCTTGCTTCTCTGCCCTTACTGAAAAGTTTCAGAATAAGGATTAAGAATTTTGAACTTCAAATTTATACGTGAACTCAAAAGTTATCATGATATATTTGAACTGAATTGATGGATCTGACGCCGAATTCGCAATGCATCCCGTACATAAATAAACAGACATGCGAAGAATAAAAAGTTAAACGTGTAATTAACTTTAACTTGTTGCAAAAGTTGTCAGAATGAAATTTCGGTGCCGTAGTAAGTTCTTCGGATACACTAAAGACAATGTGCAATCTTTCTGGGCAACAATAAACAATTACATAATAAAGGAATCAATTCCCCTCCAAGATAAAGCGATAGGTGAGCATCAAAGCAAGCGTAGGAGGGTGGTGTCTACCTCTGTGCCGCACTCCTAGGAGGGTTCTGGCTCCGCAGGACCTCCTGAAACTGAAACGAGTAGGGAAAGGGGCGGAGAGGGGAGGGTAAGAGGCGGAGACAAGGAAGGAGAGGCGGTCGACTGGAGGCGGCGGTGACGGGAAGCAGGGATCGGCGGCAGGCTTGGGGCGGCGGGCAGAGGGAACATGCATCAAACAGTTGGCGAGCGCCATGGAAATGCCTCTGGAGCCGCAAGGCGAGGCCTTAGCAGCGAGAAGGGGGGGCAATGTTGGGCTTTCTCAAAGGCTCGATTGGGTAGGCCACAACAGCGCGAGAGCAGCAGCGGTGACTTCGAGAACAGCACGAGCCTAAATGCAAAGAAGGCTATACTAACTGGGCTTTTAATGGGCTTTCAAACATTTTTCTTTGAGGTCCAAAAATTGGCATATTTTCTTTCTTTTTTTGTGTTTTGAGTAATTCAAAACGTTTTAGGTATGGCAATCCGATTGATAATTATAACCCATTTAAACTAAAAATATTAATATTAATAAATATTTTAAGTAAATTAATTAAAGTATTTATGACATTAATGACTATTTATCATTAATCTCATTATTTCACATAACACTGTTTTTTATTTTAAACTTAGATTGTATCCTTAACTTGTTAGAATATTAATATGAAGGATGTAGCACAGCGACACATCTTCATATGAAGATAGAAAGATAATATATGTGCTCCTTTATTTTTAATTTTTATTTTTTTTTGCATCAGTTCCATAAACCTATTTTTAACTAAAAAAAGCAATATTAAAATGTCTCAAATAAAAAAAATAGTGGTGAGTTTTGAAGTTCAAATTTTAAAATGATCCTACATATTTAGAAGAAGAAAAATCTTCCTCTACCAATTTACTTTTCTTAAACTTAAAGTTTATCGTAAGAAGATAGTGAAAGGATTTAACGGGATATCCCCCTAGGTGTTCAAGAATAAAAATCCAAAGATTGAAAATATAAATAAACATATTTCACCCAACATAAAATAATTAAGTTTTTTTCTAAATCCAAAATAAAACTCAGGCTATTTTTTAAATTTTAAAAATCACCCAGTGAAATAGATGAAGACTTGTATAATTATATATATTATTATACTTTAAATACTCATATTGTCTATAAATTTACCCAAAGAACAAAATATTTATCCGATTAAATATGGAGAAAATTTATGCGTCATAAATAGTAGCATTAAATATGGATTTAATGGAGGTCCTCTCCCCTCCCCCCATCCGCGGATCCGACGGGCGCGGCTTTGAATTTTAGTTTTTTATTTTAATCTATTTTCTTTTTTTCGATTTTCTTTTTTTTAATTCATTTTCGATCCATTTTTTTATCTCGCCACTCATCTCTCTTCTCCCTCCCTCTCTCGCCCGGCGTCAACGGCCAGATCTGGCCGCTCGGCGGTCGGATCTGACTGCAGCAGGTCAGATCTGGCCGCTCGACGGCCGATTTGGCGCGGGCGGCCGGATCTGACCTCTCGGCGGGCGGATCTGGCTGCCCGCGTCAGATCTGACGAGGGCGGCCGGATCTGGCCGCCCAGCCGCTCTCGCAGAGGCCGCCGCCGCTCTCGTCGAGGCCGTCGCTCTCGCCGAGGCCGCCGCCGATCTCGCCGAGGCCGCCGCCGCTCTCGCCCAGGCCGCCGTCGCTCTCGCCGAGGCCGCCGCTCTCGCCGAGGCCGCTGCCGACCTCGCCCCCGTCCGCCGCCAATCTCGCCTCCGTCTGCCGCTCTCGTCAAGGTCACCGCCGCTCCCGCCCCCTCCGCCGCTCTCGTCCGCGCTCCGCCACCACCCCGCCGCACTCCAACCCCGCCCCGCCGCGCTCCGCCCGCCGCGCTCCGCCACCGCCCTGCCGCGCTCCGCCCGCCCCGCCGCGCTCCGCTACCCCCCCGCCACGCTCCGACCCCGCCCCGTCGCGCTCCGCCCCTGCCCCGCCGTGCTCCGCCACCCCCCTCCCCCCGCCGCTCTCCGACCCCGCCCCGATGCGACCACGCTCTGACATCGCCGTGCCGGATCCTCGCATGCTGCCGCCACACCGACGCCGCCGAGAAGCCTCGTCGAGAATGGAAATGTAATTGATTATTTATGTGTCGATGTATGAAAAATGTAATTTGAGAATGTAATTGATTCATTGGAATGTGTTTGTAATGTGTTCATGCCGATGTTGATTTATGAAAAATGTGATTTCATTGTAATATGTTCTACATTTGGAAATGTAATTGATTCATGTTGATGTTGTAATGTGATATAAACGTACGTCGTCGTATCTGAAGGTTATGAGCTCGACGTCATTCCGAGTATGTGATACAAACATCGTTCTGAGAATGTGATACAAACGGAACGAGGATATGTGATACAAGCGTTCCGAGAATATGTGATACAAGCGTCCGGTTATGTAATACAAACGTCGTTCCGAGGATATGTGATACAAGCGTCCGTTCCGAGGGCTATGGGCTTCCACGAATATGTGATACATATGACAGACGATGAATCAATTACATGTTGATTTCATACACATTACAATGAATTAATTACATTCTCAAATTACATTTTTCATACATCGACATGAATCAATTACATTCTCAAATTACATTTTTCATACATCGACACATAAACAATAAATTACATTTCCATTCTCAGCGGTGGCATGCGAGGATCCGACATGGCGATGTCGGAGCGTGGTTGCGGCGGGGCAGGGTCGGAGAGCGGCGGGGCGGTGGCGGGGCGGGGTCGGAGCGCGGCGGGGCGGGGTCGGAGCGCGGCGGGGCGGTGGCGGAGCGCGGCGGGGCGGGCGGAGCGCGGCGTGGTAGGGTCGGAGCGTGGCGGGGCGGGCGGAGCGCGGCGGGGCGGGGTCGGAGCGCGGAGGAGAGCGGCGGCAGCCTCGACGAGAGCGACGGACGAGGGCGAGAGCGGCGGCCTCGGGGAGAGCGGCGGCGGCCTCGGCGAGAGCGGCTGGGCGGCCAAATTCGGCCGCCCGCGCCAGATCGGCCACCGAGCGGCCAGATCTGGCCGCTTTCATCCAGATCCGGCCATCGAGGCGGCCGATCTGACGCGGGCAGCCGCTGGGCGGCCAGATCCGGCAGCCCGCGCCAAATCGGCCGCGGAGTGGCCAGATCTAGCCGCCCGCAGTCAGATCTGTCAAGCGGCCAAATCTGGCCGGCCGCAGTCAAATGGGACCGTCGAGCGGCCAGATCTGGCCGCCGACGCCGGACGAGAGAGGGAGGGAGAAGAGAGAGGGAGAGAGGGAGGGAGAAGAGAGATGAGCGCGAGAGGGAGGGAGAAGAGAGAGGGAGAGGCGAGAGCAAAAAAAATGGATTGAAAACGGATTAAAAAAAAGAAAACAAAAAAAAAAGAAGAAAATGGATTAAAAAAACTAAAATTCAAAGCCGCGCCCGTCAGATCCCCATCCGACGGGCGCGGATGGGGGAGGACCCCATTAAATCTTTAAAATATATACGACAGGATTATTGTCAATTTATAAGATCTATAACATCTCCTAATGTTATCAATCTCTTCTATAAATATAACATCTATAAAAAGCTTAGGGTCTCGAAAAAATCACTTGAAAAGATTGATAAAAAAATTTCACTCTAGAAATTCACTTGAAAAATGTAGAGTGGTCTTTTTAAATAGAAAAAAAAATCATCATCCCTAATCTAGGTAATGGACAAATATAAGTCCCTTAGTTTATCAATAATTACATTCAAGATCTATGGTGGATGGATGAATTGACAACTTAAGTTAGATGTCACTTTTTATAACTAGTTTAATAGAGGAAAAGAACAAGAAAAAAGATACAATATCTATCCTCCGAGGTTGGGATGGTAGGAAGGTCCTCCCACTCGTATCCATCGTTGGATGCGGAATCGACCGCGGTGAGGGAAGGAGCGATTCGTGGCATCAGTTCATTGGGTGACGGGTGGTTCATGGTGTTGGTTCGTCGGTTCATAGCAACCAAAATAGCGCACGCGCTGTTGGGTCCAACAAAGCATTTGACAAGTGTTGCCCACTGGTAGGTTTGGCCCTCGACTCCTTCCAGCTCCGCCCTCTTCGTGTTCATTCCATGATTGTCGGACCCGGCCGGGCCCGACTGGTCGGACCGATCGGATCGGTGTTCGGAGTTTAAAATAATCGACGGATCGATTGAAATTTGGTGAAGGGTTTGATCCACTTTGATCCAGTTAAACCCGGTCAAAACTCGGGTTCAACCGGCTGACTCGACGAGTTTAACCGACTCGACTTGGTCAATTGTTAAAATAAAAAAATAAAACATAAACAAAATTATTAAAATATTTAAACATATTATATATATATATATATATATATTTCTTAAAATTTATATTTTAATGTCCTCTTGTCACATATATAATTTTTTCACTATTTTTTAATTTATAATTACCTCACAAGAATTTATTTATTTATGTTGATGACTTAATTTATGCTACTTTATTATATTATTTAAACTGATTTATTTTATTTTACTTTATTATAATATATTTTATATTTTTTTTATTAAATAAAATATTATATATTAATAAAATTATAATAATCTTTTTAATTTATTTTATTTATTTTATTAATTTATATTATCCAATCCGACCATCCAGTTCGATGATCCGTTAATTAATTCGGATCGGATCTTATAACATTGGTCCATTCCCTTGTCATCCCCACTGCTCCCAACGGCAACACCTTGAACCTCGTGACTCCACCTTCTCCGATCCCTGGCCATCGTAGGTACCGGTGACTTTTGAAGTGAATAATCCTTTATTTGATGCTCTAAATGCTCTTTCTGTGACAAACTCAATTTTTGCGCACTTGTTAGACCCATTTAGCCTCTAGACGAGTTTAAGTGATGGACATGTTTAAATTGATAAAGTTTAATTCTATCACACAATGGAAGTACGTAAAGAGTCCCTAAAAACAAACCAATTTATATAAAAAAAGATAAAAAAAATTACAATGAAAATATGGCAAGTTACAGTATAGGAAAGTTTTAATTCACTGTATACACTTTGCTTGAATAACTAGAATCACAAGGACACAAGGAGAAAGCTGGATCGAAAATCAAAACTTTGCAAGTAATGAGCATTATAATAAAAATGCAAGCTATCCAAAATAGTAGAAAATAATGAAATTAGCATTGAGCAAGCAAAAATAGTATAAAATTTATTGTAGAGAAGTTCAAGGAATTTTATTCTTATACTTTCAAAGATATTGATGATCCACCTGAAGCTTTGGAAAAAAAATATTTTTGCTAAATTTTATTTATATAATCTTTAATTAATTTAATTAATATATAAATGATTATAACACATAATTTGGTCTTGGTGTTAAGCTTTTTTTTTAACTTTGCAAGAAATGAGCAATATAATCAAAATGCAAGTTACCAAGATGATAGAAATAATGGAATTAGTATTAGCAAGCTAGAAATAGTATGAAATGTACAGTGGAGTAGTTTAAGAAATTTTATCCTCCTACTTTCGAAGGTATGGGCAAAATTATTTTTGATCACTTTTTCTGAATTAATATATATATATATATATATATATATATATATATATATAACTTGCCATTTATGCAATAGTGTTTCAAGGTAGATTTAAAATGTGGAGATAGGTGGGGAGTATGATAATTATTAAAATGTGCTTCATCTTTGCCATTTTTGCAACAAATTAACTATCTCCTGAGTTCCAATCCAATTTAGTTTTGTTTCTTTTTCAACCATGTACAATAACCCCCTAAATTTTTAAGTTACCATATAATATATATATATATGAAATTTATAAAAAAATATAACATATATATGTAATATTATATATTGGCCCCCCTCAAGAATTTGTCGTGGCTCCGTTACTGGATCTATTCATATAGGAGGGTCAGACAGCCAGAGAATGAAAAAAAAAACTATTGCATAAACTATAGTGATGGTGATGGTCAAAAAGAGCGTTGGGTCAAAGTTTTAATGACATATAAAATTATATTTTGATGAAACAAACTTCGAAAAATTAAAGTTGAAATGCTAAAAAAGTTTAAAGAAAAATGGATAACTTTATGCATACTACACTTTAATTAAATAATTGTCACTGATCTCATTAGCTTTGGAAGAATGTGAAATTGTAGAGAATTCTGTGAGCTTTTCATAGACTCCAAGATCATCTAATTTAAATAATCGTGCAAAAAGTTATGATCAAAATAGTGTAGGTCGGTCAACCTGTCGGTCGACGCAAAGAAGATCGGTTGAAACGTACCGGTCGATCGAATAGAATATGACAATCGACCGATAACTACTAAGTCTGCTTCGGACGACGTCGAGATTATATCGATCGACAGTCTGATCGAAGCACCGGTCGACCGATCAGCTCAACGGCTATAAATCAAAACTGCGAGAATGTACCAGTCGAAACACCAATCGACGAACCGGTGGACCGATCAAGCACAGAAGTTGAAGAAAATGCGCAATGGTCGCATAGACCGGTTGACCGGTCCAGAAATGCGGTCGACCGGCCTCCGAGTCAAATGAACAGTAACGATCAAATTTGAAGGAGGAATTTATGGAATAATTTCTGAACGAATTTTTTACACATTGAAGGTTATAAAAGGAGTGTCAAAGCCAGAAGCGAAGACACACATCCAAGTATTGAAAAAAAACTTTAAGTTATCAAAGAGAGAGAATTTCTTGAAGTTTTCACTTTATAGCTTTCTCATTCTTTCTCTCTTCCCTTCTTGTGAGCATAGAATTGTAAAAGAGAGAAACACTTTTGTTCAGAATAATTATAGAGAGCTCTTGTGTAAAAGAGGTTCTAAATCTTACCTCTTGAGCGAGAGAAATAGATTAGCTTCCTAGGAGGAGATGTTGCATTGCCTCTCGAAGCGGAGAAAATGTGGTTGATATAAAGTGCTTTCTTCATTGCCCCATTTGAAATAAAGGAAGTGCTAGTAGAATCCCCGACGGTCTCGAGGTCAAGAAGTTAGAGCGGGGACGTAAATCAAGATGTGGCCGAACCTCGTCAATAACCACCGAGTCTTTGCGTTTGATTTTCTCTCTCTCCCCGTTCATATTGTGTTTATAATCTGAATTGCAAAGATTTTAAAAATCAGTTTTGTGCTTCCGCTACGAATTTCATAAAATCGATATTTTTAGTTAAACACTAATTCACCCCTCCTAGTGCTTTGTAGAGTCCATCGAATCTCATTATGGTGATGATAAAGTGTCCATAGGGTCGGATCCAAGGAGCGAGAGATTTAGCAAAGTTGCACGATCGCAACTGAGCAAAATTTTCATCTATTAAGTTTGTTACAAAGAGTAAAGTCAAACTCATCTATTCACCATAAATTTCTAATTTGTTCAGAGACCATGTGTCCATATCCCATTAAATCGTATCAAGAAAATTTAACATTATAAGTAAAATAAAAAGTTTTAGGCATAAAATAGAGCTTCAAGATCATTGTGTGGATGATAATAAAATTAAAGAACTAAATGAATCGAAATATTTTGGAAACCTAATTTAGATAGAGTGATTTTAGTTTATTGCAATCTAATCGCCCAAGAATCCAACGGAAATGTTTTTTTAGATTTCAAAGTAAATTGTAAAACTAACGGATGTTAAAAGTCAAGCCATAAACAACTTGTTCTCACTTAAAAAGATCTTGACTTTGAAACTTACTATGTAAAGAATATTTTTATTAAGAGTTTCACTTGTCATAATCAAACATACGACATAAGATGACACAATTAGTCGGGTGATAATAAATATAATTTTTTTATCCAACCACTACGAATAGCAATCGAAAAAAGTAAATTATAGAAGGAATTTTTAGTTAATGAATCAAGTGATAAAAAAACTTATTCACTTAAGAAGATTTGAAATTTAAAATCTGTTGTAGATAAAATATTTTTATTAGGAGTTTCATCTATCATAGTTAGATATGCACTTCGATGTTACATCGAGTGATTGTGATTGTAGATATGCACTCCGATGTTACATCGAGTGACTCTATTCAACCACTCTAAATAGCAAATCGAAAAAGGTAAATTGTAGAAGGAATTTTTAGTTAAGGAATAATCTGAAAATTTTGATGGAAGCCTTTGATTAAAATTATATAAAGTGCATATCTTTATCGGTAAAGTTATAAAATGCACAGCATTTCTTGCTCCATTACTTGTAGAGATGTAGGCACTCTTTGAAACCTAAAAAAATAAAGTATTTAATAGTAAGTAATGTTTTGTTAGAATGATAAATATTTTTTTAACTAGCGTTTAGAGATTTGAACACAAAACACTATAAACTATTTCTACTAGCTTATAAGATAATTCTTATTATATCGTCATTTTTTAAATACAAATTATTTAATTATTAAATATCATATATTATTTTTTTAATATATCACATATTTAATTTTACTTACAATCCAAATAATATTTTTATATTAAAATAAATTTTTAAAAAATATTACTATTCAGGATAAAATATTATAAATTAATTATTTTGAATATGATATATATAAATTATATATTATATTTATTTTTGTCATTTTATTCAATAAATTAATTTAATCGTTTACCAAATAATTTTTATTAAATTTATAAATAAATAGCTATCCACTTTTTACTAATAGCTAATAGTTATAATCTAATTAAATTGCAGGTTGGATAAGATGTACTTATTGCCAAGATAATGAAAATAATTAACATCAGCATCATAATGAGATTTTGGTTTTCTAAATTGATAAAAAAAATAATTTTACAAAAAAAATAGAAAAGTTCAATAAAGTGAAATCACTTTTTTTATTTTGGTAGAAATGAAAAGTTCAGAAGTCGTAAAATTCTTTTTGCTGACAATAAAACAACAAGCAACGGGCAGTGGAGCAGATCGGAGCCTCCTTAGCCGGGTATACTTCGCAACCGGAAGATCTCACCGAGAAAGGCCTCCGCCGATCGATTGGAGGTGATTCTGTGGGGCGACGAGATGATCGTCTGCGTCGCCGTCGTCGGCCACCAGGTACGGTCTATTTTTAGTGACCGAGCCCTCGTTTTTCTTCCTCCCCCGTCGACCTCGGCGTCCCTCATCTAATCTTCTGTTTTCGCGGCGGCGGATCCGAGCAGAACAACCCGCTGTACCTGCAGAGCTTCACCGGAGCAGACGACGCACTCAAACTCCATCACATCGTGCACTGCTCCCTAGACGTCATCGATGAGCGAGGTCTATTCTTTTTCTCTCTTTCACTTCGTTATGAGATTAATCATCTAATTCAATATGGCTTTTATTACGAGTAATTAGTGCGTTTGGATCAGCTGTCTCGTTTTGCTACTCAAGAAACCGAGAGAATTTATGTTTGAATCAACTGATAAGCACGATGGTGGATGAGGTGCCTTGCGGATGTGAAGTGAAAAATATTGAAAGCCAACTCTTGATAGATGCAACTAGTAGAAAACAAAAAAAGATGTGTATTAATTGGAAATTTTGGATGAAACTCCCAGATGTTCTATATTAAAAAAATGTTTTTGCATCATTCATTTCACTCGAGAAGAACACTGTGATTTTAATTTCTTATCACATTCGTATGGACTAAGTTCATGCGACCATTTCCATCAAGCTGTTGTCTATGTTCTTGGTCCTTGGACTTTGCATATACGGGCAACCTATGCTTGAAAATCTGTGACTAACTGGGCCTGTGAATATGACTGCGACACTGTGTCTGGTGAATTAATTAGTGCTATATTGTGATAGTCTACATTTTCGTACAAGGCATTCTTCGGCTTTTCTTTTATGTGGACGTCAGTATGTCTTTAGAAGGTTCCATCAATAATGCATCTCATTTCCACCGTTTATTTGCGCTTATAGTTAAAACAAATCAACCAGAGGTTCAGGTACAATAGTTAACCTCTTCATATTTAGGGAGGACCAAAGAGTATTAACAAATAGTTACCAAATAACCCTGGGCACCGGACCAAAAAAAATATCACTTTATTGGGATCTGCATTTGACATTATTTTAAGTTAAAAATGACAATGGATCATTTGTTTCATACTGGTTATCTGTGTTTTTGTCATCTTGACAGTAAACAATCCTAAGAAAAGTGGGCCTACTCTGAATGAAACATTTCTTGGTCTTCTGTATCCAACAGAGAACTATAAAGTGTAAGTTGTGCTTCTTGTTGTGTTCATGCTCTATATGAGAATAGAAGCAAAAGCTTATTTGTTTTCTCTCTTTTGTCATTCATCATTGTTTATTCTTTGCAGCTATGGCTACTTGACAAACACAAAGGTGAAGTTCATTATAGTAACAACTGGTCTAGATGTAAAAGATGCAGATGTTAGAAATGTAAGAGCCTTATTCTTTATCTTCTTTCCTTTTCATTGCGATCAATATTCTCCCTAGGAACTTCTTTAAAGATTATAAGATCAACGTATTACAATTCAGTAGTCTAAAATCTTGGAGCTATTGTACACTTGGGCAGTATTTGGCAGCGAACTTTTGCTCAGAATTGGGCAAAGTTCTACCAAACACCCTTCGTGACGGGAACTTTCCAAATTCCCATTACGTGAGGTTGAGACGAAATTTTTTTGCCAAAGTTCTTGGCGAAAAGTTGTTAGCCCTGCCCAGAACATCACCATTTTCTTTTCTTTCTCCCTCTTCCCTCTTTTCCTTCGCCTGCTTTCTCGCCGCCACTGCTGCTGCCGCCTCAACCGCCGGCCAAGAAGATCGTATCTTAAAGCTTCTGGATCTTGCGTGTCGTGTGCGCGCGACGGTGCGGAGGGAGGGGATCTTGAGCTGGTTGTCGAATGAGACCTTAGCATTGGAGATCAGTGCTCGGGAAGCCCGGATGTGGTCCTTCACCTCACGGTCGAGGCAGCAAACAGTATCCTCATCGAGTGGAACTTCGCCGCCGCCGCCGCCGCCGCCGCTGTTGGAGTAATGAAGGATGGGTCGGTAGGTGAGGAGAGGTTGTGAGAGAGGTCGGCGAAGAGGCGGACCTGTCGGGATGTCTCAAGCTTGAGCTTTTGGACATAGGAGGCGTAGGCCACTGCGAGCGCGGCATGGTCGCTGGCCTATTTCCAGATTAGCTCCGTCCGCTGCCGGAGAGGATCTGAAGACTTCAAGGCCAGCATGGATTGCGTGGCGAGCCGCTCAATCGGCGACGATATCTCCACCGGGGACGACGACACCGCCAGTCCGCCGCCAAGAAAAAGCATCCGAAGGGGAGGAAGAGGAGGAGAGCAGTGACGAGGAGAGGGCGAGGGCTGGAGAGGATGGTGGTGCGGCTGCGGGCGAAGGAGGAGGCGGAGGCGGAGGAGCGGCTGTCCAAGTTTTGGTGTCCAAGTTCTACATCAAGAATTTCATCCAAACGCACAGGAGAACTTCTATTTCACATCAAAATGTTCTGGGAACTTCGGAGAACTTTCGTTCCCCAATCCAAACACAGCCTTTAGTGGAATTAGGTTTAGAAATTGATGGTATGTAGGACAAAGTCAAAAACAATCATAACATTTGGATGGTACCTCGGTCATCATAGCGCTCTTTTTCTTATGTGGTTCATGGTGAGTTCCAGAAAGCATGGCTATTATGATAAAATTTCATGTGTTAAGATGAAATGATAGCAATCATTGTTGTCTTTTCTGGAGATATATTTACCTATTCATGTGTTCATATCATGATTGGACCTTGTTATTCCCAACTCCAGTGTATCAATGCCTGACATAACTGTCGACTACTCCATATACTTTCCTAATTGAGGGTGATGCAAGAGCAAAAAGACCTTCTCAAAAAAAAAAAAAGAGCAAAAAGTTCTTTGTCAAGCAATTAGCTTTTAGATATCGGAAGTCATTCACTGTCCTCCAATTTAAAATGGGCATGCAGATTGTTCAATGTCTCGAGTGACTTCAATGATTCTTGGACTCCATATCATAGAAATCAGTAAAAACCACTTCTCACAATATAAATCAACCGCATAAATCATATCTCTACTCTTCTTTTTTTTCATTCTTACTTTGGTTGTTGTATATTCTAGACTGGAGAACTTAGTTTTCTATCATGTATGATTACATAAACTCTTGCTATTATTTTTGTGCTATGTTTTGTGTAAACTAGTATGTAATGAAGTGCCACTTTGAGTAACAAAAAGAAATCCCTTGTTGTGTAGTTCTCATGCTCAATTAGCATCTTAGATGTCTCATGTCCTGCTCTTGTGCACAACCAATACTAGTTATATGGTTTGCTTATTTGAACCGTACCAGCCAGTCTCTAGACTACTTCTATGTATGAAAGCCATGGTTCACTGATGTCAATAGTGGTACAAATATGTCAAAAATATGAGATTCTGAACTGTGATGCATTTAGTTTTCATCTAGTGCGCTGTAATGACTACAAATAAATGGCATCCCATAGCACTATGCTAAATTGGAGATAAATTTCAGTAACCATGGCATTCAATCTTTTGCCCTTATAATTCCTGTTGCTAGCTGAATTGTTATTCCACGATTTTATGAGCATGGTATCTGAATGTCAGCTTATAAAGGGGCGCTCTTTTTTACCCCTAAAAAGGGTAAAAATAAAGGATGTGCAACTATTTCGAATGCATCTCATGTATATGATTGATAGAGTAAGCTAGCAATTCTTCTATTGTTCCTTGGAATGTATTAACACATGTTGTATTGTCACTCAGTTCTTTAGGAGATTCCACTCAGCTTACGTGGATGCAGTTTCCAATCCATTCCATGTTCCGGGAAAGAAGATAACTTCCAGAAGTTTTGCAGAGAGAGTAAGCGGCATTGTCAAGACCTTTGGATCAGGAACAAATGCATAAGTGGCATTGTATTCCATGTTGGCAGTGTCATCGGTTCAGATAGCTCTTTGCCGACCAACTTTTCATGTTGCCATGCAGAATGGAAAAGAAAAACTTATTTTTGTTTGTTTTACCTCTTTTAAGTTTGAATTATCCATTTGGTATTTACGTGAGGTTGTAACATTTTCATATACCTGTACGGCTGTACGTGTAACTGAAAAGAAAAGCAGCAAACAAACATTTCCATTGTTGGATATGTTACATCTGTAATGATAGAGTCCATGGTATGTTTATATGATTCAAAATTATTTGCTAAAAGCTAACTTTCATTAAAATTTCAAAGGTAAGAAATTTTTTTTTTGGCGTTACAAAAGAGGCCCCCACGAACAAGGCAAGAATTTTATTTTTGTTATTAGATGATTTGCAGCTTAATTGCTGTTATTTTATTTATAAATAATGGAAAACATTTTGACAAGTTGTAATCGTCAACTTGAGCTCTGAAGGTTTCCAAACACAGAATGATGAAGGATGAAAATAGTAAAAGGAGCAAGAAAGAAACAGCTCCACCGGCCAATGTTAGCTATCTTTTGTTTCTCTTTTTCTAGATGAGTCAAACGACGATGTCGATAAAATTTGAGTGAAACAATTGATTAACAAGTTATGTCAAAGAATTAATGGGAGGTCATAGTTTTAAATGTAACTTTCAAAATTATTAATTGGAGCTAGCAAGATTTATCATTCCGTACTCTCTTTCTGATTCAGATCTTCTAGTTTAATTTCGTTCGAAGGACAAGTATCATGTGTCAATAATGCAGCAGAGTTTGATGTCTAGTTCAAAATAGTTGGAAACTTAAAAAATATTTCGACTTAAGCTGACCTACAAAAACCCTGCAGAAACGCCACCATTTTGCATGAAACTAACCACCCACGTGAACCATAAATCAACAGGAACAACAAAGACTCGTCCTTCGGCTTCCCGTACAGTGTCGATAGATGTGTTAAGTGATTCATTTTGTCCATTTAATTAATGAATCATGAGTAACCTATTAGAATTATCATTAATAATAATGCATACATTCTCATTAAGCTTCTTAAATATCATTTTCTCAATGGCAGTAAAAATAATTTGTTCTTCACTGTTTAGAGACTGATGCGTTTGAAAATTCAAACTTGAGCGATCGTAGTAGCGCGATCCATGATTTTACGAAAAAAAAACTGAGGAAAAAAGGATTAAATCTCTTTTCAAACATCAACACATGCGTTTATCATCTGAAAACATTATTATTCTTTTGTGTGTATGTGCTGAGAATAATTCATGAAAGGATGAATCTGGTTATTTGCATTTCTTCAAGAGTTCGATTAATTTCCTAGGAAAGATGCATGATTTGATTAGTTGATTAAAACAGAGAAAAAAAACGAGTCTCAAATTTTGCACGTCTTCTCTGACCAACACATCCGATGCATCAATCTGTAGCATGCACGAGATCCAAAAGTACTGCTCCTTTAATATATACACAAGCTTCAAGATTATTACAAGCACTCCTTTGCAATCTCTGACGAGTTCCGCCTATCAAGTTTACAATAATTCATGTAAATATAAAAAGTGAGCTCCTCCTTGTGGGATCACCTGTTCATCTCTCTCCTTCTCGCTTCCTCTTCTGAGGCTTCGTGGGCTCCGAGGCCGCGTAGACGTCGGCGACGGCGCGGTAACGCATCACCCTCCGCCGCGGCCCCACCGCCTCGTCGCCGTCCTCGTCCTCCGCCTCCAGAAGCACGGCCTCCGGCGGCGGAGGCGCCTGGGTGTTCACCGACCGCGGAGAGGAGTTCGCCGACGACGAGGGCCGCCGCGCCGCTCCTTTCTCCTCATCATGCTCCTCTACCGAGAACCCGCTGCTGCCGCTGAGCTGCACGAGCTGCTCCGCCGCGTCAAGCTCCGTGGACGTGAAGCGATCGAGGAGCCAAGCGGCGGCGGGAGGGAGACGCGGCGGCTGCGGCGATCGCCGCCTCCGGATTCGAAGCTGAGGTAAGAGGAGATGGGGCTGGACGAGGGTTTCGAACTCCATCGTTCGGCCTCGGCTCTCTCTCCTTTTTTTTTCCAACTATTTTTCCTTCGTTTTTTTGTGATCTCTTTTGAATCGATCGCGGATTTGTGGAATCGGTTTTTGCGAGTTTTTGTTTATTATATGCGTGGGTTTGGGTTTCGTTTCTTAGGAACGCTTTTTATAAATTTTGTCTAAATTATTAAATTTATTTATTTTTTGAGACGTCGACTTCGAATTCGATTAGGAATCGGATTTGTTGGGGAACCGACTCACTCGTCCGCGTTACGTTGTCTCCCCGGGACGAGTTTAGGAGGTAACCGGGGCCAGCGACGATGATGACCGTTGGACATGCCACGGTGCGCGGGACCCATCAAACAGCGCACACCTTGGATTGGCCTCCGTGTCCCTTTCGTTAGGAGCGGGTCCCGCGAATGCTGACCAATGACAAAGCTGAGTTAGTTGTGTACCCTGTTTGCTGCCAACGACGAGACGTAGGCGATTAATTTTTTTAGATAAATGCGTTAGAGGCGGTTATTGCGGTGGTCGAACGAACTACAGCTCGCCACGTGGCCGCTTTTTTGTTTGTTGTTGTTTTTTCTCATCTCTTTATTTCATATTTATATATATAATTTCTGTGGATCAAGATCTCTCTTGCATTCTCTATTTCTCTTGGTTCTGCTCTTTCCAACTTCAAGGTCATTTTTTAAAAATAAAATAAACACTCATTTGCTTTGAGCATAACTATCTATTTCGTTATATATTCATATAATTAAACGTTTAATAGTATATATATATGTTTAGCTGTAATTAAAGACCTCAATTTCTCCAGTACGTACAAATAATCTCATAAAACACTGATTTAAGAGCTTAAATGGCACATTAAGCATATTTTATTGATGATGGAGACTATCAGGTTTTGTCGGCTCATGTGTTTCCATCCGAGCAAGCAATTTTTAACCCCACCGTTCGTAAGCACCGTCGACAAGTGCTTGGAGTCTGCTACTCGATTTGGAGCTGCATAACTTATTATGATCTAATGTTGACTTAAACCCGATCGAAACAGAAAGAACAGAATCGAATATATATAATCTTAATTAGCAGGGAAAAGAAATAAAGGACCAGATAGTGTGAAATAGAAAAGCCATTTGTGATAAAAAAAATTTCGTATAATGGGAGGTAAAGGTTGGCAAGAATCAGAATCCCCTCATATCAGGGAATTAAAAAAATAAAAAAAGGATTAAGACATTTTTTTCTGTTTTAATATAAAGTAGCATGCCAAGAAGACAATAAAATGACAGTTATATTCGGTGTTAAAATTTGCATACGGTATAGAAAAAAGAGGAAACAATGTGACAAAGAGGAAACGATGTGGGAGTGAGGATTACGTTTGCGAGAACACGTAAAAAACTAAAATAAATGTTTTTTTATTCGATGTGGACAAGATCATTATCTTTGACCACCTTGAGCTTGTGTTTTCTTATATGTGTTTTCTTATCTTTGACCACCTAACGCTTTTGCACCAAAAGATTATAAGAACACTCAAATCAGAACAATATGGGCGCTGTTTATTGACATCACAATTCAATACAACGATGGTGATTTATCGATCTGAGTGTTCTCATAATTTATTCGTGCAGATTTATTAGTTTTCAATACTCTAGCTACATCGCATAACTATGTTTCACGTGTAGCAAGAGGATAGTAATTTCATTATCAAATAATAATTTAACGAACAATAACAACAAGCTAGTAGTTCATAACAATTAAATTGATAGATTTAACATTGTCCAATAGATATAATGGTTGATAATTGATAATGACTTTAAGAGCACAATATATATTTTCTATGTGAGACACGTTTCAAACAGTCTTACATAGATATCAATTATCCTAATTTACTTATCATATTTTTTTACGAGATAAATACAAATAAAATGCATTGAAGGAAGGAGGAGAAAAATGCTCACGTAAATATCTTACACATATATATCATAACTATAATAATATAATATGTTATATCGATAAGTTGATGACCAAGGTGTCGTTGGAATGCCTGATAAGTTTGCGAGAATACTGATATATATATATATATATATTCAATCGATTAAACTTTATTCAGCGACACTAATATCGATGACGTCCTATTCTATTTGACTGACTTGTTTGGATAGTAAGGGAATATGGATGTGTGAAATTACATATGTTACCCCTCGCGTTGTTAACCTTTTTCCACTTTCGACTCATCTGAACAATAAAATGGCGACTATACCCTCGTTGCGATAGTCACGGTTTTCAATGAATACCGCAACTCAAAAATAGCTCCCTGGAAGCATTAAACACGTCTTGGTTTATGTGCGCCCCCTGTCGATGAATATCCCTAATCCATGTGGTGTTTGGAAATTTCGATCGAATAAGTAGTTATTCCCTCATTTATTCAGCATCCAAACGATGCCTAAGTGATAAATGTGCGTCCTCCCTAGTTAAAGAGGGAGGATTGTCCTCCCCCATCTGCAGCCGTTGATCGTAGATCCAATGGATGGTTAATAAGTCGAGGTTCAATAAAAAAAACTGGCAAAGAATGGTTTGATTCATTGAAAATTGCCTCGCGAAAAAAAAAATCGTTCTTCCCTCACGATCTGTCGTAGCATGTTGTCGCCACCCTACCCCTTCGCTTGGATCTCATCGCCATCGCATGATGACACGATGACGTTGCCCTTCGCCGATCGTCCTTCCCCCTCCACCCTTCATCCTTCATCGAGAGGCTGCCACCCTTCACCCCCTAGCTAGCATGACGTCACCACCCTTTTGTGCTTTGGTGATCATCATTCCCCCTTCACCCTATACCCTTCGCCATTCATCAAGAGCTGCCCTTAATGTCTTAGCACGACGCAGCCATCCTTCACACCCTAGCACGATGCCGCCGTGCTTCGCCAATCACCGTTCCTCCTTTCCCTTCACACCCTAGCATGATACCACCCCCCTTCGCCAATCGCAATTCCCCCTTCACGCCTTCGCCCTTCGTCGATCGCCATTCATCCCTTGCACGACGCCTACACCCTTCGAATGATGACTTCAAACTGCTCGCACACATGTCAAGCCAGTAGAGGTAGCAGCATCGATGCAAGTGAGGAAGGAGGTCGACCGATAAGAACTATGTGTGACATGAATAATTTTTTCTATTGATTTTTTTGTTAAACCACGTGTGATCAACGATTGCATATGGGGAGGACTGTCCTTCCTTTTTAACTAGGGAGGACACACATTTTATCCTTTAAGTAATATGATATAGATGTACGATATAATGTTTTAGTGAATCTAGATGCCTATTTGTTTGAAACAACATTGTCTCTATAGAAGAAAAAGAAAACACACTTAAATATAGTATGCCAAGAATTGATCTTATGTAGATGACAAAATCAAATAGCACATTTGTGTACTTGACATAGTAAGGATAAAGAGTGTCATTATACCGATTCTTGCATCCATTCATAATCTGATTCCACACAAAGTGGGGATAGACCAAGAACAAATGAACAATGTTTCGTGTATTGAATCTTCTAGCTTTTCATCAATATATCCAACATTAAAGAACATGTTACATTAACCAAAGTTGGTTGGAATAATTGGCTAGCAGGGTTATATCCTAAGTGGTTCACTAAGTGGTAGTAACCTCAGGTTCGATCATTTGAGTCATAACTTTGATCAGGAGAATGCATATTTATCATTCTTTCACCTTGGTTCCAGATTAATCAAGTGCTAGTAATTCTTAATACCAGAGACCTCTCGTAGACCCTAACATAAAAAGGGATGCGATACATTATTTTATCTTATGGTGGAATCGTTATCAATTTAAACTCTTGTTAAAAATTAGAATACTCTCCTAAAAAAAATTAGAATACATTTTTCAGTGATTTATCTCACTATCATTTTCTAACTTACTTGACTCTGGCCTCATTATAACATCAAGGAAATGAATTGGTGGCATGCAATAATAACCTCAACGTCAAGTAGTCAACGAAGAATGTGATGAATTAAATTAAATAGAGGCAGACAACCTCGCTACATAAGAAAATTAATCTTCGAATAAATTAAAGGAATGCTAATTCCAATTAAAACATAACCTATGATAAAAGACGGTTTTGCCCATTGAATCAAGTCATGGTTCAGTTCCTATTTCCCAATTGCTTTGGTTGCAATCATCTATGGAGAGCAAAAATTGCAAACTTTCTTTAATATTTATAAATAATAAGTCTAAAAATAAAATTGTAATGATTGATATTTTGATAAATTAATTGTTAATATTTTATACAATAAATAAATTTGTTAATTATTGAGTCATGAGAGAAACTAATAAAAGTAAATACGCATATAATCATATATGAATGATTATAATAAGTTGTACATTTATCAATCACGGACTCCAGATTAAAATATTTTAGTTATAACGACTAAGATTTAATCATCTAGTAAAATCTGGTCTAACTATTGGTTCACCAACATAAACTCCATTAAAACAAAATTGGCTGCCTCCTCTCAATTGATTCAAACGTCGGCCTCTCCTCTCTTTCCCCATCTCAGCCATCGTCGACCTCCTTCAACATTGGCATCTCTTATCTCCTTCGTTGTTGGTCTCTCTCATCGGCCTCTCCTATCTCTTTCCCTATGCTGCTGACCTCTCCTCTGGCTTTCCCTGAGGCACAGAATGCCAACTATCTCTCTCCTTCGCCGCCAGACATAGGACGCAACATAATAGCATCGGCTCATCTCCCTCTCTCCTTATTGTAGGACGTGGCTGCTTACCCCTCTCCTTTATCGTGCAAGATGTCCCCAGGTGCCAGCCCTCCTTCCTTTGCACATGAACATCATCGTCCGAGAGCGATTGATGCCCAATGGGTGCACCGAAAGGGAAGAGTGTCCTATGAGGATGAAGCTGCCTCAAATCACTCTGTGTATGCACCTTATATATATATATATATATATATATATATATATATATATATGAGTTTAAATAATATGCAACTAAAAGTTGTACAATCAATATGCATCCAATGAATATCAAGCGTTGATGATGCTTATATTGTTGTATATACATATAACTAATTTAGAAAACTATCAAACTCCACCATGATATGCACTTGTCAACCATATGTTGATGCTTATATGATTGTATATGCATATACATATAACGTTGTATATGGTTGTAGGTGTCAAGTGCTTTTCGTGTGAAGCATGTGTCAAACAGCTTTATACATACCTTTCTTTATTATTTTTTATATCTTTCTTCATAAATAGTTTAGATGATAATTGATTATCAATAATGTGATTCAAATAATCAACAATAATTATATTCATTATTTTTAAAAGTTTACAAACTTGTGCTCATTATTATCTTTCAAAATATATATAAGGGTTATTTTCATAAACCCCCATAAACTGTCGTTATTTTTCGCATCTAACATCAAATTACAAACTTATTTTTTTGTATCCCTAAACTATCATGATTTTTTTAGTTTAGTTCTTCTGTCTACTTTTGTTACATTTTTTACTTTTTTTATTTATGAAAAGACTAAATTACCCCTCCCTCTAAACATGAAATGACAAATATAAAAAATAAAAAAAATCGTTGGAAGGATTAAAGTGGTAAACAAAAAATTTTATCATTTATAAAAATAGATTAAATTACCCTTCCCCGATTTTTTTTTCTTTTTTTATTTTTTATACTTATTATTTGATGTGCTATAGAAGGATGGGTAATTTAGTCTTCTCATAAATGAGAAAAATTAAAAGTAATGAAAAAACATAACAGAAGTAGACAAAAGGATTAAAGTGAAAAAATTATGATAGTTTAGGGATAAAAAATAAATTCATAATTTGAAGTTAGATGCGAAAAATCGTGATAATTTTGAGGTAGTTTATGGAAATAATCCTATATATAATTTTTTTTATAATTTTTTTGTTATAAAATTATTGTTTATTATCATCAATTATTATCTAAACTATTTATAAAGAAAGATATCAAAAGTGATAAAGAAAAATATACGTAAAGCTTTCACACGAAAAGCATTCGACACCTTCATTAAACTCATATATAAATACATTTTACTTTTTCCTTTTTTTTATTAATATAGCAGCTTCTTAAATCTGAACCGGCCAAACATGGCAATATTAATTTGGAAACTAAGGTACAAGATTTTATTCAAAAAGGGAAATAAAATGATTAAATATATATAACAAAATCATGTAGTTATTAGCTAATTGAACTGATCACCTAATTTAGTGGGGTCAAATGGCCCATGCTTTACTTATTAACAAGGCCATTCCTTCTGATCAACTGAGCATATTTTTCAGCAAAAAGGAAAAGTTTCGCTGAATTGGTTACTCCAGAATAATTGGAGTCACTAGCCCTTTCGGGCATTTCACGCATCAAATCTGATTTTTTTCTGAATATATTCAGAATTTTGTGGCACAGCTGATACAAGTGCAATGATGTGGAAGAAATCAAATATGGTACAAAAAAAAGTTAGTTTGATTCCATATTTATGAAAGAATCCTAGGCAGCAGATTCTGCAAGCATACTGCACAACAATAGAACAAAAATAACGAACAGGATGATAAACGACTACTTAAGGTCTCCTTAGTTGGGATTTGTCACTGTCAGTAAATAAGGCAAAGACAATCTTATCAGATTACTTATAATCGACAGTGAATCTATTTTTGATTTATGAATAATGTGCATGTAACGATATGAGGTTTAAATATTAAGATGATTTCATGAATAATCTTACACGGGTAAACACGGTGGTCATAGACTTATATGTAACTACTCTCTTCACATATTAAGACGTGTTTTAAATTCGTGCGGGTCAATAGATCTAAAGCGATTAATATCTTGATTGCGCCGAGAGTGTTACAAAATGGTATCAGAGCCAACATCACATATTCACTTGCGCCATGTGAAAAACACGAGTCACGGGCCAACACGAACTCCGTTCAATGAGAACGTTGAGCCGTTTAGAGTGAAAGATTTTGACGCTCTGAAGTTTAAAGACAAAGATGATTTGATAAATAGTCTCACATTAGCAAAATATGAAAATGATCATGAGCTTATATGTAACTATTCTTTTCACCTATCAAAATTCATTTTAAATTCGTGTGAGTTAATAAGCTCAAAGCGAATAATATTTTGATTGGGCTGGAATGTTACAACGCATAAAGTAAAATATAACACCTAACTTTGATCAGCAGTCATGAATGCACGCATGATTGCAGAAAGATGCCACCCAATAATACCAACTAATATGCAGGACATTTCATCAGACCTTCATCATGAATTAATTGCATCCATGATCAAGTCACGAATTATTGGGATCTCGAAGAATTTATTGAGGTCTCTTTCTTTGGTGGTAGACATTGCATTGCCACTAATATAACTAATTAAGCAAGCTATCTAACTCCACCATGATGATTTATAGCATCAATTTAAGCATGATGAAGTGAAGTACGTAACTTGCCTGTCAAACATCCATCTCATCAATTAATCTCCTAATCATATCACATGAGACAAATTGGAGCATATTATCGTCCATTTTGCTGGATTGCATTATAAGACATCATAGCAATTTGCAATTTTTTTTTTTTTGCAATGACCATGGACTTAAATTGACGATTACTAAATTCATTTACTTGTTAGGTACTAATGTTTTTAGATTTTAGTTATTATATTTCTAACAATAAGTTTATGAATTTAATTATTTTTTATTAACAAATTATTTTTTAAAAAAAAATATATGTACTATTCATACAATTCGATATTTGATCACAATAAAACATGAGCGGGCTGCTTCACAAAAAAAAACTAAATAAATAAAAATATATCAACATATTTCTTTATTAGGATGCAATAACAATAACAATGACATAATATACTATAAATAATTATTTAAGTGGATGGTACGTGTTACCTTTTTCTCCAATTTTAAAACACAGGTGGAGGTCACTACGGTCGGTTCTAAAAAGCCGGATCACGTTAACCATAAGATGCCCCTTGGGATCACTAAAGAACCCGGCAGTTGCCGGCGAGACGAAGAAAAGAAAACAAAAAGGACCTGAAAGGAGAATAAACAACGGCGATCGCTTGCCGTCGCCCACCCGTTTCCGTTGCTACACGTTTCCGATCTCCGGCGTCCTCTCCACCAGTCTGCGGTGATGCAGCACGGCGGTGACTACCGCTCGTACTACGATCAGGAGTACCCTCCCCCGGTGAACCCGAATGCTAGCGGGTTCTCCTCACCCGATCCGGTCAAACCCTCCTACGCGTCGGCGCCGCCCTTCTCCGATTTCCCAGCGTATTCCGCACCGCCCTCCTCCGCCGCCCCCGCCGATCCTTCCTATGCGCGCTATGTCCAGAACTCGGAGCCGGCCCCCGAGTTCTCTCCTCCCTCGTCGTTGTACGCACAACCGCATCCCCAATTTCCCGCCTTTCAGGCCTACAACCCCTCGCCTTACCCACCGGAACCGTCGCCGGCGCCGTCACAATATTACAGCTACGATCCCAACGTGCAGGCCGCGAGTTACGCCTCGCCGATGAATCCCAATGGCGTTCGACCATACGACGCTCCGCCACAGCCATATGGGAATTCCACCGGTGCGTTCGATCGAGGATCTGGGTACTTCGCCGATGATGCGCCGAGGTATGGCGCGCCCGTGGGCGAAAGCTATGGTCGAAGCCTGCCGGGCTTCGAACAAGATCCTTATGGGAAGAGGCCGGAGAGCAGTGGCATGACGTACGATGAAAGATTCAACGTCGGTGTGTATGCTTACGACGGGGGAATGTCGGAGCCATATGGTGCGCGAGGAACAGTTCCTGGTAGGTCACAGGCTTTGTTCGATGATTATGGTAGGTCACTGAGCTTCCCTTCTGGCGAGACTGATGGAGGGAGCTTGGGGAGGATTCTGAGGGCGGAGCCCAAGGCCGAGACGCAGCAGGACGCAAGGAATGGAGTGCAGAAGTTCCGAGTGAAGCTGCTGCCGGAAGGAGGTGGCCAAAGTACAATGGATGTTCTCTGCCAGGTTTATATGAAAGAAAGATTTACCATTTAGTTAACATTTTGACTTCTTTTTTTTCGTGTCCAAACTTCAAGTATATGGGTGATGATGATAGATAAAACATAATATGTTTCTTGGTCTATGTGCATTGTTCTGCATATTGAAGCCTATTAGAATGATGCATTTAGATAGTGTTCGTGTTGCTGGAATCTTTTTATATGTTTTGCATGTTTGGATGAAGAAGTTTGTTCTCCGGTCAACGTAGTTCTATCATAAACAACAGATTGTCAAATTTGTGTACTGTACTGGTTCAGGAATGATATTTTTGAAGGACCTGATAAATCAGCTAAAACTTGCACTGCTGCAACTTTTTGAACTTTGATTTTGGAAAAGAACTGTTGTGGAATAAATTGAACTTCAATACGTATTTCTCAGGTTCACTTTCTTTTTGAATTTGATGGTCTCAATTGAATTAAATGTCAATGCTATTTACAAGAAGTCAGTTTTGATTTCATCCTTATCTTCTAAATATGTTTATCCATGGAGAAATTATTTCGTATAATTACAAAATACAACAACAACAACAACAAAGCCTTATCCCACTAGGTGGGGTCGGCTACATGGATCATACGACGTCATTCCGCTATTCGTTGATTCATGTTCATGAGATTCGACAGGGTTTTACGCTGGCTGTCGGGGCCTAACACAACCCTCCTCCTTTATCCGGGCTTGGGACCGACTATAAAACATAGGCGGAGTTAATTACAAAATACAACATGGCGCTTTTATCTGTTCCTTTCAATTCAAATCATATTGTATTCACTCTAAAAAATCATAGTCTTTTAAGGGAAAAAATTTCATATCATACAACAACAACAACAACAACAAAGCCTTATCCCACTAGGTGGGGTCGGCTACATGGATCATACGACGCCATTCCGCTCTATTAGTAACCAAACCTTTCGGTATATTATTCACCAATAGATCTTGCTCTATTAGTTCGCCAAGTGTCCGCCTTGGCCTCCCTCTCCCTCTTTTAATCGGACTCCAGATTATTTGATCTACTCTTCTTACTGGCGCATCTAATGGTCTTCTCTGAACATGACCAAACCATCTCAAACGATTCTCTACCATTTTCTCACTAATAGGAGCCACTCCGACTCGTTCACGTATATGGTCATTCCTAATCTTATCTAATCTTGTATGACCACACATCCATCTCAACATCCTCATTTCGGCTACCCCCACTTTACGTATAGGAGCCACTTCTTTTAAGGGAAAAAATTTCATATCATGTTAAATTAAATTTATAATTATCTTTATCATAGTTTTTTAGAAAGTTTTATTGTGAAATTATTTACATATTTTAAATTTTGTGGAATTGAATTATGTTTTGGTGATCGTAAGCAAGAAATTAACTTGAATTCATTCCATTATTACCTGTCACAGATAGGATTGGATGGTATACGCATGCTTGATCCAAGTACTAGTAGAACACTGAGGATATGCCCACTTGAGACCATCACGAGATGGGAAGTAAGTTTTCCGGCTTTGTCTTTTTGAAATCCATGATTATCCATTTAATTTTTTATTTTTATAGTTTCAATGTGGATCCATACCTGAAGTTTCCATTATGGCTTATTATACCTAAAAAAATGTCGTATTAGGTTACAGATTCTTCAACATTTACATTTTGGTCTAAGAGCTCTGTTGACATTGATCCAAAACGTATGAGGTTGCAATCAAACAGCTATACAACAAACACCATTCTTGACACAGTGACAGCTGCAACAGTGCAGGTTAGATTCCTAAATCTTCTTCTGTCGATTTCTTGGTTGAAAGAGAATTTCAGAGTTCCATCTCAAATTTTCTTCTGCATTTCATTCTACCTGTA
Source organism: Pontederia crassipes (assembly GCA_030549335.1). Lineage (NCBI taxonomy): Eukaryota > Viridiplantae > Streptophyta > Magnoliopsida > Commelinales > Pontederiaceae > Pontederia > Pontederia crassipes. Next base: position 10,483,021 of record JAUKPH010000017.1, read on the forward strand.
TCTAACACAAAAGGTCCTACCTTTTTGCTATTAAATAAAATTGTTAAAAGATTTTTCTGGGAAAATAGTTTTTCATAAAGATTGATCACACTTTTTTTTGTAGTCAGATACATGGAATTAGAGTTACTTTTCAGTGGATGGATGATGAATAGAGTGTATGGGCCATTAGTTTATGTAAGCAGGTAGCAGATCAAAAGGGTAAAAGTATGAAAAAATTATAAAAGCGACCGGAAGGAAGTAGCAATAAGGAGGACCATTATATGAAAATTGGATCTAAGAATCATTTCTGCAAGTGAGCATTTGTATTCATACTCGTAGGAACCATCGACTAAAAACCTGAGTATTAGTGTTTGCAATTTTTTTGACTCATCTAACTTGAATATTTCACTATGCGATTGTATTCTTTTATTTTTTTTTCAATAATAATGCATATCATATTAGTCGTTAAGTTGGTTTATCTGTTCTGCGGGTCTTTTACATGTTGATATTTTGAATGCCAGACAACGTAGAGAAACATTTACGTCCAAGATTTTTATGGACACATTCAGGATGGTGATGGGTAGGACGCACCACCGGTAGCTTGGGTTGATGTATGTGGCCCATTTCAGGAAGGTGATTTGGGAACTTACATTCTCAATAAAAACATTCTACAGAGGATGAATGGCACACTTCTTGTTAAGTGGTCATATTGTATTATTAGGGCACTAGGTGCTGCTGATGGGGATGGAGGATGAGGAGTTAAGGGGTTGATTGGAGACTTTTTGACTATTAGGGCACCTCTTCACAAAGTGTTCGGGTGGTGATTGTGGCATCAGAGAGTACCCACACATGTGAACAAGCCCAATGGATCCAAATATTGATAGTGTTGTGCGATGAGCAGGAGGACATAGATCATTTGTTCTTTGGTTGTATAGGCTCATGGTTAGAGTTGGGTTCTGCAGCAGCTTTTGATGATCGTTTTGATTTGGTGGCCAGTGGATGGGTATTCTAATGTATGCATTCAGAAAACAATGGACTGACCCACTAGCATTTCTGTGGGCCATTTGGTCTTAAAATCAACGCAATGAATGTATATTTAAAGAAGCAAGGAGCTACGTCATTGGAGCTGTTGGGTCCATGATTAGAAAGTGGGCACATTGTTGAGCATGTAATACATGTTCATATTCATCTCATCTTGTACAGCTTGTAAATACCAACAATATTTTTGAGAGGTGTAAATAACAAGAATAAAAGGAGATGCTGCATGGATAATCATCTATTCCATAAGAAAAGGACATGGAACTCAAGGCAAGAATTCTTTCAAGTGGGTGAAGCATTTTTACTCATAGGACCACCTATTGATTCAAAAAATGAGTATTAGTGTTTGCAATTTCGTTTGATTCATTTAACCTGGTTTATTTCTTTGTATTTTTTTATTCTTTGTGTTAATGCAATTGGACATCACAGGCTTATTATGTATTCTCCTTTTTGTTTAGTGCGCTAGACAATCTGTATATTAATAGTTTCGCTTTTAGTTTCTTTTACTGTTTGTGCTTGTAGTTTAAGACTATAATTCTAGGCTATAGCTTTTGTGGTCATAAAAATTTAGAGCCAAAGGGTTCTGATATTGCAGAAGTTTTTCCATTGTCACTATATATGGTTAAGTTTCAAGATCTTTCTCATCTTCCTAATTGTTATGCTTGTTTTATTTTTCCTCGTGCCTTTTTAGGTAAAACAATTCTCTTGTAGTTATATTTGGAACATATTATTTTGGGTTTTCATCAAGAATAACTTGTTATTGACAACTACAGCTTAAAGAAATGGGTGGAAAAGAGACCCTTAATAGGGGTACAATATCTTCTGATGCTGGAAAGCTAAGTGAACAAGCAACTGAGAAGAAAAAGGGTTTGATTGATTGGGTGAACTTGATGAAACCGGCCAATGAGGAGAAGGATCACTGGGTAAGCTTGTAAGACCATTTTAATGACTGCTCTTACTTCTGAACCTTTTATTTTATATATCTCTTTTCAGAAAGAATCTCGTTTTATTTGTAACTTAAGTACTGAAGCAACATGAAGACCATATGTTGATTACCTCACAGATGATCATGCGGATTCTATTGGATCATTTCATAGGCTAATACTGAACATGTTATACACGTGACGTGTAATCTACCTGCTACATATGCTTAGTTCTTTGTATAAGCTCGCTGGTCCACACTTTTGAAATGTTGTTGTGCTGTTTTTGAATGAATATTTCATCTGCATCGGGATGAACAGATCACTGATCAGCACTTATGCGTTATTGCTAGCTTTATGTTTGATGAAACTTTGTACCTAAATTTTTTTTCTGAACTCCGCCTATGTTTTATAGCCGGTCCCAAGCCCGGATAAAGGAGGAGGGTTGTGTTAGGCCCCGACAGCCAGCGTAAAACCCTGTCGAATCTCATGAACATGGATCAACGAATATGACATCGTATGATCCATGTAGCCGACTCCACCTAGTAGGATAATGCTTTGTTGTTGTTGTTGTTTCAATCGTGCTCATCCAAGTAGTTGCAGTAAGTCTACTTGCTTTTGTGTTCAGGTTCCAGATGAAGCTGTAAGAAAATGCACATCTTGTGGGTCTGATTTTGGAGCTTTTAATCGCAGGGTAATCTTTTATGATTATTTATCACTTCTCATTCTTTCCCCAAAAGCATTTCAGGTAGTAACTAACCTATTTGTTTTTACAGCATCACTGCAGGAATTGTGGTGACATTTTCTGTGACAAGTGCACCCAGGGGAGAATTGCTCTCACAGCAGATGAGAATGCACAACCAGTCAGAGTTTGTGATAGTTGCATGGTACTCTTATTTAAAATATCCATTGTATATGTTAAGCAAGCTCAACTTTATCCCATTTGGCCAGAGCATTGGATGTCTATAAAATGCATCCATACCTAGATACTCGAGGGAAATCATGCTCAAATATTACGTTTAAATTCAACGTATGCCCTCACTGTAATGGGAGAGATTCATCTAGTTAAATTCTTTGGAAACTCTCAATTCTTGGCTTGTGACCATTGAAGATTATTCTTTTGATACTCTGCAGGCGGAAGTTTCTCAAAGGCTAAGCAATACAAAAGAAGCTGCTAGGAAACCTCTGGGGGTACATAGTCATGAGGATCTTGCTCGAAAGCTTCAGGTTAATTTCATTTTGCTGAATCCTTCCATGTCAACTTATTTTCTGTGCTTATAGTCGACTTCTCTGAGTAGTTTCCTGTATGCCTTTGCTTTTAAGGATATTAAATAAGGATAAGAAAATTAGATCAAATAAACACTAATATGAAATATTATTTTTCTTTCTTGACTTGAATTGTTGCACCATGTTTGCTTATGACGTTTAAAATGGTAACAGGAGGAAATGGAGAAGAATCGTAAATCCTCTTCAGGTACACTACTTCGATTATGTGAAATCTTATACCGCAGTACCACTATAAGGACCTGTTGTTCATTACTGATTGTTAATGTTATGCTGTGCTGACTGATTTGTAGGTTCGAAATCTTCTGAAGTCTCTGGGAGGCAGACAAGGGTGGTTGCTTGCCCCATTTGCACTGTGCATCTGCAGGTCTAGATCTTTCACCTTCTTATCTTTGATTTTCATCTCACTGGGACTCTTTTAGTGTGTCGCATGTCAAGATGGCTCAATTTCATACTGTTTTTGTTGTATATTCAGGTGCAGGTACCTACTTCAGGTTCTGAAACAATAGAATGTGGTGTTTGCCAACACCCTTTCCTTGTCAGCGCGCATTGAGTGGTAGTTTTGCTGCATGATGACTTCTTCTATGGAAGCAAATAAGAACTGAGCTATTGCGACAGTTGTGTGGGGGGGTCTTTGTGGGATTCACTTGCAGAAATTTTATGGATTCGTTTATGATGTTTTAGTACCTAATATTAGGAAGTTATAGTGTTGGTTGGAATTATGCCTTTCCCTTTTCTCCCTCTCCTTCTTGGGCACTTGCCCTTGTGATGTGAATAAATTTATCATAATATGAGATTTGTGGAATGTTTTATAACTTGTAAAATGAATGGTGGTCCTGATTCCTCTTTTGTTATGTTATTAAATGGATTTAAGTAATATGCAATCAAAAATTGTACAATCAATATGCATCTAATAAATTTGACATGGTTGAGATTAAATTTAATAACTTAATATTAAATTCAATAAAGATCATATTTTAATCATACAATTGTGATCAAACGATCTTAATTTGTCGTTTGTACAAAAATTAATTGCATGCTATCTAATATATATGGATAGTTTCTGGTGTCAATGTAAGATTTGTTATTATGCTTTCACTTTTTATCTTGATTTTGATATCGTTCATTGTAAAAACATTGTAAATAATTGATTGTTATTAACAAAAAAAATAAGCCATTATATTGTAAAATAAAATATCAAGAATACAGACTGATATTATAACTAATCGTCGTTCCTTCGTTGAACTCCATTTTTTTTTCTCTGGGCTCACCATAAGATGGATTGCAAACTTCCATGAACGTTTGAATAATTTATCATTTTTCTTATAAATATTTTGAGAATACGATTGGTATCTTCGATAGATTCCAAGCTTTATAAAGAATTTACGATTATTATTATTCGCGATCTATGCGAACACGTGTAACTATGTCCTGCAAATAACTGTACATGTTGTCAAGTATTTTTTTTTATTAATCAAATTCGAGACCAGAAGTGAGTGACTAAAATGACTTCATGGATATTTTTATTTAGAATTTGACTCATTAATGTCAGCGTAAAACACGTTAGTTTGTGTCGAGCTAATTGCATGTTTTTGGAGGAGAAATGTTTAGATGTCATACATGCATTCCTTTTATTTAATATCACATCATATATTAGAATGCAAGATAACAAATAGAGGATGCCTGTAGTGGTAACTAGCTTAAATACAGGAAGCTGGATAAATAAACAAAACTCGCAACCTTTGCATTCTAAATCAGCCGTGATATAAATTACAGTCAAAGAAATCTAGATCATTATTTCCGCAAATTGAGTTAAAAGGTGGAACCTCACAAAGATGTAAAAAAAAAAATAGACAGCAATGCTTGAATTTTGGGAATAATCTGTATTGGGAGACTCTTCAAGGATGCAAAAGGATGACAGCCTAATGGACACTAGTACAGGCTAAAACCAAAGTATTGGCTAATGATCAGAGCTAATCCCATGGATATTGCCACAAGAGAAGCTGCCCATGTCAATTTCTCTGTTATCCTGGGAACTCTTTCTTTCAGTGCCTGTGTACATGAACCCAGGAAAACTGTGTAACTCCCCATTGCGAAGACGGTGCCAAGGAGAAACATGACAAGGAAAGCAGCACCAGCCATGCGAGATGGAAGGGCTAGTGCTGGCAAGACTATCATAAGGGCATCTGGCTGCAAACCATGCACAATGCCAGTAGCAAAAGTTGTGAAACCGATTTTTTTCTTCCCATTCACTGCAGGGTCGAGGTTCTCGATGATGCCAACATCACAATCACCATGCTCCAAGGCGACACAGGGGGCATGAGCCTCTGAAGCTTCCTTGATTCCCATGGCACCGATGGCAAGAAGTGTCATACCAACAACTCTAGTTCCCCAGGTGCGAATTATCTCAATGTGGAGACGGTCCTTGAGTAGCAGAAACAGCAAACCAAATAGCACTTGACCAGCATCATGTCCACAGCCCCACAGGGCCCCCACAATGGCACTCTCTATTCTTGTTCTGCCAATGGATAAGGGAGCCAAAGCAGCAAGATGATCAGGACCGGACAGAGTATGTAAACAACCAGCGAAAAATCCAGTCCAAGCGCTAGTCAATAGTTCACTTTTAATGAACTTTCCGCTTGATTTTGCAGCAAGTTGCACTGTCGCATAGGAAGGTGGGGCTAGAATTGGCTGGATAACTGACAGAATAATTGCAGCAACAATGGTAAGTACTGCTGGTCGCAAAATCTGAAATCATCCAATTACCAGGATTAAAATAAGAATCATGGAAGATAACCTTGACAACTGAAAAATGAGCTGAGAGATCTTCAATGATATAAAATACCCATAAGTTCTAATGTTTACCATTATCACCAAACTCGAGGCAACTTAAAAATTACTGAATATTTTCAGCAGACAAAGCAGTGTACTAATTTGCAAGCTATCAAATAACTTAGTACGAATTCACAACCCAGACAACAACAAAGAATCAGAAATGCATCATACCAACTAACTAACAAGAAAAAGAACCTATTGGTTGTGGCAAAAAGACAATTTAAAGTACAAATATGAACAATGATTAAATACAAGAAATTGATGATGCCAAAATATTAAAGGAACTCCAATTCTAAAAGTCTTTATTTTTTGGTACATCAGCTTTTAGTTGATGCCTTCATTATACTTGTTTTTTTTACTTTGTATGTTTATCAAGATGGATGGCAACTAACTACTTATATAAACTTACAGATTCCATTCTCTGAAATAAGAATTCATGTTAAGCTCATATCACAAATTACAAAAGTTCTGACCAATGAATTAATCAAGAAACTCAAGACCTTTCTTGATTGCTTCAACTTTCATTAGGTATCACACCTTAATATATTCTTGGTTATACACACTCCACTATAAATGCTTGAACTTCAACATCATTATAATTAGTAAGATAGTGATACCGAGCATTGTCAACCATACATTTTGATTACTACAACCCACATAACAGATTGGAACCTCGTGAGCACTAACAGTAGATAGAAAGTTTAAAAACAAAGTCCTACCAAATTAGATAGACTTCCCAGACGTAATGAAGGCAGCTGAACATTATGCTAAGGATGTGTGCATACATCTATAGAAGATGGCAATTCAGCAATTGACATTGTAGATGCCTAAAAGCATATGCTCAATTAGAAGTTGGAGCAGCCAGATTCGCTGATTGAATTTCAAGAGAAAATAAGAATCATTGATACCACAACCATCGCAGTCGCACTTTTTTCTTGCTGGATACCACATTGGTATTTTGGTCTAACAAGCAACAAGGTAGCCCACTATATCTGTAGCATCTACATTCACGATTCTATTCCACGTTTTACCTATTCCATAAGGACCAGGACAAACAAGCATTCCTCCACATAATCCCAATCAATTACAACACGAAGTCATCAAATCCTCAATCATAGGAGACCTACGTCGCCATTCCAAAGTTTACTGTGCAAGAATTATCCATCAAACCATCAAAATCCTGACCAAGGTGGACCCAAATTCTTACCTTTATCACACGTACCCAAGAAAAAATCCCACTTTTTTCTGAAGTGAATTCATCAAGCTAAAAACGAAAATTTCGCCACTAACACGCAAAAAAACAAGACGAAACGAGGTAAAAAATCGCACCTTTTGCAGCGGGGGACCAATTAATTCCCTTCCTCCGCACGACTGCTCGCATTTCTGGACCGGACGCTCGTCCTGGCCGCCGGAGGGAGGCAAGACGCTCCCCAGCGAGGGGAAAACGCGGGAAACATGTAAATGAGGCGACCGCGGACCTTTGGGATTGGAGAAGAGCGAAGTCATGTTTGCGACGCCATGGCGAGGGAGCGGCAGAGGCGCAAGCCTCTGCTTGTAGGGCTGCCGAGGTAGGAGAAGAGGGCGCGGTGGAGTCGCCCGCGACGTGGAAGAGATAAGCCTCTCCATTAAAAACGATTATAGAATGGGAAACAGAGACGGCTTGTGGTTTATTTCACAGCAAAAAAAGATGCAGAGAGAGAGAGAGAGAGAGAGAGAGAGATGTTTGGGATTTAGGAGAGAGAGGATTTAAGGATTTTTTTTGTCTTCTTCGGGACATATCACGGCCTTTGGTTGTGAATCGACGGTCCAGAATGCAGAAGTGAAGGATATGAGAAGTCTGCATTCAACTTCAAACAATGTGATACAAATTCTTTTGGCTTGTTCTTGAGTTGTTGGATTTGGAATTCTGGAGACAGGTCATCAAAAGCAAATGCTAACGCATTTTTATATTACAATAATACACCTTATAGAAAAAAATGTAAAACACACTACTTTATCATCTACCATTTTATTCAGGGTAAAATAGAAATGCCATGTGAAGTGGATCTACATCCATCCAAATCAAATCTGATAGTTCATATCATCGTGCACGAAATTTTGATATCATCGCACGAGATATTGACGTCACACGCACACACTCTCTTTCTCTCCCCTGATCTCCCCTCCGACGATCCTAGCGAGGCAAAGGCGATGGCGACGGTGAGGCGAGGTGCGAGGGTCACCGGTGATGAATCGAGGCGCGATTCTGGATCGTGCGAGAAAAAGAGGGCGAGCAGCCGGTGATCCAACACGACGATCTATCGAGGCACGACTATAGATCGAGAAAGAGAGATAGAGAGAGGGAGCAAAAGGGAGCTGCTGATTGACGATGGAGGGCAGCCGACGATTGAGGTGTGGGTAGGCATATAGAGAGAGAGTAACAGGTCTACATCGAGAGAGAGGGGAGAGGAGGGATGGTTCATATCGTGAGATGAATATCAACTATCAGATCTGATCTAGACGGGATTTGATTAGATCTGATCAGATTTGATCTTAGTCGTCCGATCTAATTTAAACGATTGCCATATCCCTTTTCTTTAGGGATATAAGAAGGTGTAATCTTTTTTCCTTCCTCATATTTTAATGTCATGACCCGGAATGTTGACAGAGTTACTATTCAAGTTACCATTTGAATATGATCCTTAATTATATACAATTGATGGGAGGTGGATGTCTCGTAGATAAAATTTATTGCATGTATACAGGATTGACATGAACTAGTGGTAGGTTGCACATGGATACCAACTCTTGTTGTTTTGTTATGATGTATAGTTGAAATTCTGAATCCTAAATTTTAATTAGGCTATGAGCATGATATCTCTCCTATTATTATGCTTCTGATGTCATGTATTCAATTATGAATTTTTAATATACATATATATATATTTGCTACATTATTATTGAATTAACATCAATTCAAGTTTTTAGACAGTTTTTTTTTTCATATACTGTTGTTAAGATCACGATCTTGATTGTTTATTACATTATATAAGACATGTCATCTTGATCTTAAATCTGCGATTGATATCGTAATCGTAAAATAATATTATTTTCATTTTTAAAAAAAATTCATCAATCACAATGTTATTTTTTTAGAAATAAAATTAAAAGAAAGACAATTGGTCATCATTAAATTTTTAATAATGTTTTGATACTAATTACCTTGTTTTGGTGAATATGAAAAAAAAAAGTTTTTTTGGCTTCAAATGTGCCGGGGGAGGATTGGGATGCCCTATCCATAAAAGCCATTGTTTTAGGGTTTTTTCAAATCATCTTTAAACTATCACGATTTTTCATATTTAACATCAAACTACGAACTTTATTTTTTGAATTCCTAAACTATTACGATTTTTCCAATTTGATTCTTCCGTCCAATTCCGTCGACTTCTCGGTTATCTTTCATTTTTTGTATTTGTAAAAAGTCTATTATCCCCCTACCTTAAGTGGTAGTATATTCTTACATAAAATAATATATAAAAATATAAAAAAATAATTTATTTTTAAAAAAAGGCAGGAGGAGGACGACCCCCCTCCGTGTCGCTGGAGCAACCCCACGACGAGATCGCTTGCGCGGCGCAACCCCACGGTGAGATCGCTTGCGCGGCGCAACCCCGCGGCAAGCAAGCTCGCCTGAGCGTGAGTGAGCGAGCTCGCCTGAGCCTGAGTGAGCGAGCTCGCGGGCGCAAGCTCGCTCAGGCGTGCGCCGGCAAGCTCGATCGCGCTCAGGCGAGGGAGGCGTCATCCTCCCCTATCTTTTTTTAATTATTTTTTAATATTAATTATTATATATTATTTTAAACCAAAAGAGACTAGACAATGGTATAATGGACTTTTCATAAATGTAAAAAATAAAAAATAATCGAGAAGATGACGGAATTGGACGAAAAGATCAAATTAAAAAAATCGTGATAATTTAGGGACTCAAAAAATAAAGTTCTTAGATTTAAAAAATCGTGATAGTTTAAAAGTGATTTGAGGAAATAATCTTTTTTTTTAATCTGGAAGAACGTTTGAGCCGTAAATGGACCTCTGACTTGTCCTCTTTAGGACGACATTACTTTACTAAACTATGTTGATTCATAATTTGCCTTTTTTTTCATTGCTCCTCGTTGACTTCTAATTTTTTACATAATTTTCATTGGTAGTTGTGGCACACAAATGCAGCTGTTCATGTGTGACACGGTCATTCTCGGATACGAAATTTGATTAGGCAAAGAAACATTTAATTAAGCTTATTTTGTATTTTAAATTTATTGTGAAAATTTTATAATTGAGACGATTATATTGAGAATCGCTTTTATAATCGTAATGGCTTCTTTTTCATTGCCCCTCGTTGACTTCTAAATTCACAATTTTCATTGACGTTTTTGGCACACAAATGCAGCTGTCCATGCCACTCCCAAAGAAGCAAAGTTAGAGTCTTGACCATGAAATTATTCTCCTACATTTTCGAATATTTTAATATCCGAATTTGAGTATACTAATTCTTTATTCATCACTTAACCCGGGATTAGTTCTCAAACCACCAATTAATAGTATTTAATCCATCCCAACTATCCGTAGGTTTGATCCCCCCTCACTTTTTGGCGTGTTATCTCAACCATCAATATTTAATTGCATCCCACTATCATTTATAAACAAAAAAAACTTATAGTTAATTTTTAGATTAGTTTGTTCTATCTCTATCTCTATCTCTATCTCCATTTAAACTGTTAATTGTTCTCTTATGCTTGCCATCATGGGATGAAATTGAAAGGGGCATCTTTCTTTGTGCTTAGGGTGCACAAATGTCGGATCATGGAATTAAATTTCATGCATGGATTTAAAAAAGGAAATTTGATAGAAAGAAATATTTTTTTCCTTGGAATAAAAGTTTTGTTAGGATTAAAATTTTATAATCCCCCTATCATGCTCTAGTCTCATTTTTAATTTGACGACCTGATTGTGGGTTCCAATTTGGCAAGAAAAAAAAATAGTTTAAGGGTTTGGCTTTGTAAAATGGACTAAAAATTGATATAATTTAATAATAGCATTTAATAGTTTATTAAAAAAATAATAGGTTCATTTGATTAATCTTCACAAGTTGGATGTTAAAGTTTTATTTTAAATTTATCCTTCTGCAACTGCATATATAATTTTGCTTATAATCAATAGATTCATCCTTAAAATTATTGATTGTGGTATTGTATTTATTTTATTATTATTTAGATAATATATTAATGAAAAATGAATAGTGTGATTATAAGTTCATATTTTTCTACGAATACCTAAAGGATAATAAAAAAGTACAAATGTACTTAATTAAAAATAAAAAGTTATTGTATAATATTTATAATTAAATAATTTATTATCTTATGCTCATTTGTGCCTTTTCTTGCAGATAAATTCATTCAAGAACTATACTTATCAAATAATTATTTACCAATCAATTGAACATTTTCATTTACTAATTAATCCATTATCCCTTGGTTAGATCATATTTTGCTGTTCAATCATTAAAATTGTCAAATAGTCTTAAGCTACTAGTAACAAGGGAATGCACGTGAGGGAGAATTATATAAATATAAGGTGGAAATAAAAGTCAAAACATAGAAAATATATATAAATAAACATATATATAAGTGGAAATAAAAGTCAAAACAAGAGAAAAAAAATATAAGGTGAAAATGAGTACAGAATTTTGAAGGGCAAATGAAAACGGAGGTTTAAGATTATATCAATTAGCCAATGATATAGAGTAAGCAAAAGTATCAGTCTCATAATTAAGATTAGTATTTCAGATTACATCAGATGGCTCGGTTGACAAGTGTGACTACTACATTTTTCTTTATATACGTATTAACATTTATATTTTAGAGTGACTCACCCCTTTCTTTTCTTTAATTGAAAAATTATTTTATAATAGAAGTAAAAAGATGAAATGATATTTAATAATGATGAATTTGATTTTATAAATTAATCATGAAAGCACAAAATTAATTAGTAGAATTTAAATCAAAATATAATGAGAACAAAGACAGAGGGGGATAAGAGGGAATGCAAATAAAGGAAAAAAATGTTGATAAAATTTTGATCATGCCATGACTTACTTTTCCTTTTTTGTTTATAAAGACGAGGCAATTCCATCTAAATATTTTATCCATTTAAAAAATAAAGTCTAATCTCTTTTATAAATGAACACATTCCAATTTTTTTCCTACCTCCAAATGTGAGATGAAACTTCTCTCACAAACAAGCTTAACTACTTAATACAAGTTTTATATTTCAGTCTGTCTTCTATGATATGAAGCTCACACATAAAAAAAAGGAAAAAATGATTTACAAATTTTAGCTCTTTACTTCCATTCTCTAAATGGTCGTTGCACTTTAAAATTAATCATTTTGCACTTTTTTTTTACATTTCAAGTTTACAAAAAAAATTTATGTCCAAAATTATTAGCACAAGACTAATCTGAAGTGTATATATATATATTCTTAACTAAAATGATGATTTTAAAATCAAATATAAAATTATTAACATTCCATGAATCACATGGAACACAACGTCGATTGTGCTAAAGCAATATTTTAAAACCCGGCCCGGCCTGGGCAGACAGACCAGTATTCGGGTAATAAAACGATCCATGGGTCACTTAAAAATCAGCCTTGGAGTTGACCCAGTCAAACTCGGTCAAAATAGAGGTTCAATCATCCAACTCGGTAAATTTTAATGATCCGACCCGTCGGGTCAACTTATAAATTTAAAAAAGAACTGAAATATAAAAAATAATTTTTAAAATATATTATATATGTTGTTGAAATTTATGCAGCATTGTTAGATTTCATCATTTTTTATTTTTATTTATAATAGCTACTTGGTAAGAATTTTTTGTTTAACTACTATTGGATTGCTGACTTAATTTATTATGTTATTTAATTTCAATTATTTTGTTCTACTTTATTATATATTATATTATATTAAGTATTTGTTATACAATGCATTATATATGGATAATATTATAACAATATATTTAACTTATATTTTTATTAACTTATATTATGCGGACCAATAATCCGATCCAATCGAACTCGTTGATCAATCCGATCGACAGCGGCCGAGTCTTCCAACATTGGGTCGAAATTCTCTAAACAAATTTAATGACTAGCTCAAGTGTAACTTCAATTGACAACTTTCTTTTTTAACTTCATGTTTAATATAATATTCTCACAAAAATAAATAAATTAGTTAATAGTATAGAATCTAGTTGAATAAAACTATTCATTTTATGTTAATTTTTTTACATAAATAATCACTCAAAATTTGTATTATCACAAATATAATTAATTAATAAAAAATACTATCTATTATATAAAGTATATATTAAAGAATTACTTAAAATAAAACAAATTAATTAATAAAAAAGACTATCTATTATAGAAAGTTTATATTAAAGAATTACTTAAAATAAAACATTTCTTCCTTTTTAGATAAGAAAAAGATATTAATTTATTTTTCCTTCTAGCCATGGCAGCAGTCGCCATTAATGCTTGCTTGTTCCTGTAAACATTGGTGGTTGAGTTGAGCCCCATTACCTTGACAACAGTTCCTCTCTCTGTTCTCCCTCGTCCAGCTGTTTGGCGTACTGCGGTAGTGCCAACTGCCAAGCACCCACCCCTCCATTTTCCCGATTCCACTAGCACTTTCTGTCACAGGAGAGAGAGAGAGAGAGGAGAGAGAGAGAGCTTTCAATCGACTCAAGTCTCAAACGGTCAAACCTCGTCCTCGCGCATTGTGACGCCCTGCAACTGTGGTGATTCCTACTCTACTCTACTCTCATTTGCTCCCTATGAAGGATATTTCCAGAGGAGATTGATGATGGGGTTATTCTTTGGACTTTCTACGATAGGAATGGCTGTAAAGAAATTGTGCAGCCTTTTTTGCCTAAAGTTGCTGCATTGACGGAAAGATTGCTTCTTTGGCGGCTCTGACGTTCCGGTGAGTGATTTGTGTGGGGGATTGTGAGGGAAAAAAAAGTGAGGAAAAATATTCCGGTGCTTCTTAGCCGAGTTCGTTTTAGCTCTGTTGTCATGCATCTGAAGCTGGTTCTTGATCTCTTTTCCAGGACGTCTTTTCTGTCTTCAACAGACGTGTCGCACCCTCAATTGTAGCCGTCTGCGTGATCCCCTCTTTAGGTTTCCCTTGCCTTCTTTCTTCAATTGGCGTCAAAATGGCATCTTGGGAATCGCTGGGCGAGCTCTCGAACGTGGCCCAGCTGACAGGCCTCGATGCTGCTCGCCTCATAGGGCTTATTGTACAGGCGGCGTCCACTGCTCGCATGCACAAGAAGAACTGCCGCCAGTTTGCGCAGCACCTGAAACTGATCGGCAATCTGCTAAAGCAGCTCAAGATCTCTGAGCTCAGGAAGTACCCAGAAACTAGGGAGCCCCTCGAGCAGCTCGAGGACTCGCTCCGGCGGGCCTACATTCTCGTGGATAGTTGCCAGAACAGGAGCTACCTGTACCTTCTTGCCATGGGCTGGAACATTGTCTACCAGTTCAAGAGGGCTCAGAATGAAATCGATCGCTACCTCCGTCTTGTGCCGCTCATCACTCTCGTGGATAATGCCAGAGTCAGGGTAAGATTTTTCGCTCGTGTTCCAGTTTAGGATGCAAATTATAGCTACAAATTTTGTTTTCTTTTTCCCAAGCTGATACTATGACCAAAAGTTGTAACTCGCAATCTGTTCAAATCAGCGAAATTTATTGTATTAATTACAATTACCTCCCTATGGGGAAAATTGCCATGACATCAGGTGCGACCCTGTTGGAAAAAGAAAATTTACTTCTTGTGGCATTTCGACTGGTAATGCTGATGTAGCTTGCTCTGCAACTCACCCATATCATTCTATTTTAGCTGGTTGATTTCCAGTTATCTGTGTGGATGTATCTTTAATAACCTTACTATAATTCTTGTCGAGTTGAGTGCATAAAATGCATTCTCATGTGGCAACTGTTGCTTTAGATCAATAGCCATCTATCAAATATTTTCCTTTGAGATGAACCTGACATTCACACCAAGACATAAAATTTCTGACAAGAAATGAACTACTTAGTTGATCTCTCAACTCTCTATTCAATATATGATATAGAAACGTGTCTAAAAATGATATCCAATACATTTACCTTTCATTTATGTTTTCGTCCAGAAACATTGAAAGAAGATTCATTTCACACCTGGGCCAAATTGTCAGATTTGCAATTATAGTTTATCGTCAGCTCAACATATAGCCTTTTCTTTCTATAACAAGTTAACAATGTATAGCCTTTTCTTTCTTTAACAACATTTAGCCTTCTTTGTTGAAAGGAGCAGCTGTGTCTCACTTATCAAGTCGTAAGGGATTTCTTTAAGGAACTTGGTTTATACTAGCATATGATAACAACTATCATCTTTAATTCAATTCCAACGTGTTTTCATAAGGTGGCAAGCGAGTTTTGAAAGACGAGAATATGCACTTTCACGTGAAAATCACGAAGGACAAAGCTATATCCATGTTGACTCACTTTCTTTCATTGACTTGTAATCAGGAAAAGTTGGAATATATTGAGAAGGATGAACGGGAGTATACTCTAGATGAAGAAGATAGAAAGGTCCAAGATGTCATTTTGGATCGCGATCCATCTAAAAACCATACTACAGTGTTAAAAAAGTCTTTTTCTTGTTCGTATCCAAATTTGCCATTCGACAAAGCTCTAAAAAAGGAAAAAGAGAAGCTTCAAATGGAGCTTCAACGATCACAAGTAAGCATGGATATGGGTCAGTGTGAAGTAATCCAACACTTGATTGGTGTGACACAAAATGTTGCTAGCGTCATAGAGGAGAACGATCCTCATCCTGAAAGTCCAAAAAAGGTTGATGGAAAATATTCAGATCCAAATACTGAAAAAGATCATTCCTATAAACCAAATGATCAGAGCGATACTACAACAGATTCAAGGTTTGCTTTCATTCCTCATGTCTTTATGTCTTCTGATTTGTAGTTATTATATTCTATCATTACAGACCTACGCTGCTTAATGCTTTTTGCGTCTTTTTGTCCATTGAGTCTTATTTTACATTTCCTTGTATTTGTTTCCATTTTCCACTGTCTCTGATGCTGCTTAGTAATGAAAAAAACTCTTAATGTATGATCATGAAATGATGAAATGTGATATTAGGGCGATATTTTTCTGAATCTGAAGCTTACCTTCAAGCCTTGGATCTATACTCCTACATTTATATTCTGTATCTCAGATTGTGAATGTTGTTGTCAGCAGTAACGTTATAGAGTGATCTAGAATATTGTCACTCACTATCTGTGGCCTATTATGGTATTGATATGCATTTATAATGACTCTAAGCATCATTAGGGACACATAAATATAATTCTCTACTAATTCCATGCATTTTCAAAATATGCCTAATCAGAATGCATATCATGTCATCTTATTGGTTACTGAATTAGATCGAAATTTTTATTTGTTGACCATTGGTTTGGAAGTTCTGTTTTTGGTAGAAAATTTTGGAAGTTTTACCAGTCTTTTTTTTAAATGAGTTTTACCAGTCTTTTTTTGAAACAAGTTTTACCAGTCTTTTGATGTGCCATAGATCAGGCATTGTAAACAAATCTAGGAAATTCTATTGTGCCTTTCACTTCCATGCTGATGCATATAGTATCACGGACAGATATTCCAGATATAACCCATCCACAGAAAGAGTTTAAAAGACAAACAAAGATCCCTAGTAATCTTCAATATTGAGATATACAATGTGACAGACAAATCATTTTGAGATAGTGAAATTTCTCTGCAGAAGGAAAAAAAGGAAGAAAGTAAACCTAGTATTAGATGCTATTTCTTGAAATTCATGTCTCGATTTTCTCATCATTTTTTCATGAATTTCTGTCACATGAAACTTTCTTAGCAGGAGCTTGTGGAACAGTGAACGCAGAAGATTTTAGGATGAAGTCTTCAGTGACTTATGCTGTTCCGTTTCTTTTTTTGCAGAACAGTTTCCTCAAGTCGCAATATGAATTCATACAATGGATCTAATGGTTATGAATGGCATTCAGATTTGCTTGGATGTTGTTCCGAGCCCTGTTTATGTACGTGCACCTTTATGATCTGATGCATTGCATTAACTTGGTTTCCGTTTCAAAAAACAAAGTTTAACTTGGTTTCTTTCTCTCTGTTCTTGGTTTAAGAAATATAGTGAATGAGGGTAAGATTTGGAATTATCAACATAAGAATACTGAAAAACACTGCTACAAAGATGAAAAATGTTTATTGCACAAACATTGTTGTTTCTTTGATGAAGAAGTGATAGAATCAAATAAGAGTTTCCTTCCTGATAGATGTAAAGATAGCTTTCAATATTTATGGTTCTTGTTGAAAGAACGCAATATTCTAAAGCCTGCAAGTACGATGCATAGAAGAACTTCATCTCAAAAAAAAGAACATCTCTCACACAACAGAACTCAAGATGGGTCAGATGTTGCCAGGTACTTATAGGTGGGATTTTAGTAACCCACCAGATTGTGGTTGATGTTTGTCTAGTGTCCAAATCATGAGAATGCTCAAGGAATCATATTATTATCTGTAAAGACATGTTGAGTTGTCCTATGACATCCTTCTTCTCTCTTTGTAACTTGCTTGGTTGAAAGGGAGAGTTGTTTGCATATCAAATCCTGTGTCCAGTGTGTTCATTTGAAGTATCACATGCAAGCTTAGGAGTCTTTACATCGAAAAAATAAAAAAGTTTTATTATTGTGCGTAAAATGTCTGCAAATATCTTCCTTGCAAACTTAAAGGTTTCTTCATATTTATTTCTGTATCCGTCTCATGAACTTATGAACTTGTTCCTCCAATTTATTATATTCCTGAAGCACAAAATGCTACTGCAGTGCTTTGCCTTTTGTTTTGTTTTTTTCTTTCTGGAAAGGGCTTTTGATTTCAGTGGTATGTTTCATTTATTCTTGCAGGTTTCAGAACTTTCTTTTTCCCTTGTGGAACATTTTCTCAAATTGCATCAGTAGCAAAAGGCAGACCCATGTGTATGTGGTTTCTATTAAGATTCTTTTGAAATTACAAGAAGCGCATACTCATTTCTTATTTTAATTTCTTTTCGGAAACAGTAAATCATGAATTAGATGGGTAAAAGCTTGATTAGTGCTGATTTCTTTATGAGTTCCTGTATTCAGTGATTAGGTTATTGATCTTGAAATTACTATTAGTTACTACCTCACTGATGAGGCCTGGTTTCCTGGGGGTGTCAACCCCAAGGGAAAGGGTGTGCTCCTGGGAAACCAACCAACCTAGCTGACTAAGGATAGGTTTTTTCTTGGGTCTAAAGTAGACCAGAGGTTTTTGATGATCTGAAACGATAGCTTGAGTTCGGTCTTTCGAAAACTGGTATTTTGCAAGACAGTTGATCATGGACAGTTTTTAACTAATGAGCTACTAAGGAATATCAACAAAGTTTTTTTAAGATACCCTCTAAAAATGTTCACTTTATCCGTTTAAAAAAAATGTTCACTTTATCTTTTTGTTACAATTCATTCACGAGATACATAACAAATGAAGCTCATTCATGTGTCTACTGGAACCTAATACGTCATAAAAACAAAACTGCATGTAGCACAACAAATATAGCTGCACATCAGCCATCAGATTCCATAATTAGCATAACATGTCAATCTGCTAGCATAGTGATTGCACATCAGATTGTCATTAAATGGACAATTTGTGAGATTTTACACCAAGCATAATTCGGTTTGACATGATGTGATAATGGAGTTTGAGATAGCGAACACAATTTTAACTAGGACAAAAATCTATTTGAGATATTCATTAAATATAATTAAGGTAGTTTTTAGAGGCTAGAAGATGGATTCTTATTACCAACATATCTTCCTAAAGAGAAATTGTGTATTGATTCATAATATAATTTCTTTTATTTTCCGTAAAAAGTAGTTACTTTTTTCCTCATAAATTCCTAAAGATTTTTATATCTTCTTCTCAAAAAAAGATTTGTATATCTTTTCTCAATAGTGTTATTTTCTTATCAACTAGTAGGATAAGGCTTTGTTGTTGTTGTTGTTGTTGTTATTTTCTTATCAACTTAGTCTTTTATTTTGTTAAAGTTCATAAAAAACATCTAATTAAAATAATAAATCATAAAATTAAATTCCTTATCATGTTATAACCAATAAATGATCTTAGATGAGAGAAAAACATGATGCAAAGGTTCAACTCTTGGATCAAGAGATATCAAGTTTGATTATGATATATGTTTTTCTTATTTTTCAAATTTCTCTTCTTGTACTAGGTCTATGAATCCCCTTTGTAACAAGAAAGAATATTAAACTCATAAGAACGTAAATCATATAGTATGTTTATAAAATAGTTTAATCATCATATTTTATTGAATTCACAAGTCAAGATGAGAACAGCTATAACTGAATAAAAAGCCTAACCATTATAGTTCCTTAACTGCTTTTTGTTTCCTGAAAGAACAACTGTGTTCCTCAATGGCTATTCATCAGTGAACATGCTGTCTGTTACCAATCTGCTAATTCTGCTAGATGGAGCTCATGTCCTTCATAAATAGCTCAAAAGATTTGTAATGTACTTGTGCTATAGGCAATGTCATCTCTATGAAAGTTTAAACAAGTTTCTTTAAGTTTTTAAGTACTTTTAAGAAACTTTCTGATTAATCATATAAACATCTGCATTCTTATCATGTAAACAGTTGGAGTATTGTTGTTTCATTTATACTGAATCTTGTACAAAAGCTTGTATTTTAATAAAAAGTCATTAATGGAAACAATTCAAAGTGTGTTTGCATCCCAAGTTCTACTGGTTGATATATCATGTTTCTCGTCGACAGCTTCAGCAGAAGCCTGCAATGACCTACTGGCGTACTCATTAGTCTTATCCTGCTGTTGTTATACTTGCTGCGTGAGGAGGAAGTTAAGAATGATGCTAGGCATCCGGGTAAATATGGTTTTGGCCATCTCTTAGTTGTACACTTCTGCATTCCTATCCTTCAGATATGCTACTACAAAATGGTTGCTTAACCTGGAATGCTGACGAATTCATCGGTCCTTCATTTTCTGATCGTTGGCCTATGGCAAGATTTAACTGAAAACTGTTCTCAGTATTTTGACTAGTCCAAGCAATTCACATTTTACCACCATGCACATGGCTGGGCCACACAGCGCGTCGTGTTACTCTTAAAAATTTTATTCAGATTATAAAATCATATAACAAAGTATATTTAAAATCTTACATCAAAGTATCTTCACCCTCTTTGATTGAACTCTTTTATGAACATATGATCCCATTGACAAATAAATTCCTTATAATCTCAGGATAAAGATATTCTTCTCATATGATTGGGATATCACATCTATACAGATGGATGACTGCTTAGCTAGGCCTGGTTTGTCAGGCTTCAGTCAGGTCAGATTTTGGCCAAAATTTCCTTGAAATGGCTATAAATATCTCCTATCAGAAAATGGCCATTGTGGTTTCAGTAGGGATACTGGCACTAGTCTGTATGTATTCTGAGTTGCTACCTCCTCTTTTCTGCTCTTCCTAGTTCACATCTGTACATCGCAATACACAATGTCAACATTTTCTTTTTCGTGTTCTCTGTGTCTTTATGTTGCCAAAAAATAATATGAATAGCCTGTTTTCGTTTTTATTAGTTCTGCAATCTCTGCTGGGTGCTCATAAACATTTACGAATAATAGAACTCACTCAAAGTAGCGTTTACTTCAACAACTGCTGACAAATTTATTTAAAAGGAAAAGGTGTGATTTTCTGCATCATCAGAGTTGCAGAGACTTAGACTATCTAATTAACGACGGTACTTTCTCATCTGGCAGGGGGGTCTATGTGATGATTTTTTGACACATTTGATGTGTTGTTGCTGTGCCCTAGTTCAAGAAAAGCGAGAGGTGGAAATTCGTGGAATTAAAGGTACTCGCGATATTTTGTAGTCTTTTCTTTTCCTGTTTCTGTCCGACTCTCGCATCATTCAAATCATTTGTTGCATGCTTGGTTCTGAATCCTGTAAATGGTTATTTTATATGTTATTGTTAAGAATATAGAATCAACGATGTTGTTTTTCCTAATGGCTTAAGCTTTTAGAAAAATTGGTTAGCACATTAAATTTAACATACCTGATCAGTCTATTTTCATAATCATTCATGCCGCATAGTCTATATTTTATTATCAATTCCTTTTTTGCTGCATTAGACTAAAAAAGTTTCTAACCTGCCAAAGTTTGATCACTTTGATACAAGTACTCAGGCGTGGCCATATTTAAGGGCCTCTATTGATCGCCCTCAAGAAAGAAAGATAACAAATGGATGACGGAATTGTCGGGAACATAAAGAATTCGGAATGTTATCTGCCAAAATCTATAAAGATATCAAAATTTGCCTTCTGCGTTACTGAAGTTATTTGGTCCCTTTTTTCTGAAAGGGAGTTATTTGCTCTTGAGCTTAGTTCCCAAGAATTATGATTATTCAAATGCATTCTTTGGTCTTGTTGATGATGGCAACATGAAGGAGCTAAAAGTTTGTGTTGTCTGCAGGACTTACCAAGACGACCACAAGGCCACCAACTTCACAGTATATGGAATCTTAGACCCCGAACTTGAATCCAGTTTGGATTTCTGGTGTATATCCTTCCCCCAATTCTGACTTAAATTATATGGGCATGAATCGTCTGAGCCTTGGTTTCATGAACTACATAGACTTTCTCCATCATCGGCGCAATGCCCATGAACCTCCCATGTAAAGATTATGTGCAGCAACCTAAAACCCTGGTTTCTTAGTCTTTTTTGGGTTAGAGCAATGAAAAAACCTTTTATGTCGTCAGCTACTGTCTAGAAATTATTGACTGCTATGTTTTGTGTTTGATTAAATGAGAAGAAGTAACTAGTTGATGAACAGACGGATTAAAGAATCACGCATGATCATGACATTACTGTTACATTGTGACCTGTATTGGTCACAGGCGATTGCCGGAGCAAAGTGCGACCGCTTGCAATCTCGGACGGTTGCAGGAGAGGGCAACCGATGGCAAAGCGGTGCGTCCATTCGTCGAAAAGGAGCACGGTTCAAGGGGTGGTGCTGCGCCGGCGAAGCGGCGCAACTGCTCGCAGTCTCGGATGGTTGCCGGAGAGGGGTGCGTCCATTCGTCGAAAAGGAGCGTCGAAAAGGAGCGCGGAGACTGGATGGTTCATACATTTATAAATAGTGAAAGATGCCGCCCAATCCTTGTGCAAAAGCTTTCAATTACGACTCAAGAGTCGGGAATTGATAATGATTTTAAAAAGTGGTGTTAGTTGCATCAGTACGACGGCGGATTCAAATAATAACCTAATGCGCTGTTTTTTCATGTTGCTCTATTTAAACGAAAAGTGTTGCATTATATGACCTCATATAAATAATACGAGATAAAAGATTTACAATGTTTCAAATATAATTTAATAAGAGCACTACACGTCAATTTAAAATTATTAACCATTGTTTTATTTTGTACAAAAAATTTTTATTTATAATAGATTCCCCTTTTTTCACTTCTTAATTCAGATGTCCTCAACTTTCTACCTTTCTGTTCCTTCTTTTCCTTCTAGTTCATATATCTTTTACCTATTTTAATCTGCTTCCCGTTTAGACTCCATCTGTCCGGTAGAGGTACCTCCCTCATCGGCCACCTACCCTCTACCAGAGCCTATGGCTCCCCCTACGGCTGATAGCCATAACTCTCTTGTTGACAAAGTAACAGGAATCTTATCGACGGCATCCCAGTAGTCTTTGGATTCACCTACCGGAGAACCATCCGATCTTGATGAACAACAGGACACTGACCTTCTATCGCCGCTGCAGGAAGGTCGAAAACGGGAGCGTCTCCAGCGACAGCTCCCCCCGCGCATGACAACCACGCCGAACTTAACTTCAAAGCGGCCACCCCCCTTCTTCAAAAAAGAAAGGTAAAAGCATTAACTCTACCAATGATCTTAGCTCATGTCTCTCCCCCTGTGTGCAGGAAGAACCAGCACCAACTCTCTAAATGTGCATTATCACCTGGAACTATAGAGGAGTTGCCCGAGCCAAAGTCCGGGATCACCTCCAAAACCTCTTTAGGAATCAGCTGCCGGATGTCTTAGTCTTAGTCGAATCCCATGTAACTATTAATTATGTTAATGTAATAATTAGCCGCTTAGGTCAGAACTGGTCGGGGCTCGCGCAAGGTGGTACGGGTGCTTCAGGTGAAATCATCGTCGCCTGGAATCGACAGCGTGCTCAGGTGACCTCGCTCCTCACTTCTTCTCAAGCTCTGCATGCTATTATTACGATTGAAAACTTCTCTTTTTTATTATCTGCCATCTATGCTAGTTGTTCTCCTAATACCCGTGACCTTCTTTGGCAAAACCTCTCCACCTTATACCTCTAGATGACACCCCATGGATTATTATAGGGGACTTTAATTCTGTCCTTAACCCTTCTGATAAACGTGGTGGTTCTACCTTCCGGCAAACCAGATCCGCTTCTAACCTTTCTAGCTTAATGCATATGCAAGGACTCACTGATCTTCCATTAGTCGGTAATCAATTTACGTGTAATAACCGTCGGGGCCATGCTTGAATTCTCTGTAGACTCGACAAAGCTCTTTGTAGTCACCATTGTTTCCCACACTTTTCTGACTTATCACTAACTACACTCCCACGTTGTGTGTCCGACCATAATTCCTTGCTTTTAACTACAAGCTCTCGATGCCATAAATCCAGGGGGTTCAAATTTGAACATTTCTGGTTTGACTATCCTGAACCTAGGAATATTGTTACACGTGAATGGGTCTCTCAACACTCAGGGAGATCCATTGCACAGGCTCTAGGAAAGATTAGGAAGCAGACTTTAACTAGGAATCGGGATGTCCTAGACAATTTAGAAAAAACCTCTTCTGATGTCGAACATCAAATCTCTAAGCTTGAACATAAGGAATCCACCTCTGGGCTATCTGATAGGGAACTTGACCTTCTGCGAGCTGCCTACCATCGGCATGCTGCCCTTCTCAGACAGATCTCTGTCAAATGGTGGAGCAAGTCGAGAGTCAACTGGTTGAAACATGGAGACAAGAATACATCTTTCTTTCACACCGCCACTATGATAAGGCATAAAAATAACCATATTCTTAGTATCCAAGATGAAAATGGAACCATCATCACAAACGAGGATCACATTAGAAATCTATTTGTGAACCACTATCAGACTTTTTGGGGGCGCTCTAGTCTGCCTGCCATTGACATTGATAATTGGCCCCACCTCCCCACCCTCCCCCCAAACCTGGCCACAGCTCTTATTGCCCTTATTTCCCCCGTAGAGATCAAGGATGCCTTATGGAGCATGTCACTTGGAAAGGTCCCAGGACGTGATGGATTCACTACTGAATTTTATAAAGAGTACTGGGATATCATTGGCAATGAAATCACGCATGTCATCACCTCTTTCTTCCTCTCTGGACACATTCCTATTGAACTCACATTTACACGTCTTATTTTTATTCCAAAAAAATCCAACCCTCAATCTGTTAACGACTATCGACCTATTACCTTATGCAACGTTCTCTATCGGCTCATCTCCAAAATTATCTCTAATAGAATCAAGCCGATCATTAGTACCCTTGTGGATGAGGAGCAATTTGCGTTCATCCCCAATAGATCAATTCAAGATAACATTTTGCTAGCTCAGGAGTTAGCTCACTCGATCACTAAGGGGCGCAGAAAGCACATCATTATAAAGGCCGATATCAACAAAGCTTTTGATATGATCTCCTGGGACGCAATTATTAAAGTTCTAACTATTATGCGTTTTCCAAACCAATTTATTGACTGGATCAAGGCTTGCATTTAGTCCCCTATATTCTCATGTTATATTAATGATACTGAATCTCCTCTTTTTCGTAGTCACCGGGGCATTAGACAGGGGGATCCTTTATCCCCCTATCTGTTTACCCTCACATCCCAAGTTTTTTCATCCCTCATGAGACAAGCTACTACGAGTAATCATATCATTCCATTCTCCATGGGCACCTTTTCGCTAAGTCACATTCTTTTTGCTGATGATCTATTGATTATTATTGATGGAACGAAAGCAAACTCTACTAGATTAAAGCAGATCCTGCAGCTCTATGGGACCTTACTAATCAATGGATAAATCCCAACAAATCTGAGATTTTCTTTCAGCCTAGCCCCATCCAACGGCGCCGTTTGATTGTTGACATTCTTAAATTCAAAACTGGGAGCTTCCCATTCTCCTACCTTGGGGTCCTCATATCCTACAAAATCATTCCTGCCCACCAACACCATAAAATCACTGACTGCATTGCTTCTAAGGTCACTAGTTGGAAGAACAAGCTTCTTAATCAAGCTGGAAAGACAACACTCATTAACTCGGTGATCAATTCTGTTCCTATCCATGCTCTAAGCTCAACATATTTACCCGCTACTGTTCTAGAGACCATTTCTAGAGACCATTGAGCGGTTCTCTCGGACGTTCCTTTGGGGCTCAAATCATGACAGTAGGGGAACTCACCTCGTTAATTGGAATACTATCTTGCTCTCCAAGTCTGATGGTGGTCTGGGACTCCGCAATCTCAGGCTGGTCCGGCCAGCCCTATTAGTGAAGTGCATAATGAAGCTCATGAACAACCACCAGTCTATATGGGCCAATCTTATTTTTAACAAGTATGGTGCTATCGATCCTTGGAACATTTCCTTCATGCCTAAGCGGGATTCTTGGTGTTGGAAGCTTATTTGTGAATATGTCCAATGTACTCGTTTAGGTATGAGGAAAATTATTAGTAGCAGTTCCACCACTCTTGTTTACTCTGATCCGTGGATTTTTAATGTTCCGCTTGCTTATAAACCGACTTACATCAACATGGATCTTTTTCGAGATGAACTTACAGTAGATATCTTTATCTTGAATCGCTAATGGAACTTACAGCTCTTACACCTTTACTTTAGCCCGGACCTTGTTACTATTATCTCAAACATTTATATTCCTGCTCATGCCGAGGATGATATGTGGATTTGTGAAATGGATTCCCACGGTATTGCTCATGCTAAAACTGTTTATCTTTACCTCTGTCAGAGATCCGGGCCGACGCCTGCTGTTGGACGACCTGTCTAGTCGAAAATGTGGGGGATTCCGACAATGCCTAAGATTCATATTTTTCTTTGGAAGCTTTTACATAAAAAATTACCAACTCTTGACTTTATAAATCGTTTTACGCCTAATTTAAATCGTACGAGTGTGCTTTGTGGATCTGCTTTGGAAAGTGCAAATCACTTATTCTTTTCTTTTGCTTTCTCTATGCGCTTTTGGCATCTTTTTCAAGTGAATCTAAATTTACATTTTGAATTTTTGCATACTTGGACTGAGGGTGACTGGTTTAATGAAGGCATGACTCTTAATCGTTCTGATAGATCTCGCCTTCTCTCTTTGCTTGCTTTTGCTTTTTGGGAAATATGGCAATGTCGGAATAATGCACACTTTCGCTCCATTCGGGTAACCCAGCAGGCTGTATGGGAGAGGGTCTTCGCACAGTATAACGATTATGTCAGTGTCCACACGCCTGAGGCAGCCACCCCCCAAGACCCTATTTGGGTCCGGTGGGAGCCCCCCCCCCCCCCCCCCCCCCCCGACTCCTACGTGAAGCTTAACGCAGATGGCTCTTTTATTAGGGCGGGTCCGGTGGGGGGAGCAGGGTCCATTATCCGAACTCATACTGGCCGTTTTATTTTTGCAGGTGCTGTCAGGCGATATGCGGAGTCGGTGCTAGAACTTGAAGCTTGGGGTGTGCTCATTGGCATTAAGCGCTGTCTCCAGATGAACCTCACTAAAATCATTATTGAATCTGATTCTTCCAACTTGGTGCAAATCGTCAACGACACATCGGGTGTTCCTTGGCGCATTAGGACGATCATTGCTGATATCAAGGCTGTCCTTCATTCTCTTGTTTTTTGACGATTTTCTCACTGCTACCGGGAAGCTAACCGGGCTGCAGATTTTTTGGCTAATTTTGGTCGTACTACTCATGATCATTTTTGGGAGGCAGATCCTCCGTCGGATCTCTCCAGTATTTTATATCAGGACAATTCTGCTCTACTAATCAATAGATAAAATCTTTTTCTCAAAAAAAAAATCTGCTTTTTAGATGGTTTCGTTTATTTTTAAAACAAATCAAATTGAACTTGTTACACTGGTTCAATCCATTCTACAAACAAAACGTATCAATTCAGTCCTTTTAAAAGAATTGATCATTTTGATTGACAAATATTTTTTATATATAAACTTGTATGCATTATATATTTATTAAAATTAAAATTTTGTCTTACTTCGCTTTTTTCTCTACATTCACTATTTGCAATTGAAAGAAAAGTGAAAAGTTTTGCCATCCTCTTGTCTCCGCTTATCATCTCTTGTTAACCACACGCTTCCTTTTTCCCGTCTGAGTACTTTGACATAATAGTGTAAACCGTATCCGGCTCACAATTGCTATTGGAATGAGCTCAATAACGTGTTGCCAACAAAAAAAAAGATGGTTTCATCATAAAACAAATGATAGTGATCCGAGTATTGGACTAATTTATATTCATTAATGACCGGGAGCAAAATGAGGCTTGATAAAGTCGGAGAAAATGACACCTGAGAACGTCACGGGAAAATGCAAGGAACATTCGAAGCAGTAGAAGCACTTTAGTTTTCTTAAAAGAATCTACATTCAGTTCACAATCTACTTAACAGCCCACAGCAGTAGAAGTATGATAATATGGTTCAAAAGTCACAAATCTTTTAATAGCTCAGACTCGAATTACAAAGCACGGAGAGCATCATCATTAACCTGCCAGCATCCAAGTTTCAAAAGATGAGGCTATCTTTTGAAAGATCATTCGAAGGCCCACTGGTTCTCTCTTCGCACCTCTTCCTCTTCCTCGGGAGTGAAATCATTCTTGATGTTGAATGTCTTGCGTATCTCCTCTGGCGTCTTACCTTTGATCATGTCAGCAACAGTTTGACAAGTCAAATCCAGCAGTCCTTTAATGTTCAGATAATTGGCAGCCTGGAAACTCAAAAATGTGGCAGAAGATTGGCTACGTGTCAAGATAGCTGAAGAGAGGAAAATAAATGTCCAATATCCCAATATGCACGACACTTCATCTGAACGATAGAATAAGATCTGACGGGGATGGAACAAGTTATTGGGAAAGATAACACAGAGCCACCAAGGAAAAGTAGACAAGAAGAACCAATGACTGAACCAAGTCAAATTTTTTATCTGAATCCCATTAATATCCACAATCTAAGTTATGGAAATCGAATCAGTTGGATTATAAGTATGGCATTTGCCAAAAAAATATAGAAAATAATAATGTGCAAAAAAATTGGGATGTAATATAGGTCAGTGTGGAGATAACATTCATCCATTGCAGAAAAAGATCATAACAGAGCTATAAAAAAAAGAGCAGCAAATGATCCAATGTAAATTGCTTCAACAGGATATCAACATAGATTGGTAGAAATTTTCAAGATGAGAAATCCATTAAACTGCTTGAACTCAGTTGTACAAACAAAGAAAGAAATAGTCAATAGAGATTAATGCTAAATATTTTACAATTTGAGCTAGATGAGATTTGCAACATCATCATCAACACGCAAAAGTTCACTGGTAGCACCCGCCACTATGGCCTCATTTCAGTAGTTACATTAAACGCCAAATGCAATTCGCAAATGATAAATTCATGATACAAATGCATGATTTTTTTGTCTCCAAAAATTGAAGTCTTTTTTAAACTTCATAAAATTATTCAATCTGCGATAACAATAATATTTTCCATAGGTAGAGTACTTAATTGATGTCCACGTTCATTGGACTCATGAAAAATCTAGATAGGTATAGAAAACAAAGGTTTGAAAAAGAGGAAGGGAAGCAGGAACTTTTCCACACTACTCAACCCCAAATTGAACTGAATCAGAAGAAATTTGTTATCCAAATGAACTCAACCACTGAGCTCAAATGCAATGATTTTACGTAAACTAAAATCAAATAACATTATGACAGAAAGCCCTGAACTCAAATTTACATAAACTCAAACCCTAGACTTTAGGTAAATTCAACCCCTGAACTCAAATTCCTAAACTAAAATGACTTCACAAATCCAAAATCACAGATATCAACCAACAAACAGCAAATCACAAATGCCAAAAAGATAACATAAAAATAAAATGACAGCTGAACCAAGTGGCGACATGTCACCAGGTAAACAAATTCGGACCTAATATCCAAACACAAGATTGAGTCTAATGCCAGATTAAAAAATGACAAACCGTTTGCCCAGTGAGAAATTGCATGTTTTACATCTCAGGGCAATGTTGAATAACATTTTGCATGGTGTCCTCTACCATTAGTTTCATGGAGACATGGAGGGTTAATAATTCATAGATGATCCATTTCGAATTGAATCATGAGACGGTCAAGAAAAGAAAGTGTACCTTATTTCATCATTTTAAATGTAATAGTGTAAGATCCGAGACTAACAGTAAGTGAATACTAGCAATTGTTATAATAAGGCACGAGTAAATACACATTATTGATTAACATAAGCTTGTTCTTTCAATTATCCTGTTCTGTTTTCAGGAGCCATAAACAAATCATAACAAGTAACATTTATCTAGAATTTTAATGTTCATAACGCCAGATGTAAAACTGGAGTACAAAATCAACTATAATGCTTCTTGGTAATACATGAAATAAAAGACGTCCACCAGTTGATTCATTGGATGTATCATACCACATGCATTTTTCATACATGTGCCTGATGAAGCAAGACATAAGAATAGAAGAATAAGAAGCACTCGCATTTTTCATACATGTGTCTGATGAAGGAAGACATAAGAATAGAAGAATACAACGCACTTGCATTTTTTTCATATATGTGCCTGATGAAGCAAGATATAAAAAAAATAGAAGAATATAAAACACTCAAATTTGTCGCATGTATTTATAGCGCTACCTAAAACTAAATGCCACAAGAAGGCGGATGACAGAAAAGCAGCACCTATTCACAGGCAATACGAGATATATAAATAAGCCAACTATCTGGTGTGATAATAAAGTACTAGAAGCCAACTATCTGGTGTGATAAGTACCTTACAACACCTCAACATGTTCGTTCTGCTAGTAACGAGCAAGCTCTGAAATATTATGAAGAAAAATCTATGAAGAATATCGAACGAATATTTGGCCGAAAGGAAGCTACAGTTGCATCAACGAGGACGTCGAGGAGTGATATAACAGCGATCCGATCTAGTGGAATGGGAGAAAAACAATGGGTGAGGATCTTACCAAGATGAGGTCGAAGAGGGTGGCCTGGTCGACCTTCACGAACTCGGCATCCCAGGTTTTCAGCTCGTCCTCGGCGTTCTTGGAGGCGTCGTCGGAGGATTTGGAGGCCGCCGCGGCCGCGGCGTCGACGTGCTTCTTGCAGTACTCGACGATCTTGGAGAGGATCCTGGAGGTGACGTTGGGTAGGGGGATGCCATTCTCGGCGCAGTCGTCTTCGATCATATGCTTGATGGTCTGCGACTCCATCGCCACCAAATCCTCGACCTCGAAGACCTCGCCGTCGGAGCTCCTGAGGGTGATCATCTTGGCCATCGCCGGTGGGGAGGTCGACAGGACCGAGACGGAGGGGATCGATCGAATCGATCAGGTGATGGATTGGGAAAGAGCAGAAACCAGAAAGCCCTAAAAAGACAATGAATAAGGAGGGGAACGACCTCGAGCGCACAAGCAGATGAGGCGACGGTTGGAGTTTATTTTTATTGTTGTCACTTTCTTAAATGCCATGGCATGGATCTAATCCATAGGGAACTGAACCGTCTACAGAGGCCGGACCCGATTCGGGTGAAAACGTGGCTGGAATGAACAGGTCATAGGCCCATTTGATCACGTGGATTACTTGAAATTTTTTTCCTTTGCTACGTGGGCCTTAAGCCCACGGATTTGGAGATGATGGAAAATATTTAAAAGGAAATTAAAAATGCCACATATAGAAAGGCGCAATTATTTGTCATCTAAATTGCTCAAAATGTACAAAATATTTTTTTCTGTATATCATAAAATTGGCACCCCACTTAATGAGATAAGACTTTGTTGTTATTGTTATTGTTGTATCATAAAATTGGCACACATATAAATAAGAAAAATAGGTGACATATCATATAAAAAACTAATATGCATCTTCCACAAATTTGTGTATTTTAAATTCTATCTGAGATTAAATTTTTACTTTTATATACATTTTGTGATACCTACTCTTGAATCCATGTACTATCTAATTTATTCATAATTTGATCATTTACTCTTTTTGTCTGTAGTTCTCTTGTAATGATGGAACCTCATTAAATTTGGATGCACTTTCTAACTTCAATGAGTTAGTTATTTTTAGTTTGAGAGCTAGAGTAGCTCATCCATATGCATGGATTTAGATACTTTGGTTCTCAATTTTAATGACAACTTTTACTTATTTATTTCACTTTTATCTTTGACATAATGCTCTAAGCATATTCTTATTGTTAATTATTTTGAAAGAGTGAGATATCTTTATTTCATATTTTCGATTTATGTTATCAATGGATCATCATTTTTCGATTTATATTTCATTTCCATATTTTCATTTTTTATTAGATATTTTCTTTTGTTAGACCCGTTCATTTAAAATCTCAAAGATACAATAATATTAGATTTTTTAGATAGTTGTAATTTCCTAGGATTTATATCTTTTTCTAGTTGTTAATGTTATTAATTACTATACTTAGCTCTAGTTTATGGGTAACTTTTTTCACCTTGTAGATTCAATACTTAAATGTTATTACTAATACGTTGTGTGCTTGTGATTGTCTTAGTGTAATGTTGTAGAACTTGTAGTTATTATTCTTATTTTAACAAAATTGGAAATTCATATTGCATGTGGGTTTTCACATTCTTAATCTATGAATAGACCTAAAAGTGAAAACTATTATTTCATATCCATTGTCACAAGGGTCGTGTGTACAACATGATGCTTGTAAATGAGCAATGTGAAAACGAAACCATCTAAGGTACACTTAAATTTGATGACATTCATGTTTGATTTAAGTGCTACTCAATTTTTTTTTATTTTGAAGAAATTTGCACCTTTGTTGAGCATGAAGCCATAGGACATTGGTTTGCACTCGATACCATTTTCCATTGGTTTTCCACTCATAAGTACATTCTAGGAGTACCGATCGAAGTGAAAGAAAATAATCTCTACATATATGATCATTCTAATCAAATGCTACGATGTGATGTTAGGTATAAACTCATTGTTCTTATCATAATACCTATATTTATTGTAGAGAAAAGAAATTTAGTGAGCCCCATACTGTCAGAAGAGGCACACTATTCATCCAATTGTCCTCGACGAAAGTGTTATTTAAAGTTCATTTGAGAATGGTTACATCAACTCCGGATAATCGATAATGATGTATTAAAGATAACATTCAAAATTATATATGATTATTATGAATTATAGTGATGCCATTCGGACTAATTAATGCAACAATATCCCTCATGGATTTAGTGAGCGAACTACTGAAATTGTATTCGGATAAGTTCTTCATAGTATTTGCCACAGTCATCTTTATTTATTCATCAAGTCTAAAAGAGAACGAGGAGAATCTGGAATTGTTATGCAAATATTGAAAAAAAAAGTTGTATTCTAAATTCTTGAAATGTGAAGTTTGACTAAATAAGATAATGTTCTTCAAGAACATCATTAGCAAAGTTGGCATATTAGTGGATCTTGCCAAAGTGAAAGTAATAGCCAACTAGGTTCAACCAAAGAATGGGGTAAATTACACGAATGGGTCCCCAACTTTGAGTCGATTTTCAGTTGGTCCCCCAACTTCAATTTATAACCAGAACGTCCTCCATCTTTCATTTTCTTGCACGCTTAGTCTTCTTGACCGGTGATCGCAGATTCTCCGGTTGCTTTGCTTACGTGGCCGACTTTCTCTCTCGACCACGTCAACTTAAGTCGGCCACATCAGCTTAAAAATTTTAAAAAAATAATAAAAAAATATGAAGATGTCCACATCATTTAAAAAATAAAAAAAAGTGAGTTGGGAAGAGAGAGGGAGGGGGGCGACTGCCCCCTCCGATCGAGCTCGCCGTCTGAGCTCGACTAGCCGACGAGTTGGATTGGAGGGGGCGGTCGCCCCCTTCCTCTCTCTCTCTCGCCGTGCTGGAGAGAGAAGGAGGGGGCGATCGCCCCCCTCCCTCTCTCTCCTGCACGCGCGGAAGAGAGGAGGGGGGCGACCGCCTCCCTCTGGTCGAGCTCGTGGAGAGAGAGGGATGGGGCGACCGCCCCCCTCCGGTCGAGCTCGACCAGATAAAAAAAATATGAAGATGTCCACATCATTAAAAAAAATGAGTTGGGAAGAGAGAGGGAGGGGTCGACCGCCCCCCTTCGATCGAGCTCGCAGGCTAAGCTCGACCGGAGGGGGGCGGTCGCCCCCCTCCTCTCTTCCGCGCGTGCGGGAGAGAGAGGGAGGGGGGTGACCACCCCCCTCCGATCTAGCTCGTCGGCTGTTTTTATTTTTTTAATGATGTGGACATCTTCATATTTTTTTATTATTTTTTAAAATTTTTAAGCTGACGTGGCCGACTTAAGCTGACGTGTCCGAGAGAGAAAGTCGGCCACGTAAGCAAGGCAACCGGGGAACCTGTGATCACCAGTCAGGAGGACTAAGCCTGCAAGAAAATGAAAGATGGATGACGTTCTAGTTATAAATTGAAGTTGGGGGACCAACTGAAAATCGACTTAAAGTTGGGGGACCATTCGTGTAATTTACCCCCAAAGAATGTATAAAAAAATTAAGCACTTCCTTGAATTAGCAAGATATTATCATAGTTTATTAATTATTTCTTCAATATTACATCATCACTAATCAACCTATAAATGGAAAGCATCAAATTTGAATGGTCAATACCTATTCTAATTATACCTTCGGGCCAAAGAGATTGCATAGCATATAGTCATGCATGCGACATTGTGTTAAGGTGATCTTGAGGCAACATGAAAAATTAGAAGCATACACGTCAAGGCAATTGAAGAAAATATGAGAATAATTATTCGATGCATGGTTTAAAATTGGTAGTTGTGATCTTCACTCTCAAGACATGAAGACACTATTTATATGACAAAGAACTCGTTTACATACCACAAGAGCTAATGGCTTAGATTTTCTACTCTTTTCCTCTAAGAAAAATGCATAGTTTTATAGACTTATACTGCATTTTTATCATATAAGACAAACATTTTTAGCCTTTTACCTGCATCTCTAAATTTTTATGTTATCTCAGTCATTTTTACCAAGAACATATATTAAATGCATGCGAACTTATAAGTTCTTATGTTTTAGAAAGTGCCCTCGCAACCACGTATGGGGACACATGTTGCTGAAGGAACCTAAAGCCAAGCTAGCACAAAAGGACAAAAATAGAGTGACACACAATAGAGAATTAGAATTGATTATGCTATAAGGAATCAACCCTACATAAAGGGGACAAGTGTCAACAATCAAGATATATCATGTATACTTTCTACTCGTGTTCATCATGCATTTATTCCATGTTAAAGTTCAAGCACATGTTTTATTACTGAAATACAAGTTTTACTATTTCTCCTCAGACATATGTGAAATATGGTAATATGCATTTCTGAGATGACATTACTGTTTGTTTTAAGTAATTTTCATGTAGAAATTCTTGACGGGACATGCAGACATATGCCCCTACCTACGCACTTAAATGATTTCAAGGAAGACACCGCACGGGGGCATGCAGTCAGATGCCACCACCTGAACACTTAGGAGAATCAATGCAATGAGTTGGATATGAGGGTGTTTCCAAATTCCAAGATCTTCTTTTTTTTTGTTAGTCTCCATATCCTTTTACAATCTTAAGACTTGGTGCCACATGTCCACTCATCCATGTGCTCCTTTGTCTTATTCTACCCACTTTTTCAGGCAAAGAGATATGCTTGTGGAATGTTGAATGCGCATCCTTGGTTGTCTCTTTCTTTATTTTATGTTGGGATTTAAGCTTGTCATATGTCCATTTGTTCACCTACTCTCTTGTTCGCATTTGTTCATAAAGTGTAAAAGAAGCTTCCTTCCTCTAATGCCAAGGAAAATTTGTCGGTTGATGTGGATGGGTGCCTCCTTCAATTTGTTTGTTGTTCTAGATCGGCTGCCCAAGGTGAATTGTGTTGTGTTTCTCTTAAATCCATCTAAGTGTACATGTGGTGGCATCTATCTGCATGCTCCCATGTGATGCTTTCCTTGAAAACATCTAAGTGCGTAAGTGGGGGCATATGCCTGCATGCTATGCTGACGGTTGGAACTTCTACATGAAAAATACTTAAAATAAATAATAATACCATCCCAACAATGCACTATGCAAAGATAATGTTAGAAATAAGAAAGTAGATAAGATAGGAAAAAGGGAGGCATTGAGGTAGGGGAAAGGCGGGATGAGGAAGGAAGAAAGGCAACTTTTGTGGAGAAGAAGAAGAGAGGTGTCGATCCAAGAAAGGAGGTCGTCTTTTGAGTTTCCAACTCTACTCCTTTATCTTTTACTTTTTAGTCTGATTTTTTATTATCATTTGTGGATTTTTCGTGAACAATGTTTAGTAATAGTTCAACAATGTTTAATGTTGTGATTATCTCAGCTATGTGTAACTAATTAGCCATCAAGACGGGGGAACATATGAAGGAAACTCTTTGGAGTATGTTTTTTTATGCATTGGATGCTTTCTGCTTAAAGGCGAACTATTTCTATCTCTGACATCTTTTAATAAAAAAATGTTGTTCTTATCTTCGACTTGACTTTCATTTCTTTGTTGGTTCATTACTCTTGCCCATAATAAAACTTTAAGAAGGGAGTGATATCGAATTAGCTTGGTGAGGATCCGAAAGGTTAGATGGCTATATTAGGAAAAATGATCAGTGAATTGATGTAAACTAAGCTAAAGTTGAGAGAGGAAAGCTTAGGGAAGTAATATTCATTATTTGTCGAATTCTATGATTTAGACATAATCTCCCAACATCTTGAGAGGCGATGAGCAAACTTCTGTCCGATGTGCATTTCAATCCATAGTCTCAAAGTGGGAGTGGAGAGACTGAACAATCTTAATCGCGAGAGCAATGGGACCTATCTCTGTCATTTATTGATTTGAGTTGCATCCTATAAGCATGGTTAATCAAAGTTCATCCCTAATGATAATCCTTTAAGTCTTGAATATTAACATTATTTACACTCCTCCTCTATTCCTCATTTGCATTTTCTACATAATTGACTAAGAAACAACTGAAGCAAAACCCAAAAAGATATTAAAAAGGTGGGCTTTATTGGAGAAAAAGTTTAAGGCAACTCATAGAAGATAAAAAGTCTTATGCAGACAGGACGAAAAGAACAAATATTCAAAGTTGGTGATTGACTAATGTTGAAGATTTCTCCAATGAAGGATGCAATGAAATTCAATAAAAAGGATAAACTAAACCCTAAATATGCTAGACCTTTAGAAATACTTGTCTTGGTAGGAGATGCAACATATAAATTGACACTACCACCTTCTTATGCACATGTGTACAATGTCTTCCACATGTTCATGCTACACAAATGTCAATATGATGATGTTAACATAATTAGATTAGAGAAACAAAATTTAAATGAAGATCTCACTTATATAAAGCATCGGACCAAACTTTTGAAGAACAAGATGATTCAAATGGTAAAGGCGATTTGAACACATCACACAAATGACATATCATTTAAGAATAAAATGACGAGAAATAAATTTTCCACGTTTTGTAAATTGTTTTTTGTATTTTTCTTTTTATGAAAATTCGAAGATGAATTAACTTTAATTATAATTATATGATGTCCCTTTTTTTTAACAATTAAATAAATAAATATTTATTCTAGGAATTCTAATTTCAACTATTATTTTAATGATTAACTCCAAAAATAAGTTTTGATTAGATATAAACTATGGATTTAAAATAATAGATGATAATTTGGGTTAGATTAGATTTAATAAGTCAACCATTAATTAATTATAATTAGAATTCAGAGGGATGAACTATAATTAATTAAAAGATTAAATTTGATGGGGATTATAAGTTGCTGATAAAATGGAAGTGAGATAAAAAAATTATAAATAGGATCCCTTAGATCATCCATCTTTCCATCCCCATGAAAGTTCTCTCATTCTCTTTCTCTCTCATGTGTTTACTTTACCGATGATGACAACCAAGGCATACGACAGATTGGCTAATAGGAGAAACAATAGGTGACTTTGGTCTAATCATTTGAATGTAGGGTGTGACTTTAAGTGAGATTGAGGTCATGCCCATCATCTCCGCAACCACAACAATATTTGGTAAATGCGACAAAATAAGATATATAAGAGGGATTCATGATTAGGTTGAGATATCATGTGAGATGCACCTGCGATTGTCCGCAACACCGTAAAGTTGTAGTCATAATTTAGAGTCTCACCAAAAAGTCTTTGACATGACTTCTATCCCGGCCATAGCTTTTGTTCTGGTCACAACTTTTGAAAGTTTCGATCATTACCTTTTGTAGACTATAAAATTTTCAATATGCAAAAGTATCGGCCATAACTTTTTCAGTATGCAAAAGTCTTCGTCACAACTCTCCGGTTAGGACTTTTAGACCATCAAAAAGTCTCGAGCAAGACATTAGAAAGTCCTAGCCAGGACAAAGTTTCTGCCAAGACTATTAGTTGCACTAGGTGAGATCAACAACATCGAAAAAATTATATTTTATTCAAAATATTATTGTGATTAATAGTTTTTATTATTGTTAAGTGAAATTTTATCTTAATCATGTTATGATTTTGATATCATATATTGATTGTATTGTTATTGATTAAATTAATTTATATTATTAACCTATTAAACTTTGGATTGAGTTTTGTCGTACATAATTAAAAAGGACAAATAGAAATGTCCATAGTAAACAAAATAAAAGTTGAAAAGTGTTGGATCACCATGTATATTAATTGTCCCAAGTCAAGACTGATTGTTAAGTGAATTGAATGAATCATATAACATAATTGTGGGATTAATACATTAGTCTCTATTGAAAATTATGATTGTATGGCCAGTAGTCCTCCACCATATATGAATATATTGAATTAAATTGAGTTAGCTTATTGTGGCACTGATTCTTGCTTGAGAGTGAGATGGTGTTTCTCTTAATTGATTGAGAGCTTTACCATTGAAATAGATAAGATCGAATACTAAATTGAATTATATCAATTTAATTAATGATCAAAGAATTGATATTAAATTGAAAATTATTATTGAATTTATAAATGACTATTATCTATAAAAATTGTTAGTTATAAATTGGTTATTGATCCGACCATTGATAATTAATAATAGCTAATTGATAATTGATAAAAAAATGGCCTATTGATTATTGTCTGATCTATTATTGTTAAATTGATATGCTTATTGTGTTGACTATTCCATTAACCATTTACTTAATTATCTTATTTTATGTTGAATAATTTGATTATCTTTTATAGCCTATGTATTGACTATTTTGTACTGGTTATTTGGTACCGATGAATTTTTCCTACACCTGAATATATGCAGATGATGAAAAAATAATAAAGAATGATCCGATACTAAGGTTTTCAATATCAAGAGTCTAATTAAACTCATTTTGGGTCTCGTAAACTCGTATCGTGAGTCGTATCGTAAATTCGTAGTCTATGTTCCAAATATATTTAATTAAAAAATAATTATAATATTGTCAATAACATTACCATGTTTATACCTATGCTATATAAATATGGTGAGCATGTTAATTTTATTTGTTAAAAAAACTTATAGCATATAGTATTGCCCAAGTAGATGATAGGATAATATAACCAAAAAAATCATAAGCAATAAATTTTAACAATTTGAACTATATGTTCTATTACAAAATATGTAATGTTGGTGAAATACATGATAATAATTATCTTATAAAAATAAAAGTTATTTGAGCTAACAAATAAATAAAGCTTGTGTCGCAAAAATATAGACTATGAAATAAAAGAATGAATATCCTAAATTGTGATTATACTTATCTTATAAAAAGATTCAATAACTTGGAATGCATGACAATTTTAAAGGCAAGACTCAGTAAATGCAAAAGAAAAAGAATAAAATAGTTGAATCAAGATTTATGAAAATAAAGTAAAATACAAAAAGGAGAAAATATGACTAGGAGATTACCATTGACAAGGTAAGCTCATGACAGTAAGCTAGAGATGATTAAATAAGGGTGAATTAATACAATAAGCAAGTATAACTTTGAATTACTTGTAGTGACACAAAAGATGAAATAATTATAAGATTTAACTAGTTGCGAAAAAATTAACTTCTTAATAATAACCAATATTTTTTCGTGATTAAAGGGATGAAAAAAAATTCAATTATTATGATAGGAATAATATTTAGGAGAGAAGCAATCGTATTCATATTTATTAAGTAATACATTTTAATCCAAGCCTACTTTTATCATTTTCTCACATAGAACATAGACTCTAAGATTCTACAAGTAGTCTTTTAAGAGTTAACCGAGTTTAACGAGTTTGAATAGTTAATTCGCGAGTAAACTTGAGTTTACTTCTATTTTCGATTTTGATAAGAGTTGACTCAATTTTGCACTATAAACTCTTAAACTCGTCTGGCTCACGATATTAATAACCTTAGGTGGCTGAGTGGATCAATTCGTTGACTGATAGTATTGCACATGACATAGGATTGAGTCATTAGTATTATCGTTTACTATTATTTCACATTTTTATATTGTAATTGGGCATTTTATTTGAATATTATGATTATTAATTATTATTATTAAAATTCTTTCGCATTTATGATTATCTTTTGAAATAATTATTTTATAAAAAATTGATAGCGTCGATGACTTTAAGTACATGTTTTCTCACATAGATCCTGAGCATTACACTTTATGTTATTATCAAAGTCAATTATTTTTACCATATTTGAATATTGAAATAAACAAAGTAACTAATCATTTACTAAAAATAAAAGTCTAAATAATTTATTTATTTTCTTTAGCCTTTATCACTTAAATAAATATTAATATAAGTTTATAAATTATGAGTTTACATATATATTACATATTCAAGATCAAAGAAAAAAAATATTACAACAACTATTTTGTTCTTTTATTTATTAAAATTTGTTGATTGTTTTACTTTTATATGTGTAATTTTTATACATGTTGTTAATAACTATATGTTATAAGTATTTTAATTGAACATAATTTTATTACTATAGCTTCTGTTGATG
The DNA here is from genome assembly GCA_030549335.1 of Pontederia crassipes. Lineage (NCBI taxonomy): Eukaryota > Viridiplantae > Streptophyta > Magnoliopsida > Commelinales > Pontederiaceae > Pontederia > Pontederia crassipes. The sequence goes on from JAUKPH010000017.1 coordinate 10,523,639, forward strand.
TTCGGTCGGAAATTAATAAAATTAGAAATGAAACTCTAGAATTTAATATTCTTCATTGACAAGTTTGTTTTTATTTTATTGATAAGTTGGCATTATAGTATAATGAAAGCTTTTCAATAAAAATACAAATATGTTCTATAAGTAAAATGTTTATAATTTGTACCTTTTACTTTCGAAAAATATTGCTAATATATATATATATATATATATATATATATATAAGCAGAGGTAAAAGCATGAGAGTCGAGAACGCGATAAGTGACGGAATATATAGACGACACATGTCATAAATCTTATTTTCGAAATTAAAAAATAATATAAAATAAAAATTCAGTTTAAATCTAAAAGATAAAACAAATCATAGAAAGTTTGTTATATAAGGTAACAATACATAAAACTTCCGAAGATAACAAATTATTTTTTACTTACATAATATCTTTTAGAAAGAAAATAATATTTATTTTAATCACACTCAGATTGATAAAAAGAAAAGTTTAATCTTAATATGACTCAAATTGAATTATATGTTTTAAATTATTATTTTTACTTTCTGAAATAACAAATTATATTTTAAAAGCAATAATAAGTAATTTTAAATTATTTGTTTTAAACTTTCTATGATTTGTTTTATCTTTTAGATTTAAACTGAATTTTTATTTTATATTATTTTTTAATTTCGAAAATATGATTTATGACATGTGTCGTCCATATATTCCGTCACTTGTCGCGTTCTCGACTCTCATGCTTTTACCTTTGCTTTTATATATATATATATATATATATATATATATATATACATATATATATATATATATATATATATATATACATATATAGATATTTCGTTTCTACCAATTTGAGTATGATTACAAGTAAAAATATTTCCTATTTTTAAAAATTTGTCATTTTCTGGAATTAAAAAATAATTTAAAATGTACAATTCAATTTGAGTCATTTTCTGGAATTTAAAAATAATTTAAAATGTATAATTTAAAAATTTATCAATCTGAGTATGATTAAAATAAATATTATTTTCTTTCTAAAAGATATAATGTAAATAAAAAATAATTTGTTATTTTCGGAATTAAAATATAATATAAAATAAAATTTTAATTTGAGTCAAATTAATATTAATCTTTTATTTTTATCCATTTGGGTATATCAAAATAAATTATTTACTTTCTAAGTGATATTTTGTAAGTATTTTTTATTTTCAAAATTTTGAAATAAAAGAAGATTAAATTTATGAGTATTTTTATTATAATCAGATTCTTTAGTTATGATTGAAATAAATAATATTTTTTTCTAAGGATAATGTATAGATAAAAATAATATTGTTTTAAAAGAGAACATGTTATTTTCGAAATATAAAAATAGTTTAAAATAAATAATTCAGACTAAGTCAAATTAAGATTAATTTTATCTTTTTTATCAATTTGAGTATGATTAAAATAAATAATCTTTTCTTTCTAAAAGGTAATGTACAACTATTACATTTTTAGAATATATTCCTTGTTTTCAAAATTTAGAAATAATTTAAACAAAGAATTCTATTTGGGTCCAATAAAAATTAAATTTTCCTTATAAAATAAATGCAAATTTACAAATCATAAAAACAATTCTGTTTTTGGAAAGTAGTTAATTATTTAAGAAAAAATAATTTAAGAAATGGGGTCTTGATAGAAGGAAATTGAATTTTAAAATTTTTAAAATAGACTAACTTATTTATCACATTTAAATGCCAATAAATTAATTTTATTAATTATTATAAATTATAATATCCTAATTCTATACTATTTTTGTAATATTCATGCACGGGATTTAGGATCAGTTGTTTTTAATATGAATTAGGAATGACTTTTATTTTTTTTAATTAGAATTAGAATTATCATATGTTTTTAAATCTTTAATAATATACTTGTTGTTTAGTCCGAAATTTTGATAACCTTTTATTAGTAATCTTATGATTAAAGTTTTAATGATCAGGGCATTAAATGGACGTCGATTGTTTAATACATGTGTTAATATGATATGAGCATGCATAGAAAAAACTGCAAATAAATGAAACAAAAGAAAATGTGATCAGTAACAAGCAAAATACTAAAATTGGTGATTAAACCCATAAAAAAGGTTTAGTATGCATTTTGTGCCTTTATGGAATTTGGGCAAGTAGTTTTATTCTCAATTTTATTTTAAAATATGATAACTATTTTGCAATCGATGTCAACTATTTAATTCGTGCAAAGATAAACGATAAACGAAGTCAACTATTCAAGTAGTGGTAATTCTTTCTAACACTCATTAGAAAAATGATAAACGATTAACGAACTCATGATCATAAATTTTCAACATTTTTTATGATTAGAACGCATCAAGGAATTAAGTTTTAAGAGAAAATTTAATTTGTTTTTTTCGATATACATATGTTTTTCTTCCGAGCCTATTTTTCTTCAAAAAAAACATCTTCTCCAAATAAGTAGAATCTCACTAATGAAATATGTCTTTAGCGGTATGTTCTTTTATTATTAATAAAATATTTGTAATTAACCTAGGAAAAATGGTTAAGGAAATATTCTATACATTTTAATGAAGCTAAAAAAAATTAGGTTATTTCCTCTAACTATTTCTAAACTATCGCGAATTACTATATATAATCACATACTACGAACTTTATTTTTGAGTACCTAAACTATCACGATTTTTTCAATTTGGTCATTCCGTCCAATTCCGTTAACTTCTCCATTATTTTTTATTTTTCGTATTTGTGAAAAGTCCATTTATACCCCTACTATGAATTAAATTATTTTTATATAAAATAATATATAATAATAAATATAAAAGTAATTAAAAAAAGAAAAACCCACATGGAGGAGGAGGAGGAGGAGGAGGAGGAGGGGGGGGGGGGGGGGGGGGGGGGGGGGGGGGCTCGCCGCCCCCTACGTCGAACAAGAGGGGGGCGGCGACCCCCCCCCCCCCTTTCTCTTTCCGAACACCGAGAAAGAGAAGGGGGGGGGGGGGGGGTGGGGACGACGACGTAGGGGGGCGGCGACTGCCCCCCGCCCCTTTTTTCGGGCACAGTAAAAGAGAAAGTGTGGGGGGGTTCGCCGCCCCCTGCGTTGACAATGAGGGGGGCGACGACCCCCCGACTTTCTTTCTCTTTCCCGACGTCAGGAAAGAGAAGGAAGGGGGTCGCTGCTCCTCCGCGACGTCGTCGACATCCACAACCCCCCCTCCTTCCCGGCGCCAAGAAAGAGAAAGGGGGGGGGGGAGGGGTGTGGCCCCCCGGCGCAATGAAAGAGAAAGGGTAGGGGAGGGGGGGGGGGAGGGGGTGGTCGCCGCCCTCCTGACGACGCAGGTTGACGAAGAGCCCCCTCCACGTGGTCTTTTTTTTAATTACTTTTATATTTATTATTTTATATAAAAAATATAATTCAATTAAGAATATGGTATAATGGACTTTTCACAAATGCAAAATATAAAAAATAACGGAGAAGTTGACGAGTTGGATGAAAGGATCAAAGTAAAAAAATCGTGATAGTTTAAGTATCAAAAAAATGAAGTTTATAGTCTGGGATTAGATGTGATAATTCGGTGATAGTTTAGGGGTGGTTAGAGGAAATAATTCAAAAAAATTTAAAGGAAAGAAAAAGGCTTCGAGGCAGAACCGGATTCTAGTTATCGAATTCGGATCCGATCAAACACGCCGCCACATCGCAACAGATCAAAGCCTTTTTAGGGTTTCTCTTCTCCCTCCGTTCCCCCCCTTTTTCCCCGACTCATTTCGATTCCTCACCATGGATCTCCTCCGCGATTACTCCGAGGACGGCGACGAGACACCGGAAGATGAACAGGAGCAAAAGGACGGCCCTCCGCCGGCTCCCTCAGAGTCTCCGGCGCCGGAGGGGGGCGGCGAGGAAGCGTCTTCGTCGCCGGATTCCTCCCCGCTCCGCCTCTCCCTCCCGGCGAAGTCGTCCGCCCCACGCGTTGACGACACCACCCTCGCCCTCGCCGCCGCCGAGAACGCACGCGCCACTCACCGCCCGCTCGACCCTTCGCAGCACGCCGTGGCCTTCAACCCGACCTACGATCAGCTATGGGCGCCGATCTACGGCCCCGCCCACCCCTTCGCAAAGGACGGGATCGCCCAGGGAATGCGCAACCACAAGCTCGGTTTCGTGGAGGACGCCTCCATCGAGCGCTTCATGTTTGATGAGCAGTACAATACGTTCCACAAGTACGGCTACGCTACCGATCCCTCCGGCCTCGACTACGTCGGCGATCTCGATGCCCGGGCCAAGAACCAAGGCTTGTCCGTGTACAACGTCCCCCAGCAGGAGCAGAAGCGGCGCCGCATCCAGGGTAAGGAAGCCAATGACGCAGAGGATGACTCCGCACGACCGCCCGAGGTTGAGAACCCTGCGACGGACGATTGGCTTCTGAAGAATAAGACGAGCCCTTGGGCCGGGAAGAAGGAGGTGGTGCAAGGGGAGCTGACGGAGGAACAGAAGAAGTATGCCGAAGAACATGCAGAGAAGAAGGCCGCGAAGGAGCAAGGTGCGGAGGGTAGGAGCGGCGACAAGGCTGTCCATGCTGATAAGAGCACATTCCACGGGAAAGACGAGCGCGACTACCAGGGTCGGTCGTGGATTGAACCGCCAAAGGACGCCAAGGCCTCAAACGACCATTGTTACATCCCGAAGCGCTGGATTCACACATGGAGCGGGCACACCAAGGGCGTTGCAGCCATCAGGTTCTTCCCCAAGCATGGCCATCTCCTTCTGTCAGCTGGAATGGACTCGAAGGTTAAGATTTGGGATGTCTACAACTCAGGCAAGTGTATGCGGACTTACATGGGCCACTCGAAAGCTGTTCGTGACATATCCTTCTCTAACGATGGCTCCAAGTTCTTGAGTGCTGGATATGACAAGAACATTAAGTACTGGGACACCGAGACAGGGAAGGTAATCTCGACATTTTCAACGGGGAAGATTCCCTATGTAGTGAAACTAAATCCGGACGATGACAAGCAGAATATTCTTCTCGCGGGGATGAGTGATAAGAAGATTGTTCAGTGGGATATGAACTCTGGTGTCATCACACAAGAGTATGATCAACATCTAGGAGCTGTTAATACTATCACATTTGTTGATAATAACAGGAGGTTTGTAACGTCCAGTGATGACAAGTCCCTTCGAGTATGGGAATTTGGGATTCCAGTGGTTATAAAGTACATCAGTGAGCCACACATGCACTCAATGCCTGCAATATCTCTTCACCCGAACATGAACTGGCTGGCAGCTCAGAGCTTAGATAATCAGATACTTATTTATAGTACCAAAGAGAGATTTCAGCTGAATAAGAAAAAGAGATTTGCAGGTCACGTTGTAGCAGGGTATGCCTGCCAGGTGAATTTCTCACCAGATGGACGATTTGTTATGTCAGGTGATGGAGAAGGGAAATGTTGGTTCTGGGATTGGAAGAGCTGCAAAGTCTTCAGAACCTTGAAATGCCACGAAGGTGTATGCATTGGATGTGAGTGGCATCCATTAGAACAGAGCAAGGTCGCCACTTGTGGGTGGGATGGTATGATCAAATACTGGTAAGTCTTCCCAATTTCTTCACTTTGTTTAGAAGTAAACAAATGAATAGTTTTTCTTCCCCCTTTCAGAAAAGGATAGGTTTCTTTGATTTATGTTTTGCCACTATTGTCTTTTTAAATTGTTTTACACATGCATCATAGTCAATTATTGTTCCTTCTTTCCATGTGTATTTTTTATACCAGTGATTGAGCTTCATCCCTTTTTCCAATTCGACTTGCAAATTGGTTGTGCTGTACATGTTTAGATTTTTTGTTTTTATTTCTCACTTGAAAAAGATAAACTTGCTTTATCAAGGAGGAAATTAATAAACATGAGACATTAAGGCCAAATGCAAATATCTATGGGACATTATATCATGAGATATTGTAAACAGAATGAAAATTAGCTGAAACCTAATAATTGCGACCCCAACACTGTTACAGTAATTTGGAAAGAGTAACATAGTACAAATTAACAAGTCACTGCCTATTTTTCCTGTTTATACAGAATTAGAAAAGGTACCTTGCTCTATTTTATTTTCTCATTGTTGAATGTGGAAGGCCAAGCAATCCTGGACTATGTTTTGGAACTTTAAGAGGAAAGTTGGTTCTGCATCTTCTTGAAAAGCACGAAAGTCATATAGATAGCATCCTCTTGTTATGTTTCGATCTCTACAGCTTAAAGCTGAAATAATGGAAACAAGTTCCTAGCACTTTTTCAGAAACCACATCAGATAAAATTGCAAATGAACGGGAAATTGGTCGTCTGACTGGTTGCTTTAACAAATAAGATGATTTTAAAAAATCTGCAAAATACACAAGAGTTCCATCATGTCTTTTCTTATTGATTTTTTTTTTAATTTTGAAAGATCTTATTGATTATGTTAACCCTGAGCCTTCGTTAAAATGTTTAGTTAATATTTTTTGCTTGTTGTTAGAACATGTTCCTGTTTTTGGGTTTCACATCGTAAGTTGCATTTCTTCCTTTTGAATGAATTTGGACGAAATTAATTTGGTATGATCTTAGCCGACCCCACCTAGTGGGATAAGGCTTTGTTGTTGTTGTTGTTGTAATTTGGTATGATCTCAAAGGCCCACCCATTTAAAGTCTTATGTTCTGGAAAGTTGAAGACTCAGACCGATTCTTTACCCTTCACTCAAAGTAGCAGGTTGCAATAGGGAGTCCTTTCCTGGTTGGAGGGAGTGATCAAACATCAAATGTTGGTTTTTCTGTATCTTCATGTGGTCATGGTGTGAGATATTTGAAAAATTATGGAAAGGAAAAACTAAAATTTTCTGCACAGGCAAGAATCTGTTTAGTTTGAAAAGACGGTCAAGAATATATAACCATTGAACTTCACTGGCCGTGGCAGAAGTTTGAAGTTAGTGGGAAAGATGAGAGAAGGAAAATGCATCTAGCATGCTCATTATGTTTATAACTTGATAATAAGAGAATAAGTTGAAGAATATCAAAGGGCAACAAAAAGTTAAGATCCATGTTCATCCAGAATCAGCAAAGCCCTATGTCAATCCAAATAAGACTTTGCAAAATGAAAACTACAGTCAATGAGCATTTGTTACATGTACAGACACATTCATACAGTTTAAAATAAACTGTTTTGTTTCAAAAAAAAACTGTACCATTTTGTGTTAATATTATTCTATGTTTTCTTAGCTGTAATAGGCTTTGACCTCATTTGTAGGACCAACAAAGGTAAAGTACCAGGATGGGAAGTATGCCACATGAAACTTTGTCATGTCACCCTCCAATATAACTTGATATGAAATATTAGGTGGTAAGGCTTCAAGGCATCCAAAAAATGGAAGTAGCTAAACTTGATATGAAATATTAGGTGTAAGGCTTCAAGGCATCCAAAAAATGAAAGTAGCTAAACTTGATATTGTTGGAGTGACTGAGTGCTAAGAAAGATGGAACAAAAATGAAAATTTTGTTGTAGTTCCTTTCAGTGGGGTAATTGAGGGAAGGTCCTTTCTTTTGCGATAAAAAAATGAGGGGATGTCTAAGGCAAAGTTATTAAAATTATGATATTTCCCAATATTGTAAGAGGATTTTAGAATCATCAATCGGAGATCAAAATTTTGATAATCCTGATGTTATGTCATTTGAAGCGAAGGCGAAAAGTGCCTGGGCGCAGAAATGTGAATTACTTTTGCTGGTGGAGGGAAGAAGACAAGAGACCACCTGAATTGGTCTCATCTTATATTCTCATAACGTAGAATATGTTGTGCTTCATTGAATATACCATCTACCAAAGCAAATAGGACAGTTTAGTCTTCAACAGACTGAGGTGTGAGACTCAAAACTAATATTCAGTATTTGTGGCAAATGTTTATGGAGAAGCAGAAGCATGAACAGGCTATATTATGAACACCTAACTTAGATGTTTTCTTAGAGGGAAGTTTGGGGACTATATGAACAGATTATATTATACCACTGTAATAATTAGATATTTTTTTGAGGAACTAATTAGATCTTTTCCCGCATGGCCGTACCAACATCTGAACTGTTCGGTTCAAACAAAGATGAGCACGCTGATCTAGATGCCCCTAATGGTCAAAATAGGTCTGAGTGGGGGAATAAAAGCATCTGTTATGATGTGTCTTTTGATTTTATCTTATGTGATTGCCTGAAGATTTATTTTCTGCTTTACCACCAGGTTCTTGGGATAACCAATCATCAATCATGTGTGATTTCTTTTGCAGGGATTAGTTCTCAACGGCCCCAAGTTCATTAGGAGTCAAGACTCTCAGGGGAGACAAGATAAAAAAATCTGCGCTTCATTTCCAGATATAAATTACTCTGCTACTCTTGCAGTGAGCAGCATGGAGCACTTGTAGATTACTTGAGTTCTTGGTACCATTACCTTAATTCCAGGGTGGTCGCTCCCAAAGGAATGTTGTGCATGTTGCTACCAATATACATTTCCATCGTTGAAGTTTTGCAAGTTGTAGACGCCATAGGCTTGTCTTGGATGATGTTTTTTCAGACTTTCACCATGATTTATCTGTAAGATCAAAAAGTTCACCAGCTAAGAGGTGGCCATCAAATTATTACCTGCAATTTAAACTGTAGTGGTTGGTCTTGACACATCCATAGCAGACGTTCTTAGTCTTTTTATCATGTTGAACTGGCATTACATTAATGAATTTTGGGATGTACATGTAAAGCTCTTAGTTGTTGTAGGAAGAGGTAGATGAAGATATGTTTTTACCGCTCCATGACAAGTTATCGATTTTATGCTTTAAATCAATGCGAGACATTTCATAAAACACTCTATTGATGAACTTAAATTGAAAAATAAACGTTTACAAGTATTTAGATAAGTCTTAGCGCAGATAAGAACGAAGTACACTTCAGCCAATAAATATAGGCAATGTCAACAATTAGAAAATTACTTGGATCATCCATCAGATTTTGTTGACCTTATTATATTTATATTGCTTCTACTTTATTATTTTGTTCATCTTTTGCTCTGGCTGAACGCATTTGGATTAACGATTTAAATAAATTATATATTTAAATGATGAGTTTTAATCATTTGTGCTCAACATTATTATTATTATTATTATTATTATTATTATTATTATTATTATTATTATTATTATTATTATTATTTGAACTTTTACATAGAAAACTCCAAGCCCGAAAAAGGAAAAAAAATACACAATTCATTGATCAAACCTGAATTTATTTTTAATTAAATAGGACGAGTTCCAATATATCTTTCTGTACTCACATCCTACAAAAGCAAATATTTTTTTCTAGACCTGATCATTTTTTCTCCCGACATGATCTAATTCGATCTAACATTACTAGAATGTTTGACCATATGCGGACTACACGATCCACATGTTAATTACTTTCAATCATTTAACGATAGTTGAACCGTAACAACGATCGATTTGAAATAAATTGTTGTTGAATTCATATCTAATTTACAACATTTGTAACAATAAATAAAGTAGCCTTATCATTTGAGATAAATAATATGATTAAATAGAGAAAAATGGAACTATATATATTTAATGGAGATGTAAATCAGATCTATACGGTGTAAATCACTCTTTTTAAGTAAGTTATTATTATTTATTAATAAAGCTATATATATATTATATTATGAAATAGAACTATAATAGAGAAATTCTGTGTCATGAAACTTATATGCGTCTTCCTTTCATGAGCATCAAATTCCTTGCGCTCTGGCCTTCGCCAACTTTTTAATTTCGATTAGAAGGAGAAGCTCATGTGCCTAAAATAAGGGAAAAAAAAGAAGATTTCTTGTTCATGAATCGAGAGGTCCACATTGTCGTGGCTTTATTTTCACAACTCCTTTTCTTTATTCACTAGCTACTTATTCTACCAGATATTTTTCCCCTACTAAAAAACTGTGCCATCTTTTAGATGATTCTTTTTCTATTATGATATTATTCGACCATTTTTAGGAGTTTGTTAATATTTTTAGGCGAACTTTTATAAGTGGGACAACAAAATTGCTAAATAGATGAGAGTTTTCATCAAATTAGTTGCAGAATATCATCAATACAAAATTTTCCAAGCTTATTTCACGCATCATGTTCTGCATCTTCATCACACATATTACTTGCACATATGCTCATGTTCATCACAATCGAGTCTAAAGTTGTTTCAGCCATCAACAATGGATCACTGTCTTTGTTTTTTTTTTCTTTTTGGTTCTTTGAGATTTAGCCCATGGCATATTTCTGAGTCCAGCTGCGAGCAGTGGCTTCATATCTCGAGCTGTCGCTCTTGCACATGTGTGCAATTTCCGGCACCAGCGGATCATCAGGATTCGGATCCGTCAGCAATGAACAGATGGATAGCAAAACCTGTCACCACATCAAAGCTTGATTTACATAGTTTCCTGTTATATGTGTAGCTGCTGCTTCATGTGTTATAGAGGCTGACTATGCATGATTCATTCATAAAAAATATACCTTTGATATGGTTAAAGCCGGACTCCACTGATCCTTCAGTATGTCCAAGCAGATGCTACCGTTGTTGTTAATGTTCGGATGGAAGACCTTTGTTCTGAATGACACCTGAAAACAGACAACAAACCTCCGCCAGTTCAATAATACTGCAGATGCAGCAGTGGTTAGCAGAGCATTAAGAACGCCACTTTTATGATACCTTCGGAGGTTTGAATGGATAATCAGGTGGGAAATGGATGTTAACAAGGAAGACTCCACCAGCGTAGGGGCTGTCATTTGGCCCGATAATTGTAGCTTGCCAGTGGAACATGTCATCTGCAACAGGACCTGTTAAACAAAAGATTGGAACATGAATTACAAGGACTTGAGTGAGGCCAAAGAAAGAAGGATCAGTGATAATGTCTGTGTATATTATGCACCAGCACTGCAGGAAGTTGGAGGGTCTCTCTGCAGATCCTTGAGTTCCTTGATGATTCTCCTCGATGCCATTTTGATCAGAGATCCAAAAAGTAGCTTCTTTTGCTGCAACGGCGGCTACTGAAAAGCTTGCAGTCTTGCACTTGGTGCTGAGGCAGACGATACGTTCACTGCTTATATAGCAACTGCTGATGGTTTGGTGGCAGCTTTCGGCTGTTGGTGGTGTGTGGTGATCAGGTCTGCGGGCATTAGATGCTTCGACACAATGACAGAGGTAAAGCAAGAATATAAGTACAGGTAGGGAGGGAAGGAGGGAGGAGAGAGAGAGAGGACAATCCTTGATAAAAAGGAACAGCTTCCTCCTATCGTTGGGAGGTAGATTTGGATGGTCAAGTCAATCTGGAGCACAATCTTGTTCTGGGACAAGAAAGAAAGAAAGCTGGGCGGTGGAATGTGCACATCTTTTTGAGATGCTTGGAGTGGCATGCCAAAATTTTACTTCTTTTTTTTCTTTCCAATTGTTGGTACTTGTGCAGTTACTTTTGGCAAATTCTCGCGAAATCTTTCCTGCCATGCTTTTAAATTTCTCGTGTCATACGTAATACTAGTTTGTTGACTGAAAACTTCTTGAGGATCCATGAATCAAGTGGCTGCCTTGGAGTGTACAAATCAATGGCTCATGTCCGAGTCTCTAACAGGAATTTAGTGGGGGAGAGGGCCAGCCATGCACAAATGGAGTTATGTATATATTCCTCCTAGACTTGGAGAGTTGGAGGTTCGGATCAAAGAATCTAATAATGGAGAAGTCCAACACTTGGGAGGCACTTGCCAGGATCTGAGATGGACAAGTGCAACGCACTTGGCCATGCAGCATGAGCACAAGGGTGTTGTACTGTTCCATCCACTGGACAATGCGAAAGTATTTTCTGACTGATACTTAGCAATTGCTATTGACTGATTGCACAATAGAAATAGATCCCATTTGGATTCTGCTGTTTTACCCCTGGAGCAAGCTTAATCAGATTCCATCTTTTTGGTTTACTCTGTTTCTCAGCTGAACTAAAAGTTCACTCGTTGGGAAGTCGCTGATAAAGTTGAGAATTTTCATGAGAAAAATACCATCAGCCGGGTGTTTGGTCTAGTGGTATGATTCTCGCTTTGGGTGCGAGAGGTCGCGAGTTCGATTCTCGCAACACCCCATCATTTTTCCGTTTCATTTTTACAATTCTTTCCTGTTGATTTTTTTTTTTGGTCTCCGGTTACCCTTTCATGCTTTTTTACGGACGGATCACAAAAATGGTTTCCTTTCATATTTTTTAACCAAAGGGGTTCACAAAAAAGAAGACAAATAAACAGCATTATTTCAGTTTTGTACTGATTCTTCTATTCTTTTCTAATAAATACAGAAATTTTCATAATGGAACAAAAGTGAAGAAAAAAAAAAATTCAAATCTTGCTTATGTTCTTGAGGTGCAGCAGTGACGCCCCGTCGAGGGGTTTTGTTCGAGAGGAAATTTATTTTCTGGGAGGCTGATGGAGGGATTTGGGGAGCAAAGAAAAAAAAATCAAAATAGTTGGTTCATGTAAAAAACAAATAAAATTAGGAAAAAAAAATACATTAGGATACGTCTTCGAATATTGGGATTAATTAGGAAACAAAAAAAAATGTTACTATGAGATACATCTTAGGATATATTTAGAGTATAATTAAGATTTGAATTTAAAAAAGTTTGGATTAAAAATATGTATATTATAAGCTTTAAATAGGATACGTCTTAGATCATGTAATATATATACATATATAAAATAATAATTAGGATTTGGATTGAAAATAGGTTGGAGTTAATAATATATATATTATCATTTTTAGATAGGATAATCATGTAATATATATATATATATATGATTAGGATTTGAATTTAAAAGATTTGGGATGAATATTATCAAAATGTCGTCCTAAACTTGTATATTTATCTTTTTTTTTTCAGCCGACTTAGTATCTCACGTGATCACACCACGTGACCACGTGAGCCCAAAACGACGACGCGTTGCTGCTGAAGGGAAAAGACGACAACGGCCTAGTGGGTTGCCGTGCCGCCTGCCGCCGTGTGCTGACGCCAGCCGCCTGTCACCGTGTTTTCCAGCCGTCTGCCGTTGTGCGCTGCTGCCTAGAGTTTCTGCCGCTCCCTGTGAATCGCTGGTACTCCCCTTCTCCTCCCTCCCTCAATCTCTCTCTCTCTGTCGCCGTTCTTTTTCTGTCCAGGGAGCCTGCGCCTGCTCCATGTTCATGAGCAGGGAGGCCTGCGTAGTTTTTTCTCTCCCTTCTCACGATCAGGGAGCCGCCTCTCGAGGTCTCCCTGCTCGCGAGCAGGAGGCGCCCTAGTGGCGCCGAGGTCTCCCTGCTCGCGCAAGCAGGGAGGCCGGCAGAGTTCTGTGCATTTTTAAACCATGTTTATAACTTTAAGTTAGGAATTAGGATTATATAAGTGCATGTGATCGTTTTGTTATTCTGAATTTTGATGACTTGGATGCTAAAACTTATTTTAGTTTTGGTAATTTGGAATTTTTTTTGAAGGCAAGTAAGATGACAGTCATGGTGAGTTGTTGACTATCATCCATTTTATTAATCAATAAATCTTTACAGGAGAAATATGTACATATCTGTTAATAATGCCTTGAATCTGAACCCAGTTGGTCCCCTACATAGTCAGGCGCTTCAGCAGAATTCCCCTACGGGGGTCTCGCTGCCCGGTCAGCGAGCCTGTGGGGGGTCAAGGGGGGGATCCAGGGGGATCCCCCCTGCCGGGGTTGCAAGGGGGCGGAGCCCCCTGAGCGAAAATTTTTTAGGGGTATTCTGTTTGTGATTCGGATTTGATTTATTTCCTTATCACGAGATAGGTGTCCTATTTTCAGGGGATTTATTTAGAGTCCCAGTCCGTATGTAATTCCTATCATCTGTCAAAGGGAGTGCCTATATAAACTCCCTAGGGGTCTAGACCGAGACTCAATCCCTTGTAATCATCATTATTCCATAACAAAGAGCCGCCGCCGTTTTTTTTCTTCGTGTTCTTCTGTATTTCGTGCGATCCCTCTCTCCCTCTTTTCGTAACAATATCTTTGACCATTCTGAAATGTAGACATGCGCCATGGACACTATATTTTCCATATAGAAACATTGGTTCCGAAATATAAAAGCATTTCGTTATCGCCACAACAGCCATAGCAAGCAGATTGAAGTAATCCTTCTTTTGTTAGAGACATATGTGTAGGCACCCTCTTCTAAATCACCTCCTCGGAATGTTCTCCAGAAGTTTGTTTTTGTCAGACATATTCAACACAGTTGCATGCCGAAACCTCTCTTGTCATAGTGCAGCAAAAAAAATAAGTGATTTGAATCCTCCACTTCAATCTGGCAAAGAGCACAAGATGCATCATTGGTTGTAACCCACCTCTAGTGGTGTTTATTAGACTGGACAACCCGACCCGTCCGTTGTCTGATCCGATATGATAATGGGTAAGCCCGTTCGTGCCCGGTCTGAACACGTCCAATAAGTTATCCGGCTCGAACAGATAGACATTATATTTCAGCCGTTTGGCCGATATCCGATAGTCCGGTATCCGTCCAATACCCGTTCGTTAATTAACAAACTGTCCGATAGGTTGATCGTTAATCCGTTAATAATAGTAAGTATTTAAACAGAATTAATTACTGCTTATTTAGTGCTTAGCAATAATAGCTAGTATGCTTATATAATGATATTTACCTAATTATAGAATATAAGTAGTTTATCCATTGTTAATTTGATTTGTTCTATTATCAATGAAAAAAAAATAAAATAAACAAATGAGTAAAAAGACATACTATTAAAAAAACTATGAGAAGATTGAAGGAAAAATAATGATAACTTATTTATTATATTATTATATTAATGCATCAAGAAAAGAATATAAGAAAATTTAGAAAAAAAGAAATGTCAAATTTAAAAATAAATGAAAAGAATAAATTATTTTTTAAAAAATTGACGGGCTTGCCGGGTTTGTCCACTAGTCGTTCTGTCCCTTAAGACATATTAGACCTTAACGGGCTAAACAAGTTAGAAAGCCTATTAGGTGGTCAGATAATAACCCGTGAAATTAACGGGCTTATCCGGCCCGTCCGATGTCCGGTCAAAACCTGATTGACCGAAACTATTAGGAGCCCGTCCGATCCGTTAAACACCACTACCCACCTCATCATATAGGATCTTGTAATCAGCTTTTGTCTTCGTAATAATCAAGCAAACACTTTGACCCTTAATGGAATCTTGAGCTTCCATATCAGCCCACAGTCTTTTGTGAAGTCTTCATTTCTTTGAGTTCTATCCTCTAATAGTTTGTACACTGCACGAACAGAAAACCGACAAGAGTTCCAAGTAATTTGGAATTTGATATTGATCCTTTCACATGTTGTTTAATATTTGATAACTTGATGAAAATTTTGCTTTATTATAAAAAAATTATAATATTATATTCAGTTTCGTGCTAATTAATATATTAAAATAATCTGATAGAATCGGCCATGTTGTGTTACGTGTTCACAATTTACGTTTTTCCCCGGCCCTTCGTATCGTGTCCATTTTACATGTTTCACAACATTGGTTGGGATTAATAATATGATTAGTTTTAGTATTAGGATACATATTAGATTAGTTTATTATAATTTTACATATTTTTTTTAATGTGATCCAATGCTAAATAAATTTATATATTAGGATTAGAAATATGTTTGGGATTAGAATTAGACATCATCTGTCAGTTTAATAATTTTATATACACGATTTTCTTCATGTTATTAGATATTAAATATTATTAATTATAGGATAAGTTTTAGGATCTTATAATATATATGATAAGGATTAAAATCGAAATAAACTAGGATTATTAATTTAAATTATTAAATATTATTAGATGACACATGCCGTTCTAATATTATGCCACTTGTCGCAAGCTCATGCTTTTACCTCTTCTTTTATATATATAGATAATATTAGTAGTAGGAATAGTTGTTAGTATAATAATAGTAGTAGTAGGATAGTTAATTTTCCTTTGGTTAGGATTAGTGATGCGATGAATTCTGCTCAAAAAAAAAAAAAAGTGATGCGATTAATTTGTAACAACTAAATTGCTAGCAAGTGCACTAATAGTATCAAGTAATAAAGTAGAGAGTATGTCGAACCCACAAGGAACTATTCAAATCTAATCTATCTTAATAATCTATTAGGAGAACAAAATGGCTTTGTGGTAAGAAAATAGAAAATTAAAGGTGCAAAAAATAAATGAAAGATAATTAAAATGAATCAGTGTTGAGCTTTAGGAATTATGGATGATTAATGTAAAGATAAGATTCTATGTAATAGTTGAGTTATAATAGTAAACAATAGTATCGATTCTTATGACGGTTTTGGAGTGCCTAAATTATTGACCTCTACAATACGAGTAAACCAAATTATCTTAATGTTCGACAAAATTGAAAATCACAAATGATGAGTCAATTCTTAGTTTAACAAAAGATTAATACACATTAATATGTATCTCATAGGTTATTATTCACCCACAATACTGGATAGAATAACAGGCTGCACGAAATTCAGCACAACAAGCATTACGTATGCCTCAACTTAAAAGTAAAAGATCAGCCATAATAATTCTTGAAACTAATCACTCATACAAGTCTGTAATATAATCTCAAATAAAATTACTCATCAAAAGTTTGCAATGAATTTAGCATGCATAATCAGAAGAAACCAAAAACTTTAATTAACTCAACTAAAAACATGTTCAAATAGTTTTTCCTTTAAAATAAAATATAAACTCTCTATTGCAACAAATTATAACACGAACTAGGTAAAAGAGCATCCAAGTAAAAGAAGAATTTATAGCCTTCAAGACCTCTGGACCGTTGCACAACACAATCGACAAGTTACTGCGTAGCCTTCTCCTTCGGTTGATTTTCAAGCTTTGAAATTCGTCCTCAGCAGTAATGCATGGCTTCCAAGTCTCAAGCACTACGTTTTCTATCCATCAATGTCTCTATTTATAATCTCTAGGTGTTCCAAGAGTTTTCGTAGAGTTTCAATTTATTTGGGAGTCTTTTAAAGCAAAATAATAAAAATTCAGAATAGACTTTGGTTGAGCTTTAAAACCATCCAAAACTCTTCCAATTCTGAGTAAATATGTTTCCTAAAGATCCCTTGGGCTTATGATAAAGTTTGAAATCGATCTTCACTTGAAATTCTCAAGAAAAGTTAGAATTCTCCAAATTCAACTTCGTAACGGCCCATAACAACTTCGTAATAGCCCATAACAACTTCGTAACGGCCTAAATATGATTTTTCACAAACCATAATAGTGATATAATGGCCCTTACAGTGTCCAAATCGATGTAGAAGTGTGGATTTCATGGCTTGTAACGTTCTGGTCACGGCTCATTACTAGGGCAAGTTTTTAAGCTGAAACTACTATTTTAACGGGTCGTTACATGCTTGCAAAGCCACTTCTGTTACTGTCGTTATACCTTCGTCATGGTCCGTTATATTCAAATTTCAGCCTTGACAGCTTTCACTAATTATTAAGTTTGGCTCCGTTAAACTACGATTTGAGTGTCGGTTTCTTCAATGTCTTTGTGACTCTTTTCTCTTACTTTCTCTGTAATAAAACACAATTTGGGTAGATTTTTATTTTTATAAAATTAAAACAAATAAGGTCACAAAATGATGCATGCCATATAAAAATGAATTGAAATGAGATTAATGCATGACAAATTATATGTTGTATTTTACATACATCAATTAGTTATTTAATTCCTAATTTGATTAGCACTCTTTTTCTTTTATTTCTATTTTGATTGGACTTGTTTGGATTTTACCTTATAAATAGGGACTCTTTTTAATGATATATGAGAATACAATCTTCTTTTGATAATTGCTTGAAGCAACTATATTGAAGGCTTGATCCCCTCGAAGCGATCAACTCATGGCCTTAGAGAGCTCGGTGATGGCGGTCATCAGGGCCTCACGCCCTTCATTCCGGAATTCCCACGACAAGCTCGCCTTCGTCGTGCACTCCTCCTTTCTCGCTGCGGGCTACTCCCTCAATGCCACCGGCAGTCGCGCCCTCTCTGTCTCCCCTTCGACTGGTGTGTTCATTCCTAAAGATTTAAATGCTTACCTATTTTGCATGCTTGGACTTTGGAACACGTAAATTCTGCTGAAATTTGAGGGAAACTTTGGACTTCCCATCAGTTCTGTTAATTTTTGGGCATAACATGATTTGATCTTTTCTTCCTTCCGTGTTCTGTTTTTAAGATGTTGTATGGCTTCTTTTTTATTTTATTAGTGGAGAAAAAAAGGTTCTTTGTGGATTCAAATGTTTGTAATATCTTTTCGTTGACATTTTTTGCTTGTATTTCTTCCATGTGCACTGAAATTTAGATGAAGAGGTGGGGATTGAAGGGTGGAACAAGCTGGAGGATGTTTATGGATTCGTCTATTCCAAAGCTGAGAAGGGAGAGAAGAATACAGTCTTGGTGAAATGCTTGCCCATTGGAAATGTACTTGCTGTTGACGTGCTGGCTCTCAAGGACTCAGAGACAGAGCCTTTCAATGTCCAAATAAAGTATGTTAGTTTCATGCTTGCAGAGAAGAACTTGCCATTAGTCCTGTTGCTAAGATTTTTCTGATTCTTTCTTCTTTTCAGCACTAAGGAATATTTGTCAGACCTTGTTTCCTTGAAACCGAGTAATTATGCCGATGTGTACAATAATTTCAATGGCCTTGTTGAGAAGTTGAATTCAGATGTTTTTGCCAAGTTGAAGCCCAAGGCAAGTAGTTCTACATTGACTCACAGGTAAGTTTATTTCTCGTGCTAGATTTCTGGTGTTTATAGGGTTTTCACGAAACATAGTACCAAGATAGGAGGTTATGATTGAATTGCAACTTTTGGCAGTGTGGGCCAAGCTCAAAGCAATTCCGTCAACAGTGAACAACCTGCTGAAATCCGAACGCAGGAGCCTAGTTTCCCAACTGGGTAATGTTGAATTTCTTTTTCAAATCCATCTTTATTTTGTTAGGAAAGCTGTTATGTTTGGTTTTTCTTATCTTATCTTATATATATGTATATATATATATATGTATATATATGTAGCCGACTCCACCTAGTGGGATAAGGCTTTGTTATTGTTGTTGTATATATATATATATATGTATATATATATTCCTATGATAGTTTGCACCTTTTCATTTATCAGAATATTGCAGTTGTGCCCGATGATTTTTATTGTTTGCATGAAGCAATCTCTTCAACATAATTTCTTATGTTTAATGGCTTATACTATATGTGTTGGCGTACTTCAACCTTTGCTCTTCATTTTCGACTTACACTTTGTTCAGTTTTTTGAGCGTCTACATGACAAAGTTGCATGTTAATCGGATTGTGAACATAGTTATTAACTCTGATTTGCTTTTGCAGTTTAATATACCCTCCTGTTCCTCCAGCTGGAATTAGTGATCTCTATCCTGGTCCTGGTGCTGGCTTTTATCCTGATAGGTTCATTTATGTCTGCCTCTTTCTTTTTCTATCATAATAAAATGTTGTGCAGATCTTCTCTTATCTCTTATCTGATTTCAGGGGTTTGGGAGGAGGTGGTGGCATGCTTGTAGGTAAAGTCTGCTGTCTTCCTTAAAAACAACATTAATTATATTGTTGGTTGCTGTTTATCATTTTTAGGGACAATGATGCAGGTCCCAATGATCCTCGTTTTTTTGGTTCTGTTGAGCCACCTCCTTTCCATGGTGGCATCTCGTAAGTATTATGTTCATTATGCTTGCATAGCATATTTTGTCAGATTCAACGCATTTTGACAAATGATCTTGATATATTTCATGTACTAGGAGTGTACCGCCAGGCGCTCGATTTGACCCATATGGTCCTCCAGGTGTCCCAGGATTTGAGCCTGGTCGGTTTATCAGGTATGTTCATATTCAGAAATCTTAGGCACCTAATAATTGGGTTATATTTGATGTGATCTAGGAAAAAAAATAAAATAATTGCAAAATCAGGCCTGTGTCGTCTACAACTGAGAAAGTGAGAAACTATATATGTGAAATCAAGGTAGCATATTGCGCCGACTTTTTGGTTTTAAGTCCTATGAGGGTTTTGTTGCCTCCTATTTTAATTCTCCTTAATCTCATTCTGAAAAGTTTACAATGTATTCAGTTCACTACTTTGAAATGAAGCTCTTCACCTAATTACTTGTCCTATTGTTGCTGCACTCTTATTGTCCTATAATGGTTATCTCATGATATCTGCCACATAGTCTGCCAGAATTGAAGTACACTGTTGAGTGTTAATTAATAATGAATTGCCATAATATGAAAATTGTAATTAGTGATGATCATAAGGAATACCATTTATGTCCTATGACCGCTATTAACAACACCTTTTATCAAACACAGGCAGCCACGTCCACGCCGTGGTGCTCATCCAGATGCTCAACATTTCCTAGACCCTGATTACATATAAGACTACTACTGGATGGAGAGGGCCTTGAAGTTGGACAGCAGCTTTGTTGGGACTTGTTGCTGAGGAGGCATGTGGTTAATAAGATTCTTGTTTATGCCCTTTTGTTTTCTTCGTCTTTGGCCTCTACATGTTACTTGTAGCTAGAGAAAAAAGAAATGGGGCAAAACTTTTTGCCTTTCAGCTTTTGATGATTTCATAAAGTTCTTTTCAAGAATATATATATATATATACACACACATATAGACTTCCCAAGATGTTGTATACTCTCACCTAGCAAAGATAGGAGTGAGTTGAAGTCCACTTGCATATGTATATATCAAATTCCTTTTGTTGTCATTTTAATAAGTCCACCAAGCTGAAGCATTTGTTGCATATACGGGCACATTCCTACCTAACTTAGATGATTCTTTGAGAGGGAAGTTTGATGACTTTTTATGAACAGGTTATATTATACCACTGTAATAACTAGATTTTTATTCTTTGAGGAACTAATTAGATGTTTTCCTGCACGATCATACGAACATCTAAAACGTTGGGGTTCAAGCAAACATGAGCGTGGTGATCTAGATGTTCATTATGGTCAAAATATATGTTCTGAGAGGGGAAACAGAAAAATCTGTTAGTTGTTTATCCAAATGATGCTTAAGTTACAGCTGTGGTGTAAATGATGTGCCTTTTGATTCCATCTTATGTGATTGCCTGAAGATTCATTTTTTCTGCTTTACCACCAGGTTCTTGGGATAACCAATCATGTGTGCTATAACTTATTCTGCTACTATTGTAGATTACTTGAGTTCTTGGTGCCATTACCTTAATTCCGGGGTGGTCTCTCTCCCCCAAAGGAATGGTGTGCATGTTGCTACCAATATACATTTCCATGGTTGAAGTTTTGCTAGTTGTAGACGCCATAGGCTTGATGATGTTTTTTCCGTACTTTCACCATGAGTGATCTGTAAACTCAAAAGGTTCACCAGCTCAAATTATTAGTTGCAATTTAAACTGCAGTGGTTGGTCTTGGTCTTGGTCTTGATATGTATATGAGAGAAAAAATGATGTATATGATATATATGAGAGAAAAAACAATTTGAGATATGATTTAATTTTGTAACAAAAGAAAAAAAATTTCTTTGTTAGTTTGTTAATAAAATAAGGATTATTTTGATTTAAAATTATTTATTTCTTTTCATTTTATTAATTTGATGTAATAAAAAAATATATGATGTTCGGATTAACTATTTTGTTCTATTTCTCTTAACTTAAATGAAAAAAAATATCTAATCTCATTTCTTGGTATTCCATCTGACCTTTTCAAAAGTTTCAAACCAAACAATGGTTTTGCCATTCCATGACAAGTTATCGATAGCATTCATGTGATGAACTTAATTTGAAAAATAAATGTCAGATAAGAGCGAAGTCACTTCGACAATCCATCAGATGATGATGGCCTGCAGCCGCACCATATTACCATTTGGCCATTTTACAACCTACACTATGTATCATTTCTAGGTCAAACTATAAGCTTAGGACATCTCACTCCAAAATTGTGCTGGATAGAGATAAAATAAAGTAGTAATAGTGTGTTTTCAAATAACAATAGTGATTCCCTAAGCTTATAACGTTATTTCAGTCAGGTAATAGAGTTCATGTTCTACCAAAAATACATGAAACTATTAATATTAGTAAAATAAAAACAATTAATTGAACTTCTTGAATTATTAAACAACTTTAATACTTTTTTACATTTTTATTAATTATTCATTGATCAAACCTGAATTTATTTTGAATTTAGTTCCAATGTTTTTTTCTTCTGTACTCACATCCTACAAAAATAAATATTGTTTTTTCTAGGCCTCATCATTTTATCCGGCATGATCTAATTCGACCTAATATTACTAACACTTTTCACTTGTTAATTACTTTCGATCATTTAACGCTCGTGAAAACCGTAACAACGATTGTTTTGAAATCAACTGTTGTTGAATTCATATATAATTTACAACTTCTATAACAAAAAAAAATAATCTTATCGTTTTTGATAAAATATATATGATTATGTTACGAAAAGGGGGAGAGAGGAATCCCCCTTGACCCCCCATAGGCTCACTGACCGGGCAGCGAGACCCCCGTAGGGGAATTCTACTGAAATGCCTGATTATGTAGGGGGATCAATTGAGTTCAGATTCAAGGCATTATTAACAGATCTTCACCTTGACTTGAATCATCTTCAGAGCACAAAAGCACGCCACACCGCCGCCAGTCCCATCTTGAAATTATTACCAAGTATTTATGTTAAGTAAGTTCAAACAATGTTAGAACTTACCATAAGGAACAGATTTGGTGAACTAATCAGCTGGATTGTTTTCAGTGCCAATCTTCTTCACATTGATCATCTTCTTAGTGCGGATGAAGTGATATCTGACATCAATGTGTTTGATTCTTTCATGATGTACTTGATCATTGGCTAAACATATTGCACTCAGACTGTTACAGTGCACTATAGTCTGCTCCTGATGTAATTCGAGATCTCCAACTAAGCCTTTTAACCAGATGCCTTCCTTGGCAGCTTCTGTCAGTGCCATGTATTCAGCCTCTGTGGTGGACAATGTAACTGATGGCTGAAGTGTAGCCTTCCAACTAATAACTGAATTGCCCAAAGTGAAGACATAGCCTGTCATAGATCGTCTTCCATCAACATCTCCAGCATAATCTGAATCTGAGTACTCTGCAACCAAACACTCTTTATCACTTCTGTAGATGAGGCAAATATCAGATGTTTCTCTCAGATACCGAAAAATTCGCTTCACTGCTTGCCAGTGCTCCTTTCCTGGATCGCTCATGAATCTGCTGACAACACTGACTGCATGAGCAATGTATGGTCTTGTGCAAACCATGGCATACATCAGACTTCCAACTACACTAGCATATGGAACCCGAGACATGTACTCCTTTTCTGCTTCTGACTTTGGTGCGAAGGCAACAGAAAGATGAACATTTGCAGCTGATGGAGTATTCAAAGGCTTCGCTCCAGACATTCTAAAATTAGATAAAATCTTCTCAATATAACTTTTCTGAGATAAGAAGAGTTTACCCTGTGCGCGATCCCTTAAAATTTCCATCCCCAGAATTTTCTGTGTTGCACCAAGATCCTTCATGTCGAATTCTGCACTGAGGAGCTTCTTCAGATTCTGAATGTCTGTCATGTCTCTGACAGCAATAAGCATATCATCAACATACAAGAGCAGATAGATGGTGGATCCGTCCTTCACCTTCTTGTGATATACACAACAATCATAGGGACTTCGACTGAATCCTTTACTGATCATGAAGCTGTCGAACCTCTTGTACCATTGTCTGAGAGACTGCTTCAAGTCATACAGAGATTTTTTCAGACTGCAAATTTGATTCTCCTTTCCTGGAATGGAGAATCCCTCTGGTTGGCTCATAAGAATGTCTTCTTCAAGTTCTCCATAGAGAAAAGCAGTCTTCACATCTAGTTGCTCGAGCTCTAAATTTTGATGTGCTACAAGAGCAAGTAGTACCCTGATAGAAGTATGTCTGACAACAGGTGAGAATATCTCATTGTAGTCCACACCTTCTTTCTGACTATAACCTTTAGCAACCAGCCATGCTTTGTATCTCGTGCTTTCAACTCCTGGAATTTCTGCTTTCTTCTTGAAGATCCATTTACAGCCAACAACCTTCCTGCCTTTAGGCAACTTGACCAGCTCCCACGTCTGATTCTTGTGAAGAGATTCCATCTCCTCACCCATAGCAGCGATCCACTGTCCAGATTCGGCACATGTGATGGCATCCCTATAAGAGGACGGCTCCAGGGACTCCACCTCTTCAGCTACCTGTAATGCATAAGCAACCATGTCCTCGAAACCATATCGCTTAGGAGGACCCACTTCTCTGCGAGGATGTCTAGCAGCAATTGACTCCTCTTCAGGTTGCTCATCAGATTCTTCACTTTCTGGTTCTGCTTCTTGATGTGATCCTTCAGCATCATCCTCAGTTGAAGTGATTTCAACCTCCACCTGTTTACTGACACTCTCTTCAGCCTCCACCTTCAACTGAAGCATTGATGCTTCATCAAAGGTCACGCTTCTGCTGTTGATGACTTTGTGTTCTGAAGGACACCAGATTTTGTAGCCCTTCACTCCTACACCATATCCCATGAACGTGATAGTATGCTGGACAACCAAAAACTTTCAGACAAGTATAATCAGCAGGATTTCCTGACCATACCTCAGTTGGAGTCTTGAGATCAATCGCAGTCGCCGGACTTCGATTCACCAAGTAGCAAGCTGTGTTAACAGCTTCAGCCCAGAATATCCTATTCAGGCCAGCGTTAAAGAGCATGCACCTTGCCCTCTCCAGAAGTGTTCTGTTCATTCGTTCTGCAACTCCATTCTGTTGTGGAGTATCCTTGACTGTGCGATGTCTGGCAATGCCTTCATCTTTGCAGAACTGGTCGAATTCAGTAGAACAGAATTTCAAACCATTGTCAGTACGAAGACGCTTCACTTTCGACGTCTGATTTTCCACCAGAACCTTCCACTGCTTGAAGGCCTTGAAGGACTCACTCTTGTGTTTCATCATGAATACCTAAGTCATCCTCGAGTAGTCATCAATCACAGATAGGAAGTACCTCGCACCTCCTAATGATGGAACACGAGAGGGACCCCAACAATCGGCGTGGATGTAGTCAAGTGTCGCCTTCGTCTTGTGCACTGCCTTATCAAACTGAGACCTTCGCTGTTTGCCGAATACGCAGTGCTTGTAGAAGTTGATTTCAGATATCTTCTTCTCTCCTAGAAGACCTTGTTTACTGAGGATATTCATCCCGTTCTGACTCATATTCCCAAACCGCACGTGCCACAGTCTGGACCTATCTGATTCGGATGAACTAGCCACTACAGTAACGCTAGAGACTGTCTTGCCTTATAATACATACAAGGACTTCTGTCTGACTCCCTTCAGAACCGTAGCATCACCCTTCATGACCGTTAGGATGCCTCCAGCAGCATTGATCTGACACCCTTTAGAGTCGAGGACTTCAAGTGATATCAAATTCTTCTTCAGTTGCAGAACATGGCGGACATCTGTCAGCGTCCTCACAAGATTGTCATGAATCCTGATCTGCACAGAACCGATCCCAACTATCTGACATGACGTGTTATTGCCCATGATGACATTTCCACCGTCAGTCTTCTGATAAAATGAGAACCAATCTTTATTCGGAGTCATGTGATAGGAACACCCCGAATCCAGAACTCAACTATCCTCCAGACATCCTTGATCAGAAGCAGCCAGAACCAAATCATCTTCGGAATTCCCTATTTCATGTGCCACCGCAGCGACAGGGGTCTTCTTCTTCTTCGGACAGTCTTTCTTCCAATGACCTGGTTCCTTGCAGTAATTACAAATGTCCTTCGCAGTGATTTTCTTCTTCTTGGATTTGGATTTCTTCGAATTCGAGGACTGTTCCTTCTCTGCGGTCGATATCAAACCCACGACCTGAGTCTCTGCAGAATTTCCAGATGCTCTATGCCGAAGTTCACGAGTATGGAGACTTGATCTTACTTCTTCCAGATTTATAGTTTCCTTCCCGATAATCATAGACTGAACGAAATTTTCATATGATGGAGGAAGCAAAACTAACAGAATTAGGGCAGCATCTTCATCCTCGATTTTAACATCGATATTTTTGAGTTCCATCAACAAAGAATTTAACTGATCAAGATGTTCCTTGAGAGGGGTACCTTCCTGCATGCGGAGAGAGAACAAACGTTGCTTCAATAGGAACTTGTTGGTGAGAGACTTCGTCATATATAGACTCTCGAGTCTCAACCACAGACCGTCCGCCTTTTCTTCATATGCGACCTCGATTATCACCTCATCCGCCAGACACAACAGAATCATCGAGTGCGCCTTCTCCTCCTGTGCCGCCAAAGTTGCGAGGTCGATCTCCTTTTCTTTGCCTTTCGAGTCTTCCTCCTTTGGTTTATTCTTCGACACGTTTGAGAGCGGTGCCTAGACTTCTTGTTGCTTCAGAAGCGCTCGCATCTTGATCTGCCACAACCCGAAACTGTTCCTGCCGTTGAACTTCTCCACGCTCACGTTGTGCGACGCCATCTCCCTGCTGATCGAGAATCGCTGACAAACCCTAAGGTTCTGATACCAATTTGTTACGAAAAGGGGGAGAGAGGGATCGCACGAAAATATAGAAGAACGTGAAGAGAAAAAATGGCGGCGGTTCTTTGTTATGGAATAACGATGATTACAAGAATGAGTCTCGGTCTAGACCCCTAGGGAGTTTATATAGGCACTCCCTTTGACAGATGATAGAAATTACATACGGACTGAGACTCTAAATAAATCTCCTGAAAATAAGACACATATCTCGTGATAAGGAAATAAATCAAATCCGAATCACATACAGAATATCCCTAAAAAATTTTCGCTCAGGGGACTCCGCCCCCTTGCAACCCCCGCAGGGGGATCCCCCTGGATCTCCCCTTTGACCCCCCACAGGCTCGCTGACCGGGCAGCGAGATCCTCGTAGGAAAATTCTGCTGAAGCGCCTGACTATGTAGAGGGACCAATTGGATTCAGATTCAAGACATTATTAACAGATTAAATAGAGATAAATGGAACTATTTATATTTGACTATATACTATAAAATAGAACTATAATACAGAAAAAAAATGTGCCATGATACTTAATTATATGCCTCTTCTTTTCATGAGCATCAAATTCCATGCGTTCTTGCCCTCGCCCACTTTTAATTTCGATTAGAAAGAGACGCTCACGTGCCTAAAATAAGAAGAAAAAAGAGAAGATTTCTTATTTCTGAAAGGAGAGGGCCACTGTGTTATGCTTTTATTTTCACAACACCTTTTCTTTATTCACTACTTATTCTAGTAGCCCGTAGGTAGGAGAATAATATTTTTAAAAACTTATATTGTCAACCAGATATTTTTTTTCCCTGCTAAAAAACTGTGCCACCTTTCAGATGATTCTTTTTCTATTATAAAAAAAATTAAAGGCAAACGACTTCCAAACTCTCAGCATAGAAATCAAGATTCCGACCATTTTTAGGAGTTTGTTAATATTTTTAGGTGAGCTTTTATAAGCGCCTTTGGAGACAACAAAATTGCTAAATAGTCAAAAGATAAAATACATGCGAGTTTTCATCAAATTTGCTGCAGGATATGAATACAAAATTTTCCAAGCTTATCTCACGCACCATGTTCTTCTGCATTATGATCACACATATTACTTACACATATGCTCATTCTCTGCAAACATACAGACAATTCTAAAGTCGTCTCATCCATCAACGATGGAACTATTTTTTTTTTCTTTTTCATTTGTTTGGGTTCTTTGAGCCCATGGCATATTTCTGAGTCCAGCTGCGAGCAGTGGCTTCATATCTCAAGCTGTCGCTCTTGAACACGTGTGCAATTTCCGGCACCAGCGGATCATCAGGATTCGGATCCGTCAGCAATGAACAGATGGATAGCAAAACCCGTCGCCGGATCAAAGTTTGGTTTATATTATATAGCAACTGCTGATGGTTTGGTGGCAAATTTTTTGATCAAGTCTCTGGGATTAGATGCTTGACAGAAGAAAAACAAGAATCTAAGTACAGGGAGGGAGGGAGGGAGAGAGAGAGATAAAAAGGATCAGCTACTTCCTATCATTCTGGGATTAGATGCTTGACAGAAGAAAAACAAGAATCTAAGTACAGGGAGGGAGGGAGGGAGGGAGGGAGGGGGAGAGAGAGATAAAAAGGATCAGCTACTTCCTATCATTGGGAGGTAGAATTGGATGGTCAAGTCAATCCCGTGCACAATCTTGTTCTGGGTGAAGAGAGAATTGACTTTGAAGTTTAATTCTACAATATTGAAATTGATCTAAATAAAATATGTTGATAGAAAGATTAAAAAAATAAAGTGTAGTTATACTGTTTTGAATAGTTAAAATCAATTTACAAAATATGCTATAAATAACATAAGTGAAATATGAATATGATCATGAAAATTTTATAAAGATATATATGAATCACTCTTAATATTAAATTAGAAATTACTTGTGTTGGATGTGTAGATAGTAAAGTATGAGTTTTCTTCTTCGAGTTTGAGAACGTCAAATCTTAACACGCTTATACGGAATGTAGAAGATTCTGTAGGAGCAATTAGTAAAAGAATAAATGCTTGTAATCCTATTAAGACATTATGAGACGTCTACGTTAATTAGAAATGGTAAACATTTTATAGAAATAAATAATAATATTAGACTACGCATAAGGGTTGGAGAACTAATCATCAAATCAGTTTAGTGTTGAAAATTGATACATATTTGATAGAATTCAAATTATATGATGATCATTAAAGTAACACTGTCTAATGTGAATCATTATAAGTAATTTTGAAATCAATATGAAACTTTGAATTGCTATTATTGATATCAAAATTATTGTCAACTTTCAACCCATCGTTGTCAAACAACATTCATCATTACATTCTGAATCATTGATTATTCAAATCACCATTAATTGTCACTTCTTTATGAATGATAAATGATTTGTCATTTTGGACTTTAGTACGTTCATCAATTTTGAAAGTTTAGCGAATGAGTGATTAGAGGGGGACGCCTTTCTGATACCCGATCACAAACTCAAATCGACTCATGAAATGTTATTTTGAAGTTTAGCTAATGAGCGATTGGAGGGGGACGCCTTTCTAGTCTTCGATCGTGAACTCGTATTAACATTTTACCATTGTAAATCAATTAGAAATGGAAAGTCTTATTAAAAAAACTCATTGTTGCTCACACTCTAACAGTCATATAGCAATCGTATTTGACTTATGGACATGTAATAATCAATGGTTATTCTGTTGTTCTCTTTATTTAATGTGTCACCTTCTTTTACTTGTCATGAGAGACTCGTATAATCGTTGTGATTCTACCCATTATTCTTGTTACGTATAAATCTTATCAAACATTGAAAATTTTTCTTACAATTAGTTTTCACCCAGTAATTATCTTTAAGGGAACTTTGTATAAAATTAACCATGGTATCAAGATTATATGAAAGAATTAGTTCTTTTATGGAATTTTAAATATGCACATTAGCAAAATGTTATAGCCAAAAGAATATAATAAATGTAGAACTATTGTGAAATGTCAAGAAAAAAAATAATCAGAATATTGAATTCACAAGAACAACATCACCTACGGAAGAAAAAACAATGAAGGAAAGTTATGACCACGATACATAGGACTATATGAGATTTTAGCATGTATTGAGTCAATTGTTTATTTGTTAAGTTCTACCACTAAAGATATTGTGTATTCATGATCTCTTCAAATCCTTTGCAGACGAGCTCATCAATAAACAAATCATCAACACAAATTTTTGTCTGTATCCACCTCTAGTCACCTAGATCAAAATCTTTTCTTTTTCTTATATAAGTCTCTAAAATGCAATGATTGTTTGTAGTCTGACTATTATAACTATGACGACCAAGAATATGCTAGGTAAGATTCTTAAATCGTTGTATGTACCATTTGGCCAATCTTCAGATATAAGTCCAATAACTACATATCAAAGCTTAAATCATCAGAATGATCAATGTCAAATCTTGTAAAGCATCCTAAGCAAACACCCAGGAGGTTCTTGGTGGTTTTTTGGCATACTTGTTGATATAAAAAAAAAATCAAAATATTGTGTTTGTCATTATGTCATCATCAAGTGAAACAGAGATCTTCATTGCTATTTCACATAGTCTTCCATTGGTCTTCAAATCATTCTTATTATGTCCACATGAAATGGGTGCTAACTCATCTAGGTTGATGCAATAACCAGCTTTTCTCATTTTCTTGGGATATGATATTCCGGTGTACTATGCGTTAAAGCAAAAACCATAGAGAGCAGAACACCAACAAAGAATAGTACATACAATTACCTTCTGTTCATAAATAATTAATTATTATGCCATCAATAAATTGCAGAGCACCTTTTACACATAAAGAGCAACTCAATCTATTTGAGTACAAGTGAATTTGTCTTGAGAAGAAAATATAATACAAATTATAAGAGTTAAGGAATATGAATTTTGGAAATGAAAAATTCTCTTAGTGTTAGTGCGATGGATAATCTTTCAACAAAGAAGGAAACTTGAAAGTAAGCATGATCAAATAAAGGATAAGTATTCATTCTTATTCCTAAAAATAGGTATCCAAATTTCGAGGACGAAATTTTTTAAAAGGAGGGGAGAATTGTCACGAACGTGCTTCACAACCATCATTTTAACATAATCATGATTTTAATTAACATATTAAGTTAGTCTAGATGCTTATATAGTCATGTTTGCGAGTAGTAATCAATATTTGGATTAAAACATAATGATAATTATATTATTGATAAGCATTATAAAGAAATTACATAAGATTATTAGGAATAAATTTTAATATTTGTAAATATTATAATAAATATATTTAACTATGATTAACTAAGGTTAATTAGAGGTCTAACACTAATTTTTAACAAAATAATATGATTGGACATTTATTTTAACCAATAAGATTTCAAGCAGCTCAAGCAGGCAGCTCACCAACTGCCTAGAAAAAGATTTTTTCAAACTGTCATATGACGTGCTAAAATTCTGAAACAAATATATATACCCTCGGAGAAGAGAAAATTTGGCAGAGACAAATACGTAGCAGAACCACCTAAGAAAATTCGCCAAGATCGCTTGGTTAAGGTAGGGTTTTTGATCCAAAATTGACCTTCATTTTCATATGATCATCTCTTTGTAGGTAGTTCTTTATAAATTCTGAAATTTTGCATGGTTCATCCTCTCTAAGTTAGCTTTCCATGACCGAAAGAATCACAGAAAAAGGACTTTTGTAGAGAAAGTTATGAACCTAGAACCATAGGTCGCTCACTTTGTCACGAATCAAAGATAGATTTAACTTGTAAATTAGGGCACGGTTAGAATATAATGAATTAAGATTTGAAATTTTTATATGATTAATTAGACAATCCAAGGGTTCGGTGGGAAGTGGAATCATACTATTTGGACTTGTATATTTGGACTAATGAATTTTTTTCATAGTGATTCTTTTGTCAAATTCCAGGACATAAACAAAACATGACGTGAATTCATTAATTTTGTTATAAGGGCATTCAAGGAGCTAAATTCTATAATTTTTATGCCTAAATAGTACTGAAGTCTAGTTTCTAGAAAAATTAGGATCTCGTCAAATGGACAAGTATTGTTAACACAGTATGCCAGAACACAAACTCTAGGTCAGATTATTTTGGATTTTATGACTTGATCACTTGAAATTAGTGAATGAAATTTGGGTGCTGAAAATCTTAGTAAGTCTAGTTTCTAATTTATCTAGAATCATAAAATTTGCTCATATGGTTAAGGAATTATGAATTATGCATTGAGAGTCACTCAGTCTGAAATCCTGAGACAACACTTAGTTGAGCTTTAGGAGATTGGGTAGTAATAAGTAGTTGAAGTGTGTAATAGTCTATGGATATAGACACCTAAAATTGAACAATGAATACTTAGAAGAAATTACATGCATTCTAAGATGTTTAATTATTCATACATTATGAGCATGCATTGCATAGTATTTTTACTAGTGATGAAAAAGTAAAAAAGACATCGTTGCTTGTAGGAAACCAACAAGCTACAAGTGAAAGGAGGAAAATCTAGTAAACCTTCTTGAAAATATAAAGTAAAAGGTGAATGGATAAATTTACAATATAGAAAAATGTTATATGTTAGTTTTTTTATTTATGATATTATCTCAAGCAAATATTATTATTATTATTATTATTGAAACATATCTTGAGCTATGAAAAGTATTTATGATATGTTTCAAGGATTTCATATGAGATGGAGTAGCCTCTTATACAAAAATATTTTCAGGGAATAATGCTTATGAAGTGAAAATAAATTTTACTTGATAATGATATGTGATTATGACATGTGTAATTTGATATTATTAAACTCCATGTGTTCATTAGCCATATTAGTTGAAAAAGGTCTTTGGGACCACATTCGATATACATGAAGTCTTTGGGACGTATATTGAGTGTCTTTGCTTTTTGGAGGCTGTTCTGCATGCACGTATTGACCCATGATATGCTCTGCGTAGTCTATATGAAGGAATACATATTGATCCATGATATACTCTACGTATTCCATATGGAGGAATACGTATTGACCCATGATTTGCTCTGCGTATCTGAGACTCTTTGATTGTGAAACTCTACTTAATTATATGACACACAATCATGGAGGGATATGTATTGACCCATGATGAGTACGTGCGATGACACATGTGTGGAGTTTAATTATGAACATGATGATATCTTGAGTTACTTATATGGATATTAAAGTTCATATGATTTGGGAATTTATGTTATATGAGTTATGTTTTAAATGTTTTCTCATATGGAAAATATGATTATTTAAGTGTTATATGCACTTGTATTGTTCCCCTATGTTGTACTTTTATTTCACTCACTGAGCAAATGATTACTGCTTACATTATCCTTGTTGAATTTTTCAGATAATTTCAAGTTCTCGAGTTAAGTCGACTCAAAGCTTGCTTTCGATGCATATAGAAGAGGTCGAACCGTCGGAGCAGATTTATTTTTCTTTCATTTTTATTTTTGAAAGCATGCATGTAATAGATAAACTCGAGAGATGTACTAGAGTTTATTAGAATTATTTTGTAAGTTGTATAAAACTTGATCATGTGGGGTGTTAAATGTGAAATGGATTGTGAAATGATAATGATAATATGTGAATGTGATGTCTTGTAATTTTTTATTAAACTTTGATTGGTATATATATGCATCTATTGTATATATTGATAAATGACATAAGATAATTAAGGGAGGATGTTTTGTCGATTTTATTTTTAGAATTGTTAAATATGATTAAAGAAAATAATAATTATGATTAGAATTTAGTCATGGAGTGGGGTGTGATAGCTTGCCATTCTTCTTCGCTGTCGTACCCAACTTTCTCGATGTTACACATTGCAAATTCTATCAATTCTCTGGAATTTCATTCTCGTCCAAGAATGGTATCTTCTTCAACTGCCAAGGACGCTTTGAAATCCCACTCTTCCTCGCTTTCATTCTCATGACAAGTTGCAGCATTTCCTTCTTCATGCTTATGCTGACAGTCACGAGCAAAGTGATCCTTCTTACCACAATTGTAGCAACAACCTTCTTGTCGTCGAGATCTCTTCACTTGTTCTTCCTTCTTGTCACAATTGTAGCAACGACTTTGATGTCGACAAGATCTCTTCTCCTCTTGCTCTTCTTTGTCCGACTCTTCGCCAACTCCCCCTTATTGTGAACTTTTGTCTCGTCCATGCTTCTGCCAGCCTTGCTGACGTCCTTGTGCTCTCCCTTTTCTTCTGGAGCAGAAGAGTGCTTCTTCTTCATTCTTGATGGATACTCCAACCATTTAATTAGTCAATGCTTCTTGATTAGCCAATAAATTTTTTAATTCTAATAAGGTTGGTTGAGTAGGCCAACCTTGAATGGCAGCAATAAACCCGCTATATTCGGGTCTCAAGTCATGAATAATTATACGTCTCATTCTAGCATCACTAACTTTAGAATCAGGATCTAATTGAGATATTTCACGACAAAGAGACTTTACCTTCATAAAATATTGGCTAATCATCATATTGCCCTGCGATACCGTCATAAGTTGATTCTCTAATAACTAAAGTCGAGCATCATTCTTCTTGAAGAATAGTGCAGCAAGTGCATCTCATGCAGCCTTTGGTGTCTTAGCGTCCTTAATGTGCTCCAGCAACTCCTCCTCTATCGTCGTCTTGAGAATGAACATAGCTTTGCCTGCTTTGATGCGCCACTTCCTTCGTACTTCAGCATTCCTGGGCGTCATTGTATTGGCTCCGTCAACAATATCTCATAAATTTTGCCCTTGCAGGTAAGACTCTATGCATGTCTTTCAATAACTATAATCCTGATTATTTAATTTTCTGACTCCACCTACTATAATGAAAATATCCGCCATGGTGATTTTGTTGAATGCCTTGCAATCAATCAAGTAAGTGCAGTCCCCGACTCGAACACTTCACGAAAATATCTGCCATTGTGCACCGGCAAAACCTCCTCGTGCCTTGACTTTACACGACCTTAAACTGGGAGACTCTCTACGTATCTTAATCTTGCATGACTTCTCACAATCTCAAATTGTGCACCTGCGCCCAAAACATCCTTGTGCACATTCTCGAATCGACAGAGTCTCTGCGTAACTTGATCTTCTAAGACCTCGAACTGATAGAGTCTCCCCACGGATACCACTTGTAGAGAATCTAGCTAAACCAAATAACTCTTAACAAAAAATTAATATTACATTTAATACAAAGAAGGATAGTACAACTACCACGCACTCTATTCTACTAAATACCTCGAGTACTCTCTCACAAAAACTTCCTACCAAAACACCTAAGACATCACATACTGTTGTCACACTCTCTTGAGCTCACATATTGCACTCAAGACTACTCTCTCTACTTGACACAATATCACTAGCTAGAGACCACCGCTACTTCAGCTGGACTCCTTGCTCCAAATGGCCACCTACGATGGCTATTTATAAGCCATAATTCCCACAGTAAATAAAATAAACCATTTGCTGCAGTTGATAGTTTGTCCTAACAATTTTACATATTATTTTAACTTAGCTAGAAGGTTCTAGCTATGTCGTGCTGAATTCTAACAGAGAAGGGGGGAGGGGAGAGAGAGAGAGAAACCAATGTTGATAAAAAGGATCAGCTACTTCCTATCATTGGGAGGTTGATTTGGATGGTCAAGTCAATCCGGAGCACAATCTTATTCTGGGACAAGGAAGAACGGAAGATGACCGTGGACTGTGCAAACCTTTTTGAGATGCTTGGCGCTAAAATTTTACATTTTTTTTCCTGTCCAATTGTTGCGCATTTCATTTGGAAAGGACAACTTGTTGGTACTTGCGCAGTGACTTTTGGTATATTTTCACAGAATCTTTCTTGCCATGCTTTTAAATTTCTCTTGTCATGCATACTTTGTTGATCGAAAACTTCTCGAGGATCTAAGAATCAAGTGGCTGCCTTAAAAGTGAACAAATCAATGGCTCATATCTGAGTCTCTAACAGGAATTCAGTGGGAGAGGACCGGCCATGCACAAATGGAGTTATGTATATATTCCTCCTAAACTTGGAGGCTTGGATCAAAGAATCTAATAATGGAGAAGTCCAACTCTTCAGGAGTCGCTTGCCAGGATCTGAGATCGACAAGCGCAATGCACTTGGCCATGCATCATGAGCAAAGGTGGTGTTGCATCCAGTGGACAATTGCAAAAGTATTTTCTGACTGAAACTTAGCAATTGCTATTGGCTAGTTGCACAATAGATCCCATTTGATTTTTTTATAGGGACATTATTAACAAAAACCAATATTATTCGTATTATTATTCTGTTTTTTTCAATCATTTTTTCAAAAAATTGTGCACATGCTGTGGCATCCCACTGTTTTCTTTATATATAATATAATATAATATAATATAATATAATATAATATAATATAATATAATATAATATAATATAATATAATATAATATAGATATGCTGACGGGGTTTACAAAAAGTAGGACCCAAAAGAAGCTATTTCAGTTTTGTACTAATTCTTCTATTCTTGAGTAGAAATTGTAAGAAGGTTCTGATAGGATTGTACCCAATCTTTTTGCATAAATACGGAAATTTCATAATGGAACAAAAGTGAAAGAAAAGAAAAGAAAAAGAATTCAAACCTTGTATATGTTTATGAACTAATCGTTTGTATAAAGCCCTTCTTGCGCAATTTGCATTTCTCCATTTTTTTCCCCCTTAAACTCCTTGTCTTGTGACTTTGTTTTCTCAGTTCTCTGCATTAACTTAATGATTAGAAGTTCTCAACAAACTGAGAGGAAAGAAAGTGCTCATCATTCCAGCATTGAGTTCAGGCCAAAGAATCAGATATACAATTGATTTCCTATGAATATATGATTATAACAAAAGAAAATCGTGGCCAAAATAGTCACGGGTCAACTTTATTTTTCTCTATAAAACAAAAGAGAAAAGAGAAAAAAAAATTAAGAAGAAGTAATAGATCTTATAATCGATTAACTAATATTAATTTAGACATGCATCATCATCCATCGTTCCATTATTGCACCGGAGTTCCCATCGCGACGTGCGTGCATCCACTGCCTTGCCATGCAATTGCACTTTTATCTAGAAAAGAATCGTGAACCTTGCATCCAATGAAATTTCTATGTACTGGCCGATCAGTTCGGGCGCGCGCCTACTCGCCACCCCGGGAGCATTTGACTTGTACCGCGAGCGTGCCCGTCGTCCCCTGGCACGAAGGGTCCGCGCCGTAGGTCTCGTGCGACACCGGCAACACGCACGCCTTCTTCCCCATGCATGCCTGCCGTTAGATTTGCAGCTTGACATGTCAGAAATCGGAATGCGAGCTACGATGTGCATGAACCATGCGTGCATGCAGTGCAGATAGATAACTCACCTTCTCGACGATGGCCTTGGCCTGTGGCGTATGGCACGTCCCCTCGGTGAAGTTGCCGCACATGCCCTCGGGGTTGCCAAAGCTGGCGAAGACCACCGTGCGGATGGACTTCTTGCTATCGCACGTGAGACGTGCCGCCGGCCGGACGTCATCGAGGACGGTGCGGAGTTTGCTGTCCTCCCTCGACCACGCCTTGACATTGCCCGGGTGGCTCTCGGAGATGAAGGCGCAGATGTTGTCCCTCTTCACCGTCATGATCATGATGTCCTCTGGCTTCCCCCCTTCCTCCTCAAAGACGACCAGGAAGTTGTCCTTGGGCTTCAGGAACGATCGAGGGACGTGGTACCTGAAACGTTCATGCGTCCAGTTACAAAATCGCGCATGGTTCAGCAGTAGGTGGGCACATTGGGTGCATGCGTTAGATGGTTCCATCACTTACACTGACTGAGAAGGCTTTCCGAGAGGGCTGTGGTAGGACACCCAGTAGCGACCGGCGCACTCGCCGTTCACCCAGATAAGCCCTTTGCCCATGGAGCTCATGTCAAGAGACACAGGATCAATTCCGTTAGGAGAATCGAAGTACCTCTGCAATGGAGTGTGAGGTCAGTACATGCCCGGCCAGACATATCTTAAGCAATTACTTAAGCCCTCGTCTGCGATTTGGACATAAACATAATGAATCTTGCGAGTAAGAAAACCTTGCCTTGTACCATGTCACTGGCACGTTAGGCTTACTGGCCGTCCATTTAACTGAGCTGGCTCCTTTCTCGGTGTAGAGTTCCTTCTTCTCTCCATCCATTCCAACCTGCGCACCACCACAAACACGGACATCACTTATTCTCAGGTCCAAAATGCATCACAGGGTGCTGATGGACGGGGCTTCAGACGCCGTGCAAAGCGCAAGAAAAGATTATGGAAGAAGAATTTGAAGAAACCGTACGATGTGCCCCCAAACGCTGACCGTCAAGTCCAAAGTTCCTGTGTTAAGGCCTTGGATGGTCATGGAGTGGACGCCAGCCATCCTGTGTTCCAGGTATGCACCGCTATCCTGTGGCGCAAATGAGAAGATCAAATTAATGGGCACATGCATGACGAGTTCTGGCTCAAGCAGATATCCTAAATTATTCGAAATATAAATCCTGATTTAATGAAGCTTCAGTTGTATGTACCGTCATTCCAGTAGTCACGCACAGGATTGATATGTGGTTGGCTCCTCCCTTGAGGGGCATGGGTTGTTGGAAGACAAAACTCTTCTCAATCTTGGTTCCATGTCCACTTCCTGCAATCAGATAGGTGATAAACGTTGCGCCAATATCAGAATCAATAGAATGATCCTATGGCATAACCCTAGCAACATCAAACTTGGTTAACATAGTAAACAATATCAAATTAAACATAAGGAACTCACCTATGTATTGGCCGTTGACAAACACTTCAACTGCATGCCCGAAGCTTGAGATTAACACCACAGGACGGATATCCTTTCGCCTAGGCAAGTCATCACTGTCCAGCTTGAAGCTGCAATCGTGTTAACAGACAGTACAACAGCCACATTGTGAATTCACCAGGAAGAGTGTGATGTACGTGTCCCATTTTTACAACAGGCTTAAGATAATCATAAAACAGACTGAGAGGGAGACGATCTCTCAAGTGTATTTGCTTGTCGTTTATGCAGAGTAAGTCGTCACCTAGTGGTATACCACAGGTAGTCTGTGTTGTCCTTGGTCATGTTATACATTTCCAATGGTTCGCTGCTTCTGATGGTTGCTTCCTTAAGTCGTGGGACGTGGCCAGTGTACATCTCCCATTGGTTGTTCTGAGCAGAATTTGGTGCCACATGGAATGTCCTTGAATTGTGCTGAGCATTAACCTGCCAAAAAAATCAGCATGTGAGGTGTATATACCACATGTTTTTCTGAAAGTGTTAAACAGTAAGTTCATGCCAACTATCTCTGTTGAGATGTTTTGTAGTTCTCAGTATGATAGGTAATATGATCTCATAAGATGATGCTTAGTTCTGATGTACCCTCTGTGTGTTGTAGATCACAGTCTTACAATCCCCAAGGATGCTGATGGAGCGACGAGGCAAATAATACTGGACACCTCTGAAGATCACAGATCCATCTTTTTTTGGGTTGGTGTTGGTGAGGAAAGCAACACAAACATTGTTTTGCGGCTGTTGGTATACTCTGGCCTGCAATGTGGAAGTCAATCAAGTTTACATCAAGTAGAGTTTTGTTTAGCAGGTTGAACAATTTGATCATCCTCTGTTGATGTTCTTACTTCAAAACCTTTACCGAAGTCTTCTACAGAATAATCTCCCCAAAGCAAAGCCTTCCTGCACAATCTCAATGCATGGTGCAAATCCCTCAGGTGCCCCCATTTGGGCTCCTTCATCAGACCTGAATGAGCACAATTGGTTAGGAGTTTCTTTTTGTCACAAACATATCAAATGATAAAAAGAAGAAAATAATTATCAGAGTTCCACTGTGTTTACCATACTCATCAAGAGGGGCTTCATCATAGTATCTGGTCATCATGAAAGAAGCACCATTCCTTCCAAGGTTGGTTCCTCCATGATACTAATTAATGAACAAGAAACAATTTTTTTTAGCTTATTTCCTGAACCTTCTGACAAGTCATTGCGGAGGAAAATTGATACCATGTAGTAATTTGTCAGACTTCCATTCTTTGAGAAGAAACGAGCAACAGCATATGAAATGTCTTCTGCTGATCTTTGGGATGGTGGATCGCCAAATACTCTATACCTAAAATCATAAAAAGAAATACCTCTTAATACAATTTAATCCATCTTCATAAAAAATGAGACATAAATGGGTCATTCAACATCAAGGTTGCTAGTCCTAAATCTTTGATGGTAAAAGTTCAAAGAGTTCTTTAGTAATATGTATCTCTCTTGATGCTGCTAAATTCATATCTACTTACTGAGCTGTCCAGTTCTCAGTCCACAAGGATGGTTTTGTTGGATGGTTTGGACCAACAAATGTGTCTCCACAATTCCTTCCATTGCATGCATTGATCTATACATCACATCATTATACAACATGTTTGCCCATTTCAGAAACTTAATCACATAAACATTTTTGAGAAAGTATTCTGTTCAGAAGGTGTACCACTGGTCCTGGGGCATCATTCTGTTTACACATTACCCATGGCACACCGATGTCTAGACTAACAGCCATTTCAGCTGCCCATTGGATATATCTAACTCCGGCATCCTTGTACGCCCGAGCAATGTTGTTGTACTCATTCTCAATCTATAAGAACCAGAATTGCTAAATTGTGTCAGCTGATTAGCAAAAGAAGAAAGTGACAACAGGGGATGAGTATAAAGTTTCAGGCCTCAAGTCAATCCAACCTGTGCCAGGATGATTGGACCCCCTTGAGGAGCAAAGAGATTCTCAGCCTTTATCATCTGGATAACATGGGAAATAAACTTTTGCATGTGGTACTGCACAGAAGATCAACAATCAATTCAGATCTTATAACAAATGTATACCACAAAATTTCCAATATTTGTAAACTTAGCCCATTGCTTGACATCTCAGTTCAAACACGATTATCAGGGACTCACCTTGAATGGTTCATTCTCAGTCCTGAAGAGCATGTTGGGTACCTCTCTGAGCCAGTATGGCAATCCTCTGAAATACATTGTTGCACAATTAGATTCAGATTATTGGCAGCATGAAAGTGTAATTTTGTTTATGTACAGAAATCGTGTTAACAACGGTTATAGCATGAGAGACCGACCCATGATTCCATTCTGCTTGAATGAAAGGGCCCATCCGAAGGATCATAAACATTCCATTCTGCTTGACGAGCTTGATGAATTTCACTATGTCATAATTCCCTTCAAAATTGTACTGCAAAACAGAAAGATAAAAGTCTCATTTTTAGCCATTGGTGCTCATTTAACATGGCAAGCTCCGATAATTCTCTTACAGCATGAACTCAGAAAAATTCATGTCAGTGTCCTACCTGCCCTTGCTCACGCTCGTGGACGTTCCAGAACACGTAGGTTTCAATGGCGTTTAGCCCGCCTTGCTTGGCAAGTTTTATCAGAGCCGGCCACATCTGATCAGACAATTAGAAGAGAACAGTGAACTAAGAACCACGTACAGAATAAGACTGCACGCATGCGCAAAGATGAAGCTTTTAATTAACGTCGCATGCACGGCGATGAATCGTCACCTCGGGCGTGCTCCGCGGATAGTGGATCGACCCGGAGAAGACGATCTCTCTCCTCCCGTTAATGATCAGCGAGCGCCCGTCGTAGGACACGCCGGGCGCGGCCGCGCTGCCGTTCCCGCGGGCCTCGGCTGTTGCGACGGCGGAGAGGAGCAGGATGAAGAGGAGTCCGAACGACTGCCGGGGCGGCGCTGTCATGGTTGCGGCCTCTGTGCATCAACAGATGGATCAGTCCGCCGGATCAAGCGTCGCAGGATGGTGGTGGGGCCGTGCTGGCCTGCTTGTGTTGGCGCTTCGAAGGGGAAAAGGAGGGAGGAGTGGTTAAAAGGGGAGGAGGGAGGGAGGGAGGGAGGGAGCTGCACCTGGTCTACTGAGGGGCAATGGGAGAGCCTGGAAAGGAGGAGAGGGAGCGCTCGCTTCTCGGACAGCCGTTAATGGAGTCGTGCGCGGGGGCGGGGGGAGCAGGAAAGGGGGGCGTGGCGTTCGTTCGTGTCGTGGCCTGGCGTCCACTTTTCTGCCTCGAGTTGTGGAGGGAAGAAGGCTGCCACTTGGGTCTTCGTTCTCCTGCTCCTCCCTCCCTCCCTCCCCTGCTCCCCTCCCTCCAGGAGGCTCGGTCCTGTTCATTATTCGCTGTCTCCTCAAATCAAAATACTTGAATTTTCTTTAGGCAAAAAAAACTTCTATAATAATAATAATAATAATACCTGAAAAAAATCTGTAAAATTTAAAATGTAGCATTTGTGAACATTTTTCGTTAATCAAAAGACGTGTCGAACAAAGTTTTTCATAATTTACGACGTGCAACTCGTGAAATCCCTGATAACATCTAAAAATGGAATATATTAACAACATTTATAAGTTATCAAATTTTAACAATATTATAATTATTGTCTATTATTTTTAATCGTTCGAATATGATCAACTGTTTCTCAAGTCATAAATAACGGAAGATGAAAAAAAGTTTAATACAAGGCTTGTTAAAGCTTTATAATTAACAGAAATTTTCTGTCCCATCATCGGATTAACAAGATGCTAATAACTTTGGACACCGCTAACGATAATAGGCAGATGATTATAAGTAAGAAACTGCATGCCATAAACATTTCCCCTGCTCCTTGGTGCCTGAATCTTTTTGACAGCTACAAGATGAAAAAAGCAACCCTCCTTAACAAAAAAAATAAAACTTCTGTACACACACTCTACAAGGATCTACTTAGACAATCTAAGTTGTCAAGCATTTTAAGTCAAGGACACGGCCCGCGATCCTCGGATGGTTAGAGACTGACTCGAATGCTTGCATGCATA
Source organism: Pontederia crassipes (assembly GCA_030549335.1). NCBI lineage: Eukaryota > Viridiplantae > Streptophyta > Magnoliopsida > Commelinales > Pontederiaceae > Pontederia > Pontederia crassipes. Next base: position 10,566,308 of record JAUKPH010000017.1, read on the forward strand.
CACTTGCGAACCCTGTAATGGCTTGAAAAACATTTGGAAACCCTGTCTGCAGATTGTTTAGTGTCATGGCTCTTGTGACTCCAACACTTTTTTCATACTTGCTCTTCTCTTCCTCAGCCTTTGTTTTCAGAGCTTCCACTTTGGCCTTCTTCTCCAGGATTCGGAATCTTCGATCCTTTGCATTGTAGCCATCGTTTACCGAGTAAGGCCCGTACTTAGATTCGAGTGATCTTAACTCTTCTGCTTTCTTTTCGAGCTCTTTAAATGCCGCATCTGACTTCTTCTTTTGCTTTAGCTCTGCTGTTTGTTGAACGACTACAGCATGGATCACAGTTAAGAAGCTTTTGATACCTTCTGAGGCCACTTTGTCAGGAATCCGATCGAGAGCAAGTTGCCACTCTTCGCACAATGAATAGATATTAGAGCTCGGCTGGATTTTGTTAAGAGGTTCATGGTGACCCTGGAAAAGGGAGAGGCGGAGCCAACCGGTGAGAGCATAGATGTAGTCCCTCTGGGATGTCACAAGATTGCAAAAGGCGGAGTACCAGTGCTCCACCTCCATTTCTAATTGGAGAGCAGCCTGCCGGTGTATGTTGGTGGTGGGATTAGTATTCAGTGCACCATTGAGATATTCAAGCTGTTGAACTATGTGGGTCTGAACCTGATGACACTCGTACATGCTCCTCCACATGCCCGTCAGCCTGATTACATAAAAGAAAGATCAAGGAAAGATGCAAAATCACACAGAAATTGATGGCCAATGGTGCCAATCTATGCTGGGGCGGAGTTAAATTCATTAGTCAGAACTGTCAATTATTTTTCTGTTTTCCAGGACATGTTAATATGCCCTCTATTTTAACCTTGATTAAGACAATAGCATAAAACTCCGCCTATATTTTATAGCCGGTCCCAAGCCCGGATAAAGGAGGAGGGTTGTGTTAGGCCCCGACAGCCAACATAAAATCATGTCGAATCTTATGAACATGGATCAACGAATATATTGTGTTAATGCTAGGTCGTTACCCGTAAGTAACGCGCTGTACAACTCGGGTACAGTGATAAGAGAGCAAGAGCCGCTGCATCCTCGCCTGAATGCAGTGTTAAATGAGCAAGGGCTACCGCACTCTAATGGACGGAGGCGGTTAAAGAAGCTAGTTCATGAGACTAAGGTCAAATTAGGTTCTTGGAACATTGGGACGTTGAATGGGAAGCGCCTCGAGGTGGCACAAGTAATGGACCAGCGTAAGATTAGTATCTTATGCTTGCAAGAAACTAGATGGGTAGGAGAGGGAAGTAAAGAGATTAGGTTAAATGGTTCCAAACTTTGGTACACAGGTAAGGTAAATGGAAGGAATGGTGTTGGTATTATCGCGGATGCAGAATGGAGGAAGAATGTTGTGGAAGTTAAAAGGATTGAAGATCGAATCATATCCGTGAAAGTAATTGTTGGAAAGGAGACTATGAACATTATTAGTGCATATGCACCCCAAGTAGGAGCAGAATCACATCTCAAGGAGAAGTTTTGGGCAGATATGGAGGGTTTGATTGAAAGTATACCAACAACCGAGAAAGTTTATATTGAGGGAGACCTTAATGGACATGTTGGTAAAGAGGCAGGACCACATGCAAGGGTTCATGGTGGTTTTGGTTTTGGGGAGTTGAATGAGGAAGGACAAACTATTATTGATTTTTCTTTAGCATACGACCTTAAGATTATCAACACTTGTTTTAGGAAGAGAGAGAAACATTTAATCACATACAAAAGTGGAACTCATAGGTCTCAAATCGATTTTTTCTTGATAAGAAATACTGATAAAAGACGTTGCACTAATTGCAAAGTAATTCCTGGGCATGGGGTGACTACACAACATAGATTGTTAGTTCTTGATATGCAAATAAAATGTATAAAACCAAAATCCCGAACAGTTTTTGATCGAAAGATCAAGTGGTGGCAGTTAAAGGGGGAGAAGCGAGAGACTTTTAGAAGTAAGTTATTAGAGGAAAGTGTGTGGGAGTTAGAAGGAGATGCTAGTATCATGTGGAAGAATGTGGCAAAAAATGTTGAAATGGTTGCTAAAGCCATTTTAGGAGAATCAAAAGGTTTTGGACCACGAGATAAGGAGACTTGGTGGTGGAATGAGGAGGTCCAAGAAAAGGTGCGTAATAAGAAGAATTGTTTCAAGGCGATACACTTGGACAATAGTTCTGACAATTGGGAAAAGTATCGTTTGGCGAAAAGGGAGGCTAAGAAGGCAGTTAGTGATGCTCGTGCTAAAGCATATGAGGGGTTTTATAAGGAGTTAGGGACAAAGGCGGGTGAACAAAGGATTTACAAGATTGCAAGGAACAAAGAGAAGGGGTCGAGAGATTTGGATCAAGTAAGATGCATAAAAAATGAAGTTGGCAAGATTTTAGTTACTGAAGGAGATATTAAGAACAGATGGGAAGAGTATTTCTATAAGCTATTTAATGATGGATGTGAAGGTTCGCGTTGTGATTTGGAGGACTTGACAGTTAGCGAATGTGAACTTAATAGGTCATTTTATCGTAGAATTAGAGTCTCGGAGGTTAGCGAAGCTCTTAAGAAAATGGAGAATGGTAAAGCCGTTGGACCGGATGGTATACCGATTGAAATTTGGAAATGTTTAGGAGAAAAAGGTGTGTTGTGGTTATGTAAACTATTTAATGAGATTTTACGGTCGAAAAAGATGCCTGATGATTGGAGATTAAGTACATTAGTTCCTATTTACAAAAATAAAGGGGATATTCAGAATTGTGCAAATTATAGAGGGATTAAACTTATGAGTCACACTATGAAATTATGGAAAAAAGTGATTGAGCATAGATTGAGAATGAAGACTAGTATTTCTGAGAGACAATTTGGGTTCATGCCAGGAAGATCCACTACAGAGGCGATTTATTTACTAAGGGGGATGATGGAGAAGTATCGAAGTAGGAGAAGAGACTTACATATGGCTTTCATTGACTTAGAGAAGGCGTATGATCGGGTACCAAGGGATGTACTTTGGAAAGCCTTGCAAAAGAAGAGGGTGAATGTTGCCTACATTAAGGTAATACAAGATATGTACGATGGGGCATTGACTAGGGTTAGGACACCCGGAGGTGAGACAAATGAATTTCCTATAGGAATTGGCCTACATCAAGGATCAGCTTTAAGCCCGTATCTATTTAACTTAGTTATCGATGCTATAACCGAGAGTATCATAGAGGAGGTACCTAAGTGCATGCTATTTGCGGATGATATAGTACTTTTAGCGGATTCAAGAGAAGAGATTAATACAAAATTGGAAATATGGAGAAATACGTTGGAGTCAAAGGGTTTTCGTTTAAGTAGGAATAAAACAGAATATATGCATAGCAATTTCACAAATAAACAACTTAGAGACGATTTGAAAGTTAGGTTAGGGGAGGATATAATTCCTCAAGTGACAAAGTTTAAATATTTAGGATCAATTGTAAGACAAGATGGTGAGATTGATGACGATGTTAATCATAGAATTCAAGCTGGTTGGTGTAAGTGGAGGAAAGCCACTGGAGTTCTTTGTGATAGAAAAGTACCCAATAAAGTTAAAGGAAAATTCTATCGTACTGCTATAAGGCCAGCAGTGTTATATGGTAGTGAATGTTGGGCTATGAAGGGACAACATGAACGTAAAGTGGGGGTAGCCGAAATGAGGATGTTGAGATGGATGTGTGGTCATACAAGATTAGATAAGATTAGGAATGACCATATACGTGAACGAGTCGGAGTGGCTCCTATTAGTGAGAAAATGGTAGAGAATCGTTTGAGATTGTTTGGTCATGTTCAGAGAAGACCATTAGATGCGCCAGTAAGAAGAGTAGATCAAATAATCTGGAGTCCGATTAAAAGAGGGAGAGAGAGGCCAAGGCGGACACTTGGCGAACTAATATAGCAAGATCTATTGGTGAATAATATACCGAAAGGTTTGGTTACTAATAGAGCGGAATGGCGTCGTATGATCCATGTAGCCGACCCCACCTAGTGGGATAAGGCTTTGTTGTTGTTGTTGTTGTTGTAAGACAATAGCATAACTCCGCCTATATTTTATAGCCGGTCCCAAGTCCGGATAAAGGAGAAGGGTTGTGTTAGGCCCCGATAGCCAACATAAAATCCTGTCGAATTTTATGAATATGGATCATCGAATGATCCATGTAGCCGACCCCACCTAGTGGGATAAGGCTTTGTTGTTATTGTATTAAGACAATAGCATGCACTTATCTCACAAACATCTCCATCAGAAATTTCTCGTTAGACAGAGCAGCAAAAACTAAATTATGTTATAAAAATCAAAGTAAGCCTTGAACAGGCAAAATTGAGCAATACCTGTCATTCTAGATACTTATTAGTTGTTGCATCAATGATATTTAGTCCATTTGCTTCAATTATTGGATAACTTGTTAACAAAGAACATGAAAGACGAATAGCAATAACACATGAATAAGTCATAGGCAAAGAAACACCAGTAATTCTGATGACACCTCTATCTCAATGCAGCTTAAAGTAAACAACTGAAAAAGCAAGTCATGCATTTGAGTTCCTATCTAGAAGTTTTCATTTACTTTTACGTCCTGGCTAAAAACTTGAATGGAATCACTGTGCAAAGAACTGCTTTGTACTTACAGGAACACAAGCCCAAAGTCAAATAACCGTTCAGCTACAGCAATGCACAAAGAATTGATTGGATTAATAGACTTGCTAAAATCTTAACCATTTCTGAAATAAAGTGAACTTTGCGAGTAGACATTTTTCTTCATTCGAAAGGAATTTTGCATTTAAACATAGGAAACTGGTTCAAAGTCAAACTTCAACCAAGGCAAACTGTGCTCAGTTAAAAACTTAAAATAGATAGTAGATGGACAAATCTGCAGTGCAGATCTTCTCTTTTTTTTTCTTTTTTTTTTTTTTTGAGGGGAAAAAGGATGATTAACCAGAATGTTAATTATCCAAAATCTTTATTGATTAAATAAGAGTTCAAGAGATTACAAAAGTTGTATCAGCAGATTAACTTTGTGATTGAATTATATGCAAGCTCTTACACCAGAGCATCATGCTAATCACCTCCCACTGCACCATGTCAAAAGTTCTATTTTTCTTTGAAGCTCTTTTGTGTTGTAACGGAGAATTATCTCATCTGAAGTTCCAATTTTGTATAAGGTAATGAGGGAGGCAAATGGTAAAGAGACAAATCATGCGATCTTGGCCTGAACCTTTCAAATTTGAAATATTCTTATGTCTCTATTTACTGAAGCAAGGGATGGCCAATTGATGTATGTTACTCACATTTTGCATGTCTTAGGGTTTTGGTATTTAATAATAAAAAACTTTCTACGCTTCCCCGCAGAAGAGAAAAAAAATCTTGGTAGCATAAGAAAAATGAATGAATCAGCATTACCACCAACAAGAATATATGGATTTCCTATATTGTTTTTACCTCTGGTCTAGTCTATACAGTCCGAACATGATAGTTTGAGCACAAGGAGGAATATGACTGAAGAGGTGATGGGCATGCAATAATCAACCAATTGCAGTTTTTATATCATATCAGTAATAAACAAGAAATCGTAGCTCAAGAATTAAAAATCAAAAAATAAAGTAAAGGATTCAGCAATTTGGTTAAAACTCAGCCATCTCTTAGTCGAACATTAGTGGTGAATACTTGTTCTGTCTTGTGAACATTAGTGGATACTCCCCCAGCAGTATCCATGGTTTCTTTTTCTTGTAACCCTTAAACAAAATTGGTTGGAAGTTGTTGATGGTAATGATAATTTTATTTTCATGCAACATCGGTATTCACCATCAATGTTCTATTAAGATAAGATTAAACTAACAAAAGGATTTTACATCCCTAGGAGCTCCTCAAACCATAATAGATTAGGTGAATTAGTCATCTCTTAATAGATGGCATGTGTTAAATACATGTTTTAATTGTGTCTAATATATATTGTTTTATTTTGAGCAGAGTTGGTGTAATGTTGTCCAGCTAATAATGTTCTTTCATATGATAGCTTTACACACAATCATATAAGCGAAGTTATGAGCATAAATGAAAATCTGCACAACTAAATCTGCATGCATGAATCATATTTTGAGAGGGCAAGTATCGATCATATTGTGCTGTCAGAATGCAGATTGGCTTTCTCTACCTCAGAGGAAGGTCTCAGTTGTAGTGACCGGTCCTTTTATGGAGCAATAGTGGAAATCAGTCAAAGGCAGATTGATGGCAAACCCTTTTTTTACCAACCCATTAAAACTAAACTTAAGAATTATAATTTCCAGCCTGTTTTTTCCTCCTTAAATATCAAAATGCATATGGTCCACAGAGCCATATGTCTCTATGCTGTTGATGCTTTCCCAGGTCAAGGGGTGAGGTCATAGTTCAGAAGTGAGTTCCATTTAGCAGTAATTGTTGTGTTCAACTCCATTAAAAATGTGAGGCTGTAGGCTTTAGCTGCAGCACTCTAAGGTCGTTCCAGTAACATGATAGCTTCTGTCACCACCTGAGAGGCATGTGAAAGTTCTTTCTGTATATGTATGCATGTCAGCAAGAGAGATAGAGACTAACCCAGTGACCAGCTCAAGGAGCTGCGGGAAAAGCTCAGATTCCCTCAGCCTAATGATTTCCAAAGTGGTGGTCTCTATAGACTGAGAAGCCACCATCATCTTGGACTCCAACTTCTCAATCTCCATCTTGTTCTTCTCCACCTTCACATAGTCCACTCCCTTGGCCTCTTGCCTCCTCAGATGGTTCACCCTCTTCTCATGCTCCTGCCTGATCCTCTCAGCATTCTGCACATACATAATGAGTAAAACTGCAGCTTTAGTCAGTAGAGCAGGACCTTCCAAAACAGAGTATCAACCATGGTAAAAACAGGTATCTCCATGTGAACAACTTTGCTTTCTTAATATTTCATAATGCTCTTTTAAAAAAGTAGAAACACTTGTCGCTCATCTTGGGTCCCCTCACAAACAAAACAAATGGCTCTGCCTTTTTGATAGTATAATAATACACCTCTGCCTGTAAGATCTGATCGACCGACCAAAACCATGGTTTTATTTGCTGGCACAATGGACAGAACTAAGAGAAGACAATGCAGCGACATAGTCGAAGAGAAAGTAAAAGAAAAAAAATGAGAACGCAGACAAACTTGAGGAAGCAAGAAGTAAAATTGAACCTTCACTTCAAGATACAGCTTCTTCTCCCACGCATAGAGCTTCTCCACTGTGGAGGAGTTGCTCATGCCAATTCCAATTCCACCACCACCATTATGACCAGGTCTCCTCATCTTCTCTTCTCCAGCTTTCCCAAACCTGGTGAATCCACCAGGCTTTGAGTTGGATGAATTCCAAGACCAGTGCATTGGGATCAAGTTCTTGCCATAGCTGCCCATTTTTCCTGCATTATACAACAAATCGCATAACTTGGGGAAAACAAAACGATCTTTTTCCTTCTACAGTTATTATTATGAGATATCAACCCGCATTGATGCAAGAACAAGAGGAAGAGCACGAACAAAACCTGTCAACCGTTGGTTAGTAGAAAAATCACACTTTGGGGCTTCTAATATGTTAGAAACACGACCGCCAGCTTCGGCCGCCTTGAGGAAGTAATCGTCGAGCTCTTTTACGATCTCAGAAAGATCCTTCGTACCCCTGGGCACGACCACCATGGCCAGCTCGCTACCCGAGTCCTTAGAGTAACAGCTGACCACGGACGGCGGCGGTCCCATCGCAGGCGCCGCAGTGACCTCAGACGCGGTGGTCGTGACCTCCTCCCACTCCTCGCCTGCCGACCGGGACGAGGACGAGGGCACGAACGGATCCCAGAAGTCCCAACCCGAGGACGGCCGCGGCGGCGGCGGCGGCGGCGGAGGGAGAATCGGCGAGGCCGTGGAAGTCCTGGTAGATGAGGCCGTCCAGGTGTCGGAAAGTGGACTCATTGGAGGCTGCGGCCGAGGGCGGGGCAGAGCCGCCGCTGGTGGCGGCGGCGGCGGGGGAGGCGGAGACGGCGGCGGCGGTGGGGACTTGGAAGGGGAAGGTGGGGGAGGGATGTGGTGGTGGAGGAGCTGCAGGTGCGTCTCGGCGTTCGCGAACTGCAGGAGCGCGGCGCCAGCGGAGCGGAGTGACATTAGATAGACCGAATGCGCGGCGGCGAAGGCCTGCCGTCCCTGCACGAGGTGCTTCATGTAACGCCGCCGGGCTTTACAGCGGGAGACAGCCTCGTGTCTCTCCAGCCTCGAGCTGCAACACCCCATTTGTTTCTTTCTTAGCCCTCTCCTTGCGCTCCCTTACTTTAACTATTCCAACACAAAGGTGGCTCCTTTTTGCTATATCTCCTTCGTCTTCTTCTAGAGCAAATGTCACCCACTTCTATTATTACTACTATTTCTCCTGTGGCTCCAAAACCTTTTAACCAGAAAGGTGTGTCCTTTTACCGTGGAACAAATAGAATAATGCCACCAGAACTGATGAAACCATTCGTCTTCCCATTATCTATGCAGAAACATTGAGAAATGATTCTACTGTATGCCTTAAAAAGGTCGCCTCGTTGGAGCTTAATTACCTTTTTCGCTGAGCTTAAAAACACCCTCTGCTTCCAGACATGCTCTCAACAACGCAATGATCACACCTAAAGCTCACATTCCATCCTCTACAACCGCAGTGACTAGATGCACAACTACTAATCCAACTACTACGAACACGAGAAGTTGCGCTTTCTGTGATTGTTTCTTACTGTCGGATAAATAAGAACAGAGGAGAGAACAGTGACGGGCAGGACCGGAGAACGGAGACACAGAAAGGATACAAAGCAGCAGATTTCGGAGAGCCAGAGTGAGAAGAGAGGAGGAAAGAGGGGGAGAGAGAGAGGAGGTGAGTCAGTCACATACATAGTCGAGTTTTGGGCAGTGTGCATGGAATTGGTGTCGCGGGCTCCATCTTACCGTTCTGCCCCTCCCCTTGGTCCTATATATTTCTGCATATGAAATATTTGCATATATTCATAATTTTTCGTTTTCGAAAAAGATATTAGCTCGCATTTGGTTAATTGATTTTCAAAAGGTATTATATAATATAATCACATGTATATTTTTTAGGACTATAAAATTATGATAATATTTTTCCCAAATAATTTAATGTAACACCTATGATTTTATCAAGGGTAATATAGTAATTTTAAAATTTAATTAGGATATTTGATGAGTTGAAGGTGATAAAGAGAGAATTTGAAAAGGAATACAAATATAATTAAAAATAAATATGAAAAGAAATGAAGGCTAATTCTACTTTCAAAATGAATTAGAGTTAGAGGAAAATTAAAAGTATGTTTAGAAAGGATAAAGGAAAAGAGAGTATAAATTATAATTAGATTGAAATTAGAGATTTCAATTGATTTGAGAATTCAAATAAAAGCCTAATGAATAAAGGTCAAATACAATATGATTGAGAATTTTAAGATTTAAAAATATTTTATTCATTGAAATATTATTATTATTATTATCATCATCATCATCTAAAAAATAAGGAATAAAATCTTTTTATATTAAATCATTTCGAAAATTAGAGGAAAGGAATAAATAAAAGGAAAAATAAAAAGTAGAGTTTGAAGGAAAGAAGTAAAAGATTATAAATAAGAGATAAAGATGAGTTTGTTTATGATTGAATTTGATATAAGTATGGTTATAAAATACATAGTTAAATTTAAATTTAATTAAATCTAAATATTTATTAAAGTGTGATTAATGATAAATGATCATGATTAATTGAGAATTAACGCAAAACCTAATGAGAGTAAAAAAACTCTACTTAAAAATTATAATATAACCTAAAAGATGACTGAAAAACCTAAATAACTAAATTGAAATTCTGCACTACATGCACTGTACGGTCTATGTTCCTTCGAATCCGAGTGTGATTCATACCGAGTTTAATTAACTCAGCTCGGGTTTCCTAGGAGCATAGCCCATGTTCTAATGATCCGAGCGCGATCACTGACCTCGGTTTGGGCCCAACGACCATAACTTGGTTGTATGGAATCGAGCTAAATTCGACCCGATCTTAGCATACCCGACTCGAGTTTTCGTGGATCATGGATTGAAATTGCATTGGCAGAAGATCTCGACTTGAGTTCCACCTGACCTAGCTGAGTTCTAACTAGGGAAGAGAAGAATTGGAAATGCTAAACAAGGCTCGAGCTTATTGTAGCACGAGCCGAGCTCTAGGTATAAAAAATGTATATTTTCACATATTTAATTATAGTTCATTATGATTATTATTATATTAATTGTCCTTGATCATATGTGAATTATTATTGGTTATTGATATTGAGTAATTGCTACAATTGATTATTATATTAATAATTCATCACAAATTGATTATTGTTGTATTGTTATAAATTATTGAGTATTGATGTAAATTGATTATGGATTGATTGACCTATTGCTCAATGGTTCAAATTGATAATAATAAAGATAAACGTCATAAGTAGATAAGTTGAAAATTATTGGGCGTTGATTTTCTCGCCAAGACTGATTGCACCTTCAAGTAGATAGATAATTGAATTGAATGAGACAAATAGCGCAAAAATTATGATTGTCATGTGTATGATCACTTGTCCCCCATCATACATGACCATATTAAAAATTGAATTGGCATCCCCCATCATACAAGGACCTATTGAATTGGTTGTGTCATTGGCTTCTTCCTCCATTGGTATGCATGAATTATGTCAGAAGGGGTTGATGATAATTTCAAAGATTGAATTGAATTGATAATCAATATAAATTAAATTATTAATTGAATTGTGCCTTGTAGCTATTGTATAATTGATTTCACCTTTACGGTTGATGAATCATTTAATTGCGTCTTTTATGATTAGTGAATAATAAATGATGGCCTTCGAGCCTAATGGATAAATTGAGAAATTGTTAATAGAATTGAATTGATATTATGACATTCACCAACATATGACTAATTAATAATTGGTTAAAGATAATTGGTATGAGTTGAAAATTAAATTGACATCTAATTGATTATCGATTATGAATAATCAAATTGATAGGTTTATTGATAATATGGATAATAATTATGATTCATCATTTGATAATTGTAAATTATTAATTGTCCTGATCATTAATAAATTATTTATGGCTAATTATAGTATTGATATTGACTCATGTTTCATAACGTTTATTGTTATGGGTGACTCTACGTATTGAATTTTCTCATTAAATATTTTACTGCACTTGGATCTATGCAAGACAAGTGGCATGCTTATGAATATAGGGTCTATTATTATTACATAAATATGGATCCATAATGTGTAGGTGATAGGATATAGTTGAAATGATTTCCTCTAATTGCAAAGATTATTGTAAATTTATTGTGATTTAGTATTCCGCTGTTATAGGTGGACTAGTTAAAGTAAAGAGAAAAAAATCAAATTATATAATTGAGTAATGTCGCTAAATTTACCTTCAGATGAATCTCATTGCATTTAAACTTTGTAAATTATTAATAACTCATATAGTTTAACAATATTTTAAAGTTAAATCTTTGTATGTTTCCATAATTTTAATCATCCGATTGAAGACCTATTTTTTTTTTCAAAAAAATATAAATAAAAACCATATTACTTGTTAATTACAATCACATATATTATATCGGATTGTTAAAATTGTTCATATCATGTTAAAAAGTTACGAATTCACACAAATATTTAAATTTATTTTTCAATAATAAATTTCTCACAGATCAATGGATTCCATTATTATTTTTATCATAAAATTGTCTTTATATCACATCTAATATATTAGGATGGAGATCCATAAATCTATAAGATCTTGAATCCCACTGTCCTTTTTTTATTTTCATTAAGTGGGACATGAATTTTGGGGAAAAATCGAAGACACAAATATTTCGTTATGATTTAATTTTTGTATTACTTTTTTAACAAAATTAAATTCTTTATGTTAATTTTTTAACAAAAGTGAAGATTAAATTCTTTATGTTAATCCTACTGTTATCTAATTTTTTGGTATTTCAATTTAAATTAATAATTTATTATTACATAACTTGGATTATATATATATATCTTGTAATATATCTTAATTATAGTTATTAAATTAATAATTTTTTAAATGTATAACGTTATATATAATATACACTTTATGTCTTTATAATATTAGGTAACATTTTATAGGATCTTTTAAATTTAAGTAAGTTTATGATCATCACTAAAATTTGAAATAAAAATCTTCAAGAAAAAGGAAATATATTAATGTCCCTAAACAAAGTAACAGGGTAAATTAAAATTTTGTTGAATGAGATTTTAAAGCTAATTTATCATATTAAACATGAATGCATAAATGTCTTGGGTTGATGGAAATTAAGTATCTAATTCTTAAGACTCAAAAACTTTTTAACTATTCTAATGCATTAGAGAAATATTTTTTTTCTGCATGTTCTAATATAATAAGGGAGAGAAGGAATAGAATAACCCTAAACTGATATATATATATATATATATATATATATATATATATATATATATATATATTATTAAATGCAGGGGCGGACCAGGACCCTATCGCATATGGGTGCAAATGACAACTACTTAATGTTTATAATAATATAGAAATATAATATTTTAAAATATAATGATTATGAGCTATAAAAAAGTTTAAAAATCAATGAATTGTTTATTTGTATTCAATAATCAAATCATCTAAAATGAAATATGGTATCGGTTAAAGAATTTTATTTCATGTGCCTATAAATTATTATTTTAATTTAATTATCTAATCGGTTAAAGGATGTTGTAAGGATTCATAGATTATGAACTCTTGAAGTTAGCATTAATAAATGAATAGGATTGAATTTTTTTCCTAAAGATAATGATGAATTTCTAAAAATATAAGTTAATGAGTCTAATGGAAATAAATAAACAAAAATAGGCTTAGAAGAATATGTTCATGCACAATAATCTTATGTCCAACACTTCTTTTTAGCAATTTTTTCTTGTATAAAAATAGATAAATGATTTTTTAAAGAGATGCATTATAAAAATAAACAAAATCCCCATATGAACTGATTATCTACTTGAGGTAGGGATATGCAAAACCATTTACAAAATTGTATTTTGGTGCAATTTCGAAGGTGATAATTTATTTAATTTGTATGTCTAATAATTTTTAGTATATGATCATATAGATAAGAATAAATATTATCAAAATTTATGAGGTCAATTGACTACATAGAAGATCATGTAGGTCCGCCCATGATTAAATGATTAGTAAGATGGTCGAACACAAGGTCAAGAATTTTTATTATCATACATATAAGATGATGATGAAATTGATAGTTTCCTTTATAATTCCTCATAAATTATTATTGTAATTTTTAATTCTTTGTAAATTTGTATTTTTTTTCTTATTTATAATTAATAATAATAATAATAATAATAATAATAATAATAATAATAATAATAATAATAATAATAATAATCCAACTCTCATGATCGCAGGTTAAACATAGTTGAAGCACATAAATCTCAGTGTTCATTACTATTTTTCCTATATAGTACTATAGTAATATAATATTATAGTGATATAATATTGTACTATTATGAATTAAACACTAAGTTATACATACTATATAATTATAGATATTAAATATTAACTTATTCATTTATATTATATAATAGTCAATATGTCATAATATATTAGTATAATATAATAATAGCTATAAAGGAAGTTAATACTATAACTCTAAATTCTAATACTCGAAAATCTATATTCTATAATTATGAATTCTAAGTCTATAATTGTCTTATTATTTATTATATTGGTATTAGTATGTAACAGTGTACAATTATTAATTTTACAAAAAAACTAAAAAAATAATATTATATTATTTCGCTTATTTACTTATTAACCTAACAATATAAATGTATGATTATTGTATAATAGTAATCATATATAAAATTATAAAATTATATAAACATTGCTGCCATGTCATCCCAAGCCCAGACTCCAAAGTCATCTATGGACCATCTAAAATTCAGTCATAGTGTTGACCTACTTTGACCCAATTAAATTCGGTCAAAACTTGAGTTCGATAGATCCAATGGATTTGGCCGACCCAATTAGGTCAAGTTGTAAAATATAAAAAAATTAAAACATACAAAAATTATTAAAAAATTATATATATATATATATATATATATATATATATTTATATTTATATCTGCTTAAGATTTATATTTCAACATCTTCCTTGAACATATATTTATATATAATTTCATCATATTTTTATTTATTTATAATGACCTCACAAAATTTTCTTATTTAGAAAATATTTGATTGATGATTTAATTTTATGAGTTTAATTAATATGCAACAAAAAATTATACAACCAATATGCATGCAATGAATAAGAACCATTGAATGATGACTACATGGTTGCGATTAAATTTAAGAAGAGGTTGGATCTCAATCATATAATCATTGTCTAATGATCCTGATTTATTAGTTGCATATTAATTTTATAAAAGTCATCATCTAACGACCATGCTACTTAACCTCTTAATTTATTATTATATTATTTGATCTAAATTATTTTATTTTACTTTATGATATTATATTATATTTTATATTTTTGCTAAATAATATATTACATATTAATAATATTACAATAATATCTTTAACTTATTTTTTATTAATTTATGTTATCTGGACCGATCATTCAGGTCAATAAGATCCAAATAGTCCGACCTGGCCCGTTGGACAACAAAATCTTGTATTTATATAAAGTCAATGGCAAGTGGCCGTTTCAAACTTCTATTCTTTATTCTTATTTCTCCTTCTTGTTTTTTTTTTTGCATTTTAGGTGCTTTCTTTCTTCTACTGTCTTTGCTCCGTTATAATATGACGCATCCATTATATATAATAAGTACATCATTATGCATGCATTCTCCAAAAGACAGCAAGACAATGGTTTGTTTTCCTCATTTTTAAGTTAGAACAGCTTAGATTATGTAAAGTTATACTTATATCATTTCTTTTTCTTTTGGTAGATGAATAGAACAATTGGTGTTTAAAAGGAGGAAGTTCACACCAATAACTGCTACCCTCCAGACAAACTGCAGATTTATTGTTAGTAAGGTGTATTCTGATAATCTTTCAGTTCCAAGACTCGAGCGACGCTGGCAAGTTGTGCTCCTGCAAGTGTGCCTTTGAATTGCATCGCCTGGACATGCACATCATCATTCCCCCGTTGAAAAAATCTCGATCAGCAAAATGACTTCTATCAAGGGAGCGGCGATGGTAAGGCGAGGCCGGTGGTAGGCGCCACCGCTGATGATAGCTTAATCCTTTTCAGGTGAGAGGCGACGACGAGGATCGCAAATCAATCATTCATCGTTCAAAAGTTCTCGAAAATGACTTCCGTTAGAGGGAGCGGCAGCGGTAGGTCCTTCCAAATAGCTTAATCCTTGTCAACTGAAAGAGACGACGATGGAGGAGGAGGACTAGAGTCTGTGGAAGGAGCTGTTGCAGGAGGCACGCAAGATGAAGGCGTGCATGACGAACAAGGCACTCATGGATCCCAATGCGCGATGGTGATTGGTTTTCGCCGGTGCATGTGGTGTTGGAGCCAAAGGATTACATGGAGTGCTACCTTCGATGGAGCTGACCACAACGCCTACGCCATGTAGTGGACTCTCCAACACTTCATCCCCAAGGGATCCAGCCCCTCGTTCTGCTTCCTAGTCCTCCATTCCAGGCTCGTGACCACCTCTGTCATCGACCTTCGCATATCTCTCTCCGGTGCGCTTGCTCACTCGCTCTCTATCTCTCCCTCTCATGTCTATCATCGAAAAATGATTGCATCCAGGTAGTGCTATAAAACTCGACCCGGCCCGGCCCGGTCGGTTGGTTGGATCGGTGTTTGGGTGGTGAAACGGGTCCTGGGTCATATAAAACCCGACCAAGCCTTTGATTCGTGTTGAACTAGTCAAACTCGGTCAAAAGTCAAGTTTGATTGACCGACCCACCAAGTTCATGTAGGATCACAAGGCACCAAGAGGGGGAGTGAATTGGTGTTTAAATCGAAAATACCGATTTTATGAAAATCGTCGCGGAAGCTTAAAATCGATTCGTTAATATTTAAACCAACACAATAGCAATCAAATCACATGCATAATAGAGTAGGAAGGAGAGAGAGAAAGATAAATTCGAGATGCAGGGTGATTTGTTGACGAGGTTCAGCCACACCTTGACCTACGTCACCGCTCCGACTTTTCGACATCGAGACCGCCGGAGATTCACTACCTTTCTCTTTTCTTGTAGGGAGAGAATAAACCTTTTTACACCATAGCGCCTTCTTCTTTGCTCAAGAGGTAAGGCACACCTCTTCTTACAAGGAGCTCTAAAAAACTATCTAAACAAGAATTCCCCCCAATGCTCTCTTCTTACAAATAATATTTTCACTAAGAAATTAGAAGAGGGAAGGGATGATTTGCAACTTTGGCTCAAGAAAAATGCTTTGGATTTGAAGGGATCTCTAGAATGATTTGCCTTGCTTAGTTAGTCTTCCTTCAATCTTTTGGATCCCTTTTATAGGCTTCTCTTGAAAATTTGGCCGTTGTAAAATAATTCAAAAATATTATGCTGTCAGTTCTATAACGGTCGATTATTTTAGATAACGGTCGACCGTTATGAATAGTAACTAGCCATTGCGCTTGTCTTTTCTGCGTAGTTATCCGTTGATGGTAGTCCGTAGAAAGATTTTAGCCGTTGTTGTTGCCTTTGCTCCCATAACGGTCAACCATTAATGTTTCGGTCGTCCATTTTAGAAATGTCATTAGTCTCTGTGATTAGCGGTCGTTCCGACAGCACCTTCGGTTGTCCGTTTGAAATCGTTCATCCTTTTTTACCCATAACGGTCGACCGTTAATTATCGGTCGATCGTTTTGCCATTGACAGTCTGATACACCTGCACTCTTTTATACATAACTTTTTGCACAGTTATCCAAATGAGATAATATTTAATTATATGGAAAGATAACACAATGCTCTACAACTTTTGTATTCACCATTCATTCAAAATCTGATGAGATCATAGTCAAATATTCAATCAAAGTTCAGTGCATAAAGTTGTCAATTTCAATTTAAACTTTATAGACCTTACTCATTTATACATAACTTTTCATACAAGTATCCAAATGAGTTCATTTTTTATTCTATGGAAATATAACAGAATTCTCTATAATTTTATATTCATCATTCATCCAAAATCTAATGAGATCATAGTCCAATATTAATTCAAAGTTTAGTACACAAGGTTGTCCATTTCAAATGAAACATTTTATATATTTACTCTTTTATACATAACTTCTCATACCAGTATGCAAACGAGATGATATTTGATTCTATGAAAATTTTTATTTACAATTTTTATGCTCACCTCTTATCCCAAATCAGTTGATAAAGTAATCAAATATTTAATGAAAGTTCAGCACATAAAATTATCAACTTCGAATAGAACTTGTCGATCTTCACTATTTTTGGTATAACTTTTGATATGGTTGTCCAAATGAGGTGATTCTTAATTCTATGAAAATATAAGAGGATTATATATAATTTTATATTAATCTCTTTATCCAAGTCTCATGATGGAATACTCAAATATTAAGTACAAGTTTAGTACATAAAATTATCAAATGCAATTTGAACTTTTCAAGCTTCATTTAAACATAACGTTTTATGTGGTTGTCCCAATGAGGTGATTCTTAATTTTCTAGAAAGATAAGAAAGTTATCTATAACTTTTATATTCACCTCTTAATATAAATCTCATGCAAACATAGACAAATATTAATTGAAAGTTTAGTGCATGAAGTCACTCATTTCTATTTAAACTTTTTCGACATTTTAAATATAACTCTTAATCTTTTGAGGTTTATATCATCAAAATATAATTATATAGGGATTAACAACTTTGCTCCAACAGTTCAAAGAGCTGGCTGGTCCAACATTTTTTTTTTCATTTTCTGAATGGTCGACTCAAAACTCGAAACTCAAAGGAAAAGAAAAAAACCCTCCCCTCGCATGCGTTTGTCTAGGGCATCGTTCGACATTTCAACCTTGGTGGCGATTGCATGTTTGGCGAATTTCGATCGACGGCGACTGCGAAGTGGACGAACTGGTGGCATGTTTGGCAACGATGATTGTGGCATGACACCCTTGAAGCTTTGGCTAATGCGATCTAGCGGCGGCGGCGGCCTTTGAGTCTGTCCAGTGATGATCCAGTGACAAGGCGATTGAGATGTTGATAACTCATCTATTACTTGGTAAGACCACCATTTGATTTCTCTTACCATTTCCTTTTTTCCTCATTTTGTTCATCAATTTTGTCGTGATTCATCGTCGGAACACGGATGCGCCCTGGTTGCGGTGATGGTTGGCCGATCAAAGAGGGCTGGGCAAGATCAGCCCGTGGCCATGCCTCGCCCGCACATTGTGGAACGATCATGGCTGTCGCTCCTCCTGGCCGGCCAAGGCCGTACAAAATTAAGCACCTAAAGTGAGAGAGGCAAAGTAATTTACTGGTGTGGTTCCACTTGACGCAGTTCACTTGGGATCCAGGCGACGACGAGTAGCTGAGAGAGCACGGGTCGCCAGTGTCAACGGAGAGGTCAAATAGTTTCATGACGTCGCCACCGCAGGCGGCGAGCAACGACTCCGAGGAATCCACGAGACCCATCGCCGCTAGCAACAGCACCCACCATCCAATGTTATTAGAACCGGACCGAACTGGCCGATCGGCCACCAAGACGGTCTAGTACAAAGCCTAAAACTGGACCCCTAGTTGAACCAGGTTGAACCGGTCAAGACCGATCAAGAACCGGTCAAAACTGAAAAAAACTGAGTTAAATCGCAATTTTAGGCCAATTAATTTTTTTATTATTTCTTTTTTTAAGAAACAATATTATAAAATTTATTATTATAAATTTGAAAAATATCCATAAATGGACTTTCTCCATAAAGAATCACAATGACCCAATAGTATTCTCCTTTACTTATTGTCCACCTACCCTTGTGTTGCTAGTATTATTAATGTGGGACTATGTTTGTACACATTACTTGCTCTTTTTTCCTTCATTTAGTCTAGAATTTACTAAGCTTTGAACATTAACTTATGGATTATTATTTCATTCAAAATTTTAATATCATAAATGTATATTATAATATAAGTTAATTATATATTTATTATATTATATATATTATTTGTTATATTAGATAAATTAGTTAGAGATGAATGGTGCAAACTTCTTTGATATATGCATAATATACAATAAAACTATAACATACTTAATATAGCATAGTATTACATATATATATATATATATATATATATATATATATATGAGTTTAATGGAGGTGTCCCCTAGGGACACCCTGTCCCCCAACTTATCCACCTTTGGATGGATAATCTATGGTGGAAGTTTAAACCACCCATTTTATCTCTTGATATTTGGATTAACAAGAAAAAAAACCAAAAGAAACCAACCTGATTCGAATCAGCCAACCATCATCTTGCAACTTATCAACAATAACATGAAAGGTCATATGCACCAAGTAAATGGATCAATCAATACTAACACTGGATCATGCTACACACACAAGATTGAAAACACTCCTCTGCAATGCCATTTGACTCCATAATGATAGATTAATTACTTTTGTTTCTTTTTTTTAGTACAGATTTTCTCATATTCTTGTCGTCTTCTTTTTCTGTTGTTATTATTTCCACACTTCCATAAGAGAATGATTTCCAACAATAATTAAGCGGATCAAGGCCACCGATAGAACTGAGGAGAATAATTTGCAATGGCTCCATCATTATTAAAGCAGTGACAATGGACATTAGAGAAGATGATGACTAGTATAGATTGAAGGCAACGATGACAAGGTAGAATGAGTGAGAACAATGATGGCGGCGGTGACAAGAACAGGGATGGTGACGAAGATGGCATGGGGCAATGAAAGGAATTAGAAGAGGATATTTTTTTTTTATTTTTCTCTATATTAAATCAGATATGAGATTAAATGGTTGGTTTAAGTTTTCGCCATAGATTATCCATCTAAAGGCTAATAACTTAAGGGACAAGGTGTCTCCTACTTAAATAGGAGACACGCCCATTAAATCCTATATATATACACACATTTTTAAAATTTCTTTAATTTAATATTTAATAAATTCAAATTTAATAAATCACTAATTATACTATATATTTATTTATATAATATATAATCTTTTCATTATATTTTGGAAAATATTTATAAAAAATTTAAAGAATAGAAAATTTATATATAATAATGAGATACAATAAGATTTTCATTTATTAAATGTGTAATAATTTTAACATCAAATTTTAAATTTTAAATTTATGATATATGATTGTTATTTTTTTGTATAATTACATTTTGGCATGGTATATATTCAAAATATAATAGCTTAATTTAATATATCATATTAAATATAATATTTTATTACTATCTGGTTCGTCCTGAAACGGACCCCTATCCGGGTCATTGTCCGGTCCGGTCCTAACAACATTGCCACCACCCACCCCCTTCTTGGATCGAGATCGATCGCCGGAACCAAGCCATGACCGACGATCGAATGGGAAATGGGATTGATTTATACGAAGTGAGAGATAATTGTGAACAAGTTGTATTACATTTCAATTATTGGTGTTGTGAATTTTATGTCTAAAAATATTAATATAAAATATGTAATTATGTATGCTAATTTTATTCATATTTTATATTAATTTATTATATTCTAGTCTGACCATTCGGTCTGACCGATATAACTTGACCCGTTGATTAATTTGGGTCGATGTACATGTCAAATTTTACAGCGTTGCATCCAGGATGAGTTGAAGTGCTTCCATTTGTGGAGACGGATTTGAAGAAGAAGACGTCGAAGGTGATCAACCGAGGCTCTGCAAGGCGAGCATGGTAAGTAATAAAAAACCAAAGGACCAAAGGAACGAAGGAAAAACACATTTTTTCCCTATGCAACATATATATATATATATATATATATATATGTATGGGTCTAAGTAATATGCAACCAAAAATTGTACAACTAATATGCATCCAATGAATATGCATCGTTGGATGATTAAATTTAATAACTTAATATTAAATTCAATAGAGATTGAATCTCAACCATACAATTATGATTTAACGATCCTGATTTGTTAGTTGCATATTGGTTGTACAAAAGTTGATTGCATGCTACCTAATCTTATATATATATATATATATATATATATATATATATATATATATGGGTAAAATGAGTATGGTGAGCATAGCACTATGTGAAGCGTGATAATAAGCATACGATCGCCATCTGAAGATCACAATTAGAGCGCCCGTCAGATCTGATCTCACAGTCGAAAAGCATCTCACGAGATTTTGGGCGCTCGAACTTGTTTCCCTCCCCTCTTTTTCATTTTTTTTCTCTCTCTCGCCTTCTGCTCCTCTCTCTCTCATTCATCGTTTGACTTTGTTCACCGGCGAGCGGCCTATTGATCTTCTTCAGCGGTTTCGGAGACGTGCGAAGCACGCACAAGGGCGACCTCCTCCCATTTCGACGGCGACCGCCTCTAGTCCTCCGGCAGACGTGAGTGGCTCCCGATCTCGCCATCCTTCTATCTCCCTCTCTCTCGCTCCATGTTACTCTCACTCCACCTTTGTAGGGCGGTGACCGACGGCTCCACATCGTGCAAAGCCATTCAACCGGGATCACCTCCACCTTCACTTCTTTGCATGCTTCTTCGGCAAGCGTCACTGCAGCCGATGAGCGTCTATGTGGTTGTAGCACTCTCGGGTCTTGCTCTCTTTCTATCGCAGCCCTCGCAACTTGGTCCTCGAATACATAACAAAGGCACCGAGAGTGAGGCCCCTTCTTTAGTTTAGCTGCCAAGTGGGCAGCCTTCTCCAGAGCCGCAGAGGCAAAGCCTTCATCTCACATAACACAGTTACTGGCTCCTCTATCCCTCGCTCCATCTCACACTCCATTGCCTCTGATCCACAGGTGGGTCATCCCCGTCCTCCTATTTATCAGTGAAATTTTGAAATTTCTAAGTTTCTTCTCACTCCCTGTTTGCTCAAGTTAGAAAAAAGATACATTTTTTATGATTACTTCTTTCCTGATCCTTTTTTGTTGCTTATAACTTTGGGGTTTGAGAAGTATTGGTGTTGATTTTGGCAACTTTGATCCTTTCGTTCCTATTGGTGTTGTAGGTGAGAAATTCACCTCAAGAGTGAAGACTTTTTTTAGGAGGAAGACTACTTGTTTTTGGCTTTTGGGCTTGCGAGGTTTTGTTTTATTGTTCATTTTTAATAAAAGAATCAATTTTTGAATAAACAAGAAGTGTGTTCTTTTGTTTTCTTTCACGACCGCAACTGTTAACTGTTAACAAGAAGTGGGTTTGTGAGGTTTTGTGCATTATGATAGTTCATTTCCGTGTGCACAAGATTCATTATATGTGCATAATTTATGATCCGCCTCATAATTTATGGAAGAGTCATCCACATTATAACCCTTTCCATATCCTTATGAACTTCCTTTTTCCTGTTCTCATCAATTTTTTTCTCTATATTGTTGGCTATGTCCCGTTATTTCTTCTTTTCCCATTTATTCATTGTGCCCCTCCTTGATGTTATCGTGGGCTTCTTTAAAACAAGGACAAACAACTTCTTCCTGGTGCCATAGAGGTTCTTTTGCAATTTAGAAGCAAAACATAGCCAACTACAACTATTCAAAATGTTAGGGAACTACTTGATTTGTTATCTCACATTTGCTTTAGCTAAGTTGATAGAGATATGTGCACTTGACTGAAGAAGATTATGATAAGCACCATATTTAATGTCTACCTTTTTTATCCGATAGCAAATTTTCTTTTATCGCGATTATGAGCTGATAGAGGAAAATTTTCTGCCTTTTTAGGTTCTACAATCTTCGTACGGATCACAAGTTTATTGTACGCTACAATTGCCACTCCATGTCGGATCAAAAACTTGCTGGATGGATATTAACATTTAGGAAACTATGTTACTTATATTTATGTTTGATTTTTGTTATAGATGGGGAATTCTTTCATTTGCATGTGGTGATGTATGATCTCATGTCTTCAAGATTGTAATGTAATTTTTTGATATTTGTGAACCATCTTAAGATATGTATAGTCCATAATTAGCAACTTTTTTTCTCTTCATTTTCATATTTATGCATGCCAATGATAAGGATATCTGAATCCTCTTGCACATTTTTTTGTCGCAATGCATTGTCATCACAAATCCCATTACATTAACACCCAACCAGTCTCAAGAAAGAAGCCAAAACCATGGTATTGCTCCAAAAAACTTCTCACTCACTCTCATGGGGAGAAGAAGCTGTAGACGACTTCCTCATAGTTGTTGTGCAAGATCCCCTCATTCACTCTATCCTCGTGCTGGGACCTTGTCACTGGGGCTCTCAACCTTGTCCTCACCTTCTCCTCTTGCAGTCAGGAGGCAGCTTCTTCACCCCATGCCATGTCACAAGCCATGGCTCTCCTCCCTTCCATCTATGGCTGATGGAATAATCCTTTAAAAATAAGGAATTCATGAGCCACGTATGCAAATTTTTTATAAGGAATCCCCGGGTGATAATAGTTAATGATCCACATTAATCAAGACAGGGATAAAGATGATAACATAACAAATTTGAATTATTGACTAGAAATGGAAAAGAAAAGCATGCAGATGATGAATCTGTTCATTGCGAAAGAAAAAATGCTTAATTATCCTAAAAATATCTATGCAATAAAATGCATGGTAGAACCATATAAAGAAAAAAAAACAAATAAAAGGTGATGTGATCATAAACTAATTAATCTTGACAACAAAGATCACAAAGAAACACCCACAAGAATTATGTGTCAGAGTAAAAGGCAATCGTAACCATGGTTGAAGCGCGCGGCGAACTCGTCCATCTCATGCCTCGTAAGCACGAAGCCGATTTGCAGACCGCCTCTGCCTTCTCTGCGGTCAACCAATGACATGGACCCCGACTTCGTGATGGAGACCACCTCCACCTTCTCTGGCCGACCCCATCCAAAGTCTATGCCATAGACCTTGAATTGGGCAACCCTGCAATGCTCAGCGGCTGCTCGGGGATTATATATGCGCATCAACATGTTGACTCATTTGTCCGCACCATACAGAGCATCCTTCTTGAACAGCTCGATGGACTTGCCGATGCGCCTGGCCGCCATCACGAGCCCGTCCATACCGACGAGGTCTTCTTCCTTGGCCTCCACGAAGCAACAACCACACGTAGGCGAAGGCCACCGTGATGCTCGAGCAATGGAACGAGGCGCCTATGCCTTCATCGGAGAACTCAGTCGCTAGCATAGAAGGTAGAGCCATTACCCTAAACACACTGGACATCGAGAGAGAGTTAGGACAGCGGCGCGCGAGTGTGAGAGAGGGTGAAAGAGAGAGACAACGGGATAGGGGTCGGGAGTACCTGTACATGGGCTTTGTCAGAGAACTCGATTGAGAGAGAGAGTTAGGGCGGCGACACCCTAATAGGAGATCGAGAGAGAGAGAGTTAGTGATCGGCGCGCGAGTGCATACGACATTTAGGATAGATGGTGAGAGAAGCGAGAGAGAGAAAGAAAAAACGAAAAAAGGGGAGGGACACAAGTTTGAGCGTCCAAAATCTCGTGAGATGCTTCTCAACCGTGTGATCAGATCTGGACGGCCGTTCTAATCGTGATCGTCAGATTATGATCAGATGCTCATTAATGTGCTTCACACAGTGCTGAGCGGCATACACACTTAGGTGCATACATTCATTTGCAGCCATTAGATCAAAATTATTTTAGTTATAACGGTTAAGATTTAATCATCAATTATATTATTAGTTTAATAGAAATCTGGTTCAATAAAAATCCGGTTCAAAAAAAATCGTGACCTCCCCTGATTGATCTCCCATGCGCCGACCTCCTGCGCCGATCGCCGACCGTCGACCACCGACCTCAGCTATCGACACTCGATATATATATATATATCACACACAAGTACATTCATCAAATAATATATGTATTTATGGATGTTTTGGGTGCCAAATTTCATTATACGCGTTTATGTTAAATACAATGAAACTTCGAGAAAAATAGAATTATAACGAAATTAATATTCTACATAAGTAGTTTACTTTCTTCGAGGTTCAAGAGAAGTGTAAACTAAGAAGATGTTTTATAAACTTCTCACAAGGAAAAAAATTTCTTCAATCCTCTGGCCAAAATTTTATAGTAGAATGATATTTCATTATATTACAGTGATAAGCTTTGTCATTTGTTCCTCTGAAAAAAGCTCTTTTTTATGGTCGTGTTAATTAATAGGCAAATAATTATGGATTGCATGGTTGTGATGGAAAATGTGATGATAGTGAAGAAGCCCAAGGCAAAGCACCGAGTTCTGATGGCGTCATATTAAATTATTTGCGTTGTATCACAAGCTACACCAAATATACGAGGGTAATGATTTGATGTATGTATTGATTTTGCTTTGATAATCATCGATCTATTTGTAGATATGTTGTATGATGTAAAAATAACAGTTATATTTATAATTTATAATAAAAATGTAAATTTAAATTACGTGAAGCACATGTTAGTTCTTTAAAGTTGTGTTTGGTATCAAAAATTTGAGTGAGAACTTGCCCGAATTCTCGATTATTCTGTCAAACATCTTGTGTGATGGAAACTTGTCCAAGTTCTCGTCATACGAGCTTCATCAAAATTTTTCAATCAAAAGTTTCGATAAAAAATTCTTGCTTTCGGCGAGAGCAAGAACGCCCTTTTTTTGTTGTTTGCTTTTTTTTTTCTTTACTTATTTTTAATATAAATTATTTATTAATATATTATTATTTATTTTATAAACTAAATTACTAAATTTTATCAATTTAAAATTATTTACTTATAATAATTAAAAAAATATTTTATTAATTAGTTAAATATTTAGCTTTGCATTATAGCATAATTAAATTATAAAAAATCATATTTAATCCAAATTATAATACTAATAATAGCTTATTTTTGTAATAAAAATTAAATTAATTATTACATATAATATTTTTTATATGCTAATAATTAGTATTTTAATAAATACGTATAATATTTTTATTTACTATAATTATATATTCATAATTCTTACTTTTTATCCAAACACTCACTATAACTTATCTATCAAATTAACTTTTTAAATTCTCACTATTATATTTTTCATTCAAACATCAACGTAAACTTTTCCGTATCAATTCTTGAGAACTAACCAGAATTCAAAATTTCCGTGTCAAAGACGACCTCATTGTTAATAATTGTCTCTGTTATTTCATGGAACCTAGGTGGAGCCAAACGTTTCCCTTTTTTTCTCTGTTATTTCTCTCTCTCTCTCTCTTTTTTTTTAACAACCGATTTCATGTCCCGTCTTATTTTCTCCACGGAGAGCTGAAAAAGAGAACACTATAAAAAGGAGAGGAGACGAGAAGAAGCGGAGATTCCTGGGAGTGGACTACTTGAAGGAGATCGAAAAAGGCGCAAGGAGACCGTCCCGCCATCAGGCTTCACCTCGCGTTGGTTTCCTATCTCTCTCCATTTCTGAATTATACCTTCGAATTATGTCGATTGATTACTGCATTTCTTTGGCCTTAGAGATTCCATTCTGTTAGAAATGATTTCTCGTCTTAAAGGTTCCAATCTGCTGGAGATCATCGACATCACATTAAGAGGCATATGGTTTGAAAGTTGAAACGTCAATGATTGGTTTCTTGAGCATATTGCATGTTGATTGTTGGATCTCGTGTTCTTATGGGATTGTAGACTGCATGCTCGACTAAATGCCCCTGAAGACCTCATACTAAGAACTTTTGAGTGGGATTGTGTCTCCAAAGTCATAATATTTCCGTTGGGTCAAAATGTTACAATAGGAAGTTTTGTCAATTGGTTATCTCGACTATATGTTGCCAATAGTTGATGTATTTCACTCAACTAACCAGCAGCTTTTATATATCTTTATATAATATGAAAAGTTACACAAGAGAATGAGCAATAGGAAGTTTTGTCAATTGGTTATCTCGACTATTTGTTGCCAATAGTTGATGTATTTCACTCAACTAACCAGCAGCTTTTATATATCTTTATATAATATGAAAAGTTACACAAGAGAATGAGTCATGCTGAGTGGTGTATGAACTAGTGGCATGAACCTAGGAGGGTGTAAGAAGTAATATAGACTTGTTGCCTGAGTACGCTACCTCAAATTGTTATGGGTGGAGGCTGTTGCGGAATATCATCGATATCAACTTACTGTTGATACCGATATCCGGAAGAAATCGATAAACATATAGTGGAAGAGTTAAAAGAAATCACACACAGAGAAAGACACAGATTTTACGTAGTTCGGAGATTGTTTCCTACGTCCACGGCCGTCACAGAGTTTCACTCTATTCAGATGTCTCAAATCACATTACAAACATTACCCAGATCCCCACAATATATGGTGCATACCGAATCACTTATCCTGATTCTCCATAACTCCATATCTAACAAATAAGGTAGATATGATAACCACTCAATCTTCCCAGATTATGGTTACAAAGAAGTTACAATCTCTCAGATTCTTCCTACCATATCTAACAACAAATTAATTAGGCACAGAATCAGGCTCCACCTAACTAACTCTAACAATCTCCCACTTGGAGACTGATTCTCTTGAGATTGAGCTGCACCTGCCTGTGCTCGAACTCTAGACGGCTCCTCCCTGCAACTAACTTTGGAGAGAATCCGAGGTTGCATTGAACCTCGATTTTCTGTGACCGCCACCTCACTCTTCCTTGGTCTTGTACAACCACTTCTTGTGCAATGCCTTTTCACCTTTAGGCAATTTTGTTAGCACCCAAGTTTTATCCTTGTACAACGAATCAATTTCATTCGGCCTTACTAACTCCCACTTGACTGAATTATCAACCGTCAAGAATTTCCTGAAACACCTTGGTTTACCAGCATCAGTTAGCAACATGAAATTCTAAGAAGGAGAATACCTCACAGGTGGTCTTATCTCCTGAGTAAATCTTCTGATGGGGGATGGAGTACTCGGTCCAGCCTGTATCACCTCAGACTCTTGCTGAACAATCTTCTCGGACCTGGTCACATCTTCATCTGAAATGCGCTCAAGTTCAACTTGAGCCTTGCCTTCTATTCCTGCATTACCAGATTCTGCAACACACTTGTCTTTATATATGGTCTTTTCATGGAACATTACGTTTCTTTTCCGAATAATTATTCTGTTCTCATTATCCCAGAAACGATATCCAAATTCATCAGAACCATAACCAATAAAGAAACATCTCTGAGACTTAGCATCTAACTTGTCTCTACATGCAGAATCAATATGCACATATGATAGGCAACCGAAAATTCTCAGATAAAAAAGATCTACCTCCTTACCACTCCAGATCTCCTTTGGTAGTTTGTTCTCCAATGGTACAAATGGTCCGCGGTTGATCAAGTATGCCGTTGTGTTCACTGCATCTGCCCAAAATGACTTCGGTAGACCTGCATGGATCCTCATGCTCCTGACACGCTCCTTCAGCGTCCTGTTCATCCGTTCAGCAACTTCGTTTTGCTGTGGCGTCCTCGGAACTATCATCTCTATTTTGATGCCATGTTCCCCGCAGAACTCTTTGAACTCATGGTTCACATACTCACGGCCATTGTCAGATTGCTAACACCTGATCTTGACGCCTGTTTCATTCTCTACCTGTGCCTTCCATTTCTTGAAAGTAGAGAACACATCAGATTTATTTTTCAGAAAATAAACCCATACCTTCCTGGAATAATCATCGATAAATGTCACATAATACAGTGACCCGCCGAGGGATGGAACTGGAGATGGCCCCCACACATCTGTATGCACAAGCTCCAACTTGCTACTCTTCGGCATCCTTGGTACTTTGCTGAAGGTGACTTTTCTTTGCTTTCCCAGCACACAGCCTTCACAAAGTCCACCATCGACTAACTTCAGATCTGGTAGTCGACCCATCTTGTGCAGAACCTTCATCCCCTTTTCACTCATATGTCCAAGTCTACAATGCCAGAATCCAGACATATCATCCGAATCAGCAGTTGCAATAATTCTCGTATTCGACGACCTGTACAAAGTACCTAGCTTGCTGCCTCGTGCGATCACCATAACTCCTTTTGTGACCTTCCAAGTGTTACCTACAAATACCATAGTGTAACCCTTTGAGTCAAGCTATCCAACCAAGATCAGATTTCTCTTCAACCCCGGTATATGTCGAACATCTTTTAGCTTTCAAGTTGTCCCATTATCAGTGACAATCTTCACATTCCCTTTCCCCACAACATCCAAGGCTTTAACATTTGCCAGATAAACCTTGCCGAAGTTGCCGGTAGTGTAATCTTCCATACACCCCCTTTGTGATGTAGAATGGTATGAAACTCCAAAATCCAGAATCCAGGATTCTGTTGGACTGTCAACACTCAGAACCAATGCATTTGAAACTTCTTCTGTGGTAGCATTCGTCGACTCCTCGTTGGTTTTCTTCTTGGGTGTTCTGCAATTTTTCTTCAGGTGACCTTTCTTCCCGCAATTCCAGCATGCGAATTCACCATATCTCGACTGACTTCGTCGCGTTGCGTTTGATCTTCCTTGATTTTGTCCTCGCTGTTGTGTTCTTCCCCTTCCCTTTGCACTCAACGTCGAGCTGAGGCTTCTCCTGATTCTCTCCTACGAACGTCTTCGCTTAGAATCAAATCTCGAATATCATGAAGCTTCAACTTCGTTGAACCAGAAGAACTGCTGACCGCCGTCACAGTTGCACCCCAACTTTCTGGCAAAGAAGACAATAAGATAAAAGCCCTCACTTCATCATCAAAAGTGATACTCACCGAATTCAACTGTGTAATGATAATGTTATATTCGTTGATGTGATTCGCAACCGAAGCTCCTCCCTCAGACATCTTCAGGTTGAATAACATTCTCATCAAATACACCTTATTTGATGTAGACGGCTTGTCGTACATGTTTGATAACGTTTTCATCAAACCCGCCGTGGTCTTCTCGTTCACGATGTTAAAGGCTACATTCCGCGCCAACGTCAGTCTGATAACACCAAGCGCCTACCGGTCGAGGAGCGCCCAGTCCGCATCGCTCATCGCCTCTAGCTTTTTCCCAGAGAGAGACCCGTGCAATTTCTCCTGATACAGATAATCCTCGATCTGCATCTTCCAGAAGCCGAAGTCTCTACCATCAAACTTCTCGATCTTCATCTTCCCGTCGTCTGTTGCCATCGCTCCCACTGCCCACGAACTCCTTCACCGATGAGCTCTGATACCAGTTGTTGCGAAATATCCTCGATATCAACTTACTGTCTGGGAGAAATCGATAAACGGATAGTGGAAGAGTAACAAGAAATCATACACAGAAAGACACACAGATTTTACGTGGTTCGAATATTGTCTTCTATGTCCACGACCGTCACAGAGTTTCACTCTATTCAGGTGTCTCAAATCACATTACAAACATTACCCAGATTCCCACAATATATGGTACATAACCGCTATCAGATATGTGCCTTGGGTAACAACCCAGGATAACCGAATCACTTATCCTGATTCTCCATAACTCCATATCTAACAAATAAGGTAGTTATGATAACCACTCAATCTTCTCAGATTATGGTTACAAGGAAGTTACAATCTCTCAGATTCTTCCTACCATATCTAATAATAAATTAGTTAGGCCCAGAATCATGCTCCACCTAACTAACTCCAACAGAGGCCAAGTCGGAGCTTGCCACAAATGAACTTGAAGAGGGCGTCAGATAGAGTCTTGATCAAACTTGGATGCGGCATCAACAGAGTGAACTATTTCATCATGTTTGGTGCAAACATGGATTGTTGGATTTGCATGCATTGATCCTACATTGTCACACATCACAACTCGAAGGGAGAAAGAAGCTTTAGTTGAGCTCAGTTAACAATGAACAATGGCAAATGAGCATGATGCTTGCGTCGGCCAGAGTTTCCATTCAGATTCCATTGATGAGCATGAGAAAACGCATGGAATTGAGAATTAGAGGCATGGAATTGAGAGTTAGAGAAGGATTGATGGTGTAGATGTGTTGTAAACTGTGAAATGTACCTTAATGTCATTAACACACAAATCAACATAACATAAAAAAGAAAACTAAAATAACTAATGGCATGTAGAAAAAAAATGTAGTGTGTTGTCAGGTGATGGTTGTGCAGCAATTGCATAAATTCAGCAATAAAATATGCAAGTTGAGCATAGGTTATATCATAATGGATGAGAATCACACCTAGCCTGTGATGACAGATATTGATAGTGCATGAAAAGTATATTGAGCTGAAAATGACAAACACAGTGAGATACACTAGTAACAAATTTTAAAAATATCTTATCTAAGCACACTACTATAGCTGTAAATGCACAATAGTATAATAGGTGTCGAATTCAGGAAGACCAATGGAGAGGGCATCAAATTTATCGTAACGTTACCAAAGAGGGTGTATTGCCCAATCAAAGGCTCGAAGTTCCTGGTAATCAGATGACTTTCAGCGGAGACGATTCAAGTTGCAAGATAGGCATTGGAAGGGAATTTATGAGGTAAGTGGTTGTTTCAGGTAATTCTAGAAGCATTAATGGTTGGGTACCCCAAGTTGAAGCCAATTCTCGTAGCCGGTATGTACAAAAAATGGGATGGGTATGTGATAGACTTTGGATACATGTATATATATTAAATTGCTACTTTTAACAAATGGGTACAAACATTGGGTATGAGTTGGCTTATTTGGACACGTGGACTATGGGCCTTTTGTAAAACATAATAAAAAATATGGTTGAGGACAGAGGGTCTTTCCCATGGAATACATCTGGGCTATTGGCTGCATCGAAATGACACCTTATTCCATTGGGGGTGAGCTTATGCTGAGAACATTGGGACTCATGCAAGGGCCATTTTTGGGGAGTGGAAATTGTGTTGAAAGATTCTCTTTGCATGGTGTTTTCGTGCTGGGTTCTACCAGTCTTTTTTCTATCAGTTCTTTGTAATATTTCCTAAAATTGATGAAACCTGGAAGACTACCATCTTGCTGGTCATCCTTTCTCGTTTCAAATAAATATATTGTAGTTGAAGTTGCTGGAGGACCCAAAATTGAGTCCATTCCAGGGTGATGTCTATACTGTATTTGATAACTGATTTTGCTCACTTAGATAGCTACGTTAAGGTTGTGGGTTGGTATAATTCTCGTGTGTTTTAGTAGGACTAATCACTTTTTGTTCCAGAGGGATGGTTCATGATTACCTGTTATTTTCTGTGAAAATTATTACCTGATATTTAGCAAGGTTACTTCTATTCTGGTACCTTATTAATCTTATTAAGTAAACCTTGATGTCTTCATGGACTCTACTAATTATGAGGATGGGCAACACATCACCGATTGATCAAGGGTAAGAGGTTGATGGAGGTAGAGAAAAAAGGTTGCCATTGTGGAATATCTGTAAGATGACTATGACTTCTAGGTTTGCTTTTTAATAAGACTGAAAAGTGTCATAAATTCATCTTTGTATAAAATGTCTTTCACAAACTGTAGCAATATTTGAGATAACAGGTTCCAGCTGGTTTGTTGTAACAGTACTCATGTTTGTTGTGCTTTGGAAATTATTCACATTCTCTTTTGAAGAAGATACTACACCAAGAGTCCCAACTTACAGAGCTTCAGAATTGATACATTATTTATGTTCTGTTGACTAGCAAGAGATTCCATGCTTGTTTCTTCCATTAAAAAGAAGTGATGTAACATTTTGGTGTCCTTGGTGAATGCTGTAGGATATCTGATTAGTGTAAATGATCAATTCTGAGTTGTAACTTTATCCATGTAGCTAGCTGGAGAATAGTTGAACAATGATATATACAAATGGAAAAGACCCATGTAAATTCTCTGCTTGAAACTAGTTGATTTGTTCATTAATGATGCTATGAAATTCAGATTTTCTTAACTAGAATTGTCCATGAATTCTTTGCTTGTTGGTCTATCAGCTAACTTATATGTGTTGTTTTATTTCTTACATTATTCTTAGTTTCATCAGTGTTACCATAATGATAATGTGTTTGGTCAGGATAACAACTGTTGTTAAAGGATTATTAAGCGGCACACAAAACATTTTCAGGATCAATGTTTGATGCACAACATACTACTTTCTTTCACCAATTTGGATGCTGATTGAGGTTTTGTACTAGGACAAAGTGATGTTGGAGTTGCAATCATTGTTGAGGTTGTGGTTTTGAGCTATTGCTAATTGCTTTGAAGTGTCTACGAGATGAATTATCAATTTTGACGTGTTTAATATAACACGAGCTTATACAATATAGCAAAAATTAGATAGGTGATCTTAGATATGATGATAATTGATGTTCCTCCAGTTACTTGATTGACCTTTGCAATAGTGAATGAGAAAGCTACAGAAAGAATAAATCAAACTCAATTTTGTTTAACAAGGTAAATAATTTCTGTTAAATGTTCAAATGGGTTACTGGCTTTCTATTAATTGTATTACAGTGACACAACTGCAGGCAACATATTTCCATGCAGCTTGTATAGAATACTAGGGTGATCAATCCATTTCCTACTTATTCTGCTACTAATATCTCTTTTGTTCTCCTTTACAACTACTTGATCTAATGATACGTTATTAAGTTATATTTGAAAAATTCTGAAGCTAGAATCGGTAAATTCAGTGTCAGTATTTTCATCCTTGAGGACAGGAGCAAGAACTGTTTGTAAGTGTTTATTTGGAACACAGATGAATCTTCTTCTTTACAGTGCTTCCTCATTTTTCCCCACAGCTTTTCGACAGAATTATGGAGCTGATGTCCAACTTCCATGGAGCTCATTTCAGGAGTCTCATAGAGAAGAATGCTGAACTCCAAGGTGCAAACTGTCTTTGCTCTGTTGCAAATTTATTCCAAATTTGTGTATAATATAAGACTATGGTAGCCTAGAAATATGAGTGTTCATGGGTCGGATCCGATCCAACCCGTTGAGATTCAGTTGGGTCGGGTAATGTTTGGGCTGTAAAACCCGATCCGACCTGACTTCCAATGGGTCGGGTCGGGTCGGATAACGGGTTACCCGTTCTTTTTCTTTTTTAATTTCTATAAAACTAGCAGAGGAGGATTAGGGCAGCCTAGCGACACGAAGACAAAGGGGGCGCAATCGTAGACAGTGGGCAGCAAGTTAACGAAGACGTCAAAGAGGCTCGCCAGATGTCGCTGCGGGCGGCATTCCTCGGCGGGCAACAGAGGATCAGTCGTCTTTGACATGGGTGACAATGGTGGTGTGTAGAAGGCAAACGCGGCATTGGCAACAAAGGCTTTGTAACACTTGGCAGAAAAAAGAAATAAAAACAATGTAAGTTGGACACTTGACGGCACCATTTTTCTCTCTTTCTTCCATTTTTTGAAAAATCCAGCAAATCATTGTGCCCTAGCTCTTCAAATCCGGGATTGAAGTGAAGTTCATCCTCTTTTGGCAGCAAATCAACAACAAGAGGGTAAAGCTTTGGAGGAGGATCAAGGTGCAGCTGGGCCAAGTTGGGAGAGAAGGAGAAGGATTTCTAGGGAAGAAAGAAGAAGATGGCAGCTTTGAAAGAAAGTTCTTCAAATCTAGGATTCCATGTATGTAAGGTGGATCCCTCCCTTGGTTGTAAACCAAGGTAGATCTAAGGCTAATGAACTCAAAATAATAGTTATAAATTTTGCCCTAAGTACCTTTTGTTAGAAAAGATAGATTTGAAAAGAAAATCTAGATGCATGTTTAGGCTCACGAAAACCTAGGGCATTGCATGCTAGAAATTGGCTATGAAAATATGGAGTCTTGTTTGAGTGTCCAACATATTATATGATTGAGTGGCACCATGTTTGATGTATTGCAATGTGAAAATTGTAAAGAAAACCCTTAGGTATCATTCTGCCAATATAGATCGGTTGACCGCTCCCATGATCGGTCGACCAGTGTAGTGGTGAAAAACACACGACGCTCACATGGATTATATGGATCGGTCAATCGGTAGTGAAAATCGATCGACCATGATCAGTCGACTAGTGTAGTGGTGAAAAACACACGACGCTCACACGGATTATATGGATCGGTCAATCGGTAGTGAAAATCGATCAATCGGTAAATATGTGCCAAATTAGAACAAATGTCGAGACCAATCAGCTTATCGATCGGTGGTCAATTGGTATCGGTCGACCGTTCATGGAGTCCAGTCGACCGGTCATATGCTAAACGAGATCGGTCATTCTTCAACACTTGACCGGTCGATCGGTAATACCAACCGGTCGACCTCTCAAGTGCATTGATAGTTTATCTGTTACTTTTAATGGATTGATTGATACTTAGATGCTGACGAAATACATGCTAAGTCGTAAATAGAAATTGTTGATGTTTTGATGTATTGATTGATTGAATGAACTCCGTCGGAGAAACGAAGTTGATGAGCCTGTCATATTGGGAGGTAGATGCCTCCATATTGAGCCTATTGAATGGGCACCTATTGATGGGACGATTATTGAGACTAAAGCAAGATTCAATCCTCCGACTTATTGGTAAAGGCTCACATATTCATTGCTAATTGATTGATTGAAAATTGGAGTTGTCACTTGATGAGAAATAAAAGTGGCTATATGGGGACCGGCTATGGAAGGCTTAGCAAACTTCCACTCAACAAGTGATAACAAATAAGATAATAATTTTAATCAATTAAGCATGAACACTATTGGACCTTGGGTCATATTGGGCACGATGCATGCTTAATATTGGTGAGCCTAAATATTGAATTATTGAAAATGAATCTAGCCTAATGAAATGTCCAGATATTGGATTGGATTGTATTATTATTCAATCATAGTTATTGCTGTCCATTTTATTGTTTTATGTCATATTATGACTGGGGTCTTACATACTCTAATGAATGTATTTTCCTTACATTAGATCCTGTAGGAAATCAAGGCTAATGGTGGTGCTGCTCATGACAAAAGAATGTTGCACATGACATGACATATTTAGGTTTATGTCTATTTTGTTCATGGTCAATTAGTAGGCCTTACGTGATTATTTAGACCTTTGTTTAGGATGTTGTACCATGCTTCCCATGGTGGGCTTTATGATTTATGCAAACGGGGAATGTAACTTGTATGCCTAAGTTAACATTTATAAGTATGTTGTTGTCCAAGCATTAGTGATGGATTTTATCGACATTATAGTTATCGTTTAGTGATTGTTTATCCATCATATTATTGTGCATATAGTTTTCTGCTACATTCATTTTATCACTCATTGTATAAATTGAAAGCTGATGCTGCCACATGAATTGTGATCCGACGGCGTGGGAGGTGCCCTCCGAGGACATTACGGGCTTCGTCGAGTCACAGACGCACGTGGCAGTGGTGTTGTGCAGGAGACGGCCGCAACACAAGCAAGGGAGGCTCCACTGAGTCGCCTATGCGAGTGGCAATGGTGGTGTTCGTCAGTGCGGGAGGCGTTCTCATCGTAGGCAACGGAGGCTTCACCAAGTCATCCACGTGAGTAGCGATGGTGGTGTGCGACAGTGCGGGAGGCGGACACATAAATTAGGAGGCGACGATGGATGACAGAGCAAGGGCACCAGGGGACGAGATGTTCACCTTTCTAAGAGATTATTATATATTTATATTGAGTTTTGGTTTAATTCTGTCCATGGTTCGATTCATTTCAAAAAGTATTTTGAGTTTTGGTTCATTCTGCCCACGGTTCGGTTCATTTCAAAAAGTATTTTGAGTTTTGGTTTGAGTCAATTTGTTCGGGTCGGACACACTCGGGTCGAAAATTTCAAATCCGAACCTAGACTTGTGCCCGAGTCAAAAATTTTAAATCCGAACCCGATCCGACAATAATCTAATTGAGATCGTTTCGAGCCATATTCGACCTGACTGCATATCCAAACCGACGTTATACCCATTGGGTCGGTTCGGGCGACTGGTTCCCTGCTGATTTTAGCACTGGAGAATGGGCTTTCGGTTGCTTTTTATTTTCGTCTATAATCAAAACAGTTCTTGCAGTACATGCATGCAATTGTAAGTTTGATTATTTTATAGTTGGAAAGTAATTGCAAAAAAGATTATTGTCAATTAAAACCGATTCATCAACCATTGCACTTTCTGCAGTATTAAGTAAGTACATTTATTTTTCTACTGTACAAAACAAATGCAAACTAATGAAGCACAAAACACGTTTTTCTTTCATAATATGCTTTCTTTTAAAACATTCTACAGTTTTTTTTTTATTATTTTCGGGCTTCAAGCAAATGTGAACTGATTAATATTGGACCAAAAATTCATGTCTCTTTCAAAGTTAAAGATGCACGAACCAAAGTTGCCCAAGTTGGTGCAGGCCTCGAACAATATCCGAATCCATTAAACAGTGACATCCAAATTTAGAAAATCTAGACAAAGAATGGTTCCTACGCGAGTTTTTTTTTTCCAGCGGCCACCTATTAAAAATGAATATTATAAATATGAAAATAATACTTAAACATTAAAAAATAAATGAGTCTTAAATATTTTTTTAATACTAAATAATGCAAAAAAATAAAGATAAAAAGAAATACAAAAAATTATGGTCAACTAATTAGGGGTGTTCGCGGATCGAATTGGACCCGATCCGTTCAAATTTTGTCGGATCGGATCGGGTCGACACTCTTTGAAGAGACAAATCCGACCTGACCCGGATCGGATCGGGTGGTTGGATTACCCGACCACTATTTTTTTTATTTTTTTCTTACTATTTTTAATTATTTAATATAAAAAATATTATTTAATATTTATTTTAAAGTATAAAATAGGTTTTTTAAATATTTAAATATTAGTTTCATACTTAAAATATTTTATTTTAATATTTTTTAACATTTTAAACTGAATATAGACTAAAAATTAATTTAAAAATATAAATAAATAAATAAATGGTCGGGTCTTCGAGTCGAATCGGGTCCCAACCCGAGTAGACTCGACCCGACCACCAGTGACCCGACCCGACCCAACCTCGGGTCGGATCATCAGATTTGACCCGGTGAATACCCCTACATCCAACTCAAATCGGATTGGATGGGATTAGATCCGACCAAGTTGATCAGACTAAACTAGGTTACGTCTAATTTGACTTGTAAACACTTCTAATATAACTATTATAACATGATAAATTTGTTCAAAAGTTTTTTTCCTTATAATAATGTCTTATGTACAACTCAAAATTATTAACTCTGTTATTTGTCATCTCAATCTGCTGAGCTGGCTTTTGTCATTTTAGTTCACTGTGAGTTCTTTACATAATATCTTTCGTTGAGTTCCGAGTGATGCGCGAGATTGAATGTTAGGCCAGTGGAATGTTTGTTGCCCCCTTTTGGTCCATGAGTGCATCTTTTTTGGCCTTTAAGGGGTGAATTATTTATTTGGATGCAACAGCTGGAAAGGTCATGTTGCACTTGTCTCTGTTCATGGCCTGCGAAAGCAAAGTGTTGGTGGATAACTCTGAGTTCATGAGCTTTGGCCATGTGTGGTGGGAAAATGTTGGTTGGCGTCCCCAGTTGCAAACATAAAAAGGCTATACCTACCTACATACGACTTGTCAAACCCAAGGCATGCACCACAAGGATGTGATGTAGCATTATAGGTGGATTTTTTTGTGCATGACACAAATTTTTTGTGCATGATTGACACATTCATGGAGATAATGGTGATCCAATTTTTTATGTAATTACTTTCGAATAACATAGTAGCACAAATTTAGGTTGGAGTGATAAATAATTCTTTTTTTGTTTAAGCTCGAATTTTTATGAATGTAGAATATTTGTGATGTGAGCCTCATCTGTTATTATTAGGTATGCAATAAGAGACAAATTTAACCGGATTAGTTGAACTTTATAGTGCGTCGACCTTTGATTTGTGGATAGTGTGCTCTTTAGTAATGCGCGAGTTGAATAGTTGACTCCGCTTCTTAGACAATGAGGATTGACCACAAAAAAAATATATGATTGATATTGTCAAAATGTCTTAGATCTTACGATTTTACGATCTTACTATCCTTAATCAATTTTGATCTTACATTAAGGGTATTATATGTTAGATCTTAATACGATTTTAATTTTGGTCATATCATCTTATGATCTTATCCAATCTTATATGATCTCATATGATTAATATAATCATTTAAATACTAACAAAAATATATTTAACATCATAATAATTAATTTAAATGAACTTTAATATATATAATTTGTTTCCTACTATATTTTGAAATAATTTGACTTAAGGAATGACAAAAATATAACTCAGTGAAGTTTAATTTAAGATTTGAGTGTGATAAATTTATAAAAATTTTATTATATCTTTTAAAATATATTATTTTATTAATTAATAGAATTTTATGATCCTCGATTGGATCCAATGATCCCATTCGATCTTATGTAAGTCTCCATCTTAATCTTATGACAATCGAAAAAAAAAAACAAAACCACAACACAGTCCCTATCCAAGCTCAAATTTCTGTACACACCCCATAACCATTAAGAAGAAGATTAATTTAAAAGCAAACCAATATTAGATGAGCTTTTCAGGATTAAAGTTCTCATAATTTGGATTCCTTTAAAATGGATGTTAAACTTATAATCAGATACGAGTTAATCATCATTCTATACATTATTAGTATAATTGGATTATTATATATTAGTTATGTCAATTCGCATGTCATTTTCAAGCATAGGCTAAGAATTAACAACCCATGATCTTTTCATTCTTATCCACCTCCATGATCCCAAATGGTTCCAATTATTGACCCATGTGCTAAGTGGTCTACCTGCACGTCCAATTTGAGTCCTGCCTTTGTTGGATTTGAGTGCTCGGAAACAAAATTTTACCCAACATGTTTTATGGCTAACTAGGTCAAGTTAGTTATTTGTTGGCTAAGTGCCAAACCAAATTTGGTCCATCGCCTCCTAACATTTAGAAAGAATAATTTGGCAAGTAGAGATCCCGATTTTACATTGTGTGGCCACATTGAGGACATGATAATTTAATCAGGGGAATTAAAATTGTCTACAGCTAAAAATAATTTTCTTTGCATCCAATAATTTGGCAGCTAAATTAGTAAATTCACAAGGTGGATGTGTACACCTAAAAAATAAACTTTCCTAACACAAATCCTTCATTTTCTTTGCACCCAGTGCAGTGTGCCAACAATCCAAGAGAAAATCATTTTGTTGAGTAATGAGAATGGTAGTTTGCACAAGGAATCTGCTACCTTGGGTAAGGGTGTTCATGGGTCGGATTTGACCCGACCCGTGAACAAATCCGATCCGATCCAGTTAAGGTTGGCCGGGTCGGGTTAGGTCCCCTGGTTTTTGTGGCTGTGACCCGAATCGACCCGACTTGGGCCAGACTGGATCGGTTCGGGTCGGGTTACTCGATCATCCTTTTTCTTTTTTATTTTTTAATATAAAAAGTATTTATTATTTTATTTTTAATACAAAATAAAGTATTTTTAAATATAAAAAATATTGTTTAAAATATTTATGTACTTTTCTATATTTAAAATAATTTATTTTGTATTTTTTAAATTTTAAATGATATAAAATTATATATTTAATTAAAAAATAATTAAAAAAAAGAAAAAACCGGATCTATCGGGTTGGATCGGGTCAACTCGGGTTGGAAAATCCTAACCTGAACCCGACCCGACCCAACCCAATGAACTCCACCTTACCTTGGGTCTCCTTAAAGAAATGGGCGAAAGTCGCGAAATCAAATTATTCATCTCACAAAATAGTATTGTCACTTCATTCTATTTCATAAAGGTAAAAACATTTAACACTTTAAATACTGACGTGATGAAATGATAATAGTATTTTTTTAAGTGACAATAATGATACAGTTCAAACTTAGAAGTGATATAATGATCACGTTTTCTTTAAGAGTAAGAATTCATATCATTCTATCATTGTAACTAATTTAGTGTCATTCTCAACTGCACATTTGATTATGGTAATGAATGGAATGATATCTAATAAGTTTTTTTTATCCTTTTTATTTTTTCATTGTATCATATTAGACTTCAATTGGCAGACATAAAATGTAGTGTATTGTTATAATAAGAAATTTCGAAAAAAAATTATGGCATGTCCAAAAGATAGGGCATTAAATAATGGACAGAATTTTCATCGATTCAAAATTTTATTTTAAGTGTTTGAAAGAATATTTTTTTAAGTAAAGTTTAAAGATTTGATGATAAAGCTCTATGAGCTATTGTCACTAATCTATAAAGTATAGTGGTTCATCATTTTATTCTTAATATATCTTCATTCTTTTTAATAAAAAAATTGTTTTAAACATCGTGTATTATTTTTTTTATTTTAATATTTCACATATTTAAATTATCAACATAAATAAGATTATATATATTTAAAATCATCAATATTCTATAGTAAACTAATATATATATATATAATATTACTGTCCAACTAAACATCATTAATTAATTACTATAATTATCAAACGAATTTATAAAATTGAGTATGAATTTTATTTTTTGTCATTTTGTAGCACAACCATAATTAAAAATGTAACAAAGATTTAGAAAAAAGTTACGCAATTTTTTTTCTCCACAAGTAAAAGATAAAGTTCAAGTCTCATATAATCATAACCTTCCGTAATATATCTTAATTTTTTCTTATCATTTTTTAATGTTTACGAACTTGAATTTAGTGATAAAAATTAATATGGCTATGCAGACTTTTATAAAAATTAAAGTCTAATTTTGCTATATTCTTCTCTCCTCTCCTCTCCTCTCCTCTCCTCTCCTCTCCTCTCCTCTCTCTCTCCTTTTTTCGTGAGCACAAATCGCCAAGAAAAGTTATGACAAGAAATAGCAAGATGTGACGACATAATCGACAAAATTTGCGAAACACTGGGAGATCACAACATCAATATATTAATAATGATTAATTGTTTTATTTTTCTCATATGATTATTATAATTGATTAATTGTTATAAAATTATTATATTAATATTATGATTGATTATGTTATCGTGATTGGATCTTATTACATTGAAATAAAAACGATAAAGATAGACATTAAAAATAAATAAGATAAAAATTAAAAATTGTAGGTCACATTGTAGATTGGCTCTGAGGATCTTCAAGCAAAAAAAATTTTGATACTAATTTCTAATTCTAATTTTGAATGAGACTTCAGTTGATGATGGAATTTTTATCTCGGGACACTATGTAGGATTGGGTGCAAATTATAAAAATATGGAGGGTGCACCATCTAATCATATATATATATATATATATATATATAGATAGATAGATAGATAGAGTTTAATGATTGTGTAACACTTATTTGGTGAAACATTGTGTAACATCCTAAACACCCTAATCTGGATCCTCCATTTTGCATCAAGAGTTGTGATTATTTTATTATTTTTCTCTCTATCTCTCTCCCGTGCCCTCTCTCTTCTCTCTCTTCCCTCGATTACTGCAGTCGCATCCCCTCCGATCGCCGCTGCCGCCATCTCTTTACCTCTTCCCCCTTGGATCGCCGCTGCCACGACCACGTGGTGGCATGAGT
The DNA here is from genome assembly GCA_030549335.1 of Pontederia crassipes. Lineage (NCBI taxonomy): Eukaryota > Viridiplantae > Streptophyta > Magnoliopsida > Commelinales > Pontederiaceae > Pontederia > Pontederia crassipes. Next base: position 10,609,183 of record JAUKPH010000017.1, read on the forward strand.
GGATCATCTATTGCCGTCATGCGTCATCGCCGGCTCTCTTCCCCGATCAGTGTCCTCATCTCCGATCTGCGTTGTCGTCGTCGATCCGAGCCCGCCCCATCGGTTCGAGCTCACACATCATCGAGTCTACACCGCCATTGATTTTCTTGCTTCCACTGATCGCCACGGCCCCCGATCGCATGGTTTCTACTTCCTTTGATCGCCGCTGCCCCGATCGCCGCTGTCTTTCGCAGATCGCCGCTGCCCCCCTTCCACCGCTGCCATTCGCCGATCGCCGCTGCCCCCTTCCACGCCGCCATCGGTTTTCCTGTTTCCGTCGATTACCGTGGCCCCCGATCTCATAGTTTCTACTTCCTGCGATCGTCGCTGCCATTCGCCAATCGTCGTTGCCCCCTTCCCCGATCACCACCGCCCCAATCGCCGTTGCCATTCGCCGATCGCCGCTGCCCCCTTCCCCGATCACCATTGTCCTGATCGTGAGAGTTAGAGAGAGAGAAGAGAAAGAGCGTATTGATCTAAAATGAACGGTTGAGATCGAAGCGTTATATAATGCTTCACCAAATGGGTATTACACAATCATTAATATATATATATATATTACATTAATATATCATATTATATATGATACTAAATATATGAATTCAATATTTGTGCTACTCCTAATAAGTAGCACCATTGTAGACTCTGATGATGGATGATGAATTCATTAATTAAAAAAGTTTTTTCATCAGTGAGCGTATGATAGTCTTACTCTTTTAAAGAACAATCATTTTTATTCTAAATATATTATATTTATACTAAGTAAATTTTTTTATATCTTATCATATATCTTAAACATACGTTTTATATCAGCAACTTAATTAATTATCATTGCGTTTATATCAGATTATATATAGAGAGAGAGAGGTATTAGGGTGCATGCACAAAAAAGTGTATGCACCCTGCAATCTCTAGTTTTGGAACGTCAGATCTAGATGGATGGATGAGATTATTTATCCCTGGTTCAATCTATGAGCCTTGGTCCACCGTCCACCTTCTCGTCCTCTCGGTCCTCTCATCCGGTTCGCCGAAAAGAAAGAAACCAATCTGGCTCTTTTGCTCTTTCCCCAACGCCGTCGGGAGGCTGTCGGAAACGAAGTTTGTTCCTCCTCCGCTCTCAAGAAGCCTCTCGCTGCAATCCAAAAGCGATTGCAAGTTCATTTCCCTAAAAAAATCGAACGTTGTTCAGCTAGGTTCTCTGCAGCCACCGATCCCTTCTCTCCGAGCTCTGCAGTTCGCTCCCTCTCTCCCATAATCTCAATCTTTCTCCCCTCTCTTGATTCTATCCTAATTTTTTACTAACTTTTTAGATTTTATCATTTTTCTGTATCGATGACTCAAGGGAAAGGAAGGACTCAGATCTTGCCCCTGCCTCCTCCATTTTCTTTTTTTGATTCTTTTCCGGTTCTTTCCTGTAGCAGCAATAGGATTCATCCAATGACTGTTCGTGCCATCCTTGAAGTCAATTGTGTAATTTTCTTGGCACTACTTATAATGCATTGTCTCTAATTATTCCTCGGATTGTTTTTAGAATATGGTCGGGCATGGTTCTAATTTCGAAGAGGCTGCTGCTATATGCGATTGTTGTGGAGGATGCAACATCATATTTATAAATTAATGTCCATGGCACGGTTCTTTATATATTCCTATTTATATATTCCTATTTATATATTTCAGGAATCCAATCGGATTCATGGCATAGTCTCTTCCTAGTTGTAATCGGCATCCTCATATAGGCGGTTGTCTTAGGCGATAGATGTTCTAAATCTGCAGTGTTTCTCCATCATATGCTCTCGAATTAAAAATAGCCCTCCTTTGATCTTTTACAAACAAAAAAAAAAACAACTGAAATATTTATATGGGGATTACAGATAGAGGTTTCTTGAGAGTGAAGGAGGCAAGCTTTGCTTGTCGACGGCTTCTCGGCGGAGAGCAGAGCGGAGGAGAGAGCGAGTCCCAGGCATCCCCTTTTTTCGCCCAAGTTTTCCTGTTTTTTGTTTTTTTTTTTTTGGGGTGGTGGGAGGCGAACCGGAGGTAATAAGTATTTGGACCGCGAGGATGGGAAGGTAGACCACGAGTTAATAGATTGAACCAAAGACAAATGATCTCATCCGTTGTTTTCGATCTAACGTTCCAAAAATTGAGATTGCAGGGTGCATACACAAACCCTATTATAACTCATATATATATATATATATATATATATATATATATATATATATATATATATATATACTTATGTTATTGTATTTCAAACTATGTTGTTTATTTCTATCGAGTTGGCATAACCGCATAATTAGAATTGTTTTAAATTTTATCCCAATAGAATTGAAACGTCTGATCCAATCTCGATCTAAATCAAAATTATTATTTTTTTGGCGTGAACTCATTAGTATTTAGGATGATTAGCACTTGACTAATATAATATTTTGAACGGGAACAAAAAATATTTTAGCCTTCAATCGTGTCAATAATCATTTGGTGATGTTTTATTCAAATGATAAAAAATTTATTAACATTATAAAATTTTAAAAAAATATGTGAATAAAGTTATGCATATCTTACGAGTAAAATAGTATATTTATTTACTCTCGAAAAAAGTTACGGTCCCTTAGTTTTTTTATTTAAAATAAGTGCTTAATTTTAAAGTATCATATAAAATATATTTTAAAACTAATTATAAATTATTTTGACTAGCTCATAAAATTAATCAAACAACTCTTTTGTGCACGGGTGAAAGTGGTTCGGATAGAGTGGTTTCTATATCAATCTTTAAATTTCGGATGATTTTTTAGAGCGTAAAAGATCATCCTAAAATTTTTTTCGAAGAAAAAATTCGATCTAAATAAGCTCGGTTTTTTCAAGTCGGATGTCTACTTAAAATAATATTTTTAAAAAAAAATAAGAGACATTAAATACATCTCAAACTATGTTTTAAAAAAAATAATATTTAAATCTAACTTCAAAAGAAATTAAATTATCATATTATCACATTATAATTTAAAATATTATAGTCAATTTTAACAATAACTTGATGACTATAACATAATAAATCAATTATATACTTAATCTAATAAACATGGGTAAAAAAATTTAAAGCTTTGAAATATCATTTGAAAATTGAGATAATATTTTAATTATAATATTTTATAAAAATACATATTGGATTAGGAACGAGCTCCTCTGGTTTTTTTAATTAGAAGACCTAATTTAAACGAATAATTTTAATTATTTTAAAAACTAATCTAATTTTTAATTAGTGTCTGAATTTGTGATTTTTTCGCATCGATTTTTTCGATTTGATTAATTTTTTTTTTGTGGATCGGTTTTTTCTTATGCCCCTGATCCATTATTTCACTCGGACATGGTACCTGAAATTAGATTTTTAGAGAGCTAATTTATTCAGAAATTATGTATTAGCTGTTTATCCGAATACCGAGGCACGGGTGGATTAGAATTAAAAAGAAGAATATGTCAAATGCATATAAACAAAGAATTTATGAAGTAGATTAGAGGAGATATTAATATGGTTGGATTAATAAGGGCATATCATGCATGCACTGCCTTATTTGGGATATATCGCCCATCGTTTTGCTTTGCCTTGCCACACCTACTAAAAATATCAATCATCCACAAATGAATCCCAAGAGGCAAGCCCACCTGTGAGTCATATATTATCATTATATTATAAACTACTCTGGTGACCAAAAACATTATACATGGCAGATGAGGTCATGAGAAACTGTGTGTGTGTGAGAGAGAGAGAGAGAGAGAGCGCCCACTCCAAACCCCTTTTCTGCCCACCAACTTGTACTTGGAAGACCTCTCGCCATGCTGCAAACCCTTTCTGGGGGGTCAAACTCCTATAAATGTATCCAACGCCCCCATCATCCTGAATTCAGAGAGAGAGAGAGAGAAAGATAGAGGAGAGAGAATTTTATTAAAGAACAGCAAAAGTTAGCACAACTGCTGAGAGGGAAGAAAGAAGAAAGAACAGGCAGGTAGGACAGGAAGAGAGAGAGAGAGGGGGGGGCAAGAGAAGAAGAGCGAAGGAGGGGAAACACCAAAACAGGACATGGGGAGGTCTCCGTGCTGCGAGAAAGCCCACACCAACAAGGGCGCCTGGACGAAGGAGGAGGACGAGCAGCTCGTCGCCTACATCCGGGAGCATGGAGAGGGCTGCTGGCGCTCCCTCCCCCAGGCCGCCGGCCTCCTCCGCTGCGGCAAGAGCTGCCGCCTCCGTTGGATCAACTACCTGCGCCCCGACCTCAAGCGCGGCAACTTCACGGAGGAGGAGGACGAGCTCATCATCAAGCTCCACAGCCTCCTGGGAAACAAGTAATTGCAGATCTCGTACCGTCACTTCACGTATGCTCTGGTTAGCGTAGAACTCGTCAATATAATTCCCGTGGAATTCTATTCGTCGCAGGTGGTCTCTGATCGCCGGGAGGCTGCCGGGGAGGACCGACAACGAGATCAAGAACTACTGGAACACGCACATCAGGAGGAAGCTGCTGAGCAGGGGAGTGGACCCGGCGACGCACCGGCCGGTCAGCGAGCTCGCGACGCCGGCGTCCGACGTCACCATCTCCTTCGCCGGGCGGCGGCCGGGGGACGTGAAGCTCGTGGCGCTCGGAGTCCCGGAGCAGGAGGGGACTAGCACTAGCGGCAGCAGCAGCGGCTGCAGCGAGGAGCACTCGCCGTCGGCGTGGCGGCGGCAGCAGCAACAGCAGAAACAACAGCAGGAGGTCCAGGCGCAGCAATACGCGTGCCCCGACCTCAACCTGGAACTCTGCATCAGCCCTCCGTCGTCTCGGGGAGGGCCGCTGACGGCGGAAGCCATCAAGAGAGAGCACGGCGGTGGCCTCCGCCGTTGCAGCTGCGTCCGGTTGGGGCCGCAGAGCAGCGAGGAGTGCAGCAAGTGCCGGGACTTCCTCGGCCTCGCCATTGGAATGCTGGATTACAGAAGCCTTGAGATGATGTAATTTTAAGACTAATAATAATTGTGTTCAGGTGTAGATTATTAGGATAAATATGAAAAGAACTCTTTTCATCTTCGCCAATTCTATGCATGTTTATATTATATTATATTATAGCCGTCCTAATATCGAATTAGTCGGATGTCAAATACCTTCGGACACAGATGAATCTCGATTAAAAAAATGTTATATATATATATATCCATGTAATTACTATTAGGTGATTGCTTGATCCTTGTAATCTAAATTGCATGTTCTTGTGACATATTCCTATGGAGCTGGCAGCGTTACTTCTCTCACACTACAATTGTGAATGAAGCAATCAAATGTGCTGGTCAGCTTTCCACAGTTCAAGTTACCATTGGATTATTATTTCTTTTTTTTTAACAGAAAAAATATTAACAAACTTATTACCATTTATCTAATCTAAAAAAGGACATACAAAGCGAAAAGCAACGTAACACTTTATGCGCTTTTGGCGGTGTGAATTTTAGTTGTTTAATTAAGACGGGGGAGGGCAAGTTTGGTGATGTCTTGTTGTTGCCTTGCCATATACAATGTCCCAACCCTCAAGCTCTAATAAAAAAAATTGGTTGTCAACTAACCATACACACAATAATAGCTAAAATTAAATGTAAAAGAGTGGCTGACAGTACATTTTCTCATCTCTCTCTCTCTCACATCAAGGATTCAATGCATGTGGTTTTGTCACTTTTGTGGATAAGAGTTTGGTGACCAATCTCAATAAAGAAGAGTCCACTCTGATGGAGGTACAGAATATTATATACATACATATACATTACATATTTTATTTCCCATCTCCTTTGACAAGGACAAATAAATTTGCTTGCCAAGGGGGTTTTCTCAGACTAGTTAGAAGTAAAGTAGTATCCAAGCACACTGAAAAGCTAATTTATAATCCTTTGTCTATCAGGCAACCTGATGCTTTTCTGTATCTATTTTTTTTAATGTTTCTGCCAGTAGGTTCTGAAACTAAAAAAAAAAAAAGAAGGCATTGACGGAAGATGCAAGATGTCTGTCAGGTGAGCAGTGGTGGTGCTCATCAACTTGCTATTTTATTTTTTCTCATTGAAGATTAGGATTGGAATCAGAGGAAATAATTTGAGATGTTGCATGCTTAATCCTCTAGCTCTCAGGATTAATTATTTTTTTTATCATAGAAGTCGATTGCTTCCTCTTTTCACTAGCAGCAGAATGAAAAAGGTACTCCAAGGGGTCAATTCTGCAGCAGGAATCTTATTTATTCTTAAGATCATGTAATTAGATCATGGTAATTATTGTGGACAGTTTTCGGTTGCAGTAGCAGCTGAATTGAGTTCCACTTGGAAGGGAACGATGATGGAAACACCAGACCGAATACCAAACAAATAATAAGAAACAAATGAATAAGGGATTTATCCTTTCACTTGTTTGCATGTTTGTTTGTTTGTTTTTCAGAACCAGTTCAGAAATTTGTTGGATCCTAATTAATTAGTCAATTCAAAATAATATTAATATTAAAAAGATCAATTTTGTTTTATGAACTCTCTCTCTCTCTCATAATTTTAATATGTTTTTCATTGTCAAAATGTCAATTGAGTATTCGAAAAGTTTGCCCTTGATGTATGTTGATACTCATGCACTCATTCTATCTCACTACATGAATAAATTTTTCAACAAAAAAATATTATAAATATTGTGCATGTATAAAGAATTAATTAAATACAAAATCTTTTGTATATATTAAAAAAATTAAATTTCTTACAGCTTGAGTCGGTTTTGTTGTGGGTACATGGTTTAGATATATTTTTTAATGCCTGAATGATCCAACAAAGCCACACAAATTTCTTTCTTTCATTTGCAACAAACAGTTAACAAGACATCTAATTACAAGCACTTTTTCAACGTTGGGTAGGCAGGTCGGTGCGTAGGGCGGAGGAAAAGTTTCCCACTTCTGGTTTTGTGGACTAAAACCATTAAAAGTAAACCCCTCAAAGACGAGTTTTTTTTTTTTTTTTGGCTAAGGGCATGCATGCATGCATGATTCAACTAATATAATTTTTAATGCCTGTGTTGCCTAATTAAGGTGATGGTCGTCCTGTTGTCACTTTGAACCAACTTCAAATGAATCGAGTTAGTGCTATATTAGTACTATTAAATTATTCCTTTTTTTGTTAGTCTCCAACGTGTGGGAAGTGGTGCCGATGACGATGTTAAAGAGCGCACTATTCATAAATTAAAAATCGACTCACCATCGAGTTCAACTAATTCGATTAGCTTCCTCCTTGATCGCGTGCCTAGCAGTGGCAGATGAAATTTCCATAAAAAGTATTTTGCACTCACAATTATTCGAATTCAAAATCTTGCTTAAACGAGAGGAGTCGTACTACCCACCCTAACTTATGTCGGTATTAAATTATTCTTTTGCCCAGAGTTTCTTATTCTATATCAAAGAATTGATAGCTTCCTATTTCTTGAGTAACTCAAGGAACTCAAGGATATCTCATGTGAGTGTAATATTTTCGTTGGGAGTATGGGATATTACTAAAAGTTGAAAAAATTTAAGTTCTAGGCATTTGTATTTGAGAGAGAGAGAGCTATGCTTAGATTAGTTTCTTCAGTAAACTTTTTTATTAAGTTAAAAATGCATGAACGACCTTGCATGCTTAGATTAATTAGGTGACAGTACATTCTAATCTTTATTTGGTATAAGAAAAAAAAAGATTGATAATATTATGATTTTAAAAATGGAAATGAGGGCAATATCGAAAGAGAATGAACAGAACTGATTACGGATCATCTTGTTTTAGTGACTTTCTTATCGGTCATCTCTCTTCGTATATATAATATACGATGATTAATAGGAATATGATAGTATTATTCTTAAAAGATATAGCACATGTAAGTGGTTGGTGGTGCGTATTAAATTATTAATTTAGTTTTTCATGAGTAGTATGCAGAAAAGTTTGATGCACTGAATCTGAACATTGAACGAGTAAAGAAATATCTTGCATGACTACATGGATCGATCATGCCTCACGGTATCCAATTATATATCTCTTACAATCGGAAGATTAAGTTTGAACATATCAAATCATCAAATTACAAATATTAGGACTACTAATTGAATAAAGTAATGATTCTAATTAACCTGACATGTTGGTGTTTATGCATATATAGATTTGATGCCATGATCAAAACGACTAATTCTATGAAGGAAACAAAAAACAAAAAAAACAAAAGAGAAATATCTGCACAAATTAACTTGATTCGTGCAAGCAATTCTTTTGGGTTCATCATGATTTGATATGACACAACTTTTGGTGAAGGAAACTTAAAGATATTTGTGGTTAACTTCCAAATCAAGGCAATAAACGACGAGCATAAAAAAAACGTTATGCATGAGGAGACAAAATAAATGCTTAATCAATAGGCCATAACTTGACGAAAATGGTTTTGAATTTAATTTTTTATCATAAAATTTCTTATGCCCCTTTCATTTTCAATTTTTCTTTCATTATTTCAAAAGAAGAAGAAAAAAAAACTCCACCTCTAGACAATCATGGCTCACCCTCATATCATCATGGGTGGTGGATGGCATCCATATTCAACTCTTTTGCTCCAGTGGTTCTTAAACAAAGTCTTTGTCACATTGCTTGTGCATTTTTGTTGGCAGCACAGCACAAGCCATGATTCCTTTAATGTGGATTTATCTTGTCCCAACTCCAAATTCTTCCAATCAGCATTGCAACTTTTCCTCTATTTTTATTTTATTTTTTACTTCAGTATTCAAAACTATTAGAATTTCCGGATAATGAGCTCTCTGTTAATACTGAGACTTGGATTCCTCATCTACATGAACTAATTAACTCAGGATTTATTTGTGCACTTGAAGAAGCTCAGGTTTTTCTGCATCTTTGAGAGAATAAGTGTTCGCGCTATTGAGAAGAGCATCTACTAAAAGATTAAGATTTTATTTATTCTTGTTCTATCAAATAAGATCTAAGATAAGACCAGTTTCAAAATGCAAAACTGAAAGTTTTAAATTAATTCTACAATGATTTTCTTATTCTTAAATAAGTAATAAATTTTATCTAATAAAACTTACTTTGTCATAGAATAATAAACTTCCTACCAAACGACCATAAATTCATAGCAAAATATTTTTATGTAAACAAGCTTTAAAAGATTCAAATACAACTATGTAGAAACTTAAAAATTGTTGATCTATATTATGAAAAACCATTAGTATATTGTTCCTAATTTATTTATGCTACCTCATAACCCGGAGCATTTAATTTTTCGTGCATATAAAATGCTTTCTAAAATAAATCTTAATGTATCCGTGCTATAGATTTAGAAAATTGACTTACTATACTTTTACCCAGATAACATAGCAACTAATTGGAATCTAAAAGATCAGAAAATAAACAAAGCACAACCAGTTGCAAGCACCAATACATGTATCAGAAATCTATAGAAATAATTTAATGTATCAACCAGCAGAGTCTGTATTGTTGAAGGTTTCTTGGCTTATGTTCCTACTAAACAAGTTTATCTTCTTTCATTATCTCTGTGATGCATCTAACACAACTTGTAGCTCAAAATTGTATCTGTGGTCTCAACCAATAAATAAAAAAAGAAGTATTCTTTTTCTGATACCAGCTTCTACTTAATGAGAAACAGGCAGAGAACAGAACACAAATTTCTTCTGTCTGAACAAAGACTGTTCTTCAATGCAAGATCAGAGAATGTGATAAGATAATTGATTAAAATTATGATCAATACTTCATAAGTTAAAATGATAGGAGTGGAACCATGGCATGATGCAAAGGCTTAAAAGTTTAAAATAATTTAGAAGAAAAAAACTATGGATTTTACGACCCACTGTTTCTATAATCTTAAAACTAGAGCATTGAAGGTTTATTCTGAAAATGTAAAACAGTTTATTGCTAAACATATTTGTATTCTACACTAAATTCAAAGGAATTCTACTTCATGCCCCCCTCATGATTTGTTTATTTGCTCAAAGAATTGGGAGGGAAATTTATACAAAGTTAAGAGCTTTTTATCCGAGGGACAGAAACTGCAAATTGAGCAAGGAATGATTCCTTCATCAAAATTGAGCAAGGAAAATATAATTTTTCAGTTAAAATACGTGGATATGGATGGAATGCATGCGTGCATAAATTAGAAAGACACACACATGATATAGATTATTTATATGTGTTTCTTACTTGAACCACCTTCATATTATATCATCATACACTTTTGCTTAGTTGGACAACTCTAAAAAAATAGACCTTCGATGCAACTACGCTCTATAAAAGGAAAGCACAATCTTCCTTTGGCCTCATCAGTAAAGGAACAATTCCTGAAATAGCATCCAGTGGGCAAACACATTTGTCTGACTCCTAACATAAAAGTAATCTGGTGACAGATGTATAAACAAATGTACATGTACACCTAACAAATCATGCAGTTTTGTATTGTCATCAGCAATACCCTCCTTTTCTGTTTATTTTTATGAAAACTGGATCAAACTTGAACTCGCTAATTTGGAAGTTTTATTATTCGATGGCGTATCTAATATCTAGGGAAGTTTATCTGCACGATCCATTAACTGCAGGGTTTCCTGTGCAAGTAATTTCAAGCCTCTGTCACCTTTTTCTCATTATTATCATATCAGAAGGAACCAAAATCATCGTCCTTAGACAATAATGTAATCAGATAGCTACTGACAAAACCGAAGGGCAAGAGCAATCATATATTTTAGTGAGTCAAAGTGCACAAATAGTTAGAACAAAGTAAGGCTAATCTGAATACATCTTATGATGATATTAAAAATGAAAAAAAAAATGCTCTGAATACAACTACTAGATTTCTCCTTTTTTTTTATGGAACAACTACTAGAAATTGATGTAACATGTTTTTTTTTTAAGTTTAATTGATGTAACTTATTTTCCGAGGATGTATATTTTACTTAAATGTTATAAATTTGATTACAAAAAGAAACAAACATATGTTACAGTGAATGAAAATTAAGATAAAGGAGTTATACATATATTATAGACGTTGTAGATACAGGCACTCATTTTTCTCCTCATTTTCTATCTGATATCCATCCGAGTTATATAGTACTCACTGAGAGTAATTATGATAGTAAAAAAGACAACCTGAGGCAAGTGTTGATCTATTATACTGACGTTCAGTGGGCGTCTAACAGATCCTTCTTCGTAGGTAAAGATCCTTCCCAGTCCCTGGCATGGTGAGAAGATAACTTCGTCAACTTTAGTGTATGCACATGTATGTATATGAATCTACTTTGGTGAAATAATCTTTTATTTTTTACTATCCTATATGCACAAAGATACAGATCGATGTACAATGCAGATCCCGTGCCTTGTGGATTATGGAACTTTCGAACATGGCGGCGTGGATTGGATCGATTTGAGGCCAGATGTTTGTAAGGGGGAGGCTTAAACTAGCCAATTTATTTATTTATTTATTTATTTTTGCTAGCCTGATATCCGAAAAGCGACGACTCAACTTATGTGGCATTAATGATTATACGCACTGTCCACAAGTTGAAAGTCGGTTCATCATCAAGTCCAACTAAACTAATCCGGTAAGGTCGCTTGAAACTTCCAACAAAAATTTTCTATATTTATAGAGACTCGAACTCGAAACCACATTCACTCCACCTCAATCCTTGTCGGTTAAACTAGCCAAATTTGACCTAGACGTTTGATTTTCTTTTTCTCGTTTCCCGTGGGACTCAAAGTTATAGAACTGCCCTTATATTGGATCCATGAGGTTGCTTTTTGTCCTGAAAAAACTTAAACTAAATTGATATCCGAATCAGAATTAATATTGTTTCTAGAGGGGTATATGCTACGCTAAGAACATTGTAAATTATGCTGAAGAAAGGTTCTTGTAAAATCTGAAACCATCCAACCATTTAAGATGCTGACCTTTGTTCGTTCATGTTCACGGCAGTACATGTATATGTTTTAGTTGATTGCAGACTTATTTGACATTTGCTTCATCAATACTTAATTCAACTGTTTCGGAGAAACCATGGCACAGGGACCTTGATGGCATAAAGTGATCTTGATCACCTGCCCTTACAACCAATTGAATGAGATGCTGAAGCATATTGGATGGAGGTTCAGACCTTAACAGGAAAACATGTTGGCATGTGTATGAAAAATTGAATCCATAGACACAACTTGACAAGGAGTGAAGTATAAATAACGTCACAAGCTTCGTCCAAAACATATCTGAGGAAAAAATGCGAGTCTATTTATGTAAAGGTCACAAACTTCGTCCAAAACGTATCTGAGGAATAAATGTGAGTCTATCGATGTAGAACATTTATGGTGTGACAGGAAAGCATCCGCGCATCAAAATAAAGTTTCTCTTTTAGTACTGATGTTAGGTATCTTTAGAAGGAGCCTTCTTTGCAGCCTCTGCTGCAGCTTTCTCTGCTTCTATCTCAGCAACAATGGCATCAATCTCAGCTTCTTCAAGTTGGCGAAGGCCATGCTCGTTCGTCATAACAGCAACTTCTATGTTCTTTCCACCACTCTCAACAACCTATAAAACATGAACGATACCAATCACCTCCATAAGTGTGCATCTTTATTTCAGTTTATACATGTCATTTCAATGAGAAAAAATAATCGCCAAAAGAAACAATACAGCATTGAATAGTGTGGTCACATATGACAAGCCTAAAATATTGATGGTACATGTACTTGTTAATAGAATATGTTGATGCTGCAGTCAATAACAAAGAGAATAATCGATCAGCCAATAAACATCACTATCACTACAGCATCTTCTCGGTAATAACATGCAGGGATTGGCTGAAGCTGCAGCATGCAAATGGAGTTCAATATAAGATATGAGTCTAACATGATAACTCAATGTAGATACATTTGTAGATAGCCATAAACCAAAAGTATGAGAATAAATATCGCAAAATTCATTCCATCTCATTAGGAAGATAGGAATTGACTTAGCCAGCAAATGTTCTAACATTATCAATTGCTACATTAAACAATTGTCATGCGATTAACCAACAAAACTTTGTACTTCAATGTGAGTATGATAAGTTAACATTGACAAGCTGGCTAAAATGGGAGTTTTAAGTTCTTCAATATCGTTATACACTACATACCAACAAAAAAAAAAATTGCAACGCAAGTTATCAAGAGACTGCCAACCTGCTCCTTACCACCATATAAATTTTAGCTCCAGAAATAAACACATTTCAAGCATCACAGGTTTGCAATGCTAAGTTATCAAGAGACTGCCAGCCTGCCCCTACCCCCATACAAATTTTAGTTCCAGAAATAAACCACATTTCGAGCATCACAGACATTACAAATGGACACATCTTTAGTTTCATAAGAAAAAGAATAATGAGGGGAAGACTGACATTAACCAAATCATAGCAGTAGCACAAAAAACACAACAGGTTTCCTTGAGACAGAACAAAAAAATTTAAAACGTGAAAAACATGGTTAAATTAGGAAACCATGGAGGAATTTTTCATTTTCAATTTCTGTAAAATGAAAATAATAAATTTTTTATTTCTCTTTTTGTTCAAATCCAAAAATTCTTCTTTTTTATACATAGGTTGTCGATTCGGCATTGGACAAAAAAAGGGCACCTTCCCTTTTTCTACTAAATGATTCAAATCTTTTTATTGATATGAGTGTTGTATACTAAGAATTATCTTACATCAAAATTAATTTTTATATTATCTTACATCAAAATTATTTTTTATTATTGCACGTATACTAAGAATTATATTGCACATTAATAAATATTATAATTCATTAAAATCAAATATTATATATTATTATTTTAGTGTTTTTAAATAATATATTTTATATTGTCTTTCAGATGATATAAAAAAATATCTATTAGACTTGAAAATATGAATAAAGTATTAATGGTCAATGTTTAATTAACTTATATATAAACATAATATTTATGAATATATATACTACTTTATTATTTTATATTAAAAAATATTTTTTTATTCATGGGGTAGGATCTTACGATTCTCGATCCGATCCTACGATCCTCGATCCTCAAGCCCCTTATGATCCTACCTCGGAAAGCGATCCTGACAACCTTGTTACAACTATTCTTTTTTAAACCATTGCACTCGTGGTACTAACATAGTGCTTCTTATGGAAAGGTCTGGAATTTTTTCAGGCTTTTCTGGAATATTCTGAGAATGGCAGCACGTTATTCCAATATGCATTGAAGGCACCTCTGACGCGGCTCGGAAGGTTTCAATCTTGGTTGACATTTTCGGGGACTTTTTTGGATTACTTATAAACAGATCTAAATCTTCACTTATCACCTTTGGTATGGATGATCTGGATTGTCAAGAGTGCTCCACAGCACTACAAACGCCGCTTTATGCACTTCCTATTCAATATCTTGGACTACCTCTCGCCAATAAAGCAATACTATCTCGAGATTGGATGCCAGAAATAGAACGAGTAGAATGACGACTCGTGGGGTGGAGCTCCAAACTTCTATCACGAGGTGGTCGGCTTACTTTGTTGCGGTCGGTCCTTTCCGCTATTCCTATTTATTTCATGTCAGTCCTACCTCTTCCACATTCTGTGGAAACTCGGATTGACAAGTTAAGAAGCAACTTCTTCTAGAATCACTCGGGCACTAGTACCCAATGTCCACATTTAGTGGCTTGGAAGGATGTTTGCAGGCCAATTTCGGAGGGTGGTCTTGGTGTTCGTGACCTTCGCCGAACAAATGAAGCTCTCCTTGCTAAATGGGCATGTCGCTTGATGGGTGATGCAGAGGATATCTGGTCTACTATGATTTTTGCATGACACGGAAGGACCGTCTCATGGGAATCACGTCTATTGTTGCCATCTGGTGCTTCATCCTATTGGAGAGGGGTGACGTCGGTGCTCTCCAAGATCCGCCCATTTCTATCCACTTGTTTGGGTAAGTGAAGGCTTTTTTGATTTTGGGAAGATGATTGGGCATCGACAATTCCACTTGCTGAAATGTTTCCAAGATTATATGCCCTTGCTGTAGACATGCAGGCATGTGTGGCAGATTGTTGGTCACTCCAATGGGGCATGGGCTATCTCCTTTCTCAACTTCTCTATCCGACCAACGACTCTCTGATTTCATCAATTTACTAGGGATCATTGAGTGTAAACGGCTGACAGCTGATAAGAAGGACTCATGGATTTGATCCTTGGGCATTTTCTCATCCAAAAGTGCATATTTAGCTCTACACACAGTAACTGGTTAGGTGGACAATGAGCTGAGGACCGATTGTAGGCTGCTTTGGAAGCTACGGATGCCATTAAAGATAAAAATTTTTGCATGGCTATTTCATCGTGGGCGTCTCCTCACCAAAAGCTATCGCAAAAGATGGCTTACATCTGATGCTTCTTGTGCCCTATGTGGTGATGCCGAAGAAGACATCAACCACCTATTTTTTGTCTTTGCAAGGGAGACGTGGGCAGCTACAAGATGCCAATGGTTAGACATATCCTCAGCTAGACATTTCTGACAATCATTCCAAGAAATCATGACATATGGTCCAAGACGTAAAAAGCTGTTACCAATGGCTGTCATCTGGACAATTTGGTTACAGAGAAATGGATGTGTCTTTGGGGATGAACGCTGCTATTCAGATAATATTACATCCCATGCTTTGAGCACGACAAAGTTGTGGTCGGATGATTGATGCACATTTGGTGCTTGGTGTTAGTGCTCCTTTTGTATACAAGTTCTATTGTCTGTAATTTCCAAATTATCCCCTCAACAAAATCGGATGACTACATCTTGGTAGGGATCCCCCAATATTTCAAAAAAAAAAACGTACCTAACCAAGTTTAAAAAGTTATAGCATGGATTCTAATAAATATTTAATCCTTTTTTTAAAACAAATTTAATATGTCCTTCATGGTTTAAGTTGCCAATAACAAACTTGTGAAACAAGTTCACCACAAAAATAAATGATCACAAACATGCAACAAATGCAAACAAACATAAGGATGACAATAGAATGAGGAACTCAGTTATGGAGATAAAAGCAATGATGTTATGCACAAGAAGAAGACATCCAAGTAAAAGGATTGACCCAGTGAACACCCCTAACAAGAAGACGTCCAAGTAAAACTATCACAAAGCAAGACTCTTAAAACGTTTTCTCTCTGAATAGGCAGACATCCAAGAAAAAGATTATTTTTATAGGGTAAGAAAAAATATGGAATCCTACATACTCCCTTTGCCTCACCATCAACTTCAGCTTGAGCCTACAACAACTTGCAATCAGTTACTTGAAGCACTTATGCTTCGAAACCAAACCCCCTGCTGCATGATCATTCAACTTGTGAAAAAATATTGATTTGTCTAGATCTAATGATCCACAGGTCAATAGTAAACATTATTGCACAAAGATCCTCAGCATCCTAGGAGATAGAGTCATGGAAACCTATGGGTTCTCGACTTCTCCCCCTTGCCATCACTGCAAAGGGGTTGTAGTATATTATTGCATCCTTGCCGTTATAGATGTAGAGGATAAGGTTATGTTTGCATGACTCGATAACTTTATGCCATCTTTTTAGCTGAGAATTTCAAATGCCATTCACTTAGTAGTAATCATCCAATAACAAGATAACTCACAACTGTGTTTGAGTGATCAAGGAATCTTTCTTTATATGAAAAGAAAAGCAATCAAGCAAGAAGATTATCTGATTAAGTTTAATGTCGTATAAGTGAATCATTGCACTAACTACATAAGGTGTGATTCTACAAATGCAATGACAAAAGAGGTTCTTTAAACTCACTTCAAGCAGCGCCCTGATGGCGAGCTTCACGGTCTCCTGCCCGGAGGTCTCCTTGTAGTTCTTCTCCAGGAACTCCCTCATGGAGTTGGAGTTTCTACCAGTGGCGTTCGCTTTCCACGCCGAGAAGGTTCCCGAGGGGTCCGTCTGGTACAGCGCTGGCACGCCGGTGTAGGGATCGAACCCGACGATCAGCGTTGAGAGGCCAAAGGGCCGGACTCCGCCGCTCTGCGTGTACTTCTGCTGCAGGCCGGCGATGTAGCGCGTAATGTACTCGACGGTGACTGGGTCCTCGAGGGTGAGACGGTGGCTCTGGCACTCCACGCGGGCGCGGTTGATGAGAACCCTGGCGTCGGCCTTCAGCCCCGCGCAGGCGAGGGCGATGTGGTTGTCGAGGCTCACGATCTTTCGCATGGATCTGGCATTGGAAATGGTGGTGTTAGAGAAGCCCTAAATAGACGCGGCGGGAAGGAACTGGGAGTAGGAGGAGGAGGGTAAGCGAGTACCGGGAATCCTGGAGTTTGGGGGTGGCCTTCTTCTCGACGCCGAGGACGATGGTGTCGGTGCCGCGGACGCCGACGGCGGCGTTTCCCTTCCGGACGGCCTCGAGGGCGTACTCGACCTGGAAGAGGTGGCCGTCCGGCGAGAAGACGGTGATCGCCCGGTCGTAGCGAGCCATTGCTCTCCTTCCCTCCTCTGCCTCGTCTCCGCCCCCTTTTGCTCTGCTCTTCTCCTCCTACGAGAGAGGCGTGGGAAAAAGTTTACTTGGGGAAGAAGAAGAAGAGGAAGAAGAAGCACAAAAAGAAATGAGTTGAGTGACGGCGATGGCCGCTGAATCGAACTGGAACATTTGGGTCGCGGTCCCGTTTAGATTCGAGTCTTGTTAGGGTTCGTGGTGGGGCTCGATCGGATATTTTTTGTAGCCGCCAAAAAATGAGAAAAAAAAACAAAATAACACTTTTGGAATTTTATCTTAGTTATGTTATCCGCTAATAAGGATACGCGCATGTGGGTATAATATTTACAGCACTATTGGTAACAATAATATTTATGTGGTTAGCACTAAAATTTGGAATGAGAATTATTTATTTTCTCTCTTAGTTTTGAATTGAGGTGGAAGAAAGGTAAAAAGGTAAAGGAAAGGGATTGTTCCCTCTTTTTAATAGATTCAGAAATAGAGAATGTTAGAATTTTTTTTCTCATTGTCAGAATAAAATTTTAAAAAAGAATACCGGACTATCCATTTTTCTCCATTTTTATCAACTTTAAATTAGGATGCAAAGAGGAAAAAAATTGTCCTTTTCTTTCTTTTTCCTTGCTTCTTTTTTCTTCCCTTCCCTCTTTAACATGATGGTTAAGGCCCATGATAATATATTGCTTCTTTTTTTTTTCGCTTCTCTTTTTTTCTTTACTTCCCTTCCCTATGTAATATATTGGTTAAAGTCCATGATAATATCTAGTATTTATTTTATTTAGGGTTATTTCTTTAAACCATCACAATAATCATGATTTTCATCTAATTAAAGTATGAGTTTATCTTATGATATTATTAAATTTTACCGTATTTTTCACTTTAATCATTTCGTTCAATTTTATTAACTTTTATATTATTTTTGCATTTTTCCTATTTGTGAAAAGACTAAGGTGTCCCTCCTTTCAACTGACATAAATGTATCTTTCACTTAAAGCTCAAAATGCGGTAAAATTTAATAATTAGGCGTCACTATGCGCTCATTTAAATCGATGAAACCCTAAGCTCCAACCTACATCTTCCACATTCTTCTCCGATGGTCTGCTTTCCGTGTTCCAGTTGAAGATCTTTGGGTGTGTTCACTGCATTGTCATTCAACATTACCTAGCAATGTAGATTGCCTCTCAGAAAAATTATCACTTGTTAAATTATCAATAATGTACATTACCTTGTTTAGTATGCATCAGTAATATATTTGAAAATCCGTATTAGTTATTTATAGGAAAATAAAATTTATGAGTTAATATACATTTTTTACCAATATATCGCTAATAAAAAGAATTATGTTTAGATATATAAATTATTTTTAACTTCGTAAACTTAAATCACAAAGATATATTCTCACCCATAAAACTAAATTTTATAAAATAATTAATATATTTTAAAATATGATAATAATATAATCATAATAATTAACTAATATTTATTTGATTACATTTATAATTTATTTAATTATTATTGTATTTTATTCAATGTGTTTTAGGATTTATTTAAATTAAACTGTAAAGGACAAATGCATAAAATAAAATTAAAAAGATTGCAACTCATGTGGTAATATGAATTGTCTCCTCTCACATAAACAATATGCATTATCACTTTATAGGTAATGTGAGTTACTTAGGCATTGTATATTATCCATACTTATCACAAGTGAACAGGATAATCTAAAGAAATACCCCCATTGTTCTTAATAAATGCTTTACAAACCTTATTTTTTACTCATTTTCTTCCCAGCTTTTTGTTTCAATTTAAAGTTGTTATATATTTTCATTATCCAAATTTGTTGAAAATAGCTTGTACAAATTATTTTCTTTATGTATCATGATATTTACTACATTTTTCTAATTCAAACAATGTTAATCCGAAGCAATGAATTCGTCCAATTCATCCTCAAAAAGCACTAGTGAAAGTAGTCATGTAGAAGGTTACTTATATGAAGTTGAAGCAAAATGCTACTATGATATGAATTTTCAAGCAAAATATACATTCACTAAGGACAATTTCGGTCAACATTTCATTAGTTGATCCAACGATCGAGAGGCATAGCCTGGGTTAACATGTTGATTCTTGACAGAATAACCAAGCTCAATAAAGAAAATGATAAATCCAAAAGATGAATTGTTGAATTAGAAAGTCAAATCGAAGAATATCAAAGAGATTTTGAAAGTTTCCAATGATATGCTAATGCGAAATATGTATACGAGGTGCCATATTTTGTCACTTATTGTTGTTAGGTTTTTTTTATTGTAATTGACATGGGTTGTAATAAAGGGAGTAACTTTAACTAACCAATATTGGGTTATGCAATTCTATGCTCAACAACTTAATTTGTTATCTACTTATTTACTTTTAATGTGCTTACTTAGTTATCGAATGTATTAATTTTGAATGTATGTACTTAAGAATGTATTTACTTTGAATGTTTTTACTTTGAAAGTGAGAACCAAATTTGAAGATCAATAAAGAATTCATAATAGGTGAATACAAAATGTCATAATGATATTTCATGTCATATACATAATTGCATATAACACTTTCATGATTACAAAAGAAGTTTCAAAAAATGGATCACTATATATCCTAAGTTAACCCATTAAGAGTTTGTTCCAGTGCATATAAAATGTAATGTAATTATTGAATTACATTAAAAAGTGCACTTAAATTACTAAAGACAAGTGCACGACAAAAGGTGGATCAATAGACAAACAAACTTATGCATGGTTAACATGTGGATTATTTATAAAAATTGGCTAAAAATGATGTTATCATACTTAGTTTCATGCTTCAAGACTTCAATGCTCACTTAGCACATGCCTCTTGCAATAGTTTATCTTCTAACTTCAACTAATGAAATGAATTCATTTTCAGCACATAGACACGAAGAAGCTTACAAAATGATATATGTCACTAAGCATATCTTTCTATAGTAAATTAAAATTAATTAAACTATTATTAAAAGCATACCATACACTATTTCTTGATGTTTTTTTGTATTAGAAACATCATTGAATTTTCTCTTGTCTTTTCCACTAATAGTTGCATTCTATCAATAGCACAACAACACAAACAACTGAGATCAATATCACAAATAGTTGTGATTAAGTAAATGACAAATTAAACATAGATGTATTACCTTCTTTCCTTCATCATTATTTTTCTTAGGCTTCTTACAACTTCGAATATTATGGCACTTCTCCTCGCAATTCCTGTAATTAATATTTTTAAGTGATCTCATGCACTACTCCATAATCCTCATAGGTTCATCTGGTGCCTTTTTTCTTTTAAAACAATAGGTGGTTGCAATGATTCGTGTACAATGTGTTCTCATTGTGTTTCATCTAGATTACAATATATAATATCAAAATATGTCACCTTATACTTTTCAATAGAGTAAGGATGCACAAAATCTTCACACAATCTCCTATAAGTAATAATGGTTGCACAAGCATGTTCACATAAAATTCCTCTTATGTCCCATACCCTATAAGAGTAGATTTTTGTTCCTAAATGCGTAATAAAAGTTCTTCTAGTAGCCAATACTCCATATTTTCCTTCACATTAAACTAATACTTCATGTCATTTTCCTTTCATCCTCAAGCAACTTCATAATGTTTGGGTATATTTAAGTATATGGAGTCTTAGTCCATTCCTTTTTTTCATTATGCTTTATCTTTGTCGACGTATTGTTACAAACATTGTGAGAATAGTTTTTTGTGCTTATTAAATTATTCAAAAATGTTATTGAATATCAAATCACATTTTGACATTTCACTAAAATATGCTCTAGACCAATTTTAAAGTTGTTCCTTCATCAAGTAATCATAAGCTTGGGAATCCAAATTTCTTATAGTGGTCATTGTCTCTTTTCACTCCTCTTTATTATATGCGCCAACAACTCATCACAATCACAGGTCTAACTCCTTACTTTTGAATTTTGCTTTAAAGTTTGAGCATAGGTGCATCACACAGATATTAACTTTGCAAACGTTTGTATTAGTCCCCATTAACAGTATAATCTATAAGTAAATTAACATATGAAGTAACATTAACTAAAATAGTAACAACATTATTATACCTTTTGTCGATTAGATATAAAAACCCATCTCATCTCCTCATGACTTCCAATTGTCTTAATAAGATTCCCAAGGAATCGTGTCCAAGATTCTTTACACTCAACTTCTACCATTGATATAGCTATAAGGAACATTTAATCACTCTCATCCCTTGAAACTATACTAATCAAGTGATCACCAAATGCTCCTTTTAAATGGCAAGCATCCAAATCAATAACTAGTTGGCATCCACCCACAAAACATTTTATTTGAACAGTAAAATTAACAAATACACTTTAAAAATATGGAGAGCATTCAAGAGAATTTCTATATACACTGATCTTTCTATGCTTTTAGAATTGTGCTTTATAATTTGTGCACAATAGTCTCTTACTTTTTGAAATTATTACTGATAATTTTTCTCAATTAATTCTACTTCCTTGGCCCTTGTTCTATACACTTATTTTGTTTGTCATAAGGAAGTTTTCTTCTCTTCTCATGGAGTTAACTTTACATGAAGGATCATCTATAAACCTATTTAAAAACTATTTAGCAATCCTTGTAGAATTGATATTTCTAACATTGTATCTTCTTGGAAGCACCATGTGTTTTTAAGGTTATTGATTTGAAATGTTGTGAATCCATGCAATAAAGCAACTCTTTTTTTTTTGTAGTAAAATTCATAACCCAATTTTTTACTATTTATCTTTAGTGCTTCTCTAAAAATTGTTACATTAATTTGTAAATATCATTCCCAACTTTAGTATGAGATTTCTCATATCAGTTGCTTAATTAAAGATGTGGAATGACATACATTTTCTTCCAACTGGTTTTCATAATGTCGACAACATAAGCTTCCTCCATGTTTTCACTTGCACTTGAATCATTAGTTGTATCACACTCCTAGACCATATCAATATTTTCATCTTCACTTTTAGTGTCTCAAGAATTAGGATCGACGCCTATTTCAAGATTTATTATAGATTTACTAACACCTTTATTAGGATGTTTTGCACATTTTCTAACATCCATATCAATATTTTTTGCACATTTTCTAACACCTATATCAGAATCCTTCGACAAATCATTTGGTTGAAGTACAATAAGTTATTGACTTATTAATAATTTCTCAAAACACGTGAAGGATATATCACTTTCTAATGGTACAACATCAACATTAGTCTTAACATAAATTGAAATTATTTTGCTACTACCATCATAATTTGCAAACATATTCAGTACAGATACAATACATCATTATTACTTTTAATTTGAATCCAATATTCTGCATTTGGTACAGATACATGCAGACATTCAGCGATAATTCATGAGTTTTTTTTTCCATGTCAATAATATCAAAATATGACATGGTATTTGGATCTATATTTTCAAACTATGCAATTTTTCCACTTTGTTATGAACTTTTCTATCCATGAATGAAATGTCCACTATAGTACATCCCCAACGTGTAATATTTCATTCATGTATTATGCAATTACAATAGAATAAAACATGTAGCGGGTCCATACCACAAAATAACATGTATGTGCAGATATATAGCACAATAAAAAATATGTATGCACAGGTCCATAGCACATAACATGTTAGGTGAAGTGGGGGATCATAGCACAACTAAATTATTTAACATTAAACACTAAACAAAATTGCAACTTATCAATCAATATACATATAAGTCAGGTGAAGTGAGGGACCATAACACAATCAAACACTTGCCCCAATAATAAAAAGTAGTGGTAAAGGAGAAAAGGAAGGAAAAGGGTATGCAAAAAACATTAATTGCATCGCAAGCATCCGGTGGAGGTGTTCCAGAATTTGATGCGGCAGTCATCACTGTTCCCGCCGGATGCAAAAAGGTTGCTCTGGAAAGGACATCAGGCAAGGGCTTTGACCGTGGATGTGTGGCCGGTCATCTTGTGCAGCCATGGTTTCCTATGGGCCGTCGAAGTGGTCATGCAGACGTCCCATATATGAAGTAGGTCGACATCGCCTCCGCTCGCGAGATACCGACCCGAGTCAGACCACTTCAGGGCGCAGATATCTCCGTCGTGGCCGCCGCGGAAGGTTTGCACGACAGGAGACTCCAACCGGAGATCATGGAGGAGTATCTCACAGTCTGGTCCGGCTGTAGCTAGAATGTTGTCATCCTTCCAAGCGAGCGACGTGACTCGGGTGCCGAAGTGCAGGTCGGAGTCAGACAAGACTCTGTGCCTTCGATGGGAAACCAAGTCAAATATCTCGAGATTGCCGGAGGGGATAAGGCCAATCGCGATGTTCTCCCCGTCGAGAGACCAGCCGAGATTGGTGACAGGATAGTCCACGCAACACATGGAGCTGATGGTGGACTTCTTGGAATCGTTCCAAAGGAAGACGGTGTCGCCATGAGCGACGGCGAGTTGGAACTGCCCCAGTCGAGCAGGTTGAGGTAAAAGTTGTCCTGGATATCGGGCATTCAAGAATCTCAGACGGCGCCTTAGGGAGGCGCCACTTCTTCGTCTGCTTCGCTTCTGGCTTCGGTTCCTCCTCCAGCAACCCTAGATGGGCAACGGGACGAACTCTGAAGGTGAGGACGGGATCGCGCAGACAAGCGTCAGCGAGCGACCTCCTGTAGAAGAAATTTGAGGGCGAGGAGGATGTTGTGACAGCTTCTGTCGCGTCATCGTCGTCCGCCATCGGTTTCTTGGTGATAGGCAAGTAGTAGGCGGAGCCGGGAAGGCGGACGGGGATGAAGCGGTCGCCTCCGATGTCGTTCTTGGACCAAGAGGAGGATGAGGTGAGCAGCGAAGGAACGTAGGGCTTGAATCCAGCAACAGCGCCGGCGACCGCAGAAGAAGAAGAAGGAGAAGGAG
The DNA here is from genome assembly GCA_030549335.1 of Pontederia crassipes. Classification (NCBI taxonomy): domain Eukaryota; kingdom Viridiplantae; phylum Streptophyta; class Magnoliopsida; order Commelinales; family Pontederiaceae; genus Pontederia; species Pontederia crassipes. The sequence goes on from JAUKPH010000017.1 coordinate 10,633,729, forward strand.
CCATTGTCGCTGCTGCAGGAGTTCTTGGAGCGCGCTTGCAGAGAGACTGTTCGTGTTTTGGGGGGGAGCTCGGATAAATTAATATATTACGACTTTTATTATTTTCGAAGTTAAAAACAATTAAAATAAGGATTTTAATTAGTTAGGTATTTTGGCGGCAGCTGCGTGCATGGAATTTTTTAAATATTCTAAAACCCTATTAATATTTAAATATTCTAATTTGTTTAGAAAAAAGATTGTTTGATTAAAATAATTATAAGCATCCAAAAAAATAATTGAATTAAAAGTACACTTTTTTTTGCTTATAAATAATTTAATTTGAGTCAAATTATGATTAATCTTTCATTTTTATTAATTTGAGTATGATTAAAATAAATCATAGTTTTCCTTTAAATAATGTACAGGTAAATAATAATTAATTTTTTAAAAGATAATTTGTCATTAATATATGGCTGCACGGGGGAGGGAGAGAGAGAGAAATATAATCAATATTTAATTTGACTAAGAGTAGGAGTTTTAAAACTAACCTTGCAAAATTAGTTAAATAAGATAAATTAATATATTACGACTTTTGTTATTTTTGAAATTAAAAAACATTTAAAATAAGGATTTTAATTAGTTAGGTAATTTGGCGGTGGCTGCATGCATGGAATTTTTTAAATATTCTAAAACTCTATTAATATTCAAATATTCTAATTTGTTTAGAAGAAAGATTGTTTGACTAAAATAATTATAAGCATCCAAAAAATAATTGAATTAAAAGTACACTTTTTTCTTAAAAATAATTTAAAATAAATAATTTAATTTGAGTCAAATTAAGATTAATCTTTTCTTTTTATTAATTTGAGTATGATTAAAATAAATCATAGTTTTATTTTAAAAATAATATAAAGGTAAATAATAATTAATTTTTAAAGATAAATTGTCATTTTCGAAATTAAAAACAATTAAAACATGGATTTAAATTTGAGTCAAATTAATATCAATATTTCATTTTTATCAAATTGAGTATGATTAAAATAAATAATATTTTATTTCTAAAAGATAATGTGTAGGTAAATAATATTTCTTTTTTAAAAGATAATCTGTTAATTTCGTAATTAAAAAATAATTCAAAATGAATATCTCAATTTGTGTCAAATTAAAATTAAAATTTTCTTTTTTTATCAATTTGGTTATAATTTAATTAAATAATATTCCCTTTCAAAAAATAATTAAAATATTATAAATCCTAAAATAAGTCTATTTTATTGAAAATAATTAATTATTAAGAAGAAAAATAATTTAATTAGATGTTGGAGTTTTGCTACATTTAAATTAATTTTAAACTTTTTAAAATAGACTAACCTATTTGTAGAGATGGACAAACGAATTATGTCGTACCATGTTCGGTTCGGTCAAATCGTGTTTAATTGTGATGTGACCCATTTCAAAAATAAGTCGTGTCATGTCGAATTGACATTATGCCAACCCGACATGATTGGTGCACTGCCCAACCGAATTATCCGAGTTGAGTCATGCTGAGTTGAACGACTGATTTTTCTTGTCCAAAGTTAATTTGTATTAACAAAAAATTAATTAAAGTATTATACTATATGATATTAAAAGATAATATAGTATATGGTATTATGATTATTAGATATATAATAAAAGAACTTTTTTATATAATATAGTTATAACATATTATTAAATATTTAAATATGTAAACAAATAAATTAATAATAAATAATAAATAATATGTTCACCGAATTAGATCCAATTTCTTGGCCCAGTGTCGAGTCGTACCTAGCATCTTACTGGGCACCCAAGCTCGGTCAAGACTGACACTAACCCAATTATTGTACTCGGACGGAGCTCGTGTTGGACAGGGTTGGCTCGGTAGAATTTCATGAAGGTCACGTGCGGGACCAGGCAAAATTGCATCTTTACCTATTTATCACATTTAAGTGATAATAAATTAATTCTGATAATTATTTAAAATTATAATGTTACAATTATGTATTATATTTTTTTATAATATTGATAATCTTTTGATAATAATTATATATTATGACATTATAATTATATACTATATAATATTTGTAATATTCATCATCTGTGCATTGCACGGGATTTAGGACTAGTATATATAATAACGAAGTGTAAAAAATATTAAATTGAAAAAGAAGCCTAAACTAATTTTTGGATAAAAAGTCATCCGTTTTCATTTTTTATTGTTTTTATCCTAATTTCTTCTTGCACTGAAATTTAATTTAAATATAAACATTCAAAATAAAAAAAATCACTAAAAGCTAATAACTGGATGAAATATAATCATTAAAATTAAAAATTAATTTATAACTATTTGATTTAAGTTATTTATGTCTTCATTGGGTTTGCTGGTCAGTTTTTTTAATTTAAATTGTTATTGCGAGTGAAAATTATAAGAAAAGTATAAGTTCAATTATATGATTTAGTATTATTATATGATGTAATATTTATTTTTTAAAATTATAAAAAAGTAGAGTGAAAATTTTTATTTGATTGGAATTAAGGATTTGAATTCGTATCGAGATCCAAAATAAGTTTGATGAATAAATGATTCGTAATTAGAATAGAATTAAGAATTTTAAGCCTGAAATGAATTTTAAGAAAATTTTTAAGAATTTATGGTCCATAATGCTACAATCATTCGATAAAAAATCATAAAATGAATTGCGGAAATAAATTCTGCAAACAATCATTTTATTCGTTGAAAAAAAATACTTGGCAAGAAATTAGGTTACTAATTGTCCTCCTCAGTTGGTCATAAACTACCTGCTATTCTTGCTTTGAAAACTATTTTGCATTATGTATCCATTTTTCAATTCTATAGATACTTTTTGTTATTACATGCGATTCCGGTCAAATTGATTGATAGAAGGAAGAATCTGAAATGAATAGAAGGAAATAAACATACAATGAGACGGCTGATCTCCTTTATAGATATGCTAGGACTCTTGAATATGTACTAAGACATGGACTAAATGAACATCTTAGTTTTCTTCCAGAAAAAAAAAAGAAAGCATGAAACTTCTTTTCTTAAAATGATAATAGAAGACAAATATATATGATGCAGGTACACATGCACAAAGCCTTCTCCATACATGAAGAAATATCCCCAACATTACAGAATTATTTTTTCCCGAAAATATCAGCACGTGTACTCATGATGAATGCACGTGAATTAGTAATAAGAGATCATCAACATGGTACCAGTAACATGGAACAAATATTAGCTTGAATTTATATGCAAAGCAATCGAGAAAAAAGAATTATGCTACGGTAAAGAAACTTTCATGGAATTTTACTCGACAACTTTCTGTGCAAGACTTGCACATAATCTAGTTCTATCTTCGATTACTTAGGTTGTAAAAATCTCGCCGGAAGACGATTTACTAGTCTGACTGGTCACTGGACCACCTTAACAATCATTAAAACAACATATGCCATGACAGACCCCAAGCTTTGTTATGTAAACAAAACACTAAGTAAATCCTGTAAATGCCTCGCAGATGCCAGAAAACCAAGAATGAGTTATGAAAATAAAGATAAAATACAGCTCTACAACCAAGTATGGAAGAGAAATATATACGACGCAGAAAAGTGTAAATTGAACACATTGACACTCATGCCTACTATCACTACATGCATCAAGAAGTGTCACCCCAATCTCCATCCCTAAATAGGATATATGGATGTTTTGACTGTGAAGAAAAGCATATCTTCATTGCAAAGAAAATGCAAATTAACGTCATGCATCAATCCGAGGTCAATAAGATTGCAGCAGCTCAAGAATAGAATGACATGACAAACTAGGAAAAGTTCATTCAGAAAAAGTTCGTTCTTGTCACAAAGCTTAAGAATCCACATAAAGTAAATAGAAACTGCAGTATAAGATAAAATGGCCAACAGAGAAGTAAGAAATCCTTGTGTTTATAATTTACATGTTCAAGGACAAGGGAAAATATTTTCGAATAACAGGTTAACCAAGTTATGCGAATCCAGCAATTATGTTCTACACCTTCAACATAATAAACCTTTATGAGGAGCTTTCATACTCTGTAGCTGCTAAGAGTAGAAACAAAACTTATTTTCAGGATTAAGTGGACGAAATATATTGAGAATCACTAAAATCTCAAAATTGTATTTAACAATGCCCAAGAAACCTTCATCATATACCCCAAACTACATATCGAATTTCCAGAACTTTATTCATTCAACGGATAGATTCGGCATTTTAGAAGATAACATATGCTTTATGCATGGCTGGCAAGCAAACTTTGTCATACTTGCTATCTTTGTTGGCTGCTTACAAGGAAGAGTCGGAATATACTGTGATGTCACATCTAATCACTATAACTACAAGGATTGTAAACTTGGTAGGCGATGCTGTTCCTGAGTTGTTTGATGACACAAAACTAATATTCATCAATGTCCTAAAATTTACTGCAGCGTAAGCTCATCCATGCCCTATAATTAAACATTTTTCTTTAATTATGACATACCCGAGATTCTTTTGATTTAAATAAACATGTGGAGATATATTTATGTTCTATTTATCTATCTATCTATCTATCTATCTAGTAGTAATCACTTCATTATGTCAGCTAATCATCATCAATGTATTTTGTTTGTCTGGATGATGCATATGTATGATATCTTTGTCATCTATGCATTTGAATATTTATAGCCGATCCCAAGCCCGGATAAAGGAGGAGGGTTGTGTTAGGCCCCGACAACCAGCGTAAAACCCTGTCGAATCTTATGAACATGGATCAACGAATATGAATGACGTCGTATGATCCATGTATCCGACCCCACCTAGTGGGATAAGGCTTTGTTGTTGTTGTTGTATTCATTAAACAAGAGGATAATGTAATATTATTATGTAAATTGAAGAATGTGATTTTTAGCTCGAAGCATCTAAATCTGGACGCAAAACCCAGACAAAACAACAATATTTAAATTCAACATAGATTAATAAACTCAAAAAACATCGTGTAACAAAAACTAACAGCACTAAAAAATTGATCTCACTAGTACTTTGGTGCACCCCCAATGAGTACATAAGGTCATTCAACATGTATCTAGCTTGATGAATCACAATAACTGATCTCTACAGATCACATATCCCAGTTCAAGAGACCAAAGAAATGCCAATATCGTTGATAGCATTGCTCTCAAGATAAATTGGCCAATCACATTTAATGGTCCATACTTCACCAAAGTCATGGTAACCAACAAACAAGTGGCAAATGGTTGAATGAGCTGCACACTAATCCTCAAACTAAATTATTAAGAGGACAGACTTCTTTGACACTAGAGTTAGAAAAAATAAATGGTAACTTGTGGTTACATGTGAATCCATTATATATAACAAAATCTAAAGCATTCTATCAGGAAAGCGCCAATTTATAAAATTGCACTTACCACTTATAAAGGATCAATTTTATTACCTCAAATAAGTTTTGAACCACATTCTTATGAAATCTCTCTAATGTTTTTTTTAACTTGATGAGAATATAGCTGTATTTTACCTCATTTAACTAAAGAACAAAGTTTGTGCAGATACTGACAAAAACTTTGTTGTAATTAACCAAAAGGGGATCGATCCTCCATCTCTGGACCTCCTTGCCAAAGCAGGGGTTAGACATTCCATTACATCACGTTTTATAAGTTCGGTTTCAAATTGAAATTTATTTTGTAAATCTCTTTCAAGATTTGTTTTATTTTATAAATTTTTATTGTTCTGATAGACAAGTTTTAACTCCGCCTATATTTTATAGCCGGTCCCAAGCCCGGATAAAGGAGGAGGGTTGTGTTAGGCCCCGACAGCCAGCATAAAATCCTGTCGAATCTTATGAATATGGATCAACGAATATATTGTGTTAGAGCGGAATGGCGTCGTATGATCCATGTAGCCGACCCCACCTAGTGGGATAAGGCTTTGTTGTTGTTGTTGTTGTTGTAAGCTATATAGGATCTCCCTTTCCTGCATAATGAACAACATAGGATGTTGTTAAAATTGTAACACTTAATGCCAAAGAGAGTAATCAGCAAGTTTTTCCTTTATGAATTATTTAGTTAGATATTTTTTTTATGCGTCTATGCATTAAATACTCCATAAAATAAAAAACTCAAATAATTTTCATCATAGTCCATCTATGCATTAAATAATTTCCGAAAGAAAAACTAGAAGGAAAGAGACAAGAAAATATTGATTATTTATTTGCAAATTAAGTAGATAATGTCATCCCGATTACCTGCTTATAGCCTTCTTTTTTACTAGAATATCACCAACAAAAGCAACCTACAGAAACAATATAGAGGACTAGGAAAATGGCACAATCAACAAAGGTTTCTCCAAGGCAAAGAAGTCTATGACAAGAAGGTAATCTAAAGCAACCTAGTAATTAATTTTTAAGCAACCATGTTCCATAATGTTACATTTGTTCCTAAAAAATTCATGAAATAAAATGTGCAAGTAAACTTTGCAAACAATCATTTTATTCATTGAAAGAATACTTGGTAAACAATTAGGTTACTAATTGTCCTCCTCATTTGGTCATAAACTATTTACTATTCATGCTTTGGAAACTATTTTGTACTTTGTATCCATTTTTAAATTCCATAGATACAATTCATTCTTTTTGCTATTCTGTGCAATTCTGGTAAAATTGAGTGGTAGAAGAAAAGGAAGAATCCTCAAATCAATAGTAGGAAATAAACATAGAATAGATAGCTAATCTCTTTTATAAATGTCCAAAGCTATTGAGAAAAAGAAAAGGGAATTACGATACACTATGAAAAACGAATTTGTATTTGCAGGCATGATCAGTGTGTAAATTTGGATAATGGAGAATTTTTTAGGGGTAAAAGGACAGCCGCCAAAGTAAAATATCATAAAGTCATGGTAAGTAATATGTAGAACTCATAAAGGAGGGCCGCCAATGATTGTTGCATCAAGTCCCCATCTTAGAAGGCAGAATTCGAACAGTCATGGTAAGTAATATCATAAAGTCAAGTAGAACTAAGTCTACATGTGATGCCAAGTCTGAATACAGTCAGACTTTTGTACCATGCAATATGCCAAGTCTCACACCCAATTCAGTTCTATTCCATCCCTAAACAGGATATATGGATGTTTTGATACAGCCATGGGGGTCGGAGAAAGAAGAGCATATCTTAAACAAAATGAAAATTAAGGCCATGCATCAATCCGAGGACAACAAGCTTGCAGAAGCTCAAGAATAGGATGTGACCCAAAGCAGACACGACAAACTAGGCAATGCTAGTTCAGAAGCTGATCGTTCTTGTCATAAGTATGTAATCCTTGTGATAGCAAAGTGTATTCCTACATATCCAAATGTGATACGACACTATGAGAGAATTGACAAGGCATAGGCTTAAGAAGCCAGTAAAGGAAATAGAAACTGCAGTATAATATAAAATGGCCAGTAGAGGGAAATATAGACCCTTATGCTTATAATTTACATGTCCAAGGACAAGGGAAGAGAGATGTATATAGTACAAATGACACTAGTATAAGAGGAAGGAAAAATTTTTCAAATAACATTTTAATCAAACTATGTGAATCCAGCAATTAGAGTGTACATCTTTAACATAATATACAATTATGGGGAGCTTTCTGTAGCTGCTAAGAGTAGAACGGAACTTATTTCCAGGATGAAGTGGATGAAATATATTGAGAATCACTACAATCTCAAAACTGTATTTAACAATGTCCAAGTTTCAACATATAGCTCAAATTACACATTGACTTTCTAGAATTTTATTCATTAAACATGAGGACAGAAATAAGGAAAAATTATTATGTCGAATTGAAGAATGTGATTCTTAGCAGGAACTAGAGCCAAAACCCAGACAAAACACACACTATCAAAGTCAACATAATAAACTCAAAAAAACATGTAATCAAAACTAACAACACTAAATAATCCATCTCGTTAATACTTTGGTGCACTCACAATGGGTAAGTCATAGGGTCATTCAACATGTATCTAGCTTTATGACTCACAATAACTGATCCATGGATCACATATCCTAGTTCAAGAGACCAAAGAAATACCAATATCTTTGATAGCATTGTCCTCAAAGTAAATTTGCCAACCACATTTGATGCTCCATACTTCAATTTACAATCAAAGTTATGGTAACCAACAAACAAGTGGCAACTTCTTGAATTGGTAACAGGTTGAGCTGCACATTTATCCTGAAACTAAATCATTCAGAGGCTATAGACATTCTTGACACTAGAGTTAACACAAAAAAATAGTACCCTGTGATTTATATGCCAATCCATTACATGTAACAAAATCTAAAGCATGCTATCATGAAAACGCCGAATTATAAAATTGCACTTACCACTTATAAAGGATATTTTTTATTACCTCAAATAAGTTTTGAACCACATTCTTATGAAATTCCTCCAATGTTTTCTTTGACGTTTCAATGAAAATATAGCTGCATTCTATATTAATTTACTTTCACCTCGTTTAAGCTATATATCATCTCCCTTTCCTGCATAATAAACAACTTAGGATGTTGTTAAAATTGTAACTCTTAAATGCTAAAACCAGTAATCTGCATTTTTTTCTTTATGAATTTCTTTACCTAAAAGAAAAAGCTCAAATAAATTTCATCAGATTCCATCTATGCATTAAATAATTTCCAAAAGAAAAACTACAACTAAAGAGAATAAATTATTAAGTAGATTTATTTGCAAATTAAGTATATAATGTCATCTCAATTACCCTCTTATGGCCTTCCGCTTTATAAGCTTTTGACCACCAACTACGGCAACCAACAAAAATAATATAGAGGACAAGGAAAAAAGACACAATCAGCAAAAGGTTTTCCAAGGTGAAACTCCCTCCGTCAAGCTGGAAGATAAACTAACACAATATAGTAATCAATTTTTAAGCAACTATAATGCTACATCTGTTCTTTAAAAAATTTCAAAAAATAAAATATGCAAGTAAGCTTTGCAACAGTCGTTTTATTAGTTGAAAAAAATACTTGGTAAACAATTAGGTTACTACTTGTCTTCCTCACTTGGTCATGAAACTACTTCCTATGCATGCATTGGAAACTATTTTGCATTATGTATCCATTTTTCACTTCTCTAGATACTTTTTGCTATTGTATGTGATTTTTGGTAGAAGGAAGAATCGTCAAATGAATAGAAGGAAATAATCATAGAATGAGATGGCTAATCTCCTTTATAAATATGTTAGGACTCTCGAATATGTACTAAGATATGGTAATAGAAGACATCTTAGTTTTCTTCCATAAAAAAAATAACATCTTTACTGTCTCAGAGTCTTTTGACTATGTTTTAAGGAGATGTTTTTACTATGGATTCCCAGATGTTTTAATTACCATTAGTGATGTCTTCAACTTTATAACATTATTTTTGATGTTTTATCGAAGTCTTCTGCTATGTTTTCAAAGGAATTATTTTATCTTGTTTAATGGATTTATGCTTCCGCTAAGTTTATAGGAAATCATATTTTATTATGATTATCCAATGGCGAACGAGCTAACGCAGCCGAATGGCCAAATTGTCCTTAGCAATTTGAAAGAAGGAACATCTTAGTTTTCTTCCAGAAAAAAAGAAAGCATGAAACTTCTTTCCTTAAAATGATAATAGAAGACAAATATATATGAGCCTTCTACCTACATGAAGAAATATCCCCAACATTGGAGAATTATTTTTTTCCTGAAAAGATCAGTACGTGCACTCATGATGAATGCACATGAATTAGTAATAAGAGATCATCAACATAGTATCAGTAACATGGAACAAATATTAGCTTGAATTTATATGCAAAGCAATTGAGAAAAAGGAATTGTGCCACAGTAAGGAAACTATCATGGAATTTTACTCCTGACAACTTTATTTGCAAGACTAATCTAGTTCTATCTTCGATTACTTATGTTGTAAGAATCTCGCATATCGGATGACGATTTAACGATCTGACCAGATCATGAGTTTCCATCTATGCACTAAGTAATTTCCAAAAGAAAAACTAGAAGCAAAGAGAAAAAATATTGAGTATTTATTTGCAAATTAGGTAGATAATGTCATCTCAATTATCTGCTTATGACCTTCCTTTTTACAAGAATTTGACCACCAACAATAGCAACCTACAAAAACAATATAGAGGACTAGGAAAATGGCACTATCAACAAAGGTTTCTCTAAGGCAAAGCAGTCTATGACAGGAAGGAAATCTAAAGCAACCTAGTAATCAATTTGTAAGCAACTATGGTCCATAATGTTACATTTGTTCCTAAAAATTCATTAAATAAAATGTGCAAGGAAGCTTTCTTCGTTGAAAAAAATACTCGGTAAAAATTAGGTTACTAATTGTTTTCCTTTATTTGGTCATCAACTACTTTCTACTCATGCTTTGGTGTATAGTGTATCCATTTTTAAATTCCATACATACAATTCATTCTTTTTGCTATTCCGTGCAATTATGGTTAAATTGAGTGGTTGAAGAAAAGAAAGAATCCTCAAATCAATAGCAGGAAATAAACATAGAATAGGTAGCTAATCTCTTTTATAAATATGCCAAGTCTCTGGAACTTGTATAAGTGCAACATAGTACCAAGGGAAATCCTTAATTGTCTTCGAGAAAATAAAGAAAGCACAAAACTTCTTTCTGAAAATGATAATGGAAAACAAATATATATGATACACGCACACGCCTATCACCTACATGAAGTGAAATATCCCCTACATTGCACAATATTTTTTACCTGAAAATGATCGAAACGTGTGCACCCATGATGTGATGGACTGATCTACTTCCTTCATTGATTACTTAAGTTGTAAGAATCTCATGGAAGACAATTTATGAATCTTGCATAAAGGAAAAAGATAAATGCAAGACGATTTACCAATCTGACTGGACCTCCTCAACAATCAAGTCAACAACATCTGCCATGGCAGACTCCAAGCTTTGTTATGTCAGGAAAGCAATTAAGTAAATTCTGTGGACGTCTCAAAGATGCTAAAAAACCAACAACGAGCCATGGAACTAATAATAATAGTAATACAGCTCTACAACCAAGTATATATGAAACAGAAATATATATGATGCAGAAAAGTCAAAATGGAATACACATGCCTACTAGGCTACTAGCAGTACATATATAAAGAAGAATCCTTACATGGCTATACCAATAACATTTTTTTTTCTAGAAATCATGAATATGTGCACTCATAATGAAACTACATGAATTGGTCAGAAGAGAGCATCCATATGATCAGTAACATGGAACAGATGTTAGCATGAATTGATATGCAAAGCTATTGAGAAAAGGAAAAAGGAATTATGTTACACTAAGGAAGTTTTAATACAGTTTTGTAGTGTTAATAACTTTTTTATGCAAGACTATTATAATTGCATGTTCCTCCTATCTATTCATTATGTTGATGGTATAAAAAAAATTGATGCTTTAAGAACATATTAAATTGGTTGCACCTGGATGTCTTTTTCTTTTTAAATTTGGGCACCTTAGTTGAGGTATCACCCGATATGACTGAAGCTAGAGCTAGAAAAGGGACCCCAATTTGGAACCTTGGGCTTGGGCACCTCAGAAGAATCTGCACAAAATTTCCAGAGCATTACAAATTCATCAGGAGATGCTGAGGCCACAGTGTAACCATCGGGACTTTGGGATGTGAACATAGCTCGGTCCTGATGCCCTATGAGCTCACCGGCCTTAGCCATGGAAGGGTACCTCCAGACGTTAAGTTGGTTGCGAGGACCTCCATGAGAGCTGATCAGCTGGCGCGCGTGCTTACTCCACTGTAAGGAGAAAACCTCAGCACCCCCGGTGTCCACAGAGTTCAGCAAGCATCCGGTGGAAGTGTTCCAGAATTTGATGCAGCAATCATCACCGTTCCCGCCGGATGCAAGAAGGTTGCTCTGGAAAGGACACCAGGCAAGGGCTTTGACCGTGGATGTGTGGTCGGTCATCCTGTGCAGCCACGGTTTCCTATGGGCCGTCGAAGTGGTCATGCAGACGTCCCATATATGAAGTAGGTCGACATCGCCTCCGCTCGCGAGATACCGACCCGAGTCGGACCACTTCAGGGCGCAGATGTCTCCGTCGTGGCCGCCGCGAAAGGTTTGCACGACAGGAGACTCCAATCGGAGATCATGGAGGAGTATCTCATAGTCTGGTCCAGCTGTAGCAAGAACGTTGTCGTCCTTCCAAGCGAGCGACGTGACTCGGGTGCCGAAGTGCAGGTCGGAGTCGGACAAGACTCTGCGCCTTCGGGAAACCAAGTCAAATATCTCGAGATTCCCGGAGGGGATAAGACCAATCGCGATGTTCTGCCCGTCCGGAGACCAGCCGAGACTGGTGACGGGACAGTCCACGCAACACATGGAGCCGATGGTGGACTTCTTGGAATCGTCCCAAAGGAAGACGGTGTCGCCGTGAGCGACGGCGAGCACATTGGAACTGCCCCAGTCGAGCAGGTTGAGGTAGAAGTTGTCCTGGATACCGGGCATGTCAAGAATCTCGGACGGCGCCTTAGGGAGGCGCCACTTCCTCGTCTGCTTCGCTTTCGGCTTCGGTTCCTCCTCCAGCGGCCATGGATGGGCAACGGGACGAACTCTGAAGGTGAGGACGCGATCGCGCAGACAAGCGTCGGCGAGCGCCCTCCTGTAGAAGAATTTTGAGGGCGAGGAGGATGCTGCGGCAGCTTCTGTCGCGTCATCGTCGTCCGCCGCCGGTTTCTTGGTGATAGGCAAGTAGTGGGCGGAGCCGGGAAGGCGGACGGGGATGAAGCGGTCGCCTCCGATACCGTTCTTGGACCAAGAGGAGGACGAGGTGCGCAGCGAAGGAACGTAGAGCTTGAATCCAGCAACAGCGCCGGCGGCCGCAGAAGAAGAAGAAGGAGGAGGAGCCATTGTCGCTGCTTCAGGAGTTCTTGGAGCGCGCTTGCAGAGAGACTGTTTGTGTTTGGGTGGGGGGGGTGGGGTGGGGGGGGGGGGGGGGGGGGGGGAAGCTCGGATAAATTAATATATTACGATTTTTATTATTTTCGAAGTTAAAAACAATTAAAATAAGGATTTTAATTAGTTAGAGAAATTTTTTAAATATTCTAATTAATATTTAAATATTCCAATTTCTTTGGAAGAAAGATTGTTTGATTAAAATAATTATAAGCATCCAAAAAAAATAATTGAATTAAAAGTACACTTGTTTTTTCTTATAAATAATTTAATTTGAGTCAAATTATGATTAATCTTTCCTTTTTATTAATTTGAGTAGGATTAAAATAAATCATAGTTTTCATTTAAATAATGTACAGGTAAATAATAATTAATTTTTTAAAATATAATTTTTCATTAATATATGGCTGCACGGGGAAGGGAGAGAAAGGGAAATATAATTAATATTTAATTTGAGTAAGAATAGGAGTTTTAAAACTAACCTTACAAAATTAGTTAAATAAGATAAATTAATATATTACCACTTTTGTTATTTTTGAAATTAAAAAACATTTAAAATAAGTATTTTAATTAGTTAGGTAATTTGGCGGTGGCTGCATGTATGGAATTTTTTAAATATTCTAAAACTCTATTAATATTCAAATATTCTAATTTGTTTAGAAGAAAGATTGTTTGACTAAAATAATTATAAGCATCCAAAAAATAATAGAATTAAAAGTACACTTTTTTTCTTAAAAATAATTTAAAATAAATAATTTAATTTGAGTCAAATTAAGATTAATCTTTTCTTTTTATTAATTTGAGTATAATTAAAATAAATCATAGTTTTATTTTTAAAATAATGTACAGGTAAATAATAATTAATCTTTAAAAAGATAAATTGTCATTTTCGAAATTAAAAACAATTAAAACATGGATTTAAATTTGAGTCAAATTAATATCAATATTTCATTTTTATCAAATTGAGTATGATTAAAATAAATAATATTTTATTTCTAAAAGATAATGTGTAGGTAAATAATATTTCTTTTTTAAAAGATAATCTGTTAATTTCGTAATTGAAAAGTAATTCAAAATGAATATTTCAATTTGTGTCAAATTAAAATTAAAATTTTCTTTTTTTATCAATTTGGTTATAATTAAATAATATTCCCTTTCAAAAAATAATTAAAATATTATAAATCCTAAAATAAGTCTATTTTATTGAAAATAATTAATTATTAAGAAGAAAAATAATTTAATTAGATGTTGGAGTTTTGCTACATTTAAATTGAATTTTAAACTTTTTAAAATAGACTAACATATTTGTAGAGATGGACAAATGAATTATGTCGTACCATGTTCGGTTCGGTCAAACCGTATTTGATTGTGACGTGACCCATTTCAAAAATAAGTCATGTCATGTCGAATTGACATTATGCCAACCCGACATGATTGGTGCACTGCCCAACCGAGTTAGCCGAGTTGAGTCATGCCGAGTCGAACGATTAATTTTTTTTGTCCAAAGTTAATTTGTATTAATAAAAAGCTAATTAAAGTATTATACTATATGATATTAAAAGATAATATAGTATATGGTATTATGATTATTAGATATATAATAAAAGAATTTTTTTATATAATATAGTTATAACATATTATTAAATATTTAAATATGTAAATAAATAAATTAATAATAAATAATATGTTCACCGAATTAGGGTCGATTTCTTGGCCTAGTGTCAGGCCGTACCTAGCATCTTACTAGGCACCCTAGCTCGGTCTAGCCTGAGCCTAATCTAACTATTGTACTCGGACGGAGCTCGTTTTGGACAGGGCTGGCTCGATAGAATTTCATGAAGGTCAAGTGCGGGACTAGGCAAAATTGCATCTTTACTTATTTGTCACATTTAAGTGATAATAAATTAATTTTGATAATTATTTAAAATTATAATGTTACAATTATGTATTATATTTTTTATAATATTGATAATCTTTTGATAATAGTTATATATTATAACATTATAATTATATACTATATAATATTTGTAATATTCATTGTCTGTGCATCACACGGGATTTAGGACTAGTATATATAATAACGAAGAGTAAAAAATATTAAATTGAAAAAGAAACCTAAACTAATTTTTGGATAAAAAGTCATCCATTTTCAATTTTTTATTGTTTTTATCCTAATTTCTTCATGCACTGAAATTTAATTCAAATATAAACATTCAAAATAAAAAAATCACTAAAAGCTAATAACTGGATGAAATATAATCATTAAAACTAAAAATTAATTTACAATTATTTGATTTAAGTTATTTAGGTCTTCATTGGGTTTGCTGGTCAGATTTTTTTTAATTTAAATTGTTATTGCGAGTGAAAATTATAAGAAAAGGATAAGTTCAATTATATGATTTAGTAATATTATATGATGTAATTTTTATTTTTTAAAATTATAAAAAAAAGTAGAGTGAAAATTTTTATTTGATTGGAATTAAGGATTTGAATTCGTATCGAGATCCAAAATAAGTTTGATGAATAAATGATTCTAATTAGAATAGAATTAAGAATTTTAAGCCTACATATATGTTAGCAAGTATCTTAATAATATTTAATATTTAATTTTAAAAAAATTAATTGGCATTCATATTAGTTATTTAATTAATTCTGAAATATAGGTTCATTTAAAGTTAAATTATGAATTTAAATAATAGATAAAGTGGGAATTCAAATTAGATCGGGATAAGATTAAATCAGTTTTAAAAAAGACTTTAATTATAATTAGATTAAAGGAGCAAGACCTATAAATATGACCCAAGGACTTGGTCGTCTTCCTAACTCATGTACCAATGTTTTCATAAACGGACCCGCGATAGGATCAGACTCGGGTCGCGATTGGACCGGTCCGACCGAATTCGAACTGATTGAACCGAATTTTATTGAAGTAATAGTATTTATAATAATTATAAAGATATAATATAAGTTATATGATATAGTATATGAATATTGTAATAGTAACTTATTAAAAATATTAAAAACTAATATAACATATTTTTTATTAATTAAAAGTTTTATAATGATATTATAAATAGATTATTAATAATTTAATATCAACTACTTTATGATATAGATGTTATATTAATAAGTTTTATCTTAAATTATTCTTATTTCTTTTTTTAACACTTTCCTTTATTTTATGCCATTTGATAAGTTTACATTATAATATTATTCAATTTTAAATACTTACCTTTATTTCAATTCCTATTTAATTGTATACATATAATATTCCCTCCTCTTTAAGTTTCCTTATATTCTTTTCCTTTTTTCTCATTTAATTTTCCTATTTTTATCATTTTTTTTATTTTTTTCAAAATCGACATTCAACCTTATTGAACCGATTCAACCAGCCCGATTTAACTGGCCGGTTCGCAGTTGAACCAGCCGATCCGGTCCGGTTTTAACAATATTGCTATGAACATTCTCCCCTCTTGTTTTCTCTCTCTTCTTGAGCCGATGACTACAGGCACAAAAGATGATGCATCGATTTGGTGGACAATACACGACTAAATGTTTTAAAAGACAGATGGAAGATCAAATCAGTAGACCAACCGAGTTTAATCGGTTCAACTAGATTTGAACTAGTTCAATTAATTTTTTATATATAATAATACTATTTATAATTACTTGAGAGTAATATAATATATAAATTATTAAAAATGATAAAACAATTTAATAATCATTATTTGTTACGAGATGTTAGCTTAAATAGTAATTCATTTTTTATTGAATATATTATTACCAACATAATGGTCTAAATTTATTTTTCACCTAAATCATAATTATTTTTTATCATCTTTCCATCTAAAATTCTCTTTATTTTGTTGTACTCTTAATAACAAACTAGAATTCATAGGACTACCTTTAGAAGTCACTTATCGCTTTCTAATATGTTCTTCGATAGAGATTATTTAGAATGGAGCTAAGTATCATCCAAATTAAGTGCTTCCTCGTAAGAAGTCATGGTAGAGATTACACTTTTAGAATTCATATGGGTCGCTTTTAGAATTCGCTTATAGACTATGCATATTAGTCAATTGATAATCCGTGTATTCATATGAAGTGCAACATATGCATATATATGTTTAATATTATCTTAACTGATATTGATTGCAATATTAGTGTAAAGTTTCTTATTAAAATGTTGTATTTATTAGTTTTAAGTTATGTGAATATTTGTTGCTTAATACAATGAATATATATGCCTTTTAATTTTTATCTGAATTAATTCGCTGGTAACATTTAAGTTATGTATTATAAGCTTTTTGAGTTATTTTTCTGACTCCTTTTATATCAATCTAGCTATTTAAATCACGCGAGTAGATATTTTCAAGTGTTTATCTCACTACAAGAAAATTGAGAATTTCCAACATATAGTTTTCGACGGATAAACATTCTTCACAATTTTTGACGGAAAGAAAAATCTTTCCGAAATACCGACGTTAATTTATCAACGACATGATCCCTCAGTAATTACCGACGAATTGCAATAGAGAATGCCGACCTAATAGATATCTTACTTGTGAATATGCAACTAGAGAAGGCCACGACACAGCGACACCAACGAGAAAAAAGGTGGATTAGGTGGAGGAAAAGATATTTGTTTTAAGTTATTTTTTATCTCTTTTATAGGGTTTAAAGTTTAATTCCTCCCAAAGTTAAAGTTTAATTTGGTGGGCAGTTCATTTGGCCCATGAGATAATTAGACAAGTAAGCATGAAGATTGTTTTTTGTGGAAAAAAAAATTAGCCGCGGTCTTTAAGCATGAAGATTTGTCGTTAGTCCTACCATTAACAAGTTAAAGCTAGCTTAGTTTGAATTTTCAACAAGGTAATGCAATAAGGCAGGTAGGACTCGTTGTAAAATCCGAACTGGACAGGCTAGTCGAATTGATCTAATTGTGATCTGAGTGTTTAGACGATCAATGAGCTAGTCTAGAGTTGTTAGAGTGATTGAGCTAGATGAGACCAGTCACTTAGCAGTTTTCTCTAACCATTTGGCTTGATAACCCCAACTTCTAAAAATTAGAAGCACTTATGTAATAGTAGTTTAATATAAATTAAACAAAATATTTATAATACTATGATTACTATGAAGTATCATTAATATATAATTGATTTAATATAAATTAGTTTAACTCTCCCTTTATGAGTTTTAAAATTTAATTATAACTAATTATCTTGCTCCAAAATTTTATTTATTGAAAAAAATTGTACTTCATGAAATTTAGAAAAATGAAAAAAAACACTAAAAAATATGTTGAAATAATATTTAAAATCTAGATCACGGTTTTAAGATCGAAATCACATTTCCTAATTTAGACCTTCTCCCTCAAAATTCAAATCCCAAAAAATTAGTTGAGAATTTAATTAATCTTGATTGCCTTATTGTTTTGAAATCAGATGAGTAGAAGGGTAAGAAGACAACTAATGTCATGAAAAGGGGAAACAAAAGAAGAACACAAATTAAAGCTAGCTAGCTTTGGACTTTCAATAAGATACTGCAATAAGGCAGGTTGGACTCGTCGTAAAACTTGGACTGCATTGGACGGTCGAACTAATTTGACCATGATCTGGATGGATGTTTAGATGGTCTGTGACTAAGTATAGAGCCGAATTGAACTTGTGAGACTAGGGTTCATCCGCAACACCGATTAGTTTTCTCAAACCATTAGGCTGAATAAGCCCAACTTCTAAAAATTAGAAATAGTTATGTAATAATAGTTTAATATGAATTAACCAAAATACTTATAATATTATGATTACTATGAAGTACCATTGATATAATTTGATTTAATATAAATTAGTTTAAATTTCCTTTTGTAAGATTTTAAATTTTTATCATAATTAATTATCTTCTTCCAATTTTTATTTCTTCAAAAAAAAGATTTTGTACTTGGTGAAAATTTAGAAAATTAAAACATATTGAAATAATATTTAAAATGAAGATCGTGATTATCTTAATTCTAAGATCTGGTCCTTTCTAATTCCAAATCCAAAAAATCAGTTCAAATATAATTAATCGGGCTGCCATATTGTTTTGAAATCATATGAGTAGGGGACTAAATAAATAACTAAACGGTGTAAAAAGAAGAAAAAAGAAGAGAATAAATTAAAGGTAGCTAGTTTCGGGTTTTCAACAAGGTAGTGCAATAAGTTTGGTAATGCAATAAGTCTGGTAGAACCAGCTTGTTAAACCAATTCAAATATGAATTATGTAATAGGCCCAACTTCTAAAAAAATAGTAATAGCAGTTTAATATGAATTATCCAAAACATTTATAATAGTATGATTATTATGAATAACATCAATATACATTTTATTTGATATAAATTATTTAAAGCATACTTTTAATAAGTTTTAAAATCTTAATTATAATTAATTATCTTCTTCCAAATTTTATTTCTTCCACAAAAAATTTGCACTTCCTGAAAAATAAAAATGGAAAAAAATTAAAATAAATAATATTTAAATTTAGATCGTGATTATCTCAAATATAAGGTCACGTGTCCTTATTTACATATGGTCCCTCCAAATTCAAATACAAAAATTAGTTCCGAACTTAATCAATCTAATTTGCCATGTTTTTAAATGAGATAAGTAGGGAGTAAATAAGTAACCAATGGAGTAAAAAGGGAAAGAAAAAGAAGATGATAAAATGAATCTAGCTAGTTTTGATCGTATTCGTTGTAAAACCAAGTCAATTGAATCGATTTGACCGTGATCCGAGAACCTCAGAGGTATTGAGCCAAATTAGACCGCTCAGACTCGGGTTCAACTGCCTCAGGAGGCAATTTTCTCGAACCATTAAGCTTAATAAGCCCATCTTATAAAAATTAGAAACAACTATGTAATAGTAGTTTAATATGAATTAACCAAAACATTTATAATACAATGATTATTATGAAGTACCATTAATGTACATTTGATTTAATATAAATTACATTAAATTTCCTTTTATGATTTTATAACATTTTAATTATACTAGCTATCTTCCTCCATATTTTATTTCTTCAAAAAAATTGTACTTCATGGAAATTAAAAAAATATTGAAATAATATTCAAAATCCAGATCACAATTATCTCAAATCTATGATCACATGTACTGATTGAGAGCTTGACCCTCCAAATTCAAATCCTAAAAATCAGTTCACAACATAATTAATTTTCTTGCCTTGTTGTTTTCAAATCAGAAGAGTAGGAGAGTTAAAAAAGAACTAGGGGTATAAAAAGGGGGAAAAAGAAGAGAACATATTAAGCTAGTTAGATTTGGATTTTCAGTAATGCAAAAAGAGAAGACTCATTGTAAAATTTGGACTAGAGGGACAGGCCAGTCGAACCGATTTGACCGTGATCTAGGTATTTAGATCATCTATGAGTAAGTCTACGATCGTCAAACCCAAGTTCAAATGCCACATCGGATGTTTTCTCAAACCATTAAAATTAATAAACCCGACTTTTGAAAATTAGAAACAATTACGTAATAGTAGTTTTATATTAATTAACCAAAACATTTATAATTCTATGATTATTATGAAGTACAATTGATATACATTTGATTGAATATAAATTGGCTTAAATATCTTTTTATGATTTTTTTGAAAAAAAATAATTATAACTAATTGTCATCCTCCAAATTTTATATCTTAAAAAATATTTGTGCTTCGTGACAATTTAGGAAAATAAAAATATATTAAAATAATATTTTAAAACTAAATCAGAATTATGTCAAATCTAAGGTCTTATGTCCTAATTTAGATTTTGTACCTCCAAATTCAAATTAAAAAATCAATGCATAACTTAATTAATCTGGTTGTCATGTTGTTTTGATACAGATTTATAGGAGAGTTAAAAAAGAACTAATGGCATAAAAATAGGAAAAAACAAAGAGAAGAAAGTAAAGCTAGATAGCTTTGGATTTTTAACAAGGTACTACAGGTAGGACACGTTCTAAAGCTGAACTAGCTAGTCGAACTAATTTGATCGTGATGTGAGTGTTTAGACAATTTGTGAGTCAGTCTAGAATCCTTGAACTAATTGAGCCGTTTAGACTAGTTAGATTCGGATTCAATTGCTTGGCTTGGCAATTTCCTCGAACCATAAGCCTTAATAGGCCCAACTTCTAAAAATTAAAACACTTATATAATAATAGTTTAAAATGAATTTGCCAAAACAATAATATGATTATTAAGAAGTACCATTAACATTCATTTCATTTAATATAAATTAGTTTAAATTTAATTTTATGATTTTTTTAAAATTTTAATTATAACTAATTATCTTCCTCCAAATTTTATTTCTTTAAAAAAATTTACAGTTATGAAATTTATAAAAATATTAAAAAATATTAAAATTTCGGATCTATCTCAAATCTAAGATCAAAATCACATGTACAAATATGGTCCCTCCAAATTCAAATAAAACAAATCAGTTCATAATTTAATTAATGCATTTTCCATGTTGTTTTGAAATAAGGATAAGTAGGATAGTTAAAAAAGAACCAATGGCATAAAAAAGGGAAAAAAAAGAAGAGAATAAGTTAAATCTAGTTATTGGATTTTCAACAAGGTAATGCAATAAGGTTCGTAAGACTCATTGGAAAACCTAGATCGGACCAACCAATTGAACTGATTTGATCATGTTCCTAGTGTTTTGACGGTATGTGAGTCAGTCTAGAATTATCAAAATGATTGAGCGTAGACGGGTCAGACTTGGGTTGAAGCGCTTGATCAAGCAATTTTCTGGAACCATTAGTCTTAAAAGCCCAACTTCTAAAAATGAATAACAATTATGTTACAATAGTTTAATATGAATTAAATAAAGCATTTATAATACTATATTTATTATGAAGTACCATTAATATACATTTGATTTAATATAAATTATTTTAAATTTTATTATAAGTTCTTAAAATTTAATTATAACTAAATATCTTCCTCCAAATTTTTTTCTTCAAAAAAGCTTTTGTACTTTTTGAAAATCTATAAAAATGAAAAAAATAAAATAATATTTAAAATCTAGATTATGATTTCTCTTAAATCTAAAGTCGAAATCACATGTCGTAACTGAGATACGGTCCCTCCAAATTCAAATAAAAAATCAGTTCATAAATTAATTATTCTAGTTTCATGTTCTTTTGGGCTATGTTTGGTTTGGGAATTTGTAGTTCCGGTTAGTTTTCATAAACTAACTGATTTCATAGAAAAGTTTAGATATGATGTTTGGATGAAAAGTATAATGATGAAAATTTGATTTGATAAATAAGTTTTAATAGGTATTTGGATAAAAAGTAAGGACTAGAGATATAATTTATTATTTTATGATGTATAAAATTATAGTAAATTAAAATATTATTTATTCATTTAGTTAAAAAATTTATTTATGAAAAATATATATTAATATTATAATTTATAATTTATAAAAAGTATTTATGTATATATTATAATTTATTATTTATTATTTTTCCTGTGTTATTAATATTATTATTTATAAAAAATATTTATATTAGGTTAAAGAATATATTTTGTAAGGTAAATTATATTATATTGATAAATAAAATATTATATTTTATTATTATTTAAGATAATATAGAAATAGTTTAATAAATAATATCAAGATTAAGTAGTAATTAATAATATTTTACTAATTGAAAATATAATAAGAAATTGAAAGAAAACGCAAAAAACAAGTTGCACGTTCTTGCTAAAGTTCTCTAAAATGGAGAACTAACACCGTGTGTCCAAAACTTGCCAATTCTGATCACACATGGTGTTTTGGCAAAAAATACCTGAACTTGGACCAAGTTCTCGTCCAAATTCGGTACCAAACATAGACTTGAAATCGAATGTGTAGGAGAATAAAAAAAGAACTAATCATGTAAAAAGGGGAGAAAGAAGAAGTGAACAAATTAAAGTTAGTAGCATTGGGTTTTCAACCAATTTGACTGCGAACTGGGTGTTTAGATGATTTTCAAGTGAGTATAGAATTGTCAGATTTGATTGCGTGTTCAACCGCCCGACCGGGAAATTTTCTCGAACCAGAAGGCTTAATATGCCCACTTCTAAAACTTAGAAACACTTATATAATAAAATTTTAAAATGAATTAATCAAAACATTTATAATACTATGATTATTATGAAGCACCATTAATATACATTTGATTTTAATATAAATTAGTCTAAATTTCCTTTTATGAGTTTTTAAAATTTTAATTATAACTAATTATCTTCCTCCAAATTTATTTCTTCAAAAACATTTGTACTTCGTAAACATTTAAAAAATGAAAAATATTTAAAATCTAGATCATGGTTATCACAAATCTAAGAATAAAACCACATGTATGTATTTGTTCCCTCCAAATTCAAATAAAAAAAAATTAGTTCTAAACTTAATTAATTTAATTGTCATGTTGTTTTGAAATAAGATGAGTGTAAAAAAAAGAACTAACGGCATAAAAATGAAAAAAAAAGAGAACAAATTAAAGTTAACTAGCTTTCGATTTTCACAAGGTATTGCAATAAGGCAAATAGGACCCCTTGTAAAATCCAGACTGGTGGAACCAATTTGATCGTGATCCGAGTGTGAGTCAGTGCAAAACTATTAAAGTGATTGAACCACATTAGATCAGTCAAATTCCGAACCATTAGACTTAATAAGCCCAACTTCTAAAAATTAAAAGTTGTTATGTACTAGTCGTTTAATATGAATTAACCAAAACATTTATAATACTATAATTATTATGAAGTATCATTAATATACATTGATTTAATATAAATTAGTTTAGATTTATATTTATAGTTTTTTAATTTAATTATAACTAATTATCTTCCTCAAAATTTTATTTCTTAAAAAAAGTTTGTACTTAGTGAAAATTTAGGAAAATGGAAAAAAATATTGAGCTAACATTTAAAATCTAGATCATGATTATCACAAAATCTAAGGTTAAATGTCCTAATTGAGATCTTGTCCCTCCAAATTCAAATCCAAAAAAGCAATTCAGAACTTAATTAATTGGGTTGCCATATTGTTTTGAAATCAGATGAGTAGGAGAGTAAAAAATTGAACTAATAACAAAAAACGACGGGAACAACTTAAAACTAGGTAGGTAGGGGTTGTTGAAAAATCAGGATTGGACTTTCCTGTCAAACTGATTCGATGGCAATTTGAGTGTTTTGACGGAACGTCAAACTCATTAAGCAAGATTAGACCAATCTGACGACTTCAACTATATGACCGAGCAGTTTTCTCGAACTATTAGGCTTAATAAGCCAACTTCTAAAAATCAGAAACATTTATGTAATGGTAGTTTAATATGAATTAACCAAATCATTGATAATACTATGAATATTATGAAGTAACATTAATATACATTTGATTTAGGGGATAAGGACTATGTGGGGCAAAAAGTAATTCATATACATGAGCTACCGTTGGATCATGATTTGACAGTTCACAAATAAGTATCATCAGAATGTTTACAAATAAGTGTCTATTTGCGCGCTCCATATATATGGGTCACTTTTTGACTCACACGAAAGTGATCCAAATTTAATACAAATTAGTTTAACTTCCTTTTATGAGTTTTTTATATTTTAATATAACTAATTATCTTACTCCAAATTTTATTTGTGCAAAAATATTTTGTGCTTAGTGAACATTTAGAAAATTGAAAAAAATTGAAAAAAAATTAAGAGAAGCTCACAGTAGGACTTCTTTGGTACGGTTTGTTACTAAAAGACAAAAGAATTGTGTTGGAGTTATAGATTCTCTTTTTGTACATGCAAAGAAGTTTTAAAAGATAAATGAAAGAGGTAGCTTCTCATTGCGCTCTCTCTCTCTCTCTAATTTTATGTTCTATTTTTAATATTTTGTTTTATGATCCTTGTTGTAATGGAGTTTGTAATGGACACCAAGTTGAACTTGCTTGATTTCTATTTTGAAATGATGTACTGCTAATTAACCAATTACGACAGGGGAGTTTGATGGATACTTCTTTCTTATGAACTTTTCTTTATGTTGCAATTTTCTTATCTATCTTGTTGTTGACTCAGATGTTATGTTTACATTCTTGTCTTTAATGTTCTTTGAGTTGTAAATAGATATAATGAAATGTTTTTTTTTGTTGATATCAATCGTCCTCTGTCCGTAAGGTATTCTCTATCCATTGGTGATTTATCCTAGGACAAGAGGTTGGAGGAGTTCTAATGAATGAATTCTAATGAATGAATTCTAATGAATTCACGGTGATTCAAGATGTGCTACAGGGAATTCACCTTCCTAACAAGCTTTTATTGCATATTTGAATATTTTGCTTGACAAGGCATATCTTATTTGTTCCAAAAGATATTTCCAAGGAGGATTCTCTTCACATTCATGATTGTATGGTAGATGACCCCATAATGGACATTCAAGCCCAAGACTCCTTGTTTGGGATGCTTTTAGTCTTCAAACTAAAGCTTTAATATGGAAGACAAAACAATAACATCCACGTAAATTAGTGGGTTCAAACTTATAAACAAATCCAAGTGTATATATATATAGGGTAAAATGCTCCTACATAGCATCTAAACTGATGTAGGGATGCGGAGCACTCTCATCCGTTAGATGAAATGATCGACAGTTTGAGCGCCAGACTCTCATAATCATCGGTCCGCCTGCAAGTTCGACAACATGCTCAAATGCGCTGACGAGAACGATACCGATCCTGATGGAGTTCGCTCCATTTTGTTTTGGGCACCTCGTGGAGGAGGAAATTGAATCCATGTTGCTGGAAGGCACTCCCTCTTGCAGCATCTTGATAGAGGATGACACCATTTGGAGGGAGAAATGTTTAATAGCAATGGAAATTATCTCTGTTGTACAATTTAGGGGGTTCTTATGATAAATTCGCATCAGAATTTTTACTGCTGAGAAAAGTTAAGCACTTTGAGAAAGATGAAGGGGAAATTGATGGCAAAGGAGTTAAGAATAAAACTTGGTGATTATTTCGGCAAATATCGTGTTCGATGGAGAAATTATTATGATAAATTAGCATCACTATTGTGCTCTCTTCTACACACTTCCGTCTCTTCCACCAAGGCATCTTCCATCCACACGCATAGGAATCAGAGACAAGAAAGAGATAGCCTGTGTCCTCTTCCTTAGGGCGAAGAGGATGTACATTGGGATCAGGTGAGCAAATCCGAACAGGCGAGTGGAGGAGCCTTCAGCGTCTTCGACGTCAGGCGCGTCCTCTTTGTTGTCTATTCATGTTAATAACTTTTTATGCAAGACTGTTATAATTGCATGTTCCTCCTATCTATTCATTATGTTGATGGTATAAAAAAAATTGATGCTTTAAGAACATATTAAATTGGTTGCACCTGGATGTCTTTTTCTTTTTTAAATTTGGGCACCTTAGTTGAGGTATCACCTGATATGACTGAAGCTAGAGCTAGAAAAGGGACCCCAATTTGGAACCTTGGGCTTGGGCTTGGGCACCACAGAAGAATCTGCACAAAATTTCCAGAGCATTACAAATTCATCAGGAGATGCTGAGGCCACAGTGTAACCATCGGGACTTTGGGATGTGAACATAGCTCGGTCCTGATGCCCTATGAGCTCACCGGCCTTAGCCATGGAAGGGTACCTCCAGACGTTAAGTTGGTTGCGAGGACCTCCATGAGAGCTGATCAGCTGGCGCGCGTGCTTACTCCACTGTAAGGAGAAAACCTCAGCACCCCCGGTGTCCACAGAGTTCAGCAAGCATCCGGTGGAAGTGTTCCAGAATTTGATGCAGCAATCATCACTGTTCCCGCCGGATGCAAGAAGGTTGCTCTGGAAAGGACACCAGGCAAGGGCTTTGACCGTGGATGTGTGGTCGGTCATCCTATGCAGCCACGGTTTCCTATGGGCCGTCGAAGTGGTCATGCAGACATCCCATATATGAAGTAGGTCGACATCGCCTCCGCTAGCGAGATACCGACCCAAGTCGGACCACTTCAGGGCGCAGATGTCTCCGTTCACAAAAGCAAAAAAACATGCAAAACAACTTGTGTAAACCAAACCAAAAAATCGAGAAGATAATTTAGTATAAGCTAGGTCAAAAAAGTACCTTAAAGGTCGTAGTTGACAACAGGCCAAAGATCGTGAAACCTAGGATTCCATATTTTTTTGTCAAAGTTGAAAAAGAGATTTGGAGATTATCTAAGGCAAAAGATATGCATTTTGGATCTCTTAGAGGGACAGACACTTTAGTCTTTTTGCAAATGAAAAAAAAAGTAAAAATAACAAAAAAAAATTAACAGAATGCAGTAAAATTTAAGAATGTTGTAAGGTAAATTCATACGTTATGGTTGCATACGAAAAATTATGATAGTTTAGTGAAGATTTAAGAAAATAATGATTTTATTTATTTTAAGATTATATAAGTAATGCAATGTGAAAAAACTGGAGTCCATGACTGCAAGGCATATGAATCACAGATGTACTATGACAACTTCATTTTGTTATGTTACAGTGAGTCCAACTATCGAAATCAAATTAGACACACGCTAATTTACAAGCAAATAGGTATATTGTTGCACTATAATCACATTGTTATTGTGAAAAAATAACCTTTACCTTATCATAAATAACAACAATAACACTTTTTTACTGTTCAAATGCTGAAATTGCACTTGTGCGAAAATTACAATTTGTAAAAGTATGATAACAAAGTTGGGATCACCTTGTATTAGATAAGAAAAAAATTTGCCTAAAAATGTGGGAATTACGGGCGGCAAATAACAAAACATAGCATATCTATACTGAATGAAAGGTGCTCTTGAAGAGCATACAGAATTGACAAGCATTCTCTCATCCATGATTCTTCATTCGCTACATAATTTTGCATAACCATTCAAGTTTTCGATCTCCTACTTGGCTTTAGCTTTTATTTTTGTCAAATGCAGCTTTTACAAATGAGTTTCCTAATGTCTGATCATTAGGGGCACTCTCCCGGTTAAGACCTTTCCTACTATTGGACACAGTCCATGCAGTTCTAGTAGCTTGCTCGGTAGCACCACGGTCATGGGTTGTGGCCTCAATTGTCTGGTAGCATATCTGCACATTAGAAAACAAATAAATGTTGGAATTTAAATATTTGGTCTCATATACTAAGAAGATCAACACTATAACAAGGAAACGAGAAGAGGATGAGGCTGCATTTGGGAAAGCTATAAATTTTGTAGAAAAATAAAAATGATGCAAAGGTCTTTTCTAGGCAGGAAGAGTTATAGAATCTAAAAACAAAAATAACTCAGAACATTATTACCAAACGTCTACTCTTTAAAAAAACAAGTAATCATTTTTGTCAAGAAACCCTAAATGCATCTTTTCAATCTCTTGAAAATCAAGAACGCAATTTAAAAAAATGAAATTATGAACTTTTAATTAAGGGAATGAAGTTCGAAAATAAAAAGCATCTTTTTTTTTGAATCTGCAATGTAATATTTTGAGGCTAAAAACTATTATTCCTCTACACCTCATCCATGAATGGAAAGCACATCAGCAATAACAACTTCCCTAGGTATCATTTCAAGTGACTTTTTGCCTCCTTTGGACATTCCAACTCAACTTGGAAAATGCCCAAACACCTTGGTAACACTAGACACAATTCCATTTGCTATTTATGCGACATTTTAGTGATCTTTCGCATCCTGCAAATCACTAAGGGTATGTTTGGATGGAGAATTTAGAAGATATGTGTTATGTGTAATTAGAATGGAGTGGCTTTAAAAATTCTATGTCTTATTCAGATACAACTTTTATTAATTTAATTAAGCCATCACTTGATTTAAAATTAAACCCTCCAAATTAGTGGTTTTGAAAGGGTTAAAAATAATTATCTTCATTCTACTCTTGTTTCTTCCCAACCAAATAAAAGAACAAAATTTTCTTAAAAATAATATAGACATTTACCACTTAATCTTCTCTAACCCATATATTATATTTTATATTCAAACAAAGAGTGGATTAAATTAACCCAACATATCCCATTAATTTATATACAAACATAATTTAATAAACACTCATCACACTCAACATTACCAACCCTCACTACACTGGCCTAACCTCATTCCCCTTAACTTAAATTACCAAACAAAGTCTAACAATTCATCATAACAGAAATAGTGACTCAAATGCAAAAATGATGAGAGGGATATATCATTGTAGACAAGGTTTCATCAAGGCATTCGCATGAAATGCATATATACTAGTATAAATGTGGGATTTGTGTGAAAAGTTAAACAATGAGAAAAATAAATCATTGCAACACTTTGCTTGGGGACCAACCTTTCAGCCAAACTCATATAATAGAAACAAAAATCCATTTGTTAACCTTAAAATTAAAATCAAAAGCAATTTGTCTTCATATGAAACATTCAAGAAGGGAACAATAATTGATCCGTGGTAGTCAAAGCTTGACATATAAGTTACATGATGATTTGGAAATTAATGATCCAATCAAAAGATGAAATTTAAGCAATACTTAGTATAATAGTTTTTCAAGTGTTCATTTCACTCACAAAGAATAAACAATCCAGCGAAACATCGTTGTTGAAGCTTAAAATCGATTCGTTAAACTTTAAATCAATACAATAACAATCAAATCACATGCATAACAAAATATCAGAGAGAGTGAGAGAGAAAGTAAACACAAAGAACACGGTGTTTTGTTGACGAGGTTCGACCACACATTGACCTATGTCTCCGCTCCAACTTCTCGACCTTGAGACCGCCGGAGATTCCACTAAACTCTTTCTTAGTTCCCAATGGGGCAAGGAAGAACCCTTTATATCAAATCACATTTTCTTCGCTTCGAGATGTAAGGCACACATCTCCTTCTATGAAGCTTATTTTTTCTTTCACTCAAGTGGTAAAATATGAAACTTCTTTTACACAAGAGCTCGTCCAATTTTCTGAATAATGGTTTCTCTCTTTTATAATATCATGCTTACAAGAAGAGAAGAGAGAGAAGAGAAACTAGAATAATAACTTCAAGAGAATGATATTCTTTTGATAACTTGAAGTTTTTTTTCAATGCTTAGATGGATGCTATTATTTCAGGCTTTGAACTTCTTTTATAGGCTCAACATGTGAAAAATTCGTCCAAAAAAATTTTCATAATTTTCTCCTTCAAAACTCGTCGTTACTATTCATCTCAGTCGGGGACTAGTCAACCACTTTAATGGACCGATTGACCGGTCTATATGACCGTTGTGTGATTTTCTTAATAATCATAGCTGGTAGGTCGACCGATGTGTCAACCAGTGTAGTCTCGTCATTTTAGATTCTAGCCGTTGAGCTGACCTATGCGTCGACCTTGTAGTCTCGACGTAGAACTGATCAACTCGTGTATTATCGATCGACAGGTATGTCTAATTGATCGACCGATGCCTCGACCCACCTTCACTGCTTCGATCAGCAGGTTGACCTCCTTACAATATTTTGAGCATAACTTTCTACATGGTTATCCAAATTAGGTAATCTTGATTCTATGGAAAGAAAATAGGATTCTCTACAACTTTGGTATTCATTATTCATCCAAAATCTAATGAGATCAAAGTCAATTATTCAATCAAAGTTTAGTGCATAAAGTTGTCCATTTTCTATTTAAACTTTTTCAGCATATAGCTTTCACCTTTCGATGTTTGTATCATCAAAATATAATTTTATAGGTTATTAAAACTTTGCTTCAACAATCTCCCTTTTTTATGAAAGCAAACTGAGAAATATAAAAAATATATAAGGTATTCATATCAGATTTCTTCTATACTTCTCCCCCTTTTGTTTCATCAAAAAGTAATTTGAATATGAAGCACATAAGAAATAATATGCAACTCCCCCTTAATCATGCCAACTTGGAAAAATTTTATTCTTCCCTTTTTGTCATATAAGAAACATGTAAAATATTACATCATAAAGAGTTGCAAAATATGTGATAGGAAAAAATAACTCCCCCAAAATTTATGACTATTTTATAATGGAATCAAATTGATCTAGAGGTTATGAAAACCACAAGTCTCAAAATATTATATTAAGAATCAAAATATTGCATAAAATTTGAGACAATAATGATATGTTAAAATTGAGTTTTGTGAAATAAGGATAACAAAATCATATTCAAAGTGGGTGGATGAAATAATATTTCCATTTTTTTAACAAGCTTCCCCTATTATGATGGGTCATAGCTTAATTTTCATAACATCAAAATTTTAAACTTAAATTTGATAATAAAGCAATTTATAAAAAAATGTTTCAAATGATACTTTTGCCATAACCTTCGTGCCTTCACATTTTCAAATCCACTTGTCTTTACATCTGTGGCATACTTGAAAAATAATCATTTGGCTTTTGATACTCAAACTTCTTTGGATCAAATTTTGTTAGTCAATGTTCCTTTTGAAACTTATTTCATCCTTTGTTGACATTGTTTTTTTACTTTGCATTGATATGCATAATGATCATAAATAATATGTGAATTTAAGGATTTTTTCATAAGAATGTTAAGATTTTCAATAAGAATTTCCAAAATATTTTTTAGAATTATTTTTCTTTGAATAAGAACTAGTCTTATCATTATTTTGTGAATTTTTCAAAAAAGTATTTTCCTATTTTACTTTTTTTAAAGAACGCTCTAATTTTGCAAGTTCACATACATGTGTAATTTCCAAAGACTCAATTTTATTTTTCAAGTTTTTATTTTCCACAAAACATGTAACATTGTCTTCCTCAAACTCATGTAATATTTTTTCATTTTCCTCTTTAAGTGATAAATACATTTTTATAAGAGAGGAAAATTCTTTATGCACATCGAAAGAAAGATCTTCTTCAGAAGAGCACGATGAATCACTATTTGAATTTAAAGAGTTAAGAAATTACCTCATCATTGTGTACTATTAAGTATAAATATGCATCATCACAAGAAGAACTTGATGAATCACTTGCTTTCTTTTCTGAGATGTTTCTTCTTTGCATTCTTTATGAGACTTGCATGTTTTTTTTTTTTGTGATGTTTATATACTCTTATGGTTGGCTTCTCATTCTTCTCTTTCTTTTTCATTAACTTGAGATACTTATCTAGCTTTCTTGTATAACGTGTGAGTCTCTTTTCGTTCACTTTATTTTTACTTGAGTCTTCTTTCATTTTGTTTGATTTCAATGCTAATGTTTTCTTTTTAGGAGCATTTGCTTCTTCTTCTTCTTGGATACTGATCTCATAGGTTAAGAGTGGACAAATTAGATCATCAAAATTCAACTTATTTAAATATTTTTCTTCAATTATCATTCTCTTTATATATCATTTGGAGTAGAGAGACCTGAAAAACTTTTTCATTTTTGGGGGGTTAGTTCATGGCCGTCCAAAGAGGCTAAGTCATTCATAATATCGTTAAATCATACAATCATTTCGTTGGATTCATTTTCTTGCATTTTGAAGGAATCATATTGATGATTTAAAATATTTAATCTAGATTATTTAACTTTATCCGTTCCTTCATAAGTACTAATGAGTTTCTTCCAAATCTCATTTGCACTTTCACAATTGAATCCAAAACACAATAAAAATATATTTTTAACTTTCCATCTAGTTTTACAAAAAAAATTCTCTTTTGGTATATTCTAAAGGTAATTTTTCATGTGAATAATAACTTTTTTCAACAATGTCTCACATGTCAATATCAATAGAACATATGTATGCTTGTATCCTAATTTTTCAATATGCAAAATTTGATGTATTAAAAAGCGAAGGACGACTAATTGATTGTCCTTCGAAAAAAGTAAATTTACTTGATGACATAGCTCCAAAGATGTTTAAATATTAAAACAAGAGTAACCCACTCTGATACCAGTTGTAGGATCTCAATGCACCAAGAGGGGGTGAATTTGTGTTTAAGCCAAAAATATAAATTTCACGAAAATCATTGTGAAAGTTTAAAATCGATTCGTTAAACTTTAAATCAATACAATAACAATCAAATCATATGCATATAATTATGAGAGAGAGGAAAAAAGAAAGCAAACACAAAGAACACGATGATTTGTTGATGAGGTTCGGTCACACCTTGGCCTACGTTTTCGCTCTGACTTCTCAACCTAGAGACTGCCGGAGATCCACTAAAATTTTCCTTAGTTTCAAATGGGGCAAGAAAGAATCCTTTAGATCAAACCACATTTTCTCCGCTTCGAGAGATAAGGCGCATCTCTCCTCCTAAGAAGCTTATCTTTTCTCTCGCTCAAGTGGTAAGATATGGAATATCTTTTACACATGAGCTCACTTAATTTTCTGAACAATGATTTCTCTCTTTTACAATATCATGCTCATAAGAAGAGAAGAGGGAAAGAAGAGAAACTAGAACAATAACTTCAAGAGAATTATATTCTTTTGATAACTTGAAGTTTGTCATCATGCTTAGATGGATGCTATTGTTTTAGGCTTTGGCTTCTTGATCACTAGCTGATCATGCTATGATTTCACTCATTTTATATTCAAATTCATGTGCACATAAGTTCTGAATTGTCTATATTTGGATAATTATGCTCAATATACATGCATTTATCATTCTAGCATAATGTTATGTTGCACTTGATAATTGAGTTGTTTGATGTGCTATTTTAATCCTCATTTGTTTAATTCACATCGGAAGATTTGATGCTTGTTGTTCTTTCCCTTCTAGCAGGTTCTACAAGGCTGCATCTTGTTGGAAAAAGAAGGGGGGACCACTACATTGCTGTCAAAAAGCTGTGAGCATCATGTTGGAAATTCAAAAGGACAGGACAGATGGCAAAATCACCAAGCTATAAAAGCTTCTGATTTGCATCAAAGGGTGATTAAGGATCATATAAAAACTGAGAAACCTAGAGAAGAATGGGGGGGCCTCCATTAGCAAGGTGCTGGACCAGGAGCAAGGAGGAGCTGAAGGAGAAGCGCTACATTCTGATTTTTCCAGTCAACAGATTTTTACCTTCTGATTTCAAAATGTTTATCATTGATTTCCTTATCTATTTTGTACTAATCTTAGCATTTATGAGGAGCTAATTTTCAACTCTTTTATGATAGGGTAGTAATCTAGTTTTAATTATGGATGGATGATGAACAAAGTTGTTTTCCTTCGTGATGTTGATACCATTTTGATATTCTGATATTCTGATGTTCTTGGAATATGTTTTCCTATCATTGTGAAATCCCAATTTTATATGCAACTGAGAGGTTGATTTATGGTTTTCTTCTTGTTCAGAAATGAATCAAGATGCAATGATGAATTCTTAGATTCCTATTCCAATATGTGATTATGTGTTTAATGCATCCAATCAACTTGTGTTAATGTAGACTTCATTTGCATTTGCAATCGAGAGGTTGATTATAAGTCCCCTTGATGTTTAGAGATAAATCAAGAAGCATTAGCATTAGTATTGGATTTAATTACATTCTTGTTTGATTAATTGAGCCAATTGTTCCATTATTATGAATGTTAATTAGTTGTGGTATAAATTCTAAACTTACTTATTTGTCAAATCTGAGAGGACTTTAGCAATATCAGTAAGATGCTAATTCTTGTGCTTAATGATAACTCAACATCAGTGAGGACCCTTTTCTAATTCAACCTAGCTAACATTCATATGAGAATATGATAATTAGTCTTGATTTAATTAAACTGAAAGAGCAGTCTTTTTATTGGTTGAATCTGGATTAACTTGCATTGTTGAATTATTCCAATCCATCCATAACTGAATTAGATGAACCACAATCCTAGGAGAATCTCTCATTGATTGTAATCCCATTTTAGTCTTCAGTTTAGTAATTAGATCTCATCTTAATCACTAAAACATAAAAAATAGTCACTCTCTTAGTCATAGTCCAAATCTATTTTTACCTTCCTCTCATTCACTGTTTTAGTTACTTAGTGTAGGATTAGTCTAGTCTAGATAGTGAGTCTTTAGCCCTCAAATAACTGTGGATACGACACTTGAGTCTACTACTTTGACCTGTGCATTTGCAGTAGAGTGAAGTGAGGAGTTCGAGCACATTTCTGAAAAATTTCACTTTTACCTAAATTCTGACCCATAATTCAACAAGTTATCACATTCCACACAATTCACATCACTTCTACATGTGAAAATTTTGTTCAATTTTTTTTCACTATTTTCTTCTTCAAAACTCGTCATTATTGTTCAC
This sequence comes from Pontederia crassipes, assembly GCA_030549335.1. Classification (NCBI taxonomy): domain Eukaryota; kingdom Viridiplantae; phylum Streptophyta; class Magnoliopsida; order Commelinales; family Pontederiaceae; genus Pontederia; species Pontederia crassipes. The sequence continues at coordinate 10,668,986 of JAUKPH010000017.1, forward strand.
CTCAGTCGGGGACCGGTCGACCGCTTTAATGGACTAGTCGACTGGCCAATATATCATTATTGCGTGATTTCCTCAGTGATCGCAGCTGGTTGGTCAATCGGTCTGTCGATTGATGTGTTGCCATGTGTAATCTCGTCATTTTGGATTCTAACCGTTGAGCTAATCTATCGACCGGTGTGTCGACCAGACTATCGATCGATATAATCTCGACGTAGAACTGGGCAACTCGTGTATTGATCGGTCGATCATTATGTCTTATCGTTCGACCAGTGCCTCGACCGGCAGGTTGACCGTCCTATACTATTTTGAGCATAACTTTTTGCATGATTATCCAAATTAGATAATCTTAAATTCTATGGAAAGGTAACAAAATTAACTACAATTTTGATATTCATCATTTATTCAAAATTTAATGAGATCATAGTATTCAATCAAAGTTTAGTGCATAAAGTTATTAATTTCCTATTTAAACTTTTTCAACATATAACTTTCATCTTTCGAAATTTGTATCATCAAAATATAATTTTATAGATTATTAAAACTTTGCTCCAATATCATCTCCTTTGTCCCATCCTCCATCACCTCCGTCGTGAGTTACCTCTCCACCAATTCGTCGAGCACCACCCACCTCCTGCACCAGTGGCCGACCCACATGGGTGCCATGGTGTCGGTGCATCCACCGAAAATGTGAATAAAGTACCAATCAGTGCAAATGTATTTTTCAATTTTAATGTCATGGGCTCGATCCCGGTTGACAACAACATTTTTTGTTATTTTACAAAGACCTCCTTCATTTCCTTATAAGATTTTAAAAGCATCCTTAATTCCTTATGATTATCTAAGCATTTCTTTATTTTTAATATCATTTATCATATACTATCATAAATTTAAATTATTTATTTATTCAAAATGGCCTAATTATCATTATCAATTTTCTATAGCAACATTTTTGTTAAAAAAAACTTTATTTCTTTATAAGAATTTTAAGGCAACTTTATTTACTTATTATTAGTTGTTAATCGTTTCTTTGTCCTTAATATGTTTTATATTTTCATACTACCATAAATTTTAATTTTTATTTATTTTTCTTCTAAATGTCCTAATTATTTCTTTATTTAAAATTTTATCATTATCAATTTTTTATAGTAACATATTATTCATAAATTAAAAGTTGACTCATCGTCAAATTCATTATCTCCTACTAAAGAGACAAATGAGAGGAGGAGTCACTTACCTGTCTATCTCAATCCTAATATAATCATTATACTCATTTTTTCATGATATTAACAATTAGTTTAAATAATATCCATTTAAAAATTATACAACCAATTTGCATTCAACAAGTATAAATTATTGAATGATAATTATATGGTTAAATTAAATTAACAAATTAATCTTAAATTTAATGAATATTAAATCTTAATCATATAATCAGCATATAATGATCCAAATTTATTAAATGTATATTAGTTGTAAAAAAATGATTCCATGCTACTTATCTTTATTTTAAAATTTTATAATAGTTGTAGAAAAATAATCTTGTTACTTAAATTCAAAATTAACTATATGATTAAAAAGATTATTTTTCGGGGCGCTGTATTATTTATTCGGAACATGATTAGATGTCATTACAAATTTTGATTGAAGAAGAAAGTTTAATATTTCATAAGATTAATCTAATCCACTTCGGCTACTTTCAATTCTTTTCTTAATTTTGGAAAACTATAAATTTGTGATTTCTGAAAAGACTTCGACTTATTAAATCAATGAATTTTTCAAGTGTTTAGATAATTTATTGAAAAGTTTTTCACAACTCGCTTCAATATATAGAATTAATATGAATATGAAATAAAATTAAAATCTATACAATTGCATTTTTATTTTTTAACAAAATCTCATATTTTAATTTACATTAAATTTTGCAAGAACAATTATAACTATAAAAGCAAGATTTAGAAAAACTTTAGTAAAAATTATAACCTCTACTAGCATTGACTATTATTTAAACAATTATTTATGTCAAACTCTCAAACGTGTGAAAAAATTGCACAGCATTAACACTGGGTCTGTTTGGTTCAAATTTCATTAAAAGGAAAGGAATGTAAAGAATGAGAAGGGAAATGATGGGAAGAGAATATAGAAAAATGATTACTTCTGTTTGGTTCACATTATTAAAGGGAAGGAAAGAAAATGAATGATAAGTGATATTTTTATTTGGACGATTATATCTTATATATATATAGTTATATATTTAATTTATATAATTAAAAATGAAAATACATGTTAAGTGTGTCTTTCTCCTCTTTTTCACCCTGATTTGGAGGTGAAAGAATTGGAAGAGAATGAAGGGAAAAGGAAAGGACTTTTCCCTCCATTCCCCTTCAACTTAATTCAAACAAACAGGGAGAATCGATTCCCCTTCTTTCGCTTTCCACTGATTCCCCTCTTTTCACCCCCAACCAGACAGGGCCTAAGGTAGTACGCAACACATTAGGATATTTAGCAAAAACATGCCCATTATTACTATAATATTTTACATACCCATTTAATAATTAATTAGTAACTAACATGTTATAAGTAAATATTAATTTCACATGATCGTTGAATAGTAGTAGAGGAACATATGAAGTCCAACTATACAAATCAAACTCAAAATACCTTAATTTACATGCAAATTGGTATATTGATACAATATAATCACATTGTTGTTGAAAAAAAAAAAACCTTTAACTTAGATGATTGTATATAGTTTATGTCAGGAGGCAACATCCCCCTTAAGAGTTTGAAATTGAGAATTAAGCGTATCAAGACAGCATTTACCTTTCGAATATTTTGTTTATCCATAGCATGATGGATAAAAAATAAACAATTCCTCAAACAAGAACTCGATAAGAGTATATAATATGCCAAGGACATATCACCTGGGCTAATTGATCAGAATTGACGATAAATATTAGCAAGTTTGACATCATTATATGGTTGTGAATATTCTTTTTAAGAATGGGCTGGATCTCCACGATATTCTTCTTGTATAGATATTTGTTGCTCAATATTGTTTGTTAGCTGATTTCATGATAAGATGCTTATTCTCACTTCTCAAAAATTTCATCCGTGAGTTTTAGAACAATTCTCTTAAGGATAAATTCTTTTGTTCACTCAGAAAAAAATTGAAAAATCTAAGACCGAAGTGTAAAATTTGAGGTATCATTGAGTTTAGTGGTGAGGAGTAGGAGACTTGACTTTAATCACGAAAAGAATGCTAGAAGAAATGAGAAGAAAATATATAGTTATAAGAAGATAATATCAAACAACACTTCAGGGTCTTGGTAGGAGACTCCCTAAGAAGTGTGGAACGCTTTATGTAAGAAATTCTCGGTGCAAAGTGAAAAATCACTTGGCACAATTTGGATGTCAAAAAGATAATCCCGGACGCAAGGTTTACTAATCTAGCAAATGATTTTTACCCACCAGTAGTATCAAATTCTTGGTTAACCCCATTTTTCCTTTGTCCGTGCATTTATTGAAGTGGGCCTCAAGGGGCATCTCTACTGAAATTGCAATGGCCTTAGAAAAGTATGTGAAAGTAAAAATCGGAGAAGAGAAAGATCAAGATGGTAAAAAACTTGGATGCAAGATCATTACTTTGACGTAACTTTTAGATCTATAAATAGATGCCAAACATCAAAACAAAATTTAATTAGTCAATGGGGAAAAATCCAAGAATTATACATATTCTTTGATAGCTCAACACATCCAAAGAGGCCCTAAAATATATATAATTAAAAAATTATAATTTCTTTTGTTAAAATCTTTCCCTACTTTGATTTTAATTAAATTCTCAAAAAAAGTTTGAATTTAAAAGTGACATTTAAAACAACTTTAGTTAAAACTTAAAAATAATTATTCCTTGAGTACTAATTAAAATTAACTAATTAATAAATTAAACCGTTGAATATTATTTAAATAAAAGTAAAGTAGAGATTTTCCTCTTATTATTTTAGTTATTGAACTAAAACTTTATGCATGATGTTTCACCAATTTCCATTTAAGCTTACATGCGAATTTAATAGTTGTAGAGGAACATATGAAGTTCAACTATACAAGTCAAATTTGAAACACCTTAATTTACATGCAAAATGGTATATTATTACATTATAATCACATTGTTACAAACCTTTACCTTATCATAAATAACAAAAATAACACTTTCTTACTGACTGCACATTTGCAAAATTACAATTTGTAAAAATATGATAACAAAGATGGGATCACTTTTTATCCAAAAATAAAATATGACCCGAAATGGGAATAACATTGCAGGTAACCGAACAAAATAACAGAACATAGAGAAATGTGCTCTTGAATAGTATACGAAGCCAATATGCATTTGTCATCCATGATACTTCATTTAGCTCAAAGTTCCATTCCCTACACAATTACGTAGAACCATTCAAGTCTTCACTCTCCTACTTGGTTTTAGCTTTTATTTCTGCAGCTGCAGCTTTTACAGCTGACTTTGCTAATGTCTGAGGTTTAAGGGCACTCTTTGGGTCAAGACCTTTCCTAATCTTGAACACAGTCCATGCAGTTCCAATAGCATGGCCTGTAGCACTAAGGCCTTGGCTTGTGGCCTCAGCTGCCTGGTCACCATACCTGCACAATAGAAACAAACGACCTTAGGTGGACTTTCCTCGAGGTTGGCGTGTAAGTATTTGGTCTCATATACTACGAAGATCAACATTCTAACAAGGAAACACAAAGAGGCTGAGGCTGCATTTGGGAAACTTATAAATTTTGGAGAAAAACAAAGATGCTGTTATGCATGGACCTTTTTCTAGACAGGAGGAATTGGTTGTTCTCAAGAAAGAAAAAGATGGGCTTACAGTTATAGAGTGTGAAAAGAAAAATAACTCAAAATATTATCACCAAGCATCTATTCTTTAAAAAGCAAGTCATCCTTTTTTATAAAGTAACCCTAATTGCACATTTTAAATCTCATGAAAATCAAGAATAAATTTTAAAAGAAGGAAATTCTGAACTTTAATTAAGGGAAGAGAGTTGGAAAATAAAAAACATCTTTCATGGATATGCAATATAACATTTTGAGACTAAAAAGTGTGATTCCTCTACGCCTCATCCATGAGTGGAGAACACATTGACATAACTGAATTCTTTAGTAACCTCTTAACATGAGTACAAACACATACAAAATTGATACAAGATCAGACAAATGACAGTTGCAATTTAGGGAATATGTGCTAGTAAAATGTTTATACATGAACAAAATTAGAGCTACAATATATTTTTTCTTTTATGGGCTGGTGAAGCACAATTTGTTTCACTGAAAGTGCCATAACTTTCAATAATAGAATGAAAGGAAAGCAAAGTCAATTTAGATTCAAAGGAAAATACTATCTCCTCTAAAAATCCTCCTAGTCTAAAAAATTCTCAAAAGTTGACAAAATTACTATACATGCTATTGTGAAATGTTAAGAGGATTTTGAGAGGATGATTAGAAGAATGTAGCATTGCTCTAGATCAAATGTTGTTGCCATTACTTATACATTGAATCATTGACTAAGTAGTATAGTTTAGTAAAAACACTTTCCTCGTATCTTTAGAAGTAATAACTCATTATACCAGTTACAATACGTCGCCCTTTATGGTACAAGGTATCTTTAAAAATTTCATCATTGTTAAAAGTACCTGTGAGATACAAGTCCAGTTGTCACATCCGATGATGTGGAGAGCACATTCTTACCAGACATTTCAACGGCATCACATATCTTTCCTGTCAGCAAGTAGAAAGACGGTAAAAACTTATTTGTATATGGGGCAAATAGTAGATATCAAGATATCTAAGTTGCATTAAATTTAATCATGAAGAACATGGTTTAAGGAGAAATTTACATAAACAGCAATATCTCGAAGATCATTCTTATTTTTGGTAAGGATTGAAGATAATTTTTTTAGTAGCTGATAACCATTAACCAAAAGATGCAACCAAAGAAAACTAAGATGATGGATAATCAAGTATCACTGGGTAACTTTCTAGACGAAATCAATTTTAGCCTCCTAACTTATATGCGACAAACAATAGGTTCTATCTCCTTGCATCCAAAAGTAAAGGGAAAAAGAGAGAAAAAGGATGAACTTTGACAGTAAGCACTTTGTGGATAACACATGGCAGTCATAACTAAAACACAAAGTATCAACATTGCTAAATTCCCGCATAAACATGCTGAAAATGCATTTTGACAGTAAGTATTTTATGGATATTATTTGGCAGTCTTATCAACTTTATCAAGTTTTGGGGACAGTAAAAGAATATTTATTTAATAAACTTTCACAATATCCGATAAAAATGAAAATGCAGTTCCTAAGGTATTCCTAAAATAATTGCAATAATAAAGTATTTTTAAAATAAACACAATACAAAAAATTGAAACCCAAAGGTGAAGTACAAAGATTAGAAGACCTCGGCTTGTTTCCTTGGTTTGTTTTGGAAATTACTAGTCAGAAGAGTTTTTTCTTTTGAGAGATAGATAGTTAAAAAAGAAAGTTGCATAATGCGCATTTACTTGGATGGCTACAAGATACAAAGGATTAAGTTATATATAATGTAATAAATTATTCGTTGTTTATCATTCAAATAAGACCCAAACAGAAACATAAAATATGTTGTACTGTCAATAACACACATTCTGGTAAAGAGGTAGTGATGCCATTTTAAAAAAAAAAATAACATACCAAATCCTTCCAGAGAAGCAAGAACAACTTCCCCAGGTATCATTCCAAGTAACTTTTTGCCTGCTTTGGAATTTACAACTGAACTTGTAAAATACCCAGACACCTTGATAACACCAGACAATATTCCATTTGCTACTTTCTCTGACATTCTAGTGACTTTTCGCACCCTACAAATAACTAACAGTTCATGATATCAGAAATAATGACTCAGAAGCAAAACAATGAGAAGGATGTATCATTGCAGACAAGGTTTCTTCAAGGCATTTGCAAGTCATACATATCTATTAATACAAATGCAGGAACTGTCTAAACAACAAAACAGTGAGAAAGATAATTATTGCAGCATTTTGCTGGGTAGGGCACCAGCCTTGCGGCCAAATTGAACTGCTGCGTTTCAAAATAACCAGTAATTTCAATTTTCAAGAACATCTTGTAGAAGAAAATTCCATTTGTCAACCTTAAAATGAAAATCAAAAGCAATTTGTCTTCATGTGAAATGTTCAAGAAGGGAACAAGAATTGCTCCCTGGTAGCCAAAGCTTGGCATATAAGTTATATTGATGATTTAGCAACTAGCAATCGAATCAAAAGATGAAGTTTAAACAATATAGTATAATAGTTTTTTTCCAAGAATTCGTTCCACTCCCAATGATTAAAAAGTACAGCAAAACATGCAATGTTGGTTTGATCACAAACAGCAATTTTGGTTTTCTAAGAAGAAACAAATAATTGCTTCTTGTGAAAACATTAATTTTCTTGTCCGCACACAATGATTGTTTTTTATAGCACAGCAAAGCACACACTTAATCAGCCAACCAAGTCAAGATATATGTATACAAGTATCAAAATCAAAGAGTCATTGGGCAAGATAGTCTCCTGAAATAATTCTAGAAATACCATTATTCTAATATCAATGGTAAACCATTGAGGAACTAAAATATTAGTTTTGAAGGAGTTTTTTTTTTCTTCTGGCACAAATTTAAGGTGATGATAGTTGTCTCTCAAATGTTACTCAAAGGATCCAGCTATCTTAACTTTACAATTCATCTTTTCTCTTCGAACCTGGAAGCAAATAAGTTGTTTTTTTCTTGTACGAAAAACAAACTTGTACTAGTTCAAGAAGGCATATTTTAATTTCAACAGCAGATTTTATACCATAAGTGCATTCTTAGGTATTTGCATGTAAATGGATTTCTTAATGTATGTTTTGGATAGCCACAAGATAGTGCCATAAATCATCTTCACAAAAAAGGAAAGCAACACGGACTGCTACATATAGAAACTTAAAAAATATATATATCAAGGAAACCAGCATCATTTACCTTTCGATTCTCCTCAGAGTCTCGGGGCTGATCTCCGCTGGCTTCTCTTTGGGATCCATCCTCCTCCTCAATATACTTTCCCCCCTCTTGAGCCGATCAACCGTCACGTCGCCACACCAAAGTATTCCCCTCACAAGGTGCCCCGATCCGGCCGCAATCGCCCTGGCCACGCACCCGCTGTAATCCTCCACGTTGGGCGCCAGAGCCGTCCAGTAAGCAGCCGATCTCCTCTCCATCATTTCCTTCTTCTCCCCGTCCTCCATCACTTCCAACGGCGCGAGTTCCCTCGCCACCGATCCGTCGAGCACGTCCTCCCCTTTGGCATCACCCACCTTCTGCACAGAGAAGCAGCAATAGCTCTTCAGAGTCGCGTCCAGTTCCGCGAGGAGGCCCTCCTGCCCCTTGGACGCGAATGTGAGGCCGTAGTTGAGGAGGTCCTCCTTCCCCGTCTCATCCTCGTCGCCGGGAACTCGGAGGGAGAAGAAGTAGTGGGAAGAGTCGAGTTTCACGGCGGCCTCCTCTCGGGAGAGGGGCCACTGCACGGGACCGATGCGTGCAAGGAGCGCGACGACAGCGGCGCCCTCGCGCTGGCGGAGGCGGTGGAGGGAGAAGTCCCCGGATGCGAGCTCGACGCTGCGATTCCGGTCGATGAGGTGGAGGATGGCGCCGGGGACGCAGAGGAGGGAATCCTCGAGGGGGCCTCCGGAGGCGGCGGCGGAGGACCTCTTCTGGTTGTCGCCGTCGTCGTCGTCGCTGGAGGAAGAGGAAGAGGAAGAGGGGAAGAGGTTCTCGGTGAGCTCGGAGAGGTCGAGGTAGGGGTACAGAGGAGGAGCAGAAGGAGTCGGATCGGAGCTGGAAGCCATTTTTGGGGCTCGGAGCGCGTAATGGAGAAAGACGCGCGATAGGAAGAAAGAAATAGAACGTCGAGGCTCGAGAAGAAAGGAGGGCAGTTTGATTTGTCGAGTGCTGTTACGAAATTACCCTTCGATTTAATACTGTAAACAGTAAAATGAATACCGATCCATAAATATTATTATTATTATTATTATTATTATTATTATTATTATATATATTCTATATATAGAAAACACTTTTCGTTTAAAGGTAAAAATAATTGCAACTGTATAAGATAATAAACAAAATAATTTTATTACTAAATTTATGAAATTTTTTTCTACGGAATTGTTAATCGTAAAAAAATAACAAATATCTATTAAAAATTTATAGGAATCAATTATCCAATTAATAATACGTTCCTCAGAAAGAAAGCTTCAAACAGCACCATATATATATATGATCTTAGCCAATTGACTTCTAATTCATAATAGAAAAATACAACGCAATTGTCACCTTTATATTAACAAAGATTCAATCGGCTAGATCATATAACGATATAGGCAATTAAAGTTCAATCAAATTATGTAAAAAGTGTATTATAAATTCTATAGTAAAATAATTCTTTTACCTTTGTTATTTCGTTAATGACAAAACATGAAATTAAGAAATATCGAATAACAAAAGTATATTAAAAAAAGGCAGCAAGTAACTCAGTTATTAATCGAGAAAATGAGTATGATCATTTAACATTACGTATATATAATTTTATTGAGTAACTTAGGTGGGCATGGCCGAGATCGTATGCGTGGGATCAGAGGAAAATTAAAGAAAATTTTCAATTTTATGTTCCCTCGACAAAATCTTAAACGTATGAATGATTTTGTAGGAGTACTCATATTTTCAACAGGAACATTCAGACATATAATTACCTCAATTTGAGTTATTCCTTTCAATAAGTTTTAAAGATTTGTAAATCTGAACATATAGTTGCAAACGAAAAAATCTTTTTTGTAGTATAGCTTGCGGTCTAACTATTGAGAGACTATTTTTGCTTTTAAACTTTGCAATTACAGAAGAAGAGAATTCGATTAGAGTGATATAAGAGTTTAAGCTTATGAAATTAAGAACGCAATAATGTAATAGTTTGTAAGCTTTTTATTTTCTATAATTTTATCCTTTTGTTATTTGTGTAATGGTAACATTAATCAAAGTAAAATTGGTAGTAGAAAACTAAAGCTAAGTTGCATATGGTGTTAATCACCAAGGCCTAGGGGATCTATGTAACACCTTCAAATCGTCCTTATCACATGATAAGAACGCTACTAATTATGCGATGCTCTAACTGAAATCTTAACTTTGATTAATTCTTTGACCAAAACAATATACAAGTGGAAAATTTCATAAAATATCAATAATTGCGGAAGTTCAATAGAAACTTTGATATAGTTCATAATGTCAATAATAAACAAGATTAGAGCAAAAGACTCATGAAATAAGGATAACACCATGTATTTATGATAAGGAAATAACTAATGACAATAGAAAATAATATCTTAAGACAACTTCATGTGCATTGAATAATCACGAACATCATCAATCGCTTGAGCTCATCTTTGATTGCTCTCATTACTTGTAAGATCAATGCAGAGAAAATAATAATCTATGAGCTTCACAGTCTAATAAGTGGATAATTAATCAATGAATACATATTAATAATATAGAAGCACGAGGTCAATGTAATCATAAGCATTAATGGAATGATCAATGGGAAGGAAATCAATGTCATGCTTAACAAAGATTAAATATATCAATGCTATGCTTTGGACAAGATCAATGGATACAATCAAATTAGAATCAATAATGCAATACTCTAGGTGTAATCAAAAGTGGCGATGCAATGCTCTGGATCAGTGTTATCACGATCGGACCGGACAACGAATCGAAAAGATATCTATTTCAGATCGGACCGATCGAACCGGTCGGACCGGTTAATAATAAAATATTACAATTTAATATAATGTATCAAATTATTAAATTATTTATGTATCAAACATATAAATAAGGTAAAAATATTATAATAAAATTAAATCATAATATTTTGAAATCAAGCAGGTTTAAATCATAAATTAAAATATTATAATTATAATAGTTTTCTTAATAAGACAAGATATTTTTATAAAAAATGTTCAAAATCTATTATACCTAACCTTCATTATTAAAAAGGTCACTCTACTCTCACATTTCCAACGTTTTGCTCTCTCTCTCTCTCCTTCCCAACTCTCTCTCTCCCCCTCTCTCTCGTTACCCCGTACTATCTCTCTCCTTCCCAACACACACTACCCCGTACTATCTCTCTCCTTCCCAACACACACACTCTCTCTTGTTACCCATACTATCTCTCTCCTTCCCAACACTCTCTCTCTCATTCCTAACATATCTTGTCTCTCTCTCCTTTCCAAATTTCCAACTGTTATCTCTCATTTCCAACATTTCTACTCTCTACGTTTCTCATTCTCTCTCACACGTCTCTCTCTCTCTCATTCTTATCTCTTGCATTTCCAATAATATCTCTCTATCGCAACCATATCTTTCTCCATGATTCTCATAGATCTTTTACATTTTCAATATATATCTCTCCCTCTATCACATGTTCTCTCTTTCACTCATTCGTCTCTACAGAAAGATCTGGTTCAGACAAATCACGATTTAACCCGATTTTATCTGATTTTTTACCGGGTTTGACCAGTTTAATCCGGTCCAAAGGATAGTCCGGTTATAGCTTTCAAACTGACCCGTCTTAACAATCGGTCGACGGTCGAACCGGTCGGACCGGCCGGGTCCGGTCTGATTCTAACAACACTGCTCTGGATGAAATCAATGTATCAATCATATAATTCAATGCTATAGATCAATGGATCATCTATGCAATATAATTAATGAACATTTTGATTACAAGGAGGTAATATGTACTTCATGAAGCCAGTGATTATGTATATCATGACAAGTCATCCATATTATAGGGGAGGATATCTTATTTCGTCACACGATGAGGAAAAATCATACAACGGGACATGTCATAACCCATGTCCCAACAATGTGATGAACAATTATATGTCATGAGCTCTCGTCAATTCATAACATGGTCACCAAGCTTTTATCTTATGAATTAATTAGGTTCTCGTCTTCACCTAAATTGGGATTTTAGATCATACTATACAATAAACAGTGCTCTGGATCATGATATAGCGAAATCAAAGGTGTAGAGATCATGGATTGTCGTCAATATAAGAATCAAATAAAAATATCCTCATAACCTAAATTTTGATGGAACCCGAACGATAGAGCCCGGGCCGAGTTCCGTGATGTTGGTACCTCGATCATAGCTCGGGGTCAGCATACCCCGGGCTCAGCCCGAGGTGACTCGAGTTATTCAATGTCGAAACCCAGGATGGGTTCAGTGGAACCCTGGTCGAGTTTTGGTGGTTTTGCGTGCGATAGCGCGGGCGTAGGTCGAGCGGCGGGGAGCTTGGGTCAGATTCAGCGTTGTGTTACCTGGAGAAAAAAAAAAGAAAGGCAAGGGGCATATGGGGGAAGTCAGAAGACAATAAATCTCTTAAAAATGAAAGTAAACACATGAAATGCTTTGGTAGATAGAAGACAATACTATAGCTCTAAGTGGACCTTAAAAAATGCAAATCTATTATTAAAATCAATCCAAAGTCTATCCAACAAATCCACCTACCTCAGTTACATGTTTCTACCTTGATCCTTTGCTTTTCGAGTTGTTTCATGATATGTCCCTGAAGATCCGATCTCAAAGGTCATTCTCCCATGCTCCTCTATGCCAGTATGGATTCATCTTTCCCCACATGAACTCATCCTCTTATTTGTTTGCCAAGAGCGTTTGGTTTTATCTTTTGGAATAGAGTTTTTTTTTTCATGTTGGTCAGATGTTATGTTATAAATCTCTTAAAAATAAAATTCGTCCGTGAATTTAGGGACGAAGTAGAGGCTTACTGAGAAGAGTTGGGAACTACTCGCATATCTCTAACTCAAGTTCCCAAGTTGTTTCAACATATCGATGGTGGCTCCTACAACTTTGACCATTGGTATATTCCTATTCCTTTGTCACTGGATCTTATACTCTAGTATCTTCACTAGTTGCTCTTCATATGTGAGATCCTCCTTTAGGTTTGACTCATGTTGGCATCATTATGCTTATATCTTGTCAACATGGATACATGAAAAATGTTATGCACATACCCATAAGAATGGAGCATTGTCAATCTACATGTTGCATCGCCAACAAGCTCAAGCATCTCAAAAGCTTCTACCAATGGCTCAACTTCCCTTTCTTGAGAAACCTTCGGTAGTATCTTATCACCAACCTAGAAGATTTACTTATGTTTGCTCTGTCTGCATAATTCTTTTGTTGGGATTGAGCAACCTTCATCCTTTTTTTAATCAGCTTCACTTTATCAGTGTACTATTGTGCTTTTAGTGCTTTCTTTTCCATTGCTTTTATTTTCTCGACATCATTCCAACGTGTTGGCAAACAACATGGCTTCTAATATAGCGCCTCAAATGGTGACATGCAGATGCTTAAGTGAAAGTTATTATTATAAAAGAACTCAACAAGAGGGAGGTGGTCATCCCAGCTACCCTGTCAATCCAATGGACAAGCTCTTAATATGTCATCGAGTGTCTATTGTCCATCTGTTTGTGGGTGAAATGCAGTATTAAGATTCAGTTTAGTGTCAAAGGCCCTTTGTAAATTTCTCCAAAATTTGGCTGTAAATTTGGGGCCATGATCCGAAATGATGGATTTTGAGATTCTATGGAGTATGATGATCTATACAACATATAGATCCAATAAACTCTGCATTGATGTGGAGGAAGTAGCGATCTTTGTTAATTGGTCCACGGTTACCCAAATGGCATCGTGACTCTTCTGCATCTGTGGCAAGTTGGACACAAAGTCTAATCTTCTCCCAGTTCCATAGATTGAATATGATTGCACGCTAATTCCATTCATAATATAATAATAAATAATAAATTAAAATGTAAAATTATTAAGAATAATTGATAGTTTGTATTGATATTTAAACTATTGAAATGAATTGATATTGTGTTGGGTATAGAAGAAGTAACAAACAAATATATAATTAAACTTTAATGTAAATAGGAAAAAATGAATTATACTAAAATTAGTACTCCAAGTAAAAAGTTATTAGATTGTATTATTAAAATTTCAAAATTATGGCCTTCATGAATATTGTATTATTAATTACAAATTTTAAATGATAATAAGCATTTTTGGAATGATTAATTAGAAGATTTATATACAAAATATCATTAATTATAATTTACTATGAGTAGAGGATATCAATTAGTATAACCGCCTATTGGACATAATGATATTTAATGGTGACTATTAAATGATGATGATGATGATGATAAAAAATAGCAATAATAATAATGGTGCTTAAATGATTTTATTGTAGTTTTACTATTTTGTAAACACTAAATACATATACATTTTAATTCCAAATTGAAAAAAATAATGTCATTTTTCAATAAATTAACAATCAGATTATGTGAAAAGTATAATATTAATTAGTGGTGAGCACATGCCAGGATGACCCGACTTCCCCGGCTTGCACCGACCCAAAAAAACTTGATTTTTTCCCGACCCGATATGTTATCGGGTCGGGATCGGGCCTCATTCCTTGAGACCCGTCTGGGACTGGGTCTGTGTTGGGAAAACTCAGATCACGCCCTAACATAGTAATACATATTATGTAAATTATTTTTTAAAATATTATATTATATTTATTTTCAGTAAAATTATATATTTTATTATATGTATATTTTAAACATATATTATTATATACACAATTTAATTAATTATTATCATATTTATATAATAATATAAATATTTTAGTATTATATTTTTTTTAAAAAAATTTATGGTTAAATCGGGACAACCAAGAATTTCTTAATTTTTGTCCTAATTTAACCGGAATGTCTCGATTGGGATCGGGTTTTCTTTTCGAAAAATCGGAGCAAACTAAGTCGGGATCGGGACGGCCAATACCTGGTCCTGAACTCGAATTTCTCGCCCATAATATAAATTCTTAAATAAAACAATTCTTTATCATTGTTATTTCCTTACTTCAATTATGATATGAAGAAATATTGAAATAAAATATTCTTAAAAAGTGAGTTAAGTGCATACTCATTTTGAATGCAATAACTTGAGGAGGTGGGTACAAAGGCTTGATATATAACTTAAAAAAGAAATTTATTGTGGATATAATTGTCAATATATAAGGTGAGTTTAACTATTTACTATTGATACAAACTAATTAGTTGTTTTATTATAAAACTATTACATAACAATTAGCAGTTTATATAAATATTTAAATTATTGACATGAATTTATTTTGTGCTGGTTATTGAAGGATTATAGCGAATATATATATGCGATGCAAATTGAAGTTGTAATACCCCCAATAAAATAATTGAGTTTGAGTATTTTAAACCTTTAACCATAAATTGTAGTATTTACATTATATAAGGGCCTGCCTCTTTTCTCATTATTTTTCATCCACATAATGGCTGCATGATCTAAGGCGCTTGAAGAGAATGACACATAAAAGAAAGAAAGAAAGAAGAGAAAAAAGTACAAGAGAAAAGAGTTTTACTTCAAAACATTAAAAGTATGTAAAAGATCCAACATCTATTTTCATCCTCAATGTATGCATATTTGGATTAAAAAATATAAGAATATTATTTTTATAGGGGCTGCTTGGCAATGGGTCAACGAAATCTACAACAACAAACAACAACAATAACAAAGTCTTATCTCACTAGGTGAGATTGGCTACATGGATCATACGACGTCATTCCGCTCTATTAGTAACCAAACTATATTCGTTGATCCATATTCATGAGATTCGACAGGGTTTTACGCTGGCTGTCGGGGCCTAACACAACCCTCATCCTTTATCCGGGCTTGGGACCGGCTATAAAACATAGGCGGAGTTCAACGAAATCTAGAACAAATAATTTTATTATCAACTTGTTCTTCAGATGTGAACACGACACGAACTAGGATGTTCTTGGGTGGGGTAAGAACACTTTTGTTCTTACTTTTCCACTGTTCTCATCATTATTATTGTGAGGTTCATATGTCATAAAAATAGGTGTTTGATAGCAAAAGCAAGAATAAGAGTGTTGTTCTTATTTTGTTCCTATACCAAACAGGCCCATAGGGATATTGACGAGAGTGCATATCACTAGAGTTCATTAGAATTTTATGCTCATGCAATAGTTTGAAAGAGAAAAAAAATATAATCCATAAATATGTTCATTTTTCACGGTCATAAAGTGGCTATGCCATGATATATAATTATATATAAGTAGTATGAAATTTTTTAAGGTATAATGTAACGATTGCAATCATTAAGAAAGGAAACGGCCAAATCAAAAATCAATTGGCAACTAATGTGGTAAATTCAAAATTAATTCGGATTCAAAAATAAAAGAAAGAAAAGAAAAGGTCGACAGAAGAAACGGCCGACTAGGGCAGGGATTCCCTCCCCTGATCACGCCCACGATCGACTGGCCCTCTGGCCGGCCGATGCTATAAAAGGGAGGAAGAGGAGCATTCTACGACCCCTTCGACTCCCCTGGGAATATCTGTCGACCTCTACCGTCGTGCCGCTTCGTCCTCTTCTCCATCGACGACCGACACACACGCAGCAAAATAGAGACCGCATTCCGGGAAGAACGACAGACGCTCAGCTGACCCTCGACGCTCACAAGGACCAGGCGAACTCCTCGTCGATCGAAAGCGGCCGACGATTGAACAAATCTCACGAACAATGCCGGCGAACTTCGAACATCCAAAGTAGAGGTACCCTAGAGTTTTAAATCCCTATACGAAGAAATAGTGATCAATTAATGCATAGGAATAGTTCATTGTGATCCTTGGTTGATTATCTACTTTTTTCGTATTGTCGTCGTCGTTAATGGTCGGAAGGCCGCCGAAAACGAAGAAGAAGTCCGACGGTCCTATTTTATCGCAGGGACCGGTCGACCGATTTTATCAACGATCGACCGATCTGCGAGAAGAACTCACATGAGTTTTACCGATCGATCGATCGATCGCACCAGGACGGTCGACCGATCTATATGCTGACGAACATAATAGATTTCATGATCGGCCGACCGAATATCTGATCGGTCGACCGATTCTACGCGCCATGCATATTTTGTAAACTTTACGATCGGTCGACCAATCACTGGAATAGTCGACCGATCCAGTAGAGCAAAGTCAACCGACACACGTGTATGGTTGATTGATCGATAAATACTCGACAAAGAAGGTCGACTGATCCAAGAGGACCGGTCGACCGGTATTTCAGAACCATCGACCGACTCCATAGTGGATGGTCGACCGGTTCAAGTTTACTAGATCGGCTCGGCCGAACTTAAAGGAACGGTCGACCGGTCCAGAAACGGCCGACCGATTCCAACAGTGAATCAATTTTAACTTTAAATCATAATCTGAGACTCTAACCAGTTCACCTATATTGGTTGAGTCATATTGTACAGAGACTAGCGCCCAATTGGGTCTTGAATCATAAATTTCAGGATAACCAAAGATAAATAAAGTAAAGACAAAGACATGAGATTGCTATGTGCCGCCCCCAAAATATTGAGCAAAGATTAAAGTTAAAGTAAATGAGGGATATGTAGTTAGCTGATGAGACAACGAAGCTATTGGTCTTTAATGACCACTATTCCTGATATTTCAGATCTTCTCCCATCTGTATCTCGAATGAAGGGTGATGCAATGGTCACACTCCTTCCCCCAGAGATTATTGCATTGTGCAAGAGGGACATGCAGCTAGCTGAGGAGACAGTGAACCTACAGATTTTTTAATTGACCACTGTTCCTGGATTGTAAGACTTCTTCCACCTACCTTTCGAAATGGGTGAGGTATTAACACCCACCCTTTTTCCCCCTTTTTGGACTTACTGGCTTCAAAGATTCAGAGAGGCACCCCTGGCATCCCAACCTAATAAAGTCGAGCTCGCATATGACAACTAACTTTAAGGATATTATAGTAATGTAAAAGACGTAGTGCAACTCACAGTAAAGAAATGTAAAGTAAAGCAATGCAAAGTAGAGTACTGTAAAGTAAAGAAATGTAAAGCAGAGTACTGTAAAGTAAAGCAGAGAACCTTGTAAAGTAAATTATGGTACAGTAGTAAAGCATGGATTATTGCATGGTAAAAGTAATGTAAAGTAAATACAAAGTATAGTCATTATAGAGAATAAAGCACATATATTGATATTGTCAAATAATGAGGTATTGATCCATTATCAGAGTACAGCATTGTTCATCATTGATATATTGATTATATGATTATCATTGACCTCTATTTCACCGTCTATTTTGTTATTGTACTGGGCTATTTGCTCATGGGTATTCGATTCTCCTGCAATGGGATTTTCCAGGTGAGAATGATAACTGATGATGTGTTGAAAGACATAGAGCTTGGAGAACGCTGCACATGACCGACAACTTGCTTCAAGCTTTTATTGCTATATCTCTTTCAAGTTATTGTAATTGGTCTAGAGACATCATGTTATTCTACTCATCGAACTTCTCTTTCACATATTGAACTTGATGCATTTCCGCACTTTGCTATAAATTAGATTAACTACTTTCCGTTTTGATATTTAACGTTTGAACTTTCGCATTAAAGTCTTTGATTATATTTAGTATTATATTGATGTCACGTATGTCATTTTGTTGAATGATCATAGTCATTAGTGTAGTAGACAGTCTAACGCCTTTGGGATCAACCTGACTGCCCACGTGGTAGGATGAGCGATTTTGGAGGTGTTACATGTAACATTTATATTATACATGTTGGCCCTCCTAAATTTTAAGGCTCGCTCAAGTTATTGTCATCAATATTTCATTCATGGCCACAAAACAGCTATCATGCATGGACATTTGATTCATAGTTGCGAGTGCGTACTGGTCTAATTAGTTCATGAAAGATCGCTAAGAAGCTTTTTTCATATTATTATTATGATTTTTTTATTAATTATTCATTGATTTATTTATATGTTTAATGATCAATAGCAATGATTACTTGTTAAATCGATGAAATCTTCTATGCTTTAGACTCGAGATTATTTTAAAATCATGATTGATGCATTGATATTCAATTAGAAATCATATTGTCAGTAATTATCTTTAAAAGAAGAATACTATATGATACAAATATTTTTGTACCTTAGTAAGGCGCCCATTTGAACAAAACACCACGGCTCAATATTAAAATTTAAAATAAAAAATAATATCTTTCATGTGTATATATTTCTTAGAAAACAATGTGTTTCACTAACAAGAGAATGTTATTTTCCTAGGCTTAGGGCAATCTTTGAGATTTGATTAAATATTAAAGATTTTAAGACTTCAAATAGTGTAGAAAAATGTGATACAAATGGTTAGATAATATTTTAATTTGCATAAAAAAGGGAAAAAGTTAAGGAAAGAAAGCTTTTGTACTGGATTGGGTTGTTGGCTTTGATGTTTCAAATTGGGCGGGACGCGTTCATAAGCTGTGGCTCAAATTCTAGGGTTCCGTCCTCGGTAGGCAACCTCAACGGAGATCGTCCAGCAAAGGCGGCGGTGATGCAAAGCAAGAAGAGACGGAGGGAGGATCGTCCGTCCATCCACCCGCGGAATCGGTACGCTGAGAAGCCTCCGGACTTCGGCCTCCTGGCCTCCCTCTACCCTTCCTTCCAGCCTTACGTTTTCAGCTCCGGCCGGCGCCCATCCATCGACTGGACAGACTTCAACGCCACCCGGGAGCTCACTCGCGTCCTCCTCCTCCACGACCACGGGGTCAACTGGTATCTCACCTTTGCCTCATCCACCTCTTGAGACTTATAACTTTGGGGTAGTTTGTTTGGTCGTAATATTTATCACGAAAGTTTGAAATTTGCGCCCAACGTTCTCCCATCTTGTTTTTCTATCCGTTTGTTTTCGAAGTTTTATTCTTTGGCTTAAAATTTAGTAGTTTCCTCGCCAAGTCTTTATCTGTTTGGTGCATTTTGTCTTTCAATCTTTACGCATTCACTCTGATTCCAAGTCGTTATCCTTTTGTTCATTCCTTTCTTATATTGCTTTTTGGTCCTTTTTTTAAAATTGTTTTCTTTTTTGTTGTTTTTAGTGTCTGGCTAATTATAAGTTCGCCCGAAGACGAACAAGTCTTTTTTTCATTAGAGAATTTTGTTAAATAAACTATATGTCTTGAATTACCTTTGCAGGTGGATTCCAGATGGGAATCTCTGCCCTACAGTGCCAAATCGATCGAATTATATTCACTGGATTGAGGACTTACTTTCCTCACAGCTCATCCCTCCCTGGCAGGATTCTGACGGAAAGGTCAGAGGTTTCGATATAGGAACAGGAGCTAATTGTATATACCCATTACTTGGTGCATCTTTGCTTGGATGGAGTTTTGTTGGATCAGGTGGAGTTATAATCCGAAGGCTCGAATTCCACAACTACTTCTGATTTATTGATGACTAGCCTGTTTTCTTATTTTTCAGTAATTACTTTTATATTTACTTGATTATATCTTGATTTCTGATCATTGCAGTGCATTAATGGTATATCAAAACTTTGGTTGTAGATATTACTGATGTTGCTCTGCAATGGGCTAAAACGAATGTTGAGAGCAATCCCCACCTCTCAGAGCTTATTGAGATCAGAAGAGCTAACAAGTTAACTTGTTCTGTTGAATTCAAACCAGACTCAGTGGAAAGTTTAATAGAGAAAGACATGACGACGCCTGATGTTGAAGAGGTAGATCCACTAAAAGTGGCTAGCTTCTCTGAACCTTGTATTCTAGTAGGAGTAGTCAGAGAAGATGAGAAATTTGATTTTTGCATGTGTAATCCTCCATTTTTCGAGAGCATAGAGGAAGCAGGCCAAAATCCAAAAACTTCTTGTGGGGGCACCTCAGAGGAAATGGTCTACCCTGGTGGGGAAAGTGCTTTTGTCACTCGCATAATCAATGATAGTCTTGAGCTAAAGAGCTCCTTCCGGTATCATGTGATTCTTTACTTATTTTTGCAACTGATGAAATACAATAAGACTTATCTGATTTTATTCTCCATTTTATTTGTTATAGGTGGTTCACTTCAATGGTTGGAAGAAAAGCAAACCTAAAACTTTTGGTTTCCAAGCTTCACGAGGTTGGCGCCTCAGTTGTCAGGACCACTGAGTTTGTTCAAGGTCGAACAGCTAGATGGGGCATTGCATGGTCCTATATCTCTCCAAACAAAAGCTTCACTATATCCAATGCACCCGTAAAGAGCCATCATTCGATTACACTCGAGGTTCAAATGTCAAACATGATATTCAATTAGTTAGCTTATAAAATCATACGGTTGTCTGATTCTCGAGCAATCTGTGCATATCGCATATACAACTCATTGGAACATCTATTGGAGATAAATGAGATCCTTCATTTTTTTGCCTAATTTTTTTTGACGGGGCAGGGTTTGCAACGCCAGCATGGTGCTTTTCAAGTACTAAAGTTGGTCATATCCTTTTTTGAGGCCAATGGTGCTTCTTGTAAAGCAGATTTCTCATCATTTTGTGTTAATGTAAGTTACTTACTGTTCCTAATTTTCTTTTTGTATATGATTATGGTATATGTAAGGGTTTACACACTGTTGTGCAATGTATAATTCTCAAATCTCCATTGGCAGCTGTTCAGAAAGAAAGGAACAATCGGAACAAAAAATAAAAAAATGGAAACATAGCCATCATTGCTTGGGGATTCAATGGTTGTAAAGTGTGCATTATGTATATATAGGGTTTAGATTTTCTGTTGTATCCAAAATGTTTTAGGCTTTTGTAGTTCTTGGCCGGGATAAAGGAGGAGGGTTGTGTTAGGCCCCGACAGTCAGCGTAAAACCTTGTCGAATCTCATGAACATGGATCAACAAATTTACTAATAGAGCGGAATGACATCGTATAATCCATGTAGCCGACCCCACCTAGTGGGATAAGGTTTTGTTGTTGTTGTTGTAGTTCTTGGCTCAAAATCCAAGGACAAAACTCACAATGTCTTTTTGTACATTATGAAATCCTTGTGTATATATATTTTTATTTATTTATTTGACTTCCTTTTACAGATTACTTTGTCAAATGAGCAATTAGCTACAAGATCTAATGACAGCTTTAGTGATGTTGATGTAAGTCCCAACGGATCAGCGCCAACTGCATCAAGCACCTTGATGTCTGCTGATGAGTTATCCTTTCGTATTACGGTACTGTTGCTTGCGTTCCTTAGAAAACTATCTGCTCTTGCAGCTAATGTTATTAATTTAAGGTCTCTTCCACCTTTTAGGTCTTTGAGCAAATTCCTGGAACAGTTTTAATTAAAGGATCAATGTTGCATAAATGTAGTCCATATTCAGGTATACACTTAATTCTCTTATTTTCATTTATGTGAAGGCTCATGGATGATGTTCTTTAATAATTTATTTTTTGAATACCAATGATTTCTGTTTGATAATTATAGACCTTTTTCAGAAATGACCTTGTGGATAGACCTCGAGATGACTTTTTGTTGTATTCAAACTCTTTTCTTTATTGTATCTCTTTCTTTGTCACTGTTGCCTAAATCTACCTCAAATATGTTTCATGATAAACACATACTTGAGTTCTCAAAACCATTTTTTAGAACAAATTGTGCAGCTCCATCTCAAAATGTGTTTTTCAACATCTTTACATGTCAGTACTGGCAAAATCAGCGATAAAATGCATTTATCAACCATATAATCCATAATGCAATGATCTTGAGAGGATGTAGTCTGAAGTATATGATGCATTGCATGATATTCTTGCTAGTAATTTAATCTTCTGAGATAGAGTTATCAACCAGATATTCCCATCATTCTTTTTCCTTCTCAAAAAAGGATATTCCTCTCGCTCCTTGCTTTCTGTGCTCCAAGGTCTGGATGGTTGTGATGCAAGTGATGAAGTTGCTAGTATTTTGTATCCTCACAGAGTGTAAAGGTTTTTCCTTACTTGGATCTGTCTCTTTTGACATAACTTATTCTTTAGTCATCCTCGTCATTTCAGTATGTGGGAGACACCTGAAATGACCTGATTGTTCAACTTTTGTCTTGGTTTGGATATTGAAGTCAAATATCAATAGTACCTTATTAGATTATTTGGTAAATATAGGTGGTTCTGGTCATCTAGAAGAGTATTGTTGATTTGGTGCAGGAATGTTATCTGGGCGAACTTATATAAAGTGCCTTTAGTTGGTAATGGTTTTGAGAGTTTCTACACTGCTATATGGGGCTCAACTCATTTAGCCTTAACACATGTGGCTTACTGTCAATACAGGGGTCTTCACATCACTATTCTTGCAATTGGAAGAACATCTCAGGAAGAATGCTCTCAAGAAATGATTCATAGCAAATGACCCCAAACAAGAATGAGGAATAACGCGTTTATACATGGGAACCGTCATCTGGTCGCATCCTTTTCTTTGAATGCCAAATCAGTTTTATAAAAGAGCAAATTCAAGCAAATGTTCCCCTTCATTTTGGAAGGCAAAGGAAAAACTTCAATTATAATCAACAAAGTAATTGGCAAGTCAGAATCTATGTCAGTGTCCCTTGCATGAACTTTTCTTGTAGCTAGCCAAAGTAAACCATCCTGCATGGGTCTCCTAACCTTGCTCTATCTGATGATGAATCCTCCTGCTTTCATGTTCCAATGGTGTGCGTATATATATATGGTGATGTTGTGTAATGTTTGTTAACACTACATTTATGTCCAATATTTTTTCCTGTCCAATCTTGGATTAATGGTTCATTATTCAAATAATTTGACAAATGCCAATTTTTCCTGTATTTCCATGACTTCTTTGGGTCAAATCTAAATTTGCACATTTTTTTACTCTGCGATAGAAAGTAAAAACACCGGTCCTCAAATGCCTTAAACTATTGACAATGCTTCAGAGAAAAAAAGGGACGATCTCCGTTTTCCATTCTATTCTATTTTGTCATTTTTTTTCTTACTTCTAGTCTTTTAGGCATCATTTGGTCTTTTAGGTATAAAACCATAGTTCCTCTGAATTTTTTAGATTAATTTTTGATACGTTATGTTTGGATGAAATTAAATATAATGATAAAAAATTGAAAATCTAATTTTATAGATTAATTTTACTAATCTCATCCATTTGGCTCCGTTTCATTAACGTCTCCACGTGACCTCATTTTATAGAATGTGTTGGAAGGAGTTGTTCTCATTGCCAAACCATTTTCTTTAGATAATGTTTACTATGATATAAAAGAAGACAAACATTATTGAATAAAAAGGACCATAAAAAATAGAGTAGACGATGTTACTAGAATTGTCAATTTGTGTAGAATCGGTCGGCTCTCATTTGAAAATTGAATTAAATATAAGAATCACAAATATAAAACATAATTTTGTTGAGTAATAAATGTTAAATTTGAACTAAAATTATGTTAAATAAATTTTATAAGAAAATGTGTTTTAAAAATATAAGAAAAAATGTAAAGAAAATATGAGATAATAAATTAAATTATTAATCTTTTTTATAATAAATATATTACATTTATTAAATAAAATAATAAATATTTAATACATTGCATAGTTAAATTAATAATATTTTTGCGATTAGATTAGCATTTTTATTAATTATTTAAAATATTGAATAATAAAAATAAAAAAGAATGTGTGTGAGAAAAGGAAGAAAGATAAAATAAGATAAGATAAAATGGAAAAGAACATAAAATAAAGAAAAGAACAAAGGCAAAATTTGGCCACTTTTCTTTCTATAGGACTCGATCCTACTAAAATTAATGAAATCAAAATTGACATCATGTGATTTTCAATTCTCACTTTTGATTTCATCTTTAAATTTATGAAATATCTTATCATTTGACGGAATAACAAAATTAATTTCAACTTCTAAATTTATCAAATGTCTTTATCATTTGTTGAAAGGATTGATTTTAACATGGACATTTCTTACAATCTTCTGATAATTTAAAATCAAATTATTTGACAAGGGGCGTCAATCTGATTTTTACTTATTTATAAAGGCGTGACACTAAAGATATTTTATTTATTATCTTAAAATTAACAATCTTTAAAGTGTATAAAAATATAGTAATAAAAAATAAAGATATCCTTTTCTCCTTAAAAAAACCGTTTATTATCCCAAACTCACAACTTCCCCCCTAATACTTTGCAAATTTATTTGTCACGTCGAATGCCGCAGTTCTTGCCAATTATTGAGCGCCGCGTGGCACTTCATGGCGGAAGCATCTAGAACGTCGCGTTCTTCTACTCCCATCTCCCGCCGTCCGAACAATCGAGTCGCTGGCCAACCAACGGCAGCGATTTGTTTTCCCCCTCCGAGTCCCGAGCTGAAGGGACAATTTAACGAAACCAGGATCTGTGGGCCCGCCGTCGACCACACTCGCTTCTCTCCACGTCAAGACCCCAGCTGAAATCGACTAGAAGAAGGCCACGTGTTAGAGACCACATCGCAACCGTCCGTTCTTCCACGCTGTGCGATCGACATGATCCACACCCTGTTAAATTCTGCAAAAACCCTTCCATTTTTTGAACCAGAGGTCTCCAACGAGCGCTCTCACTCAGAAAGGCCACGACCGCCTGAGATCTGATCGGAATCCACCGCCCGCCGGCGACGATGAGGAAGTTCGCCGTCGCATCCGCGCTCCTCCTCCTTCTCCTTCTCTCCGCCATACCCGATCGAGGTTAGTGCAACGATCTGGGGTTTCCATTTCGTTTACGACGACTCGTTGCCGGTTGCGTGGATCGAGATGAGCTCTTTGGGGTTTTGAATTCTTAGCTCTTCTCTCCTCCTGATCTCTGCAGGTCGGAAGCTGCAAGCGAGCGCCGAGGATAACGGCGATGCGGACGAGCTCGTGGATCCGCCGAAGGTGGAGGAGAAGTTGGGAGCTGTCCCGGGTGGTCTGTCTACTGATTCGGATGTCGTAAAGAGGTAACTTTCACAAAAAGGCTGGATTTGTCTGTCAATTTCTTTCTGCTTAGCTTTTTCGATGCTTGATCTGTGTATGGATCGTTATCTCGATAATTAAATGGTGCCTTTTTTTGTTCACTAAAGAGAGGCGGAGTCGATCTCGAGAAAGACTCTGCGGAGCGACGCTGAGAAGTTCGAGTTCCAGGCGGAGGTCTCTCGTCTGATGGACATCATAATAAACTCTCTCTACAGCAACAAGGATATCTTTTTGAGGGAGCTCATCTCTAATGCTTCTGATGTGAGTGAAAGATGCACATTTTTTGCGTTGATATGTGATTTTGCTCCTATCTCAATTAGCTGAGCACTCATAGAGGTTTTGTTTGTGCTCTTCCTATGTTCATAGGCGTTGGATAAGATTAGATTCCTCTCACTAACAAACAAGGAAATCCTAGGGAAAGGCGACAACACAAAGCTTGAAATCCTGGTGCGTATCAAATTGTGGACAAGAAGGATTAGCATGTCAAATAAGCATTTATCTTAAAGATGTTCGTTTCTCTCTTGTGCAGGTTAAGTTGGACAAAGAGAACAAGATCCTTTCTGTTCGTGACCGTGGTATTGGAATGACAAAAGAAGACTTGATTAAAAACTTGGGGACCATTGCTAAATCTGGAACTTCGGGTCTTACTGTTGTTTCAATAATTTATGCTTACCATTCTCGTTATAGTTCTGTTGACAGTGAGAATTAATAAAGCTTTGCTTTTTGTTGTTCAGCATTTGTAGAAAAAATGCAGACAGGAGGTGACCTGAGCCTCATAGGGCAGTTTGGTGTCGGGTTTTACTCTGTGTATTTGGTTGCTGACTACGTTGAAGTAATCAGCAAGCATAATGATGACAAACAGTAAGTGGACTAAAAACTTCATTATTTCTAACGCATTGTTCTTATGATACTTGCCACGATTTTTTTCTTTTCTGAGAGATAAATTTTGTTAGATAATGCTGATAAAATTGGTGTGAACTCTCAGGTATGTGTGGGAGTCAAAGGCTGATGGATCATTTGCAGTATCCGAGGATACGTGGAATGAACCCCTAGGACGTGGAACAGAAATAAGGTTGCATCTGAGAGAAGAAGCCAAGGAGTATCTTGATGATTCTAAGTTAAAGGTTAGATTGATATTTATTTTGATTTTTTCTACTTTTAATTTTGCTACTTTTGCTTAGCAAGAATATGAAAACTCATTTGGTTTGGCATGATTTGTCATTTTAATTCATTCCCAATCAATGTTCATTAGACAATTGACCTCCTGAACAAGAAGTGTTTCTGTTGTTCATTTCCTTTTTTTATTGTTATGTGATGAGTATATACTATCAACTTTCTTATAGTTCTTCCATTTGACATTACGAAATCCTTTTCTTCTTTTGAGCTTTGTGTTGTACCGGCTCTTTACTTTTTATGCACCAAAGAAGCAATTAGCTATTTATATTTTACATATTATATTAATTAATCAGTTTTATGGTGCCCAAGAACTTTAGGAATTTTTATTCTTTAAATTTTTATATTCATTCATTATATTTCACTGTGGTAGACTGCAAGCATAAATTGTTATTCCATGTTACTTATTGAGCTTTAATTGCACATGTAAACCCTCAAGATTTTTTGTAATTACCTTTTTAAAAAAATACATTTGTATTTTCATTGAATTAAAATGAGTTTTAATATGCCTTTCTAAGTATTGATGTAAGATATATTAAATAAGTAGAGCTGAATTTGTGTTCATATTCCATTGGTGAAGAACATCGAGAACTATGAAAATTCTCTTTATTCTTCATGCCGAGGATGGTTGTAAAATATCATAGCTTATGCTTGATGTGAAGCATCTTACAAAGGGAAGTACTGTTGATATGCATGTTTTACGATAAGACATCTTATCGATCGACAAGGACATCTATCCTGCCTCTCTGGAAACTTATTCCACAACCGATAGTCAATGTGACTAGGTTATGTATGTTCACCACTACTTGTTATAATTGTTTCTTTAAAGAAAAGAGTTTGCTGCCCATCTCTGGACAATAACCTGCAGTGCACACAAAGTACCACATGATGTGGCTCTGCGCATTTGGGATGTGTGCACAGTGCACATTAATTAGTTATTCTGACCATTCATTCTTACTGCTATGATTTCCACAGATCTGTAAATTGTTCAGGATATTGAGAAATATATGTGATCCAACTTGATTACTAAGCCATAAACCTGATTATACCATCAAGAACCTGAATTTCTTGAATTTCAATAACTAACCTTTTTCTTTACATAAAGGCAATATCCTTAATTATGTGCCAACAGGAAATTATTACCAAGTTGGGTTTTGAGGATGCACACATCCAAAGAAGAATTTCTTCCACTGGGAAATTACATAAATTTTTTTATTTTCATGTTCTACTAATTTTGTTGAATTTTCAAATACCCCAAATAATGCGCATTCATATTCTCCTAAAAAATGTGCATTCATATTCTGAGTTGATTTAATTCCTTGCCAAAAAAATCATTTTGCTCTATATTTCTTTTGTTTTAGGATTTAATTAAGAAGTACTCTGAATTTATCAACTTCCCAATTTATCTATGGACAACAAAAGAGTTTGAGGAGGATGTCCCTGTTGAGGAAGAGGAATCCAGTGTTGAAGAGGAATCATGTAAGATATTAATACTTTTTTGGCTGATAAATACTACTTTAGTGGTAGTTTGATAGGAATAATGGTTCGGTTTTTGGACACATCTTTTAACAACTTTGTCTATTATTCCTTGTGACAGCGGAAACCACTTCCGAGGAGGAAGAAACTGATGAGGAAGGCACTGAGAAGAAGCCGAAGACAAAGAAGGTGAAGCATACCGACCATTTGTGGGAAGTCTTAAATGACATGAAGGCCATATGGCTCCGTAATCCTAAGGAGGTTACAGATGAAGAATACACAAAATTCTACCATTCTCTAGCTAAAGTAAGTGAATATTATCTGTTCTTACAGAATTAAGTTTGAACTGAAGTCTGAAATGTATTAAACATTTTCTCCATGAGCACAACAATCTTTGTCCTATTACTTTGTTTTGTTATTGGCATTTGTTTTGATATTTATATATGCATTCTGATATGTTAATCAATGAGTTTGGAGTAGATATTGGATAAAAATCTAAAGTATAGCAACGGATGAAGAATTCACAAATTTCTACCATTCTCTAGCTAAAGTAAATAATATTATCTGTTCTTACAGAACTAAGTTTGAACTGGTATATATTAAATTTTTTCTCGATATTTACATTTACATTCTGATATGTTAATCAATGACTTTGAAATAGAAATTGAATTAAAAAATTAAAGCATAGTTATCTAGTGCTTGGACTTATTTGGCTTGTGATTTAGGATATTTGTTTTTTATGTACTATTTCTTTCTATATACTTAATACATGTTTTTGGTCCTTTCCCTTATGTTACTGTCATTTTACCCAGGATTTTGGTGATGAAAAACCATTAGCATGGAGTCACTTCACTGCAGAAGGTGATGTTGAATTTAAAGCTTTATTATTTGTGCCTCCTAAGGCTCCTCATGATCTCTACGAAAGTTACTACAACAGCAAGAATGCCAATTTGAAGCTCTATGTCAGAAGGGTTTTCATTTCTGATGAATTTGATGAACTTCTTCCCAAGTATCTTAGCTTTTTGAAGGTTAGCAACTGCAATACTGTATCTTGTGTTTCTTGTGTTTGATAGAATCATTTGCTGATGAACATATGATATGCAGGGTCTTGTTGACTCTGACACTTTACCACTTAACGTATCACGAGAAATGCTTCAACAACACAGCAGTTTAAAGACTATTAAGAAGAAGTTAATCCGAAAAGCTCTTGACATGATTCGCCGAATCGCAGATGAAGATCCTGATGAATTCAACAACAAAGATAAGTCAGGTTTGTAATCCAAAACTCATTTACTTTATTGCATCTTTTAATGAATGATTTATTCATTTTTTAGTTTGTGTTGTTGTGTGCTGGCATACCAGATACTGAAAAGGAAAATGAAAACAATGAGAAAAAGGGACAATATGCCAAATTTTGGAATGAGTTTGGCAAATCTATCAAGCTTGGGATCATAGAAGATGCGCATAATAGAAATCGCCTTGCTAAGCTCCTCAGATTTGAAAGGTTTGCCATCATCTTTACTATTTGTCCTTTTGAAAAATCTTCTCTATTTATCAACAACAACAACAACAACAAAGCTTTATCCCACTAGGTGGGGTCGGCTACATGGATCATACGACGCCATTCCGCTCTATTAGTAAATTCGTTGATCCATGTTCATAAGATTCGACAGGATTCTACTTATCAAAAAAAAAAGAAAAAAGAAAGCCTTTACTCTTTGTATTTTCGTAAATTACCCAAATTATGGAGACAAAACCTTTTACTATATTTCTGGCGTAATCATTTATGGTATCTTTATTATTACTGCAGTACCAAATCTGAAGGCAAACTTGCATCACTGGATGAGTATATTGCCAGAATGAAATCAGGGCAAAAGGACATATTCTATATTACAGGAACTAGCAAGGAGCAATTGGAAAAATCTCCATTCCTTGAGAGGTTAACGAAAAAGAACTATGAGGTAAGCGTATCTCTGATTTGCTGTAAATTAAGTGTCCCATTTTGATGGTTGATTGATATGCTGTTTAACTTGAACCTGCTTATACGATATACTGTGTAATGCCATTTTCCTTCTGTTTTGGTAACTGTGGTTTGCTCAGTCTTTCAAGCGTACTTTTTTTTCTTATGCATGTAGATTATTATTGTTATTTTCCCAAGAGTATGGATGGATTCTTTCATCTTGATTTGGGTCGCTGAAATTTTTCTTGCATTGTTGCCTAGTGCAGTAGTGCTGAACTTTTCAAATCAATTGGCACAAAATGTTTTTTTTATCATGTAATTTGATGCTCTTTTGTTGCGGAGATGTAAAATTTAGATATATGATCGTTAATTCTTTTGGATCTTTTTGAGGGTGACTTTACCACTGGACATATTCAAATTGGTTCTTTGCATTGATGTAGGTCATATTCTTCACTGATCCAGTGGACGAGTACTTGATGCAATACCTCATGGACTATGAAGACAAAAAGTTCCAGAATGTATCGAAGGAGGGTCTCAAACTTGGAAAAGATTCAAAACTCAAGGATCTTAGGGAATCCTTCAAAGAACTGACAGAGTGGTGGAAAGGTGCACTTTCTAGCGAGAATGTCGACTCAGTAAAGATAAGCAATCGTTTGGACAATACTCCGTGTGTGGTGGTGACATCCAAATATGGATGGAGCGCTAACATGGAGAAGATAATGCAATCTCAAACTTTGTCCGATGCGAGCAAGCAGGCATACATGCGGGGCAAGAGGGTGCTTGAGATCAACCCACGACATCCTATCATTAAGGAACTCCGTGACAGAGTTGCTCAGGATTCGAAGGTAGGAAATTTCATGGACATTTATTTTAGTTTTTTGTTCCCTTAGAAAGGTCTTTTTATGCTTTTCTGTTAGCAAAACGTGCAGCCCTTTCAACTCCAAATGTTTTATTCATATCAATCTTAAATATGTTTGCAGGACGAGAGCCTCACGAACACCGCACGGCTCATCTACCACACAGCCCTTATGGAGAGTGGCTTCCTGTTGAACGATCCCAAGGAGTTTGCCTCGAGCATTTATAAATCAGTCCAAACGAGCCTCGACATCAGCCCTGATGCAGTTGTAGAAGAGGAAGATGATGCAGAGGAGCCTGAAGTCACCGAGAAAGAAGATACTCCCAAGGATGAAACAACAAATGACATTACAGAAGAGGTCGACGAATCTTCAGCCAAGGATGAACTGTAGACCTTTTAAATATCGTTGTAACCATTAGACGAGGCCCACCCGGGAATGCGATATCTATCTTGAGGTGTACGTAGTTTCTGATCGAGGACATTTTTGTCTATTAACCT
Source organism: Pontederia crassipes (assembly GCA_030549335.1). Lineage (NCBI taxonomy): Eukaryota > Viridiplantae > Streptophyta > Magnoliopsida > Commelinales > Pontederiaceae > Pontederia > Pontederia crassipes. The sequence goes on from JAUKPH010000017.1 coordinate 10,701,000, forward strand.
TTGTTCTTCTACTCACGACCCTTTTAGTTTCAGCAATGATGATGCCCCTTGGCAGTAGTTCTACTGTAACAAACTGTAATGATGCTACCTAGTTCTTAATAATGCAAGCTCTTTCTGAAACAGCCCAATGCTGTATCTCTTCAACAGTTTTTGCCTGTGAAGACGATTCCCAGATGGAAGGAAATTTATGTGGATGTCAACTAAATGTTTCTCTTGATCAAACACAGTAATGCCGAGAGTCATCTGATACGGATTGTTGATACCTGCTTTCTGCTTTGCTTGTTTATTTAACCATCAAAAGGTTCTTAGCACTTGACGGACTCTGCAAAATGATCATTACCCACGTTGAGAAAGGAATTGCCCTGCTCTTGAAGATAAATAAGTTAAAACAAACTAAACAAAGGCAAAGGACACAATCGATATCTTAACACCTGCCAGAATAGAATCTGAACACTTTTCTTGTCGTCACACTTGAGTTTCTGATTGATGGTTTTGGCATTCCAGGAAGCAAACAAGCAGAGAAGCCAAAACCCAAAAAGCTTCAGAAATTCTAACCACAGGATTAATAGCACAATGCAGAGAGGACAACAATGTCTGAAACAAACTCTATGGTTCAAGCTATGAAGTAGTCAGTAGAAACAAACATATCTGCGAATACTACTACATGTCTAATGATACTAATGCACCAACAAGATTATGCTAAGTTCATGCATTTGTTCCACTGCCATGAACTCGATGCACCGTACCGATCCCAAATGTTTCAATTCCAGAAAACCCTGATCACCACCGCAGCAGTACCCTCTGCTAACAATCCAAGCTCAAGCCATGATTAATCATGAAATAACACGTATGGAATCAGAGATCACATTTGCTACAATTTTGACCTTCTATGAAGCAAAACTGTCGGTGTATTTACATCGCCGGAGGCGTATCGGGGAAGGTCCGAGCTACTAAAGTTTCATTCTTTTTCCTTCGTTTTCATGTTAAGCCTGCCGTGCCAGTTTGTTTGCTTACTAGTAGTATCCTCCTCCTCTGGTACTTCTAGACTGGTAGAGCTCCAACCTCACCTTCGCTTCCGGCAACAGCTTGTCGGCATTGGGATCCTGCTGCATGAACGCCTGCTTGGAGGACCACTCGAGGACCGTGAGCACCTCCGACTGCGCCAGCGCCTCGCTGTCGGGGACGTGGAGCGCGATGTAGCACATGAGGATCAACGCCGCTATCTGAACTCCCTGCTCCCCGAAGTAGACCAGCTGGACCAGGTGCTTCGGCCCTCCGGCGTTGATGATGGCCTTCGAGTGGTCGAGGTGGAGGTAATTCTCCGTGCACGCGAACTTGGTCAGGGCGACGGCCGCCTCCTTGGACACCACGGCCTCCCGTTCGTCGAGCAGCCTCACGAGGGGCCCGATGATCCGCGTCTCGGTCGCCCGGAACGTCCTGGAGAGGCACCCCAGCGCCACGATGCAGGGGACCAGGAGGTCGTCGTAGTCGGCCTTCTCCACGATCCGCAGGAGCTGGTCGACAACCGCCTTGGCCGCCGGGGTGTTGGGCTTGAACGCGGACCGCCTGAGGTTGGCGTCCTGCTCAGCGACGCGGGCGATCTCCATCAGGGCCATTGCCGAGTTGTACCTGACTTCTTCCGCACCTTTCTCCAACAGGACGGCGAAACACAGGAGGGCCCTCGACTCCGTGATGCTCTTGCAAATGGCCGAGTTGCCCCTGGCGAGATGCCACAGGGCCTTAGCCGCCATGGCTTTCATGTACGCCTTGGTGGCCGGATCCTCGAACTCCCGCCCCTTGATGCTGGTCCCGGCCAATACGTTGTGCTGCTGCTTCGTCCCGGTGGAGCCGCTGACGGCACCGCTGGGCGCGGACTTGTTTGTTGGTTTGGCAGTCATTGAGGACTGGATCACGGAGTGTATCTGATTCTGGTTGGCGTTGCTACCGGGATGCTTGACCTGACACTGCTCCGAGCTGTCGGCGGTCGCTGCCGCCGCATCGCCGTTACTGTTGTTCGCCATGACGACGGAGTGGATGGACATGTTCTTGGGGTGGATAATGTACTTGCTGTGCTCTTGCACAGTCTCGAAGGCGAGGTGGCCGACGAGCAGCCGGACGGCGTTGTGCTGGGCGAAGACGTCCTGGCACTTGGGGTCGCTTGCCGCGAGCTCGGACACGGCCCAGGCGACCATGGCCTGGACTTTCATCGGCCCCTCCTTGAGGACCTTGGCGAAGGCAGAGCAGGCGCCGGCGATGACCATCTGCTCCACGCTCTCCGTGTCGCGCGCAAGGAGTCCGATGGCGAGCGCGGCGCTCTCCTTCCCCTCCATGTGGCCCTCCTTCAGAAGCCGAAGCAGCGGCCCGACGCCGTCCTCCTCGATGATGAGCTTGCCGTAGCGGTCGTTGTCGCGGGCGAGGGACACGAGGCTGGCGGCGGCGTCCGCCCGGGCCTCGAGGGAGCCCGTGTGCAGAGTGGCGATCTGCTCCCAGATGAGGAATAAGATGGGCTCATTCTGGGCGATGGGCGGGAGGCCGAGGTGCCCGTAATCGTCGTCGTCATCGCCGTTCCCGTCTCCGGCGCCGGCGGAGACGCGGATGAGCCACGAGACGTCGCCGATGGAGTTGTCGAGCTGGGTGGACATCCTCTTGAATGCCCCGGCAGGGATGATGGTGAAGACGCGCTTGACGAAGCCGTGCGGGCGGCACTTGTCGACGAGCGCGAGGGCCTTGTCGAGGACCTGCTCCGTGTCGTCGACGATGCGGCGAGCGGGGCGCTCGTAGAGCTCCGCGCGGGCGGCCTGTCGGAGGAGGGCGGCGAGGCGCTCCGTCTTGGCCTTGAGGTCGACGCACTCCTGCCGGAAGGAGACGGCGTCGTCGGCGCACTTGGTCACCTGGTCAGCCAGTTGGATCGGCGTCGCCAGGATCTGCTTCACCCCGCCATCGCCCATCATCTTGTCTGGATTCTTCTTTGGCTTTTTTGTCCCCTTCTTGTCGTGTTTTCCCGCGTAATAATATATCTTGTTGGATTTGGGTTTAGATTACGACGCCTTCCTTCCTTATTGTAATTTGCCTTCTTCTTTCTTGCATCGCAAAAGACGAGAAGAAGAACAGGAACGAGAACGAAAAAGGAAAAAAACGAAAGATTTTATTTTTTATTTATTTTATTATTATTTTGGGTTATTTTTTTTTCGATAGGAGGAGGCCAAAGGTTTTTATCGCAAGGCTCAACGCGTTTTGCTCCAAGACTTCCTTCTTCTTTTTGTTTTTTTTGCTTAATTTAATTATATAATAACTTCTTTTTGTTTGTGTTTTATAATAATAATAATAATAAAGTTGCTACTTCGTTTCCCATTTTGTGGATATCTGATTTACGGTAACCGGCACAAAAGCAGCACTAGTGCACCTTGTTGTTTTGAAGGTTATCTTTAAAGTAAAATTCACAGAAGTTTCATATTCAAAAGTACCGTATTAGTTCGAGTTCCCCAAGTCGTATCAACTTCAAATTTCAATTCAATCAAGTGCTAATATAACTTTTAAAATATAAACACATATTCAAATATAAACATATTTTTACACTTATAAAGTGATACGACTCTTCGTCTAAGAATATTTTTTCATTAATAAAATAACTCATTTATTACACCATTTCACTTATAACACATGTGAACATATCTTTTCATTTAATATTGTAACACTTCATTGACGAAAAGATGTGACGTTACAATTCATACTTAACTAATTAGTATGAACTCATTTTCAATGTTCACGAAGTAATATATTTGAAATTTGAAACTTTCAAATTTTAATAAATAGTTTCACATGGACAAAATACGAAGGTGGTCACAGGCTTATATGTAGCTACCTCTTTCACCTATCAATATGCATTTTAAATTTGTGTGGGCCGAAAGTCCAAAACAAATAAATCTTGATTGGATCGGGAGTGTTATAGAATAGTATCAGAGTCAGAGTCGATCTCGCGTGCTCATTTGAGCCATGTGAAAAATACGGGCCACGAATTTATATGTAACTACCTCCTTCATTTTAAATTCATAAGGGTCGAGAGTTCAAAATAAATAATATCTTGATTGGGCAAGGGTATTACAAAGATGATAATTGAAAGAAAAATGGAAAAGTTATATCCAAATAAATAGACAAGAATAATTCATGAATAAATCAAAGAAAGAATTTTGGAATCTTAAGCTCCCCATCGGCTGGATGAACTGAAAATATAACCTGCATCGATTAGGGAATTCTTTGGAGATGAACATTAACCCACATGCACACTCATCACTCATGGCAAAGGAGGAAGTTATATATAACATATGCAGACTCCAAACTCATATTATATATTTTTCATCTAATTAAATTTCCTTTAAGTTACATATATGCATGTAAAAGGCATCTCATTCCATCGCATGAATGCTAAAGGTGAAAGCTCTGGTTAAATCTTTTAGTATAAAAAAAATGATCTGTTAACTGCTTTGATATCAAATATGAGCCCATGCATTAACCTGAAATTAAGCATCTTTTAATCAAAGTTCTAGTGATAGTAGTCTTGAATTCAACATTATCTATCGAAATTAGATCATCGTTGGGAATCTCAATTAGATTTAGGATTCGAGATGATATTTCCATTTTGTTATTTTATTCGGTGTATGAAAAACGATGTCGATGAGTCAATTTGTGCGACATTAATGATTACATGGACCCTTCACAAATTAAAGATTGATTCACCATCGAGTCTGATTAATTTGATAAAATCATTTAATAATAATAGATGATGTTCTCAATAATTTTTTTTTAAATTCGATAAGCCTAGTTAAGGTATGAGAACTGACAATCACTTTCACCCAACTGTTGTTGTTGTTGCTGAGATGATATGAATTAGTTGCGGCGATAATGATGATCCTGACCATTGGATTATGTAGTGGCAATCAGAAAGAAAAGGGTCAAGATTTAAATCTTTGCACCGGAAATACGATGCTACCTACGTGTAAATAATGTCTTTCACATGAAAGGTTATGTTATAACGGTTCGACTGGATAATTAAAATATAGCGGTTAATTATTAATGAATAGCGATTTATTTATAAATTTAATAAAAAAATATTTGATAAATATAATGATTAAATTAATGTATTGTATAAAATGATAAAAATAAACATAAGATATAATTTATGATCATTTTTATGTGTATCATATTCATAAATTTTAATTTAAATATTTATTCTGAATATTAATATTTTTAGAATATTATTTTAATATAAAAATATTGATTACTTCAAAATAAAAAACTTATTTGGATTGTAAGTAAAATTAAAGATATGATATATAAAATAAAAATTATATATAATGTTTAACAATTAAATTATTTTTTATTTTAAAAATGAGGGTATAATAGGAAGAAAATATAAAAATATTATCTTTATACTTTATAAATTAGTAGGAGCTGTTTATAGTGTTTTGTGTTCAAATTTTTAAACGTTATTACAAAAAATATTGATTAAACGCTTCTAGCATTTTGATTCTAACAAAATGATATTCCTTAGTAAATACTTTACTTTTTTTACATGCGAGCGTGAAAGCAGAGGAGTGTAATTTGTAAAGTTTACAATAATATGGATATCATGACGCAGATTTGCTTCTTGCATTACATGCATGACACAAACCAAAGTTACACAAAGCATACGAATAGCACTAAAACAGTACGTACTATGAACACACTACAGAGAACACACAGAAACATCTCAATCTCCATTAATTACCATCCATGCTCGCAGAGCAGACCACGTCGCCCGATCATTATCAGAGCCCAAAACCGCTGAACGTTATTAGACCAGCAAACGCCACGGCCAATGCAGCCAGGCCTCCGTTTCTTGAGCAGCCACTGTCGTAAGGAGTGTTGTCCACCAGCGGCTGCGCTCCATGCACCCCTGCCACCTGATTCGCTCCATTCAAGCCCTGATGCTGCGGGGCATAGACTCCTACGCCGCTCTGCTGCGACGGTGCCTCCACGGGCGCTTGATGCTCCGGTTCGTTTCCCGCCGGATCCTGCTGTTGTTGGCCGGAGGCGCCATCCCCGACAGTTATCTGCGGCGCGGGCGCCTGGATCGTCTGCCCGTGTTCTCCTCCCACTCCGGGCTGCTGCTGCTGCTGGCCAAAGCCTCCAGTGTTGGTCACCTGAGGCGTTCCCTGGGATGACTGCTGGCCGAATGGAAGGTTATCGTTGCCCCCGATCGGGCCGGAAAACGGCGGGGACTCAGGAGCCATCCCCGGCGACCCTGGCTGCCCGCAGCGTTGATTCAACCTTGGGTCGTCGCTGGCCCTCCAGACCAACTCCCCGTCCTTGTCCATGACTCTCATGTCCCCTTGGTCGACCAGCTCCATGGTCGCTGGGTAGTTGTTGTCGCCGTTGCCGTTGCCGCTCCACACTGAGTTGCTCCCGTCGAACAGCTCCAGCCCGTTGTCGTCGAACACGAGCGAGCACGCGTTGGAGCTGCTCACGGGCTCGCACTCCGACTCCCAGACGTCCTTGCCGCCGTCGGCGGTGTCCTGGATCTGGATGAAGCAGAAGTCGTTACCGTAGCCGGCGGACGGGACGGACCATCGGCGGACGAGGTAGGCGGTGTACTTGCGGGAAGGGGACGTGAGGAAAGGCGCGGCGCTCTCGTGGCCGCCCGGGGGCACGGTGGCGAGGACCTGCTGCTTGATGGCCCTCTGGATGAGGCCCTGGGGGACGTCAGTGGAGGTGGCGAGAGAGAGGACGGCGCAAGAGATCGCGAGGAAGAGGAGAGAGCTGGTAGTGGAGGCCATGTCTGCGGCTGCGATCGAACTCAAGAGCCTATCTGTGATGAAGTGGCCTTTTAAAGTGTTTTGGGAGGGAAAGGTTTTGGTGCAATTTGCAAATGGAGTAGCTATGAGATAATATCAATAACTAATATAATTACATATAGACATATTTATATGGTGGGAGTTTAGATTGAATGATGGTAGGGTTTTATTGTTTAAATGATCGATCTGACCTTTTTAATTTATGCTGACCTGTTTCAGTAGTTTGGTGTAACAGGTGCGTGACATATATATATGGGTCAATTAGTTTTATTTATGGTGGAGTGGTTTAATTACTAGTTCAATAAAATAATTAAAAATATTCTCCATGCACCTTGAGGAGAATGTCAAATGTCATAATCCTATGTTATAACTTACAAGCTTTGATGAGATTATGTGATATATTTCCTTAGCATTTGTCGTAGAACACATGCGATTGCAACAAGGCTAAATCCACGTACGTTTGGGGATGACCCGAGTTTGCTATGGTACCGATGTTGCACAAGGGTAAATTACACGAATGGTCCTCACACGAATGGTCCTTCAACTTTAAGTTAATTTTCAACTAGTTTTCCAATTTCAATTTGCAATGAGAACGTCTCTCATCTTTTATTTTCTTATACGATTAGTCCTCCTGACCAGTGATAGTAGGTTTTCTGGTTGTCTTACATACATGATCGACACGTGAGCCATTTCTCTTTCATCCACATTATTTAAGTCATCAACGTCATTTAACGCTCCAAATTAGATAAATTACATGGATCGTCCCCTCAACTTTGAGTCGATTTCTAAACAGTTCTTCAACTTTGATATTATTGCATGATTCATCCACTTGACCGGTAAGAAATAATCTCCTGATTATCTTGTGACGTGACATAATAAAATATAATAAAAAATTTAATTAGCTGCATAATAAAAAATATTATAAAAATTTAAGGACGCGGACGAATTGACAGAGGGGGGTGTCGGCCCCCCTCTCCAAGCTCGCCCTTTGGCGAGTTGGCATAGGGGGTGCCAACCCCTCTCTCCAAGCTCATCCACTGGCAAGCTTCGCACAATGGGCGCTAATGCCCCCTCGCGAGTTCGTCGACGCTCGTATCATTTTTATTTTTTATAGTCATTCAACTTTGAGTCATTTAAGGTCGTCACGAATTTGCGAGGGGGCGTTGACTCCCCCTATGCCAACTCGCCAAAGGGCGAGCTTGGAGAGGGGGCCGACATCCCCCCTCTGCCAGCTCGTCTGCGTCCTTAAATTTTTATTATATTTTTTATTATGTGATGTCAGCTAGTTAAAATTTTTTTATTATATTTTATTATGCCATGTCATAATCTTGAGCTTGTTTCTTATCGGTCAAGTGAATAAATCGTACAATAATATCAAAGTTGAGAGACTATTTAAAAATCGACTCAAAATTGGAGGACGATTCGTGTAATTTACTTGGTTCGGAGCGTTAAATGACGTGACGTGTCGGCCACGTATGCAAGGCAATCGGAAAACCCACTATCCGGTCAAAAGGACTAATCGTGTAAGAAAATAAAAGATGAGGAAAATTTTGATTACAAATTGAAGTTGGAGGACCAATTGAAAATCGACTCAAAGTTGGAAACCAATTTATAAGAGGCATGAAGGATTGAACTGAAATTTGAAATAATATACATTTGATTTGATTGGATCGATTAATTGGTTTTAGCCGCTGTAAACATATATCCTTCGCTCTTGAGCAATAAGAGATAATTATTTGATGTTTACTGCAGCGGAAGTAATAATTATTTGGTATATAGAGATCTCCCCATTCTTTTTGTGTCTAATATGAAGTATTACTCATTTATTATCATTATTATATGTGTACCATATTTGCTGGTACATTTACATGACCAGTGAGCTAGTGGTGATGACAAGGATATATCTAATTTTGAGTTAATTTGGCCGCCACCTAGGCGTCAAATATTGAAATGGCTAGGCGTCGTGATCAACCTCAAAAGTTATTAATGTCAAGAAAAGTTCAAGCTTTCATTTTCCTTTTGAAGCTGGATTAATCACTAGTAACTTGCAAATAGCAAGTGATTAATTTTCCCAATATCGTATCTATCAGTGGACTTCTAATTAACCTCATTCTACCTGGATTCCATCCGCGAATCAGTTCAGATCAAGTCATGGGTTATGTTGGAGCTTTGTCGGTAAGAAAGGTGTTCTAGTAGACCCAGCCCGAGCCACTCAATCCGAATTCTGATAGGTCAATTGTACGGGAATTTAGGTCAATTGTATTTAATAAGATTCACTTCCATCGGATTTTTTTTTAGAAAAAAAAAGTTCAATTACATATGCATTAAATGCATTTGATAAAAAAATGTGCACATGAATTCAGTTTAACAAAGTCATTTATTACTTACAATTGGATTCAATGAATCGATTGTTAATATCACCTCCTTATTAATGAAAATTCTATTTTTCCATATTTGAGTTCCATATATTCATGTTCATAATAATGCTAAATTGTACCCAAGTTATTAGGTCAATATTATTTTACTACGTATATATAATTTTAAAAGCATACAGGTGAGGTGACGAATGACGTTGGAAAATATCTGAAACAATTATTTGGAGTAGGAGACACTTTTAACGTGGAGTGAGCACATCTAATCCTTGCACTGTAACTAACCCAAACTAAAAGTTTGGGCTTGACCTGCAAAAAAACCATTCACGATACATTTCTCCAAGGCCGGCCAGCGCACGGCCCATTGCCGCTCAAGACCCCACACATCCACAGCGATCATAAAATAATATAAGACGGTAGCCGCTAAAAAAATCATTCACTTGTTACACTCCACACTCGCCCATCTCAAGGAGAAAAAAGACAAAACGTCAAAACCAAAAACAAACAAATCAATAAAGTAATAAACAGCTTCAGATCCATAAGAAGTTAAGAACTGCAAACAGATTTGCATAATACCGATTCAAACATTGGGAAAAAAACTGCACGAACAACAAGCAGATTTATTGATTTGTAATAACATCTTTTTTTTCTTTTCGACTAACATAAGAACGAAGCGAAGGATTAGAAGAGAAAGACCACAGACAGCACCGAGATCGAACAGATCTATCTCAGATCACAACCACTAATGGACTCCGACGATAATGCATAACTAACCGCCGTTATTCTCAGGAAGGAACGACTACGTGCGGCGAAAGGGCAACCTAAGATAGCTGGCCACAGTCGGCGATGACGACGGGCTTCTTGGTGGTGCCGCTCTGGGATCCGACGGCCTCCGCCTTCCTGACGACGTCCATTCCCTCCACGACCTGTCCGAACACGACGTGCTTGCCGTCAAGCCACGACGTCTCCGCGGTGCAGATGAAGAACTGCGACCCGTTGGTGTTGACCCCGGAGTTCGCCATGGACAGCACGCCGGGGCCCGTGTGCTTCCTGACGAAGTTCTCGTCGGCGAACTTCTCGCCGTAGATGGACTCGCCGCCGGTCCCGTTGCCGCGGGTGAAGTCGCCGCCCTGGCACATGAACTTGGGGATCACGCGGTGGAACGACGACCCCTTGTAGTGGAGGGGCTTGCCAGAGCGGCCGGTGCCCTTCTCGCCGGTGCACAGCGCCCGGAAGTTCTCCGCCGTCCTCGGGGTGACGTCAGCGAAGAGCTCCATCACGATCCGGCCGGCCGGGGCGCCGCCGATGGTCATGTCGAAGAACACGCGGGGGTTCGGCATTGTCGCGGATCGGCTTGGCTTCGCGTTAGGGTTTCCGCCGGAGAGGAGAATGGAGTGTGATCTAAGGAAATGGCAGTGCACGCTCCGATTAAATAGGGGCATCAGGAAGGAGGTCTCGCTCTCATCCTACATCCGAGCCGTCCATTTGGATAGGTTTAACCACGTACGGTGGGTTGCAGGGGTGCCATTTAACCGCGGTTAATCGATTCGGGGGTTTGGATAATGTTTCCAAGGTACATGTGCCATTAGTATAATTTTGTATCCCGTAATCCCACTTGAGCTAATTGAAGAAAATGATGCCTTTTCTTTTTAGAAAACTACACACACTCATAATATATATAAAATATTGTCGATGACCCAGAGCAATGGTTAATGTAATTTAAAAAATAAGATTTTTTTTTCTAAACGTACACCTCTCCTGAATTCATGTTATTTTGAAACTTTTATTTATTCAATTATCCTTTTGACCCTTATAAAATAAAATATTACATAAAAAATAAGACCGAGCTTTCAATTAAAGGACCCAATTCAACGGCCACTCGAGCTTTTTCTATTTTTATATCTCTTCAGTTTTTTCTATATAAAATGGTTTTTTTAGAAAAAAACTATTTTATATAAATATGAAAAAAAATTGAAAAGTTAACATTCAACATATGAAAGTTCAGTGATTAATGTGAAAGTTTGAGATTATTTCGAGAAAAGCCTATAGTTTAAGGGAGGTAATAAGTGAAAATAAGTCCTGAAATATATATATATATATATATATATATATATATATATATATATATATAATTCAAACCGAAGCTATTTAATGCAATGATTATTATCAAATTCGATTTAAACATTGTCTATCGTTGGAGCCAACTTTGTGGTAAAAGAATATCTCAACTGGTAATGTTTGCATGTATTTAATTATCTGACTAACCAATTTTTAGTATATTTGTTTTTTTTAAATTGTTACTTAATGAATATGCTGGTAATATTCAGTTTTCTTAAATTTTGTTAGTTAACGTCAACATTAATTGCAGAAAAAGGATGCATGCACCTAAAACATTGCATTAATTATGTGTTTGTGCATAAACTGTATTAATGGACCACAATGATAAGTTGATTTATTATGTTAAAAGAGAAACTTATTTCACTGCAGTTGCCAAGTTGTTTAGTTATTGATAATTTTTTATTATTTGATCCAACTCCAATCATTCAATTTTTTTTAACCAACTCGTGGACGATTCCTGTAACACCCTCAAAATCGCCTCTCCTGACACGTAGGTAATCAGGTTGACCTCGAAAGCGTTACACTATCTACTACACTATTGACCATGACCATTCAATAATATGGCTTACGTGACACTAATATAATAACAAAAATATAATCAAAGACTTTAAAACGGAAGATTAAACGGTGGAATGTCAAGGAACATTTGATAACATAAATAGTCCAATATGCGGAAGTTCAAACGTTAAACATCAAGCGAAAAGTGGGTAACATAGTTTATGACGAAATACGGAAATGCATCAGTTTAACATGCGAAAGAGAAGTTCGATGAGCGGAATAACGTAGCATCTCTAGACCAATTACAACTTGAAAGAAAAAGAGCAAGGAAAACTTTAAGCAATGTATCGGTCATGTGCAGCATTCTCCAAACTCTGCGCCCTCCATCCTCATTAGTTGGCAATATCATCTGCAAAATATCATTACAGGGGAATCGAATACTCGTGAACAAAAAGTCCAGTACAATAGCAAATAGACGAAGAAATAAAGATCAATGATAAATATGGAATCAATGAATCAATCACTGACTATAACAATGTCCATGCTTTATTCTTTACTATAATTATTCTTTGTCTTTACCATACTATGATCCATGCTTTACTGTACTTTACACTATGCTTTACTTTACAATACTTTATTTTACATTGCTATACATTACTGTCCTCTACTTTACATTGCTTTACAATACATTATTTTACTGTGGGTTGCACTACGTCTTTTACATTACTATAATATCCTTAAAGTTAGTTGTCATATGCGAGCTCGATATTATTAGATTGGGACGCTAGGGGTGCCTCTTTGCTCTGAAGCCAGTAAGCTCATAAGGGAAAAATGGTGGGTGTTAAGACCTCACCTAGTTCGAAAGGTAGGGAAAGAATTCCTACAATCCAAGAACAATGGTCAATTAAGAAACCTATAAGTTCACTGTCTCCTCAGCTAGCTACATGTCCCTCTGGCACAATACAATAAAATTAAGAGGAAGTAGTGTGATCATTGCATCACCCTTCATTCGAGATACAGGTAAGAGAAGACCTGAAATCTCAGGAATAGTGGTCATTGAAGACAGTAGCTTCGCCGTCCCCTCAGGTAACTACCTATCCATCCACTGCTTTAACATTGTTCTTTGCTTTAACATTGGGGGTGGCACATAGCGGTCCCATATCTTTATCTTTATATTATTTATCTTGGTTATCATGACATCTATAATTTAGATTCGACTGAAAGTAAATCTTTGTACAATAGGACTCAACCAATATAGGTGAATTGATTAGAGTCTCAGATTCTGATTTAAGATAATCGTTTGATTTACTGTGAGAATCGGTCGACCGTTTCTGGACCGGTCGACCGTTCCTCTAGACCGATCGACCGTTCCTTTGGTTTCGGCCGTGCCGACCTTAATGGACTTGGACCGGTTGATCGACCATTGTGGGATCGGTCGATCGTTCTGGAATATCGATCGACTGGTCCTCTTGGATCGGTCGACCCTCGGGGGTCTATGGATCGGCCGACCGTGCTTGAGAGCCGGTCGTCCGATTACTACACAGGATCGGTCGACCGTTCTGGTGATCGATCGACCGGTCACAAGCACAGTGCGAAGGATCGGTCGTCCGTTCGAAGAATCGGCCGACCGATTTCAATACCAGATTAGTGTGACGACAGATCGATCGGTCGATCGCCCTGTGAGGCCGGTCGACCGATTGATCAGAACTCCGACGAGTTCTTCGTAGAGATCGATCGACCGTTTCTAAAATCGGTCGACCGGTCCCTGCGATAAAATAGGGCCACCGGACTTCTTCCTCATTTCCGGCGGCCTTCCGGCTATTAAACGACGATGATAACAATACGAAAAAGATAGATAATCATCTCAGGATCATAATGAACTAATCATGCATATCAAATAATCATTATTTATTCGTCTAGGGATTTCGAACGCCAAGGTACCTTTGTTTTCGTTCGAATGAGTTCGCTGACGATTTCCCTAGTCGTGCTTGATCGTCGGTCGCTTCTGGGTAGATGGGAAGGTGCGCCTAAGCCTTGAGCACACCGAGGGAGGTCGTCGGACGTTGAGAAGTCGTCGGTCGTTCGTCGACGAGATCGTGCTCTGCTCTGCGTCGATCGCCAATCGCCGGTTCGCAGGAAGAAGAAGAGGAAAACAAGGCGGCAGTCGACGAGGGTTTTCAAGGGGGCACGAGGTCGCCCTCGCGTCCTCTCTTTATAGGATCAGCCGGCCAAGGTGGTCGGCCGATTCCGAACAGAATCAGGGGAGGAAATCCCTCCCCTATCGGCCGTTTCTTTTCTCTTCGTTTCCTTTTTTATTTTGATTTCGATTCGAATTCTGAATTGATTTTTCCTCCTTAATTGGCATTTAATTCATTGATTCCTAATCAATTTGAATTTATTTTCCTTATTGAAGGTGGCATCCGTTACAATATTACCCCCTTAAAAAAATTCGTCCTCGAGATTTTGATAAGAGTTAGGACTTACCGAATAATTGCGAAAACTTTTCTCGCATCTCTGATTCTACTTCTCAGGTGGCCTCATTTCCTTGATGATGCTTCCAAGCTACTTTGACTAGTGACACTTTCTTCCTTCCTTGTTGGTGTTCCTGATATTTCAATATCTCTATGGGTTGTTCTTCATATGTCAGATCCTCATTGAGGTTTGGTTCCTCAATTTGGATCACATTGGCGTAATCGTGCTTGTACATTCGGAGTAGAGAGACATGAAAGACATTGTGTACTCTAACATATGCTGGGGTAGGGCCAACCTGCATGCTGAATCTCTAATCATATCTAAAATTTTAAATGGGCCTACGTACCTTGGACTCAATTTCCCACGCTTACTAAAACGCATTACTCCTTTGGTAGGGGAGACATTGAGTAGGACTTAGTCTCCTGCCTTGAACGTGTGTTCTCGGCGTTTCTTGTCTGCATAGGCCTTCTGATGGTCTTGAGCAGATTTCATTCTTTTTCTTATTAGTTCCACCATGTCTGTATACTTTTGTGTCTGCTTCTGCAATTCAGCACTCAAGATATTTCTTTCGCCCACTTCGCCCCAACATGCCGGGGAGCGACATGGACGTCCGTACAACGCTTCAAAAGGAGACATCTCTATACTAGCATGGAGGCTATTGTTGTAGGAGAACTCTATGAGAGAAAGATGTTTGTCCCAATTACCATGACAATCCAACGCACATGCTCTAAGCATGTCCTCCAATGTCTGAATCGTCCTCTCTGATTGTCCGTCTGTCTGGGGATGGAAGGCTGTACTGTAGCGAAGCCTAGTCCCAAAGGCATTCTGGAGGCTCTTCCAGAATCTTGAGATGAATCTGATATCTCTATCAGACACAATAGTTGATGGGATACCGTGAAGCCTAACAATCTCCTGCACATATAAATCCATTAAACTTTCCAGAGATTGTTTTATCTTGATGGGTAAGAAGTAAGCCGATTTAGTGAGTCGATCCACTATTACCCATATGGCATCATGCCCCTTCTGAGTCCGGGGTAAGCCGATGATGAAGTCTATTGATATCTCTTCCCACTTCCACTGTGGGATACCCAGACTCTTCAAGGTTATTTAGAGTTTCTGATGTTCTATCTTGATTTGTTGGCACACTATGCATTTGGAGACATATTCTGCGATCTCCTTCTTCATATCTGGCCATCAAAAACTTCGCTGGACATCTTTATACATCTTTGTATTCCCTGAATGGATTGTAAATTCAGACTTGTGGTATTCGTTTAGAACTTCCCTTCGAAGTTCAGGGTTGTTCGATACCCATAAACGATCATGGTACCTGATGCCACCATCTGTTGAGACCTTAAAGTTTGTAGTCTCAAGACTGATCTTTATCATCATTGTTTGATACTCTGTCTTCTACTTGAGCTTCAATGATTCTCCCAATCATATCCGGTACTATATGTTGCATCATCATCAATGACTCATCATGTCTTACTCTTGGAGTCCATTTAAAAAGTTCCTCTATCATTTCAAATTGTCGAAGGCGCATGAAGGCAACATATCCTTTCCACTTTCGACTAAGTGCGCCAGCCACTGAGTTTGCTTTGTCGGGATGATAGTTGATAGCAAACTTATAATCCTTTAATAATTTCATCCATCGTCTTTGGCACATATTCAACTCCTTTTGTGTAAAGATATACTTTAAACTCTTGTGGTCAGTGTAGATCACAAATTCTTCTCCGTACAAATAATGGCGCCAAAGCTTGAGGGCAAACACCACTGCTGCCAATTCGAGGTCGTGGGTTGAATAGTTGACCTCATGTTTCTTCAGCTGTCTGGATGCATAAGCTACTACTTTCCCGTGTTGCATCAGTACACACCCCAATCCTGTGCCACTTGCATCACTGTAAACTACATAACCACCGTTGCCCGATGGTAATGTCAGGATTGGTGCTGAAGTGAGTCGCTTCTTTAACTTTTGGAAATTATCTTCACACTTGGGCGACCAGATAAACTTTTCCCGTTTTCTTGTAAGTTCGGTCATTGGCAATGCAATTTTGGAAAAATCCTTGATGAAGCGCCTGTAATAGCCTGCTAAACCAAGAAAGCTCATAATCTCGAAGACATTCTATGGTTGCGTCCAATTGGACACTGCTTCTACCTTTGTCGGATCCACTGCAATGTCATCTTTGGAGACAATGTGGCATAGAAACATCATCTATTCTAGTCAAATCTCACACTTGGAAAACTTTGCATAAACCTCTTTGCTCGCAAAGTCTCTAATACTATTCTCAAGTGTTCCTTGTGATGTTCTATACTTGGTGAGTAGATGAGGATGTCATCGACGAAGACAATTACAAACTTATCCAGGTATTCATGAAAAGTTCTATTCATGAGATCCATGAATGCTGCTGGGGCATTTATTAACCCAAACGGCATTACAAGGAACTCGTAGTGCCCATATTTTGATCGGAATGCTGTCTTAGTAATGTCCTCTTCTGCTACCCTTAGCTGATGATATTTGCTCATCAGATCGATCTTGGAGAACACCTTTGCTTTGGACAACTGATCGAATAAATCATCGATGCGAGGAAGCGGGTACTTATTTTTTATTGTGACTTTGTTCAACATCTTGTAGTCAATACAAAGTCTCAACAATCTGTCCTTCTTCTTGACAAAAAAGACTAGTGCACTCCATGACAAGGCACTAGCCCTGATGAAGCCTTTATTCAATAGTTCTTGAATATGATCCGTCAGTTCTTTCATCTCTATTGGGGCCATGCGATATGGAGCTTTAGAAATAGGTGCCGTGCCGGGTGCCACTTCAATGTGAAAGTCTATCTCCCTTCTGGGCGGTAGACCACTAACATCGTCAGGGAATACATCAGAAAATTCCCTCATAATTTCGATATCTTGAGGGGTCTTGGTTGGTTCTGTTATCTTGGTAATATTTGCAAGATAACCTCTACATCCTTTCTGGAGTAGTTTATGTGCCTTCATGGCAAACACTATGATCTTTGATTCTTTCTGTGCAATGTCTCTTATAATTATTTTATCTGTACTATGTGTACCTATAATCACTTTCTTTTGCTTGTAAAAGATAGAAGCATTATGGGAGGTTAGCCAGTCCATGCCCAAAATTATATCATAATTTCTCATAGGGATAATGATAAGATTTACAGGAAAGTTCTTTGTCCCTATCTCTATGGGTACATTAGGGAGATATTTTGTAGTAACTAGAGTTCCTTGTGGTGTCAAGATATTCATCTTAGGCTCTAGGTTCGTTGCAGTTAACCCTAATGTCTTGACACATTCTTCAAATATAAATGAATGGGAGGCACCAGAATCAAACAATACTATAGTGGGTAGCTTAGCTACGAATAGCATACCTCGAATGACATCATCGTCATTATGTGAGGTATCTTCTTCTAAATTGAAGAGTCTCCCTTATACCAACTATTGCTGCCCACGTCTTGGGCAGTTCATTGCGTAATGGCCCATTCCGCCACAGTAGTAGCATGCTCCAGACTTCATGCGGCATTCCCCTGCATGGGTTCTGCCACAAGTGTTGCATAAAACCCGCTCACCTTGTGCGGGTGCTATCTGTGGAGCTTTGGGAGGCTATTGCCTCTACTGCTGAGTTGGGCGCCTCTGCGCCTATTGTAGGGGCCTTTGGTTTTGTTCTTGTTGTTGTTGTTGCTATTGCTGTGGTGGAGGAGCTTGCTGTGAAGAACGATAGACCTGTTACTGTTGAGGGCGGTTGTACGGTTGGGGCGCTGGATAAGGACGGGGCCGATTATCCCGTCGATGTTGTTGACGGTTGTTCCCACAAAACTATTGCTGCTGATGGGAACTCTGCTCCACATTCTGTTGGGCCTTTTGAGCTTTTCTGCAGATCTTGTTGGTCTTTTTCAGTCAAGGTAGCCAAACTAATGGCATCCTCTAAAGTTCTGCAGTTTCCCGATTTTGTATGGAACCTCAGAGTGGGGTTCAGTCCGTCCACAAAGCGCTTGGTCGCATTTAATTCATCCATGATAAGCCTGAAGTACTTCCTCAATCTGACAAACTTTGTCATGTATTGCTCCACGGTCATAGTTCCTTATATTAGGTCCAGGAACTCCTTCTGTTTCAAGTCCCTTTGAAATTTAGGAAAGTACCGTGTCTCGAATGCTTGATGAAAATCTTCTCATGCGACAATTCTTACGTCAAAAAAATTGGTGGCCTTTCTTGCCTTCCACCGCTCTTTAGTGTCACTCTGGAGAGTGTCTCCAGCGAATAACACTTTTTTTGTTTTCGGGCACATCAAATATATCAAATTTGTTCTCTATGGCCTCCATCCACTGTTCCGCCACTATGATGCCTCCTTCTCCATTAAACGTTAGAGATTTTGACCTCCAGAAGTCTTGCAATGTGCAGGTAGAAGGGACTTGGCATCCTTGTTGGGCTGATGGTTCTGGTGGAGAAGGAGAAGGTGGAAGTGGAGGTGGGTAAGGTGGAGGTGGGGGAATGTAGGAGGTTTCCCCTTCATTGGGTATTTGGTACTCATTCCCACTGGTAGAATTATGTTCCCTTCTTTGATATGACATTTATAAAAAGATCATAGCAATGATTGAGAAAAACACATATAATCAAAGATCTTTAATTAGAATAAAAATTTTAGATAAAAATTGAGACCTTATGGCTCAATATCCGCTTAAAACAAAAGTTAATATCACTGTAAGGTTAATAAAAAAAACACTAAATATTTGTCTAAGGCACACTAAGGCCTTCACATTAAGAAACATTAAACGCTAATCGCTACGTCTAGAAAGTTCTCCAGGTTCATTCCCGGACTTCTTCTTCTTCGGAGGGGGATTCAGACACTCAGCATCACCATGTCTATCTTGATGACAGAAACCACAGTATTCCTCTGGATCTGTCTGGCTGATGGGGCTTGCGTCTCTGAACCGTAGTCCCCTTAAGGGCTCAGGAATTTGTTCTTCATCATCTGATGATATGTTAATTGGGTTGCTTGGTCGTCCCCCTCTTATTTCCAAGTGCCATCTTCTATTTATTTCTTCACGCGTTTCAGTGGGGTAGTAGAGGCGCGGGGAAAATGACTCAGAATCAGAATGATAGTCATTACTTTCCACTCTCTCCATATACGGATACGCCTGTTCCTCTGGAGTAGGCTGTGGTGGAATTAAGTACTTATCTTCACGTCCTAGCGCGTATTCTACATCCAGAATAGGAGGAGGATCTAGTGGGCGTGTACTTGTCCCAACTATATGACCCCTACCTCTTCTTACCACTCTGGTCACCATGCGACATGGAGACATCTATAAAAATGAGTTAACTCAAAAATATAAGTATAATTCATACATGAATGTACTTATTACTTACTTGAGGAGTGGAGCTGCAGATGCTTGAGAAGCTTGCACATGATTTTACTTTGAGCTAAGAAACAATATGAACAATAAATGTTATGCATGAACATCTATCCTATTATAATCAATGAGGGAGCTAAGAACTTATGCTCTGATACCAAACTATAACACCCCCAAAATCGTCACTCCTACTACGTAGGCAGTCAGGTTGACCTCGAGAGCGCTACACTATCTACTACACTATTGACCATGATCATTCAACAATATGGCTTACGTGGCACTAATATAATAACAAAAATATAATTAAAGACTTTAATGCGGAAGATTAAACGGTGGAATGTCAAGAAACATTTGATAACATAAATAGTCCAACATGCGAAAGTTCAAACGTTAAACATCAAGCGAAAAGTGGGTAACATAGTTTGTGACGAAATACTGAAATGCATTAGTTCAACATGCGAAAGAGAAGTTCGATGAGCGGAATAACATAGCATCTCTAGACCAATTACAACTTGAAAGAAAGAGAGCAAAGAAAACTTTAAGCAATGTATCAGTCATGTGCAACATTCTCCAAGCTTTGCGTCCTCCATCCTCATCAGTTGGCATTCTCACCTGCAAAATTCCATTGCAGGAGAATTGAGTACCCGTGAGCAAAAAGCCCAGTACAATAGCAAATAGACGGAGAAATAAAGATCAATGATAAATATGAAATCAATGAATTAATCACCGACTATAACAATGTCCATGCTTTATTCTTTACTATAATTATTCTTTGTCTTTACCATACTATGATCCATGCTTTACTGTACTTTATACTATGCTTTATTTTACAATACTTTCTTTTACATTGCTTTACATTACTGTCATCTACTTTACATTGCTTTACAATACATTGCTTTACTGTGGATTGCATTACGTCTTTTACATTACTATAATATCCTTAAAGTTAGTTGTCCTATGCGAGTTCGACATTATTAGGTTGGGACGCCAGGGGTGTCTCTTTGCTCTGAAGCCAATAAGCCCATAAGGGAAAAGGGGTGGGTGTTAAGACCTCACCCAGTTCAGAAGATAGGGGGAAGAATTCCAACAATCCAGGAATAGTGGTCAATTAAAAAACCTGTAGGTTCTCTGTCTCCTCAGCTAGCTACCTGTCCCTCTGGCACAATACAATAAAATTAAGGGGAAGGAGTGTGACCATTGCATCACCCTTCATTCGAGATACATGTAAAAGAATACCTGAAATCTCAGAAATAGTGACCATTGAAGACAGTAGCTTCGCTGTCCCCTCAGCTAACTACATATCCCTCCACTACTTTAACATTGTTCTTTGCTTTAACATTGAGGATGGCACATAGCGGTCCCATATCTTTATCTTTACATTATTTATCTTGGTTATCATGACATCTATAATTCATATTCGATTGAAAGTAAATCTTTGTACAATAGGACTCAACCAATATAGGTGAATTGATTAGAGTCTCAGATTCTGATTTAAGATAATCGTTTGATTTACTGTGAGAATCGGTCGACCATTTCTGGACCGGTCGGCCGTTCCTCTGGTTTCGGCCGTGCTGACCTTAATGGACTTGGACCGGTCGACCGACCATTGTGGGACCGATCGATCATTCTGGGATATCGGTCGATCGGTACTCTTGGATCGGTCGACCCTCGAGGGTCTATGGATCGGCCGACCGTGCTTGAGAGCCAGTCGTCCGGTTACTGCACAGGATCGGTCGACCGTTCTGGTGATCGGTCGACCGGTCACAAGCACATCGCGAAGGATCGGTCGTCCGTTCGAAGAATCGGCCGACCGATTTCAATACCAGATCAATGTGACGACAGATCGGTCGATCGACCGCCCTGTGAGGCCGATCGACCGATTGATCAGAACTCCGATGAGTTCTTCGTAGAGATCGATCGACCGTTTCTGAAATCGGTCGACCGGTCCCTGCGATAAAATAGGGCCATCAGACTTCTTCCTCATTTCCGGCGGCCTTCCGGCCATTAAACGACGATGATAATAATACGAAAAAGATAGATAATCATCTCATGATCATAATGAACTAATCATGCATATCAAATAATCATTATTTCTTCGTCTAGGGATTTCGAACGCCAAGGTACCTCTGTTTTCGTTCGAATGAGTTCGCCGGCGATTTCCTTGGTCGTACTTGATCGTCGATCGCTTTTGGGTCGATGGGAAGGTGCACCTAAGACTTGATCGTCGGTCGCTCTGCTCTGCGTTGATCGCCGATTGCCGGTTCGTAGGAAGAAGAAGAGGAAAATGAGGCGGCGGTCGACGAGGAAATCCCTCCCCTGTCGTCCGTTTCTTTCCTCTTCGTTTCCTTTTTTATTTTGATTTCGATTCGAATTCTGAATTGATTTTTCCTCCTTAATTGGCATTTAATTCATTGATTCCTAATCAATTTGAATTTATTTTCCTTATTGAAGGTGGCATCCGTTACAATTCCATTTGTGCAGCATTAAAAAGTCGTCAATCGTCAAGCTCAACTAATCCAATTAAATTCTCTCCCGACACGTACAGATTACTAATAAAAAAATTATTGATATAAACTCAAATTCAAAATCTTACTTAAACAAAAAAAATATTTACCGCTTCACCCGACTCTTATGGGTGTATCTCCAAGCATCCAATTAAATTTCAGGTTGCATGTACTGTGCACATGGAGTGAGTGAGCACCCGGAAGGCCGGAAGGGACCAGGATTTTATTAGCGCGCCTAAGTATTAAATGGGTGAACATGTTCGTAACAATCTTTGAAAATTAAATTAATCGAATGTTAATATTTTAAACACAGATCATTCTTTCCTTAATTATAAAAGTGAACAAAATAAAATTATAACACAAATTATTAGTATTATTTTCATATTTTTTTCTGTAACCTATAATAAAACTATTGTCTCTGCCTAAATATTCCCTTTAACGAGTTGAACACGTTAAAATACTTGTTTTTAATAAGAAGTCACGCAACCAAATTATAAGAAGTGGTATTTTTTAAAATTTTCTTATACTGAAATGTTTCTTTCCGGATGATTTTCTTTTATGCAATGGCCAAAACATAATTGGACAAGTAAGAATGTGATAATATTTGGACACCAAAATTATGGCACTACAATAAAAGGGGCGATTTTTTACTGAAATTAGAGCAATGACCATAATAATTTTTTTTAACAAATTTATTTTTCGATAAACGGAAGTTTCAACAAAGGTCTCAGCTTAAAATTTCGTTGGAAGTCTCACCTGTCATAGGATAAAATGTAGGTGCTGAGCACCTATTCTCAACATATATGCTGAGCAGATCCGAGCCATCCATTACAAAATCAACGTGTGCAGATATAAGTGAGCGATGCATGCGATCGTGGCCGTCCATTTTTTCCAGTGGCCTAAATGCATCTCAGGATTGATAGGGTTTACACGCAAAGACATGGGATCTTTTTTTCCCGTGGTCCCTCTCATCGCCTTAGGGTTTACACGCAGAGACATGGGATCTTTTTTTCCTGTGGTTGCTCTCATCGCCTCAGATCTGATCAGCCAGCTTCGACAACGACCTCTCATGATATGATCGGCCAGCTACTTCAACGATGACCTCTCATTGCCTCAGATCTAATCGGCCAGCTACTTCAACGACGACCTCTCCTGCTTTACCTTTTTCGTATGTGATCATTCCCTGTTCCACTTCTTTTTCTACTTTGTTCTATCTTCGACCATACATCTCCAAGATGTTTATTTTTTCATGTCCGCTCTCATCGCCTCAGATCCATGATCGGTTCTCCCTTTCGTTGACGTCTCTTTTCCTCGTCGAAGGTTCCTTCCTGCTTTACTATTTTTTTGGGGTATGTGACCGTTCCCTGTCCCACTTCTTTTCTTGTTTTGATCTATCTTCGACCACAGATCTCCCAGATGTTTATTTTTTTGTGTCCGCTCTCCTCACCTCTGATATGTGATCAGTAGTTGCTTCCGTTGACAAGTTGTCATCGCCTCAGATCGGTCCTCCCTTTCATTGACGCTGCTCTTCTTCTTCGAAGGTTTCCTTTCCTGCTTTACTACTTTTTTGGTATGTGATCGTTCCCTGTTCGACTTTTTTCCTGCTCCGATCTTTCTGAGATCTTTGACCACAGATCTCTGACCAACCATCCTTTTTATTTTTCTTGAACGAAGGTTTCCTAACAATGTAGCTCTTTATTTAATCGTCAATGAATATCATGTAATGAATGGTACATAACAGTGCAATGCAAATTGTAGACAATGTCTGAAACTAAACAAGAAATGTTGCCTAAATGTTATTGCCAAGAAGAAAACTATCATTAAAACTTCTTGGACGGAACACAATCCTGGATGAAGGCTTTATGTTTGTAGAAATAACCAAGTGGGTAACACGTGATGTTCAATTCTTTTTTCTTTGCGTTTATTGCTCTAAGAATAACTAAATTTTGAATCTCTTATATGAATCCAGATTGAAGCTTGTCAATATTTTCATTCGATGGATGGACCTATTGCAGCTCATTATAAGAAGATCATCAATGGACTATTGCATAAGATCAATAAATTGGTGAGCGAAAACTAGAAGATCGACGCTCAATCATTTTGGAAATTGGCCACCTTCATTTTGCTTTTGGTTTTAGTAATTACGTTATTATCTTAGAGCAACATGGGTATGTACTAAAAATATGGAACAATGTATGTTGAACTGTTAGAATGGAAATATGTACCACAATGAACAGTGTATGTTAAACTACTATTAGAATGGACAACTTATGTACTTATTTTATGTATTCAAAATGAAAATATGAGTATATATCGCAATGGTCTTAGTTTTCTTTGGCTTCTTTAATGAATTGGAACGCCCGCTAGTTTCGTTACAACAGTATATATGTTTCACCTTTTCCTAGTTTCATTGAAACGGATGACATCTTTTCATCAAAGGCACGATCTGAACATTAAAACATGCATACAACTTAATTTTACAAGGGGAATGAGTCAAAAAGATATGAACATATCAACGGCATCAACATATCAAATAGACTGATTAACTAGAAAATTCACATTTAACTAGAACATAGACAAACAAAGTAATTATGTAATCATGCATGCATGTTCAGTAGTTCATGTGAAGTTGTCACACAGAGAGAGAGAGTGATAAAGACAGTCGTAATTATCTAACATTCGGGGGACGATCGTCCATGGCGGTGTCCTCAAATCCAACGAAGACGAATGCTTAGGAGGCAGTGCGTCCTTGGATCAGCGAAGAGGGAAGGCTGGGGGTGCAGCGCGTCCGCCAAAGAGCTTCGGCCGAAAGGCGGCACGACCTTAGAGAAATGGTGAAAAGGGAGCTGGGGTCGACGCGGGCCTAGATCCGGTGAAGAGCTTCAGCTGGGGATGGCGCATCCTTAGATCCGGCACCGACGAAAGGTTGGGAGGCGATGCATCCCTAGATCTGACGAAGAGCTTCAGCTGGGGACGGCGCGTCCTAGATCTGATGAAGAGGAAAGCTTGGGGGCGGCGCGAGCCTAGATCCGACGGCGTGTCCCTAGATCCAACGAAGAGGGAAGCTTCGGCGACGGCACGGGCCTAGATACGACGGTGCGTCCCTAGATCCGATGAAGAGGGAAGCTTGGGGGGCGGTGCGTCCCTAGATCTGACGAAGAGGGAAGCTTGGGGGACGGCGCGTCCCTAGATTCGACGAAGACCTCCAGCTGTGGACGGCACGTCCTAAATCTGATGAAGAGGGAAGCTTAGGCGGCGGCGCGGGCCTAGATTCGACAACGCGTCCCTAGAAGAGGGAAGGTTGATGGCTGCCGGTGAAGAGGGAAGGTTGGGGGGCGAAGTGACGGAGAAATAGGGGAAAAGGAAGGGGGAAAGAGGGGAATGGATCGGGCAGGCGGGATTTTAGACGTAATTTTGGGAAAAAAAATAGACCAGACCGAGCGTAATGAGGCTAAACCGCGCCTTTTTCTTCAAAAAAGGGAGATCGAAATTCAGCCATCGATTTTCAAATGGAGGAAATTCAGCCATCGATTTTCAAATGGACGCTAGTCCACAGCTGTGGCCCCTAAAATGGTCCACAAGCTCCTTAAACCCTATTGTTTATGGTTCTCATGGTTACGCAGCTGAGCTTTGTAACATTGTGATAGACCTGCTGTAACATTGTATTTCTCAAATATGGTTATGCAGCTGCTAACTTGATAATTCAGTGCTCAACATCAGAGCAAATCCAACATGACTAGATGCATCAAAGCTTAAAGAAATACATAAATCTGGCAACTTCACACATGTAAAAGTTGAATAATCATTCTGCCACAACATGATGTGCATACATCAGAGCTTAAAAAAATACATAAATCTGGCAACTTCACACATGTAAAAGTTGAATAATCATTCTGTCACAACATGACTAGATACATCAGAAGAAGTACATAAATCTAGCAACTTCACACTACTTAATCTTTGTGGCAACTTCACACATAAATCTAAAATTAAACTTTTCAATGGAAACCGATGATCTGGACCGTGGAATAAAAAAATAGTATTTTAAAATAATTTCTGATGTTTTCTACATGGTCGGAAATTTTGCGACTCTTTCTCCCTTTGCTAATTCTCTCTTTTTTCGACTCCAACTCCGGCGATCTCAATCTTTGACCTCTGACGACTCCCACGAACTAGAATAGTGCCTCTGGCGAACCTGAACCCCAATGACAACAACTAAACCCTAGTGATGAACTCTCCTCAATTGGCAAGGAGGTTCGGCATTCGGGGTCGTTTGGTTAAAGAAATTTTTAGCAAGAATAAAAAAATCTATTTCAAAGAATATCGTATTCTAATTATATTCCTATTCTACATTTTATTTGGTTGAAAGACAAATATTTAATATTTTTATAATAAAAATATTTTACTATAAATACTTTACATTTATTATTATATAATAATACAAATTATAATATAATAATTTTTAGTTAAATAATGAAAAATAAAAAAGGTGGAAAAATAAAAAAGAAGGAGAATATCTCTATTCTATTCTTTTAAAAGAATAAAGATATTATTCATTTGTAAAGAAAAATGGTGGTTTCACGTTCTTCTAGGTGGTTTTGATGAAATCAAAGTTTGACCATCTTAATCTTAT
Organism: Pontederia crassipes; assembly: GCA_030549335.1. Classification (NCBI taxonomy): domain Eukaryota; kingdom Viridiplantae; phylum Streptophyta; class Magnoliopsida; order Commelinales; family Pontederiaceae; genus Pontederia; species Pontederia crassipes. Next base: position 10,727,784 of record JAUKPH010000017.1, read on the forward strand.
TCTCCGTCGCGTTTGCATATATTCTCGAGAATATCGAGATATTTTAGTCTTTATCCTTGAACCAAACGGCCCTGAATCATTTCTCTCCTCTCCGACAATGATGACATTCCACTTTACGGCTAGACTCCCAAAGGGGGGCGGATGTGCCCCTTGCTGAAGCCCCGCCGTGGTGCCTAAGGAGAAGAGAGGGGAGAAAGATAATTTTTTTCCCTCCACTGCACCGTAAATCGAGGTTGAAGGAAATAAGACCAAATGGAGAGGAATTGAGGGGAATCTCTCATCCATTCCCCTTCATTTGAAAGAAATAAAAAAAATGAATGATCCAATACCTGATAGATCTTTCCTGTTGTGATATTGTTGTCACGAGTTAGCTTGATATCAAGAAATCGTTCATAGTTCGAAAGATCTAAATTCACCTGCAAATGCAGAAGTTCATCATTCGAAATAATTAAAACTAAAGAAGACAACCAAAAACTGCTCAAAACATTATTTAACCATGTGGTCTAAACAAAACCTGTGATGCATTGCATATTAGAAATAAGTAAAATCAAGTGGGACTCTGTGCAACAACTTTACCTCACCGCCATCATCCAATACATATACTTCTCCATGCTCGAAGGGGGACATTGTTCCAGCATCAGTGTTCAAGTATGGATCTGCAAAGATCAACGATAAAAAAAACAAGTATAAGAATTACCAGGTTAGTAGCAATAAAAAAAGAATACAAGTCTGACTTGGTTTTGGCACAAAAAAAATCTGATTGCAATGTTTGACTTTATGCATTAAAATAATTTAAAGTGAATTATTAGAGTAACTAAACTCACTTGCAAAGTAACCGAAAATAAAAACTTGCAGAAGCCTCTGACAGGAAAGGATGAATTTGTCTACAAAGACCAGAACTATCAGAATAGACGCTTCCATTTTCAAATTTTGTCAGACGAACCAAAGGGCGTATAGAGACTGACATGGTGGCAGCTGAGGATTCAGCCAAAACAGGATTCGGCATACTACCAACAAAAAACACAACGTATGCATTAAGAAAAGTAATAAGTTTCTTTTCTCATCCTTTTCTTCCATCCTTGATTGAAGAAATAGTCAAATAATATATGTTAGGAGGAGCTTGAAGACAAAAGTACTGTGATATCTCATTGATTAAACAGGACCCACCGGAGCTAGAGGGCTGGAGCTCGCGGACGATGAACACCATGGAGGAAAAGGCCTTCTTCATGGAGCAGCAGGCCAATTCGCCCGCCTCCGCCATCTCAGGTCCTTGTAGAACAGGACCCGCCGGAGTTAGAGGGCTGGAGCTCGTGGACGATGAACACCATGGAGGAAAAGGCCTTCTTCATGGAGCAGCAGGCCAATTCGCCCGCCTCCGCCATCTCAGCTCCTCCCCATCGCTTCTTCTTCCCCTTGATGATACGGAGAGAGAGCGGCTACTCTACCCGGCAGGCGTTCTGCTCCACGATTGCCGGCAACCTCAGTCAGCCACTCCGGAGGCTGCGGCTGGATGTGGTGCCCACGGCAGCTCGACCACTGAAATGAGGCGCTACCTTCCTTGTGAGTTTTCTGAGAGTGTGCAGGAGTTAGGGCAGGGTTAGGGCAGAATGAAATGAGACAAATCAGATTTTAAAAAAAATCAGATTTTTCGGAACCATCGAAATTAGTCCCTATAATTTATCTTTGGGGACCAAGATTGTGATTAGTCCCTAAAATCAATGCTTAAGAAAAATTATTAGACATCGATATCTTAATTGGTCCCCATAACATTTGTATTAGGCACAAATTAAATTTTTGTCTATAAAATAAGAAAGAATTTGGGTCTAATTTTTTATTGGTCCCAAATAAATACTTTTTGAAGACTTAATTATGATTGGTGTTTATAGTATAGTCCCTAAATATTAATTTTATTGTAGTGTTCTCCTCTTCTGAAGTTTAATTTCAACTAGAAATTTTTTTTTTCTCTTCCTCTTCCCTTTTTAACCTCTCTTTTCTTTCAAATCCAAACATAAGCTTAGGGTGCCGGCCAAATCTAGCCGTCAACCACTCGATCTAATAATAAAATGTTGGGATCCTACCATGAATTCCTAGACTCAACAATTAAATGATGGGATCCAACCATTTTATAGCCAGATCCGGCCCAGAACTAGTTATTATGGTTAATTTATTTAATTAAGTTAGTGCATTAATTTTGACTATTGCTAATTTAGTGAATTAATTGATAAAACATTAAAGTTAATTTTTGTTATTAATTTATTAATGATAAATGTAGACTTCAATTATTAATGTTTCTGTTAATTTAAAGTTAATTTTGTAACCTATAAATTTTGTTAGAGACTTATTTAATCTGTTTAGAATTTATATTCTAAACGTTCTAAATTGTTTTGTTATATTAGTAATTATAAATTATGAGTTGGGTAAAGAACGGAGACATCTATTCAAAATAGCTAATTATTTTTATGATTGAATATATTATTGTTACTAACAAATTCCTAATAACAAATTTCATGAAAAATTCAAATTTAAAAAAGGCGAACATATTACATAGACTAGATTGGAGGGAATTACGCTAATGAGCACTGAAGAATTTTGAACGGATAATGTTGGGGTGAGAAAAAGAATCGTGTGTATGATCTCAGATCGTTTTGTTGGCTATGCTGATATTAAATTTGGGCGTAAATAAATGTTTGGTTATCCTTGTCAACAACAATTATAAGAACAATTTCAAAAATAATAGTAACAATAGATGTTAAAATTTCAATAATAAATAAATAAAAATTATGATGTGACAAATGATGCATAGTGAAAAAGATGCTGACGATAACGACCATAACTAGTAGTACTTTTTGCATAATTATTGTAAAATTTTTAGAATATTCAAATTTAATCATGAAAATCTTGAATTTTGTATATATTAATTGTACTTTTAATATTTATCATAAATATAATATTATAATTTATTATCTACATTGAATTATTTAAATAATTTTTAAATTTTAAGATAATCGAATTTTTTATTTTAAATTTTAAATTTGCATAAAATAATTTTTTTACTAGATGAATTTCTCTTCGAAATTTATAATGGTTAAATCCGTAAGAAATTTTAAAGAATAATGTATCCTTAAAAAATTTGAATTTGTGCAACACCCAACGAAATTAATAAATCGAATTAATTTGGTCATTGTATGTAATTTCATTTAAATACCATCATAACTAATCTTTGAATTTAATTACTCATTTGAAAGGAAGTACTATTGCTTAGCAAACATTCTCTTTGGGTTGTTATTCTTTTAGCTACCTATATTTTCACGTGATTTTTTTTATATCTTTTCCAAACCCTACACCTTTATTAACTTTATATTTATGACAACATTAAAAAATATTTTATTCTACAAATTGATATCAATCACGTTTACAAGTTTATAATATAGCTATTAGCATTGGAATTTGTGTGGAACTATCCCGTGCCACAACAAGTGAACCCGTTCTTATGGCTGATACTCCATGAGGGACTTTTAACTAATGAACAAATGGCATCTTTGCTCTGGACCTGGGTGCAGTGGATGCACAATATATTCATTACGTGATTATCCAAAATCTTGATTCCTATGGAGCTTGGGTGCGTTTACATTATCAGCAATGTAAAATTGTAAAAGACCAATGCAGAAAGTAAAATTTAAAAATTACAATTCAAGTGATAATGTAAATTATTTTCTCTTCCGTAAATAATCTGTATTATCACTTCATAGACAATATGAATTGTCTAGACAATGCAGATGATTCATTATATGTCACAAGCGAACAAAGTAATGTTATGACTTTAAGTAATTTAATACAATATTACTTAGTAATTCATAAATATTATCTCTAAATAAACGCCCTTGCTACTTCTAGAAAATAGACTACCATGCTACCATGCTTCTTTAAGCTTCATCTAATTAATTGAGTGGTTGATTATTAACCTTCAGCATCAGCACAGGGCATGCGATGGTGAATGGGGGAAAGTTTTTGCCACTGTGTTGCTGTTGATTTTGCATAATCGAAATAAAAAGGCCTTATGCAGCCACATGTGCTAGTGGCACGGATTGGCACAATCGTCTCGGACATACAATGCAGCTTATGATGTGGTGCAAATATTTCTCAAAGCACCAAACACTGGGTGCAAATTAGCTAGAGGTGGACAAAGGAGGGATGTGTTAAATTAAACTCAGATGGGGCTACTAAAAACTCAGGAATGACCAGAGCAGGTGGAGTGATACGAGGCAACAACGGAGAATGGCTAGGTGGCTTCTCCCACAGCACAGGCCACATTTTTTTTTTGGGAAAGAAAATATTGTATTAAGTAGTGGAAAGACTGAGGGAGTCGTAGTATAAAATTCTGTCGAGGTCAAGAGGAGGTTCATTGACCCAAAAATGTTCGTCATTTTGACGGCAAAAAAGAATTAAAAAGTCAGCAGCCGAGTTACAACTTCTAGGGCAGAAAAGAAGAACAGATGGCGAGAGGCTATCAATGGTGCTCCAAATGTCAGAGATGATGCTGCGAATTTGCCAAGGACAAGTGCGAGTGTTCCTGATAATGTGGACCAAGCTCTTCGAATCCGAGTAAAGTTTGATGTGGGTGATCCGACGGGAGGCGCAAGCGCGAATAGCATGAAGAAGTGCACAGGCCTCGGCGTGGAGAGCAGAGACAGTACTAGCACTTATAAAAATAAGATTATCAGTATTAGTCTAGAGTAGAAAATCGTAGCCCTCATAAGAACTGGCCCCACAGAAGGAGCCATTCGAATTGAGAATAACCCAATACGAAAGGGGAGCCTCCACTGAACCCGCAAGGGATTCTAGGAGTGGAGAGAAGGGGGGAGCCTCAGAAGTGTGGGCAACAAAGTTGATAAATTCGTAGGAACCGACAACAGCCCTTTCCAGACTATGTTAATGGTTGCATGCCTTGATCTGGAATAGAAGTCATTTCTCAGATTCCAGATTCCCCATAAATAGAAAAAAAATGATAAAGAAAAGAAATTATCTAGAAGGCAGATCCAAAATGGCTCCCTCCTTGGTCCAGGAACCCGAATCCCAAGAGGAAAAAAACTGAAAGCTAATTTGAAATTTCTATTGAAAAGTGGCCCAGACTTGAAGCGCGAAGGGGCAGGAGAAAAATAAGTGGGAGACGATTTCCGTGGCCAGGCCACAGAGGGAGCAACGTGGATCATTCATAGGAGAAAAATGCTGAAAATAAGATTTAGTTGGGAGGCGGTTATGAAAAAGTTTCCAGAGGAAGAAGTGAATTTTGAGGGGAACCCGGAACTTCCAAATCTCAAACAAAGGCTGCCATCCAGCCACCATGGTCGGCACAACCTGTCGGTAAACGAAGTTATACCCGCACTAGCACTAGGAATCCCATGATCATTAGTCCACCAGACCCACGCGTCATCATAGGCAACAATAGGAATGTAAATATTATAGATAGCCACACAAGTAGGAGTAGTAAATAGTTGGGCAAGCAGAGTGGTGTTCCATGTTTAGCATGTATAAAAGTAGCACAGGTCGACGAGGAGTTGTTGAGGAGGCTAAGAACACGATGCACTAAGAGAGAGGTTCTTATGAGATGGATATTCTTAATGCAAGACCATCCACAGAGCGGGGAGACTGGATGGTGTGCCAGTTAATTAGATGGGCCGATGTGCGGCCATTGCCAGAGTCCCGGAGGAAGGACCAACTAAGCTTCTCAAGAGAATAGAGGATACCCCTAGATAACTGGGTCATACCCGGAAGGTAAGTGGGCATGGATGAGAGGATGGACTTAATGAGAGTGGCACACCTAGCCTGAGAAAGTAGATGACGACGCTAGTCAGAGAGCCTAGTGGAGATTTTGTTGAGGAGAGGAGCTTGCTGAGAAGCTGGGATGCATTTAAGAGAGATGAGGGTCCCAAGGTAGGTAAAGGGGAATTCACTAGGCAGGATGCTTAGAGCTGTAGTAATGGATAGCCTACGACGAGGGTGAAGTTTGATAGGAAAGTATATAGCAGACTTGAGGGTATTAAGTCTTTGACCAATGAGATCTTCGTAGGTTTTGAGGATGTAGAGGATGCGACGGCAATTAGGAAAGGAATCACGAATGAATATGAGAAGGTCATCTGCAAAGAGGAGGTGGCTTAAGGAGAAACTACTGACGGTGAAGGTCTTGATACGACCAGCAGCAATACTGGGTTCAAGTAGAGAGGTGAAGACTTGCGAGATGATAATGAACAGATAAGACGATAGGGGGTCACCCTATCGGATGCCTTTATACGATCGGAAGTAAGGTGAGGGGGAACCATTGATCATACATGAGAAGCGGATGAGTGGACACAAAGATCAATCCAAGAGATAAAGGAAGGGGGGTGTTTCATGAGAGTGAGGGTCTTGATAATAGCATTCCACGAGACATGATCAAACGCCTTCTCCATGTCGGCTTTAATAAGCATGTCCTAATGCGGCCGAAGGAGAGGGAATGAGTAAGTTCCTGGACAATAAGAATGTTATCCTGGATGCTACGGCCAGGAATAAATGTAGATTGCATGAGACTGATGAGAGTGCTCAACGTAGGCCTAAGCCTATTAGGAACGATTTTGGCAAAGACTCTATATAGGACGTTACACAAGGATATAGGCCGATAATCACGGATGGTCGAAGGGGCGGATTTCTTGGGGATGAAAACAAGAGAGGTTTTCCCCCAATCGCTGGGGAGATGGAAGGTTAGAAATGCTTATTGAATAGTAGAGATGATACATAGACCAATAATATCCCAGTGGGTACGGTAGAAGTCAATAGTAAAGCCATCCATACCCGGGGCGTAGCCCGAAGGCATGCTCCAAACTATCAAAGTGATCTCGTCCTAGGTGATAGGATGGGTAAGGGCAGAAATGAAAGAGGAGTCGCAGGAAGGAAGCGTAGGCCAGGCAGTGAGGGGTGTGGAAGCAGTGTGGGATAAGTCATCCACACGGGAGGGTGGCAGAGGGATTGATAGTGATCCACGAAACTTGAGAGATGTGCTCAGGGCGAGTGAGCAAACTACCAGAATCCGAAAGGACCGAGCGAATAAGATTGTGCTTGTGTGAAAAATTTAGTGTTGTTATCACCGTGCTGGAGCCAGGAGGTGCGAGCCTTGCTCCACCACTTAAAGTTGATTTGGCGGAGAAGGGCGGCGTGAAGATGATAGGAGGCACGGAGACAACCGAGATCATCCGCGGAGAGGCCCAAGGAGGAATCGCGTTGCTCCAGGAGAGAGATGGTAGCGAGGGTTTCGGCAGCTTGAGTTTCTAATCTACCCAGAACATCACGGTTCCATCGAAGGGTGTCCACGCAGATACGGTTGAGGGCCATGGAGATGGAAAGGTGATTAGAAGGGGAGGGCCAGTGGCGCAAGACAATTGCTTTGACGTCCGGATGGAGAAGCAAAAAATGGTCGTATTTAAAGGTGCGAGAACGAGGAACTTTGATGTCAGAATGGAACAAAAGAGGGACATGATCAGAAGCACACCGATGGAGGGCAGAGAGATCGAAATTAGGAAAACCAGTAAGTCAGTGGTGACTGACTAGCATACAATCCAGATGACAGAGGATTCTAGCATGGCCTATACGGTTATTCGTCCAAGTAAAGGGATTGCCAGAAAGGTTAAGGTCAAAGAGACCATGGTTCTGGATGAAGTTGCTAAGGAGTCTAGAAGAGCGATTGGGGACAAAGGGATTGCCCCCATGCTTATCCGCAGAAGATAGAATACAATTGAAATCGACAATTAATGCCTAGGGAAATTCATTGGAGTTAATTAGGTTTAATGTGTTCCACAAAAGAATGCGTTCAGAGGGTAAAGGACTGGCGTAAATACAAGATAATAAGAAATGTAAATTTTCATAAGAGACAACCGCATGTAAAATATGATCAGAGGTGAGTAAAGGGGTAACCGTGTATCCTACCCACGCCAGGCGAGGATAATACCTTTTGCAGCACCTGTGTCAGCACAAAAAGTGCCGGACTAGAAAGGTCCGAGACAACGAAGCACCTGTTTAGATTTTACAGACCCAACATGACATTCTAATAAAATTACAAAATTCGGAGAATGAGAAAAGATAATATTGTTAATCCTATCGCGGGCTTTGGACCGGAATGCGCCGCGACAGTTCCAAGCGAGGATCTTCATGATAATAGAGGGAGGGTGTCCGCCGGGCCTTGCACAGCGGCAACAGAAGAGGGAAAAAACACTCGGGTAGAGAAGTAGGTTTCTTCTTACCTTTCCCTCGGACCGGGGTTGGAGATGGACGCGGACGAAGGGTGGGAGTAGGGGGCCATAGGCTTATGGAGTCGGGACTTCTTCCGTTCCAGACGAGGGGCCGGAAGTAGGTCGGGATCCGGCTCATCTTGGGAGGAGTCACCATCAAGCACCTCCACGGCAGCTAGCAGACCTGTAGAAACACAAGAAACAAGAGCCTCGTGGGAGGGGGGAATCGCCCTGAGGCCCGCCCGCATTGACAGCGATAAGAGAGGGAGGGGCGACAAAGTTAGCAGATAGAGGGGGAAGACGGAACAGCAGTGCCGAGCCGGGAAGAGAAGAGACTAGGTTGAGAGGGATTAGGGGAGAGAGTAAGTATTAAGTTAGGATCGTGAGGCGAGGGGACATGTGGACAGTTGAGATGTGTCAGAGATGGATCAACGGTCGTCGAAGCCGTGTTAGTACCTTCGGGACTTCCAGCCGCATGGTGAGCGCCCGACGAGTGCAGAAGGCTCGAAGGGCAGTTAAGATCCAGCGTCGGGGGGCGGGGGAGAGGCGGCTGTGAGAGCCAATGGCCAGTTGCAGAGCGAGAAGCACGCATCCAAGACCAAAGAGCAGAGCTGCCGACCGGGACTCCCCCACCGCGCTGGCATGAGAGCAAGCTTCCAGACGGTGGCCAATGGTGCCACAGCGGTAGCAAAAAGTTGGAGGTTCTCGTAGTGGCCTGCTGAAGGTACCGGTCGCCATTCAGAAGGAAGATCCAAATGGCCTGCCAGAGAGGAGAAGCAAGGTTAATCTCCACGCAGGCACAGGCACAAGGCGCATTCATGGAGCTGAGGGCATTTTCATCAATGCAGAGAATAGAGCCAAAAGCCGAAGCGATGCGTTTGAGGGAAGTGGGATTACGGAGTTCGAGACGCAAACCAGGGAACTGTAGCCAAATGGGAAGATCCAGGGAAGAGGCCGAGTCGAGGCGGAGGAACGGCGAGAGCGAGGCCACGCGGAGAAAATGGCCACCAAACTCCCAAGGTCCTCCGGTCAAAACCTGCATGCGAGCATCTTCATATTCGAAGGCGAAGAGAAACAATGAGTTACCGAGCGGCGAGATGATCGGGGGAAAAGTAGATCCCCATAGCGGCCGGAGACCCTCTTGGAGCGCATCCAAGGAACCTATGAAATGACTAACAAGACACCTGCGACGGTAATCAGAGAAGGGGAAAGTGTCAGACTCCAGGATAACCACCTCCGCGGTGGTGGCCGCTTGGAGTTCCCTGAATTGACGAGGCGAGATGGCAGAGGAGGTCAGCAAAGCCGGTCGGCTACCCCGAATAGCATTGAGCCACGATTTAGTCGGACGAGGGGGGATTGAGGTGGGGACAGGAAGAATGTCATGGTAAGAAGGAGTCGGAGGAGGGGGGTATTAGAGGGAAGCAAAGGAAAGGGGTCATCATCGGGAGCGGAGGACACCTCCATGGGGGAGGTACCCACCACTGGCGAAGCCATAAGAAAAGGAGAAGTAGCGATGGGTTTTTGGCTGGCACCTCTGGCGGGGATCGTCGAAGACGAGGGAGAAAGGAGACACTCAATCGGCGGCAGCGTGAGAAGGCGCAAGGTTTTTTGTTAAGATCGTCTATAGGAGCCCAAAGAAACCCTTGTAGAGCTAGCTGAATACCTTGATTCCATTACATAGGCCACATCACATTAGTTGGAGTCGAGCTATGGATTTTCTGTGTTAGATTGCAGTATGTATGAAGGCTAGGATTTCGAAAGGCATTGGTGGAGGTTGACTCTATTTCAATTACTCCTTCAAGATGACAAATCTTTTGTCAGCTTTAGACCTTTAAGGCGAAGAATAAGACACTATTCTTACGATTTTTACTGAACAATCTTTGGACCTACATGCGATGATGACAAAAGTAAAGAAATTCACGAGTTTTGATGTTCGCTGTCTCTGCTCGAACTGCTCCCGTGAGGTTGCTGGAGCAAGAAGATAATATAAAATATGTATTTGGATTATAAATTCTTAATCCAAACGAGGCCTTAGTAGCTACAATTAAATCTTGGATAAGAAAGAGTTAGGATGTGAGAGTGACACATATATTTTGCGAGGCAAACAGATGTGCAGATTGGATGGCTAATCTCGCCCTTACACTATCATTAAGAGTTAATCATTATAGCACCCACCATATGGTGTTGGAGGAGTTTTGCCTGGTGACTTATCTGAGGCATCATTATTCCGCTTCTATCATGTTTAGTTTTAATTTATGGGTTTCTTTGATCCTTGGCTATATCCTTGTATCAAAAAAAAAAAAAAATCTACTTGTGATTTATATAATTACATTAACACATTTTTATATAAGTTTTTTAATTAATTATGTGTTTATATATATAAATTATTAAGAAATATATGATAATAATATAAATTTTTATGAATTTAATTATTCAAATATTTCTGTGGTGAGTTTTTCAAATTAAAACCCTCTTTTTTATTTATAATTTTTTTTAAATTGTGGTTTTTATTTGTTTCTTCAGTTGGTGAAAACCATTTTTTGATATTCCAAGCAGTGTTGTAAAATTCGGCCTAGTCTGGCCGATTATGTCCGGGAGAGGAAACGGGTGCTGGGTCGTTTGACTCGTGTTGAGCCAATCAAACCCAATCAAAACTCGGGTTTGACCAGCGACCCATCAAGATCAAATGAGCCGGTGGGTCCAATATTTTTTTCATTTTTTTAAATGAGCCAAACTCAAAACTAAAAAGACCCTCGTTCGCCATTTGCATGTCATGGTCTCAGCGTCTTCAACCTTAACTCGGCGTGCGGCGGTGACTATGAAGTGGAGGATCCAAGTCACCGACGAACTGGCAAAGTTGCAGCGACGATCGACGACATCCTTCCTTCAAGTTGAGTGCGTACAATTCTCAAGTCGACGAACTGCTTGAGACCTTAATCCGACGATTAACTTCTACGATCCGACGATTGGCTGCTGCAATCCGATTATGATGTCTTCGTCATTTCTCAGTAAGGTCATTACTTGATTCTTCCTACCTTTTTCCTTTGACTCGCTCTCATTTTTTCCATTCCTTTCATTACCATTTTGGAACGCTCCCTTGGTTGGAGCCATTGCCGGTCGACCATGGTCGCGCCGCGATGCACAACTAAGGCACGCTTGTGAACCGACCTTGGCCGGCCAGCCAGAGTTATGCCATGGTACACGATCGAGGCATGCCGATGAGGTTTCCTTGGCCGGCCAGCTCAGGGGCACGCCATTGGCTTGGCTGGCCCTCCTTGGTTGGTTGATCTCGGTTCGCCCCAATTTGATCAATACGACGATCTTTTGATCAAATTCGGATCAATGGTGGGATTATATTTGACAGCATTAATTCCAAGTACAAGCGAATTATTATGTTTTCATAATCCTTCGCTAAATACGCCTCTACTTACCCAAGAAAAAGAAGAAAAATAAAACAAAAAGAAGGAGATTATTTTGACTCCGAATTAATACTATTCTTTTCCCTGTAAGGCTGTAACATCTTGGACGATGTATATACCTAGTTGAACATTTTTAAATAAAGATAACATTCTGAATTTAATTTCTTGACTCCATATTATTGACTCCGGATTGATCTTTACTACGAAGTGATTATAAAAAAAATAGCAAGCATCTTGACACATTCATATTTAAAAATTGAATGATAACTAAATTGGGTTGGTGAATTATTAAAATTACAAATATAATACTCTTTTTTCCTATCGACTTAAATTTTTAACAACATTAATTAGCAAATTAATTTTAACATATTATCAGAGCTAGCCATTATAAATAACTTTCTATCTCTCATTTTAGAGGTCGAGTAGAAATATTAAATCCTTCAAAATTTGAAGTTTCATAAAAAAACTCCCCAACCACTTTCATCCTTACCAAGATCCTTTCTTGTATTGTAATAGAAAAAGTATTCAAAATATACAGCTGGATATACAAGTCCGCTGTGTTTTAAATAGATCGAAAAGATAACGAGCGAATTGGGCTCGACTCAAACTCAAACCCCAACTCAACTCAATTCATATCGGGTTCGAGCGATGATTTGGCCATTTGCATCGCAATTACCACATAATCGACCCTTGGCGTGGATCAAATCGCGTTAGTTTCTTCGCCGAACTCCTCCTCATCCTCCTCCTCCGTCGCCGCCGGCCATGTCGTCCGGCGAGCCACCGCTGTCTCCGCTCATCGCCGCCCAGATCAACCATCTCCTCCAAGACTCCGCCCTCTCCGCCAAGGTTCGATCTTTAACGAAACCTTCTCGCCCCACCCCCCCCCCCCCCCCCCCTCTCGAACAATCTCTTGACGATGATTCGGCTTCCCTTCTACGATCCTTAGGTGGAGCAGATTTGGTCGAGCAGCAGCAACGCCCGGTACTCCGATCGTTTAACGCTCTCCATCCCCTTCTGCCTCGACTACGTCAAATGTGAGCTTCTCCCTTCCTCTCCAGTCGGCTGTCGAATTGCCTTTGACGTCGAAATTTCGTGCAGGGGACGTCATCTACAACGCGATGTTCCCGTCGGTGGCGCCGGATTTCGTCTTCGCGCCGGAGGACGAGGACTTCGACCCTTTGTCCGGGATCGGCGACGCCGACGGGGCCAACAAAAACAGCTTGTGCGAGTGGAGCGCCAAAGATCACACTCGGCTTCTGGCGCTTGTGCAGGAGATTAGGTTGATTTCAGTATTCGAAGTGCCGCGCTGTGCTTTAGTTTGGTGATTGCTTCCTTGATAACTCTCTGCAAAATGCAGGGACTTGTATTTGCATTACCAGAGGAAGAGGGCCGCAGAGCTCGATGATGCGAGGCTCAAGTTTGAAATAAGCACGATGCTCCCTAGAGAGGTGAGTTCTAAAACACATTTGATTATTTCATTACTATCCTAGAGGCACTATAAAATGTGCTTTCTAACTAAAAGAGTGAGGTGTGCAACAAGTGTAAATTGTAAATATTAATGGATCGTCCCTCATTTCAGTCTGTTATGGCTAAATCGGTTATGTTGTTGAACAATCTTATGCAATCTGAAGTAATAATCTTTGGCTTAACCTCAGAAGCTGCAAATTAAATGCAACCAGAAAGCAGCATAAACATATTGCTGACATGACATTTGTAAATTTCCAATTACTGCTCTTACACTTTTCTGAAATCTCGTGAATAATAAAATTGAGTTCTTGTATTTTCCCAAGGAGTGTGTTTTCCTACATACGACCCAGGATTTAAGTACTTTCTCTTTCTGAACCTAATGTTAGTATGTCAACTTAATTCCACCTTCTTATGCCTCAGTGATGTAAATTCAAGGCTCTGCTTATTGATTTTTTTGTTGTCATAGTTTGTTGGATTTCAGCAACTATTCTTTTACGGGATTTTGTGTCATGGTGAACAGAGTGTCCCTTTGGCCTTACTAAGTTAATAGAAATTAAACACATATTTTCCTATAAAAAGTAAATATTTAGAAGGTATCACCTAGTGGGATAAGGCTTTGTAGTTGTTGTTGTTGTATTTAGAAGGTATCAATTTTTTTATGGTGATAGATTTTATAGTATGACATCATACTAAAAAACTATTTTGAGAACAGGGATAAACGTGTTGTAAAACATGTCTTTGATCTTTTAGTTGTGAAAGTGTGTGTTTTATCATATTGTCATTATGAGCTGGATAGTGACCACCTTCCTAGTTATTCATTTAACTCTCTATAGAACAATAAATCTTTTTATGGTCACTTTTCGTTCAATAGTAAATAATCATCATTTTGCATCATCTGTATTTGTTCTCAAGTTTCCTTTGATCTGTTTAGTTAATCTTATATTTTTTATTAAGCATTTGTTCTGCATGATTTAACAGGGAATTGAAGTATGTGTGATTTCTACATCTGATAGAGTAAGTCTTTAAGATGTTTCCATGAGCTCACACTTTTGACCTGTTCTTCTGCTTTATCTTTCTAACTACAATTTTAAGTTTGTTTTAGTCAGAGGAAGTGAAATTTGCTGTACCTTTATTGGCGGATATGGACATAAACACAGTTGTACAAGCATGCCCTTGGAGAAATCAACAAAAAATCTATTTACAGGTTCTTTTCATTTCTCTAACTTGTTTGTAAGAATAATTCTTTTAATATTTGAGAAAAAAAGATACATAAGATACAGACATTATGGACAAATATTTTTAAAAAACTGAAAGCATCTAGATATGGAGTTTCGTCAAGGGCATTATGGAAGTTAGTTAACTCCCGCTCGATATTGTTCTTCATAGCCATAGATGGAAAATGATAAGATATCAGATTCTTTTCTTTCTAGAGAATCGAATTTGCATTTCAGAGGTGATGTATGAAGATTGTCTTTCACAAGAAACATCAAATAATCTATGGAAGAAATATAAAGCCAAAAGCTGATAGAATAACTTCTTTCATTCTTTTTTTGTTTCCATCTTAGTTTACTGTTATAACTGTCTTAATTTGCTTAGATGCACTTGTCAGTGTTGTTCTGGAACAGATGTACTTAGAACTCTTAATCTAGTAGACTGATTCCGTTAAAATGAAGTAAACTGCTTTGAACCAAGCCCTACTGTACAGATGAGTGTTATTCTAGGATTTCATCTCAGTTCTGCATTTTGCAGGTCATATTTCCTGTTAGCCGAAGTTATTCTGCTGCTCCTGCACCGAGAATAAAATTAGTTTCTACGCCAGAACTAAGGGCTTTATTCTCCATAGAAGATGTCAAACTACCAACATGGGTAGATGGAATGTAAGACTTGACTTTGTATGCTTGTTGATTGTATTTTTACGATGTTCTCCTATTGTTATTAGAGTCGCTGCTCTAGTTGATATTGCTTTACCTTTCTGTACATAGGTGCATGGCTGAATATATTCCTGCAATTGAAGATAACGTCAAGATGCAGGTTGGCCTATGTTGTAAATTGACACAATCATGAATATTTAACGTAGCATCTCAATATACTCTATCTTTTATAGAACTGGCAAGTTGTAAAGTGGATATTTTAAAATTTTCCTTTTGATTTTACTCATCTTTCTAAGGCTGTGCACATAGATTGGTCACTTTTCTGTTTGATATATTAGCTATGATTGTTATTCATAAAAAAAGATCCACTACAGAGGCGATTTATTTACTAAGGGAGATGATGGAGAAGTATCGAAGTAGGAGAAGAGACTTACATATGGCTTTCATTGACTTAGAGAAGGCGTATGATCGGGTACCAAGGGATGTACTTTGGAAAGCCTTGCAAAAGAAGAGGGTGAATGTTGCCTACATTAAGGTAATACAAGATATGTACGATGGGGCATTGACTAGGGTTAGGACACCCGGAGGTGAGACAAATGAATTTCCTATAGGAATTGGCCTACATCAAGGATCAGCTTTAAGCCCGTATCTATTTAACTTAGTTATCGATGCTATAACCGAGAGTATCACAGAGGAGGTACCTAAGTGCATGGTATTTGCGGATGATATAGTACTTTTAGCGGATTCAAGAGAAGAGATTAATACAAAATTGGAAATATGGAGAAATACGTTGGAGTCAAAGGGTTTTCGTTTAAGTAGGAATAAAACAGAATATATGCATAGCAATTTCACAAATAAACAACTTAGAGACGATTTGAAAGTTAGGTTAGGGGAGGATATAATTCCTCAAGTGACAAAGTTTAAATATTTAGGATCAATTGTAAGACAAGATGGTGAGATTGATGACGATGTTAATCATAGAATTCAAGCTGGTTGGTGTAAGTGGAGGAAAGCCACTGGAGTTCTTTGTGATAGAAAGGTACCCAATAAAGTTAAAGGAAAATTCTATCGTACTGCTATAAGACCAGCAGTGTTATATGGTAGTGAATGTTGGGCTATGAAGGGACAACATGAACGTAAAATGGGGGTAGCCGAAATGAGGATGTTGAGATGGATGTGTGGTCATACAAGATTAGATAAGATTAGGAATGACCATATACGTGAACGAGTCGGAGTGGCTCCTATTAGTGAGAAAATGGTAGAGAATCGTTTGAGATGGTTTGGTCATGTTCAGAGAAGACCATTAGATGCGCCAGTAAGAAGAGTAGATCAAATAATCTGGAGTCCGATTAAAAGAGGGAGAGGGAGGCCAAGGCGGACACTTGGCGAACTAATAGAGCAAGATCTATTGGTGAATAATATACCGAAAGGTTTGGTTACTAATAGAGCGGAATGGCGTCGTATGATCCATGTAGCCGACCCCACCTAGTGGGATAAGGCTTTGTTGTTGTTGTTGTTGTTGTTGTTGTTGATTGTTATTCATAAAAGTAATTATGTATATCTGAATAGACTGCCTATTGAGCCTTTAGGAAATGCTTCATGGGTTTGCCATCCCTATAAATCGTGACTTCTGCAAATGTTTTCTCTGTCAAAACATTTATGTATATACAACAACAACAACAAAGCCTTATCCTACTAGGTGGGGTCGGCTACATAGATCATACGACGCCATTCATTCGTTGATCCATTGTCATAAGATTCGACAGGGTTTTATACTCGGGGCCTAACACAACCCTCCTTTATCCGGGCTTGGGACCGGCTATAAAACATAGGCGGAGTTAAAACATTTATGTATATATGAGAGCATTTTCATATATGAGACTTTTTGTACTTCATATTTTCCTTTATGTACTAGGCTTGTGATCATTCCTTGTAATTGACAAAAAGATATATATTGGACTAACTCTCCAGGCAAAAAAGAAAGAAGCTATAAGTAATCATATTCTATTGTCAGGACTTGAAAACTATAAGGATTACTTCAATCTGCTTGCTATGGCTGTTTGTGGCGACAGAGAAATTCTTTTATATTTCAGAACAAGTGTTTCTATATGGAAAATATAGTGCCCATGGCGCATATCTACACTTCAGAATGGTCTAAATATAGTTGATATCTTCATTGTACATATTTCTCCTGTTAAGATTTATTGATTAATAAAATGGATGATAGCCACCATGATTGTCATCCTACTTGCCTTAAAAAAAACTACTACAACAACAACAACAACAACAAAGCCTTATCCCACTAGGTGGGGTCGGCTACATGGATCATACGACGCCATTCCGCTCATATTCGTTGATCCATGTTCATGAGATTCGACAGGGTTTTACGCTGGCTGTCGGGGCCTAACACAACCCTCCTCCTTTATCCGGGCTTGGGACCGGCTATAAAAAAAACTACTACAAGGAATTGTATTCTATTGTCACGTCTTGTTTACTTTGAACATCCTAACTATTAATTTGCTTCAGATTAAGTTGTATCTAGCATTAGTACTGCCTTGGTCACGGCAATTATTTTTCAAATCTTTGATACCCTTTCTCTATTTACGGATTTAGGGTTCTTGCTGTCTGACTGTTGCTCTGTTATATGATTCGCGCAAGTAATCAACTAAATTCGTTTAGTTTCTTTGTGCGAAGACTATTTAGTCTTTCACAAGTTAATAAGTTACAAGTTCTGTATGCATTCATTTCTCTTTATAACTTACTGGGGCATGTTAAAGGTTGTGGAGGCAACTGCATCAATTGGCGCGAGAAGGCGATTCATTGAGGCCTTGGCCCCCTTCTTTGGGAGGCCAGTAGAAGCTGATCCAGTGCGTCTCCGTGTTATCCTTTCACAACTTTTTTTTTTCTTTTCCTCAATATATTTTTTGATACCTTCTTCTATTAGGTATTTTGTAGGAGAGCGACTGTAATCTCTGCAACTGGTGTTTTTACATTTCTGGTATTTGATCTCTTCTTATATTCCCTTGAAACAAAACAGAAGGATCTCCTTTTGTAGCTTATTCATAGGAACTCTTGTAGGACTGTCAAAATCAGTTTATTATAATGGATATTGTTTTTTTATTCCTGCTACTGAGTACCAGGTTATAAATGTGTTAATCACACTTCAAGAATGATCTGTCATTTTCTACAAAATAAACCACCTGTTTGCTGAAATTTTGTATGGAGCTTTAACCTTTTATAATTGAAATGCAAACTGTTTGCATGTTCCAGATATCTACGCCTTCATTTAATTGGAGATTTCTTTTTCTTCTTTGTTTTGTGTTGGAGCCCAAATGCATCTAAACTTTTCCGTTGGTACAAAATTTGTCATAACATCTATCATCTGATACGCTACTTATCACGTGATTCTAGATCTCTACACAATGATCTTGCTCTGACTTCTATTTGACATAATTGTTCTTTGTTCTCAAAAAAAAAAAAATTGTTCTCTGTTATTTAACATCCCTTATCATAAGTCATTGGACAACTAACGAATTGTCATACTGTTTTAGTAGGAACTTAAAATTTGTGTCCTTTAAATTGTTTTTGTTGTTGATATCTATACAGAACCATGTTTCCTATGCATCTGCTTGCATGCTTTTCTTGATGCATGTCAAATGTATGAAGTTATGAAGCAAACCTGATGTCATTCCAGGTTCATTTTTTGATTCCATCTCAGTTTCCGAAGCAGCAACCCACCTTGATAATGCAAAGTTCTCAGGTCATTACGATACTTACACTTTTATTCTGTTTTCATGCATGCACATCTGATGCATTCTACACAATACTTGGTTCAAAGCCAATTCGGTTTGGTGATTTCATAT
Source organism: Pontederia crassipes (assembly GCA_030549335.1). Classification (NCBI taxonomy): domain Eukaryota; kingdom Viridiplantae; phylum Streptophyta; class Magnoliopsida; order Commelinales; family Pontederiaceae; genus Pontederia; species Pontederia crassipes. The sequence goes on from JAUKPH010000017.1 coordinate 10,746,659, forward strand.
TCATGTCTCAGTATGCATTAAAAGGGTGATTTACCCTATAATATCCGAATTTTTTGTTCACTTCTAATGTGTTATTCAGATCTTACCATCTTTTGTATCTCCTCTTACATCAAACAATAATGCATGTTTGTGCAATATCAAGATTTGCCAATCCATTTCCTCCTATCATTAAAAAAAAAAAAAACTAGATCGAACATCCAACAGGAAATGGTTGGAGTTTCAGGACTCAAACAAATACTTGCAGCATCGACGAGGTGAACCTAATCTCTTGAGGATTAGGTGCTTATGATACATGAGTAGGGATGTGAGGAACACTTTCTGAATGTGTTTCCTATATTGTTTTGTTGCGCTTTTGGTGGTGCCTGAATAAGGATTACCAGGATTAATGCCTTCACAACTGACTTTCTGCGATTGCATATCTTTGTTTCTTTTATTACGTTGGTATCAGGAGGAAATCATGTCACATTTTGATATCTAAATGCATGTAACATAAGATTGTTGAATTAGATAATAAAGATACCTTTTACATTTCTCCAAGAACTATAATGAACTGAAATACTATCTGTTACTTCAGTCAGCAACCCATTTGATGTTTTTGATCTCATGCCTTATTTGTTCCCTTCTCCCTGATCTCATGAGTTGCCTTCTAAATATGTTACAGCATTTCAATTCTCAAGGCACTCCAATATCATCACATCCAATAAATGATTATCCATGGAGTCCTAGATGGGATCCACAGCAAATGGCTGAACGAATATTGTGAGTGGCAGTGTGCATGGGTTTAAGGTGTTGATGGAATGCCTCTGATCGAATTGTTTTTGCAGTGAATGCTTGGTTGACGAGTGCTTGAATTTCAAGAGGTTCTGCGTCGATGCCTTACCTCAGTAAGCATAATTCACTGCTCCGCCGAAGACTATCTCCCTTGGTATGGGTTTCTTGTTTTCCTCTCTTCTTGTTGAATGTCATAAGTTGTTTCTATGTCACGATCTTGAATTTTGTTATAGGTGAAGCTTCTCTTTAGAAGGGCCTAATCAATGACTTGAGACCTTGTAGTGTCCTTGGAGAAAGGCTGTCCCCATCGAGTGATGCCAAGTTGTACTATAACGACCTTAAAGTAGATTTTGTTGGTAACTCAATTTCTCTTGAACATTATGAAACAGTGTTTATTCTTAAAACCTGATCATTTGCCAACTCTCGGCGTCGTCATGAGTTCATCTCCAACAATGATCTAATCCTAAGGATTTAATGCAAAGCAAGACAATCGTTATGAATAATACAGCCATTGTATCAAGGTGTGTTCTTCGGGTGTGAACCGATCGGATCCAACCCGACCAAGGGCACGGTGATGGTTCGGGTTTTTTATTTTAATTTTAAACTTATATATTATATGCAAATGAAAAAAATATTAAAATAAATTATTTTACATGTGCAAAATATTATTTAAATACTTAACTTATTTTATATTTTAAAATAAATATTAAACAATGGAACAAATATAAGAAAAAAATAAAAAAGAAATGATGCATTGAATGATTCGACCACAAAAGAGACTGACTCAACTTGGATGGGATATAAATATTAATTTTCATAGAGTTTTAAGAGTGTTCAAAATATAGTAAACTTAAATTAGAATGAAAAATGCAAGTGCTCGAGTCCACTTGTTAAACTTATAAAATCAGACAATCTAGTAGTTCATTATCATCAACTTGCCCTCATCAATAACAATCTCATGGTTTCACTCTCTCTTCTTGTATTTCACTTGTTTCGTTGGTATTTCATTTCTCACTTCGATTTATTTTTTTCCTTTTACATTTATAGGATCTTGTTTTTCAGAATTGTCTTGTTTTTTTATCATACTATCATTATCGCCTACTTGAACTTTATATATATATATATATATATATATATATATATATATATATAATGTAGGTGTTTTCTACTTCACAATGTTCTCTATCATCTCCATCTCCATTCAATTGTATATAACTGAGATAAACTATATGAAAATTTTAATCATGAATTATTGGATGAAAATTTAATAATATAAAAGATAGAGAACAAGGATAAGATACACCAACATTGAAAATATATTTGAATATATATATATATATATATATATATATATATGTTATAAGATTTTTTTATGAATAGACTTTTAATGTCTAATAATAGACTAACATGACCAACTATTAAATAGTGTGTGCAAATATAATAATATTATCGAAAATTAGTATAATTATTTTATAATTAAATATATTTGAACTATGATTCCATGATACGCCTTTTTAAAAGAGTTTAATGATTCTACGTATCTGCCAAAAGAGTAGACTTGTAAGCTAAACAAGCGTCGTCGATAGGGATGGCAACCGCCGTTGTTCGGGGCGGGGGACACCACCCCCGCCCCGACCCCGACAACTCACCTCCGCCCCCGATCCCGCCCCGAATCCCCGATTCGGAGGAAATTTTAACCCCCGCCCCGATCCCCGCGGGGCCCCGAATCCCCGCGGGAAATCCGAATCCCCGCGGATGGGGGCGAGAGCGGCGGCGGGGGGCGAGAGAACGGTGGCGAAAAGGGGCGAGAGAGCACGGCGGCGGGCAAGAGCGCGGTGGAGGCGGGGCGAGAGAGTGGCCGCGGCGGGCGAGAGCACGGCCGCGGCGGACGAGGGCACGGCGGCGGCGGGCGAGAGCACGACGGTGGGGGCGAGAGCGGCGGCGGTCGAGAGCAGCGACGGGTCAAGAGACCGGCGGAGGGGGTGAGAGAGAGCCGACGGGTGCGAGAGACCGGCAGATCCATGCGGATCTGGCCGTATCCGCGTCGGATGCAGCCGATCTCGGAGGCGGACGAAGAAGAAGAAGAGAGAGAGGAGGGGGATATCGGATGCGGCAGATTCGTACGGATCTGGCCGGATCCGCATCGGATGCAGCCGATCTCGGAGGCGGACGAAGAAGAAGAAGAGAGAGAGGAGGATCTCGGATGCGGCTGATCTCGAATGCGACCGATCTCTTCTTTGATGGCCGGCGAAAAGGGGCGAGAGAGCACGGCGGCGGGCAAGAGCGAGGTGGAGGCGGGGCGAGAGAGCGGCCGCGGCGGGCGAGAGCACGGCCGCGGCGGGCGAGAGCACGGCCGCGGCGGGCGAGAGCACGGCCGCGGCGGGCGAGGGCATGGCGGCGGCGGGCGAGAGCACGACGGCGGCGGGCGAGAGCACGACGGCGGCGGGCGAGAGCACGGCGGTGGAGACGAGAGCGGCGGCAGGTCAAGAGACCGGCGGAGGGGGTGAGAGAGAGCCGGCGGGTGCAAGAGAGCGGCAGATCCGTGCGGATCTGGCCGTATCCGCGTCGGATGCAGCCGATCTCGGAGGCGGACGAAGAAGAAGAAGAGAGAGAGGAGGGGGATATCGGATGCGGCAGATCCGTGCGGATCTGGCCGGATCCGCGTCGGATGCAGCCGATCTCGGAGGCGGACGAAGAAGAAGAAGAGAGAGAGGAGGAGGATCTCGGATGCGTCTGATCTCGAATGCGACTGATCTCTTCTTTGATGGCCGGCGAAAAGGGGCGAGAGAGCACGGCGGCGGGCAAGAGCGCGATGGAGGCGGGGCGAGAGAGCGGCTGCGGCGGGCGAGAGCACGGCGGCGGCGGGCGAGGGCACGGCGGCGGCGGGCGAGGGCACGGTGGCGGCGGGCGAGAGCACGGCGGCGGCGGGCGAGAGCACGGCGGTGGAGGCGAGAGCGGCGGCGGGTCAAGAGACCGGCGGAGGGGGTGAGAGAGAGCGGCGGGTGCGAGAGAGCGGCAGATCCGTGCGGATCTGGCCGGATCCGCGTCGGATGCAGCCGATCTCAGAGGCGGACGAAGAAGAAGAGAGAGAGGAGGAGGATCTCGGATGCGGCTGATCTCGAATGCGACCGATCTCTTCTTTGATGGCCGGCGAAAAGGGGCGAGAGAGCACGGCGGAGGGCAAGAGCGCGATGGAGGCGGGGCGAGAGAGCTGCCGCGGCGGGCGAGAGCACAGCCGCGGCGGGCGAGGGCACGGCGGCGGCGGGCGAGAGCATAGTGGCGGCGGGCGAGAGCATGGCGGTGGAGGCGAGAGCGGCGGCGGTCGAGAGCGGCGGCGGGTCAAGAGACCGGCGGAGGGGGTGAGAGAGAGCCGGCGGGTGCGAGAGAGCGGCAGATCCGTGCGGATCTGGCCGGATCTGAAGAAGAGAGAGAGAGGAGGGGGCGACTGCGCGGACGAAGAAGAGAGGAAGAGAGAGAGAGAGGAGGGGGCGACTGTGCGGACGAAGAAGAGAGAGAGGAGGGGGCGACTGCGTGGACGAAGAAAAGAGGAAGAGAGAGAGAGAGAGAGAGAGAGAGGAGGGGGCGACTGCGCGGACGAAGAAGAGAGGAAGAGAGAGAGAGGAGGAGGGGGCGACTGCGCGGACGAAGAAGAGAGAGAGAGGAGGGGGCGACTGCGCGGAGCCGCAGACGAAGAAGAGAGGAAGAGAGAGAGAGAGGAGGGCTGCGATTGAGGTGATTGAAAGAAAAAAAGAGAGGAGGGATGCATTATCGGGGAATCGGGGCCCCGACGGAGCGGGGGGAACTACCCCCGCCCCGATCCCCGAAAGAGGGGGCGGGGCAGTTTGGCTCCCATCTCCGCCCCCGCAGGGAAAAAATTCCCCGAAGATGGGCCCCGAATGGGAAATCCCCGCGGGACCCGCGGGGGTGAGGAATATTGCCACCCCTAGTCGTTGACCAGTTTCGTGTATACTTATTTTACGCACACGCGCTGGAAATAAATTCGAAAAATAATAATGTTACATATATTATTTTTCGAATTTATTTCCAGTGAACCTCCTTATCTGCCTTTTCAGGTTTCGTTTGATTTTTGGTAAGATTTTAGAGCTTTCCACCTTTATCTAATTTGCAGCTTTAGTTTGATTTTTAGTACAACACTTTGGACCTTTCCCACTGGATCAGATCGATACAACAAAAAGGAAAAAAATAACACAAACGATCTATCCACTTCTTGTTTGTTGACAGATACTGGGCTTGTCGTTAGAACTTAGAAGAGTCACCAAACAGAACTGGCAAGAGCTCAAACTTCAAAGAAGCAAAGGTTTCCGGAAACGATGTGTTTGAAACGGATTCTTGTTCATTGACCGAGGTAGAAGCTCGCACATTTTCGAAGGCCAGGAACTCCATAAAAAAAAAGAAAAGAAAAAGGAATATTGATCATTGAAAATCTATCACTATGTTCTTTTTCCAGAAATAAATGTTTCTGAAATTTGAACTAAAAGTTATTAGCTCTCCTCCACAGGTCAACTTTCATTGCTAAAACAAAAGACTTGATGTGTGTCGCCGCACACTTTTATTCTCAAGTTATATAATAGTTCATCCCAAAGGTCAATGTTGAACTATCATGCGATTAAAAAGTACAAGGTTAATCAGCAGAAAAATTAATTAGGATCATGTATATCTACACCTACATGTGGATGAACTATAAAACTTACACTAGTTGCAACTCTCAAACACGAGATAGGTTGACAGTAAGTTCAAATTAACTTATGCTGCAAAGATCACACCACACCAGAAGGAAGACGAAGCACCAGTTGTCCTCCAACAAGGCTGCGTGAAGAAAAAAGGAAAAAGAAAAAAGAAAAGGGTTCAGGTTTGAAACGTAAAAAAATGTGGAAATTTTGAGTATAATACTTGACCGTTACCTCTTCACGTAATAGTAGCAGAAATCTGCAAGGATGAACGTTTGAACAATCTCAGCAAGAAGAACCATAGGCGGCCACAAGCCATAGCCCAGAGCTGTCAGCAGGCGCCCACGAGTATCCAAGACCTGTAACAACGAATTTTTTTTTCAATAAACTATCCTACATTGGTAATTCCAAAAGACCATCCTGTATTTGTTAGTAAATGCACATTCAATAAAAATATTTCATTTCAGATTGACACCAATCTAATAGGACAGTTTTTTCTTCATACAGATTCCAACCAACCATCTTATCTTGTGAGATGGAACACATTCAGCTCTACTTACAAGACAGAAAATGCTAGAGCAAGCTAACGAAAAACTACGTTAATAGACTGAAGATGACAATATAACATATAGGAAGCTATCAATAAAATGTAATACAAAAATGGTCAACTTGGGTAGATGCAATTTGGCCCTTTCCACAATTTGTGCTTGAGGATTTTCTGTAGTAATTAAATAGTAAAAGAAAATGATGAATCCCATAAGAGGCAAACCTGAAGGACCCAATGTGCACAACTCAGAAATCTTGCAACACCCAGTGCAAATACATAATGTGCCGTGAACGGTTCAACAATCTAGCAAAAATTGTGAATCTAGTTAGATAAATCTTGAAACTGAGAGAGGCACTGAATTTTCAACTTATACCTTTGTGTTTTGCATCAGACGCAGTTGAGGCAACACAGATACTGCTTCCAAATAAACACAAAATGCCCAAGCAATCCGGTTGACAATATTATGTGATGTCGAAGGATGAACTAGAAGAGCCAACACTGCACAGGGTATCACCTACAGTCATCAAAAGAGCTAAGCATCATCTAAATATAATGCAAAATGTAATCAAACCAAGAGGCAGAGTTACGTATTACCCAGAATAAAATACCACTGGTTAGTTCATTATTTCAAATGCAATGAGATAAAATGGATGAGCTAAAAGATAAATAATAAATCTTTAATATTGAAGATATAAGTGACAAAATGGGGCAAGGACATCTTGGTGTTCTTAGTTATATACCATCAGAACGTTATTCAATTTTTTTGTTTCATATAGTTCGAATTCCCTAACTTTGTTTGTAACAATGCTCCCTAACTTGTAATTTGTAATAAACAGCCCATTAAATTGTAACAGCAATTTAACAAACTATTTTGCTGAAGTGAGTGTCATGTGTTGTCCATGTGACACCGAGGATTGATCATATTTAAAATCAAAATATAAATATAATATAATGTAGATGCAGAGGATATTATAATGTAGGTGCAGAGGATATCAATCATCATTTTTTTTAAATGTGGGATGGCTAAGGAGGAGGGTTGTGTTAGGCCCCGGCGTAAAACCCTATCGAATCTCATGAACATGGATCAACGAGTCGTATGATCCATGTAGCCGACTCCACCTAGTGGGATAAGGCTTTGTTGTTGTTGTTGTTGTTGTGGGATGGCTAAGGAGGCATGAAATATAGTGGGATGTCAATGGTTGAATTTTTCTAGCGATCTTTTCATTATGGTGGCAGACAACAAGATGTTAGGGTGTTTGTCTCAAGATATAGGCGAGTGCTTCTCAAGATTCGGGCGGGTATTTCCAGTTGCTACATTGTAGGCTACTTGGTCTAAAAGGAATGCTGTTTCTGTTATATTCAGGGGGAAAGGTGTTACATAGCTCATATTATCACACATACCCTTAATCTGACTAAGATATGGGCTGGAGATTAAAAGTTTTGGGGGAATAATCTATGCCCACTTCCCGTTTCAAAAATAATAATAATTTATGACCACACTGTCTAAGTTGTAACTTTTTTTATCTGTTCAATAAAATAGGATAGCTACAACCTTTGTGGCTATCCTTTTACCTCTTGAGAAAAAAGGAGGGCATACCACCCTCCTCTCTTGCATCCAATGAGGTGGGGATTAATGATATCTTAAAGTAAAATAAAAAAGTATATATACAATATTTATAAAAATGGGGAGCATGCTGCCCCATCCTCTCACCCATGTCCAACAAAAGAGGTGGGAGCAATGTTGTCAAAATCGCAAGTTAACTCGTAAAATCGTCCGCTTTTACGATGCTACCAGGGAAAACCGAGTTGGATCGGTCGCCAACTCGGTTTTGTCCGGCACACGATAGATCGTAAAATCGGTTGACACGGCGTGCTGCCGTGCCAACCTTTTTCGTACCAAATGCGTACCTCATTTTGCCCTAAGCATTTGTTCCATTTCTGTCGCCGGTCGCTGCTGTCCCTGCTGTTGCCGTCGGCGATTGCTGCTGTTGCTGTCGGCGGTTGCTGCCGCCACCTATTGCTCGCCACTCGCCAGGTTTCTCTCCTCTCTCACGCCTTCTCCCTCGCTCCCTCTCTTCCTCTTCTAGCAGCTCCAGGGTGTTCTCTTCCGTTCGCAAGCAGAGTCCCCTCTGTTCACAAGCAGTGTGTGAGACCACTCGCCGGTCGCCGCGTGCTATCCATGCTTGCTGATGCTGTTGATCTCGTCTCGCTCCGTCTCCTGCCTTTTCCTTCTTCCCTCTCTCCACTCTAGGGCAGAGCGTAACATTTTTTTGGGTATGTACTATGTATATGTCTTGTCCCCTCTGCTCCTCTCTGCTCCCCAGACTCATCCTCTCTACTGAGGAGAGAGGATAGAATCCTTTGTTTTTCGGGTTTGCAAAAGAGAGAGACAATAGAAAGGGTATTTTTTTTCTTGATTTGCTAGAAAAGACTTTGTACTCTTGGTCCATATTTTTTTCATGCTTTTTTAAATGTTTTGTTTTTCTGCTGATATTGCTAATTTATTAATTATTATAACTTATTAAATCATTACGTATTACTAGATTTTCTGAATGATTTTAAATTATTAATTTATAGATAAATTAGGTGTTAAGCAATAATATTAATTAAAATTAAAATATAATTTTGGTAGAATCGACCGATCTGTGTTACGATCTCACGTTTTACGTGTTCACCCGGCCTTTCCGTGTCGACTCCGATTTACGAGTTTGACAACAATGGGTGGGAGTGGCACCCCCCTGTTCCACCTCTCTCATCATAGGAGAGGAGGGGTGGAAAAATGCCAATTTTTTTTCAATATCATATATATCCCTCAAAAAACATATTTTGACACATGAAATCGAATTTTAACAAAGCAATTCAGGTTAGGTGGATTCTTTTATTTATTTATTTACTTATTCTTTGAGATAAGTTAGAGGGATTCATTTGGGACCATTTTGTTACTCAAGACTACTCACTTTTCAGTCAACACCTAAAGCTATGTTTGGCTCACTCTTCTGAGTAAGAAGACTCGCATAGTTCCAGTTCTAAGCATGATATGACCTAAATGGTTTACAATGAACACATACAAAAACCTTGATAGAACAAAGGAAACAGTTGAAAAATATCTAGCATCTGCCCTCAGGAAGATAACAAGGTCAGAGTGTAATGCTTATTGAGAATTTTCTCTCACAAAAAGATCATCAATCCTTTCTCTATTTAACCATCAAGGTGAATAGAAATATGGCCAAAGAAAGTATGCAAAATCAATGGGTCAATTATGTAAAGTAGCAGAATACACACAAGAATATATGACTCTTGTCTCAAAAAAAAATGGAAGACAGGAAAAAATAACACAAACTTAAGACGCTGATTGAAATACATTATATTTGCTTCCAACGTCACACTTTTCAGAAATGCAACATTGTTAATATCTTTTGTGAAGAATTACATGGAAGCTATCATATAATTTACTCTCCAAAGATTTTTGGCAATGAATAAACTCAAAAAAAAAAAAAAAAATTGAGCTTAATAGGTCATTTTATCGTAGAATTAGAGTCTCGGAGGTTAGCGAAGCTCTTAAGAAAATGGAGAATGGTAAAGCCGTTGGACCGGATGGTATACCGATTGAAGTTTGGAAATGTTTAGGAGAAAAATGTGTGTTGTGGTTATGTAAACTATTTAATGAGATTTTACGGTCGAAAAAGATGCCTGATGATTGGAGATTAAGTACATTAGTTCCTATTTACAAAAATAAAGGGGATATTCAGAATTGTGCAAATTATAGAGGGATTAAACTTATGAGTCACACTATGAAATTATGGGAAAAAGTGATTGAGCATAGATTGAGAATGGAGACTAGTATTTCTGAGAGACAATTTGGGTTCATGCCAGGAAGATCCACTACAGAGGCGATTTATTTACTAAGGGGGATGATGGAGAAGTATCGAAGTAGGAGAAGAGACTTACATATGGCTTTCATTGACTTAGAGAAGACGTATGATCGGGTACCAAGGGATGTACTTTGGAAAGCCTTGCAAAAGAAGAGGGTGAATGTTGCCTACATTAAGGTAATACAAGATATGTACGATGGGGCATTGACTAGGGTTAGGACACCCGGAGGTGAGACAAATGAATTTCCTATAGGAATTGGCCTACATCAAGGATCAGCTTTAAGCCCGTATCTATTTAACTTAGTTATCGATGCTATAACCGAGAGTATCACAGAGGAGGTACCTAAGTGCATGCTATTTGCGGATGATATAGTACTTTTAGCGGATTCAAGAGAAGAGATTAATACAAAATTGGAAATATGGAGAAATACGTTGGAGTCAAAGGGTTTTCGTTTAAGTAGGAATAAAACAGAATATATGCATAGCAATTTCACAAATAAACAACTTAGAGACGATTTGAAAGTTAGGTTAGGGGAGGATATAATTCCTCAAGTGACAAAGTTTAAATATTTAGGATCAATTGTAAGACAAGATGGTGAGATTGATGACGATGTTAATCATAGAATTCAAGCTGGTTGGTGTAAGTGGAGGAAAGCCACTGGAGTTCTTTGTGATAGAAAAGTACCCAATAAAGTTAAAGAAAAATTCTATCGTACTGCTATAAGGCCAGCAGTGTTATATGGTAGTGAATGTTGGGCTATGAAGGGACAACATGAATGTAAAGTGGGGGTAGCCGAAATGAGGATGTTGAGATGGATGTGTGGTCATACAAGATTAGATAAGATTAGGAATGACCATATACGTGAACGAGTCGGAGTGGCTCCTATTAGTGAGAAAATGGTAGAGAATCGTTTGAGATGGTTTGGTCATGTTCAGAGAAGACCATTAGATGCGCCAGTAAGAAGAGTAGATCAAATAATCTGGAGTCCGATTAAAAGAGGAAGAGGGAGGCCAAGGCGGACACTTGGCGAACTAATAGAGCAAGATCTATTGGTGAATAATATACCGAAAGGTTTGGTTACTAATAGAGCGGAATGGCGTCGTATGATCCATGTAGCCGACCCCACCTAGTGGGATAAGGCTTTGTTGTTGTTGTTGTTGAATAAACTCAAAATCTGACAGAATGCCAAAACCTTATAAACCATTAGACTGCAAGACTGAATCAATAAGATGCTGAACATGGGCGTTCAATTACCATAATTTAGATGTCTAGTATCTTACCACATAGTATATAGCAAAGTTATCCTTATCCGCCATGTAGCTTGACTTCAGTTTAAACCGAATCATATAAATAACCCAAAGGGTAGTTGCCAGAGTGGCAGAATCCAGTAGTGTGTGAATATCATACTCCATAACAAAGCTGCAGTACAGTCTAGCAGCTAAAAATAGAGCAGTCAGATCCTGAGACTTCAGTGAAAGTCCTGCAAAATTCAAAATCTTCAGATCAATGAAAAACTAAAAGCAAGTTGGCATAATAACTCAAGTACAGTTACCAAATTCTGCTTAACACTTCAGAAAGATAGGAAAAGTGGGGATAGAAAACCATCTGAAATGTAAGCAAGCCTGCATCCTAACTGCATCACAAATCACAACTACAACTGACTATTAAATGGGGGGTGGGGCGTGACAACATAAAGGTTTTGTATAATGCTCAACTTTTTAGTGCTTCAATAGTCCAAATCAGGATTCAAATATGATCACACTAGCATCATATAGAGAACTTTTCGATCTTAAATAATTTTCCAATTCCACAAGCATCCTAATTAGAAGAAAGGAAGGCATGCAAACAACTCTGTCCAAAAAGCCCTAAGTGTTAAAGAAATGGGAAATGGAAAAAGTCATATGTAGGCACCGGTACTACACCCATTCCACACTACTCTAAAAGACCCAAGCCCCTGAAAATTGAAGTTTCTATCTAACGAGACAACATCAGGAAACACAACTACCTCCCATTTGTGAAATTTGACTGCTTTATCAAATAGAATATGATCAACACTCCACCTCTGCTTCAATTGACAAATAGTCATGCAATTGTTTAGTGACCAGTAGCTGAAGCTTAGAAGGATTTTAATAAGTTGACGACGATTCCAGGCACTATAATATTTCCGCAAAAAAAAGCTCTTAAAAAAGGAAATATTTCCGCAAAAAAGAAAAAAATATTAATTCGGTGAACCTTTTGTTTTTTACGAATACCTAAACAACAGTTGATAAAACTATAATATGCTTCTTTCCTATGAAATTCCAACATCACGCCTCCACTTCCAAGCTATTAGAAAACGCAGAGATTGCTCTCAGAATCCCCCAATTGAAACCCTGGGGACCTAAATCATATCTCCTATCTCTCATATAAAGAAGGGGAAGGAACAAATGCACAGAAATCACGCATGCATTGTTTTTGAGATTGCCCAAAAAAATCTAAAAATATTACTACTGCTATTAAAGCGCGTGGAAATGCATTCAACCAGTTTTCTTCTCCTAGGGAGGGAGGGAGGGAGAGCATAAGGGCTAAGGGAGGGAGAGCATAAGGGCCAAGGGAGGACGATCACCAGCGCAGGTGCGCTCCTTGGTGAGCTTGTAGATGAGGACGGAGATGCCGATAGCATGAGCAGCCTCGGCCGCAACGAAGAGGTTGTCGTGGTCGTGGACGATGAAGCGGAGGAAGGCGATCGCCGCCATGCCCGTCACCACGCAGAGGAATGCCTTCACCTTCGGCGGCTGCCGCTTGACCCATCCCACCACCGCGTTCACCGGCCGCCGAGTCCTGCTCATGATTACGCCCCTTGATGCCGCAGTCGCCGCTGCGATGCGATCGGACAGACCGAAAGATCAATCGAACTGGAACGAAATCGAGTCGAAGAACAAAAAATGTGAGGGATACAATACAAGAAAAAAAATGGGGGAAATTATCGCTTTTTTAACCCTGTGGGCGACGAACGAATAAAAGGAAAGAAATGCGGAAGCAGCGGGAAACGGATTTTGGAGTGGGGAAACGTTGTCCCTCTTTTGTTTCCTCCGACAACGCGTGACGCGTCGTCGTAAATCCAAGAAACAATTATAAATTCGAGAATCCTTGATAAATAATAAAAATATATAATTTAATACGATTATTAATTGAGAAAATATATAATAAAAAAACATTTGACGTATATATTAAATAGTAAAGATGATTAAAACTAAGACCATCCAATTATCCGATGGCATGATTAAGTCATATTCAAAAAATATGATTATTCAATAGTTATAATTTATTTAGTCTTTAATGGTACATTCTTATTATCAAATTGCTCAAATAAATATATATTATTTCATCTCAGAATTATATAATTAATTTAATAATGAGTTATAATTATTAAATTAATTAAATAATAAAATAAATGTTAGTTCGAGATACTCTACGTACTTATTAATTAACGCTTTAATAAGAGACATTTTTTTCGAAATTAAAGGATTTTGAATTCAAATTCCAATGTTTTTTAATAATAAGGTGTCTCTTTATTTGGAAACGGATGATCCTTTTAAGAAATTTTCAGCGAATAGTTGAATTGAGAGTATATTTGAACGGAGTGAAACATAATGATGAATCAAAAAGTTATATGACTTAAAAAGTAGATGTGATAGATTAATTTTTTATGAGATTTAAATTAAAAATAATAATAATTATTATTATTATTATTATTATTATTATTATTATTATTATTATTATTATTATATAAAGTATAAATTTATTAAATAACAAAAATAAAAGTATAAATAAAATATTTTTATGGAAAACTTTTTGTTAAAAAAATATTACTTAAATATAAAAATCCATTTTAATAAATTATATGTAATAAAATATCATATTTTTAATGAAATAATAAATAATAGTATATTTAACCTTTTATTATAAATATTTTGTTTTACAAAAGAAATGTGTGAGAAAAGAAAAAGAAAAAAAAAACATGATGACACCCTAACTTGGTGATTATCTTTTTTCTCCTAAAAAAAAAGAGAAAAAGAAAAATGAATTAAAAAAATAAAGCCGCACGTTAGGAAAAATTCACGGGTTGAGTTGGACCCGATCCGATCTGACCCGATCCGTTCGATTTTGATCAGTCGGGTCGGGTCAACCTTTTTGGAGGGATGGATCTGATCCAACCCCGTTTGGTTCGGGTCGGATTTAATAGTAGTCGAGTTATTCGACCACCATTTTTTCTTTTTTTTTTATTTTTTCTTATATTTTATATTATTTAATATAAAAATATGATATAATATTTATTTTAAAAATATAAAATAATTTGTTAAACACTTATATATTATTTTTTTATATTTAAAATATTTTATTTTAATATTTTTTAAGTTTTTAGTACAAAATATAGGCTGAAAACTAAATAAAATAAGTTGAGTCAACTCTAATCGAAAAATTTTGGCCGTAGACAAAATCCTGTGATGTAGACGTTATTTTGATAAAATTCAAGCGAGTCTACCTATGAATCCAAAATTAAATTATTTCCGCATAAGAAATTGAAATTATTTATTCATCCTAAAAATTATTTTAACAAACTAATATCAATAAAATATTAAATTATTTTTTTAAAAAGGATATTTGATTAAGTTTATAAGCATTCGTCGAAAAAATGACTTCTAAGTAGATTTAAAATTTTCTATGAAAAAGAGAGTTGATAAATACTTATTTTACATAATGGACCTCAACTTATTTTATGGAAGAAAACAATAACAATTAATTAATAAATGTACTATCTTATTATTAAAGGACTTAATGGAGGTCTCCCATTCGCCCGATCATCGCGAGGTCACCGCTGCTCATCGTCCTTCCCCCGCGTCGCGTATCGTCTCCCTCTCCCCAGATGCGTCGTGTGTCATCGCCCTTCCCCCCAAACTTCATTCTCGATTCTACGAGAATTTTTAATCCGACTCAAGGTCAAATTAAGGATGAATCGAATCGAATCATCGAGTTCACGAAACCTGAACCGTTGAACACCCTACCCAAAATTGGCTCATGTAACCTAGTTCCAGGCGACGACATGCTTCCGCCTCAAAATCGGGCTGCGTTATGACGTTTGAGAAATAAGGTAGAATCAGACAGACCGTGGTTCTAATCAGATTTCCGACCAAACTCGACTCAAAAGTTAAGTTATGCATATGATTCAATTCGCACCATATTAAAATTCGCACTATCCTAAATTTTCTATATTTAAATTAGAGAAGTCATTTACGTTTACCCCCTAGACCCAACCCCTATTGGTATTATGTGCCTTTTTATTTTCGAGTTCTTTTACTAGATCTTGGGCCTTCCTTTATAATTAAAAAAAGGCTTGCCATCGAATTATCCGACGTAAATATTATTTACGAATACAATTAAATACACTTTATGAAGCCCTTTGCACCAATTACCACCAGTTAAGTTGACGGTTAATTTATACTTTATTTGGTAACATCAAAATTAATATTTTAAATAGCGTTTAGCGTTTCAAATATTAATTTTTTTATTTGATAAATAATAAAAATAAGTAACGTTTAGTATTTCATATTAAAATATTAAAAAGTTACTTCTACTAACGTTTCTAATTTTACCATTTTTTAAATACATTATTTCTTTATAACTTATCTTATTATTTTCTTATTTTTATTTTCTAATCATTTAACTATATTTCCTTTTATATCCATGCTTAATTAATTACAAATTATTTATATGTTAACAATGAATAAAAAATAATTTCACAATTAATACTTTTGCATCATGGGTGCACTATATAAAATTTATTATCAATATAAATTTCTTTATATTTTAACAAAAAAAAATAGTTATAATTTTTTTATTTAATTAAAATATAAATATTTAATTTATTTGTATTATAATATAATTTGTATAGTGCTTAAATTAAATAATTTATCATATGTCTAATTATGTCATTTTATATTCTTCAACTAATTCTACCGATAATAAACATTTATTCGTGACAACCTCTAACCTCTAATCATCATCCGCTAATTAATTCGTTATCCATTAATTGAAACACTATTCATTTATTAAACAGCTAATAATACCAAACATAGAGCCTTAACCTTCTCCACCATATATTTGGGCTTTTTTAGAAAATTATTGTTAAAAAAACCTTTGATTAATCTAATTTGATATGAAAGTGAACTTTTATGGTCGACTGTAGGTGGATTTTTAAAATTTTCCGATCGATGTAATTTAGATATTCTGATCTTTAATCAAAAGGGCAACAACAACAATAACAAAACCTTATCCCACTAGGTGAGATCGGCTACATGGATCATACGACGCCATTCCGCTATTCGTTGATCCATGTTCACGAGATTCGACAGGATTTTACGCTGGCTGTCGGAGCCTAACACAACCCTCCTCCTTTAATCAAAAGGGCAAAAAAAAAAAAAAAACAAAAAGCATACCGTACCAGGAATATAAATTTTAATCAAAAAGTTGAGTGATTTATAAAATCTTTTTAACCCGAAAATAAAATACACCATTAATAGGTCCCATATAAATTAGAAATACTCGAGACGAAGAGCTCAACATGACCTGTCATAGATGAACTCTTAAATGGCTGGTGACAATTAAAATTGATTCTTCAATTATTATCCTTGTAATTAGAGCGATAACAAGTGTTACCAACCATGGAACCATGTCATTATGAATTAAGATTGCTTCTCCATTTATTGACTTGTCATTGTTCACTGGTTCATCTAGAACTTAGGTTTAAAACCACAGATTTTAGGGGATTCCAACATTGTAGATGTAACATAAATGGTAATTTCCTCATACTCCGAATGCAACATAAGGCTCATCATATGGGCAGTACATGGAGGAGACTGTACAGATTGAAGGTTAAGTTTCACTTTCAGATGTTAACAAATATATCACAAAAGCACACAACTCTTCAGGCAATAATTTAGTTGTTCAAGAATTTCTGATCAACTATTAAGTCTCCAACCAGAAAGTATATGCATTCAGGTAATACGATCCTAAACAGAGATTCTTCTTTTAATATGCATGTTTGTGTTTGATTGCAATTATTCCTTGTTGCAAGAGCGCCACCCAAGTGTTGCTGAACCCAACCTGCATAAAAACAAAAGTTAATCCTAGAAAAAATGCAGGAGGGCCTAATACTAATGACTCAACAAGCTGCCCGATTGCCGAGCTGCTTCAATATTTGCTGTTCCACATATATCTTGAGCATTCATGTAAGTGATCCATCATGAGTTTGAGAATGTAGAAGTCTGATATACTAATTCACAGAAGGGAGCATACCATCTATGATCATAGAACTCAAACATTAAACTGGATGTCATGAGCTAGATTCCAGGACCGTTTAATGCCATTAACTTGCACTGCTCGTTCATGGCTAGTAATTGTGCTTCCTTCTTGTCTAAAAGAGCTCTTAGCCTGACATTCTCCTCAATGAGCTTCTGAACTTCAGCTTCCTTTTGGACCTTCTCATTTTCTAGATGTGTGGTCTTGGCAATTAGCCTGTGGGACAAATAAAAGCTAAGCCTGTTAGAGTATCACCCTTTTTCTTTTTTCGCTTTTTTGCATGTCAATTTAAAGATGACGTTATGATAACACGCAGATAGTTAATTTGCAATCAATCCTTTGCTTAGTTTCTTGAGAACATGAAACTTTGGGCACAGGTGAAAAAAGAACCCTCATATGTAATTATCGAAAAAAAAAACGGAAACAGCTCCTCCATATGTCAGCTGTGGGATATGAAGGTTGTTCTCGTCATATGTAAAACCCTGAGAATAAAATCAGACAACAGAGAAAAAGTATTCTTGATGCAAGAGCAACTGACATAAATACATGCTAAGATTTTGGAAGATTTGCATAAACCATATAGGATAAACCAGGAAACATTTGAAGAAGCACAATTAAAATTCAGCTCCATTGCTAGTGCCATGAGAGAGTAGATTTAATTACAGGATTATCTTGGATTGTTATTTCTGATCTTAATAAAACAAGGTTACCTAGAGAAATATTTTATATCCTGTTCTTTCCCAAAAAGTAAAAGAACATTTTATATCCTGCTATTCAGAGATACTCCTACATCATTTCAAATATTATGATATATGAACCAATTGAATCAGAATACAAAAAGTTCAAATAATACATAACATTTAAATTCATAGTCTTTAAGAAGACAGAATAAGTGCTCCATCAGGAAACAGCATGTTTGTCACTGTAGAGCCATGAAACACAGTAAACTTGCAAGTGCCTGGTGAGACGAATTAGCTTCATTTTCTCAAAGAAAATAAATGGGATCAATTCTCTATTGCCTCAGGGGTAATAAAAACAGAAACCAAAAAAGTTTCAATGCTTGAGATATTCTTAATTTTTTACGTGAATGCCATTAGAAACTAACAGCTATAATGTTATGGATACAAAATCGGATGAGCATATGAGAACAAAAAAAGGGTATGAAAAGTTACTAGCTTTCAAGAAAAAAAGTAACAAAGGTATAATGTTGCAGTTTCATTATAGGTACTAATTTTCCAGATAAAAAGCGCATGGAGATGATTTTTAATTAATTTTCAACACAAAAATCTACTTAACCTTTTGAAAAAAAAAACAGTTAGTTAATATCTTATGATATTATTGCAAGTAAGAAATATAGTATGTTATTTTATTTGTTCATCTGAGGAAATAGTATTTCTCAAAAAGAATACCCTTTATTCGACCATGCTGATCTTTCAGAAAAAAAATGCACCTGATACAACTAAAGTTAAAACAAGGAGCACAATGAGGCCATCTTAAAACATATGACCCATAGTTCTCACATAGAACACTGTAAGACAAAATGTTTGAATATATGTTGCTTGTAGAATTTGGTGAACAGGAGGCTCTTATCTAATGATAAAAACAGCACAAATAGTTTTAAACTATTAGTGGACTCACCTATCAAAAAGCTTTTCAATAGTTTGAAATTGTCTTTCCGATGAAAGAAGGGTTTCTCTAACACTGATAAGACTGCTGACAAAGGATTTCAATGACTCAAAATCTTGCTTCACACGACGAAGCTCCTGCTCATTCTCAGCAGCACGCTGTCTTTGTCTTGATGTTTCTTCAACCATATCTTCAACCTTTTTCCGCATATCATTTAAAACACTATTTGTACCCAATGCAAACTTTTCCATCTCTTCTACCTTTGTTGCCATGTTCTCAATTTGGAGGGTTTTTCTTTTGTTTTCTTCCAGACCTAATTTTACTTGTTCTTTCTCATAAGCTGCTTCAGTTTCTGCCATAATAATCCTCTTAACTAGTGATTCCATGACATCCGTAACAATATGAACTGACTTGAGTATGTCATCAACATATGATCCATCATTAGCATCGATATATCCAACTTGAGAATTACTCATGGGATGCATATCGTCATCTAAAATCTCAAGAGAAGAAATACCAATATCCTTAGACCAATCAGATAGTGGAACACCATGCTTGTCAACTAGACCTACTCCTTCTTGATGTTTAATTCCGCATGATTTATGAGCAAGATGTGGAACTGCCATAATTCTGGCTTTAGATTTCAAATAAGATAACATCCTTGCAGTAGTTGTTACTCTCCGCCAGAGAAGTTCTATCTCCCTCTTGGAGTCATCATCTGAAGATTTTATGGCGGCCTTCACCTCCACAAGTTTTTCTTCCAATTTTTCAACTCGAGATTGTTGTTGCTCCAACTCATGCTTCCATGTTGTCTTTGAGGGGTTGATCTGACACTTTTGGTCCAAAATTTTACCATCCTCAATTTCGTTCTCCATAGTACTCGACCTATCTGAGACCCAAGGGAAACTCCTGATGTAGAAAGGAAATGAGTGATCAGACTTGTAACTGAATGACAGCAGAATACATGGAATCAAAACTATGTTAAATCAGAAAAACGATAACACATATGCGTGTACAGTTGGAGAAAGGGAGTGTTCAGTGTTATGTATCCATCAAGGAAAATAATAATAACAGAACCAACATAGTTGTAGGTGTGTCAAAACGATACATATGTATATGTATATATATAGATGACCCACAACTTGGTATTTCATCTTTTCCAACATGGGTCAAGAAAATACTTACAACAAAATAACCTTGAACTAGAAACTAGATAAAACAAATGTAGGTTTTTCGTTATCATAGATGATAAATGCACCAGAAGGCACTTTTTCCTTCTTTTCACTACTTGTCAGAAACAATGACAAGTCCTATTATGTAAGGCATTTAGTTTAATTTCAGTGCCCATGTAGTTATTTGATCATAAAACTCTTACAAAACTAAAGCCACACTGAGTGCCCAAGTGTTGAAGCCCCATGAAACGTTGGAAGATTTAATTGCCAAAACTGTCTTTCAATGAACTGCATTTGCATTACTTCACTAAATGTGATAACTTGATGAATGCTCCAATCTTGTCATAACTTTAGCCAGCGAATCTTAGTGGTGCCTCAAGAAAAGAAATTCCAAGTGTTATATTGTTCTTGGTGTGTTACTTAGTGCTGAATTTAAACAACCAAGAAATTGCAGCCGCTGCTTGGGATGCCATCCAGTTAAACGTACTTCAAGGAAAACAGAAGCCAGGTTATAGTTTTCCAACAGTTGAATTGATAGATTCATCCACTAAAGTTGGAACTCATGTTGGATCATTCTTACCATCACAAGTCCTGACAGAAAAAACTAACTAATCAAATCAGTAATATTCTTCTTCTTAGGCAAATATTCAACGCAATATCGAAACTACCCCAGCTACTCCAAAACCTGTCTTATTATTAATTGATCAAAACCTTCTCTCGAGACTTCCAGTTCTGTCCTCGGATGTATGCCTGATTTAACTGTAAACTAGAAATGACGAAAAAGAAGGTTCTTTTACTCTTTAGTTCCAAAAAGTTCATCTGATGAAATCATTATTCCGACATAAAAAAAAACTCAAATTTTGCGCAGTAGATGATGAGTAAAGTCAGCAGATACAAAGATTGACATCTTCGTAATCCAAACAATCCAGTCCAGCCAATTAACGCCGAGAAAATAGAACAAACTCCAGAAACAAATCGACGAAAACGAGACTAACAAGAAGATGTCAACAGATATCACGATCGCAAAACCCAGCCCTAATGCGGACGCAATCTACACGGCGACAAGGGAAATAAACAAAATATTAGGCAGAAAAGATCGATACTTTGCGGGTCTGCTGGAATCAAAACTTCACCTTTAGGAATTCTCGGGGGAGACAGAGGCGCGTGATTCGATCCTTGTTGCAATTTCTTCTCTTGTTCTATCTCTTCCTAAATTTGGTCCCTTTTGATGGCCTTTCCTTTGTTTCTACTTTTCCTGTTTTTAATTGGACCAAATGCAACACCCACTTGCGGACCCAACCACAACTGAATGACCAGAGGCCAATGGGATTAATTGAAAAAATAATGTTGATAAGCACCAGATATTTAAAATTTAAATTTTACTTTAAACGATAAACTATCGAGTGTTTGGATAAAGTCATAAAACTGCTCCAGTACGTGTAGATTTACATTAATATAAACAAATATAAATCATGTTTTAGTGAAACTTTATAGTTTTATATTAATGGCTCCCATTTTTTACTATAATTTTATATTTGTATTTAACTAAATAATAATATTTATAAGCACAGAAAATAATTACACATTTCTTGTATATATCTCAATTTTAACCCAATTATCTTTTTTCATGATCTGACTATTTTATTCAAAATGAACACATAAAATAAAGCCTTCAAGATACAAAAAATAATTAAATATAAAATGAGAAGAAGTCACTAAGTCACTTTATATCTAAAAAATAGCTAATATATATTAGAAAATGATAAAAAAATCTCTTATATTATTTTTTAGTCAAACTCTCCCTTAAATATTTATCTTCTTTAAAGATCCATTATTATTAAACAATCGATTCAAATAGATGATAAGAACAATTTTAACACAAAGACATAACCAAGTGCATAATTTTAATTTTTAAAATAGATAAAATACATTATTAATGTTTATTAACTTAATTTTAGTATACACATTTATATATTTAAGAAAATATATAGTAAACATATTCAAATTTGGAACAAATAAATCTATAGGACCTTAAATGCAGTAGAATAAAGCTAAATTTCATACATATGCCTTGATTGATTTGTATTTTGTTATGAATTATAGACTATCTTTAGATATTTTTAGATTTTGAAATAATAATATTAAAAAAATAAAAGTAAGAATATTTATTTTTATACATAATACAAATAGTTTTTATCATTTTGACGTTAATCTATTAATATTTCTCTGATGATCTAAACAATTGATTCAATTTTATTATCAGAAATTTGTACTTGACTTATGTTTATATTATTCTTTGGATCTAAATAAAGCATAAATTTCCTTATCTTATTTAATTGTTGTATATAAGATTGTGATGTTAGTTTTCTTTTCACATTGATTAATCCAAATAGTGTCATACATGAATCAAGAAACTCATTAAGAATTTAAGATTCGAAATAAAAAGAAGGCTTTAATTTTGAAAACTCATGTAACAACCACAAAAAAACAACCAAAAAATTGTATAAAACAAAATTAGAACCTAACAGACCGGTTGTTGCATCGGATAAAGGAGTTGTGCAACAAACCTTATCAAAACAAACCCACACTCTCTTTTGCTCTTCACACAAATCCTTGTACGATAGCTTGTCTCGCATCCTTTCGTGTTCTTGTCCGAACTGCAGGAGGGGACCGATCAGGAGAAGGGACATCTGCGCCAAGACAATAAGTAGATGCGACATTTGATTTGAGCGGAGCCGCAAAGAATCAAACGCAATGAGGGATAGATGATTGATTTTAGGCATGTTTTGGAGTTGGTTTTACATGATTTCAGTTAAGGTTAGTGTATGCATGTTATATGGCATTTCCAATAAGATAAAGAAAGTAGATCTACATATCAGGATAGTGAGAATGAAAGGGAAAAAGAATCAGAATTACATGACACGTTACCGTATGCTCATGATGTGTTTAATTGTTATATTTTGATGCCTTAATGATTTCATGCTTCATTATGTATTTTGGATGGTGATGATTTTGATTTACTATAGGCATGCTTGTACTTCTGGTTGAGAGTAGTTTGATTAATAGCTTAAATTAGAGCAGAATGAACCCTTAGTATATTTTGCATCGGTAGAACCCGGGTTCGTGTCGAAAACTCGATTGAGTACATTCTTACTCGGCCCATGTTTTCTAAAGCCCAGCCTGAGTCGCCACAAACTTGACTCAAGTTAGCAGCAACGATAACATGACCCTTCTTGACATTTTTGTAGCCGGATCGAGATCTCTATGACCTAGCCTAGGTTCATCACGCGTCAAACCCAATTGTCTCAACTCTCTCTCTCTCTCTCTCTCTCTCTCTCTCTCTCTCTCTCTCTCTCCGAGCTCGTCTCAAGCCTGACATATACTTGGCCTGAGTATAAAACTAAAGCCTGACCCGGGTTGACTCATATCCAGCCCGGGTTCTGTCCAACCGACACCCCATTCTTTATTTTAAAACCAGAACGAGACCCTTGTTCTCCTTCTAGTCTGATTTGAACTTTGGAATAATTTGACTTTTCCTATAAGCATCGGATTTAACTATTGTTTTTTTATTGATCATTGCTACATGAGTTGTTGTACCGACACTAAACATTTGCTTGTTCATCGATACACCACAATTGACGTCGAACATTGATCATTGAAATTATAAGAATTATCAAGAAGATAATAAGCTGAACGTTGGGTCGTCAGTCCATTCATTGTTAAGTGCCATTCCCTTCCCTCTTTGAGGGCACTGTCACGACTTGTTCACCTATTGACACTTGGTTGTATGCTCGACATACCCCAGTCCATCCTATAATAATGAAAGGATGAAGGTTCTCAAAGTCGTCGTCAAAATCACTTGCTTGTTAATCACTATAATCATTGAACATCAAATCATTGTCATTGATTATAGAAATGAATCACCAACATTGTTTATGAACATTGAATCATGGTTATGTTTTCCAAACAAAGTCATTGAAAATGCTATTGATTATTGAGTTACATTGATTACTGAACAAGGTTATTGAAAATGCAATTGATCATTGAATACTGAACATTGCCATAATATTATTGCTCATTATGCTCACTGATTTTGTGTACATTGTACCATTGTTATAAACACTCCTTCCAAGCGTTAAGTCTCCATTCTCGATTATTTATTCTAATTGATGATTATTTATTGTATATTTTTATTATTCCCCACTTAGGTTGTATAGCTCAAGGGAGGTTTGCATCCCCTATGCTGATTCCCACAGGGCCAAGTCAATGATGCTCCGACTACAGAGAAGCATATGAACTTAGGGACCTTTTATTTGACTTTCTTTTCAAGTCTAGAACATCATGTAATAGTTTCTAGCTTTTATTTTAAACTTTATTGACTTCCGCACTCACCGATTCTTCCATTTGATTTTTAATAAAAATCATCTCTTTTGTTTTCGCCAACATATCATATTTGTCGATTGGTCTTGATCAAACCTTGAGTCAAAGTGTAGCGTCTTCGGATTGGTCTTTGTCATTTGACGATGATGGATTTGGAGGTGTTACAACTCATAATAACATAATGCTTGGTATGAATAAGCTAAGTAATCGTGATTCATTGTTATTTTTCTTCATCCTTTTTCTATTATTTTAATCTTTCTATTAAAAATTGACAATATGATTTGTTAGTTATGATATTTTGTTTCATAAATAAAAATATGTTGTAGAAATTGTTTTAGATTGTATAATTTGTACATCATTAGGAATTTCATAAAAAAATAATGATTAGTTAATTGATTAATTTATTGTATTTTTTACTCACTCTTCTTTTATATATTTATCTAAATAATATATATATATATATATATATATATATTTAAAATATTTTACTACTATAAAGGATATCACTTATATTATGAATAATAGAATTTTTCAGGTTTTAAATTTATATATCTAATTAGTTTTTTCTAACCTCTCTGAATTAGTTTTATTCTATTTTATTTCATGTGTTTTCTTTCATGATTAAATTAAATTAAATAACTTTATGGTGACATATATATTATTTTTTATGCTACCCAATCAAGATATGATGTAAATTAATATTTTATGTGATACTTTTTTATTCTTATTTTTTAATTAAAAATAAATTGTAATAACATGTTGTGGTAATACATGAATATAACATGTGACTTTTCTCATTGCATTTTGCATTCTCTTTAATCTAAACTAGTATAATACCCGTGCGATGCACGGAGAGAAGACAATTATTAAAATAATTTTAATAATAATTTTCATATAATAAAATAGAAATATTATTAGTAAATATAATTATTTTCTGAATATATTATTTATAATTATTTATATATTTTTTATCTACTCGTACTTAAATATGTTTAATATTGATAACATTTTTTAAAAATTATTATTTTATATTCTTATTTAAATAAAGACAAATCACTTTTGATGTTGTCGAATCAACTTAATACATCACACATTTTTATTTGTATTAAGCTTTCTTTTTCTTTTATCTGATCAATCATAAATGTACGATTAAATAATTGATAATTTAAATATTATTGTTATATTATATGAATTCATAAAGAATATCACATAATATATTTTACTCATTTTTAATAATCTATAAAATATAGATATAGTTATTAAAATATAATACATCAGACAACAACAACAACAACTAAGATAAATTGTTCTTACATAGCAATATGTAGAAGACATGTAATATTCGAATTATTAATTTCATCATCACTAAGATAAATTTTTTTACGCTTATTTAAAGGTAAAAATAAAAGTAATCACATAAACACATCTCTACACTTATTGCTAATAAATAATTTTATCTATGAAATATAAAATAATTAACATAAAGCATTAACAATCATTTTTTAAATTAAAAATGTGTTATATTTTGATATTATATAGTTTAATTATTAAAAAAATAATCATGGATGTGTACCCACATCATGAATGAACTTGACACATAATAATTTCGTAAATGAAACATATTTGAAATATATGCATTACTCACATGCTATAAGAGTTTGCATGAAATGTGTGTTATATGACCGATAATTTTAGATAAATGCTTAATGCTTTTTTTTATTTACAATGAAAAAATAGTTGAAAGACTTATAAGAATATAGCATAAATTGAACACTAAAAAAATATATATTACAAAATTTTTCGTCTTTGTATACTATTAATATTTTAAGAAGAAATAAAATAATATAAGAAATGCCAAAAAATAATACGATATCACTTAAAGACAGACTAAAAAGATTATTTATAGTAAATATAAAAATATATAGTAATGACAATAGTAAAAAAAATAAAATGAATCCAATTCTCACATATTTAAGAAGGAATTATTTTGATGAAAAAATATGTTTTTAAGTTTATTTACTTCGTGATATAAACAAATTAAATATGGCAAATAAAAAAGAATCAATAATGACAATATTCTAAAACAAATTAAAAGGAATCATGATGTCACATAAATTGAAGGAACTATTTTAGAGAACAAAAGTCATGATCGCAATCATGATAAAAAAAAGTCTTTGTATTTATTTGACATTAAACCTTGATAAATAAAAAAATATTAAAAAAATTATATTCCAATCTATAATTACATGGTTATAAGAGAATACAGATCATGTATTCAACACTGATACAAAAATTAATTGTATAAAAAATATTTCAAAAAATAAGAATATAATAAAATAGCACATATTGAGGATATCATTATAGAAATAAATAACATACCACTAAAATGCTTACTTTTGTACACAAATAATATTTTAAGAAGTAATGTAATCATACAAAAAGTCTATAACTTTTATCACTTATAAAAGGATAATTGAAAGCTACCCAATTACAATTGGAAAATAATTATTACATTGATATTAATATTGTTAAATTTATTGGAAATTGATTATAACTCAGATATTAATACTTTTAAATTTTATATTGTATATAAAGCTTAAAAACATGTTATATTATTAATTATAAATTATGATATCATTTACGACAAAAAAATATGAAATTTGTCAGTACCTTTAGAAAAATACCAATAGTGAATGATAAGTTGTAAATAAGTTTCAACTGTGATAAAATAAAAAATGAATTTTCTCTAACTAATTAATTAATTATTCAACTGTGTAAAAGACCTAGAAGATTAAAATGGTCAAAACTAAGCAACGATAATATATTAATTTGAAATATTTTGAATCGATCAAGTCAACCCCCATGCCTTAAGTATGGTAATTAAAAAAATAAGCAATGGTAGGATAGTAATTTAGAAGCAAAATCGACTTAAAAACTCACACAAAAAACAAAGAATGTGAAGATTATTTACCATCGGAATAGTGGGATCTAACCTCTTCAAAAAATAAACAATATAATATAAGAGTCAATTAAGACATATAATAAACATGAAACTTCTAAAATATGAATATATATCAATGAGATAAAAATCTAATTAGTTAGGTAAACCCTAACCTTTCTAATTTCTAATAAATAAATACATAATAACTGCTTAATTGATAAAGATAAAAACTAAGAAACAACTTATATATTAAATTATGAAAAACATGCAAAAAAAATGAGAGAGAGAGAGAGAATGTGGAGGGACATCTATTTTCTTGCTGGTATTTAAGGAGGAGGCATTACACGATTGAGGAGGTAGTTACTAAATAAAACTATCTAAGATGCAGTTACTACCTAACCGATTATTAAAATTATTGTGATGAATTAGTATTCTAATTTTATTTCATTATTCTTCAAAGACGTGTGAAATTTGAAATAGTAATATTAAAAGTATAAAAACTGATTATCACATTAATTTAGTATTCCTCTTTCAAAGTACTTTTCGTTATTTTTCATGTGGTTATGTTTTAGTTATATCATTACTAATTTAGATTTTTTAAAAAAAATATTAAGAATTTTGGAAAATATTTATAATTTTCTAATTTAGATTTTTTTAAAAAAAATATTAAGAATTTTGGAAAATATTTATAATTTTACTATTTGGGATTGATTAGAATTATTGACTTCAATTTCTTATCATAATAAG
This sequence comes from Pontederia crassipes, assembly GCA_030549335.1. Taxonomy (NCBI): domain Eukaryota; kingdom Viridiplantae; phylum Streptophyta; class Magnoliopsida; order Commelinales; family Pontederiaceae; genus Pontederia; species Pontederia crassipes. The sequence continues at coordinate 10,774,742 of JAUKPH010000017.1, forward strand.
TCAATTATTTTTATCTTAGTTAAAAATATTTTGTTAATAATATACATTGGCACATGAAGTGCCTCCACACGCTAAAAAAACTTTTTTTAACTAAAGTTATTTTGTAACTATCTTTTAAATTAATTAATATATAACAATTAAGGAATTTTTAATTGAGAGGTTGGAAATGAAGAGTTAGAAATTAATCATAAAACGTGCTAAACATAAGAAATGGAGATGTTACAAATTAATCATTCAAATTACTAACTAACCATAAAGTAAAACTATTATTATTGATTACATAATATTTAATTAGTTATAAATGATAGAGGACACATGTCATTGTAACAATGTGCCAAATGTCATCACCTCATGGCAAACTTCTTTGTTTTTAATATAGTATAGATTTCTATTTCTAACTTTACTTATAGTGATATATATTAATTATGAAATAAAAATAGTTTATATATTATTATTTATATTATATAAAGTAATTTTAAATTCCTTATTTATTTGAATGAAATCAGTGACTTAATTGGATATTGTCACTTACAACTTCAACTTCTCCTTACATGCATTAATGAAATTATAATTGTAATATTTGTCATAATAAGGTTGTTTTAAAAATTTAATCTTACAATGTTATTAACTAAAATCTCATCTTTTATTTTGAAATCATTATTTTTACTTAAACATATAGATAGTTACACCTGATAACTAAAATATTTTTATGTAAAAATATATACGTAGATAATGTGCCAAATTTTATCCGAATGTATCACCTATTATTTGTTGTTAAGGATGTTCTAAACATGTGTGTGTAGTGTGTGTGTGGATATATCATTTGTTAATTAGTTTAACTTTTTTTTTTTACATACTTAGATTGAGAGTCTGTGCACGTGCCTGTGCGTGTGCGTGTGCTATATTAAATATTGGTAGATTCTTTTGTAATTTTTTTTATAAATAAAATAAATAACTTTATTATTCTAAAATGTATTTCTTGAATGAATAATATTAAAAGCATGCATAGATCATTTTGAATGTTAAATATTAGCAAAAGTACAATGCGTTGGCCTTAAAAAACATGATGTTTGCATAAATATAAGATAAAAGTAGGGGTGAAATTAGTTCAGATCGGATCGGTTTTCCGGTTAAAAAAATCATCCGTTAAAATTACAAAAACCACCTTAAAATCATTTAGGAAAAAGAAAATCTACCCTCTAGCGTGTTGATTTTTTTGGCCCCTTATTTTTTTCAAAAAATATATAATAAATTAATATTATTAAATATTTTTTTTCAAAAAATATATAATAAATTAATATTAATATTAATTATTTAATTTTATAACTAAATATATGATATAATGTTAGAACTAATTTTTTTAGATCCGGACCGGTGACGAGACCAGATTCATCACTGGGTCGTGGTTAAACCAGACCGACCGGATTTGACCGAATTGAATCGAATTTTATTAAAATAATATTATTCATAATAATTATAAAGATATAGCATAAGTTATATGATATAGTACTAATAACTTATTAAAATATATTAAAAATAATATAACATAATTTTTATTAATTAAAAGTTTTATAATGATAATATAAATATATTATTTAATAAATTTTATCTTAAATTATTCTTATTTCTTTTTTTTTTTGTTTAACACTTTCCTTTTTATTTTCTTTATTTTATGTCCTTTGATAAGTTTCTATTCTAATATTATTCAATTTTAAATACTTACCTTTTATTTCAATTCCTATTTAGTTGTATAATATGATATTCCCTCATCTTGAAGTTTCCTTATATTCCTTTAATTTTTTTCTCATTTCATTTTTAATTTTTTTTCAAAAATTGCATTGAATCGGTTTGAACCAGTTCAACCGGCCGGTTCAATCGGTTTTGCCCGATTCAATGCGAAAATGTGTTTTGACACTCAACCAGACCGAATCATCGTCCAGTTCACGATTGAACCGACTGGTCCGGTTTGATTTTAATAACATCAATTAGAACTATTAAATTAGAGTTTCATAATGTGATAGTAATATATTAAGCTATATAAAAATTTATTACACTAGTAATAAAATAATTGATTACATCTAATTTAATTATATAAATAAAAATTAATAAATAAAAATGAGCTCCACATGCCCCTATAGTTTTTCGGGCAGGGCTATAGTTTAAACGGGTCGATTTTGCTCTATTTAAAAATCACCCTAAATCGTATTTGGTTGGCTTTTTCAAGTTGGTTTTTCTGGGTCGGGTAGGGTTTTTTATTCGGTCGGATTTTTCTTACACCCCTATATAAAAGGACCTTTAAGATGAAATTTTAATATATGAAATAGGATTAAATTTCATATATGATATAAGTTTAGTGGAACATCATGTTAACAATTAAATTTCTAAGGTTATTTCCATAAACTTCCTCTAAACTATCGCGATTTTTCGCATCTAATATCAAACTACGAACTAATTCTTTTGAATCCCTAAACTATCACGATTTTTTCGCTTTAATCCTTCTGTCTATTTATGTTACATTTTTTGTAACTTTTACTTTTTTTTCTCATGTTTTGAAAATACTAAATTACCTCTCGTCACATAATACATCAAATAACAATTATAAAAAAAGAACTAAAAAATTCCAACAAAGGTCGATCTGCATCATCGGCAATGAAGAGGGAAAGCTTTTCCGACTTTTTTTCCCATTTTCTTATTTTCTTATTTTTGTTATTTGATGTATTATGGAGGAGGAGTAATTTAGTCTTTTCATAAATGAGAAAAGATAATTTGGAATTAGATGTGAAAAATCAATAATAGTTTAGAAGAAATTTATGAAAATAATCCAATTTCTAAAAATAAAAGAACTATCAACAATGTAAAATTTAATTTAGTAAATGCTGCTCATCAATCCTTTCTGCAACCCTCCAGAGGGAGAGGAGGAGAGAAAGAAATGGAGGTAAGGAGAGAGGGTACCAAAGGGGGGAAAACTGTAGAGATTGAATAGAGACTAATTCATTTGTTGTAGGTATTTATAAGATGACATTATTTTTAAAAATAAAAGTGAAAGACGGTGTTTTTAAATAAGATAATCACCATCAAGTAATAAGGTAGTAACTGTCCAAAAAAAACTATGTAATTCTTTGTAGTAATCATTTTTTGTTGATAGTAATATTTTTTTTGTTTGCATATAGAAATAGCTTATAGCGAGGGATATCAATATATAATAAATAGTATACTACAAAAAAAACTTTTTTCCACTAAAAATATTTTAAGAGTAATAAAATTATATAAAAATTATGCAAAAGATATGATAATGCTTAATGAAAATTAAAAAGTTTTTTTTATAATGAACAACAATTAAACAATAATGACAATGGGAATTCTATATGATATAATTAATAATAAAAAATGAACAATAATGACAATGACAATTTTGTATGGTATAATTAACAATTATGACAATGTAAATTTTAAATTATAAATTGAAAAATAAAAAATGAAATAAATTAACAAGTCACGATAGCAACTATATTGTGAACTAGGGAACTCTATCGCACTTTGAGCGATTAAAATTTTTTTAATATTAAATTAAACATGTACATGTAGTTTTAAATTTTTAGATGTAAAAAGATAATTCTTCAATTTGTGTGAGGAAAAACCTTGTTAGTAAATAAATATTTTTCTCATCCATAATATAAGTGCTCTCCTTAATTTATAATTCATCTACAATAAATAAAGTTATAATATAAGTAAAATTTAACTGTCAAAAAATGGTAATTTTATATGTCACCTCTATCTCTTGTTCTCTTCTCATTTTTTTCATGTGCTTTTTACATTACTCGAGCTTAACAATATGCAAAAATGTAGTGATAGATTAAAATATTTTATGCATAAAAGCAGCTAAAATTATTTAATTAATTATACAATAATGAGAAGACACAATGCTAAGAAATACTCTTTCCAAATTACATGATTTTCATCATATTTGAGATGCTTGTAAAATATTATCAAACATATTTGTACATCAATTAATGGATCCTTAATGTTAGAAAGAACTTGAAAAAAAAGTTAGCAATATCATAAAATAAACATACAATAGGATGAAAACTTTTTATTGAATATACTTATTATATTACTTTTAATAAGCCCAAACAATAATGTTGGTATTGCATCTACTATATTTATTTTAGTCTAGCCACAAAGATGATAGTCTTGAAAACTTTATTTATCCCTAATTCATTTTTAAAGACTTTTAAAAAATATCTATAGAAATAAGACAAGAGTGACAAAAACGTTTATCTCAAATGATAAGAAAAATAAAAATATAATTGTAATGTGAAGCTATTCTCAGCCAAAGTGTATGTATGTTATCAAAACATGCAAAATGATATCAAATTTTAAACAATTATAACATTTTATGCTATCAAAAGAAAACACTAAATTTTAATATATACTTTTGTCATAAATTTTCTTAAAAATTTAAGGCGTACTATGACATAATTAAAGACAAAGCATAAATAATAAGATTGTAGCACTCATTATTTTTCTTCTTGATTTCACTTGGTATGTTTGAATATATTTTAGAAACCAACATTGATTATATATATATATATATATATATATAGGGATTAATGAAGGTGTAACACCCTTTGGTGTAACATTGTGTAACACCTGAATCTAATCCAACTGTCGTGTGCTCTCAACCTCCCCCATCACGACCTCTCCATCGACGATGCTGCGAACTCTCCATCCGGGGTGATGCCCTCAACGATGCGATCTCCCCATTCGGCGACCATCGGCGATGCCCTCGACCCTCTCTTCTCTCTCGCACTCTCTCTCCTCTCTTCTCCAATCGCCGCTGATGAGTGCCAGATCTCACCGCCTACGACTCAAGCTTTGTCGTCGAGCCTTGCGAGCATCGTCATCGAGCCTTGCGAGCACCGTCATCGTTGCTGCGATCACCATCGTCAAGCACTGTGAGCTCCGCCCTCGACCATCTCTTCTCCTTCCCGCTCTCTCTTTACTCCTTCGATCGTCGCCTCCGCTCCTCGATCTGTGCTCGGTCGTCGATCCAGATCTGCGTCAAGAACTGTGCATCATCGATCCGAGCTCGCCATCATCGATCTAAACTCATCGTCGTGGATCCAAGCTTTTTGTCGTTGATCCGAACCTGCGCGTGCGTCGAGGACCTTGGGGGGTCGCCAGTCGATGTTTTGTGAGGGCGGGGAAGATGGGCCTGCCTTCTGGAGGGGAAGACGAGAGGGGAGAGGGTGTAGCGATCATAAGGGTGTGGGGAGGGGAGAGGGGGTGCGATCGCAGGGAGAGGGCACAGGCGAAAGGGTGGCGACAATCATAGGGGAGAGGGATCGACGGTCGTCGGGGAGAGGTCGCAAGCAAGAGAGGGGGGAGGGGTGGCGATGGTGGTAGGAGAAGAGAGTGATGCATGCAAAATATAACATAATTAGTCATGCATTTAATCACATTTCGATTCCTTTTCATATAGCATGCATCATTTTCTAGCCTTATTTTTTTAATTTTATAAAAATGGAAATATACCCAAATTCTATATTTTATTGCAGAAAATGGAAGAGAATTGAGTCAGGAATTCACATAAACAAATGACACTCAAATCGGAGTTAAAAGGGAGTCAAAAAGTGGAAATTAGTGAAGACTGCCAAGATTGAATTGAATATAACGAGCCGTTACATGACCGTAACGGCCGTAACACAGGGGCATGAATAACCCATTACGACCAGTTAAGAAGTTCTGTTTTGAGTCAGAATCTGATTTAGACACTGTAAGGGCTGTTAAATCCATGATATGGGCTGTTACGAAGGTTATTTTTGAGATTTCTTCGACTTTTCTTGAAAATTTTAAGTTCAGATCGAACTCAAACTTTATCCTAAGTCTCAGAGATGATTAGGAAACATATTTAGTCAGATTTGAAGGAGTTTTGGATGGTTTTAAATACTATCAAAGTTTATTCCGAATTTACTTATTTTAACACGAAAAGACTTCGAATCAAACCGATACTCTACCAGAATCTTTGGGGCACCTAGATGCTATAAATAGGGGCCTTAGGAGATACAAAAAGGTGTACTTGGTGGTGCTTGGAGGTGCTTGAGACCTGGGAGCTATGCTACATTGTAGAAGAAGAATTTCAGAATTTTAGTTGTTTGTTCGGGAGAATATGCAGAGCAACTCAGCCCGTGTACTTTGCAGCGATCTAGAGATCATCGAAGATGAAGAATTTTATCTTCTACCTATTGTTTGGATGTTCTTTACCCATACTTTTTATGCTTAATTAATTCTGTAATAGAGATATTTATTCTTTACGAGAAAACTGCATGAACTCAGTTGTTAGATTTGAATTAATATAGTTATTTCAGTTTTTTTATTATGATTGTTGTGTTTAATAATTTTTACTGAGATTATTATATTCTGGGATGAGAGTACAAACCAGATTTGGGGTGGTTAATTTTAGGATTTAATAATTTTCAACGAATCGATTTTTAACTTAAAGTTGAAGCAATCATAACACGAAACTAGTAATTCATCATTTGTTCTAGATTTTGTGCGGTCTATCAGTTTTTACCCAGCGAGGATAATTGTTAATTTAGGACTTACAACTTAATGCATCTTAATATTTTTCTTAACTAAATATTAACTCATCGTTTGTGGTCTTAAGTTTCGCAGGAATTAAGATAGTTTGATTTACTCAGCGTAGAGATCATTAATTTAGGTAATTCTAATCCGTCTTAAGAACTGAATCTATTTATCATCGTTATAATTCAATCTTCATAATTATTCATGACAGTTAATCATCATTGGTAATCATCCATAATCCTTAGGCTCAACACCAATTTATTTTATTTTCTATTATTTAATTTTCTGCACATTTATTTTTTATATCTACACAAAACACTTTTCTTCTCCTAATAGATTATTAAGATAGATTAGATTTAACTAATTTCTCGTGGATTTGACACTCTATTATCTACTTTATTACTTGATACAACTAATGCACTTGCTAGCAAATTTATTTATTACAAATTCTAAGCATCACGAAGAAATGCGTTGATCAATTTGGACCATTAATTAGATCTAACAGTCCAGGTTTAGGTATTACATAAAGTTACACCCAAGGGTGCTACATCTTCATTAATCCCATATATATATATATATATATATATAGGGTAATTCTTTGTCAAATTAAGTAAAGTTAGAGAAGTGATTAATCATAAGAAACAAAGAGAAATTAATTGCAATGAATGATTAGAAAATAAGAAAAAGATGAGATTTATCAGATAGTGGATGATAGGATAAATTGGATATGTTATAAATTTTATGAGATAGTAAGTGAGAGATCATGTTTTTTTAATCTAGAGATGTTGGAGGCGCACAAATATAATCCTTTTACATATTTATAATAATAATAATAATAATAATAATAATAATAATAATAATAATAATAATAATAATAATAATAATAATAATAATAATAATAATAATAATAATAATAATAATAATCAATGTGATAATTTTTAATATACAATTAAGTGATGATAAAATGATTAATTATTTCGTCATGTCACCATAAATTTTGATGACCAAACTTATTGTGAACATAAGTAGTCAAAAAAACTTAATTTATATTGTTTTACGATAACAAAAGTAAAAAAAACGAAATATTTTGAAATATAATATCTTCTTATTATTCTCACTTTAATGTGTGAAATCAATTTGTGTTGTAAACATTTGAAGCTTTAATATACCAAAACAAAAAATAGCATATGTAAATGGGTAATTATTAAATCTAAAATCATAAGCGATCATCACCGTCCTAGCCTATGCATCCGGACGTCCAATGAGGAGAGAGCCAACGCCTACTTGGATGCTCCCCAAAGAAGGCAGCTGTATGAAGCAACGGTACGTGAGGATGGGGTGCTGTAGTGCCAAACTGCGACGTGGTCTGCTGCAAAGACGGCAAAGAGGTGATGCCTTTGTGGGGGTCTTTGTCGCATGATCGCATCATAAAATTCAGGCACCTACCTGTAAACCCGAGAGAGAGTCTTTGTCGCATGATCGCATCCACTTGGAGGTGGTTATCCTCTTAAGGAGGAGGATGCGGCCCATGGGCTCCATATCGAGTGGGACAAACCTAGCTATTGTTGGAACGGACTGAAGCTAGATATATACCAAAATTTTCAAATAAACTCTGTTTTATTAAAAAATACAAATTCAATAGAAAATAATAACATTGTAATGAAATATATAAAAGCTAATATAAATTATTTTTTTTATTCCATAAACCTCCTCATCGATTACTGAATTTTTTCCAAATATACAAAATAATATTTTTAAAAATAGCTATTTTTTTAATAATGTATGACTAATTTATTTTTACAGAATACCATTTTAAAATCTCCGAGAAATTTATCTAAAATTAGTCCTAAAATAATGAACTCTTCATCTTGCATGCATTCCACCTCTTACTAATGAAAGAATACATCCCATTATACAAATAATTCAAAGAAGCTTAGAAAATGTGAGAAAAAGACAACACGGTAACAAAAATAATATGCTGAAAACTAAAATAATTACTATTAAATTTCTAAACATATTTGATGATAAAAAAATAAACTTATTTCTTTAGCATGGAAGGAATCCCATTTTTTTTAGATTTTACTGGAGACATTCACTAAAGAATACAAATAGAAATTATAATGAATATAATGAATTTTTTCTCTCTTTCTTCGGTTGGACAGCAATGTTATAAGACTCAACTCGGCCGTTGACTCGAATGGGTCAGGTCGGACCGATTGGACGGGTCGAACCGGATGGTCGGATCCGATAATATAAATTAATAAAAAATAAAATAAGTTAAAAAGATTGTTATAATCTTATTATTATATAATATTTTATTTAAAAAAATATAAAATATAGTATAATAAAGTAAAATAAAATAATTCAGATTAAATAATATAATAAACTAACATAAATTAAGTCATCAACATAGATAAAAAAATCTTGTGAAGTAATTATAAATAAAAAAAATAGTGAAAAAGTTATATATGTGACAAGAGGAGATTAAAATATAAAATTTAAGATATATATATATATATATATATATAATATCTAAATGTTTTAATAATTTTGTTTATATTTTATTTTTTTTCATTTTAACAATTAACCCGGCCGGGTCGGTTAAACCCGTCGGATCAGTCGGTTGAACTCGAGTTTTGACCGGATTTGATCGGGTCAAAATGGGTCAAACTCTTCCCCGAATTTCAACCGACTCGCGGACCGATTTAGGTCCCGGACACCGGTCCGACCGGCCGGGCTGGACCGGGTCTGACAACCATGATGGATAGACGCCTCGTCGAGAATCTCAATATCTGCAATCAGCCAACTCAGGAATATTCCTTTGACCCATGGCCATTTCGTTGAGGGATTGTGAAGCAAAAACACATGAAAATCTAAGAAAACACGAGGCCAGAAGGCATATTACCATTTACTAGGTACATGAGTACATCACGTTAGCATAGGAGGAAAACGACCTTCTTCCCGCTCTGGCCCTGTGGCGTGCGCCGCCTTGGTACTCGCAGCGGTCGAAATAAGACGACGAGGAGGTAAAGATCATCGCCACGGTCGAGCACGTAGTCGTATAGAACCGGCATGTTGACGTAGGAGATGCCTATGAGAGGCGTGGCGGTGGCGTCTCCATCGGAGTTCCTTGCAGAGGAGCGTAGGCGGCGTGAGGCATTGAGATGATGGTGGGCAAAGGAGGAGAGAGGTATTGGGCTTTTGGAATTAATCTAGCTCATTAAAAAGATAAATTTATTTAAATTAATTAAACCTAATTAATTTGACATCTTCCTCTCTCTTGGATTTGTGGCCGCCACGTGAAGAAGAAACAATGGATTTTCTTGTTGTGCTTGGATTAGCCGTCGAGTTCTTAAAAAGAAAAGAAAATAAAAGATTTTTTTTCTTTTCTAGTGTCTAGAGTTGATTGAAAAAGAAAAAAAAAAGAAAAAAGGTTTTTTTAGTCAATGGACAAAGAAAAGAAGAGATAGAGAAAAGAAGAAAGTTGAAAAATAGAAAATTTCTTCTTGAAGAGCAAAGAATCAAGAACAATGTCATATTGGGAAGACCTCTAAGGTTTTATTGATACTACAATTACAGAGAATTATAATAATCAGGTGATATTATTTCTACTGTATTTCAGTATTTTCATAAAAGAATTATTTATCCCATTGAATTATTATTTGAATTTGGGCAAAACCCGAAAGACATTGTACTCTATTCTTGGATTAGTGATATTGCTCTGTTATTGCTCCGTGATTTTTTCCTTCTTATTGGAGGGTTTTTTCACGTAAATTTGGTGTCTCTTTTGCTTGTTATTATTTTCTTGTGCATCATGCTTGGCTTATATTATTTAATTCACATAAGAAGAGGGATTAAATTCCTAACAAGTGGTATCAGAGCGAGGTTAATTGGAATTTCTTTTGTGTGAATTAAATGGAGGAAAACTATTTTAACGGGATGATCAAACTAACATCTAATAATTATTCTATTTGGAAAGCCAGGATGGAGGACTTTCTTTACTACAAGGACTTGTTTGATCCCGTTGAATTGGGAGATAAAAATTCGATAGTGAAAACTGATGAAAGTTGGAAAAAGATGCACAAAAAAGCTGTTGGGATGATTAGACAATTTATTAATGTTAGCGTTTTTCATCACGTTGCTCAAGAGACAGATGCACAAGTTTTGTGAAAGAAGTTACAAGATTTATACGAAAGGAATACTGCTGAGAATAAAGCTTTCATATAAGAAAATTGGTGAATTTGAAGTTTAAAGATGAAAATTCTATTGCTGAACACTTGAATGAATTTTAGGAAATAGTAAATCGAAGTAATGAAAATAATTCTTGATGATGAGATGCAATGATTAATACTCCTAAGTTCCTTGTTAGATTCATGAGAAATTTTAGTGATAGCACTTAGTAATTTTGCTCCTAATGGTGTGGTATCGCTTACCATGATCAAAGATCGTTTCTTCAATGAAAAAATAAGGAGAAAGAGCATGAGAACAGATACCGCACATGTTCTTGTCACAAAGAATAGAGGTAGAAATAGAAGTAGAGAATCAAAAGGCCATAGCAATAATATGTCCCAGTCAAGAGGAAAATTTACATGATATCACTGTGACAAAGAGGGACATATCAAGAGAAATTATAGAGACTGAAAGAAATAACGAAATGAAAAGAATTAGAAAGATGCAGATGATCAAAGTACTGCTAAAGTGGCATCAGATGAGGATCTTATATACCTTTTAAAAGAAAATAAAGAATGCAATGTCACAGACTCTTCAGTTGAGTGGATCATCAATTCAGGAACTTCGCATCATGCAACTCCATTAAAAGAATGCTTCAGTGTGTACAAGACTGGTGATTTTGGCATAACGAAAATGGGCAATAAAATAGAGTATAAAATTGTAGGAATTGGAGATACATGTATTCGAACAAATGTTGGATATGAGTTGATTCTGAAGGATGTCAGACACATACTAGATTTATGTCTAAAGCTGATTTCTTCTCGATTTTTGAATCAAGAAGGCTACTAGAGTCATATGGGTGACAGAAAGTGGAAATTGATCAAAGGATTCATGATTGTTGCCAAAGAAAGGGTCTTCTACAAAACTCAAGTAAATTTGATTGAACAATCAGTTAATGCAATAGATGAAGAAACTTCATCAGATTTATAGCACAAAAGACTAGGACACATGAGTGAGAAAGGAATACAGGTTCTGGCGAGGAATTCTCACATCACTATTACCAAAGGTAAATTTCTGAATACTTGTGATAATATTTAGTATACAGTGCAGGGTGTCCTTTGTGTCCAATTCTAAGAAGGAAAATAAGTTGGATTTGGTGCATTATGATGTGTGTGGTCCCACTGAGGTGAATTCTTTAGATGACAATAGATATTTTGTTACTTTTATTGATGATGCTTCACGAAAATTATGAATTTATTTTATGAAGACAAAATGTCAAGTATTTTAGATTTTTCAAAAGTTTCATGTCACGGTGGAAAATGAGATAAGAAATCATATGAGGTGTCTTCGCACAAACAATAGTGGTGAATATACATCTCAAAAATTCAAAGATTATTGCGCAAAGCATGACATCAGACATGAAAAGTTAGTATATAAGACTCCACAGCACAATGGTGTTGCTGAAAGAATAAATAGAATCATTCTGTATAGAGTTAGGTGTATGCTGAGGGCGGCTAATCTACCGAAGATATTTTGGAGTGAAGCTGCGAATACTACGTGCTACCTCATTAACAGATCTCCATCAGTTCCTTTAGATTCAGATACCCTTGAAAAAGTGTGAACTGGTAAGAATGTATCTTACTCTCAGTTGAAAGTTTTTTTATTGTAAAGCTTCTGCACAAGTGGCAAAGGAATAAGGACAAAAATTTAATGAAAGGACTCAAGAGTGCATATTTATGGGTTATGGAGATGTAGATTCTGAATATAAGTTGTGGGATCCAAAGAAGAAGAAAATCATCAGAAGCAAATATGTGATTTTTCATGAATTAGAAACTTTGACAGACTTCAGAAAATTAAAGAAACATAGCAGTGATCTTGTACAAGATGAACTTGAAAGCAATGAGCCAGATGTGAATAAAGATGATGTAGATGTAGAGAATTTTGTGTAGGGGGAGTAAGATGCTACTCCATCTCGAAGATCTACAAGAGAGCATCGTGCTTCTACTAAATGTTCAAGTTCTGAGTACTCAGTGATTACTGAAGTGGAGGAGACAAAGACAAATCCAAGAAGAAAACAAGAACGAGGTGTCAGATTGGTCGGCATGAAGATCAAACGATGATTCTTGATGGAGGATCTCCTTCTCATGGGTTGGAGGGGGAGATTGTTACTTTTGGAATTAATCCAGTCCATTAGGAAGATAAACTTATTTAAGTAAATTAAACTTAATTAACTTGGCATCTTGGTCTCTCTTGGATGTGGCCGCCATGTGAAGAAGAAAAAGTGGATTTTCTTCTTATGCTTGGACCAGCCGTCGAGTTATTAAAAAGAAAAAAAAGGTTTTTCTTTTCTTTTCTAGTGTCTAGAGTTGATTGAAAAAGAAAAAAAAGGTTTTTTCTTTGATCAACGGATAAAGAAAAGAAGAGTTAGAGAAGAGAAGATGGCTGAAAAAGAAGACATAAGATTTCTTCTTAAAGAGCAAAGAATAAAAAATAGAACCAAATTGGGAGGATTTATGAGATTTTATTGATACTACAATCATAGAGAATTGTAGTAATTAGGTGATATTATTCATACTATTATTTTAGTATTTTTTAGAGAAAAATTATTTATCCTAGTGAATTAATATTCGGGTTTGGGCAAAATCCGAAAGATATTGTACTCTATTATTGAATTAGTGATATTGCTATGTGATTGCCACGTGGTTTTTTCCCTTCTCATTGGAGGGGTTTTCCACGTAGATTTTGTGTCTCTTTTGCCTGTTATTATTTTTTGTGCGTGCTTGGCTTATATTATTTAATTCACACATAAGAAGAGGAATTAAATTTCCAACAAGGGGCGGGAGCGCTAGAGGCGGACGGGGTGCCCCGTGCGCAAGTGGCAGTGGCTGCAATCTGGAAGAGGACACAACAAAAGGCAACACGTCTAGCTCGATTCCCATGAGCAACTTTTCTACCCTGCGGAGCCCGATGTATGTAAGAGTACGAGAGAGAAGAAAGGGCAAAGAGAGGATACCACTTCGCAGTGGAATAGATGCATATGAGAAACTCATATTTGTTGGACAGGAGGTCAGAGACTTTTCGATGAGCAAGCTTAGAGGAGGCTTTGGAGGGGTGGCAGTAAGATTTCATGTATGTAAATATAAAAGGTCGCAAATAAGATCAAGAGGCAGAAGAGGAGACGATTATAGCATTCCTCCGCCACTTCATATTATGAGAGAAAAAAGGAAAAAAAAAAGATAAAGCAAAAAGTGAGAAAAAAAGATAAATGAGAATGTTGAATGCACAACAATTTGAAACTGCCCTTAGATCATGAGCTTTATATAAATATAAGATTTACATGAGATAATTATCTGCGGAGAATATAATATGAAATGATTGGTAATCAAATGAGAGAGAGAGATTGGCAGGAGGTATAAATAGTATGTAATCAAATGAGAAAGAGAGAGATTCCGTTGGATGGTACCAAATGAAAAGAATCTCACATAGAGAAAACTTTGCAGAGAAATTCATTCAAGTTCCAATGAAAATAATCTCACATAGAAAACTTTATAGGGACATTGATTCATGTTAATGTTTTGTATGTATATATAATGTGGAGCTATACCCAAAATAACCACCATCTAATAACTTTTAATTACCAATGATGTTTTTAGAATCAAATCATATTCATTACCGAGTCATGGTTGGACCGATCAGATCGAGTTCGACTGAACTAAACCAGATCTTATTAAAATAATATTATATATAATAATTATAAATATAAAATATAATATTATGATATAATATATGGATATTGTACTAGTAGCCTATTAATAAGATTAAAAATTAATATAATATAATTTTTATTTATTAAAAGTTTTAATAAGGATAAATAATAATGGTTAACTTATAGATATAAATAGATTATTATTGATTTAGTATTTATCTAATGATGATACATGTTATATTAATAAATTTTATCTTAAATTTTTTATTCTTTTTTTCTTTAACACTTTCATTTTTATTTCCTTTATTTATGCCCTTTGATAATTTTCCATTTTAATGTTAGTCAATTTTAAATACTTACCTTTTTATTTCAATTCCCATTTAATTTTATACATATCATTTTCCCTCCTCTTTAACTTTTCTTATATTCCTTTCTTTTTTTTTCTTGTTTAACTTTGCTATTTTATCATTTTCTTTTATTTTTTTTCAAAATTTGAATTGAACTGAATTGAACCAGTTCAACTGATTGATTCAATCAAACTTTATTAGTTCAATATCACCGAATTTAGCATACATCCATACCACATTAGCGGTTGGTTCACGATTGAACTAACCGATCTTGTCCGATTTTAATAACATTGGTTACCGACCATCCAATATATAATTATAGTATTTCAAAATTTTAAATACCACATGAGAGATGAGACTATTCTCCATTTAATATAGTATAGATTATGAATTATCATCCACTACTTCAATAACCGGCCATGACTCCACTATCAAGTTGCAAAGACATGCACAGATCGAATTTGATGAACTTCTGCACATTATTATCCGTCACAAGGAATATAAGCATTTTATATAACTTCTAATCTTATAAAACTATTTTTTGTTATCATGAATGATCATTTAAGCTATTAGTAAAGAAAGATATCGAAAAAAATGAAGAAAAATATGTCTAAGGCCGCTTCACACGCACTTCATACGGAAAGCGCTTCACACACTCATTTTTCCCATATATATATATATATATATATAATTATAGTGTACCTTCATAGCACCTTTTGCTTTTGAGGGATGCTAAGCACATCTCAACCGTTGATCCACTGATCAATGAATTTGATCAAAAGTGATTAAATTCCATCATTTAAAAATATTAATTATCTCAACCATTGATAAGTTGATCAATGGCTGAGATGCACTCAATATCCCTCCAAAGTGGAAGGTATTTAGAGGTACATTAATCCCATATATTATTATATTATAATTTTTTACGTAACATAAGTTTATGACCATTAGACATTATATTATATTATATCATATTATGAATGAACGAAATTTATGTTAAGTTATAATTATAAGTTTCCATTCTAAATTATTTTACTTTTAATAATTACTAGTATGAAGACCCGCGTGATGCACGGAGGTCCAAGGATACAAAATAGAATAAATATTTTAATTATAAAATAAAAAAATATTTTAATATTTAATTATTATTATTAAAAATATAATTTTTATAGACTATTAATAATCTCAGCTCAAAAGTAAAATCAAGCTATTGTCGAAAGATGGATCATAATTGCACTGAATTGGGGCAAAGGAAGAAAAGGTGGTTGCTAGTTTCACATCGGAGGCCACAAAGTTTACATGATGGTATAAGGAAGGATTAAATCTAGAAATAATGTTCATGGTAGGCAATTTGTTGTGTGCAAACTTCCAAAGGAAAGTGTGTAACTTGGGGGAAGAGGGATGCGCCGAACCAGTTTCCAGGCAGGTCGTCCAATTGCAAGTGTTGGCAAAATTTTGTGGTTAATAAATCTATAAACATTTTTAGCATTCGCAATACCATATGGATCAGAAGATCACAACCACATGTCATCACAGGCCACAACAAGTAAGTGAATTCTAAAAATTGCCAAACATAAGGACTCATAAAAAAATGACCGAATAAGCTACACATTCTAGGATTGATCATGAATCAAACCAGAAATCATCAGGGAATCGAAAAGCCCAATATCAAAAAATGACATGTTAATAAAAGTAGGCCTCATTCCAAGAGAATGTTAAACATCCATGGATAAAAAAAAACTTTAGTGGTACTCCCATTACCAATATGAATCTGCATTCCCAGCCTAATATCATGCATAGTCTGTGTGATAGTTTTCCAGCACCATGAGGTGGATTGATTAGGAATGTTTGTAGGAAAGGGGGTGAGGCAGTGCATACTTACTCTTAACCAGATTTTTTTAAGAAATTAAGAATACACTTTGCTAATAATGAAGGCCTTACCAGTTGCACATTTTTCAACCCAAGATCTCCCAGATTCCTTGGTAGCTGGGCAGCCTCCCAATTTATAAGATGGTTTCCCTTCCTACCACCCCAAGTTCATAGAAAAGATCTAGATAACTGCTTAATTGATTCCAAAAGACTAGTAGAGATGTAAGTTGAGCTTAAAGTAAATAGTTAATCAATGTTTTTTATCTGCCTAATTTAGCAATTTTTGTTTCCAATTGGAGACCCCTAGTTTTCATTTTATCCAATATTGTGGGTTGTTGCTTAGTGGGGATATATTTGTAGGATATGAGGGCCCCTAAATAGTTAAAAGGAATTTTTCCTTCTCTAAATCTTAAGATATCTAGAATGGCAGATTTCCTGCGAGAGTTGAATTTCGGGGGAAACAAATTTTAGATTTTAAAATATTAACTTGCTGAGTAGTAAGGGCATTGTACCTGGCAAAGCACCTTTGAAGATTTTTCCAATTCAGCTTGGTATCAGCATATGATAAGTGTGAAAACAAAAAAAAGGTACCAATTACGAAAAAAATTGTGCTTATAGCCAAAACATATTCATGTGTCATGGAGGAAAAGACCTGGGAAATCAAAATAAATAGATAGTGGGAGAGAGACCCCCTGTTTAACACCTCTAAAGCCCTTAAAGTGCATGGATGCATTAATCACAAAGTTAAAAGTAGGAGAGGTAATGCAAGCAGATATCCACTCAATGAACTTATCTAATAGTTCATATGCTTTAAAACATGCATAATTATCTCCCAAGAAACTATATCAAATTCTTTTCCATGTCAATTTTAACTAACATATGTTTTTTCCTACCCCTCAACAATGAGTGTACTAACTCTTGAACCAACATAATGTTGTCTAGACTAGAGAGTGTGGGTCTTAGCCTATTAGCTTAAAATTTTGGAGACTAACTTATATAGCACATTGCAGAGGAAAATATGGTGATAGTCACTAACTCGTAGGACAATTACATTTAGGAATGAAAACTAGATATGTGAACGTCCAATCGGTAGGCAATAAGGCACTACTAAAGAAGGTAGTTATTTCTCATAAATTTTTCTCCCCAATGATATCCCAATAATGCTTGTAAAAGTTCACAGTGAATTCATTGGGTCCTCTAGGCCCATCTGCCATAAGCAATCCTTGATCTCATCATGGGTCACGCAGCAAGTGAGGGGTCTAAGGTTGAGAGGGAAGACCAAATTGGGTTCAGATTGTAGGATCCCAAAGTGCACCAAGAGGAGAGGGTGAATTGGTGTTCAAATAAAAATATCGATTTCACAATAATCATTGCAGAAGCTTAAAATTGATTCTTAAAATCTTTCAAATCAATGCAATTCAGATCACATCAAAACCAATATGAGCGGGAGAGAGAGAGAAAATCAAACACAATTAAACGCGATGGTTGTTGACGAGGTTCGACCATACTTGGCCTACGTTTTCACTCCGACTTCTCGACATCGAGACCGTCGGAGATTCCACTACAATCTCTTCCTTTGTTTCAAATAAGGCAAGGAAGAAAAGCCCTTTACACCATCGCCTTTTCTCCACTTCGAGAGGTAAGACTCACATCTCCTCTAATGAAGCTAATCTTTTTTCTCGCTCAAGAAGTAAAATTTTGAACATCTTTTACACATGAGCTCTCTCAAATTTTTTTTGAACAAAAATGTTTCTCTTTTTTACAATTCTATGCTCACAAGAAGAGAAGAGAGAAAGAAGATAAAGCCTTAAAATGAAAATTTAAAGAGAATGGTCTTCTTTTGATAACTTGAAGTTTTTCTTCAATGAGTGAATGGATGCTTTTGCCTCTAGATTTTGCACTCCTTTTATAGCCTTCAAGATGTGAAAAATTCGTCCAGAATTCATTCCACAAATTTCTCCATCAAAATTGACCGTTACTCTTCATTTGACCAGGAGGCCGGTCGAACGCACATCTGGATCGGTCTACCGATTTATGCGATCGTTGCACAATTTTTTCAACTTCTGCGCTTGATCAGTCGACCGAACAGTCGATCGGTATAGTCTCATCATTTTGCTTTGTAGCCGTTGAACTGATCAGTCGATCAGTGCTTCGATCGAATCGTCGACTGGTATAGTATCGATGTGGATTTGGGTAGCTCATGCATTTGATCGGTCAACCGGTATAGTCGATTGGTCGATCGGACTATCTCAATCGACTTTCATTGTGTCGACCGGCAGGTTGATCGCCCTACACTATTTTGATAATAACTTTCTGCACAATTGTCCAAATTAGATAATCTTGAATTCTATGGATAGCTAACAAGATTTTCTACAACTTTGATGTTTATTATTCATCCAAAATGTAATCATATCATAGTCAATTATTTAATCAAAGTTTGTGTATAAAGTTATCTCTCTTTCTTTAAACTTTTTCAGCATTTTAATTTTAATCTTTCGAGGTTTGTTTCATCAAAATATAATTTTATATATCATTAAAACTTTGACCCAACACAGATCACGTATAGTAAGGGTTTGCTCCCATAATTTCATATAATGTTCCACAAATATATCCCTAATTATAGACTCATCAGTGATCTTGCAATCTTGGCTATCTAGGATGCACATGATTAGATTTTTCTTATATCTACACATGGTCGATAAATGAAAGAATTTGGTATATTTTGTCCTTAGCTTTTAGCCAATTGACTCTTGATTTGCTCCACCAACAGATGCTTCTTTGTTTGAGATAAGTAGGTAAATTTCCCTAATTCATTAGTGCTTAGTCCACGACTCTCATCCTTTAACTTCAAGGTCCATATCTTAAGTTGGGTATCCTTAGCATTAGCCTCAAGATTGTCTAGGGTTTCCTTGTTCCAACGAAGGGTTTCCATCTTAATCTTTTTAAGTGTGTGCCCAATGCTTCTATTTGGATGGGAGTCAGTCCACTCCCTTTGGACAAATTTCTTGAGTTCAAAGTGATCAAACTAAAAATTTTCATACTTGAAGGACCTAACCCTACATCTGTGCTTATCAGTATTAAGTAAAATTGGTGAGTGATTAGATGCTGCCCTAGTCAAGGAAAGGAGCTCCATGCCTGGGTAACAAGTTAGCCAATGGTGACTCACTAATAGTTTATCTAATTTACACCAAATCCTAGCTTAAAAAGTGTATAGGAAGAGATGTAAAACTCACGTCGATTAAACTTTCCCTATCAATTAGTTCCCCTGATGCCCTAATGGATTTGGTTAACTTAAAAGGTGAACCTCCTTTCTTATCTTTTGGATGCAAGGGGAAGTTAAAGTCCCCGATTAGCGCCCATGGAATGTCATTCAAGTTTAACTTAGCAAGATCAGCCCAGAGCTTATTCCTTATTAGGAGAAGAGTGCACACATAGATACAAGAGAGAAAAAAAAACTCAGATATTGTAACTATTAAATGTACAACTTGAGAAGAAAATAAGATCGATGTCACCTGGATCAGAGGTGTACGTTAGACAATGATTATTCTTCCTAATGCCTCGATACCCGTCTAGAAAGTGTTAGTCCAAGTAGTACCCAACTAGCATAAGACTTTTTGTGAATTTTGATGGTCTGCGTGAGATGATGCATGCATTTTATAACATATAATTAGACTTGCATTTAGACTTATTTCGTGTAATTTGCTCATAGCATGCATCTTAGTTTACATTTATTCGTATGAAGTCTTTGAAGTAGCCATCTACCTTTAGTTGGTTTGATTTTGCAGGAATTACGAATAAAAATGGCAAAGGAACGAAAGAAAAGAAGAATAACGCAAAACAGAGTCCAAACAGCTTCTGGAAATATGAATCAACCTTCTTCATAGGCCGTTATGGACTTATCACGGCCGTGAAAGGTTCTCTCACGCCCCGCACTCTGCCGCTCGTGACTCTCACAAAAGAACCTGCATAGAAGAAATGAATCTCACGGGCCATGAATCATATCTCATGGGCCGTGAGACACGAACTCATGCCTCAAATGCCCGACTTCACTGCTCAGACAGAAACAAAATAGAGATTTCATGAGTTGTGAAATAATCCTCACAATCGTGAAGAATGAACCTCACGCCGATCACAGAGCTTCACGAATCAATCAGGCAACTTACGGTCCGTGACGAATGATTTACGATCGTCATATCAGGATCTTCGTGGATCATGCAAAACTCACGACTCCCGTAGCAACTAGGTCTTCGACGAATTAACGGGTCGTGAAAGAAGCTTAACGGGTCATTACACATTTCTTTCATTTTTATCACTGGCCGTTATATTAGTTTCATGAACATCACAGAAACTTTGGAATCGACAAACCATCAACTAAGAGGCCGTGATAATTCTTTGACGGGCCGCTAGACATCGAAGCGACTGCAAAGCAAATATTTAACGGGATGTTACAACCCCTTCATAGATATCACAGAACGATTAAAGATTTTAGGTTCACGTTTCACGGGCCGTTAACATTCTGTTACAGGCCGTGAAACTTCATAAGTCACGCAAGCGAAGGACAAATCGTCCGAATCACGGCCGTGAAATATTGTTCATGCCCCGTGAAGGATAGGAAAAATTTGACTCTGACTCTGATTTGACCGTTAAAACTAGTGCAGGGGGCGTGACAGACACCGATTTTGACACAGAAGCATACTTTCGGAAGAATTCTCCATACATAAGGACTCCAACTCCCACCATATGTCCTTAGGATCAATTGAAAACAAATTAAGCTAGAAATCTCGAAATTTTACAAGGCCAAACTGTCAAAACCAATGTGACTCCGAATTTACCTTATTTAATATGAAAAATATTTCTATTTCTTCCTAAGACACTTGAAAATCGGAGACCCTATAAAAAGAGACGTTTGACAGTCAAAATTAATCATGCTAGGGCCTGCAATATATTCTTCAAAGTCAAGAACGTGAGAAGACGTTGAAGGCTTGCTGAGAAGACTTCGGCTAGATCGACTCTAGACAAGAGTTTAGCCGCAATTCATCGGTGATTCCCAAGAGTGTTATCTGTTCTACTTTATATAGGGATGATATTAGATTTCTTTATATTTAGTTCTTCTGTGGTTCTTTCCTGTAGTTCTTAGATTAATTTAGTTCTTAATTTAAAGTTATTTTTCTAGGTTTGTAATAGTTCTATTGTTAAAAGGTAGACTCATAGACCTCTATTTTGTTAAATAAAGTTAGTTTCTTTTGATTATATATGCTGCTCCTAATGCTTTCCAGAGATTGATTGTTATCCTTAGTTGGTCATTATCTTTGTGGGAATTGTCATCCTAAGTTCGCATCAAGTTCTGGAATTGATTTAAAGATTCAGATGTTAGAGCATTATATAACATAATCGTATGATCTTTGATGGAATTATGTATTGTGCGGACTGTTGAATACTTTCATCAATAGTCTAGCATCTGCAGTTTAATGCGTCTCAATATCTGTTTGATTTGATTATGATCTTAGATAGAATAATTATATTCAATATGAAATTGAGATAGTTCGATTTGTTCCGGTAGAAAATGGATGCCTGGAGTAGATTCTAATCCGTCAATCGAAACAACTTAATACTTCTGGTATTATTAGTTTGTTTGTCTTAAGACATATCATCCTAAGGACCTATGCATCGGTAGTTTAGTTTTAGTTTTTTTATTCTTTATATTACTGTACTTTTTATTTTCTGCACAACTTTTATCCCAAATTTTTATCCCAAGTTTGATAGAGAAGTAAATTAGTTCCTCGTGGGATCGACAACCTATACTTTTCACTTTATTACTTGGGTGATTAGTGCATTTGCTAGTATTTAATTATTATTAATTCTTGCATTAAGTTTTTGGCATTGTTGCCGAGGAACTAGTCTTTACTTTCTATTCATATTTTATGCTACTTTGAGACTCTTTATTTCTGTTTCCTTTCGTTTGGTGGCTGTGCAGATTTTCACGCATGATTCTTTCACAAACCATCTACTCTAGAGCCTTTGGACCGTGACACTCGACATAATCCTCGAAGTTTCAAAGCTCCTCTGGAATTTGATCCTGAGATCGAACGAACAATGCGGCTACTGAGAAAGAACACGATGGTTGAACAACAAGAACGCCGCCAAGCTGAACAGGAATGACACCAGATTGAACAAGAAGAGGAGGAAGAAGAAGAACTTAGCATGGGGGATTATGTCTCGGCTAAATATTCGAATACCAACTCCAGCATTGTGATTCCAACAACCACAACAAATAACTTCGAATTGAACTCCGCCATTACTCGCATGGTTGAAGCACATCAGTTCAGCGGAGCCTTCCATGAGAACCCGCATGATCATTTGGAAAAATTTCTTCGCATCTGCAACACCTTTAAGAGTCCTAACATTTCTATGGATGTGTCATGCCTAACTTTATTTCCCTTTTCCTTGAGAGATAAAGCATTTACTTGGCTGAAGACTCTTCCTGCAGGATTAATCAAAACTTGGGCGCAACTTGTAGATAAGTTCATCAACAAATATTGCCCACCTCAAAAAGCAGCAAAGCTAAGAAATGATCTTCGATCTTTTCAACAATATGATGATGAAACACTTTATGAGGCATGGGACAGATTCAAGGAACTTTTGTCTGGGGTTCCAGACAATTGAATTCCACTATGGAAAAAGCTTAAAGGTTTCTACAATGGACCGCGTCAATCCGATAAAGACAAGCTAGACTCCTCAGTTGGAGGAACGGTCATGGGCAAGATGAAGCCACAGAAAATATATGATCTCATCGATGATGTGGCACTGAATTTATGGAAATCTAAACGCAATCAGCATCAACGAAGAGTTAATAAGCAGAAAGGGAACTAGTAGTGGCTCAACTCGAGTCACTAAATAAAAAGTTTGAGATGCTTCTGAGCAATAGCAATCCTTGTGATCTTTGTGGAGGAGGACATCCTATGTCCGAGTGCCCAGGTGGAAAATCTTCTAATCAGATTGAAGATGCTAACTATTTCTAACTCTTCTTTCAGATCTCCGCCATTGGGAAATTCTTACAATCCAAATTGGTGCAATCATAATTTATTTTCCTGGAGACAGAATTCGGGACAGCAACCACCTCAACAAAACACTTTTTAGCACCAACAATTTCACCAACATATCCATCCGCAACCATAGGTTCAAACTAACTCAAACTTCGAGGAATTCATGATAAGATTTATGACAACTATGGAAACCAAGGTTTCCAAACAAGACGCTTCCATCCGTAATCTGGAAATTCAACTAGGACAGATAGCAAACATTCTCGCTAGACAAACACCGGGAGCTCTTCCAAGTAACATCGAGAAAAATCCAAGAGAAGAAGCCAAAGCTATCTCCTTACGAAGCGAAAAAACTATAGTTGGACAAGCGCTACAAACATCAAATGATAACACCGGCAAAGAGGAAGAAACTGAAACGCCACATGACCTTGGAGAAGACCCCACACTTTCAATTCGGAGTTCTCAAGGAAAAGAGCCAGCAACCATCGTGATACCAAGCAAACTGGGAAATCTATTCCCACAAGCGCAACGAACAATTGGATAAGCAATTCTCTCGCTTCATTGAAATATTCAAACAACTGCACATTAACATACCTTTTTATGAAGCGTTACAGCAGATGCCCAGCTACACAAAATTTCTGAAGGATGTCTTATCCCATAAACGGAAGATCGATATGGAAGGCATTGTGAAAATGACGCCCCAATGTTGTGTAGTTTACAAAGAGGATCTTCCAACAAAGATGGGGGATCCTGAAAGTTTTACAATACCTTGTACAATTGGAGATTATCATTGTGCAAAAGCTCTTTGTGATCTTGGAGCAAGCATCAATCTAATGACATATTCTATTTTCTTGAAACTAGGTTACAGAGAACTTGTTTATACTTCTATTTTACTATAGATGGCTAATCAATCAGTGAAGAAACTGAAGGGAGTGCTAGAGGATGTCCTAGTGAAAGTAGACAAATTCATCTTTCCAGCGGATTTTATCATTTTGGATATGAAGTCTGGACCAGAGGCACCTATCATATTGGGACGCCCATTTTTAGCCACAGACAATACCCTCGTAGATGTCCAGCAAGAAAAACTTACACTTCGAGTCGACAATCCAGATCTCAGCTTTGATATGAAAACCTCACTTCAGATTTCCATAGACTATGCCTCATCTTCCGCATGTTTCGCTATTGAGAATTTGGAAGATGAAAATCATGATGAAATAGATGACATAATTTCTAACGTTGTTAATGATCCATATGTAGGTGTCAACCATACGGATGTGGAGGAATCCACAACCGAAATTTAGACACTAGATAAGGAAGAATCGCAATACAACACGAGGAGGCCACACTTTCATCACCAAAACTTGAACTTAAAGAACTATCTCCACATTTGAAATACGTCTTTCTTGAGAATGATGCATATCCTATTATCATCTCCTTTGCTCTTATAGATGATATGGAACGACAACTCCTGGAGGTGCTACGTACTCACAAGAAAGTCATTGCATGGTCTATTTCAGACATTAAAGGTATCTCCACTACTATTTGTCAGCATAAAATCTTAATAGAGGAAGATAGACATCCGATTGCCTAGTTTCAACGGAGGCTTAACCCCACATTAAAGGAAGTCGTCAAAAAGAAAATTATCAAACTCCTTGATGTTGGGATCATCCACACTATCTCAGACAGCCGCTGGGTAAGTCCAGTCTAGGTAGTACCCAAGAAAGGAGGTATGACGGTAGTTGAGAATAATGAACTTATCCCGCAAAGAACTATGACTGGGTGGCGTGTATGCATCGATTATCGTAAGTTGAATGACGCCACACGCAAGGATCACTTCTCAGGTCATAGCTTCTATTGCTTTTTAGATGGATATTCAGGGTATAATCAAATTATGGTTGCGCCCAATGACCAGGAGAAAACGACATTTACATGCCCATATGGAACCTTTTTCCTACTAAAGGATGTCGTTCGGACTTTGCAATGCTCCAGCAACCTTCCAATGTTGCATGATGTCGATTTTCGCTAATATGAATGAACAAATCCTTGAAATCTTCATGGATGATTTCACTATTTTCGAAAATTCTTTTGATAATTGCTTATATAACTTATCATTAGTCTTGCAGAGATGTGAGGAAACTAATCTCGTCCTGAATTGAGAAAAATGTCATTTTTTGGTGAAGGAGGGTATAGTCCTTGGTCACAAGATTTTGGAGAAAGGGATCGAAGTAGACAAGGCCAAAATTGACGTCATCGCCAACCTTCCCCCTCCTACAAATGTCAAAGCCGTTAGAAGTTTCCTCGGACATGCTGGCTTCTACCGTCATTTCATCAAAGATTTCTCGAAGATCTCAAAATCATTCACTGCCCTCCTTATAAAGATGTCAAATTTGATTTCAGTTCGGATTGTTTAGAGGCATATAACCTATTAAAAGAGAAACTAATCTCTGCTCATGTTGTTGTCGCACCAGTTTGGAGACTCCCTTTCGAATTAATGTGTAACGCAAGCGATGGAGCGATTGGGACAATGTTGGGACAACGACACGATAAAATTTTTTGTGTCATATATTATGCCAATCGCACACTGACTTTAGCACAGATCAACTATGCAACTATGGAAAAAGAATTTCTTGCTGTGATTTACGCTTTCGACAAATTTAGACCTTATCTTATATGCTCTAAAGTTGTTGTCTATACCGACCATGTAGCTATCCGCCACCTTATGATGAAGACCGATGCCAAGCCCAAATTAATTCGAGGGATATTATTGTTATAGGAATTTGACGTCGAAATCAAGGACAAAAAGGGGACAGAGAATTTAGTTGCTGACCATCTCTCTCCTTTGGATTCAACCCCTGAGGAAGACATCGACATCTGGGAAGAGTTTCCCGATGAGAAGATTCTGGTCATTTTTGCAGTAAACCATAAGTTTGAATTAACACCTTGGTTTGCAGATTTCGCCAACTATCTTGCCAGCAAGTGGATCCCCAAAGGATGGACTACACAACAACGAAATGAGTTTTTCTCTTACATTAAACATTATCATTGGGAGGATCCATATTTTTTTAAAGTGTGTGCAGATCAGGTGATCCGACAATGCGTAAGAGAAGATGAGTTATTCAACATTCTGCAGCATTGTCATGACGGCGTGGCTGGAGGACACTAGGTCCAACAGGACAGTAGCAAAGGTACTCGAATGTGGGTCTTATTGCCCCACACTTTACAAAGACGCCAGGCATTACTGTGTGACCATTGCCAGAGGATAGGTAACATATCTCATCACAACGAAATGCCTTTAAACAATATTCTTTACTGTGACATATTTGATATTTGGGGTATCAATTTTATGGGTCCCTTTCCCAAATCTTATTGCCACGAATACATCCTGATTGATGTCGATTATGTATCTAAGTGGGTCGAAGCTATTGCTTCACCTACTAATGATGCTAAAGTCGTGGTGAAATTTTTAAGGAAAAATATTTTCACAAGGTATGGCACACCTAGAGTCATCATAAGTGATACACGTTTCTGCAACAAAACTGTAGCTAGTCTCCTGCACCGGTTTAAGATCCATCATAGGCTTAGTACACCTTATCACGCACAAACATGTGGTCAAGTCGAAGTGTCTAATTGAGAACTAAAGAGAATCTTAGACAAGACTATTAATACTTCTAGGAAAGATTGGTCACTCAAGCTCGATGATGCCCTCTGGGCTTACAGAACATCTTTTAAAACCCCTATTGGTAATCACCTTACTGACTAGTCTTTGAAAAAGCATGTCATCTCCTTGTTGAGTTAGAACATAAAGCATATTGGGCAACAAAATTTTTAAACTATAACTTAGATACTGTTGGGAACGAAAGATTGTTAACTTTAAACGAACTTGATGAATTTAGACAACAAGCCTATGAGAATAGCAAGCTGTATAATGAACGGACAAAAAGATTACACGACAATCATATTAAACAAAAAGGGTTTCTGCCAGGTCAAAAATTTCTTATTTATAATAGTCGTCTGCATCTATTCCTTGGAAAACTTGTTTCTCGATGGTCTGGCCCTTACACTCTAGTCAATATGTCATCTCAAGGTGTGGTCGAAATAGTATCTCGTGATGGAAAGGCCACATTCAAAGTAAATGGACACAGAGTTAAGTCATATGTTGACGGCCACGAGCCCGCCGCCATTCAACTTCTCTCCTCGTAAGAACCTTAGCACATGTTGAGGGGACAGTCGAGTTAGCAACTATAACTCTAGAACTATACTACTACAACTCTATCTATAGTCTTTTAATTTATAGTTTATTGTTTAGCTTACAATTTTACTTCTAGCCTTCGTTTCGTTTTACTAGCTAGTGTCTTTATATTTGTTACTTAGTTTCAGAGAATTTTGCTCAGATAAGTTCATTCCACATTACATTTCTCAGTAATTTATAGCAGGCACACCAAACTTGTAGTTTGGAACATATTTTAGACCTTCACTAGCCATGATATACACTTCATGAATCCTTCATAGGGCGTGATTATTGGTTCACGGCCCGTGAACTAAATGTCCAACACCATACAAAGTCACAGGCTGTTATTCATGTCTCACGAGCCTCACAGAACCTCCTTACATGTTTTAATGTTCCTCACAGGCCGTAACCGTCCTATCACGGGTCTCCCAGAATGCCTGAAGTATTATCCCTATTTCACACGCATCGATAGGCCCCTTTCTCAAGACTTACCACATATCACAAGTTGTTAAAGGCATTTCACGAGTCTCACAGGAGGTTTTCGCTATGTTTGCACCAGTCATTACAAGACTTTCATGGGCCGTAAGTGACTCTGTCCACCACATAGACTTCTGTAGTTCCCGAGTAACGCCAATGACTATTTTCTAACGGGTCGCCACCTATTTTTTATGAGTCGTTAGTTTACTTTCATGGGCTCACAGAATCTAGCTCGCTGCGCTCAAAGTTTTTCATGGTTCGTTAGATTTGGATCACGGGACGTAAGTATCCAAGTTCGCTCCGATGATTGTCATTTTTTCCCATCTCACGACCCTGCACAATTGTTTGCGAGCCGTCACCAACACTCACGGGGCATTAATTCACGTTCACGGCACGTGAATCTAACCAAATACACGTCAATGGGAGAACACATGGCATTATTTCATAGGATCAGACTTTCTACCACGGATCGGGCCATATGGCATCGACCCCGATCGGCGAGTAATGCCTCGTAACTGGCACACATCGCCCTAAAAATTGCCCTAGCGCTCAACCACCGGCATTAATTACTTAATGGAGCGTTAGATGCTTTTCACAGCCCCTAGCACTAACTATTTATTTACAGGTATGTGAAGATGGCTTTCACACTCCCATCTAGTTATCTCTGTCGATGCCTCGTTCTTTTCCCCAACTCCGGTAGGTCTGCATCTCGATCGATCAGCCACTATGACATTCAGCATACCCCGATGACCTTTGCGACGTCGTCGACTCAACGCCCTACCGCGCTCGCTGTCAGATTCTACTCATCGCCGACCCTATTATAGCCAATGCCCTTCGCCAACGCTTCTGTGCAGCACCATTCGCCGCGATCATCAGCCACACGCCGCCGCCCCTTCTTCGACGACAGATCATCAACGGCGCCACCTAGTCGATCATCGACACGACGATCCCCTCTGCGTCTTCTCGCCGGCCGACCAAACACCAGACCCTTGTCATCCTTCTTACACGATGGCAAGGTGGTCAGGATCGTGAACGGAAGTTCACAGACTGTGTTTTTATTTCCTTTTCGTGTTAACAAATCTGTAACAGCTGTGAACAAATATAAACGGCCCGTTAAGTTTATTTTTTGGCCATTGCGAGGGCTGTTAGATTTTTCTTATGACCCGTGAAGCTAGTTTTTCGGGCTGTTAATTTCCTCTTACAGGTCGTGACAACACTACTTCTCATGGCACTTTGCGTGAAGGCTCTTGTTCGCCGCTGCTAGCGCCCAGGTGACAACGCTATCACCGCAGACGGCTCCACCTCGCGGCTTCTACACCCTGCCACAAGAGAGTGGGTTTCCTCCGAAGCATGAACCTGGAACAGACGCTAGATTTCCTCCACGTCTATTCCACCTAATTTCCAGACTAGGCTACAATGAACACATGGAATCTCCGGCCATTCATTATGACTTTATTCTCTAACATTGACATGGGTTATTTCGTGCAGTAGTGGTGGCCACTTATGAGGATATCATGATGGAATTTCTATGTTCCCTTAAGGTGGAGCACCTCGAGGCCATCGGACATCGACAGGCCGCCATCTCCTTCCAACTCTACAATCGCGAGTTTGAGTTATCTCTGGCCGATTTCAACGCCATCTTCAACTTCCCTAATGCTGGCCACCTACGCATCTCGAAGGAGTTCAATGCGTTGGATTTCTGGTCACGCATTACAGGTGAAGGACATTTGGACTATCAGCGTGACAAGTCCACATAGATCCAGAACCCCATCATCCGATTTGCGCATCGGATCCTCTCCAACACACTATTTGGCCACGGCGATAGTAGTGGAGGTGTCAATGCTCAGGAACTCTTTATCTTGTACTGCATGCTGACTTCCACCCTAGTTAATGTCGGCGCATTTCTAGCCCACACTCTCCTCAAAGCTACCAACAAAGATAAGGGCCACATCATCATCGGCAGGATGATCACACCCATCGCTATCCACCTCAACCTCGACCTAGACGAATTGCAACAGCTTGAAGGGTCCTCGTCCTTGGACGATTATCTCATCTGCGCCATGGAGCTAGGGTCCGGACAGGGGGAGGACCGATATTTCCAGTCAGGCAAGGCTGATCTGCACATACCATATAGTGAGACCGAGCGCTTCGACCCCTCCAACGAAGCAAATTGGCTACTCATCCCACCGGAGGACCCCCTGGTTCCACGACGACGACGCCTGGAGGACCCGGGACCTTCTCAAGGGCAGGCTGACGTGAGTGCTCCTACCGCCTCTCACCTCTTTGATTTCTCTACCATGAATCAGTTGTTGACTACAATGCACACCGAGCAGTTGCGACAGGCCGACGAGCTTCGCCAGATTCGAGACGACGTACTTTCTCTGACTGAGAGCCAGGCACAGACATATGCTATGATGTGATGCATGCACGATTACCATGTCATCCAGGGACATTACGGGCATCTTCTCTATCCTCCATCGACGCCACCACCTATGGATTAGATGGTTGTTTCCTTCCATTTCTTTCTATTCTGTCCTTTTATTTTCGAGCATGCTTGTGTCCCTTTTACGAGTTCGACCTTGAACACTAGGGACAGTGTTGAGCTCTGGCTTGGGGGAGTTGCATTTTCATGCATCATTTCTATCTTTAGTAAAATTGCATCTAGTTATCTTCAGTAAAATTTCATCTGAATATCTTTTCTACATATAGTCATCACTTGCTTAATCTTCAAAAAAAAAAAAGATTTCCTTCTGTCTTAAAATTTGCTGATTTTCAATCTATCTTCAAGGACATCATGTGCATTAGCTAAATTCAAAGTATTCCATGTTTATCATTTATCGCCTTAGTGTAAGTGTTTATTGGTACAAAGAATGATGCTGCCTGAAACCATGAATATGTTGACGACTACCTCCTGTTTCAATTACTTTATATATATATATATATTATATATATATATATATATTTGTATGCCATTTTGATAACAATTATATCCATGTTGAATGTTCAAGTGTTGGATGAGCTTAATAGAAAGAAAGCAAAAAAAAAAAAAGAAGAGTTAGTCGAACCCCAAAGAAAAGTTATAAAAGTTACTGTTAAGAATTCTGCACGAGAGAAATTATGCACCGCGAGAAAATTCGAGAAATTTAAGGCGACGCAGAATTGTATTAGATGAAAGAAACAAAAGAGAATTACAAGATCAAATTGATTTCTCTTTGGACCCCCTAGGGAGTTTATATAGACACTCCCTTTAATAGATGATAGGAATTAGAGACCAACTAGGTCTTTATATTAATCCCAAAAATTGGACACCTACTTGTAATAAGGAAATAAATTAATTCCTTAACAATCTCATGATAAGAAAATATACAGAATAGGTCAGACAGATTTTCTTTTACTTCTTTAGATCCAAACAGATTTCTAGTTAAGGTAGGATTCAAGGCATTATTTAACAAATCTCCACCTTGAATTGAATCCTACAATCAGATATCTAACACTCTCTGCTGCCGCCAATCCCTGTTCTGATTTTGCACATGCGATAGCATCCTTGTACCTTGATCTGGCGATTCCACCTCTTCAACTACTTGGAATGCATATGCAATCCTTAATCCAGTGATCCGGTTCTTTGCAGTAGTTGCAGATGTCCTTCGGATTGATGTTCTTCTTCTTCTTCGACTTACCCTTTTTAGGGTTTGTCTTCTCTGTGGTTGTTACCAATCCTGTGACCTGAGTCTCCACAGCCTTGCCAGATGCCCTATGACTAAGTTCACGAGTATGTAGACTCCATCTTACTTCTTCCAGAGTAATTGTGTCTCTTCCGATGATAACAAATTGTATAAAATTTTCGTACGACAGAGGAAGAGACACCAACAGAAGTAGGACAGCATCTTGATCTTCAATCTTCACATTTATATTTCGTAATTCCATCAACAGAGTATTCATCTGATCAAGATGATCTTTCAGGGGGTATCTTCTTGCATGCGGATGGCAAACAGACGTTGCTTCAACAACAACTTGTTGGTCAGAAACTTAGTCGTGCAGAGACGGTTTCGACCATAGACCGGCCGCCGTCTCTTGATCGGCGACTTCGATAATCACCTCATCTGCCAGACACAACAGGGTCATAGAGTGCGTCTTCTCTTCCTGTGCCACCAAACTTGCGAGGTCGGACTCCTTTTCTTTGCCCTTCGAGTCTTCCTCCTTCGATTTGTTCTTCGGCATGTTCGCGAGCGGCGCCCATACTCCCTATTATTTCAAAAATGTCCGCATCTTGATCTGCCAGAGACTAAAATTATTTCGTCCTGTAAATTTCTTGATGTTGACGTTGTGCGATGCCATCTCTATTCCTAACGGAGGATCGACGATGAAACTTTGCTCTGATACCAGTTTGTTAGGAATCCTGCACGAGAAAAATTATGCACCGTGAGAAAACTCGAGAAATTTAAGGCGACGCAGAATTGTATTAGATGGAAGAAACAGAAGAGGATTACAAGATCATATTGATTTCTCTTTGGACCCCCTAGGGAGTTTATATAGGCACTCCCTTTAACAGATGATAAGAATTAGAGACCAATTGGGTCACTATATTAATTCCAAAAATAGGACACCTACATTGTACTAGGAAATAAATCAATTGCTTAACAATCTCATGATAAGAAAATATACAGAATATGTCAGACAGATTTTCTTTTACTTCTTTGGATCCAAACAGATTTCTAGTTAAGGTATGATTCAAGGCATTATTTAACAGTTACAAAAGGCGCTATCCAGAACCTGGGTGTGTTCGGGTGAATAGATCCGTAGGAAATTTTTGCCTGATGACCTAAGGGCATCTGCTCTGGGATCCGTCGATTGAAAGTCTGTTATATGGACCACCTTGTGCAATATGGAGAAACACCAAAGTATCAAATCAAATAAGAAAAGTATAAATGTGTTATCCGAAATCTTAGTGAGTCCTGATGATTAGATCCATATGGGATTCTTGCCTGACGACCTAAGGGCATCTGCTCTGGAATCCATCGGTCGAAAGCCTATTACATGGACCACTTTGTGCAATATGGAGAAGCACGAAATCATGAACACAAGACAGAGCATTAGAAAATAAAAATGTATAAAAGCTCATCCCACACTTGTTTATCCAACATTTATATTTTTATTATCAAGGTTTCTTTTTGTATTATTGAAATTTGAATTTGGAGGAATTTAAAAATGTCTTCTATTAAAAAAATTTCGCAAAGCTGGGATATTTTGGAATGAGAAGAGACACTTAGGCGATGGATGAATAAACAAGGCACTAAGAAAATAGCTAAGATAAATGATGGAAACAATGATTAGATGATCGCTTCATGATTTTTTCCTTGAACATTGCTTGAGGACAAGCAAAGATCTAAGCTTTGGAGAATTTGATGCATGCATTTTATAACATATAATTAAACTTTCATTTAAACTTATTTCATGTAATTTGCTCATAGCATGCATCTTAATTTACATTTATTCATATGAAGTCTTTGAAGTAGCCATCTACCTTTAGTTGGTTTGATTTTGTAGGAATTACGAATAAAAATGGCGGAGGAACGAAAGAAAAGAAGAATAGCGTAAAAGGGAGTCCAAACAACTTCTGAAAATATGAATCAACCTTCTTCACGGGCCGTTATGGACTTATCATGGCCGTGAAAGGTTCTCTCATGCCCCGCACTCCACCGCTCACGATGCTCACAAAAGAACCTGCATAGAAGAAACGAATCTCATGAACCTTGAATCATATCTCACTGGCCGTGAGACATGAACTCACGTCTCAAATGCCCGACTTCATGGCTCCGGCAGAAACAAAATAGAGATTCCACGGGTCGTGAAATAATCCTCATGATCGTGAAGACTGAACCTCACGTCAATCGCAGAGCTTCAAGAATCAATTAGGCAACTTATGGGCCATGACGGATGATTTACGACCGTTATATCAGGATCTTCATGGACCATGCTAAACTCACGGCTCCCACAACAACCAAGTCTTCGATGAATTAACGGGCTGTTAAAGAAGCTTAAGGGGTCGTTACACCGTATTTTTATCACCGGCCGTTATATTGGTTTCACGAACATCACAAAAACTTTGGAATCGACAAACCATCCACTAAAGGACCGTGATAATTCTTTAACGGACTGTTAGATGTCGAAGAGACTACAAGGAAAATATTTAACAGGACGTTACAGACACTTCACGGATATCACAAAATGATTAAAGATTTCAGGTTCACGTTTCACGGGCTGTTAACATTCTGTTACGGGCCGTGAAACTTCATAAGTCGCGCAAGCAGAGGACAAATAACCCGAATCACGGCCGTGAAATATTGTTCATACCCCATGAAGGATAGGAAAAATTCGACTCTGACTCTGATTTGGTCATTAAAACTAGTGCAAGGGGTGTGACAGACACCGATTTTGACATAAAAACATACTTTCGGAAGAATTATCCATGCATAAGGACTCCAACTCCCACCATATATATTTAGGATCATAAGCCAGAAATCTCGGAAGTTTACAAGGCCAAACTTTCAAAACCAATGGGACTCAGAATTTACTTTATTTCATATGAAAAATATTTCTGTTTCTTCCTAAGCCACTTGGAAATCGAAGACCCTATAAAAAGAGATGTCTGACAGACAAAATTAATCATGCTAGAGCTTGCAACTTATTCTTCAAAGTTAAGAACGTGAGAAAACTCTGAAGGCTTGCTGAGAAAACTTCGACTGGATTGACTCTAGAGTTCAACCACAGTTCATCGGTGATTCCCGAGAGTGTTATCTGTTATACTTTATGTTGGGATGATATTAGATTTCTTTATATTTAATTCTTCTGTGGTTCTTTCCTGCAGTTCTTAGATTAATTTAGTTCTTAGTTCTTAATTTAAAGCTATTTTTCTAGGTTTATAATAGTTCTATTGTTAAAAGGCAGACTCATAGACCTCTGTTTCCTTAAATAAGGTTAGTTTCTTTTTATTATATATGTTGATCCTAATGCTTTCCCGAGATTGATTGTGATCCTTAGTTGGTCATTATCCTTGCGGGAATTGTCATCCTAAGTTCGTATCAAGTTCTGGAATTGATTTAAAAATTCAAATGTTAGAGCATTATATAACATAATCGTATGATCTTTGATGGAATTACGTATTGTGCGGTCTGTTGAATACTTTCATCAATAGTCTGGAATCTACAGTTTAATGCGTCTCAATATTTGTTTGATTTGATTATAATCTTAGATAGAATATTATATTCAATCTGAAATTGAGATAGTTTGATTTGTTCTGGTAGAAAATCGATGCCTGTAGTAGATTCTAATCCGTCAATCGAAACAATTGAATACTTCTAGTATTATTAGTTTGTCTGTCTTAAGACATATCATCCTAAGGACCTATGTAGTTTAGTTTTAGTTTTTATCTCTTTATATTCTTGTACTTTTTATTTTCTACACAACTTTTATCCCAAACTCTTATGTCATCTCCTATTAGGCTCTGAAATTTGATAGAGAAGTAAATTAGTTCCTCATGGAATCGATAATCTATACTTTTCGCTTTATTATTTGAGACTAGTATTTAATTGTTATCAATTCTCGCATCATGAGACTAGTGCTATTATTCCAACTCGTGAGCCTTCATCAGAATCGAGAGCCCATCCCTAACATGCTCCGGAAGGCCCCCTGACAATTCCATGAGAGAAGCTTTGTCAAACCCCACTACGTGACTAAGTTTTAACCGTAATTATTATTTTCTTTAATCTTATTTAGCAATTCTAAAAATAAAATCGACAAAACCTCCTCCCTTAATTATCTTATGTCATTTGACAATACATACAATAGATGCATATATATACCCATCAAAGTTCAATAAAAAGTTACAAGACATCACATTCACATATTATCACTATTATTTCACAACCCATTTCACATTTAATACCCCACAAGATTAAGTTTTATACAATCTTACAAAATGATACTAATAAACTCTAGTACAACTCTCGAGTTTATCTATTACATGCATGCTTTTTAAAAATGAAAGTGGAGAGAAAATAAAAGTGCTCCAATGGCTCGACCTCTTTTATATGCATCAAAGGTAAGCTTTGAGTCGACTTAACTCGAGAACTTGGAGTTATCTGAAACTTTAAACAAGGATAATGTGAGCAACAATCATTTGCTCAGTGAGTGAAATAAAAGTACAATACAGGGGAACAATACGAGTGCATATAATATTTAAATAATCACAATTCTTTCATATGAGAAAATATTTAAAACATAACTCATATCATATAAGTTTGCAAATCATATGAACTTTTACATAAATATAAATTATTCAATATATCATCATGTTCACAGTTAAACTCCACACATGTGTCATTGCACATACTCATCATGAGTCAATATGTATCCCTCTATGATCATGTGTCATATAGTTAAGCATAGCTTCATAATCAAAAGTATCAGATACACAAAGCAAATCATGAGTCAATATATATCCATCCATGATTGTGTGTCATATAGTTAAGCAGAGCTTCACAATCAAAGAGTTCCAAATACGCAGAGCAAATCATGGATTAATACGTATCCCAATCATGATTATGTGTCACACAATCATGATTTTCAGATACACAGAGCATATCATGGGTCAATACATGCACGCAGAGCAGCCCCCAAGGGCAAAGACACCTGATATATGCCCCAAATGCTTCATGTATATTGAATGCGGTCCCAAAGATTTTTTACAAATAGTGTGACTAATGAACACATGGAGTTTAACAATATCAAAATACACATGTTATAATTTCATATCATTATCAAATAAAACTTATTTTAACTTCACAAGCACTGTTCCTTGAAAATATTTTTGTGTAAAAAGTTAGTCCATATCATATGATATTTTTTAAACATATGATAAACATCTTTCATAATTCAAGATATGTTTCAATAATAATAATAATAATAATAATAATAATAATAATAATAACAATCTTTGTGTGAGATAATATCATAAATAAAAGAACTAACATATAACATTTTGCTATGTTGTAAATTTACCCACTCACCTTGTACTTTATGTTTTAAAAAATGTTTACTAGATTTTCCTCCTTTCACTTGTAACTTGTTGATTTTCTATAAGCAAGAATGCTATTTCACTTTCCAATTACTAATAATAACAATATGCAATGCACGCTCATGCATGAACACTTGTTGATCTTAAAATTCATATAATCCCTTCTAATATTAATGTGTAATTTCAGGTGTTTATATTTATATGTTACTTCACACTTGAAACTTCTCAATCTTCCATATTTTAGCTAGATGCTCTCTCAGGATTCCAGACTAAGTGTATGTCAATAAATAATTCATAACTTCTTAAGATTAAGTGAAAATCTTATGATTCTAGATAAATTAGAAATTAGACTTATTAATGTTTCCAACTCCCAAATATCATTAACTAATTCTAAGTGAGTAAATCATAGCATCTAAGGCAATCTTACCTAGGGTTTATGCCCTCGCAGACTGTGTGTCAAAAAAATATTGATTTATATGTTTCTTCGTACTTGTCCATTTAACTAGGTCATAATTTCTCTGAAAACTAGACTTCCTTAATATTTTGTCATAAAAATTAGAGAATTTAATTCGCTGTATAGCCTTATAACAAAAATAGTTAATTCGAGTCATCACAGGTCCATGTCCTGGAATCTGACAAAAGACTCATCATGAAATGAAAAATTCATTTCTCCCTAGTAACATGTGCAAATACGATTATTCCACTTCTCAACGAACCCTTGGAATGTCTACTCAAGCATAGCCAAATTTCAAATCGTAACTCACTCTATTACAGCCTTGCCCTAATTTACAAATCGAACCTGCAGGACAGGATGAGTGACTTGCGAAGATAAGTTCATAACTTCCTATATAAAACTCCTTTTTAGGTGATTCTAGGGACCATGGAAAGCTAACTTGGAATGGATGAAACATACAAAATTTCATAATTTATGGTTCGTTAATCACAAAGGAATGATCCTCTCAATCAGAAGAACAATTTTCAAACTCACCTTGAACAGCCTATGTTTCCGATTTTTCCCAAGTCGTTTCACTCGACTTCCGCATCTGGTAATTTTTCTACGATGAAAGAATAATGTTAAGTGTCTTATATTTATTTTTCAAAATTTTCTCACGACCTAAGGCAGTTTGAAAAAATATCCCTTTAAGCAGCTATTCACTTATCTACTTCAGCTGCTTGGAACTTAAGTGATGGTCAATCACATTTTTTTTATCATAACTAAGTCTTTTAATTCTAATTAAACTTATTTAATCCTATTTAAATATATATTATAATATTTAGAAATTTTATAATTTATTCCTAATAAACTTATGTAATTACTTTTGTAAAATTTATAGACTTAAGTAATCATTATGCTCTAATCGGAATATTAATTACTATATATAAATATCACTAAATGAACATTTAAACTAACTTAATATGTTAATTAAATGTATGATTATGCAGAAATAACGTCTGTAGAGCACGTCCGTGACAAGCTTCATCTCCTCCTGTATGAAGGAATAGTCTTGGTTTTCGCAACCTGCAAGTCAGAAGCAAAGTCTAAGTTCCTGGAGGGTTCTTACCTCTTTGCGGCTGCTTAGGAGGATTCTTTTTGCTCTTAAGTGCCAGAAGCACGGATACCCAAGGGGCTTTGTCTTTCCATGCCCATGCCCCTCTTGGCTCAAATGGGGAAGGATACTTGTGTCCAGCTCCTCGCCTTCCTGACTACCATCCGTAGTAGGAGATGCATATGCCATCTCGAAACACTAGTGAACATGATCAACTAGGAGGCCACGGATCTCCACCTTGCCGAGGATAAGCGTATGGATCCTAGGATGAGGGAGGGAAAAGCCATGCTTCTAGATATCGCCAGCCCTCTGGTAGGACACCCTCCATTTCTTTTTACTATCAAACCCTCAGGAGACAAGAGGATAGTAGGTGCCACAAGGGGAAAGAGTATGAAACATCCAATGTAATCGAGGTGTGGTATGGGACAGATGTACGTGGATGCATGCATCCCATTGGAAACGTCTGTGAATCCCCACCATTCGAGGCCTCACATGATGATCTCACATGCCTGCCCCCACGTGAGCAATAATGCTCATCCACATCTATTTCATGGCCAGCCATTGGATGCAAGCATAAAGTGGGAGACAATTGAATTAGACTGCACTTGATAATGGGAAAGGGGTAGAAATGAATTGGAGTCGTAGTTCGAGATGTCACATGTGATCTGCCCATCTGTCCGTTGGTGTACGATCTGAGGCCCCTGGTACACACACCTCGAGTTCACAATCCGACGGTCCAGATGTGACGATCTTGGGATGATGTTGAGATCTGGGATGACACCACCCGTATCAAGGGTGTATCTCCGGTAAGGTCCCCCAATCTCGGTAGAAGTAGCCTGCGGGGGAGGATGACAACCCGATCCGCGAGTATGACCTAGGTTAGAGCGGAGCCACGATCCATATAGGAGAATGTTGTCATTTTAACTGCCAGCAAGGCTCGACTGCTGGAGAGGGCAGTCATTTAGATGGTGTCTGATCCATCCGGACTTGAAGAAAAAAATGAGAATGTTATCATAGGTGGCCATCTGAAAAAATTTGTTACCATCCGGTTAGTGTATCCATAGCCCCTGCTTGATAGGGGTGGCCAAATCGATCTCCACACACACCTGCACATCCTCGGACAAGGAGGCAATATCCACCCATAGTGGGGTGCCGAAGTGCCCGCAATTATGAGAACAGAATCTTCGTTACAGAGTTCAAAAGGGAGGTATGAGAAACGTATCTAGTTTGGCACAGTAGACAAAGAGTCCTCTGCACATCCGCCTCCACCTCCATGGTCCATGTGCCAGAACCTGCATCTTTGCCCATTTTGATTACCTGGCCGGATGTGTGGTCTTTCACATGGTCGATATTGCCTCACGGAGATGATCCTAAGTTACGTCATCACCATCGAAATGACCCATCAGGCTTCGATTAAGCTCCTACTCCGAGCAGTTTTCGTTGAGAAAAAAGGATCTCCTCCGTAATCGCGATTTGAATGCTACGCTTCTGATTTGGAGACATCGTGGTACATGGGAGAGATTGTCTCTCTTGACAGTATTGACCCAAGATGGTTTATGAACCCGAGAGTGAGAAGGATGTGGGGGAAGCTTGGGATGGAAGCATTGGATCCAAGCAACTCGTTAATTTTGGTTTTAAAGGTGTGTTTGGTTCATTCTATTTTTTTAGATTCCTAGTCATATTGATGGGAATGATGAATTCTACGTTTGGTTATGTGTCATTTAGTAATGTAATTAGGAATATGACATTCCAGCTAGAAAGACATTTTTATGAAATGTTAGAATTTCATTACCACTACAAATGGTGTCTTTCTCATATTCTAGTGACGACACTATGGGAGGGAGAGAAGGAGAGAGACAAGACATAGAGGGGGAGAGGGGGGACTCATGGAGACAATTTTTGAAGAGAGAGGAGGAGGGAGGGAGGACTCGTGAGAGAGAAAGAGAGGGGGAGGAAAGGAGAGAGGAAAGAGAGAGAGAGAGAGAGGACTCGTGAGAGAGAGGATTCATCTGGTTTCATCACAGAGAGAGAGAGAGAGAGAGAGAGAGAGAGAGAGAAATGAGAGAGAGAACTCGCCTAGAATTTAATTGTGCTTAGATATATTTTATTAAACTGAAACAAATATAAAAATTTAACTTTGCTTGAAATGTGATTCCTTAAATTATATTTTTTGATATATTTATATTTCAAGTAATATTATATATCTTCAACCAAACGCATCCTAAGAGACATCTTCACGTTGGCGTCGGCAGAGATTGGGAGTTTGGCACCGTCGGGAGGGTTGCCGGTGATGGGGAGTAGCACCGCTGACAGAATTTGCCAGTGGCATGGGAGTGACGTCACCGACCGGAGTTGCCGGTGACTAAGGTTAGATTTCAACTATGATCTTTTTGTTTTTGAATTGGAGTTTCCAAATGCTTGTCCACTCTCATTGTGACACTTTGGTCACTAGGTAGCACATGTAATACAATATGATAAATATACCACATACATTCGGTGAGATAACTTGTGTTAAAAGTACCAGTTGAGTTGATGGGATCAAACATAAGTAATTTATACTCATTTAAATCAGATTCGAAATATTATGTAATATTTTCCATTCGAAGTGTTAATAATAATCAAAATTTTTATCGGAGAAAAAAATGATGATTTTGTCATGATAGAGAGAGTAAAGTCCAGCGTGGCACGACCCCCGCTTTCTTGGATCCACAGCGCCCCAACGCCCACACCAAAAAGTCCAAACCCCACCGCTCTCCCTCGTTCTTAGCAGTTGAGCACGAGCGCGCCACATTTTGTGGGCCCTACCTAAAAAACAAACGGTCCTCGTTCCAACTTCCAACCCCGTAAAAACTAAAAAGGGGGTTCCCTGGTAAATATGTGCTGTTTCGAAGGGCGACGTCGTCCGGATGAGCTACAAAAATAACTGTGGTAACGGAAAACATCAAGACATGGAAGACTCTCCCGCCCCTCCCCATAATGCGTGCTGTTTTGTATGCTTTCCCTCGCTTCTTCATCCTCTCCCTCTTCCTCCGCCACCACCATCTCCTCATCCGTTATCTTGGATCCCTGGAAACCGTAGCAG
This sequence comes from Pontederia crassipes, assembly GCA_030549335.1. Taxonomy (NCBI): domain Eukaryota; kingdom Viridiplantae; phylum Streptophyta; class Magnoliopsida; order Commelinales; family Pontederiaceae; genus Pontederia; species Pontederia crassipes. Next base: position 10,816,866 of record JAUKPH010000017.1, read on the forward strand.
GGAGGGCCACCAACACCAATGCGGGTGGTCGATTTGGTCTGAAGCGGCTCTCTTATTAACTCCGGCAAATGGGGGGCTCCAGGTCCAAGGGATGCAGGTGCTGTCTGATCCTGGTTGTGGTGTCCGTTGCTGCCATTGCCATCGCGGTCGTCGTGTTTAAGAAGATGCACGACGGCAGCGGCGGTCTCCGTGTTCCAGGTCTCCCCGGTGCTATCGAGCAGAAGTACGCCGACGCCCTCGGCATTGCTCTCCAATTCTTCCAAGTCCAGAAATGTACTAGTTTCAGACTTCTGTTTATTCAGTTTAGCAAGATCTTCCTTGTTCATCTTATTATGATGCATGTTTGGAGAATGCATAGTTCGTTCTTTGTCAATTGTCGTCAAGATTAAATCCTTTGAATGTTTCAGGACTTTAATCTGTAACTTCGTGTTTCTTTGCATGGACAAATTGTGGGGGAACTTGCAGCGGGTGAATTGGTAGACAACCAGATTCCTTGGAGAGGACACTCAGCCCTGGACGACGGGAAGGAAGCTGGATTAGACCTGTCCAAGGGAATGTACGACGCTGGCGATCATGTGAAATTTGGTTTCCCAATGGCTTTTACGGCGACAGTGTTGTCGTGGTCTATTCTTGAGTATGGAGATCATATGAGTGCAGTCCAACAACTGGACTCAGCTCAGGATGCCCTCAAGTGGATAACATATTATTTGATTAACGCTCATCCTTCTGAGAGTGTGCTTTATATACAGGTAAGATTGATGTTCTGCATTACTCAATTTATGAATCAACTCATCATGGTTCAGTTTGGTTAATTCCAGTCAGATTTCTTCTTTTCGTGGAGGAATCAATCACAAGACTGTATCATAATGTTGATGTTCATATACAAAAGAACAAATCTTGGATTCCATCATTTCAGAGAGTCAATACAAAATAGTGTCCTAAACAAATACCAGAAATGAAAAAGTATGTGCAAGCTATACAAAAAATGCATGTGGCCAAGTTATTGTCGATCAGCTAAATAGATTGCCTTTTTTCCCAAATATAATAGACGTTCATGATCATTTAAGTTTAAATTACATTTTTTTTATTCTACAATCTCACAGAAAACAAAGGTGAGATGATTGGTTTATCCCTTTTTACTTTTCAGTTAACATTGTGACACAATAGCTATTGCATGCCTGATTGTTAATGTTCATTGAACACATTAGGTATTGTCTTACTCTTGACCACAGGTTGGTGATCCTGAGGTTGATCATGAATGCTGGGAACGCCCGGAAACAATGACCGAGAAAAGACCTCTCACGCAGATTAACAAGAAAACTCCCGGGACAGAGGTGGCCGCTGAGACAGCGGCAGCAATGGCAGCAGCTTCACTGGTTTTCCGAAGCACAGACCCCACGTACTCTGGTTTACTTCTCCGGCATGCCAAGCAATTGTTTAAATTCGCCGATACCTACAGAGTTTCCTACAGTGAGAGCATTCCGGAGGTCCAGAATTTCTACAATTCTACGGGTTATGAGGACGAACTTTTGTGGGCAGCTAGTTGGCTCTATCACGCGACCGGCGACGAGTCGTACATCAGTTATGTGACTGTCAAGAATGGAGAGTTTGCTGACTGGGGAAGACCAACGTGGTTCAGCTGGGATGACAAGCGTGCAGGAACACAGGTGTCGATTCTGTAGAATTTATGCTCATTTACTTGCCTCTCAAGATAATTTTTAGGGACTCAATTGTTCTGTCAGTTCAAAACCGAGATATCCAAATATATGATTCCAAAAGTCAGAAGATAGTTCTCTGTTCTATCTGTATATTTCGATTTTTCTAACCAATTCAGAATTCCACCTGAATGCTCGAAAATGTTGATGCCTAAGAAGCCTAAGAGTGCTCAATAGTAGTACCTAACTCCTTAAACCACTTTTGCAGGTTCTTTTGTCGAGAATTAATTTCTTTGGATCAGAGAAATCATCGAGTGAAGAGAAGAAGGGTCTGCAATCATACAGAAAGACAGCCGAGGCTGTCATGTGTGGTCTTTTACCAGATTCACCAACAGCTACAGACAGTCGAACAGATGGTATCCTTGCTCATCTCATTCTTATGTTAATATTGCCTTGTTTGGTAATAAGTTTGGTTTCTAATGTCCAATGCCCCCTTTCTTTTTAGTTCCTAATTCACCTTTATGGCTTTATGATCGATAATATTGCAATTCATTGGTTGGAAACTTGGAATCAGTGAGAAACCTTCTTGTGCATTGCTTTGATTCATGTTTCCAGCAGATGGAAGATATGAAAAAAAGATACATATATATCAAGGACTCAAAACAAGTTGCATTAATTTGTAGGTGGGTTGATATGGATAAACGAGTGGAATGCTCTTCAGCACCCAGTAGCTGCATCATTCCTGGCTCTTCTCTTCAGCGACTACATGCTTACTTCCGGCACGTCGGAAGTGCACTGCAGTGGAAAGAGCTTTAGCCCCGCCGACCTCCGCGACTTCGCCGCATCCCAGGTAGAGCAACAAGATCTGTTTGTGCATCCTAATAACCTCAACATATATAGTCTGATAACTTGTTCTCTTTGTACTCCGGTGCCCGCCGGCCGGGAATTGAAATCCTCCGAGCTCAATTGACCTGGCTTTTGGACATTTATACCAGGCTGGTTACGTCCTGGGTGACAACCCAATGGAGCTCAGCTACCTCGTGGGGTACGGCAGCAACTACCCGCAGCAGGTGCACCACCGGGGGGCCTCCATTCCTGCAGACGCAGACACCGGCTGCAAGGGCTTCCAGTGGCTCACGTCCGAGGAGCCGAATCCCAACGTTGCGACGGGGGCGGTGGTCGGCGGGCCGTTCCAGAACGACACGTACGTCGACCTCCGGAACAACTCCATGCAGGGCGAGCCGAGCACGTACAACAGTGCTCTCCTCGTTGGACTGCTCTCTGGTCTCGTCACCACCTCCTCTGTGGCCCTTTCTTTCACGTAGCCTTTAGATTAGTGTTTCTACCACTACGTCAGCTTAATTTGTTTACAATTACTTCAAAATTTCTGGTATAAATACTATTTATCAAACTTAGCATGCATGGCAGCCAAACTTACATTACAAATTCTTGCATCCTCTTTTCGTCCAATACTTTTCCCACATTTAGCTCAGTAATTGTGATATCAGAACTTAATTTGCAGTGTGTCCCATGCATGCATATACAAAAAGTCAAAAGTGGAATAAATCTACCGTTGTTGCATTAGTTTCTATCTGCGCACAAGAATTTGTCCATGCTTAATGTACTATGTAGGTGTTGTTGCAGATAAGATGGATATGATAGTATTTAATGAATGTATTTAAATATTTGGTGACCAAATCATCATGGCCGGAAAAAGAAGAGTCCACACTACGAGGAAAATGTCTTTTTTCAACGGTTCCAACCGTGGCAAAATAAGAAAACTCTGTCAGATGCGACGGCTTTTTTCGATAGAAGCTCTGTCGTAAAAATGTTTGTCGCAAAAATTTTCCACATATACGACCGTGCGCGGGCGGATACGCCATGCGTGGCCAGATCCAACTGGCGCACGGCCGGATCAGCCGGCACGCAGTCGGATTGGCCGGCGCAAGGCCGATCTTCCGGCACCTATGCCGAATCTGACCTGCGCGCGGCCGGATCGGCCTTCTCAAGACTGCCTCCGCCTGCTCAATCGGGATTCAACCAGTGCGCAGGCCGATCCGGCCGCGTGCATTGCCTCGAGAGAGAGGGGGAAGGAGGGAGGTTGAGGTCGTCGCGCCGATCGCTTGGAAGGAGCTCGTCGATCATCTGAAAGGAGCACGCCAGTGAGAGAGGGAGAGGAGAGAGGGGAGTGGGAATGATGTAGCGCAGATGAGGGAGGGAGAGGAAAGAGGCAGAGAGACGAGAGATGGAGGAGGTGAATAAAAAGAAAAGAAAAATGAAGCGGGAAAAGAAAAAAAGGCGGAAGCATTTGGTGAGATTTTTGACTTTCCAACGATTTAAGCCGTGGAAAATATTTTCTACGATTAAAATCGTGAAAAGTTTTCACGATCGAAGCCATTAAAAAAGTTTTCCATGGCTCAAACCATGGAAAATAAATCGTGGAAAATATTTCTCACGGCTTAAACCGTAGAAATTTTCCGCGATTCGAACCGTGAAAAATGCTCGAGCTGTGGAAAAAGTTTTTTACAGTTTGAATCATGAAAAATTTCCGCGGAAAATAATCCGTCGGAAAATCCATCGCAAATTGCGAAGGTTTTCCGACCGGAAAACTTTCCGTCGAAAAAAAAAATATTTTTTCTTGTAGGATCATCTTTTTGTTCACGGACAATTCACATACCATCCAGTTCTTACATATAATATAAAAACATGCATCATGTAATTTTCAAAATAGATTTGAATTTTCTCATCATTATTGCATCTGTTTTTTTTATTTTTTTTGAAATATTGTTTTTATTCAATTTAATTTAATCTTTTTGTTGTGTACATTTAACTTGTTTTAATGGCATCATGAAGAAATTAAACTTCAAATGTCATATTTATTCTTTTACTATAAATATGTATATATATCAATAGTATTGTAAAAGACACTAAGTTTCAAAATGAATGATTGTTAAATATGCAAAAATATGATAAAACTTGTAAACTTAAATAAAAAAATATATTTTCATTAGAAAAATAATAATATTTTAGCTTTCATAAGCGCACTTATGTAGTTGAATCTTTATATTTCCATTATTTCATTTCTTTTTCTTTATTTTTTTATTATTTAGCATTTTTTCATTCAATTTAATTTAAATGTTTTATTGGGTAACTCTCCATTTGATTTATTTTAAAGGCGCCATGAAAGCATTAGACATTACAGTGTCACAATTAATATCATCTTATTTAATTTTCTACTATATTTGGTAAAGAAGTAGAAAAAGTGATGAGAATTTTATTGCACTATGAGTAATGAAATCATGCTTGATCGCCTTCATCTTTCTTTTTAAAATTTTAAAAATTTTTTAAAATAATTATTCGGTAACATTAATTCCCTTATGTATCTTTTATAATTTCTAAAATTATTTATAGAGTTTTGACTTATTGTTTCTATTATTATTTACTTTTGCTCCCTATTGCTTGTCTTAGCGTCATTAACATTAGAACGTTGTAAATAAATTATATTAGTTTTGATAATTATAACTACAATTTTCATATCTCTTACATATTTCCATTTTAGTTATAACTAAAGAATGCAAGGGTAATAAACTTACATATTTCCATATGTGTACATCTTATTTATAGGAAATATGTTATTTGACTTGGAAAAGTAAACACAAGCAACGCCATTACAAAAATAATATATAAAGTTCCAGATATACAATTTTAAATAAGATGTATAATTTTATATATTATTAATTAGTCATTGACTTTAGCTATACTATTTTATTAACACATTTCAATTGTGTAGGATTCATGCGTAATATATTGGTTTTACGAAACTAATCCTACATTGGCATTCATGAATTAAATTTAAATGTAGTTTAATATTCAAAATAAGACGTTGACTATTCAATTTACATATTTTATTTTTCCACTATAAAGTTAAGTTACTTTTAACATAAGTTAATGGAAATATTATTTTACATAATACCATCTTTTTAAAATTAAATTTAAGAATCAATCAATATAAAATAAGTCATGCTTCATACATTTTTGGTGATTATAATGAGTGGCTCTCTTATTTTATTATTCACTTATTTTTTAGAGTTTTTGAGTTTTTTTAATGAAATATGTTTGAAGTGCTTTTTAAACACAATTGATGTAGTAATTAGTAAATGAAGGTTACTTAATGCAGTTTAAAGTCTGAATTAGTCATACACAATGTCTGCAAATAGGACACGTTAATATAGTTTTTTTTAGCATGCCCTTTTCATTTATTCTATATTTAAAGATTAATATATTATTTAGAACCCGATTCATAACTAGAGAGCTTCTACGGTCCTTCACTTCCAGGGGCTAAAACTCCGGAAATTACAAATGCCAAGATAGGAGCTGGTAATCACCGATATGCTCATATTGGTGACGTTATTGTTGCTGTAATCAAAGAAGCAGTTCCCAATATGCCGCTAGAAAAATCAGAAAATGAAATGGTTAAATAATTGAAAAATGAGATTGTTCAAGAATACACATTGAATGTTAAGATTACGTATTGAATTTCTGGTAGTATTTGTTTCTGTCTTTTGTTGAATCTTTTTCATGGCTCGATAGATAATTTGATAAGCCAATGATTTTTTTCCGTGTTTCAGAACAGTAAGAACTAGAATTCTTATCGAGACTGGAACTCATAGGGAAGAAAATGGTAATTGCATCCAATCTCCGAAAAAGTCCATTGGCGCCAAGCGTGAGGGAATGCTAGACGTTTGGTAATTTCTCCTCCGATCCTGATGTATATAGATACAAATGGTCCAATGGGAGCAAGAATTTCCAGGAACATTTGGAACATTTTGTTTCTGAACACTCGGCAGGAACTAGTCCTGATTCAACTCATTGAAAAAGATTTCTTGATATAGTCATTTGTCAAAATAGATGGAAATAAATTCGTCCTAATAATGATGATCTTACATATGGACAATTCTTCACTATCTTGTTCATTCGCAACAAAATATTTTCTTTGTGCGTCGGTAAAAAAAACATATTCTTTTGGAGAGCATACGATTCGGAATGACACAGATTAATAGCAGTGAATTTGAATCTTTATTCGACCGATCCGTCGTAGTGAAAATAAAAAAAGGCTTAATATCATTTACTGGCTTCTGATTTTCTAAATAACCTGTAAACATGTTGCTCTAAAAGGATGAATGAAAACTGAGGTTAGTCACATTCCTAAATCTTTATTTCTGAGAAATTTTGTAAAAGTTTGAAAATAGTAAAATGGTACTCTAAAAGTTCTTTTTAAGGTTTTTTACTCTTATCTATTTTTTTAAAAAAAAACTTTATTATTGTTCCATCTATTAACAAATGATTTAATCCATGGCCAACTTTTTTCGCATAAATCCTAATATACCGGTAAAGTAAAAAAAACTATACATCCTAAAATCTTATATGAAAAAATGGATCCCAAAAATCCAAAGTTTTGAATCTCAGTTGAAAATTATGTTCTTTTTAAAACAAACAAAATCCCCCGTAAAATTAAGACCCTAAACAAAAAAAATTATGTCCAAAGATCATTTTTTTTAAAAAAATTATGATAGCCAAAATAGTGTTTTCATTTTAAATAATAAATTATGATTTTATTCTTTTTCTTACACTTTCAAATTATTATTTTTAGTTTAATTTTTAAACTTTTAAATATGCAATATGATTAATTCAATTTTCATAATTTTTTAAACATAGTAATGTTAAAGTAGGATCGCGACGAAATAACAAAGGTTTATGCTTTTCTTCTAGAATACACCTTTCCAGAAGAGAGAATTCGATCACGACTTCCCCCTTGAAAAAATTAATTATTGGTTAATAAATAATAATTTCGATGGCGCATCTTTAAATCTTTAAGAATATCAGGAAGAATTAGCATTAATGCTGTTGATTCTTCATCGCCATGTTATTTTAAACACAAAGCCATATATTTAAAATGCAACTTGTTAAGGTTAGAAACTCACAATTTAAAAAAGAAGATATAAATATAAATGTATAATAATGATCTTACATGAAAAAGAGGGACTATTTATCCTTAATTTTTAATAAGAACAAAAAAAACTTTTAATATGTGCACTTTTTTTATACATAGGGAGGTCCATAAATCTAATATAAGAAAATTAAAAACTGAAAATAAAGGAGTATGCATGTTCCTTGAGATTTATGACTTCTCAATCTTCCAGTGATAATGTACACACCCTTATTCTCTTGACATGTGCACTTTAATTAATATTGTAAAATAGAAAGTGAAATAATTGAATAAAAAATCATTTTATTAAGAGACAATACAAGTCAACCAATCAAGTTTTAACAAGGATATGACCTTTATAACAAAAGAAAATCCATTGGCATTGCTTTGTTTGTGATGTTTAATTAATTTTTAGTGACGTGGGATGTCAGTTGTTTGGAAAATGATAGTAGTGGGGCCACTTTAAAAAACAAAATTAATTGATCGTCATTATTATTTAAGCAACCAATGAGAAAAGAGAAATAACATTTTCCTTTTAGAAGAGGTGCGATGATGTAGCCCATAGATTAAAGAAATTTTCATTATTGTTTAGCATTTTTTTTTGTTTAGTCTTACGAAAGATGAATTTTGTTTTATGAAAATAGAAATTGTTTTATCCATGAAAAAAGTTACTATTTTGTATTTTTTTCATTTAGTGACGTTTTTTTAAAAGGAATATTATAATTGGTTTACTTTTCGGATGTGCATATAGTTATTTTTTTAAGTATGTCATCAGTTAGTTGGATCTTTCAAATATTATATTAATCAAGTATGGTTGATATAACTCAAAGATTTTGTCTTATAATCGTTAAGTGTTAGTAACTTCAAATTTAACTAATAAAATCATCATTTTAATCAAAATTTATTTATATCGTTTCTGTTTGAACATTTAATCATTCATATTTTGATAATATTCATGTGGCTTTGGTGAAAATTGTAGGCCAGATAATTTTTTAAATTTAAAATTTCATTCGAAATTCAAATATATGTAGGAAAATTTACATAAAAGCAATAAATTTGCAAGCGTATTAATCTAATGATTAGTTCCCTAAATTTAAATTTCTTATTGTTTGGATTTTTCTAAACGAGTAACAAATAAGAGAGATTAAAATTAATTTTTCAAAAAAATAAATTTATCATTTAATTCTTTGATAACTTTATATCCGACCTACCAATACGGAGGTAGAGACTCGAGATAGAGAGAGAGAGAATTCAAAAAATATTGTCACTTTCTCTCTCATTCCTTGCCGTCTTCCCCTTCGCAATATTTGAAGCGGGGGGCGGCGTACGGACGCGGTGATTACTCTCTTTCCTCCGGCCAAACGTCGCCGACTTCCACAAAAGGGCGCTCCTTTCCGTTTCAGGTGAATCCTGCGAACTCTTTGACTCCCGATCGCTTCCTCTCTCCCGTTTTCTCTTGAGCTCTTCGATTTCCGGGGCCGAATGGTTGATTTACCGATTCTGGGCTTCTTATTTTCCGGTATTCTTCTGTCCAGTTGCTCTGTATCTATGAAATATGACAAGGTCTTATCCAGGAAGAGAAAAACGGATTCAGATTTTTATTTATTGGGGTTTCTTTCGGGGCTTAGAATGCAGCGTATCAGATTTTAATGTACCTATACCTTTTCTCCTTTTATTTTCAGTGTAGTATTCATCTTTTTTTTCTTCTTTTTTCTTTTTTGAATGAATTTTTCTTTTTCTCTTGTCCTTCCTTGATTTAAAGAGAACATAGTTTGATGCCATTATGCTGTGCAGCCTGATGTATACTCAAAGATATATGAATAGCGAACTCTTCTTTTCTATACTATAATCACTGAAGCTCCCTTATTTCTTATTCCTATAACTTATGATCAGCTAGTTGTTTAATATATGATTTAAGTTTGTCGGGTGCATGCCTATTTTTCTTTATCCAAAATGATATTTTTGTTGACACTTTGATGCCCCAAATTCCCAATTATGAGCTCAGATAAATTAATTATTCTCGGACGGGCCTCTAGGGTTGTTTTGAAGTTTTCGTTTTTCATTAAAGAATGATCTATTCACTTTCATAATTCATATTGACATTTATTTTTACTTGAAGGTTGATTTTAGTGAACGTTTTGACCTGATCTAATAACAAAAATGATCGGTTCATTTCTTAGCAGAGCATTAATGTAAGCATTCTGAATATATTACTATTTGTCAATTATACTGATTACATATGGAGATTGTCTAATTTGGGACTTACAGACTGGTGCTTGGATATGCTTATCCAGCTTATGAGTGCTATAAGACTGTGGAACTGAACAAGCCGGATATTGTGCAGCTACGCTTTTGGTGTCAATATTGGTAGGTTCTGTCCTAATGATTAAGGCTGGAAAAAGTTTTATTCGTGCCCTATAATGTAATGTCTATAGAAAACTTAGTGCTGTATGTTTCTTTTTTTTTTGCAGGATTTTAGTTGCATTATTGACTGTATTTGAGAGGGTTGGGGATGCTTTGGTTTCATGGTATGATTTTCACTTCTAGCTTGTGTGAAGGAAAGTCTAAATTGGTTGATATCCTGTTCCCATGTCATTTTAAGTATTTTGTTTCATTTGCCTCGTGAAGGTTGCCAATGTATGGTGAAGCGAAGCTGGCATTCTATGTGTACCTGTGGTCTCCTAAAACAAGGGTATGCCACTTCTTCCTGCAATATACAATGCACGTTCCCTTTGTTTGCAGGTTTTCTGATTCATCTGAATGATTTGGATGTGCTCTTTAATGTAGTGACTGATCTATGTTGCTTTCGTTTTCCAGGGAACAACATATGTCTATGAAACATTTTTCAGGCCATATATCGCAAAGCATGAGACAGAAATTGATCGTAACTTGCTTGTAATGAGAACACGAGCTGGGGATATGATGGTGTTAGGTTGGCAGAAGGCTGCGAGCTATTGCCAGACGAGATTCTTTGACATTCTGCAATATGTTGCTTCTCAGTCACAGGCTACTGTGCATCCTGTTCAGGTACTGATTTACAAATAGGTTCGAGTTGCCTACTTATTATCCTACCTTGTGTTCCTGCTAGAAAAAGCTCTACATCTTTTCTTAGTCATTATGATGTTTCTGCCTACTTTTGGCACGCATGTCTGAGTAGAAAGTGTCATATCTTTTGCCTGAAAAGGCATTGGCATTCAGATACTACATTAGATGAATGATGACGTCTTGGTTTTACTGTATTGTCTTTTTTGTCCTAGATCAGGCTAAAGATTCTTTTTGTGATAGTAATAAAAACAACCATACTGAAGATAAATTCTTTACATTATGATTTCAACATATTGCGGACTCAAATTCCTTTGAACCTTCAAATATCTCAATGATGATTAGAAACTGTAAGAAAGAGGCAGGAACAAGAAAATAAAACACAAGATACGAAGACAAGGTGAACTTTTTCAATTGCATACAATTGTCCGCATTGATTTGATTTTACATCTGCCACTAGCAAACTTGAATTCAATGGCCTAAATCTGAATTTATCACCATTGTATTTCTAAATGCTAATTTCGAAGGTAACCTAAAGGTTTAGTTGATCAATTCGTGATTATACTGGTTGCCCTCTCAGAAAAAAAAGGAAAAATCTGATTGCTGGTCATTATAACTGCAAAGTCATGTAGCATACAGATTGCTTCTCTTTATGTACAACTCAATATTTTGCATATTCTTCATTCTCAACAGTTATTTTGCATATTGCTTGCATGTAAGACTTCTTTTTGGTCAACAGCAGCATCAGCCACAGCAACCACATCAAGCTGAAAGGCATAAGGCACCTCCTCCAGCAACTGCTCCTGAACCTGCATCTCTGCAGGCACAACAGCTTGTGCCTTTCACAGTGCCAGCTGCTGCTCATCGTGAAACTCATCAGTCGCAGAAACAAATGGATGCTGCAGTGCCCGGTGCCCCTAAACCTTCAGCATCTCAGCATCCTCAGCAAGCAGCCAGAGTGCTGCCTAATCTCACGAAAAGCCAACTGCAAGAACAATCTTCAGTTTCGGCTTCGTTATCCCCGCCGACCTCTACAGCGAATTCACAGTCATCAAATTCAAATTCTGGCAGTTCAGGGCATCACCAATCCCCTAGAATTGTTGAGGATGTACAGGTGGACAAAGCCACTTGTGCAGATACCAATGAGTCAAATGCAAAACCAAAGGAACCTGTCATTGAACCTGTCATTAACGAGGCAATCCGTGTAACGCATGCCAGGTTGCGCAGACGAGCTGATATTTCTCATGGTGCTCCTCCTGCTAGGTAGGAAATGGTTCTGTTTAGATTTCCTTGTCATCTTTGTTAGATATTGCTCTGAGCATGAGCTGGAGACTCAAGCATCCTCCATTGTATTAATATTTGTACAAGATGGATGGAACTGCATCACATCTTGAAGGTTAATTGTAACTTGTTGACTTACAGTAACTAAAAAATGTCGTCTCCTGATATTACTTGCGGTGCTCCCTCTAATAGGTAGGAAATGATTATTGGTTTAAGGCTCCGTTAGGGATGGCTTTAGTAAACAACACTTCTATTGCTTTGGATCAAACTTGTTGTTTCTTCTTTCTGGGAAAGCTAAAAAATTGGTCAATTTTTGCTGTGGCTCACAGCAAATTGCGTGAAAAACCTTCTTATTTGGGCATTTAAGTGCAGCTTAAACTTCCTTGCCAAGTAATCTTTGTTAGTTTATTGCTATGAGCATTAGCTGGAGACTTGAAGTGTTATTATGTCAGTTGTGTATGTCTGTGTAAATCATGTCTAGAGCTTCTACCGATTAGTATCAGGTCACAAACACTAAAGTTTACGTATTCAACAGCAAGTGTTGGTAGTTCGATCTTGTCGCAGGTAAATGATAATTCAAAATTAACTAATGTTGATGAAGATAGACAAAATTATCAAACTTCATAAAATGAGTGCAAGCCTTCAGCTATAACAGTACCACGCATGCTTGTTTAGCTCTTCTTATTTGTGCTTATGAGCCCTTGAACACCGACGTCGGGGACAAAGGAGGCGTGTCGAGCTGATAAAGCCCAATGGAAGGACCGACGAACCGGAACAGGATCCATCCACCGATGACGATGAAGATGGATGCGTAGGCGAACTTGTTCAGCCAGAAGAGGAGCCCCTTCTCCCCCACGTACAGCTCCATGGCCTTCTCCCCCAGCGTCATGTCCTCCCACTTCTTCGGCGGCGGCGGCGGCGGCCTCGCGCTGGCCTGCTCCAGCTGCTCCTGCTGCTGCTGCTTTGCCTGGTTCCTGGACCGAGCCCTGTACTTTATCTTCAGCCTGGTTGGTGGCGGCGGTGGGGCGCTCCTCGGCGTGGCCGTGGAGACGGTTGGGTCCTCCCTGTTATCGCTGTTGTTGATGTCGTCCCCGGCGGCCCCTCCATTGTTGATGGCTTGCAGAGGTTGAAGTCCCCGGACAGGGGGGATGCAGAGGGAAGGTGGCGGTCTTCGTCTTGCGAGGTGGGAGGAGGAGAAGGAGGAGGAGAAGGAGGAGGAGGAGGGCAGCACTTTGGCGTCCATAGTCGTCTGATGCAGTGTCGTGCTTCTATTTGGTAAGATGTGGCGCTGGTTGCTTCGGTTCAGCGTTTCTTATCCTCCATGTCCATGGCCATATTTCTTGCTCAATATTTTATTTTATTCAATATCTGCGTTTGGATGGGGTGATCATATCAATTTTTTTACTCTCAAATTGCACAGAATTCTAATTTTATTTTTTACTCGAAATTAATTTAATTCTACATATTATAATAAAATTTAAATTTTTAAAACTTACTGTAAAATTTTAATTGGAGTGAAATTTTTGTCGTTAAATTTTCTATGAATTGGGTTTAGAAATAGTTTATGTGATTTAGGGTGAATATGGTGAATCTTGAGTATTCTATCCCGCTTATTCTTGTATAGTAAAAAAAAAAAAAACAGTTGCCTGTCAGGGTTATATATTTGTGGAGAGTTATTTATTTTATTTTATTTTATTTATATCAGACTAATTTCTTCTATAATTGAAAAAAATGATGCGACTTTGAGTTACATTCCGGTCTGGTCAATTGGATTTTGTTCGAATCTTTGGACTATTGAAGTGCATTATGGGTAAGTGCCTCATTATTTGGTTTCATTTTTTAATCAGTTATAATTTGGGATTTTTAAGACATAATTATCTATTGGAAAATAAACAAAAATATAATCATGACGGCAAGAAGATTTTGAATTTATCACAAAATTTGGAAAAAAAATCTACTTTATTTAATAACACATTTTACGGAATATATCAAAGCCAAAAGGAAATGTTATGAAATTCGATTGGAAAAAAATTATTATTCATTGGAAAAGTAGTTAACCATCACATGATGCATTAATGCGGCTGTATAGTTTTCATGTCTGTATAAGAAAATCAGCGGTCCTAAAAAATATTTTAATGTGATTATTTTTGTTTACTTATCTACAATATAATACTAATGACCGTTGAAGGTGAAAAAAAAATTGAGGATTTAAATATAAGAATAAAATATAAAACTACTGAAAAAGTACATAAAATTTAAATTAGGTTGGTGTTGTTAATATTTTGAGCCAATTGGGTCTTGGAAAAAGGCCCAGATTGTTTAAAAAAGTCATTTCTAAGTCAAATGCTCAGCTAAAAAAATCTCCCGCATATACTCAACATATAATATATATATATATATATATTTAAAAAACAATAAAAAATAAAGGAAAATAAGCTCCAGATTCTGAAAAATAAAAAAAATAAAAGAAAAAAGAAAAAGAAAAATAAGCTGTTAGAAAACCTTCCGAGACCGTTCTCGCCTCCTGCCCCTCCATTCGGCTTCGTGCGCCAATCGACGAGGACGAGATCTCGACGCCAATCCCCGCGCCGTGGCCATCCTGCCGAAACTATCGTTCTCCGGCAGCCGCGATCCCTGAGGCCGCATTGGCTATCGCCGGCGCCGGCGATCCTCCGATCTCCGGCGGCCGTTCTGAGGATCTGGATCGGGAGAAAGGCGGGACTTTTGGGTCCATCTGGATGCCTCCCCGAGCTTAAAGTTCGCTCTGTTGTGTGATTCAGGTGAATGCTGTGGGCGCCCAGCTCGAGAACTGACGAACGATAAAAGGATTCGGGTAGCTCTTTCTTTGGGCCCGGCGGACGTTGTGTTTCGATTTGGGGAGCTTGTCGCGTCGGAAAGGTGCCGAATTTGGAGGCATGGATTTGTTTTCTATCAATGAAGAGTTGGGAGAGATTGAGGGACAGATCAACGACATATTTCGGGCTTTAGCGTAAGGAATTTGGAAATCTTTCTTCCACCGGTTTGATGATTTTTTTTGTCCCTTAAAGAAACATTTAATTTCGTAATTGAAGTGAAAAATTGATTTGACTGTAAAAGAAGGAAGCTTCTGATTTAGAAAAGTTTGACGTTTTGCGTAACTGATAGTATTTTGTTGAATTTCACTCATGACGAATAAATAATATTTTTGTGTTTCTAACAGCAATGGATTCCAGAAATTAGAAAAGATCAAAGATGCAAATAGACGAAGCAGGCAGTTGGAGGAACTTACGGACAAAATGCGGGAATGCAAAAGGTACATTCTTAAAAAGCTTTTCACCAATGCTATCTTCAAATGAATGTATTAGATTCAAAGAAACTCTCAATGAGGTAAAATACTTCAACGTGCTTGATAAAGAAAGATGAAGCAAGATTCTTTTTTGCATTGTCAGTTCTGAAGCCATAAGGAAACTATAATAATGACCCCAAAAAATTTTAATTTGATGTAATTGTTTTTTCCCATTTGATGTGCATCACACTCATGTGAATATAACCATTTAGGAGGCAACTTATGCGAATTACTGTAAAAGGGAATTTCTAGTCATTCTAGTCCAAAATATCAAAAGATGAGCTACAGCAACTATCTTTGGACCATAATTACTAGTAATATTTTTTTAAGGAGAATTACTAGTAATATTGCCACTTGCAACATAAAATATGCATCATGCTTTCCTTTTGGCCCAACAAATTAATATGAAGTCCCAATTTCTTGAAAAGATCCTGCAAATGAGGTCCCGAATCCATTTCTTTAGATTATGACAAATTTCCACTAGACGTGCTGAAACTTGCCATTATTATTTTTTTTTGAAAGGGAGACTTGCCATTATTTAATGTCTATTAATCAACTACTTACCTTATTGGAACTTATATCTTCTATCTCCTACTAGGCTTATCAAAGAGTTCGAGAGAGTGACGAAGGCAGAGGAGACCGGAAATACTCATGATACGAACAAAATATTGAATGAGAGAAAGCAGTCAATGGTTCATTTTGCCGCTATATTCCAAATCTCTATGTTACTGTATGGACATCTTTATAATGTATTTTTTGTTTATATAACTTTACTCTTTTTCTTCTTTTGCAGATTAAAGAACTGAACTCATATGTTGCTCTCAAGAAGCAGTGAGTTTTCATCTCGTAACACAAATTCTTACAGCTAATGCTGATTGCAATTATGTAAATCTGGCACACTTTCAATAATATGAAAATTATTTGTATTGAAAAACATATATTGAGTCATCTGAGAATGAAGTTTCAAATGAGGTCAAAGCTAACATCTCTCCCCTTAAAGTAAATAATGCATATTTCATTTTGTCATTAATTGAAAAGGTTAGGCTTCTAGTTTAGAAGCAATATGTCTTTCCTGTATCAGAATTGAAACTATTCTCTTTCCTTACTGCAAATGATTTTCTGTTCATATCTTCTGTTTTTTTTTTTGTGAGGATCATATCTTCTTTTTCTTTTTGCAAGAATGATTTTTTTTTCATTCTCCACCAACACCACTTCTGTTTTGTGGTTTTCAACTCTAGGCATGCAAGTGAAAATAAAAGAATTGATCTCTTTGACGGTCCTGGTGGTGGAGATGTTTTTGCTGAAGAAAATGTTACCATGGCATCATGTAAGTTAATTTTTATGTTAGTAAAGACCAAGCAATTCATCCTGATCAATTCTCCTTAGCACACAATTGAATATGCACATTTCAAATGAAGATTTGTTACTTTTATATCAAAATTGTTGTTATCAAGTTTTTATTGCTTAAAAAGTGTGAAACATTTTTATTATCATTTCTACTTGGATGTGCCATCATTAATCACCAGCAAATTCAGCTCCCAATCACATGCAGTCTGTGAATATCTCTTTCCTCAGGAAAATAAGTGAAATCTTCTAATGTTGGCAGCATCCTTATTGACAACAGCAAGCATTTTATCAGTGATTTAACAATGTCTGTGAAATACCTTAGTTCATCAGGGTGCCTATGGAATTCAAAGATAACTGTAATGATCAATTGTATTTTCAATCCCAAACCAGTTAGACCGTCCAAACCTGTCCAACCTGTTGTCTACTAATACCAACCCCAAGCCAATCTTATCGACAACAGGAAGTATTGTATCAGTGATTTAGAAATGTATGTGAAATACCTTAGTCCATCAGAGTGCCTATGGAATTCAAAGATAACTGTAATGATCATATGTAAATGTGTGTTTTCATTCTTTGTCCGAGCGACACGTGCTGGCTGGTACACTGGCAAGACCGGAAGCAGGATGTTTCTCATTCATACAACCGCACATAGGATCTTAAAACATCTGTTGTTCATGAAAGCAAGTATCGAGAACCAAAACTAAACCATGCAATGTCATTGTTTTTTTTTTTCGAGGGACCATGCAATGCCATTACTCTACAACATTTGTCCATTGGATAGTTGTTACTTTTCTAAGGCTATCCTGACAGGAAGACCAGCAAGTTATCAAGTATGATAACATTGCCTGACAATAATAGCCACTGTGTCACTTTGTTTTTAACCTTAGCCATCAATAACATAAGCAGATTTTTGCATGCACCTAATGTAGCTTTTGCATTACTGATTTTGGTAAAAGTATTGATTGGCACTGGTTACATTTAACATTTCCTGTTGAACAGCATACTTGCAATAGAAGATTCAATAAAATTAATAATGTCATCAACCACAATGAAAGTTATCATCACCTTTATGATATTGCTGCATTGTGTATAGTTTCTGATTAGTTGATAACCTTTCAATATATGCAAATCATAATGTCAGTCAAACACATTGAGAAAGCTTTCCCTTCTTTATATTGTCAATATTGACTCTTTTTTGTTAATTTCTTATTCTACAATTTTGACCGCTATGACCAATCCTTTCCCTTCTTTATACTGTCAATATTGACTCTTTTTTGTTAATTTCGTATTCTACAATTTTGACAGCTATGACCAATCAACAATTAATGGATACTGGTCACCGTATGATGGATGAAACGGATCAGTCTATTGAACGGTCTAAGAAGGTTAGTGTTAATTGCTTACTTTTATATAACTGGTCTATAATGCAGTTTTTGTGAGTAGGCAACAAGTCTCAGTAGTAATGCCTTTCTTTTATGTGTCGAAGACTCAAAATCTGTCCATCACCATATTGAACTACCAGCAATATTTTGGTCTTTCTTTTCCAATCATAAGTTGTTCTATATTGACTTTGTGACTTTGTCATATGGATATAGGTTGTTGAAGATATTATTAATGTTGGAGCAGAGACTGCAGCTGCTCTCAAAGCTCAGGTTATCCTTATTTTTGTTTTTCATTTCGAATATGCAGATTAAACACTCATGATAACATGGAAGTGTTAGCATCCTAATGTTTCTTAGAATGCTTCCAGACTGAGCAAATGAGCAGAATTGTCAATGAATTGGACTCTATCCATTTTTCAATCAAGAAGGCATCCCAGCTGGTGAAAGAAATGGGCAGACAGGTTGGTCCCTGAAGGGGCATTTATGGTTATCCTTTTTGAGAGAACATTTGTGGTTATCCTGATAGTTGATTACTACCCTTTTGCCTTCGCTAATTTAATACTTTGAAGTTTAGGTTGCAACTGATCGCTGCATAATGGCAATGCTCTTCATAATAGTGATTGGAGTGATAGCAATCATCATCGTTAAGGTTTGTATAATTTCTTTATCTTTTCTTATCCTAAACCAGTTATTGGTTTCTTCCAGTATTATTCTACTCTTCCAACTTCTGGCACTTCTGGATATGAAGAATCTAGTTCCAGAATGTCATAATTGATTAATGATTCTGCTGAAACTCACTTTGGCTTTGCCCAGGCATATATATCCGTTAGGCAAACTGAAGATAGTTTTTCTTTGGCTTAGACTCATTCATTTTCTGTTAAAAATGTGATTACTAATGTCCTTTCGGAGTTTTTTGCTCAAGGTAATTCAATCAGAAAGAATTAAGGGACAAGGGAGCCAATAGTCTGAAAACATCATTGTAAGAGGGGTTAGTCTTTAATGCTCTACACTGTTAACCAAGCCGAATGAGTCAAGTGCTAGCAACTCTCGACCTTGGTCATCCTTGGGCAGAAAAAAAGAGAATTGATGGGATCAAACTACTTTAAATCAAATGAAACCCATGATATTAACTCAATGTTTTGGAAATTTAAAAGACATAATACTAGATAAACCAAAAGTACACAATGAAGTGAATTGGATGTTCTTTTATTAGTTTCCTAGCATCACATACTTGCAGTCACAAGACGATTTTCACATTATGGAGTAATCACTCGTATCCCCCAGAAAATTATTTCCCCAGTGTTCATCTATTTTCTAGAAGATTTTAAGTAACAACAACAACAAAGCCTTATCCCACTAGGTGGGGTCGGCTACATGGATCATACGACGCCATTCCGTATTCATTGATCCATGTTCATCATACGGCTACATGGAAGATTTTAAGTAAAGTTTAAATATTTTAATGACATGATTTTCCATGCAGTTTTGTTTCTCACTGTTATGAAAATGGTAAAGGACTATTATAAAGTAGAATCTAAAATCAAGAAATGTAGAATTTCTGTGTAATTTGTTTTAGCTGATATTGACTGGTAATTTCATGATAATGTTTTGGCATTAATCTCTATACAGTGGTGTGATGTATTTCTCATTAGTAAACACCTCTAAGAAATTCTACTTGAATCTCCAGCTTGTGAATCCACATAACAAGGATATTCAAGATATTCCTGGACTTGCACCTCCGGCCAACCGCAAGCTCCTCTGGGATCATAACGACAGATGAAGTTTCTACGCTTTGACCAGCAATATTCCCATATTTGCTTTAGCACCACATTTGCCAAAGGCTGCCCTCCGGATGGTGTACTGTAATTTGATTGTGATTGTTGGTTTCTACATCTCCATTTGTTTGTACCTTCGATCATCATATATATGTACTGTCTCGTTTTCCACATTCGTTATAGAATTGGTCATTAAAGCATGTAATTTATCTACAGAGTGACACTGGTCATACATATCTTCTTCCTTTGCACTTTCCCCCTCCAATGTATCAAAATTTTCGTGTATTTTACAAAGATTGTGGCTATATTTATGCTGGATTGTTTTAGTATCATTTTCAGAACAAATGCTGTCTCGTTTCTTAAGGGGATAACTTCTTTTATTTTATTAGGATAATGAGCTCCCTAACGTCGGACGGGCCCTAACGTCGGACGGGTTAGACGATCGGCATCGCCTCTCCAATACATATTGGCAACCCCCAAAAGAAAAATCTTTCAAACCTAGCGAAAGTTATTTTTTGTCAATAAATAATTACTCTGCATGATCTCTGTTTCCGTTTCAAAGGTTTTACTAGTCGATCGTATGACTGTCTTTTATATTTCCATGACTGACTTTTACAGATCACATATTATAATGATATGACATTAGCAATGCGTTGCATCTTGCAGTAGCTGACTGTTTGACCATCTTAACAATGTGAAGAACCACCAACATCAACTATTTGCGAGATAATTGATAATTATGCTTATTTAATTGATTAGCATTAAAAAAAGAAGATCTAGAATCCAAATTGTCATTATTGAGAGATTTAAATCTAAATTACGAGGAGCTAACAATCTTTTGATACTAAAATTAACATGGAAACAAAAAGCATTCAAGATAATGAGTATCACGAGAGATTTAACAAATTCATACAAACTGAATTAGATATGATTTGTGAACGTTGAAATATGACAATCATTGTGTCCCCAAGAGATGGTCTATTACGAATTTAATTAATAGATAATATCACATTATAACGTTTGATAAGTATTGATAATATTAATAATAGTTAAAATAGATAGAGTGAAAATGATCAAAATACTCTTAAAAAATTATTTTAAATTTTCACCACATGGTTAAATAAACAAAATAAAAATAGAATATACATATATATATATATATATATATATATATATATATAAGAAGATGAGACAAAATTAATTGTTATTGTAAAAAGTTCAATTAATAAAATTAATAGTTATTTTAAAAAGTTCAATTAATAAAGAAGACAAAGTTGAGTAATATTTATTTATTAACAAAACATTTAAAAGTAAAAAAAAATGATTGAATGAATATTCTTTTGTCAAAATGTATGCCAATCAACTGATCATTTGAAAAATCACATTCCTAACCTACTATTTGATTATGAGAGATGCGGTAACTAAAATTATCAAATTAATTAAAATTATTGATAATGAGTCACATATAAATGGTGAATTCTAAGAATTTTAAATAAAATAATCGATAATTTATTTAAATTATTTCCTAACAAATGACTTCTAAATTATATTGCTCAGAGTGATGTATTCATGTAAAGAAAAATATTAAATTTTTGCTCTAAATATGTTATTATATTTTTATTTACTTTATTTTTTTATCTTTCTTACATGTTAAATTTCTTAACGATGATGTCTATCTAAAAACGCGGTTGACGACCGACCGACCTCGGCTTTGATGTGTGTGTGGCGTTGTAATACATGCGACTTTTCCCTTCCCTTGCAACGACTCCTAACCTCGGCTTTTAACAAATAATTTTATCCTAAAACTATCTTGATATATATATATATATATATATATATATATATATATATATGTTTGCTATGATAGAAAATCAAATTGTTTTTTTATCACTACAATTTGTATTATAGGATTCTAAATTATGTAAATTTTTGGTAAATAATAATCAGATCGACGTCACAATGGTAAAGAATAATGCTATACACCTATTTACCGAATGTTCTACATCTCGAAGTTTTCTCTATTAGTTCACCAAAACGACCGCTAATTAATCAACAATCATGACCAGAGGCGTCCAAGTCTCCAAGAACAAATTATTTTTTTTCTAATTATCCACCCGAAAAAAATCTACTCAATCTTAAAAGAAAAAGAAAGTTGAATAAAAACTAAAGTAATTTTTTGAAAAAATAAAATTACCCAAGACCCTGGGATTGACTAATACCTTAGTATAGTGAATTGAATGTTATTAAATTGTGAATAAAGATTGTATCGAAAAAAAAGTGATATATAAATATTATGATCTGACGATTCATAAATAAATAATTATTTGTAAATATCTTAATAATACGTCTCGTCCTATTTTGATGATTTTGTACATGAACTAACAAAAATATCTATGCAGGCATAATTAGATAGAATTGAAAAGCTCAAATTTCAAGTTAAATTTTTTCAAACTTACTTGGATTAGCTTAATATTTACAATATTTCAAAATAAAAAAATATCGTTCTTAAACTTGAGTGTGATACTAAAAGAAAAAAATGGAGTTAATTTTATATTTTAGAAAAATTGCTAAAATAATTTATTAGTCAATCTTTTTTTTAAATAATCTATAAAATGACGTCGATAATTCAATTCATGCGCAACAGGTAGAAGGTGGTTTTATCATCGAATCCATATGATGTACAGACTCCTAATAATTTTTTTATATTAATAAATATTCAAATTTAAAAAAAATTAGCCACTTTCCACTACATGACCCATCGTATGGTATGAGGTCAATCTTTTTTCTACGCCATGAAATCACCCCCACCCCAATGTCTCATTCTTAGTTGCGACTGCGATCTACGTACATGCATAAAGTGCTGACTCATACTAACACGATTCAAGTTTCCAAGCTCTCGACGTCACAATAAAATACCAAATGCAGCGCTGACCGCTTGCTCGCCGCACCTCATCTCCCGGTAGCGGACCGCGTTACTGCAAGAAATTGAAATTGCATTTTGATGCGAAACTCATTTAGTCTGCAGTCATGAAAAGGACTTGACCAAACACGCTGATGGACGGAAACAATGTATCTCTCTCTCTCTCAGAGACAGACAGACAGACAGACAGACAGAGAGAGAGAGAGAGAGTTAATGCTTCTGTTGTGGTATATTTCGTTCTGAATTCTGATGTCCCTCGTACGCATCGTGTGGTCCTTGCAGTGGCTGATGGTGCATACGGGGTCTCCTGCGGTAAGTTTGATCTATTCTTAATTGCAATTGCCATCCCCCATCCAAAACATCTATCTCTGTCCGTTTCTGTCTTCATTACAAGCAGTGTTTGCAGTCTTCTTTCAGACTTACCGAAGAAATTTTGGCTTCTGGTGCATGTTCTCCCTCTCTCTCTCTGCATTCTTAACTAAGTTGCTCTCCTGTTCA
Source organism: Pontederia crassipes (assembly GCA_030549335.1). Classification (NCBI taxonomy): domain Eukaryota; kingdom Viridiplantae; phylum Streptophyta; class Magnoliopsida; order Commelinales; family Pontederiaceae; genus Pontederia; species Pontederia crassipes. The sequence goes on from JAUKPH010000017.1 coordinate 10,840,077, forward strand.
CGTGGTTGTTGTTCCCGGGTCTTGTGGTCTTCTTGAGGCCCCCTGTTCTTGCGTCAATTATGGTCTCCATCCGAGATATACATATTTGTCTCTCTCAGTTGCTGTTGGTACGAGTTTTAAAGCTTCCTAGACTGCCCTTTGCTGATTCATTCATCTCGGTGTTCTTGTTATTTGTTTCATTTCTTCTTTATTGAGCCATACATTATTTCCCTCTGTTCTTCGCTGACTCCTGTTCTTCCGTTCTTCCTGAGGTCTCAGCTTGTGTTGCTCTAATCTAAAGTTGGTATCTTTCTTACAGGCTCTCTAAAAAAAAAGAACTTTGATCTAGCACTCTTGTTCGATACCTTTACCAATTCCTACCTGCAGAAGTAGAAAAATTTGATGCCTGAAAAGCTCCTGGTCGTTTAGAATTTTTCTGAGAGAGTTGTTCCACGACCTCCAGAAAGTCCTGCAACATGTCCTGCTTCGGCTACATAAGCAAAAGGAAGGACTCGAGGAGCGCACCGACTTCCGCCGCGGCGCGATCCGCCGCCGTGTCCAACAGCAGCACCGGCCAGTCGGACGGCTCGTCCGCCGGGGGGCTGATGAACCAATCGACGGGCACGACATCCTCGCCGAGGAGCATACCGGACCTGTACGAGGAGAGGGCTCACAAGCTGCGAGTCTTCGACATAGGCGAGCTGCGGAGCGCCACGAATGACTTCAACAGGAAGCTCAAGATCGGGGAGGGCGGGTTCGGGAGTGTTTACAAAGGTTTGTTCAGCCCTCTGGATGGCAAAGGGGGGGAGAGGGTGCCGGTGGCCATCAAAATGCTTAACACCAATGGCCTGCAGGTACTCCATCACTGAATTTTCTGTACTTACCTGAAGGAAACTTAGGGATGTCTGATAGTAGTAGTTTTGTTTTAGGTATCAATCTTGTGGGTTCTCTGTGTTAGATCTGCTGATGAATTGTATGCTAGTAAAAAAGAAAAGAAAAAAATTGCTGCTTTATCAATATGCCACGAGAGTGCATAAAAATTAGAGGGCATGTCAACTTTTCATGCATTTTGCTACAACTAGGAGGCCTTAATTTCTGGGAAGAAGATAGGAGGGGTCTCTTGGCAAACTATTGAATTTGTTTTTATTAAATCGTGGAAACAACTTTGTTAAAGTCGAGTTTTTTGAAATAGTTCTCTCAAGGCCTACTGTTCTATAAGCCCCTTTTTCCGAAACTGATGAAACTATCCATGAACCTTGCATCTTAGATTGCAATGCTGATCAGATCCTAATTTTGATGTTTTAGTTCCATGTTGACATCTTTATTATGCATCCTATGTATAGCACTGGTGCATTTACTGCAAAATTAAAATGGTTTGGTTATCAATGCATTTGAGTACATTTGAATATTTCACTTCATGATTTCCCTAATTTATCTGAATGCGAGTGTGAGACAATAATTGCACTGTTAGCAAAAAATGGCCAAGGATGCTAAGATTTGTGTAACAGTTGTAACTCGAAAAAAATGGCAATGCACCTATGAAACAACCTGTCATCTTGATATCCAAAGAAGCTTGATGTAGAAACCAGGAGGAGAAAAAAGCAGTAAAAGATGGTAGAGCTGTTAACATGAGAAATCCTACTTGTTTAGTGTACATTTTGTTCTTTGTTTTCTCACATAGCTTGTGTTCCTGATTGCTACCTTTACCTATTTAGGGGCATAAGCAATGGCTAGCTGAAGTCCTGTATCTTGGTGTGGTTGAGCACCCAAATCTTGTCAAACTTATAGGATATTGTGCCACAGATTGTAAGAGAGGTATCCAGAGGCTCTTGGTCTATGAATTTATGCCGAATAAGAGTTTGGAATATCATCTCTTCAACAGGGACTATCCTCCCATTCCATGGAAGTTAAGGCTGCAGATAGCTTTAGGTGCAGCCGAGGGTTTAGCTTATCTACATGAAGGACTAGGAGTTCAGGTTGTGTTTTAGTCTTTTTAGATTTCATCTTACATTTTTTAATCAATTCTATGGAATCAATCTTCCCTAGTGATCTGTCTTCCTATTCTTGGAGACTATTGTCTATAAGTCGGATCATTGTTTCTCTACTCATGCTGATGCATGTGTTTAATGGAGCATGAATTTCTGAGCTAAGATGCATTACTTTCTAAAAGAATCCTAGAAAATTGCATGTCAGATGATCTCAAGTTTGAAGATAGTTTTATGGTGCATGCATTTAGTTTACATGACAATATGGTAGATTTCTATTTTTTTTTCTAGAATACAAATTTTATTGTTTTAGGATTTTATCCTTTATATATACGAGGTGTATTTGTCAATTTGAGAAGCAAATGATCAGGATTCTGATTGTTTGGAAAGCATGGTTAATAGTGTGGACCTGATGAATGGCATTGCTGCAACTTGTCTGTTTAAAAGTATCATTCAGTAAAAATGAAACATGAAAATGCAAATGGCTATGGAAAACTCAAGAACGTAAGTTGCTCAAGAAAGCATGTATGATCTGTAGAAAAGATAGACGACACTTTCAATTTCAGCTCAGGAGCCTGTACATTTAGCTTAACCATGGAAAGATCATTAAACCTTTTTCATTCTTGGAAAACATTCAAGTGGGTAAAATGTCATACTATTAACTTGATTACCAATAAGGAAATCTATATCAGATTTTTACTATATTACACTATACCAGTTCCACTTAGTTTTGGCAATCATTTTGTGCGGAAACTATATAAACTCGTTGTATATGTTCATAGCTCTTACTGTGGTAACATTTTGAACAGGTCATATATAGAGATTTCAAATCATCAAATGTTCTTCTAGATGAGAATTTCAAGCCAAAGTTGTCGGACTTCGGTCTAGCAAGGGAAGGGCCAAAAGAAGGGCGATCTCATGTAACTACTGCGGTATGCATACCTTTCATAGAACTCTTCATTTCTTTTCTTATTCCTTTTGTCCAGTGAGGTGCTCTTGATGTGAACGAATGAGAAGTTAAATTCAGTGACATGGTGTTGAATCAAAATATTAATTAATGGGATTAGTTTCATCACTAAGCTTTCACGAGTAGAATGTCAGCATTTTATGTCTCCTTTCACGAATGGTCAGACGAATTATAGAAAGATGTCTTTCTCTTCTCTGTGATTATGCATTCAGATTGAAATTTTGATAACTGTCAAAGTGAAGAAAGAATTATGTCCTTAAGCTTACTGAAAACAAGGATATAAAAGACATGATTTGGAGTCGATTACATTGGATCTACATTTAGGGTAGATCCCTGCCTCCTAGTTTTATCACCAATCATATTTTCTTCTTACAACCTTGTAGAGATAAAGAACTTACAATTCTTTTCCAGTGTAGACTCACTGATGTCCAGAATCACTAGCACCTACTAATCTATTGTTCGAAGAGGAGTTAATAGTTTTGTACATTGGCATTCTTCAGGTTGTGGGCACTTACGGCTACGCAGCTCCGGAATATGTTGAGACTGGACATCTCACTGTAAAGAGTGACATCTGGGGATTTGGAGTATTTCTCTTCGAAATTCTTACAGGCAGGCGTTCATTAGAAAGAAAGCGTCCACCGAGTGAACAGAAACTTTTGGAATGGGTCAGGCAATTCCCTATAAACTCCTGGAAGTTCAGCATTATTATGGATCCAGGACTTAGAAATGACTATTCTCTTGATGCTGCAAGAGAAATAGCTAATTTGGCTAACAGTTGCCTTGTCAAGAACCCAAAAGATCGTCCCACGATGAGCGAAATCATAGAATGCTTAAAACGAGCCATGCAAATGGATATAAAGAAAGAGCCTGCTGCAAACATTAATGTAGGTAAAACGACTCCTGCTCATAAGAATTCACAGAGGTGAGAGCTAATTAGCTTCCAATTTTTTTTTTATCAGTGCACTGTAGTTTGCTCTGTAACAATCCACAAGGACAATGATATGGGATCCAAGACCAGCATTGTTCGCTTCTGAAAGTATCTATCAAGCGTGGATACCCTTTTTGCTATTTCTACATTGGCAGTATCTTGTAATCTACATTGGCAGAGTTGAGCATGAAAGGCTCCAACTTTGAAAGCATAGCATAGGAGATTTATGTTACTTGTATTAGTACTGAATCATAGCATATATATCAGAAGGAAATTGAGATCAAGCAACCCATGATGTGTGCTTGTTTTTTATGCAGTCCACTCTCCACTGTGCCTGTCGCATTATTCCTTATATATACGAGATTTTGTGTTTTCTTGATCAGTTTTCACTTGAACACAAACTGATTTCTGCTTATTCAAATGAGATTAAATTTTTTTTTTTGGGATTGTATATGTTGATCTCCTATGAATTGATGGTGTGCGGACTTTTGCACGGAAAAGAATAAATTTTTTTTTAATAACATAACAGCGGATGTAGGAAATTCATTTTCGGATTTTATTGTGTTACTAATTTCAGTTTAAAATCTAATATTCACTGGACGGACAATTTGTGACAATTATTAAACCATTTTTTTAATATCTCTTCGTCCGTAAGAAAGTTTTTTTAAAGAAATTATTAGGGCAATATTTGGGCCACCCATATGACTGGATCCAGCCCAAGGCCCAGGTCTAATAATGAATTAGCGTTTAGATGTCAATTTTTTTAAAAAAATCTAATATATATGTGTATATATATATGATAAATTGAACGGTTGAATGAGTTTCTTAATGAACATATGGTAAAAAAATTATACGATTACTATTTACTAATAATATATATATATTTAAAACTTTTTTATTTGCGATGTAATAGATTTTGTTATTAACTTATTATGGATTGGATATTCATAAAATTGATATATTTCTGCTATCCATTTTTCGTCCATTTTATGTATTAAATCATTTCTCAAATAATAAGAACCTAAATACAATCAATAATTTTTATGAAGCAAAACAAATTATTATTACGAGACTTTCAAGTCTATTTATAACAAAAAATTCATAATATAGTGACTGAGGAGGGTTAAATTTGAAACAAAAATTCAGGCTCTACTCTTTGGTTAAAATGGAATCGTAGTTCTTCTTAAATTTTTTGTGAATAATTAAATTAATAGATTAATTTGATGTATATTTGGATGGAGTAGAACATAACTACGAGAAATAAAAAAATTAATGTGATAAAAAAGGTAATTGTGAAGTATTAGTACTAATAATGTTGAACAGCGGACCGGAATGTGAATGATGACTTTGTTCAAATAATCTTATATAATTGCTTTTTTTTAAGTGGTTCCGGTAGAAGTTGTTCTCGTTATCTAAAAGAAAAATTGTACAAATTTATAACTTTAGAATTTGAAACTGAATGATTGCGTAAACTTGGTAGAATGGAATAGACTTAGTCAATTTCCACTAGTAGACGCAATCCTTTTATTAATTAAACATTTGCAAACAGTGTGATGGTACAACTGAAAGAATAACATATTATGCTTTATTATATGTATGTATGTATTCTTTTATTCTATAAATTTGTATACAAAATTTAAGAATTTGTCTCGACTTTAAAACTCAAGTTTATTCAGATATAAAAAATGAATTTAAGTAAACTATATTTAAAAAATCTCGATAATTCAATAGTTCAATATCATTATTTTTTTTCTTAAAGAGGGAATCTATATGTTGGGAATAGAACACCGAAATCGATAAATAATACAATGAAATAAAAAAATAGAAGAGAAGATGAACACAGTGATTTAACATAGTAAAATTCTTTTGATTAATGTGAATGAGAAAGAAACATTCCCAGAGAAAAAATTCACTATGAACAAAAAAAAAAATACATCATAATAAAATTCTAATTCTTATATTCATATCGCGAAGAATTTCACCATACCGCGAAGGACTTTGCCCCCCGCACCCCTTACGAGAATTAGTGACGGAGTACGAGCTTGAGTCGTTAGACCAAGCCCTCCCTTTTCATCATAAATCCTCATTTTTTTCTTTTTTTAAATTTTTTTTCTTTCATAATTTTGGGTACAAAGTGATTCAAGACACATCAATACTATATATACACAGTGATCACGTTTTACTTTCACAATGAGATGATTTATCAGATTATCCCCACGTATGATATGAAGGCAGAAGAATCAGTTCTCCCTAATTTTTGTTATAGGGATGCATGGGAGATGCATGCAGGATGAGGAGAGCTACATGCTGCTATGTATATTAATTATATTTGTACAATATACCCATTCTGTTCTATTCAACAGCAATGATCTAAATCTTTTAACTTGTATTTTTGTCTTTTCATGCTACAGAAACGAGACTGCCATTCTGACTAGACATTGTCTTTGGAATTTATATATTCAGACGTCTTTTTTTTTTCTTTTCTGGATATGATAGAAAGATCGAGATCCTTGGGATCTATCATAAATCAACATCTTCACATTTAAATTATCAGAAAATGGGATTTAAATATATATATGATCATATATACATATATTAAAGCCAAGCAAGCACCTACAAAATTGGTTATACATTGGCTCTTGAAAAAAAAGTTTATATATATAATATCTTGATCATTAGTGAGCCCCTGTATAGCTACGTACGTTGGGAAATGTTTACCATGAGCCAGAGCTCATAGTTCTGTATGTACACTGCCTGTCCCACACATCCACCTGATCATTTTTCTTTTCTTTTCTTTTCTTTTATGCTTTCAAGACTTGGGGGAAGTTGTTGTGACCTTCCAACCACATACGTTGAATGAGGAGGGAGAGAGAGAACTAAAAAGCATTGGATGCCCCACTAAAATTACTTGTGATGGAGAAGCTTGAATCATATGACTCGCTTTAGGCATCAAGGCAGTCCCCACAATATTGTCTGCCATGTATAAGCCTATGTCATAGCACACTGGTTTTTTATTATCAAGATGCAGGACCCTCTTAAACCAGTGGATGGACTGTGCAGCCATTGATTTTTCTTCCGTTCCAGAACGACGTGACAATAATTGAGATGTCCATTCCATTTGGCCACTCGAAAAGGAGCTCTTTCAAGTAGCCAACAAGTGTTCATTGACAGTGAGTTGAGATTGGTAAAGATCAACTTTCAGAAACTACAGTAACCAACTCGATGTTTCAGCATAAAGATCAAAAGGTCTGGTGATTTTAGAAATTTTAGAAATCCCATTAACAAACTTGGTTGAGGAATGAACCATCAGAATTCAGAAGTCTCAAAGTGCTAGCTTTAACCCCATTAATCATGAGAAGAAATTACAGATAAAACTTTTCAGAAAAAGCCACCACCTTGTTCCATTCTCTATTTTCGAGTGCTAACTCCTTGACCCTAATTTACATCAGTCATCAGTCTGATTGAAGCACCCACCACCACATCGACGTCAGAATTTTTACTGCAGTGGTTCATCTAACATCCTTCTTTCCTCAGTTTAGTTTTCTCGCAGTGCCTATTCTAAGGTGTTCTCAGTGCTAAACATGCCTTTGAGAAGTACACTTCCGATTACGCTCCTAGAAGAAGCGCGTGAAGAAATCTGCATGCATCTTGCTCGAAGAATTCTGATCAGTTCTTCGACTTGGCTGGATTGGCAGCAGATTCGTTCTTCTTTTTGTGATGCACGATCTTGGCTGGTATCTGACGCTTTATAGGGTTCTTATGAGCTCATCAACTGGATCGCAGGGAAAGCATCTCCCCCACGAACCTAATTATTCAGTACGTACGCCAAACTTATTCTCAGATGTTGCCCGCTAATCACAGAGATCACTGGCCCTAGCCGGCGACTACGGCCGTGCCGGCGTCAAAACGGGCTTTCGAGGAGAAGACCACGGTCGGCTTGCGCTTCACCGACGTCGTCGATGGCGATGAGGAGGAGGAACGATTCAGCGGTACAGTAAGCTTGGAAATCATCCGGTCGAGCTGCAGGGCCTCGTCCATGTCTATCTGCTCCTGGCGGCACTCCTCGCTGCAAAATGGAGCGTCCCCTCTGCGAGCATGCATGCAAAACCCCTACTGTTACTATGATTCATAATCGTGCTGTGCTTCTAAACCGAGGAACAAAAGAACTAATGATTTGATCCAAAGCCACATTAATTTAAGTAAAATTAATCGTAACAACTAACCTGTACATAAAGATGTCGCTGTTACTGGCGATGGGCTTCTTGCAAAGAAAGCAAGCGTCGAGGAAATAGCGCCGGCGCCGGTCATCGGCGCCGAAGCCGGAGAAGGTCCTCAAAGATGACATGCTGTGATTACTAGGAGCTCGATCTCGTCAAGAGTTTTAATTACGTGACAAGGGGAATAGCTAGCTTGGCCTTTGATCAGCTAGCTAGCTTTCTCAATGAGTCTGGCGCGGTTAAAGTACGATCCTACTGCGACTTACTTCCTCTCTCCGCCTCCCCCTCTCTCTCTCTCTCCTCGTCCTCCTTTTTCTTCTTAGACTGGTGGATATGAGTGTTCATGGGAGCTGCGAGTGGAAGGGATATATAGTGGTGAAGAAATTAAGTGGGAAGTGGATAGAGATGGCCACAAGGGAGCCAAAAGAAAAAGGGGGAGAGAAACAAGGGGTGCGATGCCGGAAATGTTTTTTTCTGTGAATCCATTGGTTCGAAGAATACAGTGGCGTGCTATACGTGGGGGGGGATGAAGGGCAGAATTGGAAAGAAGCGGTAGTTGCAATACGCATGCACCACCAACGCATCTCTCCTTCATTGAATATTATGACTGCCACTATTTGCTAATTGCATGGACAAGGTGGGTCATATATGTAGAGCTCATCAGGGAATAATTAGGAAAACCAAGGGGCATGGCTCAGTAGTCAGTTCACATGGGACTGCACACTGGTTGAACTAAAAAGGAGTTTAATTATAGCTATTCAAATTCGAACCTTAAGACACGCACCCACCATGGAATTAGTTATGTGTTCATCATTTTGAATAATCGGCCTAATGAAAAAAAAATTAAAAGAATAAATAATTGGAGAAAAAAATAAAATGTTATATCTTTTTTGATATATTTCTTTACTAGTAGTTTAAAGGATGAATGATTATAAGATGTGACGCAAATCATCCATGATTGTTGTATTTAACATTTTTTGAGTTTCACACATTTCTGAACGTTATTATCCTTAACGAATATTAATAATTTCCCACAATTTCTTATAGTATAAACTTATTTTTATTATCATTTATCCTTTAAATTATTAGTAGAAAACATATCAAAAAATGGAAAAGTGTAAAATTGCTTGGCATGCAAGAGATACGAAAAATGTATCAATGATCTTCTAAATTATTCATGAAAAAAAAAATATTAAAAAATAGAAAAAAGTATACGTCACACACACACAAAACCTACAAAGTGCTATCTAATTTTAGAAACGCTGCGTGTTTTTTGGCATAGATTGGTTCATTAATGATTTAGATTGTCAATTACTAAATTTTATGAGTTAGTGTGCCATTGATCCACCATTGATGATGTAATTAACAATTAGAAACCACTCGTTATCTCTATAAAGCAAAAGCCATATATATATATATATATATATGATTTTTTTTTGTGTTTTTCGTATCACGAGTATGTCAAGTGGTCCTATGCATATTTGTTTACTTTTTTCAATATTTTCCTTTACTAATAATTTATAAGATCATTAATGATAACAAAAACTAGTTTTATATCATAAAAAAATTATATTTATTATGAAAGCTAATAATATTCATTAATTTGTAAATTTTTAAAAATGTCAAATATAATTATTATTGATGATTTAAATAAAATTTTCATTATCATCAATTATTATTTACATTATGAATAATGAAATATTTTTAAAAATAAATAAAGTTATGCGTAAGGCCGCGACACATATGACACGAAAAATGAATGATATGCTCATTAAACCAGATATATGTAAGTTATTAAATAAAAGTGGATTAAATATCATCCACACATTTATAATTCAAGAAATAAAAGATAAAAGACATGATGTTCCTACTTTAAATGAGAGACTATATATATACATACATATATATTTATTTATTAATGCTTTCTTGTCCAATAAGAAAATGTTTATTCTGGATTAATGAAAATGTAAAAAATGATATTTTTCTCTACAGTTGTCACTAAATTAGTGGTACCGTGTACCATCCCTCACACTAGTGTAACAGTATGAATCAATCATTTTCACTAGCCATTCATAGTTCTTGACCAAGTCACCAAGCAAAATCATGTGTGAGTACACTGACATCCAATGTATTGATATTCAAGTGCTTAAGAGGAGGACATTGATGGTGCACAGTGCATGAGTTCAATTCCTGGTGCTTGATGGAATTGCATATCCTTTATGAAGTATTAAATCTTATATTATAACAAACAATATGTTCTTCATTACCTTGAATTTGTTATTCGCTTATTTACCTTTTTGTATAATTTAATAATGGTTTTAGGGAAAAAAAATTGTGAGTAAAAATAATCTCCAACATTAAATTATATTTCCCACTGAAAGAAGTACTTCTTTCCTTTCACTAGTCTTTACTTCAATTTGGCATGAAATTAGCAGTAACTTGACGCATCTCAGGAGGTTTGATATAATTTCATGTTTTCATAGGAATAAGTACGAATAGCTCTTTCTCTCAAGAAAAAAAAAAAGAATCATGTCATGGAATTTGATTTCCAGATTAAGTATTTGAAAAATATGGTGCGGATAATTAGAAGCGAGGTATTCTTTTATTTTTAATATTGAATTTAATTCATCTTACGAGCATTCTTCTATTTTAGAAAGATGCTGAGCACGTGACCATCCAGATGATAAATAATTAAGACTCATCATTTAAATATATGATTTATCTGAATCATTGATATGCTAGTGAACGATCCAAATGCGTTAAGAATTCCTCCAGTGAATTAAACTCTTTTATATTAGAAAGATAACATCTCTCTGTATAAAAGAAATCATGTTGTACAATTTAGATGTATTATAATTCTGACTAAGTTTTCGTATCCCGGATCGCATAACTACTCCGGAGAAAAAAAAAATTCTGGATAAGAAGCTAATAAAAACTTATTTCCTTCAACACCTATGAAGACAAACATAATCTACGTGCACGCAACTAATAAGAAACTTTGGATCCACATGTTATGGCAGGAGCACACAGTTAAACATCATGCGGTGGATATATTGTCAAAATATATATCTTAAGGCTGTTTGGATTGATAAATGTTGTCAAACTTAACACTTTTCTTAACGCTCATACAACAAAATTACTTAATTTTTATAACTACTAGTCTCTTAATTTGAACTCGATGTCATTTTACTTCTCGAAAACTTTATTTTGTAACAAATCACTCTTCCAACTTATAAATTTGTAACAAAAAGACACTCTTAACATGCAATAATAGGTTTCAATTTAATGTATTATTTAGGAGAGAGGGTGCAACGATTTCTCTCTTTTCTTATATTATTTTAATAAATATATTTTATTCTAAAATATGTCAAATTAGCATCTTAATAAAAATTAATATAATATACCCATAATTTTATGTGCACTGATAAAAGTAATATATAACATTTTATCTATAAACAAATTTTAAAAATAAAAAAGAGAAAGAGAGAGGAGGCGTTGCGCCCCTCCTCTCTCTCTCTCTCTTTCTAATATTTTAATAAATATATTATATTTTATTTGTGTTCAATTGACATATAAAATTCTCATTGTGACATGGCAACTGAACACAAATAAAATATAATATATTTATTAAAATTATATATAAATATTTATTTAATAATAAATTAAAAATTAGAAGAAAGAGAGTCATTTTTACTTTTTAAATTTATTTATAAGTAAATATTTGTATATTATTTTGTATAAGTGCAAATAAAAATATGAGTATTTATAGATTCTTTTAATAAATATATTTTGTTTCATTTCAATTCAACTTATAAATAATCTCTAACATCCTTTTGCCCCTCCTTTTTTTTATTATTTTAAAAATAACTTATATCATCTTTTAATAAATATGTAATATTTTATTTGAGTTTAATGTCACATTAGCATCACAATCAATACATTAATCTGAAGTCTACTATTGCATATTAAGAGGACATTTTTTTACAAAGTTATAAGTTAGAGGACTGATTTGTTATAAAATTACTATGTTATTTCCTCTGCTCATATTGATATTATTTTAGGAATTCATTTTAATCGAGTAATAGATTTTGAGTACTAAATATTTTTTAGAGATCTCTTCTAAAGTGACTCAAAATCATTTAGTTTCCAAATTCAAGTGATAATAATAAGACTTGAAGAGATCGTTTCTTATTTTGTGTCGAAGCAGACGAGTTGCAGCCTGTAATTCGAATTGAGAATGAATTATTGAACTAAAGAACGTGAAGGTCCTCTTCAAAGCATAAGATTGAGAATGGAAAAAATTTCATGTTATTCTTTGTGAGGGGAGGATTAGCAAAATTTTATGGATGACTGTTTTCTTTGTAGAGTTGGAAGAATTAAAAGGAAATCGCCTGAAAATTACTCGATAAAAAAACATCCGTAAATTTTGATAAATTTACATCTCATGCCAGTTAGGTAACATATTACTAGCAATGCTCTTATATAATCCTGCCATGCACTTTTGCTGTTATATCATCCCACCTCCACCTGGCATGCACTTCCCCCCTAAGAGCAATGATATCTCACCACCACCAGTCTCCATCTTCACTGCCCTCACTGCACCTCCACCCCCAACCCCACCACCACCCTGGAAGCTTTTGTTTGTAATCTTTCTTATCCACTCAATTGCTGATAGAAAAAAAAAAGACAACCAGGAAGAGAGAGCGGGCACCCAGTTTGCCACTGTGCTCCTGTGCTTACTCGCTCACTTCGATCGATGACCTATTAATAGAAGTTGGAATTAGCAGAGGGAGTGCAATTTATAGACTTTCTTTTTTATAAATGTTTCCGGAGTGATGAGAACTTTTTCACTATTTAAGCTGAGGTTAACTTTTGTGTGTAAAAATGAAAAATGCCTTGAAAGTTTTCTCTATCATAGACAAAAGGGTGATCCAAAGACAAATTTTAGTCACATCTCTCTATCTCTATCTTCTTTAGGATATGGAGACAGGTTGACGGGTGTCTTTTGATAATTTTCAGGCAAGATCCTCTTCCCAATTAGCTATGAGTTTTGAACCTTTAGCTCCTAATTGATGTTATAGAACATTTATTCTCAAGAACTAATTGATGTGATAGAAAAGTTTGAATTGATGTTTGGATGAAAATATATAATGATGGAGATTTAAAAAGTTAATGTGATGAATAAGTTTTAGTGAGTGTTTGTATAAAAAGTAAGAACTAAGAATATAATTTATTATTTTATAAGGTATAAAATTATAGTAAATAAGAATATATTATTAATATTATATTTACGTAAATTATTATATTGTTAATATTATTTTTATTTATTTTGATTAAACATTTTAAATATTATTAATATTATAATTTGCGTACATTTTAAAATTCAAATATAATTTATTTTTTTTAAAAAAATAATTGAATAGTTTAATTAATAAAATATTTATTAATTATTAGAAATAATTATTTTATAGTTTTTAATTAATAACATTTAATAAATTATTTTATAATATCCTTAATAATGTATTAATATATTATAAATTATATATACATAAAAACTAAAATAATTAAAAAAATAGATGAAATTTTAAAAAAAATATTGCGGCTCGAAAAAAAAAAAGCAAATGTTCTCGCCTCGTCGAAGGCGAGAACATTTGGACGAAAACATTTTGACAAATGTTCTCGCCCAGCTCACGTTTTTATTCCCGTCACGGAGTGCGTTTGGCAGAACAATCGGAATGTTCCGATTGTTCTAGGTTGCCAAACGCACCCTTAAATATAGGGAATAAGGAGCCTCTTCCCAATTACTGCGCTCTCTCTCTCTCTTACTTCCAGTGTTCATGCCTTGCGATGAACAATTTAGACCTGATATGAAATTCTAAAATGTTTTTTTCGTGATTTATTTACCCCGAGAAAGCTTCTTTTTTCTTTTACTCAAGCTTCTATTATTTGTTGCAGGTACGAGTTTAATTATAATTTTTATTGGATGATCCGCAAATATCAACAAGCCCAGAGGACAAAATCTCAACCCCTACAATCTGTTAATTACATCTTCATTCTCTTCTATATCTGAATCAGGCAACGCAAGACAAAAGATGATTCACGGGCGCCAAAAAGACAAAAGACAAATGTTGCCTAAGAGAAACTCACCTCTCTCCCTTGTAAATGAGTTGAAAACGCAAATAGAGCCACCATCTTTTAGGATCCGTGAGTCGTATGAGGAGGGATGATGTATGTACTTTTGAAGTATCAAGAAATAAATTCCCTATACTTTTTCGGGTGATGTTCAAAGCTTAATCGTCCTTTATTTATCATCCTTCACATGCAAAGAAGACATGCAAGTGATACTAGTTTTCAAACAACAATAGTAGTATCATTTTTTCTTAGAAGCTGCAAATTTTCACTCACCATCACTGTAAAATATATAGAAAGAGAGCAAGATTACATTCTAACCATGGAAGAGCTTAAATTTTCCTCAAAAGAGTTACCACAGACCTGCCAAATGCTCATATTGAAGATGAAAAAGAAGCTGAACATTCAAATTCATGAATTCAGGATGTTCTCAATCAGTGAGGTTTTGTACCCCGTCCAAACAAATGAAAGATCAATCGCAGTGCAGAGAATTTGTGGTACTGCATAGGGATGCTTCTAGAGATCCAACTAAATAGCATCATTAGACAGGCCATGCTTCCTATGAGGCATGCAAAATCTCCAATGGTACACCTTGACAGTCTCCATTTGCTATGCCATGTAAACTTACATCCTTTGTTACTTGATTGTATGGAATAGATGTCACACAGTTATCGGTGACTCTTCTAATTACACTACGATTCATCAATATGTACAAAAAAAAAGGTGGTTAATGTACATGTCATCAATATGATCGCTCACGATGCTGGTAACAATTCTCAGTACAGTTCTCAGTTCTCGTCTGGTACAGTAATGATAGTGTAATGAAGGCAAGTTTAGATCTGAGCCCATTCTAGTAGAAGTCCCGCAGGTTTGGCCAGTATAGTTTAAGACTTCGAGAGCAGAACCATTGATGCTGCATAGAAATGAAAGGAGATTGTCATAGTATGGATGAAGAAAGCAAGCTAAGAGGAATCCTGGTACCATATTTTGCATAGTAAAACATGCAATTTAAAGTTCTAAAACATATAATCTATAAGCAGAATCAAGCATGGCAAAAATATTAATTCACTATGATGAAGGCTTGGCTTGAAGTATGCACAAGAAATGACAATATGATTATATCTTGGGGTCTTTCATACTTTCAATCCCTGCATCTGCTTTGAAGAAAATGCAGAGTTTTTTTACGCTTGAGATCTTTCATCACAAAAACAGTGTGTCTGGGCAGTGGCGAAGGCAAAAGGCGTCTGCATCCAAGCAGCGGCGAAGGCGAAGAGCGTCCGAGCAGCGGCGAAGGTGAAGAGTCTTTGGAGGAAACACTGGGCCTTCTGGCAAGATGATTTTGGCAGCAGGCCACGAGAAGCCACTCGTCGCCATCATAGAAGGATCCGATCAGATTGGGGGACTGACGGCATTCAGCAGCGGGCAAAGGCGTCCGGGGAAAGAGGCAGCGTCAGTGTAACGCCCCCAAATCTCTCCGCATGCGCTACGAAAATACTGTAACATTGACTATATATTGACCAAAATTTTATTAAAACGATAACAGCTCAGCAATAGTGATGCATGCAAAATACAACATATTTTAGTTTATTATTTTAATTAATTTTTCTGTAATTTGATCATGACGTGCATTATTTTTAGTCATTTTTAGTTATAATTCTGGATTTATTAATTTTAGTTATTAATTATCTGAATATTTTAATTATGGATGGATTAATTAAAATTTGATGATTCTTTTGCAGGAAAGGCCAAATACACAATTATTCAAGGGATTATATTAAATGTATCGACCGAGAACTTCAACGTATCGGCCGAGAACTCCAAATCAAAGAAGTTTATCGTCCGAGAAATTCAATACAAAGAGGTGTATCGGCCGAGAATCGTAGGGTGCAAACGAGTTGTTATGGCCGAGAAATTCAATTCAATCATGTTATCGGCCGCAAAATCCAAGAATTAAGATAAAGGATTAAGATAAAGTCAAACTTTGGCCGAGATTAAGATAAAGGATTTAACGTATCGGCCGAGAAGATGGAGTAAAGATAAGAGAATGTTTATCTTTTTGGGCGTAAAGATAAAAGAAGCCATCGTATCGGTCGAGATTTGAATGAAGTAAAGATAAAAGGATTTATCATTTTGGGCGTAATGGCAAGGAAACCTATTATTTTGGCCGAGATTTCAAGAAGGTGTAAAGATGAAAAGAGTTTATCCTTGGACGAAATTATCATTTAGGCCGAGAACGTATCAAGTTTTATCCACTAAATT
This sequence comes from Pontederia crassipes, assembly GCA_030549335.1. Lineage (NCBI taxonomy): Eukaryota > Viridiplantae > Streptophyta > Magnoliopsida > Commelinales > Pontederiaceae > Pontederia > Pontederia crassipes. The sequence continues at coordinate 10,856,541 of JAUKPH010000017.1, forward strand.
TAATTCCAACCGTACGATGTTACGACCAGATCAAATTGAAGGGCGTCCGCACCTATAAATACATGAAGAAGTCATCGTCCCAATTTGTGCTCTGAAGTTCAAGTTTCTTCCACGGCGAGTCGTGAGTTTACAGGCTACGACCAAGATGAGAGAGGTGCGACGGTTGAAGGTTGGTCGTGACCCTGATCAAGTCCGAGAGGCTATCCGACTATCTGCCCAAATCTAAGGATCCTATTTTATTCTTGGTGTAATTCTTTCAATTATTATTATTATTTTGTTATTATCTCTTCAGAATTTCTAGATGAACTCCATATTTCTATTTATTTCATTTTAAGAGATTATTATTGAAGAAAAACTATTTGGACCCTATATTATTTGTTTTAATCTTTTCTGATCAATTAGTTAATTATGCTTAGTGCTTTTGATTTAATTATTTGAATTTCTGAGTTGAGTAATTATCAGTTTGTGGACTATTTGATTTCAGAATTCATTAATTAAATTAATTGATTTTATTTGAAATTAATAATTGATATAAATTTGATAACTAGTGTGTGGAGAATCAAATTTGTCTGATATGTTAATCTATACTAGTTTGTGGAGTGATTAATAGTCTAGGGAATCTAATTTAATGAGTCTTAATTTTAATATGATTTGATGGGATGCCAGTTTGTGGAGACTTCAATTCTTATTAAATTAAGATAGTTTAATTTGCATACTTAAATTGAGGGGATACCAGTTTATGGAGACCACAATTTAATCATGTCAAGTTAATAATTTGGGGAGACTCTAATCCATCTTTAAAGATTAGATTTATTTTTTATGGTTCAAATATTTATCCTGATCTATTTTCATCCTAAGGCCTAACTTCAACACCACTATCTTATTTTTAACTTATTTTCTTTGTTTTATTTTACAAAATCACTTTTTCAAAATTCCATGTTTTTCCTCTCTTATTAATTTATGAATTCAGATATTGAATTAATAATATTCCTCGTGGGTTCGACACTCTTACTCCTATTTACTATATTACTTGAGCGGTTAGTGCACTTGCTAGCGATTCTATTTTGCTACATCATCATACGCATCAAATAGAAATAAAAAAGAAACATCGAATATAAAAAATAACAGAAGTTTCAAAGTGTTACAAAATCTCCATGATAGTCATAATACCTGAATTACATCAAGGCTCATAATGCGAAAAATAAAGATAAAGATAACTAGGTCATCTGTCAGTTCATGTGTTTTATTGTCGCTCGAGCTGATCGCGGCATACGATCTCAATACCATCACTGACCTAGTCCTGTGAAAATCAACACAGGGGAGGAGGTCCTCCCGTAAGCTATATAGCCTAGTGAGAATCCATAAAGTACTCAATGCATAACAATAAATAGTAATAGACAGAATTAGTAATCACTTGTAGCAAGATCAGATTTGAGAGCATAAGATCATTCGATTTGAGATATTTATTGATAAATGAGATAGAGATCATGAGTCAATCTTATAATCATGAAAGATTTCAGTAATCATGCTGAATCAATAATCATACTTCACTTGTCATCATGTTCATGTTACTTATCCATACTGTTTGTGCTTTTACTTTCTCTTAGCATTAGGTGCCTTTGGTTGCCTTTAACTTTGGGAGATTTACGCCGAGCAAACAATACAGCCTTGTGCAGCTAATGGACGATCAAGCCATGGCTAAGGGAGCGACCCTTCACTTGTAAGCACTTAGCATGGGCTGGCCACCACTCCCATTTACATTTCCATCTTTCATACTTAATCACTTTATCAATTTATCATTCTTGCATACTATGAGAGGATTGGATCACTGGACAGATAATACAATATCAAGGATTCAGTCACATAACACTTCAATCAGTAGGGAGTAGCACATCACACTCATAGAAAGGATCTAGATCAAATCAGCAACAAATATGCATTCTGGTCAGGGTTCGATCGACCGGTCCTCATTGGTCGGTCGATCGACTTCTGGGCACCGGTCGACCAATATCTTTGGATCGGTCGATCGATTGGTCTTAATACAATACAACAAGTTCTCGGTCTACAAGTCTTGAGCATCGGTCGACCGATATCTCTTGATCGGTCGACCGATAATACTTAGTCTGAAAAAAGAGCTTCGGTGGGCTGATCGGTCGACCTATAAAAGGCTCGGAATGAATGATCAGTCGATCGGTCTCTATCGATCGGTCGATCGATTTTCATATCACCGGTCGACTGATATTCTGGATCGATCGATCGATCGCAATGAAAATAGAATCGGATAGAATCTGATTTTCAGCGATTTTCAATCCAGAAATGAAATTAATGCATACAAATAATCATCTAAGCATGGACACGTGGAACACATTATGCACTCGCCCATAGGAAGATGGTCAGGCTAGCCTGCATGCTGCTTCACCTACTAACTCGAGTACCTCGAAGGATTCCACGTACCGAGGGCTGAACTTCCCTCGCTTACTGAACCTCATCACTCCCTTCATGGGAGACACCTTCAGCAGAATCTGATCACCAGCTTGAAAAATCTGCTCACGTCTGCCTTTATCAGCATAACTCTTCTGTCTGTCATGAGCTGTCTTCATCCTTTGCTTGATCAGCTCCACTTTCTCCGCATGCTCTACTGTCTCCTTCACTTCTTCCTTTCTCATGATCTTCTCTTCACCTACTTCACCCCAATAAGTGGGTGAACGGCAAGGTCTGCCATATAGTGCCTCGAAGGGCGCTATGCCGATACTAGAATGATAGCTATTATTATAAGCAAATTCGATCAGATGAATATGCTCATCCCAATTGCCCTGCCAATCTAGTGCACACGCTCGCAACATATTCTCTAATGTCTGAATAGTCATCTCAGACTGCCATCAGTCTGAGGGTGGAAAGCAGTGCTGAAATTCAGCCTGGTGCCAAATGTCTCCTGCATACTCTTCCATAATCTAGCAGTGAATCTGGGGTCTCTGTCAGAAATAATCGATGCTGAGATGTCATTTAGTCTAATCACCTCTTTAACATACAAGTCTAATAGACTCTCTACCGATTGCTTCCACCGAATAGGAATAAAGTGTGCCGCCTTCATGAATCTGTCTACCACTACCCATATACCTATATGGCATCATGACCCTTCTTGGACCTAGGCAAGTTGGATACAAAATCCATAGTGATATTATCCCACTTCCATTGTAGGACATCTAGAGGCTTCAACTTTCCATATGGCTTCTGGTGCTCGATCTTCACCTGCTGGCATATCAGACATCTGAACACATAGTCAGCTATCTCCTTCTTCGTATCAGGCCACCAGTAGTTGCGCTGCACATCTTTGTACATCTTAGTGCTTCCAGGATGGATGACAAACTCGGACTTATGGCACTCATCCATCACTTCCCGTCTGATGGTGGCATTTGTGGGCACCCATAATCTGTTCATATACCGAATTTCTCCATTTGCTGATACTTGGAAGTCATTCGGTTCATTTTGACATCTCTTCAACACCTTTTAGTACTCTGGATCCTCCTTTTGGACAGCTATGATCTTGTCTATCATGCTGGACCTCATCTGATGCATCATCCATATCGCTCCATTACTGCCAAGTCTGGGGCACCACTGATTTATCTCATGTAACATCTTGTATTCCCGTACTCTGATGTATACTAATGAACCTTCCCATTTTTTGTTCAGCGCATCTGCCATTGAATTTGCTTTACCAGGGTGGTAATTAATAGCAAATTCATAATCCTTCAAGAGCTCCAACCAACGGCGCTGCCCCATGTTAAGGTCCCTCTGGTCAAAAATATATTTGAGACTATTATGATCTGTGAAGATCTCAAAAGTCTCCCCATACAAGTAGTGTCTCCAAATCTTCAAAGCAAAGACTATTGCTGTTAGCTCTAGGTCATGCGTGGGATAGTTAACCTCATGCTTCTTCAATTGGCGCGAAGCATATGTCACTACTTTACCATGCAGCGTTAGCACACACCCTAAGCCTGTCCCACATGCATCACTGTAGATTATATATCCTCCGCTGTCCGTTGGGATGGTAAGGACTGGTGCTGATGTCAGACGATCCTTCAATGTCTGAAAGCTCTGCTCACATTTGTCAGACCAGATCAACCTTTTCGCCTTCTGCGTGAGGTTCGTGAGTGGTGCTGCAATCTTAGAGAAGTCTCTGATGAACCTCCTGTAATAACCTATCAATCCCAGAAAATTGCGGATCTCGGATGCATTCTTCGGCCTTGCCCAGTTCGCCACTACTTCTACTTTTGCAGGGTCCACTGAAATGCCCTTCTTGGATACTGTGTCCAAGAAACATGATCTCCTTCAGCCAAAATTCGCACTTAGAGAGTTTGTCGTACAGCTTATGTTGGCACAGGGTCTCCAACACTATCCTGAGATGCTCTCGATGCTGCTCTGGGCTGGACGAGTAGATCAGGATGTCGTCCACGAACACTATGACAAACTGATCTAGGTAGGGCCGAAAAGTCCTGTTCATCAGATCCATAAACGTTGTAGGAGCGTTCGTCAGTCTAAACGGCATCACTAAAAATTCATAATGACCATACCTAAACCGGAAGGTTGTCTTCGGTATGTCTTCCTCAGCAACCCTCAACTGATGGTACACTTCGCAGATCGATTTTAAAGAATACGGATGCCTTAGACAACTGGTAAAAAAGATCATCGATGTGGGGCAGAGGGTACTTATTTTTCACTATCACCTTGTTAAGCATCCTGTAGTCAATGCAAAGCCACATTAAACTGTCTTTCTTCTTCACAAACAGCACAGACGTTCCCCACGGCGAGACACTCGGCCGAATGAAGCCTTTGTCTAACAATTCTTGTATCTGCTTCTTTAACTCTAGCATCTCGGCAGGTGTCATGCGGTACGGTGCCTTGGAGATGGGTGCGGTGCCAGGTAGAAGTTCAATCTTGAAGTCTATCTCGCGCCTCGGTGGTAATCCTGAAGTATCTTCAGGGAAAATATTTGGAAACTCACGCACTACATCTATCTGTTGTAGCGCGGTGGCTGGTGCATCGGTCTTCACCATACTTGGCAAGTAGGCACAGCATCCCTTCTGGATAATCTTTTGAGCCTTCATAGCTGAGACGATCACCTTCTTGCTTTCTGATGGAGTACCCCTGATAATTACCTTAGGCTTGTCCTGTGCACCTATAGTGATCTTTTTTTTTGCTTGCAATGCAGAGCTGCATTATGGTAAGAAAGTCAATCCATCCCTAGGATGACGTCATAGTCGGTCATCGAGATGATAATAAGATCTGCAGAAAAAAATTTTCTTCTCCATGGTGATCGGCACATTTGGAATGTACCTAGCCGTGTGAAGATCTCCCATGGGGGTGCTCACCCTCATGGCATGAGGCATTTGCTGTAAAGATAAGCCAAGAGCTTGGACACACGGCTCCGAAATAAACGAGTGCGTGGCCCCTGAGTCAAACAATAGCAGACACATCAGCAATAGGAAGGGTACCTGTGATAACATCGTTATCATTCTGGGCAACATTTGCCTCCATGTGGTGCACCATGCCCTGGACCACGGGGTTTGCACCGCCGACGCCTTGGTTATCACGGCCTCCCCTAGCAAGTTGGGGGTAGTTTCGAACAAAGTACCCGAACTGTCCGCATTGTATGTACGCGTCATTCCTCCTGCGACATTCGCTAAAATGATATCGCTCGCAATGAGAGCAGAGAGGCCTCTGCTGAACTACTGGTGCCTGTGGCTGAGGCTGACGAGAGGAGGTGGCAGCTGTCTCAGAGGCTATTACATGAAACGTGAATTAATTGTCACGCTTAACATATTCTTAATTAATATTTTGAAATTTTTATAGTTGATACTGTGCTGGTGCTGGGCGATGAGGAGGTGGAGCATAGCAATGGGCCTCTCTCTGATAATAAGGCATGTGACAGCGATCGCGACGATCGTCCCTCCTGAACTGTCGACGATCTTCAGTCCGAAATCGCTGTGGCTCCGCTGGCTTGGCTGGGGCTCTTGCCCTACACTTCCTTCTCCATGCGGGTGGCCAGTCTCACCGCCTTTTCTAAGGTGTCACAATCCCTAGAAAGGACTTCGGTCTTCAAGTCCTGTCGCAGACCATTGATGAACATATTTGCCCTTATGCGTCCCACAAATGGCATAGGGCAATACTGTTCCAGCAAGACAAACTGTGCGTGGTATTCCACCACTGTCATAGTTCCTTGCACGAGCTCCAAAAATTCTTCATGCTTGCTGTCCCGGTCGTGCTCAGGAGTATATCAGTTTGCAAATGCCTCCTTAAACTCCTCCCATGATATCTCTTCTTCCTCCAGCCCCCTGAACTTGGTGGCTCTAGTAGTCTTCCACCAATCCATGACATTGTCGGTGATCAGGTAGACAACGTATAGCACCTTTCTTCCTTGGGCACACCTCATCAACTTAAAGATTCGGTTCAGGGTCTTTATCCATTGTTCAGCTTTGAAGAAATCTGGCTTGCCCTCAAACTGAGATGGATTCAGCCTCATAAATGCCTCTAAGGTATCATAAAAAATTTCCTGTCGGGGTCCTCGCGTGCGACGTCGGATCGCGGACTGGTCGCCTTCGGTTTGACTACCCTCCAGTGGGTCAGTCTCATCAATGAGTTCGTCTTGCGATTGTGCCCTCGCATTGCGGCCCCGTCCTCGGTCGCGGCTGGGAGTGCGACCTCAACCACGGCCTCGTCCCCGACCCTATTGGACTAAAGTTTGGGACTCAATAATTGGGCCCTCTGGGCCTTCTGGCACTTCAGGAGTAATATAGGCCGACCCGACCTCCCGCTCCTGGATCCTCTCTGATCGTTTAGATATCTTTATCCTTTAATCATGAAAGAACAATACATTAGAACCAATACCATATCATGAACATGAATTTGACTTACAGTCCTCTTTTGGTGGAGAGTGTGGCGACAGCTCAACGACAGCACATAAACTTCTCTTATACCATACTATACAATAAGACATCAAAAGAGTCCGAAAAATGACTCTCATACCATAAATGTAATGCCCTCAAATCGACCAACGCCATGTGATGTGGATCTCTCCGAATGCGCTATAAAAACACTATAACATTGACTATATATTGACCGAAATTTCATTAAAACGATAGCAACTCAGCAATAGGAATAAAAAGGAAACATAGAATATAAAAAATAACGGAAGTCTCAAAGTGTTACAAAATCTCCATGATAGTCATAATACCTGAATTACATCAAGGCTCATAATGCGAAAAATAAAGATAAAGATAACTAGGTCATCTGTCAGTTCATGTGCTTTATTGTCGCTCGAGCTGATCGCGGCATACGATCTCAATACCATCACTGACCTGGTCCTGTGAAAATCAACACAGGGGAGGAGGTCCTCCCGTAAGCTATACAGCCTAGTGAGAATCCATAAAGTACTCAATGCATAACAATAAATAGTAATAGACAGAATTAGTAATCACTTGTAGCAAGATCAGATTTGAGAGCATAAGATCATTCGATTTGAGATATTTATTGATAAATGAGATAGAGATCATGAGTCAATCTTATAATCATGAAAGATTTCAGTAATCATGCCGAATCAATAATCATACTTCACTTGTCATCATGTTCATGTTACTTATCCATACTGTTTGTGCTTTTACTTTGTCTTAGCATTAGGTGCCTTTGGGTGCCTTTAACTTTGGGGGATTTACGCCGAGAAAATAATACAGCCTTGTGCAGCTAATGGACGATCAAGCCATGGCTAAGGGAGCGACCCTTCACTTGTAAGCACTTAGCATGGGCTGGCCACCACTCCTATTTACATTTCCATCTTTCATACTTAATCACTTTATCAATTTATCATTCTTGCATACTATGAGATGATTGGATCACTGGACAGATCAATACAATATCAAGGATTCAGTCACATAACATTTCAATCAGTAGGGAGTAGCACATCACACTCATAGAAAGGATTTAGATCAAATCAGTAACAAATATGCATTCTGATCAGGGTTCGATCGACCGGTCCTCACTGGTCGGTCGACCGACTTCCGGGCACCGGTAGACCGATATCTCTGGATCGGTCGACCGGTTGGTCTTAATACAATACAACAAGTTCTCGGTCTGTAAGTCTTGAGCACCGGTCGACCGATATCTCTGAATTAGTCGACCGATAATACTTAGTTTGAAAAAGAAGCTTCGGTTGACCGATCGGCCGACCTATAAAAGGCTCAGAATGAATGATCGGTCGACCAGTCTCTATCGATCGGTCGACCGATTTTCATATCACCAGTCGATTGATATTCTGGATCGGTCGATCGGTCGCAATGAAAATAGAATCGAATAGAATTCGATTTTCAGCGATTTTCAATCCAGAAATGAAATCAATGCATACAAATAATCATCTAAGCATGGAGAACTGATAAAGAACACATCTATAGTCATACAAATCACAAAACATGAATCAAACACAATCAATCATTCAATTTCCATTCTTTCTCATCAATCAAGAACACATTCCATAATAAGAGCCATAATTCTATCCAATTGTTAATCAAGTTATGCAGGGAGATTTCGGATTCACCCACCTCCTTCTGGAGTGATTCTTGCTTGAAGCCTTTCCGATCACCGATAATCACTTTCCCTTATCGTCCTCCACCTAAGAAGCATTCCAATGGGGAGAAGAAGTGAGGGATGGACATAGAAATCAAGGGATGCAGAAATGAAGATGAACATTGATGACAACTTTGCTAGAGCACCCATTTCTCTTGCTGAATTAGAGTGTACTTGGGGAGGAAGAGAGAGAAGTGAGGGAGAGGAAATGAGTGAATAAGAGAGAGCTTTAGGTGTTAATACTTTTATAGGTGGAAATTAGGGCCTAATATGTTAATGTGCTCAATTATGGGCTAGTGTAATTGGCTTTACAATTTGATTTCATTTTCATTTATTTTATTTTATTTTTAAAATCGGGTATTACGGTCAGCAGGAAGGCGCCGGCAAGAGGGCGAAGGCGTCCGGGGAAGGAGAATTGGCTGCCGAGGCACCGACAAGAGCGCGAAGGCATCCGGGGAATGGGAAAGGCGGCGTCTGCAGCAGGAAGGGGGAGGTCGGGCTAGAGGCGTGGCATTTTCGATCAAGAAAAGGAGGAGGTCGGGCGGGATTGGTTTTTTCTCACGAAAAGGAGTGAGAAAGATAATTGTTGGATCGGATGAGGTGGACCGGCAAAGGCATGGTTCGGCTCGAGTGCGAGTTGCGCGCTTTTCATCCAACCGTCAATCCGTGGGACACACCTGTGGCCCCATTCTGGGGCTACAAGCTCCTTAATCCCTTGAATATATCCTTCTTGTCTTCCCGTTTTTAACGAGAGATTTCAACTCGACTTGTGTAAATAAGCTGAATGAATTGGATGACCGACTGCTGCCATTTGAAATATATAAACTCGTTTCAGAGAAAAAAAATATAGATCACAAGCATATCATTTTTTTATGTAATGCCTTGGTTTTGGGAAAGAAGGTAGCAAAGTGCACCGCACTGCTTGTAAAAACACTTCTTTTTCTAACAGTTCTTTTTCATCATTATTTTTTTCTGGCCAATGCGCTATATACGGAAGGAGTGAAAGAACACTCGACTTTAACTTGATACACCTTTAGTTTCATATAGCTTGTACAACAAATTTGAAGTGGAAGGATGAGAACAACCTGATCACTGTCAAGTACCAAAGTCGCAACAACTACCAAAACAAGATCTGACACTCCAACCTTCATCTTTCGATATAACTAGTTAACATGCCTTGTCGATGCATACATGATAGTCCTTGAGAGTTCTCTTTCATTTCAGCTACTCCCTGAACATGGAAACAAACAACATTCTTTGAATTCATTTCCTCAATTCCTATACTCCATAGAAACAAAAAGGAATCATGGCATACTAATCAAAATAGTAGCAATCAATATCAAGTAGCTCCATTAACCATAAGCTCTTAAGCATATATAGTAACAGTAAAAGTAAACAAAAGAAAAACCAAAAATTGCAGTTATGCATATTCTTTCTGCCGCTGACATACTCATGCTTGTTGTTAGTTTCATCAAAATGCAAAAAAAAGTATACAGATACTCAAAGTAAGGTTTGGTAAATTTCCATCAGATATCTTTCCACAGATCAAAGGCCCAAATTGAAGGAAAAAAAGAGGATCGATCAGAACACACCGCCGGTTCCCTTGCTCCAGAGTATCTGGGAGTCTATCGTGGACAGGTACTGGTCGTCCAGGCGCTTCCATGTCCTTATGGACTTGACCGCTCCCCACCGGCCATCCACCGTCCTCTCCAGGCGAGCGGACACCACCCTCGCCCTTCTCGACCAGCCCGCCTTCCCGTAGGCGTGGTACCCGAACCCGCCGGCGTAGCAGAGCTGGATGCCGCTCAGCTTCCCGCAGAAGTCGTTCAGGTGGTCGTGCCCCGTGAAGACCGCCCTGACGTCCCCGGCCGCCTCCATCGTCGCGAAGAACCCCGAGTTCACCGGCGCCGAGCTGATGCCCTCCTGCCTCTGGCCCGTCGAATTCGACGCGTCGAAGCTGCCGTACTCCGGCAACGGGATGTGAAAGTACACCAGGCCCGGGGCAGGCTCCTTCTGCGGTTCTGGCGCGCTCATGTAGTCTTTCTGCAGAAAAAAAAATGTTCAGAAGTAAGCTCAGCTGTCAGCATTCTTTCGGCACTAAACACAGTGGGGTGGAGCAGTCGCCATTGATAGATTACCTGAAGGGAGGAGGAGGTCCTCTGGAACCAAACCTGCTGGGAGGGCTTGATCCAGCCGTAACCAGGGAGCTCAGGAACAGTGGAGTAGTCGCCGCTGTCGAGGAAATAGAGGTTGAGGACGGACTTGTTGGCCAGCGGGGAGTCCTCGGCGCCGCCCACTTCCAGGTTGTAGTTGCCGAAGCCGTCGATCTCCACGCCGTCCGGGTTGAAGCGCGAGAGCGTGTGCGCCATGCCGGCGATGTGGCGCATCACGTTCTCCCGCGACAGGGTCGACTCCTGGTCGTGGTTCCCCAGCACGGCGGCCCAGGGGAGCCTGAGCGTGATCGCCGGAGCGAACGCCATGCCCATCGACTTCGCCGCGTCCGTGGCGTCGTAGCCGAAGATGTTGTCGCCTGTCACGACAAGATCGAGCGGCCATCAGACGGAACACTCGAGAGTGTTCTGCGTCAAATCTTAATTACCTTTTAATATTAACACATGTTAATTAAAGAATTTTAGATCAAAGACACGTTAATGTCCAGGTCTATGGCTTCATCATTAGATCTTTGCTGATAACAGATAAGATTTGCATATATGGCATCTTTATAAGATCTTTTGGAATGATTCTTGAGCCATCAAAGCATGGAATATTAAGAAGAACATGCAGTCAACAGGAGCTGATTGCTACTTACTAACCAACGAATGACCACAGCAAATGTTGACAAACATGGAGTTGCATACTGACAGTAGCAAATTGATAAGGCCCACACCGTTCACGAATTGAAGAAAAAGTGGCGTCCAAATTCCAACACCAAAATAATAAATAAATGAAACACTGTGTAAAAAAACAGTTTCTGATGCATGTGGATAGACCCAAACAATTAATGACAGCTCAATTATACGAGTAGGTTGGTCCAATGATAAAATAATGTACTGTGTAGTGTGTACATATAAGACTACAAGTTTAAAGTCTGAGAAAAACAAGCTCTAAAATGAGAAATAATCATGTGCTATGGTTTGGAATATTAAGTACTTGTCGAAGAGAATTTGAATCATCATAATGTTGGGGATGAGCTATGAATGAATTAAGTGGTCCAAAGAGGAATCAACTTGGGGGCACCGCGCCCTGACTCAAAGGTCCCGTCACAAGAGCCCAACTTCGATTCAAATAGGTTTTATAACATTTTTTTCTCCTCACAATGACTCGGATATTAGAGTTACCAGAGTATATCGAGTATTTTCTAATCAAATCGGACTATATGTTTAGAAAGCTCTAGTGTTTATAATTTTATATCACATGAATGTTATTATACTGCTGTCTAGGGTTTAATTTCTAATGTCATTTTTTTCTCTTTCAATTTCCAAAAAAAATCTTGACGATAGCAAAGAATTAGTTGTGTGAACAATTTCATTGGTATTTTTTTATTGGGGAGTTTCTTCTTCTCCATTAAAAAGGAAGTCGAGATTGAAAGTAACATAAAAACAAGAAAGAGAAGTATGTGCTGTGACATTTTGGACCATCTCAATATCTCATACGTTTCTTTCTCAGTTTATAATTTAGTACTTGGACCACTGAAATCTAATTTTTCTTCAATTCTTCTACAACTAAATATAGAGAAAATACAGAACAAAGATTATTTTTTAAACAGAAACAAAATGGATTAAATGCTGGGGACGTCCATCACAGTGTGCTGGGTGCCGTGTGCCCACGGATCGCAGTGTCACGTACGGTCACAAAGCCCTGTTTCCAGTTTCCACCCCCGGATTACACAATCCAAGAATTACAACTATCATTCCTTCCAAACTAAGAGTTTAAGGTGTTCCAAAATATCATCATGGAAGATAATTCTACAAATAAAGCTAAACTTGTTTTTTTTTCTTTCCAGAAAAAGGTGACTGAATTAATCGAAAGAAGAGAAAGAAATCAGGTAAAATTTCACCAATAAGAGAGAGAGAGAGAGAGAGAGAGAGAGAGAGAGAGAGAGGAGAATCTATGCAAAAGGTCGCTTAATCTTGAGTTAATAAATAAATGCGACTTGTACTCGAATGAAAAATTAATGCTTGGAAGTTGGAACAGTAGTAATTAGGCAGGAGAGGAGCAGCGGAGGAGGGATCGCACTCACCGGTGAAGACGACGAGGTCGGGGTTCTCGTCGCGGACGACGCGGTAGATGAAGGCGGTGGTGTTGAGGTCGGAGCAGGTGGCCATCTGGTCCGGGAACACGTCCAGGCACCCCGTCGCCCGCCCGTCCGCGTAGTGCATGTCCGCCACCTGCAAGATCTTGAACTCCCCGCCGCCCCTCCCTCCCCTGAACCGAAGCGCCTTCCCGCTGCCCCTCGCCGCCGGAGCAGCGCCGGGCGCCGCGGCGGCCACTGCTAGTAGCAGCGCAAGCAGAACGGGGCGTAGAAAGGGGCGATCCATATCGGTCGGTCGGTCGGTCCACACACCTTTCTCTGTCGCCCAAGGTTCTCTGTCACTTCTCAGTGCTCTGCTTCGGCTGAGAGCTGCTCTGCTCGGGCATTTATTATTATGTTAAAAAATAAATATGTTTAGTTGGAGGGCATTTAACAGCTGGAGTTGGGCGACTGGGTGGGCTGCGATCCTACAGGACGCGACGCCAGCGATAAGATCTCAGCCGCAGATGGAGAAAATGCGGGTGCCCACAATTGCCACAAACACATGTGAGTCCACTTTTTTTTTAATATACTGAACCGCATTAGGGCCGGAATAAATCAAACATAATATCGTATTCTAAAAATATATATATCATTATTCCAACTCTTATTTTGGTGGAAGAGAATAACTTTTAAAATATAATATTAAATTATTTTAATAAACTAAACTTAAATTATTATGATTTTTCACATCTAACATCAACCTATTTTTTCAATTTCTAAATTATCGTAATTTTTTTAACTTGATCCTTCCGTTAATTTCTATCAATTTTTCTGTTATTTTTTTATTTATGAAAAGTAAAAAATACTCTTCTCATCGATTTTATGTTTTCATTTCAACCTCTAAGACTTTGAAGGATATTTTTAACTTTTCATAAATAAAAAAATAAAAGATAACGAAAAAGTTAGCAAAAGTTGACAGAATCAAATTAAAAAATCGCGAAAGTTTAGATTAAATGTAAAAAATCGAGATAGTTTAGTGACGATTTATGAAAATAATTCTATAATATTTTATAATTAAAATATTTTATCATATTAAAATTTACATTTAAGTTGTAATAATAGTAAAAATATTAATGTAATAATATTTTATTAAAATTATAAAAATATAATATAATTTAAAAAGATGAAAAGAACAAGAATATAGATATTCTTATATTTTAGAATAATATATTCTCATTACGAGGTTAAAAATGATAATTTCAATAATTTCGAGATGATTCCTATTTTTCAAAATTTGATAGACTTAATTCATTTTCATCACGAGTTTAGTTATATTTTAAGAATGATGCGATATTTCAATGTTTATTTCACAATCAAACGGCCTAAGCTCTCCGAGGCAGCGAGCCCATCATATAATAACATTTAGTTAAATAAATTTTTGATAATTTAAATTTTTTAAAAATAATCTTAATTGGAATATATTTTAATGGATGATAACTTTTTTTAAAAAAATGTCTTTAAATCTTGTGTGAACGAACGATGATCTTAGCTCAACATCTTTTATTCATTTTCACTTTTCTACCTTTCTACTTTGTTGTGTCTAATAATTAAAAAAATATTTTAATATTTTTTTAAAACTTATTTTGATTATGTTCACATCATTAATATTATCAATAATTCAAGTACTGATAATTTATTTTAACTAATTTATTAATCTAAGGCACGCCGGTTGGACCCAACCAATGAACCAAACCACAGATCTGTAATCAGCATAGAGCCATAGACGAAAGGATGCCTAGACTTGAATCTGTTATAGAAATGTCACCGAGGGACAAATAGTGATCATTCATGCGAAATCTGTGTATGAGTTCGTTAGCCGCCATCGCTTGCCTCCTGCCTCTTCTGGACGGCCACCTTGGAGCACGTTGTGGAAAAATCCGATTGAGCCTAAGGTCCATTCCTTTTTGTAGGAGCTGTTGCATCAGCGGCTTCCCACCATGGACAGGCTCCATAGGATCGATTTTACTCTTGATCCTTCTTGCTCCTTTTGTAGACTTGTGCCAGAATCCTGTGGACACCTCTTCTTTGATTGTTGTTTCTCCTCGCGGCTTTGGGAACTTTTTCAACGACAAACGAATATCCCATTCCTTTTCTTGCATTCCTGGTCCACGGGATCCTGGACTCTCGAGGGAGCAACGTTGGATCTCTTGTCGCAGTGATTCTTTCTTTCTCTTTTTTCATATTGCTTATGGGGCCTTTGGCGGGCCAGGAATGATATCCACTTCGGCTCTAGGCGTGTAACCTTGGAGGCCGTTTGGCATCAGGCTTTGGCTTGGCATGTCGAATATGTAGATTTCCACAATCCTGAGGCATCTTCTAATTCTCCCTCTACCGCTCCTCCCCTTCCTCCTGCTCCCTCTCTCCCCTCCTTCACTTCCCCAGCGCACCCTTCACCGGGGCCAGTGGGAGCCTCCTCTCTGGACGTGTCTCAACTCGGATGGCTCGTTCACTGATAGGGAACATTTTGGAGGTGTTGCTTATTTGCTTAGATTTCATACTGGATTTTTTCTTTTTGCAGGGGGCTCAGTTGGCACTTTTGAGTCTGCACTGGCTACGGAGGCGTGGGCACTACTTCAAGGGATTATCTGTTGTCGCCAGAGGGAGATCAGAGGCATTATTATCCAGACGGACTCGGAACTGTTATGTCGTATCATCATGCGGTCCGCTCGCTTCCCTTGGTCCGTGCGGGGGGTCGTCGCTGACATCATGACCTATCTTGATCTCTTACATTCATACCGAATTGTACACTGTCGTCGGCAAGCAAACGCGACCGCTGATCATTTGGCATTTTTTATTAGAACAAATCCGGATGTATACTTTTGGGAGCAACCGCCGCCTGATCTGCTCCAATTTTTGTCTTATCACTCCTATAGAGTATCTTAATATATGCATCTTTCAGTTAAAAAATGGTGCCTGACGGCAACAGTGATCACTCATGTAATTTCGTACTATTTCACAGTGGGATATTTGACTTCGAAAAAATTTCGTCTATGTCAAACCGGTCCAACCCATTAAACCGGATAATTCGATTGGATGTTGCAAAAATAACATATATATAAATATTAACTTTAAAATATACAACACATATTTATCCACAAATAATATAATTATATATCAAAGTATAATAATATGATTATTAAATTTTATCAAGATTTTTTTATTTTGATCTTAAATATATAAATTACAATCTATAGACTCGTAACATGAATTGCACCTTTATAATTCCAATATTAGTATCATAATAAGTTTTTCCCTTGAACTCGTAATTTCGCAATAATACATTTTCCTTTTAATTTTTAGAATAATTTTCGGCATACAACAATGAAAAAAAAAAAGAGCAATATTTCACAGGATCACAAAGCCCACATGACCCAAGCCCAATAATCGCACTCCAGTGGTTGCGGGGCACCCACGGAAAGCCAATTGAATAATAATAATAATAATAATAATAATAATAATAATAATAATAATAATAATAATAATAATAATAATAATAATAATAATAATAATAATAATAATAATAATAATAATAATAATAATAATAATAATAATAATAATAATAATAATAATAATAATAATATATTAAAATAATAAAATTTTGATAACACTTCTTAAAAATCATACAAAATTTTAAAAAATTCTATAATTATCTGATATTTTAAAATATACACACGCATTTCTTTTCTTGAAAAGATAGTTCCAAATATCTTGTTGCTTTAAGAAAGTTACTTCACTATTTTGAGTTCCTATCATGATATTAAAGTTAACAATTATGTATGAATTATCCGTATAGCAAGTATAAGTTATCCACATTGATTATTGAAGTCTAATGAAGAATCTTCATTATGAGATGAGAATGTGATGTTTTATGGACTAAGTTAATATGCATAAATTAAATGACTTATGATACAGGGTAATAATCCCTCATCGACTTTATAAATGGCATCACAGTATTAAAAATGACTAGAGACTACCATACAATTGGAGTTGTAGGATTTATATTGAAGGAAAAAAAATGTGTGCTCTTTTGTTACTGTTATAAAGATTTAAAGGCAAGATTGAAGAAGAAAAATGAAGTATTCTTCGTCACTAGGAAAGCATGCTCCGGTATATGTATGGAAATTTAAAGTTATGATATGAGGTCGAATATTTCTATTTAAAGTTGAATTCAACTAAGGACACTAACGCAGTGTTTGGAAAAAATGAAACTTGAGAATTTAAGTTATCGAAACTAATGACGTGACACGGAAGTTCTCACTCAGGATTTTGTCAAAAATATGGAACTGACATTCTCATCGTGAAGAATTTTTACGGGCAGCATGACGAGAAGTTCCAAGTTCTTGCGCGTCACAAGAACTTTTTTTGCGGAACTAAAATGTTAATCAAAACGAAAATTTTCATGAGTCCCACAAAAATTTTCGTACGTGTTTGAAAGAATTTTTGAAAGTTCTGACTACAAATTCCTATTCAAACACGGTCTGTCTCAAAATAAACTAAATAAATGATAAGATGAGATACTTAGGACGATCTTTGTCTAGATGAATCATAATTTAAATAAAAAAATTAGGAAAACTCTAATGTCACTCCTATATTTCTCACTGTCACTCCTTTTTTTAAAAAATGTTCGACCATTTTACCCTTTTAAACTTTTTTTACCTAAAGAATTTAAAAAAAATGCTCTCACATAGGTGATAGGTAAGTTGTCAAACACGTTTCCATTCCATCAATTGACTCTACGTAATTTTCATAATTTTAAAAAGGAAAAATTACTCCATTCACTATATTATTGGATATAAAGTAAAGTAGACATATACAATGTGTTTTATAATATTTTTATAGAATCTACATAAAAATGTAATAATTAAATCGTCTGTATAAACCATCAATATTATAAAAAAATCTCATGAATAATGGCTATTTCTAAAATGAAAATATAATGTTTTCTTGAGAGGGAAAATGAATGAAAAGATAATTCATCCACATATATGTATATAAGTAAGCACATGAATACAATCATAATTTAACAATAGGATTAAAACTTGTGTTTGGAAAAAAATTGTCTGTGATATTTATTAACAATAAAATTTAAATGGTTAATTTTTATATGTGATATCATTTCAACAAATGCGACGGATAAAAACATATTTTTGAGTGATTCATATTATGATTATTATAATATAATATAAAAATAATGTATATGTATATTTCGACTATATTATTTTTAAAATATATTACATTTCATTTTGATAATCATGAATTGCACATGTCCCCGTTAGTGATTTTACTGTTTTAAGAAAAAAACACATGTCATAAAAAAAGATATACATAATAAAATAAAGGGTTAGTTACTAAAACCTCACATAAATTATAATGATTTTTCACATCTAATCTTAATATATTAACTTAGAGTAGCGCATCCTTAAATTGTCTCGAGATTTCCACTTTAATCCATCAATTTGATCCTTAAAAAAGAGGGTGCCTTGCCCCCTCCCACGGTAGGGGGAGGGGGCGTCCTTGCCTCCTTTTTGTTTCCTTTGCCGACGAGCCGGGGGGAGCGTATGTCGCTGACGAAGGGAAAAAGGTGGGTGTTGACCCCCTCATTTCCTTCGCGTCTTCGGCAAGCGGATGGGGCGCCGCCCCCTCCCACTAGTATCGTCGAGAAAGAGGGTGCAACAACTCCTCTTTATTTATTTATTATTAGATATAATTTTAAATATTAAAAATAGGATAGATGGATAGTTTAGTTATTTCACAAATAGAAAATATCAAAAAAAAAAAAAAAATAGAAATGCACTACGATAAGTTAACAAAATGCTATGGATAAATTGAAGTAAAAATCTCGGCATAGTTTATGAATACACTATGGTAAGTTCATATATTATGGTTAGATGCGAAAATCATTATATTTCAAAAAATTAAGGAATTAACCCTAAAATGTATTATATCAAATATTAATATCAGTAATAAATTATTATGTCCTTTATACATGAGTCCTTGCAATAACATGAATAAAATAAATGAGTTTTTTTCATAAAATTTCACTCATAAATGAAAATTTTCACTTATTCACATTGATTAAGAGAAATTTATCACATTAAATCTATATGTTCATTTTC
This sequence comes from Pontederia crassipes, assembly GCA_030549335.1. NCBI lineage: Eukaryota > Viridiplantae > Streptophyta > Magnoliopsida > Commelinales > Pontederiaceae > Pontederia > Pontederia crassipes. The sequence goes on from JAUKPH010000017.1 coordinate 10,875,564, forward strand.
GTTCTAATTTATAATCTTGGTTGTTCAAATTATTCATCCATCCTCGATTATGAGTCTGAAGTAAAATCTAATGATGAATTCTTTTTAAGAGGAGAAGAATGTAGTATCCCAATTTTTTCTAAAAGGCAATCTCATTTTTTTTTTCAAAATTCTTATGTGATTTGAGTATATAAAAGAAACACCTCCTCAAATAGCCCATTTTGTTTCTCACGTTACATAACGGCTACTTGGGGGTTGTTTGGTGTATGAACAAAGTTGGAATTAGAGCATTGTTCTTGTGCATGCATCCAAACACGGCAAGAACAAGAATAAAGAGGAGACAACTTATTTATCCTTGTCGGCCACTAATTTTATCTTGAAAGTTGAAAAAGTGAGGGCAGATGTGTTCCTGCATGAAGCAAGAACTTATTTGCTCCACTCTTTTTTTTTAAAAAAATTAAATAAGAAAGTAATTAATTATATATATTTTAATTAATTATATATTGTCATTTAGTGATAAAATATTTTTTAAACAAAAATTACTAAGGATATTACACATTTTTATTTATTTTCATAATAATTTATTTCTTGAACTTTGAATTAGCATAATAATGTAATAATTAAATTATGTATTATATTAATTTAATGGCATATATGTACTTATTAGTATATTATATAAAAATGGTCTAAGCATGATAAATAAGATCATATGTTATTGTAATTAAAATTTACTATTATATAATCATCTTATTTTTATTTATAGTTATTACTTTTGTTCTTATTTCAACCAAACACTAATTTAACATCTTCTAGTTCCAATTATGAGAATTATACAAGAACATTATTGTTCTTACGCACACTAACCCTATTCTAGGAGCACAAAATTCTCCAACCAAACAGCCCCTTGACGATTTTACTTCTTTTTGAGCTTCTAGGACTAGGGGGAGGAGGAGGAAGATCAAAATTCTCCAACCATACATTGATGCCAATGAGAGAGAAAAAAAAAGATGGGAGAATAAACGAGGTAGGCATCATATTTTTGGATTGGTAAAGCTGCATCATATTTTATTGATGAATGATTAGAGAGAGAGAAAGATCGTTATATTTTTATATACTACTCATTGTGCATCATGTTCTATGTGATGAAATCATGTATGTGGTAGCAGTGGGATTTGATTCCCATATGATGGCGTTCAAACCAAGGAAGAATGTCAAATTTTCTTGATTGCTACAGTTAGACCGTATAAAAAATATCCAAATTGTAATAGACATCCAAGTCACCATATTCATCTTGGTGAGGCACACTATACAAATTTTTATCTTAGATGACATTTAAATAAAATGCAAACGCCATGTAATATTAGAAACTTTGATGACATGTAACAAATGTCATTAGCTAAAACATATAAGTGACGTTAATGAAAATTAAATAATTTACAAACAAAAAAATCTAAAACACATTTTCCTTTGGATGAAATCTACGAACAACCTTAAAATGAGCGTTCCGATTGCAGCATTGCTAAAAGGAGTCACGGTGCCCTAGTTGAAATTGGAGTGCGGCGCGGCGTCAGTTCTTCCTCATCTTCGGCAACGATAGCAATGAGCAAGGACATGAGCAACGGACACAACGATGGGAGCAAACTTCTCTCATCTTTAGTATGCTTCTTTTTCCTTCTCTCTAGAAATGCCCCCAATTGCTATGGCCACACCCTCGTGTGGTTGTGTGGCAAATTACTATAGTCACACCCACTACTCTACTGCCCTAGCCATGCCATATGTTTCACATTTCTCTCTGGCCACGCCCTCATGTGGTTGTGTGGCAAATTAGTATACTCTGCTGCCCTAGCCGTGTCATATGTTTCACATTTGTTTCTGCTGGTGCTCGTTTCTCATCTTTGAAGATGCATATTATTTGTTTGTTTCTATCAATTTTCTTTGTTTGTTTAATTTGTATTCACACGTCCATTTTCTCGTCCTCACTTAGTAAGAGAACCCCAACCACTTTTGGTTATGTTGTGCAGCCGTTGCTGCCACGCTTCTTCAGGACCCAAATCATGACACCCCACCCTTTAGAATAGTAACAGAGCGATCAAGAGGGAAAAAATATTTTAATCAAGGTGAAGGTCACCTTTTCTGTTGCCTAAAGCAACAAAACTTTGAATGAAAAGTGCTTAGATATTACAATTCACAAGTCACCAGATGTTCTAACATCCTTCTCCGTTTCAAAGCTTATTTACTGCTTCACAAAGTCCATAATCTTTTGCAGTTTGACTGGAAAATATTTTATCGAGAAAGTGCCGAATATTTGGACGCAAACCATGCACATAACAACACAAAAGAATCTGCCTCTTATACTGAAATGCATTTTATTAAGTCTAGCATTCACTTCCATGCTTTAATTAATGCAGTACATAAATGAACAACACATAATACGTCAGCACGCGAAAACTTTGGACAATTCTTTAATTTGAATAACTATTAACTATGACTATATGTAGTACATAATACATGTATGTTGGTTTCACAGTATTAAAGGTTCATATGTGAAAAGTACACTACAAGAAAAATACTATTTTCATACGGTCAAAACCGTCTAAAAATCGAAGGAAATCGTCTGAAACGAATTTACCGATGGATCGATTCAATCGAAAGAGAGGGCGTCAAAACATCCGTCATAACTTTCGACGGTTTTAACCGTCGAAAATATTCCGGCGAGAGAAACATTCTGGCGATCGCAACCATAAAAAATTTCGGCGGTCTCCACCATCGAAAAGTTCCGGTGGTCAAGCTTCAGGTGGCCGCAACCGTCGCAACGAATTTTTATAAAATAAAAAAAATTTAACCACCGACAGCGGCTGTAGCCTGGTGGGGCAGGTGGACGTGTCAACCAAATCTATCGCAAGCGGGCCGCATCTGATCCGACCGACCCGAGGTAAGATCCGGTCGCAGACAGTAGATTCGGCCAACCCTCGGCCAAATCCGGCTGTAGGCGACAGATCCGACCGCTCATGGCTAGATCCGACCGCACACGGCCAGATCCGACCACATGCGGCAGATCCGGTCGACCCGCGGCCAGATCCGGACGCAGGCGATAGATCCGACCGTCGACTGCCAGATCCGGTCGCAGGCGCCAGATTCGGCCGCCAGGTGGCAGATCCGATCGCCAGGAGGCAGATCCGACCGCCCGCGGCCAAATCCTGCCGTAGGCGGCAGATCCGGCCGCAAGCGACAAATCCGGACGACCCGCAGTCAGATCCGTCCGTAGGCGACAGATCCTGGCCATCGGCTAGATCCTGCTGCAGGCGGCAAATCCAACCATCGACGGCCAGATCCAGTCGACCTGTGGCCGGATCCGACCGCAGGAGGCAGATCCAATCGCCGACGGCCAGATCTGGCCATAGGCGCCAGATCGGACCGCCCGCCCGCAGTTAGATCCTGCCGCCAAGCGGCCGATCGGAGAGGGAGATGAAGATAGAGGGAGAGACGGCCAAAGGAAGATGAAGCTCGAGAGAGAGGGGGTCGCCGACGGGTCGTCGTCCCGGCGGAAGTTGTCGCGCCGATCGTGGCATGTGAGGGAGAGAGAGAGGAGAGAGGTCGTAGGTAATATATAGCGGGAAATGGGAAGAAAATAGCAGGAGAGGGGAAAAGAAAGAAAAAGTGACGGAAAACTTATTTTTAATTACCGACGGCCAAGGCCGTTGGAACTTGCGACGGAGCACGAGCCATCGAAAGTTCCGACAGTCCTAATTGTCAGAAATATCAATATATATATGGTTATAATATTTAATTATTTTTTTCAATTCTCGACGGTTCAGACCGTCGAAACTTCTGACGGTCTGAACTGTCGATAATTATAATAATAAAATACTAATTATATTATATATTATGATATATAAGATTATAATATTTAATTATTTTTAGGATTACCGACCGTCTGAACCGTCTGAAATTGCGATGGTCCGAACTGTCGATAATTATAATAATAAAATACTGACTACGATATATAAGATTATAATATTTAAATTATTTTTACGATTACCGACGGTTCGAACCGTCTGAACTTGCGACGATCCAAACTGTCGGTAATTATAATAATAAAATACTGACTATATCATATATTATGATATATAATATTATAATATTTAATTATATTTTTTACGATTACCGATGGCCTGAACCATCTGAACTTGCGATGGTCCGAACTATCTATAATAATAATAAAATATATTATAATATTTAATTAATTTTACGACTACCGACGGTTGGGACCGTATGAACTTGCGAAGGTCCGAACTGGCGGTAATTATAATAATAAAATATTAGATATATAATATATTATGATATATGATATTATAATATTTAATTATTTTTATGATTACCGACGGTCCGGATCGTCTAAATTTGCGTTGAAAAGAGAGCTGTCAAAAATTTTGACATTTCAAACTGTCAGAAAATAAAATAATAATATAAAAAATTCCATAATTTATTTTTTTTTCCGATGATCTTGACCGTCAAAAGTTTCGACGGATTGCTTTCCGTCGTAAATTATAACGGATTTCTGTCCGATGAAAATTATCCGTCAGAAAATCTCATTTTTCTTGTAGTGGTAAAGGTTACCTTTATTGTTTTAATGTACCAGTTTCAAGGAGGTCATTCGTGTGGTGTAGAATGAAAGTACTCCAGTATTTTCTCTTTGAAATTAAACTTGGTTTATTTGTATTCTGCATACAAATCCTAATTTTTGTTATATTAGAGTTCCATGTAATTTACTTGTTAACACAATTATTAAGGACCATGAGTAGTTATTTTTATGTTCCATATTAAGTGACATCATATTAGTGACGTTTATTATATGTTACAAAAAAATTTTGACATTTAGATATCATTAGTAATTTATCATTTTCGTCGTTTGAAATAATTTTAAAAGGATACAATTGATTTTTGGTGACATTTAAACGTCATCTTAATATGACATTTCAGGATGGTTAAATGTATTGAAAAGATCAAGTTTTTGTGACGTTTAAATTTTTTATGACATCTAATGATTATGCATCATAAATATTTTATGTGACTCAGTTACAATGACATCTATGTTTAATAAATGTCTCAAAAGAGTTTCGACGATGTTTAATCAAGCTTGAGTGACATTTGTTGCATGTCACCAAAGTAATTTTTTTTTTTGCAGTGGCACAACAGTGAGTCAAATTGTCAACCAAATCGAATAAATGCCACTGTGAGTCAAATTGTCAACCAAATCGAAGAAGTCCGACATAGTTTATGTGAGATTGTAGGCTGCGAATAACGATGATTACTCTTAGGTCCAAGGTTGTTCAACGGGTCAGGTTGATTTGTGAATCAGGTTAAAATTTTTCAACCTGATTCAACTCGAAGCTCCGATTTTTTTTATTTTCAACTTATATTTTGTATAAAAAATATAAATACTAAAAAAAATATTTTAAATGTGAAAAAATAATATTTAAATGTTTAACACATTATTTTATGCCTTTTATATAAATATTATATAATATTGATAATAATAATTGAAAAATTATAAAAAATTAAAAAATGTGGTCGAATAACCCGACCACTCGACCTGAAGCGATCCAACCCTCCAAAGAGGGTTGACCTGACTTGGGGTCAAATTCGACTGGTGAACAGCCCTAATTAAGTCATAGCACATTGGATTTTGGTTGTAGTGCACAAGCCTAGGTTATAATGAACTATGCCAGGTTGTGATGAACTATACTCAGGTTGTAATGGGGGTGTTCACGGGTAGTGAACAAACCCGACCCAACCCGGCCGAGTTTGTCGGGTCGGGTTTTAATTTTTTTTGAAACAGGACCCGACCCAATTCGACCCGGCCCGGGTTGGGTTGGGTCGGGTGTTCGGGTTACCCGACCACCTTTTTTTTTAATTTTTCCTTTTAGTTTTTAATACAAAAAGTATTTATTATTTTATTTTAAATACAAAATAAAGTATTTTTAGGCATACTTTAAATATCTACATATTATTCCATATTTAAAATACATATATATTAATTTTAGATGATATAAAATACTTAAATTAAATAAAAAATTATTTAAAATTCAAATAAAAATAAAAAATCGGGTTGACGAGTCGGATCAGGTCCAACCCAGTGAACACCCCTAGTTATACCATGTCATAATGCACTATATTCAGACCTTAATGTTCCTATTATTAATATGGGAATGATAATATGGGTATTTAACCAATTATATATTAATGATTTAAATACTTAGGTCGATATCCAATTGATATCTCATTATTTTTATAAAAATTATGTATATTCAATATTATTCATTTAATTGTTTCAATTATTGATTGACCGTCTCACTGTTTATATAAATGTTACTTGTTTGTTATGCATATTGGATTGGAATTGTGATCATGAGACCTTTCTTGTTGGTCTATAAATTCTAGACATTGTTTATGCATGAACAATTATAATTAGGTTATAAAGTCTAAGTATTAATTAATGACATGATTCTTGTAATGAAAGGGATAAGACAACTATTGGAAAAATATGTCTTATCTCATTAATAAATAATGTCTCACACTTAGTGCCTACATTCTTCTGAAATGATAGAAATAAAGTGTAAGATCTTACACTATGTCTCTATAATTCTTGAAAAATAATATCTTATATCTTGCACTTGTATTTTTCTAAAAGAAGAGAAGTAATGTTTTGCATATTATATATGTATGTCCTAAGTATAGCCACTAATAGGGTAAGAACATAGCGTCTCTTTCGCCTAATTAGCTAAGATAGTAATGTTGCCCCAATTTTTCAAGTAAAGATAAAAATATCACATAATGGACGAAAATGGTGCCTAAAACTTGATAGCATGTGATAAAAAAGTAAGAAGGATAGTATTTGATAATTCAAGGAACTATAAAGACTATGCAAAGTATGACTATAAATACACTTATATCATAATGATTGATGATGTGATGTCCTATTTTATGCATATTATATTTTGACTGTATACATGTTCTCTTATGTGACATATAACACTACAAGAAAATTGGCGATTAGCGACGCACAATAGCGTCTCGAAATATGGTGACGCTAAATCGATGTCACTAGCGTTGTCATGGTGTCTCCATTGAGTCCCCAATAGGAGACACTACTTGCCTTGAAATAACATTTCATTAGTGTGTTCTTAGCGTTTCAAAAAATAAGTGCTAACTCAGGCGCCATTGAAATGCAAGATAGCCGTTATTATTGCGCACCATGATGGGAAAGTGCACGGGAAAAGCTAGCGTTGTTCTCGCATCGACAGTTTTCGACGCGAATATAGCGTCGCAAGCATGAAATGCTATTGAGACTCTATGAAGAAGCTAAATGGCATCACAATAAATGCGACGCTATATAGACGCCATTGTGATTACTTGGCATACCTCCATACGTTATTTAAGAAAAAGGTAACGCGACGCTACGTAGACATTAATGTGATTACTTGGCATATATATGCTATCTATATTTATATCGCTATATGTTATCTATTTTGAGGCAACCCTATATATTATCTATACTATACGTTAATCAATAAATAAATTAAATATTGTATATGTACCTTCAACGTATATATGTATTCCTACATGATTATTTATATAATTTGTTACATATATTATATATGTTATTTATCCATATAATATATATCATATCTTAATTATACATATATTTATTGTTAATTATAAAATTATGATAGTTGAATTAGCATCTCCATGGAGGCTCAATAGCGCCACACTAGAGTCGCAGTATTGGTCGTCGCCCTAGCGTTAGCTTAATGTGATTCTAAGTCACGTTAGATGCTACGTCGACGCTATTGTGTCGCTAATACACGTTAGCGACTCAATAGCATCTGTATTGCGTCGCATTAGCCGATTTTTTTATCACACTCGCTTAATAGGGCACATATAGACATATAAATATGCATATATACTTATACTTATATATAATAAGTACACATATACATATTATTATCACTTAATCTCGCACATATAAACATATACATACATATATACTTGGAATACGTATACATATACACGTTATCTATATATGTCTCGCACATATATAGACATATGCATATATTATACATATATATATATATATATATATATATATATATATATGTGTGTGTGTGTATACACACACACAATTTTGTTATATACACATATACATATAGACTTATAATATTATATACATACATGAATAATTATATATGCATTCATAATTTTTAGATTGTGGGAAGGAAACAAAACAACCGGAATGGGGCACAATGCGATGAGACGCTATCTTGATAAATAAAATTACATAGATATAATAGAAAAACCATTAGCATCGTCCTAGCGTCTCAATTTTGAGACGCTAGGTAAGCGTCGACGCTACTACGACGCTATTGTGTCGCTACATTTTCTTAGCGATGCATTAGCCGCTCTATAGTGCCGCATTAGCCGACTTTTTATTACCCTCACGTAATCGGGCACATATTGACTCATAAATATACATATATAACTCATGCACATATATATATTATTATCACTTAATCTCACACATATAATATTAAATGAAGAAGAAAATTCGTTATAGCATCCCTACAGTCACGAAATAGCATCTCAAATTGGTGCCTATGTAGTGTCTAAGTAGCGTCGCTTCTATTGAGGTGCTAAATACTTATCTTAAATCCCTAACCCCTCTTCTTCGTTTTCTCTTTTTACTGTTCGCCGATTTTTACTGTCACTGATGACGCTCGAAGCTCCTCCGCTCTGACAACGCCTGACGACGCCCTCCGCTCTAACGATGCTCGATGACGCCCGACACTCCTCCGCTCCGACGACGCCCTCCGCTCCGACGACGCCCGAAGATGCCCTCTGCTCCGACGGTCCTCCGTTCTAACGATGCCCGACGACGACCTCCACTCCGACGACGCCCTCCATCTCTTCAACTCCTTCGCCCCCGCCATCTGTGCTCATTTACGGCCCGCCCTCCGCTGTCCTCCTCCTCCTCCACCGTGGCCCATCCGCCTCCGAATCCTCCACCTCCTCCGCCGCCCATCCGCTTCGCCTTCCGACGCCCTCCGCCGCCTCCACCGCCGCCCATCCGCCTCCTCCGCCGCCATCCACCTTCGACTCCTCTGCCTCCTCCATCGCCCATCCGCCTCGCCCTTCGATGCCCTCCACTGCCCTCCTCCGACCTCCGCCGCCCTCCTCCACCCTCCGCCTCCTCCGCTGCCCTCCGCCTCCTCCTCCTCCACCGCCACCCATCCGCCTCTGACTCCTCCACCACCTCCGCCATCCATCCGCCTCCGCTGCCCTTGGCCTCGTCCGTCCGCCCACTGTGCTCCTCCGACCGGTGCCGACGGTCGCCCGTCGCCTTCCTCCACCCCTTACCCTCCTCTATCGCCTACCGCCATCCTTCTTCGGTTAAGGAGGTACGAGCTCATCACCATCCATGTTAAGTTAATTAATAGTGAATGTTAAGTTAATTACTACTTGATTACTTGAAACTAGTGCATGTTAAGTTAATTATAGTGCATGTTAAGCTAATTACTAGTTAATTAGTAGTGCATGTGAACTTAATAACTAGTTAAGTTAATCTAATGCATGTTAACTTAATTGCTAGTTAATTACAAGTGCATGTTGAGGTAGTTACTAGTTAATTAGTAGTGCATGCTAAGGTAGTTACTAGTTAAGTACTTGAAACTAATCTAAGGACTAGTTAATTTGCTAGTACCTCTTTTTTATCATGTTCTCATAAATTTTACTAAGGATGTAAGTCCACATTCTTGGTAATAAAATGAGATTATGAAATGACGATGTACTTGAAACATGTGATTTTGGACTTCGTAACTTCAAAATCACATGTTTCAAGTACATGAATTTATTGACATATGGCTTAATATTGTCCCTTACAGAAATGACAAAGCCATATCGTAGTTGGATTCGTCGTTGGAAGGATAAACGTGACGTCATAACTGAAGAATATAATGATGATGTTGATGAATTCATTAATGTGGCATATCAAAATGAAGGTGTTGCTTCTTCATATGGCGAAATCTTATGTCCATGCCGGAAGTGTAAATGTTATCAATGGAAAGTAAGATATGATGTGCAGAAGGATTTACATTACAACGGTTTCTTACTGACATACACAAATTGGTTCTTTCATGACGAAGAAAGATGGGCTAAAGAAACAACTAATGTAGATACCGTTGTGGGCGACTCGAGCAATCCGTACAGGGACATGATACGAGATGCAATGTTAGGAGAAAATATTGGCGAAACATTGATTGAAGAAGACCTGAATCCTTCGACTTCTAAGTTTTATAATCTTCTCGAAGAAGTAGATGAACCTTTATGGGATGGATGCGTGAAGCAAACTACACTTTCTGCAGTGGCACAACTAATAAATTTGAAATCAGAATTTGATATGAGCGAAAGTTGTCTTGACCGAATGCTTGTCATTATTAAGAGTATGCTTCCAGCTTTAGAGAAATTACGGGACAATTTTACAAGTGCAAATGATTGATGAGAGATTTAGGATTGGAATATCAGAAGATTGATGCATGTCGCAATCATTGCATGTTGTACTACAAGGAAAATAATTTATGAGTTATTCTATTTGTGGCGAGCCCAGATACAAGCTGAAAAAGAATTTCCAAAGTTCAAAAAAAAATGTGGCAAGTGCAATATTTAGATACTTTTTCATTGTTCCAATATTACAACGACTCTTTCTTTTTGAAAAAACTGCATCATTTATGAGGTGGCACAGAGAAGGGGCACGTGATGTTCAAAATTCAATTACACATCCTTCAGATGCGGAGTCATGATATGTATCAAACATATTTCGTTATTTTAACTTGGACAATGGGAGGATACATGTGATGAATAGTCATGATTGTCATATTTTTATGCAAATGTTGCTTCCAATTGCCTTTAAAGAACTTTTACCAAAGGTCATTTAGGAGGTTTTAACAGAATTATCTATATTCTTTAGAGAGCTTTGTGCATCCATCGTTCGGGAAGAAGACATATCTCGGTTAGAGGCTTCTATTGTGATTACCGTGTGCAAGGTTGAGAAGATATTTCCATCTTCTTTCTTTGATGTGATGGAGCACTTGATTGTACATCTACCATATGAAACAAAGGTTGCAGGTCCGGCTCACTATCGATGGATGTATCCTTTTGAAAGGTGCATGCTATATTTGAAACGGAATGCGAAGAATAAGGCAAAAATTGAAGGCTCCATATGTGAAACATATTTCATTGAGGAAGTGTCAAACTTCACTTCAAAGTACTTTGAGCCACATATACAATCATAACACACCCAAGTTCCAAGAAACGATGATGGTGGTGAAAGAGAAGTTAATATAAATATTCTATCCATCTTCAAGTACCCATGTCAGCTTCTTGGTACAGGACGCAAAGTTATCTTGAATGACGGAGATCTCACCGCTGTTAAGAATTATGCCATTGTAAATTGTAGTGAAGTGACGACGTATCTCGAGTAAGACAATTTGTTTTAATATGTTATATAATTTAAAGTTAATTATTGTTATATGATTTCATTAATTGACAACTATGAATTCAGGAAATTCAAATAATTACAGCAAGAAATCAATCTGTTAGTTTCAAACGATGAGTTATTGAAACTACGAGATGAACATTTTATCGATTGATTGAGATGTGAAGTGAGAATTCTTTCCGCTTTCTCTTAATTATCACCTAAGTTAACTTTTAATAAAGTTTTCAGTTATTTTTCTTGTAGGTTATTAATGGCTCAGTCATAGATTTAAAAATACGATATCTGGATCATGGCCCGAGGAAATAAGTTCTTACCTACTGCGGATGAACGATGAACGATGAAGGACGGATGAACGATGGCAAAGTAAGTCAAAAAAGACAAGAGTTAACCGTCTTTCGAAGCCCGAGGCCCACATCTACACAGGGGGTCGATGCGATTTGATGAGCATCGACGACGCATGGTAATTTACATAAAAATTCAATTTATCAAACTTTTGACTTATACTTATGTTATAAAATTTGGAACATTATCGTAGGAGGAGAAAGAAGGCGATCCCGTAGACTTTTGCGTGGTTTATGAGGCCACGCATAAGAATCGGAAGACAAACGACTTAGTCACGCACATTGCTCGTAGGCTTATGGTAATCTCATGATATGTTCATTTGGTTGTTGACGTTAGTGCACTATTTTTGAAATGCACAATGCTTAAATTTTTTAGGATGAGTATAATGCGAAAATAGCTGAAAAGTACGGAGATGATCCGAGTACTCAGCCACCAGGTAATGTTTCTTGGTTGGTTTTATCATGTTTTTAATTTATGTATTTTTTTGATTTATTATATATATATTATATGATTGTATAATTTTTCTATTTCGTAGAGGACTTTTCTATTTGGGAGGAGGTAGCCGGCACGACATGAGGGGATACTTGCATGGCTTCGGCATAGCCACTCAGGTACCTAGGAGGATCGAAGGATATGCACACCTGATATAATGCAGCTATCACAGTAGCAATCGCAGCAGCTATCGGAGTAGATATCACGGTAGGTGTCGCAACAATTGGCTCCGCTATTGTAAACAATTTAGGGATTGATCTCGACGCAAAATCCATCCCCGCGAGGCCATGGACCGAGCACGTCTGAGTCGAACGATAACAATAACTCCCAAACCTAGGGTAGAAACAAACCATGGATAGAAACTATGCTACTATGCTTTTGTCACTTATAGACTTAGATATACGTATAGTTTGTTAGTTCAGTTTATTACTTTTCATATTCAATATTATGTCTGTGATGCTTTCATATTATGCCTGTGATGAATATCAATGTATCAATGCATTTATATGCATTATATAATTGTATGGTGTGGGAAGGGGAAAAATATATCTGGTATGGGTAAAGAAAATTTGCAATTGCCTTCATAGCGTCACCAAAATAATATATGCTATTTTAAATATATCGTCCTTAGCAGCATATTAGCGTCTCATTGACGACGCAAATACCATCATGTTTGCGTCACTTCTACGCCGAAGTAGCATCAACGAACGCTTAATGTTAGCATATCTTGGGCGCCGGAATAGCGCCTACAGTTTAGTGCCGCGTGGGCGTCCACTTAGCGACACATTTCTACTGCTCCCAGCCGGACACCACTCTTCTCAATAACATCGAGATAGCGTCAACAACTAACGCTAGTAGCATCTCCATTTTTGTTGGCTCCATTGCGAATGCCATTAGCCATAGATATGCAGCGTCGCATGTGTGAGCGCTAGTTGGACATTAAAGTGACGTTCTATGTCACGGAGTCGCAATAGCATCTCGCTAGAGTCGCGTTTCTTGGGTCGCTATTCCTCGATTTTCTTGTAGTGTAAGACTATGAAAAGTATTTCATGGCTTACATCTTTTCATGATATTTATGATGATGATGATTAAGCTGTAGCATGTTTAAAACATGGCATGCATGATCTTTTATATAATCAAGAGATCTCTCATATGCCCTAGATACATGCAAGTAACCATGATTAAAGAGGGTGACAAATTCAGCTCATATAAAGTGTGCACATTCTAGGATCATTATGTGTCAATGAATTGTAATAAAGGCATTAAGACCAATGTCATTTTGTTTAAGAGGTTAATTTTTAAATTTGCTACTTAGTGCTTAGGAGCATATTATGTTCTATTTTTTTTCAATTAAAATTTTCTTCATTCCAAAGTCCTTCGCTATCGTATTTTCTTTATATCTTATAATGTTATGGAGAATGGATTTCACAATCCAAGTCCCACAAATTAATTCTTTGCATTGCACCAATTTTTGAGATCATGATTTATTGCAGCATGGCATTTCATATACTTTTGATGATATATCTAGCTAATTTCTTACCTATTTTCTTTTCGGAACTGGTCAGCCCTCTTTGGAGGGTTGGATCCGATCCAACCCGACCCGGTTCGAGTTAGGTTGGATCAGGTTGGGTCATTTTTTCTCTTTTTAATTTTTTCTTACTTTTTCTATTTTTTAATATGAAAATATAATATTTATTTTAAAAGCATAAATAAACTTTTAAACATTTATATATTAGTTTACACATTAATTTTTTTATTTTATGAGAAGTCTTATGAGAGTGCATGAACTGACTTAGATGTCTTACAACAAAAGTTATGTCTAGTCGTGTTTGAGTTAGATGAATCAAACAACTTATGAGACGTTTGAATGATTCTAGATTTGATAAAAACAGGATCATGTAGCATAGCAGATGACTTTTGAGATATATATTTCTTTGATTCAACCATAGTAAGTTTCAAATTTTCTTCCAAAGGAGTATCAAATGGTTTAGAATCAGTAAGACCCATATCTGCAATAAGAGAGAGAGAGAGCATATTTGCGCTGAGTTAATAAAATTCCTTGATCAGAACGCAAAACTTCCATTCCAAGAAAGTACTTCAGTGGTCCCAAATCCTTAATTTTGAATTTCTGTTGCAAGTAATCTTTAGTTTGCTGAATGAGTGTGATAGAATTCCTAGTCAATAAGAAGTCATCTACATATACTAAGATAGCAACATACTGATGCTGAATATTTTTTGTGAACAAAGTGTAATAATTATAACTTTGTACAAAATCATTGGCTATCAATACTTCAGAAAACTTCAGGTACCACAAGAAGCTTGCTTCAAACCATAAAGAGATTTGTTGAGTTTTCACACTTTATCACAAGCACTGAGACCCGGAGGGGGAGACATATGTACTTCTTCAGACAGATCACCATTTAAGAATGCATTATTTACATCCATATGATATATAGGTAAATTCTGTTGAACTACTGAAATAAGAAAAGCTCTTATAGTGACTACTTTTGCAACTGGAGAAAAAATGTCCTTATAATCAATCCCTTCCTTTTGACTAAACCCCTTTGCAACAAGTCTTGCTTTGAATCTTTCAACTTCACCATTAGATTTCAATTTGACCTTGTATACCCATTTACATCCTACTGGTTTTTTACCATGTGGTAGAGCAACTAGATCCCATGTGTGATTAGCTTCAAGTGCATCAAGCTCTAACTGCATTGCCTTAATCTATTCTGGATTAGTAATGACATGAGAATAAGTAGCTGGCTCAAGAATTGAGTCATTAGCAGCCAAAAAATTGGCACAAGTGCTTGATAGTTTGTTAAAAGTGAGATAATTGGATATGGGATATGGAGTTCTAGAGTTCATTACATAATCCTTCATCCAAACTGGCTGTCAAACCAGTCTTTTTTCTCTAATTGGAACTAGAACATTAGCTGGTGGGTTTGAAGAATCTATAGAACTTGATTTTGCAGGAGAGGCAGACTGTGTTGGATATGATTCAGCTGAAATAGAAGGTAATTCAACATGTATGTCATTTGTGTTAGAAGTATCTGTGCTATTAGGAGAATCAACAAATGATATATCATCTTGATATTTTTCATTAGAGATAGGAAAATGAATCCTTTCTGGTAGTATCTCATCTAGACATGGAGTATTGTCTATTATCTTTCTAGATACGACATGTGATCTTTTAAGAGAAAATGGAAACACATTTTCATAGAAAATAACACTTTTACTAACAGACAATCTGTTAGTAACTAAGCCAAGATATCAATAACCCTTTTGAGTGCTGCTATATCTCAAGAAAGCTGCTGGATTAACTTGTCGATCAAACTTATCTTGAACTTGCAGATTAGACACATAACAAAGGCCGCCAAATACTTTGATATGATCTAAAGTTGATTTTTTCTCCAAAGAACTTCTGGTAAGCTGATTCATTTCCCAATACTTTAAGAAGCATTCTATTGATAAAATACACCGTAGCTTTTACACATTCATCCCAGAACTTAATTGGTATAGAGGACTAAAAATACAATGCTCTAGAAACCTCTAACAAGTGCCTATGTTTTCTTTCTACTAATCCATTTTGCTGTTGAGTATAAGGACATGAAGTTTGATGGACAATGCCCTTATCATTTAAAAAACTTTGACATTGATGACTCATGAACTCAGCACCATTATCAGATAAACTATTTTGATTTTAGTCTCATATTGGTTTATCATCTGATTAACAAATTGTTTCAAACATCCAATACTATCTAATTTAGATTTCAGTAAGTAAATCCATGTGAGTCTACTGAAATCATCCATTAGGGTTAAGAAATATTTGTTCCCAGAATGTGAAAAAAATTTATAAGGTTCTCAAATATACATATGAATGATCTCTAATTTGTTTTTACACGGATATATGTCTTTTACAGGAAAAGGTAATCTAATTTGTTTAGCCAAAGGCATACAACACAATGTAAAGTGTCTCAACAAGCCGTGACTAGCTTAAGTCTCTCCATTAGCAAGTGTCCAAGCCTTCGATGCCATAGGAGAGTGTCATCTTCTTTGACAGCTGCTTGTAAACTCCTAAGTTGTTTATTATTTGAAAATTGTGCCTCCCTAGTAGTGAAATCTAGATAGTATAATCCTTTGTTTTCTCTATCAATCGGGAGCACCCTCCTAGCCCGTATAAGACAGAAGTTTTGAAAGAAGGAAATGGAACATGGAACGTCCTTGGTTAGTTGGGATGCAGATATAAGATTAAATTTAAACTCGGGAACATACAAAACATTTGTCAAGCAGATTTGTGAATTAACATCAATTGACTGAGCATGTGTTATTGCCAATCTATCTCCATTAGGAAGAATAACATATTTTTTATCAGCCAATTTACAAGCATTAGAAAGACAACTCATGTTTGAAGTCATATGTTGTGTAGCTCTAGTATCAATGATCCAAATATTTTCTATAGTTTTGCATGAATTATCAGCTATACCTGCTACATGAACATTTGCTGCTAGCTCTATTTTCTATTCCTTTTCAAGAACTTTGAGAATTATTTGATATTGATCATTAGTGAGTATAGGTGCCTTCCCAATTCCTTTAGCTTTGAAACCTTCATTTGTATCTGATGAAATGCCTTCGAGAAATAATTTTCTTGAGAAATGATGTTATGAGAAGCAAAATTCTGACAATCTGACACATTTGCAGCTACCTGTTTTTTATTTCTGCCCCCTTTGCTGAATTTAAAGTTTGCATGATAACCAATCAGCCTAAAGCGCCTTTGAATGTCCTAGTTTCTTACAATGCTCACGTATAATCTATGGATCTCTTTGAATCTTGGATGATTAAACTGCCTAGTATTAGAAAGAAAAATAGCATTTTGACTTGTGGAGATTGTCAACCGATTTCTTCCTCGTCCGCAATCATAGAATAAACTTGATTTATAAAAGGCAGGGAGACATACAAAGTATTTAAGATCTAACTTGGTTGTCGCAATCATTAAGACCTAGCAAGAACTTATAAACCTTTTGTTGAATCAGAATAATCTTTTGAGGTATCAGTAATAAGGGGACTAGGAATCATTAATGACAATTCTTCCCACAAAAATTTCAACTTGTTATAATACTCTTCTACAGAAAGTGAACCCTGAGTGATAGAATAAATTTCACCGTGAAGCATATAAATCTTGGTGCCATTCGATCTCTGAAATATTTCTTTCAAATCAAGCCAAATAACTAATGCAGTTTCATCATAAGCCGCATTACTGACTAGTCTTTAGAAACAGTGCTTGTAATCCAAAAAAATTACTAACGAATCACAACGTTTCCATTGAAAATGCAATGCTCTATTAACAGATTCCATAGAACATGATCCATCAACGAAATCCTATTTGTTCTTAGCATGCAAAGCATTATAGAATGATTTGCTCCAACCAAGATAGTTAGTCGAGTCCACAAGAACATGATGCGTAAGAATTAAACCAGATGTATCAGATGAATTCAAATACAAAGGACTAGTCGGATCAATGCTAATAGAAGACGAAGATCTAAACGTAGAAGAAAATGAATCCATATTCTGATTTCAAAATGTTGTGTCAAGATTTAGCCATCAATCCAGTCGAAGAAGAAGAAAACCGAGCAATTGGGAAGAACTTGTGCCTTCTTTCATTTCATTTTCTAAAATGAAGTGGAAAAACCAAGAAAACCAACTACAGAGTCTCGTCCTTTTATACATGGCCAATGAATATAATGGAAGAGAAAAATGTTACATAAAACTGATATACAAAACAGTTATAAATTAATTAACTAAACTCAGGACTTTTGCAACTCTCGAGCTCTCCCTTTCTTCTATTTCCCGACGATATGTTGTAGAGTCTAACAGAACATCGGATTCGTTATTAATTCCCACTAACATGTTACTGTTTTTAGTCACTTTGGGACAAAAAAATCACATATTTAAATTGGGGTCCTTAAGAGAAAAGAAGAAGAAGAGGTCCGCGGCCAAAATCAAATATAATTTTTTAAAAGCTATTACTTCCGCTTCCAAAGAGTACTCTTTCATGGTTTTAGTCTTATGCGCTCATTAAATTCATTATAATTATTGTCTTAAATTATTTTGATGTGATTGAATGTCAATATATATTATTAAATTATTAGTGCTATTTTGATGAAATTGAATATGAAATTAATAAGAATATCTTGAAATATATCCATTTTAGACCATTCGGGCTTCAAAAGAATCTATTTTCGTCGTATAAACTTTAAGGTGCATAAGGTTTCATATTCGACTTTTGTAGAGGTCGAATTTAAAGTTTAATTAATTTCTTTAAAGATTATTTGATGTGATTATTTTAATGTTTATATATTTTTGAAAATATTGTTATTTTAAATTAGTGTTCCAATCCAAAAACAAATCACGATCGAGCTATCTTTTTTTCTTTCTCAATTTTTTTTTGTGTCATTGAAAATGCATTCCATTTCTTCTTATGCAAAGAAATTATCAAATCCAAACCACTATCTCGATTTAATATTAATTATTTATGCAGTGGGAAAAAAAAGAAAGGAAAAGGGAAAGGAGACTGACAGTTTCAGGTAACAGGCCCATGTTTACATTGAAGAACCAACAGAGAATACAAGACACAGCACAAGATACTACAGATGCTACTTTTAACAAAGCACGCCATTAAAAATAACCAGCAGACATTCACATTGTTCCATCCAGTGGATCAAACATAGAAAATTCAAATTCAAATCAAACAAAATGCATGTCTGCAAATTGAATGCTGCATCCTTTGATTCAGCTCCCTGTGTATGGCTTGATCTATTCAGTCTTGGGGGCTTCGGCCTCCTTGACCTTCTCCTCGCCTTTTTCTGCGGCCTCTTCG
The DNA here is from genome assembly GCA_030549335.1 of Pontederia crassipes. Classification (NCBI taxonomy): domain Eukaryota; kingdom Viridiplantae; phylum Streptophyta; class Magnoliopsida; order Commelinales; family Pontederiaceae; genus Pontederia; species Pontederia crassipes. The sequence goes on from JAUKPH010000017.1 coordinate 10,894,802, forward strand.
ACGACCGTGAGCTCCGCTCCTCCGACGCTCGGCGCGGCCTCCTCCGCTGTTGTCGTCGCCTCTTCTTCTTTCTTCTCTGAGCTGATCACCTCAGCAGGCTGCGACTCTTCTGCCTGTGTGGTCTCGTTGGTCTCAGCCACAACCTGCCCAAGTCCCCACACCAGGTGATTTAAGTGGCACATATACAAAGAGTGCGCTCTTGAGTTTTACGTATTCGCTCCATACGTAATGCAAACCTGATTGCATGCAAGAATACATATATAGTTCATCGTACCTCGGCAGCGACGTCGGCGGGTGTCACGTCTGGTACGGCGGGGGCGATCTCGGGGGCGTCGCCGTCGACTTCCTTGGGTTTGCTCGCACAGCCGCCCATTGTATAGGCTACTTTCGGAAGTTGACTCCTCCCGGCCGGCTGTGGCAAGCAAATTTATTGAGGGGAAGCCCTCGGCCGCTTATTGAAGCAGGATGGCAAGAGGAGTCTGGCTGAGGGATTGGCGAGTGAGAGAGATGCAAGGGGCCAAGTATTTATAGTATGTACTGAGGAGAGAGAAAGGGGCCGGGAATATGTGTGGCAAACTGGCAACGGCTTGCTTTTAGTTAGGCAACAATGAGGTGGATGGAGGAGAGGAAAGAGTGGAGAGGGATTGAGCTTGGCTTGCCCATACATGTTGGACCTCTTCTTCTTTCAAGATTTTGAGGGAGAGTAAAATTATTTCTTTGTATCATCATTCATAAAACAAATATAAATCGTTTTTTTAAAATTAAAAATGGAGGTTCCTACATTACTATATCAAATAAGGTTTTGACCATTAAGTTAAGTTACAAGTTGTAATGTTAATCTAATGAAATTGATTGTGCTTAATTGGTTATTAGAAAAATGAAGACAAACGGGGGACACAAATATCCGTTGAAAAAAAAATTTGAAACATGTTCTTGAGCTAACAATCCCATCACTAGCCCAATATTTTGGTTACCATAATACATTATATATATATATATATATATATATATATATATATAAGATAAAATAAGAAGTTGCCTCCCCCTCCTCCCCCAAATTAAAGAAAAGCAATAAGTTTAGACAATAGTTACGTATTTTTTTTCATATGTATATAATATTTAAAATTTTAATACCTAATCCTCTTAAATTAAACTATTTTTTTAAAAAAATTAATAAGATATTATTATTGATTAATATTTTATGTCTATGATATTATTAGTATATCACAAATTATGAATTTTGTGATGTGGTATAAGTATAACTCTTGGTGATCGTTAGGGGTAAAACTATAATCAGATAAAGTTAGACCACATATTAAAAATAAAAAAATAAAAAATCGAGTCGGGTCGAGTCAACTCGAGTTGGAATTTTCCAATCTGTATCCGATCCGACCCATGGTCGAGTTGAGTTCAGTTCGGGTCGGGTCCGACCCGACCATCGATCCGACCGGAAGGTCATCGGATTCACGGATCGACCCGACTCGGTGAACACCCGTAGGTGATGAGGAGCAGCACAAGGTGCTTGATCGGCGGATGACTGATCACAAAGGTTGAAAATGAAGAGCGTTAAGATTATGATGAAGCGAACACCTTAGTGAATCGTGAATCGAACCATGTCTTTGTATAGTGTTTCTTTGTATAGTGAATTTTTAATTATCGTTGATTTGTGATCGGACAATACCAAATATAAGGAGGAGCATGCTAGCTAGGTACCAGGCCACTAAATCCTAGAAACATTGCATCACTAGAATTAAGCTACATGCCTAGTGCACGCAATGTACACCAGCATCTTGTAATGGACATTCCAAATCATCTTTGTCTTATACCATTCTCAAGTTGTTAATCATGTGAAAATGCCCTTGAGAGGACCATTTATTAGTTAAGTCTTAACTCAAATGTTTTGGAAAGGAATCTTGAATCTCATCAGTTGGGCCTCTTTGGTACAATATACACGTGTCCTACTTCCTATTTTTGCAATTAAACGCTCTAGAATAAGATAACATGATAATTTGTTCGGAATTATAAAATCACCTCTAAATTATTGAAACCACTATGAATTATTTCCAAAAAGAGAATATTATTTGACTACTAATGGAAGGAACAAATCAGTTCTTGAACTTTTTCATATTTTAATTCAAATTTTATTTGTTTTATTATTTGATATTAAATGCATGCGAACTATAATTAGTTATATCTTGGCATTTATTAAATTGTTCAGAAAGATAGGGTATTTTAAATATTAACCACTTTAAGCATTAATTCATTATTTTCTTATCATAGTTGAAGGGATATAATATAGTTTTAAAATATAATATTGTGAAATATGTCATTACAAGAAAAATGCGCATTTTCGACGGTCCGAGCTATCACAAAATGATAAAAATATGTAGAAAATTACATTTTGTGACGAGTTTTTCGACGGGAATGACCCGTCGTAAAAATTCTTATCGCAAATATTTCTCACGGCTCCGACTGTGGTAAAGTTATTTCCACGACCAGAGCCGTGTCAATGCTCTTATGGCTTAGGCCGTGGGAACTTTTCCCACAGTCGAAGCCGTGGGAGCTTCCCATGTCTTGGGCCGCAGGAAAGGTTCCCACGGTCTGAGCCCTGGGAACTACCCACGGCCCAAGCCGTGGGAAATGTTTCCACGGCTTGGGCCGTAAGAACTTCCCACAGTTCTAATTGTGGAAAAACTTTTTCACGATTGGAGACGTAGAAATTTTTCATGGTTCTTATCGTCGTAAGTTCATTTTTTAAAATAAAAAGAAATTTGGCCGCGCACGATCAGAACTGGCCGTGCGCGGAACGGATCCCGCATGAGCAAGCGGATCCGGCCTCGCACGGTCTCGATCCGGTCGCGCACAAGCCCGATCCCCCTGAGCAGTCAGATCGCAGTTGGATCCGGCCGCTCGTAGGCCGATCCAACCGCGCGCAGACAGATCCAGCCACACGCAGGTTGATCTAGCCGCACGCAGGCCGATCCGATCGCGCGCGGTCGCCTGAGAGAGAGAGAGAGGGGGGGAAGGAGGGAGGAGTCCGGAGGTCATCTGGAAGGAGCGCGCCTATGAGAGAGAGTGAGGAGAGAGGAGAGTGGGAATAAAAAGAGAGAAGAGAGAGGGAGGAGTGAATAAAAAGAGAGGGAGAAGCGGGAAAAGAAAGAAAAATAGGTGGGAGAGTTTAGTGAAATTTTTTGCTTTCCTACATTTTAGACCGTGGGAAACATTTTCCATAGTTGAAGTCATGAAAAATTCTCACGGTCGAAACTGTGGGTAAAGTTTTCCACGGATCTAGCCGTGGAAAATTTCCATAGCTCAAGCTGTGAGTAACATTTCCCAAGGCTCAAGTCGTGGAAATTTTCCATGATTCAAGCTGTGGGAAAGATTTTTCACGGCTCGAGCCATGGAAAAAATCTCCCACGGCTTGGATCGTCGGAAATTTCTATGGAAAATAATCCGTCGAAAAATCTATCAGAAATTATGACGAATTTACGATCGTGTGAAATTTTTCGTCGGAAAAGTCCTTTTTCTTGTAGCGTGTATTAGTGAATGAAATTATTAGTTAATTATTATAATATGATAATTATCATGGAGATAATACTTTATTAAATAAAAAAACTAATTATAAGCTACTATCTAGGAATATGTTTGTTTGTATCAAATGTATTTTATCAGTATTTATTTATTTTTATGTTTTGACTTCCAGAATTGACATTACATTATGACGATTATTTTTTCCTTAACTTAATTAGTAATTGAATTAAATATGTAATTAATATTTAACGAATTATGGAATGAAACAAACTAGAAAATTATTATTTTACTCTTCTCCTACTCGTGCCTCCATCAAATTTATTTTAATTTTGGTCATTGGAATATCAATTAACCAAACCAACAATCATACGAATATCTCTATTCTTCCTTTCACAAAAACAGGAAAGAAATATTCCTACTAATGTTCTATTACTCTTGTTCTCATTAGATATGCTATGGGCTCAATTGGGAGGTGCATCTCATTCTAATTGAATGTGTTATCATAATATTGACGATCGATGAGATTGGAGATAGTAAGATTTAAATATCATAAATTATTACCAACAATTTAATTTATTAGCATAATTATGTGTTAAGAGATAATCATAAACTCACAAGGTCAGTGAGTTTAATGCAAAAGAAAGGAATCAATATAGTTCAGCTTTAGCTGCATGCGCTTACAAGACATCAAGCTGGAATATGAATTATATTCACAAAAAAAATCAAATGTTTAATGAAAAGTTGTAAGTTAATTAGAGTCATGATTAACAAGCAATTAGTAACTTAAAGTTAATCTTATAAGCTTAAAAATAACAACCATGGCAATTTAACAAGTTTAAAAAACAAGTTAAAATAACCAATTACATATGATCTAGTTCCAATTCATGTTAGTATCATTGTCTTTGCCATCAAAACATCATTATAATCCAATTACAAAGAATTAAATCCATAATTATCAACAATATATTGGAGTAAAGTTTTTATGCCCTATGTATATTTTGATGATACAAATCTTGAAAGATTAGAGTTAAATTTAAAATATTGAAAAACCCTAAATAAAAATGAGTTGCTTCATGCACTAAACTTTTAATTAATATTTGTCTATCTTTCCACGAGATTAATATTAAGAGATGAATACAAAAGTTATAGACAACTTTCTTATCTTTGTATGAAATCAAGAATCATCTCATTTGGATAAGTGAAGCTATTTGAACTTGATATTTTTATGTGCTGAATATTTGATTACTTTATCAATAGGTCTGGGACAAGATGTGAACATTTGTAGACAAAGTTGTTATCTTTTCATAGAATCAAATATTATCTCATTTGGATACTGGTATGAAACGATATGTATAAAAGAGTAAAGGTCTAAAATGTTTTATTTGAAATGGACAACTTTGTATACTGAATTTTGAATTAATATTTTACTATGATCTCATTAGATTTTAGATGAATGATGAATATCAAACTTGTAGATAATTTCGTTACATTTCTATACGATAAATAATTATCTCATTTCGATAACTGTACTAAACGTTATACTCAAAAGAGTGCAAGATGGTCGATCTGATGGTCGAGGTATCGGTCGACCAATTAGGCACACCGATTGACAGGTTAGTGTAGGAAATGCAGAAATCAAGCAGAAAAATATTGAGACCATGAAGTTTGAGGCACTGGTCAACTGGTCGGTCGATCAGCCAGTGCAGAATTCACCAACGGTCATATTTTTTAATGGATATGTGTATCGATCGACTGATGGGATACAAAATGCACTATAACGATCATATTTTGACCCTAAAAATAGGACACAAGCCTCAATGGCTAAATGAAGTTAAGAAGGCTATAAAATATGACCCAAAGTTGTAGGAATGATCAAGGCTTTCAAGAAAAAGTGAGAAGAATATATGTGAAATATGTTTGGGCTCCAAGTTGCAAATCTTTTATTTGTTTCTCTCTTACTTTTGTGTGAGGTTGCAAATTGTAAAAGAGATATTGTGGAGTATTTTTGTGATATTGTAATAGTTGTTTAACTCCTGAGTGAAAAGAGGTTGTGTCTTATCTCTTAAACGAAGAAAAGACGAGTGCAAGCCTATGAGTGAAAGAGGTGTACCTTACCTCTTGAAAAGCAGAAAAGGCAAGAGTTGTAAAGAGTTTCTTCCTTGTCCCATTCGGAACTAAGGAAGAGTATTAGTGGAATCTTTGACGGCATCGAAGTCGAGAAGTAGGAGCGGGAACGTAGGTCAAGATGTGATTGAACCTCGTCAATAAATCATCTTACATCTTTGGATTAACATGTGAAAATAAAATTTGTAGATAATTTTGTAAGCTTTCTAATCAATCAACATCTCTTCATTCTAATAACTATTCAAGAAGATACGAGCAAAACTAGTGTAGTCAGTCAAACTTAGATGACGGGCGATCGAGAAACTTCAATCGATCAAGAGGATTAATTGACTAGTCTGAGTGACTAGTCAATAAGAATGAGCCCAATCTAATAACCAATCGATCTGTCGGTTGACCTATGCCCACAGTGCTGACATTGGATGAATGAAAACGAAGAATGCTCAATTTATAGCTCAACTGATGACATTAGTGTTTTTGTTGGTCGAGTGACCAATTGACCAATCGATCGTACTATAGCAGTCAGTTGAAATTCCAATCGTTAGATTTTTTCCAACGATTTGACGGAGTGGTCAACATGTCAGAGCAAAAATGCATATCAACAGGTAGATTTAGATGTTCCAAAGATGAAAAATAAATTAAGACTTCTAAAAAAACTTAGGGAAAGCACTTGTGAAGTCTATTTGAACTTAAAATTGTAAATCATCGTGTCCTTTCTCTCTTACACTTTTGTTTGAAGTTCTTAATTGTCAAAGGGAAATGGGGGAGTCTTGTAGTATTATTGTATATGCTAATGAGGTATGAGTGATAAGAGATCATGTTTTATCTCTTGAGTGCAAAAGATATGCAGGTGAAGGTTTTCGAAGAAAAGAAGGTGTAAATAATTTCTTTTTTTATCTTAATTGAAATCAAGAAAGGATGTTAATAAAATCTCCATTAATTTTAATGTTAATAAAATTAATTTAAAGTCGACAGAATCTCATCAACAAATTCCTTGCTTTCTTGTTTTCATTCTCTTTCCTTTTCTTTCTCACTTAAATGTGTTTAAAATTTGTGCATTATTGTGGTGGACTTTAAATTTTAAGAATATCGATCTAAAGATTACATGACTTGATTTGTGAAATTAATTTTATCTATTTAAACACATCAATTCACCCTCTCCTCTCTTTTTCCATTCCTTGTGATCCAACAATAACACTATTATCAATTGGTCATGACTTTTGGAGTCCAATTAAACGTACAACTTCAAGCAAAATCTAATAGCATCTAAGAGCCTGAGATATTATACTCAAAGGTTAATTACTAATAGAAATAAAAAGTAATCAAAGGTCCAAAAAGTTAAGATTGTAAATAAGAGTATGTTTCTCTTCGTAAAGGCTTAAATTAAAATATAATTCATTCTTAACCCGATTATTATATTTCACAAATATATGGATATAGTGCAAAATGTGTATGCGAGCACATTATGCTATAAAATATGATCTAAATATTGTGTATAAACATACTAAAAAGAGGCTTTTTTCATTTATTATAATTAATATTATAAATGATATATTTTATTAAATATATCTGAAAGCAATAAAATTAAATAAATCAGGATAATTTTATCATCCCAATTCAACTCTCCAATAATATGAAATGAGCCGATCCTGGACCCTGACCGTAGCCGGTTCTTGGATCAGCCCCAATTAAAACTTGAAGTTGAAACTAGATATGAAAATTATTCAACTAAATATCCTCAAGAAATGCCACAATGTGAAGTTTGTTCAATTCGTACCGATTATAATCTTTATTTGAATTAATCAACATTCATTATTTGCATTGTCTGTAATACGTTTAAAAATAGGAGTTTTTTTTAAAAATACTTATTAGACGACATAAATAGTGGACTCACGGGCGCACCGGAAAGAGAGAAGACCATTCATCTCCATGTGGACTCGCTTTAAAAATATTTGTTAGCAACTTAGCATCAGATCAGATGACTGCCAAGTATTATGGCCACTTTATTATTAGGGAAGAGATTCCAAAAACAATTTGATATAAAACAGTGCAATGCGTGGCATTTAACATTGTACATTAATCCATCCACCTACACTTTAAATAATGAGATATTAACCTCCATCGGCTTGCCACTTCAATCGATTTGTTATTAAAATTTTTAGCTCAACAAAAAAGAATAATTAGGCTTGGTGGTAAAATTGGGGAATCATCGGTATTGACAAATAATTTAAATATTTTAGGGTCGAAAATTTTTAAAAATCTTGACTACTTTTTCTGAAGAAAAAAATGCTCTGGTGCCTACTCTTTTATTTGACCAAAAAATATTCTTTTTTTTCTTTTCATGTGGGCTTTATTATAATATACGGCCCAGTAGGATACAAGCCCATCAACGTGTTATCTTGTAGTAGGCAGTTAAAAATGCACTCCAGTGCTTGTCTTCTACTGTCACACTGTTCACGCCTTCGGGTTTCCTCACAGGCAGCGACAGCAGCACCGAAACGAGTCCTAGCAGCAGCGGCATGACGACCATGCACTTCGCCGGAGCAGCGTTGGCGTTCGCGGTGGCGCTTATTGCGGCGGCGATGGCCCCGGCGGCAGCGCAGTTGCCGTCGTGCACGTCGAAGCTCGCCGGCTGCGCGAACTACCTGAACGCGACGACGGCCCCGCCTTCGATCTGCTGCGGTCCGCTCAACTCCGCCGTCAAGAACGAGCTGCCGTGCCTCTCCTCCCTCTTCAACAACGCCGAAGTCATGAAGGCGTTCAACGTGAACATGACCCAGGCGCTCAACGTCGCCAAGCTCTGCGGCGCGGACGCCGACCCAGCGACCGCCTGCGCCGCCGCCTCCGGCTCCGGCACCCCCGCCGCCGGTAAAAACCATCTCTCACCTCTTCCTTCGCAGATCCAGTTGGTTATTGCATGCAGACCCATCAGTTTGGGTTCTTGATGTCTTCATAGTGATCTGATACATTTTTTTTTGGTGTGTGTGACTGTATTTAATTAATTCCACACAGGAACTCCACCATCGTCTTCGTCGAATTCTTCAGGTAATACGACCATTTAAATCCAGCATGCATCATGCTTGATCAAATGGTTAGATTGCTTGGAGTCATTGTTGCATGAATCATCACAAGTTCCATGTTTCTCATTGTTGCGTTCCTCTGGGAATCTTTCCTGAGTTTGTTGTTGACCAAGAAAGTTTCGATTTTGATACAATTATTGCTTTCATTCTTCCTATTCGGTTCTTCTTATATAGTCCTCTAGCATGATGATTAAAAAAGGAGCTAGTAGCATTTAATGGCAATAAATGGGTGCCTGCTATTGTGTTGACTAGATCATCTTTCATCGCATTTTATTGTCCTTCTTGAAGCTTGTGTACATAATGTTGTGTTTTTGCTGTGTACCACATCTTCTAGGTAAGACGCAAAGTACTTTGAAGATATCGAGCAGACATTATTATGTCTGATTTGTGTTCTTTGAAGATATCGAACTCTGTCTGTTTGTTATGTTGTATATTTTGATCCATGTGACTGTTACTTGGGTAATGAAAGTTGACCCATTTCTTGAAGAATTATTATTGTATGAGGTTGATAACCATTCGATTTATTACTCTACCATGCGTTACAGAGCACTACGTTAAACCGATGCTACACATTCCTTTTTCCTGATGCCAATTAATTCGTTATCGTACTGTTAATATCGCACCTGTCGGGATGCTTTCATACTTTGAAGTTAATAGAATCCCAAACATCTTGGATAAAAATGATGGCTTGCTGCATCTTACTGTTTGTTATTTACAAGTGGGGTAATATTGTCAGCTAAGAATTTTCTGAACTTATACAATATATATCTTGAACGTGGATTATTTAGCAGAAAGCTGATAATACAAAAAGAGATGCCATGTTCTGTTATTTGTTCTAACATCTAAGCTTTGTTTTCTCATGAATATATAGGCTCTGGCTCTCCTTCAAGCAAAAGCGAAAACTCTGCACATGGAATGACCTCCGTTGGGTTTTCTGGCTTGTTGAGCTTCTTACTCTTGTTCTCCTGCTTGTCGGTATTGGCGTAGTTGAAGTGTTTTGTGTTTGTACGTGAGGACAGAATAATATAGCGGAACTCACGTGATGACGAGAATAAAGAATTGGTAGGGTTGTTATGCAGCTTTTGTTTCTCTCCATCCTTGAAATGTTTAGATGAACTCGAAATGGTAATGATTTATCATAGTTATTTATATTCCTTTTTCATATTGTATTCTTGTGTTCTTTTCATTGATATCATCGGACGTTTCGTTTGTGGCATCTTTGTGCCTCAGCTGAATGATTATTAAGTCATCTGGACTGGCTCAGAATACACGGAGAGATACTTGCATATAACATTAAGCAACAATTCAAAGTGGAACTTATTATTTTCAAAAAAAAAAATTGGAACTACTGATAACAAAAGAAAATATAACTAGGAAATCTTGATAAAAAAATATTTCTCTAGATTATCGTGAAAAAAAATGCTTCTTCTTACAGTCCCTTTCAACGTGACTTTTAAAATATCACTATCGTATTTTATTTGTATTCTCTTTCCTAGTTTCTTCGTTAATTTTACCTATGATAATATGTTTTCTAAAGTATGAAATGTCTTATAAAAACATTTTAGCGATCTTTTTCTCCACAACAAACATGATAATTTTAATTATCGCTTAATACTTTAAAAATCATTATGTTGCAATGCTAAATTGACTTAAGAAATTAAAAGTTTAGGGATAATTTTAGCGTTAATTACTAGTTTCTTTTTTGAAAAAAGGTACATCAATCGCACCCTATGTTGTCTACTACTTGCGGATGAAAAGTAAACTATAGCTTGAGGAAACGAGTCAGTTTGAACAGAAACTGTTGCAGAAGCATGGCATTACATTAAAAGACGCCGATCATATTGAATGAACAGAAGTTACCTTGGAATGGTGTACATGACTTGTCAAGCATAAAAATTAGCAATATCAACTTTCCATTTGAACATGTTCAACTTAAGCATACATGGAGCACCATCAGTTTATCCTCCGGCTCTTGTGACGATGCTCGGATTTATGCTCCTTCCTTTTGGCTCTCTCAGATTTATCCTTCTTTCTCCGCTTCTCCTTTGAATGGTGTTTCCTCGAGCTGCATGTATCACCCCCACTAAAATGCCCAGAAGAATCACCTTTAGACGACTCATCAGACCTCAGAAAACTTGGCTTCTCAGGACCAAAAGTACGACATCCTGCCAGTCCTTTCCGTCTATCTTCAGGATCTATTGCACCTTGACCCGATGATCTTGATGAAGGGTATGGCCCTGGCTCATCCATTCTTGAACCAATGTCACCTCTACCTCGCTTGGCTCTACATAGAGTGAAGGATCATTGTCAAGTTACTTTTAAAAGAGCAAGAGAATTGCTATACAAGCATAAATTTCCTCCTCTTCAAAGCAGAAAATTTAAGGAAAATTGTTTGCATAATTGCTACGGAGCTTAGAAAAGCACTTGTTAAGTGGTGAATTGACGGTCATAACAGTTTAGACTCAGTTTTTCTTTGATGCAAAGCTTGGCTATGGATTGAACTTGAGTGAAACTATGAGAATGCTATCTTTCAGAGATGCTACTCAACAAATTTAAGCATATTTGTCTACTGGTCAAGAATATAAAACCCATCCTACCCATGAAAAAACAAAGAATATAAAATGTGCAAATTTGAAACAATTCAAACCTGGATTGGAGAAATTCTTCAACTTCTTCATCTCTTAAACTACCATCCTCACTGTAGTGATCCTTGAGACCCATTTTATTTGATGAACAAGACATGGCAGAATCCCTATCATCCCTTTGTTGACTTGAACGACCACTTAAGGCATGATGCTTGTCACTCCTTCCACTGTATCTCTCTTCTCTTGATCTGCTATGATGCTTACCATCTATTTCTAACTCCTTCGCCCGGGCATTCCACATTTCACGAACTTCAACAGCCCGATTTGCTAAAGGTAACCTCAAAAGACAACTATCAATATACACATACATGCCAAAATACAGAAACATGTAGTAATTCAAATAGTCAAGTTGGACGTCAAAAGTTCAAGATATTGAAAAACTTCAGGCCATCAAGATAACTAATATAAATAGTCAATTGAAAATTTAATAGGCAGATGACAGAAAAAAAATTAAAAATCAATTAAAACAGTCATATAATATTTCAACAGAATAAGAACCATACAATCTAAATACTGTAAGCATTCATCTATTCATCTCATGGTTTGATCAATTGAAAGTGTAAACATGTGATTATCTGACTAGATCATAAATTGATCCAATTCAAGGCTAATGTGAATGAAGAACTATGGTAAAACAATTGATCAAATATTTGATCATGTCGCTTAGTAATTTGAAAACAACCTAGCGGCGTAAATTGCATAAATCTGAGGAACAGATGTCATCAGGAAAGAGCAGTTGCAGGAGAAATTTGACTATGGAGTAGCCATAATAGGGAGACCGATTGGAATGAAACTGCAAACTATTAAAAAAATTATTCAACTATTTCGTTAGCTGACACAACAGCCTAGTTTTAGAAATATCCAGCCTTTTTGGGATAATATATGAAACCAGTAACTATATATACATGAACTCCTCCAGAACGCCCTTGTACCAGCCAGTCAGCCTGAACTGACCAATACAGAGCCCACATTCTAATACTTGAAAACGAGAAAAAGAAGGCTTTCTCTCCTTGATGCTTCAAAATATTTTTCTTGAGTGAGAAAAGTCCTTTTTCAGTTCTCACTTTTCCCTGCTCCTTTTTCTTTTAATTCTTTTTTTCCTACAGCATCAACATGATGGCCATATGTACCAGCATGGAACAGCCATGCCAATTCCCCGACAAACCTAGGTTTGCATAATAAAGATTTCATCCAATTGTGTAAATGGTGAAAGCAATAACAAATTATATATGATTTTTTTTCCTTATTTTGGCTATGCTAACATTAATTGACAAAGAGAAATTTTAAGGGAGTTGATCAGGAGATATTTTCAAAGGTTTATTCAGCTACTCAACTGTTTTAGGATGTTTTCATTTTGGTGTAACAAATGAGGTGAAACAAATTACAAAATCGAACATAGAGTAACTCCTTCTCCTCAAAAAAAAACATAGAGTAACTCCTGAAAATAAGTTCAACTTAATTTCCAAATTCCCCCTTATTTGAGTTTTGTTTGATATCACAATAATCAAATAACAACGATGACATTTTAACTATAAGCCTCAACAAGTATATCTTGACATGGAAATTAGATGACATGTTCAAGATTATTCACATTCTAACTAATTGTCTCTTCTTGTACATTTAGGAATGACTATTCATACATGGAGAAAGTCAAGCAAAATGTCAAATGATTTCGAGCCATAAAACAGGATAGAAGATGCATAAAAAAAATACTAGGAAACTTGCCTTGCTGCACACCAAGAACAGTTGCAGTAAGAAAACGTGAATTTGGCCGAGTCCTAACATTGGGCTTCCGGAGATACGCATGTACGCCTTCCTTTTCTGCTTGCAACCGCAATCTCCTCGCTTCTTCCATCAATAAGGCTGCAAGACGATTCTCCTTCACTAGATCCATATGTTGAGTGTCTTGGCTGTCATCAAAAGATGTATTCCACAATAAGTTGTCATAAATAACTAAGAGTAAGAGAAACAATGCCAGTGGAGCACAGTATACAAATTTAGTTTTCAGGAGAAACTTCCTCAAATTTAGTTTTCAGAAGCAACTCCCTTACCAATTCTTGGAGCTATAAAATGGAATTAAAAGAGAAGTTCAAAACAATGCCAGTGGAGCACAGTATACAAATTTAGTTTTCAGGAGAAATTTCTTTACCAATTCTTCGAACTATAAACCGGAATTAAAAGAGCAGTTCGAACTTCTTCAGTAATTTAACGTCAAATTTATCTGAAATCAATTCACCATGCAATATGTACCAAAAAAATACACTAGAAACTGAAACATACAAGAACGAATATCTCATTTTCTTAAAAAAATAGGAAAATTTGTTATGCACAAATGATTATAATCATCTCCTCGGTAATTGATAGAGTTTTAAGCTAATAGTTATGTTTGTCCTAATTTCTCACAACATCGTACTTCTTCTACTCCTCCCCTAAAATTTCCAAATTCCTAAAGAAGATTCACAAAGCCAACATCTCAATTCCACAAATTCCACTAATACGCACCGCCACTTCGTCACTTGATTCTCTAGAGAACTTACAACACGACTCGAATTTGTCAAAAATTTTGTCTCACAACAATCACTCACAAGATGGGGGGAATCCAAAAGAGAAAAAAGGAATCTTTCAAACTCTTGGATCAGATACTAGGAAATAAAATTAACACCAAAATAACAAAACATACCAATCAGGGTAAATATCACCTACCGGATGAAGGGATCGACGTAGGATAGATCCAATAAGCTTACGACGAATAGGGTTTCGTCGGCGACGAGGTTGCAGGCGTGAAGCGATCTCGGCGGTTCAAGCAGGAGGAAGTGGAGCAAGTGAAGAATTAATTTTGATTTGATCGGAAGAAAAGAACAGAGCGAGGGAGGAGACGCGGAGAGAGAGAGAGAGAGAGGAGTAGAATTGCGAGTCGGATTAGAAGGAACTGAGGAGTCGGATTGGGGATTTGATTAGGAGGGGGGCTTTGTTGGGAAGCGTTAATAATACTAATAATAATAATAATGTGATGTTTTTTCAATAATAACAATACACTCAGAAACTTATTCTATTCAGAAAAAATATATCTCAAAATTTAAAATCCCAATTAAAATTTAAGTTTAATCGACGGAACAAATAACACTACTAATCTATTAAGGTCCTAATTAATATATATATATATAAAAGTAGAGGTAAAAGCATAAGTTACGAGAGTATGATAAGTGGCATCTTAACATAATGACATGTGTCATTTTAATAAAAACTAATCCTAAATCCCGTGCGATGCACGGGTAATGAATATTATAAAAATTATATAGTACAAAATTATAAAATTATAATAAATAATTATTATCAAAAGATGATTGATATTATAAAAAATATAATACATAATTATAATATTATAATTTTTAATAATTATCAAAATTAATTTATTATCACTTAAATATGACAAATAGGTAAAGATGAAATTATACTCAGCCCGCATGCGACCTTCATGAAATTCTACCGAGTTCGGTCCAAGCATAATAATTGTGTTAGGATCGGGATAGACAATATCGAGATGCCCAATAAAATACTAGACATTGGGCCAAGGAATTAGACCTAATATGATGAACACATGATTTATTAATAAGTTATTTTTATTACATATTTAAATATTTAATAATATGTTATAATTATATTACATATAAAAAGTTTATTATATATCTAATAATCATAATACCATATATTATATTATTTTTTAATATCATATATTATAATACTTTAATTATTTTAGTATTAATACAAATTAACTTTGGATAAAAGAAATGAGTCGTCGAACCATGCCAGGTTGACATAATGTCAACTCAACATGACATGACTAATTTTTAAAATGGGTCATGTCACGATCAAACATGATTTGACAGGCCAATCACGACATGTTTGTCCATCTTTACAAATAGATTAGTTTATTTTAAAAAATTTAAAATTTAATTTAAATATACCAAAACTTCAACATCTAATTAATTTTTTTCTTCTTAGTAATTATTTTTTTCAATAAATAGACTTATTTTGTGATTTATAATATTTTAATTACTTTTATAAGAAAATATTATTTTTATTGGACCAAAATTGAATTCTTTGTTTTAAATTGGTTTTAAAACTTTAAAATAAAACAATATCTTCCAAAAAATGAAATAGTATAATCTTTTATTATACTTGTACATTGTCTTTAGAAGGAAAAGAATATTTATTTAATCATACTGAAATTTAATATTTTTTTCCGATCACGATGACATGTTTGTCCATCTTTACAAATAGGTTAATCTATTTTAAAAATTTTAAAATTTAATTTAAATATACCAAAACTTTAACATCTAATTAATTTTTTTTTCTTCTTAGTAATTATTGTTTTCAATAAATAGAATTATTTTGTGATTTATAATATTTTAATTACTTTTATAAGAAAATATTTTTTTATTGGACTCAAATTGAATTCTTTGTTTTAAATTATTTTTAAAACTTTAAAATAAAACAATATCTTCCAAAAAATGAAATAGTATAATCTTTTATTATACTTGTACATTGTCTTCAGAAAGAAAAAGAATATTTATTTAATTATACTGAAATTTAATATTTTTTGAAATAATACATTATCTTTTAAGAGGAAAGTAATTTTTATTATACTTGTCCATTATCTTTCACAAAGGAAAAAATAATCTTAATTTGGATCTAATTTCTTAAATTAATGTTATTTTTTAATTAAAAACTAACTCATTATCTCTCAAAACTAAAAAATAAAATAAAATTATCTTATTTAGTTTATTATACTTCTACGATAGCATTGACAATGGAAAGTTTATTTATTGTAAGTACAATAAAATGAAATCATTTATTTTTTTATTTATAAAATAATACATTATTTTTTTAAAAAGAAAGAAAATTTTGTTTATTTTAATCATACTTAAATAGATAAAAAAATAAAGAGTTAATATTAATTTAACTCTAATTGAATTATTTATTTTAAAAATGAATTACTATTTACTTCTACTTACTCTTTAGAAAGGGAATATTATTTATTTAAATTATACTCAAATTGATAAAAAAAAGAAATTTTAATTTTAATTTGACACAAAATGACTTCTTCATTTTGATTAATTTTTTAATTACAAAATTAACAAATTATCTTTAAAAAAAGAAATATTTTTTACCTACACATTATCTTTTAGAAAGAAAATATTATTTATTTTAATCATACTCAAATTGATAAAAAGTGAATATTAATATTAATTTAACTCAAATTGAAATCCTTATTTTAATTGTTTTTAATTTAGAAATGACAAATTATCTTTTTAAAAATTATCTTATTTATTTTATAATATTTTCTATTTTCGAAAATATTATCATTTAGAAAAAATATTATTTATTCTAATCACACTAAAGGGAATATGCTTCTAATCAAAATATGCTAAAAAATTTAACCTTCTTTTATTTTGTTAACATATAATTAATTCAAAAATAAAATAATGTTCTCATCAAATTAACAATAAAAAAATTAATCTGAACATTTTTTTGGTATACGAGCCCTAAACCCTAATGAAATATTAATGTCATTAAATTACACATATTTTGTATATTAGGATTTTGATTAGAATTTGAAATAAATTATGATTATTATATTTAATGTTAGTTATAGAGTTGTTTGCTGGTGATGAACTAAATTATGTTTCCAACTTTGGATGATTAATATACACGTTTTTCTTTCTGTAATCTAATAATATATATGTATATATTAGGACGATATTATCAGTGTTAATATTAGAATAAGTATTAGAATAAGTTATATTATTTTTAGGATTAGTTACGTTTAGGATATAAAGTTAGCATATGTAAATATTTTTATAAATATTATGCCAACTTTGGAGGATTAAAATTAGGATAGTTTAAAATAATCTTATATATTTGATTATTTAAAAAATGTAATCCTATAGGATGTAGTGTGATTAGTTACATTTTTTACTCAAAGTTAACATATATAGTACTTATTTATATATTAGGATTATTTTATTAGGGATAATATTAGAATATTAGTATTATTATGATTAGAATTAGTTATGCTTAGAACACAAAGTTAACATATGCAAATTTAATTTGAGTCAAATTAAGATTAATATTTTCTTTTCATCAGTTTGAGTTTGATTAAAATAATTCATATTTTTCTTTCTAAAAAATACTGTACAGGTAAATAATAATTAATTTTTAAAAAGATAATTTGTCATTTCTAAATTAAAAACAATTAAAATAAGGATTTCAATTTGAGTCAAATTAATATTAATATTCACTTTTTATCAATTTGAGTATGATTAAATTAAATAATATTTTCTTTCTAAAAGATAATGTGTAGGTAAAAAATATTTCTTTTTTTAAAGATAATTTGTTAATTTTGTAATTAAAAAATTAATCAAAATTGAGAAGTCATTTTGTGTCAAATTAAAATTAAAATTTCTTTTTTTATCAATTTGAGTATAATTTAAATAAATAATATTCCCTTTCTAAAGAGTAAGTTGAAGTAAATAGTAATTCATTTTTAAAATAAATAATTCAATTAGAGTTAAATTAATATTAACTCTTTCTTTTTTATAAATTTGAGTATGATTAAAATAAACAAAATTTTCTTTTTAAAAAAAATATTGTATTATTGTATAAATAAAAAAATAAATGATTTCATTTTATTATAATTACAATAAATAAACTTTCCATTGTCGAAGCTATCGTAGAAGTATAATAAACTAAATGAGATAATTTTATTTTATTTTTTAGTTTTGAAAGATAATGAGTTAGTTTTAATTAAAAAATAACATTAATTTAAGAAATTGGATCCAAATTAAGATTATTTTTTCCTTTCTGAAAGATAATGGACAAGTATAATAAAAATTACTTTCCTCTTAAAAGATAATGTATTATTTCAGAAAAAATATTAAATTTCAGTATGATTAAATAAATATTCTTTTCTTTCTGAAGACAATGTACAAGTATAATAAAAGATTATACTATTTCATTTTTTTGGAAGATATTGTCTTATTTTAAAGTTTTAAAAACAATTTAAAACAAAGAATTCAATTTGAGTCCAATAAAAAAAATATTTTCTTATAAAAGTAATTAAAATATTATAAATCACAAAATAAGTCTATTTATTGAAAGCAATAATTTACTAAGAAGAAAAAATATTAATTAGATGTTGAAGTTTTGATATATTTAAATTAAATTTTAATATTTTTAAAATAGACTAATCTATTTGTAAAGATGAACAAACATGTCATCGTGATCGAGCCTGTCAAATCATGTTTGATTGTGACATGATCCATTTTAAAAATTAGTCATGTCATGTTGAGTTGACATTATGTCAACCTGGCATGGTCCGACGACTCATTTTTTTTATCCAAAGTTAATTTGTATTAACACTAAAATAATTAAAGTATTATAATGTATGATATTAAAAAATAATATAATATATGGTATTATGATTATTAGATATATAATAAACTTTTTATATGTATATAATTATAAAATATTTAAATATGTAATAAAAATAACTTAATAATAAATCATGTGTTCACCATATTAGGTTTGGTTCATTGGTCCAATGTCGGACCGTGTCTACCATTTTATTGGGCATCTCGATACTGTCTATCCCGATCCTAACCCAATTATTATGCTCGGACCGAACTCGGTAGAATTTCATGAAGGTCGCATGCGGGCCGAGCAGAATTTCATCTTTACCTATTTGTCACATTTAATTGATAATAAATTAATTTTGATAATTATTAAAAATTATAATATTACAATTATGTATTACATTTTTTATAATATCAATCATCTTTTGATAATAATTATTTATTATAATTTTATAATTTTGTACTATATAATTTTTGTAATATTCGTCACCCGTGCATCGCACGGGGCGGCCTGCTAGTCAGCTCGCTGGGGGGCGGCCCCCTTTTCCCCCTCATGTTCGGCGAGGGAGAAAAAAAGGGGCTGACGCCGCCCGAGAGAGCTCGCGCGCCGAGGAGCTCGCTCAGGGGCAAGTCCCCCCTCTCCCCTAGCAGTTTCAAAGTTTGTCATGTTCAATTCTTTCTTGGCAGAAATGAGTTTCAGTGTCTTCTTCTTCAGCAACCATGAGATAGATGTTTGGCGATCTGCTGCCTAGCAGGTGTTAGATGAAATTCATCGCGTCATGACGAGTTGTGCTGCGTGCGTCATCGTTGGCAAGCTCATCCATAGTGTCTACAAAACACAACAAAGGTCCTCTTCTCCAGCAATGGCATTATCGGCGTCTTCGTCAACAACTTTTGTCCAATTGCGAGCACAACGTCACCTGGGAAGTGAGATGAAGCGTTGTCGGTGAAGGAAATTAAATTGTCGCCAATTTGAAGAGTCATCTTCCACGTATCAGATGATTGTCGAATGGTTCCGCCACCGTGAACTCTTCAAGTTGTCACCATCCAGGTTCTTCCCGGCGTCAACTTGCGGGGAGTCTTAGAGATGACATATCGGCGTCTTCACCTCCGGCATCTGTCTTCACATGTCATTTTCTACCTTGTTGCAATAGTAGTTATACCGATTTCATCTCCTGGTAGCAGTTTATTTTATTATAAATAGCTGTCCGTTGTAATAGTATTAGTAGTTGAATAGAAAAGCATTTTACTTCTTAAATTGGTTAGGCTTGAAAATGTTGCAATCGAGAGATCAAAAGTTGTTGATTCCGCTATACTAGGAAAATACAACATATGGAGGAAAGAAAATGGGAATGAAAATCTAGATTCAAATGTTCGTTTAATGCGTGACTAGATAATCATGGGTAAGGTCTACTCAATTCTTGCCAAAACAAGGGATATGCTTGATCTCTACCAAGAACTATTGACTCATATGAAAGAGAGTCAGCAAACAGTAGGAGAGGCCAGTGCTGATTCTGACCTTGACCAGAGGCAAGTTATTATTTTATTTGATTGTTTAAGGAATGTATATGTTAACTATGGTATTTCAATCAATAATGCGCCTAGAAAAATAAAAACAATGGGTCAACTTTTGTCCAAAGCAAGGGAAGCATTGTATGACTGCAGGGTAGTAGCAGCAAGACTCAGAATTATGTTACAATCAACAGATGAACAAGTTAAAGGCTTGAAAAAGCAAAGCACATTCCTTAGCCAATTGGCTGCAAAAACGATTCCTAATGGAGTTCACTGCCTATCTATGCATTTAACTATAGGCTATTACCTCCTCCGACAAGAGAAAAGAAGATTTCCTAGGAGCGAACATTTGGAAAACTTGAATCTTTATCATTATGCCCTTTTCTCTGACAATGTTTTTGGCTGCATCTGTTGTTGTAAACTCAATTATTATGAATGCTAAGGTGTCAAATCTCTTTGTTCACTTTGTTATTTTGTTGTTATATCTTTGCAAGTCAACATCCAAATGACTGTAATTTTTTCAGGAGCTACAGAAACATGTTTTCCATCTTGTTATTGATAAGCTGAACTTTGGAGCCATGAACATGTGGTTTTTGCTAAATCCACCAAGAAAAGCAACTATTCATGTTGAGAATGTAGATGATTTCAAATGGCTAAACTCATCATATTGTCCAGTTCTGAGGCAACTCGAGTCTACAATGAAAGAATATTATTTTAAGGCAGATCATCCAACAACCCTCGCGGTAGGCTCCTCCAACCTAAAATATAGAAACCCAAAGTACCTATCTACGTTGAACCACCTAAGATTTTATCTCCCTGAGGTATATCCCAAGTTAGATAAAGTACCTTTTCTTCATGATGACATTGTTGTTCAGAAGGATTTGATGCCATTGTGGTATGTAGATCTTAAAGGAAATGTAAATGGTGCAGTTGAGACTTGTGGTTGTGGTGAATGTTTCCACCTTTTTGATAAAGATCTCAATTTATCAAACCCTCATATTGCTCGTAACTTTGATCCTATGCATGCGGCTAGGCCTATGATATGAATATGTTTGATCTTGATAACAACAACAACAACAAAGCCTTATCCCACTAGGTGAGGTCGGCTACATGGATCATACGACGCCATTCGTTGATCCATGTTCATGAGATTCGACAGGATTTTACGCTGGCTGTCGGGGCCTAACACAACCCTCCTCCTTTATCCGGGCTTGGGACCGGCTATAAAACATAGGCGGAGTTATGTTTGATCTTGATAAATGGAAGCAAAAGACATTACTGGGATCTATCACAAATGGCAAATTATGGTAAGCTCTTAGGAGTTTTCGTCATTCAATGGATAGAAAAATTCATGATTTCTACAAGTAGGAGTTATAACATGTTTACTAGTGCCGAGCACCGTAAATGGAACCTTGTTTTTACAAAGTGCCTGTAAGCTTATGATTTCATGTTCTGTACTTAGTTTTATGGTAAAGAAAAACTAGTATATACTTTATAATGTTTTACATTTGAAGCACTTAAATATTGATGCTTACAAATTTTAAAGCAATTTATAATGCATCCAAATAGGTATCATGCACCTTGTATCATTGAAACACAATTGATTTTCTTTCTTTTTTTAGCAGAACTTTTTTGTTGCATCTTATGTGGATGTCTATTGAAAAGTATCATTGTTTTGATGCTGCATCTTATGTAGGTGTATTCATTTGTTTTATTTTTTTAGGCCAGTCTTATTTATTTTGCCCCTTTCTCTTTCTTATATAGAATGAAGACAGGGTACTTTGGAAGCTTGGGACACTTCCCCGGGACTATTAACATTCTACAAGTTGACATATCCATTGGACAAGAATGTGCTTGGCTTGGGATGTAACCCATGTCATGGCAAGTCAGAGATAGAAAATGTTGTCATCATTCACTATAATGGCAATATGAAAGTTTGGTTGGAGTTGGCGATGACCAAATACAGGCCTTATTGGACCAAGTACATCAAGTATGATCACCCTTATGTTCAGGGTTGCTATCTAAGTGAGTAGAAGCAATCATTGAGCTTAATTATTATACTAGTCAAAATACATTTTGCTTGGATTGAGTTAGGCTGCTGATGTTCAAAGCTTCTTGTGGTAGATTCTCATATTATAAGAATTTGTAGATTTCAGTTCCTTGTTACTCGCCTTTTTTGTCATCTGATCCTATTTCATATAAGATTTTCTAGAGCCGAGATGTACAGGAACTTACTTGAAGGGATCCAAGCAATTTTTCTAATTATTTATCTCCATCTCTGTGTTTTCTATCAGTTCGTTTGGTTTTCTATCAGTCTCTAAGTTTTGAAATATTGTTCTTTATCAAGAATACCGTATAAATTACCCCAAAATCATTGCTTTTGTCATGGACCTTATCATATAAATCTATTGACATTACCAAACATGTAAGTCATGTACTTTTTATGTTATATTTGTCTAAGTGTATATTAACTTGATGAAGTAGTCATCTTTCTTACAAGTCTTTGGGAATAAACTCATATTTTTATATTAATATGCTTAATATTCTTACATGTGTGCTAAATATTTGGCATCATGTGAGCCAATTCAAAGAGAAGTATTTCTTTCAATAATTCAATTTCCGATTGAGAAATAAATTACATGTTTCATCACTGTGATTTAATAGTCTTTTCTGTTATTTCTACTTAATTAATTACCATGTGATCTCTGGTGATCCTGACTATACAGCCTCGGGCCTAGAATCTAAGCTCCACACATCTTTTTCTTGAAATATGAGACGAGCTCTCTAAAAAGATGATGAATCCTAGGGCTTCCTCATTTCAATTTGGTCCGATGGAAGGGCGGTTGCTATTCCAATTAGTACTCATGTATGATAAACATGTAATCAATCATTTTGAAACTATAAAAAGATACCTCAAATAATTTAATCTTAATGACCTAACCATCTATGTACACACTACATATCCATGTTATGTTTCTCTTTCCATTTGAAACAAAGAGAATAGGCAGTCCATCCCCTCAGGAGTTTGGAGACTTCACTCCATTAGATATATAGTTCTATTCATCTGACACTTGTAACATATTTACATTGACGTTTCTTCTCAGTTCAAAGAAAAAGAATTCGGAGCCTTTCTCCAATCTATGCGTTAATGATTCGGCGAGATCAGTACAAGTTCCCCCTATTATTGCTGCAGTTGGCCGGATGTCTCAGTCCGGTTCCCTTCTTGGCAGTCGTGCAGCCAGGGGATCAAACTTTGCGGAGGGAAGCGGCAGTCACATGGCTAGGGGCACCGCTGCGACCGTTCTGCAGGCGACGCCGGAGGCGCAAGCAGTGCGCTCCCATGGCTGGTGGAGGCCGCATGCCTGAGGCCCCCCCAACATTCTACCCGGTTGAACTAGGGAAGGTTGTAGTGTAAATAGACCCACACCATCGCCTCCTCCAGCTCTGAGTAGTTGTTGAACAGGCTCTCGTCGCTATGGACGAATGCCTTCAACACTTGCACTTGGAACCCACGCACTGCATGCATGATCAGAATTGTGGGTGCATCCATGCATGCATGAAATTAATGAAACGTACGTAACTACGTGCTTACCACGAGGAGGTCTTTCGAGAAGATGTAGTAGCGGAGGTTGGCGATGAGGTTGAGAAGGACGTGGCCGCCGCTGATGTGGCAGTGGACGTGGAGGGACATCTTCCCCTGGACCTTCTTCCACTCGGCCACCACTTTGTCCCTCTACAGTCGATTGTACCTCCCCTGCAGCTAATCATTCATGCATCACCCCATTCCATTGCATGCATGGTCCAGTTTACTTGTCAGAGGCAGGTCATGGATCACATACATATATATGACTGAACGGTTGTTGCATCATGCATTGCATTTGCATGGCATGCTAATATTACAATTGGTACCTGGGTGCGGTTAATGGTGTTGGAGACGGCGAGGGTGATCTTGGCGGTGATGTCGCTGTGAGGTGTAGGTCTTGTGGAGCTTCCCTGGGTGCTTCTCCTTGTCCACCCCCAAGAACAGCACCTTCAGCTTGGAAGCCTCGAATATCACAGGGCTGAATCGATCAGGTTGCAAGATTGTTCGCCCTGCGATATTTAAGCTGAAGGTGCTGTTCTTGGGGGTGGACGAGGAGATGCACCCGGGGTAGCTCTCCAAGACCTACACCCTCACCCACAACGAAATCACCACCAAGATCACCCTCGCCATCTCCAACACCATCAACCTCACCTAGGTACCAATTGTAATATCAGCGTGCCATGCAGATGCAATGCATGATGCAACAACAGTTCAGTCATATATATGTATGTGATCCATGGACCGTCTTCGACAAGTAAACTAGACCATGTATGCAATGGAATGGGGTGATGCATGAATGATCAGCTGCAGGGGAGATACAACCGACTGCAGAGAGACGAAGTGGTGGCCGAGTGGAACAAGGTCCAGGGAAAATGTCCCTTCACGTCCACTGCCACATCAGCACAACCACGTCTTTCTCGACCTCATCATCAACCTTCGCTACTCCATCTTCTCCAAAGATCTCCCCGTGGTACGCATGTAGTTACGTACGTTTCATTAATTTTGTGCATAGATGGATGCACCCACGATTCTAATCATGCATGCGGTGTTTGAGTTTCAAGTGCAGGTGTTGAAGGCATTCGTGCATGGTGACGAGAGCATGTTCAACAACTACCCAGAGCTGGAGGAGGCGATGGTGTGGGTCTATTTCCACTCCAACCTTCCCTAGTTCAACCGGGTAGAATGTTGGGGGCACTTCAAGCACGCAACCTCCACCGGCCATAGGAGCGCACTGCCTGAGCCTCCGGCTTTGCCTGCAGAACGGCCACAACAGTGCCCCTAGCCGTGCGACTGTTGCTTCCCTCCACAGAGTTTGATCCCCTGGTCGCACGACTGCCAAGAAGGGAACCGGACTGAGACATTCGGCCAACTACAGCAATAATAGGGGAGAACTCGTACTAATCTCGCCGAATCATTAATGCACAGATTGGAGAAAGGCTCCGAATCCTTTTTCTTTAAACTGAGAAGAAATGGCAGTGTAAATATGTTACAAGTGTCATATGAATAGAACTATATATCTAATGGAGTGAAGTCTCCAAACTTCTGAGGGGAGGGACCGCCTGTTCTCTTTGTTTCAAATGGAAAGAGAAACATAACATGGATATATAGTGTGTACATGGATGGCAGGTTATTAAGATTAAATTATTTGAAGGTATCCTTTTATAGTTTCAAAATGATTGATTATATGTAACGTCTGCAATCTTCATAAGGCAATTAATGGAAAATCAATAAGAATTAATGCATTAATGGGAATTCAACTCGAATTAAAAAAAAGGAAAGGGAGAAAGAGAAAACGGCCGACCAAGGGAAGGATTCCCTCCCCTGATCGCGCCCCACGATCGGTCGGCCCTCTGGTCGGCCGATGCTATAAAAGGGCGAGAAGGGGGTGCCCTCGCACCCCCTTGGATACTTCGCCGGCCACCATCCCGTCCTCTTCTTCTTCTTCTTCAACGATCGAGCGGACATACGAGCGGCGAAGCAGAGCAGGGACGATGCGCCGGACGATTCGACACACGACCATGCCCCGTTGATCCACGACAACCTCCTAGCGGCACTCACGAGGACCAAGCGCCCCTTCCCATCAGTCAAAGACGGGCAGTGATCGAACGGATGACACGAAAAACTCTAGCGAACTCCAACCGGCAACAACGTTAAGGTACCTTAGTGTTTTAAATGCCTAGACGAAGAAATACGAATTGTTTAATGCATAGGAAGAGTCCATCATGATCCTGAGATTATTATCTACATTTTTCGTGTTTATGTCATGATGATTTGATGGTCGGAAGACCGTCGAAATTGAGAATAAAGTCCGACGGCACTATTTTATCGCAGGGACCGGTCAATCCATTTTATCAACGGTTGATAGACGTGCAGGGAACTCGCAAGAGTTCCTTCGATCGGTCGATTTTTGATCTCATTAGAGCGATCGACCGATCATCAAACAGAGAGGTCTGACCTCGCGATCGGTCGACCGATCTTCCAGACAATCGATCGATCCGACGCGCAGTGCGCATCCTCACAATCTTACAACCGGTCAACCGATCATCAATACGGTCGACCGATCCTAGAGTAACCGGTCGATCGATCCTAGAGTAATCGATCGACCGATCCGACAAAAGAGAATAAGAATCGACCGGTGTCAAGGAACGGTCGACCAGTCCAATTAGCGGTCGACCAGTCCAAGTCAAATCAGTCAGTTCAGACCGTCCGGTTCAGTCAAACCCAATGGTCTGAACCAACCGGTCGACCGATCATCAATACGGTCGACCGATCCTAGCGCAACCGGTCGACCGACACTATGCGTGCGGTCAACCGATTTGACAACAAAGAATAAGAGTCGACCGATTCAAGAGAATTGGCCGACCGGTGTCAAGGAACGGTCGACCGATTCAAGAGAATTGGCCGATCGGTGTCAAGGAACGGTCGACCGGTCCAGTTAGCGGTCGACTGGTCCAAGTCAAACCAATCGGTTCAGACCGTCCGATTCAGTCAGACCCAACGGTCTGAACCAACCGGTTCAACCCATTCTAAAATATAGAGAGACATAGAATTAGTTTTAATATTGACATAGTCCGAATCGGATTCTAACCTGAGTTGAGTTCGACCCATAAATTCTAATCGGAGACTCTAACTAGTTCACATATGCTGGCTGAGTCCTATTGATGTTCACTTGGGTTTTGATTCATAGATTAAATGATAAAACAAAGATACCTAAAGCAAAGATAAAGCCGCGGGATTGTTATGTGCCGCCCATTGTACGGAACAAAGACTACAGTATAGTATAGAGAGGGACAGGTAGTTAGTTAAGGAGATAGCGAACCTATTGATCTTCAATGACCACTGTTCTTGAGACTTCAGGTTCTCTCCCACCTGTGTCTTAAAGAAGGGTGATGCATTGGTCACACTCCTTCCCCAGAGAATATAGTATTGAGCCAGAGGGACAGGTAGCTAATTGAGGAGACAGTGAACCTACAGGTTCTTAAATGACTACTGTTCCTGTGATGTAGGTCTTCTCCCACCTACATTTCAAATTGGGTGACGCATTGTCGCACTCCTTTCCCTTTATGGGCTTACTGGCTTTATAGATTCATAGATGCACCTCTGACATATTAATTTAATAAAGTCGAGCTCGCATAGGACAACTAACTTTAAAGATATCATAGTAATGTAAAAAACGTAGTGCAACTCACAGCAATGTAAATGCAAAGCAAAGTATTGTATAGTATGAAATATGGTACATTAAAGCATGGTACGTGGTATGGTAAAAATAATGTAGAGTAAAGACAAAGTATGGTCATAATAAAGAACAGAGCACAGATATTGATATTGTCAAAGCATGATGTATTGATTCATTATAGTCAATGTATAGAAGTCAAAGTATAGTATTGTTCATCACTGATATATTGTTGCTATGGCTATCATGGATCCTTATTTCACCGTCTATATTGCTATTGTACTGGACTTTTTGCTCATGGATATTCGATTCTCCTATATTGGGATTTTGCATGTGAGAATCCTAATTGATGAGGTGATGGAGAGCACAAAGCTTGGAGGATGCTGCACATGACACAAACTATTGCTACAAGCCCTTGAAATATGCTTTTATGTTTCAGCATGTTCTCTTCTATTGATAGACATTACGTTCTTCCACATCGAACATTTCTTTTTAATGAACTTACTAAGCTATGAAATTTTCTCCACTTTATTATAGACTGCATTAATTATCAATGTCTCTTGACATTCCAACGTTTAAACTTCCGTATTAAAGTCTTTGATTATATTTCTTATTATATTGATGCCACATATACCATTTTGTTGAATGGTCATGGTCAATAGTGTAGTAGACAATGTAGCGCTCCCGGGTCAACCTGACTGTCTACGTGGCAGGAGGAACGATTTTGGGGGTGTTACATTACATGTTTATCATACATGAGTACTTGGAATAGCAACCGCCCTTCCATCGGACCAAATTGAAATGAGGAAGCCCTAGGATTCATATTCTTTTTAGAGAACTCGTCTCAGATTTCAAGAAAAAGACGTGTGGAGCTTAGATTATAGTCCCGAGACCAGAGATCACATGATAATTAATTAAGTAGAAATAACAGAAAAGACTATTAAATCACATTGATGAAACATGTAATTTATTTCTCAACCGGAAATTGAATTATTGAAAGAAATACTTCTCTTTGAATTGGCTCACATGATGCCAAATTAGCACACATGTAAGAATATTAAGCATATTAATATAAAAATATGAGTTTATTCCCAAAGACTTGTAACAAAGATGATTACTTCATCAAGTTAATATACACTTAGACAAATATAACATAAAAAGTACATGACTTACATGTTTGGTAATGTCAATAGACTTATAAGATAAGGTCCAGGACAAAACCAATTATTTTGGGGTAAATTATATGGTATCCTTGATAAAGAACAATATTTCAAAACTTAGAGACTGATAGAAAACAAAACATTGTCCAACTAGAACCGATAGAAAACACAGAGATGGAGATAAATAATTAGAAAAATTGCTTGGATCCCTTCAAGTGAGTTCCTGTACATCTCGGCTCTGGAAAATCTTATATGAAATAGGATCAGATGACAAAAAAGGCGAGTAACAAGGAACTGAAATCTACAAATTCTTACGATATGAGAATCTACCACAAGAAGCTTTGAACATCAGCAGCCTAACTCAGTCCAAGCAAAATGTATTTTGGCTAGTATAATAATTAAGCTCAATGATTGTTTCTACTCACTTAGCTAGCAACCCTGAACATAAGGGTGATCATACTTGATGTACTTGGTCCAATAAGGCCTGTATTTGGTCATCGCCAACTCCAACCAAACTTTCATATTGCCATTATAGTGAATGACGACAACATTTTCTATCTCTGACTTGCCATGACATGGGTTTATCCCAAGACAAGCACATTCCATGACTTGTCCAGTGGATATGTCAACTTGTAGAATGTGAATAGTCCCGGGGGAAGTGTCCCAAGCTTCCAAAGTACCCTGTCTTCATTCTAGATAAGAAAGAGATAGGGGCAAAATAAATAAGACAATCCTAAAAAAATAAAACAAATGAATACACCTACATAAGATGCAGCATCAAAACAGTGATACTTTTCAACAAACATCCACATAAGATGCAGCAAAAAAGTTTTGCTAAAAAAAAAAGAAAATTAATTGTGTTCCAATGATACCACGTGCATGATACCTATTTGGATGCATTATAAATTGCTCAAAAAATTGAAAGCATCAATATTTAAGTGCTTCAAATGTAAAACATTATAAAGTATATACTAATTTTTCGTTATCATAAAACTAAGGGTCTGTTTGATTGAGGGTGAAAGGACGGTAAGGAGTGGAGGAGGAGAATCCATTCTCCTCGTTTGGTTGAGTTTAAGTTGGAGGGGAAAGTCCCCTCCTTTATCTTCCATTCCCCTCCAATGTTCCATTTTTCTTTCCCCTCCAAATCGGAGTGGAAAGGAGGGGAAAGACATATTTAATATGTGTTTTCAATTTTGATCAAATAAATTAAACATACAATTATATATGTAAAGGATAAAATCATCTAAATAAATTAATCACTTAACATTTATTCCATTCCCTTCCCGTTAATGATAACAACCAAACGGAATTAACTATTCACCTTCATTCTTCTACATTTTCTTCCCATCATTTTCCTTCTCACTCTTTACTTTCCCTTCCCCTTAATGAATTTTGAACCAAACAAGCCCTAGGTATAGAACATGAAATCATACGCTTACAGGCACTTTGTAAAAACAAGATTCCATTTATAGTGCTCGGCATTAGTAAACATGCTATAACTCGTACTTTTAGAAATCATGAATTTTCCTTTCCATTGAATGACGAAAACTCCTGAGAGCTTACCATAATTTGCCATTTGTGATAAATCCCAGTAATGTCTTTTGCTTCCATTTATCAAGATCAAACATATTCATATCATAGGCCCAGCCATGCATAGGATCAAAGTTACGAGCAATATGAGGGTTTGAGAATTGAGATATTTATAAAAAAGGTGGAAACATTCACCACAACCACAAGTTTCAACTGCACCATTTACATTTCCTTTCATATCTACATACCACAATGGCGTCAGATCCTTCTGAACAACAATGTCATCATCAAGAAAAAGTACTTTATCTAACTTTGGATATACCTCAGGGAGATAAAATCTTAGGTGGTTCAGCGTAGATAGGTACTTTGGGTTTCTGTATTTTAGGTTGGAGGAGAATGCTACGAGGGTTGTTGGATGATCTGCCTTAAAATAGTATTCTTTCATTGCAGACTCGAGTTGCCTCAAAACTGGACAATATGATGAGTTTAGCCATTTGAAATCATCTACATTCTCAACATGAATAGTTGCTTTTCCCGGTGGATTTAGCAAAAACCACATGTTCATGACCCCAAAGTTCAGCTTATAAATAACAAGATGGAAAACATGTTTCTGTGGCTCCTAAAAAAAATTACAGTTCATTTGGATTTTGACTTGCAGAGATATAACAACAAAATAACAAAGTGAACAAAGAGATTTGACACCTTAGCATTCATAATAGTTGAGTTTACAACAACAGATATAGCCAAAAACATTGTCAGAGAAAAGGGCATAATGATAAAGATACAGGTTTTCCAAATGTTCGCTCCTAGGAAATCTTCTTTTCTCTAGTGGCAGGTGTTGGGCATTTGGAGTTAATCCAATTCATTAAGAAGATAAAACTATTTAAGTTAATTAAACCTAATTAACTTGGTATGTGCTTCTCTCTTCATTTTGTGTGGCTGCCGCGTGAAGAAAAAAGGGTGTTTTTCTTCTTCTGCAAATCGCCGAGAGTCAAGAAAAGAAAAAAAGATTTTTTCAACAGATAAAGAAAAGAAGAGTTAGAGAAGAGAAGATGGCTGAAAAAGAAGACAAAAGATTTCTTCTTGAAGAGCAAAGAATCAAGAACATGATTAGATTGGGAGGATCTCTGAGTTTTTATTGATACTACAATCACAAAAAATTGTAGTAATTAGATGATATTATTTCTAAGTATTTTTTAGAGAAGAATTATTTACTCCAATGAATTATTATTCGGGTTTGGGCAAAATCCAAATTGTACTCTATTATTGAACTAGCGATATTGCTCTATGATTGTTCTATGATTTTTTTCCTTCTCATTGGAGAGTTTTTCCATATAAATTTGGTGTCTCTTTTGCCTATTATTATTTTCTTGTGTATCGTGCTTGACTTATATTATTTAATTTACACAAGAAGAGGGATTAAATTCCCAACAAGTGATATCAGAGCGTGGTTAATTGACATTTCTTTTGTGTGAATTAAATAGAGGAAAACTATTTTAATGGGATGATCAAACTAACATTGAATAATTATTCAATTTGGAAAGCTAGGATGGAGGATTTTCTTTACTGCAAGGACTTGTTTGATCCCGTTAAATTAGGAGATAAAAAGTCGATAGGAAAAACCGATGAAAGTTGGAAAAGATGCACAGAAAAGTTGTTGGAATGATTCGACAATTTATTGATGCCTTGCTCAAGAGACAGATGAATAAGTTTTGTGGAAGAAGTTACAAGATTTATACGAAAGGAATACTGCTCAGAATAAAGATTTTATGATCAGAAAACTGGTGAACTTGAAGTTTAAAGATGTAAATTCTATTGCTGAATACTTGAGTGAATTTTAGGAAATAGTAAATCAGTTGAGAGCAATGAAAATAATCTTTGATGATGAGACGTAAGGATCAATGCTCCTGAGTTCCTTGTCAGATTCATGAGAAATTTTGGTGATAGCACTTAGTAATTCTGCTCCTAATAGTGTGATATCACTCACCATGGTCAAAGATTATTTGTTCAATGAAGAAACAAGAAGGAAGAGCATGTGAATAGATGCTACACAGGTTCTTGTCACGGTCAAGAGAAGCAGAGGATCAAAAGACCGTGACAACAATAGGTCACAATCAAGAGAAAAATTTACATATTACCACTGTGGCAAAGAGGAACATATATCAAGAGAAATTGTAAAGACTAGAAGAAGCAACAGAATGAGAAGAATAAAAAAGATGCAGATGATCAGAGTACTGCTGTAGTAGCATCAAATGAGGATCTATATTATCTTTCAGAAGAAAATGAAGAATGCAATATCACATACTCTTCAGTTGAGTGGATCATCGATTTAGGAGCTTCGTATCATGCAACTCCATTAAAAGAATTCTTCAGTGTGTACAGGACTAGTGATTTTGGCACAATGAAGATGGGCAATAAGACAGAGTCTAAAATTGCAGGAATTGGAGATGTATGTATTCGAACAGATGTTGATTATGAGTTGGTTCTGAAGGATGTCAGACACATATCAAATTTATGTCTCAATCTGATTTCTCCTCGACTTTTGGATCATGAAGGATACTATAGTCACATGGGTGATAAAAAGTGAAAATTGATCAAAGGATCCATGGTTGTTGCTAAAGGAAAGTTATGACGAGTCTTCTACAAAACTCAAGTGAATTTGATTGGATAATCGATTAATGCAATAGAGGAAGAAGCTTCACCAGATTTATGGCACAAAAGATTAGGACACATGAGTGAGAAAGGAATGCAGGTTCCGACGAGAAATTATCACATCACTATTACCAAAGGTAAATTTTTGAATACTTGTAATGATTGTCTATTTGGTAAATAGTGCGGGGTATCATTTGTGTCCAATTCTAAGAAGAAGAAAAATAAGTTGAATTTGGTGCATTCTGATGTGTGTGGTCCCATTGAGGTAATTTCTTTAGGTGACAATAGATATTTTGTTACTTTTATTGATGATGCTTCACAAAAATTATGAATTTATTTTATGAAGACAAAAGATTAAGTATTTCAGATTTTCTAGAAGTTTCATGTCATGGTGGAAAAGGAGACAGACAATCATCTGATGTGTCTTTGCACAGATAATGGTGATGAATATACGTCTCAGAAATTCAAGGAATATTGCGCAAAGTATGACATCAAACATGAAAATTCAGTACCTAAGCTCCACAGCACAATGGTGTTACTGAAAGAATGAACAGAACCATTTTGAATAGAGTTAGTTGTATGCTGAGGACGGCTAATCTATCGAAGATCTTTTGGAGTGAAGCTACGAATACTGCATGCTACCTGATTAATAGATCTCCATCACTTTGGATTCAGATACTCCTAAGAAAGTGTGGACTAGTAAGAATGTGTCTTACTCTCACTTGAAATTTTTGGTTGTAAAGCTTCTGCACAGGTGGCAAAGGAACAAGGACAGAAATCTAATAAAAGGGCTCAAGCGTGCATATTTCTGGGTTATGAAGATGTAGATTCTGAATATAAGCTGTGTGATCCAGAGAAGAAGAAAATCATCAGAAGCAAAGATGTGATTTTTCATGAATTAGAAACTTTGGCAGACTTCAGGAAATCAAAAAAGCAGAGCAGTCATTATGTACAAGATGAACTTGGAAACAATGAGCCAGATGTGAATACAAATGATGCAGATGTAGAGGATTTTGTGCATGGGGGAGCAAGATGCTACTCCATCTTGCAGATCTATAAGAGAGCGTCGTGCTTCCACTAGATATTCAAGTTCTGAGTATTCAATTGAAGAGGGAGAGTCAAAGACAAATCCAAGAAGAAAGCCAGAATGATGTGTCGGATTGGCCGACATGAAAATCAAGTGATGATTCTTGATGGAGGATCTCCTTCTCATGGGTTGGAGGGGGAGATTGTTGGGCCTTTGAAGTTAATCCAGTCCATTAAAAAGATAAAACTATTTAAGTTAATTAAACTTAATTAACTTGGTATGTGCTTCTCTCTCTTAAATTTGTGTGGCCGCCACATGAAGAAAAAAGGATGTTTTTCTTCTTCTATAAGTCGTTGTTTTTCTTTTCTAGAGTTTAGAATTGATTAAAAAAGAAAAAAGAGTTTTTCTTTGGTCAACAGATAAAGAAAAGAAGAGTTAAAAAAGAGAAGAGAGCTAAAAAAGAAGATATAAGATTTCTTCTTGAAGAGCAAAGAATCAAGAACAGAGTTAGATTGGGAGGATCTCTGAATTTTTATTGATACTATAATGACAGAGAATTGTAGTAATCATGTGATATTATTCCTACTATTATTTTAGTATTTTTCATAGAAGACTTATTTATCCCAGTGAATTATTATTCGGGTTTGCGCAAAATCCAAAAGTCATTATATTCTATTCTTGGATTAGTGATATTGTTCTGTGATTGTCCTATAGTTTTTTTTCCTTCTCATTAAAGGATTTTTTCAAATAAATTTGATGTCTCTTTTATCTATTATTACTTTATTGTGCATCGTGCTTGAATTATATTATTTAATTCGCACATAAGAAGAGGGATTAAATTCCCAACAGCAGGAGGTAATAGTCTATAGTTAAATGCATAGATAAGCAGTGAACTCCATTAGGAATAATCTTTGCAGCCAATTGTCTAAGGAATGTGCTTTGCTTTTTCAAGCCTCTAACTTGTTCATATGTTGATTGTAACATAATTCTGAGTCTTGTTGCTACTGCTCTGCAGTCATACAATGCTTCCCTTGCTTTGGACAAAAGTTGATCCATTGTTTTTATTTTCCCAGGCGCATTATGGATTGAAATACCACAATTAGCATATACCATCCTTAAACAATCAAATGGATTCTCAAAAAGGAGAAATAAAATAGTGACTTGCCTCTGGTCAGGGTTAGAATCAGCACTGGCCTCTCTAACTGTCTGATGACTTTCTTTCATATGAGTCATCAGTTCTTGGTAGAGATCAAGCTTATTCCTTGTTTTGGCAAGATCTGAGTAGACCCTACCCATGATCATCTGGTAATGCATTAAACAAACATTCGAATCTAGATTCTCATTCCCATTTTCTTTCCTCCATATGTTGTATTTTCCTAGTACAGCAGAATCGACAACTTTTGATCTCTCGATTGCAACATTTTCAAGCCTAACCAATTTAAGCAGTAAAATGTTTTTCTATACAAGCTACTAATGCTATTACAATGGACATCTATTTATAATAAAATAAACCGCTACAAGGAGATGAAATCAGTATAACAACTACTATTGCGACAAGGTAGAAAACGACATGTGAAGACAAATGTTAGAGGTGAAGATGCCGATATGTTATCTCTAACACTCCCCGCAAGTTGACGCCGGGAAGAACGGCAACAACTTAGAAGAGTTCATGGCGGAACCATTCGGCAATCACCTGAAATGTGGAAGACGACTCTCCAACTCGGCGACAATTTAATTTCCTTCACCGGAAGTGCTTCGTCTCACTTCCTAGGTGATGTTGTGCTCGCAATTGGACAAAAGTTGTTGACGAAGATGCTGA
Organism: Pontederia crassipes; assembly: GCA_030549335.1. Taxonomy (NCBI): domain Eukaryota; kingdom Viridiplantae; phylum Streptophyta; class Magnoliopsida; order Commelinales; family Pontederiaceae; genus Pontederia; species Pontederia crassipes. The sequence goes on from JAUKPH010000017.1 coordinate 10,930,550, forward strand.
CGCTGATAATGCCATTGCTGAAGAAGAGGACCTTTGTTGTGTTTTGTAGACACTGTGAATGAGCTTGCCAACGATGACGCACACAGCACAACTCGTCATGACACGATGAATTTCATCGAACACCAGCTAGACAGCAGATCGCCAAACATCTGTCTTATGGCTGCTGAAGAAGAAGACACTGAAACTCATTTCTGCCAAGAAAGAATTGAACAGGAAAAACTTTGAAACTACTCGATGAAGAAGATCTAAAAGAATGGACCAAAAGAACATAACAAGGATAGGAGAAGGACTGGCAATGAACTACACTTAACATTCAGATAGATTTGGAGATGAAGGAATCATGCATCGGAGGCACATTTCTCCCGACCTTAACAAGCCAAAAAGGAACTTTGAGAACGCCAAAAAAAATTGACAAACTGGGGAATTTTTCAAAACAGTGTAGGATGTCGAAAAACTATCGGCGAACAGAGACACCCGAGAACGCCGAAAAAACATCGGCGAACCGAGGAGACTTTTCAAAATGCTCGTGGACATCGAAAAACCATCCATGAACTGAGGACATTCATATCACAACAACGTTGGTAAAAAATGCACAAAGAGAAGGCTCCTACCACTTGGACGACAACGCCAGGAATAAGCTCCGAACAACTCCAAGAACGAGTTGACGAAGGATGATACACACGGGATGATCTATGGAAATGAGGAAAAAACAGAGAGAAAAGAGGAACCAGAAGAACTAGGAAGAACCAAGAAGACATGGAAGATGGAGACGATCAACACAGTGAAAGTCGCCGAAGAAGAAACTGAAAAAGAAATAATGGAACAAAGGAAACTATGAAGAATGACACTCAATCTTTGGAAGCAGGAAAAGAAATAGAGGAAGGAAGATGAAGCGAGAGTTGAGATGCAGAGATCGGACGCGATCGAACTCCAACCGTGCTCTCTTGTGATGCTTGTCACTGTTTGCGCTCCATTCAACGGCTAGCTCAACACCTTCGTCAAGATTGGCGACCAGATCTACTATAGCACCTCATTCAGCGAAACTTTCATGATCGCCGGCAGAGCAAAGCACATCAACAATGATTTCGACGGTGCAACATACGACGAATCGAAAGTCAAAGCATCTTCGATGAGGAGGCTCTATTACCATATCAAAGTTTGTGTGCTCCAATGAACAATCGCCGAACATGTGAAGACAGATCGAGACGCCAATATGTCATCTCTAACAAACTCACTATTCATCTACCTTTGGCGATGCAGCTGTCGTCGAGTTCTTTCGAGGGTCGAAAAATATTCTAGTGACAGAACCATTTGGAGTTCGTCAATTTCTGTCGACGAGGATACAATCGCCTTCTTCGTCGGCGACGACGTTGAACTAGGTTCGATGACAGTGCGTGCGCCTGCGGTACGGTAAGGCACCACCCTGTTGTGCCAGCAGCCAACTCTGGCGTGTCAGCTTAGTTATCCTCATCAAGACACAACCTTGTTGTCAAATTCCGACGGATGGTGTCAAATTTCTTCGGGGTAGGTTCTTGGAATCGATACGAAGACAACTGTAATGCCCCCAAAATTTGACCCCAATTTAGTTACCGAATCTTAGGCGGCATTATTTTCATAACCTAATTTCATAAAATCATCGCAAAGAACATAATAATATAATATAAAACATCAATATCATAAACAGCGAAAGACTTCATAAGCTAAATAAATTCCAAGATACAAATCTAGCCCATGGGCCACGTAGGCTCTAACATTGTACCACATAGCGTTCAAGGTACATAAATGAGTTCATACAAAGTACATGACTCAAAAGGCCCATAGGTCATACATACTTGACTTATAAAGAGTCCATCATCATAATATAAAAGACGATAAAATAACTTGGGCATAGCCTAACCAACTCTTGTGCAATGTCGTCACCACGAGACCCTTGCCACCGAGTCTAATCCTCGTCCATACCTGCACGGATCCATCGGGTGCAGAAAATTTCTCCCATTAGAGTATGTTGAGGCCCATACACCTATGATATCATAACATGAATACTACATGTCATGGCATATACATGTCATCATAATGGAAACATAGGACATATGCATGTTATGTGCTATGTATGCACTTTACATGGCATGTGATCAATCAAGGCTAGATAAGCTAAACATATACCATAATAAACATTATGCAAATGCCATATCATAACTTATCATTATCTTAAAGCATATCTTAAACATATCTTGCTTAACTTCATCTTTATTTATATCATGATGTGACAAATGGACATCTTATAGGTGCATATTTCTTCGTACTTCATCATCTTTATCTTTATGTTCCAAGTCATTCATCATTGCTCTTTTCGTCTTTCATCTTTAATTAAATATTTTCTTATCTTGTTGTAAGACCAAGTTAAACTCATGGGAATTGGCTAGCAAGGCCAAAATTGGATTCGTGTAGGCCCAATTGAGACGTCACACTTAAGGGTGAAACTTGCCTCAACTTTGGATTCACGTATGCCCAATTGAGATGTCACACTCAAGGGTGGAACTCGCCTCGACTTATGAAAATGCCATCACTTATGGGTGGAACTTGTTTCCTTGAAAAATGCTACCACTTAGGCGGAACCCATTTTTCCTCCTCGATTACAACAAGACAACTTTACATCAATCCGTCTTTTAGTTACATTCATCAATACACACAATCACTCAATACATGTTGCATGTTTTAATTCTATTTAAGGTCATAATATTTTTCAATCATGCTAAGTGTTGACAAATAATCATCACATTGGTGTCTGAATTGCAACAGGCATATCTTCACGCTAAGGCATGAATTGCAACAGGCGTCACGGTCGTGCCTCACTTCGTCACGGGCATGCCCAACTCGCAGAGAACAATTCTCCTATTTCTTATCTATTTTTCCTCTTTTACGCATATATACAAACACCTTATAAGTTTACAATCATCCAGAATATAATATAAGCATTCCTTCAACTAATCACAAGAATCATATCGTACAAAATAAATCATTGAAAAGCAATGAAGAACTAATATGCATTCACATCATGGATTAGGCATTCAATACAACTAAACATCATCATAATGAACACTATGATACTGATGGAGATTATCAATAAAACAGTTATTCTAGAGCATTATGGAGCAAAATAAAATAATCATGCATCACCCTAAACATATCTTCAAGCCCTTAATTCATTCACTCATACATCATTAAGTGAGATGAAATGAAGTTTTGGATCCCATCAGCATACCTTCAGAGTTTAAGTTAAAATCCTATTCTAATCCTTTCTTCTTTTTCTCCTCTTTTCCTTCTTTCTTGGAGAGAGAAAATGAGAGAGGGCATGAGATGCCTTGCTGTTGGTGAAGTTTATGTGCAACCGTGAGTGGAAAGGGTGTGTGAGGTTGGGAGGAGTGGTCGGCTAGTGAAGAGATGGAGAGAAAAAGAGAGGGGTTAGGTTAAGGAGAGGGGGGGGGGGGGGGGGTGGGGGGGGGGGGGGGGTTTAGGGCATAATGAGTGTTTTATACATTAAATTTTGGTGCCTATTAGACTAGTGTGTTTTTTAGTTGGGCCTTACTTGATTTCATATTTTTTATTTATTTTATTTTATTTTTTATTTAACTTTTGATAATATTATAATATAACTCCCTTAAAATAAAATTCCTCCTCCAATTTTGTAAAATCTTATAATAATAGATCTCTTCATCCACGTTGCTCCATTTGTCTTTCGCTCCTCGTATACAATTGCATGATCTCTTATACATTAAATTTTGGTGCCTATTAGACTAGTGTGTTTTTTAGTTGGGCCTTACTTGATTTCATATTTTTTATTTATTTTATTTTATTTTTTATTTAACTTTTGATAATATTATAATATAACTCCCTTAAAATAAAATTCCTCCTCCAATTTTGTAAAATCTTATAATAATAGATCTCTTCATCCACGTTGCTCCATTTGTCTTTCGCTCCTCGTATACAATTGCATGATCTCCCCTTTATGACATCCAATGTGCATTTCTCAGTGGTCTCACTTTATCGGCATTTGCATTTCGTCACCACTAATCAAACCATCACTTGTTATTCCAAGATTTTCATGAAAATCTCATATCTCTAATCAATCTCGAGAAATTGAGTTCGTTCTTGAGCCATGTTTTTGTTATGCAACTCTAATTATTAACTTACCTTACATGAAAATCTTTACATTCTCGTCGCTTCATCTATCTTCAATCATTCGTGTGCACCCACGTGGACTTCCTTGCGTATCTTCAATAGCATCGCTTAATAGTCTCTTGCTAATGATTTTTAGTGATGGTCCTAGCTATGCCATCATATCATCTTGTATTTCCATGATTCTAGTGTGAATATTAGATACTTTGATTAACTCCATGAAATGAAGATCGTTCTTGTTCCACGCTTTCGTTGCGCTACTCTAATTCTTAACAGAACATAATAATCACCTTAAGTACCGTCATCATTATGGTGGTAGTTTTCCTTAACTTCATTTCTTTCAAGAACTATGATTACATGTCCTATCTTAGACTATTTCTCTTAACATTTCAATTGATTCATATGTCCATAATGCACATACACTATCATTGATAAGATTACTTAATCATTAAGTGACAATTACATTGAATCGTGACCATGGCTTGGTGAGCTTCTTCAACTTGCACGATGTGAATTTGTTCCAACATTCTTGAAGAGTTGACATTTCACTTCTCTGAGCAATTCCTTATATAGTGACCTGCTTTGCCACATTACAAGTAAGTCCCGACCTTGAGACGGCAATCACCGGGATTATTCTTCCCACATTGATGGCATATATCTCTGGTTCGTTCCACCTTCTTTGGAGAATGGTAAGGTGATTTCCTTGAGTCATTCCCTTTTCCTTGCTTCGTCATTCTCGTTGACTTGTCCTCATTAGGGCCTACAACGCCATACTTGAATTTCTTTTCTAGTTCGACAACTTGCTCAATAGCGTCACTCATTGTCTTTGGAGCTTCATACATCACCCTAGCCTTCAATTCGGACTTGAGTCTCTTCAAAAAGAGATTCACACTTATCCCTTCCGTCTTCACTAAGGTGCAATAATTTTCAAGTTGAAAGTACTTGATTGCATAGTCATCCACGGACATGTCATCTTGTTGGAGGTTAAGGAACTCCTCTTGCTTTTGCTCACTCAAACTTTGTGGAAAGTATTGATCCTTGAAGTTCATCATGAATTCCCACCATGGTGGACCTCTTTCGTTGACATACTTAGACGTAAGGACAGAATTTCATCATTGCTTTGCTTTTCCTGTCAAGCTATGAGCGGCACACTCTAGTTTGCTTTCCCTTGGGCATTTCATCATCTTGAAGATATCCAAAATGCTATCCAACCATGCTTTGACTTCCTCCGGATCATCAATGCCATTGAACATAGGAGGATTGAGACTTAAAAATCTCATCAAAGATTCTTGGCACGAGCCTTCATCACATTCCATAACTTGAGTTGTGCCTTCGTTCATTTGGCAACTCACATTCATCTACAATCATGCAATAGCTATATATCATGATCTAACATTACACAATTAAGATAATACACATACCTTTAGGCTCAGTGGCACCTCATGACGATTACACGTGACTTTATACTTAGACGTTTCACTTAGACATTTTAGCCAACCTATTTCTTACACATTCTAAGAGACATACTAGTCAAGTCTATATCTTACACCTACTATAACATAGCCATGGCTCTTGACTTCTAAGACTTACAACACTTGAGTCAAACTATGGCTTACCCTTCCTAAAACTCTATACATACGAGTCAAAACTACGACTATGATACCAACTGTAATGCTCTCAAAATTTGATCCCATTTAGTTATCGAACCATAGGCAGTGGTACTTTCATAATCTAATTTCATAAAATCATCGCAGGGAAACATAATAGTATAATATAAAATATTAATATCATAAACAACGGAAGACTTCATAAGCTAAATAAATTTCAAGATACAACTTTAACCCATATGCCACATAGGCTCTAACATAATACCGACATAGGGTTCAAGGCACAAAAATTAGTTCATACAAAGTACATGACTCAAAAGGGCCATAGATCGTACATACTTGACTCACTAAGAGTCCATCGTCATAATATAAAAGATGATAAAATAACTTGGGCATAGCCTGACCAATTCATGTGCAATGTCATCGTCACGAGGCCCTGGTCACCGAGACTAAGCCTCATCCATATCTACACGAATCCATGGAGTGTAAGGAATTTCTCCTGTTGAAGCCCATGCATGCTATGATCTTATAATATGAATTCTACATGTCATGACATATACATGTCATCATAATGGAAACATAGGACATATGCATGCTATGTGCTATGTATGCACTCTACATGGCATGTGATCAATCAAGGCAAGATAAGATAAACATATAATCATAAATATTATGCAAATGCAATATCATAACTTATCATTATGCTAAAGCATATCTTAAACATATCTTGCTTAACTTTATCTTTATTCATACCATGATGTGACAAGTGGACAATCATTTGTATCCTTATAGGTGTAATACTTCTTCGTACTTCTTCATCATCTTTATCTTTATGTCCCAAGTCATTGATCTTTCCTCTTTTCATCTTTCATCTTTACATAGATACTTTTTTATCTTATTGATTGGGAAGATCATGTTGAATTCATGGGAATTGGCTAGCAAGGCTAAGATTGGGTTCGCATAGGCCCAATTGAGATGCCACACTTTATGGTGGAACTCGCCTCAACTTTGGGTTCGTGTATGCGCAATTGAGATGCCACACTCAAGGGTGGAACTCGTCTCGACTTATGAAAACGCCACCACTTAAGAGTGGAACTCGTTCCCCGAGAAATGCCACCACTTAGGGGTGGAACCCATTTCTCTTCCTCGATTACAACAAGACACCTTCATGCCAATCCATCTTTTAGTTACATTTAGGGTTGTCAGGATCATTTTTCGAGGTAAGATCATAAGGGGCTTCGAGGATAGAAGATCGTAAGATCGGATTGAGGATCGTAAAATCCTACCCTATGAATAAAAAAATATTTTTTAATATAAAATAATAAAGTAGTATATTTATTCATAAATATTATGTTTATATATAAATTAATTAAACATTGATCGTTAATACTTTATTCATATTTTCAAGTCTAATAGATATTTTTTATATCATCTGAAAGACAATATGAAATATATTCTTAAAAAAACACTAAAATAATAGTATATAATATTTGATCTTAATGAATTATAATATTTATTAATGTGCAATATAATTCTTAGTACATGTGCAATAATAAAAATTAATTTTAATGTAAGATAATATAGTATTAGATTCATAACATAACATTAAGTTATTAGAAGATATTAAAATTCATGAAAGTGAGACTAACATATACAATATATAGATATAATTTTCTCAAGGACCTTTATGTTTACTTTTATTTTTTTAATTGAATAAATAAATTTGTACCAATATTGTAGGATCACTAGGATCGTAAGATCCTACCGTGATTTGACTAATGATCCGATATAGATCCGACGTTTAAGATCATCTGAGTAGGATCGGGATTATTTTCTGTCCGGAGGATCGTAAGATCTTACTATCCGAATCGAGATTTTGACAACCATGGTTACATTCATTAATACACACAATCATTCAATACATGTTGCATATTTTAATCCTATTTAAGGTTACACATATTTCAAATAATGCTAAGTGTGGACAAACAATCATCATATTGGTGTCTGGGACTAGACATGACCGTGCCTCTTTGGGTCACGGCCGTGCCCACACACGAACACAGGTTATTGTCCAGCACGGCCAAACCCAAGCATTTTTCTGATAATAATATAGATCACGACCGTGCTCCAGAGCATCACAGTCGTCCCCGGGTCTTAAACCTTCATGGGTTGGCATTTTGCCTGCACGACCATTTTTTCCTGTCCGTGCTTGTATGTCCGTCACAGAACGATTAATTTTCGACCGTTCTCTAATTTTTTCTAAGACATTAGCGTTTTGGGGTGTCACGACCGTGTGACCACAAGGTCATGACTGTGACAGAACGCCCAATTCTTCACTAGGCATATCTTCACGCTAAGGCATGAATTGCAACAGGTGTCACGACCGTGCCTCACTTCATCATGGTCGTCCCCAACTCACAGAGAGCATTTCCCCTCTTTCTTATCTATTTTTCCTCTTTTACACATATATATACAAACACCTTATAAGTTTACAATCATCCAGAATATAATATAAGCATTCCTTCTACTAATCACAAAAATCATATCGGGGATGGTGAGAAGAGATATATTTTACATCCCAGAGGGGCTATAATTGGAGATACCATTGTTTCTGGTACAGAAGTTTCAATATCAATGGGAAATGCCCTACCTTTGAGTGCGGTTTGAACTATTGATTTACGTAATTGGAAGATTTTTTTCCAGAACGCAATTGGTTTTTGGTGAGATCCAATGTAGATCTAACTTTCTATTCACTCGTGGGATCCAGGCGGTCCGGAGGGGACCACCACGGCTCCTCTCTTCTCGAGAATCCATTTCGTTCAAGTAAGGGATTCTAGCCAATTGAAAGGATCTTCTGATCAATCCATAGATCATTTCGATTCCATTAGAAATTCTAGTTGTAAGATATCTAATGAAACCTTAACATACATTCTCATCATGGATTAGGCATTTCAATACAATTAAACATCGTCATAATGAATACTATAATACTAATGGAGATTATCAATAAAATAGTGATTCTAGAGCATTATGGAGCAAAATAAAATAATCATGCATCACCCTAAACATATCATCTAAGAATATTCAAATTGATCTTCAAGCCCTTAATCTATTCACTCATGCATTATTAAGAAATATAAAATAAAATTTTGAATCCCGTCAACGTACTTTTAGAGTTTAGATTAAAACTCTATTCTTAATTCTAATTCTTTCTTTTTTTTTCTTTTTTTCTTCTTCCTCCTCTTCTTATCTGAAATGGCCCCTTCTTCTTGTAGCTGCTGCCGAATAAGTGAAAGAGGAGAGAGAGAAGTGAGAGGAGAGTGGGGACTTGATGCTGGCCGAGAGGTTTGGGGGGAAAGGGAGGTGTTACCGTGCTGCATGAATTGGCAGGAGAGAGGGTGAGTGGAAGACTTCTTTGCTGGAGTTGACAGGAGGGAGAAAATCAGAGAGGGCACGAGATGCTTGCTGTTGGTCTTCTTGGTGCTGCTTGATCGGCTTGTGAAGAGGAGAAAAAAAGAGGGATTACATGAGGAGGTTTAGGACATAATGAGTGTTTTATACATTGAATTTTGAAGTCTATTAAATTAGTGGGCTTCCTAGTTGGATCATACTTGATTTATTTTTATTTTATTTAACCTTTGAGAATATTATAACAACAGTGTGGCCGTAGAGATCGACTGCAAAAACAATTAGGATGTGCTTGGCAAAATAGAAAAGAATTCAGGGATTGAAAGTTTTCCTAAGGAAATCACTTTTTAAAAAGAGGCTTCCTTAGTTTTTATTTCATGGAATTAAATCCATTCCAACTGTTTGGATACACTTTTTTTTCGTATTAACTTGTGCAATGCGCTGATACACTCCGTTTGAACTGGCCTGTTCTCAGATGTTTATGTGGCTATTTGTCTCATAGGCACATATGCCAAAATAACAAATGGTGGAGTATACATATGTTGTGAGCTCACAGTCACAAGATATCTGTATTTCTAGAAGATAAGCACATCACGAAGACTCGGTTGAAGAACAAAGATTAGCAGCTTCATTGTTTGGTTCCTCGGCATCTTAAACAGAGAAGCAAGCCCCATCCGCTTGCTCACAAGACTGCTAAAACAGAGAAGAAAGCCTCCACTCATTTCATCTTTGTGCACATGTGATGTGTGAAACAACTAGATTTCCATGTTCGGTGATTTGGTCACCAAGAAAGGGTGGCCGAATTAAAAAAAATTTCTCGGTTAGAAAAAAAGTCTGTAAGGAGGAAGAAGACGTGGCCAGTGATCGCCAACTCTCCCACCGAACCCAAGTAGAGGAACGAGTCTGGTGAAAACCCTTGAACTCCACTGGCGACGTGAACTAGAGGACGACGGTGAGCACCTGGGCGACGCGGAGCTCGGGGAGGAAGGAGAGGATGAGTGCACCAGAGGCTGCCCCTTCCTGAAGGTCAATACCCTGTCCGAGCGGTTGCCGGTGCAAAGAAGAAGATGAAAGAACTCCAACAGTCGTCTGTGAAGAAAGGAGGAATTCGAAGAAGAGGAAGAGGAGACCAAGCGTTGGCAATACAACGGAAAGGAAGCGAAATGGAGGCCGGCCTTATTTTTTTTTCCATCGGAAGGACGCCTCTTCCCGAGGAATCTGACTCGGCATTTTTGTACCCAAACAACAAAATCGAAAAGTATTCTACGAACAAAACATACCTCTTTCACCGGATAGATAGTCTTCCAAACGGGCCCTTAGCCTCGCCATTGCGGCCCTTAAACAATGTTTCCATTATTAACTTTATCTTGGGGATGATTAAAATTTTGCTCCTGTGAAATTATTATTTAATTTAATTAGTACTTTATATTTATTCTCTTTTTCTTACTTTCGCATCCTTCGTTTCTGTTTTCGCTCTGATTTGCATTCAGTAATATGACAATAGTACGGTACTTGTTACATCTCATATATAACAAGTACCATACTATTGTCATATTGTTGAATGCAAATAGGAGCAGAAAGATACGAAGTAAGAAAGAGAGAATAAATATAAAGTATACTTTTATTTAGAATAGTGTCATATAGATAATCGTGTTACATATATAATAAATAAATAATGACATGATTGTTACCTCAGTGTTCCGCTAATCCTTTTATTCACTATGCCTCTATTGTCATATTGGCAGAATATAAATGGATGGCGGTGCATGGCTCAAGAAGAATGCAACGTGTAATCCATTTTTTCCTTACAGGTGTTCATGGCCAGCTGCGGGGATTGAAAAGGCAGGAGTTAAAGATGCCGAAGATTCGACTACAGACGGAGAGTTTGCCATCTGTCGGGGAATTCGAGGTGGTGACCATGAACACCTATGAAGAAGATACCCGTAACGAAAAATGGATTTAGATTTAATGAAGATAAGCTTGAAGAAACATCAATTTATAAACGTTTGGTACTCAGGGCATCACATAGATTGCATGTGTTTGGCTAGCTGTCGATGACTTGCTACAGTTAGTTCATGCAAATGTGCAGCCTGATATATTGTAATAAATTGTTACACCTTATGCCCAAATGGGCCTGGCATCATGGCCCATATGAAGTTATAAGAATTGCATATAGCAATTTAATTAACTCCTTCTTGAGTAGTTAAGTTTACTACTATAAATAGGTGGAGAGGCTGCTGCAGGTTGTGTGATTGTGTTCAACGAGTGATGTCACTTCCACTTCGTACTTGATCAGTAGTTCGACTAATGAGAGTTTGTAGTGATTCCGACGTGGTTCTGTGGTACTTAGAATCGATCGATCATTGGACAGAGTATAAGATTATTATGATATTCAGAATGATCGACTATACATTATCGATCGTTCATTCTAGACCGATAAACACACGATTTTTACATCATCTTGTTTATAATCTTACATACTTTCACATATTGAGCACAAAAATAATTTCGCACAATATATGAAACATTCTTAACATTCTAATAGTGTAGTAAATAGTGTATTCACATAAGGACATCAAACATGTTAATCATAATCATGGAGGTACATGAATATTGAACTATTTTTTTTTAAGCTAACATAAGAAGCACTAAATATTTTATAAATAAACATGATTAACAATAGAACAGTAAGCATGATAAACATGAAGCACATTACATTCCACTCATGATTAATAATGAACATAAATCTCTAATGCACATTCACTAACTCTTAAGCTTAAGAACAAAGAATTTTAGGAAGTTTGAATCCCCTCAAACATACCTTAATAATAATGTCTTAAATCTTAACTTCTTCCTCTAACTTTAATCCACTCTTCCTCCCTCCTAATTATTGTTGACGAGTTAAAAAGGTGACTGCTATAGTGAGAGAGAATGCTAGAGAGGTTAACTAAGTGAAGGATTAGAGAGATGAGAGGAAGACTTACTTCAGTAATTCGGTTATTATAGCACCCAGGGCTGGCCGACCTAGTAGGGGAGGAGAATGCTGATCACTGTCGCTGGTGGGGTTTGGCTTGGGTGTTGCTTTCGGCTGGGAGGTGGTAAGGAGTATTAGGGTATTAGCTTAAGTCATGGGGTTGAGTGAGTTGGGCTGTAGGCGGTTTGGGCCTTTGCATTGCTTCTTTTCTTTTCTTTTTTTTTTTTTCTCTTTAGGACGTTACAATTAGATCGCAAATCTACAGTCCCTTTGAAAAGGTGTAGTCCACTCCAGATTTGGAGCGGTTCAGGCGAACGGGTGAGCACGCCATCGTCCTTTTCAATCTTGCCGCATTCTATAGTCAGATTACCCTTCGTCTATCACGCGGACGCTGGTGGACTTAAGCAGGCATGCAACTCCTTCTAGAGTGTCGATGGTACCTTCACTTTCCTCATGCTGCCATGGTCGTCGCTGCTGGCACCACTGTTGATCTCTCATCGGAGTACACTGCTATGCTGGAAAAGCTCGTGCTCGCGCAAGCATAGGACTGCTTCTTTGAGAAGGTGATTAAAGACGCTAAGACGCCCGTGTTGTATTCTAAAGTTGCGTGGCAGTGATTTTTTGTGTCCCTATTTGTTTTTTCAACAATGCTAAATCCTTTTAATAATCCTCCTAACACCCACACAAACAACCAAAAGTTGATGAATTTCCAATGCATGCCATTGTGTCTTGTTAGGAGGATTTTTAGGTTGATTTTTAGGAGGATATAGCAACACTCTTGTTTTTTTAGCTTTATCCATAGTTGAAACTAATTCGGTAAAATAAACAGAGATAACAAGGTAGGGACAAGTGAGTATAGTCTTATAGAGGATGGTGATTTTGCCGATATTGTCGAGGCGAAGCAATCCAAGCCTCACGATTGCCGAAGAGAAACGAGAGCATCCACCCAAGACCGACGCGATCAGAGATTGGGGGATCCCAAGAGCGCCCACCCGACAGGACACCGATTGCTTTGCTTCTCGATGGATCGGCGAAAAACATCTCTATCTGCGAACTGCTCGCGCAATTCGCAGTGAACTGAACCACTCTCGGTACGTCGTCTGAACAGCTCCAAATCTGAGGTGAACTGCACCTTTTAAAAATGGCCATAGATCTATGATCCAATGGTAGAAAGAATGGGATGGAGCCTCACCCATTCTAATGGGATGGACGCTCGTTAATTTTTTTCCCTTTTTGTAGAGTTAAAATAAGGAATGATGTTAATATGGAAAATGGTCTCAATAAACTTGCTCACAACTTCATATATGAAGAATAAGGGGAAACTGCAAATGAGCACCAATTCTCCAAAGACTCCAATTACACATTATATATATATAAATAGTTCACAAGTACTTGAGGTATAGATTTTAATTATACGGCTCTAATGAAGCGGCAAAGTTATGATCACAACGACGTTGGCGACGATTTATTCTGCGTCACCATGCGCTTAATCAGTGGGATGCAGAAGGAAAAGGGAAAAAAAGTTCACGTGCTTCATGCATGCAGGGGGGGCGAGCGAGTGATGAGCCGGTCTTCACTTGCCGGTGACGATGCTGGAGGGGTCGGAGCCGTCGGGGAGTGTCTTGGGCACGATGCAGGCCTGGGCGCACATGGTGGCGCAGGCTGGATTGTTCTTGCCGTTGGAGCAGCGGCCGAAGCATTCGTTGAAGCAGCCGCCGCCGGCGGCCATCGCGGCCGGGGCCGAGGAGGCCACCAGCATGGAGATGAGGAGGAGGGCAACCACAGCCATCCTGTTGACCGCCATGACGTTTATGAGCTGAAACGGAGTGCTGAGAGGGAGAGAGAGGGATCTGGTTCTCTGTGTGCTCGTCTTCCTCGTTTCGGAGCGTTTGGAGAGCATTTTATAGGTGCATGCATGGGGAAGGTAATTGTGGCCGAGAGGGAACCGTGGGATTTTTGGAGTAACCTCTTTGACCGACTTTTTCTTCTCCTTTTTTTAGCTTCTTCATCATTTCATTATATTTTTTGTTTAAGTTTTATCGGGATGCATAATTTAACAAAAAAATATAAACTAATTAATTATCGATATTTACTTTATTAATTCAATTATTAGGTTTTGACATAGATCCATCTTGCACACACATTTCAGTTCCACAGATTAACACCAATAATCATAGGTGGCATGAGTCGGTCAAACCCAACTTCATATCATTTTGTATTATCATCTTCCTAATTCAATTATTTATTGACATGTTCTATAATATTTATGATTTTTGAAAGATTTTATTTGTACATATTTATTGAATTTGTTTAAAGATTCAAGAGAAATTATATCACCATTTATTTTTGGAATCTACACAATTATTGCATTTATTTCAGGATTCCATGAAGAGTAACTATTGGTTGGTTGGCTGCCCTCTTCTCGTCTATCCGTGCACCGCGTCCTCTAAATCATATGCTCTCTAAACGCACATATTTTAAATAATTTTATGATTAATGATATTTATTGCAGGTAATTATTGAAGATTTTTTACCAAACTTTTGTTTGAGTGTATTTGAAAGTTTATTCAGTATAGACTATAGCTGTGTTTTGTCTTGAAAGGAGGATTGCACGTGCATTATCGGATGCAACTTGAGAATTAGGGATTTCCATGAGTTAAGATATAACCAATGTTCTGGACCGGACCGGTCAGTCCGATTCCGATTGGTTCAATCGTCAATCGACTATTGGTTTGACAAGGCTAATTTTAATAAAAAAAACGGTATGAATTAGGAAAAATCGGAAAAATTGGATTGAACCTGCAATTCTAGTTCAACCTAATTTTTTTAGTTTTTTTTATTTAAAAAGGAAATAAATGATATCAAATGGGAAGTATTCAAATAAATTTTAAAAATTGAAAGAAAACAAAAAAAATAATAAAATGAAGCACAAATCATAGAAGATTAAAAATTAATAGGAAAAAATGGAAAGCAAAGTTGAAATATAAGGAAGTTAGCTACAAAATAAAATAATGACACTTTATTAGTCCCCTTAATTTTGGGTAGCATTAATTGTTTGAAGCACAAGAGAAATTTGAAAAATAAAATCAGTGATCTCTAAAATTGAAATAAAAATAAGAAATCAAGATTAAAAAATTACACAAAATGCAAGAATTTTATTTATAGTAAAAGATAACTTTAAGAAATAACTAATGAGAGGATAATTAGAAGTAGATTAAGAGAAAATTCAAGAGTGAATTATAATAAAATAAATTAATACGCATCAGTAGTATTATATAGTAAATAAAAATATAATGATAATAATATATTTTTATTGTAATTTTGAATAAGCCTTAATTTTTAATATACAATGAATGGTATTTTGCATTAACTTATTATTATTATTATTATTATTATTATTATTATTATTATTATTATTATTATTATTATTATTCAACGGTCACACAAAGACAATTCTTTTTTGTATATTTTTTTTAAATTTTGTTCGGGCCAAGCCAGGCTGGCCTTGAATGCGCCCAATGCCGGGCGGCCCATAATGGGTCGGCAGTTGCCAGTCGATGCTGCAGTGCTCAAGCCGTTCCGGCACGGCTGAATGCCCGTCCCAGGCCCGAGCGAGGCAGGCTGGCCGCTCAATCGACAAGTAATCCAACTAAACCTTCCTTTTGACCTTTTTTAGCTAAATTGAGCAAGGACATTAAGCAATCAGCTAAGAAATATTGAACAAAAAAAAAAGGAATCTGAAACCTCACTGTGATAGTCAAAACTGCTAAGCACAAGGAGGTGAGCTGTCATCAGGAAATGAAAAGATTTGAGATATTTCCTGATAGAGAACCATCATGAAGAAAAAAGCTCGGAATAGAATTTGGCAGCACAGAAACAAAAAAAAAAGAAAAAAAGAAAACAGCCTCCTCTCCATACCATCACAGAACAACTAGTAGTCAGAGAGATTTCTGAGGAGCGATTATGGGTATAATTTTGCTGGTAGATTGAGTTTTTGCATTAGTGGTCGTGATGCTGTTTATTGATCTTCAAATCTTATGCATAAAGAAGCCACATGGAAGACTTATCCTGTGGGTTCTAGTGTTCTAGATCCGATTGACATAAGGAAGTTACATAAAGTTTATAATAGGAGGAACCCGTAAGACTTATCCTGTGGGTTCTAGTGTTCTAGATCTGAAATGCATGTCTAAACCATTGGTTGGCTGAACGGGTAGAAGAGTTAACTTTTAAATGTCTAGTAGTCCCGGGTAGAAGAGTTAAATTTTAAATGCCAAGTTATCACGTTAGCTAGTGAATAAATTATTTCTACTCCATTTTTCTGGTTCCGGATTAATCGGACGTTAATAACTTCGAATACCGAAGATCTCCCGTAGATCTAGGCCGGTACCAAAAAACCGTGCAGACTGGATCTTAACAAACTTAGTTATGTTGCTAGATCATAGCTGTAATACTAAAACATTCTTGGACATTAAACTATTTTATTTTTATTTTGTTCTAAAAAATAATTTAAACTATTTTATTTTGGGATCTCAATATAGTATAGAGCACAAAGACGTCTTTCATACTAATGACCATTAGGATCCTTTGTATTCTAACGGAAATGCAAAACAGATGAAAGAAACTCTCCTATTAGGGCAATGTGTCACCATGGGAAAGTAGAGAAACACATTTTTTTGCTTGTTTGATTTGCATTTTTCTTTCATTTCGTTTTTGCACAAGAAACAGTTTTTTTCATCATAAAGGACATTGACCCAGAGTTCTAATTAAGCCCAAGAAACTTGTGCTGAACAACAAGACAAAATCAAGGTCAAAATAAATATGAGGGAGGACGCAATAGTTTATAAATTGATGGAAAGTTCATTCTATGTTTGAAAAGATGATATAAGTGTATGCAATCATACATGATATTCCATAGTAACCAATACAAGATAGAATTACAATGAAGGTTACATAAAAAAAGTGCTATAAAGGAAGTGCATAAGAGATTCATTAATTAATTTTAACTAATTTGCATGCATGAGCTATTTTAACCCCATCGATTTTCTTAGATAACCTTAGAAAGTCTACATGAAACTTTTTCCTTTGCTGTTGGCAATGTAACCCTTAATATAAGAATAGGAAACCAGAGTATTACAAATCTTTTATCCTCAGTTCTCATGGACATCTTACATTTGTAAAAAGCAACTAATTACATGTATAATAGAGTAATACATAAATGATAATGCCCTATTTAGTATTATACCAATGAGTTTGTCACTCTCTCCAGTTGTATCAGCAGAACCAGGAATATTGAACTAATTTAGAATCTACAACATGAATGCCCTGTTTCCTTTGAGTTTTTAAAGTAGCCTTGCGATTTTTTGTTCTGTATGTTATAATGTTAATGGGACTAGAGTCTGAATCCGATCCAAGAAAATTCATTCAGTCTCATTTTTCTATCACCTGATTCATATAATAGCAGGTCCAATGTTTGAAGCAATGGAGCAATTCATTCAGTCTAATGAATCCATTTCATTATACTTAGGACTGAATGAATTCCGCCTTTTCTCCAAATTTTGGACCTGTTAATTGATTCAAAGGCGAATCTCATGAACATGGATCAACGGCGTCGTATGATCCATATAGCCGACCCCACCTAGTGGGATAAGGCTTTGTTGTTGTTGTTGTAATTGATTCAAAGATGCCTATCACACATTTTTTGAGACATCATCTTGAGGCCTGTAGGAGCAAAATCCAAGTTCAAACCTTATTTGAGGATCATTTTGACCACAATATCAATTTTGGTTGTCATTATGATAATGAGAATTCACAAATCATTCAAGTGAAATTTTAATTCGATAAGTTAAAGCAACTGTGCGTATTTTTTTTTATTTTGAGAAGGGGAAGGATGGTTGCCAAAAGGTGCAACCATCCAGATTTATTGATGCAAAAGTAGGTTACATTGGATCATATCATTACACAAAGCATGTTATATTACACCATCCAACTATGCACCATATGCTTAGCAAATGCCACTACGTTTTCAGTGTAAATTCCTTCGCCTCCAAATGTGACTCCATTGTGTTGAGACCATATGGACCACAGGAACGCAATTGGGATTGCTCGTTGTTGCTTCGATGTATAGATGATGATATCTCGTTGATGACCTCCAAATCGAAATGTTCTCCAAAAATCCTGTGTTGAAGTTGTGTTCAACCAGTGACATCCTGCCTCCCTCCATACGGCCCTTGCCACAGTGCATAAATTTTAAGCCTATCATGCTATCTTTTAAGCTTTTATTTATTATTTTTTTAGGAGCTAAGCTTATATTCTTATTAACACAAGCATCAAACACCAAGTTATTGGCCCAAACCGGCGTTTAAATTATAATGCATGACAATAATCGTCATATATCAACAAATTTACACGAAACATTCTGACCTCAAAAGAATGAAATTACAGGAAACATGGAGATGACCAATTGTCAGGAAAAGATGACCTTGGAATAGAATTGAGGTACGAATTGATACTGCGATTCTGAACGTTACTGCGGAAGCCCCTTGTTTCTGGCTTCGAGGCTTTTGTTGTACTCCTCTAGCTCCTCGTAGTAGACATCCCAGACGCATCGAACGCACCCGCTGCCGCAGCAGTCCCCCGGCAGCGGTTTCTCAGGGGGCTCGAGAGCAGGCGGTTGCGGCGTGGATTCCACCGAAGGTGCCTCCGCCGCCGGCTGCCCCTTGTCCTTTGCCGCATCATCGGCCTTGCGAGGAGATCCCATGGAGACAGATCGTCGGGAACAAGTGGAAGAGAGAGAAGGATGCTGCCGCCTCCGCCGCCGGAGGAAGAGAAGACGGAGAGTGAGGGACGGAGGGGAGAGGACGGCCGCGGAGCAGCACGATCGGAGAACAAATCGGAGGGAAGAGTTGGAGCCGAACAAATCGACCGCGAAGGCGGCGGCGGATGTCATAAGGAGGATTCGGGACGGGGGAGAGCAAAAAAACGTCCCCTTTCACGTCTCTCCAAACAAAAATTGAAAGGCAATTTCCAATAGCGTGGTGCCACGTTTGACATGCGAGAAATTAAAATAAATTTCGTCGGATATTTCTACTTTTTAGCTATTGTATTTTTTTTTTCAAAATTTAACTGGTATCCTTCGTGTTTAAGTAAAATTAAATATAAATAAAATTAATGAAAAGAGAAAAAAATGGTTTAATAATAATTCTATCTTTCAATTTCGCTTTACTTATTTAGTAGAATCAGCTGAAATAAAAAATTAAGTCCGATTAATTTTCGTCACCAAACTGGCCTAAGTAATGAAACATTCTTTTTAATCTTCTTCTAAATCATTCAAATTTTTAGCTGTTGTTTGGTCGGCAGACTAGAAGTATTCATATTAGATTAATGCGATAGGATATTTCTAATAAGATAGAGAATAAACAACAAGGCTGATTTTTTAGGTGTCATACTATCATGTTTCTTTTTGTTCAAATAAAGAATATTTGATAGCTTTTTTTACTGAATAATTAAACTAATGGATCCCAAATTATTTTTTTGTAACATTTTTAGTTATGTTCACCATGAACAAGACTTTTCTGGTACTATTCATGCGCCAAAAAGCCGTCAACTTTTTAATTAACTTTATTTTTTATTTATCCAATTATACTTCAGCCTTTACTATTATTTGAAAAAAGTAAGGGGACAATTTTGACGATATATTTTTAAAGTTATCCTTGTCATAAATATAGTTTCTTAGAATTTTTCTAAGTTTTAAAAAATATTCATATAAATTGAAAATTTAATTATATAAATAAAATTCAATACGATGAAATGGAAAAGTTGGGATAGTCGGGCGGAGGAAAATGGATATTTCATTTTTTTTTAAGATATGAATATCCCATAATAATTTAGAGCAAATTGAAAATAACGGAAACAAAGACATTTTTCCAGGATTACTTTTCTTCATCTTAAAATATTTGGGCCTATAGAATTTTTTTTCTTTATTGTCAATTAACTAACCTAAAAATAGCAGCTTAATAAATAAATTTTCTTCCAAACAAACACATTAGCTGATAAAAAATTAATAAATTATTGTAGCACTAATTAAGAACTTTAAATGTTTGAAGTTGATTTTAAAATTGGGAAGCGGGAGGGTCCAGTGGACGAACGTTCCATGCATGAATGGAACCGCCATGAACGAATCAGTTACAACAGCAATCGAAGCTTTTTTCTATAAATTGATTTAACCTTTTTTTTATTACATAATTTGATTTCCCTTTGCAACATATATGTTGATAAACCAACCTTCTCGTGCTTGCCATGTCAAAATCTTTGTATTAGACACATTACAAAAAGGGTTTAACGTGGGTGTTTGTTGAGAAGCCTTACTATGTTCTTAAAACTCTTCAACTGTGTAAACATTGAATGGAACTTACCCGAGATTGGGAGCAAAGCTTTTCAATCATTTCATTTTTCTCTCGAAAAAAAACTATCTACAACTCTGCTCTTCTACGATTTTATACTATACAAAAACTGATATAAAAAAGAAAACGTTATAAACTAATAACCGCAGATACGCGGACATCTAACAACCGTTACAGTGACTTCAGAATTTAAACATGATAACACTCCCCCTCAAGTTGGGGGTTTGAAGAGATCAAACATACCCAACTTGGAAAGAAGATAACTATGTTGATGACTATTCAGAGATTTCGTAAGTATGTCTGCAAGCTGCTCCTTGGTGGAAATATGTTGAAGTTTAATCAGCTGCTGCAAAGACTTATCACGTATAAAATGACAATCCGCATCTATGTGTTTGATTCTTTCATGAAAAATGAGATTTTCCACCATTTGCAGAGCTGCTTGACTATCAGTGAATACAGCGAAAGGATGTTGTAAAGGAGTTTTCAATTCTGCAAATACTCGATCCAACCATATTAACTCTGCAACTGCTAAGGCTAAACTACGATATTCTGCTTCAGCGGAAGATCTTGCAACTACTGTCTATTTTTTTGATTTCCATGAAATTAAAGAGTCTCCAACCTTGATACAAAAAGCTAAAATGGATCTACGTGTAAGGATACAAGAGGCCCAGTCCGCATCTGCAAGTGCAGTAACTCTCATATCAGAAGCAGAAGAGAATATTAAACCACGACCAGGAGTAGATTTGAGGTAATGAACAACTCTCATGGCAGCATGTAAATGCGATTCTTTTGGAGCATGCATAAATTGGCTGAGATATCGAACTGCAAATGTAATGTCTGGTCTAGTGTGGGTGAGATAAATTAATCTCCCCACAAGTCGCTGAAAAATCAAAGGAGAATCAAGAAGTTTATCTTGAACAGATGGTGGAAAGAAATTGTCATACTCTGTAGTTGTCAACTTCAGATTCTGCTCCATTGGTGTGCCTGCTGATTTTGCAGCTACAAGACCCATATCTGTGAGCAGGTTTAGAGTGTATTTTCTTTGAGTTAATAGAATCCCAGAAGAAGAACGAAGAATCTCCATCCCTAAAAAGAATTTCACTTCTCCCAGATCTTTCATTTTAATATGTTGCTGTAAAGAATTCTTAGTAGCTCCAATTAAACTCAGACTATTGCTTGCCACTAAAATGTCATCAACATAGATCAATAAGGCTATAAACTGAGAATTAGAAGACTTAGTAAACAAGGTGTGATCATTCTTGCTTTGCTGAAAACCAAGGCTGATCAGAATATCAGTAATTTTTATATTCCACTGTCTAGATGCCTGCCTTAAACCATACAAGGATCTGAGAAGTTTACAAACCTTGCCACTAGTCTCCCCTCACCTTTATATCCTTCAGGAATGTCCATATAAACCTCCTCATAAAGGTCACCATTAAGAAATGCATTGTTTACATCCCAATGAAAAAGTGACCAGCCATGTTTAGCAACAGCAGAAAGGAGTACTCGAATTGTCACTGATTTGGAAACAGGACTAAAGGTGTCTTTAAAGTCAATACCTTGCTGCTGGTTATAGCCTTTAGTGACCAACCGAGCCTTAAAACGTTCCACCTCACCTGTAGAAGTCAATTTAACTTTATACACCCACTTACATCCCACAGTTTTCTTGCCAGGAGGAAGATAAACCAGCTCCCAAGTACCATTATCCTGTAATGCCTGCAATTCATCATCCATTGCCTTTACCCATCGAGGATCATTAGAGGCTTGTAAGTAGGAACCAGGTTCCTCGATCTTAGAAAGAGCAGAAAGAAATGCATAATATGTGGAAGAACAAGAGTGATAAGAGATGACTGATTGAATAGGATGAGCAACAATGGTACTAGCAGAAGAAACAACAAAGTCTTTAAGCCAAGAAGGAGGTTTTATGACTCTTAGAGGTAAGACAGGAGGAAGAGCAGAAGAAGGAGGTAAGGAAGGAGATAAAGGTGAAGTGAATTCAGGAAGTGGGGGTGAAACTGAATATGAAGATTCCAAGGTAGGAAGAGAAGAAGAAATAGAAACTGAGGGCTGTGAAGGAACATAAAATGGAGAGTCAGCAGGAAAGGAGACAACAGTAGGTGGAATAGACATTTTAAGAGAATCAGATAAAGGCTGAAAAAGTTCTGATTTATAAGGGAAAACATTTTCTATAAATCTGACATCTCTGGAAATAGAGACCTTCTCAGTATCCAGTTCAGCAACTTTATATCCCTTATGAACCATAGAGTATCCCAGAAAAACACAAGGAATTGCTCTCTTGTCAAACTTTGAAGTTATCACTTTATTTGTCATATAACATAGGCAACCAATGACTCGAAGGTCACTTAAACTTGGCTTTTCCTTAAAAAAGAGTTCATATGGTGAAATGTTATCAAGAATCTTCAATGGAAGTCTGTTAATAATGTGGACAACAGCCTGAACCAAATATCCCCAGAATTTAAGAGGCAAATTTGACTGAAAATGTAAGGCTCGAGCAACTCAAGTATGTGCCTATGCTTCCTTTCAACTAAACCATTCTGCTGAGGTGTGTAAGTACAAGATTTCTGATGGATCATCCCTTTACTTTGAAATAAATTCTGACAGGTGCTGTTACAATATTCAGAGCCATTATCAGTTCTAACATATTTAATTCTGGCATCAAATTGTGTCTCCACCATGTGTAAAAAATGTTGGAGAACATTGCAACATTCTGACTTATACTTAATCAGATATACCCAAGTCAACCTTGTAAAGTCGTCAACAATTGTAACAAAAAGTTGTTTCCATTATATGTAGAAATCTTGAGAGGTCCCCATGTATCAACATGAATCAAAATCAAGGGCTGAGTAACTCTTTTCCCAACAGAATTGAAAGGCAGTTTTGTCTGTCTAGCTAGAGGACAAACTGGACAATGAGTAATACTCTCATTATTACAATCTTTCATTACAGACAAATGTTTCAATCTATCAAAAGGTAAATGACCAAGTCTTTGATGCCATAGGTCCATCTCACTCCTTTGCACTGCTGCACAGGTACTCTGAAATGTTTTCTGCAGGTAGTATAGTCCATTTCTCAGCTCACCAATCTGGTTCTTCACTCCATTCATAGAGTCCTGTATGAATACAGAATCTGGTGTAAATAAAACAATAGCACCCAAGTCTTTAGTAAGTTGACCAACAGAAACAAGGTTAAACTTGAAGTCTGGGACACAAAGGACATTTTGAAGTTCAAGTTTGGAACTAATATTGAGAACTCCTGTATGTGTTGCTATAGATGTACTGCCATCAGGTAAAGTAATGACATTCTTAGTATGAAGAGATTGAACATTGGAAAGCCACTCGAGGTGTGTTGTCATGTGACATGAAGCACCTGAATCTATAATCCATTCAGCAGAATTGATGGAATAGTGATTACCTGCCATATTAGCTGACTGATCCTGTGTAGTATTTTGTGGATTGCTATTAAGGAATTTCATCAAATACTTATGTTGCTCTTCAGTAAAAGGAGAAAGAACCTTATTGTCATCAACTGCAAACTCCTCTACATTTTGAGTATTTTCCACATTGACAGTATGATCTGGTGTTTGATGAGCTTGAGAAGTGTTTGCTGAATTTTGAAAACGTCCCTTAAATTTGTAATTGGCAGGATAACCAATCAGCTTATAACAACTGGATTTCTTGTGACCTGGTTTTTTACAATAATCACAGACAATGTCTTTTCTAGGCTTTCCATAATTTCCTTGAAATCTGTTTCCTGCTAGAGCAACTGGATCAGGATCAAGATGAACAGATCTCTTCCTTCGATGTTCTTCTTCTGCAAGCAGAGAATGAGCTTGACACAAAGAAGGTAAGGGTGACATCATGAGAATCTGTGACCGCAGATGACTGAATTCATCATTAACTCCCATCAGAAAATGATACAGTTTCCTTTGTTCAAGAAAATTTCTATAAACATCATTCAGAGTTACACTTGGCAATTCCGGAGTCATAAGACTGAGCTCCTCCCAGTGATTTTTCAGTTTAGAAAAATAATCTGAAACTGACAAAGAACCCTGACGTAAATTGTACAATTCATTTTCTAGTGAATAAACCTGCACAAAATCGTGTTGTTGAAACCGTTCTTTCAATTCTGCCCACACTTTATGAGCACTTTGAGCATAAGAAACCCTGCTCATCAAACCCTTCGATGTAGTACTAATGATCCAAGAGATCACTAAGGCGTTACATCTCTTCCATTGGAAATGCAGATTAGAATCTACCTTATCTAAGGTATAAGAACCATCGACAAACATATGTTTGTTTTTTGCCAATAAGGCATTGAACATTGCATCACTCCAGTCAGCATAATTCTCCGATCCTAACAACTGGATTGGAATCATTTTCAATCCTGGAGTATCTGATGGACTCAAATATAAGGGATTCAATACATCAATCACAAATGAGTTCGATGCAGCTGAATCAGATGTAGACATGTTGCAGTTTATGAAACTAGCAACAACAGATATTAGGAAAACAAATATGAAAAGGAAAACTCGATTGCAAGAACGAGATAGAACACTGATACAGATCTGAAAGAAATCGCGATCACAGAAAGCAAATATGAATGGGATCACAACTACTTAGCTTCAAATAATCACTGATCCAGAACTTCTAAACCTTGCTCTGATACCATGTTGAGAAGCCTTACTATGATCTTAAAACTCTTCAACTGTGTAAACATTGAATGGAACTTACCAGAGATTGGGAGCAAAGCTTTTCAATCATTTCATTTTTCTCTCAAAAAAAAACTATCTACAACTCTGCTCTTCAACGGTTTTATACTGTACAGAAACTGATATAAAAAAGAAAACGTTATAAACTAATAACCGCAGATATGCGGACATCTAACAACCGTTACAGTGACTTCAGAATTTAAACATGATAACAGTGTTGCGTCATTTTTATGCAGCACCATCCGGATTTTGAATCCTAGTCATCGTTTTCTGGTGCTCGCAAGATTATTTTATTATTTATTTTTAAATCCTCCACGACTTGTATCCTTATCATCTCCCTAAGTTTTCGCCCAATTTTGGTGCTTGTCTCAATCTGTCCCCTTCTCCATCTCCGTTCAATCAATTCGGCACCATTTTTTTTCTCTTTTCTTCTTCCTCGTGAAAGACGCAATCTCCAGAACCAACCAAGCAACCTTGGACAACCATTCTCATATCTCTATCTCTCGTCCGTCACACACCATGCCCCATAGGCCCTAATTGTAACGCCCGAGTCCTTAAAAAAATAAATAAAAATCGTGTGGAAAAGATAAAACAAATTGGGATGGATTTGTTTTCTTCAACTACCCTACGAACAAATTAGCTCCTTTGATTTCTTGCAACTCGGCCCTAGCTTTTTTCCTTATTTCGTGCGCCCATTTTTGTTCTTTTCACATTTGAGAGCCGCCGCCACACAGAAGAACAACCATAGGACATGGACGGTGGTGAGCGAGCACCTGGACAAAGAAGAGCGATCGAAAGAAGAGGAAGAAGAAAACTGCAGGATTAGTTTCTTGGATATGAAACTAGGATAGACTCGTCGTAGGATCTTAATTTTAGGTTTGAAATATGCTCTAGTTGATCTTTAGTTATGGTGCTATGATTTATGATGATTATTGATGTCAACCATCGTCGAAAAGTTGATCGAAAAATGTACTACACGACGCAATCTTTCCCCGCAAGACGAACCTTCTCGGATTATGATGTGCCCGGAGCGAGTTCTCGGAACTCGGTCCGAATCCACCATTGCTAATGCTTTCGAGCTCTATAACTAAACAAACCCGGCCCGAGTTCCATGCACAACGAAACAATTGGACGCGACGGCTGCCTCGACTCGACGATGACCTGTGTAATATCTCAAATTTAATTCACATGTAATCACATGGATTAATATTATATCATATTATTGAATAGAAAATTGATATATGTGTTAATGCATGAGTTATAGCTCATAGTGATTGATCGCTAAAATATGGCAAAAATTTGTTCAAGGCATGAAAACATGATCTTTGAAAATATTAGAATTAAGAAAATTAAAGTCTCGGTAATTGTTCATATATATCAAAGAATTATAGATGTAATTTTTAACAATTTTTAAGAGGTGTTTTACTTGGATAAAATCGGAAAATCTGTGAACTTGCGATTTTTGTTCTTCGGACAAAAATTTAGATTTCGATTCCTCGATTATTTATTTTTATAAAGATTTTATTTGAATCCAAATGAGGGGTAGTTCCTTATTTTCAATAAACGTTGGTTACATTTCTTTATGCTATTTGTACTAGTAGCTGGTTTATGGATGAGTGCTATTGTGGTAGTCGGTCTAGCTCTGAACCTATGTGCTTATGACTTTGTTTCCCAAGAAATCCGTGCAGCAGAAGATCCGGAATTCGAGACTTTCTACACCAAAAATATTCTCTTAAACGAAGGTATTCGTGCTTGGATGGCGGCTCAGGATCAGCCTCATGAAAACCTTATAATCCCTGAGAAGGTTCTACCACGTGGAAACGCCGTCTTCAAACGGGGCTTATTGCTATTGATTCGATGATCCCTATAGGACGCGGTCAGCGAGAATTAATTATTGGGGACAGACAGACCAGCAAAACCATAGTAGCGACAGATACTATTCTCAATCAAAAAGGACAAAATGTAGTATGTGTTTATGTAGCTATTGGTCAAAAAGCATCCTCTGTTGCTCAAATAGTAACGACTTTCCAGGAAAAGGGGGCAATGGAATACACTATTGTAGTAGCCGAAACTACGGATTCACCTGCTACATTACAATACCTCGCTCCTTATACGGGAGCCGCTCTAGCTAAATATTTTATGTATCGTGAACGACATACTTTAATAATTTATGATGATCTCTCCAAACAAGCGCAAGCTTATTGCCAAATGTCTCTTCTATTAAGAAGACCTCCCGGCCTCGAAAGAAAAAATCTCTATTTGATGGGGCTTCTTCCTATACCTATGAATTCCATTGGACTCAGAAATGAGACATTGGAAGAATCTTTTTGGTCTTCCAATATCAATAGGTTGATTGTTTTCCTCCTATATCTTCCAAAGGGAAAAGAGATTTCTGAGAGTTATTTTATGGATCCTCAAGAGAGTACTTGGGTTCTCCCAAAAAAAGAATTGATAGTTTGTACTTCTGTCGTATCAATTATAATTTTAACGGTCAACTTCCCCCATAATAATATCTATACTACCTAGTATCGTCATGATATCAGCCAATTTCATTCTTTTAATTAACTGAGGAAGAATTCGCAAATTGATAAAACCTGGTGGACGAATTTTCCATCTCCAAGGGAAACACTATTCCCCATACAAAAAATCCAAGTGAAAGAGGGGACCATGTTCTACTAGTGAAGCTATTTGCAAGAAGAGAGGGAGAATTAGAGTTTTGCCATGTGGTGAGTTCATACTTCACTTTATTTTGATTTCAACTACATAACTTTCTAATTAAGGTTTCTCTGAACCTCATCCATTTCACTCACTCTTGGATTTTAGCTAATCATGAGGCAAAATTCATGTTCTTCATTAGCAAAATTAACCCTAGTCATGTTCAGTTGATTCCCAAATTTTTAGCTACATAATTACATACCTTCGGGTGGTCCCAAAATTATGGACTTTCTTTTGATTGATCCTTTATGAATCTACTTTCATTGAGCTTTGAAATCAAGTTAATATGAGTTCTGTAGAGAAAGTTATGCTCTTATCTTTAAGGTACTACCACTCTGTCTGCCAAATTATTATCTGACTTTATAAATTATGTATTAAATTTAATATTTTGTGAAATTAATTGATAATTTAGGGTGTTATAAAAATTTATGTTAGGTATTATTGACAATTGGAAGCACTCTAAAATTATATGTGTAGAGAAAGTTATAAATATTATACCAAACCTTACTTAGTCTGTCAGGATGGAACTTAGGATAGATTATGTTAGTATTGGTTAAATTTATTGTGCTCAGTACAAATAAATATAAATTCAAGTAACTTTAGGATGTCTACTATTTGGGAAAATTAAAATTACCAGAACAGAAAATGTTTACTATTTTATATAAATTCTAAAAGTAAGGTTACTCAGTCTGTCAGAACATAGAAACAAGATTAAAGTTAGGCTGAATGTTGATTTTCCTGTAAACAAACCACAATGAAATAAGATTTGAAACTTTTATAGATTTATATATTAGCAACCAGGAAGTAAGCAAAATTAGAATGAACAAATTTGATTATCAACTCAAGCAGATACGAATTTTTTTTATTATGTATACAATCTGTCTTAATAGTATGTCAACTCTTGTGATAAATAGTTAAGTTATGAGAGTAAGTACTTAAAGTTCATGTACCTCTTCAATTAATTATATTTTATGTATTATAGATTTCTATTCAGATCATAGAAGTGATGTGTTCTTGTTATTATTGTATAGGAGTAGAAGAGTAAAGTAGTGAAAAAGGAAATGAAAAACATTTTGGTAACTCTTATAGGTAAGTTGATTTCTCCTACCCTATGTATTCATCTCTTTTGAATTTAGTGTGACATAAATTATTATAGTATTGAATATGTTTCGTATATGTTATGAATTGATTTCAAGAAAGACAACTATGAAAAGTATATATGAATGATTGTATGATTGCACATTTGAAAAAGCATATATGATATGATATGAATGGATTACGAGAAGTGCAATCTGATTTCGTTTGAAATGATTGATCGAGTGATGGTACAATTGAAAAGCATATGTGGTATGTTAAGGATTGATTTAATAAGATGCAATCCTATTCCGTTTGAATCAGTGTTTGACATGATTCATCTTCTGATATTTGGGTTACAAGATATGATTAATCTTTTGATCTTTGATATAAAATTGTTATATGATAAATCATGCATCTGTATCTGCCTGCATCTACATATGTGATGGTTGGAGCTAAGTGATACATCGCTGATCACGATGGAAGTCACCTCTATAGTCCAATCCATCATTCTGTTCCTCAATAATGGAACGAGATAGGTTTGAGCTAAGTGCCACATCATGAGCAGTCGCGATAGGGGCCACCTCTAGAATCCGTAGGGGCCACCTCTAGAGTCCACCTATCGCTATATGATTTGTTTTCCAAAAGGGATAAGGTAGAATGGAGCTAAGTGCTACATCGCTGATCACGATGGAAGTCATCTCTAGAGTCTATCTACCGACCACTGGCCAGTTGGTGATCCGTGCTTTGAGTGTTGCATTTGTATACATATGTTTGATATGATTTATATGATATTGATTGTAAGTTGAGTGTGATGTTTCTGATTAGTATGTTATATATGTAATTATCAAATATATGAAAATGCCTATTTTGCTATTACGATTATTGCATGCTTTTCTACGTCACTCCAAATTGATTAGTTGGTAACACATAGACTATGAGTTATCAACTTACTGAGCTATTTTAGCTCACTCTGTTGTTTCTAATATTTTTCAAATAATTTTTTAGAATCATACGAGGTGATATTATTTGAAGGGTTCGTGGTAAGATGGAATGATTTGAGTCCTTCGTATTTTTCTATTAGGATGTCGAGAGTTTTAGTTATGTATAATTCATATGTATTATTTTGTAAGAAGGCAAAGACATTTTGTGAAATATAAAACTTAAGAATTATTGGTTTGCTCTGAAGGATCATCGTAAATTGTGTAATTTATTTAATGATATACTTTTACTGTTATGTTATAAAAGAAGAGTAAATTACATCACGTTTCAACATTTCTTCATTATTTTATTTGATCGTCTGTAATGAGTCGCAAACTCTAGTTTAACTCACGGATTAAATCGGGGTTGTGACAACCTGAGCCGGCCTGGGTGTGACCTGAACCCGGTCCGAGTTTACTCTAGATTTTTCATGAATAATGTTTGATAAACTCGGTCCGACTTCCGATGCTGTTTAGATGATTTTTACGATCCTTTGATCACTGATTCACGTACTTATTTCAAATCTTGATTATGATTGTAACTATGTTGTTATGGCTTCTGATTTACTCTCCATGATTTGTAGTCTTGATTTAAGTCCTAATAAAGATTAATTAAAAGCTGCAAGATAAAAAATAAAAAATATTAAATGGAGAGCTCTTTTTTATGATGGACGGTTTGACGATCAGGTATGGACTGATTTCAGTTAGTTACGAGCTATTTACGGTCAGTTATAGGTTGACTACAATTAGTTATGGATTGGTTTTGCCAATTATGATGATGATGAATGGCTTGAGGCATGCCTCCTGTGGATTGAAATATACCCCAAATAAGTCAAAGATGATGAAGAAGATGAAAACATATGAACAAAGAATCTTTCTTATGATGCTTGGCTTTTCTCCACCTTTATGATGATTTATCTATGATCTAATTGATCTTATGTTCATATGTCTCCCTGCATGATTTTCCTTATTCACATTATGATCATGTTTACTTTCTTGTTATATGATGATATTTTATGATTCTTGTCTAGAATCACGATCTTATGACGACTTCTATTTTGTGACTTCTATCTTACTTTCATACTGAATTAAACTCATAGGGAAGTTTTTCCTTGTATGTTCTTAAATGCAGGATCATGTCAAAATGATAAAGGTGGCCAATAGTAACCGATCAAGATCGTAGGTGGCTGCACATAAGTGTCTTGAGTTCTTTAACTGGATTTCCTTTTTCGCATATTAGTTTGATGTATTAATTTTTTTTGGACTCATATGAAGTTCTTTATCAGTCTTTTGCATATTACGATGTTATACTCTTTTAGCATTGATTAATGATGATTAGTCTTCCGCTTTACATGATGTTGAGTTGACCAGTCAAAGTCTTAATTTTGATTAACATGATGTACACGTAAGAATGATCCTTAACATTCTCAAAGCGTATTCTGCTACGCGAGGGAGTGAGATTTAGAGGCGTTATGCTAATGCTACTGGAGGTTGTTGTCCCCGTCATTTGACCGTGGATGCCATCGACAATTCTTTAATTAATGATCTTCTTTGTGTGTGTAAAAAGGAAATTTGTTGTTCCAAATTGATTAAAATTTGTTTCTTCTTAAATTTGAAGGTAGGAAACATATTGAAATTTGATGCACATTAAGGTGCATCACTGAAACATTTGCGTTAATTTCACAATATTAATGAAAATGTAAAAAATAATCTTATATCGTAAAAACACTTTTCTTTCCATTTAATATTAAAACTAATAACAATTTTTGTACAAGAGAAATAATGATCGAAAGAGGAAAAAAAAGAAAACGATGGTCAATGGTTGTGATATATCAATGAAGTTGGTGAGAGGCATGGACAATCTTGTGAAAACGAGGACGGACGGCCACTCGGCAGTGGGCCGGCACTAGAGGTGCATAATGTTTCATCATCGGAGCTCATCTAACTTGAGAGAGAGGACTAAAAAAAAAGTCTTATAACCAGAGGTTAGATAGCTTGGTGGAGCAAGCAGAAAAACAGAAAGCTTGGTGAAGAATTAACTAACAAATTAAAATTATAGGATAAAGATTCCAAAATAATGAAGAATCAATTAACAAATTAAAATGGTAAGGAAAAAAATCCCAAAATAATGATAGACTTCCAAACTGCTGAAATAAAATTGGAAAGTAAAAGAATCTTAAAATAAACTAAAACATTAGGCAGTGGATGTGGAGAGGATCGGACATATTCCCTTTTATCCTCTAAGGTTAAACATAAAATAATTAATAAATAAATTTTATAATTAAAGGATTAAACTACTATTAAATATATAAATACAAAAATATGGTAAATTAATAATAATATAAAAAAATATTATTAAAGATTGATATGATTTACTATATTTTTTAATATTAATATAATATAGTTTATTTAAATAAAAATAAAAAGGAAGGATTTTATATATATTTAGAAAATGTACGGTAAGTCCCCTTACTTTTATGAACATTACATACTTTATAATATGTTTATTATGAGAGTATATATCTGTATATTTATGGAAAGATAATATAATATGGGTATTCATGAAAGAGTGTGATATGTGCATTGAGAATTTTTATTTGAGATCAAATTAATTAGTTAAGCTATAAAAAAAATTGGGTACATATACTTTCTCTAACTTTTTAAAGTTAATTACTTCATATATATTATGCTAATATAATATATATATATGTATATATATATATATATATATATATATATATATATATACATTATGGTAATATACCATTTAACTTGCAAACATGCATGATCAACACAAAAAAAATTATGCATGGTGGATAAAAAAAGGCTATATTAATTGAAATAAAGTAATATTTGTAACTATAAGTTACTTTTTCATATATCTTGGCTGTAAAGTAATATTTTAAAATTCATTATTTTTGTTAAATTTATTTTTGTATAATTTTATGTATATACATGCATTTAACCTTTTTTTTAGACTCTTTATATTTTGGCCCTCCTTATTCTTGGCTCCATTCTTGCCCTCAGATGAAAAAAAAATGTGAGACATTACAAGAAAATTGTGATTTTTCGACGGACAATTATCGACGGTCGCACATCGATCACAAGTTCCAATGGATTTTGCAACGGTTACTGCACTGTCACAAATTCCCACGGCGATGGCCGTGGGATATATAAAATAATAATTTATATGATATTGCTCCATTTGTATGCGAGGGATGACATTACCATGACCGCAACAGTCGAAACTTTCGACGACTCTAGCTGTGAAAAATATAAAAATACTATTTTATATTGTAGAGTGGTGGTTCCCACGGCCGAAGTTGTCCAAAGTTCTGACGACTTTAGCCATGAGAAATGCAAAATAATAAATTATATGACTCGTATAAAGTTTATAATATTAATAATGTATGTAGGACTTTCCCACGGCCAGAGCCGTTGGAAGTTCCGACGGCTCTAGTCGTGGAAAATGAAAAATAATAAATTATATGACTTGTATAAACTTTATAATATTAATAATGTATATACGTTTATTATTTTATTATTACCAACGATTTAAACCGTCGAAAGCTAAATATATGGGTTCAATTTCCCCGCCTAATTTTTCCCCTCCCGCACATCTACCTTCCTTCTTTCGCACTCTCTCCCACTCTCTTCCTCTCTCTTGACAGCAAGGACAATCCTCTCCGGCGACAAGCATGGCCCGGACGACGATGATGGGACGACCCGCTCGACGACCCCCTCTCTGTGTCCCCCTCTCCCTCCCTCTCTCTCTCTCTCTCTTTCTCACGCGCGCGCACTCTCGTAGCCAGATCGGCCGCCTGGCGGTCTGATCCTGCCGCACACGGCCTGGAATGGCTGGCGGCCTGATCCGGCTGCGCGCGACCTGATCCGACCATGAACGCCTACTGGCGACCTGATCTGCCCTCGCACGACCAGATCTGGCTGCGCCAGGCTTGGAACGATTGTTGGCAGCCTAATCTTGCCGCTGGTGGCCTGATCCGACTGCGCCGAGCCTAGAACAGCTGCTGGCAGCCCATCGGCCACGCACGGCCTAGACGGCCAAGCGGCGATTCGACGGCCAGGTTGCAGTATCGGTTGCCAAGTGGACTGATCGGATTCCACAGCAAAAGCCTTGCCAGGTTGAAAAATATAAAAAAAATTAAAATGTATAAAAAATATTAAAATTTTTTAGAATATCATATATATAAATTGAAATTTATATTTCAATATTCTTATTTATCACATATATAAAATTTCATAATATCTTTATTTTTTTTATAATTACTCATAAGATTTTTTATTTAGAAAATATTCAATTGATGATTTAATTTATGCTTATTTTATTATACTATTGATCTGAATTATCTTATTATATTACATTATACTTTTGCTAAATAATATCTTACATATTAATAATATTCTAATAGTCACTTGAACTTATTTTATTCTTTATTAATTTATATTACCCGATCCGACCATTCGATTCGATTCGGTCCAACCAGTCTAACCTGATCTGTTAAACAATTCGAATCGATGACCAGGTCGGGTCTTATAATATTGCTTGCTAGTTCACATGATCCACAGGGAAGCATTAACCATCTCTCAGTTTGGGATGAAGAAAAAAGCGAAAGGGAAGCAACCTGCTATCAGTGCCCTACTTTCTCACTTCTCTCCATCCTTCCTAGTGGATAGGAGAGAGGATGCATGTTACGTCCACATCAAAGGTCTGAGCAGGCCGATTAGGGTTGGAACTGGTGCTGTGGAAAAAGCCGATCACCCATGAGGAGAGAGAAACATCCTTTTGTGTAAATTAAGACCTTTTAAGCTTCTGATGGGCTGGATGACTGCAAGGCCAGCACAATGAATTGTTACACTAATAAGTGGAATGATCGATTATGTAAATCCTTTTTGTTTGGGTTTGATTTTCTTCAGACACTAGTAGCATTATAGTTAAGTGGTCGATAGTGGTTTGCAAGATAAACAGTTATCCAGTTTGAGACCATGACAATCCTAATTTAAGATTTTGATCCGTGTTTCGTTTTATATGTCACTAAAAAAACTTTCAGAAATACGTATGACACAAGCAAATATGTTTGGTATAAAATGACATAATATCTTAATAATACCTTTAATCTTAACCTAATTATAATTTTATATGAATCTTTATGTTAGTCAGACGATTACATAACCGAGACAAAATCCTCCGTCCTTTATGGGAATCTCCCTTTAGGATATATAGGCACTAGATTGATAAAAAGAAACATGATATTATTTTGAGGCACAACACGAAATTCAAATCGACGATTCACCTTCTTTCCGAAAATGAAAATAAGAGATCAAAATTAACTTTCTTTTTGTGTGTGAATAGAACAAACAGAACAACTTTTCCTCACCAAGTAAGAAATCTGAATTAATGTCTGTATGGAAGTACATAGTTAAAGGTTCCAAAAAAAGAAGAGCCAACTCATGCACAAAAAGAAGCAAGGACGAACCACGATTTTTTTTTCCATGCCAATATCATACGGTAAGGTAACTGTGGCTTCTTTCCTATGGAGTGATTAACCACTTCTCACAAAAAAGTCGAGTTGATCAGGTTATAAGCTTTCGAGCAGAGACGTGCACGCTCGCAAACTAGAATTGTTATATCATATACACATTTGGAATGCATTATTGATGAAAGGAGTACCATAAATTGCAGCATTGCATCCGCTAGAAAATTACATTGCAGCCCCTTGCGAACTGCGCTGGCTGATCTTTAAACTGGCAAGATATATATCACATGTAGCAATGTAGCTCAACTAGAAATACTTACACTAGTTTGGCATCAGTAACCCCCCTCTGTGGAAACTCTAAATTTTCCACTCCCTTCCTGAGATAGGAAACAAACACACACACACATCTCTCTCTCCTCTCTCCTCTTTCATCACTCGACCACCCACCCTCTCCACGACAGTTTTATACCTCATGTCTTGTGAGCTCTTTGTCCCTTTCCTCCATTGCTGACCAGATAACAAAGAGCGAGGGAGTTTGTGGAAGTGAAGAGGGAGGAGAGTGAGAGAGAGAGAGGGAGAGATGGGGAGAGGTAAAATAGAGATAAAGAAGATCGAGAACCTGACCAACAGACAGGTGACTTACTCCAAGACGAGGTCGGGGATCATGAAGAAGGCCAAAGAGTTGACTGTGCTGTGCGATGCGCAGGTATCCATCATCATGTTCTCCAGCACCAACAAGTTCGCCGAGTAATGCAGCCCTTCCACCAAGTATGTATGCATACTCCACTGCACCCGCTCTCCTTGTTAAATTTGCTGTCATCTCGATTTCTCGCTCCACAACTAATTGTTGGTGTGTGTCAATGGAACAGCATCAAGAGCATGTACGATCGCTACCAGCAAGCAACCAACGTAGACCTGTGGAGTTCGCAGTATGAGGCAAAAACTGAGTTCCTCTCTCATGTTCTGTTAGTTACCTTATCTCTGCATCATGTGCGTAAACTTTTGGAATATTGCTACAGAGGATGCGAAACAACCTGAACCATCATCTGAATGAGATCAACCGTAACCTGCGCAAAGAGATAAGGTAATAATATACACATGCTAGCAAAATCTGAGGGAGCAGTACAAGTTAATTATAGTTAAGTTAATGTGATGTCTAATAAAATTAGGCAGAGTGCTGGTGGTGAACTGGAGGACATGGACATAGACCAACTGCGCGGTCTTGAGCAAAATTTGGAGGCGGCTTTGAAGGAAGTCCGCGGCAAGAAGGTATCACACGTACTCGTTCGTCCGTCCTGTTCAATCATTCTATCTGGCGCAAACTTTCTACATATGTACCTCTTCATATTAACTAGATGTTGTTCTGTGGAAAATATCATTATCAGTTAAGAGTTAGCACTACATGTACAGTACTTAATGGCTTCATACAGATAATTATTCAAATCAAACTAAGCCTATGTACATGTCCTAGACGTTCTTCCAAATGTGTTTGATTTTTTTTTACAGACAGGACTTTCTTGTTAGTTTAGCTTGCAGTTAAAGTTTATATTCATTGCTAAATATGTGAAACCAAAACTAGAGGAGATCTTAATATACATTACCTAATGGAAACCCATCAGATCCTGTACCAGGAGGATACATATATATTGCTGATATCGATTATTTTTAAGGACTAATATATATGATACAATATGCAGTTGCTTCTTCATTCAAATACTTCTGCAGAAAATGTAACGCCCCCAAAATCCGCCCTTCCGCCACGCTGGCGGTTAGACTGACCAAGGGAACGCTCCTCACTTTGATTTTGACTTAGACTTTGATTGGTCAACAAATGACCCACGTGACAAAGGAAATGATAGAACATAATAATGATATAAAAATGTGAAAGAAATATCATTACGAAATGACAAATGTCACATGTGATGATAATTCAAAAGAAATAAGGAACGAGGATGTTCAAAAGGGTTTTGAGAATATCAACAAAAAACAAGGCAAAAAGGGAAATTCAAGAGTTTCATATTTACAACATTTGATAATTCAATGCAAAATATAAATGGCGGAAAGTTGTAGTGATATTGCAAGTCATGTGTCGTCACCCTGAAACTCTGCATTATCCATCTCCTCCCTAAGCAGGATTCTCACCTGCAAAATCCCAAAGCAGGGGCATGGAATGCCCGTGAGCTAACGCTCAGTACTCATAGAATCATAGACGATGAAATGATAATCAATAATAAAAAAACTTTATTCTTTACTTTAACAATGCTTTATACAATACTATGCTCTATGAACCATTACCAGACTCTGTTATCCATTACCATATTCGATTATCCATTACTATGCTCTGTTGTCCATTACCTTGACCTATTATCCATTACCATGGTCTGTTAATCATTGCACTGTACTTTACTCTGATCACTACAATACTCTGTTATTCATTATAATGCTCTGTTATACTTTGAGTAGGACTACGTATTTTACATTACTATAAGATCCTTGATGTTAGTTATCCTATGCGAGCTCGACTTTAATTACTTGGGAAGCTAGATGTGTCTCTGCCTTGAATATTGCCAGGGTGCCCATAACAGGAAAGGTGTACACGCTGGCACAACCTTTTCGGAATGCAGGTGGGAGAAGATCTACATTATAGAAACAGTGGTCGTTACGGACCTCGTAGGTTCACTGTCTCCTCAGCTAAGCTACCTGTTCCTCTGGCATAACAATGAAATTCACATACGCCCCCGTGGGGGAAGAGTGCATTCCTTGCGTCACTCTTATTCGGAGCGTGGGAGAGGGTCTGTGGTCCAGGAGCAGTGGTATTTAAACTCAGTAGTACACTGTCTCCTCAGTGCAACTACCTGCCCCTCCAATGTCTTGACCTTGACCTTGACCTTGAATAACACATAGCTATCACATTCATTGATCTTTGCTTTGCTTATATTCTTTATAAATGTGGGGTTTGTAATCAAGACTCAGAGAAGGGGGTGAAGTCTGATCCCCCTTTCTGCGGACAAAGGGTCCGTCTCTTGTTTAATCATAATGGACATGGCCAATAGTGACCAGTCGAAGATTCAATATTTATTTCCATTGCTCTGGCCCTTCAAGGGTATTTTAGTCATTTTACATATGCTTTGGCCCATCAAGGGCAATTAGGTCATTTCACAATTTCTCTGGCCCCTCAACATTTTAGTCATTTCACAACTCTAGCTCTCAAGGGCATTTAGATCATTTCATAATTGCTTTGGCCCCTCAAGATCATTTATTTATTTCGCATTGTACTTTGGTCCCTCTTAAGTAAGTATGATTATAATTCATATATATATATATATATATATAAATTCCGAGAGTACATGCCTACTAGATAATAATAATAATAATAATAATAATAATTATTATTATTATTACTCTTATCATGTATATATGTATACATTCCGAGAGTAACCTGTACACTAAATAATAATAATTATTATTATATACTCATCATGATATATAAATTCCGAGAGCAACCTTCCACCTCCTAAGTAATTAATATCATTATTACTATTATATATCTATCTATGTACATATAATCCGAGAGTTTTAATTAAGGATCATCATAATTATTTCCATACAAGCATCATCTCTATGCTAGCCGATAGTTAAAGACCTACTACATAATATAATTATTACTCTTACATATATATATATATATGTATGTATGTATGTATGTATGTATGTATGTATGTATATATATGCCGAGAGCAATAGACTTAATGCATAATATAATTATTACTCATATATATATATATATATATATATATATATATAACCAAGCCGAGAGCAACATACCTAATGATTAATTATCATTATTACTCTATGTACATGTAATCCGAGAGCAACATGGATAATAATTAATTAATTAGTTGGCATTACAATCATAGTATTAATTAAGACAAGTCTATTATATCTCAGACTCATAATATATCTTAAAGGACAATGACACCATAATACGGAAAGAGTAATATATAATGTTAAATGATAAAATGAATAGGAATCGAATTTCATGATCATTGATCTACATTTCTTCATCTAGAGATTTTATACGTCTACGGTACCTCTTTTGGTTGCCCTACATTCATGATGGAAAAATTCGAGAACAGGGAGAGAAGATCGCATAGAGATTGCAAGAAAAATAGAGGAGACACACGAATTTACCCAGGTTCACCCTTGATATTAGGACTACGTCCTGCAAAGGAGGTTCCACTATATCGTTTATGTTTACAGCCGCCACACCGATTACATCAGAAATTAGGCTATTAATAGTCTCTTCAAACCGGGTTTAAAATCCAAACAAACAGAGAAAAAACTTAATCCGAATCACACGGGCCGGTTAAACAAAAGCCCAAAACCCGTCGGGGGGCTCGCCCCCCGAACCCTTCCCCTTTCGTTCGTACGCCAGCAATACTGTTAATTGGATAATACTTAGATTTCCCTAAGCTCACGTGGGCGAACCTCGTGTGAGAAACAAGGGGCCCTGAAGTATTCACCAACTCCAACAGTTCGCTTGTGTGCTCTACATCCGCTGATTCGTCTGCACTCTGCCCGTCACTCGCTCGTCGGTTGCCGGATAAAGCAAAGGAGAGGGAGAGAGGGCTGCCGGGCTGTGGGGAGAGTGGAAAAAGTGGAGGAGTCCACCTCACTCTCCCCTTTATAATGTCTATTGATTCCTTTCTTGAGAGAGAGTAGTGAGAGAGAGTGGTGAGTAAGGGAGAGAGTGAGGGAGAGAAAGAGGGGAGAGAAAATCGTGGGAAGAGGGAGTTGAGGGAAAAGAGGGGGGAGAGAGGGTCATGGGAGCGGGGGAGAGACCAATTCTCACGTCCCACTTTTTTTTTTTTTGTTGTTGAAAAAGTCAGGTCATTACAGAAAACTTCATGTTCAGTGTTCACGTGCATTTACTGTCAACTATATATTAGGACAACTAAGTTACCTAATAGGGCACTCTATAGAGTAATCAGCAAAGATTCTAACTACATCGTGAAGCTTTACCTTTTATCAAGGTTAAACTTCCAATATACTCATTCATTTGGAGCATATTCTCCATACTTCATTATAATCAGATGTACAAAGAAAGAAACTCCAATAGTTGCTTGCCTTATCCTGCTCCTTCAGGACCAATCTACGCGGCTATGGCGGCTCTTTGACATTAAGCTGTTACTTAACAGAATTCCTAACTACACTATTGAGCATTGTTATCGAGATGCAAATCAATCTAACTGTCTGACATTTTTTGTGATAATTTTTTTGGAATGACCATCCCCTTTCGAGCTAATCGATCTTTTGTACTCTAACTCCCGTGGAGTTTTTTTTATAATAGATAATTTTTTTCCTTAAAAAAATAGTTGTCTTCGTGGGATCAGTTTTTTTTTAGTTTTTGAATCATCTTAGGTGGTCAGATTTCTTATTATTAACGTTTTTATCCAATTTTTTTTTCTGATATATACTTGGGTCTCTTTTACATGGCAGTATCATGTGATTCACACTCGGACTGAAACCTATAAGAAGAAGGTACGTTAAAAAAATATCTTTTCATATAACATAATGGATTATGCATTATTTGGATTAACTGTAAATATACTATTTCAGATCGTAGTTTTTATTTATTTTCTTTATTTCCATGGTCTTTCTCCTACTCAAGATGAGCTACTGTGGTTTCAGAAAACAAGATGTGAATATGATTTACTGCAACTGTGGTTTCAAAAATCATAATCCAACTTTTAGATCACAGACAGCAACCAGCATCAACGATTAGCATATAGACACTTCAAAGCTCTATATTCTAAGACTTGGAAGCACCAAAACACCCAAATTCCTAAATTGACATTTGAGCACACATGAACTATCCTCCAGCACCTTGATAGACTTCTTAGAGCTCAAGAAATCAAGGAAGCTGCATTCACAAATGTCACCTTATAAGAATACAGCGTTGACGGATATCACCCATCTTTTATTAGAATAACTGGATTCTATTCAAGAATTACTTGTTACATTTGAGGAAGCTATCTTCAATAGTGAAGCTTCCTTGTGTACTGTTAACCAAACCTTGCTTGCATTAATACCAAAAGTTAAGAGGCCACAACCAATGCATGACTTCAGACCGATAAGCTTTCGCATCACATCTTATAGTCTAATCATGAAGATCATCGCCACAAGATTGCAGACACAATCCTACATTCGTACGATCAAGCTTTCTTTCCAAGCGAAGTCTACATGACAACATTTTAATCACCCAAGAGACGGTGCACCCACGAGATGCAGTGTAGAAATCCATGTCAATTAAATTGGACCTTGAAAAAGATTTTGATAGATTAAGGTGGAGCTTTATAGCCGATACCTTGGAAGCAGTTGAAATCCCATGCAAAACCAGATTGCTCATCATGGATTACCTCACCTTTGTGTCCGTGCAAATTCTTCGGATTGGATGCACCACAAAAGAATTCTACATGGAAAGAGGGATACAACTAGGTTGTTACTTTCTCTCCATACATCTTTGTCTTACGTGTTCACCTTATCTAACAAGCAGTTGCATACACTAGCTATAAATTGATAAAAGCTGACGCTTCTAACCCGATCTCGCATCTCCTAGTTCAAATGATATATCTTATTTATGACGCCTCAGTGCAACAAATGCAAAAAATATGATAATCGTCAGTAGATTCAAAAGTATGTTTAGCTATCAAATGTTGACATCTTCTTATGTGTGAATTAAGTAATATAAGCTAACACTACAAGAAAATTGTCATTTTCCGAAGGATAGAAATCTGTCGCAATTTGCGACGGATTTTTCGACGGTTTCATTTTCGACGGATTTTTCGATGGTCACGATCGTCGAAAATTTATTATATTATTATTTTATTTTTTGACGATTAGGAACGTCGATATTTTCGACGGATATTGATCCGTCACAATTTCTGACGGATTTTCCGACAGTCAGAACCGTCGGAAATTAAAAAAATAAATTATGTAATTTATTATATTATTATTTAATTTTTTCGATGGATTTTCTGACGGTTACGACCGTCGGAAATAAAAAATTAAATTATGTAATTTTTTATATTATTATTAAATTTTTTCGACGGATTTTTCGACGGTTACGATCGTCAGAAATGAAAAAAAATGTAATTTGTTATATTATTATTTAATTTTTTCGACGGATTTTCCGACGGTTATGACCGTCGAAAATAAAAAAAATAAATTATGTAATTTTTTATATTATTATTTAATTTTTTCGACGATCAAGAACATCGATATTTCCGACGGATATCCATCTGTCGCAAAATCCGCCGTAATTTCCGACGGTCGTAACCGTCGGTAAATATATAATAATATTACATGAGAAATATTTTATTAATATAATTACCGACGGTTCATACCGTCGGTAAAAAAATATATAACTAAATATTTTTTCGACGGTCACAACTGTCGGTAACTTTAAAAATAATTAATATTTACTTTTCCGACGGCCAAAGTCGTCGGTAATTAAAATTTCGTTATCTCACGCTCCTTTCGTTTCTCGCTCCGGCTGCTAATTTTTTTATATTTAAAAAATTCTTTGCGACGGTTGCGACCGCCGAAAGATCGACAATTGCGACCGTCGAAAATTTTTTATGGTTCGAACCGCCCGCCTTTTCCGGCAGTTGCAGCCGTCGGAAACTTTCAACGGTTCGAACCGCCGGCATTTTCCGACGGTTGCAACCGTCGGAAGCTTTCGACGGTTCGAACCGCCGATCTTTTCCGGCGGTTGTAATGTCGAAAACTTTCAACGATTACTTTTCCGACTGTTTTGACCGTCGATATTTTCGACGAATTTTTTTTCGACCGTCGCAAATCGATTTGCGACGATCGTTTTTCCGATGGATCGATTCCAACTGAAAAACTGTCGATAATTGCATTACCGACGGTTTTTGGACTGATTACCGATGGTTTGGCATTTTTCTAGTAGTGTAAACGCGATGTACAAGAAAATAATAATAGACGAGACATTAAATTTATGTTAAAAATCCTTCAATTAGAAAGAAAAAAATCACGGGACAATCACAAAGTAATATTATTTCAAAAATAAAGTATAATATCTTTCGAGTTTTTATCCAAACTTGAACAATAATCCACTAGAAAAAATAATCCTTCTATGAAAAATACTAAAATAATCAACATGAATAATATCACTTGAGTACTACAACTCTATATGATTGTGGTATTAAGAAAATCTCAAAGA
This sequence comes from Pontederia crassipes, assembly GCA_030549335.1. NCBI lineage: Eukaryota > Viridiplantae > Streptophyta > Magnoliopsida > Commelinales > Pontederiaceae > Pontederia > Pontederia crassipes. The sequence goes on from JAUKPH010000017.1 coordinate 10,974,355, forward strand.
TACTTCCAATTTAACTTTTTTTCTTGATTCTTTGCTCTTCAAGAGAAAATTCCATGTCTTTTTTTTTCTATCTCTAACTCATCTTCTCTTTATCCATTGACTAAAGAAAAAAAATCCCCTTTTTTCTTTTTCAAATCAACTCTCGACCGCACAAAACCAAAAAGAAAGAAACTTTTTTTCTCCCTTTTGATTCTCGATTGAACAATCCAAAGAGAGAGAGACGACTTCAACAAGATGTCTTGACGGCTGTTTCTAGGAGGATAACGCATGCTAGTCATTTAGGTTTAACTTGACTTAAATACCATTATCTTATTAATGGGCTGGAATCCTTTAAAGTCCAATAATCTCCCCGTCTAGCCCATGAGAAGGAGATCATCCATCAAGAATTATTGCTTGATCTTCATATTGATCGATCCAACATCTTGTTCTGCAATGACGGAGTAACCTCTTGCTCTCCATACACAAAATTCTTTATATCTACATCATCTCTATCCACATCTGGGCTCATTGTTTCTAAATTTATCTTGTACATAAATACTGCTCTGCATCTTTCATTCATTGAAGTCTGCCAAAGTTTCTAATTCATGAAAAATCACATTTTTGCTTCTAATGTTTTTCTTCTTCTTCGAATCTTACAACTTATATTTAGAATCTACATCTCCATAACCCAAAAAAATATGAATTCTTAAGCCTTGTCATCAAATTTATGTCCTTGTTCCTTTGCCACATGTGCATCTCTGCAACAAAAAATCTTCAAAAGAGAGTGAAATACAATCTTACTAGTCCACACTTTTTTAAGAGTATCTGAATCCAAAAGAACTTATGGATATCTATGAATCAAGTAGCAATTAATATTCACAGCTTCACTCCAAAAGATCTTTGGCAAATTAATCGTCCTCAACATACATTTGCCCACTGTCCAGAATGGTTCTATTCATTATTTCAACAACACCACTATGCTATGGAGTTTTGGGTATTGTCTTTTATGCCATGCTCTGCACGATAATTCCGGGATCCTTGATTGACATATATTCACCACCATTGTTTATGCGAAAACACTTTAGACAATTTCCTGTCTTTTTCTCCACCATGATATGAAACTTTTGAAAAATCTGAAATAACTAATATTTTGTCTTCATGAAATAAATCCAAACTCCCAAAAAGCATCATCAATAAAAGTAACAAAATATCTATTGCCACATGCAAAATTTATCTCAATGGGATCACACACATCAGAATACATCAAATCTAATTTATTTCTCTTCTTGGAATTGAACAAAAATAACACACTGTACTGTTTACCAAATAGACAATCATCACAAGTATTCAAAAATTTATCTTTGATAACAATGATGTGAGAATTCTTCCACAGAACTTGCATTCCTTTCTCTCTCATGTGTCAAAGTATTTTTTGTCATAAATCTTATGAAGTTTCTTCCTCTATTGTAGAAGACTCTTGATAACTTTCAGACTATCCAACCAAATTCATTTGAGTTTTGTAGAATACTTGACTTTCGGATCCTTTGATTAATTTTCACTTTTTGTCACCATGTGACTATAATAGACTTTCTTGATCCAAAAGCCAATGAGAAATCAAATTGAGGCGTAAATTTGGTATGTGTTTGACATCTTTCAAAATTAACTTACAACAAACATATGTTCAAATGCATACATCTCAAATTTCTACAATTTTAGACTCTATTTTATTGCACACCTTCATTGTTCCAAAATCACGAGACCTGTCACACTGAAGCATTTTTTTTAATGGAGTTGAATGATACAAAGCCTCTGAATCGATGATCTACTCAATTGAAGATTCTGAGACATTACATTCTTCATTTCCTTCATATAAAAATATGAGATCCTCATTTGATGACTGTACCAGTATGCATCCTTTTATTCTTTTGAATTTGTTGTCTTTTCTAGTCTCTACAATTTCTCTTGATATATCATTCTTTGCCACAGTTATAACATGTAAATTTTTCTTTGGATTGTGACCTATTGTTGCCGCGAACTTTTGATCATCTCTTCTCTATGACAAGAACATATGCAACATCTATTTCCATGCTCTTCCTCCTTATTTCTTAATTGAAACAATCCTTTGCCATGGACAATGATACAACACCATTAGGAGCAGAATTACAAAGTTCTATCACCAATATTTTCCAAGAATCTGGCAAGATACAAAAGGGGGGAATTGGTATTAAATCGAAAATACCTATGTTACGAAAATCATCGCGAAAGTTTAAAATCGATTCGTTAATATTTAAACCAACACAATATCAATCAAATCACATGCATAATAAAGTAGGAAGGAGAGGAAGAGAGATAGATAATATAAGATGCATGGTAGTTTGTTGACAAGGTTCGGTCTCATACAAAGAGTAAGAGAGAAAGAAATGAGAGATTTGTAACTTTGAGCTCAAGATGACTTCTTGAATGAAAAAAAAAGTGTTTGCCTAGCTTTTTCTAGGAAGCGTTACTCTTCTTGATGTGTTTTGAACCCCTTTTATAGCCTCCAATTTTTTCCTAACCGTTGGTACTAAAAAAATTAGTCATTATGTACTTTTCTGCACCGAAATGTCATCTATTTTGAGTTTTGGGTGTCCGTTTTAGATCTAACCGTTGAAATATAGCACAGACAACTTTCGGGCATTTGTTTGAGTTTCGAGCGACCTTTATAAAAATCTTGAAGTCTCGGACATTTGTGTCCCCTACGGCAACATTTTGAGCGTTCGTTTTTACTTCAGCGCTCGACTTAAAGATTTTCGATCGTTTGTTTTGTCATCGACAGCTTGATAGACCTGCATTTTTTTATACGTAACTTTTTGTATAGTTATCTAAATGAGACAATTTTTTATTCTACGTAAAACTAATAGAATTCTCTACAATTTTGATATTCATCATTCATCCAATACAATAAGATCATAGTCTAATATTAATTCAAATTTCAGTACATAAAGTTGACCATTTCAAATTAAACTTTTTTAGATATTTACTATTTTATACATAACTTTTCATACAAGTATCCAAATGAGATTATTTATAATCCTATGGAAAGCTCAAAGAATTCTCTACAAGTTTATATTCATTATTCATCAAAATTTACTGAGATCATAGTAAAATATTAATTCAAAGTCTAGTACACAAAGTTAGCCATTTCAAATGAAACATTTTAGACATTTACTCTTTTATACATAATTTTTCACATAAGTATCCAAATGAGATGATGTTTGATTCTATGAAAAGCTAACAACTTTTTATCTACAACTTTCATGTTCACCTCTTATCCCAAATCTGTCAATAAAGTAATCAAATATTAAATGTCAGTTTAGCACATAAAAATATTAACTTCAAATAGAACTTGTTGACCTTCACATTTTTTTGACATAACTTTTTATATGATTGTACAAATAAAGTGATTCTTAATTCTCTTAAAAGATAAAATAATCATCTATAATTTTATATTAATCTCTTTATCCAAATCGCATGATAGAATACTCAAACATTAAATACAAGTTTAGTACATAAAATATCAACTTTAATTTCAACTTTTCGAGCTTCACTTGTTTAAATATAACATTTTATGTGATTGTCCAAATGGGGTGTTTATTAATTCTTTACAAAGTGAAGAAAATTATATATAACTTTTATATTTACCTCTTAATGTAAATCTAATAGGAACATAGATAAATATTAATCGAAAGTTTAGTGCATGAAATAACTCATTTCTATTTAAACATTTTTTCGACATTTTAAATATAACTCCATTTTTTTGAGATTTGTATCATCAAAATATAATTATATAGGGGATAAAAACTTTGCTCCGATAAGTTCCAACTTCAATTAGCCATGAGGAGATCAAAATTGTCCCCTGGGGTATGACAAAAATCGCCTTCTCAATCCATGACTTCTTATTTGAGAATCATTTTTGAGAAGACTAGTCAAATACCCGTCTAATTGTCATCCCAAAAATCGACAAACCTTCTGTAAGATTATTTATCGTGTTGTTTCCAAGATTTAGCTTACAAACTATCTCCAACTTTAGAAAACATTATCGACCCTATTCAGTCGGCCTTTTTATTCCCAAGAAGTCCATCCAAGACAACATCCTACTTGCTTAGGAGCTTGCTCACTCCATGGGCCTGGGTAGGAAGAAGCACATCGTTGTTAAAGTTGACCTTGAAAAAGCATTCGACAAAGTCTCTTGACAGACTATTCACAATATCCTATCACTCACGAACTTTCCCACCAAATTCATCTCTTAGATTTGCATTCAATCTCCATCCTTGAGCTATCGTGGGCTTCAGCAAGGTGACCCCTTGTCCCCTTATTCATCATAATCATTCATGTCCTCACTTTTATATTCAACCGAGAACTTGCCACATGTAAGCAAACTTTTTAGAATAGGAAACTTCTCAATCACCCACATATTATATGTCAATGATTTGCTCATTTGCATCAATTGCAACCAAACCCTAATGTCACAACCTTATTCGAACCCTTAAGCACTTTTATCACCCCACCAATCTCCAGGTCAATCCATCTAAATCCACCATCTATTTCCCCCTCCCTTAACCCTCACATGAAGCAATTCATTGTTGGTCTATTCGGCTTGCATGCCAACTTTTTCCTTTTCAATTACCTTGGCATCCCCATCGTCCCCAAACCCTCTCACCTAAGTCACAATCCTTCCTCGTATAGAAGATTCACATTCACCTTAGTGGCTGGAGTCATAAAGTTTGTTCAATCGCAAGATGCTCCACTCTCATCAAATCAGTCCTCAACTCAATTCAATTTACTCGCTCAGTACTATCCATATCTCCATCAGCCTAATCAAGTCTTTTGAGAAGCTCTCTCATGGCTTCTTATGGGTCCCAGGTGGTGGTCATCGTAATTGCCACCTGATAAAGTGGCGGATTGTCCAGCTTCCTTTAGCTTATGGCGGGCTAAGCATGTGAAGCCTAAATCATGTAAGAAACTCTCTTCTTTCTCGGTGCATCCAGGATTTGCTAAATGGCAAACCCTCACCCTCGATTTAGCTAATCCTGAACAAATATGGGCGCCTCCACGCTTGGAAGGAGCACTCCCTGCAAAATTGCACTAGATCATGACGGCTCATCATTAATTCCCCACCAAATCTCTACCTCAGATTCAAGAAATATATTGGATACGGAGCTACCACCTCAATTCTAAACAACCCTTGGATTTTTTTGATACCCCTATGTTGGAAACCAACCTACTTAAAAGTCAATTCCCCCATTCTAAATTCAAATGTCGATTCTCTCATCTACTCTAAAGATTGGAATTTGCAACTTATCACCGCATCCTTTGATCCATCCCTGTATAAGGAAAACCTGACCATTTACATCTCACATTTGATCGATGATGATGCATAGATCTAGGCATTCGACGCCCATCTCCAAGCTTTGGCCAAGTTAGCTTATTGGTTTGTTAGCAGCCTGTCCACGACGCTTTCCGTGGCTGAATGACAGTCTTGGGCATTAGTGTGAAATATTTTGACACCTCCAAAGATTCATCTCTTCCCCAAAAGTTTCCCACCAGAGATAGTATTGCACGATTCTGTATGAGTCCATCCCCACCTATTTTTTAGTGTTCTTTTGCCTCCCATCTTTGTAGAAAAAAATTGACTACCAGGCATTGGATCCATGAAGGCTTAGACTTAGAGAAACGGTCGACTTCTAGCCTACATGCTCTCTTTGAGCACTATCTTTGCATAATTTGGACTTGCCAATATGGCACACGTTTTCCTTCTCGACGTTCAACCATTGAGATGGATTGGGCGCGGATGCTTGCGGCCTTTTCAAACTATGCTGAGCTTCACGCACCTGATTCCGCCGTTCTTAATCCTCTACAAATTACATGGGAGCCTCCTACCCCTTTTAGGGTTTGTCTCAACATTGATAACTCCTTTGAGGTGTCCGCTGAGGCCGGAGGTGTTGCATCTGTTCTCCGAATTGAATGGAAAATCAAGGAGTTCTCAATGACATCACACAAGGCTTTAATGATATTCTTAACTTTACATTAAAACACTATTATAGGGAGGCCAATCAGGCCGCTAATCTTTTGGCTTCTTTTTCTTGTTGACGTCATGACAACTTTTTTTGAGATGACACCCCTCCGTCCAGGCTTATCCAATACTTTGTATGAGGAGTTCCCCAGAGTTTTAGACTTTTGGTAATACATCTTTTACTTTTTTTGAAAAAAAATAATGGAGACAAGAATAGGATGTGGCGTCTCATTTGAAATTGGCCATGGATGCATAAAATTCAGTTCGATTTCTTGTGGCTAGTGGCACATATGGAAAAATCCTTACGGGCTAATGCAAAATGAAACTTCAATGCATGCCCGAGATGCCCAATAGTAGAAACTATTGTGCACACATTATGATTAGATTCTGCTTAGGTTGCTGGTCCAACAGCATTGTTAACCCTTTTCTCTACATTTACAACTACCGATTGGCTGCAATTTAATCCGCATGAGTCCACTGCTAGATATGGAGGTGTACCTTGGGCCACGGTGTACGATGCCATATGTTGGGGACCTCTGGCTTTGGAGGACCTAGTTGACCACACCCCTTGGAAAATATAGAAATGATCATTCGCTCAATAACATTTATACGAACTAAGGGGTGTTTCTCTGCGAGTAATTTTTGTATATTATTAGGTAGTGTTGTGTTAAATTACCCGAGCCCATCACATTATCCTGTTAACTTGTGACGGATCACATGTAATCTGGATTGTCCAATGCTTATGAAATGACAATATAAATTGCTTAGGAGAAAAGAGGCAATCCACATTATCGTCTAAGGTGCAATTTTTTAATTTCACTTTTTCCATTTGTCTTTTTACGGTTTTATTTAAATAAATTTTAAAACTCATTAGATAAATTATAAAACAAATTAAAAAAATTATAAAATTACTCAAATAAATTTTAGTTCATTCTTATGAATATATTATAATTATCATATTTAATAAATTACAACACCTCTAAGACTACTGACGGTGCACGAGGAAAGATTGTCGTGTGGATGGATAAAATACAATACTACAGACTGAGCCCTTTGTGTTACAAGGAAGGCCTCAAGCAGATAAATAGGAGGTCTTATTGGCTATGTTTGGTACAAGAATTTTGAAAATAAAATAGTTTTCGAGAATTAATCGATTAGATAAAAAAATTTAAGTTGGTGTTTAGATGAAAAATGTAATGATGACAATTTAAAAAGTTGATTTGATACATAAATTTTAGTAGGTGTTTAAATAAAAATTAAGAAGTCAATATATATTTTATAAGATTATTTCTATATTATTAATTACACAATATTTTTATAATTAGCAAATTAGATAGAAGAATTTTTTTAAGATAAACTAATTAATAACTAAAAAATGAAATATAAATGAAAATTTAACATCATATTTATATAAAATAATTATATAATTATAACTTATTTAGAATACCATAATTAATAATTTAATTATATTATACTAATATCATACTAGTTAATTTTTATTATGATATATGATAAGTAAAATAAATAAAAATATTTACGTCAATATTTAAACAAGAAAATATATTTTTCATCATAAATAATAATGGAAATTTTTATTTTGTTATAACACTAAGTAAATTATAGTAAATAATAAATATACTTCTTTTGTTATTATACCTAAATAAATTATAAATTTATGATAATATATAAATAATAAATAAATATACTATATATATGTATATATTATAATTATATAATATAATATATAATATATACATATAATAATATTATTAAAATAATAAGTTATAGGTCTAAAAGTAGTTCCATCTACTTTTATACCTATAACAAAAAAAAAAAAATTCAATTGTCCTTGCTATTTTAATAGCAAGAGCTTTACGGCCCAAATTTTTTACTAAAAATTTTAATTCTATAACATGTGACAGGAACTTAGCAAGTTTCCATCGTATAGGTTGTTTGGCAAAAATTTTGAACACAACCATTAGATACCAAGATGGGCAATGGCTAATCGGTCCAAACAACTATCGTAAAGATGAGCTGCTGATGGTCTGGAAATGGCGTGGATGCTGATAAATGGCGTGGATACACAAACAACAGAGTCATCCGTCTATGAAGTGGTTGTCCTATTACTCAATTCTCAAATTGAAGCCCTCCCAAGCATATTGCCGACTTAGACGCGGCAACCATTAACAACTTCGAAGGACATGGGATATCAAAATTATCCACTTCTATGGTGAAGTTCAATGCAGCAGCTAACCTCCTTGCCAATGAAGGATTACAAGTGACACTCCTGCTACCCGCCACATTTTAAACTATGACCAAGCTGGAATCTCAACACCACCCCTATTTACTTTTCAATGTAACCTAAACCCAGTGACTTAACCCCACTGGAAAAACAAAAAAGAGAAGACATCAAAGGCACGTAGACCATGGAAGAAGGAATCAATTCAGTTCTCCAATTTCATGATATGCACATAATTGGTTGCAAAATTCAAATGTGTAAGGTAATAGGGTTCACAGCCAAACAGCAAAGAAATAAGACTACCTTTAATCAGTCATTGAGATAATGTATAGCCATTCTCCTTGTCCTTCTCAGAGGTGAAATAGCTAGTTCAAGAGTCTTAATTTAAATGATAAACAGCTTACATGCTACTGCAATTACTGTATTCGGCATAAACCAGGATTTAACTATCTAACAAGATAAAGCCTGCAGTTTAAGACATAGTTAGAGGACGAGAAAATATAGTTTTAAGTGTTATAAGTTGTCAATTAAAAGAGTAGGGGGCAATATTTAGGATTTATTTCGAAAAATGGCGAGCCATATAAAGTTGTCTAATCAGGTCAAAATGTTTTCCGTCTAAGTTACATATACAGTCCTATCTAATGAAAGGAATTTCTGTTTGTCCATCCTAAGATTACTACCTTGTTTTCATAACATAAAATAAAATTAATTTTGGTAGCCTTTACTATGCATGCCTTGTTAAGCTGCATAGGGATGCATCTACACTTGGGCTTATCAATGTCATATCAATTAAACTGATATGTATATATATTGTTTATCTCATAATGCACCCATTGCATGATTTTTGCATTTCATGCTTGAAACATTGCTTCAAATATATATATATATATATATATCTAAAATCCCAATAAGATCAATCTTATATATTTATAATTTTATCCATTTTTTTGTTCCGCTGATATATATCAACGCCTGTTTATATATGTCTTATGGCTGACACAGTTCAAGAACTGTCAAGAAGCTCACAGGAACTTGCTTCGCCAACTGGTAACAAAACAGTACATAAACTTCTCCTTTTACATTTTGATTCAAGACGTACTTAAGAAGTTGGTTTTCTTTGATCGGATATCCCTGGTGTCCCCCAGGAAATGAAGGATGAACAGCCAATTTTTGGGTTCGTGGACGACGATCCGACGAACTATGACGGCACGGCGCAGAGGGTCGTCGACAATGGGGGGCCTCACATGTATGCTTTCCGCCTCCAACCCAGTCAGCCAAACTTGCAGGGAATGGGATATCATGGCTCCCAAGACCTGCGTCTTGGCTAGTTTTTTATACCAATATGCGTGGACATGCAGTGCACTGCACGCGTGTAATTTAGCAGTGTCTTAAGCTGAGACTCTATATACCTAGTGGTCATAGTTCATCCGTTTTGCAAGGCAACGTAGAACCTTCGTGTATTATTGAAATTTAATGAGATGAATCATGATACTCCTTGCACTAATGTTATTTAATTAAGTTACTGTTCAGAGTGAGATATTGGTATATTATTAGACATGCATGCACCTTCATGTAATGTTTTATGGGTACACAAATGCTACGTGCAGGGTATCTTCATGTATGTGGTGTTCTAGAGATTTATTATCAGGATGAATCTTCACTTGGATAAACATATTTTTAGCCAAGTGATCTCTTCATTTGTGGGTTAACTTCTCTTGAGGAGAATATTATATCCAGTTCTTGTAGGGGTGAGCATAATCTCTCTCCTTTGTCCTAAGAATGATCTGTTTATCAAACATCTACACAGAATACTGACAAGGAAAAGTTACTGTGATTTTTTTCTCCATAGCAAACAAAGTCATATGAAGAAACTATAGGAAAATAGCCATAATAAGATTAAATCAATTCTACCGAAATAGCCCCATCGTCAGTCTGATGAGTACAAAACCATATATATGCATATATGTTCTACATCAGTCGATCTAAACACAATGTAAGGATTGTTTATAAATAAAACCATATGAGAATTAAGTTGCACCAAGCTGGGTAATAATTAATATGCATGCTTTAGGTAGTGCGATCTAGATGTCTGCATGCATCCATGTATGTACAGGAATCAAAGACGAGATGAAGAACGGGAGATCGAAATATAAGAGACGAAGTATATATATAAGCAAATATAAATTAAAGGCCTCACAGATTTGCGTGTCGCATGTGTAATGTAATGGAGAAAAAGTAAAGATGAAGAAGTCTTAGGGCCTTGGATGGTGTGGAAAGAATTGTGTGCCCGCCATGAACGCATTTAACGGTGCCGGGTAAGCGTCCAAGAACGCTACCATGGGAGGTGCAGGTTCAGTGCCAGCTGCAGCCGTGGCGGCAGCCATGACGTTGTCTGGAGGAGAAGATGATCCGGTGAGGTGCTGATGGAAGCTACTGGCCCCGGCGGATGTAAGGGCCACTGGCTCGGCCTCGGGACCGTGGTCGTAGAGGATGCCCTTGAAGACGTGCCCGCCGATGCTGACGGCCGTCTGGTACGCGCACTCGTCCTCGGCGTCGTCCGCCGCGCACACTCGAACGCATCTAAAGGCCGCCTGCGCGCTCACCTCCGCTGGGTAACTCCCACGGCTTCTTCCTCCTGTGACGCCCAAAGACATCCCAAACGCATTCCAACCATTAGAGAATTTAGAGTTCGAGGTTACACACATGCACCATAAGTAATTCTGATGCACAAAATTCTTTGGAGTATAGTATTTTTTTTTTCAACTGAGCATGATCGTGGAGGAGAGGAGAATAAACGGAAGAATTAGGCCTCGATCAATTAAGCTTTCTTTTTTTAGTAGTAGCAGCAGACGACTTGTACCAGAAGCTGCCATGGTAAGATTGGGCAAGGTGGTGACTTCTCTCTGCCTTCTAGAGTGCTGCCCACCAGCACCGCCACCGTCACCGCCACCATGCGTGCCGCTTTGGTCCGCTCCTCCGTCGCCTTCGCGTTGTGAAGACATGGCAGCCGCGGCGCGTTGCTGCTGCCGCTCCCGGCGCTTGGCGACGGGGATCCATGTGCTCTTAACGTGGGTAGGGCAGTGGAGCCCGCGGCTCTTGCAACAGGTCCGGCAGCGCAGGTGGGCACAGTCCTTCTTGGCCTGGTTTCCGCAGTCCTGGCAGCTGAAACCCCCTCCGCCCGACCCCCGCCTCATGGAGCTGGAGCTGCCGAGCTCATGCTGAGGGAGACTAAGCTGGATCTCCTGGTCCTGCGGCGGCGGCGGCTGCCAGAGCTCGAAGCCCCGAGTAGTGATCTCTACTCCGCCCCCGCTGCCGTAGAGAAACAGCGTTTCTGTATCCCCTTGCTGCTGATTCCTGCTAATGCTCAGAGAGAACCCTGCCATGGCATGCATGAACGTGTTGCCCTCTTCTCCTCCTCCTATGAACTGAGATGTCCTCCTCCCTCATCTAAATCTAGCCGGTCATCTGTAGATATAGACCTCAGATTCTCACGGCTGGATGCATGATCGATGCTGCTGCTACTGCATGCAGCTTCTACAAGATCACGAGAGAAAGCATCGCCGCGGCTGCTTCGTCTCTCTGATCCTTATTTCCTCGGGTTCCTAAACATGGACAGTGGGGAATATTTATGGATCGATACATCATGCATGGGGATCTAATGGACCTGCGCTGCGCGCGCCTGCAAACGCCGCCATGGAGACGGCTGCCAGCATCGAACCCCCACCACCCATTAATTATTCACAAGGAACACACCCCACCCTTCCTCTCCCCTCCCAAGATTCCACCACTCTATCTATCCCAATCCCTATGCATCTAATCTCTCTCAACTTTTTGGGTTTCTTTATCTTAAATTTTCTCTTCTAAATCCATGATATAAAACGCTAAGATATATGATACATCTATGCATGGCAGGTAGCTGTCTTATACGATATATATATCTAACTGCCGCGCGATTAGATTCCCCATGCATGGCGCCATACGTCGGATTTTATGATTTCTACGAGATTTCTCTTCATAAAATCTTACCCTTAAGTTCTCTTACCATCTAAAGTAAGATTTCGATATCCCTGTGATAGTTAATCCTAGGTCGATGCACGATGGTGGTAAAGTGTCATCGGCCAATAATTGCATGCCCTTGATCTGCAACAATTAATATATGCACCTTTAAAATTATTTTTTCTTCTCGAGCCGTGTGTGCGCCCCCTGTTGTTGACTTGATGCTCTCCTCCTTTCTCACAAAGCTCACATGCATGCGCTCCATGATGCTGCAGCTGAGACACGTAACAATTAAAGTGATTGGATCATCTGCGTTCCCCTCCTGCAAAGGGAATGTACATGGATTTGTCTTTTTACAAAGAAACATGCAGGTCTATGGTCCTACAAATTAGAGATTTTGTCTCATCATGCAGGTAAGCATACATTTGTAGATTTAACTTTGAACGAGGTCAGGTCATGCTTGAAATATGTTGATATGCTGTTTCGTATTTCCGCGAGGTTAGACATGCCCACCTTGTGTAGGCATTCACAGATAGAGAGCATCGATGAAATTATGATGTGGCTAGAAGAGTTGTTTATGGTTTGCAGGGGAAAAAGTGGTACACAGCTGCTTAATTACTGTCGCCTGTTTGTGCTCAAGTATATCTCCATATGGTTCAAATTGTACGTTCATGTTCATCCATTTCTTCACTGATCTAATAAAGAAGATCCTCTGCGTTGAGATTATCACCAAAAGGAAGGAAGAGAATATTTCAACTTCCTCTTGAAGCCCTCTCATTGTTGAATCCGTTGCCTTGAGGTTACAACAAGCTTTCTAGAGGATTGAGAAACATATGTATTGCCATTGATCTCTTGAATCGCGCATCACTTGATTTTGATTGTTTTCAAATCATCGGCCTAATTAAGAATTGGATAAAGCTGGCACTAATTGTTCTTCGTCTTCATACCGGTCGATGCAACAACACAGTATGACAGAACGTTTCAGACCAGTCAACACTTAATTCGGCTTAGACTTAATTAGTTGCAGAGCAAGTAGAAGTGTAGAACGAACAAAGTTGGTTCTTTCTCGACAGAAAGAAGATGATATATTCACATATTGTTGCAGTTTACAACGAAGTTATTAAAAAGAACACACGTTCACATGTTGTATATTTTAGTACCCATTCTGTCGTTGAGAAGGAATTTCCAAAGCAAAATTGGATAAAATCCCATGAAAGTAAAATAGAAATCATTCATAGAGAAGACGAGCTTTTTTACTGTGTACTTCGGATAACTATATATGCTTGCTAAATTATTATTAGGGCAATATCTAACTTTTACAATAATACTCTTTATCAGGTTAAAGCTGTATAGAATTTGGCTGAAAACTAGAATAATAAATTCACAATTAAGATCAATATATTTATAAATATTTAATATATGTAATGTGAATATTATTAATTATATGGCAACACATTGTCAATATATATCTAGACATGTGTCTAATGTTCTATTAACTGCGTCACTTTTTTTTCTCATATGGTCCAAACATCATTTTTCTTTTTCTAATTGAAATTTGCATTGATAATTTTTTATGGAGCCTGCCGTGTATATTGAATTTAAAATGCTATTTTTATGTCATATGTTGAATTCGACAGCCATTTTCTAATGTTCTAATGAGGATAAATTCAATTGGAGATTATATTATTAATAACTTTATTTCGATGATTTACAAAAGATATTGGACCAATCGAACCAATTCAGAAAAATTTAAAAATTAAGCATCAACTTTGTTTTATTTCAGCAAATTGAGACAATCATTCTAAAGGTCACCAAAAAGTCACATAAGTTTTTGGACATTCCAAAATGCATCATAAATAGTAGTTTGAAGAAGAACCGAATCAAGTGTCCAGCCTAAAGTTTCGGACATCCAGTCCAAAATGCCCAAGATCAATTTTGGCAAAATTCAATGACATCCAATTCAAAATTTTAGACATCGAAACACTATAAGAACTGTTAAATAGCGATGCATCAAAATGATGTGACAGTGTGGCACTAATTCGACATCAATAACGTCTAAATAACGACGTCATTGGATCGACAAAATACGACGTTAACTGTCTCCCCGTAGCATCTATTTAACATTATGGCGTTAAATCCGGTGCTATTGCGATTCCACTTAGACGTTATTATTATGAGCCAAAATTAGAAAATACGTGATAAATTATAGCGTTGTATTGATGTCGACATCTTGCGACGCAAATTTAGCGTCATCGCCAAAATGACACTACATTGAAATGTCAGGAGGCGATATAGGCGTTGGAGACTTACGTTGCATTAACATCGATGGAATGCGATGCTAATATAGCGTCCATGCGACGCTAAGTCGATGCTAGCTCAAGAGATGATATTGACGTCGGAATCTTGCGACGCTATTGTGAGGCGTGGGAGAGACTATTTCATTGTGCCGCTAAGGCATCGCCATTGTAACGCAAATGGTATATTAATTTGTATTTAAGTAGGTAATGTTAATTTGTATAATTATATATGTTACCTATATTGAAGTAATAGCTGCAAGTGTCATCCACATGCCAAAGGACTCGCTCTACAACAACTAATGAATGTTCATCTAAATAGGTCTTTAGTTGTATGGCATAACATGCAATATGTTTTAGCAGTCCCGTAATAGCAAATCTGCACTATGTGTATAATACTCTATAAAACTCCATTGTTGATATGCAAGGAAATTTGTTTGTTATGGTATAGAGCAGGTAACCAAAAGAAGCCAAATTAAGCATGTCTACCCATACCACCTCATCATTCAGAATAGAGGTGAGCACGGTCGGGTCAACCCGAACCGCACCGACCCGAATTTTTGGAAAATATTTTTGGCTCAATTATAAGTCAGGCCGGGTCCAGATAAAAAAATTTAAAAAACTCGACGGGTTTCGGGTTAGGACCGGATCCAATATATAAAAACTCGACCCGAGACCCGACCTAGTTATAATAATGAAACCTATTAATAATATTGATATGGTTCTAATTATTCGATAATTTGATTCATTTTTAAGTGTTAAAAAATTCTATTGTCTTATTATATGATACATTGACATAATATTCTGATAAGTTGATGTTTATTTGATTAATTTATGATTTAAATTTACTGATTATCATAAGTTTTCTATATTTTTTATTTTTTTAAATATTTTTTTACTCCATCCCATTCTTGATTTTTTCGGACCAACCAGGCCAGGTACCAGTCGGGACCGGGTCTAAATTGGACCCGGCAAAAACCAAGTCGGGACTGGGTCAAGCCGAACTCGGGCTTGCTCTCCCCTAATCCACAACATCAACCATTTTTGGAACCAACTCCAACTCCTTAACTCCTATGCTATCTTCATTGCATCATGTGACCTCATTCCTTACCTTAAAACTCACTATCTCCAATTACCTCCTCTGGAAAAACCAATTGAAACCGATCTTGAGTGCTTTTGACTTACAAGGCTACATAGACGGCTCCAATCCATGTACTCCCATTAACAACACCTCTGCTTCTCCTGAATCTACCCCAACAAGCGATTCTTCTGCAAGCTACATCGAGTGGAAGCGAAAAGACCAGCTTCTCCTCAGTTGGCTTTTGGCATCCATTTCCGAAGAGGTTCAACCCAATGTCCTAGGACTCGACACCTCCTCGGAAGTATGGAATGCTCTCCAAAAAGCTTTCGACGATCCATCTGAAACACGTCTACTCCAGCTCAAAATACAATTACAGACATTAAAGAAAGGTGATAAATCCATTACCGCTTATCTTCGTCAGGCAAAATATATCGCTGACGAACTTGCCGCCTCCGAAAGTTCTTTGTCCACATCGGGATTCAATGCAGTTATCTTCCACAACTTTGACTCAGAGTTCACCAACATTATTGCTTCTCTCTCCTCTAGAAAAGAACAAATAATGTTCCCAAAACTACACACTCTATTGCTCAATCACGAGCTCCGACTACAAGCTCTACGCCAATAGGAATTATATACACCACAGGCCAATTACATCAAGGACTTCAACAACTAGCATGACCAACCAACAACACAATACAACCCCTCAACTCATAGCCGTGGACGTGGCCTCGGCCATGGACGTGGCCGCGGCCATGGACGTGGCCATGGTCGTAGCCGTGCTCGTGCACCAGTTTAGTACCCCCCCTGTACAGTTTGTGGCATACTCGAATACAACCCATATAATTGAAAATATAAACACCTAGCAACGTCCACTCCGGACATATTCTGCCCAAGTTCGCCCCAACCAGATGTTGCCAACTTTGACTCCAACTGTCAACCCTCTTGGAGCATATTCCGACTAGTTTCTTGATACTGGTGCCACACATCACACAACGTCGGATCTTCAGTCACTTCAAACTCCTGAACCTTACTAGGGTCATGAACAACTCCAAGTCGGTAATGGTATGACTATTTCCATCTCACATGTTGGCACTTCACTAATACCAACTGCTTCTCGCACTTGAAAAGTAAATTGTGTCCTGTATGTTCCAACCATTACGAAACCTTTGCTTTTAGTTTGTAAATTCACAATGGATAACAATTGTTCTTTTGAATTCTTTGCTAAACATTTTTGTTTTAACGATCTGAACCCAAAGGAAATTATGCTTCGCGGGCGCACCAAAGATGGCATGTACCATTTGAATGCCTAGCCGCGTCCGCCTCAAGCTCTCCTCAACTCCACCACAACTATAACCTTATGGCACAATCGTCTCAGCCACCCCTCCCAACGAGTTGTCTCCGGTGTTCTTCTCCATGTTCTCCATAAAGATTTCAAGCCTCCTGCAAATAAATGTAATGCATGTATGCGCAGTAACCCGCTATCCATTACCACCAACAACAAGCATCGCTCCACTGTAATTGCTCTTTGCTGACTTATGGGGTCCAACACCAATTTTGTCCTCTGAAGGACATTTTTATTATTATTTTTTATTGTTGATTATTTTTTTAATTTTTCTTGTATTTTTCCTCTGTGTAATAAAAATGATGTAGCCAAGCTTTTTCCATTATTTCATGCCTTCATTCAAGCCAACTCAACACTAAACTTGTCGCTCTTCAAACTGACCGGGGCGAGGAATTTATTGCCCTCTGACAATATCTTCAGTCTAAAGGTATTCAACATCGACTTACATGTGCTCATACCCATGAACAAAATGGCATAGTCGAACGTTGCATCGGGCATGTCACAGAAACCATGCTCATACTTCTTGCCCAAGTTGCTGCTCCTAAGAAATATTGGCATTATGCTGCAATCACAGCGGCCTTCTTGATCAAACGACTGCCCATTCCTGTACTCAGCAACAAGTCCCCCTACCAATTGCTTTTTCAACCGACACCGTAGTGCTGAAACCTTCGAATCTTTGGCTGCAAAGTCTATCCATAAATATGCCCTTATAACAGACACAAATTTGAGTTCAGATCTCTTAATTGTGTCTTTGTAGGTTTATTGTGACCACTCAGGTGCATATCGTTTCCTTCATCTTCCCATCAGTAAAATATACATTATCCGACATGCCACATTCCATGAAACGTCCTTTCCTTTCATGATCCCAACCCCCACACCCCCTTTTGCCCCACCTCCACAGCCCTCTTCGTGGCTTCACTCCTACTTACCTTTGGCCCCTCACAACAACACTTACCCACGCCAGCCTCTGCTATTGTCACGACTCCTCCTTCCTCCACTTCACCTTCTCCGACACACGGTACTCCTCCTATCCTATGCAATCACCGACCCCGCCAGCCCATCAATTACCGACAGCTTGCAGGGCTCAAAGCTCTCAAACTGTCACACATGCTTTTGCATGTCCTCCTTCAACCTTAGACTCCATGCCACCAACTTGCTTCTCCCGAGCAGTGAGGCATGCGCACTAGCATTCTGTCATGTCTGAAGAGTTTAATACATTGCTTAAAAATGACACATTGACCTTAGCCCCACGAACACCTTCAATGAACAATATCGATTGTTGCTTGTTATTTCGAACAAAATATAAACTTGATGGTTCTTTAGCTCGCCTTGTCACCAAAGGCTACCACCAAATAGTCGAGGTCGACTACAATGAAAACTTTAGCCCAGTTATCAAACATGTGACAATTCGCCTCATCCTATCTTTAGCACTCTATCGTAATTGGCCATCAAGACAACTTGACATAAGCAATGTGTTCCTCCATGGTGAACTCAAAGAATGTGTCTTTATGGAGCAACCACCGGGATTCGTTGATGAAACTAGACCATCCCATGTTTGTAAACTAAATAAAGCCCTCTATGACCTCAAACAATCGCTACACACATGGTTTCACACCCTTTCTAAGGTGCTTTCGTAGTTTGGCTTCCATGGTTCCGCAATTGACACCTCATCGTGCATGCATCATACCCCTACTTCAACCGCTTATGTACTAATCTATGTTGATGATCTTATAGTGACAAGTTCTTCTCAGCAGCTTGTGGAGGAGGTCATTGCTCACCCCCACACTCATTTCGCGGTTCGCGACCTTGGCACACTGCACTACTTCCTGAGAATTGAAGTTGTCCAATAGCAAGATGGTGTTAGTCTCTCTCAGCATGCCCTTTTCAGATAGTCGGTCTCCTGTGTTGTTTCCCAACCAGCCACCATTCAAGGATGGCAAGGGAAAAAGAGTTATTTTGGAAAGTTCACTTTATAAGTACATTGAAGACTCCCTTAAATGAGCCAATATGATGACTACATGACCAGTCCAGTCTCCATTTGTGCTTAGCTCCACGCCAATTGATGCAATTCCATTCAACAATCCAACCTTATATTGTCCAACGGTGGGGCGCTCCAATACCTTAAACTCACTCGTCCGGATATTTCCTTTGAAGTTCTTTATGTTTGTCAATTCATGCAAACACCCACAAAACTGCATTGCTCATATGTTAAGAGAATCCTACAGTACCTCCACACAATTACACATGGCTTGAAGCTCTAGCGCTCTACACAGCAGCAACTCCAGGCATTTTCGAATATTATTGGGCCGGATGTTCCATAGATCGTAAGTCTATCATTGGTTTTGCCACTTCGGCCCCAAACTTATTTCGTGGACATCCCGCAAATAGAAGACAATATCGCATTCTTCCACTAACTCTGAGTACAAGGCGATCGTTGATGCCACAGCTGAGCTTATATGGTTGCGTTCTTTGCTTCTAGAACTTGGAGTTCCCTCGCCCTCACCACCTATACTCTGGTGTGATAACATTGCGGCTACCTATCTTGCAGCAAATCCCATTTTCCATCGCCGCACCAAACATGTCGAAGTGGATTTCCACTTTGCCCGTGACGCTCATCAACGGCTGCTCGTGCGCTACCTCTCTACGAAGGATCGGATTGCAGATGTTTTCACCAAACCAATCTCTGGTGCTTGCTTCAACTTCCTAAAGAACAAGCTCCGAATAAGCTCCAGATCTTCTCGGGCTTGAGGGGACATATTGAAAACAACTCCATGTGTCATTGATGCGTGCAAATTAAGCACAAATATACTAGCAAGTATACTAGATCGAATCAAGTAATAAAAAGTGAATAGAATGTCGAACCCACGAGGACCAATCTAGATTCTTATCTTTCTAACTTAAGTTTATTAACTGAGAGAATAACAAGAATTAATTTTCAGATAAAAGTGATTCAAAATTGATGACAATCTGAGATAATGATGCCTTTAATAATGTGAGAGAAAGTAGAATTCGAACTTCGTATTATCTTAATTAACAATTAATTAAATATAGACTTCTTGTAGAAAATAAATAGATAAGAAAAGTATAGGACTAAAAAAACTTGAGAACCTAACTACCCTAGTATGGACTAAAATAAATATAATCAAAGCACGTTGAAAACTCAATCCACTTTAATATATTTTGAGCTAAGATGTGTTAATATGAACGATTGCTTAAAGTAAAGGACTAAAAAACTTGAGAACCTAACTATCTTAAATAGGAGTAAAATTAAAGATGTCAAAAATTTGATCAACTCCAATCTACTTCATGTAAGATGCCTTAAGTTGCAAATATTCGTTTAATGATACAATTGTTAGCAGCTAAAGCTAATTTACTAACAAAAATATCAGATTAACATAACTTGGCCCGAGTCAGAAGGAACTCGGCCCGGGTCAGAATTAAAATTCGCTTCGGTGCAAAATAATGAAGGAACCTGGCCCGATTTGTATCCAACTCAGTCCGGGTTCTTCACAGAGAAGAATCCGATCAATTTTCCCTTGCAGAATTGTGTAAATTATATGAAACTAATGCAAGAAACTAATAAACTCATATTAAGAATGAAATCCATATCATAACCATGTTCTCAGAAGTCTAAACAACAAAATATATTAAGAGAAAATCAAGGTTCAACGTAGTCTTCCTCCAATAACTAAACTAATCCATAATCGAAAGAATTAACATCAAATTCAAGGGAAAAAATATAAAATAAAGTTTGGAAATTATGAATCAAACTCCCAAGTGGTGGGGGACGTCTCTAGAACAAGTCCTTGGCTGAAACTATGCTCCAAACGATTGTCCGAAACCACGAAATCTCTATTTCTTCAATTGATTTACAGTGGCGCGCATTAGAGCTTTGTCTCTCATTTTTGGTGAGACTAGGGCTTCAAACTCCGAGATTGTATGACCTTTGGGTTCGTGGTACATCCATATTTATAGGGGTGGAGGCCTTTTAGAGTTCCGAGTTGAGTTCACGATTTAAATCAAAGTGGAAGTCGGTCAAAAAACTACGCGATCAGCCAGTTTGGTTGATTTGTACTAACCCGGGCCAAGTTTGTTCCAACTCAGGCTAGGTTCTGTTCAAATTTTATTTTCGGACATAATTCGATTCGGAATTAATTTTTAATGTCAACCCGGTCCGGGTATGATGTCAGCCCAGCCCGAGTTTCTTTTGAACTCAATCAATATGTGCTCTTTGTGCTTCATTTTACGTACTTTTTCAATTCGATCGCTTTGCACCTTCAAAATGATGATCCTAAGAATAAAATCAAACAGAAGTGGATAGTTTTGGACTAAAAAAACTTAAGAAAATAAATAAGAAAATAGATGCATGCAATGGTAAAAAACTATGAAAAATAACCTAAATGATGCATGTAAAATATGTATAAAAATGCATGCATCGGTCATCCACATGCCAAAAGACTCGCTCCACAGTAGCTATCGAATGTCCATTTGAATAGGTCCTTAGTTGTATGGCATAACATGTAATCTGTTATAGCAGTCCTGTAATAGCAAATCTGCACTATGTGTATGAATACTTTGTAAAACTTCATTGTTGATATGCAAGAAAATTTGTTTGTTAACCTATACTATAATTTAATTTAGTGAATAAAAATGTTAAATATTCCTATATATATATATATATATGTTACTTGCATATGTATTCCTATACTATATGTTACCAACATATGTACTTCTAAATATGCATAAATACAAAAACACATATATGTACATATATAGTAATTATACATGTATTGATGTATATATACCTACATGTGTATGCACACATGTTAATATATTATACATACAATATGTATCATATCTAAATTATAGATAAAATTATTTTTATATTCTTAATCATGAAATTATGAGGGTTGAATTAAGTGACATAATTTTCTTACAAAAATTAAAATTAATATTGATATTTAGCGCAATCGTAGCGACGCAATGGAGTCGACATCGCATAAAAAATAGCGTCAACTTGATAGCCGATGCTAACGCGATGCAAATTAGCGTCGTTTTAACACTTCAACCATTGTCGATGCTAAGTTAGAATCGCGACAATGTGCCTTAGTGTCGTATGTCCCAGATGCTACATCGGCATCTCACAATGGTGATGTCATGTCGACGCCAAGGCATCACTATTCTATTTAGCCACGAATTAGCGTCACGATAATGACACATTGGATTCGCTATTTTGTTTAACCGACTTTTTTTTAATTATTCTCACTTAATCCTACATATGTATAAATTTCTTTTAATTTAACTAATAAGAAAAATACATCACTTAATTCCATGCTGATAATTGTATGATTTACCAAAAACATTCATAGATATGTGATAGAAGTATAAGAATAAACATGTATGTATATACATATACATATACATATACCTATACACTTATATATACATTTATTAATACAAATAATATATGATTTAATTATTGTTGTATTGATAGAAGTATAAGAATATACATGTGCACATATACATACATACCTATATACATATACATACACATACACATATACATATACATATACATATACATATACATATACATATATACATACATACCTATAAACTTATATATACATTTGTTAATACAAATAATATATATATGTATGTATAAAATAGTTCATCTAATATGAATACCTACACATACATATACATATACACATACATACGACACATATCATATCACATTAATTGTCTCCATAGTTCTACTGCATCACTTTACCGTCATATTAGTGTAGCGAATATTGCGTCACTAAGCTCGATTCACATCACCACCGCTCCTGCATCGCTGCCGCATCCTCCGCCGACCCCGGCCGCTACTCTCAAATCCCACGAGCTCGCTGTCGTCTGTGACCTTCGCCACCACCAGCCACCGCTCCCGCCGACCCCATCCGCTGCTCCCGCATCCGCGCTCCCACATCTACGCTCCTGCATCCCCCGCTCCCGCATCGCCGCCACATCCCCCCCGACCCCGGCTGCACCTTACTCTCCATCGCCGCCGTTCCTCTCCTATCCCGTGGGATCGCCGCTGCCCGCGGCCTTCGCTTCCACCAGCTGCCGCTCTCACCGCCACCGCCTATGAGTCGAGCGATAGGGCCCTCGTGTTGAAGGCGAGCCAGATGCTATCCAAGGAAGGATCATGAATTTGGATCATGGAATTGTTAGTAATTATCTTTTTCCTTTGTGATGATTTGGATCATGGAATTGTTGTAATCCTTTTTTTCTTTATTGTTATTTGGATCATGGAATTGTTGTAATCCTTTTTTTCTTTATTGTTATTTGGATCATGGAATTGTTGTAATCCAATGTAATGTATAAGATTCTTCGTTGTATCAATATTCTTCGTTGTTTAACAATGTAATGGTTCAACCAGTGAGAACATTTCGCGCGCAGAACATATCGTATTTTGCGTCGTCTTAGCGTCGCAATATTTAGTGCCAAGCTAGCATTTAAGTAGAGCCACAGATGAGAGAGTTAGAGATTGTTTTAACGTCGTATTAGCGTTCAAATAGCGTTCTCAATTAGCGTCATCTTGGCGTCTCATTGGTGTTGTTGATGTAGTACCATTTTAGCGTCTCATTAGTGCTGATTTTTTTTGCTTCACCATGCAACTTATAGCGCCATTACAACATCGTCATTTTGCTCTTTGACATCATGACGACGCTAATGATTATCGATTTTTTACGTCTTTTATCGTTGGCACCATGTCGACGCTAATGCATGACTAATTTGTTTAGCCACAAGTTAGCACCGCATTAGCGACGGATTGTGGAGTCGTTATTTCACAGATTTCTTGTATGTTATTAGTATCCTAATGGTTCAACAGATTCGAATGTCGAAACTTTTTTTTTTCAAAAAGTACATAGAAACTTGAATTAAAGTTTAGAAGAAAGAACATCCACAATGATACACACTCAATAAGGCTATAAAATGATGTTCAAATTGTAGAAGATAACTTTTGTAAATGATCATCATTCTTGAACATTTGAGATATTACATTATATTTTATTATTACCAAAAGTGTTTGAATTTTTAAAGCACTTCGAGTACTTTTTCTTATAAACGTGCTTAATTATAAAACAAAGATTGTATAAGAGAGATATTGTACTGTGAAAACTCATGAATAATAAAAGGTGTGTATTCCCAAAAAAAAAAGTGTGTATTCCATCTTGAACGAAAAAGAATCTTCTTGAAAATGTAAAGGGATTTTTTTTCTTACTCTAGTTTGAATGAAAGAAATATGATAGTGAAAACTTTAAGTTGAAGCAGGGAATAGATCAAGGCACGCCAAACCTCATCCACAAATATATTTGCCTCTTGTGGTTGTATTTTTATATATTATTTATATTCTTCTTTACAATTTTTTATGAGTTTGGTTTATTTTTATCAAGCCTCTTGATGCTTTTGATTGAACATCATTCAAGTTTGGTTTCTCTTTTTTTGGATATTTCTTTGGCATTTTATTTGTAATTTATTTGGGATACTGTTCTTAATTATTGAACCAGTAATTAATATTTTTCTCAAGACTGAATTAGATCAATGTTGTTTATATGCCACACACTTTCTAAATTTTGTTTTTTTATTATTTTTTTCATGTTTCGACATTTTTTATCATTTATTTGACATTGGGAAAAAATGTCAAAAATTTCGACGTTCCGACAGTCGACGAAACCGTTGAAACTTCGGCAGTCATGACCACCGATATTTGCGGCGGTCGACGAAATCATCGAAACTTCAGCGATCGCGACCGCGAAAACTTTCGACTGTCAAAACCGTTGCAAATAATTTTTATAATATAAAAAAATTAGTTGACGGCCAACGACCAAATTTGGCCGCCAGGCGGCCAACCCGAAGGCCAATGGCCAGCGGTCGAGTGGTCGGATCCAGTCGCCAACCGCCCGAGGTCGGATCCGGCCGCCAATCGGCCAAACGGCTGGCCGGCCGTCCGCGGCTGGATCCGGCCGCCAGAGGCTGGCCGGCCACCTGCGACCCGATCCGGCCTCTAGGCGGCCGATCCGACGGCCCGCGGCCGGATCCGGCCGCGCCAGTGGTTGGATCCGACCGCCTGACGGTCCGGGCCGGAGAGAGAGAGAAGGGGAGAGCGACGCCGGCGGTAGAGAGACGCTGGCGGTCGACACTTGACGTTCGGTTGGGAGGCTCGCCGACAGGGAGAGGGAGAGGGAGAGAGAAGAGGGGAAACAAATAAAGCGGAAAGATGAGAAAGCGGGAAAACAAAAAAAAAGCGGGATAATGAAATTTTAATTACCGACACCTTTGACCATCGGAAAAGCAAATATTAATTATTTTTAAAGTTACCGACAGTTGTGACCGTCAAAAATTATTTAATTATAAAAATAAAATATTATATTTAGTTATATATAATGTTTATTTTTAATTTTATCGACGGTTTGAACTGTCGTTAATTATTACTTACGGTCGGAACCGTCGAAAATTGCGATGGTTTGGACTGTCACTAATTATATTAATAAAATACTCCTTATATTATATTATTATACATTTACCGACGGTTACAGCCGTCGAAAATATCGATGTTCCTAATCGTCGAAAAATAAAATAATAATATAGCAAATTACATAATTTATTATTTTTATTTCCGACGATTCTAACGATTAGAAATTCTATCGGAAATTACGACGGATGGATATCCGTCGAAAATATCGATATCCCTAATTGTCGAAAAATAAAATAATGATATAACAAATTATATAATTTATTATTTTCATTTACGTCAATTGTAATCGTCGGAAATTCTGTCGGAAATTGCAACAGATGGATATCCGTCGGAAATATCGACGTTCCTAATCGTCGAAAAATAAAATAATAATATAATAAATTACATAATTTATTATTTTCATTTTCGACGATTACAATCGTCGGAAACATTTTCGTCGCAAAATCCATGCAAATTGTGACGTATTTCTATCCGTCGAAAATTATCCGTCGGAAAATGATAATTTCTTGTAGTGTAAGTCGAATATCCATTTTCCGTTTCCGTTTTGACTATGATGAAATTATAATTAAAATTTGATGTTAAATCGAGAATTACCTCGATTCTCGCTGTCTAGACCACTATAGTAGCACAACAAATTTTTTTTTTTTTGAAATTCAACTTTTTTTTACATTGCATATCTTATATTTCATTTAAATATCTACTGAAATTAATTTATAACATCATCTTTTTAAATCTCATCTTACATTCCACTCCGTTCAAACTAATTTGTCAAATTAACTATTCGTTAAGTACTCAAAAGAACTAAGATTTTATTTTTCAAACGCACATGGTAAAGAAAGTTAATTAGAAAGCGTTAAATAATATCACAAGAGATGGTAAGTCATCATACTACAGGGGACAAAATTTAAGGAGGGCAATGAAATGTTGAATTAATGAGGAAAGATTTAGAGACATGAGCAGCGAGCAACGCATCATTTTTCCAATTCATATTAATGCAAAAGAAGAATAATAATTAATAATAATTATGCTAGGTTATGCAAAATAAGACATCCATGGTAAATAACTTAGTCAATATACTTTTATAGTTTTAGGCAGTGGGTTTAGGTCGAATCAATGTTGTTATCTAAAAAAATCATCCTAAAATATTTTTAAAAGGAAAATCGCATTCTATTGAATTAGTTTTCATAATCATACTTTAAATGAATATAAAGATATTTACTATTATAGCTAATATAAAAAACAATATCAAAGTTTTAAAGATATCAAATAAGAGTTTCGCAATATGGTAGAAGGACAATAAATTATAAAAAAATATTTATCAATAATAAGAATAATGATCTATGAACTTATAATATAAATAGAAAATAAATTTCTTGGATTCAAGCTCTAGACAAGTTTTTCTTATTCATATTTTTTTGGATCGGCCGTGTAGGTTATCGGGTTAGTAATATTTTTTTTTAAACCTTCAATTTCACCCAGAGATTTAACCATAGCAGCATGTCAAGAAAGTAAATTGGCTCCAAACTCATTATTGACAATTTATACTTCTCGAGAACAAGAGTAGTGAAGGAACATGTTTTAGTAATTTGGGAAACTAATTGTAACACTAGGGAGAAGGAAAAAAAAATATAAAAGAAAGAAGAGATAAAGATTAAACAGTCAAAGAAAAAGATTTGTTAAGATAAAGATTGTTGAATAATTCTGATATTATCATAACATCACATCCTCTATACATATGCCAAGTCACGATTTTAATTTTCGCTCACCAAATCACTCAACCCTTTCTCTTCCTCACATAATTTCCCACGAATGCAAATAAGGGGAGACGACATTAATCTATATATGAGGATGATGTTGAGAAGGCAAGAACACGAAAATTGTGACTTCCTAAATGGTACGTCCTTTTAAGGAATTGTCATAGATAGTCACTAACTTCTTACAATCAACTCGTTCATGATGTAGATTAGTTCATCTTGACGTGACTTGCACGAACATTTTCGTCGTCTTCTCTCATATGCACATTATTTATTTCAGATTTCTGTTAATCGACATGAACACCAAGGTCCGTTTGGTTCTAAGTTATAAGTTAAAATATCTCAATAATTTCGAGAATATGATTAAATATTAGCAGAATAAAAATAACTTGATCAAATTTTATTTTTTATAAAATCATATTAAAAATCGTGAAATTGTTATTATATTCCACAAAGTTGCAATATTTAGAATATCTCTGTTCTCAATGTTTTCATCTTTGCTTAATTTTTTTAAATTTAACAATATATTATTATATTATTATTTATATAATAATAATAATAATAATAATAATAATAATAATAATAATAATAATAATAATAATAATAATAATAATAATAATAATAATAATAATAATAATAAATAATGTCAATTTTGAGTTCAGACAATTCTCAATTCCTTAAAATTTACTCTCATTTGGAAACCCCGAGGCTGACTACGAAAACTGTTTTAAAATTTACTTTCAACAGCGAAAAAGACAAAGAAATGGAAAAAAAAGAAGAAAAAGAAAGCAAAGCGGCGTGCATGAACTCTGTTAACTGCGCGGATGTGGAGTTAAAATGAACATATAATGGAAAAACAAAATCCAAGGCCTCATTCATTTGTTTCCTCTCCAGTTTTCGTCGTCGATTTCTAGTTTGGGAAGTCGGTCGCGTTGCTACCCATGCCGTCGTCGAGGCGACTCCCCGCGGCCGTTCCCGGAGGCGGCGGCGGCGTCCTCCGACCGCCTGCCTTGCTCCCCCTATATTCCTCTTCGCGCTCACGGCGTTGCTACTCCTGGCGCCCGGCGGTGGCACTCCTGCCCCGCTTTCCACTGGTACGTCGGTCTCTTTTTCTTATGCAATCCTCACGCGACACAGTAACAGGAACCTTAAGTGATCTCAGCGTCCGGCCGGCGATACTCTGCCGCGGTTGGTTCTCCTGCTGGTTGCTGAGACTTGTGGTCCTGATGCACTGATGCTTATAGTTCGGCCTTTAAAGATTCAATTTAGGTTGGATCTGATTGATTGGCGTATCAAGCATTGAAGCGCACCATCTTGAGCAATGCCGCATTGGCACCGCATAGATGCTTTTTATGTGCAAAAATCAACTACCGTAACAGTGATTGCGGTGCTATCATTAGCGATTTTGAGGAATTTGCAAGGTTATTGTTACTAAAAGAGGGAGAGAGGAATCGCACGAAATACAGAAGAACACGAAGAGGAAAAACGGTGGCGGCTCTTTGTTATGAAATAATGATGATTACAAGGATAGGATCTCGGTCGAGACCCCCGTAGGAAAATTCTGCTGAAGCGCCTGACTATGTAGGGGAGCCAACTGGGTTCAGATTCAAGGCATTATTAATAAATCTCCACCTTGACTTGAATCATCTTCAGAGCACAAAAGCACGCCACGCCGCCGCCAGTCCCATCTTAAAGCTATTACTAAGTATTTATGTTAAGCAAGTCCAAACAATGTTGGAACTTGCCATAAGGAACAGATTTGGTGAACATATCAGCTGGATTATCTTCAGTGCCAATCTTCTTCACCTTGATCCTCTTCTCAGTGTGGATGAAATGATATCTGACATCAATGTGTTTGATTCTTTCATGATGTACTTGATTCTTGGCTAAACATATTGCACTCAGACTGTCACAGTGCACTATAGCCTGCTCCTGATGTAATCTGAGATCTCCAACTAAGCCTTTTAACCAGATGCCTTCCTTGGCAGCTTCCGTCAGTGCCATGTATTCAGCCTCTGTGGTGGACAATGTAACTGATGGTTGAAGTGTAGCCTTTCAACTAATAACTGAACTGTCCAAAGTGAAGACATAGTCTGTCATACATCGTCTTCCATCAACATCTCCAGCATAATATGAATCTGAGTACCCTGCAACCAAACACTCTTTATCACTTCTGTAGATGAGGCCAATATCAGATGTTCCTCTCAGATACCGAAAAATTCACTTCACTGCTTGCCAGTGCTCCTTTCCTGGATCGCTCATGAACCTGCTGACAACACTGACTGCATGAGCAATGTCTGGTCTTGTACAAATCATGGCATACATTAAACTTCCAACTGCACTAGCATATGGAACCCGAGACATGTACTCCTTTTCTGCATCTGATTTTGGTGCGAAGGCAACAGAAAGATGAACATTTGCAGCTGATGGAGTATTCAAAGGCTTCGCTCCAGACATTCCAAACCTGGATAAAATCTTCTCAATATAACTTTTCTGAGATAAAAAGAGTTTACCCTGTGCGCGATCCCTTAGAATTTCCATCCCCAGAATCTTCTGTGCTGCACCAAGATCTTTCATGTCGAATTCTGCACTGAGGAGCTTCTTCAGATTTTGAATGTCTGCCATGTCTCTGGCAGTAATAACCATATCATCAACATACAAGAGCAGATAGATGGTGGAGTCGTCCTTCACCTTCTTGTGGTATACACAGCAATCATAGGAACTTCGACTGAATCCCTTACTGATCATGAAGCTGTCTAACCTCTTGTACCATTGTCTGAGAGACTGCTTCAAGTCATACAGAGATTTCTTCAGACTGCAAACTTGATTCTCCTTTCCAGGAATGGAGAATCCCTCTGGTTGGCTCATAAGAATATCTTCTTCAAATTCTCCATGTAGGAAAGAAGTCTTCACATCTAGTTGCTCGAGCTCTAGATTCTGATGTGCTACAAGAGCAAGTAGCACCCTGATAGAAGTATGTCTGACAACAGTTGAGAATATCTCATTGTAGTCCACACCTTCTTTTTTACTATAACCTTTAGCAACCAATCGTGCTTTGTATCTCGTGCCTTCAACTCCTGGAATTCCTGCTTTCTTCTTGAAGATCCATTTACAGCCAATAACCTTCCTGCCTTTAGGCAACTTGATCAGCTCCCACGTCTGATTCTTGTGAAGAGATTACATCTCCTCACCCATAGCAGCGATCCACTGTCCAGATTCGGCACATGTGATGGCATCCCTATAAGAGGACGGCTCCAGGGACTCCACCTCTTCAGCTACCTGTAGTGCATAAGCAACCATGTCCTCGAAACCATATCGCTTAGGAGGACCCACTTCTCTGCGAGGACGTCTAGCAGCAATTGACTCCTCTTCAAGTTGCTCATCAGATTCTTCACCTTCTGGTTCTCCTTCTTGATGTGATCCTTCAGCATCATCCTCAATTTGAGTGATTTCAACCTCCACCTATTTACTGACACTCTCTTCAGCCTCCACCTTCAACTGAAGCATTGATGCTTCATCAAAGGTTACGCTTCTGCTGTGGATGACTTTGTGTTCTGAAGGAGACCAGATTCTGTAGCCCTTCACCCCTGCACCATATCCCATGAACACCCCTTCTTTGGCCCTTGGCTCCAACTTCCCTTCACTGACGTGATAGTATGCTGGACAACCAAAAACTTTCAGACAAGTATAATCAACAGGATTTCCTGACCATACCTCAGTTGGAGTCTTGAGATCAATTGCAGTCGCCGGACTTCGATTCACCAAGTAACAAGCTGTGTTAACAGCTTTAGCCCAGAATGTCCTATTCAGACCAGCGTTAGAGAGCATGCACCTTGCCCTCTCCAGAAGTGTCATGTTCATTCGTTCTGCAACTCCATTCTGCTGTGGAGTATCCCTGACTGTGCGATGTCTGGCAATGCTTTCATCTTTGCAGAACTGGTCAAATTCAGCAGAACAGAACTCCAAACCATTGTCAGTGCGAAGACGCTTCACTTTCTTCGACGTCTGATTTTCCACCAGAACCTTCCACTACTTAAAGGCCTTGAAGGACTCACTCTTGTGTTTCATCATGAATACCCAAGTCATCCTCGAGTAATCATCAATCACAGATAGGAAGTATCTCGCACCTCCTAATGATGGAACACGAGAGGGACCCCAACAATCGGCGTGGATGTAGTCAAGTGTCGCCTTCGTCCTGTGCACTGCCTTGCCAAACTGAGACTTTCGCTGTTTGCCGAATACGCAGTGCTTACAAAAGTTTATCTCAGATATCTTCTTCTCCCCTAGAAGACCTCGTTTGCTGAGGATATTCATCCCGTTCTGACTCATATGCCCAAGCCGTATGTGCCACAGCCTGGACATTTCTGATTCGGATGAACTAGCCACTGCAGCAACGCCAGAGACTGTCTTGCCTTGTAATACATACAAGGACTTCTGTCTGACTCCCTTTAGAACCGTAGCATCACCTTTCATGACTATGAGGATGCCTCCAGCAGCATTGATCTGACACCCTTTAGAGTCGAGGACTCCAAGTGATATCAAATTCATTTTCAGTTGCGGAACATGGCGGACATCTGTCAGCGCCCTCACAAGATTGTCATGAGTTCTGATCTGCACAGAACCGATCACAACTATCTGACAAGCTGCATCGTTGCCCATGATGACGTTTCCACCATCAATCTTTTGATAAGTTGAGAACCACTCTTTATTCGGAGTCATATGATAGGAACACCCCGAATCCAGAACCCAACTATCCGCCAGACATCCTTGATCAGAAGCAACCAGAACCAAATCATCTTCGGAATTTCCTGTTTCATGTGCCACCGCAGCGACAGGGGCCTTCTTCTTCTTCGGACAATCCTTTTTCCAATGACCTGGTTCCTTACAGTAATTACAGATGTCTTTCGCAGTGATTTTCTTCTTTTTTGACTTGGATTTCTTTGAATTTGAGGACTGACCCTTCTCTGCGGTTGATATCAAACCCGCGGCCTGAGTCTCTACAGAATTTCCAGATGCCCTATGCCGAAGTTCACGAGTATGGAGACTCGATCTTACTTCTTCCAGACTTATAGTTTCCTTCCCGATAATCATAGACTGAACGAAATTTTCATATGATGGAGGAAGCGAAACTAACAGAATTAGGGCAGCATCTTCATCCTCGATCTTAACATCGATATTTCTGAGTTCCATCAACAAAGAATTTAACTGATCAAGATGTTCCTTCAGAGGGGTACCTTCCTGCATGCGGAGAGAGAACAGACGTTGCTTCAACAGCAACTTGTTGGTGAGAGACTTCGTCATATATAGACTCTCGAGTCTCAACCACAGACCGGCCGCTTTTTCTTCATCTGCGACCTCGATTATCACCTCATCCGCCAGACACAACATGATCATCGAGCGCGCCTTCTCCTCCTGTGCCGCCAAAGTTGCGAGGTCGATCTCCTTTTCTTTGCCTTTCGAGTCTTTCTCCTTTGGCTTGTGCTTCGACACGTTTGAGAGCGGCGCCCAGACTCCTTGTTGCTTCAAAAATGCCCGCATCTTGATCTGCCACAACCCGAAACTGTTTCTGCCGTTGAACTTCTCCACGCTCACGTTGTGCGACGCCATCTCCCTGCTGATCGAGAATCGTTGACAAACCCTAAGGCTCTGATACCAGTTTGTTACGAAAAGAGGGAGAGAGGGATCGCACGAAATACAGAAGAACACGAAGAGGAAAAACGACGGCGGCTCTTTGTTATGAAATAATGATTATTACAAGGATAGGATCTCGGTCTAGACCCCTATGGAGTTTATATAGGCACTCCCTTTGACAGATGATAGGAATTACATACGGACTGGGACTCTAAATAAATCCCCTGAAAATAGGACACCTATCTCGTGATAAGGAATTCTGAGGAGAAACCCCCGTAGGAAAATTCTGCTGAAGCGCCTGACTATGTAGGGGACCAACTGGGTTCAGATTCAAGGCATTATTAACAGTTATCATGTTAAGTACTCATGCTTTATCCGTTAATTTCAGTTTTGCTTATGAAGGTTCCAGAGTACCATAGAATTTGCATCCATGTAGCAAAAGATTTTAAATTGTCGTTATCTGTTTTTAATATGCAGTGCAGGTACATTTCAGCCATTCAGATTAATATTTTTTTCATAGAAAAAATTATTTGATGTTGGGCAAAAAGAGTGGTATTTTCATGTTTAGTTGATCTCGAAGCATCTGATATTTCTTCTTGCGTTGCCAGTACATATCTTCCCATCATCACTCATCTCCTCTACCGGTAGTTCTATAAGTTTGACAATACGCTAGGCATTCCCAATCAAATACCACAGTGAAAAGATTCTTTGCTTAATGTGATATGTACCGTAACCATTAAGTGTTATGAGGATTCCAATATTCATGATGCAGCCTGGATAGTTCACTTTATGCAACAAAATTTGTCATTTTTGTTATGTCCAACTTCAATTTATTTGGTTATCTGCATGTTTACTTTTATAAATGACTGTAAATGATAGCCTCGAATCAATAGAATATGGAAGAATTAGAAAAGGAAAGTATTATAGTGAACACTTATTATGTGCTTCTGAGCTTTTGAATTCACTTTGGAAGTTTATTTCATTTATGATTAATATTATAGTTCCAGATCTTTTACAACATTAGTTGCAATTTCTGGGTCACAATAATCCTATACCTGTTGTCACATTTGTAGTTCAAACAGGCAAATTCATATCTTCAAACTGGAAAGAATTGGGAAAGCGGAGTCTTCATTTTCTGATGAGAAACTTTTACCTGTCATCATGGAAAATTGATGGTGTAGGTTATGCAAATTCACATGAAATGACATCCATACGTGTAACTCTCTTCTTGGATGAACTATTTCTACTTCAATGCACAATATTCTAACCAGTATACTCAAAGCTACTCCTTACATACTTTTGAAGTCACTTCACAACATTTCAATTGCCGAAAGAAGACCTGCCACAATTGAACTGAAAAAATGACCATCTCTGTAGTTTGTTACAAACTACAGATGAAAATACACCAGGTCACCATTCACTTACTATTTTCACCCATATACATTATGCTATTTATTTCCATTGCTAGCTCAAAAAGATTAACATGATGCAGATGTACATAAAATTCTGGATTCACCTGCTAAGTTAGTGAGACGGGTAAGAAATTGAATATACAATACTATCTGTTGGGTGTTGTTATTGCCACTTAGCTGATCAGAACTTGAATACCATTTTTTATGATCTTATTCAAGATTTTGTATTCTGATCAAGCTTTTATAGCTACTTTTCTGTATTTCATCTTATTTCTTACCTTCCTGTAAACAGCAATTGAGGGAGAAAAGTAGAAAGAAGAAAGTGATTGGGATGGTTCATCAGGATGAGGAAGCACTGGTTAGGCTTGAAAATGCTGCAATTGAGAGATCAAAGGTTGTTGATTCTGCAGTACTAGGAAAATACAACATATGGAGGAAAGAAAATAAGAATGAAAATCTGGATTCAAATGTTCGTTTAATGCATGACTAGATAATCATGGGTAGGGTCTATTCAGTCCTTGCCAAAACAAGGAATAAGCTTGATCTCTATCAAGAACTACTGACTCATATCAAAGAAAACCAGCGGACGGTTGGAGAGGTCAGTGCTGATTCTGACCTTGACCAGAGGCAAGTTACTATTTTATTTCTCCTTTAGGATCCATTTGTTTGTTTAAGTATGGTGTATGTTAACTGTAGTATTTCAATCAATAGTGCCCCAGGGAAAATAAAAACAATGTCTCAACTTTTGTCCAAAGCAAGAGAAGCATTGTATGACTGCAAGGCAGCAGCAGCAAGACTCAGAATTATGTTACAATCAGCAGATGAACAAGTTAGAGGCTTGAAAAAGCAAAGCACATTCCTTAGCCAATTGGCTGCAAAGTTGATTCCTAATGGAATTCACTGCCTATCTATGCGTTTAACTATAGACTATTACCTCCTCCCACAAGAGAAAAGAAGATTTCCTAGAAGCGAAAAATTGGAAAACCCGAATCTTTATCATTATGCCCTTTTCTTTGACAATGTTCTGGCTGCATCTGTTGTTGTTAACTCAACTGTTATGAATGCCAAGGTATCAAACTTCTTTGTTCCTTTTGTTATTTTGTTGTTATATCTCTACAAGTCAACATCCAAATGAGCTAAACTTTTTCAGGAGCCAAAGAAACATGTTTTCCATCTTGTTACTGATAAGCTGAACTTTGGGGCCATGAACATGTGGTTTTTGCTCAATCCACCTGGAAAAGCAAATATTCATGTTGAGAATGTTGATGATTTCAAGTGGATAAACTCATCATATTGCCCAGTTCTGAGACAACTCGAGTCCGCTGCGATGAAAGAATACTATTTTAAGGCAGATCATCCAACAACCCTCTCAGCAGGCTCCTCCAACCTAAAATACAGAAACCCAAAGTACCAGTCTATGCTGAACCACCTAAGATTTTATCTCCCTGAGGTCTATCCCAGGTTAGATAAAGGTTAGATAAAGTACTTTTTCTTGTTGATGACATTGTTGTTCAAAAGGATCTGACACCATTGTGGTCTGTACATCTTAAAGGAAATGTAAATGGTACAGTTGAGACTTGTGGCGAAAGTTTCCACCGTTTTGATAAATATCTCAATTTCTCAAACCTTCATATTGCTCGTAACTTTGATCCTAATGCATGTGGTTGGGCCTATGGTATGAATATGTTTGATCTTGATGAATGGAAGCAGAAAGACATTACTGGGATCTATCACAAATGGAAGAATATGGTAAGTTCTGACGAGTTTTCATCATTGAATGCATAGGAAAATTCATGATTTCTACAAGTAGGAGTTACAAACATGTTTAATAGAGCCGGGCACTGTAAATGGAACCTTTTTTTATAAAGTGCCTGAAAGATTATTATTTCCTGTTCTGGAATTAGTTTCATGATAATAAAAAACTAATATGTACTTTATAATCATTAACATTTGAAGTACTTAACAAATTTTGGAGCAATGTACAATGCATCCAAATAGGCATCATGCACCTAGTATCATTGGAAAACAATTGATTTTTTTTCTTTTTTAGCAGACGATTTTTTTGCCGCATCTTATGTGGATGCCTGTTGAAAAGTATCAGTGTTTTGATGCTTCATCTTATGTACGTGCATTATATTTCATTTGTTTGATTTTTTAAGGACAATGCCTTATTTATTTTGCCCCTTTCTCTTGCTTATCTAGAATGAAGACAGGGTACTTTGGAAACTTGGGACACTTCCTCCAGGACTATTAACATTTTACAAGTCGACATATCCACTTCACAAATCATGGCATGTGCTTGGCTTTGGGATATAACCCTAGCATTGATCTCTCAGAGATAGAAAATGCTGCCGTCATTCACTATAATGGTAATATGAAACCTTGGTTGGAGTTGGCGATGATGAAATACAGGCCTTACTGGACCAAGTACATCAAGTATGATCACCCTTATATTCAGGGCTGCAATCTAAGTGAGTAGAAAGAATCATTGAGCTTACTACACCAGCCAAAATATGCTTGCTTGGACTGAGTTAGGCTGACGAAGTTCAAGGGTCCTTGTGGTAGATTCTCATATTGTAGGAAGTTGTAGATTTGAGTTCCGGGTCACTCGTCTTTGATAGAAGCTGTTTTGGTCATCTGATCCTGTTTCATAGAAGGTATTCCAGAGTTTCACTCCTGCACTATCAGATGTGCAGGAACTTACTTGAAGGGATCGAAGCAATTTTTTTTATTCTTTTGTCCCGACATTGTTTTTTTCTATCAATTCTAGTTGGGCGGTGTTTGTTCTTCTTAGTCTCTAGGTTTTCGAACATTGTATCAAGGATACTGGATAAATTACCAAAACCATTGCATTTGTACTGGAACTGATCCTATAAGTCTATTGACATTAAGAAACCTGTAAGACGTACTTTTTATGTTATACTTATATTTGTCAAAGTGTATATTAACTTGATGAACTAGTCATCTTTCTTACAAGTCTTTGAGAAGAAACTCATATTTTTATATTAATATGCTTAATATTCTTACATGTGTGTTAAATATTTTGCATCGTGTGAACCAATTCAAAGAGAAGTATTTCTTTGGATTCCCGGTTGAGAAATAATTACATGTTTTCATCACTGTGATTTAACAGTCTTTTCTGTGAATTTCTACTGACGTAATTACCTTGTCATCTCCCGTGATCCTGGCAATTTACTAAGTAAACAGCAGCCTCAGGCCAACAATCTAAGCCCCCGTATTTTTTCTTGAAATCTGAGATAAGTTCTCTAAAGCTGATAAATCCAAGGTCTTCCTCATTTCAATGCGGTCTGATGCGAGGGCCGTTGCTTTTCCAGTACTCATGTATTATGAACATGTAATGAATCATTTTGAAACTATAAAAAGATTCCTTCAAATAATTTAATCTTAATGACCTGGCCATCTATGTACACACTACATATCCATGTTCTGTTATCTCTTTCCATTTGAAACAAAGAGAACAGGCGCTCCATCCCCTTTAGGAGTTGCAGACTTCACTGCATCAAGTATATAGTTCTATTCAACTGACACTTGTAACATATTTACACTGCCGTTTCTTCTCAGTTCAAAGAAAAAGAATTCGGAGACTTTCTTCATGATGTGCATGAGGCGAGATCAGTACGAGTTCCCCCTATCATTGCTGCAGTTGGCCGGATGTCTCGGTCCGATGCCCTTCTTGGCAGTCGTGCGGCCAGGGGATTAAGTTCTGCGGAGGGAAGCAGCAGTCGCACGGCTGCGGGCACCGCTGTGGCCGCTCCGCAGGCGAAGCCGGAGGTGCCGGCAGCGCACTCCCATGGCCGGTGGAGGCCGCGTGCCTGAGGGGCCCCCAGCACTCCACCCGGTTGAACTGGGGAAGGTTGGAGTGGAAGTAGACCCACACCATCGCCTCCTCCAGCTCCGGGTAGTTGTTGAACAGGCTCCCGTCGCCGTGGACGAATGCCTTCAACACCTGCACTTGTAACCCACGCATGCATGCATGATCAGCGAATCAACTGAAACATGGGTGCATCCATGCATGCACGAAATGAATGAAAGGTGCGTAACTACGTGCGTACCACGGGGAGCTCTTTGGAGAAGATGTAGTAGCGGAGGTTGGCGATGAGGTCGAGGAGGACGTGGCCACCGCTGATGTGGCAGTGGACGTGGAGGGACATCTTCCCCTGGACCTTCTTCCACTCGGCCACCACTTCGTCCCTCTGCAGCCGGTTGTACCACCCCTGCAGCTGCTCATTCGTGCATCATCCCATTCCATTGCATGCATGGTTCAGTTTACTTGTCAGTGGATCGGATCACATACGATACATATATATGAGTGAACTGTTGTTGCATCATCCATTTGATATTACAATTGGTACCTGGGCGCGGTTGATGGTGTTGGAGACGGCGAGGGTGATCTTGGCGGTGATGTCGCTGTGGGTGAGGGTGTAGGTCCTGGGGAGCTTCCCCGGGTGCTTCTCCTCGTCCACCCCCAAGAACAGCACCTTCAGCTTTGAAGCCTCGAATATCGCAGGGCCGAACAATCTCGCAACCTGATCAAGCAAACAGGCAATGTCATCGAATCCATCAATCCCTCATCGTCTTATTAAATTAATAACTTCCAAAAATTGAATCCAAAATCACTTCAACTCCCGTTGGTTAATTCGGGGCACAACATGGTGCGGACCAATCTCATTTATTTATTTACATATGTATAATACAGAAGCATAAGTTTTGGATGAACTCATTAACAAGATGCATCTTGTGGGGTTGTCCGGTTTGTACTTGTAATATTGTATCAAATTAATATACGGTAACGAGAAATTGTCGTATAGCAATCAAACCTCGTTGTTTACTCGGTATTTTGTTCATCGGTGCCTCATGAGACACGTTCTAGTAGTAATAAAAATATTAAAATAAGGTCGTTACTTGGCCCCGGTAGGTTGGGTGCTTATTAACACGAGGACTTTGCGTGCAACCACACGCATTTGAATGTGGCTGTGATATTTTATTACTTTTCTATTATGCTGTCCTTTTATTTAGTAGGTCAAAAAGAAAAAAAAAATTGAAGTTTGATCGGCAGGATTAGGGACTAATAATTCCGAGTTTAATTTTAGAAGTAATCAAAATATTATTTTTTGTCTTTGTTTTGATTCTGAATTAATCAAATCCTACTGGTTTTTTATGGGAAAAAAAGCAAATTAACATCAAAGGTCGTAAATTTGGAAAATAATTCCAAGAATTTTAGGTATAATTTTTTTTTGTATCTCAATTATTTTGTCGTCATTTCCGTTGATTAAATAGATCGACGAACAAGATTGGAAGAATATAACTCGCAACTAAACAAATAATAGTTGGAAAAATAAAAATATAAGAAATCGCTTTAGCTACTAAACCTTAAATCATCATGAGAGAAGTTTAATATTCGAATTACTTGATCTAAAAACTGATTTATTTCGGCACCTAACTTGTGTACGTAGCAATAAATACTAATAAAAATAAATAAATACAAGAAAACGAAAAGGAACCCACGTCACTCGAGTAACGTTTCTTCACTTCTTGGCGTGGAGCTCGTCTTTGTTTTCTTTTTTTCCCTCTCGTTCATTTGATCTTATGATAAATTTATAGAGCATT
Source organism: Pontederia crassipes (assembly GCA_030549335.1). Classification (NCBI taxonomy): domain Eukaryota; kingdom Viridiplantae; phylum Streptophyta; class Magnoliopsida; order Commelinales; family Pontederiaceae; genus Pontederia; species Pontederia crassipes. The sequence goes on from JAUKPH010000017.1 coordinate 11,014,287, forward strand.
AGAATTTAACAATTCCAAGAAAAAAAATGCATAATTATGTCTTTTTTACGTATGAGCAATAATTTCTCATGTTCGGAAATTAAACTCCAGAAATATGAGAAGAGGGAGAAACAAAAGATGTCAGATCATAAACTTTTGCCGTCTTCCTCTTTCTTTTCTATGCAAGCGAAAAAAAAAACGCAGCAGCAAAATATTTGCTGAAGAAACATAGAATGTGTTATTAGAATGTACAGCTAACGAGAACCTTACTGGAACAATGGAACGCCTGGGAGATCTCCCCGGCAACGGAGCTCTCTTCTTCAGCTCCGGCGAGCTGCTCTGCTTCTTCAGCTGGACAGACGGCAGAAACAGAGCCGCCGCGAACCCCATCTTCGACGCTGACCAAACGAGGAGTTGCGAATTGAGGCGGCGATGTAAAAGCAGAGCGCGATATGAACTGCCGCTGCGATCCAACGCAGAGAAGCTACGGAAGCAAGAGGGAGGAGATCCGGAACGCACACAAAAGAAGGAGAAAAAAAAAAAGTTGAGATGGTCACAGAGATACGACACTCTGCATCTATATATTTGCTAGCGATGGAGCTCAATTTCTGGGTTGCTCGTTCGTTGTCTTTGTAGTTGTGTTCTGACCGGTTTCATGCGTGAGGGGTGAAGCAATCGATCTTTCGCAGAAGACGACATGGAGCGCTCTCGCTGTCAGAAGGTTACTTGGACCGATCCAAAGTGCGTTGGCTCTCTTTGTGCTCTGCTCGGCTGCGTGCTGCTTCTACTGGCACTACTACGTCTACGCTGGTGGTTGAAGAGAGGTGCACGAAAGGGGGAGGAGAAGTGGGAGCCGTGTGGTTCTGGATATCCCTTGCGTTAAAATAATAATATTGTTATTATCATTATAATGATAATTATTATTATTAGGTCAATAACATGGTGGAAGAAAAAGGAAAAAAAAAGGTGAATGCAAATAGTCCAAATTCAAACATTGGCAAAAGAAACTTAGCAGTTAGATCTGAATAGTAGGCACTTAATAATAATAAGAGTTTAATGAAATGCTCTCAACTTAAGTTGGAAGCATGTTGCTCTCATTCGGATGGTCCAGATTTCGTGAGGCTTATGTTGCGGAGAGGGAGAGGGTGGCAAAGACAGGAAGAGGTGGCCGCAACAGAGTCGGGTCCGACGATGGCGCGGCGATAGATGGGAGGGCGGGAGGCGTCGCATTGGAGGAAGAGACGCAAGCAGAGGCCATGGCGGCGGAGTCAGATCTCGTCCGACGAAGGAAGAGACGTGACGAGGGCAAGGGTGGCTTGAGCAGAACACGGCGATGGCAAGGTCAGCTCGCGGAGAAGGCGACAGCGAGGTGCGGAGCGTGGCACCAAGGTCTTGCTTGGGCAGCAACCTGTGAAGCCGGCGGCAGCGACTCGCGAAGTCGGCGGTGCCGTGCGGAACCAAGAACGCCACCTCCAAGCTCTCTCTTCCTCTCTCGTTCTCGAGATCTCTCCACCCTCTCTCTCTCTCACTCTCTGAGATGAGCACCTCATCATCACGCTGTTGAACCACCGGAAAGGGACTCCAGCATCGTGGATCCGGAGATGGGCAACAGTGAGCGCAGGTGGCAGCGCGAGATCGTCCTTGGCGGTGACACAGGGTGTGGTGAGAAACCTGGACTAGTCCAAATAATTGGGAGTAAGTTGGAGCACTCTCATTAAACCCTAATAATAATATGTCAGGAAAAAGTTTGAGAGTATTATTTTCCTTTTAGATCACTAATAAGATCTTTGTGCATATACAAAAAGTCAAAATTTTAAATTTTTTCCTGTCCCTCAACATTCAGCTTGGGAAACTTGAGCCGCTGCTTAAGGCGATTGAGGACAAGGGAGAGGCGATGCAACGGTGACCGACGATCGAAAACGGGAGAGGCGATGTGTGGCGACCGATGATCGACGTGATTCTGAATCGAGATTGGCGAGATTATGGATATATATATATATGTATATATATATATGTATATATATATATATATATAGAGAGAGAGAGAGAGAATGAAGGGTGGCCAACGATAGAGAGTGGCCGGTAATGGAGGGTCGACAGAGAGAGGAGGGCCGGCATGCAAGAGAAAGAGAGAGGGGAGGAGGAGGGAGAGAGATCATATTGTGAGATGATCCTGAGTCTTTGGATCAGTTTTAGGTGGCATATGGTCAAATCTGATGAGAGCCGTTCAATCTGATCTGGATGATTCAAATGTTGCTTGTGTGCTGACCCAAGTGTACGTAGCTGCCGTGGCTCTTGGGAAGCTTTGAAGTAGCAATTTCATTACTTCGTTCCCACCATTTTAAAATTAAGTTAGTAATAAATTGAGGATTTATTTGAAAATTATTGATGGGGATATCAGAGAGAGCAGATATCAGAGGAGAGAGGAAAAGGCAAATTCTCCGTGACATGTTATTTCAGCCATTGGATTGTATCTAAACCATTCAGATCACAAATTTTCTTTTGAGCCGTTGGATTGCATCTAGACGGTTGCGATGCTGCTTCATACCATCAGTCAGTCAACTAACTATAATATGCACGGTGATATACTATCAAACTTTCTTTCTCAAATAATTTTGGATGAAGATACGAAGGTATATAAAAATAAAATCTAAGGTATAAAAAAATAAGAAATAAGATGAGGTAGAGAACCTCTTCATTTTATCTTTTATTTATATCAATACATGATTATGATTGACTCCTTTCTTATTTCTTTTATGTATATTATTCGCAACATAATTGTGATGTCTATAATTAATTAAGTTGGGCTGGTAGGGAGAAGTAAATCATGATTAAACATGTCCCTTCGATATTTAGTAAGATGAATTAATAAAAAAGTGCCTCGGTATTAAAAGAGACGATAATCTTTTCAACGGTTTAAACTTTTAGAACATGTGATAAAAGTTAACGAAATTTTTGAATTTGAAATCCAATAAGAAGTTGCATTAACAACCATTTTCCCCTTTAGTTAGTTGAAATGAACTATAATATAAAAATAAACAAGAATATTTTTTAGTAGCTTAAATAAACTTTTAATATAGTTATAGCTAAGAGTTCAAATTTTATTGAATCATCGATTGAATTAGATCAAAGTGTTTAATCCGTTCCATACCTGAGAGCAATCTTAAAAATTAAGAATTTGTTTGATTTACCTGATAAAACAGAGTAGACTATTTATGAAACTTATGTTTAAAAGCTGTGTGGTTGGAAAATAAATGATAGCAACAAGAAGTAGCTTAATATTTTGTTCTAAAAATGTTAATGAGTTTCTTTATATTTAAAAGACAATTATGTCCTCAAAGTTATTTAAATAAAAATATTTAACTATATAGTTTGACTATATTAAATATTAATTGATAAATTATAGTTTACTAAAAGATTGTGTTATATTTTATCATTTTAAAATAAAGGATTTTTTATATAATGATAATATTTGAAAATAACCAGGACAATCGAGTAATCTATTTCTGGGAAATCAAATAGCTTATTTGTTTTGGGGGAAAAAAAGCTAATCTCCATTGTTATTTTTTCTAAAAAAGGTGTATCCTAATAACTCAAAACTCCTAATTCATCCTTACTTGAGATTTCCTGAATAATAAGTTGTTTTACTCAACTTGTAATTTTGTGAAACACTCCCTAAATCATAATACACACACATATATATATATGTATGTATGTATGTATGTATGTATGTATGTATGTATATTAACATTATTAATGATGATTGTGAGATAACTTATCTATATAGTAAGCAAAATAATGTATTTCCTATTGTATGATCATAATATTATATTTGATTGATATAAATTAAATAATGAATTTGATAGTATATTAGTGTTATACAACCATTGAAACAATTTCGACAATACACTACGACATATATATTATATATATTATTATAAGTGTAGCGTAGAAAATAAACCCACGCCCTCCTCTTTTTCTTCCGATAAATAAATAGGTCAGACCACAAGAGTCCTGGTTTCTTGAGATTCTAATTGGGTAGACAGCCAGCTAATCATAGATACTTCCAAAAACCAAATCTAACATGAACGAATCCAACACCTAAACTGAAGGCCAACTTGACACGTCTCTACGATCAAAGCCACACGAAGATAGATAGATAGATAAATAGATAGATAGATAGATAGAGAGAGAGAAAAAAAACGTCTATATTTCTTTTGATCTCTTGTTAGGATTCCCCAAAAAGAGGATTGATATCTAAAATCACTAATACATAATTAATTTAATTGACAGTATAATGGTGTTAGGCATTATTAATCTCTTTCACTTTAGTTTCAACTTGGGACTATTAATATTGATTTCAGAATAAGTTCTACAATTGAGCTACTTTTTATTCTCATTTTATCATTTTTTTAAAGTAACCTTCGGATAATTATTCATCAACTAAATTATATAATCGATTATGTTGAATGACAGGAAGGAAAGTCTTACCTTTCCTTGGATTCAAATTTGGAACAGTGTTTAGGAGTAGCTCACTATCTTAGAATCAGAAATCCAGCATTCCTCGGACTTGCTCCTTTGAACAGCATTCTGATCTGAACGGATATCAATGCCCACGAACTTACCACGAATCACACCGTGAATGCAGGCTTGGAGATGGCTTGTGCAGCCACCGGGCATGGAGAGTAGCTAGAATGGGATAAGAACGTAAAGCATACAGAAAAAAATCCTCTATCGTTGATCAGAGAGCAACTTAAGCCCTCTAGGGACTAAGACGATAATGAAAGAGCGAGGGAGCAGAAATTTTCCAGGCCGTGTTTCAAATGGCGCAGGCGAGCATCACGTCGAAAACAGCACGTACGGTGGCAGCAACGTGGGTGCAGGCCACGGGACTTGTAGAAGCGCCCCAAGGAGAGATTAATTGAAGAAGGCAGGGGGTGATGGTATGCAACGGAATATGCATACTTGAACGACCAAATGAATTCCCCAAAAGGAATTGAAATCAAAAGAGTAAGTCGTCTTTGGTCAATGTCAGAATGCCTCTCGGACTGTCCTTGTCCTTGATGGAGATCAAGCTTATTCCTTGCCGGATTTTACTGTTTGTAGGTAGGTGAATCTGGTAAAAGAACGCACAGCGACAGCCTCGTTTGTTGTCCAATACGAGCCTTCTCTCTCAAGGGGCTCGTTGTCTAGAAAAAGAAGAAAAAAAACTTATTGCATGAATCCAACTAGAAACTGAAATACATTTTTCATGAGCTAACATAATGCCATGTGAACAGCTACGTGGATTATTATAAATAGATTGGAGTATAACATTCATCACTCGTAAAAAAAAAAAGAAGAAAAATAATGGATTCGTTTTTCCGAAAATTGTTTGAAGCCTCGTCGTTGTTGGAAGCCTCGCCGTTGCAATTGTTGTCATTTATCTGCGCCGCCCGTCAGTGCCCAGGGGCCTTAAGAAGAAAGAGGTGGACGACCTTCCCAAGACCCGTGTCACCTCCAATAGCACTGAAGACGAATGCGCGATCTGCCTCCAAGTCTTTGATGTGGATGAAGAAATCCGCGTCCTGGATTGCGGTCATCTTTACCATACTTCATGTGTGGACCAATGGCTGGCAAAGACTTCTACGTGTCCTTGTTGCCGCCAGGAAGTGAAGGTGTCCTCCTCCTCGTGCTGGTGAGGCGAGCGAAGCCAAGATCACAGATTACTGAGATATAAGTTATATAATAGCGAATGTAACACAGGAAAAAGATTACTTGTTATTATGTAATGCTAACTATGTATTTATCTTTAATCGTAATGAATTCTAATGGCCTCTCCTTGACTCTTGATGCGAAGAATATATATATATTGGTCGCAAAGTAAAGGACCAAAACAATGGTGGTTGCATTTAATAAAAGATTCCTGCCACAGTTTACTTGTTACATCAAGATGTAACAAAATCTAATTAAATTAAATGCTAATTTAACATAAAGCAAAGTTTTAATCAACTCCAAAAATATTGTTAACAATGGAAACGGCAACACGTTCAGGGCCACGAAGGGCGAGGCCAAATCGTTTTTGCAGTCCATCTCCACGCGACGCGTAAAAGTTTCTCCGGGGCATACTGTTGTTCAAGGACGAGCCAGGATGAATTTTTAGGAGGGGTTAAAAGATAGACAATATAATATATATATATATATATATACGTATTATATCAATTTTTAAATTAAATTAAGAAATAATAATAATGATACTTTAGAATTATAATATAATTATTATTATTTTATTTAGATTAAAATATTTTTTATTCATCATGCATTTTTTCTTTTTACATTTATCGTGTTAAATTAAGATATATGAAAGTAATTTTTTTATGACAACTAATTAATTTGATTTTTATATAAAAAGTAGTCAAAATTATTAGTACATATGTTATATTTTTATAAATACACATATTATACTACAATATTTTATAAATATACACATATTTCTCTCATTAATATAATGACATATTATAATTATGTCAAGGTCACAAAAGTAGGGGACCTTACCATATATTTTCTATATAAATAATAATATATAATGTTTAGAAAAGTTAAGAGAGGTTAATTTTGTCTAAGTTCACAAAATTAGGGGGGCCTTATGATATATTTTATGTATGTATATAATAATATCTAGTATTATATAACTAATATTGCAAAAAGTTAGGGGGGCCATGGCCCCCCCTAACTACATGGTGGCTCTGTCTCTGCTGTTGTCTTCATCTCCTCCCGTCGAACCTACAGCTCAAGAAACCCCAAGAAATTTGACCTGATCTGGGGGGATTTGAGAAACCGCCGTCGAACACGGTCGGTTCCACGTTGCCGCCGACGGAGAAGACGACGTGACCCTCGTAGACAGAAATTGACGATCTACAAACGCTTATGCCACGCGTGAAAATCGCTCACAGATAAGGCCGGAGGTGGAAGATGAACAGTGATTTCACTGTAGCATCAAATATCATCCGTTGATTCATTTAAGCGATTCGATCTGGTGCGTTGTTCTTGATCAAATATGATCCGTCTGATCCTCCAGTGTTTTAATCGAATGCGTTAACTTCTTTTTAATCTGATTAATCCGCGATTCAACTGGAAAGTTGATTTTTTTTAGAGGACAAGGGATTATACGGAGCAAAACTTCGTCCATATACGTGGTTTGCTGTTGAATCGCGGATGGACGCGGTAGATCGACGTGAGGTCTAAAGACGTCGGAACCATGTGTTAGTGTTGCTAAAATTCGGATTAACTCCAACTAAAATATTTCAAATCTAAAAAAAACTAAAAAAGGGCCATCCAAGTCCAAATCTGCAAATCTAAATCTCTCGAAGAGAAACCCTCCCACATTCTCTTCCTCACATCCCTCTTCCATCCCCGATCTCATCTCCATTCTTGCAAGTCGATCTCACCTCCATCTCTCTTCCATCCCCGATCTCAACTTCAACGCCAAGCGGAAAAGCAATCTTCGAATTTTAGCAACACAAGAGACGGTTCAGACGTCTTTAGACCGCGCGAAGATCTAGCGCATCCATCGACGATCTGATGGTAAACCACATATATGGAGCAAATTTTGGATTTCACCTGAATAACTTTTAATCCAATTATTGGAATCAATTTTGGATTAATTTCTCACTTAATGAGAATTAAATTATCAAAAGTAATAGCTGATTACTTAACATTTTTGGATTAATATTATTAGGTTCCTAGAAAGTTTTCTTATGCGTTCTAAATAAATTTAACACATGCATTAATTGTTGTTTTTGGATTATTGAATCAAATATTAATTTTATTTTCGGAAATTAATCTTTGATTTCTAAATTAACTTCTAGGAGACTAACTACATCTTGGAAGGTTCAATTTTTTTTATATTAACATCATTGATTTCTAATAAGGATTTAATGGGGTGTTTGGGAGCACAATGCTCCTATCTTTGTCCACTGGATCTGTCATCAAGGGCTGATAACACACGTGATTTTGTAGCCGTCCAATTCGTGCGTGATTGCTGCATATATGTCTATTTTTTTCTAGTTCTTCACCCTTTCCTCTCAGACGGCGACGACGATGGCAAGGGGTGGCGAAGGGTCGCGAGGAGGTGGCGGCGAGGGTTGGCAAAGGCGGTGGCGAAGGATCACGAGGCGGTGACGAAAGATTGTGAAACGGTGAGGGATGGCGAAGGTGGCAGCGAAGGGTCACGAGGTGACGAAGGCGGGGACAAGGGGTGGGAAAGGCGGCGAAGGGTTGCGAGGTGGTGAGGGATGACGAAGGTGGCGGCGAAGGGTCGCTAGGTGGTGAGGGATGGCGAAGGCGGCGGCGAAGGGGTGGCGACGACGACGAAAGGGTGGCGAAGGCGGTGAGGAGTCGCAAGGTCAAAGCGGCAACGTGTGGCATGAGCGTTGGCGAGGGGGATCTTGAGCGAGGTCAACGACCGGCGTGGGGAAGCGGCAACCTGCGATACGAGGTCGGGACGACGATGAGTGAGAACGTGAAGGAGGTCGAAGGATCTCCACCACTGCTTTTCAATCCAATGATCCCTGATAATGTAATAGATCATGTGAATATGATGACGATGATTGACAAGAATTTAGCTACTGCTAGGTAGCCTTTGTATGTGGCATCTATGCTTAACCTCTCGCCACCGTATTTTGACATGGATGTCACTATTGTTCTCATCAAAATTATCTTGGATCTATCATCTATCTTGTCCATTGAGCAAGACACGAGTAAGAAAAAAAAAAGAAAATTGAAATCTTTTAGCCTAAAGAAATTGAGAATGTCGGAGGTGCATCTATCATCTTCGCGTCCAACGCCGGCCCGAGCGCAAGGTTGTCGTCCTCCGTGCCGTTGGAGGCATCAGCCAGCCCCTCTCCCTCCTCTGAGAAGAGTTTCCTCATCAAACTACTGTGGTAGCGATATAGTCCTCCATCGACAGCAGCTGCTCACCACTCAACGTCACGCCGAACATATCCCATCCTCCTCGTCCACTCTGGGGTCCAAGGCTCGGCGCTAGTATACAAAATATCAAGCATGCAGATGGACCATTATGGAGGTCGATGCTTTTGCTGTCGTCGTCGACAAAAGTCGCTAGTTTTTGCTTGATATCGTTGCACTGGAGTTGGATGGACGTCAATGTTGCTCGATTCCTGTAGAGATCACCGCAAGTATCTGTTCCTCTATTTAAACTATTTTTTCTAAGTAAACTGACCGTCTTCTTGAGCGAGGAACATGTATTTATTATAACACTTAATATTTAGGTCTTTTGAAAAAAAATGATACATGTATTATGACACCAATTCATATTCCACAAAACAATTTATGGAAAAAAAATTTATGGAACATGTATACAAATTGAGAAAAAAGATAATTATCAATGTTGAATGGAGAGCAACTTGAAACTACCATTTGACTATGAGTTTATAAGATATAAGAAGAAGATCTCAAACAATGAGATTTTTCAAACTGACTTATAATTAAGCTTATCCATAAGGTGCCTAAATCATACATTAGATGAATATGCAAAATGTCAAGACTATTAATTTGTTAAGATAAAATGACTTTGAGATGAAAAAGGAATAATAGAAGAGAATCTTATATCTTCTTATATCTTATATTTATCTAAAGCTCATTCTTAAGTAGCAGTTTCAAAGCGATGCATGCTCACAATGGTTACTTACCTTTTTTGTCATTTTTTTGATAGAAAAATGGAAGCCTTGCATTTTTTTTCTCTCTCTCTCATTAAGCGGTGCTTCTTCATCTCCACAGGCAGCCGTTTGATCTCTCAGCCTCTCCATGCTTCTTCGTCTTGCGGCAACCGTTTTTCCCCTCAGATGACAGCCATTTTTTTTCCAAGTGAGTTTAAAAGAAGGCATCCATACTCAAGCTCCGCACAAAACAAACAACATTTTCTTTAGTTTTTCTCCTTCCATGACGACGCGACATTAGGGAGGTGATCACCTCTTTTTGTACTTATAATCCCTGCAATTAAATCCACAATTTTACATAAAAGTCGGACATATTTAAATGTTTTGATTAATTTTTAGTGAAAAAGTTGAACGAGTAAAACAAAGGACTAACCACTTTTCGAAATTTGAATTTTGAACAAGGATGAAACATAAGTGAAGGGAAAAAACAGGAAGGGAGAAGGAGGAGAGAGAGGGCAGAGGGAAAAGAAAAAGAAGACGAAGGCAAGAAAGAAGAATGAAGAACTAAAGAAGAATTTTAGGATTCTCTCGTGAAACAAACTTTGTTGATGCTGATTCTTTATTCCGACCTTTTGATATTTTGAAGTTGACTTTTCATTTCATTTACATGATGCATGGCTATTTAGAATTTACATTTGATTTCAATTAGATCGAGAGACCAATTGTCTTTCTTTCTTTCTGCTCTGGCCGATTTTATCCGAGAGGAGAAATCAGCCATCCTGATTGCTATGCCTCTAGTAATTGTTGATCTATATTTTGTTAGATAGATCGAGAGATCTACGAAAGTGAGTTTTATGAGATGAGAATCCTGACAGTCGAGTGAGGAGTCAATTCGCGTTCTGATCATTAGTGTAAGATTAATAGGTTGGGTTGTAAGAATCGAGAGATCGAACCCTTCTATCGATTAGAGATGAGGGTTTCCTTAATCGGTGATCTTAAATTAGTGATCGGTAGTAATTCCCCTTCTTGATGAACGGATACGTCAATTGCAATAGCATCAACAAGTTAATCATGAGAGAATCCTTCCCTTCACTCCTTAATCTTTTCTTACCTTATTTCCTTATTTTTTTTATCTAAGTTCATTCACGCATCTAGTTCATTCTTTTATAATTCTGTTACAATTTCCGAGGTATAAATAGAGTAATTAATTAATCTAAATCAACGGGGTTACGACACTCAGGGTTTTTACTCGATCTATGCACTTGCAGTTGCGTGAACTCTCGAATAAAATTTAAAATGTGGCTAGAATTTCCTTTTTTATGTGAAAATTCACAATTTCACAACTACGATAAGTTCACGTCAAGTTTTTGGCACCGTTGCCAGGGATTTCGATTAATTAATTCCTTTCTTTTTATCTCTGTTTAGTTTAATTAAGTGCTACTCACGGCTGAATCTTTATTTTTGATTTCAGGGATTAGTATATGCCCAGAAACGTTCACAGTCAATTACTTGAATTAGACCCTGAAATAGATCGAACTTTTAAGAGAAGGGTACGAGAATACAAGCATAGAACATCCATTTTTAAGGTACAAGCAGCACTCAATCTATAGAGTTCGAGGATAATTCTGGTCCAGAGATAGAAATGATTGCTGAACAAGAAGAGCCAATTCAACCGCGACCACCGGTTCCATCATTAGAAGAACTCTATACTCCTACCGCAGATGGACTGGAGTCTACAATTCTGAAGCCTGCCATTCAAGCCAATAATTTCGAGTTAAAATCATCTCTAATCTCTACGATCAAACAAAACCAATTTGGAGGAACCCCAGATGAAGACCCAAATCAACACCTTAAAGATTTTCTGGAAATATGCGAGACAACTAAGCTAAATGGGATATCGCCAGAAGCATTGAGACTGAGGGTCTTCTCTTTCTCGCTAAGGGGTAAAGTCAAATAATGGTTACAATCATTGGAACTCCGGGAATTAACTACCTAGGAGCAACTAGTAAAAGCATTTCTGTCGGAATATTTCCCTCCTAGCAAAACTATAAGAATTAGAAATCAAGTCATTAATTTCGTGCAAAAAGACCAAGAGACATTGTATGAAGCTTGACAAAGGTTTAAGACATTACTGAGGTCGTGCCCTCATCATGGTTTAAGCAAATGGATTTTGATTCAGTCCTTCCACAATGGACTCAATTACACCTTAAAAATGGCACTTGACAACGCTGTAGATGGTGTGTTTATAAAGAAAAAATGTAGATGAAGCTTACCAACTTATAGAAGAAATAGTTAGGAATCAATATTTCCTGGCTCATTCAAGGTCTAATGAGTTTGTAGCATTAACTCAAACTCGACTTGGCGGTGAGGATTTTTCTTCCAAGGTGGAGTATATAGTTCAAAAAGCAATTAGTCGACTGGGACTCAATGAAGCTACTCCAACTATCAATATGATAGCAAGATATTGTGAAATATGTGGTTCACCCGATCACATTTCTGTGCACTGTGAGCTATTAAAATAGCAAGGGCACCAACAACAAGCTAATGCTATAGGCCCTTATCCATCGAATAATGACCCATATTCTAACACTTTCAATTCAGGATGGAGAAACAATCCAAAGTTTTCTTACAGAGATAATCCTCAACAAAACCAGGCTCCCATTTGGCAAAACAGATTCAATCAGAGAGCACAACCTCAAAATTCCTCGACAGAACAAGGGTCATCTTCTACCAACAAGCTAGAAGTAATGATGGAGAAATATATGTCAAAACAGGACACTCTGATTCAAAAAATGTTTGAGAAAATTGAAAGCCTCTTCATTCATAACAAAATGTTGGAAAATCAGATAGCTCAACAAGTTGTGTCATCTTTAAGACAACCAGAGATCTTACCTGGACAGCCAGAGAAGAATCCAAAAGAGCAAGTCCAAGCTGTAACTTTAAGAAGTGGGAAGACAACTGATAATACTAAAAGAACAAGACCAGAAGTCTCGACAGAGGCAACAGAGGAAGTTGGTGACCAAAATCAGACAGCTCAACCAGAGGACACAATCAATAGTTATCATTTTCTCTATTTTTCGCATTTATGAATTTGGATGTAATTCAGATACTATGGTTATCATGGAGATTTTGTAATACTTTGAAACTTCCGCTATTTTCTCTATTGTTGATTTGTCATTGTTTTCATGGAGTTTTAGTCAATCTTTGGTCAAAGTTATAGTGTTTTCGTAGCTCCTTCAAAGAGATCCTCGCCACGTGGCGTTGATCGATTTGGGGACGTTACATTTATGGTATCAGAGCCACTGTTCGGACTCTTTTGATGTCTTATTGCATAGTATGGTATAAGAAAGGTTCATGTGCTATCGCTGAGCTGTCGTCACACTCTTCACCAAAAGAGGACCGTAAGTCAAATTCATATTTATTATATGGTATTGGTTTTGAATGTATTGTTCATGTGCTTGGGGGAGTTTGATGCATGCAAAATACAACATATTTTAGTTTATTATTTAAATTAATTTTTCTGTAATTTGATCATGGCATGCATAATTTTTTATCACTTTTAGTCATAATTCTGGATTTATTAATTTTAATTATTAATTTTTTGAATATTTTAATTGTGGATGGATTAATTAAATTGTGACTATTATTTTGTAGGAGAAATCGAATACATGATTATCACGATTATATTTGATCAAAGATTGGACGTATTGGTCGAGAACTTCGAGTTGGGCAATTATCGGCCGAGATTTGTGGGTGCAAACAACACATGTTTTGGCCAAGATTCAAAAGTCTTTTATCGTTTTGGCCGAGATATGAAGGGGTAAAGATAAAATTGTTTGGGCGTAACGAGATTTAATTCTTTATTTTGGCCGAGATATGAAGGGGTAAAGATAAAAGAATTTCGTTTTGGCCGAGATTCAAAGGGGGTAAAGATAAGAAAGATTTATCTTTGGGCGTAATGATGAAAAGGATTTATCGTATTGGCCGAGTTTATCCCGTAAATTTAAATCCAGCCATACGATGTCACGATCGTGATCAAACTGAAGGCCGTCCGCACCCTATAAATAGAGGAGGAAGCCATCATCCCAACTGGTGCTTTGAAGTTCAGGTTTCTTCCACGGCGAGTCATGAGCTCTGCAGGCTACGACCAAGAGGAGAGAAGTGCGATGGCTGAAAGTTGATCGCGACCCTGATCAAGTCCGAGAGGCTGCCCAACTATCTGCCCAATTCAAGAGCTCTACTTTTATTTTGGGTGCAATTTTTTCAATTATTATTATTATTTTATTATTATCTCTCCATAATTTCTAGGATGAACTCTATACTTTTATTTATTTCATTTTAGGAGATTATTATTGAATGTAAACTATTTGGACCCTATATTATTTGTTTTAATCTTTTCTGATCAATTAGTTAATTGTGCTTAGTGCTTTTGATTTAATTATTTGGATTTCTGAGTTGAGTAATTACCAGTTTGTGGACTATTTGATTTCAGAATTCATTAATTAAATTAATTGATTTTATGTGAAATTAATAATTAACATAAATTTGATAACTAATGTGCGGAGAATCAAGTTTATGTAGTCTGTTAATCTATACTAGTTTGTGGAGTGATTAACAGTCTAGGATTTTTATATTAATGCATCTTAATTTTAATCTTATCTGACGAATACCAGTTTGTGGGACTTTAGGTTTGATTAAATTTAAGATAGTTTGATTTGCCGGATTAAATAGCAGAATTACCAGTTTGTGGACTTTGTGATGTTAATCTTGCAAATTAATAACTTAGGAAAATTCCTAATCCATCTTTAAAGATTAAATTTATCTTTTATGATTCAAATATTTATCCTGATCTATTTTCATCATAAGGCCTAACTTCAACACCACTATCTTATCTTTATCTTATTTTCTTTATTTTATTTTACAAAACCCTTTTCCAAAAAATCCATGTTTTTCCTCTCTTATTAATTTATAAATTCAGATATTAAATTAATAATATTTCTCGTGGGTTCGACACTCTTTACTTCTTTTTACTATATTACTTGAGCGACTAGTGCACTTGCTAGCGATTCTATTTTGCTACATCATTTCAACGCATCAAGTTTTTGGCGCCGTTGCTGGGGAATATTTTATTAATTAATTTCTGATATTTATGAATTATTAGGAGATGTAAATAAATTGTAAATAATTCTTTGTAAATATGTACTATTTTAATTATTTTTATTTTTCTGTGAATAAACTAACATTTTTTTTCTTTTGCAGATAAAGGTCACGACATTTTTTTAAATTTGTTGACTTTCGGCTGATATTCTGACGCCGATTGGATTTTTTAAATTACGTGGACTTGTTGTTTTACGACCGAGGTATATTTTGTTGGCTTTACTGATTTTACGGCTCACAAAATCGATTGAGTTCTAATCTTCTATTTTACGACCGTAATGCTTTATCCGAACGTTGTTTTACACCATGACCATACAATGATGATTTGACCTTGTTTCGGCCAACAATTTGTGAATTGTTCTTTATGCCTTATTTGGATCACGTTTCATTGGCCTCATATGAATTTTATTCCTTCTCGGCCGTAAAGTTTTAATAGTTTGAACTTTTCATATTGATTTGACTTTGTTTTGGCCAAAGTGATTTATTCTTTCTCGGCCGTAAAGGATCACGTTTTGACTTAATTCACTTTCGGCCGTAATGATTCAATTGTCGACGTAAGAGTTGGGGTAATATTCTCAAGTTTCATTCGACTTTATTTCGGCCGAAACCCTATTTTGATTTACAATCGTGTTGACTTCATCTCGGTCGTAATATACTTCTGATTGATGTGACCTCGTTTCGGCTTAATTGATAATTTTTATCTTTACGGTCGAGATTCACTTTATCTATATGATCGAATTGATTTCTCTCTTGTTTTCAATATTGATTAAGTATTCGATTAACGGCCGAGAATTGTTTTCTTCATTGTGTTTGCGGCTGAAATTTGAATATTAATTACGATTTAATTCTCTGAAGTGCATGATTTCGTGTTATTATTCCTTTTATGGCTTGAATTTTCATCTCCGCCGAGAATTGATCTCTTAATCTTTTCGTTCCTTTCTCGGCCGTAATGGAACATCTCGCGACGTAAGAATTGATTCTCAAGTTTCATTTGATTTGGCCGAAACTCTGATAGTTTTCTGTTTTACATCCCATTGAATCAAATTTTCGACTTCGGTTCTTTACGCCAGGAGTCAATTTAATTCTTTTTCGATCGAGATAATTCATCGCCGTGCTAATTTTTTACGACATCTTACGACGTTGTTTCGGCCATAATCCAACAAGTTTTACGCATTCATGTTGATTAATCCTTTGGACACTGTTTTACGGTCGAACGAGTGCATAATTTTTATGATTATCTATTTGATTTACTTTCGGTCGAGTTATTTGGCATTTGAATTGGTTTGAAGAACCTCCGTTTGCGGCCGTAATTAGGTTTATGAAAAGTTCCTCTCGGAAGTTAATTTTAATGACGAATTTTCAATTTTATCAAGCCGAAAAACTTTTTTTTTATTAAAATCGTATTTCTTTTTCTTGTATATATTTTTATTTTATTTTATTTTATTCTTTTATCTTACTGAAAATTGGTTGTTGCAGGTATTATTGAATATTTAATCACAACCAATCCTGGAATTTTCTGATAGTTCCAGACATCACACGAGGAGTTCAAATCTAATTTTGGAATTTGATCCTGAAATTGAAAGGACTTCTCGCCAATTACGAAGGAATATTAGAAAAATGGCTGAACAAGCACGCGACAATTCGAAACTAGAGCAACAAAATGAACTAGTTCCGCCACAGAATAATCGGCGAGAAGATGAAGCAGAACTCTCTATGAGAGAATATATCTCGGCCAGATATAATGACCGAGAATCATGCATTGTGCTGCCTGAAATCAATGCAAATAATTTTGAGATCAATTCGGCAATCGTGAGGATGATACAAGCATCTCAATTTGGAGGAGGATTTCATGAAGATCCTCACGATCACCTTGACAAATTTCTTGCCACTTTTAGCACTTTTAGAAATAATAATGTTTCTACTAAAGTTATTCATTTATTATTATTTCCACAATCCTTATGTGACAAAGCTTCTACATGGTTCAAAACTTTGCCTGCAAGATCAGTTCACTCATGGTTGGAGCTGGTAGAAAAGTTTGTTGGAAAATATTGCCCACCACAAAAAGCAGGCAAATATCGAAGAGAATTAAGGGCATTTGTTCAATATGACAATGAGACATTATATGAGGCATGGGAATGATATAAGGAAGTGTTAGCCAGAGTTCCTGATAATAGGATTCCAAAGTGGCAAGTGATGAAAGATTTCTACTATGGATTGCGAGCCCCTGATCAAGATAAGCTCAATCAATCAGCAAGAGGGACAGTGCTGGGATCTAAACGTCCTAGTGAGATACATAATATAATTGAAGCTGTAGTCCTCAAGTCAAGTCAAGAAAGGAGACCATCTCGCCGAACTCAGGATGTACATGCTGCACAAGGAACACAATCTTCGGAAATAGTGGCTCAGTTGGAGTCACTTAATCAAAAATTCGAGCAGATGATGTCACTAATGGAAAATCCAAGCAATTATAGCCCTACAGGTAACACTTCAGATTTAAATCAAATTGAAAATGCTAACTTTATTTCTAACCCATTTTTCAGGAGCAACGATTAAGGTTGGAAACATGATCACTAGCTGATCACTATATGTTTCTAGCTCATTTTAGATGCAATTCATACATATCGAGTCCCACTTTTGCCTATTTTTGGGCCAATTATACTTGGAATGCATACATTGTAATAACTAGTTGATATTCCTCATTTCATACTTAATTCCATGTGCATAGAGGTTCTGAAATGCCAAAATCCATTAATATTTAAATTCTATGCCAAGTTATCATTTTGAGAATAAGTTATCATTCCTATATGTCAAGTTATCATTATTTTGAATGAACTGATTTTCAATGGTTTTCTTGCCCTAAATCCATCATTATCATGTATAAATCATATTTGGATAGTCACATCTCAACTTGTGCAAAGTTTTAAGTTCATTTGAACAAGTTATCATTTTTCCTTTGCCAAGTTATCATTTGTGCAATTTCAAGTTATCATTTCAGAATTTCTTTGAATTGTAAAAATCAGCATTGAGCCTTCATTTGAATCCATTGATAACTTGATTTTCAGTGAGGACCCTTTTTTGATTCAACCTAGCTAATAACTATATGATCATATATTGCTTAGTTAGAGGCTAATTGAGCTGTGGGAACAGCCATTTTCAGGTTGAATCAAAAGTTGAACATTTAATGATAACTTGATCCATTCCATCCTTAATTAATTTAGATGAACCCCAAATCCTAGAAGAACCTTCCTCATTGATAGTTAAACCTTTCTAGCCATTAATTTAGTAATTATAATTCAGTTTTGCAAAAGTTTTCAAACCCCAAAATCTGTTATCATTCTGCACTTGTTAAAAAACTGTTTTCATTTTCAACTTAAAAATCTATTTTTAGCCATTAGAGTAGAACTAATCTAGATTATTTTAGGGTGTCTTAGACTTCAAATTCTTGTGAATACGACAACGTGAGTCTACTATAACTTACCTGTGCACTTGCAGCTAGTGAGTTGGAAGACAAAAAATTTAAAAATTTGACCATTTCTTTAATTTCAGCAAGTTATCACTACTCAATCTCAAATATCACTATCAAGTTTTTGGCGCCGTTGTCGAGGATTTGAGGTCAATTAGACTAACTTAGATAGTTTAGATTAGTTTTTAGTTCATTTGTTAGGCCAATTTCAGTTTTTACAAGTTATCATTCCCAATTTTCAATTTTTGTACAAATTTCTTTCTTTTTTTTGAATTTCTTTCTTTTTTTTGAATTTGATACTTCTGAATTGAATTTATGTAGATTTGGAACTTCAAGAAGACATCTACCTATCTGATCCTCAATTGAAAGAAGATTCAATAGGAGAAGGAGATTGCAAAGAGAAGAGGCTAGGAGAAGAACTTTTGAGAAGGAGACTACCAATCAAAACAAGGCTGCTCCTAGGACATTTAGGGATCATTATTCATCCAGCAATTGCAGAAAATTATGATTTTGACTTCTGAGAAAGAAAGAAGAAAAGATGGATATGAGTTGGCAAACTTGGTCCTATGACTATTATCAATCAAGTGAAACACCCTTGAGCCAGGAGGAATTGAATTCTACAGTTGGAGAACCATCACAAGTTCATTGCAATCAAGGATCACCACAATTTCAACAGTCCTCTAATGCTTACATGTATGCCTCATATGGTCATGAAAATTCTAATTACTGGAATCAAGAGGAAGGTTTCTCAACTAGTAGTCATTATGTTTCAAATTATTGGAATCCTGAGCAAGACTTCTCAAGCAGCAATCCTTATGTTTATGACTCACAAAATCATTTGTATTACCATCACAATCAAGGTCAAGAGTCAAATTTTCAGGTTGCTACCATGGATATTTCAGAAAATCAGCAATCACTTAATCAATCCATAGAGTCAGAAATGAAGATTATGTTGGAGAACTTCATGAGGCGGCAGGACGAGCAACTTGCAAACTTGGAAAGAATATGTATGAAAGTAGATGTTCTTGGAGCTGGATATCAAGCCTTGGAGGCCAAGCTTTATTTGCAGTCCAGTCAAGAAGTCCCACAAATCCAATCTGCCCTTCTGAAAGAAGAAATTCAGGAAATGAATATGAGAATTGAGAAAGAGATGAATGAAGAAAAAGAAGTAGTTATGGAGGCTGAAATTGAAAAAGAGTCTATCATACTTATAGAACAAGTCAAGAAACAAGATGAAGTTGCTGAAGTTATTGAAAAAGCTACTCCAATGATACCAGCAATGAATCACATTGAAGACCCACTCATAAGGTTCCCATCCAATGAAAAATTAATTCTAGAAGACTCTGATTTTGATTCTTTGGAGAAACTATCAGATACACTCCTTTGTGATGAGGGCTGCAACTCAATTCACTTATTATGTATCCCTAAAGATGAGTTACTTCATGCACTCAACTGTTCAAAAGTTCTACTTGAAGCAATTTGCTCCACAAACCATCATTGATCAGTTGAAGAATGTCAACATCTTAGGGTCAAAGATGAAAAAACATCAAAAGAGAAGAAGTGGCCTGAACTTGAAGCAAGCACTAATTCATTTGAAGTCATTCAAAGTTCTAAAGTCTCACCCAACTCATTTTCCATTGGGCAACTGGTTATGACAACAAAGCCACATGATGAAACTGAAATGGCCAAGGAGAATACAAAAGCAGAAGAAATTTCTTTCCAAATAGAGGCTATAGTAGAAGTCGGATTTGTAGAAGGAATTGAACATTCAATGAAGGAAGATCATTGCTTACCTATTGAAAGATGGAACCAAGAGCTCAAAGATCTTCCAACAATGCTGCATTTAAAGAGGTCATTGAAGAAATGATTGCTTAAATAAGATAGTGATTCAGGAGATTCAGATGTCATAGATGAGAAGTTAATATATTTCTGGTACAATGAAGGAGGGATACATCCAACTGAAAAACGAAGGTCAAATATTGTGAAACTAAGAGATTCATACTTAATTAGTGAAGCTGTCCACAGATTGAGATCTCTACTTGATCATATCACACTATTTAAACCTCCTTAACATCAAGAGTTGTAATAATGTCTAGCCAAATACATTAAAGAAAGGCACTTCTTGGGAGGTAACCCAAGCCATTATCTACCTAATCTTTCTATTTTTGCAGGAATAAGTGGTGAGGAACAGGTTCAATTCACAAGTCTCAAATTCAGGGAGTACCCATACCCCCTTATTTTTTATTTTTCCATTGAAAACTTAATGATAACTGATAATATATTTCTCATTATGCTACATTGATCATATCATCATCTGAATTAACATTCATTTTAGTTATCCCAATCTGCTATAGCCCAATTTTAGTGAATTTCAGAAATTCCCAATGCAATGTTGAATTCTGCACTAAAAAATCTGATTAGTTGCAAATTTACTATTCCACTGATATCCTTTGTTTCTCTGCAGGATCAGTTGCAACTAATGAAGATTAGATCACCCAAAATTTCTGGATGAAGTGCCAAGAGGATTCAAGTGCTCAATTTAATGCATTTCATTCCCACCCACCCCTCTCCCTTGCCTTTTATTTTCAACACTAGGGACAGTGTTGAGAATAAGCTTGGGGGAGGAAACCTGGTGCTGTTCTAACTTTTACACCATGCTTTCAATTGATTTTAATGTTCATATCATAAATCATACCAGGTTATCAGTAAAATTTGCAAGTTATCATTGGTTTTCACAAGTTATCATTAGTTATCACTCGGTTATCAATTTTTGGACCCAACTAAATTTTGAATTCACTTTGACTCTAAAATGGGTAGAATACTTCATTATGATAGTGGGTGCACTCCAATACCAAGTGGCCAACTTGGCCACTAGCCTTCTTGCTTCAATTGACATTTTAAATTCAGATGCATTTGAATGAATTTTCAGCTGAAATTTTCTTTTTTTGTGGATTAACACTAGCTACATTCAGGGATCATTTGGAAAGTAGAAGATGTCTAGAAAGGAGTCAAGGATCTTACTGCCATGTTAAATAGGATTTCTTGACTATTTACATTTAAGGATCTAACCTATACTTGAGTTTGAACCATTGCTCACTTCATGAACAGAATGAAAAAGAAAGAAAAAGAAAAATGAAAAGTTGCATCTTGCATTGCATGCATACATGAATAAAGAGAGTGAAATTCCAAAAAGGAACCTCTCCTGAATAAAGTCAGAATTTTTATCCTGTGACCAGCATGAATAAAAATCAGGTTCAAACCTGTTTATTGCATCCTCATGAATAAAAGTCAGGTTGTCAAACCTGTTTATGCAAAGGAAGAAAAATCTGTTCATGAAGAGATTAATGTTTCAAACTTTTTAGTAAAGTTGACAATCCTTATAATCCAAATCAGTTAATGTTAGTACTTCTATCATGGCTTAAATTTTCTTTAACCTTTGTGACTCCTCAGCTAGAATTTGGGATTGGAAAGAATGTGATAGAATATTAACCAAGTGGCCGAAACTCATCTAGATCTTATTCAGCTGATTTCTTTATTCATTTGTGAGTGGTAAATTCAAATTCATCCTTAATTTATGAATGATTTGCTTGAGGACAAGCAAAAGGCTAAGCTTGGGGGAGTTTGATCACTAGCTGATCACTATATGTTTCTAGCTCATTTTAGATGTAATTCATACATATCGAGTCTCACTTTTGCCTATTTTTGGGCCAATTATACTTGGAATGCATACATTGTGATAACTAGTTTATATTCCTCATTTCATACTTAATTCCATGTGCATAGAGGTTCTGAAATGCTAAAATCCATTAATATTTAAATTCTATGCCAAGTTATCATTTTGAGAACAAGTTATCATTCCTATATGTCAAGTTATCATTATTTTGAATGAACTGATTTTCAATGGTTTTCTTGCCCTAAATCCATCATTATCATGTATAAATCATATTTGGATAGTCATATCTCAACTTGTGCAAAGTTTTAAGTTCATTTGAACAAGTTATCATTTTTCCTTTGCCAAGTTATCGTTAAAGGGCAATTCTATCATTTTGACATGCAAAATCATTAATTCTGCATAGCCTTAAGCAATCATCTTATTATTGTTCTAACTCATTGCTGGTTAAATTTCATCACATTTGGATAACCACAACTCAAGTTATCACAAGTTATCGTTTTTAAATCATACAAGTTATCGTTTTTAGGCACCCAAGTTATCACTTCTTAGAAATCTCATTCATATTTGATTTCTAAATGCACTCACTTGTTACTCCAGTCCATTTGATGCTTCTAATGCTTTGAATCACTTGCATTTGGATAATTCCTATGATTTGTGACAAGTTATCATTCCGGGCCCCTAAATTCATTAATAACGATACAAGTTACCACTCCTACACAACTTCTAATCTCATTTGATATCTGAGCTAGCAATTATCATCACCTTATTCATTATTTGTCAAAACACCATTCAAGGGCTTTGATGCTTGCTGTTTGGGGATTTGTAGCAGGGAGAAAGGTGGCCAAAAAGTGGAAAAAGGTAGGGGGACCACTTATTTCCTACACCGAAAGCTGTCACTGCAGCAAGGAATCTTCAGGCCAGAAACAGGTGGCTGCAATCAGGAGGATTAGAGAACATTCTGATGTTGATCCAAAGGTGGAGAGGAGTCATATAAAAGGTTGAATTTCTGGAGGAGGAAAGGAGGGCTGGTCATTTAGGGTTTGGAGCAAGGAGAGGGCTGTTGGAGCTACTGCTGAAGGAGCTCAAGCTGCTGCCGAGAGTCTTCAAGCTTAAATGATTTGTATCTGTTTCTCAATCCATTTGATGTTAAGCTTTGTAAAAATAAGGAGCTAAACTCCATTTCTTTTAGGATAGGGTAGTAGTTTGGATTAATTTTAGATGGATATGGACTGATTTGTAATCCTGTACTGAAATCAATTCTAGTTTTCAGATTTTAGAACTATTCTGCATTGATTCATGCTATCATTAGATCCATTTGTAAACTATGACTGAGATGTATTATTTGATCTAATCATCCTTCAGAAATGCATTAAGAGATAAAGTCAGATTTCTGGATTCCATTTAGTTGCAAATCTGATTTCTGATTTTGGTTTCCTGAAAATCTGATTTCCTGATTTTTTTTCTGAATATGATTTCCTGAACAATTTGAATCTCTTTGTCATTGTGGACCTGATTAACCGAAATGTTGTCATTGCTCATATCTTGTTCAGGAATGAATCAAGATGTTGGCATATTATCTTTGACTCAAAACAGATTGCAAATCTGATTTCTGAACTTTAATGAAATTTGTTTTCTGATTTCCTGCTGTAAACTATTTTATCAATTGAACCCCCTGATTTTATTCAATCATTGAGAGGCGAACCTTAGTGATCTCTTGCAGTCCAGAGATGGATTAAGAAGCAATTGATAAACCTAGTTCCATTGATATATGATTCTGATTTTCTGAATTGCAGAATTCTATTTGCTGATTTCTAGTTTCTGATTTCCAATTGAATTCTGATTTCCATTGTTAAGCCTCATTTTAATCCACTACTGAGAGGTAGTCTTAAGGCCATTCTTGAGAGTCAGAGATGACCCAAGGAGCATTGGACAATCACTGAATTCCCCCCTTTTTGATAGGATGTTTCTTAACTCCTTTAATTGGAGTTTTGTGTGGATTTCATTCTATTTTGCAACTGAGAGGTTGAATTAAAATCCCCCTGGAATTCAGAGATGAATCAAGGAGCACAAGCACCATATTTGGGTAGATTTCATCCTGGTTTGATTGTTTGGAGTGGTTCCATCTTTTTAAGATTGCAATTTCAAGTTATCATTTCAGAATTTCTTTGAATTGTAAAAATCAGCATTGAGCCTTCATTTGAATCCATTGATAACTTGATTTTCAGTGAGGACCCTCTTTTGATTCAATCTAGCTAATAACTATATGATCATATATTGCTTAGTTAGAGGCTAATTGAGCCGTGGGAATAGTCATTTTCAGGTTGAATCAAAAGTTGGACATTTAATGATAACTTGATCCATTTCATCCTTAATTAATTTAGATGAACCCCAAATCCTAGAAGAACCTTACTCATTGATAGTTAAACCTTTCTAGCCATTAATTTAGCAATTATAATTCAGTTTTGCAAAAGTTTTCAAACCCCAAAATCTGTTATCATTCTGCACTTGTTAAAAAACTGTTTTCATTTTCAACTTAAAAATATGTTTTTAGCCATTAGAGTAGAACTAATATAGATTATTTTAGGGTGTCTTAGACTTCAAATTATTTTAGATACGACAACCTGAGTCTACTACAACTTACATGTGCACTTGCAGCTAGTGAGTTGGGAGACCAAAAATTTAAAAAAAAATTCTTTAATTTCAGCAAGTTATCACTACTCAATCCCAAATATCACTATCAAGACACAATCCGAAGTTTGCCTATAATCAGAATAAAGGCCAACCTTCTAGCCCATCAAAAGATTATATACTGAGAAGGCAACCTCATGCTCCCCAATATCAATCATCAAATCATATGCAGGAGATGATGGCACAGATAATAGATACTATGCAATCGTTGCAAAAAGATATGGAGTCTAGAGCCACTAATTAGGATGCATCAATTCGAAATTTGGAAAGACAACTGGGCCAGATGGAGGCACAACTGACTGGACGTACATCGGGCTCCCTCCCAAGCAACACAGAGAAAAATCCAAGGGGAGAAAAGCAAAATAGGCCTTGATCTTCATCGAGACTAAGTCAAGCTGATGACTATAAATCAGAACTATATTTTTTATCTTTAGATTAGTTTTTAATTAGTTGTTGATTAATATCTTAGTTATCTTAAATTAGTTTGGGTGATTTTATTTATTTAGTTTTTTTAGGCATTTCATTCTTTTTATCTTTTTATTTATTTATTTATTTAAATGTTTGGAGTCATCTAATTAATATTTCATTTGTGCTAGGGGAGAAATGAGGACATGCCAACGAGACACATGCATGCATCGAAATTTGAATCATGTTACGTGGCATGCATGCACATTCATTCCAAAAAAAAGGGGCGTAAGACCTGAGACAAGGCGAAATGAGAAGAACTGTCACCTCGTTACAGCCGAGCTTCACCTCGATGTCCATGCACCTCGATGACCAGGCCGTAAAGACTCCAACGAACATGACAAGATGAGCTGCCACCCTCATTACGCCCTGCCACCACAACCCTGTTCCCGTTACGGCCGAGATGCCACACCGGCCGCCACTAACCTCAGAGAAAACGCCACCTGTTCTTTTTACGGCCAACTGTCACACAAACATGCATGAGCTCGGACATGACAGGGCAAAATGGACGACTCACATGGAAATTGGCCAATCACTATGGCCCAAATTCCAATGGATATGACCCTTCACTGCGCGCCGTCAGAACATGTATTACCCCCGTAATTTGATCTATAAAATCTTACCCCTTCTCATGTTTTGCAGATCAATCACCGCCGTCTCGCCCTTTCTTACTTACGGCCGAAGTTCCAGCGCTCCCCCTGTTCCTTACGGCCGATCTTCCACACCGCGGACCGGAGACGACCCCATTACGCCCCAGATGTGTTACGGTCGAGCCTCAACATCGCGCACCGCCGCTCTCTTACGCCCTCTGACAACAGCAGCACTCTCTGCTTACGGCCGAGCCACCGCGCACCGAGATACCATCTTCTTTACAGCCGAAGTCACACCGCGCACCGCCGCTCTCTTACGGCCAAACTCCAATCTCCAGCCGAGCTTTTCTCCTTACGGTCGAGACGTCAGCTGCCATCACCACGGTCGTCAACTTACGGGCGCAATCTCCACAATCATTGACTCCGGCCGAGGTTCCTTATCGACTTACCCCTTTACGGCCGACACTCAACATATGTGTTATGGCCGAGAGACTTTGCGACTGACCAAGGTCTCTTCCTTACGGCCGAGATTCAACCACCAATTTCACCGATGACATCTCTTTGCCTTACAGCCGAGTCATCTATCCGAGCTCTTCATTGAATCGGCCGACATAGAGTATAGAGATTCTCTCTTGCCGACATTCCGACTTGGGCCGAAACTTCAACTATCGAGCCGCAACCGTTCTTTCAACCGAGCCGCCACCTTTTCTTCACTGATCCCTTCCAATATAGCAATGAGGTGATTTGCTAATATTTGGAGGGGACATCGTGAACGACGACATTCGAATGCTCAGTCGGTCCCTCAGCCCTCACAATTAATATCCTACCCTGGAGACTATTATTGGATTAAGTCGGAGTATCAAGCTCGATATGAACGGATGTTTGAGATTCGAATTCATGCCACCAGATTTTCGGATACCGAATTACTCAGGGAGTATAATTTACTTGCAGATATTCATCTATTATTTTCTCAAATTGGACTCTCTGACTTTGTGCATTCCTGGACTCTCAAATTGGACTCTCTCCAACTAATTATGGAATTTCTCTCATCCTTGGAGGTCTTTAATTTAGACGGCAGGAATTATGATCAGCCCCGCATTTCATTCCAACTTTATGGGCGGCTCTTTGAGAGATTAATAATATTTATGGATTCCCCAACCATGGATCTCCTTCTGTACCTGCTGACTTTGATGCTGAAACTTTTTGGAAACAGATAAGAGAAGAAGACCGATTGGTTTAGAACATAGCTAAAGATAGCTCAATTCAGAATTCTGTTATGCGCTACGTCCATCGCATTCTAAACACACATTAAGTGGACGCAGTGATAATGATGGGGCCGTCTCAGAGGGAGAGTTATATCTTATCCACAGCATGCTCTATAGAACTCCTATTAATGTGGGTGCTTTCATCATTCGTCGATTCCAGCGCCGCACTACTCATCGTGGCGGTAGCATTAATATGGGCGCCCTTCTCACACCTATTGCTCAGCACCTACAACTTGACTTGGATGATCTTGAAGCTGTGCCAGGAGGCTATGGGTCTCGTGAAGACCAACAACTCAGGGATCAAAGTTTTTATTTTTAAAGGCCACGATCAGGAGGTGCCTTGCTCAGATCGAGATGCTTTTACGCCTATTAATCCAAATAATTAGCTCCTTTTTAGGCAGGTCGCGGCTCCATTAATCTCACCTGCAGGATCATCTGTCCCAGTTGATCAGCCACACCAAGATGAAGCATTCTCCTAGTTTGATTCTACTAACTATGCGGCGGCTCAACAGACTTTCAGCAGCCACAAGTTTTCCAAACTGTATCACCGGTAGCTTCCCGATGCTCTTTCACCCTATATGCCGGTGTCTTCTCTGATTCCATCCCCAGCACAAGAAAGCTCTTCATATTCTTCGTTTATACCGGCCACTCCTTATGAGGAATGCGATCCGATGGAAGTATCTGTCCCTTTACAGGAACCGGTGCGGAATCACTATATAGCACCCGAGCCTACTTTCACTTCAGCTCTAGAGCAGACTTACCATCCACCTCAGCCACCTCAGTCTGACTATGCTTTCATGCAAAACTTATGGGAATCAATGTATGATAAGCAACTTTGTCAGGCAAGGGAGTTTCACACTTTTCAAGAAGAGCAACTTCGTCAAGCAGGAGAGCTGCACGCTATTCAAGAAGAGCAACATCGACAGGCCCAGGAGTTGACCAACATTCGAGCTGACTTTAGCAATATGGATGATCGTCAGGGTCGCTTCGAATCCCTCTAGAATCAGCATGTTCGCATGATGAGGCGCATCCATGAGTATCATATACGCCAAGGACATCTCGGCTACCATCCACCATCGCCACCTCACAGACAGTAAATCCGGTTGTGTCTTTTTCCTTTTCTTTATTTTTCATTTCTTTATTTTCCCGTATTATTAAGTATGTATCACTTTCCCTTGTTGGCCTAACACTGAGGACAGTGTCTGGTTCAAGCTTGGGGGAGTTTGCATTTCATGCATTGCATGTTTCTTTCTTTTTATTTGCCTATCTATGCAACTATTTCTAAAAATCCAAAAAAATTTGAAAAATTGAAAAAAAAAATTCCAAAAAAATACCATTGCATGCATTTATTTTGCTACCATCTTACTAACTTTCATCTTAAAGTCTTAATTATCTTTTAGTAAAAATTCAAAGACATATTGTTAATTGATGAAATTTGAATGCTTTTTGTTCTTATCACGTCTATTTTAGTATCAAACTTATGAACTGTGTACCTATGCTAAATAGAATTATGAATGTCTAGACGATAAAATCATATTCATGTATTTTTATTTATTTCTTTTAAGTCTTGATAGTAGTAGCATTTTTATTGACCACATTAAGTATTCCTTGAGCTTAAAAAAATGTGAAAAAAATAGTAAAAAAAAGAATAAAGTTATGTGTAGGTACAAAAGTTTTATCCGGAACCAAGGTGTGTTCGGGTAATTAGATCCGTAGGGGTTCATGCCTGGCGACCTAAGGACAATTGCTCTGGGATCCGTCGATCGAAAGCTTGCTACAAGGAGCATCTTGTGAAATATGGAGAAGCACCGGAGTACTGAATCATGGCTAAGTTCGAACACTTCATTCAGAACTTTGGTTGTTCGGGTAAGTAAACTCGAGGGGTGCCTTATCATCTATTGTCCTAAGGCCATCTGGTCTGGGAGTTATCAGTCCAAAGCCCGTTACATGGACTTCCTTGTGCAATCCTGCTTGAAGATTAGAACTTTTAAAATGATTGAAAATAAAAAAAAAGAAAAATAAAAAGAAAAAGTTTTCAGCTCAATTAGTACTTATGTGTTCAATATTAATGCTATTATTTGACAGACAATTTATTTTTCTACAAGGCTGAATTTGAGATTGTTTAAATTTGTGTAGTATTCAAAACCTCTATGAAGCTAAGTGCATGGAAAATAATAAGGTGTTGAGTAGTATATGTGCAGAAGAACTGTGTGAGAAAATTAGTCAGTTGATGATATGGAAGCTATGATGGAACCCTTGTTCTTGAGCTTTGCTTTTGAATTTTTGCTTGAGGACAAGCAAGACTTTAAGCTTGGGGGAGTTTGATGCAAGCAAAATACAACATATTTTAATTTATTATTTAAATTAATTTTTCTGTAATTTGATCATGGCATGCATCATTTTTTATTACTTTTAATCATAATTCCATATTTATTAATTTTAATTATTAATTTTCTAAATATTTTAATTGTGGATGGATTAATTAAATTGTGATTATTATTTTGTAGGAGAAATCGAATACATGATTATTACGATTATATTTGATCAAAGATTGGACGTATTGATCAAGAACTTCGAGTTGGGCAATTATCGGCCGAGATTTGTGGGTGCAAACAACACATGTTTTGGCCGAGATTCAGAAGTCTTTTATCATTTTGGCCGAGATTCAGATGTTTTTTATCGTTTATGGTTGAGATATGAAGGGGTAAAGATAAAATTGTTTGGGCGTAACGAGATTTAATTCTTTGTTTTGGCCGAGATATGAAGGGGTAAAGATAAAATAATTTCGTTTTGGCCGAGATTCAAATGGGGTTCATCTGGTCTGATAAGTGTGAACAGAGCTTTCAGACATTGAAGGATTGTCTGACATCAGCACTTGTCCTTACCATCCCGACAGGCAGCAGAGGATATGTGGTCTACAGTAATGCATGTGGGACAGACTTAGGGTGTGTGCTAATGTAGCATGGTAAAGTAGTAGCCTAAGCTTCACGCCAGTTGAAGAAGCACGAGGTTAACTACCCCCGGCATGACTTGGAGCTAGCTGTAATAGTTTTTGCCTTGAAGATATGGAGACACTATTTGTATGGGGAAACTTTTGAGATCTTCACAGATCATAAAAGTCTCAAATATATTTTTGATCAGAAAGAACTTAACATGAGGCAACATCGTTGGTTAGAGCTCCTAAAATACGAGATGTTACAGAAATTAGATCAGTGGTGCCCCAGACTTGGTAATAATGGAGCATTGTGGATGATGCACCAGATGAGGCCCAGTATGATTGATAGGATCATAGCTGCTCAGAAAGAGGATCCAGAGTACCAGAAGGTGTTGAAGAGATGCCAGAATGAGCTTAAGGACTTTCAAGTATTAGCAGATGGTGGTGTTCGGTATAGGAAGAGATTATGAGTTCCCACGGATGCTACCATCGAACGAGAAGTGATGGATGAATGCCATAAGTCCGAGTTCGCCATCCACCTCGGGAGCACTAAGATGAACAAAGATGTACAGCGCAGCTATTGGTGGCCTGACATGAAGAGGGAGATAGCTGAGTATGTGTCTAGGTGTCTGGTGTGTCAGCAGGTGAAGATTGAGCATCAAAGGTCATATGGAAAATTGAAGCCTTTGGATATTTCACAGTGGAAGTGGGATAATATCACTATGAATTTTGTATCTAATTTGCTCAAGTCCAAGAAGGGTCATGATACTATATAGGTGGTGGTTGACAGATTCACGAAGACGGCACACCTTATTCCTATCCGGTGAAAGCAATCGGTAGAGAGTTTATTAGATTTGTATGTTAGAGAGGTGATTAGGCTACATGGCATTCCGGCATCGATTGTTTCTGACCGAGATCCCAAATTCACTGCTAGATTCTGGAAGAGCATGCAGGAGGCATTTGGCACAAGACTGAATTTCAGCACTGCTTTCCACCCTCAGACCGATGGATAGTCTAAGAGGACTATTCCGACATTGGAGGACATGCTGCGAGCATGTGCATTAGATTGGTAGGGTAACTGGGACGAGCATATTCACCTAATCGAATTTGCTTATAATAACAACTACCATTCTAGTATCGGCATGGTGCCCTTTGAGACTTTATATGGCAGACCTTGTTGTTCACCCGCTCATTGGGGTGAAGTAGGTGAAGAGAAAGTCATGAGCAAAGAGGAAGTGAAGGAGGTAGTAGATGATGCCAAGAAAGTGGAGCTGATCAAGCAGAGGATGAAGATAGCTCAGGGCAGACAGAAGAGTTATGCTGATAAGGATAGACGTAAGCAGATTTTTCAGGCTGGTGATCAAGTTCTGCTAAAGGTGTCTCCCATGAAGGAAGTTATGAGGTTCAGTAAATGAGGGAAGCTCAGCCCTCGGTATGTGGGACCCTTCGAGGTACTGGAGTTAGTAGGTGAAGCAGCATGCGTGCTAGTCTTGCCACTTTTCTATGGGCGAGTACATAATGTGTTTCACGTTTCCATGCTCAAGAAATAGAAGCATGATGCTGTTAATATTTTACAGATCGAAGAACCAAATCTAGCTACTGATTTGACCTTCGCAGAGTACCCGACACATATTGTGGAACGTAAAGTACAACGTCAGAACAATAAGGATGAACCTATGGTCATAGTAGCATGGCGTTTTCATCACGGCGATGAGGCCATGTGGGAGCTCGAATTAGAGATGCGCCAGGAGTTCCCGTATTTAATCGGTAAGACCTCTACTTAATGCAAAATTCGAGGACGAATTTTCTTTTAAGTGGGTAATGATGTAATACCCGATAAAATAAATAAAATAAAATAAGATGAAGTCAAGTGTGAAACCAATCACCTTAGCCCATAATTGAACCCATTAGCTTGTGAGGCCCTAAAACTACTCTATAAAAGCCTTAGTACCCTAAAGCTCTCTCTCTTATCCTCTTATTTCCTCTCCCCCATTTCTCTCTCTTTTTCCCCAAGCACACTCTAATCCAGCAAGAAAAGGGGAGCTCCAGCAAAGTTGTCTTCAAGGTTTATTTCCATTTCTACATCCTTTGATTCCTATGTCCTTCCCTCATTTTTCTCCCCATTGGAATGCTTCATAGGTGGAGAACTACAAAGGGGAGAGTGATTACTGTTGATCAAGAAGGGTTCAGGCAAGGATCAATTCAAAGAAGAGGTAGGTGAATCTGAAATCCCCTGCATAACCTAAATAGGATTAGTTTAGAATCA
Organism: Pontederia crassipes; assembly: GCA_030549335.1. Lineage (NCBI taxonomy): Eukaryota > Viridiplantae > Streptophyta > Magnoliopsida > Commelinales > Pontederiaceae > Pontederia > Pontederia crassipes. The sequence goes on from JAUKPH010000017.1 coordinate 11,046,424, forward strand.
TGTGCTTATGACCAAATGGAAGGATTGAATGAAATGAACTGTTTGATTGCATTCTTGATGTTTGATCCCTGATTTACGCTCCTCTGTGATTGTGTATGTGGTTGGATTGTTACTCTATGTTTAGATGTTTGTTTGCAATCTTTGATTTCATTTTGGATTGAAAAATCGCTGGAAACCCGATTTTGACTATTCTGTTTTCACTACGATCGGTCGACCGATCTAGAAATATTGGTCGACCGATGATATGAGAATCGGTCGACTGATCATCCCCTCTGCATCATTTCTTAGGTCGACCGACCGGCCAACCGAAGAGCTCTGTACAGATTCATCAATATCGGTCGACCGATCCAGAGATATCGGTCAACCGATCCAGAGATATCGGTCAACCGGTGCTTCGGACTTAGCAGATCGAGAACCTTACATTGAGTAAACTATCGGTCGACCAATCTAGAGATATCGATCGACCGATACCCAAAAGTCGGTCGACCGATCAGTGAGGATCGGTCGACCGAACCTTAGTCACAATGCATATTGTTTGCTGATTTGATCTAGATTCTTTCCATGAGTGTGATGTGTTATTCCCTACTGATTGAATTGTTATGTGACTGAATCATTGATCTTGTATTGATCTGTCCAGTGATCCAAACCTTTTATGGTATGAAAGAATGATGAATTGATAAAGTGATTAAGTATGAAAGATGGAAAGGTAAAGGGGAAGGTGGCCAGCCCATGCTAAGTGCTTATAGTGAAGGGTCGCTCCCTTAGTCATGGCTTGATCACTCATAGGCTGCACAAGGCTGTATTATTTGCTCGACGTAAAACCCCCAAAAGTTAAAGGCACATAAAGTCATGTAATGCTAAGAAAGAAGTACAAGCATAAAGAGTGTGTACAATGACATGAGCATGATGATAAGTGAAGCATGATTATTAATTCAGCATGATTACTGTAACTTCTCATGATTATATGATACATGATCTCCATCCTCTTTTATCCATTGATATCTCAAATCGAATGATCTTATGCTTTTTACCTGATCTTGTTATAAGTGATTACTGATTCTGACTATTGCTATTTATTGTTATACATTGAGTACTATATGGATCCCCACTAGACTGTATAGCTTACGGGAGGACCTTCTTACCTGTGTTAATTTCCACAGGGCCAGGTCAGTGATGTGATGAGATCGTGTGTCGCGACCAACTCGAGCGATAATAAAGTACATGAACTGACAGAGGGCCTAGTTATCATTTTCTCTATTTTTCGCATTTATGAACTTTGATGTAATTCAGATACTATGGTTATCATGGAGATTTTGTAATAATTTGAGACTTCCGCTATTTTGATAGCCTATGTTTCCTTTTTTATCTCTATTGTTGATTTTTCATTGTTTTCATGGAGTTTTAATCAATCTTTGGTCAAAGTTATAGTGTTTTCGTAGCTCCTTCAAAGAGATCATCGCCATGTGGCATTGGTCGATTTGGGAGCATTACATTTATGGTATCAGAGTCGTTGTTCGGACTCTTTTGATGTCTTATTGCATAGTATGGTATAAGAAAGGTTCATGTGCTATCGCTGAGCTGTTGCCACACTCTCCACCAAAAGAGGACCGTAAGTCAAATTCATATTTATTACATGGTATTGGTTTTGAATGTATTGTTCTTTCATGATTAAAGGATAAAGATGTCAAGACGATTAGAGAGGATTCAGGAGCGGGAGGCCGGGACGGCCCGTATTACTCCAGAAGCATCTGAGGGCCCAGAAGGCCCATTTACTGAGTCACAGACCTTAATCCAGCGAGGTCGAGGACGGGGTCGTGGTCGAGGCCGTACTCCCAGCCGTGGCCGAGGGCGAGGCCGCAGCGTGAAAGCGCCAGCACAAGATGAGTTCATTGGTGAGACTAACCCACCAGAGGGCAGTCAAACTAGAGGCAGCCAGCCCGCGACCAAACGTCACACACGAGAACCTCGACAAGAGGATTCTGAGGATACTATTCAGGCATTCCTGAGACTACATCCGCCACAGTTTGAGGGCAAGGCGGATTTCTTTAAGGCAGAGCAATGGATAGATACTTTAGACCGCATTTTCAAGTAGATGAGATGTGTCGAAGAGCGGAAGGTGTTGTATGCTATCCACATGATTACTGACACTGCCATGGGATGGTGGAAGACCACGAGAGCCACCAGATTTAGAGGACTGGAGGAAGAGGAGATATTATGGGCTGAGTTTAAGGAGGCGTTTGCTGACCGTTACACTCCTGAGCATGAGCGAGTCACTAAACACGAAGAATTTTTGGAGCTTGTGCAAGGAACTATGACTGTGGTGGAATACCACACTCAGTTTGTCGTGCTGGAGCAGTATTGCCCAATGCCATTTGTGGGCCGCATCAGGGCAAATCAGTTCATCAATGGACTGCAACAGGATTTGAAGACTGAAGTCCTAGCTGGGGACTGTGACACTTTGGAAAAGGCAGTGGGACTGACCACTCGCATGGAGAAAGACTAGGCTGAACGCAAAGCAAAAGCCTCAGCCAAACCAGCAGAGTAGTAGCGACCTCGGACTGAAGATCGTTGACCGTTTAGGAGGGACGATCGTCGCGATCGCCGCTACAAGCCTTATCACCAGAGAGAGGTTCCACGCTATGCTCTACCCCAGCAGCGCCCAGCACCAGTACAGCTTCAGGTATAAAGATTTCAAAGTGTTAATTAAAAGTGTTAGAGAGTGGCTATTAACTCACGTTCTGGTATGATAGCCTCTGAGACAACTGCCACCTCCCCCTCGTCAGCCTCAGTCACAGGCACCAGTAGTTCGGCAGAGGCCTGTCTGCCCTCATTGCGAGCGATATCATGGCGGTGAGTGCCGCAGGAGGAATGGTTCGTGCATCCAGTGCGGACAGTTCGGACATTTTGCCAGAAACTAACCCTAGTTTGCTAGAGGAGGCCGTGATAATCGAGGTGCTGGATGCGCAAACCCCGTAGTCCAGGGCAGGGTACACAACATTGAGGCGAATGCTGCCCAGAATGATAATGATATTATAAGAGGTACCCTTCCTATTGCTGATATGCCTGTTATTATCTTGTTTGATTTAGGGGCCACGCACTTGTTTATTTCGGAGTGGTGTGCCCAAGTCTTTGGCTTGTCTTTATAGCAGATGCCTTATGCCATGAGGGTGAGCACCCCCATGGGAGATGTACACATGGCTAGGTACATTCCGAATGTACTTGTCACCGTGGAAAAGGAGAATTTTTCTGCAGATCTTATTGTCATCCCGATGATGGACTATGATGTCATCCTAGGGATGGATTGACTTTCTTATCATGATGTAGTTCTACTCTGCAAGCAAAAGAAGATCATAATAGGTGCACAGAGCAAGCCGAAGGCAGTTATCAAGGGTACTCTATCGGAAAGCAAGAAGGTGATTTTGTCAGCCATGAAGGTTCAAAAGTTGCTCTAGAAAGGATGATGTGCATATCTGGCCAGTGTGGTTAAGACCGACGTACCAGCCACCGCACTACAACAGATAGACATGGTGCGTGAATTCCTATATGTTTTCCCTGAAGATACTTCAGGACTACCACCGAGGCATGAGATAGACTTCAAGATCGAGCTTCTATCTGGTACCGTGCCTATCTCCAAGGCGCCGTACCGAATGGCATCTGCTGAGATGCATGAACTAAAGAAGCAAATACAAGAATTGTTGGATAAATGTTTCATTCGGTCGAGTGTCTCACCGTGGGAGCGCCGGTATTATTTGTCAAGAAGAAAGATGGTTCAATGCGACTGTGCATTGATTACAGGATGCTCAATAAGGTGACGATGAAAAATAAGTATCCTCTGTCCCGCATCGATGATCTCTTCGACCAGTTGTCCAAGGCATCCGTATTCTCCAAGATCGATCTGCGCAATGGCTACCATCAATTAAGGGTTGCCGAGAAAGATATACCGAAAATCGTTTTCCAGTCTAAGTATGGCCACTATGAGTTTTTAGTAATGTCATTTGGACTGACGAACGCACCTGCAGCGTTTATGGATATGATGAATAGGATCTTTCGGCCCTACCTGGATCAGTTCGTCATAGTGTTTGTGGACGACATCCTGATCTACTCGTCCAATCCAGAGTAGCATCGAGAGCATCTCAAGATAGTGTTGGAGACTCTGCATCAACACAAGTTGTACGACAAACTCTCGAAGTGCGAATTTTGGTTGAAGGAAATCATATTCCTTAGACACATCATGTCCAAGAAGGGCATTGCAGTGGACTCGGCAAAAGTAGAAGCAGTGACTAATTGGGCAAGGCTGAAGAATGCATCGGAGATCCGCAGCTTTCTGGAATTAGCAAGTTATTACAGTAGGTTCATCAGAGACTTCTCCAAGATTGCAGCACCACTCACGAACCTCACGAAGAAAGCGGAGAAGTTCATCTGGTCTGATAAGTGTGAGCAGAGCTTTCAGACATTGAAGGATCGTCTGAGATCAGCACCTGTCCTTACCATACCGACGGGCAGCAGAGGATATGTGGTCTACAGTGATGCATGTGGGACAGGCTTAGGGTGTATGCTAATGCAGCATGGTAAAGTAGTAGCCTACGCTTCGCGCCAATTGAAGAAGCATGAGGTTAACTACCCTACGCATGACTTGGAGCTAGCTGCAATAGTTTTTGCCTTGAAGATCTGGAGACACTATCTGTATGGGGAGACTTTTGAGATCTTCACAGATCATAAAATTCTCAAATATATTTTTGATCAGAATGACCTTAACATGAGGCAACGTCGTTGGTTAGAGCACCTAAAGGATTACGAATTTGATATTAATTACCACCCTGGTAAAGCAAATTCAGTACCTGATGCGTTGAGCAAGAAGTGGAAAAATTCACTGGCATACATCAGAGTACGAGAATACGAGATGTTACAGGAATTAAATCAGTGGTGCCCCAGACTTGGTAATAATGGAGCGTTGTGGATGATGCATCAGATGAGGCCCAGTATGATTGATAGGATCATAGCTGCTCAGAAAGAGGATCCAGAGTACCAGAAGGTGTTGAAGAGATGCCAGAATGAGCCTAAGGACTTTCAAGTATCAGCAGATGGTGGTGTTCGGTATAGGGATAGATTGTGGGTTCCCACGGATGCTACCATCGAACGAGAAGTGATGGATGAATGCCATAAGTCCGAGTTCGCCATCCACCTCGGGAGCACTAAGATGAACAAAGATGTACAGCGCAGCTATTGGTGGCCTGACATGAAGAGGGAGATAGCTGAGTATGTGTCTAGGTGTCTGGTGTGCCAGCAGGTGAAGATTGAGCATCAAAGGTCATATGGAAAATTGAAGCCTTTGGATATTCCACAGTGGAAGTGGGATAATATCACATATCTTTCTTACTTATTCACTTTATCACTTTGTCATACTTGCATATCATGATAGAATTGGATAGTAGGACAAACTCAACAAGATCAAGGATTCAATCACATAGCATGCCAAATAGTAAGGAGTAACATAACACAAGCATAGAATGAATATGGATCAAATCAACAATCAATCTGCAATCTGGCAAATATCGGTCGATCGGTCCTCACTGGGCGGTCGACCGGTCCTCGAACACCGGTCGATCGATATTGCTGGATCGGTCGACCGATTGGTCCGGATGCAATACACTAAGTTTCAACTACTACCTGGATCGGTCGACCGATAGTATTTAATCAAAAAGAGCTTCGATCGGCCGATCGACCGATCGCTACAAGGTTCGGAAAATTGATCGGTCGACCGGTTTACATGGATCAGTCGATCGATAACTTCATCACCGGTCGACCGATATCCAGGATCGGTCAACCGGTCTGCATGAAAAATAGAAACCGGACAGAATCCATAGAATGACGAATTTCAATCCAAAAATGAAAATAAGGCATACTATCAATCATCTAACCCTAGGTAATTAATACATAACATATCTAGATCAAAAGAAATCATAGACATGAAGCAAACATGGTAATACAATCGATCAATCATGTTTCTACATCATTTTCATCATCAAGAACACATCCTATGATAAAACCCAATTCCAATCTATTTCTAATCTTGTTATACAGAGAATTTCGGTACCACCCACCTTAATTTCGTGGTTGCTCCTAGCTTGAGCCTCCTCAATCACCAAGAACACTTTCCTTTATGGTTCTCCACCTAGAAAACCATCCAATTGATGAAAGAAGTGAGGGGATGATGTCAACACTAAAAGAAATGCAGAATTGAAAGGCAAAATTTGCTGAACCTTGCTGTAATCCTTCTCTTATTGGATGATGAGTTCTAAGGGAGAAGAGAAGGGAGTGAGGGAGAGAAATGAGGTGACTAAGAGAAGGCTTTAGGGCATACCTTTTTATAAGTTAGTTATAGGGTTATTAGGCTAGTGTGCTCATTAATTGAGCTATGCGGTTGATTTTTATTTTCTATTTCTTTTATTAATTGGGCTGGTTATTACATTGCGCGCTGCGACCCAGCAGTGCCATACCACGTGGGTGCGGACCCATTGCGGCACGCAAGTGCGCAACGCACAGGTGCGCACCACGCGGTGTGTGAGCGTGCAACGCGCTTGCGAATGAACACCCGCGCGCACCCGGTCCGCCAACGCGATTGCCAGTTCATGCGGCCCGAGTTGGTGGACCACCCCTGTGCACGGCCCACCAGGCCTTTTTCCCTTTTCAATTTTTTTTATACAAGGATAGAAGTTTTAAAAAAAATTTCCTAAAATTTCAAATATTTTCAGAGTGAATATATAATCTGTAATTGCATTTTATTATTTTGTGACAATTTATAAAATTAAATTATCATGTTTTAAATTTAATTTTGGAAAATAAAAGATGTGAAATTTTTCATGAAATTTTCTCTCACATTTGAGATGCATATATTAAATTTATTTGAATACTACTACTTAGTACTAATTTTTATGCAATTAAATAGAACCCTTGTAAAATTAAATATATGCATGGGAGGAAATCAATTACATAAATTTTGACATTTGTTTGATTTCATATGCCTTTTTATAAGCCCCTCTCTTTCTCCCCTTTTTTCGCATTGATTTGCGCCGCTTGCCCTGCTCTTGCTACCCTGCGCTACCTCTCTCTTCCCCTCTTTCTTTCCTTTCTCTCTCTTGCGGCGCTGCTGCACTGACGAGAACAAAAGAGGAGCATCGACATGTAGACCACTTTGATATATAAATTAATGATAGATATAAATTCATGATAAATTTATCTTAAAATATATTTATGAAAGATCGATCTATGAATCAATAGTAGATTCACACATGTGGATCCATCCACATATTTTCTAAATTCTTTTTTTATTTTTTATTTTCTTCGACAGTTTCAAAGTGTTCTCCATTCGTCATTTGCAATTATTTCCCTTTCTATTTTTTAAAATCATCCTCAACTAGTCTTTTTATTTTTTTTCTTTTTTTTGAAATTTTAACCAATTTCCTCCATTAATATATCATTTATCATTTAACAACTACTTTCCATCTATTAATTTGTGTAATTTTCTTCTTTGCTGAAAATGTATCATTTATATTCATAGTGCTAATAATAATTGAGATTCAAAATATAATACTTAACATCAATATTTGTTTGAATTCTATATTTTCATGACAATTATATATTGTTTCTTGAGAATAATATATTATTATATTTTAAATAATTTACATTTTTTCATACTTCATAATTATTTTTTTGTTATTATTTGGAATTCTGAATTTTCTTTCACATCCCCCATAAATTAATGTGCGTTAATCAAACACTTGGTATTCTAACTATTACGACATTCCAATAATTTCTTACATCATTTTTTACTCTTTATTTCTACTTCATGTTGTATTCTTAACAAAGAATAATTGTATATAAATGCATTCCTTAATTAATGAGTATTAAATTTATAACATTTTCATAAATTACATGTTAAAATTTTACATCAAATTATATTGTTATTAATGATTAAAACTATTTCAGATTTAATAAAAGAATATGTGAACAAATATGGATATTAGGTTTTCATGTTAATATGATTAATCTTATTTAAAAATAAGAAAATGAAAATAGTGATAAAAATATCTCTCTAATATACCAGCTAATATGAAATTATTTAAGATAATGATTAAATAATATATTATATTTACTAAAAGGTATGACATTTCGATATATATATATATATATTTATACTATGGCGAGCCATACTATAATATAAGATAAGTTATATCAAATGTTGAAGTTAAAGATATGAATCGTCGATTTGGTTTTGATGATTCAAATTGGTCTAGCCAAAAAGCTCTCTTCAAAGTTCGAATAGACATATTACAAATCTAAAAAATCTATTAAAATATCAATCTCTTTTTTTTTGCTAGAAATTATGTTATTTTGAAATATACTAAATATTATGTTATTTTTATAATTAAAATTTGGGGACTAAGAGGGGGTATAACTCACGTAGAGCAAAAAATTGCGTTCAGTAGATCAATCTACTTATTATGGAAAGCTTCGTTGATATTTGCTATCTATATTAATGATAATTAAAAGGAAGTGTAATTACATAGCTAAGCCTTTGATAGTTGTGACTCGTGAGGTAAAGTAATTATTTTCATTAAATGGAAATAACGCAAAACAACGTTCCATTATATATAACTCGATGATATGAGCTACATATGACTATCGGAGATTACATGCATGCACCACAATTCCAATCTTAAAAAGCTCCACTATATATTCAGAAAAAACAAATACCAATCGTTTGAAATGAAGGATTATTTATGGAATAATCCAGAGCAAGCGAGAGTTCTGATCAGAAGCCTTGCAATTTGAGGTATATGTAGATCAACTCCTCCAGCACTTCACTTGCATAATTCAATACGAAGGCCGCCAATCGTCACCTTACCTTCTCTGGTCCTCGGCACGATCCGGACAAGCACGTTGTCATCGTCGTCAGCGCCGATGTCTTCGAGCAAGTTCCTGATGCCTAGCCTCTGCGTTGTCCTCATCTTGGGTTCGTTCTCTTTGTGATCATGGTTGTGTGGCACGTTCAAGAAGTTGCCGGCGAACTCGTTCGTCCCTGCCCGTAGTCCTCCCTCTGCGTCATTGATGAACATGTCAAACTTGATGAAGTAGTCGTGATGGTACTCAATCCCCTCGACCACCAGGGCTTCCTCCTCCATTTATTTCTCCTTGCGCTTCTTCGACGTCTTCGGCCTCTTCACCATGGCCGTCATGGTCTTCTCCAAGCTCAATGGGAAGGTGGTCATTGACGGGGCATGGGTGCTGTTAAGCTGCGGCTCTTTGCTCATAGAGCCCCCTGCGAACGCTGTCGTTGAGGAGTTGGCGGAGGCCCTATTGTGGCTCAGGCTAGTGGCGGTGGAAACGCTGAACGGCTGTGAGTTATGCATACTGCCGTCGGGGAGTCTGAGCTACTGCTATTCCTGTCGTGGTCGTGATGGGAGCTCTGAGGTGGAGGAATTGGCACGCGGCTGCAGTCCTGTTCCTCTTATTTCCCTTCAGGGCGAGGAGCCGTCGCCGTGCGCCGCAGCCATGTCAAAGTACTCCAAAACCATATTCTAGTTCTCCTGGGCTATGTTGATAAACTCTATCGCTATGTAGTCGATGACCGGGTCCAGTATGACGACCTCTGATCTGATCGAAGACCTGCAGCCGGGGGCAGTGAAGGCACCTGGAAGAGGCCGGTGGAAGAGAGCACGAAGTCCTACATCAACTCGCCACCGTACGTGACCAGGGAGAGCTCGAGGACCTGGTCCGCCATGTAATTCCTGACCCTGCTCAGCATCCAGATGGCGTCAGGCTGCGTCACCTTGGCCTAAGGCGCCTCGAATTGCAGGCTCAAATTGCGGGTGTAATGCCCACAAATCGACCAACGCCATGTGGCGAGGATCTCTTTGAAGGAGCTACGAAAACACTATAATTTTGACCAAATATTGACTAAAACTCTATGAAAACAATGACAAATCAACAATAGAGATAAAAAGGAAATATATGATATCAAAATAGCGGAAGTCTCAAAGTATTATAAAATCTCCATGATAACCATAGTATCTGAATTACATCCAAGTTCATAAATGCGGAAAATAGAGAAAATGATAACTAGGCCCTTTGTCAGTTCATGTGCTTTATTATCGCTCGAGCTAGTCGCGGCACACGATCTCATCACCATCACTGACTTGGCCCTGTGAAAATCAACACAGGGGAGAAGGTCCTCCCGTAAGCTATACAGCCTAGTGGAGATCCATATAGTACTCAATGCATAATAATAAATAGCAATAGTCAGAATCAGTAATAACTTATAACAAGATCAAGTAAAGAGCATAAGATCATTCGATTTGAGATATCAATGGATAAAAGATGATAGAGATCATGTATCATATAATCATGAGAAGTTACAGTAATCATGCTGAATTAATAATCATGATTCACTTGTCATCATGCTCATGTCATTGTACACACTCTTTATGCTTGTACTTCTTTCTTAGCATTACATGACTTTATGTGCCTTTAACTTTTGGGGGTTTTACGCCGAGCAAACAATACAACCTTGTGAAGCCTATGAGTGATCAAGTCATGATTAAGGGAGCGACCCTTCACTATAAGCACTTAGCATGGGCTGGCCACCTTCCCCTTTACATTTCCATCTTTCATACTTAATCACTTTATCAATTCATCATTCTTTCATACCATAAGAGGTTTGGATCACTGGACAGATCAATACAAGATCAATGATTCAGTCACATAACAATTCAATCAGTAGGGAATAACACATCACACTCATGGAAAGAATCTAGATCAAATCAGTAAACAATATGCATTGTGACTAAGGTTCGGTCGACCTGTCCTCACTGATCGGTCAACCGACTTTTGGGTATCGGTCGATCGATATCTCTGGATCGATCGACCGATAGTTTACTCAATGTAAGGTTCTCGATCTGCTAAGTCCGGAGCACCGGTCGACCGATATCTCTAGATCGGTCGACCAATATTGATGAATCTGTACAGAGCTCTTCGGTTGGCCGGTCGGTCGACATAAGAAATGATGCAGAGGGGATGATCAGTCGACCGATTCTCATATCACCGGTCGACCGATATTTCTAGATCGGTCGACCGATCGTAGTGAAAACAGAATAGTCAGAATCGGGTTTCCAGCGATTTTTCAATCCAAAATAAAATCAAAGATTACAAACAAACATCTAAACATAGAGTAACAATCCAACCACATACACAATCACAGAGGAGCATAAATCAAGCATCAAACATCAAGAATGCAATCAAAGAGTTGATTTCATTCAATCCTTCCATTTGGTCATAAGCACATGATTCTAAACTAATCCTATTTAGGTTATGCAGGGGGTTTCAGATTCACCCACCTCTTCTTTGAATTGATCCTTGCCTGAACCCTTCTTGATCAACAGTAATCACTCTCCCCTTTGTAGTTCTCCACCTATGAAGCATTCCAATGGGGAGAAAAATGAGGGAAGGACATAGGAATCAAAGGATGTGGAAATGGAGATAAATCTTGAAGACAACTTTGCTGGAGCTCCCCTTTTCTTGCTGGATTAGAGTGTGCTTGGGGAAGAAGAGAGAGAAATGGGGGAGAGGAAATAAGAGGATAAGAGAGAGAGCTTTAGGGTACTAAGGCTTTTATAGAGTAGTTTTAGGGCCTCACAAGCTAATGGGTTCAATTATGGGCTAAGGTGATTGGTTTCACACTTGACTTCATCTTATTTTATTTTATTTATTTTATTTTTTTTATCGAGTATTACATCATTACCCACTTAAAAGAAAATTCGTCCTCGAATTTTGCATTAAGTAGAGGTCTTACCGAATAAATGCGGAAACTCCTGGCGCATCTCTAATTCGAGCTCCCACATGGCCTCATCGCCGTGATGAAAACGCCATGCTACTATGACCATAGGTACATCCTTATTGTTCTGACGTTGTACTTTACGTTCCACAATATGTGTCGGGTACTCTGCGAAGGTCAAATCAGCAGCTAGATTTGGTTCTTCGATCTGTAAAATATTAGCAGCATCATGCTTCTATTTCTTGAGCATGGAAACGTGAAATACATTATGTACTCGCCCATAGAAAGGTGGCAAGACTAGCATGCATGCTGCTTCACCTACTAACTCCAGTACCTCAAAGGGTCCCACATATTGAGGGCTGAGCTTCCCTCGTTTACTGAACCTCATAACTCCCTTCATGGGAGACACCTTTAGCAGAACTTGATCACCAGCCTGAAAAATCTGCTTATGTCTATCCTTATCAGCATAACTCTTCTGTCTGCCCTGAGCTATCTTCATCCTCTGCTTGATCAGCTCCACTTTCTCGACATCATCTACTGCCTCCCTCACTTCCTCTTTGCTCATGACTTTCTCTTCACCTATTTCACCCCAATGAGCGGGTGAACAACAAGGTTTGCCATATAAAGTCTCAAAGGGCGCCATGCCGATACTAGAATGGTAGTTGTTATTATAAGCAAATTCGATTAGGTGAATATGCTCGTCCCAGTTACCCTACCAATCTAATGCACATGCTCGCAGCATGTCCTCCAATGCCTGAATAGTCCTCTTAGACTGTCCATCGGTCTGAGGGTGGAAAGCAGTGCTGAAATTCAGTCTTGTGCCAAATGCCTCCTGCATGCTCTTCTAGAATCTGGCAGTGAATCTGGGATCTCGGTCAGAAACAATCGATGCCGGAATGCCATGTAGCCTAATCACCTCTCTAACATACAAATCTAATAAACTCTCTACCGATTGCTTCCACCGGATAGGAATAAAGTGTGCCATGTAGGATCGCTCCCTTAACCATGACTTGATCCCCCATTGGCTTCGCTCTGGCGTAAAACCCCCTAGGTAAAGGCAAGCAAAGGCATCTAATGTTAAGTGAAAGTAAGAGCACAAGAGCATGAATAAGTAACATGAACATGATGAACAAGGTATGATTATTGATTTAGCATGATCTCTAAAATCCTTTATGATTATAAGATTGACTCATGATCATTATCCCTATTATCCATCGATATTTTAAATGAATGATCTTATGCTCTCAAATCTGATTTTATTGCAAGTGATTACTAATTCTGTCAATTGCTAATTATTATTATACATTGTACACTTATGGATCCCCACTAGGCTGTATAGCTTACGGGAGGACCTCATCTCCTGTGTTGATTTTCACAGGATCAGGTTAGTGATGGTGTCGAGATTGTGTGTCGCGATCAGCGATGCTAAAACACATGAACTAAGAGAGGGCTTAGTTATCTTTATTTTATTTTTCGCATTTTGAGCTTGATGTAATTCAGACATTATGAATATTATGGACTTTGTAATAATTTGGGACTTCCACTTTTATGATATTTTCATCTTTCCTTCATTGTTCTTATTAGTGGCATGCCATTTATTTTTATTTGAGTTTTTGATTTAAGTTTATGTAATTAGGTTTTTGTAGTGCCACTTGACATTGATCGATTTCGTCATCAGCCTTGTGGCAACGCTATGCGGGGCCGCAGCGGGCGTCCAGGCGTTGCTAGGCCGCAGAGTGCGGCCAGTCACTGCTGGGGCCGCGGTCCACGTTCTCCTTTCTCCTTTTTTTCTAAAATCATTTTTCTTCGTGTGCTGGAAAAAATAGTTATCCAGATGCATTAATGTGGCTATAGACTTATGATTTACATATCTAGCTAGGAAAATTTTAATGACTGCATAACAAAGTCAGCAGGTCTCCCAATTTATTTTACTGTAACTAAGAAGAAAGTCTTGATATACGATATTCCGTTCAATACATTGAAAAATAGTTGCCCTCAAAATATTTGAATGTCAATTTTGTTTTGTTTACTTATTTATAATATAATAATAATGTCCATTAAAGATGAAAGGAGGATTTAAGAATTTAATTATAAGAATACAATATAAATCTACTGGGAAAATACAACAACAACAACAACAACAAAGCCTTATCCCACTAGGTGGGGTCGGCTACATGGATCATACGACGTCAATATTCGTTGATCCATGTTCATAAGATTCGACAAGATTTTATGCTGGCTGTCGGGGCCTAATACAACCCTCCTCCTTTATCCGGGCTTGGGACCGGCTATAAAATCTACTGGGAAAATACATAAAATTTAAATTAGTTTGATTGAGCACCGTTGTAAACATTTCAAACCCATTGGACCTTTGGAAAAGGCTCAGAGATTTTAAAATCAAAGGACCGATTACTTTATTCAAAAAGATTTTCCGACATTCATTTAGATACTATATATATATATATATATATATATATATAAGCTCCAAAACAAAAGAAAAAGAAAAAAAGCTGTTAGTGTTTCTCGCCTCCTGAGTGCTGTCCTTCCGTTCCACTTCATGGCCAAGTGACAGAGATCATATCTCGATCAAGATAGTCAAAATTAGGATGTTATGGGAGGGGTCATAAAATCAAATCAAAGATAGATGATCCTATTTATTAATAAAAAATAACAAATATTTTTTTATAAAAATTTGTCACATTTAAATATTAAATTATACCTCAATAAATAATTTTTTTATTGATTCTTAAGTAAAATTATATGAAAACATATTAAACTTCATAAAAATTATTTTTTATTATCATAAATATATTTTTAATTAATATTTAAATGATTATATTAATTATATAAAATCATATAGATTCGAATAAAATCATAAGATTACGTGACCAAAATTAAAATCGTATTAAAATTTTACATATCAAATCTTAAATCTTAAGATGTAGATCTCGACAATTTTAATTATGATGAGGCGCTGAGATTGGAAAAAAACGCCCACTTCTTATCATTATTTGTTGCCTATTAACGAACTACTTATCAAAGAGATTGAGAGCGTCATGAAGAACAAAATGCTGAATGAGAGAAAGCAGACAATGGTATGCGTATTTTCCGACGGATTCATTTTTAATTCATGATATTCGAAGGCTATATGTTATTGTACCAACAAGAACAAATTACTCCTTTTCCTCTATTTCATATTAAAGAACTGAACTCATGCGTTGCTCTGAAGAAGCTGTGAGTTTTCATCTCGTAACACTCATTCTTACAGCTAATTAATACTGATTGTAATTAAGTAAATCTGACAAACGTTCAATAATATGACAAATATTTATGTTGAAAAAACGATATTGAGTTATCTGAGAACGAAGTTTCAAAAGAGGTCAAATCTAACTCCTCTCTCTCTCTCCTTTAAAGTAAATAATGCACATTTCATTTTTGTCATTAATCGAAAAGGTTATGCTTCTAGTTGGGAAGCAATATGTCTTTTTGTCTGTATCAGAATCGAAATTAATCTCTGTTCTTACTGCAGCATAGAGAAGTACATTGATGAAGGCAAGAAGAATAGAATTCTCCACTTGAATTTCCGTACAGTTGATCCAATAAAAATAAGTACTCTTATTTCATGGATAATTGAACTACCACCGATCATCAAACAGCTAGCAGCGTCAGATTAAGGAATTGCATGACGCCTGAAATGGTAAAAGAGATACCATTTTTTATTGAAATCGTCGAAGTTGTAGATCCCATCAGTTTCCAGCGACCACCAGCAACGAGAATCGCATCTGAGATCATCCCTCTTGGCATCGAAAGCATGGAAGGACGCGTTCATGGGCTGCCAGTCCTTCCAATGAGCATCGCACCAGAAGAGCGTGGATCGTACGAAGATGTTCGACTTGAAATGCCAGTTAAGCGATTCATGGAAGTCCAGGACGTGCTCGCCGATGTCATCGTTCTTGGATTGGCAATGGATGTACAACTTGATCCCCTCTCCCAAGTTATTGGTTATGTTCACTCGCCTGATCGGATTGAAAATATCACAACGTCCGACCGGAACGTGGAATGAGAAAATGATCACACAGGAAAGTAAAAGGATCGTGAAAAGATGAAGAAGATAGGAATAGGAAGTGGAAGAAGAAGAAGAAGAAGAATCCATTCAATTTGCCCTTGTGACTTTTCTGGGAAGTCAGATCCTTTCTGTGGCACGTAGAATAAAACTTAAAGCCTTCGGTTTAGTTGGTTTCTATTTTTTTTTTCCCTTTTTACAATTACAAATAATTTCTTTTGATTACTGATATTGCGCATGGATATTGGAAAGATATCTATTAATACTTTTTGCCAACTCATAAAGAAATCTTTTACCCAACTTGCGAATCTAATTTTTGTTAAAAGTATCATAACTGAAAGAAACAGAAACTCTTGTCACATAATTTTTAACATGAAATGAATGCTTAAATTATATGTATACACACTAAAAAAAGATATAAAAATAATTATAAGAAAGTTTAAATAAACTAAGATTGAAAATAAAAAGTTAGCTAAAATTTTTAAAAAAATGTGTTTCAGTCATACCAAAGCTAAGTTTAATTGTTATGTCAAATGGTCTCAGCAACATTGTTATTAAGTATTGGATCCACAATCCAACAAGTTAAATGGCTACTTGTGGACAAGATTGTAAATATATTCACACTATTAAATCATACATCAAATGAATATTCAAAATGTCAAGACTATTAATTAATTTGTTAAGATAACCGATAACGTGACATTGTGAATTAGAAAGGAACATTATAAGAGATTTTTTAATATTTATTTATGTTTTCTTTTACAAAGGAAAACTCATAAGCTTAATATGAAAAGCAAAGATAATTGAAAAAAATATAAAATAAATCTCACTTTTGGCCTTTTAAATAATTGTAACTAAGAGGTTAAATTTATTCTAAAATGTTTAGTAATCATAATATCGCCAATAAAGAAATTTATTCTAAATTGATAACAAATTTATGGTGCTCTAAACTATCAAAAGAAAAAGAGAAACACTTTTCCTAAATATAAAAAAATTAGTCTCTTAAGAACTTAAATTTCATCTAACAAAGAAACATGATATGAAACACACGCAAACAAACAAAATAGGTAACTTAAGATATTATATATATGTGTACACCTATAATTCTCACTCATTGTTGACATTTTCAAAGGGATACTTTTTTTGGCGCGAACTCACAAATATTCACCTGTGGAGACATATCTATTTATATTTATATAATTAAAAATAAAAATAAATGCACGACTTGACATCCCTTGTTATCTATTAAAACTTTTATTTAAATTAATAATCTTTTTATTTCTTAAAAATCACATAAGTATCCTGGCTATATTTAACTTAGATGATTACATACAAAATAACCAGATAAATAAAATTATGATATATTAATAAACAATATCTCAATCCTTTCCTCATATTTAACAAATCAGAAGTTATAATCACGTTTGCTATATTTAACAAATTTGAGATTCTCACGTTGGGTAAAGGAAAAGAAATAGCACCTTAAGGCCCTCTTTTGATGAAAAAGAAATGTTCTAGAACAATTTATTTTTAGTTACATCTTGACCTCATATTTTATTCTCATCATGATACTAGTGAAAGCCCTCGCACTTATTATAATTTTTTTACTAAATAAATAATTTTTATTATAAAAAATATGTGAATCATTTTATATAATTCTTTTAATTTGGTATTAAATGAAGTTTTATATCTTTTTTTAATGGAATATTAGATGGATTGCATGCTATATGTTAGTTATAATTTGATTTTAAAAAAATGTGTGTTCAATTTAATTTTAGCGAGTGTGTTGGCAAAAAATTATTACTTTATCAACAACACGTACATAGTAATATCATAACGTAAAAATGTCACATGTAGGCCTATGTGAAGTTAAAACAAATTGAAAGATAAAAAAGTAGAACGAAACTAATTTTAGGAAAAAAAGAAAAGTAGATTACATAAATAATAAAACAAAAAATAAATAATTCAAATATCGCGTTAAAATCTATTGGGGAGATTTCGAGGAGCGATATAAAATACATAACAAATATTAAATTGCAAGGATAAAAAAATAACAGAAAATATATGCAAGTTATACATATTGAATGGTCTGTCATTTATTGGGATATGGTTAAGTAATAACCGATGGGTTATAAATTTATAACTGAGTGATGGTGGAGATGAAAGAGAACGATAATTAATGTATGCTATGAATAGTGCATCCTATAATTGAAAATTAAACGGTAGCTTGTGATTCCATCTTTCTCGTACAATGTTGAAGGGTGAATATAATTTAATTAGAGAGTATTTTCAAGGGAGAGTATAAAAAAATTAGAAACTATTTTATAACGAAGAGTTTGTATTTTAATTAATAATCAAATTTGTTAAAAAATCATTAATGATTTAGCATACGATAAAAAAAATAAAATTCTTTAAAATGAATGTAGGTGACTTTATGACGTTCAACATGGATGTCTGAAATTTAAATATACGGTGGTGCATGAGAAGAGAATAATATGTGAGAGAAAATAATAAAAAATTGACAAAAAAACATACAAATAGATAAATACTTACAAGAATACATATCCTCGAGTGCCTATAGGAAATAAATTATAAAATAGGTGAGTATCAATGCGATGCGGAAAAATGAAAAACTTTAAAGAGTAGACAAATAATATCTAATATAAAGATTGAAGAATAATGATAATAGTCACGAGAGATTAGTGGAGAAAATTGAAAATACACAAGTTAACATGTGTATAATTATATTTATCCGAGTTTTAAATGATCTAAAGGTACTAAGTTATTTTCATAATAAAAAATAGCACTTTAAAAGAAGATTGAAAATTAACCGAGGAAATAAATTAAAAAAATAAGCATTTTAAGAAATTATTAGTTTGTATAAGTGATAGAGTAAGTGATGTCAAATTTATAAATTAGTTTCTTAAAGAAAGTCTAGCTCAAGTCTAATTAATTTACTGTAGTATTAATTCCTAAACAGTTTTACTAAATAATTTTCTTCCCTCAGATTCAATAAATTTAACCACTTAATATGATCATATAGCCATGTAGATAAAGGGAATAATGGTGTCCCCCCACAAAATTTGGAGGGGGGAGGGGACTCCTCCCCCACCCACCAATGCGCGCCAGCCGTCGGATTCGCATCCGACTGCTGGCGCAAATTTCAGATTTGGCATGGTCCGGGGGCTAGTTCGACGAGCGTGGCTCGGTTCGACCGCGTTCAAGGGGTATAAAATGATGAAAAGTCTCGGATCGCGGTCATTTTCTTCTCTCCTCTCTCTCTCTCCTCTTCGTTTATCCTCTCCGCACCGCCTCCTCCTCTCTCCCTCTCCTCTCCGCGCAGAGGTTCGGCGCCGACGAGCAATCGCCTCCTCTTTCTTTCTCTCATCTCCTCTCCGAAAACCCCCTCACATCTGCGCCAAGTGATGTCCCCCCCCCCCCCCCGACCAGATCCCATCTCCTCTCGCCGGCGACGTCCCCCCTAAGCACGCTGCCGACCTCGAGCACCCTCCGCGACGCTGCCGACCTAAGCGACAACCTCCCGCAACTAGATCTGCTCGACCTCGAGCACCACCGACCAAATCTGCGCCCACCTTCCCTATGTGCCGTTGCGGCGTGCCCCCACCCACAAGATCTGCAACCCCGAACGATCGTCGTGCACCGACCCATCGAGCGCCGCCGATCCCCGCGCACTCTGACTCCCTATTTGTTGCCACTCCTCCGACTAGCACCGACGATCAGCCCCACCGAGCGCCGCCGCCCCCTTCGCACCCTGCCTCCCTGTCTGCCACCGACCCCTGCGCACCCTGCCTCCCTATCCGCCACTCCTCCCCCGCCGAGCTCCGCCGACCCCTGCGCACCCTGCCTCCCTGTCCACCGCCGCTCCCCAGCCGAGCTCCACCACCAAGTGCTGATGAACAGCCCTGTCGAACACCACTGACCCCTATGCACCACGCCTCCCTGTCCGTCGTTGCTCCCCCCCCCCCCCAATCACCCATGTCAATCGCCGCCGACACCTCACACCATTGAATCATGTTTTAAATATTGTAATTTTATCTGTAATGTAATAATGGATGTGTTGTAATGTAATGTCATATTTTGTGACAATTACACATTTTGTCTGCAAATTCGAGTGTTAAACATGGGGCACAATTGATCATATAACATAAATCATTAGTGTTTATGTTCTTAATCATTGCGGTGAACTTGTTAATGAATCCTCCCTATTTTAATTGTCAATAGGCAATCATTCTCCATTCTCCAACACCAACACTTCATGTGTTCAATATGTCCGAAAGTGTGTTCAATGAGATAGAAATGGATGGATCAGGAATGAAAATCGTCACATAACATTCTCATCTCCATCAGAACAGAGCTCGTCATCTATCATAATCCTTTCCATGTTAATAAAATCCTCTCCAAGTACACAATCTGAGCTGAACATATTAATTCTAACATAATTGACAAACATATTAATTCTAACAAATTGAAAATAAACTATCCGAACAAATGTTTTCGGAAAACAACCTCGACGATAATGGATTAACAAGGATTAATAGCACAAAGGATTAATAGATTAATGGAATAAAATTTACAAGGATTAATGGATTAACAACATCGATTAACAGCGAGCTCGGCGGCTGCAGTGGTGATGCACAAGCTAGGCGGCGGCGTGCGTTGCGGTCGCGGCATGTGTGGTCGGCGGCGCTCGGTGTGCGGGATCGGCGGTGGTGCGGGGTCGGGGAGGTCGTTGGGCCCTCTTCACACGCAGATCTGGTTGGCGATAGGCGAAGGGCGAGATCTAGTGTTCGAGGTCATCGCGAAGGTCGCGGTGATGCAAGGTTGAGCCGTCTGCCGTGCCGCATCGCGCAAGGAGAGAACATCCATCTTTGCAGCCATCCGTCGCGTGTGGAGAGGAGAGCGGGGGTCGACGGTGAAGCGCCGAAGAGCTCGGACGCCATCACGCGGGGGGCGCAGAGGGTAGATTTGCGGCAAAGAGCATTAAAGGAGGTCATCACATGGAGGTGAAGCACCAATGAGCTCGGATGCTAGGCGGGCAGATCTGCCGCGACGGGGCGCAAATCTCATCGCCGGCTGACAGATCTGGTCGGACGTAGTTGTGGAGGCGCAGATCTCATCGGCGGTCGTTCTCGCGCAGATTTGGGCGGACGGACGCGGTTGCTATCGCGCAATCTCATCGGTGGCGGAAGATTTGGATAGACGCGATCGGTATCGAGCAGATCTCAATGGCGACGGGCCGAGTTCGCCGCATAGAGTTCGTCGCCGAGTCTCCGCGAGAGAGAGAGTAAAAGGGGGTGAAAAATTTTACCCCGCCCCTTTTGTACTCGAGATCCCATTGAACCGTGGTCGATCAGTTTATTCATGACCCATCCCTTTTTCTATAATGTACCGCCATTCGTCGACCATCTAATTCATGAAAAACCCATTTTCATTGGCACCCGTCCGATGGGCATTCGACGGGTGCCTTTAAATGGGCATCCGACGAGCCCATTTAAGTTGAGGGATACCTGTTATATCCATAGGTAAATTAATTTAAACTACATGAAGTGGGTGGCGACGTTCACGTGAGAGTCATACTCTTAAAAAAAATAAGGTATTTTCTACCATAGGACATGAATCATGCTAAGAAACACAAGAAACATTTTTTTTGGGTGAATTTTATTCAATAGAAAATAATAAAGCATTTTATTCAATAGAAAATAATAAAGACATAGTAGATGACGCTGTCAATCCTGCTCAACAATGGTAGGATGAATTCCTTTCATGCTTAGCTGATTGGCTCCTTTCCCTGCGAGGAACTAGCACCGTGAGACCCTCGACCTCATTGCGGTTTCCGTGGTGAGCTCTTCACGATGGGCAAAGTGTGAACACCTTGTGTGCTTTCCCCTTGCTCAATGCGCATGTGGAAACTCCCACTTTGCTTCTCCTTTCATAATCCACGACAACATCGTTGAGGAGCTCGAGCTTGAGCTTGCACATGTAGACATAATTGGCAACCTCCAGTTAGTACTTAGTAGGTAGGAGAGACCTCATTGCCATTGTCTATGATGATCAAGGCGATTGATTTAAGACAACACTTCCTTGTTATGTTTTCCACGCAATCTCTCTTAGAAAAGAATTTACATACAAGGATCAACGAAAGGTCATCAATTTCTTCATTGAAATGATAAGAAATTTAAATTCGAGTTGAGTTAATGACATTGGATTTCAACATTAAGAAATGAGACCATTTTTTTGTCATTTGGTCACACATATAAGACATTTTTTTATGAGAGGTATAGGGTCAAGTCATTTAAGTGACATCTACCACATCATGATTAATTCTTGGGTGGGTAAAGAATAGTACGTTGTAGTTAGAAATCTAAGGAGATGGAGATGGCACCACGTAGAGGCAATCTCATTACTAAACTATCCTAGTGCATCAACTATCTATACCGAGAGGAACCAAGTATTCATGAAAATTAAATATTTATCATTTATTTAATATTTTAATGATCCATTAAGAAAGAAGTTATGGGCATGCCAATAATCAATTATCAGCGTACCATGTCACAATTAGCATTTTTAATCATGTTCCCAAAAAATTGTAACGATACTAACTCGAATTCATTAATTATCAAAGTAAAATGATCAAAATCCCACAGGAAAGATGCTACGGTTGTTGCAGTTATATAGACAAAAGAATTGAGAATTCTACATGGAAGATTAGGACACAAACCAAGTGCATCCAGAGGCAGCGCGAGCGTCATCTTCTTCTTGATTACCCACATCTGGAAGTGGTCTGTCTGACGAGGTTCCT
The DNA here is from genome assembly GCA_030549335.1 of Pontederia crassipes. NCBI lineage: Eukaryota > Viridiplantae > Streptophyta > Magnoliopsida > Commelinales > Pontederiaceae > Pontederia > Pontederia crassipes. The sequence continues at coordinate 11,069,137 of JAUKPH010000017.1, forward strand.
CCCCTCCTCCCCTCCTCCCCCTCAGAAGTGACCGACATTAGGCAGGACCAGTCTGACCCCTGCTGTAAAAATCTGCGACGAACTCACTCACTCGTTCATCGGGAGATAATATTATCGAACCTTCGGCGGGGACCTCATCTTGTTCGACGTCGGGGGGGGGGGGGGGGGGGGGGGGGGGGGGGGGGGGGGGGGGGAGGGATCCATTCTCGTCGAGCTCGCAATATCCAGGAAGTTAGAGAAGGTCGTCGTCTTCGCTGGAGAAGATGTCGAGCTCCATCAAAGTGGCTTCAAATGGTTCGCGGATTGTGCGGATTCTTTCGAAATGGCCGGCGGGAAACAACATGAGAGAACAGAGGTGTTCGAGGAGGGCGGCGAGTGGAAGGCGCGTCATGGACGGCTTCAGGGAGATGAGAGTGGCCTTGGGACTCATCGCTAGGTGCGGCTGTGCCGCGCTCTTCTGACGGAGTTCCATGCTTTTGTTGCCGCTGCTGTTCGGAATTGTAATTCTTCTGGAAGGAAAAAGTAATGTTAAGCTCTGAAGTTTTTGGATGTGGCTGAAAGCTCTTCATATTCTATTTAATGAATAGAAGATTATTATAATGTTAAGAAGTGGAAAAGTTTATATGTAGTCTATTCATTTAAATAATGATTATAATGATTAAAAAAACGTATTGATACGTTTTTAAAGAAGTGGAAAGGTTTATATGTATAACGTTAGTGGTAAATGCTAAGGATTTTAGAGTCAATAAAAGCGTATCCGTTGGGAGGGAGTTAACAGAAAAAATTGGTGGGAGTGGAAGTTACACAACACATAGGTTACGATAGATATGATCAAATTTAAAAGATTGGATCACTTAGAAAAAAAAGATAAAACCAGATAGTGCAATTTCAAGCTCTTCAATGCATGCTTTACATATATATATAAACTAAGGAAATTTGTCGCGCTTGGCGCAATTGATAAAGTTGTGATAACTGAAGATTAAAAAAGAAGTCATCTTCATTCTATAAAAGTAATAATGCATGCATAACTAATTAAAAAAGATACCATTTGTGTGATAGCCACTGATAACTTAGTTAATTATTTGAGATGGTTAATAGGAATGCTCTGAAGCTCGATGATGGTCATGCATCTTCAACTTAGAAAACCACAAGAAAATGGTAACCGTCAAAATTAAGCACACACATTAGTATCAAGCATCCTCATATTCACAGATGCATTAGAATTACAGTGGCCTCTTGTGTTCCTATAAGAGCAGTAACGGTCAAAATTATAAAAGGGTAATCATTAAAGTTATGATAGGACAAAAAATCTTTCAAGTTAAAAATTAAATAAAATATTTAATCAAATATTACTTATCATGATTATTTAGTACATGGGTAAAATAACATTAACCTTCGGTACTATCATCTCGTTCGTGATGAAGAGGTCGAAGCTGCCCATAGCACCACACAATTCGTGAGGGACAGCTGTCGGCCAACTTCGCCATGCACGATGTCTACGATGAGATCTTGCGGTAGGCGATCGATGATGTTGTTAGTCGACGACGAGGACTGAGCTGATTTCTTTTTCTTCATGTCATGGATGAGGTCATGCCAGCTACAAGGGAGACAACTCTACTCTCCAAACCTTCGCCGGAAATTTCCTTTGCTCGACAACGTCCTTAAACTCCCCACTTGCGCCTTAATGACGGCTTGACCCTCCAAACCTTCGCCGCCGCTCCTTTGCTCGACGACGTCCTTAACCTCCCCGCCCGCGCCTTAATGAGTGGGTGTTGATTAATCAACGCATGAAGCTGCATGCATGCACGCGTCCATGCTGCGTGTACACATTAATGAGACGAAGAAGCATGCCTTAACGTGTGTAGAGACAGAGAGAGCAAAATTTATTGTCATATCATGACTTATATAATACAAAATTAGATTTTTGACCTCACAATGAATGATAAAATAAGTTAAAATTCATTAGTATATGCAATAAAAAATAACTTAACCTTATTCGTAATGTAGTGATTAAAGTAAGATTTGTACAATTAAAATTTGAGTTTACATTAAATTACTGTCCTCATTCTCCTTAAAAAATTATGCATTAGTGATGATAATGGATTAGAGATTATGAGTTAGAAGTTGGATATTGATTAACACTGATATATCATAGTGTACATGATATCTTGTGTGTCTTGAGATACGAAGGAACCTAAATAACTGTCGTTTTGCAAAAATACTTGGGACTCCATTTTTATATTGATTGTATAACTATATAAAAGGACAAATGGTCCTTCAATGAGAAAATTTGTACCCAAGCATGACTTGTTCTGCCATTCGACATTCAATGTCTGTTGAAACGAGAAATACAAACTTTTGACCTTTTAAAGAGACATCATGAGTCAAATGTTGTTGCACAATTTTAAATATCAAATGAATGCTTAAACTACGTCAAATTTAAGATAAAATAATTATAACAATGTATTAACTGGAAAGTTTGCTATAATTCCAAAAGATATATTTAGCAATAATAAAGATAAGTTTAATATTTATGTCAAATGATTTTTAGTTGACATCGTCAAGTGTTGGATGCATAATCACTTAAGTTGAATAGCTAGTTGTGGACAAAAAATAATAATGCAAGAAGAGTTTTCCAATATTTTATATTTTCCTTTGTTAAAAAGAAAGGCTCATTGATAACCCCGATATAAAAAAAGATATCTGAATAATAAAATAAGACCATTCTTTGTTTAGTTTGTTTGAATTTTCTTCTTTTATGGTTACAAATAATCTCTCTTAGTTACTGATATTGTGAATAAAACAATTATTTTTTTCTGACCTATAAAATAATATAAGTACACATTAGAAAATTTTTTGAGCTCATTAAATGTATTTAAGAGTTACCTCTCTGGAGAAGAATTAAGGATATTTTTCCCCTTTATCCAACTCATCATAACTATTAACTTTTTCTTGGGCGTCAAACTCGCTACTATATCAATATCCATTTATGAATTAAGTCAACTCTTGTTGCAAAATTTTAAACATCAAATGAATGCTTAAACTATATATACGTCAAATTTAAGATAAAATTAATTATATCAAAGTTTTAAAATAAAAATAAAAATTTAGCTATAATTCCAAAAAAAAATATTTATCAATAATAAAGATAAGTTTAATATTAATGTCAAATAGTTTTTAGTTAACATGGTCAATGTTAGATGCATAATCAAATAAGTTGAAGAGTTAGCTGGGGTAAATGTTGTACATCTATTAAAGTGTCAAAACCATTAATTGTTATAATACAGTAGTATTGTAACAAAAAAAAAAAAAGAGAATACATGATGAAAAAGTGAACGTACTAAAAAACATTCAAATACAATATTTTATATTTTCTTTGTTATGAAAAAGGCTCAATGATAGCCATAATACAAGGAGAAAAGATGCCCTAAAAGTTAAGGTAGATCATTCTTTATTTACAGTTTTTTCTTGTACGGTTACACATATTTTTCTTAGTTAATAAAAGATCCTAAAATATATGAAATAATAAAAACACATATTACAAAGTTTATTTGGCTCTTTATATCTAATTAAAAGGGTTACGAAAAACAGTTAGGTTTCGTTTGGTACTGGGAATTCATCGAACAATGGTCTTATTATCATCCAAACACTTATTTTCTTATCTTGTGAACCCCACGTATAATCATGATAAAAGTTGAGAATCTCATAGTCAAATGGCATTTTCAAGTTGCTCTTAATTCAACATTGATAATTATCTTTTTTTTCTATCAATTTTTTTAATTTTTTTTTTCATAAATTGTTTTATGGAATATGAAGGCAGATTCAAATTGCTCTCCATTCAACATTGATAATTATCTTTTTTCTCAATTTCTTTATTTTTTTATTTTTTTCCATAAAATGTTTTGTGGAATATGAATTGGTGTCATAATTCATGTATCGGTTTTTTTTTTCAAAAGACCTGAATATTAAGTGTTATAATAAATACATGTTCCTCGCTCAAGAAGACGGTCAGTTTACTTAGAAAAAACAGTTTAAATAGAGGAACAGATACTTGCGGTGATCTCTACAGGACCGAGCAACATTGACGTCCATCCAACTCCAGCGCAACGATATCAAGCAAAAACTAGCGACTTTCGTCGACGACGACAGCAAAAGCGTCGACCTCCACAATGGTCCATCTGCATGCTTGATATTTTGTATACTAGCGCCGACTCCAGAGTGGACGAGGAGGATGGGATATGTTCGGCGTGACGTTGAGTGGTGAGCAGCTGCTGTGGATGGAGGACTTTATCGCTACCACAGTAGTTTGATGAGGAAACTCTTCTCAGAGGAGGGAGAGGGGCTGGCTGATGCCTCCAACGGCATGGAGGACGACAACCTTGCGATCGAGGCCGGCGTTGGACGCGAAGTTGAGATGTATAACTCACCTAAAACCCGCCCAGTGGAGCATAGGAGCAGTGTGGCATAGTTGCCGTCGCGAGCCGCACCAGCCGCAAGAGCCTCCGGCGTCGGCGACGACGACGCCCATAGCGCCAGAGGCGGTGCAGCCGACCATCGTGCAGCCACCTCGCTCGTCGCCCTGAAGTCCGATCACCGCAAGTCCGGCATACGACAACCACGTGAAGAAAGCCGAGTGATGCTCTATTACTACGGCCAGTAGCAGGACCATTTCTCGTCCCTCGACGAATCTGTTGCCCTGCGCTCCAAGCACGCCGAGATGTCAATGATGTACAGGAGGAGTCAACGGCGGCAGCTCTCCTCGTAAGGAGAAGCAGCAGTAGCCGGAGGCGACGGAGGTGGCGAGGTCGTTCACTTTCTCCACTCGCTTCCCATCTTGCTGACTCTGCTTGAGGAGTTGACGACGGCAGCGGCGGCTGTGAGGAGGAACAGCAGCAGAGCGCTGTCCGCAGGAGCAGTCAGCTCTCCCTCTCCTCGTAAGGACAAGGAGGAGCCCGACCCCGCATGAGGAGTTGACAATGGAGGCGGCGGCTGTGAGGAGGAGGAGCAGCAGCAGGGCCCCAGAGCGCTGTCCGCAGGAGGAGTCAACGGTGGCGGCAGCTCTTCTCGTAAGGAGAAGGAGCAGCAGCAACCGGGGGCGATGACGGTGGCAGAGGTCCTTCACTTTCTCTCCGTGTCGGGCGACGATGACCTCTCAGCCGAGGACAGGGACCTTTTCCGCCTACTACACCTCTGCAGCGCCCCCTCCTGGACCCTCTCCTTCCACGCTCTACGCCGCCTCTTGATCGACCGAGGCCACCTCCTCGCCGCCCTGCGACTTTTCTCCGAGCATTCTGGCCGCCGCGTATAAGACAATTCACGCGGACCTCTATGCTTTTCCCCTTTAACTAAATTCCTCATGTATATTTTTATTTTACTATCCTTATTTTTTTTTATCTCTTCATGTCTTTTTCGTCAACGATAATGCAATATCTTTTAGTGTTATCTAAGTTTATCTGATTTAATCAATATCTAACTTCTAACTCATAATCTCTAATCCATTATCATCACTAATGCATAATTTTTTAAGGAGAATGAGGACAGTAATTTAATGTAAACTCAAATTTTAATTGTACAAATCTTACTTTAATCACTACATTACGAATAAGGTTAAGTTATTTTTTATTGCATATACTAATGAATTTTAACTTATTTTATCATTCATTGTGAGGTCAAAAATCTAATTTTGTATTATATAAGTCATGATATGACAATAAATTTTGCTCTCTCTGTCTCTACACACGTTAAGGCATGCTTCTTCGTCTCATTAATGTGTACACGCAGCATGGACGCGTGCATGCATGCAGCTTCATGCGTTGATTAATCAACACCCACTCATTAAGGCGCGGGCGGGGAGGTTAAGGACGTCGTCGAGCAAAGGAGCGGCGGCGAAGGTTTGGAGGGTCAAGCCGTCATTAAGGCGCAAGTGGGGAGTTTAAGGACGTTGTCGAGCAAAGGAAATTTCCGGCGAAGGTTTCGAGAATAGAGTTGTAACACAACGGTCAAAAAAAAAGAAGGAGAGACAATGATAGAAATAAAACCAATGTCTCCCTTTTTCTCATCCTTGACTGGTCTCTTCTCATTTCCCCTTCTTCTTTGTCTTCTTCTGCTGCAACCTCTCTCTCTCTCCACTCCATGCTCTGTCCCTCTTCGCGATTCGAGCAGGCTAACCACCTACCAAGCTCCCCAATGGCCGCACCTGGAGCCTGGCCGAGATCTGGCCGCCGGATTCGATGGGTGACGAGCAACAGCCGGGTCTCACTCTCCTCCCCTATAAGAGGCACTCAGCCCTCTTTCGTTCTCCCCCTCTGCTTATCTGTTTCTCTTAGTCGAACTGCTGTCCTCACTCGTTCTTCTTCTTATCTCCGGTGTGCGGGCAGGCGCGAGCGGGCGACATCGGAGGACATCTCCGGCGCAGGCGAACCGTAGAGACCTTAACGTGGTGAGAAAGAACTCCTCTGTTTCCCTCTAGTTCTCGCTGCAAATGCCTCGCCTCTCACTGCTCTTTTTCCCCTTCGACAAGTGGGCAGCAAACAGAGAGCGCGGACGTTGACGACCACTCCGGCGCCGACGACGTGAGGAGCAGAGGAGGACACATGGACGAACCGCGAACGACTTCCCGACAGCAACGTAGGTGAAAAGATGTGTGGATCTCAGAATCTTCTTCATAAATCGTGTTTCTCGAAGAACTAGCATGCCTGATTTTCCTCTCATGAACTGGACTCCCGAACATGAAAGAATAATGCTCTTGATTGACGATATGTCAACCTTCTGCTATGAACGAAAGAACTCGTGTTACTTGAATGATGTTTGCATAAGACCGAACCAACGAAACGATGATGTACATGTATGAAAACGTGAATGATGCGTAGTATTACTAGATGCATGCTTAGCGTAGATGTCTCGTAATGAATACTTAGATTCATGCTGTGATGCCAATGTTTTATTGCTCACGAGTGTTTTTTTCCCCGCAATGAAATTTTGCAAGTGAGAATGCCAACTGATGAGGGATGGAGGGCACAGAACTTGAAGAACGCTGCACATGACTGACATTTTGCTTAAAGCTTTTCTTGCTACATTTCTTTCAAGTTGTAATTTGTTTAGAGACATCATGCATTCCGCTCATCGAACTTCTCTTTCACATGTTGAACTTGATGCATTTCCGCACTTTGCTATAAGATATGTTAACTACTTTCCGCCTTAATATTTAATGTTTGAACTTTCGCATATTAGACTACATAAATTATCAAATGTTTCTTGACATTCCATCGTTTGAACTTTTCGCATTAAAGTCTTTGATTATATTTTTTTATTATATTAATGCCACGTATGCCATTTTGTTGAATGGTCATGGTCAGTAGAGTAGTAGACAGTGTAGCGCTCCCGGGTCAACCTGATTGCCTACGTGACAGGAGGGGCAATTTTGGGGGTGTTACATTCTTCGACGTGCACGCTGCTCGTGGGGTACGGGGCACGGTCCTCGTCGTGCAGTTTGTTCTCCGAGCCATCGAACACGTCCACTCCCCATTGTTCCCATCGCAGAGATCACGGCGTCGTAGTCGGCCTTCGCGGCGCGCACGAGGAACGTCGACCCTTGGTAGGTGTCGTGGTCTTTGCTGTTGGTGCTATCATAAATCTCCAACGCACCGTTGAAGATGTACTCGATCCCCACATCCGCGTTGCTGAGGGAGGCGAAGGACTCGAGCTCGAAGGGGTACCTGTTAACCCACTTGAGCCTCTTCTCCTTCTTCATGTGCATGTGCATGCCAACGGCCCTCGCCCCGCGCAGAAGCTCTTGCGTGTTGTCCGGACATTGCGGAGGTCGGCGAGGGGCAGTTGTCGGCCAACTTCGCCATGCACGATGTCTACGATGAGGTCTTGCGGTAGGCGATCGATGATGTTGTTAGTCGACGACGAGGACTGAGCTGATTTCTTTTTCTTCTTGTCATGGATGAGGTCGTGCTAGCTACAGGGGAGACAACTCTTGTAGTGTTCCGAGGGATGTCACATATGTGATTTCTTTACCTCTACTTTGACTCTTTGACCTCTTTACTTGACCGATTTATTGACTGAATGCGAAGCGAAAGAATAAATGAATATAATATTACAGCGGAAGGCTTCATGAATACAATAAAGAATAACTTAATGAAAGAATCAACAAACATATATATGAATAGCGGAAGACTTAAAGAGAGAAGATAACATAGCGGAAGATTATATGATAAGAGGAAGACGACAAAAGCAAATGCTGAAGCTTAACATATATCAAAATTTTAACTAGCCTTCATAAGAGGCAACAGTACATGAATCACATACGCCCAAAAAGTGATCAAAATACATCTAAAAAAGGTACCTTAGTATGAGTAGACAATCTCATTACTAAGTACGGTGCGGGAAGCAAAAAGGTGTACTCGTCCGTCCAAAAAGGTAGTGGCTCATGAATAGAAGACTAATCTAGATAAAGTAGCGGCTCCGGTCCATAAAGATACGGTAAGATCCGTCACCATACACGGCCCAACACAAGCAACGGTACATGAGATAACTACTACTACATTCCATAAGAACCATATGCAATAACACGCCGCCCCGTCGAGACCTCCGGACACACAGCACCACCTCCCAGATAGCCATCACGCACCTGTGGAGATCACACAGGGGAGCGAGCTCAACTGCTAGTATAAAGCTAAGTGTGAGTTCATATAAATCATAAATCAATTCTATCCAAACATAGCATGAAAAGAGTATATAATCAATATAATGAAATAATCATGGATAGAGATTTATCAGTCATGGCATGTATAAAGATCATAATAACAATGTCATATAAAAAGGTCATGATCATGAAAGAGAAATACATTTTCATAACCATGTGCCATGTTTAACTTTCATACATTGATACTTACTTAATCAATACATTTCTTCTTTACTTTCATCTTTACCTTTATCAATACATTCATAACTGTCATCTTTTGAAGAGCTCTTCATCATTAGGGGAAATACCATTGTTTGAAACTGATGATACAACTATCTAGACATCATATGCACGTGGGGGATCAGTGCCACAGCGAACCCCGTCGGGTTAGGATGACCTCGCCACCGGCGAAAGAAACCATCCGTGGGAGAAACTTCCACCTAAATAGAGCAAATGGTAACCCATGAGGGGGCCTGTTACGAGGCGAGAACATCATCCCTCATCGTACATGCGTCTGTCTTTCGATTTATCGATCAAGGCAACGATAGGTCTTCATCTTTCGATGGATCTTTATTTGCTTAGAAAATCTCGTGGACGGAAGTCTATTGAGAAAACCAGGTTTAAGATACCAAGATCATGACTTTCATTCCGCACGACGGATGCCCAAAGGTCACGGGTCATTTGTCGAGAACATTTCGATCGACCGAAGGAGTGCGGTCGCCGCTTTTTATTATTTTTATTCATCATATCATGATTCATATTCATTCATTATCTCGTTCATGAAAATCATCATTTACTTTAGAGTCATGGTCATAATCGTAATCGAAAGTTCGAGGAAATCATTATCATTCTTAGCGTAATTAGCATAATCATACTTAGTCTATTTCGTGAAGAGATATCGATAATCATAATCAGATGAAAGGCATGGTTTCATATAAAATCAGGGGACAATATTCATAGGATTAACATGGAAATAGATCCAAGGGTGTCTCATGAGTTCAAAAGTCGGAAAGTCATAAATATAGAAAATAGGTTCCGAACTTGGGCCGAGTAAAGAAAACCCGAGCCGAGTTGGTTGAAGTCGGGCTCGGTTTGTTGAGGTGAAAACCGAGAGGAAACCCGGGCCGAGTTAGGAAGACGATCGAGTCGGGAGAATCGATTCTCCCGATCGTCTTCTCCGTGGCAAACCCGGACCGAGTCGTGGGTGACCCGGTCTAGGCACCTGGTTCGCCCCGAGCTCAAGCTCGGCATCAATGGCAGACCCGGGCCGTGCTCGGGGTAACCCGGTGTGGTTAGACCGAGCAAGGGCCGAGTTCTGAGGAACCCAGGCTGGGTTCGATCGAGTCATAAAATAGGTTTTCATAGTTCGTCTTTTTCGACGATCGCTGGCATAAAATAAACTAAGCATAACTACATCTAACTACAATAGCAAAATAGACGGTGAAATAGGGATCAATGATAATCATGTAATCAATATATCAAGGATGAACGATATTGTACTCTAATGCAATGCATTGACTATAATAGATCAATATTTCATTCCTAAATAATATCAATAACTATGCTTTATTATTTACTATGACTATACTTTATCTTCACTTTGCATTATCTTTACTATACCATGTTCTATACTTTACTATACCATATTTTTTATGGTGCCATACTTTACTTTACAATGGTCTCTGCTTTACTTTACAGTACTCTGCTTTACATTGCTTTATTGTGAGTTGCACTATGTCTTTTACATTACTATAATATCCTTAAAGTTAGTTATCCTAAACGAGCTCGATTTTATTAATTGGGATGCTAGAGGTGCCTCTCTGAATCTCGAAAGTCAGTAAACCCATAAAGGAAAAAGGGGTGGTTGTTACAACCTCACCCAATTCGGAATGTAGGTGGAAAAGAAACTACACCCCAAGAACAGTAGTCAATTAAAAAACTTGTAGGTTCACTGTCTCCTCAGCTAGCTACCTAGCTACATGTCCCTCTGTAACAATACAATAATATCTGGAGGAAGGAGTATGACCATTGCATCACGCTTCATTCGAGATACAGGTGAGAGAAGACCTGAAATCTCAGGAATAGTGGTCATTGAAGATCAGTAGTTTCGTTGTCTCCTCAGCTAACTACCTATCCCTCATTTGCTTTAACTCTAATCTTTGCTCTATACTTTAGGGGCGGCACATAGCAATCTCATATCTTTATCTTTACTTTGTTTATCTTTGGTTATCATGAAATCTATGACTCAGGACACAACTGAGCATTAATCTTTGTACAATAGGACTCAACCACCATAGGTGAACTGGTTAGAGTCTCAGATTCTGATTTAAAGTTAAAATCAAATCTCTGTTTGAATCGATCGACCGTTTCTGGACCGGTCGATCGTTTCTTTAGGTTCGGCCGAGCCGAGCTAGTGGACTTGAACCGGTCGATCGTCCTGTGAGATCGGTCGACCGTTCTAACATACCGGTCGACCGGTCCTCTTGGATCAGTCAACCTGCGGTGTTAGTGAATCGGTCGACCGTACATGTGAGTCAGTCGATCGGTCATTTAACTGGATCGGTCGACCATTCTGATGATCGGTCGACCGGTTGCAGGGTTTTACAAAATGCGCACTGCGTGCAGTATCGATCGCCCGCTCGGAAGATTGGTCGACCGATTTCAAGGCTAAACCTGTCAGATGGTGGGTAGGTCGGCCAGACTTCTCCATCGATTTTGGCTGGTCCTCCGGTCATCAAATTAGCACGACATGAATACAAAAATTGAAGGTAACACTCTCAGGATCATAATGAATTATTCTTCCATATCAAATGACCACTATTTCTTCATCTAGGGATTTAAGACGCTAAGGTACCTTTGTTACGTCAATTTTTGGATTCGTCGAATAACTGCGACCGTCCGATGATCACCGGTCGTCCTGGGCCGGTGTAGGAAGATGCGCCTGGTCCTTGCGCACGTCGAGAAGGGTCTAGGTGCATCGAAGAGAGGTCGGGTCATTCGTTGTTCGTTGTTAACGTCGCGCTCTGTTCTGTTTGTGCGTGTGCATTGTGCGTCGGTCGTCGGTTCGAAGGAAGAAGAAGAAGATGAGGTGGCGGCCGGATGAGGGTATCCAAGGGGCCATAGGGGCGCCCCTAATGGTCCATTTTATAGCATCTGCTGGCCAGAGTGGCCGGCCGATTCTGAGCGACATCAGGGGAGGAAAATCCTCCCCTGTCGACCGTTTCATCACGATTTGTTTCCTTTTTTTTTGAATTCTACCCATTAATGACAATTTGATTTCCTTTTATTGCTTTGATTTCCCATTGATTTCTTATGAAAAAAATTATATCTGTTACATTATTACCCGATTAAAAGAAAATCCGTCCTCGAATTTTGATAAGAGTTAGGACTTACCAAATAATTGTGAAAACTTTTCTCGCATCTCTGATTCTACTTCCCAGGTGGCTTCTTTTTCTTGATGATGCTTCCATGCTACTTTGACTAGCGATACTCTCTTCTTTTCTTGTTTGTGTTCTTGATATTCCAATATCTCTATGGGCTGTTCTTCATAGGTCAGATCCTCCTTGAGGTTTGGTTCCTCAATTTGAATCACGTTGGCATAATCGTGCTTGTACATCCGGAGTAGAGAAACATGTAAGACGTTGTGTACTCTAGCATATGTTGGGGATAGGGCCAACCTGCATGCTGAATCACCAACCATATCTAAGATCTCAAAAGGACCTACATACCTTGGACTCAATTTTTCACGTTTACTAAAACGCATTACACCTTTGGTGGAGGAGACTTTAAGCAGAACCTGATCTCCTGCCTTGAACGTATGTTCTCGGGGTTTTCTTATCTGCATAGGCCTTCTGGCAATCTTGAGCAGATTTCATCTTTTTCTTTATCAATTCCACCATGTCTATGTACTCATGTGTCTGCTTTTGTAATTCAGCACTCAAGATCTTTCTTTCACCCACTTCGCCCCAACATGCCGGGAGGCGACATGGTCGACCATACAATGCTTCAAAGGAGGACATCTCTATACTAGCATGGAAGCTGTTATTATAAGAGAACTCAATAAGAAGTAAATGCTTGTCCCACTTACCGTGCCAATTTATGGCACATGCTCTAAGCATGTCCTCCAGTGTTTGAATCGTTCTCTTTGATTGTCCATCTGTTTGAGTATGTAAGGCGGTACTGTAGCGAAGTCTTGTCTCAAAAGCATTTTGGAAACTTTTTCAAAATATCGATATGAATCTGGGATCTCTATCAGATACAATAGTTAATGGAACCCCGTGAAGTCTAACAATCTCCTGCACATATAAGTCCATTAAACTTTCAAAGGAAGTGAGCCAATTTAGTGAGTCGATACACTATCATCCATATAGTGTCATGTCCCTTATGAGTCAGGGGTAAGCCGGTGATGAAATTCATTGATATCTCTTTCCACTTTCATTGTGGAATACCCAAACTCTTCAAGGTTCCTTGGAATTTCTGGTGCTCCACCTTGACTTGTTGGCACACTATACATTTGGAGACATATTCTGCAATCTCCTTTTTCATATCTCGCCACCAGAAACTCCTCTGCGCATCTTTATATATTTTAGTACTCCCTGGGTGAATCACAAATTTTGACTTGTGGCATTCATCTAACATTTTCCTTCAAAGTTCGGGTATATTCGGTACACATAAGCGATCACGGTACCTTATGCCTCCATTTGCTGAGACATTAAAATTTGTACTCACAAGATTAGTCTTTATCAACATATTCTGATAATCTGAGTCCTCTACTTGTGCTTCAATAATCCTTCTTATAATATCTTGTACAATGCGCTGCATCATTATTAGTGACCCATCATGCCTTACTCTCGGTGTCTACCTGAAAAGTTCTTCCATCATTTCGAATTATCGAAGGCGCATGAAGGCTACAGATCCTTCCCACTTTCGACTAAGTGCATCTGCCACTGAGTTTGCTTTGTCCGGATGGTAGTTGATAGCAAACTCATAGCCCTTTAGGAACTCCATCCATCGTCTTTGGTGCATATTCAGCTCCTTCTGTGTAAAGACGTATTTTAAATTCTTGTGGTCAGTGTAGACCACAAACTCTTCTCCGTACAGATAATGACGCCAAAGTTTGAGTACAAATACTACTACTGCAGTTCGAGGTCATGAGTGAGATAGTTGACCTCATGTTTCTTTAGCTGTCTGGATGCGTTTGCCAGTACTTTTCCTTGTTGCATCAATATGCAATCCAATCCTGATCCACTAGCATCACTATACACTACGTAACCATCGTTGCCCGATGGTAACGTCAGGATTGGTGCTGAAGTTAGTTACTTCTTTAATTCTTGAAAGCTTTCTTCACACTTGGGCGACCAGATAAATTTTTCTCCTTTTCTGGTAAGCTTGGTCAGCGGCAATGCAATTCTGAAGAAGTCTTTGATGAATCGTCTACAGTAGCCTGCTAACCCAATGAAACTTCTGATTTCGAGGACATTCTTTGGCTGAGTCCAATTGGATACTGCTTTCACCTTTGCCGGATCTACTGCAATTCCATCTTTGGAAACAATGTGGCCAAGAAACATCATCTGTTCTAGCCAGAATTCATATTTAAAAAAACTTTGCATACAACTTCTTTGCTCGCAAAGTCTCCAATACTATCCTCAGATGTTCCTTATGTTGCTCTATGCTTGATGAGTAAATGAGGATGTCATCGACAAAGATAATTATGAACTTATGCAAGTATTCATGGAAAGTTCGATTCATGAGATACATGAATGTTGTCGGGGCATTTGTTAACCCAAATGGCATTACTAGGAACTCATAATATCCATATCTCGATCGGAATTCTGTTTTTGGGATGTCTTCTTCTGCTATCCTTAACTGATGATATCCACTCCTCAGATCGATCTTGGAGAACACCTTTGCTTTGGACAGCTGATCGAACAAGTGTTCTTGATTGTGACTTTGTTCAACATCCTGTAATCGATACAAAGCCGCAACGATCCGTCCTTCTTTTTGACAAAAAGGACTGGTGCATCCCATAGTGAGACACTAGGTCTAATAAAGCCTCTGTCCAGCAATTCTTGAATTTGATCCTTCAATTCTTTCATCTCAGCTAGGGCCATGCGATATGGAGCTTTAGAGATAGGTGCTGTGCCGAGTGCCACTTCAATATGGAAGTCTATCTCTCTTCTAGGTGGTAGACCACTAACGTCGTCAGGAAATACATCAGGAAATTTTCTCACAACTTCTATGTCTTGAGGGGTCTTGGCTGGCTCTGTTATTTTGGTAACACTTGTCAAATAACCTCTACACCCCTTTTGAAGTAACTTTTGTGCCTTCATCGCAAATACCATGATCTTTGGTTCTTTCTGTGCAATGCCTTTGACAATTACTTTATCTGTACTCTGTTTACCTATAATCACTTTCTTTTGCTTGCACAATATAGAAGCATCACGAAAGATTAGTCAGTCCATGCACAAAATTATATCATAGTCTCTCATAGGGATAATGATAAGATTTGCAGGAAAGTTCTTTGTCTCTATCTCTATGAGTACATTAGGGAGATATTTTGTGGTAACCAGAGTTCCTTGTGGGGTCAAGATATTCATCCTAGGCTCTAAGTTCATTGCAATTAACCCTAATGTGTTGGCACATTCTTTAGATATAAAGGAATGAGAAGCACCGGAATCGAATAATACTGTGGTAGGTAACTCGGCTACGGATAGCGTACCTCGAATGACCTCACCGTCATTCTGTGGGGCATCTTCTTCTAAATTGAAGAGTCCCCTTGCACTAACTGTTGCTGCCCACATCTTCTTCTAACTTGGACAGTAGTAGCATGCTCTAGATTTCATGTGGCATTCTCCTGCATGGGTCCTGCCACAAGTATTGCATAAAATCCACTCACCTTGTGCGGGTGCTGCCTGAGGAGCTCTAGGAGGCTGTTGCCTCTGCTATTGGGTTAGGCGTCTTTGCGCCTGTTGAGGAGGCCTTTGGTTCTATTGATGTTGTTGTGGTTGCTATTGCTATGGTGGAGGAGCTTGTTGTGGAGAGCGATAGGGTTGTTGCTGTTGAGGACGGTTGTACTGCTGGGGTACTGGGTAAGGACGAGGCCGATTATCCCGTCGATGGTGTTGACGGTTGTTCCCTCTATATTGTTGTGGCTGGTGCTGGGAACTCTGCCCTATAGTCTGTTGGGCCTTCTGAGCTTTCTGCAAGTCTTGGTGGTCCTTTTCAGTCAGAGTAGCCAAACTGATAGCGTCCTCTAAAGTTCTGCAATTCCCAGGTCTTGTTTGAGGCCTCAGAACGGGGTTCAGTCCATTCACAAAGCGCTTGATTACATCATGTTCATCCATGATCAGCTTGGAGTACTTCCTCAGTCTGACAAACTTCGTTATGTATTGGGCCATTGTCATGGTCCCTTGCACTAGGTCCAAAAACTCTTTCTGTTTGAAGACCCTTTGGAACTTAGGAAAGTAACGCGTTTCAAATGCCTTGCGGAAGTTTTCTCAGACCACAATTCTTACTTCAGGAAAACTGATGACCTTCTTTGCCTTCCACCATTCTTTAGCATCCTTGTGGAGAGTGTCTCCAGCGAACAGCACCTTTTGATTTTTCGGGACGTCCAGGATGTCGAACTTATTCTCCATCGCCTCCATCCATTGCTCTGCCACTTCGATGCCTCTTTCTCCATTAAACATTGGAGGTTTTGACCTCCAAAAATCTTGTAGTGTGCAAATAGAAGGGACTTGATGTCCTTGCTGGGCTGGTGGTTCTGGTGGAGGAGGAGAAGGTGGAAGTGGAGGTGGATAAGATGGAGGTGGGGGAATAAAAGGGGTCTCCCCTTCATTGTAGGTCTCATTCTCACTGATAGAGGCATTTTCCCTTCTTTGAGATGACATCTATAAAAAAGGCCATGACAATAATTGAGAAAAGCACATAATCAAATATCTTTAATAAAAATAAAAATCTTAGATAAAAATTGAAACTTTGTGGCTCAATATCCGCTTAAAGCAAAAGTTAATTTCACTGTAAGGTTAGTCAAAATAAAACAATAAATATCTGTCTAAGGCGCATTAAGGCCTTCACATCAAGAAACATCAAGTACTAATCACTACGTTGAGAAGGTTCCCCAGGTTCATTCCCAGGATTCTTTTTATGCTTCGGAGGATTCGAACATTCTGCTTCAAAATGTCCATCTTGGTCGCACAAACTGTAGTATGGCTCTGGGTCAAACTGGCTTATAGGACTTGGTTCTCTGAACTGTAATCCCATTATTGGTTCAGAAACTTCTTCTTCATCATCTGATGACAGGTAGATCGGGTTACTAATACGTCCTCGTATCATCTGAAAATGCCTCCTTTGATTTATTTCTTCACGTGTCTCACTAGGTAGGGAGGGTAACTCTGAATCATTACCCCCCACACTCTCTAGGTCTGAATGCTCCTGTTCTTCTAGAGCAAGCTGTGGTGGAATTACATGCCTATCTTCGCGTCCTGATGCTTGTTCTACTTCCCGAACAGGAGGATCTAGTGGGCGTGCACGTGCCCCAACTATATGAACAGCTCTCCTACCTCTACGTACAACTCTGCTTGTCATGCGACGTGGAGGCATCTATAAAATAAGTTAACTCAATAACATAAGTATAATTCACATACGAATATACTTGCTACTTACTTGAATAGTGGAGTCGCAAAATCTTGAGAAGCTTGCACATAACTTTACTTTGAACTGTGTAACAATATGAACAATAAATACTATGCATGCACATCTACTCTACTATAATCAATGAGGGAGCCAAGAACTTAGGCTCTAATACCAAACTGTAACACTCCAAAAATCGCCCCTCCTGCCACGTAGGCAGTCAGGTTGACCCCGGGAGTGCTACATTGTCTACTATACTATTGACCATGACCATTCAACAAAATGGCATACGTGGCATTAATATAATAAGAAAATATAATCAAAGACTTTAATGCGGAAAGTTCAAACGATGGAATGTCAAGAAACATTTGATAATTTATATAGTCTAATATGCGGAAGTTCAAATGTTAAATATCAAGGCGGAAAGTAATTAAAATAGCTTATAGCAAAGTGCGGAAATGCATCAAGTTCAACATGTGAAAGAGAAGTTCGATGAGCGGAATAACATGATGTCTCTAAACAAATTATAACTTGAAAGAAATGTTTAAGCAAAATGTCAGTCATGTGCAGCGTTCTCCCAGCTCTGTGCCCTCCATCCCCCATCAGTTGGCATTCTCACCTACAAAATCCCATTGTAGGGGAAACGAATACCCGTGAGCAAAAAGCCTATTATAATAGCAAAATAGACGGTGAAATAGGGATCAATGATAATCATGTAATCAATATATCAAGGATGAACGTACTGTGCTCTAATGGCAATGCATTGACTATAATAGATCAATATTTCATTCCTAAACAATATCAATAACTATGCTTTATTCTTTACTATGACTATACTTTGTCTTCACTCTACATTATCTTTATAATACCATGTTCTATACTTTATTGTACCATATTCTTTACTGTGCCATATGTTACTTTACAATGGTCTCTGCTTTACTTTATAGTACTCTGCTTTATATTATTTTACTGTGAGTTGCACTACGACTTTTACATTACTATAATATCCTTAAAGTTAGTTGTCTTAAGCGAGCTTGACTTTATTAATTGGGATGCTAGAGGTGCCTCTCTGAATCTCTAAAGTCAGTAAACTCATAAAGGGAAAAGGGATGGGTGTTACAACCTCACATGGTTCGGAATGTAGGTGGGAGAGAAACTACACTCTAGGAACAGTGGTCAATTAAGAAATCTGTATGTTCACTGTCTCCTCAGCTAGCTACCTAGCTACTTGTCCATCTGGCACAATACAATAATCTCTGGGGGGAAGGAGTGTGACCATTGCCTCACCCTTCATTCGAGATACAGGTGGAAGAAGATCTGAAATCTCAGGAATAGTAGTCATTGAAGACCAGTAGCTTTGCTATCTCCTCAGCTAACTACATATCCCTCATTTGCTTTAACTCTGATTTTTGCTCTATACTTTAGGGGTGGCATATAACAATCTCATATCTTTATCTTTACTTTATTTATCTTTGGTTATCACGAAATCTATGACTCATGACACAATTGAGCGTTAATCTCTGTACAATAGGACTCAACCGCCATAGGTGAACTAGTTAGAGTATCAGATTCTGATTTAAAGTTAGAATTAAATTTCTGTTTGAATCGGTCGACCGTTTCTGGACCGGTCGACCATTTCTCTGGGTTCGACTGAGCCGAGCCGAGCTGAGCTGGTGGACTTGAACCGGTCGACCGTCCATTGTGAGACCGGTCGACCGTTCTAACATATCGGTCGACCGGTCCTCTTGGATCGGTCAACCTGCGGTGTCAGTGAATCGGTCAACCGTACATGTGAGTCGGTCGATCGATCATTCAACTGGATCGGTCGACCGTTCTGATGATCGGTCGATCGGTTGTAGGGTTTTACAAAATGCGCACTGCGCGCAATATCGGTCGCCCGCTTGGAAGATCGGTCGACAAATTTCAAGGCTAAACCTGTCAGATGGTGGGTAGGTCGATCAGTCGACCGCCTTGTGAGGCCGGTCGACCGATAGACAAGAACTCTGATGAGTTCTTCGTAGGAATCAGTCGACCGTTTCTGAAATCGGTCGACCGTTCCCCTCGATAAAATAGGGCCACCGAACTTCTCCCTCGATTTCGGCGGTCCTCCGGTCATCAAATCAGCACGACATGAATACAAAAGTTGAAGGTAACACTCTCAGGATCATAATGAATTATTCTTTCATATCAAACGATCACTATTTTTTCGTCTAGGGATTTGAGATGCTAAGGTACCTTTGTTTCGTCGGTTTTTAGATTTGCCGAATAACTACGATCGTCCGATGATCACGGGTCATCCTAGGCCGGTGTAGGAAGATGCGCCTGGTCCATGCGCACGTCAAGGAGGGTCGAGGTGCGTCGAAGATAGGTCGGGTCATTCGTCATTCGTTGTTAATGTCGCGCTCTGTTCTGTTCGTGCGTCGGTCGTCGGTTCGAAGGAAGAAGAAGAAGATGAGGTAGCGGCCGAACGAGGGTATCCAAGGGGTCGCAGGGGCGCCCCTAATGGTCCCTTTTATAGCATCGGCCGACCAGAGTGTCCGGCCGATTCTGAGCGGCATTTTTCCTCCCCTGTCGACTGTTTCATCACGATTCGTTTCTTTTTTTTTGAATTCATTTTGAATTCTACCCATTAATGGCAATTTGATTTCCTTTTATTGCTTTGATTTGCCATTGATTTCTTATGAAAAAAAATGTATCCGTTACAAAAAATGTATCCATTGATTTCTTATTCCTTTTATTGCTTTTATTGCTCCTCCATCAGAAGCATCACCATGAACCAGTTCTACTTCTCCCTCCTTGCAGTCGGTGGAGTTCGCACGAACTAACAGTGAGTGCGGTCAGACGATGAAGAACCCCACTGACGGAGGGGATTGGCCAAAAGGAGTTTTGTAGTTAACTATGTAGATGGAGAAATGAGTACTGCAAATTCTTCGGCATTCTCTAAACATATCTTATAGCGGTATATGATGTATTTGCTTTCTTCTCTTTTCGGTTTCTCATTTGTCTTGCTTCGCCTATGATGCGGTTTTGAGCGTATTTTTTTGGAATGTGAAGTGATGAAATTTGACGTCTGCGAATTGTGTGGTGCTTCCGACCTCTCCATCATGAACGAGATGATACTACCGAAGGTTAATGTTATTTTACCCATGTACTAAATAGTCATGATAAGTAGTATTTGATTAAATATTTTATTTACTTTTTAACTTGAAAGTTTTTTGGTCCTATCATAACTTTAATGATTATCATTTTACAATTTTGACCGTTACTGCTCTTATAGGAACACAAGTGGCCACTGTCACTCTAATGCATCTGTGAATATGAGGATGCTTGATACTAATGTGTGTGCTTAATTTTGACAGTTACCATTTTCTTGTGGTTTTCTAAGTTGAAGATGCATGACCATCATCAAGCTTCAGAGCATTCCTATTAACCATCTCAAATAATTAACCAAGTTATCAGTGGCTATCATACAAATGGTATTTTTTTTAATTAGTTATGCATGTATGTAATGCAATTTAAAGTCTTGAAAAATCATATTTTCAAAGAATTGTTACTTCTATAGAATGAAGATGACTTCTTTTTTAATCTCCTGTTATTACAACTTTATCGCTATAGATTTCCCTAGTTTATAATATGACTGATTAGGAGATATCAAATCTACCTATAAATTAAAAAAATTAGGGTGAGTACTTATATTTTTAAGAAAAATAAGTTAGCCAATCGTATCATAACTAACTAGTTGTTATTAATATAAATAATTTTATCCAAACATGTAACTGTTTATTTTTAAAAATAAGTTTCATTTATTAGCACTTTAACTTATTAATTATTCTGCAGCTAAGTCAAAGAGATCCTTAAGGGACGGTTTGGTTGGAGAATAACTTTCAAAGAATATCAAATTTTATTCTTGAAAATATAGTATTCTCCTCTTTTATTTATTCTTGCCTCTTGTTTGGTTGAAAAAAATAAATTTATATTTTATAATAAAAATATTTTATTATAAATAGTTGACATTTATTATTATCATTATAAAATTTATAATAAAATAATATATAGTAAAATAATGAAAAATAAAAAATGATGATAAAAATGATAAAATAATAGAATATCTCTATTCTCCTATTTTAGAAGAATAGAAATATGGTGTTGAATGGATTAAAAAGGGTGGTTTCACATTTTTTAAGATAGTTTTGAAAAAAAAATAAAGTTTGACCAAGTTATTCTTATTCTGTTTGTATTTGGTTGTATTTTGGGAATTATTGAGTTATTCCAATTTATATTCCACAACCAAACAACCCCTAAGAAGGTGTTTGGTTATAGAATAAAATTGAAGAGAATAAAATAGTGTAATAGCGTATTCTTGTAAAAGTAAATATATTCTTATTCTACGTCTTATTTGATTAGAAGAGAATAAATTTTAAAAATGTAATATTTTATATTTAAAATATTTTATTACACAGAACTTGCATTCAATATTATAATAATAAAAGAATATTTATATAATAATATATGTTGAATTTTTTAAAAATAATATATGTTTGAAAAAATTGAAAAAATTGAGAATAATCATATTCTATCATTTTAGAAGAATATGTCTATTCTTTTGACGAGGTATAAAATAGCGGTTTTCTTTTTTTCAAGATGGTTTCACGTTTTTCGAATTTTGGCCGATATAATCTTATTATATGAGTTGCTTGGTTATATTCTCGAAATATCGACGTATTCTCGTGTTTATTCCATAATTAAACGGTCCCTAATAGTTTGAAAAGATTTGCAATCTTGTCTGTTTAACTTGTTGGATTGTGCATCCAATACTTAACAATGTCACTTAAAACCATTTGACATAATAAATATACTTAGCTTTGTTATTACTAAAACACATTTCTTTCCAAATTTTAAATAACTTTTCATTTTTCACAAATTATATGACAATAGTTTTTTCAATTGATAAGACGACTAGATTGATCAAGTAACGAGTTGGTAGATTTGTTATCTTTAACAAATTTCAGATCTTGAAGTTGGGTCTTTATGAGTCCAAAAAAGAAATAATAAATATCTTTCCAGTATCCATGCACAATATCACAACATCCCTATTAGGCATGTGATTAAAATAAAACTTAGGCCATAATTAATATGAAATCATTCCTTGTTTCTATACAAAAATTTTGAATGGCTTTCTTCTTCTTGTCCCCCGCGTCCTATCTTCATCTTTTGAGAATCCTTTTTCTTTCTGCCATCGTTCTCTCCTTCCACGTTCCAGTCGGACGTTCTAATGTTTTTTTACCCTGTTCGCCACGTGAACATAACCAATAACTTGGGCGAGGGAATCAAGCTGTACATCCGTTGCCAGTCCAAGAATGATGATATCGGCGAGCACGTCCTGGACTTCCATGAATCGCTTAACTGGCATTTCAAGTCGAACGTCTTCGTACAATCCACGCTCTTCTGGTGCGATGCTCATTGGAAGGACTGGCAGCCCATGAACGCGTCCTTCCATGCTTCCGATGCCAAGAGGGATAATACCAGATGCGATGCTAGTTGCTGGTGGTCGCTGGAAACTGATGGACTCTACAACTTCGACGATTCCGATGAAAAATGGCATCTTTTTTACCATTTCAGGCGTCATGCAATTCCTTAATCTGATGCTGCTAGCTGTTTGATCGGCGGTAGTTAATTTTATTATCCATGAAAATAAATAGAGTACTTTTGTTATTATATCAGCTGTTTGGAAATTCAAGTGGAGAATTCTATTCTTCTTGCCTTCATCAACGTACTGGAAACAAACAGAGAGCTTCGTTTTAATTAACTTTGGCGTCCGATCAGAAGACTTTTTGGGTTCAGTCCAATCAGAAGTATTTTTGGAAGGAAAGCACTAATGCCACTCGAAAAAGTTTACTGCCACTCCAACAAAAAATTATGTGACCCATTTGCCCTTTTCATTTGATGTGTGTCACAGTAGTCTCCTTGTTTAAAAAAGTGACAACATTTTATTGTTAAAATAATAAAGATACCCATTATTTCTATTAATATAGTTATAAAGTTAATAAATAATATATTTTCGTATAAAAAATTACGAGCACCAGTATTTATTCAGAGCAGATTTTTTTTACTAAATTGAAATTTCAAAACTAAAATTTGAAATTACTAATTCATCAATATAAGACTCAAACCCTTTATTTATATAAGCCCAAAACTTTTTCTACTTTTTTAAAAATAAAATAGCACATAATATACTTCTTCATTTATGAGTAGATTTCAACAAAAAATAATGTATTCAATTTGAACATATAAATATGAAATATAATAGAAATATAAAAATAGCACATATACGAAGATGATCGCAGATCCGCGCGTTCTCTCGCGCGTGGCTGACCGGATCGCACGACGGCTGCGGCCGTGCTCGGCGAGATGGTGGAAGGCGAGAGTGCTGCGGCCGATCTCGACGGCGGTGGTCCACCTGGGCGATAGAGGGGGCGGTCGGCGACGTCGAGGGATCTCGAAATGCGGCGGCGGCGGCGAGGGATCTCGGCATCAGATCTGGCGGCGGCAGCGAGGGACCTCGGCAACATATCAGGGGACGGCGAGAGATCGGCTGGTGGCGACCGATCTCGGCTGGCGGAACGATCGAGCGCACGTCGGCCGGAGGGAGAAGGGGGAGAAGACACTGTCGTGGACGAAGAGGGGAGAGCGCCGATCGGGAGGTTATTAGGGCAAAAGAAAAATGGACGTAATCTCGGCCATCGATCGTGAATCAAACGGCCGAGATGACTAGAATCGTGTACACCGTGGATTTCATCATCGACAGTCTAGATCGTGGTAGCACCATGCTACCAAGTTGGTAGCATGTGAATTAAACCCATATATTTATGTTTACTCCTAATCGGCAAATATAACCAATTCCCTCAGCAGTTGGATAGCTAGTTTGACTGATCGATGCTCAGGAAATCTGGGAAATCATAGCAATATATAAATGAAGTTAAGGAACATTCCGCAAGGAACCACTACATAGTTAGCAACGTTATTAAAAATTTAAAACCCGACCGGATCGACTGTCGTAAACCAGATTCCGTTCGAGTTAATATCAAAAATTGGAATTGCAATTGCAACTGGATCGGATTGGCTATCATCAACCCTCGAGAATCCCCCAATTGGAAATCTGGCTTTAATTTTTTCACTCTCACAGAAGTAATCTCTGTGTTTATGTGAAAAACGATGCCCAAAATGTAATTTGACGCCCTAAAGAATCCAGTCGATGATTCAGGGTGTGAAGTCTTTGAGATGATTGGAATTGCCTCGGTGGCTTTATGCCAAGAGAATTAGATCGACGTTTTTTTATTTCTGAGGATATGTCTTTACCTTTTCATCTTAGATCAAGGTTCCAGGAATATATGTTTGACCACTCTTGCGATATTGCAAATATTTAATGATTTGGAACACATTAGAGTGCTCTTATACTCATAATTAACATATAATGATTAATAGAAATTATTAATTGGATTGC
Source organism: Pontederia crassipes (assembly GCA_030549335.1). Taxonomy (NCBI): domain Eukaryota; kingdom Viridiplantae; phylum Streptophyta; class Magnoliopsida; order Commelinales; family Pontederiaceae; genus Pontederia; species Pontederia crassipes. Next base: position 11,093,958 of record JAUKPH010000017.1, read on the forward strand.
CTTCTAATTTCAAGTGTATAATTATTAATTGTTTGTGTAGAATTTGAAACTAATGTATTATGTTTAAAGGATTTTATTGTTAATAAATAGCATTATTTTAATAAAATTTGGTTAAATCCTATCAAATTCCTTTGAGATCGCAGCACCGATTTGGTGTTAAGTTTGATTATATACAATAACATTGGTAGTTAATAAGTCTTAACTCAGATCAATCACGAAAGATTCACGCCCTCACATTCGAATCCTAACAGATTCAGGTAGATCTCTTGATTAAGGGGTTAATGAGTATGTAGGGCACCCCGCTCTACATATCTGTATAGAACGCTTATTTTTTATTATTTAATTAATTTAATAATTTTAATTCATCATCAAATTGATTATATACTTCTTAGATGAAATAATATATATTTATTTGGGTAATTTAATAATAAAAATATATCATCGAAGATTAAATAAATTATAATGTTGAATTAGTCATATTTATTAATATGGTTTGATCATGATGATCGGATAATCCGATGATCTTGATCTTAGTTACCTTTACTATTTAACATATATTTAAAATTAATATATAATTATTTTATTAGTTTAATAAGTAAAACTAATGTTTTACATCCCTTCTACATCAAATGCTCTACATATATATTTTTCTCTTTAATTATATAAAGAAATCAGCTTTAATGATTTTTTTAAAAGAAAACTGAGTAAGACTTCAAGAGATATTAATGAACTGTAATTGTTTCTTTCTTGATCAATTCGATGAAGAGAGGAAAAAAAATATAGCGAGGAAACATTAAATTAATAGTTGCAGAAGTATCGTATTTTGAAAAGCGTCTGTTATATAGAATAACGATAGCAATATAATAAAAATAATTAGATGAAACTAAAAGAGATAAAAGATTTCCGCGGAAAATTTTCACTTAATCTCTAACTTTAATTTTTCTCTTGGAAATCAACTAATATTTCATCACGCATATAAAAGTTTATGCTTAATTAATTACAATTAATGTAATTAATCGACAAGACCTGTAGCCCATCATCGTACTCATGCAGTCTATGCAAACTTTTCTTAATTTTCACCTTCATGGGTAGTATTATTTAACCTTGAATCGTATGTGGTTGTACACGCATTTATGCCTTTCAACTCAAACAAACCCTAATTATCGTCAGTGGAAGGTTTGATAGTCTCCATTTTTCACTCGTATGTGGTTGGCTAATTATGGATTCACAAAAAGATTCCCTTCAAATTTTAATACTTTATCAAACCTATATATTAATTAAGAGATTAAGTCGCACAACTACACACATAAAATGCAAGTTCAGAGGCATGCGGGGATCAATGAGAATGCAACTTTTTTTCATTAAAAAAATGGTATATTTAAAGGTTTATCTATTAATTGTCATATTTTAGACGTACAAGTAGCGAGTATTTACTTACAGTTATATTTGCTTATATAATTTGAATATATATATATATATATATATATATATATATGTGTATGTATGTAATCTGTTTCGTCATATTTTTCGGTACATATCAAATCGGTATGTGCCTGCAACTGTGATATACTGATTGAGATATGTTAAATGAGGTAAATAAATGAACGGGTAAGCTAAACTCATGTAAATACCGAATTTTTTTGAGGTAAAGTATAGGTTTTACTGTACTCCATTATTTATTATATTTATAATATTACATGTGCTTATACGATTTATAATCATAATTAAGGCTCCCCTATATAACATTAGAAAAGGAAGTGCACAGTTCTCACTTAACGATTTAGAAGGATAATTAATTTAATTAATAATCATCAACGACGATTGATGAATGCTTTCTCTCCATGCATACGAAGATGCAGAAGAAGAGAAAAGAACTCGAACATAAGAACGAAACATTAATTAAACACAGAAGATAGGGACATGCAAGCAACAACAGACTGCATGCAGACGACAAGCTCAATGGTAGGCAATAATTGCCAGAGCGGGCGCTTAGAAGCAATGTTATTAAAATCGGACCGGATCGGTAAAATTCGTTTTGATATTGAATCGGGCAAAATCGGTTGAACCGGCCGATTGAATCGGGCTGGTTGAACCGGGGTTAATGCAAATTTTAAAAAAAATTGTAAAAAAATGATATAAATAGGAAAGTTAAATGAGAAAAAAAGGAAAAAAATATAAGGAAACCAAAGGAGGAGAGAATACCATGTCTATATAATTAAATAGAAATTGAAATAAAAATGTAAGTATTTAAAATTGAATAATATTAGAATAGAAACTTATCGAAGGGCATAAAATAAATGAAATAAAAAGGAAAGTATTAAATAAAAAAAAGAAATAAGAATAATTTAAGATAAAATTTACTAATATAACATTTATCATCATTAAATAGTAGATATTAAATTATTAATAATTTATTTATATCATTATTATGAAACTTTTTAATTAATAAAAATTATGTTATATTATTTTTTTAGTATTTTTAATAAGTCATTGATACAATATTCATGTATCATATAACTTATGCTATATCTTTATAATTATTACGAATAATATTATTTTAATAAAATTCGATTCAATCTAATCGAACCCGATAGAACCGGTCCAACCATGACCTAGTGATGAATTCGATCCGATAGTCGGTCCAGTTCTGAAAACATTACTTAGAAGCACTGGAACTCCTTGGGCGCGGACTTGCCGCAGTAGTTGAGGACGAGGCTGAGGTCGACGGGGATGTTGAGGTTGATGCCGAGCACGTTGCCCTTGATGGCGGTGCAGAGGCACACGGCGGCCTCCAGGTCCAGCAGGCCGTCGATGATGGTGCAGCAGTCGCAGGGCTGCTTGGGGAACTTGCCGACGCCCACGTTGATCAGGCCGTTGAACACGTTGGCGCACGCCGACAGCTTCAGGGCGTCGATGGGGCACTTGCCCTTGCGGGAAGGCGTCGGGGTGGGCTTCGGTGTGGGGCAGCCGTTGCCGCAGGCGCTGGTGAGGGTGAAGAAAGTGAGGTTGAAGGCGAGGAAGAGGACGGCTGCTGATGAAGCCTTGATCGCCATGGCTAGCTGCTGTCTTCTAGCTAGCGCTCACGGAGGACACAGCACAGCTCAGGTACTACTACTGGAGCAGTGAAGTGAACTTGTGGTGTGTGCATGGCTTGGAGCTCGAGGGAGTGTATTTATAGGCGCCATTAATGGTGGTTGCTGCTCGCATGATCGATCGAGCCAGTTGTACACGAGAGAGAAAGAACAAGGAGAGATCATGTGATTGGTAGAACAAGGCGCGCGGCCAATGAGTTTGAGCTGGCTATCAAATTATATATATAATTAAGAGATGGATAGCACCCCCATTTTGATCGACCAGAGTGATAATGTTGGATGAAATTAAGGGAAGAAAACTAAAGGTGACATGTCAGAGAAGATGCATACGCGTACAGGAAAGAAGGCAACTTGGAGACGCATTGCATGCATGCATGTTACGCATATAAGATACTGATCTATGTATAATGTACATGCATGTGAAGATTGGTGGTTTATGTATTTTGTTTTCTTTCTCTATACTGGGTTTTTATAATGAGATCGTTCATCATTGATTTGCATCTTCTTTCCCCTTTAGAGTAATTGCTTTAGCAATTTAGAATTTTGAACTCAATAAGTAACCGAGGGTTTGATTCATGTAGTAGCATTTCTCAGCTCATTAAAGGTTTCAAATTAACCGTGGCATCTTCTTCTAATGGACATAAATGTCATGCCTTGCAATATGGTTCATGTACGAGTTGATCATATAAGTTCTCATACAGAAATGCGATTACAAATTATTATAGAAAATTCTATATGTATGATACTCTCTATTTGGAACAAAGAAGATATAGAGCCTTATATCTTAATTAGTAATAAAAAAAATAACGGGAACAAAAAAAAATTAGGCATATAATAATTTCGGGACAAGCATCGGACGCCCGTATTTAATTATTAAATTTGATGTGCAGCATATTAATTATATTAGTCTAAAATAAATTTACAGCTGAAGAGTGTCTTCTTCTCTGCCAGCTAATTTAAATATGCATTCAGAGGCACGTCCAAATCAAGCTCACGGCGAATCCAGATGAGATCGAAGCATGTGAAGAATTAAACCAAGATGAGCTTGTTCGGGAAAGACGAAGAGCAGAGCGATTACTTTATGCATAATTCTCTTTCTTATACTATTTATTGTCCATGCAAGAAATCTTACAATTGTTGACACAACTTGAGAGACGTCGGTAATGTAACATGTAATATTCTTGGCTGTATATGTTTCTTCTTTTCTTTTTTCATTTTTACAGAAAGCTCACAGTACGTAGCTGTTTCAACATAAGATATAAAGTTGAGATAAATACTTGTAAAATAATATATAACCTACACAAGAGAATCGAATTCATGAATTCATTTGAATTGAGAGAGAGAAGAGAAGGGGAAATACTAACAGTTTAAGATGGTATATCCAGGAGCAGTTTTAGTTGTTATAAGCCTTAATCTAAAACTGGGATCAGATTGAAGCGAGAGTGTGTGTGGGGTGGTGATGGATGTATTGGAACATATTCAAGCTTCCGAAACTTAAATCGTGCTTGTTACAAAAAAAATGGAGAGATATCGCATCAACATAAAAGAACACACAAAATTTACGAAGTTTATTTTCAATTGGGTTATGTCCTCAGACGTGTGGCTCTTTTTGTTATAAAATAACGATGATTACAAAATAACTTAATCGTCATGGAATTTATATAAAAAACTCAAATAAATAGAAACTTTAAAATCGTCTAGATTTTGGAGGCTCTGCTCTCGAGCCTCCGTAGGAGATCTCCTCTCAAACTTGTTGTACGGGCAGCGACACCTCTTTAAAGGACGGGCGACTTTGTCGCCCCATTACTAAAGTGTCTGGCTACATTGAAATTATATAAAGTTACAACTAAGTTCAAATTCAAAATATACACTATTAATTGTGCTTTTGGACGAGTTTAAAATTATGTTAGATGGAGGCGCCTTAATCAAGAGATTTTAAATTCAAATTTTAGAAGTGAAAGTTTTAGTTGGCACGCCCATAATTTTCATTAACCACCACCACTTAAAATTAATTACTTCAACTACAGTAGCTGAGGGCAAATTTTCACTTATAAAATTCTTGGTGCATGCTGAATGTTTTATCCAACATTTCTTCTCTTTTCCCTTTCTTTTTAGTTCTTAGTTAAGAAGAAAATTAAGCATACACAAGAAAAACTTTAGATCTTCCTAAAAGGAAACAGTCTCGATATATAGTTTCTTTCTCTGTCGTCAACTATAGTGCCAATTTGGCGCTGTTTGAGTGAAAAAAAAAAATATTCCGGAACAAAATTTTCGTGACCCCGTGAACGATCTTGTAGCTTGATCTACCAAGAATAAGAATGCTCGTGGTCTCCCCAAGAACATAAAAACTCAAGAATTTGATTGTTCTTCTCATCATAATGCATAGGACCCACTTAATATTAAAATGGCCGTTTGGATGAAATTTTGAGAACAAGATCCTTGTCCTCGTTTTATTCTGACACTACAGAATGTCTCTCTCCTTTACTCTAGTCCCTTTATCTGTATGTCTTTTATACTTCATTTAATCCCTTCTTTAAATCTCCTGAAGTAGACTCTTTTATAGCATAAATCCTCCTCTCCTTTTCTTATTTCTATTACTTTTAGCCCTCTCGTTCTTTTTATCTATTATCTTCACCTTTTCTCCTTTCTCCTAACTTATCTTTTTCTGTCCTTTACTTATAATGATGTGTGGAAAAAATTATTAGGAGCTAGAGTTAGAAGACAGAAATAACGAAGAAGAGAAGAAAAATGCATAGGATATATAAATTGAGAGAGGATGAGAGAAAGCATAAAAAAAGGGAAAATGAATTAGAGGGACAAGACACATTAAGTGAGAAAGTGAAGAGAAATATGAGATAGAATGTGAGGAGAGAGAAAGAGAGAATTAAAGGAGAACGAGTAAAGAGAAAATGAGGAGAGATAAGAGAAAAATAAAGGAGATATAGGAGAGAAAATAATTAAGGAAAAAAATAAAATATAAGGCGAGATCAATAAGAGAAAGATATGAGACATAAAATAAGAAAGGAACTAGGAAAGAAGAGAAATAGATGAGATAAAGAATTAAGAAAGTAGAAGAGTGAAAATTGAAAATATGATAAAAAAAAAGAAATAATAGAAGAAAATGACAAATTGGATTATCAAGATAGGTACCTTATATAATATCGGAGGGAGTCGTAAGATTGAAGATTGTAAACGATCTTATGTATTAAAAATATTGTCACACTTAAATCTTAAATTACATCTCACTAAGTAATTTTTGTTGAATCTTAAGTTAAACTACATCAAAACATATTAAAAATAAAAAAATATATTAAATATCATCTACATTTATTTTTATTATCATAAATATATTTAAATGAGCATACTAATCATATGACATTATATAGGATCATGTAATAAATATTAAGATCATATTAAGTTTTTATACATAAAATTCTGAAAATAAAATCGAGATCAAAATTTAGGTCACAACTTTGATGACAAAATATGAGAGAAAAAATATAAAATGGGGAAAAGTGAATGAGTGGAGGGATAAAGAGAAGAAAGAATAAAGAAATGACATATTTAAAAAATGAACGAAAATGGTCAACTATAAATATTTTAGCTGAAAATATTAATAAATAAATAGATAGAGTTCCTTAATATTTATTAGGTTAAAATGCAAGAAAGGGTAAATAGTCATTTTATTCTAATTATCACTCCCCAAAATTTATCCAAATAAAAGTTTGGTTTAGTTTTACCCTATCATCCACCACCATAGCATTTCCTTTTTTTGGGAAATGGATTGTAAAGGACGAGGCAATGTGCCGTCATTCAATTTTTCCAACATGATCAATCAAACTGTTGCAATTAAATCATATTGCTGGCCACTCCATTAACATAGATCTAGCGAGATGCCAACTGAAGCTGTGTATGTTGTACTAGAAAAAAATCACAATTAGTTCGAGTTGGGTTTGACGTTGATCATGATTTCCTTAATTTGAATTTCACGACTGAATAATTTTACATGAACACTGCAGTGACAACTGAATCGGAATTCAACAACAACAACAACTGAATCGGAATTCACGGAAAATAAAACCATTTACTGCAATTGTAGTTGTGAATCTTCTAAGACAAAACACTGAATCTGATGTCAGGACTTTATACTAAGCTATGAACTGCATTTTGGAATATGCAACTATGTACAGGTAGAAATATCCAGCTCCGGAACTCGTAGACTAAGGATCTCGGGCTTCTGATTAGCTATTTACAATGCGAGACATGAGCTTTGAGATCTCCAAAATAGCATTCTGCACCTGATCATCATCTGGTTCTGATTGCCTAGACCAAGGAGGCGACTGCCATCCCAATTTGTCAACGCCAGCTTTCCTTTTTAACTTTCTCGATGTCACAAGTGCCTTCTCTAGATCCGATTGCTTCAATGCTCTTGGTCCCTGCAAGAAAGCAGCTGAAGTCATACAAGGGGTACATATTCTTGAATCTTACAGGGAGCCTCCGAAAAAGGAAATAGCATTAGCAAGGTTTCAAGCATCAAGAAGCTTGCCTAGATATCCGACAGTCCAAAAAAGTACTTGAAGAGGATGTATAAAATATCATGTGACATAGGGCAATCCAAAAAAATAACTTAAGAGGATATATTCGATATCATGTGACATTGACTCGAAGTTCATATTTGTCACCACAATGTATAGATAAAAGAAAATGCGAAGCAACAGATAGCGAAGTTACTTATGCTTGAGGATTGCGTTAGGGTAAAAAAGATTGACGATACTTACAGAGGATGAACTTCCATTCTTTTCTTCATTCAATAGCTCCCTAACAGGATAATAGGCAGCCTGTTTACATAGTTCAAGAATATCTGAACCCGTGAAACCTTCACATATAGTGGCTATGTACTCATAACCGATATTCTCTTCTACTCTTTCTCCCTTCAGGATCACATTTAGGATCTTAGATCTCTCACTACGATCAGGTATGCCAACTTCAAAAATTTGTGTAAAGCGTCTAAGTATCGCATCATCAAGTTCAGATGGTCGATTTGTTGCAGCAAGAACCATTACACGAGCATTCTCTGAAGTTAAAGCCAATCAAATACACTATTAAGTTTCCAGAACATCATTAGTGAAATCACAATGGAATGTGGTACAACGAAATGCAGGAGGAAACAGAACTAAAATATTAGACATATCAAAAGAGACCATCACCTAACAAGAATGCAAACCAAGCCGTATACAAAACCACTCTACAACTCTTGTTTCTATTATGAAGGTTAATGCTAGGTTATTGGAACTATATCATATTTTCATTCTATTTGCATACAACATATTTACCATGAGGTCACACATTTTTTTGGTGCATTTTGTCACCCAACAATGTGAAACATTATGGTTAAATGAACTATCTTCCTTTTTCAAAAATAAAAAAAGAAGAAGAAAATAATGCAATTCAATCATCTCCTTTGATGGCATCTCACACGGGGACTTGGGAGTCAACTGATACACTTACATATTGGCCGTGTTGTATTTCTAGTAGCTTACATGAAGGATATTATGGAGAAGTTACATGCTTGTTGCATTTGATGAATATTAGAACATAGATATGTCCCATAAGAAAAAAAGAGTATCATCCCCCTCCAATTTCTCAAAATGATTTATTCACCATGTCGTCCACCTTTGCTAACTATGATGAAGTCTCATTTTATTCTTTCTTGATTTCTTTATTAGGAAGCCTCCATGCAAGAGATTAATGTGCTTTCTTGATGGGAATCAACCGATCACTGAGACGGAAGTTCAATGTTAGTCCCCGGAGGCATTTGATTATTTTGTTGTTTCAACCATTTCTACTTTGGAGAAATATCTAATGGAAGAAATAAGCTCTTGCATAATTGCATTCTCACCGAGACAGGTGTTCAATGTCAGTCTCAAGAGATATTTGATTATTTTGTTATTTCAACCTTTTCTATTTTGGAGAAAATATGTAATGCAAGAAGTTCTTGTATCTTTGTGAGAGTGTTCTGTCTTCTAAACAACTATTTTGTTCCTCTAGAGTATCCATTTCTTTGTTTTTCGACTATTATTATGCCCAGAAAATCCTCATAACATGCCAATATGATTTTATTATCTCACTCTTAAGTCATGTAAAAGATGCAGATAATGACTGAATGATTATCTGTTTAGTGGCTTAACTCTGAGAATAGCTGAAGCTAGTAAGCATCAAACCATAAAGATTATTTTTGAACATCTAGGGCTTAAACTTATCAAAACTCGGTGGATATGCATGGTCAATCTGTACACATATTCAGAATTGAGACATTTCATTGGAATATAGGCATCAGATAGTTGCCTTCTTAAGAAAACATTTAAAACAAATATGTCTGTCAATGAAGTGCATGAAGCATATTATATCAGACATAGGATGACGAGGAGAGGTATTTAAAACAAAGATAATACTCACGGTCTGTGGTAAAACCATCCCACAAAGACATAAACTCAGTTTTCATGTTAGTCATGGCTTCATGGTCTGTATTGCGGCGCTGTCCCAAGAAACTATCAACCTCATCAATGAAAATTATAGCAGGCTGAAGCTTATAAGCCAGGGTGAAGACGGCGGTCACTGCAGCAGTTTCATTTAAACTAGTTGTTAGCAAACTTCCATAGCTGGAACAGGAAACAACTTCAGGCACCAGAGCTCAACAAATCATAAAAAATGCATTCATTATGCGACAAATTCATGCATCACTTTGAACATGAACTTTTTTTTTTGTTGAGAACATAACACCATCTATTATGAGCAACAGAAAGAAGTGCAAATGCTAAAAATAATACAAGTGCATGTTACTGATGCCAAGCCTACATTCGGACTACCAGAACTATTTTCTTCAAGAACTTACATTGCCAGCAATAGATACTGGGGAAAGAGAATAGAGCCAAGATAATATATCAATGATTATTAGAAAATTAACAAGAATTTGTGCCGAAGAATGTTTCTTTTTAAATTGTGCCGAAGAATGTTTTTAGTACCACAAAGACCATAATAAATTATGAATATAAAAAATATCTGGACTACATCTGAAACTGCGGAAAATTGATGCACCTCAGCAGTCTTCATCGTAGTGCGTGACCAAGGTATGACATTACTATATATGGAACATATTTAGAGAAACAAAAAGTTGTAGCTTAAAGCAACATTTAAATAATATGCCGGCGCACTTACACATTTACAATGCAATGCAAGTGTAGCAAGAAGACCGTCCCTTGGTCAGGGGTGAATAATGATAAATGGTAGTTACTATGAAACAAATTCTCATGAGTTCAACACGAACATCTTAACCATCACATTGCTAATCATTATTAGATTAAGATTCTCATGGCTTTAAAGGGAAATCAGAATGACTATTCAATGAACTCTATTACTTCTTTATCATTATTATAATAATTACAAGTTATGTGACTAATACAACAACAACAAAGTCTTATCCCACTAGATGGGGTCGGCTAGGTTATGTGACTAATATATTATTTTATTAGATTAGAAGAATTAAAAGTTGATTCATAGACTTAAGGACCAGCAACACCTTTTTCCACCAGGTTTCACTTCACAAGAGAATACTACAAAAAGGAGAACCACAAACTTTTTTCGTTAATATCAGAGGAAAGTTCCTCTCAAAAAAAAATCAGAGGAAAGTATGAAGCACGACATGAAGTATGTGATGATGGTGCACAACATAGCTCTTGTTACGCAAATATTTGCTTATAGTGAGTCAAGAGAATATGTACAACATAGACCATTAAAAAAATGAAAAACATGTATACAAGATAAAACACATGAACCAATAGATGAGAAAGATGTAAACTTACCAAGTTTCTGAGCATCTCCAAACCATTTACTCATCAGGTTAGAGATCCTTACATTGATGAAGACTGCTCCAGACTCTTTTGCTTAGGCCTTTGCTAGCATTGTCTTCCCTGTTCCTGGTGGCCCATATAACAACACACCCTTCTGGGGGCTGAGAAGCCTTCCATGAGAAAATAACTCAGGTCGGCGCAGCGGAAGAATGACCAACTCGATTAATGATTGTTTGACATGTTCAAGACCTCCAATAGATTCAAACTCCACATCAATATGATCACGATTTATGACATCACATGCTATCACATCGTGCAGAATAGATTAAAAGGTATCATATATGATTATAATAAGTTTACTTTGATAGTCCATATCTTCTCACAGCGATTATTAATCACATTTTCAAATATGCATTCATGATAGTTCTTCACATCATATTATGCACAGGTAGCTAGACTATATATTTGTTTCCCAAACATTTTGTGAAGAAAAAAAATTGAAACATTAATTAAAATATTTTTTAGGGGAGTCAGGGGTATGATAACATTTATTTAACACAAAAAGAAAGCAATAGACCAATGAGGAAAGCTGTGAGCACTAAAAGAAGATCATAAGATGCTAAGGAGATTGCTATAAATTAAGCTTCCCAACAAATCCGACTAAAGCAATGGACTAATTGAAATCAATAAAGGAGCATGTAGGCCTATTCAAAGCTTATCTTGTGATTATTTAAGCAACATAGGCATCCACATGCAACGGCACCAACTGATGCTACCACAATTGTTCCATAATATTGCTTCTGGAGTTCAGAGCAAACCCAAATACTCCTATTTTCTATGTGCAACTTGCACGAGACTGCAACATTCACAAGATTTTACAAAATTCAGAGGTGAATAAATCAACATCGCATTAACAGGCAACAAAAACATTAAATTGATCATGAGACATGACTGCGATTAAAATAAAATGAACCTTACTCCAAATACTAAGATTTTTTCCCTAATGGTAGCAATTAATCCACGGGCATAGAGACGCAAATTTCAGAGGCAAAACAATGCCAAAAAAAAAAGAGGGAGACGGCGGCAGTAACGCCTCAAATCGATCAACGCCACGTGGTGAGGATCTATTCGAATGCGCTACGAAAACACTATAACATTGACTTAAACTTGACCAAATCTCAAATAAAAATAATGGCATGCCAATAATAAAATCAAAGAAGGAAAGATAGAAATATCATAAAAGTAAAAGTTCCAAAATATTACAAAGTCCATGATAGTCATAATGTCTGAATTACATCAAGCTCATAATGCAGAAATAAAGTTAAAAATAACTATGCCCTCTCTTGGTTCGTGTGCTTTAGCATCGCTGATCACGGCACACGATCTCGACACTATCACTGACCTGGCCCTGTAAAAATCAACACAGGGGAGGAGGTCCTCTCGTAAGCTATATAGCCTAGTGGAGATCCATAAATGCATAATGTGTAACAATAAATAGCAATTGGTAGAATTAGTAATCACTTACAATAAGATCAAATTTGAGATAGATATAGATGGATAAAAAAGATAGAGATTATGAGTCAATCTTATAATCATAAAAGATTTTAGAGATCATGTTGAATCAATAATCATGCTTTGTTCATCATGTTCATGTTACTTGTCCATGCTCTTTGTGCTCTTACTTTCACTTAACATTAGGTGCCTTTGGATGTCTTCATCTTGGGGGATTTACGCCAGAGTGACAGCCAATGGGGAATCAAACCATGACTAAGGGAGCGACCCTACTTAACTTAAGCTCTGACCACCACTCACATAAACATGTTCATGTCTTTCTTACTTAGTCACTTTATCACTTTGTCATACTTGCATATCATAATAGGATTGGATCATAAGACAAATAAAAACAAGATCAAAGATTCAATCACATAACATTCCAAACAGTAAAGAGTAGCACAACACAAGCATAGAAAGAATCTCAATCAAAACAGGAATTAATATGCAATCTGGACAGATATCGGTCGACCGGTCCTCACTGGTCGGTCGACCATTTTTTGAACACCGGATCGATCGATCGGTTGGTTTGAATGCAATATAATAAGTTTCTGCTACACAGGTCGACCGATATTTCTGGATCGGTCGACCGATAGTACTTAATCAAAAAGAGCTTCGATCGACCGATCGAACGAACGATACAAGGCTCGAAAAGATTGATCGGTCATCGGTCTCCAAGGATCGGTCGACCGATAACCTCATCACCGGTCGATCGATATATAGGATCGATCGACCGGTCCTCATGAAAAACAAAAACGAACAAAATCCATTTAACAACGAATTTCAATTCAAAAATGCAATCAAGGCAAACAATCAATCATCTAAGCCTAGAGGGTTAATACAAAACATATCTAGGATCAAAAGGAATCACAATCATGAAGCAAACATTGTAATACAATCAATCCATCATTTTCCATATCATTTCAATCATCAAGAACACATCAAACGATAAGAACCTAATTCCAATCAATTGCTATCATATTATACAAGGGGATTTCGATATCACCCACCTTATTTCGTGGTTGATCCAAGCTTGGCTCTTTCCGAACATCGATAACTCTTCTCCTTAATGATCTCCATCTAGGAAGCAATCCAAATGGAGAGAAGGAAGTGAGTAAAGGACCTAAAGATTAAAAGGTGCAGAAATGTAGATAACATAGATGCAACACCTTGCTAAAATCCTTCTCTTACTGGATGATGTGCTTTAAGGGAGAAGAGAGAGGAGTGAGGGGGAGGAACGAGAGTGACTAAGGGAGAGCTTTAGGGCAATAACCCTTTTTATAGGTTAGTTATAGGGCTAATTATACTAATGGGCTTGCTAATTTGGCTGTTATATTTGGTCTTTTCAATTGGGTTTCATTTTCTATTACTTTTGTTTTATATAATTTTTTTTAATGGGTTGGGTATTACATTATTATCCCCTTAAAAAAAATTCGTCTTCGAATTTTGCACTAAGTACGAATCTTACCGAATAGATGCAAAAACTCCTGGCGCATCTCTGACTCGAGTTCCCAAGTGGCCTCATCACCATGATGAAAAAGTCATGCTACTCTGACCATGGGCACATCTTTATCCTTCTGACGATGTACCTTCCGCTCCATAATATGTGTCGGATACTTCGCGAAGGTCAAATCCGCAGCTAGATTTAGCTCTTCGATCCGTAATACATTAGCAGCATCGTGCTTGTACTTCTTAAGCATTGAGACATGAAACACATTATGCACTCGCCCATAGAAAGATGGCAATGCTAGCCTGCAAGCTGCTTCACCTACTAACTCGAGTACCTCAAAAGGTCTCACATACCAAGGGCTGAGCTTTAACAGGAGCTTATCACTAGTCTGGAGTACCTCATAACTCCCTTCATAGGGGACACCTTTAACAGGAGCTGATCACTAGTCTGGAAGATCTGCTCACGTCTTCCTTTATCAGCATAATTTTTCTACATGCCCTGAACTGTCTTCATCCTCTGCTTGATCAGCTCCACTTTCTCAGCATACTCTACTGCCTCCTTCACTTCTTCCTTGCTCATGATCTTCTCTTCACCTACTTCACCACAATGAGCAGGTGAACGACAAGGTCGACCATATAAAGCCTCGAAGGGCGCCATGCCGATATTAGAATGGTAGTTGTTATTATAAGCAAACTTGATCAGATGGATATGCTCGTCCCAACTACCCTGCCAATCCAGTGCACAAGCTCGCAACATGTTCTCTAGTGTCTATATAGTCCTCTCAAACTGCCCATCAGTCTGAGGGTGGAAAATAGTGCTGAAATTTAGCCTGGTGCCAAATGCCTCCTGCATACTCCTCCAGAATTTGGCAGTAAATCTACAAACTCGATCTGAAACAATCGATGCCCAAAATATAACGGGTTGTATAATGTCAAGGTAGGAATTGAGGTAGATAGAGAAATTAAATACCTCAATGCAATCGTGGACACAGGAGCAATCCTACATCGAAGATATGCCGGCACCTTGGCATTCCTCGTATTTAGAGACACCCGATGGAACGAGGACGACCGCAGTATTATCGCGGCTATGGAGGTTGATTTGGCGGAAGGCAATCGGCTAATCTATATCATTCCGGACATCATGATGACGATACGAGATTTCTATCGTCATATTCAGATATCAATTCACAAACTGCTTCCACCGGATAGGGATGAAGTGTGCAGCCTTAGTGAATCTGTCTACTACTACACATATGGCATCATGATCATTCTTGGTCCTAGGCAAGTTGGATACAAAATCCATTGTGATATTATCACACTTTCACTGTGGGACATCTAGAGACTTCAACTTCCCGTGGGGCCTTTGGTGATCAATCTTCACTTGTTGGCACACTAGACATCTAGACACGTACTCAGTTATCTCCCTCTTCATATCAGGCCACCAGTAGCTGCGCTGCATATCTTTGTACATCTTCGTGCTTCCAAGATGGATAGCAAAATTAGACTTATGGCACTCGTCCATTACTTCCCGTCTGATGGTGGCATCTGTAGGAACCCATAATCTGTCCCTATACCGTATCCCTCCATCTGCGGATACTTGAAAGTCCTTCGGTTCCTGCTGACATCTTTTCATTACTTTCTGATACTCTGGATCCTCCTTCTGGGCGACTATGATCCTGTCGATCATGCTAGGCCTCATCTTATGCATCATCCAAATCTCTCCATTACTGTCAAGTCTGGGACACCACTGGTCTAACTCCTGCAACATCTCATACTCACTTACTCTGATGTAAGCCAACGAACCTTCCCATTTTCTGCTCAATGCATCAGCTACTGAATTTGCTTTACCAGGGTGATAATTAATAGTAAATTCATAATTCTTTAAGAGCTCCAACCACCGGCGCTGCCTCATGTTAAGGTCTCTCTGGTCAAAGATATATTTAAGACTCTTATGATCTGTGAAGATCTCAAAAGTCTCCCCGTAAAGATAATGCCTCCAGATCTTTAGGGTAAAAACTATAACAGCTAGCTCCAGATCATGAGTGGGGTAGTTCACCTCGTGCTTCTTCAACTGGCGCGAAGCATAAGCCACACTTTACCATACTGCATGAGTACACACCCTAAACATGTCCCGCACGCATCGCTGTAAACTACATATCCTCTGCTGCCCGTCGGGATGGTGAGGATAGGTGCTGATGTCAGGCGGTCCTTCAGTGTCTGAAAGCTCTGCTCACACTTATCAGACCATATAAACATCTCTGCTTTCTTCGTGAGGTTAGTGAGGGGTGCTGCAATCTTGGAGAAATCTCTGATGAACCTCCTGTAGTAACATGTCAATCCTAGAAAAGCTGCGGATCTCGGATGCGTTCTTCGGTCTTGCCCAATTAGTCACTGCTTCTACTTTTACGGGGTCCACTGAAATGCCCTTCTTGGAAACTATATGTCCAAGAAACATGATCTCCTTCAACTAAAACTCACACTTCGAGAGTTTGCCGTACATCTTGTGCTGGCACAGAGCCTCCAACACTATCTTGAGATGCTCCCGATGCTGCTTTGGGCTGGACGAGTAAATCAAGATGTCATCCACAAACACTATGACGAATTGGTCCAAGTAAGGCCTGAAGATCTTGTTCATCATGTCCATAAATGCTGCAGGAGCGTTCGTCAGTCCGAACGGCATTACTAAAAGCTCATAGTTACCATACTTAGACCGGAAGGTTGTCTTCGGTATGTCCTCCTCAGCGACCCTCAACTGATGATAGCCACTTCGCAGATCGATTTTGGAGAATATTGATGCCTTGAACAACTGATCAAAAAGATCATCGATGCGGGGCAAAGGATACTTATTCTTCACCGTCACCTTGTTAAGCATCATATAGTCAATGCAAAGGCGCATTGAACCATCCTTCTTTTTTACAAATAGCATAGGTGCTCCCCACGGCGAGACACTTGGCCGAATGAAGCATTTGTCTAACAATTCCTGCATCTGCTTCTTCAACTCCTGCATCTCGGCCGGTGCCATGCAGTACGGTGCCTTGGAGATGAGTGCGGTGCCAGGTAGAAGTTCGATCTTGAAGTCCACCTCACATCTCGGTGGCAATCATGAAGTATCTTCAGGGAAAATATCTGAAAACTCACGCACTACATCTATCTGTTGCAGTGCGGTGGCTGGTGCAACGGTCTTCACCACACTTGCCAAGTAGGCATAGCATCCCTTCTGGATCATCTTTTGAGCATTCATAGCCGAAACAATCACATGTTTGCTCTCCGATGGATTACCCCTGATGACTGCCTTTGACTTGCCCTGTGCACCTATTATAATCTTTTTCTATTTACAATGTAGGGCTGCATCTTGGTAAGAAAGTCAATCCATCCCTAATATGACATCGTAGTCTGTTATTGGAATGACAATGAGATCTACAGAAAATTTTTTCTTCTCAACGGTGACAGGTACATTCGGGATGTACCTGACCGCGTGAAGGTCTCCCATGGGAGTGCTTACCCTCATGGCATGAGGCATCCACTGCAAAGGCAAGCTAAGAACTTGGGTACACGACTTCGATAAACGAGTGTGTGGCCCCTTAATCAAACAAAAATAATGGCAGACACACCAGCAATAGGAAGAGTACCACCGATAACATCGTTATCATTTTGCTCAGCATTTGCCTCCATATGATGCACTCTACCCTGGGCTACAGGGTTTGTGCCTCCTGTGCCCGTGTTATAATGACCCCTCCTTACAGGCTGGGGGCAGTTTCGGGCAAAATGCTCGAACTGTCCGCATAGTATGCACGCATCAGTCCTTTTTGCGGCATTCGCCGTCATAATATCGCTCGCAATATGGGCAGGGAGTCCTCTGTGAAACTACTGACGCTGGTGGCTGAGGCTGGCGTGGAGGAGGTGACAACTGTCTTAGAGGCTACTACATGAGACATGAGTTAATTTTTATGCTTACATATTCTTAGTTACTATTTTGAAATCTTTATACCTGCAATTGTGCTGGTGCTGGACAATGAGGAGGTGGAGCATAGCGATGGGCCTCTCTCTGATGATAAGGCCTATAGCGGCTGTCGTGACGATCATCCCTCCTGAATGATCATCAATCTTCGGTCCGAAATCGCTGTGGCTCAGTTGGCTTGGCTGGTGCTCTGGCCTTGCGCTCAGCCTGATCCTTCTCCATGCGGATGGTCAGTCTCACCGTCTTTTTCAAGGTATCATTGTCCCCAGTCAGGACTTCAGTCTTCAGATTTGGTCGTAGACCATTGATGAACTTGTTTGCCCTTATGCGCCCTTCAAACGGCATAGGACAATATTGCTCCAGCGTGACAAACTGTGCGTGGTACTCTCTCACCGTCATGGTCCCTTGGACGAGCTCTAAAAAGTCCTCATGCTTGCTTTTCCGATCGTGAGCGGGAGTGTATCGCTCTATAAAGGCCAACTTAAACTCCTCCCATGGTATCTCTTCTTCCTCCGGTCCCCTAAACCTGGTGACTCTAGTAGTCTTTCACCAACCCATAGCAGAGTCAGTGATCAGATGAGCAGCGTATGGCACCTTTCATCCTTCGGCACACCTCATCAGTTTAAAGACCCGATCCAGGGCATCTATCCACTGTTCATCTTTGAAGAAATATGGCTTGCCCTCAAACTGAGGCGGTTTTAGCCTTAGAAATGCTTCTAAAGTATCCTTAGCAACTTCCTGTCGGGGTCCCCGCGTGCGACATCGGATTGCGGGTTGGCCGCCTCCGGTCTGACTGCCCTCCAGTGGGTCAGTCTCATCAAAGAGTTCGTCTTGCGACGGTGCTTTCACACTACGGCCCCGTCCTCGGCCACGGTTGGGAGTGCGACCTCGACCACGACCTCGTCCCCGACCTTGCTGAGCTAAAGCCTAGAACTCAGTAATTGGGCCCTCTCGGCCTTCTGGCAAAGTATTATAAGCCGATGCTCCTAGAACTCAAATGGAGGGAAGGAAGTGAGTAAAGGACCTAAAAATTAAAGGGTGCAGAAATGTAGATAACCTAGATGCAACACCTTGCTGGAATCCTTCTTCTCTCGCTGGATGATGTGCTTTAAGGGAGAAGAGAGAGGAGTGAGGGGGAGGAATGAGGATGACTAAGGGAGAGCTTTAGGGCAATAACCCTTTTTATAGGTTAGTTATAGGGTTAATTATACTAATGGGCTTGCTAATTGGATTGTTATGTTTGATCTTTTCAATTGGGTTTCATTTTCTATTTCTTTTATTTTATATAATTTTTTTTAAATGGGCTGGGTATTACAACGACGGGTTAGAATAGATGAAGAGGGAAGGTTGGGGAAAAGTAACGACCTCGTACTGATTGGTCTGGACGAGGGGGCGGCCGAGGCGCTTGGCAATCTCCTCCTTTTGCTTTGGAGCCTTCTTGGAGGCCGAGTGATTCGGGTCAAGCTGGCGCAGGCCGACAAAGAGCACCAAGGAGCTCAGCCGGCGCTGGCAGCGTACAGAACCAACTCCTGCAGGAGCCTCGACGCCGTCATCGCCTTCGCATCCTCCGGCTGCCGCCGTCGCCGCCGCTTTTTGTGTTCGTAATGGTTTCTCTACGTTAGGAATGCTGATGAGTGAACGAGCAATGTTTGCTTGGTCAGAAAGAAACGGACTGCCACGAGGAACCCAATGTAGAATCCAGAGAAGCTTTCAAAGGCCCAATTGGTACTGGACGGATTTGCTCAGTGTGGGCCTAAAATACTAGCCCAATATGATGTTGTAATATGTTGGAGCTTCAAAATAATTTCTTTTTGGAGTTTTAGATTTTTTAGATATAGCCTTTCTTTCTATTTATTTTTGTTGAGGTTATATTTTCTAATTTCTATTTTTTTCATTTTTCATTTCATAATGATTTTGAGGAGTAATCTATATTTAATTGTCCAAATTCATATAAAATTAGCTATTTTCAAAGGCCTAGTTACAACTAAACCTCATTACAACTATTAAAACTTTCATTTAAAATCTTAAGTATAAAAAGTGGTTTCGCTTAAATAGATCTTGAATTTGAATTTTTATGTAAGTAAAAAATGATCATTGCATACGATACACATCATTCAGCAAATCTGACTTAAAGCTCAATCCATTTAGTAGCTAAACTTACTCTGAGAAGTGATATCGAAAATGGATGGATGATGTTTGAACAATTCTTTTAAAATAAAATAAAATAGCTTAAAAGTTAAATAATATAATAAAGTAAGTATGAATTAAATAGTTATTTACATAAAAGATAAAAAATCGTAATTATAAATAAAAGAATATCGATTATATTTGAAATGGAAAAAAGTAGAGCATAAATATATATATATATATATGTGTGTGTGTGTGGGGGGGGGGTGGGGGGGAGTGTAAGAAAATATCTATCCACTCGAAAAATCTAACCAAACCGAAAAGACCCACCGAAAAAAATCGCAAACTCGGACTCCAATTAAAAATTAGGTTAGTTTTTAGAATAATTAAAATCATCCATTTAAATTAGAGCTCCTAACAAAAAGAACTGAAGGAGTCCGACCCGAACCAAATATATATTTATAAAATATTATAATTAAAATATTATCTCAACTTTCAAATAATATTTCAAAGTTTTACATTTTTTTCCTCGTATTTATTAGATTAAGTATATTGTTGACTTATTATGTTATAGTTAAACTTGAATATCATCAAGTTGTTAATCTATTTTAATAAAATTTGTATAAAATTGACTATAATATTTTAAATTATAATGTGATAACATGATAGTTTAATTTCTTTATGAAGTTAGAGTTACATATTAATTTTTGTAAACATAGTTTGTGATGTATTTGATGGCTATTAATTTTTAAAATATATATATATATTATTTTAAGTAGGTCATCAATCTGAAAAAATCGAGACCACCTAGATCATTTTATGCTCTAAAAAATCACCCAAAATTTAAAGGTCATTTTTTTCAACGTAAAAACCATCCGACCTGAACAACTTTCAACCCTATGTGTGTGTTTTTAAAACAATTTAGTTTATTTGTTCAATTTTTTTCCCTATTGGTTTGACCGAGTCACTAAAATTTGTCAAATCAACCAATTGAATTCAAATTTTAACTGAGTTTAATTGAATCAAAGCAGGTCAACCCATCAGCTCGGGCCAACTTTTACATAATACTGGGCTACTAACTTAATTTCTAATCAATTTCCAGACACATTCTGTGCTTCATTTGTTCTGACAAACAATGTTTGAATTGATTGATGCATTACAAACCCACTCACTTATTTGATCCATATTACTCATCCATATAGTGGGTGACTACATGCATGTCCAATGACAACATAATCGATTCCACCATATTATATATTGTTTATTGTACACCATTTTATTTCCTTAGAATTGAAATTATGCATACACACTTCTTAAACACTGACAGCAATTCGACAAATGAAAATTGATGAGTATATTGTTGTAGGGTAATAAATTTTGCAGTAACATTAGTACTAACAAGCTACGCCCTATGATCAAATGCAATAGCAGAATATGCTACAGGAAACATGTACTATTAATATTTGAGGAAAATAGTCATTAAAATGTCAAATTTTTCACCTATCAATATTTGAGGAAAATACTTTGAAGCCACCTTGGTTCATTTTTCACCTATCAATAGCACAATAAAAAAAGAAAAATAATTAAGACAACGAATCTAACTTAGCTTTAAAGACATCAACTAAAATACATTAATCATTGTCAAATTTCCCATAATCAAATGTCAATGGTCTAGTTAACTTCTCATATAAATCCAAGTAGAGGTATAATTTACTAGGCATAAATATATTAGTTTACCAACAACCAAGGCGGAGCCATGTGCCTGTACCTGCCTGCACGTGTAGGCATTGACTTTCAACACTTACATATAATATGTTTGTTCGACTTGAATCTTATGCTCATAATTGGTCTGTTGGTGGTAGCGTTGACACCTTATTTACCCATCCTAGGTTTGAACTCTAGCGCGAGCAACATTTAATTCTTCCGACTTAAAAACCATTTTAATTTATTATCCTTACAAAATTCTTACTTATTATTTATCATTAATTTATTAGGTTTTGACATATAATTCATTTTTCATTTATTATCCTTACAAAATTCTTACATATTATTTATAATTAATTTATTAGGTTTTGACATATAATTCATTATTTTTTCATATAGTACATATTTTTATAAAAATTCTTATTTTAAAAATCTTATTGTGTTTAATCTACATTTGTCATTTTAAAAAAAATTATGGGTCTTTACCAAAGCATCATTATTTTCTAATAATCATCTTATTTACTATAGCAATTTTTTAAGCATAAATACATGGTGCTTAAAGGTAAAATGCTTATTATTTTATACATATAACTATGTGATTTATTGAAGTTATATGTCATTGTTTGTAACATATTTTTCATAAGATAATTATGGCATTATTAAAAGTTTTTAACATGAAAATTTTATTACATCAAATTTGTTAAATAATCATATTATTTTTATATTAAACATTATTATTTTTATTATGGTAATATGAATTATTAAGTGTATATATATATATCAAAAAATTTATTGGCTTTTTAGTTTGCTATTTTTTATCATTTAATATTATCTTATTTATAAAATATCATTTGGATTAGAAATTTTTGCTAAAGAAAAATTAATTCAAATCTTAGAATAAAAGTTATGTGAATATAAAAAAAGTTTCAAAATATTTCTCTCTCTCTCTCTCTTAATTAGTGAACCCAATGAAAATTATTTTTTGCTCTGCCACTGCCCACAACTACTAGTCTAAGCATTGGCAATCAATTATCATGGCAATGTTTCTTCGTAGAATCATTATCAACATCTACTAGTCAAATCATCTAAATAAGAAATGCACATATTTCTATAAAAACAAATTATGTAACTCAAATAGAAAATCATACCGTAAAAGCTCGAAAGATGTCATCCCGCATTTGAATTCGGACATCTTTTTAGGATCCTGCCCCTTTCGGCAAGTGAGAATGAGAGCAATGACATCTCACACGGTACTAGTGGATATGAAAGTGATCCTACCAATTACAAAGAAAAATTAATTTTCAATGATAACTAAAACTATAACAAAATTTTTACAACTTATTTAACTTACGGTCAAGCAATATTATTCACAGTGACCACCCCATTATCGTGTAATCCCTCTTCATCTATTGAAGAGGAATCATCATCCGATACAACTAGGGTAGGCTGAGAAGGTTAATGAATAGGCCCATATTTACTAAGGCGCAATGACGTCCATAGGTCATGATTCCCATTCACTATAGCCAAGACACATTTAGCTAATAGCACAATTCTGAGTGTAGTTAGTCTTTTGATACCCAGCTCACCTCTACATTTGGGGAGCCCTACAGTGTTTCATTGATCAAGTGTAGACCTCTCTTGCTACTATATCAGAGAAAAGATCTCGAATGTTTCTCTAATGATTCAATTAGACCATTTGAAATGTAAACAGAGCTCATCATGTAGATTGGGATTGAGTTGAGGACAAAGTGGATCAAGGTAGTTCTATCAGCTTGTGATAATGACTTGGTTTTCAAACCAGATAGTTTATTAGTAATGTTATTTAGTAAGGCATCTTGATCTCCAGTAGTGATGTAGTTATGGGAGATGGGGGTTTCCAAATAGGTAAATGGGAAGGAACCAGATTTCATATAGAGAGTGTTGAGGATTTTGTGTTTCCATATGAGGTTGAACTTTGGTGGGAAGTAAAATTTAGATTTATATAAGTTTTTTTTTATGTGTAAGGTCCCCATAAGGTTAAAATATCTGCTTGAGAGTCCTACAATTGGGCAGGGTGGCAACCATAGAGATTAGAATGTCATCAGCAAAAGGAATATGATTAATTGAGAATTGATTGATAGTGAAAGGTTTCAATGAGGCTTGCTCCTCAGCCCTTCTCATGAGCATGGAAAATACCTGGGGAGATGATTATGAAGGGGTAGGGGGAAATTGATCCCCCTCCTTGATGCCACAAGCAATATTAAAGTGTAATGATGGTTGGCCATTAATAGTATAGGAGAAAGAAGTTGTGGTTATGCATGTTTTAACCTAGTAGATAAGCGTAGGAGGAAAATTTGTAAGTGAGAGAGCAATAAGAATGGCCTGCCAAGAGACTTTATCAAAAGATTTTTTTCATAATATTTTTTCTTTCTATTAGTTTTCATGCTATGTGAAATTTCTTGGACAATCATGATGTTGTCTTAGATTGATCTCTTTACCACATAAGCCGATTGTACTAGGTCTATGATATCATGTAGAGTTAGTTTAATTTTGTTGGCAATAAGCTTAGATATCACCATGTACAAGACATTGCAGAGGGCAATGAGTTTAAAATTAGAAACATAGACTAGGTTGTTCTTCGGTGAAGTGTGGCTCTAATGTGTAGGGAGTGTGATAGACTGGAAAAAGTTAACGATGTATTCAAATATTTTTGAGCCAACAACATCCTAATTATGCCTATAGAATTCAATAGTAAATCCATCCAACCTAGGAGCTTTCCTAGGGGCCATAAACCAAAGATAATTTTTTATGTCACTATGAGTAATAAGTGCGTTATGGATTGGAGGCACTCAAGAGATAGAGATGGGAGGGTCGACCAAATATCTGAATCATTCTGGATGAGAGTACCTGGCCCATAGGGATATTTGTAATGATGCATAGAGCAATTTTGAATTTCCTATGCATCATTCATCCTGATAGCATTGATCAAATTCTTTTTTTGTTTAATGATGGTAGTGAGGTGAAAGAAGTGAGTGTTTTTATCACCATTTCTTTGCCTGAATTCTTACCTTACTCTGCCATTTAGTACTTATTTGTCTAAGTAAAGCAGAGTGGAGGCATATAGAGACCTAAGATGATTGAGCTCATGGTCTGAGAGATGTTGGGTTGAGCCTTTTAATTCTAATTTGTTTATTTCCTCTTTTACATTTTTAACTCTATATTCAAGTTTCTCCAAGTCTGTCTTGTTCCATTTTAGAGTATTACTTCTTATAGCATTGAGTGTTATAGAGTAGAGGTGCCAGGTCCATTCTTGTCGAACAAAACACTTAGGCTCAGAGTATTCGAGCCAAAAGTGCTCATATTTGAATAGTTTATGAGGATGAGGGTTTTGGTTAGATGTGAAAATAAGAGAGGGCGTCGTTAGAAGCACATCTCTCAAGTGATCTCAGGATGATGTTTGGGAATTGAGTTAGCCAATGTTGATTAATAAGGACTCTATCCAATTTACAAAGTATCCTTGCCTGCCCCTTGAGATTGTTACACCAAGTAAATTTTTGACCAATGAGGTAAACATCAATTAGTCCATGTGTGTAAATAAGGCTCCTCAGGGTACTGATTGATCTAGTTAAGTTGAAAGGTCTGCCTCCCCGCTTGTCTTGGGGTGACAGAATGGAGTTAATGTCTCCAAGTATAATCCAAGGTATGTCACTAATATTTAAGTTTTCAAGTGATTTCCATAGGGGAGTGCGAGTAACAGGAGAAGTACTAGCATATTAGTAGCATAATAGATAGGAGAAATTATTATAAGAGATTGCTCGATATAATATTTGAGGGTCCGAATGGAGGAAAGTAACCTTGAGATCGTTGTTTTGTCGAGCAACGAGAATGCCACTAGATGCCCCAGAACTACCTACGCTCATATGTTCCAACTACTACCAAGTTTCCTAACTACTTTATTAGCATTTTGAACTGAGGTATGTGTTTTTACGAGAGCAATAATGTCCGGTCTATGAGTTTATTAATATCAATTAGTTTGTCACGTATCTTGCTCCTGAGAGCACCCTTGTAGTTCATGTGATGAATCAGAATTGTTTGGGGCATCATGAACATGATCTCAAATAGCGAAGGGAGTATTAGCATGCTTTAGAGTGGTTTGTTTATTGTATTTACTTGCTCTATTTTTAGATTACTTGCACCTAGTGTGAAGCTCTGGAACAGGTGAGAAGCCCCATGTGGCCTTGCGCCTTCGTCCCCTTCACGAGGTGATCAACTCATATCATACTCTTCCTCTTTCGGGTCTTCTAGGTCTTCTGAGGGATCATCCGACAAGCCTTCTTCTCGGACTTCTTGGGCTTCATCGAGCTTTGTCAGCACGTGGCGCACGAGGTCGTCGTGGGATCTGGAATCAATGACGTGATGACTTAAACTGACGTGAATTAGAGTTAATAAAATTGTGTATATTGTTAAGGATTTATAGGAAAAATTAGTAGGTGCGGAAGTTACACAACATATAGGTGATTCGGTGCATTAGGAACAGAAGTTACACAACATATAGGTGAGTCGGTGCATTAATTGGATGGGTCATATGGAAGTTACACAAAAGTCTAATTTCATGTGAAACACTAGAGTGTGTTTGGTATGAAAATTTTGAGAGAAAGTTAATTCTTGCTAATCGATTTGATAGAAAAGTTTAGGTTCGTGTTTGGATGAAAAAAATGTAATGATGAGGATTTAAAAAAGATTTGATAGATAAATTTTAGTGAGTGTTTGGATAAAAAAATAAGAATTAAGAATATAATTTATTATTTTATGAGGTATAAAATTATAGTAAATAAAAATATATAATTAATATTATAATTTATTATTAATATTATTTTTTTATTTTGATTAAATCTTTTAAATGTTATTAATATTATCATTTACGTAAATCTCAAAAACCAAATATAATATAATGCTTTTTTATAAAAAAATAATTGAACAATTTAATTAATATTTTTATATTTTTAATTAATAACATTTAATAATTTGTTTTATAAGATGACTAATAATGTATTAATAGATAACTAACTAATATATACTTACATTACAAAATAATTAACAAGTAGATGAAGTTACGGAGCTAAAAAATAAGAAAAATATGTGAAAAGATCACAGCAGAAAAGACAGAAAGTCAAATAATAATAATAATAATAATAATAATAATAATAATAATAAGTTCTGGCAATAACTTTTGGCTAAAAGTTACCAAAGTCATGTGACGAAAACTTTTCAAAGTTTTTGTCAGCAGAACTTGGGCAAAACTTGCCCAAGTTCTGTAAGCCAAACACAACTTAAAAAAAAAAAGATAACTTACAATGACATAACGTCAGCCTTTTCATCAACTTTATATATATACTAGCTTAACTCAATCACGCTTCGCTTAATTTAAATTTATCTAAAAATAAGTTTAAATATAAATATAAAATTTATTTTTTATTATAAATTATAATATATAAGAAATATTTTTTAAATATATATTATATCTATGAATATCTTACAATTTGAATTAAAACAAATATTAGTTTAGTTTATATTTTAAACATTTAATATGTTTATAAAAAAATATCTTATTTTTCACAATATTAGAACAAGTGTTATTTTGCATTCATGATTAACATATGTGATATTTCAAATTTAAATATAATTATAACTCTTCATATCTACTTTAATGGAGTAAAGAGATATAAAATATGTGACTTTTAAAATTCAATAATAATTATGACTTGTTACAATTAACTAAAAATAATTTACATAATTAATTATCATATTTTTTTATTAAATAATTTTATGCATGAAATCAAAGAGAAATAATTTAAAAATATTAGAAAATAAAATAAGATAGATGAAGGCTATAGGTACTTGATGTCCAAAAATATATATATATTACCTTCAATTAGTATTAGAAGATTAATCTGATTAAGTCAATAGTTGATTAAAATAAAATTTTAATATTTTTAATTTAGATGCTGTGGTGTTTTCTTTACTTTATTGAATACAATGTTAATCTATTTTAATTGTTTAAAATAGTAAGATAATATATATATATATATGCTCTTGTTAATTTGTAATAAAATAAAATAAAAGGGGCAAAGCTGCCGTTGGCTGCCCGGTGGGACGCCGCCAAGCGATGGTTTCGTAGATGAAGGCCTGCATCGTTGCCGCCTATGCGCGAACGTCATGCAGCCGTGGACGTCGAAGTTGTCGCGCTCGCAGATCGAGGGCCACTGTTGATCGTCGACTCTGCTGACCGCTCAATCATCGATGATTGTCGTCGTCATAGCACATGCGTCGTCATCGCTACCCCACGTGATGGTCATGCAAGCGTGGTCCGCCATCATCGGTTGCTGCCGCACACCTGTCATTCGTCGAGACAGCAATCGACAACGTTGGCCTAGCACATGTCTAGGCAGTGATCACTGCTGCTCAATCATTGGATGCTGCCACTGCAAAGGATAGTCGCTGTTGCGCGAAGGTTGCATCTGCCACCTCCATTGTCGCCATTTCCAGTCGATCGTCCCACCGATTGCTCGATCGTCGACGACTACCGCCGCCTATGATTATATATATTCTGTTAATCTATAATAAAATAAAATAAAAGGGGGAAAAGTTATCGCTGGCTTTCAGGTGGCACGCCGAACTATGCCAGGTCGCCGCTGGCCATCGGCATGGGACGCCGCTGGCCTTTGGCATGGGACGCCGCTGTCGAGCGATGGTTGTACAGTCGAAGGCCTGGCCGCCATGAATTATTTGTTTCCATCTTCATCTTCAAAAAGGAAAGTGATCTTCTTCCCACTTTCATAATTTTCTCATAGTGACTTCATTAATATAAAAATTTAACTTTGAATTGTATAATTAATGCTTCAATTACATGCTACAGACATCTCAAACTGGGAAAAAATGACATAAAATAACAAAAAAATGAGAAAAAAGATAAACATAAATGATGGGTTGAAAAAATTTGAAACATTAAATAGATTAGTGAGCCCCCTCCCTGTTTCCCAGCTGGCGCGCACAGAGAAGGGGGCTCGCCCCATCTGCGACTTCATCGGTGCGAACTCGTAGATGCCGAAAG
Source organism: Pontederia crassipes (assembly GCA_030549335.1). NCBI lineage: Eukaryota > Viridiplantae > Streptophyta > Magnoliopsida > Commelinales > Pontederiaceae > Pontederia > Pontederia crassipes. The sequence goes on from JAUKPH010000017.1 coordinate 11,122,776, forward strand.
GGGGAGCCTCAACCTCCGACGGAGGTCGTAGAGAAAGACCCCCCCCCCCCCCCCCCATCGAGACACCGACTTAGAGACTCCCTTTTGTGACCTCTCGCCGGAGGGGGTGATCCTCCCCCCTCCTCTGGAGACGTTGACAAAGAAAAGAGGGGCCTCACCCTCCCTCTGCGACCTTCCGCCGAAGTCGAACTGGCGAAGTCGGGGGGAGCCCTCTCACTCCCCTTTTTATGCCGGTGCACACAAACAAGGGGGCTTGCCTCCCCCCTCCCTTTACGACTTTGCTAGTTTCACACCAATGAAGTCGCAGAGGGGAGGAGCGCCGATGAGCGCAAGAGGCCGGAGCAGCAGCCGGTGTGAGTGTGCGTCCTTCCGAGATGGAGGGCAGTATGCGTGGAGGGCAATTTATTATCATTATATTATTATTTAAATTTAAATTTATTATTTTGTATTTATTTTATTTTATTAATAATTTACTAATGTGATTTTATTTTACTAATGAATTTCCTATAGGAATTGGCCTACATCAAGGATCAACTTTAAGCCCGTATCTATTTAACTTAGTTATCGATGCTATAACCGAGAGTATCACAGAGGAGGTACCTAAGTGCATGCTATTTGCGGATGATATAGTACTTTTAGCGGATTCAAGAGAAGAGATTAATACAAAATTGGAAATATGGAGAAATACGTTGGAGTCAAAGGGTTTTCGTTTAAGTAGGAATAAAACAGAATATATGCATAGCAATTTCACAAATAAACAACTTAGAGACGATTTGAAAGTTAGGTTAGGGGAGGATATAATTCCTCAAGTGACAAAGTTTAAATATTTAGGATCAATTGTAAGACAAGATGGTGAGATTGATGACGATGTTAATCATAGAATTCAAGCTGGTTGGTGTAAGTGGAGGAAAGCCACTGGAGTTCTTTGTGATAGAAAAGTACCCAATAAAGTTAAAGGAAAATTCTATCGTACTGCTATAAGGCCAGCAGTGTTATATGGTAGTGAATGTTGGGCTATGAAGGGACAACATGAACGTAAAGTGGGGGTAGCCGAAATGAGGATGTTGAGATGGATGTGTGGTCATACAAGATTAGATAAGATTATGAATGACCATATACGTGAACGAGTCGGAGTGGCTCCTATTAGTGAGAAAATGGTAGAGAATCGTTTGAGATGGTTTGGTCATGTTCAGAGAAGACCATTAGATGCGCCAGTAAGAAGAGTAGATCAAATAATCTGGAGTCCGATTAAAAGAGGGAGAGGGAGGCCAAGGCGGACACTTGGCGAACTAATAGAGCAAGATCTATTGGTGAATAATATACCGAAAGGTTTGGTTACTAATAGAGCGGAATGGCGTCGTATGATCCATGTAGCCGACCCCACCTAGTGGGATAAGGCTTTGTTGTTGTTGTTGTTGTTGTAATAATTTACTAATGTGAAGGATCGTCCATGTGATGGAGAGAGAATGTCATCAAGTCAGTTGGGCAATGGACAACGTAATGATGAAAAAATGTTAAAATTGAAGGTTATTTAACGTAATTTACCCTATATTTATTGTACCAAAAAGATACATGTAACTTTTTTAGAAAACTATCCGTTAATGTTATTAACAATATTATTTCTTGTAGTGAAAGCGTCATCTAATTTACATACCCCGGATAGTGTCATTTAGTTTAAGTACCTGTTTGTATTGTTAAGATTTGTTAAATTAATACTGTTGCGGTGGTTATAATATTTTTCTGTTCTTTAGGAAATTTCATCTACCAGCATCCAAAGATTATATAGTGTCATACTGATACTTTGAACTATAAAGCATGGTTGTCAGACCCGGCCCGGCCGGTCGGACCGGTTTTCGAGACGTAAAATGGTCTGGGGGTCGGTCGAAATTCGAGGACGGGTTTGATCCACTTTGACCCGGTCAAAACACGGGTTCAACCGGCCGATCCGACGGGTTTAACTGACCCGGCCCGAGTCATTGAAATAAAAAAAATTAAAACATAAATAAAATTATTAAAAAATTAAGATATATTATATATATATATATGTATATATATCATGAAATTTACATTTTAATGTCCTCTTGTCACGTATTTAATTTTTTCACTATTATTTATTTATAGTTACCTCACAAGAATTTTTTATTTATGTTGATTACTTAATTTATTATATTATTTAATATGAATTATTTTATTTTAATTTATTATACTATATTTTATATTTTTGTTAAATAAGATATTATATATTAATAAGATTATAACAATCTCTTTAACTTTTTTTATTTTTTTATTAATTTATATTATCCGGTCCGATCATTCGGTTTGACCCGATCCGACTGGTCCGATTGATCCGACCTGACTCGTTGATTAATCTGAGTTGACGGCCGGATCGGGTCTTATAACATTCTTTAAAGGATGGGATACATGCAAAGACTTGATACATCATGATATATTAAAAGGTCAGATCAAATGACAAGCAATTGATTACATATATCTCAGAACCCGCTAGGTGGCCATTATTTTGCTGCTGTCTTGGGGATGCCAAACAACGAATAATCACGAGATTATATGGGAGAGAGAAAGTGTGAAGGAAGATCACATTTTGAACCCCCAAACTTATATTACTGGGCAGAATATCCAAGTCTAAGGCTCCCAAATAACAGAAATATTCAGATTGTGGTACCAGGTACATATCACGGAATTACTAAAATTCTCAAGAATGCAAGCTGGCTTGGAATGCATGAACTGAACTGAAGCTTCCGTAAACTTAGCTCAGCAAAATACCACAGCGTGAACTTAACCTTATATGCAAGAGATCGGGATAGGGATAGCCAAGAGATGTTTGATTTCAGCCTTCTCTCGTTTATACGAAGAGTCACCACGCGTCTCTCTCTCTCTCTCTCTCTCTCTCTCTCTCTCTCTCTCTCTCTCTCTCTCTCTCTCTCTCGTTACTTTAATCTTACATGATTGGAAAATTAGAAAAAAAAAGGGTAATAGTTTGTTAAGAAGTTTGCAGCAGAATACTTGCTTGATTAACGGTATATAAGTTGTATTATTATTAGGTGCATATATACGTACATATATATATATATATATATTTAAACCCAAATGAACTGTAAAATATATTAAATAATTTTTAAAACACATTTATTTATATGTGAAATCAGTAACAGAACCATACTCCAAATTCAGGGGGACCAACTATATATACTTCAATATATATCTTCATATTTTTACTCATATATAAAACATACTATATAAGCACGTCAAAAATTTAGAGGGGGTCAAGCCCCCCCTCCCCAAAAAAAAAAAAAGGTCTAGTTCCGTCCTTGTGTGCAATAATATGTAAATATTCAGCGAGTAATTTAAATTTCACATCTTCTAAAAGTGGACGGCTTAGAATAAATCTTCGACTCAAATTTTTCAAACAATAAACTGATATACTCAAAATAAGTACCGTTATTCCATGGATAATTGAACTATTGCTCAATAATCAAGCAGCAGCACCAAATTAATTAAGGAGGATGCTCCGGATGACGATTAAAATCATACATAAAATCCCAAGCCCAATTGTTATTGTTCAACCCGTAGATTCCATCCGTCTCCATCGCCCACCAGCACTTGATACAATTGTTGTCGTCCCTCTTGGAATTGTAAGCGTCAAAACTAACATCCATCGGCTGCCAGTCCTTCCAGCGGGCGTGGCACCAAAAGTCCGTGTTCCTGAAGAAGTTCGACCGGAACTTCCACGTTAGCGATTCATGGAAGTTCAGGACGTGCTCGCCGAGATCATCGTCTTTGGATTGGCAGCGGATGTACAACTTCACTCCCTTGCCCAAATAGTTGGTAACGTTTACGTACCGAACCCGAAGGATTAGGTCGGCAAGAGAACACTCTCCGAGTGGAACATGGAATGAGAGGATGATGAGAGGAGGAAAGAGGAGGGCCGTGAGAAGATAGGAGATATGTAGAAGTCATTGTAATTGAATTAGCTGACACAAGTTGATAAGTATTTTATTGACTAAAATTTATTTTAAAAAATAAGTAATTATATGTTTAAATAAAATTATTTATATTAATAACAATAAATTAGTTATGATACAACTAACTGATTTATTTAAAAAAAATAAGTAGTCCTCTTCATGTTTATTTTTTGTAGCTTATAAGTAGATTTGATATCTCTTTATCCGTCATTTTTTAAAATTATCAAACACTAAATTTTTTACAAACTAAATTACAAGCTTAGCCAAATGAATTTGTCCTCTACTCCCCAACAATTAAGATCCTTTATATATATTAGGATTATTTTGAAACACTTTAATACACTCCAAAATGACTGCAATATATTTACTGTAACAATACATTTATCTTTCACCATTACTAAATTTTATATATTTAATTGTTAATAAATGAAAAGAAGATCATTATTTGTTTAGATAGTACCATTTTTTAGGTTACAAATAATTTCTCTTTGTTATGATGCTGTGAATATTTTTTTTTAAATATATTCGGTGATTATTTTTTTCTGATTTGTAAAATAATTAAAAATACATATTAAAAATGCTTATTGAGAAGTCGTTAAGAGGTTTTAAATAATAATATTTATTTATTCCTGAATATTACTATGCATCGTACAATTTTTACTAAGATACCCTTTATAAGTTAAAGTTTATAATGACATAGTGATCATGCATGATTGATAATTGTTAATTGATATTGATTGGTCTTTTGACATCTTTCTTAATTTTCTTTATTGATTCATGGCTATATTGATTTATTAATTTATTGATTATTAAGTTCCTATCTCATTGTTCTATTCAATGCTCTATTGGTTATTGTATCATATTGTTGTTGATTTATGAAGCACTATTGATTATTATTATGGTTAGACCCTATATACTGAGTATTTTATACTCATAGATTTTCTCTTGCATCTAGATTCATGTAGGTGAGATGATGATAGAGGATGGTGATGCAGATGGTTATAGATTGTGTCATACTAGTTTTATTTATTAGTTACTATTTTTTCAAATTTTTAATATTGTGGAGTCATGGACGTTTTGAACTCCTTGTCATGATAAATTTTTAGATGTTCCTATTATTATTTTCACATTTTATAGTTTATATTTTTGCAAAATTTTTTTATATTGAATTGAATAACGTTTCTGCGACAACTCTGAGCACATAAAAGACACATGAGTCTTGGGGTGTTACAACAACATTACTTATGTCACCACGTTGAACCCTCGCCGAATTTTTTTTGAATCACCAAAACCTCATCAGAAATGGAAATCAAAATCCTATTGGTTGCGTAGAGATCGACAAACAAGTGCATAATGCCCTAGGAAGACGATGAAAGGGCAAAGGTGTTGTAGCAATTAAGGTTGTCAAGATTGAAATTTTATATAAGATCGAATCATGAGATGGAATCGAGAATAACTTAAATTACACTTTACTAAGTCCTATTTTTACCAATTCTTAAGCCAAATTATTTCAAAATGTTATGAAAACAAATAATATATATTAAATTTCATCTAAATTATTTATCATTATGATGAATATACTTTTTAGTAGTTAAAATAATTATATAAATCATATGAGATCGTATAAGAACGTAAGATCATGTTATCAAAATTAAAATCATATTATCCTCGAGATAAGATCTAAATCGATAAGGGGAGTAGATCTTAAAATCACAATTGAGATCTTAACAACCCTAGTAGCAACTAATCCTAACGGTTGACTCTTTTTAACCGTTGCATTAATTCTTAAAGGGCCATCTCGTCCTTAGCATTTTTTAACTTTTTGACTCTTCGTATCTTTTATTAAATTATTTTCTTGGGCCGTCAGAGTGCTCAAACGGCCGGGTGGTTAACCTACAAAGTTTGACTCGCATTCTTTTTTGGCCCGTATAACCCTTGCTTACCAATAAATTTTCTTAGATACTTTTCTATTATTAACGTTGTATAATAATAATTGTTTCAAAGTACTTCTCGAGTTATTTTTAATCATTAAATCTGTTAGAGATCATATAGTTATTGTACCAGAAAGATAAAAAAAAGACTATCGTTAATATTATTAAAAAGATTACTTTTTGTAATGAAAGGGTCATCTAATTTACATTTACCTACCTGCTTGTATTCTTAGGATTTGTTAAATAAATTGTAAACATTCAGTGAGTAATTTAAATTTCACATCTTAAAACAAATCCTCGACTCAATTTTTTCAAACAATAAACTGATGTACTCAAAATAAGTACCGTTATTCCATGGATAATTGAACTATTGCTCAATAATCATGCAGCAGCAGCACCAAATTAATTAAGGAGGATGCTCCGAATGACGATTAAAATCATACATAAAATCCCAAGCCCAATTGTTATTGTTCAAGCCGTAGATTCCATCCGTCTCCATCGCCCACCAGCACTTGATACAATTGTTGTCGTCCCTCTTGGAATTGTAAGCGTCAAAACTAACATCCATCGGCTGCCAGTCCTTCCAGCGGGCGTGGCACCAAAAGTCCGTGTTCGAGAAGAAGTTCGACCGGAACTTCCACGTTAGCGATTCATGGAAGTTCAGGACGTGCTCGCCGAGATCATCGTCTTTGGATTGGCAGCGGATGTACAACTTCACTCCCTTGCCCAAATAGTTGGTAACGTTTACGTGCCGAACAGGGAGGATTAGGTCGGCAAGAGAACACTCTCCGGGTGGAACATGGAACGAGAGGATGATGAGAGGAGGGTCGTGAGAAGATGGAGATATGTAGAAGTCAATTAGCTGATACAAGTTGATAAATATTTTATTGGCTAAAATTTATTTTAAAAAATAAATAATTACGCGTTTAAATAAAATTATTTATATTAATAATAATAAATTAGTTATGATACAACTAACTGATTTATTTAAAAAAAATTGGTCATCATCATACTTAGGAATTGTTTGGCTAAGCTTATAAGTCACTTATAAGTTAGTTTAAAAAAATCTCAACGTTTGATAACTTAAAAATTTGACTGACAAGGAGATATCAAATCTATTTATAAGTAAAAAAAAATAAGCAGGGAGAGGGGTGCTTATTTTCTTTTTAAAAAATAAGTCAATTAATTATCTCACAACTAACTAGTTGTTATTAATATAAGTAGTTTTATCCAAACGTGCAACTGCTTATTTTTAAAAAGAAGTTTCAGTCAATAAAATACTTATCAGCACTTCAACTTATTAATTATTCTGTATCAGCTAAGCCAAACGGGCCCTTATTTTTTGTAGCTTATAAGTAGATTTGATATCTCTTTATCCGTCATTTTTCAAAATTACCAAACACTAAAATTTTTACAAACTAAATTACAAGCTTAGCCACCAGATGCCCCAGAACTACCTACGCTCATATGTTTCCAACTACTACCAAGTTTCCTAACTACTTTATTAGCATTTTGAACTGAGGTATGTGTTTTTACGAGAGCAATAATGTCTGGTCTATGAGTTTATTAATATCAATTAGTTTGTCACGTATCTTGCTCCTGAGAGCACCCTTGTAGTTCATGTGATGAATCAGAATTGTTTGGGGCATCATGAACATGATCTCAAATAGCGAAGGGAGTATTAGCAAGCTTTAGAGTGGTTTGTTTATTGTATTTACTTGCTCTATTTTTAGATTACTTGCACCTAGTGTGAAGCTCTGGAACAGGTGAGAAGCGCCGTGTGGCCTTGCGCCTTCGTCCCCTTCACGAGGTGATCAACTCATATCATACTCTTCCTCTTTCGGGTCTTCTAGGTCTTCTGAGGGATCATCCGACAAGCCTTCTTCTCGGACTTCTTGGCGCACGAGGTCGTCGTGAGATCTGGAATCAATGACGTGGATGACTTAAACTGATGTGAATTAGAGTTAATAAAATTGTGTATATTATTAAGGAGTTACAGGAAAAATTAGTAGGTGCGGAAGTTACACAACATATAGGTGATTCGGTGCATTAGGAACAGAAGTTACACAACATATAGGTGAATCGGTGCATTAATTGGATGGGTCATATGGATGTGAAACACTTAGGGTGTGTTTGGTATGAAAATTTTGAGAGAAAGTTAATTCTTGAGAACTAATCGATTTGATAGAAAAGTTTGGGTTCGTGTTTGGATGAAAAAATGTAATGATGAGGATTTAAAAAAGATTTGATAGATAAATTTTAGTGGGTGTTTGGATAAAAAAATAAGAATTAAGAATATAATTTATTATTTTATGAGGTATAAAATTATAGTAAATAAAAATATATAATTAATATTATAATTTATTTTTTTTTTATTAAATCTTTTAAATGTTATTAATATTATCATTTACGTAAATCTCAAAAACCAAATATAATATAATGTTTTTTATAAAAATAATTGAACAGTTTAATTAATATGTTTATTAATTATTAGAACTAACTATTTTATATTTTTTAATTAATAACATTTAATAAATTGTTTTATAAGATGACTAATAATGTATTAATAGATAACTAACTAATATATACTTACATTACAAAATAATTAACAAGTAGATGAAGTTGCGGAACTAAAATACAAGAAAACAAATGTGAAAATATCACAGCAGAAAAGACAGAAAGCCAAATAATAATAATAATAATAAGTTCTGGCAAGAATTTTGGCAAGAACTTTTGGCTAAAAATTCAAGTCATGTGATGAAAATTTTTCAAAGTTCTTGTCAGTAGAACTTGAGTAAGTTCTGCCCAAGTTTTGCACAACCTTAAAAAAAAAGATAACTTACAATGACGTAACGACAGTCTTTTCATCAACTTTATATTTATACTAGTTTAACTCAATCGCACTTCGCTTAATTTAAATTTATCTAAAAATATGTTTAAATATAAAATATAAAATTTATTTTTTATTATCAATTATAATATATAAATAATATTTTTTAAATATATATTATATCTATGAATATCTTACAATTTGAATTAAAACAAATATTAGTTTAGTTTATATTTTAAACATTTAATATGTTTATAAAAAATATCATATTTTTCACAATATTAGAAAAAGTGTTATTTTGCATTCATGATTAACATATGTGCTATTTCAAATTTAAATATAATTATAACTCTTCATATCTACTTTAATGGAGTAAATAAGATATAAAATATGTGACTTTTAAAATTCAATAATAATTATGACTTGTTACAATTAACTAAAAATAATTTATATAATTAATTATCATATTTTTTTATTAAATAATTTTATGCATGAAATCAAAGAGAAATAATTTAAAAATATGAGAAAATAAAATAAGATAGATGAAGGCTATAGGTACTTGATGTCCAAGATATATATATATATATATATTACCTTCAATTAGTATTAGAAGATTAATCTGATTAAGTCAATAGTTGATTAAAATAAGATTTTAATATTTTTAATTTAGATGCTGTGGTGTTTTCTTTACTTTATTGAATACAATGTTAAACTATTTTAATTGTTTAAAATAGTAAGATAATATATATACATATATATATATATACTCTTGTTAATTTTTAATAAAATAAAATAAAATAAAAGGGGCAAAGCTGCCGTTGGCTGCCTGGTGGGACGCCGCCAAGCGATGGTTTCGTAGATGAAGGCCTGCATCGTTGCCGCCTATGAGCGAACGTCATGCAGCCTAGGACGTCGAAGTTGTCGCACTCGCAGATCGAGGGCCACTGTCGATCGTCGACTCTGCTGACCGCTCAATCGTCGACGATTGTCGTCGTCATAGCACATGCGTCGTCATCGCTACCCCACGTGATGGTCACGCAAAGCGTGGTCCGCCAATCATCGGTTGCTGCCGCACACATGTCGTTCGTCGAGACAGCAATCGACAACGTTGGCCTAGCACATGTCTAGGCAGTGATCACTGCTGCTCAATCATTGGACGCCGCCCCTGCAAAGGATAGTCGCTGTTGCGCGAAGGTTGCATCTGCCACCTCCATTGTCGCCATTTCCAGTCGATCGCTCGATCGTCGACGACTACCACCGCCTATGATTATATATATTCTGTTAATCTGTAATAAAATAAAATAAAAGGGGGCAAAGTTGTCGCTGGCTGTCAGGTGGGACGCCGAACTATGCCAGGTCGCCGCTGGCCGTCGGCATGGGACGCCGCTATCGAGCGATGGTCGTACAGTCGAAGGCCTGGCTGCCATGAATTATTTGTTTTCATCTTCATCTTCAAAAAGGAAATTGATCTTCTTCCCACTTTCATAATTTTCTCATAGTGACTCCATTAATATAAAAATTTAACTTTGAATTGTATAATTAATGCTTCAATTACATGCTACAGACTTCTCAAACAGGGGAAAAAATGACAGAAAATAACAAAAAATGAGAAAAAAGATAAACATAAATGATGGGTTGAAAAAATTTGAAACGTTAAATAGATTAGTGAGCCCCCTTCCTGTTTCTCAGCTGGCGCGCTCAGAGAAGGGGGCTCGCCCCCTCTACGACTTCATCGGTGCGAACTCGCAGATGCCGAAAGGGGGAGCCTCAACCTCCGGCGGAGGTCGTAGAGAAAGAACATCCCCCCCCCCCTCCGGCAAAAGGTCACAAAAGGGAGTCTCTAAGTCTACGACTTCATCGGTGCGGACTCGCAGATGCCGAAAGGGGGAGCCTCAACCTCCGGCGGAGGTCGTAGAGAAAGAACACCCCCCCCCCCCCCCCCCACCCCCCCACTATCGAGACACCAACTTAGAGACTCCCTTTTGTGACCTCTTGCCGGGGGGGGGGGGGGGGGGGGGAGGAGCCCCCTCATTCCCCTTTTTTATGCCGGTGCACACAAACAAGGGGGCTCGCCTCCCCCTCCCTTTACGACTTTGCTAGTTTCACACCAACGAAGTCACAGAGGGGAGGAGCGCCGACGAGCGCAAAAGGCCGGAGCAGCAGCCGGTGTGAGTGTGCGTCCTTCCGAGATGGAGGGCAGTATGCGAAGAGGGCAATTTATTATCATTATATTGTTATTTGAATTTAAATTTATTATTTTGTATTTATTTTATTTTATTAATAATTTACTAATGTGAAGGATCATCCATGTGATGGAGAGAGAATGTCATCAAGTCAGCTGGGCAATCGACAACGTAATGCTGAAAAAATGTTAAAATTGAAGGTTATTTAACATAATTTACCCTATATTTATTGTACCAGAAAGATACATGTAACTTTTTTAGAAAACTATCCGTTAATATTATTAACAAGATTATTTCTTGTAGTGAAAGGGTCATCTAATTTACATACCCCGGGTAGTGTCATTTAGTTTACGTACGTGTTTGTATTGTTAAGATTTGTTAAATTAATGCTGTTGCGGTGGTTATAATATTTTTCTGTTCTTCTTTAGGAAATTTCATCTACCAGCATCCAAAGATTATATAGTGTCAAACTGATACTTTGAACTATAAAGGATGGGATACATGCAAAGACTTGATACATCATGATATATTAAAAGGTCAGATCAAATGACAAGCAATTGATTACATATATATTAAAAGGTCAATTGATTACATACATCATGATTAAACTCAAATGAACTGTAAAATATATTAAATAATTTTTAAAAACACATTTATTTATATGTGAAATCAGTAACGGAATCATACTTCAAATTCAGAGGGCCAACTATATATACTTCAATATATATCTTCATATTTTTACTCATATGTAATACATACTATATAGACACGTCAAAAATTTAGAGGGGTCAAGGCCCCCCAAAAAAAGTCTAGTTCCGTCCCTGTGTGAAATAATATGTAAATATTCAACGAGTAATTTAAATTTCACATCTTCTAAAAGTGGACGGCTTAAAACAAATCCTCGACTCAAATTTTTCAAACAATAAACTGATATACTCAAAATAAGTACCGTTATTCCATGGATAATTGAACTATTGCTCAATAATCAAGCAGCAGCACCAAATTAATTAAGGAGGATGCTCCGGATGACGATTAAAATCATACATAAAATCCCAAGCCCAATTGTTATTGTTCAACCCGTAGATTCCATCCGTCTCCATCGCCCACCAGCACTTGATACAATTGTTGTCGTCCCTCTTGGAATTGTAAGCGTCAAAACTAACATCCATCGGCTGCCAGTCCTTCCAGCGGGCGTGGCACCAAAAGTCCGTGTTCCTGAAGAAGTTCGACCGGAACTTCCACGTTAGCGATTCATGGAAGTTCAGGACGTGCTCGCCGAGATCATCGTCTTTGGATTGGCAGCGGATGTACAACTTTACTCCCTTGCCCAAATAGTTGGTAATGTTTACGTGCCGAACCGGGAGGATTAGGTCGGCAAGAGAACACTCTCCGAGTGGAACATGGAATGAGAGGATTATGAGATGAGAAAAGAAGAGGGCTGCGAGAAGATGAAGATATGCAGTAGTGGAACAAGTCCTCATTGAATTTAATTTGTCCTCCTACTCCCAACAAATGATTAGATATATATATATATATATATATATATATATATATATATATATACAATCCAAAATGACTACAATGTATCTACTAAATTTATATATTTAATTTTAAAAAAATTACATTATTTGTTTAGATAGTACCATTTTTTAGGTTACAAATAATTTCTCTTAATTATGATATTGTGAATAATTTTTTGAAAATATATTCGTTGATTATTTTTTCTGATTTGAAACATAATAAAAAATGCATATTAAAAGATTATTTAGCTCTTTAAATGTAATTTAAAAGGCTTATCCTTTTGGAAGAGATTCTAGTTTTTTCCCCTTTTTGATCTAAAATTTGTTAAATATGATAAGTGTGATCATAACTACTACTTTTTTGTTAGCCGTCAAACTTGTTACTAGATGATCAATCTCGTCCACTTATCAATTGAGCCCACTCTTGTCACAAAATTTTAACCGACCCTCAAATGAATCCTTAAATTACATAAACCTCAAACTTAAGATTAAAACAAAAACTTCTAAGGAAGTGTTAACTCATACTAAAAACAAAGCTAGCTACAATTTCAAAATATACATTTAGCAATAATAAAGTTAAGTTTAATATTTTTTGTCAAATGGTTTTTAGTTGACATCATTAAATATTGAATGCATAATCGAATAAGTTAAATAGCTAGTTGTCGAGAAGATTGTAAGTACGGGTGTTCACGGGTCGGGTTTGACCCGACCCGTGAACAAACCCGACCCGACCCGGCCGGTCGGGTCGGGTCTCTGCCCTTTTTGGGCTGCGACCCGAACCGACCCGATCCGGGCTGGGCCGGGTCGGGTGGTCGGGTTATCCGACCACCTTTTTTTTTAATTTTTCGTTTATTTTTTAATATAAAAAGTATTTATTATTTTATTTTTAATACAAAATAAAATATTTTTACATACCAAAAATATTTTTTAAAATATCTACATACTTTTCTACATTTAAAATAATTTATTTCATATTTTTTTTAGATTTTAAATGATATAAAACTATACATTTAACTAAAAAATAATTAAAAATTAAAAAAAAAGAAAAAATTGGGTCGGGTCGAGTCGGATTTCCGGGACCCGGTGAACACCCCTAATTGTAAGTATATTTAAACTATTGGACCATACATCAAATGAGTACGCAGTGTGTAAGACCGTTAAATTATTACAAGTAGTATTATGGCGAAAAAAAAGGAATACTAGAAGATGATTTTTTAAATATTTTTTGTTACAGTGAAAAACTCATTGATAGTCGTATAATAGAGGAAAGATAACCTAAAAATAAAATATCATTCTTTGTTTAGTTTGTTTCAGTTTTTCCCTTTTTTTTACAAATAATTTCTCTGAGTTAGTGATATAAATTATCATGAAATATGTTCATTGTTTTTTCTGTTCTAAAAAATAATAGAAGTACATAATAAAAAGATTATTTTAGCTCTGTAAATCTAATTAAAAGGGCTGCATTTTTATAGAACAAAATTTGAAATTTCAATTATATAAATTCTTCCCCCTTTATCCAATTCACGGATATGAAATTTGTTAAATATAACAAAGTTGATCAATCCATGCATATAACAAACTCTTGTAAAAACAAATTAAACATTAATGAATGCTTTATGTATATAACAAACTTGGGATAAAAAATTTAAGTTTTAACTGATCAGGATGAGAACGAAAAGTTAGCTACGATTTCCAAATATGTATAACAAAGATAAGTTCAATATTTATGCCAAATGCTTTTATTTGACATCGTCAAATATTCGACACATAATTGCATAAGTTAAGTAGCTAGTGGACAAGGTTGTAAATCTGTTCGAACTATAAAATAATCAAAGTACATGTTAAAAATATTATTTAGCTCTTTAAATGTATTTAAAAGTGTTACTTCTTTGGAGAACAAACAACTAAGGTTATTTGTATTTCCTTTATCCAACTCATCATAACTATATCAATGTAGTCCACTTATCAATTCAGTCAACTATTGTTGTAAAATTTTAAACATAAAATGAATGCTTAAACTATGTATACATCAAATAAGATAACAAAATAATTATAGCAAAATTAAAGTGCAAATAAAAATTTATCCACAATTCCAAAGCAATAATAAGGATAAGTTTGATATTAATTTCAAATGGTTTTTAGTTGACATCGTCAAATGTTAGATGTATAATGAAATAAGTTGAAGAGTTAGTTTTGGGGAAGATTATGCACCTACTAAAGTGTCAAAACCATCATTTTTTTCTATAATAAAGTAGTAGTGTAAAGAATAAAAATTATACATGATGAAAAGGTGCACGCACTAAAAAAATCCAAATTCAATATTCTATATTTTTCTTTGTTACAAAACAAGGCTCAATGATATCATTAATACAGGGAAAAAAGACATCCTAAAACTAAAAGTAGATCATTCGTTATTTAGATTGCTTTAATTTTTTTCCCTTTTACGTTTGCAAATAATTTTTCTTAGTTCATAGAAAAGATTCTAAATTTTTTTTTGAACGTAAAAATATTAAAAGTACATATTAAAAAGATTATTTGGCTCTTTATATCTAATTAAAAGAATTACGAAGAACAGTTAAGGTTGTTTCCTTTACCCAACGTGCGAATCTCAAAATTGTTAATATAGTAAAAATTATTGATTAAAACTAATAATTTGTTAAATATTAGGAAAGGATTGAGATATTGTTTATTAATATATTATATATGTTGAATCGTATGTTTTGATGATAACAAATTAAATTGGACATAAAATTTACTAAATTATGTGCTAAGTGATGACAATTATAAAAGAATGATATGACTAAATTTGTAGAAGAAATTGTCAAGTTAAATAATGAAATAAAAAAATTTGTACACGACCGGTCAACCGACTATGTCTATCGGTCGATGGATATCAAGCAAAAAAATAGAGACTATGGCGGTCTCCGGTCGACCGACCAACAGAAGAACAAATTAAAAAATGTTCAAACTATGACGGTCGATGGTTCAATTGTGGAACCGGACGATCGATCAACTCAAAATTGAACTTAAGAAATGTCAACACCACGATGGTCGAGGAATCGGTCGAAGGACCGGTCAATCGAACAGCGGATAAAATCACAGAAATCGTGCAACAATCATATTGAGTGATCGACCGTGCGGTCGATCGGTCATAGACAAAAATGAATAATAATGACTATTTTTTAATGAAAAAATTATGAAAAATTTTTTTTAACTTAATTAACACTTGAAGAAATCTACAAAAGGAGTGTGAAAGCTTGAAAAAAAACTTATCCAAGCAAACAAAATCACTACAAAGCTCCTTTAAAATTCTTAAGCTCAAAATTGTAAATTCATCCCTTTTTCTTCTAAGTTTTGAATGTGAGCATATTTTGTAAAAAAAAAGATAATTGGTTAAATCATTGTATTCTAATCTAGTGAAATTGAAAGCTCTTTGTAAGAAGAGGTGTGTCTTATCTCTTAAACAAAGAAAAAGATGTGTGGTATAAAAAGGATAGTTCTCTCCTTATAAGAAAAGAGAAAGCTAGTGGATCTCTAGCAATCTCGAGGACGAGAGGTCAGAACAAAGGCATCGGCCAAATAGTTGGGGTCGAACCTCGTCAACACATCATACTTCTTTTTATTTTCTCTTTATCTCTCATTTACTCTGCTTGTGATAAGTTTTATCGATTTTTCAAAATTAATTTCACAATAAGATTTTTATACATCAATTCGCCCCCTTCCTCCTCTCTTGGTGCTATCGATCTTACAATTGGTATCAGAGACAATTGCTTTTATTTTAAAATTTAAACATCTTTAGAGCTATGTCATCAAGTGAGTTTAGTTTTTCCGAAGGTCAATCAATTAATCGTCCTCTACTTTTTAATGCATCAAATTTTACATATTAAAAAATTATGATGCAGACATATGTATGTTCTATTGATATTGACATGTGAAATGTTGTTAAAAAAAAGGTTTTGATTTACGTAGAAAGTCTCCTTTAGAATATACTGAAGGAGAAAATTTTTTAATAAAACTTAATTAGAAAGCTAAGAATATTTTTTATTGTGCTTTGGATCGAACAGAGTTTAATCAAATTTTTAGTTGTCAAAGTGCTAATGAGATTTAGAAGAAACTTATTATTACTCATGAAAAAATGGATAAAATTAAGGAATCTAATGATAGTATAGTCAATTATTCAATCAAAGTTTAGTTCATAAAGTTGTCCATTTCTATTTAAAGTTTTTTAGCATATAACTCTAATCTTTTGATGTTTGTATCATTAAAATATAATTATATATGGCATTAAAACTTTGCTCCAACAGCACGCCGCCACTTCGCATGTAGATCACTTCACAGGCCGCTGGTTAATCTTGTGAATATCAAGCCTTGGATGCAATTGAGATTAGTAAAAATTGTAATCTTAAACTTGTTATAAATTTGTTTGAAAGATGAATATGTGGTTCTTGTGTCCATTTATTTTCTAAGTTGAATTGTACTTTGATGCAGTTCTTGTAAGTTGAACATGTTGATGAAATCAAAGTGAACTTCTCATTATCATCAAAATGTAATTCTACCAATGTTCAGATTCATATCCACTTTCTCGTGAATTGATTTCAACTGTGGGTGAATTCTATCTCATTTGCCTTCATGCATTTCCTAACTCTTGAAACATCATTCCACATCTTCACAGATGCAAACATTAGCCAATTGTCCATGAGCCCCAGCACTCTGAGGTTGGAACTCAACAAATTTCTGAGCAGAAATTCTTGTGGATCCTACAAGCACCAAGTAGCTGGATGTGATTTGTATGGCATGAAGGAGATTGACCATGCAAAGAAAACCTTGTAATAGGTCGATAGTATATCATGTTGCAACTCGAAATTACAACAACATTAATGTTACATGTTTTGACACAAAATTACAACAAATTTGTAGTTCATGTTACAACTCGAAATTGTGAAATTGAAACTCCACACACGTTACAACTCAAAATTGCAACACTCAGCAAGAAACTACTATCAAAATTCAGCAAGTGACAACATGCGAGTGGTTGGCGAAGGTGCAAGGTCAGTGCGCGGAGGCCGTGCAGGGCGGTGGTGTGGGGTCGACGGTCGTGCGAGGTTCAGGGGTGCGACAGCAGTCGGCGAGCGGCGATGGTGCGGGGTCGATAGTCATGAGAGGTCAACGGGGGTGCGGCAGGGGATGGCGCACTATAGTGGTGCAAGGTCGGCGATCGTGTGAGGTCGACGGTGTGCGGCAGGGATCAGCGTGCGACGGTGCTGCGAGGTCACTGCGAGGGTCGTCGAGTGGCGGTGGTCATCGGGGTTGTGGAGGTCGTCACAAAGGTCGGTAGGGTTGCGGCGGAGCTCAGCGACGGTCAGATCTGGCCCTCACGCACAGATCTGGTCGTCGCGGAGGTCAGTGGGGGTCACGACGGAACTCGGTGACGGTTGGATCTGGCCTCCTCACGCGTAGATCTGGGCGACGACGGAGCTCGATGGGGTCATGGAGGTCGGCAATATCGCGGATCTGCGCAAATCTGATCAGCGACGGCTCGAATCGGCACAAAGGTAGAGGCGACGGTGGGTCTTGCGAAGGCGAAAGCAAAAGTGATGGAGGTCGAAGCGTGACGGCGTGCAGAGAGAGAAGAGGAAAGGAGGAGGGATCGGGACGGGTGACGGCGACAAGGAGCACGATCGTAGAAACGAGGTTCGCTCGGCGCCGTGAAAGAAAGAGAAGCGGAGATCTCGCATCGGCTTGCTCCGATCAAAGTGGGTGAGATCGCATGTTGGGCGAGATCGAGGGTTGCGGGGGGCGTCGGCGTGTGGATCGCGAAGGGAATGGGGCAGGCTGGTGGCGAGGGCGTGCAAAAGAGATCTCACATCGGTGGGAGTGATCACGTGTCAATGAGCGAGATCTCACGTCGGCTTGCTCCGATCGAATGTCAGCAGGCGACATCATGCGTCGAGGGGAGTCGAGGGGCGTTGGCGTGTGGATCGGGGCGGGGTGGGGCTAGCCGACAGTTTTGATCGTGCAGAAGATGCGGCGAGGAAGAGAGAGATGAAACAAGGGCAAAAGTGTTAGCATCATGCGTGCGAGCGTAAGGTTAATGGAAAAAAGGAAAAACTACCCGTGCGTCTTAGCCGTTGATCTTGAATCGGAAGGATGTAATCACGTGAATGATATCGACCCTTGATGATAAATTGAACGCACATGACCTTGGGAGTAGGGTGCTCCCAACTTAAGTTGGGAGCAGGTGGGAGCACTCTCAGTATGTTTGGTTGTGGGTTAACAGATGGAATAACATTTTAATCGTTAGAATATCACTAAACGTGAGGTGAATTAGGATTAGGAGGAGACAAGTGCCGCACGGTTCATGATTGATGTTTAATCTTGTCGGACGTTTATTTTTAAGGTTATAGTATTCTTCAAAATAGGTGGAATAAAGACAGTCAGCTAAGATTATTATAATATGCTTTTCCTCGTGGTCCTTGTCGGGGATTATTTTTTGGGCATCCAAACAGGCAATTGATAAAAAAAACGATGATGCACAGTATGTAACCCCATAATTTAATTCTTTATTCTTTCCTTCCGGAATACCTTGGAAAATGTAGTTATGCAAGCTACCTTAGGCATTTAATCCTTCTTTTAGATGTGCATTTTAACCATCTGTACCCTTTCTGACTAAAATCCTGTGCCTTCATTAGTAGCATAATCTCCCAAGACAAGATATGGAACCATGGCCTTATGTTATTTTTTTTTTAATGTCTTTCGCAAAAAAAAAAGTCAAAGTTTCTTCAAATGGTTCAAGCATAAGTCAAAGAAATATCTTTTTCGACACCCAAGTCCGTCCCTAGTTTCTCTATTTGTTTCATTTCCGGTCCTACATCTTTTTATTTTCTTAACTATATAAGATGAATTCATTGAATCCATAAAACCACTTTTCCTGAAGGATTTAGAGGAAGGATCTCTTCCTGGGATGATGTATAAAATTCAATCTAATTTGTATTATCATTTTCGGTAGGAAGAATGTTGTATGTTTGACATGTTGGACGGGACCATGATGAGGTGAAGGAATGACATTTCCTTTGGCATTCTTCAATCCAGCATCTAGAAGAGATACCATAACAATGTGGCATACCGTGGTTAGTAATAAAAAGAGCTTAGCTGAAAGTAGTATCTCGGGCCCATTTGATAAATAAGAGAACCAATCAAATGTTAATGCCAGTCCTGCTGCAGAAATTGTTGTCCACTGATCATTATATATATTTAGCTAAAATTTTCATTTTTTTGTCATCAATGTCCTTATAATTGGCTCACAAGAATTTCCATGAATTTGTTTTGAACAAAATGCCAATCAACTAATCATTCCCATCATCTTTTACTTTTAGTTTTCTTTATTTGACTTATATGGCTACTACCTCATAAGCTTTGACTTAGCTTTTTATGCTTACACTTTTAGCAGGGGACCCTTTTATTACTTGGCTATGTTGATAAGTTGTCTCATTCTCATGTGATTTTTGTAATTGCTTGCCATTTTCTTTCTTTCTTTTTTTTTTTTTTTTTGAGGGGGTTGTGTGGGTGGGTTGGGGTGGGGGGGGGGGGGGGGGGGGGGGGGGGGGGAGGAATGGATTTGAATGCTACATCCAGAGGGACTCCTTGGAGAGGATATTTTTCGTTTTTTTTATAATAAGAAAAATGTTCTTGGTGACATTGTAGAGCATATATTCAATACATTCAATTTGATAAGTCATTTTACTATAAAATGTTTTTTTGGAGGGGGTACCATTTTAAATGTTCTCCGGGGAACTCCTTATTGGGTACATTTTTCACATTTTTTTTATATAGGAAAATGTTCTTGGTGACATTAGAGATCCCATAATCAAGATATGCAAATTTAGTCTCATATTTCTTCTTACAATGCTTAGTTGACTAATCTTGGGTGGATTCTCCTGCATTTGCTCGAATCAACCTATTTTTCATGGAACATTAAAGTTTGAACTTTTACTTAATTATTTGTCACCAGCATTTTCTTATATGCAAGTGTTTAACAGTCGATCATTTCTTTGTTGCAGATCGAGATTGTTTACAACTACGGCAAAGAAGATGACTTGAATTAGAGATGCTGAATTGTCTTTTTTTTTTTTTCTTTCAGTTTTCATATGTTTGTGGCCTCTGATTCACCCTCATAAATAAAGAGAATATACTTGTCATGACTATGTGTTCTTTCGTGTTGATCTGCTTTTGAGATTCGGGAAGCCCTAATTGTACATTATGCCTTCACCCTGGTACCCTGCAAGAATCATTACTGTTCTACTATTTTTTTTTTTCATGAAATAGGGTTGATTTCTGTATGTAATTCCAAAGTATTTAATTCTCTACAAAAGAAACCTCTGCTTGTGAACTCAATTTTCTGTCTTATCTTGTTTCTTGCTTTAATTTTTTTTTTCTTTCAATAGGTCGTACATTTTCATTACATCTGCAAAGAATAAATGACACCGCCCCACTCAGGATAAGATTCAGTTTGAATGAATTATAACTAAACATTTTCTTTGGTAAAAAAGTTTAACCAAAACTCAATTACTTGAGAAATTATTCCATACTATCAAAGATTGTTTAGTTACCTAATGGTTGAGGAATGCCAACATTAAGTCTTGCAGCTTTTTGTCACAAGTCAGATGTGTTGTTTCTTGGATATTCCCGTGAGAAAATTAGAAAGATAATTATACCACGGCAAGCACATGATTGTATCTAATAGTAGATTAAAAGAAAATAACTTGACCAATATAAATTAAATTAAAATCGGTTTATAACTTTAAATAAAATATTTGGGCGAGCGGTCAATATAAAGTGTAAATATGACTAAAATATATTTAGAAATTAGAATATTAAAACATTCTAACATTTTATTTCTAAACACATTTACTCACCACCATAAATTTCCATTTTATATTAGAATTAAAGTGAAGAATGCTAGGCTCGTCGCACCCTATAGATAAGATCAAGATAGGAATAATAAGATCGTAAAATTATGAAATCACGAGATCTATATCGACTTCTCAATTTTTCCATGTACTTTTATCATTGGTTCATCGTTGTGCACGTTGCGGCAAATGTCCTCTCTAATGGAAGGAGGAATGTCTCAACATGTACCCCTAATCATGTCATGAGCAATACATGCCCACCATAATTTTTATCTTTAATTAATTAAATTCTTATCTTAGTCCAAATTGGGATTTGATCATAACTATGTAACGCGGACAATAAGACTTCAAGACCAGTAGGGTGGTTAAACAATGAAATGAAGAAAATAAAATGAAATTAATGAAAGTATATTTTATAATCGAAAAATGCTGAGAAATCAGCATAAATTCGGAGTGATTAATTAAGGTCCCGTCAAGCTTTGGGACGTCTCGTCAGATCCCATTGGATAATCTTGTGATGAGGCTTTTAGGCATCCAATCAAGAGTCCCAGTGGTTTGACCTTCCCTGTACAAGGTATTTCAAAGGAGGTTAATGAGTACATAAATCACCTCTTTCTACATTTTAGTGTAAAGTATTTATTTTTATTATTTAAATAACTTTTTAATTATAATTTATGTTTAGATTAATTATATATGTAACGCCCTCAAATCGACTCTCGCCACGTGACGAAGATCAACTTGGAGACGCTACGGCATGCTATGACTTTGATGATAATATTGATCATATCTCAGTCAAGAACTGAGACACGTCGACGAAAGAAAGAAAATAAAAAAATAAAGATAATAAAAGGATAAGTTTAATTTGCGGAAGTCTAAAAGTGGCTATGTCATTGCCAAAAAATAAAATAAATTTTAGATTCTAAAATGCGAAAGGTAAAGAAAATTAAAAGACAATCTAAAAAGCCCTATAGTTCATGTGTTGTCCTATCGCTAGAGCTTCATCACCATACATCTACTTCACCATGTCACTAATATGGTCATGTGAAAATCAAATACAGAGGAAGAGGTCCTCCCGTAAGCTTTACAGCCTAGTGGAGAACCACATGATATACAATGCATGACATGAATATAATAATCAGCAATAAATAATCATGCTTAATTTTAATGTAATAGAATAACATGGCAGTACAATAGATCATGATAAAATTAAGATCAGAGGGTATCATGAATCAGGAGAGTAACATGATGATTAATAAATATGAATTTATAGCATACTTGAAAATCGTAATGGTAACTTGACTTGACTTGAACATGCTTCTTAATATTGATTATTAATTAGCGATCAGGGTGACTTTATATGCCTTTAGTTGTTGGGATATGCCGAGTAAACGATACGACCTTGTGCAGGTCAATGGATGATCAAACCATGACAAAGGAAGCGACCTTTATCTTGATGCACTTGGCTTGGACTGACAACTCATCGTTAATCTTTCATCTGAACTTATTAATCATTTTAATAACTTGTGACTCTTTGTTCTTTGTTCAACGTATACGATGGGGTTAATAAGAAATAAATCAATAAAAGAATAGATATTGCAAATCAGTGATGGATCTCTGTGGGGTCAGGTAAATAGGATCAATTATGTATAGATAATATCTGGATAAAAGATATAATAATTAATAAATCTAATAAAAAGATCTACTGGGGATCAGTCGATCGGTTCAAGGGAACGGTCGACCTGGTCTATTAAGATCGATCGACCGGTGGATCAAGTCGAGTCTAAATAGGTCGGTCAACCAGTTCAGTTGAACGATCGACCGGTGGGTAAGAAACGGTCGACCGGTGTTTAATCCCGCACCAGAATTGGTCGACTGGTAGGCGTCCTGCAGAAACCCTAATCACGAAAACTCCTTAAAATCTTAGTGCAATTCCAATCTAAAAAGGGTCCTAACTCCTAGCAATCAATTAAGCAATCAACAGAACAGAACAATTCAAACAGTAATTCAACCAATTAAAGAAATCAAGAAAATCAAACAAATCAATGATAACTTGAGCCTTGTTCTTATTCTTTTCCTTCCATATTCGATTCGGGCATGAATTAGAGAAATTCAGAGGTCATGCAAGGTGATTTCGATTCACCCACCTGTTCGTGATTAATCCGTTCTTCGATTTGTCAGAAAGTTTCTACTGGTCGTATCCTCCCTGTTCCTCCTACGTCTGCTCTCTTTCTCCTTGGGGTTGGCCCTCTAAAATCCAATTAAGGAACATCAGCAACTTCGTTATAGATTCCAGCACCAAGAGACATACGTGAGAGGGAGAAGAAAGGGATAGTTTGATCCTGTTCGTGCCTTCTGGATGTTGGCAGCATACCCGCACGAATCAAGAGGGAGAGAGATTTTGAGAGGTTAGGGGTATAAAGATTTATAAATGTTTGTTTTATCTAATCATCTCCACTCTTAATTAAATTTTATATAACCTCTACCCCTTTTGTTATCTTATTATGAAGATAAATTTTGAATTTTTATCTTTCCAATAGGCCGTGTTTGATTCAACTTGTATTTATTTATTTGTTTTTTTTTTGTATGTCGGTTGTTACATTCTTACCCTTTTAAAAAAAATTCGTCCTCAAATTTTGCACTAAGTAGAGAGCTCTACCGAAAAGATGCAAGAATTCTTGGCGCATTTTCGAGTCAAGTTCCCATGTTGCATCATCGCCTTTATGGAAATGCCAAGCTACTCTGACCATGGTTACGTCCTTGTTTTTTTGACGTTGCACCTTGCGCTCCACTATGGGTGTTGGATACTCAGCGAAGATCAAGTCTACGAATTCTTAACGTCATACATCATCATCTCCTAAAATTTCTGATGCTCTATTTTTTTCCACATTGACACGCTGGGTAATTAGGTCATATTTTTGTATCTCCATGTTTCATGTCATTACTATTTATTTATCCTTATACATCTGTGTACTTCCCAAATGGATCGTAACCTAGACTTATAATATTCATCTAATACTTTTTATAAGATGTATTCATAAATGGACCGCAATTCAGGCTTATATTATTTATCTCGTATTGCTCTCTTTAGGACTTTATCATTTGATTTTCACATGCTTAGTTCCTCCAACATTTCATACGCAACCTCATGAAGCCTAGCGAGCATCACTTGTGTCTGAGTGTATGTGCAACCGAGTTCATTTTTTTTACCAAAATGATACTTCATGGAGAACTCAGAATATTTCAAACTTCATGTCATCTTCATTGTCATATATTAACGTACTACTAAAAGAAAGCATACCTAAGACTCTTTAGATTGATGAACACTTCAATCTTTTCTACATAAATGTAGGCATAGTTTGAACACAATGTTCATGAGAACCTAAAGGTTTAAGGGGTGTTCTTAATTCAATGGCATCGCGCAATTTATAGTGATCATTCATTGCTGGAAAAATTATCTTCATTACATCTTCTTCAGCAACTCGAAACTGTTGATGCTCACTCCATAGATCAATCTTGAGAACACCATGTCTTAAATAGGTCACCTTTACATGATAATAGACACTTATGTCTTGATGGTTGTTTTATTTACCAACTTGTTAATAAATCTTTACATCCATAGAGTCATCATTTCTCTTTACAAAAAAAGTGGAACATCCAAAAATGAGATACTCCGTCTCATAAATCCTTGGTCTTAAAGTTATTAAGTTTATCTTTTCAGTTCATGTGTCATGGGGCATTGGAGATTAGGGTCATGCTTGAAAGGAGGTTAATATGACACTCAAATTCTAACGATAACTTTTAAATTATTTGAATGCCGGTAATTATCTTCTTCTCTTTGCATAATACTTATACATCTTAGGAGGAAAAATCAAATAAGAATCCCATCATAATTCTCCTAAGAAGTTTCTAACCGATGTGAAGAAAAAGTTCTTATCTTTAGTCGTCATTAGTATTTCTAGAATGGACTTTATAATATGAAGTTATTTTCATAGGATCATCATCCTTATCGGATGGCCTATGTCATGCAAGGATCAATAGGTTCACTAAGAACATTGTCCATCATCGTAGATAATAGCATCATCATATGATTCGATAAAATTGATAATGGAATCATGTCAATTTATATCAATAACTTTCACGATGACCTATATTTGATATGACCTTACTCTAAACATCATCATAAAAAAATACTTCTTTGATTGATGATCAGATCAATGATACAAAAGGGGATCACATATAAGATGAAGAATAGGTATTTGATCAAGTAATCAGTACTTCATTATCTTAACAATTTGGATAATGTAAGTGTGATATGAAAAAGATATGAAGAGGCCATATGAGAAGTATGTCAATGGTCACATCCTAGAATCATCATATATTCATAGAGCACTTCATCCTTAATCATCATGATTTTTTTTTGGTTCATTTAGGAAAGACTCCTAAGGATCTAACATAATCAAATATCATGGATTAAGAGTCATCACCATAATCGTTTAGCTTTTGAGTAGAAGACATAACTTATTTGACTTACATTAATTTGTTTCTTGATTTGTCAGATCATATAATTTCATAAGAGGCAGTGTTTATATTTTACTACAATAAGTTCTTTCCTTGAGTATCTTGAAGCACTCTGAATCAATGTTAAGGTCGAATGATATCTACGATTAGGGATTGATCTTATAGTACAATCTAATTCTAAGTGAACAAAATCATTTGTACATTCTCTAACATAATTCCTTAGTAAAACATTATGAATGCAAGTGAACACATGGAATGAATTCAAACAAAAAAATAGGAAAACAAAACAATTAACAAAACAGAAGACAAGCAATCATTCTTCTTCTTTATGCATCATTTCATGGTCCTTTGCATTAACGATATCTTGTAGCACATTGGAGAGGGTCGGGATAACTTTAAAGTTGAAAATGAGAACTAATCCATTTATAAGACTTATGATCAAATCATAAGTGGTCCACTTGATCAAGACAAAATTTTGAACATTTTTCATCATATTAACGTAGAGGCATCTTAGAGAACATTCTATATATCATCTTACATCTTACATCTTAGAGGACATTCCATGTATCAACTGATGACTTATTTAACCCATTATCTAAAGATATATATGCTTTATTTTCCCTCGTGATCCATCAACTATGATTATATGATTAAATGCCCTATACATTTGGATATTATTATGAAAACTAATAAACATATCCATAGTCAAGATAAATTAATTAAAAATTCTTAGTTTACTTCATAATCATCCTTCTCAAGCGCATAACTTGCTTCTTCAGAAATCTTACAGGGGACTTATAAAATTCCTCAAACTTTACCTTAATCCTCCAATACTTTTGAAAATTTTTTCTCATGTGGTGTTTTGATCTTTTAATACTTAATGGTTGGGAGCTCCTTAAGCATATCTCAATTAAGAGACTTTAAATCTTTTTAAAATTTTTCACGTTCATTTAACCCTTTCATGCATTGCTTATTCTTATTTAATTCTTTTATCAACTATGTTAGTCTATTTTAAAAAAATATATATATATATATATATTGCGATGATAGAGAATTCATTTTTTAATAATGGATATAAAAAAATATACTTCATATTAATAAAATTTCAAATCTACTCTATACTAAACTAAGTTAATTAAATTTGTTTATTTATTTATTTATCTTTGTATATTTATAAGTATATTATGTTATATGCACATATGTGTGTGGGTATGCTAGATCTAAATGTTCGGTTAGCTCAGACAGTCACTTACCTATTAAAAATTTCTCCTAACATTTATTCAAGCCAATGCGACTTCTAGACCCTTTAAGCTTCTATATTTGTCCATCTATACTTTATACATGATTCTTTGGCAGCTTACTAATTCTTTAAACTCTTGTACACGGATATTACATAATTTGAACATAATTAATAATTTTATTCTTATGTTTCCACATAAAGTAGTCCAACAAAGAATTTCGTATAACTAGTTTAGATTTACTTTGGGCCATTATCAACATAATATAAGAGGGGCCATATGAAGTCTAAAGCACAACTAGTATTATGGGTCCACACTTATCAATATAAACATATAAGATAATTTATTAAACCCCTATATTGGTAGACCAATAGAACTACATAAGTCATAACGATAACGATAAATCATAACTTAGACATGCTTAATTTCACTTCTACTATTTGAAATCATCTCACACCTACGTGTTGTGTGAGTCAAATCCTTTAATTACTCTTATAATTCCCTCGTTTATTTCTTAAATCTACATCTCTTTGCAACTGATATGCCTATTCATTTCCCTCTTCATATTGCTGCAGTCAGAAGAAATCGTGAATAGAGCAATAATGAAAGAGATAGAAAACATGAATTATAAAAAACATAATCATTTTATATTTTACTCTTTAAATGTATGTAAGACTCATTCTTCACGTGAGTACATTTATCCGCATGCCTTATTACATATTATGTTCCAATTTATTTGTAACCTTCCTGCCATGCAGAATAATCTCCTTAGGAATCAACCACTCATGTGAAATACATATCAATACATCAATAAGGAATAACGCAATGCAAGAAAGATCTTACTTGTACTTTATGGTGGAGGGTGTGGCGACTGCTCGACGATAGCACATGAACCAATACTATACTATTCTATACACTAGGATGTCAAGAGAGTCCTAACTTTAGGCTCTGATACCATAAATGTAACGCCCCCAAATCGACCCCCGCCACATGGCGAAGACCAACCTGGAGACGCTATGGCATGCTATGACTTTAACCATAATATTGACCATATCTCAGTCAAGAACCGAGACACGTCAACAGAAGAAAGAAAATAAAGAAATAAAGATAATAAAAGGATAACTTTAATCTGCGGAAGTCTAAAAGTGACTGTCATTGCCAAAAAATAAAATAAGTTTTAGATTCTAAAATGCGGAAGGTAAAGGAAACTAAAAGACAATCTAAAAAGCCCTATAGTTCATGTGTTGTCCTATCGTCAGAGCTTCATCACCACACGTCTACTCTACCACGTCACTGACCTAATCCTGTAGAAATTAGACACAGGGTAGGAGAAGCAGTCTAGTGGGGAACCACATGATATACAATACATGACATGAATATAGTAATCAGCAATAAATAATCATGCTTAATTTGAATGTAATGGGATAACATGGCAGTACAATAGATCATGATAAGAATAAGATCAGAAGATATCATGAATCAGGAGAGTAACATGATGATTAATAAACATGAATTTATAGCATACTTGAAAATCGTGATGGTAACTTGACTTGACTTGAACATGCTTCTTAATCTTGGTTATTAATTAGCAATCAGGGTGACTTTAGGTGCATTTAGTTCTTGGGGTATGTCGAGCAAATGATACGGCCTTGTGCAGGTCAATGGGTGATCAAATCATGACCAAGGGAGCGACCCTTATATTGATGCACTTGGCTTGGATTGGCAACCCATCGTTAATCTTTCATCTGAACTTATTAATCACTTTAATAACTTGTGGCTCTTTGTTCTTTGTTCAACGTATACGATGGGGTTAATAAGAAATAAATCAATAAAAGGATAGATCTTGCAAATCAGTGATGGATCTCTGTGGGGTCAAGTAAATAGGATCAATTATGTATAGATAATATTTGGATAAAAGAGATAATAATTAATAAATCTAATAAAAAGATCTATTGGGGATCAGTCGACCGGTTCGAGGGAACGGTCGACCGGTGGTCTGCGGGTCGGTCGGCTGGGTAAGGATCGGTCGACCGATGACAAGGATCGATCGACCGATCAACATGCAAAATGAACCGTCAGGGATATCAGAATATCGGTCGATCGGTGTTTAATCCCTCACCAGAATCGGTCGACCGGTAGGCATCTTGCAGAAACCCTAATCACAAAAACTCCTTAAAATCTTATTGCAATTCCAATCTAAAAAGGGTCCTAACTCCTAGCAATCAATCAAGCAATCAATAGAACAAAGCAATTCAAACAGTAATTCAACCAATTAAAGAAATCAAGAAAATCAAACAAATCAATGATAACTTGAGCCTTGTTCTTATTCTTTTCCTTCCATATCGATTCGGGTATGAATTAGAGAAATTCAGAGGTCATGCAAGGTGATTTTGATTCACCCACCTGTTCGCGATTAATCCGTTCTTCGATTTGTCAAAAAGTTTCTACTGGTTGTATCCTCCCTGTTCCTCCTACGTTTGCTCTCTTTCTCTTTGGGGTTGGCCCTCTAAAATCCAATTAAGGAACATCATCAACTTCGTTATAGATTCCAACACCAAGAGACATACGTGAGAGGGAGAAGAAAGGGATGGTTTGATCCTGTTCGATTTGCCTTCTGGATGTTGGCAGCATACTCGCAGGAATCAAGAGGGAGAGAGATTTTGAGAGGTTAGGGGGATAAAGATTTATAAAAGTTTGTCTTATCTAATCATCTCCACTCTTAATTAAATTTTATATAACCTCTACCCCCTGTTGTTATCTTATTATGAAAATAAATTTTGAATTTTTATCTTTCCAACAGGCTGTGTTTGATTCAACTTGTATTTATTTATTTATTTATTGTGTGTGTCGATTGTTATACAATATACTTTTTAAATGAAGTAATATATATATATATATATATATATATATTGTGATAATTTGATAATAAAAAAATATCATCTAAGGTTAATAAATTATAAACGCTGAATTAATCATATTTGTTAAAATAACTTTATCATGATCATCAAATAATTCGATGATTTTTTATCTTAATCATGTTTATTATTTAATATATACTTTAAATTAATATATATTTATTTTATTAGTACAATAAGTAAAATGAGTGCTCTATTTTACGTCAAATGTTTTACATATATATTTTTCTCATTTTAAAAGGACAGGGTTTCTCCCATCTTATTTAACAACAAACTTGAGTACAAGTTTTTGGTCTTTCAGTCTCAGTTTCAATCTTGAGTTCGGAAATATACACACAATCGAAGGATATATTTTCGATGCTCAGAATGGCCCTTGGGTCGTCCCATCATGGATCGATTATCCGATTCAGATAATTCGGTCCTAAAACACACCACAATAGGAAAGATGTTACAATTTGATCAGAGATGCGAACGTGATTGGCGTATGTCCAAACTTTTGAGATTTTCATTTTTTTTTAAAGAAATCATAATTTTCACTTTCTATGTTAAATGGTGTAAGACTAGGACTGATGTGGAACCGGATATATCTCCAAATCAGATCGATTGAAGGCCTGTTTGGGAACCACATAAAATTGAAGAAATAATGAAAAACTGTAGTATATTTTCCTACCATTGGAAAATTTACAAATTGCTGTTTGGATAACATTTTGACTGAATTTAATACTATAGTTTAGAGCCTAATATAACGTGAAAAAATTAGGAGGTTGAATCTCCGAATTTTTTCCGTTTGACAGCGACTTGCGACAGCACAAAGAAGAAAAAAAGAATGTTGTCACTCATTTTCATTTTTTAATGTTTACCATGGTAATATCTTTGCTTCCAAACACATCCACCTAAAATTTTTCATTATTTTTTCCTTACCGCGGTATGTCACTTTTCAAAAAGTGCAATACTATATAACTATTTTATTATTTTTAGCCAATAATAAAATATTTTAGAAAATATGAATATCGATAATTAAATTATCATATGTTTATCAATAGTTAATATATTTAAATGTCAAAGTACAATAATATGATTAAAGTTTCAATTAAAAATAACAAATTAAACATGAATAGGTTTTATTTAATGTTAATATATTAAATTATAATTTATAAACTCATATATATATATTAAATTTAACAATTAATAAACTAAAAAAAGATGAGTATGTTGTCTATATTAGGAAAGTGCCGATTGTTCAATTCACATGACGCTCGTAAGCGCATTGGCCATAGGTTAGAAGAAAGGTCCACCATCGAGCTCAATTAATTCGGTAAAATCGTTCCGGGTAGCGTAACGATAGTAGTAGATGAGACTCCCAACTAGGGGTGTTCACCCCCTAGAAATCCGACCCGATCCGACCATGACCCGACCTTCGGGTCGGGTTCGGGTTGGAATTTTCCAATCCGAGTTGACTCGACCCGACCCGATGCCCTGATCTTTTTTTAAAATTTTTTAAATTATTTTTTAGTTAAATATATAGTTTTATATCATTTAAAATCTAAAAAAATATGAAATAAATTATGTTAAATGTAGAAAAGTATATAAATATTTAAAAAAATATTTTTGGTATTAAAAAATACTTTATTTTGTATTCAAAATAAAATAATAAATACTTTTTATATTAAAAAAATGAAAAATTTAAAAAAAAGAGAAAAAGGGTGGTCGGGTAACCCGACCACCAGACCGGACCCTACCCGGCCCGGCCCGGGTCGGGTCGGTTCGGGTCACAGCAAAAAAAAAGCTGCGACCCGACCCGGCCCGTGAACACCCCTACTCCCAGCAAGAATTTTTAGCATTTGCATGAACTCGAGACCTTTCTTAAGCGAGAAGAAGCCGCTTCTCACTCCACTCTAACTAGGGGTGTTCACGGGTTGGGTTTGACCCGACTCGTGACCAAACTCGATCCAACCAGTCGAGTTTGGTTGGGTCGGGTTTCAATTTTTTTTAGACAAGACCCAACCCAACCCAGCCTGATTTGGATCGGATTACTCGATCATCTTTTTTCTTTTTCTTTTTAAAATTTTTAATACAAAAAAGCATTTCTTATTTTATTTTAAATACAAAATAAAGTATTTTTAGGTATAAAAATATTTTTTTAAAAATCTACATATTTTTATTTAAATTACATTATTTTATAAATTTTATATGGTATAAAATACTCAAATTAAATAAAAAACATTCAAAATTAAAAAAAATAAAATAATCAGGTTGGCGAGTCGGATCAAGTCAAATCGGATTGAAAAAATCTAACCCAAATGATCCCAACCCGATCCGACCTAACCCAAAAGGGGTCGAACCAGGTTGGATACTAGGGTGAACACCCCTAACTCCAACCCCTATTGGTAAAGAAACTAACTTAAAATTTGAGTTATAGTAATAAAATTTAGAGTTATTTTCTTTAACACCTCCTGAATTATAAATTTTTTCGCATCTAATCATAAACTATAAATTTACAAAAATTTGACACTTAGGTCCTTCAGTTAAATTTAATCTAACATTTGTTAAGTTTCTTTTTCTAATAATAGTGAAATGTCATTTTTACCTTTTATTTTTAACATGAAAAGATATTAAAACAATAAAAACATCAACATAAATATAATATTGTATAAAAATATTATTATCAATTAGTACTTTTACTTATATTATTTTTTTATTGTAATATGTAGGTAAGGATAAAAAGGAAATTTCATAATTAAATTTAATAAAATTTAGTTAAAATTTAATATAAGGGCTTAAGTGTCAAATTTGAGGATTAAAATTTATAAGTTTAAAATTAGATGTGGAAAAAAAGTTATAGTTGATAGGGTGTTAAAGAAAATAATCCTAAAATTTAAACATCTTCATCAATTCAAATGATATAGTATGAAAAAAGTGATTTTTACACAATAATTCATCTAATTGGTTAAGAAAAAGAAATCACTTGTTCACTGGACGTCTGGACTTGTTCGGATGGGTATCAATGCGAAAGTGTGATCAAATTTGACTTGGCAACACATGCAGCTGTTTGACAACACACTTCTATCGTTTCTTCAACATCCAATTAGGTGACTGCACATTAAGGCGTGATCCCTTTTAGTAAAAATGGTTGTTATTTTCAATTTTGTAACTTTATTTATTTAACATTAGAGACAAACCTCTTGTTGGAAAAATTTAAACTTTTACGTTATATCACCAAGTACATATATATATAAATGATCGAAATCCAATCACGTCAACTTTATTTACAAGGTACTCCAGTTTCTTAATAAAATAATTGCATGACCAATTTTTAGCCGAATGTTTGAATAGTAAAATTTAATTTTAAAAAGACAAGTATATTTTAAGTTATGGCTGAAAAGAATGGTGCTACAATTTAGACTTAATTAAGAGAGCCAAAATTGTATCAGAAGACTTGATCAACTTGACCTTTTCTTTGTTTCCTGTTTTTTTGTTGTTCTTGGATAGAAAAGTTGACGTAATAATATAATATTACGAAAGAACAGTGCTACTAGTAAAAGACGTAGAATAATGAAGCATCCATTGATTCCATTCTAACTAAAGAGGTTTCCAAGAACAAATCTTTTTGAAGTATCTTTGAATGGGGGAAAAATAAGCTCCGAGATCATCAAATTAGGAGACGTGACATGTAAAATGTTGGGAAAGATAACTATTTTTGTGTATTAATTTAAAACATAACACGAAAATCTACGTTAATATATTATTCTATCTGATATATCGTGGCAGCAAGGCAAAGGGCATGAAATGCGTCCTATTACTTGGAAGTGACAGAAAGAAAAATTCAAATTTTTATCACCCCTAATAATATTACTAATGAAGACAACCGATATAAAATTAATTACTTCAACTTAATTTCCTACTTAAGGACTAATTCAAATTATTGACGTGGAAGAAATTCTTTGAAGTTCATGTTTATTTTAGAATCTTTCGCGGGAGAAAAAAATTATTTGCCAGAATGTTTTTAAAATCGGATCCGATCATAAATTATTTTTGAAATCATTTACATAAAAAATGTCATTCATATAAGAAAGTCATCACCATAAATTTAGAATCTAACAATTAAATTTGATTGGGTATGATATTAATATATATTCGGTTCAGAAAATTCTCTGAAAACAAAACTTGCACCTCCTAAAAAACTGTATTTATTTTTTGTGGTAGGCCCATAAGACACCAACTCAGATTAATGGCATGCATTGTTTGATCACGCCCTGACGACTGAGGTGTGCCCATCAAGTGACTTGATGAGGAGGCAAAGTGCATCAACTTTTCAAATCCTAATTAATTCCATGCAATTAATTAGTCGGCTCAAATTGCCCCCCACCCCCATTCTTAATTTATCAACCAAATATTTACGTGCAAAATCAAATTACAAAAAGGGCCTTACTACTACCACCACCACAAGATAAAACTTTGGAAAGGAGGAAAGTAGAAAGTAGATAAGAAACAATGAACCAGCAACGTCAACAATAACAGCAACCGCCTCCCAAAATTGAGAAAGCTAAAATGCATAAAATAAAAACTTTTGCACGTGAAATTAAACAACAAGAACATGCCATCGGATCACATCTCACTCTCCTAAATTAATTTTTTATCCAGTTATTTTGTTCATGTAATTTAATTGTTATTATTATTATTATTATTATTCACTGTTCCCAAAGATGAACACATCGCCGTGTTCCTGGAGCCATTTCTGCATTGAGAGGAAAAAAGTAGAGGAACTGGTCACCGGCCCCCGAACACCCGTTTGCGGAAAGTTCCATTAGAATCGTGCCACGTGGATGTTAACCCGCATTATGCTCTGACGACGATCTGGTGTTTCCCGTTCCGGGGTCAACTGCGGATCCGAAAGAACCAGAAGAAGACAAAAAGCACCAAATCCAACTCACGTTTTTGGCCGAATTATTAAATCTCTTGGAACTAAATTTCGTTTACAAATAGGTCCCTAACGTGGATGGTGAAATTGACGTTCTAGTCCTCGTTTGCCCCCGAATTAATACTCCACGCGTTTTGCGTCGTCTCCAGCTCCCTCCTCCTCCTCGTCCTCTTCCCCCACCTCAAATGCCACCTATTTGATTCCCTCACCAGCGCCAGGGACCTCCGATCAGACACCTTCGAGGGGGGCGATCCCCGAACACCCAGAGATCCGAGCCAGCTGTCTCCTCGGCTGCTCCATACATCTGAATACCCAAAGTTCATACTCGCCGGGCGCCCGGCGGTGAAGTCGTCGGAGGACCAGGCGAGGGAAGGCGATGGGGCAGTGCCACGGCAGGCACGTCTCCGTCGTTGAGGAGGACGGGGACGCCGACCCCAGGGCTCCCGATCAGCAGGCCAACGGCTTCTCCCCCGCTGCCCCCGGAGGCGGCGCGGCCGCCGGCGGACGGCCCCGAA
The DNA here is from genome assembly GCA_030549335.1 of Pontederia crassipes. Classification (NCBI taxonomy): domain Eukaryota; kingdom Viridiplantae; phylum Streptophyta; class Magnoliopsida; order Commelinales; family Pontederiaceae; genus Pontederia; species Pontederia crassipes. The sequence continues at coordinate 11,158,230 of JAUKPH010000017.1, forward strand.
GCACGCCTCCGCGGAAGGGCCGCAGCGCCTCCTCCACCCCCGTCCACCCATCCTCTGGCGACGCCGGGAACACCTGGCCCAGCCCTGGCCCGCAGGGCTCCGCCAGCCCGTTGCCCCCTGGAATCGCCCCCTCGCCGGCCAGGTCCACGCCTCGGAGGTTTTTCCGCCGGCCTTTCCCCCCGCCGTCCCCCGCGAAGCACATCAAGGCCGCACTCGCCAGGCGGCAAGGAGCTGCGAAGGCCCCAAAGGAGGGGACCATCCCCGAGGAGCCGGCCGGGGAGGCGGAGCAGCCGCTGGACAAGAGCTTCGGGTATTCGAAGAACGTTGGTGCCAAGTATGAGCTGGGGAAGGAGATCGGGAGGGGACATTTCGGGCACACTTGTTTGGCCACGTCTAAGAAGGGGGAGGCCAATGGTCAGCTCGTCGCCGTCAAGATTATCTCAAAGGCTAAGGTGCGAATGCATGCCCCAGAAATGATTTTAATTTCATGTATTTCTTGCTTTAATTCCTTGCAACCTGAAACTCGTTAATCCGAGTGGACACCAAGGCAGAAGAGAATTCTCATTTTCAGCCATTACAGTGTTGTTACTTTTTCCTCTCTTCTTTTTAAAAATGCTAGTTGATCACAGTGTTGAATTACATAATTAAGATGCGGATGTGTTGTAAGGTAGACAATGGACAATCTTTTCAGTAGAATAGTTCGCTGAAATGAGGCTTTGTTGGTGATGGAAATATGATTATACTGGAGCTCTTCAAGTAAATTGATATACATACATACTCATATATTTTATATATACACACACACACACAGAATCTTGCTAGATTTCTAGGCAATCATTATTATACAATATAATGTAAGGGTAAATATATTTTTTGAGAGATTGTAAAGCTAATATTTTTATGATCAGCATCACTATCTTAACTCATTTAAATAAATTATCACTATCATAACACATGTCTTATGTCAGCATGTTTTTAATTGAGAATGACACTTAGAAGTTGCTTCCTTTACCAAACCTATTGATGGACTTGAATACTATTGCACATGGACAAAGTCAAACCTAAACCTATACATCATCCACATTGAGCTTTAGGCAGGCTTCAGGTGCACAGGTGTTCACAAGGATGATGAATCTAGTCTTTAATACTGTGGATGGATAGTCAATGCCTAAGAGGGTATCTTTTGACACCATTGGCTATGCAACCAATGTAAAACACATGTTTCATGGGGAAGACTTTTATTAGGAGGACATGATCTAACTTTAGTTTAATGAGCAAGGTAATAAAGGAATTGGTCATCACTAGAAATCTGTAAAAAAATATTAACAAGAAATTGACTGCTTGTTACCTAGCAACAAAAGAAATTTCGAACATGTGCATAAGATCTCTGACCAGTTGTTTAATAATACTTGTGTGCCCTTACCTAAAATGATTGTGAAAACTGGTTGCCTATGTGTTTAATACATAGAATTCGATATATCAAATTTGATGTTGGTCTCCTCTCAAAAAAAAAATTGATATTGGTCTAGCTTAAATAGCCTTTGAAATCAAAGTCCATCTGTAGGTTGATCCTACTCCTTATAGTTGCAGCAGGTGTAAATTGGAGGAATATATTTTTGTGAACTAAATTGGAAACTATTTATAGTAAACATCTTAATCTTACCCTTCTAAAAAATTCTTGATCTTGCACAGATTTATTTTTTTCTTTTTGGTGTGTGGAATGGCATTTACAATTTGACATGAAAAAGGATTAGTTTCTGGAGGTGGTAAAAATGTTACATATGCATCTCAAAAGGGTAAAGTTCCTTCTAAAACAAAGTGGTAAAGTTCACTACTGAATGCACTATTCTCAGTATTAAGACTGTCTTCAAACTTTCTAGACCGTTATTTCTGAATACTAATTATCTCTTATTAGAAGGCAAACCTTATCAGTTTCTGGTATCTGTTTTACTTCGTGGGGTAGAATATTTTAATGTTCCTTTGGCATGCTTGTGTGTCACTTGTTAATCATTGGCATTATAGTCATGCTCTGCATATTAGTAAGGACCATCTTCCAGATAAACTAATAGAAATGTTGAATCTTCTAGATCAAGCGATGTTGAACCTCCACTATTTTTGTACTCAAATGGTTATGTTTTTGTGGTTAATTTTGAATTAGTTCAAGTTCTTATGAAATAGTATGCATGATTATGTGTGGTTTACTTGCTGGTTTTCACTATTCAGTTATCTTGCACAGATGACAACACCAATTTCAATTGAAGATGTTCGTAGGGAGGTCAAAATCCTGAAAGCTTTGTCTGGGCACAAAAATCTTGTTAAATTTTATGATGCATGTGAGGATGCCCTTAACGTCTACATAATCATGGAGTATGTTTTATTTTCTTTCGCTTTTCAGAATTTTAATTGTATGATCATAATGCCAAAACAGAGGACTTGAAGTCATCTGCAACAACAGTCATATGATTACCTTTTTTTATTCAAGTCAAAGCGTAGAGAGATGGATAGATTAAAGCTATTAAGATTTATAGTTAATTGATTGGTTTGGTAAAATTACTTTTTTATTCCTAGTTTTCTCGAGTTTCTTGGTTCAGCAAATTTAGGATTATGATTCATTGGTTTGTCATTGGCTGGCCTTGTCTTTTTCTGTCACAGACTATGTGAAGGTGGAGAACTATTAGATAGGATCCTCGCTAGGTAACTGAAATATTTTTCTTACAGTTTAATTTGTTAACAAGAAATTCTGTTTTTCCTTCCAATTGTGCAACTCTCTCTGAATGAGCATTGCTCTAATTTTTAAGAGGTGGAAGATACACTGAGGAAGATGCAAAAGCAATTGTTGTGCAAATACTGGATGTAGTTGCCTTTTGTCATCTTCAAGGTGTTGTCCATCGTGATCTTAAACCAGAGGTTTGTACAACGAAACTCATTTATTCTCAGTGAACTTGTTAACTCAATGCGATAATCCTTTTACGTGAACTATGTTTTGTATTTATTTCCAAGATTCCTTTTCCTGTATGTGCAGAATTTTCTCTTCACTGCTCCCGATGAAAATGCTCTTATGAAGCTAATCGATTTTGGGTTGTCAGATTTTATTAAGCCAGGTAAACTATAGAATATCATCTTTAGTTATTTAAACTTTTGAAATATTTGATGCACTGTTTCTTTATCTTTGTGGGTAAAGGGAAGTGTCATTAGTTAAACATAATTGTAGCTTATTCGTATCAACACTTCAATCTTCTTAAGGTCTTTATTGTGGAACCTTTGAGGAACATTAAAATGCTTATATGGAAGCAGACTAGTCACTTTCTTCTTTCCTGGATGATCTCATTCTTTCAGTAGTTCTGATAATCTTGCTCGAATTTGAATTGCCATTTAGGCTTTATTCAGAAAATACTTACTATAATTGGTGTTCTATTTTTTCTTGAAATCCTCTCCTTGAATTCCCGATGAAACTTGCTGCAATAATCGATCAAGGCAAAGAAGTTTATTGTGACTCTCATGAAATGTTTGTAAGGATGATTTCATGCTTACACTCAAGTGTCTTTAACATCATGCACAATTTCAATAATCTGTTAGTTGGGTTTTTTCTGTTTATCTATTAGCTTATATTTTGGATGGCTAGCATAATATTTTCATAAAAACAAAGGAAAAACTTTGAGTTTCTTAAGAATTTTTATTACAGAAGGTTTGTGGACAAGTATTACGTCTCTTGTGAAGCAATATTTCCACCAAATCACTGTGTATTTCTTTCATCATGTTGTTTTAGAATATTAGATCTTATGATGTAGCATCTTTTGATGGAACACTTTACAAGGCTAGGCAAAATTTAATTCTTTCTGCTTCGCTTTCCAACAAGATTGTCATTTGGGGTAAATATCTTTACTATCAGAAAGCCTATCTTTACTATCAGAAAGCCACAAGCTTCCTTTTGGTTACAAACTTACAATGCCAAAATTCCATAGAAACACAAAATATTTTAACCATATTTCAATCTGTGAAGGAGTATAATAGTATATCAGTATTATCTACTACGTTCCACTTTTAAGATTTTTCTTTTTTGAGAGTATCGATTTTGACATTTTGTCTTGCTAATACTAGATCCATTATCTTCTCTGATTACTTGATCTTTCTTTTTTTCTCTTTTTTTTTTTTTGAGAAGGTTACTTAATCTTATTTGTCAGCTAGATTGTTGTATAAGTGAACCTAATACTATCTCTCAAAAAAAAAAAAGTGAACCTAATACTTGTGTCACCATATGACTGCTCTGTTTGAAGGATTAATGTCCTTTTCTATATTCTTTGCAGATGACAGATTAAACGACATTGTTGGGAGTGCATACTATGTTGCACCTGAAGTCCTACATAGATCTTACAGTCTGGAAGCAGATATGTGGAGCATTGGTGTTATATCATATATTTTGTTATGTGGAAGTAGACCTTTCTGGGCACGGACAGAGTCAGGAATCTTTCGTTCTGTATTGAGAGCTGACCCCAACTTTGAAGATGCTCCTTGGCCAGATGTATCACAAGAAGCTAAAGATTTTGTAAGAAGGCTTTTGAATAAGGATTACAGAAAAAGGATGACAGCTGCACAAGCTTTAAGTAAGTTGTTTTTGCTAATTGATAACTGGTTATGTTTTTTTTTTTCTAAGGGACATTGTTATGCTTGATGAATTCTATTTCTTATCTAATGTGACACTTTCATAACAATTTTTTTCTTATAAGAATAACAGCATCTAGTTTTCATTATAGTTTGACTTCTCATCTGCAATTCTCTTACTGAATTCAAATTTGGTTCATTCTATTATATATCAAGATATACAATTGTATTTGGAAAAAATAAAGTTATACTATTCGGCTATAACTGATAACTAAGATGGTGCCAAAACCCTGGGGAAAAGCCTTTTATCCATTGGATTTGGGTTGGGTTTGATGACCATGTTGGATTCAGGTATTAACCAAGCCCGATCCATTCTCATCCCCTACTTCAACTCTTGGTTGTGACCTTAATTCCTTTTTCTTCTTGGCATAAAAGTATTCAAGAAAACTAACATTTTGCATTCTGATGGCAGCTCACCCTTGGTTGCGAAATGACGAAAGACAAATTCCTTTGGATATTTTAATATATAAATTGGTCAAATCATACCTTCGGGCTACCCCTCTGAAACGTGCTGCATTAAAGGTATTTTTTCTGTGGCTACAAAGAATTAGGTAGCTGACCTTTTTTCTCTTTTTTGTTAAAAAAGGCTCAAAATGATATGAGGGCATATCCTTTATCTTTTCATGTTTACTTTATATAGATATATAGGAATCCTTTTGGAGTTCAGGGTAAGGCCCTGTATGGGAATGCCAGAAAAGTAAAGAAATTATAAAAAACCATGGTTTTTCCCCTACCGCAGGTAAAGTTACAAAATCGTGTTTGGATGTTAATTTTGTTGTGCAAAAAACTATGGTTTAGAGCTGAAAATGGGGTAAAAAAATTAGGAGGTTGGAGCTCCTTATTTTTTCCTTTGGGCAATGAGTTGTGTGAGATTAGACATAATGCAAGGAGCAGGGGTCACTTGATTATTCTTTTTGACATTTTTTCTATAGTAATGTTATGCATCCAAACACATTCATCAAAATATTTTCTTAGATATTTATACACTGTGGTATGACACTTTTTAAACCTTGCAACTGTGTTAAAGATAGAGGTACGTGACATGAAAAATGCAAAATCACTAGTATATTATTGTTAAGTACGGTACATTAAGAACTATAATCGCATGGTCATGTCAAGCTGGTAATATCTAGGCTTGAGAATCAAATGAAGAGTGCATAATTTGATCTATAAAGTATGTGTAAAAACCTTTTAGGGTAACTGATTAAAGTGACTGCATAGAACAACTATAATACAAGTGTTTTCCACACAATTTACGACTGCAGATATTTGTGTATCAATAACCACATGAACTTTAAAAATTGAGATGTTTGGCTCTATAAAGTGGGAATGAGACTGGTACTAAGTTCCCTGCCAATATCTAAATAGGAACATTTTCCTTCAAAGTGAAGATTGTTTTCAAGATTCACATCATGTTTTTTGTATAATGCCTATATAGAGAGACATATATGGTGTTGAATGGACAGCAAGATGTGTGAGATATAAGCAGATGAATGTTGTATGAGAGAACATACTATTTTAGACCGACAATGATGCTAATACTAATTTTATTTGTCAATAATTGAATAGGTTTCTTTTTTTCCTTGATAGAAGATTGTTTTCAGGGTCAAGTATGTGTACTAGCGATATCACTCCAAGTAATTTTGTTTGTATGAAGTTTACTAGGACGACTTGGCTCGGTGGTGGAGAAAGTATTAATATTAATACTTATTAGAATGTTCCATAGTTTCAATGCACAATTTGCTGGATGTTTACCACTATTCTTATGTACCTTGATGACGAAAGAGGCCTCTAGAAATTGAAAAGTTCTGTTTTGAAATCCTCAGGCACTTTCTAGAGCTTTAACAGAGGACGAGATCTTTTATCTAAGGCAGCAGTTTAAATTACTGGAACCAAACAAGGATGGGTTCATTTCCTTTGAAAATTTCCGGATGGTATGTTCTTCGTCCATTTTTTTCTACTTTGTCAGTCAAATAGCATCTACCTATTGATAATCCATTTAAATGTGCCATCTGATCATATTGTATTCTACATGTTTTGTAACCCTTTTATCTGTTAAATGACTACTGTAGGCACTCGTGCAAAATGCAACTGAAGCAATGAAGGAGTCCAAGGTTCTTGACATTCTGAAATCTGTAAGCCATCTACCTCTGCATTAAAAATATCGCATAGTCGTTGGCTCTTTAATATGATCCCTGATTCTTGGTCATTATGTTCTATAGAAAGGTAGTTAACAATTTTTTTATTTACTTATTTTGAAGGTAGTTGATAACATTTTCTGTATAAAAGAGTTGCTCCATATGAGTAGAACTTATTAAATGCATAATAGATATTTTACAGATTTTTCTAATGAATTCTTCTGTGGTGGTTTGGCCTTTCTTTAGATGTCTCTTTCTTTCAATCGATCAACATTTTGGGGAAAAGCTATTTTTCACTGAATTTTTCTCATTGTTGCTTGTCGTTCTTCCTTAGACATTATTTTCTTCACGAACCTTTCGAGAATCATGATCATTGTAATGAAAGCTTCAACAGCTAATTCACTGCTATACTAATTTAACATATCTTCTGTAAACCAGTTAGAGTCGCTCTCTTACAGAAGAATGGATTTTGAGGAATTCTGCGCTGCTGCAGTTAGCCCTTATCAGCTCGAAGCTTTGATACAATGGGAAGAGATTGCCAATACTGCTTTTGAGCATTTTGAACGGGAGGGCAATCGAGTTATCTCAGTTGAGGAACTAGCCCAGGTACAATTTAACTGCCGTCTTTTTTCAAATTCTACCAACATTGTCAGATTTATTTGGAATGCGGGAAAACCGTTGTGTGTAGGAATTGAACCTCACTCCGTCTACTTATACCGTTATCAAAGATTGGATCAGACCAACCGATGGCAAGCTCAATTTTCTGGGGTACACCAAATATTTACATGGCGTCACTGTCCGTAGCTCAAATGTGAGACATCACTAGATTCTCTGAGCATGAACGCAATTGTCTACTTTTCACCATGTACAGCCCTCGTAGTAGGGTTTGCAGTTTTCTTCTTTCCTTGTGTTTAATTGTTATTCATTCAATTTTTTTCTCATAATGCTTCTGGCTATTTTAGAGAGTTCATGTAAAGGTAAAATCTTCAAAGAATCCTAAAAGATGGACATGTCCATAACTCATTGATCTTAACAAGTTTGTGTGTGTGTTCAATGAATTTAAATAGCTCCTGTTTAGATTCCAACCTTCGTCGTTCCTGCATGTCTAGCCTTGAGTTGCTCAATTAACTACTGCTTGTTTTGTCATGTTATTGATCTTTTTTTTTTTATGTCAATTGATGTCATAGGCAAAAATTGAAGTTTGCTAATTAATATCTGACCAGCTCCATATATATTCGATATATATATATATATATATATTAACGTACAAGTTTCCTTCCGTACATTAATTTAATTTATACATGTGTGTGAATAGTTCTTTTGACACAATATTAGGTAAAATGAACAAACCTTAGCTCCAACCTTTCTAAGAATAGTTTGTGTTGAGGTAATCGTTATGAATTACATATTAATTATTTTATTTCAAAATTGTTCATATTCATCATATTGTCCTGTATCTAATGGCTGGCAAATCAAATTCTGCAGAGATAATCTAGCATATTTACGATGGTATTTTTCTCCTAATTGTCTACATAATTTGAATAATTTGTAGTGATACATACATATTCGTATGTATACTTTTAATTATTAGTCAAAGTAACATAACATGCTAAATAAATTATATGTATAATAAATAGGCCAAAGCAACATTTCTGGAAATTTAAAATTTATTAATCTTTTGCAAACGGCAATGGTCACTATCACTAATCATGTAAGGAGAGTTATTGAGAGCATTAACGAGCCTCCTCATGATAAAAAAGAAAGGCTTATAGAAAATATAGTTATTAAAAAAAAAGATTCTCCCTTGAATGAGATTATACTTCTAAATGTCAGAAATTAAGATAAAAAATGGAATGCAATTGAGCTACTATTTTTTTCCTTTTAAACTGAGCACAAGAGAGATGACAATATTTTAAATTCTGTTTCTTTTTTCCTTTCTCAATAGCTTTAACCTCCTATCATTTTTTACCGATGCTATTGCAAAACCTTTCGGTATCCTCTGATTAACATATGAATAATTTGAAGTAGGAGTGAAAACTCAAAAATTCAAATCAAAGATTGATATTTTTTTTTAAAATTCACTGGAATATATAACTCTACCGATAAGTTAGGGCAAATAAATTTAGTTGCCTAATTTATTTCGTCTTGAATTGAACATAATTATTGTGAAAAAAAATTAATATATACCTAAAAGTTAAATTCGAAACTTTGCTTAAAATTAGAAACTCAGCCCAAATACAAATGTCTTGCTTATCACTTGACCTAATTCGTTAAAAAAAATTAATTAAATGACTTTTTTTCTTGTGAACTTTGCTTAAATACAAATATCTTTGCTTATCACTTGAACTTATGTCTTGCTTCTCATTCTCTCACAAATGCCTTTCCTTTTACGTCTAAATAAACGTCATGCGAACTTGACATGCAGGTTTGAGTCCATCAAGTGGGCAATATTTAAGTATTGTAACGCTAATATTAGCATTGACAAAATATTTAATATCGAGCTGATAATGTTCGAAATATAGAGCATATAAATGTCTACGTCTTTCATCGCCATACTCAATTTGAGTTTGCTAGGCAATATTGCAATTACTTGAATATCCTTTTTCTCACCTGCAAAAGAGAAACTGTAATAAATAGTATTTTTTTATGAGTACTATAATATATAAAATTTATATGGAGTAACATATATACTTTGAGAATTAAAAGTCAAATTAATCCTTTTTCTTTTTCCTTCTTAGAAAGGAAACTAAAGTTTATCATAAAGTAAAAGAACAATAAATATTACTAACAATTACTTGAAAAAAAAAAGTAACATTTTTATTTATGTTTTGGTTGGAACTTGGAAGTTGGAAGCACTAAATTTGCTTCCTTTTGTTCTTCTACATTATGAAATTATATTTATGTGTCCATGTCATACATCATCACAAATGAAATTATATTTAAAGCACAATTAGGTAGACGAGAAGGACATGCATGCACAAGCCGATTACGTGCGCAACTTTGCACATACATCACATTACGGTTATATTGTTAGTGTATACCTCAATAATGCAACAATATAATATTAAGAATAGAAGTCTTAGAAGCACATAAAAATAGAGAAAAATAAAGGTCTAAGTCAACTTATTAGAGGGCGTACTCTGCATGTACTTACATGCAACTTTAACGTATTAAATTGCACCCCTTGACCTCTTCTTTTGTAGACACTAGACAGAGAAGTTAAGGTTGGCTTATCATGAATAATAAATGTTATCAAATTAACAAAGACAGCAATTTGAATTAATGTAGTGCAACTGATCACATTAAACAATCGATCGATGCACTTTATTTTGTTTGTTCTCTCAATGAGAACAAGGGCATGTAACTGCGTTTCGGTTTGGTTTAATTTTATATTGATATCAAATCACACATTCAAATTTTATTTATTTGAGTGATCACATAAAAATTTTAGAGTATTATAATATTAACCCCTTGAATGTGATTTTAGACTTTAAATTTGTGACCACTAATTAATCTCAGTCCTTAATTTAATATCTAACATCATTATTCACACCTACCGCATAAAGGAAAATACATTCGATTGACTTCAAGATACATAATTAAGGATTCATAATTTTTATAAATTAATTTCGGTTTTTAGAACCCTTTTTTTAGTGCAATCAACTACTCAAGCGAAGAAAAGGATTCTAAGCGTAATGTGGCACGTATCATCTCAAAAAAGAAAAAAAAAAGTAGAAAAGAAACCAAAAGCTACTGAGGTTAGCGTCTCAAAGACGAGCATTATTGTGCTTTAATTCTAAATAATAAATTAGCATATTGATTTAGATCATTATGTAGAATTCTGATACAAATTATAACATGGAAATTATATAAAAGATATAATTAAAATAATTTCTTAAATTCGATTCACTGGATCCACAACTCTCCATATGTCATATTAAAACTAGTCAAATAAAAATTGACACCCCTAATATACATATATATACTTTTACCATTTTTTTCTCACAAATTAATCACCATCATTACAACCATTAAAAACGTTGATTACGACGATCAAACAACTACAACAAAAAAATAAAATATCCTCCTCCGTCCTCGCCGGCGCCGGCTCTCTTCTTTCCGAAAGCTTTAGGCGTTGGCGAGGGCCGCCTCCGCTTCAAGCCCTGAAGCAGAGGTGGAAGTGACCGTTCTGACCGCCGGCTACGGCATCGGGTCCGGCGCCGGAGCTGCTGTCGCGGTCGATGATCCCCTGCACCTGCCGGAAGTGCTCGACGTGGCAGGGGATGGTGATGGCGCCCTTCTGCTCGAAGCCGTACTCCTCCTCCGCCACCTTGAGGAGCCCCACGAAGAGCGGGTGGTTCAGGTACGCCACCGGCACCAGGAACCGCCGCTGCTCCTCCCCCTCCTGCCCTACCCTTATCGCCATCCACCCCTTCGGCACCGGCGCCGATCGTCCTCCGCTGCTGACGTGCGGCAGGTGCAAGTTCTTCCCCATCGAACCCGTTCGATGAAATGCTTCAAAAAGAAAAGAAGAAGAAAAAAAATGCTACAAGAAGAAAGAAGCAAGAATAGGATGCGATTTCTAACAAGAAGAACGAGAAGAAGAGAAAGGCCAGGGGTCGGAGCTGGCGATGGCCAGCCGGAAAAGATTGAGAGAGGAGTCGCTTAGGGGAGACGGCACGATCGACATGTCAACAACAACATGAGAGAATTAGGCGTGAGGAAGACGAGATGGTGGCACTGGCACCTGCTCTGCTTTGCGGGGGGAGAAGTGGAGGTGGGTGGGGTGGGTGCCGAGCGGAGGATGAAAGGCTCTTCTTATATAAAGAGCTCAACAACAAAAAAGAAACAAATACAAAAATATACTTATTTATTATATATATATATATATATATGTCATAGATTTTTCAATTCAAAACTAAAATTATTTAACTGCTTATTACTTTTATTATATTATTTTGTCCCCATTGAAAATTTCTTGGTCAGTCGGAGTGATGGTGAACATTTCAAACGTTCCTGAATGTAAGAGTGATAAAAAATTGAACAAAAAATAAATAACAAATGAAGCAGAGTTTGACCCTTTTGCATGAATAATATTTTCATTTAGGAGTTTCGTCAAGGGCAAAACTTTCAAATGTTCTGATGATAATTGAAGATAAAAAAAAAGTTAAATCAATTAAATTATAAAAGAGTTAAGATACGAATTCAGAAGATATTAGATCTAAATTATTAGTTTATTTTTTGAATTAATCAAAATCTATTAATTCCTGAATATATGGTAATTTGCCAAAAGTGAAAAAGTATGGTAAATAGTAAATATGTTATGTTTAAGAAACACATAGTCACTAATTAGTAAATGAAAAAGAATGGCTCGTTAATTGTCCGAGAAAGTACATGTAGTAATAATAATTAATCGTAATAAGTTCAAACGGACTTCAAGTTCGACGATAGACGATGAATTCAAATTTCAAAATTCATAATTAAGAATTAATTTCTCGTTCTCAATGGTCCGACGGTTCTACATTAAAATGAGAACGTATAAAATTATAGGATATATACAAGATATATTTTTCTAACTATTTAGGTTTTTTTCTATATACATAGTTTGCCGTCCATTTTAAAGAAAAAAAACTCCACTTGGACTGAGAGATACGTAATGTTAAGAATATGAAATAAATATCATTCAAGGTTTATGATAATTATGATAAATCTTCAAGTGGCACCAGAAGATTCCATGACTGAGACATCAGTGACGGCTGCCGCTAAACGAGAGAGAGAGAGAGAATGATGATGATGATGATGATGCATGTTGGCAGGCATGTCACTTTGCATGTCTACGCTCAAAGATTCAATAGTCACGATTTCAACCTTAAATCCATGGAATCGAAAAAAAGTTAATTAATAGTGCATTTAATCCTAATAAAAAAGATCATTTCCCATCATACTTTAAACTACGTTTATTTAATGAGATATATATATAGCTAGATAATATATATATCCAATATCTTTCTTATACCGTAATTATGTAAAATTAATTTGATTTACGGTAGTAGGGCTGGTCAACATTGGGATGAGTCATCCCAATTCCCGGCTTTGCCAGTTCCTCCTAAAAAGAACTCGATCTGAAAGTGCGATGGTACAAGGTAAAATAAAATAATAAAATTCTCAGTCACCATTTAATATATAATATTATGTAAATAGTTTTTTTATAGTATTAGCTAAATTATTTTAAATTATATTATTGATCTTATATATGATGTAATTTATTGTTAGATTATTCTTTTTATAGTTAATTCATATGGATGTAAAATAAAATTTTCTTTTAATTATAATTGATGATATTTATATTAAATATATTTTAAAGTAATCTGGGATGTCCTGACTTAAATGGAATATTAGTAAATATTTTTGTGCCAACTAATATCGGATGACGACCAAAGATGGGATAGGCTGAGGCAGAAAACATAAAATATTATGTCTTTTCAATAATGATCAATTTTGTAACAAACAAATTGAATTAACTTGAGCTAAACAGTTTGGCTCCATTCTAAGGGTTTGCACGATATGGGAGGACCCGGCCACTTGCCCGCACCGATTCTAAAATTTTAATTTTTTTTTTAAATTCGACCGGGTCCGATCGGTACGGTCCAATTGTAAAAATCTTAACTATGTCTCGACCCGATAATACATATTATATTAATATTAATTATTTTAAAATATTATATTTATATTTATTTAAAATCTATAATTTATTATATGTATATCTTAAATATATATTATTATACATGTAATTTAATTAATAATTATCATATTTATATAATAATATAAATTATTATACTTAATTTTTAATATTTTTATGATTAAATCAGTACAATAAAAAAATTCTCGATTTTTATTCCGATTTAATTAGGACGTCCCCGTCCCATTCATTTTCTTTTCAAAAAATCGGAGCAAACTATTATCCATATTAATATTAAAAATATAAAGATATAATTTTCTAGTGCTTTAAGCTTTTAGAATATTAATAACATAGTATTTATGGATAAAAGGAATATATTGTAAAGTCCATTGATCTATTACCCGATAGTCCTAGGGGTGATCAAATTTGGGTTCGGGACCCGGTCCCGGCTGACCCGTTTCCAACACTATTTGCTTCGAGTTTTTAGAAATAGAACCTAGTCCCGACCCCGGTCTCGATCGGGATGTCCCAGTCAAATCGGGATAAAAATTGAGAAATTCCCGATTGTCTCAGTGTAATCCTAAAAAGAGTAAATGAATAAATAAAATAATAAAGAAACTTAATATTATTATATAAATATGATAACTATCGATTAAATTATATAATAATAATACAATATAATGTATATTTAAGATATATATCAAATAAAATATAAAATTTTATTTAAAATAAATATAAATATACTACTTAGAAATAATTAATACTAGTATAATATATTCAACCGGGTCGAGATGTGATTCACTTCATAACCCAATCCCCACCCGACCCGGCTGGGTCTTAAGAAAATGAGATGCGGTCCCAACCTAGTTGCCCATCGGGTCGAGAAAAACTTTAGAAATCCGGATCAGTGCGGGCCTGAGTGATCGGGACGTTCCGGCCCGTGCTCACCCCTACCCAAATACCCACCAGTTGGATAATTAGGCAGGTTTGGTCAAATAATTGATATGGTAGAATTTTGTGACCCGTAATGTTTTTTTTAGCCATGATAGAGATATTATTGATATAAAAACAAGTGCTTGCTCATGGTTGGGGCGTTCTATGTTTTATCTTTTGACGAGTCACTTCATCATATGATTAACATTGGTGATTACTTCAAGGTATGGGTTTATCTTTTGAAATACAAATTTTGATATGTTTTCTACTTTCAAGAAATGAAAAGTGTAGGTTAAAAATGAAATTCATGTCAATATCAAATGTTTGCAATATGATACTAGTCTAGAATATGTGAATTGAGAGTTTAAATAATTTTGTTGGGAACATGATATTTGGACAGAAGCCACAGCACATTGTGTTGCAGTAGAGTGAATATGATAGAAGTATGAGAATCTAACAAGTTTATCAAAAAAAAAAAAAAAAACATTTGTGCACATACAATAAACATAATGACACACTTGCTCCACCCTCGGTCGTCTCTGCAGTTAGAGAACTAACTCTTAGAAAAGGTTTGGAGTAGTAAAACTATAAATATATTTTATACTAATTTTTAGTGACATTTCTTATGTATATATAAGTCCTATAATGCATAAATAAATTAGATACAAAATCTATGGCATGCTTTTTTATAGGTTATGATTATGATTAATTTGGATATCATTTAGAATGATGACAATAAAGTAATCAAGGAAAAACTATCCTACTCCATGAAAAGATTATGTAAAGATAGATGTATTATAACATTTGATAATTATGTAAGAAAGGAAAACAAAGTTTAGTTTGAAATTGATTACATATTTGACTCAATACATGTGTGTCTAATACACCACCATCAATGATGAGATCATCCTAAGATATCTATGTATTCTTCATCCGAAAATTTTATATTGTTGACTTATGTTAGTGAGCTAAAATGTTCCATCGAAGGCTTAAATGTTAATTTTTTTTATCAATTAGAGTTATCAGCATAGATGAATTGATTGTACAAGAATAAAACTTGAATCCTCACAATTTTTTTTAGCAGTAATATTTATGTTACAATAACAAGTCAGCGTACATGGTAAAAGAGAAAATCTATGGCAAGAGAAGGTGCAAGTCAAGATTGGATGTAAAAAATTTCATGTTGAAAGATGATACAGTTTTACTAAAATTTTTGTTTTAACTACAAAAATGACACATACTAAATTGATATTAAATATAGTTATAGCTTACAATGAACATTGTAAAGACAAAACTCTTGCATTTAGACTTAAAAGAGGATATCAACATAAAGCGACAAAAAAGTTTTAAATTGTCAATTAAGGAAATTTAGTATGCAAGACGATTAATAGTTTTACATGTTTGAAGCAAGTCGTTTGACAATGATATATGAATTTGATAATTTTGAATCTAGCAACAAATTTGCTAAGTAAATTTTATCATTATTATTATATTAAATACTTTGATATGTTCAACGTAGACTCTAGTTGAAAAACAACTATCAAAATATGTTTGAAATAAAAAAGAACTTGAAAGTTGCAAAGAAAATACTTGAAATGTGGATAATGTAGAATAAATAAGCAACTCTTCTAAAGTTGACAAGAGAAATATATGCTTTGAAAATTGTTTAAGAGATATTCCATATAAGGTCCAACTTTTGTGTAGTAATTTTTGGTAAGTCACTTGAAATTTTATAAATGTCGAAGATTCTATTAATTATTATTTTATTATCAATATAGTAGAGATAAATTTGTTGCACAAGAATGAAGATTGGGTCCTCAAAAATTAAGAAAAAAGCGTATGCAAGTTGATTAAAAACTTGTACTATTTGAAACAAAGTCCTCAATAATTGTATATGAATATGATAATTTCATAATTAACAATGACTTTGTTAAGTTTTTTATTTTTATTATTATATTGATTATTTTAATATGTGTTATATCATTTTGTAATTGTATATGGATGATATGCTAGTCACATTCAAATATGTTGAAAGTCCAATTATCAAGTGTGTGACATAAAATACTTGAGAATTGCAAAGAAAATACTTTAGATTAGTGACAAAACTTTCCTAAAGTTCACACAAGAAATATATATTTGAGAAATTTTAGATGCATCAAAAACTTTTGTTAAGTCATTTTAGGTTCTCTAAGAATCAATAACTCATGTCAGACATAGGGAATGTTTACATGCAAATTATTCGTGCAAATTAGCAATATGCATTTTTTGTACATTATGATAAACAACATGCTGAACGTTGCCTATGTCGTAAAAGTTATGAGAAAATACATGTATGAAAAAGGAGCATTCCTAAGTAGTAAAATTGGATCTTTTGATGCATAAGAAGAATCAAAGGTATGAGTTTTTTATTTTATTAAAAATGGATTGGAAAGTTTTGTTGATGCAGATTTAGGTGTTGATATTGACATTATTATAAACATTACTAGATATATGTACACTTTATGTGGCATAACTATAAATTAAATATTTTAATTATAGAAGAATATTGCTCTCTATGCTATCGGATAAAAATATATTGTTATGATAGAAGCATGAAGAAGAAAATTTGGCTAAAGAATTCCTTGAAGAACTAGACAAATTGTAAAAAAGTTTGAGTCTTTATAATGCCAATGATAATGGCATTCAACATTTACCTTGCAAATATTTACAATATTTAATGTCTAGATGAAGCACATTAAAATACTATTTTATTAGAGTTTTCATAAAGATGAAATGATGGTGCTTGAAAAGATTTATAATTCAAAGGATCCAGTTGATATGTTGATCATGTTCATGGCCACAAAGAAAATGAGGTTTTTTCAACACCAATGAATATTCAAAGCTTGTTACATGGAGAAATCATCTTGAGGTTGCTTAAAGTACATGTGTAGCTTAATCATCTCATGTAAATTAATCTCCAAATTAATGATTGTTGGCTAATAGAATGAAGATTGGTTTTTGAAATAATTAATTAATAATTATGACATAAAATGTTTCTCAAAAGTTTGAATTTTCTTGTAACCATGTTGAAAAAGATTGAAGAAAATGTTGTCAAGATCGGGATAAGATGAGATATGTGTCATAAGATTGTAAGATCATATTGAGAATAATAAGATTCTACATATTAATAAAAATATACTTTTGATAAAATTTTCACTTTTAAATCTAAAATTATATCTCACTAACTCATTTTTACCGATTCTTAAGTTAAATTATATCAAAACATATTAATAATGAAGAAAATATATTAAACTTCATCTAAATTAATTCTTATTAAATATATTTTTAATTAATATTTAAATGATTATATTAATAATATGATATCATATAGGATCGAATAAAATTCTAAGATTGCGTGATTAAAATTAAAATTATATAAAAATCTTACACATAAGATTCTGATGATAAAATCGGATCGTAAGATCGTAAAATCATTAGATCTTAAGATCTAAATCGAGATATTGTCAACTCATATATTTCTTGTGGGAATGTAGTCATGAGTGAGGAGAAAATATTATGTTATTTTATCGATGACTATTGATGCATATGGTCTATCTTAGAACTACATAAAATATGCTTTTTGTGTGTATGTATTGCGTAATGAGAAGTTAACTAGACCATTGACATTTGATTATGGGAAATTTGGCAATGATTAATGTATTTTAGTTAATGTCTTTAAAGCTAAGTTAGATTCGTTGTATTCTTTTTCTTTCTTTATTGTGCTATTTGATAGGTGAAAAATGAACCAAGATGGCTTCCGTTGGAGTTGGTGAATACTTCAGGATTTCTTGTTTCTCACACGGGGTTCGCTCACGTGAGCTTAGAGGAATCTGAGTATTACCTAATTACTTGTGCTGCTGGCGTATGGACAAAAGGGGGGATTCGGGGGGCACCGCCCCCCGATGGCAGCCCCACTCGCCGGTGAGCGGGCGGGGGTTCGGGGGCAGCGCCCCTGAAACTTAAACGGGTTTGGGTTTTTGTTTAGCCAGCCCGTGTGGTTCGGATTAAGTTTTTTCTCTGTTTTGTTCGAGTTTTTGAACCCGTTTGGGAGAGACTTATTTATAGCTTAATTTCTGATGTCGAATTGAAGAAGAATGTTGCTGGTAAGGCTCTCATTGGTGTGAAGTATCCACCAAGTGGGAGAATATTGTAGTTGGTGAATACTTCAGGACCCCTTATTTTTCACACCGGGTTCACCCACGTGAGCTTAGGGGAATCTGAGTATTATCCAATTACCTGTGCTGCTGGTGTACGAACAAAAGAGGGGGGGGTTCGGGTCAAAACCTAGACGGGTTTGCACTTTTGTTTAGCTAGCCCGTTGGTTCGGATTAGATTTTTTTCTATTTTGTTCGGATTTTTGAACCCATTTGGGATAGGCTTATTTATACCTTAATTTCATATGTAATCTGTGTCGCGGCTGTAACCTAAAAGATATAATGAAATCTCTTTGTAAAACGTAGCCCTAATCTCAAGGGTGAACTTGGGTAAATCATGTGTCTCCTCTAATTTTTCTGCAATCTCTTTGCGATCTTCTACTCTTGTTCTCGAATTTTCACATCAGTTGATATCAGAGCACAGGTTGTTCGAGAAGTTAGGATTTATTCGAGATGTCAGGAGGATCGCGGATTGAGATAGAAAAATTTGATGGAACACGGTTTGATTTCTGGAAGATGAAGATGGAGGATCTCCTCTGTGATCTAGATCTTTGGACGGCAATTGAGAAGGAGAGACTAGGCATGGAAGCGGCAAAGGTCACAGATGTGGCTTCCTCCAGGCAGGCAGATTCAAAGACGATCGAAGAGTGGGATCGGATTGATAGAAAGGTGAAGAGTTTGATTCGACTTTGTCTCATGGATTCGATTTTTATGAATGTGATGAACGAACCTACTGTCAGAGATCTGTGGAAAAAGTTGGAATCCCTATAGCAAAGTAAGTCGTTGGTTAACAAGTTATTTCTGAGGAAGAAACTGTACAATCTTCGGATGCATGAGGGTGACTCATTCTCTACACATTTTTATAACTTTAACACGATGATCAGTCAATTTGTATCAATCGGTGTTAAGTTTCCAGATGATGATAAGGCAATAACATTGCTCTGTTCGCTGTCGGATTTATGGGAGAATCTGATTGTCGTGATTGGTGGCGGGGATAAAGAACTTTCGTATGAAAGTGCATGTGTTGTCTTGTTATTAGCAATGTTATTAAAATCGGACCGGACCGGCCGGTTCAACCGGTTCAACCATGAACCGGCCGATGATCCGGTCCGGTTAAGCTTCTAAAATCGTTTTGACATTGAACCGGACAAAATCGGTTGAACTGCGCTGGTTGAACCGGGTCAATGCAGATTTTGAAAAAAAAAATTAAAAAAATTTGATAAAAATAGGAAGGTTAAATGAGAAAAAAAAGAAAGAAATATAATAAAATTTAAAGAGGAGGGAATATCATATGTATATAATTAAATAGGAATTAAAATAAAAAAGGTAAGTATTTGAAATTGAATAATATTAAAATAGAAACTTATTAAAGGGCATAAAATAAAGGAAATAAAAAAGAAAGTGTTAAAAAAGAAATAAGAATAATTTAAGATAAAATTTATTAATATAACATCTATTATCATTAAATAGTAGATATAAATTATTAATAATATATTTATATTATCATTATAAATTTTTTAATTAATAAAAATTATTGTATATTATTTTTTAGTATTTTTAATAAGTCATTAGTATAATATTCATATACTATATCATATAACTTATACTATATCTTTATAATTATTATAAATAATATTATTTTAATAAAATTTGGTCGAACTCAGTCTGACCGATCCAACCACAACCCAGTGATAAGTCCGGTCAGATCGCCGATCCGGTTATGAAAACATTGGTTATCAGAGGAAATACGAAAAAAGGAATCGGCAAGTTCTGGTAAAGAGGCGCTGGCGGCTACACTACAAGAAAATTGTCAATTTTCGACGAGCAATTTTCGACGGATAGAAATTCGTCACAATTTGCGACGGAAATGTTTCAGACAGATTTTCCGACGGTTACGACCGTCGGAAATGAAAATAATAAATTATGAAATTTGTTATATTATTATTTTATTTTTCGATGATTAGGAACGTCGATATTTCTGACGGATATCCATTCGTTGTATTTTTTTATGGATTTTCCGACGATTACGACCGTCGAAAATGAAAAAAATAAATTATGTAATTTGTTATATTATTATTTTATTTCGACGATTAGGAACGTCGATATTTCGGATGGATATCCATCCATCGCAATTTTCGACGGATTTTGTTACGACCGTCGAAAATGAAAAAATAAATTATGTAATTTATTATATTATTATTTTATTTTTTGACGATTAGGAACGTCGATATTTCCGACGGATATCCATCCGTCGCAAAATTCGCCGCAATTTTCGACGGTCGTAACCGTCGATAAATGTATAATAATATAATATGAGGAGTGTTTTATTAATATAATTAGCGACAGTCCAAACCGTTGTAATTTCCGACGGTTCCGATCGTCGATAATAATTAGCGACTGCTAAAATCGTCGATAAAATAAAAAAATAAATATTATATATAACTAAATATAGTATTTTATTTTTATAATTAAATAATTTTCGACTGTCACAACCGTCGATAACTTTAAAAATAATTTATATTTACTTTTTCGACGGCCAGAGCCATCGGTAATTAAAATTTCGTTATCCCACTTTTTTTTCGTTTTTCTGCTTTCTCATCTTTCCACCTATATATATATAATATCCCTTATTTGTTTCCTCCTCTCCTCTCCTCTCTCCCTCTTCCTCTCTCGGCCAGCGAGCCTCTGATCGGACATCAAGCTTTGACCGCCGGCAACTCTCTCCCGTTGGCGGCCGGATCCAACCGCGAGCATAGGGGATATGTATTTGGCTTCTGCATATATGACACAGTTAGATAAGGATGTTTGGCTCATCGATACTGGTGCTTTGTACCACATGACACCTCATAGACACTGGTTTTGTGAATATGAGGAATATAATGGTGGGGATGTCATGCTCAGAGATGATACTTCGATTCAGATTGTTGGACGTGGCAGGGTGAAGTTGAGGATTAGTGATGGCACGATGAAGACTCTACCAGATATGATGTATATACCACTTATGAGTAGGAGTTTATTATCAGTTGGTACAATGGTTGATTCAGGTGTTATTTTCAGTTGTGACAAGGATTCGTGCAAGATGATCAGAGGGTTTATTGTGATTGCACGAAGGGTTCGCTATGACACATTGTACAAGTTGCTCGAAAAGACTATATCTATGGGTTGCGGATTTATTTCTAAAGAGGTTAAAGAAAATGAAGACAATACATCTATGTTGTGGCTTAGAGATTATGCCATATTAGTGAGAAAGGACTTTCTAGCATAACATCAAGTCAGATGGTAGAAGGAGTTCTAGATTGTTCTATGGGCTTCGGGTTCTGCGAACATTGCCTCCATGGAAAACAAAATCGAGTCAGTTTTCAACACACAGGTACAAGAGCAACGAAGATTGTCGAACTGATCCATAGTGATGTCTTTGGACCAACTCCAACTCCATCTACTGGAGGGTCCAGGTACTATGTCTCATTCATAGATGATTTTTCGAGATACAGTTGGATTTATTTTATCAAAAATAAATTAGATGTATTCGATAAATTTCAAGAATTTAAACTTTTGGTGGAAAATCAATTAAGCAGCAAGATCAAGGTCCTTCGTACAGATAACGAAGGTGAATTTTGTTCAAATAAGTTTGAGCAGTTCTGTGTGGACAATGGTATTGCAAGGCAGAAGACAACTCCATATACACCTGAGCAAAATGGAGTAGCCGAAAGATTAAATCGGTCACCCATAGAGAATGTCAGATGTATGCTGAATTGGGCTGAATTGGGGCAAGAATTCTGGGCAGAAGTTGTAGCTACAGCAAAATTATTTGAAGAATCACTCACCGACCTCCTTAGTGAAGGATCGAACGCCTTATGAGGCAATGTTTGGGAAGAAGTTGAATCTGTCTCATGTTTGGGTGTTCGAATGTGACGCATATGTTCATATATCCAAGGAAAAATGGGGTAAGCTTGACAGTAAGTTTGAGAAGAATATATTTGTCGAATACAAAGAAGGGGTCAAGGGCTATAAACTGTGATATCCAAGGATAAAGACTATCATATATAGCAGGGATGTTATTTTTCGTGAATCACAATCCCAAGTTGAGGCTCAGAAAAATGATGAACCCAAGAAAGTTGTAGTGCTCGAAGAATATTCGGATTCTGAAGAAGATTCTGATTCTGAAGCTGCAGAGGTGGTTGTCCAAGATATTTCAGTTAAGTCTTTCCAGAATCGAATTAAGAGGATTCGGTTAATGAAGTTGAAGATGCAGATTCAGATGAAGACCCAAATATTAGTACCATATTAGTTCTCAAGAGATCGATACGAGAAAAAAGAGCACCTCCTAAATATTCTCTTAGTGCTCTGAGTACGTTTCATGCTTTGAGCATCATCGGAGAAGAACCTAATTCTGTAAAAGATGCACGGTCTATGGATGATGCAAATCAGTGGGAGTTTGCTATGGCAAATGAGATGCAGTCACTGGATAAGAATGAAACATGGAGCTTGTGCAAATTGCCCAAGGATAAAAAAAGAAATTGGTTGCAAATGAATGTTCAAGCGAAAGCTGAAACCGGATGGGTCTATAGAGAAGTACAAGGCGAGACTGATAACTAAAGGGTACTCTCAGATTGAGAGAGTCGACTATGATGAAATCTTCTCTCCCGTGGCGAAAATGACTTCAATAAGATTTGTTCTATCTCTGGCAGCAGCATATAATCTTGAGGTAGAGCAGATGGATGTAAAGACGACATTCCTTCATGGGGACTTGGAGGAAGAGATATATATGAGGCAACCAGAAGGCTTTGAAGTTCAAGGTAAAGAGAATCTGGTGTGCAAATTGAAAAGTCTTTGTATGGATTGAAGTAGTCGCCAAGGATGTGATACCGGAAGTTTAATATATACATGCTCTAACTCAAGTTTGTACACTCAGATTCTAATCATTGCGTTTATGTGAAGAGAGTTGGCGATCAATTTATCATTCTTACATTGTATGTGGATGACACATTATTGATTGGAAATAGTATGAAAATGGTGAATTCAGTGAAGGGGGTTTGTTGGTCAAGAAGTTTGAGATAAAAGACTTAGGACCGACGAATTTTATTTTGGGTATACAGATTAGAAGGGATCGTCAGAAGCGAAAGTTGTGGCTAGGACATAAAAAGTACATAAAAGAAGTGTTGAAGAAATTTAACATGTCGGATTACAAGCTAGTGTGTACTCCTATGTTTCTGAAAATCAAACTTTCTATAGAGCAATGTCCGAAGACGGATGAAGAAGCCGAAGAGATGAATCGTGTGCCATATGCAAGTGCAGTGGGCAGCTTGATGTATGTCATGGTGTGCACGCATCCAGATATAGCCCAAACAGTGAGAGTCTTGAGTCGGTATATGTCTAACCCAGACAAGAAACATCGGAATGCTATCAAGAGAGTTTTCAGGTACCTTCGTGGAACTTTAGATTTTTTTTTGTGTTTTAAAAGTATAGGAAAAGGAAAGATGCTTGATATTGTAGGCCATATAGATGCTTATTGGGGTGGAGACATTGATAGTAGACGGTCGACTAGCGAATATATTTTTACATTATTTGGGACTACACTAAGTTGGATGAGCAAGAGACAAAGCATGGTATCACTTTCTTCTATAGAAGCTGAATATATGACTCTTACTCATGCTGCAAAAAGAGGCCATATGGCTACGACGGTTGTGCTTGGAGCTCGGATCTGAGCAAGGTGCCATGGATGTGAGATGTGATAATCAATGTGCTATTCAGTTAGCTAAGAATCCTGCATTTCACTCATGCACAAAGCATATTGACATCCAATATCATTTCATCCGAGAAAATGTGGAAAAGAAAGAGATTCAGTTTGAAAAGGTTGATACAACAGAGAATAGTTTTGATTTTCCGACTAAAGCTATTACAGGTGTAAAGTTTGAGTGGTGCTCTACTGCTGTCGGATTGAAGAAGAATGTTGCTAGCAAGGCTCTCAATGGTGTGAAGTATCCATCAAGTGGGAGAATGTTGGAGTTGGTGAATACTTCAGGACCCCTTATTTCTCACACCGGGTTCGTTTACGTGAGCTTAGAGAAATCTGAGTATTACCCAATTACCTGTAATGCTGGCGTACGGACAAAAGGGGGGTTCGGACCGAAACCTAGATGGGTTTGGACTTTTGTTTAGTCGATCCGTGTGGTTCGGATTAGATTTTTCTCTATTTTATTCGAGTTTTTGAATCCATTTGGGAGAGACTTATTTATAGCTTAATTTCAGATGTAATCTGTGCGGCGGCCGTAACTTAAAAGATATAGTGAAACCTTTTTGTAAGACGTAGTCCTAATCTCAAAGGTGAACTTGAGTAAATCGTATGTCTCCTCTAATTTTTTTTACAATATCTTTACGATCTTCTACTCTAGTTCTCGAATTTTCCCATTAGTTTCAAAGTAAGGCCAATTACTTAGAACATTTTAATGACTATTTTTCTCAAATATTAATAGTACATGTTTTCTGTAGCATATTCTATTATTACATTTGATCGTAGGGCGTAGCTTTTAGTACTAATGCTACAGCAAAATTTATTACCTTACAACAATATACTCATCAATTTTCATTTGTCGAATTGTTTTTAATGTCAATGTTTAAGAAATGTGTATGCATAATTTCAATTTTAAGGAAATAAAATGGTGTACAATAAATAATATAAAATATGGTGGAATCGAAAGGCAGATTAATTCATTTATGTTGTCATTGGACATGCATGTAGTCACCCACTATATGGATGGGTATTATGGATCAAATAAGTGAGTGGGTTCGTAATGCATCAATCAATTCAAAACATTGCTTGTCATAACAAATTAAGCACATGGAATGTGTTCGGAAATTGATTAGAAATTAAGGTAGTAGTCCAGTATTACGTAAAACTTGGCTCGATTCGACCGGTGAAATCAGTGTCCAACTCTCAAAACGATTGTAACCCTCAAACTCTTTATTGAGGTTAACTTGCTTTGATCTAGTTAAACTTAGTTAAAATTCGAATTCAATTGGTTGATCCGACGGATTTCGATGACTCGGTCAAACTAATAGGAAAAAATAATTTTAACAAATAAACTAAATTTTGTAAAACACATACACATCTATATATTTAAAATTTATGCTCTAGTTTTTTCCATTTCAAATATCAACAATATTCTTTTATTTATAATTACGATTTTTTATCTTTTATGTGAATAATTATTTAATTGATACTTTCTTTATTATATTATTTAACTTTTAAACTATTTTATTTTATTTTAAAGGCATTGTTCAAACATCATCCATTCATTTTCCATATCACTTCTCAGAGTAAGAGTAAGTTTAGTTACTAAATGGCTTGAGCTTTAAGTCAGATTCGCTGAAGATGTGGATTATATGCAATGATCATTTTTTACTTACACAAAAATTCAAATTCAAGATCTATTTCAGCGAAACCACTTTTTATACTTAAGATTTTAAATGAAAGTTTTAATAGTTGTAATGAGGTTTAGTTGTAACTAGGTCTTCGAAAATATCTAATTTTATATGAATTTGGACAATTAAATATAGATTACTCCTCAAAGTCATGATGAAAATGACAAATGAAAAAAAAAGGATAGAAATAAAATTATAACTAAATAGACAAAAATACTTCTATTCAATCATGAAAATAGAATCTCAACAAAAATAAATAGAAATAAGAAACGCTAAATATAAAAAAATCCAAAACTCCAAAAAGAAATTATTTTGAAGCTCCAACATATTACAACAGCGTATTGAACTAGTGTTTTAGGCCCACATTAAGCAATCCGTCCAAATGTACCAATTGGGCCTTTAAAAGCTCCTCTGGATTCTTCATTGGGCCCCTCGTGGCAGTCCGTTTCTTTCGGACCAAGCAAACAGCACCATTGCTCGTTCACTCATCAGCATTCCTAACGTAGAGAAACCATTACGAACACAAGAAGCGGCGGGGGCGGCGGCAGCGGCAGCCGGAGGACGCGAAGGGGATGACGTCGTCGAGGCTCCTGCAGGAGCTGGTTCTGTACGCCTCCAGCGCCGCGCTGAGCTCCCTGGTGCTCTTTGTCGGCCTGCGCCAGCTCGACCCGAATCGCTCCGCCTCCAAGAAGGCTCTGAAGCAAAAGGAGGAGATTGCCAAGCGCCTCGGCCGCCCCCTCGTCCAGACCAATCAGTACGAGGTCGTTACTTTTCCCCAACCTTCCCTCTCCATCTATTCTAATCCGCCGCCGTCTCTCTTTTGCTTTTTTTTGGCATTGTTTTGCCACTGAAATTTGCGTCTCTATGACCGTGGATTAATTGCTACCATTAGGGAAAAAATCTTAGTATTTGGAGTAAGGTTCATTTTATTTTAATCGCAGTCGTGTTTCATGATCAATTTAATGTTTTTGTTGCCTGTTAATGTGATGTTGATTTATTCACCTCTGAATTTTGTAAAATCTTATGAATGTTGCAGTATCGTGCAAGTTGCACATAGAAAATAGGAGTATTTGGGTTTGCTCTGAACTCCAGAAGCAATATTATGGAACAATTGTGGTAGCATCAATTGGCGCCGTTGCATGTGGATGCCTATGTTGCTTAAATAATCAAAATATAAGCTTTGAATAGGCCTACATGCTCCTTTATTGATTTCAATTAGTCCATTGCTTTAGTCGGATGTGTTGGGAAGCTTAATTTATAGTAATCTCCTTAGCATCTTATGATCTTCTTTTAGTGCTCACAGCTTTCCTCATTGGTCTACTGCTTTCTTTTTGTGTTAAATAAATGTTATCATACCCCTGACTCCCCTAAAAAATATTTTAATTAATGTTTCAATTTTTTTTTCTTCACAAAATGTTTGGGAAACAAATATATAGTCTAGCTACCTGTGCATAATATGATGTGAAGAACTATCAGGAATGCATATTTGAAAATGTGATTAATAATCGCTGTGAGAAGATATGGACTATCAAAGTAAACTTATTATAATCATATATGATACCTTTTAATCTATTCTGCAGGATGTGATAGCATGTGATGTCATAAATCCTGATCATATCGATGTGGAGTTTGAATCTATTGGAGGTCTTGAACATGTCAAACAATCATTAATCGAGTTGGTCATTCTTCCCCTGCGCCGACCTGAGTTATTTTCTCACGGAAGGCTTCTCAGCCCCCAGAAGGGTGTGTTGTTATATGGGCCACCAGGAACAGGGAAGACAATGCTAGCAAAGGCCTTAGCGAAAGAGTCTGGAGCAGTCTTCATCAATGTAAGGATCTCTAACCTGATGAGTAAATGGTTTGGAGATGCTCAGAAACTTGGTAAGTTTACATCTTTCTCATCTATTGGTTCATGTGTTTTATCTTGTATACATGTTTTTCATTTTTTGAATGGTTTATGTTGTACATATTCTCTTGACTCACTATACGCAAATATTTGAGTAACAAGAGCTATGTTGTGCACCATCATCACATACTTCATGTCGTGCTTCATACTTTCCTCTGATTTTTTTTTGAGAGGAACTTTCCTCTGATATTAATGAAAAAAGTTTGTGGTTCTCCTTTTTGTAGTATTCTCTTGTGAAGTGAAACTTGGTGGAAAAAGGTGTTGCTGGTCCTTAAGTATATGAATCAACTTTTAATTCTTCTCCTTCTAAAAAAAAACTTTTAATTCTTCTAATCTAATAAAATAATATATTAGTCACATAACCTGTAATTATTATAATAATGATAAAGTAGTAATAGAGTTTATTGAATAGTCATTCTGATTTCCCTTTAAAGCCATGAGAATCTTAATCTAATAATGATTAGTAATGTGATGGTTAAGATGTTCATGTTGAACTCTTGAGAATTTATTTCATAGTAACTACCATTTATCATTATTCATTGACCCTGACCAAGGGACGGTCTTCTTGCTACACTTGCATTGCATTGTAAATGTGTAAGAGCGCCGGCATATTATTTAAATGTTGCTTTAAGCTACAACTTTTTGTTTCTCTAAATATGTTCCATATATAGTAATGTCATACCTTGGTCACGCACTACGATGAAGACTGCTGAGGTGCCTCAATTTTCGGCAGTTTCAGATGTAGTCCAGCTATTTTTGACATTCATAATTTATTATGGTCTTTGTGGTACTAAAAACATTCTTCGGCACAATTTAAAAAGAAACATTCTTCGGCACAAATTCTTGTTAATTTTCTAATGATCATTGATATATTATCTTGGCTCTATGCTCTTTCCCCAGTATCTATTGCTGGCAATGTAAGTTCTTGAAGAAAATAGTTCTGGTAGTCCGAATGTAGGCTTGGCATCAGTAACATGCACTTGTATAATTTTTAGCATTTGCACTTCTTTCTGTTGCTTGTAATAGATGGTGTTATGTTCTCAACAAAAAAAGTTGATGTTCAAAGTAATGCATGAATTTGTCGCATAATGAATGCATTTTTTATGATTTGTTGAGCTCTGGTGCCTGAAGTTGTTTCCTGTTCTAGCTATGGAAGTTTGCTAACAACTAGTTTAAATGAAACTGCTGCAGTGACTGCCGTCTTCACCCTGGCTTATAAGCTTCAGCCTGCTATAATTTTCATTGATGAGGTTGATAGTTTCTTGGGACAGCGCCGCAATACAGACCATGAAGCCATGACTAACATGAAAACTGAGTTTATGTCTCTGTGGGATGGTTTTACCACGGACCGTGAGTGTTATCTCTGTCTTAAATACCTCTTCTCGTCATCCTATGTCTGGTATAATATGCTTCATGCACTTCATTGGCAGACATATTTGTTTTAAATGTTTTCTTAAGAAGGCAACTATCTGATGCCTATTCCAATGAATGTCTCAATTCTGAACATGTGTACACATTGACCATGCATATCCACCAAGTTTCGATAAGTTTAAGCCCTAGATGTTCAAGAATAGCCTTTATGGTTTGATGCTTACTAGCTTCAGCTATTCTCAGAGTTAAGCCACTAAACAGATAATCATTCAGTCATTATCTGCATCTTTTACATGACTTAAGAGTGAGACAATAAAATCATATTGGTATGTTATGAGGATTTTCTGGGCATAATAATAGTCGAAAAACAAAGAAATGGATACTCTAGAGGAACAAAATAGTTGTTCAGAACACAGAACACTCTCACAAAGATACAAGAACTTCTTGCATTACATATTTCTCTAAAATAGAAAAGGTTGAAATAACAAAATAATCAAATATCTCTTGAGACTGACATTGACAGCATAAAATCCTGTCGAATCTTATGAACATGGATCAACGAATATATTGTGATAGAGCGGAATGGCGTCGTATGATCCATGTAGCCGACCCCACCTAGTGGGATAAGGCTTTGTTGTTGTTGTTGTTGTTGTATCTCTTGAGATTGACATTGAACATCTGTCTCAGTGAGAATGCAATTATGCAAGAGCTTATTTCTTCCATTAGATATTTCTCCAAAGTAGAAATCGTTGAAATAACAAAATAATCAAATGCCTTCGGGAACTAACATTGAACTTCCGTCTCAGTGATCGGTTGATTCCCATCAAGAAAGCACATTAATCTCTTATTATGCATGGTGGCTTCCTAATAAAGAAATCAAGAAAGAATAAAATGAGACTTCATCATAGTTAGCAAAGGTGGACGACATGGTGAATAAATCATTTTGAGAAATTGGAGGGGGATGATACTCTTTTTTTCTTATGGGATGTCTCTATGTTTTAATATTCATCAAATGCAACACGCATGTAACTTCTCCATAATATCCTTCATGTAAGCTACTAGAAATACAACACGGCCAATATGTAAGTGTATCAGTTGACTCCCAAGTCCCCGTGTGAGATGCCATCAAAGGAGATGATTGAATTGCATTATTTTTTTCTTCTTTTTTATTTTTGAAAAAGGAAGATAGTTCATTTAACCATAATGTTTCACATTGTTGGGTGACAAAATGCACCAAAAAAATGTGTGACCTCATGGTAAATATGTTGTATGCAAATAGAATGCAAATATGATATAGTTCCAATAACCTAGCATTAACCTTCAAAATGCAAACAAGAGTTGTAGAGTGGCTTTGTATATGGCTCGGCTTGCATTCTTGTTAGGTGATGGTCTCTTTTGATGCGATCTAATATTTTAGTTCTGTTTCCTCTTGCATTTCGTTGTACCACATTCCATTGTGATTTCACTATTGATGTTCTGGAAACTTAATAGTGTATTTGATTGGCTTTAACTTCAGAGAATGCTCGTGTAATGGTTCTTGCTGCAACAAATCGACCATCTGAACTTGATGATGCGATACTTAGACGCTTTACACAAATTTTTGAAGTTGGCATACCTGATCGTAGTGAGAGATCTAAGATCCTAAAGGTGATCCTGAAGGGAGAAAGAGTAGAAGAGAATATCGATTATGAGTACATAGCCACTCTATGTGAAGGTTTCACGGGTTCAGATATTCTTGAACTATGTAAACAGGCTGCCTATTATCCTGTTAGGGAGCTATTGAATGAAGAAAAGAATGGAAGTTCATCCTCTGTAAGTATCGTCAATCTTTTTTACCCTAACGCAATCCTCAAGCATAAGTAACTTCGCTATCTGTTGCTTCGCATTTTCTTTTATCTATACATTGTGGTGACAAAATTAGAACTTCGAGTAAATGTCACATGATATCGAATATATCCTCTTAAGTTCTTTTTTTGGATTGCCCTATGTCACATGATATTTTATACATCCTCTTCAAGTACTTTTTTGGACTGTCGGATATCTAGGCAAGCTTCTTGATGCTTGAAACTTTGCTAATGCTATTTCCTTTTTCAGAGACTCCCTGTAAGATTCAAGAATATGTACCCCTTGTATGACTTTAGCTGCTTTCTCGCAGGGACCAAGAGCATTGAAGCAATCTGATCTAGAGAAGGCACTTGTGACATCAAGAAAGTTAAAAAGGAAAGCTGGCGTTGACAAATTGGGATGGCAATCGCCTCCTTGGTCTAGGCAATCAGAACCAGATGATGATCAGGTGCAGAATGCTATTTTGGAGATCTCAAAGCTCATGTCTCGCATTGTAAATAGCTAATCAGAAGCCCAAGATCCTTGGTCTACGAGCTCCGGAGCTAGATATTTCTACCTGTACAACAACAACAACAACAAAGCCTTATCCCACTAGGTGGGGTCGGCTACATGGATCATACGACGTCATTCCGCTCATATTCGTTGATCCATGTTCATGAGATTCGACAGGGTTTTACGCTGGCTGTCGGGGCCTAACACAACCCTCTTCCTTTATCCGGGCTTGGGACCGGCTATAAAACATAGGCGGAGCTGGATATTTCTACCTGTACATAGTTGCATATTCCAAAATGCAGTTCATAGCTTAGTATAAAGTCCTGACATCAGATTCAGTGTTTTGTCTTAGAAGATTCACAGCTACAATTGCAGTAAATGATTTTATTTGTCGTGAATTCCGATTCAGTTGTCACTGCAGTGTTCATGTAAAATTATTCAGTCGTGAATTAAGGAAATCATGATCAACGTCAAACCCAACTCGAACTAATTGTGATTTTTTTTTCTAGTACAACATTCACACAGCTTCAGTTGGCATCTCGCTAGATCTATGTTAATGGCGAGGCCAGCAATATGATTTATATTGCAACAGTTTGATTGATCATGTTGGAAAAATTGAATGACGGCACATTGCCTCGTCCTTTACAATACATTTCCAAAAAAAAGGAAATGCTATGGTGGTGGATGTTAGGGCAAAAAACTAAACCAAACTTTTATTTGGATAAATTTTGAGGAATGATAATTAGAATAAAATGACTATTTACCCTTTCTTGCATTTTAACCTAATAAATATTAAGGAACTCTATCTATTTATTTATTAATATTTTCAGTTAAAATCTTTATAGTTGACCTTTTTCGTTCATTTTTTTAATATGTCATTTCTTTATTCTTTCTTCTCTTGATCCCTCCACTCATTCACTTTTCCCCATTTTATATTTTTTCTCTCATATTTTGTCATCAAAGTTGTGATCTAAATTTTGATCTCGATCTTATTTTAAGAATTTTATGTATAAAAATTTAATATGATCTTAATATTGATTACATGATCATATACAATGTCATATGATTAGTATACTTATTTAAATATATTTATGATAATAAAAATAAATTTAGGTGATATTTAATATATTTTTTATTTTTAATATGTTTCGATGTAGTTTAACTTAAGATTCAACAAAAATTACTTAGTGAGACATTTAAAATTTAAGTGTGACAATATTTTTAATACGTAAGATCGTTTGCAATCTTCAATTTTCATTCTCTTTCTCATTCCTCTATAGATCTCACCTTATATTTTATTTTTTTTCCTTAATTATTTTATCTCCTATATCTCCTTTATTTTTCTCTTATCTCTCCTCATTTTCTCTTTACTCGTTCTCCTTTAATTCTCTCTTTCTCTCTCCTCGCTTTCTATCTCATATTTCTCTTCACTTTCTCACAATGTGTCTTGTCCCTCTAATTCATTTTCCCTTTTTTATGCTTTCTCTCATCCTCTCTCTCAATTTGTCTATCCTTTTTTATGCATTTTTTCTTCTCTTCTTGGTTATTTCTGTCTTCTAACTCTAGCTCCTAATAGTTTTTTCCACACATCATTATAAGTAAAGGACAGAAAAGGATTAATTAGGAGAAAGGATAAAAGGTGAAGATAATAGATAAAAAGAACGAGAGGAATAAAAATAATAGAAGTAAGAAAAGGAGAGGAGGATTTATGCTATAAAAGAGTATACTTCAGGAGATCTAAAGAAGGGATTAAAGGAAGTATACAAGACACGCAGATAAAGGGACTAGAGTAAAGGTGTAACGCCCGGACTTTTAACATAAAAGAGGAAAAGAAAAGAATAAAAGAAAAAGATAAAAA
Organism: Pontederia crassipes; assembly: GCA_030549335.1. Taxonomy (NCBI): domain Eukaryota; kingdom Viridiplantae; phylum Streptophyta; class Magnoliopsida; order Commelinales; family Pontederiaceae; genus Pontederia; species Pontederia crassipes. The sequence continues at coordinate 11,191,726 of JAUKPH010000017.1, forward strand.
GGGAAATAAAGAGAAGATAAAATATGAGTTGGATTTGATTTGATCAGGGAGAAGTTAAATTCTGATTTAAACTCTAATCCTCTCCCTATAAATATGAGGCCAGATCAAATCAAAATCCCCTTTTCATTTTTTCCCACGAAACCAGCCCTAAATTCTCCTCTACGTGCGTCCTTTTCGTTCTTCATTATCCCTGACGGCCGCCGTCATACAGGGGACAAACCGGAGGACGTAGACGACGTTGGACACGCACCTGGGCAGAAAGGAGCGGGCAGAGGAAGAGGAAGAAGAGGAAGAGGAAGAATAGGACATCAGTAAAGTTTCTCGGACAGAAACTTCGAGGTATGGAACTATGATAGATTCGTAATAGAATCTTGATTTTAGATTTGAAGTATGTTCTAAGTCGTTCCTGATTATGGTATGATGAAGTATGATATTAATTTATGCCGGCCATCTTCGGAGAAGACAAACGGAACGCGAACTGTGCGAAGCACATTTTCGGCGAAAGATGAACCCGGCCTGGGTTCACCCAAATCCGGACCGGGCAGGTCCTTCGCCGGATCGAGTTCGGAGGAACTCGGCCCGGATCCGCCATTGCCGATGCTCTTGGAGCTCTGCAACCGAACGAACCCGGCCCGGGTTGAAGATGACTCGGACCGAATTCTGTGCACAGAAAATAGTCGGACGAGACGGCCTCTCCGACTCGAGGATGATTTGACCCGGTCCGGGTGTAACCTGAACCCGGCCCGGGCTTTCCCTTAATTCACCGAAGATGACGACCAATCAACTCGGCCCGGGTTTCTCCCTACTCGGCCCGATTTCTGATCAGATTATGCTCATGTTTATGATCTTTTAATCCATGTTCCACATGATTAATTCTAATCTATGTATGATGATGATGATGTTGATTTATCCCTGATTTACTCTCCATGATTATGTTTTTTATCCTAATTTAAAGTTCTTATCAAAATATATTTTGTTTAATTAAAAGATGCAAGATAAAAGACGTAAAATGTTAAATGGAGAGCTCTTTTATGATGGGCTGGTGACGACCAGTTATGGACTGTCCCCAGACAGTTATGGACTAACTTCTGTCAGTTATGGGCTGGCTCTGCCAGTTAAGATGATGATGGACGGGTTGAGGCAGGCCTCTCCGTGGGTTGAAATATATCCCAAATAAGTCAAAGATGAAGAAGAAGATGAACACATATGAATAAGGAACCTTTCTTATGATATCAGGCTTTTGCCTTTATGATGATGACTCTTTATGATCCTATTCATATGTCCTTTTATGTGATTATTATTCCATATTACGATCATGATTCATTTTTCTATCTAATGATGATGTTATCTTATGATGTTATCTTTTTATGATTCCTGCTTAGTATCATGATCCTACTATGATGTTTATCTTACTTCCATACTGAGTTATAAAACTCATAGGGAGGTTTCTCCCCTGCATGTTCTTAAATGCAGGCCAAGGTCCTAATTATGATGGTGGCCAACGGTGATAGATCGAGCTCGTAGGTGACTGCACATGGTTATCGAGTCCTTAGATGATGGATAGATATTTTCTTTCTTTTTATCATTTGATGTATTAGCTTTCCTTTAGACTCCTATGATGTTAGTTATTAGTCTTCCGTATTTCAAGATGTTACTCTATTTTATTTCTAATGATGATTTAGTTATTCCGCATTTATCGTTGATGAGTTGACCAGTCAAAGTCTTATTTTTCGGTCAACATGATGTACACGTAAGGATGACCCGTAGCGTCTCCCGACCGTATTCTGCCACGTTACGGGGTGCGATTTGGAGGCGTTACAAAAGGCGAGAGACAAATGGACTATAGTTGACGACAGAGAAAGAAACTATATATAGAGACTGTTTCCTTTTAGGAAGATCTAAAGTTTTTCTTGTGTATGCTTAATTTTCTTCTTAACTAAGAATTAAAAAGAAAGGGAAAAGAAAAGAAATGTTGGATAAAACATTCAGCATACACCAAGAATTTTATAAGTGAAAATTTGCCCTCAGCTACTGTAGTTGAAGTAATTAATTTTACCTTTTGGGGGAATATTGGAACGAGAGAGAGGAGCTTTGTGTGTGTGGTGGTGAATGAAAATGATGGGTGTGCCAACTAAAACTTTCATTTCTAAAATTTGAATTTAAAATCTCTTGATTCCATCTAACATAATTTTAAACTCGTCCAAAAGCACAGTTGATAATGCATATTTTGAATCTGAACTTAATTATAATTTTATATAATTTCTATGTAGTCAGACGCTTTAGCAATGAGACGGCAAAGTCACTCATTCTTTAAAGAGGTTTCGCTGTCCGGACAACGAGTTTGAGAGATCTATGGGGGATCCCCTGTGGGGCTCGAGAGCAGAGCCTCCGAAATCTAGATAATTTTAGGATTTCTATTTATTTGAGTTTCTTATATAAATTTCATGACGACTAAATTATTTTGTAACATTGTAATCATTATTATTCTATAACAAAAGATAGTCACCGTCGTCCGAAAATATAACTCAATTGAAAATGAACCTCGTAAATTTTGTATGTTCTTTTACGTTGGTCTCTCCATTTTTTTTTTTTTTCGTAACAAGCACGATTTAAATTTCGGGAGCTTGAATATGTTTCAATACATCCATCACCCCCCCTCCCCCCGCCACACACACACTCTGGCTTCAATCTGATCCAGTTTTAGATTAAGGGTTATAACAACTAACACTGCTCCTGGATATACCATCTTAAACTGCTAGTATTTCCCCTTCTCTTTCTCTCAATTCAAATGAATTCATGAATTCGATTCTCTTGTGTAGGTTATATATTATTTTACAAGTATTTATCTCAAACTTTATATCTTATGTTGAAACAGCTACGTACTGTGAGCTTTCTTTAAAAATGAAAAAAAAGAAGAAACATATACAGCCAAGAATATTACGTGTTACATTACCGACGTCTCTCAAGTTGTGTCAACAATTGTAAGATTTCTTGCATGGACAATAAATAGTATAAGAAAGAGAATTATACATAAAGTAATCGCTCTGCTCTTCGTCTTTCCCGAACAAGCTCATCTTGGTTTAATTCTTCACATGCTTCGATCTCATCTGGATTCGCCGTGAGCTTGATTTGGACGTGCCTCTGAATGCATATTTAAATTAGCTGACAGAGAAGAAGACACTCTTCAGCTGTAAATTTATTTTAGACTAATATAACTAATATGCTGCACATCAAATTTAATAATTAAATACGGGCGTCCGATGCTTGTCCCGAAATTATTATATGCCTAAATATTTTTTTTTGTTCTCGTTATTTTTTATTCCTAATTAAGATATAAGGCTCTATATCTTCTTTGTTCCAAATATAGAGTACTTATATAAGGCTCTATAACTAGTATCATATAGAATTTTCTATAATAATTTGTAATCGCATTTTTGTATGAGAACTTATATGATCAACTCGTACATGAACCATATTGCAAGGCATGGCATTTATGTCCATTAGAAGAAGATGCCACGGTTAATTTGAAACCTTTAATGGGCTGAGAAATGCTACTACATGAATCAAACCCTCGGTTACTTATTGAGTTCAAAATTCTAAATTGCTAAAGCAATTACTCTAAAGGGGAAAGAAGATGCAAATCAATGATGAACGGTCTCAATATTAAAATCCAGTATAGAAAAAGAAAAACAATACATAAACCACCAATCTTCACATGCATGTACATTATACATAGATCAGTATCTTATATGCGTAACATGCATGCATGCAATGCGTCTCCAAGTTGCCTTCTTTCCTGTACGCGTATGCATCTTCTCTGACATGTCACTTTAGTTTTCTTCCCTTAATTTAATCCAACATTATCACTCTGGACCTCTGGTCGATCCAAATGGGGGCGCTATCCATCTCTTAATTATATATATATAATTTGATCGCCAGCTCAAACTCATTGGCCGCGCGCCTCGTTCCACCAATCACATGATCTCTCCTTGTCCTTTCTCTCTCGTGTACAACTGGCTCGATCGATCATGCGAGCAGCAACCACCATTAATGGCGCCTATAAATACATTCCCTCGAGCTCCAAGCCATGCACACACCACAAGTTTACTTCACTGCTCCAGTAGTAGTACCTGAGCTGTGCTGTGTCCTTCGTGAGCAGTAGCTAGAAGACAGCAGCTAGCCATGGCGATCAAGGCCACGTCTGCAGCCGTCCTCTTCCTCGCCTTCAACCTCACGTTCTTCACCCTCACCAGCGCCTGCGGCAACGGCTGCCCCACGCCGAAGCCCACCCCGACGCCGGCCACTCCGACGCCTTCCCGCAAGGGCAAGTGCCCCATCGACGCCCTGAAGCTGTCGGCGTGCGCCAACGTGCTCAACGGCCTGATCAACGTGGGCGTCGGCAAGTTCCCGAAGCAGCCCTGCGACTGCTGCACCATCATCGACGGCCTGCTGGACCTGGAGGCCGCCGTGTGCCTCTGCACCGCCATCAAGGGCAACGTGCTCGGCATCAACCTCAACATCCCCGTCGACCTCAGCCTCGTCCTCAACTACTGCGGCAAGTCTGCGCCCAAGGAGTTCCAGTGCTTCTAAGCGCCCGCTCTCGCAATTAATGCCTGCCATTGAGCTTGTCGTCTGCATGCAGCCTGTTGTTGCATGCATGTCCCTATCTTCTGTGTTTAATTAATGTTTCGTTCTTATGTTCGAGTTCTTTTCTCTTCTTCTGCATCTTCGTATGCATGGAGAGAAAGCATTCATCGTTCGTCGTTGATGATTATTAATTAAATTAATTATCCTTCTAAATCGTTAAGTGAGAACTGTGCACTTCCTTTTCTAATGTTATATAGGGGAGCCTTAATTATGATTATAAATCGTATAAGCACATGTAATATTATAAATATAATAAATAATGGAGTACAGTAAAACCTATACTTTACCTCAAAAAAATTCGGTATTTACATGAGTTTAGCTTACCCGTTCATTTATTTACCTCATTTAACATATCTCAATCAGTAGATCACAGTTGCAGGCACATACCGATTTGATATGTACCGAAAAATATGACGAAACAGATTACACACACACACACAAATATATTCAAATTATATAAGCAAATATAACTGTAAGTAAATACTCGCTACTTGTACGTCTAAAATATGATAATTAATAGATAAACCTTTAAATATACCATTTTTTTAATGAAAAAAGTTGCATTCTCATTGATCCCCGCATGCCTCTGAACTTGCATTTTATGTGTGTAGTTGTGCGACTTAATCTCTTAATTAATATATAGGTTTGATAAAGTATTAAAATTTGAAGGGAATCTTTTTGTGAATCCATAATTAGCCAACCACATACGAGTGAAAAATGGAGACTATCAAACCTTCCACTGACGATAATTAGGGTTTGTTTGAGTTGAACAGCATAAATGCGTGTACAACCACATACGATTCAAGGTTAAATAATACTACCCATGAAGGTGAAAATTAAGAAAAGTTTGCACAGACTGCATGAGTACGACGATGGGCTACAGGTCTTGTCGATTAATTACATTAATTGTAATTAATTAAGCATCAACTTTTATATGCGTGATGAAATATTAGTTGATTTCCAAGAGAAAAATTAAAGTTAGAGATTAAGTGAAAATTTTCCGCGGAAATCTTTTCTCTCTTTTAGTCTCATCTAATTATTTTTATTATATTGCTATCGTTATTCTATGTAACAGACGCTTTTCAAAATACGATACTTCTGCAACTATTAATTTAATGTTTCCTCGCTATATTTTTGTTTCTCTCTTCACCGAATTGATCAAGAAAGAAACCGAGTTATTAATTTCAATATTGTGAGCAATATTTATTTAGATATGCTAACAATTACAGTTCATTAATATCTCTTGAAGTTTTACTCAGTTTTCTTTTTTAAAAAAATCATTAAAGCTGCTTTCTCTATAAAAAATTGGATATGTAAAGCATTTGATGTAGAACGGATGTAGAGCATTAGTTTTAATTATTAAACTAATAAAATAATTATATATTAATTTTAAATATATGTTAAATAATAAAGATAACTAAGATCAATAACATCAGATTATTCGATCATCATGATCAAGCCACATTAACAAATATGATTAATTCAACAGTTATAATTTATTTAACTTTAGATGATATATTTTTATTATTAAATTATCCAAATAAATATATATTTTTCATCTAAAAAGTATATAATTAATTTGATGATTAATTAAAATTATTAAATTAATTAAATAATAAAAAATAAGCGTTCTACATTGAGGTGTAGAGCGGGGTGCTCTACATACTCATTAATCCCACAATTAAATACAGGTCGATCAAGAGATCTACCTGAATCTGTTAGGATTCGAGTATGAGGGCGTGAATCTTTCGTGATTAATCGGACTTAAGACTTAGAAAATTTATTAACTACCAATGTTATTGTATATAATCAAACTTAACACCAAATCGGTGCTGCGATCTCAAAGGAATTTGATAGGATTTAACTAAATTTTATTAAAATAATACTATTTATTAACAATAAAATCCTTTAAACATAATACATTAGTTTCAAATTCTACACAAACAATTAATAATTATACACTTGAAATTAGAAGGCAATCCAATTAATAATTTCTATTAATCATTATATGTTAATTATGAGTATAAGAGTACTCTAATGTGTTCCAAATCATTAAATATTTGCAATATCGCAAGAGTGGTCAAACATATATTCCTGGAACCTTGATCTAAGATGAAAAGGTAAAGACATATCCTCAGAAATAAAAAAAACGTCGATCTAATTCTCTTGGCATAAAGCCACCGAGGCAATTCCAATCATCTCAAAGACTTCACACCCTGAATCATCGACTGGATTCTTTAGGGCGTCAAATTACATTTTGGGCATCGTTTTTCACATAAACACAGAGATTACTTCTGTGAGAGTGAAAAAATTAAAGCCAGATTTCCAATTGGGGGATTCTCGAGGGTTGATGATAGCCAATCCGATCCAGTTGCAATTGCAATTCCAATTTTTGATATTAACTCGAACGGAATCTGGTTTACGACAGTCGATCCGGTCGGGTTTTAAATTTTTAATAACGTTGCTAACTATGTAGTGGTTCCTTGCGGAATGTTCCTTAACTTCATTTATATTGCTATGATTTCCCAGATTTCCTGAGCATCGATCAGTCAAACTAGCTATCCAACTGCTGAGGGAATTGGTTATATTTGCCGATTAGGAGTAAACATAAATATATATACATAATATAGTTTCTAAAAGTTTTTCATTACTTCAGCAAAATATAAGATAGTTAAAACCTCCATATCCTTGCGTTAAACTTAACGTGGATGGCTCCTTTACTGGAGCTAACCACGACGGGAGAGCAGGAATCATTATCCGATCTCATTCTCGTCATTTTCTCTTTGAGGTGCTGTAAAGTGTTGCGCGGCTTCGGTGCTTGAGTTTGAGGCTTGAGGTCTTTTGACAGGATCGGGGATTATTTGGTAGAGGAACAAAATAATGATTAGCCTCTTGTTCCTATTTTTCATCCAAATGCTATTTTGAATATTGCATGTGTCCACTTTCAATGATTGCAGTTGAACAACAAAAAATAGATATAGAAATATTCTTGCCTCCTAGAACTTTGTTGCTCCCATTTTATTCTTATCATGAGAACATTTTAGGGTCAAAAATTTTTGTTCCACTATTATTCCTGACACAACCAAACAACCCCGAAAGTATCTTCATATGGGACTCACATCCATCATCATCGAATTTGACTCGGCAAATCTTGTGCAAATCATCAACGAAACATCCGCTACCCCGTGGCATGTTAGAGGCATGATCAATGACATTAAGACTTTATTGCTTGATTTTGATTACTAACGACTTATACACTGCTTCCGGTAAACCAACCGGACAGCTAATCTTTTGGCGAACCTTGGTCGTACTTCTGCTTACGATCTTTTTTAGGAGAAGTATTTTGTACCGAAACTCTTCTAGTTTACTTATTAATAAATGACAAGCTTCTTTTTTAAAAAAAAAAAAGTCAGATCAGCAAACTTTATATTCTTCATGATCCAATTCAATCATTCATATAGCCGTTAAGTCCTCACTCATAAGCCATATATAGGTATAAATAATATATGTGTAACATTTTCCATATATAACTATTCGATCATTAATATCAGAAAATACACAGAAATATATGAAAGAAGACATAAACCTTCCATAAGCAATGATTCCATTCAATAAGGTATAATTAATTTAATACAATCAGACAAATAAACACATGCAGTGCACAGTAACTCCCCTGCCTTGCCAGCTACCCGTGCTAGCTCTTGCTTCAGGGTCCAGAGAGCTAGCACAATTACAAAACCAAGGAGATCCCATGCAGATTTAAAGATTTTTAAACGATTAAAGAATAAAAAACATATGGGAATCAATACAACCACGAGAGAGAGAGAGAGAGAATCGTATCGGTGCATGGCCTTGTTGGATCTTGACGTATTCACTGTTTCTTTGATATGATTCATTCATTGGAGTCGTTAATGATCATTAGTTAAGTAAATTGCTCTTCTCAATCGATCACTAAAGTCCCTTTATTTTCTTAAGGTGTTGGGTGGACCATAAGATAAATACTGAGTTATTAGATAACATAAATGACGAACTATGATTAACAATAAAAATTATTTTTAATTCAATTTTGTTTTAAAAGTTTATTGACATGATTTAGTTTATAAGCTTATACCTTGTGCATATGGAGCAATTAAAAGATCACAGCTGCGGGCATGCTTGTCTATCTTCTATGTGCGTACTGTTTAAGGTGACGAAACAAAATCTTATATATACCAATTAATAAAACATAATTTTACGTAAGTAAACTTAATACTTGTACGTGGCGTCTCATAGACAAGTTTTTAATTTTTTATCTTTTCAGTGTAAAATTACATTTTCATCGATCCCTGCATTTGATTATATATATATATATATATATATATATATATATATATGATTTGATAATTAGGTATTAGAACTTTTAGATTTTCTTTGTGTGAATTCATAATTAGCTAACCAGATGGAAACTAATTAATAATTTCCGCAGATAACAAAATGGAAACTATTGATCTTTAGTTTCACCAACGATAATTAATTAATGAATAATCTCTGAATTTGCTTGACTTGAAAGGCATAAATGTTCAAGGTTAAATAATTAATATTGCACAGGACGCTGAAAATATACAGGTTAACTGAACATGCTTCATATATAGGCCGCAAGTCTTGTCAGATTTCGGTGGATGAACAGCGGCCGAGGAAAAAGAAAACGAGAGAGCTTTGAGGGGAAAAAAATTATTTGCAAGTTCGATAAGATGACGAACTTTCACACAGTAGCTTTTAATAATTTTGTAATCAATCTTTAACATTTGAATCTTACTCTTTATTTTGGATGATGGAGAAGTATCGAAGTAGGAGAAGAGACTTACATATGACTTTCATTGACTTAGAGAAGGCGTATGATCGGGTACCAAGGGATGTACTTTGGAAAGCCTTGCAAAAGAAGAGGGTGAGTGTTGCCTACATTAAGGTAATACAAGATATGTACGATAGGGCATTGACTAGGGTTAGGACACCCGGAGGTAAGACAGATGAATTTCCTATAGGAATTGGCCTACATCAAGGATCAGTTTTAAGTCTGTATCTATTTAACTTAGTTATCGATGTTATAACCGAGAGTATCACAGAGGAGGTACCTAAGTGCATGCTATTTGCGGATGATATAGTACTTTTAGCGGATTCAAGAGAAGAAATTAATACAAAATTGGAAATATGGAGAAATATGTTGGAGTCAAAGGGTTTTCGTTTAAGTAGGAATAAAACAGAATATATGCATAGCAATTTCACAAATAAACAACTTAGAGACGATTTGAAAGTTAGGCTAGGGGAGGATATTATTCCTCAAGTGACAAAATTTAAATATTTATGATCAATTGTAAGACAAGATGGTGAGATTGATGACGATGTTAATCATAGAATTCAAGCTGGTTGGTGTAAGTGGAGGAAAGCCACTGGAGTTCTTTGTGATAAAAAAGTACCCAATAAAATTAAAGGAAAATTCTATCGTACTGCTATAAGATCAGCAGTGTTATATGGTAGTGAATGTTGGGCTATGAAGGGACAACATGAACGTAAAGTTGGGGTAGCCGAAATGAGGATGTTGAGATGGATGTGTGGTCATACAAGATTAGATAAGATTAGGAATGACCATATACGTGAACGAGTCGGAGTGGCTCCTATTAGTGAGAAAATGCTAGAGAATCGTTTGAGATGGTTTGGTCATGTTCAGAGAAGACAATTAGATGCGTCAGTAAGAAGAGTAGATCAAATAATATGGAGTCCGATTAAAAGAGGGAGAGGGAGGTCAAGACGGACACTTGGCGAACTAATAGAGCAAGATCTATTGGTGAATAATATACCGAAAAGTTTGGTTACTAATAGAGCGGAATGACGTCGTATGATCCATGTAGCCGATCCCACCTAGTGGGATAAGACTTTGTTGTTGTTGTCGTCGTCGTCTTTATTTTGGATGAACAATAGCAATTATGAGTATGAAGGAGAATTTGATTTCTCGATCACGTTATTGCATGGAAGTCCAGTTTTGATCTTTTTCTATATTTTTATCTATAAATCAAATATAATGGAAATTTCTTTAGCAGATCAACGTGAACCTTCTTTTTAATTGCAATATATATATATATATATATATATATATATATATATATATATATATATATATATATATATATATGTATTTGCTGTGATCTGCGTAAAATTATAGTTCATTGCCTAAAAGCGTAGGTTGAACATAATGACAGATACACAGTTCGATCTCGATATCTACCTGTATATGCACAATCTGTTTCGTAAAATTATTGCTATTTTAAGTTTTTAATTTAGTAAGATAATAAAGAACCTGAAGTACGTGAGCCAGATCAACAAGCTGTCTATATATTCCATATCCAATTCAATCAAACTCCACGCTCAATAATTCATGCAGCCACACCAAGTACTCACCAATATCTAACACATATCCCATCATTGATAGCAGAAAATACAAAATATATATATAAACCAAGACATAACCCTGCCATGAACAATAACTTCTCAATAAAGAATAATTAATTCAATACAAGCAGACAATTAAACACATGCACTGCACAGTGACCACAGCCCAGATACTCGTACTCTTGCTTCTGTTTGCTGCAGAGCGCAGAGAGCACGATTACAAAAGCAAGGACATCCATGCAGAAGGCAGAAGGTTACAGGGAAGATTAAAAAAAAAAACATGAGGACATCAACACAACAAATTAACACCGGAGGATGAAACTGATAAAGAGTGATCGATCGACCACTAATCAGCAATAGAAATCATGCGTGCATGCATGGCCAATTACTTGGGGTGCCGGCGAGAGCGCTTAGAAGCACTGGAACTCCTTGGGCGCGGACTTGCCGCAGTAGTTGAGGACGAGGCTGAGGTCGACGGGGATGTTGAGGTTGATGCCGAGCACGTTGCCCTTGATGGCGGTGCAGAGGCACACGGCGGCCTCCAGGTCCAGCAGGCCGTCGATGATGGTGCAGCAGTCGCAGGGCTGCTTGGGGAACTTGCCGACGCCCACGTTGATCAGGCCGTTGAGCACGTTGGCGCACGCCGACAGCTTCAGGGCGTCGATGGGGCACTTGCCCTTGCGGGAAGGCGTCGGGGTGGCCGGCGTCGGGGTGGGCTTCGGCGTGGGGCAGCCGTTGCCGCAGGCGCTGGTGAGGGTGAAGAAAGTGAGGTTGAAGGCGAGGAAGAGGACGGCTGCTGATGAGGCCTTGATCGCCATGGCTTATGTATATGTATAGAAGATAGCAAAGCAAGCACCTGGTACTAGTATGAGTGCAGTGTGCTCGGTGCTTGTGATGCATGGCTTGGTGTTAGTGCGAGGTATATATAGAGCAAAGGAAGCATGACAACTGGGGTTATAATACAAATATCGAGTTGTAGGAAAGATGCAAAAGACAGAGATGAGAGCTGGCGAAACCAAGAGAGGATACGTCCATGCATGGCGCGGAGCAGCTTAAAAGCCGGCAATTATTTGAACGGTGATCTGGAGGAGCACTCCAAGTTGTATGATCCCCATTTTTATAACAAAGAACATAATGTAATATATAACGTAAGAATATAGTAAAGTTAAAAAATTTGGAGGAAAAGACATATATAAAAAATGATTGCATATATATATATATATATATTCATATAATTAATAGAGGTTAAGAAAGCAAAACAACCGTTAGAGGTGGGCACATTTGATGTGATCTTCCTTTATGGAGCATTAAGTTAATTTTAAGTTAATCTTCGCTAATAAGGTTCATCCATACCTCATAAAATGTATATATGGAGGCCCCGGCCCCCCACGAACGTGTGTGTGTGAGGCAGTTGGACTTTTTGAAACAAATATTGTGCATACATTAGAAACAATGAGAGAGATTTATTACCGAGGGTCGAGTGCAGTGGTAAATAATAGGTAAAGTTTTAAATTCGAGTTCTTTTAATGTCCTCATATATTTCTGTTGAAAGTTTCACTATCAGGTATATGATGTTCGACGATTTTATCAGATTAGTTGAGATCGGTGATTAATCGACTTTTACTCTATGAACAATACGTATAATCGTTAACGTCGCACGAGTTAAGTCGTCAGTATTACTTACCAAACACCGGGTTGGCAATCCAAAAAAAGAGCTAGATTTGATTAATCAACATGAAATTTTATATAGAATGTAATTAATTTAGGTATATATGCATTTGTATGTTTCTCCGGCTGCAAGCATATTTATGTAGGAGGCAATTCATGAAATTATACTACAGATTCGTTCTTAATTTCTGCGCAATTTCGTACCAACAGTTATGGATTATAGAAATGAGGGAAAAGATTACTCGATCCACTGTATATCCAACTTGATCATTGGAACATGTCGTGCATGGACCAAGCTAGGAAATGGAAGCAATGGCACTGAGTTCATAAAAGTTGTCTGATATGAAGCAAATAGCAATTTAGTTTGTAATATAATAGACGCTAAAGTGCTTCTTTAAAAGATTCGTTCAAAAGGTTATAATTCAGAGCTACATTAGATTTATTATTATTATAAAATATGCTAAATTAAATGGGCGTGAAACACTCGTAAAATAAAGAATTTCACTGTAGAATGCCTATCATCACCCCTTGTTCTTGCATCAAAGGCTGAGAAGAAATGATTACCTTCTCCTTACAAGTCGACCACCGTCGAGCACTTCGCTAATGCTCATTGAGTCCCACATCTGTAACAACTAAAAAAAAGCAAATCAAGTTGAAACGGCCAACTAAAAAGAGGGACAGAAAAATTAGCACATAATTCTAGAATTCGTGGGATATAAATAAGTATGGCATTAATGGAGAGAATAAAGACCATTATGAGAGAATAAAAGAAAAATTAGATAGGAAAGAGAAGAAAAGATAATGACCTAAAGTTTACATAAGCAACACACATTCGTGAGCAAACAATTTCATTTTTGGAGAGAGAAAGAGGACATATCATCTGGATCTAGTAAAGGCAAGTCGAACGAGAACGGCCAGAGAGGCAACAACGGTGCAGGGAGAACGAGACAGGGGCGACGAGAGAACAAGGAGGGTGCAGTCAATAGTTTTTGACGAATCAAAATAAGGACAAACATGTGAAGAGGTGGGTGAACTAAAATCACCTGGCACGACTTTGAATAGATCTAATGAAAAGTTACGAAGATCTAATGAAAAAATGCAGGAACGGTCATGTTGTTCCTTCTAATTACATAATTGTCGATTGTTTGTTTGAAGAATTCGATTAGTATTGTGTTGATCTTCCTAGATGAGTGCTATGATGTAGAAACTATGTTGTTATGTTACTCTGTTAACGCTTAATGCATTTCATGACTGAAATCGGTCGGGAAGCCTCCGTCGTCACGATCGTGCCATCCTTTTGGCACGCCTGTGCCACCTCCGTTACGGCCGTGCTACCCCACTGACATGCCCGTGTGATAATCGAATAGTCAGCAGAACCGTTAACTTCAAAATCGGTCCACCGACTCATTGGATCGGTTGACGGCCCTCATGATCAAGCACGCTTGTGCCACCCCTCTGGTACGATCATGCCATACCTTGGTTGTATGCCTATAAACCGGTCGATTGACCTGCTTAATCGGTCAATCACTTTCATACTTGATCACAGTCGTGCCATCTTCCATCATATCGGTCGACCGATCCATCTGTTGATCGCCCTCGAGCTCAAGCACGCCCATGCCATCATACAGGCACGCCCGTGCCAATGTCCCTATGCTACACCGCACACCCGTCACATACTAGGCACAACCGTGCTATCCCCATAAGCACGGCCGTGCCGGTAGTCTGTCACGGCCATTCCAAGCTATAGAACCCCCCCCCCCCCCATTACATTCATCCATTTCCCTTGATTATGGTTTGAACATTATCTATTTGACTTATTATTATAATTGATTTTAATGTCATGTCCTCACTAAGATCCATACCTGACTTCTAAGCATGATTCAAGATTGATAAATACGGATAAGTAAAGCAAGCATACTTCAAGATTAAGAAGTTTGGATAAGTAAAGCAAGCATGAACATCAAGTCAAGTATCGTTATGACATAATTATCAAGCGTACTATTGATTCCAAGTTTAGCCTGTATCTTCTGATTCCATTGATTATTGATATTCATCGATTTCTTCATGTTATGACTTATGACGATCTTATGATCCATCTGTTCAATATAAGTACATTGCTCTAATTTTGATTTAAGTTATTCAAAGTTATGCATTGTATATTCCATTGGTTCCCCACTAGGCCGTAAAACTTATAGGAGGACCTCCTCCCCTACGTTTGATTTTCACAGGGTTAGGTCAATATTTTGAGATTGAAAATGCTAGTTCTTTTGAGAATTTTTATGGTTAACTTGGACTGAGAAAACGAAAATAAAGTTAAACTGCCATTTGTCCATATTTCTAGAAAAAGTGTTCCTCTTCTGAATGAAATTCAATGGGGTCCATAGAAACCATATGGTGTTCAGTAGATGTGCTGTGACAGAGCTCTGGCGACGATAAGCACATGAACCAAAGGGCCTTATTATTTATTTATGTTCCTTTCGCATTGCAAATTGATGTACTTATTATGATATCATTATGTGAAGACCAAGTAGTGACTCTTTAATTCCATACCATTTATTACCTTACGTATTTCTTAGTTATTCTATCTTTTTATTTAATGATGTATTATGATGTTTGACCGAGTCTTGGTCAATATAATGGTCAATGCCATAGCGTTTGTTGCATTTTTAAGTTGATCTTCGTCGCGTGGTGTTGGTCGATTTGGGGTGTTACATTTATGGTATCAGAGCCTAAAGTTGAGACTCTCTTGATGTCCTATTGTATAAGATAGTATGGTAATTATTTATGTGCTTTCGCCGAGCAGTCGTCACATCCTCCACCGTAAAGTACAAGTAAGATCTTTCTTGCTTTATGCTACTCTTTATTGATCTATTGATACATATTTTATATGTGGTTTATTTCTAAGGAGCTTATTTTGTGTGGTAGAAATCAACCTAAATGGTACTAGTGATTATACAAAAAGGGTCATAAAAGTTATGATAAGTAACAAACATGTGGATAATTATTACCTACATGAAGAATCAATTTTAGAAATATTTAAAGAATAAAATATAAGAAATGTTTTTGTATCTTATAATTCATATTTTTCATCTCTTCCATAATCGTCCTATTCACGGACTTCTTCTACTGACTGCAGTAGTACGAAGAGAAAAATGAGTAGGCATATCAGTTGCAAAGAATGTAGATGTGTGAGAGAAAGGAGGGAATTATAAGAATAAATAAAAGATTCGTCTCACACAACAAGTAGGTGTGAGATAGTTCCAATTAGTTGAAGTGAAATTATATGAAACCAAGCATGTCTAAGTTATGATTTACTGTTATGACTTATATGTTCCATTGGTTTAACAAGATAGGGGTTTAATGAATTATCTTATATGTTTATATTGATAAGTATGAACTCGTAGTGTTCGTTGTGCCTTAAGACCTCATATGGACTCTAATCAAATCCTAATCGAATCCTCTAATTTATTAATCCTCTGTCCATTCGATTTATTATCGATTGAAATGAATTTAAAGAAGAGTCAGAGCTCTGCTCAATATGGCCTTGATCGATCTACAGGTCGAAAAAGAGGTCCACTATAATGGGGGAAAGTTATGTCAGACTAAAGAGATATCATCTCCTTTGAGGGATGTTTCGGCTTAGTACGAAGTTTATCCTCACTTATGTTATGACCTAGAGCGAGGTCATCTCCTTCGACGGATGTTTTCGCCTAGTGCGAAGTTTATCCTCACTTATATTATGACCTAAAGCGATGTCATCTCCTCCGAGGGATGTTTTCGCCTAGTGCGAGATTTATCTTCACTTATGTTATCGCCTAGTGCGAGGTCATTTCCTCTGAGGAATGTTTTTGGCTAGTGCGAGGTTATCCTCATCTTTACGGATGTTGCCGCCTAGTGCGAGATCATCCACACCCTTACAAATGTTTCTGCCTTGCGCAAGGTCATCTTACCCAACAGGGTTGGCCATGGCACATAGTTGCACCTTGTGTGCTGGCAATGGTATACCCTTAAAGAAAGCAAATCTTTTCTAACAAACGAAAGTATGAAAGAATGAATGGTCAAAAGATATATGAAATGACTTCGTCCTTAAGAACAAAGAACACGAATGAAAGAACACGAAGGATAGAACATGAATGAGGAACAAATACCCATCATTCTTCTTAAGGATTAGTGATGATATATGTTTAAGAATAATAAGGATGAACATGTACGAAATTATGATTCTCATTATTAATGTCAAGTTAATAAGATAGACAATTGTATGAAAAGGGACCAATGCATGACATTAAAATGGATTAGAGTATGATATGGAAATGGACTATGGTCGATTATGGAAATGGACATAGTTATGAATGAAGTAAAGAAGAGATGATACATGAAATGAATATGAACTATGTTTGTATGCTCACTGGATGGTAGTTAATCTTAGATGTAGGTTGGAATTGTTTGTAGAATGTAATGTTTTAGAAACTAATTGAAATATAAGGACTTTCGCAAATGACCTGTGGTTCTGCCTTGTAGAAACAATCGACCGACCCTGGATTGGACGTCCATTATCGAATGGTAGAACATAGTTGACTGTCGACCGATCGAAACTCTCGATCGAAAGTCCGTGGATGTTCTTTAAGATACCTTCATACCTATAAGATGAATAATTTTCTCAATTTTGCCTCAGTCATGTGGATCAATTACGATCCTAACCATGATTCTTATATACGGATGAGCCTCCTTATTGACTTTAAGGTAAGGAATGACATCGTTAAGGCAAATGGTAATTGAATAATAATGCAAAAGAACAAGGGACAATGTGCAAAGGATACAAATGATTGCTTGTCTTTTTACATTGATGATTGTTTTGTTTTCTTACTTTATTGCTTGAATTCATTCCATGTGTTTGCCTGCATTTATTATGTTTTATTAAGGACTTATGTTATGTAGAGTGCATAAATTATTTGTGTTCATTATGGATTGGATTTTATCATGTGTTATATTGACTTATCAACCCCTCAGTGTAGATATTGTTCCATGTTAATAGTGATTTAGAGTGCTTTTCACTCCTCTATGACTATTATATTGATTCATTCTTCTATACATAGAGTGAAAGATAACTTCAAAAGGAGAGAACTTGCCATGGTGATATATATAACCACTGGCCTTCTATGAAGTTATATGACATGATATTACAACGAAAAGATCAATAGAAGACAATGCAAGGTAAACTAAGAAGTTAAAGTTAAGAAGCTTCCATGATTAAATTATCAAACGAAGCATTGATCCAAGGGGTCGAGACAAAGGAAAGATATTGAATGACATTGATTAATGTGTCATCTTATTTCAATGACATAGATTTCCAAGAATGATCCATTCTCAAATAATTTATAAGACTTTTGATTGATTCCAAATATAAATTGTCTCATATGATAATTACCTATATTTTGTACTTTGGTCAATCCCTCAAAATATCTGATCTAAGTCGAAGGTCAAGTGATCATACCCCCCAAACGACGATCATCACATGATACCACCAAGATATCGACAATGGATGATGCTAATCATTGATTTTCATTGAATTAAAATAAATTACGAATCCTGAATCCTTATGGATGTCAGATGTATATCGAATCAACAACTATGAATGTTCAAACGTATATTAGATTAATAATCATATTGTAATTTAACTCACATATACAATGATCCTAAGAATTTATGAGGTTATGAATTAATGATAAATTATTTTGCAATTCCAATGTTAAAAGACTTAGAAGTATAAGAATTCCATAAGAAGGGACCCAATGTTGAAAAGAATAACGGATGGTAAGTATAAAGACCCAAGATAATGTTGGAGTGTGATCAATTAATTGTACCTAATTATAACTATCTTAGGTTGGGGATAAGTCAAATATCAAGATAAAAGAAAAGATAATAAGCATATATAATGTTGAAAATTATAATTAAATGAAATTTCAGAAGAGTAAATATATGTGCTTGATCGTTAAATTCAGATATACTAATGTGAATGAAAATAATGATAAGCATGTTCAATAACACTCCTTTCAAGGAGGTTATTGACCCAAACAATTATAATAGTATACATTGAAATTTTGGTAGATAAGAGAACTATCTAGACTTTGGAACACATGCTGAGAGCATGTACATTTGATTGGCATGGTAGCGGGAACGATCATTTATATTTGATCTAATTTGCTTATGATAATGACCACCATTCCAATATTTTAGGATATCGTTCGATTATATTGGCGACCTTGTTGTTCACCCACCCAATTGGGTGAAATTGGCAAAGAGAAAATCATGAATGAAGAGGATATGTTAAGAAGGTCGAACTAATTAAGAAAAGGTTAAAAACAGAGGAGCTACGCAAACGAAGGTATACGAGAGCAAATTGTTAATGATGGTGAGCCGATGCTACTGAAAGTTTCCTATATGAAATATGAGATGCAAATAGGTAAGCAAGGAGCGATTAGTCCTCAATACGATGGACCATTTAAATATTAAAGTTAGTCAACAAGGCTACATATAGGTTGATTCTACTCTCTCCTTATGGAGGAGTGCATTACGTATTTCATGTGTTCCCACTCAAGAAGTACAAGCACGATGCTGCTAACATCATCGGAATCGAGGAACATGATATAGCCGCAGACCTCACATTTGTCGAGTATTTGACTCATATTATGGAACGTAAGGTACAAAGCAGGGAGAAAAAGGATGTACCCTTTGTCAAAGTAATCTAACATTTCCATCACGCTAAGGAGGAAATGTGGAAGCTTGAGTCGAAAAATGGACCAAAAGTATTTGCATCTTCTCAATAAATTCTCTACCTGATACAAAATTCGAGGACGAATTTTATTTTGAGGAGGTTATAATGTAATAACTCAAAAAAAAAGAAGCAAATCAAGTTGAAATGGGCAACTAAAGAAGAGGGAGAGAAAAATTAGCACACAATCCCAGAATTCATGGGATCTAAATAAGTATGGAATTAATGGAGAGAATAAAGACCATTATGAGAGAATAAAAGAAAAATCGGATAGGAAAGAGAAGGAAAGATAATGACCTGAAGTTTCCATAATCCACACACATTCGGGAGCAAACATTTTCATTTTTGGAGAGAGAAAGAGGACATCTCATCTGAATCTAGTAAAGGGGCAAGCCGAACGAGGACGGCCAGAGAGGAGACAACGGTGCAGGGAGAATGAGGCAGGGGCGACGAGAGAACAAGGAGGGTGCAGTCGATAGTTTCGACGAATCAAAACAAGGACAAACACGTAAAGAGGTGGATAAACTAAATCACCTTGCACAACTTTGAATAAATCTAATCCACTCCCTGTCATGATCTGATCTTGTTAATGTATGGAAGTTATGAAGATCTAATGAAAAGATGCAGGAACGGTCCTGTTGTTCTTTCTGATTGCATAATTGTCGATTGTTTGTCTGAAGAATTCGATTAGTATTGTGTTGATATACCTAGATGAGTGCTATGATGTAGAAACTATGTTGTTATGTTACTTTGTTAACGTTTAATGCATTTCACGACTGAAATCGGCCGGAAAACCTTGCCACCCCTGTTACGGCCATGCTATCCCTCTGACACGCCCTTGCTATAATCGAATAGTCAGCAGAACCTCTAATTTCAAAATTGGTCGACCGACTCATTGATTGGTCGACTACCCTCATGATCAGGCACGCCTATCCCACCTCTCTAGTACGGTCGTGCCATACCTTGGTTGTATGCCCATAGACCGGTCGACCGACCCGCTTAATCGGTCGATCGCTTTCATACTTGATCATAGTCGTGCCATCTTCAAGAACGTCTGTGCCACCACTATCATGATCGTTCCACCCTTCAAGAATGCCCATGCCTTAATCGACCGTATGAACCATCATACCGGCTGACCAATCCATCGGTCGATCGCCCTCGAGCTCAAGCATGCCCGTGCCAAAGTCCCTATGCTACACCGCCCGCCTGTCACATACTAGGCACGACTGTGCTATCCCCATAGGCATGGCCGTGCTAATAGTCTGTCACAGCCATTCCAAGCTATAGAACACCCCCTCCCCCCTTTATTACATTCATCCATTTCCCTTGATTATGGTTTGAATATTGTCTGTTTGACTTATGATTATTCATGATTATGATTGATTTTAATGTCATGTCCTCACTAAGATCCATACCTGACTTCTAAGCATGATTCAAGATTGATAAATACGGATAAGTAAAGCAAGCATGTTCAAGATTAAGAGGTATGGATAAGTAAAGCAAGCATAAACATCAAGTCAAGTATCGTTATGACATAATTATCAAGCGTATTATTGATTCCAAGTTTACCCTATATCTTCTTATTCCATTGATTATTGATATTCATCGATTTCTTCAAGCTATGACTTAAGACGATCTCATGATACATCTATTCAAGATAAGTATATTGCTCTACTTCTTATTTAAGTTATTTAAAGTTATGCATTGTATACTCTATTGGTTCCCCACTAGGCTGTAAAACTTATGGGAGGACCTCTTCCCCTGTGTTTGATTTCCACAAGGTCAAGTCAATGATGGTGTTGAGTAGATGTGTTGCGACAAAGCTCTGACGATGATAAGCATATGAACCAAAGGGCCTCATTATTTATTTATGTGCCTTTCGCATTGCAAACTGATGTGCTTATTATGATATCATTATGTCAAGACCAAGTAGTGACTTTTAATTCCATAGACATTTATTACCTTCCGCATTTCTTAGTTATTCTATCTTTTTATTTACTGACGTATCATGATGTTTGACCGAGTCTTGATCAATATAATGGTCAATGCAATAGTGTTTGTAATGTTTCCAGGTTGATTTTTGCCACATGGTGTTGGTCGATTTGGGGGCGTTACAATATCAATGTGCCACCTCTCCAACCGCATGCCTCTTGCCACCTTTCTTCCCAAAGCCCCACGCTGCCCCTCACCACCTCACCCTGTTGTGGAGATCCTTCCCCAATTGCCAAGAGCATGTCATCGTCAAGCCGCCTAGCCCTCTCCATGCATGGCCAGAAGTAGCTCATCTTGAGCAGTTGCACAATGTTATATTTTGTGGTCAAAATTTGTAACTAATAGAGGCAATTGCATGGTATGATAATCACCTTCATTAGAAAGTAAAAGGCTTTTCAGTATCTTATCAAACCAAATTTAGAAGTTCCTCAAGATGCTCTTTGATACACAACATTTATGAACCTTTTCTTCTTAATTATATTGAATTGAAATCCTTATGAATAAAGGGTGGGTGGTTAATATTGTTCTTTTGGGCGCAATTGATACTCATGTGATTTATGAATCCTTTCTTGTCAACCATATTGAATTGAAAGCCTTATGAATGGTGGTGAGTGGTTAATTGTAGCATCCTATAGTTCATGAAAATAATGTTCGTTTTGAGCCTTTGACACACCAATTTAAAATTTGTTCTAATAATGAAGGTATAGTTAGAGATAAGCCTATCATCATTTTCATATTTTATCTATCTAGGATTATCATTGGTATTCTTGATCATTAAATCTTGAGTTGTTATATTCTTTACCCCTTAAAAATTCAACCTCCTCGTTGAGTATGATTCTTATTTTTTACATTATTCAAATTCATATGTGAGACTAACTTTCATACCATTCTATAACATATCGTAGCCCATCAAAATATTATTCATTTTAGGCCTTTGGCACAAATGAATTTATACAAGATGCTAAGTATATGTAAAAGCATGCATATATATGTTATTAATAAATTTGTTTAAATATTTTAAGTAATATAATTTTAGCTAGTGTTTTTGTCGCTCTCTCACTAATATAGCCTCCCCCACTACAAGAATTTTGTGATTTTGCGACGAATATATCTATCGCAAAACCTTTAAAATTCGTCGCAAATATGCCTTTGCGATAGATTTTCTGGCGGATAGTAGTTTGTTGGAAATTATGTCGTTGGAAGAATTATCGATGGTCCTTAATTATTTCTTATCCTCGAGAGAATGATATTTATACTCATCATTTTATTACTTGAATGATTAGTGCGCTTGCTATTGTCTTTAAGTCTGCATCAAGTTTTTTGTGCTGTTGTCGGGAACCAGTTAATAATTATTTGCTTATCTTACTTATTAATCTGAGAATTATTACCATTCATTGCCATTGGTGTGGTTGCAGGAATTGAATAGTTCATAATCCACACATCCTGGAGGGTTCTAGCACTAGTGCCTTGGGACATAGGCATAATACACGAAGCTCAGACGGACCAATGGTGTTGACCCTAAGATAGAGAGAAGTGTCAGAAGATTGAAAAAGAAAATTTCTACTATTGTTAAAATGGCATATCAATAAAGGTAAATTGAGAACCAACTATCACCATTGCCACCTATGTACATAACTATGAGAGACTACACTATGAGACCAGTTGACGAAAGAGGGAGTATTACACTTCTTGACATTGGTGCTAACAATTTTGAAATCCAGCAGGGGACAATTCAAATGATTTCAATAACATTTTGGAGGAGATAGGGATGAGGATCCGTTCAGCCACATCACAAAATTTATTCAATTGTGCTCAACTTTCAAATTTGAAGGAGTGACTGGCGATGCAGTTCGACTAAGACTTTTTCCTTTCTCTCTGAGAGGAAAATCTTACACTTGGCTTACCACACTTCCCATGGGCACCATAAGAGCTCGGGATGACATGTGTCAAGCATTTCTTAACAAATATTGTCCACCCCGAAAAGTTGCTAGATGCTTATCTGAAGTTTCTTCTTTTTGCCAGGATACAAAGTCTATGCATGAAGCTTAGGATAGATTCAAGGATCTCATCAGTAAAGTTTCAAATCATAACATCCCTCTTTACCAACAAATCTAGTACTTCTACAATGGAGCATCAATAGAGATAAAGGACAAGATCGACATTGCTGCTAGAAGAACTATTACTGACATATCTCCTTAATATCTCTATAAGTTATTTGACAATCTTGCCTTGAATAACTGGAAAAATGCAAAAGCAAAAAAGACTGGATTGAATTTATCAAGTTGATAAGGCTACTCACATTCAAGCCCATTTAGATGCCCTAGCAAAGAAAATGAATATGTTGATGATTAAAAAATCTGTCAACAAAGTTTCGAACATCATATGTGACATATGTGGAGGAGGGCTTCCTAATCATGAATGCCATGTATGAATTTTAGTCAACACAATTTTGAGGATGCTAACTATGTGTCTAATAATATTTTCAAGAACAATATAGGGGGAAACCCTTACAATAAAGGACTACAGACTCCTCCTGATTACTCTTGGGTGAATAATAGGCGTCCAACACAACCCTTTGCTTATCAACCTCAAACCGAACCTGGGAGTAATTTAGAAGATGTCCTATCAAAATTCCTCATTATTGTAGAGATCAAGTTCACTAATCAAGATGCATCAATCAGAAAGTTAGAAACTCAAATTGGCCAATTAGTAAACATGGTATCTGAAAAATAGCTAGGAATCTTGCCTAGCAACATAGAGAAAAATTCAAGAAAGCAAGTGAATGCAATCACCTTAAAAAGTAGCCACTCAGTGCCCTTACTAGACCCTTAAAGGTGACAAGGGCAAAAGTCAAATTAATGACTGTAACTTAAAACTGCACTGCCTAAAACCCTTTCATTTTTACTTCTTTTAGTTTCTTAATTGTGGAATAGATTTGATTTTAACTTAGTTGTGTTCATGTTCAGGAAAACTTCGGATACGGTCGCGCATGATATTTTCATGACCGTTCTCAAAACCTGAAGGATATTCATTCTGTCTCGGTCACCTCTGAGACCAAGCTTTACCATCTTTCTGTTTCTTCAGGACATATGATGCAGAGGGCCAGACCACAAACTTGACCACAGAGCACTAAGCAACTACACACATGACACGTCAGAGGTACACATATCATCTCAAACAGGGCCACTATGCATTATTCCCTCCATCGCCACCTCCAGAATACTAAGTCTTGGTCATTTCTTCTCCTTTACTTTACATTTTCTCACTTATGTAATTTTCTTTTCTCTTACTTGTTCAAGCCTAACACTGAGGGTAGTCTCAGGTTCTAGCTTGGGGGAATTAACTTTTTGCATGGCATGTTTACTTGAATAGTATTGAGTTATAGTCTTGTGTTAGTTCTTTGATAAAGTCAGTGTCTTGTTTTAGTTCTATTAGTGCATCATTTCTCTTTCTCATGCTACGTATTTTTATTGCCTTAAAGTTCAATGTCAAGGCATTGCTTATCCTATGAAATTCGATTACAGCGCTTTTTATCAAGTATCACCAGAATATTGGGAAATGGTAGAAGTTTGTTGCCGAGCTAAAGAATTTACTCTTTAATTATGCACTTCTGAAGTTTTCTACTATGATATGTGTCCTTATTATATTTGTATCTTTCTTGAAAATATTAAGTCTCTTTGGAGCTTATAATTATGCTATTTTAATGCTAAAATGCAAATGAAAAGAGGGCTAGTTGAGCCACAACAATTAAATGAAAAGTATATAGTACTCTATGAAACCTTGTTGTGTTCGGGTAACTAGACCCGTAGGAGATTCTTGCCTGGTGACCTAAAGGTATCTGCTCTGAGATTTGTCAATCGAAAGCCCATTACATAGATCACTTGTGCAATATGAAATATTACTAAATTCTTAAGTGAAAACAAATTAAATGTTGAAATGTAAAATGATAATAGTTTGAAAATAAGCTCCTTAAAGACTTGTGGTTCAATATTGATGCCTTTATAAGATGGATTAATATTGTATGTAGATATGTAGGAAGGACATGGTTGAGGGTTGAGAATTTTGTAAAGCTAGGCTTGGATTGAGAAAAGATATCTCAGTGATAGATGTATAAAAGAACAGTAAGAGGAAAGTATTGGGTATTGCAATGGAACAGGGCTTTATCTGACAAAATTGCTTACAGGACAAGCAAAATATCTAGCTTGGGAGAATTTGATACACGAAATTCATGCATAATTTTTAGGCTAATTTATTCTAATTTTAGAATTCTTTTGTGTTTTAAATTGGAAAAATTATTTTAAATGCAAGAAAATTCTTTTGAGATTTATTATTACCTAAGTTTGGTTAAATTTATAGTAGGAAATGGAAATATGCTGGAGTTCGGTCGAAAAGCCAAGGAAAATGATTCTCAGCACTGTCACGGCCGTGCACAAGTTATGAACATTTGTGACAGAAAGTATGGCCATCTAGAGGATCTGACACGGTTGCGATACTCGTCTTCACGGCCATGCTATACTTCTTCACGCTTGTGCTTCTGTTTGATGAAGATCATGTTCTATCACCGTCGTGCATGGGAGAGGCACGACCGTGCGAGATCAAAGTTGAGAACTTCCTTTTGTCATGGTCGTGCTACTTAAATGTCGCGACCATGACGGCGGTATGTTAGGCCATTTTATCCATAGTTTTTATAAGATTTTGGATTATTGAGTCAAGCTACGGGGAAAGGTATTTGAGGTTGAAGGCTTGACGAAGGCGATCAGAGGTTACAACGAAGTTCTACTGGAAACTCGAGAGAGGGTGGTAGAATTAGGAATAGTTCCTTTTGCTCTTTTATTCTTTTTCTAAAATATTATTTAGATTGAAGTACTCTAGTTTTATGGAGTAGTTCTTTAGGATTTTCTTGATTGAATGCTACTCTGTGTGAATTCTTCGTACATTTAGTTGATGAATCAATAGCATGTTAGATAATTTTCTTATTTTTTTATGCTTGAGATTTGTTCCTTTAAATATTTTTATTATCTGAAAAGATGTTTAAAGATTCCCTAGTATTTTCTCTAATCTTTCTCTTGCATGTCACTTTTGGAGATCCAATTGTGTAGCTGTTAAGGTGATTTGAAAAAATCCTTAACTTTATATTACAGTTGAATGCATTTTGAGATTTAATACATTAGAATAAAAATCGAAAGGATTAATCTCTTTTTTTATTTCAAAATAGGATTTAAAGTTTAAAATATTGGTTAAATCAGTTTGGGATTTTACTTTATTAATTCATCATTTTTTGTCTAAGAATTTATACATGAGTAGTGGTATTAATCAAGAAAAATCCTATTCATCAATTTTATACTTTTAAACTCCATCGATCATAGCTCTATACTCATATTATTTATCCTTCATAATTTCATAAAACACAAAGTTATTATCTTTTCTCAGTTTATAAGTAAGAGAAGTTATTAATTATTTCTTGTCCTCGTGGGAACGATTCTTATACTCATCATTTTATTTGCTTGCTAGTGTCTCTAAGTTCGCATCATGCATGTGAAGCATGATCCAAGCCATTTAGATGTGATCTAACAGCTCATACAAAGATGTGAGATCTGAACCGTCTAAAAGTGATCCGACGATTGTGATAACATCTCTCTCTCTCTCTCTCTCTCTCTCTCTCTCTCTCTCTCTCTCTCTCTCTCTCTCTCTCTCTCTCTCTCTCTCTCTCTCTCTCTCTCTCTCTCTCTCTCCCTCCCTCTCCCTCCCCCCCCCCCCCTTCCTCCCTCCCTCCCTCCCTAGATCTAAACTTAGGCGTCAATCTTCGGGTTCATCGAAGATGACACCGATGAGTTGGAGGCAGGCGCAGCGTGGATGATGCCATTGTTGAAGATTTGGGCGGTGTGAATCTAGTTGCTCGCGGTATCGTTCGTATCTGCAGGCACATACCCGACGTTGTTGCATTGTTGGAGATTGAGAGAAAGAAAGAGATTGGTAGAGGTAGAGACAAACGGGGAAATTTTTTTTGTGGGGAAAAATCCAAAGCCCGATTGTCGCCTCACCGGAGATCGAGAGCGGGAGAGATATATTCTCAAAAGGGGTGTCTCCTCATCGGAATCGAGAGAGGGAGAGAGAAAGGGGAAAAAATTTTGTGGGAAAAAATCCAAATGTTGGATTCTCACCTCGTCGGAGATCGAGATTCACAAAAGTGGCGTCAACTCATCATAGATCGAGAGAGGGAGAGAGAAAAGAGAAAATTTTTTTGTGAGGAAAATTATAGAAGATGCTTGATTCTCGCTTCGTCAGAGATCGAGAGAGGGAGAGAGAGATTTGCAGAATGGTGTCGCTTCGCCGGAGATCAAGAGAGGGAGAGAGAGATCGTGAGAAAGGGAGAGAGAGATTCGCAAAGGAGAAAGTTTTTTTGGGGGGAAAATCTAGATTGGGCTCGTGAGATGTACGATAGTGAATCACATTTGATAGTTCAGCATGCGCGATCATGTGAGCCGTATGATGTCATTTAGACGTGCAAGATAATGCTTTACACAGTGTGAAATAGAGGACGCTTCACACTCTCATTTTACCCTATATATATATATATATATATATATTCAAATGTTGATGATCCGTTAATTTTTATAAGTAATTATTAATATTAATGGAGTAAATGCCCATTGGTTAATGGTTCATAGATTAAGGACTAATCAATATTTATGGCACCCAAAGAAATCATTCCTTTGTCTTAGGAATGTTTTCAGTGGTAGGAGGGATTTTTCTCAACACACTTAAAGGGATATTGCTCATAAACTTTCATCAGATGTTTTAGAAGTTCTCCAATCTCTCATGATCTATCCGAATTAGGCTTTTCTATAGGCTGCAAGATGTTAGCTTCTATAACTTCCAAAGAGTTTGTAGAAGCCCCAAAAAAGCCTGCACTTTTGAGATGTCAAAGGGATGTGTTCACACAACTCCCAGCACACACTATTCTTGGTTCTAGATATAATCACTCAGCAATTAGCATAATTATCGCCCAATCATTTCAAAATACACCCATAGTGAGCCAAACTTAAGACAATATCACACATGAATTCTCAAAAGTAAATATATTTAGACTAAGAAACTTTAATGAACATTATTTAAATTTAGCCACTCCAGCAAATGGATCTATCTGCAGAGAATAAAGAATACGTCAAGATCCAAAACGGACATGCACCAACACATCATCTCTCTCTCTCTTCCCATGCACACGAAGATGGAGAGAAATAGAAATATCGAGCATAAGAAACAAGAAATTAATAGGAAAATAGACGACGCATGCCAAGCTCAATGGCAGGCATTAATTGCGAGAGCGGTCGCTTAGAAGCACTGGAACTCCTTGGGCGCAGACTTGCCGCAGTAGTTGAGGACGAGGCTGAGGTCGACGGGGATGTTGAGGTTGATGCCGAGCACGTTGCCCTTGATGGCGGTGCAGAGGCACACGGCGGCCTCCAGGTCCAGCAGGCCGTCGATGATGGTGCAGCAGTCGCAGGGCTGCTTGGGGAACTTGCCGACGCCCACGTTGATCAGGCCGTTGAGCACGTTGGCGCACGCCGACAGCTTCAGGGCGTCGACGGGGCACTTGCCCTTGCGGGAAGGCGTCGGGGTGGCCGGCGTCGGGGTGGGCTTCGGCGTGGGGCAGCCGTTGCCGCAGGCGCTGGTGAGGGTGAAGAAAGTGAGGTTGAAGGCGAGGAAGAGGACGGCTGCTGATGAGGCCTGATCGCCATGGCTTCTGTATATGTATAGAAGATAGCAAAGCACGCACCTGGAACTAGTAGTGGTAGCTAGTGAGTGCAGTGCGCTTGGTGCTTGTGATGCATGGCTTGGTGTTAGTGCGAGGTATATATAGAGCAAAGGGAGCATGACAACTGGGGTTATAATACAAATATCGAGTTGTAAGAAAGATGCAAAAGACAGAGATAAGAGCTGGCGAACCAAGAGAGCATACGTCCATGCATGGCGCGGAGCAGCTTAAAAGCCAGCAATTATTTGGATGGTGATCTGGAGGAGCACTCCAAGTTGTTATATGATCCCCATTTTTATAACAAAGAACATAATGTAATATATAACATAAGAATATAATATTTTTGTATGCAAACACTATTAACTTATCAACGTGATGCTGCATGTTTTTGTTTAAAAAAATATATATATATAACATAAGAATATAGTAAAATTTAAAATTTTGGAGGAAAAGAAATATATTAAAAGTGATTGCATATATATGTATATATAATATAGTTAATATAGGTTAAGATAGTAAACAACCGTTAGAGGTAGACACATTTGATGTGATCTTCCTTGCGGAGCCTTAAGTTAATTTTAAATTAATATTCATACCTCATAAAATTAAGTGAACCATCCATACCTCATAAAATTAAAATGTATATCTGGAGGCCCCGGCCCCCCACGAACGTTATAGTTTAGTTTAGTTTAGTTTAATATTCGGAGTTACATTTTAGTTTAGTTTTATTTGTTAATTCTTAAAATTTCTTAGACCTAATTAATGCATGTGAAATTACTTCATATAAAGTTAACTTCGCGCATTGGCATAATGATTAACTGAAACATATATACCCTACGTAAATAGCAGGCATCTTGCAACATTTAGCGAACCGGTTACATTTTTTGAAACAAATATTGTGCTGTAAGACGTATACTTTATACGTTGAACCACTTGGTAACATCTTCATCCATTAGGAATTTTAAGTTAAATTTATTAACAAGGGACGAGACCCGGGTGCACAACTTATTCTTGCTTAAGTTAAATTTTAAGTTAAAATCCTAATGAATGCATAATATTTTTCTTAGAATCATCACCCGGTACATTCAGGTACATGACGCGAGATGATGTTATCGAATTAATTGAGCTCCGCGATGAACCAACTTCCAATTTATAAATAGTATGCATAGTTATTAGCGACGCACGAGTTAAATCATCGATATCATTTTCCCATTAGGCAATCCAAAAAAAGAAGCTAGAATTAATTAGTCAACATAAAATTTTATATAGAATGTAATTAATCTAGCATTTGTATGTTTCTCCAACTGCATGCAGATTTACGTAGGAGGCAATTCATGAAATTGTACTACAGATTCGTTCTTAATTTGCCCACAATATCGTACCAACTGTGATGGATTATTATAGAAATGAGGGAAAAGATGACTCCAGTACTATATATCCAACTTGATCATTGGAACATGTCGTGCATGGACCAAGCTAGAAAATGGAAGCAATGGCACTACGAGTTCATAAAAATTGTCTGATGTGAAGCAAATAGCAATTTAGTTTGTAATATAATAGACGCTAAAGTGCTTCTTTAAAAGATTCGTTCAAAAGGTTATAATTCAGAGTTACAATATATAGAGATTTATTATTATTATTATAAAATATGCTAAATTAAATGGGCGTGAAACACTCGTAAATTAAAGAATTTCACTGTAGAATGCCTATCATCACCCCTTGTTCTTACATCAAAGGCTGAGATTGAAATGACTGTCCTCTCCTTACAAGTCGACCACCGTCGAGCACTTCGCTAATGCTCATCGAGTCCCACATCAATGTGCCACCTCTCCACCTGCATGCCTCTTGCCATCTCTCTTCCCGAAGCCCCGCGCCACCTCTCCCCGTTGTTGGGATCCTTCCCTGATTGCCATGAGCACGTCGTCGTCTAGCCACCCAACCCTCTTTGAAAGTAGCTCATCTTGAGTAGTTGCATATTTTGTTGTCCAAATTTGTTAAAGCTAGTAGGAACGTCTCTCAAATTTGAGCTCAATTTAAATATCAAATTCTAGGTGATGATATATTTATTTGGTTCTTCATAACTTAATTACATATAATATCCACTAAAAGAAAATAGAGCTTGTGATAGAATTTTTCTACATCACAAAAGAATAAAAATGTGTCACTAGTAATAATATGTGATAGATTTGTAATAAAAAATGTGGTCACAATTGATTAAACCACAAAAACTTTTTGTGACAAAATTAAATCCTCACAAAAATTTTGTGACAGAATTATTAATCACAATATCCATCACAAATAGAAAATTACAAACCATAGAAATATTATGCAAACCCTCACAAGTTGTGATGCCTTTGTGAGTGATTATTTGTGACATATTTGTGATAAATTTATGATGATATTGCGAAGGATTTATAATAGGTTATTTTGCGACAATATTGTGAGAGATGTATTTGTTATGGATTTGTGATGGAATTCCTTGTGACAATATTGCGATTGAAACTTTCTTATGGATTTGTGACTAACTTTATGTGACAAAATTTGACACTAAAAATAATTATAATTTTTGCAATAAAAAATATATCCACGGTTTATGCTCATTATAACAGCTTCTTTTTATGCAAACACCACTATTCATAGTATTTCTTCTTCGATCGTGATGAATGTCAAATAAGAATTCATCCGTAAAGTATCCTTTGTAACATTGAATGATACGTGATGAGCCTCGTGCTATATCCATGATTCTTTTGTCCACTTGGGTCATATTCTTTGTGACCTATATAAAAAAAATAATTGTAGCCAATTATATTGGATAATTTATTATAGAATGAATGTAAAACATTTCCTACTTACATATTCATTCAACCAATTTGCAAACTGACCCTCATGTAACCTTTCTCTTTGCTCATGGATTTAGTTGATACAACATTTCATTATATATCTTAAAATTGTACAATTTTCAATAGTTAGTATCATTGTTAACAACATCATTCTAATTCAAATTCATAATCCTTACTCAATGTATGACTTGATTTCAGGTATATTCAATAAAAACATAGACATGTGCAACATCCATCTCAACAACAAACATCATTCTTCTTGTACCACCGCCAAATGATCGACCAAGATGGCAAAAAATAGAGAGACACCCCAGTGACTCAACATCACCACCATCATCATTTCTAAGTACTTGAGTCAAATTTGTTCGAACACTTGGCTCAAAATAAAATGAGCAAAATGTCAAAATTCTTGAATGATGTATGCCACACAAATAGATCCTTCAACGCATGCCTTATTTTTCACCTCTTTCTTCAAGTTTTGCATGTACCGAAAAATATTATTTATCATATTTAAATAGTTAAATTTAAATCCAAGTGATCATTGGGATTTATGTACTTATGATTCAACTGGATACATCCAACGATATTGGACATGCCCATCAACTTTAACTTCATAAGCTAGATGAATTACTAAGTGTTCCATCAAATCAAAAAATCTCGATTGCAATATCTTATCAAGTTTACACAAGGTTTCCACAATATTTTTTCTCAAGTATCTCCATATGGCCAACTCGTATAACCTTTGAACATATGTCTCTAAAAAATTACTAATCTTTGTCAATGCATTCCATATGGGAGTAGGCAATAAACCACAGAAGGCAACATGAAGCAATCTTTCCATCATCACATGACAATCATGATTTTTTAAGCTAAATAATTTATTGTCATCAATACTTACACATCGAGATATGTTGGAAGCATAGCCATCAGGAAGCTTAAGTTCTTTAAGCCAAATAGGAACATCCTTTTGTTGTTTCTTGTTTAGTGTGAAAGAAGCTTTGAGTTTAATAATTTTTCCATTTGAGTGTATTAGGTCTAGCTCATGTCGCTTGCATAATTTAATCATCTTTTCTTGCTTTAATGTTGCCTTTACTTTTGTTCTTAACATCCATCACAGCGAAAAATATATTTTCAAACACATTCTTCTCTATGTGCATCACATCAAGATTATGTCGAATCAAATTAATGTGCCAATAAGGTAATTCCAAAAATACTTATTTTACCCAATTATGTTGCACATCAAAATCATCTATATTTTGTTTGCCAACATTTGTTCCATATGTGATTATTAGGGAGTTTAGAAACTCGATTAAGCATCTCAAGTCCCGATAATCGTGGAGGAGGCGAATCTCTCACAAGAACTCCTTTCTTAAACTTATCTTTTTGTTTTCTATAAGGATGATCTTGAGGTAAAAATTGACGATGGCAGTAAAAAAAGGATGTCTTCCCTCCATTTTCTAGCTTAAATGATTTGGTGTGTTCCATACAATGTGGGCATGCTAATCTTTCATGAGTACTCCATCCGGACAACATGGCATAAGCTAAAAAGTCACTGATTGTTCACATAACAGCCGCCTTCATTTGAAAGTTTTATTTTTTATTTGATCATAAGTGTTAACTCCGATATTCCATAATTCTTTTAGCTCATCAACTAATGGCCTCAAGAATATATCAATGTGTTCTCCATGACTCTTAGGCCCAGGAATAATCAGAGTCAGGAACATGTATGGACTTTTCGTGCACATACCAGGTGGCAAGTTATATACAGACACAACCACCGGCCAACAAGAGTAAGGACTGCCAAATTGTCCAAAAGGATTAAAACCATCAGTACAAAGTCCAATTCTTACATTTCTCGGATCCGAGGAAAAGATGGATGAGTTCTATCAAAATACTTCCATGCTTCACTATGAGATTGATGTGCCATGTACCCTTCTTGACATTGATTAAGTGCATGCCATGTCATATACTTTGATGTTTTTTTCTAACATAAACAATTTTTGAAGTCTTAGTGTTAAAGGCAAGTAACGCATCACCTTGTAAGGCACATCTTTTCGCCTATTAGGATGTCGTATCCTTTGTTTATATCGAGCATGCCTGCACAAATTATTTTTTCTACATTTTCCTTATAATATAAAATACAATTATTAATGCAAGCATCTATCTTCTGATAACCTAAACCAAGCTTCCCTAATTTCTTCTTCGAATGATAGAAGTCAGGCTCGAGCTTTTCATCTTTTAGTAGCACTTCTTTAGTTAAAGATAGAATACGATCATAGCATCTCTACCTTGCAATTTAACATTTGGGTCAAAGTTGATAGTTTTGTATGCTTTTTGCAGCCTCCCAAAGCGGCTCATCAGCATCTTTCAATAAATTATAAAACTTTACAACTTATGAATTTGGAGGTTCGATGTTAAGCTCCATATCAGGACTATTCATGTATTCATTAAGTTCAGGATCTATAGCATCCATCACCATCTTTTTATATGAATTTTTTGGCACTTCATGACTTGTACTAGAAGATGCATGTTTAGATTGTTCACCGTGAGCATCCCATGTGAAATATCCTTTTTAAAATTCTTTCGCACAAAGGTGGATAGAAATAATATCACGATCATAAAAATCGAATTCTTGCACCTCATGCATGGACATCTGATTTTTCCTCCTAAGCAATCCCTAGTTGGGAAAATGCAAATTCAATGAAAATTTGCACGCCTGCTTTGAATTCAGTTGTAATATATCCATTTGGGTCTACACAATACATCCAGCTACGATCACTTGACATATTCTTCAAACTACCAAATTTTCAAGCAATTGAGAATTTCATTAAAAGGCATAAAGGGGTCATTAATTTAATATGGTTCAGAACATTGATAGCAGCACATGAGAAAGAAATTTAGATCCCACACATTAGTAATGAGTCATAACAACACCATGATTTATTGACTTAAGAAAACTTGGAACATAGAATAATCTTAACATTCATTTATCTCTCAGCACTAGCATGACACTACAAAAAGTAAAAAAAAGGGAACAAGGAACAAACAAAATGACAGGAATCTACCCCTGCAATGTAGGGGCACATTAAAGCCCTCCATTCACATTTAAATATCCCAATATTGCTACATTTACAGTGCTTGGTGTTCTCATTATTGACTCCAAAATAAATCTCAAACATAGATGAAATTCTATTCTAATATTGTATATATATATATATATATATATATATAAGAAAGAAAGAAAGAAAGAAAGGAAAAAAGTTGACATGATGCTAAATGATCATGAGCACAAAAGTAGAATGCCTACACCCAGGGAAGACATTATAAATTATATATGTTTTTGGACTAAAAGCATTCTCCTTCTCAACTTTTCTCCTTATCTTTGTTTTACTTTGTGGGCACCATGCATGTTAATCTCTCTAAACCCTATTTTTGTTTACTACACAAATTCAAACACTACTAAAATAGTTCAAAATGCAAATCCTGAATCAGAATTAAGTTTTGTGCAAATGCTTTAGACAACCAAAAGGGCGTGAAGAAGAAGCAAAAAGAATTTGACAACAATATGAGATATCAATAAATTAGAAAGGGAAAAGCAATAGGAGAGATCATACAGTTAGCAAGAGCAAGCAACATTCCTCTACAGGAGGAAAAGCGACAAGACGTCCCTCTACCGAAGGAGGAGCAGATAGAGGGGTCCAAGGAAGATTAGCAACATACAAGTTAGGAAAAGAAAATTGGGGGGTCAAATTAGGAAGAAGATTGGAGAGAGATCAGCAACATACCAGTTATGAAGATCAAGCGATGCTCCTCTGCCAGATGAAGATCAAAGAGACATCCCTCTGCCAGAGAAGGAGCAGATCGAGGGGTCCAAGGAGCAAATCAAGGAAGATCAATTAGGAAGAGTACATCGATGGGTCAAATTAGGAAGAAGGGATTGGAGAAGAGATGAGCAACATACCGAGCAAGCGATGTTCCTACGTTAGAGGAAGAACGAGCGACATTCCTCTGTTGGAGGAGGACTAGATCGAGGGGTCATCGGAGAAAACTAGAGCAGTCGAGTGGAGCGCGTGACCTAAAAACTAGATCAGGGTTTTGTGTTTTATTTTTCTACTAGTTTTTTTGTGATTAGTTAATTAGTGTACAAATGTTAAATAATACTGACAAATTAGCGATGGATTTATTTGTGATGCATTAAGATTATTCACTGATCAAACACAATTTTATTTAATTACATAAGTCATCACAAAGCCGACATAGATTGACACAAATATTGTGATAATTTTGTGATGGATATTTCTGTGACCACACTTCCCTCACAAAGTCAACACAAAAATTTCTAAAAAATTAAAAGATTGATCCATCACAATTATGTAACTACTTCATCATATTTTGTGATGATTATTTTCTATTACAATTTTCTGTCACTTAAAACTATGTTTTCTTGTAGTGACCGGAACGAAAATATAACATAATAATAACATAAAACAACAAAAACTTTGAAAACATATAAATTTCAAGGTAATATACTAGTTCATGCCTCATCATTCCTGCACGAATCCATAGGGTGCAGAGAATTTTATCCGTTAGAGTATATTGAGGCATATATATGCTATGATCCTATAATATGATTTTTACATATCATGTTATATGCATTGCATCATAATAGAAACATGATGCACATGTATTTTATGAGCTATATCTACACATTATATGACATGTGAACAATCATCATGACAAGATAAGATAATCATCTTCATTCATCACATCATATGATAATAGAATATTCATTAGCATCCCTTTAGGTGCTTACATCATCATCATTATCATTTTATGTTCCAAATCATATAATCATAGTCATGTCATATGACCATGTCATCTTTTCGTCTTTCATCTTTAATTAAATAGCTTCTTATCTTGGTGATTAAAAGTCCATGTACGCTAGCAAGGCCGAAATCTCTTTGTTCCACAGGAGACCACATCCTCACCCGTAGGTGAGGTCTTTGTCTTCTCGAGAAACATGACACTTAAGCTAGCTAGTGTCGTTTTTGTTTTTCGTCATTCGGACGACAACAACAAGACATTTTTATCAATTCATCTTTTAATTATATATATCAATACATACAATCATTCAATACATGTGATATGTTTTAATCCTACTTAAGGTTGTCCATACATCAAACCTTTCTAAATGTAGACAAATAGCTTAACATGAGCATCATGCCGGATGACTGGTCGAAGATGACCGGTCGAACCACTACGGTCGACCAATTTAGATAGTAGCGTTCTACCCTATGGAGCCATCGAACCATCGGTCCATCCGGTCGACCGATTCAACGAATGATTTAAACAATAGCATTCTAGCCTATGGAACAGTCAAACTCTCAGTTCATCCGGTCGATTGATTCATCAACCGAATTGGACAATAGCATTCTACTCGACGGATCTTCGGTCAACCGGTCGCGATCGATCGAACGATTGGTCGACCTGGTCGTATCGGATTTCCCACTTTTCACAATACAAAAGCTATTCTAAATCATACATTCATCTATACATGAAGCACACGTTTGCTAATCATCATAGGGTTCATATCTTGGCATTTTTAACACAATAAACATGAAGATAAGTAGAGGTTTTGAGTAAGGACTAATAAACCTACTAGTCACATTCATATTTCACAAATGAGCAATTTTATCATGAACTAAATATAAATGACAAAGAAGCATGATGAACCAAGCAACAATGACTAATGAAAGATAACATAACCTAATGTCATCATTCCCTAATGATGCAACAAGAAGACCTAATTTGACTCTTAAAAACTCTTACTTCGAACATTAACATTAGTAAGAAGTGATTAAAGATTTCATCCCCTCAAACATATCTTGATTAGCAAGTCATAAACTCTAATTTCTTTCCCTCTTCTCTCTTCTTCCTCTTCCTTCCCTAGCTCCAATAACTTGGTCTTCTTGCCTTGGTTCCGTCTCTCCTCCTTTCCAGCTGCAAACAAGTGGGGGAAACGGGGAGAGATCAATGAGCTGCCGGCAGGGAAATCAAGAACGGGTGTGGGGTTTTGGGATGTTTTCTGTAGCTAAGGGGGGAGTGGCCGAATGGGGTAGATGGGTGTTGCTTTTAGGGTATTATTTTATGAGGGTTTAAGTAGGTGGTCGTGTGGGCGTGGGCTTCGGGCAGCAAGCTGTCGTTTTTCTTTTTTTTCGTTTAACTTTTCCGATGTTACAAATAGAGGCAATTGCATGGTATTATAATCATTTTCATTAGAAAGTAAAAGGCTATTCAGTAACTTATCAAACCAGATTTATAAGTTCCTCAAAATGCTCTTTGATATACCACATTTATGAACCTTTTCTTCTTACTTATATTGAATTGAAATCCTTATGAAGGAACGGTGGGTTGTTAATATTGTTCTTTTGGTAATTGATACTCAAGTGATTTATGAATCCTTTCTTGTCACCCATATTGAATTGAAAACCTTATGAATGAGTGGTTAGTTCTACAATTCTATAGTTCATGAAAATATTTTTTCTTTTGAGCCTTTGGCGTGCACTAGTTTAAAATTTGTTTTAATAGTGAAGGATATAGTTAGAGATAAGCCTATCATCATTTTTATATTTTATCTATCTTAGAATTATCATGGTATCTTTGATCATTAAACCTTGAGTTGTTATATTTTTTACCCCTTAGAGATTCAACATTCTCGTTGAGTTATTGATAATTATTAGAGTCTCCATAACTGCAACTCTAACTCGAGGAAAACAAGCGACGCCGAAAGCCTCCTTTGCGTCGCGAAAGCGTTTAAGAAATGACGATGCCTTTTTTAGGCCGTGTCGTACTGCGCGCACGAATAGGCAAATGCAGTTTAGCGTCTACTCAACGCTACGTTAGTTTCATTCATGAATTGGAAAGCACCGGTAAAAAAAAAAAGATCGAGGTGAATGGTAGTTTAAGATAAGATCACTCATGAATTCTCAAAACTAAATATACTTAGATTAAGAAACTTTAATGAACATTCATTAATTTAATTTAAACCACTCCAGCAAATGGATCTATCTGCAGAGAATAAAGAATACGTCAAGATCCAAAACGGACATGCACCAACACATTATCTCTCTCTCTCTCTCTCTCTCTCTCTCTCTCTCTCTCCCCCCCGTGCACACGAAGATGGAGAGAGAAAAAAGAGATCGAACATAAGAACAAGAACTTAATAGGGAAAATAGATAACGCATGCCAAGCTCAATGGCAGGCAATAATTGCGAGAGCAGGCGCTTAGAAGCACTGGAACTCCTTGGGCGCGGACTTGCCGCAGTAGTTGAGGACGAGACTGAGGTCGACGGGGATGTTGAGGTTGATGCCGAGCACGTTGCCCTTGATGGCGGTGCAGAGGCACACGGCGGCCTCCAGGTCCAGCAGGCCGTCGATGATGGTGCAGCAGTCGCAGGGCTGCTTCGGGAATTTGCCGATGCCCACGTTGATCAGGCCGTTGAGCACGTTGGCGCACGCCGACAGCTTCAGGGCGTCGATGGGGCATTTTCCCTTGCGGGAAGGTGTCGGGGTGGCCGGCGTCGGGGTGGGCTTCGGCGTGGGGCAGCCGTTGCCGCAGGCGCTGGTGAGGGTGAAGAAAGTGAGGTTGAAGGCGAGGAAGAGGACGGCTGCTGATGAGGCCTTGATCGCCATGGCTTATGTATATGTATAGAAGATAGCAAAGCAAGCACCTGGTACTAGTATGAGTGCAGTGTGCTCGGTGCTTGTGATGCATGGCTTGGTGTTAGTGCGAGGTATATATAGAGCAAAGGAAGCATGACAACTGGGGTTATAATACAAATATCGAGTTGTAAGAAAGATGCAAAAGACAGAGAAGAGTTGGCGAAACCAAGTGAGCATACGTCCATGCAAGGCACGGAGCCGCATATAAAAGCCAGCAATTATTTGGATGGTGATCTGGAGGAGAACTCCAAGCTGTATGATCCCTATTGATCCCCGTTTTTATTACAAAGAACGTAATATAATATATCTCGAATAAGAAAAGAAAGTTAAAAAATGGAGGAAAAGAAATATATATATAACGAATGCTTGCATATTCATATAATTACTAACTATATAGATGTTAAGACAGCAAAGCTGTAGGAATATACCAAGAGAGACACATTTTTATGTGCTTTCCTTTGTTGAGCACTAAATCTAAATGTGTTTAAAAAGTAATAATAAAGGTTGAAAATAATAAATGAACAAAGTTTAAACTTGATGAAAAAATAAATATAAAAATAATTAATAGAGGTCAAGTCAGCAAAAAACTTTAACTCCATTGTACATTCAGATACACTTTTTATGCTGTCTTTCCTCATTGAGCATTAAATGTGCTTAAAAAGATAATATGAACCGATCATAAATGTCTTTCCTCACTGACTTATTATACCAAAGATTTTTGCTGCACATTACTTGAAATGTGCACATGGTGAAAATAAGCTTATTTTCAGAAGAGAATTAATACACATTTTAGTTTAGTTTTACTTGGTAATTCTTTCTTACAATTGCAAATGCAGAGTCGCTATATCACATGTACAAACTAGAATCAAAAGGTATAAATGAAATTAAGGTCTCATAAACAATAATATATGTAGTTAACATTTCTTTGATCTGAATGCATGTCAAATTACTTCTATATATAAACTTGGCTTCGGGCATTTGCATAATGAATATCTGAAACATACCCTACTTAAATAGCTTGCATGTTGCAACTACAAATATTGTGCTGTAAGACGTAACATTATACGTCGAACCACTTGGCAACTTGGGAACATGCAAATATATATATATATATGGTTTCCACATACATAGAACTTTCGAGCATATATTTAAGGTTTCAACATCTTGATCCAGAAGAAACCGTGAGCTACATTTGATTAATCAGCATGAAGTTTTATATAGAAGGTGTTTAATTTAGGAACATATGCATTTGTATGTTTCTCTAGCTGCATGCAAACTTATTCCTTCCGTTGCATTATTAATGCAATGTTGCATTAATTTATAGGAACTTGATGATACTATACTACAGATTCGTATTTTCCGTGTAATTAGCCTATAGGTACCAACCCTTAAGAATTATAGAAATGAGGGAAAAGACGTCTCCATTATTCAACTTGATCCTTGAAACATGTCGTGGACGTCCAAGCTGGGAAATGGAAGAAATAACACTAAAAATTCAAAAAAAAAATTTGCCAGATGCGAAGCAAGTAGCAATTAATTTACAAATATTATAGGTGTTGTATTGCTTCTTTGAAAAATTCTTTCAAAAAGTTATGAGTTAAATATACAGCGAATTTATAATATATATATACATCAGAAGATTGAGTATATATAGTCGTTAAATCGATGGCTCATATTTACTTTACATATAATGAGATTAAGAGGATATGAATTCTTTAAGGACTCTACATTTGTGAATTCATATTTGCTTTACATATGTACGTCAATTCATAGTTCAATGGAAAGTTAATGGCGGGTATTGATTAATGATATTACGTACCAAATGTAATATTTTTTAGATCATATAACTTTATTAGGTTACAAAGATATAACAATATATATATGAAATTAATGGGGTGTAACCCTGTGTAGCGCTCAAATTTGGGCCGTCCATTATAGATCATTTCACAATTTTTCCATTTCTCTCTACTCTCACGCGTGCTCTCCACGATCTCATGCGCGCTCTCTGCGATCTCTCTGCGCTTGCAGCCGGTGACGGTCGAACGGGGTAGAGAGGGTGAGCGGCAGTCGGCGACGCTTGTGGTTGACAGCGGTCGAGCGAGGTAGAGAGGGTCAGCGACGCTTGCAGTCGTCAAGGATGTGAGGCGACGATCAGAGGGTATGGGAGAGAGGGGCGGACTCGAGGGCTCCGATGCTCACAGGAGGCTCGATCGGGAGTGTCGTCGGCACCGACTTGCAGGGGCGGCAGCGTGGAGGTGGATGGTGGATCGGGGATGGCGACAGCTCAGATTTGGAGAGGACTGCAGATCGAGGACCACGAATGGTGGGTCGAGGATGGCGGCGCAGATCTGGAGAGGAGGCACGTAGACGAGAGCTCGACGACGATGATAGAGGAGAAGAGGAGAGGAGGTTGATCGGGGCGGCAGTCGCAGCAGAGAGG
Source organism: Pontederia crassipes (assembly GCA_030549335.1). Taxonomy (NCBI): domain Eukaryota; kingdom Viridiplantae; phylum Streptophyta; class Magnoliopsida; order Commelinales; family Pontederiaceae; genus Pontederia; species Pontederia crassipes. The sequence continues at coordinate 11,233,986 of JAUKPH010000017.1, forward strand.
AGGGCATTGGCACGCCATCTGGGGACGGTGATCGCAGTGGCCGCAGCTCTCGGAAGTGGGCGATTGGTGATGTCGACCAGAGAGGAGGAGGGCGATCGATCGGACAATGTCGACTGGAAGGGAGGAGAGTGATCGCTGACGTCACTGAAGGGAAGGATGGCGACATCGCGCGAATGAAGAGAGAGAGCGTGAGGATATCGTTCGATTACACCTACCAGATTTTATTTGAGTCATTAAATTAGGGGCTACATAAGATTACACCTAAGATGGGTTACACTCCATTAATTCATATATATATATATATATATATACGTATGTATGTATACGTATATGTATGTATTTATGTATGTATGTATAAATGTATACACACATGAGAGGTCCATCGTAACTAATAGTACCTGCCAATATGAAATTAACATAACAAGGTAGAATAATTTTTTTTTATCACACTGGAGACTCTAGGAATAAAACATGAGGTTAGTAAATTCTATAAACACTAGAATCCTACTAACCAAGTGCCAATAAAACATAATTATATTTTGTATATTTATAGCAGCAGTAAGAACCAAAGGTTAATGATCCTAATTAAACTTACATAAATAAAATATGAAAGCAATCATTAGCTTATAGTTAACTATATCTTCACCTATCCAATGTGTTTTAAACTAATGCGAACCATAAGCCCAAAGCAAACAGTATTTTGATGGATTGGGGATCTTATAAAAGGTATCAAATGTCATATTTACGTAAAAAATTAAATCATGAAGCAACAAAAGCCAATAAACAAGGAGGTTGAGTTTCCAAGAGGATAATAATATAATTATTTAAACTAAGAAATATGGGTATTAGTAATTACTTTCATGATGATCAAAAGCTTATATATAATTCATCCATTTCATCTATTAAGATGCATTTTATTATGGGTCAAGTATTCAAAAGGAGTAATATTGGCGTAACAATACTAAGTTATTTAGATGCTATTAAAAGTATAATTATCTGTATAGAGAACAAAACAGTAGGGATTTAATGTACTTTCGAAGCACCAGCGATTTTGGAGAGATGTTGAACACTAACTAATTGTTAATTTGTTCATCATTAATAGTTCTTATAGCGATCATTTAAGTGTCACTCATATAACCATTAATAAGTGAATCAATAGTCATATGCACTCAAGATCCCTCCATAGCATCGTATATTCATATGCTTTAGAGATACATTAAATCCATAAATACGCATAACATCCAAGTTATCCCTCAATTTTAGTTTTGACCAATTAGGCAATTTGAAAATTTTACTTTATGACCAATTCAATTGCACAGCACGACAAGGTCTTTTACCGTCCCTTGGAAATTGATGTAGGATTTCTTCTTCATAGTATATTATTAGAATTATGTCGCCAAGCTATGTCTTTTATGCTCTCAATCAAATTAACTCCAAGCTATGTCGTCATTGAGGATTCTTCAAAAGCTATATCCAATGTCCGAAATAATCAATTTTATTCTTAAGTTGCTCCAACATGATAAATTTGCATATGCAGTAAAGTCATTTATAGTTCACACAAGTGTTTCTTACACCTTAAGAGTAGACTTTGAAAATGCATCATACTTCCAAAAATCATTCTCACCTCTGGGCAACCTCTGCTATTTCGAAAGATGAATGAATTTTACTTTTTTCTCAAATAAAAAAGGAGAATTCATTAGGTGGTACTCTGTAAACATATATTTTATCACTTTTGGTGAACTTCCTTGATAAATGATTTTATTTGAAGCTTAATCATTTGATGAAAGATCATTTTTAGTGGTTTCTCCAATTTTATGACTTTTAACGAGATTAGTTTAACTATCATCAAATTTTGAAATCGATATGGACTTTTTTGCTCCTTGAAGGCTAGCAAGCAAAGGTTAGTTTCATGCTGTTTCTGATGTCTATAATGCACCAACCCTCAAAGGTGCTTATTCCCTAAAATAATAGCGTACTCATTTCGTCCATTTCTTCTTAAAAGTGGCATGAATATTTTTTTTTCTAAAAGAATAGATGTGTCTGCCATTATCCCTTAGGCTTTATTTGGTGAGAAGGGAGAAAAGGAAAAAGAAAAGATGAAAAAATAATGAAAGAGAATAAAAATAATAATTAATCTTATTTAAATCATATGACTAAATAAAAAGGAAGATAATAATTTTATTCAAATGATTTTATTTTTCATGCGTTTTTACTATTTGTAGAGTATGAAAAATCTGCATTAACTACATATTTTCTATCCCAATTTAGAATTGAAAGAAATATAGAGATCTCAAACGAGAAAGTTTAAAACTTTACCCTTATTTCTCCTCTTTCTTCCCTTAGAAATTTATTGCCCTTCTTTCCTTCTACTATCACCATTCTTCCTTTACTTCTTTTTTTTTTTCACCCTCAACCAAAGAGACTACGTGGTGAAATCTTTATTTCCTCTATTTTGTTTATTATTTTGTGTTAGACTTTAATCTCGTTCCAAACGTTAATGAGAAAATAAAATATGGAATCATCATAATTGTGCTTAGATCAACATCCCTTATTCGAGTCATTATATTGCCTTTGATACAACTTAGGCTCCTAGGCCCACTTCATCATCAAGACACTTCGCCGTTTTGTCCTGCACAAGTAAAGGAAGCTTCTAATCCAAAATCAATCCAAAATAAATAAATAAATAAATCATTGTCTTTACAAAATCTCAAATTCGAAATTATTAAATTCTTCAATCTGGCATTCAAATCTGCCGACTCTGTACACCTTTCCAACGCAAAACAACGCCCACAGGCAACATATCATCCTTTAGTCATGACACTAATAATTTTACTTTTTACAAGACGGCAAAACAAGCACCACACTTCAGCTGTGCCTTCAACTAGCTACGACGCCCCAGCGGTTCAACAAAAAGCATCCATGCAGGTCGTCGGTTAAGATTAACAAGAAATTGCAGAATGGCATACCTGCGATGCTGAAACTCCCCTGTCAATTTACCTCTGAAGGAAAAGAAATATATGTAACTTTACTTTGAGTACGTACCTTACCTCAACAAAGTGGGGGCCGGGGGGCAGGGTAACAGGACACAGATATAACATTAAAATATGATTCATTTGGCAGAACAATTCAGTAGTTCTTTTTCTTTTGCTTGAAAAATAGATGGCCAAGTAGTAATATCAGCGACTGTTTAATCGAGTAACACAGCACCCATACCAGAGCAACAGATTTACTTGAGTGATGATGATACCACTCAAGGACATAATGCAACCACAATTAAAAAGGATAAGCTTTGTTTCGAAAATACTATCTTAGAATCCTAAAAGGTTTTTTTTCTGAATTTTCACTAATTCCAAATAGTCTGCACCAACCAAAGAAATATTTTACAGGACTCTCCGAGCTCCTAGGAAAGTAAGACCACAGGATTAACACCTTGCTAAACCTGTTGCCTTTTTTAGAAGAAGGATGCTTAGCCAGAATGTTAATCATCCACCAGTAGATCAATTCATAGAAATCGTGGGTAAAATATTACATTGCGAGCCATAAGTGCAGAGGAGAGAAAAAGAGAACAAAAAACAGTCAACCACATGGAGACCTCCGTGATCAGAGCAAGCCATAAGTGCTAAGCCTGTTGTTATATGAGAAACTCCAGGTATTAAATTAATTATACATCAAAAGCAACTTGAGTTTCCTTTTTTCTAGGTAACTTGATTGATTTTACATGTGATAATCAAACAACGTTGGCTCTTCATGTCAAGATGAGGGTACTGACAATAAAAAAAGAATATCAACCTGGAATCGAGTACCAAGGGATTTGTATGCACCATGATTAGAAATCATTGGTGGCTTACGGTTGAAAGGTCAGACTGAAATAACAATAGTTTGAGTTGGTAGCTATGGAAATCATATACAAATGAGTAACTACAATTACAGCAGCAAAAGATTCTCCTCGATTAAAAGTTGCAGAGAAATAGAAATTTGTTTTTTCATAGGACAGTTTTGGTTTTTAAAGATAATTTTTCTACGAAGTAAAAACAACAATTTTAAATGCAACCAAGTAAACCTTTGCTTATGATTTGCAGAACCAAACGAAAAGGATTTGCCACTAACATAGGTCGCATGTAACTGTAGCAGGTAAGTCTTTTTAAAGAAAAAAAAGAAGTCAAAATACCTAATTATTGGGCTTAAGAATAGTCACTCAGATAAGAAGGAAATCCTACAGGTAGAAGATATAACATGCCAGTTAAAATCATAAGTGAAGGTTAGCATACACAAGTAAAGCTAGAGCTTGACATGGAAGCTTATAGAGAAACTTCTTTACAGTGTTTAAAAGGAAAAAAGAAACAATAGCCCATGGCTAACATGCGGCCACTCTCACAATTTTAGCAAAACTCCAGTCCAATAATTTTTCCTCCAGAGTTAAAACTGGTGATTTTCTTTTTCTATTTCCACCATATATATCCACTTTGAATCATACTAGATAAAGAGTATTTGTCATATAAATATAGCAGAATAGAGAATTAAAACCTAAGAAACCCATCTTGTGCCTAGACTAAAAGAAAGCAGAGGTTTCATAAATGGCATGTCCTGAAAAGAAATCAAGAAAGAAAAAGCGCAGGTCTGATAGGTCAAACCAGTCATTGTCTAAGATGGAGTATATCAACTTACAAGCAATACAGAATGAAATAGATGTGCTGATTGGCTTTCAAAACATGCTCTGGATCTTCCTATGGGATCAAAATTTTTTTAGCATCCTCTGTCTCAGTATGTTATTGAATATTGACTGTCAAGGAACAGCTGTTCCCCGTTCTCGTACTCTTTATTAATTAATACATGGGCTTAGGCCTCCATTAAACTTACAAGCAATAGATTGTCCAACAATCTTATATGCAACATAAAGCGAACGCTCTTTGAAAAAAGGAAAAGATATGTTAGTGACTTAAGATCCAGTGAAATGTCTTAGATATTAAATTTAAATCTGATAAGATGAAGTTATCACATAGAACAGGAAAATTCCATGTATCAAACAAATGAAATTTAGATGCAACCGACTTGAGAAACTGTAGTCATAACACAAATGAAAGACAGTTGAAAAGTAGATTTAAAAGAAGTACTATAACCTAATAATGAACATACATAATAAGGAGACTCTACCAAGACAAGTACATATCTGAACTCCATACTCCAGTGACTCTAAAGTAAAGCATAGTCAAGTTCCAAGTGTAGGAACAGATAACAGTTACAACAAGGTTCAAATTATTCGAACTACACATTGGTGACATATTCATTTCTTATATCACGCAGTCGATAGAAACTGGGAATCGATTATCTATTAGGTGCATTGGTAGAGAAATCTCCCGAACCCAAACCTACAAGAAAGCGAGCGCAGGGCGATGATTTTAGTTCATATTATATTTGAATGAGGTGCCACGACTGCCAACCGCATCTAGTGGCAAGAACTATCAGATTGCGCAAGTCACCTGTAGAAGAATCTCTCAACTTAACGTCTGCCACGAGGTCCACCTGAAGACCTAGGACCAGGGAAGCGAGCGAATTGCAGCCTCAAGTTGGCTGATTCTCGATCATGTTCATCGAACTTATAACCTGCAAAATCGAGTCGTGACTACTTGACACCGGAAATAGAACGTTTTGTGAACGTACGCCGATCTAAAAGAACGTTTTTTTTAGTTCATAGTTCTAGAGGAACGAAATTGCAGCAACGCACCAGAAAGAACGATATTAAATGTGCATACCAGAACGATGATTCGCATGTACGTCTGTACATCTATCAGGACGAGATAACATAACGCACTATAAAAGAAAAAAAATTGGAACAAATCCAGTGAAGAGAAAGATAATGCACCACTTCACATCTTGTATAACATTTACTTATATGAGCTAATACTACTTATAGCCTATCATACGGGATGTTAAAGATATTATAACTTGTAAAGATATAAAGAACCATTCGTTAAAAATCACTGCTAATTAATGATTTATTAAGTACTTCTGCAACACAGTACGTGACATGCACAAGAAGGGTATCTTATGCCCCCTACTCGCTGATGGGAGACATTCTTTCCACAAACAGTTTCCTTCAACACATGTGCCACCATTCTCATCCACTTCTTCCTTGATGGCATTGATCTCTTTTTTCAGATGTCAACGTCGTATCATTGCCAACAGAATTCCCAAATGATATACACATCAGAAGCAAACAGATCTTACCAGAAAAGCTCATCCAACTTAATAACACATAAGCCTTCTGTAGCTTGAACAAACGGATATCCTATCTATCCTCAAACATGTCGCACACCAAAAGCGTCTCATGCCCCCACTCAGTAACTATTGATCTCTTCAGAAAACATCAGCAGTCACTTGCTCCCTCCATCACCCAACTCTCCTGTCCAACCAGCATTGCCTTCTTTCCTTCTAGATCTGATTAAAATTTCATGGTTATCGCGTATAATCGTGTGACAACAAGCAGCAGGTGGTGAATAGATATTTCCGGATTGTGTATCAGAGTCTTTTTTTACTAGAGAGTAGAGACCAAAGTAAAATGAGAAAAGACATTTCTGGAGTCGTGCAGCCTATTCCGAGAAATGATAATGCCTGATCGGGTCATATCAATAGCATTTGACGCATCTTGATTGAACGGAGGAAGAACGATGTTTTTCTTTAATTCAGCCATGAATTGATTGAATATGATGATTCAACAATTCCAAATACTTTTTACCACTTGCTAGACACGATGCCCGCTAATTTCAATGGGATTTTGAATTTTGACCAATTCAACCTGCCAGGAGTCAGATCAGAATCAAGGATGAAACGACTGTGTTACCCGCATTATCAAGATACTTCAGCCCCCCCAGCGCCGAGGGCATGCAAACCCTTTCAAAAAATTATCAGGACACTTTGAAACCCAAAAATGAGGGGAAAAAACATGGTAAACAATAAGAAGAAGAACCAATAGATAAATTTTAATGGAGACAGTTGAGCAGAGTTGAAAAGACTACGAATATGATTACATAGTAAAAAGTGAAGTAGAATTTAAAACTACTATGTAAATTTCTGTCACCTTGCAGAGCCTCCAATGCAACTGCAGCTTGAGCAGCACTTTGAAAATCAACGAAGCAAAGTATCAGCGGATCACCTCCGGGCTGCAGATGTAATTCAGTTAGTATAAGAAAAACGCAAACAAAAGTTTTAGCAACAAAATGTCACCACCGTCCATTGTCTTACATGTCGGGATTCCTTGTTCACAAGTCTCACTTCTGTGAACCCTACAAAAGGACGAAAAATATCTGCAGAAAGTGAAGGAATGCAAAACTGGGAACTGAAATAGAATGTGATGGCACAATGCAAACAGTTAAAGGATACGGGAAACTTCCCTGCGAGTACAATTCGCAGGGAGACCCTCAACAAACAAAGTGTTTGAGGCATCAGGAGGAAGAGATAATTCAGGCCTTCCACTACCATAACCAACATTTCTACTGTCCATGCCAGCAACACCCAATATTCGGCTATCTTCAACAGGATGACTACTCATTCCTCCAGGCACAGCCCTAACAGGCTCTCCCCCACCATAAGAAGAGACCTAGTGGAAGTCGATAAGGATGAATTATACATGTAATGACAGATATTGAAAATTTTAAGAACACAGCAAAAAAGTTACCCCATTCCGCAGATAACGATCATACGAAGCCCCAATGGATTCAGAATCTCTTAATGCACGGTGACCACTCCTTTCCTCATCATGAGAGTAATAACCAAGCATTTCATGGCCACTTGGGACATCTTTAAAGCCAAATAGTTTTCATAAGAAACAATAAATGTGTAATAAATTACATACTCTGAATTATGGCTGTGCTTGCAGAATGGCATCTAGAAGGAAAGAATCAGATAACAAAAATGCCTATGTAGATAAAGAAAGCTGGAATGGATCTTTAAGAGTATAATCATTATGAATTTAATAACCACAGAAAAGCAATGACAGAGACAATAACAAGCTTTCACTTGGCCAAAAAAGCTTTCAGAAAAATTATATATCAATGCCTATATTTTATAGCCGGTCCCAAGCCCGGATAAAGGAGGAGGGTTGTGTTAGGCCCCGACAGCCAGCATAAAATCATGTCGAATCTTATGAAAATGGATCAACGAATGGAATGGCGTCGTATGATCCATGTAGCCGACCCCACCTAGTGGGATAAAGCTTTGTTGTTGTTGTCCTGATGTCCAATCTAAGATCTTACTACAACAGGTAAAACTATCTTCTGCTTCTTCTTTTTCCTGTTTCGTGCCTCACTTTCATTTCATCTTTGCAAACAGTGCATATGACGGATCTGCAAGACACCTAGAAAGATAGCTCTTCGAAAAGCCTAGTTTAAAAACATAAAAATGTCATCTTTTTGGCAGCAAAAAGCCAAAAAAACGTGTAGCCTATCAAGTGCCAAATTGTAAATCGATCCAGTAATTAATATCCACATATATCTACAACAACGGCAGAACAAAATGCAACGCGACCGCCCTCCGCAAACAGTAGAACAAGAACTACGGATCAACGCGAGTAGCAAAACCTAGCCGACCCGGAAAGGCTTTAGGCAAACACAAACGAATTGGAAACAGTTAAAGGGGAAACCGGGTCGAACAACGACAGGAGAAGAAGGGACATACCAGCGTAGTCGGGGCGAGGGCGCTTGAGGGCAGGAGGAGGGGCGCCCATGGCGGCGGCTTGGTGGCGGGCGTCGCCATACCTCCAGTATGCATCGGACATCGGAGGAACTCCGGAGGATCTTGAAGATGGCAAGGCTTAAGCACGCACAGGTGGGAGATCTGGGGACGATTTCTACGGTTCCGTCCCCGTCGGAGGGTTTTGGATAGCGGCGGAGGCAAAGCTGCAAGAGGAAGTCGAGGAGAATCAGGAGATGAGACGCAAGAGATAGAGATTTATTATTATTATTATTATTATTATTATTATTATTATTATTATTATTATTATTATTATTATTATTATTATTATTATTATTATTATTATTATTATTATTATTATGTTGTAATATCTCAAAATTTGCAGTTCGTTGTCGTTATTGTGTGACGTCATATGAAGCGTACTTATAATCATTTAGTATATGATTATGGAATTCACGGGAAATAATATAGATTGTGAAAAATCAATATATAAGTGAATTATAGGAGATGACAATTGAAGTCATTTTTCTTATTGTTGGAGGAAATATTTATTGACTAAGAGCAAAAAAAATTAAAAATTAAGAAGATATATAAGTAATAAAATTTGTGTAGTAAACTATTGAAAGTTCTTGTATCCGTAATTATATGACAAGAGTTTTCTTTTTCCTTTGATATGTACATACATATTGTAACAACCAGCAAAAGATAAAAAAAAAAAAGAATCGGTCAACAGAATTAAGAGATAAAAGTCGAATAGGAGTGGGGATAAATGTTATCAGATTAACGATATCAGATTAATCACGAGAAGAGTCTTATATGAGAGAAACAAATCAAGCATTAAATCTATTTCTTCCCTCAACCTCACGACCTCACGACCTCTCTCTTCCCTCCTCCAAGGTTGCTGATCTATGCGTGACCAGAGAAGGGAGAAATAATTCTTCCGAGGAGGAAAGGGCGCAGGGAGTTCGAAGAGAGGACAGGAGACACGGGTGATAATTAACCGCGAATCGAGGTGGGTGAATCGAAATCACTTTGCATGACCTCTGAATTATCTCAATTCATGCCCGAATCGTTATGAAAAGAATATGAATATGATTCAAGTTATTATTTTTAATTGTTTGATTTCGTGAATTCTTTGATTGGTTGATTGTTGCATGTTTGTTATATTTCTGTATTATTGATTGCTAAGATGTAAGATTTAGAGGGGATTTCGATTTCGGTTTTATAACACGACCTAATTTTAAAATAGAAGTATTACGGCCGTAAATTTATTTGGCCGTAATTGTCTTACGGTCGAGAAAAGGATGGAGAGAGAAAGAGGAGACGGATTGGCCGTAAGAGAATTAAAAAAAAGAAAAAGGGATGAATTTTTACGGCCGTAATGCAATAGGGGTATATTTTTACGGCCGTAAGGATTGGCCGTAAGAGAATAAAAAAAAAAGAGATGAAGCTTACGGCCGTAATGCGATAGGGGTAAACTTTACGGCCGTAATGGAATAGAGAGGTAGGATTTTACGGCCGTAAAGAAAAGGATGGAGAGAGAGAAAGCGGAGATGGATTGGCCGTAAGAGAAATAAAAAAAAAGGAAGAAGCTTACGGCCGTAACGAAATAAGGGTTAATTTTTTTTTACGGCCGAAATAGAATAGAAAATAGGGTTTTACGGCCGTAACGTAATAAGGGTGAATTTTTACGGCCGTAAGGTGAAGGAATTCCTTGGGCGTAAAATCCAAAGAATTTGGATTTTTACGGCCGTAAGGTGAAGGAATTCCTCGGGCGTAAAATCCAAAGAATTAGGGTTTTACGGCCGTAAGGTGGAGGAGATTCTTTGGGCGTAAAATCCAGCAAAATTCACCTATTAATCTCTTTTTATTTTTATATGAATATTATTGATTTTTTTATAATTCCAACATGAACTCTTTGTCTTGATTTTCCTCATATCGATCATATCTCCTTCATCACATGATACAAAGAATGAAAAGATACTGAAAGTGATTAATAAGTTCAGATGAAAGATTAATGATGGGTTGCCAGTCCAAGCCAAGTGCATCAAGATAAGGGTCGCTCCCTTGGTCATGGTTTGATCACCCATTGACCCGCACAAGGCCGTATCGTTTGCTGGGCATACCCCAAGAATTAAAGGCACCTCAAAGTCACCCTGATTGTTAATTAATAACCAAGATCGACAAGCATGTTCAAGTTCAAGTTCAAGTCAAGTCAAATATGTCATGATTCCAAGTTTACTATGTACTATTGATCCTCATGATTCATGATATCGCTGATCTTATCCTTATTAGGATCCATGATACTTATATGTTATCTTTCATGTTCAAGTTAAGCCTGATTAATTATCGCTGATTATTATATTCATGTTATGCATTGTATATCATGTGGTTCCCCACTAGGCTGTAAAGCTTACGGGAGTACCTCCTCCCCTGTGTCTGATTTTCACAAGACCAGGTCAGTAACGTGGTGGAGTAGGCGTGTGGTGATGAGGCTCTGGCGATAGGACAGCACATGAACCATAAGGCTTTTAGAGTGTTATTTAGTTTTCATTTACCTTCCGCAATTTAAATTCATGATGTAGAACTCAGTTTATTTCTTAGTAATGACATAGTCACTTTTAGACTTCTGCAATTAAAGTTATAATTTATCTTTATTTCTTTTCTTCCGCTGACGTGTCTCGGTTCTTGACTGAGATATAGTCAATATTATGATCAAGTTATAGCATGCCGTAGCGTCTCCAGATTGGTCTTCGCCACGTGGCGGTGGTCGATTTGGGGGCGTTACATTTATGGTATCAGAGCCTAAAGTTAGGACTCTCTTGACGTCCTAGTGTATAGAATAGTATAATATGGTAAGAGGTTCATGTGCTATCGCCGTGCAGTCGCCACACCCTCCACCGAAAAGTAATGTAAGTCAAGTTTATGTTTAACATAAGTTATGATTTATTGATGCATGATTTTATTGTATGAATAGAGGATAAGCATGTCACGACGGTCAGAGCGTATTCAAGAGCAAATGGCCAGAGCGAACCAGAATCTGTATGAGGCATCAGAAGGCCCACTTCTTGAGATGGGGGCCCAGCCGGGTCGCGGACGTGGCCGTGGCCGAGGTCGTGCGCCAGGCTGCGGAAGAGGTAGAGGCCGCGCAGCTAGAGCGCCATTAGAGGAGCATGTGGATGAGTTTGCTCCACCTGAGGGTAGCCAGGCAGGAGACAGTCCACCGGCGTCAAGGCGTCGTAATCAGAGGGCACGCCATGAAGCAGTAGAAGACACCATCCAGGCTTTCCTAAAGTTGCATCCGCCTCATTATGATGGGAAGGCGGACTTTTTCAAGGCTGAAGAATGGATTGAGACTATGGATCGGATTTTTAAGCTGATGAGATGTACTGATGAACGCAAGGTCCTGTATGCCACAAACATGCTTACTGGTACTGCAATGGGCTGGTGGAAGACTACAAGGGCCACCAGGTTCAGAGGGATGGAAGAAGAGGACATAGCATGGAATGAATTTAAGAAGGCCTTCATGGCGCGCTACACTCCTGAACATGACCGCATCAACAAACAAGAGGAGTTCCTACAACTGCAACAGGGAACCATGTCTGTGGCAGATTACCACACCCAGTTCATCCAACTGGAACAATATTGCCCGATGCCATTTGAAGGACGTATTAGGGCTAACAGATTCATTAATGGACTACAGCAGGCACTGAAGACTGAAGTCCTGTCTGGGGATTGTGAAGATCTAGAGAAGGCTGTGAGATTAGCCACACGTATGGAAAAGGATCAAGCTGAACGCAAGGCCAAAGCTCCAGCCAAAGCAATAGAGTAGCCCAGGCCTCGAACGGATGATCATCGGCCATTTAGGAGGAACGACCCCCGCGATCGTCGTTACAGGCCATACCAGCAGAGAGAAGCCCCAAGACAGGCTTAAGCTCAACCACGGCCTGCGCCAATGCAAGCACAGCCACTGAGACAACTGCCACCGCCACCACGTCAGCCACAAGTGCCACAGAAGCCTTTATGTCCTCACTGTGGCCGTCACCATGATGGAGAGTGTCGTAGACTGAGCGGCGCATGCATTCAGTGTGGACAGTTCGGACATTTCATCAAAAATTGCCCACAGACTGTCAGAGGAGGCCGAGACAATCGAGCAGCAGGAGGTGCAAATTCTGTTGTGCAAGGTCGTGTACACAACCTGGAAGCTGATGCAGCCCAAAATGATAATGATGTCATTAGAGGTACCCTCCTGATCGCCAACTTGTCTGCTACTATTTTATTTGATTCGGGGGCTACACACTCGTTTATTTCAGAGTCGTGTGCCCAAACTCTTAGTCTACCTCAGAAGCAGATGCCCCATGCTATGCGTGTGAGTACACCTATGGGAACTCTCCATGCTGCCAAGTACATCCCGAATGTACCTGTCAATGTAGACAAGAAAAATTTTTTTGCAGACCTCATAGTCATTCCCATGGTGGATTATGACGTCATTTTGGGGATGGACTGGCTTTCATGTCACGATGCAACTTTGCAATGCAAACAGAAGAAGATCGTTATAGAGACGCAAGGCAAGCCCAAGGCAGTGATCAGAGGCACTCCATCAACAAAGAACAAAGTCATTGTCTCAGCGATCAAGGCACAGAAGTTATTGCAGAAAGGATGCTGTGGGTACTTGGCTAGTGTGATCAAGACGGATGCACCTGTCACTGAGCTCCAACAGATAGATGTGGTGCGGGAGTTCCCAGATGTGTTTCTTGAGGACACATCCGGATTACCACCGAAACGAGAAATCGACTTTAAAATAGAGCTCCTCCCTGGGACTGCACCCATCTCTAAAGCACCCTACCGCATGGCACCTGCTGAAATGCAGGAACTGAAGAAGCAGATACAAGAGCTACTGGACAAGGGATTTATCAGACCGAGCGTCTCACCCTGGGGCGCACCGGTCTTGTTTGTCAAGAAAAAGGACGGCTCCCTGCGGCTCTGCATCGACTATAGAATGCTCAATAAAGTGACAGTGAAGAATAAGTACCCCTTGCCTCGGATAGATGACCTTTTCGATCAGCTGTCAAAAGCATCGGTGTTCTCTAAGATAGACTTACGTAGTGGCTACCACCAGCTGAGAGTGGCAGAGGAGGACATACCGAAAACCGCTTTTCGGTCAAGATATGGCCACTACGAGTTCTTGGTCATGCCATTTGGACTGACGAACACTCCTGCCGCGTTCATGGATTTAATGAACAGGGTCTTCCGACCATATTTAGACCAGTTTGTCATAGTGTTCGTGGATGACATTCTGATCTATTCTTCCAGTCCAGAGCAACACCGAGAGCATCTCAGGATAGTATTGGAGATCCTAAGATAACACAAGCTTTATGACAAGCTTTCAAAGTGTGAATTCTGGCTGAAGGAGATCATGTTCTTGGGACACATAGTCTCCAAGAAGGGCATTGCAGTAGACCCCGCAAAAGTGGAAGCGGTGACGAATTGGACTAGGCCGAAGAATGCTTCTGAGATTCGCAGCTTCCTTGGCTTAGCGGGTTATTACAGGAGGTTTATCAGAGACTTTTCCAAGATTGCTGCACCCCTCACGAATCTCACAAAGAAGGCGGAAAAATTTATCTGGACAGATAAATGTGAGCAAAGCTTTCAAACTCTGAAGGACCATCTGACTTCGGCAACAATTCTCACTATACCAACAGGCAGTGGAGGTTTCATGGTCTACAGTGATGCGTGTGGAACAGGATTGGGTTGTGTCCTGATGCAACATGGCAAAGTAGTGGCTTATGCTTCACGACAACTGAAGAAGCATGAGGTCAATTACCCCACACATGACTTGGAATTGGCGGCTGTGGTCTTTGCTCTGAAGATCTAGAGGCACTATTTGTATGGAGAGACGTTCGAGATCTTCACCGACCACAAGAGTCTCAAGTACATCTTCGATCAGAGGGATCTTAACATGAGACAACGACGATGGCTTGAGCTCCTCAAGGATTATGAATTTGCTATCAATTACCATCCGGGTAAAGCAAATTCAGTCGCCGATGCATTAAGCAGGAAGTGGGAAGGCTCGCTAGCTTATATGAGGCTACGTGAATACGAGATGCTGGAAGAAATTGAGCAATGGTGCCCCAAGCTGGGAACAAATGGAGCTTTATGGATGATGCATCAAATGAAGCACAGCTTAATTGACAGGATCATAACAGCTCAGAAAGTAGATCCTGAATATCAGAAGGTTCTGAAACGGTGCCAGAATGAACCAGCAGATTTTCAGATCTTTGCAGATGGAGGGATTAGATATCGGGACAGGTTGTGGATTCCCCCTAACGCTGATGTCCGACGAGAGGTACTGGATGAGTGCCACAAATCGGAGTTCGCCATCCACCCCGGTAGCACCAAGATGTATAAGGATGTACAACGCAGTTACTGGTGGCCGGACATGAAAAGAGAGATAGCAGAATATGTATCCCGATGCCTGGTGTGCCAACAAGTCAAGATTGAACATCAGCGACCATATGGCAAGTTGAAGCCTTTGGAAATCCCACAATGAAAGTGGGATAAGATCACTATGGATTTTGTATCCAACTTGCCTAAGACTAAGAAGGGTCATGATGCCATATGGGTAGTCGTGGATCGTTTCACAAAGGCAGCACACTTTATTCCAATCCGATGGAAGCAATCAGTGGAGAGTCTGCTAGACTTATATGTGAGAGAAGTGATCAAACTCCATGGGATCCCAGAGTCCATAGTGTCTGATCGAGACCCCAGATTCACTGCCAGATTCTGGAGGAGCATGCAGGAAGCCTTTGGCACAAGGCTCAACTTCAGTACACCTTTCCACCCTCAGACAGATGGGCAGTCTGAGAGGACCATCCAGACACTAGAGGATATGTTAAGGGCCTGTGCACTAGATTGGCAGGGTAGCTGGGATGAACACATTCATCTGATTGAATTTGCTTATAATAACAGCTACCATTCTAGTATTGGTATGGCACCATTTGAAGCCCTGTATGGACGACCTTGCCGTTCACCTGCCCACTGGAGCGAAGTAGGCGAGGAAAAGATCATGAGTAAGGAAGAAGTGAAAGAAGCAGTAGAATATGCTGAGAAGATAGAATTGATTAAGCAAAGGATGAAGACTGCTCAAGGAAGGCAAAAGAGTTATGCTGACAAAGGCAGACGAGAGCAGATCTTTCAAGCTGGAGACCAAGTTCTTCTGAAGGTATCTCCCATGAAAGGAGTCATGAGATTCAGTAAGCGAGGAAAGCTCAGTCCTCGCTATGTAGGCCCATTTGAGATACTCGAGCTGGTAGACGAGGCAGCATGCAGACTGGCTCTACCCCCATCTTATGGGAGAGTGCACAATGTATTCCATGTATCCATGCTCAAGAAGTACAAGCATGATGTTGCAAATGTTCTAAAGATAGAGGAGCCAGATATAGCTGCAGATTTGACCTTCGCTGAGTATCCAACGCATATAGTGGATCGCAAAGTACAACGTCAGAAGAACAAGGATGTCCCCATGGCCAGAGTAGCTTGGCGTCACCATAGCAGAGATGACGCGACATGGGAGCTCGAATCGAAAATGCGCCAAGAATTTCCCCACCTTTTCGGTAAGCCATCTACTTAGTGCAAAATTTGAGGACGAATTTTCTTTTAAGGGGGTAAGAATGTAACAACCGGCAAAAGATAAAAAAAAAGGAATCGGTCAACAGAATTAAGAGATAAAAGTCGAATAGGAGTGGGGATAAATGTTATCAGATTAACGATATCAGATTAATCACGAGAAGAGTCTTATATGAGGGAAACAAATCAAGCATTAAATCTATTTCTTCCCTCAACCTCACGACCTCACGACCTCTCTCTTCCCTCTTCCAAGGTTGCTGATCTATGCGTGACCAGAGAAGGGAGAAATAATTCTTCCGAGGAGGAAAGGGCGCAGGGAGTTCGAAGAGAGGACAGGAGACACGGGTGATAATTAACCGCGAATCGAGGTGGGTGAATCGAAATCACTTTGCATGGCCTCTGAATTATCTCAATTCATGCCCGAATCGTTATGAAAAGAATATGAATATGATTCAAGTTATTATTTTTAATTGTTTAATTTCGTGAATTCTTTGATTGGTTGATTGTTGCATGTTTGTTATATTTCTGTATTATTGATTGCTAAGATGTAAGATTTAGAGGGGATTTCGTTTTCGGTTTTATAACACGACCTAATTTTAAAATAGAAGTATTACGGCCGTAAATTTGTTTGGCCGTAATTGTCTTACGGTCAAGAAAAGGATGGAGAGAGAAAGGGGAGACGGATTGGCCGTAAGAGAATTAAAAAAAAGAAAAAGGGATGAATTTTTACGGCCGTAATGCAATAGGGGTATATTTTTACGGCCGTAAGGATTGGCCGTAAGAGAATTAAAAAAAAAAGAGATGAAGCTTACGGCCGTAATGCGATAGGGGTAAACTTTACGGCCGTAATGGAATAGAGAGGTAGGATTTTACGGCCGTAAAGAAAAGGATGGAGAGAGAGAAAGCGGAGATGGATTGGCCGTAAGAGAAATAAAAAAAAAAGGAAGAAGCTTATGGCCGTAACGAAATAAGGGTTATTTTTTTTTACGGCCGAAATAGAATAGAAAATAGGGTTTTACGGTCGTAACGTAATAAGGGTGGATTTTTACGGCCGTAAGGTGAAGGAATTCCTTGGGCGTAAAATCCAAAGAATTTGGATTTTTACGGCCGTAAGGTGAAGGAATTCCTCGGGCGTAAAATTCAAAGAATTAGGGTTTTACGGCCGTAAGGTGAAGGAGATTCTTTGGGCGTAAAATCCAGCAAAATTCACCTATTAATCTCTCTTTATTTTTATATGAATATTATTGATTTTTTTATAATTCCAACATGAACTCTTTGTCTTGATTTTCCTCATATCGATCATATCTCCTTCATCACATGATACAAAGAATGAAAAGATACTGAAAGTGATTAATAAGTTCAGATGAAAGATTAATGATGGGTTGCCAGTCCAAGCCAAGTGCATCAAGATAAGGGTCGCTCCCTTGGTCATGGTTTGATCACCCATTGACCCGCACAAGACCGTATCATTTGCTGGGCATACCCCAAGAATTAAAGGCACATCAAAGTCACCCTGATTGTTAATTAATAACTAAGATCGACAAGCATGTTCAAGTTCAAGTTCAAGTCAAGTCAAGTATGTCATGATTCCAAGTTTACTATGTACTATTGATCCTCATGATTCATGATATCGCTGATCTTATCCTTATTAGGATTCATGATACTTATATGTTATCTTTCATGTTCAAGTTAAGCCTGATTAATTATCGCTGATTATTATATTCATGTTATGCATTGTATATCATGTGGTTTCCCACTAGGCTGTAAAGCTTACGGGAGGATCTCCTCCTCTGTGTCTGATTTTCACAGGACCAGGTCAGTAACGTGGTGGAGTAGGCGTGTGGTGATGAGGCTCTGGCGATAGGACATCACATGAACCATAGGGCTTTTAGAGTGTTATTTAGTTTTCATTTACCTTCCGCAATTTAAATTCATGATGTAGAACTCAGTTTATTTCTTAGTAATGACATAGTCACTTTTAGACTTCCGCAATTAAAGTTATAATTTATCTTTATTTCTTTTCTTCCGCTGACGTGTCTCGATTCTTGACTGAGATATAGTCAATATTATGGTCAAGTTATAGCATGCCGTAGCGTCTCCAGATTGGTCTTCGCCACGTGGCGGGGGTCGATTTGGGGGCGTTACACATATTGTTAATCTCTGTTTTTATTTTACATTATCATTTAAGAGTGACATATTTCTAATCCAGTCTTTCCAAGTTCGAATTATGGACAACTTTCTCGCCCCTCAATATATAGATTTCGTTTATCAGTTTTAAGCAACTGTTGTTAATAGGTTTTGTGTGTGTTGTTTTTAAACAAGCGATTTTTATTTGAATTATAAGTTAAGTTGATTGTATCATGTTTTTATTAGATAATGGATTGACAAAACCACCAGGGTTTCGTGGTGTAGTTGGTTATCACGTCAGTCTAACACACTGAAGGTCTCCGGTTCGAGTCCGGGCGAAGCCATTTGTTTTTTCCACATCAACCTTTCTAATCGAAATATCTAACATTATCTATCTTGTCTTAGCTTTGAACACATTTATTATTTTTTTCATGCTTTGTTAGCACAATCAGAGTGTGATAATCATTTTTATGTTTATTCCTTAATAACTATAGTTACTATATACACATGCACGTAACCTAATTAACTGATTAACAAATTAAATTCAGATTAAATTGGATGAGATAAGTACATATACAAAGCTCGATAACATTTTTATGTCATTTGAAATTAGCGGTTAAATATCTAGTTCTTATTATATTATCTATCATTATATGTTTTACACATCATGTTTGATTCCTAATATTTTTTTATATACAAAAACAAGACTTCTATTATTTTAGTGATTACTATTTTCTTATTTTTCATATTAAAATAACAAGAAATTTTAAAAATATTATAGCTTTTTTAAAAGAAATAAAACTGTAAATAAATTATCTCTTTTATTTTATAATATATATATATACTAGTGTAAGAATCCGTGCGATGCACGGAGGCATACAAAATTGAACATATAATAAATTTAAAATTTATATTAATTGTATAAAGAATCATGCAACTATAAAAAAATAAAGCACAATAAATGTAGAATAAATTATTACAATATCTTAAGATAAATTTCGAAAAACCTCTTTATATACTACATTTGTAACCTCATTTGTTATTTGTCCATCGTCATCATAGGATAAAATCTTAAGGCCTTTTCTATTTGTCACCCATGAAATAGCTACATAAAGTTGTCCATGTGTAAACACATGCTTTTTTTAAAATAATCCTACATGAGATAATGATTGATCTTGACTTTTATTAAAGGTCATTGCAAAGGACACTGATATTGGAAATTGTCTGCGCTGAAATTTAAAAGGTATCCTCATATCAGATGAAGTCAATGTCATTCTCGGGATGAATACCTTTTCGCCAGCTTTGTTTCCTGATAAAATCTTGACTTCAATAACAATATTTCCAAGTTTTGTAATGATCAATCTTGTGTCATTACATAGTCCAGATGATTGATCTATTCATCAACATCACAGGTACACCAACTTTCAAAGTGATTGAGTGATAAGGAATTCCAGAGCATTTAATACTATTTAAAAATTCTGGTGTGTATACATGATCCAAATTTCCAGAAGCATGATCAGTCATACAAATTGTATCAGAACTGATATATGATTTTCTCAATACCTTGGTTAAGTGAAACCATGTAATTGTTGATTGATTCTACCATGTCAAGAGTAGGAGCAAGAATTGCTCTATACTGTAGGTAATCTACGTCAGTTGTATAATGAGAGAAATTAGGATACGTGCTTTCAACAATTGTTGATATTGGATCATGACAATAATTTATAAGTAGATCTTCAGGTATTTGAATAGTTTCAATCCCATCAATTGATTTTCCAACTATTCCATTGCCAATACATAAAATCCAATCTGAAAAATCTTTGATTTCATCTAACTTTGTGAGTGTATGGTTGTTTTGTAATCGCATATTCTTGGATAACTTCAAAACTTGACAATGAGATCATAGATATGAAAAATTCAAAGTAGCATGAATAATATCTTGCCTACTTCCGTTTGCAATAACTGGTAAAATTTGTCTAAAATCACCTCCAAGAACTACAATTTTGCCTTCAAATGGTTTAACTACACTTAAGTCATCCTTAAATCTAAGAATGTCTCTAAAAGTTCTATCAAGAGCTTCAAAGCAATATTTGTACATCATTGGTGCTTCATCTCAAATAACTAATTTTGTTTTGATAATTAAATTTGCCAAATGACTACCTTGCTTTGGATTAAGAGGAATTGCATGTTGAATCTTGCTTTGGATTAAGAGGAATTGCATCTCAAATGACTACCTTGATAATTAAATTGCATGTTGAATCTTCATTTGGATTAAGAGGAATTGCAAATCTAGAATGAGCTGTCCGACCATCCGGTAATAAAAGAGATGCAATACCACTTGATGCAACTGTTAACACAATATGACCTCTTGATCTTATTCCAGAAGATAATGTCCTCCAAATAAAAGTTTTGCCAGTGCCTCCATGACCATATAAAAAGAATAATCCACCTTTATCTTCATTCACTGTTGTCATTATTTTATCATAAACTGATTTTTGTTCATCTGTTAAACTTGATAACAACAATTGATGTTCATGTAGCAAAGATGATTTATTATAACATAACTCATCAATGATTAGCATGTTGCCAAAATCAACTTCTTCATTGTTAATAGGTCTTGGCATAGATGGAAAATCTTGAAGGCTCTTACCACAACCTTTTAGAATTCTTTTTATGTCTTGCAAACAAAGATTTTTTATTTGATCATTCGTTAGCTCTGCACCTAAATAAACAAAGGAAATTTATGGAGCTAGAATAATAATGACATTAATATATAAACAAGAAAATAAAATTTAAAATAAATTATTTGGGACTTTACTACAATAATAATTTAGTAATAAATATAACACGCAAACATAAGTACATACATATATATCTACCTTGATTGTTCAACATTACTCTTTCTTCGTGAAGAAAATCATCAGATAACAATGGCCATGTTCTCTTCCAAACATTTTCTGGTTGTGACATCGAATTTGATAACAATAACATTGCAAACAATTGTCTTAGATAAGATGACATACCCCATTGACTTGCTTCCTTTATAGCATCTATATATTCTTTGTCATCATCCAATAAGTCAAGTGCATAACATGCATCCTTAAATGAGTCATATACATTACCATTGACTGTTCTAAGATCTTCATAGCAAGTTGGACCCTTTATGACATTCAATAATAGTCGCAAATAATATAGCTCGCCAGTTCCAGGTGCAGTAAAGAAAATCCTTCCAATGGAAAATGCATTTGTTTTTTCTTTTTTCCCATCTTTTTAGTGCTTTTTTCCACACAAACTTTAGAGGAATTTCTGCATATGTTAGTCCTCTAGCATCAGGAAACATTTTATTTGCTTCAAACCAACTTAAAAACATTGATTCATTCACATTTGGTCTATTGACAACAACATCAATTGGATCATCATCAAAGAATATAATATTTTGTTCATTTGGAAGATGAAAAGCTAACCTTTCAATAGGAGATTCTCTATGATGAATTGGGAAGGCAAAAATTCTCCAAACAGCTTCGCATGATGATATATATCGACAATCATAATACATATTGATTTCATCTACATTAGATGAACTTTCCTCATGTGCACTTTTTGAAAAAGCAACAGAAATATGATCATGTCCTTTATTAACATATTTGAATAAATATTTAATTGATCTTACTTGATTGCACCATTCTACATTGATATGAGCACCATACTTCAATAATAAGAAACGATTGTGCGGCACTACATACCTACTATCTAAGTCAACACCAGATTTCTTGATTGTTCTGCCATTATCTCTCCTTCTATAAACTGGATAGCCATCTTCATCAATTGAAGTTGACTGTACAAATTTTTTGGGAAAATGCTTAGTACAATTGCCATTTTACATGCAAGGAGAAGATATTTTTATAACGCCACAAGGACCATGCAACATGAAACTTTTCACAACACTATAATAAAGAGGATCTGATAACTCATCAGGTATTTCAGTCGAAATTATTCGATCAATATCCTTTACAGTTGGAAATTTATTGTGCTCATGAAGAAAAAGTAATATATGAGAATGAGGCAACCCACGTTTTTGAAACTCAATTGTATATATCACTACAATGAAATAAAATTGTTAAATAAATGTGTACATTAATTGAATATATAAATGACACTATAACTTTTGCGAAATTCAAGAATATTATAGTTATGAAATTTGTTAAAGTTGAAAATTTTACCTGCCTTTATTTCTCCAAAAACTTTATTGTCATGAAAATCTTTTAATAAGTGATCCAATTTCATTTTGAAAACTCTAGATAAAATATCTGGCCGATCTTTCGGCTTCAACCCTCTAGTGTTTACATATCTACAAATCTCTGGCCATTGTGGATTTCAAGTAAATGTAATGAAGAGATTGGGATATCCAGCCCATTTGCAAATTGTCATAGCATCTTGATAATTTTGAATCATATATCGTGCTCCACCTGTAAAGCTAGAAGGTAGAATTATTCTTTTTCCTTGAGAAGAAGGAATAGTGTCACCTCGTAAAAGAGCATCCGCTAGTCCTTTGTAAATGTCAGCCCTTAAATGCTTTTGATGAAGTCTAAGAAATTTCAAGCGAGATGATTCAATCATAGTATATGCATCAACTAAGAATTGTTGAAACAATCTTCTTGAATATACAATAGTTGGAAGTTCATATTTCCTTTCTTACATCTTGTAAAAAAAATATTCTCGCATGCTAACATTTTTTCTTCCTCCATTAGATTCTATATGTTGAGTTAATGAAATATCTTCTCTATAACCATCTTCAGCATATGGAAAAAGCAAAGGGTATTGCAAATTTAAATAGGCAGCATTTAATTCATTTATTCTTTGTAATTGTCCAGATTGTGTTTCAATAATAATATCTCTATCACTTATTGAAGGTTCAAAATCCTCTACTATCAAAGCAGCCACTTCTGAAATTGTTGGTAAATTGTATTTCCTTCCATCAGTGTTTCGTTTTCCAATCAATCTGAGTTTAATATTTGAGCCTATGTTCTCTTGAAATATTTCCCTTACCATTCTAAAGTTTTTTTGCTAAAGCATTGTGCTCATCAAGCATTTGTTTCAATATAACAACTACCTCGGCATGAAGTTTATTTGTATTTTGACCATTACTACAAAAAAAAAGTATAAACTAATAAATTCCAATAATTATACTAAAGGACTATAATAATGTGAAAAATAAATAAATTCATACTATTATTTAGAAAATTAGAATACCTACCTCGCTGCGTGTATTCTATTTTCCACTTCATTTTCTGTATCAAAAATATATAATTGTGTAAATTTTGGAATTGATCCTTCGAGAGGCAACAAACTTCCAATCTGATGATAATTTTGGCCATATAATCGAAATATTTTTGGTCCAAATGTTTGATTGATAGATGTATCAACTTTACCACCCATTGAGGTAAATGAGAATATAGAATTATAACTCCTAAGATGTTCTTGAAAATGACGACTCATGAGACCTATTAAAAGAGAGAAAATGATAAATATGTACTTTTGATGGTAATAATATTTATTAACATTAATTAGTTTCTAACCTGTTCCAAACAATAGTTGTAATAAAATTTGAGGAGGCTCTTTTGGAATTGGTAACTTTATTTTTCCATGGCAACAACACAAAGAAAATTCTGGTCTTTCGGATTTGCTTCGCTTGTTGATTCTTTCTTCATACCAAAAATATGCTCCACAATCTTTGCATTCACAAATTGGATCTCCTATATCCCAATAACATGTAAATGTAAAAAAATATTCATAATTTGTTTACAATATGGTCATTCAAATGATGGGACATAACAATATATGTACCTTCATAATATATCCCCATAGGCTCAATGTCATCTTCTAAAAATATTTAACAAACTAAATTAGTGATATTTAAATTATATATTGATTTTCAATTTTTATGTACAAAAAAGAATACAGATTAATTATACAATTGTTAACCAATATACCTTCGAAGTTGTTTTCGGTCTGATCTTCTGTGCATTCTTGCATGTGGTCTGCTTTTAATGCAATAAAAAGATATAAATTATTATTTTTTATACATATATGCAATTTAATGAGATTTGTGGCAAAAGTAAGAGTACCATAATAATATTGGAAATGCTCATTACTTGGAATATTAAAATATGTAAGAAAATTTTTAGTTTCCATAACTATATGCTATTTTTATTTTAGTGTTCAAATTATAAAAAAATAAAGAATATTTCGTGTTAGATTTTTTTACAAAAGTACATTTATTTACCCAACTCCCATGGACCATGCAATATTGAATGGAAAACTAAGTTAGAAGGAAGAAGACCAACATGAAAAAGGCCAAGTTATTTTAATATATAGAGTTCTAAAATCAATTAATTTATTTATTAAATTTTACATAATATAAGAATCAGTTTATCTTGTTGTAATGGGTTACCATTTGTTGTATATACATTAATAATTTAAATACATATGATTAATTAAATAAACATAAGTTATGGTATAACTTACATTGAAATTGCTAAATTATTATACATTGAGGAAAAATGATAATACAACATTTGTCACCTTGCTCACTTCTTGAATGATGAACGCTAGTGTCAATTTGGATGCCTATCATGAAACAATTTTATTTGTAAAATAAGTGACTATTTTGAAGATAAAGATATTGAAATTATCTTCAAAATTACAATAAAATTTCTTACTAAATAATAGTTTAGCAATTAACTCACCTTTAAAATTCGACTCTTTTTGTCTCTCAATATTAAAGCATACATTTTTGTAGCGCATGTTATTTTGAGTTGAATCTTCAGCCTCATTAATGAATATGCCTTTAGCCTTCTTTAGCTTTATACTTGTAGACGAACAATTGCTATTGGGAGTTGCATTTGAAGAAGACATTATATTTTTTGAATGGGCAACTGGAGATGAGAAAACTTAAATTAAACAGTTATTGATATAATATATTTACAAAAATAATAAAAAATGACAGATAATATTTATTGATGTGACAACTTGCCATTTGGTTCATCATATAAAAGAGGAATTGTGCTTTGATTCAATACATTCTTCTCTCTAGCATCTTTGGATTCACTATTTTCTGTGGATCAAGAGTAAAACTCAAACAAAAACTCATAATTGTCAACTTAGTAAATAGTGAAATATAAAATAAATTCAATATAATAACAATAATATGTATTCATCTTGATGTTCTATTTCTAGAAAAGGGTAATTTAGATATTTAGTCACATGATGGCTATGTACATAGGCTTTATAATTTTTCATGTAACAAAATGAGTATGTATTTGCGGGATGATGCTTTATATATATCCATGGGAGAAAAATGATATGTTATATATACATATATACACACAGGTGTATATATATATATATTCATAATAATATGCAATATAGTCTATGCTCCTCCCTCGATTAATCCTATGTTAGAGTCATAATTCACTCATCAAATACTTTACGTGGGTTTAATAATAAAATAAAATATTTTAATTACATTGAATATATCACTTCCACAAGGTTATTTGGCAGGAAAAATATATTACGATAATTTTAAGTGAAGAGAAAATATATATTACATGACACATATTCTTAAGTATCATGATTCAATTGGGATTGATAATTCTATCACAAGTGTTGTTGCTAACATAACTTTCATTGTTACCCCAAAATGAGATACGACAAAAGAAAAAAAGGTCATATAAATATAAAAATATGCATCCAATATGTTGGCATTAGTACCCTGAGGAATATTTTGCCCTCTTTCTATTTAGGATGCCTTTTCTATTCATCCTTGCAAGTTTCTTTTTTGTATATTCCATGTACTGCCTATTGAAAAAAAGATCATATAAGAAACCTTGCAAATATATAAAAATATCTTATAATATTTGTCAATGTTAATTTTGCTTTAGCAAGAAATCTCACCATAAGATTAACCAAATATCTCTAGATGCAATATAAAATATGATTATTTAAAATATATCCTCACATGAGTTTCTATTATTAATATAATAATCAAATGAAGAACAGACATCAAGCACTATTAATTCATGTAAAAAAATAAAATAAATTAAAATGAAAATTCCCATATTTAAATAAATAATTCACTTGATATTTTAAGTGTTTACATTATTTTTTAATTGTTTATTTGTTCAAAAAAAAATTATTTTCCATAATGATGTTATGCTATATTAATTATTATTCATGTTACCTAAGGTTCTAAGAAGATGGAGCATGTATTATTATTTAATATCATGTATGCCAAATAGTTAAGGGATGTAAAAGTTCAATCATTGATACTTAAACCAGTATACATTCTCCAATTCTTTATGCATAAATTGGTCATTGAATGTAACCAAATCTTGGTTTCATTTGTTAGTTATATTTTATTTATAATGTTTAAGAAATCCGTGTAGCTCAATAAAATACACTTGTTTAAAATTGATACTGAAAATATTATGCCTAAAGATGAAAAAAATATATATGAAATTCATAATTACTTTTGAAAGCCGTGGAGATGATTGTGATTTTAAAGGTGATGTAGAAAAATCTTGGTAAGCATTGATCCATAGCAAAAATCAATGATGATAAAAATGTATAAATCAAGCAAAATAATACTAACATATAATAGTGGTGTCCGCCTCCAATGTCCTTTCGGTGGTGTATTCTCTTTGTTAGAGCTAATAACAAATAGAAGAAAATTTGATACTTATAAGAAGATTTATATTTGCGGTAGATATTAAAATAAAAAGACTTTCACTTATAATAGTTGATAATTTGTTTATTAAAATAAATTATTTACTTATCATAACAAAAGATTTTTATATATTACAATAATCATTTAATTGAATAGTCTGTTATTAGCTGATTAGAATATCTTATTCATTTATCCTAAGTTTTTCCTATAAGAAATTGGTAACAGTAATAACAAAAAAAATTTCCATTTGATATATATTATGTTTTCTTAAAATTAATCATATTTTTTAAATTACCAATTTAGCATAACAATGTTTATTAATTTACAGAAAATGTATCAAATTTTTAGTAACCACCATCTGCACTTGCTAGTTGATAAATTGTTATTTGTTTATTAAATTATATTATTTAATTATCATAAAAAAGTTTTTAAAAAATTTTACAATAATCGTTTAATGGAGTAGTTTGTTATTAGCTGATTAGAATTTCTTATTTACTTATCCTAAGTTTTTCCTATAACAAATTAGTAACAGTAATAACAAAAAGAATTCCATTTGATACATATTATGTTAATTTACATAACATAACAATATTTGTTAATTTATAGAAAATGTATCAAATTTTTAGTAACCACCATCTGCACTTCCTATGGTTAGTTTCGTGCGTTTGTTGCTCCTCTTACTTCATCTCCCTACTTATTTTAGAAATATTAAAATATCTAAAAATTTTACTTTTTTAATTAAAATAACAAATTTTCTATATTTATCATATAGTGTTTTAGAATAATTATTTTTACATTATTTCTATAATTGTAATTTGTATTAGTTAATTAGATTATTGTATTCAATTACCGTAAACAAAAGTAAATCTTCTATATCATTCCATGATTGAGAGCTGGATATTTTTTTATTAGTTGATGAGAAACTTTTCCTCAATTAAAATAAAATACTATTTATTTTGTAATGGATTACAAATAACAAAATGATACTTATTTCATTTTATATAGTATATTTTATTAAGTTAACAATATTTTCTAAAAAAGTATAAATAATACAAATGTATAAATAATGCAAAAAAATATTAACATATCATAGTGATGATGTTGCTTTTCAATCTCCTTTTTTCAATCTCCTTTCAGTGGTACGTGTCTCCTCTTTGTTAGAGTTAAGATAATTTGACACTTATTAAAGAGTTTTATATTTGTGATAGATAATAATAGAAATAGTAGTTGTTAATGTGCTACTAGTTTATTAAAAGATATTATTTACTTATCATAGACCAATATAATAATTTTAATAATCTACAATAGTTAATCAATTGAATAGTTTATTATTGCCTGATTAGAATCTATTATTCAGTTATACTAAAAAATATATTTTCTTATAACAAATTGGTAACAATAATAACACAATTTTATTTCATTTGATATATACTATTTTTTTTATAATCAATAATATTATTTAGATTACCAATCTAACATAAATTATTTGTTAATTTTCAAAAAAAAATATATTAAATTTTTAGTAACTACCCTTTGCACTTGCTCTGGTTAGTATCATGTGTTCCTTGCACTTCTTAATCCTATCTGCCTACATATTTTAGAATAATTTAATTGCGGGAACAACAATTTTTGTTAAAATATATATTTTTCCTATATTTATCATAAAGGCTTTTAAAATAAATCTTTTTACATTATCTCTATAATTTTTCTTTATCTTAGTTAATTAGATTATATTATCCACTTAACGTAGACAAACATAAAATCTTTTGCCCCATTCCATTGATTTAGTAGTTGAATTATATTATTAGTTGATTAGAATCTTTTGTTAACTTATCCTAAAAAATTATGTAATTTATAATGGGTTGCAAATAACAAAATGATATTTATTTCATTTTATATATTATATTTTATTAAGTTAACAATATCTTCCAAAAAATAACATATAATTTGTTTATTAAAATAAATTATTTACTTATCATAACAAAAGATTTTTTTATATATTACAATAATCATTTAATTGAATAGTTTGTTATTAGCTGAGTAGAATATTTTATTCACTTATCCTAAGTTTTTCCTATAAGAAATTGGTAACAGTAATAACAAAAAAAATATTCAATTTGATACATATTATGTTTTCTTAAAATTAATCATATTTTTTTAAATTACCAATTTAACATAACAATGTTTATTAATTTACAGAAAATGTATCAAATTTTTAGTAACCACCACCTGCTAGTTGATAAATTATTATTTGTTTTTTAAATTATATTATTTAGTTATCATCAAAAAGTTTTTAAAAAAATTTACAATAATCATTTAATGGAGTAGTTTGTTATTAGCTGATTAGAATTTCTTATTTACTTATCCTAAATTTTTCCTATAACAAATTAGTAACAGTAATAACAAAAAGAATTCCATTTGATACATATTTTAATTTACATAACATAACAATATTTGTTAATTTATAGAAAATGTATCAAATTTTTAGTAACCACTATTTGCACTTCCTATGGTTAGTTTGGTGCATTTGTTGCTCCTCTTACTCCATCTCTTATTATATTATCTATCATTATATGTTTTACACATCATGTTTGATTCCTAATATTTTTTAATATACAAAAACAAGACTTCTATTATTTTAGTGATTACTATTTTCTTCTTTTTCATATTAAAATAACAAGAAATTTTAAAAATATTATAGCTTTTTTAAAAGAAATAAAACTGTAAATAAATTATCTCTTTTATCTTATAACATATCGCTATATATATATCAACTGAAAGTAAGAATAATAATTATATAATTAAATCTTATATTTACGTTTATGTTCATCTATTTGATTTAACCTCCAACGATTTTTCTAATTAAATTTAACTGAGACGTGAGATCTCTGTGCTGCCTGGCTACCTCTCCCATTTATTTATTCATTTTTTTTCGTCTTTTCTTGTCACACATATCTATCTTTTAATCTTCGCATCCATCTTTTCCTTGTTTGTTTGGTGAACTGCCTTTGTTTTGACCTGTCTTCTGCTGCTGTGACGACCAATCTTTCGGCCACTCCAACAAGCCTTATTGTTCAAGATTCAGTATTTTCAGATTCTTATCAGTGGATCGAATGCTTAATAGTGGGAGAAGAAAAGAGCAGCAGTTGGCAGGTAGTCTGAGCTCTTTGCTGTTAGATGAGTTGTTTTGATCTAATCTAGCGCTTACTGTTAAATCTGTTTTAGCTTTTTAGGTTTTGTGAGCCTTGAAGCTTTCTCTTAATTTTCTTTGCCTAATTGGGGACAGTTCAGTGTTAGAATACGATCATGGCTGCGACGACGGCCGGACTAGTGGGGCCTCGAGTTTACAGCTGCAGCAATTGTCGGAACCATGTTTGCCTTCATGATGATATCATATCCAAGGCTTTTCAGGTGAAGCCCTATCTGAGTTCGCTGTAAACTCTTGTGTTGCGGTGTTCTTCTGCATGTGATTTTAGAACATATTTCCGACGGTAGTTTTACTAAGAAGGAGATCAAACTTGTTTAAGCTTTCATTTGCTCAACTGAACTTTAACTTTGGATTGAGGTGAAAGGAGGGTAAAGAGAGGAAGGGGAAGGTAAAAAAAATTTTCCCCTTTGGATAAAATTTTGATGGAGCAGGGGAATCTTCATTTTTTTTCCTTCATTTGTGCTATTTTATTTCAATTCCAAATTGAGTGGAACAATTCCCTTCCCCTCCCTCCCTTTCTCTTCCTCCTCATTTTCTTTCCATTCCCCTTAACGAGCCTTTATTCAAACACAGTGTAAACGATTTGTGTTTCTATGTATGAATTTGGCTGCACAATGTTACATGTAAAAAAAGCTTCTTTTAAATATTCTAGTTGCAAGATGGATCATAGTGTCTTTCTTTTTTCGTATATTCAACTTGTGGTTATTGATTTTGTTGTGCTTGGCCCTCCCCTCGGTTACTGATTCAAGGGGAGAAATGGGCGTGCCTTTCTATTCTCACATGCAATGAACATAATAGTTGGGCCGAAGGAAGACAGACAGCTAATGACGGGGCTGCATACGGTGGCCGACATATATTGTCAAGATTGCCGGACTGTATTGGGTTGGAAGTATGAAAGGGCTTATGAAGAGACGCAGAAGTACAAAGAAGGAAAGTTCATATTTGAAAACTTAAAGATTGTCAAAGAAAATTGGTAGGAGATAACCATGTATGAATGTGTAGATTTAAGTTCTAATGCCAATTGTTAGGTTGTCTGATGCGGTCATCTCTGTGATTGAACCGGCCCTCACTTTCTTGTTAACAGTAAGTTGCAAGCTGCTACCTATCATTCATGTTTGTCCTAATGTTTTTAGTAAAAAACTGGGTAACTGTTTTATTCTTGAATTAGAGTGACTCATGATGCTCTTTGTCTATGTCTTCTTGGGTTGTGTCTTTTGCTTCAGTTAGAATTTGCCTAGAAATGTGTTTCCTGTGAACGGATAATGGAATCTGCATTCCCTAAATGTTTATCTTTGCCTTAACATGACTAGGTATTATTTCAGGAATTTTACTTTTGGTGTGTTATCTTTTTACTATACTGGAGGTTAAAAGTCAAATTTAGGATGCCTGATAAATGCTTATCCTCATTACTCAGAACTCAAAGCTACAAGATGAGGGCATCTCAAACCTGATTTCCTCTTTGTGTATTTCAATCAAAGTCCTTGCGTCCTTTAGTTCTATGCCTGACATACATTTTGTACACATTTTGTGCTGCAACATTTTTCTCATTAGGATTTTTTTCTGATTTTACTCAAACTGTTAACTTACTGAAAGCTTTTTGCTAGACTCAATTTAACCTTCAAGAGAATACCTACATGGAAGAAATAGAATAATGTTGAATGTGTAACAATGACAGGTGTCATCATTGCAATTTGCATGAATGTTAACTCAACCAACTTTTTCTCTTATCTGTGTCAGAGGATGAGCGGATGACTTTCTCCTGCAATGCCATGAGAAATATTGATGCCTTTCAATGGTTTCTCTTTCCATTATAGGATCTGGCGACTAAGTAAAAGTAACTCCATTTTTATGATGACTAATTGTTAGCTTAACGGCAATAGCACAATCATTGTTTTGTTAGGATGAATGTTCATATATAGAAGTGCAAAAATTTGAGATGGTGTATATGCAAAATGTATTGAGAAAGAAACAAGTATTTTGCAAGCATAATTTCATTCAGGAATAGATTTTTTTTTCAAGGGAAAAAGGGATGAGTAGCAAGATGATATCCTAATAATTTTACATAGCAAAGGTTCACAGAAATAGGAATCAAAACAGTTACAAATGGACACCTCATTCCTTGAATATCGCTCTGGGGGGTTTATGATGTTATCTGCATAAATATGCTCAACGAAGGTCGCACCATTTTGTTCATGAATAGATGATGCATTTTATTTGAAATTCTGGAAATCAATGATTAACTTTTGCATTCTTCATCTGCCCGTATCCAATAGGTGATTGTAAATGTTGAAATCATGGCAATCATTCTTGTGCTCTCAAAGCCAACAACTTTTTGTGGTCATGTAAGATTTGTGAAGTTTACTTGATCGTATTCTTCTTGTATACCATTACACCTTACACTCTATTGGAGAATGCTAAATAGCTGGTGCTTATCTGTCCAGAAGTGAAATTTAAAATTGTACTATTGTCATTGTTACGAAAAGAGGGAGAGAGATCGCACGAACACAGAAGAACACGAAGATTTACGAGGTTCATCCTAAATCGGGTTACGTCCTCGGGAAGCGACGACTATCTTTGTTATGGAATAATGATGATTACAATGATGGATCTTTGTCTAAACTTCTAGGGAGTTTATATAGGCACTCTCTTTGACAGATGATGAGAATTACATATGGACTGAGACTCTAAATAAATCCTCTGAAAATAGGACACCTATCTCGTGATAAGGAAATAAATCAAATCCGAATCATAAACAGAATATTCTTAAAAATTTTTGCTCAGGGGGCGGAAACCCCTGCAGGGGGGATCCCTCCTTATCCCCCACAGGCTCGTTGGTTGGGCAGCGAGATCCCCCGTAGGGGAATTCTGCTGAAGCGTCTGACTATGTAGGGGGACTAACTGGGTTCAGATTCAAGGCATTATTAATAAATCTCCACCTTGACTTGAATCATTTTCAGAGCACACAAAACTATGCCACGTCGCCTCCAGCCCCACCTCGGGACTATTATCAAGTATTGATGTTATGCAAGTCCAAGCAGTGTTGGAACTTGCCATGAGGAACAGATTTGGTGAACATATCAGCTGGATTGTTTTCAGTGTCAATCTTCTTCATCTTGATCCTTTTTTCAGTGCGGATGAAGTGATATCAGTCATCAATGTGTTTGGTTCTTTCATGACGTACTTGATCCTTGGCTAAACATATTGCACTCATACTGTCACAGTGCGCTATAGTATGCTCCTGATGTAATCCAAAATCTCTAACTAAGCCCTTTAACCAGATACCTTCCTTGGTAGCTTCTGTTAGTGCCATGTATTCAGCCTCTATGGTGGACAATGTAACTGATGGCTGAAGTGTGGCCTTCCAACTAATAATTGAACTGCCCAAAGTGAAAACATAGCCTGTCATAGATCGTCTTCCATCAACATCTCCAGCATAGTCTGAATTTGAGTACCCTGCAATCAAACCCTCTTTATCACTTCTGTAGATGAGGTCAATATCAGATGTTCCTCTCATATATCGAAAGATTGGCTTCACTAGTTGCCAGTGCTCCTTTCCTGGATCGCTCATGAACCTGTTGACAACACTGACTGCATGAGCAATGTTCGATCTTGTGCAAATCATGATATACATCAGGCTTCCAACTGCACTAGCATATGGAACCCGAGACATGTACTCTTTCTCTACTTCTGATTTTGGTGCGAAGGCAACAGAAAGATGAACATTTGC
This sequence comes from Pontederia crassipes, assembly GCA_030549335.1. Taxonomy (NCBI): domain Eukaryota; kingdom Viridiplantae; phylum Streptophyta; class Magnoliopsida; order Commelinales; family Pontederiaceae; genus Pontederia; species Pontederia crassipes. The sequence goes on from JAUKPH010000017.1 coordinate 11,268,084, forward strand.
AACTTATGGAGTATTCAAAGGCTTCGCTCCTGATATTTCAAATCTGGATAAAATCTTCTCAATATAACTTTTCTGAGATAAGAAGAGTTTACCATGTGCGTGATTCCTTAAAATTTTCATCCTCAGAATCTTCTGTGATGCACTAAGATCCTTCATTTCGAATTATGCACTAAGGAGCTTCTTCAGATTCTGAATGTCTGTCATGTCTCTGGCAGCAATACACATACATCAACATACAAGAGCAGATAGATGGTGGAGTCGTCCTTCACCTTCTTGTGATATACACAGCAATCTTAGGGACTTCGATTGAATCCCTTACTGATCATAAAGCTGTCGAACCTCTTGTACCATTGTCTGGGAGACTGCTTCAAGCCATACAAAGATTTCTTCAGACTGCAAACTTGATTCTCCTTTCCTGGAATGGAGAATCCTTATGGTTGGCTCATAAGAATGTCTTCTTCAAGTTCTCCATGGAGAAAAGCAGTCTTCACATCTACTTGCTCGAGCTTTAGATTCTGATGTGCTACAAGGGCAAGTAGCACCCTGATAGAAGTATGTCTGTCAATATGTGAGAATATTTCATTGTAGTCCACACTTTCTTTCTGACTATAACCTTTAGCAATCAGTCGTGCTTTATATCTTGTGCCTTCAATTCTTAAAATTCCAACTTTCTTCTTGAAGATCCATTTATAGCCAACAACTTTTTTGCCTTTAGGCAACTTGACCAGTTTCCACGTCTGATTTTTGTAAAGAAATTTCATCTTCTCACCCATAGCAGCGATCCACTATTCAGATTCGACATACATGATAGCATCCTTATAAGAGGACAGCTCAAGGGACTTCACCTCTTCAGCTACCTGCAGTGCATATGCAACCATGTCCTCGAAACCATATCGCTTAGGAGGATCCACTTCTCTGCGATGACGTCTGACAACAATTGACTCCTCTTCAGGCTGCTCATCAGATTCTTCATTTTCTGGTTCTGCTTCTTGATGTGATCCTTCAACATCATTCTCAGTTGGAGTAATTTCAACCTTTACCTGTTTACTGACATTCTCTTCAGCCTCCACCTTCAACTGAAGCATTGATGCTTCATCAAAGATCACGCTTCTGCTGTGGATGACTTTGTGCTCTGAAGGAGATCAGATTTTGTATCCCTTTAATCCTGCACCATATCCCATGAACACTCCTTTGATCCTTGCTCCAACTTTCCTTCACTGACGTAATAGTATGCTGGACAATAAAAAACTTTTAGACTAATATAATCAGCAGGATTTTCTGATCATACCTTAGTTGGAGTTTTGAGATCAATCGCAGTCGTCGGACTTTGATTCATCAAATAGCAAGCTGTGGTAACAGTTTCAGCCCAGAATGTCCTATTCAGACCAGCATTAGAGAGCATACACCCTGTCATCTCCAGAAGTGTTATGTTCATTCGTTCTGCAATTTTATTTTGTTGTAGAGTATCTCTGAATGTGCGATGCCTGACAATGTCTTCATCTTTGCAGAACTGATCAAATTCAGCAGAACAGAACTCCAAAACCTTTCAGCAGAACAGAACTGCAATTTTATTATCAGTGTGAAGGCGCTTCACTTTCTTCGACGTCTGATTTTCGACCAAAACCTTTCACTGCTTGAAGGCCTTGAATGACTCACTCTTGTGTTTCATCATGAATACCCAAGTCATCCTCGAGTAGTCATCAATCACGGACAGGAAATACCTAGCACCTCCTAATGATGGAACACGAGAGGAACCCCAACAATCAACATGAATATAGTCAAGTGTCGCCTTCATCCTGTGCACTGCTTTGCCAAACTGAGACCTTCGTTGTTGTTTGCCAAACACACAGTGCTTGCAGAAGTTGATTTCAGATATCTTCTTGTCTCCAGCAGACCTCGCTTGTTGAGGATATTCATCATGTTCTGACTCATATGCTCAAGCCGCATGTGCCACAGTCTGAACTTTTCTGATTCGGATGAACTAACCACTGCAGCAACGTCAAAGACTGTTATGCCTTACAATATATACAAGGACTTCTGTCTGACTCCTTTCAGAATCGTAGCATCATCTTCATGACTGTGAGGATGCCTCCAATAATATTGATCTGACACCTTTTAGAGTCGAGGACTCCGAGTGATATCAAATTCTTCTTCAGTTGCGGAACATGGTGGACATCTGTCAGCGTCCTTACAAGATTGTCATGAGTCCTGATCTGCACAGAATCGATCACAATTATTTGACATGACGCGTTATTGCTCATGATGATATTTCCACCGTCAGTCTTTTGATAAGATGTGAATCATTCTTTATTCGGAGTCATATGATAGGAACACCCCGAATCCCCCAACTATCCTCCAGACATCGTTGACCAGAAGCAGCCAGAATCAAATCATCTTCGAAATTTTTAATTTCATGTGTCACCGCAGCGACAGGGGCTTTCTTCTTCTTCGAACAATCTTTCTTCCAATGACCTGATTCTTTGCAGTAATTATAGATGTCCTTCGCAGTTATTTTCTTCTTCTTGGACTTGGATTTCTTCGAATTCGAGACTGTCCCTTTTCCACGATTGATATCAAACTCACGGCATGAGTCTCTGCAGAATTTTCAGATGCCCTATGTCGAAGTTCACGAGTATGGAGATTCGATCTTACTTCTTCCAGAGTTATAGTTTTCTTCCCGATAATCATAGACTGAACAAAATTCTCATATGATGGGGGAAGCGAGACTAACAGAATTAGAGCAGCATCTTCATCATTGATCTTAACATCGATATTTCTGAGTTCCATCAACAAAGAATTTAACTGATCAAGATGTTCCTTTAGATGGGTATCTTCTTGCATACGGAGAGAGAACAGACGTTGCTTCAACAGCAACTTGTTAGTGAGAGACTTCGTCATATACAGACTCCCGAGTCTCAACCACAGACCGGTCGTATTTTCTTCATCTGTGACCTCGATTATCACCTCATCCGTCAGACACAACAGAATCATCGGGTGCGCCTTCTCCTCCTGTGCCGCCAAAGTTGCGAGGTCGATCTCTTTTTCTTTGCCCTTCGAGTCTTCCTCCTTTGATTTGTTCTTCGACACGTTTGAGCGGCGCCCAGACTTCTTGTTGCTTCAGAAGCGCCCGCATCTTGAACTTCTCCACGCTCACGTTGTGCGACGTCATCTCCCTACTGATCGAGAATCGCTGACGAATCCTAAGGCTCTGATACCAGTTTGTTACGAAAAGAGGGAAAGAGAGATCACACGAACATAGAAGAACACGAAGATTTACGAGGATCATCGTAAATCGGGTTACGTCCTTAGAAAGTGGCGGGCTATATTTGTTATGAAATAATGGTGATTACAAGGATGAGTCTCTATCTAGACCCCTAGGAAGTTTATATATGTACTTCCTTTTACAGATGATAGGAATTACATACGGACTGGGACTATAAATAAATCTCTTGAAAATAGAACATTTATCTCGTGATAAGAAAATAAATCAAATTCGAATTACATACAGAATACCCCTAAAAATTTTCGCTCAGAGGGCTCCGCCCCCTTGCAATCCCCCGTAGGGGATCCCCCTTGACCCCTCACATGCTCGTTGACCGGATAGGAAGACCCCCCATAGGAGAATTCTGCTGATGCGCCTGACTATGTAGGGGGACCAACTGAGTTCAAATTCAAGACATTATTATCAATCATTTATTTTATTGCTGAGTTTTGAGGATCCTTCTTTTTAGTTACAGAATATTAAGAATGATTGAACTAAAAAAAGGGTAGCTAGAGGATGTTCCAGAGGTTTATTACTGGAAGATGAAAGATATGAATATTCACCTGCTTTTCTCTTATGCAGATTTTATGTATTCCTTATACTCATGTTGGCAATGGAGTCAATATATGTCCATTGATTTAATTCTTGCAACTCTGTTTCTTCTATGACTAATATTTTAAATGCTCATGGTTTAAATGCTTGCTTTTTAGGTTTTCCAATCTTAAAGGGGATTTGACATGATCAATGAAGTATTACTCAATATTGCTTCCCAATGGATCACAAACCTCCCTAGAGACAATAGTCAGTCAGTCACAATTATTGTGGGAAACCATATTATAGTTTTGCTACTTTGAATCCTTGATATGAAAGTGGAAGGATTTAGAGAGATTTTTGTCATGAGAGTAGGTAACCCACAATAATATCAACGTTCCGTAGTTTCCTCTTCAAATAATTTCTCGAACCCTAATGATTATCTCTATTTGTTTATCTTCATCTTCTTCGTATTAGTCATTTTCTTTCTTTAGTGAAAATAAAAAAATCATAAAAAAACATTTATGATTTTGTTTCTTATGTTTTGATCTTCAAACTTGGAAAACTTAAAATACAACTTTATTCTGAATTGGGTTTTTTCTCTTGTGTGGTTATTAGTTTAGAAATGAAAAACTATGTGTATGTAGTTCAATCACACAATATACTACAAGAAAAATAAGACGAGAGTTGTATAAGTTGAGAGAAACAAATTCTAAAAGTTATCTAAAAAGTAGAAGTGTTCACGGGTCAGGTTGGACCCTACTCGTTAACAAATCTAAGCCAACTCGATCGGATCAGATCGGGTCGAAGCGCTTGGGAGTAGCGAATCCTCGGGTTGGATTATTCGACTACCATTTTTTCTTACTTTTTCATATTATTTAATATAAAAATATTGCTTAATATATATTTTAAATCATAAAATACCTTTTCCAAATAGTTGACAATTATTTTCATGTGTAAACTATTTTATTTTAATATTTTCACATTTTAATTAAAATTTAGGCTTAAAGTTGTATTAAAATGTAAGAAAATAAAAATAAATAAAACTTTGTGTAGTCACGTGAGGTTGGGTTGATTCGGATTGGAAAATTTCATTCTATACCCGACCCGACCACTCTTCGGGTTGTGATTGGTTGACTCAATCTAGTGAACACCCTTACTAAAAAGATTTCAAGTAGAGGGACCTAATATGAAATATCCTTATTTTGAGTACTTTACTCTGAGTTCCTACAAACTTAAAATTGTCCTTAAAAAATTTAAGCACTTATTTTAAAAAATTCTTAAGAAACCTGAATTTCAATGATATATTCTAAGAACGTTAGGCATGCTTAGTTAATAATTCTTATTATTAATTATTATTGTTATTATTATTGGGGGCACTGGTTTTAATCTCCAATTTTTAAATATGGCAAACGATCCTTTTTAACGTGTTTTAGAATGAGAGAACACTTATCTTAATAATCTTCCCTTAACCAAGCACTATTGAAATTATTAATAATGTGAAAAGCCATGCTTAACGTAATCCTTTATGGATATTTTCAAAATGATAGATATAAGGGAAAAAGATTATAAATGATATCCACTATTTTAATTTGAACTTGTTCAATTTGGAGTAATCCTGTCGCTGACCAATGACGACCGAGCATGTCAAATTATTGGTGTGAATCGTGGACACAACAATTTATTGGGCGTAGGCAGCATCTAATTAATTAGTTAAGGTCAAGACTACTTTTGTGGCCAAATCAGAAGTATTATTGCAAGGTGGGAAAATAAATAGGCAGCTGCCAGAAGCGAAACTGTGATCATGCATTTATGCATGTCAAGTCACACAAGTTGATTTCTGGTTTTGCTTGTTTTGCATTCACAAAGCAAAAAGTCCACTTTTTGGTCTCCTCTCCTCCCCCAACATGTCCTCTCTCTCCATGGAGGAATTAATGTCACAACGTATGATATAGTGCATGTTGAATTCGACTATTCAACTTAACCACCCCGACAGACTCAATCGTAGTGGGAGAATTTGACACCATCCGACGATTAATTTTTTCCTTTTTTAATATTTAAAATTATACTATATATATATATGATTAATCATTTTTTATACAACAAATATACAATTAAGAAATCAAATCGTTAGATCATAATTTTACGAAAATTCAATTTATATGAAATTTGATATTAATACATATTGGTTTTACAACTTTTGATTACATATTGATTTTGAGTTTATCCTTAATTTGAAACTTAGAAACTAAATGAAATAGAATACTTCAGATGTAAAAGAAAGTAAAAATTAAGTTATTTTTTACATTACGTAATGAGTTAAAAAATAATCCAATGATCTAACTATCCAACCAATTCAATCTAGCATCGGATTAACCTAACTGGCGAACATTCATAATATAAACTCATTCAGTACAAATCGGTACAAATATAAAAAAAAAGTTACTGATAAGTTTTTTAAAAATAATTTCTCTTTTTATTATATCTAAAATAACAAATAAATTTTGACGTTACAATTAGACTTTCCTTTTACAAAAGGATTTAATACCCAAGGATTCGCGCGTCGAATCAGAAATCATGCCAGAGAATGATTCACGCAATTCAGCTGCTCCTTTGGGCGGTTCTGTGTCTTCGGCCACTTCACACGAGGGTAGCTTTACAGGTTAGGGTACCTCTTTGCCGGCGCATGTTACGCCTCTTCTTTACTTGAGCTGGCATCTCTGAGTTTGTTTGGATTGAGATATTTAAAAGGGTGAGTGGAATATAGTTGAATAAATTTAATTATATCATATGTGATTATATATTTTTTATAAGTTAAGAAGAATGTGATGAAATAATTAAGTCCTTCAAATATTATATTTTTTATTTCACCAAATTAGTAGAATGAGAAGGAATATAAATGAATAATCAATTTTACACCAAATTAACCCCTCCTTTATTATCATAAATCATTTCTTTTATCACCAAATTAATCATCTCTCTCATATGAATATATATATATATATATTAGAATAAAATATTTCAAAAATAAATAATATAATAAAAATAGAAAAAATAGGCAAACCAAAAAATTAAAGGAGAAAAATAAATTAAGTGATAAAGTAATAAATATTTATTACTCATTAGATATTATAAATAATTTATATATAATAAAGGTTAAAAATAATTTTTTAATAAATAAAACTTCCATTCTCCATGTCATCATTTTTTGTAACTTACTATCCAAACATCGAGTTTCTAATGACACAACATATTTCATCATTCCATCTCTCACTATATCGTCTCATCCTCACCCCTCCATTAGTTAATTGTCAAACAAACCCTTAGCCTCGCCACCGAACGAACCTCGGAATGAATCTTATAGCAAAAAATGAGCTCGCTGCCAAATGACCTTGCGAAAATGAGCTCACGGCCGAATGACTCTCACGCGCCGAACAATCTTGCCGCCTCACAACTTTCGCCCTTGAATGACCTTGCCACAAAATGACCTTAGCACATTCCTCGCCAGCATTGCTAAAGGGCTTTACGAGAGCCGTTGGTGTCGGAGAATTTGGGAGCGAGGAGGACAAGGCCGTTGGTGTCGGAGAATTTTGGAGCGAGGAGGACAAGGCCGTGGACGCTGACAACTTCGGGAGTGAGGATGAGACCATGGGCGCTGACAAGTTCAAGCAAGAGGTGAGACTGTGGGCACTGATAATGTGACCGACAATTGTGGACTAAAGAGCGATCGTGAGAGGAGAGGAGAAAAAGAAAGAGACAAATCAAATGTCCTTTTTCCAATTGAACTCAAAATGTCAAAATTGTTGAACCAAATTAAACTATTGTTGAATCACATCTCTCTTAATATGTTTCAATCAGATGTCTCGAAAACTAAAGAATAGGATAACTAAAGAATAGGATGCTAGTCAATCAAGGAGGGAACATGCTCAATAAAATTCTCTACAAAAGAGAGCATAACTATAAGGCTTTATGCATCGATCCTTGCGCTTTTCATTGTATCGCATTAAATTGTTGCTTCAACTTTCTTACTCATGTTGGTCAACTAATGTTCTAAACTTTTTTCCCATCTGGTAGTTGAATTGAATGTTTTGAGATTCCAGACCATGTCCCATGGCTAAGCAATATGTACTTTTCTTCCCAAAATCATCCAATCAAAATTAAGAAGGAGGGGCGACGGCGAGGTGGGCAAATGACAACGACGGAAGGAGGGCTTCGTCCGTCAGGCGTTTCATCTCATGAGAATTTTGATCAGCCATGCGATCGCATCTGGACGGTCAAAAATGCGCGACCACGGGGACCGTCAGATCTTGCACGGTCTGTGAGATAAGCACTTGACACGGTGCTGTGCTCAGCACCCCCATTTTACCCTATATATATATATATGTACGATGATAACACATTAAAACTATATTATTATGTTAATTAAAGTAACATATTTTATATAGAACAGTTAACACAATATATATTTTAAATTGTTTAAAGTAAACTTGAAAAAAATATAAAAGTAACTAGTACTGAGGTAAAATAATACGAAAATCCAAATAATAAAGAAATAGAAAAAAATAATCTACAAACGATGACAAAATAGAAAAAAATTTGCACGGAAAACAAAATGCCTGATGATAATGATTAAATAATAAATAAAATATTCTTAAAATTATTTTAATAAATGGATACGTAATCCTCATAAATCAATATAAGCATAAATATTAAAGACAATGCAAATATCAAAGGAAATAACTACAACTGAGCTAGCATGATAACATAATAGTGAAATAATGTTTATTAAAGAAATGTAATGACAGAATGACAAGTCAATATGTTTTTCGTTTTAAATGGATCAATAAATTAATAATTCTAAGGATTCAATTACTACAACCAAACTTGATTTCCAATTAATTAATACTTGAAATGAACAACTACATGATAACTACAAGAGTTTTCTTCGGAGACATCTTAAGAGGCCTAACAAAGTCCAGTCAAGTCTTCGTGTGACAATGACAAGGCAGCGTGGCCCAAACGGCCTAAACAGATTAATCAACTTTCGGTAGAGTACTAATTTGATATTTAATATTTGAGAGGTGCTAAATCCTTCTAATTTCTAATTTAGTTTTAGCCCAACTCTTAGAGGAGTTTATTTTTTCAAACTTTTGAGGGGTTTAAAAATTATAATTATTAGGGATTGGGAGTTTTTTTTAGAAGAATGAGTTTTTTTTGGAAGTAGATGAAATCAATGTTTAGTTTCAATTGACTCCGTGAAACGATATAATATTTAATAAAATCAAAAACAAAACTAACGGTTGTGTTCGGTAATATGAACTAGACTAAAATCAACGTCTAATTTCAGTCGATTCCATCATACGTTTGAAAGAATCGAAAGCATGTTTTCTTTTTTTTTTTCATTTTTCTTGACTTGACAACACCTTTTTATTTTTTTTGTTTTTCCCCTTATTTTCTCCCTCACATTTCTCAAAAAAAATTATTTATTAAATATAAAATATTAATTATAAAATAATTAATATAATATTATTTCATAAAAAATAGTATTATGTTAAATATAATTTACTAAAAATTTTATTATATTTAAAAAATATATATTTTTACAAAAACATTTTTAATAACAAAATTAATTTTTATACTTATATTTTGTATTAATTAACAGAATTATATTTAATATTTATGGTGCTTATTTTTTTATCCAAATACTCAATAAAATTAATATATCACATCTTATTTTTCATTATTCATCTTCCATTCTTCCGACACCGATTTAATTCGTCAATTTAGCTATTCATGAGAAACTCAAGACACCTATTTGTTCCATCTTTTTTGTGGAACCAAATCACTACATTACATTTTCTCTTTTTTTTTCGTTTTCTTTTTTGTTGATTTGAGACCACTTTCTTTTTTCAATTTTGGTTTTTCTTTTTTTTCTTTTCCTTATTTTCTCTCTCACACATTCTCGCAAAAAAAATATTTATTAAATATAAAATATATATTATAAAGGGTTATTATAATGTTATTTATTACCTATCATTTCATAACAAATTTTATTTTGTTAGATATAATCTAGTTTAAAATATTTATTATATTTAAAAAATATGTTTTTGACAAAATATTTTAATAAAGAATTAATTATACTTTTATTTTTATTAATTAAAAAAATTATATTTAATATTTATAATAAATTTTTTTATTCAAATACTTATTAAAATTAAATTATTACATTTACTTTTTTATATCAATCAATTATTAACCTCGAACTAATACGTTAATTTAATTTTTCGTGAAAAATTTGAAACAATCACAATTCATATTCTCAAATGCAGCTTAAATGTTTTCTGATATAAAAATGACCTTTTACAGACCCTACGAATAATTAACCATAGTAAAAAACAGTTGATGAAATATTAAAATCAAACAGATATTAAACTCAAATAAACATTGCAGTAAATCGAAATCTCCTCAGGTATATGTTGAACATAATAATACTTTAGTTTTTCTCAAGATACCTTTTTATTCAGCTATTCAAAATTTTATTCGATTTGACCTTGAATTATATATTCCTATCCGTTTTTTTACTGCATGGTTACTACTAAATCATAGTGCATAATAATTAGGATTATTTCTATAAAGCTCTCCTAAAATATCACGATTTTTGACATCTAACTTTTAAAACTTATTTTTTATCTCTAAACTATCATGATTTTTTCATTTTAATCTTACCGTCTACCTATATTACGTTTTTCATTATTTTTTATTTTTTCAATTTATGAAAAAACTAAATTACCCCTTTCTTTATAACACATCAAATAATAAATATAAAAATGAAAAGAAAATCGGGGGAGGATAATTTATTTTTTTAATAAATGATAATTTTTTGATTTATCACTTTGATCCTTTCAATGATTTTTTTTTATTTTTTATATTTATTATTTCATATTTTTCTAGAGATGGATAATTTAATCTTTTTATAAATGAAAAAAAATAAAAGTAAGGGAACATGTAATAGATGAGAGGATTGAAATGAAAAAGTCACCAGTTTAAGAACGAAAAAAAATAAGTTTGAAATTAAATGTAAAAAATTGTGATACGAAAATAACTCTAATAATTAACTTGGATAGTTAGATGCTTAATTAAATAATTAATTCTTTTTGAAATATTTATTTATTCGTTTATTACTTCTTTCCATTTACCGTCTCTGATACGTCGAGACGCCATCGAAGACTAGGAACTGTAACAAGTCACCAATTCCAACCTAAATCTTCCTCCAAAACCACTACAAAATCCCAAATCCCCCGTCTTCTCCAAACCCTCTGATCGGAGTGGAACCCAGCTTGAGAGATCTCCGTTGAAGCAGAAGGGGAGCGGCAGCGAAGAGAGAAGCGGGGCAGCGATGGCGAAGCTCTACGTGCGGACGGAGCCGCCGCTCGATCTGAACAAGAACACGGAGTGGTTCATGTACCCCGGCGTGTGGACGACCTACATCCTGATCCTTTTCTTCGCCTGGCTCCTCGTGCTTTCCGTCTTCGGATGCACTCCCGGGATGGCATGGACTGTCGTCAATCTCTTCCATTTCGCGGTAAAAGGAGCGCTTTTTTTTTCTAAACTTGTTCTCGGTCTCCTTCTGTTTAGATCTTTTGTAAGCATGTTACCCATTTTATTTCTTTTAATTTGGCACCATGTATAGTTTGCCTGTTATGTGGTAAATGAAAGACATTTCCTTGTTCTGGGCCTTAAATTTTACTTGATCTTTGAAAAGAAGAAAAAAAGAATGTTCTTTTAAATACGCCATCTAAGAATTCATTTAGCGAAATCATAGGGTTTACGTTTAGGTTCATGTTCAGGTCACATATCAATTTTTCCACTGGAAAAAGGGCACACCGTTTGCCGAGGATCAGGGAGTGTACAATGCGTTGACCTGGTGGGAGCAAATGGACAATGGGAAGCAGCTAACGCGCAATAGGAAGTTTTTGACTCTCGTTCCAGTTGTTCTGTGAGTTTTTTCTTCTATTAATCTAACCTTTACATTCATTTTAGTTATTGCATTGCAGAGCATAAGGAAGATCAAATTTATGATTCCCTTAAATTGTCAATTAGCTTCCCTTTATATTTATCTTATGTTTTTTGTTGGTCGTACTGCAACATTGTGTTTCTCTCTATTAAAAAAAAACCATACAACCTTGTTCAACAATAATTAATTGAATGCTTAATGTTCTATGTGTAAAGAAGTCTTATATTCTTGTTAGATATGTTCTTTTCTTTATTTTCTTTTTGGTTTGTGAGGGGTTCTTGTTAGATATGTTGACAAGATATGATTCCAGTCAATAGAATATCAAGCTTGCAAGCAATATATTGTCAAATGATTTCAGCATAATTATCTGTACCTTATGTCTTATGTTTTGTCAGTGATGTTCGTGCCTTCTGTTGTTTTCATTAATTTTTATATAATGGTTTAGGTCTCATGGTTTCTTGCTTGCTTTTTCAAGGCCATCTCTAATATTTTATATTAAGATGCTTAACATTAACACCTGATTTATGTTTCCCTAACTCTAACATCTTGATCTAGCTAGCTAATGCTGTAATAACTGCAGGAGTAATAGTAAATTAGCATATTTGTCAATAATGTTGAGCTCAACACTTGATGATTGCAGGAAGCAAGTATTGGGGCATTTGTAACATTGAGATGGTTAGGACAACATAAAATATTAGTTTTTTATATTTTATGAGGAGATTGATTCCCTTAAACTTGGCGTTAATAATCATCTACTTCGGATTTCTTCCCTAATTACTGAGGCAAAAAACCTCCTAAAGTGGGCACTAAGGTCAAAACATGTGTTCTAGTAATAGGATCCCATTTGTAAACAGAGTGAAGCAATAGGTTGCAAGGACGAATTCCTGACTACTTCCATATGGTGGTAGTTGTTACGATCAAGGTTTGTCTTATTGGATATTTTGATCTATTTCATGTATTACTTCCGCGTCTTGAACTAAGTAGAAATATTTATTCTTTGCTGAAAAGCTTCTTGTGGTGGTAAGACCAATGACATCAAGAATATGTAAGTCAACTAGGTGGCATGGATACCTTAAAAAAAACTAGGTGGCATGGAGGGATTGTCGCCACACTTCGAGGGGTTTTCAACCTTGGGAGAATGAGTTAGGATCTCCTATCAAAGTGTGTTGATAATATCAGGGGTGCTAAAGATGATTTGTGGAGTTGTTCTACTCCCACGGTTGGAGTTTGGTCTCTTTTGCATGTTATGACTGAGATCCTTGTGGGAGACTAAGGTGTGCATATGTAGAAGCTACCTCACCCTTGTAAAGGTGAGCGTTAATGTGCTTCCATGCTCAGACCTTATTTTTCAAAGGTTCACAGGGGTCCAACATGCTTTCTCTTCGCAGAAGCATGAGTGGTCTCTAAGCGTAATGACAAATCCATTCCCAAGGTTCGGCTTTGGCCTTGTAAAGGTGGCATCATCGGCTTCTTATCCTTGTAGATCCAAGTATACCTTCCATGGTGGATAGATGCCCACTTTCTCTCCTACATTATGCAACCAGCACATGACAAATCTTCTTTGCCTCTTTTATAGTTGTTGAAGATTCTCCAAATCAGATAGAGAAATTTCTGGAGATAATTAGGTCAATAAATATTTGAATCAGAAAGAGAAACTGGTGGAGATAATTGAGGCCAACAATTGCTCCATATTAGCAGCAAATTCCCTTTTGTAGCGAACTTCTATTTTTAGTATTTCCATGCAGTCTTCTATATATGAGGAGACATTGTTATAGATAATGATATGAAAAACAATATTTTCTTCTATAATGGTACTCCAAGAGCTTGTTGTGATAGCTTGTGGATGGATAATTGGAAGTGGCTTTAAAATTGAATGTCCATTGAGCACACTTTATGGAGAAAAGAGATTGATGATGTTTGAGAAGGGGTGACATGCTCATTTGGGGACCTTAAGAACCACAGAAGGCCAAACTTCTAGAGAAAGGTACTCATTGGAGTTCACAAAGCAAGATGAGAACTGGGAGGAGATGATGCCTGCAGCCTATATGGGATCCTTTATGAAGACATAGCTCACCTATGTTTTGGATGCTCAACAGCGCCTGTGAGGATGGCATCTACATGTGATTGTGTACTCTCATTCTCAACTGAAGAGATTTTATAGGAGCCTCAAAGCAAAATGCACATACTTGTTCATACAGTATCATTGGACAATATGCTTAGCCATTGTAAGGCCGTGTGGTTACATTTTGGGCTCGAGTTAGTACTCAAAGAAAAAATGTTTTTTAGAGGGTCTCAAAGAAAATTGTTCATCATGTCATGAATTTATTTGGGGAATGAGGAGGGACATAGTGAGCTCTACTTTTGCCTTTCGGACAGCATACTGTCATATGTATGTTCCTTCTACACTTAACATAGCAGGATGACTATTACTGTTTGTTGGTCGCCTTTTTTCCTCAAGAAAAAATCCCAAAAGAATAGAAAAAACAGTGTAAACAGGCTGAATCACCCTCTCAAAAAAAGCTGAATCAAATAATTTTATTGATTTTCCTCAATTAAATGACTAAATATTGCCTTGAGTCTTGACAACTTATCCCTCACCTATCGCCCTCCCACATACCTTGTTCTCATTCTCGTCACTGATTCTTATTACCCCAGCTAGTTGCCAAAGATCTTTGGAAGTCACCAGTTTAGGCAACTTTTTATGAAGCATTCTCCTCAAAAAAACTTTTTATGAAGCATGAGGAGTCTTATATTCATGGTTACTGTCATCATTTGTCTGACATAATCATCGGTTTTGACAACAGTCTGCAATGGCCTATTGTACTCCCCAGTGAACAAGACCACGCAGAATCTACCAGATTTGTGAAATCTGACAGATCTATTGAGAGAAAAACAAGAGAAAAGATGGAGGACAAGCTTGTGCGGTGTAGCAAATTTTTTAGGGCTGTTGAAGATTGTTTGAAAACCCAACAGTGGTTGTGAGTTTTTCTTGGGAAGGAACTCTGGTCGTAAGTTGCCATCTCTATGTCATACCATTGTCATAAAAGGGTCTCTAAAATCTGAATATTCATGATGACACGATCATTCAAAATCTGGACTAGGAGGCACGCTATTGGTCTTCATTTCCAAGGCCTATGGAAAAAGAAAGCACTTAATGATCATTCATGTCAGTGATTCAATAGACATATACCCTATTGGTCTTCATTTCCAAGGCCTATGGAAAAAGAAAGCACTTAATGATCATTCATGTCAGTGATTCAATAGACATATTTGTGGTCTATAAGTCAGTCAATAATTCATAAATAGAGTACTAATGATCTTAGATGTCAGCTTCTAAAAAATGATTTCATATGTCAAGTATGCAATAGACAAATCCAAGGTCTATAGGTCAGTAAATAATTCATAATGAAGTTTATAGTACTTTTATCTTTACCTAGCCAATCTATTCTTTTCTTTACCTTCAGTGTTTAAAACATTGCAATTTGTGGTTTTGGATTTAACGATGAATTACTTTAACACTAGCTGTTTCAAAATTTTTTATCATCATTGTTCATTTTCAATGACCACTGGTTTTCAAGAGAGGTGGTTGTAAATTTATGTGGAGGTGCTAAATGTGGACTGTCTCTTCCAATCAATCAAAAGATACTTGTTAGGTTTAATGAACAAAATCACTTATAGGCGGCAGTGGTTTGCACTAATACATGCACATGTAACTATTTGAACTTTATTACACCAAACTGTTTTTATTTGCAGAAAATTCAGAGAATAATGGTAGGTCATCAATGTCTTTGTCACATGGCAATGCATGTTTGTTACTGGAAGTCAAAACTCCATTATTAGGAACTCAACGAAATGGCATCAGCCCTCAAAATATCACGTGTAAATATCAAATTGTGAGCTGCTAGACATTCTTGATTATGTTGAGGTGGACGGCCTATATCAACACTTGAAATCTTGATGGATTAGTTAATTAGGAAGGAATTATATTATGACTATCATTCACCATTTATAGCATCAGTTACTACATTACCAAAGCATGTATTCTATTTTCTTAATAAATTACAATGGTAAAAAAGATACAGAACAAAAATAAGTTTTTGTTCACTAGATATTGCTATAAAGATTATCAACCATCTCTTGGTAGTGTGCTTGAGTACTCTGTTTAAGCAGAAAATGCTACAAGTCTATTAAAGTCTAAGTGAGCCTACTATTTCATGTACATTGATTTGTAAATAATTATTCTTCAACAAAGTGTGACATACAAAGTATATTTGTGTCGTGCGAATATTATCTACCAATTAAACTGGACAAATTTAGAGCCATGGCATATGCAACATTGACTTGGCAGTATTTTGATAGAAATGCCTCATGTACTTCTAGAATACAATGTGTTAATTGATTTATGCAGTTTTCCCAGTATGTCGTGCAGTTTACCCACTGTAGACAGATATGCCGAGCAATGTTTCCTAGTATGCTGTGTTGTACTCATTGATGATTGGTCTTTATTATGGTATAACCATGGTCTTATGACATTTCCTGGATTTATTTGCATTTTGAGATGTTCCATTCTTTTGCTTCAATTTTAGTGGCTCCAATCGTGTTCAATATTAGAATTTATTGTGTTGTACTCGTTGCTGATTGGTTTCTATTATGGTATAACCATGGTCTTATGACATTTCCTGGATTTATTTGCATTTTGAGATGTTTCATTCTTTTGCTTCAATTGCAGTGGCTCCAATCGCGTTCAATATTAGAATTTGTATTGGTTGTGATTAATTGTACCACAGTATTTTGTGTGAACTGACTGTGAACTCAGGACTTTTCTTCTTTCTTTCCTTTTGGACTTGTGTTACTGTCGAGGGAACTGATTGTTAGGCATTGAAAGCTGGCAAACAAGTTTACCTATGTGAATCTATAAGCACATGTGAATACTTAGCATATTCATATAGATTGTCATTCCGTTACCTATGAGTTAGTCTATTACAGAGATAGACAATGTTGGGTGTTCCTGTCCTCTGGTGAGTTTGTAACTTAACTTTAGCTTGCTGCTTTTAAGTTTTATAGGATCTCTATCGAAAAATTATCTGATTCACTCTCATGTCATAAATATATGTATACAAGTTATTACATAATTATTCCCATGCTACTTATATGCTTGAAGCTGACACTTTCTTGTTACTATAGTTTCATGCATAGCTGATTTTTTAATCATATAAAAAATGGCCTCACATATTGTAACTGAAAAAAAAAGTATGCTGGAAACTTGCACTTTCTTATTTTAGTCTGGCACATATTTATTTCATTTATATAGATTCTATCCTCTTGCCAATCCAATTTAACAACTTAAAGTGCTAACGTTAATACTGCATTCTGTGACCATTTGCATTAAGTTATTTCTTGATACTTCCTGCATCCTCTTTCTGTAATTTCCTTTTTATATCTTCAGGTACTTGATAGCATCACACACAACTGACTATCAAAACCCTATGCTTTTCCTGAATACACTTGCTGTCTTTGTTCTGGTGGTCGCCAAATTTCCCAACATGCACAAGGTCCGCATCTTCGGAATCAATGCTGATCACTGAGCAGCAACTCAATGTCGTGGTCTCCTTTATCATGCTGTGTGTGAAGCATAGTACGGAATCTGTCTCACCAATTGCTTGATCATACAATGCTACACGATATCTGATGATGCATCAGTGATTATACATATGAATATGCTATGAGCCTTGTAAAGCAATCTCATGGATTCAGAATATGTTCCTTTTGGATGTATGTACGTTTATTTCTTGCTAACTATATTTCCTCCACTAAATTATTGGAACATCTGCAGCTGGGTTGTTGTCTATGAACTGATGCAAATTTACTTCATGCTCTTCTTTGCCATTTGCCAATTAGGTAGGACTGTTTCCTTTCTTATATTTGTGAGTTGTAGCTATCATGTTCCTTCTGAAAGTAGGCTTTTATACTCATTGGCTTCTAATATTGTGGTCATATGCAATATTGTTTGGAAATCCTTTTAATATTAGCAAATATCATATTATGCAATGCACATAATTTTTTGCATACTATATTGTTTAAGAGTTCAAATTCAAATAGTTGAAAAAAAAAAACGAAGGATAACAAAAGAAGAGAATATACAAGTTATCCATCAGTCCGACCATCAAAATACACAAGACGAATAGCAATTAAAAAAAAGTTAGGTCTTTGCTACGCAGTACAGTTAGTGTTGATAAGCTGAATAATTCAATGTTTTAATATTATAAACCTCCTAAAAAAGACATGATTATGATCAAAATTATTGCTCAACTTGTAAAGTTGGATGTATTTGGTACGTGCATTCTTTACAAAAGAAAACTGGTCTACGTTCTTTTATGTATCGACGTGTAGGTTTCCTTCAATAAATTTTTTCTCTAAATACAACAAAAGAAGTCTTTATGTATATGAAATTAATATCTCAAATTTATATTGAGAGATGGAAGGTTCATGTTGATAATGGATGCTATAGTTAAAATAATATTTAGAGGAGAACGAAAGGAAATAGAAGAGAGGAAAAATTAGAGGAGGGGAAAGAAAAAGAAGAAAGATAAAATATTCATTTTATTTGGACGAATCAATTAAAATAAATAGAGATGAATATAGCTTAAGAAGGAAATCTTTATAAATAAGTACATATTTATATTTTAATTAGATGCGATCAAAATGAAAATATATAATAATTAGTTTTTTTCTCTTTTTCACTTCATTTTGAGGGTAAAAAAAAAAACAAGATATTGAGGAGAAATATAAAGAAAAGAAGTAGATCTTTTTCTTCATTTTTTTCAACTTAACTATTCCCCATTCCCTCCTTTAACTTCCTTTCATCCACAACTAAATAAATCCTTAGAGTTGAAAACTATATCGATCAAATTACCTTTTTAATGAAAAATTCTTGGGCGATTTTTATAATTTAAAAAAACTTACCAAAATTCTTGGGTGATTTTTGGAGCCTCTTTTTTTAGATGTTATATTTATAGTAATATTTAAAATGTAAAATGACATCAATCATATTTTACATATTTTAACTATCAGTATTTATGATTTATATTATGTATAGAAGTTATATAAATTTTATCTATATTGAATGATTTAAAATTATTAATGATGATATGCATTTTATATAATTTTAATTATTTAGATCTACAATTATTATCTTTGATTTTAAACTAGCTAGGTTGTCTTTTTGGATCTAAGAAAAATAAAATATATATATGTCAGATGTCTTTCATGTTGGGAACCATGGACATTCAATTTTCACTAGGGACATTTATAACTTCATTTTTCATCTTCACGTTTTTTTTTTCTTGTTAGGTCCATGAGCTTTTCTGTTTATGATAAAAAAATAAGCCTTTTAGTTTTAAATTTTCTTGTATTATCATCATTATTAACCGAAAAAAATATGCGTTGAGAGTTTGGAAGGAAAAAATCAACAATATTTATATGCAAGAATTTGGGAAAGATTTTATGACTATTCACTTTATTCTCAAATACAACCAACACATACTTTTTCTTAAATTTGCAGCTGAAATATTTTGTATGAAAAACCTTGCAACTTAAGAAATGAATTAATGAGGAAATAATTACATCAAATACCTTTTCGTGCGCATGGCATTTTTTATTTTTTAATTAATATTTTTATTTTTTTAATATCGTCACGTCAACGTGGAGAGAAAAGAATATGTCCTGTCAGCGTCATTTTTACGCCACGTCAACTCCACGATCAGGATACCGTCTATTCCAAGTAAAGAGGACGTCAGATGAAATAAGTTAAAAAATAAAGGACACTGCTATTATAAAATAAAGTTGGAGGACATCACTAAGTAAACTTGATAATTGAAAAGTATTTGGTATAATTTTTTCTCGTAGTGACTCATTTTCTTATAATTAATTTGATTTCTACAATTAAATTTGTGTACTCCTTATTTTTAAATTATCTTTTCCCTTCGTACATTACACTACATTGCCCCCTGGCCCTAACGACCTCCCGAGCCAAAATAACACATCGTTTGGTTGGAGAACAACGGTTAGATAAAAAGAATATTTCGAGATATAATTAAACACGATTCAGAATTAATTTAGCCAATTTTTTTTAAAGTTGTTTTGAAAAACCGTAAAATCACCATTATAAATTGACCCCATATGAAGAATTTAAATTTGCAAGAATATTTGCATTATCTTCGTTTTTATTTTTTAAACTACTTTTATTATTTAATTATATATTATTTTAATTAGCATTAAAATAACAAACATCAACCGTTCAGAGTAAAATATTATTTCTCAAAATTAATTTTTATTATCTTCAAACTAAATATGAAGTTAGTATTTATTTTTTATTCGGAATAATTCAAAAATATTCTTCAACCAAAATTAATTTTTATTATCTTCGAACTAAAACATGAGGGCGGATCGGATCATCCGACACTCTTTTTATTTTTTTACATATTGCTTTAATATAAAAATATTATTCAGTATTTATTTTAAGGCATAAAATAAGTTTCTTGAATATTAAAATATTATTCCATACTTGAAATGGTTTATTTTGATTTCTTTAAATTTTAAAATCAAATATAGAACTAAAAATAGTTTTAAAAAAGAAAATAATAATAATACAAAAAATTAGGTTATCAGATTCTGAGTCAAATTGGGTTGAGAAATTTTAATCCATATCTCATCTGAAGATTGGGTCGAATGGGATCTGATCATAAATCCGAGCGGGTCGAGCATCAGGTTCGCGAGCTCGACCCGGTGATCACTGACCCAAAGGGTTTAAGAGTAATTGGAAAACCAGCTGAACTTGAAAAGGGTTTTTCTTCTCTCTCTCTCTCTCCC
Organism: Pontederia crassipes; assembly: GCA_030549335.1. Lineage (NCBI taxonomy): Eukaryota > Viridiplantae > Streptophyta > Magnoliopsida > Commelinales > Pontederiaceae > Pontederia > Pontederia crassipes. Next base: position 11,288,759 of record JAUKPH010000017.1, read on the forward strand.
CGCCGCCAAATCCTCTCTCTGAACGGCGTTCAAGAAAAAAAACCCTATCTCTCGACGACGGCTCCGCAACAGCCAGCGGCCGTCCCGGTGAAGGCGGCGACTTCGTCGACGATTCCCTTCGCCAGCGCGGTTGAAATCCAGTGAGTTGTTGGTTCTTTTTATTGTTTTAGTCTTCAAACGTCTTTTCGTCCTCCCCTCCGCCGTCGTTATACGACGATTGGAGTGGACTGTGTCGTCGGGCGTCCGCGCTTGTGCTATCGGTCATCTGCGGCTGCTGGCGCCACAGCCACGGGCGTCCGCTGGTATGGTGTAATGGAGGAGTAAGGTGTTTGGTCACGTCCATATTTTCATCCACCATGTTTATGTTCTGGTTTGACATTTTAGGCTGGAACCACCTTGACATATTTTAGGAAGTCAGTAGAAGAATTCGGATTATTAAGGGCTACATATTGAGCATCCGTCCATGTTCTGAACCACAAGAGCTTACATGTGTTGTTCTAAGTTTTATTAAGCATTCGTCCATGGCTACTAGAAGGATTCTATAAGCTAGTAGGTTTCTTGTTAGATTCGTTAAATTCCTTCTTTTGAGCCCCCTAAAAAGTAAGTTGAGATGAAACTTCAACAAGAAGAGCCTAACCAGGCCCTTGAGATAACATTGTGATACTTCAAAACTTATTTTATGTATTTTCATTTTATCTTACTAAAAAATTACTTTATTATCGCCAAATTTTGGCAATATATGTTGGTAAGTAGTTTGATTTTATTGTATTAAACTATAATATTTTATTGCTATTTGGTCCGATTGGTCCGACTTGCTTGATTGGCTGTCCTGTTCGGTCATCATGCTTTTGCCATCATTTTTTTCTTCTTTTCATAATTTTCGCTACTTATAATTTAATGAACTTTTCAAACAGTATTATCATATGTCAGTAATAATTATATCTGAATGTCCAATGCAGAATATCATACAATAATGAGGAAGTTGAAGTTTCATGAGAAGAAACTACTGAAGAAGGTGAATTTCATTGAGTACAAACGAGAAGGCAACCATCGAGAAGCTCTCATCACAAGGCGTTACATCCTCACTGACAGAGATGATTACAAGAAGTATGACAGTTTAAAGTCTTCTTTTGTTTTAATTTTTTCTTCTCATTTCTCGATAATCATGGTTTTCGATTGTGAACATTTTTTTTGTGTGAGAAAAATAGGTATTCAAGAATATGTGGGATGGTACAGAAGTTGGTGAGCATCATTAAACAGATGGACCCTAGAGACCCTTGCCGCATTGAGATGACAGATGGATTACTTGAAAAACTGTAAGTTTCGTTTGTTTGTGGTATCAAGGTTTACAATCCAACATAAGATCTAATGTATGCTTTGCGCTACTCCAAACACCAAGACAGAATGTGTTGTGTTTTCTTAAATATTCTACTTGCTCAACAAATTAACATGCTCAACCACATGGTTCATGAATTCGAGCACGAGGTTTGAAAGTATATTTGGTCGATGTATAGAAAACATGTTTAGTGGTATTACAGGGCCAACTTATTATTTAAGTATGGTAGAGATTTTGGGTCTGTAGGGGCAAGAAAGAATGCTTAGGATGATAATATACAAAAGAATCTGTCCAATAGTTTTTTGAGAGGAGAAGCCAGCAAATAGTTGAAACCGAAGGGCAAGGGATTTGCTATCAGTAATTTGGGTTGATTACACAATCACGAGAGATGCATGAAAAAGCATTTAATATTGAAGGGGCACGAAGCAAGGTGTTTTTTTGCCATGTTCTCTGATGGTTGATAATAGTTGGCTATATTATAAAGTTATGGTGAAAACTCTGGACGGCAAATCCTGTCAAAAGATAAGAATAAAAAAGGATGGCAAATAAGCTGTGTGTCCATGTGATCCAGTTAAGAATAAGGACACATTAGGATAAGAGAGAAACCATCTTATCCTAATGAGAATAAGAGCATTATAACATCCTTGTATATTTTTTTCATTGCTCCTTTCAATAGAATTGCATGACTATTAACCTCAAATAGTCGTCCTCTTTAACCCTTAAAAAAAGAGAAACCTTATAATTTATTGTTTTAGGGAGAATATTATTAAGGACAATAACATGTAAATTTTAATTCCTGATGGTATGAAATCACCATTGAGAACTATATTAGAAATTTAAAGGAAAAAATTGATGACAGGCAGAGAGACAGAAATGGAGGTGCCATGCACCAGTCTCCTTGCTCAAAGCATTCATCATATACTTAATTCGTTCTACGACACTAGTTGTTAATGTTAATTCATACATGTAACATATCTAGCACATATTGCAGTATTGTTTTTTGTAGAATCATATTGTGTTAGTAAAAAAAAATAAAGGTTTTGGATGATTAACACTGGTTAATCATCCTTCTTCCTAAAAAAAAATCATGTTTTGGTAGTTAACAACCCTTCATATAATATTATATCATCAATCACACTTTCACAAAACAAAACCTTTCTATTGAAGATAACCTTTACATAAAATCTGGAATCTATAGTTACAGATTAATGTAATTATAAGCTTCGCTATGAAATGGTCGAGTAAAGATGGATAGTTTCTTTAGTGAAAATATGAAGTGGTAATTGTTTGGTGTCTCATCTTTTGCCTTGTATTACTAATTTCTCACGTTACCCTTTTCTGGACCCTTAACTTTTTTGTTATTTTTACATTATGCATCTTTCCATCCATCTGGCTATTTTGTCAGATTTCCATGGGCAACATGTGGGCGGTATATAACCACAAGTGCGCCATGCATTCTTTGTTTTATTGTCAAGGAGACTTTAGATAGAACTTCTTTTGTTCAGTTTACTTCATTCTTTTTTCTTGAGTGCCATAGTCTCTTGTGGATCTCGCATATGCTTGTAAATTTAAATCTTCTTTATTACAATTGGATGACTATTACACATAGTAGCCATCCTTTCCCTTTCAATTTCTTTTTGTTATATTTCACATGCTCCTTTTGTCTCGCCCCCTGATTTGGCGATGCTTCGCACGGCGATTGTGACCAGCGTCGGGGAGTCACCACTGTTCCACCTCAGCCGGGTCTCGGCAGGGTTGTGGCTGGTCGTCCCCGGGTCGTCACAGCAGCGTCAGGCCCTTTTATCATGACCAACAAACCTCCCGCCTCACTCCTGGGTTAAATGGCGCCCATGGAAGATGGAGGATGGTGCGACGCCCGCCCCTCCGAGGAAACGACATACCATAGCCATTCACGGCCTCCCGCTCCACCTTCAGCGGCCGGAGGTCGTGACTACGATCGCGAGATAGATCGGCGACCCCATTTCTATCGTCCTTCCCCCTCTTGGATCGCCGGACTTGGCGACGACAACAGCGGAGGTTGAAACCCGGCCGGGCTGCTGTCTGCCGACATCGATGATCCTCACCGCTGGTGCTGGTACCTTCATGCTATGCTTAGAGCTCATCACGCGTGCCGCCTCGTGGGCCGAGGTTGCCGCTGGCCAGCAACTATCATCGGCGGTCCTGATGACACGAACAACAAACACGAACGGCGCCCGTACACAAGCTGCCCTGTCTTCGCCGTCTGCTAGTACCGGCCCAGGGCACGGTGTTTTGCACAGGCATGATGGGGTGTTATCCGGCCGCAACGGCCGTACTGAAAGCAGGTCGTTCGACCGCACTACTAGGAGACGGGGTTCACAAGGCGGGAATAGTCATATCAAGAGGCACGGCTGTGAATCTGGTGTGCATGGCCGTGACAATACTTCTGAAGGTAATGTGCTGCATGGCCGTGGCACCAACTCTGAAGACTCAAGGCACGATCGCAATCGCAATGCTGAGGGGGACAGCCGCGACACCACTGATATGTTGCATGGCCGGGATGCCACCACTGAAGATATGGGTCACGACCGTGACACCGACAATGGCGACAAGGGGCATGATTGTAACTTAGATGCTGAGGGCAGGGGGCACCAATCTGATAGAGAGCCAACGGGAGGCGGGCCGCCATCCTCGGTCCAAGCTGGAGCACAGAACCTCAACCCCCACCCCTTTCAGCCCGATGGTCACCGACTTCCTCCAGGAGGTCTGACACTGTCCTGCCCTCCCCATCATCATCTCGACTGCCTCTCTCATCCACCATGGCTACCCACCATTACCGCCGTAGGCGAAGGTGCACCACAGACACCTCGAATTCGCCGCCCCCACACTTGCCGCAGGGCTCCCCTTCGCCACTATTGTCGAGACTAGGGACGTTGGGCTCGCCTGCAGATTCGCGTGAGGCCCTTATGTCCGAAACCCATGACCAGGGACACCGTCGCTGATCTGCGTCGTTGCCCCCTGTGTGTACCCCACCTACTTTTACATCAGCAGATTGTTCTCTCTTGCCTGGCTATGATGATGAGGAGGTCTGCCTCGTGGCTGGCACGGCCGGGTTGCGACATACACGCCGTCGGCCCCGCCTTCGTTCCGAGGTGGTTGGGGGTTCTCTCAGCCAGGGGATCAATTCTGTGATCCAATGAAGGTCCTTACATGGAATGTTCGAGGGCTGGGTGACCCCGGGAGACGGCGGACCTTGGGCCGCTACCTTCGTGAGTGGCATGTGGACGTCGCCCTTTTACAGGAGACCAAGCTGACAGATTGCAGCTTGGGGATCTGGGCGCAGATTGGGGGGCCCCGCATGTCAGAGCATCTCTCTTTACCTGCAGTGGGGCAGTCTGGTGGTTGCATTAATGGATGTCAGCAGTGAATTCTTGGACGGCCCGGTTCTCGATGACAGCCCATCTGCGGAGGTCAAGGGATGGAACTACCTTATCTCTTGTGTTTACGGACCCTGCTCGGCGTCCCTACGCAACACATTGTGGGAGGAGCTTCGAGAGGTCCGCGCCCACCTTCCTGATGCTCAATGTCTGATTGGGGGTGACTTCAATGTCACCCTTGACATGGAGGACCGGCCAGTCAGACGCCAGGGGAGAGACCGGGGTGCGGAGGAGTTTCGTGACTTCGTTGACTCACAGTCGTTGGTTGATTTCCCGGCCACCAACTGTCGATTCACATGGAGGAGCACAGTTGCACCGGCTGCTAGATCGAGGATCGATCGTTTTCTTGGCTGCGGATGTTCAAGCTCTTGATCGTCCGTTCTCGGACCATACCCCCTCATGTGGAGGGCCAACGACGATCAGACTCAGCGTTCCCTCTTCCGCTTCGAGAGGTCATGGCTTTTGGAGGATGGATTTCGACAGCTGGTGGAGGACCAGTGGCAGAGGGTGGCACCCTCGGATTTCGCTGCCAGGACTTTAGCGACGCACTTATCTAGTTTGCGCTCATTCCTCTGTCAGCACCGTCGGCGGATCAGGGAGGATCGGGCTCGTCGTAGGACGGACGACCTCGGGGTCATAGCTCGGATGGACCGCACTGAGGATTCCCGGCATCTCACTGACTCTGAGATGGATGAGCGCAAACGCGCACAGGAGACGATTCAGCTGGAGGACAGGATTGTGGAAACCCAGTGGAGACAGCGATCCCGTCAGACCTGGCTCCAGGAGGGGGATGCCAACACCAGGTTTTTTCACTTATATGCTAGCTCTCGCCGGAGGGCGAACATGATTGAGCAGTTAATCATACAGGGGCAGCAGATCTCCGACCGTCAACACATTGGGGATTCCATCACTTCTTACTTTCGCTCCACTTCTCGTCGGCAGCCTTTGAGCCCTTGGCGGTGGGCTCCTGGTGACATTCCTCGGCTGAGCGACATTCAGTCATCATTACTGATTCAGACGATCATAGAGGATGAGATTTTTGAGGCCCTTGTGGACCTCAATAGCGAGGCAGCTCCTGACCCTGATGGTTTTCCCGTCTTCTTCTATAGAGAGTTTTGGCCATTGGTGCGTGATGATGTTGTTGCGGTGATTCGGGAGTTCACTGACGGGAACCGGGGCTTTGAGCGTCTCAACCGATTCTTGTTGTTCTTGCTCTCGAAGCGCACCCCGACAGAGCGGGTTGAGGACTTCAGACCGATCGCCCTATCCAATGCCATTTACCTTCTGGTGGCTTGGGTATTGGCGAATCGACTTCGTGAGGTTCTTCCAGTACTGATACATCCTGTGTAGTCAGCCTTTATCCAGGGCAGATCCATCACCGACAGTTACACCATCGCAACAGAGATCACTGCCCAGTGGAGGAGGAGCTCCACTCAGGCCTTCTTATGGAAGGTTGACTTCTCCAAGGCCTACGATACGATTGCATGGTCCTTCTTGTGGCTTGCCCTTCATGTTAGAGGCTTCCCGGCGACCTGGATCACTTGGATGAAGCGGTGCATCACTTTCGCTTCCTTCTCGGTTTTGGTCAACGGGACCCATTCTAGGGATTGGGTTCAGCCTCAGAGGGGCGTCCGACAGGGTTGCCCTTTGGCTCCCATGTTGTTTGTCCTTGGTGTTGATGCTCTCGCCAGATGCACCCAGTCTTCCTGCGAGGCGGGACTTTTCCGTGGTTTCTCCACTAGCCTCGTACCTCTGCTCCAGTATGCAGACGATACCATTTTCTTCATCGAGGGCTCCGAGCAGGAGGCTCGACGGGTTGCGATTCTTCTGGATATTTTCAGCGCGACGACTGGTCTCCAGATTAATCATGCCAAGTCCTCGTTCATCCCCTTTGGCATGATTCCGGAGGAGGCTCAGCGGTGTTCATCCCAGCTTCATACACCGATCAGCACCCTTTCGATCACCTACTTGGGACTCCCGCTTTCGGACCGCCGCATTGCCTCTAGAGGTTGGACGTCAGTTATTGAGCGTATGGAGCACAGACTTCACGGTTGGAGTGCACGTCTATTGTCGCGCGGGGGCCGACTCGTTCTACTACGGTCGGTGCTCTCGGCCCTTCCGACGTACTACATGCCCGTCCTGCCACTATCAGCTCAGGTTCTCAGACGTTTAGACTCACTCAGGAGCAGCTTTTTCTGGCAGGGGCGTGACCTCGATCATCGCGGTGTCCACCTGGTTGACTGGTCCAGTATTTGCCGGCCTGCCTCTCATGGGGGCCTAGGGGTCCGCGATTTATGGCTTGCCAATTGGGCTCTTCTAGCTGTTGGCTCAGGCGGATTATGGGGCCAGAGGATAGTTTGTGGCGTTCGGTGTTCGATACCTGCTATGGCCGGGATCTATCTTGGGAGTCGAGATTCATTTTACCCCGAGGGGCATCATCTTTTTGGCGGGGTGTAGCGGCCGTGGCGCCGCGGGTCCGTGACCTTATGGTTCCTTCCCTTGGCTCGGGGAGGGATTTCTTCTTCTGGCGGCACGCCTGGACTGCTAGTGGCCCTCTTGCTGAGACTTTCCCCCGACTTTAGGCCCTCTCGACTTTTCCCGAGGCGACGGTTGCGGACACCTGGTCCGAGGAGGGGGAGTCAGGCTCCGTGTTTGGTCTCCCCGTTTCAAAGCACATTTGGCAGATCAGCGCTTCACCGACTTATTAGCCCTTCACCAGCGATTAGCCGGGATACGTCCGGACTAGTCCAGGTCAGATGGTTGGGTTTGGCTATCGGAGTCCTTCTCGGTGCGCAGCCTCTATATTCGCTTTCTTCCCTCTACACTATCAGAGGATTTCAGGACGGATTGCAGACTCATTTGGCGTACTCGGGTGCCGCTTAAAGTCAAGATCTTTGCTTGGCTTTTACGGCGTGGACGGCTTCTTACCAGGACCTACAGTGCGTGTTGGGCTCCGCACAGCGATATTTCTTACGTCCTTTGCAGCGAGTCGGCCGAGGACATCATTCACCTCTTTTTCAATTGCCCCACATCTCGGGGCATATGGCAGCAGACTTCCATTGCGACATTTTCTCTGTCAGATCCGGAGTCCATATGGCAGACCTTCCGGAGCATGTTGCATCAGAGATAGAGTTGGCGAGCGCCATTGATGACCTTCTTGGCCGGTGCCTGGGCCATTTGGCTTCAGCGCAATCGGATTATCTTTTGTGGGGAGCGATGACAGCCTGAGCGTGTTGTACACCACATCTCATTTCTTATCAGAGAATGGGGTTTTGGCTAGCTTTCCTATTGTGACCTTGGTCACCTTTTGCTGCTTTCTCCGAGAGCTCTCACCTGTACATCTTCTCATACTTTCATATATATACATTGTTGGATGACAACCACAACTTTGGTACTCATCCTTTTTCTGCTAAAAAAAAATGCTCCTTTTGTCTTACTCTCTACCTAGTCAAATTCTTTAATTTTTTTGGTCCACCTTGATCAACACCTCTCAATAAAAACATCTAGTCCCCCTAGATATGATATTGTTGGTTACTCATTTATTGTTGTCAATAGGGAGTTATTTATTTGCATCCCAACAAAAAATTTCTCTATCACTGTGCCATTCCTAGTGGCATATTTGATGGATGCTAATTTGCCGAAGTTATGAGATGAATTAATGTGGTGACGATTTTATACTTTGTTTGCATTTATTTTCCTCTTCTAATTATCTTATTTGCAATGCAGCTATGACATGGGTGTTATCTCGACAAAAAATAGCTTAGCAAAATGTGATAAATTATCAGTGAGCTCATTTTGTAGGTAAGCTTATTCTTGTCTATTGGACTACATATTTTAGCTTTCTACTTCGATTGAATTTATTCTCTGTAGTATGTTTGTGTCTTACGTATTGGCTGATGGAATTTTCATGCCTATGGGTATGAATAGTTCATTGCAAATCATTGTTTCCCCTATCTTCTCATGAACTGGTACTAATATATATTGTAATAGTCTATATGTCCAAGCAATAATTAGGATAAATTAAAGTCATTGCTGGAAATTGTGGTTGGTTACATTGTCAAGCTGCAAATGTTAATTTCTGTATGTGAGCCATTACGGGTGTAATTCAGATCTTGAACTTTTGTAGTTAATGTCATATCAACTCAGATCTTATGCACTGACTGATCTCTGATATTTGCCCCAGGCGAAGGTTAGCGTCTGTTTTGGTGTATCTCAAGTTTGCAGAGCATTTAAAAGAGGCCGTGACATACATTGAGCAAGGCCATGTCCGTGTAGGTCCTGATACAATCACAGACCCAGCATTCCTGGTGACAAGGAACATGGAGGACTTTGTTACATGGGTAGATTCTTCCAAGATCAGGAGGAAGGTGATGGCGTACAACGAGAGATTGGATGACTACGATGCATTGAATGCCTAGTTATAATTTGCTCTCCATGCTCCACTCAGTTCTGTTGTAATGGTTTTGATACATTACATAGTACTTAATTTGCCTTTTGAAGCTGACTAAAATTGTCGAGGAAGTGCGAATGTTAGAAGCCTATTTGTGGCAGCATTTTTTGTCAACTGCTAAATTGTTGGCTATTTTAAAAATTAGGGTCACTGTGCTGCTGCATTGCTTAGTATGAATGTTCCATATGATGGACTAGTTGACGACCTAACATCGAATGCCAGTTTCATAGATCTGGAATATGAAGTGTGTTAGGTTTCTAGTTTATACTTATAGCCCACAGGTCTGCAAGTTTGATAAAACCTAGTTGAAGATTGTCAGGAGGTTTATAGCTCATAGATCTGCAACATGAAGTGTGTTGGTTTATAGTTTGGCTTGTGAACTACCTAATTTTGTGTTTCGATGGGGCGGATGACTTTGGTCGTTCAAAAAATTGGTCTGTTTCGGGTCAGGAACCGAATTTGATTCAAAAGTTCAACATTCATTCCCAACTCATTTCTTTATTATTTTATAATTATATATATATAAGTATTATTTATGTAGCACATTATTACTCTTTAAGGTATGATGTATAGCATTATTTTATTTAGTAATAAATAATAAAAGATGAGTTGCAAATTTAATTAGGTTTAATAATCCGATCTCAAATCAAACCGGGATAGGTCTCAAATTGGGTCCAAATTTCAGAAATTGGATCGGGTCGGAACCTGTCTGCTCATATTCATTATATTAAAGAAAAACTATTAGCTCCTTGATGCCGAGCTTGGTTTTGTAATTATTTCCAAATTTATTTAAGATGTTTTACTATCGCCAATAAAATAAGATAACTATACCTGTCATAATAATAATAATAATAATAATAATAATAATAATAATAATAATAATAATAATAATAATAATAATAATAATAATAATAATAATAATAATAATAATAATAATATCTTACATTATTGTTAGCATAGTTTGTTAGGTTAAGTGATAATTTTAATTGTGAAAGTTACTAGAATACTTTAAATAATCATTTTCAATTTTCATCATGTTTTATTATAAGTGAGGGACGTAGGAAGTAGGACACCTATAAGTCATCCAAGAAATCGAGGAATTGTATACTGACTTAAATCATTGTGGTGTAGTTGAATATGAATATTATTAAATTGTTAATATATTTTAGTGAAGTTGAATATCAAGTTCATTAGCATATGTTGAATTATTAGGTGATAATATCTTATTTTGAGATATTTAGATCCAAAAGTTAAAATTTAGAGTTCAATTTTAAACCTTTTTAAACATTTAAGTAATCAATTTAATGTTTATAATTCTTTTTAAAATATTATAATATGTATATTCATAGCATTTGTCATAAAACCAATGTAGAACACTAATTTTAGTTATTAAATTATTAAAATCATTATATATTAATGTAAAGAATATATTAAATGGTAAAATCAAGATTATCTAATTATTTGATAATTATGATCAGGTCATGTTAATAATATGACTAATTTAGCGATTATAATTTATTTAATCTTAAATGATATATTTTTATTTTCAAATTACACAAATATATATATATATATATTATTTTTTTAAAAATATATGATTAATTTAATTATAATTATAATTATTAAATTAATTATATGTGAAAAAAATAAATGTTCTAGCTTTACATACTCATTAATCTCTTATTTTTAGCTAGGTCCCGAAAAATCGGGATAGCATGTGCTGATTTATTTTTCTCCTTAGAAGATTTTAGGATAAATTTTTTATGTTAAAAAAATCTTTAAAATTTAAAGATGGATTTTTTTTTGAAAAAAAGGAATCTTCAAACCCGAACTACTCTCATTCTAGCATAGTATTCCAATCTCTTTAGCTATTTCTTCGCATGTCATTTGAATCTTGAATGCAAAGTTCTGGTATTTGTAATCCAACATTTCTTTCCCAGTAGAAATCCTCTAACATTTTTTTTAAAGCAGAACTTATCTTTTTTTTTTTGTAAAATCGGAGGAAACATTTTATAAAATTTGACAGAAAACTCCATTTTAGATACGATTATGCAGATATTTTTTTTGGAATGTTACAATAACACTTTAAATTTCGACAGTTAGCGTAAAACTCTGTCGAATCTCATGAACATAGATCAACGAATGAAGTCGTATGATCCATGTAGTCGACCTCACCTAGTGAGATAAGACTTTGTTATTGTTGTTATAATAATAATTTAAGAAGATATTTTAGATGAATGCGAATATAGAATTCGTGTGTTTCCACTTTCCACTTTTTATTCTTTGGGTATTATTTAATTAAGAGTCGGTGTCTCCACTTCCCCGATGGAAAGGAAACTTAAGTGGAGTTTGGAGGCCACTTTTTATTTATGGTATACAAAATAAAAGTGGAGCTTGTCGTACACGCATGCCACATCATTGATTATATTATAAAACTTTTTAATCGAAGTTTTCTCATAAAATTTTATATCAAAATGTTTATTTTTGTTAGCATTTTTTAAAATACTTATACTATTAAAATTAAAATGTTATGGCATGCCGCATGCATGCACACTCGACAAATCATGTCCGTAAACGAAAACAAAAATTGAAAGATAAGTTTATTACGAAATGAAACTTGACTATAGTTAGGGGTATTCACGAGTCGGATTTGACTCGACCTGTGAACGGATTCGATCCGATCCGACCAAGGGTCGGATTTTTCTTTTTTTGGATCATGACCCGACCCAACCCGTCCCGGGCCTAGTCGAGTTGGGTCGGGTCGGGTCGGGTGGTCGGGTAAACCGACCACCAAATTTTTTTTTATTTTTTAATATAAAAGTATTTATTATTATATTTTTAATACAAAATAAAATGTTCTTAAATATCAAAAATATTATTTTAAATATGTATACTTTTTTGCATTTAAAATAATTTATTTCTATTTTTTAATAATTTTAAAAAACTGTTAAATCAATTTAAAATCATTTAAAATTTAAAAAAAATTGGGTCTATCGGATCGGGTCGGGTCAACTCGAGTTGGAATCCGACCCGGTGAACACTCCTAATTATAGCGGCGAAGTAGTTCGGTCTGACCGGTTTTAAATCACCCACTATTTTTTGGATAATTTTTTAATTATAAAAATTATCTTAAAATCGTTTAGAAAAAAAAATCATTCTTTAACAGTGAATTGTTTCGAATAGGTTTTTCGAGTCCCTACTTTAATAAAATAATATTTTAATATATAATAAATTAAAATTAAAATTAGTATATTAAAATTTATAACTAATGTAGGATATACTATTAGAATTATTAAATTAGAGTTTCATAATTTGATGGGAACATAGTAAACTATAAAAAACCTATTATACCAATAATAAAAGGATGATTATTTATGGATTGATTATATAAATAAAAACGTGCTCCATATATCCTTATGATTTTTTTTTGTGTGGGGCTGGGTCGATTTCTCTTTATTATAAAATCATCCTAAATCGATTTTGGTGTTCTAATTTTTTATTTTTTTGATTCAATTTTTTCGAGTTGAGTATTTTTTTTAAATGGATCAATTTTTTTTCTTGCACCAACACGTAGTTGAGCAAATATTAAAGTTGAAGGATACAACTCTAAAACTTAGAGTTCCTTGTATATAATGTAATTAAAGTAGTGAACTCCAATTCAAAATTATTAATTATTATTCAAATTTTAATTTGGTTGACCTCTTAATTAATAAAAGAGGAAACTGAGTATTACATATTTCAATAAGTTGATCAACTTATTATAACAAAAAGTTTATTTATAAACAATCAATCGATCAATCTATTATTTTACAATGTTATTAAAATTGAACCAATCAAACTGATCGGTTCGAAAGGTAAAATGATGAGAAAAATGAAAATAAAAAAGGAATAAACATGGGGTAATAACCAATAAGAAGAGTAAATGAAGATAAATAAAGGAAGCAAATTTTTAAAAGTGAATTGGATTTTGTATACTATCACAAAATATGATATAAATAATAAAAAAAATATATTAATGTACTAATCATATAATTTTGAGTAGTTCGAATTTATATAATATAATAAATAATAGTTTTATATTAATTTTTTACTAGTAATAATAGTATTATATATTATGCAATATATTAATTATGATATATATATATACATATTTAAAATTAATATACATAATATTGTTTAATAAAATTCGGTCGATTCGATTAAATCGATCAATTGGTCCAATCATGATCCCATAATTGATCCGGTCCGATTGGCCGATGTGATTTTAACAAAACATTATTATTAGGCAGTATATAATGAAACAAGTGCAGTAAAATTAAGAGCAGAATAATTTTTTTAGAAGTACAGTCCATAACGAAGTAGATTAGCAGGCGATTAAGTTTTTGTGAGACACAACACAGCCGGAATGAGAAAAAAGAAAGAAAGTTTAATTCAGCCTTGGAAAAATAAAATGAGGACGAGAACAAGTTGTCCACTGGAATATTGAAATGTAGACAGAACCGTAACGCGCCTGGAACCGACACGGAGTCAAAAAGGTCGTCTTCCTCTTTCTTCCTTCCAATTTGTAGTCTGCAAACGTTTTTCTCCCCTTTTTTTTCTTCTTCTTTCTTTTTATATTATTAGTTAGCCTTCAATCTTCGTTCCTTACCCCATGTTTGACAAATGGAACCTTCCACTTTGATTCCATCAAATACGGTGACAGATAGAATCAGGCTACTAGAATAAGAGATCACGTGACTCTTGTACCGATACAACCATATCACTATTATGTTTTTTTTTGACATCACTTTCTTTTTTTCATTTTTCTGTTTTCATTTTTTTTCATTTTCTTATTTTCTTTACATTATTATTTTCTCTTAAAATAAAATATATATTAAATATAATATCTTTGTTATAAAAATGTTTAATATAGTATTGTTTATTATTTATTATTTTATTAAAAATTTTAATATTTCATTAATTTAAATTAATAAAAAAATGAATTTTTTATGTTTAAATAATATATTTTTCAACAACTTTTTAATATACATTTATTTTTTAATATTTTTAATAAATTTATAATTTATATTTATTATATATAATTTTAATTTAAACACTCACTAAAATTAATCAATCATATTTATTTTTTTTATCACATCAACTACCTTATTCATCCGCATCAAATTTCACTTTATCCGAACAAAACTAATTTGTCAACTCAACTATTCATCGAAAACTTTATGAAATTCCAATTCCCATTGCCAAATGCCTCTACATGATCACAACACACAATTTTATATTTCGATTGGTTAATTATGATTCCTATTAAGGGCCCGTTTGGTTTAGCTGATACAGAATAACTGATAAGTTGAAGTGCTGATAAGTATTTTATTGGCTGAAACTTATTTTAAAAAATAAGCAGTTACACGTTTGGATAAAACTACTTATATTAATAATAACTAGTTAGTTGTGAGACAACTAATTGACTTATTTTAAAAAAAATAAGCACTCCTCCCCCTACTTATTTTGTTTTACTTATAAGTAGATTTGATATCTCCTTATCAGTCAAAATTTTAAGTTATCAAAAGCTGAAATTTTTTTAAACTAACTTATAAGTGATTTATAAGCTTAGCCAAACAGCCCCTAAGTTAGCCTCCATTCACCATAATCATATCAAATCTATCCATCCATCAATCAATTTAAGCATCGATTCATGAATGGGCTATGATGTCTACTACTACTACTACTACTACTACTACTACTACTACTACTACTAATAATAATAATAATAATAATAATAATAATAATAATAATAATAATAATAATAATAATAATAATAATAATAATAATAATAATAATAATAATAATAATAATAATAATAATAATAATAATAATAATAATAATAATAATAATAATAATAATAATAATAATAATAGAAGAAGAAGAAGAAAATAAAAAAATATTATCTAATGTTGTAATTACAATTTACTAATGGCTAATAATCTTCAGAGAGTGAAAAATATATGACATAATTCGTTCATAGTTTTGGACCTTTTGGTGCAATGAGTCGGTGAGAACACAAATCTCAACTCTAATTCGCATCCTCCTACTGTTATTCCTTTTGTTTTCACGTGTCGAATTCATAGGCCTTCTCAAGAAAGAAACAACACTTTTGTCGTGTCTTAATTAATTCCAGAGGCCTAATTAAAAAAAGAAAAAAAAAAGCGAAGGCCTCGTTCTGCTTCCTTTCCCATTCGTATATAAAACACACACGTAGTAGGAATAACAATATATATAAGAACAACAATTCAACCCCAAAAATAACACCAACAACAACGCCGCATCACTTACTACATCAACTTAAGCATGTCGTTCATGTTGAGCTCGTCGCACTCGTCCATGGAGATCAACGTCTCCTCCGCCGAGGGCCTCCGGCTCTCGGGGCGCCGCCCAGGGAAGGTCGCGTTCTTCGTCGCCGTCCGCACGGGCTCCCGCGTGCACGAGGCGGCGACCACCGACGCCTCCGATCGCGACGCCGGCCCCCGCGGCTGCCCCTCCTGGAACCAGCAGCTGAGCCTGCCGCTGCCGCCGCTGGCCAGCTCCATATCGCTGGAGGTGCGTTGCGGGAGCATCTCCGGCGCCGGGTCGAAGGCGGTGGCTGCGGTTACCGTGCCGCTGTCGGACTTCGCCAGCGCCGGGCCCGAGGGGCACCTGCACCTCCTCAGCTACAGGCTCAGGGACGAGCAGGGCGAGCGCAACGGGATCATTCACTTCTCCGTGAGGGTCTTCGGGGTCGCCGCCCGACGTCACATGGAAAGACCGCCGGTGCCGGCGACGTGCCGAACGGGGTTGGGGTATGAGCGACGAAAGATGGCCGCCGGCGGCGGCGGCGCGGCGGTGGCGTATCCTCTGGGCTACGGACACCGCGTGGGGGCGGTTTCGTCCAAATAAGTAGTCAACACTCGTTTTTTCTTTCTTTTTGGGCGGGACTATCTTTTTTTTTTTCTCTTTCCTTTCATGAAGATGTAAGAATATATAAAATATTAATTGAGTTTTGTAAATGACAAAAAAATATTTTGTCAGCACTTCTGGTGTGAATCGTACGTCAAATATTGTTACGATTAATCGAAATAAAAAAAATATTGTACACGAATGCTTCGAACCTTCTTGTTAGTAATAATTTACGACATCTTTGGTAATTCTAGAAAATAACTAAGCTACTGACGATTATTTGTGTTTATTATTTTAATTTCTGAGAATTTATAGAATTTATTACTGACCGAAAGAAATTGGTATACTTGCATTTGCTTATATGTATATAATAAAATATAACATAAATAATGAAAATCAATTACCATTAGGAACTAATCAATAATATATAATAATTTGCTGGATTTAAAAAGTATTTGGATATAGTCGTTGATAAATATTTTTTCATATAATGGATAATAGTTCATATATGTAATCCAATTTGGTGCACATAATTCTCAATTTCTATTTTGTTAATCAAATTATATCAATGTAGATTAATTAATAGGTTACTTTTGATGATTTAAAAATATATTAATAATAGGAGGGAGGATACCATTTTTGTTTATATTTTATTTTCATGTTAAATAGAATTGGGATTTAAAGCATTGATTAGCGACTATGCTACTATAAGTGTTTGTAAGTATTTTTTTTAAAACAGTGTTTAGATATTTGAACACAAAACACTATAAGCAACTCTCATAATTATAGAGGTAATTATTTTATATTTTAATAATCTATCTCCTCATTTTTTAAAAAATAAAAAACTTTCTATTAAACATGATGTATTATTTTTATTTTAATATCACATCTTTAATTTTACTCACAACCTAAACAAGAATTTTATTTGAAATAATCAATATTTTATATTAAAATATTTTTTAAAAAATGTTACTATTTAGGATAAAAATTATAAAACTAATTATTATGAATATAATGTGTATAAGAATGATGATATATATATGAGATTAAGTTGGATGCAATAAAAAAAATTGGTTACAACTTACGATCATCTGATTAAGACCGTTGGACCTAATGAGCGGCAGCGATCGAAGCGTTGCTGCACTAGTCCTTTTTTTTGTTTCACGGACCAACCCTTTGCCCTTTTGGGGACGAACACCCCCCCTTCCCCATGACCCTTTTCCCTCTGCAATTTTTTTGTACCATTGCCGCTGCGATCTACTGTCGCTTGCCGCTGTCATCGCGATCTACTGTCGTCAGCCCCTTCTACCACCAAATCCCTTTTCCCCCTTCGATGATTGACGATCCAAATCCATCTAGGATGATTTGCACCTCCGATGACACCCCTCATGGACCCTCTTGCCTGCTGAAGCTTCACCATCGATGAACTTGGCTTTTTTCTTGTAGTCGAACCCCCTTGCTATTGCTGCTTGACCGTCGATGAACTCCTTGTTATTGCTACTGCTTCATCGTCGACAGATCTCTCCCTCTCTTTCTCTGTGTGCAGGACCCATCTTCCATGCCTAGGCATCTGGAGCTTTGCAAGATGCAGACCCTCTCGACCTCCAAGCGGTTGACGACCCGCGCAACTGTCGAACTCTAAGCAGCCGATGATCTCTTCGGCCTCTTTCTTTGTGCGCATTACTAATCTTCCATGCCCAAGGTGTCCGGAACATTGGAAGACACGGACCCTCTCTGATGGGAAAATCCGAGAATAAGGAGAGAAGATCGCAGAGAGATTGCAGAAAAATAGAGGAGACACACGAAATTTACCCAGGTTCATCTTTGAGATGAGGGCTACGTCCTGCAAAGAGGTTCCACTATATGTTTAGGTTTACAGCCGCCACACCAAAATTACATCAGAAAATTAGGCTATTAATAGCCTCTCCAAATCGGGTTTAAAAACCCAAACAAACAGAGAAAAAACCTAATCCGAATCACACGGGCCGACTAAACAAAAGCCCAAAACCCCGTCGGGGGGCGGGGCCCCCCGAACCCCTCTTTCATTCGTACGCCAACAATACTGTTAATTGGGTAATACTCAGATTCCCCTAAGCTCACGTGGGCGAACCCGGTGTGAGAAACAAGGGGCCCTGAAGTATTCACCAACTCTAACACTCTCAACCTCAAAGCAACCGACGAATCGCACAACGTGCGAACTCCAAGCGCCCACAACCCACACATCTTTCAAACTCCAAGCAGCAGACGACTTGCACAACACCATCATGTTTTAAACTTTTGAAATTTTAGGAATGTTGTTGTGCTTGATGAAACTGCTATAGTGACTGTTCCATTTTAGAAAATTCCTTTTTGTTACTTTAGTTTGATGTTGTAGTGCCACTTCAAACTGGTTGTTACTTCGGTATGATGTTGTAGTGAATTTCAGTTTTCATGTTGTAGCATCGCTCTATTACATGTTTTAATTCATGGTGAACATGGAAAATGAGTTGCCTGAGACCCGTCGATAATTCTTCTTCAAAGAAATTATCCACATTTGATATTGAAGTAGAGAAGCATTACGAATTGTTGGTCCTTTCTCAAATTCTCCTCCATGCAACCCTATTGAAACTATGAATGAATCTAAAGACGACACATTTTGAGTGATGAGTAGGGTCACGTTAAGAATGTTGTTGAAACTCGTAGTCATTCGAACTCAGGTATATGTGTAGAATTTGCATGTAATTTGGAAGATAAAGGTTCTTCTTACAATGCCCCCAAAATTCGACTCCAATTTAGTTGTCAAACGCGGCGTCACTAGACATAACCTAATTTCATAAAAACTTTACAACGGAAAGCGTAATCATAAACATAAAACATCAATCTCGTAAACAGTGAAAGACTTCATAGATAAATAAAATATTTCAAGATAATAAACTGACCCATGGGCCTAATAGGTTCTAACGTATACCCAATAATGGGTTCATCATACATAAATGAGTTCATACGAAAGTACATGACTTAAAGGCCTATAGGCCGTACATGCTTGACTCTTGTAAGAGTTCCATCATCAGGACATAATATAAGTAAAATGACTTGGGCCGTAGCCCGACTCATACAAGTGCAATGTCTCCGCCATGAGGCTCTCGTCGCCGAACCTAAGCCTCCTCCATACCTGCACGGATCCATGGGTGCAAGGGATTTCTTCCGTTAGAGTATGTTGAGGCCCATGCATGCTATGATCTTACAACATGATCTCTATATGTCATGCCATATGCATTGCATCATAATGAAAATATAAAACATGTGCATGCTATGAGCTATTATGCACACTATATGACATATGAACATATCATCATGGCAAGATAAAATAAGCATGTAACATCATAATCATTATGTCAATGCATATCATAACTTATCGTCATACTTATCATTATGGTAATGCATATCATGATCTTGTCTTACTTTACTTTGTCATCTTTGTTCATGTCATGATATGATGTGACAAGTGGACATTCATATTGCATCCTCATAGGTGCATACTTCTTCATAATTCTTTATCATCTTTAACTTTATGTCTCAAGTCATTCATCATTCATCTTCTCGTCTTTCATCTTTGCTTAGATACTTTCTTATCTTGTTGATTGGGAAGACCATATTGAATTCGTGGGAATTGGCTAGCTAGGCCAAGATTGGGTTCGCGGGTAGCCAAAAGAGACGCCACACTCAAGGGTGGAACTCACCTCATGGTTCCGTGTAGGTTCAATTGAGACGTCACACTTAAGGGTGGAACTCGCCAACTTATGGAAACGCCAGAAAACACCACACTCAAGAGTGGAACTCATTTTTCCGGAAAATGCCACCACTTAGGGGTGGAACTTATTTCCTCTCATCGATTACAACAAGACACCTTCACGTCAATCCGTCTTTTAATTTCTTTCATTAATACATACAATCATTCAATACATGTTGCATATTTTAATCCTATTTAAGGTCACTTCAAATCATGCTAATTGTGAACATTCAATCATAACCAATCATCAGCTCAGAACGGACGACCGTTTTACTTTCGGTTGACTGCTGGACGGGGTATCGGTCGATCGGTAAGATTTCGGTCGACCGTTACAGAACTTTCGGATGACCAAAACTGGATGTTTGGTCGACCGCTAATCACAGAGAGCAACGACTCTCTAAATCGGATGATCGCTAATATATCGGTCGACCATTATTAGATCTTCGGACGATCGAAACTGGGCTTTTGGCTGACCATTAATCACAGAGAGCAACGACTCTCTAAATCGAACAATCACTAACATATCGGTCAACCGTTATCAAGTCTTCGGACGATCGAAACTCGACGTTTGGTCGACCGTTAAACACAGCAGGCAATGGCTCTTTCAAATCGGATGATCGTTGATGTAGCGGTCGATTGTTGAATAGAGTTCGAGATTGATTTATCTCCAGAACGATCGACTGATAATGTATCAGTCGCCCGTTCTGGGACGACAAAACACGCATCTTTACATTATTTCTTTCCAATATTGCATACTTTAACATATTGAGTACATATTGGTTTCCAAACATCATATAAAACATCTCTCAACATTCTTAGCATTCTAACAATGAAGTAAAAGGATTTTTCACGTAAAGACATCTAGTATGCTAATCACATTCGTATATGTACATGAGCATTAAACGATTTCATAATGAGCTAACATGACAACAATAAACATTCTAATTCTAAACATAATAAGAAATAGAATATTGAACTTAATAGTACATGAAACACAATGCATTCTAATCATGATTAGCAATAGCATAGAACTTAATGAACATAAATCATGAATGCACATTCCTACCATTATGCTAAGAACAAAGGGTTTGTTCTTCATGCCCTAATCCACATATTCAAACATCATTAGGGGGGGGGGGGGGGGGGGAGGGGTTTAAAGAGGTTTGGATCCCTTCAAACATACCTTAATAGCAAATCCTAAGCCGTAGCTTCTTCCACTTCCTTCTCTAGCTCTCTCTTCCTCTCTCTTGTCTAGCTTGTTGTAATGCTATCGTGTGAGAGAGTGCAAGAGAGGTTCGATTACTGTAGCTAAGTGACGGATTAAGAGTGGTGAGGAGAGGACTTACTGTAGCTATAGTAACTCGGTTACTATAACTTCAAGGAGCTAGCCGACCTGAAGAGAGGAAAAGGGAGTGGGTATTGTAGCTCACTTTAGCTAAAATGGGGAGTTTATGTTGCTGGCCGACATGTTAGGTGGGGAGTTACTGTAGCAAACCTTTTATACCTTAGGTCATAAAGTAATTGGGCTTTGGTGGGCTGAGTGCGGCTGGGCTTTGAATTGCTTTCTTTCCTTTTTTTTATTTCATAGGATATTACAATCTACCCCCTTAAATAAAAATTCATCCTCGAATTTTGGTAAATCTTAAATTGCTTACCGAAAAGTTTCGAAAACTTCTCTCGCATTTCCACTTCAAATTCTCATGTTTCTTCTTGTCCGCGATGGTGCTTCTATGCCACTTTGACCATTTGTATGATTTTGTTCTTGAGATGCTTCATTTGATAATCTATAATATCTATAGGTTGCTCCACATATGTCAAGTCCTCTTTGATATTCGACTCCTCAATCCGAACACTACAAGAATTTGAGCTATTAGCTACATATTTTAGTGACTCTATATTTCGTAGCAATATTGTCACAGTTAGAGACATATTAGTGGCAGATTTGGAATACATTTAGTGTATCATCTACACAAACTAAACTGACAGACCCAATTGTGTCCACATTACCTACGAAAATTATGGTCACTAATATTAGTCGACATATCGTAGTCAAGCTGTAACAAATCTATTACTATATAATGACACTAATCGGTCTCTAATTTGTCTCAAGTATGTCCCTAACAGTTACACATTTACTACATATTTGGGACATGTTTAGTGCACCGTCTTCACAAATCTAACTGATAATATAGTGACAAGTCTTTGACCATATTAAGTACATACATTACGGTCCCTAATGTTAGTCAGTATATTGTAACTAATCTGTCCCTAAAGTCAGACGCTAATTTGTCTCTACTTTGTCTCAAATTTTGTTGCTATCGGTTACAAATTTACTACATATTCGAGACATATTTAGTGCACCATCTCCACAAAAAATAAGATGGAAACTACGACTATTAATATAAGTTGATATATTGTAATAAATTTGTAACTAATTTGTCCCTAAACTGTGATACTAATATGTTTCTAATATGTAACTAATCTATCCTTAAATTGATACTAATTTGTCTCTATTTGTCTCAAATTTTGACATTAAAAATTATAAATTTACTACTGACTTGCGATCATTTTTTGACAATCATTTACACTATCTACTTTAGTTATAATTTCTTTTGCTTTTAATGGATAGACGTTTGTAAAAAAATATTTTGGAATCAATAATTGATCATCAAAAGTGAAATGATTTTATTTTCTTATTATTTAGTAATTGAAATAACTCTCAAGATTTTTAAGGTTAATGTGAAAACTATAATAGAAAATTTAATTGCATATGTGTTTGTACATGATAATCAATGGATACTAGTAAGATTGCTAGAAACATAAATTTATATTCCTTTTCCTTTCTACTTATGATAATATATTATTATTCTAATTCTCATTTTTATTTATACATTTATGTATATGTATAGATGGGATTAGGACTTTCATTAGGTTGACAAGTAAATTTCCAATTAGGTAAAACAATTATGGCAATATAAATGAAAACTAAAAGAATCTAAAACATATATATATATATATATATATATATATATATATATGGAGAAGAGCCAACATTTTAGGCATCTCACGCATGGATGCGGAGCACAATTTTGCTATTCATCGGGACATCCACGACTATGCAAGAAAATGGTCATTTCGGGTCATTGGCAGTGAGCGCTGTCTACAGAACTACCATTTAGTGACCACCCTTCACACATTCAAGGAGCCCTATGTTAGGAGGAGATCATAGTCTCGGAGTGTACGTGGTGGATGTGTCGCACTCGAACATGATGAATATCGCGTGGGAACATGACGAACGATGTGTGGGTATTCGTTGCCATCATTGGCCATGTATCTCTTACTGAATGGTGAAGGTCTGCTCTGCATCCATATGTCGAAACACCTATGATGCATGTGCACTTTACCCTATATATATAATTATTGGAGTTGGAGAATACTTCATGACCCCTTTTTTCTCACACCGGGTTCGCCCATGTGAGCTTAGGAGAATTTGAGTATTACCCAATTACCTGTGCTACTGGTGTACTGACAAAAAGGAGGGTTCGAGGGGCACCGCCCCCCGACGAGTTTGGGCTTTTGTTTAGTCGGCTCGTGTGATCCCGTGTGGTGCGGATTACAATAAACTAATGAAACTAAGAATAATTCATAATTTTTATAAGTAAATATTAAAAGAAACATTTTGCAAAAATTTTTTTTATAAGTATTCTTTAATGATATAATAAATCGACAAAGTTCTAAAAAATGTAGTATAATTTTAAAATATTTTTATGCTTATTAAGTAATAAAAAATATTTTGTAAATATTATTTAATTATTAAGTATAATTTTAAAATATTTTTGTAAATAAAAAATACTTTCCCTCTTTCCTCTAAAAATTTCCCTCTTTCCCTAAAACCCTAAATGACATTTCCCTCTTCCCTCTTTCCCTCGTCGACATTTTTGCTCCTATTCGAGACAATTGCATCCAGACCTCAAAGATTCTTCAGGTGCTTCAGGTGCATCATTCTTCCACTTTTCCTACTCTTTCCGTTCATTTTTTCTACATTTTTTTCGTTTTCTTCTTTGTGCAGCCAACGCGCAAGGGCCTGTGCGCGCAGGCTGCCGCCGACGACCCCTACATTGGTCGCCGATGCGTGCCCCGACTCCCTGTGCGTGCAGGGGCCAACCAGCGACCCCTGCCACCTTTGGCAGGGTTCGTCTCAGGCCACTGCGCGGGGAGTATGGGCTCATGCCGGCGACCCTTTTTTTTATTTTCTTCTTTGTGCAGCCGACGCGCAGGGGCCTGTACGTGCAGACTGCCATCGGCGACCCCTGCGTTGGTTGTCGGCGTGCGCCCCGACTCCCTGTGCACACAGGGGCCAACCATTTTTTGAGTCCTCATCCGAGTAGAGTGAATTCCCATTTTTTGGTATTGTTATCAATTATCTATGTGCTCTCCTTTTTTCTTCTTCTTTCTTTCTTGACTTTAGCATATAACTCTCAATGTGTACGTGAACTTATTCTTTTATCAAAGTATTCCAAATTCTGTTATTGTATATATTTTCTTTTTTCTTGCGTTGGTGTCCGACTTCGTCTATGCACTATATTATCATTGACAGACTGGTCTATGTTCCAATGTTATTCCAATGAGCAGTGTTCACTTTCCTTCCTGCCATGTTAACAACCTCTATGAGCCCACTCAAAGTTAAGAAAATTATTGAACAGTAACATCCTTTTCTTAAGACTAGATTAAATTCAAATTGAGGAACAAAAGGGAACATTGCTAAGTTTTTTTTCATTCCCGAGTTTAGCATATAACCCTTAGTATGCGATATTAGAAAGACAGTCTCACAAAATTTCTTGCTATCATCTTAACATCCTCTGCGCGCCAATTCCAATTCCAATTCCATGTCACATGTTTTGAAGCCCCAGAAATTATGATCCAGGGAGGCATTACTTTGAAGATGAACTAACTGCATATCTGCCATATTCACTTTTTCCTCTGAGCGAGTGTACAAATTTCCCTTATTGTAATTTTAGAACCTTCAGATATTTCACATCAGCTAGCACTAGATTTGTATGTGTATTAACAACAGGTTTCTGTATCACTCTTTCCTTAGATGATTCATGAAATCCAGCATCACGAACTAAAGCATTGACTGAATTCTAAAATTATTTCTAGGAATCTAAAATTTGTTTGATATGAAATCAGGTTGTAACATTGATCTTCTTGTTTTAGGATGGCATCTAGTGGTTATTGCTTCTTTTGATGATTATCAGAATCTATTCATACACATTAGCTAAAACTGGACTTGTATGCATATTTAAAATGGTTTCCTGTATCTCTGTTATAATTGTAGTTAGTTGTGTAGTTTGAACAATACACTAAAATTAAAATTTCCTCTTTTTCAGCACAAAGTCTGCTCCTCTTTTTTTACTCATATTCTGCTTTTAGATTCCTGTATCAGTAATTTGAACTTTATGGGATAAACTTTGGAAATCAGAA
This sequence comes from Pontederia crassipes, assembly GCA_030549335.1. Taxonomy (NCBI): domain Eukaryota; kingdom Viridiplantae; phylum Streptophyta; class Magnoliopsida; order Commelinales; family Pontederiaceae; genus Pontederia; species Pontederia crassipes. The sequence goes on from JAUKPH010000017.1 coordinate 11,314,144, forward strand.
ACAGATTCATCATGATAGTTGTTCAATTAACTCCTATTCTTGGTCTGATTCTTAGTTCAAATCTCTTTGCACAAAGTATTAGTTTTCTGATTCTGTCTTCTAGTTTCTTGATGTCTTGGAGTGGATGATTTCTATGGAATGAATGCAATGGTAGAACTTTATATCCCTTTCGTATGCCCTTTAACTCTAGCTGATAACTTAACAACCAATGGAAATTTTGCAACATAATAACAATGACATCCAAACACTTTCAAATGAGTTATATCATGTTCCAGCATCAGAAACTAAAGCATTGACTGAATTCTGAAATTATTTCTAGGGAACTTAAAATTTGTTGGATATGCAATCAGGTTGTAACATTGATCTTCTTGTTTTAGGATGGCATCTAGTTCTTATTGCTTCTTTTGATGGTTATCAGAATATGTTGATACACATCAGCTAAAACTGGACTTTTATGTGGATTTACAATAGGTTCCTGTATCTCTGTTATAATTGTAGTTAGTTGTGTAGTTTGAACAATGCACTAAAAATAAAATTTCCTCTTCTTCAGCACTGCTCCTCTTTTTTCTACTCACATTTTGCTTTTATATTTCTGTACCATAAATTTGAACTGTATGGGACAAGCTTTGGAAATCAGAATCAAATTCATCATGACAGTTGTTCAATTAACCCCTATTCTTGGTCTGATTCTTAGTTCAAATTTCTTTGCACAAAGTATTAGTTTTCTGAATCTATCTTCTAATTTCTTGATGTCTTGGAGTGGATGATTTCTATAGAATGAAATGGAGTTGATCTACTGAAACGTAAATGCATAGTATATGTAAAAAATTTTTAGTATATATTATGACTTCATGAATTGCTCAATCATCTTTGATGACCCACAACCACTATTCCATTATCTGTTACAACTTTTTCAGGTGTGTTTCCTGCCAGGCACGCTTGCCCTTGGGACAACGAAAGGTTTGACAAAGAAACTAGCAACTGCAAATAATTTACTCAGCCCAAAAGACCTGGAGAACTTAAAACTTGCTGAAGATATGGCCAAAACATGCTTTCAAATATATTCTGTGACTTCTACAGGTCTTGCGCCGGAGATTGCTTATTTCCATACTGACCTATTTTGCTAACTATTTTCCTAGAAAACCATTTTCTTCTTTAACTTATATTTTTTTAGTTGAAGTCCTTGCTTTTGCTATTGATATTTGATTCAGCACATTTTTAGGAATTTTTTGGGGTTTTTTTCTTAATCCACATGTGGCACCAAATCTAAAAGATTTGGGATCTTTTTTCAGGACAGCACATAATAGTTCGGGGTCAACCAACTATTATGTATTGTTCTAAAAAATCTGCTCTGTATTGTTCTGATTGAGAAAAAAAAATTAGTTCTAAAGAATCTGCACATAATATTGCTCTGTATTGTTCTAAAGAATTTGCCCTGTAGATGAGAAAAATTTTTTTACTACTAATTGAAGTGTCCAAGAATCTGCTCTGTATTGTTCTAAAGAATGTTAATTAAGTTCCCTTTGTTCCGATCCCGGCAGGATGTCAAGTGGCCGCAGACAATCACATTCATGCCAATTCTGGTGAAAGGTGTTCTCACTGCAGAGGACGGTAAGCATCCAACTTCTTGTCAAGTTTTAGTTCGCATTTGCATCCGATAGAGATCACCCTAATAACCTTAACCCCAAATTGCAGCAAGGATCGCCGTGCAATCTGGTGCTGCTGGCATTATCGTCTCCAACCATGGAGCTCGTCAACTCGACTACGTTCCAGCCACCATCGATGCCCTCGAAGAGGTTGCCTCTTGTACTTCATCACTTGTCATCTTCTTCTCCCTACACAGTACACCTCTGGCATGAAAGATACATGTAATTAGGTCGTGAAAGGCGCATAAGGCCGCATTCCCATCTTCTTAGATGGCGGCGTCCGCCGCGGCACGGACGTGTTCAAGGCGCTAGCTCTCGGTGCCTCTGGAATATTTGTAAGCGGGAACTCTTCATGGCTTCATCTTTAGTACTCCAAAGTTCTTGCTCATGCATGCATGCATGTAGGGATGAATGCCTGTGATTGTTGTAGCATCAGCATGCATCTCTATCCATTCACGTACTCCTGTCTTGTGTACTTAGTTCCATGCCCCCTTAAAATGGACGAAGATTGAAAGGCCAGTCATGAAATTAAGCTTCCAACTGCTGCATGGTCGATCTGATCCCTCGGTGGGCCTGCTTCCTTGGATGAATTATGATGTGTTCGTGGCTGGGAGATGAAAACTAGTGCTTGAGATTACTTGTGTCCATGGCATAAAGTTAATATGACGAACTTGAGGAAAACTAAATGTACTGTTGAATTTTTAATGCTTTTTATAATGACGATGATGATGAACTATACATGACTTTATGTGCTGTATATTCTTTATAGGTTTTTTTCCGCTTACCGCCCCGAACTATGAAATGATGAACTTGATCAGTGTCTCTTTGGTGATCTAGTGGGGACTTCTATACCTAGTGTGATGTATTCATATACTCTATTTAAACTTTGTAATGAGCATTTAGCTCCACTGTGGGGACAAATTGCGATAAAAGCTAGCCACAGAATAAGGACAAATTAGTCACAAAAAAATTATAATTGTTTTATCGCCGTAACATTATAGTTACTACTTAGTGACAGATTAGCTACCGATTTTGAATTCTAATAATTAAGAGTTGCCACAAAATAGGGACGGATTAGGGATGACAACAAACATAATTAGCTACAAAAATAGGGACACAAAGTTGGGTCGCAATCAGCGATGAGGTATTAGATATAGATGTACTTTGTCTCGAATCCGTAGCAAATCCGACGTTAATACAATTTGCGATGGTATTACCTACGTTTGTTACAGATATCTCCGTAGCTAATAGTTCAAATTCTTGTAGTGGAATCACATTTGCTTCATCATGAACATACTTCCGGAGCAGTGATACATGGAAAATATTGTGAAGTCTTGCATAAGAAGATGGTAATGCTAACTTGTAAGCCGCTTCTCCAACTTTTTCAAGGATCTCAAATGGCCCAATATATCTTGGAGTCAACTTTCCTTTCTTGCTGAATCTCATAACACCCTTAGTTTGAGAGACTTTATGCATTACATGATCACCAACTTCATAAGGTTGCTCTCTTCTCTTTAGATCCGCATAACTCTTTTGCCTACTTTGTGCCGCTAGCATCCTTTGCTTGATAAGTTCCACCTTGTCAACATACATGTGAATCAAATTCGATTCAAGGCATCTTTCTTCACCGGTTTCACTCCAACACGCCGGAGAACGGCAATGCCTTCCATACAAAGCTTCAAATGGAGCCATCTTGATACTTGAGTGATAACTATTATTATAGGCAAATTCTACCAAAGGAATGTGGTCATCCCAATTTTCATGCCAATCTAAGGCACAAGCTCTAAGCATATCTTCAAGAGTTTGAATTGTTCTTTCACTTTGACCGTCGGTTTGAGAATGAAATGCCGTGCTAAAATTTTTCCTTGTTCCAAAAGCATTTTGGAGACCTTTCCAAAATCTTGAAGTGAACCTCGGGTCTCTATTTGAAATAATAGAAGCCGGAATTCCGTGCAAACGAATAATCTCATTCACATATAATTCTACCATGCTTTCCATGAATTGACTTACTTTCATAGGAATAAAGTGAGCCGATTTTGTCGGTCCACTACAATCCAAATTGTATCATATCCTTTCCGGGTTCGAGATAATCCTACCACAAAGTCCATAGAGATATTTTGTTATTTCCATTTCGGAATAGGTAAAGGATGTAACTTGCCACAAGGCCTTCGGTGTTCAATCTTAACTTGTTGGCAAACTATACACTTCGCTACATACTTGACCACCAAAAATTTTCTTCATGTCTTCCCACAAAAAATTTGTTTGCAAGTTCTTGAACATTTTGGTGCTTCCGGGATGAATTGAAAATTCGGACTTGTGGTACTCATCCATAATCTTTCTTCTTAATGCCTTTTCCTTTGGTACCCACAATCGTTTGTTATACTTAATTGCTCCATCTTCGCCGTACTTGAAGTGATTTATTTTCCTTTTGCATATATTAATCATTCTTGCATATTCCGGATCCCTTCTTTTAGCTTTAACAATTATTCTCACTAAGCTTGATTCGATCACATGATGAGCCATACATATGATCCTTCAGCCACAAATGCTTGGGGCCCATTGCACTATGCTTTCCACAAGATTCCACTTGTGTACACTTAAACATCCAAGTGATTCTTCCCACTTGCGGCTTAGTGCATCGACAACTACATTTGCCTTTCCGGGATGGTACAATATAGTGAACTCATAGTCCTTAAGGAAATCGAGTCATCTTCTTTGTCTCATGTTCAACTCCTTTTGGGAGAATACATACTTTAAGCTCTTATGGTCCATGTACATTTCAAAATCTTCACCATACAAGTAGTGGCATCATATCTTAAATGCAAATACAACCGTCGCTAACTCTAAGTCATGAGCAGGGTAGTTGACTTCATGCTTCTTCAATTGTCGTGAAGCATATGCAATAATTTTACCATGTTGCATAAGTACACAACCTAATCCGGTACCACAAGCATCACTAGAAATGACATAACCTCCACTTCCTGAAAGAATGACTAGGATTGATGCCGTTGTAAGTCTTCTTTTTAGCTCTTGGAAGCTTGCTTCACATTCTTGTGACTATAAGAACTTCTCGCCCTTCCTTGTCAACTTTGTCATAAGCACAACAATTTTGAAAAAATCTTAGATAAACCTTCTATAGTATCCGGCAAGTCCCAAGAAACTTCTAATCTCGGTCACAATTTTGGGTCTATTCCAATTAGTCCTTTAACTTTAGCCGGATCCATGGCCACTCCATGCCCTGATACAATGTGTCAAAAAAACATCACTTATTCAAGTCAAAATTCACATTTAGAAAATTTGGCGTAGAGCTAATTATTTCTTCTTAAGGTTTCCAACACAATGCGGAGGTGTTCGCTATGCTCTTCCGGGTTTGATGAGTAGATGAGAATGTCATCCTCAAATACGATCACAAATTTGTTCAAGTATGGACGGAAGAACCTATTCATCATATCCATGAATACGGCGGGTGCATTCGTTAGTCCAAAAGGCATAACAAAAAACTCGTAATGTCCATACCTCGAACGAAATGTCATCTTGGGAACATCTTGCTCGACTACCCTTAATTGGTGGTAGCCACTCCTTAGGTCGATTTTGGAGAAAACTGACGTCGTCGATAATTGATAAAAAAGATCGTCAATCCTTTGTAAGAGATACTTGTTTTTCACCGTCACCTTATTGATCATTCGGTAGTCAACGCACAATCTTAAAGAGTCATCCTTCTTCTTGATGAAAAGTACCGGTGCGCCCCATGGTGAGATACTTGGTGTAATGAACCCCTTATCCAAAAGCTCTTGCAGTTGTGTCTTCAATTCATGCATCACCGCCGGGACCATTCGGTAAGGCGGATTCGAAATGGGCGCAATACTCAGAAGTAGTTCAATATTGAACTCAACTTTCCTTCTTGGTGGCAATCCCACAATGTTTTCTGGAAAGACATCAGGATATTCTCTTACCACATCTAAGGATTCAAGTGCCTTAGATTGTGAATCCATCTTGATGACACTCGCCAAAAATCCTCTTGCTCCTTTCTTGATCATTTTGCTTGTCTTAGTTGTTGAAATTAGCATTTTGACTTCCGTGGAGGGAATTCCCCTAATCATTGTGGATTTCCATGATGGTCACCTAAATTTTTTTTTCTTTGCAATACATGCGAGCATCATTATAGGATAACCAATCCATTCCTAAGATTACATCATAATCTATCATAGGAAGTAATATGAGATCAATATCTATTTCTATAGATACATTGGGGACATATCTCCTAGTGGCTACCATTCCGGTAGGAGCCACCACTTCTAGTTGACAATTAGTAACTAGAGGCCTCACTTCTATCATACTAGCAAATGCATGAGAGATAAAGAAATGAGTTGCACCCGAATCGAAGAGAACATTTGCATAGTGTCCAGCAATTAGAATATTACCTTGGATCACATCATTTTCTTGAGTGGCTTCATCCACTTCCATGGCAAACACTCTTGCCGGAGCTCTTGGTGGGTTTGCAACCATTTTTTCTTTGTTGCAATTTTCTCCACGCTTCTCCGAACAGTCCCTTATATAGTGTCACTCCTTGCCACATTGTAGGCATGTCCCTGCCTTCTTGGTTCTATCTTCTTTGGAGAATAGTATGGTGCATTCCTTGGACTACTTCCTTGAGCCTTCCCTTCATGCTTCTTGATGGCCTTTCCCTTGGCAATCTTTCTTTCGTGGTACCTCCTTTCATGTTCGGCGGCGCGTTCTACCTCATCCTTCATCTGGTACAACGACCACTCCTCACCCAAAGTTGCAATTCGGGATTTAAACCATTGATGAACTTTTTCGTCCTTCGAAGCTCATTTTCATTGAGCTCCCCATACTTCTCCAGTCTTAGAAATGTGTTCACGTATATATCTACAGTCATATTACCTTGGACGAGATTTAGGAATTCGTCCCTCTTCTTCTCTTTGACGTGATCCGGGAAGAAACGAGTATCGAACACTTCCACGAAGACTCTCCCAATCCACCTCTTCCTCACTCTCGAAAGTAGTCTTCAAGAGTGCCTTCCACCATGCCTTAGCTTGGCCACAAAGGCGATGTGTAGCATACATCGCCTTGCGGTCTCCGGGGCATCCCATGACCTTGAGGATATCTCCTACTTCTTCAATCCACGATTCAGCCAACTCGAGATCTCCTACTCCATCAAACTTTGGAGGTTGGAGCCTTAGGAACTTCTCAATGAAATAATCCGGTTCATTGTTTCTTTGGGCATTTTGTGCCACCCAGATTAAACCATCGAGAAATACGTTTCTCTCATGATCCTCATCAATAATAGCACGTCTTGGAGGCATCTACATTCACAATTAAATAACATAGTAACATCATTAGCATGAGTTAAACATGAAAGAACATGTACCTTTAGGTTCGGTGGCATCTCATGACGATTGCATATGAACTTTACACTTAGACATTTTACATAGACATTTTAGCCAATCAATGGCTTTCACATCCTAATACCTAATACACATGAGCCAAACTATGGCTTTGATACCAACTGTAACACCCCCAAAATTCAGCCTCAATTTAGTTGCCGAACTCTAGGCGGCGTCACTAGATATGACCTAATTTCATAAAAACTTTACGACGGAAAATGTAATCATAAACATAAAACATCAATTTCGTAAACAACGGAAGACTTCATAGATAAATAAAATATTCCAAGATAATAAACTGGTCCATGGGCCTAATAGGCTCTAATGTATACCCAATAACGGGTTCATCATACATAAATGAGTTCATACGAAAGTACATGACTCAAAGGCCCATAGGCCATACATGTTTGACTCAAAGTACATGACTCAAAGGCCAATAGGCCATACAGATCCATAAGATGCAGGAGATTTCTCCCGTTAGAGTATATTGAGGCCCATGCATGCTATGATCTTATAACATGATCTCTATATGTCATGCCATATGCATTGCATCATAATGAAAACATAAAGCATGTGTATACTATGAGCTATTATGCACACTATATGACATATGAACATATCATCATGGCAAGATAAGATTAGCATGTAACATCATAATAATTAGGTCAACGCATATCATAACTTATCGTCATACTTATCATTATGCTAATGCATATCATGATCTTGTCTTGCTTTACTTTGTCATCTTTGTTCATGTCATGATATGATGTGACAAGTGGACATTCATATTGCATCCTCATAAGTGCATACTTCTTCATAATTCTTTATCATCTTTAACTTTATGTCCCAAGTCATTCATCATTCATCTTCTCGTCTTTCATATTTATTTAGATATTTTCTTATCTTATTGATTAGGAAGACCATGTTGAATTCGTGGGAAATGACTAGCTAGGCCAAGATTGGGTTCGTGGGTAGCCAAAAGAGACGTCACACTCAAGGGTGGAACTCGCCCCATGGTTCCGTGTAGGCCCAATTGAGATGCCACACTCAAGGGTGGAACTCGCCAACTTATGGAAACGTCACACTCAAGGGTAGAACTCGTTTCCCTAGGAAATGCCATCACTTAGGGGTGGAACTCATTTCTCCCCCTCGATTACAACAAGTCATCTTCACGCCAATCCGTCTTTTAATTGCTTTCATCAATACATACAATCATTCAATACATGTTGCATGTTTTAATCCTATTTAAGGTCATACATACTTCAAATCATACTAAGTATGGACATTCAATCATAACAAATCATCATCTAGAATGGACGACTGTTTTACTTTCGGTCGACCGTTGGACGAGGTATCAGTCGACCGATAGGATTTCGGTCGACCATTACAGAACTTTCGGACGATCGAAACTGGACGTTTGGTCGACCGCTAATCACAGAGAGCAATGACTCTCTAAATCAGATGACCATTAATATATCGATCGATCGTTATCAGGTCTTCGGACGATCGAAACTGGGCATTTTGCCGACCGTTAATCATAGAGAGCAACGACTCTCTAAATCGGATGACCACTAATATATCAGTCGACCGTTATCAATTCTTCGGACGATCGAAACTGAACGTTTGGTCGACCGTTAATCATAGAAGGAAATGACTCCGACCACTAATATATCGGTCGAGCATTATTATGTTTTCGGACGATCGAAACTGAGCGTTTGACCGACCGTTAATCATAGAGAGCAACGGCTCTCTAAATCTAACGATCGCTAATATATCGATCGATCATTATCAGGTCTTCGGACGATCGAAACTGGGCATTTGGTCGATCATTAATCACAGAAGGCAACGACTCTTCCAAATCGGACGACGTTGATGTAGCAGTCGACTGTTGAACAGAGTTCGAGACCGATTTATCTCCAGAACGATCGACTGATAATGTATCGGTCGCTCGTTCTGGGATGACATAATACACATCTTTACATTATTTCTTTCCAATCTTGCATACTTTAACATATTGAGCACATATTGGTTTCCAAATATCATATAAAACATCCCTCAACATTCTTAGCATTCTAACAATGAAGTAAAAGGAGTTTTCATGTAAAGACATCTAGTATGCTAATAACATTCGTATATGTACATGAGCATTAAACGATTTCATAATGAGCTAACATGACAACAATAAACATTCTAATTCTAAGCATAATAAGCAATAGAATATTGAACTTAATAGTACATGAAACACAATGCATTCTAATCATGATTAGCAATAGCATAGAACTTAATGAACATAAATCACGAATGCACATTCCCTAACTATTATGCTAAGAACAAAGGGTTAGTTCTTCATGCCTTGATCCATACATTCAAACATCATTAAGGGGGGAGGGAGGGTTTATGGAGGTTTGGATCTCCTCAAACATACCTTAATGGCAAATCCTAAGCCCTAGTTTCTTCCACTTCCTTCTCTAGCTCTCTCCTCCTCTCTCTTGTCTAGCTTGCTGTAACACTGTCGTGTGAGAGAGTGCAAGAGAGGTTCGGTTACTGTAGCTAGGTGAGGGATTAAGAGAGGTGAGGAGAGGACTTACTGTAGCTTCAAGGAGCTGGCCGACCTGAAGAGAGAAAAAGGGAGTGGGTACTGTAGCTAAAATGGGGAGTTTATATTGTTGGCCGACATGTTAAATGGGGAGTTACTGTAGCAAACCTTTTATACCTTAGGTCATAGAGTAATTGGGCTCTGGTGGGCTGAGTGCGGCTGGGCTTTCAATTGCTTTCTTCCTTTTTTTTTATTTCTTAGGATATTACACTTCTAGTTCTCTTAACATATCTAATGCATCCATAAGATATTTCTATATCTTGAATATAAGCAATTTCATAAAAAATCTCCACAATATGATCAGAATGTGAATGCTCAGACTCATGTACATGAAATACAATACTGAACTCCATCGACTCTAAACTCCAATTAAAAAACAAGATACACACCATTCAATTGGGAAAAAAGATAATTGTTGAATATTTAGCATTCATGTACATGATTATTTAGAATTCATGTACATTACCTGGTCTGAATATGAAAGTCACTATTAAACAAAAATTTTCAACAAAGATGCAATGTTTGATTTTTTATCCTTCTTGACCCTAAAAAGCGATGGCGACGGTAGGTGTATGTGCGGTAGTAGATCAAGGCAACGACGACAACAGATCATGGCAATGGCAACAGATTGCAGCAACTGATCACGGCAACGGCGGCACCACATCGCGGCAACCGAATGCAGTGGCGGTGGCGGCAACCAAACACGGCGGCGATAGCAGCAGCGACATCAACAGATCACGACGGCAGCAACAGATCGTGATGGCAATGGTACTAGCAGTTCATAGGTGGGGTTCGATCGTCGAAGGAGGGGTTCGATCGTCGAATGTCGAAGGGGGAAAATGGATCATCGATCGGTGTCGGCACGAACAAGTCATAGGAGGGAAAAGGGTTTTGGGGAAGGGGGTTCGTTCGTCTGCGAGAGGGAAAAGGGTTGGGGGAAGAAGGTTCTTCTGTAGGAGACCATGAACAAAAAAAATCACCGGTTCATCAGCGCTATGAGAACGCGATCCAACGGTCTTAATCGCATAGTTGTAAGTTGCAACTAATTTTTTTTTTTGCATCCAACTTGATATATATATATATATCTTATATCTATTTTTGTCACTGTATATAATACGCTAATTTAACCGCTATTATAAATAAATCATTATTCGTTGTCTGCTAATAGCTAATCACTATCTTTTAGTCGAACCGCTATCCTTTTATCGAACTACTAATTTTACCAAACATAGCCAAAGTTTCATTGCGATAAGACAATATCGTGTGATCATTGTATCAAACGTCAGACAATCTACCGGATGACCGATTAGAAAATCGAACGTCCGAAAGTCTCGACTGAGAGTAGATAGCCTTTAGACCAATGGACCAGTCCTATGAGCGAATGTCCCCTCTAAAGTGCACATGTTGACTGCTCGATGAGATAAGACGGTGTGATTGTTTTATTGAACGAACCTCTTGTTAGATCGGACGTCCGCTACAACAATTAGTCGACCACTAAGATATGAAGATTAGACATACATTACCCTCTTCGAGATTGGACATTTGAATTTGCAAACTTATTTAATGGGTGAGCACTCACTAGATAGACGCCTGATAGTCCAAAACACTGGATGTTCACTCCATAGACTAGACACTCGAAATAGACAAAAACTTGTATCTTTTATTTTTGGCGGCCCACTCATTACGATGAGCCCTCAAAAACCCCTCGATGGTTGAGACACCTATCACACTTTTTCTAAACATATGTTTGCTCATCAAATAGGACTCCGAGAGTGTCAAGAGGAGAATCGAACATTCGTTCCATGTACTGGACATCCAAAACTTGCACATAAACTTTATATAATTCTTTTGATTAATATCCAATCTTGTCTAAACATTTCATGCACTCTTATATGATCTTTACAAATGATTTGGAGTTACTCTTGCTCCTTATAACTTGATTTGTCCCTTGCAGCCCAAAGATAATTAAATTTTAAGGGAAGACAACAAATGTGGATTATCTTTGCCCATAGTTATGAATCGGGAAGAACTAAGTAAATATGTTTAATTAAGGGCTAGGTAGCTTTATGGGCATGTGCTCCTATTCCTATTATGTGAGGTTGTTCCACCCTAAACAATGGAAATGATTTTCAACAACATTGTGTGATGTAATCCTCCTCTTATCAGAAGGACATTGTCATGGCAATTGGCAATGATCCACCATAACATATGGCATAGGTTGTATTGTTACGCAAGGCACACCTTTAACAAGAGGATATCACTTCCATTAATTATGAACAAAATGTACATATGACTATGATGTTAAAGATAAAGGAATATAGTTCCTAATGGTATGAAGATGGATAATTCCTAATGGCAAAATAATGATGGAGGAACCTATTTCCTATTTGGCTTAATGATGTGATATGGATGGAGGAAGTTTAGTTTTCTAATTGATGATGTTACTACACTCCCATATGTAAGAGGTATGGTTCTTACATGAAAGACCTTAATAAAGGTGTATTGATGATTTTATTGCATAATATTTACTTTTATGTTGCTGTCCAGAAATGAACTATGATATTTCTCATTGAGTTCATGGCTAGATTATGCCTCATTCTTATTTTCTTATGATATTTTGTATGGACATGATCACTTACATTATGTTATTAATGTTTTACTTAAAGGATAGATTTTACGACTTATTTGTTAACACATTAAGCATTTTGCTTACAAGATTTATTGTTTTTCCCTATTGTTCATGTAGGTATTGAATAATGTTTATGACTTGAATTGATGTGTGTGCTGTGTGCACATGGATGAGCCGTATGTGTGATAAGATGTCTTGCATTGTGTTGTATGTAAGCCTCATATATAAAGGCTACGTGACCTCGTGATGTATTTGAGACGATACTCACATTATACTAGTTATTTCTAAATTTCTAGTGTTCACATTTATGTATTATTATTTAGGCTTTCACATGTATGTACTATAGTTGTTCGACTTCCGCATTAATGTTACTGTTGTTTATGGTTGATTAGTCAAGACATAAAGTTCGCATAACAACATCAAATGGAGATCCTAATTTGGGAACTTTATTACTTCATTGAACGATTCATTTTTTTACAAGGAAGAAACGCTTGCTGGGAACAACCAAACTCAAAGAAATCCACCAAAGGGTGCAGTTTTTGCGAAGGATTCAAAACAGCCAAAGGAAGAGTAGATCGCATCACCAAGCAGCCGCAGTTCTCGACAACGGCGAGGTGTGTGAAGTACCAAGTCACAAGAATCTGCATCCACCCACGGACATTTATTTGGGAATCTCACAAGCTCGGCTGGAAGCTTCCCTTCTATCCGATCGAATGGGATTCAAGCGACAACAGTGGCCGCTGTTTCCGTTCCCTGGTGGCAGCACTACCTTGATGCTGTCCAGACTGTAATTCGTGAAGTTCACTTGCTGCAGCGAAGGGAGTAGAAGGAACCATGCCTAAAATTCCCCTGTATCTAGTTCGTGCTCAGCTCGGTGACCTCTGGCACACACAATGGCGCAAACGCCGGTCGCTTTAGTTCGCCAGACAAAGAGTTCCGAGGTTGTGAGACAAACAACACAAGAGGTGCCCAGAGAATTGGTTGAACTCAAGTCCAGAGTCATCAAGTTGGCGAACGAGGTCAAGGACTCTAGGACGGCGCCGATGAGGGCGTTGCTAGAAAGGTCGAGGGTGCAGAGGGCGGTGAGGTAGGAGAAGGCGGGAGGGATCCCTCCGGAGAAGGTGTTGGATGCAAGGACCAACATGTGGAGCTTCGGAGGGATGACATGGACGAGCACAGCGGCCCGTGGAAGGCGTTGTCAACGAAGTCTAGGTGGGGGAGGAAGGTGAGGCTAGAGAAGTTGACGGTGGCGAGGCTACCTGCGTAGCCTACGGGATCGAGGGCGACAAAAATGACACGCATGGTAGGGGCAGGGGAGGATTGAGCTGTGCAAGTGATGCTACAGACGAAGTGGCAGGACAGGTTGTGGGAGAAGTCCCATGACGTGACGCAGGAGGAAGGGGTATGGAGGCGGGGACTACACCGGCCTTCAGAGCGAACCCACGACGGTAAGTACAACTGCCGTGAAGAAAACAAATATTGTATTGGGAGAAAGAAGATCATATGCATTGATGAGAAGTTAGACGGGGCTAAAATATAGGGGTGGCCAAAATCTCTGAAGGTCTGGGATCTCCTCGAGGATTCCCCACTCGGATCCTCGTGTTAAATTATAAAATAATTTTATACTTAATATATTAGTTTGAACTGTCGGATCATTGTATAACTATTTTTAGCCATAAGATTAAACTCTACAAACCTAATCACATTGACAGAAATCTAGGCGCCCAGCCGTTCAACCTCCACTCCATGACACATAGAGCTTCATCACTTCCCTGCCTGTGCCTTCATCCATCACCAGAACAGCAGAACATTTCCAAATTTGCCATTTTTTTCTTTCCTATTTTACGTCATGCCGTCAGTGGTTCGTCTCTCCTATCTCTAGCGGGTGCTCTCACCCTCCACCTCCAACTCCAGAACTTAGTCACACTGACCTCTCCACTGTTCCGATCGCTATAATGAACACCTTGCCGTCGATGTTCTGACTCCCAGACCCGGCCTTCTCCCTCTCCGCCCCGTTCGCCGCAAGCCACCTCGCCAATGCCCAGACCATCATCTTTGGTCACCTTCGATACTGAAGGCGGCAAGAACATCGCAAGTCCCTACCTCAGCGAACGGGTCGAACGATGCCATCAATGCTCTAAGTCCAACTGCTAGCCCCGGTCTCCTCTCGCTCTGACCCGTTCGCCATCATCTTCAGCCACCTCCGACACTGAAGGCGGCTAGAACATTGCGAGTCCTGCCTCAATGAATGGGTCAAACAATGCCATTGATGCTCCAACTCCCATCTTGGGCCTCCTCCCTCTTTGACTCGTTCGTTGTAACCCGCCTCTCCGATGCCATTGTCGCTCTGACTCCCAGCCCTAGCCTCCACCCTCTCTGACCCACCCTCTATCTTTGTAGCAGTCCCATGTCGGGGATGAGGCTGGGATCGACCGGCGCAGACTATAGCCCCCGCCCCGAATGGGTGCGGGTGCCACCTCTACAAAGATAGAGGCTGTAAGCTCGTCCCCCTCTGTGATGTTGGTGGAGTTCAACACAGAGGATGACCCATTTAGGATGGTGGACTTCAACAAGTTACAAGTGGATGACCTCCCGATGGCCATCACCGGAGCCACAACTGAATGAGAAAGTCATCATCGACATCGATCAGCGTGGTGCGGAGCCTCACGGAGTTCGCTCTAGGTGGGGAGGAGGAGGCTATAAGTCAACAAGGTCACAACGGAGTTCCTCAAGATCATCAAGTGATCGCTCGTCGGACCGAGAGGAACGTCCGATCTCTCCGTGCAATGAGCTGCCTACCGTTAGGGAGTTGTGTCATAGCCTCCTACTCCATCAGGGGAGGTTGGAGTGTGGGGAAGGGGGGATTTGTGCGGTGAGCAGCGAGGTCGCTCGGGGAGGGGGGATGGGTTGCAAATGTTGCTGTCGACTGGAGGGGTGGGAGAGGTCTGTGCACACAGCAAGAGAGTGGCACCGTCGCTCTTAGGGGAGGTCTTCAATCATTGACGTTGCTCGTAGGGATGGGGGCGGTCGCCAACGTTTCATACTTTGTCACCGGCAACGCACCATGAAAGAGGGGGAGTGGGGGTGGAGATCGTCCGTGCATCATCAACTGTGAGCTCGCTGCCATGAATGGATCGTCCATTGATATTTTGGGTATAATGGGCATTTGCTTTTTTGTGCTCTTATATGTATTGTGTACCTGGATTTTGATCTGCACGGCTCAAGGGAAATGAACAATCAAGATTTAAACGTTTCACCTAATGGACATTGCACCCCATTATTCCATATATATATATTCGTATTCTCATTCCATATTATTGATTGTGTTATAAAACTTTTTAATCGAAGTTTTCTCATAAAATTTGATATTAAAATGCTTATTTTTGTTAGTATTTTTTATCACTTCTACTATTAAGAATAAAATGTTATGGCATGCTTCATGCATGCACTTGCGACAAACCATGTCCATAAATGGAAACAAATTTGAAAGATAAGTTTATTAGGAAATGAAGCTTGACGACATGTATTTGAGCAAATATTAAAGCTGGAGGGTACACCACGAAAAATTAGAGTTGCTTGTATATAATATAATTTAAATAGTGTAATTCAAATCCAAAATTACTAATTGTTCAATGGATATTTAATTTAGTTAACCTCTTAATTAATAAAAGAGGAAATCGAGTATCACATATTTCACTAAGTTGATGAACTTATTATAATAGAAATTTATTTATAAACAATAAATCAATCAATCTATTATTTTTTTTTAGTAATAATATGTTAATAATGCCTTGAATCATATCTCAACTAAAAAATTCATCGGATTCCTAAGATGCTCCGAAATAGAAGGTGCCCTCGCACTGCGTGGGTCTCGCTGTCCGGCCATTATGGGGTATTCTATTTGTGATTTAGAATGAATTATTTCTTAATTTTGAGGAATTAATGCAAATTCTCAGCGACCTGCAATTTCTTTTATATGTAAAGGTAGTGCCTATATAAACTCAGTGTTCGAATAGGAACAATCTGAATTGTAATTTTCTTTTATTTTCATCTAATAAAATATGCATTGTCTTAAAATTCTCAATTCATTGTTCGGTACATAATCTATATCATGCAGAAATCCTAACAAAGCGAATCAAGAATTTTAAGGCGAAGTAATATTTTATTAGAGAAGAATAGAAGAAGATTACAATTTAGATTATTTTTTGTTCGGACCCCTAGGAAATTTATATAGATACTCCATTTACAGATGTAGGAATTACAAACCGACTGATACCACCTTAAATGACCCGGACCCTCGAGCCAGCGGAAGCATTTTTTTCTATTTTTCTCGATCATCCGATCGCTACTTCTATCATCTTGTCATAAACTAAACTCATATGAAATAAAATCTTTTCTTTGTATTATGCACATATAGAAGCACTAATATTCATACATTAAATATGGATACCTTTAAATATTATTACAAAGTAATGTACTTAAAAGAAATACCCTCCAACACTCAGTTCCATGTGTCATCCTTATCATGAGCATCGATCACCCGTGCATTTGACTTGCAGGATCCAAATACAGGGAAATATATGCATATATATTGTACATAAATGTACATATATATGCATAATCCCCATGAACAAAGGCTGTATGTAGAGTCAAAATAGTATTTCTTAAAAGACTATAAGTTATAACTTATTCAAATCATGAAGCATTTAAATGACCAAGAACGATAATATCATTTGAAGAATTCTAAAGTTTAATACATGTTTATCATTACTGTAAAAACATGAGTTACCCTAATCTATCTTATAAAAAAAACACATGTTCATGTATTAAGCCATTTTCAAATAAGCATGAGCTATCATTACATGTCATAATAAAATCATATCATCTCATTTCAAAATCCTTGTTCATATACATAATAATTATCATACAAACGTTGGTACCACATCATTCACATCAAAATATGTCATATAACTATACAATATCACAATCAATAATGCATCAGATGCCATGATCCTTAAAGTGGGATGCATGCAAGAAGAATGATGCATGCACATGTCATATCGCCATCTGGCCAGAGGCATCCCTTTTGGGATATTTGTCGACCCTACCATTTTAAATTAATCCCTCAAAATTAGGACACCTAGCTCGTAATAAGAAAATAAATCAACTTTGAATTACAAAAAAATTCACCCTAATATTTTGATGTGAGAAAACCTTTTATTTCGGAATGTCTTGAGGACTAGACGAATTTTCAGTTGGGGGATAGAATTCAATGTATTATTATTAACAAGTTTGCCCAATTTTTTTATTTGTTTTAGCATAATATTATGAAACAAACTCATATTTGCACTTTTATCCTTAAACCAAATAACACCTTTTTTTAAAAAATAAAATTAAAGATAGAATAGTTTTGTTAGAAGTATAGTCCACAATGAGCTAAGATTAGTTGACCATTAAGTTTTTAAAAAAGAATAATTTGTCCTTGGAAAAATAAACAGCTATTTCCTTTAATATCTCCTAAACTATAATTTTTTTATTGCATCTAACCATTAACTATAAATTTTAGTCCTAGAAGTTGTCTAAATTTAGCAGTTTAGTCTTTCCATTAAATTTAAATTAAATTTCATTAAATGTAATTATGAAATATCTTTTTTACCCTTAATTTAATATTACAATAAAAATGTTTTAATAAAAGATAAAATAATTGATAATTGATTCTTTAAACTTCCTAAATTATGTCGTGATTTTCACTTTAATCCATTCATCTAATTTTCTCATTATTTTCATATTTATATTTATTAAATGACTAAAATATCTTTCTGTCATATCTTTTAGCTATCTTTTAATATTAAATATTTAAAATAATATATAATAACAAAAAAAATGGGGTGTTGCCCTTCCCCTCTCCCCGGGAAACCAACAACCCAAACCTCTTGTCATTGATTTATAACAATAATAATTATTAATTGATAATAATATTTTTATACAGTTCTATGCTTATGTCAATATTTTTATTTTTTTCATGTTAAAAAGTCAGGAGGAAAAATGTAATTACATAGTTATTAGAAAAAACAATTTAACATTATATTAAAGTTAAGTGAAGAATTTAAGTGTTTAAATAAGTTCGAAAAGTGAAATTTGTCAATGTATAATTTATTATTAGATGTGAAAAAAGTTATAGTTGAAAGGTCGTTAAAAGAAAATAACTTAAAAATAAAAGGAAGGACCAGACCATATCGAAAGCTCAAGTTCAATTGATCAATCAAATAGATCTATGAATACTGATCAATTAAATCATGATCACAATCCTATTAAATCTCATAGAACCAACATTAATAACAGTCTTGATATCAATTCATTTGAGCATGATTCTGATTCACGAAAACAAATATGGGAGTATCCTATTGATATGCGGGATAAAATTCGAAGAGCTTATATTAAAGTAGATCCATATTAGTATGTTCTTTTGGAATATTCAAAATCTAGGAAAAAACATCAAAGAAGTTTTCAACCACAATGGTTTAAACCATTTTCACCATGCTTGGAATATTCTCCGTTTAAGGATGTAGCATTTTGTCTTCCATATTTCTTATTTCATAAGCAAAATGGACTTTCTAAATCAAATGCATTTATTGTAGATGGTTTTTGAAATTGGAAAAAAGTGAAAGATGGTAAAAATTTTCCATTTTTTGCTCACATAGGAAAAGATCATACATTCAGAAGGATCATACTTCGCCTCATCAAAACGTTGAAAAAGTTTGGATGAATTTAGTTGACTAATCTTCACACATCCAGAATATGTTGGAGCAGTATACATCTCAACAAATTAAGAAGAATAAGATTCGTTTAAAAACATCAATTGATGTAGTTAAATTGTTTGCATTTCAACAATGTGCTTTTCGAGGAAACGATGAAATCAAAACATCACAAAGACCTAGAAATTTTAGTGAACTATTAAATTTATTGGATTTTTACAATGATGAAGAAAATGTTCAGATGAAGCTCCACAAATGCTTCCTACACTTCGCCACAAGTACGAAAGGAAATTTTGCAAGTTATTTCAACAAAAATAAAAAATATGATTCATGAAAAAATTGGTGATGCAAAATTTTGTATTATGGTTGATGAAGCTCGATATGAGTCTAAAAAAGAGTAAATGTTTGTTGTTTTAAGATTTGTTGGTTAGAAAAGATGTGTATAAAAATATTTTTTTGGGCTTGTTCATTTTAAAGATGCTGTTGCACTGACATTAAAACATGAAATTTTTATGATACTATTGATGCGATAATTGCATGCGCAAATTACTAGTAAGTATACTATAGGTCGAATCAAGTAATAAAAAATTATCAATCTCACGAGGCTTGTTAATTAATTGAAAGTAAACGTATTTGTAATTTAAAATAAAATAGAATTAAGAATGATATCAATCTCAAATATTCAAAACCCTTAAATAAAGAAAGAGAAAATTAAAATACATACCTTGAATGCCATCTTATCTCTTAATTATTAATAAAACTTTATGTAGAATTCAGGTGATCGAAAGATTACTAAAAGTATAGGTTTTTATTAGGACAACTTAATTACTCTAAATTAAAAATAGATAAAAGCAGTTAAACAATTCAACTTCAATCTACCTTAATTTGAATGCTTTCAAAAATATATGCAAATTTATGTTATTAATTACTAAATAAGTTAATTAATAATCCATAATTAATGGTCTCAAATCATATGTTCGAAAACATTAAGCCAAATCCAGCCAAGATAATAAAAAATAAGTTTCGAGAAAGAAATTTTAGTGTTGATTCATTTATAGATTATTTTTATAATATAATTGAGCGTATATCTTTTTTTATATGAAAAATGTATAATAAAATAATTATTATTAATAAAATTATATTTTTATTTGATGAGTTGAGATATTGACGCCCTAATATTTTCTCTTGGCTCTTCCCTGACCAACACGGAGTGGAAAGGCCGTAACCCTCTCCGTATGCAGGGGTCCAACTTTGTAGCCAAAACTCAAAAGCTTTTCTCCCTTTTTTTCCCCTTCCTTTCTTTCTTTTTGTATTATTGGTTTGCCCTCAATCTTCCCCACGTGTTCACAACACACAATTTTATATTTCGATTGGTTAAATATTGTGAGTTCCCATTAGACCCCTACTCATCATAATCATATCAAATCTATCCACCGAGTACATTTAAGCAGTTAATGTTGTAATTACAATTTGGTAATAATAATATCGGCTAATAATCTTTCGGAGAGTGAAAACAAAAGATAACAAATAATTCATAGATTTAATGTTTATCATACGCATCAAAATGCGTATGATAAACATACGCCCTCTGCCCAACGTCCGATTAGATCGGATGGTGGGCGTTGTGCGCGACCTTTCTCTCCTCTTCTCTACCTCCTCTCTCTTCTCTCTCCACCCTCCGCCTTTCTCTCCTCTTCTCTACCCCCTCTCTCTTCTCTCTTCACCCTCCGCTCTCTCTTCTCTCTCCCCCGATCACGCTCATCTCCGATCTTGCAGCGAGGTGACAGCGGCGGCGAGGAGCAAGCGGCGACGGCGGGACCCAGGCGGCGAGGTGACGGCGGGACGCAGGCGGTGAGGCGACGGTGGCAAGGGCGATGGCGAGGCGCGATCTCTCCCCCTTTCTCCCCGATCCGGTGAAGGCGACGAGGCGAGGACGGCGGGACGCGAGCGGCGAGGCGGCGGGACGCGAACGGCGAGACGCGAGACACGAGACACGAGGGGCAAACAACAAGACGATCCGATCTCTCCCCCTTTCTCTCCGATCCGGCGATGGCGAGGGCGGCCGACGATGCGAGGCCGGCCGATTGCGAGGGTATCCCTTTCTCTCCGATCGACAATGAGGGCGACAATCGCAGGCTCCAGCGTCCCCCCGTCAGCCTCCTTTTCCTCCCCGCCGGCCGTCTCCCTTCCGCCGGTGCGCTGCCGCCGCTGCTCCGCTTAAGCGCCCACCGTCCGATCGCAGAAGGCGTATGTTTATCATAGGCATTTTGATGCGTATGATACACATTAAATCCATAATTCATTCATATATAGTTTTGGTGCAATGAGTAGGTGAGAGCACAAATCTCAACTCCAATTCGCATTCTCGTGCTTTAATCCATTTTATTTTCACGTGTCGAATTCATAGGCCTTATCAAGAAACTAAAAACACTCTTTGTCGTGTCTTAATTAATTCCAGAGGCCTAATTAAAAAAAGAAAAGTAAAAAAGAAGGCGAAGGCCTCGTTCTGCTTCCTTTTCCCACTCGTATATAAAACACACACGTAGTAGGAATAACAATATATATAAGAACAACAATTCAACCCCAAAAAATAACAACGACAACAACGCCGCATCACTTACTACACCAACTAAAGCATGCCGTTCATGTCGAGCTCGTCGCACTCGTCCATGGAGATCAACGTCGTCTCCGCCGAGGGCCTTCGGCTCGCGGGTCGCCGCCGGAGGAAGTCCGCGTTCTTCGTCGCCGTCCGCACGGGCTCCCGCGTGCACGAGGCGGGGACCACTGACGCCTCCGACCGCGACGCCATCCCCCGCGGCTGCCCCTCCTGGAACCAACAGCTGAATCTGCCGCTGCCGCTGCTGGCCAGCTCCATATCGCTGGAGGTGCGCTGCGGGAGCGTCGCCGGCGCCGGCTCGAGGGCTGTGGCCGCGGTCACCGTGCCGCTGTCGGACTTCGCCGGCGCCGGTCCCGAGGGCCACCTGCACCTCCTCAGCTACAGTCTCAAGGACCAGCGGGGAGAGCGCAACGGGATCATTCACTTCTCCGTGAGGGTCTTCGGGGTCGCCGCCCGACGTCACATGGAAAGACAGCCGACGCCGGCAATGTGCCGAACGGGGTTGGGGTATGAGAGGCGAAAGATGGCCGGCGGCGGCGGCGGCGTGGCAGTGGGGTATCCTCTGGGCTGCGGATGTCACGGGGTCATTTTTCGCTCGATCGACCCGTGCGGCGCCTAGACGTGCCCAACGTCTAGGCAAGCTCTTTTGAGCGCTTTGCGAAAGCTTGCTTATGCCACTTTTCGTATGCCACAACTTTTGGGACGCACGGTCCCGAGCGGACGCTTCTTCGGTGGAGGCGTTTGTGAACAAACGGGCACCTCGGCGTAACGCTCGATCGCTTGGGACGCTTTGGGACGCTCTTTTGTGGGTTGCCACCCCACGCTTAAGGCACGATGCTAGATTTAGGGAAGCTTGAAATCTTTGTTGAGTAAATAGGAATGATTACAACGCTTCGGAGGAGGACTAGCGGGTCTCCCCTACTATACCACCGTTTCGGGTGGTAGAATTGCGACGTGTGATGTGGAGGACCATCTCCGGGGGTGCACTTTTCAGGAGTGCAAATTACAAAACTGCCACCATCACACTTAGAAAATAAACTAAGTACAAAAGTGAGTTGAAAAGGAAAATACATGATAAGATAACTCGACGTGCCCCGGGGAGAAGCCCCCGGGACATTCTCCCCCACTCAAGTCAGCGACGTCCCTGGAGCTGTGGCTTGGAATTCTTCAATCTTCTGCATGAACTGCCACAAGTCTTCGGCTGTCTCCCAACTTGTGTCGGCGTCCGGTCTTCCGCTCCATCGAACAAGATACTCCTTCTTCCGATTCTTCGTGCGGACGGCGAGTACTTCTTCAACTTGATCAGTAAACTGCTGACGGATGGCCGGCGGGGCGCGGTCTGAAACCCCACGCCCGGGATCTTCAGTGTCTTCAACGAAGGGCTTGAGCAGGCTGACATGGAAGACGGGGTGTTGTTGCATCTGAGGCGTGAGCTCCAACTTGTAGGCCACCTTGCCTACCTTCTTCAGGATCTTGAAGGGGTCCTCGTAACGCCTAACGAGGCCCTTGTGCAGATTCTTCCCACTTAGCCGAAGATGTTGGACCAGCTTCACCAGGACCAAGTCTCCGACTTCAAAGTTGACGTCCCGTCGGGCGGTGTCCGCCCACTTCTTCATGCGCTTCGATGCCTTGTGCAAACATGCTCTCGCCATGTCGTTCTGCTCATGCCATTCCCTCGCCATGCGGTGAGCGGCGGGGACTTTGCCACCATAAGAAGTGGCGACGGCCTGGGGCGTCAGAGGTTGCTGCCCCGTCACTATCTCGAAGGGACTCCGATTGGTCGACTCGCTTCGTTGTAGGTTGTAGGAGAATTGCGCGATGTCGAGTAGCTTCGCCCAGTCCTTCTGATTGGCACTCACATAGTGCCGCAAGTAGATCTCGAGAATACAATTCACCCTCTCAGTCTGGCCGTCGGTTTGAGGATGAAGTGATGTCGAGAAATGCAGGTTGGAGCCCATCATCTTGAACAATTCTTTCCAGAATTTGCCAACGAATCGCCCATCCCGATCGCTGACGATGCTTTGTGGTAGGCCCCAATACTTCACTACATGTTTCATGAATAACTCCGCAGCTTCAGTAGCAGGACAACTTGCGGAGCCGGCGGCGAAGATGGCATACTTGGAGAACCGATCGACGACCACCATGATGATACCTGCTCCTTCAGACTTGGGCAGGCCCGTGATGAAGTCCATGGAGACATCCTTCCATGGACGCTCTGGGACAGGCAGGGGTTCCAGAAGTCCGTCGGGCGCTTGATTGAGGTTCTTGTCTTGCTGGCAAACAAGGCATGTCTTCACGAAGGCCTCAATGTCGTCCTCCATCCTTGGCCAGAAGTAGTTGTCTTCGATGAGTGCCAAAGTGCGGCGGATGCCCGGATGTCCCGCCCACTTGGAGTCATGGCACTCTTGCATGATAGTGCGCCGCAAGTTGTCGAAGAGTGGAACGTATATGCGACGTTCTTTGGTGAGGATCAGCCCATCTTCCACCCAAAAGCGGCGTGTCTTACCCTCCTTCGCCTGCTCGAACAAGTTCCTTGCCGTGGGATCCGACTCCAATCCCTTCTTGATCCTCTCGATGAGGTCAGCCTGAGAGGAGCTCATGGCCGCCAATTCCGCACGTCGGCTGAGGGCGTCGGCAACGACATTCGTCTTGCCAGGTTTGTACTCCAGGACATAGTCGAATTCCGCCATGAAATCTTGCCATCTTGCTTGCTTCGGCGAGAGCTTCTTCTGTGTCTCGAAGTAACTTGTCGCGACGTTGTCCGTCTTGATGTGAAATCGCGACCCGAGAAGGTAGTGCCGCCATGTTCTAAGGCAGTGAATTACCGCGGTCATCTCCTTCTCCTGAACGGCGTAGCGCCGCTCCGTGTCGTTGAGTTTGCGACTCTCGAACGCCACGGGATGCCCCTCCTGCATAAGAACTCCTCCAATGGCATAGTCAGAAGTATCTGTCTGTACCTCGTAGGACTTGGTGTGGTCTGGCAGGACGAGCACCGGTTCCTCCGTCATGGCCCTCTTGAGGGTGTCGAACGCTTCCTGGCATGTCGGCGTCCACTCCCACTTCACATTCTTCCGGAGGAGATTCGTCAAAGGGGTCGTCACATGTGAATACCCCTTGACGAACCGCCTATAGTAGTTCGTCAGGCCAAGGAACGAACGCATGTCGGAGACCTGCTTGGGCGGTTCCCACTCCATGATGGCCCGAATCTTCGCGCCATCCATCTTCAACTTCCCACTTCCGACGACATGTCCCAAGAAGTGTACTTCCGGTCGAGCGAAGGCACACTTCTCCCGCTTGACGTAGAGCTCGTTCTGCCGCAACACTTCGAACACTTGCCGAATGTGCTCGATATGCTCCTTCAAGGTGCGGCTGTAGATCATGATGTCGTCGAGGTACACAACCACGAACCTGTCAAGAAATGGCTGCAATACCTTATTCATGAGAGTGCAGAAGGTCGCTGGGGCGTTGGTGAGGCCGAATGGCATCACGAGGAACTCGTAGGAGCCATATCTTGTGACGCACGCCGTCTTCTGCACATCCTCCTCTGCGATTCGGACTTGCCAATAGCCCGAACGAAGGTCCAACTTGGTAAACCATCTTGCGCCGCCAAGTTGGTCGAACAAATCCGCCACCAAGGGGATGGGGTACTTGTTCTTCACCGTAAACTTGTTGAGCGCCCGGTAGTCGATGCACATCCGGAGGGAACCGTCATGCTTCTTCTGGAAGAGAACCGGGGCGCCATATGGAGATTTTGAAGGCCGAACATATCCTGCATCCAATAGTTCGGTGAGTTGTTTACGGAGTTCTGCGAGTTCCGGAGGAGCGAGCCGATAGGGGACTCCATGCGGGGCTTTAGATCCTGGGACCAAGTCGATGACATGGTCCACTTCACGCTTCGGAGGCAACCGCTTTGGGAGTTCCGGGGGCATGACGTCCGCAAAATCCTCAAGGGTTTCAAGGACTTTGGGAGGTGTTGGAGTGGAGGGCCCCGGATCTTCCAAGATGGCGGTCGTCAGGAAGGTGTGCTCCTGTTTGCGCAACCCCTTCGCCACTTGCATGGCGGAGAGGGTCTTCTGTTTGAGGTCTCCGCCTGACCTCACAGGGACGTTGTAAGGTCCCTTGGGATCGAAGATAACCATCGAATTGGTGAGCGAGATGACACATGCGGCAATGTGTCGCAGAAAAGAGATGCCCGCCACCACTTCGTAGTCATCCACTGGTGCCACCATCACGTCGAAGCTTCCCGACCACTTGCCGATGCGAACCTTCACTCCAGGAGAAATTCCTGTGGTCGAGATAGACTTCGCGTTCACCGTCTTGAACGTGGCGTTAGTCTTCTGGAGTGGCAGCTTTAGCTTCTTGGCGGCCACTTCTGACACGAACAACTCCGATGCTCCCGTGTCAATGAGGGCATTGAAGACTTGCCCGTTCAACTCGATATCCGCGTAAAGTCGCGCAGCCGATGAAGGACCCTTCGAGGCGTTGATGGTGTTGAGGACGTGCATCGAGTTGAGACACGCCTCCTCCTTCTCTTTTTCCTTCTCGTCGGGGCAATACATTGCGTTGACTGTCGCCTTTTGCGGACAATCGCTCGTCCAATGAGGACCCTTGCAAATGTAGCAAGGCTTTGGCGGCTTCCCGTCCCTTTTGAATCTTCCATTGTTGGACTTCCCGTCTTGTTGTCCCTTGCCTTTGTCCTGATAGTGCGGCTTGCCCCCTTGTGACTTGGACTTCTCTCCCCCACCATTGCCCTTGCCCGAGGGCTTTGGTGGTGGAGTGCTCGCTTTGGCGTACTCCACGAGCGATTCAGCAGCGGCGACTAACGAGCGGAGGTTGGGGCAATCTCGTCGCTCCAACTCCATCCTAGCCCATGGCTTCAAACCCTTCACAAAGACCGCCAACAACGTGTCTTCGTCCACTTGGGAATTCTGTAGGCGGAGCTCGGTGAACTCTTTCACGTACTCCTTCAACGTGCCCTTCTGGCAAATGTTGAACAACGCAATCTTGGCCTCCAGTCCCGACTTGGCAGGGCAGAAGTAGTTGATAAGCTGCCTCTTGAAGTCGTCCCACCTCTCAATGGGACCCACAATGCCACGCTCAACATCGTCGCAATGGCACCGCCACCATAGACTCGCCGCATCTTGCAAGTAGAAGGATGCGGTCTTCACCATCCTTACTTCGGACGTCACGTCCAAGGCCTCCATGTACCTTCGGACGTTCCACAGGAAGTCGTTGATCTCTCTTGCCGACCGCTCGCCTTTGTAGGGCCTCGGCTTTGGCACATCAATTATCGCCTCATGCGGGGCGGGTGCCTCGGGACGCCGCCCGTCTCCATAGCGTCGCTTGAGCTCCTCCCGGAAGGTCTGGAACTCTTGCTCCATCTCGAACCGCATGTTTGAGAGACCATTGTCCAAGGTCTCCCGCATGTCCATGATTGTCGCTTCCATGGACTCGAGACGCGTATACAACGGCGCCATCTCTTCCCGCACCGTGGCAAGATCCACGGTCTTCTCCAACTCCCGCTCGTGCGTTGCGAGTTGGTCTTGCATCTCGCCCACGTCCAATTGGAATTGGCCGAGGCGTTGCTCGAAGGCGGACATAGTGTCCTTCGAGCGGGCGCGCCCTCGATCCTGGCGGCCCTTCTCCGGTGCAACGGGTTCATTCGTCATCTCCGAGTTCGACGTCATTTCAC
Source organism: Pontederia crassipes (assembly GCA_030549335.1). Taxonomy (NCBI): domain Eukaryota; kingdom Viridiplantae; phylum Streptophyta; class Magnoliopsida; order Commelinales; family Pontederiaceae; genus Pontederia; species Pontederia crassipes. Next base: position 11,341,484 of record JAUKPH010000017.1, read on the forward strand.
CTTGATCGCCGAACGCCAACTTGAGCGGTCCCAGAAACGCTGCTCTGATACCAACTTGTCACGGGGTCATTTTTCGCTCGACCGACCCGTGCGGCGCCTAGACGTGCCCAACGTCTAGGCAAGCTCTTTTGAGCGCTTTGCGGAAGCTTGCTTATGTCACTTTTCGTATGCCACAACTTTTGGGACGCACGGTCCCGAGCGGACGCTTCTTCGGTGGAGGCGTTTGTGAACAAACGAGCACCTCGGCGTAACGCTCGATCGCTTGGGACGCTTTGGGACGCTCTTTTGTGGGTTGCCACCCCACGTTTGAGGCACGATGCTAGATTTAGGGAAGCTTGAAATCTTTGTTGAGTAAATAAGAATGATTACAACGCTTCGGGGGAGGACTAGCGGGTCTCCCCTACTATACCACCGTTTCGGATGGTAGAATTGCGACGTGTGATGTGGAGGACCATCTCCGGGGGTGCACTTTTCAAGAGTGCAAATTACAAAACTGCCACCATCACACTTAGAAAATAAACTAAGTACAAAAGTGAGTTGAAAAGGAAAATACATGATAAGATAACTCGACGTGCCCCGGGGAGAAGCCCCCGGGACACGGACACCGCGCGGGAGCGGTTTCGTCCAAATAAGTAGTCAACACTTGTTTTATTCATTTTTTTTCTGGGAGGGAATATTCTTTTTTTTCTTTCCTTTTATGAAGATGTAAGAATATGTAAAAATATTAATTGAGTTTTGTAAATGACAAAAAAAAAAGTCAGCAATTCTTGTAGTGAATCGTGCGTCAAATATTGTTACGAGTAATCGAAAGAAAAAAAATGTTGTTACGAATGCTTCGAACCTTTTTGTTAATAATAATTTACGACATCTTTGGTAATTCTAAAAAAAATTAAACTACTGACGATTATTATGTTTAGTATTTTAATTTCTGAGAATTTATTACTGACATCAAAAGAAATTGATATGCATGCATATGTATATGCATTGCTTATGTGTATATAATAAAATACATATATATATATATATATATATATATATATATATATATATAGGATTTCTTTCTTTGGCTTCTAGGTAGGAAAAGAAAACATAAGATTCAGAGTACTTGAATAATGAAAATATCAACAAAAAATGACAGAATGCTAGATGCAAGTGATTTAACAAAACTGCATAGCAACGACACATGAAATAACAAAGGGCAATGCTATATCCTCCTAACATTTCACAATGGCATGGATTGTAATTTTGTCAACTTTTTGGGATGTTTTGTACATGTGAGTATTAGCAGGATTTTTAGGAGAATGAAGCATTTTCCAATAACAAAATATGCTTTACTGTAACATGCATGGTCCCCAAATTAAGTCTCGTTGTAACGCTTCGAAATTTCACCTTCTTATCACGTGATAATTGGACTTATCTGGGCCAGCGTTGCCTACTATTCATCTCTATCCATTGGGCTTTCACAAATCCATAAAGAAATAGCAAAATAAACTAATAATTAATCATCATTACTTAATCATATAAGAGTGCGGAAGCTAACATAACTGTCATCATATAAATGCGGAACCTAACATATCATTTGTTCCCGAGTGGTCCTCTATCAATTATATTATATCAGAGTAGCAACTAAAAGAAAATAAAATAACATAAACTAAACATTTATCTCATGTGCAACTACATCGCCACGAACATCTCTAACTGCACATGTCTCCATCATTGTCGGTTCAATTATACGTGGAATTCAAACACAGGAAAATAGAATTTTCATGAGTATAAAATACTCAATACATAAGACAATACAAATGGATAAGAAGACAATAAAAATAGGCATTTTCAGTATGAGAAAAATCATGCTATCAATTCGGTTCGGTTCTTTCTATTCCTTTTGGTACTTTTCTTTTTTCGATTCGATTCTTTCTTCTTTTCGATTTGTTCTCTTCTATTCTTTCTCTTTTCTATTCTGTTCAATTTACTACATCTTTTACTTTAAACAATTCTTAAGACATCTATATGTGTTGTCCTAAAGCGAGCTCAACTTCTTTATTATGAGCATTCAAGACATTTCATGCATGGTCAAGATGGATCAAATCAGGATCAAAAGTAGGGCAATGACGGGCCCAATAAAGAGGTGTGGGACTTCTATTTACCCACGATAACGATTGGGGTAGTAATACCCATCTTTACTTTTTCTATACGATACGATTCGATGGCGATCCATGCCAAGAAGCCTCATCTTACATATTTTATCTGTTGACCTAATTAACATCCTTACTGTTATCTGTTAAGCATTATTATCATAAGGGTAAAATAGTCATTGCACATAATAATAATAAATAAAATAAAATAACATAAAATAAAATAACTTCTTTACTGTTCTATGAATCCGGACCAGGTGTCATCAAACTCGGGCTAGGTCGTGACTGGACTCGGTTCGCGCACACCGAAACTCGGGTTGGGTTCTCGATATTACGCTCTTCTCTTCTTCCTAGCATAATTCGAGCCGAGTTTGAGGTAGCTCAGGCCGAGTTCGTTGACTTCATCATCACGCAGGGTGATGTTTACCTACCCAGGTCGGGTGTAATTCTAACTCGGGTCGGGTCGTTCAGTCATCATCGGCTGAAAGTCGAAAATACGTCGCGGCAAACTCGGACCAGGTGCCGAACGCCCAGGCCCAGTTTCTTTGAATCCGGGTCGAGTTCAGAAAAGGACTCCATCGAGTTCATGCTGCACGGGCCGAGTTCCGACTATCGGAGCTCCGGTAGTGTTTATTCGAGATTTTAACCTAGCATAACTTTCGGTACAGTACTTCATTTGACATAAAAATTATACGAAACTATTCTTGAAACTTAGGAGAACACATATCAATCCTAACTCATCCATCATCTTAACTATTTCATTAATAATTCGTATCCAAAAGTGAATCCGAATCTTACGTACCTTCACTATTTCAGACTACATGAAACTCGAGACTTGGAGCGCGTTTTCCGGCGAGATCCGATGATGACTAACCACGAGGCCGACATCCTTGGACAGAGGGTAGTTTCGAGATTTGATGGCCGGTCAGAACTCCCGTTCACGCACACCAAGCAAGAAGGAAATATGGCTCAAAAGATGGAGAAAAAACTCTGTTGGAGGAGACCCTTTGGGGTCCTATTTATAGAGTGGAGTCTCCCAAATGCTAATCTAATTAGAACTTTTATCCACACTTTTTATATATAATTTATCTATTATTTTCCACGAATTTTCAGATTTAAATAATTAATTAATAATACTATTTCTTGATTTTCGAAATTAAAATAATAATTTATTATTATTTTATTTCCTGAATATTTTTATCCTTAAGACTCCCAATTTCAACCTCATTAGGAGTCTAATTAAATCCTTCAACAAACTTTATCCCTAATCCACTTCTAACTATATTTTCTTTATTTTATCTCTCATAATATAATTATTCCTGAATTTCGGAATTAAATAAACAATTATTATTTTTACCTTTTAATTTTTGGAATAAAATAATATTATTTTATCTTCTAAATATTTTTGGACATAAAACTCTTATCTTAACTCTCATTAGGACTCCTTTTATATCATAAACGTTTAGTTTGATTCAAACTAAATTTTGAATCCCTAATCTCATTATAACTTCAACTCCTAATCTAATTAGGAATCATCTTTTTCTACCTCTTATTTAATAAGACTTCTATTAAAAGACTACTTTTCATATTCAACATTTTCTTATCTTATCCTATCTTCTTCTTTTATCCATCCTCTAAATATATTTCTATTTCTTTTTAAACTTTATCTTTCTTTAATAAATCCTAAAATTTAGATTTATTTTAATTACGAAAATTAATTTTTAATTTGAAAAAGTCGGGGTGTTACACTCGTCCTGTTTTTGATATGATCTCATTCTTCATGCTTGAGGATCTTTTCTTTTTTCCTCGACTTTATAAGAACTCAATGTGTAACGACCCTAATTTTTAAGAGTTGGAAAAAGAATACTTTATTATTATTTATTTTGAGAAATATGACCATTAATATTATTATAATAAATAATTCTGAAAATAAAGGAAAATAAGGAGGAGTTCAATTAAGGATAAAAATGTATTATGAGATATTTAATTAAATTCGAAATTATTTAATTATTGAAATAAATCAAAATTGTTAAAAGGGATAAATTAAAAGATTAAATTTGATTAGGATTGTAAGTTATAGATGGATTGGAGATAAAGATTTAAGCCCTATAAATAAATTCTTAAAGTCGATCGTTAAGGAATTTCCTCCTCTTGGGTTCCTAGTTGTTCGGCGGTAGAGGCGTGACGACCAAGCGATGGCATGACGTGATTCGACGTCGAACGATTAGGCGTGAAATGAAGTATGTAGGGGGATCCGTAGATTCTTTGATTATTTTTTATTTGGATTTCTACTATACCTGATAGTTTAAAAAAAATAGATTAGTTAATGGCCGAAACGAATTGTTGGAAAGGAAAAAAAGTTCGGCCATCTGGATTGTTGGCGCCGAAGGAAATTCGTGAAAAAGAAGAAAAGAAGAAATATAGTATTATGTGAGAAGGAATTACGTGAGTGATATTTAGAGAATTGGAGAGAGAAGAGGTGATGATGTAAGGGAATTGGAGAGAGAATAGAGAGCAAATCAAAAGAAAAAAAAACGTGCGTGCTGGGTATGTCGAGAGAGATACGTGAGAGAGGATAAAAAGGAAAAAGAATTAGGTAGGAAATGTAATTTTATTTTAATTATGATTTTTTTGATGAGAAAAATATTTATTGAAATTTTATAGGTCAATGACAAAAGAAATAAAAAAAATAGAGAAGAAAGACAATTGAAATGTATTTTATTAATCGATTTTATTTTATTATTAATTTTATAATTGTTTTATTGTTATTATTATTGGAATATGATATATTGAATTTATTATTATTGATTGCTCCCGATTAAATTACTATCATACTTGAGTATATTATTATCATACCTGATAATAATATTATTTTATCAAATCATATTATCATCATATCCAATCCTATAATTGATTATGATACCGATCCAGTGGTCTTTCTGATTGGATCTTATTTCACATAAATTAAATTGCTGAAAGATAGACGTCTTAGATAAATAAGATAAAAGCTGAAAGTTGCTAGATCTCCATGTTCTCTTATTGTCTCCAAGCCCTCGGACTATATTGTTATTGAATTGAATTGAATGGGCAGATAGTGAGCCTAAAGGTTTGAGACGCCATCATCCTTTAGAGAAGCTATGGCTGTCCTGTGTTTGGTCATGGTCCCCCGTCATTTACGAATAATTGTTAGCGCTATATTGTTGGGTGGCTTGCCGTGGCACTGATCCCCCACTGGCCTACATGAAAGAGACATGGAGTTTCTCTTAATTGACAGAGCGCTCCTCATTGAATTGAATAATTCCGAACATTATAAATTAAATTTAATTAAAATCGAATCAAATTGAATTGGATTGAAATCGAATTGAATTGAATTGATCATAGTCATTTGGATATTGACGTTGACTGGCATTGCCTTCGTCCATTGAATCGAATTGATTTGTAATTGACCAATGACCATTGATATTGAATTGAAAATTGTTTAGTAGTTCCATAGTGATCAGACATCATTGATATCGTTAATTGTTAAATCAATATTGATCGGTCATTTGACATTTTATTGATTCTTCCTATTGATCTATGACTTTATTATTATATTATTATATTGAATCATCGATCCAATTGATCAGACAATTATTAATTGTTATCTCTATTGATTGGTCTCTTGACCATAACTTGATATAATTATTCATATCGATAAATTATTATATTATTAAATTGATTATTGTATTGATTGCTCAATTGACTTATCATTGATTATATCTTATTTTCGATTGAGCATATTAATTATTTAGTAGACCCTACGTACTGAGTATTTTTATACTCATGGATATTTTCCTATATCTGGATCCGTGAAGGTGAGAGTACTTTGATAGAGGATGATCCTGTAGATGGCTATGCTCAGTGACAGACAGATGTTGCACATATTTTAGATCGAGTGGTCTAGTTTTTATTATTTTCGCATTTAGTAGAATTGTGAACTTATTGATATTTTAATTATTGTTAATATAATGGATTATTAGCTGTTATTATTGAAAAAGTCTTCTGCATTTATTATTTATATTTTGCAAAAATATTTTATAAAAAATTGAGTAGCACCTTTGGGACGACTCTAAGCATGTGAAAGTCACGTGAGTCTCGGGACGTTACAGAAGGTATCAGAGGCTAAGGAGAGACACTTTTTAGCTATCTCTAATAAATAGAATTGAGTCCATGTGCAACTGTCACGAGCAACCACTGCAGCCATCCAATAGGGTCAAGTAAGTTTTCATTGAGATATCGATATTGAATTGTATGGTATTGTTTATCTTGGGCGAGCACAGATGTCTCCCAAGTTGATGACCTCTCATCAATTTTACCATGGATCGAAAAGTAGATATCGATGATCTAATTCTCAAATTGCACAAGAGGATGGCCAAGCGGCCCAAGGCCCACGAATAAATAATGGGCCAATGAACATCAGGAGGAATGATCGTGGCATGAATCATCACCATACGAATCTCATTCAGCGTATAGAGAATATAGTAATACTCAGAGTCATGATGTTTCACTTCACGATAATCGAAAAGAGATTGTTAAGAGTTTTCTCAACTTATATCCTCCCCAATTTGATGGGAAGGGTGACTTCGAGAAAGCCTATAGGTGGCTAGAAGAAATTGACCAAACTCTAGTGAAGATGGACTACAGTGAGAACCGCAAGACTATATGTGCTACGAGGCATTTGACAGGCGACGTTAGGCATTGGTGGAACGCAACAAAGGCTGCCACATTCTCCTGAAAGGACCTGATTCCTTGGAAAAAGTTTAAAAAGATATTCAAGGATGGCTATTCACCTGTTTCCCGAAGAGCGAGGAAGCAAAAGGAGTATCGAGATCTACAACAGGATACCATGACAGTCAAAGACTACACGATTGAATTATTAAAGTTGGAGAAGTATGGTACCCGAAGATAATCGGAGAGAAATCGCGTTAAGCAATGGGTGGAAAGTCTCAAGCCAAGCCTCCGAGGAAGGGTAAAATGTTATAACTATCAGACCCTTTAAGTTGCGAAAGAGTTTGCTACTATGCATGAAAATGATGACGTAACAAACGCAACTCAATCGAATCAAGAGAATATAGATAATGATCAGAATCATATTTGGAGTAAAGATAGAATGTATAAAAGAAGAGAGAAGCGGCATCAAGAAAACTACAATCGAGGAAGGCCATATTCAACACGGAATGAACCTCCATCACATAGAGAATCATGCAACTACTGCAACAAAATGCATCTCGGTGAATGTTATTGGGCGACAAGAGCATGCTTAAATTGTGGCAAGATGGGTCACTTCGCAAGAGATTGTGATGAATCAAATGGATCGAACCTCTACGGCAACAATAGGCCTTAAAGAATAGTGCATAAATCACCAAAATAGATTGATATGTTAGGACACATGACTTGAAACTTTATCAAGTCTAAATTATAATCTTCACTTCAATTAGACTTTAGATATGTTATAGTATCCAAATAGCATGTGTTATATGGAATGGATGTAGTACATAGTTTCCTTTTCACAAAAATGAAAGATCTACCGTTGAAAGGTAGAGTGTTTAATGGAAGCACTCATATGACAATATTTCTAAGGAGGTTATCGATTAACTGGTGCAAATAATTTGCCGCAAAAAGGTCGAGCACTCGAACTCAATAGCAAAAGTGATGGCACGTACACATAATGATATGGAGGAAGGATAACATCCAAGTAGGTTGAAAAATTTTAGAATAATTGTTACTACATTAGTTAACCCAAGATCGTCATGTGGAATATTTCCAGATCGCACTGCAAACATTAAAAGAAATAAGTATACGCCAGAGTCTCAAAGTAAAAATTTTGGCAAAATGAGATAATGTTCCTTAGAAATATTGGCATAGATGGAATATCAAAAGATAGATGCTATAAACAAATGAGTTCAACCAAAGAATGTGTTAAAGGTAAAAACTTCCTTAAACTTACATAATATTATTGGAGAGTTGCACCAGATGGCCACACGATAATGTCACCATGGATGAACCTCGCCAAGAAGGACATAAAAAAATTGAATGGCTCAAGAAAGGCTAAAATATGTTTTAGAAATTGGAGAAGAAATTGGCAATGGTCTTTTCTGAAAATACCTTCAGGCCAAGAATTTCACCCACAACAATGCATACAACACCAACATAGCATGTGTCTTGATACTACATAGGAAGATAGTTGCCTACACATTAAGATAATTAAAGAAACACGAGAAGAATTACTCAACACTCGATCTCAAATTAGCAACTATGGTCTTTACCCTAAGAGATGGTAACACAACGTGTAGGGTCAAGAGCTTGAATTCCCACCTACCAGCAAAGTTGATGTACACTTTCTCACGCTAAGATTCAAACATGTGTCGAAAAAAAAGAAATGAATTAAATTATTGAAAAGTTACGAGTTTGTCATCATCTACAAAGCAAACTCAATTGAGAATATCTTAAGCAGAAAAAAAAGAAATGCCACTTGCTCATTTCAAGGTGAGCCGATGGAATATGAGCAATGAGCAATTGCATCACCCAAGTCAGTCCAGTGAACAACAATAATAACAACACATCTTGCATGTAATTGAAAATACTATGGAAGGTCAGCAATTGAAGTTGAGCATCATAGGTCACATGGTGTACTACAAGAGCTTAGAAATCTTCAATAGCATTACGAAAAGGTAATGATGGATTTCATTAGAAGGTTTCCAAAAACTCAGTATGATAACGATGCGATATGGATAATAGATGATTGATATAAGATAGCCGACATCATACCCATTAGAGAAAGATTAGTCCATCAAAAGCTTCATGGACATTCATTTTTTTAAGAAGGTTATCCGACCACATGGAGTACTAATCCATTGCGTCGGATAAGAATTTACAATGCATAATCCAATTTTGATGGAGCATCTATAGAGCAATTGGGATGTGGTTGAATTTCTACGTCGCCTTCCATCCACAGATGTATGAGTAGTTTGAATGGACAATTCAGGCCTTAGAAAATATGTTCTGGGATCGTGCATTGGGCTGGAGTGATAGTTGGAACAATCAACTTCCGTCGATAGAGTTAGTATGTGACAACAGTCGCCACTCTGACATAAGCATGCCACTTCATAGTCATGTATGGATGGCCATATTGCTTACCTATCAATTGGAGCGAAGTTGATGGACGACGGTTCTTGTTACAAAAGTAATGAAGCAACAAAATCTGTCTCATCATGGAAAGATTGAAAACAACATATACGAGACGAATGTATACGAACATAATGAGATTGGAGGAATTGAATCAAAATGAAGACAAGATATATGTAGGACATATCATGAAAATGAATATGGCAGTTAAAAACTGAAAGTGGAGATCAGAAAAGATTTCTCAAATTTGTTAAGATGATATAGTTTAGTTTACGCAAATTCGAGGACGAATTTATTTTTAAGGAGGTTATGATGTAACGACCCTAATTTTTAAGAGTTGATAGTTTATTATTATTTATGCAAAGAATATTTTATTATATATGCAAAGAATATTTTATTATTATTTATTTTGAGAAATATGACTATTAATATTATTATAATAAATAATTCCGAAAATAAGGAGGAGTTTAATTAAGGATAAAAATATATTATGAGATATTTAATTAAATTCGAAATTATTTAATTATTGAAATAAATCAAAATTGTTAAAAGGGATAAATTAAAAGATTAAATTTGATTAGGATTGTAAGTTATAGATGGATTGGAGATAAAGATTTAAGCCCTATAATAAATCCTTAAAATCGATCGTTAAGGAATTTTCTCCTCTTGGGTTCCTGGTGTTCGGCGGTAGAGGCGTGACGATCAGGCGATGGCAAGACGTGATTCGACGTCGAACGATTAGGCGTGAAATGAAGTATGTAGGGGGGATCCGAAAGTTCTTTGATTATTTTTTATTTGGATTTCTACTATACGTGATAGTTTAAAAAAATAGATTAGTTAATGGCCGAAACGAATTGTTCGAAAGAAAAAAAAAGTTCGGCCCACTGGATTGTTGGCGCCGAAGGAAATTCGTGCAAAAGAAGAAAAGAAGAAATATCATATTATGTGAAAAGAAAAAAAAGACATTTTTCAACTAGAGGACATGCAATCCTTTTCGCTCAAGGATGATCCAATGAAAAAAAAGGGAGTTTTGCACAAAGGGAAATATTGATTTTTCCCACTTCGAAATACGCCGGTGGAAATTCGATTTTCTTAAGGAGGAGAGAGAATGACTTGATGAAAAAGAAGAGAAGGAATTACGTGAGAGATATTTAGAGAATTGGAGAGAGAAGATGTGACGATGTAAGGGAATTGGAGAGAGAATAGAGAGCAAATCAAAAGAAAAAAAAAAACGTGCGTATTGGGTATATGGAGAGAGAAACGTGAGAGAGGATAAAAAGGAAAAGGAATTAGGTAGGAAATGTAATTTTATTTTAATTATGATTTTTCCGATGAGGAAAATATTTATTGAAATTTTATAGGTCAATGACAAAAGAAATAAAAAAATAGAGAAGAACGATAATTGAAATTTATTTTATTAATCGATTTTATTTTATTATCAATTTTATAATTGTTTTATTATTATTATTATTATTATTATTGGAATATGATATATTGAATTTATTATTATTAATTGCTCCCGATTAAATTACTATCATACTTGAGTATATTATTATCATACTTGATAATAATATTATTTTATCAAATTATATTATCATCATATACAATTCTATAATTGATTATGATACCGATCCAGTGATCTTTCTGATTGAATCTTATTTCACATAAATTAAATTACAGAAAGATAGACGTCTTAGATAAATAAGATAAAAGCTGAAAGTTGCTGGATCTCCATGTTCTCTGATTGTCTCCAAGCCCCCGGGCCATATTGTTATTGAATTGAATGTGGCAGATAGTGGACCTAAAGGTTTGAGGCGCCATCATCCTTTAGAGAAGCTATGGCTGTCCTATGTTTCGTCATGGTCTCCCGTCATTCACGAATAATTATTAGCGCTATATTATTGGGTGACTTGCCGTGGCACTGATCCTCCATTGTCCTACATGAAAGAGACATGAAGTTTCTCTTAATTGACCGAACGCTCCTTATTAAATTTGATAACTCCGAACATTGTAAATTGAATTGAATTAAAATCAAATCGAATTGAATTGGATTAAAATCAAATTGAATTGAATTGATCATGGTCATTTGGATATTGGCGTTGACTGGCATTGCCTCCGTCCATTGAATCGAATTGATTTGTAATTGACTAATGACCATTGATATTGAATTAAAAATTATTAAATTGAATAATTCCATAGTGATCAAACATCATTGATATCGTTAATTGTTAAATAAATATTGATTGGTCATTTGACATTTTTCTTATCCTTCTTATTGATTTATGACTTTATTGTTATATTGTTATATTGAATCATCGATCCAATTGATCAGACAATTATTAATTGTTATCTCTATTGATTGGTCTCTTGACCATAACTTGATATAATTGTTCATATCGATAAATCATTATATTGTTAAATTGATTATTGTATTGATTGTTCAATTGACTTATCATTGATTATATCTTATTTTCGATTGAGCATATTAATTATTTAGTAGACCCTACGTATTGAGTATTTTTATACTCATGGATATTTTCCTGTACCTGGATCCGTGCAAGTGAGAGTACTTTGATAGAGGAGATCCTGCAGGTGACTATGCTCAGTGACAGACAGATGTTGCACATGTTTTAGATCGAGTGGTCTAGTTTTTATTATTTCCGCATTTAGTAGAATTATGAACTTATTGATATTTTAATTATTTTTAATATAATGGATTATTAATTATTATTATTATTGAAAAAGTCTTCTGCATTTATTATTTATATTTCGTAAAAATATTTTATAGAAAATTAAGTAGCGCCACTGGGACGATTTTAAGCACGTGAAAGTCACGTGGGTCTCGAGGCGTTATACTATGCAAGATTAGCAAATAACACAAGAGACAGAAAGATGCAACTAGTCGATAAAGATCTTTGCATTGCCCATAGCTGATAAATATATGGTAATATATGAAATATTAGTGCCGAGCGTAAATGATGTTTTTTCATTACATTGAATTAGCTACAAATCTATGTCAGGAATAATATATTACACATCACTATTGATGTTTTATTCAATGACATCATTTGTGCACTGAGACAAACAAATGTCCGGGGACAGACTCAAAAAGGTAATTACACAACTGGACATACGCAGTTGTTTTAAAAATAGAATGAACGACTAGCAACCAAATTAAGAATAGATTCTACCATCCAGCATATTATTGAAGAAACCAAACTATCCTTGTGTCATACCTTTGTATCATAGAAAGTAGTGTCTCATCATCAGATAGGTCACTCGTCTCTAGGCTGTCCTTCTCCTTTGGTTTGATAGTAAGCAATAGCTTAAGTAAATATATTAGCGCTCAAATTTCTCTTATACTTATGCAACTATTACTTAAGCAACTTGGTTTGCTTAAGTATACAAGAAACCTGAGCACTAATATATTTATTATCAGCATTTAAAAAAAATTACATCCAATACTCTTCAACTTTCAAGTTTGCTTACGATGCTTACCAATTTCACTTTATATCAACGATGTCCTCCATCTTTTAATTCATTTAATCCGATGTTTTTTTTACCTGGGATATGTAGTCTTCGGTTCTGAAGCTGACGTGGCACATATATGGCGCTGAGAAGACATTTTCTTTTCTCTCCACGTTGACATGGTAATATTAAAAAAATAAAAATATTAAATAAAAAATGCCAGCATGCCGACTAGGGGAGGGGGGCGGTCGCCCCCCTCTGCGGAACTCTGTAATTCAAAAAAGTTTTTTTAAAATTACCTATGGGCATAATTTGACTTTTATCTTATCAGTATATTAAATATTATTGATTATCACCTTATACTTGAATTCTATATATATATAAAGTTGATACATTGGAGTGGCTCACATGTCAACATTTGACTTTATCTTTGTTTCTAAAAACTTACCTTTATCTCTATTTTATTGCTCTCTAACTTCTCTCCACTATCAATTTTTCTCTTAATGTAACTCCCATGACTCTTAGTATAACCCACCACTAACTCAATAAGTAATCACTTGTAACCTACCATAGCATCTTCTTATATATATTTATATAAACTAGTTCAAAGCTCTATACTTTGGTCATTCTTATTTCTCCTTTTTGTTGTTTTGTTTTTTGCATTTTATGTGCATTCCTTCTTCTACTCTCTCTTATTTATTCATAGCTTCATCCCATCATTATTATCATTCTATACATTTTCTCCCTTGCAGCATTTTCTTCTCCTTCTGCATCCACTATTACAGTGTTACCAGCATCAAATGATTCTCCAACTGTTAAATAAGACACAGAGCATTTATTTTTTGCTCTCCAAACAACAGTAGTTTACATAGGGCATTTACCTTTTTGTTTTCCAAATGACAACTGTTTCTTGGAAACAGAGTTTAAAAGAGAACATGACCACATACCCATCAACACTCTTGAGATCCATAGCAACGTGCACAATTCATTCTGTCGATGTCTCCAGCGGCACCGAGGATGGTGGCCTTGCAAAAATCTATGGCAACGAGCTGGTGGCGAGGATGAGCTCCACAACGAGGTTTCTTCCTTGCAAGAGTGCGTCAACTTCGACCTGTCGCACATCGTCGCTGGCGCATTGGAGTGCCCCAATGTCATCCACTTCGAGGGAAGCATGTTCGAGGAGATACCCCATGAAAGCGTTGTCTTCTTGAAATGGATACTGCACAACTTTAGAGATGAAGAATGCATGAAGATGCTTAAGAACTGCTGGAGGTGATACTGGTGGAATTAAGTGGCGTTGGACTCTGAGGAGGAAAGCCTTCTGGTGGACACTAGGATGGCACTGGACATGGACATGTTCACGTTTGCCAGCGGAAGGAAAGGACCCATGGAGAGTGGAAGGAGCTCCTCGAGTGAGGGGGCTTCTCTAGGTGCAGCATCGTCAAGCTTCTAGCCATTGTCGCCATCATTGAGGCCTATAAGCTTAATTCACAACACTATATATTATGTCTAAGTCATACGCGACACCCTAGGTCGTTTGTATTTTATTCTCTCTCTCTCTCTCTCTCTCTCTCTCTCTCTCTCTCTCTCTCTCTCTCTCTCTCTCTCTCTCTCTCTCTCTCTCTCTCTCTCTCTCTCTCTCTCTCTCTCTCTCTCTCTCTCTCTCTCTCTCTCTCTCTCTCTCTCTCTCTCTCTCTCTCTCTCTCTCTCTCTCTCTCTCTCTCTCCTTCATATCTACAAGTCTCTCTCTGTCCATATAACTATATATGTAACCCTTCAAAATCACATTCAGTCATGTGGTAGAATACGTTTTAAGGATGTTACGAGTCATATTGACAAAAAAATTTTGACTGGTCAACTAAGAACAATATCATATGCGAAAGAGTGACATCAAGAATAAGTGATAATATGTGAATAACATCTTCGTGAAATATGTGAAAGACTAACGAAAGAATAATCATATGAGTCCTGAGAAAACTCATCTAATGCATCATCCTGATAATAAGATAATAGAACTAAGACATAAATAGAAGTACTCAGGACACTCATATGCTGCCACCACGACTTCGATCTGTCACCGTTGGCCTCTTTCATCATTCTGACATGGTCCTGCATTTAAGAACAGGCAGAGGAAAAACCTCCTTATGAGTTTTGCAACTTAATATGGAAGTAAAGTAAAGACAATCATAAGATCATGATACTAAACAAGAATCATAAGAACATCATCATCATATAATAACATCATCATGGTATGAGTAAAAGAAATAGGAGATCAATAAGATCATAAGAAATTCATAGATTGTCGTCTCTTGAGATCATAAGATCCAAGATCAAGATCGATCATAATAAATAATCATAAAATGACGAGCATCGATCATCATGATTATCATCGTATAAAGGATGATGAGAAATCATTGTACGAATGGATAATCATGAATTGAATAATCTTTATTAAAACATATTATATAATAATAGAATAGGAGATCAAGGAAAGAACATCATAAGTGTGGCAAAAACCAATAATCATGATAAAGAGATTTCATTGTTAATATGCTCCATCTTCTTCATCATCTTATTATTTATCTTTGACTTATATTGGGGTATATTTCAACTCACGGGCCAAGAGGTCTACCTCAATCCATCCATAATCATCATATGGCTGGCCGCAGCCCATAACTATTCAAAATCAACCCATACCTGATGTCACAAGTCCATCATAAAAAAGCTCTCCATTTACATTTTTGATATTTTATCTTGCGCCTTTTAATTTATGTTTATTAGGATACAAGGATCATGATCAATATTTGATCATCATAAGAAAGGATCAAAGGATTATAATAAACAAGGTTCCTAAACATCATAATCATATAAGATTTGATCAAGACTACAAAATCAGATCATGTAGAATAAATTAGAGACATGAACGACATAATCATCATCATAACTTATGTCAGAATTAAGCACATGAATTAGGGGTCAAAAGATCATAAAATCAACATCATATTATCGGAACCCGGACCGAACCCGGGTCGGGCCTGGATTATACCCGGGCCGAGTTCGGTCATCTTATCGGGCAAAAGTCATCATTGACACGACATCGACGCAGACATAACCCAGGCTGGCTCCTGATCAAACCCGAGTCGAGCTCGGAATTCGACAAAAAGGTTGACCGTTTCGACAAGTCGAGCGACCGTTCGCCTAATCGATCGCTTTATCGTGGTTATACACTACAAGAAAAACGCTGATTACAGACGGTCAAAACCATCTGTAATCAGCCCAAAAACCGTCGGTAACTGTATTACCGACGGTTTTTTCGACGGAATTCATCCATCGGAAAAACGCTCGTCGCAAATCATTTTGTGAAGATTGTAAAACATTCGTCGGTAATATCGACGGTCCAGCTGTCGGGCTCGGCTGTCGAAGGTTGAGTATCGACGGTTAGAACCGTCGATACCTATCGACGGTTGTAACCATCGATACTATCAACGGCTACGTGAATCGTCGATATGTATCGACGGTTAGAACCGTCGAAACACTTATGTCAATGGTTTCACCCGTCGACTCCACAATTGATTTTCGACGGCTCAAACCGTCGAAAAGTATCGAATAATTTGTTGTCGATAATTAATTTCGAACTATTTTCGACGGTTCTGACCGTCGAAAATATAAAAAATATTTAAAAAATTGCAAAAATTTAATGTACGAACATATAATACAAACACATATCACCATTCACATATAACACATATCACCATTCATTCCAATAACATATAACACATCATACACATATCACCATTCATTCCAATAACATATAACACATTCATTCCAAACACATATCACCATTCCAAACACATTTATATCCAAACATAAGCAATAACATAATTGTCCAAACACATTTAACACATAAAATTTTCCAAACCAAATATCCAATCATTCCAAAGACCAAAAGGTAGTAAACACCATTCCAAAACAAATTTGAGTCTCGCCTTTCCCGTCGGACAATTCGAACACCAAAAGATTTTCACATGACAATTTGCAAGTTTTCACAATTCGAACATAATTGTGAAGAGCTTTGGACAAGACAATTCGAACATCAAGGAACCTGCCAATAATTGGGTTTGAAACCCTTTCTATATAAGTGAAGCTTAACGGTCCCTAGCGTCTGTAACTTTGTGCTAGCACATTTCAAACAAGGACACGTAATTGTTTCCTCCCGCTGATATTGAAAAGACTTACAAGCCACACTAACATAATAGTCAACACCATCTATGAATTCTTGTGTCAAACCTCTACGACCAGGATTATTTCTATTGTACATCCATCGACGATCGTTCAAGTATGACATAATATCTGCATTATTTGAAATCATAAAAAATTTCGGTGATACAAAATTTACGTCATGCATGTATAGCGGAAAAATCATAAAAAAATTATGTCGTTTAGAGTCACAGCGACAAACTACAGTCAGGCATGTATAGGGAAAGAAAAAAGGTTTATGAAACAACAATCATGCATGTATAGCGAGCTGAAATACTTGATTTTCAAATAATGGAAACAAATGCACAATAAAACATACAGAAACCTAGAAACTATGCTCTGGTTCAGATGTAAATTCAGGAGCATTCTATATAGGCATATGATCTCATGTGCAAGCAAAATCTATGAATGGATTCAACTTTCACAGAATGTCATAAACTTTCGATTTATGCATATGTACAAGCACGATGTATTTGAATTGAATTGCAGCCTTCATATATAATCAAAGGCGCAAACCATGTGAAGCATCCTTACAAACAAAAGCAAATTTGTGAAATAATCCACTCATAGGATAAACAAGTCAATGTCGTATTCATAATTCAAAATTATTTTGAAAATGTAAATGAACACATCTCAAGGGCAACATTGCCATACTTTGCAACCATGATATAGACCACCAAGCAGCAATCAGTGCTAAGCCTAACGGTACAAGTGAAAATGATTTATCTTTATGCCCACAAAGATTTCTAAACTTGCAGACTCAATCTACACTCTCTGATTCATTGCTTCTGATAGATTAATCTCGAAGGAGAACAAAAGAACGGAACATGGATAGTATCCTTTTAACATATAAATACATCGTAGAGAAATTTGCATTCTTTTGAATTGCAATTCCAAATCAAATGTGTGCCTTGTGAGAAGAAAATTGATTAAAGGAAAAATGAACTCCAAGACTTATGTGTGGATGCAAAACTTATGTATAGTTCCAAGGATACCTACAAACTCTAATGGAAATTTATCTTATCAAACTACAAAGAAGATTCTTTTTTTTAGGAAGTCGAAAAAAATTAAATAAATGATTACCCAACACTGACAAACATCATCATGAAGAAGAAGTTGATGTCCAAAAGATTAGAATGGAAGAACTCACCAGGCAAAAGAGCAATATATAGAGAGGAATAAGCTAGATCTTGCTGTTCCAAGAATACTCTTCCCTAGAATTGTGTACGGTCTGCAAAACACAAGCCAGAAATACGATGAAGAAAGAATTGACATTAGAGATAGGAAATTAGAAAACTCATGTTAGATAATGAACTCATGGAAGAAAGGAATCCCGTGCGGCGGCCGGATTCGGCCGCCGTGCAGATCGGAGGGTGGCCAGATCTGGCCGCCGGAGAGAGCAAGGAGGGCGGGAATCGGAGCCTACCTGCGCCGAAGATTGCAGTCGGCGACGACCTGGCAGCGGAAGCTTCGGGCGGCGGTGAGGGAAGGCAATGCGGGAGGTGGCCGCCGGACGAAATGCGGAGGGCGAAGAGAGACGCGGGATCGAAAACGGACAAAGTGACAGTGGGGTCGGGTATTTATATAACCAGTTTCCGACGGTCGTAACCGTCGCAACATAGGTAAATATAATATAATATTAATTCGAATTTCGACGGCTCAAACCCACTGGACGAACCGTCGAAACTTTCGACGGTTCTCTAAACCGTCGAAACTTTCGACGGTTTTAGCCGTCGATATATATAATAATATATATCTCAACTGAACAGAATTGTGTAAATTATAAATTTCCATTTTCGACGATTAAGATCGTCGAAAATAATTAAAGTAGAATATTTTAATTAATTAAAATCTCATAACGTTCTGACGGGTCCGACCATCGAAATATCGACGGTTGCGTCAAACGTCGCAAATTTCGACGGTCAAAACTGTCAAAAATTAAAATAATAGTACCGGACCAACGTTGAAATATTTCGACGGCTAAGACCACTGGAAGTTTTGACGGATATGTGAACCGTCGAAACTTTCGACGGTCTGAACCGTCGAAAAACCAAAATTTTCAATGGAAGCTTTCGACGAATTCTGGACCGTCGAAAGTTTAGACGGCTAGAACCGTCGAAAAACACCCGACGAAACTTTCGATGGTTTACACGATCCGCCGAAAAAACCATCGTTATTTCAGACGGATGTCAGATCGTCGAAAATAAACCGTCGGAAATTCGGCTTTTTCTTGTGGTGTATAGCCCGGGCCGAGTTATCATCAATCCAGGTCAGGTTCATCTTCGTCGTAGAGCTCGGAGCTCTCGACAATAGTGGACTCGGTCGAGTTCTGATGAACTCGATCCGAGTTTGGACCTACGCGCCAATTTCTCTTATGCAAAAATTATGCGAACGCGCAGAGGACGTTCCGATCATCTTTCTAGCGATGGATGGTATCAAGTATCATCATAAATCATTGTACACTATAAGAAAAATGGGTTTTTGCGATAGGTAAATTTTTGATGGCTGACTATCCCTCGCAAGTTTCAGCATCTTTTCCGACAAATCTAGCTATCCTTCAGAAGTTAAGACGGAGAAGTTTCCCGCGGTTAAAATTTTCACAAGTACCGATGTTTTTGTGACCATCGCACGTTTCCTACGGCTTAAGTCATCGGAAACTTAATTTAATATTTTCATCGGTTCGACTGGAAAATATCTTTTCCTTTATTTAATAATAAAAATATATATTAATCTTCTCACGGCTTCAACCGTAGGAACTTCCTATGACTACAGCCATGGAAAATGTTTCCTACGGCTGTCAGATGACGAAAAATATTAAAACTGCGAATAAAGTACTGTTGGGGAAATATATTTTAAATGTTACTGACGACTTTAACTGTCGGAAGATTCATCGGAGGTTAGGTTATAAATAACCCGACCTCCTCTGCTTCAAGCCTAAAATCAAGATTCTACAATGAATCTACCATATTTCCATACCTTGTGAAGTTTCCGTTGAAACTCCACATTCCTTGTCTTCTTCCTCTTCTTCTTCCTCTTCCTCTGGTCGTTCTTCTCTGTCCAGACACGTGGTCGTCGGTGTTCACGTCTTCCTGTTGCTCTCCTATTGATAGCAGCAACCCGGTGTGAGAGAGGGGGAGAGAGAGACTCAAGAAAATAAAAGAAAATTAGAACCTGCTTGTGGGAAAAAATAGGGGCTGCATGCTTTATTTTGATCCCATATACATACGAGAGGAATTTGAGAACAGTTGAAACTTCAAGATTTGATTCAATCCCCTCAAATTTTAAGACTTTGTTTCTTATTTATCTTTTCTTCTATTTGATTTTTATCTTTCTTTTCTTTTCCTGTTTTTTTTTCTTTCCTCTGCCACATCCCAGGCACCACAATATATCTCTCTATCATTCTCAGACAAATGGATAGCTAAATATAAATTAAAAGGTGATGGTAATTGATCACCATGTTGCTCCCTTTTTTTGGATGTGCGAGAGAATATTTAGTTGTAATAGACATGCCTTATTATCAATACTTTCCTTATTGATGACACTTATACTTAATTCACCTTTTTCGTTAAATTTAATATAGTTTTATCATACATGAATTTCTCAAAATTAATTATTCCAACATCAATTATAATTAGCCGGACATGACTGAAGTAATATGGCCCAAAAAAATAAATTATAGCCCGAGCTCAAGTTAAAATTTCCCTTTCAGTTAAACGAGGTACATAGAAGTTTTGTAAAAACAAAAGGTAAAATGATCTCACCATTTCTTTGCATTCCAATTTTACTTCAATCATCTTATACACATTAGCGATCATATCTAATCTAATCCTTGATATTCCAACTCTCTCATTAAATATTATGATATTTCCTATTTACCTATTTTTCCTTTTTTGTTAATTTACAATTTGAAAATGAAAAGTCATAACATTAGATACTTCGAACAATTCATTTATTCTTTTCGATACACAGAATGTAGGCAGGGCCGAATAATACATGCTGTCGGCGCCAAATATCAGAGGGTATGTCACGATCCAGTTCTCAAAGGATGGTCGACGCTAGCACCGTCACTAGCTGGGCGTCAAGCTCCGGCGGGATGG
This sequence comes from Pontederia crassipes, assembly GCA_030549335.1. NCBI lineage: Eukaryota > Viridiplantae > Streptophyta > Magnoliopsida > Commelinales > Pontederiaceae > Pontederia > Pontederia crassipes. The sequence goes on from JAUKPH010000017.1 coordinate 11,362,605, forward strand.
CGAAGTAGTATTGTAACGTCTCCAAAATTTGGCCATAATTTAAACTTTTGTCGAAGTCTAGGCGATGTTACATTGACGTAACATTGACCTAATTTCATAAACCTTGCAACGGAAACATAATCATATATAAACATAAAATATTAATATCATAACAGCGAAAGACTTCGACATAAATAAATCCCAAAATACATAAATTGTCCCATGGGCCTAATAGGCTCTAACGTATACCCAATAGAGGGTTCATCATACATAAAGAAGTTCAAGTGGAGTATATGACTTGATAAGAGGCCCATAAGCCATACATACTTCACCCTTATAAGGGTTCATCATCATGACATAAAATAAGTAAACAACTTGGGCCGTAGCCCGACAGACCCATGTGCAATGTCGTCGTCACGAGGCTCTCGCCCTCGAACCTAAGCCTCCTCTATACCTGCACGGATCCATGGGGTGCAGGAGATTTCTCCCATTAGAGTATGTTGAGGCCTATGCATGCTATGGTTTTATAACATAATCTCTACATATCATAGCATATACATTTCATTATCATGAGCTACTTATGCTTACTATATGGCATGTGAACATATCATCATGGCAAAATAAGTTAACATGGATCATCATAGTCTTTAGGTCATGCATATCATTTCTTATCATCATACTTATCATTATGCTATTGCATATCATATCTTTTCATTATGCCATTGCATATCATAATCTTGTCTTACTTTACTTTGTCATCTTTGTTCATGACATCATATGTTGTGACAAGTGGTCATTCATAATGCATCCTCATAGGTGCCTTCTTCATCTTTATCATCTTTGTCTTTATGTCCCAAGTCATTCATCATTCATCTTTACATTCTTTCATCTTTCATCTTTATTTAGATGCTTTCTTATCTTATCGATTGAGAAAGGTAGTGGCTCATAAATCATAATCCTCTCTGTAGGTGAGATTTTTATCCTCATCCGTAGATGAGGTCTTTATCCCCTCCCAAAGGCGAGGTCTTTATCCTCCCCGAAGGTGAGATCTTTATCCTTTCCCGTATGCAAGGTCTTTATCATTCCCCCAAGACAAGGTCTTTATCCTCATTCATCAATGAGGTCTTTCCCCTCCCAGGTACCGATTGGTCTCGAGTCATAAAAATACTACTCTTTCATCAATCCGTCTTTTAATAATATTCATCAATATATACAATCATTCAATACATGTTGCCTATTTTAAACCTATTTAAGGTCATAGAAACTTCAAATCATATTAAGTGTGGGCATTCAATCATAACCAATCATCTTCCAAAATCGGACGACCGTTTTGGGTGACGGTCGACCATTGGTCTTATATCGGACGATCGGTCAGATTATCGATCGACCGTTATGGTCCTTTCGAATGATCGAAACAGGGCATTCGGTTCGTCCTCTAATCATAGAATGTGATGTCTCTCTGAAATGGACGACCGTTGGTATATCGGTCGATCATTATGGGTCTTTCGGACGACCGAAACTGAGCACCGATTCATCCGCTAATCACATAATGTGATTACTCAAATCGGACTACCGCTGATATAACGGTCGACCGTTACATGGCCATCGGATGATCGAAATAGAGCGTTTGGTCGACCGCTACTCACAGAATGTAATGACTGCTTGAATTGAACGACCGCTAGAAAATCAGTCGACTGCTACATGTCTTTCGGACGACCGATACAGGGCGTTCGGTCGCTCGCTAATCACAGAATATAACGACTCTTTCAAAACGGACGACTGTTAATGTATCGATCGACCGTTGGACAGAGTACGAGACTCTATTTATCTCCAGAACAGTCGACCGATAATGAATCGGTCGTCCGTTCTGGGATGACAGAACATACGTTTTTACATTTATTTCTTTTCAATCTTGCATACATTAACATATTGAACATATATTGACTTCCAAACATCATATAAAATATTTCTTAACATTCTTAGCATTCTAATCATGATCCACATAGGGTTTTCACATGAACACATATAATATCCGAATCAAATTCATAAATGCATATAAGCTTTAGGCAATTTTATTTTGAGCTAACATAAGTAATAATGAACATCATAATCCTAAACATGATTAGCAATAGAGCAATGATCTTAACAAAATAATGAACATACTAGTGCTAACATGAACTTCCCTTAATCATTCATTTAAATAACACATGATAAGTTCTTTATGTCCTAATCCACACATGCAAGCATCATTGGGGAGTGATTAGAGCGTTTGGATCTCCTCAACATACCTTGATAGCAAAAATCCTAAATCCTAGCTTCTTTCCTTCTTCCTCTAACTCCCACTTGCTGTCCATACAAAAGAGAATTTAACACTATGCTCATGGCTCAATGGAGAGAGATTAGCATGGAGAAAAGAAAATTTACTGTAGCAGCAAATGGAGTGCTTGCTATTGTCCAAAAGGTAAACAAGGGGACTTACTATGGCAGCTAATGTGTCTCCTTGCTTGCTGGCCGAGAGGGGCCTTGGAGTGAGAGAGAAGGTGAGCAAATGAGTTATTACTGTAGCAAAAGGTGGGAGTTTTATATGCTGGCCGACATGTTAGGGTGAAGGAGGGATTTAGGGTATTAGTGACATGTGTTAAGAGAGGTGGGCTTTGGGCTGAGTGTGCGTGGGCCTTTGCTCCTTTTCCCTTTTTTTTGAATTGTTCAGATTTTACAACCTATCCTCCTTAAATAAAAATTTGTTTTCGAATTTTAGTACATCTTAATTTACTTATCGAAAATTTTGGGAAACTTCTGTCGCATTTCTTTTTCAAGTTCCCATGTTGCTTCTCGTCCACGGTGATGCTTCCATGCCACTTTGACTATATGTATGGTCTTGTTCTTGATATGCTTCACTTGATAGTCTATGATATCTACAGATTGCTCCACATATGTCAAGTCCTCTTTGATATTCAGCTCCTCAATTCGAATCACATTCGCCTTATCATGAACATACTTTCGGAGCATAGATACGTAAAAAATGTTGTGAAGTCTCGCATACGATGGTGGTAGCGCTAGCTTATAGGCAGCTTCGCCAACTTTCTCAAGGATCTCAAAAGGTCCAATACATCGTGGAGTCAACTTTCCTTTTTTGTTGAATCTCATAACACTTTTAGTTGGTGAGACTTTAAGCATCACATGATCCCCAACTTCATAAAGTTGCTCTCTTCTCTTTAGATCCGTATAACTCTTTTGCCTACTTTGCGCCGCTAACATTCTTTGCTTGATCAAGTCCACTTTATCCACGTACATGTGGACCAAATTCGGTTCAAGATATCTCTCTTCTCCGGTTTCACTCCAACATGTCGGAGAACAGCAAGGCCTTCCATACAAAGCTTCAAATAGGGCCATCTTGATATTTGAGTGATAACTATTATTATAGGCAAATTCCACTAAAGGAAGGTGGTCATCCCAATTCCCATACCAATCTAAGGCACAAGTTCTAAGCATATCCTTAAGATTTTGGATTGTCCTTTCACTTTGACCATCGATTTGAGGATGAAACGTTGTGCTAAAATTCAGCCTTATTCCAAAAGTATTTTGCAGACTTTTCCAAAATCTTGAAGTGAACCTCGGATCTCTATCTGAAACAATAGAAGCTGAGATTCCGTGCAAACGGATAATCTCATTCACATATAACTCTAGCATGCTTTCCATGGATTGACTCACTTTCATAGGAATAAAGTGAGCCGATTTTATCAAACGGTCTACTACAACCCAAATTGCATCATACCCTTTCCGGATTCGTAATGATCCTACTATAAAGTCCATGGAGATACTTTGTCATTTTCATTCCGAAATAGGTAAAGGTTGTAATTTACCACGAGGCCTTCGGTGCTCAATCTTGACCTGTTGACAAACTATGCACTTGGCTACATACTTGGTCACATTTTTCTTCATGTCTTCCCACCAAAAATTTCTTTACAAGTTCTTGAACATTTTGGTGCTTCCGGGATGAATTGAGAATTTAGACTTCTGATACTCATCCAAAATCTCTCTTCTTAGTGCTTTGTCCTTTGAAACCCATAAGCGGTCCTTGTATTTAATTGCTCCATCTTGGCCATACTCAAAATGATTTCTTTTCCTTTTTTATACATTGATCATTCTTGCATATTTTTTCATCCGGGTCCCTTCGTTGAGCTTCAACAATCCTTCTCACTAAGCTCGATTCGATCACATGATGTGCCACACATATGATCCTCCGGTCACAAATGCTTGGGATCCATTGCAATACACTTTCCACCAGGTTCCACTTGTGTACGCTCAAACATCCAAGTGATCCTTCCAACTTACGACTTAATGCGTCGGCAACTACATTTGCCTTTTCGGGGTGGTACAAGATAGCGAACTCATAGTACTTGAGGAACTCAAGTCATTTCTTTGTCTCTTGTTCAACTCCTTTTGATAGAACATATATTTTTAGACTCTTGTGATCCGTGTATACTTCAAAATCTTCACCATACAAATAATGGCGTCATATCTTCAATGCGAAGACAACCGCTGCCAACTCCAGATCATGAGTTGGATAGTTGACTTCATGCTTCTTCAATTGCCGTGATGCATCTGCCACCACTTTGTCATGTTGCATAAGTACACATCCTAATCCGATGCCACAAGCATCACTATAGATAACAGCCTTCACTTCCCGTGGGAATGACTAGGATTGTGCCGTTGTAAGTTTTCTTTTTAGCTTTTGGAAGCTTGATTCACATGCTCGTGACCATATGAACTTCTCGCCCTTCCTTGTCAACTTGGTCATAGGAGTGGCAATCTTGGAAAAGTCTTGAATGAACATTCTATAATATCCAGCAAGTCTCAAGAAACGTCAGATCTCAATCACATTCTTGGGCCTACTCCAATTCATCACTGCTTCAACTTTTGCCGGATCCACGAGCACTCCATGTCTTGACACAATATGTCCAAGAAACATCATTTTTTCAAACAAAATTCACATTTAGAAAACTTGACGTAGAGCTTGTTACTTCTTAAGATTTCCAAAATGATGCGAAGATGCTCTCGGTGCTCTTCCGGACTTGATGAGTAGATGAGGATGTCATCCATAAATACGATCATAAATTTGTCCAAGTATGGACGGAAGACTCTATTCATCAAATCGATGAATGCGGAATGCGCATTCGTTAGTCCAAAAGGCATAACAAAAAACTCGTAATGTACATACCTTTAGCGAAATGTCATTTTGGGAACATCTTGCTCGGCTGCCCTTAATTGGTGGTAGCCACTCCTTAGGTCAATCTTGGAGAAAATTGACGCCGATGCTAATTGATCAAAAAGGTCATCAATCCTTGGCAAGGGATACTTGTTCTTCACTGTTACCTTGTTGAGCATTCGGTAATCGATGCACAACCTTAAGGAGTCATCCTTCTTCTTGACAAAAAGCACTGGTGCGCCCCATGGTGAGACGCTTGGTCTAATGAACCCCTTATCTAAAAGTTCTTGCAGTTGCGTTTTTAATTCATGCATCTCTATCGGAGTCATTCTATAAGGCGGCTTTGAAATAGGTGCGGTGTCCGAAAGTAGCTCAATATTAAACTCAACTTCCCTTCTTAGCGGCAATTTCGCAATGTCTTCCAGAAAGACATCGGGATATTCTCTCATCACATTTAAGGATTCAAGTGCCTTGGGTTGTGAATCTGTCTTGATGACACTTGCTAAAAATCCTCTTGCTCCTTTCTTGATCATCTTGCTTGTCTTAGTTGCTGAGATTAGCACATTGACTTCCTTGTAGGGAATTCCCCTAATCGTTGTAAATTTTTCATGATGGTCATCTATAAAAACTTTCTTTTTCTTGCAATACATGCGAGCATCATTATAGGATAATCAATCCATCCATAGAATTACATCATAATCTATCATAGGAAGTAATATGAGATTACATAGAAAATTCTTCCTATCTATTTCTATAGATACATTAGGAATATATCTCCTAGTGATTACCATGCCGGTGGGAGTCACCACCTCTACTTGGCAATTAGTAATTAGAGGCCTTACTTCAAGCATACTATCAAATGCATGTGATATAAAAGAGTGGGTTGCACTCGAATCGAAGAGAACATTTGCATGGTGATCGACAATTAGAATGTTGCCTTGGATCACTTCATTCTCTTGAGTGACCTCATCCACTTCTATGACGAAAACCCTTGCTGGAGCTCTTGGAGCTCCTGGTGGGTTTACCACCATCTTTTCTTTGCCCCGGTTGCCCCCTTACTTCTTCGGACATTTCCTTATGTAGTGGCCCACCTTGCCACATTACTAACATGCCCCAGTCCTAAAGTGGCACTCACCGGCATGAGGTTTCCCATAAGTAGTGCAGATCGGCCTTGCTTGCTCACCTTCTTTGGGGAGTGATATGGGATTTTCCTTGAGCTTTTTCCCTCATGAATTTTGATTGTCTTTTCTTTACCATCCTTCCTTTCATTGTACTTTTTTTCATGTTCAGCGGCAAGCTCCACCGCGTCCTTCATAGTGGTGCAGCGACCACTCCTAACCCATGGTTGCAGTCTGGAGTTCAGCCCATTGATAAACCTCTTCGTCCTTCGAAGCTCATTCTCATTGAGCTCCCCATACTTCTCCAGCCTTAAGAATGTGTTCACATACACATCCACAATCATACTACCTTAGACGAGGTTGAGAAACTCATCCCTCTTCTTTTCCTTCACATGGTCAGGGAAGAAACGAGCCTCGAACACCTCCACGAAGCTTTCCCAATTCGACCTCTTCTTCACTCTTGAAGGTAGTCTTCAAGAGGGCCTTCCACCACGCCTTAGCTTGGCCACAAAGGCGATGTGTTGCATACATCATCTTGCGGTCTCCTGGGCATCCCATGACTTTGAGGATGTCCCCTACTTCTTCGATCCACGATTCAGCTAGCTCAGGATCCCCTACTTCGTCAAACTTCGGAGGTTACAGCCTTAAGAACCTTTCGATGGAATAATCTGGTTCAGTGGATCTTTGGGCATTTTGTGCCGCCCGGATTAATCCATCGAGGAATGCGTTCCTCTCGTAGTCTTCATCAACAATTGCCCGTCTTGGCATCTACATTCATAGTCAAACAAACATAGAAACATCATTAGCATTAGCTAATTATATGATAACATTTACCTTTAGGTTCGATGGCACCTCATAACGATTGCACATGGACTTTACACTTCGACACTTTAGCCAACCAATGACTTACACGTTCTAAAACCTAATACATAAGAGCCAAACTATGGCTCTAATACCATACTGTAACGGCCCCAAAATTCGGCCCCAATTTAAACTTTTGCCGAAGCCCAGGCGATGTTACATTGACGTAACCTTGACCTAATTTCATAAACCTTGCAGCGGAAACATAATCATATATAAACATAAAACATTAATATCATAACAGCAGAAGACTTCGACATAAATAAATCCCAAGATACATAAACTGGCCCACGGGCCTAATAGGCTCTAACGTATACCCAATAGAGGATTCGTCATACATAAATGGAATTCAAGTGGAGTACATGACTCGATAAGAGGCCCATAAGTCATATATACTTCACCCTTATAAGGGTTCATCATCATGATATAAAATAAGTAAACAACTTGGGCCATAGTCCGACAAACCCATGTGCAATGTCGTCGTCACGAGCCTCTCGCCGCCGAACATAAACTTCCTCCATACCTGTAGGGATTCATGGGGTGTAGAGAATTTCTCCCGTTAAAGTATGTTGAGGCCCATGCATGCTATAGTCTTATAACATAATCTCTAACATGTCATGGCATATGCATTTCATCATCATGGAATATAAATCATATGCATGCTACTTATGCTTACTATATGGCATGTGAACATATCATCATGGCAAAATAAGTTAACATGGATCATAGTCTTTAGGACATGCATATCATTTCTTATCATCATACTTATCATTATGCTAATGCATATTATATCTTATAATTATGCTATTGCATATCATAAGTGGACATTCATAATGCATCATCATAGTGCCTTCTTCATCTTTATCATCTTTGTCTTTATGCCCTAAGTCATTCATCTTTACATCTTTTCAACTTTCATCTTTATTTAGATGTTTTCTTATCTTGTCGATTGAGAAGGGTAGTGGCTCATAAATCATAATCCTCCCCGTAGGTGAGGTCTTTATCCTCATCCGTAGATGAGGTCTTTATCCCCTTTCGAAGGTGAGGTATTTATCCTCCCCGAAGGTGATGTATTTATTCTTCCCCGAAGGCAAGGTCTTTATCCTCATTCGTCAATGAGGTCTTTCCCCACCCGTCGGTGGGTCTTAGGTTGGGTACCGATTGGTCCCGAGTCATAAAAATGCTACTCCTTCATCAATCCATCTTTTAATCATATTCATCAATACATACAATCATTCCATACATGTTGCCTATTTTAACCATATTTAAGGTCATAGAAACTTCAAATCATGCTAAGTGTGGACATTCAATCATAACCAATCATCTTCCGGAATCGGACGACTGTTTTGGGTGACGGTCGATCGCTGGTCTTATATCGGGCGATCGGTCAGATTATCGGTCGACCGTTATGGTCCTTTCGGACGATCAAATCGGTTCATCCGCTAATCACAGAATGTAATGTCTCTCTGAAATGGATGACCACTAGTATATCGATCGACCATTATGGGTCTTTCGGATGATCAAAACTGAGCTTCGGTTCGTCCGCTAATCACAGAATATGATGACTACTCAAATCGGACAACTGCTGATATAACGGTCAACCATTACATGGCCATCAGATGATCGAAACAGAGCGTTTGGTCGATCGCTAATCACAGAATGTAACGACTGCTTGAATCGAACGATCGTTGAAAAATTAGTCGACCGTTACATGTCTTTCAGACGACTGGTACAGGGCGTTCGATCGTCCGCTAATCACAGAATGTAATTACTCTTCCAAAACGAACGACCGCTATTGTATCGGTCGACCGTTGGACAGAGTGCGAGACTATTTATCTCCAGAACGGTCGACCGATAATGAATCGATCGTCCGTTCTGGGACGACAGAACATACATTTTTACATTTATTTTTTTTCAATCTTGCATACATTAACATATTGAACACATATTGACTGTCAAACATCATATAAGACATTTCTTAACATTCTTAGCATTCTAATCATGATCCACATGGGGTTTTCACATGAAGACATATAATATGCTAGTCAAGTTCATAAATGCATATAAGCTTTAGACAATTTTATTTTGAGCTACATAAGTAATAATGAACATCATAATCCTAAACATGATTAGCAATAGAGCAATGATCTTAACAAAATAATGAACATACTAGTGCTAACATGAACTTTCCTTAATCATTCATTTAAAGAACACATGATAAGTTCTTTATGTCCTAATCCACACATGCAAGCATCATTGGGGAGTGATTAGAGCGTTTGGATCTCCTCAACATACCTTGATAGCAAAAATTTTAAATCCTAGCTTCTTTCATTCTTCCTCTAACTCCCACTTGATGTCCACACAAAAGAGAGTTTAACACTATGCTCATGGCTCAATGGAGAGAGATTATCATGGAGAAAAGAAAATTTACTGTACCAGAAAATGGGGTGCTTGCTATTGTCCAAAAGGTAAACAAGGGGACTTACTACGACAGCTAATGTGTCTCTTTGCTTGTTGGCCGAGAGGGGACTTGGAGTGAGAGAGAAGGTGAGGAAATAAGTTATTACTGTAGCAAAGGGTGAGGGTTTTATATGCTGGTCGACATGTTAGGGTGGAGGGATTTGGGGTATTAGTGACGTGTTAAGAGAGGTGGGCTTTGGGCTGAGTGAGCGTGGGCCTTTGCCCCTTTTCCCTTTTTTTTTTAATTGTTCGAATGTTACAAGTACTCCCTCGAGGGATACAGCTCCAACCATTGCCGCTTTGTCTTTGGAGCCATCAGCATGCTCATCGAACTCAAGCCGGAGGACAGCAGCAACGTCATCGCCGGAAGAAACTACAACATGCACATATTCATCGGCATCATCATCTTTGTGTTGGGTTGCCCGTAGGTGATGGTGATCCTAGCATCACCAAGCAAGGAGTCCACGTCAAGTATGTTTTTATTTATGCTTTACTGTTAAATTCATTAGAAATAAGTTTATTTATGCTTTTATTTATAAACTATACATAAATGTTATCATAACATTAATCTTATGAATATTTGTTTCTCTTTTTTTTAATTTTTTATGTACAATTATGCAATCACAGATACATGCAGGTGCATGGCACATGTTGAGCCCAAGTTTTGAAAGTAGGTTTTAGTATTAGTTATTTTTTAAGACCTATTTGTTATATAAAAGAATATTTAAAATACTTGATGCATTATGAAAAGTTTTATTTCAATCATTTAGAATCGTGCATCGCGTGATTGGGTCACCTAGTTATATTCGGATTCAAAATTCCCCAACGTCCATATATATTTTCGGCATCCATATATAATTTTAATCGATTGAACATATAAATTCATATTTTAATGGTATTTTTACTTTTTATAGAATGATTTTTATCTAATATTTTTCATATGATAAATAATTAATCTTATCTTACCTTTGTCCCTTGAGCAAAGCACTAGGAATTTTTCTACTCTATATAGATATCAGCTCAATTTATATCTATATATAGTATAAAGACGTGCATCATGGCATTTTTATAATTAGTTTTGGAGCTATCTTCTTTCACCATTCTATTCTATCTTTTTTCTAGTTTTTTTAATTATTAATTTTTATTTAATTATTTGTGGTGTAACTCCCACCTTAATTTGTTTTAATGACATAGATATTAAGTTTCATATCCTATTTAAATTATGATTAAGTTTAATCTATATTGAAAATAAAAAAGATATTAATTTTTATCATTTTATTTTTCATTTTTGGCAATACCCTAATTATTTTGTATTTCATTAACCAACAATATTTTTTTCTTAATCTTTTATCATCTTTAGGCATTTACTCAAATGATGTATCATCTTTAATATTTTCATTAATATTATATTTGTTTAAAAGAATAAAAAATGTATCATATTAAATTTCTACTTTATAATATCTTAAATTTTATAATATATTAACTACAATCTTAATTAAGGAGGGAGTTATTGTTGACATTATAACTTCCCCTCAACTTTTGACCGGATCCGGTCCCGACCCAAATTATGTCGGGTCAAAAAATGTTTGACTCGGTACCGGACCCGGACCCGGCCGGATTCGGTTCCGGGTAAAACCCGGCAATCCGGGACAATCACTGAGTTTGCGACCGGGAATGAACAGTGTGCCTGGAGTCGATCCGGCCGTGATCGGCCGACAGCTGCTAGATCCGACGTCTGGCGGCCGGATCTGATCGCCAGTGGCCGATCCGGCGCCTGGCGGCCGGATCTGATCGCTAGTGGCCGATCCGGCCGCGCGAGTGACCGATTCGGCCACTCTAGCGACCGGATCTGGCCGCCAGTGGCCGATTCGGCCATTCTAGCGACCGGATCTGGCCGTCAGTGGCCGATCCGACCGCACGAGTGTGGCTGGATCGGCCACTGGCATGGCCAGATCGGTCGCCTGACGGCCGGATCGGCCGAAGCTGCCAGATCCGACGCCTGGAGACCGGATTTGGCTGCCAAGCGGTCGGATCTGGCCGCGCCAGTGGCCAATCCGGCCGCCAGGCGACCGGATCTGAGAGAGAGAGAGACGAAAAGGAAGAGGACGGTCGGAGTCGAGGGTCATCGCCGTCGTGAGAGAGAGGGAGAAGGAGGGCGACACGGCATGAGAAGAGAGATGAGAGAGAAAGAGAAGTGTGAAATGAGAGAAAAGAGTGGGAGTGGGGTTTATATAGTAAAAAATAAATCGGGTCGGGTATCTGAATTGCAGACCCGGTCCTGACCCGAAACTCGACGAGTGTTTCACCCGTTAGACTCAGTCTCGGCCCGGATCTTACCCGAGCCGGATTTTTTACCCGATTTTCCGGGTCAGTGCGGTCCAGGTCGACCCGGACCGTGCTCAGCCCTAATTATAACCCACTAAGTATGTAATTAATGTTGTTCCATTACTATTTATTTATAATCAGTCCACTAACTCTCTCATAACATCTTGACTATTTTAAAGGTGAGACAACTATTAATAATTACAACAAAAAAATAGAAGAAATGCTAAAGAATGAGGGGAACTTATAAGGCCTCTTCTAGAAAATGGGAATTTCCAAGCATATAGGCTTTAATAATCTGGGGAATTAAAAAGATCACAATAAAAGTAAACTATGAATAGGCCTTTAATCTTATATATCTTATACAACGCGGAGCTCAAACTTCTCCCCTTTCACCATTGTTAATTATCTTTTTTCTCATCTATATCTATATATAATATAAAGCCATATATAAAGCCATGCTTCATGGCAATTTTATAATTATGGTGAAGAGTTATCTACTTTCACCATTCATTCTTTTTTTTTGTATATTTTTTGGAAAAGAAATTAGCAAATTAATATTAAAGATAGTGATTAGTTAATGCAATCATTTATTAATCAACATTAAAATTATTTTTTCGGTAAGTATCAACATTAAAATTTAAAATTATAAGTTATAATAATTCATATTCCATAATATTTTATGCATTACAAATCTAAAATGTATTTAATAAAAAATAAATTTCCAATAAAAATATATTACTTGTTAAAAATCACATGTCAGTATCATATTTTTTAATTTATGATTTTCATTTTTTAATTTTTTAATAGTAAATTAATATTAAAAATAATAATAAATTAATGTAATAATTTATTAATAAAGAAATATATTTTTTTTAAAGATAAATCTGAGCTTTCATTGCCAAGTTTCAAAGCTCTATTGTTTCTCCATTTACTTTTCTCCTTTTTGTTGATTTTTAGTATTTTATGTACAATTTTCTTTCATTTTCTCTCGTATTATATATATATATATATATATATATATATATATATATAAGAATTGGGTCGTAGTTTTGTAATTAGTCAAATTGTTTCTCCTTCCTTCATTGCTATTTATTTTTTCTTGAGTTTTTGAATTTTTTGTTTTTGATAAAAAAAATGGAAGCCTATTCTCTATCACACAGCAGTTTCAAAAGCCTTCTCTGTCACCGAAAAAAGGTCTTTTTCTCTGTCTCATTGAACCACAAGCTGTCCGATCCATAATTCTTTTCTTCTCTCTCAGCTTTCTCTATTTCTCATTAACTCATAAGCTAACGTCGACGATATGCATTATGCTTGATCCTAATGTGTGTTAATTTTGACAGTTACCGTTTATGCATGCTTTTCTCTATCGCGTGGAGATGACGTCGACGAGATCACGAGACCAAACCGTTAATTTTCATTCTCTACTTGAACCAAATCGTGCCTCTATGAATGACTTAAAGATTATCGTGAATCACGAGATCGACGGTAGCCTATATCTGTGGCTTCCTTATTCCCATACTTCAATTATAAAATCCTTTTTCTATTATTCATAAAATATATAATACATAGTCAATAAATCAAATGGGTAATGGGTGATGTAAAATCTTTTACTTTGGAAGTTGCAAAGTAAAGGTTAATTTCATTGGGAGAATTAAATTCCTAACATTTTCCATCCATAAAAAGCATACTGACTTTTAAATTTAAATGACTCTTTAAATTCTTATTTTTTTTTATTTTTAGATGAGGTGTATTCTTTTTCTTAACTACATATATGTGCTATGCGGTGGAAGATATAGCTCTTCTTATTTTTTACATAATTTCTTAATATATATATTCGCGACCGGATCGACATCCCGGCGAGAGAGAGTAACAAGGAGAGGGAGAGGGGGAGCACGGCCAGAGTCAACTATGAGGGGAGGACGGCCAGGATCTTCGAAGTCGGGAGTCGCCGCCACCGCTGTGGGAGAGAGATGGAGTGGAGGAGAGATAGAGAGGAGGGAGAACAAGTAGGAAAGGGGAAAGAGGGAGGGGAAATACAGGGAGAGAGGAGGGCGCGGGAACAAGAAGGCCGAGGGGGAAAAATTTGGCGGAAAAACATTAGAGTTAGCGGGGATATATCCTTCAGAATTATTGAAGGATTTGACATCCGTCTATAATTCTGAAGAAGGTATCCGTCGGTAAATAAAATAATAATATTATCAAACATTATAATATTATATATATTAACATATACGACTAAAAATATTAATAATCATAATATTATATTATAAATATTTGGAAGATGGATATGTATTATATTACAAACATTCATAAAAAATAATTATTGTAATTGCCGACGGGTATATCCTTTGAAATTATCGAAGGATTTGTAATCCGTCGGTAATTTTGAAGGAAGCACACATCGGTAATTAGAATAATAATATTTTTTATCAATATCTATATATATTTTATCTTATATTTTATGTATTGATAATTCTATTTCAATAAATAATTATATAGAAATGCATCTTTAATTAATGTGGACTAAAATTTTAACATAATGATTTTTTTATAAATCAAAATATGACTCTTTAAAAATATAAAAGGCATATTATAAAACTAATAAGAAGTAAATTAATAGAATTTTGAATAAAATTGATTGAAAGACTTAAAATTTATAATTACGGTGGAAAATTAACTAATTTGATAATGTTGAGGGACCATTTGTATAATTTATCCTATAATACTAATGTTAATCAATATGTGTATAAAATGTGCTGAAGACTTATGAGTAAAATTAGTTATCATTAATTATTATTTTTCTCATAATTGTCTTTAAATTTTTTATCTTTTTATCTTTAATTTTCTCATATGTGTTATATTACAAATATTATTGATAAAATATTAAAATTGGTGACCATCGCAAAACATTTGCAAAAGTACAATGTCGATGAATAAAATACGATGACCTCTCAGTTAGATGACCTCTCATCAATTGAACAATGTAATGGATGATTGTATTATTTTTAAAATAAAGTTAGATGACCTTGTAGTTAGATGATCGTCTCAGTTTTGAATCTTAGAGTTATGAAAAACTACGTTCGATGATCGCGGACTTTAGAAGTTTAAGTTGGATGATCTTATTGTTAATAATTTAAGTTTGACGACTGCAATATTTCGAAGCTAAAGTTGGATGACTATTATTTTTTTTATAAAAAAGTTGATGTTCACTCGAGAAATTATTTCACTGACAATCCCTAGACCTCTGGGTAATTTAAATAATAATTTATTATTAATGTTTATGACATAATTTTTTAATAATAATAATAATAATATATTTATTTTCTCATAATGTCTTTAAATTTTTTAATAACTAATTTTATAAATAATGATAAACTTTTTTTATGTCACAAACGACACTTTAAAAGTGTACAAAATGAGATAATATAAAAGACATGTATCTTATAATGTTTATATAATAATGTTTGTAATCATATATATTAATACATACAATTAATATCAATACATATACTATTATTAATGTTTTATAATAGTATTATGTATGTAAATATGGATAATAAATGATATTATTTTAATTACCGACAGATAATTCTTTCGAAAGTACCGACGCATATTAAATCCTTGGATAATTTCTATCTTTTGGTAAATAAAATAATAATATATTATTAATGTGTATAATATAATACATTTATTTATTTAAGTGTGAGTAAGTTATAGTTATTTTAAAAATTATAAACTAAATCACTCATTATCTTCCTAGTTATATTCGGATTGACAATTAATGTCCTTCTATATATTTTCGTAATCCCCCTCCATCATTTTTTTTATTATTATTCCTTCGACTTCAACACTCTAATGTCAGCTCGACGCCCTAGAGCCACGGGCACGCCGATGATGTCCCCGACGTCCGCCGCCACATCACTGGATGCGTCAGTTCCCTGATGTCGCTCCCGGTCGCTTGGCAGCGAGAAGTCAGCAGCGTGCTCGGCCTCATGGGCCGTCTGCAACCGGGGGACCTCCCGTACTGGTCCCATGAGATCTACGCATTCACGCAGGCGGTCGCCCAAGTCACAAGCGGCGCTCTCCCCTACAGAATCCTCATCAAGGGTCCCTTTCAAATGCACACCAGCGCTGCCTCGAGCTCGCCGTCGGTCGACCTTGTCACCGAGGAGGAGGAGGAATTTGAGGAAGCGTTTGAGGAGGAGGAGGTACTTGAGGAGGAGTCTGAGGAGGAGGTACTTGAGGAAGCGTTTGAGGAGGATGAGGTACTTGAGGCATTTGAGGAGGACGAAGTACTTGAGGAGGCATTTGAGGAGGACGAAGTACTTGAGGAGTTTGCGGAGGAGATACTTGAGGAGTTTGCGAAGGAGGAGGTACTTGAGGAGGCGTTTGAGGAGGACGAGCTACTTGAGGAGTTTGAGGAAGAGGTACTTGAGGAGGCGTTTGAGGAGGAGGAGGTACTTGAGGAGTTTGAAGAGGACGAGGTACTTGAGGAGGCATTTGAAGAGGACGAGGTACTTGAGGAGGCATTTGAAGAGGACGAGGTACTTGAGGAGTCTGAGGAGGACGAGGTACTTGAGGAGGCATTTGAAGAGGACGAGGTACTTGAGGAGGAGGAAGTACTTGAGGAGTTTGAGGAGGAGGCACTTGAGGAGTACCTCCTCGAGGAGTTTGAGGAGGAGGAGGGAACGAATGGTGCTGCAGCGTCTTCTCCGGTAGCTTCCGAGATGCGCGAGGACGGCCTCACGCAGTCGCAAGTACAGTCCAACGACGACGGTCTTGATAATGGAGTAGGAGAACTATCGCGTCGAGCGGATTCTTCCAACATGCCCGTGGTTGCAGCCTCAGTGGCGGAGGAGAACTTATACGTCAACGTGTTGACAACTTCGCCGACGTTGTCGATCGACGACTATTTTGGACGAGGCATCAATAACATGACGGATGACGACGACGAACTTATGCTATTCATGGAAGACGCGGATCTGATGGAATTTGAAAGCGGCGGCCCGGCACCGGCGCCAATGTCAGCATCGTCCATCCAAGAAGCGCTGAGTGCGGTGACGTATGATGGCGGAAAGAGATCCCAAATTCGAACGACGGGATGCGCCGTGTGCTTCGAGGACTTCGATGAGGGGTCGGAGCTGAGCGTGATGCCGTGCTCCCATGCCTTCCACCAAGACTGCCTAATTCCATGGCTCGTGAGGAACCCCTCGTGCCCCTTGTGCAGATGTGCACTTCGGCAGTAAAAAAAATAATTTCTATGGTTTCATGCACTGTAATATTTCTTTTTTCCTTCCAATATAGGAATTACGTGTACACGATTTTCTTTGTAACTAATTCCAAATTTCAATAAGACCAGAAAGACTCTTCTCATTAAGATTCTTACCATCTTTCTTTTTTCCACTTGAATTATAATAACACCAAATTTGACCTAAGGCAAAGTGTCAACTAGGGAAGCTCATTCATCATAACATTATATGAGGAAATTAGTATACAGTAGCAAAATATTTATAAATAAAAAAAGAGCAAGCTAGGTTAAAAGAAAATGGTTAGGTTTGACATAACATTTTCGTAAGCAATGAGTATGATAATTTAAAATTGACAGTATTCTCAAAATAAAATAATATTGAACTCAATGTCCTTATTACTACTCATGGATGATTATCCATCCTAGCATGTCCACTACTATTGTCATGCATGAGTTGAGCTGTGATGACCACTTCTCCTATTAACCTTCATACAATGATATAAACATACTACTACATCTCATAATATAAGAAAGGATTCATGCCATAACATACTTCATGTCCTTACATGTTGAACCTTCAAACATGCATACATTTATCATAACATAATAACTGTTGGGCCAAAATTTTAAAGACATATAAAATTATATTTTGATGAAACAAACTTTGAATAATTAAAGTTGAAATGTTGAAAAAGTTTAAAGAAAAATAAATAACTTTATGCACTACGTTTTGATTAAATAATTGTCATTGATCTCATTAGTTTTTAAAAATGAATTGTAGAGAATTCTATTAGCTTTCCTTAGACTCCAAGATCATCTAATTTGAATAACCGTACAAAAAGTTATGATCAAAATAGTGCAAGTCGGTCAACCCGCCGGCCGACGCAAAGAAGGCCGGTCGACCGATAACTACTGAGCCTACTTCGGACGATGTCGAGACAATTCGGTCGACATACCGGTCGACAGTCTGGTCGACCGACCAACTGCAGAAAATGTAATAATGGCGCAACAGTCACATAGACCGGTCGACCGGTCCAGAAGTGCAGTCGACCGGCTTCCGAGTCAAATAAATAGTAACGGTCAAATTTCAAGGAGGAATTTGTGGAATGATTTCTGGACGAATTTTTCATACATTGAAGGCTATAAAATAAGTGTCAAAGCCATAGGCAAAGGCACACATTCACTCATTAAAGAAAAACTTCAAGTTGTCAAAGAGAGATCATTTTTTGAAGTTTTCATTTTATAATTTTCTCATTCTTTTTCTCTTCTTCTCTTGTGAGTTTAGCTTTGTAAAAGAGAGAAACACTTTCATTCAGAAAAATTAGAAAGAGCTCCTGTGTAAAAGATGTTCAAAATCTTATCTCTTGAGCGAGAGAAATAGATTAGCTTCATAGGAGGAGATGTTGCCTTACCTCTCGAAGCGGAGAAAAAGGTGGTGGCGTAAAGGGCTTTCTTCCTTGCCCCATTTGGAACAAAGAAAGTGCTATTAGAATCTTCGACGGTCTCGAGGTTGAGAAGTCGGAGCGGGGACGTAGGCCAAGGTGTGGCTGAACCTCGTCAATAATTACCGTGTCTTTGTGTTTGATTTTCTCTCTCTCCCCCCGTTCATATTGTGTTTATAATATGAATTGCAAAGGTTTTAGGAATCGGTTTTGTGCTTCCGCGATGGTTTTTTGAAATCGATATTTTTTATTGAACACCAATTCACACCCCCCCTCTTGGAGTCCTTTTGATCCTACAATTGGTATCAAAATAGGTTGCTCTTGTTTTGATCTTTTGAATCATCTTGATTTTTAATATCTAATCATTTTAGATCTAATCATTTTTAAGATTCAATCGTTTGTTTTAATATTTAACAATCTTAAGAACTATGGCATCAAGTGCATTTGTTTTCACTGAAGGACAATCAATTAGTCGTTCTCCCCTTTTAAATGCATCAAATTTTTTCAATCTTGGAAAATTTGGATTCAAACCTACATATGTTCTATTGATATAAACATATGGGATATTGTTGAAAAAGGCTATTATTTACATGAAAAATTACCTTCCGAATATGACGAAAGACAGAAATTTTTTTCGAAATAAGATTGGAAAGCAAAGAATATTTTTTATTGTGCTTTGGATTCGACGGATTTTAATCGGATTTCAAATTGTGAAAGTGCAACTGAGATTTGGAATAAACTCATCACCACTTATGAAGGAACCGATAAAGTCAAAGAATCTATATTGAATATTCTAAATTATCAATATGATTCTTTCAAGATGCATGAAAATGAATCTATAAATGATATGATTGATCGGTTTAATGATATTTTGAATGGCTTAGCCTCCTTGGACGAGCCAAGATCTAACCTCCAAAAAGTGAAAAATATTCTCAGGTCTCTTTTCTCAAGATGGCATACAAAGAGGACCGTGATCGAAGAAAAAGATTTGAACAAATTAGATTTCGATGATCTAATTGGTTCACTTCTAACTTATGAGATCTCAATCCAAGAAGATCAAGAAGAAAAAGCCCCCAAGAAGAAAACATTAGCATTAAAGACAAATGCAAATGAAGAAGACTCAAGTGAAGAAGAAGTGGACGAAAAGATATTCACCCGCTACACAAAAATACTAGATAAGTATCTCAAGTTGGTGAAAAAGAAAGAAAAGAATAGAAGCCTACCCGAAGATCAAACAAAAAATCACAAAGAAAAGACATCTTGAAAAGGTAAGAAGAAAAAGTATGAAGAGTCAAGTGAAACAAGTGACTCATCAAGCTCTTCCAGTGATGAAGCATACTTATGCTTAATGGCACATGACGATGAGGTAACCTCTAATCCTTCAAATAATGACTCATCAATCTTTCTTTAGATGTAAATAAAGAACTCTCCTCTCTTATAAAATGATATTTTTCAATTAAAGAGGAAAATGAAAAATTAATATGTGAAATTGAAAAATTAAAAGAAGAAAATGATATATGTTTTATGAAAATGGAAATCTTAAAAATGAAATTGAAACTTTGGAAATTACACATGCATGTGAAATTGTCAAACTAGCATGTTCATTAGAAAAAATAAAACAAGAAAACGCCCTTTTGAAAAATACACAAAATAAGACTATTTTTCAACTAACAAAAAATAATCTTATGAGTCATTTTGGACATAAAAACTCTTATTGGAAATCCAATCATTCATATGATAGAAAATCATATATTACATGTTTTTCATGCATATTTCATGGCCATTATTCTTATCAATGCAAAATAAGAAAATTATCACCACATGCACATGGCATGATTTGGATTCCGAAAGGAATATTATCTAACAAAATCGGACAGTACCAAAAGTTGCTTGATTACTTTTTCAGGTGTGCCTCACATGCAAAGGACATATGTAATTGAAAATGTGAAGGCACAAAGGTTAAGGTAAAAGTATCATCTATTTTTTATGTCACTCAAAAATTCAAAACTATAATTTTTTAAAAGAGGAACATATAAATGAAAATTGGTAATCGATGAGATTGATATTCAAATATTTCATGAATTCCACTTTCACTTTGAAGACACATGCTATAAGGATCGCCCAATTTACTGATAGGGGGAGCATGATTAAACTTTATCGTGGATATCATTGTTGAATCAAAGTTTTATGCCATATTTTGATTCTTAATATATTTTTGTTTTGACTTTCATAAATTAGTTTTCATTATAAAATGGTCATAAACTTAGGGGGAGTTATCTTTCAAAACCTTATGTTGCAAACTCTACATATTTATTATATGACAAAAGGGGGGAGAATAGATTTTTGAAAAATTGGTTGAGGAGGAGTTACATATGATTTCTTATATATTTCATTTACAAACGACTTTTTGATGAAACAAATGGGGGAAGAAGTATAGGAGAAATATGGCCTGAATATATTTTATAAGAAAAGTTCGGTATTAGGGGAAGTAAAATTATTTTAACAAGATTTTACAATTTTTTTGTCAACTTATATCTTTTTCATATTTCTCGTTTTGTCTTCATCAAAAAGGGGGAGATTGTTGGGTCAAAGTTTTAATGACATATAAAATTATATTTTGATGAAACAAACCTCGAATGATTAAAGTTGAAATGTTGAAAAAGTTTAAAGAAAAATGGATAACTTTATACACTACGCTTTGATTAAATAATTGTCACTGATCTCATTAGTTTTAGAGAAATATTTTGTAGAGAATTTTGTTAGTTTTCATAGACTCCAAGATCAACTAATTTGGATAACTGTGCAAAATGTTATGATCAAAATAGTGCGGGTCGGTCAACCCGCCGATCGACGCAAAGAAGGTCGGTCGAGAAGACACCGGTCGACCGAACAGAAGATGCCGGTCGACCGATAACTACTAAGCCTACTCCGGACAACGTCGAGATAATACTGGTCGACATACCGGTCGACAGTCCGGTCGATCGATCAAGTGCAGAAACTGTGAAAATGGCGCAACGGTCACATAAACCGGTCGACCGGTCCAGAAGTGCGATCGACCGGCCTCCGAGTCAAATGAACAGTAACGGTCAAATTTGAAGGAGGAATTTATGGAATGATTTCTGGACGAATTTTCTATACATTGAAGGCTATAAAAGGAGTGTCAAAGTTAGAGGCAAAGGCGCCCATTCACTCACTGAAAAAAAAGCTTCAAGTTGTCAAAGAGAGATCATTTATTGAAGTTTTTATTTTATAGCTTTCTCATTCTTTCTCTCTTCTTCTCTTGTGAGCTTAGCTTTGTAAAAGAGAGAAACACTTTCGTTCAGAAAAATTAGAGAGAGCTCCTGTGTAAAAAAGGTTCAAAATCTTACCTCTTGAGCGAGAGAAATAGATTAGCTTCTTAGGAGGAGAGGTTGCCTTGCCTCTCGAAGCGGAGAAAAAGACGGTGGTGTAAAGAGCTTTCTTCCTTACCCCATTTGGAATAAAGAAGGGTAAATTACACCAAATGCCCTCCAATTTTCACGTTTGCTCAGTCAGGCCCTCCAACTTCACTTTGTAATAGCGATGCCCTCCATCTTTTAATTCATTTCACCCGATGCCCTCTTTACTTGGGACAGGCAGTTTCTCAATCGTCGAGCTGATGTGGCAATCACGTGGCGCTGACAAGACATATTTTCTTCCTACATGCTGACGTGGCAATATTAAAAAATAAAAATATTAATGAAAAAATAAAAAAATTTGCCACCTCACGCAACCTCGCCGGCGCGTGGGACGCCGACGAGGAGGCAACGACGGGAGAAGGGGGGCCTCGACCCCCCTCTATGCGCACGCCGGCGGGTGAGAGAAGATGGGCCTCGACCCCCCTCTGCGTCCTCGCCGGTCGCTGGCGAGGTCGCAGAGGGGAGTCGAGCCCCCCTTCTCGCGCGCCAACAGGAGAGAGAAGGGGGCATCGACCCCCCTCTACGTCCTCGCCAGTCGCCGGCGAGGTCGCAGAGGGGAGTCGAGCCCCCCCCCCCCTCTCGCGCACCGACGGGCGAGAGGAGGGGGGCCTCAACCCCCCTCTGTGTCCTCGTCGGCAACCGGCCTAGCGAGGATGCAGAGGGGGGTCAAGACCCCCCTTCTCCCGTCGCTGCCTCCTCGCCGGCGTTCCACACGTCGGCGAGGTTGCGTGAGGTGGCAATCTTTTTATTTTTTTAATATTACCACATCAGCATGTAGGAAGAAAATGTCTTGTCAGCACCACGTGAGTGCCACATCAGCTCGACAATCGGGAAACCGCCTATCCTAGGTAAAAAGGGCATCGGGTGAAATGAATTAAAAGATTGTGGACATCGCTGTTACAAAGTGAAGTTGGAGGGCATAACTGAGCAAACGTGAAAGTTGGAGGACATTTGGTGTAATTTACCCGAACAAAGGAAGTGCTAGTGGAATCTCCGACGGTCTCGAGGTCGAGAAGTCGGAGCGGGGACGTAGGCCAAGGTGTGGCTGAACCTCGTCAACAACCACCGTGTCTTTGTGTTTGATTTTCTCTCTCTCTCTCTCCCCGTTCATGTTGTGTTTATAATCTGAATTGCAAAGGTTTTAAGAATCGATTTTGTGCTCCCGCGACAGTTTTTGTGAAATCGATATTTTTTTATTAAACACCAATTCACCTCCCCCCCCCCCCCCCCCCCCACAAGGTCTCCCTCTTGGTGCCCTTTTGATCCTACAATATCTCCATCAACATGTAAAAGGAACATAATATCATCATTCTGTCATAATACACATGTACATGGTCATGCTTTCTTTTCTACTTTACATCTTTGATGTGAAGATTAGTAACAATTAAATACTAACAAGCGCACTAGTTGCTTAAGTGATAAAGTGTAATGATTGTTGTCGATCTGATGAGAAAATAATTTACTAATTATCTTATTTCACCATAAGAATTTTTATGATTTTTGACGGTCACGTACAATACGTCGGTAAATATAGTTTCCGACGAATTTTTCGACGGAATATGGTCGGTCAGAAAATCTCTTATCCCTAAAATTTTTTGTCGGACAAAGAAATCCGTCAGTAACTCTAAAGGTTCAGCTGTCAGAAACCTTCGAAAACTACCACGGGCACGCCCCTTTGCATGTTGAGGTACTCCCAATCACAAGTTCTGATAGTTTTGCCAAGAGCTCTCCCGGTTTGACCCGTCGAAGCCTTCGATGAGTGGCGCCCGTCGGAGCCTTCGACGAGTGCCACCCCTTCGAAGGCTCCAACGGGAGTGCCCCTCGGAGTTTTCGATGGGGAACATCCCGTCGCAGGCTACAGCGGGTTCTTCGCATTGAAACGTTCGACGGGAACATAAGCTTGCAATGGATCGTCGGAAAGTCTTTTAAAAATATTAAAAAATAAGTCGCCTGCTGCCGGATGGTCGGAATCGAGATAGAGAGAGAGTGTGGGGGATGGAGAGGGCGGCCCAAGCAAGGATCATGATAGCTAAGCTCCAGAATCTAGATAGCGGTTGAAAGTGCTCGATAGCGGCCGCCAGGCGCCCAGATCCGACCGCAGGGGATCAGTTCCAATGCAAGCAGTTGATCCGGTGCCTAGAGGCCATGGTCCGACGATTCGTCACCGAATCGGCCGCCAGGCGCCTAGATCCAACCTTCATAGCCATGAACGGTGATCCAGCCGTCACAATCGTGAACGGATGGTAGGTGCCCCGATCCGGTCGACACAGACATGAACGGCCGCCAGGCATCCGGATTCGGCCGCCACGTAGGCGATCAGCCACCAGGCACCTAGATCCGACTGCGATAGCCACAATCGATCGCCAGGCGCCAAGATCCGATCGCAATCGGAGCCAAGCGGCCAGATCTAGTCGCAATTGCCCGTCGGGCGGCAAGATCTAGCCTCCATGACCATGATGGGCCAACAAGATCTGGCCTAGTTCGATTGCCAAGCGGCCAGATCTGACATGCGGAGCTTGGCAGCCAGAGTCGGCATTCGGAGCCTGGCGGCCAGACCGACGCCTCTCGACTGCGATCCGGTGCCTAACGGCCGATCTGGCCGGAGCCAAGAGAGAGGGAGAGGGGGTGGGCGGCAGGAGTCGTGAGAAAGGAAGAAGGCGGCCGAAGTCGTGGAAGGTCATCGGAGCCGTGAGAGTCGTCACCGTGGGAGAGAGAGGGAGAGGGGTAGAGAGATATCGGAAGAGAGATGGGGGAGGAGTGGGGAGAGATATAAGGAGAGAGAGGAAAGAGGGGAAAAATTAGGCGGCAAACGAAGATGGGAAAAAATTAAACTTTTCGATGTGTAAATCCGTAGTATTGAATGTGACACGTCGGTAATAGCAATATTATATTATTAATCCTAATAATCATATATTTTATCTTATATTATATCTAATATTAAAATATTAGTTACTATCGAGTTTACCCTTCGGATTGAAATTTTGGTAAATATAGTAATAAAATATTAATCATATATTTCATCTTATACTATATATATAATATTAAAATATAAGTTACCGGTGGGTTTACCCTTCGGTAGTACCGACGGATGGCTATCCGTCGGTACTACCGAAGGGTAGACCCATCGGTAAACATGATAATAAAATATTAATCATATATTTTATCATATATTATATATAATATTAAAATAAACATATTAATATTATATATATAATATTAATAATAAACATCTTAAAGAATATTACATTATAAATAAATGTAGAAAGAGAAATATTATATTATAAACATTAATAAAATATTGAATTTAATTACTAGAAAATTTGCCCTTTGAAATTATTGGTTATGTCCGTCAATAATTTCGAAAGCTTGGCCCATCGGTAATTAAATTTAATATCTTATTTTTAATATTTATGATATAATACATCTCTATCTTTCTATATTTATTTATATTCCTTTCTTGATGCACTAATAAATAATATGATTAAATAAGTTATCATTAATTTTTATTTTCTCATAATCATCTTTAAATTTTTTAATCTTTCTACTCATATTTCCTTTATATATATATATATATATATATATATATATATATATATATATTCAGAATAGAAAATAGATAAATTTTAATATGCACTAAAAATTGAACATACTGATTAAAATTTTAAGAGTAAAGTTGTATGACCTTATTGTTATAATAGTTTAAGTTTGAAGATCGCAACATTTCGAAGTTAAAGTTGGATGATTGCTATTTTCTTTATAAAAAGTTGATGTTCACTCAAAAATTAATTAAAATAATAATTTATTATTATTTATGATATAAAAATTTATTATTAAACAAATAATATTATGTGTATTTATTTTCTCATAATTGTCTTTAAATTTTTAAATAAATATTTCTTGTAATAAGATAATAAAGATTGACATTTCACAGTTAATAAAAAAAAGTAACTTAATAGATCAAATTTATAACTAATTTTATAAATAATGATGAACTTTTTATAAGTCACAAATAACACTTTAAAGGTGTACAAAGTGTACACATTTATCTTAATATCATATATCTTAATTTCATAATGTTAATGTATACATAGTACTAATGTTAATCAATATGTGTACATACTATCCATATTATATATCTTAATATAGATATAATTAGGTAAAGAATAAGTGAATTCTTATAACTTAGAATACTTATCATTCACAATTTTAAAATGTACTCTATTTTAAAAAATATGTTTCTATGAATAAGTGATAATCCATAAATTTATACTTATGATTCAAACTAATTTATATTATGATTAAAATTAGTTATCTTATGATTAAAATTAGTTATATCTTGTATATGAAGTTAACATATTTTATTTTTATTCTAATTTATCTATTTTATATTCTAGATTTATTTATAATCTATATTCTATATTTATAATATATTGAAGGAAATGAGTAAGATGATAAAATATTAAAGACAATTATGAGAAAATGAAAAATAATGATAATTTATTTAATGTATTATTTTATTAATGCATCAAGAAAAGAAATATACATTATATGATATTATAAACATTAATAATAAATTATTATTTTAATTACCGATGGACCTAATCTTCGCAATTACCGACAGATCTAAATCTGTTGATAGTTCTGGCGGCTAGGCCCATTGGTAATTAAAATATCAAAATATTAAGCATATATTTATATTATATTACATAAATATTATTATAAAATTAAATTCATCGATAATTCTGATGGCTAAGTCCATCGATAATTAAAATAATAGATATTAAGCATATATTTATATTATATTACATACATATTATTATAAAAAAATACCGATGGGGTTAGCCTTCGGAATAATTCGTCGGTACTTTCGAAGGCTAGGCCCCTCGATAATTTACTGTCAATAATTTACTGACAAAAAGGTTTTTCAATCCGTCGCAAAAGTTGTCGAAAAATACGAAAAAATTTTGTCTGTCGAAATTGTCCATCGCAAATAGGTGATTTTCTTGTAATGTTTCAACGGCTAATAGAAGACAACATGATTTTGAATAAAAGTATTTCAAGAAACAAAATTACAAAATGTAAAGATTTAAACTAGAGTAATCCAATGATGCATAGGTCCTTAAGATGAATTGAAAACAAGATTAAAAACAAACTTATTTAGCTAATGCAATGATTGACTTAATTAAAGATAAACATACTCAATTTTTAGATGGATTATTAATACTATAATTTTTCTTATCAGCTAAGTCAATTATTTGTCACTTATGATAAATTGAGATAGTCTTTACTATTGTAGATTATGATGCCATTGTTGTAATTTCTAAATGGCCAAACCATCCTTACCACTTGGCAAATCACACAATCTAGTGCTTCTTACCAGTTTTATTAGATTAATATATGCATTATGTTAACTTAAAAGTCAACAATAAGTTCTTATAGAGAATGAAAACTAAGAATTGATCAACCTATGCAATTCAGAATTCAATCAAAACTAAAAAAACATTTTACATAGCAATCTTGTTCGTAAAAGTTAGAAATTTAATAACAAAAGTTTTGCAAGTTGTTCTTGACAATAAATGATTGCAAAATTAAATTAAAAGATAAAAATAATGCTAGATCAATCATATCATAAATATCAAACAAATCAGACTTTACAGCATAAAGATTCATCCCAATTCATAGATTAGTTGGGCTCGATGATGGGACAACATCGTTAATTTATTTTCATTTATGAACTTTTAATTTGCCCGTCGTCGGCGAGGTCGCAGAGGGGAGGGCGAGTCCACCCCTTCTCCTCGCCGGTGCGCAGGAGGGGGCGCTCCCCCCCCCCCCCCCCCCGGGCCTCCTCGCCAGCATCCCGCGCGCCGGTGAGGCGAGGTCTCCCTCTCCGCGACCTCCAGTATGGCATTTTTTATTTTTTTTAATATTGTCACGTCAGCGGGGAGAGAAGAGAAGATGTCTTGTCAGCGTCATATTTGCGCCACGTCAACTCCGCGACCAGAAGACTGACTATCCCATGTAAAGAGGGCATCGGGTGAAATGAGTTAAAAGATGGAGGGCATCACTATTATAAACTGAAGTTGTAGGGCACACTACAAGAAAATTATCATTTTTCGACGGGCAATTTTTTACGAATAGAAATCCATCGCAATTTGCCACGAATTTTGCGACGGAAATGTTTGCGACGGATTTTTCGACGGTTACAACCGTCGGGAATGAAAATAATAAATTATGTAATTTGTTATATTATTATTTTATTTTTCAATGATTAGGAACGTCGATATTTTCGATGGATATCCATCCATCGCAATTTCTGACGGATTTTTCGACGATTACGACCGTCAAAAATGAAAATAATAAATTATTTAATTTGTTATATTATTATTTTATTTTACGATGATTAGGAACGTCGATATTTTCGACGGATATCCATCCGTCGCAAGTTTCGATAGATTTTCTAACGGTTACGACCGTCAGAAATGAAAATAATAAATTATGTAACTTGTTATATTATTATTTTATTTTTCGACGATTAGGAACGTCGATATTTTCGACGGATATTCATCCGTCGCAAAATCCGTCGTAACTTCCGACGATCGTAACCATCGGTAAATGTATAATAATATAATATGAGGAGTATTTTATTAATATAATTAGCGACAGTTCAAACCGTCGCAATTTTTTACGGTTCCGACCGTCGATAATAATTAGCAACTGTTCAAACCGTCGATTATATATATAACTAAATATAGTATTTTATTTTTATAATTAAATAATTTTTTACGGTTATAACCGTCGGTAATTTTAAAAATAATTAATATTTATTTTTCCGACAGCCTGAGTCGTCGGTAATTAAAATTTCCTTATCCAACTTTTTTTCGTTTTCTCGCTTTCTCATCTTTCCACCTATATATATATATATATATATATATATATATATATATAGAGAGAGAGAGAGAGAGAGAGAGAGAGAGGAGAGGAGGGAGAGAGGAGAGGAGGAAAGAAATAAGGGGTATATATACCCCTTATTTCTTTCCTCCTCTCCTCTCTCCCTCCTCCCCTCTCTCTCTCTCTCCCTCTCCCGGTCGACGAGCCTCTGATCGAATGTCAAGCGTCGACCGTCGACGACCCTCTCCGACCGGTCTCTCTCTCTCTCTTTGGCCCGGACCGCCAGGCGGCCGGATCCGGCGAACGTTTAGATCCGGCCGCGGGCGTTCGGATCCGTCCGCTGGCATTCGGATCCGTCCGCTGCATTCGGACTCGGCCGCTGGCGCCCGGATCCAGCCGTGGGCGGCCGGCTGGCGGCCGGATCCGGCCACTAACCGCTAGCCACTGGCCTTTGGATTGACCGTCTAGCGATCGAATCTGGCCGCCGGCCTGCTAATTTTTTTTATATTATAAAAATTCTTTGCGATAATTTTGACCGTCGAAATTTTTGGCGATAGCAACCGTCGATATTTGCGGCGGTCGACGAAACTGTCGAAAACTTCGGCGGTCGTGACTGTCGAAGTGTTCGACGGTTTCGTCGACCGCCAGAAATATCGGCGGTCCATGACCGTCAAAGTTTTCGACGGTTTCATCGACCGTCTAATTTTTGGCGATTTCGTCGACCGTCGCAAATATCGGGGGTGGTGACCGTCGGAAATCCCTCAAAATTTCCAGTGTTTCTTTCCCAACCGTCGGAAATTGATTTGCGACGATCATTTTTCAAACGAATCGATTCCGTCGAAAAAACCGTCAGAAACGACATTTTCGATGGTTTTCGAGGAAATTACAAACCATTTCGACCGTCTGTAATCCTCATATTTCTTGTAGTGGCATCGCTGAGCAAACTTGAATGTTGGAGGGTATTTGGCGTAATTTCTTATGGCTTTAGGTTGCATTTCTTATGGTCCTTAAACTTGCAAAAGAGAGACCCCCTAGTGCGAGAGCATTTTTTACTTCAGAGTGTCTCGGGGTCAAACGAGTTTCCAATTGTGGCATGTCCATAATTTTTGTAGTAGTAGTAGTAGAAGTAGTAGTAGTAGTAATATATCTTGAGGCTATAATTTATAAATAATATATAGCGCAAAATAACATAAATTATATCATAAACATATGAAAGATGTCGTCTTCACTTCAATCAGGACATCCTTCCATGATCTTGCCTCTCTCGACATGTGGCGAGGTTAAGAGTACTGATATCCTGTACAGTAGAAGCGGGATAAAAAGTAGTTCTGAAATTTAAGAAAATATTTTTTTTTTCAAATGATAAGGCGAACTATAATAAAATTTGCTAATAATGCCTTGAATCCTACTACAACTGGAAACTCATCTGGACTCAAACTTTGAAACAAAAGAAAATCTGTCTGACATATTTTGTATATTTTCTTATAAGGAATTAATTTATTTCCTTATAACAATGGTGTCCTATTTTTGGGATTAATATAGATACTCAATTGGTCTGTAATTCTTATCATCTGTTAAAAAGAGTGCCTATATAAAATCCCTAGGGGTCCAAAAAGAAAAACAATATGTCACACCTAACTCCGTAACCAAGTTCTAATTTCAATTATCATAAACTCAGTTACGTTTAGCCATTCCTAAAATAAAATCGGCAAAACCTCCCTCCTTTACTTTCTTGTGTTATTAGCCCACGCATACAAAAGATGGATATATATTCATCAAAGTTTAAAAAGAACTATAAGATATGACATTCGCATATTGTCATCATATTTGTTTTTCACAAACCATCTCACATATAACCCCACAGGATCAAGTCTTATACAACCTTACAAAAAGTTCCTCACAGACTTAATTACAACATATCTAAAACTATCTATTACACATGCATGCTTCCAAAAACAAAAGTGAAGGGGGATTAAAGCGCTCCAGCGGCTCGACCTCTTCTCTATATGCAGCAAAAACAAGCTCCGAGTCGACTCAACTCGAGAACTTATGAGTATCTAAAAAAATATTTAAAATGGATTTTATGAGCAACAATCATTTGCTCAGTGAGTGGAATAAAAGTATAACATAAGGGAACAATACGAGTGCATATAGCATATAACATTTAAATAACCACATTTCTTTCATATGAGAAAACATTTAAAGCATAGCATATATAACATAACTTGTCAAATCATATGAACTTTGACACAAGTAAAAGTAACTCAAGATATCATAATTTTCATATTTAAACTTCACACATGTGTCATTGCACATACTCATCATGGGTCAATACGTATCCATCTATGATCATGTATCATACAGTTAAGCAGAGCTTCACAATCAAGAGTCTCAGATACGCAGAGCAAATCATGGGTCAATACGTATCCCAATCATGATTGTGTGTCACACAATCATGATTCTCAGATATGCAGAGCGATCATGGGTCAATACATGCACGCAGAGCAGCCCCCAAATGGCAAAGACACCCGATATACGCTCCAAAGACTTCATGTATATCGAATGCAGCCCCAAAGACCTTTTTCAAACAGCATGGCTAATGAACACATGGAGTTTAACAATATCAAAATACACATGTCATAATCTCATATCATTATCAAATAAAACTTATTTTCACTTCACAAGCATTGTTCCCTAAAAATATTTTTGTATAAGATG
This sequence comes from Pontederia crassipes, assembly GCA_030549335.1. NCBI lineage: Eukaryota > Viridiplantae > Streptophyta > Magnoliopsida > Commelinales > Pontederiaceae > Pontederia > Pontederia crassipes. The sequence continues at coordinate 11,394,290 of JAUKPH010000017.1, forward strand.
TTATTCCATCTCATATGAAATCCTTGAAACATATCATAAATACTTTCCATATCTCAAGATATGTTTCAATAATAACAATAATAAGCTTTGCTTGAGACAATACCATAAATAAAAGAATTAACATATAATATTTTGCTATGTTGTAAATTTACTCACTAACCTTTTACTTTATCACTTCAAGGAGGTTTATTAGATTTTTCTCCCTTTCACTTGCAACTTGATGTTTTTTTACAAGCAATAACGCCTTTTTACTTTTTAGTCACTAATAAGGTAATATGCAATGCATGCTCATGATGCATGAATGATTATGCACCCTAAAATGCATGTAATGCTCTCTAATACCAATTTCTAGCTTCGGTGTTCATATTCATTAGTTATTCCATACTTGAAACTTTTCAATTTCCCCAAAGCCTAACGAGGTGTTGTTTCAAGATTTCAGATTGAGTGTCTGTCAATAAATAATTCATAACTTCTTAATCACATAGACAAATCTTATGATTCTGGATTAGTTAGAAACTAGACATACGAAAGTTTTCAATCCCCAAATATCACTATCAAATTTCAAGTGAGTAAGTTAGGACATCCCAAGCAATCTGACCTAGGATTTGTGCCCTGGCAGACTGTATGTCACTGAAATATTGATTTATATGTTTCTTCATACTTGTCCATTTAACTAGGGCATAATTTTCCTGAAATCTAGACTTCATTAGTAGTTTTTCATAAAAATTAGAGAATTTAACTCGCTATACAAACTTATAACAAAAATAGTTAATTTGGGTCGCAATCTGTAAATGTCCTGGAATCTGACAGAAGCATCACTATGAAATGAAAAATTCATTTCTCCCCAAATACAAGTTCAAATAGAATGATTCCACCTCTCACTGAACCCTTAAAATGTCTATTTAAACATATCCAAATTTCAAACCCTATTCACTCTATTCGAATCATGCCCTAATTTACAATCAAGACTTATATCAGACTCGGGACAGGATGAGTGACATGCGAAGTTAAGTTCATAACTTCCTCTATAGAACTCCTTTTTAGGTGATTCCAGAGGCCATGGAAAGCTAACTTCGAATGGATGAAATATACAAAATTTCATAATTTATGGTTCCATTATCACCATGTAATGATTCTCTCAATCAGAAGAAAATTTGTCGAATCAAAACTCACCTGAAACAACCAATGTTCCCGATTTTCCCCAGGGCGGTTCGCTCGAGTTCTTCCTCTGGTAATTTTCTACGGTGAAAATATAATGTTAAGTGGCTTATATATTTTTCTCAAAATTTTCTGAGGTCTTATGAAGGTTTGGAAAAATATCCCTTTGAGCAGCTCTCACTTGACTGCTTCAGCTGCTTGAAACTTAAGTGATGACCAATCACATTTTTTTGCCATAACTAAGTGTTTTAACCCTAATTACGCTTACTTAATCCTATTTGAACATATATATTATAATATTTAGAAATTTTATGATTTATTCCTAATAATCTTATATAATTACTTTGTAAAGTTTATCGGTAATTAAGTAGTCATTATGCACTAATCGAAATATCAATTACTATATACAAATATCACTAAATGGACATCCAAACTAACTTAGTATGTTAATTAAATGCATGATTATGCACAAATGATATTTCTAGGGCACGTCCATGACACAATATGATCTTGTAATCCTTATGTTTCTTCCATCTAATAAAATTCTACGTCACCTTAAATTTTTCGAGTTTTCTTACGGTGCATAATTTCTCTCGTGAAGAAATCCTAACAAACTAGTATCAGAGCGAGGCTTCATCGTCGATCCTCCGTCAGACAAAGAGATGGCATCACACAACGCGAACATCGAGAAATTTACAGGGCGAAATAATTTTAGTCTCTAGCAAATCAAGATGAGGGCACTTCTGTAATAACAAGGAGTCTGGGTGCCGACTCACAAACGTATCGAAGAACAAACCAAAGGAGGAAAACTCGAAGGGCAAAGAAAAAGAGTCCGTCCTCACAAATTTGACGGTATAAGAGGAGAAAGCGCATTCTATGATCCTGTTGTGTCTGGCGAACAAGGTGATTATCAAAGTCGTTGATCAATAAATGACGACTGGTCTGTGGTCGAAACTTGAGAGTTTCTACATGACCAACTCTCTGACCAACAAGCTGTTGTTGAAGCAACGTCTATTCGCCCTCCACATACAAGAAGGTACTCCTCTGAAAGATCATCTTGATCAGATGAATACTCTGTTGATAGAATTACGAAATATAGATATGAAGATTAAGGATGAAGATGTCACCCCACTTCTATTAGTGTCTCTTCCCCTGTCATATGAAAATTTCATTTAGTATGTTATCATCGAAAGAGACACAATTACTCTGAAAGAAGTAAGATCGAATCTACATACTCGTGAACTTCGTCGTAAGATGTCTAGAAAGGCTCTAGAGACCCAAACCATAGGGTTGGTGACAACCGTAGAGAAGGAACATCATCCAAACCCTAAGAAGGGTAAGTCGAAGAAGAAGGACGTCAATCCGAATGACATATGCAACTACTGCAAAGAACCTAATCATTGAAAGAAGGACTGACCCAAGAAGAAGAAGAAGAAGAAAGACACGGTTGCTGTAGTAGCACACCAGAATAGTGAATCTGATGATGATTTGACTCTCATGGTGTCTGATCAGAGATGCTTGGAGGAGAGTTGAGTTCTAGATTCAGGATGTTCCTATCACATGACTTCACACAGAGAGTGGTTCTCAACTTATCAGAATATTAATGGCGAAAATGTCATCATGGGCAATGATACAACCTGTAAAATAATTGGAATAGGCTCAATTTAGATCAAAACTCATGACAATCAGGTGAGGACATTAACAGAGGTTCGTCATATTTCGCAACTGAAGAAAAATTTGATATCATTAGGAGTTCTGAGCTCTAAAGGATGTCGGATGAATGCTGCAGGAGGTGTTCTCATAATCACCAAGGGTGATGTTGAAGACATGAGAGGAGACAGACTAAAGTCCTTGTACATACTATAAAGCACAATAATTTCTGGTGTGGCTGCAGTAGATGGTTCATCCAAATTAGAATTAGAAGAATCCAAGTTGTGTCACATGCGACTTGAACATACGAGTCAGAAAGGGATGGACATTCTCAGTTAGCGCAATCTTTTGGATGGTCAAAAGATATATGAAATCGGATTCTGCAAGCATTATGTTTTTGGCAAACAAAAATAACATCAATTCAACAAAGTCATGCAGTTTTTTTAAGACGAAAGCAACACTCGATTACATCCACGTTGACTATTGGGTTCCATCTCGTGTTCCATCTCTAGGAGGTTCTAGATACTTCTTATGATAGATGATTACTCAAGGATGACATAGGTGTTCATGATAAAGCACAAGAGTGAGGCATTCGAAGCTTTCAAACAAGAGAAAACTCTGGTGGAATCAGGCATCGAGAAAAGTGAAACGTCTTCGTACCGATAATGGCTTGGAGTTCTATTCATCTGAATTTGATCGGTTCTACAAAGATGAAGGCATTTCTAGGCATCACACCGTTAGAGATACACCATAGCAGAATGGTGTAGCAGAACGCATGAACAGAACTTTTCTGGAGAGGGCACGGTGCATGCTCTCTAATTCTGGTTTGAACAAGTTATTCACAGCATGCTATCTCGTCAATCGGAGTTCTGCAACTGTGCTCGATCCGAAGACTCCCATTGAGGTATACTCAAAAAATTCTACTGAATATATTAATCTGAGAGTCTTTGGCTATCTAGCATATTATCATATCAATGAAGGAAAACTGAAACTGAAGGTCAAAGAAGTAGTCTTTGTGGGATATGGTGCAAGTGTAAAAACTTCAGAATCTGGTGTCCTTCGGGGCAGAAGGTTATTCACAGCAGAAATGTATCTTTTGATGAGATGTTTATGCTCAAGCAAAACTCAGATGTTGTTGACTCAGCAGAGGAGGGTGTTAACAAACATGTGGAGTTTGAATTAACTCCAATTCGGAATGGGGCAGAAGAATTTTTTTAGGCTGAACAACCAAAGTATGAAGAGCAAGCAAAAGAAGCAACGACAAGTCTAGCTGTTGGACATGCACACAGACAAGAAGGTCCTTCTAAGCGTTATGGCTTTAGGACATAATTGCATATGCATTCCAAGTAGATGAAGAGGTGGAGTCGCCAGAGCTATCAAGCTATAAAAATGCTATCGCATGTGCAGAATCATAATCGGGACTAGTGATGACAGAGATTGTTAGATATCTTATTGGAGAATTCAATTCAAGATGGAGATTGTTAATAATGCCTTGAATCCTACTCCAACAGAAAACCCATTTGGACCCAAACTCCGAAATAAAAGAAAATATGTCTGACATATTTTGTATATTTACTTATCATTAGATTGTTAAGGAATTGATTTATTTCCTTATCAGAAGATAGATGTCTTATTTTTGAAAGTAATATAGAGTCTCATTTGGTCTGTAATTCCTATAATCTGTTGAAGGGGGTGCCTATATAAAGTCTCTAAGGGTCCAAGGAGAAAGACAATTTGATTTTGTAATCCTCTTCTGTTTCTTGGGTATTCTCGCGATGCATAATTTATCTCGTGCATAAATCCTAACAAAATTTGTAAAAGTTATCAAACTTACGTCGGAGCAATATTATTCACAGTGACCACCTCATTGTCGTGGAATCCTTCACTGTCGGACGAAGATGAATCATTCTCTGAAGCTGGAGTGGATTGAGAAGGTCCAGGATGATCAACAGGCATTGCTGAAGAATAAATTATTAGTTAATACCAACTCAAACTAAATAAATGGTATATGCATTAAATGATACACCCACTAAAGTTCTCACCATGTGAAGTAGTTATCGGTGTATGATTTGTGGCAAGCCAATCATCGTCGTGTGATGATGCCAGCTCATCGATCGAGTGAACGTCAAAAATGTGATGATCCACCTACTTGAATATCACCATTAAAATAAAAAATGATTAATGCAATTACATGATCAAATTTAAAAAATAATAAATGTATCACCTGACGTAATATGATGCGATGACCGAACGCTAGACACGTCTGCATGTCTTGATGACGACATAGCTACTATCACAAAAAAAATAGTTAAAATTCGGGTTGCATATAAAAGATGAATTAAATACACAGAAATTAATCTAGTGTAATAGGGGGCGCATGTCGACCATCGTCATGTGATTGTAATAACTCTCCAATGAATCACTTACTATGTGTCCCGTCGATGATGCAAAAGCTATCAACATTAAAAGTACGTAATAAATATATCATCATAAATTAATAAGTATATCGATATAAAAAAAATACAAAATGATGACCGATCAACATGAGAATTAACAAATGCAGTATGTGTAGTGGTGGCAACCGCCGGTGTTCGGGGCGGGGGACACCACCCCCGCCCCGACCCCGACAACTCGCCTCCGCCCCCAACCCCGCCCCGAATCCCCGATTCGGGGGAAATTTTAACCCCCGCCCCGATCCCCGCGGGGCCTCGAATCCCCGCGGGGAATCCGAATCCCCGCGGAGGGGGGCGAGAGCGGCGTCGAGGGCGAGAGAATGGTGGCGGGGGCGAGAACGGCGTCGAGGGCGAGAGAACGGTGGCGGGGGCGAGAGAACGGCGGCGAAAAGGGGCGAGAGAGCACGGTGGCGGGCGAGAGAGCACGGTGGCGGGCAAGAGCGCGGTGGAGGCGGGACGAGAGAGCGGCCGCGGCGGGCGAGGGCACGGCGGCAGCGGGCGAGAGCACGGCGGTGGGGGCGAGAGCAGCGGCGGTCGAGAGCGGCGACGGGTCAAGAGACCGGCGGAGGGGTGAGAGAGAGCCGGCGGGTGCGAGAGAGCGGCAGATCCGTGCGGATCTGGCCGTATCCGCGTCGGATGCAGCCGATCTCGGAGGCGGACGAAGAAGAAGAGAGAGAGGAGGGAGATATCGGATGTGGCAGATCCGTGTGGATCTGGCCGGATCCACGTCGGATGCAGCCGATCTCGGAGGCGGACGAAGAAGAAGAAGAGAGAGAGGAGGGGGATATCGGATGCGGCAGATCCGTGCGGATCTGGCCGGATCCGCGTCGGATGTAGCCGATCTCGGAGGCGGACGAAGAAGAAGAGAGAGAGAGGAGGGGGATCTCGGATGCGGCTTATCTCGGATGCGACCGATCTCTTCTTCGATGGCAGAGGCGGACGGCGCCGTGGACGAAGAAGAGAGAGAGGAGGGGGCGACTGCGCGGACGAAGAAGAGAGGAAGAGAGAGAGGAGGGGGATCTCGGATGCGGCTGATCTCGGATGCGACCGATCTCTTCTTCGATGGCAGAGGCGGACGGCGCCGTGGACGAAGAAGAGAGAGAGGAGGGGTCGGACGGCGCCGTGGACGAAGAAGAGAGAGGAGGGGGCGATTGCGTGGACGAAGAAGAGAGGAAGAGAGAGAGAGAGGAGGGCAGCCTGCGGTCGAGTCATTGAAAGAAAAAAAGAGTAATCTCGGCCATCAATCAAGCATCGAATGGCCAAGAAATATCGACATTTGGCCCCCATCGGAGAATCGGGGCCCCGACGGGGCGAGGGGAACTACCCTCGCCCCGATCTCCGAAAGAGGGGGCGGGGTAGTTTGGCCCCCATCCCCACCCCCGCGGGGAAAAAATTCCCCGAAGATGGGCCCCGAATGGGGAATCCCCGCGGGCCCCGCGGGGGTGGGGAATATTGCCACCCCTAAGTATGTGAGTGCCAAGCCACTAATTATGGAAGTATTTCACTGATCAGAGTGCTAAGGTATAAAATCTAGGGACCCAAGTATTTAGTGATAATTTAGTTCAGAAATGTTAATGTTTACAAAAAATTTTATCTTCTTTTCTTTGTTCGCGCATTTCTATTTAAAACAAAATCATGAAAACATACGCAAGTATTAAAGCTAAAAACTTCTCTCATTTACTTCATAAATTCATCCTGATCGCTTCCTAAGGCCTTTGATCTCGTGTTATTTTGTAATGCTCTTATCATAACAATTGTACATCTACAGCAGAAGAACGAAAAAAATTATGGACTGAAGAATGAATCAAGAATTTTAAGGCGATGCAAAATTTTAGATGAAAACAGAAGAAAATTACAACTCATATGATTTTCTATTCGAATCCCTAGGAGGTTTATATGAGTACTCCTTTTATTGATGATATGAATTATAAATTTATTGACGTTTTGAATTAATCCTTCAAAATTAGGACGTCTATCTTGTGATAAGGAACTAAATTAATTCTGAATCACAAATAAAATTCACCATAATATTTTGCTGTGTAGATGCTTTCTACTTCGGAGTGTCTTGGAATCAAGTGAATTTTTAATTGGGGTAGAATTCAAAGTATTATTAACACAAGGTTGCCCAAATTTTTTTATGTTGTTTAGCATAATATTATGAAATAAACTCATATTCTCACTTTTATCCTTAAACCAAATAACACCTCATTTTAAAATAAAAAAAAAACAGAATTTTTTTGTTAGAAGTATAGTCCATAATGTGCTAAGATTAGTTTACCATTAAGTTTTTGAAAAAAAAATTAGCCTTGGAAAAATACAATTAACATCTCTGTAATTTATTCTTGCATCTAACTCTAAACTATAAATTTATAAATTTTAATCGTCGAACTTATCTAAATTTAACAATTTAGTCCTTTCATTTAATTATGAAATATCATTTTTACCCTTAATTTCATATTACAATAAAAATATTTTAAAAATAAACAGATAATCATACAAATGAAATATTAATTTAGAATAATATTTTTACACAATACTATGCTTATGTCAATATTTTTTCATATTAAAAGTAAGTAGCAAGAATGTCATTCATAGTTATTAGAAAAAGAATTTAACATTAAATTAAAGTTAACAGAAGCATTTAAGTGTCAGATTTAAATAAATTTGAAATATGAAATTTATAAATTTTTAATCTACTATTAAATGTGAAAAAAATTATAATTGAGATGGCTTTAAAAAAATAACTCAAAAATAAAATGGAGGACCAGACCAAGTCGGACACCTGGAATTACCAGGGAGACTGGTCCACTCCTGGCTGGCTAACCGAAAACGGCCCGGACTCGGAACACCGACAATAACGACGCCGCCAACACGGAGTCAAAAGGCCGTATTCCTCTTTCGTCCTTCCTCCCCATACGAATTGCTCCAACTTTGTAGTCAAAAGCTTTTCTCCCTTTTGTTTTTTTTCTTTCTTTCTTTCTTTTGTATTATTGGTTTGCCCTCCATCTTCCCCACGTGTTCACAACACACAATTTTATATTTCGATTGGTTAATTGTGAGTTCCCATTAAACCTCCACTCATAATAACCATATCCAATCTATCCATAAAGCAATAAATTTAAGCATCGATTCATGAATGGACTATTATTATTATTATTATTATTATTATTATTATTATTATTATTATTATTATTATTATTATTATTATTATTATTATTATTATTATTATTATTATTATTATTATTAGAAGAAGAAGAAGAAGAAGAAGAAGAGAAAAAAATATTATTTAATGTTGTAATTACAATTTTACTAATGGCTAATAATCTTCGGAGAGTGAAAAATATATGAGAACTAATTCGTTCATAGTTTTGGTGCAATGAGTAGGTGAGAGCACAAATCTCAACTCCAATTCGCATTCTAGTGCTTTAATCCATTTTATTTTCACGTGTCGAATTCATAGGCCTTATTGAGGAAAAAAAATCACTTTTGTCGTGTCTTATTTCCGGAGGCCTAATTAAAAAAGGAAAAAGAAAAAAAATAAAAGCGAAGGCCTCGCTCCGCTTCCTTTTCCCACTCGTATACGAAACACACACGTAGCCGGAATAACAGTATATATAAGAACAACAATTCAACCCCCCAAAAATAACACCCACAATAACCCCGCATCACTTACTACACCAACTGAAGCATGTCGTTCATGTCGAGCTCGTCGCACTCGTCCATGGAGATCAACGTCGTCTCCGCCGAGGGCCTCCGGCTCGCGGGTCGCCGCCCGGGGAAGTCCGCGTTCTTCGTCGCCGTCCGCACGGGCTCCCGCGTGCACGAGGCGGGGACCACCGACGCCTCCGACCGCGACGCCGGCCCCCGCGGCTGCCCCTCCTGGAACCAACAGCTGAACCTGCCGCTGCCGCTGCTGGCCAGCTCCATATCGCTGGAGGTGCGCTGCGGGAGCGTCGCCGGCGCCAGCTCGAAGGCGGTGGCCGCGGTCACCGTGCCGCTGTCGGACTTCGCCGGCGCCGGTCCCGAGGGGCACCTGCACCTCCTCAGCTACAGGCTCAGGGACGAGCGGGGGGAGAGCAACGGGATCATTCACTTCTCCGTGAGGGTTTTCGGGGTCGCCGCCCGACGTCACATGGAAAGACCACCGGCGCCGGCGACGTGTCGCACCGGGTTGGGGTATGAGCGGCAAAAGATGACCGCCGCCGGCGGCGGCGGCGGCGGCGCGGCGGTGGGGTATCCTCTAGATTACGGACGCCGCGTGGGAGCGGTTTGGTCCAAATAAGTAGTCAACGCTCGCTTTATCCATTTATTCTTTCTTTTTGGGCGGTTTCGTCCAAACGGCGCCTTGTTAGAGTTTATGAAGATGTAATGATATATAAGAAGATTAATTGAGTTTTGTAAATGACAAAAAAATATATTTAGTCAGCAATTCTTGTAGTGAATCGTGAGTCAAATATTTGTTACGAGTAATCGAAAGAAAAAAATTTGTTGTTACGAATGCTTCGAGCCTTCTTGTTGGTAATAATGTATGGCATCTTTGGTAATTCTAAAAACAATAATTAAACTATGCAATCCCTTTTGTTGTTATTTAAGATTTTAATTTCTGAGAATTTATAGGAATTTATAACCGATAAAAATTAATCGATATACCATGCATATGTATATGTATGTAATAAAGTATAGAATAAATAATAAAATAATCAATTATCGTTAGGAAACTAATCAATAATTATACTATTTTATTAGATTTAAGAAATACGTGGATATATAGTCATTGATAAATATTTTTTTTTAGACAAATTTATAATGAATTCAGTATTATCATTGATGCATGGGCGATAATTCATATATGTAAACTCACTTTGGATGCCCACAATTCTCAATCTTTAATTTTTTAAATTAAATTGTATCAATGTAGATTAAATTGCAGGTGATTTTTGTCGAGTTAAAAATATAACAAATATTGGAGGGAGGATACCATTTTTTTTTATATTTCCTTTTCACGTTAAACAGAATTGGGGTAAAGTTCCATTGCGAGGAAAGAGAAACATTAGTAGAAGCATAAATTTTATGGTACACTATCTTTTAACATCCAATTGTTATATTAAAATTTTCTTTAGTATTTTATTTTCATTAATTAAATTCAATCCAAAGAAAAAAAGATGGTAAAACTTATTTAAGTTTTTCAGTAAAATAACACTGTTAATGGGCCGGAATCTGAAATGGGCCACATTATGGATCAACGATGCGATCAGAGATTACCTTTGGCAAATATTAACGTTCAGGATTCGTCGTCGCCGCTGGTTTTGAATCAGATCCGTCCAATTTGGGATGAAGTCGGCCGTGATCATTCGCTTACGTTTCCGAGCGTCACGACAAGAGAAAGAACACAAATTTCATTGGTACTTGTTATTTTTATAGATAGGGATACGAGAAAACAAATGACTTTTAAAAAAAAACAGATAAGCATGTGCGAAATCGTACAAAATAAAATATGGCCATCTTTTACATTAATTATTTTACCATTTAATTTTGATTATTAACATGTTATATAAAATGTGATTGAATTAACGATAAAATAATTTTTAAAAAAAATAAGTAGTTATTAAAATTTTAGAAGTGATAATAAGAAGACCCTAAAATGACGAAATGATAAAAAAAATCATGCCTCTTTTTTATAGACTGAATGATGTCCGGAATAAATCATTTCATGTTGTATAGTTTAATAAGGATATATCTTGTAGAACACAACGAAGGCCTCTATACATTCTTAGAATTTCTTTTGTCGATGGGTGATAGAGAGGAGTAATTAACTATTAATTTTAATTAGATTGCTTTTGTTGACACGTAGTTAACCAATCCATTCAAAGAGAGAGAGAGGGGGAGAGAGAGGGGGGAGGGAGAGAGAGTAACGCTCCCAAATCGATCAACACTACGTGGCGAGGATCTATTCGAATACGCTACAAAAACTCAATAACATAAACTGAAACTTAACCAAATCTCAAATAAAGACAATGACATGTCATAACAAAAGCAAAGAATGAAAGATAAAAATATCATCAAAGTGAAAGTCCCAAAATATTACAAAGTCCATAATGTCCATAAGGTCTGAATTACATCAAACTCATAATATGAAAATAAAGATAAAGATAACTAGGCCCTCTCTTGATTCATGTGCTTTTGCATCGCTGGTCGCGACACACGATCTCGACATCATCACTGACCTAGCCATGTGGAAATCAACACAGGGAAGGAGGTCCTCCCGTAAGCTATACAGTTTAGTGGGGATCCATAAGTGTACAATGCATAATAATAATTAGCAATTGGCAGAATTAGTAATCACTTACAATAAGATCAGATTTGAGAGCATAAGATCATTCACTTGATATATCAATGGATACAAGAGATAGATATCATGAGTCTTGTAATCATAAAGAATTTTAGAGATCACGCTGGATCAATAATCATGCCTTGTTCATCATATTCATGTCACTTGTCAATATTCTTTGTGCTCTTACTTTCACTTAACATTAGGTGTCTTTGGATGACTTCATCTTGGGGGATTTACGCCAGAGCAATCAATACAACCTCGTGCAGCCAATGGGAGTTCAATCCATGGCCAAGGGAGCGACCCAAACATGATAAGCACGCAACTCCAGCTCTGACCATCACTTTCATAAATATGTTCATGCCTTATTTACTTAATCACTTATCACATTGCCATACTTGCATATCATGATAGGATTGGATCATAGAACAGATAAAGATAAGATCACGGATTCATTCACATAACATTCCAGTCAGTAAAGAGTAACGCAATACAAACATAAGAAGGGTATAGATCAAATTAACAATCAATTAGCAATCAATATGCAATCTGACAGATATCGGTCAACCGGCCCTCTCTGGGCGGTCGACCGTTTTTCGGACATCGGTCGACTGATATCTCTGAATCGACCGACCGATAGCACTTAGATTAAATCGAACTTCGATCGGCCGAACGATACAAGACTCGGGAGGTTGATCGGTCGACCGGTCTACAAGGATCGATCGACCGATAATCTTATCACCGGTCGACCGATATACAGGATCGGTCGACGGTCTGTATGAAAATAGAAATCGGACAGAATGACATTAACTACGAATTTCAATCTAAAATTGCAATCCAGGCATTCAATCAAACATCTAAGCATGAAGGACTAATACATAACATATATACAATCATAAGAGTCATAGAACATGCATCAAACACATGAAAAGCAATCAATCATTCCATTCCATACTTCACTTCCATCAAAAACACTTTTCATATGAAGAACCCTAATTCCAAATCAATTTCTAATCATGTTATACAGAGAATTTCGATATCACCCACCTTATTTCGTGATTGATCCTAGCTTGAACTTTTCTCTTCACCAACAGTCACTTCTCTTTAGTGTTCTCCACCTACATAGCATTCCCATGGAAAGGAGAAATGAGGATGGACATAGAACTCAAAAGTTGCAGAATTGAAGATGAACTTAGCCGCAAAACCTTGCTGGAGAGCCCCCTTCTTGTTGGATGAAATGCCTTAGAAGGATGAGAGAGAAGTGATGGAGAGAAATGAGGGTGGCTAAGGGAGGCTTAAGGGCAATTAGCCTTTTTATATGGTGGTTGTAGGGCTATTAGGCTAATGGGCTCACTAATTAGGCTATGCTAATTGGTCTTTTACAACTTAATTCCATTTTCTATTTGTTTTGTTTTCTATATTTTTTTTAAATGGTCTGAGTATTACATTATTACCCCCTTAAAATAAAATTCGTCCTCGAATTTTGCACTAAGTGGAGGTCTTACCGAATAGATGCGGGAACTCTTGGCGCATCTCTGACTTGAGTTCTCATGTGGCTTCATCGCCGTGATGATAACGCTAGGCCACTCTAACCATGGGCACATCTTTATCCTTCTGACGATGTAACTTCCGCTCCACTATATGAGTCGGATACTCCGCGAAGGTCAAATCTGCAATTAGATTTGGCTCTTCGATTCGTAAGACATTAGCAGCATCGTGCTTGTACTTCTTCGGCATGGAGACATGGAACACATTATGCACTCGCCCATAGGAAGGTGACAATGTTAGCCTGCAAGATGCTTCGCCTACTAACTCGAGTACCTCAAAGGGTCTCACATACCGAGGGCTGAGCTTCCATCGCTTACTGAACCTCATCACTCCTTTCATAGGAGAGACCTTCAACAGAACCTGATCACCAGCCTGAAAGATCTGCTCACGTCTGTTCTTGTCCGCATAACTCTTCTGCCTGCCATGAACTGTCTTCATCCTCTGCTTGATCAGTTCTACTTTCTCAGCGTACTCTACAACCTCATTCACCTCTTCCTTGCTCATGATCTTCTCCTCACCTACTTCACCCCAATGAGCGGGTGAACGACAAGGTCGGCCATATAAAGTCTCGAAGGGCGCCATGCCGATACTAGAGTGGTAGCTGTTATTATAAGCAAACTCGATCAGATGAATATGCTCATCCCAGCTACCTTGTCAATCTAGTGCACAAGCTCGCAACATGTCCTCCAGTGTCTGTATAGTCCTCTCAAACTGCCCATCAGTCTGAGGGTGGAAAGCGGTGCTGAAGTTCAACCTGGTGCCAAAGGTCTCCTACATGCTCCTTCAGAATCTGGCAGTGAATCTGAGTTCTCAGTCTGAAACGATCGATGCCGGAATGCCATGTAGTCTAATCACCTCTCTCACATACAAGTCCAATAAGCTCTCTACCGATTGCTTCCATCGGATAGAGATGAAGTGCGCTGCCTTAGTGAATCTATCCACCACCGCCCATATGGCATCATGACCATTCTTAGTCCTGGGCAAATTGGATACAAAATTCATAGTGATGTTATCCCATTTCCACTGTGGGACATCTAGAGACTTCAACTTCCCGTAGGGCCTCTGATGTTCGATCTTCACTTGCTGGCATACTAGACATTTGGACACGTACTCAGCTATCTCCCTCTTCATGTCTGGCCACCAGTAGCTGCGTTGCACATCCTTGTACATCTTCGTGCTGCCATGATGGATAGCAAACTCGGACTTGTGGCACTCGTCCATAACCTCTCGTCCGATGATGGCATCTGTGGAAATCCATAACTTGTCCCTATACCGTATCCCTCCATCTGCAGATACCTGAAAATCCTTCGATTCCTGTTGGCATCTCTTCATCACCTTTTAATACTCCGGATCCTCCTTCTGGGCGACTATGATCCTGTCAATCATGCTAGGCCTCATCTTATGCATCATCCATATCGCTCCGTTAGTGCCAAGTCTGGGACACCACTGGTCTAACTTCTACAACATCTCATACTCCCGTACTCGGATGTAGGCTAAGGAACCTTCCCACTTCCTGCTTAGTGCGTCGGCCACTGAATTTGCTTTACCGGGGTGGTAATTAATAGCAAATTCATAGTCCTTCAACAATTCCAACCAACGGCGCTGTTGCATATTAAGATCTCTCTGATCAAAGATGTATTTGAGACTCTTATGATCTGTAAAGATCACAAAAGTCTCTCCATAAAGGTAGTGCATCCATATCTTCAAAGCAAAAACTATGGCAGCTAACTCTAGATCATGAGTGGGGTAGTTCACTTCGTGCTTCTTCAACTGTCGCGAAGTATAGGCCACCACCTTACCATGCTGCATGAGTACACACCCTAAGCTTATCCCATACGCATCGCTGTAAACTACATACCCTCCGCTGCCCGTCGGGATAGTGATGACAGGTGCTGACGTCAGGCGATTCTTCAGTGTCTGAAAGCTCTACTCACACTTATCAGACCAGATAAACCTCTCAGCTTTCTTTGTGAGGTTCGTGAGTGATGCTGCAATCTTGGAGAAATCTCTTATGAACTTCCTATAGTAACCTGCCAGTCATAGAAAGCTGCGGATCTCAAATGCGTTCTTCGGCCGTGCCCAATTAGTCACTGCTTCCACCTTAGCAGGGTCCACTGAGATGCCCTTCTCGAAAACTATATGTCCAAGAAACATGATCTCCTTCAGCCAAAACTCACACTTAGAGAATTTGCCATACAACTTGTGTTGGCGCAGAGTCTCCAACACTATTCTGAGATGCTCCCGATGCTGCTCTGGGCTGGACGAGTAAATCAGGATATCATTCACAAACACTATAACGAATTGGTCCAAATAGGGTCTGAAGATCCTATTCATCATGTCCATAAATGCTGCAGGAGCGTTCGTCAGTCCAAATGGCATCACCAAAAACTCATAGTGAACATACCTAGACCGAAAAGCTGTCTTCGGTATGTCCTCCTCAGCAACCCTCAGCTGATGATAGCCGCTCCGCAGGTCGATCTTGCAGAATACTGATGCCTTGGACAACTGGTCAAAGAGATCATCAATGCGGGGTAAAGGATACTTATTCTTCACCGTCACCTTGTTAAGAATCATGTAATCAATGCAAAGCCGTACTGAATCATCCTTCTTCTTCACGAACAGTACAGGTGCTCCCCAAGGTGAGACACTTGGCCGAATGAAGCCCTTGTCTAACAGCTCCTGTATCTACTTCTTCAACTCATGCATCTCCGCAGGTGCCATGCGGTACAATACCTTGGAGATGTGTGCGGTGCCAGGTAGAAGATCGATCTTGAAGTCCACCTCACGCCTTGATGGCAATCCTGAAGTGTCTTCAGGGAAAACATCTGGGAACTCACGCACTACATCTATCTGTTGTAGTGCGGTGGCTGGTGCGTCGGTCTTCACCACACTTGTCAAGTATGCATTGCATCTCTTCTGGATCATCTTTTGCGCCTTCATAGTCGAAACGATCACATTCTTGCTCTTCGATGGAGTACCCCTGATGACTGCTTTTGGCTTACCCTGTGCACCTATTATGATCTTCTTCTGTTTGCAATGTAAAACTGCATCATGGTAAGAAAGTCAGTCCATCCTTAGAATAACATCGTAGTCCGTCATCGGTATGACGATGAGATCTACAGAAAAATTTTTCTTCTCTATGATGACAGGTACATTCAGGATGTACCTGGCCGTGCGAAGGTCTCCCATGGGAGTGCTCACCCTCATGGCATGAGGCATCTGCTGCAAAGGCAAGCTAAGAGCTTGGGCGCACGACTCTGAAATAAACGAGTGTGGCCCCTGAGTCAAACAAGATAATGGCAGACACAGCAGCAATAGGAATAGTACCTCTGATAACATCATTATCATTCTGCTCTGCATGTGCCTCCATGTGATGCACCCTGCCCTGGGCCACAAGGTTTGCGCCTCCTGCCCATCGGTTCTCACGACCCCTTCTAGGAGGCTGGGGGCAGTTTCGGGCAAAATGTCCGAATTGTTCACACTGGATGCATGCACCAGTCCTTAAGCGGCATTCACCATCATGATATCGTCCACACTGAGGACAGTACGGCCTCTGTGGAACTACTGGTGCTGGTGGCTGAGGCTGACGTGGAGGAGGTGGCAGCTGCCTCAGAGGCTATTACATAAGACGTGAGTTAATTTTCACGATGACATATTCTTAGTTAATATTTTTGAAATCTTTATACCTGATGCTGTGCCGGTGCTAGGCGATGGGGAGGTGGAGCATAGCGATGGGTCTCTCTCTGATGATAAGACATGTAGCGGCGATCGTAACGATCATCCCTCCGGAATGGTCGGCGATCATCGGTCCGAAATCGATGTGGCTCCGCTGGCTTGGCAAGTGCTCTGGCCTTGCGCTCCGCCTGATCCTTCTCCATGCGTTTGGCTAGTCTCATCGCTTTTTCCAAGGTATCACAGTCCCCAGTCAGAACTTCAGTCTTCAGATCCGGTCGCAGACTATTGATGAACTTGTTTGCCCTTATGCATCCTTCAAACGGCATAGAACAATATTGCTCCAGCGTGACAAACTGCTCGTGGTACTCCCCCACTATCATGGTCCCCTGGACGAGTGCTAAAAAGTCCTCATGTTTGCTTTCCCGATCGTCAATAGGAGTGTATCGCTCTGCAAAGGCCATCTTAAACTCCTCTCATGAGATCTCTTCTTCCTCTAGTCCCCTGAACCTGGTGGCTCTAGTAATCTTCCACCAATACATGACAGAGTCGGTGATCAGATGAGCAGCGTATAGCATCTTCCGTTCTTCGGCACACTTCATCAGCTTAAAGTCTTGGTCCAGAGTCTCTATCCACTATTCAACTTTGAAGAAATCTGGCTTGCCCTCAAACTGAGGCGATTTCAACCTCAGAAATGCCTCTAAAGTATCCTCAGAAACTGCCTGTCGAGGTCCCCGCACGCGACATCGGATTGTGGGCTGGCCGCCTCCCGTCTGACTACCCTCCAGTGGGTCAGTCTCATCAAAAAACTCGTCATGCGATGGTGCTTTCGCACTATGGCCCCGTCCTCGACCGCGGGTGGGAGAGAAACCTCGACCACGGCCTCGTCCTCAGCCCTGCTGGGCTAAAGCCTGGAACTTAGTAATTGGGCCCTCTGGGTCTTCTGGCACCTCAGAAGCATTATAGGCCGATACGGCCTCACGCTCCTGAATCCTCTCAGAGCGTCTCGACATCTTATCCTTTAATCATGAAAAGAAACAATACATTAGAACAAATATCATATCATGAACATGAATCTGAGTCACAATTCTCTTTTGGTGGAGAGTGTGACGACAGCTCAGCGATAGCACATGAACCCCTCTTATACCATACCATACAATAGGACATCAAAAGAGTTCGAACTGCGACTCTGATACTAAAAATGTAATGCCCCCAAATCGACCAACGTCACGTGGTGAGGATCTATTTGAAGGCGCTATGAAAACCCAATAACATAAACTAAAACTTAACCAAATCTCAAATAAAGACAATGGCATGCCATAACAAAAGTAAAGAAGAAAAGATATAAATATCGTCAAAGTGAAAGTCCCAAAATATTACAAAGTCCATAATGTACATAAGGTCTGAATTACATCAAACTCATAATACGGAAATAAAGATAAAAATAACTAGGCCCTCTCTTGTTTAATGTGCTTTTGCATCGCTGGTCGTGGTACATGATCTCGACACCATCACTGACCTGGCCCTATGAAAATCAACACAGGGGAGGAGATCCTCCCGTAAGCTATACAGCCTAGTGAGGATCCATAAGTGTACAATGCATAACAATAATTAGCAATTGGCAGAATTAGTAATCACTTACAATAAGATCAGATTTGAGAGCATAAGATCATTCACTTGATATATCAATGGATACAAGAGATAGAGATCATGAGACTTGTAATCATAAAGGATTTCAAAGATCACGCTGGATCAATAATCATGCCTTGTTCATCATATTCATGTCACTTGCCAATATTCTTTGTGCTCTTACTTTCACTTAACATTAGGTGCCTTTGGATGACTTCATCTTGGGAGATTTACGCCAGAGCAACCAATACAACCTCGTGTAGCCAATGGGAGATCAATCCATGGCCAAGGGAGCGACCCAAACATGATAAGCACGCAACTCCAGCTCTGACCACCACTCCCATAAACATGTCCATGCCTTGTTTACTTAATCACTTATCACATTGTCATACTTGCATATCATGATAGGATTGGATCATAGGACAGATAAAGATAAGATCATGGATTCATTCACATAACATTCCAGTCAGTAAAGAGTAACACAATACAAACATAAGAAGGGTATAGAGTAAATCAACAATCAATTAGCAATCAATATGCAATCTGACAGATATCGATCGACCGGCCCTCTCTGGGCGGTCGACCATTTCTCGGACACCGGTCGACCGATATCTCTGGATCGGTCGACCGGTTGGTCCTTCCAGCACACAGTGAACAAGTTCTACATACCGGTCCACCGATATCTCTAAATCGGTCGACCGATAACACTTAGATTAAATACGAACTTCGATCGACCGATCGGTCGAACGATACAAAGCTCGGGAGGTTGATTGGTCGACCGGTCTACAAGGATCGATCGACCGATAATCTTATCACCGGTCGACCGATATACAGGATCGGTCGACCGGTCTGTATGAAAATAGAAACCGGACAGAATGACATTAACTACGAATTTCAATCTAAAATTGCAATCCAGGCATTCAATCAAACATCTAAGCATGAAGGACTAATACATAACGTATCTACAATCATAAGAGTCATAGAACATGCATCAAACACATGAAAAGCAATCAATCATTCCATTCCATACTTCACTTCCATCAAGAACACTTTCCATATGAAGAACCTTAATTCCAAATCAATTTCTAATCATGTTGTACAGAGGATTTCGGTGTCATCCACCTTATTTCGTGATTGATCCTAGCTTGAGCTTTCCTCTTCACCAATAGTGGCTTCTCCTTAGTGTTCTCCACCTAGATAGCATTCCCATGAAAAGGAGAAATGAGGGATGGACATAGAACTCAAAGGTTGCAGAATTGAAGATGAACTTAGCCGCAAAACCTTGCTGGAGAGCCCCCTTCTTACTGGATGAAGTGTCTTAGAAAAATGAGAAAGAAGTGATGGAGAGAAATGAGGGTGGCTAAAGCAGGCTTTAGGGCAATTAGCCTTTTTATATGGTGATTGTAGGGCTATTAGGCTAATGGACTCACTAATTGAACTATGCCAATTGGTCTTTTACAATTTAATTTCATTTTCTATTTCTTTTGTTTTCTATATTTTTTTTTAAATGGGCGGGATATTACAATAGAGAGAACATTCGATTCCCATATATGGCGAATGCTTGCACGTCCTTATCCAACATCGCACTCCGTTGGAAACCCCACTGCCACCTTCTCCCACCATCACACTATCAATAATTATTTTATCGTTAATAATGTTTTAGTTGTTGTTGTTGTTCCAATTACATACATGCATCTACCTAATAATTAATCTAATTGGCCACTCAACCACAACACACTCCCATATGCATGATCCTAATCAATCCAAGATCTTGCTTCATTCCACTTCAAATACCAACTCAAACAATGCAAGGACAATTGTTTTAGTTTATCAGCTGGTATACAAACGACGGCATATTGTTAAATAAATATTTTTTTTTCACTTTTGAGGTTTTTTTCATTTATTACAATTGAATTATTCTTGATGCAATTATAAACCTTAGATTCCCAATTAAAAGACTAGGCATGCGTGCTATCGCCACTCAAAGATAATATACGTATTTTATTTTTCTAAGATAAGTGATATATAGAGAATTTTAAAAACAAAGAAGATATACCCTTTTAAGCTTATTAATAATAATTAAAGAATTTGTTATTTCAAGGCAACATAGTGTGATGTTCTATAATTTTTCTCGTCATATGTTTCTGATATTTTTCCTCTTCATTAAAAAATATTCACCCGATATATTTCAAATTTTTTAAATAAAAAAATATTAGGGTATTTTTTCGGAGTCTTAAATTCTATAGATCTTATATAATAACATATTTCTAGGATTATATAAATTAATATTAATCATATATTATATATTTTAACTTTTTCGTCTACGATTTATATGAAATTTCTATAGGCATAATAATATAGATATATTATAGTTAATTATATATATAGGTCTTCGTTCAACTTCTCGGAAACTTTTTTAAGATTTATAAATCCCTTAATTTTTATGTCGAGTTGAATTTTTTTTTCATTACTTAGGTTTTTGCTGCATTAACCATTATATTGTGTATGATGTTTATTTATGCATGCAATTTGTTTATTCTTGCATGCCTCCAAGAAGAAATCGTTCCACCTGTAGTAGAATGTTATATGAGAAAATTTAAATGATCATGAAATACTTGATACGTTGGATATATATTATGGTGTAATAATAATAAGAATAAGAATAATAAGCCTAGAATTTATTTCTTAAGATATAGATACAAACAATGTTAGTGCATATACAAATTTAAAAATAAAATGAGAGAGGAATTTAATGTACACGTTTTACTGTATATATGTTTTTTATTAAATTATTTTATCAATAAGTACGTACGCGTGCATTTACATTTTTTTTTCTTCGTTAAGATTTGTACGGACTTGATTGAGCTGACTTATTCATCCAATTTCGACGAAAAGTCGGACTCCTCAATCACATTATATATAATTTGTACGGTCAAAGGGACGTTTTATGTATATATATATATAATTTAGCAAGAAGGCTTACATGATGTAAGACTATTTAACAAAATTAACATGTCACAAATAATAATAAAAATAATTTAACAAATTTTTTTATGAACCTTAATTTAAGCATCACAAATCATGCTAACATCAGTAATTAAATTTTATAAATTTATACTTTTAAATTAGATGGAAAACAAATTTATGCTTTTAAATTTTATAAATGTATAATTTCTCCAGCTCCACCGCTGTCTCTGGTTTCAGCGGAGCCTTGAGTTGTAAGTTGTCCCAGACCCGGAAGAAGGCGCTCATCATTCACCACCACCACCACTCCCATCTCTCTCATTCGCAGTTCTCCTTCCTCTGCTCACCTTCCAAGCCAAGCAACGCAAAGCTCCCAAAGCCAAAACCCCAATCGCCCCCGCCCCCTCGCTCCGCTGGAATCCACCCACCAGACGCCTTAAAAAAAAGCCCACAGCCTCGCTGCCGGGGAGAGCGACTGGCGAGCAGCCGAGCGAGAAGGAACTATGGGCGACGTTGAGGCCAAGGGACCCGGGAGCGGCCGCGCTGGAGCCGGAGCCGCAGCCGGAGCAGGGGCCGGCGCCGCCCGGTACTACTACGAGTCGTCGGTGGCGGAGAAGAGGAAGTGGAGGCCGTGGCTCGTGCCGACGATCGTTCTGGCGAGCGTGGCGGTCTTCGTGGTGGAGATGTACGTCAACGACTGCCCCGGCCACTACCCGCGGCCCACCGGGGGCTCCTGCATCGGCCGGACCTTCCTCCACCGGTTCTCGTTCCAACCGCTTCGGGAGAACCCTATGCTCGGTCCCTCCTCGTCCGCGTAATCCCCTCTACCTCTTGCTTTCTTCCCAAGGTCTTGGCCAAGTTTGGATTTTTAGTTGTTTAACTCTGGTGGAAAGCGCCTAAAGTACTTTTTTTTCGTGCTCTGTTGCTTTCCAAGGGGTAGCTTTAGCCTTGAGGTGCTGAAAATACTTACTTTTGATCTTTCTCTCTAATTCCTTTTTCATAGAGGTCGAATTTTTATTGCACTTCGTCGAATGGCATGCGTCTTTTGTGGTGTTTAATACTTCAATAGTTACATATTTCGCAGCATTTAATTCGTAGATATGCCAACTTAGTAAAGCTCTTATTTTGTCAGCAGCATACTCCACTGCCTATTAGCTTGACCTTGGATTGTCTGCCTTTTTTCCCTCTGCCTATTCAGCTCACTTATTTAGCTGTTCATATGGCCAGTATCCTGATATCTTTTCTTCGGAGATAAGCATAGTATGTTTTGGATGATCAATTTCAATCATAAAATTCTTGAAGTAGGGATAATGTGTTTAGCTGTGCTTCATGTTGCGAGAAGGTGACCGCAATTTTCACTACCAGAGAAACAAATAAATACTTTTTTTTTGTTAGACATCAGGTATACATTAGCCTTAGTGTTTAGGACTAGAATATCACACTGTTCTTTATGACTGATAAAATTAATTTTTTGCTCAACTATATCCTGTGCTCACTTCTATCTAAGGTACTTTTGAAATTCTTGTATACGTAGATTTTATGATTGAAGAAGGGCATCAACTCGCTGGAATAAACATCTTGTGTTGCAAATGAATAACAGAAACTTATTTATTGGCTTTTTCTGTTAGTTGGTTGTTTGTGCTGTGTATCATGCAAACATTTCCTTCTAAGTGCTTGATAATTGATATAATGCTAGCTCAAAGCACCTATATGCTGAACATGATATATACATTTGTGTGTGTGCACATTAAATATAATATTATATGTGAATATTTATATTTGTTCCTTTTTTTCAGCTTGATGAAGTTGGGTGCTCTTCAATGGAACAATGTTGTTCGTCGACATCAAGGTTGGCGACTTGTTACTTGTATTTGGCTGCATGCAGGACTAATCCATTTGATCACAAACATGTTAAGCCTACTTTTCATTGGAATCCGTCTTGAAAAGCAATTTGGATTTGGTAAGCTGCATTGTTATCTCCTATGCTTCTATGGAGCAAGTAGCTCTACTTTAATTATTATGAAGAACTGTAAGTGTCACCAAATGGCATGTTTAATAACAAATTATTCTTTTTTTCCGTAATAAATTTGTATTTCTCAATTCATCATTCTTCTTGGATTTATATACTTTCACTAACTTGAGCTTGCTTCTGATTCATGTCTGAGCAGCACGCATTGGGATCATATACCTCTTATCAGGCTTTGGTGGCAGCGTCCTCTCAACTCTTCTTTTGCAAAACACTATTTCAGTCGGCGCCTCTGGTGCTTTATTTGGACTTCTTGGATCTATGCTTTCAGAACTTTTTATGAACTGGACGATCTATTCTAACAGGGTGATTATATATCTGTTTTAAAGTTGATTTTTTGTTTCATTTTAGCCTCATTGCTTATCCATATCAACATTCTGTTGCAGATTGCAGCTCTAGTCACACTTCTGATTGTCATTGTGATCAACTTGGCTGTTGGAATATTTCCTCATGTTGATAGTTTTGCCCATATCGGGGGGTTCTTGTCTGGTTTCCTCCTCGGATTTATTTTGTTGGTTCAACCGCAGTTTGGTTGGCTGGAGCGCCATGATCTCCCTCCTTCAAGTCAAGTTACATCAAAGTACAAAGCCTACCAATATGTTCTCTGGATATCTGCATTGCTTTTGTTGATAGCGGGGTAAGCATTTCTTCACCATCACTTTTGATGATTTTATTACAATAGTGAACTTCCATTTTTTTCCTTTCACACTGAGAAGACGTATCACGATGAACTAATTACTCTATGCAGTAAATGGATTCTTAGTTTACCTGGGTATTCAATTCAATGTGCATTAACTGCCTTATATTTATTAGAGCTTCTCGCTGTGATAGCCACAATGCTAATTAATAATATGCACAAGATATAATACAACCACTTTTGTGGTTGAAGCCACTGTTACTATTTCATTGGCGATCCTGCGAACCATGAAAGCATGGTGCTTTCATCACCAGTAAATGCCATAATATCTCCTTATTTAATCGATTCTGTATGTTGTTCCTCTGCAGATTTGTGGTTGGTCTGATCATGCTTTTCAAAGGAGTCAATGGGAATGATCATTGCCACTGGTGTCATTACCTGAACTGTGTACCTACTTCAGGCTGGAGCTGCGAGGTTTGACTCCTGCCGCAAAGATTGGAGGGTCTACGAAATGCAATACCTGTGTTTTCTTTTTATCTGTTTGTGCCGTGATTCATTTGTACATAGTTAAGAAGCAAAATGATGGTTCGTTCAGGTAGTCTTCCCTGGTTTCGGTAGAGTGATCTATCATATTCATGCTACCTAGTGGTGTATCTTCTGTAGCTCACAACTCTCTTGGGACGTGTTGTCCATTTCGGCTGCGTGATATTTTGTTGTTCATATTAAGATTTGCTTGGGGTAATTTATATGTTCTTTTTTTTTCTGTTTGAAGTGGAATGGCATCTCTTCCAACTCATGTGTAGTCTATTTGGTGTTCGAGTGCCCGTTTGCATGACAGTCGAGTTCATGATCTCTTTATAAACAATTCCTTTTGATGCCAAGATGAGCACAAGAGCAAGAAAAAAAAATCCAAGAATTCAAGATGAGACCAGATTTTTTTTTATGAGAAGAAAATGAGACCAGATATAGTTCGGCAAAGTCAAACAGATTAATTTTGGCTCATACATTAACTGAACTCAAATAAAGTTAATCTTTCCAGGTTCATGACTTCCTAATAACCTCCCCCATGCACTAAGGAATAGACAGACACTAGAGGTTACAGAGGAAAGTCAGTTTGAATACCATCTTCCTGTGTCTACCGTGCCAAACAAGAACCAAGTTCATGAAGACACCGAACAGTTCAACAGATGCAGGTGCAGTCAAACAACATTAAGGAGCAAGAATCAATAACTCAGAGAAGACCCCTCCTTCTCTTGTAGTCACTGACTGTTAGTGTCAAAGGATGCCTCCTCCCATCACCATCAGGCACCCTGAATCCCATAGTTGCCTCAATCATTTGCTTCCTTGCCATGAAGCCTACGTGCACACCCTGAGGGCCACCAAGTTTCTGAAGGACGGCCAAGGAAATAGGCAACTCAAAATTGTGCAGAAAATTTGAGGTTGTTCCATAGTCTACTGGGGCATTTGTATCCACCAACTTTCCAGCATCAGCCGCTGCCTCTAGAGCTGCAGCAGTAGCTGCTTGCCCAGACTCCACACCATTCCCTGATCCTGCTCCATTGACAACTTCAGGCTTCTCAGCATTTGGAGCAGAGGTGTTTCCATCTTCCCCATGAGTGGATAGATAATAGTTCCTCGACCTTGTCCATCGCCTTGAGAATGGATCATAGCCAGCCTCTCCAGCTTTCAAGCTGGTGTTAACTGGTTTCAGCTCCGAAGCATTCTTAAAGTTCTCAGCTTTGTTCTTCCTGTTCATCTCAGCCAATCTGAGAGCCTTTTCATCTTTCGACTTTGACTGTTGTGACATTATCTCCAAATCTTTCAACCTCATCCTGATCCTCTCCATTGCCTCATCATCCCGGCAACTTTCAGCGATCTCCATCTCCTTCCACAGTCGATCCTTTTCAGCAGCAATATTGGTTGGCCGCAGTGAAGCCAACTTCTTTTCTTGCAGCATTTGTTTTACAGTGGCTGCAGAATACACAAAAGTATTTGCTTTCATAATTTCTTCCTTCTTGTCAAGAACCTCCTGGCAAGTTGGCATCCGGCAGCCACCTTGTTCCATCTCCCATTGCCATTCCTTAAACTCTTTCTCCAATGGCAGGGAATCTGAGACCATAGTCATCTGCCATCTAGCAGCTGATGACTCATTGCCCCAAATACAGTTCAACCATTTGTAAGTGGTGTAATGTTCCAGCTTGTAGTGCTTCTCTGGATCTGTGGCATCAACATTGCGAACTAAGCAGAGCTTGTATTTAGGGCCAGTTCGCGTCTTCCCAACGCCAAGACGGACAAAACAACCTCCTATGAGCTCCTCAAAGAAGGGTTCCATGAACCATTTCACCAGCTTAGACCTCCGGATGGTTATCTGCTTAATATCATCAAATGTTGGTGAATCCAATCTCGAAGGGGACATATCTTCTAGCATGTCATCCTCTATCCTCTTGTCACCAGGGAACCTCTCATCATCACTGTCAGCTCTGCCACCATCGCTCAAATCACTCGGAGGACTAGGAGGTACACCGATAAGTTTATGCTTGGCTGAAGACGAATCATGGACAGCAAGCCCTCCGCCGGCATCCCTCAACCGATTATGGTAACCCTTCGGATCTTGCTGCCTCATGCGCTTGGCTCTCAGTTCATCCAAAGCATTCTTGGCAGCCGTCTTATCATTTCGGGTGGAGGACCGACCACGACTAGACAATGGGGGTGGGCTCTCCTTTTGAGCCTTCTCCATCTTAGAGGATGAAGCTCTTGCCATCTTCTTCAGTTTATAATCATCTATCTTCGTACCCCGCTCGGCTAATATCATCTCGCGATCAAGTTCAGACATTTTTTCTAGCTGTTCCTTGTCTTCCTCGTCCTTGTAAAGGTCACTTCCTACAGAAGGAACACTGTCAGAGTCATCACCACTGTCCCTGCTGCCATCATCACCATAGTCATCATCATCTCCGTCATCATCACGATTGTCTCCCACCCAGCCGCCCTTTTTATCCTTCCCAGGCGGGTCGAACCTCTTCTTGAGCGGAACTTGAGAACCTGAAGGCCTCCTTTTTTTGTACTTCGGACCATCTGAATCATCATCATCCTGGGAGTCACTTCCATCCGAGTAAGCGTTTTCTCTCCCCCTCTTCGATTGCTTCCGGGAGTTGTTGCTCTTCCGGCTGGGTTCGCCGGTTCTCCCCGCCGCCTGCAGGAGCAAGTTCTCCAGATCAGCCATGACCAGGAAAACTTCCAAAAAACCTGCAAACAAAAACCCCAAACAAGCGCATTAAACCTAAACGAGAACCAAGTACACATATCGTTGCTCCATCCAAAATCTGACCAAAAAAACGGGACAAAAACTAGAAATCAAATGAGAACGCGATCATAAGCGACCAAACATACGATCTTTAGCCAAGAGCTTACTCTGCTGACAAAAATCACCACATCCAAAAACAGGATGAACTACCAGAAGGAAACATTGCAAGATTTACCGAACGAGCTCTTGCGATCCCAACATTACTCACCTCAAAATCGTGAGGAGGGAGACAGAATCCAACCAGTTTGGAAATCGACGAGGGCAACAAAACGAAGGCTAAGATTTCGAAAGGAGAGGCGTCGTCGTCTCGCGCGCGTCCTTCGGTGTCGTAGTCTGAGGCGGCGTACAAAATAAAATCCACAGTTGGATTTGGAGTTGGGTTACGGAAGTATCAGAAAGCGGTGGTATCTTTGGGCTCCAAGGCCCATTGGATGGTTACTAAACCAAAAAAAAAACGACAAATTAAAAAGAACGATTGGATAAAAGTAACTTTAGTTAGACCCAATCCAACAAGATCATAAAAAAAATTTTCTTTGATACTTTTTTATATTATTTAATATAAAAAATATTAATTAATTATCATTTTAAAATATAAAATAATTTTTCAAAATATTTAAATATTATCAAATTCGGAGTATTTTCCATTTTCAGTTATTCCTTTGCCTCTTTTATTCTTATAATAAATTTTATTTGTATTTTCTCTTGAAAATTCTGAGTGAGTGTAAGTCTTCGAATTCCAATATTTCATTGTATTTTATCTAAAATTTCAAAGTACAACTCCGACCGCGAGTGTAAATATATAAATTCTAACAAATAAAAAAATAGAAACATATTAACAAAGTTTTAGAGAAATAACCAAAAATTCAGAAAAATAACAAAAAAATTGTATCACAAGCATGATGAATCACTCCATTCCAAATTTACACGTACTTGTCGAACTCCACTCCGGCATGCATTATTGACTCCATCATACGTGTATTATTGCCATGATCATTACATATATTTGCATGATTACAATTTATTTCAAGTTGTTTTTATGATTTTAATTATCACACAACACAGATCTTGTCAACTTTGCACCTACGCAGAAATTGAGGATCACAAGTTGCCACAGTATGAGACGCCAGACGTTCTTGGCTTACGCGAGAATCAATTTGACGTGCAATCTTTAAAAAAATAATGGTGCAAAGTTAATATTAATTGATCACGTCCATGCAGTAGTTATCTTTTATTGAAATCGTCGATTTGTCCATTCGGCCTTACTCGGACTCCGAGTTAATACGTGGGTATAAAAAATTAGAAGAAAAATAGGACTGGTTCTTATTAAGTAGACTAGATATTGGGATGGAGTGGAGCTCCTCACCTCAAATTTATTCGGAGTTTGGTCTGTCATAGTCATTAATTGAACTCTCCAATGAATTGAGACTTTAATTTATGACTAGTACGATTCTTAGCGTCGCGTGAATTGAATATTCACGTGACTCGCAAGACACTCAAATGGCAACCGAAAAAAATATATGCAAATTTATAGTGCTGGAAATTGCACGTACAACATGCAGTACGTACGTGAATGATGGCAAAGTCTTTAAAAGAGGAAGCTACAAGGTATTTAGCACGGCAGACGCGTCTAAATTAATCCCCATGCATATAACACGAACCATATACGCCATTTCAATTATCGACACACCAAAATTATGCTGCATGCATCGCATGCATCAGCATCTTGTACGGAGGACTTAGTACTCCGATCGATCTCTTGCCGGAAAATTGAACTATTGGCAACATTTCTTTTATACATAAGAGGGTTGAGGATCTTGTAGTGAAGAATTAATCATCAACATCACTGGATTATGTCGTATTCATGGAGCCCTACATCTTGGCGTGCCGCCGACGTCGTCGACGGCGCTGTTTGGGACGAAAGGAGAAGCTTGAAGATATCGTACCGTGACCAGAGTTCGCCTGAGGATTACGCAGTAAGAAGGTCCAGACTTGTTGGTGGTGCCCTCGGCGGCGAGGGGGACGAGGAGGAGTCATGGCTCCCTACACTTATGGCGAAGGTGCAGGAAGAGGAGCGGGCCTTGCTCGTGCCCGGCGATGCAGTTAAACGCTTCCGGCCGCTGATCACCTCCTCCTGTGACACTAGCCGGACAGACCACGACGGAGGCACGAGTGACGGCGCGAATGGCAAACCGCAGAGCGACTATTCTTGCTCGACGTCGCCGGAGACGGCAGACGGGAATGGTTCAGAAGACGCGAACTTGAATGGTTCTTCGGCGAGTATTTTTTCATGGGAATTCGCCGGAGCAGTAGGACGAATCGGAGGCGAGAGGAACAGCAACCTGCAGGTAGTAGAGCAACAGGAAGGTCTTGAGCTCGTGAGCTTGCTCGCAGCGTGTGCGGAGTGCATCGCCGCAGGCAACCACGACGGCACGAGCTTTACGTTATCCAGACTCGGCGAGACAGCGTCGCCGACGGGATCCTCGATCCATCGAGTGGTGGCTTACTACACGGAAGCATTGGCCTTGAGGGCCGCCAAGCTCTGGCCTCGCGTCTTCTCCGTCGCCCCAATGTCGTGGAGCTCGAGTACTGATCCATCGGAGGACGACGACGGCGTCGCATGGCGGGTGCTCGACTGTGTCGGCCCGATCCCAAAGTTCCTCCACCTCACAGCCAACGAGAGGCTGCTGAGAGCGTTCGAAGGACAGGACAGAGTGCACATCATAGATCTCGACATCCGGCAGGGCCTCCAGTGGCCGAGCTGGCTCCAGTGCCTGGCCTCGAGGCCAAATCCCCCGAGCCATGTGAGGATCACCGGAGTCGGCGAGAGCAGGCGGGACCTCCACGACACGGGAGCTCGGCTCGCGAGAGTCGCCGCGGAGCTGAATCTTCCTTTCCGGTTCCATCCGGTCGTGGACAGGTTGGAGGACGTGAGGCTGTGGATGCTCCACGTCAAGGGAGCCGAGTGCGTTGCCGTGAACTGCATTCTCGTGATGCACAAGGTTCTCTACGACGGCGCCGGAGCACTGAGGGGCCTGCTGGGTCTCATAAGGAGCACGAACCCGGCCATCCTCGTGATGGCCGAGCAAGAGGGGGGGCACAACGCGGACAGATGGGAGACGCGGTTGTCGAGCTCGCTCAGGTACTATTCAGCCGTGTTCGATTCACTGGACAGCTCTCTGCGCAGGGATTGCCCTGCAAGAATCAAGGCCGAAAAGATGTTTGCGAGGGAGATCAGGAACATAGTCGCCTGCGAAGGGAGCGAGAGAGTCGAGCGGCACGAGAGCTTCGACCGGTGGAAGACGCTGATGGAGGAGGTCGAGGACAACGACGGCCGCGTCGGGGGAGGCTTCAAGTGCGCCGGCATCGGAGAAATGGAGACGTTTCAGAGTCGCATGGTTCTAAGGATGTATAGCTGCGACAATTACAGCGTAGATAAGAGGGGAGATCAAGGTGCCGATGGAATCACACTGAAGTGGTTTGATCAGCCTCTCTACACGGTGTCTGCATGGGAGCCTGTGGACACTGCATGCAGCAGCAGCTCATCTGCAACATCCCAACCAGATGAATCATGATATATATATATATATATATATATATATATATATATATATATATATATATGCATATTGCTGAATACGCATGTGGATTCTTTTCAAGGTCTCCACGCACAGGAGTTCTCAAATATTGTACATGGAGGGAGCTCTTTTCTGTTTCTCCTGTTTTGTTATTTTCTTTAAACCCTTTTGTTTCGATAAGGTTCAGGAAACATATATGTTATAGGATTCGAAAATTTAATCCAGTTTTACATTTTTCCAGAATTTGAAGTTTCAGTTTTTGTTCTTCCACCGATTTTGTTCTTGTTCTTCGGTGTACGTACGTCTACGTCCATTCCAAAAGACGATAGTTTTGTCAAGGATACGAAAATTTCATGCAAAATTGTGATTCACATTTATTTTGTTAAAAACAGCTTACGGTCAGTGGCAACCAATCTGTATTAATAATTACAAAAAAAATTATGTTTGAAAAATTCCTGTGAAGCATTCCATCATAATCTATATGAAGCAATACATATTTATATGGATTTAACGTTGGTGCTCCCGAGTCCCGACTTGAATTTAACGTGGGTGCTCACCTGCTACAAAGTTTTCTTTTTTTATTTTCGTTTCTTTGAATTGAGGTGCAACAGATCCGGTTCATCCCTACCCAATCTCTATCCCTATCCGATCGGCTCTAAAAATTTCCTAGATGCACCTTCTCTCTTCATGCGATCCTAAAAAATTTTTGCGCTAATTCGTGCTTCTTTCTTCGATCGATCGGCCTCTTCACAAGGTCTTGGCACCGCTTTCTTCGATTGACCTCAGCGTCTTCTCTCTTCGATCGACCGGCGAACTTCGCGAGACCTCAGCGTCGACTTCTCCCTCGACCTCGGCGTCAAATCCATCTCCGTGAGCAGAAGCAGCGATGCCGGCGTCTTCACGAGCAACAGCAACAATGGCATTGAATCGACGTCTCCACACGATCTACACACAACTCGCGAGCAGCACGATCTACACACATTGTGACATCTTCAACTCCACCACGACGCGCATCCTCGGTGAGACGTCTTTGTGAGTTGTTTGTTAGGGACAAGGGCCATTTCACAAGCTCTGCACGGGTGTCGGGAGCACTGAACCGGCGAAAGTAAAATGGTATCAAGAAAATTTGCCTTGCTGGACCTGCAATGGAGATCGAGTAGGGACCTCAATCCAATGGTTGGAAAACTCAGTAGCAAGAAGTTGGGAGCATCCCATTAAATCCTATTTATATATTTATACAGAATTGTTTAATCATATCAATATCTAATCTAATTGCTCAAAGCCTCTTATTTTTTTTATAAGCAGAATGATCGGGGATTTCCAATGTGGGTATCGTGAAGTAAATAGGTGTAATTTTGATCTATCATTTGGCTGCTGTTTCAGAACGGTGCATGTGGCTTTGATAAATGAATGGAATTATCAATGGGACATTTATCAAGCTAATAATGCTCAATGTAGTTCAAACAGTGCACAAGTTCGTTACACAACTTTACCCTTCATCTTAATATTGTATATTTTATAATATGCATTGCAAGATTTTAGGTACTTACACGTAGTATAAAAATCATGAATCCTATTGGATACCATCTTAAATAATGTTGAGCTTTCAAAAAATACGCAAGCTTGTTTCAAAACAAAAAAAAATAGAAAATAGAAAAAAAAAAACATGTTGCCTAAAACGGATAAAATTTCCTAGCAAACAAAGGAATATTAATGGTTACAAATATATGGTTCTTAGAAAGAAAAGATTGAAGGGATATGTAGAAGAAAGTGTAGAAAAGAAGTGCATGCAATGAATGTTGAACTTGCACAATTAATGGACTAGGTGTGTGTATTGCAACCAATGCCAATTAGATACAGTACCAAATGGCAAAACACCAAAACTGCCAGCTTAGTTCACCTCTATCAATTAATTAAGCAATTCAAAGGAAAGAAAAAACCTATAAAATCAACTATGCCGATGTACAATAATGGAACATTTGTACAGTTATCAGAATATCCTCACCTTCCAGCCGTGTTCTACCTCTCACCAGTCATTGAACATCCCATTCTGAGCAAATTCCTCAGAAATGGCATCAAGGTCTGGCATATCCAGATCTGGTGGAATTTCTGGAAAGTTATGCAAAAAATTAAGACCATCATCACTGATGGTGGGACTATTGGCAGAAGTCTTGACACTGTTGCTTCTGTCAGGTGCATCCCTAGTGGGATTAGGAGTGCCGCCCGCAGGCACATTTTGCATCTCCAACGCATTGTTGTTGGATCCAGGATCCCTTCTGACTGCTGTGCCAACACTACTTACATCCTCGGTGGCCACACTAGTTATGGGAGAACTCTGACATTGCTGTCCTGCCTCCCCACTGTCATTCATCACTTCAGGCGTCATTTGATGAATTACATGTTGCTGCAATTGTTGGTTTCCCTGGGCAGGAAGCAGACTACTTTTCTGGGGCAAGTTGCCATCCAATGAATGTTGTCGATGATGTGGACCAGCTGCACATCTTCCAGATTGGTTTGACAGAATCGATGAGGCAGAGCGCTGAAATCTCGTAGACTGCGGTTGACCGGCGGTGTTGACATCATTTGACAGTTCTCGCTGAAGCACGATCTGGCTAGAATTTGTATTTCTCATATAGTTCTGGTAGTCATTCAATGCAAGAACATTGTGCTCATTGCTACTCGGTAGGGGAACAACTGGTGAGTTGTTATTCACATCACTCTTCATTCCTAAAAGCGCATCCTGGTTAGAACTTGTATTTCTCATGAAGTTTTGGTTGTCATTCAATGCGAGAAAATTGTGCTGGTTGCTACTCGGGATGGGAAGAACTGGTGAGTTGTTATTCATATGACTTTTCATTCCCAAAAGCACATCCTGGTTAGAGTTTATACTTCTCATAAAGTTCTGGTTGTCATTCAGTGCAAGAACATTGTGCCAGTTGCTACTCGGGATGGGAACAACTAGAGAGTTGTTATTCATATGATTTTTTTTTCCCAAAAGCACGCCCTGGTTAGAATTTGTACTTCTCACAAAGTTCTGGTTGCCATTCAATGCAAGAACATTGTGCTGGGTGTTACTGGGAATGGGAACAACTAGCGAGTTGTTATTCATATGACTTTTCGTTCCCAAAAGCACATCCTTATTGGCATTTGTACTTCTCATAAACTTCTGGTTGTCATTCAATGCAAGAACATTGTGCTGGTTATTGCTCAGGATGGGAACAACTGCTGGATTGTTATTCATATGGCTTTTCATTCCTGAATTGATGTTTGATGAATTATTCAGATTGCTCTGATCAGCATGCAGAATACCGTGTGTGTCTATCAGCTGCTCAGAATCCAACTTTTGTTTTTGCAGCTTCGCCACAGCCAGCTGCATATAATTCTTCAGACTCTCTATAAGTATTTATGAAAGTGTAAAATTTCAGTAATATTTTTTGAGGCAAATGTATGCTTGACTTCTGATAAGTTACAATTTCATGCATGTGAAACCAGTGAAATAAGGAAATGCTTATATGAGATGTATGGAGATTACATTTAAGAACAAATAGCAGATACACACTAGTGTGCAGAAAGAACCAAGTTTATCTTTTCAGAGAGAGAGAAGCATAACAGAATTAGGTGAAGCTAAAACAAAGAAAAGACGCTCTGAAACAGTAACTATTCAGCATGGATAAACAAAATGTAACATGCGCAATAAGCATTTTAAAAAAAAGGGTTATCAGGTGGATATTCGAGCTGCAAAACATTTCACACGGGCCAGTCAAATGAATAAAGCGAGATCATTTATTCATATTCAAACAAAATAAAAGATTTGCACCAATATATAAGCAAATTTACTGGTACCATTAACACACAAGCATCCCAAAACCATAAAGGTTTGTATCAGGAAAGACGTGGTGTCAGCATCAGAAAGAGTTCAAACTAAATATCAAAATTGCACTAGACTTTTAGCCACGTTTGGCCCTAATTGAGAACACTATAGATGAATAGGAGCAAAGGAACATAAAATTAGTTTCAAGTCCATGAGAACTGTACCTACTGGACCCATCTTTTGCTCTTGGCTAAAATTGATCTCGCTCATCATGCTACGTACCACCTCAGATATCTGAAAAGAAAATAAAAAACTTAGACCACAAAAAAACTAAAAGTGATCAAGTCTATCATGCTACTTCCTGCCTCAGATATCTGACAGAAAAAAAATGACCACAAAGATGAAGAAACAAAAATACAATAACTAGGCCTTAATATAACAAGAGTCTTAGCATAATAATGCATAAATTAGCATCACTCACCTCGAAAAAACGGATATATCTTTCAGAGAAGCCCATGTCATTCAAGTTCTGCAACTCCAATTGTTTTACTAACTGACAAGCAGTTGCTACAAACCTACAGAGTAAAATGACAGTAAGGTTAATGTTACGAATCAAATGGATCACAGGACAATACAACACCAACAACAATCATCAAAAGACTAACAATGAAGATATATCCAGAAAAGGATATAGAAAAAGAAGAAAGAAGGGAAAAATATATTTTACCCATTTGCGTTCATGGCTTTAGGCAGATTGGGTACTGAAGAAAACATTGAGGAACACATGCATGTATAAATAAATAGGTTAACCATCTTCCCAGCTGTCCAAAGGTCACGAAAGTAAAGACAGACATGTATGTATATTACGGAAAGTGCAAAAGGATATACAAGTAAGCTTCTTGAAAGAAAGTTAGGACCAACAAGATATTAAATCGAGTTATCATCCTAAACCCAAAACAGATATGCACATAATTTTGTTGAGGACTACAGAATACTAACAACTATGCGATAGCCATAGATACTTTCTGATTGGAGATGATTAGGCCAAATGGTTACCATATGGAAGATGTATATCTTTAAGAACATTGCTTAATAACACTGTTGTCCAAAATACTGGTATCTGGCGAAATAGTTGTGCCACTATAACATCATTCTCTATTCTAATCAACAAAAATCAGTGAGAAGGATGGATCAAACAAAAATGAGCATGAAAGAAGAATATCCCCATGCTTTGATGCTCTTCACTTTAATTGTTGATTTTTTTTTTTTTTTTTGGAGAAGGATGAGCAAGTTAGAGTGTCATCCATAAATATATATCACCACTTTAATTGTTGATGCTTTCATGATAGATAATTGTTGGCCATGCTTGGGTTCTCGCAAAAAAAATGGGTAGCCATTTTGGTTTGAATTTTCGCAACGTGTCCAGGATATATTCATTATTCAAGGGATCAACATTGGAGAAGGAAATTATTTGTGTAAACAAGCATTGATCTCAAGGGAAAGGTTCTTAGGAAATCAAAACATAATATTATAATTAGTCAAGGGATCATTGCTGAGCAGATGTCTCTAAGTAACTTGCAAAATGGAATGTGGGACTGTCAAATGCACAAACAGGCAAACACTCCACCCAATCAAGTTGAATGGCATTGGCTTAACCAACTTCAATCGGCCATGCACAGATCTTGTCACTCCCTGTGTTTAGATTGGATATTGGATACAACGACTTGTATTATAATATGACGCATGACATGCAACCAAAGACCTGGCTGAGTTGATAATTAATAGGGTGCTCTCATAAAAACAAGCCTTAAAATGACAGAATGAAGACTTCATAGATTATTTTCACTTTTTTAAGATTTGTTATCTTTTCCAATTTTTATCATGGAACGGCATTTCTGTTTTCAACAAGGAATTTATTTTTCCTCCAATAGCAAGAAACTAATTTAATCATTTGTAACAAGAGAAAAATGTACATGTAAACCCACTTCCTGTGTAAACTCATGTAAGACACTGGAAATAAATTACTAACACTTCTGATTAAAAACAGAATTTTACTGTTCATCATTATTCATCACTTTTGTTATAGCCAAAATTACTAGTAATTTTCAATGTTTCGCGTGCAAGAGCTTACATGTCCATTTTCCTCCTGTAAAAGTCATTGCATAAATTCACTTACATGTCACAGCTGGCTTGCAAATCTTGATTTGAGGCCGTAATAGATCTACTTTCATCGACAGAACTTTGGTATTTTTGTGCAACATGAAACAATTGATTGACCTAGAAAAACAATTCCACCCTTCAGAAACAAGAAAACAATTCTTTCTAAGGCTATAGATAGATGTATGTGATGTGACATATATTGTATATACTAAAAATGGCTAGAAGGGCTTTAGACAATGATTTAAACGTCAGCAAAGGTGATTCTGTGCAGAGAAGTAATAAATCGTAAAAGTGTCAAGTTGAGTTGATCGCCTACAGGGATACAACTTTCAAGAGCAATGAGATTAAACAAGAAGAAGACTCATTCCTCTGTCCTCAACGGAAGAAGATCCAGAGGAGGTAGATTAGAGTGAAGATATATGAATGAAAAGGACAAAGCATGAACCCCTTCTTCAGTTTTTATACTAGATTTCCTAATTTATGAAGATTACTTTCTTTAGGTACCAATCAACTTAGGAATTCATGAGACTTGAAGAAGATAGAGAAAAATATTATGCTCAGGAAACCAAGTCATAGTGTCATTCTTTTATACATGATGTATATTGTTATAAATATCTAACTAAATTATTTGTTAAAATTTGAGTTAAATTAATTGACAATATATAAATATAAATATTGAAATTACAAATATCAAATTCTTGGAATCATGTAAGAAAACTAATTATGATAATATATTGCAATCAACTATAATATATTGTTATCACCCAATGGGTATAACAATATAAACTATTTGTTAAGAAATAATAATAACATTTGATACCTTTGTATTATATTGAAAACAGTGTAGTCTAAATTACATGTCCAATTTTGTATGTAGTATTTTATGTGTTAATATCTTATGAAACCAGGTATAATACATTTGTTATTAATATCTAACTATGAGGATGTTTGAACCTTTAGAAGTATATATAAAAATGTTGAGTGATTTGAAGAAGATCGAATAAAAGCATATTCTTGTATAATTGTGTTGAACTTCTCAAACCATGATGATGTGCATCTATTTCTATGAATACATCTTGTTTCATGAAGTGTTTTGAAGTTTTTTTAACATTTATTTTAAGCTAAACTCTTATTTTTATACACATTTGTACTATCCTTTATTGATAATATTTTACTCTCTGAATTTGTCATATGGTGCATTTTAGAGTCAAATGACACTACCTTTGTTTCATTCTCTTTAAAAATACTAAAAAAATAGCTGAATGCTATAAGATCACACCCTCGTAACGATCACAACTTTACACAAGCTTGCAACAACAACAACAAAGCCTTATCCCACTAGGTGGGGTCGGCTACATGGATCATACGACGCCATTCCGCTCTATTAGTAACCAAACCTTTCGGTATATTATTCACCAATAGATCTTGCTCTATTAGTTCGCCAAGTGTCCGCCTTGGCCTCCCTCTCCCTCTTTTAATCGGACTCCAGATTATTTGATCTACTCTTCTTACTGGCGCATCTAGTGATCTTCTCTGAACATGACCAAACCATCTCAAACGATTCTCTACCATTTTCTCACTAATAGGAGCCACTCCGACTCGTTCACGTATATGGTCATTCCTAATCTTATCTAATCTTGTATGACCACACATCCATCTCAACATCCTCATTTCGGCTACCCCCACTTTACGTTCATGTTGTCCCTTCATAGCCCAACATTCACTACCATATAACACTGCTGGCCTTATAGCAGTACGATAGAATTTTCCTTTAACTTTATTGGGTACTTTTCTATCACAAAGAACTCCAGTGGCTTTCCTCCACTTACACCAACCAGCTTGAATTCTATGATTAACATCGTCATCAATCTCACCATCTTGTCTTACAATTGATCCTAAATATTTAAACTTTGTCACTTGAGGAATTATATCCTCCCCTAACCTAACTTTCAAATCGTCTCTAAGTTGTTTATTTGTGAAATTGCTATGCATATATTCTGTTTTATTCCTACTTAAACGAAAACCCTTTGACTCCAACGTATTTCTCCATATTTCCAATTTTGTATTAATCTCTTCTCTTGAATCCGCTAAAAGTACTATATCATCCGCAAATAGCATGCACTTAGGTACCTCCTCTGTGATACTCTCGGTTATAGCATCGATAACTAAGTTAAATAGATACGGGCTTAAAGCTGATCCTTGATGTAGGCCAATTCCTATAGGAAATTCATTTGTCTCACCTCCGGGTGTCCTAACCCTAGTCAATGCCCCATCGTACATATCTTGTATTACCTTAATGTAGGCAACATTCACCCTCTTCTTTTGCAAGGCTTTCCAAAGTACATCCCTTGGTACCCGATCATACGCCTTCTCTAAGTCAATGAAAGCCATATGTAAGTCTCTTCTCCTACTTCGATACTTCTCCATCATCCCCCTTAGTAAATAAATCGCCTCTGTAGTGGATCTTCCTGGCATGAACCCAAATTGTCTCTCAGAAATACTAGTCTCCATTCTCAATCTATGCTCAATCACTTTTTCCCATAATTTCATAGTGTGACTCATAAGTTTAATCCCTCTATAATTTGCACAATTCTGAATATCCCCTTTATTTTTGTAAATAGGAACTAATGTACTTAATCTCCAATCATCAGGCATCTTTTTCGACCGTAAAATCTCATTAAATAGTTTACATAACCACAACACACCTTTTTCTCCTAAACATTTCCAAACTTCAATCGGTATACCATCCGGTCCAACGGCTTTACCATTCTCCATTTTCTTAAGAGCTTCGCTAACCTCCGAGACTCTAATTCTACGATAAAATGACCTATTAAGCTCACATTCGCTAACTGTCAAGTCCTCCAAATCACAACGCGAACCTTC
Organism: Pontederia crassipes; assembly: GCA_030549335.1. Lineage (NCBI taxonomy): Eukaryota > Viridiplantae > Streptophyta > Magnoliopsida > Commelinales > Pontederiaceae > Pontederia > Pontederia crassipes. The sequence continues at coordinate 11,434,085 of JAUKPH010000017.1, forward strand.
ACATCCATCATTAAATAGCTTATAGAAATACTCTTCCCATCTGTTCTTAATATCTCCTTCAGTAACTAAAACCTTGCCAACTTCATTTTTTATGCATCTTACTTGATCCAAATCTCTCGACTCCTTCTCTTTGTTCCTTGCAATCTTGTAAATCCTTTGTTCACCCGCCTTTGTCCCTAACTCCTTATAAAACCCCTCATATGCTTTAGCACGAGCATCACTAACTGCCTTCTTAGCCTCCCTTTTCGCCAAACGATACTTTTCCCAATTGTCAGAACTATTGTCCAAGTGTATCGCCTTGAAACAATTCTTCTTATTACGCACCTTTTCTTGGACCTCCTCATTCCACCACCAAGTCTCCTTATCTCGTGGTCCAAAACCTTTTGATTCTCCTAAAATGGCTTTAGCAACCATTTCAACCTTTTTTGCCACATTCTTCCACATGATACTAGCATCTCCTTCTAACTCCCACACACTTTCCTCTAATAACTTACTTCTAAAAGTTTCTCGCTTCTCCCCCTTTAACTGCCACCACTTGATCTTTCGATCAAAAACTGTTCGGGATTTTGGTTTTATACATTTTATTTGCATATCAAGAACTAACAATCTATGTTGTGTAGTCACCCCATGCCCAGGAATTACTTTGCAATTAGTGCAACGTCTTTTATCAGTATTTCTTATCAAGAAAAAATCGATTTGAGACCTATGAGTTCCACTTTTGTATGTGATTAAATGTTCCTCTCTCTTACACAAGCTTGCATTAGAAAAAAATAAAATACTCTAAAAGTTGATTCAAGTATGTCATGCTGTGAAGCTTTTGTACATAAATTGATTAGGAACATAAGCTTCCTCTTGAAAAAAGGTGAACACATGTAGACTGATAGAATGAGAAGAACTAATCCCAAAAGGGAGAACCATTATTTGGAGTGGAGGCTAGATCTTGAAGGCAATAAGTCTAGCTCTGGGTTGTTATATAACATTAAGGAACTAATCTTCTTTAGTTTCAGAGCTAATATACATCTTCACATGTTGATTAGCATTCTATTTATTTTTATCTTGTTGATTCTCTATTTTCGATACAATGGTCTGAGTATGTTCACTTTGCTAGTTGATTTGAGAGATTGAGAGATCATCTTTTCACGCCTCCAATTCATGCCATTACCACAATAGAGAATTAATCTGTTAGGATATCTAAGATGAGAGGTCATTTCTTTCTAATAACATTTGGGAAACAATTCAGGATAATCAAATATCTATCCTGATATTTCATAACTTCATATCTAACAATTAAGATAATTATAATGTGAAATTTTGTTCTTACACACATCCATTTAAAAAAAAACTGTCAATATCACCAAGAATTTTTAGTTTTAAAAAATAAGAAAAAACGGAAAAGAATTGTTAAGAACTATGATTTCTTTTTTAACAAGATCTAACATTACGAATTTTTTCCTTGGGCTTACACTAGTGTACAAGAAAGAATAACTTGCGAAATGAATCTTTTTTAAAGTTGTAAAGCGAAATGATAAAGTAAACTTGCAAAAAGGAACCAGACTTTGTTAACAACTAGCAAAGCGAACATATGATGAAGTAAACTTGCAAAAGGAACCAGACTTTGTTAACAACTAGCAAAGCGAACATACTCAGAACAAAGCAAACTTGAGAAATGAATTAACAAAGCAAAAATACTTTAGAAACAGAAATGTGGTCTATGCAGTTGAAAAAAGGAACCAGACTTTGTAACGATGGGAATGAACAAGAATGCTTGCTAAAGTTCTATGATGTTCTTTCGAATGAACCGTATCTTGTAAGTTATTAGGACAATAGAAGGATGTAATACATGCAATCATGAATTAATTAAGTAGTTCTATAGAAGCCATCTTAGAAGTGTTCTTTTAAAAAAAACAAATTCATGCATTTTTTGCCTTAAAAAAAAACTCATGGCATTTTTTTAGGGGCAACAAATTCATGGCGTTCTATGAAATCCTAAAAATTCTCAATGATTCAAACATGAAAAAATATTTGAAACAATCAGCACTTTATTGTAAGTTATTTAAAATCAATCAATGATATTTTATCCAGTGTTAATTTGACATATCTAAATTATCAAACAACTTGAAATAAATCTTATGGGTTACAAATAGTCAATTAAATATTTCACAATGGTCATGCAAATTGATCAATTCTTTGGAAGAAAATTAGAAAAAAAATACAACGAACAAAAAGAAGACCATGCATTCAATCAGGAAAACCATGGATAGCTAGGCCCTAAGATACACCGAGCTGGGAGTGTTCCCGTGTGCCCTAGGGTGGCGGCGACGACACGCCCACCCACTCACGACCCACCTTCAGGCCGCAAGGTTACCCACCGCCGGGGGCTCCTCCCCGGCGGTGCCACCACCATCGCCGGCGACCCCCTCTGGCGGTGCCACCGTCGTCACGGGCGACCCTCGCCGGCGGCATCACCAATAAAGATCCACCTTTTTTTTCCTGCTGTCTCAGCCTCGCTGTTCCCTGCTACACTTCGCCGCGCCGCCACCTGCCTCCGCGGTACTCCGGCCGGTTCCAACCACCCTTTTCTCCTTCTCAGCTTCTCCCCCCTACCCGTCACCACGCTAGCAACCCGTTTTACTCTTTAACACATGCGGCCCAGGCTTCACGCCCTTGGTGAGGGCTGGGCAACATACGCCCGACCGCTGATCTCCACCCGGCGGCGGAGCTCCACCGGAAACCAAGTGGCGGTTCATTGCTTCAAATGCCTCGAGAAGGGTCACCTCGCCCGTGTTTGTACTGGCCCTCTTCGTTGTCTACGCTGCAGAGGAACAGGACACCGCAGAGATGCTTGCCCCCTGCCTCTGCCAGCGGCCTCCCACTCGCCGCGAGCTCCAGCCATGGCTCCCTCTGCTGCAGAAAGCCCAGTCATCAACATCCCATGGTCGATGGAGTTGCAGCAGAATGTTGACTTCCTTCATGGATGTCTTGTCGGCGAGCTATCAGGGACGGTGCCAGACCTGGCCAGGCTACGGTCGGCGATCATCCTCGGCGTCGGCGCAACAACCCCTTTTCATCTCAGCCGTTTTGCGCCGAACCTGTGGCTGATCGTCCCTGGCTTTCCCCAATAGCGCGAGACACTGTTGGCCACCCCCTCCTCTCTGCCTCCCGACGGACGCGTGGTATGGCATCCATGGCGGATCTCCGACGGCACACTCGCCTCTCCGCCGATGATGAGACACACCATCAGACTCAGGGGGATTCCCCTCCACCTCCTACGGCCAGAGGTTATATCCGCTGCGGTCCACTGTTTCAGCACCGCCACTGCCATCGCCATTCCCATTGCTGGCTCGCCGGATCTGTCGGCAGTGTCGGTCGAGGTTGAGATGCGGGCGAACTGCCGGCCCCCCCTCCATCGGTTGTCCTCCAGGCAGGTGATGCTACCTTTGTCGTCTCCGTGCATCTTGAAACGTCGGCTTCTTCGTGGGCGAATGTGGTCGCCCGGCGCCCCGCGTCTCCTCCGCGGGCGTCCGCTTCTGCGGATTCCGTACGTCAGACTGTGCAAGCAGTACGTACACAAACAGGTGTTCATCCCCCACCAGTTGCTCCTTGTGGAATTCAAATTCCCCCCATGCCTGGTACAACTGTCTCCAACCAGCTAATCCAGCATGCAGCCAACTTGGTTGCATCCCCACTCCACACCCAGTCCTCATCTTTCAGCTCAATCCAACTCGTCTTGGCCCAACCATTACTCTGCCCGCGCCGAACCCGATCCTTGCCCCTTCTCACTAATCGCGCTCCACCCTCACCATCGATTCACGCCTCACCAACTCAACTACCAAGTTTTTCCACTACCCCAACCCCTCCGGCCACCACCGCTCCCGACCTAGACCATCCATCCTCACCGCGGGCATCCCCAATCCTTCCCAGCCCACCTAGTCAGCCCTTGTCCCTTCTTCAGACACGCCTCAACTCGCCCCACCTCACCTCCACTGCCGCACAAGGCCTGACGCTCGCTCTTCACCTCCTCTCCAGCAACCATCTGCCTTCGCCATCCTCGACGAAGCCATCCACTCCGCTAGCATTCCCACACCTCCCCAGCCTCTCGCCAGTTTCGTCGGTGTCTCGTTCGGCGTTACCCCACCATGCCAACCAGCCCACACCGCCACCCTCTCAATCGCCAACGCAGCCTCCACGGCTGACATCTCCGTGCCCTGGCGACACAGAAGCCCAGCAACCTCCGGTAGGTCCCCCTGCCGCCACCCCGCTCAGCCAGGGCGTCATGAATACCAAATCAGCAGCCATTTCCCGCTGCTACCGACGGCGCCGCCCACTGCTACCAGCACCGCAGCTTCCGGCTGGAACCAGGCAGCCTACGCCCAGTTGTCCCACTCCGTCGTCACCACGAGATGGAATCATCGCTGATGTGCAGTTGGCCCGGGGCGACTGTCTCCTCGCCGGAAGACCTGATGACGAGGTCGCCTTGGTGGCAGCGGCCGCCGGGTTTCGTGATACTCGCCGACGCCCCCGGCAACCACCCGCTGGAGCCAGACAGCCGATGACAAGCAGCTCCACTCCTTTGTCACCAAGAGACAGGCCTACCAATGAGGAGCAGTCGGCCCAAGAGGACTATCACCTTGCCGGAAGTCTTGACGACGAGGGCAATTTGGTGACAGCAGTCGTCGGGTCCAGTGATACTCGCCGACACCCCCGGCGACAGACAATACTACACCGACCACTTCAGCGGCTGCTAGCACTTTCGCGCACCGGCCACAAGAAGAGTACGATCATGAGCAGGGGCTTGATTCCGCGAGGGAGCGACACCTTTTCTGTATGATGGTACGGGTTCTTTGCTGTGTTGATTGGGCTTTCCTTGCCTGGTGGTCAGGGCAAAGCATGGGTCTGGAGGTCAAGTTACTTGTGGGCTCGACAAATTTCTCACCGGAGAAGCTTGGGCGGGTAGCTCATTTTTACACACCATGCATCTTAAGCAGCAACGTGAAGGACACCACTCACTTCTTTTTTGAGTACCAGTATCACGAGAGCTTTGGTGGCAGAATATCACGAGAGGTTGTCCTTTTGCTTTCTGTGTAATTGGGTCTTTTTGTGGGAAGTGATATGAGGCTGGAGTATTGTACACCACATCTCTGTTGTTCTTTGGGAGTGGGGTTTTGTTGTTGCTCTATTCTTGTGAGCACACACTTGTACATGATCCTCATTTTATAGTTATAAATATATTTGGATGACAACCACAACTCTGGTGGTCATCCTTTCTCTCCTCAAAAAAAAAAAACCACCATGGATAGCTTTTTGAGGTGTGAAAAGCACGAACTTCGCTAATATTGAAGGCTACATTGTGTGGCCATTTTGTAGGGGTAGCTTATGCGGTTATGTGCTCTTAAAGAGACATGAGTTCCACGAAGAAAGAAAGAACAAAAAAGTCCATGCATTTTAAAGAAGCACACTACAAAGTGTATTTACTCATTTAGCCTATGTTTTTTAGTTAATTTAATAAAATGAAGTGATAACTTCTTTGGGGCATTAAAGTTCCTATGTGTATTCGGGTATTGCATGGTTATTGAGAAGAAACACGCTTCCTACTCAGAAGTACAGAATGAAATGGGCCACAAGAATGAACACCGCTTGTGCCTTCTGCGATGAAAACATGGAGGATATAGATCACCTTTTCTTTACTGCCCAATAGCATGAAGGACATGGCAAGATTTTGGATGTGATTGGCTGGACGTGAGCTCTGTGATAGCATTCTGGCGATCATTTAGACAAGGCGGACATGATAACAATTTACACGTATATGTATCAAAAAGAAAACGAATCAAAGCAATTGCAATTTTATGGACGATATGGCGACAACGCAATAATTGCATTTTCAAGGGAGAAAAGTGTTATGTTGATAACATTCTAATAGCAGCTAGAGACTTGACGAGTGAGTGGGCAAGATTATAAGATATGTTATAATAGATACAAGTTTTTATAATTAATAAAAAATGGATGCGAGCACCTAGCTCACATCCTTTATCAAAAAAAATAAACAAGTAAGAAGTGATAAAAAACTATGTTTTTAAAACATGAGAGAAAAAAAGAACATAATGTAACAAAGATTGGAGCAAACAACAAAAGAGGGCAACTGATAGAAAATACGACCATACCATTACAACACAAATATTTATGCACCCGAAGGCATTATGACAAATCATAGACCGGCCACAATATTCTGTTTAATGCATCTTTCAGTTATGCACATAAATTTGTACGATATGTAGGAAAGGATGGCCCCCAAAAAGACAAAAGCAATGATGAAATAAATGATGTACCTTAGATGCTAGTAGCTTCCGAGAAAGAAATTCTTCATGACTTCGAGCACAAAACTCCCAATAGAGTATCTGAAAACATACACCAGGAAGATATAATGACTATTGTATAAGCTTAAAAAGCTAAGATTTGAATCATAATTTAGACCAACCAAGTCTGAAAGCAAAATCATTTTAAAATTGAACCTTTAATTCGGGAGTGAATATAATTCGGAGTTGTCCATTATGAATTACACGAAGATCTTCATAAACACTCTCATGAGCAACTTTTCCATAATCCAACATCATAATCCCGGAAGATAATCGACATTCATTAGGCATGTCCAGAAACAGATGCTCATCAATAAAATTATGATCAAATTTGGTTTGGAAAAGCCGAGGAAGTACTTCGTATGTAGCCTCTGTCAGAAAAGAAAATTTCAACAAGTTAACAAATGAAGACAAACAATAGAAAGTACAGTGATGTCTCAGATAAATCATCAATAAACCTCAGAATCTAACATCTAGAAAAAAGGTAGATAAATAAAGTACTTTTTCCAATGTATCAAGATCACAGTATTTACAAGGCTTATGGCCTCTTCATCTACCGAAAAAAATATATATCACAGTATTAAATGTCAAGTAGTCAAACATGTAAGATAAGCTAATCAAATATACAGGGAAGAAACTAAAATACTCTCTTTCACAAAGAAAATTTCAGTTGCACAACTAGACTAAGATATGAGAAGTGCAAGAGATAAGAAAGGCAAGAAAAACCAATAACTAATAGATGGAAACCTCCAAACGGTTGTTGCTAATGCTTACTCCATTTGTCTGAGTGGTGTAGGATGTAAACTGCACTACTATATCTATAAGCAAAAGACTTCACTATATCTTCTCAAGAAAAAAAGACCCTACCACATCCTTCAGTATTTTGATACAATTGAAAAACAAAGTATTACTTTACTTAAATTACAGATAAAAATAATTAGAAGAACAATTTATCCATGAAGTATAATTTTTTTCAGCAGTCCGTGTAAAGTAAAATAAAGAAATAATTTTATATATATGAAAATCATTTTTTTTAGAGAATATATGTGAAATCATGGATTTACAGAATGAAGTACCTCCTTGTGCAAAAGTGCTTAGTGAAAAGTTTAGGTATATTCATGAACCATGAGAGACCAGAAGCATAAAGATAAAGAACAACTCTACTGTTAACTTTTGACTACTCAAATGCACCTATGACCATAAAAGTGAACAAATGGCTTCAAAGGAAATTAATTGGCACAATGTTTTACTGTAACAATTTTGTAAAAGAAATCAGATCTCTGTGAAAACCTGTTTCAGTACTTCCATGATGCAGGTGAAGTACTATGATAACAGGACATCCCACATAGTCATGAATAAAATGCTTCATGAAGAATGCAGAAAATATCACTTATAAAAAATGCAGCATTACATACACATCCTCAGCCCACCCGCAGAACCAGACTGTGTTAAGTAAAACGATTGTCAAGTTGCACACATATTTTTACTTTCCAGTTTCCAAATTGTTAATGATAATGTGCAATAAATCAGCAATCTGGCTTTCAATAATATGAAAATCATTGTTTTACATGACATACCCTAAGCATCAACATCTGCTAAATCCAAGAAAATGCAGATGCAAAAATTGGCTGCTTCATGTCTAAAAAGTATGTTCTTCATTAACAGTTCATAAGAGTCTCTGCATATGGATGCAGCTCCTACAGTTCGAGTTAGTCAACCCAAGGTTGTTAAAATCGCGTTTTAGCACTTAAAATCGTCCGATTTTACGATTCTAAGGTAAAAAAATGAATTAAAACGCTGTAAACTCGTAAGTTGATGTGAAATCGGATGTAGATACGAGTTAGTTCGCTGGAATCGGTTGAAATCGTTCATTCGGCCGAGGCAAGAATAAAATTGTCGATTTTAAAACAACTCTACTAAACATGCCTTTTGGTTAGAGGCGTTGATGGGCCTTGAGTGGTCGTGGGTTCGAAACCCATTGGCCATATCTTTTTGCTTTTTTAAGGGGATATTTTGTGTCTCTTTGTCTCTTTATCTTTCATTTTAATATCATTTATTATTTGATTTATATTTTTCACATGTTTATAATCATATTATTCTTTACAATATTTTATCTAATAAATTAAAATATGATAAACAAATGCTAATTCTAATAATATGACATTATAATAAATGGTATATTAATATTTAATAATATTTTTGTTATTCCATTCTTTAAACCATAATATTTAAAATTAAATAATATGTTGAATAGATATGTTATAATATTCAAATATTTAGAATGGTATGACAATCATTGTGATTGCGAATGAGGATAATAAAATAATAATAGTTAGAATATTAAAAAATGTAAAGGTTCCACCCCAAAAAATTTTAATAAAAATATACTACATAGATTTAATATACTCTACGACATCATAACCTTAGAATGTTTTAAAATAAAACTTTTCATGTGGTTATAATTTGTAAATTTTGACTTATTAATTATTCATGTTATTATAGTTTTATTAATATTTATCATTTATATTTGATATGATTTTAAAAATTATTATCATTAAATTAATATTATATCTAAACTCTACGTATTTACGCACCAAATTTACGATATGATTCTACCTTCCCTAAAACGAAGGTAAAAACTCGAACTTAACAACCTTGAGTCAACCTAAAAAAGAAATGGAAAAATAATTTCTGAATGAATTATTGCAAAGTGGACAACCAAGATAGATCTGTTAATTTTATATTTTGCGTGCCAAAGAAAATGCAATTTGTAAACTAGTAATATCGCAGAACTGCAGAAGCCATAATTAAAAAGGAAAACAAAATCATATTATATGAAACAATTTTAAATGCACACTGTACACAAGTTCTTGAGCTCTTGTATAATGCATCTTAATTTGCTAGTAATGCCTCTACTAACCATATCCTTTTCCTGATTCAGCACCACACATGTTGCATTGCCATGGATCCTGCATAAAGAAGGATAGGACTTATTATCACGAAGAACTTTAATAATGCCCCTATCAATTTCAATAGGAATATATACTTGCCAGTAGCATCCGCAAAAAAGTTGATGTTTTTAGTACGCAAGGGAGAAAATGAAGTTTTATATAATGACCATGGAGATGCCCTGAAAAATAAATGACCCTAGAAACAAAGGCAAATGAAGGAAACAACAATCTACCTTGATGTGCGTGATGAACCAAGCATTATTGTTTCTTGAATAGGAGTTCAGTATAATATATCATTAACAATGTGGTAATCATAAGCACTTAATGAATATACTTACAAACAGAATAATTTCTCAAGGAGGGAGAAATGTCAACATAATCCTAGACTAACTAAGAACATAAAACCCCAGGATTCAGGAACAAATAACCTTTAGCCTGAAATGGAGATAGAATATTTTATTTAGAGGAATGGAGATAGAATATTGAATAACAACCTAATCTCCATTAACATTAAATGATTTGAGGCTATAATTTATTGGTAGAAGTCCCTCAAAAAAATATTTCAGTAGAGGGTTCCGGATAATCAGTAATTAAGCTGAACAATAGAAAACATGCATTCTGTTGCTTCAAGCATGATATGCATACCCCAGGAGAGAATGATGTAATGATCACAGGCATTTGACATTGTAAAGGACACATGGATGCTGTTCCACAAGACCCATATGAACCAAGGAAGCACAAAAACGTTGAAAGTACTCAAATGGAATGAAACAATAACTTGCTGTTAGATGCTCACCACAGCTGACCGCGGAAAAACAGCAGGTGCGTTATTGCCATAATTATTGTACATGGAGACACACCACCTTTTCTTAGCTTGGGGGGAAAAATACTCTGTCACAAACTTTCTCCAAAATTGTAAAGAATTATCCTACAGATAATAATAGTAATTGCAGGAAGCAACTATTAGGCTTTAGGAATATGTGAACATTGTATGGAAGAAACAATAAAGAACCAACTCACTGATGGACGATTGCGTTGGTGATACAAATATTGCATAAGTCGACGAGAGCATATGCCAGTATCAAAGAAACGTTTAACAGGAGTACCCAATTGCACAGCCTCCTGCATATGCTGCCTCATCAGCTTTGGTTGCTCCAATGTGATAGGAGTTTTCTGCGTATTAGTAAGGGATTGCATTATTTGCTGTTGCTGTGACTGATGATGCATTAATTTTTGTTGCTGCATGGCCTGCATTTGATGAGACTGCTGCTGCATTGGTTCATGCCTCTCCAGAAGCTGTTGAATCATTTGCTGCTGCAGGATGTTCCGTCTCATATCAAACCTCGGTCTTTTATGGGGATTTGTCAAGTTGTCTCTCTCTTGAATTGTTGGCTGCGAAGCAACACTTCTGGTTCCCTGCTTCTGTACCTCTTGTTGCAAACCTTGTTGCATAATTGAGGAACCCTCCATCGCCAAAGATGCAGAAATATTGATGGGTGAAAGGGGGATTGAAGGAGAATGGACTCGCACGCAAGACCCATTACTGAAACTGTTACTGAAACTACCGTTCCTGTGCATTAGAGGCCTCGCATCAGTGATCAAGGAGCTTCCATCAATGCTTGCACCTGAAGAGTTGTCTGTGATGTTGACTATACCAGGGTTAATATCACATTCAATGGGATCCAATGTGGGGAGCTGGTTCCTTGACATGGATGTCAAGGGGACTATGTTCTTGCCATAGGCCTAGGAAACAGAGACTGGAGACAGTGAATTAATATTTGTAGTTACAGACCCTGTGATTCTAAGAGATTGAACATTGGCAAACGATAAACATATCAGAGTTGATGAGATTCCTCTCACTTGAGTCCTAGTATCTTTGCAGCAGAAGAACCTCTGAAACAGCCACCCAAGGATGAACCCAAATCTCCTCTCCAATCAAATAGCTAATTTCGATATAATCTAAGAATCGTAAATCCAAGAAATTAATCAGAAATGCAGATAAAATTACGACGGGATCATGCAGAACCCAACGTCAGATAACGACGTGAAACAACGCTACAAAACAGCCGCAGAGAGAGTAAAAAATAACCCTAACTTTTGTAGGCGATAACATTTGAGGATTAACAGAGCCCTTCGCTCCCAAAAGCACCGCGGTCGCAAAAAAGATTACAAGACACAACACGATTGCCTTAAAGATTACATAACTACATATTACATATTTCTACCGAAAACCCTGAAAGATCAAACTTTTCAGCGCTTAATGATCACGAAAACACGGAACAACGAGAAATCAACCCAAAGAATGGATCAGACTAAACAAAACGGTTGTGGCACTCACCCCTTCGTATCGGAAATCGAATTCTCGCGAAGAGAATGAAGGAAAAGTTGAAAAAAGTTGCAGGCAAGAGGAAAGCACGAGTCCTGGATACAAGCGCCGCAGCGGCGGCGGCGGCGGCGTACGATGAAGTGGTACGATACTTTGCAGGGGCCTTCGGAGGCAATCGTTCTTATATATAGGTCTCGGTGTCTCGGGAACCGGGGAAGGCGAAGGGACCGCAGACCGGCTTGGACCCTCTCGGCGGCCGCGGTTCACCGGCTTGAGGTGCGGGGCCACTTGGCGTGTGATGATTGGCTGACTTGTTATATCATGTTTTCATTATTAAAAATTAGTGGGATAGTCGCGCGACGAGAAGCGAAATTAGTCGAATATTTATAAAAATAAATAAATATTAGCTTGATATATTTTTAATATTACTTAAAAAAATATGATAATTATAACTTAAAAAATAATTTAATAGTTTATCTAATTTTTTTGTGTCTCATTTATTTTCTTCTCTTATTAAAAAATAATATTCTCATTTAAGTTTAAGGTGTTATTCTTTTTAGTCTATTTCATATTTATATGCATTTCATGATACATATATTATATTTGTTTCTATCATTACTTTATTTATCTAAAAATATGTTAAATTTTACATGCATGATGATTAACTTGGTGATTCATGCAAATGTTGAATTATCCTTACTTTTTATGAAGTATTTTTATAATAAAAAATTATGCAACTCGACATATATAAAAAAATAATTATTCAATAAAATCTTTGAATATTAATGCAAGAATAGACTCCAATCATTATTCATGTTGCACGATCAACCCACAATCATCGGAATAATAAGCAAAACACATCTATCATTTAAATTCTTAATTTTTCATTTCTAAAATAAGAAGATTTCACTCTTATTTAAACTTAAAGTCTTTACATAAACACATAAGAAATATTAATCACGTTGCATGTGCCCACACCATAAAAAGACTTGCCAAATGATAATTTGGTAAGTGAAACATATTAGAATATATGCATCACTCTTATGCTACAAGAGTTTGCATGGATAGTTTTATATAAAGGATCGATATCATGTTTTATTTATAATCATAGAGTAGTTAAAACACTTGTAAGAAGATGACATAATTCAACAGTAAAGAAAAAAAATAATTTATCATAAAAAAATTGCACTTATACATTAATAATATTTTAAGAATAAACAAAACAATATAAAAAAATGATAGAAATAATTATGATATCACTTAAAGAAAAATAAAAAAAGATTATTTCTAATAAACAAAAAAAGAGATAGTAATGACTATATTCTAACATGAATTAAAAAGAATCCAACTACGAAGGAATTATTTTATGGAAAAATATGATTATAAAAAGATGTATGCAGAATATGGCCATAAAAATATTATGAAGAGGAATTATTTTTTGTATTTATAGATTCTTGATATAAAACAAATTAAATATTGCAAATAAAAAATAACAAATAATGACAATATCAGACAAAATAAACATAGAAATAAATAATATACAACAAAAATGATTGCATTTGTCCACGAATAATATTTTAAGAGAAATACTATTATATAAAATTTATGCAAACAGACATGATAATGCTTAATGAAATGAATTTTTTTTATAATGAATAGAAATTGAACAATAATGACAATGTTATAAAAAATTTCAAATAAATCCAATCATCACAGGTGATAGAACATGCTTATAGTAAACTATAATGATCCTTTGTAATGAACACAAATTAAACATTTATAACTTTGTTCTCAAATAAAGTAAAAGGAAACTAATTTAACATAATTTTTAAAAAAAATATTTATTGAAAAATATTGCCATAAAAATGCTAGTAGAATATAGTTATAAAAAATTATGGTCATATTATTTTAATTATGTTTTTACTCCTATATATATATATATATATATATATATATAAACAGTGGTGGCAATATGGTAAAATAAACTATAAGAAATCCAATTCTCCTATAAATTAAAAGTAATTATTTTATATAAAATAAAATATTTTCATTAAGATAATGATGATCTAATATGGTTTTATTGAAATCAAATAGTAATAAGGATAAAAAAATATTACAATGATATAACATGCACGGATATAGAAAATAAATTATTAACTTATTGGTTTTAGCATGCACATTTATTAGTAAAAAAATGATATCACAATGATGCATTTAAATTCAGAACAAATAAATATGTCATGCGACTTTAGGACCTTTCAATATAAAATAGTAGATTAAAACTAATTTTTAAACATGACCCATGAGCTTAGGCATAGCAAGTGATCTAATCAAATGATTTATGACAAAATATAAACTACCTTTCTATATTTCTAGGAATATTCAAAAAATAAAACTATAAAGAATATTCATTTTGTAAGAATCTAAATAATTTATAACTTTAACTTATACATAACACAAATAATTTTGTAACATTTTAAACATTAATCTATTAACATTTTAGCTACATGAAATTTTGTTGACTAAAACAAGTTGTCAGCAGTAGGTGATTACATGGCAATTGACAATCATAACTGTCAAGATGTATATATCGCTACATACAAAACTTTATAGTTTGTTTACCTTGTACAGATTAATGCATTAGACTTCTTTTTCTTTCCTCTTTTCTTGCTCTTCTACTTTGTGTCACACAATTGTTTTCTGGTGTATGTTCTAACATGATATCAAAGCTGATTTTTTAAGACAGAAAAGAGCTAGATTTCAATCAGCCAAAGGGATAATGATTCAAAGTTTAAATTTAGAGCAAGTCGAGCAAGTCGATTGAGATTTCGTGCAAATCTGGAAAATATTCTCAAGATCAGATAGTTAGATAATATCTATATCTCTTCTTGTACTTGTTCTTCATTTTTCGATCGATCCTGTGAATTTTTTTTGAATTCTGAATCATATTTGAAGTCTTTTTCTTCACTGAGTTACTGAAATCTTGAATAAGATGTCACAAGAAACGATGATCTCCAGTGAGTGTCATTGTTATCGATCAACATCATCCTATTTTTCTGAATTCTTTAGATGGTCTAGGAACTCCTATGATTTCTTTTCAATCGATTGGTTTAGAAAACTATTTTTTTGTGGAGTAGGGCTATGAGAATCTCTTTGCTTGGAAAGAACAAATTTGGTTTTGTTGATGGATCTTTTACTTGTGGTTCAGTGGAAGATAATTTGAAAGGATTATGAGATGGTGTTGATGTTATTGTGTTGTCCTGAATAATGAATTCAGTATCAAAAGATCTTATGAGTGGGGTAATATATTCAAATAGTGTAGCTTCTGTTTGGGTGGACTTGAAGCAACGGTTTGACAAACCTCATGAAATAAGAATTTTTCAATTGCTAAAAGGGAATTACAACCAGAATCAGGACAATATGTCAATTGCAGCATATTTTACTAAAATGCAATATTTTTTTGTTGAGATGTCTACGATAATAGAATCACCTTCTTGTTCTTGTGAAAAGTTAGTCAGATATGTTCATTCAACTATGATATGCAGTTACATCAATTTTTAATGGGATTAAATGATATTTTTGCTCAAATAAGAAGTCAAATTTTGATTATGCATCCGCTCCCTTTAATCAATCAAGCTTATTCTATGTTGCTGTAAGAAGAGAGTCAAAGGGGAATTAATTTATGAATTTTACCAAATTCTATTTTGCCTTTTGATTTTGTGGCAAACTATTCCAATTCCAATTATTCTGATTCAGGGAGGCCAAAGAAAAATTGGAATCTTATATGTGAACATTGTCACATGAAACGTAATGAAAAGAAGACTATTTATAAGATAGTATGTTATCCACCTAGTTTCAAATTCAAAAGAAAAGACAATCAGAGTGGAAATCAAAATTCAATTGTAAATTGTGTATAAAAAATGATAAATGGGTTAAAAGTTGATAATACTCCATCAGATGTTTCAAATTTCACTCAATATCAATACAACAAAATTTTGAAACTAATCCAAATAAATTCATCTACAGAGGAAAGAGTAAACATGGCGAGTATTGCTTTAAATTCAGTATTACTTCTCTTAAGAACAAGAACATATGGGTTCTTCATACAGAAGCCACAAGTCATATGTATTCATCTTTAGAGTTAATATCTGATATTTAAACTTTGGATTCCACGATATGTCAAGTTGTCATATGGCACTTCCACTGCAATAACATGTTGGGAAAGCTTTTCAGTAATTCCACAAAAGGAAGATAAAAGGAGTTTTCTATGTTCCAAACTCCAAACTAAATCTATTGTCAGTTTCAAAATTGAGCAAAGAATTGGATTGTGCAGTAACTTTCTTTTTTTATTTTTGTGTCTTACAAGAAATCTCTAGTGGAAAGGTGATGGGATTGGTAGATAAGTGGATGGACTTTATTACCTTGTGTCAAAAGGGGAGAAT
This sequence comes from Pontederia crassipes, assembly GCA_030549335.1. Taxonomy (NCBI): domain Eukaryota; kingdom Viridiplantae; phylum Streptophyta; class Magnoliopsida; order Commelinales; family Pontederiaceae; genus Pontederia; species Pontederia crassipes. The sequence goes on from JAUKPH010000017.1 coordinate 11,450,154, forward strand.
GAAGTCCTTGAAACATTCCTTGAATCCTTGAAATATGCTAAGTGTCTAGTTACTTGTAATTCCAAGTCTAGTTCTGATGATTCTTGTAAACTATGGCATCAACGTCCGGATCATGTTTTTATCTCAAAACTCCAACAATTATCTTCCTTAATAACATGTTCATTGAATGATAGCTTTTTTTATTGTACAATATGTCATCTTGCCAAACAAACAAGGTTACCATTTTCCACCAGTAATAGTCGTGTTGCAAGTGTTTTTTCTTTGTTACATATGGATTTGTGAGGTCCATATAAGCATCCAGTTCATGATAATAAAAGGTTTTTTCACCATCGTGGATTATTACTCAAGATTTACTTGGATTTTTTTATTGAAATTCAAGAGTGATACATTCAATTGCCTTCAACAATTAATTTGTAGCTTATGTTAAAAATCAGTTTTGAGGAGTCATTAAAAAAATTAGATCTGATAATGGCTCAAAATTTTTCAATAGTCAATGAGATTCATTCATGAAAGTTCTTGTGTCAATTCTCCACAACAAAATGAGGTAGTTGAGAGAAAGCATAGGCATTTGCTTGATGTTGCTAGAGCTCTAAAATTTCAGTCCAATGTGCTAATTATTTTTCTGAGGTGAATGTGTACAAATAGCAACCTATATTATTAATATGATTCCTTCTTCTATCCTTGACAACATGTTTCCTTCTCAACTTATTTTCAAAAACACCACAATATGATCATAGTAGAATCTTTGATTGTCAATGTTATGCCACATATACTAATAACAAAGATAAATTTGTAGCACGTGTCATCTCCTCAGATTTCTTGGGCTATTCACCAACACAAAAGGGATACAAATTATTAAATCTACAAACTATCAAGTTGTTCATCAATCGGGATGTCATATTCCATGAACATTCTTTTCCTTTTCAGACGTCTAGTCCTCCTTTGATACATTCTTCTCCTTTGTTTCCTGCTACTACAGTTCATGATGATGCCATTAATTCTCCTATTGTTCTTACATCTCCACATAACAACAATAATAAGGCTGGCACATCTAAATCTCATGCTCTAGAACTAGTAGAACCTGATGCAAAATTTGCACCTCCCAATTCATCTAACACTCAATTTCCAAATTTCACACCACCTATAGATTCTCCTATCACTTCTCAAACTTCTTCTTTACCTTCAGAGTCAAATAATCCAAATCCAATTTTGTTGGATTCTAATAATTCCATTCCTATATTGGATGAACAATTTAGAAAGCCAGGAATACAAACTAGACCTCCAACTTGGTATAAGGATTATGCTTTCTCTAGTATGTCATTCTCTTCTCATAAAGGAGATGATGATGTAAGTAGAAATCAGTCTCTACACCTTATATCTAATTATGTGACTTATGATCATTTATCATATGACTATCAATATTTTTTTGCATCAATTTTTGAGCTGAGAGAATCTATATCATATGTGGAAGTTGGCAAAGATGACAATTGGATAGTGACTATGAAGAATGAAATTCATGCTCTAAAAGACAACAAGACATGGGTATTGAATAATTTGCCATCAGGAAAGAAAGCAATTGGTTGTCGATGTGTTTACAAACTTAAATATTTTGTTGATACGTCACCGGATAAATTTAAGGCAGGATTAGTTGTTAAAGAACATAACCAGCAAGAAGGGATAGACTATATAAAGACATTCTCTCATGTAGTGAAGATGACTAGTGTACGGATTACATTGACCTTGGCAGCAATCAATTCTTGGTCGTTATATTAAATGGATGTGAATAATGCCTTTTTACATGATGATTTGAATGAAGAAGTATATATGGAGATGCCACAAGGTTTTAAAGTTATTGATGGCAAAGAAAACTTAGTGTGCAAATTGACTAAATCATTATATGGGTTGAAGCAAGCTAGCAGACAATGGAATTACAAACTTACATCTACCTTAATTGAGCATGGATATGTTCAAAGCAAATCAAATTATTCATTGTTCACTAAAAGAGTTGAGTCAAGAATAATGGTAATGTTGATTTATGTGGATGATTTGTTAATCACAAGAAATTATAAAATTTTGATTTCAAAATTAAAAGCAGTCCTACAAACAAACTTCAAAATCAAGGATTTGGAAAATATGAAATATTTTATGGGAATTGAAGTAGCAAGGAACAGGAGAGGAATAGTTTTAAATCAAAGAAATATGCATTGGAGTTAATATCAGTTTCAGATTATTAAATAAATGCATTCAGTGACTATGATTGGGCTTCATGTCCAGTTATTAGAAGATCTGTAATAGGTTTTGGTGTTAAACTTAGTAGGAGTTTGATATCTTGAAAAGTTAAAAAATAGGAAACTGTTTCAAGATCTTCAGCAGAAGCAGAGTATAGAAGTATGGGAGAAACAACAACTGAAATAATATGGATTAAAGCAATATTGCAAGATTTTGGATTACACCATTCTTTGTCTGCTCAGTTGTTTTGTGATAACAAGTCAGCAATCCAGATCGCAAAAAATCCAATGTTTCATGAGAGAACTAAACATATAGAAATTTATTGTCATTTTGTTAGAGAGAAGAATGAAAAGGAGATTCTGAAGTTGTTTTATATTAATACAAAAGATCAGTTGGCAGATATTTTTACAAAAGATCTTTCTTTTGCTCAATATGAAAAGTTAATTCAAGCCATTGGAATGTTGGATATACATAATGCAATTTTTAGTGTTGTCAACTTGAGAGGGAATTAGATAATTAGATATATGAAAAATTATTTAATTTAAGTACTATACAAATTATATTATAATAATAAATTGAATATTTATATCCTAATTAAATAAAATAAAATTTCAAAACTATTTTTTGTTAAAATATATAAAAATTTATATTGACAATAAATTTTATCCAGTGCACCCAGATATAAAAATATTAATTATGTAATATGTTTTATTCCTTGTTAACATATAAATAATTTGTAATTAAGCATGAATATAAAAATAAATATAGTTAAATAATTATAAAATAAAAATGAGAAAATAATATGATAAGTTAGAAAGAAAAGATATATTTGAATAAGGGAAAAATTAGAAAAAATTATAAAAATTCTAACCTCTGATAGTTAAACGCTAGTAAAAATAATTTTTTAATATTTTCGTATGAAATGCTAAACTTAATTATTTTTATCATTTACCAAATAAAAAAATTAGCATTTGAATCGCTAAATTAATTTTGATGTTGTCAAATATACGGTACTTGCTGAACCATCAGGAAGTTACGATAACTATTACTAATCTATTGATAAGTTAGCTATAAGTTAAAATAATTGATAACTTTTTATTGATAACTTAGGAAGTTAAAATAACTAATAACTTTTTTATTGTTAACCCAACTGAAAATTGAAAACAAATGAGGTAAAAATTCTTAATTTTAATTGTTTTATAAACAATGAAATATAGTAGTTCATATTAGTATAGTTTATCTAAAGTTTCGTTGTTCACATTCAATTCAATTTAACAACAATATGACTAAGGGACTTGGAGACAATCCGAGAACATAAAGATCGAATATTTTTTAGTTTTTTTTTTATTTAAGATGTCTATTTTTAACCATTTAGTTTAGGCTAAACAAAACTCAATAAAAAAAAGCTACCAGATCAATACTATAATTAATAATAATATTGGATATAATAAGATCCGCTGTGTCCAAACATATTAGCACTGACTAATTTAATATTTCGGTGCAAGTGGAAACAATACACTTTGATCAAATAGGTGACTTTAGTAATTAAAGTGATTAGCTCCTATCGTACCTGAGACAGGATTTCACTAACTAATTATGCCAACCAATAGTCGCTCGGAGACTTGAACGCTAGATATTTATATTTATTATCTCTTGAACATATAAAATGAAGTCCTTTAAGGACCATTTGGTTAGATAATAAATTCAAATTAAATAAAATAACATAATATCTATTTTTTGGAAAATAAAATATGTTCTTATTCTACCTCATGTTTGATTTAAAGATAATAAAATATTAAAATATATTTTTTATTATAATTAGGTGATGTTCATTATTTATAATAACCACAAAATATTAATATAATATTATAGGATTAAAAGATTAAATATGGTAAATTTGAAAATAATAGGAATATAAATATTCTTGACATTTTCAAGAATAATGATGTTTGGATCTTAGGGTGTTGAGATAGTGAATTTAAGTTTTTTAGGTAATTATAATAAAAAATAAATTTTGACCAATTTAGTCCTATTTTCAATGATATTTAATTATATTATAAAATATCTTGATATTCTAATGTTTACTAAGCGATATTATTTTTGTTATCTCTTGAACTTATATAATAGAGTGTCCCACACTTAAAATAAATGGATACATTGTATTTTTTTTGGTAATCGAATTTTGTTTAATCACTTTTATTTTTTGACGAAATGAAGGACAACACTATATCCATGTTTTAGCGAAAGACATTCCATTATGGCCCGCTTTATGCATTATCACTATTTTATCTGTAATATTACATTATAGTATTGGCTAAGTACTACTGACATAAACAATAATAGTTATAATAATTAAAAATTAAATTATTAAAAAAGCCAAAAAAATGTAATGTAGATAAAAAAGATGAGACAAAATCAACACTTATTTATAAAAGATTTCAAAGAATATGAGGTTGAACATACTTATTATTAATAAAATATTAAAATCAATACATTAATTGAATTAATATTTTTGTCAAAAAAATTATCGATAATAAATTACAACAAAATAAGATTATCCGGTGGGTCCTAAAAATTTTAAAGAAAATAATTTGTATTACCTTATATCAAGCAATCGCTTGTAAGTCTTAGGTTATTTTCTATGAGGTAATATAGATGGATTATTGCGTATTTCATTAAAAAAAACTATATGTCCCATCGAATTATAGATGTAATAAATTATCGATAATCTAAACTTATCTAATAATATTAATTAACACCTCAACGATAATTTAAAATATAGAAATGTCTTCTCACTGATAATGAAATGCATTTTGATAAAAGAAAATCAACAAAATTTTAAATTCTTTTGAAATAAATAGTACCATCCAATTTTTTTATATTTATTTGAATCTCTACGAATAATTTGTTTATTCACATATTTAATGCAACATACTCTTTACCAAAATTAATTCAAAACCTTCTTCTCAACACACATTAAATTTATTTTTATATTTAATCTTATTTAATTTTTAGCTGTACACAGAGCATCATCTTAAATACGTTATATATATATATATATATATATAAACATTTATTATTATTATCTTTATTATTATAAGTCCTTTTTTTAGATACATCTTAATTTAATCTTACCAAAAATTCTTATATTTACTCAAATTAAATTCTTATTGCTAATCTTTTTTTCTAAACGATTTGAAAATTTTGAAATTAATTGTATAAATTAAGCATATTAAATTTTTAGGCATGGTTCCATCCTTTTAAATATGTAGAAGATATGATGTAAGTAAACAAAAACAAAACTAAATTACATAATACTTCATGGACCTTATATAAACTATGATGTTAGGGTGAGATTAAACCATTGAATAATATTAAGGTGACGCTATACAAATAAAATAATCAAACCAAAATTAGCGGTTATTTTTTTTATACCATTACTATTTGCCCAAAGTTCCAAATCTAAATTGAAAATAAATCCGTTAGATAAGCATTTTTTTTACTACCTTAATTGACGCATTTTATGTAGTCGTATTCCAATATTTTGCACCTGGTCAATTATTTGCACGTTTTCTATGGACGTATGGTTAGAAAGGTTGCGGCTAAGGTTTTTTGTCAGCTTTTCAAAAAGTTCTAGGAGTTTGATACATGTTTTCCACCCCATTGCTCTTGCAAGTCATTACCATGCTGTCCAAGGCAACACTTGGTAAGCAGAAGACACAAAATTTGTATGCAAAACGAAAGCAAAGTTATTCCGCTTATCCCCATCTCTAGACACTACAGTTTCTAGGGTTTAACTGAACTAGAAAATCAAGATTGCAATTGAGTCATATCCAAAACACGGGGTTTTTCATGACCAAAGATACCCAAAGAAGAGAAACAACAACTCCAGCTTATGTCTTGCGAATAGTCATTCCTCCAGCAAATCTAAAATAAACAAAAGCAAGGAGCCATGCACCATAACAAGTTAGACACTATGATGCAAACAGCAATGCTTGTTCATCATCACTTGTCACCGCTGCAGTAGCTGGAAGGAGATGGCATATGCGGAACAATGTCTACCACAAACTGATACTACATAATATAGATTGCACACTGGATAGTAGTTCAAAATCTTTCTGGCCTCGGAGAGCGACTGCATTGTAAAACATGTATTAGATCACAATTACCTAAAAGTTTTAGAAGTAACATATATTAGACCACAGTTACTTAAAGTAAAGTCACAGAGAAAAGTTCAGAAATCTTGTGTAATGCTAACCTGCGATACCTCTCAGAGCTAGGACTCCTTTGGTCACGCTTGTCACGTGGACTAGGACCACGACCATAATCTGGGCTATCCCTCTCCCTACCTCTACCATAGGGACTTCCTGATCGGTCACGGTCACGACCTCTCCTGTCAGGGGATTTATCTCTACCCCTTCTATCGGGGCTATATCCATTTCTTCTTTCATCATCATCCCGGAGTGCATACTCCACTGAAATAACCCGATCCATCAACTTGCTGAATCATACAAAAAAGAAAAGAACACTCAAAACAGATGATATATTAAGTCCTGAAAAGTGACATGCCTATTAAAGAGATGTCTATAGAGCTCTACACAATCTACATTCAAGAAACATCTGCACATATTCTCCTTGGCATGAACATGCTCAGATGCATTTATTCCTGAAGGGCCATTCCATGAATATATCTGACTCAAAATATAAACACCACTTCATATCAACTTTTCTTAAATTACAAGATATTCCACAATGAGCATAATGTCAATCTAATTCATACTAATTTGAATATGCACTGATGCAAGAATGTCAGAACGCAAACTTCCACTACAAACTTCCTTGACATGAACATCTTCCTGATTTCCATTTTAATAATCAACAGACGGATTCGCTCAACTATGCTAGAGGAAAGTGATCAACAAGACTGTTCATTGCCTATCCTTGAATAGACTAAGCATGAATGGGCTAAAGATTAATACCAAGTAAATTTTTTTTAGGGGAATACCAAGTAAATTAACAATTATAACACTCAGACAAAAGCTTTCTATGATCATTTATTCATTAACTCCAAAGTGCGATACGATTTTCGTACTACCGACAGAAATTCCACAGGTCAATGTTAACACTTTTCATATAGTACATATTATAACATACCTCATGTTTGTCGCATCCAATGCTTTAGTTGCATCTTCCTGTGAATCAAACTGGATGAATGCAAAATTCCTTCTAATCCTAATATTCAGTATCTTCCCATATGGCTCAAAGTGCCTTTCTAAATCTCTCATCCTGGTATCAACAGGATCAAAATTGATAACAAACAAGGTTTTTGTGGGTCTCATGTTACCAGGGGACCTTCTTGAACCACCAGATCGCCTCCCACCACGTTCCTGCTATAAGGAGAATTTTGAAATATTGAAGAAGAATAAGCTACAATCATTTGCCTTTTACATAAAAACAGTTGATGATATAAACACTTATACCTTTGTCCACTCAACACGTAGCCTTCTCCCTTGTCTGCCAAACTCACTCCTATCAAGTGCTCGAATTGCATCCTCAGCATCACGTTCATCATCCATGTAAATAAATGCAAATCCTGATATTGAATAAGAAGCCAAAGTTAAATTAGTTCAACCCCAATAAACGCAACAAGCATCAGTTGATAAAAGTTACCAACACCAGTTCAGGCTGGAAGACTGATAAAAAATGCAAAAGCAATCACAAATGAACCAACAAATAACATGCTAATCAATGTGAAAGCTACAAACTTGTAAGCATGCAAGAAATATCAGAAACAGACCTCCTGCTTTGGACTAAATGTTGTCATGCAATTATAAGCCAATAGGTCTTGTGGCAGACTGGAGTACAGAATATTACTTCTCCATGTATTCTCCAGCCAGGCAGCAAGAACGGCATGGAGAACAGGCAGATCGGGGAAGAACGAGCAAAATGCATGGAAAATGAAAGGCAATGATGATGGTGTCGTGGGGAATGTTCCCAGAAGAGTGCCATAGTAGATGGTGGATCAGTTCAGCTCCTGGAACTACAAGGAGTCTCAGGCAGGATAGGTGATGTACAGGCCATCAGCCAGGAAGACAATGGGCACTCCAGTATGTTCCTGCGACAAAACAACTGTTGAGTATGTGGCCTCAGCTTACAATTACAATATTCCACCTGCTAAAAATTACGCCGGAATCCTGAAATAGAACTCTGAGATGGAGACTTGGGTATCCCGCAATGAGCACACGTAATCTTCTGCTTAAGAATGGGCATTAATGATCGGACAGTTTGATGTACCATGTCATGAGATTACTTTGCTAAACCGGTGGCACCCATCACTGATCGGTCTGATATCATCTACATCATTAACTCTAAAGTCTAAACAGCAAATGTTGATATACAAAAACCATGCATAAACATAAACCTTAAGAACATTAAATTAGGAATAGTCAAGTCTTCATTGGCAATGGAGTGAACACAGAGAGTCGGCAAGCAACAAAATGCTGTGCATGGTCTCCTCCTATCTAGTTGCTTCAAATGGCTGCCTGGCTAGTGCTCAGGGCGTAAAAATCCTTCCTTTAAACACACACACAAAGAAAAACACAGTAATGAAAAGAAAAGTAAAAATACATGTAAAAGAGGCGTTACGCAAATAACACATCTATACAAGTTAAGAGATTATACAAGAAACTTTCACTTGTGTTTATTTATTCGCTTGAGTTTCCGGAAGCAAGCGAGAGTGAAATTACCTGACTTCATATCAACCCTATCGACCTTCCCATATCGGCTGAAGAGTCGCTCCAGTTCAGACTGGCGCGCGTCGAACTCAAAGTTCCCACAGAAGATGGGCCGCGCCATCCTTGCCTCTGTCAACTCAAAGCCTGCAACACGCTAAACATCAGAACCCCAAAAGGGGGGAAAAACACTGCATCGTTTTGTTGCAGATACGAAAATAATGTTCGAGAATTTGAGCAAACGAAAACGACAGGACAACAATACATCAAAAGGACTATTTTTATACTACTTCACATAGGAAAAAGATGAGGAAAAACAGTATGAATAACACGAAAGATTTGGACATGAGAACAAGCGAACAGGAAAAGGGATCGATGCATTTGGTGACATATGTTCGACGAGAGGACTGGATCGGAGGTTTTACCTTGTTCTCAGGACACGGGAAGAGAGAGCGAAGTTGAGATCTGCAGGGAGAGGGGTATTCTGTAAAAGGCGGAGGGAGATAAGATATTTATCGAGCGGCCAACGCGAGGGACAACCGACGCAAGCCCTAGAATTCGGGATTTTTGCTGGTGTTCATTTTCCAAAATATCTTAATTATTCGTTCCCATCTTTTTTTGTAATATATATATATATATATAACGAGAGATAAAAGTACTATAATACGACAAGATGTCGATTTTTTCTATAAAGTCATATATATATATATATATAATTTAATATATATATATATATATAGTATAACAGTTTATTATATAACGTAATAAAAATAAAATAAGAATAAATTTATGAGGATATTTTTATAAGAAGTATTTTTTAGTATGATTAACATAAATAATATTTTCTTTCGAAAACATAATATACCAGTAAAAACAATTTATTTTAAAAATAATTTATTACTTCAGAAAATAAATAAATAAATAATTCAATTTGAGCCAAATTAAGATTGATATTTTCTTTTTATCAATTTGACTACCATTAAAATAAATAATATTTTCTTCTAAAAATAATATGCAAGTAAATAATTATTTCTATTTTAAAATATTATTATTTCAGAAATAAAAAACAAATTAAAATAAAAAATTCAATATGAGACAAATTTTGGATTAATCTTTATTTTTTATCAATTTGAGTATGCTTACAAGTAAAAGTAATTTCTTTTAAAAAGATAATTCATGTATTTTCTAAATTAAATAATTATTTAAAATATTTTATTAATATTTCCTTTTTATCAATATGAGTATGATTAAAATATATAATATTTTATTTCTAAAAGATAATAGTCAATTAAATCATAATTCTTATTTAAAATAATTTCTTGTTTTGAAATTAAAAAATAAAATAAAATAATTCAATTTGAGTTAAATTAAGATTATCTTTCATTTCTATCAATTTGAGTATGATTACAAGTACAAATATATTTTTTTAAAGAAACATAATTTGTTATTTTCTGAATGAGACAAATAATTGAAAATAAATAGTTCAATTTGGGTAAATTTTTTACTAAAATAAAAATAATAATTTAAAATGTTTAATTCAATTTGAACCAAATTAATACTAATATTTAATTTTATCAGGTTGACTATTATTAAAATAAATAATATTTTCTTTTCAAAAGATAATATGCAAGTAAATAATTATTCCTATTTCAAATAAATTTTGTTATTTTCAGAAATAAAAAATAATTTTTTTAGAAAATAATTTGAGACAAATTAAGATTAGTCTTTCATTTTTTATCAATTTGAGTACGATTAAAGTAAAAGTAATTTCTTTTAAAAGCTAATTTGTTGTTTTAGAAAATAAATAATAATTTAAAATAAATAATTAAGCTTATTAATCATTATTTTTTATCAATTTGAGTATGATTAAAATAAATATTTTATTTCTAAAAGATAGTATACAAGTAAATCATAATTCCTATTTAAAATATAATTTGTTATTTCCGGAATTAAAAACTAGTTTAAAATAAATAATTAAACTTGAATCAAATTAATATTAATCTTTCATTTTTATTGAGTATCATTACAAGTACAAATAATTTAAGAAAACATAACGTTTTATTTTCTGATGAAAATTTTAAAATAAATAATTGAATCTGAGTTAAATTAAAATTAATCTTTCCTTTTTAACAAATTGAATATTATTAAAATAAATAATATTTTCTTTTCAAAAGATAATATGCAAGTAAATAATATTTTCTATTTAAAAGATAATTTATTATTCCCAAAATTTAAAATAAATAATTCAATTTGAGTCAAATTAAGATTAATCTTTCATTCTTATCTATTCCAGTATGATAAGTAGTAAAAATATTATCTTTTCAAAAAATAATTGAAAATATAAAATAAAAAAATTTTGATTTGAGATAAATTAAGATTAATCTTTCTTTTTTCACTACAACTAGTTTAACATTATAATTGCTTATTGTATTAATTTACTTAGCTCATTGCCATCAGATTTTCATCGTCAATGGTAATGTCATTATCAAACTTTTTTTATCTTATTTTTTTCATAAATCTCACTTTAGCTATTTTGAGTCATATTTTTAGATTTTTTTTTCCTTTTGCATTTATCGAGTCAGAATTGTCATACAATTCAACTTATTATAAAAAAATGATAAGATAGGTAGAACCACAATTTAGAATATTCTTCTTTTATTTTATAACATATATCTTCACAATATAAACTTTACTTAATTTCTCAGCTCACATAGATTTTATTTTCAAAATAAATTTTTCATCTAATTCACAAAGATTAGATACAGCTGAAGTTGTGAAAACTTATTGGTTGTAATTGTTTGTTATATTAATAAATAAAGTTAAACATATTATTACACATCATATGTGTAAATGTAGAAATGTTATTGATAATATTATACATATTTTTACTATATGATTTTATGATACGAAACATAAGATGAGTTTAATTAGACTCTGGATATTGGAAATCTTGGTTAGAAGACTATTTTAAGATATAATAAAATTCCTAAAATTATTGTTTTACTTTATATCTAATAAGCTAATTTAATTAACATATTTACTGAGCAATTTTATCCTATATATAATGCACTGATAAATTGAGTGCTACGAAACGATATATCATCCAAACCCTCTTAAACTCATTATATATATTATATATAATGCAAAAAAATCACTTTATTGTAGTGAGTATATTATAGGATTATTTACATAAATTACTCTTAAACTATCGTGATTTTCTACATCTAGTCACAAATTACGAACTTTTTTCTTGAATCCCTAAAATATCGCAACTTTTCCAATTTAATCCTTCTGTTGACTTCTATCAAGCTTCGTCGTCCTCTCCTCCGCCCTCCCCCTCTCATCCTCGTCCTCCGCTTGGGGGATCGACCTGGTGATGCACAAGACCTTCTCCTACTCATAGCTGAGACTGCCACCACCTTGCTACCGCCTCAAGTCGCCCACCTCATCGTGGCTGCCCTCGACTGCTACAAGGACGAGATGCTCCACCCGCTCACGAATAAGCGTGTGGACCTCTCCTCGTCTATATTCCTACACCAGCGTGCACAGGGAAAGAGAGGGGGGTTGCCCCCTCTGTGAAAACTTCCTGGACGCACGAACAATGCTGTAAAGAACCACTGAAACATTAAGATTAAGAAGAAGTTCTCAAGGATGGGGATCGACCTGGTGATGCACAAGACTGAGATTGCCACCACCCTGCTACCACCTCAAGTCGCCCACCTCGTCGAGGCTGCCCTCGACTGCTACAAGGACGAGATGCTCCACCTGCTCAGGAAGAAGTGCGCGGACCTCTCCTTCTCGTCTCTTTTTTAGCGCCGGCGTGCACAAGGAAAGAAGGGATCCCCCTCGGCGAATATCGTAGGGGGTGACCCCCCCTCCTCTCTTTCCCTGCCTCGGCGCGCGCAGCCCCCCCCCCCCCCCCCCCCCCCACCTCCCCCCACCCACCCACCCTCACCTTCCACACACACACACACTCTCTTCCAAAGGTCGTAGAGGGGGCCTCCTCATCCCATCACCTTCTGCATAGTCGTCGGTCGTCAGATGTCGAGGACCTCTTCGTCGATGAGCTCCATTGTGCTTTCTTTTTTTTTACTTTTTTTATTTGATATATTATCGATGAAGGGGTAACTTTGATTTTTCATAATGAAGTTAATAAAAAAACTTGACAAAAAGTCGACGAAATAATTAAATTAAAAAAATCGTGATAGTTTATGGATAAAAATAAATAAATTTGTAGTTTGGACGAAAAAAATTAGATGTGGTTTATGAAAAATGATTTATCTGCGGCCCGTTTGAAGCTCGTAACTGAGGCCCGCATCCATGAACGGGAAGTGGAGGACAACTACTGCACCGTCTCTTCGCCGCTGCTTGGCGCTTCGCGTTGGATTTGATTTTGCATGGCGCCGCGACCTCTCCTCCCCCTCCTGTCTCGCTTGAAACCCTCTTCACCTTCTACGTCCTCGTCTTTTTTCTCCTGCGCTCCCGCTTCGCGGCGGCTGGCGTTTCCACCGCTCTATCTGTTGGATTCTCGAACGAGCATTTCGTCGAGCAGCTGTGCGCCGTCCCGTCTTAATCAACTGCCGTCGAGTGCGGAGGGGATTTCGAAGAATGTTTCCGAGCTACGTAGGGAGTACCACGATGGGAGACCGCGGGGGCCGCTTTGGAGGGGCAAGAAGCTCATCGGAAAGGAGGCGCTGTTCGTGATCCTGGGGATGAAGCGGTTCAAGGACGACGAGGAGAAGCTCGACAAGTTCGTCAAGTCGCACGTCATCCGCCTGCTCAAGATGGATAAGGTCGCCGTCCTCACGGAGCTCGAGCGCCAGGAAGAAGTCAGCTTGGCCCTCAAGGTGTCAACCACCTTTTTTTTTAATTTCTCTATTGATTTTGGATCACGTGTCAAATACTTACAAGCCCAAAGCTAAAATTTTTACTAAGCCTCGAATTCAAATTGACGTACTTTTGCTGTTGAAGTTTGTATTCGTTGATTAGTCCTGCACTTCGGTGTGACACTGAGTTTGCTACGCTCACAAGCAGTTCAACCAAAGCCCATCAGTCCTTTTACTTAGGCGCGCACTTAATAGCTTTGTTTTATAAAATGATATATTTTCAAATCCCTCGTTCATCAGCATCACCGAATCCGTAATAAAATCATTGGCTTTGTAGATGTTCAAGATCATACAGAAGGAGGACTGGTACAAGCCTGATGTGTATCTCTACAAGGATCTGATTATTGCTCTGGCCAAGTGTAAGAAGATGGAAGAGGCTATGCAAGTATGGGAAGACATGAAGAAGGATGAATTGTTTCCTGATGCTCAAACGTATGCTGAGGTGATCAGAGGTTTTCTAAAATATGGATCACCTGCAGATGCTATGAATATCTATGAGGACATGAAGAAATCCCCTGAACCACCAGAGGAATTGCCCTTCAGAATATTGTTGAAAGGACTTCTTCCACATCCCTTGCTGAGGAACAGAGTAAAACAAGATTTCGAGGAGTTATTTCCTGAAAGGCATATTTATGATCCCCCTGAGGAGATATTTGGCATACGATGAGGTAGTTGCTTTGCTTCTTCTTTCCTAACTTTTTATTAAAGATGTGGACTATAGTCCCCACAACTTGTTATGTGAGTCTATACAACTTGGTTGTTCTCTACAAGTAGTTGACTTTGCATGTTTCCTTAAGTTTATAAACCAAAATCATTTTCCGGATGTTTTATAATGCATGATAAGCTGGTTAATAACTTCAGAAAGTATATAATTTCAAATCTGGATTATGTACAAGTCAGAAGTTTTCTTTTGTTGGTAAGCAAATGATACCAAGGACTCAAGGTGGTAGCACATCAAAATGGTTTTAAGGCTTTAAGCATCATTCCACTTATGATATTAGAAGAAACCTCATTTCCCTTCAGAGTGTTTCTTCAAACAGCATCTGCATTCCATCGGAAAAAGAAATTGTCAGTCAGATTGATGGAAAACATTCTTAATTGGTCTCAATTGTAGCTGACTGCTTGAATTCTTAAAAGGACCGAGTGAATCCGGCACAGTCTTGTCTGGATACCTAAGCATATCTCCTGACCAAAAATCCTTCAATGCGAGAATTTTGTGCAGATATGTCATATTTCCCTCAGCTTCTTTCAGATTGCCAGGACTTCTCAATTGGGATTCAGCTAAATATGAAGGATCGGAATCACTACAAAAGCTTATTAGTCATCCTTTTTCTTGTCAAAAAAAATGAAGGACAAAGATTCTAGGTCATATTGTCTCAAAAGTTGCACTCCATTCCTGCACAACATATCTTTTGTGGATGAGAACTCCAGGATGTCAGATAGTGCTGGCTACTATCATAATAATGGGATAAAACAAGCTCAGTAACCTCTTTCCAGATCTATCATACAAAACTGAGAGATAGCTTTGCAGTTTTTCCTTTAGCTTGTAGCTTTTCTGGTTTTTGATCTTTACGGCTTTCTTTATGTATTAAGTTTTACCAATTGTGTGTCCCCTTGGTGGGGAGCAACAAAGAAAATCGACACATGTGTCCTTGATTGGAGACTGTTGGAGGCCTTTCAGATTTGGTGGCAGACAACAACGTCATGATATATGAGCCTAGAGAAAGTGAATGCTTCCATTAGCCTTCTTATGAGTGATTTGTTTCAACAGTTGTCTTTGGTGAGGAGAGATGCTATGTGGATAATATTAGTTTGCATGCTGCTATCTTAGTCAAGATGTGGGCAGGGGAATGATGCAATTCGATACTCTTTCGAAATCAATAAAATAGAACGTCTACGACAACTGATCAACATCCTTCCCCCAATCAAACAAAAGAAAAGAGTTTTACTGATCATCTCTTGGGTAGAGTGATTGGACCATTGATTCCTTGCCTAAAATTCTAGGGTTTCATCATATAGGGGCTCCACATGATGTTTTCATTTTTGGCGATTAAGTAATCCTTCTTATAGGTTAGTTTCTACTCTGTGCCCGGCTTCTGCTTCCTTTCTGACACAAAAAGATGAAAATAGTATAGCGCTTCAAACATTTCTCCTATATGGGGCCCCATTTCCGATTTTGTTTTGAGAGAGATAAAAGTTATAGGACCACCCCTTTTTTTTTGAGAGAGAGTTCTAGATCGGCATATACTTCATATATCTTTTGTAATATGTGAAATTTCATTCCTCCAGAAAGCACCTCACCAATGATCAATT
Organism: Pontederia crassipes; assembly: GCA_030549335.1. Lineage (NCBI taxonomy): Eukaryota > Viridiplantae > Streptophyta > Magnoliopsida > Commelinales > Pontederiaceae > Pontederia > Pontederia crassipes. The sequence continues at coordinate 11,466,313 of JAUKPH010000017.1, forward strand.
GATCACATTGGCTGCAAGACCAGAATTCCACAATAGAAACATCAGCTGTGGAGATTTAATGTGGCACAAGAAAAAACCAGCATAGTCTCTTCAAATAACAAAACCAATCCTGCATCTAGTCTAGATTAATCTTCATTTAAAACTTCAAATATTCATAGGAACTTGTGTTTTTACTATCATTATTTCATTTTGTTGCTAGTCTTAGTGAACCTTCATTTAAGTTGTTCAGACTTCAGACATGTTGTCCCTTGGTAATAATTCTGACTTGGTTTCTTTTTCATGTTCACCAGTTATCATTTTTTGGGTTGCAATTCAAATTACAAATTGTTGTTGGTTCTGCCAATGTCTCTCCTAGAGTTGCATGATATTGAGCATCTTAAACTTTTCAAGCATCATCCTAGGCAAATATATTTCCTAGAAACATGTGCCCCAATAATATGATTTATTTGTTCTCTCAATATCATGGTTCTGAATTTTACAGGGGCACCTCTTGTCAATAATTGAGGCGCAAGAGGCATCTCAAGCGCATGACATAGAATCTCTATTGATTAAAATTATATTTGTGCCACACAGAGATATTTGCTCAAGAACGAGTTCTCTTTGGTACATTCTGCCAACTGTGTTGCCGGATCAAGGAAGCAAGCTCCAACGCAGTGGCAACGTGATTGTTATTCTCGTCCTCCTATCAAACGATTGCTCAATACCAAAGTAACTTTAACAAGTTGGCTTGTTTGAAATTTAAATATGTCCTCATTTACCAAGTCGAGGAATTGATCTTAATCTTAGTCTGTATTGCGGTTTTAAAAGGGTTATGTTTCTGAACTAAAACATTTTCTACTTTGATGAAATCACATATCAAAGTTGTAATTTTTTTATTGCCCGAGTTTGATTGGCACGAGTGTCTCAGAATCGATGAGTCCCAAATCCTAGAATTCTAGTTTGGTAAGGAACGCATTATTTTGGCTTTTACTCCGGTTTCAGATGTGGCTCCAAATGGGTGACGCAAAAATTGTTAAAATCTCTCTGGTCGTGAAATTTACAGAAACGGCATGGAACTTTTACCGCGAGATGGCTCTCAAAAATGATTCTTAGGTTTTAATGAAAAATCAAACAAAACTCTGAATTGTTAGAATGATTACATACATCTCAATTGGTGATGCTAAAATATAGAGGTTCAAAGGCACTCATCCTAGCATTGCTAAACAATCTCTGTTCAGTCTGAAACACATGGAAATGGCCAACTAGAATGCTCAAGTTGGTTAAATGGCAGTAATAAAAAAAACATTGTAAAACTAAACTTTACATTATTGCTACAATGGATTTTATCATGTCTTTTAGCGTTTTTGGGAGCTTCCCCTTCTGCAACTTTGAAGTTTGAACAGGGAGATCCAGCGCTGTAGTTGGAGAATTTGAAATCCTCATGGATCATGTACAAGCAGAATCATGAAATCCACTCCAGATATGGTTGTTTGCATGCACATCTGCTTCACATTGGTTTGAGATCAGAATGATGAGCTGGGAAGAAAAGCACACATTTTGCAAAAATGGCAAGCAGCAGAGTCAACCAGGATATGATGTTCTTAATTTTACCTTTCATGCTTGGAGCTTCTTCTCAGAATCTCAAGGAGTACAATATGTTTATGGTTGAAATGTCTTCTGACTGTGCATAAAGGGCATCCTGCATTTGTAGGTCCATGTAAAACTGAAATGTTATCCATGAGGACATGTACTTCTAACATTTTACAATCAAATTGTGCAGCCTCACAAAGTCGTTCAATGTAAGCTCTTCAGGTCTGGCCTGTATGATTGTAGCAATATATAATAAGAACAGATGAAACATAAAAACCAACTGTTCACAAAGAGCTCGCTTACTGTAACAGGGAGACCAATATTCTGAAGAGCAGCTTCAACACTGGTAGATGGGCATATGTGCTGGAGAGTTTTTCGCAACATTTTGCGCTTTCCATTAAAGGCAGAATTTACCTGGGTTCAACAGACATCCTCATAAATGAGGCTACGTGAAAATTATGAAATAATAAAATGATTATTAAAGAGTGAATCAAGTGCTTCCAACTGGGAAATTCGCATAGAAACTAATGTATAGTCCCTGAACCCTGGTAAATAAAGAAGTCATGAAGGACCACTAAACAATAAAATACAAATAACTACATCATCACTGTTGGGATTTGATATATGTTTAAGTTTTTGTATTCTCCTTTTTCTTTAGAGGATTAGTTAAAAGTTTGTAGGCCTTTGTATCCTAGGGTTAACACAAAAAAGATACGATTACTTAGTAACAGATGTGATACTATTGTTGTTTTATGTGATGTAAAAGTCTTTAAACTACAGCTACTCAACACAAATCTACGCCGAGTCACTACAAACCCCTGCATTCCAACTACATCTTGAACAAGTATAACTCACACCCTCGGGTAAAAGTAAATGTAGAAGTGGTTTTCCTTTTATCTCTTTCACTAGGGAACTCCTAATCATTTGATAATGACCGAAAGGAGCATGTCACCAAAATTCACTAAGTTCAAAAAGGAAGAAACAATTCTTAACAAAAAGTTTTAGTTCTTAAACTTTCTTTCACTATTTGGTCAACTAGAGAAATTTGTTAGAGATGATATCATATTAATATACATCACAAATATAAGATTTTCATCATGTAGTTATAATCTAAAATATATATTGCGAACCATTGAGAAAAAGCTTTTTGGTGAAGCAACTGGCGGATATTGTCCACTTTGTTTGAGTTTGAATGAAATAATGGCAGCATCAACCTGTTAGGAAACAAGCATCAAAGCAAAAACAAATATCATATTGTTATGCATCAGCAAATCACAATAGAGTTGTTCTATATATAGATATGCCTGCAGATTTAAGCTATGATTTTTTAATATCATAATGATGATGTGTGGCCTGCAAAAAACTACATGGATCAGAATACTTATAGTTATAACATACTAGATAGTTTCTGGGAATATAATTGTTTTCTGTGCAAACAAATATCAATTCCTATCCCAATGAAAAACCATATCATGGTCCAAAAAGCCCAAATAGCTGCAAATACTCAGAAAATCATGTATTAGTGTAAAACAAAGAAAAAGAAATTTACCTACATTTGGTTGAGGAAAGAAATTTGTTCTGTCAACCTTGAATTTGTATTCAGGATCTACAAAATTATAAACAATTGTTTATATCATATGTGTCACATAAAGTTATTCAGATCTGGTAACATTTGAAATGTGGAATAGAGGAGAACCATTTAAGAAGAATATAATCCAACAACAACAACAACAACAACAAAGCCTTATCCCACTAGGTGGGGTCGGCTTTAAGAAGAATATAATCCAACAAATAAAAATCAATAATGTAAATGATTAAGTAAAATGGCATCATTTAATGAGGAATTACAAATTACATCAAGTGGATTCAATGCACCAAAGAGGAATGCCTCATGGATTAATGAAGAAGTGGAGTAAAAGGGCCATGACATCATGTGGCATGTTGATTTACTACTGTCATGGTCATGTGTATAATACGTAATATTTCAATAGTAAGCAGCAATTGCATTAACCACTTCCACAATAGGATTAGCATTTACTTCACTTTCTGAACCCATTAGCAATTGATATTCCGCACTTCATAGTATATTGGATCAGGATTTGTTAATTCCTTTCAAACTGTGTAGTTTCAAAATTGAGACAGTCACTGCCGGAACCATGTAAAAGTGCAAAGCATAAAGAAGACTTCAAACTTATCATGCAAATGCCACATCAAAACAAGTATTTACTAATAAATTACAAAGATGATAAAGTTCAAGCAATTTGAGGTCTCAAATCGCTTGTGTAGATAGACCGTTAGTCCTTGTATGATGTTTTTTCACATTATTAAACAGCATTGATGATTGGCCTTTCTATCACAAATTGGACCTTTACAGTCGCAAACATAGTATTGATCAAGTATGGTTGCATTTATCGTAAGAACAACAAATAATCATAAGAGGAACCTCCTCTCAATTCTCAGTTCTCATTCTTGAAACCTCCTCCCATTTTTATTTAACTAACAGCGATCTAGCTTTGTAACTTAACGTACGAAGAACAGCAAATAATCATAAAATAACATGTAGAAAGCATGGAAAGGACCATCAAATTCCACCATTGATGAGTAAAGATTTGAGATAGAATTAGATCTCTTAGGATTTTCGCTCTAATATTAGTAGGCCATGTATAATACATACACAGGTGTCTTTTATCCAACAAAAAAAAAAATCATTTCATGTATTTGACCTAGTCTGAACATTCACTTTCAGCGCATTTTGAATGGTGATATTTCAAATATTGCCATGGAAACATTCACACATCTTAACGAAGAGTTCTTGAGGTTAAAGGTAATTTGAACAATCACCTGAGTAAAAGTTGACAAAGATGTTAATAGGCCGATATTCTGATGCTCCTGCTGGCGAACTTGCCAAGCGCAATGCAGCTTCATCCTACAAATTTTAACTATTATTATTCCTACCATCCATCATTAGCTAAGCCTACATGGTTAAATTATCAGTCTGCTATTATTGTAAAATAATGAAAATCAAGTCTGAAGATTAACTTAGAGAAAATTACCCTAAAAATTAAAGCAAACTTTTCGAAGTACACACGTTGAGAATAGACAATTATCTTAGTACATTCATAAACTATTACGAGAGGTGTGAGTTGGGGGAAAATAACTAACATATTCTTAAACATCATCAGAAGGTTGACTTTGAAATTTCCTTATTAAGCTCAAGATTTCTTCGATTGGGACAAGAACCTTCAAAATTACTTTTGCAGACTATTTGTTAGACATATAATTGTTATTTCTTTAGACCTACTCCGATTAAAAAAAAATAGCTCGTCTGTTGCAAGCTTCAAAAGGTTCAAAGATCACCAGTATTCCATAGAGAAAGGAGAACCTAATATTTGTGAAGCAAGTACAATGCTGACCTTCCTACAAAATGTACAAATGTTTATGATATGAAATTTCTAAAGACTTGAAAAAATTGTTACACAGAGAAAAACATTTGAATATTTTCCTCCAAAATCATGGAGTTTTCTATTTTTTCTTCCCTAGGAAGGATCCAACATAATGGATGTATTTTTAGGGGTGAGAGGTTATATGTTGAGAATATTGTAGCAATGGCCGAGAAGATGGTGAGTGAGTGGATGAGGGACTAAGTTTGTCTGTATATTTTTGTAATATAACAACCTTTAATAAAATGGATGATCATCCTTTGCTCTCTCTCTCTCTCTAAAAAAAAACATTGTTCATGCTACATTAAAATTTTCATAGTTATTATCTTGCTGTCAAATTCTTAAGTTAACAAAGAATATGATATTGCAAGATAATGAGTCAAACATAAATGTGAATGAGCTGAAAATGCTTTTGCAATTGAATCCTAATTATTTGTGATGAAACAACTAGAAATTGTGGCATTGGAGAAGTTCAAATCCTTGATTATCTACATTAAAAGTTGTGATGATCCATTATCTGCAATTGTAGATGAATTCTAATTTTTCACAACATAACAATGATATAGATTACCTCAAGAAAAGAGCAATTCTTGCTCCTACACTTAACATGGAGTCACTCAATAGCCATATGTTATCAATCATTGTACAGATAAAACATTTGTCTTTGACACAATTTACACATCTAATCATACATCTAGACTTTGCAACATGTGTATACACTAGAAATTTTCATTTGTATTTAGCTTTCAGGAGTTCCATAATATTCTATCACTTTGAGGGTTAGATGTGATGTTACTGAAAATATGAATCACTCATTGTGATTATGTAATGAAGCATGATTGATCATTGTAAAACATGGAGATATGGCTATTGAGCTGATATACTATCAGAAAATAAGACGGGTCAAAGTGCTCATCCCAAGAATGGCACTAAAACTCCATATAATGCAATGATATCTTTTAAATTTCAATGAAGACAATATCCAATCACAATATCTTTTGCAATGACAATTAATAAAAGTCAACGTCAATAACTATCTCATTTTTTAGAGATAAAAAAGATGACTAACCAAGATTGTTAACCATCCAACCATTCGCACGATAGTAACAAACATGGAGGAAAAAACTTTGGAAAGCAGAAAGTAGGGTGATACACAAATCATGACATATTCTGTGCATGTGAAATAATATTTTCCATGTGAAGCGTCCATCAAATGTTGTGCCGTTTGTTTGTAGCCAGGTCAATCATTGTCTCATGTGGGATTATTTCTAATATGTATTTAGAAATGGACAACTTTATGTGTCTCATTTTTACGTGCCAAATATTTATTACAAAAATAAATAGTAAAAATAAAGATATCTAAACAACTATTAAAACATGATTCAGCAATATATTTTAGATTAATTATAAATCTTTAACTTTAAATTAGATGAGGCATTTCCTTTTGTGTGATACATCCTGTGCATATTGCAGGTATCATACTAGTTATGTAATAATAAGCAACTATAAAATTCAACATGACCCCAGACTAAAATTCGGATTCTTTTTTAAATCTAGACTTCCTGAAGCAAAAGATTCAAACCTGAAGCAAAAGGACCACATCTGAGAAGATATCCCCCATAGGAAGAAGTAACTTTATGACCTCAGTACTTATATTGAACGGTAAGTTTGAGACCACCTGAAAACATTACCAATTTCAATATGAATTATGTTGAAATCAGAAGTACAAGTGCAAATAAAGCGACCAACTTCACACCTTTGCAAGTTCTGGACGCATCTTCATGGGTTTACTCTCCAAAAATGAATTTAAGTATGCTCGGATGTGACACTTTGTGAAGTCTTCATGCAATACCTATATCGTACAAGTATCATATCATCATAATATCATGATTTGATTACTGAAATTTAAATGTGCTTGTAATTTGCACGGAATTTATTATAAAATAACCTATCTACTACTTTATATAGATAGTACAATGCAAGTCTTCAGAATTGTCCTCTAAAAAAAAGTCTTCAGAATTCGACAGGTAATTAGCATGCTTCTAAAACTTATTGCATATGTTATCCACCGAACACAATCTTCAAAGTTTAATTAATTTATATTGCATCAGGAATTTGTTTTTAGCAACACCATCTCCTGACATGAATTGATGTTTCCAAAGCATGCAAGTGATACAAACCACATGTTTGGAAAGGATACTGAATTGTCATAAACTTAACAAACACAGGTGTTGCTCAAGTTCAAATGTTTTGAAAAACTCATACGTTTGCCATGTGAAGCCTTTCAGTTAAGAATAGGAAAAGTGTTGCATATTAAGCTTTGCTTATAAGCTTTCAAAGTAGTGCTACCTTTATCTTTTCATATTTCATAACTTTCATGTTGAACAATTCTGGACACCTGAGCACAAACAAATCCTATAACAGAAACTTGACAAAGTTGAAATTCTTTTTTTTCTCAATTTCGTCTTATAGAGAAGGACCAAAATAGTTAGTTGAATTGTTTGATGGATCAAGCCCCTGAACTATTCCCAGAAATTGTTAAAAATCATTAGCACTAGAACACATGAAACAGATTGGTGCAAGGATGAACTGCAGTAGTAGTCATTAAACATAAATAATTACCATCAACCGGTCTGCACTGAACCTATCCCTCACAAGAGTTGCCATGTTTGGATCCTGAAAATAGATAAAATCTTGTAGAAACAGACTGTAATAGACAATGTCAAAACTGAAGGTTTTAAGATATTGCAGAAGTTTTAGAACTTCACCTTTGATTAACGTATCAGGAGATGATGGCTAACTCTTTCTATTCTTTTACACATGTTTATCTCCTTTATAGCTGGAAGACCAGCAAAGTCTAGTCATCATTTTACCCTTAACAAAGGGTTCTAACCCCTTATTCAGGGAAGTAACAAGTTCTTGACTTCAAATATTGTCTCCCAAATTTCTCTTAAATAAATCTTGTCTCTAAAATAGCTTGTTACTAATAGGAGGTCGTGAATAATGAGATTACAATGAAACCCTTCTACTCAAGTTCAAACTTCACCCTCTTGCTGGTCGTCCTTTCCGTTATATTTTTTTAAAATACTCTTCAAAAGAAAAATAGTAATGAAAAAAAAGCAATAATACTTATTGTGACAAAGCTTTCTTCTCTCTCTCTCTCTCTCTCTCTCTCTCTCTGTTGAGGAACAAAGCTTTCACTTCAAAATATTATAAGTATAGTATGATTTTTAAGACAAGATCAAAGTTATTATTGGAATTCAAAAGATTGCACTTTGACATGATCATCATATGTTGAAAGTTGAAATTTCTCTCTATTGGATTTCATGATGGTTTTACTTCCATTAATTTGGGAATATTTCCTCACAGAGGCACATTTAATTGCAATTAATCAGCAATTCCATTTCTTTAGAATTTATTTCCTTCTAGCTGAAACTCATAACGTGATGACACATTATTACATTAGAACCCTAACATAATGCAGAAGCCCCAAGCCCTGCTATAAATAAGTTTTTAAACATTCGAGTTTTTAGACCCTACAAATGTGTTATTTCCCATAAATCGAGGTTAAAAAAATCAATTTTGTTTTAGACTTAATATGCTAAACCTCAGGCTTCCACGCTTTTTCTCTCTCTGCATCATATTCAACATGATCTCTGGGAAATCTTTGTTCCACACTCCTATACAGTCTTGCTCAAATCTCAGCAAGTACAAATTGTTCATTGTCGAAAATACCGTTGATGCAGTGTAAAAACTATGACAGAGAGGTGTTAACATTTAGAATTTTCTTTCAATGAAGTACAATTTAATCTAACTATGGTTCATTTTTTTCTCAAAATGTGCATAATTGCAGTCTCTTTTTTCCAAATGCGGCAATATGATTTTGTTCAATTCACGCCAATAGATAATAAGTCAGTTCCATTGTTACTAAACTGGACTAAGCAGCATTTATTTTCCAAACACAGTACAAGTATTGCTCTTTTCTTAGGTTGAATTCAGATTGAAAGATATAAGAAAATGAAAAGCTTCCTTTGTCCGGAACAGCAAAGCTTTCATCAGAATTCAGAACATTCAACCAAAGAAAGAGAACAAAGAATAAACCTTCTCCACCGCAATAACAGTCGCCCCTGTGTTTAACAGAACATTAGTCAAAGAACCCGTGCCAGGACCTATCTCAAGAATAACATCCCCTTCTTTCACATCAGCAACGGCAACGAGTTCCTCATTGATGCTCGAATTCAGCATGTAATGCTGCGACAGTATCAAAGATCGAATCAGAAACTTCCCAAACCTGAAAAAGGCGTGGCTTTTATCTGTTCGGACGGGATGTCCTCGGTACCTGGCCAAGGGATTTTCTCGGGGTGTGGCGGCCTTTGGAGTTGAGGGATTTCACGGTTGCGTGGTAGTCGTCCTCGCTTCGCCGCCTTGGCCCTCCTTGGCCGGAAGCGGAGGCCGCGACGAGGGGCAGCGGCCGAGGAGGACGGCGGAGGGTCGCTGGAGGAGGTGCCACGCCACAAGGCGGAGAGGGCGGGGAGATGGAGAGCATGGCGACCACAGCGTGAAGTGATGGTGTGTAGTTTAGCTTGAGAAATATAGAAGTTTACATGAAGCTTGGAAAATTTTGGATATTTGTCTCCATTATTTATCTATTTAATTTAATTAAGAGGAAAAATATTATAAGTCATAACTAATTTTTCAGTAATTATATTTAATTGAATTTCAGTTAAACTTGAAATTTCTAGTTCTGAACTGGTCGATTAGGGGAAAAAAATTATTTAGTGTTTAAAAGAAAAATATAATGATGAGGATTTAAGAAATTAATTAGATGAGTAAATTTAATGAATGCTCGAATAAAAAAGTAAGAATTAAATAAATAATTTTTTAAAAAATATAATAAATATTATTTTACAAAATAATATAATTAATTATTATTTGAGATAATATAAAATATCTTAATGAATAATATTAGCAGTAAATATAAATTAATAATATTTTACGACATCATAATACTAATTAAAAATATATAATTAATCAAGAAAAATATTTAATATTAAATTAAATAATTTATCTTATAAGTTGAATGACAATGTATTAATAAATAAATAATTATATAAAAAGTAATTGAAAGCAAAAAAAAAGTTGCCGTCCATGTTAAGTAAGAATTAAAATCTCTAAAAAATTACTCATGTGACATGTTGACTCGAACTCGGAATACTTAGAGACAAGTTTTGTACTCAAACAGTCAAACACAGTTAGTGTCATAATAGAGAGAGAAAATAGAATGCATTTCAAATGTTTAGAGTTGAATTTTGGTGTCATCAAATATAACAATTTATGAATTTTTAATTAAGAAAAGGTTGTGATGCAATTGGTTTATTTGGATATTGAAGATGACAAGATCGTGATCTTACTCTTCACTTCCTCACTGATTCCTTTTTTGTTTGTCGTCCGAGAACTTTGCCAATGATTAATTTGGTTCGCTTTGAATTATGAAAATGGGTGAAATTCTCAAACAAAAAATATATATATACACAAAATTAAATTATGAAAATGGGTGAAATTCTCAAACAAAAAAATATATATATACACAAAATTTAAAACTCGAGATATTACCGTGAACTTGCCTTCTACAAAAACCATAGAGGGAATGATTATTTATTGTGTCGATAACACTGAACGACCCACAACCTGAATTCTCTTTCAATTTAGGTAAAAAGAAAAAAAAAAAAGGAGCCGTAGAAAGTCAGAACCTCGCAGATTTTGGCGAAAGGATGTGAATTTCATTTGTTTTCTTTTAAAATTCAAATATTATTGGAAAGCAATCAGAAATCTATCTAAAGAAAATGTCTTTTGGACGAAGAGTATCAATTTCACCTTTTCAAATCCTATTTAATATCACTCTCCCTTCATTTCTCCTCTACTTTAACAAATTCATGCATTCCCTCTCTTTTACACTTGGGTGCACTCATATTCCTTCTCTGTGGACAACATGAGTGTTGAGTTTTAACTTGGACAAAGTGAAGAAGGAGGAATTAAAAAAAGGAAGAACCAAAGAAAAAAAAGAAGATTTGGCGAAAAAGTGTGTTAATGGGTGGAAGCGTGATTAGAAGGATTATTTCAGTATTATGAATTGATGATTCATGTCTAAGGATCATGTGCTTAAGCTCAGATGAGTAAAATGTTAGACCAGGTTTATTCTTTTATTTCAGTATTTATTCTTTTATTGCTATTGATGATTTCTAGACTTGGACTTGATTACATGCTCCTAAAGACGCTTATTATATTGTTGAACTTGGAGCCCAGACCCTCTTAATTATTACTTCTAGAATGATGGTGAACTTGCTGAAATTATGGCTTATGAATGAGGCTTTATGATGTGCATGATTCATGAAAATAAGTGAAAAAATGGACTTAGAAATGGATTGGCATATGAAATGAATAATTTGATGTTTGAATGTGAAAAATTTGATTCAAAACTTAAGGGTTATAATGACATACGTCTCTGTCGAACTTGCCGACGTAATAGAATTGAATGTTTGAAACTTAGAATGGACGTTGCTACGAACCGATCAACTGATTGATGAATCATCACAACCGCTATATCAAACATCCGGATGTTTTTCATATCGGGCATCTCATATGCGGATTGGACAATCGAAAAGATATGATAACCTAATTCTCATTAACCTTGGGAGGACTGTGTCTCAAACTTTCAACTAACCGAGGCATACTCACATGAAAGGATATCAAACATTTGCTCTTTGGAACAGATGACTTAATGTCTGAAAATAAAGAAAAAAGATTGGATCCTACGTCCAACGGACAAGATTAGACATCCAAACTCGGACAACAGAGCTATATATGATTTCCTTTTCTACTCAACTGAAATACAATCAAAGTTATACCAAAGTCAACATAAATTGACTTGTAAAGTAGATTTGTAAAGTATTAATACTTTACCATATCAGAGATTTGTAAAGTAGATTTTTTTTTTTGAAGTCGATACAAAGATGAATACAACAGCGCGCAATAATAACTAAAAAGAATAAAAAAAGTTTAATCTTTACTACAACTCTACAGAAAAACTTTCCGTCGTGGAATCTGAACCATCCCTCGCATGAACAAGTTAGAAAGAGAATGTAATAGAATACTGCGTGATATTAATTCTTCTATTCACAGAAAAGAGGTGCAAGCTACCTTTCGTTTCTTATTCACATAGAGATTGTATCTTTATATATATATAATTGACCTAGGTCCTGCATTTCCATCCTTCTATAATTTACAAAAAGCTGGATGTCAACTTCTAAACTATACCGTAAAGCTACCAGGGAAGTTAGAGAGCAAACAGAAGTTATGGTAAAATGGGTTAGTCGAAAAGGAGCTTCCTCCTAACAGACTTCGGAATAGGAAGGTCGTTGTGAAGATCATCAGATCTTTTCATTGTAGCTTTTGGCGATTCTTCCCCGCATAAGTTCTCTGAATCCACGGTGGCTTTTGAATGTGAGACAACTTTTGATGATCGATAGAACTCAGTGATGTTAAGCTGGATTCCAGTAGATTTCGCACATATCGGCTTGTCGGATGTTCCGACTTTACCCTTTGATTTCCGCTGTGCTGATCTCAGTTCTTGTAACCTCTACAAAAGTTTTGACAGGTCAAAGAATTTAGATATATTAATGAAGATTTCCAACTGGTTGACGTTACATACAAGAAATACCAGAGAGCAGATATCTAGGATTCCTGGTGGTTTAAATAGCAGGATAATGTAAAACAGTCCCAAAAGTAAAATCATCCACGACCTTTGTGTAAAATGAAAAAGTCCTAGTTTGCAAAACATTAAGAAAGATATAAAGTACCTGTGCTCTCGTGTGAAATAAAATCAGTCAGAATATATTTTAGAAAAACATAGCTGTGTTAGCAGGTGCTTCAATTTTTATGAATGAAACTTTATGAAGCATACCTTTTCTTCCAAAAACCTTTCGACTTCTTTAGGAAATGCAGCCTGTACAAGATCCATATTCTCATCAGTCAATAGAAACCAACATCCATCATCAATGAGGACACATGGAATATCTGGCTCATCTGGATCTAGAGATTCACAATCCACCAATGATTCAGTTTTATCAACTTCCGCATCTTCATTACAGACGGTGTGTACATTGGAATTATGCACACCTTTCTTCCATTTGACTAAGTAATAAGGATGACCATATCTTATCTTCATTCTCTGAATGCCATGGAACTCATACTGATCATATAAAAGCAAACTTTCACCAGGATTCAAAGCCTTTTCTCTTAAAAAGATAGTAGACAGCATAGGAAGCATCCTTTGACGTATATAAGAGGGCTCCCAGTTTTGACGGTAAGTTAAGAAATCAACCAAACTTTCAACATTGGGCTTAGCCCACATAAGAGACAGATCACCCTTTCCTGAATAAGAAAATTATAGAAGCAAGCAAACTGCCTTTTGTGAGAAAATGGATAATCAAAAGAATGCAGCAAAGAAAATATTCTATGAAAAAGGGAGGAGGAAATTACAACTTGAAGGTGTAATGTTAAAAACGAGATTCCATAGGATATTTAATCTAAAAAAAGGAAGGCAGTTAATGACAGCAACCTAATATGAGGATGCTAAGACAAAAGCTTTAAATCTTCAGAGTCAGCATTAAAACCACTGCTGAATTGAATGAATGCATCAAAACTTGGTACAGAAATCAATCATTGGGAAAACTGATATCCCTGATTCACTTATATATTCTTAATCCATTTGCTACAGACTTAATGGAATTATATGATAGATAGAAAGAGGCTTGTTCCTGGAACATTCCTAAAAAATTAGATCCTGGAACAAGATACATTATTCAGTCTTGAAAGAACACCAAGCATGTCATGCCAAAATAAGTTCATTTGTGCATTACGTAAGAAGATAGAATATAATATCACAATGTTATTGGTTTAACATATGTACATTTTTCTTCTTAAAAAAAACATATGTAAATTTTCTATACAGACAGCATTATTCTGATGATAATGCATCAATCTCTTTCTAAAGAAAAACAATTTATATTCCCAGATAAAATCCAAATTTATCGGATGTCCACATACACCTGTGCTAAGCAATTTGGGCACACATCCACATCTCCAGAAATTTCATAATTCAAATTATTATTATGGCTCAGATGGATTTAACAAAAGCCCAAGATGCATTAACACCAAAACTTCAATTAGAATGGTGTCATGTCTTGTGCTCAGGTTATGAAAGGTCAACCTTGATTTCTTTTTAGAGATGAAAAATACACCCTTGAAATTAATATTCTCAATTGGTCACGGATTTGACGAGCAAATTTTTATTAGATTACATATCATTTGTTGTTTTCACCTCCTAAAAATGCCATTTTTCATAAAATTTCTGATTTAATAATACCGCATTGGGCACAAATCCAGATTCTTGGTAGTATATGCAATATGTGATAATGTGAGGATATGATTCTCAATCATTTAGCTTATCTTCAATTTTAGTCATATTTTGGTTTTTCTTGATGATACATAGTGCGGATGAATGTAATATGTAACTGAATGTTTTACATCTCTACAAATCTCAAGGAAAAAAGTCATAAAAGTACCTATCTATTAGCATATCATATGACAGTAAATTACCACATTTCTCACTTGTATAATATAATATTTTTTTAAGACTATAATTATTTATGTTTGTTATATATTACAATAATAGCGGCCTTATTAGGAGAGAAAATGAAAACAAAAAGAAAATCCAGTGTAAACAAATTAATGTGCTTTTTCTGGAGGAAACCAAAGTTAAGTTACTCATCATTTACTTCTAAACTCTTCAGATATTAGATCCTACATCATCATACATTTGTATCATCATTTACTTACCAGTGTAATCTCCATGCTTGTCACTTAGGTAGAGATTGATGATCTCCATGTTTGGAAAGCTTTCCTGAGCTGAGATCATTCTGCATGTTTTAATTTGCCAAGTTTGATGTTTCTCCTGCTCCTTGATTTTGCGATGCTAAAATTAGGGAAACAAATTATGTCATTTTCCTTAAGGGAAAAAGAAGATAAGAGAAACAGTATCATAAAGCTGGAGAGAAACAGGCTTATGATAAAGTGTCCTAATAATTTGGTATCAAGCACGAGAGAACTGAAATGACAATTCGACATGGTATCTAATTATTCTTAATCAAGCAAAATAGATTCTCTCAGATAATGCAGATTTAAATACACAGGAGATGCCTCCTGTATTCATAAATATAATATAATTTTACCTCATCACATGTGGAGCACATGCATTTGAAACCAGGTGGTTTTTTTATGCAATTCTCAGCACTTGAACTACAATATCCACATGCAACTTTGAGATGAGTTTTCTTGCTTCCTGGGTGACCACAATTCGAGCAGTGTCTGGATCTTGCATTCGGTGAACACTCCCCTGAACAAGGTGCTTGGGAAATAACATTTCCTAAATGGATTTCCCCTTTACCTATCTCAGATAAACTGCAAATTTAATAAGGCATGGGAATGAAAAGTTTACATAGGAGGGCTAGCAACAAACTATAATAGAACCTCCAGATGTGAGGAAAGAGAAGTGGATTATCTAGCATGTTCTTACCGGCTCAAAATTTCATCCTCATTGAACAATTGAACCAAACGAGCTGCAGTGTCAACTCCAAAACCAGGCACCCCATTTAAATCATGGTCATTACCAACAAGTAGAGCAATGGCTATCATTTGCTTTCTTCTAAGACCAAGGCCATCTTCAATGTCAGACATATTGTAGCACTCAAACGGTTCCTGATAAGATGTGACTTTAATGCAACTTATGGGGATCAAGGGAATAGTTCAGAAACGAAAAACAGTTGCATTCATTGTACAGAAATGATGGCAGACCTGATAAAACGAAATGAAATGATGCAAAAACAAGATATCCAGAATAGTGGAGCCTGATAAGTTCCATTAAATGTGATGACAAGGTAAAAAAATAATCATAAAATGGAGACATGTAATGAAATAGAAAGACTAATCAAAGTGAGTTTTAGAGATAATCTCCATAGGTGCCCTGGAGAAAAATGCTTTGCTAGTAATACACTAACATAACTTGGAAAGTAACCACAATGTGTTGCTAGTTAATTGGAATAGGTTTGAGACCTTAAATTCCTTTCGTTTATGGAGACCGTCTGGAGAAAGCTTTATTTAATCAAATGAATGACCACTGAAAGTTGCAGTCATCCTGTTATATTCTTATGTTATTGGGAGACGCCATGCTGATTTACAAATGAACGTACATGACAAAATTCTAAAAAAATTCCCTCCAAACCATCATATACCTCATCTCAATTACTCTCCAATCCTTGACTAAAAAAAGAGTGCCTTACAATTTTCTCACTATAACATCTAACTCTATCGAAAATGACTTTATCCCTTTGGAGCCAAATGTCCCAAAGGAAGGCTAGCGACACGGCTCATGACCTTGAGAAATATGTGTTCTTCATTTGATGTAAACATCCAGCTCTGAAGATTCTCCATAACATCTCTAGACTAAAAACAAGCAATCCAGTCACATCTCACAGTCCTCACATCCGGCGCCATGGAGCATGTAAATGACATATCGTAAAAGTCTCTCCAACCTACCTGCAAAGAATGCAACTCATATCCTCCACGGAAAGAATCTATGAAAGAACCGGGGCAGTGAACAAAATGGAATGTATGAAGCAAGGGCAGTAATCAGTGTTTTCAATGCATCACATTAATAGACTAAGATGGGGGTCTCTTGTGACCTTGTCCATCTCAGATTCAAGGCATATGGTTTCCCCAACTTAGTTGGTTCGAGGTACATGCGGAAGGGCCCAAAGCTTCTCCAAAAGATCAAACAGGTTGGTTGTGCATACATCACGGACAAAACTCTCTGCAATAGTGGGGGTCAGGGTCCTATGTTGGTCGACTTCAGTGAGGTGGAAGGAGACAACTCAGGCTTATAAATAACAGGCAGCAAGCGGAACACATTAGGATTTGACCTGCTCTTGCACACATGCTGAATGAAGAGTGAATTTAATGTGTTCCATCCCCAAGGGGATGAAGAAGTTCAAAGAAAAGATTTGTAGTGTCAAGCATCCACAGAAGGAAAGGTTCCTAGAAATACTATGAGGTACTTAAAGAACATTGGATGACAGAAACAATCCCCTTTAAATGTTCCATATATATATAGTCTTAATGCATCTGTATCAGGAAGAAATCAGCTGAGTTTCTAAACAAGCAAGTCTTATTACTAGATGAAAAATAAATCCTGTAAGGGCAATACAATTTCATAGCTCAATGCGGAAACTAGTACATGATAATGTAGAACACTAAGATAATACTTCCAGATAAGAACAAAACTTCACATTATTTTTCAGTGTTGAAAAACATCAAATCATATAATTCCAGTTAAGAACAAAACTTCATGTCATTTTTTCGGCGTTAAAAAACATCACATCATATAATTCCAAATAAGAACAAAACTTCACATCATTTTTTCGGTGTTAAAAAACATCACATCATATACAAAAAGTATAGTCTATCCATACAATTTGCATAGACACCTTTTACTCACCTTAGAATTTGATTGCAAGCATTTTATGACACACCTAGCCCCAAATAGAAAGGCATCACTGTCAGCAGTGAGGCAAGCATCTACATGACCATTGCTATTTAGTTTTGCACAAAGTGCTTCAGCTTCACCATTAGCAACTAAAACTGGCATCCCTAGAAGTTCGAGGAGTTCCTATCAATCAAAAGAAATATGCATAAAGCCATTAAAATGTTTATTCTTACTCTAAAAGGAGGATATGACATTGTCATATTAAAACCATGCTATTTATTAAGCCAAAATACAACACTTAGTTAAAGGTTCATTCTTCCCTGGAGTTGTCCATTGATTGGGAACACAATAATGAGAGGTACTAATTCTTGGACGCACATCTCAAAGGCCTCAAGACTAAGCATAAAAATCTGACAGCATATGTAGTCATCAAAGAGACATGCCTGGCATTTACTTCTTTTCTCACGTTCCACCACAATTTCAACACTATTTTTTAGTAGGATAATTCAGTACTTCAACTAAAATACTTGAGACATAAAATGGTATCCCAACTTTAGGTTCACTAAGACATCAATGTATCAACTGCAATAATCACAAAAGAAACTTAAGAAATATCAGTCTTCTTCCATAAGAATAGGTAACGGAGTTTACTACTAACGAAAGATATCTTTGGTAGTTCATATCACCTGCTTCGAACACAACTCATCAACCAACCGCATAACTCAGTTTATTAAACAAAACCCAGTGAGATGGCCATAAACACGCCATTTCTATGTTTGAAGAGGTCAAAAAGACTAAATATTTTCTCTTCTGCGTACTGCACCATTAAGCAGGGTTTTCATGAACTAAACATTTGGGATTTCCAATGCACTAATGCCACATTTACCATAGAAAAGCAACAAATTGGATGACATGATTTGTTTCTCACCACGCACTCTCGAACGTATCTCCTGAAGACCTGATTGCGCTGCTTCACCGACGACTCTTCCACTGCTGAATCAAGTTGCGGCTTCGGCAGCGCCGAAGGATCCAATCCCGACATCCGGAAGAAGCGCTCGATCCTCGCCTTGGACTTCATCGGCGACGGCTCACCGTCCACCACGAAGACCGGGTACGCGCCCATCTGAGGAAAGAACCATCAGGATCCATCATCCAAAACCCCTCAAAAGCTCTCGACCGTCTCTGGGGGTGGATCGAACCTTGGAGAAAAGGGCGAGGGTACGGAAGAAGGTAATGCGGATGTGGGGGTTGCGCGCGTGGGGGGAGCGGCTGCGGATGGCGGCGTCATGCTGGACAATCCAGAAGGACAGGTCGACAGCGACGCGCTTGTTCCGGAGGAATTCGACGCCCTCGTGCCGCGCGTAGGGCTTGAGGAGGTCCCAGAACTTGCCGCCGACGCCCATCTCTCTCTCTGGAAACCCTACTCCGGCTGCCGGGAAAGGATCACGTGATGCACGGGAAGTTAAGATGTAAAATCACGTGATAGCTGTTCGACCGTAACGTTACCGCTAAAATATGACCTCCGGCTGCCGGTTCATGTGACCGACCCAGGATACAAATAAAATTCAATTATGATGTGATTATTACTACATTAAGATTAAGATTAGATAAGGTATGCAAAACGTTAAAGATAGTTACGTTACGTGTTAATAATCTTGAAACTCTAAAGTTGACTAATAACTAATATTTTTAAAACCGAATCGATCATCGAACCGGTCAGTTAATTGAGTCATGATTCGATCAGTTCAATCGGATTCGATCGAATTGAATCAAATTTTTTGAAAATAATATTATTTTTATTATTTTAAAAAATATATTACGAATAAAAGTATAAAAGGAAAAAAAATAATGAAATAAAAGTATGTTAATCATCACTTTAAATTAATCAATATCAATAATTATTTTTTTCATTTTAAGAATATATATTATTTTATAATTAGTTAATTTTATATTTTATTATTTAATAATTTCATAAATAATTTTCTTTTTTAGATTTCCATTACTATTATCTTGTCCTCATTTTATTTTTCAAATTCAAATTTTCTTTCCATATTATTTGATTCCTTGTATAAATTCATTATATTATTATGTTTCTATTTTCATAATTTTAATGTATATTATTCATACTAATTTAAATTTTGTTATCTTAATTTTTTCTTTCATTCAAATTTATCTTTATTATTGTCTTTCCAATTTCCATTCAAATTCAAATAATTTTCCTTATTGTTTACATTACAATCAAATCACTTTCTCTAATATTAGTTTCCTTAAATAACTAATATTCTGTTCTGCACAATTCAAATAATTTTCCTTTCAAATTCAAATAACTTATCCTTATTAATTTACACCCCTTTCTATTATTCCACCTTCTCTATTATTATAACACTTTTCTTTTTTTCTTTTTTTCCATCTATACACATCTTTTTTATTATTTTTGAAAAAAAATCGGATTGGACCAAATTTTGGTTCAACCCAATTTTAATCGAATTGACCCGATTCAATCTAACTTTTTTCAAAAAATGGGTTTTACCTATTAACCGAACCGAATGGTTCACAATTGAACCGATCGGACCGGGCGATCCAGTTCGATTTTAACAACACTGCCAATAACAAAAGAAATTATGTTAGGTTTACGATAATTATGTTACGATACGTGTTAGAATTTAGATAATTACGGTACGTGTTAATAAGAGTACTATTTCATGAGTATGACTCTAACTCTTTGGATGAAGGCTCCTTAGGAAGTAAAGTTTTATATCCTAATTTTGAAATTAAAATAAAATAAAATTCATGGAGAGAAAAATGGAGATTCTTCTTTATTTTTTTTTAAATTTTATCAAAAAATATTTTTCAGTTTTTTCCCCTTCTTCTACCTTCTTTTACCTCAATCCAAATATAATGTAAAATACGAGAAATAGAACGAATAATGGGTCTCGAGTTATTTTTCCCACCTTGACAATCATACAAGCATGAAATATCATTCATGCATGCATTTTTATAATAGAAGTTATGATTGCCTTATAAATGATCATGCTAGATGTCATTCATGCATTTATTTTTTTTTATATGAAAATGCATTTGTCATATGTGATCTATTTTTAGTACATTGCTTGCATAGTCTTTCCCATATTCTAACCTAAAAATTCTGCACTTGTGATTAATCAAGACTGAATGATGATGGTGGCCGAGCCCTTGATGCGAAGATTGCACATGCTAGGAAAGAATAAGTGTCTAGGATGTAATAAGAATGTTTAGCAATTTAAATTTGACAACTTGAAGTCCGTTCAAACCAATGGTATTTGGTTGGCCACCACATAAGCTTATGTTTTAGTGAGTTTTTATCCTTTAACAAAATTATGTTTCTTTATTAAGTCTTCTGAACTCTTTTTTATTTTTATACTATTATGTTGGTATGTAATGCCGGAAGAGAGTGACGTACCGGAATAATTTCCTTAAAGGATCTCGTTAATATGTCAAATAGAAACTTTTGCTTATCTAAATTTTATTGATATAATGTTTTGGAGCTTTTTACTTTTCTTAAGAAAAATATAAGTTTTTAATGTAAAAAAGGTTCTTTCTTTGTTTGTGATAAAATGTTATTCTCATTTTACCATAATTCTTTCTGCCAAACAAGAGGCACCTAATTGATTCTCCTAGGTTTCAAAAAATACGTTGCAAAGGAATATTCTGTGGAGAACGGAACAGATCCTACTCCATAATGTATCCCATCTGGCGGATACCTAGCTTTTAGCACTACCCAACTTCAAATTCTTGCTCAATTTGTCACGATAGAGAAGGTTCACAAGTAGTCTTTATAATAACACCCTACAATGCCTTGGGATCAAATGGATTTCATGTTGCATTTTACCAGGGGTCAAATCAGTAACACCACAAGAACTTGGCAATTTTTCGACGGATATATAGGTCGGAAAATTTTTTATTGATGTTTCTGAAAATCGAACGTAGGATTACTAACATCTAACGTTCTCAGAACATAACTCCACTATCCATTTGTGCCGGTCATTCACAAGAGTTAATTCTACTCGGAGTCCATCGAAACTTTTGCTCATGGATATTTTTTACTATGAAAATAAATTATCAATAACATAGGGTGCCAGACCCCAGCTTCTATGGAAAAAGAAAAACACCTAATAATTCTACTTACATGATAATAACGAATTTGGCATGATATTTCCATGACGCATTGTCCTATTTTATTATATTCACTCTTGAATTTAACTTTCTACCAATTTGATCATCCAATTTCATTTGAACTCATATAATCCCTTTAACTTCACATTGTCTTTCCATGCAATTCTGATAATGGCTTGTTGCTAATTTTTAAAATTTTCAAACAATAATGAATTGTAGCCAATTTTTATGTTTTAAAATAATAAAAAATAAAATATCTTTTAGAAATATACCTGTCATCTCCCTTATTGTTCTAGGGTTAAAAGTATAATATTTTTTTTTTTGGTGAGAAGTTATTGATCTGAAATATCATCGTTGTAATATTAAACCTATTCTAATGTAGAAGAAGTCTATTTTTAAGCTTAAAAAGTTGTTTTCTTTTACAAATTTGCATTTTTTTTTGTTGCGTCAGAGGAACACAATCGTACACATATATTACAATACATGAACACAAAATATAAATGTGAACATAAATATGTTCACATAATATAAATGCACATATTGTACATAACCGGTGCCCCTGGATCATATAAGCTACTCGACATAATGAAAACAGTGACAAAAAGGTTTAGTCCACATGAACTAAGCACAAAATAATGAGTGATTTATAACATGTCAAAGAAACAAGAGATGACCTAGCAGTCTAGCACCTGGTGCAGTTGAAAGGTGTGTGCAGGATGCCCACGGCCTAATTAAACATGATTTACACTGTAACGCCCCCAAAATTCGCCCTTCCGCCACGTTGGCGGTCGGACTGACCAAGGGAGCGCTACTCACTACCTATGACTACTTTGATTTTGACTTTGACTTTGACTGGTCAACAATTGACCCACATGGCAGTAGAAATGAATAAAGATATAATAATGATGCAGAAGGAATATTACTAGAATTCAACAGATGTCACATGACATGGAAATATGGAACAAATATCATTGGAAAGCAACCGATGTCACATGATGCAAAATAATTCGGAAGAACTAGAGAAAACAAAGGAAGTTCGAATAATTCTGGGAACATTAACAGAAGCAAAGCTATAAAGGGAAATAGAAGTACTTCATATATACAAAGCTAGATAATTTAAATGCAGAATGCAAATGGCGGAAAGTTGTGGTCGTTGCTAGTCATGTGCCGCCATCCTGAAGCTCTGCATTATCCACCTCCTCCTAAGCAGGGTTCTCACCTGCAAAATCCCAAAGCAGGGGCATGGAATGCCCTTGAGCTAACGCCCAGTACTCATAGAATCATAGACGATGAAATGATAATCAATGATCAAATACTGTGTTCATTACTTTAACAATGTTCTATACAATGCTATGCTATGTGATTCATTACTATGCTCTGATGTTCATTGCTTTGTTCTACTGACACTTACCATGCTCTGTTGTTCATTACCATGCTCTGTTATACTTTGTGTGGAACTACGTATTTTACAATACTATATGATCCTTGATGTTCGTTGTCCTATGTGAGCTCAACTTTAGTTAATTGGGAAGCTAGAGGTGTCTCTGCCTTGAATATTGTCAGGGTCCCATAACAGGGAAGGTGTACACGTTGGCACAACCTTTTCGGAATGCAGGTGGGAGAAGGCCTACATTCCAGGAACAGTGGTCGTTACGGACCCCGTAGGTTCACTGTCTCCTCAGCTAGCTACCTGTCCCTCTAGCATAATAATGAAATTCACATATGCCCCCGTGGGGGAAGAGTGCGTTCCTTGCGTCACTCTTATTCGGAGCACAGGTGGGAGAGGACCTGTGGTCCAGGAGCAGTGATATTTAAACTCAGTAGATACACTGTCTCCTTAGTGCAACTACCTGCCCCTCCAATGCCTTGACCTTGACCTTGACCTTGAATAACACATAGCTATCCCATTCATTGATCTTTGCTTTACTTATCTTCTTTACCAATATGGAGTTTTAAATCATGATTCAGAGAAGGGGGTGAAGTCTGATCTCCTTCCTGCGGACGAAGATCCGTCACTTGTATAATCATAATGGAAATAGCCAATAATGGCTAGTCGAAGGTTCAGCATTGATTTTCTTTGCTCTGACCTCTCAAGGGCATTTTAGTCATTTTACACATGCTCTGGCTCTTCAAGAGCAATTAGGTCATTTCACAATTGCTCTGACCCTCAAGGGCATTTTGGTCATTTTACTTATATATATGTGATATATGTATATATAACTACATATGTCGAGAGTAGTAGACCTACTACATATTAGTTATTATTATTATTCTTATATATATATATATATATATATATATATTTACATATATATATATCTGTATTCCGAGAGCAACATGTGGTTAAGTATTTATTATTCAATAGTAATAATAATTACTATTATTCTGAGAGTAACATGCTCTTAAGTAATTATTATTTACTATTATTTCGAGAGTAAGTAATTATTAATAATAACTATTATTCCGAGAGTAATATGACCTTAAGTAATTATTATTCCGAGAGTAATATGACCTTAATAATAATAATTACTATTATTTCGAGATTAAGTAATTATTATTTATAATAATTACTATTATGCCCAGAGTTATAAACCTACTATGTAATATAATTATTACTCTTACATATATATATCTATATCTATATATTGCTTATATATGTGTACATACATATATGCCGAGAGCAGTAGAATTAATGCATAATATAATTATTACTCTTATAATAATAATTACTATTATGCCGAGAGTTATAAACCTACTATGTAATATAATTATTACTCTTACATATATATATCTATATATATATTGCTTATATATGTGTACATACATATATGCCGAGAGCAGTAGAATTAATGCATAATATAATTATTACTCTTATAATAATAACCAAGTCGAGAGCAACCTACCTAATGATTAATTATCATTATTACTCTATGTACATGTAATCCGAGAGCAACATGCCTAATAATTAATTAATTAGTTGGTATTACAATCATAGTATAAATTAAGACAAGTCTATTATATCTCGGACTCATAATATATTCTAAAGGACAATGACACCATAATACGGAAAGAGTAATATATAATGTTAAATGATAAAACGAATGGGAATCGAATTTCACGATCATTGATCTACATTTCTTCATCTAGAGATTTTATACGTCTATGGTACCTCTTTTCGTTGCCCTACGTTTGCTCGTGTGCTCTACGTCCGCTGGTTTGTCTGCACTCTGCTCGTCACTCGCTCGCCGGTCGCAAGGGAGAGAGATGGCCGTGAGGGGAGTAAAAAAAAATGCACTGGAGTCCTCCTCACTCCTTCTTATGGTTCTGTCCACTCTTGTGAGAAGGAAGGGAGTGAGGAAGAGTGGGGGACGGTTTCGTGGGGTGAGAGAGAGAATAGGGGAGAGAAGTGGGGAGGAGAGTGGGGAGGGGAGAATGACCGATTCTCAAGTACCCCACTCTCTTTTTTTTTTAATCCGAATTTTTTGCATTTTGAATTTCAAATAAAATGAATAAATGACTGGGCATTACATTACTACCCCCTTAAAAAGAAATTTGTCCTCGAATTTAGAATAAAGTTAGGGCTTACCGAGTAGTCTGGAAAATTTCTCTCGCATTTCTGACTCTAATTCCCACGTGGCCTCTTTGCCTTTATGGTGCTTCCACGCCACCTTGACCAACGTCACTGTCTTCTTGCCCTTCTGGACCTCTTGGCGTTCCAATATCTCTGTGGGCTGCTCCTCGTATGTTAAATCCTCCTTGAGGTTCGGCTCCTCAATTTGGATGACGTTGGCGTAGTCATGTTTGTATTTTCGGAGCAGCGAGACGTGGAAGACATTATGCACTCTGGCGTATGCCGGGGGTAACGCCAACCTGCATGCGGAGTCACCAACCATATCCAAAATTTCAAAGGGACCCACATACCTTGGGCTCAATTTTCCTTTCTTGCTAAATCTCATTACGCCCTTGGTTGGTGAGACTTTGAGCAAGACTTGTTCACCAGCCTTGAATGTGTGCTCTCTTCTTTTCTTGTCGGCGTAGGCCTTCTGTCGGTCTTGTGCAGACTTCATCCTTTTCTTTATGAGCTCAATTCGATTAGTGTACTCTTGTGTCTGCTTGCGAAGCTCAGTACTCAATAGCTTTCTTTCGCCGACTTCTCCCCAGCATGCTGGGGAACGACATGGTCTGCCATACAGCGCTTCAAATGGGGACATTTCTATGCTTGTATGGTAACTGTTATTATATGCGAACTCGATAAGTGGTAGATGATTGTCCCAATTACCATGCCAGTCCAAGGCACATGCTCGAAGCATGTCTTCCACTGTTTGGATAGTTCGTTCTGATTGGCCATCCGTCTGCGGGTGGAACGCCGTGCTATAACGCAGCCTCGTGCCAAAAGCATTCTGTAAACTTTTCCAAAATCTGGCGGTGAACCTTGGATCTCGATCGGACACGATGACAGAGGGGATTCCATGGAGTCTGACTATCTCTTGCACATACAGATCCATCGGACTATCTAATGACTGTTTCACTTTGATGGATAGGAAGTGAGCCGATTTGGTGAGTCGATCCACCACTACCCAAATAGCGTCGTGTCCCTTCTGAGTTCGAGGGAGGCCTGTGATGAAATCCATAGTGATTTCCTCCCAATTCCATTGCGGTATTCCAAGGCTCTTAAGCGTACCCTAAGGCTTTTGATGCTCTATCTTCACCTGCTGGCAAACTATACACTTAGACACGTACTCTGCTATTTCTTTCTTCATATCTGGCCACCAAAAGCTTCTCTGCACATCCTTGTACATCTTCGTGCTTCCAGGATGGATTGCGAATTCGGACTTGTGGCATTCGTCCAAAACTTCCCGTCTCAAAGCTGAGTTGTTGGGTACCCATAATCGTTCTCGATATCGAATGCCTCCATCTGATGAGACTTTGAAATCGTTTCCTTCCATACTTGTCTTGATCATCATGGTCTGGTAGTCAGAGTCTTCGACTTGCGCTGCGATGATTCTTCCAATAAGGTCTGGCTCGATCCGTTGGATCATCATGAGCGAGCCATTAGATGTTATCTGTGGAGTCCACTTGAAGAGTTCCTCCATCATCTCGTATTGCCGGAGGCGCATAAAGGCCACTGAGCCTTCCGATTTCCGACTAAGGGCATCGGCTACTGAGTTTGCCTTTCCTGGATGATAGTTGATGGAGAATTCGTAGTCCTTCAGGAACTCCATCCATCGCCTCTAACGCATGTTCAAGTCTCTCTGAGTGAACAATACTTCAAGCTTTTGTGATCCGTATACACTGTGAACTGTTCTCCGCACAAGTAGTGTCGCCAGAGCTTGAGAGCAAAGACTATAGCTGCTAGCTCGAGGTCATGAGTAGGATAGTTGACTTCATGTTTCTTCAATTGTCTTGATGCATAAGCTACCACCTTTCCATGTTGCATTAAAACACAATTCAGTCCTGTGCCGCTAGCGCCACTGTAGATCACATACCCACCACTGCCTGAGGGTGAGGGTATGGGTGCGGAAGTCAATCATCTCTTCAGCTCCTGAAAGTTTTCTTCGCACTTTGTGGACCAAATAAACTTTTCGCCTTTTCTGGTGAGCTTGGTCAATGGTAGTGCCAGTCTGGAGAAATCTTTTATGAATCTTCTATAATATCCTGCTAGTCCGAGGAAGCTTCTGATCTCCGAGACATTCTTTGGCTGAGTCCAATTTGACACTGCCTCGACTTTAGCCGGATCCACTGATATTCCATCTTTGGAAACGATGTGCCCAAGGAACATCATTTGGTCCATCCAAAATTCACATTTGAAAAATTTTGCATACAGCTTTTTGGCTCTCAACGTTTCCAAAATAATCCTCAGGTGCTCCTTGTGTTGTTCCATGCTGGGAGAATAGATGAGAATATCATCCACGAAGACGATCACGAACTTGTCGAGATGTTCGTTGAACGTTCGGTTCATCAGGTCCATAAATGCTGCAGGAGCATTAGTCAATCCAAACGGCATGACAAGAAATTCGTAATGTCCATACCGTGACCTAAAGGCCGTTTTCGGGATATCTTCCTCTGCTACCCTGAGTTGATGGTAGCCGCTCCGCAGATCAATTTTGGAGAACACTTTGGCATTGGCGAGCTGATCGAACAAGTCGTCAATGCGAGGAAGGGGTACTTGTTCTTTACCGTGACCTTGTTGAGCATCCGGTAATCTATGCATAGCCTCATTGATCCGTCCTTCTTCTTGACGAACAGGACTGGAGCGCCCCATGGTGAGACACTGGGCCTGATGAATCCCTTATCTAGTAACTCTTGAATCTGAATTTTTAGCTCCTTCATTTCCGCTGGGGCCATGCGATACGGAGCCTTAGAAATTGGTGTTGTGCCTGGTACTAGCTCAATGTGGAAGTCGATGTCTCTCTTCGGTGGTAGACCACTGACATCTTCAGGGAACACGTCCAAAAACTCCTTTACGACGTCTATGTCTTGAGGGGTTTTGATAGGAGCTTCCACCTTGGTCACACTTGCCAGAAATCCTCTGCAACCTTGCTTGAGCAGTTTCTGAGCCTTCATTGCTAACACTATGATTTTGGGTTCCTTCCGGTGTATACCTCTGACTGTGACCTTCTCCTTAATGTTTACTCCAATCACCACCTTCTTCTGCTTACACATGATGGTAGCGTCATGGCGAGCTAGCCAGTCCATGCCCAATATGACGTCATAATCCCTCATGGGTATTATGATTAAGTTAGCAGGAAAATTCTTTTTATCAATTTCTACTGATACCTTAGCTAAGTATCTAGTAGTCCGTAATGTTCCTTGTGGAGTAAGAATAGTCATGCTAGGTTCTAGATTCATAGGAGATAACCCCAAAGTGATAGCACACTCTTCTGATATGAAAGAATGAGTGGCTCCAGAATCAAATAAAATAGTAGTAGGTAGCTTGGCAATACAAAGCGTACCTCAAATGACATCAGCGTCATTTTGCTGAGTGTCCTCTTCCAGGTTGAAGAGTCGTCCCTGCACCAGAGGCTTGCACTGTGGACAGTCCCGGGAAAAGTGGCCCATCGTGCCACAATGATAGCAGGCGCCGGTATTCATGCGGCACACTCCAGCATGAGTCCTGTCACAAGTGTTGCACAAGACCTTCTCACCTTGTGCTGGTTGAGCCTGAGGAGCTCTGGGTTTTTTAGGCCTCTGTTGTGCTGGTCGTCTTGTCGGCTGTTGGGTTGCCTCTGTTGAGATTGTTGCTGCACTGGAGCTTGCTGAGGCTGACGAGGTGGTGGTAGAGGTGGTCGAGGCTGCTGCTCATAACGATGTCGTTCAGTTTGTTGTGGGGTAGGGTACGGTCGGGGACGATTATCCCGTCGCTGGTCTCGTCGTTGGTGGTGATTGTTCCTCCTGAATTGTTGGGGTTGGGACCCCTGTCCCACTTCTTGTTGCCCTCTTCTGGCCTGTTGCAGCGCTTGCTGATCTCTTTTCATCAGAGTGGCCAATTGGACTGCATCTGCAAAAGTTTTACAGTTGCCTGGTAGGGTTTGAGCTCTCAAACCCGGACGCAATCCATCAACGAAAGTTTTGGCCTTTTCTAGCTCGTCCATGGGTAGCTTTGTGTACTTCTGAATACTGACAAACTTGGCTTGGTACTGGGCCACCGTCATTGCCCCTTGGGTCAAGCTGAGGAACTCTTGTTGCTTCAACCGCTTCTGGAAGGCAGGGAAGAAGCGGACTTCGAACAATCGTCGGAAGTCGGCCCATGAAACCACCTTGACGCCTGTGAATTCGGTCGCCTTGGTCACCTTCCACCAATTTTTTGCGGCCTTTGTGAGGGTGTCGGCGGCGAATATCACTCGTTTGTGCTTTGGGCAGTCTAGAAGTTCGAACTTATCCTCCATAGTATCAATCCACTCTTCTGCCACTGCTATGTCTCCTTCGCCGCTATAAGTAGGCGGCTTCAACCTCCAAAACTCTTGGATGGTGCACGAGGGAGGCGGTAGTCGTTCCTGACGCTCTGGCTGGAGTGGGGGAACCTGGATCCCTTCTTCGCCACGACCCTCGATCTCATCACTTGGTTGTTGCATCTTGTTTGGAGGGATGAGCTCTGAGAAACAGCACGATCGACAATAAGTCATACTGGAAACTATGCTTAAATAAGTAACTTTCATTCCTTTATTACTTTTGCTAAAACAATGTACAAATATGCTTCACATGATGACCCATCATAGTGAAGTTTTATTTCGAGGAAAAGAAAGCAAATAACTAAGCATCTAAAGTGCTATGAGTCCCAAGTTACTCATCGCTACAGGAGGTCTCCTCTGGGTCTTCCTGACTTATAGAACTTGGGCTTCTGAATTGTAATCCCCTTGGTGGTTCAGGAGTTTCTTCTTCATCGTCTGATGATATACAAATTAGATTGCTAATACATCCTCCTCTCGTCAGTAAGTGCCACCTTTGACTCATCTCTTCGCGCCACGTTTGACCTATTTCTTCCCATCTCTCAATGGGTGTGGAGGATAAATCTAGATCGTTACTCCCCACGCTCTCTGGATTAGAATGCTCCGGTCTCTCTGGAGTCGGCTGTGGCGGGGTTGGAGGATCTAGTGGGCGTACACGTATCCCCACTATATGACCCCTACCCCTTCGTACAACTCTGGTTACCATGCGGCGTGGAGGCATCTATAAAATAAGTTATCTCAATATAACATAATCCATTTGAATAATTCAACTAGTACTTACTTGAGGAGTGGAGTTGCAGTTGCTCAGGAGGCTTGCACATGACTTTGCTCTGACTATGAGACCAATGAACAATGAGGACAATGCAATGACTTATACTCTGCTATAAATGACAACGACACTGATCTATACTCTACTATGAACAATGGGAGCCAAGAGCTTACGCTCTGATACCAAACTGTAACGCCCCCAAAATCCGCCCTTCCGCCACGTTGGCGGTCGGACTGACCAAGGGAGCGCTACTCACTACCTATGACTACTTTGATTTTGACTTTGACTTTGACTGGTCAACAATTGACCCACATGGCAGTAGAAATGAATAAAGATATAATAATGATGCAGAAGGAATATTACTAGAATTCAACAGATGTCACATGACATGGAAATGTGGAACAAATATCATTGGAAAGCAACCGATGTCACATGATGCAAGATAATTCGGGAGAACTAGGGAAAACAAAGGAAGTTCGAATAATTATGGGAACATTAACAGAAGCAAAGCTATAAAGGGAAATAGAAGTACTTCATATATACAAAGCTAGATAATTTAAATGCAGAATGCAAATGGCGGAAAGTTGTGGTCGTTGCTAGTCATGTGCCGCCATCCTGAAGCTCTACATTATCCACCTCCTCCTAAGCAGGGTTCTCACCTGCAAAATCCCAAAGCAGGGGCATGGAATGCCCGTGAGCTAACGCCCAGTACTCATAGAATCATAGACGATGAAATGATAATCAATGATCAAATACTGTGTTCATTACTTTAACAATGTTCTATACAATGCTATGCTCTGTGATTCATTACTATGCTCTGATGTTCATTGCTTTGTTCTACTGACACTTACCATGCTCTGTTGTTCATTACCATGCTCTGTTATACTTTGTGTGGAACTACGTATTTTACAATACTATATGATCCTTGATGTTCGTTGTCCTATGTGAGCTCTACTTTAGTTAATTGGGAAGCTAGAGGTGTCTCTGCCTTGAATATTGTCAGGGTCCCATAACAGGGAAGGTGTACACGTTGGCACAACCTTTTCAGAATGCAGGTGGGAGAAGGCCTACATTCCAGGAACAGTGGTCGTTACGGACCCCGTAGGTTCACTGTCTCCTCAGCTAGCTACCTGTCCCTCTAGCATAATAATGAAATTCACATATGCCCCCGTGGGGGAAGAGTGCGTTCCTTGCGTCACTCTTATTCGGAGCACAGGTGGGAGAGGACCTGTGGTCCAGGAGCAGTGGTATTTAAACTCAGTAGATACACTGTCTCCTCAGTGCAACTACCTGCCCCTCCAATGCCTTGACCTTGACCTTGACCTTGAATAACACATAGCTATCCCATTCATTGATCTTTGCTTTACTTATCTTCTTTACCAATATGGAGTTTTAAATCATGATTCAGAGAAGGGGGTGAAGTCTGATCCCCTTCCTGCGGACGAAGATCCGTCACTTGTATAATCATAATGGAAATAGCCAATAATGGCTAGTCGAAGGTTCAGCATTGATTTTCTTTGCTCTGGCCTCTCAAGGGCATTTTAGTCATTTTACACATGCTCTGGCTCTTCAAGAGCAATTAGGTCATTTCACAATTGCTCTGACCCTCAAGAGCATTTTGGTCATTTTACTTATATATATGTGATATATGTATATATAACTACATATGTCGAGAGTAGTAGACCTACTACATATTAGTTATTATTATTATTCTTATATATATATATATATATATATATATTTACATATATATATATATCTGTATTCCGAGAGCAACATGTGGTTAAGTATTTATTATTCAATAGTAATAATAATTACTATTATTCTGAGAGTAACATGCTCTTAAGTAATTATTATTTAATAATAATAATTACTATTATTTCGAGAGTAAGTAATTATTAATAATAACTATTATTCCGAGAGTAATATGACCTTAAGTAATTATTATTCCGAGAGTAATATGACCTTAATAATAATAATTACTATTATTTCGAGATTAAGTAATTATTATTTATAATAATTACTATTATGCCGAGAGTTATAAACCTACTATGTAATATAATTATTACTCTTACATATATATATCTATATCTATATATTGCTTATATATGTGTACATACATATATGCCGAGAGCAGTAGAATTAATGCATAATATAATTATTACTCTTATAATAATAATTACTATTATGCCGAGAGTTATAAACCTACTATGTAATATAATTATTACTCTTACATATATATATCTATATATATATATTGCTTATATATGTGTACATACATATATGCCGAGAGCAGTAGAATTAATGCATAATATAATTATTACTCTTATAATAATAACCAAGTCGAGAGCAACCTACCTAATGATTAATTATCATTATTACTCTATGTACATGTAATCCGAGAGCAATATGCCTAATAATTAATTAATTAGTTGGTATTACAATCATAGTATAAATTAAGACAAGTCTATTATATCTCGGACTCATAATATATCCTAAAGGACAAGGACACCATAATACGGAAAGAGTAATATATAATGTTAAATGATAAAACGAATGGGAATCGAATTTCACGATCATTGATCTACATTTCTTCATCTAGAGATTTTATACGTCTATGGTACCTCTTTTCGTTGCCCTACGTTTGCTCGTGTGCTCTACGTCCGCTGGTTTGTCTGCACTCTGCTCGTCACTCGCTCGCCGGTCGCCGAAGAAAGCAAGGGAGAGAGATGGCCGTGAGGGGAGTAAAAAAAATGCACTGGAGTCATCCTCACTCCTTTTTATGGTTCTGTCCACTCTTGTGAGAAGGAAGGGAGTGAGGAAGAGTGGGGGACGGTTTCGTGGGGTGAGAGAGAGAATAGGGGAGAGAAGTGGGGAGGAGAGTGGGGAGGGGAGAATGACCGATTCTCAAGTACCCCACTCTCTTTTTTTTTAATCCGAATTTTTTGCATTTTGAATTTCAAATAAAATGAATAAATGGCTGGGCATTACATACACCTCTTTCTTTTCATGGCTAAAAATGAGCTTAATACAGTCTTTATTAAAAAAATCCTCATACAAATCACTTTTATTATGAGCGTTTTCCATGTTTTCCCGTAATATAAATGATATGCTATCAACATTTAAAAAAAACTTTGAAATGAGGAGGCCTTAGACAAAATTAGTGACCATTAGAATGTCACTTGGAGACTGAACAAGGAGTAAATAATGTTCGTATTCCTTTTTTCAACCAAAAGATTCTGTAGAACTATTTTTTTTTGGATAATCAATATCAAAAGTTCAATTCAACAATGATATGATTGAAGAAACGACTGAGAAAGTTGTATGATGCAAGGTTTTAGTGACATGAATTAGTGCAATGGCAGCATAAATGTGAAAGTTAATAATTCATTCCACGATTCGTAATTTTCTTGTATACCACCAAAAAAAACATTGTAACGGGATACAAGAGTGTGAACTGATCACATTCCACGTATGAAGATGATTTATCAGTTTATGCATGCGCCAGGATATTTAATGAAGACAAGAGAATCGGCTTCTACTTTGCTTTATTAATAGTTGAATTTCCAATACTAGACTTGAAAGAGATGCATGCATGCTTTCATGAGAGGGATGTCGATAATGGAGCTAATTTTCCGGAAGGAATTTTAACCAAGTATGATGCTTCTGAACTATTACACTTAATTACCAAACTAAGCTAAAAAAAATTATATGTTCTATAATTAACAGGACTTCTTAGTTTGGAGGTATATATGTTTTAAAGCACACATTTTGGACATGTCTTGGCAGCTAAAGGTTAAACATCACCTTGATAGCATCACCACCGCGAGCACTGACTTCAAAGGCTTCAACCACTTCGCTCTGAGAGAAACCAAATCTGTGAGTTATTAAAGGCTTCGCATCAATTTTTCCACTCTTGAGAAATTCAAGACATAATGGCCATCTTTGTAGCGGAAGACACCGATGACATCAACCTCCCTGTTGCACAAAACACAGACGTCCAGAGAGAATTACCATCTTCAGGTCATAGGAGATAGATACTATGTAATCTTCATGAATACTAAGCTTTTCAGAAGTATTACCTTGCAGCAGCAGGAGTAAGGGGATAGCCATTTCATTGTGTCCCATCCCTACAAGGCATACTTTACCACCAGCACGAGTGGCACTTAATGCTGTTGTCATGGTTTTACTAAAACCAGCACAATCAAAGCTCACATCAATTTCCATGCCCATAGCATTCTGTATCTGACAAACCTCCTGTTCTACATCCTACAGAAAAAGTCAGTCATGTCAAATAGAGTTAGCCCAGACAACAGTGCCCACATAAATGTATATAGTAAGTTCAAGATCGTTTATTCCCTAGTTGTATGTTGACTTTACATTGCTGATTCAAAATGTTTCTCCCCAAAGAGATAACCTACATGATGACTCATCATCTCAATTTTTTTAAAGATAACTTCTTTTCTACTGCTAGTTAACTTCAATGGTGATCAGTCAAAAGGCACCTAATTGCCCATTTCAGCTCATATGCATGGATCAAGATAGGATATCATCATAAACAAGCCAATTATTCAGAGTATGCTTTGATCAAGGGATACAGGTTCATAAGATAGCTTTGAAGAGTAGTTATACATACAGGGTGTTTGGAAGTAGAATAATTAGTGAATAAGATGATTAATCTGAATTGGATTAGTTATTTAGCTAAAACAATGATGCATGGGAACTTTCAAAAATGAAGTTCAACTATTCTTTCTCACATGCTGAATAATTATTCTGTGCACTCTTATCTAATTTATTACTGCTATTTCATTCTCATCCAAACATAATATTTTTTCTTACTTTTGAATAAAACATAGAACAACAAATCTACTTGAATAATAATCCTTATTCTATGGATAATAATCTCTTTCCAAATACCCCCTATAAGAATTCTTAGAATTCAAATCGTTTTATTCAATTAGCTTTTTTTAGCAGATTTATTCAATTAGCTAAACCAGCAAAATACTGTTGAAACAAGCTAGAATATTCTAATGTATATAACTGTGTGTTCCTGTCTAACAGATGTACACATAACAGGAACACGGACGGATATTAGAGTCATATCCTCACAGAAAGAACAAATATCTAAAGCGCTATGCTAAGTAGTATGGAAACATGGATAGAACAACATGTCACACATAAATCCAAATAATCCCATGATTTTCAATATGATTTGATCAACTGATGCAAATTCATGATAGAGTTTACTAAGCAGTCATAAAAATTTATACTTCTTTATTCTAGAATTCAACTTGTTACTTAATTCAAGGAGTTAAAGTAGCAAAATACGGTTAATACAAGATAGAGTATTTCTCTCTGCATTTCGTTGACCTTAGTGCTTCGTTATTACTACTAATAGTATATGGTCTATAGTTGAGAAGGGTAGCAGGTCTTCTGAAAGAAAAAAAAATTAACAAAAACAAAAACAGTGAGTAAAGTAAAGAAAAGAACATGCATGGATAATTTCCAAATAACTTATTGTGGTTTATGACAATACATAATGCATGATAGTGAAAATGCTGTGAGGATATGTGAAAGGTCAAACCTTAACACTAGTAGAAGCTAATACGGAATCATCTGCACCAAGAGACTTTACAACTGATAAGCGGTACTCATCAACATCCACTACAACAATTCTTGGAGCGCCAAAGGCACGAGCTGCAAGCATTGTGACTAAGCCAATTGGCCCAGCTCCCATGATAAGAACATTTGTTTGTGGTCCTATATCAGCACGAAGGCATGCATGTATTCCAACACTAAGTGGCTCACACATTGCACCTTCCTCCAAGCTCACATTGTCAGGAAGCTTGAAGCACAAATCGGCAGGATGCACCACCTGCCAAGTGAAGAAAAGGTGATTGCTGCTTAGTACCATAATTATTTCTGACTCTTATTTTCTGAAGTATTACAAGATTATTTTGCAAATTGCCTGAGCAATTAAATTTCCATACAAATATATCAAATGTTGTGAGCAACCTGATTAGCTAGCGATCCATGAACAGGGGGCGTGGCGAAGAACTTCATGTCAGGGAAAAGGTTGTAGCGGCCACCTTTGCAGTGTTTGCAGCGCCAGCAGCTGATCCCTGGTTCCAAAGCCACACGGTCACCCACAGCCAAGGACCCTACCTCGCTTCCTACTTCTTCAATGATTCCGGCACATTCATGACCGATTACCATTGGCTCTTTGACCACAAAATTAGCACACCTCATCGTCTGAATTAATAAGAATCAACGAAACCACACAGTCAAAAGTTGCAATTTTGCATTCCCATTTATCGAAGAAAAAGGAGAACAATACGTCCGACTCGAATTCTTTGCCAGCAACAAATATCACAGTTATAATAATTGATTTGTCCGTTCGATCAGGAATGTACGGATAGTTAAGACTCCACGAACTCTGATTCGCCATATGAAGTATAACTATTTTCGACATGTTTCCGCTGGAAATATGATTAATACGAAAAAGGAAGACCTTTAGGTAGTGCACGTCGCTGCCGCAGATTCCCACAGCCTTCATCCGCACCCGGACATCATGAGGCCCTAAGGATTTGCATTGTCAAGAACATGTATCGTTCTTAGTTTAGTGGGTTATGGCCACGAATTAACATGGTGTAAATGCAAGGAAAAAAAAAGAGCCTTGGATTTTGGATTCTATTCACCGAATAGACAAATAATTCAAGTAATCTTCAAAAGAAAAACTCTATCTCTCATCGATGTGAACTCAAACGGGGAAGAAATCATATATCTTTCTGAAACGATAAACAAACTGAGCAGAGAAATAGACATGATCGTGATTGTATACCAAGAGCTGGGAGCTTGAAAGGTTGGATCTTGAGGTTGTTCACAGAGACCAGCCAGGCTGCCATGTTCTCCTGCTCCTCCATCGCATTCCCTCCGCCGCCGCCTCCGCCGCTCTTCCCCATCTCTGAGCCGACTGCTGCGAGATTACTGCAAGACGGGTGCGTGTTTTGTGCTTTGTGCTTTGTTTGCTGTGCGAGAGGGAGGGAGGGAGGGAGGGAGATTACAATTTATAACCCTATTTCGCTAATTTAAAAAGAACGTTTTCACGTTTTGTGTTCTTATCTTATCCATTAATTAGATCACCTGTGTCTCGCAATGCAAATTTATTTATATTATTATATAAAATATATAATTAAATTTGATATCAAATAATGAAGTCAGGTTAATAAAAAATAAAATCAAATAATTAAAATTCATATTAAAAAAATAAATTGATCCCCAAAAGGATAAACTGTCTCATGAAGTCAGGTTAAATATATATATATATATATATTATATTATATATATTACAATTAGGAGTTACACATTTTCATATTTTTATCTTCTATAAGTATTTTCCAAAAATAATAATTTAGATATTATAACTCAAAGATTTAAAAATAACATCCAAAATGTTCATTTTTAATCATAGGCATTGTTCATTTAAAATAGTATTTTTTTTAGACGGTGTGAATGTTTGTTACATTTATTTTTATTTATATATGTACAAACTAAAAAAGATAGACTTAACTAATAAATTCGACAAATACTAATTAATTAAATAGTTAAAGTTACTTTGTTATCTTTATTTGTGTTTAACACTATTTGACTTTGGGTATGCTTAGGAAGTCAGTATTATAAATACAACTGTAAAAAACCTCAGCAAATTAATTATAGTTTAACGACTAAAACTCAAAATTTGAAAACATTAAATAGTTCAAGTCAAACTCTAACGTTATAACGTAAATATAAAAAATAAAAGTAAATATCTTATTCGTTATAACGTTTAAATTTATCCATATTAATTAATATCTGAGTGATAATTACTGATTATATTTTATATAATAAATAAAGACAAGTAATTATTTGTTCACAATCAAATAAAAATTTAATAAACTATATTAAGTTTTATGTTTATTTATTTAAATTAAACATTTTCTTGTTTGTGTTATTTTAGTTTAGAGACTAAAACCTATATTGAAAATTTATATTCCGTGTCAAACTCTACATCACATTTTGAAAAAAAAAGATATATATTATTTTTAAAGGTATAACATATTTATATACATTATCTGGTATTAATTAGGATTCCCAGACCAAATTCCTAACTATATCAACTAATATTTTGTTTATTCTTATAAAAAAATACTTAAATAAGATAAATTTCAATAAATATCCTCCAAAATTTTTTTCTCAGCTTTTACCACCATTGTAACTATATTATCTTATAACTATTAAGGGAACGTTTTCTTACAAATATTTTTTTAGATTACTAATAATTTAGAGTTAATTTACCTAGGCTCGTCATATTACCTTATTTATTTTATTTTATTTACTAATAATGTGTCCATTGCAATTTTTATCTTATATTTATTTCTACCCTTTCCAATAATAGATAAATAAAAATGAAATAATATAAAAAATTATGTAACAACAACAATAACACCAATAAAAATATTACTACTATTGTTATTATCATAACAACAACATTAGTTATTGAAATTATTATTTTATTATTAGTATTCACATGAATTGCATATATTATTAATCATTATTTTGAATATTATATATGCTTATTTCCATTAAAAAATACATAAAATATTTATAACTATATTCATTTAATTTATTAATTTTATGAGTTCTATTCGAAAGTTTAGTCAGGTTATATAATTTTTAACTTGACATTAGTGATAAAAGACATTTTAGTAAAATGTATGCATTACCTAGTAATATTTTATTATAAGTAAATCGTGTCATTTGAATTGGATAAATTAATTATTTATAGTAAATAAGGTAATGTACATTGCTAATAATTTAATAAGAACAATATTTTTATGTTAGGTAATGTAAATTGTTAGGTAATATAGAAAGGTAATTATATCATTAGGTACCTTTCCACATATGGTTTCTTGATTTTTGCCTACATGGTACATCTTTAAAAATGAAATAAATATAAAATAATAGTGTAGTAATTAAAAAATGAAAAAGGTGGGGAATGCCGCCTCCCCCTCTACCTCCGACAGCTTGGTCGGTGTCGAAGATAGGGGCAACACCTCTCCTATTGTCGCCGAAGGGAGAGGCGTAGAGGGGCGATGTGAATAGGGGGCGGGCACCCTTCTGTGTGCATCGCCACCCCTCCTCATGCATTGTCGACGATGCAATAAAGGGGGTAAAGATGAAATTTCAGGCGGACCGCATGGCCCAACACGTCGCCGGCACGAACATGGCCCGCGCACGAAAAAATGGGCCGTGTCGTGCCATTCCGTGCCGGGTTGGCCATCCATACTGTTGGCACGACACGGCCCAGCACGACACGACTCATTTTGACATGGATTATTTTTTTAACATTCAAACACGGACTGTGTAATCCGCGCACTACGATGACGGGACGCACATCATATTTGTACTCTAACACGGACCGTGTGTGCCCTAACACGGTTCGCATTTAGAAAAGGACAACGGCCTACGCGATCATTTAAAACTTCAACACGGCCACGCTCAAGCACGACTTATTTTTTTTCATTTTAAAATGAGATTCACGATTTGACAACACGAACATGGATCGTAAGGTCATGGACACGGTCAAAGGGTTCAACAAGGACCATATTAGGTTCAACACGGGCCGTGTTAAAATATTTTTATTCTATTCCTCTGCCTATAAAAGGCGTGGCCGATCGTTCATCACTTCATCTCCACTCCACCATTCCAATATTGTCTACTTCCAAGTCTTTCATAGTGCTCTCTCTGCCTCTCTCACACTGGATGACTCAGTCTTTCTACATTTCTCTTATCTCCATTCGTGCTTTGCTCTCAAACTCTCTCACTCTTAATTTATATTTATATTGTAATATTTATTCAGTAGTATTTTTTATATTATTATTATATTTATATTATCTCATTCTTAATTTCTTATATAACTGCATAATAGACCCGCGTGATCCCTTTTGTCTATAAGGTGATTTTGCTGCTTATTCACCTTATGGACCACTAACATATCCATATGGTATACCATATAATACTAATAGTAGCGATGATTCTAATTTTTTATCAGCACAGCTAAGTGGTGATTTGTCGGGTTATATGGAAACTATGACGCCATCAACTAACTATCTAATTACTCCAATTACATATGTTAATCTTCCTGTCATTCCTAGTCTTAATATTACTTCAAGTTACGTAGGTTCCGAAGGAGATTGTGCAACTGCAACTGCGATGCCCACAAGTCTGTCAAGCTCATATGCTCCCGCGCAAGATAAAATAATAGGTAAAAAAAAGATGAACATCAAAGTTAACTGGTGAAGTTTGGAATTATTTTTAAAAAATTATAGATGAAAATGATCCAAAAAAAGATAAAGCTATTTGTAAAATTTGCAAGGGTAATTATGCTGCCGCCTCTTCTTCGGACACATGTAGTTTAAAACGGCATTTAGAATTGCATAGTATAACGATTAGGGAATAATTTTTAGGGGGTCAATTACCGCAACAAACTCAATTAGGCGCACCGGGTCGTGGTACTGCTGGGAGCTCTTTATTTGCTTATAATAAAAAAATATGCGTGAAGGTTTAGCAAGATATATTATACATGCAGAAATGCCTTATACATTTGTTGAAGATTAAAAAATTTTATATTATTGTACAAAATTATGTACAAGGTGCCTTTAGAAATGTTAAAGAAGATTCGATTAAATTATATCGTAAGAAAAAAAATGAACTAATTAATTATTGTTTAGATTCCAAATTCATGTAGGGTTTGACTAGTGACATATGGATTTCTTTAAATGGTGATGGTTTCTTATGTGTTACAATTCATTGGATTGATACAAATTGGAAAGTGCAAAAAATAATTATTGCATTTAAAGAAATTGAGCATCCTCATAATGGTTTACAAATTGCCAACGTGATAGAAAAAGTAATTAACGAATATGATTTTAAAGATAAAATTCCATGTCTTACTCTTGATAATGCAAGTGCTAATAATTTCGTTGCACAATTTTTAATTTAAAGATTAAATTCTCCTTTAAATGAAATTATTTTTCATCAAAGATGTGGATGTCATATTATTAATTTGCGTGTTAAAAAGGATTAAAAGTAGTTGCTAAGTACTTGAAACTCTTAAATCAGTTATTGTAAATTTACGTCACTCTAGACCTAGGAGAAAAACATTTAAAGAAATTTGTCATCGTTATAATATTTTTTATAGAAAATTAAATACTGATGTGTCTACAAGATGGAATAGTACTTACGACATGCTCAAATTATGTATTCCATTTAGACATGCACTCGATAATTATATTTTAACTGTGATACAATGTCCAGCAGTTCGAATTCCTTATTCGGAACGAGATGTTGCTAATGTAGTTATGGAATTGTTACAGGTTTTTATAATGCTACTTCAGAGTTATCTGCCATTTATTCTCCTACTTCATATTTAATAATTAATCAATTTCATGAAATGACAAGTTCATTTAATGAAAAATGTGAATTATCAAATGAATTTTCTAAAATAATTTATTTGATGGAATCAAATTTTTTAGAATATTGAAATAATTTTCCTCTCGTAAGAATTTTAGCAATGATGATGGATCCTAGATTTAAGAGATCCGGACTTAAATGGTACACAAGAAAGTTAAGAATTGTTTTCTCGAACAATATATAAGAAGTCATCCAGAATTGCAAACTGACGATTAATTCATATCGTGATTATGAAAATATAATAAATAACTTATATAATATTTATGAAGCAAAATTTGGTATACGTAGAGAGCAAGCATCTTCATCATGTCCATCAGACCTTCCAATAATATAGATTCATGTCTTCTACTAGGGGGCACATCAAGAGGCTCGGATGAAGGTTCATCCAATTCAGCTGTCCCTTTGTATAATAAACTGCAAGATTACTTATCACGTTCAAATGAATGTGATACTGAAATCGATATCTTGACTTAGTGGAGATTAAATGGTTGTATGTATCCAATTCTCTCCGCCTTAGCTCGATATCTTTTAGCTATTCCGATGTCTACAGTGGCATCAGAACAATATTTTTCTATAGGTTCCAGAATTTTGGATGAGAGAAGAAATATAATGAGATCTAAGTCGATGGAGGTTTGTATATTACTAAAAGATTGATTTGATGCAGATACTCGAACACAAGGTCAAGAATTCATATTACCATACATAGAAGACGATGATGAAATAGATGTCTCCTCCGACTATTATTCTTCATAAAATAATTGTTGTACAAGATGTGATTTTTATTTTTTTTGTAAA
The DNA here is from genome assembly GCA_030549335.1 of Pontederia crassipes. Classification (NCBI taxonomy): domain Eukaryota; kingdom Viridiplantae; phylum Streptophyta; class Magnoliopsida; order Commelinales; family Pontederiaceae; genus Pontederia; species Pontederia crassipes. Next base: position 11,509,093 of record JAUKPH010000017.1, read on the forward strand.
TTTGCATTTATTGATTATTTCATAATAATCAATAATAATAAAACATTAAAATTCTTGTGGATATAGGCTAAAATAGCCGATAATCTCGATGTTCATTACTATTTTTACTATATAATAAATTAATACTTAATTATCCATACTATACTACCTAATTACCTAATTATCTATACTACTTATGCATTATTATAATTTATAATGTAGTACTATATATTATACTCTCTCTCTCTCTCTCTCTCTCTCTCTCTCTCTCTCTCTCTCTCTCTCTCTCTCTCTCTCTCTCTCTCTCTCTCTCTCTCTCTCTCTCTCTCTCTCTCTCTCTCTCTCTCTCTCTCTCTCTCTCTCTCTCTCTCTCTCTCACTCACTTTCCATCTCTTCTCTCGTAGCTCTCTCTCTCTCTCTCTCAAACTCTCACTCTCACTTTCCATCTCTTCTCCGGTAGAATACTACTAATATATATTTATTAAATACTTACCAATTACTCTTTATATATAAGGTTATAACTTATTAGTTATTACTCAATTAATCATTTTACAAATTTATTTACTTAATAATTATAAATTAATGACTTAATGTATTTGAAATTTTAACTATATAATTATTATCAGTCATATATTATAGAATAAATAATAATACTAATTATATTATATAATAATTTAATAATTAAATTTATTTTAATATTTGAAAAGTTGAAATTGAAAAAAAATGGGCCGCCCGACCCGGCCCAGCCGGCCCAGACTGTGTCGGGGTCGAAAAGAGTCTATTTGGCATGACACGGCCTGTGGCATGGTCAAACACAAATTGACCGAGACGGGCACGACACGACACGACCCATTTTTTCATCTCTAAAAGAGGGTGATACCTCCCTCTGCGCGTCATCGGTGACATGAAAAGGGGGAGTCATGAAAAAGTGGGACAACACACCCTCTGTGTATCACGATAAATTGGTAATACCACATCTAAAGAATTATTGAAATAAGTCAATAGTTGAATAGTAGTCTAATTACAAAGTAAAGTTGGAGCAAAGAGTTGAAAAATAATAATGTTGGGGGACATTTACTAAAGTTTACCACTTGTTGTGTCATGACACTTTTAAATTATACATAGTCAAAGAAATCAAAGAAATATTTTAATTTTCATTATCCAATCTATCAGCCATGTTGAGGAGACCATATGTTCGACGCATAGAAAAGTTGCCTGAGTTCAATGCCCATTTGTCTGGTATGTTAGTAGCCGAACTACAACCTTCCAGTTTTTGCAAGAGGATGATGAAGTCAGTTTGCTGTTCAGACAAGTGTGTTGAGAAAGGAGGGAGCCAAACACCATTTAGGCCATTATTGCTCGACCAACAATCAACCACAAAAGCTTTGTCATCTACAATGACATAAAAGTCTTGAAATCGTTTGGTAAGGTTTTCAAAATCAACCCAAGAATCCTCCCAGAATCATATATCCTTTCCATTACCAATGGCCCGGAGTCTGATTTTAGGGAGAACTGCCATCACCCCTACTAGAAAGATGAACACTCCTAGAGATGCATCAACCTTGAGTCATAAGGGATTGTTCTTGCATTGTATGAAAAAACACATAAATCACCAATGTCTCCCGTGACATGATATGCCCATTTTGATAACAAAGCTTCATTTATTCATTGAATTATCTAAATTCCTAAACCACCTTCAAGATAAGGGTGACAACCTCATTCCATGCCACCAAAAGAACACCATAAGATGGACTGTTTGAATGTCTCCAAAATAATTGGTTTCAAAGAGAGTTCAGACGGATCTCCACAGAGTGCAGGAGAGGCAATCTGACATAAAATATATTAGGATTGCAGAAAGTATTGCCCGTACTAATGTCACCTGTCCTCTTGAAAATAATCTCATACTTCACCTTGTTAACCGACATTTCACTATTTCAATGACTATATTCTATTCTCTTACACATAACTTTATGTCGGTTAGAGGCAGACGTAGGTAGGGAATATGTGGAGTGGATATAATTGTGTGCAGAACAATTGAGCAACAAAGAGCCTCATGACATTCATCCCTAATGTTATGAACGAAGATTTTGAATAATTTATGCAAAGACTTGAGAAATTTCCAAACACATTTATTAAAAAGGAGATCCTTCGTGTTGCATCCACATATCCCTCAATGAGAAATAATGTATCATCTGCATACTATAATATTGGGATTAGAGTACTAAAATGAAATATGAAATAAGGCCACTTTGGCAGACCGAAAATATGAAGTGTGCTAAGGCATAACAGCTAAGATGAACAACAATGGAGCGATAGGACAACCCAAATCCATCCACCTATTGGCTCTCCATTGAAAAGGGAAGAGAAAGAAATAGTACAAACACATTGTTTCCTTCATGAAATCTATTTTGGCGCAAAACCTTGTTTATATAACGAGCTCCATAAGAAGGACCGCTCCAAGAAGTTGTATACCTTCAAGAAATTCACCTTCCATATGAAACCTTGTTGGCCCATGCATTTCCAATAAGAGACTATCTCTGATGCCATGGTGAAATTGTTTGATATTGATCGTTGATCCATGAAGTTGATTGCATAGTATGCACCAAAGAATCTAGGACCAATCACAACCTATTTGCCAAAACATGAACCATAACAAGATATATTGAGTTAGATAAAGCAATCATGTGAAAATCTTCCACTCTATCTGCTCTTGATTTTTTGGTATTAAGAATAAAAATAATCATTTGATCATTTCAAGCCCCTATTGCCATTTACAAATTCATGGAGAGCAACCATGACGTCTGAGACATGAAGAGGCCAAAATTCCTTATAGAATAGCACCAGAAAGTCGTGAGGTCTAGGTGAGCCTCACTTTTCAAGTTCCCAGGGATGTAAGAACATGTATATCAGGAAAAAGACAGTTAAACCATTTGATTGTTCCTGTGAGAGTTTAGATGCCCCAGTACCACTCCATCATCACTTGCTTGGAGGATGTCGTCGAGTAAATTCTCTAAAATAACTAACCACTGAATTATCAAACACCTGCCCCGACACTTCCAGCTAGCTCATTTTGCTAATATGATTGCACCTATGTCGATTGCTAAGATAATTATGGAAGGACCTTGTGTTAGAGTCACCTTCCTGAATCCATAATTGTCACGACCTCTGCCTTCATTCCATTTCCATTTTGAAATCCTCTATAGCCACCACGTCTTGATGTCGTTGGTGTTCCATCACTTCAATTGCAGCTAACTCCTTTGTATCCTCCAGCTAGTCCATAACAAAGATGGCACTTAAGGCCTCCATTCTTTTGTGGTCATGTTCTGCCATGATCTTCCATTTGTGGCAACAAAGAAATCTTCTCAAGCGGTTCAATTTGTCTGCAATGGTCTTTGATGCCAAGGGGGATTAGTTTCTCCATTGCTCTTCCACCATCATTCAAAAGTTGAGTTCTTGGAGCAAAAATCTTTTTGTACTTGAAATAAGATCTAGAAATATATCCTTTGTTTGAATCCCATAGCAATGGTGTGTGGTTAGAAAAAGACCTCTCTAGTGCTGAAATAGTTGAGAATGAAACTTTCTCACCCAACTCCATGGAGATATCCCTCTAGCCTTCCAATCGGTCCAAACAGATATATCCAACAAAATTTTGAGTCTCCAATTTGTCGCATAGTGAGTTGATCAATCGAAGCTAATTTTGTTTCTTGGATCATGGCAACATCCACCTTCCATTGACATAGGTATCTTCTCAAACTGCTCGCTTAGTGCTGTCAATCAAGACCCTATTGAGAATTTAATCCCTCTTTTTATGTGTGAATTAAATAATATAAGCCAAGTACGATGCACAAGAAAATAATAATAGGCAAAAGAGACATAAAATTTATGTGAAAAAACTCTCCAATGAGAAGGGAAAAAATCATAGGGCAATCACAGAGCAACATCACTAATTCAATAATAGAGTACAACGTCTTTCGGGTTTTGTCCAAACCCGAATAATAATAATTCACTGGGATAAATAATTCTTCTTTGAAAAATACTGAAATAACAGTAAGAATAATATCACATGATTACTACAATTCTCTGTGATTGTAGTATCAACAAAACCTCAGAGATCCTCACAATCTTGCTCTGTTCTTGATTCTTTGCTCTTCAAGAAGAAATTTTATATCTTCTTTTTCAATCCTCTTCTCTCTTTTTTTTTATCCATTGACCAAAGAAAATTTCCTTTTCTTTTTCAATCAACTCTAAATCCAAGAAAAGCTCGGCGGCTCGGCAAGGAGAGAAGAAAAAATTCTTTTTCTTTCACGTGGCTGCCCCACAATTCAAGAGAGAGAAGGTCTCATCCAAACATAAGTTAATTAGGTTTAATTAACTTAAATAGGTTTTCTTTTTATTGGACTGGATTAACTCCAAAGGCCCAACAATCTCCCCCTCCAGCTCATGAGAAGGAGATCATCAAGAATCATCGCTTGATCTTCGTGCCGGCCAATCCGGCACCTCGTTCTGGCTTTCTTCTTGGATTTATCTTTGGCTCCTCCTCTTCAGTAATCGAGTACTCAGAACTTGGATATCTAGTGAAAGAGCACGACGCTCTCTTGTAGATCTACGAGATGGAGTAGTATTGCTCCCCCTGCACAAAATCCTCTACATCTGCATCTGTATCCACATCTGGCTCATTGTTTTCAAGTTTATCTTGTACATAATCACTGCTCTGCTTCTTTGATTTCTTGAAGTCTACCAAAGTTTCTAATTCATGAAAAATTACATCTTTGCTTCTGATGATTTTCTTCTTCTCTGGATCGCACAACTTATATTCAGAATCTATATCTCCATAACCCAGAAATATACGCTCTTGGGTCTTCTCATTCAATTTCTGTCCATGTTCCTTTTCCACCTGTGCAGAAACTCTATAACAAAAAATCTTCAAGTGAGAGTAAGACACATTCTTACTAGTCCACACTTTCTCAGGAGTATCTGAATTCAAAGGAACTGATGGAGAGTATTCGCAGCTTCACTCCAAAAGATCTTCGGTAGATTAGCCGTCACACCTAACTCTATTCAGAATGGTTCTGTTCATTCTTTTAGCAACATCATTGTGCGGTGGAGTCTTAGGTACTGAGTTTTCATGTTTGATGTCATGCTTTGCGCAATATTCTTTAAATTTCTGAGACGTATATTCACCACCATTGTCTGTGCAAAGACACTTTAGATGATTGCCTGTCTCCTTTTCCACCATGACATGAAACTTCTAAAAAATTTGAAATACTTGATCTTTTGTCTTCATAAAATAAATCCATAATTTTCGTGAAGCATCATCAATAAAAGTAACACAATATCTATTGCCACCTAAAGAATTTACCTCAATGGGACCACACATATCAGAATGCACCAAATCCAACTTATTTTCCTTCCTTCTTACAATTGGACACAAATGACACCCTGCACTATTTACCAAATAGACAGTCATCACAAGTATTCAGAAATTTACCTTTGGTAACAATGATGTGAGAATTCTTCGCCAGAACCTGCATTCCTTTTTCACTCATGTGTCCTAATCTTTTGTGCCATAAATCTGGTGAAGCTCTTCCTCTATTGCATTTATTGATTGTCCAATCAAATTCACTTGAGTTTTGTAGAAAACCCCTTATAGCTTTCCTTTAGCAACAATCATGGATCCTTTGATCAATTTTTACTTTTTATCATTCATGTGACTATAGTAGTCTTCCTGATCCAAAAGCTGAGGAGAAATCAAATTGAGACGTAAATCTAGTATGTGTCTGACATCCTTCAGAATCAACTCAGAACCAACATCTGTTCGAATACATACATCTTCAATTCCTGCAATTTTAAATCCCATCTTCATTGTGCCAAAATCACCAGTCTTGTACACACTGAAGCATTCTTTTAATGGAGTTGCATGATGCGAAGTCCCTGAATCGATGATACACTCAACTAAAGAGCCTGTGACATTGCATTCTTCATTTTCTTCTGAAAGATAATATAGATCCTTATCTGATGCCACTACAGTACTCTGATCATCTGCATCTTTCTGATTCTTCTCATTTTGTTGCTTCTTCTAGTCTCTACAATTTCTTTTGATATGTCCCTCTTTGCCACAGTGATAACATGTAAATTTTTCTCTTGATTGTGACCTATTGTTGCCACGACCTTTTGATCCTCTGCTTTTGTCTCTTCCTTTATTCTCTGTGATAAGAACCTGTGTAGTATCTGTTCCCATGCTCTTCCTCCTTATTTTTTCATTAAATAAATAATCTTTGATCATAGTGAGTGATACCACACTATTAGGAGCAGAATTACTAAGTGTTATCACCAAAGTTTCTCATGAATCTGGCAAAGAACTCAGAAGCATTAATCCTTGTAACTCATCATCAAGAACTATTTTCATTGCTCCTAATTGATTTATTATTTCCTGAAATTCACTCAAGTGTCCAGCAATAAAATTTTCATCTTTAAACTTCAAATTCACCAATTTTTTTATCATGAAAGTTTTATTCTGAGCAGTATTCCTTTCATATAAATCTTGTAACTTCTTCCACAAAACTTGTGCATCTGTCTCTTGAGCAACATAATGAAAAATACTGACATCAATAAATTACCTAATCATCCCAACAGTTTTTATGTGCATCTTTTTTCAACTTTCATCAGTTTTTCCTGTCGACTTTTTATCTCCTAATTTAACGAGATCAAACAAGTCTTTGCAGTAAAGAAAGTCCTCCATCCTGACTTTCCAAACTGAATAATTATTTGATGTCAGTTTGATCATCCCGTTGAAATAATTATCCTCTATTTAATTCACACAAAAGAAATCTCAATTAACCTCGCTCTGATACCACTTGTTGGAAATTTAATCCCTTTTCTTATGTGTCAATTAATAATATAAACCAAGCACGATGCACAAGAAAATAATAATAGGCAAAAGAGACATCAAATTTATGTGAAAAAAACCTCCAATGAGAAGGAAAAAAATCACAGGGCAATCACAGAGTAATATCACTAATTCAATAATAGAGTACAACGTATTTCGGGTTTTGCCCAAATTCGAATAATAATAATTCACTGGAATAAATAATTCTTCTCTAAAAAATACTGAAATAATAGTAGGAATAATATCACATAATTATTACAATTCTTTGTGATTATAATATCAGCAAAATCTCAAAGATCCTCTCAATCTTGCTCTGTTCTTAATTTTTTGTCTTCTTTTTCAGCTCTCTTCCCTTTTTTTTTATCCGTTTGATCAAAGAAAAATATCTTTTCTTTTTCAATCAACTCTAAACTCAAAAAAAGAAAAAAAAATCTTTTTCTTGACTCTCGGCGGCTCGGCAAGGAGAGAAGAAAAAATTCTTTTTCTTTCACGTGGCTGCCCCACAATTCAAGAGAGAAGATCTTATCCACATATAAATTAATTAAATTTAATTAACTTAAATAGATTTCCTTCTTATTCGCCTGGATTGACTCCAAAGGCCCAACAAACCCCAAACTTTCCATGGCCCTATTTGCATATGGATACAAGAGACATCCCCATCGTTGATTGCCTACTGTGGCTTTCTAAGGAATTTGAAGAAGATTGTCAGTCTCCTTTTGACGTCCATTGCTGTTGTCATCTCCTTTTTAGCCATTTATTGATTTCCTTCCCATGCTGACTGCCATATTCTTTGATTACGAATTCATCCCTTTTTGAATTTATGCTAGTCTGGCAAATATTAGGCCGGCAAAAAATAAGTGATTTGAGGATCATCTTATGGTAATGTTGTTAAAATCAGATCGGACACCAAGACAATTTATTATAAATCCAAAATCGATCACCTAATCAAATCGGATTCAACAGATCAAGACCGATAAAAGATTGGTCAAATAGATCAAAACCAAACAAAATTAAAAAAATCAGGTTATTTTGGATGGGCCAATTTTTTTTATTAATTTGTTTTATTAAGATATAATTAGAAAAAAAACATTATATTATAAATTTGAAAATATTCAAATATGAACTTTCTCCATATGACCCATTAGTTTTCTCTGTAGTTAATACTTATCTATTTACTCTCATCTTACTATTGTTATCAAGATGGGATTATCATTCTACACTAATTCTTTCGCTTCATTTAATCTAGAATTTATTAAACTTTAACTTATAGATTATGTTCAATTTTTTTAACATAATAGATGTATATTATAATATAAATTATTATATATTTATTGTATCATATATAATTTTATCATATTAGATAAATTAATTATGGATGAAATGTGCAAAGTGCAAACTTCTTCGTCATATGTATAATATACAATAATACTATAATATACTTACTATAGTATAGTATAGTATTATATATAATAATATGTACATAAATTTAAATTTTTCTTTAATTTATTATGTAATAAGTTCAAATTAAATAGTTAACCGCTAATTATACTATATATTTATTTACAAAATATACAATATTGTCATAATATTTTGGGAAAAAATGATTTATTTGTTGCTTCTAACATAAAAGGTATGAATCCCAAAAAAGTTACAAGTAGAAAATTTATATAATAATAATAATAAAATAATATTTTTACTTATTTAAGTGTGTACTGATTTTAATATAAAATCTTAAAATTAATTCTATAAATATGATATTATTATTATTATTATTATTATTATTATTATTATTATTATTATTATTATTCTTTGGGTTATTTTCTTAAACCTCCCCTAAATATTAATTCTATATCGATTTTTTCATGTCTGCCCCTAATATATGAACTTATTGTAGTGCCTCCCTTAAACTATGTCATGATTTTCATTTTAGTCCATTAGTCTAGCTCTGTTAACTTTTCCAATATTTTTTATTTATTATTTATTTAAAAATTTAAAAATTTAAAAATCATTCACTCATACTTCTAATATTTACAAGTTTAAAATAATATATAATACAAAATCAAGAGCGTGCCAGTGACACTCACGTCGTCGGTGCACACGATGGGAGTATCACCCCCATATTTTGCTCCCCGACGATGCAAAGCGAAAAGGGGAGGGGGAGTGTTGCCCCCTTTTGTGATTTTAGAAAAATAAATAACTAAAGAATCAAATCTAAATTTTTGTTTAAAGAACAAAAATCGTCGTTTCATAGGTTTTTCGATTTTGTGTCTACATTTTATCTAACTAAATTCCTCAAAAAAATTATTAAAAATCACTTTTATAATTATTTGATATATAAGAACAATTACTGTCCACCTTAAGTAAATTTTCATCGGTTTCGCACTCTAATAGTTGATGTTGAAGTGTAAGTCTTAACATCACATTCACATTATTTATCATAGAATCACATTCATACATCTAATCATGCATGATTAAGTTAGGGATATTACATTTTCTTTTTTCTTCTTTGTTCGTGCTCTCTTCTCGGTCTCGGCCAAAGGACAGTGGTCCGTCAGGCACAAGAGGGAGAAGGGAACACGACTAGAGCTTGATCTAGAGAGAAGAAGAACCATATGACATCGGAAGAGATGTGTATTCAGGATCTGGGTCATAGAGATTTTTCATAAGGATTATGCATGTTTTAAAAAGAACCAATTTGGATTATCATGTAGAAAAAGCTTCGGATGTTGGATGGAAAACTATCCCCGACCAACGTTCAGACGACACTATTTCCAATGAACACCGGTCAAGTTTCGACTGACCAAAGCTCTCGATCGAAGGTTCGAAAATCTTCTTATGCTAAAATGGATGATCGAACATCTTTCAATCGACTGGTCCACATATGGTCTTCGAACGACTGAAAGATCAACTTAGAATGGATGACCGCAGCAATTTCTGTTGGTCGATGAACACAGACAAAATAGGTGTTCTATCATCTTTTGGATGATCGTTGAATGAACCTCAATCGGACGACTGCTTTTCGGGCATTCGATCTTTGGACAGAATATGATCTTAACCTAAACGTTTGATAAGTTTCTGTAAACTTGATTGATTACCGATGGATATGAACTTAAAGATGATCCGGAATCACTTTTGCTCCATACAATTTTGATTGATCTAAGTGATCGAAAAAGACACTCATAATTAATAAGATAAAATGAGGTTACTATTTATTTATCTAAATGGGAGTTTCTCCCCTATATATATTTTTTCCTTGCACAAGGTCATCTTGCCTAATGGGGCACTGACTGTGGCACTAATCCCCATTGTCCCACCATGATTTGTGTTTGATATTCCCTAAAAGTGGAGAGCTCAACTAGTGGATAAAATGAAAGATTATGAATAACTGAAGATGAATGAAAGGACTTTGTCCTTATGAACATGAATATGAATATGGAAATGAAATGAAATGAAAATGACATGAACCATGATGATAATCTTTTTATAAATTATATATGACGCTTCACCCTTATACTTGATTTATATGCTTGTTTCATGCATTTTTTGATGAATTTCCTTATGACCTGGATGAATTCACATTTAGTTTTATGCTAACGGTTGAATTGCTCCTATGCGTGATCTCCACAAGTACATGATATGGATATATGCTCGATTGATGTATATGTGACGACTACAACTCGGATGGTGCGTGCACATGATTATAGATGGAGTCTCTTTTCGATCGAGTTGTATTTGAAACTATGTACCAGACTTGTGTTGGGCATGGACTTTATATGTCATATGAGGTGTACTTTTGTTATTTATCTTCCTCATTATTTTATTTGGTTATTGTAATATTTTAGTCTTTTGATTACTTGTCATCATGTTCTTAATCATATATCTTTTTCACATGGCGGGATAAAATTTTGAGACATTATATTATCTATAATATATCTTATGTACAATATATCTTATAATATATCCAAACTATAATGTTATTTTTTATGTACAATTTATCTTCTTTTTTTCATCCAAAAAGCATATAATAAATGCACTGTTAGAGCCACTCGTCATGACTTTTACTTATTATCCAAACTTCTTAGCAACACTTCCAGCCGTGAACCAAAAAAAAAAAAATCAATTGCACCACTTGTTCCCACAATAGCAGTAACATTGTAACGCCGGAATAAAATTAAAAAATAAAAAATAAAATAACATAACGTCGTAGTCGATAAATGTTAATATATTCTTATTCTATCTATTGATTTATTCGAAATCGATACATTTTTTTTAAAAAAATGATAGTTTATAATAAAATATTTTATTATAGAGAGTTGATATTTAATATTATATAATAGTAAAAAATAATATAACAAAAATGGCATTAAAAATTTTTAAAACCAAAATGTGATTGAAAATTTTTTAAAAAGACGATTTCATCATTTCGAACGTGATTTAATGATCTAATTAATTTCGTGATACGTTTGACTATATTCTTCCAATACCCACATATTCTAATATTTATTCACGAAACAAATGACGCAATACAGAGATAGAGAAAGATACGGATATCAATTATTAAAATGTATAAAATTATCGCAACAACATATTAATATATAGGAAAACCATACATCTTTATTTGAGATTGGGGGATACAATTACAAAGACTGTTGAGAAGAAACAACTTAAGACTGCGCTTTGATTGATACCATTAGTTACCAGTTACCGCCAGTTGTGCATGATCACGAACTTGCTGACGCGCTGGTCGTAGAGGTAGGCGCCGTAGGGCTGGATGTTCCAGAGGCAGGCGGCGGTGCAGGCCTCGAGGTCGCGCTGCTCGTTGTAGACGTCGAAGGTGCCCCGGACCCACCCCTGGGCGCTCTTCCCCTGCATGAAGCACGTGTACACCGTGTCCGGCTTGGAGAGGTCCGGCGCGAACTTCCAGGTCAGGGACTCGCCGTAGCTCAGGTGCCGCTCGCCGAGGTCGTCGCTCGCCGAATTTTGCAATGGAGGTGCAGCGGGATGTTGCTGCCCAGGTTGTTGTTGACGTTCATGGTCACTTGGATCTGCCCCAGGGCCACGTCGAACGACACGAGCATGATGATCATGGCAATGCTGCTACCAATACTTGGGAACGCCATCTCTCTCTCTCTCTCCCTCTCTGTTGCTGTATCAAAATAATAAAAACACTCATATATAAAAGGAGGGGGAAAAGTTGTCATCTTGATTAAGCAATTCATGCATGGCCAACTGTTTTTTTTTTCAATAAATATGTTTATTTAATATATAACATATATTTAGTAATTTTTTTGCAGCATTGAACTCTATGATTAAATAGTAGGATAATACTTTTGGAATTTGCATTGTAGTTTTAAGGAATAATTAAAATTAAGAAAGAGCCTATCTGCACTAATTAGCCTATTAATTTCGTCAAAACAAGTTTATCAAGTTGATGACAGAGAATTAGGCTAATTAAGGAAAAGGAATCCTTTCTTTTTAATTGATTAAAATTAGAATGTGAATTCCGAAAATAAACTACGTACGCTATTTTAACAAGCTATTAATTTTCCAAAAAGAAGATATTACCAAGTTCATTCATCAAATTAAATGGACGGATCGATGGAAATATAATTGGAAATATATAAAATATATTAGAAAGGAATTTTTCTCCATTAGGTAGTCGTAGCCTAATTCAATATCATCAAAATAATATTATCATTTTCTCTTTTTTTTCTTAAAATTAATTGTAATGCCTAAACTATTTGAAATTTGTAAAACAAAATAACTGATGAGCTATGGAAAGTAAAAATGATTTATTGGCATTAACTAGCCTAATACGATGCCATCAAATTAACAATATTTTTTTCTTTTAACATTCTTTAAGAAACTAATTGCAATGTAATTTCTTAAACTTTTTAAGATTACAATTTTTTAATGATGATTTATTTATTTTTAAAAAGTCAAGATAATAACCACAAATGTTAATCTCTTAATTGGTAGCTTCTCTAATTTAACATGGCAACAAGTCGATAGATCCATAACTAATTTTCTTGCTAGTGTTACATATTGTGAGTTTTAATTATTCTAATTCTAAAGTTGCCAACAACTCAAATGTCGAGTGAAATAACTACTAGCATTGTTGAAATTAATAGAATTGTTGAAACTAATGCAAATAAATCCATTTTATTTTTCCCGTTACTGGCTGCTTGCGGCTAGCACCTAAAATTAGAATTCAAGTTCCACATGTAAATTAGTTAATAGAGAAATTTGAGAAGGAATAAAAATACAATCGGAAAAGGAATATGAATAGAAAAAAAAGTAATTCTACTTGAAAAAAGAAATTAAAGTTTAAGTAGGATTAAAAATATAATTATAAAGAAAAAAAAGAAAAAGAAAGAAAAATTAAATCCTAATGGGATTAATAGTCATAATTAGATTGTGAATAAGGATTTTAATTTAATTTGAGATCCAAATAAAATCTAATGAATATAGGACTTTCAAATAGGATAGAATTGATAGTCTTATGGTTTAGAAATATTTCAGTCATTATTCAAATATTAGATAATAAAGTAATATAAAATTAAATAATTTTGAAAATTAGAAAAAAATAAAATAAAGGAATAAGGTGAAAATAGAGTTTGATTGAGAGAAGTTGTTAAAGAAATAAAAATGAATTTGAGTAAAGATGAATTTTGATAAGTATGGTTATGAAATAAATAATAATATTTAGATTTAAATAAATTTGAATATTTAACATAAGGTAATTAATGATGTATGATTGATGGAGAAATAGCACATGACGGAGTCAAAAACTCTAGATAAGAACTATAAATAGGGGTCTAAAGGATGACTCTAATTTATTATTTGCCTCCACAATTTTTTTTGCACAAGACCCCTCTCTTTCTCCTTCGTTTTCTCACAAACTAAGACATTTGAGAGCGTGACCCGCATATCGTTTCGAAGCTCTGACATAGGAGAATAACATCCAAGTAGTAGGCGCGAGTTTTTTCAAAATCTCATCACGGAGAAATCATCGATCAAAGTGTCGACATTCATGCAGCCAAAAAACTAGAGAATTTCTAGTTGATTTTTTCAACTAAGGTACATAGGGGGATGGATCCCTATATTGATAATTTTCGTCGGTATAGATCCTTGGGACCCTTGTCCTAAATATTGTTCTATTATATGGATGAATCGTGAATTAAATTGCATCGTGAATTACATAAAAAATAGGGCCAAAAGTTGTGATAAAAATATGACTTCCCAAGCGGCAAAACTAGGCCAGAGTTCCTTAGGACCAGGGTGGTAATCAGAATAGTCTGGATCGAGTTCATAGAAATCTGCCCGATTTTCGAAGTACGCGGCTCGGGTTGTGTAACCCGAGAGCGAGATGATGGAATTATGAAGAATTTGGAATGGCTTTCGACTAGCTCGGCTTGGTTTCCGTTGATGTTAATGGATGAATGAAAATTGAATAGGATATGGATCGAGTTTCGAATAGTCCGATTCGGATTCCATGAAGAAGATGCTATGGGGTGAATGGAATCGGCTCGGCCCAAATTTCATAGGACCCAACCCCGATTTTGCCCAAAGATGGAGATCATGAATTGAAATCGTGCAATCATAAGGCCTGACTTTGGTCCCACCCGGCCTGAGTTACATTGATCGAGTTGTAATAGGAGTTGACACCCGACGAACTAGCCTAGGTTTCACCTCACTCAGCTTGAGTTCTATAAGAAAGATGGGTCTGATGGGTTATAATAATCGTGTAAGATCACAAGACACTAAGAGGGGGTGAATTAATGTTTAAATCGAAAATATCGATTTCACCAAAATCATCGTGAAAGTTTAAAATTGTTCATTAATATTAAATCAACACAATAACAATCATATCACATGCATAATAAAGTAGGAAGGAAAAGGGAGAGAAAGATAAACACAAGATGCACGGTGGTTTGTTGACGAGCTTCAGCCACACCTTGACCTATGTTTTCAGCTCCGACTTCTCGACCTCGAAATCGTTGGAGATTTCACTAACATCATTCCTTCATTTCAAATGGGGCAAGGAAGAAATTCTTTACAACTCTTTCTTTTTCGTTGTTTCAAAAGATAAGACACACCTCTTTCATATCATCCATATTTTCTTTGCTCAAGAAGTAAGACACAATCTTTTTTCGTTCAGGAGCTAAAATAACTATTATAATATCACAATAACACTCCACAATATCTTTTCTTATAATTTAAAATCTCACACAAGAGTAAGAAAGAAAGAAATGAAAGATTTGCAACTTGGAGCTCAAATGAACTTTTCAAATGTTGTTCCTACTTTTCCTTGAAAGTCTTGATGATTCATACACATTTGAGTCCTCTTTTATAGCATTCATCCGTTGAGGTTTGTTTTTTAATTTTGGTGCCAAAATATGACCGTTACAATGCATTACGCATGATGACTGGTCGATCGTTCTGTCCCACCAGTCGATCAATACACTTTTTTTTGAAAAATATGACCATTGATGAATTATGCACTGATCGGTCGACCAAACGGTGCTTCAACCATCATGGTCTCGATATTTTGCTCAGCTGAAATCTGCATTTTCTATATTGACCGATCAACTAATGTGCCTGACTAGTGAACCAATATCTCGACCGACATCATCTGATTAAACTGAGCGATTTTTGCACTGACTAGTCGATTGGTGTGTTTGACCGGTGCATCGACCACCCTGCACTATTTTGAACATAACTTTTTTGCATGTGATGATTTTTTTATTATATGAAAAGCTAACAAAATTCTCTACAACTTTAATATTTATCATTCATATAAAATTTAATGAGATTGATTGGTGATGGTGGCTAGCGATGATGGGCAATGACGATTTGCAGCAGAGGATTTTCAATAGAGGATTTCGATGGGCAGAGATCGTTCGACGACAACACAAGTGAAATCAAGCGATGATGAACCCCGATGCAAACAAAGTTAGGCTAGAATGATGCTGACGCATGCAAAGTCAGGCAACGACGAACCCTGACTTGGCAAAGTCAAACTACGATGATGTAGTGGCTCCAACGAGGATGTGCATAGCGGCTGTAGCTCCGGCGAGGACATATGTGCGTACTTGAAGTTGGATGGCTAGGGAACGTACAACGGCTCCAACGAGGACATGTTTGCGTGCTTGAAGTCGGTTATTTAGGGCTAGGGCATGCTAGGGATGAAAATTTTCTCTAATGTCTAATCCAACCCAGTGGCTCGCATCCTAAATCGAATGAACCGCGATGAAATCACGACCAAATTGTGTCTCTCAATAGCACTAAACAACATTTCCACCATTCATCGTCCAAGTCTGATATGACACTGAGCACTTTTGCTACTTGGATTGTAACGCCTCAAAAAATTTCGCCCTTCTGACATGTGGCAATTGTGCTAGTTTGGGTTGACATTACCTTTAAATATATCTCTTCATGGGCTTTCATAATCCAACAATATAATAAAGACACTAAAGAATAAGAATAACTTCTTTCATAAAAATGCGGAAGCTGATTAATTCATTATAATAACTAATAATATCCAAAGTAAGAATATAATGTGGAAGCTAATAATTCTTTTATTTCGAGAAGTTCTCTACTATCACATTCTATAAAGCATCTATCATAATAAACTAACAGATCTAGAGTAGCAAATTCTAAGACAAACTCTCATGTCCTACTGTATTATCACGAACTTAGTTGCTGCACATGCTTCCACCTATATTGTCAATTACCTATGGAGTTCAAACACATGGATATAAAATATTCATGAACAATTACGTCCAGTACATGAAATAATACAAATGAATGCAATAACTTAAATAGAGCAATATTAGTAATTAAGTCATGAACATCAAAGAACATATAAATCAATGCCAAACTTTACCTTTCACTTTTATTCTTTCTTTTCCATTATTCCTATACCTTTCTTTTCATAATAGTTCTTTTTGATGCATTGCAGTACACTTTTTACTTTAAACATTTCTTATGGACTTATATATTCGTTGTCCTAAGCGAGTTTGACTGCTTTTATTATGAATCAACATGTCATGTGACTATAACAATGGTAAAGGTAGATCACACCAGGACCAAAATGAGTGTTTATTTACTAAAAAATAGACTTGGACTTCTCAAAGTTATCCAAGTAGGACCATAAAAACTTTAACTATAAAAACCGCACATGAGAATTCATCTTTCAGCTTTTATCTTTCCTATTTTCTATCTATTTTGTTCAGTTCATCAAACATCATAGTGATGAGTAAAAATGTCATTTAACACCTCTACAAAGCGATAGAAAATTAGAAATGCAATCTGTGCAGAATCCGGACTGAGCACTATTAAACTCGGGCCACATGGGCTGGGTCAAAAGAGGACTCGGTCTAGGTCAATCTCGTATAAATACCTTTTCTCTCCAAAACTCAAATCGGATGTACTAGAGCTCGGACTGAGTCTCACATTGTGGGAACCGTGATCGTGCATGTCGGCGACTAGGAAACTCGAGTCGGGCCCCTATAAACTTGGACCGGGCACGGAATGAATTCGAGTCAGATTCAACCAGTGCGCCTCGAGTTTCGTCCATCCTTAGTGAATTCGGGCCAGGTTCACCCAACTAGATCCATATTTTTTTATAGGAGAATTCCAGTGTCGAAAAATTGAAACTTGATCTAACTTTCTGACTAATATTGACATGCTTTCGATATGAAAAAAATGAATATATTCTTAAATAAACAGAGAATAATAATCATATTTTAATCTTTCAAATTCTTAAATAATCTATAAAAAATAACATCCAGAGGTGAACTCAGAATTTCACATATCCGGATAATTTTTAAATTGTCTAAAATCCTTAATTTTGGGAGTGATTTTTGAGATGAGGAAGATGTCCCCGACGAGAACTCTGACATCATTTGACAGAGGGTTGATAGAAAATTGGATGGCTGACGCATGCACGCACACTGAGAAGAGAGAAATGACCCAGAGTGGAGAGAATTTTTTTTCCAATAAAAGGAGGTTGAAGATTAGAGGAAGTTTATTTATACGAAAGAAGAAACTAATTCGAGATTTAATACTTAACTTCCTCCCACTCTAATTTTGAATCATATTCACAATTTTAACTAATAACCTATTTTAAATACATTATTTTTTTTTCTTTTCCTCCTTTCAAAATCCTTTCATTTTACGCAATTTCATTTTTAACTTATCAAAATTTATCTTTTTCTTTTAAACTGAATTCCCGTAATTAAATAAATGAATAAATATTTTATTTGTTAAATTAATTAATTTAAGAAAATCTTGTTGTGTTAGACGGATAGCACACCCATTATATTTTTTCTACAACTTATTTCGTTTTTTTCTTATTTTCATTTGTAGATCATGATTTCTACAAAAGAAAATGACAATGAAAAGTAGAAAGTTTTTTACCACACTAGTTGATAACGATGGATTTAAAGAATATGCGGATTCAAAATAAATTCACATACATGAATTCATCATTAATTTATGAATCAATCAATAATAATTCTTAATAAATATTTTTTAAAATAAATTTATCATAAATTTATTATTACTAGTAATCTATAAATCAATGGTTCATATATGATATATGCCTTGGCACAATCCTTAATCCGTGATATCCTGGTCGAGAGAGCATGGACCAATCATGAGAAACCACACGGATCGCGTGCTTTCGAAAAGAAATCATCCACCGTCAGAATCGTGTTCCAACCCATCTCGCACATCCATTTATCCTTTGAATTCAGAAAAAAAAATAAACGAATCCGCCTTCCACACGTTTTGTCTTACTCTATATAAATCGTGTACGGCCGCTTGCGTCGTAATATTTCTTCTCTACCGGCCTCTTCAGCTCCTCTGCAAACGCAAACCCAATCTCCTGTCATGGCTCGTACCAAGCAGACGGCTCGCAAGTCCACCGGCGGCAAGGCTCCGAGGAAGCAGCTCGCCACCAAGGTATCGCCGTTCTACGTTCTCCGATCGACCTTTTCGCTCGTTTATCCGCCGTCGAACGATCATAATCTCAGTCCCGTTTTACAATTTCTTACAGGCTGCAAGGAAATCGGCTCCGACAACCGGTGGAGTTAAGAAGCCCCATCGCTATCGCCCCGGAACCGTCGCTCTTCGGTAGGGGCGCCGTTGCCGTTGAAGTCCATATTTTCGATGCCGTGTCCACGATTTCTGATTCGTATATTTCTTTTGTTATTTTGATTCATGCAGTGAGATCCGCAAGTACCAGAAGAGCACGGAGCTCTTGATCAGGAAGCTGCCGTTCCAGAGGCTGGTGCGTGAGATCGCGCAGGACTTCAAGACCGACCTCAGGTTCCAGAGCCACGCCGTGCTCGCGCTCCAGGAGGCCGCGGAGGCGTACCTCGTGGGGCTGTTCGAGGACACCAATCTCTGCGCCATCCACGCCAAAAGGGTGACCATCATGCCCAAGGACATCCAGCTCGCCCGGCGGATCCGCGGCGAGCGCGCTTGAAAAGTCGCGTCGTCCTTATTTTGGTACCACCGTCCCATAAATTCCATGGTTTCGCAATCTGAAACCTGGGGGTTTACTGTGATGATGGTCTTTGTATAATTCGTTTTACAGTGTCGTCCTGATCGTCGTGGTAGTGAAAATTAAGTAGTCTGACAATCTGATATTATCTATTATTTATCGTGACAGGATTCCTAAGTAATTTTCTTTGTTCATGTCGTGAACATTGTGTCTTCGAAATGCTGCCTCATGGCTTGTAAGAATCCTATAGTAATATTTTGATGCGAAATTACTCGAGCATTATCATAGGTTCTAGTTCTTCGTTTGTTTGGCATGGCGATAATCAATCGCATGCGTACAATATTATTAAAGTCGTTTTGGAAACGCTTGTGGTTTTTTCAGAAAATGAGCATTCTTAAGGGTCGTACGAGTTTGGTCTAAGTTGGGTTTTGAAAAGTCGTCTGTGGAATGCGTGACTCATGTGGTAGTTGGTTGTCGACTATTGGATCCGGTCCAACTATGCAATAAATGGTTGAAAGCAAAATATATTGTGGTTGTGATGGAGTGAGGTTGCAGGCGCTGAATGATGGGGTTTTTGGCTGGTGGAGCCCCGAGGACGCGCTTGGTTTTGGAGATGGAATTAACTTCATATTTTTTTCAACTCCAACCCCCTTTTTGTAGGGACTTCCCCAGCACTTTTTTCTTACCAGTGTTGTTACTTTTTTTATCTGAACTTTTTTTCCTTGACCCTTCTTTTCGATGCCCATAAAAATTGAGCGTGTATAAATAATAATAATTAGGACAAAATAATATATTTATAACTTTAATTAATATTTTATTACGATGCATAAAAAAATATGAATATAATTTAGTTTATTTATTATTAACTTTCTCAATTGATGTAATTTAAAATTTTCAATCACACAATAGTATATATGTACACATAAATTTATGTTAAAAGTGACCTAATATTTATTTCAAATATAATTATATAATAATTTATAATAGGATTTAATGTTTGTCATATGCATGAAAATCGTATCACCAGTGCGTGACAACCGTCTAATCTAATTTGACGATTAGATTCCGTCTAATCTAATTTGACGTGTGTGAACTAGTAAGGAGGTCAGTTCACACATTTTTTCTTTTTTTCATAAGGCACTATGAAGCAATTCTGGCGCCTCTCTTTGATCTCATCCTTGAGGCAGACGTGGCAGATCGGATAGTTGCAGCCCTAGCAGGCCATAAAGAACTCCGAAGACGATGAGACAGAGAATTTCATGGGCCATCCGCAACCGCTGCAAACTTGATCCGTGGAGTTGAAAATTTGCTCCCTCCCTCTTCCTCCCTGGAAGTAGGAGCTGATGGAGCGAGCACTTAGGCATCATAAAGGGTGATAGGACGGGGGCTTTGTAGCCTGATTGGGCAGGAAGGTTGGGCTGTCAACAGGTGGAAGGAAAGAAGAAATACAGTTGGTGTTGGTCGATTTCGATCATTTGCTCCGAGCTGCCGTTGTTGATGGCTAGGATCACCTCTTTTTTTCAAGCAGTTGGGTCGGCCCCTTGCGGCGTTGTGAAGCAGGAGAGTAGCGAAACGAAAAAAAAGAACGTGTCAACCCGTCTCCTCTCACACGAAGAAGTTGGTTCATGCTGAAAATCTGATCGTCAGATTAGATCCGACGATTGTAACGCATGTGTATGATGGTCATACGTCTTTCATGGGTATGAGAGACATTAAATCCTTTATAATAATATATAGAAGATAGATATACATCTACACAATTAGTATTGATTCTACTTTTTTATGATTTATTATCAAAACTTATTTAAAATGGTACATCTAAACCTATTTTAAATAATTAATATAAATAAAATTTTAAAAATTACTATAATATTTTTATTTAGGTATGGATTAACAAGGGCGAACCAACTGAGGGTCTTAGGGCCTGGCCCCTCAACTTTTTAAATATTTATTAATATTATTTGGTAAATTATAAAAATTAAGAATAAAATATTAAGTTGTTCCCATTAAATAATCTTCACGCTTTTCGTTTAGCTTGTCTGGTTCATTCCCTTGTGATGAGTTAATAAGTTAGAGGGATCGAATCCTACTATCAACAATTTTTTGCCCCCCTCCCCCCCCAAATTTGGACTATGCTTGCGTCTGTCAAGCTATTTTGAGCGCTTTGCGGAAGCATGCTTATGTCACTTTTCGTATGCTATAATTTTTGGGACGCTCGGTCCCAAGCGGACGTTTCTTCGGTGGAAGCGTTTGTAAACAAATAGGCATCTCGGCGTAACGCTCGATCGTTTGGGATGCTTTGGGACGCTCTTATGTGGGTTACCACCCCAAGCTCAAGGCACGGTGCTAGATTTTGGGAAACTTGAAACCTTTGTTGAGTAAATAAGAATAATTACAATACTTCGGAGGAGCACTAGCGGGTCTCCCCTACTATACCGCACGCCCGGGATGCCTATATACGACGTGTGATGTGGAGGACAAGCTAGGGGGTACACTTTTCAGGAGTGCAGAATTACAAAACTGCTACTATCACACTTGAAAAATAAACTAAGTACAAAAGTGGGTTGAAAAAAGGAAAATACACGAAGTAAGATAACTCGACGGGAAAAGCCCCCGGGACATTCTCCCCCACTCAAGTCAACGACGTCTCTGGAGCTGTAGGTTGGAATTCTTCAATCTTTTGCTTGAACTGCCACAGGTCTTCAGCTATCTCCCAACTTGTGTTGGCGTCCGGTCTTCCGCTCCATCGAACAAGATACTCCTTCCGATTCTTCGTGCGCACGGTGAGTACTTCTTCAACTTGATCAGTGAACTGCTGACGGATGGCCGGCAGGGCGCAGTCTGAAACCCCATGCCCGAGATCTTCAGGGTCTTCAACGAAAGGCTTGAGCAGACCGACATGGAAGATGGAGTGTTGTTGCATCTGCGGCGGGAGCTCCAACTTATAGGCCACCTTGCCTACCTTTTTCAGAATCTTGAACGGGCCCTCGTAACGCCTAACGAGGCCCTTGTACAGATTCTTTCCACTTAACCAAAGACGTTGGACCGACTTCACGAGGACCAAGTCTCCGATTTCAAAGTTGACATCCCATCGGGCGGTGTCCGCCCACTTCTTCATGTGCAATGTCGTTCTGCTCATGCCATTCCCTCTCCATGCGATGGGCGGCGGAGAATTTGCTACCATAGGAAGTGGCGACGGCCTAGGACGTGAGAGGTTGCTGTCTCGTCACTATCTCGAAGGGACTCCGATTGATGGACTCGCTTCGTTGTAGGTTGTAGAAGAATTGCGCAATATCGAGTAACTTCGCCCGGTCCTTCTAATTGACACTCACATAGTGCCGCAAGTAGATCTCCAAAATATAATTCACCCTCTCAGTTTGGCCCTCGGTTTGAGGAGAAAGTGATGTCGAGAAATGTAGGTTGGAGCCCATCATCTTGAACAATTCCTTCTAGAAGTTGCCAACGAATCACCCATCCCGATCGCTGACGATGCTTTGTGATAGACCATAATACTTTACTACATGCTTCATGAATAACTCCGCAGCTTTAGTAGCAGGACAACTTGCGGAGCCGGCGACGAAGATGGCATACTTGAAAAATCGATCGATGATCACAATGATTGTACCCGCCCCTTCAGACTTGGGCATGCCCGTGATGAAGTTCATGGAGACATCTTCCCATGGACGCTCTGGAATAGATAGGGGTTCCAAAAGTCCGCCAGACGCTTAGTTGAGGTTCTTATCTTGCTGGCAAACAAGGCATGTCTTCACGAAAGCTTCAACATCATCCTCCATCCTTGGCCAGAAGTAGTTATCTTTGATGAGTCCCAAAGTGTGGCGGATGCCCGGATGTCCCGTCCACTTGGAGTCATGACACTCCTGCATGATAGCGTGCCGCAAGTTGTCGAACAATGGAACATAGATGCGACGTTCCTTAATGAAGATCAACCCATCTTCCACCCAAAAGCGGTGTGTCTTTCCCTCCTTTACTTGCTCAAATAGGTTCTTCGCCGTGGGATCTAACTAGGGGTGGCAATATTCCCCACCCCCGCGGGGCCCCGCGGGGATTCCCCATTCGGGGCCCCATCTTCAGGGAATTTTTTCCCCGCGGGGACGGGGATGGGGGCCAAACTGCTCCCGCCCCCTCTTTCGGGGATCGGGGCGGGGGTAGTTCCCCTCGCCCCGTCGGGGCCCCGATTCTCCGATAAGTGCTACTATGATTTGGGCGGTTTACAAATGTCGATATTTCTTGGCCATTCGATGCTTGATCGACAACCGAGATTACCCTTTTTTTCTTTCAATGACCTCGACCGCAACCCTCCTCTCTCTCTCTCTTCCTCTCTTCTTCGTCCGCGCAGTCGCCCCCTCCTCTCTCTCTCTTCTTCGTCCACGGCGCCGTCCACCTCTGCCATCGAAGAAGAGATCGGTCACATCCGAGATCAGCCGCATCCGAGATCCTCCTCCTCTCTCTCTTCTTCTTTTTCGTCCGCCTCCGAGATCAGCTGCATCCGACGCGGATCCGGCCAGATCCGCACGGATCTGCCGCATCCGACGCGGATCCGGCTAGATCCGCACGGATCTGCCGCATCCGATATCCCCCTCCTCTCTCTCTTCTTCTTCTTCGTCCGCCTCCGAGATCGGCTGCATCCGACGCGAATACGGCCAGATCCGCACGGATCTACCGCTCTCTCGCACTCGCCGGCTCTCTCTCACCCCCTCCGCCGGTCTCTTGACCCGCCGCCGCTCTCGACCGCCGCCGCTCTCGCCCCCACCGCCGTGCTCTCGCCCGCCACCGCCGTGCCCTCGCCCGCCGTGGCTGTGCTCTCGCCCGCCGCGGCCGCTCTCTCGCCCCGCCTCCACCTCGCTCTTGCCTGCCGCCATGCTCTCTCGCCCCGCCTCCACCTCGCTCTTGCCTGCCGCCATGCTCTCTCGCCCCTTTTCGCCGCCGTTCTCTCGCCCCTTTTCGTCGCCGTTCTCTCACCCCTGCCGCCGCTCTCGCCCCTCTCCGCAGGGATTCGGATTCCCCGCGGGGATTCGGGGCCCCGCGGGGATTGGGGTGGGGGTTAAAATTTCCCCCGAATCGGGGCGGGGTTGGGGGCGGAGGCGGGTTGTCGGGGTCGGGGCGGGGGTGGTGTCCCCCGCCCCGAACAGCGGCGGTTGCCATCCCTAGATCTAACTCCAATCATTTCTTGATCCTCTTGATCATGTCGGTCTGAGAGGAGCTCATGGCCGCCAATTTCGCGCGTCGGCTGATGGCGTCGGCAACGAGATTCATCTTGCCAGGCTTGTACTCCAGCACATAGTCGAACTCTGCCATAAAATCTTACCATCTTGCTTGCTTCGGCGAGAGCTTCTTCTGTGTCTCGAAGTAACTTGTCGCGACATTATTCCCTTGATGTGAAATCATGGTCTGAGAAGGTAGTGCCGCCATGTTCTAGGGAATGGATCACCGTGGTCATCTCCTTCTCCTGAACAGCGTAGCGCCGTTCCGTGTCATTGAGTTTGCGACTCTCGAACGTCACGGGATGCCCTTCCTGCATAAGAACTCCTCCGATAGCATAGTCGGAAGTGTCTGCCTATACCTCGTATGGCTTGGTGTGGTCTGACAGGACGAGCACCGGTTCCTCCGTCATGGCCCTCTTGAGAGTGTCGAACACTTCTTGGCATGTCGGCGTCCACTCCCACTTCACATTCTTCCGTAGGAGATTCGTCAAAGGGGTCGTCACATGTGATACCCTTGACGAACCGCCTATAGTAGTTCATCAGGCCAAGGAACGAACGCATGTCGAGAATCTGCTTGGACAGCTCCCACTCCATGATGGCCCAAATCTTTGCGCCATCTATTTTGACCTTTTCACTTCTGACGACATGTCCCAAGAAGTGCACTTTCGGTTGACCGAAGGCACACTTCTCCCGCTTGATGTAGAGCTCGTTCTGTCGCAACACCTCGAACACTTGCTGAATGTGCTCAATATGATCCTCCAAGATGCGTCTGTAGATCATAATGTCATCGAGGTTGACAACCCCGAACCTTTCAAGGAATGATTGCAATACCTTGTTCATGAGGGTGCAAAAGGTCGTCGGAGCGTTGGTGAGGCCGAAAGGCATCACGAGGAACTCGTAGGAGCTGTGTCTTGTGACGCACGTCGTCTTCTGCACATCATCTTCTGCGATCCGGACTTGCCAATAGCCCGAACGAAGATCCAGGTAAACCATCTTGCACTGCCAAATTGGTCGAACAAGTCCGCCACCAAGAGAATGAGGTACTTGTTCTTCATCGTAAGCTTGTTGAACGTCCGGTAGTCGATGCACATCCTAAGGGAACCATCATGCTTCTTCTGAAAGAGTACCGGGGTGCCATATGAAGACTTCGAGGGCCGAACGTATACTACATCCAATAGTTCGGTGAGTTGCTTACGAAGTTCTGCGAGTTCCGGAGGGGCTAGCCGATAGGGGACTTCATGCAGGGCTTTTGATCCTGGGACCAAGTTGATGACACGGTCCACTTCACGCTTCGAAGGCAACCGCTTTGAGAGTTCCGGGGGCATGACGTCCGCGAAGTCCTCAAGGGTCTCAAGAATTTTGAAAGATGTTGGAGTGGAGGGCCTTGGATCTTCCAAGACGGCGGTCGCCAGGAAGGTGTGCTCCTCTTTGCGCAACCCCTTCGCCACTTGCATGGCGGAGAGGGTATTCTCTTTGAGATCTCCGTCTGACCTCACGGGAACGTTGCAAGGTCCCTTAGGGTCGAAGATAACCATCGAGTTGGTGAGTACATGCAGCAATGTGTCGCAAAAAAGAGATGCCCACCACCACTTTGTAGTCGTCCACTGGTGCTACCGTCACGTCGAAGCTTCCTGACCACTTGCCGATATAAATCTTCACTACAGGAGAAATTCCTGTGGTCGAGATAGACTTCGCGTTCACCGTCTTGAACGTGCCGTTAGTCTTCTGTAGTGGCATCTTCAGCTTCTTGGAGGTCATTTTTGACACGAACAACTCTGATGCTCTCGTGTCAATGAGGACATTGAAGACTTGCCCGTTCAACTCGATGTCTGCGCAATCGATGAAGGACCCTTTGAGGCATTGATGACGTTGAGAACATGCATCGAACTGAGGCACGCCTCCTCCTTCTCCTTCTCGCCAGGCAGTACATGACGTTGACTGTCGCCTTCTGCGGATAATCACTTGTCCAATGTGGACCCTTGAAAATGTAACATGACTTTGGCGACTTCCCTCTTGAATCGGTCATTGTTGGCCTCATGTCCTGGTGTCCCTTTCCTTTGTCTTGATAGTGCGGCTTGCCTCCTTGTGACTTTGGCTTATCTTCTCCACCATTGCCCTTGCCTGAGGGCTTTGGTGGTGGAGCGCTCGATTTGGCATACTCCACGAGCGATTCGGCAGCGGCGACTAGTGAGCGGAGGTTGGGACAATCTCGTCGTTTCAACTCCGTTCTAGACCATGACTTCAAACCTTTCACAAAGACTGCCAGCAATGTGTCATCATCTATCTGAGAATTCTGTAGGCGGAGCTCGGTGAACTCTTTCACATACTCCTTCAACGTGCCATTCTGACAAATATTGAACAATGCAATCTTGGCCTCTAATCCCGACTTGGCAGGGTAGAAGTAGTTGGTAAGTTGCCTCTTGAAGTCGTCCCACCTCTCAATGGGATCAACGTTGCCACGCTCCATGTCGTCGCAATGACACCACCACCATAGACTTGCCGCATCTTGCAAGTAGAAGGATGCAGTCTTCATCATCCTCATTTCAAACGTTACGTCCAAGGTCTCCATATACCTTCGGACGTTCCACAGGAAGTCATTGATCTTCTTTGCCGACCGCTCGCCTTTGTTGGGCCTCGACTTTGGCACATCGATTCTTGCTTCATGCAGGGCGGACGTTTCGGGACGTCGCCCATTTTCATAGCGTCGCTTAAGCTCTTTCCGAATGGTCGTGAACTCTTGCTCCATCTCGAATTGCATGTTTGAGAGACCATTGTCCAAGGTCTCCCGCATGTCCATGATCGTCGCCTCTATGGACTCGAGCCGTGTATACAACGATGCCATCTCGTCCAATACCGTTGCGAGATCTACGGTCTTCTCCAACTCTCGTTCATGCATTGCGAGTTGGTCTTGCATCTCGCCCACGTCCAGTTGGAACTGGCCGAGGCGTTGCTCGAAGGCGGTATGACGTCCTTTGAGCGGGTGCGCCCTCGCTCCTGGCGGTCCTTCTCCGGTGCGACGGGTTCATTCGTCATTTCTGAGTTCGACGTCATTTCTCTTTGATCGTCGAACGCCAACTTGAGTGGTTCCAGAAAAGTTGCTCAGACACCAACTTGTCACAGGGTCATTTTTTGCTTGATTGACTCGTGCAGCGCCTAGACGTGCCCAACGTCTAGGCAAGCTTTTTTGAGCGCTTTGCGGAAGCTTGCTTATGCCACCTTTGCATACCACAATTTTTGGGACGCTCGGTCCCGAGCGGACGCTTCTTCGGTGGAGGCGTTTGTGAACAAACGGACATCTCAGCGTAACGCTCGATCATTTGTGATGCTTTTATGTGGGTTGCTACACCATGCTCGAGGCACGGTGTTAGATTTTGGGAAGTTTGAAATTTTTATTGAGTAAATAAGAATGATTAGAACTCTTCGGGGGAGCACTAGCGGGTCTCTCCTACTATACCGTAGGCCCGGGAGACCTATATACGACGTGTGATGTGGAGGACAAGTTAGTGAGTGCACTTTTCAGGAGTACATAATTATAAAATTGTCACTATCACATTTGAAAAATAAACTAAGTACAAAAATGGATTGAAAATAAAAAAATACATGAAATAATATAACTCGACATCGGGACAGTCCCCCTGAGGACCATGGACTTGTAATCCAATCGATTGTGCCTATTTTTTATAGTCTATTTTTTTTCATGCATTTAATCTCAAATTTCAAAATAAATAAGTAATAGAAATCAGAAAAATTGTATATCTTATTGTTATATAATGTATGAATTCATGAGAAAATGTTGCATGTCATATTTTAATTTCGTAATAATATATTAAGTTAGGTATAAAGATTAATTCACAAATAGTTTAATATAATAGAAATATTGTTATGATGCATGTAAATTAGAAAATATTTTTATTGTTAGATATCACATCTAATACAAAATTTTGCAAAGTCTGACATGTCATAATTTTTATCCCTTCTTATATAAATGTATATATAATATGATTAAAAATACATATTTAATGTTGATAACTTTTATTTTTATAGTTCATTATAAATAATATATTATGTTTCATTATTTGTATAGGGGCAAGAAACATTCGATCTAATGATAAGTCGATTCCATTTAAATTCTTACATTACACATACTTCATTAGTTTATCATTTACTTATTTTTTTTGGGTTTGTCAAGTTTTGAACATGGGATTAAAAACACATACGATAGATAAATATAAATTATTATTTATTTATAAATCAAAATATCATCTATATCATAATTTAAGCATTTTTAGAATTATTTTAAAATAATTTTATTTATATGTGGCTTCAAGCGATTTGTCATCTTTTTTATCTGTAATTATATATATGGTTAATATATCTGTATATATATATATTTAATATTGATAAATTATATTGCAATAATAAAATTAATAATATATTTATATAGTTGTATAAATCTTTATAAAAATAATATAATTATTTTCGGGATAATTATAATATTTCTTAATATTATATTATAAAATATATGATAGATATAGATGAACAATATAAATAGTTTATGATTTTGCGTGGCTGAGATCTTAAGGTTATCTTAACATGAATTCTTAAGGATTCGATTGAGATTTTGGGGATATAAAAATCTGATTGAAAAACTCACAAAAATCAAATTAATTTCAACTTATAACATAATCAATTCTAGTAGGGGCGAGATCACTTCTCATCATATTTGAAAATGATTGATTGAGAACATATAATTCATTATGACGACGATGGAATTTGTATATACAATTCACATGAATGTAACATTATTGAAAATCAAATAATCCTTAGATCATAGTACTACTTATCACAAAATTCGTATATATTATTTTTTTGCTAAAAATAAAAAAAGAATACTATTTATAAGAGTGGAGTCTTAATATATCAATTTTTTTTTTGTAAAAAAAATTATGAAGAAACATATAAAAAGTTAGTGCAAGTACGTGGAAAAATGTATCATCCGTGCAACAATATTATTTGGTAGATAAAAAGAATTGGATAAGTAACCGAAAAAAGAATTGGATAAGGTTATCTTCTATATTTTCATTGGCCTCTTCTTCTTTATTTCCATGTTTTAACCTCTAATATTTCTGTCCATAAAAAAATTGTCCAATCTATCCAAGAATGTGGTATCAAATATTAATCTTATTAGCAACATTAATCAAACAAATGTGCAATGAAATTTAAAGATATATGTGTGGTGAGATTGAGGGAAGTTTCGAAAAGAAAAAAATCCAAACAACATTTAGGATTTAATTCTCATGCTACACGTAGCATGGTGCTACCACCATCTCGGCCATCGAATTGATCATCTATGGTTTATAATTTCCAACTATCTCGACCGTCCGATTCACGATGGAGATTACATCCTATTTTTTTTTCTAATAAGGTCGGCCCGTCCTCACTCTCCTCTCTCTCTCTCTCCTCTTCGTCTCCGACAGCGCCCGCTCGATCGCCTTCTTCTCCCCGCCGCCGCTTGATCGGCTTCTTCTCCCCGCCGCCGCTTGATCGGCTTCTTCTCCCCACCGCCTCCCGATCTCGTCCACCACAGCCTCCGCTTGACCGGCTTCTTCTCCCCGCCGTCATCCGTCGGTCGTCCGTCGG
Source organism: Pontederia crassipes (assembly GCA_030549335.1). Classification (NCBI taxonomy): domain Eukaryota; kingdom Viridiplantae; phylum Streptophyta; class Magnoliopsida; order Commelinales; family Pontederiaceae; genus Pontederia; species Pontederia crassipes. The sequence continues at coordinate 11,539,334 of JAUKPH010000017.1, forward strand.
CCATCTGTCGCATCCGACCACCCACGCGTCCAGCTTCTTCTCCCAGTTCTGTGCGGATCCGCCGTCCGTCGGTCGCATCCGACGTGCGATCCGGCCAGGGATCTGCGGTCATCTTCGTCGGGACGAGGTCTATGAGTTCTCCGGCCGCTCTCTCACCCCCGCCGCCACTAGATCGGCTTCTTCTCCCCGCCGTCGCCTGATCTCGTCCACCACAGCCACCGCTCGACCGGCTTCTTCTCCCTGCCGCCGTCTGTCGGCCGTCTGTCGCATCCTGCCACCCACGCGTCCGGCTTCTTTTCCCAGATCTGTGCGGATCCGCTGTCCGTCGGCCGCATCTGTCGCGCGATCCGGCCATATCCGCACGGATCTGCCGTCATCTTCGTCGGGACGAGGTCTACGAGTTCTCCGGCCGCTCTCTCGCCCCCGCCACCGCTCTCTCGCCCCCTCCGCCGCCGTCTCGCCCCCCTCCGTTGCCGTCTCGCCTCGCCCCCCTCCGCCGTCGTCTCGCCCCGCCGCCGTCGCTCTCGCCTCTGCCGCCGCTCTCTCGCCCCCTCCGCTGCCGTCTCGCCCCGCGCCGCCGCTCTCTCCCCCGCCGCCGCTCTCGCCCCCCGCCGTTGCCGTCTCACCCCGCCGCCGTCGCTCTCCCACCCCGCCGCCGTCGTGCTCGCGCCCTGCCACCGACCGAGGATTGTGCGGCCGCTGACCTCGCCCGCCGATAGGCCCCACCCCCTAGAAGCCTCCGATAATTAGTAAAATTTGTAATTTAAATTAATGATAATTTTGTTAATCTTGTGAAGATAGCCTAATGGCGTACTTGCACTTTGACATTAAGTGCACTTTGATATGGTTTAAGTGCACTTTCACTACTAGAAAAAGGCTGATTACCGACGGTCCAGACCGTCGATAATCAGTCCGAAAGCCGTCGGTAACGCAATTACCGATGGTTTTTCAGTCGGAATTGATTCGTTGGAAAAATGCTCGTCGCAAATCGATTTGCGACGGTCGAAAAAAATTCGTCGGAAATACAGAACCGTCGGAAAAAGTACCGGCAATTCAAACCGTCGAAAGTTTTCGACGGTTGCAATCACCGGAAAATGCCGGCGGTTCGAACCGTCGAAGTTCTCGACGGTTGCAACTACCGCAAAAGGCCAGTGGTTCGAATCGTCGAAAGTTTTCGACGGTCGTCGCAACCGTCGATCTTTCGATGATTGCAACTGTCGAAAAGAATTTTTTAAATATAAAAAAATTAGTAGGCCAAATCCGGCCGCCGGGGCTGGATCCGGGCCGCCGGCATCCGATCCGGCCGCCCGGCGGCCGATCCTACCGCGAGAGGCCGGATCCGCCGCCAGGCAGCCGGATCCGAACGCCCGGCGGCCGGATCCGAACGCCCGACGGCCGAACCGGCCGCCGGGGGTCGGATTCGGCCGACAGCGGCCTACGACTGGAGAGAGAAAGAGAGAAAGAGAGAGAGAGAGACGCGGGCGCGGGAGAAGGTCGTCGGTGCGGGAGAGGGTCGCCGGTGTGGGCCGGGAGAGGGAGAGGGAGAGGGAGGGAGAGAGATAGAGAGAAGGGAGAGAGAAAGGTGAGGAGGGGGAATGATATATAAGGGTAAAAGATGAGAGAAAGCGGGAAAAGGAAAAAAAGCGGGATAACAAAATTTTAATTACCGACGGCTCCGACCGTCAAAAATGCAAATATTAACTAATTTTAAAATTACCGACGGTTGTGACCGTCGAAAATATATTTAGTTATATATAATGTTTATTTTTTATTGTACCGACGGTTTGAACCGTCAGTAAATGTTACCGACGGTCGAGACCGTCGGTAATTGCGACGGTTTGGACCGTCGCTAGTTATATTAATAAAATACTTCTCATACAATATTATTATACATTTACCGACGGTTATGATCGTCGAAAATTGCGGCGGATTTTATGACGGATGGATATCCATCGGAAATATCGACGTTCTTAATCGTCAAAAAATTAAATAATAATATAAAAAATATATAATTTAATTTTTTCATTTTCGACGGTCGTAAATCCATCGAAAAAATTAAATAATAATATAACAAATGACATAATTTATTTTTTTTATTTTCGACGGTCGTGACCGTTGGAAAATCCGTCAAAAATTGCGACGGATGGATATCCGTCAGAAATATCGACGTTCCTAATCATCGAAAAATTAAATAATAATATAAATCACTTTCGAGGGTCATAACCGTCGAAAAATTCGTCGAAAATGAAACCATCGAAAAATTCGTCGCAAATTGCGACGGATTTCGAACCGTCGGAAATTGCCCGTCGCAAAATCACGATTTTCTTGTAGTGTTTGATGTGGTTCGAATGTGAACATGATTGCATTCCATTTCATTTGTCGTCAAAGAAGTTGTATGCATTTGCATGTGGTTCGAATTTGAACATGAATGTATTCCATTTCATTTATCGTCAAAGAATTTGTATGCACTTGCATGTGGTTCGATTCTTGTATATGTACTTGAACATGATTGTTGGGAGGATAAATTTCATTTCATTTGTCTCCAAAGAATTTGTATGCACTTGCACTTTGATGTGGTTTAAGTGCACTTTGATGTAGTTCGATTCTTGTATACGCCCTTGAACATGATTGTCGAAAGGGTGAATTCCATTTCATTTGTCGTCAAAAAATTTGTACGCACTTGCACTTTGATATGGTTCCATTTTTTCTTGTATACATACTTGAACATGATTATCAGAAAGGTGAATTCCATTTCATTTGTCATCAAAGAATTTGTATACACATGCACTTTGATGTGGTTCGATTCTTATATATGAACATGATTGTCGAAAGGGTGAATTCCATTTCATTTGTCGTCCACATATCGCACATCAAATTACAACGTTTGTATCACATACTCGGAACGACGTCGAGCTCATAACCTTCGGAACGATGTTTGTATCTCGGAACGACATCAAGCTCATAACCCTCGGAACGACGTACGTTTGTACAACATCGACATGAATCAAATACATTCCCAAATTACATTTTTCATGAATCAACATCGACATGAACACATTACAATGAATCAATTACATCGACATGAATCAATTACATTCTCAAATTACATTTTTCATGAATCAACATCGACATGAACACATTACAATGAATCAATTATGGCGGCGGCGGGGCGAGAGAGCGAGGTTGAGAGAGCGGTGGCAGGGCGAGAGCACGGCGGAGACGACGGGTGAAAGCACGGCGGCGGTGGGGAGAGAGCAGCGGCTGCGGGGCGAGAGCGGCGGCGGAGGAGGGCGGGAGAGCGGCGGTGGGGGCGAGAGTGATGGCGGGGGCGAGAACGACGGCAGATGGGTGCGAGAGAGCGGCGGCGGCGGGGCGAGACTGGCGGCGGAAAGGGGCGAGAGAGCACGAGGGCGGGCGAGAGCGCGACAGCAATGGCGGGGCGAGAGAGTGGCCGTGGCGGGCGAGAGCACGACGGCGGGGGCGAGAGCGGCAGCGGGTCGAGAGCGGCGGCGGGTCAAGAGACTGGCGGAGGGGGCGAGAGAGAGCCGGCGGGGGCGAGAGAGCAACAGATCCGTGCGGATCTAGCCGGATCCGCATCGGATGCGGCCGATCTCGGTGGCGGACGAAGAAGAAGAAGAAGAGAGAGAGGAGGGAGATCTCGGATGCGGCCGATCTCTTCTTCGATGGCGGAGGCGGACGGCGCCGTGGACGAAGAAGAGAGAGGAGGGGGGCGATTGCGCGGACGAAGAAGAGAGAGAGAGAGGAGGGGGCGATTGCACGGATGAAGAAGAGAGGAAGAGAGAGAGAGAGAGGAGGGCTGCTGCCGAAGTCATTGAAAGAAAAAAGGGTAATCTCGGTCGTCGATCAAGCATCGGACGTCCGAGATAGATCGACATTTGTAGACCGTGGATGAATGATCCAGGGGTCCAAATCTTAGTAGCACCAAGTTGGTAGCATGGGAATTAAAGATGACTTTGTAAGATCAAATCATAAATTTCTCATTATTTCTATTTGTAGTAATTTTTATAATATTATGTTCTTATTTTTTCCTTATGCTACGCAGAAAGTTAGCCATATAATATGTGATCCATACGTATTATCTCTATATTCACTACAAGAAAATTGGCGATTAGCGACCCAACATAGGCGACGCTATTACGTGTCCGTTGTGAAGAGTGTCTCATTAGCGTCCAACTAGCGCCGCAATCGGGGGACGCTAAAAATCATTAGCTAGTGGCGTCACACTAGAGTCAAAGAAAATGAGACGCTACTAGCGCCACGTGTTGACGCTATCTCGATGTTATTAAGGCGCGTGGTTTTCGGCTGTGCGTACAAGATGTGCGTTGCTAAGTCGATGCGCAAGGGGCGCTAGCTCTGAGGCGATATTCCGACGCCCATGAGTCACTATTTTAGGCGCTAGGAAGGCGCTGAAGTGACGCAAATATGAAAGTGTATGCGTCGCCAATGAGACGCTAATATGGCGCTAAGTACGATATTTTTAACGCAGCATCGACAGCCTTTGTGACGCAAATGCGACTTTATGGAGTCGCTAATTGCAAATTTTTTTTACCCATCCAATCCTTATTTTTCCCCTTCCCACACCGTACAATTACATAATGCATATAAAAATGCATTGATATTCATCACAAACAATATAAAAGCATCATAGACATAATATCTAACATAAGAATACGAAAAGTAATAAACCGAACTAAAACTATATGTATATCTAAATCTATAAGTAACAAAAGCATAGTTTGTATTCATGGTTTGTTTCTATCATAGGTTTGGGAGTTATTGTTATCATTCCGGACGTTCGACCCACGTGCTCGGTCCATGGCCTCGCAGGGATGAATTCTGCGTCAGGATCAATCCCTGAATCGCCTGCAATAGCGGAGTCAACTACTGACAACTGCTGCGACACCTGCTGCGATATCTGCGCTGATAACTGCTGCGATAGTTGCGTCATTTCAGGTGCAGCGGATGAGCTCGGAGCAGATGCACCTTCTGCATATCCTCCGATTGTCTTAAATATCTAAGCGGCTGTGCCGAGGCCACGTAAGTATCTCCTCATGTCGTGCCGGCCACCTCCTCCCAAACAACAGGGTCCTCTACGAAATAGAAAAATATACAATCATATAATATATAAATTATATATCAAGAAACACATAAATTAAAAACATGACTAAACCAACGAAAAAACATTACCTGGTGGCTGAGTACTCGGATCATCTCCATACTTTTCAGCCATTTTAGCATTATACTCATCCTAAAAAAATTAAATATTGTGTATTTCAAAAATAGTGCACTAACGTTAGAAACCAAATGACCATGTCATGAGACTTACCAGAAGCCTACGAGCAGTGGGCGTGACTAAGTCATTTGTCTTCTGGCTTTTATGCGTGGCCTCATAGACCACACGAAAGCTTACGGGGCCATCTTTTTTCTCCTCCTACAATAAAGTTTCAAATTTGGTAACACAAGTATAAGTCAAAAGTTTGATAAATTGAATTTATATGTAAATTACCATGCACCGTCGATGCTCGTCAAAACGCATCGACCCTCCTGTGTGGATGTGGGCCTCGGGCTTCAAAAGATGGTTAACTCTTGCCTTTTCTGACTTCCTTTGCCATCGTTCATCCGTCCTTTGTGAACATCAAATACTTACACTTTCAAAAACTATAAATTTAATAAAAATAATTTAAAAGTAAACATACTTACCACTCCTATATAAGGACTCCCAAATCGAGCGCCTAATACGCCTTGCGTATTTTTGTATGCCCTGCTCAAAAGTGAGGCGGGCGAATGTGATGACCTTGCGAAACTTGTATAATCGATTTCGGAGGCGTTTCACAACGACCTCCTCAAAAGCTCTCCGGATCGTCCCTAAACTAAGATCCGGATGAAACTGATTTAACTCCTACAAAATACGTTAAAACTTAGTACTTTTAAAATAATATAAATCCAATTATGTAATCCAAATAGAAGAACGTACCGTAAAGGCTCGAAAGTTGTCATCCCGCACTTGAATTGGGACATCTTTTCAGGATCCCGCCTTTTCCGGCAAGTGGGAAAGAACGGGAGCACTGATATCCCACACGGTATTAGCGGGTATGAAAGTGGTCCTGCCAATTATAAAGAAGAATTAATTTTCAACGATAACCAAAACTATAATAAAATTTGTACAACTTATTTAACTTACGGTCGAGCAATATTATTCACAGTGACCACCCCATTATCGTGTGACCCCTCTTCATCACTCGAAGAGGAATCATCATTCGGTACAACTGGGGTAGGCTGTGAAGGTCCGACATCATCTACGGGCCCTAATACATAATAAATCATTAGTGTCATACCAAATTAAAATTATGATAATTGATAGATGTATAGTAATGTTCTCACCTCGATTGATGTGTACCGCAGCATGATCAGTGACAGTCCGCTCGTCTGAATGAATTGAGCTAGGTGCTTGTGCTATCGACGGTGTAGCAACTGACATTATTAAAAAGTAATTAATATAATTAATTAAGAAATGTCAATAATAATAAATATACCACCTGGCGTAAGATGTCGCTCGCCAACGCTAGAATGTGGTGAAGCGTCTGGTATTCTCGGCGGTGACAGTGGGGTAGCAACTGCCATCATAAGAAAATACATAAAATTTGGCTCATATTTAAAATTATGGAATATACAAAAAATAACTTGGTGCAACATGACGATCGTCGTCGTGTGATTGAGACGTCCCGACTATGTTCCTCATCGATGGTGGAACAACTATCACAAAAGCAAAATATTTAAAAACTTTATCTCCTACTGTGTATCGCCTACAGTGTATCACGTATCTAGAGTGATATGCTGAGCAGACCCACCAATGGATCGCCTATTATGTGACGATCCGACTACATGCCCCGTCGGCGACGAAAGAACTAATATTATTAAAAAAAGAATTTAACTATTATAATCAACTATAAATAAGCAGCCGACAATAAATATATTACCTAGTGGTTGTGATGGCTGACTCATCAGGAGTGAACGCCTGGAAGAGCGAGATGACCCAGATGCTCGACCCCTAGTAATCATGACTGAAAAAAGAAAGAAACTTCTCTTATTATCGTTAACCATATATAACTTAAAAAAGTAAAAAGCTTATGTCATTAGAATAACTACGGGATTCATTCGCTTGTTTCGTATTCTGATTCATTTTCATCATCTTCATCATCGTCGCTATAATCTTGTTTCGAGTCATTGTCAACGAAATTATCAAAGTTCACATCCAAGAGGTCATTTGAATTGAACTCTTCCATTGGCTCAGCGTCATCGACCAATTAAAAATTCTCAACTCCATCGGCCACATCAATCATGTCATTCACTCTATCTTCCTGATAGTAATTGTCCATGGGCACATCGTTGTGTACGGATGATGTTTCATTATCATCTACCATTATTTCTGCTAAGAATAGTCTACTCCTCACCTTGCATGACGCTCACCATTCATCATTGGTTCTTTTCGATGGATGCTTAGTGTAATACACTTGTTGTGCTTGTTCTGCCAATACGAATGGATCGTATGATTGAAATATCGACCGAGAGTTAATATTCATCAATTTAAACTTTTGATCGATCCGAACTTCTTTCTCTGGATCGAACCACCGATATTTTAGCACCATGACTTTGTTAGATTTTCCCAAATAAGACAATTCTAGGATGTCTTCTATAACACCGTAGTAATCAAAGTCGTTGTCCCCGTACATGCTTTCTATAGTACATATGCCGCTATTAATAGTTGAACGTTGTCAACTATATTCTTTTGTATGGAAACGATATCCATTGACTATGACGCCGCAGTAGCCAAGAATTTGTTACTTCGGTCCATGATCGAGATCTCGTATTTTGTTCTCTATGACAGAGCCATTAATAACCTATAAAAAAAATTAACTAAAAACTTTATTAAAAGTTACGAACTTATAACAATTAAGAACAAGCTAAAAGATTTCTCACTTCACATCTCAACCAATCGGCAAAATATTCGTCTTGTAGTTTCAATAACTCATCATTTGTAACTAACGGATTGATTTCTCGCTGTAATTCTTCGAATCTTCTGAATTCATAGTTTTCAATTAATGCAATCATATAGCAATAATTAACTTTAAATTATATAACAAATTAGAACAAATTATCTTACTCGAGATACGGTGTCACTTCGCTACAATTTGCAAGAACATAATTCTCAACGGAGTTGAGATCTCTGTCATTCAAGATAACTTTGCGTCCTGCACCAAGAAGTCGACATGTGTACTTGATGATGGATAGAATATTCATGTCAACTTCTCCTTCACCACCATCATCATTTTTTGGAACTTGGGTGTGTCGTGATTGTATGTGTGACTCAAAGTATTTTGAAGTGAAGTTTGACACCTCCTCAATGAAATATGCTTCACATATGGAACCTTCAATTTTTATCTTATTCTTCGTCTTTCTTTTCAAATATAACATGCACCTTTCGAAAGGATACATCCATCGATATTGAACCGGACCCACAATTTTTGTTTCATATGGTAGATGTACAATCAAATGTTCCATCACATCAAAGAAAGAAGGTGAAAATATCTTCTCAGCCTTGCACACGGTAATCACAATAGAAGCCTCTAACCGAGAGATGTCTTCTTTCCGAATGATGGATGCACAAAGCTCTTTAAAGAACATAGAGAATTCTGTTAAAACCTCATAGATGTCATTTGGCAAAAGTTCTTTAAAGACAATTGAAAGCAGCCTTTGCATAAAAATATGACAGTCATGACTCTTCATCCCTGTATCTTTCCATTGTCCAAGTTAAAACAACGAGATATGTTTGATACATATCCGTCGGGGAATTTCAATTGCTTTACCCAGTCAAAAATCACTTTTCTTTGATCATTGCTCAAGACATAAGTAGCTTTTGGATTTTTGCATTTATCATTTTGAAGATGAATGATATCTGACTCTAGTCTTTTGCATATTAATTTCATGTCTTCGCGAGCCTGTATGCTATCTTTTGTTCTTCCTTTAAGATCCATAATAGTATTGAAGATGTTGTCAAATACGTTCTTCTCCACATGCTTGACATCCAAGTTATGACATACCAAGTTTGAAGACCAGTAAGGCAACTCCAAAAAAATACTTCTTTTCTTCCAATTATGTTCACTTCCAAATCCAATTTGCTTGTAACTATCGGACTTCGGTCCGAATGAGACTTCGCTAAGCTTGTTTACTTGCTCTAGCAATTCTTGTCCCGTCAAATGAGTTGGAGACAAAGTGTTCTCGGATGTATTCTTTTTAAATGAGTTTCGATCACAACGCATCGAATTCTTCAATGGGACAAGCAAGTTTTCCTTTTGTGCTCCAACCAAACCAGCAAACTTTTCTATAGTTTTTCAAATAAAATAATTTTGTATTCTTTCCACATATGGGACAAGCAAGTTTTCCTTTTGTGCTCCAACCACTCAATATTCCATATGCCAGAAAAATACTTATGGTCCACATTAATGCGGCTCTCATAATGAAATTTTGCTTTTTAAATTTGTTATAGGTAATCACGCCATCCTCCCACAACAACTTGAGTTCATCAATCAAGGGTCTTAAGTAAACATCTAAATTTTTACCAGGAGATCGAAGACCCGAAATCATACAGGTAAGCAATATATTCTCTCGTCTCATACACATGCTTGGAGGCAAATGATAAGGTGTCACAAAAATTGTCCAATATGAATAAGCAGTGCTTGATGAGTCAAATGGGTTGAAACCATCGGTGCAAAGTCCTAATATACCATTGCATGATTCTGCAGAAAAAGCCGAATAAAGTGCATCAAATCGTCTCCATGCCTCCGCATCCGAAGGATGTGTAATTGAATTTTGATCTTCACGTGCCCCTTCTCTGTGCCACCTCATAAATGATGTAATTTTTTCAAAAAAAAAATAGTTGTAATCTTGGAACAATCGGAAAGTATCTAAATATTACATTTGCCACATTTTTTTCGAACTTTGGGAATTCTTTTTCGGCTTGAATATGGGCTCGCCACAAATAGAACAACTTATAAGTGAGTTATTTTTCTCGTAGTACAACATGCAATGATTGCGGCATGCATCAATCTTCTAATATTCCAACCCTAAATCTCTCAACAATCGTTTGCACTTGTAAAAATGTCCCGATAATTTCTCCGAAGATGGAAGCATGCTCTTAATAATGGCAGGCATCCAGTCAAAACAACTTTCGCTCATATTAAATTCTGATTTTAAGTTCATTAGTTGTGCCACTACAGAAAGTGTAGTTTGCTTCACGCATTCATCCCATAAAGGTTCATATGCTTCTTCGAGAAGATTATAAAACTTAGAAGTCGAAGGATTCGGGTCTTCTTCAATCAATGTTTTGCCAACATTTTCTTCTAACATTGCATCTCGGATCATGTCCTTGTACGGATTGCTCGAGTCGCCCACAACGGTATATACATTACTTGTTTCTTTAGCCCATCTTTCTTCGCCATGAAATAACCAATTGGTGTATGTCAGTAAGAAACCGTTGTAATATAATTTCTTCTGCACATCATATCTTACTTTCCACTGATAACATTTGCACTTCCGACATGGACATAAGATTTCGCCATATGAAGAAGTAATACCTTCATTTTGATATGCCACATTAATAAATTCATCAACACCATCCTTATATTCTTCAGTTATGATGACATGTTTATCCTTCTAATGATGAATCCAATTATGATCTGGCTTTATCATTTCTGTAACGGACAATATTAAACCATATGTCAATAAATTCGTGTACTTGAAACGTGTGTTTTGAACTTACGAAGTTCAAAATCACATGTTTTAAGTATTTCATCGTCGAATCATAATCTCATTTTATCACCAAGAATGTGGAAGTACATCCTTAGTAAAATTTATGAGAACATGATCAAAAAGAGGTTCTAGAATTATGAAAAAAAAGTTTAACTTAACATGCATTACTAACTTAGTACATCCTTAGTAACTAACTTAATAATAATAGTTTCAAGTAATTAAGTAGTATTTAACTTAACATGCATTACTAACTAACTTAACAACAAAATAATCAAGTAATTAAGTAGTATTTAACTTAACATGCATTAGTTCATAACTTTCAAGTAATTAAGTAGTATTTAATTTCATGCATTAATAATTAACTTAACATGGTGGCAGGCTAGTACCTTCTTAACTGGTGAGGGATGGCGGTGGAGGAAGGCGATGGGCGACGACCGATAGAGGAGCACAGTCGGTAGGCAGACGAGGCAAAGGGAGGAGGAGGCGTCGGTGGAGGCGGAGGCGGAGGCGGACGTCGGAGTGGTGGCGGAGGGCAGTGGAGGAGGCGGAGGCAGCGGTGGAGGGCAGCGGAGGGGCACGACGGAGGTGGCAGAGGGGCGCGGTGGAGGAGGCGATGGAGTAGGTGGAGGGGCGTGGTGGAGGAGGCGGAGGCGGAGGGCGGACGTCGGAGGAGGAGGCAGTGGAGGCGGAGGGGCACGGTGGAGGAGGAGGCGGCGGTGGTGGCGAAGGGCGGCAAAGGGCGGCGGAGGTGGACGTCGGCGCAGTGGAGGAGGCGGCGCAGGAGGAGGGCGGCGGTGGAGGCGGAGGCAGCAGAGATAGAGGCGGAGGAGGCTGAAGGCGTCGACGGTAGAGGCGGAGGCAGCAGAGGCAGAGGCGTCGGCGGCGGAGGGCAGCGGAGGCACCGAGCGTTGGGCGTCGGAGGAGTCGATCGTCGACGTCGGGCGTCGGGCATCGGGCGTCGGGTGTCGGGCGTCGGAGGTCGGGCGTCTTGGGTGGAAGGTAAAACAGTTAAATGAAAACGAAGAAGAAGGGTTAGGGATTTAAGTAAATTTTTTAGCGTCTCCCCAGGATGCGACGCTACGTAGACGCAATGTAGGCGCCGCTTCTATCAAAATTTGGCCAGTGCGGCGCTATGGAGAAGCTAATGTGTCACTAAGCTAATGTAGCGACACCATAGCGTCATAGGGGCGTCGCCATAGATTTAGCGTCCCACAAATGTGACACTAGTGCGACACTAATTAATAGTCTTTTTCAAAATTTCTACTATGTATGTAATTTTATTTATCAATATAGCGTCTCATCGCATTGTGCCCCGTTCCAATTGTTTTATTTCCTTCCGATAATCTATTATGTATGTATATAAAATTATAAATCTATATGTATATGTGTATATAACAAAATTTTGTGTGTGTGTGTATATATATATGTAATATATGCGTATGAATATGTCTACGTGTGGGAGATTAAATATTATAAATCTATCATGTATGTATGTTTATATGTATTATAAATATATATATGTATGTATATGTCTATATATGTGCGAGTCATATATAGATAACATGTATATGTATACGTATTCGAAGTGAATATATGTGTATATGTTTATATGTGTGAGATTAAGTGATAATAATATGTATATATGTACTTATTATATATAAGTATAAGTATATACGCGTATTTATATGTCTATATGTGCCCGATTAAGCGAGAGAGATAAAAAGTCGACTACGGAGGCGCAATACAGACGCTATTGAGTCGCTAGGTACTTTTAGCGACCCCATCGCGCCGAACTAGCATCTAAAACCTTGTCGTGTCTCAAGTTGGCGACGCTACAGAAACGCCAATAGTGTCACCATAGCGTCGACATCACCGACGGCTCTTGTTAGATGCGAAGTGAACGCTGTTGAGTCTCCACGATGACGTTAAAATGGGATAATTTGTAGCAAATCACTCTCTAATTCAACCATCGCAATTTCATGATTAAGTATATAATAATAATATATGGATAATTAAGATATTATATATATTGTATGTATAGTTAACATAAATAATATAGGTAACAAATTATATATTTAGGAACACTCCTATCATGTAAAAATACATATATATATATATATATATATAATCATGTAATACATATATATAATATGGGTAATTATGTAGGAATACATATATATGTTGATAATACTAATATAACATTTAATTAATTTATTGATTAACATATAGTATATATAATATATAGGGTTTAAATATAAAACAAATAGCGATATAAATATAGATAATTTATGAGTAGTTGCCAATAATCACATTCGCGTCTACATAGCGTCGCCTAAGCCTGTGACGCCATATAGTGTCGCTTTAGAGCCGCAAGGCTTGCAACGCGAGATTGGCGTCGATCGTGATCGACACGAGAATGGCGCTAGGTTCTGCCGTGCATTTTCGCTCCGTGGCGCATAATAATAGCGTCTACGTAGTGTCTCTATTGCGCCAGCGTTAGCGTCTATTTCATGAATAGCTAAGAATATGCTAATGAGACGCTAGCGAGAGGCAAATAGTGTCCCGTTGTTGTGACGCAAAGTGAACGCCATAAAGGCGCTAGTGGCATCTATGTAGCGTCACCTCTTATGCAACGCTATTTTGCGTCGCTAAGCGCCCATTTTCTTGTAGTGATTTATAACATTATTTGAAATATTATTTTGTTTAATGAAAATCTTCTATGCTATAATGATATGGTCAAACTATGTGCAAAATCAAATAAAGAATTTAAAATATGAGAGCAAAGAAAAAATAATAGATATTTTATTCAGAGGAATTTATCAGGTATAAAATTTTTATCAGAAAATAAAGTTGGAGAAAAGACATTCACCCCAAAAATGACATTGACTTCATAATAATTTTTACAATGATTATAAAAAATGCTAAGGTCAATAATTTTTCATGTCATATTTTTTCTTAAGAAATCAATATTCTCATGTGGCTCTTTCATGCATAACAAATGAAGCAAATAATGTAGTTTATAGAAAACTATTTCGTAATTTAATATAAATTTATAATGAAGTTCATATTCTTTAATGTATTACCTTTTCATTTACATTAACATAATTAGCAAGAGTCGTGCCTCGGGTTCATAGACTAGTATATAATTAAAAAATGTGAACATGTGAACAGTCTAGGAGAAGATGCCATTTGTAATATTTACTTGTATATTATTATTTATTTAATTTGAAGAGTCCAAATGTAATTTCACACAATGTTTATGAGGTTGATAATAAGTGTTAAAAAAAACTTTATTCTAACTCTACTTAGACTTATTTTAGACGACCTAATATATTACCATATAAAATTTATAATAACAATGAATAGATTTATTAAAATATCAATTTAAATCGTACTATTATTTTATAATCAGATAATTATTTAAAATGAAAATAATTGATACTAATATGCTATGCGAGACTGTGGATTTTCTTCTCTTTTTGATTTCATATGCTTAGAATATTTGAAGTTCTTTTTTTATTAAACTTGATCTAATTATATATTAACCTGACCCGACTTCTAACCCCCATCCGTTCCTTTGATGCAATTTAGCAAGGACATAAAATATATCTCGAAGCACTATCAATAAAAAGCACTTCTTTAGAACCAATTTTATCATCGTTTTATTTTTTCACCAACTTTTATTTTTCAGTTTCTGTAAATAGCATATTTTATCTTGATCAAGGCATTCAAGATGATTCCATAATAGCAACATTCAAGTTAAGCTAGCTCATTTTTTCAGATGAATAAAATATTCACTATTCAATCTTGATACAAAAATTCAATTGAGCTCAATGGACGATGGAGCTGCCCATCGGCTTCGGAATTATTCCAAAGGTAATAATGAATAATTAGCTAATACAGAGAGCACGGAAAACAACTATTTATGTATACAACAAAAAGGAACTTTAGCAAACTTTTATTGGAAATTCAAAGAACACATCACACAAAGAAAGAGTGTGGACATGGATCACACAAAGAACCTAGTTTTAGCAGTTCCTTCACCTATATATGTATACAGCACATATGTTAAAAAAAATGGATGTACATTTTCTTTCTAGGATCCTCATCTCACTTATCCTAATTATTTTAGTTTCCATGTTCATCTTAGTTTTGTTTATGTTGGCAATATGGTCATTCAATCGAATTTGGCGTGGCCATGTAGCCTCTACTACTACCACTGTCCCGGAGCACGAGCACGAGCACGAGTGGCCGGAGGTATCCCGGTACCTCCGGCCGCTCATGCTCGTGCTCTTGCTCCAGGACAGTGGTAGCAGTAGAGGCTACATGGCCACTCCAAATTCGGATAAAGGACCATATTGGCAACATAATCAAAAGTAAGATGAGGATGGAAACTAAAATTATTAGGATAAGTGGGGTGGGGACCCTAGAAAGAAAATTTACATCCATTTTTTTTTCTGTGTTGTATGTTGTATGTGTTGTATACATATATAGGTGAAGGGACTGCTAAAACTATAGGTTCTTTGTGTGATCCATGTCCACGCTCTTTCTTTGTATGATGTGTTCTTTGAATTTCCAACAAAAGTTTAAGTGGCTAAAGTTCCTTTTTGTTGTATACATAAACAGTTGTTGTATACATAAACAGTTGTTTTCTGTGTTCTCTGTATTAGCTAATTATTCATTATTATCTTTGGAATAATTTTGAAGCTAATGGGCAACTCCATCGTCCATTGAGTTCATTTGAATTTTTGTATCATTAAAACATAATTATATAGAACATAAATCTTTGCTCCAACACCATCCGTCCATCCTAAAATGGTCGGGGCATAGACTTGTCAGCCATTGATGGAGGGCAAAAAACTCTATAAATCATTGATATGAAAGCGAGTGACCAAGCGCCAGATCCGGGCCTTCCCTCCTATGCCCAGGTCTTAGCTACATAGGCCTCGGGGAATGTATGTCCAAAGATGAGGGAATGCCTCTGCAAGTGAGTCCTCGGGACCAAGTATGCTGTTAGAAGGAGAAATCCTCCCTGAGCCCGCGAGGTAAGATGGTTTCCCTCCCATAGCAAGTATAGAAGATCGAGCACCAAAGACTATCTTTCGACCCCATTATCCGTCTGAGCCACCAGGCTAGGAGAGTCCCAATTGGCGCACCGAAGATCCCAAACTCCCAAGCCTCCTGAGGAGTTGGGCCGGCAGATGCTGCCCCAATCAACTAGATGAACTCCGCTTTGCTCAGGAGCTCGTCCTTGCTTGAAAAAATTGCTCTTGAGTGAATCAATTCGTCCGAGTACCAGAGCCGATAGTGGTAGAACTGTCATATAATAGTGTCAGGTGGCACTAAGCGTAACAAGATGAGATGGCCACCATGTGATAGAAGACGTGAGCTCCAGCCGTGAAGTTTGTGCTCAATGCATTCGATGATCGGGGTCCACCTCTGAAGGTGATGTGACGGTCAGAGAACGAAAGTCCCAAGGATCAGGAGGGTATATTACTATCTATTTATTGACAAATAATCCTTGGAAAACATCTGTTGTACTTGATCATAGGGACGACGAAAGTATAAAAGTAAAGTTGAGAGTTCATCTATACGAAGAAAGTTAGAGAACAATACAAATATAACGAGTATAATTGGAGGATTCTTTGTCAAAAGTACTCGAACTTCATATACATGTTATTGGCCATTGGTTATAAACTGAAATGTTCAATCAGTCTAATTGTTTTTCTTCAGTAGATAGTCATCATCTGTTATCTAATATTCTAAGCATATGAAATCAAAAGAGAAGAAAATCCACAATCTCACATAGCATATTAGTATCAAGTATTCTAATTTTAAATAATTATTTCATTATAAAATAATATTACGATTTAAGTTGATATTTTAATAAATCTATTCATTGTTATTATAAAATTTATATGGTAATATATTAGGTCGTCTAAAATATGTCTAAGTAGAGTTAGAATAAAGTTTTTTAACACTTATTATCAACCTCATCAACATTATGTGAAATTACATTCGGACTCTTCAAATTAAATAAATAAACAAATAATAATATACAAGTAAATATTACAAATGGCGTCTTCTCCTACATACATAATACTGTTCATATATTCGCATTTTTAATATATATATATATATATATGTATACATTAGTGCTAAGCCCCGTATGGCACATATACGGTAAAAGTTAATTAGTATATAATTATTATACTATAATTTTAAAACTTATAAGATATTTTTTAACCAAAAAAGTTCATAACTGAGTCAAACTACTTTAAAGAAAATATTGACGATATTAAAAATAAATTGAAAGCAAAATTTTTAACATTATAGCATAATTGTATTACATCATCTTTACTTGTTTGTGCGTGTGCGTGTGGGTGTGTGAGCATATAGGTATAGATAATAATTTTTATCATTATATTCTTACTTACAAAATACAAGTCTTTTAATAAAATAACTATTTTTTTAAAAATATGACATATAATATCTCCATTTATTTTAAAAGATATTATCCACATTTAATTAACCTCTCAAATTGAATTAGCTTATTTTAAAATTAATTATTATCCAATCATGATATTACTATATATAAAATTATTGTTTTCGCAAACTATTTTGAAAAAAATGATTTGATATAAAAAAATATATTGCATCTTTTAAATCATATTGAAAGGAAAATTTAAAAGATGACAGTAATTATATTAAACACACATATATATATATATGTATGTATACGTTTGTATAGAGATATAAGATATTAAAAGTATAATATTATGAATGTTAGAACACTTGTTTTTTATTATAATATTTCGTACGCTTTAAAGGATTCTTTTATTCTTTTATACGTGTAATTAACAGGTATTCTTGTAGGGATGCATTAAAGGATTATTACCTCATGGAGATCACATCCTCCACATCTGAGCAAAAAGCCATACAATCTTGGCCAAGTCCAATGGTGTATTTCCTTCACTTCACTTGCCCCATCAAAGTCCTCGAGCTGTTCCTACAATGAGCAAGACAATTATTCTAGTAAGAAACTAAATAAATGCCTAGAAAAGGATCTCCTAAAAAAAAACTAGAAAGGAAAATGTTGGATGACAATCATGGAAATACAACGTAACTAATTATTATAATCAAAATATAAGTAATTTAACCAATTATAATCAATGTATTCTCATATGTTAAAATTAATCCTAAATTCCTAATCATATACTACATTTCTAAACATAACTAATCATAATCATAATATAATTTATATAACTAATCCCAACCACCTTCAAGCAGGAAAATGATTTTGGTGAATTGAACAATTCTTTAATGCTTCTGATGTCGTTTTTTTCTTTTTCTGTTGACTTGATTTATTTGGTTGGATTAAAATTTTGTGTGACATAGAAAAAGAAATAGCGAGTCTGCCCAACAGGCTAGCCGTGGGCATAAAAATAAAGGAATAAAAAATATGTTATTTTCGAAATTTTCAAGAAAACAAAAATATCTCATAGTAAAAGTTTGTTGATTAAATTTAAAAGTTTCAACTCATTTTACTAGAAGTAAGATTCTTTGTTCAGTTAAAATATTTATAGGCATACAAATAAAATGAGATTAAAGTCCAAAGAAAACTCATTTGATTAGAAATAGAATCTTTGCTTAATTAAATTATTTTGCAAATCTAATTTTATTAGAAGTAGGATTTAAGAAATATGTTATTTTTAAAAAAAACTTTAATTATATAATAAGATTTAAACATCTTAAGAAACAAATATAGCCTATTATTATTATTGGATTTTTTGTTTAATAAAATAAATTTTATAATAAAATATTTGATATAAGGTAATATTATATATATATATAACTATAAAAATAAAAGAAGATTAAATCTAGAAGTTAGAACTAATTTGATTAAAAGTAAGATTTTTTTGTTTGATTAAAATATATTTAAGAATAAAATAAAAGAAGATTAAATTTAAAGGTAAATAAATTTGATTAGAAGTAGATTTTTTTTATTAAACAAAGAAATATATTATTTTTTGAAATTTAAATTATATAATAATATTTGTGTGTGTATATATAATATAACTTATTATAATTCTCATGATTTTTCAGAAAATAAAAGTTATCTTATAATAAAAGTTTATTATATAAGGTAATAATAAAAATGTGGCATAGAAGATCAGCAAACAACATACAAACAATTTTTTTACGGGTAAGAACATACAAACAAATTATTGCATTGAAAATGAAAAGGCTTGATGAATTACCTTCTCAAGTTCATGACTCTGGTAGCTTCCATCACAAGTGAGATTTGTGAATGTCTCCATTTTTTCTCTGCCATCCTTCTCAACGGAACTAAAATGAACATGAAAAATTAAAGCCTCTATTAATTATTTTGATTATTCATTTGCACAAGTATAGCCAATGAAGTTTTGGGAGAAGCTTTCAAGATTAAAGCTGTTTCATCCGCATTTCTCCACGAGAATCGATCGTTGGAGAAGTGCTTATATCGGCATAATGACCACGTTGGTCACTAACTAACATCTCCAACTTGACCAATACGGTCATGCAACACTTACGTTATTCATGTAATGTTATTGCAACTTTAATACTCCCACTCTCCATGAGGTATTAGTTTGGAGATAAACATATATTTGACTCATATATTCTTATGCTTTTTGCAATGCAGTAACTTTTAAATTTCCGGGAGGTATACTCTCCTTCTCTATCTATCCTTAAACACTTAATTGGTCTTCTCAATCCTTTTTCTACCTCTATTTTATATCTCTTGAAAGTTTCAAAAGCTTCATCTTTTCTTTCTAAGAGATAAACATAACAATATTTAGAATAATCATCAATGAATGTAATGAAATATTACTTATCTCTGTATGTAGGAACACTCAATGATCCACAAATATCAAAATGAAGTAATCCTAACAATTCCATCGACCTTGTCCTAGTTGGAAAGGGCGTACGAGTCATCTTGCCGGTCAAGCATTAAGTTGTACCAGATATGTTAGGCATTAAGTTCAATTTGATTATTTTATCAATTTTAGAGTTTCTTGAGTGTTCTAATCTCATACCAAAGATCAAAATCAGACACATAACATAGAGTATACTCAAAATGACCATTCATTGATTTATTATTATTTACAGACAGACATAATAAGTCGCGTCCTGATACATATTTTTCCATGGCATAAACATTTTTTGTCTTTGCCAATCACACGACCATTATAAAATCTAACTTCTAAATTATTCTGTAGTAGGTTTGGGATGGAGATTAAGTTTTGCCGAATTCCTAGTGCGTACAAAACTTCTTAGAGTATCATGAATTTGTCTCCAACGTCAAGCTTGTACTTTCCAACACCTTCAAAGTCCAAGTAAGTGTTATTTCCCATGTAGATACTTCGCTCACCCTTTTGCAGTTCTTTGAATTCAATCATACTTTCTTTTGTCTTGGCAATGTGGTGAATTGCTACAGAATCAATCCAACACCCTTCTATGTTTGTCATTGCAGCATTGCACTCAACGACGCCTAGGAATGATGTCTTGTTTGAACTTGCTCATTTACTCTACTGTCCATTACGTTGTGGATCCTTAGTTTGGCTATGTCCAAATGTCGTAGAATAATTGAATATAAAATGACCAAATTTTCCACAACCATAAGAAGCTCCACGTTGAGTCTTCTTGCCTTTGGGCTTGAATTGTCTTCTATTCGGTCCGAGATTCCTTTTGTGATGAATAGCATGAGCTTCATCCTCTTGCCCCTCTTCATTTTTTTCTGCATAAATTTTTTTTTTATTTTCTTCTTTCCTTTAGTCATGTCTTGTTCAACTGTCAAGATGAAAGGCAATTGTGCCACTTGTTTGATAGACTCATTCACATGAACAACAGTCACAATCATATCAAATGTAGATATAAAATTATTCATGACTGTTGTTATCTGTAGGGGTTCAGATAAGGGGCATCCTACATTTTCCAAGTCTTTGATCATCATTGTTATTTGATTGACGTGTTCTCATACATTATCATTTACTTTCATTTTACAAGCAGTGCATCTATGTAATAGGAACATTATGTTCATATCTCTTTTGGACGTGTACTTATCTTTTAAGGCATTCTAAAGTTCTTGTGCACTTTTATGTGTTTCGAAAACTCTGATGCAATTATCTTCCATCTCCGTATACATTAGTATGAAGATTGTTGCTTTCTTATCATTCAGCTTTCATTGTTCTATTGTTATGAGCTAAGTTTTGTTTATATGTAGCATCTTCTGAAAACGTTGGGATAACATTATCAACATATTTTCACAAATTATCATGAATTAGTTCATACCGAATTTTTCGACTCCACATATCATAGTTGGTACTATTAAAATGTGCCAATTTGACTAATTTAGCGGCAACCAATTTTGACATTATTCTTTTTATCTATAATGTCAAGCCTGTTCAAGAAATAAATTTGAATAAAAAAACTTTAATTTTAAATTTCTTTATATTTGAAATTTGAAAAGTAGATATTGAATTTAAGTTTCAAAATAAAATTTTAGAATTGAAATTTCAAAGAAAACCTAAAAAATGTTTTTTAAATGAAAATTCGAAAAAAATTAATTT
Organism: Pontederia crassipes; assembly: GCA_030549335.1. Classification (NCBI taxonomy): domain Eukaryota; kingdom Viridiplantae; phylum Streptophyta; class Magnoliopsida; order Commelinales; family Pontederiaceae; genus Pontederia; species Pontederia crassipes. The sequence goes on from JAUKPH010000017.1 coordinate 11,560,771, forward strand.
TAAAAAAATGAATTCTAATTAAAATTATAATAAATGTAATTCAGAAATTAAAAAAATTGAATTCAAAATTGAAAATTCCGAAATTTTAAATTAGATATATATATTTTAAAAACTTCAAATTTAAATTTCAAAATTTAAAATTCGGAAAAGTTCAAAATTTTTAAAAATAAATTCGAATTTTTAAAAGAAATATATTTTTAATTCAAAAAAAATTAAAATGCAGTTTTTCTTTTTACAAAGATTTAAATGTATGTATATAGAAGAAATAAATCCCCAAAAAATATTCAAGAATTTGTGGCTAATAGAGAGTAAGAATTCTAATAAGAACCTGACAATTATAATCAATAATAATTTGCAACATGCATACAGGTAGACAGTAATTGTGCTGCCATCATATGACCATAACTAAGAATAGATAAAAGTCTAATCACGAGAGATTTCAATAAGCATATGACTATGAGTGATATCAATGAGATTAAAAGAATGGTATACAAAAAATAAATCAATAATAGCTTCGCAAAAAAAAATTCAGAAATGATTGGGATTTACAAAAAAACAGCCGAAAAGATACGAAAAAAAATATTTTTCAACCAATAATAATGAGTTATTATAGGTTGAGGCCCCAAAAAATAATATTTAAAGATTTCAACTAATAGTGTCTGCAGATCTATTGTTAAAAAAAAGATTAACAAATCAAATCTCAATCTGTGAAAAAAGAATAGATCAGCTTTAAGCGGTCAACCTAACGTGCCGGATGAGAGGTTTTATTTCTTCAAATAAATGGCAACATCCAGATTTCATCAAACAAAACTAGATCGAAAAGCAGTAGCGCTCAAATTTTGATTATAAAAATTATAAATTAACATGGATCTACGGTTGGGATTTGTTTAAATTGACAGATCAAGTGCTACAGTGACGTTTACTGTTTATCTTCTTCCTTGGGCAAGCATGCGCGTACCTTTCACCGAAGCAAAACAGGGGACGCTGGAAGGTCGGCGATGGTTCGAAGGATTCGCGACCTCGTGGCCTCGTTGGAGGATTCGCGACCTCGTCCTACGGCCAAGAAGCCGAAGCGATCTACGGCCTGGCGCAGTGCAGTGGGGACGTCAGCTCGGAGGACTGTTCGGCGTGCCTTGCGGACGCCACGAAGAAGCTCCCGGAGGCCTGTCCGGGCAAGGACGACAGGTGTAGTGTCCCGGTCCTTGATGCCACTATCGTTGTCGTCGGCGCTCGATCATGGGGCAGGCCGCCCGCTGGTGCCGAAGCGCGATCCTCTCGCTCGCAGATCGGCAGCAGCTGCTGCCTCCGGGCAAGCAGATCAGCCGCAGCAGCCCTCCACCGCCGAACAGACGTCCACTGTCGTAGTGCACCGGTCCTCGACCCCACCGTCGTCGTCAAAGCACGATTGTCGTGCTCGCAGGTTGGGTGTTGGCGCCGCCGAACAGACATCGACTCGCGTGGCAGCTCGGATGCTGGAGTCGCCATCATCAATCATTGCACAGGAAGATCAAGCAGCGCGACGATGTAGCCGAAGGGGAGCAGGAAGCCGATGTCGCCCACAAGGTTGGGGAGTCCGCGGCGATGCCGGCAAGGGGAGGCAAAGAAGGAGAAGATGAGGAGCGCAGGTGGGGGGCGGAAACTGTGTGAGCTAGTACGACGACGACGACGAAGGCGTTGGGTTGATTTCGTTTGTAATAGTAACCACTTTATAATAGTTTTAGTAACTGAACAAAAAAGTGGAGTGGGAGGAGTTTAATATATTAATGGATAGATTAATAAAATTTATGAGGTGGAAGGAGTTTATATCATTTATTGTGGAGATAGTGAGTAAGAGAAAAAAACTAAAAATTCAAAAAAGTTGGTGATAAACTTAAAATTCTAGAAAAAAGATAAATATATATGGTGGAAAAAGAAACTATATCAAGTATTTACGAAAATACCATATTGCCTTGGAATTATATATAGGGAGATGCTATATCCTCCTAAATTAGGAGGATTATCCTCTTAATTCTCTCACAGAGGATTTTTAGGCTAAACTTTTAGGAGGACGTAGCATTTTTCTTATATATAAAGAGTTATTTTCTCTTATAAGCCCTCATTTATAATTCTTTCTGCATTTAATTAATTTTGAATTATGTATTTGTAAATCTTAGTTTTTGAATTTATCGGCATAATGACCACGTTGGTCACTAACTAACATGGAGTACGCATATGGAAAAAACAAAGAAAGGCTTATGGGCGCCATGAAGGCTCTGACGAGAACCTTCTCGAAGAAGAACGGGGAGATCGGCAAGCTTCCGGAAAGGGACGACGACGAGGAGGCAAATGGAGCAGGACTCTGATACCATGTCAAGAAATGCAGGCAATAATATGCCACCTACCTACTCAAACGTGTCTATTTATACTACCACAATGCTGATACAAGTTTTTTTTTTTTCAGTGAATACAGCTGATACAAGCTTTTTAAATCGATAAATCGGTAACCGCTACATACTACAAAATAGGAAAAGGCTATGCAACTGTGTGAAGAAGATAGACACTGCTTCTTGCTATATCTGCCGGAGATGACACAGCAACAGCACGCAGCGACGTGGAAATCAATAAGTACCCAACTGTCAAAACGTGTAGCTCCGATGGTTGCCGGAGGAAGATGATCGGAGGTGGACTTAAGAGAAGAAGAAGAAGCAGAGAAAGAATTCAATTGGTCGAAAAAGGACTCAGCAACTAAATTGAGACATGACATCGTATTTATATGTAAGAGAAACATACAAAGTATTTATACAAGACAAACTATAAAAAACTGTCTTCTAGAGTGTAACGGATATACTCTCTCCATATCATTATATACAAACCGATACATAAAACAAGATGAATTATCAACACTCCCCCGCAAACTAGGCTCGATGTGCACTAAACATGCTGATAATTGAGTATTTGTGCATTAATAGTGGTATAATTATCAACTTATTAAAGTTATATTTCTAATTATTGAACTATATATGTTGAAGATTTCGGAGTCTACACCATTTCTTTACACGTTTCAGGAACTTCCGAACATCGACGAAAAGGCGCAAAAACACCAGGAAACGAGTACAATATGGTCAGACCGTATTATCAGCGTATCAACCGTATTGGACTTCTCCAGGCCGTATTGTACTCGCACCAGAAATTACAGTCCGACGTATTGAAGGAGAACAGACCGTATCAAACAAATTCAGGCCGTATTACACTCGCAGTGGAAAATACGGCCTGCTCGTATTGGAGTTGCGGCGCCCGTATTGAAGCGACTTGAACTGTATCGTCTTGAAGAAATTACGATCAGACCATAGCGCATTTGACATGACCGTATTTTATTGACTTCGACCGTATTGGGCTGATTTTTAAAGTATTTTGGGCCTTTTTGTAACCCTAATTTGAGGGGACTATAAAAGGGATTTGTGAGGACGAAAATAAGGGTCCAGACTTTATTTTAGGGAGGATCCAGACGGCTAGGACAAACGCATTTTTCTTCTCTGCACTTCTGTACTTTTCTTGGACTAAATATCATTTTCTTTTCATGAATTCTTACATTTCAATGATGATTTCTTTCTCTAGGCGTGGCTAAACTTCTTTTCTCGAGTTTGATGAAACCTAGGGTTGATCCTTGGGGAATATTTTTATTGGATCTGATGTATTTTTTGTCTTTCATGTGCTTCATGTAATGCTTATATTAGATTGGCCACCTAGTTAAGCGGCCGAAGATTTTCCTGATTACGAAAGTATTTCATCAAGATTAGTTCAAATGAATGACATGAAATGTATTGTTTCTTAGAAATAAGGATAATCATTTTACTTATGAATCTTGGCTTATAATGCAATTAAAATAATCTAAATGACCACGAAAGGAGGCGTTTATTATTTTAATTAGAATTGTATTTACCTGAAAAGAAGATGCATGACTTTGAAGATTGAGTAGGACACTAATGATTTTATTATCTCTAAATTCTCTATGATCAATACCCTAGGTGGATTCAAAACCCGAGAACTTCTATTTTCATTTATTTCTCATAATCAATTCTCGTTCTTTCTCATCATTCTCTGCACTCATTTCGGCATTTTACTTTTGTTAGTTTTTATTATTATTTTAACTCTCTCTAACCGTTTAGATATCAATTAGAATCATATAATTTTAATACTTGAACTCTTCCTTGTGGGACGATATTTTATATACTACAACATTGACTCCGTATACTTGCGGGAGATTTGTCACATGCCTAGTTTGCTTGCCAGGTAGTCATGTTGTTTTGCTCCCAAAGCTTCAGTAAAAATATCAACAATCTGCTCGTCAGAAGAAACATAAAATGGTTGAATAAATTGAGTCAGAATTCGCTCTCGAATGAAGTGACAATCCACATCTATGTGCTTGGTACGTCCATGAAATATTGGGTTCTTCGCAATATGCAGTGCTGCTTTGTTATCACAAGCGATAGCTACTAGAACATGTCTTTGCTGAATTGGGATATTGCGGTATTCAAGCCTAAGTATTCAGATTCACGCAATATGCAAGTGAATTGACAATCCACACTTAGGCTTGCCATGCTTCGGTATTCAGATTCAGCAAAAGATCTAGACACGGCCTCTTGCTTGTTTGATTTCCAAGATATTAAAGCATCCCTAAGTTTAACACAAAAACCTATTACTGGTCGTCTTGTGAGGATGCATGCTGCCCAATCAGCATCACAAAATCCATGTAAACTATCTGATTTATCAGCAGGAAAGAAGAGACCATTGCTGGGATTCTTTTTCAAGTATTTAACTATTCTGATTGTAGCATCCATATGTGATCGTTTAGGTGATTGCATATATTGGCTCAAGTGTTGTACATAGAATGAAATATCATGGCGAGTGATAGTTAAGTATATTAACTTGCCAAGAAGTCGCTGATAACTAATCGGATCATTCAATATTTCATTAGTACTATTAGTGCCAAAAAGCTTATCATATTCAACTATTGTGAGCTTTAGATTCTGCTTTAGAGGTGCTTCAACATGTCGACCAGCAGAGAGGCCAACATCAGCAATAAATTCAGTGCATATTTTCGCTGATTGAGTATAATTCTTTTCTCAGATCTATGGCCAAGCCAATTTTATAAACCCATTTACAACCAATGGCCTTCTTATCGGGAGGAAGATCAATACCCCATGTGTGATTGGATTGTAAAGCCTCCATCTCCATCTTCATAACATGAATCCAATTCGGATCTTGAGAAGCCTCATGATAAGAAGTAGGTTCATGTACAACATTAAGAGAGATCATAAAAGCCTAATATGTTTGAGGCAAATGATTATATGCAACATAATCAGAAATAGGATATTTAACTGCTGCAGTATTTGAAGTTGATAAAGAACTATTTGTAACATAATCATGAAGCCAATTAGGCAGTTTGATGCATCATCGAGGCCTCACATAAGAAGGCAAAGTAGCATTATCATCTAAAGGACTCGAAGAGACAGGAGAACCAAACAACCCGGGAGAAGAAACTGAATCAGTGGATGGAACAAAAGGCACAACTGAATCTGAAAGTGGAGGTGAAACATAACGCATAAAATCATCATAGCATTTTGTAGAAGTAAGAACCACAAACGAATGAGAGTTATCAAATAGCATGGAAAAAGGAAAGATATATTCATAAAATTGAATGTCTCTACTGACTATAATCTACTTGGAAGCCAGGTCCATAACTTTACCAAGAAACACTAATGCTGAGATCGCTGAGAGAATTTATCTCGAATTAACAAATTGCTAGAATAGCATAAACAACCAAAAATCCGGAGATGAACTAAATCAGGTGCATTATCAAATAGAGCTTCATAAGGACTTTTATTATGCAGATAAAGGTAACCTGTTGATGACGTGCACAATAGTAAGAACACAATCATCCCAAAAAACGAATAGGCATAGCACTATGAAATTTCAAGGCTCGAGCCACTTCGAGTATATGTCGATGTTTATGCTCGACCACACCATTCTACTGTGGAGTATAAATGCAAGAAGTTTGATGAACAATTCCTTTGGATGAGAAAAAACTCTGACAGCTTGAATTGACAAACTCATAATCATTATTAGTTCTGATAATTTTGATACACTTTTGAAACTGATTTTCTACTAGATGAATAAATCTTTTTGTATACAAACTAGCATCACTTTTAAATTTCAGAAGATATATCCAAGTCGTGCGAGAAAAATCATCAACTATAGTGAGGAAAAAAATGAAATCCATATGAACTAAATCAAAATATGATTTAGAGATAGTCACACTGCTTTGAAATGGAAGTCGTGTTTGTCTAGACAAATGACAAATTTACAATGACATTTAATGTCTACATTGAAGCTAGAAAAAGACTTATAATCTTGAGTTTGGAAAAACGAAGATGGCCTAATCGACAATGCCATATATGAATCTCCTTGTTCATTTCAGCAGCTGCTACAACTTTGTTATCTGGCAGAAACTTTGAACTATAATTGATTTGTACTGAAGTTGACATCCATTGTTTCCTTCATCAGAAAGTATAATCCATTCACTTGTCTATCAATCCCCTTGACCACTCCACTGTAGAGGTCTTGAAGATATAGAAATCAGGGTAAAAATTTACTGTACATAAGAGCTTTTTAGTCAGCTTAGAAACTGAGAGTAAATTAGAATGAAAATATGGTACTAGCAACACATCTTGCAATTTCTCCTGTGAATTAACACGACACATGCCAATGTGTGTGATTTGAGCAAAATTTCCATTTGGCAATTTCACTTGTCTAGGAGAATGCATTTCTTGGATATTATAAAGACAATTAATATCAGAAACCATGTGATCTGAAGCTCCAGAGTCAATGATCCAATCTTTTGTTGAGAAGGCAAAATCAGAAGTTTATGACAATGATCTCATATAACATTCTCAGTCCTCTTTATCTTCTGACTTGCATTCTAATAAGCTGCATTTACTTCTGTGGGTGCAGGATTCAGATTGACAATGATCACATATAACATTCTTAGTCCTCTTCCTAGTTTGTCCCTCTTCTAAGAGCAATGCATACACTTGATTTTCTAAAGGGAAAGGCCTCATTAAAATAATTTGTAACGTACAACATGATACGACTCATTCAAACCCATAAGAAACTGAAAAACTTTTAGTTGTTTAAAATACATGATAGTATCTGAATTTTTAATTCCTAATGAGGGAATAATACTATACAACTCTTCCCATTATAGCTTGAGTTTAGTGTGATACTCTGTAATCCCTAAAGAACCTTGCGACAAGGAATTGATCTCCCTATGCAAATGATATGTTCTTGATGCACTAACAGAGTAAAAACTTTCTTTAAGATCATTCCATACAGTTGATGCTTTAGACAAATATGCTATACTACCAAAAAGTCCTTCTGAATAGTCGAGGTGATCCAAGAAACAACAAGTGCATTAGACCTTTTCCATTGGAAATGTAAAGATTGATCAAAATTTTCCAGCTGACAGGTTCCATCAATAAAACCTAATTTATGTTTTGCCAAAAGTACATTACAAAATATCTGGTCCACATAGTATAATTTTCTAATCCGATCAACCTAATTGGAATCAAAATAAGTCCAGGAGTATCAGAAGGATGCAAGTAAAGCAGATGTGTATGATCCAAAGCAAGAACAAATTCATAATTGGATGAAGTAGCCATGATTAGAAAAGCTCACAAATCTTCTTCGACACCATCGTTAAGAGCACAGGACTCGCGGGACATTTCTACTTCATGTCCAATGTCCGACAGTTAGCAGTTATTTTTCTGATTATGTCAGTTTATGTTTGTGTATCATTTTCTCTTTCATTTTATTCATTCCGTTATAATTCGCTTTGTATCTAAAAAGACATGGATGTTACTTGGGTGTTTAGATCATCCTGTTTTCCTGCACTCAATATGAAAAAAAAAGAAGATGGGAGTTCTTCCCAATCTCTGGCGTGTTTGATCTCAAAGTTCTAGATCGATTGCTGTATTTTGACATGGTATCAGACTACCTTAGATCTGGTTTTCTATTGAAGTTTTAGTGGTTAGTATTGTTTTCTCTTAATCTTCAATTATGGATTCTTGTTCATCGATTGGACATGCATCTGAATCTGTTAGCATAGATCTAAATAGCCCTTTATATCTGAATTCGTCTGATACGCCTAGTTTGATTCTTACACATCATGTTCTCATGGATTGAAGTAATTATTTACCTTGGAGTAAGTCTTTGTTCAATGCTTTACGAGCTAAGGACAAACAAGGTTTTGTTGATGGATCTTGTTTGATGGAGTCTTTTGATCGAGCTTTGCATTATCAGTGGAAACGATGTGATTCTCTTGTAATTTCCTAAATTACTAGTATAGTCTAGATCTAATCAGTAATGCTGCATATGATGAAATAGCCTTAATTGGCTAGTTCTAAAAGAGAGGTTTCAAAGATCAAATGGAACGAAAATATATATGTTACTTGGTGAGATCTATTCTATCAATCAGGGTTGTAGGAGAATACTATGATAAATTGAAATTTCTGTGGGAAGAATTGGTCCTTATGGTTCATAGTATGGGAGTCTCCAGCTCTTCAAAAAATTTTCTGAATATATGCTGCAATAGAAGTCTATAAACTTTTACTGGGTCTTAATGAATGCTATAGCCAAGTTAAATCTCAAATTCTTCTGATGTCTCCTCTGCCTTCTCTGAATCAAGTTTATTCAATGGTTGTTGAAGAAGAGTAGAGAAATAGGAGAAATAGTCTAACTGTTAATTCTAGTCAGAATGCTGCATTCCTATCTAATTCTAGACAACAATTTAACCTGCAGTCAAATCAAAATGTTGCATTCCTGTCTAATACTCGGCAACAATTTAACCAACAATTTAGTCAATCTAATGCTAGACAGTACAATCAGCCAAAATCAAAGAGAAATTCTTCTATTATCTGTGAACACTGTTAGAAATCAGGACACACAAATGCTCAATGCTATAAACTGATTGGATATCCTCCTGGTTTAAAATTCAGGGGCGGCAGAAATCAAAATTCAATTGCTGCAAATGTTTCAGATTTACAGGCTTATGAACAGCAAAATGTTTATTCCCAGAATTCTGCTAATCAGATGTATGTTCCTCTTCCTCCTCAAAATCAGATTTATCATACTGCTTCGACTAGTGTGAATCAAGGAGCTATGCCAAATAATTGTGAGAATGTTAGAAATGAAAACTTTGGAAAAGCTCCTGTACTTACTGAATTTCAATATCAAAGAATACTCAAGGTTATAGACAAAGAGCAATAAATTGAATTGGCTACCAATGTTCATGTTGCAGGTACAATAGATGATTCTTGCCATATAGGAGATGCTATTTGGATCATTGACACTAGTGCTACTCAACATATGACATCAAATATAAATTCTCTTCTTAATGTTTCTGAATTATCTAAACAAAAATATGTTACTTTACCTAATGGAAGTAGGTTATCAGGTTCAGTTACAAATGTTTTGTATGTTCCTGAATTTAAATTTAGTCTCATATCTGCATATCAGCTTACTAAAGATATTGGATGCTTGGTTGCTTTTTTTCACAATTCTGTCTTATACATGATCTGCACAGTGGAAATGTGCACCTGATTGGTAAAGAAAGCAATGGCTTATACTATCTAGATTTGACTGATCAGAAGAAGACACAAGTTTTTGGAAATAAAGTTGTTGTTGCTGCTGTTCAAGAGGATAATGACATGCTGTGGCATAAGAGGCTTGGACATCTACCATTACAAACCCCACCTTTTGCTATAGTAATAACTCATTTGCTCACCTTCTCTCTCACTCCAAGTTCCCTCTCGGCCAGCAAGCAAGGAGACCCATTAGCTGCCATAGTAAGTCCCCTTGTTTACTCTTTGGTCAATAGCAAACACCCTAGCTACAGTAAGCATGTTTTCTCCTCTCTTCTCTTAGTTATTAGCAAGGGATTAGCTCACCAAGCGCTCTCTCTCTCTCTCTATTTACTATAGCCGAATCAAGGTAAATCAAGAGGAGGACAAAGTGCTAAAGCTAGGATTTAGGACATTTTCTAGTCAAGGTATGTTTGAGGGGATCCAAACCTCCCTATCTCATCCTAATGATGTTTTAATGTATGGATTAGGTCATAAGAGCAAACCCCTTGTTCTTAGAGTAAAGGGTTACGAAATGTGCATTTAATGATTCTTAGTTACTATTCCATTGTTAATCATGTTTAGAATCTCATGTGTCTTATGTATTATCAATCTTAATATTCTATTGTTAATCATGTTTAGATGTATAATGTCTATTGTGGTTATACTAGCTCATTATGAAATCTTGTAAAGCTTATGTGCATTTATAAGTGTGATTAGCATGTTGGAAGCCTTATGTGAAAACCTCTTTATGTTTCATAATTAGAATGCTAAGAATATTAAAAAATATCTTATATGATGTTTGGAAGCCAATATGTGTTCAATATATCAATATATGCAAGATTAGGAACGAAATGATGTAAAAATCGTGTATCTGTCGTCCCAGAACGGGTGACCGATTCATTATCGCTCGATCGTTCTGGAGACAAATAGAGTCTCGCACTCTGTCCAACGGTCGACCGATACATTAACGATCGTCCGTTTTGAAAGGGTCGTAATATTCTATGATTAGCGGACGATCGAACGCTCTGTTTCGGTCCCCCGAAAGCACCATCGACCGTTATATCAGCGGTCGTCCGATTTGAATGGCCGTCACATTCTGTGATTAACGGTGGACCAAACATCTTATTGCGATCATCCAATAGACACGTAACGGTCGACCGATATACTAGTGGTCGTCCGATTGAGTGGTCATCACATTCTGTGATTAGCGGACGAACTTGAACCTAGTTTCGGTCGTCCGAAAGACCCATAATGGTCGACCGTTATACTAGCGGTCGTCCGTTTTAGAGAGTCATCACATTCTGTGATTAGCGGACGAACCGAACGCCCTATTTTGGTCGTCCGAAAGGATCATAACGGTCGATCGATGATCTGACCGGTCGCTCGATATTAGACCAGTGGTCGACCGTTACCCAAAACGGTCGTTCATTTTTGGAAGATGATTGGTTATGATTGAATGTCTACACTTAGCATGATTTGAAGTTTGTATGACCTTAAATAGGGTTAAAAGATGCAACATGTATTGAATGATTGTATGTATTGATGAACATGATTAAAAGACGGATTGATGAAGGAGTGGCATTCATATGACCCGGGACCAATCGGTACCCACCTAAGACTCCACCGACGGGTGGGAAAAGACCTCATTGATGAATGAGGATAAAGATCTTGCCTTCGGGGGAGGATAAAGACTGCACCTACGGGGAGGATAAAGACCTCATCCACGGATGAGGATAAAGACCTTATCTACGGGGAGGATTATGATTTATGAGCCATTACCCTTCTCAATCGACAAGATAAGAAAGCATCTGAATAAATATGAAAGATGAAAAGATGTAAAGATGAATGATGAATGACTTAGGATATAAAGACAAATATGATAAAGATGAAGAAGGCACCTATGAGGATGTATTATGAATGTCCACTTGTCACATCATATGATGTTATGAATAAAGATGACAAAGTAAAGTAAGACAAGATCATGATATGCGATAGCGTAATGATAAGATATAATATGCATTAGCATAATGATAAGAATGATGATAAGTTATGATATGCATGATCTAAAGCTTATGATGTTACATGTTATCTTATTTTGCCTTGATGATATGCTCACATGTCATATAGTATGCATAAGTAGCTCATAGCATGCATATGACTTATGTTTTATGATGATGAAATGCATATGCCATGACATATTGAAATCATGTTATAAGATCATAGCATGCATGAGCTTCAACATATTCTAACGGGAGAAATTCTCTGCACCCCATGGATCCGTGCAGGTATGGAGGAGGCTTAGGTTCGACGGCGAGAGCCTCGTGATAGCGACATTGCACATGGGTCTGTCGGGCTATGGTCCAAGTCTTTTACTTATATTATGTTATCATGATGAACTCTTGTAAGAGTGTTTTATGCACGGCTTATGGGCCTTATTGAGTCATGTACTCCACTTGAACTCATTTATCTATGATTGACCCTTTATTGGGTATACGTTAGAGCCTATTAGGCCCATGGGCCAGTTTTGTATCTTGAGATTTAATTATGTTGAAGTCTTCCGCTGTTATGATATTGATGTTTATGTTTATTATGTTTATGTTTCCGCTGCAAGTTTTTATGAAATTAGGTCAAGGTCATATCGATGTAACGTCGTCTAGGGTTCGGAAAAAAATTAAATTAGGGACGAATTTTGAGGACGTTACAGTATGGTATTAGAGCCATAGTTTGACTCTTATGTATAAGTTTTAGAATGTGTAAGCCATTGGTTGGCAAAAGTGTCTAAGTGTAAAGTCCATGTGCAATCGTCATGAGGTGCCACCGAACTTAAAGGTAAATATTATCATATGATTAGCTCATGCTAATGATGTTTTTATATTTGTTTGACTATGAATGTAGATGTCGAGACGGGCAATTATTGATGAAGATTATGAGAGGAACACATTCCTTGATGGATTAATCCGGACAGCACAAAATCTCCAAAGATCCATTGAACCAGATTATTCCAATGAAAGGTTCTTAAGGCTGCAACCTCCGAAGTTTGACGGAGTGGGAGATCCCGAGCTAGCTGAATCGTGGATCGAAAAAATAGGGGACATCCTCAAAGTCATGGGATGCCCTGGAGATCGCAAGGTGATGTATGCAACAGATCGCCTTTGTGGCCAAGCTAAGGCCTGTTGGAAGGCCCGCTTGAAGACTACCTTCGAGAGTGAAGAAGAGGTCGAATGGGAAAGCTTCGTAGAGGTGTTCGAGGCTCGTTTCTTCCCTGATCATGTGAAGGAAAAGAAGAGGGACAAGTTTTTCAACCTCGCCCAAGGTAGTATGACAGTGGATGAGTACGTGAATACATTCCTAAGGCTGGAGAAGTATGGTGATCTCAATGAGAATGAGTTTCGAAGGACAAAAATGTTCATCAATGGACTGAATCCTAGACTGCAACCATGGGTTAGGAGTGATTGCTGCACCATTATGAAGGGCGCGGTAGAACTTGCCGCCGAACATGAAAGAAAGTACAATGAAAGGAAAGATGCTAAAGAAAAAGCAATCAAGACGCATAAGGGAAAAAGCTCAAGGAAAGTTCCATATCACTCCCCAAAGAAGGTGGAGCAAGCAAGGCCGGTCTGCACTACTTGTGGGAGACCTCATGCCAATGAATGCCGCTTTAGGGCCAGGGCATGTCTGCAATGTGACAATGTGGGCCACTACATAAGGGATTGCCTGGAGAAGCAAGGGGGCAACCGAGACAAAGGAAAGATGGTGGTATACCCACCAGGAGCTCTAGCAAGGGTTTTCGCCATGCAAGTGGATGAGGCCACTCAAGAAAATGACATGATCCAAGGTAACATCTTAATTACCAGTCACCATGCAAATGTTCTCTTCGATTCGGGTGCAACACACTCTTTTATATCGCATGCATTTGCTAGCATGCTAGAAGTAAGACCTCTAGTTACAAATTGTCAACTAGAAGTAGTGACTCCCACCGGCATGATAGTCACTAGGAGATATGTTCCCAATGTATCTATAGAAATAGATAGGAAGGATTTTTCATGTGATCTCATATTACTTCCTATGATAGATTATGATGTAATCTTAGGAATGGACTAGTTATCGTATAATGATGCTCGTATGTACTGCAAAGAAAAGAAAGTTTTTATAGGTGACCTACAATGATTAGAGGAATATGTTCCAAGGAAGCCAAGGTGTTAATTTTAGCAACTAAGGCTAGCAAAATGATCAAGAAAGGAGCAAGAGGATTCTTGGCAAGTGTCATCAAGACGGATTCACAACCTAAGACACTTGAATCCTTAGATGTGGTGAGAGAATATCCTGATGTTTTTCGGAAAGACATTGCGGATCCGCTGTCCGTCGGCCGCATCTGTCGCGCGATCCGGCCATATCCGCACGGATCTGCCGTCATCTTCGTCGGGACGAGGTCTACGAGTTCTCCGGCCGCTCTCTCGCCCCCGCCACCGCTCTCTCGCCCCCTCCGCCGCCGTCTCGCCCCCCTCCGTTGCCGTCTCGCCTCGCCCCCCTCCGCCGTCGTCTCGCCCCGCCGCCGTCGCTCTCGCCTCTGCCGCCGCTCTCTCGCCCCCTCCGCTGCCGTCTCGCCCCACGCCGCCGCTCTCTCCCCCGCCGCCGCTCTCTCCCCCGCCGCCGCTCTCGCCCCCCGCCGTTGCCGTCTCACCCCGCCGCCGTCGCTCTCCCACCCCGCCACCGTCGTGCTCGCGCCCTGCCACCGACCGAGGATTGTGCGGCCGCTGACCTCGCCCGCCGATAGGCCCCACCCCCTAGAAGCCTCCGATAATTAGTAAAATTTGTAATTTAAATTAATGATAATTTTGTTAATCTTGTGAAGATAGCCTAATGGCGTACTTGCACTTTGACATTAAGTGCACTTTGATATGGTTTAAGTGCACTTTCACTACTAGAAAAAGGCTGATTACCGACGGTCCAGACCGTCGATAATCAGTCCGAAAGCCGTCGGTAACGCAATTACCGATGGTTTTTCAGTCGGAATTGATTCGTTGGAAAAATGCTCGTCGCAAATCGATTTGCGACGGTTGAAAAAAATTCGTCGGAAATACAGAACCGTCGGAAAAAGTACCGGAAATTCAAACCGTCGAAAGTTTTCGACGGTTGCAATCACCGGAAAATGCCGGCGGATCGAACCGTCGAAGTTCCCGACGGTTGCAACTACCGCAAAAGGCCAGTGGTTCGAATCGTCGAAAGTTTTCGACGGTCGCAACTGTCGAAACTTTCGACGGTCGTCGCAAGCGTCGATCTTTCGATGATTGCAACTGTCGACAAGAATTTTTTAAATATAAAAAAATTAGCAGGCCAAATCCGGCCGTCGGGGCTGGATCCGGGCCGCCGGCATCCGATCCGGCCGCCCGGCGGCCGATCCTACCGCGAGAGGCCGGATCCGCCGCCAGGCAGCCGGATCCGAACGCTCGGTGGCCGGATCCGAACGCCCGGCAGCCGAACCGGCCGCCGGGGGCCGGATTCAGCCGACAGCGGCCTACGACTTGAGAGAGAAAGAGAGAAAGAGAGAGAGAGAGACGCGGGCGCGGGAGAAGGTCGTCGGTGCGGGAGAGGGTCGCCGGTGTAGGCCGGGAGAGGGAGAGGGAGAGGGAGGGAGAGAGATAGAGAGAAGGGAGAGAGAAAGGTGAGGAGGGGGAATGATATATAAGGGTAAAAGATGAGAGAAAGCGGGAAAAGGAAAAAAAGCGGGATAACAAAATTTTAATTACCGACGGCTCCGGCCGTCGAAAATGCAAATATTAACTAATTTTAAAATTACCGACGGTTGTGACCGTCAAAAATATATTTAGTTATATATAATGTTTATTTTTTATTGTACCGACGGTTTGAACCGTCAGTAAATGTTACCGACGGTCGAGACCGTCGGTAATTGCGATGGTTTGGACCGTCGCTAGTTATATTAATAAAATACTTCTCATACAACATTATTATACATTTACCGACGGTTATGATCGTCGAAAATTGCGGCGGATTTTATGACGGATGGATATCCATCGGAAATATCGACGTTCTTAATCGTCAAAAAATTAAATAATAATATAAAAAATATATAATTTAATTTTTTCATTTTCGACGGTCGTAAATCCATCGAAAAAATTAAATAATAATATAACAAATGACATAATTTATTTTTTTTATTTTCGACGGTCGTGACCGTTGGAAAATCCGTCAAAAATTGCGACGGATGGATATCCGTCAGAAATATCGACGTTCCTAATCATCGAAAAATTAAATAATAATATAAATCACTTTCGAGGGTCATAACCGTCGAAAAATTCGTCGAAAATGAAACCATCGAAAAATTCGTCGCAAATTGCGACGGATTTCGAACCGTCGGAAATTGCCCGTCGCAAAATCACGATTTTCTTGTAGTGTTTGATGTGGTTCGAATGTGAACATGATTGCATTCCATTTCATTTGTCGTCAAAGAAGTTGTATGCATTTGCATGTGGTTCGAATTTGAACATGAATGTATTCCATTTCATTTATCGTCAAAGAATTTGTATGCACTTGCATGTGGTTCGATTCTTGTATATGTACTTGAACAAGATTGTTGGGAGGATAAATTTCATTTCATTTGTCTCCAAAGAATTTGTATGCACTTGCACTTTGATGTGGTTTAAGTGCACTTTGATGTAGTTCGATTCTTGTATACGCCCTTGAACATGATTGTCGAAAGGGTGAATTCCATTTCATTTGTCGTCAAAAAATTTGTACGCACTTGCACTTTGATATGGTTCCATTTTTTCTTGTATACATACTTGAACATGATTATCAGAAAGGTGAATTCCATTTCATTTGTCATCAAAGAATTTGTATACACATGCACTTTGATGTGGTTCGATTCTTATATATGAACATGATTGTCGAAAGGGTGAATTCCATTTCATTTGTCGTCCACATATCGCACATCAAATTACAACGTTTGTATCACATACTCGGAACGACGTCGAGCTCATAACCTTCGGAACAATGTTTGTATCTCGGAACGACATCAAGCTCATAACCCTCGGAACGACGTACGTTTGTACAACATCGACATGAATCAAATACATTCCCAAATTACATTTTTCACGAATCAACATCGACATGAACACATTACAATGAATCAATTACATCGACATGAATCAATTACATTCTCAAATTACATTTTTCATGAATCAACATCGACATGAACACATTACAATGAATCAATTATGGCGGCGGCGGGGCGAGAGAGCGAGGTTGAGAGAGCGGTGGCAGGGCGAGAGCACGGCGGAGACGACGGGTGAAAGCACGGCGGCGGCGGGGAGAGAGCAGCGGCTGCGGGGCGAGAGCGGCGGCGGAGGGGGGCGGGAGAGCGGCGGTGGGGGCGAGAGCGATGGCGGGGGCGAGAACGACGGCAGATGGGGGCGAGAGAGCGGCGGCGGCGGGGCGAGACTGGCGGCGGAAAGGGGCGAGAGAGCACGAGGGCGGGCGAGAGCGCGACAGCAATGGCGGGGCGAGAGAGTGGCCGTGGCGGGCGAGAGCACGACGGCGGGGGCGAGAGCGGCAGCGGGTCGAGAGCGGCGGCGGGTCAAGAGACTGGCGGAGGGGGCGAGAGAGAGCCGGCGGGGGCGAGAGAGCAACAGATCCGTGCGGATCTAGCCGGATCCGCATCGGATGCGGCCGATCTCGGTGGCGGACGAAGAAGAAGAAGAAGAGAGAGAGGAGGGAGATCTCGGATGCGGCCGATCTCTTCTTCGATGGCGGAGGCGGACGGCGCCGTGGACGAAGAAGAGAGAGGAGGGGGGCGATTGCGCGGACGAAGAAGAGAGAGAGAGAGGAGGGGGCGATTGCACGGATGAAGAAGAGAGGAAGAGAGAGAGAGAGAGGAGGGCTGCTGCCGAAGTCATTGAAAGAAAAAAGGGTAATCTCGGTCGTCGATCAAGCATCGGACGTCCGAGATAGATCGACATTTGTAGACCGTGGATGAATGATCCAGGGGTCCAAATCTTAGTAGCACCAAGTTGGTAGCATGGGAATTAAAGATGACTTTGTAAGATCAAATCATAAATTTCTCATTATTTCTATTTGTAGTAATTTTTATCCTATTTTTATAATATTATGTTCTTATTTTTTCCTTATGCTACGCAGAAAGTTAGCCATATAATATGTGATCCATACGTATTATCTCTATATTCACTACAAGAAAATTGGCGATTAGCGACCCAACATAGGCGACGCTATTACGTGTCCGTTGTGAAGAATGTCTCATTAGCGTCCAACTAGCGCCGCAATCGGGGGACGCTAAAAATCATTAGCTAGTGGCGTCACACTAGAGTCAAAGAAAATGAGACGCTACTAGCGCCACGTGTTGACGCTATCTCGATGTTATTAAGGCGCGTGGTTTTCGGCTGTGCGTACAAGATGTGCGTTGCTAAGTCGATGCGCAAGGGGCGCTAGCTCTGAGGCGATATTCCGACGCCCATGAGTCACTATTTTAGGCGCTAGGAAGGCGCTGAAGTGACGCAAATATGAAAGTGTATGCGTCGCCAATGAGACGCTAATATGGCGCTAAGTACGATATTTTTAACGCAGCATCGACAGCCTTTGTGACGCAAATGCGACTTTATGGAGTCGCTAATTGCAAATTTTTTTTACCCATCCAATCCTTATTTTTCCCCTTCCCACACCGTACAATTACATAATGCATATAAAAATGCATTGATATTCATCACAGACAATATAAAAGCATCATAGACATAATATCTAACATAAGAATACGAAAAGTAATAAACCGAACTAAAACTATATGTATATCTAAATCTATAAGTAACAAAAGCATAGTTTGTATTCATGGTTTGTTTCTATCATAGGTTTGGGAGTTATTGTTATCATTCCGGACGTTCGACCCACGTGCTCGGTCCATGGCCTCGCAGGGATGAATTCTGCGTCAGGATCAATCCCTGAATCGCCTGCAATAGCGGAGTCAACTACTGACAACTGCTGCGACACCTGCTGCGATATCTGCGCTGATAACTGCTGCGATAGTTGCGTCATTTCAGGTGCAGCGGATGAGCTCGGAGCAGATGCACCTTTTGCATATCCTCCGATCGTCTTAAATATCTAAGCGGCTGTGCCGAGGCCACGTAAGTATCTCCTCATGTCGTGCCGGCCACCTCCTCCCAAACAACAGGGTCCTCTACGAAATAGAAAAATATACAATCATATAATATATAAATTATATATCAAGAAACACATAAATTAAAAACATGACTAAACCAACGAAAAAACATTACCTGGTGGCTGAGTACTCGGATCATCTCCATACTTTTCAGCCATTTTAGCATTATACTCATCCTAAAAAAATTAAATATTGTGTATTTCAAAAATAGTGCACTAACGTTAGAAACCAAATGACCATGTCATGAGACTTACCAGAAGCCTACGAGCAGTGGGCGTGACTAAGTCATTTGTCTTCTGGCTTTTATGCGTGGCCTCATAGACCACACGAAAGCTTACGGGGCCATCTTTTTTCTCCTCCTACAATAAAGTTTCAAATTTGGTAACACAAGTATAAGTCAAAAGTTTGATAAATTGAATTTATATGTAAATTACCATGCACCGTCGATGCTCGTCAAAACGCATCGACCCTCCTGTGTGGATGTGGGCCTCGGGCTTCAAAAGATGGTTAACTCTTGCCTTTTCTGACTTCCTTTGCCATCGTTCATCCGTCCTTTGTGAACATCAAATACTTACACTTTCAAAAACTATAAATTTAATAAAAATAATTTAAAAGTAAACATACTTACCACTCCTATATAAGGACTCCCAAATCGAGCGCCTAATACGCCTTGCGTATTTTTGTATGCCCTGCTCCAAAGTGAGGCGGGCGAATGTGATGACCTTGCGAAACTTGTATAATCGATTTCGGAGGCGTTTCACAACGACCTCCTCAAAAGCTCTCCGGATCGTCCCTAAACTAAGATCCGGATGAAACTGATTTAACTCCTACAAAATACGTTAAAACTTAGTACTTTTAAAATAATATAAATCCAATTATGTAATCCAAATAGAAGAACGTACCGTAAAGGCTCGAAAGTTGTCATCCCGCACTTGAATTGGGACATCTTTTCAGGATCCCGCCTTTTCCGGCAAGTGGGAAAGAACGGGAGCACTGATATCCCACACGGTATTAGCGGGTATGAAAGTGGTCCTGCCAATTATAAAGAAGAATTAATTTTCAACGATAACCAAAACTATAATAAAATTTGTACAACTTATTTAACTTACGGTCGAGCAATATTATTCACAGTGACCACCCCATTATCGTGTGACCCCTCTTCATCACTCGAAGAGGAATCATCATTCGGTACAACTGGGGTAGGCTGTGAAGGTCCGACATCATCTACGGGCCCTAATACATAATAAATCATTAGTGTCATACCAAATTAAAATTATGATAATTGATAGATGTATAGTAATGTTCTCACCTCGATTGATGTGTACCGCAGCATGATCAGTGACAGTCCGCTCGTCTGAATGAATTGAGCTAGGTGCTTGTGCTATCGGCGGTGTAGCAACTGACATTATTAAAAAGTAATTAATATAATTAATTAAGAAATGTCAATAATAATAAATATACCACCTGGCGTAAGATGTCGCTCGCCAACGCTAGAATGTGGTGAAGCGTCTGGTATTCTCGGCGGTGACAGTGGGTAGCAACTGCCATCATAAGAAAATACATAAAATTTGGCTCATATTTAAAATTATGGAATATACAAAAAATAACTTGGTGCAACATGACGATCGTCGTCGTGTGATTGAGACGTCTCGACTATGTTCCTCATCGATGGTGGAACAACTATCACAAAAGCAAAATATTTAAAAACTTTATCTCCTACTGTGTATCGCCTACAGTGTATCACGTATCTAGAGTGATATGCTGAGCAGACCCACCAATGGATCGCCTATTATGTGACGATCCGACTACATGCCCCGTCGGCGACGAAAGAACTAATATTATTAAAAAAAGAATTTAACTATTATAATCAACTATAAATAAGCAGCCGACAATAAATATATTACCTAGTGGTTGTGATGGCTGACTCATCAGGAGTGAACGCCTGGAAGAGCGAGATGACCCAGATGCTCGACCCCTAGTAATCATGACTGAAAAAAGAAAGAAACTTCTCTTATTATCGTTAACCATATATAACTTAAAAAAAGTAAAAAGCTTATGTCATTAGAATAACTACGGGATTCATTCGCTTGTTTCGTATTCTGATTCATTTTCATCATCTTCATCATCGTCGCTATAATCTTGTTTCGAGTCATTGTCAACGAAATTATCAAAGTTCACATCCAAGAGGTCATTTGAATTGAACTCTTCCATTGGCTCAGCGTCATCGACCAATTAAAAATTCTCAACTCCATCGGCCACATCAATCATGTCATTCACTCTATCTTCCTGATAGTAATTGTCCATGGGCACATCGTTGTGTACGGATGATGTTTCATTATCATCTACCATTATTTCTGCTAAGAATAGTCTACTCCTCACCTTGCATGACGCTCACCATTCATCATTGGTTCTTTTCGATGGATGCTTAGTGTAATACACTTGTTGTGCTTGTTCTGCCAATACGAATGGATCGTATGATTGAAATATCGACCGAGAGTTAATATTCATCAATTTAAACTTTTGATCGATCCGAACTTCTTTCTCTGGATCGAACCACCGATATTTTAGCACCATGACTTTGTTAGATTTTCCCAAATAAGACAATTCTAGGATGTCTTCTATAACACCGTAGTAATCAAAGTCGTTGTCCCCGTACATGCTTTCTATAGTACATATGCCGCTATTAATAGTTGAACGTTGTCAACTATATTCTTTTGTATGGAAACGATATCCATTGACTATGACGCCGCAGTAGCCAAGAATTTGTTACTTCGGTCCATGATCGAGATCTCGTATTTTGTTCTCTATGACAGAGCCATTAATAACCTACAAAAAAAATTAACTAAAAACTTTATTAAAAGTTACGAACTTATAACAATTAAGAACAAGCTAAAAGATTTCTCACTTCACATCTCAACCAATCGGCAAAATGTTCGTCTTGTAGTTTCAATAACTCATCATTTGTAACTAACGGATTGATTTCTCGCTGTAATTCTTCGAATCTTCTGAATTCATAGTTTTCAATTAATGCAATCATATAGCAATAATTAACTTTAAATTATATAACAAATTAGAACAAATTATCTTACTCGAGATACGGTGTCACTTCGCTACAATTTGCAAGAACATAATTCTCAACGGAGTTGAGATCTCTGTCATTCAAGATAACTTTGCGTCCTGCACCAAGAAGTCGACATGTGTACTTGATGATGGATAGAATATTCATGTCAACTTCTCCTTCACCACCATCATCATTTTTTGGAACTTGGGTGTGTCGTGATTGTATGTGTGACTCAAAGTATTTTGAAGTGAAGTTTGACACCTCCTCAATGAAATATGCTTCACATATGGAACCTTCAATTTTTATCTTATTCTTCGTCTTTCTTTTCAAATATAACATGCACCTTTCGAAAGGATACATCCATCGATATTGAACCGGACCCACAATTTTTGTTTCATATGGTAGATGTACAATCAAATGTTCCATCACATCAAAGAAAGAAGGTGAAAATATCTTCTCAGCCTTGCACACGGTAATCACAATAGAAGCCTCTAACCGAGAGATGTCTTCTTTCCGAATGATGGATGCACAAAGCTCTTTAAAGAACATAGAGAATTCTGTTAAAACCTCATAGATGTCATTTGGCAAAAGTTCTTTAAAGACAATTGAAAGCAGCCTTTGCATAAAAATATGACAGTCATGACTCTTCATCCCTGTATCTTTCCATTGTCCAAGTTAAAACAACGAGATATGTTTGATACATATCCGTCGGGGAATTTCAATTGCTTTACCCAGTCAAAAATCACTTTTCTTTGATCATTGCTCAAGACATAAGTAGCTTTTGGATTTTTGCATTTATCATTTTGAAGATGAATGATATCTGACTCTAGTCTTTTGCATATTAATTTCATGTCTTCGCGAGCCTGTATGCTATCTTTTGTTCTTCCTTTAAGATCCATAATAGTATTGAAGATGTTGTCAAATACGTTCTTCTCCACATGCTTGACATCCAAGTTATGACATACCAAGTTTGAAGACCAGTAAGGCAACTCCAAAAAAATACTTCTTTTCTTCCAATTATGTTCACTTCCAAATCCAATTTGCTTGTAACTATCGGACTTCGGTCCGAATGAGACTTCGCTAAGCTTGTTTACTTGCTCTAGCAATTCTTGTCCCGTCAAATGAGTTGGAGACAAAGTGTTCTCGGATGTATTCTTTTTAAATGAGTTTCGATCACAACGCATCGAATTCTTCAATGGGACAAGCAAGTTTTCCTTTTGTGCTCCAACTAAACCAGCAAACTTTTCTATAGTTTTTCAAATAAAATAATTTTGTATTCTTTCCACATATGGGACAAGCAAATTTTCCTTTTGTGCTCCAACCACTCAATATTCCATATGCTAGAAAAATACTTATGGTCCACATTAATGCGGCTCTCATAATGAAATTTTGCTTTTTAAATTTGTTATAGGTAATCACGCCATCCTCCCACAACAACTTGAGTTCATCAATCAAGGGTCTTAAGTAAACATCTAAATTTTTACCAGGAGATCGAAGACCCGAAATCATACAGGTAAGCAATATATTCTCTCGTCTCATACACATGCTTGGAGGCAAATGATAAGGTGTCACAAAAATTGTCCAATATGAATAAGCAGTGCTTGATGAGTCAAATGGGTTGAAGCCATCGGTGCAAAGTCCTAATATACCATTGCATGATTCTGCAGAAAAAGCCGAATAAAGTGCATCAAATCGTCTCCATGCCTCCGCATCCGAAGGATGTGTAATTGAATTTTGATCTTCACGTGCCCCTTCTCTGTGCCACCTCATAAATGATGTAATTTTTTCAAAAAAAAAATAGTTGTAATCTTGGAACAATCGGAAAGTATCTAAATATTACATTTGCCACATTTTTTTCGAACTTTGGGAATTCTTTTTCGGCTTGAATATGGGCTCGCCACAAATAGAACAACTTATAAGTGAGTTATTTTTCTCGTAGTACAACATGCAATGATTGCGGCATGCATCAATCTTCTAATATTCCAACCCTAAATCTCTCAACAATCGTTTGCACTTGTAAAAATGTCCCGATAATTTCTCCGAAGATGGAAGCATGCTCTTAATAATGGCAGGCATCCAGTCAAAACAACTTTCGCTCATATTAAATTCTGATTTTAAGTTCATTAGTTGTGCCACTACAGAAAGTGTAGTTTGCTTCACGCATTCATCCCATAAAGGTTCATATGCTTCTTCGAGAAGATTATAAAACTTAGAAGTCGAAGGATTCGGGTCTTCTTCAATCAATGTTTTGCCAACATTTTCTTCTAACATTGCATCTCGGATCATGTCCCTGTACGGATTGCTCGAGTCGCCCACAACGGTATATACATTACTTGTTTCTTTAGCCCATCTTTCTTCGCCATGAAATAACCAATTGGTGTATGTCAGTAAGAAACCGTTGTAATATAATTTCTTCTGCACATCATATCTTACTTTCCACTGATAACATTTGCACTTCCGACATGGACATAAGATTTCGCCATATGAAGAAGTAATACCTTCATTTTGATATGCCACATTAATAAATTCATCAACACCATCCTTATATTCTTCAGTTATGATGACATGTTTATCCTTCTAACGATGAATCCAATTATGATCTGGCTTTATCATTTCTGTAACGGACAATATTAAACCATATGTCAATAAATTCGTGTACTTGAAACGTGTGTTTTGAACTTACGAAGTTCAAAATCACATGTTTTAAGTATTTCATCGTCGAATCATAATCTCATTTTATCACCAAGAATGTGGAAGTACATCCTTAGTAAAATTTATGAGAACATGATCAAAAAGATGTTCTAGAATTATGAAAAAAAAGTTTAACTTAACATGCATTACTAACTTAGTACATCCTTAGTAACTAACTTAATAATAATAGTTTCAAGTAATTAAGTAGTATTTAACTTAACATGCATTACTAACTAACTTAACAACAAAATAATCAAGTAATTAAGTAGTATTTAACTTAACATGCATTAGTTCATAACTTTCAAGTAATTAAGTAGTATTTAATTTCATGCATTAATAATTAACTTAACATGGTGGCAGGCTAGTACCTTCTTAACTGGTGAGGGATGGCGGTGGAGGAAGGCGATGGGCGACGACCGATAGAGGAGCACAGTCGGTAGGCAGACGAGGCAAAGGGAGGAGGAGGCGTCGGTGGAGGCGGAGGCGGAGGCGGACGTCGGAGTGGTGGCGGAGGGCAGTGGAGGAGGCGGAGGCAGCGGTGGAGGGCAGCGGAGGGGCACGACGGAGGTGGCAGAGGGGCGCGGTGGAGGAGGCGATGGAGTAGGTGGAGGGGCGTGGTGGAGGAGGCGGAGGCGGAGGGCGGACGTCGGAGGAGGAGGCAGTGGAGGCGGAGGGGCACGGTGGAGGAGGAGGCGGCGGTGGTGGCGAAGGGCGGCAAAGGGCGGCGGAGGTGGACGTCGGCGCAGTGGAGGAGGCGGCGCAGGAGGAGGGCGGCGGTGGAGGCGGAGGCAGCAGAGATAGAGGCGGAGGAGGCTGAAGGCGTCGACGGTAGAGGCGGAGGCAGCAGAGGCAGAGGCGTCGGCGGCGGAGGGCAGCGGAGGCACCGAGCGTTGGGCGTCGGAGGAGTCGATCGTCGACGTCGGGCGTCGGGCATCGGGCGTCGGGTGTCGGGCGTCGGAGGTCGGGCGTCTTGGGTGGAAGGTAAAACAGTTAAATGAAAACGAAGAAGAAGGGTTAGGGATTTAAGTAAATTTTTTAGCGTCTCCCCAGGATGCGACGCTACGTAGACGCAATGTAGGCGCCGCTTCTATCAAAATTTGGCCAGTGCGGCGCTATGGAGAAGCTAATGTGTCACTAAGCTAATGTAGCGACACCATAGCGTCATAGGGGCGTCGCCATAGATTTAGCGTCCCACAAATGTGACACTAGTGCGACACTAATTAATAGTCTTTTTCAAAATTTCTACTATGTATGTAATTTTATTTATCAATATAGCGTCTCATCGCATTGTGCCCCGTTCCAATTGTTTTATTTCCTTCCGATAATCTATTATGTATGTATATAAAATTATAAATCTATATGTATATGTGTATATAACAAAATTTTGTGTGTGTGTGTATATATATATGTAATATATGCGTATGAATATGTCTACGTGTGGGAGATTAAATATTATAAATCTATCATGTATGTATGTTTATATGTATTATAAATATATATATGTATGTATATGTCTATATATGTGCGAGTCATATATAGATAACATGTATATGTATACGTATTCGAAGTGAATATATGTGTATATGTTTATATGTGTGAGATTAAGTGATAATAATATGTATATATGTACTTATTATATATAAGTATAAGTATATACGCGTATTTATATGTCTATATGTGCCCGATTAAGCGAGAGAGATAAAAAGTCGACTACGGAGGCGCAATACAGACGCTATTGAGTCGCTAGGTACTTTTAGCGACCCCATCGCGCCGAACTAGCATCTAAAACCTTGTCGTGTCTCAAGTTGGCGACGCTACAGAAACGCCAATAGTGTCACCATAGCGTCGACATCACCGACGGCTCTTGTTAGATGCGAAGTGAACGCTGTTGAGTCTCCACGATGACGCTAAAATGGGATAATTTGTAGCAAATCACTCTCTAATTCAACCATCGCAATTTCATGATTAAGTATATAATAATAATATATGGATAATTAAGATATTATATATATTGTATGTATAGTTAACATAAATAATATAGGTAACAAATTATATATTTAGGAACACTCCTATCATGTAAAAATATATATATATATATATATAATCATGTAATACATATATATAATATGGGTAATTATGTAGGAATACATATATATGTTGATAATACTAATATAACATTTAATTAATTTATTGATTAACATATAGTATATATAATATATAGGGTTTAAATATAAAACAAATAGCGATATAAATATAGATAATTTATGAGTAGTTGCCAATAATCACATTCGCGTCTACATAGCGTCGCCTAAGCCTGTGACGCCATATAGTGTCGCTTTAGAGCCGCAAGGCTTGCAACGCGAGATTGGCGTCGATCGTGATCGACACGAGAACGGCGCTAGGTTCTGCCGTGCATTTTCGCTCCGTGGCGCATAATAATAGCGTCTACGTAGTGTCTCTATTGCGCCAGCGTTAGCGTCTATTTCATGAATAGCTAAGAATATGCTAATGAGACGCTAGCGAGAGGCAAATAGTGTCCCGTTGTTGTGACGCAAAGTGAACGCCATAAAGGCGCTAGTGGCATCTATGTAGCGTCACCTCTTATGCAACGCTATTTTGCGTCGCTAAGCGCCCATTTTCTTGTAGTGATTTATAACATTATTTGAAATATTATTTTGTTTAATGAAAATCTTCTATGCTATAATGATATGGTCAAACTATGTGCAAAATCAAATAAAGAATTTAAAATATGAGAGCAAAGAAAAAATAATAGATATTTTATTCAGAGGAATTTATCAGGTATAAAATTTTTATCAGAAAATAAAGTTGGAGAAAAGACATTCACCCCAAAAATGACATTGACTTCATAATAATTTTTACAATGATTATAAAAAATGCTAAGGTCAATAATTTTTCATGTCATATTTTTTCTTAAGAAATCAATATTCTCATGTGGCTCTTTCATGCATAACAAATGAAGCAAATAATGTAGTTTATAGAAAACTATTTCGTAATTTAATATAAATTTATAATGAAGTTCATATTCTTTAATGTATTACCTTTTCATTTACATTAACATAATTAGCAAGAGTCGTGCCTCGGGTTCATAGACTAGTATATAATTAAAAAATGTGAACATGTGAACAGTCTAGGAGAAGATGCCATTTGTAATATTTACTTGTATATTATTATTTATTTAATTTGAAGAGTCCAAATGTAATTTCACACAATGTTTATGAGGTTGATAATAAGTGTTAAAAAAACTTTATTCTAACTCTACTTAGACTTATTTTAGACGACCTAATATATTACCATATAAAATTTATAATAACAATGAATAGATTTATTAAAATATCAATTTAAATCGTACTATTATTTTATAATCAGATAATTATTTAAAATGAAAATAATTGATACTAATATGCTATGCGAGACTGTGGATTTTCTTCTCTTTTTGATTTCATATGCTTAGAATATTTGAAGTTCTTTTTTTATTAAACTTGATCTAATTATATATTAACCTGACCCGACTTCTAACCCCCATCCGTTCCTTTGATGCAATTTAGCAAGGACATAAAATATATCTCGAAGCACTATCAATAAAAAGCACTTCTTTAGAACCAATTTTATCATCGTTTTATTTTTTCACCAACTTTTATTTTTCAGTTTCTGTAAATAGCATATTTTATCTTGATCAAGGCATTCAAGATGATTCCATAATAGCAACATTCAAGTTAAGCTAGCTCATTTTTTCAGATGAATAAAATATTCACTATTCAATCTTGATACAAAAATTCAATTGAGCTCAATGGACGATGGAGCTGCCCATCGGCTTCGGAATTATTCCAAAGGTAATAATGAATAATTAGCTAATACAGAGAGCACGGAAAACAACTATTTATGTATACAACAAAAAGGAACTTTAGCAAACTTTTATTGGAAATTCAAAGAACACATCACACAAAGAAAGAGTGTGGACATGGATCACACAAAGAACCTAGTTTTAGCAGTTCCTTCACCTATATATGTATACAACACATATGTTAAAAAAAATGGATGTACATTTTCTTTCTAGGATCCTCATCTCACTTATCCTAATTATTTTAGTTTCCATGTTCATCTTAGTTTTGTTTATGTTGGCAATATGGTCCTTCAATCGAATTTGGCGTGGCCATGTAGCCTCTACTACTACCACTGTCCCGGAGCACGAGCACGAGCACGAGTGGCCGGAGGTATCCCGGTACCTCCGGCCGCTCATGCTCGTGCTCTTGCTCCAGGACAGTGGTAGCAGTAGAGGCTACATGGCCACTCCAAATTCGGATAAAGGACCATATTGGCAACATAATCAAAAGTAAGATGAAGATGGAAACTAAAATTATTAGGATAAGTGGGATGGGGACCCTAGAAAGAAAATTTACATCCATTTTTTTTTCTGTGTTGTATGTTGTATGTGTTGTATACATATATAGGTGAAGGGACTGCTAAAACTATAGGTTCTTTGTGTGATCCATGTCCACGCTCTTTCTTTGTATGATGTGTTCTTTGAATTTCCAACAAAAGTTTAAGTGGCTAAAGTTCCTTTTTGTTGTATACATAAACAGTTGTTGTATACATAAACAGTTGTTTTCTGTGTTCTCTGTATTAGCTAATTATTCATTATTATCTTTGGAATAATTTTGAAGCTAATGGGCAACTCCATCGTCCATTGAGTTCATTTGAATTTTTGTATCATTAAAACATAATTATCCTAAAATGGTCGGGGCATAGACTTGTCAGCCATTGATGGAGGGCAAAAAACTCTATAAATCATTGATATGAAAGCGAGTGACCAAGCGCCAGATACGGGCCTTCCCTCCTATGCCCAGGTCTTAGCTACATAGGCCTCGGGGAATGTATGTCCAAAGATGAGGGAATGCCTCTGCAAGTGAGTCCTCGGGACCAAGTATGCTGTTAGAAGGAGAAATCCTCCCTGAGCCCGCGAGGTAAGATGGTTTCCCTCCCATAGCAAGTATAGAAGATCGAGCACCAAAGACTATCTTTCGACCCCATTATCCGTCTGAGCCACCAGGCTAGGAGAGTCCCAATTGGCGCACCGAAGATCCCAAACTCCCAAGCCTCCGGAGGAGTTGGGCCGGCAGATGCTGCCCCAATCAACTAGATGAACTCCGCTTTGCTCAGGAGCTCGTCCTTGCTTGAAAAAATTGCTCTTGAGTGAATCAATTCGTCCGAGTACCAGAGCCGATAGTGGTAGAACTGTCATATAATAGTGTCAGGTGGCACTAAGCGTAACAAGATGAGATGGCCACCATGTGATAGAAGACGTGAGCTCCAGCCGTGAAGTTTGTGCTCAATGCATTCGATGATCGGGGTCCACCTCTGAAGGTGATGTGACGGTCAGAGAACGAAAGTCCCAAGGATCAGGAGGGTATATTACTATCTATTTATTGACAAATAATCCTTGGAAAACATCTGTTGTACTTGATCATAGGGACGACGAAAGTATAAAAGTAAAGTTGAGAGTTCATCTATACGAAGAAAGTTAGAGAACAATACAAATATAACGAGTATAATTGGAGGATTCTTTGTCAAAAGTACTCGAACTTCATATACATGTTATTGGCCATTGGTTATAAACTGAAATGTTCAATCAGTCTAATTGTTTTTCTTCAGTAGATAGTCATCATCTGTTATCTAATATTCTAAGCATATGAAATCAAAAGAGAAGAAAATCCACAATCTCACATAGCATATTAGTATCAAGTATTCTAATTTTAAATAATTATTTCATTATAAAATAATATTACGATTTAAGTTGATATTTTAATAAATCTATTCATTGTTATTATAAAATTTATATGGTAATATATTAGGTCGTCTAAAATATGTCTAAGTAGAGTTAGAATAAAGTTTTTTAACACTTATTATCAACCTCATCAACATTATGTGAAATTACATTCGGACTCTTCAAATTAAATAAATAAATAAATAATAATATACAAGTAAATATTACAAATGGCGTCTTCTCCTACATACATAATACTGTTCATATATTCGCATTTTTAATATATATATATATATATATATATATATATATATATATATATATACACATTAGTGCTAAGCCCCGTATGGCACATATACGGTAAAAGTTAATTAGTATATAATTATTATACTATAATTTTAAAACTTATAAGATATTTTTTAACCAAAAAAGTTCATAACTGAGTCAAACTACTTTAAAGAAAATATTGACGATATTAAAAATAAATTGAAAGCAAAATTTTTAACATTATAGCATAATTGTATTACATCATCTTTACTTGTTTGTGCGTGTGCGTGTGGGTGTGTGAGCATATAGGTATAGATAATAATTTTTATCATTATATTCTTACTTACAAAATACAAGTCTTTTAATAAAATAACTATTTTTTTAAAAATATGACATATAATATCTCCATTTATTTTAAAAGATATTATCCACATTTAATTAACCTCTCAAATTGAATTAGCTTATTTTAAAATTAATTATTATCCAATCATGATATTACTATATATAAAATTATTGTTTTCGCAAACTATTTTGAAAAAAATGATTTGATATAAAAAAATATATTGCATCTTTTAAATCATATTGAAAGGAAAATTTAAAAGATGACAGTAATTATATTAAACATATATATATATATATATATATATATATATATATATATGTATACGTTTGTATAGAGATATAAGATATTAAAAGTATAATATTATGAATGTTAGAACACTTGTTTTTTATTATAATATTTCGTACGCTTTAAAGGATTCTTTTATTCTTTTATACGTGTAATTAACAGGTATTCTTGTAGGGATGCATTAAAGGATTATTACCTCATGGAGATCACATCCTCCACATCTGAGCAAAAAGCCATACAATCTTGGCCAAGTCCAATGGTGTATTTCCTTCACTTCACTTGCCCCATCAAAGTCCTCGAGCTGTTCCTACAATGAGCAAGACAATTATTCTAGTAAGAAACTAAATAAATGCCTAGAAAAGGATCTCCTAAAAAAAACTAGAAAGGAAAATGTTGGATGACAATCATGGAAATACAACGTAACTAATTATTATAATCAAAATATAAGTAATTTAACCAATTATAATCAATGTATTCTCATATGTTAAAATTAATCCTAAATTCCTAATCATATACTACATTTCTAAACATAACTAATCATAATCATAATATAATTTATATAACTAATCCCAACCACCTTCAAGCAGGAAAATGATTTTGGTGAATTGAACAATTCTTTAATGCTTCTGATGTCGTTTTTTTCTTTTTCTGTTGACTTGATTTATTTGGTTGGATTAAAATTTTGTGTGACATAGAAAAAGAAATAGCGAGTCTGCCCAACAGGCTAGCCGTGGGCATAAAAATAAAGGAATAAAAAATATGTTATTTTCGAAATTTTCAAGAAAACAAAAATATCTCATAGTAAAAGTTTGTTGATTAAATTTAAAAGTTTCAACTCATTTTACTAGAAGTAAGATTCTTTGTTCAGTTAAAATATTTATAGGCATACAAATAAAATGAGATTAAAGTCCAAAGAAAACTCATTTGATTAGAAATAGAATCTTTGCTTAATTAAATTATTTTGCAAATCTAATTTTATTAGAAGTAGGATTTAAGAAATATGTTATTTTTAAAAAAAACTTTAATTATATAATAAGATTTAAACATCTTAAGAAACAAATATAGCCTATTATTATTATTGGATTTTTTGTTTAATAAAATAAATTTTATAATAAAATATTTGATATAAGGTAATATTATATATATATATAACTATAAAAATAAAAGAAGATTAAATCTAGAAGTTAGAACTAATTTGATTAAAAGTAAGATTTTTTTGTTTGATTAAAATATATTTAAGAATAAAATAAAAGAAGATTAAATTTAAAGGTAAATAAATTTGATTAGAAGTAGATTTTTTTTATTAAACAAAGAAATATATTATTTTTTGAAATTTAAATTATATAATAATATTTGTGTGTGTATATATAATATAACTTATTATAATTCTCATGATTTTTCAGAAAATAAAAGTTATCTTATAATAAAAGTTTATTATATAAGGTAATAATAAAAATGTGGCATAGAAGATCAGCAAACAACATACAAACAATTTTTTTACGGGTAAGAACATACAAACAAATTATTGCATTGAAAATGAAAAGGCTTGATGAATTACCTTCTCAAGTTCATGACTCTGGTAGCTTCCATCACAAGTGAGATTTGTGAATGTCTCCATTTTTTCTCTGCCATCCTTCTCAACGGAACTAAAATGAATATGAAAAATTAAAGCCTCTATTAATTATTTTGATTATTCATTTGCACAAGTATAGCCAATGAAGTTTTGGGAGAAGCTTTCAAGATTAAAGCTGTTTCATCCGCATTTCTCCACGAGAATCGATCGTTGGAGAAGTGCTTATATCGGCATAATGACCACGTTGGTCACTAACTAACATCTCCAACTTGACCAATACGGTCATGCAACACTTACGTTATTCATGTAATGTTATTGCAACTTTAATACTCCCACTCTCCATGAGGTATTAGTTTGGAGATAAACATATATTTGACTCATATATTCTTATGCTTTTTGCAATGCAGTAACTTTTAAATTTCCGGGAGGTATACTCTCCTTCTCTATCTATCCTTAAACACTTAATTGGTCTTCTCAATCCTTTTTCTACCTCTATTTTATATCTCTTGAAAGTTTCAAAAGCTTCATCTTTTCTTTCTAAGAGATAAACATAACAATATTTAGAATAATCATCAATGAATGTAATGAAATATTACTTATCTCTGTATGTAGGAACACTCAATGATCCACAAATATCAAAATGAAGTAATCCTAACAATTCCATCGACCTTGTCCTAGTTGGAAAGGGCGTACGAGTCATCTTGCCGGTCAAGCATTAAGTTGTACCAGATATGTTAGGCATTAAGTTCAATTTGATTATTTTATCAATTTTAGAGTTTCTTGAGTGTTCTAATCTCATACCAAAGATCAAAATCAGACACATAACATAGAGTATACTCAAAATGACCATTCATTGATTTATTATTATTTACAGACAGACATAATAAGTCGCGTCCTGATACATATTTTTCCATGGCATAAACATTTTTTGTCTTTGCCAATCACACGACCATTATAAAATCTAACTTCTAAATTATTCTGTAGTAGGTTTGGGATGGAGATTAAGTTTTGCCGAATTCCTAGTGCGTACAAAACTTCTTAGAGTATCATGAATTTGTCTCCAACGTCAAGCTTGTACTTTCCAACACCTTCAAAGTCCAAGTAAGTGTTATTTCCCATGTAGATACTTCGCTCACCCTTTTGCAGTTCTTTGAATTCAATCATACTTTCTTTTGTCTTGGCAATGTGGTGAATTGCTACAGAATCAATCCAACACCCTTCTATGTTTGTCATTGCAGCATTGCACTCAACGACGCCTAGGAATGATGTCTTGTTTGAACTTGCTCATTTACTCTACTGTCCATTACGTTGTGGATCCTTAGTTTGGCTATGTCCAAATGTCGTAGAATAATTGAATATAAAATGACCAAATTTTCCACAACCATAAGAAGCTCCACGTTGAGTCTTCTTGCCTTTGGGCTTGAATTGTCTTCTATTCGGTCCGAGATTCCTTTTGTGATGAATAGCATGAGCTTCATCCTCTTGCCCCTCTTCATTTTTTTCTGCATAAATTTTTTTTATTTTCTTCTTTCCTTTAGTCATGTCTTGTTCAACTGTCAAGATGAAAGGCAATTGTGCCACTTGTTTGATAGACTCATTCACATGAACAACAGTCACAATCATATCAAATGTAGATATAAAATTATTCATGACTGTTGTTATCTGTAGGGGTTCAGATAAGGGGCATCCTACATTTTCCAAGTCTTTGACCATCATTGTTATTTGATTGACGTGTTCTCATACATTATCATTTACTTTCATTTTACAAGCAGTGCATCTATGTAATAGGAACATTATGTTCATATCTCTTTTGGACGTGTACTTATCTTTTAAGGCATTCTAAAGTTCTTGTGCACTTTTATGTGTTTAGAAAACTCTGATGCAATTATCTTCCATCTCCGTATACATTAGTATGAAGATTGTTGCTTTCTTATCATTCAGCTTTCATTGTTCTATTGTTATGAGCTAAGTTTTGTTTATATGTAGCATCTTCTGAAAACGTTGGGATAACATTATCAACATATTTTCACAAATTATCATGAATTAGTTCATACCGAATTTTTCGACTCCACATATCATAGTTGGTACTATTAAAATGTGCCAATTTGACTAATTTAGCGGCAACCAATTTTGACATTATTCTTTTTATCTATAATGTCAAGCCTGTTCAAGAAATAAATTTGAATAAAAAAACTTTAAT
This sequence comes from Pontederia crassipes, assembly GCA_030549335.1. Taxonomy (NCBI): domain Eukaryota; kingdom Viridiplantae; phylum Streptophyta; class Magnoliopsida; order Commelinales; family Pontederiaceae; genus Pontederia; species Pontederia crassipes. Next base: position 11,595,816 of record JAUKPH010000017.1, read on the forward strand.
TTTAAATTTCTTTATATTTGAAATTTGAAAAGTAGATATTGAATTTAAGTTTCAAAATAAAATTTTAGAATTGAAATTTCAAAGAAAACCTAAAAAATGTTTTTTAAATGAAAATTCGAAAAAAATTAATTTTAAAAAAATGAATTCTAATTAAAATTATAATAAATGTAATTCAGAAATTAAAAAAATTGAATTCAAAATTGAAAATTCCGAAATTTTAAATTAGATATATATATTTTAAAAACTTCAAATTTAAATTTCAAAATTTAAAATTCGGAAAAGTTCAAAATTTTTAAAAATAAATTCGAATTTTTAAAAGAAATATATTTTTAATTCAAAAAAAATTAAAATGCAGTTTTTCTTTTTACAAAGATTTAAATGTATGTATATAGAAGAAATAAATCCCCAAAAAATATTCAAGAATTTGTGGCTAATAGAGAGTAAGAATTCTAATAAGAACCTGACAATTATAATCAATAATAATTTGCAACATGCATACAGGTAGACAGTAATTGTGCTGCCATCATATGACCATAACTAAGAATAGATAAAAGTCTAATCACGAGAGATTTCAATAAGCATATGACTATGAGTGATATCAATGAGATTAAAAGAATGGTATACAAAAAATAAATCAATAATAGCTTCGCAAAAAAAAATTCAGAAATGATTGGGATTTACAAAAAAACAGCCGAAAAGATACGAAAAAAAATATTTTTCAACCAATAATAATGAGTTATTATAGGTTGAGGCCCCAAAAAATAATATTTAAAGATTTCAACTAATAGTGTCTGCAGATCTATTGTTAAAAAAAAGATTAACAAATCAAATCTCAATCTGTGAAAAAAGAATAGATCAGCTTTAAGCGGTCAACCTAACGTGCCGGATGAGAGGTTTTATTTCTTCAAATAAATGGCAACATCCAGATTTCATCAAACAAAACTAGATCGAAAAGCAGTAGCGCTCAAATTTTGATTATAAAAATTATAAATTAACATGGATCTACGGTTGGGATTTGTTTAAATTGACAGATCAAGTGCTACAGTGACGTTTACTGTTTATCTTCTTCCTTGGGCAAGCATGCGCGTACCTTTCACCGAAGCAAAACAGGGGACGCTGGAAGGTCGGCGATGGTTCGAAGGATTCGCGACCTCGTGGCCTCGTTGGAGGATTCGCGACCTCGTCCTACGGCCAAGAAGCCGAAGCGATCTACGGCCTGGCGCAGTGCAGTGGGGACGTCAGCTCGGAGGACTGTTCGGCGTGCCTTGCGGACGCCACGAAGAAGCTCCCGGAGGCCTGTCCGGGCAAGGACGACAGGTGTAGTGTCCCGGTCCTTGATGCCACTATCGTTGTCGTCGGCGCTCGATCATGGGGCAGGCCGCCCGCTGGTGCCGAAGCGCGATCCTCTCGCTCGCAGATCGGCAGCAGCTGCTGCCTCCGGGCAAGCAGATCAGCCGCAGCAGCCCTCCACCGCCGAACAGACGTCCACTGTCGTAGTGCACCGGTCCTCGACCCCACCGTCGTCGTCAAAGCACGATTGTCGTGCTCGCAGGTTGGGTGTTGGCGCCGCCGAACAGACATCGACTCGCGTGGCAGCTCGGATGCTGGAGTCGCCATCATCAATCATTGCACAGGAAGATCAAGCAGCGCGACGATGTAGCCGAAGGGGAGCAGGAAGCCGATGTCGCCCACAAGGTTGGGGAGTCCGCGGCGATGCCGGCAAGGGGAGGCAAAGAAGGAGAAGATGAGGAGCGCAGGTGGGGGGCGGAAACTGTGTGAGCTAGTACGACGACGACGACGAAGGCGTTGGGTTGATTTCGTTTGTAATAGTAACCACTTTATAATAGTTTTAGTAACTGAACAAAAAAGTGGAGTGGGAGGAGTTTAATATATTAATGGATAGATTAATAAAATTTATGAGGTGGAAGGAGTTTATATCATTTATTGTGGAGATAGTAAGAGAAAAAAACTAAAAATTCAAAAAAGTTGGTGATAAACTTAAAATTCTAGAAAAAAGATAAATATATATGGTGGAAAAAGAAACTATATCAAGTATTTACGAAAATACCATATTGCCTTGGAATTATATATAGGGAGATGCTATATCCTCCTAAATTAGGAGGATTATCCTCTTAATTCTCTCACAGAGGATTTTTAGGCTAAACTTTTAGGAGGACGTAGCATTTTTCTTATATATAAAGAGTTATTTTCTCTTATAAGCCCTCATTTATAATTCTTTCTGCATTTAATTAATTTTGAATTATGTATTTGTAAATCTTAGTTTTTGAATTTATCGGCATAATGACCACGTTGGTCACTAACTAACATGGAGTACGCATATGGAAAAAACAAAGAAAGGCTTATGGGCGCCATGAAGGCTCTGACGAGAACCTTCTCGAAGAAGAACGGGGAGATCGGCAAGCTTCCGGAAAGGGACGACGACGAGGAGGCAAATGGAGCAGGACTCTGATACTATGTCAAGAAATGCAGGCAATAATATGCCACCTACCTACTCAAACGTGTCTATTTATACTACCACAATGCTGATACAAGTTTTTTTTTTTCAGTGAATACAGCTGATACAAGCTTTTTAAATCGATAAATCGGTAACCGCTACATACTACAAAATAGGAAAAGGCTATGCAACTGTGTGAAGAAGATAGACACTGCTTCTTGCTATATCTGCCGGAGATGACACAGCAACAGCACGCAGCGACGTGGAAATCAATAAGTACCCAACTGTCAAAACGTGTAGCTCCGATGGTTGCCGGAGGAAGATGATCGGAGGTGGACTTAAGAGAAGAAGAAGAAGCAGAGAAAGAATTCAATTGGTCGAAAAAGGACTCAGCAACTAAATTGAGACATGACATCGTATTTATATGTAAGAGAAACATACAAAGTATTTATACAAGACAAACTATAAAAAACTGTCTTCTAGAGTGTAACGGATATACTCTCTCCATATCATTATATACAAACCGATACATAAAACAAGATGAATTATCAACACTCCCCCGCAAACTAGGCTCGATGTGCACTAAACATGCTGATAATTGAGTATTTGTGCATTAATAGTGGTATAATTATCAACTTATTAAAGTTATATTTCTAATTATTGAACTATATATGTTGAAGATTTCGGAGTCTACACCATTTCTTTACACGTTTCAGGAACTTCCGAACATCGACGAAAAGGCGCAAAAACACCAGGAAACGAGTACAATATGGTCAGACCGTATTATCAGCGTATCAACCGTATTGGACTTCTCCAGGCCGTATTGTACTCGCACCAGAAATTACAGTCCGACGTATTGAAGGAGAACAGACCGTATCAAACAAATTCAGGCCGTATTACACTCGCAGTGGAAAATACGGCCTGCTCGTATTGGAGTTGCGGCGCCCGTATTGAAGCGACTTGAACTGTATCGTCTTGAAGAAATTACGATCAGACCATAGCGCATTTGACATGACCGTATTTTATTGACTTCGACCGTATTGGGCTGATTTTTAAAGTATTTTGGGCCTTTTTGTAACCCTAATTTGAGGGGACTATAAAAGGGATTTGTGAGGACGAAAATAAGGGTCCAGACTTTATTTTAGGGAGGATCCAGACGGCTAGGACAAACGCATTTTTCTTCTCTGCACTTCTGTACTTTTCTTGGACTAAATATCATTTTCTTTTCATGAATTCTTACATTTCAATGATGATTTCTTTCTCTAGGCGTGGCTAAACTTCTTTTCTCGAGTTTGATGAAACCTAGGGTTGATCCTTGGGGAATATTTTTATTGGATCTGATGTATTTTTTGTCTTTCATGTGCTTCATGTAATGCTTATATTAGATTGGCCACCTAGTTAAGCGGCCGAAGATTTTCCTGATTACGAAAGTATTTCATCAAGATTAGTTCAAATGAATGACATGAAATGTATTGTTTCTTAGAAATAAGGATAATCATTTTACTTATGAATCTTGGCTTATAATGCAATTAAAATAATCTAAATGACCACGAAAGGAGGCGTTTATTATTTTAATTAGAATTGTATTTACCTGAAAAGAAGATGCATGACTTTGAAGATTGAGTAGGACACTAATGATTTTATTATCTCTAAATTCTCTATGATCAATACCCTAGGTGGATTCAAAACCCGAGAACTTCTATTTTCATTTATTTCTCATAATCAATTCTCGTTCTTTCTCATCATTCTCTGCACTCATTTCGGCATTTTACTTTTGTTAGTTTTTATTATTATTTTAACTCTCTCTAACCGTTTAGATATCAATTAGAATCATATAATTTTAATACTTGAACTCTTCCTTGTGGGACGATATTTTATATACTACAACATTGACTCCGTATACTTGCGGGAGATTTGTCACATGCCTAGTTTGCTTGCCAGGTAGTCATGTTGTTTTGCTCCCAAAGCTTCAGTAAAAATATCAACAATCTGCTCGTCAGAAGAAACATAAAATGGTTGAATAAATTGAGTCAGAATTCGCTCTCGAATGAAGTGACAATCCACATCTATGTGCTTGGTACGTCCATGAAATATTGGGTTCTTCGCAATATGCAGTGCTGCTTTGTTATCACAAGCGATAGCTACTAGAACATGTCTTTGCTGAATTGGGATATTGCGGTATTCAAGCCTAAGTATTCAGATTCACGCAATATGCAAGTGAATTGACAATCCACACTTAGGCTTGCCATGCTTCGGTATTCAGATTCAGCAAAAGATCTAGACACGGCCTCTTGCTTGTTTGATTTCCAAGATATTAAAGCATCCCTAAGTTTAACACAAAAACCTATTACTGGTCGTCTTGTGAGGATGCATGCTGCCCAATCAGCATCACAAAATCCATGTAAACTATCTGATTTATCAGCAGGAAAGAAGAGACCATTGCTGGGATTCTTTTTCAAGTATTTAACTATTCTGATTGTAGCATCCATATGTGATCGTTTAGGTGATTGCATATATTGGCTCAAGTGTTGTACATAGAATGAAATATCATGGCGAGTGATAGTTAAGTATATTAACTTGCCAAGAAGTCGCTGATAACTAATCGGATCATTCAATATTTCATTAGTACTATTAGTGCCAAAAAGCTTATCATATTCAACTATTGTGAGCTTTAGATTCTGCTTTAGAGGTGCTTCAACATGTCGACCAGCAGAGAGGCCAACATCAGCAATAAATTCAGTGCATATTTTCGCTGATTGAGTATAATTCTTTTCTCAGATCTATGGCCAAGCCAATTTTATAAACCCATTTACAACCAATGGCCTTCTTATCGGGAGGAAGATCAATACCCCATGTGTGATTGGATTGTAAAGCCTCCATCTCCATCTTCATAACATGAATCCAATTCGGATCTTGAGAAGCCTCATGATAAGAAGTAGGTTCATGTACAACATTAAGAGAGATCATAAAAGCCTAATATGTTTGAGGCAAATGATTATATGCAACATAATCAGAAATAGGATATTTAACTGCTGCAGTATTTGAAGTTGATAAAGAACTATTTGTAACATAATCATGAAGCCAATTAGGCAGTTTGATGCATCATCGAGGCCTCACATAAGAAGGCAAAGTAGCATTATCATCTAAAGGACTCGAAGAGACAGGAGAACCAAACAACCCGGGAGAAGAAACTGAATCAGTGGATGGAACAAAAGGCACAACTGAATCTGAAAGTGGAGGTGAAACATAACGCATAAAATCATCATAGCATTTTGTAGAAGTAAGAACCACAAACGAATGAGAGTTATCAAATAGCATGGAAAAAGGAAAGATATATTCATAAAATTGAATGTCTCTACTGACTATAATCTACTTGGAAGCCAGGTCCATAACTTTACCAAGAAACACTAATGCTGAGATCGCTGAGAGAATTTATCTCGAATTAACAAATTGCTAGAATAGCATAAACAACCAAAAATCCGGAGATGAACTAAATCAGGTGCATTATCAAATAGAGCTTCATAAGGACTTTTATTATGCAGATAAAGGTAACCTGTTGATGACGTGCACAATAGTAAGAACACAATCATCCCAAAAAACGAATAGGCATAGCACTATGAAATTTCAAGGCTCGAGCCACTTCGAGTATATGTCGATGTTTATGCTCGACCACACCATTCTACTGTGGAGTATAAATGCAAGAAGTTTGATGAACAATTCCTTTGGATGAGAAAAAACTCTGACAGCTTGAATTGACAAACTCATAATCATTATTAGTTCTGATAATTTTGATACACTTTTGAAACTGATTTTCTACTAGATGAATAAATCTTTTTGTATACAAACTAGCATCACTTTTAAATTTCAGAAGATATATCCAAGTCGTGCGAGAAAAATCATCAACTATAGTGAGGAAAAAAATGAAATCCATATGAACTAAATCAAAATATGATTTAGAGATAGTCACACTGCTTTGAAATGGAAGTCGTGTTTGTCTAGACAAATGACAAATTTACAATGACATTTAATGTCTACATTGAAGCTAGAAAAAGACTTATAATCTTGAGTTTGGAAAAACGAAGATGGCCTAATCGACAATGCCATATATGAATCTCCTTGTTCATTTCAGCAGCTGCTACAACTTTGTTATCTGGCAGAAACTTTGAACTATAATTGATTTGTACTGAAGTTGACATCCATTGTTTCCTTCATCAGAAAGTATAATCCATTCACTTGTCTATCAATCCCCTTGACCACTCCACTGTAGAGGTCTTGAAGATATAGAAATCAGGGTAAAAATTTACTGTACATAAGAGCTCTTTAGTCAGCTTAGAAACTGAGAGTAAATTAGAATGAAAATATGGTACTAGCAACACATCTTGCAATTTCTCCTGTGAATTAACACGACACATGCCAATGTGTGTGATTTGAGCAAAATTTCCATTTGGCAATTTCACTTGTCTAGGAGAATGCATTTCTTGGATATTATAAAGACAATTAATATCAGAAACCATGTGATCTGAAGCTCCAGAGTCAATGATCCAATCTTTTGTTGAGAAGGCAAAATCAGAAGTTTATGACAATGATCTCATATAACATTCTCAGTCCTCTTTATCTTCTGACTTGCATTCTAATAAGCTGCATTTACTTCTGTGGGTGCAGGATTCAGATTGACAATGATCACATATAACATTCTTAGTCCTCTTCCTAGTTTGTCCCTCTTCTAATAGCAATGCATACACTTGATTTTCTAAAGGGAAAGGCCTCATTAAAATAATTTGTAACGTACAACATGATACGACTCATTCAAACCCATAAGAAACTGAAAAACTTTTAGTTGTTTAAAATACATGATAGTATCTGAATTTTTAATTCCTAATGAGGGAATAATACTATACAACTCTTCCCATTATAGCTTGAGTTTAGTGTGATACTCTGTAATCCCTAAAGAACCTTGCGACAAGGAATTGATCTCCCTATGCAAATGATATGTTCTTGATGCACTAACAGAGTAAAAACTTTCTTTAAGATCATTCCATACAGTTGATGCTTTAGACAAATATGCTATACTACCAAAAAGTCCTTCTGAATAGTCGAGGTGATCCAAGAAACAACAAGTGCATTAGACCTTTTCCATTGGAAATGTAAAGATTGATCAAAATTTTCCAGCTGACAGGTTCCATCAATAAAACCTAATTTATGTTTTGCCAAAAGTACATTACAAAATATCTGGTCCACATAGTATAATTTTCTAATCCGATCAACCTAATTGGAATCAAAATAAGTCCAGGAGTATCAGAAGGATGCAAGTAAAGCAGATGTGTATGATCCAAAGCAAGAACAAATTCATAATTAGATGAAGTAGCCATGATTAGAAAAGCTCACAAATCTTCTTCGACACCATCGTTAAGAGCACAGGACTCGCGGGACATTTCTACTTCATGTCCAATGTCCGACAGTTAGCAGTTATTTTTCTGATTATGTCAGTTTATGTTTGTGTATCATTTTCTCTTTCATTTTATTCATTCCGTTATAATTCGCTTTGTATCTAAAAAGACATGGATGTTACTTGGGTGTTTAGATCATCCTGTTTTCCTGCACTCAATATGAAAAAAAAAGAAGATGGGAGTTCTTCCCAATCTCTGGCGTGTTTGATCTCAAAGTTCTAGATCGATTGCTGTATTTTGACATGGTATCAGACTACCTTAGATCTGGTTTTCTATTGAAGTTTTAGTGGTTAGTATTGTTTTCTCTTAATCTTCAATTATGGATTCTTGTTCATCGATTGGACATGCATCTGAATCTGTTAGCATAGATCTAAATAGCCCTTTATATCTGAATTCGTCTGATACGCCTAGTTTGATTCTTACACATCATGTTCTCATGGATTGAAGTAATTATTTACCTTGGAGTAAGTCTTTGTTCAATGCTTTACGAGCTAAGGACAAACAAGGTTTTGTTGATGGATCTTGTTTGATGGAGTCTTTTGATCGAGCTTTGCATTATCAGTGGAAACGATGTGATTCTCTTGTAATTTCCTAAATTACTAGTATAGTCTAGATCTAATCAGTAATGCTGCATATGATGAAATAGCCTTAATTGGCTAGTTCTAAAAGAGAGGTTTCAAAGATCAAATGGAACGAAAATATATATGTTACTTGGTGAGATCTATTCTATCAATCAGGGTTGTAGGAGAATACTATGATAAATTGAAATTTCTGTGGGAAGAATTGGTCCTTATGGTTCATAGTATGGGAGTCTCCAGCTCTTCAAAAAATTTTCTGAATATATGCTGCAATAGAAGTCTATAAACTTTTACTGGGTCTTAATGAATGCTATAGCCAAGTTAAATCTCAAATTCTTCTGATGTCTCCTCTACCTTCTCTGAATCAAGTTTATTCAATGGTTGTTGAAGAAGAGTAGAGAAATAGGAGAAATAGTCTAACTGTTAATTCTAGTCAGAATGCTGCATTCCTATCTAATTCTAGACAACAATTTAACCTGCAGTCAAATCAAAATGTTGCATTCCTGTCTAATACTCGGCAACAATTTAACCAACAATTTAGTCAATCTAATGCTAGACAGTACAATCAGCCAAAATCAAAGAGAAATTCTTCTATTATCTGTGAACACTGTTAGAAATCAGGACACACAAATGCTCAATGCTATAAACTGATTGGATATCCTCCTGGTTTAAAATTCAGGGGCGGCAGAAATCAAAATTCAATTGCTGCAAATGTTTCAGATTTACAGGCTTATGAACAGCAAAATGTTTATTCCCAGAATTCTACTAATCAGATGTATGTTCCTCTTCCTCCTCAAAATCAGATTTATCATACTGCTTCGACTAGTGTGAATCAAGGAGCTATGCCAAATAATTGTGAGAATGTTAGAAATGAAAACTTTGGAAAAGCTCCTGTACTTACTGAAGATCAATATCAAAGAATACTCAAGGTTATAGACAAAGAGCAAAAAATTGAATTGGCTACCAATGTTCATGTTGCAGGTACAATAGATGATTCTTGCCATATAGGAGATGCTATTTGGATCATTGACACTAGTGCTACTCAACATATGACATCAAATATAAATTCTCTTCTTAATGTTTCTGAATTATCTAAACAAAAATATGTTACTTTACCTAATGGAAGTAGGTTATCAGGTTCAGTTACAAATGTTTTGTATGTTCCTGAATTTAAATTTAGTCTCATATCTGCATATCAGCTTACTAAAGATATTGGATGCTTGGTTGCTTTTTTTCACAATTCTGTCTTATACATGATCTGCACAGTGGAAATGTGCACCTGATTGGTAAAGAAAGCAATGGCTTATACTATCTAGATTTGACTGATCAGAAGAAGACACAAGTTTTTGGAAATAAAGTTGTTGTTGCTGCTGTTCAAGAGGATAATGACATGCTGTGGCATAAGAGGCTTGGACATCTACCATTACAAACCCCACCTTTTGCTATAGTAATAACTCATTTGCTCACCTTCTCTCTCACTCCAAGTTCCCTCTCGGCCAGCAAGCAAGGAGACCCATTAGCTGCCATAGTAAGTCCCCTTGTTTACTCTTTGGTCAATAGCAAACACCCTAGCTACAGTAAGCATGTTTTCTCCTCTCTTCTCTTAGTTATTAGCAAGGGATTAGCTCACCAAGCGCTCTCTCTCTCTCTCTCTATTTACTATAGCCGAATCAAGGTAAATCAAGAGGAGGACAAAGTGCTAAAGCTAGGATTTAGGACATTTTCTAGTCAAGGTATGTTTGAGGGGATCCAAACCTCCCTATCTCACCCTAATGATGTTTTAATGTATGGATTAGGTCATAAGAGCAAACCCCTTGTTCTTAGAGTAAAGGGTTACGAAATGTGCATTTAATGATTCTTAGTTACTATTCCATTGTTAATCATGTTTAGAATCTCATGTGTCTTATGTATTATCAATCTTAATATTCTATTGTTAATCATGTTTAGATGTATAATGTCTATTGTGGTTATACTAGCTCATTATGAAATCTTGTAAAGCTTATGTGCATTTATAAGTGTGATTAGCATGTTGGAAGCCTTATGTGAAAACCTCTTTATGTTTCATAATTAGAATGCTAAGAATATTAAAAAATATCTTATATGATGTTTGGAAGCCAATATGTGTTCAATATATCAATATATGCAAGATTAGGAACGAAATGATGTAAAAATCGTGTATCTGTCGTCCCAGAACGGGTGACCGATTCATTATCGCTCGATCGTTCTGGAGACAAATAGAGTCTCGTACTCTGTCCAACGGTCGACCGATACATTAACGATCGTCCGTTTTGAAAGGGTCGTAATATTCTATGATTAGCGGACGATCGAACGCTCTGTTTCGGTCCCCCGAAAGCACGATCGACCGTTATATCAGCGGTCGTCCGATTTGAATGGCCGTCACATTCTGTGATTAACGGTGGACCAAACATCTTATTGCGATCATCCAATAGACACGTAACGGTCGACCGATATACTAGTGGTCGTCCGATTGAGTGGTCATCACATTCTGTGATTAGCGGACGAACTTGAACCTAGTTTCGGTCGTCCGAAAGACCCATAATGGTCGACCGTTATACTAGCGGTCGTCCGTTTTAGAGAGTCATCACATTCTGTGATTAGCGGACGAACCGAACGCCCTATTTTGGTCGTCCGAAAGGATCATAACGGTCGATCGATGATCTGACCGGTCGCTCGATATTAGACCAGTGGTCGACCGTTACCCAAAACGGTCGTTCATTTTTGGAAGATGATTGGTTATGATTGAATGTCTACACTTAGCATGATTTGAAGTTTGTATGACCTTAAATAGGGTTAAAAGATGCAACATGTATTGAATGATTGTATGTATTGATGAACATGATTAAAAGACGGATTGATGAAGGAGTGGCATTCATATGACCCGGGACCAATCGGTACCCACCTAAGACTCCACCGACGGGTGGGAAAAGACCTCATTGATGAATGAGGATAAAGATCTTGCCTTCGGGGGAGGATAAAGACTGCACCTACGGGGAGGATAAAGACCTCATCCACGGATGAGGATAAAGACCTTATCTACGGGGAGGATTATGATTTATGAGCCATTACCCTTCTCAATCGACAAGATAAGAAAGCATCTGAATAAATATGAAAGATGAAAAGATGTAAAGATGAATGATGAATGACTTAGGATATAAAGACAAATATGATAAAGATGAAGAAGGCACCTATGAGGATGTATTATGAATGTCCACTTGTCACATCATATGATGTTATGAATAAAGATGACAAAGTAAAGTAAGACAAGATCATGATATGCGATAGCGTAATGATAAGATATAATATGCATTAGCATAATGATAAGAATGATGATAAGTTATGATATGCATGATCTAAAGCTTATGATGTTACATGTTATCTTATTTTGCCTTGATGATATGCTCACATGTCATATAGTATGCATAAGTAGCTCATAGCATGCATATGACTTATGTTTTATGATGATGAAATGCATATGCCATGACATATTGAAATCATGTTATAAGATCATAGCATGCATGGGCTTCAACATATTCTAACGGGAGAAATTCTCTGCACCCCATGGATCCGTGCAGGTATGGAGGAGGCTTAGGTTCGACGGCGAGAGCCTCGTGATAGCGACATTGCACATGGGTCTGTCGGGCTATGGTCCAAGTCTTTTACTTATATTATGTTATCATGATGAACTCTTGTAAGAGTGTTTTATGCACGGCTTATGGGCCTTATTGAGTCATGTACTCCACTTGAACTCATTTATCTATGATTGACCCTTTATTGGGTATACGTTAGAGCCTATTAGGCCCATGGGCCAGTTTTGTATCTTGAGATTTAATTATGTTGAAGTCTTCCGCTGTTATGATATTGATGTTTATGTTTATTATGTTTATGTTTCCGCTGCAAGTTTTTATGAAATTAGGTCAAGGTCATATCGATGTAACGTCGTCTAGGGTTCGGAAAAAAATTAAATTAGGGACGAATTTTGAGGACGTTACAGTATGGTATTAGAGCCATAGTTTGACTCTTATGTATAAGTTTTAGAATGTGTAAGCCATTGGTTGGCAAAAGTGTCTAAGTGTAAAGTCCATGTGCAATCGTCATGAGGTGCCACCGAACTTAAAGGTAAATATTATCATATGATTAGCTCATGCTAATGATGTTTTTATATTTGTTTGACTATGAATGTAGATGTCGAGACGGGCAATTATTGATGAAGATTATGAGAGGAACACATTCCTTGATGGATTAATCCGGACAGCACAAAATCTCCAAAGATCCATTGAACCAGATTATTCCAATGAAAGGTTCTTAAGGCTGCAACCTCCGAAGTTTGACGGAGTGGGAGATCCCGAGCTAGCTGAATCGTGGATCGAAAAAATAGGGGACATCCTCAAAGTCATGGGATGCCCTGGAGATCGCAAGGTGATGTATGCAACAGATCGCCTTTGTGGCCAAGCTAAGGCCTGTTGGAAGGCCCGCTTGAAGACTACCTTCGAGAGTGAAGAAGAGGTCGAATGGGAAAGCTTCGTAGAGGTGTTCGAGGCTCGTTTCTTTCCTGATCATGTGAAGGAAAAGAAGAGGGACAAGTTTTTCAACCTCGCCCAAGGTAGTATGACAGTGGATGAGTACGTGAATACATTCCTAAGGCTGGAGAAGTATGGTGATCTCAATGAGAATGAGTTTCGAAGGACAAAAATGTTCATCAATGGACTGAATCCTAGACTGCAACCTTGGGTTAGGAGTGATTGCTGCACCATTATGAAGGGCGCGGTAGAACTTGCCGCCGAACATGAAAGAAAGTACAATGAAAGGAAAGATGCTAAAGAAAAAGCAATCAAGACGCATAAGGGAAAAAGCTCAAGGAAAGTTCCATATCACTCCCCAAAGAAGGTGGAGCAAGCAAGGCCGGTCTGCACTACTTGTGGGAGACCTCATGCCAATGAATGCCGCTTTAGGGCCAGGGCATGTCTGCAATGTGACAATGTGGGCCACTACATAAGGGATTGCCTGGAGAAGCAAGGGGGCAACCGAGACAAAGGAAAGATGGTGGTATACCCACCAGGAGCTCTAGCAAGGGTTTTCGCCATGCAAGTGGATGAGGCCACTCAAGAAAATGACATGATCCAAGGTAACATCTTAATTACCAGTCACCATGCAAATGTTCTCTTCGATTCGGGTGCAACACACTCTTTTATATCGCATGCATTTGCTAGCATGCTAGAAGTAAGACCTCTAGTTACAAATTGTCAACTAGAAGTAGTGACTCCCACCGGCATGATAGTCACTAGGAGATATGTTCCCAATGTATCTATAGAAATAGATAGGAAGGATTTTTCATGTGATCTCATATTACTTCCTATGATAGATTATGATGTAATCTTAGGAATGGACTAGTTATCGTATAATGATGCTCGTATGTACTGCAAAGAAAAGAAAGTTTTTATAGGTGACCTACAATGATTAGAGGAATATGTTCCAAGGAAGCCAAGGTGTTAATTTTAGCAACTAAGGCTAGCAAAATGATCAAGAAAGGAGCAAGAGGATTCTTGGCAAGTGTCATCAAGACGGATTCACAACCTAAGACACTTGAATCCTTAGATGTGGTGAGAGAATATCCTGATGTTTTTCGGAAAGACATTGCGGATCCGCTGTCCGTCGGCCGCATCTGTCGCGCGATCCGGCCATATCTGCACGGATCTGCCGTCATCTTCGCCGGGACGAGGTCTACGAGTTCTCCGGCCGCTCTCTCGCCCCCGCCACCGCTCTCTCGCCCCCTCCGCCGCCGTCTCGCCCCCCTCCGTTGCCGTCTCGCCTCGCCCCCCTCCGCCGTCGTCTCGCCCCGCCGCCGTCGCTCTCGCCTCTGCCGCCGCTCTCTCGCCCCCTCCGCTGCCGTCTCGCCCCACGCCGCCGCTCTCTCCCCCGCCGCCGCTCTCGCCCCCCGCCGTTGCCGTCTCACCCCGCCGCCGTCGCTCTCCCACCCCGCCGCCGTCGTGCTCGCGCCCTGCCACCGACCGAGGATTGTGCGGCCGCTGACCTCGCCCGCCGATAGGCCCCACCCCCTAGAAGCCTCCGATAATTAGTAAAATTTGTAATTTAAATTAATGATAATTTTGTTAATCTTGTGAAGATAGCCTAATGGCGTACTTGCACTTTGACATTAAGTGCACTTTGATATGGTTTAAGTGCACTTTCACTACTAGAAAAAGGCTGATTACCGACGGTCCAGACCGTCGATAATCAGTCCGAAAGCCGTCGGTAACGCAATTACCGATGGTTTTTCAGTCGGAATTGATTCGTTGGAAAAATGCTCGTCGCAAATCGATTTGCGACGGTCGAAAAAAATTCGTCGGAAATACAGAACCGTCGGAAAAAGTACCGGCAATTCAAACCGTCGAAAGTTTTCGACGGTTGCAATCACCGGAAAATGCCGGCGGTTCGAACCGTCGAAGTTCCCGACGGTTGCAACTACCGCAAAAGGCCAGTGGTTCGAATCGTCGAAAGTTTTCGACGGTCGCAACTGTCGAAACTTTCGACGGTCGTCGCAACCGTCGATCTTTCGATGATTGCAACTGTCGAAAAGAATTTTTTAAATATAAAAAAATTAGCAGGCCAAATCCGGCCGCCGGGGCTGGATCCGGGCCGCCGGCATCCGATCCGGCCGCCCGGCGGCCGATCCTACCGCGAGAGGCCGGATCCGCCGCCAGGCAGCCGGATCCGAACGCCCGGTGGCCGGATCCGAACGCCCGGTAGCCGAACCGGCCGCCGGGGGCCGGATTCGGCCGACAGCGGCCTACGACTGGAGAGAGAAAGAGAGAAAGAGAGAGAGAGACGCGGGCGCGGGAGAAGGTCGTCGGTGCGGGAGAGGGTCGCCGGTGTAGGCCGGGAGAGGGAGAGGGAGAGGGAGGGAGAGAGATAGAGAGAAGGGAGAGAGAAAGGTGAGGAGGGGGAATGATATATAAGGGTAAAAGATGAGAGAAAGCGGGAAAAGGAAAAAAAGCGGGATAACAAAATTTTAATTACCGACGGCTCCGGCCGTCGAAAATGCAAATATTAACTAATTTTAAAATTACCGACGGTTGTGACCGTCAAAAATATATTTAGTTATATATAATGTTTATTTTTTATTGTACCGACGGTTTGAACCGTCAGTAAATGTTACCGACGGTCGAAACCGTCGGTAATTGCGACGGTTTGGACCGTCGCTAGTTATATTAATAAAATACTTCTCATACAACATTATTATACATTTACCGACGGTTATGATCGTCGAAAATTGCGGCGGATTTTATGACGGATGGATATCCATCGGAAATATCGACGTTCTTAATCGTCAAAAAATTAAATAATAATATAAAAAATATATAATTTAATTTTTTCATTTTCGACGGTCGTAAATCCATCGAAAAAATTAAATAATAATATAACAAATGACATAATTTATTTTTTTTTATTTTCGACGGTCGTGACCGTTGGAAAATCCGTCAAAAATTGCGACGGATGGATATCCGTCAGAAATATCGACGTTCCTAATCATCGAAAAATTAAATAATAATATAAATCACTTTCGAGGGTCATAACCGTCGAAAAATTCGTCGAAAATGAAACCATCGAAAAATTCGTCGCAAATTGCGACGGATTTCGAACCGTCGGAAATTGCCCGTCGCAAAATCACGATTTTCTTGTAGTGTTTGATGTGGTTCGAATGTGAACATGATTGCATTCCATTTCATTTGTCGTCAAAGAATTTGTATGCATTTGCATGTGGTTCGAATTTGAACATGAATGTATTCCATTTCATTTATCATCAAAGAATTTGTATGCACTTGCATGTGGTTCGATTCTTGTATATGTACTTGAACATGATTGTTGGGAGGATAAATTTCATTTCATTTGTCTCCAAAGAATTTGTATGCACTTGCACTTTGATGTGGTTTAAGTGCACTTTGATGTAATTCGATTCTTGTATACGCCCTTGAACATGATTGTCGAAAGGGTGAATTCCATTTCATTTGTCGTCAAAAAATTTGTACGCACTTGCACTTTGATATGGTTCCATTTTTTCTTGTATACATACTTGAACATGATTATCAGAAAGGTGAATTCCATTTCATTTGTCATCAAAGAATTTGTATACACATGCACTTTGATGTGGTTCGATTCTTATATATGAACATGATTGTCGAAAGGGTGAATTCCATTTCATTTGTCGTCCACATATCGCACATCAAATTACAACGTTTGTATCACATACTCGGAACGACGTCGAGCTCATAACCTTCGGAACGATGTTTGTATCTCGGAACGACATCAAGCTCATAACCCTCGGAACGACGTACGTTTGTACAACATCGACATGAATCAAATACATTCCCAAATTACATTTTTCACGAATCAACATCGACATGAACACATTACAATGAATCAATTACATCGACATGAATCAATTACATTCTCAAATTACATTTTTCATGAATCAACATCGACATGAACACATTACAATGAATCAATTATGGCGGCGGCGGGGCGAGAGAGCGAGGTTGAGAGAGCGGTGGCAGGGCGAGAGCACGGCGGAGACGACGGGTGAAAGCACGGCGGCGGCGGGGAGAGAGCAGCGGCTGCGGGGCGAGAGCGGCGGCGGAGGGGGGCGGGAGAGCGGCGGTGGGGGCGAGAGCGATGGCGGGGGCGAGAACGACGGCAGATGGGGGCGAGAGAGCGGCGGCGGCGGGGCGAGACTGGCGGCGGAAAGGGGCGAGAGAGCACGAGGGCGGGCGAGAGCGCGACAGCAATGGCGGGGCGAGAGAGTGGCCGTGGCGGGCGAGAGCACGACGGCGGGGGCGAGAGCGGCCGCGGGTCGAGAGCGGCGGCGGGTCAAGAGACTGGCGGAGGGGGCGAGAGAGAGCCGGCGGGGGCGAGAGAGCAACAGATCCGTGCGGATCTAGCCGGATCCGCATCGGATGCGGCCGATCTCGGTGGCGGACGAAGAAGAAGAAGAAGAGAGAGAGGAGGGAGATCTCGGATGCGGCCGATCTCTTCTTCGATGGCGGAGGCGGACGGCGCCGTGGACGAAGAAGAGAGAGGAGGGGGGCGATTGCGCGGACGAAAAAGAGAGAGAGAGAGGAGGGGGCGATTGCACGGATGAAGAAGAGAGGAAGAGAGAGAGAGAGGAGGGCTGCTGCCGAAGTCATTGAAAGAAAAAAGGGTAATCTCGATCGTCGATCAAGCATCGGACGTCCGAGATAGATCGACATTTGTAGACCGTGGATGAATGATCCAGGGGTCCAAATCTTAGTAGCACCAAGTTGGTAGCATGGGAATTAAAGATGACTTTGTAAGATCAAATCATAAATTTCTCATTATTTCTATTTGTAGTAATTTTTATCCTATTTTTATAATATTATGTTCTTATTTTTTCCTTATGCTACGCAGAAAGTTAGCCATATAATATGTGATCCATACGTATTATCTCTATATTCACTACAAGAAAATTGGCGATTAGCGACCCAACATAGGCGACGCTATTACGTGTCCGTTGTGAAGAGTGTCTCATTAGCGTCCAACTAGCGCCGCAATCGGGGGACGCTAAAAATCATTAGCTAGTGGCGTCACACTAGAGTCAAAGAAAATGAGACGCTACTAGCGCCACGTGTTGACGCTATCTCGATGTTATTAAGGCGCGTGGTTTTCGGCTGTGCGTACAAGATGTGCGTTGCTAAGTCGATGCGCAAGGGGCGCTAGCTCTGAGGCGATATTCCGACGCCCATGAGTCACTATTTTAGGCGCTAGAAAGGCGCTGAAGTGACGCAAATATGAAAGTGTATGCGTCGCCAATGAGACGCTAATATGGCGCTAAGTACGATATTTTTAACGCAGCATCGACAGCCTTTGTGACGCAAATGCGACTTTATGGAGTCGCTAATTGCAAATTTTTTTTACCCATCCAATCCTTATTTTTCCCCTTCCCACACCGTACAATTACATAATGCATATAAAAATGCATTGATATTCATCACAGACAATATAAAAGCATCATAGACATAATATCTAACATAAGAATACGAAAAGTAATAAACCGAACTAAAACTATATGTATATCTAAATCTATAAGTAACAAAAGCATAGTTTGTATTCATGGTTTGTTTCTATCATAGGTTTGGGAGTTATTGTTATCATTCCGGACGTTCGACCCACGTGCTCGGTCCATGGCCTCGCAGGGATGAATTCTGCGTCAGGATCAATCCCTGAATCGCCTGCAATAGCGGAGTCAACTACTGACAACTGCTGTGACACCTGCTGCGATATCTGCGCTGATAACTGCTGCGATAGTTGCGTCATTTCAGGTGCAGCGGATGAGCTCGGAGCAGATGCACCTTCTGCATATCCTCCGATCGTCTTAAATATCTAAGCGGTTGTGCCGAGGCCACGTAAGTATCTCCTCATGTCGTGCCGGCCACCTCCTCCCAAACAACAGGGTCCTCTACGAAATAGAAAAATATACAATCATATAATATATAAATTATATATCAAGAAACACATAAATTAAAAACATGACTAAACCAACGAAAAAACATTACCTGGTGGCTGAGTACTCGGATCATCTCCATACTTTTCAGCCATTTTAGCATTATACTCATCCTAAAAAAATTAAATATTGTGTATTTCAAAAATAGTGCACTAACGTTAGAAACCAAATGACCATGTCATGAGACTTACCAGAAGCCTACGAGCAGTGGGCGTGACTAAGTCATTTGTCTTCTGGCTTTTATGCGTGGCCTCATAGACCACACGAAAGCTTACGGGGCCATCTTTTTTCTCCTCCTACAATAAAGTTTCAAATTTGGTAACACAAGTATAAGTCAAAAGTTTGATAAATTGAATTTATATGTAAATTACCATGCACCGTCGATGCTCGTCAAAACGCATCGACCCTCCTGTGTGGATGTGGGCCTCGGGCTTCAAAAGATGGTTAACTCTTGCCTTTTCTGACTTCCTTTGCCATCGTTCATCCGTCCTTTGTGAACATCAAATACTTACACTTTCAAAAACTATAAATTTAATAAAAATAATTTAAAAGTAAACATACTTACCACTCCTATATAAGGACTCCCAAATCGAGCGCCTAATACGCCTTGCGTATTTTTGTATGCCCTGCTCCAAAGTGAGGCGGGCGAATGTGATGACCTTGCGAAACTTGTATAATCGATTTCGGAGGCGTTTCACAACGACCTCCTCAAAAGCTCTCCGGATCGTCCCTAAACTAAGATCCGGATGAAACTGATTTAACTCCTACAAAATACGTTAAAACTTAGTACTTTTAAAATAATATAAATCCAATTATGTAATCCAAATAGAAGAACGTACCGTAAAGGCTCGAAAGTTGTCATCCCGCACTTGAATTGGGACATCTTTTCAGGATCCCGCCTTTTCCGGCAAGTGGGAAAGAACGGGAGCACTGATATCCCACACGGTATTAGCGGGTATGAAAGTGGTCCTGCCAATTATAAAGAAGAATTAATTTTCAACGATAACCAAAACTATAATAAAATTTGTACAACTTATTTAACTTACGGTCGAGCAATATTATTCACAGTGACCACCCCATTATCGTGTGACCCCTCTTCATCACTCGAAGAGGAATCATCATTCGGTACAACTGGGGTAGGCTGTGAAGGTCCGACATCATCTACGGGCCCTAATACATAATAAATCATTAGTGTCATACCAAATTAAAATTATGATAATTGATAGATGTATAGTAATGTTCTCACCTCGATTGATGTGTATCGCAGCATGATCAGTGACAGTCCGCTCGTCTGAATGAATTGAGCTAGGTGCTTGTGCTATCGGCGGTGTAGCAACTGACATTATTAAAAAGTAATTAATATAATTAATTAAGAAATGTCAATAATAATAAATATACCACCTGGCGTAAGATGTCGCTCGCCAACGCTAGAATGTGGTGAAGCGTCTGGTATTCTCGGCGGTGACAGTGGGGTAGCAACTGCCATCATAAGAAAATACATAAAATTTGGCTCATATTTAAAATTATGGAATATACAAAAAATAACTTGGTGCAACATGACGATCGTCGTCGTGTGATTGAGACGTCCCGACTATGTTCCTCATCGATGGTGGAACAACTATCACAAAAGCAAAATATTTAAAAACTTTATCTCCTACTGTGTATCGCCTACAGTGTATCACGTATCTAGAGTGATATGCTGAGCAGACCCACCAATGGATCGCCTATTATGTGACGATCCGACTACATGCCCCGTCGGCGACGAAAGAACTAATATTATTAAAAAAAGAATTTAACTATTATAATCAACTATAAATAAGCAGCCGACAATAAATATATTACCTAGTGGTTGTGATGGCTGACTCATCAGGAGTGAACGCCTGGAAGAGCGAGATGTCCCAGATGCTCGACCCCTAGTAATCATGACTGAAAAAAGAAAGAAACTTCTCTTATTATCGTTAACCATATATAACTTAAAAAAAGTAAAAAGCTTATGTCATTAGAATAACTACGGGATTCATTCGCTTGTTTCGTATTCTGATTCATTTTCATCATCTTCATCATCGTCGCTATAATCTTGTTTCGAGTCATTGTCAACGAAATTATCAAAGTTCACATCCAAGAGGTCATTTGAATTGAACTCTTCCATTGGCTCAGCGTCATCGACCAATTAAAAATTCTCAACTCCATCGGCCACATCAATCATGTCATTCACTCTATCTTCCTGATAGTAATTGTCCATGGGCACATCGTTGTGTACGGATGATGTTTCATTATCATCTACCATTATTTCTGCTAAGAATAGTCTACTCCTCACCTTGCATGACGCTCACCATTCATCATTGGTTCTTTTCGATGGATGCTTAGTGTAATACACTTGTTGTGCTTGTTCTGCCAATACGAATGGATCGTATGATTGAAATATCGACCGAGAGTTAATATTCATCAATTTAAACTTTTGATCGATCCGAACTTCTTTCTCTGGATCGAACCACCGATATTTTAGCACCATGACTTTGTTAGATTTTCCCAAATAAGACAATTCTAGGATGTCTTCTATAACACCGTAGTAATCAAAGTCGTTGTCCCCGTACATGCTTTCTATAGTACATATGCCGCTATTAATAGTTGAACGTTGTCAACTATATTCTTTTGTATGGAAACGATATCCATTGACTATGACGCCGCAGTAGCCAAGAATTTGTTACTTCGGTCCATGATCGAGATCTCGTATTTTGTTCTCTATGACAGAGCCATTAATAACCTACAAAAAAAATTAACTAAAAACTTTATTAAAAGTTACGAACTTATAACAATTAAGAACAAGCTAAAAGATTTCTCACTTCACATCTCAACCAATCGGCAAAATGTTCGTCTTGTAGTTTCAATAACTCATCATTTGTAACTAACGGATTGATTTCTCGCTGTAATTCTTCGAATCTTTTGAATTCATAGTTTTCAATTAATGCAATCGTATAGCAATAATTAACTTTAAATTATATAACAAATTAGAACAAATTATCTTACTCGAGATACGGTGTCACTTCGCTACAATTTGCAAGAACATAATTCTCAACGGAGTTGAGATCTCTGTCATTCAAGATAACTTTGCGTCCTGCACCAAGAAGTCGACATGTGTACTTGATGATGGATAGAATATTCATGTCAACTTCTCCTTCACCACCATCATCATTTTTTGGAACTTGGGTGTGTCGTGATTGTATGTGTGACTCAAAGTATTTTGAAGTGAAGTTTGACACCTCCTCAATGAAATATGCTTCACATATGGAACCTTCAATTTTTATCTTATTCTTCGTCTTTCTTTTCAAATATAACATGCACCTTTCGAAAGGATACATCCATCGATATTGAACCGGACCCACAATTTTTGTTTCATATGGTAGATGTACAATCAAATGTTCCATCACATCAAAGAAAGAAGGTGAAAATATCTTCTCAGCCTTGCACACGGTAATCACAATAGAAGCCTCTAACCGAGAGATGTCTTCTTTCCGAATAATGGATGCACAAAGCTCTTTAAAGAACATAGAGAATTCTGTTAAAACCTCATAGATGTCATTTGGCAAAAGTTCTTTAAAGACAATTGAAAGCAGCCTTTGCATAAAAATATGACAGTCATGACTCTTCATCCCTGTATCTTTCCATTGTCCAAGTTAAAACAACGAGATATGTTTGATACATATCCGTCGGGGAATTTCAATTGCTTTACCCAGTCAAAAATCACTTTTCTTTGATCATTGCTCAAGACATAAGTAGCTTTTGGATTTTTGCATTTATCATTTTGAAGATGAATGATATCTGACTCTAGTCTTTTGCATATTAATTTCATGTCTTCGCGAGCCTGTATGCTATCTTTTGTTCTTCCTTTAAGATCCATAATAGTATTGAAGATGTTGTCAAATACGTTCTTCTCCACATGCTTGACATCCAAGTTATGACATACCAAGTTTGAAGACCAGTAAGGCAACTCCAAAAAAATACTTCTTTTCTTCCAATTATGTTCACTTCCAAATCCAATTTGCTTGTAACTATCGGACTTCGGTCCGAATGAGACTTCGCTAAGCTTGTTTACTTGCTCTAGCAATTCTTGTCCCGTCAAATGAGTTGGAGACAAAGTGTTCTCGGATGTATTCTTTTTAAATGAGTTTCGATCACAACGCATCGAATTCTTCAATGGGACAAGCAAGTTTTCCTTTTGTGCTCCAACCAAACCAGCAAACTTTTCTATAGTTTTTCAAATAAAATAATTTTGTATTCTTTCCACATATGGGACAAGCAAGTTTTCCTTTTGTGCTCCAACCACTCAATATTCCATATGCCAGAAAAATACTTATGGTCCACATTAATGCGGCTCTCATAATGAAATTTTGCTTTTTAAATTTGTTATAGGTAATCACGCCATCCTCCCACAACAACTTGAGTTCATCAATCAAGGGTCTTAAGTAAACATCTAAATTTTTACCAGGAGATCGAAGACCCGAAATCATACATGTAAGCAATATATTCTCTCGTCTCATACACATGCTTGGAGGCAAATGATAAGGTGTCACAAAAATTGTCCAATATGAATAAGCAGTGCTTGATGAGTCAAATGGGTTGAAGCCATCGGTGCAAAGTCCTAATATACCATTGCATGATTCTGCAGAAAAAGCCGAATAAAGTGCATCAAATCGTCTCCATGCCTCCGCATCCGAAGGATGTGTAATTGAATTTTGATCTTCACGTGCCCCTTCTCTGTGCCACCTCATAAATGATATAATTTTTTCAAAAAAAAATAGTTGTAATCTTGGAACAATCGGAAAGTATCTAAATATTACATTTGCCACATTTTTTTCGAACTTTGGGAATTTTTTTTCGGCTTGAATATGGGCTCGCCACAAATAGAACAACTTATAAGTGAGTTATTTTTCTCGTAGTACAACATGCAATGATTGCGGCATGCATCAATCTTCTAATATTCCAACCCTAAATCTCTCAACAATCGTTTGCACTTGTAAAAATGTCCCGATAATTTCTCCGAAGATGGAAGCATGCTCTTAATAATGGCAGGCATCCAGTCAAAACAACTTTCGCTCATATTAAATTCTGATTTTAAGTTCATTAGTTGTGCCACTACAGAAAGTGTAGTTTGCTTCACGCATTCATCCCATAAAGGTTCATATGCTTCTTCGAGAAGATTATAAAACTTAGAAGTCGAAGGATTCGGGTCTTCTTCAATCAATGTTTTGCCAACATTTTCTTCTAACATTGCATCTCGGATCATGTCCCTGTACGGATTGCTCGAGTCGCCCACAACGGTATATACATTACTTGTTTCTTTAGCCCATCTTTCTTCGCCATGAAATAACCAATTGGTGTATGTCAGTAAGAAACCATTGTAATATAATTTCTTCTGCACATCATATCTTACTTTCCACTGATAACATTTGCACTTCCGACATGGACATAAGATTTCGCCATATGAAGAAGTAATACCTTCATTTTGATATGCCACATTAATAAATTCATCAACACCATCCTTATATTCTTCAGTTATGATGACATGTTTATCCTTCTAATGATGAATCCAATTATGATCTGGCTTTATCATTTCTGTAACGGACAATATTAAACCATATGTCAATAAATTCGTGTACTTGAAACGTGTGTTTTGAACTTACGAAGTTCAAAATCACATGTTTTAAGTATTTCATCGTCGAATCATAATCTCATTTTATCACCAAGAATGTGGAAGTACATCCTTAGTAAAATTTATGAGAACATGATCAAAAAGAGGTTCTAGAATTATGAAAAAAAAGTTTAACTTAACATGCATTACTAACTTAGTACATCCTTAGTAACTAACTTAATAATAATAGTTTCAAGTAATTAAGTAGTATTTAACTTAACATGCATTACTAACTAACTTAACAACAAAATAATCAAGTAATTAAGTAGTATTTAACTTAACATGCATTAGTTCATAACTTTCAAGTAATTAAGTAGTATTTAATTTCATGCATTAATAATTAACTTAACATGGTGGCAGGCTAGTACCTTCTTAACTGGTGAGGGATGGCGGTGGAGGAAGGCGGTGGGCGACGACCGATAGAGGAGCACAGTCGGTAGGCAGACGAGGCAAAGGGAGGAGGAGGCGTCGGTGGAGGCGGAGGCGGAGGCGGACGTCGGAGTGGTGGCGGAGGGCAGTGGAGGAGGTGGAGGCAGCGGTGGAGGGCAGCGGAGGGGCACGACGGAGGTGGCAGAGGGGCGCGGTGGAGGAGGCGATGGAGTAGGTGGAGGGGCGTGGTGGAGGAGGCGGAGGCGGAGGGCGGACGTCGGAGGAGGAGGCAGTGGAGGCGGAGGGGCACGGTGGAGGAGGAGGCGGCGGTGGTGGCGAAGGGCGGCAAAGGGCGGCGGAGGTGGACGTCGGCGCAGTGGAGGAGGCGGCGCAGGAGGGGGGCGGCGGTGGAGGCGGAGGCAGCAGAGATAGAGGCGGAGGAGGCTGAAGGCGTCGACGGTAGAGGCGGAGGCAGCAGAGGCAGAGGCGTCGGCGGCGGAGGGCAGCGGAGGCACCGAGCGTTGGGCGTCGGAGGAGTCGATCGTCGACGTCGGGCGTCGGGCATCGGGCGTCGGGTGTCGGGCGTCGGAGGTCGGGCTTCTTGGGTGGAAGGTAAAACAGTTAAATGAAAACGAAGAAGAAGGGTTAGGGATTTAAGTAAATTTTTTAGCGTCTCCCCAGGATGCGACGCTACGTAGACGCAATGTAGGCGCCGCTTCTATCAAAATTTGGCCAGTGCGGCGCTATGGAGAAGCTAATGTGTCACTAAGCTAATGTAGCGACACCATAGCGTCATAGGGGCGTCGCCATAGATTTAGCGTCCCACAAATGCGACACTAGTGCGACACTAATTAATAGTCTTTTTCAAAATTTCTACTATGTATGTAATTTTATTTATCAATATAGCGTCTCATCGCATTGTGCCCCGTTCCAATTGTTTTATTTCCTTCCGATAATCTATTATGTATGTATATAAAATTATAAATCTATATGTATATGTGTATATAACAAAATTTTGTGTGTGTGTGTATATATATATGTAATATATGCGTATGAATATGTCTACGTGTGGGAGATTAAATATTATAAATCTATCATGTATGTATGTTTATATGTATTATAAATATATATATGTATGTATATGTCTATATATGTGCGAGTCATATATAGATAACATGTATATGTATACGTATTCGAAGTGAATATATGTGTATATGTTTATATGTGTGAGATTAAGTGATAATAATATGTATATATGTACTTATTATATATAAGTATAAGTATATACGCGTATTTATATGTCTATATGTGCCCGATTAAGCGAGAGAGATAAAAAGTCGACTACGGAGGCGCAATACAGACGCTATTGAGTCGCTAGGTACTTTTAGCGACCCCATCGCGCCGAACTAGCATCTAAAACCTTGTCGTGTCTCAAGTTGGCGACGCTACAGAAACGCCAATAGTGTCACCATAGCGTCGACATCACCGACGGCTCTTGTTAGATGCGAAGTGAACGCTGTTGAGTCTCCACGATGACGCTAAAATGGGATAATTTGTAGCAAATCACTCTCTAATTCAACCATCGCAATTTCATGATTAAGTATATAATAATAATATATGGATAATTAAGATATTATATATATTGTATGTATAGTTAACATAAATAATATAGGTAACAAATTATATATTTAGGAACACTCCTATCATGTAAATATATATATATATATATATATATATATATATATATAATCATGTAATACATATATATAATATGGGTAATTATGTAGGAATACATATATATGTTGATAATACTAATATAACATTTAATTAATTTATTGATTAACATATAGTATATATAATATATAGGGTTTAAATATAAAACAAATAGCGATATAAATATAGATAATTTATGAGTAGTTGCCAATAATCACATTCGCGTCTACATAGCGTCGCCTAAGCCTGTGACGCCATATAGTGTCGCTTTAGAGCCGCAAGGCTTGCAACGCGAGATTGGCGTCGATCGTGATCGACACGAGAACGGCGCTAGGTTCTGCCGTGCATTTTCGCTCCGTGGCGCATAATAATAGCGTCTACGTAGTGTCTCTATTGCGCCAGCGTTAGCGTCTATTTCATGAATAGCTAAGAATATGCTAATGAGACGCTAGCGAGAGGCAAATAGTGTCCCGTTGTTGTGACGCAAAGTGAACGCCATAAAGGCGCTAGTGGCATCTATGTAGCGTCACCTCTTATGCAACGCTATTTTGCGTCGCTAAGCGCCCATTTTCTTGTAGTGATTTATAACATTATTTGAAATATTATTTTGTTTAATGAAAATCTTCTATGCTATAATGATATGG
Organism: Pontederia crassipes; assembly: GCA_030549335.1. NCBI lineage: Eukaryota > Viridiplantae > Streptophyta > Magnoliopsida > Commelinales > Pontederiaceae > Pontederia > Pontederia crassipes. The sequence goes on from JAUKPH010000017.1 coordinate 11,623,245, forward strand.
TCAAACTATGTGCAAAATCAAATAAAGAATTTAAAATATGAGAGCAAAGAAAAAATAATAGATATTTTATTCAGAGGAATTTATCAGGTATAAAATTTTTATCAGAAAATAAAGTTGGAGAAAAGACATTCACCCCAAAAATGACATTGACTTCATAATAATTTTTACAATGATTATAAAAAATGCTAAGGTCAATAATTTTTCATGTCATATTTTTTCTTAAGAAATCAATATTCTCATGTGGCTCTTTCATGCATAACAAATGAAGCAAATAATGTAGTTTATAGAAAACTATTTCGTAATTTAATATAAATTTATAATGAAGTTCATATTCTTTAATGTATTACCTTTTCATTTACATTAACATAATTAGCAAGAGTCGTGCCTCGGGTTCATAGACTAGTATATAATTAAAAAATGTGAACATGTGAACAGTCTAGGAGAAGATGCCATTTGTAATATTTACTTGTATATTATTATTTATTTAATTTGAAGAGTCCAAATGTAATTTCACACAATGTTTATGAGGTTGATAATAAGTGTTAAAAAAAACTTTATTCTAACTCTACTTAGACTTATTTTAGACGACCTAATATATTACCATATAAAATTTATAATAACAATGAATAGATTTATTAAAATATCAATTTAAATCGTACTATTATTTTATAATCAGATAATTATTTAAAATGAAAATAATTGATACTAATATGCTATGCGAGACTGTGGATTTTCTTCTCTTTTTGATTTCATATGCTTAGAATATTTGAAGTTCTTTTTTTATTAAACTTGATCTAATTATATATTAACCTGACCCGACTTCTAACCCCCATCCGTTCCTTTGATGCAATTTAGCAAGGACATAAAATATATCTCGAAGCACTATCAATAAAAAGCACTTCTTTAGAACCAATTTTATCATCGTTTTATTTTTTCACCAACTTTTATTTTTCAGTTTCTGTAAATAGCATATTTTATCTTGATCAAGGCATTCAAGATGATTCCATAATAGCAACATTCAAGTTAAGCTAGCTCATTTTTTCAGATGAATAAAATATTCACTATTCAATCTTGATACAAATTGAGCTCAATGGACGATGGAGCTGCCCATCGGCTTCGGAATTATTCCAAAGGTAATAATGAATAATTAGCTAATACAGAGAGCACGGAAAACAACTATTTATGTATACAACAAAAAGGAACTTTAGCAAACTTTTATTGGAAATTCAAAGAACACATCACACAAAGAAAGAGTGTGGACATGGATCACACAAAGAACCTAGTTTTAGCAGTTCCTTCACCTATATATGTATACAGCACATATGTTAAAAAAAATGGATGTACATTTTCTTTCTAGGATCCTCATCTCACTTATCCTAATTATTTTAGTTTCCATGTTCATCTTAGTTTTGTTTATGTTGGCAATATGGTCCTTCAATCGAATTTGGCGTGGCCATGTAGCCTCTACTACTACCACTGTCCCGGAGCACGAGCACGAGCACGAGTGGCCGGAGGTATCCCGGTACCTCCGGCCGCTCATGCTCGTGCTCTTGCTCCAGGACAGTGGTAGCAGTAGAGGCTACATGGCCACTCCAAATTCGGATAAAGGACCATATTGGCAACATAATCAAAAGTAAGATGAAGATGGAAACTAAAATTATTAGGATAAGTGGGGTGGGGACCCTAGAAAGAAAATTTACATCCATTTTTTTTTCTGTGTTGTATGTTGTATGTGTTGTATACATATATAGGTGAAGGGACTGCTAAAACTATAGGTTCTTTGTGTGATCCATGTCCACGATCTTTCTTTGTATGATGTGTTCTTTGAATTTCCAACAAAAGTTTAAGTGGCTAAAGTTCCTTTTTGTTGTATACATAAACAGTTGTTGTATACATAAACAGTTGTTTTCTGTGTTCTCTGTATTAGCTAATTATTCATTATTATCTTTGGAATAATTTTGAAGCTAATGGGCAACTCCATCGTCCATTGAGTTCATTTGAATTTTTGTATCATTAAAACATAATTATATAGAACATAAATCTTTGCTCCAACACCATCCGTCCATCCTAAAATGGTCGGGGCATAGACTTGTCAGCCATTGATGGAGGGCAAAAAACTCTATAAATCATTGATATGAAAGCGAGTGACCAAGCGCCAGATCCGGGCCTTCCCTCCTATGCCCAGGTCTTAGCTACATAGGCCTCGGGGAATGTATGTCCAAAGATGAGGGAATGCCTCTGCAAGTGAGTCCTCGGGACCAGGTATGCTGTTAGAAGGAGAAATCCTCCCTGAGCCCGCGAGGTAAGATGGTTTCCCTCCCATAGCAAGTATAGAAGATCGAGCACCAAAGACTATCTTTCGACCCCATTATCCGTCTGAGCCACCAGGCTAGGAGAGTCCCAATTGGCGCACCGAAGATCCCAAACTCCCAAGCCTCCTGAGGAGTTGGGCCGGCAGATGCTGCCCCAATCAACTAGATGAACTCCGCTTTGCTCAGGAGCTCGTCCTTGCTTGAAAAAATTGCTCTTGAGTGAATCAATTCGTCCGAGTACCAGAGCCGATAGTGGTAGAACTGTCATATAATAGTGTCAGGTGGCACTAAGCGTAACAAGATGAGATGGCCACCATGTGATAGAAGACGTGAGCTCCAGCCGTGAAGTTTGTGCTCAATGCATTCGATGATCGGGGTCCACCTCTGAAGGTGATGTGACGGTCAGAGAACGAAAGTCCCAAGGATCAGGAGGGTATATTACTATCTATTTATTGACAAATAATCCTTGGAAAACATCTGTTGTACTTGATCATAGGGACGACGAAAGTATAAAAGTAAAGTTGAGAGTTCATCTATACGAAGAAAGTTAGAGAACAATACAAATATAACGAGTATAATTGGAGGATTCTTTGTCAAAAGTACTCGAACTTCATATACATGTTATTGGCCATTGGTTATAAACTGAAATGTTCAATCAGTCTAATTGTTTTTCTTCAGTAGATAGTCATCATCTGTTATCTAATATTCTAAGCATATGAAATCAAAAGAGAAGAAAATCCACAATCTCACATAGCATATTAGTATCAAGTATTCTAATTTTAAATAATTATTTCATTATAAAATAATATTACGATTTAAGTTGATATTTTAATAAATCTATTCATTGTTATTATAAAATTTATATGGTAATATATTAGGTCGTCTAAAATATGCCTAAGTAGAGTTAGAATAAAGTTTTTTAACACTTATTATCAACCTCATCAACATTATGTGAAATTACATTCGGACTCTTCAAATTAAATAAATAAACAAATAATAATATACAAGTAAATATTACAAATGGCGTCTTCTCCTACATACATAATACTGTTCATATATTCGCATTTTTAATATATATATATATATATATATATATATATATATATATACATTAGTGCTAAGCCCCGTATGGCACATATACGGTAAAAGTTAATTAGTATATAATTATTATACTATAATTTTAAAACTTATAAGATATTTTTTAACCAAAAAAGTTCATAACTGAGTCAAACTACTTTAAAGAAAATATTGACGATATTAAAAATAAATTGAAAGCAAAATTTTTAACATTATAGCATAATTGTATTACATCATCTTTACTTGTTTGTGCGTGTGCGTGTGCGTGTGGGTGTGTGAGCATATAGGTATAGATAATAATTTTTATCATTATATTCTTACTTACAAAATACAAGTCTTTTAACAAAATAACTATTTTTTTAAAAATATGACATATAATATCTCCATTTATTTTAAAAGATATTATCCACATTTAATTAACCTCTCAAATTGAATTAGCTTATTTTAAAATTAATTATTATCCAATCATGATATTACTATATATAAAATTATTGTTTTCGCAAACTATTTTGAAAAAAATGATTTGATATAAAAAAAATATATTGCATCTTTTAAATCATATTGAAAGGAAAATTTAAAAGATGACAGTAATTATATTAAACATATATATATATATATATATATATATATATATATATATATGTATGTATACTTTTGTATAGAGATATAAGATATTAAAAGTATAATATTATGAATGTTAGAACACTTGTTTTTTATTATAATATTTCGTACGCTTTAAAGGATTCTTTTATTCTTTTATACGTGTAATTAACAGGTATTCTTGTAGGGATGCATTAAAGGATTATTACCTCATGGAGATCACATCCTCCACATCTGAGCAAAAAGCCATACAATCTTGGCCAAGTCCAATGGTGTATTTCCTTCCCTTCACTTGCCCCATCAAAGTCCTCGAGCTGTTCCTACAATGAGCAAGACAATTATTCTAGTAAGAAACTAAATAAATGCCTAGAAAAGGATCTCCTAAAAAAAACTAGAAAGGAAAATGTTGGATGACAATCATGGAAATACAACGTAACTAATTATTATAATCAAAATATAAGTAATTTAACCAATTATAATCAATGTATTCTCATATGTTAAAATTAATCCTAAATTCCTAATCATATACTACATTTCTAAACATAACTAATCATAATCATAATATAATTTATATAACTAATCCCAACCACCTTCAAGCAGGAAAATGATTTTGGTGAATTGAACAATTCTTTAATGCTTCTGATGTCGTTTTTTTCTTTTTCTGTTGACTTGATTTATTTGGTTGGATTAAAATTTTGTGTGACATAGAAAAAGAAATAGCGAGTCTGCCCAACAGGCTAGCCGTGGGCATAAAAATAAAGGAATAAAAAATATGTTATTTTCGAAATTTTCAAGAAAACAAAAATATCTCATAGTAAAAGTTTGTTGATTAAATTTAAAAGTTTCAACTCATTTTACTAGAAGTAAGATTCTTTGTTCAGTTAAAATATTTATAGGCATACAAATAAAATGAGATTAAAGTCCAAAGAAAACTCATTTGATTAGAAATAGAATCTTTGCTTAACTAAATTATTTTGCAAATCTAATTTTATTAGAAGTAGGATTTAAGAAATATGTTATTTTAAAAAAAAACTTTAATTATATAATAAGATTTAAACATCTTAAGAAACAAATATAGCCTATTATTATTATTGGATTTTTTGTTTAATAAAATAAATTTTATAATAAAATATTTGATATAAGGTAATATTATATATATATATATATATATAACTATAAAAATAAAAGAAGATTAAATCTAGAAGTTAGAACTAATTTGATTAAAAGTAAGATTTTTTTGTTTGATTAAAATATATTTAAGAATAAAATAAAAGAAGATTAAATTTAAAGGTAAATAAATTTGATTAGAAGTAGATTTTTTTATTAAACAAAGAAATATATTATTTTTTGAAATTTAAATTATATAATAATATTTGTGTGTGTATATATAATATAACTTATTATAATTCTCATGATTTTTCAGAAAATAAAAGTTATCTTATAATAAAAGTTTATTATATAAGGTAATAATAAAAATGTGGCATAGAAGATCAGCAAACATCATACAAACAATTTTTTTACGGGTAAGAACATACAAACAAATTATTGCATTGAAAATGAAAAGGCTTGATGAATTACCTTCTCAAGTTCATGACTCTGGTAGCTTCCATCACAAGTGAGATTTGTGAATGTCTCCATTTTTTCTCTGCCATCCTTCTCAACGGAACTAAAATGAACATGAAAAATTAAAGCCTCTATTAATTATTTTGATTATTCATTTGCACAAGTATAGCCAATGAAGTTTTGGGAGAAGCTTTCAAGATTAAAGCTGTTTCATCCGCATTTCTCCACGAGAATCGATCGTTGGAGAAGTGCTTATATCGGCATAATGACCACGTTGGTCACTAACTAACATCTCCAACTTGACCAATACGGTCATGCAACACTTACGTTATTCATGTAATGTTATTGCAACTTTAATACTCCCACTCTCCATGAGGTATTAGTTTGGAGATAAACATATATTTGACTCATATATTCTTATGCTTTTTGCAATGCAGTAACTTTTAAATTTCCGGGAGGTATACTCTCCTTCTCTATCTATCCTTAAACACTTAATTGGTCTTCTCAATCCTTTTTCTACCTCTATTTTATATCTCTTGAAAGTTTCAAAAGCTTCATCTTTTCTTTCTAAGAGATAAACATAACAATATTTAGAATAATCATCAATGAATGTAATGAAATATTACTTATCTCTGTATGTAGGAACACTCAATGATCCACAAATATCAAAATGAAGTAATCCTAACAATTCCATCGACCTTGTCCTAGTTGGAAAGGGCGTACGAGTCATCTTGCCGGTCAAGCATTAAGTTGTACCAGATATGTTAGGCATTAAGTTCAATTTGATTATTTTATCAATTTTAGAGTTTCTTGAGTGTTCTAATCTCATACCAAAGATCAAAATCAGACACATAACATAGAGTATACTCAAAATGACCATTCATTGATTTATTATTATTTACAGACAGACATAATAAGTCGCGTCCTGATACATATTTTTCCATGGCATAAACATTTTTTGTCTTTGCCAATCACACGACCATTATAAAATCTAACTTCTAAATTATTCTGTAGTAGGTTTGGGATGGAGATTAAGTTTTGCCGAATTCCTAGTGCGTACAAAACTTCTTAGAGTATCATGAATTTGTCTCCAACGTCAAGCTTGTACTTTCCAACACCTTCAAAGTCCAAGTAAGTGTTATTTCCCATGTAGATACTTCGCTCACCCTTTTGCAGTTCTTTGAATTCAATCATACTTTCTTTTGTCTTGGCAATGTGGTGAATTGCTACAGAATCAATCCAACACCCTTCTATGTTTGTCATTGCAGCATTGCACTCAACGACGCCTAGGAATGATGTCTTGTTTGAACTTGCTCATTTACTCTACTGTCCGTTACGTTGTGGATCCTTAGTTTGGCTATGTCCAAATGTCGTAGAATAATTGAATATAAAATGACCAAATTTTCCACAACCATAAGAAGCTCCACGTTGAGTCTTCTTGCCTTTGGGCTTGAATTGTCTTCTATTCGGTCTGAGATTCCTTTTGTGATGAATAGCATGAGCTTCATCCTCTTGCCCCTCTTCATTTTTTTCTGCATAATTTTTTTTTTATTTTCTTCTTTCCTTTAGTCATGTCTTGTTCAACTGTCAAGATGAAAGGCAATTGTGCCACTTGTTTGATAGACTCATTCACATGAACAACAGTCACAATCATATCAAATGTAGATATAAAATTATTCATGACTGTTGTTATCTGTAGGGGTTCAGATAAGGGGCATCCTACATTTTCCAAGTCTTTGACCATCATTGTTATTTGATTGACGTGTTCTCATACATTATCATTTACTTTCATTTTACAAGCAGTGCATCTATGTAATAGGAACATTATGTTCATATCTCTTTTGGACGTGTACTTATCTTTTAAGGCATTCTAAAGTTCTTGTGCACTTTTATGTGTTTCGAAAACTCTGATGCAATTATCTTCCATCTCCGTATACATTAGTATGAAGATTGTTGCTTTCTTATCATTCAGCTTTCATTGTTCTATTGTTATGAGCTAAGTTTTGTTTATATGTAGCATCTTCTGAAAACGTTGGGATAACATTATCAACATATTTTCACAAATTATCATGAATTAGTTCATACCGAATTTTTCGACTCCACATATCATAGTTGGTACTATTAAAATGTGCCAATTTGACTAATTTAGCGGCAACCAATTTTGACATTATTCTTTTTATCTATAATGTCAAGCCTGTTCAAGAAATAAATTTGAATAAAAAAACTTTAATTTTAAATTTCTTTATATTTGAAATTTGAAAAGTAGATATTGAATTTAAGTTTCAAAATAAAATTTTAGAATTGAAATTTCAAAGAAAACCTAAAAAATGTTTTTTAAATGAAAATTCGAAAAAAATTAATTTTAAAAAAATGAATTCTAATTAAAATTATAATAAATGTAATTCAGAAATTAAAAAAATTGAATTCAAAATTGAAAATTCCGAAATTTTAAATTAGATATATATATTTTAAAAACTTCAAATTTAAATTTCAAAATTTAAAATTCGGAAAAGTTCAAAATTTTTAAAAATAAATTCGAATTTTTAAAAGAAATATATTTTTAATTCAAAAAAAATTAAAATGCAGTTTTTCTTTTTACAAAGATTTAAATGTATGTATATAGAAGAAATAAATCCCCAAAAAATATTCAAGAATTTGTGGCTAATAGAGAGTAAGAATTCTAATAAGAACCTGACAATTATAATCAATAATAATTTGCAACATGCATACAGGTAGACAGTAATTGTGCTGCCATCATATGACCATAACTAAGAATAGATAAAAGTCTAATCACGAGAGATTTCAATAAGCATATGACTATGAGTGATATCAATGAGATTAAAAGAATGGTATACAAAAAATAAATCAATAATAGCTTCGCAAAAAAAAATTCAGAAATGATTGGGATTTACAAAAAAACAGCCGAAAAGATACGAAAAAAAATATTTTTCAACCAATAATAATGAGTTATTATAGGTTGAGGCCCCAAAAAATAATATTTAAAGATTTCAACTAATAGTGTCTGCAGATCTATTGTTAAAAAAAAGATTAACAAATCAAATCTCAATCTGTGAAAAAAGAATAGATCAGCTTTAAGCGGTCAACCTAACGTGCCGGATGAGAGGTTTTATTTCTTCAAATAAATGGCAACATCCAGATTTCATCAAACAAAACTAGATCGAAAAGCAGTAGCGCTCAAATTTTGATTATAAAAATTATAAATTAACATGGATCTACGGTTGGGATTTGTTTAAATTGACAGATCAAGTGCTACAGTGACGTTTACTGTTTATCTTCTTCCTTGGGCAAGCATGCGCGTACCTTTCACCGAAGCAAAACAGGGGACGCTGGAAGGTCGGCGATGGTTCGAAGGATTCGCGACCTCGTGGCCTCGTTGGAGGATTCGCGACCTCGTCCTACGGCCAAGAAGCCGAAGCGATCTACGGCCTGGCGCAGTGCAGTGGGGACGTCAGCTCGGAGGACTGTTCGGCGTGCCTTGCGGACGCCACGAAGAAGCTCCCGGAGGCCTGTCCGGGCAAGGACGACAGGTGTAGTGTCCCGGTCCTTGATGCCACTATCGTTGTCGTCGGCGCTCGATCATGGGGCAGGCCGCCCGCTGGTGCCGAAGCGCGATCCTCTCGCTCGCAGATCGGCAGCAGCTGCTGCCTCCGGGCAAGCAGATCAGCCGCAGCAGCCCTCCACCGCCGAACAGACGTCCACTGTCGTAGTGCACCGGTCCTCGACCCCACCGTCGTCGTCAAAGCACGACTGTCGTGCTCGCAGGTTGGGTGTTGGCGCCGCCGAACAGACATCGACTCGCGTGGCAGCTCGGATGCTGGAGTCGCCATCATCAATCATTGCACAGGAAGATCAAGCAGCGCGACGATGTAGCCGAAGGGGAGCAGGAAGCCGATGTCGCCCACAAGGTTGGGGAGTCCGCGGCGATGCCGACAAGGGGAGGCAAAGAAGGAGAAGATGAGGAGCGCAGGTGGGGGGCGGAAACTGTGTGAGCTAGTACGACGACGACGACGAAGGCGTTGGGTTGATTTCGTTTGTAATAGTAACCACTTTATAATAGTTTTAGTAACTGAACAAAAAAGTGGAGTGGGAGGAGTTTAATATATTAATGGATAGATTAATAAAATTTATGAGGTGGAAGGAGTTTATATCATTTATTGTGGAGATAGTGAGTAAGAGAAAAAAACTAAAAATTCAAAAAAGTTGGTGATAAACTTAAAATTCTAGAAAAAAGATAAATATATATGGTGGAAAAAGAAACTATATCAAGTATTTACGAAAATACCATATTGCCTTGGAATTATATATAGGGAGATGTTATATCCTCCTAAATTAGGAGGATTATCCTCTTAATTCTCTCACAGAGGATTTTTAGGCTAAACTTTTAGGAGGATGTAGCATTTTTCTTATATATAAAGAGTTATTTTCTCTTATAAGCCCTCATTTATAATTCTTTCTGCATTTAATTAATTTTGAATTATGTATTTGTAAATCTTAGTTTTTGAATTTATCGGCATAATGACCACGTTGGTCACTAACTAACATGGAGTACGCATATGGAAAAAACAAAGAAAGGCTTATGGGCGCCATGAAGGCTCTGACGAGAACCTTCTCGAAGAAGAACGGGGAGATCGGCAAGCTTCCGGAAAGGGACGACGACGAGGAGGCAAATGGAGCAGGACTCTGATACCATGTCAAGAAATGCAGGCAATAATATGCCACCTACCTACTCAAACGTGTCTATTTATACTACCACAATGCTGATACAAGTTTTTTTTCAGTGAATACAGCTGATACAAGCTTTTTAAATCGATAAATCGGTAACCGCTACATACTACAAAATAGGAAAAGGCTATGCAACTGTGTGAAGAAGATAGACACTGCTTCTTGCTATATCTGCCGGAGATGACACAGCAACAGCACGCAGCGACGTGGAAATCAATAAGTACCCAACTGTCAAAACGTGTAGCTCCGATGGTTGCCGGAGGAAGATGATCGGAGGTGGACTTAAGAGAAGAAGAAGAAGCAGAGAAAGAATTCAATTGGTCGAAAAAGGACTCAGCAACTAAATTGAGACATGACATCGTATTTATATGTAAGAGAAACATACAAAGTATTTATACAAGACAAACTATAAAAAACTGTCTTCTAGAGTGTAACGGATATACTCTCTCCATATCATTATATACAAACCGATACATAAAACAAGATGAATTATCAACACTCCCCCGCAAACTAGGCTCGATGTGCACTAAACATGCTGAAAATTGAGTATTTGTGCATTAATAGTGGTATAATTATCAACTTATTAAAGTTATATTTCTAATTATTGAACTATATATGTTGAAGATTTCGGAGTCTACACCATTTCTTTACACGTTTCAGGAACTTCCGAACATCGACGAAAAGGCGCAAAAACACCAGGAAACGAGTACAATATGGTCAGACCGTATTATCAGCGTATCAACCATATTGGACTTCTCCAGGCCGTATTGTACTCGCACCAGAAATTACAGTCCGACGTATTGAAGGAGAACAGACCGTATCAAACAAATTCAGGCCGTATTACACTCGCAGTGAAAAATACGGCCTGCTCGTATTGGAGTTGCGGCGCCCGTATTGAAGCGACTTGAACTGTATCGTCTTGAAGAAATTACGATCAGACCATACCGCATTTGACATGACCGTATTTTATTGACTTCGACCGTATTGGGCTGATTTTTAAAGTATTTTGGGCCTTTTTGTAACCCTACTTTGAGGGGACTATAAAAGGGATTTGTGAGGACGAAAATAAGGGTCCAGACTTTATTTTAGGGAGGATCCAGACGGCTAGGACAAACGCATTTTTCTTCTCTGCACTTCTGTACTTTTCTTGGACTAAATATCATTTTCTTTTCATGAATTCTTACATTTCAATGATGATTTCTTTCTCTAGGCGTGGCTAAACTTCTTTTCTCGAGTTTGATGAAACCTAGGGTTGATCCTTGGGGAATATTTTTATTGGATCTGATGTATTTTTTGTCTTTCATGTGCTTCATGTAATGCTTATATTAGATTGGCCACCTAGTTAAGCGGCCGAAGATTTTCCTGATTACGAAAGTATTTCATCAAGATTAGTTCAAATGAATGACATGAAATGTATTGTTTCTTAGAAATAAGGATAATCATTTTACTTATGAATCTTGGCTTATAATGCAATTAAAATAATCTAAATGACCACGAAAGTAGGCGTTTATTATTTTAATTAGAATTGTATTTACCTGAAAAGAAGATGCATGACTTTGAAGATTGAGTAGGACACTAATGATTTTATTATCTCTAAATTCTCTATGATCAATACCCTAGGTGGATTCAAAACCCGAGAACTTCTATTTTCATTTATTTCTCATAATCAATTCTCGTTCTTTCTCATCATTCTCTGCACTCATTTCGGCATTTTACTTTTGTTAGTTTTTATTATTATTTTAACTCTCTCTAACCGTTTAGATATCAATTAGAATCATATAATTTTAATACTTGAACTCTTCCTTGTGGGACGATATTTTATATACTACAACATTGACTCCGTATACTTGCGGGAGATTTGTCACATGCCTAGTTTGCTTGCCAGGTAGTCATGTTGTTTTGCTCCCAAAGCTTCAGTAAAAATATCAACAATCTGCTCGTCAGAAGAAACATAAAATGGTTGAATAAATTGAGTCAGAATTCGCTCTCGAATGAAGTGACAATCCACATCTATGTGCTTGGTACGTCCATGAAATATTGGGTTCTTCGCAATATGCAGTGCTGCTTTGTTATCACAAGCGATAGCTACTAGAACATGTCTTTGCTGAATTGGGATATTGCGGTATTCAAGCCTAAGTATTCAGATTCACGCAATATGCAAGTGAATTGACAATCCACACTTAGGCTTGCCATGCTTCGGTATTCAGATTCAGCAAAAGATCTAGACACGGCCTCTTGCTTGTTTGATTTCCAAGATATTAAAGCATCCCTAAGTTTAACACAAAAACCTATTACTGATCGTCTTGTGAGGATGCATGCTGCCCAATCAGCATCACAAAATCCATGTAAACTATCTGATTTATCAGCAGGAAAGAAGAGACCATTGCTGGGATTCTTTTTCAAGTATTTAACTATTCTGATTGTAGCATCCATATGTGATCGTTTAGGTGATTGCATATACTGGCTCAAGTGTTGTACATAGAATGAAATATCATGGCGAGTGATAGTTAAGTATATTAACTTGCCAAGAAGTCGCTGATAACTAATCAGATCATTCAATATTTCATTAGTACTATTAGTGCCAAAAAGCTTATCATATTCAACTATTGTGAGCTTTAGATTCTGCTTTAGAGGTGCTTCAACATGTCGACCAGCAGAGAGGCCAACATCAGCAATAAATTCAGTGCATATTTTCGCTGATTGAGTATAATTCTTTTCTCAGATCTATGGCCAAGCCAATTTTATAAACCCATTTACAACCAATGGCCTTCTTATCGGGAGGAAGATCAATACCCCATGTGTGATTGGATTGTAAAGCCTCCATCTCCATCTTCATAACATGAATCCAATTCGGATCTTGAGAAGCCTCATGATAAGAAGTAGGTTCATGTACAACATTAAGAGAGATCATAAAAGCCTAATATGTTTGAGGCAAATGATTATATGCAACATAATCAGAAATAGGATATTTAACTGCTGCAGTATTTGAAGTTGATAAAGAACTATTTGTAACATAATCATGAAGCCAATTAGGCAGTTTGATGCATCATCGAGGCCTCACATAAGAAGGCAAAGTAGCATTATCATCTAAAGGACTCGAAGAGACAGGAGAACCAAACAACCCGGGAGAAGAAACTGAATCAGTGGATGGAACAAAAGGCACAACTGAATCTGAAAGTGGAGGTGAAACATAACGCATAAAATCATCATAGCATTTTGTAGAAGTAAGAACCACAAACGAATGAGAGTTATCAAATAGCATGGAAAAAGGAAAGATATATTCATAAAATTGAATGTCTCTACTGACTATAATCTACTTGGAAGCCAGGTCCATAACTTTACCAAGAAACACTAATGCTGAGATCGCTGAGAGAATTTATCTCGAATTAACAAATTGCTAGAATAGCATAAACAACCAAAAATCCGGAGATGAACTAAATCAGGTGCATTATCAAATAGAGCTTCATAAGGACTTTTATTATGCAGATAAAGGTAACCTGTTGATGACGTGCACAATAGTAAGAACACAATCATCCCAAAAAACGAATAGGCATAGCACTATGAAATTTCAAGGCTCGAGCCACTTCGAGTATATGTCGATGTTTATGCTCGACCACACCATTCTACTGTGGAGTATAAATGCAAGAAGTTTGATGAACAATTCCTTTGGATGAGAAAAAACTCTGACAGCTTGAATTGACAAACTCATAATCATTATTAGTTCTGATAATTTTGATACACTTTTGAAACTGATTTTCTACTAGATGAATAAATCTTTTTGTATACAAACTAGCATCACTTTTAAATTTCAGAAGATATATCCAAGTCGTGCGAGAAAAATCATCAACTATAGTGAGGAAAAAAATGAAATCCATATGAACTAAATCAAAATATGATTTAGAGATAGTCACACTGCTTTGAAATGGAAGTCGTGTTTGTCTAGACAAATGACAAATTTACAATGACATTTAATGTCTACATTGAAGCTAGAAAAAGACTTATAATCTTGAGTTTGGAAAAACGAAGATGGCCTAATCGACAATGCCATATATGAATCTCCTTGTTCATTTCAGCAGCTGCTACAACTTTGTTATCTGGCAGAAACTTTGAACTATAATTGATTTGTACTGAAGTTGACATCCATTGTTTCCTTCATCAGAAAGTATAATCCATTCACTTGTCTATCAATCCCCTTGACCACTCCACTGTAGAGGTCTTGAAGATATAGAAATCAGGGTAAAAATTTACTGTACATAAGAGCTCTTTAGTCAGCTTAGAAACTGAGAGTAAATTAGAATGAAAATATGGTACTAGCAACACATCTTGCAATTTCTCCTGTGAATTAACACGACACATGCCAATGTGTGTGATTTGAGCAAAATTTCCATTTGGCAATTTCACTTGTCTAGGAGAATGCATTTCTTGGATATTATAAAGACAATTAATATCAGAAACCATGTGATCTGAAGCTCCAGAGTCAATGATCCAATCTTTTGTTGAGAAGGAAAAATCAGAAGTTTATGACAATGATCACATATAACATTCTCAGTCCTCTTTATCTTCTGACTTGCATTCTAATAAGCTGCATTTACTTCTGTGGGTGCAGGATTCAGATTGACAATGATCACATATAACATTCTTAGTCCTCTTCCTAGTTTGTCCCTCTTCTAAGAGCAATGCATACACTTGATTTTCTAAAGGGAAAGGCCTCATTAAAATAATTTGTAACGTACAACATGATACGACTCATTCAAACCCATAAGAAACTGAAAAACTTTTAGTTGTTTAAAATACATGATAGTATCTGAATTTTTAATTCCTAATGAGGGAATAATACTATACAACTCTTCCCATTATAGCTTGAGTTTAGTGTGATACTCTGTAATCCCTAAAGAACCTTGCGACAAGGAATTGATCTCCCTATGCAAATGATATGTTCTTGATGCACTAACAGAGTAAAAACTTTCTTTAAGATCATTCCATACAGTTGATGCTTCAGACAAATATGCTATACTACCAAAAAGTCCTTCTGAATAGTCGAGGTGATCCAAGAAACAACAAGTGCATTAGACCTTTTCCATTGGAAATGTAAAGATTGATCAAAATTTTCCAGCTGACAGGTTCCATCAATAAAACCTAATTTATGTTTTGCCAAAAGTACATTACAAAATATCTGGTCCACATAGTATAATTTTCTAATCCGATCAACCTAATTGGAATCAAAATAAGTCCAGGAGTATCAGAAGGATGCAAGTAAAGCAGATGTGTATGATCCAAAGCAAGAACAAATTCATAATTGGATGAAGTAGCCATGATTAGAAAAGCTCACAAATCTTCTTCGACACCATCGTTAAGAGCACAGGACTCGCGGGACATTTCTACTTCATGTCCAATGTCCGACAGTTAGCAGTTATTTTTCTGATTATGTCAGTTTATGTTTGTGTATCATTTTCTCTTTCATTTTATTCATTCCGTTATAATTCGCTTTGTATCTAAAAAGACATGGATGTTACTTGGGTGTTTAGATCATCCTGTTTTCCTGCACTCAATATGAAAAAAAAAGAAGATGGGAGTTCTTCCCAATCTCTGGCGTGTTTGATCTCAAAGTTCTAGATCGATTGCTATATTTTGACATGGTATCAGACTACCTTAGATCTGGTTTTCTATTGAAGTTTTAGTGGTTAGTATTGTTTTCTCTTAATCTTCAATTATGGATTCTTGTTCATCGATTGGACATGCATCTGAATCTGTTAGCATAGATCTAAATAGCCCTTTATATCTGAATTCGTCTGATACGCCTAGTTTGATTCTTACACATCATGTTCTCATGGATTGAAGTAATTATTTACCTTGGAGTAAGTCTTTGTTCAATGCTTTACGAGCTAAGGACAAACAAGGTTTTGTTGATGGATCTTGTTTGATGGAGTCTTTTGATCGAGCTTTGCATTATCAGTGGAAACGATGTGATTCTCTTGTAATTTCCTAAATTACTAGTATAGTCTAGATCTAATCAGTAATGCTGCATATGATGAAATAGCCTTAATTGGCTAGTTCTAAAAGAGAGGTTTCAAAGATCAAATGGAACGAAAATATATATGTTACTTGGTGAGATCTATTCTATCAATCAGGGTTGTAGGAGAATACTATGATAAATTGAAATTTCTGTGGGAAGAATTGGTCCTTATGGTTCATAGTATGGGAGTCTCCAGCTCTTCAAAAAATTTTCTGAATATATGCTGCAATAGAAGTCTATAAACTTTTACTGGGTCTTAATGAATGCTATAGCCAAGTTAAATCTCAAATTCTTCTGATGTCTCCTCTACCTTCTCTGAATCAAGTTTATTCAATGGTTGTTGAAGAAGAGTAGAGAAATAGGAGAAATAGTCTAACTGTTAATTCTAGTCAGAATGCTGCATTCCTATCTAATTCTAGACAACAATTTAACCTGCAGTCAAATCAAAATGTTGCATTCCTGTCTAATACTCGGCAACAATTTAACCAACAATTTAGTCAATCTAATGCTAGACAGTACAATCAGCCAAAATCAAAGAGAAATTCTTCTATTATCTGTGAACACTGTTAGAAATCAGGACACACAAATGCTCAATGCTATAAACTGATTGGATATCCTCCTGGTTTAAAATTCAGGGGCGGCAGAAATCAAAATTCAATTGCTGCAAATGTTTCAGATTTACAGGCTTATGAACAGCAAAATGTTTATTCCCAGAATTCTGCTAATCAGATGTATGTTCCTCTTCCTCCTCAAAATCAGATTTATCATACTGCTTCGACTAGTGTGAATCAAGGAGCTATGCCAAATAATTGTGAGAATGTTAGAAATGAAAACTTTGGAAAAGCTCCTGTACTTACTGAAGATCAATATCAAAGAATACTCAAGGTTATAGACAAAGAGCAAAAAATTGAATTGGCTACCAATGTTCATGTTGCAGGTACAATAGATGATTCTTGCCATATAGGAGATGCTATTTGGATCATTGACACTAGTGCTACTCAACATATGACATCAAATATAAATTCTCTTCTTAATGTTTCTGAATTATCTAAACAAAAATATGTTACTTTACCTAATGGAAGTAGGTTATCAGGTTCAGTTACAAATGTTTTGTATGTTCCTGAATTTAAATTTAGTCTCATATCTGCATATCAGCTTACTAAAGATATTGGATGCTTGGTTGCTTTTTTTCACAATTCTGTCTTATACATGATCTGCACAGTGGAAATGTGCACCTGATTGGTAAAGAAAGCAATGGCTTATACTATCTAGATTTGACTGAGCAGAAGAAGACACAAGTTTTTGGAAATAAAGTTGTTGTTGCTGCTGTTCAAGAGGATAATGACATGCTGTGGCATAAGAGGCTTGGACATCTACCATTACAAACCCCACCTTTTGCTATAGTAATAACTCATTTGCTCACCTTCTCTCTCACTCCAAGTTCCCTCTCGGCCAGCAAGCAAGGAGACCCATTAGCTGCCATAGTAAGTCCCCTTGTTTACTCTTTGGTCAATAGCAAACACCCTAGCTACAGTAAGCATGTTTTCTCCTCTCTTCTCTTAGTTATTAGCAAGGGATTAGCTCACCAAGCGCTCTCTCTCTCTCTCTCTATTTACTATAGCCGAATCAAGGTAAATCAAGAGGAGGACAAAGTGCTAAAGCTAGGATTTAGGACATTTTCTAGTCAAGGTATGTTTGAGGGGATCCAAACCTCCCTATCTCACCCTAATGATGTTTTAATGTATGGATTAAGTCATAAGAGCAAACCCCTTGTTCTTAGAGTAAAGGGTTACGAAATGTGCATTTAATGATTCTTAGTTACTATTCCATTGTTAATCATGTTTAGAATCTCATGTGTCTTATGTATTATCAATCTTAATATTCTATTGTTAATCATGTTTAGATGTATAATGTCTATTGTGGTTATACTAGCTCATTATGAAATCTTGTAAAGCTTATGTGCATTTATAAGTGTGATTAGCATGTTGGAAGCCTTATGTGAAAACCTCTTTATATTTCATAGTTAGAATGCTAAGAATATTAAAAAATATCTTATATGATGTTTGGAAGCCAATATGTGTTCAATATATCAATATATGCAAGATTAGGAAAGAAATGATGTAAAAATCGTGTATCTATCGTCCCAGAACGGGTGACCGATTCATTATCGCTCGATCGTTCTGGAGACAAATAGAATCTCGCACTCTGTCCAACGGTCGACCGATACATTAACGATCGTCCGTTTTGAAAGGGTCGTAATATTCTATGATTAGCGGACGATCGAACGCTCTGTTTCGGTCCCCCGAAAGCACGATCGACCGTTATATCAGCGGTCGTCCGATTTGAATGGCCGTCACATTCTGTGATTAACGGTGGACCAAACATCTTATTGCGATCATCCAATAGACACGTAACGGTCGACCGATATACTAGTGGTCGTCCGATTGAGTGGTCATCACATTCTGTGATTAGCGGACGAACTTGAACCTAGTTTCGGTCGTCCGAAAGACCCATAATGGTCGACCGTTATACTAGCGGTCGTCCGTTTTAGAGAGTCATCACATTCTGTGATTAGCGGACGAACCGAACGCCCTATTTTGGTCATCCGAAAGGATCATAACGGTCGATCGATGATCTGACCGGTCGCTCGATATTAGACCAGTGGTCGACCGTTACCCAAAACGGTCGTTCATTTTTGGAAGATGATTGGTTATGATTGAATGTCTACACTTAGCATGATTTGAAGTTTGTATGACCTTAAATAGGGTTAAAAGATGCAACATGTATTGAATGATTGTATGTATTGATGAACATGATTAAAAGACGAATTGATGGAGTGGCATTCATATGACCCGGGACCAATCGGTACCCACCTAAGACTCCACCGACGGGTGGGAAAAGACCTCATTGATGAATGAGGATAAAGATCTTGCCTTCGGGGGAGGATAAAGACTGCACCTACGGGGAGGATAAAGACCTCATCCACGGATGAGGATAAAGACCTTATCTACGGGGAGAATTATGATTTATGAGTCATTACCCTTCTCAATCGACAAGATAAGAAAGCATCTGAATAAATATGAAAGATGAAAAGATGTAAAGATGAATGATGAATGACTTAGGATGTAAAGACAAATATGATAAAGATGAAGAAGGCACCTATGATGATGTATTATGAATGTCCACTTGTCACATCATATGATGTTATGAATAAAGATGACAAAGTAAAGTAAGACAAGATCATGATATGCGATAGCGTAATGATAAGATATAATATGCATTAGCATAATGATAAGAATGATGATAAGTTATGATATGCATGATCTAAAGCTTATGATGTTACATGTTATCTTATTTTGCCTTGATGATATGCTCACATGTCATATAGTATGCATAAGTAGCTCATAGCATGCATATGACTTATGTTTTATGACGATGAAATGCATATGCCATGACATATTGAAATCATGTTATAAGATCATAGCATGCATGGGCTTCAACATATTCTAACGGGAGAAATTCTCTGCACCCCATGGATCCGTGCAGGTATGGAGGAGGCTTAGGTTCGACGGCGAGAGTCTCGTGATAGCGACATTGCACATGGGTCTGTCGGGCTATGGTCCAAGTCTTTTACTTATATTATGTTATCATGATGAACTCTTGTAAGAGTGTTTTATGCACGGCTTATGGGCCTTATTGAGTCATGTACTCCACTTGAACTCATTTATCTATGATTGACCCTTTATTGGGTATATGTTAGAGCCTATTAGGCCCATGGGCCAGTTTTGTATCTTGAGATTTAATTATGTTGAAGTCTTCCGCTGTTATGATATTGATGTTTATGTTTATTATGTTTATGTTTCCGCTGCAAGTTTTTATGAAATTAGGTCAAGGTCATATCGATGTAACGTCGTCTAGGGTTCGGAAAAAAATTAAATTAGGGACGAATTTTGGGGACGTTACAGTATGGTATTAGAGCCATAGTTTGACTCTTATGTATAAGTTTTAGAATGTGTAAGCCATTGGTTGGCAAAAGTGTCTAAGTGTAAAGTCCATGTGCAATCGTCATGAGGTGCCACCGAACTTAAAGGTAAATATTATCATATGATTAGCTCATGCTAATGATGTTTTTATATTTGTTTGACTATGAATGTAGATGTCGAGACGGGCAATTATTGATGAAGATTATGAGAGGAACACATTCCTTGATGGATTAATCCGGACAGCACAAAATCTCCAAAGATCCATTGAACCAGATTATTCCAATGAAAGGTTCTTAAGGCTGCAACCTCCGAAGTTTGACGGAGTGGGAGATCCCGAGCTAGCTGAATCGTGGATCGAAAAAATAGGGGACATCCTCAAAGTCATGGGATGCCCTGGAGATCGCAAGGTGATGTATGCAACAGATCGCCTTTGTGGCCAAGCTAAGGCCTGTTGGAAGGCCCGCTTGAAGACTACCTTCGAGAGTGAAGAAGAGGTCGAATGGGAAAGCTTCGTACAGGTGTTCGAGGCTCGTTTCTTCCCTGATCATGTGAAGGAAAAGAAGAGGGACAAGTTTTTCAACCTCGCCCAAGGTAGTATGACAGTGGATGAGTATGTGAATACATTCCTAAGGCTGGAGAAGTATGGTGATCTCAATGAGAATGAGTTTCGAAGGACAAAAATGTTCATCAATGGGCTGAATCCTAGACTGCAACCATGGGTTAGGAGTGATTGCTGCACCATTATGAAGGGCGCGGTAGAACTTGCCGCCGAACATGAAAGAAAGTACAATGAAAGGAAAGATGCTAAAGAAAAAGCAATCAAGACGCATAAGGGAAAAAGCTCAAGGAAAGTTCCATATCACTCTCCAAAGAAGGTGGAGCAAGCAAGGCCGGTCTGCACTACTTGTGGGAGACCTCATGCCAATGAATGCCGCTTTAGGGCCAGGGCATGTCTGCAATGTGACAATGTGGGCCACTACATAAGGGATTGCCTGGAGAAGCAAGGGGGCAACCGAGACAAAGGAAAGATGGTGGTATACCCACCAGGAGCTCTAGCAAGGGTTTTCGCCATGCAAGTGGATGAGGCCACTCAAGAAAATGACATGATCCAAGGTAACATCTTAATTACCAGTCACCATGCAAATGTTCTCTTCGATTCGGGTGCAACACACTCTTTTATATCGCATGCATTTGCTAGCATGCTAGAAGTAAGACCTCTAGTTACAAATTGTCAACTAGAAGTAGTGACTCCCACCGGCATGATAGTCACTAGGAGATATGTTCCCAATGTATCTATAGAAATAGATAGGAAGGATTTTTCATGTGATCTCATATTACTTCCTATGATAGATTATGATGTAATCTTAGGAATGGACTAGTTATCGTATAATGATGCTCGTATGTACTGCAAAGAAAAGAAAGTTTTTATAGGTGGCCTACAATGATTAGAGGAATATGTTCCAAGGAAGCCAAGGTGTTAATTTTAGCAACTAAGGCTAGCAAAATGATCAAGAAAGGAGCAAGAGGATTCTTGGCAAGTGTCATCAAGACGGATTCACAACCTAAGACACTTGAATCCTTAGATGTGGTGAGAGAATATCCTGATGTTTTTCGGAAAGACATTGCGGGATTGCCGTCAAGAAGAGAAGTTGAGTTCAATATTGAGCTACTTCCAGGTACCGCACCCATTTCAAAGCAGCCTTACCGAATGGCACCGGCGGAGATGCATGAATTGAAGATGCAACTGCAAGAACTTTTAGATAAGGGGTTAATTAAATCAAGCATCTCACCATAGGATGCATCAGTGCTTTTTGTCAAGAAGAAGGATGGCTCCTTAAGGTTGTGCATCGATTACCGACTGATCAATAAAGTAACAGTGAAGAACAAGTATCCCTTGTCAAGGATTGATGATCTTTTTGATCAATTAGCATCGGCATCGGTTTTCTCCAAGATCGACCTAAGGAGTGGCTACCACCAATTAAGAGTAGCCGAGCAAGATGTTCCCAAAATGGCATTTCGTTCAAGGTATGGACACTATGAATTTTTTGTTATGCCTTTTGGACTAACGAATGCGCCCGTCGCATTCATGGATTTGATGAATAGGGTCTTCCGTCCATACTTGGACAAATTTGTGATCATGTTTGTGGATGACATCCTCATCTACTCATCAAGCCCGGAAGAGCACCGAGAGCATCTTCGCATTGTATTGGAAACTTTAAGAGGGAACAAGCTCTACGCCAAATTTTCTAAATGTGAATTTTGGCTTGAAGAAGTGATGTTTCTTGGACATATAGTTTCAAGACATGGAGTGGTTGTGGATCTGGCAAAAGTTGAAGCGGTGACGAATTAGAATAGGCCCAAGAATGTGACTGAGATTCGAAGTTTCCTGGGACTTGCTGGATATTATAGAAGGTTTATCCAAAACTTTTCCAAGATTGCTGCTCCTATGACCAAGTTGACAAGGAAGGGCGAGAAGTTCATATAGTCATGAGCATGCGAAGCAAGCTTCCAAGAGCTAGAAAGAAGACTTACAATGGCACCCATCTTAGTCATTCCCACGGGAAGTGAAGACTATGTTATTTATAGCGATGCATGTGGTACCGGGTTAGAATGTGTACTTATGCAACATGGCAAAGTGATCGTATACGCTTCTCAGCAATTGAAGAAGCATGAAGTCAACTATCCGACTCATGACTTAGAGTTAGCGACGGTTGTATTTGCACTAAAGATTGGCGCCACTATTTGTATGGTGGAGATTTTGAAGTGTACACGGACCATAAAAGCCTAAAGTATGTGTTTTCTCAAAAAGAGTTGAACATGGGGCAAAAAAGATGGCTCAAGTTCCTTAAGGACTATGAGTTCGCAATATTGTACCACCCCGGAAAGGCAAATGTAGTTGCCGATGCACTAAGCCGTAAGTGGGAAGGATCACTTGGATGTTTGAGAGTACACAAGTGGAACCTTGTAGAAAGCATAGTGCAATGGGCCCCAAGCATTTGTGGCCGAAGGATCATGTGTATAGCTCAACATGTGATCGAATCAAGCTTAGTGAGAATAATTATTGAAGTTCAAAGAAGGGACCCGGAATATGCTAGAATGATCAATGTATGCAAAAGGGAAAGAAATAATTTCACTACAAGAAAATTGACAATTAGCGACTCAAGGTTGGAGACGCTAGGGAGGCGCTATTACGTTTCTGTTGTGAAGAGCGTCTCCTTCGCGTCTAACTAGCGCCGCAAAAATGAGACATTGGTAACGGTGGCTAGTGGCATCGCACTAGAGTCAAAGATGTTGAGACGCAACTAGCGCCACATATTGACGCTATATCGATGTTATTAAGACGCGATGTTTGCGGCTGCGCGAAGCAGGACCACGTCGCTAAGTCGACGCGCAAGGGGCGGTAGACGTGAGACGCTCTTCCGGCACCCACGTGTGGCTAATGTAGGCGCTAGTAAGGCGCTAGATTGACGCAAATATGATCGTGCATTTGTCGCCAATGAGACGCTAAGATGGTGCTAAGTGCGATATATTTAAATTAGCATCGACATGCGTTGAGACGCCAATGAGATGTTATGGTGTCGCTACTTGCACATTTTTTTTACCCGCCCCAGCCTCATTTTTTTCTTCCCACGCCATATAATTTATAATGCATCTCAAAATGCATTGATATTCATCACAGGCAATATAAAAGCATCACAGGCAATATAAAATAATCACAGGCAATATAAAACCATCACAGGCAATATAAAATCATCACAGGCATAATATATAACATAAGAATACAAAAACTACTAAACCGAACTAACAAACTATATGTATGTTTAAGTCTATAAGTAACAAATGCATAGTTTATTTTCTATCCTAGGTTTGGGAGTTATTATTATCATTCCGGACGTTCGACCCAGACGTGCTCGGTCCATGGCCTCGCGGGGATGGATTCTGCGTCGGGATCAATCCCTGAATCGCCTGCAATAGAGGACCCAACTGCTGCGACAACTACTGCGACACATGTTGCGACACCTGCTGCGATAGTGTCCCTTTAAGGCAAGAAATACTAGAGCAACAGCACAACAGCAAGCTTTAGAGAATAGGGGTGACAGAAGCAACTGACATGGGGGAAAGATGAATAGAATGCGCAGTTAGCAAGAGATGGCATTGAATCAGCTTACCTTGCCTGAAAAGGGCTCTACTCTAGCAGGCCTCTCTTAGTGCCATTGCAAGGAGCTGTTGTCGCAATTGAATCAATAGGGATACCGAAAGAATGCTAAAGACTAGTTGGATTGATGGACAATATCCTGTTTAAAGGAAGAAATAAATTGGGAAGCAGAATGCATGAGGCCAAGGAAGATGATCCCTGACGTTCAGGAGGATTCGAACGTGTATTCGAGAAGTTTTCAGACAAATCAAAAGCCATCATCGAAGACACTGAAGATGTCAACTTGGGTACCCATCCCAAGAAACCAAAGATCCGCGCTTCCCGGCCTAAAAAAAAGCACAAACCTTACTATTGTAGCTTGGTCATATGAAGACAAGACATGCCTTGGTTGGACTCCTCGTTGGTAGAGCATCGCCAACTACTCCACGATCGGCAGAAAGGATTGGCTCACCACCATTTGAACGGCCACCAACTCAAACTGTCTTTCCAGACCGCCCACGATGAGTAGATGGCATCTACGCCCGCTTTGATAGGAGTTAGATGTTCCAAGAGTTGACTGGAGGGCATAACAGTTGAAGACTTGAGGGTGTATGCCCCTACCATGAGAGTGAATGTGGGAAGAATCATTCTTCTGCCCTGAGAGTTCAAGTAGACAAGCAAGAGAAGAATTGGTACCCCCGTCAGGGTCACCTTAAAAGGTAGTTATTTAACTCGGTGAATGTGATTCCTTTTTTCACTGCCGAAAATCAAGTCAAAACAAAACGAACCACTTCTATTCTCTCCGCTGAGGTATATGAAGAATTGCTTTTTTGTCCCTTTCGTCCAGTGGTTAGGACATCGTCTTTTCATGTATCCAGGAAGAGTCTGAAAGCAAGGGGCGGAGCGGTAGGCCAAGGAAGTATAGAGTAGAGGCCAAGCAAGTCATCTCTCAATCACAGGATCGGTGAACTTTCTTTGAATATAGCTTCAAAATGAAGAAAGCGCCCCTAGCTAGGTTCCAACCAGTTCGGGCTATTAGGCTCTACTCAAGAACTTGGGAATAAGAATATAGCTTAGATGCACAATGAATAAAATGCTTTTTCACTCGAATCTTGAAATCACTGAACTTTCATTGACTAAAAGTATAGCCTCAAAGAATAGCAGCTCAGTAGAGACCCACACACGGGAATCCTCTTTTTACGCTCAGTTACTATCTCAGTTGAAATCCTATCCCGGTAAGCTCGAAAGAAAGGGCCCAGCAAACGGAGGCGAAAAAGCCCGTGAAGAGCATGCTGGTTCTGAAAAAAAGGAAAGAGGGTTCGCAAGTTAGAGATAGGAGATAGGGAGAAGACGAGACTCGACGTCTATGTGATGACTCCCTTGACTAATTACTGCGATAGCTGCTGTGATAGCTACGTCAGATCAGGTGCAGCGGATGAGCTCGGAGCAGATGCACCTCCTGCATATCCTCCGATCCGCCCAGGTATCTGAGCGGCTGTGCCGAGGCCACGCAAGTATCCCCCTCATGTCGTGCCGGCCACCTCTTCCCAAACAGTAGAGTCCTCTATGAAATAGAAAAATTATAAAATCATATAATATATAAATTATATATCAAGAATCACGTAAATTAAAAACATGACTAAACCAATGAAGAAACATTACCTGGTGGGGTAGCAACTGCCATCACAAGAAAATACATAAAATTTAGCTCCTACATAAAATTAAATAATATACAAAAAATAACATGGTGTGACATGACGATCGTGGTCGTGCGATCGAGACGTACCGACTATGTTCCCCGTCGACGGTGGAGCAACTGTCACAAAAGTAAAATATTTAAAAAACTCTATCTCCTACTGTCTATTGCCTACAATGTGTCGCGTACCTGGAGTGATACGCTCAGCAGATCCACCAATGGATCGCCTACTATGTGACGATCCGACTACGTGCCCCGTCGGCGACGGAGGAACTGATATTATTAAAAAAGGAATTTAACTATTATAGTCAACTATAAATAAGCAGCTCACAATAAATATATTACCTGGTGGTTGTGATGGCTGACTCATCTGGAGTGAACGCCTGGAAGAGCGAGATGACCCAGATGCTCGACCCCTAGTAACCATGACTGAAAAAAAGAAAGAAACTTCTCTTATTATCGGTAACCATATATAACTTTTAAAAAAAGTAAAAAGCTTATGTCATTAGAATAACTACGGGATTCATTCGCTTGTTTTGTATTCTGATTCATTTTCATCATCTTCATCATCATCGTTATAATCTTGGTTCGAGTCATCATCAATGAAATTATCGAAGTTCACATCCAAGAGGTCATTTGAATTGAACTCTTCCATTGGCTCAGCGTCATCGACCAATTGAAAATTCTCAACTCCATTGGCCACATCAATCGTCTCATTCACTCTATCTTCTTGATAGTAATCATCCATGGGCACATCGTTGTGTACGGATGATGTTTCATACTCATCTACCATTGTTTCTGCTAAGAATAGTCTACTCCTCACCTTGCATGATGCCCACCATTCATCCTTGGTTCTTTTCGATGGATACTTATTGTAGTACACTTGTTGTGCTTGTTCCGCCAATACGAATGGATCGTATGACTAAAGTCTCGATCGAGGGTTAATATCCATCAATTTAAACTTTTGATCAATCTGAACTCCTTTCTCTGGATCGAACCAACGACATTTTAGCACCACGACTTTGTTAGATTTTCCCAAATAAGATAATTCTAGGATGTCTTCTATAACACCATAGTAATCAAAGTCGTCGTCCCCGTACATGCTTCCTAGAACACATATGCCGCTATTAATAGTTGAATGTTGTCGGCTATATTCTTCTGTATGGAACCGATATCCATTGACTATGATGCCGCAGTAGCTAAGAACTTGTTTCTTCGGACCATGACCGAGATCTCGTATTTTGTTCTTTATGACTGAGCCATTAATAACCTACAAAAAAATAACTAAAAATTGTATTAAAAGTTACGAACTTATAACAATTAAGAACAAGCGGAAAGATTTCTCACTTCACATCTCAACCAATCGGCAAAATGTTCGTCTCGTAGTTTTAATAACTCATCGTTTGAAACTAACGGATTGATTTCTCGTTGTAATTCTTCGAATTTCCTGAATTCATAGTTTTCAATTAATACAATCATATAGCAATAATTAGCTTTAAATTATATAACAAATTAGAACAAATTGCCTTACTCAAGATACGGTGTCACTTCGCTACAATTTGCAAGAACATAATTTTCAATGGCGGTGAGATCTTTGTCATTTAAGATAACTTTGCGTCCTACACCAAGAAGTCGACATGGGTACTTGAAGATGGATAGAATATTCATGTCAACTTCTCCTTCACCACCATCATCGTTTCTTGGAACTTGGGTGTGTCGTGATTGTATGTGCGGCTCATATCTTACTTTCCTCTGATTACATTTGCACTTCCGGCATGGACATAAGATTTTGCCATATGAAGAAGCAACACCTTCATTTTGATATGCCACATTAATGAATTCATCAACACCATCCTTATATTCTTCAGTTATGAAGCCATGTTTATCCTTCCAATGACGAATCCAACTACGATCTGACTTTATCATTTCTGTAACCGAGAACATTAAGCGAAGTAAGAAATTTCGTGTACTTGAAACATGTGATTTTGAACTTACGAATTAAGTCCAAAATCACATGTTTCAAGTACTTCATCGTCGAATCATAATATCATTTTATCACCAAGAATGTGGAAGTACATGAATTAGTTCATAAGTTAACTTAACAATTAACATAAGTTAACTTAACTTAAGTAATACTTAACTTAAGTACTACTTAACTTAATTCATAACATGAATAAGTAATACTTAACTTAAGTACATGAATTAGTTCATAAGTTAACTTAACAATTAACATAAGTTAACTTAACTTAAGTAATACTTAATAAGTAATACTAATTAACTTGATCCAAAGAGATGATAATTAACTTAAGTACTACTTAAGTTAATTGATAACATGAATAAGTAATACTTAACTTAATTCTTAATAATATTATACTTAATAAGTAATACTAACTTGATCCAAAGAGATGATAATTCACTTAAGTACTACTTAATTTAACATGAATAAGTAATAATTAACTTAACATGAATAATTAACTTAATTTAACTTCATGCATTAATAATTAACTTAATTTACATGGTGGCGGGCTAGTACCTTCGGCGAAGGGCGGAGGGCGGCCGAGACGGCGGTGGAGGCGGTGGGCAGTGGCGGCGGAGGAGGACGTCGGCGGCGGTGGAGGGAGGACATGACGGAGGGCGGACGAGGCGGCGGTGGACGCGACGGGCGGCGGTGGAGGCGGAGGGCGGCGGAGGCGAAGAGCGGAGGGCGGACGAGGCGGCGGAGGACGCGACGGACGACGGTGGAGGCGAACCACGGCGGAGGTACCCTGCGGCGGAGGCGAAGAGCGGCGGAGGCGAACCGCGGTGGAGGCGAAGAGCGGAGGGCGACCGAGACGGCGGTGGAGGCGAACCACGGCGGAGGCACCGCGGAGGCGAACCGTCGGGGGGGCGGATGAGGAGGAGGTGGCGAAGGGCGGCGACGAAATTAGAGGGCGGCGGTGGAGGGCAGTCGAATGCAGAGGGCGGCGGAGGCGAAGGGCGGCGACGGCAGTGGAGGGCGGTCGTCGGGCGTCGGACGTCAGGCGAAGGGCGGAGGCGAAGGGTGGCAACGGCAGTGGAGGGCGGTCATCGGGCGTCGGGCGAAGGGCGGAGGCGGCAGTGGAGGGCGTCGAAGGTCGGGCGTCGGAGGTCGGGCATCGGGCGACGGGTGTCGGAGGTCGGGCGTCGGGGCGCGTCGGACGGGTCGATGGTAAACAGTAAAAGTGAAAACAAAGAAGCGGGATTAGGGATTTAAGTAATTTTTTAGTGTCGCAAGGAAACGAGACGCTACGTAGACGCCATGTAGGCGCCGACACTATCACAATTCGACTAGAGTGGCGCTATAGAGAAGCTAATGTGTCGCTAAGATAACGTAGCGACACCATAGCGTCGTCGGGGCGTCTCAATTGTGTAGCGTCTCAAAATCGCGACGCCATTGAGACGCTCATTAAAAGTTTTTTCAAATTTTTTTAGTATGTATGAAATTTTATTTATCAATGTAACGTCTCATCGCATTATGCTTCGTTCCAATTATTTTATTTTCTTCCGATAATCTATCATGTATGTATACAAAATTATAAATATGTATGTATATGTGTATATAACACAAATGTGTGTGTATATATATACATATGTAATATATGTGTACATATATATATGTCTACGTGTGAGAGATTAAGTTACAACAATGTGTTTCGTCTATATGTATTATAAATATATATGTGTATGTATATGTCTATACATGTGCGAGTCATATATATATAGATAACATGTATATGTATACGTACTCGAAGTGAATATATATATATGTGTGTGTGTGTGTGTATTTGTTTATATGTGTCAGATTAGGTTATAATAATATGTATATATGCACTTATTGTATATATGTATCAGCATATACGCGTATTTATATGTCTATATGTGCACGATTGAGCGAGAGGCAAAAAGTCGGCTTAGGAGGCGCAATACAGACGCCATTGAGTCGTTAGATTCATTTAGCGACACCGTAGCGCCGAACTAGCGTCTAAAACAATATGGCGTTTTGAACATGCGACGCTAGAGAGACGCCCATAGTGTCATCATAGCGTCGACAAAAGCTGCGATGCTCGTTAAATGCTAGGTGGACGCTATTGTGTGTCTACTGTGACGCTAACATATCACTCACTTAATCAACCATCGTAATCCCATGATTAAGTATATAATAATAATATATGCATAATTAAGGTATTATATATATTATATGTATACATAACATAAATAATATAGGTAAAAAATTATATATTTAGGAACACTCTTATCATGTAAAAATACATATATATATATATAATCGTAATTAATACATATATATGTTGATATTATGCTATTGATAATATGTTTATAATCGTGTACTCAATACTAATATAATATTTAATGAATTTATTGATTGACATATAGTATATATAATATAGTGTTTTAATATATACAGTAGCGTCTCATTAGCGTCTCCTTTGTTTGAGACGTCATATAGCGTCGCTTCACAGTCTTCAGACATGAGACGCTAGTGTCGCGTCTAAAGTGGTCGACGACAAAATGACGCTAGGTGCTGCCGCGCATTAAGAATAGTGACGCGAAATAATAGCGTCTACGTAGCGTCTCGATTGCATGCGCTAGAGAGTTAACGTCAACCCGCTGAATAGCTAAGAAGACGCATAATTAAGATATATGCATAATAAAGATATTATATGTATAGATAACATAGATAATATAGGTAAAAATTTATATATTTAGGAACACTCTTATCATGTAATATATATATATATAATCGTGTAATTAATACATCTATATGTTGATATTATGCTATTGATAATATGGTGATAATCGTGTAATTAATACTAATATAATATTTAATGAATTTATTGATTGACATATAGTATATACAATATAGTGTTTAAATATATACTGTAGCGTCTCATTAGCGTCTCTTTTGATTGAGACGCCATGTAGCGTCGCTTTAGAGTCTTCATACATGCGACGCTAGTTTTACGTCTAAAATTGTCGACGCCATAACGGCGCTAGGTACTGCCGCCCATTTGCGGTTCCTGGCGGAAAATAATAACGTCTACGTAGCGTCTCGATTGCACTACTTTTAATGTCAACTCTCTGAGTAGCTAAGAAGATGCTAATGAGACGCTATTGAGAGGCAAGTGACGTCTGATTCTAGTGACCCTAAAGAAGCACAATGGAGGCGCTAGTGACGTCTTTATAGCGTCACATACTTTTGAGGCGCTACATGGCGTTGCTAATCGCCAATTTTCTTGTAGTGTTTTGAGTATGGCAAAGATGGAGCAATTTGGTACAAGGACCGTTTGTGGGTTCCAAAGGACAAAGCATTAAGAAGAGAGATTTTGGATGAGCATCAGAAGTTTGAGTTCTCCATTTATCCCGAAAGTACCAAAATGTTCAAAAACTTGCAAAGGAATTTTTGGTGGGAGAACATGAAGAAGAAAGTGGCCAACTATATAGCAAAGTGCATAGTGTGTCAACAAGTCAAGATTGAGCACCGAAAGCCATGCGGTAAGTTATAACCTTTACCTATTCCTGAGTGGAAATGACAAAGTATCTCTATGGATTTTGTGGTAGGATTACCATGAATCCGGAAAGGGCATGATGCAATATGGGTTATAGTGGATCGTTTGACGAAGTCGGCTCACTTCATTTCTATGAAAGTGAGTCAATCCATGGAGAGCATGATAGAATTATATGTGAATGAGATTATCCATTTGCACGGAATTCCAGCTTCTATCATTTCGGATAGAGATCCTAAGTTCACTTTAAGATTTGGAAAGGTCTCCAAAATGCCTTCAGAACAAGGCTGAATTTTAACACGATATTTCATCCTCAAACCGACGGACAAAGTAAAAGAACAATTCAAATTCTTGAGGATATGCTTAGAGCTTGTGCCTTAGATTGGCACGAAAATTGGGATGACCACCTTCCTTTGGTGGAATTCGCTTATAACAATAGTTATCACTCTAGTATCAAGATGGCTTCATTTGAAGCTTTGTATGGAAGGCCTTGCCGTTCTCCGACATGTTGGAGTGAAACCGGTGAAGAAAGATATCTTGGACCATATTTGGTCCACATGTATGTTGACAAAGTAGATTTGATTAAGCAAAGGATGTTAGCGGTTCAAAGTAGGCAAAAGAGCTATGCGGACTTAAAGAGGAGATAATAACTTTATGAAGTTGGAGATCATGTAATGCTCAAAGTCTCACCAACTAAGGGTGTTATGAGATTCAGCAAGAAAGGAAAGTTAACACCAAGATATATTGGACCATTTGAGATCCTAGAGAAAGTTGGTGAAGCGGCATATAAATTAGCATTACCACCTTCATATGCTAGACTCCACAATATTTTCCATGTATCAATGCTCCGAAAGTATATTCATGATGAGGCGAATGTGATTCAAATTGAAGAGCCGAATATCAAGGAAGACTTGACATATGTGGAGCAACCAATAGAGATCATAGACTATCAAGTAAAGCATCTCAAGAACAAGATTATACCCATGGTCAAAGTGGCACGAAAGCACCATCGCGGACAAGAAGCAACATGGGAATTAGAAAAGGAAATGCGAAAGAAGTTTTCAAAACTTTTTGGTAAGTGAATTATGATTTACTAAAATTCGATGACGAATTTTTATTTAAGGGGGGTAGGTTGTAACATTCGAACAATTCAAAAAAAAAAAGGAAAAAAGGGGCAAAGGCCCACGCGCACTCAGCCCAAAGCCTACCTCTCTTAAGACATGTCACTAATACCCTAAATTCCTTCCTCCACATAATATGTCGGCCAGCATATAAACCCCCACCTTTTGCTACAGTAATAACTCATTTGCTCACCTTCTCTCTCACTCCAAGTTCCCTCTCGGCCATCAAGCAAGGAGACCCATTAGCTGCCATAGTAAGTCCCCTTGTTTACCCTTTGGTCAATAACAAGCACCCTAGTTTCTCCTCTCTTCTCTTAATTATTAGCAAGGGATTAGCTCACCAAGCTCTCTCTCTCTCTCTATTTACTATAGCCAAATCAGGGTAAATCAAGAGGAGGACAAAGTGCTAAAGCTAGGATTTAGGACATTTGCTAGTCACAGTATGTTTGAGGGGATCCAAACCTCCCTATCTCATCCTCATGATGTTTTAATGTATGGATTAGGACATAAGAGCAAACCCCTTGTTCTTAGAGTAAAGGGTTACGAAATGTGCATTTAATGATTCTTAGTTACTATTCTATTGCTAATCATGTTTAGAATCTCATGTGACTTACATATTATCAATCTTAATGTTCTATTGTTAATCATGTTTAGATGTATAATGTCTATTGTGGTTATATTAGCTCATTATGAAATCTTGTAAAGCTTATGTGCATTTATAAGTGTGATTAGCATGTTGGAAGCCTTATGTGAAAACCTCTTTATCTTTCATGATTAGAATGCTAAGAATGTTAATAAATGTCTTATATGATGTTTGGAAGCCAATATGTGTTCAATATGTCAATGTATGCAAGATTAGGAAAGAAATGATGTAAAAATCGTGTATCTGTCGTTTCAGAACGGGCGAGGTCGGTCATTCTGGAGACAAATAGAGTCTCGCACTCTGTCCAACGGTCGACCGATACATTAACGGTTGTCCAATGTTTTAATCACAGAAGGATCGCAACATTCTGTGATTAGCGGACGATCGAACGCTCTGTTTCGGTCGCCCGAAAGCCACATGACGGTCGACCGTTATATCAACGGTCGTCCGATTTGAATGGCCATCACATTCTGTGATTAGCGATCGACCAAACATCTTGTTGCGATCGTCCGATAGACATGTAACGGTCGACCAATATACCAGCGGTCATCCGATTGAGTGGTCATCACATTCTGTGATTAGCGGACGAACCTGAACCCAGTTTCGATTGTCCGAAGGACCCATAATGATCGACCGTTATACCAGTGGTCACCCATTTTAGAGAGTCATCACATTCTGTGATTAGTAGACGAACCGAACGTCCTATTTCGGTCATCCAAAAGGACCATAACGGTCGACTGATCATCTGATCGATCGCCCGATATAAGATCAGTGTTCGACCGTTACCCAAAACGATCATCCATTTTTGAAAGATGATTGGTTATGATTGAATGTCCACACTTAGCATGATTAAAAGACGGATTGATGAAGGAGTGTCATTTATATGACCCGGGACTAATCGGTACACAACCTAAGACCCCACCGACGGGTGAGGAAAGATCTCATTGACGAATGAGAATAAAGACCTTGCCTTCGGAGAAGGATAAAGGCCTTGCCTTCGGGGAAGGATGAAGACCTCACCTTCGGAGAGGATAAAGACTTTACCTACGGGGAAGATAAAGACATCATCTACGGATGAGGATAAAGACCTTATCTATGAGGAGGATTATGATTTATGCGCCACTACCTTTCTCAATCGACAAGATAAAAAAGCATCTAAATAAAGATGAAAGATGAAAAGATGTAAAGATGAATGATGAATGATTTGGGACATAAAGACAAAGATGATAAAGATGAAGAAGGCACCTATGACGATACATTATGAATGTCCACTTGTCACATAATATGATGTCATGAACAAAAATGACAAAGTAAAGTAAGACAAGATCATGATATGTAATAGCATAATGATAAGATATGATATGTATTAGCATAATGATAAGAATGATGATAAGTTATGATATGCATGATCTAAAGCTTATGATTTTACATGTTATCTTATTTTGCCATGATGATATGCTCACATGTCATATAGTATGCATAAGTAGCTCATAGTATGCATATGACTTATATTTTATGATGATGAAATGCATATGCCATGACATATAGAAATCATGTTATAAGATCATAGCATGCATGTGCCTCAACATACTCTAACGAGAGAAATCCCCTGCACCTCATGGATCTGTGCAGGTATGGAGGAGGCTTAGGTTCGGCGGTGAGAGCCTCGTGACAACGACATTGCACATGAGTCTGTCGGACTACGGCCCAAGTCTTTACTTATAATATTTTATCATGATGAACTCTTGTAAGAGTGTTTTATGCATGGCTTATGGGCCTTATTGAGTCATGTACTCCACTTGAACTCATTTATGTATGATTAACCCTCTATTGGGTATACATTAGAGCATATTAGGTCCATGAGCCAGTTTTTGTATCTTGGAATTTAATTATGTTGAAGTCTTTCGCTGTTATGATATTAATGTTTATGTTTATATTTCTGCGGCAAGTTTTTATGAAATTAGGTCAAGGTCATGTCGATATAACGTCGCCTAGGATTCGGCAAAAATTTAAATTGGGGCCAAATTTTGGGGACGTTAGAGATCATGTGAACACTAGATGAAGAAGCAACCAACAAATTGTTTGTGGATCTGCTCCTCAATCCACAAAGCAATCTTGGAGACGAAGAAACGGAGTAGAAGTCACAGCAGTAGCAGCAACTCATATCTCTAACCAACCTGCTCTGATACCATGCCAAAACGTGTAGCTCCGATGGCTGTCGGAGGAAGACGATCAGAGGTGGACTCAAGAGAAGAAGAAGCTTAGAAAGAATTCAATTGGCCGAAAAATGACTCGGCAACCAAACTGAGATGTGGCATCATATTTATATGTAAGAGAAACATACAGAGTATTTGTACAGGAAAAATTGTAAAAAATTATCTTCTACAATGTAACAGATATACTCTCTTCATATCGTTATATATAAGCCGATATATAAACCAACATGAATTATCAACACCAGCCCATGACAAGGTCGCCGGTGTTATTAAATCACTAGGCTTCCATCATCATCTGTTGCTAGCCAATCTTTTTTATAATAGTAGAGATGCCGCAGAGTTATTAAATCTGCAACGGTTCTCAAAATTCTCTTTGATCATCCTTCCCCAATATTTTGGCCTTGCATCAGTTTCAAATATTTTTTGATGCAATCAGACAAGAGACGGTAGGTTCGTTAAATGCCCAATATTAAGATATTTTTCCCTTACTTTGTCCATGTCGATAAAAAGACTGGAAATCACTAAGCAAATGAGTTATTTGTTTCTTGGGAAGAGGAGGAGCCACTTGTTCGAGGGAAGGGTGGTTCTGATTGTACTGCAATCATCAAGTTCGATTGATTTTTAATAACACATTAAATAATAGTAAACAGATCAAAGAGTTATTGTATAGGATTCTTGATTATCTATCTTGGCAAGAAATTTGAAAACGAAACTGAATCTACTGGAGCTAATATCGAACAACAAAAGAGAGTGGATATCGTTGGTATGTTGAGATCTGACAAGGGCTATAGCTTAGTTTACATGTGTGCCAATGCTTTTCAAGGGGAGTCTATTATACAATAAAGTGAAGGAAATACTGAATTGAGTTATATCTATCTATAGTTGATTTATTACTATTCTTATACTTACTAATAAAGCATGGAGGAAAATAAGGTGAATGGTCGATACTATTGAAGGGATTTTTATTTTTAATAGGTATTGCCATTGGTATTCTTGTAACTGGCTTAATAGGTATTTATCAATACTTTCATAACCAAATCAAAGATCAGAAGGCTAACTAGATCCGACCAATTTGATCCGATTCAAACAAATTAAATCGAATTTTATTAAAATAATATTATTTTCTAATAATCTTAAATAGAAATATCATGACTGTAGTAGTAGAAAAAAAGGGCCATATGACAAAAACAAAAAGGCCCATATGACAAAACAGACATCAACGGCAACGGAATAGACTTGTGCTCCGGGATAGGGACATTAGTAGTAGGGATACCGGTACAAACCCGTACATGGCATGTCTTTCTAAAAAACCATAATAATAATAATATTATTATTTGTTAATAGCATCCTTATAAAAAATAGAATTGAATGATATTATAAATTTGTATTTCATTGTAACATCTGCAACCAATTAATTATATTTAATTTAATTGTGATTACATGTGAAAAAATATGAATTGAATTAAATTTATAAACCTGTACATGGCCTCCCGCAGCGAGACCCGACCGCTCGCAGTCGAATCGGCAACCGGAGGGCCAAATCCGGTCATCCGCAGCCGGATCGACTGTCGGACGGCCAGTTCCGACTGCTGGAGGTCAGATCCGACCATCAGGCGTCGACACCCGGCCTATACCAACGGGTTTGGCCATCGATGAACGGGAGAGGGAACTAGAGAGGGCTGGAGGGAACGGGAAAGGAGCCGGCACTGTATGGAGAGACCACCGCGGAAGGAAGAGTGCGCCGCCGGAGGGAGACAGTAGCCGGAGAGAGCGTCAGGAGGGAGAGAGCGGTAGAGAGGGAGAGAGCACCCAGAGGGAGAAAGTCGCACGAGGGAGAGAGCATCGGAGAGTAGAGATGGGTCCGATATATAACAGTGTTGTCAGGAGATTGACATGGGAATGAAATTAGAATTTCTCACGACTGGAGCAGTGAGAAAGTTTCCTACGACTTCAGCCGCGGGAATTTCCCATGGTTGGAGTTGTGGGAAAGTTTCCTATGGCTTCAGCCGCGGGAACTTCCCACGGCTCGAGCCGTGGGACATTGTCCTACTGCTGGAGTTGTGAAAAATGCTATTTTTACCCAAAAAAAGGTCGAAAATAAAAATAAGGAATAAAATCCATCATTGGAAATTAAGTTGGAAATTAAAATAAATTCTATTTTAGTGCATCAGTTTTAGGGGTGTTCACCGGGTTGAACCCGACGATCCGACCCGACTAGTTTGGATCGGGTCGGATCATGGTCGGGACGGACCCGACCCGATGACCCAAATATTTTATTATTTTATTATTTTTCTTTTTATTTTTTACTTAATTTTAGTCCTATTTGATTGAAAATGGAAAAAATATTAAAATAAAGCATTTTAATTATGAAAATAATGTTTAAATATTCAGAAAAGATACTTTATATTTTACAATAATTATTAAATATTTTTAATATTAAAATACATATAAAAAGTAAGAAAAAAAATTAAAAAAAAGTGATCGGGTGACCCGACCACTCGACCCGAACTGGGTCGAGTTAGGTCAGATTTTCTACCCCTAGAGTCCTTGACCCGACTTGACCGAATTTGGTAGGGTCGGGTCAGATTTGTTCACGGGTCGGATCCAACCCGACCCTGAACACCCCTAATCAGTTTTCAATCCAAAAAAAGGAAGTTAAAAATCCATTAATCCAAATTTGGTAACTATGATACAAATAAAATCCATGAATACATGCACTAATCTTCGTCTTCATCTTCGTCCTCGTCTTGCTGTTGGCCACGCATCGCCTCATGAATCATTTTTCTCATCTCTCTTCATTGTCATGCTTCAAAAGCTTGTTGTTGCTGCACAGAACTTCTTATTGGACCTTTTCTCGGACCTTTTCTTGGACTTTCGTTAGTCATTGTTCCCACATGTCTTCAAATAGTCGTCACACATCTTCATCTGGATAACCGAATATTGATTTTTGCCCATAATCAATATTCGTATTACTAACGGACGGCTTGAGACCGTATATGCGGCCCCTATTCACTCCAACATAGTCCGTCCATAATTATCGAGTCGTCAATGGTTGTGCCGTCCCCTGCATGATCTGTGAACGATGCTCGGCTTCTTTTTCTTTGAAGATCTCTTGTAAATTGACAAAGTGACATAACAAGGCTCATGCATAATGAAAGTTACATTACGAAAGTGATTAACTTACGTGTCCCAAGCATGCGATGAAACCCATTCCGAGTTCTTTTTCTAATGAGTTTTTAGAAAAATCTCATCTTCGGTGGGCATTTTACCCATCTCCTTTTCCTACAATTGAAATGAAGGTTCGCACATGATGCATTAAATGAACAATCCGAATTTCAACTACATAGAAAAGTACCAATCGTTGGCAATTGTCGACGTCGAAACACAACCACCCATGTGCAGGCATGCTCACTACGAGGAATCACGATTTGTCTTCGCTTTTAGGTATTGGATCTAAGTTTTAATGACATATAAAATCATATTTTGATGATACAAACCTTGAAAGATTAAGTTAAAATGCTGAAAAAGTTTAAAGAAAAAGGGATAATTTTATGCACTACACTTTGATTAAATAATTAACTGTGATCCTATTAGATTTTAGATGAACCATAAATATTGTAGAGAATTCTATTAGTTTTTTATGGAATAAAAAATCATCTTATTTGGATAACTGTGCAAAAAGTTATGCTTAAAATAGTACACGGCGGTCGACTTGTTGATTGAAACACCGGTCGACCTGCCTGCTAACACTGGTCGATCGGTCCAGAACACAGGTCTACCCGTCAGTGCAGAAAATGTCCAATTTCAATAAGCAGAATGTCGAGACTGTACCCGTCGACCGGTCCGGAACACATATTAACCGGACATTGCAGAATTCACCAACGGTCATATTTTTTCATAAAAGAAAGTGTACTGGTCGACCGGTCCATATGTGTGGTCGACCGACCTCCAAGTCAAATGAATAGTAGCGGTTAATTTTGAAAGAAAAAATTATGGAATGATTTGTGGACGACTTTCTCACTTGCTGAAGCCTCTAAAATGAGTGCCAAAACCAGAAGCAAAGGCACCATCCATGCATTAAAGCAAAACTTCAAGTTATCAAAAGAAGATCTTTTTTCTTAAAGTGATCATTTAGACTTTTCTTTCTTTCTCTCTTCCACTCTTGTGAGCATAGAATTGCAAAAGAGTTCAGAAAAAATAGAAAGAGCTCATATGTAAAAGAGGTTCTAAATCTTACATCTTGAGCGAAAGAAAAAGATTAACTTCCTAGCATGAGAGGTTTCCTTGCCTCTCGAAGTGGAGAAAAGATGGTTGATGTAAAAAGCTTTCTTCCTTGCCTCATTTGGAACAAAGGAAGGGATTACTGGAATCTTCGACGGTCTCGAGGTCGAGAAGTCAGAGCGGGGATATAGGCCAAAGTGTGGTCGAACCTCATCAACAACCACTATGTCTTTGCATTTGATTTTTTTTCTCTCTCTCCCCGTTCATATTATGCTTATGATATGAATTTCTTTATTTTAAAAGATCTTAAAAAATCAGTTTTGTGCTTCCACGATGATCTTTGTGAACCAATTCGCACCCCCCCCCCCCTTTTTTTTGTGCCCTTTGGGGTCCTACATTAGACAATTAGATTTATATTACTCAGTTGACCACCAAGCTAGTAGCTCGGTCCAAACTGGCTCGCCAATCCAATTGGGCCACTCTCCTGCAGCCCGTGCGTCTAACAACATCGATGACAAACGCTTGGAGCACCTAGAATTGAAAGCCTTCCACTGTGCTCGGGATCCCACCATACATCGGCCTATAAAGAGAGCTAAGCACTTTATAAAAAGCCACCATACATACATTTTATCAATTAATAACACATGGTGGAAAATTACTTGAAATTCTCGAAATAGCATCTGTCTAGTAGGATATAGAATATCTCTCCAAGTGACCCATGCTTTCGTATATTTTGGTGAATTACTTTAGTGCATGCAACTGCCATAGGTTTTGACGGGTAGAACCTACAAAAGTAAGATTGACATAATATAATTTTTCGTGTAATTACAAATATTTCAGCGCAACAAGATCATATACAACAACAAATAATTTACCCACAAGCAAATGTTTTTTTATACCGATTTTGCGATGAAGAGGCATTGGTGCTGATCTCCGACATCTGTGTCCTCTATCGTGTCATCGTCCGAAGGAGGGTCGGGTACTGGCGTAGTCAATCGCTCCACAATACGAATTCTCGTAGCTCTAGGCACAATGGGTTGTTGTCCTACAACGGCTCCTCTAGGAGTGGCCTTCTCCTTACCTTTCTCCTTGCCTTCTCCTTGTCCTTGTCCTTACCCTTATCTTTTCCTCGGTCGAAACAAAACATCTACAAACAATATAATATGTGCAAATATATTAAGTAAAG
The DNA here is from genome assembly GCA_030549335.1 of Pontederia crassipes. NCBI lineage: Eukaryota > Viridiplantae > Streptophyta > Magnoliopsida > Commelinales > Pontederiaceae > Pontederia > Pontederia crassipes. The sequence goes on from JAUKPH010000017.1 coordinate 11,664,294, forward strand.
CTTAGTTGATTGCAGAATAATAAAAAACAATAAGTGCACGATAAAGGTATGATCGCATCGCATTAACCTAAATTTCGGCATTATCCTCTGTCGCATCTTTATGAATTGACTGGTATGTATAACTCGAGAACCAATTTCTAATATCTGGTGACGCTTTTCAGAAGAGAAAATTTTGAGAAAAACTAGAGACATTCATGAGAATTTAAACAATACGAAGACGGTTCACTCTCGTCACGCAATTGTCTGTCCGGTGATTTTTGTGGAGATATCGAACACTCTATTTGCAAGAAATTGGTAATCATAAGTCATAACTAAACCAATTTTGAAAGTTAAATATCATAATAATTACATGATATCATGAGAAAGTAGAAGAGTTCATCGTACAATTAATAATCTACTCATCATTATCAGAATAATTACATGATTTCAATTCATCTTCATCTTGTGAAGATGACACACTTTCATAATTCTCCTCTTCATGTTCATCATCACTACCCGCTTCATCGATGCATTCATCATTGTCGACTTCTTCGAACAAGTGTTCTTCATACTGAAGATCTTCAACCATTTGTGTGTCTACTATCAGTCCGACTTGTGCCAACGTATCATCTTAGTATACAACTTGTCATGCACCTTCAACCTCAATCTTACTTCTTGCTTTCGTTCTAATTACGACCCATCATTGGGCTTTATCTCTTATCCCTTCTGTATAATTCACATAGTAGACTTATCTTGTATAAGATGGAATGATGAAAGGATCAAATTGTTCATACCGTCTACTATGTCGTACTTCAACGATTCTAAAGTCTTTGTGAACTCGTGTCCCATTTTTTTCCTATTGGATCAAACCAGGTACAATAAAATAAGGTGACCTTATTACCTGGTATACTCTAACTCGATGATATATTTAAGGATACCACAGTACTCACGTTCATTTTCTCTATCCGTGGATCCTTTAACACATACACCATTGATAATTATTCTTTTACCTTCCGACCAACTCTCCGCATGAAATCTGTAACCATTCACGAAATACACGAGTCAACTTGTCACTTGTCGACTAGGACCCCAAGCTAAATCAAGAAGGTTCGACGTACTAGAAGTTTGACTACTAAGAACCTATAAAAGTATTAGAAGAAATTTGAGTAAAGCCATCAACACACTTTATTTGGTGATATTACACTAAGAAATTTGTGTGAGACTTACGTGATCCTTGAACCATTGTGTGAAGTCATTCTCGATTCTTAGTTTTACTTTCTCGTCTAGGATATTGTAGTATTGTAAGAAAGCACTACAAAAGTAAGCATGATGAATTAAAATATTTCGTATAATTTGAGTACACTAAAACATCGGACATATGAAATATTTAACTTACGTGACATAATATTGCACCTCTTGTGTATTTAAGAGGACATGATTCATTACCGACTTGAATTTTGCATCATTCAACCATCTTATTTTTTTACTTGCCATAGTGTCTACCGATTTGATTAAAGCACGAGCAATTGTGTGTCCTTGATGTTCCTTCAGAAATTTCATCATTTCGACGAACTCTAATTCTGGCGCACTTGACATGAGATTCGAAGTAATATAAACAAAAATAAGAAATCTCTTAAATCATGTACGCCTCACAAATGGAGCCTTCTACATGAGCTTTATTTTTTATAGTTTAATTTTATTAAGATACCTCTCAAATGAGTACATCCATCTGTATTGAACTGTTCCACCGACTTTTACTTCATATGGTAGATGGATCGGAAGATGTTCCATGGAATCAAAAAACCAGGAGGAAATATCCTTTCTAGCTTGCATAATATGATTGGAATATTAAGTCCCAATTGCACCATATTTTCCACGGTGAGTGTTGTCAAACATAGATCCCTAAAAAATTGACTCAACTCAGTAAGAGGCTTCCATATCTTTTCCGGCAGCTGTGAAAATGCAATAGGAAGCAATGACTGCATAAAGACATGACATTCGTGACTCTTCATGACGAGCAAATGTAAATTGTTCATATCTACACATCGTGTCAGGTTTGAAGCATAACCGTCCGACAGTCTTAGCTCACGAACCCATTGAGGCACATGCAAGCTTTGGGTTTGGATAATCTACCATTGGTCGAGGTAACAAGATGTAAATTCGAACGTCGACAATATTCCTTCAAATTCAATCTTCCCTTAATATTGTCTTTCGTCTTTTCCTTAATGTCCATAACGGTGTGGAAGACATTATCAAATACATTTTTCTCAATGTGCATGACATCCAAATTATGACGAATCAAATGATCTTTTCAATACGGTAGATCCCAAAAGATACTACGCTTCGTCAAATTGTGTGAAACACTGTAACCATTATATTTGACATTTGGATTGTCAGTAATCCTACTTAGAAAACCAATCATGTCACATAATTCATCTCCCGATAACCTGACAGACTATATTTCATGCACTATTTTTCCCATCCGAAAGGCATTTCTATTACTTCGAAATGGATGCTTTTCATAAAGAAATTGTATATGACAATCAAACCAACAATTTTTACTTTCATTTTTTAAAGTGAAAGCATTTGAATTATCCATGCAATACGGACATCCTAACTTACCTGCAGTCATCCAACCACTTAACATCCCATATGAAAGAAAACCATTGATTATCCATAGTAGGACAACTTTTAGTGTGAAGTTTTGTTTGGTTGAGACATCATAAGCTATGACATCATTCTATAACACTTTTACTTCATCGATCGGAGACTGTAAGTACACATCTATCTTCTTCTTAGGACTCTATGGACTAGAATGCACGTCAAAAATATATACAGAGCAGACATACATACTCCAGGAGGCAAGTTGTATAGTGTAACTATGACTGGCCAACAAGAATAAGGAACTGTCATCGGACCATACGGTGTAAACCATCTGCACATAACCCTGGTATTATATTTCTTTTATCATTTGCAAATTCTGGTTGCAAATGATCAAAATATTTTCATGCTTCACCATCAGACAAGTGAAACATGACACCTTCAGTTGTCTTATGTCGTGCATGCCATTTCATTTATGATGTAGGTCCTACAAACGAATATAATCTTTTAAGTCTTGGAACAAGAGACAAGTAGTGCATTGTCTTAACTGGAACTATGTTTTTTGTGTTTGATTTATATCGATCAGCACCACAAAATTTGCACTCCCTCAAATTTATGTCATCACAGGAAAATAGCATACAACCATTTCGACAACAAACTATTTTGGTGGAGTCAAGACCAAGTTTTGATACTAATCTTTCAGTCATGTAATAATTCTCAAGTATTCGAACCCCGGATGGTGTGAATTAATAAATTATATCTAAAGCTAAATACATTATGACTATTGAATTAGTCATATTTGCAAAGTTGACTTAATAAAAAACATCGAATAATCAGATTATCTTAATCAAGATCAAATTCACTATTTAACTAATAAAATAAATTAATATATAATTATTTTATTAAATAATAAATAAAATTAGTTTTCTATAGTTTATTAGCGCAAAGTAAAATCAGATTCGGATCTGAGTTTCAGATTCGATTTTGACCCGATTTTTTATGAGAATAAAGAACTAGCACCCATAGCAGTTCCCATTCCAGCCAGATCTAGGTCGGACACGAAAAATCGTGAACAAAATCAAGAGTGGAACCAAGAATTAATTATAATTAAATAATTTAAAATTATTATAATTAAATTAGAGTTTATGTTAGTTAATATATTATTATAATTATATTTTAGTTAGAACCAAAATTAGGTAAATCATATTAGTGTATTTTAAAATTAAATAAGTTTAATATGATATTATAATTATATTTTATTTAATAGAATTAGATCTTAGGTAGAGGTGTTCACGGGTCAGATTGGACCCGACCTGACCAATGGATCAAGGGGGTTGGGGGGCCTAATCCGATTCAACCTGACCCGATTCAGGTTGGGTAGGGCGGTCGGGTTTACCCGACCACCCAATTTCTTTTTTTTCATTTTTTTCTTACTATTTTTATATTTTATTTAATATAAAAACATTGTTTAATATTGTTTTAAAATCATAAAATAAGTTTTTTCAATATTAATATTATTTTTGCACTTACAATAATTTATTTGAATTTTTAAAATTTTAAATCAAATATAAGTTTAAGTTTGAATAAAAAAAGAAACAAAAATAAAAAATAAAAAAAATCGGGTTGATCGGATCGGGTTGACTCGGTTTGGAAAAATCAAATGCGTATCCGACCCGATCTGGTGAACACCTCTAATCTCGGGTCGAGATTTTTAATGGTGGACCCAGTCTTTGACTCGAAATTGATGAATTTTTTTAATATAGAATCAGTCCCAGTCCGGCTATATACCGGGTTGAATTTTTTTTCTAAAAAATCGAGTTGATCTGACGGAGCAGGTCGACCAAGACCTGCTCACCCCTACACTTTATTTATATTGAATGTTCTATGTTTTTTTTTCTTCTCATTTTCTTAGTATAGTAGTTGACTCATTTAACACTTTTATAAAAAAAATTTTGATAGTTCTTAAATTATAATTATATAATAATTTTTTATAATATTCGTGAATCCACAATTTTTTTGGACAAATAATTAAATAATAATAATATAATGGTCTTTGTTAACAATCTATTTATAAGAAAAGTAAGATTGAATGTGGTATATAAGACAAAAAAAAAAAGAATTAAGACTAAACCGTCAAGAGATCAAGGAGATAAAAATAGCCCGACTCCCTCTCCTTTCTTTTATTCCAACTAACTATCTACGTATTTATCTACCTATAAATAAAAAAGGTCTCCCTCATGCGGCAATCCTTATTCCCTTTCTCTAATCTCTCCTCTCTCACTCCGCTCCGACTGGCTCGGTTTTGCCGAGAGGATCCATGCATGTTTTAACTTTTAATCCTTGTAATAATATCGGTCTTTGACTCTTTGTTAATAGCATCCCTAAAAAATATAATTAAATCCTATTATAAATTTGAATAATCATAAAAAATTAAATATTCATAAACTCTATATAATCATACAGTTTAAATATGTTTTTTTTCTTTTAGTTTATTATTAAAATAAATATTAAAAGATAGAATTAATTAACTACAGTAGGAGTTTAGATTTTATCATTTTCGTATAAGGAAATTATATATATATATATATCGAGACATAGTTGAGTTGAGTTTAGATATATGATATTAATTAAATACCAACTTGGTAATAACAACATCTAAAATGTAATTAAAATAATAGTCTTATTCGAAAACAAAATAGGAGTTATCCAATAAAACAAAATTCAGAGGACTAACTTGGAGTATTTTTATTGTAATTTTTTTGTTGCATGGATGCACATCATAGATTCAAATTTTCAGGAAAAGAAGAAAGTAAAGGTTATTAAAAACTTATTGAGAATTGATATTATTTTTTTTAAAAAAATCACTTATGCTAGTCCCTACCTTCCACTAACACATATATCCACGTTTTGCATGCATAGATTAACATGTTTTTTCTTAATATTAAGTTTAGAATGCTAACTTATGTTTCATATCGACTGGGGACAACTATAGTAATAAAAGTAGGGATGATAATATTCCCAACCCTGCAGGGCCCCACGGGGAATTTTCGATCGGGGTTTCGAACTCGGAAAATTTTTTTCCGTGGGGTCGGGGATGGGAAAAAATTTTTCAAGAACTCTTTTTCGGAAATTGGGGGGGGGGGGGGGGGGGGGGGGGGTTGTCCCCGTTTCGCGGGACCCTGAATTTTGGCACCCTAAAAAATAAGTGAGCACACAAATAATCCCGCATTGATAGTAATAGCAAAATGAAAGTAAATAGACAAATATAAATGAAGGGGGAGACTAATGGATCAATATAAATGTTTATGGAGAAAGTCCATCTTTGAATATTTTTTAAATTATAATAATAAATTTTATTAAATCATTTCTTAATAAATAAAAAATTGTCTGAACCAGAAAACACGGTTCAACCCAATTTTTTCGATTTTAACATATTTTGACCAATTTTGATCGATTTTTTTAATCCGGTCCAAATTTATGTTTGACTTTTGAGCTTAGGACGGCGACGCAATGACCCTCATTTAAAGAGGGCCACGGGGTTCGGGGAATCGGGACCCCGCAAGGCCTCGAACCCCCATGGGGATCGGGGTCAGAGGTGGGAGCCAGTCACCTGTGTCGGGGCAGAGGGAGTGTCCTCCGTCCCGTACAGGATTGGGTGCCACTCCTAAATAAAAGATGAGTACAAACATGAAATATTTAACACTTTGATAATGAAAAAATAATAATAATACTAATACATACACATATATATATATATATATATAACATAAAAAAAAATCAAATTTGAATCCTATTATAAATTTGAATAATAATACTATTATGTGCTAGCTTTATTTTATTATAAGATCCATATGGAAAAAAAATCAGAATTGACTCCTATTATAGATTTTAATTTAAGACTAACAATCATCGGATATATTTTATATGTGACATATATATAGGTGAAGATCGACTAGCAGTCGTCTAGCAAAAAACTATAAATCATATAATATCAAGAGTACGTGAACTTATTTCATCAATAAGAATGTAAATTAGAAATTTCTATGAAGTTTTGATATTTGATATGCTTCATCCTTCTAGTACTCCTATATTGATTAAAATTTAGATTTCATAATTCCTTTGACTTTCTCAAGCCTACGAAACATGTAGATTTTTTTATACCATATTTTTTGTCTTCTATATTTTCATTGGCCCCTTCTTCTTTATTTCTAAGTTTTAACCTCTAATATTTCTCTTCATCCAAAGGCATCCAATCTATCCAAGAACGTGGTATCAAATATTAATCTTATTAGCAATATTAATCAAACAAATGCGCAATGAAATTTAAAGATATATGTGTGGTGAGATTGAGGGAAGTTTCGAAAGAAAAAATCCAAACAACATGTATTCTCTAGAGATGACTTTTGCAAGATCAAATCATAATTTTCTCATTATTTCTATTTGTAGTATTTTTTTTATCTTATTGCTATAATATTGTGTTCTTATTTTTTTCCTTATGCTACGTAGAAAGTTAACCATATAATACGTGATCCATACACATTACCTCTATATTTATAACATTATTTAAAATCTTGTTTTATTATTTTCTCTAATGAAAATTTTTTATGCTATAATATTATGGCCAAACTATTTGCAAAGTCAAATAAATAATTAAAAATATGAGAGAAAAGGAAAAAATAATAGATATTTTATTCTGAGAATTTTTTTTGTTACACCAGGTTATAAAATTTTTATCATGAAATAAAGTTAGAGAAAAGATATTCACCCCATAAATGACATTGACTTCATAATAATTTTTACAATGATTATAAAAAAATGTAAAGGCAATAATTTTTCATGTGATATTATTTCTTAAGAAATCAATATTCTCATATGGCTCTTTCATGCATAACAAATGAAGCAAAGAATGAGTTTATAAAAAAAATATTTCGTAACTTAATGTAAATTTATAATAAAGATCATATTCTTTAATGTATTATCTTTTCATTTATATCAACATAATTAGTAAAGTTGTGAACATATGAACAGTCTAGGAGAAGATGCCATTTGTAATATTTACTTGTATATTATTATTTGTTTATTTATTTAATTTGAAGAGTCCGAATGTAATTTCACATAATGTTTACGAGGTTGATAATAAGTGTTAAAAAACTTTATTCTATCTCTACTTAGACTTATTTTAGACGGCCTAATATATTACCATACAAAAATTATAATAACAATGAATAGATTTATTAAAATATCAATTTAAATAATAATATTATTTATAAATTATTTAAAATTTAAAACAATTGATACTAATATGCTTAGAATATTAAAAGTTCTTTTTAATTAAACTTGATCTAATCATATAAGAACCTGACCTGACTTCTAACCCCTATCCGTTCCTTTGATGCAATTTAGCAAGAAAATGAAATATATCTCGAAGCATCATCAATAAAAAACACTTTTTTAGAACTAATTTTATCATCGTTTTATTTTTTCACCAACTTTTACATTTCAGTTTCTGTAAATAGCATATTTTATCTTGATCAAGGCATTCTAGATGATTCCATAATAACAGCAAGTTAAGCTAGCTCATTTTTTTTCAGATGAATAAAATATTCACTATTCAATCTTGGTACAAAAATTCAAATGAGCTCAATGGACGATGGAGCTGCCCATTAGCTTCAGAATTATTCCAAAGGTAATAATGAATAATTAGTTAATACAGAAAGCACAGAAACAACTTATCAGTTTGACTAAAATTAGGAATGCTACCCCAATTAACTTTCAGATTCAAGGCAAAGAACAAACTAGAACAGCTTTTGGCCAGGCCCCCACCCCATCAGTGGCCGTTGGCAAGAGATTCCTTGTTTTTGGCGTAGTATCTGCGGTACATAGAGTCGACCTTGGTGAGATAGAAGGTACCAGGAGCTAATAAGCTCGTATCTTTGCTAGTTTCAAAATCCTTGGCTCCATATCTATGCTCCATCAACTTCATTGTTTCTACAAATTTTTCAGGAGTGACCTGAAATAGAACACTTAACAGTATTAGATTACAGATGACTACTATCTACTGAAGAGAAACAATTAGGCACTCGATTTAACATATGACGAAAGCTCATATCTTTCAATTTATAACCAATGGCCAATAACATGTATATGAAGTTCCAGTAAATTTGACAAAGAATCCTCCAATTATACTCATTGTATTTGTATTGTTCTCTAACTTTCTTCGCATAGATGAACTCTCAACATTAGTTTTATACTTCCGTCATCCATATGATCAAGTATAACAGATGTTTTCCAAGGATTATTTTTTTAATAAATACATAGTACTATAATACCTTTTATCCCTGCAAGTATTTAGTATAGTTAAGATCCCGAGAGATGAAAGAAGGGAAAAACCTAGAATTAAAAGTTAAGTTACAAAAAGTTATGAAAGATAATATGTGATATATGTATATATATATCATTTCAAATATGTGTGTGTGTGTACATAGAGAGAGAGAGAGGAACTACATGTGGCAAACTCTTCCCCTCAGAAAATCAGTATACTATTTATTTTAAAAAGACTCAAACACATCTATAAATTTTTAAGATCTGTATAGATATACAATGTTATGTATATTAATATATGAAAAGGAATAAAAAACGCTGACACACATTTCAGTCATCATATTGGCAAAGACAAAAAATGTACATACCACGTATCTAGACTCGAGCTTCTCTGATACATTCAAGACCGAAAAGAGTTTTGATAGGTTAAATGGATCTTGACCATCCTGAATTTTTAATGAGAACATAGAGGAGGATAGGCCGCTACCATACGAGAACATGACAATCCGCTGCCCCAACTACAAAATAGAAAAAGATAATAACGGGCTTGTAAATTACATTGCATTGCTCTTACCAAGGAGACAAGATAATCGAAGTACCAGAGTATTATTCTTATTGTGGATCACAGATGCCAGGGCAGCATAAAGAGATGCTGTGTACATATTCCCAAGTTGTTTCGGTAACAGAGTAGATGGTTGCACCTTGGTGTCATATAATGGCTTTGCTACTTGCTGAGAAACCTGAAAAAAAGTGTGGGATAAAAGATCAGCAAACAACATAGCAACAATTTTTTTTAGGGTAAGAACATACAAACAAATTGTTGAATTGAAAATGAAAATGCTTGATGAATCACCTTCTCAAGTTCTCGACTCTGGTAGCTCCCATCACCAGTGAGATTTGCGAATGGTTCCAACTTTTCTCTGGCATCCTTCTCAACAGAACTAAAATGGACATGAAAGATTAAAGCCTCTATCAATTACTTTGATTATTCATTTGCACAAGTGTAGCCAACGAAGTTTTAGGAGAAAGATGGAATCAATTACAGTGATAGATAAATATATTTAGTCACAAACAAAACAATAACTGATGTTGTTTAAGATAATAATATATGCAATAAACCCAGGTCAATGCAAAAAGTGCATATTGCAAGTTGCAACTGAGACCTAGCTAAGGAAGTATTTCTCAAACAATACCAATAAGCTTCTAAGCACAAGACCCTGGTAAGTCAAGTTGATTCAATGATTTTGAATCAAAACAGGCTAAACATATTAGAGAAATGATGTTTGCATTAGTTCTTCAAGAAAATTTGCAGGAAATAAGATATGAAAAGAATATAATAACCTGGCATTACGCAAGAAGTCATTGAAGTAGAGACGAGCAAAACTTTTCTGTACAAGCTGCAATAAGAGATGTAGAAAAAATTAAATCAATTTGCCCAAACTGCTATTGCAACTCACAAGACATTTATGCACATCATATGATAAGAAAACATTACCTTGTTGTATGGAGAATGAAAAACAAAACATTCAGCCTCAGAAATAGAGAATTGCCTTCCTTCAAAATTTTCAAACCTATGACATGAAATGGAGAAATAAATTGAAGGACTTGGACTCGTGGAATTAACAATAAAAGAAGGAAAAGCTTAAAAATATGAAATAACTCACTTGCTGCAATAACGTTGGTAACAAGAATCGAGAGCCATGAGGTAGCAGGTCTGGGATAGTTTTCCATCAACAACCTACAAGATCATAACATAAATCAAACAGGTTAACTATAAGAGCAAAGAGACCATCAGACCTTCCAGGTTTAGTATTGAAAAGACCATGAGCTAGACATTTAGAAAACAAAACAACACCATCACCAATGGCATTTTCATCAACAAGAGAAATTCATGAATCATGATGCACAATGACATAGGTCCTGAGGATATCAGAGATAAGAACCACTAAGCTCTAGCTAGGTGCTTTCTCCAGCTAGTGTGGAAGAGTGGGGAAGTGATCACCCTGGGAACTTTTATACCCGAAACCAATATAGTTGAATACTTGAGTTTCATCACGGTTTTGGTTATTATTTTTTTGGTTGTTTGTTTGCTTAGAGCAGGATGATGTTGCAGTCGCTGAATCTATAGTAACTTGAATTCACCCCCTCACTCACTCCCAAATACTCAATGTTGAGTACCATTTACCTACAAGAAACACAAATTTGCCCATAACAGGCTCCCCCAAAGCCTGACAGCAACAATATGTAGACACTCCTTTTCTCCTAAATAGCTCAGAGCCTCAGACACAATCTTTCCCCCAAAGAAAGGAGTAAACCTTGTGTTTATCAGTTTGATTTGTGGATATGGATATAGCTCAAGGTAAAATGGAGTTACCCAAGAAAGTGGAGAGAGGAGTTGAGCACACTCATTTTGCATTTTTGTTTAGGATATCAAGATTATCAATCACAAGAATAAAAACTGATCTCTCAAAAAATAATAAAAACTGATCAAACAGGTTTAAGTTATTGCCTTATTCATCCCAGCACCATGCATTAGATGAGACACCCACCACATAATAAGTTTGCACCATGGAACATTATCAGCAAAATCATTGAACAAATCTACCAAAGTTTGGCTATCATAACAAAGCATTTCAAAAAAATTGTAATGAATCCAATCCATATCTAACTCCGCCTATGTTTTATAGCCGGTCCCAAGCCCGGATAAAGGAGGAGGGTTGTGTTAAGCCCCGACAGCCAGCGTAAAATCCTGTCGAATCTCATGAACATGGATCAACGAAGTCGTATGATCCATGTAGCCGACCCCACATAGTGGGATAAGGTTTTGTTGTTGTTGTTGTTGAATCCAATCCATATCTACAGATCACATGTCGCATTGAAATATCACCTAGGATAGCAATTGCAGTAAATAGGCCTCAGGAGCCAAGGATATTATCGTCAAGATTAATTTATGCATAAAAAATGTGTTAAAGCTATGTGGACGTGAATTACAAGTTGAATCGCCACTTCTTTTTTGGGGGATGAATTATGAATTGCCAATTCTGTCAAAATGATGTGAGGTGTCAATTTATGTGTAGCATTTCACACAAAAGCTGATAATCTATCTTTAGGTTCATGCTCAAGCTATCGTCTGTATGATTTAGTTTATTAGAGGACCGAGTTTACAGAATGAATCTTCCCAATATATGAACATATATCAAAGAAAACCAATTAATTTTTGGTTGAAATTGGACAATCAAGTTAAATTCAATTTTTGGAACAATCAAGTACAATATATTAAAAATTGGACAAAGAGTTAAACTAAATGAGGAAGGAAACAGAGGCGAACCGGATATTCACTCGCAAGATCTGGCTTGTAAAAGTCATAAACATGGCTCATATGAGTTCCTCTAAATTTGCTTTCGAAAGATATCGGAGCATTGGGACCAATCAACATTGCCACAGCGCCTGCTCCACCAGTAGGCCGAGCTGCCCCTTCTGCATAAACCTAGAGGAAGAAATGATGCTTAATCAGTGTCATTCCTTCTTCATATTGCCAACAAACGAAAGTAGCAGCATTAAAAATGTGGAGAAGCATATATGGACTTATAGATCACAAATGTGGTATAGCCTCATATACAGGTAGTATGTAAATAACTATATTTCCCTAATAGTTTATTGAGCAATAAATGTCAGAATAATAGTAAGAGGATGAAATAGCCATACGGCACTGTCTGTGCAAACAACTAGCGCATATCGCCCATCCCATGAACTACTTTCCACCCAGTTTACACAATTGAACAACGCAGCAGTTCCCCCATAACATGCATTTGTTGAATCAACTCCTTCAACATCAGTATTTCCATATTCCTGTATTTGAGCCAAAGGATGTGTTAGAATACATCAGCAATCATCACAATTGTCATCTGATCTCGGAGTTAGATAAAAAAAGTTAGGCAATTTTGCTGAAGAAAATATATGAATGATGTGGCCAAAAACTCAAAATGTTACCAATATCAAAATCACAAATAAAATAGACCATAATTATTCAACAGGAAAATGATGTTGGTAATACAAAACTTCACCCTTCAATCACTTTCTAAATCATAATGACTGTTGAATGCAAACATGCACAATGGACATTGACAAAACTTATAAAGTTGACGACAACACACCTCAAAAATTTGCATGATAAAAGTTTTGATAGACTTGCTCTTGTCAATCACTGTCTCGCTGCCAACTTCCAGGCGCCCAATTTTTCTAGGATCAATCTGGTACTTCTCAAGGAGAGATGTCACAACTGTCAGGCTGAAAAAAAATTTGATCAGTATAAATTTAATATATTAAAGAAAATAATAGGCTAACAAAATCTCAATAGATAACAGAGACAAACATGCCTTTCCGACATTTCAAACGGTACAGAACAGAGGGAAAGAGAAGAAGCCCACTAAAAAATATCCAACCTGCCTTATCCGACGTGCCTTAGCCAATGATGTACAAAGCTCAATAGATAACAGAGACAAACATGCCTTTTCGACGTTTGAAACAGTACAGAACAGAGGGAAAAAGAAGAATCCCACTAAAAAATATCCAACCTGCCTTATCCAACGTGCCTTAGCCAATGATGTTTATTGTACATTTTATAATAAAAAAACAAGTGTTCTAACATTCATAATATTATTCTTTTATACGTGTAATTATCAACTATTCTTGTAGGGATGCATTAAAGGATTATTACCTCATGGAGATCACATCCTCCACATCTGAGCAAAAAGCCATACAATCTTGGCCAAGTCCAATGGTGTATTTCCCTTTACTTGCCCCATCAAAGTCCTCGAGCTCTTCCTACAGTGAGCAAGATAATTATTCTAGCAAGAAACTAAATAAATACCTAGAAAAGATTTCCTAAAAAAACTGGAAAGGAAAATGTTGGATGACAATCATGTAAATGTTATGGAAATACAAAAACTGGTTGTATTCAAACAACTGTATACGAGCTTGAGCTTCATCTGTCTTTGTTTGTATTTTTTATAGAAACTTGTTCTGCAAACCATTGTTGATTGGATCAGATCAATCATACGAGGAAAATTATGTAGATACGTGCCTATTCATCCCCCTATATCCTTCACTATAAAGGATATATCATATGGTAATCTTCAAGTCCTGAAGCTTTTACCACTGGTCTAGTGGAGTTTAAAGATTGGTTCTCAGCATATCATAAAACAATACAATTCAAAGGTCCTTGATTTTTGCTATATGTCAAGGACAAATAAGACGATGAACCAGTCTCCATACGTTTACCATTATCCAAACGAGGATACCAAAATACGGAATTCTTTTGGATAAATTCCATCACCAAAACCCACAAACACAGAAACACCAAACTAAACATAAGTCACTACAGAACCAGATCAAACTATCCAAAATTTCCACTTAAACTTCATTTATTAAAAAAAAAAGGCCCCATCGTGAAACCAATCCAGAGGAAACTGAATCAAAGACTCCGACCTCACAAAAATCTCTTCTTTCCGGAAAAAAAACCATCAAAATCTCCATTTGAAGGTCCTCAAAAAAGGAATCTATCTACATGGGCGTCGATCGACCAAAACCAGATGACGACCGAATCATTCGCGAAAACAGATGGCAAACGAGCTTTTCCTGAGCACAAAAATCACAAACAACTGTCCGCGCACAGATCGATGTGCTCGAGCAGCGACGCACCTGTCGAACGCAAGTACGAGGGAAGTAGATGTCCATGGCCAGGATGCCAACATTCTTCGCCCTCTCCGAATCCATTTCTTCTCCAAATCCGAACTCGAGGACCACGAAATGAAGAAAAAGAGAAGAAAAAAAAAAGAAACAACTCAGAAATATGCGTTAATTTTTTTCCTCCAACAGATCGGGTCCAATTTTTTTGAGATCGGCACCCTGAGTGACGAGGTCGTTTACGGGGCGTATTTATACGCCCCTCACGCGTGGTCGTGTCACAAGCTTGAGCCCACTTTGGTCACTCGACACCATTCGTCTCTTTTATTACAGGTCGTGCCATCACGCACACAATTATTAATTTATGTGGTGTGCAACAGTGCACTTGTTAATTTTCAATTTAATGAATTATGTATAATTTATTGTATTTTTATTCATGTAAATAAATATCAATGTCAGAAAAATTCATTCTCTACTTTTGTGACAACTTATAAAAAAAATTTAAATACATAAACATATATATGACGTCTGAACTGATCTAAAGGCTTTGTTTTTAAAAAAATTATATCTTTATATTTATAATAATTAATTATGGACAGAGAGAATATTTTCTTTTATCAAGATGGTTTGAGAGTTAAAGTTCAACATATTTCCAATCATTTATAATATTAAACTAGATGGGTTATCGACGGTCCTGAAAAAGATCTTTTTTAAAGAAAATATTATTTTACATTTATAATAACAACATATTTTTAAATTGAATTTATTCTTTTTTGTGTGTCCAGACTCCAGATGCAATATTGTGCGCTAAAGAGGGGTATAATGGTAATTAGGTATTACAACCAAGTAGCATTTAACGTTTGGTTTGATAAATCTTGTTTGATCACATCCGGTGGAATGCATCTTTGTTTGAATTAATTAATGCACCGGAAAGGCACCCCTTGTGCCACCCTCCACGCATGCGTCCGTCGGATCCAAAATCTGACGGTCCAGGTTAAAACACGTGGACTCGGTATCCGCTCCTCTTTCGAATGAGACGGACAACTGGCACTTGCGCTTCTGGTAAAGCACGTGATGCACAGTGCAGGTTTGGAATCTATCGGGGCCATCCAAAATTAATTGTGATTGATTTGAAGAATTTAATGTGTCTTGTCAATTTAATTATGTACCTTTTTTAAATTATTTAATTAATGGATTAATTAATTCATGCACCATTAAATAAATAATACTTGAATTTTGCTGGTGTTTATAAGCACTAATATAATGTGGGGCCATTAGCCAAACAATCTTTCAGTCCTTATTGAGACTGTTTTCTTTTTTATCTGCTGCTGCTCAAGAATGTTCTAAGAGTGTCAATTCGATAAAAATTATAAAATTCTTATTATTTCAAATAGAAAAATATTTTTTGGTATTATTTAGGAATGCTCATCATGTCGAATTTTTTTTATATATTTTCAATCAGAAAAGAATTGGTATAATTTTTATATTTTCGAATCCAATCAAACCGACCTAATAGTCTCAAGAAACTATTAATTTAAAAATTGTACAAATTAATTCAGTTTAAAGTTCAAGTTTTAAAACTAAAAGCTTATCAAAAAAAATATTTTGCACTAGTGAAAATTACTTTAGCTATTGAAAAGAACCTATATTCTCACTTTTAAAATAATATAATTTAATAATGAAAAGGGTAATTTTTATGAGTCATCAATTTTCTTATATATAAAAAATGATGTTGATGATTTAATTCGTATGATATCAATGATTATGTGCATTGTACATAAGTTAAAGATCGATCTATCATCAAGTTCAATTAATTTGATAATTTTTATGAGATGAAACTTTGGTAATTAAAATCTACCAACCCCTTTGGTAATTAAAATTTAAAAGAGTAACTTGATGACCCGTCATGAACCCCATGAGATATAGATTGAATCGTATACATATAATACAGATGGCTTGATATAAATATTATAAAAAGATAGAATGGATGTATGGAACAAACGTGGTGGCAATACATATATGCACGCCATACATATAATACAGATGGCAAACATCAATTTTATTTTGTCATGTTGTCGATGTACTCATAATATTTCTAAACAATAAACACGCTTCTTCGCATATTAGTTCCTTACCCCCCAAAAATAATAAAAAAAAGAATTCCTCAAACGATAGATGAGTATTTTTACTTATGTAAAATGTGTGTGGCACATTTGAACATATATAAGTTTAATTTTTTTTTAGTTAGGAATTAAGCGGTGCAAATTTAGCCTTCTTCATTAAATGCTATTTTGGACTGAAAATATCACTATATATATATATATATATATATATCATTTTCAATATTTTTAACGTGCCTTGGGTGTGCATATAAAGAAAAGTCGATTAGGCATGGCTCATTGTCGTTCATAATCAGCGGGGTTAAGGTTTTGGTGGAAAGGCATAATAGTTTGAAATTTAATTTTAGAGAAAAAATATTCAAAGAAAAAATGGACCACACAGTTCTCCATCTTCAAAGTTATTTTTTAAAAAAAAATCAAGTTAATTATCTCAATCGGAATACTGAGTATGAGTTCAATTTTTGAAGTTTCTGTTTAAGTATCAAATTGCGTATATGCTAATTCTCCGATCGGTCGTAGTAGAAAAAATGAATAATGCATCATCTATTAAAAATTGAACTTTAAACCCTTTAAAATAGGAGTCAAAACTTCAACCACAATTTCTTGTCAAGGCAAAATTAGGTTTAGATTTTAGGAAGAGTTACCTGCTTTTTGTTGCATTGCTTCACTTTCTTCCTATATGATGCAGTTGATTGCTACCAATTCGTCATTACATGGTAGAATTTCTATGGATGGACTGGACGGCCTTTTCATTTTTTTTAATTATGCTTAAATAATAAGAAGGCTGGACTGGACCCCCAATCACTTGAATATACCAAATGTTTGTCATCCATCAATTTCAAAGTACACAACAGAGATTCATTTTTTAAAAAATTATGCCCCCCCCCCCCCCCCCCCCTCCCTACCACACACACACGAGGCCTCGCGGGAATTTTTCGATCGGGCCCTAAATTCGGAGATTTTTTTCCCCAGGTGCGGGGATGGGAGGAGCGCCCCTGCCACCTCCTTTGGGGATCAGGGTGGGATGGATTGCCCCCGCCCCATCAGGTCACCGAATCCCCATGCCCATATTATTATAAATCATCAACCAACCATCATATCACACGTAAATCTCAATCGTCCATTTTTCATATATATTTCTTCCTCCTTAACCCTAAGCGGCTCCTTTTTCTTCCATCATGCCACAACCGGCTCCTGAGCATCCTTTGTAGGAGGATGGTGGCGACGGTTGTGGAAGGCGACGAGGACATTGACATCGTGGAAGGTGGCGGCGATGGTTGCTGTAGGAGGGTGGTGGCGACGGCCACTGCAAGAGGGTGGTGAATGCGGCAACCGAGGTCGACGATGGAGGTGTAGGATTGAAGGAAGAAGGAGATGACATCGGAGTGGAGGTGGAGGTGGGCATGGGGGAGAGAGTGGAGAAGAGGGAGGAGGTGGCCGGGGGAGAGAGGAGAAGGGGCCGAGGGGGAGGGCGTCGCGGGCGCGGCCCTCAAAACAAAGGGCTGTGAGACACAGGGAAAGCATGGAGGAGGGCGGCGGTCAAGGAAGGTAGCAAGGGCATTGACATCATGGAAGGCAGCGGCTGCCGCTGCAGGAGGGCAGTGGCAACAATCGCTGCAGGAGGGCAAGCGCAGGAAGAGCTCAAGGGCGTCACAACTTGATCATGACGTTCCACCAGCGAGGCAGGCGTCGAACATGCGGTGGGTGTCAACAGGAGTGCCATAGGCGGCATACACGACGTGCAGCCTAGTGGAGAGGACAAAGTCCATGAGGAAGACGACGAGGGAGAGAGGAGGAGGCGATGGGCATGGTAGCCGAGGTCAACGATGGAAGCATAGGAAGGAGATGACATCAGGGTGGAGGGGAAGGAGGCGGGAGGTGAGAGGAGGAGGGAGGTGGCGGTGGTGGTTGGGGGGGGGGGGGGGGGGAGAGGAGAAGGGGCCAAGGGGGAGGGCATCACAGGGAAGCCCTCAGAGCAAAGGGCATTGATGGAAGGAGGAGGAGAAGGTGGAGGTGGAGAGTGAAGACTATGGCCGCGGGGTTCAGGGTTCCTACGGGCGTTCGAGGACCCGCGGAGATCGGGAGGAGGGATTAAATTCTCCCGCACTAGGGATTCGAGGGGAGGACTGGGGGGGGGGGGGGGAACTGCTCGGCAGAGGTCGGGTTAGGGGGAATATCCCCCGCCCTGAATAGGGTCAGATGCCACCCCTATTATCTATAATGAAAGAGCCCGAGTTATCATCATAAGATATGGATGAGTCCAGGGGAGGGGATACCATCCCCGCTGCAAACAAGTGTGACCAAAATTTGCGATATAGTTGGTTGTCCGATTTTCTTCCTGATAGCAGCGGCAAACTTTCCATCACTGAGAAAATGAGAGCAAGTACGAAATATCATTCACAAAATGTCTTAGGTACCATGGGCAACTACATTCAGTTCTGATGATCTATGCCAAGATGTTGGAATCCATCTCTGCAACCAGATGAGTGAAGTGAAGTTGAAGACAACGATTAATGCCTGCTAGCATCCCTTGTATCTCAAGCACCAGAATAATTTGTTAGTTTGTAGTACAAGCCCCTATAGAAATAAACTTGCCACATAGTATTGAAGTAGAAAATCAGTGCCCTTCGCGCATTGGCATTGATGAATGGCTTTCTGAGTTCAATTTAACCCAAAGAGGGTCTTGAGAGCTAGTGGCCTCGGTGCAGCGTACTCATTGGACTTGGCCAAAGCTCATTCTGGGATTATCGGAATGGTTGCACACTTAGAGCTAAAGAAGATATCATTACTCATGTTCCATGAACCCTATGGACAGAAAGCAAAAAAGGGAACTAAATTTTAGCCTTGAGCTAAAATCTAGGCCTCGACCATTGAAGATCCAAGCGCTTAAGCACCATGAATCAGCAAGCACAAAGGTAAAAATCATCACCGATTGGAAGATGGTCCAAAGTTGATGAGAGACTTGGCAATTTTAAAATAAAAGGGAGTTTGATTTCAAGAAGTTGGCATGTGTCACACTCAATTCTGTGACTAAATCCTAAACCTAATTATTATAACTCTTAATCTTATTAAACTATTTAAAATAAATGCAGAGAAATCGCCTCTCTTATTTAACTTGGTATTACTCACTGATACATATAACAAATATAAATAAATTTATCAACGTTTAATCAAAAAACATAAGACATATTATTCACATCATGTCAATTTTTTTTCACACACTATCTAACATAAGATACACCTCATAGAATATTCCTACTCTCTATTTTAACATCTATGGTTATATAATACATACATGCATGTCAAAAATAAAAGTGAAGGGGAAATCAAATTGCTCCAACGACTCGACCTCTTTTATATACATCAAAGACAAGTTTCGAGTCAACTCAACTCGAGAATTCATAATTATTTAAAAAAATAAAAAAGAATAATGTGAGCAATAATCGTTTGCTCAATGAGTGCAATAAAACTACAATATAGGAAACAATACAAGCATACAATATTTAAATAATTAGATTCTTCGTATGAGAAAATATTTAAAGCATAACTCATATAACATAAGCTGTTAAATTATATGAAAGTTTATATAAATAAAAATAATTCAAAATATCATCTTATTCAAAGTTAGAGATATAATTGAGCCTTAAATTTGTTGTAACTTGTAAGAAAATAAATTCATTAAAACCTATTTCAAGAAATAAAAAAATCAAAGTATGATATTCTCTCTATAAAATTTGTGATAAGTTTTTTCTAGAATTTTATTTTATTTTTAAATAAATGTTGTTTTTGGACAAAATAATTTATTTTCATTTTATTAAAGTGAGTGGATCGAATATATAGAAAACTTAGAAAAGAGAACAGAACCCATCTACAAGTAGCAGCTGAGCTAATGGCGGCAGTGGCGATGACCACCTGCAAATTACGCTGCCCTTCTATTCTTCCTTCATCACCTACTCCTCGTCCTCCTACCGCTTCCAAGTCTCCCTCTCGGCGCCGATGGACCGGACGGAGATTGGCTTCGGCCTCCGCGCTTCTCGCCGCCGCCGGCCTGGCAGTGGCAACCTCGGCCCAAGCCCTCCCGTTCGAGTCCTTCGCCGCCCTTCCGGAGCCAGCCAACGCCCTGTCTCTCCCAACCTGGGCCATTCACGTCTCCAGCGTCGCCGAATGGTACACTACTTGTCCCGATTTCCTCCATCCGTCTCTCCCAGTTGTCTATCTTATTCTCAAGCGATTGCTCGGTTGCTGTTCGTTGGCATTGGCGAAGGATCGCAGCCATGGTGTTGGCTTGGGAGTACGGAGAGAAATCCGGGTTTCCGGCTTGGAAGGGGCTCTCCTGGGGAATGGTAACTTTTGTATCTTGGTTCTTTTTCTCTCTCCCTCCCTCCCTCCCTCCTGTTTTATGTACTACAAACTTTAAGCAACCATGATGAGATCCCTGTTGTAGGATATGACTGCATTTTGCATTTTTGTTCCAATCTAACGCTTCACTTTTATTTATGTTCGAACTGAGGACAAATAAGGCGAAAGAAGGAAAAGAAGTAAATAGCGATGGAGGGGAAAGGACTTCTACTTCCTTTTTTGTTATCTTCTCCCCCTTTCACTTCCTCTTATCCAAAATAGTGGAGAGGAGTTCATAGAATAATCGAATTAAGGATTATATGATCATGTTTGTCATATGCCATATCTACTGTTGGCCTGCTGGTTAAAAATTTTGCAGCCAGATGGTATACATCTGACGCAAAAGTGCACTAATGATATGATACAGCATACTTGGAATTGATCAGTTAAACAAACTTATTGATAAGGGAAATAAAGTTAAATAAACATGTCTAGATTATTGAGAATTTTGCATAGAAGAAGATCGATTAGATACTTGCATACTTTTGAGTGCTTAAGTATTCAATTACTTGTGACGAGAAAAATGCATCAGGGGCCAGATTGTCGATTGAATTCTTTCTAGATTCATTATTGCTGACTTTTTGCCTTGTGCCGCTCTTACTTTCTTTCTTATCATTCATCTTCTCGAGTTTGTATTAATTTGGGATGAGGACGCTATGTTCGGATATCACTCAGGCCATTCTCGATATTTTGTCTTTGTATCTGACTCATCAATCAATGACCATGCCATTGGCCTGGTACTTGATTATTGTTATGTAGATATTTTAAGAATTGAAATTCCATTATGAAATTTGGATGACGCAGATGGTAAACACATTGATGTAATATACTAGAGCTTTAGGGTCAACCCATCCTTGAGTATTTCCTTTTAGAAAATTTAACAGTGGGTATAATAAAGTATACCTTTACAAGAGTAGTCATAAATTAAATAACTGGGTCATCCATCCTACGGAAACAATGAAACTGATCAGGAATCAGCATCCATCAGCTTTTGTCTCTTAATCCTTTCACTATGAAACTGCTCTGGCAACTTAATCTTTTTTTTTTTCATGGGTATTTTCTCCAGGTACCACCCCTGGGTGGAGCTTTATGTGCATGCACTTGGCACTTCTTTTATAATGCAGAATCTCTTGAGGTATGGTCTGATCGTTCTTATTTATCCTTACATATAAAGCACTATTGCATTCTTGCAAGAAAAAACAGGCTGTATTTTATGTATCTTTAGATTTGAATGTGTATTATGGAACCTGATATGTATTGCATTATGTGTTCTTCTCTCTTTGTTATTTCTTTTTAGTTTATTTGTCATTATTATTTTTCTTGAAGGGTTTTATTTGTCACATTTTTTACAGTTGAAGTAATTATTATCATTTGATTATATGTTGGTAGCCGACCCCACCTAGTGGGATAAGGCTTTGTTGTTGTTGTTGATTATATGTTGGATGACATTGTTCTACTGAATATGTTAACATAAGGTGCTCACAATTTATGTTGAACTCATAGATTTTGTTATAGCCCAAATCTTCGCTTAAAAGATATAGCTTCAAGTTTAACACAGTCACTCAGATCCTATCGTAATTGCTATGAAAATAATTTATGATAGAAAGGGAAATTTTCTTTTAACCATCTAGCAGTCCTCAGTACCAATGTTGTCAAAATCGCGAGTTAACTCGTGAAATCGGACGAGTGTAGGATATCATCCAAGGAAAACGAATCAACTCGAAGGAAAATCGTTCTCTACCAGAACACGATAAAATTGCGTGCTGGCTCGTAAAATCGGTGGACATGGCGTCCAGCCGAGTCCACCCAAACCATTTTTTTTTGGTTACCTGAGTTCGTGATTCACGCTATGCCCTAATAAGTTACTCAAGCCCCAAATCCAAACTGTTCAACATTGTTGCTGTTCGCCACTGCTGGTGTTCGCCGCCACTGGTGTTCGCCGCCGCCGCTGTTCGTCGCCGCTGCTGTTTGCTGCCGCACGCCGCTGTTTGGGGCATGCCACTGCTCGCCGGCGCCAGCTTTTGTTCGCCCCTCTCTCGCTCCTCCCTCCTCTCTCCATCTTCCTTCTCTCTCCTATTCTGCTCACAAGGAGAGGCTGGAGAGCCACCGTGTTCGAGCTAAGGCTTTGCTCGAGCAGGGAGGAACAGACAGAAAAATGACTCGTCCTCTTTACTCCTACAGTTTTTATTTTTTTGGTTTCCCATTTTCTTTTTTTGGTTTGTGCCTCGGTATCTTTTGGTTTCCTCATCCTCTCTCCTATTTTTTTGGTTTCCTCTCGACTGCAAAAGCGAGGGGATAAGAGAGGTTGCAGTCCTTTTTTATGTTTTGGTTCATATTCTTTCCATGTTTTTTTTTGGTTTTCTGTTGTTTCTCGTAATGTATTGCTAATTTGTTAATTATTATAACTTATTCTCGCGACAGAGAAACATCATCCAGACCTTTATGTACTGGCAGGTTATTTCTTGCTATCCTCTTTGTGTTTATTTTGATTAGTTTTCCATTGAACTTTTTCTTCAGAGCAATACAACATTATATTACTTGGTACCATCAAGCATTAAAATCGTCCAAAAGGATACAATAACCTGATAACTTCTTCTGTTCATCAATGTATACAGTTTGTTAAGGTGTGTGAATGATTTTTTTTTATCCCAGTTAATATGACATTGGCCAGATCTGCTGTATGTTGATAGATGTCGATTATACTTGAGCAGTTGTTACAACTGACTGAAGTGTCTGAAACTAGGTGGTCTTTGAGTTATAAGTAGAGCCTTGCTCCCACGTAAACCTTTTTTTGAAGTTCTCTACTGCAAAAAAGGTTTCAGTAGTTATTCAAGCTTTTTCATTGGTCTACCTGCTTTGGTGCACAATCTGTGCCACATTGTTTTTCCCATCAAAATACTACTTGTTATTAGGTATTTCCAAGCATCACATCTTCAAGTTGTAATATTGTGCTAATAATTTATACAACAAATAGTGTGGCTCTTGCGTAACCACACTATTTTTTTGTTTTCTTCTTTTTCACATAAGTATGCACATTTCATGGATTTCACTTGAAATACAACTGTTCAAGTCTTGTAGTCCTTTCTTTCTTTCACCAGAAAAAGAAAAAAAAAATTTGGAACAGTTCTGTGTAAAATTTTCCAGTAAATATGATTTTATATAAACTATCAAATATAAACACGCTAATATCTCTTAAACCATGGTCGAGAACTTCTGAAATTGTGTTGTTAAATTAGATCCTGCCATCCTGGTCTGCATAGATCATTTTAAGTTCCATCCAGTGCAGTTATAAAACTGTTTTTTTTTTTTTTTGAGGGAGAGATTAAGCTGTCTTATTGAAGCATTTGATTGTGCTTTGCTAAATTCTCTATTCATATTTTGGTTCCTACCCTACTCCAAGGGTGGTAAAAGCACATTAGAGAATTGCCAAGTTTTACAGGTACACATGCTTTTGACATTACACTTGTATGTTCTTTTTTTCTCTTGTAGGTGCAATTTGTTTTCTACTTCAATGATTGTAATATATGTTTCAACAATCTGAATTCTATGTTTACAAAAAATGATGTTTTGTCATGAAATTATACTTAGTTAATATCTGTGTTGATCGAGATTGCTTTTTGATGTAGGATCTTAAGAGATTTTGAGGATCGAGCATCATAGTATTGGATCATGTATACTGTATAGTAAGATTTTACCATATAAATAAAAAAAATTCTAATATAAAATACTTCAAATAACTCCGTCTATGTTTTATAGCCGGTCCCAAACCCGGATAAAGGAGGAGGGTTGTGTTATGCCCCGACAGCCAGCGTAAAACCCTGTCGAATCTCATGAACATGGATCAGGCTTCGTATGATCCATGTAGCCGACCCCACCTAGTGGGATAAGGCTTTGTTGTTGTTGTATTATAACTTAATAAATCATAGATGATTAAATAATTGATTGTTATTAGATTTTCTGAATCATATTGGATTATTAGTTTATAAGTAAATTAGGTTCTAAGCAGAATTACTAATAATTTAATATAAAATATGATTTTGGTAGAATCGGCCGATCCATGTTACGATCTCATGTTTTACGTGTTTACCCAACCTTTCCGTGTCAACTCTGATTTACGAGTTTGACAACATTGGTCCTCACATTCTCTGTAATACATTAGCCACTCTCACTCCACAGTACCAACCTGTAATATTGGCGTGCAAAGATGACGATAATCATTCTGTGATTATCCTTTTCATTCTCATTTTTCTTTTACTATGATATAAGTTTGGTAAGAAGTCCTGATAGAGTCCCTCTATCAACAGTAAGTATCCCACTTCTCCCACCACTAGCATCAAATCACCTTCCCACATAGTGAATGCCCACTACCCCACCTTCTGCCCAGTAAATATCCACTAACTGCCAGCACATGTCCTCTTTAGTTGCAGCACTACTAGTTAGTTTATTTCTTTATTTCTATAAATATGTGTTTAGTATTTGTTCAAGGGTATGTTTTGTTGTTAGACCTTGTATTCCTGAAGGTTTGTCCACTCCATACAGACAGTTATCTTTTAATTCCATTTTGTGTTGCTTTCATTTGTGTTCTGAAAGTTGGTGTCCTATCAAATTGGTATCAGAGCAATAACGATCCCGCAATGGTGAATTCACGCTCCAGCTTTCTAAATGATCCTACATCCCCACGCCCTAAAACTCATGCATCCATTTCTCCATTAGACCCAATTGTCCAACAACTATCTTCCATTGCATCAAAATTAGAGGCCCTCAAAGCTCAAACAAGTGCTCGTCAACATGAGACAACCAGCTATACTGGCCAGGAGATAGGAAAGGCTGCTGAAATCGACTCCGACAGAAGCAAAGTTAATTGGACAACAGGAGATGATGTGGAAAGTCCATGGTGGCTCAAGCATCCTTCCCGAAGTCCTCACACAAAAATAGAGTTTCCCAAGTTTGAAGGAGGCGATCCACGTGGCTGGATTCTTAAAGCTGAAAAGTATTTTCGTTATTATCAAACTCCGGAGGATGCTAAAGTTGACATTGCTTCCATGTATTTAGAAGGTGATGCTCTTGGTTTATTTGCTTGGAAACATGGACGCAATGTTTTGTATTGAGAGGAGCTTGTCAAAGCATTGCAAGAAAATTATGGACCTGCTGAATTTCAAAATCCTGATGAGCATCTTTGCAGCCTGTGTCAAACAAGATCAGTTCAGCAGTATCGTCTCATAGGAGTTTTCCTTAATGGCTTGAAACAAGAGTTGAAAGTTGATGTTCGCATTCACAAGCCAAGAACCATCTACAAAGCTGAGTCTAGCTCTTGAGTTTGAGTCAAAAATCAGCCTTTGTCAGGAGAATAAGGGCTCCAACCATTACAATCGTCCTCACTCATCTCCATGTCCACAAAAGCATCAACACCTCTTTCGTGTGGGGCTGGAACCACAACGAGCACAGCCTGTCCACCAATGGTAGCACACTCATGGGATGAACAACGTCGTTCTCGCTTTGGTTAGAGGTTTATGTTTTAAACGCAATGAGAAGTTCTTCCCAGGTCATCGTTGCAAAAATGCCACTTTTTCACTCATGGAGCTTGCTGATTCTAAAGACACTATGGAGAAAGAAAATTTAATTAGCAAAGAAGATCCTCCTTCAAACCATGCAGAGATATCTCTTCATGCTATCTTGGGGCAAGGAGCATGCAATACTATGAAGCTACTAGGCAAAATAGGGCAGAGGGAAATTATTATTCTTGTGGATAGTGTTGGAGTAAAGTTTTAATGTCATATAAAATTATATTTTGATGATACAAACCTCGAAAGATTAAAGTTAAATGCTGAAAAAGTTTAAAAAAAAGGATAACTTTATGCACTAACTTTGATTAAATAATTGACTATGATTCTGGATGAATGATAAATATCAAAGTTGTAGAGAATCATGTTAGCTATTTATAGAATCTAAGATTATTTAATTTGGATAACTGTGCAAAAAGTTATGCTCAAAATAGTGCAGGTTGGTCAACCTACCGGTCGGAAGCAAAGAAGGCCGGTCAAGACTATACCGGTGGACCGATCTGGAGATATCGGTCGACCGATCAGTACATGAGCTGTCCCGGTTGATGTCGAGACGATACTGGTCGACAGTCCGATCGACCGACCAAGTGCAGAAGTTGAAGAAATCGTGCAATGGTCACATAGACCGGTCGACCGGTCCATTAATGCGGTCGACCGGTCCCCGACAGGAATGAACAGTAATGGTTAGTTTTGAATGAGAAAATTGTGGAATAAATTCTGGACGAATTTTCCACATACTAGAGCTTATAAAAAGAGTGCCAAAGCTAGAAGCAAAGACACCCATCCAAGCATTGAAGAAAAACTTCAAATTATCGAAAGAAGATCCTTTCCTTGAAGTTTTCATTTTAGTCTCTCTCTTCTTTCTCTCTTCCACTCTTGTAAGCTTGTCATTGTAAAAGAGAAACAATTCTTCAGAAAAATAGAGAGAGCTCCTGTGTAAAAGAGATTTCATATCTTACCTCTTGAGCGAGAGAAAAGATTAACTTCCTAAGAGGAAAAGTTGCTTTGTCTTTCGAAGCAGAGAAAATGTGGTTGATGTAAAAGACTT
Source organism: Pontederia crassipes (assembly GCA_030549335.1). Classification (NCBI taxonomy): domain Eukaryota; kingdom Viridiplantae; phylum Streptophyta; class Magnoliopsida; order Commelinales; family Pontederiaceae; genus Pontederia; species Pontederia crassipes. The sequence continues at coordinate 11,692,007 of JAUKPH010000017.1, forward strand.
TTCTTTCTTGTCCCATTTGAAACAAAGGAAGAGTTTAGTGGAATCTCCGGCGGTCTTGAGGTCGAGAAGTCGGAGCGGGGACGTAGGCCAAGGTGTGGCTGAACCTCATCAACAACCACCCATGCACTTTATGTTTGCATTCTCTCTCTCTCTCCCTCTGATATTGTGATTGTGATTTAGTTTGATTTGCATTGATTTAAAAGATTTAACGAATCGATTTTAAACTTTCGTGACGCATTTTGTGAAATCGACATTTTCGGTTTTAACACTAATTCACACCCCCCCTCTTGGTGCCTTTGGGATCGTACAAATAGCGGTTCTACACAACTTTGTGGTAGAGGCAATAGTGAAGGAACTGAAATTGCGTGTTCATCCACTTCCACCTTTTTTTTAGAAGAAAAAGGATGACCACCAGATTTGTGGTTGTCATCCATCTACATATGTACTATGAAAAGGTATACAAATGTAATGAGGAAGAAGATGATAAAAAGAAGACTCCAACCTAATTAAAACCCCATTCCTTTATAAGATAGGAGATGTGGTGTATAACATGCTTAGGCTGGCAACTCTCCCCACAAAAGATGATCCGATTGCGCTAAAGCCAAATGGCCCATGCACCGGCCACAAAAGTTGCCAGTGGCGCTCTTCAACACTGCTTCTGACGGATGAGGCCTCGCAGAGTCTGCCACATGGTCTCAAGGTTCGAAGAAAGAAGGCTCGCAATGCTCGTCCGCTACTCCGGGGTGTCGCGCAGTCGAAAAAAAGGTGAGGTATGTCCACTGCCGCGCCGCAAGAACGGACGATGTGTCACTGTGTGGTGCCCATCTTGCCCTATAGCTCCTAGTGAGGAGGCGACCGCGCCGCAGAAGCCAAGCAAAGATCTTGACCTTCAACGGTATACGGGTGCGCCAAATAAGTGTCAGTCGTGAAATCCTCTAGCAGAGTGGTAGTGGGGAGAAAGCAGATGTAAAGACTCCGTGTGGAGAAGGACTCTGACAGCCAAACCCATCCGTCCATCCTGGACCGGTCCGGGCGTAGGCCTGCCAGACGCTGCTGAAGGGCAAGAAACCCCGGGAAGCGCTGGTCAGATAGGTGCGATCTGAAGCCGGGAGACCAGGTGCCAGATCCCATCCCCCCCTCCTCTGTCCAACTTTTTTTGTCAAGGCCCAGAGGCGAGGAGAGTCCCCAAGGGACCAGGTATGCTGCCAAACGGAGAAGTCCTCCCTTGAGCCAAGGGAAGGAACCATGAGAGGGTGAATCCGTGGGGTCGTAGCCGCAACTCCCCGCCAAAAGGATGAAGCTCCACGAGGTAACATGGTCCTCGACTCCCAGGATAGGTCTCGTCCATAGTAGGTAAAGAAGACTGTGCGCCATAGACCGTCCTCGTACCCCATAATCCGTTTGAACCACTGAGCTAGGAGAGCCCAGTTGGCGCACTAGAGGTCCCGAACCCCAAGCCTCCCTGGGAAGTAGGTCAATAAATGCTGGCCCAGTCGACAAGGTGAACACGATGCTCGGGCCCATGACCCTGCCAGAAAAAATTGCTCCTGAGCGAGTCCAATCGTCTGAGTATAGTATGTCGAAAGCACCGAGAGAATTGATCGTAAGAGGATAAGATGACCCCACGTGAGAGAAGACATGAACTCCAATCGTGAAGTCTGTGCTCCATGCACTCAATGATTGGAGTCCACCTCCTGGAGGTGATGTGGCGGTCACTGAGTGAGAGTCCCAAGTAGGTGATCGGGAGGGAGCTAATCGGGGTGTGGAGCTGGGCCGCACATCGCTCGGCCACCTCAGTAACCATGCCAAAGGGGATGAATAAGGAATTGGCATGGTTGATCTGAAGGCCGGTCGTTGCACCGAATAGGTCAATGAGAATCGCGACTCGACGAACCTCTTGCTCCGAGCCCTCAATAAAGGAGACAGTGCCATCCACATACTGAAGGAGGGGCATGAGGCTCTTGGCAAAACCTCTGAAAAGTCCCGCCTCGCAAGAGGCCTGTACGAACAACATGGGGGCCAAGGGACAGCCCTGTCGAACCCCTCTCTGCGGCTGGACCCAATCCCCTGCACGTACTCCATTGACCAAAACCGAGAAAGAAGCGGAGGTAATACATCGTTTCATCCAGGTGATCCAGGTCGCAGAAAATCCACGGATCTATAGGGCATGCCATAAAAAGGACCAAGATACTGTATCATAGGCTTTAGAGAAATCGACCTTCCATAAGAAGGCCTAAAAGGCAGTCCTCCACTGGGGTGTAACTGTCGGTGATGGATCTACCTTATATGAAAGCTGATTGTGTGGGATGGATCAATACTGGGAGAACCTCACGAAGTCGATTCGCTAGAGGTAGATGGCATCGGATAAGGCGATCGTGCGGAAGTCCTCAACCCGCTCTGCTGGAGTGCGCTTCGGAAGTAGGAACAATAGAAACCGATTGAGGCGCTCAAAGCCCCGATTTCCGTCGGCAAACTCTCGAACCATTGCAACATCCTTTCGCACCAAAGACCAAAACTTTCTGTAGAAGAAGATTGGAAATCCATCAGGGCCAGGGGCCGCCTCACTATTGAGGTCCCGAAGGGCCTAAAAAATCTCATCCTCCGTGATCGACTGATCAAGCGATGATGATTGAGTGTCAGTGAGCCTGGGGATATCGCCAGGGTCCCACTGCCAAGGGCCAAGTGGCTGTCGTCGAGAGGTGGCGCGGAAATAAGAAGTGATAGACTCCCCGGTGCTTCGATGATTAGTGATCCGCTGCCCCTGAATGACTAACTGCTCGATCCTATTAGCCCTCCGTCAGGAGCTAGCATATAGATGGAAAAACCTAGTGTTGTCGTCACCCTCCTGAAGCCATGTCTGCCGGGAGCGCTGCCTCCACTGGGTTTCCACTTTTAGATCCTCCATCTGCATAATCTCCTGTGCACGTCTCTGCTCAAGTACCTCAGAATCCGTGAGATGATGGGAGTCCCCGTGCGGTCTAGCCGAGCAATGATCCCAAGGGCGTCTGTCCTGCGACGAGCCCGATCCTCCCGAATCTGTCGATGATGCTGGCAGAGGAAGGATCGTAGGTTGGATAGACGGGTTGCAAGAGTCCTGGCCGTGGAGTCTGATGGCGTCACCCTACGCCACTGGTCCGCAACTAACTGCCGAAAGCCATCCTCCAGAAGCCATGAATGCTCAAAGCCGAAAAGGGAGCGCTGAGCTTGATCGTCGTTGGACCTCCACAGAAGAGGAGTGTGGTCCGAGAACGGCCGATCAACAGCCTGGACATCCGCCAGCTGATGTGCCTCTGCAAGTTCCTGTGAACCAAGAAAACGGTCGAACCTCGACTTCACAGATGGAGCAGCAGTGCTGCGCCATGTGAATCTACAGTTGGTGGCCGGAAAATCGACCACTGACTGCGAATCAATGAAGTCTCGAAACTCCTCTGCACCACTATCCCTCCCTCGGCGCCTGATGGGCCGGTCCTCCATGTCAAGGGTGACATTAAAGTCTCCACCGATAAGCCACTGGGCCTCTGGGAGGTGGGCACGTGCCTCCCGAAGCTCCACCCATAAGGTGTTGCGCAAAGATGCGGAGCAAGGCCCGTAGACACAGGAGATAAGATAGTCAAAGCCGTCACCCAATCTCCATAAGTAGGCCGTCATCGAGAATCTAGATGTCCAAGAGTCAACAATTGATAGAAGATCCGGCCTCCAGCCAATAATGCAACCTCTAGATTGCCCAACTGCATGTAGCGAGAGATGCTCCGATGCGAGAGCCCCCAATCCGGGCCACCTTGAGCATTGGAACGTGAATGTGGCGGTTCGGACGGGGCATGGTTGTCCCTGTTTGGTTCCTTGTCAGCCTGATGGATGAGGCGGTCACGACCGTGCATCATCCCCTCTGCTTGGCGTTCACGGCCGTGCCATAGGGGGGTCCTTGGGGTGGTTTCACGCCCTTGCCGTGCTTCTTCAGTTTCAGTGTCACGGCCGTGCCGTGCATCATGGGTGACCATGCCGCAGTCTAAAGTTGTGTCACGGCCGTTCTCCATCCCTTCACGACCGTGTCGCGTATCCTCAGTGGTGGTGGCACGGTCGTGGCCGATCAACAAAGTGCCTTCCAAGGTACTGTCACGGCCATTCCCTGTCCTTTCACGGTCGTGCCCCACATTTTGCCCTTGCGATGAGCCATTGCTGGCAGTTCGTCCGTGCAGTGATCCCCCTCCCCTGCTTTTATGGCCGTGGGACAGGTGTTTGGTACGGTCGTTGCGACCAGGCGACACCCCATCACGCCCGTGCAGCACGCCAGGTCGTTGCGATAGTTCGTACTTGCGGTATGGGCGCCATCCGTGTTCGCTACCCTTGTCATCTGTAACGGCGGCGTTGATTGCTGGCCGGCGGCGACCTCAGCCCAAGAAGCGGCACGCCTGGTGAATTGAAGGCGTATCATGAAGCTGCAATCACCGACCATGAGGACCAGGGACGTCGGCAGATTGCAGCCCGGCCAGAAATCGATCTCAGCTTTCGTCATTGCCAAGTCCGGCGATCCAAGAGGGGGGAGAATGACGGCTATGGGTGTGCCGAACTGTCTTGCGATCGATGTCACAACCTCCGGCCGCTGAAGGTGAAGCGGCAGGCCGTAGATGGCGATGGTTTGTCGATTCCCCGACAGTGCGAGTGTCGCCCCATCGTCGAACTTCCATGGATGCCACTTGACCCAGGATTGGAGAGGAAGATTCATCAGTGTAGCCAGGAGAGCCTCTCGTTGCTGTGGCGACCCAGGGACGACCAACCAAAACCGCGGTGAGACACGGCTGAGGTGGAAAGGCGGCGACTCCCCAACGCTGGTCACAATTGCCGTGCGAATCAACGCCAGGTCGAGGGAAGAGCCTGTGACCTCGCCTACGATGCATCCCGAAAGGAAATCGGAGTTTCGCTGAATTTCCAGTGACCATGGTACCGTGATGTGGGAAGGCGGCGACTGCACAGTCTTAGCAAGTGCACCGCCTGGCGTCGGTGTAGTTGTAGTCGACATTCTTCCTTGTGTAGCGCGAGGACATCCCGACCTCCGGTGGCCCACACCTCTACAACCGAGACATCGCAGAGGGCCACAGCAGTTACGGGCGTAATGACCATCCTGCAGGCACCTGTAACAGTGGGTCGGCGGTCGGCGGCAGTGTTGTCTGAGGTGGTGCTCTTCATTGTGACGGCTGTATGACATCCATCCGCCGCCGGTTTCCATTGCCCTACAATGCATACTGGAATGTCGTTTTCACAGATCTCCGAGCTCCGGCCAAACAGCTGCCACCTAGTGTGGGAAAGGGAGAGGGGAGATTCCTGTCACCTTCCGCTGCACACCACACCCCAGCCGGCGGCAGAGTTCCGATGTGGGAGAGGGAGCGGAGGAATCCTTGTCACCTCCCGCTGCACACCAAAACAAGGCGCCGGACAGGATGAGCTGCCGTTGAAAGGAGCGACCGGATGACCTGCCAAGCGAGCACACCCACCTTGGCAAAGGCCACCGGGGGATGGAAAAGAATAGGGCAGGAACACCGATGAGCAAGAGAGAGAAGCAGAGGATTTGAGAGAGATTTTGAAGGGGTGCCGACGTTGGAGAAGATGGTGCTGAAGGGAGAGAACAGGGAAGGCGAAACAGAGGAACCGCCTGGGAGGACATCAGGGCATAGAGAACTGACACCGGAAACTTTGAAGATGCCGGAGCAGTTTCCCCATGCTGGAGAGACGCCGGTGAGGGTACCTCGGAAGCAGGTCGCTGGCACGGGCACCATCGGCGGGAGGCCCCCCGATGAGGCACTCACGCGGGGAGAGAAGGAGCGCTGTCGCCCGAGAGCAGAAGGTGGGAGAGAGAGTACAACAGTCGAGGAGTCGATGGTCCGTACAAAGAGTTCGTCTGGTGACCGTCGAGCGAGAGCAGAACCCCTCCAGCAATGGAAGAGGAGAGACGGAGCGAGAGAAGCCGGAAAAGTTTGTCTCACTGCCGAAGGTGGTCGCTAGCAAGGGCACCATCGGGGAGGGCCCCGGTGAGGGGCGACGACTATGCCCTAGGTGATCGCCATGTGAGGCACGCACGCGGGGGGACGGCGAGCGATGCCGGAAAACGCATGTCGAGCCTTCCTCTTTGCTGCTTCACTCGTTCGGAGGGAGCTCGCTAGTACACATTGCATCCACATCTCTTTTCCACCTTTGGTGTTCAAATCGGCAATGGTGACATTATTCACCGTAATCGAACATGTAAGGACCTTGATATAGAAGTATCTAATCTTACTTTCACTCAGGATTTCTATCCTTTCTCCATTGGTGACGCTGATGTGGTACTTGGAATCAAATGGTTGTCCTCTCTCAATACTGTACAAGCTAATTGGAATGATATGTCTATGATATTCAATTGGCAAGGCAAACATTACAAGTTACAAGGCATTGTTTCAACTACATCTCTACATACATTCTGCCTCAACGAAGCTGGAATCTCAAGTTGTGAGTCGCTTGTCAAAAAGTGTGGCCAATATCTTAAAGAAGTTGGCTGGGAGAGTCTATCATTCCGCCTCGAGGAGAAGGCATCTTCTCGGGGGGGATATACTGATAGAGTCCCTCTATCAATAGAAGTATCCCACTTCTCCCACCACTAGCATCAAATCACCTTCCCATGTAGTGAATGTCCACTACCCCGCCTTCTGCCCAGTAAATGTCCACTAACTGCCACCACACTGCCAGCACATGTCCTCTTTAGTTGCAGCACTACTAGTTAGTTTATTTCTTTATTTCTATAAATATGTGTTTAGTGTTTGTTTAAGGGTATGTTTTGTTGTTAGACCTTGTATTCCTGGAGGTTTGTCCACTCCATATAGACAATTATCTTTTCATTCCATCTTGTGTTGCTTTCATTTCTCTTTTGAAAGTTGGTGTCCTATCACGTCCACTTTTTATTAAAGCCACAAAAATCTTGAAATTTATAACCGTGTATGAAAGAGCAGTCAAAAGGAACGAAACAACCTAGTGAAGTCTCAAATACATGTAGTGTATAGTATAATCATGTGCATCCCTTAGAAAAAAAGAGAAATACAAACATGGTGAATTTTAACAATGTGGCACAAACTCTTCTGCTAGTCGGTTAAATTCTTAATTGTAGTAATCTGCAGCTGTTCTCATGCGCTTTGAACCAAATATTTGCTCTAAATTAGTCATAATAGGCAGACCACTGTTTTAGACTTGTAGTACACAGGAATAGCACAAAGCAAATTTCATTGTCATCAAAGTTTCAGTAGTTTTTTTAGAGTTTTATGACACAGTTAGATATCTAATCTGTCAGTGCAAACTTAATGGATTGTAATAATGTCAGTCTATTTATATTCAGAAAAGCTTGTCATTTTTAAATAAGGCTGTTTTAAACTTGTATTGACTTTTATGGCAGAGCTTGTCATTTAGAATGGGTCTGTAGCTTATGAAATCATGTAATACTTTTATATTGCCTTTTATTTGTAACAATAAAATTTGATTTCCAAGTTCCACTATTCATTCTTCCGCTTTGGAGCAATATATATTTTCCAGTGGCATCTTTGGGAATTCATTGGACTACCTACTATGAAGCACATTAACGTACATCATCATTTGATAGCATCATTGGCATTCCTAACTTTGAAGAGAAAATGGATCATTTCAATCTTCATCTTCTGTTTCCATCTGTGAAACAATCTTGGCTCAATATTTAGTTACTTGACCAGGCTTTTATTACTTTGTAGAATTTGGTGGCCCTTCAATCTGGGTTGACAGTAATTGGCAACACAACAATGTGCGTTGCTGCATATCGCATATTCAAAACATCTCAAGAAAGGTGTTAGATGATAGATTTGCTCAATTGATCTCCTCAATGGAATATATAGGCTAAATACAAGGTATGTATGTCAAGAATGAGATTACTTTTTGAGAATCAAATTACTATGATTATGATTATTATAGAAATCCTTATACCTGCTGATAGAGGCATGTTACTGTTCGCGTTCTTGTTTTTCGGTTTGGTAAGTCTGAATTCAATTCTGAACCCATCGAATAGATTATACTTCTTTTCCCTTTAGGTACAGGGAGCAAGCCATGAAGAAGCCTTGAACCAATTGAAACCCTACGAGACGTCTCTCCAAGATGAATGCTGCAGGATGAACTTTCTGGCATGGCCACTGTTGCAGTGTAGTTCCCCCTTTATTATTCTTTTTAGATTGTGTGGTTACAGCAGCACTTTTTTCGTTGTATGTTTGTATTATATGGTTTAATTCTCCATGAACGCAAACTTGTAACAATTTTTCATTAAATAATATTTTCTTTCCGTTCCAAATGGAAACATCTCAAGGGTACAAGGAGAGTCTCACAATGGAAAACAAATCTGAGCTTTTTTAAGTCCTTGTGTAAGCTTTCTCAAGAATATCAAAGATTAATATTAAATAGATTATCATAAATATAAAAGTTAACATCATGATAAAAAATAAACTTCTCATGAAATAGAATAAGTGATGAAGAAGATGATTGGGATCAATAAATCGATTCTTCTCTTGACCATTTTCTTAGTGTTTTTCATAGTATCTTTGCCAGCATATTCTTAGTACTTATATGAAATATCACAATCTCACTGGATACACAATCCTATAAACAAATTGGTGTCAAGAAATACGTTACGTGATATAAATTTTAAATTAGTACTAGACTATAATCCTCTATCAATAAAGACGTTTCTTATGACCATTATTATAATTTACAATGGTTCAACACATTTTATCCCTTGAACCAACTTTTTCTCTTCTATGATCTTAGTTTTCTTTTAGACAAATGAGTTTAAAAAGTTTTACATGGAACAATCAGACTCTTTGAAGGGCCAAATAAGATTTGTTATTTTCAATTTATACTTTACATCATTGCAATTATGCATTCTTATTTCATTATCAGAATTCGAATAAATTTCAGTAAATTTCAATCATAGATCCAACTTATGGAGTATTTTCAATATGATGATCCATTTTCACTTTGTAATACTAACTTTAGGAATGTGTCAGCCGTGTTCGTTGTAACTGGTTATCACCAGCCGACAGACGCTGACATGACACTGATGCTTGCATGGCACCATGTCAGCTTTCTTATCTCTTAAATTTTGTATAGGCTAAAATGGGCGTGTCACGTGTCTCATGCTTCACACCGTGTCACGCGCCATCTCACCCGTGAAATGAAGATCGGGCGGCTGGCCTTCACGCGCTCAACCTGCATCTCCATCGCACCGTGCTTATGCTATCCGACGGTCTTCCTTCATCTCACGAGAAAATGGATTGGGCGGCAAACATCTCCAAAAATTGGTGCATCAAAAAATTTCCCCCATTTCCTCACTCGACCTCTCTCTCTCTCTCTCTCTCTCTCTCTTTCGAGGTGCTATCTCTCTCTCTCGAGGCGACACCATGATTCCTTGGCTCTCGACGCTTGCGGACATCGCGGCTGCGAGGAGAGATGACATTTCGACACCGACTTTCTAGACCCACCATCGCCAGATCTGACCGCCGGGAACGAAAGGTGACACCACGACTCCCTGGCGCTTGCAGACATTGTGGCCGCGAGGAGAGACGACACCCCGGAGGCACTTTCTAGATGCACCATCGCCAGATCTGCCGGGAACGAAAGGCGGCACCATGACTCCCTGGCGCTTGGAGACATCGTGGCTGCGAGGAAAGATGACACCTCGCGACGACTTTCTAGACCCACCATCGCTAGATCTGGCCGCGGGAATGAAAAAGGTTACATCCATCTCAGTCTCTCTTTCTCTACCACCGATCTCTCTCCATCTACTCAATGTGTGCAGACACATCGGCTGCGAGGCCAGGCTAAAACCCTAGCAATGAGTTTCCAACGCACCATCACCGCCAGTAACAAGGTTACATCTCTCTCTCTCCTCTCCATTTCGCTTTCACTCTCGAGGGAAGTTTTGAGGTCTCTAGGGTTTAGGCCACATTACACCATTTTTGGGTTTAGGGTTTCAATTAGATGTCTCCTCTTTATTTGTTAATTGCCGAGTGCAGGGAAGAATTGAGGTTTCTAGGGTTTCGACTAGATTGTTTCGATTAGGGTCTCATGTTGTCCATCAACTGCAACAGATGGGCTTCATATATTCCTCATATCAGTTGAGAGATACAACAAGCTCGAGTGCCACCCCACCCATCTTGTCGTTGCAGGTGGAGATAGCTCGGTGAGGTTTCCTTCGACCATGAAGGATGACATGTTGAGTTAGTAACTAAAATGTGTATATGATTGCAACATATGTGTTAAGAATGTGCCTTCTTCTGATCAGGCGGTGATGTTTAATCTTCTGCAATTTTTTTTCCCATTTATCTCACTAGTGTCTTCATGCATCCGTTTGAAAATTTATTCATTCTTGTGTTCATTTCTTTGAGATAAGACTATTTGTAACCTTACAATGTCAACGTCTATATTGAAGGTTATGTCGCAAAAGGATATGGTGCTTCAATGTTATTGTGACGTAGAAGCAGGTGTTAAAACATCGTGGACCAAACTTAACCCTGGGCGAAGGTTCTACGGTTGTAAGAACTATGGAGAAATTTTATTATCCAATGCTAAGAATAAATCACATCTGCTTCTAAAATGCCTATGCATCTGATCCTCAAATTCAAATTTGTAGCTAATTGAAGCTTACCGAAGTTTTCGTTGGATAGATGGACCTCTTGAAGAGCACTACAAGAACCTCATTAATGGACTACTATGCAAGATAAATAGGTTGGAGGGTGAAGTTGAGATCCTACAATTGAAGCAAGAGCTTGAGTTGACAAAAAATGTTAGAAATGGATCTTCTTCATCATTTTGATAGTGATGGTGATATCTTAGTTGTATGACACAGTGTTATGTATTAGGAGATGAGCATGCTCTCTTTAATCTAATGGTGTTATGTATTGGGACATGAACATGAACAGTCTTTTATCTAATGTTACTTTATGCTCTTTGGTTACATTGTGTTATTGGACATAATTGCAGTGAATTATGTTATTGGATGATGTTATGTAATGGTGTTACTTCGTGCCAGTATTGTGATTTATGACCTCTCTTTTGATGGAAGCAAATGTGCATGCATATGCGAACCAAGTTTGATGGCACTAGAAAGCCATCTAATGTACAAGTGACTGCAGCCTCTAGCAGCGTTGGCATTTTGCTGTGCAGCTCGCCAAGCTGGGAATTTAGATGCAGTCGACCTTTGAGCCAAATCTAAGTGCCGGCAAGGTTTCCTCTTACAAAATCTGAAATAAATTTAGATGCTGCTCTAGTTTATCCTTTTGCCATCCAAAGTCTTTTAACATAAACAAAATATCATATGCTAGGTTTGCTCTTATAAAGTTCACAAGGAAGCCTGAAAGAAGCCTGCTGGTATTTGTCACGACCTCGGTTTAAACTTTGGTTTAACCCGCAAGTCGCGATGTAATACGATCGATCATATAGAACATAGTCATATCAAATGACATTCCAAAGGCATAACATGAGTTATAACAATGATAGGTTATTTCTAATGCACCTTAGTACATTAGGAATTCGTGTGGTGCTGGAAACATCATGCATAATAATTAGTAAACATGTGACATTAATACTATCATAATTTTTGCATCATAACGATCTTTACGAAGCCTAATCATCTGAAAATTTATCATTTAAGATATATTGTATAAGGGCTCTACAAATTTTATCAAGACAACTATATTCTTCACCTACCCAGTTTACTGACAGATTGAGTGATGTCTGGTGTAAAAGTCATAACTTCTAAAATACTTATGGTAATTAAGTAATTATAATTTTTCATGAAACTAGACTCCCCAAGGTTTAACCTATATAAATCTCATAATTTTATGCTCATATATAATTCTCAGAAAATCCAGATATTTGCTTCTGTTCTGTTCTTCTTTTCTATTCTATCAAACTGATGTTTACTTTAAAACTCATAACTTTCGTTGTACATGATCTATGAAAGTAATTTCACTCGGATTAGAAAGAGGACTTTAACGTATTTAATACATATAAATTTCTATGTAACATTCCTGATCAGCGTGTGATATTGTCCGCTTTGAGCCTCGACCCACACGGTTTTGTCAAAATGCGTCACATCTAGTGAAGGACATGTTCCTATATATATCCAGCATCTCTTCCGTGACTTATGCATGTGGGACTAATTCAAGACATGCCTCTTGCATCCTTCCCCCCTTAGGGGACTCAACGTCTTCGTTGAGTGATCACACCCCACCATGCACAGAGGCTCACGCGAAGTGACTCTGATACCATATGTAACATTTCTGACCAGCGTGTGATATTGTCCGCTTTAGACCTCGGCCCGCACGGTTTTGTCAAAACACATCACACCTAGTGAAAGACGTCCCTATATATACTCAGCATCTTTTTCGTGACTTATACATGTGGAACTAATTCAAGGCATGCCTCATGCATTAGAGAGGTAATTTTCTCTAAGATAATCCAAACTCATTCAGCTGGAGAGTCGAATCAGAATCACTACAAATATTTAATGATCTTAAACATGTTCTGTCACAACAGCTCCCCCTGTTTGTTAATCTAACAATGGAACATTAACCAAATATGCACATCACGAAAATTGGCATGGTCTAATAATCCATAGGTAGCATGCTAAAAGCCTACATATGTTAAAAAAAAATTCTCTCCAGAATCTTGTAACGTAAATTTTATCATGTTAATGTTATTGGTAACATATAGTAGGCCTATGAATTTAATAGAAAGTTATTCAAGAAAACCAAAGAATGGGGACTTCGAAGCATATTGGGAATGCATTAAAATGGTGATATCAAATCATTGGCATTGTTAACTTATAAATATTATTCATGAAATTTCTGATTCTACACTTATATAAGATAATACATTGAAATTTTACTCCAAAGAATGTGATATTGCATCGAATTTTATACATTATAAAAAAATTTCTAGTTGTTTCATCACTTTCTTCATAGACTAAATTTTCTATGCAGGAGAGATCGGTGAGAGCGAGAGAGGGGGAAAGAGAGAGGGAGGGATGTAACCTTGTTCCTGGGTGTCGCCACACCTTGCAAACGCCGTTGTGTCGCCTCACCTCGCAGCCGTCATGTCTGCACATGCCGAGTAGATGGAGAGAGATCGGTGAGAAATATAGAGGGAGAGAGATAGAGATAGAGACATATATGTAATCTTTCGATGATCACGACAGCCATATCTATCGACAGTTCATCTGGAAAGTCGTCATCGAGGTGTCGCCTCACCTCGCAGCCGAGTCATGGTCAGGGATTAGCTACCTCAAGCACCGGGGAGTCTCGGTGTCAGCTCGACAGCCAGCTCTGGCGATGGTGCGAGCGTTGGGGAGTGGTGTCACCTTTCATTCTCGGCGGCTAGATCTGGAGTCCGGAAAGTCCCGCTGAAGTGTCATCTCTCCTCGCAGCCGCGATTTCTGCAAGCCCCGGGAGCCGGGGAGGCCGGGGAATCGTGGTGTCGTAGAGAGACAGAGAGAGGTCGACTGGGGAAATGGGGAAAATGTTTGGAGATGTTGTTTGTAACATTTCTAACCAGCGTGTGATATTATCCGCTTTGAGCTTGAGACCGCACGATTTTTTCAAAACGCGCCACACTTGATGAAGGTCATGTGGGACTAATCAAAGGCACCCTTCCCCCCTTAGGGGACTCAATGTCCTCGTTGAGTGATCGCACCACACCATGCATAGAGGCCCATGCGGAATGGCTCTGATACCATATGTAACATTCCTGACCAGCGTGTGATATTGTCGGCTTTGGGCCTAAGCCGGCATGATTTTCTCAAAATGCGTCACACCTGATGAAGGTTCCCATATATATCCAGCATCTCTCCCATGACTTATGCATGTGGGACTAATCATGCCTGCATGAGGCATGCCTTATTTCCATATATATCCAGCATCTCTCCCGTGACTTATGCATGTGGGACTAATCATGCCTGCATGAGGCATGCCTTGAATTAGTCCAACATGCATAAGTCACGAGAGAGATGCTGGGTATATATGAGAACATGTCCTTTACCAGGTGTGATGCGTTAGAAAATCGTGAGCCTAAGGTGAGGGCAGAGCGGACAATATCACACTGAGTATAGATATGAGCCGCTGTGCTACTCTAATACCAGGTGACGTGTTTTGAGAAAACCATGTGGATTTAGATCCAGAGTGAACAATATCACATGCTGATAAGGAATATTACATATGATATCAGAGTCACTCCGTGTGAGCCTCTGTGCATGGTAGGGTGCGATCACTCAACGAGGACGTTGAGTCCCCTAAGGGGGAAGGGTGCATGAGACATGCCTTGGATTAGTTTCTCATGCATAAGTCACGAGAGGGATGCTGGGTATATAGGAACATGTCCTTTACTAGGTGTGACGTGTTTTGAAAAAATCGTGCGAGCTTAAGCCCAAAGCGAACAATATCACACGCTAGTGGAGAATGTTACATTGTTTGCCGCCCGATCCATTTTCTCGCGAGATGAAGGAAGACCGTCGAATAGCATAAGCATGGTGCAATGGAGATGCAGGTTGAGCGCGTGAAGGCTAGCCGCCCGATCTTCATTTCATGGGTGAGATGACGCGTGACAAGTGTGAAGCGTGAGGCACGTGACACGCCCATTTTACCCTTTTGTATATCATTCAACTTTTTAAAATTTTCAACACGATTTTTCAACTTTTTCAAAAAAAAATTAGTTACAATTATCATTAAAACTTAAAATAATAACAAATAATAATATACGAAAAAAATTAAAGGCACTTAGACCGACTCGGCACTATTTGAGCACGACCCAATCGGATCAGACCATCCAATTTTTTATAGATATTAAATATATATATTATTATAATTGTTATTATTAATTAGTAATTATCAAATTAGGGAAAATAAAAAAATTAGAAAAATAAATACTGACTATATGCTCTAGGATTTTTTAATTAATTTGAGATGTAGTTAACAGATTACCATATCCCTGTCTATTTCTTTCACACATCATAACATAGTAATGAAACAGTTGCATGGGGAACAGCCAGTAAAAACAATGAAACAGTGAAGTCTGTATATTTATCAAAATCAAGGGGGTGGAAGCAAAATCTATGTCGCCGCTGCATATAAGAGAAGCTACTGCACGCCTTGTTTGTCTTCATCAAAAAACAGAAATATTGTTTTAATCAAGAAAAGGCTATAATTTGATAACAAAATCATAAAAATGACTGTAATTTGCACAATTTCAACCTTCTATCAGCATCAGTCACACAATATGTGGGATTTTGTCTTTCTTTCTTCTCTTTTGAAGGGTGATTCTGCTATATATGGTTGTCAAGGAAACTAGTCCATAACCAGTGTTCCAACTACACCAATTTTTCTCATCCTTTGGTCATTTACTCAGATTAACTTGTACCATCGATCCTTGACATTGCTGACTGATATTTTTGCACCACTGAAACTTATACCACTGCAATAAAGGAAATAGGACAAACAACGTGCAGGAGGATACAGATGTACTTAAGCTGGTATCATACCCAGGAATCTCAATGTTATATACTTATATGTCATTACCTGATTTGGACACTATTATTTAGTTATGCTACCATAGAGATCCACTCATTACTCAATCGAACATCCACTTTTCTGTTAAACTGATGCTGATGAAGCCTGTGTTTCTCTATCCGGCAAGTCATAATGTATCTGCAGTTGTCCATTTCACTGTCTCTGACTAACAACTATAATTAAGACTTTTGAAGTAAATTTGACATCGGACTTAAGAAAAACTGGATAATATAAATATGGAAGACATGTACTTTTTATTTAATTATCTTGACCAGATGCAGCGTGGGGAACCTGATGGACACAGAAATATGATTTAGGACATAGAAAATGCTGCATTCCATAGGAACAGAGAATGACTCAACTAAACATTCAAGCTATTTATAGTCAAGTAGAAGACAACTGACTCTGCTCGACAACAAGCATGAAAGAAACTTGATGCTAACAGGTTAATCAACCAAGGAGGGGGGCAAAGCAATTGGAGATTTACCTGAAGGCGCTTGCTACAATCTCTCGACCAACAAATAATTACAAGAAAACCACAGTTTGATTTCTTCAATCATCAACTCCACTTTATTGGCATTACTTGCTGCTTTGCTTTTGGAGTGATCATTCTCTTCGGTTTTTTAAGATCTACAACTTGGATGTTAGTTGGGCAATATCTTCTTAATTTTACAGAGAACGTCTCTTCATACTCATTCTTTTATTATCAGAGCTAACAAAAATATTATTTTTTTAACCGTTTGTTGTTCTTCACTATCAGAGTGATCGCTCTCATCGGTCTAAGAATTTACCTGCAGAGAGGAGGAATAGTAATGTTCGTCATAGTCCTCCTTGTCCAAATGATATTTCCCCCCAAACCCCCATTGTGACTCCAATCTCCCAATTCCAGACAAATCAGACGGCAGTGGAGGAATAGTAATGTCGGACCATCTGATAGTTCCGAGTCCTCTTAGGTTTATGAATCCTCCGAGGTTGACCGTGCTTCCATCCTCAGTAGGTAGGCAATCTTCTTGATAATGTCAGAGATGCTGCAGAGTTATTAAATCTGCAATGGGTCTAAAGGACCTGATCCTGATGTCTAGAGTTTTGAAGGTGGTAGAGGTTGTACATGGATTCAAGCATGGTATACATTAGCACCACGAATCTAAGCATCGCAAGAATTGAATTTGGCAATTCAGAGGCCATGCTTGCATTTCGAAACAAGTGTTCTGAGGCATTTTAAATTTTCACACAATTCTCCGATTATATTGTGAAGCTCATCTAATGCCATATATAAAGTAAGTGTCCACAAATGCTTCAATGCGAATAAGGGTTGCCAATTGCTGATTTTGAATGGTTTTTCCAATTTGAGGAAACTCATTAAAATTTATCACGAAATATTCATATTTGCAACATATTGTGCCTAATCATGAGTAAGATTATGCATGACAATGTCAAAATTCAATATATGGAATTGACCTTTCCAATAATTATCCATGTAGCCGACCTCACCTAGTGGGATAAGACTTTGTTGTTGTTGTTGTTGACCTTTCCAATAATTCATTGAAATAGGCATATTACCACTCTCCTCTTTTTTCTTTACTCCTTGTGGCTGAAGGAATTCTTGTGACATCCAATGGTAAACTACTTCTTTCTCTAATTTAGAATCGTGGGGAAACAGTGACAAATACATAAAACATGGCTTCAATTCTACAGGCATTCGATCAGAACTCAACTTTAAAGCAGGCAAGATGTTGACATTACAACTCTCAACTTTCCAAGATATCATTCCATTCATCTACATCAACCTCATTTCTAAGAAAACTTGCAAACATCTTTACAGCCAAAGGCAACCAATTACACTTTCCCATGATCCTTCTACCAACATCTACCAAATTATCATGTGAACTGCTGTCTCAACATTCAAAGGCAATATCCATAACTAATAACCAACAATCTTTGAAAGATAAGTTGCTTAAATAAATAGGGGGGCTTGTTTGCATAATTCCAGTTCTAGTGGACACTAATCTTTGCAGCAAATTAAACCACATGCTCCACCACTTATGAAGGCCCCTATTAGCTATCGCTTCCTTTGAGCTTCGTTCTCACGAATGTACTCCTCAACGTGCACAAAATGTACCAAAGAATGATAAAAGATTCTTCATATTCTTCAATGCATCCAAGGTGTTAATAATGTCTTGAATCCTATCCCAACTGAAAATCCATCTAGTCCTCAAGACACTCTCAAGTAAAAGGTGTCCTCGCACTACGAAAATTTGTAAAGGGAGTGTCGATATAAATTTTTTAGGAGTCTGAACATAAAACAATTTAATTTGTAATCCTCTTCAATTTTCATCTAATAAAATTTTATGTCGCCTTAAATTCTCGATGTGTTCATCAGTGCATAATTTTTGTCATGCAGAAATCCTAACACAAGGTGACTACAAAAGAAATTCAATTTGGAATAAAAAAAGGCATATATGTTAGAATCTTGACCATAGAATATGATCCTAATCAATATGCATGTTTTTTTGAGAAGAAATCAATATGCATGTTTGATTGAAACTTAGATACAACTTGCTGAAATTCGTGGGAGCTTTGCACCGGATGGTTACCCTCCGGCGAGATGAACTCGGTCAGGAAACCCTCCTCAATCTCCTACTTCGCAATTACCTCTACTACAACTTATATGATCAAGCTGAGAAACTGAGGTCCAAGGCAACCAGAATTGAGGCACATTCGAATCAGCAGGTTACACTTTTTTCCCATGATTATAGAGTTGCACATTTTTGTTCTTTTGGCTTTGAGGTTGTAAACTCCACCTATGTTTTATAGCCGATCCCAAGCCCGAATAAAGGAGGAGGGTTGTGTTAGGCCCCGACAGCCAGCGTAAAACCCTATCGAATCTCATGAACATGGATCAACGAATATGGCGTCGTATGATCCATGTAGCCGACCCCACCTAGTGGGATAAGGCTTTGTTGTTATTGTTGTTGATTGAAACTTAGATACAAATGCAGGTTCTGGCCAATAAGGTTATCAAACACATTGATAAGTTTCGCATTCCCCGCTCACCAAGTGAACTTGGTTATTTCTTGTCACTGGTTTAATAGGCATTTATCCCTCTAGCATTCAAGTAATTTTAAGGAGCAACAAATGTTATAGGGTTTGATTTCAAGTAGCTACATAAGAAGATCCATCTCATTTTGACTAGAGGGAGGCAATGAGTCACTTGGGGGCTATTTGGTTACGGGATAAAATTGAAGAGAATAAAATAATATAATATCGGTATTCTAAAAAAGTCAATATATTCTTATTCTATGCACCATTTGGTTCGGAGAGAATAAAATTTTAAAATATAATATTTATATTTAAAATATTTTATTATGCATAGCTAGTGTTTAATAATAGATATATTCTTACGAGATTAAAAATAGCAGTTTTCCTCTTTTCAAGGTGGTTTCACGTTTTTTTAAGTTTGACCGACATATTTCTATACTAAGAAGTGTTTGGCTATATTATCAGAATAATGACATATTCCAATGTTCATTATGCAGCCATAGATTTTTAAGCTGGTCGATGCTCATCATTCAGAAACCTATGAAAGAAAATTAATAAAGAAGTTGAAAAAAAGTGAAAGCAACCGCTAGCAGGAGGATGACAAATTGATGCCACTTAGTTATTACTCTGTGTATTATAATTTTATCTTTTTACAATCAATCATCATAGCTACTCAACATCTAAAAATTATTTTGACTGTACTATTTGTGGAATCAATAAGTTAATTCTTGTTGATATCTATTGGCCTTGTTTCATGCCTAAACTCCATTATATAACTAAGATGTTTATGTTTCAAGTGATTCAGATAGTGATACACATGAACCAATGATCTCATGGCTAACTCGGGCCTATATGACATGGATGATCAAATACTCCATGTTATACTTTTGTCATATATTCTATATACCACATGGAATTTTATCCTATATTTCTATAAGGAAAAAAATTATGTTCCATCAACTAGTTCCAAGTTCAAGTCCCACAGAGACCAAATAATAGTATCTTTTCTTATTGAGTTTCATATAGTAGTACGACAATAGAAGCAAATGAAATGCAAATTGGGACATGGCCCAAGTCAAGTTCCATGCTCACCTTGAAATGCTTGGCCAACTCAAAGAAAACCACTAGTCAAGATAATGAATACTTTTGTCAGAGATCTCAAATCCAAGCTGACTAATTAACTCTTTATACACTTCATCAATTTTTCCGACCTTTTTGGAGATCTTCGAATGTATTCTTATTATTCAACTTCCCAAAGTATTTTGACACTTGTTATACCTCTTTCTTCCGACATGGTACAATACTCTTGGAGAGGATGCAAGGACATCAATGGTAGAGGGTTGCGTGCATAGAAAAGGATGATTGACTTGTTCTCTTTTTCACTATGACTTACTCTTCTTTTGTGGGGCGACAATTCGTCGAATTCCCTATTTTATTTCTATTGAATCAGTGTAAGTTAAATGTAAAAGAAATAAGATATAGTATCACCACATATTTTCTAAAAATGGGTGTTGCTTAGTCTTTTTCTTTTATTTGAGCAACATATCTTTCTTCAATTGAAATTGAAATGGTCATATATATTAGAAACCAAAAGTGCAATTTATATAAAAATGGGATAGGATAGACTCTTTCCAACCCATTTGACCAAATTTTAACTTTAGAAACCCAATGGAAACCAATAGCAATCTCACCATATGGAAGAAGAACAAGATCCCAAATGGCACTCTACGGAAGGGCATTAGGTTTTAGAATAGGCATGAGTAATTAACCGGAATAATGGTGCTGTATAAGAACAGATACCTAGAGATAACATAAAATAAACCAATTGAAGCATTGGGATGGGTTCCGGAGGTGAATGTAACCTGCGTGTTTTGTGGTGCATTGGATGAAGGCATTGATCACCTTTTCTATGAATGCTTGATGGCAAAAGAGGTGTGGCAAAAATTTGGATCCTCAAGGTCTCCCCTTCAGTCAATAAACCAATTTTGGAGCTCTTCTTGTGAGATCCAAAATAGAATTCAAGTGTACAGTACGAGACGTCGAGTAGCCCCTTTTGTTTTTTGTGGGCTATTTGGATCCAACGTAATGGATATATTTTTAGAGGTGAGAGGTTATATGTTAAGTATATTGTAGCAATGACTAAATATGGTAGGTGAGTGGATGAAGGATTAAATTTGTCTGTATATTTTTGTAGTATAACAATATTTAATAAAATGGATTCTTACAAATGGTAATCATCCTTTGCTCTCTCAAAAAAAATTGAGATATTGATGAATAAGCTAAACTTCTATGAGACTATTTGGTAGATGAACAACACGAGAACATACCTCTTGTTCTTAACTTTCACCCAAACGGTCATCTTTGTAATTGTGAGTCCCAGCACAATGATTGTGAAAATAGGGAAAAATAAGAATCAAAATGTTCCACGTCCACCCAAGAACACAATTGTTCTCGTTGTAGGAACATAGCAAGATCAACTGTTCTTGACCTGGGGACACAACCAAGGATGCCAAACAGCCCCTATAGCTCTTCGAGCAAGAGCTAGTAGCCCCTGACAAGAGCTACCATATGGCGTGTCATTTGTGTTATTAAAACGTGGATTAAATTCGAAATAGAAATCTAATCTCAATCTTTAGAAATGTACTCGTGCAAACAACGGGTGGGTGTTTGGTTTGCTTGGTACAGACCACAAAGAGAGTGTACTTTCATTCTTTTGAGAAGACTGGGAGTTTGGATATTCCAGAAACGCGGATGGTTCGTACTTCGTAGCGTTAGTACAGATAGGTGTCAGGTGGAGAAGGTAAAGAATGATCATAGTTCATGGACAGATTAGGTCATGTGCCCAACATTTGTGTCATAGCAACAAAGGCCTTCTCCTGTTTGCCCATTAAAGTGATATATGAGTTGGCTTCAGAACACCATGAGACAATTCAGTCCATATCCGACGCCAATGGATCATTGGCGAGCACATCCCTATCAGGCAACTAAGTTGACTTTTACTTGAATTGATTCTGTTTGGAGGAAGATCAAAGAAAGGACTCTCTTCTTCCGGAAAAATTCTTCTAAGTTTACTTGATGCATAAAAAGTGTGTATGGTAGTTTATTTCTATTTGGAATGTGTCATGGGACAACTTCACATATACAACAACAACAAAGCCTTATCCCACTAGGTGACACATATATGGGACAATTTTTTCTTAAAAAAACTCATACATATTTACTTCCACTCACTTTTATTTGACACTTCATTATGCATGTGATAAATCGAATGAATTTTAATGATTGAGATATGATGACAAGAACATAGTTCATACATGGCTTCTTGGATGAAAAATAATAAGACATTTTTCTCATGTACTTTGGCCCATGTAACAATCGTGGTCTTGTTGCATAAGCAGATACTTACATTAATCTTACGTCTCCAGATGGGAAAACGAGATCTCCATTTCTGTTCACCACCAGCCTCAAAAAACAAGGTTGTACTTTGTAGAGACGTCTTGCTTTTTCATATAAATGAAGGATGAGCATGCCAAACACGATGCTTCATCAAGGCTAACAAGTTGGTAAGATCTATGTGCCCTAGAACAGTGTGAAAAAACCAGACATTTCTAAATATATTAGGCAATGGTATGTGCATATCTTACTAAGAAGATTCATCCTATCAAGCACTGGTTATTTGCTTACCTAGTAAGTTTGCCTATAGGAGGCACCACTGACACAAAAGTCATCTTGACTAGTGCACGTGTCGCACATCCTGCTGGAGACTAAGATATACCCAGATGACACCTCTTCTTTTTTGAGGAGAAGCTGACACCTCTTCTTGATATGTAAAATGCTCACACAATAGCTCAAGTGCTCAAATGCTCAAGCAAGAGAGCTCATAAATTCATGTCTAGGTCAGTGCTCTGCTTCTTACTACCTTCCTATCAAAATCAATCATTCAACAAAAGGATCAGAAATCAGATTTCTCATTTGATAGTTTAACAATACTGCCATGGCAATGACATCTTGCATGCCATCAAGAGACAGACTGCCAGATACAAACACCTTAGTCGTGCCTCTGACATCAATCCAACTACAGCCGGGCAACTTTTTCACCCCATGTTCTATCATGGCTCTCCGCACTCTTTCTGCTTCCTCCCATTGTCCATTCCCACAATACAAATTCGAGAGCATTATATAGCCTACCTCCTTTAGAGGTTCCACAGTAAGTAGCCTCTTCCCCAGGGTACCACCCCTAATAACATCCCCATGAACTGCACATGCACCGAGCAAAGTCTCAGTTGACTTGACAGATACATCATCTGCCAACCTCAGGTTTCCCTCACACAACTTACAAGCATCATCAAACTGACCGGCTCTCGCGAGCATGTCGACAACACAAGTTACATGCTCTGTGTCTGGCTCAACGCCATGATTTGAATGCATCATATCAAAAAAGGTTCTGCCCTGTTCTACCAGTCCTGAGTGACTACAGGCCATCAACAAGCCCATGAAGGTGACCTTATCAGGTTTAGTATCACAGGTTAACATGTCACTGTATACTTCCAAAGTTTTTTTGGCCAGTCCATTCAGTGCATATCCAAATAACATCGTGTTCCATGAAACCAAATCTTTTGCAGTTATGCTTCTGAACACTTGGGCAGATGCATGAATGTCTCCACACTTGGAATACATGTTCACCAAGCCATTGGCCACATAGAGATACAAAGTCAAACCACTGTGCACTGTGCAACCGTGAACCATCCTTCCATTAGCAAGGCTTGACAACATGGCACATGCATGGAGGACAGCCCCCACTGTAAAATCATCAGGCCTAAGAGAATTCCTCATCATATCGGTGAAAAATCTAAGTGCTTCCTCCCCATAACCATTCCTCGAAAGCCCGGCGATCAATGCTGTCCATGAGATGATGTTGGTCTCTGGCGCCATCCTAAACAGCGCAGTAGCTCCCTCCACATCCCCATATTTCATGTTTGTGTCAATCATTGCATTCCATGACACCTGAGTTCGAGTGTCCATGGTCTCAAATACTTTAGTTGCATCATCCCTGAGGTCAAATTTGGCATAAAAGCTGAGCAATGAATTGCCAATTTCAGCATCGATGCTTAATCCTTTTTGAAGCACGAACCCGTGGATCATGCGACCAAAGAATGAGACTGATAAATCTGAGCACGCATGAACTAGGCTGGAAAATGTTGCAGCATCCGCTTGAAAGCCCAACGACACCATCTCCTTAAAGAAACATAAGCAGGACTCTATCTCTCCGAACTGAGCGTAACCCGCTATTAGTATATTCCCCGCAATGGTCGTCTTCCTCGGCATTAACTCAAACAGTCGCCGAGCTTGGCCCCACAGTCCCGAGTTCACGTACCCGTATAGAAGAGAGCACCATGATATCTCGTTCGTCTCATTCATTTCCTCAAATAGTTGCTTAGCGTCCGTGGGACGGAAGCACTTCCCGTACATGTCAATGAGGGAATTCAATACCGGCAAGGAGACGAGGAGGCCGACGCGGTGGACGAAGGCGTGCAGCTTCCTTCCGCTGGCGAGGTCACGAAGGTCGGCCGAAGCCGCAAGCGCCGCGGTGAGAGAGAACGAGTCCGGGCGCACGCAGCCGGAGGACCTCATGCAGGAGAAAAGTGAGAGAGCTTGGAGCGGTTGGCCTGAGAGCGAGTATGCGGTGAGCATCGCGTTCCAGGCGACGGCGTCCCGCTCGGGCATTTCGTTGAACAGCTTGCGCGCGGAGGATATGTCTCCGGCGCCGGCGAGGGACACGAGCCTGGAGGTGGCGGCGATGAGGCTTCGACGACGCATTCCTTCCGGTCCATTCCGTCTCCCTCGCTGCGCATTAAGAAGATTTCCTGGACATGCACTTCATTTTATTTATTTATTTGAGACCGCTAAATGGCGCGAACCCTTTTTTTTCTAAAATAGGTGTTGTGCAAATTCCCAAATATTTATTGCGCACTTTATTCGTCTACCGATGAATAAAAATACATCATTCGAGTCAAATAATAATAAAATTGTAACTACCACAACAGTGCAAATTTAACAGGCGTAACTAAGAATTTGCAAGGTTTGAATTAATATAAGTTATATGCAAATTTACGGACCTAGGTAGGTGAGCCTTATAAACAGAACAATCCAATACGTAATTTCCTAATAATAATAAAAGTGAACGGACAAGATGTAATTTACATGATAACACGAAAGGCAGCGACATGTATAATGCTCACCTCTCGGGCGGCGAAGAGGTGGGTGAGGAACTCAAACTCCACCATCTGACGGATGAGACGGTGAATGTTGGGCACGTCATGGCTGTTGGCGAGGCGGATACACATCCAGGCGTCGACGGCATGTTCGGAGAAATACGTATTGACTCATGATATGCTCTGCATATTCGAGACTCATGATTATAAAGTTCTGCTTAACTATATGACACATTATAATATTCCAAATTTAATTCACATGTATATGTGTTAAGGCATGAGTTATAACTCATGGTGTTTGATCGTTGAAATTTGATCAAAATTTGTCCAAGGCATGAAAACATAATTTATGAAAATATTAGAATTAAGAAAATTAAAGTCCTGGTATTTGTTCCTATATATCAAAGAATTATATATGTGATTTTTAATAATTTTTAGGAGGTGTTTTACTTGGGTAAAACATAAATGCAAAATCGAAAAATCTGTGAACTTACGATTTTTGTTCTTCGGACAAAAATTTGAATTTTGATTTCTTGATTATTTATTTTTTATAAATATTTTATTTGAATTCAAATGGGGGTACTTCCTTATTTACATGTAATGTATTAAGTAAATGAATAAATAAATAAATAAATAGAAAAGGTAAAACCATTTATTTAAATGGCATTACATGTAAATAAATGGCATTACATATAAATAAGCTCAATGCCAAGGGCAATTGCTTACCTCTATATTTGGCTGACCTAAGGTCAGTTTCCGCGTGCCTTATCTTTAACCTCCACGTGATCTACCACATTTTTTCACCTCCTCACTTGTCCCATCCGAAATTTCAAAAGGAACAAAAGGATCATGTGCTTTTAGTGAAGGAATTTGAAAGAAGAGAAGAGAAATTAGGGTTTTGGCATATGGTGAGTTCATACTTCACATTTTTTTTATTTTAATTTCATACCTTCCTAATTAGGGTTTCTCTGAACCTTCTTCATTTCATTCACTTTCGAATTTTAGCTAACCATGAGGCAAAACTCATGTTCTTCATGAGCAAAATTAACCATAGCCATGTTCAATTGGTTTCCAAATTTTTAGCTATATAATTTCATACCTTCGGATGGTTCAAAAATTATAAAAAATTACTCTGATTGATCCCCTCTGAGTCTATTTTCGTTGAGCTTTGAAATCAAGTTAATATAATTTCTGTAAAGAAAATTATGTGCTTATCTTTAAGGTACTATCACTCTATCTTTTGAAATTATTACCCGATTTTCTAAATTATGGATCAAATCCAATATGTCATGGAATCATTTGATAATTTACGGTGTATAGACACTGAGGTTAGGTTTCATTGACAATTGGAATAACTCTAAAATGATATGTGTAGCAAATGTTATAAATGTTTTACCGAGCCTTACTCAGTCTATCAGGATGGAACTTATGGCAAATTATGCTAGTATTGGTTAAATTTATTGTGCTCAATATAAATAGATATAAATTATTTTACGATTTTCACCCTAGTATGTCTACTATTTGGAAAAATTAAAATTACTAGAACAGGGAATGATTGTTATTTTATATAAATCATAAAAATAAGGTCACTCAGTCTGTTAGAACATAGAAACAAGATAAAAGTTAGGCTGAATATTGATTTTCTGTGAACAAATTACAATGAAATAAGATCCGAAACTTTTATAGATTAATATATTAACAACCAGGAAGTAAGTAAAATTGAAATGTACAAATTTGGTTATCAATTCAAGCAGATACGAATTTTCTTTTAGTATGTATACAATCTATCTTAATAGTAGACTAACTTTTGTGATAAATAATTACTTAAGTTATGAGAGTAAGTACTTAAGGGTTATGTATCTTTTCAATTAAATATGTTTCATGTGTGATAGGTTTGTGTTCAGATCATATAAGTGATGTGTTCTTATTATTATTGTATAGGAGTAGAAGAGTAAAGTAGTGAAAATGAAAAAGAAAAATCTTTTGGTAGCTCTTATAGGTAAGTTGATTTCTCCTACCCTATGTTTTCACCTTTTTTGAATTTGGTGTGAAATCGATCATTATATGTATTAAATATGTTTTGGATAGGTTATGAATTGATTTCGAGAAATGCAACTATAAAAAGTATATATAAATGATTGTATAACTGCACATCTGAAAAGCATATGTGATATGATATGAATGAATTACGAGAAGTGTAATCTTGTTCCATTTGAAATGATTGATCGAGTGATTGTACAATTGAAGAGCATATGTGGTATGTTAAGGATTGATTTAATAAAATACAATCCTATTACATTTGAATCAGTGTTCGACATGATTCATCTTTTAATATTTGAGTTACAAGATATGGTTAATCCTTTGATCTTTGATATGAAATTGTTATATGATAAATCGTGCATTTGCATCTGCTTGCATCTATATATGTGATAGTTGGAACTAAGTGCTACATCGTTGATCACGATGGGAACCATCTCTAGAGTCCAATTCATCGTTATGTTCTCTAATAATGAGATGAGATAGATTGGAGCTAAGTTTCATGCGGAGCTAAGTGTCACATCGTGAGTAGTCACGATGGAGGCCACCTCTAGAATCCGTAGGGGTCACCTCTAGAGTACACCTATCGCTATATAATTTGTTCCTCGAAAGGGACGAGACAGAATGGAGCTAAGTGCTACATCGCTGAAGACAACATCCACTTAATTTTAGTCAAACCATATTCCA
The DNA here is from genome assembly GCA_030549335.1 of Pontederia crassipes. Classification (NCBI taxonomy): domain Eukaryota; kingdom Viridiplantae; phylum Streptophyta; class Magnoliopsida; order Commelinales; family Pontederiaceae; genus Pontederia; species Pontederia crassipes. Next base: position 11,719,575 of record JAUKPH010000017.1, read on the forward strand.
TGGCTCACTGAGCTGGCATTTCAATGACCTACTTAACAATTATGCTAAGTCACAAAGTTGTGGTAGCCTCATCCCATAATAGCGATCAAGTTATAGAAATATTTTTGGTATGACTATACTTATATGGTTAAATACTTAACCATTATGGACAATCTCATTTATATGATCTATATTATGAATTTTCTTCATCTTACAAATATTGTCACAAACGACAAAAAAGATAAAAAAAAAGGAAAAGATAATTTGAGTCGATTGAAAGAAAACAGCCTATCACGAGATAAACTTTAAGTTTATCTTTACAATTGGATACATCAGGGAATAGAGGTTATATCAAATTTAATTAAGAGTGGAGGATGATTAGATAAAGTAAACCTCTTATAATTTTTATCCTCCTCACCTCACGAAACTTCTCTCTCGCTGGATTCTTGCTAGTACGCTGCGAACATCCAGGAGGCAAGCAATAGGATCAATTGATTCCCTCCTTCTCTCTTCCTCTCACGCGTGCCTTTCGGTGTAACGAATCTGTAGAAAAGTTTCTGATCGTTCTTCGCCGGATTATTGCAGACGAAGATCGAGAAGAAGAGTAGAGAGGGAACAGGGGGCTTGTTTAATAGGATTTTTAACGAACCAAAGCAAGGATTAATCACGAACAGAGGTGGGTGAATCGAAATCACCTTGTGTGAATCTTGAATAGATTTAAATATTGTCCCAAAGAAATTCTGTAATCAAGAAGACAAGAAGTCCCAAAGTGATGAATTGCTTGTTTGATTTCTTGATTTTCTTTGATTGCTTGATAAATTTCATATAGGTTTTAATTATTGTTATTATGCTTCTGTTTGATTGTTTTCTAGAAAGTAGAATTAACCTAGGATGTAAATCTATTGATAGATTGAAGGATTTTTCGTGTTTACCATCAGTCTGGACGCCTACCGGTCGGCCTCTATTTTTTGTTAGCCACCGATCGACCGATTTACCAATCCCACAGCCAACTTAAGTATATATCGATCGGTCGACTGATCCCCCAATATTTTGACCTGATCGATCGACCGATACCTGAGTCTCACTAGCCGACCAGTCGACCGTTCAGTAAAATAGATCAACCGATCAGTCAACCCCAGTGTTAGATTGTTGAACCCACTGGTCGATCAATCTGAGCAGATCGGTCGATCGAGCCAAAGCCCACCAGTCGCCCGCTCCCCAGAATCGATCGACCGATTTCCAGTGATTCTCTTTTATCATATTTATCCATTAAGCCACCCCCAATCTGAATTATGCCTGTTTAAGACTAATTTTATTTCCCTCACTAAGATCTACCCTGACTTCAAGATTAATCATTTTACTGATTTGATTACCTCCGTTATAAGAAGAACAAAGAGTAACAAGTTATTAAAAGTGATTAATAAGTTCAGATAGAAGATGAATAATGGATTGTCAGTCCAAGTCAAGTATTTCAAGATAAGAGTCTCTTCCTTGGTCATGGTTTAATCACCCATCGACATGCACAAGGTTGTATCGTTTGCTCAGCATACCCTAAGAATTAAAAGTACCTAAAGTCATCCCGATTTCTAAATGTGAATCAAGATTAACAAGCAAGATTAAGATAAGTCAAGTTATTGTTATGAATTATCAAGCATGTTCATGATTTCAAGTTACTAAGTATCATTTGATTCTACCAATTTATGATATCTTCTTATTCATCTCTCATTATGATTTATGTTGTCATGTTATCCTTTTCACGTTCAAGTTAAGCATGACTTTTTACCTCTAATTATTCTATTCATGTTATGCATTGTATATCATGTGGTTCCTCACTAGGCTGTAAAGTTTACGGGAGGACCTCCTCTTCTGTGTCTGATTTTCACAAGATCAGGCCAGTGACGAGGTGGAGTAGGTGTGTTGTGACAAGGCTCTGACGACAAGAAAGCACATGAACCACAGGACTTATTAGATTCCTTATTAGATTTCTTTTCCTTCCGCTTTTATAGATTCATGATGTAGAACCTTATTATATTCCTTAGAGATGATGTAGCTACTTTTTTTTAAAACTTTCGCAATTAAAGTTATTCTTTTCTTTATCTCTCTTATTATTATTTCTTCCATTGACGTGTCTCAATTCTTGACTGAGATATGATCAACACGATGGTCAAAGTCATAGCGACTGTAGCGTCTTCAGGTTAATCTTCGCCATGTGGCGAGAGTCAATTTGGGGGTGTTACAAATATTATATTGGTACAAAAGAAGTTGTACACTCTTTGAATTTTGATGTTGTGCTTCCCTTGATAATTCTAATAGATCATGCATTATTTTATAAGTTTCTTAATCCTAACAAAATTATTTTGTTAGTCATTTCGCTTTCACTTTTCTTTAGCTTTTACATCGATCTACTATTTGCATCTTTAAAAAGTTCAGACTTAGAGAATCATTGACTTCATCTTGACTTCATCCATACCTCATTTTTTAGCTCACCTTTATTTTCAGTGTCACGCAGACATTCTTATATGTCTTGCTCCAAAAATTAAGATTAAATGAATTGTGTAATTTGCACAGTTTTCTAAGTAATACCCTCTTAAAATTGCGTAGACTTAAACTCCAGTTTAACTTATTAATAGTATATCACAAAGAGAAAACATAAGCAATTAAAAATAAATCAATAAATAAATCCATATAATATTCGATTAGCAAAACTTCATTATTTGAAAACAAAGATAATAATAAAATGATTATAATAATTTCATGATATAATTGTTTTTAAAAATTATCATGCAAATAAATAATCTCAAAGTATAATTTTAATGCTTCCCAGAATAATAATAGACAAGTTAAAGTTTAAAATATAATGTTGAACTTATCTTCAGAATAATAATCAAAATTCTAAAGATAAAAATTGAGGTAAATTGATATCCTATATGTGTATATATTAGTTCAGAAAATATAATAACAGAAATTTAGAATAAAACAATATTTTCGAGTATAATTAAAATACATGATCTCATAAAAAATTTATAATCTTCAATCAAAACTAGAACAAAACATACTTTCGGATAAATAGTAGTTTCAAATCAAAACTCGTATGTACATAAAATGGAAGCAATTTATGCATGTATTCTGTTAAATGGGCCGGCATGTTAACAAAAAAACTCGTAAGGGCTAATAACCAAAAGTTACATATGAAAGTTTAACTGGTGTGAAGCATATGGGCTTCGGTTTAGAAATAAATTAAAAACTATACTCATTTAATTTCTAATTATCATTCATTCACATAAAAAATTAATCTAATTTAGCTCCTCAATAGGCATATGTCAAAATTTGCTAATAAAGATTTGAATGAATTTAATATTGAAAGTAGGTGCTGTTTTCCTAATATGGATTGACTATGGGTTCAATTTAAATTCATTACCTTAAAATATTTTAATCAATGTCAATGTCAGCCATAATGATAGGAAGACACGTGGAACCGTGGGTTTATATATATATATATATATATATATATATATATAAGCAGAGGTAGAAAGTGACACATGTCGAGCTATCATAAATTAAATATATAAAGTGATAATATTATAATTATATAATCATGAATACTTAAACGTTAGTTATTAGAATATATATATATATATTGAAAATGTCACGTGTCGAGCTCTCATAAATTGAATGTATACAAGAATAATATTTTAGTTATTAAAAATAATATAATTCTATTTATTTATATTTTAAAATTATATATTAGTAACTATAAATAGAGAGACTTCCAGTTTCATTTACATACTTGATGCCTTCTTTTGAAGGAAAAAGTTCGTGCGGACCTACAAGTATAGGTCTGTGCATAATAAAAAAATATTTATATATAATTTTTTCTCCTATAATAAAAATATACTCGATGCCTTCTTTGAAGGCAAAAAGTAAGTGAGGACCCACAAATATAAGTTTGTGCACAATAAAAAAAAATACTCGTATATAATTTCTCTTTGTCTAATAAAAATTAAGTATTATAATTTTTATATAAGAAAATACAAATTTTATAAAGTTCGAGTAACAGATATGCATTTCATACTCTAATGATGATATCTATTGATGCTTAATATAAGTATCATCAAGTTTTTAATATATATGATACAGATAAATAGCTATGCATGTAGATTATATATCTATATCTTATATATACAAATAAAGATAAGTATATATGTATCTACATCTTATACATCTCCTTATCTGTATATGTGTGTTTGTGTGTGTGTGTATATATATATGAAATATTTTTTCTATAGCCAATGATATATGAAATAGATCATATATTTTTGTATTAATAATATTTATTCTCATATATTATATATACTAATAATTATGAATTGTATATATTATTTTTTTATTGTTATCAGGTTGTTATGCTATGAAGGCGATAGAAGATTTACATATATCAATTATTTTAGAATATCAAACAACGAAGATTTGTAATCATGTTGTTACTATGGGATAGTTTGTTATAAACCAATATAGGATGCATAATTAGTTAATAATAAAATAATCAACTAAATTTAATCATTTTATTAGTATAATTAATATGTGAAATAATTCATATATTTTTGTGTTAATAATATTTATAATCCTATATTATGTCTATTCATAATTTTTAGTCGTATATAGTTATTTTTTATTTTTATGAGGTTGGTGTTCTATAAAGGAGATAAAAAATTTACGTACATCAATTATTTTAAAATATCAAACAACTAATATTTGTGATCATTTTGTTATTACTGAATAATTTGTTATAAACTAATATAGGATACAAAATATGCTAATAATAAAATAATTAGCTAGACTTAATCATTATTTTAATATTATTAATAGTTTTTTAATTTATTATTATATGTATATTCATATGTCATAGTTCATTATAAACAAATGCATGATACATAATCAGCTAATAACAAAAAATCAACCAAATTTAATCATTTTATTATTGTTATTTTATCAAGATAGAAGATTTATGCATATCAATCATTTTAGAATATCAAACAAAATAATAATTTTATTATTATTGGATAGTTAGTTACAAACCAATATAAGATACTTAATCACCTATAATAAAAATTAGTTATTATTTAAATTATTATTTAATTATATTACTTATGATAAAATTTTATATTTAAATAAGACATAGTATAATATCTATAAAAGTTTATTATTGAGTGATTTCTAATTTAATTATTATTTCTTATATATTATTTACATTAACTATAAATATCGCGATGTATATGATGCTATGGTCCATATTGCAAAAGCAAGTTATACATTCTATTATGTGTGCATGTTTTCTCTCAAGAATAAGAATTTTTTTTATAAATTGTATATACAAATTGTGTATTGTACACCATGTACAAATATAGGGGCTCTCAATTTTTATTTGCATATTTGACTCCCTCTTTAAAAGCAAAGAGTATGTGCGGACATACGAATATACAATGTGCGTGATAAAAAAATATTTTATTATAATATCATCATGATATTCAAAAGTTCATTATGAAATATATATATCTTTATTCATATTTTTAAATTCAATATTTGTAGCTATGAACAGATGATGCTTCTAAAAAAATAGTATACTTGACGTCCTTTATGATATAGAATACCATGTACAAATCTCTAAGTGTATGTCTCTATATGCTAACAAAATGTTGTATGCATATGAAGTATTTAAGTCAAAAACTTGCATATTTTATCTTATAATAATAATTACATTTATTATTAATAAAAAATCATAATTATTTTTATTATTATGATAATAATCCTAATGAATTAATATTTATAAAATTATTACTATGGTAAACTTAATAATATCAATGAGTATCACATCATTTAGTACTTAAAACCTTTTTTTGTTGGTTATTGAAGTTTACACATTTATATCCATATTTATTATTTTTATATAAAAGAAAAGATAGAAGATGGTAAGTATCATTATTTCATTAAGCAGTGTATGGTTAAAATTATTTTTTAAATGAAAGTTTAAAGTATGTTAGTTATGTTATAATAATAAATAAAATAATTTATATTCATAATTAATATTTATCATGATGATATTGATTAATATTGAGTAAATAACTATGTTCCTTATATAATATAATTATAATTATATAATTATATAATTATATTTCCTTTATAATAAAAAAATAAAATATTACAAAAAATATAGTTATATATTTATATTCACATGTATCTATGTATAATAATTATATGATGCCACATATGAAATAAAATTATTATGATGCCACATATGAAATAAAATTATATCAAATAATTATATTTTTCTAAAAAACTATTATGAACAAGAATTGATCATATACAATAAAATTAGTATTTTTTGTATCTGTCTATCAAAAATGCTTTTTGTCCCACATTCAAAGGTTTTCAAATATAAATGAAAATGGAATCATATTCAACTATGTAATTTAATCTCACATTTGAAGTTTATAATATGAAATAGATAAGATGGACTATAAAATATGAAGAATTCACAAACTTTATAGCTATCTTTCCGATTAAGTCAGGTGGAAGATAAATATAAATAAATTCTAATGTTAAGTTATATAGAAGATAAATATAACAATCATATTTCATATCTATATTTTATTATAAAGAATAAAATATATTCCTATTGTTCCATTGAGAACAACCCAAATGATGAATAAAAAAATTATGTATTAATAATAATGCACATTATATTTGACACATGGAAGGAATAAATACTACCTGACACACACAAAATAATCTTTTTAAATTTAATTTTAAATAATATATTATGTATATCTATAATGACAACATGAATAAAATAAATATTATTTATATAACATATCATATATTTTTTTGTTCCTCGTGTAAATATTATCAAACATTAAGAAGTAAAAAATATATAGAAAAGTATAACCAAGGTGAGGATTTGCATGCAATTAACTTATGATCATTTAAAAAATTTAACACCTATACTCAAATAATAATATTAAAAATATTACTTATATTTTTTATTAAAATAAATGTTGTCAACACCAGATATAAACTTTTAGTTATATCAGATAAAATATTTAACTTCAATCATTATTCATATTTAATACATACATAACATGCATATATACACACACCTTGAAGAGAGTTAAAAGTTAGATGTAACACTATCATAAAGCCATGTAATATGATCTAGATAATTGAATTCTTAATGTTAGATCGTGTACGATAAAAAAATAACATTAATTAATTTTTAAGAATGAAAAACATATAATTGTTTATATAGATTGTTGGAAGAAAGTTATAACAATTAAGTATATATTTTAAAATAAATTATTATAAAAATATACTTAATTAAAAAGTGAATGCATTGTGGTGGACATTTTTTAAAAAATAGACAACAAAATATAATTTGCTACAAATTATAAAAAAATATAAGTAATTATATATTAAACTAATAAAATGATAAGCATTAGTAAAGGTAACTAAGATCAAGATCATCGGATTATCCAATCATCATGATCAAACCATGTTAACAAATATGACTAATTCAACGATTGTAATTTATTTAGCCTTAGATGATACATTTTTATTATCAAATTACCCAAATAAATATATATTATTTCATCTAAGAAGTATATAATCAATTTGCTGATGAATTAGAATTATTAAATTAATTAAATGATAAGAAATAAGCGTTCTACACGGAGGTGTAGAACGGGGTGCTCTACATACTCATTAACACCTAAAAGAATTTACATATAATTATCATCTTTGTCATTTTATCATCAATCTCTTCATATAAATATAGCATATATAATTAAATGGAAAGGTAGAAATTGACTTATGGCACTATTTCATTAAGTCACATATAATACTTAAAATATTTAAATAATTTTAACAGTTATTTTAGTATGATATAAAATAATTTAACTTATTTTTGTTATATATCTTTACATACATATAGCATGTCAAATATGACATTTTTACATTGTCACATAGAAAATGAAATAGATAAAATAACAATAATAGACATTGTTAAAAATACTAAAATAAATAGTATTTACTTAATTCTAAGACATGATATTATTTTAAAAATTATAGATATCAATTGTTATTTATACCTATATTATATCGAGATTAAAAAGATATAAAATTTGAAAGGAGAAGTCATGGTGTTTCTATATTGTCATATGTAAATTAACATCAATAAAATAAAAAATTTTAAATATAAATGTTGACAAAGTAACAAAGTTAAGGGGGAAAAGATAGAGTAAAACATATTTACATATAAGTTTTTAAGGTGAGAAAATGATTATATAATCTATAAAATTTATATAAAAATAAAATTCTCTTATTTTATAATCAAATTTTGTGTTTAATTCTGATGCGCGAGGTTATCATACTAGTTAGATTAAAAGAACGTACCTTAATCCAATAAATAGTAAAACGAATAAATAAATAGGGAGAAAACATATCTTACTGTTTCTCTTCCCCAAGAGCCAAAAGAAATAGAAAACGCGCCTCTTGCAGCAACCGTTACAAAGAAGCTCTCGAAGGGTCACCCGTCACCATGACTACTGGATCACTCCGGCCAGCGTCGGTGCTGCCGTGGGGACCGGGGGTACCCAGGATCACCTTGAAGTGGTGGAGAGGGCTGTTCAAGACGGCGGCGGAGTTGGCGTCCTGTGCAACGCGGCCCTTCACCATCATCGCCTACGATCGCCTGCCGCTGATGGTATATGACAAGCAAGTAAGCAACAGATGCAGAGAAAAAATGATGCTTGCCGGCCACGACCAGACCTTTTAAGGGGTCCGATATGCAGGGACAGCGAGCTTCGACGCGAGCTCGAGTTCGGGCGGCCGGTGTTTGAGCACTGGAGGAAGCATCCGCTGACCGCGTTGTCCATGTCGAGGTCTTTGGAAGGCTTTGGCGATGTCTGAGTCAGCGGCGGGGGAGGATTAATGGGCGCAGGCGCCAGTTTCTCGAGAGGGCGTTTGAGGTTGAAGATATGGGTCTGGGTCGACGACACGGTCTATCATGGATGCGGCGCAAATGTCATTCTTACATAATGGCGCTTCTAATTAAGTCATGTTTGCATAGTGATTAACATTTAAATTAAAGTATAATGATAATAATATTATGGATGATCTTTACAAAGAAAATATATAAGATTATTAGAAATAAAATTTAATACTTGTAAATATTATAATACATATGTTTAAATATAATTAATTAAAGGTTAAATATTGATTTATAATAAAATAATATGGTTAAACATTCACTTCAATCAATATGATTTCAAGCAGCTAAAGCAGGTAGCTCACTAGCCGCTTAGAAATTTATTTTTCCAAATTGACGTGTTAAAAATATTTAAAAAAATATATAAACTAGATGCTTTTATCCTAAGGTAGCTGAAAAATTACCATAATAAAATCCTTAGATTTCTTCTTCAAGGTTGTTGGTATATAGTGAACTCCCTTATCCGAAATTGATCTTAACTTCATATGCTCATATCATCACGATTCGTCTTCCATAAATTCTGACATGATTTGAAGTTAGCTTTTTATGACCAGGAGAATCATCTAAAAATGACTTTTACAAAGAAAGTTATGAGTCCAACATCACAAGTAGCTCATTTTTTTTTCGATTCAGAGACAGGTCCACTTTATAAATTATGCCATAATTAGGATATCTAAATTATGGTTTCAAATTTGTGCATGCTCAATTAGACTTCACAACGAATTTGGACTTATATATATAGATATGAATTTTTCATCCTGCATGACTTCTTCTGTCTAATTTAAAACAAGGATAGAACCCAAGTTGAATTGACTATTTTTGTTACAAGAGTACTCAAGGAATTAAATTCTACAATTTTTATATATACACACACCTGAAGTATAGTTTCTAAAAAAAATTAGTATCTCATCAAATGTATATTATTAAGAAAGAAATAAATTATTTCTTTCAGTATCATGCACTGCCAGAACACAAATCCTAAGTCATATTGCCTGGACTTTTGTGAATTATTCACTTAGAAGTAGCTAATGACATTTATGGGTTGAACGCTTTAGTAAATATAGTTTCCAATTCATCTACAATCATAAGATTTGATATTATATTTAAGAAGTTATGAATTAATTATTAATAAACACTCAGTCTAAAAATCTAAGGTAACACCTAGTCAAGTTTTTGGAGATTGGATAATAAAAGTAATTTGAAATGTGTAATAGCATATTAACATAGATACTTAAGATTAAACATTAAATACTTAGAAGGGTTATATGCATCTTAAGGTGAACAAGTGTTCATGCATCATAAGCATGATTGCATATTATTATTATTATTATTATTATTATTATTATTATTATTATTATTATTATTATTATTATTATTATTATTATTTGAAAAGTGAAATCACATTATTACTTGTAGAAAACCATTAGACTTCAAGTGAAAGAAGAAAAATCTAGTAAATCTCATTGAAAATATAAAGTACAAGGTGAGTGAGTAAATTTACAACAAAGCAAAATGATGTACGATAATTATTTTATTTATGATATTATTTCAAGCAAAGATTGTTCTTATTATTATTGTTATTAATATGCTCTATGTATCCGAAAATCATAATTGTGAAGCTTTGCTTAACTGTATGACACATAATCGTGGAATGATACGTATTGACCCATGATATGTTCTACTATCCGAGACTCATAATTATGAAGCTCTGTTTAATTGTATGACACATGATCATGAAAGGATGCATATTGGCTCATGATGAGTATGTGCAATGCACGTGTATGTAGTTTAATTATGAACATGATGATATCTTTAGTAACTTATATTGATATTAAAGTTCATATGATTTGACAACTTAGGTAATATGTGTTATGTTTTAAATGTTTTCTTATATGAAAAAATGTGATTATTTATATGTTATATGCACTCATATTGTTCTTCTATATTGTACTTTTGTTTCACGCACTGATCAAATGATTGTTGCTCACATTATCCTTGTCAAATTCTTTCTAAGTTTTCAAGTTGAGTCGAATTGGAGTTGCCTTTGATGCATATAGAAGAGGTCGAGTCGTTTGAGCACTTTTATTTTTCCTTTGCTTTTATTTTTTAAAAGCATGCATGTAAAAAATAAATATAAGTGTGGTAATAGAGTTGATTAGAAACTTTTTGTAAGATGACATAGAATATGATCATATGGAGTATGGTTCATGAGTTGGTGCATAAATAATAGTGACAATAACATGATTTATGATTTTTATTTAAATTTGGATGAGAATATATATGCATTTATTATGTGTATTGACAAATAACATAAGATAATGAAGGGATGATATTTTGTCGATTTTATTTTTAGAATTACTAAACAAGATTAAAAGAAATAATAATTATGATTAAAATTTAGTCACGGAGTTGTGTGTGCCATATTTTGGTATCAAAGCTTAGATTATAAGATTTTGTAAACAGTATGACTTAAGTTTAAGGTTAGATGTTTGGCCATGCAAAAAAAAAAATGAAGTTCTCGCGGGCGAGGAGAACTATAAAATGTTTGACCAAAGTTCTAAAACTTAGACTAAGTTCTGAAGCCATAGAATATGATGAATATGATGTTGTTAACATATTCTTATTCCTATGATTATGCCATAGAAGTATTCTAGATTATTTATTTCCTTTGATTTCATCTAAAAAATTAATATTTTTGAATTAAAAATCAAGATTCTAAGATGTCGGCACGACCATGCCAATTTTTGAAGCGATCATGATCGAGCGGGTGAGTTAACCTGTCCATATTAATATAAATATTAATCTAAAAAGTAATAAATTTAGTTGATCCAGAAAAGAAATAATTTTAGTTCCAGTCTACTCCAAAAATAATTGGATATTATTTTCAATAATAATAAAATTAATCAGATTAAATAAGAAAATAATTATATATAAATATTGTACTAATTAATTATATTATAAAATTTAAAATTTAAAATTAATTCAATTTAATCTTTCCTGATTTGACGTAAACATTGTTAGAAAAGAATAAATAAAATAAACCAGAATTTAGATTAAATTGATAGAATGGACCTATCACAAGATGGGCTTAAAGCCTGTCAAAAACAACTGTTTGGACGGTGGACATTACAATTAAATCGAGATCGAATGGCGTAGGATCAAATATGAATTATAACGGTCATGATTTAGTCCAGAACAAATTAGCGGTCAGAAAATAGGAGGGTTCTGACGATAAAGATTAAATAAAAATCATCAGATATAGGGCAGAGTAAATTCGGGATCGGGACCAATTTTTGCCGGATGAAAAATTTTGTTCCGGTACCGACATGTACTGGGTCAGGACGGACACGAAAATCAGAAATAAGGTCGGGTTCTGGCCGTGAATGATTGGCGGCAGTGTCCGGTCACGACGACTCCAATAATAAGAGACCGATCGTGACGGAGAGGCAGAGAGAGTTACTAGTACAAAAAAAAGGAAATGAAAGTACCGTCCACAAACACGGGCTGAAAAAGGGGGAGGGTAGCTGTCGGGCTCGCGAGCAAGAAGGCCGCCGTCGAGCTTCGGAGTAAGAGAAGGAGAAGTGCAGCGGCCGAGCTTACTTGCAAGCGATGTTGCTTGTGCTTTTGTAGCAGATGTTGCTTATGCTTTTGTAGGGCGCAGCGGGGTTATTGATGTTTTTGAATGTTCCTTCTGCATCACTGGAAAGTGAACTTTTTTTAGTGCGTCAGGGCACTGCCAATCGGTGCATTTGAGCACATATCTGATGCCAATCTACACACATTCACCTCTCCAGACTCCGGAGGGATTGGAACAATCAGTATTAAGCATCACTGGTAATTAAGTTCATTAAACCATGATGATTGATTACAACAACAGTCAACAAAGTACCATTACATAGAAGCATAGATTTCTTGTCAAAATGTTTCTTCAGCAAAGCTAATCATGCATGAAAAGCAATATTTTATATAAACACTGATCGCCTTTTTGTTGTTGTTGTTGTTCATATTGGATTCTGTTTATAAGCCCATTCGTATTGTGTTCTATTTGTAAGCCCATTCATATACTTTGATGAGAAGCCCATTTCTGTAACTCAACCTTTGCCGGCATATTTTAAGAATCAGTACATCTAGCATTTAAATTTATCCACTGTTATCAATATTTCGAGAATTAATATTACTAATATTCACTATTCGTTCTTTTTTTTTCAATTCTGTACTCCTGAGGCTTCATTTATAGTACCTTTATTTATTTACTTATTTATTTATTGCATAATTATGACTATCCATTATTCCCAATTTTCAAGTTATTATTTAAGTATTTTAACCAAGCCTAGAAATAAATTATTCATTCATTTCTATTCAAAATTTTTACTTACTTTTATTTATGCATTCACGAAAAGTGACCCTTATTTTTGTCAAGGAATTTTGAATATGTATGCATCGTTTACATATTTTAAATTGCTGATTTGAAACCATACACATTCTATTATTTCTAATAATTAATTTATCATTCTTGTTTAACCATTTTCGAACACGTAAATTTATTAGCTTATATATATTGCTATGTATTAGACACCATTTAAGCATCCTTTCGATTATTAACTTGTAAATTTTTATTCTAAATATTATCTCCCTTTTGATTATAGAAGATGGCTACAGTACAAAGTTGATTGCTACTATTTTTGGTGAAGAAAATGGAGGAAACCAATTGAGTTACAAGACGGAATGCGCCACTACGTCAATACTTTTGTTGGACGACTTTGTTCAACTGTTCAAATTTCAAGGTCATGCATAATATGCTGGACGGGATCTGGTACCATGAATGAATGTGGTCATGCATATAAGTATAGTTGTAACTTGCATGATCAATTTAACATGTATAGAATATAGTATGTTCGCTTACATAATAGAGAAAATAATGTAATGAGTATAATACATATGTATGGGTTATATGCGGGTTAAGGCCGGCTCAACCATAAGCCATCAAAATCATGACTTAAGGCCTCAACTAAATTATGGCCTCTTGATTTTAATAATAATAATATTATTATTATTATTATATATATATTAATGCTAAACACAATTAAATTATTGCTAATTTTTTTCAAGATTATATGTTATTTTGTTGGATTAATCTTATTCTCATAATTTTTTTTATATTTGTACACATTTGCAGGGAATTCAAAGTAAATATTTATATATATCTTGTCAACAATTACAAATATTTTCGCTATTATTGCTCACAATTAAAAATGAATCTTTAGCTATTTCTTCATAATAATTAATATAATTATCTTGTTGGTTAGCATGAAAAGATTACGTTGAATTGTTCAATTCTTTAGTTTTTTTATAAATATATATTTGACATCATAATTTTACTTTTAAATTCATGGCCCTGATGCGGGTGAAACACCCCTAATGAGTTCCGTCCGATTCTGAATGAGCTGCTGAGATTAAAACTACCAATCTCATATGAGAAATTGTCACACTCTTTCTTCCCATATATTACCGCATGTTTGTTTTCTCCCCCTCTCCACAATCCAATCCATGTCTCTAATCATCAAGAAACGCCACCTCCACCATGAGAGAAAAGCTCACACTTCTGCCAAGAAATGCAACCTCGTCCTCTCTCTCCTGCAAGGGTCCTTGATCAGTTCTGCCAGGCCCAGGACATGCCATTACCGTCACCCCCAATGTACAGATTCCTCCAACCCTAGAGGGGTGTCGGAAGATCCGACCAGACCCGACCTAGGGTTGGGTCGGGTTGGTGGTCGGGTGAAGAACCGGTGCACTACGACAGTGGACGTCTTTTCGGCGGTGGAGGGCTGCTGCGGCTGGCAGATCCTCTCGCTCGCAGCAGCTACTGCCGATCTGCGAGTGAGAGGATCGCGCTTCGGCGCCAGCGGCCGGCCTGCCCGATGATCGAGCGCCGCCGACGACGATAGTGGCATCAAGGATCGGGACACTACGCCAGTCGACGTATGTTCGGCAGCGACAACCTACGACCTCGACGGTCGCGCTTTCACGACAACTAGGAACTAGCGACGGTGGCGTCGAAGACTGGTGCACTATGCCAGTTGGCATCTGTTTGACGGTGGAAGGCTACCATGTCTGATCTGCTCGCTCGGCGGCAACTGCTGCTGCGGATCTGCGAGCGCGAGGATCAGCCTTCGGCGGCAGTGGCCGGCCTGCTCGGGCATTGGCGACGATTCCCGGCACCCCTTCCGTTACAGGTAGTAGTCCGGGAACTTCTCCACGGCCGACCACAGGCACTGCGCGCAGGACAGTGGCTGCAGGTCCCGCGTGCACTGCGCCAGCCCGTATACAGTCACGAACGGCGTGAAGTTCTTCTTCCCTCTCCCCAAACCCTGCTGCCGGCCTGCACCGCCTGCCCCTGCACCCTGTCCATCAGCTCGCTGGTCGCCTTGTAGAATTCCACCGGGTTCGTCGCGTTCTACATTGATGTAGATGACTCGTCGTTGTAGCGCATGAAGCACTAGTCATACCAGACCCTCGAGTCGGCCGGGCCCGGGCAGGCCGCGGCGAGGGCCTGGTATGGCTACTACTTCATGCGCTACAACGACGAGAACTTCCTCGGCCAGGCCGACTGTTCGCGGCGTAGCAAGGCATCCTCCGAGCTGACGTCCCCTCTGCACTGCGCCAGGCGGTAGATCGCTTCGGCTCCTTGGCCGTAGGACGAGGTCGAGAATCCTCCGACCGAGGCCTTCGCCACGAGGTCGGAGATGACGGCGTTGATGCTGGACTGCTTCCGGGCGCCTGTAAAGTTCTTAGCGCAGTACTGGCCGAGGGAGTCAGCACAGGAGCAGAAGAAAAGCAACAAGGAGAGGAAGTGGAGGCGGTGAAACACTATTGACGTTGCCATTGCCATCATGGAGACTCGTAGGTAGGACAAGGGGCCGTCCTGCCTGATCCTCGAGCGGATGTTGGGGGTGCGCGCAAAGACGACCTCTTCATTCCTCCAAAATGTAGTTGCAGAAGATTAAATTACAATATGTTATTGATGATTCTTTTGTAAAAGTATTTTTATTTATTTTAATAGTTCACTTCTGAATATTTTTTTTCCTTTAGACTTAATAAAAAATATAACCTTTCAATAAATTATTTCTTATTTTTAAGTATACTACTGCTTATCAATTATTATCTTTATGATTTAACGAAAAATAACTTTCATCATTATTAATTACTTAACTATAATTACTACAAAAAATAGATAACTTATTATTTTGTTTAGCTATGCATGCATGCTTAGTTTTTCACTTTTCATTTAAACTAATAACAATTAATTTTTAAAAAATATAAAAATTAATATCAAATTACTTATAATCGAGAGACCACTACTATAGTATAAAATCGTGTAGGTAACTAAACAGATTCTTTTTAAAAAATGCAGAAAATGGATTGCCTCTTTTTCTTATCTTTTCTTATCAAAAGTATTAATTAATGTTGGGAAAATTTTAAAGAATTATTAGGCACATGAAATAATAAAAAGAAATCAATTTTTTTAAAAAAAAATAAAATATTAATTAGTTTAATTTACAAAAAAGAAACATGTAGAAAGTGGATTTCTCAGGATCAGCGGATCCATAAGGGAGACGTTTGGAGACTGTAACATCGTTTGACTATTGTTGTCACCTCAGCAGCTCAGCTACGCCTCAGGGCTCAGGCTCATATGAACACTGCACCGGATCTCTGTTGGCAGCCGAACAGCGAAAGCCCGCACCGCTCCGACTTCCCACTACATTGGAAAACCCCCGTCCCTGACGTGACGCCTAGCCTTTGGGAAAACTCGCTTTCTTTTATTTCCCTGCATTCTTTGGAAAACGCGCTCCCTCCTCCAGTCCTCCCTCCCCTCTTCTACAAAAACTGCAACAACTGCAACTGTCACTACGCAGCACCGCCACCGCCGCTTTGGCTGGCCGCGCAAGCCCTAGAACTGCCCCCAAATGGCGGAGGCCGATGGAGGTCTTGAGGCCGCGGAGGCCACATTGGGGAACCTCCTCGACTAACTCGTCAAACCGTATCTTCGCACAACGTCAAGTACTCTCCAAGCGTATGCCCCTGTTTCGTTTTGTTGGTGTTCTGATGCTTGTGTTTGTCAATCGGTTTCTTCTTTTTTTAGTGCTGTAGAGTTTTCTTTCTATCTTTTGCTTGGCTTTGTCCAAGTTTTTTTTTCTTTTTTTTTATGCATTTTTCTTTATAGGCGACTCAGGTGAAAATGGAAATTTCATTCGGAAGCAACTTGCGAGCTTACAAATATGAAATCAACATCTTATTGAGACTAGTGTTATTGATCGCTTATACGCTTTATTCTAAGATATAATATCTAATACATACTTAAACTAATCCTTCTCCGCAGCTCGCCGAGTGCGACAAAAGGGACACGGACACGGACGTGGGTGAGCCAGAAGCCCACGAGTGCCAAAGCTGGAGCCGGGCGTGGAGTCTGTGGTGGCGGTGGTGGCAGCAGCGGGCGGCGGGCTTGAGTCAGGCGTCGCGGTTGCGGTGGCAGCGGCGGGAGGCGGGCTTGAGTCCGGCGTCGCGGATGCGGTGGCAGCAGCGGGAAGCGGGCTTGAGTCGGGCGTCGCGGTTGCGGTGGCAGCAGCGGGAGGCGAGCTTGAGTCGGGCGTCGCTGTTGCGGTGGCAGCAGAGGGAGGCGGGCTTGAGTCGGTGTCGGTGGCGGTGGGGGTGGCATCAGCGGGAGGCGAGCTGGAGCCGGGGGTGGATGTGGAGATGGTGGTGCTCGCCGCGACAGGGTGGGTGGCAGTACGTGGCCAGACACGCAGAAAAGTAGTGATGCATGAGACTAAAATTGCTACGATTAACACTAAGACTAGGATTAGCATGATGATAAGAAGTATCTGGAGATGGGTAGGATTCATTTTCCTTATCTAAGACTCTTACTTTACATAAGTTTGATCGTGTGATATCAATTTATACTATACGCACTTTCATAGTCTTACTTTCATAGTCTTTGCATGCACTCATACTTTCATAGTCTTTGCATGTCTTGCTTCACTCCATAGGCTTTACATGAGCTTAAGTGCATCTAACGACCGCGGGGAAGCAGATGAACGAGTATTATTTTGATTCGAACGGAAATCGTCGCTCAAACAGAGAAGAGAAGCTATGTGACCGAGGGCCTTCAATCTCATAACTTTATATTAAAAAGAAGGGTCGTTGATCTCAAATCTAAGAGACGAAATGCATTGCCGTAAACTACAGCAAATATACTGGGCTGTAAACTCCGTGGCCCCTTTAAATAAATAACCTTTTGATTTCCCACAATCTTGTTCTCGTCTTGCAATTCATGTTTTTTCAAGTTCTCCTTTATCGATTTCCCCTTGATTCAGGTGAATACTATTTTTTTTGTGATTTATTTGAAGAATACTATAAGATATATATTATATTATTTCAAATTGTAATTTTAGAAATTACGATGAAGAATTGCTCTATCAATTACCATCTATTTTAGAAAAATCTTTCGACAAATTTTTCAAATCCAATCCAAAAGTTCAATATATTTCTACCAATTTTAGGAGAATTTTTATGAAAGCATTTCATTAGTTTCTCTTCCATGGAAGTTTTATTTTTTCAGAATGTATCCTAATTTTTTTATCTAATTCTTCTGATGATGATCGATTTAATCTCTGATAAAAAAGATAAATGTTGGTTCTATTTCTATATGTATATGTTTATTAGAATTTCTTGTAATCACTTATGTATTGTGTTAAATCATTTCTCCTTATTTTGATTTTTTTTGTTTAAGAAAAGACAAAATTGTCCCTCGTTGCATAACATATCAAATAATAAATAAAAAAAGAAAAAATCGAGGGAAGATAATTTAGTTTTTTTATAAATGACAAATATTTTTGTTTACCATTTTAATTCTTCTAACAATTTTTTTATTTTTTATATTTATTATTTTATGTTTTTCTAAAGGGATGAATAATTTAATCTTTTCATAAATGAAAAAAAAGATAAAACTAACACAAGATGTAACAGAAGTGACGGAAAGATTAAAGTGAAAAAGTTATAATAGTTTAAAAATAATAAAAATAAGTTCATAGTTTAATATTAGATATGAAAAATCGTGATAGTTTAGGGCAGTTTATGAAATAACCCTATCTAATATAATATTAGTATAAACTAGGTAACAATTATTATTTTTTAAATGTAAAAAATGAAGAACAAGAAAAAGGTTAGATAAATTATCTTATAATAACTAATTAATTTTTTGAAATTATTTTGATAAAATTCTAATATTTAAATTAGTAACCTTAACTTATCAAAATTTAAACCAAAAGTATATTAAGACTAATAATATTTAAATTAATCATCTCAAATTATTTTTCTATTCTAATGTTGATAGCCTATATATTATTTTTTTAACGTTTAATGATATTATAAATTAAAAGATAAAGAACTTAACAATATCAAATGAGAAAAAAAGTTTAAGATAAAATAAGCAACAATTATTATTTTCAAAATTTAATAATGATTAAATTCAAAGACAAACTTATTTGTTTGGACAAAAAATTATTTGTTTGCTTAAAATATCTATAAGCATAAAAATATAATTTGATTAGTGGTAATTATTTTAATGAAAAATGATGTATTATTTTCATAAAAATCATGATATAATACAATTTATGCATTACAACTATAATATAACATAAGGGCGCCACTATTGCTACTTCAGAATTCATTATTGTGCTTTATGATGCATGTGTTAGGACATTTTTATCCATGGAATGATAATAGTGTCACCCCAAAAATTTTGTTAAAGAAGATAATACTATTTATAATCCTACAAATAAAAAAATAAATCTAAAAATTATAACTAATTTGATTAAAAGTATGATTTTTGTTTGATTAAAATATTTATAAGCCCAAAAATAGAATTCTAATTTTATTAAAATTAGAACGCTTTTAATTAAATAACGGAACATGTTATTTTTTTAAAAAAGTTCAATATATAATAAGTGCAGCAAATCCGACTTAGGATGGATCTGACGAGACCACCCTTTCTTAGAAAACTTTTTCCTATTTTTTATTTATTAGGTATATAAACTTTATTTAATAATTATTTTAAATTATAAAATAAGTTTTAGTAATATTGAAATATTATTTTTGTACTTGATTTTTTAAAAATTTTAAATAATTAAATCAAATATTGATTAAAAATAAATAAAAAATAAAAAGATGTCTCATCATTTGGTAAAGTCTTATTGACCTGAGTTAAAAAATCTCAATCATCTCTACCCAAATCGAATCAGGGTTAGGTCACGTTGAATCGCGTCGGACTCAATCATAATTAGGTTAGGTCGGGTTATCGAAACACCCACTTGAAGATAATCGAGTCATATTTTAAATTTAATGACAAAATATATTTGTCTACCTATAATGATAAAATATTATTGTGTACCTATTAAGAAAAGTGATATTAATATAATTAGACAATGGCATTTTAGATTTTATTTCCAAATTATTTTTCATATTATGTCAATATTTTTTTAGCAAAGTAGTCTCCCTCATTTAACACTTTTGCACGCTAAAAAATCATTTCAATAATTCTCAAAAAATATAAATGATATTTCTAAAATATTTTTTTAAATGTTCGTGCGTCGCACGGGACTTAGCATTAGTTTATATTTAATACGCATAATGCGATGATCAACGTGAATAGCCAACTATTCAACGTATTGGATTATGATTCCAATATTTGATGATATCAAATAACAGTCATTTGACATTAATATTAAACTTATCTTTATTATTCCTAAATACATCTTTTGAAATTTTATTATTTACCAATTGTGAAGAGATAATCATTCATATAAAAATAATGACTTCTTTGTTGCTATATATATAATTAATTAATACCACTAAAGCACACTTTAAAACATATCAAAATTATGTCTAACCAATTGATTTAAAGTCCGATTAAAAATACCAATAACTTAAAATATGTCAAAAAATACCAATAGAAGTTATTTATGATAACTTCTGTCAAGATCCTATTGATTTGTAAATGAATCAATGACTTATTGCATTACCTTATTTTTTTTCATTAAAATATTAAATGAATCTGTTCTACGACCCAAAAGATACGCTTTGAACGCCCCCAAAAGATACGCTTTGAATCATGGTAGGTACAACAAAATAAGGCTAATCTCATATATATATATATATATTAGAGGGAGAGAACTTTAGTCCTGATCGAAAAAGAAGAAGGAAAAAGATAATGGATAGTCCTCTTTATCTTTGCACCATCTTGTTGTTTTCTTCTCTTGTGGTGCTCTCAACTCATGTTCCCGTCGGCCATTGCGGTTTGTTCAAAGTCACCAGGCACATAAACATCACCAATCACCTGGGCGTGAAGCTTCACATCCACTGCAAATCCAACTTCGGTGCTGATACGGGCGAGAGCGCCCTCTGCGACGGACGGTCGCTCATTTGGAGCCTGAAGACCAACTGGCTTTTCCGCACAGTGTTTACGTGCGACGTTCACTACTCGGACGCCGATGGGAAGGAGGAGCTCCGGGGATCCTACGACTTTTACGACGACACCAGGGACCGCTTAAGATGTGCTAAGAAGTGCTGGTGGGCGGTTGCACCTGATGGACTCTACTCCTTGAACAATAACACCTGGAAGTGGGAACTCATTTACCGCATAAAGAAATAATATAAGCTTTCATGTTTCTGTCGTCGTCCTCTTGTCAATGCAGATTGCTTTTGAATAATTTATATTGAAAATTTCTTATTTTCATAATCTTTGTGTCAATGCTTGCAAATTTTATCTTGGATTGATGTTAAACAAAAAAAACATGATCTTTTCTTTTTTGATAAGACTGTTTAATTACCCATAACAAATTGCTGTAAATTAAATATTTTAATTATATTATTTAAGATGCAAGATTATAAATAATAAAAAGTGTTAAAAGAAAACATAGAAATTAATATTCTAGTTCGTGACAATGTGAGGATTTACGAATTATAATTTGGACTATAATAAACTAACACTACAATAATTGTAGTTACAAATGAAAAATATTTATGAATCAATAAAAACTAATAGAGATACATTGGTTACCAAATTTATCCATATCTTAATTATCTTTGTAACAGAAATAATAAAAAAAGACTTACAAAATATTGTTTGAAAGCAATCCTATAAGAGTTTATCTTTAACGATATAGAATTTATTTAAGAAAAAAATGAATGCATCACAGCACTTTCCCTGTCATTTGTCAAGTTGCTTTTTTTTTCAGAAGAATGTTCAAAAGTTCATAAAATTTTAAAAATAATAGATATAATTAATATTGATAATTTGAATCACTTTTTATATTATTATTAATGATCATCTAAATTATTAATAAAGAAAAAATATCGAAAAAATATTAAGATATGCCAAAAGTACTAATGACATAATTTAACAATAATTTAATAAATTATTTAACAATAATTAAATAGATTACTTGGCTACAATACTTCATTAACTATTCTCATATAATATTAAGAGTTAAATTCCCCACATAATTCACCTGCAGCCCATGGTTTGCAACAGGGAGGAGATAGAAAGATCTTATAGTATATCCACCTAACACCTTAACAACTTTGCACAGGACTCGGTCCTCCACATATGCCAAATAATGTAAAAATAATATATGCTAGACGGATAAAATCATATCAAAATTAATATTTTATAATAGAAAGTAAAAAAATAAATTAATGTATTTAAATTCCCAACTAAAGAATAAAAGAAAATTTCTTCTTTACCACCATCTTTATATTTTTATTATTTCATGTCTTATAGATTAAATTTAATTTTAAAGCATACATTTTTTTATTGAAAACAAATTTAGTTTAGGCACGTTTAGTTACCAATTCATTTCACTAGTTACGAAAGAGTCCAATATAATCTTATCTGGATATGCGGATGTTATCATTTATATTTTACTAGATAATTACCTTAAAATACATGAAGGAGAACATAACTTGATAATTAATCTATGAATTAATAACTAATAAAAAGAGTCAAATTTATTATCATTCATATTCACCTTCTATAAATGTCCATATATACCATGTAATATATATTGTTAATTAAATCCCAAAATTAGAAAGGGGGCATATTATTATACGGTGACTGTATTGTGCAATTATGAACGTGTGCCCGATCTTTTTAATTGATAGAGAAGATTCAAGTGCTTACAAGGATTGTGCACCATTTTGAAATTAATAAAAATTATTAAGGAAAAAATGTAACATAAATGCAAAAGAAACTATTGACGGGATATTCCTATATGCATTTGAGATTTGTTTATTAAAGTTTTATGTTAGAACAAATTTTATTGTTTATTTATTTATTCTGTTTAAATTATAATTTTTAAAAAGGAAAAAATATTTTCAACCTTATTTTATCCCTACGAAAACTGTTGCATTTACTAGCTATCTAACAAGCTCAGCCATCAAGCTCATGTCTGCAGGTTTTAGCATTTCCAGATGTTTTTTTAGCAGTCTTGCATTGCTTACATCATGTGGACCAACCAGTTCCAATGCGATTCATTTATCAGAATTAAAGAAAATAAAAGATGTGACTTAAAGGTATAAACAATAAGCTGTGAAATGTTTAAAATATAATATACTATAATATAATTACCATTGTTCTTAGGCATTTGAACATATAGAATTCTAAATTGAACAACTTTAAATAGAAATTTTTTTACAAATAATAAATAACTAACAAAAGAATATCCTAAAAGTATTAATTCAAAATTGATCTCAAGGTCTGGATGACCTTCTTCACAAAAGTAAATAAATATTTAAACAATTGTTAAGGATTGGACAATCAAGAACTATGGGTCATTTGATTGATTGATGCATTATCATTAAATCGATAATCTAAATTGTCAATAAATCATACTATAACTATTTCAGTTACCAAAATATGATATTATAACATTTGGTAAGTACTAGTAATATAGATAATAGTTAAAATAATTAATGAGAAATCATCAAAATATCCTCCATAATTATTTTAAATTTTGATAACATATTATTAATAAATAAATCACAAAATCTATATGTGAAAATAAAAAAGAAGACAGGTACAAATTGAAAGCTATTTGTGAAAGATCCCAAAAAATAAAGAAAATGATAGTGAATGTTCACTGATAAAACATTTAAAAATTTAATTGAATGTGTATTTTTGTTAAAATTAATTTCACCCAACTAATAATCTAAAAAAGTACTGTGTTAATAATTTGTTTTGATTATCTCATACTCTCCGTAAGATTTCTAGGCAAAAGTGCCTCAAAACAATGTTAACTGCTACTATAAACAAAAATGCATCAAAAGAATATTTCGACAAGACATATAAATAAATGATACGCATGTCAACAACTACCCCAATGACTATTGTGCAGTTCCATGTTTTAAATTTGTTTCATTAAAATCCATATTTTTAATATGTTGACTTCACAATGCATGAGGCTATGCAACATCATTTTTATTTTTAACTTTCAATCATCTCATCCCTTAATCGCATGGATAATTGCATTTAGGTAACTATTATCATTATGACTGATGAAAACCAATTCACATCAAATCTTACATGTAAGTAAAAATAAATTTCTAAAATTAAAAATTCAGGATGAAATTATTTTTAGGATTTTTCATAAAATGACGTTTTCAATTTTAATAGACAATCAACACCTAATGAAATAGTTAACGGGGATAAAAGCGTTACACGTAGTATCGACTCATAGCTCAAGAGGTTGACTTGAGCCCTCTATCCGTTTGAAAAAAAGTAAGTAAAAAATTATTGGTTAACCATCTAAGAATTTTTTTTAGGTCAGTGGCCGGTGACTTAATGTTCAGGCTATTTGAGTAATTCGAACA
This sequence comes from Pontederia crassipes, assembly GCA_030549335.1. NCBI lineage: Eukaryota > Viridiplantae > Streptophyta > Magnoliopsida > Commelinales > Pontederiaceae > Pontederia > Pontederia crassipes. The sequence continues at coordinate 11,744,518 of JAUKPH010000017.1, forward strand.
TGAGAGAAAAACAATATATTCTGATGAAGACTCTTAGTTTGAATATAAAGCTATTAACACTCAAGGATCTAGCGATCTCATGATATAATAAGTTGTGCTAACTATAATTTGTTAAACCATCAAAGAATTTTAGACTATATATTATCTTGTGATAGCGAATAATACTTTTGACGGATATCATAATTTTTATATGTTTTTAATATTGTAAGTTAATTTGTTGCGTAGATATCATTGCAAGTTGTGATTCCTTTTATTTGATTGTTAACAGAAAGAATAAATAAAAATATTAACCATCCAATAATATTTTATTATAGATTGAGTGGATACGTTTTAAACAATGTCTTTTAAGTCCATGTATTTTATGGAACATAATAGATAACTATGTAATTCTTTCGTGCTTCGCACAATTTAAATATATTTTCAAATAAATTTTAAATATATAAATATAATGAAATTTCATATTTTTATTATTTATATATAAGTAATATTTTTGTAACATAAAATATATCTATAAATACTTTATAATTTGATTAATATATGTGATCTTTCTCCGTATTGACTAAACGAAATTAATGAAATTAGGTAGATATGAGATACGTGACTTTTTAAATTCAAAACTAATTAGATTTGTCATCATTAACTAAAAACAATTAATATATAATTCCATATGGTTGAGGATTAGTGGTCATATACGTGTCAATCACTCTATTTAATTCCACTGGACCCGTCTCAATAGTAATTAGTAGACATGAGCTCAATAATTTTTTATTTTTATCTTATTTATCTAAAGTACTTATCTTTAATAATATTTAAAATTAGGTTGGACAAAAGTTAAACCAAAAGCTAAATAAAGAAACAATAATCATAACAATAGTATATTCAGAACAATTAATCACTAATTAACACAATTAATAAATCATATTAAGATACTAACAACAGAAAGATAATAACAATAAAGCTGATAATTAGAATCACTAATTGTATTAAAATAAATAACTCCCGGACGGTCCCCTCTCTATACTATTCTTCTATTTTTTCTTAGATTCAATAAATGAATTTTGGAAGATCATAAACGGAGAAGAAGTCTTTTTTTTTTCTTCTCCTTTCTCTCGCGTAGCGCTAATGTCCTCTTAATTTGGCTTTGTTGCAGATACGTGCCTGTTTTTCTTTTCACCTTTCTCTCTCCACGTCACCCTGCACGCCTTGCGTTTTTTTTCTTCTTTTTCCTCTCCTCTCAATTCCACCCTTTTCTTTGTTTTTCTCTCTCCACTTATGTCACGGCCAACCCGTTTCTCTCTCTACTGCGAGCCAACACGCCATCGTCATGGTTGATCTTTGACATCCAGAACAATTGTTTCGAATCCGAATCTTTGACGTCCAGAATAATTGTTTCGAATCCGAGTGATTCGACAACTGTGAAATAAACGCGCATTGCACGAACGTCGCCTGTACCTCAAGCCTGCCGCGCACACCGAAAATAAGGAAGAAAATGGCTGGACCTAATATCTTTATTTATTTATAGGATTCTTAAATTTTTAATTTAACTTTAACAATCTTTTATAATCAAACTCAATTTTAATACTTTATTTAATCTCTTTAAGTAATTCAGTTTTATTCTAATTTAAATAAATTTCTAAATTAATTAAATAATTTCATAATAAATTTCATCCCAATTTAACTTTCCCTTTTTATTTTTAGAATTATTTAATTCATATAAATATACCAAAATGTGTTTGATTACTAATAGAGCGAAATGACGTCGTATGATCCATGTAGCCGACCTCACTTAGTGGGATAAGATTTTATTGTTGTTGTTGTATTTAATTCATATAAAGAGAATAATAATTTCCAGCACTATTTAATAAATAAAATATCTTTTTATTTATTTTCCAAAATTCTCGGCGGTACATCTTAAGCACAAGAAAGCAGACACGGGCCACGCCACATTGCCACACTTTCAAAAGTAGCAAGTTTTCAGGTGACGTTCCACATCCCATGCAAAACTCATGATGGATAGGTTGTGTTCGTTGCCTTCTTCCCGGCAAACGTTGTATGTGCTCTGAAGGAAGAATTATATCATAAGAGCCCCACGGAACAAACGCATGCATGCGCACAGCGTGATGATGTCAGCCTTAGTCTTCTCGGGGGAGTTGTAGTAGTTTTCATAGCTCGTCTTCCACTCCATTGACGCTTCTCGTCGCCTACGAGTTCCCTCCAGCGTCCATGAGACCACCGGCGCCGGGAAAGACGAGTGGTGCCTGCCATCCGTCGTCGTCGGCGCGGACGACATCTGGATCGAAGAAGAACTAGTAACGACGACATCTATGTCGTCGTTACTAGTTCTTCTTTGATCCAGTCTTCTCCCGACAGCAGCCGAACGCTTCGCTGGACTCCTCCGCAGCATGCCAACTCCCCGTCGCCGCCACTGCCATCGCCAATGTCTTCTCGTCTGTGTTCGCCGCCGTCGAGTCCTTTCCAGTGAACTTCTGCACGATGGACCTGAGGCTGGCGGCGTCCGTCTCCAAGCGAGAAAGGAACGCTAAGTGAAGGCGACGATCGTCGAGACCTACACTGGGTCTCGACGATCGTCGCCTTCACTTTGCGTTCCTTTCTCGCTTGCTAGGCATTTCGACAACCTCCACAGTATACGTGTATGCACGGGCGTGTACACGTGATCGAATCTAACGCACATTCGAATGTAATCTATATATTCTTTTTTTGGTTTAATTAGTCAGCGCTTTGGATCGTTATATGTATCTTTTTCCTTGCTCGCCTCAGGTCTTTCCCGCAGCTTGTTTTTATTTTTTATTTTTCAGTTGTATGGCGGTTGACCCGTCAGAACTGGAGATGCGAAGTAGCGAGTAGATGGAGTCAAACGATGGATCAAAGTGTGCGATCGAGCAAGCGAAGCCGAGCAAGGACTTAGCAGCGGTGAGCCAACTGACCGCCGACTCATCCGGGTAAACAAGTCCCGCTCATCCTTCAATTTGTTTTTAATTATGCTCTTAGATATATACGCATTTTACAATGTAAAAAGTCTATCTTAATTCATAGAAAAAAAGTTAATACTTTGTTAATTATGCCTCATGAAAACCTATATAGTGACTTTGATCCTCCTCATCCGACACTATATATGATTAACAAAGAAAAAGTGAGTTCCTAACCTGCATTTCACAAAACGAAAATACAAAAAGTAGAATATGTGAACTGATCCTACTGCAATATCTTGACATTTGCCAAATGTTGCAATGCCCTCAAAAGTAGATGTTGCAATGCCCTCAAAAGTAGACACATATACGAAATAACCCGGTGAATAGAGAAAAAAATGTTCACAAAGAAGTTAGGTAATTTACCATGTAAACAGCACCAGTTTTCTTTGCAAGCTAATTAGTATGGAATCTTTACACACCTAGTTTTTCAGAGATCCACAAAAATAATGGGGGAGAATAGCGAGATCATGTGAGAGGGGAAAGAAAGAAGAGATTGCGAGAGGTAAAGAGGGAGGTGTTCGCTGGAGTTCGTCACCCACGTGCAGTTTGCGTGGGCGTTCGCCGGAGTTCTCCTACGAAGTGCGAGAGAACAGCCTGCAACCAGAAGAAAGAGGCAGTAACAGACTTTTATTTGGGGGAGACTACGTTTTGGCTAAAGAGGGGGAGGCCGAACCGGATAAGTAAAAAAACCTAGAAAACCTCGAACTAGGTCACGAGCGCTTCATCTAAACTTCTTATCTTATATCTTTTTATTTGATATTATATATATATATATATATATATATTTATGTAAAGCTCATCACAGTTTCAAATGAATCTCCACTCGACAATCTTGCTTGTCTTTTTTTTCTCATCGTTTTGTCATTTATATTTTCTCTCATCTTTTTCACATTTTGACTCCTGAATCCTGAAAGGTTCTTATTATAGCTGTGCCACAGCATTCAATATGAAACGGTCTACTCGTCTGGACAGCATTCCAACAATTCACTGATTACACTTTATTTTTTTGGAATATAAAACGGTTCCAACAATGTACTAATTATTCTTTGTCATTTTTTTCTCTCATATTTCTACATTTTAGCACCTGAAATATTCTCATTATAGATAGGCCGGCGACAGCATTCAAACAATCCACCAATTACACTTTTTTTGTGAAATATGAAACCGCCTCATCCAGAATCTAACGACTACATTTTAGCACCTAATTAATATGCATGAAACGTCAATTTTATTAAAGTGCCACAAATGATGCTCCAGCCTCCCACGACCTCATCCAGCGGCAACGACGCCTGCGACTCAATTTCGTATGCATGCGGAGCTGTTAGAAACTTCCCAAACTCCGATCCATCACCAATATCGCGGCGATCATCGTCCGGCGATCATCCAGATAGTGCATGAAATAGAGAAGAAATAAAGTTGGGAGGGAAACCGTGAATTTCTCATTCAAAACGAATCAAAAAATACAGCTTCACTCTTGTCGTTTTTATATACAGATTACAAAAGAGATATAAATCAAATCACACGATATAAGACTATATATCGGCTAACTAACGATACAAGGACATCCGTTACAAGAGTTAACTGCCGATACACGGACACCTTGTAACGTCATGTTCAAACAGAGAACACGAGCTGAATCAAACTGGCGAACTCTGCTGACAACACTCCCCCTCAAGTTGAGGGTTCGAACAGATCGTACAACCCCAACTTGCTCATAAGATAGTCGTGCTGATGTCGCCCAAGTGCTTTCGTGAGTAGATCAGCGAGTTGGTCCTTCGAAGAGATATGAAGAATTTTAATCAGTTTCTGTAAAGACTTGTTCCTGATAAAATGATAATCGATTTCGATGTGTTTGGTTCGTTCATGGAAAATAGGATTGTCAATCATCTGAATTGCAGCTTGACTGTCTGTATAAAGGAAGAATGGACGTTGCAATGGTAGGCGTAGCTCTGCAAACACGCGATCAAGCCAGATGAGCTCTGCGACAGTCAAGGCTAAGCTACGATATTCAGATTCTGCAGATGAACGAGAGACAATCGTTTGTTTTTTTTATTTCCACGAAACTAAAGAATCTCCAACTTTGATGCAATAAGCAGAAACCGATCGTCGAGTCAAGATACAAGAGGCCCAATCTGCATCACTATATGCTGAAACTGTATTGTTCTTTGTAGCAGAAAAAAATAGGCCACGACTAGGTGCAGACTTTAGATATTTTACCAATCGTAAAGCTGCTTGATAATGTGACGACTTTGGAGCATGCATAAATTGACTCAGATGTCCAACAGCAAAAGCTATGTTAGGCCTTGTATGTGTAAGGTATATCAATCTACCTATGAGTTTCTTAAAAATTTCAGACGACTGCAAAGGTATATCAGAGGAAGTTTTATAAAAAAAAACGATCAAACTCAATGGTAGTTAATTTCAAATTTTGTTCAAATGGAGTGGAAACTGGCTTAGCAGCTGTGAGACCTAACTTAGCAAGCATATTCAAGGTATATTTTCTTTGGGTGACAATAATGCCTGAAGAAGATCGAAGGACTTCCATCCCTAGAAAAAATTTTAACTGTCCCAAATCTTTCATTTTGATGTGAGACTCCAAATCTTAGCTGAATCAATGAGACTCAAACTATTTCCTGCAACAAGAATGTCATCGACATAGACCAGTAAGGCCACAAATTCAACACCTCTAGTCTTAGTGAAAAGAGGGTGATCATTCTGACTTTGAGAGAAAACATAAGATATCAGAATTTCTATTAGTTTAATATTCCATTGCCTGGAAGCCTATTTTAAACCATATAGGAACTTTAAAAGTCGACAAGATTTACCCTTTGTCTCCCCCTGAATTTGTAGGCCTTCAGGGATAGACATGTAGACTTCCTCAAATAGGTCTCCATTTAAAAAAGCATTGTTGACATCCCAGTGAAATACCAATTCAATTGTGCAGCAACAATTAGAACAGCCCTAATAGTGACAGACTTTGCCACCGGGGAACAAGTTTCTTTGAAGTCCACCCCTGCCTTCTGATTATATCCCTTTGCCACAAGCCTGGCTTTGAATCTCTCAATCTCCCCAGTAGAAGTAACTTTAACTTCATATACCCATTTGCAGTCAACTGGTTTCTTTCCTGGTGGCAAAGAAACAATTTCCCATGTGCCATTTTCTTGTAAGGCTCGAAGCTCATCTTCCATGGCTTGAATCCATCTGACATCCTTGATATTAAGAGTATGTTAAGCTCACCCTCAGCCACAGGCACCAGTAGTACAGCAGAGGCCTCGCTGCCCATATTGTGAGCGATATCATGACGACGAATGTCGCAGGGTGACTGGTGCGTGCACCTACTATGGACAGTTCGGGCACTTTGCCCGAAACTGTCCCCAGATTTCCAGGAGGGGTCGAGAGAACCGGGGCGCAAGAGGCGCAAACCCCGCAGTCCAAGGCAGGGTGCATCACATGGAGGCACATGTATCAGAGGTACTCTTCCTATTGCTGGTGTGTCTTCCATTATCTTGTTTGACTCAGGGGCCACGCACTCATTCATTTCGGAGTCGTGTGCCCAAGCTTCTAGCTTGTCTCTGCAGTAGATGCCTCATGCCATGAGGGTGAGCACCCCCATGGGAGACCTTCACGCGGCAAGGTACATCCAGAATGTACTTGTCATCGTGGAGAAGAAGAATTTTTCTGCAGATCTCACTGTCATTTCGATGACAGACTACGATGTTCTTCTAGGGATAGATTGGCTTTCTTACCATGACGCAGCTCTACACTGCAAACAGAAGAAGATCATAATAGGTCCACACGGCAAGCCAAAAGCAGTCATCAGGGGTACTCCATCGGAGAGCAAGAAGGTGATTGTCTCGGCTATGAAGGCTCAAAAGATGATCCAAAAGGAATGCTATGCCTACTTGACAAGTGTGGTGAAAACCGACGCACCAGCCACTGCACTGCAACAGATAGATGTAGTGCGTGGGTTTTCAGATGTTTTTCTTGAAGATACTTCAAGATTGCCGCCAAGGCGTGAGGTGGACTTCAAGATCAAACTTCTACCTGGCACCACACCCATCTCCAAGGCACCGTACCATATGGCACCTGTCGAGATGCAAGAGTTGAAGAAGCAGATCCAAGAACGGTTAGACAAAGACTTCATTCGGCCAAGTGTCTCACTGTGGGGAGCACCTGTACTGTTTGTGAAGAAGAAAGATGGTTCAATGCGGCTTTGCATTGACTACAAGATGCTTAACAAGGTGACGATGAAGAACAAGTACCATTTGCCCCGCATCGATGACCTGTTTGACCAGTTATCCAAGGCATCTGTGTTCTCTAAGATCGATCTGCGGAGCAGATATCATCAGTTGAGGATTGCAGAAGAGGACATACCGAAGACAACCTTCCGGTCTAGGTATGGTCACTATGAGTTTTTAGTGATGCCATTTGAACTGACAAACACTCCTACAATTTTTATGGATATGATGAACATGATCTTCAGGCCCTACTTGGATCAGTTCGTCATAGTGTTTGTAGATGATATCTTGATATACTCGTCCAGTCCGGAGCAGCATCGGGAACATCTCAGGATAGTGTTGGAGACTCTGCGCCAACACAAGCTGTATGGCACTAAGTGTGAGTTTTGGCTGAAGGAGATCATGTTTCTTGGACATATAGTTTTCAGGAAGGGCATCTCAGTGGACCCTGCTAAGGTGGAAGCAGTGACTAATTGGGCAAGGCCAAAGAATGCATCCGAGATCCGCAGCTTTCTAGGATTGACAGGTTACTACAGGAGGTTCCTCAGAGACTTCTTCAAGATTGCAGCACCACTCACGAACCTCACGAAGAAAGCTGCAAGGTTTATCTGGTCTGATAAGTGTGACCAGAGCTTTCAGACACTGAAGGACCGCCTGACATCAGCACCTGTTCTCACCATCCCGATGGGCAGCGGAGGATATGTAGTTTACAGCGATGCGTGCGGGACAGGCTTAGGGTGTGTACTCATGCAGCATGGTAAAGTGGTGGCTTATCCTTCGCGCAGTTAAAGAAGCACGAGGTGAACTACCCCACTTATGATCTGGAGCTAGTTGCCATAGTTTTTGCTTTGAAAATCTGGAGGCATTATCTTTATGGAGAGATTTTTTAGATCTTCACAGATCATAAGAGTCTCAAATACATATTTGATCAGAGAGACTTTAACATGAGGCAGCGCCGTTGGTTGGAGCTCTTGAATGATTATGAATTTACTATTATTTACCACCTCGGTAAAGCAAATTCAGTAGCGGATGCACTGAGCAGGAAATGGGAAGGTTCACTGGTTTACATCAGGGTACGGGAGTACGAGATGTTGTGGGAGTTAGACCAGTGGTGTCCCAGACTTGGCACTAACGAAGCGATATGGATGATGCATAAGATGAGGCCTAACATGATTGGCAGGATTATAGTCGCCCAGAAGGAGAATCCGGAGTACCAGAAGGTGATGAATAGATGTCAGCAGGAACCGAAGGACGCAGGAACCGAAGGACTTCCAAGTGTCTGCAGATGGAGGAATACGGTATAGGGATAGGTTATGGGTTCCCACAGATGCCACCATCAGACGGGAGGTAATGGACGAATGCCATAAGTTCGAGTTTTCTATCCATCCTGACAGTATGAAGATGTACAAAAATGTGCAGCGCAGCTACTGGTGGCTGGACATGAAGAGAGAGATAGCTGAGTACGTGTCCAGATGTCTAGTGTGCCATCAGGTGAAGATCGAGCATCAGAGACCCTACGGAAAGTAGAAGTCTCTAGATGTCCCACCGTGGAAGTGGGATAATATCACTATGAATTTTGTATCCAACTTGGTCAGGATCAGGAAGGGTCATGATGCCATATGAGTGGTGATAGATAGATTCATTAAGGCAGCGCACTTCATCCCTATCCAGTGAAAGCAGTCGGTAGAGAGTCCGTTAGACTTGTATGTTAGGGAGGTGATTCGACTACATGACATTCCAGCATCGATTGTTTCAGACCGAGATTCCAGATTCACTGCTAGATTCTGGAAGAGCATGCAGGAGGCATTTGACACCAAGCTGAATTTCAGCATCGCTTTCCACCGTTAGACCAATGGACAGTCTGAGAGAACTACACAGACACTAGAGGACATGTTGCGAGCTTGTGCACTGAATTGGCAGGGCAGCTGGGATGAGCATATTCATCTGATCGAATTTGCTTATAATAATAGCTACCATTCCAGTATCGGCATGACATCCTTTAAGGCTTTATATGGCTGACCTTGTCGTTCATCCGCTCATTGGGGTGGAGTAGATGAAGAGAAGATCATGAGCAAGAAAAAGGTGAAGGAGGCTGTGAAGTATACTGAGAAAGTAGAACTGATCAAGCAGATGATGAAGGCAGTTCAGGGCAGGCAGAAGAGTTATGCTGATAAGGGCAGATGTGAGCAGATCTTCCAGGCTGGTGATCAGGTTCTACTGAAGGTGTCCCTATGAAGGGAGTTATGAGATTCAATAAGCGAGGGAAGCTCAGCCCTCGGTACGTGGGACCTTTTGAGGTGCTCGAGTTAGTAGGTAAAGCAGCATGCAGGCTAGCATTGCCACCTTCCTATGGGCGTGTGCATAACGTGTTCCATCAGGGTGATGAGGCCACATGGGAACTCGAGTCAAAGATGCGTCAGGAGTTCCCACATCTGTTCGGTAAGATCTCTACTTAGTGCAAAATTCGAGGACGGATTTTTTTTAAGGGGGTAATAATGTAATACCCGGCCCAATTTAAAAAAAATAATAGAAAATAAAAACTAAATTGCAAAGACCAATATCCTAGCCCAACTAATTCAGCCCAATTAGCAAACACATTAACCTAATAGCCCTACAACTACTCTATACAAGAGCTAATTGCCCTAAAACCTCACTTAGCCACCATTTTCTTTCCCTCACTCTCTCTCTCATCTTCGCCAAAGCACATCATCCAGCAAGAGAGGAAGGATTCCAGCAAGGTTTCATCTAGGTTTTCCCTTCATTTTTGCATTTTCTTTTTGTGTTAGCCTCATCTCCTCACTTCTCCTCTCAAATGGGATTGCTAGGTGGAGATCATTAAGGAGAAGAGTTATCGGTCTTCGGAAGGAGCCAAGCTAGATCAACCACGAAATAAAGTGGGTGATACCGAAATCCCCTTGTATAACATGATAGCAATTGATTGGAATTAAGTTCTTATCGAATGATGTGTTCTTGATGATTGAAATGATATGGAAATTGATGGATTTATTATATTACCATGTTTTGCTTCATGTTTGTAATTCCTTTTGATCCTAGTTTGTTCTATATTAATCCTCTAGGCTTAGATGATTAATTGTATGCCTTGATTGCATTTTTGGATTGAAATTCGTTGATTTCTGAATTCTGCCCGATTCTATTTTTCATGAAGACCGGTCGATCGATCCTGTATATCGGTCGACCGGTGATAAGGTTATCGGTCGACCGACCCTTGGAGACCGATCGATCGATATATCTTCCCGAGCCTTGTATCGTTCGGTCGATCGACCGATCGAAGCTCTTTTCATTTAAAGTACTATCGGTCGATCGATCCAGAGATAGTTGTCGACTGGTGTAGCAGAACTTAGTATATTGCATACAGACCAACCGGTCGATCGATCCAGAGATATCGGTCGACCGGAGTCTGAAAAATGGTCGACCGACCAGACTGAAAAACGGAGTCTGAAAAACGGTCGACCGATATCTGTCCAGATTGCATATTGATTTCTGATTTGATTGAGATTCTTTTTATGCTTGCGTGTTGCTACTCCTTACTGTTTGGCATGTTATGTGATTGAATCCTTGATCTTATTTTGATCTGTTCCATGATCCAATCCTATTATGATATGCAAGTATGATAAAGTGATAAAGTGATTAAGTATGAAAGTTATGAACATGTTTATGGGAGTGATGGTCAGAGCTTAAGCTGGGTGCTCATCGGACGGGTCGCACCCTGAGCCATGGCTTGATCCTCCATTGGCCGCACGAAGTTGTATTTGGTCGTTCTGGCGTAAATCCCCTAAGTTAAAGGCACGACAAGGCACCTAATGTTAAGTGAAAGTAAGAGCACAAAGAATATGGACAAGTGACATGAATATGATGAACAAAGCATGATTATTGATCCAGCATGATCTCTGAAATAATTTATGATTATTAGATTGACTCATGATCTCTATCTCTTTTATCCATCGATATCTCAAGTGAATGATCTTATGCTCAAATATGATCTTATTGCAAGTGATTACTAATTCAACTAATTGCTATTTATTGTTATGCATTGTGCACTTATGGGTCCCCATTAAGCTGTATAGCTTACGGGAGGACCTCCTCCCCTGTGTTGATTTCCACAGGGCCAGGTCAGTGATGGTGTCGAGATCGTGTGCCGCGATCAGCGATGCTAAAGCACATGAACCAAGAGAGGGCCTAGTTATATTTATCTTTATTTTCGCATTATGAGCTTGATGTAATTCAGACATTATGGCTATCATGGACTTTATAATATTTTGAAACTTTTATTTTTATTATATTTCTATCTTTCCTTCTTTGCTTTTATTATTGGCATGCCATCATTTTTATTTGAGATTTGGTCAAGTTTAAGTCATTGTTTAAGTGTTTTCGTAGCATCTAAATCCTCGCCACGTGACGTTGGTCGATTTGGGGGCGTTACACCATATGGGGGAATGACCCATTAAATTTGTTCTTTAATGTTATCCATTATTTTTCTTGTTGCATTGCTTCTTTAACCTTCTGACATTAACCTTACATTTAGAAGCCCATTTCCTGACTTCTTACATTTCTAGAAAACTTAACTGCATATTATTAAAATTTTCAGTAAAGAAGAATGACGCGAATGAAAAAATAAACGTTATAGTTGCTTAAAAAATTCTTAAAGCTTATCTATTTTTATAAAGTTATGCAATTCATTTATATTATTTTATATACTGAATTTCATCGGTTCATATATATTTCATGTTCTAGCATTTGAATATGAGAGATAATTGAATAAAAAAAACTAAAGTTGGGTGTGATGGAATGTTCAAAATGATCTAGTTACGCATGATACTGAGTCATTAAATTCTTTTAATAGTTATTTACTATTTTGATGTAATAAAACGAATGAAAGGAATGCTAAAAATAATGAATATGTTAAGTTTGGCACTTTAATAAAAAAATTCGTTATTATTATTGTTTATTTTTATATTAACGTGTTATTAATTTAAAAAGGAAACGTTTGAAAAAACCACAGTAAAAAACCGTATAAATTTTTCATAGCAAAATAAAAAAATAGGGCAATTGAATCACCACATGGCCATGCACATGCCCAAAAACCTTGCATCCATAATACAACGAAAATTGATCACAAGCTCTTGGGGGCCCAAATCACGGGCTTCAAGTTTGTCAATATTAGGTTCCAAATTTGACTTTACAATTGATTTTTTTCATGTTCTTTTGTTAGGATAGTGTTATTCCCTTAACTAATAACTAAAAAGGGTAATTTAAGTAAACAAAAGTCTTCTAATCGATTTGTCAGTTTCACTCTTTTTTTTAATTTTATTTTTTACAGATATTGAAAGGGATAAATTAAAAGAAAATTAAACTTATGCAATTCCACCTGTTTGGTGAAACTAGTTTTAACAAATTTCAAAGGTAAGGGAGAATGAAAATTCCGACTTAAAAATTTAAACCATATAAACTCTAATTTCGTTCGTAGAGATCAAATTGCATTCTAGTAACTCAAAATTCAACTTTACACTTAGAGATAGTTGTATGTCTTAATACTTTATAATCTCTATTTTTTTCATTTAGTTTTCTTCTTTAATTTAATGTTCAACTCGTTAAGAATTGAGCAGAATCGATGCTGTCGATCCGGACATTTCATCGAGATGGTCATCAACAAAAAAAAAAAACTCGCACATGAAATAGGAAGGTAGCAGTCCAATTCAGAGGATAATATTTTGGTTTGTTTTTGCTTTCATTTTAGGAAAGATTTTTTTTTTATCGAGGCAAAGTATTGCAATGGAAAATGTAAAGGAATAAAGATCAACAATATCAATTAGCATTTTTTTTAGTTTTAGTATCAATTAACATCAAAATGTGTCTTGCTTGTAATGAAGACAAGAAGAATAATGCCTCCTGTTACTCAATTCTTTGATACGTGAAGAGGATAAACTTGTATTGTTGAGACTTGATGTCTCCCCAACTGTCAGATGCATAGATGAATTGCCTGATCTAGTCACAGATGACAAAGCATTACTTTCTTGGTTATTCTTTAGTTTATCAGTCTGCAACTCCTTGAATGATATTAAAGCTGATACCATTTTGTTATTGATCCCCCTTTTTGAATTCTGTGGAATATCACACAGTCTCTAGAACTAGTCACAAAAATGCCCTTCTCCCCTTTTCCCATCCTCTCCCTTACTTTGAGGTCATGGCACACCATGTCTTCCCCTCTTTCCTGCGGTGCGACCCTTCCCCCCTCTTCCGTCCAAAACTCCCTTATCCCCTCCCCCCTCAAACTAGAAGGGTATCCTACCACTTCCTCTTTCCTTGCCACAGCACCTAACAAAATAATGGCTTACCCCAGGATCTCTCCCCGACAGTTGGGGGAGCTTCAAGCGGCCACAACGGCCAAAGTTGTCATCTCGGCTTCCGACATCACCCAGCACTCGGAATCTCTGCGATTGTGCCAAATAGGCCACTTCATTGGCGGGCTAGAGGCTCTCCGAGAGGGCATCATGCCACTTTGGGGAGCTGCCTATGCTCACGTTATATCATCATTGGGTAACTCTTTCCTCTTCGCGTTTGAAAATGAAAGAGCTCGTATGCAAATCTTGATAGGTGGCCTCAGAAAGAGTTCGGCGGTCATTTGCTTACAATCACCTCAGTCTCCCCGTTCCTCAGCCTCGACTTTGCATCGACTTTCTCATTTGGCTGCAACTCCCGGGTGGAGCTCTGCAACCCCTCTGATGCGTAAAATGTGTAGCAAAATAAATTCGCTAGCAAGTGCACTAGTTGCTCAAGTAATATAGTAAACTGAGTAAAGAGTCTCGAACCCACGAGGAATATTGTTAATAAAATATCTGATCTTAGAAATTAATAAGAGAGGAAAAACATAGAACTTTGGAATAGGGTCTCTGATTATAAAATAAAATAAGATAATAATAATATAATATAGTGGTGTTGAAGTTAGGTCTTATAATGAAAATAAATTAAGGATAAATATGTGAGCTAGAAAAGATAAATTAAAATTAGAACTTTCATAAGTTATTTTTTTGACAAGATTAAGATCACAGAGTTCACAAACTGTTAATTCTATTATTTAATCAAACAAATCAAACTATTTTAAATTTAATCAAAATTGAAGTTCCACAAATTGGTATTCATACAAATGAGATTAAAATTAAGATGCATTAATATGAAAATCCTAAACTATTAATCATTTCACAAATTGGTATAAATTAATAAATCACACAAATATGATTCTCCACATACTAGTTATCATATCTGTGTCAATTTTTAATTTCTCAATAAATTATTTAATTTAACTAATAAAATATGAAATCAAGTAGTCCACAAACTAATAATTACTTAACTAGAAAATCCAAATAATTAAATCAAAAGCATTAAACACAATTAAAAATTGATAAAAAATTTAATATAAAATAAGGGTTCACAATATTTCCCTTCAATAATAATCTCCTAAAATAAAAATAACTAAAAACATTGAGTTCATCCTAGAATTGCAAAGAAATAACAACAAAATACAAAATGATAATCAGAAGAATTAAACCAAGAATAAATCAGAGCCCTCAAAGCGTTTCTCTCTTTCTCGGTCGAAGCCTGCAAACTCTTGACACCTTAGAAGAAAACCACACTTCAAAGTACACCCATAACAAACGATTCATCATGTATTTACGGGTGTGAAAGGTGCTTCACGTTGATTACGAGCATTAATATCATATGGTTGAAAGTAAATTCGTTCCAATAAAATTCTTCTGATCTTCACGCCCTTCTTGTAATTTCGACCAAAATGATAAATTTTTCTAATCTTCACGCCCTTCTTCTCGTCGTACATCCAATTATTGACCAATAAACTTCGGTCTTGTAGGGAGTTATCTTTATGTTGCATTTCTTTAACCCCCAAGGAAGTTGGCGCCTTAACTACATAAGATTTTATCCAATTAAGATAATAACAAAGGTTGTAAGACCCGGACCGGACGTCGACCCGGATAAGACTCCGGGTCAGGTTGGACCGGTCGAACCGATTAATCCGGACGGTCGAACCGAATAGTAATAAAATAATATAAAAAGATAAATTATAATACTTATATATTCTTATCAATAACTAATATATTTCTACATCAAAGTACATATGATTAAATCATTTTAATTAAAGTTAAGAAATCAAATGTGACATATTTAACTATTGATATGAGGTTTATGTGATTTTAACATATTCAACTATAATTTACAAATTCATATTTCTCAAATTCAACTATTAATATTTACTTACACTAGAAAGATTATTATAGTTTCTATTTTTTAAATTTAAATAGGTAACTAATCTTTTCATATTTAATATTTGACATTTAAAAATATTATAAATTTTCTTATTAAAAAGAATAATTTGATAAATGAGTGATGATAAGTTGATAACCATTTATAATGTAAAATAACTTAGCATTCAAATGAATGAACATAGCATAGTGGGATATATACAATAAGTTGTTTAAGAGGTCATGGGTTCAAAACCAATTGCTCACACTATCATTCCA
Source organism: Pontederia crassipes (assembly GCA_030549335.1). Classification (NCBI taxonomy): domain Eukaryota; kingdom Viridiplantae; phylum Streptophyta; class Magnoliopsida; order Commelinales; family Pontederiaceae; genus Pontederia; species Pontederia crassipes. The sequence goes on from JAUKPH010000017.1 coordinate 11,760,295, forward strand.
ATATTTTCTAATTTTTGAACCGGCCGGTTACCTTAAAATTATCGATTCACAGGTTTTATCCGTTTTTAATCAGGTTTTGACCGGTTTGAAATGGTCCAAATGCCAGTCCAGTTTTGGGGTCGAACCAAACCCGTCCCAAGTGACGGTCGACGATCGGACTGGCCGGTCTGGTCCGGTCCAAACAATCTTGATAATAACCTCATTTTGGCGCCCAACAACTCAGCCCATAATGATATGGGACCGGTTTTATCCAATTTTATTATCATTCCAATATTTTCTAATTTTTGAACCGGCCGGTTGCCCTAAAATTACCGGTTCACCGGTTTTATCCGATTTTAATCGGGTTTTGACCGGTTTGAAATGGTCCGAATGCCAGTCCAGTTTTGGGGTCGAACCAAACCCGTCCCAAGTGACGGTCGACGATCGGACCGGCCGGTCTGGTCCGGTCCAAACAATCTTGATAATAACCTCATTTTGGCGCCCAACAACTTAGCCCGTGATAATAAAATCTTTGGCATTGACATGGGACCGGTTTTATCCAATTTTACTCGGGTTATGACCGGTCTTGACCGGTTCAAAATGGTCCAAATGCCAATCCAGTTTTGGGGTCGAACCAAACCCGTCCCAAGTGACGATCGACGGTCGGACTGGCCGGTCTGGTCCGGTCCAAACAACCTTGATAATAACCTCATTTTGGCGCCCAACAACTCAGCCCGTAATGATAAAATCTTTGGCATTGACATGTGAACTTGGCACCTTGAAAACTTTCTCGAATTTAATTCTCGGTAAGCTCCTCTTATGATAAGGTTTCGGAAACTCATCATGCATTTGGCACCCTATGATGCTTTGGCATTTTGTGATCCGTCCGATGATCCACCATTTGGCACTTTGTAATTCAACTTTCCTTGAAAATAATTATAAAAATTAAATAAATCCCTTCTTAGTTAAAATATTCAAAGCATCAATAATCAAAATCAGCAAATTTGGAATTATGACTAAAAATGATTTAAATCGATGCATGCCATGATTAAATTATAGAAAATTAATTAAAATGATAGGCTAAAATATGTTATATTTTGCATACATCAAACTTCCCCAAGCTTAAAGTCCTGCTTGTCCTCAAGCAAAAAAAAAAAAAATCAATATTCTCCATGTTATCGGCTCAAGACAATCCCATCATAGCCTTCATGTTCTCGACTCACTAATTTTCTTACACTATTCTTCTACACATTTACTATTCAATATCTTACCTGCACTTAGCTTCATAGAGATTTTGAACGTTAAACATATTTAAACAATCTCAAGTTCTACCTTGTAAAAAAAAATGGCCTGTGAATAATAGCATTAATATTGAACACATATGTACTAATTGAGCTTATTTTTATTTATTATTTTTTTCTTTTTTCAGCATATTATTATTTAAAATTCTCATCTTCAAATAGGATTGCACAAGGAAGTCCATGTAGCGAGCTTTCGACTAATAACTCCCAGACCAGATGGCCTTAGGGTAGCATATGATAAGGCACCCTCGAGTTTACTTGCGCGAACAACCAAGATTCTGAATGAAGATTTCGAACTTATTCATGATTCAGTACTATGTGCTTCTCCATATTCCACAAGGTGGCCCTGTAGCAGGCTTTCGATCGACGTATCCCAAGACAGTTGTCCTTAGGTCTCCAGACATGAACCCCTACGGATCTAATTATCCGAACACACCTTGGTTCTGGATAACACTTTTGTACCTACATGTAACTTTATTTAACATTTTTTTGGGGATTCAACTAACCCCTTTTTATGTTTATAAGCTCAAAGAGTACTTAGTATGGTCAATAAAAATGCTACTACTATCAAGACTAATAAATAATTAAATAAGTAAATAGGCATGGACATGATCTTGCAGTCTAGAAATTCATAATTCTACTCAGCATAGGTGCACAGTCCATAAGTTTAATACTAAAATAGTAAGCGATAATCAAGAAAAAGAATTCAAATTTTGTCAGTTTTCAACATGTCTTTGAAATTTTACTTAAAAGCTAATGTTATAAAAAACAAATGCATGCAATGGTATTTTTGGAAAATTTTTATTTTTTTATATTTTTTTGAATTTTTGATGCAAAGAATAATACACTAGAAAATATGAAATGCATGAAATATAAACTCACCCAATCTTGAACCAAACACTATCCTTAGTGTTAAGCCCAACAAAGGAGGGTGATATAGTCTCGAGCAAAGGGAAAATAAAGAAAATAAAAATAAAGAAAATAGAAATGATATAATCGAATTTACTGTCTGCGTGGCGGCGAAGGTGGGTGGTAGCCGAAATGTCTTTGGCGCATATGATAGTCATGGATGCACCTCATCATGCGAACCTCTCGATCCTGGCGAGAGTCAAAGCGGTCTTGTCGCTCTTGCATATCTTGGAGGTCGGCTCGAATAGCAATTAATTCCTCGGCCTGTTAGTGTTGTTTTGCAGCCTGATGATTTTGCTCGTCTATGAAGGCATGCATCTCCCCTGTCTGGCGAAGCTGTTCATCATATATGGATTCCTAGAGGCTCTGCATGGAGGCGTAATCGGGCTGAGGTGATGGGTAATAAGTTTGCCATGGGAGTGGTGAGAAATAAATCTATTCCAGAGGTGGAAGGTTCGGTGGCACCAGATTCCTCCATTGGATTATGAGTATGATATGGGGAGGCCGGAACTAAAGAATATCGGGAAGAACTTTCTTGTGCTGGAGATGGAATAGGGGATGTCATAGGTACATATAATGGAGGGGTTGGTGTCTCATGTCGAGAAACTATTGGTGAAGCATGGATAAAATATGGCTGTCGCATTTGTTGTCGGGCTTTGGAGACTCAAACCAAGAGAACTTTGCATCCTGAAGTGGCTGATCAGGGCCAGCTTGCATGTGAAGGGATGGAGGTGTGAGCTGCCTATAAAAAAGCCAATTATTTGGAATAATTGGCGTAAATGCATCCCGATCTGAGCAAGGCATCTCCTGGTTGTGACTTTTAAAAAAACTTTAATCTATAAGTTGTTAGTCTTCATGAGACCCATAGCATGAATGGTCCTACGAGTGAGGTGGGTGCTTCCCGAGACAACTTCGAGATCATCCAGGTCAAGTTGTAAGTGGTGAGTGATGGGCATGATTAGGGCGCCCATATTAATGTTGTCGCCACGATGAGTAGTCCAATGCTGGAAGCGACGAATGATGAAGGCACCCACATTACTCAGAGATCTGTGGAGCATATTATGGATGAGGTATAACTCTCCCTCTCAGTCGGCACCATCATTCACTTCGTCCACTAAGGGCGTTGCTAAGCATGTTCCTTAGTTGTGCTCTAGACCAATCGGCCTTTTTCGATTATCTATTTTCAAAAAGCTTCAGCATCAAAGTCAGTACGTACAGAACGAGATCCACGGTTAGGAAATCCGTAAATGTTATTAAACTCCCCCAGAGTGAGGGTAAAGAGTCACCCATAAAGCTAGAATGAAATGCATGGCTAATTATAGTTTCTGTCATCTAAATTAAAAACCTCCAGAGATAAAAGGAATTCCATAATTAGTACTTCAGAAGTTGGCCTCCGGGAATGCACAAAGTCAGAGAGTCCAATATGAGAAAATAATAAATGAATATCTACAAGTAAATTGTACTCCATGATCATTTCGATGTCCGAAAATCTGGTGGCATGAATTCAAATCACAGACATCAGTTCAAAATGGGGCTTGATACTCGGGCATAGTCCAATAGTAGTCTCCGGGATAAGAAATTAGTTGCAAGGGCTATGGTACCGACTAAGCATTCAGATGTCATAATTCGTAACGCCCCCTCCAAGGTGGTGTTTGGTTGATGGATAATAATCCTTGGAATAAGCATGATTATTCTTATAGATTATGAATTTTTGGAAGTTTGTGCAAAGAATAAATCTTATTCCACCTTTTTGGCAGAATAATTTATCTCTATAAAACACACTATTCAAAGGAATAAATTTTTTATTAATACCAACTTTGTCCTTTACCCTTTTTAAGGTTTAACTACCTTGTTTGGGAGAATAATAAAGAATAACACCCTATTCTTATATTTATACCTAAACCAAATGTGGCCCAAATGTTAGCAAATCGTTTCATCTGGATAATATTGTCGCGGTGCATAAATAAGGAGTGGCAGCTCGGTGCGGTGAAGTCGAAGAAGGGTGCTGAAGAGTACTATCTGGGCGCCAAATTTGGATGGTGCCGAGGGTTTTTAACGTTGAACACCGACAGGAGAGAAACTTCAACAGGAGGTGAAGAGCTTGGTGAGGGGAAGGAGAAACAGGGGCGTGGAGTGGTAGTGATGACGATCGGCAGTGAGGCGGCGCCAAAACTTTGCTCTCGTCAGGGCGTAGGGGAGTGGCGGTGCTGTCGATCTACAAAGGAATGAGTATAGGTAAGTATTTGTAGATGAAATGTTGGGTGTGACTTACTTGTTCCGGCGTGATGGCATGCAGTGAAGGGTCATGGCGAATTGCCGAATGTGCCATTGTGGCAGGGAGGACAATCATAAAAAAAATATATTATGGATGAGCCTAAACCATAATATTTTTTTATTTATTTTAATGTTTTTAATCATTTTTTTCCTGCATGTGTTGTAAGAAGAAAAAAACAAAAAAAGGAAAAGTATTTTAGTAAGTACAAGGCCCTAGGGGTGTTCACCGGGTCTCGGTAATCTGAACCGTTCTATTAGTGTTTGGGTCGGTTCGGATTCAAGGTCGGGACGAACCCGACTCGAGCCGAGCTGGACCTGACTTGGTTCGGGTCGGGTTAGGGTCGGCTTTGGGTTCACCTTTTTCGACCAGGATGGATCCGACTTGAATTGATGGACCTTGGCTGGATGAATTCAAGGTCGGGTTGAACTGCGGAGACCGAGTTTCAATACTAAACTGAAAACAAGTTGATCGAGTGAACAAATTATTTTGTTGCCTACTTGCCTGCATTTTGCCCTAACTCGGTAACTCTCCCTGTCTCCCAATTCCTGACCAAATGAGCCCCCGCAGGCATCAGCATGGCATGATAGCACTCGTCTGCTGACGTCGCTTCATCTCGGCTCTCGCACTTGCAGGCGTAGGCTCAGCCTCGTCGGTGTCGCTACCTCATAGAAACCCGAAGGCTGAAGCCTCTCGCCGGCCACCGACGAGTCCCTGTCTTCTCGTAGAAATGCCATTATGTCAGTTTGCCCGTGATCAGCGATCCTTGTGCTTCAGTGCCTCGCAGAAATGGGCAGAAATATGATGGAACAAAAACCCCTTTGGTCGTTTCGCGACTCGCGCACGATGCCTCACAGAAACGCACAGCCGAGGTTCGCCCTTGAATCTTGATTCCTAAATCCATGTTTACTTCCTCCCCCGTGTCGTGTACATACCTCCAAGGTTTGGAACCCTGGTTTCAAAGTTAATTCATTGCATCCAAATCCAATGATGTTAATTGTTAGCAGGAGAACAATATGACAATGCATGAACAATAGTCACAATCTAGAAGATAAGCATGAATAATAGTCGGTGCTACATTTCTAGATGGAGTCACTATCACTAAAATTTGTCTTCATGAAGTTCCCACCGTGTATTTTTCAAGAAGAAACAATCACATTCAATGTGGAATGGACAATATGACAATGCATTATTGGTTTCATATGCTTTACAGAGCCCACCTAGGTATATATCAGTATATGCACTAGTGAAAGTGGAAGTCTTTGAACTCTTAGTCATATGTTTTTGGTCATATGTTTTTGGCAAGTGGTTATGCTAAGATTAGGCCCACCTTGCTAAGGATTGAATATTCTATCAGTGGACCTAAGTTAGAATAGAAATTGTTAAGGTTTTCGATAATTGCTAAGGATTGTTTTTTACTAGCTTGCTAAGGATTGTTTTTTACTAGCTTAACTCTTTGCACATCAATTCTGTTGAACAAAATGTATTTTTTATCATTTTTATTCATCTGACTGGTGTCCTGCCTATTTTTTCATGGAGGTTTTTTATGTTGTTAGTTTCTTAAAAATGTTCTTCAATTCTTTGAAATTAAAATATAAAGCATTCTCAATTCCTCTCCTCGCTAATCAAAGATCAAATTGAGGTATGCTATGTATATGTAAAATGTAGATTATTAACTTATTAGGACAAATTTTTTATACTTTCTAATTTCTTCTCTTTTATAGGATAATAAAAATGATGACCCAAAATACAAGTGGAATCAAATTGGAAGTGCACCTACTTCAACAAATTTATGTGGAGCTTCTTCTCATGATTTACAACAAGTACATGGTCAGTAATCATCACTTGAGGCTCAACCATCACAGGAGGTTACTTCAGAAAAAGAACAAGATGTACTTAAAAGGAAACCATCTAGACCTCTTTCTAACGCTTGGGTGCATTTTAAAAGAGAAAAAAAGATAGAGCCATTTGTAATTATTGTCATAAGTCTTATGCTTGCAATACTTCTATTCACAAAACATCAAATCTATTAAAGCATATAAAGCATTTTGACAAAAATCCATAGAGGGGCCTTGATAAGAAGCAAAAAACCATTGCTATTGACAAGCAAAGTAAGGGTGATCCTAACACTTGCATTAGTATGAAATTAGTTGATTTTAATCGAGAAAGGTATAGATTAACACTTGACAAGATGCTTGTTGTTGATGAACTTGTATTCAAGTTTGTTGAAAATCAATGTTTTAGAGAGTTGATGGCTAAAGGCTTCAACTTTCTTCTCGTATCACTATTGCTAGAGATATTATGCAATTGTTTATGCTTGAGAAATAGAAATTGAAAAATATATTTTCTAAAAACCATCAAATGTTTTTTTTAACAACAAATACTTGGACTTCAATTCAAAATATGAATTATATGTGTATTATTGCCCATTACATAGATAACAGATGGGAATTGCATAAGAAGATATTGAATTTTGACTTGATTTCTGATCACAAAGGTGATACCATTGGGAAACATTTGGAAACATGTATGAAGGATTATGGATCTTGTAAATAGGTTGTTTATAGTGAATAATGCAAATTCCAATAAGTCGACTATTGCTTATTTGGTTGATAGCATGATCGATTTGGATGGTTCTACATTTCTAGATGGAGAGATGACACATATGAAATGTGCTGCCCATATATTAAATTTAATTGTTAGTGAAGGAATGAATATAATTGATGCATCTTGTTGTCAAATGCCCTTTTGGGCATATGGGTTGCGTGCGCGCGTGACCCACATGGGGGGAAGACGCGCGCTCCTATGCACGTGTCCACAACCGTGCGTAGACCGTGTGGATTGCGCGCCCCGCGTGGAGCGCATGTGCATTCTACTTAACCACTCGCCCAAATCTCCCTCCCCTATAAAAGGGGATCAACACCAGAGGTCTAAAATATGCTTTTGTGGAGGTTCATCCTGAGATACTTGTGCTGTGGCAAGATATTCCGTTCTCCGATCCCGAGGTACAAGTGCGTTCGTCAAGTGTTCATGAAAAAGCTACGATGATCTGTTTCTGCTGCAAGAGGTGTTCCACAATCTCTATGATTTACATATGTTATAAATCCAACATTGGTATCAGAGCTTTCTGATTTTTTCTCGAATTCGTGATTGCGCCAAAAAATAATATTTGTTATTAGTTTTGATATTTGCGCATCTCAGTTGTATGACCACAACCGACAAAGTGGTCTTTGTCATCACAAATATATTATGGATGAACTTAGATCAGAATATATTTTTTCTAGTTTATTTTAATATTTTTGGTGAATGTTTCGATTTTTTTTCTACATGTGTTGCAGCAAAAAAAGAAAAGAAAAAAAAAGTTCCAGCAGGTCCAAGGCCCGTTGGGAGGCCCAGTTTGAATGCAAAGGTGTTGCATCTATGTGCATTGGTAGATGGGCCACCTGATATGCCTAACAAATAATTTTTCTTTTTTCTATTTTTGCCTGAATATTAAAATAATTAGAAAATAAAAAATGTTTATTTTAAAAAATTAAAAATAGAAAAAATATGTATTTTCTTAGAAATATTTTTTGACACTAAAAGAAAATCATTTGTTGATTTAATGCATTAGTTAATGATTAGATTTGCATGTCAATTACAAATATTGCCTAATAAATATGTTATCATGCATGAAATAAATCTTTCCATTTATATATGTCATAGCCATTTATTGTTGTGATCTAAATTTAATTATGAAAGACATTTTGAATAATTTGAAATTTGAATATGAATTAATAATTGGTATGTGCAAAATTTATTGCAAATAATTACCTTTCTAAAATTTTGACCATGTCTTAAAATTATGAATTTGAATTTAAAATTGGTACATTCAATTTTGTTAAGCGTGATAACTTGCCTACAATTTCAAATTGATTTGAAATTAAATATATTAAAATTAATTCTTTTGTGAGAATTCATGGCAATATTATTTTTTGCTATGTGCTAAAATCAATGTTTCATGCAAGCCTATAATAAAAAATAACTAGTTTGTCTAATTATACAAACCATTAAAGATGAAATATAGGCAGTTCTTTTGTAGGACTAAGACACATTGAGATTCAAATATTGTCACAATAATCAATGTCTTTCTGTTGAGTGGTGCGTAACCTGAAATGCATGTCTAGAAATGTTCCGAGAAACTAACAATCGCTTTTGCTTTCTTTTCCTCTGGCTACTAAGATGTTTCAGTTCGCCAGGTTGTCTATTGCCTGCCCATGGATTCAGCAGCAGTTGGAAAGGTGAATCTACTCGAGAATCTCGGATCTATGCTTATTTTTAACTCCCCGAAGCATTTCGTCGTTTACTATGCCCTTCCTCATCTTTGGGTGCCTAAGTATCCACCGTAAGCCTTTCCTCGTTTGAACCTCGCCATTAACGTTAAGGTTATGTCATCCTAAGGTGCTACTAAATGGAAGGATCTTATCAACGCCCATGAATGATAAATCATAGATCGAACTGCCGAATTGAAAAAAAATTGAGTGCTACCCTAGTATCAGCTAAGTTCACGAGCTAGAGATAAGAGGACTCGAACCGCTGACATCCGCCACACAATAAATCATCACATCTCACGCCTCTCCGACTGATTCTACCATTGGTCGACATAGTCTCTAAAAATATGGTTGATATGTGACAGTGGTAGCACAATTTTTCTTGATGTGATGCCAAGGCAAAGGATAATGCACGGTATAATTGGCATCCCTCGGGGAAGAGCCCCCGTTGCACTAGTCTTGATTGTCCTGGTCATATTAAAAATATTTTGGTGCACCACACGAAATAATTTCGGTGATTTTGAATTATAAGTTGAAATGTATAGAGTAGAAAATTTTGAATTATGTGTTAATTCAAAATTCAAACAGTTTAGATTAATTTTATCGTATTGTTAAAATAATGAATGATATTACTTCTTGGAGATAGTGGGAGATGAGTGAGAGTATAACAACCTCTCGATGTCACTACTTCATGAGTATTGTTATTTGATTATTTATATTTTTGCGAACAAATTATAACATGGATAACACTGATTTCTCTTATTTATGTGACCAAACTAGACCATGGCTTCCAAAATAATAATTGCTGAATTGGACAAGAATGAAAAGCTCAATGACGATAATTATGATATTTGGCACCGCAATATCCAATATCTCTTAGAAGAACAAGAGGTCTTGAAGACCGTTAACCATGTTGTCAATGAACTTGCACCTAGAAATAATGCCCAACGCTAGAAGGACATGGAGGCATATTAGACTTAGACAAAAAAGAATCACATTGCTCGTATTACATTGTTGAGCACGATGAATAATTTCTTCTTGTGAGAATTCAAAGTCTATAAGACAACATTCGAAATGTGGACAGCGTTCCGTAATAAGTATGGGTCACTACGACCACCGAGTACCAGATGCTCATGGTCAAATTTGACTTTTATCGGAAGCGACCAAATCATACCATAAGGGAGCATGTCTAAGAGATGTCTTACATGATCCATGAACTCAAGAATACGGGACAAGTGCTCAATGATGAGTAACAAGTGCAAGCTCTTATCCGCTCTCTTCTTAGAGTTGGTAACATATGTATTCTAATTTGATGTACAACGAAAGCGTCAAAACTTTTGACCAAGCTGCTCGCTATATTGCCTTTATATATATAGTTATATATTTAATTTATATGATTAAAAATGAAAATACATGATAAATGTGTCTTTCCCCTCCTTTCCACCCTGATTTGGGAGATGAAAGAATTGGAGGAGAATGAAGGGGAAAAGAAGGGACTTTCCCCTCCATTCCCCTCCAACTTAATTCAAATAAATAGGGGGAATCAATTCCCTTCTTTCTCAACCAAACAGGGCCTAAGGAGGTTATCCCCACATGATATAAGAATAAAAGAATTGTACATTGAAGGATGTTATCCTTAAGACATCATAGATTGAGATAGAAGTGAGGTCAACATAATAAGTAAAGTATGAAGTTTATCATCAAATAGTAAATTAAGGGAGACCTCAATGGATTCCTAACCGTAAGTTTAGAAAAGAACAACGATTTAAAAGTTAATCGTTAGAGATACTACCTATAAGTCTAGAATGGGCACATATAATTATGCCTCAATGATCATGATATAGAGGTAGTCTAAAAGTCATGGCTCACAAAGAATTCATTGCAGGAAAGATTTTTGTTATGGAATAAATGACAAATATTTATAATAGAAATTGGATTGATGAAGAAAAAGATTTATCATATGATTAAGTATGGATATTCCTTCTAAGGATGTTGTCGACAGAGTTGGTCAAATTCTCCTCTGTAAATTCGAGGACGAATTATTTTTAAGGAGGTTATTATGTAACACCCCAAGATTTCATCAAGGGCAATATAGTAATTTTATAAGTTAATCATAATCCTTGATGAATGGAAGATGATCAAAAGGGGAATTTGAGAAGGAATAGAAATATAATTGGAAAAGGAATATGAATAAAAGGAAAAAGTACTTCTACTTGGAGAAGGAATTAGAAGTTAAGTAGAATTAAAAGTATGATTAGAAAAGAAACAGGAAAAAGAAAGAAAGTTAAATTCTAATGGGAGTAGAAATTGTAATTAGATTTTGATTAGGGATTTCAAAATAAAGTCTAATGGATATAGGACTCCTAAATAGGAAAGGACTAAGAATTTTATGTCTTAGAAATATTTCATCCATTATTAATTCAAAAATTAAGCGATAAAATATTATGGAATTAAATAATTCCAAAAATTAGACGATAAAATCTTATCATATTAAATAATTATGAAAATTAGAGAAAAGAAATAAATATAAGGATGAAATAAAAGTAGAGTTTGATTGAAAAAAAAGTTATGAAAGAGATAAAAAGAAATTTGAGTAGAGATGGATTTTTGATAAGTATGGTTATAGAATAATTAGTGAAATTCAGATTTAATTAAATCTGAATATTTAAGAGATGAAAATTAATGATGAATGATCATGATTGATGGAGAAATAGCCCAAGACCCAATAGGAGTAAAAAATGTTAATTGAGAGCTATAAATAGAGCCTAAAGAGGGGCTAGAAAGTATAATTTGCCTCCACACAATTTCTGCACGAGAGCCCATCTTTCTCTTGGATTTCTCACAAACCAAGGCACCTGAGAGCATGAGCAATATACCATTTCAAAGCTCCGACAGAGGAGAACAAGATCCAAGTGGTAGCTGAAGGTTTCTGAACGTCAATAGGGAGGAATCGTCGGCCAAAGTCGTGACGTCAGTGCAGTCCACAGACAACAGTAACATAGTTGGTTTTTCAATCAACTTAAGGTACGTAGGGGGATCCCCAAGACGTCGATTTCCATGACATGGACCCTCAGGACCCTTGATCTAAGTATTGACTATTGTATGGATGAATTGTATATTGAATTGCATGAATATTTACATAGAAACTAGGGCTGAAAGTTGTGCTGAAAAGGCGACTTCCCAACGGCGGCCAAACCCGGCTCGGGTTCTGCTTTGCCCGACCCGAATTTCTTAGAATCTGAGTGACGGTCAAATTTATTTGGACCGAGTTCGTAAGAACCCGGCCCAGGTTGCAAGGTGCGCGGCCCAGGTTGCAAGGTGTGCGGCCCAGGTTCTGTAACCCGAGCACGACGCAAAAAAGTTATCAAAAATCTGGACTGGGTTTCGAGTTGCTCGGCCCGGGTCTCATGATGAAGATGATATCAGATCAAAGAATCAAAGTGACTTGCCCTGAGTTATGTCAAATCGGACCCGAGTTGGACATGGAATGAGTTTGAAAACTCAGAGGCCGATTCGGTCTGGATTGTTTTCCACCCAGCCTGAGTTTGATGATTGAATTGGTGTGTATGAGAATTGAACGAACCGGCCCGAGTTGCACACCACCCGGCCTGGTCTCTGTTGAACGAATTAGAATAGGTGTAGAAATTGGTCGAACCGGCATGGGTTTCACCCAGGGTTGTCAGGACCGGACCAGACCAGCCGGTCCAACCGGTCCAACCGTTGACCGGGTACAAAAATGTTTCATAGCATGACCAAAAACCGGACATGCCATCAGACCGGATTGGACCGGTCAAACCCAGTCAAGAACTGGTCAAAATTGGCTAAAACCGGTCAAAACTAGATAAAATCGGGTAGAACTAGTTTTTTGAACCGATTGACGATTTTAATATTTTATTTGATAAAATTTTTATTTTTAATTTGGAAATGATTTGAAGTTGGACTTTTCCAATAGAAGAGCACATGTTGGTCCATAGTCTCCTACTCAATTAATACTTGTCCACTTACTTCCACCTTTCTACAATTATCAATGTGGGACTATATGTGCATACTAATACGCTTAGTTGTTTCTTTTCTTTTATGTAGTTAATTGGTTAAACTTTATCTTATTTATTAGATTATGATTGTATTTAAAATTTTCAATGTCATATATCTATATAATATAAATTTATATTATATTTACTATATTATATATAATATTTATCATAAATTGGTTAAAGATGGAGGGGTGAACTTGTATAATATACAAATAGTACTATAGTATAGTTAATATATAATACATAAAAGTTTAACAAAAAATAACAATTTAATTTATCAAGTGTAAATATATAAATTTGATCATAATAGTTGTGAATTTGATATATGTATATTACTAATTTAATATAAAATATATTATCTTAGTATAAACATTTCACATAGATTTAATTTTTATAAATTTATAATTTATTGTTATTTTTCTTTCATATAATTGAGTTTTAACATCATGTAAGTATGTATATAATTAAAATATGATAGCTTGGTTTAATCTAGTATATTAAAAATAATATTTTATTCTTATCCGGTCCGATCGGACGGCCCGACTGGTCCGACCGGTTCGACTTGAAATGGACACTCATCCGAGTCGACGTCCGGTCCGGTCCTAACAACATTGGTTTCACTCCACCCGGCCCGAGTTCTATAAAAAGATGAGTATGGTTGATTATAAGAGGAATCGGCCCGGGTTCCATCCCACCCGGTCTGAGTTCTGAAGTTCAGAAAAAGGCTTTATAAGTTATTAAAGTATGTTTATTTGTAATGATTGTGTTATTATTTATATTTGATCATATTATTATGATATCTAACTCATTGTGATGATATTGATCTAGGAGTATGATTTATTGATTGATGCTTTGTGCATCCAATATTAGAAAGAAAGTTTAAATGAAAGCAAAGATATATATCATAAATTAATTAAGATAAAAGATTTAAGGTACCTAAAATTAGGATAGCTCTTAAAGCAGCCTATATGATTGAAGCAACCATTGTGGTTGAAGGATAACTCAAAATATAATAATACGTAATAAGCAGTCATTATGGTTGAAGTTAATTGTTAAAAGATAAAGAATAAGTATTAAGCAGCTTTTATGATTGAATCAGATCTTGTGGTTGAAGCAACCCTCGTGGTTGAAGTATTGAACAACCCTTGTGGTTGAAGCAGCCATTGTGATTGAAGTATTGAACAACCTTTATGGTTGAAGTAGTCTTTGTGGATGAAGCAGCCCTCATGGTTGAAGTATTGAACAGTCCTTATGGTTGAAGTATTGAATAGCTTTTATGGTTGAAGCAACCCTTGTAGTTGAAGTAGCCCTCATGGTTGAACCAGAGCAACCCTTTTGGTTAAAGCAGCTGTCGTGATTGAAGTATTAGATAATCTTTATGGTTGAAGCTAAAAAATGATTGATTGATAAGATATTAAATCACAACTTTTATGGTTGAAGTTAAAGATAAAAAGATAATTGCAACCTTTATGGTTGAAGAATAAGATTAGATGATTGGTTGATATTGAATTGCAATCTTTATGATTGATTTTAATTGAAAGGAATAATTGAATTGTAGCCTTCATAGCTGATGTATGATAGAAGATTATTGAATTACAGCCTCTATGACTGAAATAAAGTAAAGTAAAAATTGAATTATTATTAAGATAATTGATTGCAGCCCATATAGTTGACGATATTGATAATGAAATTATTATTGCTAGCCGTTATGGTTGACGATAAGGGATGATAGAATTATTGATTCTAGCCAATTGATTCTGATGGTTGATGGATAATTCATATTGATAATTGAGATTACATTGATAAGATAATATGGATATTGCTTATCATTATGCAAATGATTATTATTATTGATATGGTTCATATTGTTTATTGTTATGGGTGACCCTACATATTGAGTTTATCTCATTGGGCTTTGCCCCTATACTTAGATCCGTACAGATGTTCGTGATGACGATGGTGAGACGATTGGTGGCTCTTCTGACGATTCATTATTGATATATGATTCATTATGGTATAGATGTGGTAATAACCCATAGGTTATTGGATATTGTAAAAATAATTTTCGCATATTATTTAAATTATTATAAATTAAGTCTTCCGTTATTGTAAACTTATATGTTAACTGATCGAGATAGTCTTCTGGGCAGAAAAAAAAATCGGAACATTACATAAATTATGAAATTGGACCTTAACTCAATTAGCACATAAAATCTATCTATTTACTATGAAATAGAGAACATAGAATACTAAGCAAGGATAGAACGATATAATTAATTAATTAAAATATTAATTTACATGCTCATATGATATTTATTTATAATTTCTTTTAATGATTAACTATTAGAGTTTGTTAGGAGATATCAATAATTATATAATGATATAATTTTATTATAATATTTAAAGATAAGCATCCGTAACTGTCCAACAGACAGAATTATATTAAATGATTAGTAACTAATTAAATATTTATATAAATGTGTGTATCCTCAATTTTAAGTTATTGAAAAATATGGATTTTTTTCGATTGCCACCACAAAAATATTGATTTACTTACTCATAGGATAACTAACTCTAATAATTAATTATCAATGTTATTTACGGGATATAAGTAAGTACATAGCGATATGATTTTATCATTATTTTGGATGATAAGTATCCATATCCGTTAAATATACGAAAATGATATTTAATAGACAATTATTATTTATCTAATGATATTTTATTAAGATGACATCTGTTTTTTTTGTTTATTTAGATTATGTAAGTAGGCTCTAATAAATTATTTTTATATTTGTAAAAGGAACTAACTTCTATGAACTTTGGAGTTTGACTAATAAGATAAACATATATTTTTCTAACTATTTACATGCTTATAGGGTTTCAATTTATAATTATTTTTAATAATTAATTATTAGAGTTAGGTACAAGATATTACTATCTATATAACCATATAATTTTATAGAATTGTCAATAATAAGTATCCATAACTGTGCAATATAAAAAAAAATGTAATTTACTTATCGTTAATTAATTATTTAATGTGTTTTTATTTATTTTGAATTTATAAGGAGGCACTAATAAGTGATTTAAAAAGGTAAAAGGAAATAACTTTTATGAAATATGACTTTGACCAATAAGATGACTCACATGATTTTTCTAATTAAAATCATAATTTATATGTTAACTGGGAAGTTAATTTGTAATTTAAGATCGAATCATGAAATAAAGTTGATAGGGAATGTAATAAATTCAATATAGCAAACTAAAGTAGTTTTAAAAACGAATCAGCTAGCTTTTGTTTTGTCCACTGTACATAAGAAGAAATTATAGGAATTTTGTGTGCATGATTCATATTCAATTTGATGTTTTTGAATAATGTTAGCATGCATTACTATTTAGACTTATAGATTTTGTTATATTTTGCTTATATTAGATTCTACTAACTCATATTAGATTTTATTGTTAAATTTTTTTTCTGTCATATATCATTTGTTTATACTCATATTCCATTCGTGTAGGGAACTCCTAAAAAAATAAGATGGTTCAACAAATTAATATCCAGTAACAACACATAGCAAATACGAGAAATAAACTTTATACTAAAAAAATCAGGACGTAGCAAGAAATAAACTTTATATGGAGAATAGGGAGTCTGATTTTACTACTATTATTATTATAGTTGTTGTTATTTCAACTAGAAAATCGTGTATCTTGAGCGAGTAATTTTATCAATATTTTTAATTAATTTTATCATTGTTGTCCGCAAATATTGATTATTCTTATAGATATTATGGCAAAGATGAAATAAATTATTTGACGACATGAAAAAATATTGTTTATATGATAACAAAGATATATTGAGGTCTTGTTTGGCAATTGAACTAGGCGCTCACCTATTCCAGCCGATTCTGTCAAACGATATGACGTTTGTTAGAATCAAAGACGGAACGTATCTCAAAAAAGAGGATCACGTCACCTTTTTTTAGAGTCGATGTGTTAGCCTTTTTTTTTAATTTTTCAAATTTTCTCTTTATTTTCTCTCTCACACACATGTATCTTATAAAATAATTTATTTATTAATTATAAATTACTTTTATAATATATTAATATAATATTATTTCTTACTTTTTATTTTATTAAAAAATAATATTTTACTGCATATAATTTATTAAAAACTGATTTTTTGTATTTAAATAATATATTTTTTAATAAAATACTTTTGAAGTTTAATTTTTACTTTTGGTTTTATTTATTAAAAATATTTTATTTTACATTTATACTATCAATTTTTATTTTAAAACCCATAAAAAATTAACTCATCACATCTTCTTTTTCCTATTATATCAACTATCTTATTTGTTATTATCAAATTTCACTCCATCCAAACACAATTAGAATTACATGAACTTGATGCTGTTGCCAAACAACCCCTGAGCATCATGGGATTTTTTATAATCCATGATATGACAGCATAATGGATTAATGATATTAGTGTGATGGTCCGCGCGATGCAGGAAAAATGTGAAATTAAATGAATAGTATATTTATAAAATAAATAAATATTAATTTGATATATTTTAATATTACTTTTAAAATATAACAATTATGTCATTAAAAAATATGACAATTATAACTTGATACATATAATCATATATTATATTTGTTTTGATGACTATTCTAATTATCTAAAAGTATGTTAATTTTTATATTTTTATTTAAATAAATGATATTATTAATATGTTTACAAAATAGTTAAAAGTTTCTTAAAAGTACATAATTCTTATTTCTGACATATTTTGTCAAAAAATGTCACATAGAATAAAGACTTCAATGTCCAATACCAAATACAAAATGAGAATAAGTCACTATATAAAAATAATAAATATATATATTCTATAATGATAATTTTTATCCCTAAATATATATTTTTTTTTCAATCAAATGTCCATTTTAGATATTTACTTTAAGGGTCCTTTATTATTATAAAGCCAATTCAGATAAGTAATGTAAATAAAAAGAGAACAATTTTACAGACATTACCAACTACATAATCTTAGTTTTCAAAATAAACAAAATGCATGATTAAACTTTGTAAACTTAATTTTTAACGCGCACATTTATTTATTTAATATTTAATAAAATAAAAAATATCGCAATGAATTTTAGGACATTTCAATATAAAGTAATAGATTAAACGAAAATTTCAAACATATCCTCATGCGCACGTTGAATTTCAATATAAAGTAATAGATTAAATTAAATTTTCAAACATATCCATGTGCACGATGAATAAATTAGATAAATTGATACCACATAACTAACTAATATAAATATACAAATCATCGCACCCGCATTTCAAAACTACCGGCACAATGTGTGGAGGATGAAAAAATAATATACAATGATCTAATAATTTATTAAACATATAAAATTAATATAGCTATAGATGTTAGTTAATAATTGATTATTTAATAAAAAATTTAAAATCACTTAAATTATAATGTCTTTATTTAAAATCAATATAACACAAAATATGAAAATATTTTAAAAAAGAGGAAAATTGTTGAATACATTTAATATCAATCTTGAGTTTTTGGTTTGATTAGAAATAGAGGGGAGAGAGTTTTAAGGCTGCAATAAATTGTTTGGGACAGAGGGTAGCATCCAAGAAGAAAATAATCCATTAATCATTTATTTAATTTAGAATTTAATTATTATGTTTTTATTTAAATTTAATTGCATTTTCACGTCTAGACCTTTTTAATATATAATATATTTTATAAAATTAGTTTTATATTTCAAAATACTCATTGTTGTATTTAAAAAAAAAACTATATTTTATCTCAAATTTTTTACATATATTTTAGAATATAATCATATTTTTACTTGTTTCTTTTGCATGCTTCTCTAAGTACCGTCTATTTCATCATTTTTATCATCACTTAGTAATGTGATACAAAAAATTAACAAATATTGACTCCATTCCTATTTATATATTTAACTAAGCATTTATAAAAGTTAATGATAATTATATCTTCCATATCCATTGTATATCTATAATTATTTTTTATCATAACTATAATCTATATATTTTCCAAAATACTAGTGTTTGACTTATATCACATCTATATATATTAAATTAAGTTCCTCCTAATTTTTTGAAACATTATATATAGTAATATATATTATTATATATATATGGAGAATCCCCTAATTTTTTGAACTTGGCATAATTATAATGTGTTATTATAGTAATAAGAGAATATATGTGCACATTTATAAAAGATTATAGTATAATATGTGTTTTTATGAATGTATAATATATGTACTAATAATTTTAACTCTTTTTTATAAAAAAAATCAAATTAATTAGTTGTCATAAAAAGTTAGTTACATATATCTTTTTTTAACATGATAAACATAAAAAGAAAAAAAATATGCATGATGAATAACAAAAAAATTATTTTAATCTAAATAAAATAATAATTATAATTATATGTTGATTCTATTGTAATATTTTTTATTTCTTAATTTGGTTAATAAAGTTAATAATATTTATATTTATTTATTTATTTTTTTTATTCTTTACTTAAACCCTCCTAAGTATTGATCCGGCTCCGTCCCTCAGAAGAACTAAAGAATATATTGGCCAGCACGATGTGTGGAGAATACACTAAATAAATATTTTAATTATAAAATAATAAAATATTATTTCAATATATTTAATAATATTATTAAAATGATAGTTAGAAATTTAAATTATTAAATTTTCTACACTATTTAATAATCTCTTTCTTTAGAAACTTATGTAAGTAAACATATCATAATAGATTAATTTAAAAAATTATTTCATTTTTTAAATTATTCTTTACTCTATCTTGCCCCCTTACTTTATTGTTTTTTTTAACATCTAATACTTAAATATTTTTATTTTAAAAGATCATCCGATATTTTGGTAGATTTTTAAAATTTCTAAAACTTCTTAGTTTCTATTTTATATATTTTTTTAAACTTCCTGCTGCCAAACAACCTCTGAGTGTCATGGGATTTTTTATAATCCATGATATGACACCATAATGGATTAATGATATGTCAGTTTTATAGCAAATAGTAAGACAAAATTAGAAGAAATATATGCTTTTATGTAATTCTTTGACTAAGATTTATATGTAATAATTTTGTAGTATAAACAGTTTTATTGTTCGAGATCCAATGAATTAATTTTTTATTTTATATGAGTAGAAAAAATTGGGTAGCAAAAATTTTATAGATGATATGTTGAAAGGGAATAGTATTCTTTCTCTCATAATTTCATTATCATTTTTTAAAATTTTTGGATTTTACAAAATATAAAAAGTTGACTTTATTTTTTAAGAAATTCATTTTACATAATAGAAGAAAAATGTAGCAGATTAGTGCTAAACTGATACGAAATTATTTGTATTATGTAAACATTAAAAAAAATAAATTATTTTTATTTCTTTTAATATATATATAACATTTGTTGATACTTTATCTTTTTAATATTAATTTTCAGTTTTAGAAAAATATAAACCAATTTTATAATTTTTATTACAATATATTGATTAATTTTTAAAGAAAATTACTTTAAAGTTGTCTTTATTATTAAAGTTAATATTAAAGTTGTCTTTATTATTCCTAAATACATCTTTTGAAATTTTATTATTTACCAATTGTAAAGAGAGAACAATTCATATAAAAATAATGACTTCTTTCCTGTTGTATATATAACTAGGTAACATATTTGCGCCTCGCGCAAATTAGATATAATTTTAAATATTAATTTTTTTATTATGTTTTACAAATTATAGATAGTATTTTTGTAACAAACAATAAACAATAAATATTCTAAAGTTTTTTAAATTTACATTTCAAAATATTTAAATTGACTAAAAGAATATTTTGATAATAACTTTCTTGACCATCAATTCTGGATGGAGAAATTTGAGGAGGATAGTGTTACTTCGCTCGTCGTCCATGACCACGAGCACCTTATTTTCATTTGTTCTTTCATCAGTAGTCTTGGTGCTCTTCTTTGCTGCCACCTCGTGCATAATTGGTGGCATAATTTTTGTCTCCGTCACCTTGTTGTACCTTGACTCTTGGTCTTCACCTCCTTCGTAAAATCTGCCTTTGAGCTCCTTTTTTCTTTGGCTCCCCGATCATGGTATTCATGGTGAGGATGCCCGACAACACATGAAGGAGAAGAAAACTTTTTGTCAGTGAGGGCGACCTCTGGCGCATTGTTTTTCTTTATTACAGGCATATGGACGTAAGGTAAGGAAATTAAAGATTGAAAATAAAACAATACATATGTCACTCATGGGATTCGAATTCTGTGTTAGACTTTGAACTCTATGTTACACCCTTGTTGGTGCATTTTTCGAGAGCTATTTCGTTTCATGGTAAGGAGTGATAACATACACTTATTAATAGAGATCAAAATAGTTCTGGCCGGTTTTCGATCTAAAAAATTAATCATTATTTTTCGGATCAATTTTTAAAATTAAAAAAAATCATCCTAAAGTTATTTTAAAAAAATAAAAAAAATCACTTTCTAGTGAGTTAATTTTTTCGGATGATTTTTTGAGGTCCTACTTCTATATAATTA
Source organism: Pontederia crassipes (assembly GCA_030549335.1). Lineage (NCBI taxonomy): Eukaryota > Viridiplantae > Streptophyta > Magnoliopsida > Commelinales > Pontederiaceae > Pontederia > Pontederia crassipes. The sequence goes on from JAUKPH010000017.1 coordinate 11,781,735, forward strand.
TATTTTATAAATATACAATAACTTAAAATTAATAAATTTTTTTTATTTTTTTTATTAAATAAAATATATTCTTAAAATTTTAAAGTTATTAAATTATAGTTTGATAATGTGATAGAAAAGTATGAAATTTTATTAAAAAATATTATATTTATAATAAAAGAATTAATAACATATGTATTAATTATTATAGATAAAAAATCATAAATAAGAAACGGGCTCTATAGGCCCTACGGTTTTTTGGGTGGGGCTCTAATTTTGGAGGATGGATTTAATTTTTTTGAAAATCACCCTAAATTATATTTGGACCCCTAATTTTTTATTTTTTCGATTCAGTTTTTTTGGATCGGGTAGGTTTTTCGGATTGGTAAGATTTTTCTTATACAGAGTAAAGAAGTTAAAATACAAATTTCGAGAACAATCTGGTGAATATTTATTTGACTTTTCATCTTCTCATACTTATTAATGATTTATTATTTATAAGTAATTAATATGTAAATAATCTCCAGGTCAGTGGAGAGGAAATACAAAATGGCAAAGATTACTTAGGTATAAAAGATATACTTACATTTCATTAATAGTTCATAAGTTAAATGTTAATTATATTTATGGCACTAAGGAATGAGAATGAATAATGGCTTAAGATTCATTTTGAATCCTCACAATTGTACACTTATTATTATAATTATTAATTCAGGTATTTAAATTTTAATACTATAATTAATTTTCATAAATTAAATTTTGACTCTTTATATTCCATTTTTTTTCATAATAAAAAAATAACTATATAAATGCACCTGCAGTTGCATTCTCAACCCAGGAATTGATTCATTTTTCAACTTCATCAAACTTTTACATGTAACCAGCATCATCACAAAACATGAGAAGCGTGGAGATCAGAGACAAGTAAAGTAATATGACAGACATAAACTTAAAAGCAATAATCATTTTACATCTATTGTGAATGATACCTGCAACTCATTTTTTCTTTTTTTCTTAACAAATGTGTATATTTTGTTACATAAGACTGCCAATACTGATCACCGATGACAGGGAAAAATCAACCAGATGACCTAGTAGTAGACTTTGGCTAACACTAAGCCCTTTTTCAATAAAGATTTAATCTTTATTCTTTAGACTACTCTTCGTTTAAATGTGGGAGTAATCGGCATAAGAATAATTTCAGAAGTCAAATCTGCATCAAAGTTTCTTCTCATGCATCTCCGCAGACCTTACAAATTGCATGTTATGAATGATCATCTAGACCTCCTAATGCACTTTATGTGCCTTTTAATAAACTTTGCTGAAAACTACTGTACACCATAACGCCAGTTGTTAATGGTGCTTCCAATCTCTTCTTCCCAGTTCCCTTGATTGAGGTGACTAACATAATTATAGTTCTTGGACATGATAAGAGTGCAACCATGTCTAAGAACCGACAACACGTTAACCAACACAAAACAATACATGTGGATCGTAACATACCGTGAAACAATTAAGGCTGAGAAGATGAATGCATCATGACTGAAAAAAAGCGTGAACTGAGAGAAAGAAACTATACCATTTTTCCCTTCTTCTTGGAGACGTATGTGAAAGCCAACAGGGACAAACATGTAGAGCAGGAAGCTCTGTGCAGATCACCCTATCTCGGTGTTCCTTCCTCTTCTCTTCGATGAGGAGCTCTAATGGAGACGAACTGATTATGTATTGTGTATATATAGGTGATTTAGTTGCTGTAGAAACGTTGAAGAAAGGGATAATTAAATTGTTATATCTCACAATAAATCCAGAAAATGTGTGTGAAGTCGATTACTATTCAAACATCTTCTACATTTATTTATAATACATAGTCTTAATAGCAATAGCAAATCGCTAATTCTTTTTCTCTTCCAAAATGACCGGTGACGATTGGTGTCCTTAGGAAATAAAAAAAACCGATGTCCAAAAAGTAAGTATGATTATGATAGAGAAGGCTATTAAGAAAAGAGAGAATCGGTGAAGAAGTGCATGCTCGTAAAATTAAAAAAAACAAGAAAAAAGAAAAATGACAATGGCCACATGATAGCATTTTGAAACTACCATTACAAGTTGAGCTTTATATAAATATAAGATTAATGAATAACATTAAAACACACTTTAAAACATGTCAAACTTCTGTCTAGCCAATTGAGTTAAAGTTCAATTCAAAAAATACCAATAAATTAAAATATGTTGTAGTTATTTAAGATAACTTCTATTAAGATCCTATTGATTTGTCAATGAATCCATGGCTCATTGCATCTAAATTCATAAGTTGGTCATTAAAATATTAAATGAATCTATTATACGCTACCCCAAAAGATATCTTTTGAATCAACAAAATAAGCCTAATCTCATATGGACATATATATATATATATATATATATATATGTGTGTGTGTGTGTATGTATGGGAGGGAGAGAATTTTAATCCCGATTGAAAAAGAAAAAAGGAAAAAGATAATGGATAGCCCTCTTTATCTTTGCATCATCTTATTGTTTTCTTGCATTGCTCTGTATCAATGGACCAATCATGCAGAAAAGATAAGCTTCTAGGCCGGCAAATTTTATCCAGAATTGATGTTAAACAAACAAAAAAAACTATATTACAGATATCTTTTTCTTTTTTTAGAAGAGTATCATAGTTGCTTACCTATAACAAATTTTTGCAAATTAAACATTTTAATTATATTATTTAATCATATGAAGATGCAAGATTGTAAATAATAAAAAGTGTTAAAAGAAAACATAGAAATTCATATTTTAGTTCGCGACAATGTGAGGATTTACAAATTTTAATTTGGACTATAAGAAACTAACAATACGATAATTGTAATTACAAATGAAAAATATTTATGATTAATCATGAGATAGATCATTCAATAAAAACTAATAGAGATACATTGGTTACCAAAGTTATCCATAATTAATTATCTTTGTAACAGAAATGATAAAGCAATACTCACAAAATAATATTTGGAAGCAATCTTATAAAAGTTTATCTTTAACAATATAAATTTTATTTAAGAAAAAATGAATGCATCAAAGCACTTTCCCTGTTATTTGTCAAGCTGCATATTTTTTTTCAAAAGAATGTTCAGAAGTTCATAAAATTTTTAAAAATAATAAATATAATTAATATTGATAGCTTGAATCACTTTTTTATTATTATTAATGATCATCTAAATTATCAATAAAGAAAAGATATCAAAAACCAAATTAAGATATGCCAAAAGTACTAGTGACACTAATTTAACAATAATTTAATAAATTATTTAACAATAATTAAATAGATTATTTGGCTAAAATACTTACTTCACTATTCTTATATAATATTAAGAGTTAAATTCATTCACTTTTCATAACATTTGTGTTTTTTTCTTGCATTGCTTTGTATCAATGGATCAATCATAGCTTCTAGGCCGGTCGACATGCATGCATGGCAAATTTTTATCTTGGATTGATGTTAAACAAACAAAAAAAACTATATCGAAAAAATACATTAAGATATGACAAAAGTTGTAATGACACTAATTTAACAATAATTAAATAGATTTCTTGCCTAAAATACTTCCTTCACTATATAATATTAAGAGTAAATTCCTTCACTTTTCATAATATTTGTGTTTTTTCTTGCATTGCTTTGTATCAATGGATTAATCATGCAAAAAAGATAAGCTTCTTGGCCGGTCGACATGCATGCATGTCAAATTTTATCTTGATTGATGTTAAACAGACAAAAAAATTGTATTACAAATCGTCCATGATATTTTCTTGTTTGAGAAGGGTATCATAGTTGCTTACCTATAACAAATTGTTGCAAATTAAACATTTTAATTATATTATTTAATCATACAGAGATGCATGATTATAAATAATAAAAACTGTTAAAAAAACATATAAATTCATATTTTAGTTCCTAACAATGTGAGGATTTACAAATTATAATTTGGACTATAAGAAACTAACACTACAATAATTGTAGTTACAAATGAAAAATATCTACGATTAATCATGAGATAGATCAATCAATAAAAACTAATAGAGATACACTGGTTACCAAACTTATCCATAGCTTAATTATCTTTGTAATAGAAATGATAAAACAAGACTCACAAAATAATGTTTGGAAGCAATGTTAAAAAGTTTATCATTAATAATATAAAATTTATTTAAGAAAAAAATGAATGCATCACAACACTTTTCCTGTCATTTGTCAAGCCACTTATTTTTTTCAGAAGAATGTTCAGAAGTTCATAAAATTTCAAAAAAAAAAATAAATATAATTTATATTGATAATTTGAATACATTTATTATTATTATTAATGATCATATAAATTATTAATAAGAAAAAACATTGAAAAAATATATTAAGATATGCCAAAAGTACTAATGACACTAATTTAACAATAATTAAATAGATTACTTGGATAAAATACTTCTTTCACTATTCTTATATAATATTAAGAGTTAAACTCATTCACTTTTCATAATATTTGTGTTTTTTTGCATTGCATTGCTTTGTATCAGTGGATCAATCATGCAAGAAAGATAAGATTTTAGGTCGCTCCACATGCATGCATGGCAAATTTTATCTTGGATTGATGTTAGACAAAAAAAAAATTGTGTTTGAGAAGGGTATCATAATTGGTTAACTATAATAAATTGCTGCAAATTGAACATTTTATTTATTTTATTTAATCATACGAAAATGTAAGATTATAAATAATAAAAAGTGTTAAAAGAAAATATAGAAATTCACATTTTAGTTCGTGACAATGTGAGGATTTATGAATTATAATTTGAACTAAAACTATGATAATTGTAGTTACAAATGAAAAATATCTATGATTAATCATGAGATAGAACAATTGGTCCGTAGAACATACAATAGAAATTGGAGTCCTTGTGCATTGAGAAATCTTCCGAAAATATGTTTGTGTTGAATTTGGTGTCTGTCACACCCCTTGAAATTATTGTAATGGCCAAATCAAAATCGAACTAGGATTTTTCTATTGCCTTCTGGGGGGGCGCGATGGATCTCATGGTTGTGATTCGGACAATTTTATCTCCGATCATGCAACTTATGTACTTTCATGACCCATAACCAATTGTTAACGGCCCATGAACCTTGAACCCGAAATGTTTGATTGTTCTGTGATATTCATGAAGAAACTATGATGTCCTATTAAATATTTGCTTTGAAGTTCCTTAAGTGTGTGACGGCCAGTGAAGTGTAGCTCGCGGCCCGTTAGTTGATGATTCCACACTTTCTATGATGTCCGTGAAAATAGTGTATCGGCCGGTGATGAAGAGTTGAGTGAAACCATGGAAGAGAGAGAGCCACACCCATATTATGACTAATACATTATTATATAATGAATGGGGAGAAGAATTGTGTAACTTCTTCTCCCTCATAATCTCCTCATTCATGAAGGAGGAGAGTAGGTTACAAATAGGGGACAAGACCATTATGTTCCCTATTTAAGCCTATTATCATATAATAATATGAATATCCAACGGTCTAGATTTGTCCGATCATTATCGTACAATCTAATCGATCATCATCACATTCGATCGAGACCGTTCGATTGAATTTAGGGCATACGATTATTCACATTGTCTAACACGTATAACACTTGCTTGGCCGAGACTCTTCCCCTTCTCGTTTTTGTCCTCATATTGTTCGTTCCCCTTCTATTCTGTCTCCTTGTCCTTTTTCCCGATTCTTCTCCCCTTCTTCCTTCTCTCTCCCATCCGGATTGGGGAATGACAGTCGCCCGAGCTCCCCAATGGATGCACACTAGCGCTTGGCGGCGGATCTGCCCGCCAGGATCTGCCTCCACCACCGAGAGGAGGCAATTGTCGACCCTTCCTCTATAAGAGACGCCTGACCCCTCCTCCCCTCTCTTGTTCTCGAACTCTCACTCAGTTTTCTCCCTCCTTCGATGCGCGACAGCAGAGGGCGAGCAAACAACATCGGCGAGGACGACGTAGGATGTGGAGAGGCACACCGATGCAGGGAGGGTATTCCTCTTTCTCCTCTCCCTATTTCTCTGTTTCATACCTATCTTCTTCCTCTCCGACGAGCGGACAGCAAGGAGCGAGAGGGCAGTGCCAGTGACCGTCCTCGACACGGATGACGAGAGAGGAGGAGCGCGACACCGAAGCAATGTGGATGAACATCAACATCGTAGGCTTCAAGGTGTGTGTACATTCGATATCTTCTTCACAAGTTGAGTTTCTCGACGAGTCAAGCATGCCTGAATGATGCCTAGAACCATGAATAGACCAGCGAAGATGCATGAATGATGCTCCTTAAGATGATAACATGACGACCTTTCTGCTATGAATGAACTAATGTATGTTTCACTGGAATGATTCCATGTTTGATCGAACTGAACTCATGATGAAACGGTATGAACTTATCGAAATCTTTTGTCGTAAGATGAATGTTTAGTATGATACTTACATAGTGTAGACTCTAAATGCTATGTAGAATCATGCTCATGATGTTAATAACTTAGTCGTAAAGCGTCGGCGATCATCGGAGAAATCTAAACGGAAACGAAAATGGCAAAATAGAACCCGGCACGGGTCCTATCTGGCCGAATCGGGTTCCTTCGAGCATGACCCGGGTCCGCCATGGACATCGAGCTCGAGCTCGGCGCGAACTAGGTATCCCGACCGGGTCAATCACGACTCGGCTCGGGCTTGCGCGGAGAAGATGATCGGGAGAGATGAGAGACGACTCTCCGGACCCGGTCGTCCTCCGAATCCGGCCGAGTATGACCCGCACCCGGCCCGAGTTCTTCTCGGTTTTTACCCTTGGGTGACAGAGCCCAATCCAAGCCAGACTCGGATTATGGCATTATTTATTCCCTTGGGTCCTATCGAGCATGATATGAGTTATTTACTTTTACATTGTATTTGTTAGTATATCTTAGCAAATGAGACCTACTGAGTCTTTATGGACAGAAGTCACTTTTATATCTACTCTAGTGTTGCACTTATGAGTTACCATATTGTTGGACGGATGGGTACACCTTTTTTGCTTCCGCATCATGATTAGTAATGAGACTCTCTCTCATACTAAATCACTTTTTTTGAGATATATTGTGATCACCTTTTTTATTTACGTGACTCCTACATTATTGTCTCATATGAAGACTAGTTGAAGTATTTTATCCATTAGCTTTCATATTTTTCCTTTATATGTTATATTACTTTATTCATTAAGTCTTCCGTTTTACATTTTCTTTCATGTTGATCATTCGCATCAATCAAACAGTCAAAGTATAAAAGAAAAAGGTAAAGAGTCAAATTAGTGCACGGGAGGAAGTCGCGTCACGACATCCTCTCTACACTGCGCCAGGCCGTAGATCGCTTTGGCTCCTTGGCCGGGACGAGGTAGCGAATCCTCTGACGGAGGCCTTCGCCACGAGGTCGGACATGACGTCGTTGATGCTGGACTGCTTCTGGGCGCCTGTAAAGTTCTTAGCACAGTACTGACCGAGGGAGTCAGCACAGGAGCAGAAGGAAAGCAAACAGGGAGAGGAAGAGGAGGCGGTGAAACACTATTGGCATTGCCATTGCCATCATGGTGACTCGAAGGTAGGACAAGGTGCCATCCTGCCCGATCCTCGAGCGGATGTTGGGATGTGCACAAAGACGTCCTCTTCATTGCTCCAAAATGTAGTTGCATATGATTAAATTACAATATGGTAAATTACAGGAATGGTCCCCCAACTTTGAGTCGATTTCCAACTGGTCCCCCAACTTTAATTTATAACCAGAACGTCCCTCATTTTTTATTTTCTTGCACGATTAGTCCTCTTGACCGGTGATAGTGGGTTTCCCGGTTACCTTGCATACGTGACCGACACGTCAGCCATTTCTCTCACATCCACGTCATTTAAGTCATCCACGTCATTTAACGCTCCAAATCAGGTAAATTACACGGATCGTCCCCCAACTTTGAATCGATTTCTAAATAGTCCACCAACTTTGATATTATTACATGATTCATCCACTTGACCGGTAAGAAATAGTCTCTCGATTATCTTGCGACGTGACATAATAAAATATAATAAAAAACTTTAACTAGCTAACATCACACAATAAAAATTATTATAAAAAATTTAGGACGCGGACGAGCTAGCAGAAAAGGGGTGTCGGCTCCCATCTCCAAGCTCTCCATTTGGTGAGCTGGCATAAGGGGCGTCGACCCCCGTCTCCAAGCTCGCTCACTGGCGAGCTTCGCACAAGGAGCTAACGCCCCTCACGAGTTCATCGACGCTCCTATCATTTTTATTTTTTATAGTCTCTCAACTTTGAATCATTTAGGGTCGTCGACGAACTCGCGAGGGGGCGTTGATGCCCGTGCGAAGCTCGCTAGTGGATGAGCTTGGAGAGGGGGGTCGGCACCCCCTATGCCAACTCGCCAAAGGGCGAGCTTAGAGAGAGGGGGGGGGGGGGACACTTCCCCCTATCAGCTCGTTCGCGTCCTTAAATTTTTATTGTGTGATGTCAGCTAGTTAAAGTTTTTTATTATATTTTATTATGTCATGTCACAAGATAATCAGAAGACTATTTCTTACCAGTCAAGTGAATGAATCGTGTAATAATATCAAAGTTGGGGGACTATTTAGAAATCGATTCAAAGTTGGAGGACGATCCATGTAATTTATCTAATTTTGAGCGTTAAATGACGTGGATGACTTAAATGACGTGGATGAGAGAGAAACGGTTGACATGTTGGCCACGTATGCAAGGCAACCGGAAAACCCACTATCACCGGTCAAGAGAACTAATCATGCAAGAATATAAAAGATGAGTGATGTTCTGATTATAAATTGAAGTTGGGGGACCAGTTAGAAATCGTCTCAAAGTTGGAGGACCATTCGTGTAATTTACCCAATTATAATATGTTATTAATGACTTTTTGAAAAAGTATTTTTATTTATTTTAATAGTTCACTTTTGAATATTTTTCCTTTTGACTTAACAAAAAATATAGCCTTTCAATAAATTATTTCTTATTTTTAAGTATATTACTGTTTATTCAATTATTATCTTTATGATTTAACAAAAAATAAATTTCATCATTATCAATTACTTACTACAAAAAAATAGATAACTTATTATTTTGTTTAGCTATGCATGCATGCTTAGTTTTTCACATTTCATTTAAACTAATAACAATTAATTTTTAAAAATATATTAAAATTAATATCAAATTATTTACAATCGAGAGTCCCCTACTAGTATAAAATCGTGTGGGTAACTAAACAGATTCTTTTAAAAAAAGTGCAGAAAATGGATTGCCTCTTTTTTTATCTTTTATTATCAAAAGTATTAATTAATGTTGGGAAAAAAATTAAAGAATTATTAGGTACATGAAATAATAAAAAGAAATCATTTTTTAAAAAAATAAAATATTAATTAGTGTAATTTACAAAAAAGAAACATGTAGAAAGTGGTCACAGGATCAGCGGATCCATATCAATGTTTTGAAAACCGGACCGGACCGGCCAGTTCAACCGGTTCAACCGCGAACCGGCCGGTGATCCAGTCCGGGCAAGGTCCAAAACCGGTTTTGATGTTGAACTGGGGAAAACCGATTGAACCGGCCGGTTGGACCGGACCGGTTGAACCGGTTGAACCCGGTTCAATTCAAATATTGAAAAAAAGAATTAAAATAATGACAAAAATAGGAAAGTTAAGAAGGAAAAAAAAGAAATAAAAGAAATGTAAGGAAGGAATGAATATGAGGTATACATTAAATATGAATGGAAATAAAAAAAGTAAATATTTGAAATTGCTTAGCATTAAAATAGAAAATTATTAAAAGACATAAATAAAGGAAATAAAAAAGGAAAGTGTTAAAGAGAAAAGGAATAAGAATAATTTAAGATAAACTTTGTTAATATAGCATTTATATCATTAAATAATAGATACTAAATTAATAATAATCTATTAATATTTAAATGTTAATTATTATTATTTATCATTATTAAAACTTTTAACAAATTAAAATTATGTTATATTAATTTTTAATATTATTAATAGGTTATTAGTACAATATTAATATACTACATCATATAACTTATATTATATCACTATAATTATTATAAATAATATTATTTTAATAAAATCTAGTTCAATTCGGTCGAACCCGATCGGACCGGTCCAATCGTGACCCGATAAGGAATCCGGTCCGGTCGCCGGTCCGGTTCTGAAAACATTGATCCATATGGGAGACGTTGGAGAGGTCACATCGTTTGACTATTGTTGTCACCTCAGCAGCTCAGCTGCGCCTCAGGGCTCAGGCTCATATGAACACTGCACTGGATCTCTGTTGGCAGCCGAACAGCGAAAGACCGCACCGCTCCGACCTCCCACTTACAGATGAAAAAATGGGTCGTGTCGTGTCGTGCTCGTGCCGGTCAACTCGTGTTTGACCGTGATGCAGGTCGTGTCATGCAAAATGAATCATTTTCGACCCCAATACGGTTTGGGCCCGACCTGATCGGGTCGGGCCGGGCCGGATCGTGCTGGGACGGGCAGCCCCATTATTTTTTTAATTTCAATTTTTTAAATAATAAAATAAATTTAATTATTAAATTATTATAGAATATTATTATTATTATTATTATTTATTCTATAATACACAATGTATAATAATTATATAGTTAAAATTTCACATACATTAAGTCATTAATTTATAATAAATATATATTAGTAGTATTCTACCGAAAGTGAGAGTGAGAGTTTGAGAGAGAGAATATAATATATTACTGTACTACATTATTGTATAATGCATAAGTATTATAGATAATTAGGTACTTAGGTAGTATACTATAGATAATTAAGTACTAATTTATTATATAATAAAAATAGTAATGAACATCGAGATTAACGTGGTTCGGCTATTTTAGCCTATGTCCACATGAGTTTTAATGCTTTATTATTATTGATTATTATGAAATAATCAATAAACGTAACTTTACAAAAAAATTAAAAATTACATATTGTACAACAATTAGTCTATGAAGAATTATAAGCGGAGGAGACATCTGTTTCATCATCATCTTCTATGTATGTAATATTGATTCCTGACCTTGTGTCCGAGTATCTGCATCAAACCAATCTTTTAATAATATACAAACCTCCATCGACTTAGAGCTCATTCTATTTTTTCTCTCGTCCAAAATTCTGGAACCTACAGAAAAACATTATTCTGATGCCACTATAGATATCGGAACAGCTAAAAGATCTCGAGCTAAGACGGAGAGAATTAGATACATACGACCATTTAATCTCCACTAGAACAAGACATCGATTTCACTATCACATTCATTTAGACGTGATAAGTAATCTTGCAGTTCATTATACAAAGGGGCAGTTGAATTGGATGAACTTTCATCCGAGCCTCTTGATGTGCCCCCTAATAGAAGACATGAATCTAGAAAATGATCCATTATTAGAAGGTCTGGGTGCCACTGATGGACGTGATGAAGATGCTTGCTCTCTACGTACACCAAAATTTGTTTCATAAATATTATATAAGTTATTTATTATATTTTCATAATGATGATCTGCATTAATAAAACTGTCAGTTTGCAATTCTGGATGACTTCTTATATATTGTTCAGGAAAATAATTCTTAATTTCTCTGATATACCATTTAGGACCGGATCCCTTAAATCTAGGATCCATCATCATTACTAAAATTCCTATGAGAGGCAAATTATTCTAATATTCTAAAAATTTTGATTCCATCAAATAAATTATTTCATAAAATTCATTTGATAATTCACTTTTTTCATTAAATGAACTTGTTATTTCATGAAGTTGATTAATTATTAAATGTGAAGTAAGAGAATAAATGGCAGATAACTCTAAAGTAGCATTATAAAAAACTTGCAACAATTTCATAACTGCATTAGCAACATCCCATTTTGAATCAGTAATTCGAGCTGCTGGACATTGCATCACAATTAAAATATAATTATCGAGTGCATGTCTAAATGGAATACATAATTTAAGCATGTCGTAAGTACTATTCCATCTTGTAGACACATCAGTGTTTAATTTTCTATAAGGAATATTATAACGATGACAAATTTCTTTAAATATTTGTCTCCCAGGTCCAGAGTGACGTAAATTTACAATAATTGCTCTAAGAGTTTCAAGTACTCTAACAACTACCTTTAATCCTTTTTTAACACACAAATTAATAATATGACATGCACATCTTTGATGAAAAAGAATGCCATTTAAAGGAGGATTTAATCTTTGAATTAAAAATTGTACAGTGAAATTATTAGCACTTGCATTATCAAGAGTAAGACATAAAATTTTATCTTTAAGACCATATTCATTAATTACTTTTTCTATCACGTTGGCAATTTGCAAACCATTATGATGATGCTCAATTTCTTTAAATGCAATAATTCTTTTTTGCACTACCCAATTTGTATCAATCCAATGAACTGTAACACATGAGAAATCATCACCATTTAAAGAAGTCCATATGTCACTAGTCAAACTATACATGAATTTAGAATCTAAAAAATAATTAATTAGTTCATTTTTCCTCTTACGATATAATTTAATCGAATATTCTTTAACAGTTTTTCTACTAACATTTCTAAAAGCACCTTATACATAATTTTGTTGATAATATAAAATTTTTTCATCTTCAGCAAATGTGTCAGGCATTTTTGCATGTATAACATATCTTGCTAAACCTTCACGCATATTTTCTTGATTATAAGCAAATAAAGAGCTCCCGATAGTACCACGACCGGGTGCAACTAGTTGAGTTTGTTGCGGTAATTGACTCGCTAAAAATTATTCCTTAGTAGTTATAAGATGCGATTCTAAATGCCGTTTTAAACTACCTGTGCCCGAAGAAGAGGCGGCAGCATAACTAGCCTTACAAATTTTACAAATATCTTTATCTTTCTTTGGATCATTTTCATCTATATTTTTTTTCAAAATAATTTCAAGCTTCACTAGTTAACTTTGATGTTCTTCTTTTTTTACCTATTATCTCATCTTGCGCGGGAGCATATGAGCTTGACAGACCTGGGGGTGTCGCTGTCGCAGTTACACAATCTCCTTCGGAATCTACAGAACTTGAAGCAATATCAAGATTAGGAATGACAGGAAGATTAACATATGTAGTTGGAGTAATTGGGTAGTTAGTTGATGGCGGCATAGTTTCCATATAACCCGACGAATCGCCACTTAATTGTGCTGATAAAGAATTAAAATCACCACTACTATTAGTATTATATGGTGTACCATATGGATATGTAGGTAGTGGTCCATAAGGTGAATAAGCAGCAAAATCACCATATAGATTAAATGGATCTCGCAGGTCCATTAGCAGTTATATATAAGAAATTAAGAGTGAATAATAATATAAAAATAATATTAAATAAATATTACAATATAAATATAAATTAAAAGTGAGAGAGTTTGAGAGAAGAGCACGAATGGAGAGAAGAAAAATGCAGAAAGATTGAGTCACTCAGTGTGAGAGAGGCAGATAGAGTCACAAAAAGCACTATGGAAGATTGGAAGACTTGGAAGTAGAGAAATTTTCGAGTAAAGAACGAATGAAATCGGCCGCGCCTTTTATAGGCGGAGGAATGGAATAAAAATATTCTAATACGGCCCGTGTTGTACCTAACACGGTCCGTATTGAACCTTTTGACCGTGTCCATGACCTTACGACCCATTTTTGTGTTGTCAAATCATGAATCTTATTTAAAAATGAAAAAAAATGGACTGTGTTTGATCAGCACGACCGTGTTGAAGTTTCAAATGATCGCAGACTGTTATTCTCTTCTAACCACGGACCGTGTTAGGGCACACACGGTCCGTGTTGGAGTACAAATATGGCATTCCGATGCATCCTGTCATCGTAATGCGTGGACCGTGCTTGTATTGCACGGTCCGTGTTTGAACATTGAAAAAATAACCCGTGCCAAAATGGGTCATGTCGTGCCGGGTCCATGTTCACCATGCCCAGGCCCATGTTCACCGTGCTCGGGCTGTGTCATGCCAACAGTACGGATGGCTGACCCGGCACGGTATGGCATGACACGGTCCATTTTTTGTGCGCGTTCAGTGATCGTGTCGGGTCGGGCTGTGCGGCTCGCCCGAAATTCCATCTTTAGACTCCCACTATACATTGGAAAACTCCCGTCCCTGACGTGACACTTTGGGAAATCTCGCTTTCTTATTTCCTGCATCAATTGCAACAACTACAGTCGATTTCTTTATTCACTTTCTTTGGAAAACACGATCCCTCCCTCCCGTCTACAAAAGCTGCAACAACTGTAACTCTCACTATGCAGCGTCGCCACCGCCGCTTTGGTTGGCTGCGCAAACCTTAGAACTGCCATGTCTTTCCATCTTTTTGTTGGTGCACTGTTTCGTTTTGTTTTGTTGGTGTGTTCTTTCGTTGTTCTGATGCCTTATGTTTTGTTTTGTGCCCATGTCTTTCCATCTTTTGCTTTGCTTTGTTCAAGTTTTTTTTTTCTTTTTTTCTTGTATTTTTGTCGACGATTTAATCAAATTTTTTATGTCTTTCTTATTGATAATCTCTTGAATATGAACACAATTGTAGCCCTAGGCGCTTCAACAGATTTTTCCTATGGAGGTCTCATTGTCCGATCAGCGAGCCTGTGGGGAGTCAAGGGGACATCTCCCGTAGGGGGTGTAGGGGGTGGAGCATAATTTGGGGAGTTAATTCAGAATCCTAATCGGTTTGTAATTCCTATCGTATGTAGAAGGGGAGTGCCTATATAAACTCCTCAGGGGTCCAAACAATTATTTTTTTCATCTAATAAAACTCTGCGTCGCCTTAAATTTCTTGAGTTTTCTCGCGGTGTATAATTTTTCTCGTGCAGAAATCTTAACAAACTGGTATCAAAACGAAGCTTCATCGATGATCCTCCATCAGAGATAGAGATGACATCGCACAATGTGAACTCGAGAAATTCACAAGGCAAAATATTTTCAATCTCTGTCAGATCAAGACGAGGGCACTTCTAAAATAACAAGGACTTTGGGCGCCGCTCGTGAACGTGTCGAAGAACAAATCAAAGGAGGAAGAGTCGAAGGGCAAAGAAAAATAGTCCGACTTCGAAAATTTGGCGACACAGGAGGAGAAGACGCGCTCTATGATCATGTTGTCTCTGGCGGATGTGGTGATTATTGAAATCGCCGATCAAAAAATGACGGTTGATCTGTAGTCGAAACTTAAGAGTCTCTACATGACCAAGTCTCTGGCCAACAAGTTGTTGTTGAAGCAATATATGTTCGCCCTCCGCATGCAAGAAGGTACCCTTCAGAAAGATCATCTTAATCAGATGAATACTCTATTAATGGAATTATGAAATATAGATGTGAAGATTGAGAATAAAGATGTTGTCCTACTTCTGTTGATGTCTCTTCCCATGTCGTACGAAAAATTTGTTCAGTTTATTACCCTCGAAAGAGACACAATTACTCTGAAAGAAGTAAGAGTGAATATGCATACTCGTGAACTTCGTCATAGGGCATCTGGAAAAATTGTGGAGACTCAGGTTGTAGGGTTGGTAATAACCGCAGAGAAGGCAAACCCTAAAAAGGGTAAGTCGAAGAAGAACGTCAATCCGAAGGACATCTGCAATTATTGCAAAGAACCAGATTACTGGAAGAATGATCGCTCCAAGAAAAAGAAGAAGAAGAAGAACATGGTTGCTGCAATAGCACAACAGAATAGCGAATCTGATGACGATTTTGCTTTCATGATGTCTGATTAGAGATGTTTGGAGGAGAGTTGGGTTCTGGATTCAGAATGTTCCTATCATATGACTTCGCACAGAGAGTGATTCTCAACTTATCAGATTATTGATGGTGGAAGCATGATGCATGCAAAATATAACATATTTTAGATTATTATTTTAGTTAATTTTTCTGTAATTTAATCATGGCATGCATCGTTTTAGGTCATTTTTAATAATAATTCCGAATTTATGCAGTCTGACTATTGATCTTCTGAATATTTTAATTTTTGAACAAATTGACTTAATTTCTATAATTATTTTGCAATCGGATAGGACAAGTCGAGATGGCATTCTTTTGCGACCGATAAATCCTCGTTAGCCGAGATAATTTGTCAATCATCAAGGAGCATTCGACTTTTGCGGCCGAGACTATCATTAATCAAGCATGGTTATCATTAGCCGATACTATCATCATCATGATAAGTTGTTATCGGTCGAGATAAAATAAGAAGGGCGCAAAACAACATAGAGATGGAGATTATCGGCCGATAAATATCCTTAACCAAGATGTATCGGCCGAGAATTCCATATCAATCAAGTTTATCGGCCGCAAAAATCCAATGTTTTATCCTTATCGGCCAAGATCGTTGGGCACAAAATTTATCATTTAGCAAGCTTATCGGCCAAGAAGTTCAATCATTGGGCGCAAGAGAGAATATGAACAATATTTGATGGCCGAGAATCAACAACAAAAGTTTATCGGGTGCAAAACGGATAACCTTTTATCATTAACTAAGTTTTATCTCTAGCCAAATTTAAAGTTGGTCGTATGATTTTATATCGACCGTGATCTGCGAGAAGACCTTTCGCACTTATAAATACGTGAAGAAGCCGTCATCCCATAAGTGTGCTCCGAAGTTCAAGTTTCTTCCACGGTTGAGTCGAAAGCTCTGCAGGCTTCGACCAAGAGGAGAGAGGTGCGACGGCTGGTAGTTGATCGCGACTCTGATCAAGTCTGAGAGGCTGCCCGACTGTCTGCCCGTGATCTGAAGCTTCGACTTTTATCTATTTTTGGTGTAGTTCTTCCAATTTTTATAATTTGTATTTTATTATCTCTCCAGAATTTCTAGGATGAACTCCATGTTTTTATATCTTTTAATTTAGGAGATTATTAATTGAAGGGAAATGTTTGGACCCTATTTTATTTGTTTTAATCTTTTCTAATCAATTATTAATTATGCCTAATGCTTTTTATATATATTAGTTAATTGAATTTCTGAATTAGGCTATACCAGTTTGTGGAGTGTTTAATTTCAGAATTCATTATACTAATTTTAATCAATTTTATATGAAATTAATAATTGACATAAATTTGATTACTATGTGTGGAGAATCAAGTTTGTGTGGTCTATTAATCTATACTAGTTTGTGGAGTGATTAATAGTCTAGGGAATCCAATTTAATGCATCTTAATTTTAAGATGATTTGAGGATACAAGTCCTGGAGACTTCAATTCTTATTAAATTAAGATAGTTCTATATGATTAGGTTGAGGGATGCTAGCCATGGAGATTTCAAGTTAATCATGTTAGATTACTTTAGGGAGACTCTAATTCATCTTTAAAGATTAAATTTATCTTTTATGGTTCAAATATTTATTCTGATATATTTTCATCCTAAGGCATAACTTCAACACCATTATCTTATCTTATTATCCTATTTTCCATATTTTATTTTAGAATTACAAAACCCATTTTCAAAATCCATATTTTTTCTCTCTTATTAATTTATAAATTTAGATATTTTATTAATAATATTCCTCGTGGGTTCGAGACTCTTACTCTTATTTTTATATTACTTGAGCAACTAGTGCACTTGCTAGTGATTTTACTTTGCTACACTATTTTACGCATCAAAATGTCATCATGTGCAATGATGCAGCCTGTAAAATAGTTGGAATCGACTTAATTCAGATCAGAACTCATAACAATCGGATGAGAACATTGACAGAGGTCCGTCATGTTTCGAAACTGAAGAAAAATTTGATAACATTAAGAGTTCTAAACTCCAAAGGATGTCGGATGGATACTGCAGGAGATGTTTTCATGGTCATCAAGTATGTTGTTGAAGTCAAGAGAGGAGTCAGACAAAATTTCTTGTACATACAAAAGTGTGATGTTGAAGTTATGAGAGGATGCACAGTAATTTTTGGCATGGCTGCAGTAGGTAGTTCATCCAAATCAAAATCAAAAGCATTCAAGTTGTGACACATATGACTTGGACATATGAATCACAAAGGGATGAACTCAATAAGCGCAATCTTTTGGATGAAGATCTGAAATCAGATTCTGCGAGCACTGCATCTTGGCAAGTAAAAATGACAACAATTGAGCGAAGTTGTGCACACGACGAAGACAACACTCGATTACATCCACACTGACTTATAGGGCCCCTCTTGTATTTCATCTCTAGGAGGTTCTAGATACTTTATATCTGTGATAGATGATTACTCAAGAATGACATGAGTATTCATGATGAAGCACAAGAGCGAGACATTTGAAGCTTTCAAACAGTGGAAGGCTCTGGTGGAGAATCAGACATCGCAAAAAGTGAACGTCTTCGTACTGATAACGGCTTAGAGTTCTGTTCGTCTGAATTTGATCGATTCTACAAGGATGAAGACATAGATACACCACAACAGAGATACACCACAACATGAAGGATGAATTTGATCGTTTCCACCGTCAAAAATACACCACAGCAGATGGTGTAGCAGAACGCATGAATAGAACTCTTTTGGAGAGGGGACGGTGCATTCTCTCTAATTCTGATATGAATGAATCATTCTGGGATGAGGCGTGCTACCTTGTCAATGGAAGTCCTACAACCGCAATCGATTTGAAGACTCTTATTGAGGTATAGTCATGTAATCCTACTGATTATACTAATATGAAATTCTTTTGTGTCCAGCATATTATCATGTCTATGAAGAAAAGTTGGAACCAAAGGTCAAAGAAGGAATTTTTGTGAAATATGATGCAGGTCACCTTCAGAGCACAAGGTTATTCACAACAGAAACATATCCTTTGATGAGATGTCTATACTCAAGCAAAAATCAGATGTTGTTGACTTAGCAAAGGAGGGTGTCAACAAACTGGTGGAGTTTGGATTAACTCCAATTCAGAATGGGGCAGAAGAATCTCATCAGGTTGAACAATCAGAACCTGAAGAGTAAGCAGAAGAAGCAATGACAAGTTTAGCTGCTAGACGTGCACGCAGACAAGTAAGTCCTCCTAAGTGTTATGACATAGAGAACATAGTTGCATATGCATTTCAAGTAGCTGAAGAGATGGAGTCACGAGAGCCATGGGGCTACAAGGATGCTATCACATGTGTAGAATCAGAACAATGGATTACGACATTGAGTGAAGAGATTGGGTCTCTTCACAAGGATAAGTCAAGTTACCAAAAGGTAGAAAGATCGTTGGATGCAAATAGATTTTCAAGAAGAAAGTTGGAAATCCAAAAGCTGAAGACATCAGATTCAAAGCACGCCTAGTTGTTAAAAGCTACAGTCAGAAAGAGGAAGTAGACTACAATGAGATCTTCTCTCCAGTTGTCAAGCACACTTCCATTCGGTTGCTACTTGCCCTTGTATCACATCGTAATTTGGACCTTGAGCAATGAGATGTGAAGACAGCTTTTTTACATGGGGAACTTAAAGTGATAAAACTTAGAGAGTTTCTCTATCCTAGATAAAAAAGACCAAGCCTGTAGATTGAAGAACTCATTATATGACTTGAAGCAATCACCGAAATAATGGTACAAGAGATTTGATAGTTTTATGATCAGTAAGGGATTCAACATGAGCCCTTATGATTGTTGCATCTATCACAAGAAGGTGGAGGGTGATTCCACCATATATATGCAAGGGTGGAGGCAGGTGGGTTCCTGTGCCTGCAAGTGCAGGCACTGGAAATGTATATTAGTAATTACATGCTCGGATTAACTCATATATTTACTATCAACTTGCTGGTAGCAACGCTTATTCACTTAGAAGTTGTGGCTGTACCAACGTTTGAATCTCCTTAGCAACAACATTTTATTGATATCTAATAACTTACACCTAATTTTCCAAATTTGTCTTATAATGTTTTTACCTTATACTTTTATCCAATAATTAATTCTTTCTCTTCTAGGCATTATATTTTATTTTTTACTTAATTATTTTATTTATATATTTCCTAATAAATTTTTTCTTAATTACATGGTCCAAGTCCATAATTTTTTACCAGTTATTTTTATAGTTGATCTTCCAAGTTTTATAATTTTTTATAATATTTTTGTTCTCTATTTTCATCCAATTAATTCATTCTTTCTCTTTAGACATTATGCTTTACTATTTTATATTTTTAAATTTTAATCATTTTATTTATATATTACCTTTAATCAATGTATAATTAGGTGTTTATGGTATCATGTATACTCATTTGATTCATAATTATTATATATAATTTATATACATAAATAGTAATGCAATATTGTTTTGTTGATATGTTGGTATAATTAAATATTTATGTTTACTATCTTATATTACACTTACAAATTATTTGTTGTGTTAAAATTATTTTTTAATAAATCAATTAAATTAATATAGAAACATATTTTTCGGTGCAAGAGAAATTGTACCCATGATCTCTTTCTAGCTCTAGTGTTATAAATAATACTATAAATTATTATTTATGCTTTAATATCATAATATAATATTTTTACTTAATTTTATATAAGTAAAAAAATAAAATTTTTAAAAAGAACAAGCGGGCTCTTCGATTAGATACATGTAAATATGAACCCACTCAAAATATTCTTGGATCCGTCATTGTATATATGCTCTTGTACGTTGATGATATGTTGATTGCTGCCAGGAACATAGAAGACATTCAGAATTTGAAGAAGCTACTTAGTGCAGAATTCAATATGAAGGATCTTGCTGCAGCAAATAAAATTTTAGAGATGGAGATTTATAGGGATTGCATAAAAGGTAAACTCTTTTTGTCTCAGAATAGTTACATTCAAAAGATTTTATCCAAATTTAGTATGTTTGTAGCGAAGATCTTAAGTACTCCATCAGCTTCAAATGTGTACCTTTCTGCAACTGAACTTATGGCTGATGAAGAAAAAGAGTACATGTCTCGAGTTTCATATGCTAATACAGTCAGAAGTTTGATGTATGCTATGCACAAGACCTGATATTGCACATGTCATAGTGTGGTTAGCAGATTTATGAGCAATCCATAAACGGAGCATTAGTAGATAGTAAAACATATCTTTCGATATATGAAAGGAACGTCTGAGATTGACCTCATCTACAAAAGTGGTAAAGAGTGTTTGGTTGCAGGTTATTCAGACTCGGATTATGCTGCAGATGTTGATGGAAGAAGATGACAGGTTATGTCTTCACTCTTAGTAGTTCTGTTATTAGTTGGAAGGTCACACTCCAACTTACATTGTCTACCATAGAGGCAGAGTATATGACATTGACAAAAGCTACTAATGAAGGCATCTGATTAAGAGGTCTTGTCGAAGATTTTGTACTACTACATGATGATGCTATAGTGTACTGTGACAGTTTATGTGCAATATGCTTAGCTAAAGATCAAGTGCATTATGAAAGAACCAAACACATCGACGTGATATATCACTTCATCCGTACTGAGAAGAGGATCAAGGTGAAGAAAGTCAGCATAGAAAATAATCCAGTGGACATGTTATCTAATATTCCAAATTTAGTTCGCATATAATCGCATGTTTTAATGTTATATCATATGATTAATAAGCAAAAATGGTATATGCATTGAGGAATGAGTTATAACTCATAGGATCGCTGAAATTGGAGAAAATTCGCTTAAGGCATGAAAATATGATTTTTGAAAATGTTGAAATTAAAAAAATTAAAGTCATGGTAATTATTTCTATATATCAAAGAATTCTAAAAGTGACTTTTAATAATTTTTAAGAGGTGTTTTAGTTAAGTAAAACATAGATACAAAATCAAAAAAATCTGTGAAATCATGATTTTTGTTCTTCGAACGAAAATTTATATTTTGGTATGTTAGTTATTTATTTTTATAGATATTTTATTTGAATTCAAATAAGGGGTAATTTCTTATTTACATGTAGTGTCTTAAGTAAATGAATAAATAAATAAATAATAGGAAAAGAGAAAGGCCATTTACTTAAATGGCAAGTACATGAAAGTAATGGCAACTAAAAGAGTATTTTTGTAACACCAATATGCTGACCTTAAAGTCAGTAATCTTCTGCCTTATCTACTACCTGTGCCTCCTCTTTTCATATTTTCTTCATCACAATATCTGACCTAAGGGCATCCAAGGCTAATTGAAGAAAATTGAAGGAGGGGAGAAAAATCTAGGGTTCTCAACCTGGGTGAGTTCTTCTATGATCTTTTGGTGATTATAATTGGGTAATTGTCAATTGGAGTTTCTGTGACCTTTTCATGATTCTTCTCTTCCAAAACTTAGTTAATCATGGGGTGAAACCCAAGTTATTCATGAGGAAGAAGAATGAACACTAGGTATAACTAAATCATTCCCGAAAGTTTAGTCCATGATTTGCATACCTTAGGTTCTCCAAAAATTATAAAATTTATTCTGATTGATCCTCTCTGAATCTACTTTCATTGCGCAAGTTAATATGATGTCTGTGGAGAAAGTTATGTTCTTATTTTTGAGGTACTATCACTCTATCCACCAAAACTATTACCCAATTTTCTAAATTATGTATTAAATCCAATATATCACGTATATTATTTTATATCTAAGGTTTATAGAAAATGATGTTAGGTTTCATTGAAAATTAAAATTACTAAAAAATGATATATGTAGAGAAAGTAATAAATGTTTTACCGAGCCTCACTCAGTCTATAAACATAGGGAAGATTGTGCTAGTATTTGTTAAATTTATTATGCTAAGTACAAATAGATATAAATTTTAAAAAATTTATGACTTACATCTTATGAAGTCCATGTTTATATAAAATTTAATTTATCAAAATATAATATGTTTCTTATTTTATATAAATAGTACAATTAAGGTCACTCAGTTTGGAAGAACAAAGAAATTCCCTAGAAGTTAGGTAAATTTCGATTTTCCTATGAACAAATCAAAATGAAATAATATCTACAACTTTTATAGATTAAGATATTAGTAACCAGAAAGTAAGCAAAATTGGAGTGAACAAATTTGATTATCAATTCAAGTAGATAAGAATTTTCTTTTATTATGTATACAATCTATCTTAATAGTAGGCCAACTCTTGTGATGAATAGTTACTTAAGTTATAAGAGTAGATGCTTAAAGGTCATGTACCTCTTTAATTAATTATGTTTCATGTGTAATAGGCTTGTTTTCTGATAATAGAAGTGATGTGTTTCTTATTATTATTGTATAGGAGTAGAAGAGTAAAGTAGTGAAAAAGGAAAGGGAAAAAAAACTTTTTGGTAACTCTTATAGGTAAGTTGGTTTTTCCTACTCTATGTATACCCCACTTTTGAATTAATGTGTTATTGATTGTTATATGTATTGAATGCATATTTTGATAAGTTTATATGAGAATTGCATTGAAATGATTGATCGAGTGATGATACAATTGAAAAGCACATGTGGTACGTTAAGGATTGATTTAATAAAATGCAATCCTATTCCGTTTGAATCAGTGTTCGACATGATTCATCCTCTGATATTTAAGTTATAAGACATGGTTCATCTTTTGATCTTTGATATGAAATTATTATACAATGAATCATGCATCTGCATCTGTCTGCATCTGCATATATGATGATTGGAGCTAAGTGCTACATCACTGATCACGATGAAAGCCACATCTAGAGTCCAATCCATCATTTCGTTCCCCAATAATAAGATGAGATAGGCTGGAGCTAAGTGCTATGCGAAGCTAAGTGCTACATCATAGATAGTCGTGATGTGGGCCACCTCTAGAATACGTAGGGGTCACTTATAGAGTCCACCTATTGTTATATGATATGTTCTCCGAAAGGAATGAAATAGAATGGGGCTAAGTGCTACATCGCTGATCACGATGGGAGCCACCTCTAGAGTCCACATACCGACCACTGGCCAATTAGTGATCCGTGAATACACATGAGAGTGTTGCATTGCATACACATGTTTGATATGTTTAAATGACAATGATTGTAAATTGAGTACGATGATTTTGATTGGAATGTTATATATGTATTTATTAAGTGTATGAAAATATTGATTTTGATATTATGATTAATGATTGTATTTTTATGTCTCCTCGAATTTATTAGATGGTAACACATAGCTTATGAGTTATCAACTTACTGAGTTATTTTGGCTCACTCTATTGTTCCTAACATTTTTTTAGGTTAATATACTTATTTGGATTGCGCGAGTTGGTAATCCTAGTAGGGAGTATATCTATTGATGCTAAAGTATTGAGGGAAGTTATTCTCACGTCCTTTTATTAGGATGCCGAGAGAGTTGATTTGTATATTATAGAAGTGTTATTTTGTATCTTGTAAGATGGCAAAGTTCTTTTGATGAAATGTAAAACTTAAGGAGTATTGATCTGCTCTGAAATGATTATCACATATTGTGTAATTTATTAAATGATATACTTTCATTCTTATCTTATAAAAAAAAAGATTTCATCACGTTTCCGCGTTCCTTCGTAGTTTTATTTGATTGTCCATAATGAGTCGCGAACTCCGGTTCACAAAATCGGTTCCTACTAGCAAGTTTCAACATTATTTGGACTTATTAAATATTGATATGTGGCAGTAGTCCCAAGTTAGGACTTGTGGCGGCAAAGAGTGTAAGATATCTGATTGGAGGATTCAAGTCAAGGTGGAGATTTGTTGATAATGCATTGAATCTGAACTCAATTGTAACCATATATGGTCCCCCTTCTTAATCAGACGCTTCAACAAATTTCATCTACGGAAGTCTCGCTGCCCAGTCAGCAAGCCTGTGGGATCAAAGAAAGATCTCATACGAGGGGTGCAGGGGGACGGAGGGATATTTTGTATGTGATTCAAAATTAATTTATTTTCTTATCACGAGATAGACGTCCTATATTGGGAGGATTAATATAGAGTCTTAATCGATATGTAATTTCTATTGTCTATAAAAGGAAGTGCATATATAAACTTCCTAGGGGTCCAAACAGAAAGTAATCTGATCTTGCAATTCTCTTCTGTTTCTTCCATCTAATAAAACTTGCGTCGCTTTAAATTTCTCAGATTTTCTCGCAGTTCATAATTACTCTCATGCAGAAATCCTAACATTTCTTATAGATGACTTAGGTGAAAATGAAAACATTCAAAAGAAAATTAGAAGATTTCAAATGTCAAATCAACATCTTATTGAGACTAGTGTTATTGAGCGCTTATATCATAGCACTCTACTTAAGTTGAATGTATGATATCAATTTATACTATACGTACTCATTTTATATATCTCTCATGGTATTTGCATGGAAGTGTATGTCTTGCTTGACTCCAAAGCAAGGTTGTTTGGACCAGATCGGACCGGCCAGTCCGATCGGTCCAACCGTCGACCGTCACCTAGGACGGGTTTGTTCGACCCCAAAATTAGGCTAGGGTTCAGACCGCTTCGAACCGATCAAGACCGGTCAAAACCCGGCTAGAATCATTGAACCGAAGGTTTTATGACAACCAGCCAGTTCAAAATAAGGTGCGTGATAGCAGCCATGATAAATTTGTGACGTTGCTGGGGACGAAAAAGAATCGTCATACATGAGACTAAAATTACTACGATTACCACTTAAATGAGGATGATAAGAATATTGGTAGGATTCATTTTCCTTATCTATAGGCACTCATTTTTCACTTTACTTAAGTTGATTGTGTGATATCAATTTATACTATACGTACTTATTTTTATATATCTCTCACGATATTTGCATGGAAGTGTACGTCTTGCTTCACTCCATAGCAAGGTTGTTTGGACCGGATCGGACTGGCCGGTCCGACCGGTCCAACTGTCGACCGTCACCTAGGACGACTTTGATTCGACCTCAAAACTGGACTAGGATTTAGACCACTTCGAATCGGTCATGACCGGTCCAAACTTGGGTAGAACCATGGAACCAACTGTTTTATGACAACCGATGGGTTCAAAATAAGGTGCGTGGCAGCAACCATGATAAATATGTGACATGGCCGGAGACGGAAAAGAATCATTGTACATGAGACTAAAATTACTACGGTTACCAATAAAATGAGGATGAGAAGAACATTGGTAGGATTCATTTTCCTTATCTAGAGACACTCACTTTACACTTACTTAAGTATGTCATGCTTCACTCCGTAGCAAGGTTGTTTGGATCGGATTGACTGGTCCGATCGGTCTAACCGTCGATCGTCACATAGGATGGGTTTGGTTCGACCCCAAGTCGGACTAGGGTTCAGACTGCTTCGAACCGGTCAAGATCGGTGAAAACATGGGTAGAACCATTGAACCGGCAATCTTATGACAATCGGTTGGTTTAAAATTTGGAAAAAATTGAAATAATGTAAATATTAGATTTTGAACACGAAATATGTGATGTGGCCGGAGATGAAAAAGAATCGTCATACATGAGACTAAAATTACTACGATTACCAATAAAATGAGGATGATAAGAACATTGGGATGATTCATTTTCCTTATCTACAGACACTCACTTTACACTTTACTTAAATTAATTGTGTGATATCAATTTATACTATACTTACTCATTTTATATATCTCTCGTGGTCTTTGTATGAAAGTGTATGCCTTGCTTCATGCCATAGCAAGGTTGTTTGGACTAGATCGGACCGGTCGGTCCGACCGGTCCAACCGTCGACCGTCACCTAGGACGAGTTTGGTTCGACCCTAAAATCGGAATAGGGTTTAGACCGCTTTGAATCGGCGATGACGGTCAAAACTCGGGTAGAACCATTGAACCAACCATTTTATGACAATCGGCCAGTTCAAAATAAGGTGCGTGGTAGTAGGCATGATAAATATGTGACGTGACCGGAGACGAAAAAGAATGATTGTACATGAGACTAAAATTACTACGATTACCACTAAATTGGGGATAATAAGAACATTGGTAGGATTCATTTTCCTTATCTACAAGCACTCACTTTGCACCTTACTTAAGTTGTTTGTGTGATATCAATTTATACTATACTACTCATTTTATATATCTCCCATGGTCTTTGCATGGAAGTATATGTCTTTCTTCACTCCATAGCAAGGTTGTTTGGACCGGATCGGACAGGCCGGTCCGACTGGTCCAACCGTCGACCGTCACCTAGGACGGGTTTTGTTCGACCCCAATCAGACTAGGGTTCTTTCCGCTTAGAATCGATCAAGACCGGTCAATATCCGAGTAGAACCGTTGAACCGATGGTTTTATGATAACCAATCGGTTCAAGACATGGTGCGTGATAGCAGCCATGATAAATATGTGATGTGGTCGGAGACGAAAAAGAATCATTGTACATGAGACTAAAATTACTACGATTACCACTAAAATGACTATGATAAGAAAATTGGTAGGATTCATTTTCTACGGTCACTCACTTTACACTTTACTTAAGTTGATTGTGTGATATCAATTCCTATACGTACTCCATAGCAAGGTCGTTTGGACCGGAACGGATTGGCCGGTTCGACTAGTCCAACCGTCACCTAGGACAGATTTGGTTCAACCCCAAAATCGAGTTAAGGTTCAGACCGCTTCGAATCGGTCAAAATCCGAGTAGAACCATTGAACTAACAATTTTATGACAACCAGCTGGTTCAAAATTTGAAAAAATTGAAATAATGTAAATATCAAGTTTTGAACCCTAAATATGTGACGTGGCCTGAGACGGAAAAGAATCATTGTACATGGGACTAAAATTACTACGATTACACTAAAATGAGGATGATAAGAACATTGGTAGGATTCATTTTCCTTATCTACAGGCACTCACTTTACACTT
The DNA here is from genome assembly GCA_030549335.1 of Pontederia crassipes. Taxonomy (NCBI): domain Eukaryota; kingdom Viridiplantae; phylum Streptophyta; class Magnoliopsida; order Commelinales; family Pontederiaceae; genus Pontederia; species Pontederia crassipes. The sequence continues at coordinate 11,809,589 of JAUKPH010000017.1, forward strand.
TACTTAAGTTGATTGTGTGATATCAATTTTTACTATACATACTCATTTTATATCTCTCTCATGGTGTTTGCATGGAAGTCTATGTGTTGCTTCAGTCCATAACAAGGTCCGACCAGTCCAACCGTCGTCCGTCACCTAGGATGGGTTTTATTCGACCCCAATACCGGACAAACCCTTTCGAAACGGTCGAGACCGGTCAAAACCTGAGTAGAACCGAGAAGAATCGTTGAACTGATGATTTTTTGACAAACAATTCAAAACAAGGTGCGTGGCAGCAGCCATGATAAATATGTGACGTGGCCGAAGACAGAAAAGAATCATTGTAAATGAGACTAAAATTACTATGATTACCACTAAAACGAGGATGACAAGAACATTGGTAGGTTTCATTTTTCTTATCTACAGGCACATTTTACACTTTACTTATTGTGTGATACCAATTTATACTATACGTACTCATTTTATATATCTCTCATGGTCTTTGGATGGAAGTGTATGTCTTGCTTCACTCCATAGCAAGGTTGTTTGGACCGGATCAGACCGGCCGGTCCGATCGGTCCAACAGTCAACCTTCACCTAGGACGGGTTTGGCTCGACCCTAATACCGGGCTAGGGTTCAGACCGCTTCGAATCGGACAAGACCAGTCAAAATTTGGATAGAACCATTGAATCGGCGATTTTATGACAACCGGCCGGTTCAAAATTTGGAAAAAAATTGAAATAATGTAAATATCAGGTTTTGAACCCTAAATATGTGACGTGGCCGGAGACAGAAAAGAATCATTGTACATGAGACTAAAATTACTATGATTACACTAAAATGAGGATGATAATAACATTTGTAGGATTCATTTTCCTTATCTATAGGCACTCACTTTGCACTTTACTTAAGTTGATTGTGTGATATCAATTTATAATATACATACTCATTTTATATATCTCTCATGGTCTTTGCATGGAAGTCTATGTGTTGCTTCACTCCATAGCAAGGTTTTTTGGACCGGCCGGTCCGATCGGTCCAACCATCGATCGTCACTTAGGATGGTTTTTGTTCGACCCCAATACCAGACTAGAGTTCAAACCCCTTCGAAATGGTCGAGATTGGTGAAAACCCGAGTAGAACCGAGAAGAATCGTTGAACCAATGGGTTTTTTAAAACCAGCCAGTTCAAAACAAGGTGCATGGAAGTAGCCATGATAAATATGTGACGTGGCCAGAGACGGAAAAGAATCATTGTAAATGAGACTAAAATTACTATGATTACCACTAAAATGAGGATGACAAGAACATTGGTAGGTTTGATTTTCCTTATGTACAAGCACTCACTTTATACTTTACTTATTGTGTGATATCACTTTATACAATACATACTCATTTTATATATTTCTCATGGTCTTTGCATGGAAGTGTATGTCTTGCTTCACTACGTAACAAGGTTGTTTGGACCGGCCGGTCCGGCCGGTCCAATAGTCGGCCTTCACCTACGACGGGTTTGGTTTGACCCCAATACCGAGTTAGGGTTCAGACTGCTTCGAATCGGTCAAGACCGATCAAAATTCGAGAATCAATCGGCCGGTTCAAAATTTGAAAAACAATTGAAATAATGTAAATATCAAGTTTTGAACCCAAGACCTCTTAAACTAACTAATGTGTACATACCACTATGCTATATTTGTTCATCTAAATGCTAAATTATTTTATATTATACAATGGTTATCATCACTCATTTATCAAATTATTTTCTTTGATAAGAAAATTTATAATATTTTTAAATGTCAAATTTTAAATATAAAAAGATTAGTTACCTAATTAAATTAAAAAAATAGAAACTGCAATAATCTTTCTAGTTTAAGTGAATATTAATAGTTAAATTTGAAAATATGAATTTACAAATTATAATTAAATATATTAAAATCACATAAAACTCATATCAGTAGTTAAATATGTCACATTTGATTTCTTAATTTTAGTTAAAATTATTTAATCATTTGTATTTTGATGTAGAAATATATTAATTATTGATAAGTATATATAAGTATATATAAGTATTATAGTTTATTTTTTTATATTATTTTATGAATATTCGGTTCGACCATTCGAGTTAATCGGTTCGACAAGTCCAACCTGACTCGGAGTCATATCCGGGTTCGACGTCCGATCCGGGTGCATCTAACGACCGCGGGGAAGCAGATGAACGAGTATTATTTTGATTCTAAATAGGATTCTATGTTTAATTAAATAAAAACATTTTAGTATCTTTTAAATTTAATCTTCTTTTGAGTAAAGATATATTGTAATAATTTGTTTTTTGATATTTTTACGGAAAATAAAAATATCTTATAACAACCTATAAAGTTCGTTAAATAATGTAATTTGAACAAAAATTAACATTTGTGCTTTTAATATAATTTGTGTTCGAATATTCAAGTAAAAGTTTAGATTTAATACTATATCTATCTAATCCGAATACCTAACAATCTATATATTTAATCATAATCCAAATCCTAATAGCACTAATGTCATGTATCCTAACCTATATTTCAATAATCCTTATTATAATAAAATCAATAATGTAATCTATATTCCGATTAGTATACCCAAAAATAATATATAATTAAAATAAATATTGTATCGTTTTTAAATGATAACGTACAAATATAATAGGATTTTTTATTTGAGAAAAATCAAAATTAAATTTGTTTATTAATTAAATAAATAATATTTTGATTTCCCACAATAATGTTCTCTTGCAATTCATGTTTTTCAAGTTCTCCTTTCTTGATTTCCCCTTGATTCATGTGAATACTAATTTTTTGTGATTTATTTGAAGAAAATTATAAGATATATTATATTATTTCAAATTTTAATCCTAATATATTATATTATAATATCTGAATCTTAATATCTAATATTAGTATAAAGTAGGTAACAATTATTAGTAATAATACGATTATCAACGTCATGAATAGCCAACTATTCAACGTATTGGATTATGCATCCAATATTTGACGATATCAAATAATAGCCATTTGGCATTAACATTAAACTTATCTTTATTATTCCTAAATACATCTTTTGAAATTTTATTATTTACCAATTATAAAGAGAGAACCGTTCATGTAAAATGACTTCTTTGCTGCTATATATATAATTAATGAATATCACTAAAAGGCACTTTAAAACATGTCAAAATTTTGTCTAGCTAATTGACTTAAAGTTCAATTCAGAAAATACCAATAAATTAAAATATTTTATAGTTATTTAAGATAACTTCTATTAACATCCTATTGACTTGTCAATCTTAAAGAATCAATGACTCATTGCATGTAAAGTATAGGTTGGTAACTTTAACCTAATTTTTTCGTTAGAATATTAAATGAATCTATTATAGGCGCGCCCCAAAGACACGTGAGTGATTGATAAGCCTAATCTCATATATATATATATATATAAGAGGGAGAGAGTTTTAACCCTGATTGAAAAAGAAGGAAAAAGATAATAATGGATACTTCTTCGTCTACGCCTCTTTATCTTTGCAGCATTTTGTTGTTTTCTTCTCTTGTGATGCTTTCAACTCATGTTCCCGTCGGCCATTGTGGTTTCTTCGAAGTCACCAGGCACATAAACATCACCAATCACTTGGGCGTGAAATTTCACATCCACTGCAAATCCAACTTCGGTGCTGATACTGGCGAGCGCGCCCTCTGCAACGGACGGTCGCTCATTTGGAGCCTGAAGACCAACGGGCTTTACCGCACAATGTTTACGTGCGACGTTCACTACTCAGACGCCGACGGGAAGGAGGAGATCCGGTGGTCGTACGACTTTTACGACGATACCAGGGACCGCTTAAGATGTGCGAAGAAGTGCTGGTGGGCGGTCGCAACTCATGGACTCTACTCCTTGAACAATAATACCTGGAAGTGGGAACTTCTTTACGTCATAAAGAAGTAATAAGCTTGCATGTTTCTGTCGTCGTCTTCATGTCATTAATGCAGGTTGCTTTTGAATATTATAATGAAAATTTCTTATTTTCATAATATTTATGTTTTTCTTCCATTGTTTTGTATCCAAGAAAGATGCGCTTCTGGGCCGTTCGACATGGATGCATGGCAATGTATTTTTTTTTATCTTGGATTGATGTTAAACAAAAAAAATTCCATGATCTTTTCTTGTTTGAGAAGAGTATCACAGTTTAGTTGCTGACCTATAATTAATTGTTGCAAATTAAACATTTTAATATCTATGAACCATGAAATAGATTAATCAATAAAAACTAATAGATCAATCAAGAAAGCAAAACTTAGGAGTTTTTGCTTTCACATTCATAATTCTAAGGCGGTAAATCTTTTTTCTTTGTTATTAAATTTATTTATTTATCATACTAAGATATATCAAAGTTATTCATATCTTAATTATCTTTGTAACAGAAATGATAAAACAAGACTTATAAAAAAATGTTCCAAGCAATCTTATAAGTTTATCTTTAATAATATAGAATTTATTTAAGAAAAAAATGAATGTATCACAGAACTTTTTCCGTTCAAGCCGCTTATTATTTTAGGAACAATGTTCAGAAATTTATAAAATTTTAAAAATAATAAATATAATTTATGTTGACAATTTTAATCACTTTTCTATTATAATTAATTATCATCTAAATTATGAATAAAGAAATATATCGAAAAAATAAATAAAGATATGCCAAAAGTTAATGACATAACTAAAGTACATGACATGCACATTTAACAATAATTTAATAAATTATTTGGCTAAAATATTTCATTCATTATTCATATATAATATTCAATGAGATATGCTAAAATTTTATGAGTTAAATTCCTCCCATAACGCCCATGGTTTGCCAGCAGGCAGATCTTAGTGTATCCTCCTTAACAACTTTGCACGAGGTCTCAGATATGCTAAAATTTGGTTGTTTATTTATCTTGTAAAATATATAAAAGATTTGTTCGATCTATTAATTAATTCTCTATTTAAATTTAGCCTGCTCTCATCAACTAAGTCAACTTCAGGACTCAACAGGATGAAATGTTAGGGGACCCAAATAATGTAAAAATAATAAATGCTAGACGGATAAAATCATATCGAAATTAATATATAATAGAAAGTAAAAAAATATAATTAATGTATCTAAATTCCCAACTAAAGAATAAAAGAAAAATTCTTCTTTACCACTACCTTTTTAACGATCTTTATATTTTTATTATTTCATGCCTTATAGATTAAATTTAATTTTAAAGCATATATTTTTAATTGAAAACAAATTTAGTTTACGCACGTGCATGTAGTTATCAATTAAATTCACTAGTTTCGAGAGAGTCCAATATATTCTTATCTACGTATGTGGATGTTATCATTTATATTTTACTAGATAATTACCTTAAAAGACATGCAGGAGAACATAACTTGATAATTAATCTATGAATTAATAACTAATAAAAAGAGACAATTTTATTATCATTCATATTCACCTTTCTATAAATGTCCATATATACTATGTAATATATATTGTTAATTAAATCCCAAAATTAGAGAGGGGCCATATCTATATTTATCTATACTATATTAAAAGCAAAGAAGTTTGCAAGGAGAGCTCGACATTTGACAAAAGTAGAAAGTGACAAATGTCTTTAAGAATTATAATGAATTAGAATATTATTTATATATGCAGATTATTAATAAACTAATTATTGATGAAAATATTATTTGTCACTCATTTTTATGTTTATTAACTGAAAATGTTGTTGATAAGTTATGTTTATAATATATGATAACTATATAATAACATTTTAATTAAATTTAAATTAATAAACTATAAGTTAGTTACGAGATTCATTCATTAACGGTTGCACATTAATTAATTGTTGAAGATAATTTTGTTGGAGTAGTGGATCACTTATCCGTAATGATTGAACATAATAGTATTTAATTATTAATGAATTAAATATTTAGCTCTTATGATATAAAAATGAAATATTAGTTATAGGAAATAATTAAGAACATAGGGGCGGCATAAAAATAGTTAATAAAATAATAATGGTAGTGTGAGTTATTGGTCGCACATTCTCACTACATATTTAATATATATATAGTTATCTTTTAAATTTTCTATGATCATAATATTATAATATAATAAAAACAATAGTAACACTAATATATTAATAGTTTTTATATCCGGAAATTTGTAAGATAATTTTCTAATAATAAATTATCATATTAGATAAATCCAAAAAAATATAATTATATAATTTTGTTAGAGTAGTGGATACAATTAACTATAACTGCATGAAATAATTAAACATAATATTTTTGTAATTGGTTATAGTTAATTTGGATCGGTTAATTGGCAACCAATGTGCTCTAACAATTTATAGTTATTTAAAATATGAATTAATTTATCATATCCTTTTGAATTGATTTAATAATTTAATTGTTAATTATAAATATATTAAGTATAGAATAATATTATATTAGATGTTCTGTTACTTAAGCCAAGTATAAAAAATATATAACTTGATTTATCTTCTGATATTTTAAACTAAAATTTATTATAACACTTCACATTCAGAAGCGGATTGATCACGACATCACAAAAAATCTAAGTCTATGTATATTATATCATAATAATTAAAATATTAACTAATTTATCATAATCTTTTGAGTTGGTGATTAATGGTAACTGGCACACTTAATTAGCAACCGTCTCTATTTCTATGTATAGTGCCACCTAATCTATTTGTTAGCAATCGTCTCCATGTAGTTATCTTAACTTTACTCTATTCAACTATCTTATGGTGAGTCCTAAATTTTTTTTATTTTGAGGTAATTATTCGAATTAATTATTATTATTAGGCTGTGAAAGTCTAGTGGATACCTTATTCTGATTATACAAAAATCCTTTTGTTAGTCGCATAGGATTTAGATTGTACCTATTAAAGTGAAACATGGTTGTTTCAAAACTAATATTAGTTTTTTTTGTATCTCTATGAATATATCATCACAAGTAAATTATTTTTATATTAATTTAATAATTTTACCATGTATCGTCGTATTGCATTACTATTATTCTTTTTTTTTTTTTTGCTATTGATCAACATCCTCATATTGGTATGTGAAACATTCATTAAGGCTTTTTTTTTTGCTCCAAAGTGCTTATATATACTACCAAACTACCATATCTGAGCTAAGTCTGCATCTTGATACGCAAAGAAACGTGGATATATCATATTCTTATTGATAGTGTTTTGTAAGCCAATATCGAAAGTGGTAAGCTAATTTTCTTTCTAATATATTTTTATAACAGATGTTCTAAGTAACTAATGCTTTGGTCATGATTTTATTAAAATAGAGGTTGAGGATTGTGTGAGTCCAATATAAATCCACGTATATGGAGTACATTGATTAACAAATCAATGATGAACTTAAATTTATTTTAAACACTCAAAAAATATTTATCAATGATCACCATTGATTTATCGATTAAGGATGAGTTTATATATGTGAATCTATTTTGAGTTTACATATTCCTTTTTTTCATATTAATATTGATTTACAAAGTAGATGGGACCTTAATTAAGACAATTCGAACTTCTACTGACAGTGAGTATCATTTCTAATCGAAAGGAATTTTATTAGTGATGTTCATTCTTATAATTACGGTAGCATTCTTAAAGTATATAATACCATGTTAAGTTTTTTTTTTCTTTTTGGAATGTAAAATTCAAACAATATGAATCCTTTGAAGATGAAAAGATATATTCTACACGTGATTATTCTTGTGCAAGAATTCTATTTGTATTATACTTATGTATTATTCTTATTTCTTATGTTCATCTTTTGAAAAAGCATGTACGGAATTTATTTTTGCATTATTAATAACTGGCAATTGACTATGATCATATATGCATTTCTCACCATTTGAATTAAATATGAAATGTGAATTTATTCACATGGAATAAGATAAATGGATTCAACTATTTTTCTATAATGTTTCTATTTTAATTTGTTATTTCTTTCATTGGTTAATAATCACTAAAACATAGTATTGTAAACTGTCAAGAAAGATAATTTCTCATTTGTTCTTGGAGTTTGATGCACTATACCAAAATATTGAATATATAGTGCCGACATATCGCTTTTTTATTTGAGCACGATCACAATTGTTATAATTTAGTTCCATAAGGTAGTTCTATGTTCAATAATTTTGCTACTGAAATTATTGTACCATCATGAGTCAGTTGTGATTCAAATCTTGTAATGTTGTTTATTTACTATTAATCGCAATTCTATTTCTTCTTGAAATAATATGATTAGTGTACAAATCCAATAAAAATGATTGTGCATTTAATTTTTTTAATCACCGCTATATTTTTGTCATTTTCCATAACATTTTTTAAATTATTCATGTGATTAGATTGTTTTATTTGTTTTTACTTATAATCTACATCCTCAGGAAAATGGTCCTACATGCCATGATTTTAACCAATATTAATGCATGGATGAAGATATTAAGCTAGATGAGTTGTAAAGTATTTTTTATTAACTTGAAAAAATAAACGAATGTGCATTTAAACTAATTACATTACTAAATGACATGTTTTAACAAGCACATTTACTGTTATCTCCATGGTTTACTATTTCCAACAAAATAGTCCACGGATTCTTTAGCAATTATTGTTGTAAAGGATAAACTTTCATTTATGATTCATAACTACAAAGATGATTTCGCCAAAATATATATATTCATAATACACCTATAGTAAAAAAAAATAGATCTATATCTATAATGATAAAGGATATTATGACATTCTGCTATAAATAAATAAATATATATATGTAGTAAAAATGTGGAAAATAGTTATATACTAAAATATATTGATATATATGTTATCAATTATGCCATATTATCCAATCAATTATACTCACTATAAAAAAAAGGTGGCGAAGAACAAGCAAATTGAGACTAACTATTAACCTGGCATGTCCAGCCAACCTATAATTAATTCACAGTAAAATATAATATAACAAAAATAATATATTATATGTCTATTATAGTCACAACATCATAAAATTATAATATAACATTCATTCGTTCATAACAAAAAGTAATGAAATACAAAAAATACTAATTTTCATCATAATATTTTTATGACCATATTCTGCACACATATTTTTCTATTCATCTTTTTTGTTCTATAATTTCAAATTTGAATTCCTTCTAGTTTGTTTCAGTATATTGACATTAGTATCTCATTTATGTTTATTATAATCAATATTTTCTATATGTCTTTAAGTGATATCATATTTATTTTTAACATTTGTTATATTACTTTATTTCTTCTTGAATGCTAGTGTAATATTACTTTTTGTAAGCAAAATTTTTTATAACATATTTTTTTTTTTCTTTAGTGTTGGATTTATGTTGTTTTCTTACCAGTGTTTCAAATATTATATGATTAAAGATGACCTGGAACATCTATCTAAAGTTATTCGTGCAACTCTTACAGCCCTAGAGTAATGCATGTATTTTTAATATGACTCATTCATGAAATTATCATGGGGCAAGTTCTTTTGTGGTGTGGGGACATGTGACATGATTGATTTTTTTTTAATAATTGAATTCTACAATATCAAAACATAAGACATTTTTATTTTAGAAATTGATTGCCAATATTTTACATTAATGATACTATATTTGATAGATAAAATTATTTATTAACAATAAGTGTGTAGATGTGTTATTGTGATGACTATGATTTTTGACTTTAAATAAGAGCGTGATCTTTTTATCTTAGATAGGAAGAAATTCAGAATTCAAAAGATGTGTTTTACATATTTGTAGTGGTGATTGTGATTTGATTATGAAACATGAATAATGGTTGAAGTTTATCCATACATCAATATCTAATTATTTATAGAATAATTATTTTTTATACATGTCAAGTTGTATATTTTTTTATTACCAAAAGCATAAATTGCATGCATGGCTTAAAATTTCATAAAAAATAAGGATAATTCAACATTTGCATGGATTGTCAAGTATTCATCATGTATTTAAAATTTAACATATTTTTAGATAATAAAAGTAGTGATCAAAATAAATATAATATAAGATTATATGTATCATGAAACTCATATAGATATCAAATAGATTAATAAATTAATACCTCAAACTTAAATGAGAATATTATTTTTTATGAAGTGAGAAAAAAATGGGACACAAAAAGAATTAAATAGACTAATAAATTATTTCTCTAAGTTATAATTATCATACTTTTGAAGTAACATAAAAGACATCAAACTAATATTTATTTATACTATAAAACATTCGGTTCATCTAATTTCGCATCATCCGTGCATCGCGCAGGCCATCACACTAGTCATTATGTGTCGGAACAAAGTTTTTATGCTCTATATAATTATATTTTGATTATACAAATCTCAAAAAATTAGAGTTATATTTAAAATGCCAAAAAAGTTTAAATATAAATGAGTTACTTCATGCATTAAACTTTTAATTAATATTTATTTATATTCTCACGAGATTTACATTAATGGGTGAATATAAAAGTTATATATAATTATCTTATCTTTGTAGAGAATTAAGAATCACCTCATTTGGACAACCACATCAAAAGTTATGTTTAAGTAAAGCTCGAAAAGCTAAATTTAAAATTTATTTTATGTGCTAAACTTGAACTTAACAGTTGAGTACTATATCATGAGATTTGGATCAATAGAGTTATATAAAAATTATAGACAACGTTATTAGCTTTTCATATAATTAAATATCATCACATTTGGATACTGATATGAAAAGTTATATATAAAAGAGTAAATGTCTAAAATGTTTTATTTAAAATGGACAATTTTGTATACTAAACTTTGAATCAATAATTGATTATGTTCTCATTAGATTTTGAATGAATGATGAATATCAAAGTTGTAAAAAATTCTGTTAGTTTTTATAGAATAAAAAATCATCTAATTTGAATAATTATGCAAAAAGTTATGCTTAAAATAGTGCAGGATGATCGCCCTAACGGTTGGAATACCGGTCGACCTGCCGATCGACCGGTCAGTGCAAAAAATACCCAGTTTGAGCAAACAAAATGTCGAGACTATGTCGATCGAGGTACCGATCGATCGAACAATGCAGAATTCATCAACGGTTATATTTTTCAAAATAGAAAGTATACTGATCGACCAATGTGACAGAACGATCGATCGATCAGCGCGCAAAATGTACTATAACGATCATATTTTAGCTCCAAAATTAGAAAATAAGCTCTAACGACTAAATGTAGTTAAGAAGGCTATAAAAGAAAATCCAAAGTTGTAGGAATCATCGAGAATTTCAAAGAAAAGTGGGAAAAACATTATGAAGTCCATTTGAGTTTCAAGTTGCAAAATTTTCATTTTTTCTCTCTTACTCTTGTGTGAGGTTCCAAATTGTAAAAGAGATATTGTTGAGTATTCTTGTGATATTTTAATAGTTGTTTAGCTCATGAGTGAAAAGGGAATGTGTGCCTTACATCTTAAGCGAAGAAAAGACAAGTAAAGTCAACGAGTGAAAAAGGTGTGCCTTACCTCTTGAAAAGGAGAAAAAACAAGAATTGTAAATGATTTCTTCCTTATCCCATTTGGAATGAAAGAAGGGTATGAGTGGAATCTCCGACGATCTGATGTCGAGAAATCGGAATGTAGGCGAAGGTATTGTAACAACCAAGGGAAAAGATAAAAAAAAAGGGAAAACAAAATTTACGGTTGGGCAGGGCATTAAAGGAGTCAAAACCCAATTCCACTCAAAGTCAAAAAGGAAGGAAATTAAAAATCGAATCTTATAAATCTAATCTTATCAGATTTATTTGGGGAGAAGGAACTTATACAAGGCAAAAATAGAATTCATTAAACCCTTATTTTCTTCCTTGAAACCCACGAGTCTGCTCTTTTCCCTTGCTGCCGCCCTGTGCGAACCCAGAGAGAACGTCTTCTCTTCTTCTTCTTCTCGATCAAAAAAATAGTGTAAGACCTCCTCTTTCTCTCATCGTTTTGCAGGTGCTATTCACCTTACTCCCTTGCTGAAATCTTTGCAGTGGTTGGCCGAGAGAAACCAGGGGAAGAACAGGGGCGCCGTTAACGATTTCCGACGAACGAAAAGAGGAATTAATCGCGTACAGAGGTGGGTGAATCGAAATCACCTTGTATGACCTCTGAATTATCCTAACATGTGCCCTAATTGATGATGAAACGAGAAGGATCAAGAAGAAGTGTTTCTAGGGTTCTTGTTTGATTTTGAATTATTGGTTGAATTAATTGATTTCTGATTATTTGATTGTTTGAATTGATTCTTTCTGTCCTATGGCGTTTGATTGATTGTTAGGCGTTAGAAAATAGATTAGGAGGAGTTGAGGTAAGAAATTCTCAAGAGAACTCGATTTCTGCAACATTTCTGGACGTCGACCGGTCGACTGATCCGGAGGCATTGTGGCAACCGGTCGACCGATAACCTGCTTACCCTATTTTTCTATATACGTCAACCGGTCGACCGATCCCTATCACCGGTCGACCGATCCTTACCCATCAGGTCGACCGTTCAATCGAGCGAATCGAACGATTCCAGAAAATCTTTTATTATATTTATTAATTATTCTTCTTTTATCCAAATATTATATATATATATATATGATTGATCATATTGTCTGACCCCACAGAGATCCCTCATTGATTTACGTGATTTACTACCTTATTGATTTATTTCGCATTGATCTTATCGTATCCATGAAATCAAGAACAAAGAGCCACAATTTGTTAAAAGCGATTAATAAGTTCAGATGAAAGATTAATGATGGGTTGCCAATCTAAGCCAAGTGCATCAAGATAAGGGTCACTCCCTTGGTCATGGTTTGATCACCCATTGACCCGCACAAGGCCGTATCGTTTGTTGGAAATACCCCAAGAATTAAAGGCACCTAAAGTCACCCTGATTGTTAATTAATAACCAAGATCAAGAAGCATGTTCAAGTCAAGTCAAGTTACTGTCATGATTTCCAAGTATGCTATAAGTTCATGTTTATCAATCATCATGTTACTCTCATGATTCATTATATCCTCTGATCTTATCCTTATCATGATCTATGATGATGCCATATTATCCTTTCAAGTTCAAGTCAAGCATGATTATTTATCTTCGATTATTTTATTCATGTTATGCATTATATATCATGTGGTTCCCCACTAGGCTGTAAAGCTTACAGGAGGACATCCTCCCCTGTGTCTGATTTTCACAGGATCATGTTAGTGACGAGGTGGAGCAGGTGTGTGGTGACGAAGCTCTGGCGATAAGACAACACATGAACCACAGGACTTATTAGTTTCCTTTTTCCTTCCGCACTTATAGCTTCATGATATAGCCACTTTTTAGACTTCTGCATATTCATGTTATCTTATTTTATTTTATTTTTTTTCTGCTGACGTGTCTCGATTCTTGACTGAAATATGGTCAATATTATGATCAAGTCATAGTATGCCGTAGCGCCTTCAGATTGGTCTTCGCCACGTGGCAGGGGTCGATTTGGGGGCGTTACATTTATGGTATCAGAGTCTAAAGTCAGGACTCTCTTGACGTCCTATTGTGTAGTATAGTATGTTATATGGTATTGGTTCATGTGCTATCGCCGAGCAATCGTCACACCCTCCACCGTAACGTACAAGTGAGATCTTTCTTGCTTTGAGTTATTCCTTATTGATGTATTGATATGTATTTCACATGAGTGGTTGATTCCTAAGGAGGTTATTCTGTATGGTAGGAATCAACTTAAATGTTATTAGTGATTAGACAAAAGGGGCATAAAGGTTACAAATAAATTGGAATAGAATATGTAATAAGCATGTGGATAAATATACTCACGTGAAGAATGAGTCTTACAAATATTTAAAGAGTAAAATATAAGAAACGATTATGTTTCTTATAATTCATGTTTTCCATCTCTTTCATGATCTCTCTATTCACGGACTTCTTCTGCTGACTGTAGCAGTATGAAGAGAAAACTGATTAGGCATATAAAGGGATGTAGATTTAAGAAAGAAACGAGGGAATTATAAGAGTAATTAAAGGATTCGACTCACACAACATGTAGGTGTGAGAAGATTTCAAATAATAGAAGTGAAATCAAGCATGACTAAGTTATGATTTATCGTTATGACTTATGTGGTTCCATGGATCTACCAATATAGGGGTTTAATAAATTATCTTATATGTTTATATTGATAAGTGTGGACCCATAATACTCGTTGTGCCTTAGACTTCACATGGCCCCTTATATTATGTTGAAAAAGGTCATAAGCAAATTCAAATTAGTTATACGAATTTTTAGTTGGATTACCTTATATTGGTAATAGGAATTAGAATTATAAATCACGTTCAAGTTATGTAATATTAAATTAGACAAGGGTTTAAGTATCATATAACTTGCCCAAGAAACAGGTATAATGTATGGATGGACAAATAAAAAAATTTAAAAAAGGGTCAGAAGTCACATCGGTTTGAATAAAGATTAGAAGAAAATTATCAATAAGTAAGTGGTTGTCTGATTTAATGAAACATGTAGATCTAGCACATTCATACACATATGCACATATAACATAGTATATTTATAATTATATAATAATAAATAAATAGATTTAATCAACTTAGTTTAGTGTATAGTAGACTTAAAATTTTATTAACATGAAGTATATTTTTATATAGCCATTATTAAAGAATGAATTCTCTATCATCACAATATATATATATATATATATATATATAATATTATATATATATATATATATATTCAAAATAGACTAATATGGTTAATACCAGAATTATATAAGAACAAGTAAGGCATGAAAGGGTTAAAATGAATGTGAGAAATTTTGAAAAGATTTAAGGTCTCTTAACTGAGATAAGCTTGAGGAGGATATGAGCCTTCAACCATTAAGTATTAAAAGATCAAAATACCAAGTGATGAAATCTTTAGAAAGTATGGGGGGTTAAGGTAAAGTATGAGGAATTTTATAAATCCCCTACAAGATTTCTAGAAAAGCAAGTTATGCACCCGAGAGGAATGATTATGCAAGTTTTAATATAATTATAGTTTTCATAATAATGTCAAAATGTATAGGGTATTCAATCATATAATCATGGTTGATGGTTCAAGAGGGAAAATAAATCATATATATGTTTAGATAATGGGTTAAGCAAGCCATTGAATGATACATAGAATGTCCTCTAAGATGTAAGATATAAGATGATATATAGAATGTTCTCTAAGATGCCTCTACGTCAATATGATGAAAAATGTTCAAGATTTTGTCTTGATCAAGTGGACCACTTATGATTTGATCATAAGTCTTATAAATGGATTAGTTCTCCTTTCCAACTTTAAAGTTATTCCGACCCTCTCCCATGTGCTATAAGATATTGTTAAGGCAAAGGACCATGAAATGATGCGCAAAGAAGAAGAATGATTGCTTTTCTTCTGTTTTGTTGGTTGTTTTGTTTTCATATCTTATTGTTTGAATTCATTCCATGTGTCTACCTGCATTCATGATGTTTGACTAAGGACTTATGTTATGTAGTGCACATATATTATTTTGTTAATTCTGGATTAGATCATACTATGTAGCGACCCCTCAGCGTAGATATCGTCCGACATTAACATTAATTCAAAGTGATTCAAGATACTCAAGGAAAGAACTTGTTGTGGTAATATATAACCACTAGCCTCCTATGAAATTATATGATATGACATTGCAAGAACCAGATCAATGTAGTCAAATAAGTTATGTCTTCCACTCAAAAGCTAAATGATTATGATGATGTTTAGGGTAGGGTCACATTAAACATAGGTCATCGTGAAAGTTATTGATTTAAATTGACCTTATAAAGATGATGATTGACATGACTCCATCACCAATTTTATCAAATCATATGATGATGCCATTATCTACGATGATGGATAATGTTCTTAGTGATCCTATTGATCGTTACACGACATAGGTCACCCGATAAGGACGATGACCCTATGAAAATAACTTCATACCATAAAGTTCATGCTAGTGATACTAGTGACGATTGAAGATAAGATCTTTTCTTCACATCGATTAGAAACTTCTTAGGAGGATTGTGATGGGATTCCTATTTGATTCTTCCTCCTAAGATGTATAAGTATTATGCAAAAAGAAGAAGATAGTTACTAGTATTCAAAAATCTAAAAGTTATAGTTAGAAGCATGAGGTGAATTACCCCACACATGATCTAGAATTGGCGGATGTGGTCTTTGCTCTGAAGATCTGGAGGCACTACTTGTATGGAGAGACGTTCGAAATCTTTACTGACCACAAGAGTCTCAAGTACATCTTCGATCAGAGGGATCTTAACATGAGATAACGACGATGGCTTGAGCTCCTCAAAGATTATGAATTTGCTATCAATTACCATCCTGGTAAAGCAAATTCAGTCGCCGATGCATTAAGCAGGAAGTGGGAAGGCTCGCTAGCATATATGAGACTACGCGAGTACGAGATGCTAGAAGAAATTGAGCAATAGTGCCCCAAGCTGGGAACAAATGGAGCTTTATGGATGATGCATCAAATGAAGCCCAGCTTAATTGATAGGATCATAACAGCTCAAAAGGTAGACCCTGAATATTAGAAAGTTCTGAGGAGGTGCCAAAATGAACCAGCGGATTTTCAGATCTCTACAGATGGAGGGATTAGATATCGGGATAGGTTGTGAATTCCCACTGACGCTGATGTCCGACGAGAGGTACTGGATGAGTGCCACAAGTCGGAGTTCGCTATCCACCCCGGTAGCACCAAGATGTATAAGGATGTTCAGCGCAGCTACTGATGGCCGGACATGAAAAGAGAGATAGCGGAATATGTATCCCGATGCCTAGTGTGCCAGCAAGTCAAAATTGAGCATCAGCGACCATATGGCAAGATGAAGCCTTTGGAAATCCCACAATGGAAATGAAATAAGATCACAATGAATTTCGTGTCCAACTTGCCTAGGACTAAGAAAGGTTACGATGTCATATGGGTAGTCGTGGATCGTTTTACAAAGGCAGCACATTTTATTCCAATCCGATGGAAGCAATCAGTGGAGAGTCTGCTAGACTTATATGTGAGAGAAGTAGTCAGACTCCATGAGATCCCAGAGTCCATAGTGTCTGATCGAGACCCCAGATTCACTGCCAGATTCTGGAGGAGCATGCAGGAAGCCTTTGGTACAAAGCTTAATTTTAGTACCGCATTCCACTCTCAGACGGATGGACAGTCTGAGAGGACCATCCAGACACTAGATGACATGTTAAGGGCCTACGCACTAGATTGACAGGGTAGCTGGGATGAGCACATTCATTTGATTGAGTTTGCTTATAACAACAGCTACCATTCTAGTATTGGTATGGCACCCTTTGAGGCCCTGTATGGACGACCTTGCTGTTCACCTGCCCACTGGAGTGAAGTAGGCGAGGAAAAGATCATGAGTAAGGAAGAAGTGAAAGAAGCAATGGAATATGCTGAAAAGTTAGAATTGATTAAGCAAAGGATGAAGACTGCTCAAGGAAGGCAAAAGAGTTATGCTGACAAAGGTAGACGAGAGCAGATCTTCCAAGCGGGGGACCAAGTTCTTCTGAAGGTATCTCCTATAAAAGGAGTCATGAGATTCAGCAAGCGAGTAAAGCTCAATCCTCGCTATGTAGGCCCATTTGAGATACTCGAGCTGGTAGGCGAGGCAGCATGCAAACTGGCTCTACCCCCATCTTATGGGAGAATGCACAACGTATTTCATGTATCCATGCTCAAGAAGTACAAGCACGATGCTGCAAATGTTCTGAGGATAGAGGAGTCAGATATAGCTGCAGATTTGACCTTCGCTGAGTATCCAACGCATATAGTGGATCACAAAGTGCAACGTCAGAAGAACAAAGATGTCTCCATGGTCAAAGTAGCTTGGCGTCACCATAGCGGAGATGATGCAACATGGGAGCTCGAGTCGGAAATGCGCCAAGAATTTTCTCACCTTTTCGGTAAGCCCTCTACTTAGTGCAAAATTCGAGGACGAATTTTCTTTTAAGGGGATAAGAATGTAACAACCAAGGGAAAAGATAAAAAAAAAGGGAAAACAAAATTTACGATTGGGCAGGGCATTAAAGGAGTCAAAACCCAATTCCACTCAAAGTCAAAAAGGAAGGAAATTAAAAATCGAATCTTATAAATATGATCTTATCAGATTTATTTGGGGAGAAGGAACTTATATAAGGCAAAAACAGAATTCATTAAACCCTTATTTTCTTCCTTGAAACCCACGAGTCTGCTCTCTTTTCCCTTGCTGCCGCCCTGTGCAAACCCAGAGAGAACGTCTTCTCTTCTTCTTCTTCTCGATCAAAAAAATAGTGTAAGACCTCCTCTTTCTCTCATCGTTTTACGGGTGCTATTCACCTTACGCCCTTGCTGAAATCTTTGCAGTGGCTGGCCGAGAGGAACCAGGGGAAGAACAGGGGCGCCGTTAATGATTTTCGACGAACGGAAAGAGGAATTAATCGCGTACAGAGGTGGGTGAATCGAAATCACCTTGCATGACCTCTGAATTATCCTAACATGTGCCCTAATTGATGATGAAACGAGAAGGATCAAGAAGAAGTGTTTCTAGGGTTCTTGTTTGATTTCGAATTATTGGTTGAATTAATTGATTTCTGATTGTTTGATTGTTTGAATTGATTCTTTCTGTCCTATGGTGTTTGATTGATTGTTAGGCGTTAGATATTAGATTAGGAGGAGTTGAGGTAAGGAATTCTCAAGAGAACTCGATTTCTGCAACGTTTCTGGACGTCAACCGGTCGACCGGTCCGGAGGCATTGTGACAACCGATCGACCAATAACCTGCTTACCCTATTTTTTTGTATACGTCGATCGGTCGACCGATCCCTGTCACCGATCGACCGATCCTTACCCATCAGGTCGACCGTTCAACCGAGCGAATCGATCGATTCCCAGAAAATCTTTTATTATATTTATTAATTATTCTTCTTTTATCCAAATATTATATATATATGATTGATCCTATTGTCTGACCCCACAGAGATCCCTCACTGATTTACGTGATTTACTCTCTTATTGATTTATTTCGCATTGATCTTATCGTATCCATGAAATCAAGAACAAAGAGCCACAAGTTGTTAAAAGCGATTAATAAGTTCAGATGAGAGATTAATGATGGGTTGCCAGTCTAAGCCAAGTGCATCAAGATAAGGGTCACTCCCTTGGTCATGGTTTGATCACTCATTGATCCGCATAAGGCCGTATCGTTTGCTAGGCATACCCCAAGAATTAAAGGCACCTAAAGTCACCCTGATTGTTAATTAATAACCAAGATCAAGAAGCATGTTCAAGTCAAATCAAGTTATTGTCATGATTTTCAAGTATGCTATAAGTTCATGTTTATCAATCATCATGTTACTCTCATGATTCATTATATCCTCTGATCTTATCATTATCATGATCTATGATGCTGCCATGTTATCCTTTCAAGTTCAAGTCAAGCATGATTATTTATCTTCGATTATTTTATTCATGTTATGCATTGTATATCATGTGGTTCCCCACTAGGCTGTAAAGCTTACAGGAGGACCTCCTCTCCTGTGTCTGATTTTCATAGGATCATGTTAGTGACGAGGTGGAGCAGGTGTGTAGTGACGAAGCTCTGACGATAAGACAGCACATGAACCACATGACTTATTAGTTTCCTTTTTCCTTTCGCCCTTATAGCTTCATGATGTAACTACTTTTTAGACTTCCGCATATTCATGTTATCTTCTTTTATTTTATTATGATCAAGTCATAGCATGCCGTAGCGTCTTCAGATTGGTCTTCGCCACGTGGCGGAGGTCGATTTGGGAACGTTACAGGTATGATCGAATTTCGTCAACAAACCATCGTATACCTTGTGTTTGTCTTTCTCTCTTACTCTTCTTCCTATCTTATTATGCATGTGATATGATCACTTTTGTATTGCTTTAATTCATTCCCCTCCTTTGTGTCTTGTGATCCTATACTATGAGTGACTGTATTGTGCAATTATGAACGTGTGCCCAATCCTTTTATTTGATAGAGAAGATTCAAGTGCTTACAAGGATTGTGCACCATCTTGAAATTAATAAAAATTATTGAGGAAAAAATGTAACATAAATGCAAAAGAAATTATTGAGGGGACATTCCTATATATGCATTTGAGATTTGTTTTTTTAAAATTTTTATGTTAAAACAAATTTTATTATTTATTTATTCTGTTTAAAATATTTTTTTAGAAAAAGAAAAAAATATTTTCAACCTTATTTTATCCCTACGAAAATTGTTGCATTTACTAGCTATCTAACAAACTCAGCCATCAATTGAACATATGTTTTTGCAAGCTCATGTCTGCAGGTTTTAGCATTTCCAGATATGTTTTTTTAGCAGTCTTGCATTTACATCATGTGGATCAACCAGTTCCACATGTGATTCATTTATCAGTATTAAATAAAATAAAAGATGTGTCGTCAAGATATAAACAATAAGCTAAATTTGTTAAAATATAATATAATATAATTACCATTGTTCTTAGGCATTTGAACATATATAATTTCTAAATTGAACCACTTTAAATAGAAAAATAATTCTTTTACAAATAATAAATAACTAACAAAATAATATCATAAAAGTATTAATTCAAAATTGATCACAAGGCCTCGATGACCTTCTTCACAAAAGTAAATAAATATTTAAAACATTGTTAACTGCTAGTATAAGCAAAAATGCATCAAAAGAATATTTCTACAAGACATATATAAATAAATGATAAGCATGTAACTATTCTGCAGTTCCATGTTTTAAATTTGTTTCATTAAAATCCATATTTTTAATATGTTGACTTCACAATGCATGAGGCTATGCAACATCATTTTTATTTTTAACTTTCAATCATCTCATCCCTTAATCGCATGGATATTTGCATTTAGGTAACTATTGTCATTATGCCTGATGACAAACCAATTTACATCGATTCTTACGTGTAAGTAAAAATAAATTTCTAAAATTAAAAATTCAGGATGAAATTATTTTTAGGATTTTTTCATAAAATGATGTTTTCAATTTAAATAGACAATCAACACGTAAATGAAATAGTTAACGGGGATAAAAGCGTGACACGTAGTGGCTCAGCCATGGAGTATCGACTCGTAACTTAGGAGGTTGACTTTAATCCTCTACGTCACATCCAACTCCGTGACTAAGTTCTAATCTCAATCATCACACTCTTAATTATGTGTAGCAATTTCAAAAATAAAATCGACAAAATCTCCTCCTTTATTTATCTTATGTTATTTGTCAATACATATAAAAGACATATATAATCATCAAAATTTAATAAAAAGCTATAAGATAAGACATTCATATATTATCATTATATTTTTTTCACAAACCATCTCACATATAATTTCACAGGGTCAAGTCTTATACAACCTTACAAAAAGTTTCTCACAAACTTAATTACAACATATCTAAGACTTGCTTCCAAAAACAAAAGTGAAGGGAGATTAAAGTGCTCCAGCGGCTCGACCTCTTCTATATGTAGCAAAATCAAACTCCGAGTCGACTCAACTCGAGAACTTACGAGTGTCTGAAAAAAAACATTTAAAATGACTTTTATGAGCAACAATCATTTGCTCAGTGAGTGGAATAAAAGTACAACACAGGGGAACAATACGAGTGCATATATCATATAACATTTAAATAAATACATTTCTTTCATATGAAAAAGCATTTAAAGTATAGCACATATAGCATAACTTGTCAAATCATATGAACTTTCACATAAGTAAAAGTAACTCAAGATATTATAATTTTCATATTTAAACTCCGCACATGTGTCATTGCACATGCTCATCATGGGTCAATACGTATCCCTCTATGATCATGTGTCATACAGTTAAGCAGAGCTTCATAATTAAGAGTCACGGATACGCAGAGCAAATCATGGGTCAATACATATCCTTCTATTATTGTGTCATACAGCTAAGCAGAGCTTCACAATCAAGAGTCTTAGATACGCAGAGTAAATCATGGATAAATACGTATCTCAATCATGATTGTGTGCCACCCAATCATGATTCTCAGATACGCAGAGCGATCATGGATCAATACGTACACGCAGAGCAGCTCTCAAAGGGCAAAGACACCCGATATACGCGCCAAAGGCTTCATGTATATCGAATGTGGTCCCAAAGACCTTTTTCAAATAGCATGGCTAATGAACACATGGAGTTTAACAATATCAAAATACACATGTCATAATCTCATATCATTATCAAATAAAACTTATTTTTACTTCACAAGCATTGTTCCCCAAAAATATTTTTGTATAAGATATTACTCCATCTCATATGAAATCCTTGAAACATATCATAAATACTTTTCATAGCGCAAGATATGTTTCAATAATAACAATAATAATATTTTCTTGAGGTAATACCATAAATAAAAGAATTAACATACAACCTTTTGCTATGTTGTAAATTTACCCACTCACCTTGTACTTTATCACTTCAAGAAGGTTTATTAAATTTCCTCCCTTTCACTTGCAACTTGATGTTTTCCTACAAACATTAATGTCTTTTTACTTCTCAATCACTAGTAAGGTAATATGCAATGCCATGCTCATGATGTATGAATGTTTATGCACCCTAAAATGCATAGAACCTCCTCTAATATCGATTTCTAACTTAAGACATTTATATTCATAAGTTATTCTACACTTACAACTTTTTAATTCTCCAAAGCTTAACTAAGTGCTGTTTCAGGCAATAATTCATAACTTCTTAACCACATAGGAAAATTTTATGATTCTGGATTAATTAGAAACTAGACATACTAAGATTTTCAACCCCAAATATCACTATCAAATTCTAAGTGAGTAAGTTAGGACATCCCAAGCAATCTGACCTAGGGTTTCTACCATGGCAGACTGTGTGTCATTGAAATATTGATTTATATGTTTCTTCATACTTGTCCATTTAACTAGAACATAATTTTTCTGAAAACTAGTCTTCATTAGTATTTTGTCATAAAAATTAGAGAATTTAACTCGCTATATAGACTTATAACAAAAATAGTTAATTCGGATCATAATCTGTCAATGTCCTGGAATATGACAGAAGCATCACTATGAAATGAAAAATTCATTTCTCCCAAAATACAAGTTCAAATAGGATGATTCCACCTCTCACCGAACCCTTGGAATGTCTATTTAAGCATAACCAAATTTCAAACCCTAATTCACTCTATTATAACCGTGTCCTAATTTACAAATGGAACTTGTATCGGACTCGGGACAGGATGAGTGACTTGCGAAGGTAAGTTCATCACTTCCTCTATAAAACTCCTATTTAGGTGATTCCAGAGGCCATGGAAAGCTAATTTCGAATGGATGAAATACAAATTTTCATAATTTATGGTTTGTTTATACCAAGTACTGATTCTCTCAATCAGAAGAAAAATTTCCGGATCAAAACTCACATAGAACAGCCGATGTTTCCGATTTTTTCCAGGTCGGTTCGCTCGAGTTCTTCCTCTAGTAATTTTTCTACGATGAAAATATGATGTTAAGTGGCTTATATATTTTTTTAGTCTTATGACGGTTTAAAAAAATATCTCTTTGAGCAGCTCTCACATGTCTGCTTCAGCTGGTTGGAACTTAAGTGATGACCAATCACATTTTTTTGTCATAGCTAAGTGTTTTAACCCTAATTAAGCTTATTTAATTCTATTTAAACATATATATTATAATATTTAGAAATTTTATGATTTATTCCTAATAACCCTATATAATTACTTTGTAAAGTTTATCGATAATTAAGTAGTCATTATGCACTAATTAAAATATTAATTACTATATACAAATATTACTAAATGGACATCCAAACTAACTTAGTATATTACTTAAATGTATGATTATGCATAAATGATGTTTCTAGGACACGTCCGTGACACTGTCCATATGAAAAAAAATAAGTAAAAAAATATTAATTATCTAATCTCATAGTTAATCATGATGGGAAAATCCGAGAACAAGGAGAGAAGATCGCAGAGAGATTGCAGAAAAATAGAGGAGACACACGAAATTTACCCAGGTTCACTCTTGAGATGAGGGCTACGTCCTGCAAAGAAGTTCCACTATATCGTTTAGGTTTTCAGCCGCCGCCCCAAAATTACATCAGAAAATTAGACTATTAATAGCCTCTCCAAACCGGGTTTAAAAACCCAAACAAATAGAGAAAAAACCTAATCCGAATCACACGGGCCGACTAAACAAAAGCCCAAAACCCGTCTAGGTTTCAGGACCGCCGTCGGGGGGCGGGGCCCCCTGAACCCCCCCTTTCATTCATACGTCAGCAATACTATTAATTGGGTAATACTTAGATTCCCCTAAGCTCACGTGGGCGAACCCGGTGTGAGAAACAAGGGGCCCTGAAGTATTCACCAACTCTAACATTCTCCCACTTGGTGGATACTTCACACCAATGAGAGCCTTGCCAGCAACATTCTTATTCAATCCGACAGCAGTAGAGCACCACTCAAACTTTACACCTGTAACTGCTTTAGTCAGAAAATCAGAACTATTCTCTGTTGTATCAACCTTTTCAAGCTGAACCTCTTTCTTTTCCACCTTTTCCCGAATAAAGTGGTATTGTATGTCAATATGCTTTGTGCGTGAGTGAAATGCGGGATTCTTAGCTAACTGAATAGCACCTTGATTATTACATCTCACTTCTATAGCACCTTGCTCAAATCCGAGCTCCAAACACAACCGTCGTAGCCATATGGCCTCTTTTGCAGCATGAGTAAGACCCATATATTCTGCTTCTGTAGAAGAAAGTGCTACCACGCTTTGTCTCTTGCTCATCCAACTTAGTGCAGCCCCAAATAATGTAAAAATATATCCGCTAGTGGATCGTCTACTATCAATGTCTCCACCCCAATCAGCATCTACATGGCCCACAATATCAAGCATTTTTCCTTTCCTTGTACCTTCAAAACACAACGAAAAATTTGAAGTTCCACGAAGGTACCTGAAAACTCTCTTGATAGCATTCCAATGTTCCCTGCCTGGGTTAGACATATATCGACTCAAGACTCCCACTGCTTGGGCTATATCTGGACGCGTGCACACCATGACATACATCAAGCTGCCACTGCACTTGCATATGGCACACGATCCATCTCTTCAGCTTCTTCATCCGTCGGCATTGCTCTGCAGAAAGTTTGGTTCCTAGAGACATAGGAGTACCCACTGGCTTGCAGTCCGACATGTTAAATTTCTTCAAGACTTCTCTTATGTACTTCTCCTGTCTTAGCCACAACTTTCGCTTCTGACGATCCCTTCTAATCTGCATATCCAAAATAAAATTCGCTGGCCCTAAGTCTTTCATCTCAAACTTCTTGGCCAACAAACCCTTCACTGAATTCACCATCTTCATACTGTTTCCAATCAGCAACATGTCATCCACATACAATGTAAGAATGACAAACTGATCTCCAACTCTCTTCACATAAACACAATGATCTGAATCTGAACGTACAAACTTGAGTTCGATCATGTACGTATCAAATTTCTGGTACCACATCCTTGGCGACTGCTTCAATCCATACAGAGATTTCTTCAATTTGCACACCAGCTTCTCTTTACCTTGAACCTCAAAGTCTTCTGGTTGTCTCATATATATCTCTTCCTCCAAATCCCTATGAAGGAATGCCGTCTTCACATCCATCTGTTCTACCTCAAGATTATATGCTGCTGCCAGAGATAGAACAAATCTGATTGAAGTCATTTTCGCCACGGGAGAAAAAATCTCATCATAGTCGACTCCCTCAACCTGAGAGTACCCTTTAGCTACCAGTCTTGCCTTGTACTTCTCCACAGTCCCATCCGGTTTCAGTTTTCGCGTGAATACCCATTTGCAACCAATTGCCTTTCTATCCTTAGGCAATTGACACAAGCTCCATGTTTCATTCTTATCCAGTGACTGCATCTCATCTGCCATAGCAAGCTCCCACTGATTTGCATCATCCATAGACCTTACATCTTTTACAGAACTAGGTTCTTCTCTGATGATGCTCAAAGCATGAAACGAACTCAGAGCACTAAGAGAGTATCTCAAAGGTGCTCTTCTTTCTGGTGTTGATCTCCTGAGAACTAGTATGGTAGTACCAACATCTGGGTCTTCATCTGAATCTGCATCTTCAACTTCATTAACCGAGTCATCTTGATCCGGTTCTATAACAGACTCAACTGAAGTATCTTGTGCATCCACCTCTGAAAGTTTCAGAATCAGAATCTTCTTCAAGCACTACCACTTTCTTAGGTTCATCACCTTTTTGAACTTCAACTTGGGAACGTGATTCACGGAAAACAACATCCCTGCTGTAAACAATAGTCCTTGACTTTGGATTCCACAGTTTGTAGCCCTTGATCCCTTCCTTGTATCCGACAAATATGTTCTTTTCAGATTTACTGTCAAGCTTACCCCGCTTTTCCTTGGGTATATGAACATATGCGTCACATCCGAACACCCGAACATGAGACAAATTTGGCTTCTTCCCAATCATTGCCTCATAAGGTGTCTGATCCTTCATTGATGAGGTCGGTGAACGGTTCTTCAGGTAGTTTGCTGTGGCTACAGCTTCTGCCCAGAATTCTTGCCCCAATTCAGCTCAACTCAGCATACATCTGACATTCTCTATGAGTGACCGATTTAACCTTTCAGCTACTCCATTCTGCTCAGGTGTATATGGAGTTGTCTTCTGCCTAGCAATACCATTGTCCACGCAGAACTGCTCAAACTTATCTGAACAAAATTCACCTCAATTATTTGTACGAAGGACCTTGATCTTGCAGCTCAATTGATTTTCCACCAAAACTTTAAATTCTCGAAACTTATCGAATACATCTGATTTATTCTTGATAAAATAAATCCAACTGTATCTCGAAAAATCATCTATAAAAGAAACATAGTACCTGGACCTTCCAATAGATGGAGTCGGAGTTGGTCAAAAGACATCACTATGAATCAGTTCGAGAATCTTCGTTGCTCTTGAACCTGTGTGTTGAAAACTGACTCGGTTCTGTTTTCCATGAAGGCAATGTTCACAGAACCCGAAGCCCACAGAGCAATCCGGAACTCCTTCTACCATCTGACTTGATGCTATAATGGAGAGTCTTTTTCACTGATATGGCCTAATCTCCGATGCTACAACATAGATTTATTGTCTTCATCTTCTTTGGCCTCTTCAGAAATAAATCCGCAGCCCACAGATATTGTCTCTCCGAGCAACTTGTACAACGTGCCATAGAGAACCCCTCGTGCAATTATAATCGACCCTCTGATCATCTTGCACGAATCCTTATCGCAACTAAATATAACACCCGAGTCAGCCATTGTACCAACAGATAATAAACTCCTGCTCATAAGTAGTATATGCATCACATCTGGTAGAGTCTTCACCATGCCATCATTCATCCTCAACTTCACCCTGCCACGTCCAACAATCTGAACAGTAGTGTCATCTCCGAGCATGACATCCCCACCATTATACTCCTCATATTCACAGAACCAGTGTTTATGAGGCGTCATTTGGTACGAAGCACCAGTGTCGATAAACCAGACATTTTTATCTGACTGTGCCGTACATGCAGAAGCCACATACATATCTCCTGCCTCAGCCTCTTTTTTGTCCGAGGTTGACTCAGCTTCTTTCTTATGAACCGGCTTATTTTTGCAATCTCGCTTCAGATGGCCCCACTCTTGACATCTCCAGCATTGCACCTTCTTATCTTTACTCTTCGAACGCCCACGAGATTTGGATCTCCCTCTCTGATTTTGATTCCTTTCTGGTTGCCTTCCTCTGGCCGCCAGCGCCTCTTTACCAGAACTTGCCGATCCCTTTCTCCGTATTTTCTCTGATAGCAAGGCAGCACATACACTTTCATACGAAAGTTCTTTATCCCCACCACCAATCACGACAATCAGATTGTCCCATGAATCCGGCAGCGAACAGAGCAATGTTATTGCCTTATCATCATCTTGAAACTTAACACCGATTGATACAAGTTGACTGATCACCGTGTTAAAGTTATAAAGATGGGTAGAAAATGAGTCACCCTCCTGCATCCGAAGATTGTACAATTTTTTTCTCAGAAATAATTTGTTAACCAACGACTTACTTTGATATAGGGATTCCAACTTCCTCCACATATCTTTGGCAGTAGGTTCGCCCATCACATTCGTAAGAATTGAATCCGCGAGACACAGCCGAATCAAACCCTTCGCCTTTCTATCAATCCGATCCCACTCTTCGATCGCCTTTGGATCTGCCTGACTGGAGGAGGCCTCGTCCGCGACCTTCGCCGCCTCCATGCCTGGTCTCTCCTTCTCGATTGTCGTCCAAAGATCTCGATCACAAAGGAGATCCTCCATCTTCATCTTCCAGAGATCAAACCGTGTTCCATCAAATTTTTCTATCTCGATTCGCGATCCTCCTGACATCTCGAATAAACCCTAATTCCTCGAACAACCTGTGCTCTGATACCAATTGATGGGAAAATCCGAGAACAAGGAGAGAAGATCGCAGAGAGATTGTAGAAAAATAGAGGAGACACACGAAATTTACCCAGATTCACCCTTGAGATGAGGGCTACGTCCTGCAAAGAAGTTCCACTATATCGTTTAGGTTTTCAGCCGCCGCCCCAAAATTACATCAGAAAATTAGGCTATTAATAGCCTCTCCAAACCGGGTTTAAAAAACCAAACAAACAGAGAAAAAACCTAATCCGAATCACACGGGCCGACTAAACAAAAGCCCAAAACCCGTCTAGGTTTCGGGACCGCCGTCGGGGGGCGGGGCCCCCCGAACCCCCCCTTTCATTCATACGCCAGCAATACTGTTAATTGGGTAATACTCAGATTCTCCTAAGCTCACGTGGACGAACCCGGTGTGAGAAACAAGGGGTCCTGAAGTATTCACCAACTCTAACAAATCATTTAATTTTTTTTAGGTAAGTGATGGATCCTAATAGTCACCCAACTAATCCGATGCTCAAACGAAAATAGAAATGATATACCCCGATCAACATGAAAACTCTGAGTTCCAATCTAAAACTACTAGTGCCCAATGATTCAGGACATGACTCATTGTCCTCTGCTAACCATAGTTGTTTAAACCATCTAAGAGTTTTAGACTAGTAGTATAGTATTTTCTGATAGCGAAAAGATATCATAATATTTATATATTTTTAATATAGTAAGTTAATTTGTTGCGTAGATATCACTGCACGTTGAGTTTCCTTTTATTTCATTGTTAATAGAAAAAAAATAGATAAAAATATTAACCATCCAATAATTTTTTATTATAGATTGAGTGGATACGTTTTAAACCATGTCTTTTAAGTCCATGTATTTTACGCAACATAATAGATAATTCAAACATGCATGATAATAGGTAAATAAAGTTATATTCTTATTTGGATGCAGATAACAGATAATTCAACCACGTGCGTATATTAGAGTGCAATCACTGATTCATATTATTTATGTTTTAGACCATGATATTTCACCAATCTGATGACATAAAATAATGAAATTACACGGTGTAATCATATATTTATAATATATATGGCTTGGATGTCAATTCTGTAAATAGGTACGGCTTATTCTTTCTTCATTTGCAAGGTTGTCGAGATTTCTACTGAATTTTACGATTTTAAGATTTTATCTACGTTCTTAATTTTGGCCACGCGATATTACGCTAATGATTAGTCACATTCTATAAACGTCATAAGAAAATTGGACTAATAACATTTTATAAGATTAATTTTATAAATCTATTATTTTCTAAACCTAACCTGTTTTCCCATTAACCACTGCTTGTCTCTTTTCCCTTTTTCCCTCGCCGGACTCTTCTCCATCTCTTCTCATTTGGTGCCCTCGATCATTCCGAGTTGCTACAGAGAGATCCAAGCTTTGACGGTCAAGTGGGAGCAATGCCCTGATCAAAGCAGTGATAGCCTCCCGTGAGTGGCATCGTCCAAGTCTGACGACAACGACCTCCTACAATAGCATCTACCTGATCCAAGCTTCGATGGCCAAAATGGAGTAGGGTGTCCTAAGTGTGGCAGCAGAATCAAGCAAGAGGCATTGCCAGATCTGCAAGATAGTAGTTTGCGAAACCTGCGCATCTCCTTGCTTGATGACAGATTCCCTCTTTTGTTCTTTTTTTTCTCTTAATGTTCTTGTCCTCTTCAAATTAGTTTTAGAAATCCAACCTCCATGGTGACTACGGTGTGTGCTTTTTTGTGCCCCTTGCTCTGATTTTGTTGCTATGTCCCACAAATTTTATGAATGTCGAATAGTACATTAGCATATCCTCTTGCCTTCTTTCTGTTTGCTTAATTGTCCCAAACGTGGTGCCAAAGTGCAGTATTTAAATAAGGAATATGTTCAAAAATTAAACTCTTAGATAAAGAATGTGTATCAAGTTCTTTTGAACCACAATACCAGATGAAGAGGCAAATGAGCATGCACTTATTGCAACAAAGACGACATGCTTGAATCAGATACATTATTTTGTTTCCAATTAGTTTAATAGTGAAATGTGCATTTGTATTTAGCATGCTAATTAATTCTATATGGGTTTGTATTTAGCATTTGTAGTTCTATTTTGATTTACATGCTAATTAATTCTATATGGGTTGTTGCTTAAATAACTCTTTCTTGTATTTAGCATTGTAGTTCTAAATGATTTCTAGTCGAACGGCCCACAACGCAGAGGAGGAAAGATAGTTCGATCTGACAAAGATATTGGTTTAACTTCACGGCTGCCTTGTGATGGAGAAGTTTCAGCTTCTTCTCAACAAAATGCTAAAGACCTACAGGTTAGCTTTTCATGTCATCTAATTCCTTTTAAGAAAATCAATAAATGGTTTGAAATATAAACTGTTATATAATATTTAAAAAATAGAGAACAAAAGGCATGAAAGCAAGGGATGCTCGTAAGGCTGTCAAATATCCACATCGCGGTGGCACCAAATCTTTTCAGAGCCGAAGAAATGAATATGTCGGTTAAGATTTCATTTATATATGTATCAAAATTTATTTATTTATTCTAAATAAATTATTTCATTTATTTAATTTTAGATTCAAAAATTTAAGCAACTACCATATGACATTGAATTTTTCAAACAAATACGCTATCGAGACCTTATGCCAGATGGTTGGGTTAATCATGATGCTGCTGAAGCATATGTAAGTTTTTTATTTGATGAATATTTTTTTATAGATGATATTCCTGATTTGTCATAATATTTTTTATAGGATAAAATGGTTGAAATGCGTCTGAAGTCACAATCATCGGATGAACCCACATCTTCTAGTGACATTGTTGACAAATTTATGGGTGCTACTTTGAGGTCAGATTATTATCCTGGAAAAGGATATGGGCCACCTTCTGTGGGGAAATCCTCACAACGAAGAATCATGGAAAGTCAACTTGAACAAAAATTAATGGATGCCCGAGCTACCTATGAGTCAGAAATTGATGCTTTGAGAAAAATAAATCTGGAGCAACGGGATCAAATAAATGAGGTTCTTATATAATCTAAGGATAATTTTTTATTATAATTATGACTTCTGTTTTTTTATTATGCAAGCATTTTATATATATCTTTGAGCTTTATCAGCTTTTGTGGGCCATGGAAAAAGTCATACAAAGTACTTCTAGCACTTCGAAGGAGGTGGTGTCAAACGAGAAACAAACTTAGAAACTAATTGAGGTATGCTAACTTTATATTAGCCATTGGATCTATAACATAATACTGCTATTGGTATGGATGTTTAAAGCAAAAGCATGTATCTTAACATAATACTACAATTGGTAAATGTTAATATGAAGTTTGGATAATATGCACCTTCTGATCTAACTTTGAGCTCTGGTTAATTTATTTCAGGATGTTGCTCAAGTTCTTTTTGGTAAATTTTCTGTTTGGCTTATTATTCATGTTGCAGTGGACTAATTGTTTTACATGATTGCATTATGCACAAAACATGTGAAAAGTTAATTGAGGATGCTCTCAAGTTCCACAGACATGTCAACAATGTGTTTCGAAAGGGGGGAGGGGGTAAAATACCAATATTTTTTGTTTTATTAGTTTGCTTTAAGTTCTTATTAGATATATTATTCATCACGGTAGATTAATTCTTCAATATGGTTGTTATACAGGAATCAAATGGAAGGTTAAATGAGGATGTTGGGAAGTTCCAAATGGAGAAATTTTCTGCTTATATGCTACATGAGGAGGCTAAAAATAGTGAACTTATTCATGTCATTACCCTTGTAATATACTTAATTGATTCTAGTCATGGATATGCAACATTAGTATTGAGTTTGATACAATTGTTTGCATTCACGTACTTAGAATGAATTCAGTTGAATTGAGGTGTTAATATCCAAACTTTAATTCAGTTGGTTCATTTTAATCAAATAAATCAAATGTGATGGCACATAAAATTGTATAAATGAATTTATTAAATATTATTTGTTTTCTGTTACATTAATTTTTTGGTTACATTATTGATATTTGCTTATAAGTGACGACTCGACAACATTAAAAATATATCACTAATCAGAATATTTTATATGGAATATCTTTATTAACTCATAAATGGCACCGCATAAACTAAATAATTTATTTTTATATTTTGTAATTTTTAAACATTATTCCTATTTATTTATTATAACATTTTTTAAGTGTTAGTAATAATACTTTTAGTAACGTTTATATAATTTGTTATTTCACACACTGTAACGTTTAAACGTTACATATGTTATATATTTTGTAACTTTTAGACGTTACAAAAGAACAAGGTTTTTGTAACGTCTATTCTTTTAGTGAAGTTCATGGAAGGAATGTTACAAGTACATTTTGTAACGTGACTTCTGTAACGTTCACTAGTAACGTGTATTAAATGTGATTAATATTATTCTGTAACGTTTAATTGAATATTTGTGACGTTTATTACACATTACTGAAATTGAATTTTCTTGTAGTGTTATGATTTTGTCCGATCCTTAATATAATTACTTAAATATTAATTAAAAATATATGTATGGTAATAAGAATTAATTTATATGAAGTTCAATATATTTTTGTTCATTCTTAATATGTTTTGATATAATTTAACTTAAGAATCGATAAAAAATGTAAGTATAATTTATTTCAATATGAAAAATTTGTTAAAAATATATTATTTTATTATTATTTACGATCCTCAATTCGTTCTTATAATTTTCGATCTTATGACCCATTCGATGTTATATAAGATCTCGATCTTGACAATCATTTGTATTTATCTTTTTTCTCTATTTTTTTAAATTTTCTAAATGATTTTATCCTCTTCTCATATTCTCTTTGCCCACTCCTTTACCCTCTCCACGAGACACGTACCACACTCCACTAATAATTATCCTCCCACCTAAATAATGTTATTTCTAATGTAGACTTCCTTCCCGCTCCATGTCTTGGCCAAAAAAGAAAGTTGAGGAGTCTTGCCCAAGCTTTCTTTCCTCCTCCCTTTCCTTTTTGTCTTTTCCTGACATTCCCTCTCCATGTCTTCTCTCCCCTTATCTTCTTCATTTTGTCTCTTCTTCTCGTTCATCCTTCTCTCTCCCTGTCAGCACATGACGTTCTAGGTTGCATTCCTTGCCTTCTTCCTGGCAAACGTTGCACACTTGTAGTGTGCTATGAAGGAAGAATTATATCATAACCCCCCTAATAAAACGTGTAGCAAACCGATTCAAACAAAAAAGAAAGTTGACGAATCTTGGCCAAGCTTTCTTTCCTCCTCCCTTTCCTTTTTGTCTTTTCCTGACGGTCCCTCTCCATGTCTTCTCTCCCCTTATCTTCTTCATTTTGTCTCTTCTTCTCGTCCATCCTTCTCTCTCCCCGTCATTTGGGTTCCAAGGGCAGCAGCTCCAAGGCAAGGTTTCCTTCTCCTCCAAGGTAGAGGACCAAGGGTTGGACCTCCTCCCGAGTCCTTCCTCCTCTTCCATTTTTCTCCTTTTCACTCTCTCTCGCGCCCGTTTCCCTTCTTCTTTGGCGCGTGGAGAGCAATGGACAGAGGGGCACCGCCGGCAACACTCCCAGGCGCGGGCAACACTCCCAGGCGCGGGCAACATTGGAGGGCAGTGATAGAGGCGCGGACCCCCAGTGAGGACGCACCGACGGACCGTGAAATCGTAGGATTTAAGGTGTGTTGTTTGGGATCTTCCTCATAGGTCAAGTTTCCATGAATTGAACCATTGATGATTCTGTACCTGATTGCATGCTCCACACTAATGACTTCTATGTTTGGTCGAATCTGATGCATGATGTAAACATATGAATTCGTGTTGAAACTTCTCATCTTTATAGATGCATGATTAGTACTGTACCTGTGTATTTTAAATAGTAGATGCTCTGTAGACTTATATTCGAAGTACTATTAACTTAGTTGGATCGTGCCGGTGATTGTGGGAGAAAACAAAATGAAAATGAAACTCGACAACAAAGAACCGGGCCCGAGTTCAACGTAACCCGGCCAGGGTCATGCCCCGAAGGATCGAGTTCTAACGAACTCGGCTTGAATCTGCCATGGATGATGGAGACCGAGCTCAGCTCAAATCAAGAACCCAGCCCGGGTCATCCTCGACCCAACCCGAGTTCGTCACGGGGAAGATGATCGGGCGCGATGCTCGACTCGGACTGATCAAGATCCTACTTGGCCCGGGTGTAACCCGACTCCACCCGAGTTCTGCTTGGAATTTTTTCGAGGATGATTTTGTCGGAACGCGGCCCAAGTTCCACTCTTGCTCGGTCCGAGTTCCAACCAACATAACCATGTTTTCGACTATTTGGACCCCTAATTTACATGTTGGATCCCAAATCATTTATCAATGTTAATCACTGCTCATTAGATCATTGTCTCACCCTTCATGATTGCACCGAACCCATGGATTGATATATTGATGTGATTGCGTCCCTTTAACAAAGTATGAACAAAGAATGAGTACAATCCTTATGAACTTTCACGGAAGATGAAACGAACAGCACTCAAGCTCTGCACGTACTAGTGACTCGGCTCGGGTTACTCCCAACCCAGCCCGAGTTCATCGCGGAGAAGACGATCGGGAAAGTCGAGACTCCCGACCCAATCGCTCTCTAGACCGGCCCGGGTATGAACCACATCCGACAAGGGTTCCCACTCGGTTTGTCCGAGATTGATTTTTGTCGGAACTCGGCCCGAGTGCCACCTACGCTCGCCCGGGTTCTGACCACATGAATGATGATTCGATGATTTTCAACACCTGATCCACGTACTTGATACCAAATCTGCTTAAAAAGGTTAATCTTGACTCTTAGAACAATATTTACTCCGGTATCCTCCTACCAAACTAATGAATTGTTATGCTACTAGATCATGTTCCTTCATCGAAGCATGAATAAAGAATATGAATGGCCAAAGGATGAATGAAAGGACTTTGTCCTTAAGAATATGAACCATGCATACCAAGAAATGATAGCAACATGAATGTGTAAAATAAATGGACTATGATCAGGATCTCCGTATTGATCTTTATGAACTTTCACGAAGAATGAAATAACGACACTCAACTCTGACCCGACCCGGGTATGACTTAGACTGGGCCCGAATTTTTGCTTGGTTATTCTGAGATTGATTTCACGGAACTCGGCCCGATTTCTACTCGTACTCGGCCCGGGTTCTGACCAACAGGACCATGACCTCCATGATTTAAACCTCTGATTTACATGTCGGAGCCCTAATCGGTAAAAATGTTAATTATGCTCAATGGATTGGTAGTTACTCTTCATGACTAAACTGAACCAATGAAATGTTATGTCAATCTCCTCGTGACCCTTCATCCAAACGTGAATATCGAATGACCATGATCGATATGAACTACCATGAAGAACGATTATGAATCCCTATGAGTGTGAATGCAAATGATGAATATGAATGATGAACAAGAACAATGAACAAGAAAACGAATAGGAAGAAAGAGGTTGATGCCTTAAAATGAAATGCATGCCAAGTTATTAGTATGATGATGCGTAATTTGAAGATAGCATGCATGCACGAGGTTCTGAGGATATTTTGATATTAGAATTATGACAATAAGGAAGTAGTTGATGCCAAGACATGTTACTAAGATATAAACGCTTGCATGTTATCAAATGATGCATATATTAGATGATTTCTAAGTTGGAAAACTGATGACACATAAATTGCTTAGTCCCCTGTACTGGGAGTTCTCCCACATGTATACATGCTTAAGGTTGTAGAAGTCGGGTTATGATTTGTTGCTTTGATAACGAAATTCTTAATGTTAGTATTTAGAATGATGAGGATAGACATGTATAAAGTTATGATTCTTGTTCAATTTTAATTATACTCCTCCCTTTTAATTTCTACACCTTCTAACAAGTTCTATAAGACTTTGTTATCATTATAAATATTTAGTTATAATCTTTATCATTATATAATGAAAACTATTGTACTGCAAGAGACAAAGACAGGTATGAAAATAAAATCTGTCAGCTAAGAGATCAGCTAATCAACATTAAAAGTTACAGATATAATGTTGGAATCCAAGCCTCCAAGGTAAGTGAGCAAGACTAGAGTTTATTATGACTATGCTCTTGATCTGATTTTGGATGTGGAATCTTCTCATAGTAAGCTTCTTTTTAATGTGAGTATTTAGATTTCTCTTAGCATTTATATTCTATCTATTTCTTTCACACTATTTATACAACCTTCCTAGCCTAGGAACCTCGTGCCATGGCTGAAGAGCGAAGATAATGCATACCTTTAGGCTTCAGAATTCATATATCTCACTGTAGGTGAAATGTCATTAGCTATCTCAATATTATGCTTCAATTATGTTCTTCAGCATACTGCAATAAGCATCCTTTATTTTTTTATTTTAGATCATCATAAAGGACATCATCACGATCATGTACACGACTCTGATGTGATAAGTGTTAGCATAGTTTATAAGAAATTGAGGGGAGCTTGGATCTTCTTGAGGTAAGCTTTGGAATCTGGATTCTGTTCGAAGTTTTAGCTTCCTATTCAAAGTTTCAAATCAGTGGAGCCTATTACTTTTATTGTGGAATTTGGCATATTTTTAAAAAATCTATTTACTTAATTGTTATTGTTCTGATTTCAGATCAATGAATCAATGACTGGCATATACACTACACAACATGAAGAGTGTTATCTCTGTCAATAAATCTATTTTATCTACCGTTCCTACTGATGACTCGTCCACTCCTCTTGTGAATCTGCAAGCTCCGGAAGGCGCACATGAATTTACATCGCTATGAAGATTCTCACTTGGAATTGTAGGGAGCTTTTCCATCGAAAGTTAGAGATATGTTTAAAACCTCATTATTGCCCATTCCTCTAATTTTGTAATTTTAGTAAATTTTAGTAGAGTCACGTCGATTTTGTAAAGTCTAAACAGGTTATTCGCTGCCTTGGGTCATCTTGGTCTGGCATCTTCTACGAAGGGAGATCTTGAAAAGGTAATGTTTGGACAAAAAAAATTTTCCATCATCCCATTTTGAGGACTCACAGAAATACCTCGGATAGTGTCACAATCTATTCTACGTACAATAATGTGTTGAATTACTTTTTCTTAGTAGGCATAATCCATTGGACATAGACCTAATTTTTCAATTTTTTTTATTCCTTATAATTTTTTCCATTTTTGGTGGTATCAAAACTCTGCTATGCCTGGATATCTTATCAGTTTCCCCAAGAAAATAAACATCTCCAGAGAGGCCATGATAGGACTCACCTCCAATTCCGTTTTACATGTTGTTGTCTCTTGCGATAATTTTTATTTCCTGTTGTCATGTGTTTATGCTAGTCATTTACCTTTTGATAGAAATAATTCATGGAACGTGTTAAGTCAAATTAACTCAAACAATCTTCCTTGGGCATTAATCGGAGATTTCAATTGTATTTTGTCATCTAATAACAAGCATGGGGGGAGGGGGTAGTAGTAACCCTTTTAGGTCT
This sequence comes from Pontederia crassipes, assembly GCA_030549335.1. Lineage (NCBI taxonomy): Eukaryota > Viridiplantae > Streptophyta > Magnoliopsida > Commelinales > Pontederiaceae > Pontederia > Pontederia crassipes. The sequence continues at coordinate 11,847,826 of JAUKPH010000017.1, forward strand.
ACTAGATCGACCTCTCTTTTTATTCAAACTCTCTAAAAACCCCTTTACCTGGCCAAATAACTAATATGGTCATTATCGGATCCTATGTAGGCTTGACCATATGATGGTCAATCACTACTGGATCGACGCCTTTCCAGGCCTTGAGCTCCTCACATGTCCCAATCCTCTTTCAATCTGACCTCCAGTTACCTCGTCATCGTTCCTCAAGTATGAGAAATTCTGGTTTCTCTACCTTGAGGTTAAGGAAATAGTCAAGCACCATTGGACGTCTCCATCCAATTAGGGTTCTGTTCAAAAGGCCCTCAAGGGTATCCGAGTAGACACTCTACGTTGGAATCATGATGTCCTGGGCAAACTTGAGGTCCATGCTGAGGAGGCTCTTGTCTTCATCTCGCACCTAGACCTTGACTCCTTCCAAGGCCTTTCTAATGCTGATCTCGCCACACTTAGAGCCACCTATCACCTCCACGCTGCCCTCCTATGGCAAATAAACATCAACTGGAGGAGCAAGGATTGAACGACCTGGCTCCTCCACAAACAAAACCTAATTCGAGAAGTCCAAACAGACTCTAACGGCTCAATCACTCACCCTAACCTCATCCAACAACATTTTGTAGATCACTATTAAACACTTTGAACCAGACATCCCTCTTAATCAATGGCCTGCTATGCCATCATGCGCCCCTAGGGCTGAGCACGATTATCCGATTCACTATAATAGTTGGTTAACCAACTAAGTTTTTAACCGATTAACCGAACATAATTATTCAATTTAATTTTGGTTCAGTTAACGGATAAAAAATTTGTTAACTGAAATCAATTGGTCGATTATGATTAATTAATCAAAATTTTGGTTAAAAACTTAATTAATCGATAATTATTATATTTATTTTTTGTATTACTTTTTTTGTAAAAACATGTTATGTGTATATGAATTTATATTTTTATTGTTAAATTTGATTTGTATCCAAGTTATCGAATGATTTGTATCTTATTATCATGTTCAAATTTGATCTTTATTTTCTATTTTAAATACATATTTAATTTTTACTTTAACATATTTTTGTATTTTGTAAATTTTATAATAATATTTTTATTTTCGATTAAAATGGTGAATTCATCAAACCGAATTGAATTTTTTTAGTTTACCAAATTTTTCGGCCCAGATAATGGTTGAAAAAGTTTTGATCGATTCGGTGAATTAACCGAATTATCTGGTTGGTTAATTAATCGAACCGACCATTGCTCTCCCCTATGCGCCCCACGCTCACACCATTCCTCACCAGCCTTATTACCTTCGAAGAGGTTCGTTCTTTCGTCCGTTGGGGCAAGCTTCGGGCTAGAAGGATTTACCATAGACTTCTATCGCACCAATTGGGACTGTTTGTAACGACCTTAGGTCTAAGGATCATGATGGTCTCATTGAATAGTCTCACATGGGCAAAACACAGAGGTGATCATGGGCTTCACTTATCAAGACATATTTTAAATTCGTGCGGGCCGAAAGCCCAAAGCGAATAATATCTCGATTGGGCCAAGGGTGTTACAGAATGATATGAGATCCAACTTCGAGTGCTCACTTGAGCTATGTGAGAAACACGGGCCATGGGCCAACACGGATCCCTCGCTCAATGAGGATGTTGAGATCTTTATGGGGGAAGATTGTAACAATATGAGGTCTACGGAGCAAGACGGTCTCAATGAATAGTGTCACATGAACAAAATACGAAGGTGGTCATGGCTTATATGTAAATACCTCTTTCACCTATCAAGACGTGTTTTAAATTCGTGCGGACTGAAAGCTCAAAACGAACAATATCTTGATTGGGCCGAGGGGACCTACAATTATTTTCACAATGCAAGAAGTTTTCCAAACAAACTAGATTCCTAGTTAATGGAGCAAAACAATTCTTATCTTCATCCCGAAAAAATGAACCCTTGTCCATAAGGGACTATTGCCCTATTTCTCTTTGTAACATCTTATACAGGATTTTCGCTAAAATGCTCGCCAATAGATTACGGCCTACCCGTGAGAAGGTTATCAGCCCCATGCAAACAACATTCATCCCCGGCCGTAGTATTCAGGACAACATTCTTATATCTCAGGAACTCACACATTCCCTCTCTTCGGGTCGCATAAAACATATGCTTATCAAAGTTGACATGGAAAAGGCTTTCGACAAAGTATTAGTGGAGAGCAATAATCCAAATCCTACACCTAATGAACCATCCTCAGCACTTCATCACATGGTTCAATCTCTGTATCTGATCCCCTATGTTCTCCTATGTGATCAATGGAAATCCTTCACCCTACTTCCCGGCCCACAAGGGTATCCGACAGGGCGACCCACTCTTTCCGTATATGTTCATCATTATATCTCAAGCATTCACTTCCCTAATCAACTAGCAAACATATTTTAGTAGTATCAAGCCTTTCAAGTGCAATAACTTCTCTCTCAGTCACCTCATTTTCGCTGACGATCTTTTAGTATGCATCCTTGCCACTCCGGCTAGCTCAAGTCGGTCCTTCAATCCTATGAACTTCTTACTAGACAACGTATGAACCCTCTAAAATCGGCAATCTACTTTCCCATCGGGCTCTGTCCTCATAGAAGGCAATCCCTAACTATGTGCCTAGGCATCCAATCGGGCACGTACCTTTTTCACTTACCTAGGTGCCCCATTTCTCCAAGATATATTCCTACCAAACATCAAACCTTCATTGTCAAGCGCATCACCACTAGACTCAGAGGCTACGCCGCCAACTACTGAGTCATTCCAGGGAGGAGAGAGTGCCTATAGACAAATTGTAGTGCCTAAGAAATATGCACTACTCTCATCAAGTCGACTCTCTCTTCGATTCCCACCTATTTTCTAGCCACTATATATTTGTCCGCATGAACTCTCTCCTCCTTGGGGTAGCTCAATCGATCATTCCTCTAGGACGTTGGAAATGGTCGCTATGCATCCCATCTCATCCGATGGTCAATAGTAGGAATCATAAATCTCCACCTGATCCTTGCTTTTTGCTTGAAGAATCCTTAGCCTCTTGAATAAATCGCCATCTCCATGGGCACGTTTTGTCTTAGCTAAGTATGCACCACTATGGGATTGGCGTCAATCCTAGACTCCGTTTATGATCTCCATCCTAGTTTCATCAAGGCTATTAGATTAGGTTTGATTTTCGTCCTTCATGACCAATGGTTGACCCATTTTCCCCTTGGCATAAGTTCAACTTACTTAAACATGGATATTGACATTAGCTCTCTCAAATCACATCTTATCATAAATCACAGTTGGAATACCACCCTTTGTCTCATATCTTTGATGCCTCGATTTGTGATGCCATTTGTAGTATTCTTATCTCCTGCACCGCATGCATGGGTTTGGGCAAATGATAACCATGGGCTCCCAAATGCCAACGCAGTTTACAAGTTCGTGTCCTGGCAAGCTTTGTCGACTAACTTAGATGGAGGGTAACCTTGGTCCGTGAAATGGAAGATTCAGGTTCCCTCCAAAAATTTTTATTTTCTTTGGAAGCTTCTCCGTAGCCGTCTTCCCACCATGGACTACATACATAGATTTGACTTTTCAGTTGATCCACTTTGCTCCCTTTGTGGCCTTGCTTTAGAAACAAACTCTCACTTATTCTTTTCCTGCTTTGTCGCCCTTCAATTATGGAATCTTTTCTAGCAAAAGCTCTACTACAATTTCCAATTCTCCTCCTCATAGGATTCTAGTTCTTGGCTCCACGAGGGAGCCACTTTGGATCAGCCTTCTAGAAAGAACCTTCTCTCAATTTTGTCTTATTGCTTATGGGGTATTTGGAACTTGAGAAATGACATCCATTTTTAGTCGAGGCATGCAACCATCAACGTGGTCTGGGAAAGAGCTTTAACTAGTTTTCATGAATTTTGTTTTGCTGCCACCCACGCCCCTGAGGCATCCTTCCCCCATATCCACCAAGGATCTAGTGGAAGCCCCCTTCCTCAAATTGTATTATGCTCAATTCGGATGGCTCACTCAGTCATGCCACCAAGGAAGATGGATATGGTTTCATTTTACGCTCTCATTCTAGTGCTTTCATTTTTGCAAGAGTTGGAGACCTGGCTGGTGACACCATTCTCTTAGTTGAATCTTGGGCGCTACTCCTTGGAATCCAAGCGTGTGCAAACCGTGGCTTCACTCATATCAAGATCTGCACTGATTTGGAGACCTTAGTATAAATTATCAGCCGCACGCGTCATTGTCCGTGGCGCATTGATGCGTTGTAATTGTAACAATAAAATTTGCTAGCAAGTGCACTAGTCGCTCAAGTAATATAGTAAAAAGGAGTAAGAGTGTCGAACCCACGAGGAATATTATTAATTCAATATCTGAATTTATAAATTAATAAGAGAGGAAAAACATGGATTTTTGGAAAGAGGGTTTATGAAAATAAAATAAATAAAATAAGATAAAAATAAGATAGTGGTGTTGAAGTTAGGCCTTAGGATGAAAATAGATCAGGATAAATATTTGAACCATAAAAGATAAATTTAATCTTTAAAGATGGATTAGAGTCTCCCTAAAGTAATCTACCATGATTAACTTGTGGTCTCCACGACTGGCATCCCTCAATTTAATCATATAGAACTATCTTAATTTAATAAGAATTGAAGTCTCCACGACTGGTACCCCCAAAATCGTATTAAAATTAAGATGCATTAAATTGGATTCTCTAGACTATTAATCACTCAACAAACTGGTATAGATTAATAGACCACACAAACTTGATTCTCCACATACTAGTTATCAAATTTATGTCAATTATTAATTCCAAATAAAATCAATTATAATTAGTATAATAAATTCTGAAATTAAACACTCCACAAACTGGTATAGCCTAATTCGGAAATTTAATTAACTAATATAAAAGCATTAAGCACAATTAATAATTGATCAGAAAAGATTAAAACAAATAAAGTAGGATCCAAATATTTCCCTTCAATTAATAATCTCCTAAAATAATAATCTTAAAAACATGGAGTTCATCCTAGAAATTCTGGAGAGATAATAACAAAATAACAATAATAATCGAAAGAATTACACCCAAAATAGAAGTAGAGCTCTCGAATTGGGCAGACAGTCGGGCAGCCTCTCGGACTTGATCAGGGTCGCGATCAACCTCCAGCCGTCGCACCTCTCTCCTCTTGGTCGTAGCCTGCAGAGCTCACGACTCGCCGTGGAAGAAACCTGAACTTCAGAGCACGAATTGAAACTATGGATTCTTCACGTATTTATAGGGTGCGGACGACTTCAATTTGATCTCGGCCGTAACATCGTACGGTTAACTTTAAATTTATAAGATAAACTCGGCCAAAGATAAATTCTTTTATCATTACGCCCAAAGATAAATCATTTTTATCTTTACTCCCTTCGAGTCTCGGCCGTAATGAAAATATTTTATCTTTACTCCTTTCCATTACTCCCAAAAGATCAAAAATCCTTTTATCTTTACGCCTTCAAATGTCTTGTTACGCCCAAAGATAAACTCATTTTTATCTTGTTACGCCCTTCATCTTCATGCCATTACGCCCTCCGAATTTCGGCCGTAAGGAAGGACGAGACTTCGGCCGTAAGGAAGGACTTCTCCTGTTACGCCCAAAAGATAAAAACATTTTATCTTTACGCCTTCAAATGTTAGCCGTAACGACTTGGGTGTAAAGCCAAATCTCGGCCGTAAGAAATAATTTCTTTGAATTTCGGCCGAGATTCGAATTTTCCTGCAAAGAATTATCAAAATATAGTTAATCCATCCACAATTAAAATATTTAGAGAATTTAATAATTAAAATTGATAAATCCGGAATTATGATTAGAAGTGACTAAAAATGATGCATGCCATGATCAAATTATAGAAAATTTCATTAAAATAATTAACTAAAATATGTTATATTTTGCATGCATCAAACTCCCCCAAGCTTAAAGTCTTGCTTGTCCTCAAGCAAAAATTCAAAGCAAGGCTCAAGAAAGTTTCATCATAGCCGCCACATTGTCAACTGATTAATTTTCTCACACAATTCATCTGCACACCTACTTCTCAGCATCTTATCATTTTCCATGCACTTAGCTTCATAAAAATTCTGAATGCTATACAAATTTAAACAATCTCAAATTCAGCCTTGCAGAAAAAATAAATTGTCTGTCAAATAATAGCATTAATATTGAACATATAAGTACTAATTGAGCTTAAAACTTTTTCTTTTTCTTTTCATTTTTCAATTTTATTTTCAATCTTTTCAAAGTTCTTATCTTCAAGCAGGATTGCACAAGGAAGTCCATGTAGCGGGCTTTGGACTGATGACTCCCAGACCAGATGGCCTTAGGGTACCAGGTGATAAAGCACCCCTCGAGTTTACTTGCCCGAACAACCAAGGTTCTGAATGAAGAGTTCGAACTTAGTCATGGTTCAGTACTCCTGTGCTTCTCCATATTCCACAAGATGGTCCATGTAGCAGGTTTTCGATCGACGGATCCCAGAGCAGTTGCCCTTAGGTCGCCAGGCATGAACCCCTACGGATCTAATTACCCGAACACACCTTGGTTCCGGATAACACTTTTGTACCTACACAACTTTATTCAACTTCTTTTTTATTATTATTATTATTATTATTATTTGTTGGGGTTTAACTAACCCTTCTTTTTTATAAGCTCAAAAAGTACTTGATATGGTCAATAATAAGTCTACTATTATCAAGACTTAAAAGAAATAAAAAGGCATGAATATGATTTTGTCGTCTAGTCATTCATAATTCTACTTAGCATAGGCACATAGTCCATAAGTTTGATACTAAAATAGCAAGTGATAAGAAAGAAAAGTATTCAAATTTCATCAATTAACGACATGTCTTTGAACTTTTACTTAAAGATAATTAAAACAGTAAGACAAGAGTTTGTTAGATGGTAGCAAAAATAAATGCATGCAATGATATTTTTTAGAAAATTTTCAAATTTTTCAATTTTTTAGATTTTTATAAATAGATGCAAACATAAGCAAATAGAAAGATATATGCAATGCATGAAATGCAAACTCCCCTAAGCTTGAACCAGACACTGTCCTCAGTGTTAGGCCAGCAAGGGAAAGAGTAAAGATAATATGGAACAGCTATAGAAATGAAAATAAAGAAAAGGAAAAAGATACAACCGGATTTATTGTCGGTGGAGAGATGCTCGGCCTTATATATATCGATGAAGGTGACAGCTGCAATTGGTCTCGGCCGATAATTGATGGATCTCGGCCGATAATGGATGGATCTCGGTCGTAAAAACTAGGCCGCAAATTTTTGTTGATGAAGATTAAGCCGTGCAATCTCGGCCGCAAGAAACTGGCCGTAATGGTGAAACTTCGGCCGTAAGGAGTTGGTTCGGCCGTAACGAATAGGTGGTGGAAGCTTGGCCGTAACGCACAGGTGGTGGCACTTTTGGGCGTAAGGAAGTGGCGGTTGGCGTTTGAGACTTCGGCCGTAAGAAACTGAGGCTCGGCCGTAATGGCTTTTCATTTGTCCGTAAGTCGATGAAGAACCTCGGCCATAAAAAGTAAAGCTCGGCCGAAGATTTAGATCTGCAAAGATGTGGAAGGGGTCAAAATTTATAGATGAAACTTCGGGCGTAAACTTACCTTTCCAACGTGAAGGGTCATGTCGTAAGAGCTTGGCCGATTGTCCGAGGTCTCTCCTTCCGCAGATGACTCAACAAAATAAAACTATTATCACAAAATAAATAAAAAGGATAAAAATAGTTCTGATTTATAGTCATCAGCTTGACTTAGTTCTGATGAAAATTTCACACATCATAGAGAGTGATCATAGAAAGGTTATGATAATAAGTGCCACCATGATAAAGTTTCAATCTATGTCCATTCACTTTGAGTCTTTGTTTTTTGTCTAATGATTCAATCTCAAAAGTTCCATAGGGTGAACAATTAATTATAACATAAGGTCCGGTCCATCTTGATTTAAGTTTTCCAGGAAATAATCTGAGTTTGCTATTATAAAGAAGTACTTGTTGACCAGGTAAAAATTCTTTATGTTTGATATGCATGTCATGTAAATTTTTTGTGCGTTCTTTATATAGCTTATTGTTTTCGTATGCATATTGTCTAAATTCATCAAGCTCATTTAATTGTAATAACCTTTCAGATTGTGATGATTTTAGATTCATATTTAAAAATTTTATTGCCCAATAAGCCCTGTGTTCTAGTTCTACAGGAAGGTGACATGCTTTTCCAAAAACTAATTTATAAGGAGAAGTACCTATGGGTGTTTTAAAAGCAGTCCTATATGCCCAGAGTGCATCATCTAATTTCAAAGACCAGTCTTTCCTAGATGAATTTACAGTTTTCTCTAGAATCCTTTTTATCTCTCTATTTGAAATTTCCACTTGTCCACAAGATTGGGCATGATATGGTGTACTCAAAAAATGTTTGACTCCAAATCTATTAAGAAGAGTTGACATTATTTTATTGCAGAAATGTGTTTCATTGTCACTTATGATAGTCCTAGGTGTTCCAAATCGAGTAAAAATATTTTTTCTTAGAAAGTTGGCAACTACCTTGGCCTCATTTGTTGGTGTGGCTACAGCTTCAATTATATCTTGTATCTCACTAGGACGTTTAGATCCCAGTACTGTCCCTCCTGCTGATTGATCGAGTTTGTCTTGATCTGCAGGTCGTAATCCATGGTAAAAATCTTCCATTACTTGCCATTTTGGAATTCTATTATCAGGAACTCTGGCCAGCAGTTCCTTATATCGTTCCCAGGCTTCATATAACGTCTCGTTATCGTCTTGAACAAATGCCCTCAGCTCCCTTCGATATTTGCCTGCCTTTTGTGGTGGACAATATTTTCCAACAAACTTTTCTACCAACTCCAACCAAGAATGAATTGATCCTGCAGGCAAAGTTTTAAACCAAGTGGAAGCTTTGTCACGTAAAGATTGAGGGAATAATAATAAACGAATAACTTCAGAAGAAACATTATTATTTCTAAAGGTGCTCAGAGTGGCAAGAAATTTATCAAGGTGATCATGAGGGTCTTCATGAAATCCTCCTCCAAATTGAGATGCTTGTATCATCCTCACGATTGCGGGATTTATCTCAAAATTATTTGCGTTAATATCAGGCAGCACGATGCATGATTCTCGGTCACTGTATCTGGCCGAGACATATTCTCTCATAGAAAGTTCTGCTTCATCTTCTCGCCGATTATTATATGGTGGAACCAGTTCATTCTGTTGCTCCAGTCTCTGATTGTCGCGTGCTTGTTCCGCCATTTTTCTTATATTTCTTCGTAATCGACGATAGGTTCTTTCAATCTCAGGATCAAATTCCAACAGTGGATTTGAACTTCTAGTGCGCTTATCAGAAAATTCCAGGATTGGTTGTGATTTAATTTTCAATTAGTACCTGCAACAACCAATTTTCAGTAAGATAAAAGAATAAAATAAAATATATACAAGAAGAAAGAAATTCAGATAATAAGTTACGAAAAATGAGTTTTTTACTAATAAAGTCTTTCGGCACGATAGAATTTGAAAATTCGTCATTAAAATTAATTTTCAGAAACTTTATTAAATTTTTTTCAGAAATAATCAGATTTTATAATCAGAAATAATCAAAAATTATTTTTAGAGACGAAATAAGATTAATATACTGAAAAGAAATAAGATTGATCGGCCGTAATTCAGAAATAGATTTACGGCCGAAATTAGATTAGTAATTAATCCGAGGCTCGTTCGTCCGTAAAAATATTGAAACAGTGTCAAAAGGATTCAACGTGAAGGCGTAAAAATTAGCATGGTGATGAATTATCTCGGCCGAAAAAAAATTGAATGAAATATTGCCAAATGACTCATTACGGCCGACAAAGATTATAGTTCATATCGGCCGTAAAACAATGAGAGGTAAAACATCAACACATATTAATCGGCCGAAAAGGAGTAAAATCCATGGATGATCCATTACGGCCGAGACAACTAAATCGCTTCGGCCAAAAACAAAGTCAAATCAAAAGTTCAAACTACTATCTTTATCCATTACGGCCGAAAATAAAGAAAAATCACAAATCAATTGGGTCGGAAGATGGCGTAAAAAACGAATGTTCAGAAATTTTACGGTCGTAAAAAGAAAACATGAGATCAATTCTCGGCCGTAAGATTAAATTGTCAATTAAGATGAGGTCACATCGGCCGAGATAACACGAGGCCGTAAAAAAAATAGGGTTTCGGCCGAAATAAAAATTGAATCATTACAGCCGAAAGTGAATTAAGTCAATTCCTTACGGTCGTAAAACAACGAAATCAGATCAAATAAAATGTTACGGCCGAGAATGAAAACTGATTCGAATAGGGCGTAAAAAATTTAAACCATCGATAAACCGGGCGTAACAAGTCAAATCAATATCCATTACTCATGGCGTAAAAATAACGTTCGGATAAAAATATTACGGCCGTAAAGATTGAAAGTTTAGAATTCAGAAATTATTCATTGCGAGGCCGTAAAATTAATAAAGCCGACATTTCAAATTAAAGTCGTAAATCCATAAGTCGACAATGTAATTTGGAAAAATCCAATCAGCGTCGGATTTTAAACCGAAAGTAGATAAATAAAAAAAATGTTGTGACCTTTATCTGCAAAAGAATAAAAATGTTAGTTTATTCACAAAAATAATTAAAACAATTAATACATATTTATAAAGAATTATTTACAATTTATTTACATCTCCTAATAATTCATAAAAATCAGAAATTAATTAATCAAATATTCCCCGGCAACGGCGCCAAAAACTTGATGCGTTGTAATTGTAACAATAAAATTTGCTAGCAAGTGCACTAGTCGCTCAAGTAATATAGTAAAAAGGAGTAAGAGTGTCGAACCCACGAGGAATATTATTAATTCAATATCTGAATTTATAAATTAATAAGAGAGGAAAAACATGGATTTTTGGAAAGAGGGTTTATGAAAATAAAATAAATAAAATAAGATAAAAATAAGATAGTGGTGTTGAAGTTAGGCCTTAGGATGAAAATAGATCAGGATAAATATTTGAACCATAAAAGATAAATTTAATCTTTAAAGATGGATTAGAGTCTCCCTAAAGTAATCTACCATGATTAACTTGTGGTCTCCACGACTGGCATCCCTCAATTTAATCATATAGAACTATCTTAATTTAATAAGAATTGAAGTCTCCACGACTGGTACCCCCAAAATCGTATTAAAATTAAGATGCATTAAATTGGATTCTCTAGACTATTAATCACTCAACAAACTGGTATAGATTAATAGACCACACAAACTTGATTCTCCACATACTAGTTATCAAATTTATGTCAATTATTAATTCCAAATAAAATCAATTATAATTAGTATAATAAATTCTGAAATTAAACACTCCACAAACTGGTATAGCCTAATTCGGAAATTTAATTAACTAATATAAAAGCATTAAGCACAATTAATAATTGATCAGAAAAGATTAAAACAAATAAAGTAGGATCCAAATATTTCCCTTCAATTAATAATCTCCTAAAATAATAATCTTAAAAACATGGAGTTCATCCTAGAAATTCTGGAGAGATAATAACAAAATAACAATAATAATCGAAAGAATTACACCCAAAATAGAAGTAGAGCTCTCGAATTGGGCAGACAGTCGGGCAGCCTCTCGGACTTGATCAGGGTCGCGATCAACCTCCAGCCGTCGCACCTCTCTCCTCTTGGTCGTAGCCTGCAGAGCTCACGACTCGCCGTGGAAGAAACCTGAACTTCAGAGCACGAATTGAAACTATGGATTCTTCACGTATTTATAGGGTGCGGACGACTTCAATTTGATCTCGGCCGTAACATCGTACGGTTAACTTTAAATTTATAAGATAAACTCGGCCAAAGATAAATTCTTTTATCATTACGCCCAAAGATAAATCCTTTTTATCTTTACTCCCTTCGAGTCTCGGCCGTAATGAAAATATTTTATCTTTACTCCTTTCCATTACTCCCAAAAGATAAAAAATCCTTTTATCTTTATGCCTTCAAATGTCTTGTTACGCCCAAAGATAAACTCATTTTTATCTTGTTACGCCCTTCATCTTCATGCCATTACGCCCTCCGAATTTCGGCCGTAAGGAAGGACGAGACTTCGGCCGTAAGGAAGGACTTCTCCTGTTACGCCCAAAAGATAAAAACATTTTATCTTTACGCCTTCAAATGTTAGCCGTAACGACTTGGGTGTAAAGCCAAATCTCGGCCGTAAGAAATAATTTCTTTGAATTTCGGCCGAGATTCGAATTTTCCTGCAAAGAATTATCAAAATATAGTTAATCCATCCACAATTAAAATATTTAGAGAATTTAATAATTAAAATTGATAAATCCGGAATTATGATTAGAAGTGACTAAAAATGATGCATGCCATGATCAAATTATAGAAAATTTCATTAAAATAATTAACTAAAATATGTTATATTTTGCATGCATCACGCATCTGAAGAATCCTAGCGGACATCTGAAATATCATGGACAGTCTTGCACTGTTGTATTTTTCCCAAGAACTTTGAACTCTAATTTTGGCTGCCAACATGGTGCGCATTTTTGGGTCGAAGGTCCCCCATGGCCTCGATAACATTTTGTACAACGACTCAATGCATGTTTAACTTCATAAAAAGAAATATTGTTTGCAGCCCTGGACTCCAATAATTGTAGCCTTTTTTGCTGATTGATCTGAGCAATAGGGGTCACATCAACAAATGGCAATAGTGAACTGATGAATAAGGGGCATATGATGCAGCAGTAGTTGCAACAACTTTGGCAGCAATTGTAGTTGCAGAAACAATCTCTTGTGCACCTTCATGAAGGTGAATAAAGTCCTCTTCAATTACAAATAGCTAAAGTTGCAATGTAATACCTCACATTTTTTACCAAGGATAATTTGGACTTTTGGTCAAACCCTCATGGTCTCCCCTATATAAAACCTCATATTCTTTTACCTCTTTTCTTCACCTAAATCTTTTGGCAGCTAGGTCTTGAGGAAGGAGAACAAGAGGAACCAGGAGGCGAAAGAAGAGAAAAGAAAAGAAGAAGAATCTAAGAGAAAGGTATGTAAAGGGATCCAAAATCCCTCTCTCCTCTCTTAATGATTTTATGAACGAATTGAGAGCATGAGGACACCATCCTCATATTGGATTGTGATAAGGATGTTTTTCATTGAAAGCATTAGATTTATGCCATTTGCAAGTATAGGATTATATCTATTATTTAGGGTTAATGTTCTTCATATTGTTCATAAATTGAAGTTTGAACCCTTCATCCAGGAATTGAATGCTTTTACATGATTTCTGATGTTCTTTTAGCCCTATATTGTTTAGAAAATATGCATATATCATCCATAATGTTATAAAGTGATTTCCCCAAAATTTTGGATAAAAAATTGTGTAAAATCGGATTGGGGGCGGCGTTCCATAGCTCTGTCACAATCCCATCATGTTTGTAATAGAAGAGCTGAGAAATCGGCCAATATCGAGCTTTTGTCACGCCCGTGATAGATAACAGTTTGCTCAGCAATACCCTCCAACTTCATTTTGTAACACCAATGATCTCCATCTTTTAACTCATTTTCACCCGATGTCCTCTTTACCGGGGATAGGCGGTCTCCCAGTTTCCCATCGACGTGGCGTCCATGTGACACTCCTCTCTCCTCCACGCAAATAGCATCCGACGTGGCATGCTCCGACGTGGCATCACATATTAAACCCTCTTACTTACCATAAGTTGACTCACTCATTGTTAAATCATTTCTTTATTTCCCCCTTTACCGTCGTTCGTGTGACACCTCCTTCACCATTCTAGTTACCTAATTAAATTAAAAAATAGAAACTACAATAATCTTTCTAGTTTAACTAAATACTAATAGTTGAATTTGAGAAATATGAATTTGTAAATTATAATTGAATATATTAAAATCACATAAAACTCATATCAATAGTTAAATATGTCACATTTGATTTCTTAACTTTAATTAAAATGATTTAATCATATGTACTTTGATGTAGAAATATATTAGTTATTGATAAGAATATATAAGTATTATAGTTTATCTTTATATATTATTTTATTACTATTCGATTCGACCGCCTGGGTTAATCGGTTTGACCGATCCAACCTGGCCCGAAGACTTATCCAGGTCGACGTCCGGTCCGGGTCTTACAACCTTGGGTATCGCTGAGCAAACATTAAAGTTGGAGGACATTTGGTGTAATTTTTCCTGTTTCCACTCGTAACTAAAATATGAAGATTGAGCGATCCTAATGATTGTTGATTGAAAAACATAATGAACCTAGTTGTGAATGATGTTATATGTTGACCCTCTATGGTCTTTATGAGATTTCCTCCGGAATGATCGTTACACACATCGACGATGGTGTGTCATTCCAATGTCGCCCTCATGTGAGAGTTCTCTAGAATGATCGTTACACACATCAGCAATAGTGTGTGCATTCTGACGTCGCCTTCAGACGAGATGGGAGCATTATCTCCAATGCTTAACTATCCTATTGAGATAGCAGTGACATAAATCGCAACTATCAAAAGATATAACGTTAAAAATGGTCAATGATCGGTCGAATGTAGTGATGTCCCACGAAAATGAAAATTTGAAAGGGTTATAAATCAACCCTAGGAATGTTATGGAGGCAATTATTATGGTGAGTGTACCTCACTTATGAGCCTATGCATTGAATTGATGATTGTTATGAATGTTCATACTAAATGTATAATGATAGCGATTACATATCTTTTCATGCTTTTATTTTATTGCATGATGATAAAAATGGTATGAATGAATGACATGTAGATCATATGTTAAGAATATGGCATGCATATTGTTCCCTTCTTATTATTGAAGATGATGATGCATATTATGTAGAAGGGAACAATATGGATGAATGGCCTTTCTCTTATTGGAAAATCCTACACCCTAAATCCGTACAGATAACTAAAGTATGGATGATGGCAGCTCAGCTCATGATGAGATGATTGCATACATGATCTAGGTTGTCAAGAGTCATGATGTTTTAGGCTCCTTTGACTATGGTTTTCAAAAGATATTTTAGTGATGACTATTAGATTACTTTTTCTCAATTCTATAACATTAATTTTAAAAAAAACATTAATTTTCATATTTTCATGAAGTCTTCCGCATTCAATTGAAAGATTCTTTTTTCTTATTTAATGGTTTATGTGTCTATTGTATTAATAAAAAATTATATTTTATTATAATTATGTGATGAAAAATGGGCCGAATAACCTAATTGCCCTTGACAATTGGGATGAAATTTCAGAGTGTTACATACAAGGTCATAACTAGAATCAAAAGTCCCCTTCTCTTGTGCAATCAAGTGCGCTTCGCATGCGATCACACAACGAATGATGTGCGTGCATGATGCATGTCAGGTCCATGGTGTGCTTTCGTGTTAGTTTATTCAGAGGTATTTATGCTGTGGTTACATGTTTTATTCCCCCGAGGTTCGGTCCGCAGTCCTGAGGTACAAGTGCACCCGTCCAGTGTTCGTAGAAAGTCTCGACAATTCGCTTTAAATTGTTATCAAAGTTTTTCTTATTTTTTTCTCGAACTTGTGATTGTCCCGAAAAATAATATTTGTTATTATTTTTGGGATATACACATCTCGGTTGTATGAAAAATTAGGGGTGAAAGTGGTTCGGGTCGAGTGATTTTTACGTTGAAAAAAAAAACCAACCTTTAAATTTCGGATGGTTTTTTAGAGCGTAAAAGATCATCCTAAAATTTTTTTCGAAGAAAAAAACCGACCTAGGCGGTCTCGGTTTTTTCGTGTCGGGACCTACTTAAAATAATATTTTTTAAAAAATTAATAGACATTAAATACATCGCAAACTATATTTACAAAAATTAATATATAACTCTAACTTCATGAAGAAATTAAACTATGATATTATCACAATATAATTTAAAATAATATAGTCAATTTTATACAAATTTTATTAAAATAGATTAATAACTTGATGATATTCAAGTTTAACTATGACATAATAAGTCAACAATATACTTAATCGAATAAATATGGATAAAAAATGTAAAACTTTGAAATATTATTTGAAAGTTGAGATAATATTTTAATTATAATATTTTATAAAATATATATTTGGTTCGGGTCGGTCCCTCTGATTTTTTTGGTTAGGAGCCCTAATTTAAACGGGTGGTTTTAATTATTCTAAAAAACCAACCTAATTTTTAATCGGAGTCCGAGTTTACAGTTTTTTCGGGTCGATCTTTTCAGTTTGGTTATGTTTTTCGGGTTGATAGGTTTTTTCTTACACCCCTATGAAAAATTAGGAAAAATATGTATTTTTGTTTGGGATTTTTTTTGTAAATTTTAAAATCATTCATGCAATTTAACACTATTCAAAGAAAATTATTTGTTGATTTAGCGCAATAACTAAATGATTTAGATTTGCATGCTAATTGCAAATATTGTCTAATAAATATGTTATCGTCTAATAAAAAATGTCTGAAATTTATTGTAAATAATTATTTTCCTAAAATTTTGATCATGTGAAAATTTGAATTTAAAATTGGTATGTCCAATTTTGTTAAGTATGATAACTTGCCTAAAATTTTCAAGTTGAATCGAAATTAAATAAATTGAATTAATTCCTTTTCAAAGAATTAATTAACATTTATGGTAATATTATTTTTCACTATGTTCTAATGAATGTTTCATGCAAGCCTATAAAAAATAATTAGTTGGTCTAATTATACAAACTATAGGTAATTAAATGATACATGAAATATATAGGTACTTTTGTAGCACTAAGGCATATCGAGATTCAAATATTCTTGGAAAGCATTTTTTGGATTTGTTTTTCCAAACTCATGGTTTTGATTGTTAATTTAAATTAAAACTCTTACTCCCACTCAAATTCAATTTACTCTTTTTATATTTAATCTTAATTTTAAATATTTTGTTTAAACAAAAGATTTTATTTACTAATGGGGTTGGGTGGAGTGGTAAAGAATTCCTTATCGCTTACTAGGATCGACCGCAAGCACCATTTGCCTCTTTTGGCGACACTCCAAGAAACAAGCCATGAAAGTTCAATTCTTTTCATCGTTCCTTTCATTCTTGCTTCACCGACTCATTGACAATGGACTTGCCGGGAGACAACCAGCGCTCAAGGACTACACAGTATGGAGACGCTGCGAGCAGTGACGCCGGAGCAGGGGTGCTGCCTGCCGGCGGCCTTGCCGTCGGGCCCAACAAAGTGGCTTCGGAGAAGGACGAAGGACTCGGCGTGGTGATGTACATGAGGTCGGGCTACGGGCGAGTCAACCCCGGAGGCCACCCGTTGCTGCATCTCTCCGAACATTAATGTATTGCTTTTATCAGCCGATGCTAACTGCAATTTTCCTTATGTGCCATCATGTTTTTCTTTTTGTCTTTTCGTTTGTGAATTATTTCTGCCCCCCTCTTTGCATGCAAGGAGAGAAGTTCTCTCTCTCTCCCTCCCTTCTCTGCATATTAGTTTTTTTTTATATATGTATTACATATGTATCATGCAACGCTGTAATGAACAAAGTCAATATGAATTGGCGGACCATTTCATGCTTTTTGTTGAGCGGTCAACCATTTCATGACTCCATTCACAATTCTTTCTATTTTTTTTATTTTTCCTAATTTATAGTTTTTATAAGTATTATCACAATATCATATTTAATTTATTATACCATTTAATTTTTTTTACCAGCGCTTTACATTACTACTATTATTAAATATCATATTAATACAATATTTATACCAACACTTGATATTCTCATTATCAATTTGTGTATTAAATTTTTAATGACATGATTAAATATTCATAAACATTTAATTCTTTATGTTACACTGTTTTTTAAAAAAAAATTATAATACTGAGTAGTTACATATAAATGAATTCTTAATTAATATTTATTAAATTTCACATTGTGACTAAATTCTTATGTATGTATAATTCCATGCATCAACCACCTCTATCCTTCCTCCATCCTTCATTTTCTTTTTTCTACTTTTTTTGAATTATTTTAACATGTCTCTTTAACTTCATACATTATGATAACTTAAGTCTATTAATGACTTTAATTAATAATGCCAACTCATAATTATTTATTAATTTAAAAAGTTACATATCTTATGTCCACTTAAGTTCATTAATTACTTTTAATTAATATGAGTAGTCATAATTACTTTTTAATTTGAAAAATCACATATGTTAACAATATGATCTTTAATTATTATTTAAAGCATGATATTAAAATTTGTGCTTCATTTTTTATTTTATTTTTTCTCCTTTTTTAAATTATTTTAATATTTATTTTAACGTCATGCATAAAATTATGTAAGGAGAAATAATGATAACTTAAATATATTACTTACTTTTAGTTAATGATGATAAGTCATGTACCGAAAATTATCAATTGTATTTATCTAACATATTTCTCGTCCTCAAGTGTCCCTTTTTTTTTTACACTACCCCGTCATCTACTCCCTCCTCTGCCGCCACACCCCGTGGGCTTCCTCCCTAGCAAGCAGCTCACTGACGAGGAGCTCTCCGCGTACAAGAAGATGGACACTGGTTGCAGCGAAAGCCACCTTCAGACATGACGAGGTGCCACAGATGAAGATTATCTGTTCATGACAACCAATTTTCGACGGCAAAAAATCTTTAGCATTTTTCATCGGCAAAAATCTTTCAAAATATCAAGGGCAAAAAAATCCTTTGATGCGCTGGATGATAAATTTTCATCGTTAAATTATAGACGAGCCTGACCTATGAAATTATTGACAAATTTGTCGATAATTCTGAAAGCCAGACCATTTGTAATTATAATTTATAATAATATATATGTGATATATTTTTTATTAAAATTATTGACGGATTTAATGTTCAAAATTATCAATGAATTTAAATTCTTCAATAATTTTGAAAGCTAGACCTGTCAATAATTAAATTTAATATTTTATCATTAATGTTTATAATATAATATAATAATTTCTCTTTATATATTTACTTATATTCTTTTCTTGATGCATTAATAAAATAATATAATAAATAAGTTATCATTATTTTTTCATTTCTCAAAATTGTTTTTAATATTTTATCTTTTTACTCATTTTCCTTTTAATATATTTGTAAATCTGGAATATAGATTATAAATAAATTTAGAATATAAAATAGATAAATTTTAATGAAATTAAAATATGTTAACTTCCTATCAAGATATAACAAATTTTAATCATAATATCACTAATATTAATCATAAGTATAAAATTTGGATTACATCTTGGATTCACAAAAGATAAATTTTGTAAAAAGTACATATACAAAATTTTTAACATTATAATATTATTCAAAAATTATTTTTTTCTAAAATGTGCATTTAAAAATTGTGAATGATAAGTATTCTAAGTTCTAACAATTCACTTATTCTTTTTTTCTAATTATATTTCATTTTATTCTCACACTTCTTGCATTCTATATAAATCAAACATCCATTAGGACTATAATTATATTTCTTATTATATGTTTAAAGATTATGCACTAATTTCAAACATTATGAAAAGTAAGAACATAAGTACATACGTGCCTTAGAATAATATTAAGATATATAATATTGTTAGTATATACACATATTGATTAAGATTAGTATTACATAGACATAAACATTATAAAATTAGCTATAAATTTTCCTACCTAATTATAAATTGATAAACCTAATTTTCTTTCAATAATAATTTTATTAAAAATTCCATTAAGTTGCTTTTTATTAATTGTGAAATGTCACTTTGTTATTTTCATTAATAATAGAACAAATCAAATTAATAATGTAAATATGTTAATTTAAAAATTTGTAAATGTAATATTCAACTTCATAACATATTTGATTTTGTTATATTTTTTGGCCTTCAACTTCATTATATATATATATATATATATATATATATATATATATATAATTCAGCCATATTTTTTCCTTTTATCCTTTTAAAAATAAGAAATGTTATTATGTGATTGAAATGTTATTGTATTATATGATATAAATAAAATATAACATTTTTTATTGACTTAGGTAATTTTTAATGGAATTAATTAAGACATTTGATTTAACGTGATTTAATTATATGATGAGAGGGAAAGTATCGAGATAATAAATATAAAGATACTATTCTTCGTATCTGTCTAACATTGTAAGAAACTTAATTAGTACATTTAATCTAATAAGTTGGATATTTCGTTATGATTTCATAAAGGGAAGCACTAATGCAGTAATGCCACTCCCACTTGCTGCCACTAAAAAAAAAAATATACGTTTGACCACTACGCTCTTATGTATGTCTTATCATTTATCACATGCACCTCGGCTTCACCCGTTTCAAAAGGCGCGACAACTTTTTAACATCGGTAAAACAATTACTCTTCATCTATAATACGTAGAATAGGTGAAAATAATAATAATGATTAGCACTATCTATCATATTTTTTTCTTAATAGTTGGATGGGAAGAAAATAAAACTCTAAAGAAAATTCAATGAACTTACGAAAACTATCCGATCTACAAAAAAGCTATAAAAAATAGAAAAGATTTATGATCATTTTTTAATAAAACAAAGTTAGACTCGTCCAAATAAGGACCTAGGTTTTGGGCTTTCTTTTGTCCAGCATCTTTGCTCTTCTTGTTTGGTTGCAACTTATGCGACCTCTCTCTCTTGGATTAGGAGCTTGTTCTTTGTCTACCATTTTTAGCAACTATTGCTTCAGAGGATTGATTCATTACTTGAAGGGTATCATCCTCCATTTCAATGTGGTGAGCAGCTTGGTCAAAAGTTTTGACACTTTCGTTGTGCATCATATTACAACGCATATGTTCTCAACTTTTAGGAAGAGAGCGGATCAGAGCCTGCACCTGTTGCTCGTCATTGAGCACTTGTCCCGCATTCTTGAGTTCACGTATTATGTTAGACATCTCTTATATATGCTTCCTCATCGTATGATTTGGTCGCTTCTTATTAGAGTCAAACTTGACTGTAAGCATCCAACGCGGTAGTCGTAGTGACCACATACTTATTGCGGAGCATCGTCCACATTTCAAATGTTGTCTTATAGACTTCGAATTCGTACAAGAGAGAATTATTCATCATGCTCAGCAACGTGATGTGAGCAATGCGATTCTTTTTTGCCCAGGCCTGATATGCTCTCATGTTCCTCTAGCGGTGGGCATTGTTTCCAGGTGCGGATTCATTGACACCATGATTAATGATCTCCAAGACCTCTTGTTCTTTTAGAAGATATTGAATTTTGCGATGCCAAATATCATAATTATCGTCATTGAGTTTTTCATTTTTGTTCAATCAACAATTATTGGTTTGGAATCCATGATCTAGTTTGGTCACAAAAATAGGAGAAATAAGTGTTATGCATATTCGAATTTTGTTCGCAAACAATATAAAAATAATAAAATAATAATATTCATGAAGTAGGACATCGAGAGGTCGTTAAACTCCCACTTATCTCTCACTGTCTCCAAGAAATATTATCAATCATTATTTTAACAATGCGATAAAATTAATCTAAATGTTTGAATTTTGAATCAACACATAATTCAAAATTTTCTACTCTATATATTTTGAATCAACTTATAATTCAAAATCCTCAAAATTCATTGCGTGTGATGCGCCAAATTATTTCTAATATGACCATGACAATTAGTACTAGTGCAACTGGAGCTCTTCCCCGAGGGATGTCAATTAAATAACCACGTACTATCTTTCACCTTAATTAACATCATATCGGAAAAAAAATTATGTTACCACCGTCACATATCAACCATATTTCTGGAGACTGCATTAATTATGCACCAGACCAGTTCCTCGAAACCTTTCTAGATATGCATTTCGGATCACGCACCACTCAACAAAAAGATATTGGTTATTGTGGCAATGTTTGAATCTCAAGGTGTCTTAGTCCTACAAAAGAACTACCTATATTTCATGTATTCTTTAATTACATATAGTTGTATAATTAGACCAATTAATTATTTTTATTATAGGTTTGCATGAAACATGTATTTCGATCCTGGGGGTGGAGATGTAAGAAAGATTACCAATTTGACCCTGAGCCCTTTCCATTTTCCAATTCGATCCGATCCATTCGTTCATAGAGCTATTTACTCGATCGCAGACATTTCTGCAAACGCATTAGGTATTTACCTAAACCAGTAGGTCCATTTCCATCAGCCGACCGGTGGGAGCGAGAGTTGAGGCATGATGGTCTACATCATAGCTGGTATCTACCCAAATAGGTTGCTAGGAAGAGAATGGGTTGTGAAAGAAGGAGCTCTGAGGGGGAGGTCCTACGGAAAAATAGCTCGACGCCAGAATTGGAACATTATAAAAAAAACCAAATCCAATCGAAGGATTGCCAAAGATGAGTGCGCTTACTGCCATCAGACGGGACATTGGTTTAATTGAATAACTAAAGAAAATAGATAGACCTTTCTCTTCGGCCTGCATGAACTAGCTGACCACACTGACGGCATAACGACAGAAGCAAGCAGCCTAAAGGGAGAGGGCCATAGGGAGTTGGATGAGACGCGGTCTGGGAGCGATGAGAGGTGGCGCCGCAGAGTGCGAGAACTCTTATCTTCAACGAGCGGTCCAGCATTCAATGCTGGTAAATGCCCTTTTTTCTCCTGAAGTTGTCGGAATTATTCGTACCTACCCACCTGTGTCGATTTCAGGTACAGGTACCCTTTTGTTGAAGGTCGTTCGAGCTTTTCCTAGGAGTATGGCATGGGTTACTTTCGCGCCGTAGCACCTTGATACTCGGACATTAGCTCGTATGCACTATTACGGGAGGAATGTTCAGTATTGATTCGCATAGTACTGTTCGTGGAGTCGATAAGTTAATTCCTATCGATGTCTATTTGCCGAGTTGCCCACCTAAATCAGAGGCTATTTTCGATGTTATAACGAAACTTCGTAAGAAGATATCTCGAGAAATCTATGAAGATAGAATGGTGTCTCAAGAGGAAAATCGATGTTTTACTACCAATCACAAGTTTTCTGTTCGACGCAGTACTTATACCGGAAATTACGATCAAGATTGCTCTATCAATTATCGTCTACTTCAGAGAAGCCTTCTGACAAATTTTTCAAATCCAAAAGTTCAGTATCTTCCCACGATTTAGTGAATCAAACAGGATTCCTTTGTGCAGAATAAAATAAGAAAGAAAAGAATCAATCTTTAAAAATTTCATTGTAAATGTGAAATACTCATATATCATATAAATATAAATGTGGGAGAAGTCCAGAAAATGTGGATTTTAACATATAGTAAAATTTTAATTACAGAAATAAATATCATTATGACATACATAAATGAAAATATTTATTTCATGCATGATAACACATTTATTAGGTAATATTTGTTATTGACATGCAAATCTAATCATTTAATTTAATGCATTAAATCAACAAATGATTAATAACATTAAATTGCATGCAATATTAGAAAAAATTTTGAGGAAAAAGAAATTTTTTTCTTAATTTTTCAAGATTTTCTAATAGACATTTTCTATTTTGGAATTATTTTAAAATTCCGGCAAAAATCAGAAAAGAAAAAGAAAAAGAAAAAGAAAAAGAAAAAAACTATTTATTGGACTTCTCAGCCAGCCCAATTGTCAATCCTTATATGTGCAACACATTTGCACTGATTGGGCCTTCCAGTGGGCTGTGTGCTTGTTGAAATAGTTTTCTTTTTTTTACTGCAACACATGCAGAAAAAATTTAAAAAATTCACCAAAAATATTAAAATAAATCCGAAAAATATATTATTGTCTAGTTTCATTCATAATATATTTGTGATGACAAAGTCTACTTTGTCCCTCGGTTGTGGTCATACAATTGATGTGCGCAAATCACAAAAATAATAACAAATATTATTTTTTCGACGCATTCACGAGTTTGAGAAAAACCTAAAAGACTCTTATACCCATGTAGGAATTTATAACAGATATAAATCCTAGAGATTGTGAAATATCTCTTGCAGTAGAAGCGGATCATCGGGGCTTTTTCATCAACTCTTGACGAGCGCATTTGCATCGGGAACCGAACATCAGGGGAACGGAACTCTTGGCCACAACACAAGTGTCTCTGGAAGAACTTCTCGAAGGTGTATTTGGGACCTCTGGCATGGAACCCCTTTTATATAAGGTAGGAGACTTGGACGAGAAATTAGGCAGAACACATCATGAGCGTCCATCGCGCGTGATGCGCAACCATCGCGCGTGATTTGCAACCCGCAATTCTCTCAGCGTGCAAATCAAATCAGCGCAATCTCAGTGCGCCAAAATGGTCCGCGCGCTTGCGCGCGCGGTCTGCATGTGTCACCGAGTATAATGCCCCATGTGAGCATTATCCAACGGATGGCATTGCCTTGGCCACCTCAAGTGAGATTTTAGCCTTTGGATTGCTACTTAGTTTAACTGCCTTCGCCTACCCGGAGCCGCATCTTGTCAATTTTATGAATTTAAGTGTGCCATACACGAGATTTCGAAAAATAATACAAACTTGCTTTTAAAACTTTGATCATATTCTGCCTCTATTTGTGTGTTTTTGTCATATAATGCGACTAACACAATGTAACAATCTGATTAGGGATGTCATGAACATGATATAGACAGAGTCTCTAGATAGGAATGGCATTTCAATTTATAAGTTTCAACGATATATACAATTTATAATTATAACCTGCGGCAACTAATGTAAGATGGTGAATAATTCAATGAATATATGATGTTATTGTAGCACATGTGCAAATGGCAATAACAACTATATGACTGTTGTACAGTAAAGCTAGTATAATGATGTATACGAAAAGTTTTGGGTGGCAACACTTAACCATCATGATAATTTTCTGATGTTGTTTTTTTGGAATTATTATCATTATAATTTTCTTCTTTACCATATAAAACAATATAAAATAGTCTTATTTCATATACGATGTCACATTAACACTTGGGTGCATAGACGATAAATGCTTTAATGAATAATTTTACATAGATGTAGTAGTCGAACTTTCATGTTCTCGCCAATCCTCTACGGTCCTTAACTTTAAGCGCAAAATTAAAAAAACAACAAAAACAACAAAAAATGTAAAGTTTTTGTTGGTGGATAAACTTGCCTTTTGCTTATTGGCCTTGATATGTTTTTCTTGTATTCGTTATCTTCATTATGTTTTACTTATATTTTACTTATTTTACCATATAAAATACATTAAAAACTTTTTACTTACCCAAATTAAAAGCCTAACAATTAAAGAAAATCATAAATAAATAGTTTCCTTTTTCTTAAAAAAAGCGAAAACCCTGAAAAGTAAATTGGATATTAGTTATGGATTGGAACCTATAAAAAATATTTAATTTTCTATTTTTTCATGCTTTTCTTATCCTTCAAAATGTAGAATCGTTACCTTTTCCTAAATCGTAACTAGATTTTTAATTAGATTTTCTAAACGACGATGACCAGTTGCTGAAGATCAAGCAGGTGATGCATGAATTCCAATACTATTTGGCAAGGGTAGCTACAAGGACACCACGAGTTGCAGTGAAGACTGAGTGGTGTTTGCAGAGACATAAAAAGTTTAAACATGATAAACAATAAAATGATGATAATAATTCATAAACGAATGATAGAGAACAAATATGTTAGTTTGACGTTAGCTATAGACAATGGCAGACCCATTTCCATGCAATTTATTTTCCCGAACTAATTAACGACTATCCTATTAGGCCTATCGTCACCCATTAAATAACGATAATTTACAATGTATCCTTTTTTTAAGATTTGTAATGTTGTTTCTTTTGTAATTATTGTCATAAAGAAACGAAGTGGAGAATGGATGAAGCAAGAAAAAAAATATTAAAATCTTTTTTGCTTACCCAAATAATATAATATAATAAATAGGATATAATTTGGGTGAATATGCAAACTGCAATATAAAAGAATAAATGTATGTGTGAACTCATAAAAATGTTCGCATATAAACTTATTATTGGATTAAAATTTGATAATGTATCTTCATTTAAAAAGTTTAAATAATTTCAAAACTCAAATTTGATAATGTCATGAAATAATTTAAGTGATCATCTACTTTTATATTTATCCAATCATAAATATACACATATAAATAATTTATACTCCATATATCCCTATAATTAATATTTATCACTAATAATAAACATCAAAATCCTCATCGAGCAAATTGAGTGAAATTCCATTAAAGAATACCAAGAAATGAATTTAAACATTTTTTATTAATTTAAAATGTCTCTATTTCGTTAATTTTGCACTCTAAAACATGTCGAATTGAGCAAAAATATCACTCCAAAAAATACGAAGTCATGAATTAAAATATTTTTTTGGTAGTAAATGAATAATCTTAATATATAAGATAATTTTAAAGATCACTGAATTTTTCCTAATATTTAGTTTTCAAAGGTTTCCTCGGTGAACATTCAAGATTGGTGGCTTTCACATTATATATATATATATATATATATATATATATATTAGTAAGTGAATATATTATATACTCCAACAGTTTGAATATATTATATATATTAAAATAATTATATATAATATTTAATTATTATAGAGAAAGAAAATAAAAAAAACAATGGCATCTAATATGCCTCTTCATTTTTTCACCACCTATCATTGCTCTCCCGTGGGCTATTGTCAATCATCACGGAGCCAGCCCACTATATATATACAATAATAACAACAACGTCTTATTCCACTAGGTGGGATCGACTACATGGATCATACGACGTCATTTCGCTTTATTAGTAACCAAACATTTCGGTATATTCAGCCCACTATATATATATATATATATATTATAGAGAGCAATGTAGAATATAATAAAATAATATATTATATTATTTACAAGGCTTGTAACTTTTAAACATCATAAAAAAACTAGATCGCTTTGATAAAAAAAAACATCTACAAATGAATTTATGATACCTTTTTATATATTTTTATGTAAAAATGAATAAATTAATTAGTAATGATTATATAGGATATGTCCCTTTTTTTACAATATATTTTTGATAATAAATTCTATTAGTGTCACATCAAGTTCCGTTGCACAAACAGATGGGATGTGGCGAGGATGTCGCTCATCTGGACATGAAGACCAACATGGACGTGGCTTGTGATAATTAGATGAGTTTAATTATTTAATTAAATAAATAACTATCTCGCTAATCCGATAAAATGAGTAGATGCAAACTTCAAAACTCTAAAATTTTACAGTAAAAAATACTTTTAATGAAGAATTAAATTTTAGTGTTTTATATTTTTTAGCCGAATTAATTTAAAATCATGGACAATAAATAAAAAAA
Organism: Pontederia crassipes; assembly: GCA_030549335.1. NCBI lineage: Eukaryota > Viridiplantae > Streptophyta > Magnoliopsida > Commelinales > Pontederiaceae > Pontederia > Pontederia crassipes. The sequence goes on from JAUKPH010000017.1 coordinate 11,875,339, forward strand.
TAAGAGACTATTATTCAATCCATTTATTTAAAAAAATTGTGAAGACTCGAGGAGGGGTTAGAAAATAGAAGGGGCCATCCGTCTCAACGAGGGAGCAGATAAAAAGAGTGGAGCGGACATGGACTCCCTTCTGCGAATCCACCACCACAACCTTCGTCCTCTCTTCCTCCTCCCGCCACCCCTTCTGCGCCAGCACCCCCGAGCAGCCTCCAATCTGGTCGCTCGGGCCGACTCCTCGCCGTCTCCGGCGTCCAAAGATGGCCGAAACTCCGACGAACTCCCGGCGGCATCCTCTGCAGCTGATGCTGCTGCCAGGAAGCCCGCCGACGGCAAGGGAGTGGGATTCGGTCGCGCTGCGGCCAACTCCTCCGTCGCCGCTGCGACTAGCGGCAAGAATAAAAGCAAGAAGGTGGTCAGGCGGTCTCCCATCCAGGGCAACTCTCTTCTCTTCTCCGAGGACAAAGGGGCTCAGCAGCAACAGCAAAATCAGCAGCCGCAGCAAGAGACGGCCAACGAGAGCGCCTTTCTCCTGACTTGGCTGGGCCTTGGGAGCCTCATTCTCGTCGAGGGCATTGCCTTAGCGGCCTCAGGTGAGATTTTATAGTAAGGACTATTCCATTATAATGCACTAAAGGGATTTAAATCCATCAATGTCACATTAAATCACCCCAATGTTTTTTGTGAACGCGATATATTAGCCGACTGTTTGATGTGTAAATTGAAATTGCTGAAACTTTTAGTTTATGGTGCAACAAGCTTAGTTTTCATAAAGTAGAGACTGCAAAGGATTCCATAGACAAATATGTTGTTATATTACATCAGTTTCTTTCTGGATGGTCCCTGATATGTTCAATGTAGTGCTTGTTAAGATTTCTGTTTGAGTGTGTATGCTTATATACGAGTTTGTGCATGGGGATCGAGGAAGGACATTAAATATTTGCAAGTATTGTTCAGTTGCCAATTTCATGTCATCACTCTTTCTGATATTGGCAATTCCTTGAAAAATATTACAAAATATGGCTATAATTCTGAAAATTAATTGCAAGTAGCTCAAGACCATTTAACCAAACGTGCATGATAGATCTTTATAGCCATCACAGAAGTTTACAAGGGCATTAAATATACATCACAAGCTTGCAGAGTTACCATGGACACCAAGTAGGATTCGTCCGCATTTGAGAGGCATTTTTATTTTCTTGTCGCTTTCTGGCAATGGATGGATTTATGCTTGATACTTCATGGCCTACGCTCTCATCTCTTTATTGGGACATTTGCATGATACATGATAAGTAACATCAAGATGTATCTTGGGTTCAAAGATGTAATCTTCTTAAGGTTTGAAGTAGTTCTAGTGTTCCCGTGGGGCCATTTATGTTAGACAACCAGGGTTTATGTAGCTTAATAACCCGATGGTTTGCAATTGCTTCTTAAATGTGATAATATATAAGTGATGCCACAGCTTTTTTTTTTCTTTTGTTCGAAGAAGGAGAAGAAGAAAACAACATGTCAGTTCCAAGTTCCAACCAAAGAAAGTTTATTGACACATCTCCAACGTACCGAAATGCTATTGTTGCACATTACCAAAAGAAAACACATGTTAAATCAGACTCCATTTGATTGCTATGTTGATTAAAGGACTGTTATAATGTGTATTGACATCTCATCTCAGTAACTTTTTCTTCTAGTGTATTTGATGGCTTAATGCACTTATAAAATGTATTACTTATGTCATACTCTGAACATGAATCAACTTTAACAGTTCATGGATGATTTGTGAATCTCCCATCCTCCCGATGTCTTGTATATTATTACATGTTATTACATAAATCTTTGCTTCTTTTTGCAGGTTTTTTGCCAGAAGAATGGGATAGTTTTTTTGTCAAGTTTCTTTACCCTTCCTTCACACCAACAGTCTTCTTGTTTATCGGTGGGACAGTTGCTTATGGAGTATTCAAGTACTTGCAAGCTGAGAAAATGAAGAATTAAATGCATCACTGTACACAGCCAGTGCATCTTGATATTTCAAATGTCAGCTCCCTGAGGCTGATGTGTGTGAGTTGTTAATATTTGCTGTCCTTGGTGTAATTCTTGACTAGTATTATATATGGAACAAATGTCGCTGGGCAATGACTATCTTTGAATTGCGAAATTCACCACCATACTTCACAAGTGAAGGCCCTCTGAAACATCCATCAGTTACTGTATAAAATACAAAAGAACAGATGAGGAAGGTTAATCCGTGGTAAGTGGCAATACAAAGGATCTTAGAAATCATCATTTGATTTAGTTGAAATCTTGGATCACTCGCTCCAGTTTTATCTTGATGTACTAATTTTAGTAAAAGCATGCGTGGTTTGATTCATAACAACTTCTGTGTTCTTGCTTTTGCTATCAAAATTTAGCCAGAATTATTTCTTGGATTTCTCTTCAATGAATTCTTGGATATCAGATCGTTGTTTTTGAGTGGCGTATTTAGCCGTAACAATTGTTTTGGAATGTTAAAGTGGGGATTTAAATAAAATGGTTGATGTGAAGATTAATTAATTTGTATAGCATGTACATCTCACGTCTTCAGCTTCTTTTTGGAAAAAGGAGCCGGATAAAGGAGGAGGGTTGTATTAGGTCCTGATAGTCAGCGTAAAATTCTGTCGAATCTCAAAAACATGAATCAACGAATGTGGAATGACGTCGTATGATTCATGTAGCCGATTCCACTTAGTGGGATAAGGCTTTGTTATTGTTATTGTGCAGCTAATAATTTCTGATGTCTTGCAATGATATTTTATGAGAATAATAAAACGGACGGTTTATCACAATTGTTAACCCAAATTGGTTATATTTGACTTCATAAGGATATCGAACGCATGAAATATGAATCTAACGTTTGGTTAATTGTAAAGCATATAAAAACATAATTTACAGTTTAAAAATAGGTCAGCAAGATGGATGTGCTGCATTAATTTGTTGGAGTAATTTTCACGTATGAGGACTTAACTTTAATAGATTTCCATTTTGGTCTTTCAATGTAACTTTGTAACCAAAAAAGTATATAAAAATTTCACCCGTGATTGTTTGTGTACTGACGTGATTTTAACAGTAATGTACCAAAAAAAAAATAAATAATGAGTTTAAATTCAAACTACAATTTTCAAACTAACAATTTTATGTAAAAGACATATGATGAAAATTGTATAAATTTTGAGGATCTTTTATTTACAATCTTAAGTTGAGGACCATAATGGAAACGATCAAAGTTAATGTGAAAATTATACTTTGAATTTAAGCTCGTATTATTATAATCAATGTTAATGTTAGAGTCACGCCAGCACAGAAATGAAAAACTTACTATCATAGGTAAAAGGGATTTCTCGTGAAAATCATACAAACTTTATGTATTTTTTATTACAAATTTAAATTGGAGGACCAAAATAAAAGTCGATCAAGGTTAAAAGACCAGACATGAAAAATATTAGCATCTCTAAATGTCATATTATCACCTACGTATACTCAATATTAATAGGCAGTTATCTCAATATTAATAGACAATTCTTTTGCATTCGTCTTATAATTTTTTGTCTACTTTTCTTTGAAAAGTCATTTTTATATCCTATATAAAAATTGCAATTATTCTAGTTTTGTCATAAGTAATTAGAAGAACAATTTTATTTATTTCATTAACTAAAGCTGAATGAAGTCTTCGTGCAAAATGGAACTTGGACAAAACTTGGCCAAATTAATATTTTCTCAAAAAACTTGCAAGTTTTGGAACTTGCTAATGAGGAATCATTATTGCTGTTGAAGGTGGCCAAATGGTTGGGACTCTTTAGGTATTATTTGGTTGAGAGATGGTATACCAAGCTGTGTTTATTTTGGTAGAATTTTCTTTTGAGAATTTGGACCATGAATAAACAATTCCAATAGAAATTGGCATTATTTATATTTGAAAAATATACTATTCATGAGTATAAGTTTTTTGAATGATAAAAGTACGAATCACCCATTATTGTAAAGTCAGAACAAAAGTCTATTTTACTTATGGGAGGTTAGAGGATACTTGGGCGTATCTTATTTATCTCATAATAGTTTTTAAAAAAGTGGCATGTTTGGTTAATTTATAAAATTTTCAGCTTAAAAAAACTATTGTAAGACCACTTTTGGGAATACTTTATGGTAAGAGAACTTTTAAAAAGATGTTTTTATATAATTATATTATTGCAATGCATTTTGAAATATTATTAACTAATACAAATTATTAAATAATATGATGTAACAGAATTAGTTGTCTTTATGTAACACCTCAAAATAAAAAAAATATGAAAAAGTTTGGACGTTCTCCGATCTTTAGGATATGATGATGTAACCTTTGACCACCAAAAATAAGCTTTTCATTTTCAACCCATGGTAACTTGGGTACCATTTCACTTTCATGATTCTTGAAAATTAAAGACACATTTTAATTTGTCTTCCATTTAAATCAATATTGTAAGACTCGGTCCGTCCATCGACCCGAATTGATCAACGAATTAGGTCGGATCGGTTGGACCGGGTCGAACCGGATGGTCGGATCGGATAATGTAAAAGAATAAAATAAGTTAAAGATTTATTATAATCTTATTAATATATAATATATTATTTAATTAAAAATATAAAATATAGTACAATAAAGTAAAATAAAATAATTCAAAATAAATAATATAATAAAGTAACATAAATTAAGTCATCAATATAAATAAAAACTTCTAGTTATAAATAAAAAATAGTGAAAAGTTTTATATATATGACAAGAGCGCATTAAAATATAAATTTCAGTATATATTATGTCTAAATATTTTAATACTTTTTTTTCAATTTTTTCCTATTTCAACAACAATTGACTCGATCAATTGAACTCGAATTTTGATTGAATTTGACTGAGTCAAATTTTTTCCCGAATTTCAAATGACTCACGGGACGTTTTAGAATCGGACACTGATCCGATCGGCCAGGCCGGGTCGAGTCTGACATTCATGATTTAAATTCTTATTCATTCTCTAATTTATACCTTTCTTTTTTTTCATCACTCGCACCTTTTTCACCCATTGGTGGCATTTTGGTTTCGGAGACATTGGACATTCCGTTCTTATTTCTTTATTGTTGTCAGTGCAATTGAAGGTTAGAGGTTAGAACCAAAAGAACGTGGGAGGTAAGAGAGTAAATGAAGCTAGATGGAAGATGAAGAAAGCAATGATGAAAAGAGGTGTTTTTTTTTCCTATTTCGATCTAGGAGAGATTTTCGATATTCACGACTATTAGCATGTGAATAATTTAAAGTCAGGATGAAAAAGTGATAAATAACATTTTTCTAATCAAAGTGGTGGCTCAAAGATCACTCCCGGAGCTACTGACACCATCGAACCACTTGGGACACAACTCCAGCTGCGACAACAAACCTTAGTTAGAGGTGTATTTTTAATTGAATCCAAGTCGAGATTAATTTTTTTCTGAGGGTAACAACTAGGGACAGAGTCGTGTATATGCATTATATATTAAAATTAAGGTCCTCCACCCCCACCCCATCCCACCCCCATACATGAATTCATTTCTCCGTTTTTAAATTTTATTATATTAGATAGATATTTTTTTATATGTACATAATATTTAAAATTTTAAAACTGTTAGTACTTGAGTAGTGTAAAATCTTAGCAATGTTTCTTGTTGAACATTGATTTGGCATACCTTATTATTATCTTCTTGAATGATTTATATGTCGAAAATCATGCTCTTCGATGGACTAACATATCCTTCATGATTAATGATGTGTGTAGTGAATTAAAAGAACGATTAGAACTTTATATAGTCATTGTTCATGCTAGTTGTTGTTTACATATGATGCTTGCTATGATTGGAGGCTTAACTGAACTCTAGGGATAACTTTTATGAATGAACTTGTTGGAATCTTTACTTATGATTGTCGAACATGTTCTTCATGTCCTCAACGATGATCACGTATATTTAAAGTATGTTTAAGTTTCATTTCTTTGTTTTTAGCATGTTTTTTTTATGAATACGATCTTGTTTATAACAACTTTAAATCAAGTTAGATATATTTAAAACCTTAAGGAAGGATGTTCGTCATATTTTGCTGAAATTCATGCTTATAAATGTCTGGTAGTGTAGCTAAAGGGCAAATAACGAAACTATGAATTAGAAGGCAAAATACATGTGATTATTGTTCTTGTTGTGCTGGACTGTTTAATTCCAAATAACAAAAGGGACTTCATTTGAGAGGGTGCATCCTTCCCAATAAGTGGTCACTTTTGGTTACACTAATTGTTCGTTGGCATACGATAGTATCATTTTTGTTTGGCACACCCATAGCGAAGTGGAAAGCGCTTCCACCTAATAAACATGAAAGACAAATATAGATGAAAAGATGTATTAAAAGAAGAACATGAATTAAACAACTATGTTCCAAAGATGAATGATGGACAATGATGGTTTTTTTTTCAAAATGAAGGATGAATTCTTACACTGATGAATAATGATAAAATTGATCCTTTCAAAATAAAAGACGAACTCCTACATGATGAATGATGAAATATATTTCCTTCCAATTGAAAGATAAATAATTATACGATTATAATTGAAACAAGATGTAACTTTTATTATGATCAAAGTTTGATCAATATCACTTTCTTTCACATCTATGTTGTCGTCTAAGAGTGGCCTATGAAAGTTTTACGAGTATATAACATTGATTACACTTCTTATTTTTATATACTGAACATGAAAGTTAAATGCCTTTGTCCTTTAAGTGCTTACAATCAAATGAATTATTTTTATGAATTATTTATGATGTTATCACAAGCTTAAAAAATAATACATGGATGGATGTCTTTTTCATTATATGTTATAGCTTATGTTGAAGATCATATGCAGTATTAAAGTTTCAAACCTTGAGATGTTTATTTCATGTGATATACTTGAAGCAATGATGCCATGTTGTATAATTTATTGCTTATTTTTTATGGATGTAATATATTACATGCCACCCTTCTTGAATATTCTGCTCAACGAAAAGTTCTAAGAAGACTATGTGAGGGACACCACAGTATCACAATGGAGAAAAATCAAGAAAGCATTATCAGTATGATGCCAGATAAATTATAAGAATTTCTGTGCGAGAGAAATTATGCAACAAAGAACGATCCGAGCATTTAAGGTGAGTACAATTTTATTAAATGGAAAACAAACGATGGTAACAATTCAGATTATTTTTTATTCGGACTCCTAAAAAATTTATATAGGCACTTTCTTTACGGAAGATAAAAATTATAGACCGATTATGATTCTAAATTATTCATCAAAATTTAGACACATATTTGTGATAAGAAAATAAATTAATTTCAAATCACAAATAAATTAACCTTAATATTTTGGCAAGAGGAATCTCCGTTGACCCCTCGTAAGCGAGAGCACTTTTTAACTTCGAAGTGTCTCAAGGAAAAATGAATTTTCAATTGGAGTACAATGCATTATTAAGATAAGATGTTACGTAAAAAAATAATGGGGAAAATTACATGAATCGTCTCTCAACTTTGAGTCAATTTATAAACGGCCTTTCAACTTCAATTTGTACTAGAACATACCCTAACTTTCATTTGCTTGCATGATTAGTCTTCTTGACCACTGATAGTAGGTTTCCCGATTATGTTGCGTACGTAATCGCTACCTATGTTGCTTCTCACTCATCCACGTCACTAAGAAAAAAAGAAAATATAACTCATCCATGTGGCAAGAGGGCCGGCCGATGCCCCCTATGTAACATCCCCTTAGCTCCGTCAAGATACTATTCACTTTGGGCCTTAGGCCTGCACGAATTTAAAATGTGTCTTGATAGGTAAAGGGGAATGCCACTTATAAGCCCATGACCTCCTCCGTATTTTGTCCATGATGTGGGACTAATCTTCTCCCCTTTGATCTTTTCACCTTGGGGCCTTAAAATCATCTCCCCTAAGGGACTCAACGTCCTCGTTGAATGGCCTGTGGGCCGGATTCATTTTTCCACATGGTTCAAGTGAGCACGCGAGGTAGGCTCTGATACCTAACTGCATGCAACGCCCCCAAAATGCACCCCGCCACGTGACCGAATACACCCCGGGGATGTTATGGGACATTCTTACGTGTCCAATAATTTGACCAAAATAAGACTTTGACTGGTCAACATAATAGAAACATAATTGTGGAAGGAAACATAACTATCGTTTGGTTAAAAAAGGGCATAATTAAAATGAATGTGAAAGTCTTAACAGAATAACATAACCGAGTCTCACAGAATCTGAACATGATAGTTTGTATAAAATAAATACAACTCTATGAAAATAGAAAGGAAGCTAAAGAGACTCGACGTCATGTGCAAATATCATCACGAGCTCGATCTGTCGCTTACGCCATTATCTTTTTATTGGGACAAGTTATTACCTGTGACATTGAATACACAGGGGAGGTGAACCTCCCTGTGAACTTTGATGCCCAGTACATAATAAATGCATGACATAAATGATAAAAATGCATAAAATAGGGTGGTATGACTGATGATAATATGATAAGTGTAACAAGAGTAATATAATCATCATTAAAAGATCATAATATCATTAGGCATTGCCCATCATCATAATCATTGTCATCTTTACATTTTCATTATGTTACACTTATTTTGGAGTGTCTTTTAACTCTCTTTAATAGGGTCGGTGGAGTATCTTTCGACTTTCTTTTGGCCGGGGCGGAACATCTCAACGCCTAATATGGGCCGATGGAGTATCTTTCGATTCTCTTTTGGCCAGATTGACCATCATCAGCATAACATAATAAGAAGAGCACTTCATTTATAATTTTTTACTTCTTATCTTATTTACCTCTGTAATTATCTTTAAGGTTTAAAAATAAAAATTTGAAAGGTAATACGATAAGAACATTTGATTTGGAATAAAAGCATATGATGATGAAATTTAGAGAGGTAAACATCTTAACTTAAATGTCGAGATCATTTGATAACGTGAGAAAATGACCGACCATAAAATTGTGGAATAAGAATATATAAATCTGTAGAAATACATCGAAATATTTATGCGTTGATAAGTAGCGGCAAAAATAGACTTTGTGGATCAACAGAGAGTACTGTAATAGGGGTACTGTATTAATATATTAATGAAATGATTAAAGATGTGAAGATTGTATTAACATGGGTGTTGTAGCAGACATGATGGCATGATGAGTACGTATGAATACATTTAAGGGTGTGTTGCCTGCTAAAAGCATTAAATGAATTTATAAAAACATCATTTCAGAGCATTAATTGCACTCATAGTGATGTTTCTATGTGTAAGATGCGTGGAACCATACAAGATAAATATGATTGTACGTGTTAATATGTTCGGCACGAAATACGAATGGATGTCATCTCTAATAATGTGATTAAAAGTACAATATTCATACGAATTGATAGTTTGAAATGAGACATTGGCCATTATCACATGAAATAGTATAAATAAGACAGACTTTAGCACCAAAAATTATCTCATCTGACATCGATCATATCACGATAAGAAAGTAAGACAAAATGGCTGCGCATGATATATTTTTAAAGGCCCTAATAGTGATCAAGATTTCTTAATAAGCTCTACCGACGATAGTAGATTTTTGTGTACCTTTTGTAAGCGACGAACTTGATTTCACTGTTGACGGCCTACACGTCTCCTTCGGTCACGGTGTCTCGGCGCTTCTCTGCTCACCTCTCCTGCCGTGATGCCAAGATGGAAAAATCCTTTAGGTCGGCGTGTAGGTCTGTAATATCCTGTACCAAAATAAAAAAAAGGAAAAAAAAGCTAATGCGGCCCACTCCCGCACTCGGCCTAGAAAGCCCACCCAACTAATATGACCTAAAGCAACCTAATCTACTTCACCTCCCAACATACCAGCCGAAAGCTAAACCCCCAAACCCCCATGCTACAGTGTCCCTCACCTAAACACCCAAGCTCACCCCCTCTCTTGCTCACTCGGCCAGCAGCAAGGAAGAGGCATCTCTCTGCTACAATAAGTCCCCCTTGTTACCTGTTGGACAATAGCATGCTCCCTACTGCATCTACAGTAATCTCTTAAATCTCTTAACTACAATGGATAATCCATTCCATTTTTCCTAAAATCACTGTAGTCGAACCTGGGGGATAAGAACTGAAAGCTCAAGCTACTAGAAGCTAGGTTTAAGGAATCTTAATCAAGGTATGTTTGAGAGGATTCACTTACTCTAATCACCCCTTAATGATGTATGTTGTGTGAATTAAGGGATTTTAAGATCACCCTAGGTCTTATTAAAATATGATTAGGGATTATGCATTTCTTACTTCATGTTTCATTAGATTGCTATATTACTGCTAATCATGATTTGAATGCTAGATGCTTCATGTATTGCTACCATGTTTATTGTCATATTGCTAATCAGGTTTAAGATTATGATGTTCATTATCACTTATATTAGCTCATTATGAAATCTTGTAAAGCTTATGTACAATCTATAAGTGTGATTAGCATGTTGAATGCTTTATGTGGAAATCTCATTATGTTTCATGATTAGAATGTTAAGAATGTCAAGAAAGGTCTTATGTGATGTTTGGAAGTCAGGTTTGGTTCAATATATTAATGTATAAAAGATTTGGAAAAGAAATCTTGTAAAATCGAGTGTCTGCCGTCCCAGAACGGGCGATCGATTCCAAATCGGTCGACCGTTCTGGAAGGACAGACACATTCTGTGATTAGCGGTCGTTCGAAGGCCTTACTTCGGACGCCCGAAAGACATGTAGCGGTCGACCGATTTTCTAACGGTCATCTGATATGGGTGGTCAAAAACATTCGACACATTCTGTGATTAGCGGTCGTCCGAACACTTCGATTCGGTCATCCGAAAAGTCAAGTACCGGTCGACCGATTGTCAAACGGTCGTCCGATATGCATTGCCAAAACAGTCGAAATATTTTGTGATTAGCGGACGAACCGAAGTCCAATTTCGATCGTCCGAAAGACCCATAATGGTCGACCGATATATGAGCGGTCGTCCATTTCAGAGATGCTGTCACATTCTGTGGTTAGCGGATGAACCTGAACACGGTTTCGGTCGTTCGAAGAACCAAAATGGTCGATCGATAATTGACCGGTCGTCCGATATACGACCAGTGGTCGACTGTTATCCAAAATGTCGACCGTTTCTGGGGAATGATTGGTTATATTTGTATGCTCACATTTAGCATGATTTGAAGTTACTATGACCTTAATTAGGGTTAAAATATGCAACATGTGTGAATGATTGTATGTATTGATGAACATGATTAAAATACAGATTGATGAAGGAGTGGCATTTTAAGACCCGGGACCAATCGGTAAACAACCTAAGACCCCACCGACGAGTGGGGAAAGACCTCATTGACGAATGAAGATAAATACCTTGCCTTCGGGGAAGGATAAAGACCTCATCTACGGGGAGGATAACGATCTCATCTAGGGATGAGGATAAAGACCACCCTACGAGGAGGATGATTTATTAGCCACTACCTTTCTCAATTCAACAAGATAAGAAAGTATCTAAATAAAGATGAAAGATGGAAAGATAAATGATGAATGACTTGGGACATAAAGTAAAGATGTTAAAGAAGTATGATGAAATATACACCTATGAGGATGCAATATGAATGTCCACTTGTCACATCATATGATGTCATGAACAAAGATGACTAAGTAAAGTAAGATATGATCATGATATGTAATATCATAAGGATAAGTATGATGACAAGTTATGATATGTATGATCTAAAATCATGATGTTACATGCTATCTTACCTTGCCATGATGATATGCTCACATGCCATATAGTATGCATAAGTAATACATAGCATGCATATGACTTATGTTTTATGATGATGAAATGCATATGCCATGATATATAAAAATTATGTTATAAGATCATAGCATGCATGTGCCTCAACATACTCTAATGGAAGAAATTTCCTGCACCCCATGGATCCGTGCAGGTATGGAGGAGGCTTAAGTTCGGCGGCGAGAGCCTCGTGACGGCGATATTGCACATGAGTCTGTCGGGCTACGGCTCAAGTCTTTTACATATATTATGTTATCATAATGAACTCTTGTAAGAGTGTTTTATGTATGGCTTATGGGCCTTATTGAGTCATGTACTCCACTTGAACTCATTTATGTATGATGAATCCTCTATTGGGTATACGTTAGAGCCCATTAGGCCCATGGGTCAGTTTATGTATCTTGGGATTTGATTATGTTAAAGTCTTTCGCTGTTATGATGTTTTATGAAATTATTATTTATGTTTATTATTATTATGTTTCCGCTGCAATGTTTTATGAAATTAGGTCATGTTAATGTCAAAGTAACGTCGCCTAGGGTTCGGAAAAATTTTAAATTAGGGCCAAATTTTGGGATCGTTACATCATCATTATAAGGGCATAGTGGCGCTTCGTGAATGTAGGAGACGGTTACGAACGAGTCCACTTTTTTTTCTTTTTTTTAACAAAATTCTCGGACATCACATTATAAACTCCTTAAAATAAAATTCGTCCTCGAATTATGTATAGAGTAAGAACTTACCAAATAGTCTAGGAAACTATTGCCGCATTTCTGATTCGAGTTCCCAAGTCACTTCATTGCCTTGATGATGACTCCATGCGACTTTAACTAGTGGCACATCCCTGTTCTTGTGATGTTGAACTTTGTATTCTAAGATTTTGAGTGGTTGTTCTTCATATGTGAGATCTTCTTTAAGATTCGGGCCTCATCATGTTTATACTTTCGGAGTATAGATATATGAAAAACATTATGCACTCATCCATACGATGGTGGTAGTGCTAATTTGCATACTGCCTCTCCGACTAATTCTATTACCTCGAACGGACCCACATACCTCGGACTGAGCTTGCCTTTCTTACTAAATCTCATGACTCCCTTCATCGGGGAGACTTTTAGCAGTACTTGATCACCTGCTTGAAAGATCTGCTCACGTCGACCCTTATCTACATAGGTCTTCTGACGAGTCTGTGTTGTTTTCATTCTTTGTTGTATTAACTCCACCTTCCTGACATATTCCTCAGTCTCCTTTAATTCTTTTGCACTCAGGAACTTTCGTTCGCCAACCTCATTCCAACAAGCTGGTGATCGACATGACCTCCCATACAAAGTCTCGAATGGAGTCATGCCAATGCTGGAATGATAGCTATTATTATAGACGAACTCGATAAGAGGCAAGTGATCGTCCCAACTACCATGTCAGTCCAAAGCACATGCCCTCAACATATCTTGTACAATCTGGATGGTTCTCTCTGACTGACCATCTGTTTGAGACTGAAAGGCCATACTGTAATTTAGTCTTGTCCCAAAAGCATTATGTAGACTCCTCTAGAACCTAGATGTAAAATGAGGATCTCGATCTGACACTATGAAAACTGGAATACCATGCAATCTGGTGACCTCATGAACATATATATCCATCAATCTCTCGATTGATTGCCTCCATTTGATCGGTATAAAGTGTGCAGATTTTGTCAATCGATCGACCACTACCCAGATAGCATCATGTCATTTTTGTGTGTGTGGTAGACATGATATGAAATCCATGAAAATGTCTTCCCATTTCCACCTCGGGATTCCTAAGGAGCTAAGCTTGTCGTATGGCCTCTGATGCTCGATCTTCACTTGCTGACATATCAGACACGTAGAGACATATTCCGCGATCTCTCGCTTCATATCGTGCCACCAGTAACTTCATTGTACATCCTTGTACATTTTCGTGTTGCCTGGATGAATGGAAAACTCTGACTTATGGCACTCATCCATTACTTCTCTCCTGAGCTCAGCATCATTAGGGACCCACAGACGGTCCCTATACCTGATTCCGCCATCAGCTGATATCTTGAAGCCCTCTGTTTCTTTCTCATACCTACTGATCATCTTGACATATTTTGCATCCTCTGGCTGTGCCTTGATGATTCTGTCAACCAAGTTTAGCTGAAGCTAGTGCATCATCAATATAGCTCCATTTTTGCCCAGCCTTGAATTCCATGTATTGAGTTCTTCGGTCATCTCAAACACTCGGAGCCTCATAAATGCTAAAGAACCTTTCCACTTACGACTCAATGCGTCAGCAACTGCGTTCGCCTTACCTGGATGTTAGTTAATGGCGAACTCATAGTCTTTCAAAAACTCCATCCACTTGCGTTGCCTCATGTTCAAAAATTCCATGTATTGACCTCATGTTCAAGACGTATTTTAGACTCTTGTGATCGGTGAACACCTCGAACTTCTCTCCATACAAATAGTGTCTCCAAGTTTTTAGAGCAAAGACCACTGCCGCTAATTCCAAATCATGTGTCGGGTAGTTCACCTCATGCTTCTTCAGCTGTCTTGATGCATATGCAATTATCTTACTGTGTTGCATTAGTACACATCCCAATCCTGTACCGCAGGCATCACTATACACCACATACCCATCACTGCCAGAAGGGATGGTGATTATCGGCACTGTAGTCAATCTAGTCTTCAGCTCCTGAAAGCTATCTTCACACTGTCGTGACTAGATAAACTTCTCACCCTTCTTTGTCAGCTTCGTCATTGGGAGGCTATCTTCGAGAAGTCCTTTATGAATCGTCTATAGTATCCGGCCAATCCAAGAAAACTATGTATCTCGATCACATTTTTCTGTCGAGCCTAATTTGTCACTGTCTTTACCTTCGCTGGATCAACAGAAATATCGTTCTTAGAGATAATGTGTCCAAGGAACATAATGTCTTTCAGCCAGAATTCACACTTCGACAGCTTTGCATAGAGTTTGTGTGGCCTAAGTGTCTCCAATACGATCCTCTGTTGCTCGAGGTTCTCTAAATAGATCAATATGTCATCAATGAAGACGATGATGAATTGATCCAAATAAGGTTTGAACACTCTATTCATCAGATCCATGAATGCTGCAGGTGCATTCGTCAACCCAAAAGGCATATCTCGACCGGAAAGCAGTCTTCGAAATGTCTTCTTCTGCAACTTGTAGTTGGTGATAACCACTCCGCAAGTCTATCTTGGAGAACACAGAAGCCTTGGACAGTTGATCAAACAAATCATCAATACGTGGCAGCGGATACTTATTCTTCACTGTGACCTTGTTTAGCATTCTGTAATCTATACATAGTCTGAGGGAACTATCCTTCTTCTTTACAAAGAGCACTGGTGCACCCTATGGTGAAACACTAGGTCGGATAAATCCCTTATCTAAAAACTTTTGGATTTGCTTCTTGAGTTCTTGCATTTCAGCTGGAGCCATTCGATATGGAACTTTGGAGATAGGAGCAGTGCTCGGATGAAGGTCGATGCGGAAATCGATCTCCTGTCGTGGTGGCAATCCAGTGACATCTTCTGGAAAGACATCCGAAAAGTCTCTAACTATGTCCATCTGTCGTGGGTCTGAAACTGGGGCATCTATTTTCACGACACTAGCTAGATAGCCTCTATAGCCTTTATGCAACATCTTCGGTGCCTTCATTGCATAAATGATCACCTTGCCTTCCTTGCTAGTAATGCCCTTCACAGTAGCCTTCGGCTTGTCTTGAGTATCAATGATAATTTTCTTTTGCTTGCATACTACTACAGCATCATTGTATGACAGTCAGTCCATACCAAGTATGACATCATAGTCTGTCATGGGGATCACGATCAGATCCGCAGAGAAATTCTTGTCATCGATCATCACTAGTACTTCTGTGATGTACTTCGTAGTGTAGAGAGTACCCATAGGGGTTGCCACACTCATGGAACATGTCATATCATGCAGAGAAACTCAAAGCAGTAGTACAATCTTGAGAGATAAATGAATCTGATGCACCCGAATCAAATAATACTATAGTAGGCATGCCTACTATAAGTAAAGTACCTCTGATGACGTCGACGTCAGCTGGTGTAGTATCCGTTTGCATATTATAAACTCTGCCTTGCACCAAGGTATTAGCACCTCCAACGCTACGCTGAGCTTGTTCCTCCCTTGCCTTCTTAAGGCAGTCACGGATAAAGTGTTCCTGATGACCACAGTGGATACAGGCACCTGTTCTTCGTTAGATTTTTCCTGAGTGAAACTTTCCACAATGTTGGCAGGCTTTATTATTTTGCTGGGGCTACTGCGGTGCCTATCACTGGAGGCTGAAATCATTTATTCATTAGTCATCATCATTGCATACTTATAATTATTTATTTATTTTACTTCTCACCTGACGATAAGGTTGCTGCTGTTGTGGTGGTTGGCGTGGGGTGTTGCGAGGCTCATATGGCCTCACACGATTATCACGTCGGTGGTCCCTCCGATTTGAACGCCTGTCATTCCACCTGTGACGACCATGCTTAAGGGTTTGTGTAGGGGCCTTTCCTTTTTGTTCTTCTAATTCTCTTAAGTGGTCTCGCTCCATAGTAGTCGCTAGCTCGACTGCCTCTTTCAGATTTTGCAATTTTTCAGATAAGGTCTTGGACCTGACAGTGGTGTTTAAACCTTGAGCAAATTAATCTGCCCTCTGCTTCTCACACATACACATGGTATTATATTTTTCCAATTTTACAAACTGGAAGTGATACTCAGCAACAATAATCTTCCCCTAGCTAAGTTGTAGAAACTCCCGATGTTTTTTAATACGGTTATGTTCAGGGAAATAGTGTGCCTCAAACACCTCATAAAAGCTATTCCAGGGAATCACGTTCTGCTCTCCAAACTGAGTTACTTTGGTACTTCTCCACCAATCAAGGGCTTCACTAGTCAGATGATTAGTGGCGTACAAGACCTCAGCACAACGCATCGCGAGAAAAGTTTTCGTCATACTTATGATCCACCTCTCCGCCTTATCGAAATCACCTGTGCCGTCGAATTGTGGCGGATGCAACCTCAAGAATTCTTGTAAGGTGTCCTACGGTGGCGCTGACATGAGTTGCACAATCGGAGGCTGCGTCGGCCAAGGCTGCCCTAGTGGAGGCTGCATAGGTAAGAATTGCATCTGTGGAGGATAGACTGGTGGAGGCTGGACCGGTGGTGTATGCGTCAGTGGAGGCTCCTGCACCTGTGGAGGCCCCTGCATCGGTGGAGGCTCAACTGGCGGTGTCTGTGGCGGATGGACTGGTGGTGTCTGCGCCCGCGGAGGCTCAACTGGTGGGGGTTGCACCGGTGGAGGCTATCCAAACTCAATTTCATTTTGATTCATCCCTTCTTGTTCAACATCGGTTACTCTATCACGACGAGGTCGACCACGACCTCTACTAGTGGTAGTATGTCGTGGAGGCATCTACAATATTGCACATCATGGAAACATATAATAAAACATTTAAATCATAAAAACATAACTTTCTTACTTGGTTTAGTATCGATTGGCGTGACGACATGCTCGTGGCTCTTTGCACATGGATTACATGCTTGACATTTTAGGACATAAGAATGTTCTGACTTTAGGCTCTGATACTGTTCGCTTTGGGTCTTAGGCCCGCACGAATTTAAAACGCGTCTTGATAGGTAAAGGGGGATGTCACTTATAAGCTCATGACTTCCTCCGTGTTTTGTCTATGTAGGACTAATCTTCTCCCCTTTGATCCTTTCACCTTGGGGCCTTACACCCTATGCGAGCTCGTCAGCGTGCGAGCGCAAGGGGGCCTATGCCTTTCGTTTTTCTTAGTGACGTGAATGAGTGAAAAGCAGTCTAGGTGGTGGCCACATATGCAAGGGGACTAATCGTGCAAGGTGACGTTCTAATTACAAATTGAAGTTGGAGACCATTTGAAAATCGATTCAAAGTTGGGAATGAGTCGTGTAATTTACTCAAAAATAGTGTCATCGAAGGTTTCATTTACGTCATTTGTCTCATCTAAAACATGTGTTTCTAACCTAGAGAATTTATTGTCAAAAAACACCTAACTATAATATCATCCTACATCGAAAAAAATTAGACATAAAGATGAAATACTTGAAAAGTACTATAAACTCTGACCCTAATATAAGAAAAAAGAAAAAGGAAAAAAAATACAAAAAAGTACGAAGATAATAATAGGCGATCACTTTTAGGAAAATGTTATCTTAAAAAAGATATAAAACTCTTTATTCTATAATAATTAATTTAGGTATTACTATGTTCCAATTTAATGATTAGGTTTCCTACTTTCCATCGTGGTTAATAAATTGCAGTTGAGAGCAAGCATATTCAAGATTTTCTTTTTCGTCCCTTATCTAGAATTGCTCGTAGACTGTCGGTGAATCAATTTTTTTTTTCTTCTACTTTTGCTCAGATTCTGATGCAGGGAGGAATTTATTGACTTTTTCCCATCGCAAAAGAAGTTTTCATAAGTCTAAATAAAATAAAATCTAGAACCTTTGACTACAAAAAAGGATTAAGATCTTAACTAAGTCACTTAACAAAATGTATAGTAAAATTGTTGTGGACGATTATAACGTAGAGTTTGGTTATTTGACTTGTTCAATGTAAGCGCATTTTCAGGTAACAACGTCCTAATCAGATGAAAAAAAAAGGAGCATTTTTCCCTAATCAACTCTTTAACATTAGTTAGGCTTCCTATGTATCACAAAGAATACTTTTATTCGACCACTACATAATTTGTATTTTGCAGTCCATTACTACTATTTTTTTTCCTTTTGCTTTGCAAGAACACGCAACTATTTCAGTAAATGTTGATTCCAGTTTTCTGTTCTGAAACTTATTTGAGTGAATGTGTTACATTGGCATTTTTTGGAACTATTTTTTCATGTACAGTGTGCTGACAGGAATCTTACATGCTTTGTGATAGGAAGCAGAATCAACGCATTCTTTGATGATTCACTCGCTTTATTAGCCAACGTGGAACACTGCTCAGCACAATGAGCAACTCCCCTCGCTACCAATTATTACATGGAAGGGCCAAGAAGTACACAGTGACAGATATTGCAATTGTAGCTACCTCAACAACTGTCATATAGAACTGATATAATACTCACTATACACACTTCTGCTCGATCAGAGACATGAGCTGCACTTGTTAGTACACGAAGCTGAGGCCAGAAGAAAATGCCAGGTTATATGGAACTATGTCAGCAGGAAAGGTACAGCTTCGTCAAGCACTGCAGGGGGATGTTGATTCAGGGTGTTGCCACATTCTCCTTTGCAAGAGGAGCGATTTCCTCACCCTCGATTCCAGGTTCACTGCCAGGAACCTCCAGGCTGAGGAACAATTCCTCCCACTTCAGAGCGGGTTCCTGAGACAAGTTGCAACATACAGATGAGAAATTGTGGAAATTGACATGGTCAATAGCATCTGCATGTACTATTTTGTGAAAAAAGGGAAGGGCATGAAAAGAAACTTGGAAAGTTCCTGTTTGTATCTAAATCTGGCAAGAACTGGATTGCAGTAACTTCACATTATTGTGCTCACCTTCCAAGAGAGGTCTTGATCCATGCAGTTTTGTATCATCTCTGCAAAAGCGGGTGTGCCATAGGCCTCAAGGGCCCTCTTGGCACCATCAACAACTTTTTGCACGTCATCTGGATCGACTACTTCACACTGAAAGGAGCGGATGAGGGTTTCGAATCTTAGTGGAATGATGTCAGATATTAAAGAGTAGAATTATGATTAAACTGAATGGAGCATAAAGTAAAGAATATTAAAAAAGAATGTCCATACTTCAACACTGAAGGGGCCGATATGAAATCCAGTGACACCATCTTTCACCGTGTCTGCAAGCCCGCCAGTAGTGGAACAAATTGGCGGCTATAGAAGATCATAAGGAGTCTCAAACTCTTTACTTAAGCAATAAGAAAGTAAATTCATTCTTATTCTTCAGATTATAAGAAACAGATAATTGTTACCTTAAGCTCGAAGAACTTATGGAAAATAAAATGATCATAAAGCCAAACAAGAGTGGAAACTAATGCAGAGACATTAAATTCAGAAAAATAGTATGGTAGATGAGGCACTTGCCACCATATTGATTATTACAATTAAATACCTTAGTAAAAAATATCTTCTCTTTTTGTTAGTAAAAAATATCTTCTCTTTTTGTTAGGTCCTAGAAGCCTCAGATTTACAAAGTCATACAGGAAAAAGTATGAAGATAATCTAGGTAATTTGTCAGAAAGGAAAAATCCATAACACCAATCTACATATTAAGAACATTAAAAAAGAAGAAACAATTTAGCCAAAAAGATTTAATGATATATACTTATTAAAAGGAAATTACTTAAAGGGATGGTGGGAACCTACCAACCCATACTGCATGCCCTGAAGCTGAATGAGGCCACAAGGTTCAAATCTACTTGGAATGGCAATAAGGTCTGCTCCTGCCATGAGGAGGTGTGCCAGAGGAACGTTAAATTTCAAATGGGCTCTAACTTTATCTGGAAACTGTTCTTCTAGCAGTGCCAGTTGTTGTTCCAACTTCTTTTTGCCTGTCCCCTGTAGATGCACAAAATTTACATTTTGTCATACTAAGTGATGTGCGCACAACTCATCGCCAGAAAATTGATATGCCTGTCTTTGGCAAAAATGCAGACAGCATTATACACATTCTGATACTTACAAGCACTATAACTTGCACATTTTCATCAATGAATTGTGGAATTGCTGCAGCTAGAATATCTGATCCTTTCTGCTCCTCAAGTCGACCAATGAAGGCGATGACAGGGATGGTGGGATCCACAGGCAACCCAACCTCAGCTTGTAAAGCTTCTTTGTTCAGTGGCTTTGCATCCATTACCTAGAATTTGCTTTCATGAGTGTCATTAAAACTTAAGTTTAGATCAAGAGAGGTAATTGGAAAACTCTTACAGTCGTCGCATCATAATTGACTGGGATATACTTGTCCGTTACTGGGTTCCATTCAATTGTGTCCATTCCATTCACGATTCCAATGGGTTTTGCCTCAGACAATTCCTCATTCAACTCTACACCCTTTTCTGGCCCCGAAACAAGCTCTTGGGCATAATATGGGCTCACAGTAACAACCCTATTTGATTCTATTATTCCTGCCCTCATCCAATTTATTTTCCTTCCTTTAACAGGTTTCTCATACCTGTAATATTAATGTGCAATAAGACAAAATGAATAATCAATAAGAAGAGCATATTTGAATAGAAAAACAAACTTGATGTCCTTACCCATCAACAAAATCAAAGGAGGATCTGAATCGATCAGGGAGATTAAGCAGGTCAAAATCTGAAGGCGCAAATCTACCTTGGTAGGCAATGTTATGAATGCAGAAAACCACCTAATGACAAGCAAACATAGTCTTATAGTTATTCAAATGGGAATAAAAGGATCAAAATTACTGTACAAGATATACCTTGGCATTCATATAAATGACATTTGCTTGATAGTCGGTCTGTAAATAGCATGGAAGAAGAGCAGTGTGCCAGTCATTTGCAACAAAAATAACATCCTCTCCTATGTGGTAAGGAATTAACAATGAAAATAAGATGCATATTTGGACAGCAAAAGCACCTGGTATGAAACAAAGTATATCATACCGTATGGTCCTGAGTGAAAGTTGCTGTTGTTGAGATTTAGGACTCTTGGAGCTTCCAAAGCTGCCTGTCAAAGGTATCAGCAAATGAAGTTTTCTTTTAGAAGAACAAGCAAATTGAATCTTATAATGGGATTTACAAAAAAAACAAATTTAATGTTAGCTTGTCAATTCTATGGAATTTCTAGGTGCACCATAGTATAACATCATTTTGTGCATCTTTTGTGAATGCCATGAGAAGCACAAAATGTTAGAAAAATGTTGCATGCAAAATAAACACAATAAAAGGTAAGAGAGTGCAAATAACTCAACATACAAATGGTGCGGGTATGAGTTAATAGTTAATGATATCAGTCATTGGCAAACCTCATAGTTAGAATTCCTAGATTCCTTCCCATGTGATTTGGTATGTACAATCATAGGACAATTGGCATGGTTCTACTAACATGTTAAAGCACTGCAGATTTACAAGCTGATGAAATAACATCCATTGTGAACCAAAGTTGCAAAATGTAAATAGTTACAAGCTCATGGAAAATTGGTCCTCTGATTTCAAGTATGGAAATAATTCAATCAATGTAAATGTTTCAAGTGGACGTTCAATCTAAGTAAACAGCAAAGAAGTCTGGAATTCACAAGACGGACCTAGTTGCTAGCTTTCATAAAGAGATGATAGAACTAGTAATTCAGTAATAGTGGTGTTTAGCAGAAAAAGAATGGCTTCATCCAGTATCTTGTTGCAAAACAAGACCCACCTTACAAAAAAGACTGAATCTTAACTGGTTGTCTTCATAATCTGTTCCAGTGAGAGGACCATACAGTTTGCCTCCAGTTTTACCCCACACCTAAGGCATGTAAATCAAAAGTAAGCTTTCATTCTTGCTTAAACAAAAGGGCATTCAAGTTAGTTATGAACAAGAGAACAATATGAAGATAGATGTAAAAGGAGGTCATTCATTCACCTTCTCAAGAAACCAGGGATGGTCAATAAATACCCGATCAACTCCTCTTTTATAGCAATGAAAGAATCTAACTGTTTCAAGTTTATCTCCAACTTTTAACTGCCAGTAATGCCAGAGGTGACTAAATTAGATCTAAAAACATATATCTATCAGCATACTGGAATGTGTTGCATGGATCATAAGAATACCTCAACTTGGACATTGGTATCCCAGGCATCCTTATATTGGTCATAACGTGGTGCTATTGTCATGACTCTGTGCCCATTTTTCTAAAGAAGGGACAAAATTAAAAAATCAAGCTACAACACGTTATTGATAAAAAAATTCTCCACCAACAAAGTAATAAAATTTTGTAAAAGGTCAGATCTGTTCTAACAGAGCAAAAGCAAACTTACTGCCAATGCTGGTGGAAGTCCTCCAACAACATCACCCAGTCCTCCAGTTTTGCTCCATGGACCCACCTCAGTAGCAACTAAAATTATCGTCATTCCGCTTCCACATATGACAACACTCTGTGGTTTCTGGTTGGCACGGAGAACATGTTTCTTTCCAAGTCTTGATGCTGCTTTTGCATTTGTCTTCAAGCGAAGTGAATCCACGGCATTTCGAGATCTCAAGCCTTCAAAAGCTGTTGTTTGGCTCCGTATGGATGGGATGTTTTTTCTCTGGAAGGTCTTTTGCTCCACGTCAAAAGCACTTCCATTGTTGGTGCAAGAGCTTTTTGAAATGAAGTGTGATGCTGTCACAGCAGCCATTGACATATGATCTCTGAAATCGAGCACAAATTACGTTGGTATCAGGATATAAATGCTTTATATTTTAAGAAAATATTAAGAAGCCAGAAATGAATATTTGAACTTTTGAACAGAATGCTAGTTTGTATACCTTTTTTTTTTCAAATTACATAGCAGAACCATGATATCAATCAGTTCAATTAGAGACAATCACAATTCAGTGTTGATCTTCACAGGGAAAGTCTACTTTTCTCTTAATTTCCTTCATAAACAAGATTATGAAAGAAATATGCTGCTAATACTAAATCTGCACCAATATGATAAGAATCTAACAGGTGGAAAGGGTTATCCTGTGCGCTGCGCTCATATTCCAGACATCTAACTGACTCAGTTCACCGCGCAACTATTTAACTCTTTAGCCCTTCACAGACATCAAAAGAAGAGTTTACAATTTGAATCAATGAGTTTACAGCAGATTTTACTGCCAATGATTTGTTATACTGATTCTAAACAATTCTTTTTTTTAGTCTTTGTTAGGGGAATTCCAGATGATTTCTGTGGAGCAAGCACATTAGCAAACACAAGTCATGGTTTGTACATCTGCACCATGCTCCTGCAGTAGATGCAAGAAGATTATATTACCCAATTCAATTAAACAGATAAGATTGCCACCAAATGATAAAGATCATCCTAGTCCAACAATCCCAATGTTCAACTTCTCTAGGAGAGCTGCGCCTAAAATATACTTTTGAAGTTCCAATCGAAACTCAAAAACCACATAGGAATTTCCATGAACCATTTAATTGTTATAGTAACCAGATCATACTTTGTTTGCACAAGCCTTTGACTGCAAAAAGAACTTCTAGTGGATCGAGAATTACTAACAAGGAAAAGTACATTAAAAAATTAAAATCTACCACACAAAGGACTCGACTCCCCAATACCTGCAGGAAGTGCAAACAAAGCCTAGAGAATTTACAGCAAAGCCTAAAAAGCTGATTTTTTTTTTCTTTCTTTTGTGCTACCAGAACTTAAACCGACCTCATGGACACACGCACACAGAATCCAAACAGATCAACACAAATCCAGGTACCAGAAACCAACCATCAAATACGTATTCAAGGCACCAAAAAAGGAACTCCTCCTAGATAATCTTTCCATTGAAAGGCTCAGAATCCAAACAATCATGCAACAGAATCCATGATCGCATGCTAAAAAGGTCAGTGCACTCTGTTACCTGGATCTCGCGCTGGACGGTCAGAGCTCAGCAACACACTGAACTCTCAGTGTCCCTCGCAGTCCCGCACGCTTTCGCTCCGAGCTCGAAGGGGCCTCCTCTTTTGCGCTTGCTATTTGTAGCCGCTCTCACCGCACGAGGTACACGTGGCCGCACGCTAGTGGCGGGTTCACGAGAGCCTCGCGCTTCGAGGGCCCGCATGGGTCCCTCCATCCCCACCCCAGAGGGGCCGGAGCGGAGAAGAGATGCCACCACTGCCACCACCACAAGGGCGGAATATGCGGACTTCGAGCGTGGAGCCCGCGCAAAGGGAGCCGGCCGAAGGACCGCCGCAGGACGCAGCCACGTCACGGCGGGGTGTCGGGTAAGATTGACGGAGGGGGAGGGGAAGCAACGGCGGGGGAAGGAGCGGCTGGTTCTTAAATGACGGATTTGCCCCCATGAGGGCTTTGCCTCTGCATGCGTCCAGAATAATTTTTGAGATCGTAAACCAACGAAGAGAAAACGACAAAAAAGTTTGGGGGATTTTTTCATTCCGTGGCCAATAATAAATGCGAATAATTTAGTTGAGATCTTTTTTTCATAATGAACGGTTAATCATATTAAATTACTTTTTTTAATAAAAACAACAACATTATTTATCATTTTTTAAAAAGTATATACTTTTGAATCTTGATTATAGATAAAATAAACGATTGTCTTTTTTGCCAAAGAATACTATCATCAGAACAATTGTTTTTTTTTAAATAAGTCTTTAGAAATTATTTACTCTTTTTTCTTCCCTCATTTATATTATTACATTCCTTTTCACCCTTTGTTTTGTTCCCCCTGCCATATTTATTAGTTTCCTCTCTTTTTCCTTTCCTAAATATTTCTTCTTCTTTCATTTCACCCTTTATTATTTTCTTTATTCTCCCTCTTTTATTACCATCCCAAATTTTTTATCTCATTTACTATCTTCCTATATTTTCCTCTTTCTTTTTGTTATTATTTAATTCTATGCGTTCTTTCTTTATTTTTATCCTGCACACATTAATTATTTTTACTTTTTATTATATTTCCTTTGTTTCTTCTATAATATTTTTGTTGTTTCCAAAATTTAAAGTTGAATCAATTTTTCACGGCAAAGTTTCAAATCAAACAAAACCATAATAGACTTTTCGCACTAATCGGGCCAGATTGATTGGCTTGATGTGATTAATATAATATTAATACAAATGGATTGAAGTGATGAGCACTTTATATTTGGAATTGATAAAAATGAACATGGAAAAAATATTTATAACCCGTTATATATTTTTTCATAAAGGCGATTATAAAATAAATAATTTGTGGATTTTAATTAAGTAGGGTATATATGATTTGACATAACTATGTAAATTAATTATATATCTTCACAAGCACATATTACGCTTAACCAGTAGCATGATTTTCACATATCTCTTCTTAAAGAAAGATAAATTTATGACATATAGTCCAATTCACATAATAAATTAAGTCATCATGTGTAGATTTCAATTATTATGTCAATTTATATAAGTCTCACATTTAAAGATAATTCATATCATATGATCATTTGCATAAAAATTTCATTGAAGTATCACATACTACACTTTTTATGTAATAATATATGTTAATGAATTACAAATATCATGACTTATATGAATAATAACATTAATATGCATAATTTATATATCATACAATTTTCAAAATTTTATTAAAAAACTTTCTAAAAGTGCATGATGAATAATAAAAAACTTCATTTTCATATAAAACCATCACATAATTAAAAGAGATAGAAAAAGACATAATAAATCATAAATATATTTATTTTATATTGAGTTTAATAAGTATATTTCATTGATACTTAGAAAAAAATGTAACATAATAATTTACATAGATATCAAATATCCTCATTTAAAATTGGCATAATATAAAAAATCATATAAACACATAGACATAAATTAACGAAGCCATTCGATAATACGAATTTACGAGACAAAGAATGAGTTCACAAACACTCGAACTTGACGACATTGCGCATAACCATAATTACTTTTAACTTGCAAAAAAATCTGTTTCAACCATTGCTAAAGCGAAGTATTTTCATGTTTGCCCGCTAATCCAATTTAGTGCTATGTATGGTGAGGCAGTCATCGTCGTGAGACATCAGCAGCAAAAAGCAAAGGTCATATAAAAAGCAGTCGACTCATCTAACATGATAATAGTTCGTAAATAAAAAATGATATAATATGTCATAATAATTTTGTCATGTCATAAAAATCATACAAAATTAATAGTAACATATAATTAACACATTTCTGTCACACATAAATATAAAATTATTCATAAAAAAACAAAAAAGCATATTATTCTTATTTTCTATAGTTTCTGAGTTACTAAATTATTTTTTTAAAAAAAGAAAATTATTGTTTATACCTCTTGGGCCAATGCCCGGCGGGATTGTGCATGCTCGCTCACGCGTGCGCTCAGACAGAGTGGCACAACGGACCCAACAAAGCCGGGCACCATGCACAGTGCACCAATGCTGCGAGCTTGAGCTCGGGTTATAGGCTGCGTTTGAGAGAGGGGTTTAGAAAAGCATGAGAAAAAGGTATTGCTGTTGAAAGATGAGGTGGAAAAACTATGGAGAAAAGAAAAAAAAAAGGTATTATGGATTATAAATTTTTTTTGAAGAAAAGCATTTATAAAATTTTTATCAAACATCAATCATAAAACAAGTAAACGATTTTTTTTCAGAAAACACTCTCCCACAACTCTCCCAAACACCCATAGGCTACGTTTGGTGTGATTTTCTGCCAAAGGCCTTTTTAAAAAGTTCACTTGTTTTTTTTTCTTTGGTGTTTGGTAAAATTTATTGTAGCTGCTTTCCCCAAAAAATCTATGCGTTTAAGCAAATTTTTTTCTTTTTTCCAAAGATGGCACCCCTTCTCCTTTCATCCGAAGCAAGTTTTTATAAAAGATGCTTCTGAATAAATGTGCCTTCGTCGTGAGACCCATGCCATGTGTATTGGGCAATGCGGCAAAACATTGAGCACTTTGTACTTGTGTAGCCCAACTCCATCGTCAGCACTGTTACATCGTGGACCGAAAGCCCACATATTTGTGCATTGTATAGTACCATCTCTGGCCACCATGAGAATATAAAATAAAAAGAAAACATATTAGAAAAGCAATATAACATGAGTAGATAATAATTCCCATGCGAATTTTGTACCAAGAAGATGTGAGATGGAAAAAATTTTCTTCTTCCATACTACTGAAAAAAAAATTAAAATTGTGTAGATCGAAATTAAAAAAAAATAGTTTTTCATATATTTTAAATAGAGGTATTATCAAACACCTCCAATATTATTATCAAAACACCATTATTAATAAGGACTTGGATCTATCAATATTTTAATTTTGATCAATGTCATTTTTTTAATTTCAAGAATTTGAATTCTCGATGAAACCATTTCGATTGCGCATCATTTTTTTTTGTCTCTAGTCAATTAATTTTAATGTCATATTCTCGACTTGCATCTACTATGTGCTTGCACATGTATGTGCACTCGGCCCATTGATGGTTTGGCCCACAAGAGCATATATTCAATATAAATTTATAATTATTACTATCATATTAAATAATAAAATAAAAAATGAATATGGATTCTTTTGAAATTAGACCCAGCCCTCGAAGTAAATTGAGCTTATTTACAAAACGACCAATCCAACCTGAATGTATTTTGAATTAAAAACTTTGGTTATTTTCATAAACCTTCTCTATATTATTACGATTTTTCACATTTAATTTCAAATTATGAACTTTTTTTTGTATGTCTAAATTATCACAATTTTTCACTTTAGTCCTTTCGTCTACTTCAGTTACATTTTCCATTACTTTTGATTTTTTTTTTATTTATGAAAATATTAAATTACCCCTCCCTCCATAATACATCAAATAATAAATTTAAAAAATTTTAAAAGAAAAAAATTAGGAGAGGGTAATTTAATCTTTTTCATAAATGACAAATCTTTTTGTTTACCCCTTTAATCCTTCCAATGATTTTTAAATTTTTTATATTTGTTATTTTATATTATTTTGGATGGAGGGGTAATTTAGTTTTTTCAGAAATGAAAAAAAGTAAAAGTAATTGAAAACTTAGAGTTTAGGGATAAAAAAATAAATTTATAATTAAATATAAAAAATCATGATAGTTTAAAGAAGATTTATGAAAAATAATCTTAAATTTTAAAAAAAAAATTTGGATTGAGCCTCAGTGCATTGCCTTAAATGACACAATAGGATATAAATGAATAGAGATCCGACCCTTTCGCAATTGAACCAATCAAATCAGCCGGTTTGATTAGAAAAAAAAAAAGTGATTGTGACCCCTCGCGAACTCATGCGGATGCCCGCTGCTTACTTGCACATCACCTCTGCTCCCTTCTCACCGGCCGACAGCGACGGCTCGCCGACGCCCACCAGCTTCTATCTCTTCTTCATGGATGCATCTACACTCGAGGCCACCAAAGTGGAGACTGCCTTCGTCACCGTCCACACAGCCTTCTACAAGATCATCAGCGAGAAGACTCTTACCCTTGTGGCTATTGATGGACCTAATTCCACTGGCAACTCCAACTTGCTTAAAAGAACCAAGATAGTTCTCCCAGGATCAGTGTCTGCTGCTAGAAACAGTGGCGGAGCCACAACTTTTCTTCGGTGGGTTCATATTTTAATCAAATCATCTAACATAAAATGATTATGTTAGTTCAATTTACGAAATATTTCTGACGTATGTGGCTATTAATGTCCGACTAATTCGGAGCAAAAAAATATAAAGCAGTAATTATTATATTCGCTGACCAATATTGTGTTTTCGAGACTAAAACCCGAAACTATTAGCACTCGTCAATTATTTGAGACTCAACTCTACTCTTCTATCAATTGAGCAAATATAATAATTTATTTGAATGATTAAAATTAATTCTACGATAATTTTAAAAATATTCAAAAGTTAATAATTGACAACATTAATATATGATTAAAAGAATAATTAAATATATGTGTGATATTTTCAAATTAAATAGATAAAAAATGGTAAATAGAAAGAAATATATTTTTATCATGTATTTAAAATAATTGATTATGAACCAAAATATATTTAATAGTGATTGTAAATATAAGAGAGGACAAAGAAAAGGAATTAATAATTTTATGCACAGAAGACATTTGCTAAAGTTAATGGAAAAAAACATAATTTCTTTTATAGTAGGGGTGAAGGCCGGTGACCAATAATGAAAAAAAAAAATGAGAGGAGGCGTAGACAGTGTCATGATGGATGACAAGATTCGATTCTGGGTGGCTGCGTATAACATAAATTTTATTTACCCAGTGCTTGCACTGCAGGCAAGTGAACCCACCTGCCTCCGCCTTTGGCTAGAACCAAAGCCATACTTTTCCCATGGTTCTCATATTCTGCGGAATCCTAAAGTTCCAATTGCATGCTCTTGAAACTCTGGGTAATTTCTTTTTCTTCGTCCCCTCTTTGATCTTTTTTTTTTCCTCCTTTTATTCATACTATGCAGATTTTTTGTGATCAGTCATTTTTGGAAATTGTTCATTAAGTTCCCTTCAGATTATGCCTGAAGTTCTTTTGTTTTCTTCTACGTTTGCTTCATAATACGAGGAAACTTATGGGAATCATTTCAAAGAGAATTATGGATAAGTGTCATTAATCAGTTTTCAATATCATCTCTCGTTCTTCTAGGTGATCAAATTGTAGAATGACAAAGATATACTATCTGCACTTATTAGTTAAGGTTGAACTGATTAGCATTTATAATCAATTAATTTGATCACTTATCGATGCATGGTCAAGTATCAGATTACATACATGTAGATGTCCAACTCCGTATAGCAGCTTTGACTTAATATCATTTGCAGAGCAACACCTATATGGCTATATGTATAACAAGTGTTCAAGTTAACTGACTGAACTCATCAAAAAGTAAAAATGGTTAGTGAACTGTAATCATATCACAAGATGATGATACGAAAATCCCCCAGTCCCTCTTGTAGGATTTCCTCCTATACTGGTGCACTATTGGACAAACTAATGTAATAAACTTGAACACAATAGATCATTAGTTGCAGCCACAGCATTGCTGTGTAATATCAAATACCACAACATCACCAAAAATTATCTAACTCTCTCTTCACTACCAAAATTCTGGAACAAATTCACTACTGCCAATGGTATCAAACTCCCGACCATGAAAGAAATATGAATCATCAAATATCCTTTTTTGAAGTTGATATATGATATTGAGGCACTCATAACAAAAAAAAAGTTCCTATTTGATCTTTAATAATCAATACAATCTTAAACTATGGTATTTGATTCATTGGTCATATTAAGTATTTCCAATGTGTTCTTTAGAAGTGTACACCCGTTCTTGATATCTTTGAAGGTGTTGCTAGAGGATGACGATGTTGTTGATGAAGCACTCTGATGTATGACCAACATACAAATGGGCCAATCAATTGTTCCTAGTTCCTATTATCTTATTTGTTTAACAACATTTTTCATGGTTTCAGTTCTATTGTCCTTCTGAACAACCAAAATTTCCTCACCCTTATGCACAGAAGACATTCAAATAAAAAATCCAAAATACCAGCATACCTGTTATAGTAATTGTATGCTATTTTCTCACTATCGAATGTCACGCCAACATAAAATAAGATTTCGTATAGCTCCCTTTGTCCAACTCAACCATCATTTTGCTCATAATCTCCTTATTTGTCACTTGTTGAATCCAATCCATATCCATAAAAGTACTCTTCTAAAAAGATATTCAATGCCATTGGCATTGAAACAATTAAGACACCATGATCAAAAGCAAATAAATATACAAAATAACGCAAGTAAAATTTTGATACATATAGCTCACTTTTCCCATCAGATGCAACACTCTTCAAATAATACCAAAAAAAAGGTAAAAGTTCAGTAAAACTCTTTTCCATCTGTTATATTAGTTTGTTGCAATGCGTACAGCAAAAAAATGAATGTTGAAAGAACAATATCAAAACAAGTTTCCAGGACAATATCAAATTATCAATAATTGATATTTTTAACAATATCAAAACATGTTTCCAGGACAATATCAAATTATCAATAATTGATATTTTTAACAATATCAAAACAAGTTTCCAGGACAATATCAAATTATCAATAATTGATATTTTTAACAATATCAAAACATGTTTCCAGGACAATATCAAATTTATCAATAATTGATATTTTTATGTTTCCAGGACAGTTGAGAATTGGTTTCTGACCAATGACACCTATACTTCAAATTTTGCTTCCATGATTCAAATGATTAATTGATTCCTTTAAAGGGTTTAAGTTAACATAGTTTTTTTTTTCATTTATTTAGTTTCATCACGTAAACATAAACTCATTGGAGTTGGATGACAAGTTTTAAACATAAATCTCATTGAAGAAGAGTCAGGTGTGGTTGGCAGAATACCAAATACTTTAGCAGTTGTTTTGGACGGGCAATAAGATCAGAACTGTGGCATTATTCCCACTATATCTGTTTTGAAGATTCCAGAAAAGAAACAACACAAGAAGGAAAAAAAGAGAGTTTTGCAATTCATAAATGTCATATATAAGAACAAATTACACACTCATTGACCATATACACTTATTATATCATGTGACAGTCTTATTATAATTATACATAACATATATTTCAGTATTGATCACAATAGTATCATATATAACACTAGATAAATATTACATCTGCACTGGACAGATGAAGCATTTCTAAAATGCAGAAACCAATCGCTGTTATTCTTTTAGGGAGCGGCCACATTCTCCATCGCAAGGGGTGCTATTTCCTCGCCACTGTTCCCTGGCTCACTCCCTGCAGCTCCTAATCCCAACAGAAATTGCTCCCATTCTTTTGCAGGTCCCTGCAGGGTAAATCAATCAGACAACAAGGCATTACAGTAACACAATGTGCTGCAAATACCAACATGAACGATACAACAGATATATATATGCGATGTTTCTTGCCTTCCATGAGAGATCTCGACTCATGCAGTTCCCAATCATTTGCTCGAAAGACGGTGTGCAGTACACCTTGAGAGCCCTCCTCACAGTGTTGACAACTTTTTGTACGTCATTTGGATCGACAATATTACACTGAAAGAACAAGGTAATTAAAAGACCAACGTTGAACCTAAAACAAGACTCAAGGCACGCATCAAGTTGTCGTTACATCAGGATTGAAGGTTCCCATTTGAAATCCAGTGAAGCCTTCTTGGATTGTATCAGCAAGTCCGCCAGTTGTGGCACACATGGAAGGCTGCAGTAAGTTATGACAGTTCATAACGTCTCCCTTGGAACAAAATTGGCAGAAATATCTGAAGCTAAAAAGTTACAGCAGTGCTAAATGTTTGAGAGCTCTCATCGCAACATTAGATTCGTTCTCTTCAATTTTAGATGCACATAACAGGTGAAAGTGGCCTACAAGGTTAAACAAGATGAAGAATATTCAATCAGAGCTATGATACTGATTGGGAGGGAGAGTTCACATACAGTTCCATACTGCATTCCCTGGAGTTGGATGAGACCGCATGGCTCAAATCTACTTGTAATAGCCAGAAGATCTGATCCTGCAAGAAGTCCATGAGCCAAAGACACATTGAACGTTGTATGTGCTCTCACTTTGTTAGCATATTTTTCTTCGAGGATTGTCAGTTGGCGTGCCATCTTGCTCTTGCCAGTTCCCTGGTGATCAGCTTCATTAGGTTCTCAAGCCAAGGAAAATAAAACACATCACAGAATTTATAACAGGCTACATATACTATTGAGACTTGGTTACTTACAAGCACTATCACTTGAACATTCTCATTAATAAATTCCGGAATTGCTGCGGCAAGAATGTCGGAACCTTTCTGTTCTTCCAGTCTACCAATGAAGCCTATGACTGTAGAAGATTTGGTTAAACCAAAATCAACTATCAAAATGGTACTTATATTAATAATGTAATACTTAGATGCACACAACTCACTGGTGGTACTCACTCACTAAGAAAGATGTACATACTAGTAACTCAACTCACACCCTACAACTAACACTCAGATATCACCTCACGCCACACCACTCAAAAGCAACACTCTTCACCTACTCACTATACTACACCTCACGAATAGTAGCTACTGCTTCACTTCTTGATATGCAAAAGAGGAGGACCCCTTACCTATTTATAGGCATATTTACCCATGGTTTGTAAAGTAAACCATGTGTTCCAGCCAATAGAATTTTATTTTAGCCACATGTTTAGGACTATGTAGAAAATTCTGGATATGTTACCAACATAGCTTATGTCGGTGCTGGTATTTAACACTCTCCCTCAGCATCGACTTTCTCTTTTATGAGTTTCCTTGATATCATGCCGAATTGTTGTCGAAACTCTTCAAACTTGATGCTATTTAGACCTTTAGTAAGTGCATCTGCAACTTGCTCTTGTGTACGTATGTATGTTAACTTGATATCTCCTTGTAACACCTTCTCTTGAAGAAAATAATAGTGGACTTCGATATGCTTTGTGCGTGCGTGGAACACCGAATTTTCAGCTAAGCGAATTGCTGACTGATTATCACAATATAACTCCACTGCTGAATTAATTGACTGATGTAAATCCTTTAGTAGTTGTACTAGCCATGTGCACTCTTGGGCTGCCATTGCACCTGCTCTATATTCTGCCTCCGTACTTGATAAGGATACAGTAGGTTGCCTCTTACCGCACCATGAAATAGCTCCTGATCCGAGACTGAATATATAACCAGTAGTAGAACGTCGTGTATCAAGATCTCCAGCATAATCAGCATCACAGAAACCACTTAGGGTACATGCTATATTCTACTGGTAAAATATTCCATAGTCGATTGTGCCTTTGATATATCGTAATATTCGTCGAGCTGCTTCAAGATGAGGCTTTCTTGGCTCCTGCATGAATCTGCTAACAACTCCAACAGCATGTGTGATATCCGGACGTGTGAGTGTAAGATATATTAGGCTTCCCACCAATTGCCTATACATGGTTGCATCACTTAATTCTTTTCCTTTAATAGAGCATAACTTTGCGTTTACCTCTGTCGGTGTTGAGATAGGCTTGCAATCAAGCATTCCGAATTTCTCGAGTAGATCTTGAACATACTTCTGTTGACATAAGAATAACCCTTCTTTTGTTGCTTCTACTTTAAGACCCAAAAAGTGTTTCACCTCACCAAGATCCTTCATTTGGAAGCGCGTAGAGAGGTTCTCTCGGATTTGACGAATCTCCTTGTCATCATCTCCTGTAATAATTAAGTCATCAACATAGACTAGCACGATTGCTAACTTGCCTTCTTGCGCCTTCACAAATAGGCTAGAGTCAGCTGGCGCCATTGAGTAGCCACATTGCTTCAAGAACTCCGCGATCTTTCCGAACCATGCCCTTGGTGCTTGCTTGAGCCCATACAATGCCTTCTTCAATTTACATACATAACATGGATGATTAATAGATTCAAATCCTTGAGGTTGCTCCATATAGATATCATGATCTAACTCTCCATGCAAAAATGCATTCTTCACATCCATTTGCCATAACTTCCATAATTTGCTTGCGGCTAAAGCTAATAAGACACGTACCATGGTGATCTTTGCTACTGGACTGAATGTCTCTTCATAGTCAAAACCATATTTTTGAGAGAATCCTCGGGCTACTAGACGAGCCTTGTATCTTTCGAGAGATCCATCGGGCTTTTTCTTCAACTTGTAGACCCATTTGCAAGATATAGGTTGCACGTCGCTTGGTTTTGGAACTAGATCCCATGTCTCATTCTGATGTAGAGCTTGGATCTCTTCTTTCATTGCTGACATCCATTTTTGACACTTGGATGCTTCTTTGAATGTATTAGGCTCCTTTTCTCCGACATCTTCGATTAGTGCTGCATTTGCATATTTTGGATTAGGCCTTCGTTGTCTGCTTGATCTTCTTGGCGCTGAAGAGTCTTCTTCGATCACTGGATTTTCTATCTGGCTTGGCCTTTCTTCTTCAGGAGATCTTTGGTGTTCTCCAGTTTGCCACAGACTCTTCTTCTTCTTTGAGGCTTCCTTTTTCTTCTTGTTCCTCAGTAGAACGAAGTGCTTCTCTTGTTAACTCGTCGACTTGAACTTGAATATTTTTTTCAATATCACTTGTGTTGGGCAACATTGCATCCTTGGAAGGCCACCAAGATGATGCTTCATCGAACACCACATTTCGAGAAATGTGAATTCGTCCTGTTGTTGGATCACAACATCTCCATCCTTTTCGTTGGCTATCATATCCAACGAATATGCAACGTATTGCCTTCTTATCGAACTTAGTACGAAGATTATCTGTAATGAAGACATAGCAAACACATCCGAAGACACGAAAATGACTCACCGTGGTTTGGTCTTCCACAAGTTCTCATATGGTGAGACAAATCCAAGCTTTGCTTGAGGAAGCCTATTAATGACATGCACAGCTGTCTTCATACACTCCACCCAGAATCGTGGAGGTACATTCTTTGCATGCAGCATGCTCCTGCATATCTCTGTTAGATGACGATTCTTCCTCTCGGCCACACCATTTTGTTGTGGTGTGTTAGGACAGGTGAGTTGACGACGTATATGACATGCTCGTAGATATTCAGAGAATTCCTCTGATGTATACTCTCCTCCATTGTCTGTGCGCAAGCATTGAATCCTCCGATCAAGCTCCTTCTCGACCTTCTCTTTAAATTCTTTAAACTTCGATAGTGCTTCAGATTTCTCTTTCATGAAGTCCACCCAAAGGTATCTTGAGAAGTCATCAATGAAGGTAATCATATAGCAAAATCCACGGACAGATGGTTGCTTCACGCGACCAAATACATCAGAGTGCACTAGCTCCAGTGGTGCCTTGGCTCTGAACTTCGACTCCTCGTAGGGTAGTTGATGAGCTTTACCGAATTGACAACCTGCACAGACAATATTTTCTCGAACATCTAGGCAAGGAAGTCCCTTTACCATGGACTTATTCATCATTGCCTTCAGCCTTTTATAGCTAACATGTCCGAGCCTTGCATGCCAAAGATCAGCTGTCTCATTTTTCTTGTCTTGTCTATGTATGCTTCTTGAGCGGACATTACATAGACAGACTCTAATCTTTTTCCTTCCATTATTGGTGAAGCAGTTAGCCTTAAACTCTTATAAACTTTGACATCTTTTGGCCCAAATACTACATAATTGCCGGAAGAAGTAAGTTGAGAAACTGATAATAAGTTCTTCGACATACCCGGCACATGGTAGACATGATCCAGCTCCACCTCATGTGATCCAAATCGAGGAATTACTGTTGCCTTGCCGATATGAGTGATTGACAATCGAGTGTTGTTTGCCGTCACCACCATACGATCACCTCTATACTCCGACATGCTACGTAGCTTCTCTTCATCTCCTGTCATATGATTCGAACAACCAGAATCAACTATCCAATCATTATGATAGTTAATACCTCTATTGTTCGATGCGATGAGAGCTGCTTCTTCTTTGAAAGGCTCCTCGATACTGGTCATCGCAAGCTCCATTGATTCCTCAGGTTCTCCTTTGTAGCTGGAGGTGATCTCTTCTATTGCAAGTGCAGCTTCGAGATCCCATTCTTCTTCACTTTCATTATCATGAGAAGTGGCTGCATTTCCTTCCTCACGCTTGTGCCAACAGTCGCGTGCATAGTGGCCTTTCTTTCCGCAATTATAGCAACGAACATCTTGTCGATGAGATTTCTTCTCCCCTTGATCTTCTTTGTGTGCGCCTCGGTAAGCTCCCCCTCATTGTGGACCTCTTCCTCGTCCACGTCTTGGCCAACTTTGTTGTCGTACCTTATGATTTTCTCTGTTGTCATAATTCTTTACGACTTTCTCAGGATTTGAAGACTTTTTCTTGATGAATAAAGCCTTATCATCATCCTTTATTGAGATCTTGGATATCTGAACATCCAGATCTTCTTGGTTGGACAAGATGCTCTCCATTTCTGTGAGAGTTGATTCTTGTGCCCAACCTCTAATAGCAGTGACGAGACTATTATATTTAGGATGCAAACCATGAATAATAATTCTACGCATTCTTGTTTCAGTAATAGCATTTTGTGGGTCTAGCTTAGCAATCTCATCACATATAAATTTCATCTTGAAGAAGTATTGACTCACCGACATGTCACCTTGCTTCATGGAGATCAGATCATTCTCCAAGCGCTGCAATTTTGCATCATTTTTCTTCGTGAAGAGTGTAGCCAAGGTGTCCCAAGCATCTTTGGGTGTCTCTTTGTCTCTAATCTTCTGAAGGAAATCATCCTCCACTGAAGTCGCTAGCACGTACATAGCTTTTCCGACTTTGCACTCACATTTCTTTAGCTCTTCTGAATTTGTTGGCGACGTAGTCTCATTTTCGCCAATAATGCTCCATAGATTTTGCCCTTTCAAATAATACTGCATACGAATACTCCAATTATTATAATTGTTATGGTTGAGTTTCTCTAGGGAGCTTACCGAGGATCCGAAATCTGCCATAATGACTTGGTGAAAACTTATATATCACTCAAGTAAGCGTAGTCCCGGACTAGCAATCTTCACAATCCCAGATTGTGCACCGACAGAATTTCTCCTTGATTATCCTCTTTACCAACTTGCTCCGGCAGAACTTCATCGTGGCTTCTCTTGCACCGTCTTGAACCGGCAGAGTCTCCACGTAACTTGCTTTGGCAAAACCTTGAACTGACGGAATCACCTCACGGGCCAAACCTGCTCTGATATCACTTGTAGAAGATTTGGTTAAACCAAAATCAACTATCAAAATGGTACTTATATTAATAATGTAATACTTAGATGCACACAACTCACTAAGAAAGATGTACATACTAGTAACTCAACTCACACCCTACAACTAACACTCAGATATCACCTCACGCCACACCACTCAAAAGCAACACTCTTCACCTACTCACTATACTACACCTCACGAATAGTAGCTACTGCTTCACTTCTTGATATGCAAAAGAAGAGGACCCCTTACCTATTTATAGGCATATTTACCCATGGTTTGTAAAGTAAACCATGTGTTCCAGCCAATAGAATTTAATTTAGCCACATGTTTAGGACTATGTAGAAAATTCTGGATATGTTACCAACATAGCTTATGTCGGTGCTGGTATTTAACAATGACAGGGATGTTTCTGTCAACAGGCAATCCAGCCTCAGCTTGCAAAGCTTCCTTGTTAATGGGCTTTGCATTAATCACCTGAGATTTCCTTTGGTGAGTGTGGATTGGAAGAAAGTAAAATGGAAAAACTTACTACTATGCAACTCACTGTTGATGAATCATAATTAACAGAGATATATTTGTCCGTTGTAGGATTCCATTCTGATATATCCATTCCATTGACAATTCCAGTGATGCCTTTCATGCGCAGGACGTTATCCAACTCCACCCCCCTTTCTACTCCGGACACAAGTTCTTGAGCATAATATGGACTCACAGTAATAACTCTATCCGATTCTAGAATTCCAGCCTTCATCCAATTTATTTTCTTTCCTTCCACAGGATCCTCATAGCTGGCGAATCAGTATTGTATAGTTCATAAAGTTTCCATGAGAACAAGATACTCACTACGAATAAAAAATGACTGCGAGGGCATTACCCATCAACAAAATCAAAGGAAGCCTTGAATTGATTTGGGAGGTTGAGTTGTCTGAAATCTGAAGGGGCAAAGCGCCCCTGGTAAGAAATGTTATGCATGCAGAACGCAACCTAGCAATAGGATCAAACCAATCTTGAGCATGAGTCACAAATATGAATTCACAGTTTCAAAGAAAGAAGAAGAGGAATCAAACACGCACCTTGGCATTCTTGTACATGCCCTGTGATTGGTACATGGACTTCAAGTAACATGGAAGAAGAGCCGTGTGCCAATCATTTGCAATGAAAACTACATCTTCTCCTGTGCTCAGAACACTGATCATAAGAACAAAGTTGAATATGAATTATTAGACAAACATGAGAGACAAGAACAATACCATAGGGTCCAGAGTAATATTGGCTGCTGTTGAGGTTTAGAATTTGTTACGAAAAGAGGGAGAGAGGGATCGCACGAAATACAGAAGAACACGAAGAGGAAAAACGGCGGCGGCTCTTTGTTATGGAATAATGATGATTACAAGGATAAGTCTCGGTCTAGACCCCTAGGGAGTTTATATAGGCACTCCCTTTGACAGATGATAGGAATTACATACGGACTGGGACTCTGCTGAAGTGCCTGACTATGTAGGGGGACCAATTGGGTTCAGATTCAAGGCATTATTAACAAATCTCCACCTTGACTTGAATCATCTTCAGAGCACAAAAGCACGCCATGCCGCCGCCAGTCCCATCTTAAAGCTATTACCAAGTATTTATGTTAAGCAAGTCCAAACAATATTGAAACTTGCCATAAGGAACAGATTTGGTGAACATATCAGTTGGATTATCTTCAGTGTCAATCTTCTTCACCTTGATCCTCTTCTCAGTGCGAATGAAGTAATATCTGACATCAATGTGTTTGGTTCTTTCATGATGTACTTGATCC
Source organism: Pontederia crassipes (assembly GCA_030549335.1). Classification (NCBI taxonomy): domain Eukaryota; kingdom Viridiplantae; phylum Streptophyta; class Magnoliopsida; order Commelinales; family Pontederiaceae; genus Pontederia; species Pontederia crassipes. Next base: position 11,915,528 of record JAUKPH010000017.1, read on the forward strand.
TTGGCTAAACATATTGCACTCAGACTGTCACAGTGCACTATAGCCTGCTCCTGATGTAATCCGAGATCTCCAACTAAGCCTTTTAACCAGATGCCTTCCTTGGCAGCTTCCGTCAGTGCCATGTATTCAGCCTCTGTAGTGGACAATGTAACTGATGGTTGAAGTGTAGCCTTCCAACTAATAACTGAACTGCCCAAAGTGAAGACATAGCCTGTCATAGATCGTCTTCCATCAACATCTCCCCCTGAATCTGAGTACCATGCAACCAAACACTCTTTATCACCTCTGTAGATGAGGCCAATATCAGATGTTCCTCTCAGATACCGAAAAATTCGCTTCACTGCTTGCCAGTGCTCCTTTCCTGAATCGCTCATGAATCTGCTGACAACACTGACTGCATGAGCAATGTCTGGTCTTGTACAAACCATGGCATACATCAAACTTCCAACTGCACTAGCATATGGAACCCGAGACATGTACTCCTTTTCTGCATTTGACTTTGGTGCGAAGGCAACAGAAAGATGAACATTTGCAGCTGATGGAGTATTCAAAGGCTTCGCTCCAGACATTCCAAACCTGGATAAAATCTTCTCAATATAACTTTTCTGAGATAAGAAGAGTTTACCCTGTGCGCGATCCCTTAGAATTTCCATCCCCAGAATTTTCTGTGCTGCACCAAGATCTTTCATGTCGAATTCTGCACTGAGGAGCTTCTTCAGATTTTGAATATCTGCCATGTCTCTGGCAACAATACGCATATCATCAACATACAAGAGCAGATAGATGGTGGAGCCGTCCTTCACCTTCTTGTGATATACACAGCAATCATAGGGACTTCGACTGAATCCCTTACTGATCATGAAGCTGTCGAACCTCTTGTACCATTGTCTGGGAGACTGCTTCAAGCCATACAGAGATTTCTTCAGACTGCAAACTTGATTCTCCTTTCCAGGAATGGAGAATCCCTCCGGTTGGCTCATAAGAATATCTTCTTCAAGTTCTCCATGTAGGAAAGCAGTCTTCACATCTAGTTGCTCGAGCTCTAGATTCTGATGTGCTACAAGAGCAAGTAGCACCCTGATAGAAGTATGTCTGACAACAGGTGAGAATATCTCATTGTAGTCCACACTTTCTTTCTGACTATAACCTTTAGCAACCAATCGTGCTTTGTATCTCGTGCCTTCAACTCCTGAAATTCCTGCTTTCTTCTTGAAGATCCATTTACAGCCAACAACCTTCCTGCCTTTAGGCAACTTGACCAGCTCCCACGTCTGATTCTTGTGAAAAGATTCCATCTCCTCACCCATAGCAGTGATCCACTATCTAGATTCAACACATGTGATGGCATCCCTATAAGAGGACGGCTCCAGGGACTCCACCTCTTCAGCTACCTGTAGTGCATAAGCAACCATGTCCTCGAAACCATATCGCTTAGGAGGACCCACTTCTCTGCGAGGACGTCTAGTAGCAATTGACTCCTCTTCAGGTTGCTCATCAGATTCTTCACCTTCTGGTTCTGCTTCTTGATGTGATCCTTCAGCATCATCCTCAATTTGAGTGATTTCAACCTCCACCTGTTTACTGACACTCTCTTCAGCCTCCACCTTCAACTGAAGCATTGATTCTTCATCAAAGGTTACGCTTCTGCTGTGAATGACTTTGTGTTCTGAAGGAGACCAGATTCTGTAGCCCTTCACTCCTGCACCATATCCCATGAACACCCCTTCTTTGGCCCTTGGCTCCAACTTCCCTTCACTGACGTGATAGTATGCTGGACAACAAAAAACTTTCAGACAAGTATAATCAGCAGGATTTCCTGACCATACCTCAGTTGAAGTCTTGAGATCAATTGCAGTCGCCGGACTTCGATTCACCAAGTAACAAGTTGTGTTAACAGCTTCAGCCCAGAATGTCCTATTCAGACCAGCGTTAGAGAGCATGCACCTTGCCCTCTCCAGAAGTGTCATGTTCATTCGTTCTGCAACTCCATTCTGCTGTGGAGTATCCCTGACTGTGCGATGTCTGGCAATGCCTTCATCTTTGCAGAACTGGTCAAATTCAGCAGAACAGAACACCAAACCATTGTCAGTGCGAAGACGCTTCACTTTCTTCGACGTCTGATTTTCCACCAGAACCTTCCACTGCTTGAAGGCCTTGAAGGACTCACTCTTGTGTTTCATCATGAATACCCAAGTCATCCTCGAGTAGTCATCAATCACAGATAGGAAGTACCTCGCACCTCCTAATGATGGAACACGAGAGGGACCCCAACAATCGGCGTGGATGTAGTCAAGTGTCGCCTTCGTCCTGTGCACTGCCTTGCCAAACTGAGACCTTCGCTGTTTACCGAATACGCAGTGCTTACAGAAGTTTATCTCAGATATCTTCTTCTCCCCTAGAAGACCTCGTTTGCTGAGGATATTCATCCCGTTCTGACTCATATGCCCAAGTTGCATGTGCCACAGCCTGGACCTTTCTGATTCGGATGAACTAGCCACTGCACAGTTGCGGAACATGACGGACATCTGTCAGCGTCCTCACAAGATTGTCATGAATCCTGATCTGCACAGAACCGATCCCAACTATTGACAGGCTGCATCATTGCCCATGATGACGTTTCCACCATCAATCTTCTGATAAGTTGAGAACTACTCTTTATTCGGAGTCATATGATAGGAACACCCCGAATTCAGAACTCAACTATCCGCCAGACATTCTTGATCAGAAGCAGCCAGAACCAAATCATCTTCGGAATTTCCTGTTTCATGTGCCACCGCAGCGACAGAGGCCTTCTTCTTCTTCGGACAATCCTTCTTCCAATGACCTGGTTCCTTACAGTAATTATAGATGTCTTTCGCAGTGATTTTCTTCTTCTTCGACTTGGATTTCTTTGAATTTGAGGACTGTCCCTTCTCTGCGGTTGATATCAAACTCACTGCCTGAGTCTCTACAGAATTTCCAGATGCCCTATGCCGAAGTTCACGAGTATGGAGACTCGATCTTACTTCTTCCAGACTTATAGTTTCCTTCCCGATAATCATAGACTGAATGAAATTTTCATATGATGGAGGAAGCGAAACTAACAGAATTAGGGCAGCATCTTCATCCTCGATCTTAACATCGATATTTCTGAGTTCCATCAACAAAGAATTTAACTGATCAAGATGTTCCTTCAGAAGGGTACATTCCTGCATGCGGAGAGAGAACAGACGTTGCTTCAACAGCAACTTGTTGGTGAAAGACTTCGTCATATATAGACTCTCGAGTCTCAACCACAGACCGGCCGCTTTTTCTTCATCTGCGACCTCGATTATCACCTCATCCGTCAGACACAACAGGATCATCGAGTGCGCCTTCTCCTCCTGTGCCGCCAAAGTTGCGAGGTCGATCTCCTTTTCTTTGCCTTTCGAGTCTTCCTCCTTTGGCTTGTTCTTCGACACGTTTGAGAGCGGCGCCCAGACTCCTTGTTGCTTCAAAAGTGCCCGCATCTTGATCTGCCACAATCCGAAACTGTTTCTGCCGTTGTACTTCTCCACGCTCACGTTGTGCGACGCCATCTCCCTGCTGATCGAGAATCGTTGACAAACCCTAAGGCTCTTATACCAGTTTGTTACGAAAAGAGGGAGAGAGGGATCGCACGAAATACAGAAGAACACGAAGAGGAAAAATGGCGGCGGCTCTTTGTTATGGAATAATGATGATTACAAGGATATGTCTCGGTCTAGACCCTTAGGGAGTTTATATAGGCACTCCCTTTGACAGATGATAGGAATTACATACGGACTGGGACTCTAAATAAATCCCCTGAAAATAGGACACCTATCTCGTGATAAGAAAATAAATTAAATCCGAATCACAAACAGAATACCCCTAAAAAATTTTCGCTCAGGGGGCTCCGCCCCCTTGCAACCCCCGCAGGGGGGATCCCCCCCTTGACCCCCTACAGGCTCGCTGACCGGGCAGCGAGACCCCCGTAGGGAAATTCTGCTGAAGCGCCTGACTATGTAGGGGGACCAATTGAGTTCAGATTCAAGACATTATTAACAGAATTTTTGGTACTTCCAAAGCTGCCTGTACGATTCATTCAAGAGTGCAGCAAAAGCGAACATGAGGGCGACATGAAACTTTTAGCAATAAGAGTAACAGAAGCTAATAAGGAAGAACGTGTGACTAATAAGGAAGAACATGTGAGAGAATTTCCCATATATATCAGAAACAGAAGCTAGTGGTTAAAGTGCACTTATTAAGAAATCGTAAAATAAAACAGGAAAAGGAACGTGTCGAGGGTACTCTTCGCAGTGTACTTGTACCTTGTGTTAAAATGAAAACACTGTTATGCATTGATCTCTTTTATAACAAATATAGTAGATAAAATATGATACAGAAAGCAACATATTGAAAGAAGCATCCTTAGATATTCTAACACGTGAGCAAGATGATCCCACCTGACACAAAAGGCTGAACCTGAGCTGGTTGTCTGCATAATCTGTTCCTGTGACAGGGCCATACAATTTTTCTCCAGTTTTTCCCCAAACCTTGAACATGCGGAATAAAGGTGAGTTCGGGCTGTTTACTATCGTTCTATACGTTCTCAATTTTTCATGACAAATAAAATGTCCCCAAAAGCTTAGGTAGAACCTTAGCAAGGAACATTGGATGGTCGACGAAAATGCGATCAACTCCTCTCTTGTAGCAGTGGAAGAATCGGACGATTTCATAACGATCGCCAACCTTTAACTGTGGAAAAGAAATGAACATCAACGACTTATGATTGAATAAGTGTAGAAAAGAATCTCTCACATATCATCTGACAGGCAAAATTTATCACTATGTGATACTACTGATGGACTAATCTTGTACCTGCACACTGACACTAGTATCCCATGCATCTTTGTACTGATCATAACGTGGTGCAATAGCCATGACTCTGTGCCCATGTGCCTGATTGTATAGCATTTCAAATCTATGTAGTTAGTATATCAAGAGGATGGTTCATCTGTAATTTAACAGTCCAATATATGACATCATCTTACTGCCATTGCCGGGGGCAATCCTCCAAGAACATCACCGAGGCCCCCAGTTTTACTCCATGGTGCCATTTCAGCCCCCACAAAGATTAAGTTCATTCCAGTTCCACAAACCACCGGCCAGCGGTTAGTCCGTGGTGTGCCCCTCGCAACCTCTATCGGAGCACTGGCCTTCATGTTGTCTGGCATATGAAGTGTATCTAATACACTTTGATACCTCAGACCTTCGAAAGGAACGCTGCTGTTTCTGAAGCTCGGAATCCTTTTGTTCTCAAATTTCCTGCTCAGTACATGAGTTTATGGAAACCTATGTTGCAAGGGTACGGGTACAGTATCGGTACCGGGTACGTGTACGGGTACGGGATACGTCAAATTCTAAAAAATTAGGGTACGGATACGGCAATATATTAAATATATAATATATATATATATATATATATAAAATAAATTTTCATAAGATTTCTAATATCTTCATATTATTTAAGTTTTCAAAACAAATAATTAGTTATTCTCTTTACTATTATGTCTAAACGAGGAGTTATTAATAGTTTTCTTTCTCCTTGTGACTTCTCATCTTTAACATCTATAAGTTTTATTGTTCACATTTGATAAAAACGTAGCAAAATATATGTGTATCATGTTCTCTAGTATTAATGCTTTCATGATCATCAATCATTAATTATTTTTTTTAGAATTTTATCTGACAAAATTTTGATATGGAGTACCCAGAAGCATAGGTACGAGTACCCACTGGAGTACCCATTTTTTAAAAAATATTTTATTATTGGGTACGTATGGGTATGAGTACCCACAAGTACCCATGAAGTACCGGTACCGGGTACGTACCCGGCACGGGTACGTTGAGGAAATTGGAGTACCCGTGCATCATAGCCACACAGGTTGGAGATGCACGACGATGGCACTTTTAAAAGTGAGGACGGAGGGGAGAAACCACGAGGAGGGAACTCGTGCCCCACGGGAGGCCTCTCGCTAAGCGCCACCACGTAGCGTCCAAAATGCTTCAGCTGCTGCCGCTGCTTCTTGTCTTGTATAAACTCTCTCCGCTCTGTGAGCATGCACCTCCATGGCACAGAGAGCTAACACGCACGCAAAGATTGGCTTGGCCCAGCTCTGCACGTCGGACGAACAGGCACGCAAGCATTGGGATTCTTTGGCTTCTCCGACAAATGGAAGAAGTATTGCAACAATTAACCATTAATTTGTGGGCAGAGATCGCCATCGGTGGTTCAAGTTGACGTTAAACGTTGAAGTTGTGGTTGAAGCTATTAACATTGCATTCTGAAAAACCAAAGATGTTTGACACTGAAGGAATTAGTAATAACTAAACAGAAGTATTTCGGAATACCTCGCAGCAGAAGACGGATCGTCAAGATTTTTCTACGTTGTTTCTGTATCGTTGTCGGGATCTTAATCACGTTCGAAAAAGAATCACATGTTCACAATCCATATACCTTTGGACGTCGTCGGAACTTCGAGAGAACTTGGACAACCTTACAGCCGTGAATAAGACTACAGTGGAAGTCCAATGAATTTCATCGGACAGCACACTTGCACTAACACGCTAACACCATGCATTGATATATATATGCATGAAATATGCAGTTGGTGAAAATTGCTTTGCAGTTTACCAAGCTGCATGGGTTTTGGCATGCCATAAGGCCCATTAGGGGCGTACGTCCAACAATCTTCCACTCGCACGTAATGGGCTGATTTCATTAAATGTCCGTTATGGTAAATGGATTGTGCGACCCACGAGTACATCCACAACTTAGGGAGAACTATGATCTGTTAGGAATACATAGTCACTCAACCACTTGAGAGCCTACACTATGACCTATTAGGAATATATAGTTGCTCGATCAATTTGAGAGCTAGAGTTATGACCACATAACTGCTCAGTCAACATGTGAGCTAATACTATGATTTATCAATAATACATTATTGCTCAAACATCCATGTTACTCGCTTTTCCTTAGAAACAGCTTGCTTACACACTCCAGACGACACACGTCTTATCATGCATGATTTTGATTTATCCGTATTTGTATGCTTATGTATTTGGCCAATTGCATCACAAATACCATGCAGCACCAGTGAATCTCCCTCTCGTCCTCATATTTCTCAGTTCTAAATCAGTTGCTTTCCTAGTCATAGCTCGACGGACCGCATATAATTTTAGCCTTTGAGTACCTCGCTAAAGTAGCAACACTAACACATTACTTTGAAATATAGTCAAGAGTCTAAGGGCAATCTCCGGACTTGTTCAGTCCTTAAAGACTCACACTCTGACGAATAATTATAAAATATTCGTCAAGTCTTAGGGTCAACTTAGCATACTAGGTTCATAATCAAGTACTGCAGTAGAGACTCCCATTGAAGGAGTGTATGTCATAAACTCGTAACACTGCACAGATTAGAGTCCAAACGTCTACCCATGATGTCTGACCTGAGTCCTCCCACTAGTCACCCAAAAATTAGCGCCACGAAGTCTCACATCTAGCTTCTTTTATCAGGCTACACAAAGTTTTATATAAATTCGTGTCATCCTCCCGAACATATCAGGACGATCTTAAATCATATATCTGGATCTAAATCATTTCATCTCCGCTCGCTATGCACTAAACGCTGAGGCGATTATCCATGTGACTGATAATCTCGTGCCTAATTTGACATACTCTACATGCTTTATAAAAAACATTAACTAACTATAGAATAAAATTTTAACATAATTTTATTCATCATAAGAAGATATAGAATACATCATCGCGTAAGCTTTGCGCATGTTAATGCGTCAGTCAAACATACTTACACTGTATTAATCAACTGTATCTTCTTAACACTGTCAAGACATACTAGACATTAATGTATTTTTCCCTATAATGGTCCATCCTTTTATCAAGCAATAGTGACATACATATTGTAACAAAGGGCATACTTGACCATTGTCAATACAGGAGTAAAAGAAAATTACTTAACCAGAGGGCTTCCATACCATCATTGAGTATAACACAAACTCAATTTTCATATTTGACTATTTTTATATAGTTTTGCTTTAACTTTGCAACAATGTCATTCTATAACATGAAGACATAATTGGAGATAGATTTTTGCTTATTAACATCGCCATCCTGAGAGGCGTCTATTTGGTAAGCTAATCTATAGCTTGATCTCCATTATAGTGTAAAACGAGAGTCAACGTGCCCATAAGATATCATATTATTCTTTTAATCTCCATTCAATATAGGTGCCCTGCATTAGTATGTACATTTCTCATTTGACCAATAACACAAATATCAGGCTTCTCAATTTAATGTGCATGTCTGATCACTAACCATGTTTACAAAAGGACATTTTCTTTTGTTACTTATAAAGTCATAGAGAAAAATATGAGATTTTAATAAGGGTACCGGTGAGTGTATAGTTTTCGTAGGATGTTCAATTCGTCTTTATAACAGATGACTCTTGCTACAAAGCAATAATTCTTGAATAATTCTTATTTAATTTTCACACCCGGTGTGAATAATTATCTCACACATGTCATTTCTATAAAAGACATTAAATACTTCATTAATAGAAGAAATCCCTTATTATTTCTAGCTATACATAATATTGTTTCACATAAAATGTCATGATGACATATTTATCCATAAAAATGGATATACACATAATGACACTTATATCTTTAGATGAATACTAAATCCATAAATGGATCGTCGCAAACTACATATTGCGCTCAATACTTTTACATTCATCTAATAGTGAAACAATAGCTAGACTTTTGACGAACGAGAAAAAAAAATAATTTCTCTATAGTCAGCAATCCTTTTGCGACTATTATTTTTCGTCACTTTTAAATCTCTTGTCATCCATATCGACTTATTTCGAACACTTACCTCTTGATAAAATGGATGATTTAACAAGTCCTTAACTTGAGTTTCTTCTTTAGACTCTGACTCTTTGCATTAATCCATTTTCTTTATCTAAGACATGAGAGAGCAACTCATGTTCATTTCATATAGTCATTCTACATTGACAATGTGAAACACAACACATATGTTTCAATAAATGAACATTAATCATTAGTTGACTATGAATTGCTCCCACTCGAAGTGAGGTGTGGGAAGAGAATATGGACAAACCTCAAATCAATCCGCATGTATTGTCAACTCTGAATCTTCAACTTCTAAACTGAAGATGTCACTTAATCTCGTTCAGCCAAGAAAATATATACATGAATGTCACGCCTCTACTTGATATTTAAATATCATTTAGGCAGCATTAATAACAACATTCCAAATACAAAATTGGAATTTCATTTGCGCCATACATTCAAGTAGATTATAGTTTCATTGTATTTGCAATACTTATAATTGCGAAATATAATTAGTCGCATAACTATATTAGTTTCATCACTAGACTATTTGAATAAGTCAACCATTTCGCATTATCAATTTAGTCTGCAAGGCATTAATCTTGCGATCATAATTAAGTTTCCATCTAAGATCATGAATATGTATAAAATAATTCATGTTACCAACTTAGATAAATCGTATATATTATTTTATAATGCGAAAAAGTGATGAAAGAAACCATGTAGAACCTTACACATTCAATACAAATGGATTATTATAATTTTTTGTTCATAAATAATTTTCGTATTTTTTCGTCAATCAGACATTGTCACAAAAGTAGGCAAAATAACATTAGCGAGAAAAAATTTTCAAGCTAGCCTATATTTATAGTGCCTAAAAAAATGTCAAGAATTGATTAGCCAAAACTTTTAGCATACTTATTTATGTCACATATGACACAAATATTCAACTTGAATACTTAAAGTAATCAAGACATAGAAAATTATTTTCAGAAAATTCTCGTAAAGAAATTTCATTAAATACGAAATTTAATGATAAACGTGAATACACAGCTACGTTTGTCCAAATAACAAATGTAGATACTATACACATATCCACTTTAAAATAGTGGTATAGTAGGACAATGAGAGAAAAAGATCCATCTATTGCAAAAAGAAAATTTTGCAAATCATAATCTTTTTAACTCCCACTTTCATATAGTTTTCAACTATGTCCTTGGGCTTGTAAGCTAAGTCATATAAAGAATTCATTATTCTTTAATTGCATGATAAGTTATTCCAATAATCTCAGTCCACGAAAAGGACGAGGTTTAACAATGAATCAACATTATCATTCAAAACAAAACTACTATACGATTATATCAACATTTTCCGACTCAATGCAATCACAAGCGAAAAATTATTGTATTTGCCACAAGCGTAGCATTTCGTTTTGTTTATATTAACTTTGCCATCATGCTTTCCACATCGATGCAAGTAGCGTTAGCCCTTCTTAGTATTTATACATTATTCATTGGACTATAATTTTTGTCGAAAACTCGTAGCAATTTTCTTATTTTGACATGGACAACATATGTCATAGTTGAAGATGACAAACGTTCTTCAAATAAATGTCAAAATATTTGATATTTTCACTAAACATCAATTATATGCGCAAGCTTACTATACTTATTAAAAATAAGTAACTATCACATGATCAAAAATTATGACCAGGATTCTCTAACTCAGTCGTCAAGTTTATCATCACATACAGATATAGAACATATCTCTTGAAGAAAAACTTATGTAAGAGTTATTATTTTTTTGATGATTTCGTTACATCAAGATCGTGAGAATCATGATAATGATCATGCTCGACATATATCGTATTTTGCCATGGATCACTTTTTACATAGTCTTTTTTACTTTGTCATATTGCAAAGATTTCTTTTGTGTCATTTATTTATGGTAAAAAATTATATATGAAAAATGAGTTAGTTTTTGCATGTCTTCTTATTGCATATATTAATAAATAATGACATAATAATATTTTTAAGACAATGACATCGAGATGGTCGCTATGCTCCCACTCATCTTCCACTATCCGAAAAAATAATTATCATTCATTAAAAATAATATGTTGTGCCAAGGTATACTATTCTAATAATTTTGGAATACAAATATTCAAAATCATCTAAAAAATATATGATGTGATTAACATGTCATTTTCAAAAAATGTGACCAGGACAATTAGAGTTCTGTGATGGGAGCACTTCCTTACATTTGTAATGTGCCAATTAGAAAATCATCACCCCTTCGTCTTGTCACCACAATAATTGAAAAAATGTCATCACTTCGTCATGTAAACATAATAACTTTTGGATACTGCGTTAACAGTACACCAAGTAAGTCCACAGAGAAAGAGGGTACTAAATTTTCCATAACAATATCTTTTTAGTACTTTCCTAGGCATGCACATGTCACAAACCATTCAACAAAAATTATTACCATGGCCATCATACAAATTAGATGCCTTAGTCTATGTGGACTACCTATGTTTCATAATGTCAAAACCTATATTTCACCCTAAGTTTTATGAAACATGTGACATTCATAATTCACAAATATTTATGCATTCAAAGTAAACATTGCATAAATCACATATATGAATGTATATTATGCACTTCATACAATTCATATAAATGAATATTATTTGTCACACTCATATAATTAACATAAGCATGATAGTAGACATACAAATAATCACATAAATATTATTACATGTCTAGATTTACATTTATGTTACATAAAGTTCAATCATGTACATAAATTCATATCATGCATGTCTTGTTAATTAAAAAATTATTGCATAAATTTTCATAACATAAAATCATGCAATTCATTTCATGAGTATATATATATATATATATATATATATATATATATATATATACACACACTAATGTGCATATTTCACATGAAAGAAAAAAAATGTGACAAAAATAATTTGTGCATAATTTAACATAACTATGTGAATTAACTACTCACAAATTCACATAACACATATTATGCCTAATATGTAACATAATTTCATATATGCACATGTTACTTCATAAAGGAAATAAATTCTTATTACATAGTCCAAATCATATAGTGAACTAATAATGTGCATATTTCAATTATCATGCCAAATTACATAAGTGTCACATTTAAATACATTTTAAGTAAATATAACATAATTATGTGCATAAATATCTAATTCATATGGAAATTCAATTAAGTGTGACATACTACACTTAAAACATATCATGTAATAACACACATGAAAATAATTTTACTTAAATTCATAATCATATATAATGCATGACAAAATAACATGACTATTTCATGTACTAATAAATATGCATAATACCACTAATATGCATAAAATGTCATACAAATTTCAGAAAATTTTTTCTAAAAATTTCCTTATTAAGATTACATGATCACTTCTTGTATAAAACAATTTTCATTTCATATTAATTAACCACATAATTATTCAAAAATACAAAAAAAATCATAATCAAACATAATATGATTATTTTGTATTAAAACTAACTAAGTACATATCACTCATACTTAGAATTAATTGTGACATGATAATTTATAAAAATATTAGTTACTATTAATTACACATAGTAACATAGCATAATATGCAAAATTCATATGCACAAGTACAAAATATGCATATTAAACATTCTGAAATTTTACGAAAATTATTCATAATTTTTTAACTCAATAATGTGCATAAATTAGGGATAATCTAACTTTCTCATATATATTTATTATGGAAATAATAACATAAAAAATGCATAATAACGAAAAAATGCATACAATTATGTCACAAATATATCACACATTTATCAAAAAAATTCAGAATTTTCTGAGATAAAAAACACATTTTTCTCATTTTTCTATACTTTCCCAAGTTTTTCTTTTAAATCTGAATTTTCAAAAAAAAATGTTCAATGTGCGCAGTGGGCCTCAGGTCCAGATGCGCTTATGCATGTGCGCAGCAGGCCAGCGCCCACCTGCGCGATTACGCGCTACAGCGGGCCGCAACCCACGCGCGTGTTGCCCAAAAAACGCCGTGCAGCGGGCCATGGCCTGCGCACGTCTTGCGCCAAACGGCATATACGTGTTAAGATGACCAGCAATACAACAGTTAATTGCATGAAAAAGAAATTTGCATGCACACAGCGGCAGTGAGTTCAACCATGCAACATCCAATTGTATAAAAAAAAGAAAACAACATGCAAATAATTTGTCAGCCCATTTTCATTTCTCAGACAACGAACGCGCAAAGTGCAAACAGGAAAAATTTCCATTAGCATTCGTTAATTTTTTATAACATAAAATTATAACGAGAAAAATCTATTTGACTCTGATACTAATTGAAGGAATTGATAATAATTAAATAGAAGTATTTCGAAATACCTCGCAGTGAAAGATGAATCGTCGAAAACTTTTCTACGTTATTTTTATATCATTGTCGAAATCCTAATCACATTTGAAAAAGAATTTCACAATCCATATTTGAAAAAGAATTTCACAATCCATATTCTTTTGGACGTCGTCGGCATAGAATCACATGCATGAAATATGCAGTTGGTGAAAACTGCTTTGCAGTTTACCAACCTGCATGGGTGTTTTGGCATGCCATAAGGCCCATTAGGGGCGTACGTCCAACAGACACAATCGACTAATAAAATTGTGTTTCAAGTGAATCGACTAATAAAATTGTGTTCCAAAGTGGTTTCAGGAATACATATTTGGAACGCATATTTATCCGTCTTTGGCCTCGACTTCAAAATTAATAGAACGCATTCTGAAAAATTACCGGTCGTATGATTCATCCTCAGCTCCAATTTTCGAGTCATCCAAAATAATTGAGAAGTTGTCAAGCAGGAGGCCGTCGACCGCATCCACGGGGTTACATCATCCGACCAACATTTTTTTTCTTTCATTTTTTATTACCTTTTCTATTACTTTATTATTATAAAAAAATATCATTTCATATGTATTTAAACCATAAAATAAATTTTTAAAATTTAGGATATGAGAGCAACGCTGTTGCAACTCGTGTGCAGCGCTACCAGTTGAACACTCCCTTTACACCTAAAATATTCTCTTTTAAAAAATAAATAAAAGATGAGCTCGGAGTTAAACAAAAAAATATCAAATTTTAGCCGAAAATTTTTCATCCGTACTCAACCTGCCAACCTAAGTTGGGTGGGGAAGATGATTTAGAAGTTTCAAAATTAAAGAACCGAGTTAAGAAAAAATGTTGATTAAAACGAGCTATAACTTTTTCCAGTTGGGAAAAAGATCCCCCATTGCTACACCATTAGATGCTGTTGATTCTGCAAAATGATAACGCAACATTTGTTAGCTTTTCAAAAAGTTGAACTTTCACAAGCGCAGCCATTAAAGACGGACATAATCTGGTAAAATTGCACATTACATATTCAACCAGCTGCATTAGAATTACCACCTTTGACAAAAACAGTCTTGAACACAACTCTTTCTCATACTCCCGTCAAAGCAAGTCATGGTATAACTTCCCCTTCCCTAATATAATGGTAACGGTGGCAAACAACAAAGGATAAATGATAACTTTAACTAAAATACTTAATTGGAGTCAAATTCAAGCATGAGAACGAAACATGAGGGGCACAAATGAGGAAAAGATTTTACAGAAGAAAAAAAATCTGAATGCAAGGATCATTTTCAAACCTCAATTAATAGAAACTCCACCAAAACCAGTTTAAGGCGAGTAATAGTTCAGCTCAAAAGTGAACATAAAAATAATGAACAATTAAAAAAACTCTGCATCATAATTTAACCCCAGAAGTTCCACAACCTAAAAGCCTGTTTCAAAAAGTTATTACTCAAAAATAGAGTTCTTCCCAGGGCGAAAGGTTGAAATTGAAATATAATTTTTCATGTAATTATAATGTTAGTCAAGGGAAGGTAAGGGAGATTAGCCATAAACATTTGAAATGTATATTAGACCAGAACAAGATAAATCAAACTTCAAAATTAAACACAATTTACTATTCTAACATCACATGTACAAAATAAAGCAAGTGCTACAATATACACATCAAATGGTAATCACTACAACGAACTACTAACAAAAATGAGTTGATAGTCACAGACAAAAACCATCCCTCTAAGAATGGCACGTCCATGATAAATTTATCAAAAGATAATTACATATAACCAAGGATTCACTCCGTGAAGTAGGCTGCAAAGCATAAAAAGTGATAAAATGAATGGCACATCCATAACTAACCTCAACAGTAGATAACAGAAGCCATCAACTCATGCAATGCAGGGCAAATTGAGACACAAATGAGAATGGATGTATACTAGAAAATGCATAGTTAGACTATCAAAAAGAGATAATCTGTACTTCCACAAGACAACAATGTCGTAACAAGAGTCTCACAGCCAATGTTTGTGTTACACCAAATAAAAGAAGCTAGCATAAACAACTTCTGAAACCAGAAATAACCCTAGAAACAAAATGGATAATTATAATGACCAGATAAAGAGAAGGAAAAGGACTATCTTGTGCCTAGTCGAATAAACTGAAGCCCATATCATCATCACTTTCCTCCTTTGGTTCCTCCTGCCATGACAATAGAAGAAGAGAAAAAAGATCAACACCAGATCCTATTTCCCAAATATATTACACAATGCTAATTACAAATAGCTAGGATTAAGGAAAAACCAGAAGAAGGGAGAAAGGTACCTTCTTCTCCTCTGCGGCGGGTGCAGCGGCTGCTGCAGCAGGGGCACCACCGGCAGGAGCAGAAGCAAGGGCAACGGAAGCACTACCACCACCTACAAATTCATGATAACATTCACTATAAGCGTCCTAAAAGCAGATATCTTTAGTTTAAAAACTACTAAATACAAGAAATCAAAAGGCATTTACAGACCTACATTCAAAGACAATTCCTTTTTCATGGAAATTGCCATAGGAAAAAGACTATAGAAAATTCAAAATGCCCCAAAACAGTCGAGCTATTGAAATATATGTCGCTGGTATCACTTCGAGAAATAGATTTTATGGCTCAAAGCAATTGAGCAACTACAACACCCAGAAGAGAAATTTTCATAATGATGAAGCTAGAAACAATGGTTTTATGTTCCAAACAACCAATAATTAAAATAGCTTTCTCCAACATATATTGAAAGGACAACAAAAATCCCATCTTAAAGGACGAAACGATCACGAACAACAAAGAAAAATTAAAAAAAGGAATTGTAGACCGAACCAGATCCAACGTTCAATATGAGGTCCTCAACGTTTCGCTTCTCGAGGAGCTTGGCGAAGAGAGCCGGCCAGTAAGACTCCATCTCCACGTTCGCTGCCTTGGCCAAGGTGGCAATCTTCTCGGACTGCAGAAAGCATCAGGTGACAGAACTAATGGTTAACATTCGAAGCAATTCCCCAACCGAAGTAAAAACCCGCAGAAACGATCGCAAGGACGGAGTGGCTACGTACGGTGATGGAGATGCCATCATCGTGGAGGATGAGGGAGGCGTAGGTGCACGCAAGCTCGCCGACGGAAGCCATGGCAGCGCAGAACAAATGATGACGGCTAGGGTTGCTTCGCGCGATGCAAAGGGTAAGCGCGAATCGCTAGTATATATAGTGACTCCTGATTTCTAGGGTTTTAGAAAAGCGAGATGGGCTGGACTTGGGGGGAGCAAAGAACAGGGGGTGCTTGTTTTCTTTTCATAATTACTATTTTTCGTCGTAATAGTTTTATTTATTTTGGCATATTATTTAAAATTGAATATATATTTATAGTTATCCCAAATAACATGCGGTAGGTCAATTCTAACTTTCCAGCTAGCTAGTGTATTAAATTTTTAATCATAGTACTCGCGCACGGTCCATTTTTTTCACCTCTATTCCAGAAATTGCATGAATTTTTCATGTATGATAAAGAATTATTTATAATTTCATTAGGATAAGCTCATATATGAAATTCTTAGATAATGACGAGAGTGACATACAATTAGAATAAATATCATTTAAAATAATTCTAGCGATGAGGATGTGGAGCACGTATTTGTCATGATTATTTTAATTTTGTAATGTCTAGTTTTTTTGTACCCAGAGTGAGGAAAGCTCTAGAAATTGATGAGTGGGGTAGAGGTGACCCGGTGAACTCGGAAATCCGACCTTGGGTCGGGTCGGTCGGTGGTTGGAATTTTTCAATCCGAGTTTACCCGATCCGACCCGAGTTAAATGTATAATTTTATATCATTTAAAATCTAAAAAATATGAAATATATTATTTTAAATGTAGAAAAGTATATAGATATTTAAAATAATATTTTTTATATTTAAAAATACTTTATTTTGTATTAAAAATAAAATAATAAATACTTTTTATATTAAAAAAATAAATAAAAAATTAAAATAAAAAAGTTGTCGGGTAACCCGACCCGACCCGGCCCGACCCGAATCGGGTCGGTTCGGGTCACAACCCAAAAAAGGAGACCCGGCCGGGTCGGATTGGGTTTGTTCACGGGTCGAGTCACCCCTAGAGTGGGGTCACGTTCCAAGAGTTGCCATTTTATTTTAGTTAGATTAGAACACCAACCATTGGGATTCATGCCTTTTTATTATTCACAACTCATACTTCTTATTTTTCTTTCTTATTGGTTGTGTTTGCCTCGGAACAAAATGGTAGAACTCGACGAAGTTCCGCCAAACATCTTGCAATGTTCTAGTGGGGCCCGTTAAATTTTGAGTTATGGTAAAAGGGATTTATTCCACAAAGTTTCAACAAAAAAGTTTTGGCGTGAGGTCAGATAGGGGTGTTCACGAATCGGGTTGGACCCGACCTGGTCGGGTCGGGTCAAGCCCCTTGGGGGCAGAAAATCCGACCCAACCTGATTGGGTCGGGTTGGTTGTCGGGTCACCCGACACCTTTTTTCTTTTTTTCTTAAATTTGTTGTCTTACTTTTTTATATTTATTTTAATACAAAAAATAATTAATAATTATTATAAAATATAAAATATGCCTTTTTTGAACATTTGAGACTTATTTTCATAATTAAATTATTTTATTTTAATATTTTTTTTCATTTTAAATCAATTACAAGATTAAAAATAAGTAAAAAAAGTAAAAATAATAAAAAAAATAATAAAAGTCGGGTCATCAGGTCGGGTCGGGTCAACCCGGGTTGGGATTTCCCAACCCGTATCCGACTGGACCCAAACTAGGTCGGGTCGGGTCGGATTGTCGGGTTCACCGGGTCGACCCGACCCGGTGAACATCCCTAAGGCCATAACTTGGAACTTCTTGTCCGAGCGAAAGAACTCCCTCAAATCCCGCGCCATGACTCCCTCGAAAACCCTCTTTTCCACTTTCCTATTCGTTCGCGGCTTTCGCTCTTTCGACCTCATGTTTTGTCGCCATCTTTCTACCTCACGTCGGGAGACATACACGAGATTTGTGACGACGGGCGACGACAAGATCGCCCACGAGGTTGCGCAGGTACGTTCCTTCCACTCTGGCAAGTTTTCTCTAGTCTTCCCTTTAGTTTTGTCTGACGCTTGCTCGGGTTTTCCAATAACATCTACTACGAAATTCTTGGTCTAAAGTTGTCTAAAGTTCTTGATGTTTTGCGACATCGGTCAGCACACATTCCTTTTTCTCCCATTTTTCAAATTTGAAACCTAGGGTTTTCTCGTCATAGCCTAAGAACTATGGTTTCTCACTTTCGATTTATTTCTATGCTTTCTTCAATTAAGTTTTCCTTTAATTGCAAATTTTGCCTGTGAAAGGTATATTTGTGTAATATTGTGGATTCTCTCTGAAGACAACTCGCACATTCGTTCGCATCGCCCCTTTGTGTCATCCTTTGGGTAATATTTCTTCGGTTAATAAGTTTTCCTTAGTGATACGGATAATATTATAAGTTTTCCTTAGTGAAAGGATCATTTCGGTAATATTTCTTCAGTTAATAAGTTTTTCTTTTCTTGCAGGTCGCACACAACCGATGACTACTTGTGCATTCTCCTCCACGAGACAATCGAGGTACCACAACCTAAACACAACCCCTTCTATCAGCCGAACTTTCACGTGCTACCTATTAAGGTTCGCCTTTCATCGGACTACCTGTCTTGTGTGCATTTGTGTTCTATGTTCTTGGTAATAGTGCTTGTAGTGTGGTATGAAGTTATGAAACTAAGTTACCGCATAGGTGGTCGTGTGCTAGATGTAGTGATGTTACTTGGTCATCTTTGATGCAACGTAGGCAAACCTTAGCTGCTTATTGAAGTTAATTCATGAAAACTTGTCATGTTGAAGCACGTCATCCTATTGAAGGTGTGGAACTTTTTGAATTACTTGTCGAACAAATTTTTCACGAAAGATAATGTTGAATCCATTGTTGAACTTGTTGCTTGCTTCTTGAACTTCTCTTATTCGATTTATCAAGTATGCTTTTGCCTTTGTTAATGTTGAAGAATGCATGATGAGAATGATATATGTTTTTTGTTGATGTTGAACAATGCATGATGAAGAAAACTTGATGAGAATGCACGCTGAAAAACCTCTCTTATTTGATTTATCAAGTATGCATGATGAGAGTGATCAATGTACTTGTCAATTTATCCACGTTGTCCGACAGAAATGTAGTTAAGATTGTCTCATATTAGGACATTTTCGAGGTTTGAAAAGTTGAAGCAATTTTTTGTCTTTGATCGTTGCTGCCACATTTGTCTGCCTCAGAAGTTCTAGTTGCTGCCATACTAATTCTGCCATACTTGTAGGAGGTTCACTTGTCGAGCTCTTTGCACAGATTGCTGCCTTTGTTAATTATGGTCCTCGCCTCAAGCAGGTCACAAGGTGCCTCATACCTCCGCTTCCAATGCAGTAGTCAGTCCATGTTGCTAGTGCGCGGGAAGATAATCGTCTTCCATTTAGTTCCAATGCCATTCGCCAAACACTAGCTGGAACAATTGGTCATTTGAATGTATTGTTTGCTTCGAAAGTTCTCCCAGCAGTCGAATTTTGTCCAAACACATAGTCAAAACTTCTGTGTTACATCAATATGGTTATGAGAACATTGGTTTTGAAGTTCCATATAGTCCAACACCGGCTAGAATTTACTTTTTATCATATACTAAAAAATTCTCGTTCAGCAACTCTACTCGTCCATAATTTTTAGGATATGTTTGATAATTAACTAAAGAGGTGGAATGAAATATTACAGTCATGGGGTAGTAGAGTGTGATGTATTATTGAAAAATATATATTTGGATAATAAGTTATAAAAAATGATGGTTGAAAAATAAAAGTTTTATTTATTAAAAATTATTTTTACCCTTTATTATATATAAAACTATTTATAATATGTAACGAGTAATAAATAATTATTTCTTTGCCATCTAATTAAGTTTTCTCTTTTATTTTTTATTTTGCATATTTTACATTTTTGTTGTATTATTTAATTTTCTCATAATTTATTCATTTATTTTTAAAAAATAAAAAATGAGATATACATGTTTCTAAATAATAATTATACATAATGATTTTTTATAAGTGTAATATTTATATGAGAGAAAATTATTATTTAACAATGTAAGAGAGAAAGATAGATGATTTAAATTGGCACAAGAAAAAGAGATACAATTTAATTTGGTTACAAGTAAGAGGGAGAGAGAGATGATTTAATTTGATAACTAAAGAGATGGATTAATTAGTTAATTTGCCCTAAAATTATTTATTTTTTTATTTCACTAATTTAGTGAAATAAAAATGTGATGTTTTTAATTAAATATGATTTATCTAATTTTATTTCATCATATTCCATCCCGTCCATTCAAAATCTTCAATCCAAAAAGATCTTAGGGCTTGGGTTAGGTTCGATCCAATCAAACCCAACTAACATTCGGATTAGGTTGGGTTTAATATTTTTTTAGCCTCTTGGGATATGCCACAAAAAATGAGTAACCAAAACCACCAATGAAGAAGAGAAAAAAGAGAAGAAAGAAACTTAGAATTAAATAGGAGAATGAGTGGGATTGATGTAATTTCATCCCAAAATCATGCGAGAATTGAATTGTTATTAGTTCTCGAGAATTGATCGATTAAATAGAAAAGTCTTGAATTGTTATTTGGATGAAAAAATATAATAATGTAGAATTATAAAGTTAATTAGACAGATAAAATAGAATGTGCTTGAATAAAAAGTAAGACCAGAGCAATAAATTTACTTTTTACAATATAGAAAATATTATATTAAAAAATATTATAATTGATTATTACTGAAGGTAATGTAATAAAGTAACTTAGTGAATAATATTAATTAATAATATTTTGCTATTTTATAATACTAATTAAAGTATAATAAATAATTAAGAAAATAATTATTTCACATTGGATTAAAATATTTATTTGATGAGATGAATGATTATGCATTAATAAATAAATAATAATTTTATAAAAAATATTACTATAATATTAAGAAAATTATTATAAATAATTATTAAAATATATATTATTAGAAATAAAATAATTTTGTTTATAATAATCCACTGATAATATATTAATAAATAAATAATTATGCATATATATTATTAAATCAAATAAATTTATTTATAAGTTTTATAATAATGTATTAATAAATAACTTAATATAATATATTATGTATGATTAAATATGAGAAATAGGTCTAAAAGTAGGAACATCTATTTTTAAACTTATGTGTAAAAAAAAATTAAGGAAGAACTAACAAAATTCTTGCCTAGGACAATTTGTTCTTGAATTTGGGGGTTAGATAACTTTTTGACCTGAATCTAAGTTTTGGTTCAAATTTTGCATCCTTTCACATTTCTGGTAGCAAAAGTTACATCATTCGAGCTTTGAAGTTCGGATGTTCGAACTTTTATGTCAACACCTTTTGGATGTTACATTTAAATTAAATAGGATAAAAACAAATAGTTTACCACGATTTAGTGGCACGGGCAAAAAGGCGGATAGGGAGATCGTTGGACGCATTAGGGCCCTTTGGATGCAGAATAAAATTTTAAAAAATAAAATAAAAATCATATTTTGAAAAAAGTAAAAATATTTTTATTTCACTTATCATTTGATATGAAAAGAATGAAATTTTAAACTATAATATTTTATATTTAAAATATTTTATTATACATATGTGGTGTTCAACTTGATAATAATAATAAAATATTTATATAATAATATATGATTGAATTTTATAAAAATAAAATATGGTTGGAAAATTTTAAAAATGGAGAATAAGTGTATTCTTATGTTTTAGAAGAATATATTTATTCTTTTTCACGAGTTAAAAATGATAATTTTATATTTTTTTTAATATAGTTTCGTGATTTTTAAAATTTGATGAAGATAATTTTATACCACGTTTGATTATATTATCCAAATATCAAGATATTTCACAATAGCGGTGGCCAGGACTTTAGGCAGATCATTGGCATGGAGGGAGTGGGTTCGACCATGGACGGATGGTGAGATCGGGCATTGAGGACTTTGGGCGAATCGGTGGTTGCAAGGAATTTGGGCGGTCAATGACGATAATTTTGGGTGGGTGGCAGTGGTAACTACTTTGGGGGGGTTTGGTCGACCAGCTTGAGCGTGTGGTGAGATATGGTACCATAATTTAATCAAATATAAATAAATTTTGATATAAATAGATTAAATAAGCAAAAAGGGTTAAAATCTCTTACAATTTCGTAATATTTTATAGATTTTAATTGGGATGACAATAGACCACTTCTCAATCTTTTTTTATAAGATTACTAATTACTTGATTTAAAATCAGAAGTTTTTTTATTTTTTTCTTACTATTTTATATTTATTTAATATAAAAAATATTATTTAATATTTATGTTAAAGTATAAAATAAGTTTTTTAACTATTTAATATTATTTATGTATTTAAAATATTTATTTTATTTTTTAAAAAAATTAAATCAAATATAAGCTTAAGTTTAGAAAAAAATTAAGTTGATCGAGTCGGATCGAATTGTTTCGAGTTGAAAAAATTCAACATGTACCCGATGATCCAATTGAGTCGGGCCGATCCAACCCGACTCAATCCGACCTAAATCAGTTCGGATCAAGTCAAGTCGTCGAATTCACGAGTCGATCCGACTAGGTGAACATGCTTAGTTGGAGGAGACCAGTGGCTTCTTCTTTAACCAAGTCCATGATGCATATGTACCGCGGCACAATCACTATCTTTTGCTACGTAGCGGATTCCATCTTGTTCATTAATTCAAAGTTGTTAATAATTAATGGTAAGACGCGTCAACTTCATGTACTACTGACTTAGTACAAGAATAATATATTAAATGTCAAATAAAAGTATATTATCTGAAATCGAATATTTGACATAAAAGGATATTGCACAAATGAATTATATGAGATCTTTGACTAAAAAAAGATTGAGTTAATAAAAAAATCTCATCATTACTAAACGGAAATATCATTTAAGAGATAATGGCCAATAATTACTAGTCATCAAGTATCTAATGCTCACTGTAACTTAAAACAGACGGCGGGCATGCATGTACAGAATCTTAGTTTTGTAACGGAAAAAAAATTTGAAATGCACCAATCAAACACAGTTTAGAGTTTTCACAGACATTACGTTAAAGTATTCTATTTCTCTTGTTTGTAGTAGAAAACGTACTGCAAAAAAAGATACAGAAAAAAAAAACACTAAGTTAGCTTTTCTTTCTTCTCACTCCAAGATAATTAATGCTTGTAAATCTACTCAGAAAATATAATTATGACTTGGAATTCATATAAGTGATGGGTGTAAGGGTAGAACTTTAATTTGCTAAGGACCTCTGGCCTGTTAGTTTCTTATAGTTCAAGTTGGAGAAGAGAAAAATGTCTTCCCTAAGCATCACTAAGCATAATTCCTCTTCCATGGTCGTCTTGTTTTCTTCAGTGCTTCTTGTGCTCTCATGTCTTCTTGCCACAGGCGAGGGCAGAACCTTCATCTTCGAAAGAGTCCACATGAACGTTACAAACAATTTGGAAGAGGGAATTCCCTTGTTCGCCCATTGCCAATCCAAAGACGATGATCTCGGCGGCCAAGATCTGGAGTTCCATTCATATCTCAAGTGGGAGTTCATGCCTAACGTTATCACCGGGAACACTATTCTGGTGTTTCATGCGGTGGAAGAACGTCACGGGAAGCTTTGATATTTATAAACAAAGCAGGGATGAAGGGAGATGCTCTACGTGCTGGTGGAGCATCCAAACCATTGGTGCTTTCTCCTACAATCAAGATACTCAAGTATATGACCTTATGTATAAATGGTGACATTGCTTGGGTTTCTAATGTTGTTTGAACCTAGGCATGGCTGCATATTTGGACCTTTAATAATAATGATAAAAAAGTTGCTTTTCTTCTGATTTTTGTGATGCATTTAATTTTATGCAATTGTTATTACCGAAACCAAAGTAATGTGTCAACCTATTTCTTAGATTGAGGCTTGTATAATACATATATAGTAGATGAGTTTTAGGCTAGCGCTTTTTCTTCTATACTTTTGAAAGGCAGGCAAAAAAATGTTAGTTTCCAGCTACAAGCCATCCATAATTTTAAATGCAATTCAAGACTAAATCGAATATTATCTTTATAGAAAGTTAAATTCATTCTCTAAATCAATTAATAATATAATATTTTGTATGAAAAATGCAAGACACACAAAATCTTAAAAGAAAAAAAAACAAGTTTGAAAAAAATAGAAGTCACATAAAAAGCTGCAAACAAAAAAAGCGCAAATTCAATAAATCAATGGAATTTGAGCATCATGTCACATTGTTTAATAGAATCGACCGGAAGAACTAAGTTTGAATTTCATTTGATTCCATTTTTCAAACGCAGGTTTACAATTTTTAAAAAATTAAAGTTTTTATTTGAATAGTTGAAGTATTCATTAACCAATCAACGTTATGTATACGTACCATCTCACAAATGTTAAGGCATTTTTGAGGTTTATTGTTAAACAGTGTGAATGTGTGATGCATTAATTCTACCGCGTGGAATAAAAAGAAATTATCATCGTCATTGCTATTTGCTATATAACCATGTAGCGGATTCCATCTAGTTCATTAATTCAAAGTTGCCAATATATAATTAATGGTAAGACACCTAATCTTCATGTGCTACTGACTTAGTACAAGAAAAGATTTTTGAATATCGATAAAAGTATATTGCCTGAAATGGAATATTTCATATTTGACATAGAAAGAGATTATATGCATGAATTATATGAGATTTTTGACATAAAAAGCGATTCAGTTGATAAAAACTATCATCATTTACCAACTAAGGTTTGGAAAAATATCCCTTGTGTCGTGTGAAACGAACGGAAATATCATTTAATAGGAACTGATAAGAATTATTTAATGGTAATTAAATCTGAAGTAATAATAACTTAATTAACTCGAATATTCATGCTCATTGTAATTGAAAATAAACTACGTGCATGCATGTATAAAAGCAGCGGCAGAGCTAGAAAAAAATCGGAGTGGGTTCACTATTAAAACATATCATGATAAAAAAATTAATAAATTTATATTCTAATTAAAATTTATTGAAGGTACAAGAAATGTGATTCTAAATTATAACCATAATTCAATAATAAAATAAAATTTAACATTCAAAGAAAACTGATTGAAGGTATAAAAATTTGAAGTATTTTTTAATGACATGATTAACTACAAAAAAATTTTATATTAAATTTTAATATTATATAATAAATTAAACTAATTAAACATATCAAGGAAATAAAATATGTTAGCGTATAATAAATGTGTTTAAATTACTTCACATCTATAAAGAATGATAACATAATTGAGTAATATAAATGATGCACAATAGTTAATAATATTAATTGCATAAAAACAGATTTATTATAAATGGCATAATCACATAAAAAAGTAATGAAATTTAAATATCTTATGTGAAGGGCACAAATGCATTATGATAATAAAAGACAAAATAATTTTATTCAGTTATTATTTTTTAGTCGATAAAAAATAAAGTATAATTAAAAATAAGCAAAAAAATATTAGATACCAAAGTTAATATAAAAATTTATATTTTAACTGACAGAATTGGAAGGATAGATAGTAGTGAATCCATTTTGTATTGAAAGAAGGCAGATTAGGCAGCTGCATACAGCTGAACTCCAAAAATAAAAAAAAATGAAAAATAACTAAGCTAAGAAGGAGACTTGAACTTAGAACCTCTATCAAGGAAGGGAGCAATATAGTGCTGAAAAAAAACTGTGACATCTCTCAAGATGCATTTTGTTAGGACTATGTATTACTAGTAAATTTCAGTGCCTGCACGCGCACTTCCCTTACCCTTGTATAAAAGGTTAGATTTTTAAATTAAAATAAAGTAATTTTCATGGATAAAATGCACGAATCAAACAAAAGAATAAAATGAACCAATCAGACACAATTTACACAATTAAAGAAGGATTCGAGTTTTCACAGATATTACGTTAAAGGTTTCTATTTCTCTTTTTATAATAGAAAACAAACTGCAAGAAAAAAGGTACGAAAAAAAAAACGTTGAGTTAGCTTTGCTTTCTTCTCACTTTAAGGCAATTAATGCTTGTAAATCACATATGTCTTGTAAATCACGTATGTATTGACAAATAATACAAGATAAGTAAGGAATAATATTTTACTGATTTTATTTATAGAATTGTTAATTGAGATTAGAACTTAGTCATGGAATGGGATGTAACATAATTTGCTATTTAATTTATCTAATTAATGAGGCAACCTAGTTATTTACTTGTGATTCATGCTATATAAGAGATGGGTTCGAGGGCCAAGAGGTCACGTGTTTGAATCTCATGAATGATACATATGTACTCTTTTATTTTCAATCTTTAATTTCCTTGCATTAGAACTCTAAACCTTCCTATGTACCGAAAAGGGCAAATCCTTATCTTTGAAAGTGTCCACATTGAACATTACAAATAACTTGGGAGAGGGAATTCTGTTGTTCACTCATTGCAATTCCAAAAATGATGATCTCAACGGCCCGACCAAGATATGGAGTTTCATTCATCTCTCGAGTGGTAGTTCATGCCTAACATTATCACTCGGAACACATTATTTTGGTGCTTCATGCAATGGAAGAACATAATGGGAAGCTTTGATGTTTATGTACAGGGAAGAAGACAAATGCTCTGACTAGTGCTGGTGGAGCATCCAAACCAATGGAGCTTTCTCCTATAATCAAGATATCGAAGTATATGACCTTATGTATAGATGGTGACATTGTTTGGGATTGTAAAGGATATCACCCCTCCATCGCAAATAGATGATTTTCTTATAGTGGTGATAGTGGTGGTTCATAGAATGTTTACAATGCTGTATGCAATAAACAGAAATGTGCGTGGGCGAAGATTTGATACCAATAATGATCCCTCGAATCCTGAGTTGACTAGAAGCTTGGAATCACTTGATATTTCGATATTTGAGATGCCACGCTGGGAGCATTTCCTTAATGGCAGTGAGTAGGGCGTAAGCTTCAATTTTCAGCGTAGAAGAGGCATGGAAGGAGGTTGTGTTTGCAAAAAGAAAAGACATCGAATTTTATTAGATGGACAACAGAAGATGATTACAAATTATATTACTTTGTGTTCGAACTCTTAATGAGTTTATATAGGTTCTCCCGTTACAGATATAAGAATTTTTATATCGATTGTGTCTCTAAATTAATCCTTCAAAATTAGAATATTTTTCTCATGATAAGAAAATAAATCAATTCTGAATCACATACAAAATACTCCATAAAATTTTAACTTTTTTATTTCGAGGTGTTTGGGTTCAGATGATTTTTAGTTAGAGTAAGATAAGGCATTATTCTTTCAGTTGGGTGCATATCCTTAATCTCATTTCAGTAGGAATACAAGTTAATTCCCCACACCTCAATCCATATCAACAAAACAAACATTGAGGATGAGATAGAATTGGATCTTCTCAGCCCTAATTTCTTCCTTTTTTTTCCTTTTCTTTCTCTCATAACTAAAGTAGAGTTCACCTCCTAGCTGCTCTCCTCTTCCCAACTGTTGCTACTGTCCAGGAGCTATTTCTAGTGGACAACGTAGGGGTTTCCTTTGAGTTGGCCGGTGTAGGTGGGAGGGTATTGGACTACTATCGGGCTAGGCCTTTTGGCTGTTCTTTCTTTTTTATTTTTTTAAACATACAGATTTTACACAAAATATGTCTCATGCATCATTCCTATTTTTAGGAATTCTATATATTTATCAAGTTATCGCACTCAATCATATGCAAAAACAGAAATGGGTAACACTTGTACCATATTAACATTCTTGACTAGATAATATTCTCTTTCAATTTTCTTTTGCAAGATTGTATCAAAATGTGTTATATTTAATCTATTTCTACGTTAATATGTGTCCTCATATATATTCAAGATCTATGAATGTGGAGTCGTTGTTAGCAGTTAGACTTGAATTGTATATTAGCTGTATGTCTCTGTTTCTTTCTTTCGTTTACAGTTATGTTCGTTATACTGTAGCTGCGGGACACTGTACACTGTACTAATTACATTTCATATAAATCTCAAAGCCATGTCTCATTCAGTAATGTTGAGACATTTTTTAGCCAAACTACTTCGTGTTCCAATTGTTAACATGGTATCAAAGCCCATCGATCCAGCGGTCTTTGAAGTAGCTCCCGATCTCACTTCAAGGAAGAGCGATTGGTCTTGGGTTAATCTCTACGCATCGTCAAGAATCTACTTGATCCATTTGTTGGGTCTTCTGGTTAGATCCTTCTTATCAAAGACGTTTTTTATTTCTTTCATGTCGAATGTTTTGGATTCTGGTTCTTCTTCCTCTACAGTTCTTGCCCTAGATCACACTCATCTGTTATATTTGCACCATCTGATACTCTTAGACTGATTTTAGTTCCAATTCATCTCAATGGATTTGAGAATTATCCGATGTGGAGTCATGCTTTTATTAATGCTCTTCTAGCCAAGAATAAATTAGGATTCATTGATGGATCCTATCGTTTAGAACAATTTGATCAAAATTTACAATTTCAGTGGAAGAGATGCAATGCTCTTGTGCTATCTTGGATTATCTCCACAATAACGGATGGGATTCTTGGTAGTATAGCCTATGAATCTGAAGCTTCGATTGTGTGGCAAGATTTATGAGAAAGGCTTGATGCAATTAGTGCATCAAGAGTTTACTACTTACACAAAAAAATTACAGTTTTAAGTCAAGGTTCTCTATCAATTATTGAATATCATACTAAATTGAAATTGTTCTAGGAGGAATTATATACTACTATACCTTCCCTTGGAATTCCAGATCCAAGCAATGTTTTGTACTTCAAGAAACTGAAAGTTTTTCAGTTTTTAATGGGGCTCAATGAGTCATATTCTATAGTCCGTTCACAGATCATTTTAATGCGACCTGTACCACCTGAGAATCAAGTTTATGCAATGCTTTTAGATGAAGAACAACAAAGGAAGACTAGTTTGATTAATTCAGCTATGATAACCTCAGAATTTAATGCAGTCCATCAGAATTTAAATCATTATCAAAGTTATCATAATTCAGGGCATTGACAAAGTTTAGGACAAAATTCAATTTATCAGAATTAGACACAATGGTAGAATTCGGGACAAAAGGGGAAGAAGAATAGAAACTTAATATATCATCATTGTCACAAAATTGGACATATAAAGGCACAATTATAGGCTTATTGGATTTCCACCTAGATTTAAATTCTCTAAAAACCAGAATCAAGGCAGTGCCAATAATGTGCAGGCGAATACTGATAATGTGGCTACTAATATGGTACAGGATATATCTTCAGCACCTCCTCAAGGAAATGATTCCAATACCAGTGTTACTCAGACTCTTATGACAAATTTTAAGAATTTTGAACCATGGCACTCCAGACATAAAGTGCTAATATGGCAGGTAATTTGCCTTTGTTTTTTGGTCATTCTAAAATTAGGTGGATAGTTGATTCAGGTGCATTAGACCATATGGTATCTGATCTTAATTGTTTGGTTGATGTTCAACTTTTAGAGCATCCTAAGAAGGTCAGATTACCAAATGGAAATGTTTCTCAAATTACTCATATTGGAAAATATCCTGTTAATTCAGAACAAAGCGTACAAGATGTCCTGTTCATTCCAGATTTCCAATATAATATGTTATCTATTTCGAAGGTTGTCAGAGATCTTCTTTATGGAGTAATTTTTTTATCCTGATTTATGCTTGTTTCAGGACCTTTACACTAGAATGATCAAGGGGATTGGTAGATGTTGCAAATAGAACACCGAGGATCGATGAATAATCAAAACAATGAAAGAAAGAGAAGATGAACACAGAGATTTAACGTGGTAAAACTCTCTTGATCAATGTGAACAAGAGAGAAACATCCACGGGCAAAGGAGGCCGCCGCCTAAAATTTTCACTATGAGCCAAAAGAGAGTGTACATCATATAAAACCCTAACCCTAACGGCCCAAGCCCTCCGCTTCCGCCACAGATTCTCATTTTTTCTCATTTTTTCATTTTTTTTCTTTCATAATTTTGGGTACAGGGTACATAATTCAAGGCACACCAACAGTAGACATGAACGAGGATTGCATTTCATAGCTAACAATTCTGCACACATGCAAAATTCACTGCAGTGTTCTTTTAATAATGCATCAGCATGCTTCAGGCTCTCAAGAAACATTCAATCAGGATGCAATCAATCCAAATGGAATCCTTTGGCATAGACGTTTAGGTCATGTTCCTTTTGCAAAGTTAAAGTCATTGTTGCCGTCTAATGTGGCTACCTCAATTGAAAATTGTCATTGTGATATTTGTCATATGTCAAGGCAGACTCGATTATAGTCTTGTTTTGATCTCATATATGTGGATGTTTGGGGACCTTATCATCAAGCCACTTAGGATGGATTTCGTTTTTTCCTTACTATAGTGGATGATTTCACTCGAATGCAATGGATTTTTCTTATGAAATTTAAAAGTGACACAGCTATGCATTTAAAGAGTTTTGTGACTTTAATTGAGACACAATTTGACAAAAAAAATAAAGGTTATTAGGTTTGATAATGGCACAGAGTTCATTAATACAACTTGTAAAGAGTTTTTTTTGCCTTTAAAGGAATTGTTCGCCAATTTATACACCACAACAGAATGGTGTGGTGGAACAGAAACATCAACATACTTGAAGTTGTTCATTCACTCAAGTTCCAAAGCTCCTTACCATATTCCTTTTGGGGGGATTGTATTCTTACTGTAGTGTATATGATTAACAGATTGCCATTATCAGTTTTAAACAACAGAAGCCCATATGAAATGATGTTTGGCACTAAGCCCAGCATTCAGAATCTTAGAGTTTTTGGATGTCTGTGTTTTGCTAGTACTTTTAGAGCATCCTAAGAAGGTCAGATTACCAAATGGAAATGTTTCTCAAATTACTCATATTGGCAAATATCCTGTTAATTCAGAACAAAGCGTACAAGATGTCCTGTTCATTCCAGATTTCCAATATAATATGTTATCTATTTCGAAGGTTGTCAGAGATCTTCTTTATGGAGTAATTTTTTTATCCTGATTTATGCTTGTTTCAGGACCTTTACACTAGAATGATCAAGGGGATTGGTAGACATGAACGAGGATTGCATTTCATAGCTAACAATTCTGCACACATGCAAAATTCACTGCAGTGTTCTTTTAATAATGCATCAGCATGCTTCAGGCTCTCAAGAAACATTCAATCAGGATGCAATCAATCCAAATGGAATCCTTTGGCATAGACGTTTAGGTCATGTTCCTTTTGCAAAGTTAAAGTCATTGTTGCCATCTAATGTGGCTACCTCAATTGAAAATTGTCATTGTGATATTTGTCATATGTCAAGGCAGACTCGATTATAGTCTTGTTTTGATCTCATATATGTGAATGTTTGGGGACCTTATCATCAAGCCACTTAGGATGGATTTCGTTTTTTCCTTACTATAGTGGATGATTTCACTCGAATGCAATGGATTTTTCTTATGAAATTTAAAAGTGACACAGCTATGCATTTAAAGAGTTTTGTGACTTTAATTGAGACACAATTTGACAAAAAAAATAAAGGTTATTAGGTTTGATAATGGCACAGAGTTCATTAATACAACTTGTAAAGAGTTTTTTTGCCTTTAAAGGAATTGTTCGCCAATTTACACACCACAACAGAATGGTGTGGTGGAACAGAAACATCAACATACTTGAAGTTGTTCATTCACTCAAGTTCCAAAGCTCCTTACCATATTCCTATTGGGGGGATTGTATTCTTACTGTAGTGTATATGATTAACAGATTGCCATTATCAGTTTTAAACAACAGAAGCCCATATGAAGTGATGTTTGGCACTAAGCCCAGCATTCAGAATCTTAGAGTTTTTGGATGTCTGTGTTTTGCTAGTACTTTATCTAATTCAGACAAATTCATGCCTAAGTATTCTCCAGACTCAGAAAGGTTATAAGTTCATGGATCTTGCATCTTACAGAATTTTTGTTAGTTGTGACATACAATTTTGTGAAGATATATTTTCATTTTCAAACTCAGCAAAAATATCCTTTTATTCCTCATTCTCAGAAGCTCACACTGTCAGCATTCCATCTCCCTTTGAAGGTCCTTTTCTACCACCTGATTCCAGATCAGTTTCTCCACCTGATCATCATGTTCCTCTTGTTCTTCATATTCTTTACCTGTTTCACATCAGCCTGTCATACCAACTGTAATTTCAGAATTAGAACTTCCTGATAACAGAGCTGGTCCCTCTCGACCTCTCATACATCATAAGTCACCTGATTGGTTACATGACTATATTGTCAATCATTGTACGACAGAGGGTATTCACTCTCCCTCTCCTTATCCCATTTTATGATTATGTTTCTTATGATCATCTACCTGCTGCCTATCAAGCTTTCTTAGTTTGTTTAAATGCTGTCCACGAACCCTTAACTTTTGCTCAAACAGCTAAAGATCCTAAATGGATTGAGGCTATGAAATCAGAAATGGATGCTTTACACATCAATCATACTTGGGATATTATTTCCCTTCTTGCTGGAAAATCTGCCATTGGATGCAAGTGGGTTTATGAGGCAAAACATAATGCAGCTGGTGAGGTTGAACGATACAAGGCTAGGCTTATTGCAAAATGATTCACCCAGTTAGAAGGAATTGATTACACTGAGACCTTTTCTCCTGTGGTTAAGATGTCTAAAATTCGCGCTAAAAAATCCTGGCCACTGTTTCATCTTGATATAATTAAATAACGCATTTCTTAATGGAGATCTCTTTGAGGAGGTCTATATGCAACTACCTCTAGGCTTCTCTTCTCTTGAGGATCATCGTTCTAACAAAGTTTGCAGACTTCGAAAGTCACTCTATGGATTAAAATAGGCGTCTACAGTGGAATATCAAGCTTACTCATGTTCTTTTATCTGCTGGCTTTAAACAAAGTTTACTGGAATATTTCTTGTTCACTAAACATATAGCTCTTGGCCTTGTTGTTTCTTTTAGTTTATGTGGATGACATAATTGTCACTGGAAGTTGTGATCAGCTTACTCAAGAAGCTAAGCAAGTCTTGTTTTCCAATTTTAAACTCAAGGATCTTGGACATTTGCGTGTCTTTTTGGGTCTGGAGATCCTTAGTTCATCTGCTGGCATAATTATGAATCAACGAAAATATGCTCTTGATTTAATTGCCGCCCTCGAAAAGTTTGGGTTCAAGAAAATTATTGTCAATGTCCACACCTAAATTTTAAGCTCTAAAGAAACTGTCATTCATCCAAATATTCCAACTTGAACAAAGCAAAAGCTAGTAAGTTTGGAGAGGCATTTATTTATAATATATTTTTTAATTTGCCTAAATGTAACATGATATTTTCTAATTGTAATTATTACAAATTTCACAAGTAATATCTTGTTTAAATAAGTATTGACAACCGTGGAAAAAAAATTCTTAACAATATTTAAATTTTACTTTTATCCAAAAATGAAAAATGTGTTAAATGTTCCGGAAGATCAAACTCAACTTATAACAAAACTAGTTATTGATAAAAATAATATTTCAAAAGTTCCAAATTTTAGGTTACTAAATATTTAAAAACACACGTTGGAAAACCATATCTACTAGTTAAAGTAGAATGCGATAAAAGTATACTTGTAAAAAGAAAATTGGCTACTAACTACTAATAAAATATACTATTAAATTAGTTTTAACATCAAATCAAACCGGATTTCCGGCTGGCTCGCGGTTGGACCGGTTGAACCGTCCGGTCCAATTTTGATAATATTGATTCACGGATGTCTATATATCTTCCTCACGGATGTACTCTTGTTAAAAACGAGCTGGACAGGGATAGAGCTACGTTTCGTTTGGGGGGGGGATGACACTTCTGATAGAAAGTGATTCTTCACATATTTAGATGCTATTTTATTTATCTTTTTTATTTATCAAACTAAAATTAATTAAATTTTAACTTATTACTTTATAATTCTATACTTTATAATATATATCGCCCCCCCCCCCCCTGAATTTTTCTTCTGGCTCCATCCCTGGAGCTGGAGCTTCTCGTCGGACGGAAGTCGACATAGGATGAGATGGAAGCGATAAGAAAGAGAAAGTTGCAGATAAAAAGTTTACAGTTTAATGTAAATGGATTACAAGAACTCACACTCCAATAAACTATTTATACTAAAAAATTACTGACATAAAAGAGTATAAAACGATATTGTAGAAAATGTTAACACTGCTACAAAAGTGAAGATGACTTCAACAACGAAGCTCCCTCCTATACAATGCATCCTTTCAGCCCACGACATGACTCCTGCTGCTTTAACATATGATGATCAGAGATGGAGACTACCATATCAACGTGATGGAGTTCAACAACTCTGGACAAGAGCCTTCTCACTTTCTCTCTCCATTTCGATATCCCTCTTTCTCTTCCCCTCTCTCCAGCATTTTGCTTCCTCTCTCTAATCCTCAACGGACACCAGCAAGCTAACAGCAAGGCAAGTTTGTCAAGAAACGAGCTCCAATAGTTCGCTGGAGGTCAGATCCGAGAGGAAGAATGAAGTGATTCTTCTATCTGGTTCCAAAATATTGATAGATTACGATCCGAATTGATTATTTTTGTTATAGAGTTATACAAGAAGTTAAATTCTCTAATTTTTATGACTAAATAATAAGAAAGTCTAGTTTTTAGGTAAATAATCTTGTTAAATAGTCAATATGTAGAAATATATAAATTAATTTTTTTGTCACACACAGTCTGCCAGAATATAAACCCTATGTCAGATTGTCTTGAATTTTATTATTTGTTCACTTGAAATTAGTTAATGGCATTTGGGGGTTGGAAACCATAATAAATTTACTTTTTAATTTATCAAGAGTCATAAGATTTGAACTCGTGGTTAAGAATTTATGAATTATTCATTAATATACACTCAGTCTGAAAATATAAGGTAACGCCTAATTAAGCTTTGGAAGATTGAATAGTTTCAAGTATGAAGTAGCATATGAATATAAACACCTAATATTACACATTAGCATTAGAAGGACTTATATGTATTTTGAAGTGAACAAGGGTTCATGCATCATGAGCATGCATTGCATATTGTTATTAATAATAATTGGAAAGTGAAATAGCATTATTACTTGTAGGAAATTATCAAGGTATAAGTGAAAGGGAGGAAAACTAATAAATCACCTTGAAAGGATAAAGTATCAAGGTGAGTGAGTAGATTTACAACATAGTAAAATATTATATGTTACTTCTTTTATTTATGATATTATCTCAAGAAAATATTATTATTGAAACATATCTTGAGCTATATAAAGTATTTATGATATGTTTTAAGGATTTCATATGAGATAAAGTAATCTCTTATACAAAAATATTTTTCAGGAAATAATGCTTGTGGAGTTAAAATAAGTTTTACTTGATAATGATATATGATTATGATGTGTATTTTGATATTGTTAAACTCCATGTGTTCATTGGTCATGATATTTGAAAAAAAAAATTTGGGATCACATTCGATATACACGAAGCCTTTGGGCATATATCGAGCATTTTTGCCCTTTGGAGGCTACTCTGCGTCCACGTATTGACCCATAATATGCTCTGCATATTGCAGACGAAGGGATACATATTGACTCATGATTTACTCTGAGTATTTGAGACTCTTGATTGTGAAGCTATGTTAACTATATGACACATAATTATGGAGGGATACATATTGATTCATGATTTTTTCCGCGTATCTGAGACTCTTAATTATGAAGCTCTACTTAAGTGTATGACACATGATCATGGAGGGATACATATTGACTCATGATGAATATGCGCGATGACACATGTGTGGAGTTTAATTGTGAATGTGATGATATCTTGGATTACTTTTATTTTATGTAAAAAGTTCATATGATTTGGCAACTTATCTTATATGAGTTATACTTTAAATGTTTTCTCACATGGAGAACCTGATTGTTTAAATGTTATATGCACTCGTATTGTTCCCCTATGTTGTACTTTTATTCCACTCGTTGAGCAAATGGTTGTTGCTCACAGTACCTATTTTAAATTTTTCAGATACTCATAAGTTCTCGACTTGAATCATCTCAGAGCTTGTTTGGCTGCATATAGAAGAGGTCGAGCCGTTGGAGAAATTTTATTCCCCCTTCACTTTTGTTTTTAAAACATGAATGTAATAGATAATCTTATATGTTGTAATTAAGTTTGTGAAATTTTTTTTATAAGGTTGTATAAAACTTGATATTGTGGGGTGTTATAACTATTTATTTAACTTTGATGAATATATATGCATGTTTTGTATGTATTGGTAAATAACACAAGATAAGTAAGAGATGATGTTTTACTGATTTTATTTATAGAATTGTTAAACATAAAAAGTATTAATTGGGATCAGAATTTAGTCACGGAGTGGGGCGTAACATAATTTTCTATTTAATTAATCTAATTAATGAGGCAACCTAGTTAATTACTTGTGATTCATGCTATATAAAAGATGGGTTCGAGGGCGAAGATCAAGAGATCACGAGTTTGAATCTCATCAATGAGACGTATGTACTCTTTTATTTTCAATCTTTAATTTTCTTGCATTAGATCTCTGGACCTCCCTATGTACCGAAAAGGGCAAATCCTTATCTTTGAAAGAATCCACATGAACATTACAAACAACTTGGGAGAGGGAATTCTGTTGTTCGCTCATTGCAAATCCAAAAATGATGATCTCGATGGCCCGACCAAGATTTGGAGTTTCATTCATCTCTCAAGTGGCAGTCCATGCCTAACATTATAACTCGGAACACATTATTTTGGTGTCTCATGCAATGGAAGAGCATAACGAGAAGCTTTGATGTTTATGTACAGGGAAGAATACAAGTGCTCTGACAAGTGTTGATGGAGCATCCAAAACCAATGGAGCTTTCTCCTATAATCATGATATCGAAGTATATGACCTTATGTATAGATGGTGACATTGTTTGGGATTGTAAAGGATATCTGTCCCTCGAAAATTGTCCATCGCAAATAGATGAGTTTCTTATAGTGGTGATGGTGGTGGTCAGACATGCATGGTTAGCGAGTTTATCCGCAATGCGGTTCATAGAATGTTTACAATGTTGTATGCAATGAACAAAAATGTGCGTGAGCAAAGATTTGATACCAATAATGAGCCCTCAAATACTGAGTTGACTAGAAGCTTGGAATCACTTGATATTTAGATATTTGAGATGCCATGCTGGGAGCATTTCCTTAATGGCAGTGAGTAGGGTGTAAGCTTCAATTTTCAGCGTAGAAGAGGCATGGAAGGAGGTTATGTTTGCAAAATTTTTAGCGTAAGCTTCAATTTTATTAGATGAACAATAGAAGATGATTACAAATCATATTACTTTATGTTCGAACTCTTAAAGAGTTTATATAGGTACTCCCGTTATAGATATAGGAATTTTATATCGATTGAGACTCTAAATTAACCCTTCAAAATCAGAACATCTATCTCGTGATAAGAAAATAAATTAATTCTGAATCACATACAAAATACCTCATAAAATTTTAATTTTTTATTTCGAGGTGTTTGGGTTCAGATGATTTTTAATTGGAGTAAGATAAGACATTATTCTTTCAGTTGGGTGCAAATCCTTAATCTCATTTCAGTAGGAATACAAGTTAATTCCCCACACCTCAATCCA
Organism: Pontederia crassipes; assembly: GCA_030549335.1. Lineage (NCBI taxonomy): Eukaryota > Viridiplantae > Streptophyta > Magnoliopsida > Commelinales > Pontederiaceae > Pontederia > Pontederia crassipes. The sequence continues at coordinate 11,953,803 of JAUKPH010000017.1, forward strand.
TATCAACAAAACAAACATTGAGGATGAATTGGATTCCCTCAACCCTAATTTCTTCCTTTTGTTTTTTTGTTGAATCTCATGTTTTGATGATAACAAATTAAATGAACATAAAAGTTACTAATCTACTCTCAAGTGATGATAATACAGGTGTAGGATTGATATGAACAGATTCGCAGAAGAAGTCAGCAAATTAAGAGTTGGAAGAAAAAGTTTCAGACACGACCAATCGACCGACCAGTCGACCGACCATGAGCACCGGTCGACTGATATTCGATGCAAGGAAAAATGACAAGATGTCGGTCGACGTCGAGACTATACCGGTCGATAGACCGGTCGACAGTAATTTAGACCGGTCGACGTCGAGACATTACCAGTCGTTGTATCGGTCGAAGGACCGGTCGATCAGATAGCATCAAAGCGCAGAAATGAGATAATGATCATATAGACCGGTCGTCCGCCCATCCCAGCGGTCGATCGGCCCATCAGTCAAATGAACAGTAACGGCTAAAATTTTGAGGAGAAATTTGAGGGAGACTTTTTGAACGAAATCTCACCCTTAGGAGCCTATAAAAGGAGTGCCAAAGCTTGAAGAAAATTCATACAAGCAAGAAGGAACATCCTAGAGCTCCTCTCAAGTTTTTGAAGCATAGAATTGCAATTTCTTCCCTTTTTCTTTCTTAGCCTTGAGTGTGAAAAAAAATTTTATAAAAGAAAAGAGTCAGAGGGAAACATTCACTTTCTGAAATATAGTGAGATTGAGAGCTCCTTGTACAAGAGGTGTGCCTTGCCTCTTGAGCGGAGAAGAAGGCGTGATTGTATTAAGAGAGTTGTTCTCTCCCTACAAGAAAAGAGAAAGATAGTGAATCTCCGACGGTCTCGAGGTCGAGAAGTCGGAGCGGGGACGTAGGTCAAAGCGTTGGGGCCGAACCTCATCAACATATCGTGCCTTCTTGTGTTTGTTTTTTATTCTTCATCTATGCTTTATTCTTATCTTCTTGTGATATTTTCATCGATTTTCTCCGAAGGTGAATTTTTGAAAACTTAATTTCACCAATTCACCCCCCCTCTTGGTGCTTTCGATCCTACAATTGGTATCATAGCCAAGTTGCTCTAGCTTTGAGATTTAAAAATATCTTTAGAGCTATGGCATCAAGTGGTTCCAATTTTTCCGAAGGTCGATCTAATAATCGTCCTCCATTATTTAATGCATCGAATTTTGCATATTGGAAAATTAGGATGCAAGCCTATGTTTGTTCTATTGATATTGATATGTGGGACATTATTCAAAATGGTTTTGATTTAAGTAAGAAAAAACCTTTTGAATATACCGAAGGAGAAAGACTTTCAATAAAATTAGATTGGAAAGCTAAATATATTTTTTATTGTGCTTTGGATCCAACGGAGTTTAATCGAGTTTCTAGTTGTGAAAGTGCTAATGATATTTGGAAAAAACTCATTATTACTCATGAAGGAATGGATAAAGTTAAGAAGTCTAGATTAAATATTTTAAATCATCAATATGATTCTTTTAAAATGCTTGAAAATGAGTCTATTAATGAGATGGTTGTTCGCTTCAATGATATTATAAATGACTTAGCCTTTTTGGGCGAGCCAAGGACTAATCCTCAAAAAGTGAAAAAGTTTCTCAGGTCTCTCTGCTCCAAGTGGCATACAAAGAGGACGGTGATTGAAAAAAAAGACTTAAACAAGTTGGACTTTGATGATCTTATAGGTTCACTCTTGACCTATGAGATTGGGATCAAGGAGGATGAAGAAGCAAATACTTCAAAAAGAAAAACACTTGTATTGAAAGCAAATAAAAATGAGGAAGATACAAGTGAAGAAGATGAGGATCTTGATGAAAAGAAGCTTTTTCTATATGCAAAGAAGCTTGACAAATATCTCAGGTTCGCTAAGAAGAAGAAAGACTATTCCAAGAGAAGATCATTAAGCAAAAGCCAAATAACTTGCTTTGAATGCAAAAAGATTGGACACTACAAAAATGAATGTCCAAATTTGGTCAAAAGGGAGAAAGATGAAGAAAGCTCAAGAAGGAAGAAAAAGGCTCTCCAAGCCATTTGGGACGAAAGTGAAGATGAAGATAATGACTCCAACATCTCTTCCAGTGATGACGAGAAAACCTACATATGTCTAATGGCTAATAGCCATGAGGTGTCATCTAACTCCTCTAACTATAGTGATGATAGTGAATCCTTCAATGTGCATAAGGAGTTTAGAGGTCTAATCAATAAATATGGATGCCTAAAAAAGAAATATGATGAGATAAAAATAGAGTTTGAAAATTTGCAAAAGAAAAATAAAAATGTTAAAGCATGTGAAAAGTGTGATATATTGAGTAAAGAAAACTCTAACTTAGAATTCTCGATTGAAGAATTAAAAACGGAAAATAGTGCACTAAAATCAATATGTAAAAGACAAATTGTAGAAAGTGCATGTTTGAACAAAGAAATTAATCAATTGAAACTTGAACTCGAAAAATTCTCAAATGGAAGTAAAATGTTAGATGTCATGCTTAGTGGATCTAGAATTTTTTCAAACAAAAAGGGACTTGGTTTCACCTCTTTTGAAAAAAAGAATGACAAAAGAATTTTATTTGTTAAAGCATCGCATGATTACACAAGATCACAAATTATTTATTTTCATTGTGGATATGAAGGGCATTATTCTTATGATTGCAGAATTAGGAAAGGAATAAGTAAAGAAATAAAAAAAATTTTGAGTCCCGAAAAGGACCATGACTAACAAGATGGACCCAAGCAAGTTTGGGTACCAAAAACATGAAACTCCTAACTTCTTTCTTGTAGGAAGCTTCTATGCACAATGAAGGTAAATGGTATTTGGATAGTGGATGTTCAAGACATATGACCGGTGATGCCTCATATTTCATCAAATTGGAAAAGAAAAATGGAGGAAAAGTCACTTTAGGAGACAATAGCAAAGGAAGAGTAATTGGTATAAGTAATATTGGTAAGAATGATAAAGTGTATTTAGAAAATGTTTGGCTTATTGAAAATCTAAAACATAATCTAATTAGCATAAGTCAACTTTGTGATAAAAATTATTTGGTTAAATTTGAAAAGGACAAATGTTTGATACTAGATGAAAATAACAAAGTTTTACAAATGGAATTTAGGTACAATAATGTATACAAAATTGATTTTGATAATTTGAAAAATGAAAAATGTCTTAGTGTCATGCATGATGACATAAACTTGTGGCATATGAGATTATGATATGCAAATTATAAATTGCTAAATAAACTCTCAAATCATGAATTGGTTAGAGGCTTACCTAAGATCAAATTTGAGAAAAACAATGTTTGTGATTCATGTTTAAAAGGTAAACAAACCAACAGCTCTTTTAAATTAAAAGGAGTTATTACTACACATAGGGCCTTAGAACTTTTACATCTTGATTTGTTTGGGCCTATTGATGTGACTAGTTTAGGAGAAAAAATATATGTATTTGTAATTGTTGATAATTTCTCTCGTTTCACTTGGACAATTTTTCTCGCTAGTAAAGATGAGACGCTAAACATGTTTTCCAAATTTGCAAAAAGAGTGCAAAACGAATTTGAACAAAAAATTTCAAAAATTAGAAGTGACCATGGAGGAGAATTTGAAAATCATAAATTTTAATTATTTTGCGAAGAAAATGGAATTACTCACAATTTTTCCACTCCTAGAACACCTCAACAAAATGGAGTAGTAGAAAGAAAAAATAGAACTATACAAGAAATTGCTAGAACAATCTTAAATGAAAGCAAATTACCAAAATATTTTTGGGCGGAAGCCGTAAACACATCTTGCTACGTTCTCAATAGAATTCTACTTAGACCTATTGAAAAGAAAACATGTTTTGAAATGCTATTTGGTAAGAAACCAAACATCTCCTATTTTAAAGTTTTTTTATGTAAATGTTATATCTTGAACATTAAAGATAAACTAGACAAATTTGACGATAAATGTGATGATGGTATTTTTCTTGGTTATTCTAATATAAGTAAAGTCTATAGAGTATACAACAAAAGAACATTAGTTGTTGAAGAGTCTATTAATGTTAAATTCAATGAAACTAATGATTCTTTGAGCAAACAAGCACATGATGATGATGAAGAAATAGTTGAAGTACAAAGAAAACTTGAAGTTGTGGTCATAGAAGAAGCAAAAGATAACACTCCAAAGGTGAAAAAAAATGGAAGTACCTCAAAGAGAAAAGAATCAAATCATCACAAGAAATTGGAGACATGCCTCATCACACCCACTTGATCAAGTTATAGGTAAGTTAAATAAAGGCATAAAAATTAGAAATTCTTTAAAAAATCTATGTGTGTTTTTTGCTTTTCTTGCAAATTATGAGCCCAACAATATAGATGAAGCACTTGAAAATTCAAATTGGATAAATGCAATGCATGAAGAATTAAATAACTTTGAAAGAAATCAAGTGGGGAAACTTCTAGAAAGACCCAAGGACCATCCTATCGTTGGAACCAAATGGGTTTTTCGAAACAAGTTAGATGAAAATGGTGTTGAGGAACAAGGCTAGATTAGTGGCCAAATGTTACTCACAAATTGAAGGGATTGATTTTGATGAAACTTTTGCTCCTGTTGTTAGACTTGAGGTAATTCGAATGCTTTTAGTTTTTTCATGCTATAAAGGTTTTAAACTTTTTCAAATGAGTGTTAAATCAGCTTTCTTGAATGGTCTTATAAATGAGGAAGTTTATGTCGAACAACCTGAAGGTTTTGAAAATCCAGATTTTCCCTATCATGTTTTCAAACTCTCAAAAGCTCTTTATGAATTGAAACAAGCCCCTCGAGTTTGGTATGAAAGATTGAGTTCATTTTTAATTGAAAATAATTTTCAAAAAGGGAAAGTTGACACCACATTGTTCTTAAAATATTTTAAAAGTGATATTTTAATAGTTCACATTTATGTTGATGATATTATTTATGGTGCTACTAATGAATGCCTATGCAAAGAGTTTGAAACTCTTATGCAACACGAATTTGAAATGAGTCTTATAGGAGAACTCACCTTCTTTCTAAGCCTACAAGTAAAATAATTCAAGGAAGGTATTTTTCTTATATACAAGGGAACTACTCAAAAGATTCGGGATGAACGAATGCAAGTCGAGTACAACTCCTATGAGCACTACTACAAAATTAGATAAAAATGAAAAAGGCAAGTCCATTGATCAAAAAAGGTACAGAGGTATAATTGGTAGTTTTCTCTACTTGACGACATTTAGGCCGGATATAATGTTGTGTGTGTTTGTGTACTAGGTTTCAATCCGCCCCCAAAGAATCACACTTAATTGCTGTAAAAAGAATATTGCGTTATTTAAAGTATATAAGTGACTTAGACATTTGGCATGATAGAAATTCCCCATTTGAATTGCATGCCTACATCGATGCGAATTTTGCCGGGTGTAAAGTTGATAGAAAAAGCACTAGTGGGATGTGTTGTTTTCTTGGTAGTTCTCTCATTTCATGGGCTAGCAAGAAATAAAACTTCATCGCACTTTCTACCGCCGATGCCGAATATATAGCCGTCGGTAGTTGTTGTGCACAAATACTATGGGTAAAATAATAATTACTTGATTATGGTATAAATTGTTTAAATGTACCCATGAAGTGCGATAACACAAGTGCTATAGAAATGACCAAAAATCCAATTCAACATTCTAAGACTAAACACATTGATTTACGATATCATTTCATTAGAGAACATGTGTCCCTTAAGAACATTGCCATTGAACATGTGTCCACTGAAGTTCAACTTGCAGACATATTTACAAAACCCTTAAGTGAAGAATGATTTTACATGCTTAGAAGGGAATTAGGAATGATTAACTCTTGATTGCATTCAAACTAAAAGTGACTTGGTTATACAATATCACTTTTGACATGAATTGAACATTAAAAGTGTTGCACAATACTTACATTTGTATGATCTTTTTTGGAATATGATTTTTTAATGAGTTTAAATGGTTCAAAATTTAAAAAATACAGGGATCGGTCGATCTACAGAATGGACCAGTGGACCGACTGGAAGGACCGGTTGAACGCTATACGTAGACAAACGATCGGTCGACCGATATGATACAATCGGTCGACCGGTATATTACTGTGACCGACTGCGCTATATGAAATGAAGTATCCGGTCGACCGCGGGGCATGACCGATCGACCCGTATATGTCAAAATCGCAAGCTATAAAAAGTCGACCGCTCGATTCGGCCGACCTAATTTTTTGCGCGACCGCCTGCGAACATTACCCCCTCCGCTACGACCGCCGGCCACTCCAGCGACCAGCCGCCTCCGCTGGCCGACGTCTCCACCGGCTAACTCCGACCGTCATCTCTTCCTCTCTTTTCCGACCGCTCCATCTCTCTCTCTCTCGACCACCCTAACTTCTACCGCCGACTCTTCCTCTCTTTTTCGGCCGCTCTCTCTCTCACTCTCTAGCCAGTCGCCCTGCCACCGTCGGCCTTCTCTCTCTCCCTCGCCAGTCTCTCTCTCGCTTTCTCTCTCTCCGGCCAACTCTCCGACCAACCCCTCTCTCTCTTTCTTCGGTCGTTCTCTCCCTCTATCTTTCTTTCTCTCTCTCCGGCCAAACTGCTCTGTCGGTCAATCATCCCACATCTCTCTCTAGTCCTGTCCGTCGGCAACACAAATTCCGACGACCGACACCCATAGCTGACCTTCTGCTCTTCCCAACCTTTCGTTCACTTCAGACCACCATTGTTGAATCCATGGCCGACGACGATGGACATCCCATGTTCGGATGGTCTTTCAGCGTCATCGTCGCTTCCCCGGTTCCGGTGGTACCATTCATATACTCCCACCAAAACTTGAACCAGAATTCGAACCCGCGCATGTCCAACGTGGACGAGGCCGTGGACAAGGACGATCCCGTGGACGTACTCGTCAACCATCCTCTCCCGAGTTTGTTGATTTTGATAGTCATCTGTTTGTCACTAGGGACGTCTATGTCAGGTTCAAAATCTTGTACGCCTCTCGCGAAGTCCGGCGTGCCTATACCATTGATTGGGATGCTCTGAACATTCCAGATGTTCAAGAGATGTTCGCAACCATTGATTGGCTGCCACTTCTTTCCCTCACAGAGCGTGTGTACCCTCGTCTTGTTCGTCATTTTTATGCGAACATGACAATCACTCGAGATGCTATTATTATCTATGTCCTTGGCATGCCCATTCGTTTTGATCCAAACCATCTTTGTCGCATTTTTAAGGTTGTGTGCCCATTACCTGATATTTATTCATTTGTCACTCATGGTTGGCCTTCCGACTATCTTCCCATCTCAGATGGTATTCAGACCATTTTTGCTGGACAAGACGTCCAATATACTGTCGAAACAGCCTATCGCCATCTTCATCCACTGATGAAAATGGCACATCATCTCCTTAGTAGAATGATCACTTCTCGAGCCGGGCACTATACAGAGGTCACTCACTTTGATCTCTTCTTCCTTCACTGTCTCTGTATCCGTGATGCCTCCTTTCTACATTTCGGTCATTATGTGTTCTATCACAAGGATTACACCTTTCAGAAGATCTCTTCTGCTGCTCGTGGACGGCACCACTTATATTTTGATGCTTGGATCACGAAGATCTTACTCCACTTTGGTGTTGACATCCCTGCTGACGAGGAGTACATTCGACCTCGTCCCACTGACGTCATTGGTTCCGAGACTTTACACCGGATGGGTCTTAGGTTTAGTGAGCAGGCAGCACCAAATTTTGACGACAGAGATGATGCCATAGATGGCGAACCAGCACCGATGGACACTCAGGAGACTGGCCCTAGCTTCCCTCCACCATCGACGCCCACTAAGCATATTGGGACTTCTCAGCACGGTGCTTCATACTTCCATGGCACCTATGACTTCACGGCTCTTTCACAGCAGGTGGCCGCCATAGACCATCGTATGACACAGATGGACCATCGTGTGACCCAGATAGATCGATGTGTTCGACGGATGGAGCGTGACTCCCGCTACCTTGTTGGATCGCTACAGGCCTATTATGTATCGCATGAATTTGTTCCGCCCGTAGCTCGTGAGGATGATAGTTCCGATGAAGAGTAGTTGGGTTGTCTCCCTCTTTGATGATGTCAAAAGGGGGAGAAGTCTAGGACGATATTATGTGTCTTAGTATGTTATGTGTCTTAGTGCTTACATTTGTATCATACATATCGTGCACCATTTTGTAGTGACTTCAGTCACATTTGTTAGTGCATGATGTATTATTAACTATGTAATGGAATGATTTTTATTATCCGATGACTTTTGACTTTTTCTTATGAGATGATTTTTTTATTTCACCTTTGATATCATATTTATTTTTGCCATATGTTCATATCAATTATGAGAATATAAATGCCACTTATTTAGGGGGAGAAAAAGTAAAATATGCATAAATACAGGGGGAGCTTGTTTATTACTTTCTATGCAAAACTTACATTTCATTCCTTTCTTTCTTCTCCTTATCGTCCAATTAATTTGCCATCATAAAAAAAGGGAGATTGTTGAATCCCATGTTTTGATGATAACAAATTAAATGGACCTAAAAGTTATTAATCTACTCTCAAGTGATTATAATACTGGTGTAGGATTAATATGAACATATTCGCAAAAGAAGTCGGCAAATTAAAAGTTGGAAGAAAAGTTTCATACACGACCGGTCGATCGACCGACCATGAGCACCGGTCGACTGATATTCGGTGTAAGGAAAGACGACAAGATGTCGATCGACGTCAAGAGTATACCGGTCGATAGACCGGTCCATAGCAATTTAGACCGGTCGACGTCGAGACATTACCGATTATTGTATTGGTCGAAGGACCGATCGATCGGATAGCGTCAAAGCGCAGAAATGAGACAACGGTCATATAGATCGGTCGACCGGTTCATCCCAGCAGTCGACCGGCCCATCAGTCAAATGAACAATAACGGCTAGAATTTTGAGGAGAAATTTGGGAGAGATTTTTTTAACGAAATCTCACTCCTAGGAGCCTATAAAAGGAGTGCCAAAGCCTGAAGAAAATTCATCCAAGCAAGAAGGAACATCCTAAAGCTCATCTCGAGTTTTTGAAGCTTAGAATTGCAATTTCTTCCTTTTTTCTTTCTTAGCCTTGAGTGTGAAAAAAAGTTTTATAAAAGAAAAGAATTAGAGGGAAACATTCACTTTCTGAAATATAGTGAGATTTAAAGCTCTTTGTAAAAAAGGTGTGCATTACTTCTTGAGCGGAGAAGAAGACGTGATTGTATTAAGAGGGTTGTTCTCTCCCTACAAGAAAAGAGAAAGATAGTGAATCTCCGGCGGTCTCGAGGTCGAGAAGTCGGAGCGGGAACATAGGCCAAAGCGTTAGCGCCGAACCTCGTCAATATATCGTGTCTTCTTGTGTTTATTTTTTATTTTTCATCTACACATTATTCTTATCTTCTTATGATCGTTTTCATCGGTTTTCTCCGAAGATGAATTTTTGAAAATTTAATTTCACCAATTCATCCCCCCTCTTGGTGTTTTCGATCCTACATTTTTCTCTTCTTCCTCTCCTAGCTAAAGTAGAGTTCACCTCCTAGTTGCTCTCCTCTTCAAAACTGTTGCTGCAGTCCAGGAGCTATTTCTAGTGGACAATGCAGGGGTTTCCTTTGAGTTGATCGGGGTAGGTGGGAGGGTATTGGACTACTATGGGGCTAGGCCTTTTGGCTGCTCTTTCTTTCTTTCTTTTTTTATTTTTTTAAACATACATATTTTATACAAAATATGTTTCATGCATCATTCCTATTTTTAGAAATTTTACATATTTATCAAGTGATCGCACTCAATCATATGCAAAAATAGAAATGAATAACACTTGTACCATATTAACATTCTTGACTAGATAATATTCTCTTTCAATTTTGTTTCGCAAGATTTTATCAAAATGTATTATATTTAATCTATTTCTACATTAATATGTGTCCTCATATATATTCAAGATCTATGAATGTGGAGTCGTGGACCTACACTTGTCATATTTTCCTACATCGGGTCTTGAAAACTTTGAGTTCAGTACGTGGCATTTATGCCAACTTACAAGATTGAACAACCTAACCATCCAATAGTGTCAAAATATTTACTACCATCCAAAATTATTTTGACAGGACTACACTTATAATGATTACACATTAACCACGGCAGCTATTCAATTATATGATTTATTGTACTCTCACTTTGCTTTATTCTACAAGTGTTATACTTGTGAAAAAGAAATTGAATGTTTATCTCTGATTTGGGATCATAATTTTTTTAAAAATATTTTCTCATAAATCACACACCATTTATTTTTCTATTGACCTTCTATTTATGGCGCCCTCGAAAAGTTTGGGTTCAAGAAAATTATTGTCAATGTCCACACCTAAATTTTAAGCTCTAAAGAAATTTATTCCTCAAACTATTTATAAATGGATTACAACAACGCACACTCCAATCATCTATTTATACTAAAAAATTACTGACATAAAAGAGTATAAAACGATATTGCAGAAAATGTTAACACTGCTACAAAGAGTGAAGAGGACTTCAACAACGAAGCTCCCTCTTATACGATGAATCCTTTCAGCTCACGACATGACTGCTGCTGCTTTAACATATGATGGCCAGAGATGAAGACAATCATATCGACGTGATGGAGTTCAACGACTCTAGACAAGAGCCTTCTCACTTTCTCTCTCTTCCCCTCTCTCCAGCATTTCGCTTCCTCTCTCTAATCCTCAAGGGACACCAGCAAGCCAGCAACAGCGAGGCAAGTTTGTGAAGAAACGAAAAAGCTAGTAATTTTAAGCTCTAAAGAAATTTATTCCTCATCCAAATATTCCAACTTGAACAACGCAAAAGTTAGTAAGTTTGGAGAGGCAATATTAATTTTATATACCAGAAAAGAAATTTGAAGAAATCTATTGCCAATACCAATAAACCAAAAAAAATTTAAAAAGCTAAATAATGAAGTAAAAAAGAATAGATGGGCTCAGAATTTGCAGGAATAAGTTTAACGGGCTTTAACAAATCTAAAGACCCCCTGTTATGTAAACAGCTGTCTATCTTCCTCACGGATGTACTCTGGACAAGAGCCATCTCACTTTCTCTCTCCATTCAGTGGATCCCTCGTTCTCTCCCCCCTTCCTCTTTGGCTGCCAACACATGCATGCCTCTCTGGTTGTCATTCCGATATACCCCTCTTTCTCTTCCCCCTCGATCTCACCAGCATGTCTCTTCGTCTCTCTAATCCTCAAGGGACACCAGTGAGCCAGCAACAGCAAGGCAACATGTGGTGAAGCTTTCACTCGCAGGTAGGTGTGTAGTGGAGAGAGAGCTTCGTTAGAACAATACGAATCGCAGGCCGACTGTCTAGACGAGATCACAGTGATCGACGGAGAAAGAAAAATAAATGTTTTCCATAATTAGTTGATCACAACCGTGGAGTTAGAGAAATGGATGGCACTGGATGCTCCACATGTATTATATATACTAAGTAGCAACAGTCGTATATGCTTACAAACACAATACTTAAGCACCGTAAATTAATTAGAGCACAACTATTATCACTTCCAAATACACTATTGTGACCATCGTGATAGCCCTTTAACTAAGCATGCTTACAAACATATACGCTTCACAATTTCAAGTATACAACATGTTGTCCGTGCCCGAGCCCTCAGCACGGACCACTGCTCGGCGTTGCATGCGGTACCTGAGGAACGATGACGGCGGGAACAACTTTAGCCGCAGGGATGTTGGCCACCACCCACTTCAAAATCTTCAAGATTATGAGGAGAAAAACAAATACAACCGCCGCGATCACCATCGAGACATCGTATCGAACAAAAGGATCCATTTTTGGAACTTAAAGAAAATTAAAAACGAAGAAGCAGATTTCAAAAATCTCGATCGCGATGCCGGGGAATGAACGATATGCATCGCAGTCGAGAGTTTTGAAATCTTCTTCTTCGTTTTTTATTTTCTTCAAGTTCAAAAAATGGATCCTGTTATTCGATACATGTCTCGATGGTAATCGCGGCAGCCGTATCCGTTTTCCTCCTCGTAATCTTGAAGACTCTGAAGTGGGTGGTGGCCAACATCCCTGCGGCTAGAGTTGTTCCGGTCGTGATCGTTCCCAGACACCGCGTGCTACGCCGAGCCGTGGTCCACGCATGGGCTCGGACACGAACAACATGTTGTATACTTGAAATTATGAAGCCGTAAGTTTGTAAGCATGCTTAATTGAAGGACATCACTATGATCGCAATAGTGTATTTGGAAGCGATAATAGTTGTGCTCTAATTAATCTACGGTGCTTAAGTATTGTGTTTGTAAGCATATGCGGCTTTTGCTACTTAGTATATATAATATATGTGGAGCATTCCAGTGCCATCCATTTCTCTAAATCCACGGTTGTGATCAACTAATTATGGAACATTTCTTTTTCTTTCTCCGTCGATCACTGTGATCTCGTCCAGACATTCGGCCTGCGATCGGTATTGTCTCCACCACACACCTACCTGCGAGTCAAAGGTTCGCCACATGTTGCCCTGCTGTTGTTGGCTCGCTGCTGGTGTCCCTTTAGGATTAGAGAGACGAAGAGACATGCTGGTGAGGGGGAAGTGAAAGAGGGATATATCGGAATGACAAGCAGAGAGGCATGCATGTGTTGGCAGCCGAAGAGGAAGGGGGGAGAGAACGAGGGATCCACAGAATGGAGAGAGAAAGTGAGATGGCTCTTGTCTAGAGTACATCCGTGAGGAAGATGGACAGCCGTGGATCAATAAATGGAGGGCATATATCCAAGTGCTCCGCATCATGTATACTTACTTATATTTGATGCTCCGTCGGTCCATTTATATATCCCATACGTGCATCAATCTCTCTGCGGAAGAAAAACGCCAAAGACTCTTTGCGTGAATGAATAATGTCTTTCGTGCACGACGAACCGAGTGCAATAACCAAAAACACTCTTCTCGTGAACTCAGGTGGATAATGTCTGCCACACACTTTGCGTGAACTCAAGTGGGCAGTTTCAAACTCCTTTCGTCACAGCTTTATTATTTATCTTTTTTTTCATTTTTTTTTTGTTTTTGGTGAACGCATTACTTAATCTTTACACAGTTCAATCTACGAAGGAATGCAGCATTTATTCGTCCCCTTCCAATTCTTTGTAGGCTACCTCATTTCATCACTCGCGTGCACCTACGCCTCATCTCCTTCCCCTTCGTCCCCTCGCTGTCCGCCAAGGCCATCTACATCCAAGGCCATCTACCTCCCTTTGCAGCTCGGCCTCATCTCCTCAAACCCCTGACGCTGCTTGCGTTCGTCCTCGGGGTCCCCAGCGGAGTAGAGAAATTGGACGAAGTGAAGACCACTTTCGCCGGTCTTCACATTCGCGGGTCTCCACAGGCTCTGATCAGTTTGCTCTACGACGCCCACGGTATGAAGAAGTAATGCAACTTTACAGCAAACGTTTGTTATTATCGCAACGCGAGATTTGCCTTCGGGGATCTTATGTCACAGTTCTCGATCCAGAGTTTGCTATTTGTTTGCCTTATCAGTTGCAGGATCCCCCTGGTCGCTCGAGGTGCCCGACATCGTTCCTGACCTGGACGACTTCGACAATGACGCTTCGAATGCATCGTCGGACCGGTCCTCAACCGCATGATCATAGTCGCTAACCAGCTCCCGATCCGCGCCCACCGCCGTCCAGATGGTGGCAGCTGGACTTTCACCTGGGACCAAGACTCTCTTCTTCTGCAGCTTAAGCAGCTTAGGGATAAGCATAGGCGTGCATGCGGACATGGAATTCATCTACGTGAGCTGCCTCCGTGATGAGATTCCTGTCTCCGAACAGGATCAAGTCTCACAGATCTTGCTGGAAACCTTCAAGTTCCTGATTTCCTCCCTCCAGATTTGCTCACTCGATTCTACCATGGCTTTTCCAAGCAGCAGTTGTGGTCGCTCTTCCATTATATGCTTCCTTTGTCCCCTGACTTTGGTGGCCGATTCAATAGGAGCCTCTGGCAGGGTTATGTTTCAGTTAACAAGATCTTTGCTGATAAAATTCTTGAGGTAATAAACTCGGATGATGACTTCGTTTGGGTCCATGACTACCATCTCATGGTCCTTCCCACTTTCCTCATGAAGCGGTTCAATCGTGTAAAGCTCGGGTCTTTCTTGCACAGTCCTTTCCCCTCATCTGAAATTTATAAGACAATGCCAGTTGCACACTCCTCAATTCTGATCTCATTGGATTCCACACATTTAAGACAAAGTCAGTTAGAGAGGAGCTACTGTGATCACTCCTCAATTCTTATCTCATTGGATTCCACACATTTGATTATGCTCGTCATTTCTTTTTCATTTAAAATCCAAAATTAATTAAAATATTTAATATTATTGAAATATGAATAATAATTCATAATATTATTTATTGCACTACAATTATAATATTTATATGAATTATAGGTAAGAGGCTCTTACCTATAATTCCCTTACACACCTCATACCACCTTCTAGGGATGTTCACCAGATCGAGTCGACCCGTAAACTTATGATTCGACTCGAACTAAATCATTTTGAGTCTAGCCGGGTACCCGAACTCACGCTTTTGTTCGAGCTGATGATCTAACTCGACTTTTGTTCGAGCCAAGTGGGTTGTCCGAGTCCGAGCCCACGCTCGGACAACCGCTCAATGTTGCATGCGGTGCATGGGGAACGGTGATGGCAGGAACAACTTTAGCTGAGGGATGTTGACCACCACCCACTTCAAAGTCGTCAAGATTATGAGGAGAAAAAGGATGAAAAGTAAAATAGAAATGGCAGCCATGATCACCATCGAGACATCTACACTTAATCGAACAAAAGAACCATTTTTGGAACAAAAAAAATTAAAAATGAGGAAGAAGAAAGATTTCAAAAAGCCTCACTGCGATGTCGGGAACAAATGATATGCACCCACTATATATATATATATATATATATATATATATATATATTACGTACCTACCACTTGAATCTCTATGCGGAAGAAAAACACGAAACAAATTGCTCGGGATAACGGCCTCTACCAACTAACAAACTGCCACACTTTGCGTGAATGGATACTGTCTTTCATGCACGATGAATTGAGTGCAATAACAAAAGACGTGTTTAAATTTTGGGTCGGCAAAATGTCGTTGCACATGTAATTTTTTTCATATATGAAAAGAATTACATGTGCAACAGCATTTTGTTGACCCGAAATTTAAACACGTCTTTTGTTATTGCACTCGGTTCGTCGTGCATGAAAGATATTATCCATTCACGCAAAGTGTGTGGCAGTTTGTTAGTTGGTAGAGGCCGTTATCCCGAGCAATTTGTTTGGCATTTTTCTTCCGCATAGAGATTCAAGTGGTAGGTATATATATATATATATATATATATATATATATATATATATATATATATATATGGATGCATATCATTCGTTCCCGGCATTGCAGTCAGGCTTTTTGAAATCTTTCTTCTTCTTCATTTTTAAATATTTTTTTGTTCCAAAAATGGTTCTTTTGTTCGATACAGTGTAGACGTCTCGATGGTGATCGTGGCTGCCATTTCTATTTTAATTTTCATCCTTTTTCTCCTCGTAATCTTTACGACTTTGAAGTGGGTGGTGGTCAACATCCCTCACCTAAAGTTGTTCCCGTCGTCAATGTTCCCCAGGCACCGCATGCAACATTGAGCGGTGGTCCGAGCGTGGGCTCAGACTCGGACAGCCCACTTGGCTCGAACAAAAGTCGAGTTAGGTCATCAGCTCGAACAAAAGCGTGAGTTCGGGTCCGACCTGACTAGACTCAAAATGATTTAGTTCGGGTCGAGTCATAGGTTCACGGGTCGACTCGATCCGGTGAACGTCCTAGATGGTGGTATGAGGTGTGTAAGGGAATTATAGGTAAGAGCCTTCAGGGACGGACCTACATAGAGTTTAGGGGGGGAGGGGCTTGGCCCCCCCTAATTTTTTTAAATTTAATTAGTTATATGTGATTATATATAAATTTTAACATTAAAAATTGATTTGGCCCCCCTTAATATAATGTAGTGCGCTGCTCCAACATGAATTGTCTACTGGTATAGTGGTTGAGGTCCTTGTTGGGCTGTTGAGAGGTCTTAAGTTTCGAAACTTGCCCCCCACCGCCCCCCCTCCCCCTTGTTTTTGCTGAGAGCCTCTTACCTATAATTCATATAAATATTATAATTGTAGTGTCATAAATAATATTACGAATTATTATTCATATTTCAACTTCACATTATAAATATTTTAATTAATTTTGGATTTAAATGAAAAAGAAATGGCGGGCATAATCAAATGGGTGGAATCCAATGAGACAAGAATTGAGGAGTGATCACGCCAAATGAATGCATAGAGTAAATTATACCAAATGTCCTTCAACTTTGATGTTTGCACAGTCCTTTAATTTTAATTTATAACATGAATACTCTCCATCTTATATTTTATTTCACGGAATGCCCTTTAGAACAGGAATACCCAGTTTCCCAACCCCTCCCCCTTGTTTTTGCCTCTAGGTCCGCCCCTAAGAGCCTCTTACCTATTATTCATATAAATATTATAATTGTAGTGTAATAAATAATATTAGGAATTATTATTCATATTTCAACTTCACATTATAAATATTTTAATTAATTTTGGATTTAAATGAAAAAGAAATGGCGGGCATAATCAAATGGGTGGAATCCAATGAGACAAGAATTGAGGAGTGATCACGCCAAATGGATGCATAGAGTAAATTATGCCAAATGTCCTTCAACTTTGATGTTTGCATAGTCCTTTAATTTTAATTTATAACATGAATACTCTCCATTTTATATTTTATTTCACGGAATGCCCTTTAGAACGAGAATACCCAGGTTTCCAATTATTTGGCTGATGTGATATCTAATTTTTTAAAAAATAATAAATAAAATATTAAAATAATTTTAAAAATAGAAAAAAGAAGGGCGCTCTCCCTCCCTCTCCCTCTAGCCGCCAATGTCCAGTCCTCTTCGATATCGGATAGTTGCACAGAGGAGAGGAGGGCCGCCTCCCCCCCCCCCTCCTCCCCCTCCGCCTCCCCCCCCCCCCCCCCCCCCCCTCCTTGCCCCTCCGCCTCTCCTCTTCGATGCCGGAGCCAAAGAGGAGATGGACATTCTATGAAATAAATTATAATAAATGGAGGGCCTCGAAGAATTATAAATGGCGAGGTATTCCCAGTCGAAAGGACATTCTATGAAATAAATTATAAGATAGAGAGCATTCATATTATAAATTAAAGTTAGACGATATCACTGAGCAAACGTCAAAGTTGGAAGACATTTGACGTAATTTACTCTGGATGCATATAATTCGTTTCCCGACATCGCAGTCGAGTTTTTTGAAATCTTTCTTCTTCTTTGTTTTTAAATTTTAATTTGATAACTTTTTATCTTGGTAATCGAAAAGACCTTGTTGTTTCTTCGGTCTTGACTAGGTAGGCCGGGATTTCTTTATCCCATTTGGAAAGGTAAACCACTTTGGTATAGACCATTTTCTCATAAACGTTGTTATGCTAGCTAGTGTAGACTTCGTTCTCCTTTACGATTATAATAAGCCACTTTCATCAAATTCATCTTTTAATTACATCAATCAATACATACAATTATTTGATACATACGGCGTATTTTAGCCTACTAAATTCGATTGTTCATGCATTCCGTGCCTATGTGAGAGCAAAAGATCAATCAATCTTCAATCTTTAATAACATCTTAAATATCATCATCCTTATGTATTAGTAGATTCATTAATAAAATATAATACAAATAAAAAATTTAAGCTTATGTTACTATTCATAGAGCCAGCCCAAAGGTGAGCTATGAATTATCCATGTGCGCTACAGTTTGTCCGGTAGTTCTACGACAACCCGTAGAGGCTTCACGGAATAGGTGTTTTTGAAACATTTCGCTAAGGGTAACATTCGTGTGCTACGACACATCTTAGCTCGCTAAGATCTAACTACAGGGAACAAGCAAATGAGTTCTTTCCAGGATATTAGACTCGCAGTGTCAAGAGCGTATCACTACGGTCCCGACCGTACAGTCATGCCAAAAATGAGTTGCAAAAACATGTTTCCATCCTATCCTCTATAGCATCAATGCAAGCAATTATAGTTCATCTAACAATAACACAAGTGGGAGGCTACGAGCATATTAATGTCTAACATACTAGCACTTAAGCAATAGAACAGTAACCATATTCTAATCATCATAACAATCAGGAATCAAATAACCTAACGGAGTGCTACAAATCCGTAATCTCATTTCAATAGGAACACAGGTTAATTCTTAACACCTCAATTTATTTCGACAAAACAAACATTGAGGATAAGATAGAATTGAATCCCCTCAAATATACTTTGATTAACAAGGCTTAATCCTCTAGTTTCTTCCTTTCTTTTCTCTTCTTCATCTCCTAGCTAAAGTAGTAAGTTCACCTCTCAGCTGCTCTCCTCTTTCCAACTGGTGGTGGACAATGCACGGGTTTCCTTTGAGTTCACTACAAGAAAAATGCTTTTTTCATACGGTCAAAACCGTCTGAAAAATGAAGGAAACCGTCGGAAACTTCTATTTCAAATGGGTTTACCGACGGATCAGTTCAGTTGAAAAAGAGGGCGTCATAAAATCATTTTTTATGGATCAAAAAAATTCGTCAGAACTTTCGACGGTTGTGCCCATCGAAAACTTCGGGTGGTCGCAACCGTCGAACATTCCGGCGGTCGCAGTCGTCGAAACATTCCGACGGTCGCAACCGTCGAAAGTTTTGGCAGTCTCCACCATCGAAAAGTTCCGTTGGTGGCAACCGTCGAAAGTTTTAGCAGTCTCCACCGTCGAAAAGTTTCGGTGGTCTCCACTGTCGAAAATTTCCAGGTTCCGGCAGCCGTAACTGTCATAATAATTTTTTATAATATAAAAAAATTACCTACCGGCTGATCCGACCGACTAGCCAAATCTGTCACATCTACCGCCCGCGGCAAGATTCGACCGTAGGCGGCAGATCTGGCAGCCCCACGGCCGGATCGGAGAGGGAGATGAAGAGAGAGGTCGATGTGGTCGGAGCCGAATCCAGAGGAAGATGAAGCTCGAGAGAGATCGCCGGCGGGTCATCGTCTGGGCAGAAGTCATCGCGCCGATCACGGCAGGTGAGGGAGGGAGAGAGAGAGAGGAGAGAGGGAAAGAGGTTGAGAGAGGAGAGAGGGAGAAGGTAATATATAGGTGTGGAAAGAGGGGAAAGTGGGAAAAGGGGAAAAAAAGCGGGAGAGGGGAAAAGGTAACTACCGACGGCCAAGTTCGTCGGAACTTGCGACGGAGCTTGGGCTGTCGGAAATTCTGACAGTTCCGATTGTCGAAAATATTAATATATATATAACATTATAATATTTAATTATTTTTATGATTACCGATGATTCAAATCGTCAGAACTTTCGATTGTCAAAACTGTCAATAATTATAATAATAAAAAATACTAATTATATTATATATTATGATATATAAGATTATAATATTTAATTATTTTACGATTACCGATGATCCGAACTGTCAAAACCAGCTGTAATTATAATAATAAAATACTAATTATATTATGTATTATGACATATAAGATTTTAATATTTAATTATCATTACAATTACTGATGGTCTGAACTGTCGGTAATTATAATAATAAAATATTAATATTTTTTCTATTTATTGACGTGTACGACCGTCGGAACTTGTGATGGATAGAGAGCCGTCGAAAATATCAACGTTCTAAATCGTTAAAAAAATAAAATAATGGTATAATAAATTTCATAGTTTATTTTTTTAATTTCTGACGGTCAGGCAGACGTTTCGACGCATTGCAATAATTTCTTTCTTTCTTTTTATTTTATTTTTCTTGAACGTACAGATTTTACACAAAATATGTCTCATGCATCATTCCTATTTTTACACATTCAATGTATTTATCAAGATCACACTCAACCATGCGCAAAAGTGCAGAAGGAGTAACACTTGTACCATAATAACATTCTTGATCAGGATAATGTTTTCTTTTAATTTTATCAAAATGTGTTATATTCCTGGTATATATTCAAGATCTTTCTATTTATGAATGTGGACCTAAACGTACATTGCATGTCATATTTTCCTATATCGAGTCTTGAAAACTTTGAGGACTTAAGTGACATGTCAATGACCTATTAACTGTTATGTCAAGTTAGAAGATTGAACAACCAAATCGTCCAATAGTGTCACTTTTCTTTAACTACCACCCAAAATTATTTTGGTAGGACTATACTTGTAACGATTACACATTAACCATGGCAGTCATGCAATTATATGATTTATTGTACTTTCACTTTTCTTTATTTTACAAGTGTTATACTTATAAAAAAAGAAATTGTATGTTTATCTCGGATTTGGGATCATACATTTTCTTAATATTTTCTCATAGATCACACGTCCATTTATTTTTCTATTGACCTTCTATTTATGGTGCCCTCGAAAAGTTTGGGTTCAAGAAAATTATTGTCAATGTCCACACCCAAATTTTAAGCTCTAAAGTAACTGTCATTCATCCAAATATTCCAACTTGAACAACGCAAAAGCTAGTAAGTTTGGAGAGGCATTTATTTATAATATATTTTTTAATTTGCCTAAATGTAACATGATATTTTCTAATTGTAATTATTACAAAATTCACAAGTAATATCTTGTTTAAATAAGTATTTACAACTGTAGGAAAAAATTCTTAACAATATTTAAATTTTACTTTTATCAAAAAATGAAAAATGTGTTAAATGTTCCGGAAGATCAAACTCAACTAGTTATTGATAAGAATAATATTTCAAAAGTTTAAAATTTTAGGTTACTAAATACTTAAAAAGACACGTTGGAAAACCATATCTACTAGTTAAAGTAGAATGCGATAAAATATACTTCTAAAAAAATTGACTATTAACTACTAATTAAAAAAACCTTTTCTAAACAATTTTAGTTGAACACAATAATATTCCACTACAAGAAAATTATCATTTTCCGACGAACAATTTTCGAATGATAGAAATCCGTCGCAATTTGCAACGAAATATTTGCGACAGATTTTCTGACGGTTACAATCGTCGAAAATAAAAATAATAAATTATGTCATTTATTATATTATTATTTTATTTTTTGACGATTAGGAACATCGATATTTCCGATGAATATTCATCCGTCACAATTTTCGACGGATTTTTTGATGATCGCAACCATCAGAAATTAAAATAATAAATTATGTAATTTATTATATTATTATTTTATTTTTCGACGATTAGGAACGTCGATATTTTCGACGGATGAATTCAAAATCCGCCGTAATTTTTTACTATCATAACCATCGGTAAATATATAATAATATAATATGAGGAGTATTTTATTAATATAATTAGCAACAATCCAAACTGTCACAATTTTCGACGATTTCGAGCGTCGGTAAAATAAAAAATAAATATCATATATAACAAAATATATTATTTTATAATTAAATATTTTTTTACGATCACAATCGTTGATAATTTTGAAAATAATTAATATTTACTTTTTCGACGGCCAGAGCCATCGGTAATTAAAATTTTGTTATCCTACTTTTTTTTTCGTTTTGCCGCTCTCCAATATTTCTACCATTATATATATAAAATCCCTCCTCTCCTCTCCTCTCTCCCTCCTCTCCTCTCTCTCCCTCTCCCTCTCCCTCTACCTCTCCCGGCCAGTGAGCCTCTGAAGCGTCGACCGCCGGTGACTCTCTCTCTCTCTTTCTCTCCGGCCACCCGGACCGCCAGGCGGCCAGATCTCGCCGTTGGCGGCCGGATCCAGCCGTTGGCGGCCAGATCTCACCGCTGGCGATCGGGTGGCCGGATCGGGCCCCCAGCAGCCGGATCCGGCCGCGGGCGTTCGGATCTCGGTCGCTGGCCGCCTGACGGCCGAATCTGATCGCCGGACGGCTAATTTTTTTATATTATAAAAATTCTTTGCGATGGTTTTGACCGCCGAAACTTCGACGATTGGGCGACGACCGTCGAAAATTTCGACGGTAGCAACCGTCGATATTTGCGGCGGTCGACGAAACCATCGAAAACTTCGGCGGTCCTGATCGCCGAACTATTGACGACTTCGTCGACCGCCGCAAATATCGGTGGTCACGACCGCTAATTTTTCGACGGTTTCGTCGACCGCCGCAAATATCGGCGATCGTGACCGTCGGAAATCCGTCAAAATTTTTGACGTTTCTTTTCCAACCGTCAGAAATTAATTTGTGATGATCATTTTTCGGACGAATCGAATTCATCGAAAAAACCGTCAAAAAATGAAGTTTCCGACGATTTTTGCGCAAATTACAAACGGTCCAAAGCATCTGTAATTGCCATATTTCTTGTAGTGTTCACACACAAAAACTTCATATAGTCTAGAAAATATTTAGCATGGAAAAATAATTCTAATTTACCATAAAAATTTGAGCTAATTAATTTTAACAAAATAATTTGATTTTTAATTATTCTTCTGAAAACTATTTAGACAATTTGAAAAACTCGAAAGGAAAAAATCATAAAATAGCATTTGCAAGATTTTTTTCCAAAAAAGTTTAAATAATAACACTAGCCAAAATTTCAGAAAAATATTTTGGCAATATTAATAAACCAGATAAGAAATTTGAAGAACTCTATTGGCAATATTAATAAACCAGAAAAGTAATTGAAAAAAGCTAAATAATAAAGTAAAAAATAGGTGGGCTCAGGATTTGCTGGAATAAGTTAAAAGGGCTTTAATAAATCTATAGGCCCAAAATAGTTTAATTACCGATATGTAAATGGAAGGTCCATCCATATTAGTAATGCTGTACAGATTCTGAGTTCAGATTGGAAGCAGCCCTGACCGATGAGATCTAATTAGATGAACAAATTTAACGGCTAAATTAAAAGGAAATATAAAGACCTACAATCCAATCATGCATGCAATAAGATGGACTACCAAAATTAAATGTCGGAGATTTATCTTGGAAATATATCGGAAGGTTATAATTTAATGCATAGGGTCGGAATTCATATAATTCAATGAACAGAATATTTGCCCAGGTTATTTGATTAATTAACATTTCCAGTTTGTCTGCTCCACACTTCATGCACGTATGGGATAAATGGACCGACGGAGCATCAAATATAAGAGCACTTGGGTGCCCTCCATTTATTGATTCACCGCTGTCTATATATCTTCCTCACGGATGTACTCTTGTTAAAAACGAGCTGGAGCTCCTCGTCGGACGGAAGTCGTCGTAGGATGAGATGGAAAAAGCGATAAGAAAGACAAAGTTGTAGATAAAAAGTTTACAGTCTAATGTAAATGCATTACAATAACTCACACTCCAATCATCTATTTATACTAAAAAATTATTGACATAAAAGAGTATAAAACGATATTGCAGAAAACGTTAGCACTGCTATAAAGAGTGAAGATGACTTCAACGACGAAGCTCCCTCCTATACGATGCATCCTTTCAGCTCACAACATGACTGCTGCTGCTTTAACATATGATGGCCAGAGATGGAAACAATCATATCGACGTGATGGATTTCAACAACTCTGGACAAGAGCCTTCTCACTTTCTCTCTCTTCCCCTCTCTCCAGCATTTCGCTTCCTCTCTCTAATCCTCAAGGGACACCAGCAAGCCAGCAACAGCAAGGCAAGTTTGTCAAGAAACAAGCTCCAATAGTTCACCGAAGATTAGATCCGAGAGGAAGAATGAAGCGATTCTTCTATCAGGTTCCAAAACATTGATAAATTACGGCTCAAATTAATTATTTTTATTATAAAATTGTACAAGAAGTTAAATTCTCTAATTTTTATGACTAAATAATAAGGAAGTTTAGTTTTTAGAAAATTAATCTTGTTAAATAGTCAAGTATGTAGAATTATATAAATTAATTTTTTAATCACACACAGTCTGCCAGAATATAAATCCTGTGTCAGATTGTCTTGAATTTTATTATTTGTTCACTTGAAATTAGTTAACGACATTTGGGAGTTGGAAACCATAATAAATTTACTTTCTAATTTATCAAGAGTCATAAGATTTGAACTCGTGGTTAAGCATTTATGAGTTATTCATTAATAGACACAGTCTGAAAATATAAAGTAACACCTAATTAAGGTTAAGAAGATTAAATAATTTCAAATGTGAAGTAGCATATGAATATAAACACCTAAGATTACACATTAGCATTAGAAGGACTTATATGCATTTTGAAGTGAACAAGGGTTCATGCATTATGAGCATGCATTGCATATTGTTATTAATAATATTAGAAAGTGAAATAGCATTATTACTTGTAGAAAATTATCAAGATATAAGTGAAAGGGAGGAAAACTAATAAATCTCCTTAAAAAGATAAAGTATCAAGGTGAGTGGGTAGATTTACAACATAGTAAAATATTATACGTTACTTCTTTTATTTATGATATTATCTCAAGCAAATATTATTATTGTTATTATTGAAACATATCTTGAGTTATGAAAGGTATTTATGATATGTTTTAAAGATTTCATATGAGATGAAGTAACATCTTATACAAAAATATTTTTCAGGGAACAATGCTTGTGGAATTAAAATAAGTTTTACTTGATAATGATATATGATTATAACATATGTATTTTGATATTTTTAAACTCTATGTGTTCATTGGCCATGCTATTTGAAAAAATATCTTTGGGATCGCATTCGATATACACAAAGCTTTGAGGCGTATATCGAGCGGTTTTACACTTTGGAGGCTGCTTTGCATCCACGTATTGACCCATGATATGTTCTGCATATCCAGATGAAAAGACATGTATTGACCCATGATATATGCTCTACGTATCCCAGATGAATGGATACATATTGACCCATGATTTTCTTTGCGTATTCGAGACTCTTGATTGTGAAGCTTTGTTTAACTGTATGACACACAATTATGGAGGGATACATATTGATCCATGATTTTTTTTTGTCTATCTGAGACTCTTAATTATGAAATTCTGCTTAAGTGTATGACACATGATTATGGAGGGATACATATTGACCCATGATGAATATGTGCGATGATACATGTGTGGGGTTTAATTGTGAATATGATAATATCTTGTATTACTTTTATTTTATGTAAAAGTTATATGATTTGGCAACTTATGTTATATGAGTTATGCTTTAAATGTTTTCTCACATGGAGAACCTCATTATTTAAATATTATATGCACTCGTATTGTTCTCATATGTTGTACTTTTATTTCACTCACAGGACAAATGAAAGTTGCTCACACATATTTTAAAATTTTCAAATACTCATAAGTCCTCGACTAGAATCGACTCAAAGCTTATTTTGCTGCATATAGAAGAGGTCGAGCCGTTGGAGAAATTTTATTTTCCCCTTCACTTTTGTTTTTGAAACATGAATGTAATAGATAATCTTATATGCTGTAATTAAGTTTGTGAAAAAAATTTTGTTAAGTTGTATAAAATTTGATATTGTGGAGTGTTATATGTGAGGTGGTTAGTAGAAAAAATTTTTAATGATAATATATGAATGATATGTCTTGTAACTATTTATTTAACTTTAATGAATATATATGCATCTTTTGTATGTATTGGTAAATAACACAAGATAAGTAAAGAATGATGTTTTATTGATTTTATTTATAAAATTGCTAAACATAAAAGGTATTAATTGGGATCAGAACTTAGTCACGGAGTGAGACGTGACATAATTTGCTATTTAATTTATCTAATTAATGAGGCAACGTAGTTAATTACTTGTGATTCATGCTATATAAGAGATGGGTTCGAGGACGAAGATCAAGAGGTCACGAGTTTCAATCTCATCAATGAGGCGTATGTATTCTTTTATTTTTAATCTTTAATTTCCTTGCATTAGATCTCTGGACCTCCTTATGTACCGAAAAGGGTAAATCCTTATCTTTGAAAGAACCCACATGAACATTACAAACAACTTGGGAGAGGGAATTCTGTTGTTCGCTCATTGCAAATCCAAAAAATGATGATCTCGGCGGCCCGACCAAGATCTGGAGTTTCATTCATCTCTCAAGTGGTAGTTCATGCCTAACATTATCACTCGGAACACATTAATTTGGTATTTCATGCAATGGAAGAACATAACGGGAAGCTTTGATGTTTATGTACAGGGAAGAAGACAAATGCTCTGACCAGTGCTGGTGGAGCATCCAAACTGATGGAGCTTTCTCCTATAATCAAGATATCGAAGTATATGACATGATGTATAGATGGTGACATTGTTTGGGATTGTAAAGGATATCTGTCCCTCAAAAATTGTTCATGCAAATAGATGATTTTCTTATAGTGGTGATAGTGGTGGTCAGCGAGTTTATCCGCAATGCGGTTTAATGTTGTATGCAATAAACAGAAATGTGCGTGAGCAAAGATTTGATACCAATAATGAGCTCTCGAATCCCAAGTCGACCAAAAGCTTGGAATCACTTGATATGTAGATATTTGAGATGCCATGCTGGGAGCATTTCCTTAATGGCAATGAGTAGGGCGTAAGCTTCAATTTTCAGCGTAGAAGAGGCATGGAAGGAGGTTGTATTTGCAAAAAGAAAAGCGTCGAATTTTATTAGATGGACAACAGAAGATTATTACAAATCATATTACTTTATGTTCGAACTCTTAAAGAGTTTTTATAGGTACTCACGTTACATATATAGGAATTTTATATCGATTGAGACTCTAAATTAACCCTTCAAAATCAGAACATCTATTTCGTGATAAGAAAATAAATCAATTCTGAATCACATATAAAATACCTCATAAAATTTTAATTTTTTATTTCGAGGTGTTTGGGTTCAGATGATTTTTAGTTGGAGTAAGATAAGGCATTATTCTTTCAGTTGGGTGCAAATCCTTAATCTCATTGCAGTAGGAATACAAGTTAATTCCCCACACCTCAATCCATATCAACAAAATAAACATTGAGGATGAAGTAGAATTAGAATCCCTCAGCCCCAATTTCTTCCTTTTTTTTCTCTTCTTCCTCTCATAGCTAAAGTAGAGTTCAGCTCCTAGCTGCTCTCCTCTTCAAAACTGTTGCTGCAGTCCAGGAGCTATTTCTTTCTATTTCATGCATCATTCCTATTTTTAGAAATTCTACATATTTATCAAGTGATCACACTCAATCATATGCAAAAATAGAAATAAATAACACTTGTACCATATTAACATTCTTGACTCGGTAATATTCTCTTTTAATTTTGTTTCGCAAGATTTTATCAAAATGTGTTATATTTAATCTATTTCTACGTTAATATGTGTCCGATCTATGAATGTGGAGTCGTGGACCTAAACTTGTCATATTTTCCTACATCGGATCTTACCAATTTACTGTTATGTCAAGTTAGAAGATTGAACAACCAAACCGTCCAATAGTGTCAAAATATTTAATAATACTACCACCCAAAATTATTTTGATAGGACTACACTTATAATGATTACACATTAACCATGACAGCTATTCAATTATATGATTTATTGTACTCTCACTTTGCTTTATTTTACAAATGTTATACTTGTAAAAAAGAAATTGAATGTTTATCTCTGATTTGGGATCATAATTATTTTTAAAATATTTTCTCATAAATCACACACCATTTATTTTTCTATGGACCTTCTATTTATGGGGCCTTCGAAAAGTTTGGGTTCAAAAAAATTATTGTCAATGTCCACACCTAAATTTTAAGCTCTAAAGAAATTTATTCCTCATCCAAATATTCCAACTTGAACAACGCAAAAGCCAGTAAGTTTGGAGAGGCGAGGCATTTATAATATATTCTTAATTTGCCTAAATGTTACATGATATTTTCTAATTTTAATTATTATAAATTCGACAAGTAATATCTTGTTTAAATAATTATTCACAAGTGTAGAAAAAAGATTCTTAAGAATATTTAAATTATATTTTTATCCAAAAATGAAAAAATGTCTTAAATGTTTCCGAAAATCAAAATTAACTTATAACAAAATTAGTTATTGATAAAAATAATATCTCAAAAGATCCAAATTTTAGGTTACTAAATATTTAAAAAGACACGTTGGAAGACCTTATCTACTAGTTAAATATTTATATTATTTTTCACCTTTAAAATATTTTATTTTAATATTTTTTTTTAATTTTTAGTATAAAATATAGACAGAAAACAAAAAAAAATATTTTTTTAATTTTTTTGGTATAAAATATTTTATTTTTTAATTTTTTTTAATTTGCTTTTGCTGCTGGACTGCTATGGGGCTATAGGCCTTTTGGCTGTAGTTTCCTTCTTTCTTTTTATTTTATTTTTCTTTAACATACAGATTTTACACAAAATATGTCTCATGCATCATTTCTATTTTTACATATTCAATGTATTTATCAAGATCACACTCAACCATGCGCAAAAGTGCAAAAGGAGTAACACTTGTACCATAATAACATTCTTGATCAGGATAATGTTCTCTTTTAATTTTATCAAAATGTGTTATATTCCTCGTATATATTCAAGATCTTTCTATTTATGAATGTGGACCTAAACGTACATTGCATGTCATATTTTCCTATATCGGGTCTTGAAAACTTTGAGGACTTCAGTAAGTGACATGTCAATGACCTATTAACTGTTATGGCAAGTTAGAAGATTGAACAACCAAATCGTCCAATAGTGTCACTTTAACAACCACCCAAAATTATTTTGGTAGGACTATACTTGTAACGATTACGCATTAATCATGACAAAAAAAATTTATATGTTTATCTCGGATTTGGGATCATACATTTTTACATCATTTATTTTTCTATTGACCTTCTATTTATGCCGCCCTCGAAAAGTTTGGTTTCAAGAAAATTATTGTCAATGTCCACACCTAAATTTTAAGCTCTAAAGAAACTGTCATTCATCCAAATATTCCAACTTGAACAACGCAAAAGCTAGTAAGTTTGGAGAGGCATTTATTTATAATATATTTTTTAATTTGCCTAAATGTAACATGATATTTTCTAATTGTAATTATTACAAATTTCACAAGTAATATCTTGTTTAAATAAGTATTCACAACTGTAGAAAAAAATTCTTAACAATATTTAAATTTTACTTTTATCCAAAAATGAAAAATATGTTCAATGTTCCGGAAGAT
Source organism: Pontederia crassipes (assembly GCA_030549335.1). Taxonomy (NCBI): domain Eukaryota; kingdom Viridiplantae; phylum Streptophyta; class Magnoliopsida; order Commelinales; family Pontederiaceae; genus Pontederia; species Pontederia crassipes. The sequence continues at coordinate 11,983,131 of JAUKPH010000017.1, forward strand.
CAAACTCAACTTATAACAAAACTAGTTATTGATAAAAATAATATTTCAAAAGTTCCAAATTTTAGGTTAATATTTAAAAAGACACGTTGGAAGACCATATCTACTAGTTAAAGTAGAATGCGATAAAATATACTTCTAAAAAGAAAATTGGCTATTAACTACTAATAAAAAAACCTTTTCTAAACAATTTTACTTGAACACAATAATATTCACACACAAAATCTTCATATAGTTTAGAAGATATTTAGCATGGAAAAATAATTATAGTTTACCATAAAAATTTGAGCTAATTAATTTTAACAAAATAATTTGATTTTTAATTATTCTTCTGAATACTATTTAGACAATTTGAAAAACTCGAAAGGAAAAAATCATAAAATAGCATTTGCAAGATTTTTTCCAAAAAAGTTTAAATAATAACACTAGCCAAAATTTCAGAAAAATATTTTGGCAATATTAATAAACCAGATAAGAAATTTGAAGAACTCTATTGGCAATATTAATAAACCAGAAAAGTAATTGAAAAAAGCTAAATAATAAAGTAAAAAATAGGTGGGCTCATAATTTGCTGGAATAAGTTAAATAATAAATTATAGAACTCTAATAAATCTATAGGCCCAAAATAGTTTAATTACCGATATGTAAATGGAAGGTCCATCCATATTAGTAATGCTGTCCAGATTCTGAGTTCAGATTGGAAGCAGCCCTGACGGATGAGATCTAATTAGATGAACAAATTTAACGGCTAAGTTAAAAGGAAATATAAAGGCCTATAAACCAATCATGCACTAAGATCGACGACCAAAATTAAATATCGGAGATTTATCTTGGAAACATATCGGGCGGTTATAATTTTTTTCTTATTTAAATTTGATTATGATTATTTTATCTAAATTAATGTTGACACATGCTTCTTAATAGTATGACATTTATCCCAACCTCATGCATTTATCTTTGTTTTCATATGTAAGAATACAAATTTAATAGTTATAATAATATTAGAGTAATAATAGCATGCAAGCAATTTTTATACAAGAGTATGCATTTTATGATGATTATATGATTTAGATCTAACCTCTATTGAATTCAATATTAGCTTTTTAGATTTAACAAGAATCACACCATCATCAGAATCCCACTATTTATATGCATATTGATTGTACAACGTTTTTATTGTTATTTGTATATTACTTAAACTACTACTCATAATAATAATAATAATAATAATAATAATAATAATAATAATATAACTTGGGCCTTACAATTCCATACGTGATTCTTTAACTTGGGCCTTACAATTCCCCTCCCTTTAGGACAACATTTTCATTGAACACGCGTGGACCGGATTCCCACGTGACATAAGTAAGCACTTGAGGGCGACCACTAATGTCTTTTCATCTGGGGCCTTGGAGCAGAGTCGTGGATCTTGTACGCTTTACGAGGGAGGCAGCGTTACCCCTTTTCTGGTGCACAATGGCGGTCTTCGGAACAAATGCACAGCCCATCGAGCGCGCACTATGCTCGTCGTTCCCCGCCTATGCCCAGGACCTGATCGCTCCACTCGCTGGAGAAGAGCCCCTCGGAGGTCGAGCTCCATCTTGGCTAGCCAAGATGGAAGTCGCCGCCCTTGGAAAACTTGTTGATCACGCCGTCGAATGCCAAGTTCCTGTTCTTACCCCAATGCAGGAGGCCGCCGCACTTAAACAACGCCATTTGCTCGATCTCCTCGATCATGTCCTCGTACAGCGGAGGCACCCTTGGGTCGTGGCTGCGGTAGTACGTGATGTCGAAGTCCACCGAGTCCTCGGCCTTGCCCAGGTGCACCATGGAGGCCTTCAGGTAGAGCATCAGGACGCCTTGTAAAGAGGAGCGTTACAACCACTTCTTTACAGCATGTCAGCCGCTTACCACAGTTGCCATATTTTCTTCGTGTTGTCACCTATCGTTGCATGACCTCTCCGTCGCCGCTGCCAAAGCAAAATCGTATCGTACTGCTTATCGCAGACCCCTCTCTAACGGTGCTGCCCCTCCACTGCGGCAGCCCCAAGCAAAATTGAGTGTTTGTAGTGTGCATTGTGTTAGAAATACTGATCGATTGCATTAGCTTTCTAATTGTTCGGTTGCCTTGTATACTTGTTTTTTAGTTGTTCAACTGTTCTGTAGTTAACAGTTGTTAGCTACTATCCGGGTAGCGGTCATTGATAGGTTTATACCATTTTTCATATGTCAGTTTATTTTGTTCCGCTATCTCTGTAACCATAAAAACCAAAGAAAACCAAAGAGGAGGTTGTATTTTGAATTGAAGATGAATAAGAGATTCGCGCGACTTCTCTCCAAAATCACTTCTATGTGATTACTCCGTGCTCCAGCAATGGCGATGATGAATGGACCTAGAAGGTTTTAGATCTAACTTCATTATATCTTTGCGGGTTGTGTCGTGTTCTCTGCAATTTCTGGAAAGTTTTTTATCTAAACTTCAAGGGTTTCTGGTGCTGAGCTGTTGGTTCAGTTTGTTTCAGATCATCGTCGTTTTTGAGTTTTCATTGTTTAGATCTGAGCTAATTAATCATGTCTACCTCGATGGGATCTGGTTCTTCTACATCTCCGTCTGGGTCTTCTATGATAAATATTGATGCCCTGAGCCCTTTGCATTTGAATGCTTTGGATTTGCCTAGTATGATCAAGATTCCGGATCAATTGACCGGATTTGAGAATTATGTTGATTGGAGTAATGCGATGTATAACATATTATTGGCCAAGAATAAGCACGTTTTTGTATATGAGTCTCTTCCATTAGACCAGGTTGATCCGAGTCTCCAATTTCAGTAGAAAAGATGCAATAGCTTAGTCTTGTCATGGTGTGCTAGTACTACATCTAAATGCTTAATCAGCAAGGTTTCTTACTCTCAAACCTTGGTCAGATTTGAAAGAAATGTTACAAATAGTTAATGCTATGAAGATGTATTCAATTGAGAATGGAATTTATAATCTGAGACGAGAATTTATCGATCTCTTATTCTTTTAGAAAGTTGAAAAACTTCGGGAAGAATTGAATCTTATTCCTCTTATTCTGCCAGTTCTTGGAGTTCTAAAAGATTATACAGAATATGAAAATCATAAAAAATTATATAGATTTCTGATGAGTCTAAATGAAAATTTTAATCATGTGAGAACTCAGATTCTTCAATCATAGAAATCAAGCATATTCTTTGCTTGTTGAAGAGGAACGAAGGCAGCACAGATCTATTCATATTAATTCAGATCAATTGGCTTTGCTCGGTTCTAGGAACTTTAGGGATAATTCTAAATAGAAAAAGGACTTTTCTAAAATATGTGATCATTGCAAAAAACTTGGACATAAGAAATCACAGTGCTATAAAATAATTGGTTATCTAGCAAATTATAAGTTTAGAGGGAAAGTTCAGAAATCTGCTTCAGTGAATTCTTCTCTAGTTCAACAATCAACTTCAGGGTCACAAAAACTGGAAGCTTCAAGTTCATATTTAAGCAAGTTTTCTCCCTTCACAAAGGAACAGCACAAGTTTCCTCTACAGCTTTGAACAAAGAACAATTCAATGTAGTTGATCATAAAGCAAATATAGCATGTATAATTCAGAAACATTCTGACTCACAACACAATTGGATAATTGACTCAGGTGCTTCTAACAATATGACCTCTCATCTGAATTGGCTTTTGAATGTTAAGCCTTTGCATTCCAAAAATATCATTTCACTGCCTAATGGGAGCACTTCAGTGGCCAATCATTTTGGTTCCATAGTTTTGAATTCTGGGACAAAATTAAATAATGTGCTCTATGTTCCATGATTTAATTTCATCCTTATATCTATTGCTCAGCTTACAAAGGAGTTGTCATCGGGAAACCTGACTCTACCGGCCCAAGGAAAGTCTACACAACACTATTCTTTTCACTTCAGAATCTGTTGTTGTTTAGGGTCAGTCAAATGGCATGGGGAGCCTGATTGGTGAAACAAGAGGTGGTTTATACTATCTGCAAGAAGTCTGTAGGTTCAAGTAAAGAAATAGCTCCTGCTATTGCAAAAGAAGAAAGACCGGATGTGTGGCCTCAGAGGCTAGGTCATCTACCTTTAGAAAGAATGAAGTTGTTTTCTATGGTAGAAAATTATAATAATGAGAATCTTATCCTTGCACTGTTTGTCCTTTAGCTAGACAAACTAATCAGCCTTTCAGTTCTGGTGAGGGTTGCTACAGAATTGCTAGATTTCATCCATATAGATACTTGGGGGCCATTTAAAACCACAACCTATAATGGATATAACTACTATGTCACTTTAGTTGATGATTGTTCCAAAATGACGAGTTTATTTGATAAAACACAAGTCAGATTGTGTGACTATCTTAACTAATTTCCTGTGTATGATAGAGAGATAGTTTCAGACAAGAATTAAGATAATCAGATTGATAATGGCACTTAATATCATAATTCAGGGTGTAAAACTTTATTTTCAATGAGGGGGTCATCCACCAGAGCAGATGTGTTTATACTCCTCGGCAGAATGGATTGGTTGAAAGAAAACATAGTCACATTCTTGAAGTGGCAAGGGCTTTCTTGTTTCAGGATAATCTTCCCATGAAGTTTTGGGGTGAAATGATTCAGGGAGTTGTTCATGTGATTAACAGGTTGCCTCTAAAAGTCTTGAACAACACTTCACCTTGTTAGAAGCTTTTTAATAAGGAACCAGATGTCACAACATCTAAGAGTGATAGGATGCCTCCTTTATATCATTAATAAAACTATTTCAGATAAGTTTGATAAGAGAGCAAAAGTTTGTGTGTTTTTAGGCTATTCTTTGCGTGAAAAAGGATACAAGGTGTTTGAATTGGATTAAGAAAAGTCTTCAAAACAATAGACATCAAATTTGTTGAGGACATATATCCATTCAGGAATAATGATTCTGCAAAAACATCTACAGATATTTCTTATATTCCCTCTGACTATCACTTGTTTTCAGATCCTTTGGAGGACAATTATGGATATCAACAATTTACCACTTCATCTCAACAACAGTCTACCTCACCTCCATGCCCAGATACTCTTAATCAGGAATGTACACAAAGTCCTGTTTCATTAGGGTGATATCCAATGTACCTTCTGAGAATTCTCAAATCCAAGAAAATCATATGATACCAACAGCAGAGGAAAGATTGTCTCAAAGGGAAAAGAGGCCAAAAACCTCCAAGATGATTTACTTCAGCAGTTTCAGATAACAGCAATGTTGTATATCCAATTGGAGAGTTCATATCATATGAAGCTTGTTCTACTCATTATACGTCCTTTCTTACTGCCTTATCAGAAGTATGAGAGCCCTCATCTTATCCGTAGGCATTAAAAAAATCCTAGATGGGTTCAGGCCATGGAGGAAGAATTTAGGGCTCCGCAAGATAATGGCACATGGGAGTTAGTGGATCTTCATAAAAAGCCAGTGGGATACAAATGGATTTATAAGATCAAGATGACAACAATTGGTGAAATAGAAAGATTTAAGGCCCGTCTTGTTGCAAAGGGCTGCAATCAAAAGGCAAGAGTAGACTTTAAAGAGACATTTTCACCAGTTGCTAAGGAAGTCACCATTAGAGCTTTGCTAACTCAAAATAATTGTCTTATTTCATTGGGATGTAAAGAATGCATTTCTTAATAGAGATTTATATGAAGAGGTGTACATGGCCAGAAGGTTTTTGCACTTAGGGGATAACAAAAGGAAGGTATGCAAACTATTAAAGTCCTTATATGGCTTGAAATCGGCATCATGACAATGGAATATAAAATTAACCGAAATTCTGACTTCTTCTGAATTTATACAAAGTAAGAATGATTAATCTTTATTCACAAAGTGCCTTTGCCTTACTAGTATGTTGATGATATCCTAGTTCCTGGCAATAGTTTATCACTTATTGATTTTGCCAAGAAATCTTTACAGTCTAATATCAAGTTGAAGGACTTGGGAGAATTAAAATACTTTTTCGGCATGGAGATTTTGCGATTCCCAAAACGTTCACTTTCTTTACGCAACGAAAGTATACTCTTAAGTCTTCTCTCAGACCTTGGTTTAACTGCCACTAAGCCAGCCAAAATACCTCTTGAACAAAACCAGAAATTAACTTCTTTAGAATATGATGCTAGAATCCTGCAGAATTTTGTTGATACAAATAAACTTTTAAAGTTTCATGAGAAATTTCAATAATTGATTGGACTGTTGATTTATTTGACTCACTCTCAGTCCTGATATTGCTTTCGATGGAGGCACTTAAGTCAATTCATGCTGAAAGAATTGGTACAAATAAATAAGGGTATTATGGAATACCTCACAGCGGAAGACGGATCACCGAAGACTTTTCTACGTTGTTTCTGTATCATTGTCGGGAATTTGATCACGTCATAAAGAGAACACGTTCCACAATCCAAATACATAGAACGACATTGGAATCATTACAAGCTATTATCGTCCAACTTCACGATCTACTACAAAGTAGTAAGGACAATCAGTATCTTTGAAGTCGCACTTGACTTCATTATATAGTGCCCGCATGCAGTTAATAGAACTACCCACATGTAGTTATCGTGCATGTCGAGAACCCAATGATTGGGCTTGGCTCACGAGGGCGGAAGTCCAATAATCTCTCATTCGCACAAATGGGCCGACACACATATGTGATTCCAATAGCTCCTTACTGTAAATGAATCGTGCGACCCACTAGTACATTCCCAACTTACGGAGAACTATGACATGTTAGGAATACATAGTCACTTAACCACTTAAGAGCCTATACTATGATCTGTTAGGAATACATAGTTGCTCGATCAATTTGAGAGCCAAAGTTATGACCACATAATTGCTCAATCAACGTGTGAGCGCATGCTATAACGTGTTATCGTTGTATAGCTACTCAACTATCATGTGAGTCGATACTATGATGTATCAATAATACATAGTCGCTCAAACATTCATGTTACTCGCTTTGCCTTAAAAACACCTTACTTGCACACTCCATATGACACATGTCTTATCATGCATGATTTCGATTAATCTGTATTTGTATGCCTACGTATTTGGCCAATTGCATCACAAATACCATGCAGCACCAGTGAATCTTCCTCTCGTTCTCATATTTCTCAGTTCTAAGTCAGTTGCTTTCCTAGTCGTGGCTCGACGGACCACATATAATTTTAGCCTTTGAGTACCTCGCGAAAGTAGCAACACTAACTCATTACCTTGAAACATAATCAAGAGTCTAAGGGTAATCTCCGGACTTGTTCAGTCATTAAAGACTCACACTCTGATGAAAAACTATAAAGTATTCATCATGTCTTAGGATCGACTTAGCATACTAGGTTCATAACTAAGTACTATGGTGGAGACTCCTACTGAAGGAGTGTATGTCATAAACTCGTAACATCGCACAGATTAGAGTCCATACGTCTATCCATGACGTCTGACTTGAGTCCTCCCACTAGTCGCCAAGAATTGGCGCCACGAGTTCTCACATCTGGCTTCTTTTATCAAGCTACATAGAGTTATATACAAACCCATGTCATCCTCCCGAACATATCAAGACGATCTTAGATCATATATCTGAATCTAAATCATTTCATCTCTGCTAGCTGTGCACTAAATCCCAAGGCGATTATCCGTGTGAAAATCTCGTGCCTGATTTGACATACTCTACATGCATTAACAAAAATATTAACTAACTCTAGAATAAAATTTAACATAATTTTATTCATCACATGAAGATATAGAATACATCATCGCATAAACTTTGCGCATATTAATGCGTCAATCAAACATGCTTAGTACGTATCACGTACTTACATATGTATTCATCAACCTTATATTCTTCATATTGTCAAGACAAACTAGACATCAATGTGTTTTCCCTTAATGGTCCATCTTTTTTATCAAGCAATAGTAACATGCATATTAGAACAAAGGGCATACTTAACCATTGTAGGAGTAAAATAATTTACTTAACCAGAGGGCTCCATACCATCATTGAGTATGACACAAACTCAATTTTTATAATTGACGACTTTATATATAGTTTTGCTTTTGCAATATGTCATTATATAACATGAAGATATAATTGGAGAAAACCTTTTGCTTGTTAATATCGCCTTCTTAATAGGCATCTATTTATTAAGCAAATTTATGCAAAACAAGAGTTAAACATGCCCATAAGGTGTCTAATTATTCTCTTAATCGCCATCCAACATAGGTGTCCTGCATTAGTATGTAAATTTCTCATTTGACCAATGATCAAATATCAGACTACGCAACTTATTGTGTCTGTCTGATCATTGACCATGTCTACAAAATGACATTTCCTTACTTATAGAGTCATAGAGAAAATAATGAGATTCAAAATTATCTCTTGTGATAAGGATACCGGTGAGTGTACAGTTTTTCGTAAAATGTTCAATTCGTCTTTATAGCAGATAACTCTTGCTACAAAACAATAAATTTACTTGAACAATTCTTGTTTAATTTTCACACCCGGTGTAAATAATTGTCTCACACAGGTCATTTCTATAGAAAGATATTAAATTCTTCATTAATGGAAGAAATTCTTTATTACTTCTAGCTATACATAATATTGTTTCACATATAATGTCATGATGACATATTTATCCATAAAAATGGATATACACATAATGACATTTATATCATTATTTAGATGAATACTAAATCCATAAATGGATCGTCGCAAATGACATATTGCGCTCAATACTTTTACATTCATCTAATAGTGAAACAATAGCTAGACTTTTGACGAACGAGAAAAAACGTAATAATTTTTCTATAGTCAGCAATCATTTTGCGACTATTATTTTTCGTTATTTTTAAATCTCTTATCATCCATGTCGACTTATTTTGAGGCAAGACGGATGATTTAATAAGTTGTTGACTTGATTTTCTTCTTTAGACTCTAACTCTTTACATTAATCCATTTTCTTTATCTAGACCGAGAGAGCCTCCATCACTTATTTTAGGCTCATGTTCATTTCATATAATCATTCAACATTGACAACATGAAACACAATTCATATGTTTCAATAAATGAACATTAATCATGAGTTAATTGTGAATTGCTCCCACTCGGAGTGAGGTGTGAGAAGAGAATATGGATAAACCACAAATCAATATGCATACATTGTCAACTCTGAATCGTCAACTTCTAAAGTGAAGATGTCTCATTCAGCCAAGAAAATATATTCATGAATGTCGCATCTTTACTTGATAGTTCAGTAACATTTACTGATTTAGACAATATCAAAAATAACATTTCAAATATAACATTGGAAATTTATCTGCGTCATAAATTCAAGTGGATTATGATTTCATCGTATCCGCAATACTTATAATTGCAAAATATAGTTAGTCACATAACTATATCATGTTCATATAGACTATTTGAGTAAGCCTCAACCATTTTACAATATCAATTAAATCAACAAGACATTAATCTTGCGATCATAATTGAATCTCCATCTAAGTTCATGAATTTGTATAAAATAATTCATGTTATCAACTTAGATAAATCATATGTATGATTTTATAATGTGAAAATGTGATGAAAGAAACCATGTAAAACCTTAGACATTCAATACAAATGAATTATTGTAATTTTATATTTAGAAATATTTTTTGTATTTTCTTTTCAATTAGACATTGTTATAAAAGTAGGCAAAATTTTGAGAAAATATATTTCTCAAATTAGTCTATATTTATATTGCCTAAAAATGTCACAAATTGCCTAGTCAAAACTTTTAGCACAATTATTTACATCACATATAACATAAATATTCAACTTGAATACTTAAAGTAATCAAGACACAGAAATTTATTTTTCAAAAAATTTTCATAAAGGAATTTTATTAAATACAAAATTTAATAATAAAAGTGAATACATAGCTATGTTTGTCCAAAATATCAAATTTAAATACTATACTCAAATTCACTTTAAAATAGTGGTACAAAAGGATAATGAAGATAAGAAGATTCATCTATTGTAAAAGAAAATTTTGCAAGTCAAAATCATTTTTAACTCCCATTTTCATATTGTTTCCAACTATGTCCTTTGGCTTACAGCCTAAGTCATGTAAAGAATTTATTATTCTTTATTTGCATGATAAGTTGTTCCAATAATCTCAGTCCACAAAAAAAATGAGTTTCAACAATGAATCAACATTATCACTAACCAAAACTACTATACGATTATATCAACATTTTTCGACTTAGTGCAATCATGTACGAAATTTATCATATTTGCCACAAGCGTAGCGCTTTGTTTTGCTTATATTAATTTTGCCATCATGCATCTCACATCGATGTGAATAGCATTACCCATTTTAGTATCTATACATTATTCATTGGACTATGATTTCTGTCGAAAACTTGCAGCAATTTTCTTATTTTGACAAGAACAACATATGTCATAGTTGAAGACGACGCACATGGTTCAAATAAAATGTCAAAATATTTGATATTTTCACTAAACATCAAATATGTTTGCAAGCTTACTATACTTATTACAAATAAGTAAGTATCACGTGGTCACTCAAAGAAATATGACTAAGTTTCTCTAACACAGTCGTCAAGTTTATCATCAAATACAGATAAATAATATATCTGTTGAAGAAAAACTTATGTAAAAGTTAATATTTTCGTGATGATATCGTTACATCAAGATCGTGAAAATCGTGATAGTGATCATGCTCGACGGAGATCATCTTTTTCCATGTGTCACTTTTACATATTCCTTTTGACTTTGTCTTATTGCAAATACTCCTTTTTTTTGTCATTTATATATGGTCAAACATATGTAAGAGAAATGAGTTAGTTTTTGCATGTCTTCTTATCGCATATATTCATAAACAATGACATAATAATATTTTTAGGGCAATGACATCAAGATGGTCGCTATGTTCCCACGCATCTCTCACTATCCGAAAAAATAATTATCATTCATTAAAAATAATATGTTGCGCCAAAATATACTATTCTAATCATTTTGAAAAATAAACATCCAAAATCATCTAAAAAATATATGATGTGATTAACATATCATTTTCAAAAAAATGTGACTAGGACAATCAGGATCTGTGATGGGAGCTCTTCCTTACATTTGTAAGGTGTCAATTAGAAATAATTACCCCTTCGCCTTGTCATCATAATAATTGAAAAATATCATCACGTCATATAAACATAATAATTCTTAGAGACTGCATTAACAGTACACCAGGTAAGTTCACAGAAAAAGAGGATATTGAATTTTTCACTAACAATATCTTTCCAGTATTTTCCTAAATATGCACATGTCACACACCACTCAACAAAAATTATTATCATGATCATCATATAAATTAGATGCCTTAGTCCTATTTAGATTACTTATGTTTCATAATGTCAAACTTATGTCACCCTAAGTTTTATGAAACGTTCATAATTCACAAATATTTATGCATTCAAAGTAAACATTGCATAAATCACATATATGAATGTATATTATGCACGCAAATAATCATACAATTCATTTACATATAAATGAATATTATTTGTCATACTCATATAATTAACATAAGAATGATAGTAGAGATATAAATAATCACATAATTATTTTCACATGTCAAACCCTACAATTATGTCATATAAGTGTTAATCATGTATATAAAATTCATATCATGCATGTCTTGTTAATTAAAAAATTGTTGCATAAATTTTCATGTGTAACAAAAAAACATATATGCACATATGTCTATTCATAAAGAAATATATTTTGTCATAATTAATGTGCATATTTCACATGAAAATGTGACAAAAATAGTTTTTGCATAACTTTAATATAACTATGTGAATTAATGATGCACAAATTCACATAACACATATTATGCCTAATATGTAACATAATTTCATAGTATGTCTAATTTGCCATATATACACATGTTCTTTCATAAAAAAAATAAATTCCTTATTACATAATTCAAATCACATAATGAACTAATAATGTACATATTTCAATTATCATGTCAATTTACATAAGTGTCACACTTAAATATACTTTAAATAAATATAACATAATTATGTGCATGAATATCTAATTCATATGAAAATTTAATTTAAGTGAGACATGCTACATGTAGAACATGTCATGTAATAACATATATGAATGAATTGTTACTTAAATTCATAATCATATATAATACATGACAAAATAACATTACTATTTCAAAATATGCATAGTACCACTAATATGCATAAACAAAATGTCATACAATTTTCAGAAAATTTATTCAAAAATTTCCTAATTACATGATCACATCTTTTATAAAAAAAAACAATTTCCATGAATTACAATCATAAGTAATAGCATGGAATAATAGGCAAAATCACATATGCATAACTACTGAATATGCATATTTAAACATTCTGAAACTTGAAGAAAATTATTCATAATTTTCTAAGCAAATAATGTGCATAAAATGACAAATATTCTAATTTATCATAAAATATTTATCATGACATAAATAACTCATGTAGAATGCATTAAAACATAAAATCCATATAATCATGTCAAAAATATATCACACAATTTTCAGAAAAATTTTCAGAATTGTCTGAGTTCAAAAAACACATCTTTCTCATTTTTTTTATATTTTTCCAGATTTTCTACAACTATTTTTTTTTAAAAAAAAATCTGTTCCAGGCCGAATAGCGCAGTGGGCCACTGGCCCGCGCGTAGGCCGGCGACCTATTAGCGCTCGTGTACCTTGCACGCGTGGGCGCAGCGGGCCGCGGCCTGCGCATTTTCGCCTGATCTGCAGCACTGGCCGAGGCCCGCGATCTCGCGCCCGCACAGCGCATGCTCGTGACGCGCTGCGGCAGGGGCGTGCCAGAGGCCCGCGCGCGTCGTGCGCTGTGTCGCCTCGAAATGGTGTCACGCAGCGGGCCGTTGGCCCACTCGCACTATTGTGCACCGTTCCTTTTTTCGTTCCCTTTTTTGTTTTTTAATAGTTCCAAGTGTTCGTCTTTTCTGCAGCAAATCAACGAAGCACAGAAAACATAAACAAATAGTTTACGTGAAATAAAGATTTCATTCACGTGCTTGTGCACTGCATTGCCGGATAACACTGCATGCATCTTTTACAAAGAACAAGTGTCAGTAATTACTTGAGTTTCAGTCCAACACATTTTGCAAGAGAACAGCCATGCACGTCTCTTGCTTGGAACATTTGCATGCATGGAGACATGAAGTCGTCGGTGCACTGAGAACGCGCCTCTCCACGTAAACCGAAATAATAGTGCGGCATCATTTCAAAATTTCAGATGCAAACCAAACATCTATTAACAGTGAAAACATGCAGAAATTTATCAACCCATTTCGTAGGTCAGCGAAAAAATGTAAAGGGCGAACAAAATTTTTTTTTTTTACTATTCAATTCTTACAGTAAACTTTAACGAGAAAAAATTATTCGACTATGATACCAATTGAAAGAATTGGTACAAATAAATAAGGATATTACGAAATACCTCGTAACGAAAGATGGATCACTGAAGACTTTTCTACGTTATTACTGTATCATTGTCAGAAACTTGATCACGTCGGAAAGAGAACACGTTCCACAATTCAAATACATAGAACGACATCGGAATCTTGTATTATCGTCCAACTTCACGATCTACTACAAAGTAGTAAGAATAATCAGTATCTTTTTAGTCGCACTTGACTTCATTATATAGTGCCCGCATGCAGTTAATAGAACTACCCACGTGTAGTTATCGTGCATGTCGAGAACCCAATGATTGGACTCGGCCCATGAGGGTGGAAGTCCAATCCATGCATAGTCCTAAAAACTCGCATCTGATTGTTGCTTTGAGGGTAGTAAAATATCTCGAACAATATCTTGGTCGGGGAATTCTTTTCTCTGCAAATAAAAATACTGAAGTTTCAGCATATCCCGATGCAAACTGGGCTTCTAGCATCATCTCAAGGAAATCAGTTTCAGCCTACTGTGTTAAAGTAGGTGATTCACTTGTGTCATGGAACTGAAGTCAATGAAACAGAACGTTGTGTCTCGTTCTTCTGCTGAATCGGAGGTATCGTAGCATTTGCTTTAACTGTGACAGAAATTTTGTGGCTTGATCGACTGTTTGCTGAATTACAGTTATCCTTGATGCATCCTATTACACTTCACACAGATAGTAAATCAGCTATGCAACTTGATGATAACCCAGTGTTTCACAAAATTGTTAGCTATTCTGTAGTTGACGGTTGTTAATTACTGTCCGGGTAGCGGTCATTGACAAGTTTATACAGGTTGGGGTTCCTCTATCTCTGTAACTATAAAAAACCGAAGAGGAGGATGCACTTTGAATTGTTGATGAATAAGATATTCGTGTGGCTTCTCTCCCAAGTCCCAAATCCCGTGGTTACCCCGAGCTCCGGTAATGGCGACGATGAATGGATCTGCTTTTTATTTTTTAACATCTTGCCCACTACTACGCAAAGGCGTCGCTGCTTCCATGAGAGGCATTAATCCACCGACGAAGAAGACACGTATTTTACAATGACGTGTATTTAGTTGAAAGATGGAATCAATGTTGCTGCACATGTAATTTCTGTATTTAATTAGAATCGAGAAGTAAAGATTATCGAAAGTTTTTTCATAGATGAAACTTAGCAGTTCTTTTTTTCGTTTTCTTTTTTTTTTTTTTTTGCATTCCCTTGAAAGACGCAATTGAAAATTTAATCGATCAATTATCTCTCAATAAAAAAAGAGTTGCATTTTTCACAGAAACAAAAAGTTGGGCTATCTGTTCGTAATTTCTCTCATAAGCAAAGGGACCGGGGGTAAACTACTAGATAAACTACAATTAGCAGTTAATCATGCTGCATGTTGCAGTTTTGTCCGTGCTTAACATGCATGGTGGGCCACTAATAAGTGGAAAAGCCCATTTGGACGTCCAGGTCCAAGAGTAACTTTAGTTGAAGATGAGATCAAAATGTGATATAAATTCGTATATCTAACAACCAAATAGTATGACCATAAAAATCAAGATAATTTTATGTCGTGGGATTGCGCAAACGGAGGGGGGAAATGTCTTTGAATGCAAATCAAGAACAAAAAAATTGTACCGCCTCGAAGGACGTCACATAGAGCTAATTCTTTATCTTCTTTGATTCTTTGACCTCTTTCCTTAACCAATTGGTTGACCGGACCATCAACACGAAGGAAAATGCATAGTGAAAGAATAAACGAATATAATATTACAGCGGAAGATTTTATGAATACAAAAATAGAGAACATAGCGGAAGAATCAACAGATATATACATGAATAGCGGAAGACTTAATGAAAGAGAATAACGTAGCGGATGACTATACGACAAAAAGAATACGACAATATGAAAGCAAATACGGAAGTTTAATATATCAAAGATTTAACTAGCCTTCATAAGAGGCATCAGTACATGAACCACATACGCCCAAAAAGTGACCAACATACATCTCAAAAAGGTACCTTAGTATGAGTATTCAATCTCATTACTAAGTACGGTGCGAAAAGCAAAAAGATGTACTCATCCGCCCAAAAAGGTAGTGGCTCATGACTACAAGACTAGTCTAGATAAAGTAACGACTCCGGACCATGAGGACACGGTAAGATCCGTCATCATACACAACCCAACACAGGTAACGGTACATAAGATAACTACTACTACGTTCTAGCATGACCATATGCAATAGGACGCTGCCCCATCGAGACCTCCGTACACGAAGTACCGCCTTCTGGATGACCATTATGTATCTGTGGGGATCACACAGGGGAACAAGCTCAACCGTTAGCATAAAGTTAAGTGCGAGTTCATATAAATCATAAATCAGTTCTATCTAAACATAACATGAAAAGAGTATAAGATCATGATAATGAAATAATCATGGATAGAGAGATTTATCGGTCATGGCATGGATAGAAATCATAATAACAATGTCATATAAGATAGTCATGATCATAAAAGAGGAACACGCTTTCATAACCATGTGCCATGCTTACTTTCATTCAATCATATTTACTTACTTTCATACTTTCATTTCATTCATCTTTCATTCATTCATAACTTTACTTCTTTACATACATCTATTCATATCATTCATAACTTCTTTACACACATCTATTCATTTCATATGTACATTCATCTTTACTTTCACCTTTGAAGAGCTCTTCATCTTTAGGGGAAATACCATTGTATGAAACTGATGATACAACTATCTAGACATCATATGCACGTGGGGGATCAGTGTCACGGCGAACCCCGTCGGGTTTGGATGACCTCGCCCTCAGCGAAAGGAACCATCCGTGGGAGGAACTCCCACCTAGATAGAGCAAATGGTAAACCCATGAGGATAGAGCATTATCCCTCATCGTACCTGTGTCTGTCTTTCGATTTATCGATCAAGGCAATAGCAGGTCTTCATCTTTCGATGGATCTTTGTTGTTTAGAAATATAGTGGTGGAAGCTTATTTAAAAAATCAGGTTTAAGATGATAAGGTCACAACTTCCATTCCACATGACAAATGCCCGAGGGTCACGATCATCTACCGAGAATACTTCGGTCGATCGAAGGAGTGCGATTGCCGCTTTTCATTATTCTTATTCATCATGTCATAGTTCATCATTGTTCAGCATCATGTTCATGAAATTCATCATTCACATTGGAGTCGTGGTCATAATCGTAAATCAGAAGTTCGGGGAAGCATCATAATCGTTCTTAGCATCATTAACATAATCGGACTTAATTAATTCCATAAGGAGAGATCACTAATCATGTTTTGGAGAAAGGCGTGGTTTCATACGAAATCAGAAGGATAGTATTCGTAGGATTAATACGGAGGTAAATCAAAAAGGTTTCTCATTAGTATAAGATCTTAAGGGTCGTAAGTATCGAAATCAGTTTTTGAAAACCCGGGCCGAGTTGGTTGAAGTCGAGCTCGGTTTGTCGATGTGAAAACTGAGAGAGAACCCGGGCTGGGTTTGGGTTACACCCGGGCCGAGTTGGGAAGACGACCGAGTCGGTAGAATCGATCTCCTGATCATCTTCTCCACGTAGAAACCCGGGCCGAGTCGTGGGTGACCCGGTCCGGGCACCTGGTTCGCCCCGAGCTCGAGCTCGGCGTCCATGGCAGACCCGGACCGTGCTCGGAGTAACCTAGTGCGGCCAGGCCGAGCCCGGGCCGAGTTCTGAGGAACCCGGGTCGGGTTCGATCAAGTCTTAAAATAGGTTCTCATAGTTCATCTTTTTCGGTGATCGCCGGCGCATTACAACTGAGTTAACTAACATCATTGGCATACATTCATGAAATATAAAGTGTCTACAGCCTAATACACACCAAGAAGAGTCCAAAGCATGAATCCAACGATAAAACACCAATACAATAGTATATACAATCATAATATTGCAGATCAGTTTGGTCATGCATAAGTTTGTTCCTTCTTCATACGTTTTCTTCATTCATAACAGTATGGTCGTTCTCATTCGTATATGTTTCTTTGTTCTAGCATCAGTGTCGTCACATGAACCTTCTATAGAGCATATAACCTTAGCATTTACAGATCGGTTCGTGGGGTTCAAATCAGGCATGCGAAATTCGTTTAGAATCTAACTTATGATGATGATCCCGAGCCACACACCTTAAAGCCTACGTTACGGTCGGGAAGTCGTTAGTGGTTCGTTAGAAGGCCATTCACGCTCTATCACGTCGCCGATGCCGGGTGGCCGTCAACGTCCGCGCTCGTTGGTCGCACTTAAGATCTCTGTCAGCCGCCTGCGTCGGAGCTGACCTCCGCCATCGTCCATTCTCCGCCTGCTACCCGCGCACCGGAGAAGGAAGGAGAGCAAGTAAGCCTTAGCTTGGGAAGAACGAACTAGCAGAGGGGGAAAATGAGAGAGTCGATCGCCTCTTTTATAGAAGCGGAGGAGGTCGGTCGGTGCTTCCTCCCACAACGATCCGACGGCGGGATTCGTTCCACCATGTGGGGGTAAATTACAGGAATGATCCCCCAACTTTGAGTTGATTTCCAATTGGTCTCCCAACTTTAATTTATAATCAGAACGTTCTCAATCTTTCATTTTCTTGCACGCTTAGTCCTCCTGACCGGTGATAGTGGGTTTTCCGGTTGCCTTGCTTATGTGACGGACTTTCTCTCTCATCCACGTCATATTAAGTCCGCCACATCATCATAAAAATTACAAAAAATAATAAAAAAAGATGAAGTTGTCCACGTCATTAAAAATAAAAAAATCAGCTACGGAGAGAGAGAAGGAGGGGGCGAAGCCCCCCGCCCGCCTCTAGTCGAGCTCCACCAGAGAGGGGCGGTCGCCCCCCTCCTCTCTCTCGCGCGTGCGGGTGAGAGAGGGAGGGGGGCGATCGCCCCCTTTGGTCGAGCTCGTCGGAGTCACCGGCGACCTCGATCGGAGGGGGGCGATCACCCCTCTCTCTCTCCGCGGCTAATTTTTTTATTTTTAAATTTTTTAATGATGTGGACAACTTTATCTTTTTTTATTATTAATTTTTTTTATGATGACATGGCGGACTTAATATGACGTAGATGAGAGAGAAAGTTCGTCACATAAGCAAGGCAACCAAAAAATCTACTATCACTGATCAGGAGGACTAAGTGTGGAAGAAAATGAAAGATGAAGGATGTTCTGATTATAAATTAAAGTTGGAGGACCAATTAGAAATCTACTCAAAGTTAAGGGACAATTCGTATAATTTATCCGTCACGTGGCCGTCGTGAAACAGAGCGATCAGCTCGGCCATTGGGCGTGGCCGTGCAGGGAAGAGAGAGACACAAAGATGGAGAGACCTGGGGAGGGAATGAGCAGAGAGAGAGAGGTCTTGCAGCAGAAAATGACGAAATGAGTAGAGAGAGAGGTGTTGCAGCAGAAAACGACGAGGAAGAAGAATGGAATGAGGAAGCAGGTAAGCAGAAAAGGACAAAAATTTTGCAGATAGGGACTTTGTCTTACGTTTTCATCATTGCTGCAGAGATTTTTTTTTTTACGTTGTGTTACAGAAATCATCAGAACCAATACTTAAATGATGTCTTGGAAACTGAAATTGGCAAAGTAGTAAAAGAAAATGAAAATTAGGAGTGGCATTAAGCAGGCTTGGAGTAAAGTGACATTAAGGCCACCCAATATCTATATCAAATAATAAGATAAAATAATATTATCATAATAATATGAAAGACTTAATAATATACAAAAAAAGTATTAAATGAGTTTTGAGTGTCACAACCACTACATAATGAAATAGATAATTAACTAAGATAAATAAAAAAGTTAAAGATTCAGGACCCACCACCACAGCACAATATGAGTACATGTAATGTTCAATATATATGCAGAGAACATCTAACTTATCAACCGATTATTTAGTTGTGCCAAGTCACCTTGCTCATCTAATTATACAGTTATGTCCGTACCTTGTTCTCCACAACATTGTTATTTAACCTCTCACCTAATTAATTAACCCCCCAACTGTGACATGTTTATCTTACCTCTCGTCTAACCCTCCCACACCCGTCTCTCTCTTGCCCCTATGCGACCTCCTCTCCTCTCCTCTCCTCTCCCTCTCCTCTCCTCTCCTCGTCTTACGCATCGCCGGAAAGTGCATCCCCGGCGTGTAAGGACCCTGCAACCGGGACGTGCCCGGAAACCTTCCAAGCTGCGTCTCCTCTTCCTCTACGTAACGCGACCGGTACGAAAAGTTAACGTTTTTTTTCTCTTACTGTTGGAAAGTTACGTCTCTTCCCTTATTGGTCCCATTTAAAGGGTTATTATCTTCTTTATTAGAGTTAATTAAGAATCTATATTAAAATAATGGTACAGATTATTTAGTTCCGCTTAGAGATTTTTTGGGGTGGTTTTCTTACCAAAAGAATTCAAAGGTTACCAATATCTGTTAATTTTTTTTTCTGGAAATCATCATTGCACCATAAGAAATTAATTGATATTGTTCTGCATTCTACTTCATTGCATTATTATTATTGTTTTGGCGGGGGAAACTATTTTTTTAAAATAATAAACTGCGAAAGATTAGAAGAAAGAATGAATAGTTATTATTCTCTTATGGGCCTTTTGAGTGGAATAAAACAATAAAATACTATATATATATATATATATAAATTATTCTTTGGTTTGGAAAGAATAAAACTTTAAAAATAATATTGTATATAAATAGTCGATATTTATTATTTAAAAAATAAAAAAATATGTTGTTAAAAATGAAAAATAAAATAGGTAAAATGGAAAATTTTTAATATTAGAAAAATTAAGAGATTCTTGTTGGCATCGCATAAACAAATAACGATTTTATCATTTTTTTAAAAAAATTGAGATAAACATATTCAGTTTGATGTTCGATTATATTCTCAAAATTTAGTTTAGTAATTGCCATGCATATAGCCTAGGTGCTGTGTAGTTCAAGGATAAAGGGAAGAATACGATCCTATTTTAATTTATTCTACCAAACACATCATTTATTCTTTAATAATGAGGATGAGCATTTTTGTTATTTTGTAAAAAGTTGTACTCGGGAATAGTGACCTTTTTTTTTTAGAGATAAGAAATTCCAACTTTCTTCATCCAAGTTTCAAAAAAAAAATTCTGTCAGAATAAGTACTTTAAATCCCAAAATAACTATCCACCAATCAAACACCACCTAAAGGAATCTGACACCACCTTGACTATAAATCAAAACTTTGGGCAATTAATTAGCTTAATTTTGGTAGTGCTCATTCGTAACCATTCTTTTTGCCATCTAATTAGGAATATTAAAAACATGTTTATCTCAGTGAAATTTAAATTTATGCTTAGCCGGATAAAACATTTGAAAATTTATTTGATTAGCAACTAAATCTTCTCCATGTTCCGTTGGTTCCATTTTAGGTTTTTTTGTCTCAAATAGTTTAGAAATATTAATATATTATTTACCATTATTATTATGATAATTTGGAATATTGATTTCCTAATACTAACGTAGTTAGGATTATACTTGGTCAGTTTAAATTTAAATTCAATTTTCTATTTTTTTTTTGTGTAATACAAGAGTGGTCACATTATTCACAATTTATCCCGTCGTAAACATAAAATTAACAACTAAGCTATTTGCAATGGACATCTAAAATCATATTACTTTTGAGACAGCCAAATTGAATGTTTAGATGAGGTTGAAAATAATAATGTGGAACCAGAATATTAGTAATAGACTGGGAAATGCAATATAAATAGTATCAATGATTCCACGGAGTATGAGCTTTCCAAGGCCATCGAATAGAAGGTCAATCTCAAAGCAAAAGAAAATTGATAGTGGAATGGCAGAATCATTACAAGAAAATTGGGGAAACCGTCTGTAATTTCCCAAAAAATCGTCTGTTTCTGACGGTTTTTTCGACGGAATCGGAACGTCCGAAAAATGGTCGTCGCATATCAATTTCCGACGATTGAGAAAGAACCGTAAAAAATTTTGACCAATTTTCGATGGTCGCGACCGTCGATATTTGCGGCGGTCGATGAAACCATCGAAAATTCGACGATCGACAACCGCCACAAATATCGGCGGTTGCTACCGTCGAAAATCAGCCGCCGAAGCCAACCGAGGTCGGATCCGGCCACCAAGTGGCCGATCCTGCCACCAGGCGGCCGATCCGGCTGCTAGGGCCCGGCCGCCCGTGGCCGGATCTGGCTAGGGTCGGATCCGGCCGCCAGGCGATCGATCCGGCCGCTGGGGGTCGGTTTCGACCGTCAGGCGACTGATCCGGCCATTGGGGGCTAGATCCGTCGCCAGGTGGCCGAATCCGAGAATCCGTCGGAAAATGATAATTTTTTTGTAGTTAATGTCTTAGTTCTCTTAGAGAGACTAATCTTATTGGGGTCGAGAAACTTGTAAAATGGTGCATGATCTATTAATTAGAATTATTATAAGAAAGTATGGTTTTAAAATGGAAAAAATGAAAAAAACTTCTTCTACATAAGCATTACACTTATAAGATGAAAACAAATAAGCTAACAGATCATGTTAATAGAATTATTATCATGCATGATTAAGAATTTAACCATTATAAACATAATCATATCGAAAATATTTCAAGTGATAATAATCAATGTTGTTAAGATCGGACCGGACAACGAATCGAAAAAGTCTCCTTTTCAGAACAGACCGATCGGTCGGATCAGTTAATAATAAAATATTATAATTTAATATAATACATCAAAACATTAAATTATTTATGTAACAAACATATACCACAAAATATTAAATTATTTTTGTAGCAAAGGTAAAAGATTATAATAAAATTAAATCATAATATTTAAAGTCAAACAAGTTTAAATCATAAAATAAAATATTATAATAATAATATTTTCTTAATAATATAAGATATTTTATAAAAAAAATTCAAAACAAAATTCTCTCTAAAATGCTTTTTGTGTTGCCTTGATTTACCAACTCTCTCTCTCTCATTCCTCATATCTCGTCTCTCTCCTTCCCAACACCCTCTCTCTCATTCCCAACATTTTAATCTCTCCCCCACAAGTCGCTCTCTCCTTCCCAACTCTCTCTCTCTCTCGTTCCCACCTATCCAAACGTCTCTCATTTTCTCTCTCTCTCACCTCTTCCTCTTCCAACATCTTTTTCTCACATGTTTCTCTCATTAAAAAATAATCCCATCAAACTCTTCGTCTTTTTTTCCCGCTTCCCCCTTTCTAGTCTCTACCTCTATTTTTGCTTATTTATTCACATTCTCTCTCCTCTCTCTACCTCTTTCTCTCTCTCCTCTCTCTTCCTCACCGGCATGGCCATCTATCTCCTTCTAGGCGACAAGCGCGACGACCTCCATCTCGAATGATGACGATTGGACGACCTATCCGATGACCCTCTCTTTCTCACACACTCCCATGACTGGTGACCCTCTCTCTCACCTTGGCGGCCTGATCCGCATGCGCGGCAACATCATTAATTTTATATTCTTAACACTTCCCCTTACTGAAGAGTAACATCGTTCATTTTATATTCTTAACACCTTCATCATGTGTGGGCTGCTGACAATTTTAATCTAGCCCAACTCACCACGTAAACAACAAAGGAAGGAAACTTTTTTTTAATAAGAGTGAGGTTTGCTCTGATACCATGTTAAATTTGATGTGCTAACCAATTTTTCTAAATACTTAAGTCTTTAGAAAGAGCAATATTATTAATTTTATATTCTTAACAAATATATAATATTTGGAACGAATAATACAATACAAGGATGTTTAAGCTAAGCCTACTCGGCACTCGGGCAAGCGTGGTAGCAAGGGCAGGGACACAAATGTTGGGGAGTCAGAAGCCCACAAGGAAACAAGATGGGCACGAAGTGAGTGGTGGTGGTAGCAAGAGTGCCCAAGCTTGACATGGAGTCAGTGGCGCTGGCAGCA
The DNA here is from genome assembly GCA_030549335.1 of Pontederia crassipes. NCBI lineage: Eukaryota > Viridiplantae > Streptophyta > Magnoliopsida > Commelinales > Pontederiaceae > Pontederia > Pontederia crassipes. The sequence continues at coordinate 12,006,645 of JAUKPH010000017.1, forward strand.
GTAGGGTGGCGGTTGATGGCAGCAGCATGAGGGCTTGAGTCGGGCGTGGAGTTGGTGGCGCTGGTATCAATAGGGTGGCGGTTGATGGCAGTAGCAGGAGGGCTTGAGCCGAGTGTGGAGTCGGTAGTGCTGGCAGCAGGGTGGGTAGTAGCAGCGGTGATAGATATGTGACGACGCCAGAGGCAGAAAAGAGTCGCCGAACACGAGACTACACTTACTACAATTATCACTAAAAGGAGGATCATAATGGCTATCTGGAGATGGCTATCTCCAGATAATCATTGTCATCCTCATTTTAGTAGTAATTATAGTAATTCTAGTCTCATGTTCTACCATTCTTTTCCATCTCTAGTCATGTCACATATCTATCACGGTTTTTGTCACCCACCCTGTTGCTGCCAGCACCACCATCTACACGTCTGGCTCAAGCCCTCTTGCTACTGTCATCAACCGCCACCCTACTGTTGCCAGCGCCACCGACTCCACACCCGGCTCAAGCCCTCTTGCTGCTGCCATCAATCGCCACCCTGCCAGCGCCACTGGCTCCACGCCGAGCTTGGGTACTCCTGCTACCACTATCACTCACTCCGCGCCCATCTTGATCCCTTGTGGGCTTCTGGCTTCTCCACATCTGTGTCCCTGTCCTCGCTGCCAGGCTTGGCCGACTGCTGAGTAGGCTCAGCTTAAACATTCTTGTGTTGTATTGTTTGTTCTAAATATTATATATTTGTTAAGAATATAAAAAATATCCACAGTTTTTAAATATAGATCAAATCATTTAAATACATGGTTACAATGAAGTAAACTAAAAAAAAATGTAATGTATTAGGAACGTGTTGCATCAATTACTTATGTGGGTCAAATATATACTTCTTACTTCACCTTCTCGATAAATTTTATTAAGATATGTTCGGAACGGCAACACCTTATTCATTTAATTAAATTATCCAGTCCTTGATCGTTTTATTTGAGAATACATTACAAGAATCGATCACTACTTATAACAAACAATCTTTAAAAGGACAATAATTACTTTTAACAATTTAAGTAATAACTAGTCAAGCACAATCTTTATCCATAGATCATATCGTAGTTTAGTAGTTTTTAATATTGTAATAATTGACAAATTTACGAAGAACCTTGAATCACCACATGGTCCACCCATGGCCATGCACATGCCACAAAACCTTGCATCCATAATACAATGAGAAAATTGATCACAAACTCTTGGGGGCCCAAGAACTGCAGTACTGACGCAATCATGGGCTTCGAAATTGGGGCCCATGTCCAATGCTACTTATCGATTCTTCTTCTCTCTTTTTTTGGTGCTATTAAAAAGTTCAAAAATGCAAGCTGGTAGCTGAAAATCTTGCAATGTTAGGGTTGTGTAATTCTCTTGTTCAATGCTGCTAGCTGAGAGTTTTTCAATATTAGGTTCCAAATTTGACTTTACAATTGATTTTTTTTCATGTTCTTTTGTTAGAATAATGTTATTCCCTTAATTAATAAATAAAAAGGGTAATTTCAGCAAACAAAAGTCTTCTAATCGATTTGTCAGTTTAACTATTTTTTTATTTTATTTTACAGATATCGAAAGGGATAAGTTAAAACAAAATTAAACTTTTGCAATTCCACCAGTTTGGTGAAACTAGTTTAAACAAATTTCAAAGGGTAGGGAGAATGAAAATTCCAACTTTAAATTTAAACCATGTAAACACTAACTTCATTGGTAGAGATCAAAATTGCATTTTAGTAACTCAAAATTCAACTCCAACGGTTTGTTTGGATGGAGGAATAAGACGGGGTGGGGTGAGAAATGAGATGGTGAATTCTCTAAAATCTTGTTTGGTAAAATTTATTTCAAAAGTTATGCTACCAAATTGGTGGAATGACGAAGATTTATAATTTTATACACAAAATTTTCCTTGGTTAAGATTACTCTTCTTTTTCATCATCTCTTGATCTCTCTCTATATGCTACGTCATCCTTATTAACAATAATTTGCAAACTCTCGATGGCAGATAATTTTCGAGGTTTGTTCTCTCTCTACTCTTTCTCTCTCTTTAAAACTCTCGATGACAGACAATTTTCGAAGTTTGCTCTCTTTATCTCCTTGATATTTTAATTTTGCAGACAATAATTTAAAATTCTCGGTGGCAAATAATTTTCGAGGTTTGGTCTCTCTTCTCTCTCTTTTTTTCTCATCTCTCTTTCAATTTTTTTTTCTTAATTTTGCAGGCAACAATTTAAAACTCTCGGGGCACATAATTTTTAAGATTTGCTCTCACTCTCCTCACTCTCTCCTCTCGCTCTCTCTCCTCTCTTTCCTACCTTAATTTTTGATTTTGTAAGTAATAATTTGGAACTCTCGATGGTAGTTAATTTTTTAGGTTTTCGCGCTCTCTCTCTCCTCTTTCTTTTCTCTCCTCTATCTTCCAATCATTGATTTCTTGATTTTGCAGGCAACAATTTGAAACTCTCATTGACAAATAATTTTGGAGATTTACTCTTTCTCTCTCCTCTCTCCTCGCTCTCTCTCTCTCCTTTTCATTTTTTTTAGTTTTGCAGACAATAATTTGAAATTCTTGACCGACAATTTTTGAGGTTTTCTCTCTCTTCTCTCTCTCGATCCTTGATTTCTTAATTTTGCAAACAATAATTTGAAACTTTCGATAGTACATAATTTTCGAGATTTGCTCTCTCCTCTCTTTCTCTCCTCTCTCTCTTCTTGATTTCTTGGTTTTCGAAGTTCTCTCTCTCTCTCCCCCCCCCCCCCTTATTTCTTGATTTTGCAAGCAATAATTTGAAATTCTCGGTGGCAAATAATTTTTTATGTTTGTTCTCTCTCCTTAATTTCTTGGTTTTGCAGGTAATAATTTGAAACTCTCACAGACAATTTTCGAGGTTTGTTCTCTTTCTCTCAGGTTTGCATTTGCTTATTATTTTATTATTTATTTTTTTAATTTATAATCTCATATATCCTATTTTGATATTTTTATTTTCAATTATTTTTTTGAAAATATAATAAACATATATTTTTTTTAATAAATATGCATTATAGAAATCCAATTATAAATTATTAAATATGCATCATGTATTACAATCAATATTTTAGACAATCGATAATTTAGACAATAAAGTAAATGTATTAAAACTTTATTTTGACCACATAATCTTTTTATTATCCATTAATGATCATAATATATAATGAATCTTTTTAAGTTTATTTAACTCAAAAAAATTTCAAGTTTCAACTAGTCTTGTACTTTACCTTCCAATATTATTAAGTAATATAAATAAGAATAAAACATAAATGGTAAAAAAGACTTTATCTAAATTAATCTCTCAAACCCCATATTTTAAGTATTGTATCCAAACAAAAGGTGGTTTAACTTATTCCATCCTTTTCCATTATTTTTTATTCAAACATGAGTTTAGTAAAATCATATCACACCACACTTAACCACCTCCTACCACACCATCCCATCCCACCTCTCCATTAGTTATTATCCAAACAAACCCTTAGAGATAATTATATGTCTTAATACTTTATAATCTCTAACATTTTTCCATTTAGTTTACTTCTTTAATTCAATGTTCAACTCGTTAAGACTTGAGCAGAATCGATGCTGCCGATTCGAACATTTCATCAAGACGCTCATCAACAAAAAAAAATCGCACATGAAATAGGTAACAGTCCAATTCAGAGGATAATATTGCTATATTTTTGCTTTCATTTTAGGAAAGATTTTTTATCCAGATAAAGTATTGAATTGGAAAATGTAAAGGAAACAAGATCAACAGTATCAATTAACATTTTTTTAGCTTTAGTATCAATTAACATCTTAGTTAACACGAGAGAAATTATGCATCACAAGAAAATTCGAGAAATTTAAGGCGACACAGAATTTTATTAGATGAAAATAGAAGAGGATTAGTTTGTTTTCTGTTTGGACCCCTATGAAGTTTATATAGGCATTCCCTTTTACAGATGATGGGAATTACAGACGAAATCCTCGTAGTGTGCGGGCGCCTTTTACTTCGGAGTGTCTTGAGATGCAAAAGGAGTTTTCAGTTGGGATAGGATTCAATGCATTATTAACAATGATAAACTTGTATTGTTGAGAGTTAATGCCTCCTCAACTGTCAAATGCATAGATGAATTGCTTGATCTAGTCACAGATGAGAATGCATTAATTTCTTGGTTATTCTTTTGTTTATCAGAGATAGCTACATCTGCAACTCCTTGAATGATATTAGAGCTGACACCATTTTGTTGCTGGTCCCATCTTTTTGAAATCCATGGAATGCCACATGAGTCGCTAGAACTAGACACAGAAATGCCCTCCGTCAAAGAAATAGGCATTCCTTCACTAGCTAGAATCATCACCCCATCACTTGCAATCAAAGCAATGAGGCTGGAGCTCAATCACCCAAGGGAGGAAACCCTTGAAGGTGGTGGTGGTCGATCCCTCGTCTTCTATAGTGTTTGTCTTTCTTCCCCCCCCCCCCCCCCCCCTTTCGGTTCCATCATCTCCTTAGATTGGCGCTTTGGTCTGCACACAATCTCCCTAGGGTAGTAACCTCATCCGGCGACCCCTGCCAGAGGCGCCGCTTGAAAAGAAGAAATCTTATGCAACATGGGTCTCCTCTCCTCCTCCCCTTCTCCATCCTTTCCTCCACTTTGAGGTTGTCTCCCCCTCTTCCCTTCCGAAAATCGGTGCAACAGAAGACCCCTTCCCCCTCTTCCGTCCAAAACCCCCTTACTCCCTCCCCCCTCAAACTAGCAAGGTATCCTACCAACTTCCTCCTTCCTTGCCATAGCGCCCAGCAAAATCATGGCTTATTGCTCTTGCAAATCACACTGCTCCATCTACCAAGATCTCTCCCCGGCAACTGAGGGAGCTTCAAGTGTCCACAACAGTCGAAGTTATTATCTCAGCTTCTAACATCACCCAGCACTCGGAATCTCTGCGACTGTGCCAAATAGGCCGCTTCATTGGCAGTCTGGAGGCTCTCTGGGAGAGCATCACACTGCTTTGGGGATCCGCCTACCCTCACGTTATATCACCATTGGTAACTCCTCTTTCCTCTTCGCATTTGAAAATGAAAGAGCTCGTATGCAAGTCTTGACAGATGGCCTATGGGAGTTCTCCGGTCACTTGCTTAGGGTCACCTCAGTTTCCCCATTCCTTTGCCTTGACTTTGCATCGACTTTCCCATTGCAACTTTAGGGCAGAGCTCCCGAGCGGCTCAAATGCATCGCAGCAAATTTCGGTACTCTCCTCTGTATTGACAAAAATGCTTTGAGCTCCATTGATGCCCCATGCGCACGAGCTTGTCTCTGAGGTAAACCTTGCCTCTCCCCTTCGGCAGACCACTTGGATCTCATTAAGTTCTCAGGGTCATTGCATGTTATTTCAAATTGCTTCTTTCATAACTTCATTGATATTTAAAAGCAATTAAAAAGATGGAGTCAAATTGATGACATGGTGCTACAAGCAATGACAGCGGCAATGCAATTAAAGTTTGATGAATATTGGGATGATGATAAGATGCTGAATTATTTATTAGTTACTGTAGTTTTCCTTGATCTATGCTACAAGTTGGAATATATTGAATTTTATTTTACTCGAATATATAATGGAGGTAGAAGCAAGGAAATGCTGAAAAAATTAAGAACTTACATCCACCTATTGTTTGAGCAATACCTCTTGATATGAGTGATTCTAGTTGTTTAACCTTCATCACAGACTTAACATCTAATGCTCATATGAATGAGGATGAATTCAGATTGAAAGTCAGGAAGAAATGAGGTGAAATAAAAAAGAGTGAATTAGATAGGTACATCGAGGATGATGTGGAGAAAAATATCAATGGATTTGATATCTTAAAGTAGTGAAAAGAAAAATCTTCAAAATATTATGTTCTTATATGGCTAGAGATATATTGGTTATTCCTATGTCTTTCGTGTCATCTAAGAGTGTGTTTAGCACGGGAGGTCGAGTTCTTGACCCATTTCGAAGTAGTTTACTTCCTTTCATCGTTGAGGCTTTGATTTGCACTCGAAATTGATTAAGAAATCCTACAAAGTTAAGTGATATTCGTGTAAAACTAGATGAGTTAGAGAAGATTGAAGAAGGTAACAAAGACTTACAAAAATTATAGTGTTTTTTAATACTGCCATAATGCCATTTCACTATATTTTTAGTTATGCCATTTTTAATGTAGGGTTGCTTGTACTTGGAGAGGATAATGCATAATCTAGTTAACTACATTTTGGAAGGTGATATTTTTGTTAAGAGTTAGATATGGATTTTGAATCTCAAGATATACCATTCATTACTTTATTGTTTCTTATTCCTTAAATATATACCCATATTGGGAATGTTTTATGTTTATAATATTTTTTATATTTTTTTGCAGGATATACTGAAGTTGGTTATTTATTGTCTACTTGTGTCTTGATGCCAAACTTATTGTATTCCTCTCTTTTAGTGTCTACATGTGTCTTCATGACAAACTTGATGGCAAAATTATTATGGAAGTTGGAGTCTTGGAGACGTGATGTGGAATTTATATATTTAGTTATATTTTGTTCAATTTTAATTATAGTCCTCACTTTTAGTTTCTACACCTTTTAATGCAAGTTCTATAAGACTTTGTTATCATTATAAATATTTTGTTATAATCTTTCTCATTATATAATGAGAGCAAAGACAAGTATGAAAATGAAATATGTCGGCTAACAGATCAGCTCATCAACATTAGAAGTTACAGATATAATGCTGGGATCCAAGCCTCCAAGGTAAGTGAGCAAGACTAAAGAGTTTATTATGACTATGCTCTTGATCTAGTTTGGATGTTGAATCTTCTCATGGTAAGCTATAAATACTCCAAAGTATATGCACATGTCATTTTAATTCACGTATTCTTCTCACTCAGATTTTGCATAGCGCATGGAGGATATTATGATTAACTATACAGCCATGTCATCTTTCATGCATTTTGATACTCTTTGTGCCCTCATGGGTTCCATACGTGAGCAATGTACTTCATTTATTGTTGCACTCGAGCCAATCTCTAAAGAATATAATATTTCATCATACTCATTATGAGATTATCGCATTATGTCCGAGGCAAGTATTCATAGATGGTTGTTGACATTATTTTGAATAGTTTGACAAACAAGAAGGCATGCTTTGAGTGAGACTTGATTTTGATAATCAATATTTGGGTGAATTTATCTTGATACGGTCAGCGTGATTGAGTTTGTACTTCTTTTAAATTTTGTATATAGCAGTCAACAATCATTTAGGAAATTGATAACTATCTTAAATGGTTTTAGTAAGTTGATTTTAAGAAAAATAGTTATTTACTAAGCAAAAATTTCTCAGCATCCTTTATTTATTTATTTGTTTATTTTGTTTTCGGGAGAACCCTTTTAATTTTGCATTCCAATCTAAAGATATTCATGCATAAATCTAATATATTCAAATTCATAAAGCATGAGAGAAATGCACGCAATTCTGTTTGAAATATAATAATGCCTAGGATAATTATTGTTGCATGCATGCATTTTAATTCCATTCCAAGTGGGTGTAAAAGTTAAAAAAACTAGCAATACATGGAGTGGGCATGCGCCATGACTGTTTTTATTTTATGGATGAATTATTATTCACATAACTTTAGTGCAATTTCATAAAAAAAATTATGTTATTTTTTTAATTATTCAGTTTTAAGTTGACTTTATTTTAAAAGGTTCTAAAAATGTGTTATAGATTGATTGGAATCTGAATGTCTCATTATGAATTGCAATTTTATATAAAAGTTATATGTTAATTTTTAGTCCAATTCTAAGCTAATTGTTTCTTTTTTCCGTATCATCTTTTATAATTTATTAAAAGAAGGATAGTCTCATGGCACAAGGCAAGCTCTTTTTTTTTAAAAAAATAATATAGATAATTATTATTCAGTTAACAAAATCCGCAGAAGAAAATTTATTTCATATATATATAATTAAATATATGGTAATAATCTATCTTCTATATCTAATAAAAATACCATATTAAAATTAAAGTATTATATCAAAAGGAGAATAGTCCCATGCCAAATGTCATCAATTTTCCAAAGAAATGATATGTAAAAGAATTACAAATAATTCAAATCCAAAGGTGAACATCAATTTTAAAACAATAATAATAGTTATAATATTAACTAAATATAATAACTTACTCAGGTAAAATATTCTATGGAAATCTGTCATATTCTTTGAAATTACAAAAAATTGATTTTAAATTAATTAGATACATAAATAATAACTAGAAAACAATCGTTGTTAAATATAATGTTTTTATAAATTATCATAAAGCACATAAAGTTAGAGTAATTTCACCATTAGTTCTTTAATTTTGTCTCAATCCCATTTTGATTTCGAATTTGATTTTTGTAATACATTGATATCTCTATAGTTATTTATTTAACTTGTCATAACAAGTTTCAATTCAATTTGCTCGATAGATTGCTGATGTGAATCCCACGTGACATCCATGTAAAATGAAATCAAATAAAATATTATATGTTTTATTAAAATAATATATATTTACTTGTTATAAATTAAATTTAAATTTGAAAAGAGAGAAAGGAGAGAGCGCGAAACTGATGTGGATCCTAAATAAAATAAAATTGAACTATTGAACCTAAATAAAATATAATCTACTTATTAAAATATATTGAAATGAAATAATAAGGGATAAAAGAATATTGATGCAGATCTTACATAACATTGACATAAGTTTAACTCAAATAAAATAAAATATATTTATTTAAATAATATAAGTATACTTATAAAAAATATTAAAAATAAAAAAAGAGAGAGGGGCAAATTTTTAAATATTATTTTATATACTTTATTTTATTTGAGTACATGGCATGTCAAAATTTTAGTAACTTAAAAATGTTTCAGGCTAAAGGGCTATTTTGTAACCTACAAATTTGAAGAGTCAATTTATTAGAATATGAAGTTGGAAAACTAAAATGCAATGGAGTGAAAGTTGGGAGAATAATGATAAAAAATTACTAGATAATTTTTATAAAATTATAATGAAAACAATATAGTAGTATTTTTTAGCATATGATAATTATATTAATTTTACACATTGATTATATAGATAGTTATTATATCATCATCAAATGTAAATTTTATTTTTGTACCATCCACACATTTTCTTAAATTTTCATGATATCTAAGAAAGTATACCTTAAAATTCATTACCTAATTATATTTTCAAAATATGATTTTAAGTTATACAAAATATACTATCCAACATGTACTTAATGAAAATTCGTTTCCGCCATAGAATGGTATAATATAAGAATATTACTTTTTAAAGCTGAAAGTTCAATCATTTGTTTTAAATAAAAATACAAATTTAAAATTAAATATATCTTATTTATAATTTGTTGCACATCCGCACATCCTGCGGGCAATATACTCGTATGTATTATAAATAAGTAAAAAAATATTATATACATATACATATATATATATATATATATATATATATATATATATATATATGTATGTATGGTTGAACCCTGTCTTTGGAGTTACTAAACGGGACCCAGTAGGGCTGAAGGTAATTTGAGTTGAATAATTTTGAATAATTTTAAGCGTAAAAAATTGACCTACAAATTTTGTGTGTTTTTTTCTAATATAAAAATTATCCTAAAATTTTCAAAAGGGAAAAAAGTAACCTAGACCTCTCAATTTTCTCGGTCCGCCCTAATGTTAAAAAATTTATAAAAATTAATTAATCGCATAAATGTTGATAAAAGTTCAAGATTCGACTTTTCAAGTTAACTATATCAAATTAATGTATTATCACACATTTCAATTAATTACATTCAACTTCATCGAAATAGTTTAAGATATTAATAACTTATAACATTTAGATTCAATTATGTCAAGTTAAATAAAATATTATTTTTTTTGCACCTGATTCTATAAACATTACAATTAATATATATATATGGTTCAATGATTGTGTAACACCCTTTTGGTGAAGCATTATGTAACACCCTAATCTGAACCCTCCATTTTGCTTCAAGGGTTGTGATTATTTTATTATTTTTCTCTCTCTCTTTCTCTCGTGCCCTCTCTCTTCTCTCTCTCCCCTCGGTCATTGCAATCGCCTCCCCTCCGATCGTCACTGCCACCACCTCTTCGCCTCTTCCCCCTCCGATCGTCGCTGCTGCCACTCTTCGCCTCTTCCCCCTCCTATCGTGGCTGTCACGACCACGTGGTGGCACGAGTGGCTCATCTATCGCCGTCGTGCGTCGTCGCCGGCCCTCTTCCCTCAACATTCCCATCTCCGATCTGTGTTGCCGTCATTAATCTGAGCCCGCCGCCGTCGGTTCGAGCCACACGTCGTCGAGTCCACACCTTCACCGATTTTCTTGCTTCCGCTGATCGCCCGGCCCCCGATCGCATAGTTTCTACTTCCTCCGATCACCGCCGCCCCGATCACCACTGCCATTCGCCGATTGCCGCTGCCCCCTTCCTCGATCACCGTCGCCCCGATCGTGAGAGTTAGAGAGAGAAGAGAGAGAGCGTAAGATCAATCCAAACCGTTGATCTAAAATGAACGGTTGATATCGAAGCGTTACATAATGCTTCACCAAATGAGTGTTATACAATCATTAAACATATATATATACACGAAATATGATTAGAAATGTCTTGGAATTAATAACTGAAATATTAAGTTTTCATTAAATTGGGCTTATTCGGAAGATTAAGCTAGAAAACCATTTATTATTATTATTATTATTATTATTATTATTATTATTATTATTATTATTATTATTATTATTATTATTATTATTATTATTATTATTATTATTATTATTATTTAGTTTTCATGGCCATACACGCTTAAAAACGTAATAAGGCTTTATTATTTGTAAGTGATTAATTTTATCACTAAGTACCACAGTTAGTTAAGTATCATTAAATTTAAATGTTAATGAGTGTGTAAAGCACTCCGCTCTAAATCTTAGTGTAAAATGATTATTTCTTATTATTTAATTAATTTAATAATTATAATTCGTGATCAAATTAATCATGTATTTTTAGATGAAGTAATATATATTTATTGTCATAATTTGATAATAAAAATATCATCTAAGACTAAATAAAATTTAACCATTGAATTAATTTATTTGTTAAAATAATTTGATCAACATTTATCCGATGACATTGATCTTAATCATATTTATTATTTAACATATACTTTTTTATATTATGAATGCTCTACATCTGTTCTATGTCAAATGGTCTACATATGTATTTTCTAAATTTATAAACACATTCCCTAAATTTTTGTTTAGTTTTAAACACATTTATTTAGGTAACCTATTAAGATATTTCCAACCTCATTTGGCATTGTTGTAGACCTATATGTTTTCCATTGCATCTTGTGCCATGTAGCGTCCGGGTAAAATTGTACATGCCGTCATATTTGATGTCATTATTTGCCTTGGTTAAAGTTGTCGTGTGATCATTATGTCACTTCCATTTTTTTTATTTAACTGAATTACCATATTTTTTTGCATTTTTTAATTATATTTTCATGTGCTCCATTTGATTAAAAAGAGTTTTCAAATTATGCTTTTGATTATTAATATTTTATTTGGCGTTGCGCTGTCATGATTTCTAATTATATATTGGGATGACCTCCTTTAACTAAATATTCATGTTTTAATTATTTATAAATGATTAAGTTATTATTTGTATTTAATTATTTATGATTAAGTTGGAATAAAATTATGCCGATGTATCGTGTCCTGTGATAGTTTTGATTTATCAGCATGCTTAAGTCTATTTATTATGTGCCACTTCAAATGATCAAATGAGACAAGTTAATTATAAAATATAAAGATAAATACATTAATCTAATTAAGTTAAAATTGTAAAAGAGAGATGATCATGCCCATGAATTAATAAGGTAAAATAAAGTTGTCAAAACAAAAATTAAAAATAAGAATGAATATTGTAGATGAAGGAAAAATAGTGAAACTACATATTGAATATGGTTGGTCAGCAATAAATGATTTTTTTTTGTGAGTGAGAGCTTTAGAAGATGAAATACTTTTTAAAATAACAAGATGAAAAAGAAGATGTTAAATATGACGACTTCTAAGGCATAAGTTAAAGCAAAAATTACGAAAGTTAAAGAAAAATGAAAAAAATTAAGCAATGTTGTTCTTGAATTATTATATTGATGATTTATGTGACACTCATTTTGTTATTAATTATGTTGCTTATGTTTTCTTATGAAAAGATAATATGTCTTATTAATTCCTCGTGATGCTCATGGCAATGACACGCACACATGAAGTAAAACATCTTGGTCTTAAGTCCTAATGTCATTTACATTTTTAAAGTAGATGTTATTCTTAGAAACAATATTCATGGTGTTGTGTTAATTCGAGTTAATTTGTCTAAATTATGAATTTATGATTTTTGTACTAAGATTTTAATCTATTTTATTATTTTAGTTTTTGCAATATGTATTTCGCTTGCAGTGAGTTATATTCCATCTTAAACATATTCTTATATATTTAGGTTTCTTTAAATTGTATGGAAATCCTCTTTGTTCTCCGCACAATTGTGTGTATAATATATATAATCCTCTTTAAATTCTTATAATTATACATTAATATATGTATTATTAATGTAAGAGTTAATTTTATCACAAGCACATACTTATGAAGTAATAAATTAAGTCCTTAATCAAAAGCATATTTCTTAACTAACTAAATCCGAGTGCAGACTCGTGCCGCCTTGTACACTTTACCGGGGCGGCAGTGATACCCCTTGTCTGGTGCACAATGGCTATCCTCGGAACAAATGCACAGCCCTTCCAGCGCGCACCCCTCCTTCCATATGCTCGTCGTCCCCCCGCCTACGCCCAGGACCTGATCGCTCCACTCGCTGGAGAAGAGCCCCTCGGGGTCGAGCTCCATCTTCGCCTTCAGGAACTCGCGGCCCTTGGCGAACTTGCTGATCACGCCGTCGAACGCCAAGTTCCTGTTCTTGCCCCAGTGCGGGAGGCCGCCGTACTTGAACAGCGCCATCTGCTCGATCTCCTCGATCACGTCCTCGTACAGCCGGGGCGCCCTCGGGTCGTGGCTGCGGTAGTAGGTGATGTCGAAGTCCACCGAGTCCTCGGCCTTCCCCAGGTGCGCCGTGGAGGCCTTTACGTAGCGCATCAGGACGCCGTTGTAGAGCCCGAGGCCGCAGAGGGCGTCCGGATTCATGTCCCGGAGTCTCTGCACGTCGAGGATGAAGTTCCCGACCTTGGACAGCGCGATGCTGACGCAAGTCTGGTGGAAGAACTCGCCCTTGACGCGGGGGTCCCAGGGGCAGGACGTGAGCAAGGCGTCCTCTCGGCCGTCGATGCAACCGCCGGAGGACTGCAGGCGGTGCTGGTAGCCGACCACCGGGTAGCCCGTGAACAGCAATTTGTTGTTCTTGAAGCCGTATCCGGCGAGGGTGAGCGCGCCCGTGGTCGCATTTGAGGCCGTGCACTTGCCTGCTGCATTCCTTGTGACTTCCAGTCCCTCCTCTTTCGATCAGACCACAAAAAGTACAAATCAATAAATTTGTTCAGTTTTATGCTATAAAAATCGAATTTACCTGTCAATCTGTTGGCCGCCAAGACGAGGGTGGCGGTGGACCGGAAGCCGATGTAGTTGTTGATGCCGTCGCCGGAGACGTTGGCTGGGACACGGTCGTCCAGGCGGTACATGACCTTTTTGTTGGCCGGAAACCACGTGATGTCGGCGAACTCGTGTTGCTTGCCGAAAGTGGGAACCACGTCCGAGAGGTTGGAGTCGTCATGGCTCTCCTTAAAGGTGATGGACCGCTTGAACAGAGGCTGCAAGGCCAAAGTGACCTACAGAAAACAAAACAAAAGCCAAATTGTAAGAAATGTAAATGAGCTATGCAAAATATGTATTGAGTTCATAAGTTGTCCTTGTATTTTTTTCCCCTTTTCTATTTTCTGTTGAGTTATCGTCACTTCAAAAATTTAGATATAATTAACTTTTGGATTTAATGGGTGTGGACACCTCCGCGGACGTCGCACTCTGAGACACCTCCCCAGGAGCGTCTGTTCCTACCTTTTTTTTCATTCCGTCGCCGGCGGCCTCTCCCCTTCTCACCTTCTCCGCTGCTTTCTCTCTTTCCTGTGGTTGTCGCCCCACTTTCCCCTGCTACCGCCGCCCCCTTCTCCCCTTCCTCTCACCTGCGACCGCCACCCCATTGACCTCCCCTCTCTCCTCAATGATGGTGAGCTTGACGACGCGGGGGCTTTGCATGGATCTGGATCGACAGTGGCACTCACAGTGGATGACGGCGCTTGACCTGTGGGCGGCGGCGATCGGCGACGGGCATTCGTGGACAGCAACGTGATTCTATCTCTTCTCTCGCGCATGCTATAAGACCCCTAAGGCAAGAAAGGCAAAGGGTGGATCGACAATGACATATGAGCAAAAAACACGGAGATGGAAATGATTATGAACTTATAGGTGGCATCTCTCTGTCTATGAAGATGTATTTTAAATTTATTTGAATTGAAAATTCAAAACGCACAATATCTTAATGGAGCAAAGAAAATATTACAAAAAATATTAGAGTCAACCTCACATATCACTTGAATCATGTGAAAGCTCGTGGACCACTCAATGAGTAAGTTAAGTCTTTAGAGAGGGTGATTGTAGGACCCATAAGGCAAGAAGGCCAAAGGGTGGATGGATCACATGGGCAAAATACGATGATCGAGCTTATAAACGGCATCCTTTATTATAGAGACGCGTTTTAAATTCGTACTTCGTATGGGCCAAAGCTTAAAACGAATAATATTTTAACAGAGCTAAGGAGGTGTTATACATGATATGTCCTCTCTCAAGCTGCCGCGGCCGTCGCCTTTTCTGCTCTCTTCGCTCTCGAGGCTTGAGGGTCGCACACGCTCTCTCATCTGCGCATCACCGTTGCCAGCAAAGGAATGAAAAAAAAAATGAGGAAGAGGGATCCGACACCCCTGCCTCGCACGCGCATTAAATCCTTAACTTTTTTTCTTATTTTCGTAGTCAATCTTTTCAAAACCAGATCGAGTCTGTTCAAGAGATTCAATTATGAAGGGATGGTCAGTTTGGTTCAATTCAACATCCCTACCACTTTCTATGTCAAACTGGAAAGACCGTGTAATGAATGGATTCAATTAGGTTCAAATTTAAATTTTTAATCAAAGAAAATTAGTAAACTAAGAAAGTTAAAAAGTGAAAAAAATATTAAAAACTAAGTTAATAAGAAGAAAAAATGAGAGCTAAAAAATGAATAGAATTTGAAGTAAAAAATATAAGTATTAAAAATAAAAATTATTAATACTATGACGTGTTGTAATTTACACGATGCATATTCATTCGACGTGTTAGATCTTCCAATTTTAATTAAATCCCATTTGAACCATGCATATTTCTTAAATAGTAAAGCAAGTGCGGCATTTTACCCACAAATTTGATATTTTTATGAGTAATATTAAGGTCACACCCACATGTATAGTGGGTACACCATACAACCCTACCATCGGAGCCATCCGATCGCATCATGCTTGCATCCACGAACAACAATTTCTTGGGAAAAGCCGGATTGGTCACAAGCAAAATCCAGTAGTTTAACGCCGTTTAGCTGAACGGTTTGCTGAGAAATGCTCTTATCGCCGTGCTGAGAAAAGCAAGATCCGATCTTCTTTTGGCACGATTGAGATTCGCTCTTCTTCAGCACGGCGAGAGATCCACTCTTCCTTCGACACGATTGAGATGTGCTCTTCCTTCGGCACGATGAGATTGAGTCCTCCTTTGTGGTTCGGCGACATCGGATTTTGTGCCATTGTGTTTGTCCTGTGTCTCCTTTATTTCGGTGAGATCGGCTTTTGCATCATCGTCGTTCGCCTTCACCATTCACCTTCGCCGATCGAAAGTGGAAGAGAAGATGTGTTGCGCCCTCATTCGTTTGCCCTCGTTGCGCGACCTAATGCATATGGGAAAAGGGGATCAGAGTTTGCCCTGAAACGCTCGGGCTAGCGTTAAATCACTTGTTTTTCAATTGTTTTCGCATGTAAACCAATCCGAGTTTTCCCAAAAAAGTTTATGTTCGTGCGCTCATGATGAGATCGATCCGATGGCTGGGTTGCACGTGCTCCCACTACATGTGGTGTCACCTTAATATAACTCTTTTTACATGTAATGAATAACTACATGTGGATCTCCCCTCAATGGCTGTGATTCGTGCAGCTCAATTCGACCATTGAAATGCACCGTTTGACGTTGGATCTCTCCTCGTTGGTCAGTTCGACAATAGTCACGCGTGGCTGGAATGCGATCAACTGATCGAACGTCATCGCCCGTCAGAGGGGAAAGAGGAGATGTCAACGGCAGCCTTCTCGCCCAAATCGATTGATCGAGTGTCATCAGGCTGTCGACTTCGACAACTCGCTCCCCTCGCCTTCTCGCCCAATGTTGGTCGTGCGCTGCATCACGAGCGAGCGAAGCGCTTCAAAGTTGATCGCTCCTAGGGCTAGAGAAGACAAGCAATCGCCCCTGCATGGTCACCATTCACAATCCCCTTCGCAATCCTCCCTCTCCGCTCTCTACCACTTCGCCACCTCTTGTTCCTCTCTTCCGCTAGCCGGCGTGGCAACGAAAAAGGAGTTGTCGACTCCCGACACCCCCCTTTTTGCTGCCATGCTGAAAAGCGTGAAAGAGTGGCATCGGTCCCCCTCTGCAACCTCGCCGCTGAGATTGGTGGTCGAAGGGGAAAGGACAAGGACGCGTCTTTGGCACTGAGGTCAGTGGTCAAAAGGCCGGCGATCAGTGCAAAGGGGAGGTCGGCGATTTTCTTTGTGAACCAAGTATTTTATTAAATCAAAATTATAATAAATGATTAATCTCATCCATTATAACTAAAATAATTTTCATCTAATGCACATGACTGTGTATGCACCATAATATTCTTCATATGTGTGTGTGTGTGGATATAATGTTGGTCCAGCTTCCTCTAGGAGGTTGACCGTCCTACTCCCCTCCTCATCCGACGGATGAGAAGGAAACGCGCGGTTGATCTTTCCCTATGTGTGGTTCGGCCTTCGAGAGATCTTCCCCCCTCCGGTTCAATCACGTGACCCTCCCTATTTCGGATGCTGCACGACTTCCCCTCCTAACGTGTGCTCCTCAACGCGACACCAATGGAGAGCACTGAGGAATGAACAGATCCGCGATGCGATCGATGGCCCGACGAACATATCAAAGGATCTAGCGAACAATTTATGACACGAAGCTACCTAGGAGCGACCTTCGCTTGGTGGAACCAACCAAGTGTAGTCCCCCCTTCGCCGCCTTTTACGAGCATAAGCCCTCGACGCCCAACCGATTACTGCCACCCTTCACCGCCTGAAAGAATCCCCTGAAGCCCGTCGTGCTTCATCGGAAAAACCTAGGCTTGCCCTTCGCCATCAGATCGCATTAGGGCAGAAGTCATGTGGCATATGGTTCCATCTTGCCCGAATTGAACCGCGTGTTTCCTTCTCATCCATCGGCTTTATAAAAAAAAATGTATTTCTTTTAAATTAATTTTTAATCAAAATAAAATATCCTTTGTCAATAAAAATATTAATTAAAATTATACCTAGGTTAAAAAAATCCAAATTATATCACCATCTGATTATATAGTATACTATATTATTTTCAAGTTTATCTTACTTTATTATATAAGTAGTCATAATATACTATATATCATATTCAAATAAATATAAATTACGTTAAAACATATGCACAATTCATACTTGGGATCAAAATTGGATTTGAATCCACATGAAGGTTTTCAAAATCCAAAATAATTTATATCAATAAATTTCAATGCTAAAGCTTATTATGCTCGGACCAGTAAATATATATTAAAATATTTGATATATAGAATAATAAAATATTTATGATAAAACAAAATAATTAACAACAAGATTAAAATACTATTTTTTAAACACATCATTTTTTAGAGGGGTTGAAGTGTTATATAATATTAAAATTACATTATTTCGTCCATCGACTCGCCGTCTTGAGACATTTCTTTACATATAACCTTTGTATATTATCAAATAATATTATATTAAATTATTTAGGTTCACTACATTATCATGTTCACTCGTGATAGGTAATGAATAATTTGAATTATCTAAGTAAGAATGAAATGATAATGCAGATTATCTATAAAAGGAGTTACAATTAGATTGTCACTAAAGCTATAATCTTTTAAATTCCACTTTCTGCATTTATTTTTTGAACTTTTATTTAAATAAATTATAAAACTAATTAAATAAATTATACAATTAATCAAATAAATCTTAGCTAATTATTATGAATATATTATTATCATAATTTTAATATATATATATATATTAATTATTTTATAAATTTGAATTACATGGATGAAAATATATGTTTATAATTTAAGTTTACGGAGTTAAGAAAATTATATATACACGTAATTATTTTGGTATTTGTTTCTAACATTTTTTTTTTGTGGTGGGGGTAGGGTTATTGGGTGTAGAGGATGTGGATGGAGTCTTGTTCCTTAATTTAATCCTCGTGAAAGTGTATACATGTTTAATAACATGTTACTTGTTGGCATGTTAATCTTTAATGTCTACAAGGTTATTAATGCGACATCAATTTAGTATTAGGCTCCTGTTAGTTTTATGAGAGTATATTCTTGGGAAAATAGTTTCATCACATTACTATTTGATAAATCAAAGGTAGTGCGTAAAATGTCAATGGAAAAATCCATTAATTTGTTGTTAACGAAAATTAATGAGGCTCTTTAAAAATTTGAGAAGAAAGATGATTATCACTTGAGAATCTCATGTCTCAGATGTCTATGTTCATTAATATTTTTTTTCAGTTTTTATTTTCATTTCATCATATCTATGAACCAAGTTAAAAATTCATTATGATACACTATTCTATTTTATATATGTATATATTTAAGCCTAATAAGGGTCCTTTAGTAAAACAAAATTAAGTATTATAAATATAATAATATTTTACCTGTGAAATAACACCTAGGACTCCCAGTGACACCTTGACCGCGTCCATGAGAGGGTGGCTTGCGTTCAGCCCCCAGACCTTGGCATATCCCTCCGCCTCCGACGCCGGCGCCACCAGCCGGATGCCGACGACGTACTCGTGCACCGCGCCCCCCTTCCCCCAGAGGGAGCTCCCGTGCGCGCCCGTCGCCAGGAGGCCGCCGACCGTCAACCCCCACCAGTACGGCGTGTAGGGCAGCGCCAGGCCGGCGCTTGCCGCAGCCTTTATCAGGTCCCTGAGCAGGACGCCCGCCTCCGCCGTGACCGTCATCCTCCCGGCGTCCACTCCCAGCACGCTGTCCAGGCGGCGCGTGCTGATGACGATCCCCCCGCCGCGGCCGTCCCCGGGGCACGCCAGCTTCGGGATGCTGTGCGCGTACCGCGTCGCGGCCTTCATCTTGATCTTGCGGGCCGCCGCACCGGCCACGACGGCGACGAGCTCCTGCTCGGTGGTCGGGTACGCGACGCTCCCGGCCGAACACGTCGACCGGTCCGGGAACACGCCGTACGCGTTGGTGAGCGTGCACGAGCCGGGTGCGGCCCCGGCGGCGGACGAGCACTGCACCGGGTCCGGCGGAGGGCTGGAGGCGACGAGCGGCAGTAATGGGAGCGCGCAGAGCAATGCGGCCATGAAGAGCGTCGTGAGCTGGTGATCCATGGTGAACTGTGAGTCTGTGATCTAAGTGGAGATGCGACTGACTTCTGGCGCGCACACACGTAGTATATATATTAAGGCGACTAGATTTTTTTTTTCTTCTAATAATTTGTTTATAGGCGATATGTACGTACATAATGGTAATATAATGAATTGTCTATTTCGATAATTCCAATATATATGGTACTTGTTAGTTGTTAATATGAATACAATTCACTAATTCAGACGGAAAAAGGAAACAATGTAAACAATATTAAAAACTAAAAAGTACGTGAAAATTATAGATCGGAAATCGTCAACATGCCTTGTTGACAAAGAAAAGAAGGCCGTGCACCTTTTCTTCTAGGTGGAAGAATTATGGTAGAAGCATTTCTTTTTGTGATATGAGGAAAAAAGTTTTTCTTTTTTTTTTTTTGTATACTAGTGCATGAGAAGCAGATTTAACAATTATGCGTTCATAAGTTTAACATCGATTCACCATAAGATTTATTAAATTTGCTATATAATTTGTGAATATTTTTTAAAAAAATTCCTAGAGTTACAACCACAATTATTATTATTATTATTATTATTATTATTATTATTATTATTATTATTATTATTATTATTATTATTATTATTATTATTATTATTATTATTATTATTATTTAACAACCATTTTTATATCTGTTTGTTCAACGACTCATGTAGGTTTCATTTTCATTTTTTTTCTGGTATTGTTCCCTTGTCGGAATTTTTTATTTTTTTGTCATGCTTAAATATCCTTATGTATATTGAATAAATATCATGACATAACTCAAAAAGAATTTATACATGTAGATTTATTGTTGGATTAATATTTAATGGTAGATGATCATTTATTTGATGATGTCATCATGACATCAAACAACTCAAACATTATATTTATATTTAAATTATATATATATATATATATATATATATATTTGTTTTCCATGAGTGACTACTCACGCTGAATTAATCCGATCAGGGGCTACCCCAAGTTTTAATTTTTTTTATACAATTATATTTTTAATAAAACAGCCCAAATATATTATCAAATTAGATTAAAATAAGGAATCTTGAAACTGAATTAACAAGAAATTAAAAACATTGCGCTGAGTATGTTGTGTTATGATTAGGCTCTATTTATAAGTATTTACAATTAATTATTTGACTTCAATCGAAAAACTATTAAAATAATAAAATAAAATTAGATAATGTTCCCTCTATTAAATATCTAAAATACTTAGGCCCCTTTGAATGTTTAAGAGATAATCCAAGAAGAAGAGTTTCTAACCCATCGAATTAATCTTGCTGGAGCAATGAATTTCTGCGGGATGAAACCTGTTGATGGAAATTAGAGGTTAACCCAGGCTATGCCAGACGGTTGTAAAATAAATCGTGGAATTTCTTATTATTTCAAAAATATTATCACACATCGTCGAGAATAAGAATATATTGATCAAACTTTATCTTTTTTATTTAACCACGTTTAAAAATGAAATACCACCATTTTTATCCACACGATGAGAATATCTATATTTAATAATCCTATTCTCAGCATTTCCACTTTTTAATTATTTATTTTATTTTTTATAATTTTATCATATATTATTATTTTATTATTTTGTATAATAAAATATTTTAGTAATAAATGTTAATTTATTCCGATTGAAAATATTCTGACCGTTGGCAAAAGTTCACTTCTTTTATGCTTCTATAGTGCAATTATCTGCCGTAGCTGTTAATGCACAATTTCGATGGTCTTTCTAAAAGTTCCAAATACTAATATCATCTAACTATTAAAAAATAAAGGAAAAGAAAAGAAAAATGCAGTGGTGAAGGCTCCAATCATCTAGTGCATAAACAATCAAACGTTAAAGTAAAAGACACAAACAGCACCAACAGTAATGACAATAAGAATTTCGACCACAAACAACATAATTCTCAGGTAATTCTTCTTTTATTTGTTAAAAAAAAGACAATAAGAAACCCCCAAAAATTTTTGAGAAAAATAAAAAAAATAAAAATGGGAAAGATGTAATTGCAAGAAATTATGCAAGTATTTTATTTCCTCAGAGGGGTCATGGGCATTCATTTTGATCATCTATCAATAATTAGACAAGAAATCCTGGACAAATGTGATCAAATGCTACTAATGTCCGACCTAATTCCCTACCGACACTACTCCACTATCTTCACGAAAATGATGTCCCCATCCACCATTTCCTAATGCAGAGAGTCATGATGGGATGAGAATATAAGATGATGTGATTTCCTGCTTATCTAAATTGTAATAACTAAACTTTAGGTATATATGCATGCATTTTTTTTATAAAGAGAAAAAATACAGAAGCTTTAGTAAAAGAATAAAGAATTCTCATCGGTGAAATTTGAAATCAAATTATTTTGATATACAAGTAAAAAGAGTGCGTCAGTGGGGTGAATTATCACTCTCCCAACAAATCTTGGACAGCCGAATTATTTTTACAACTTTTAAATTCATCATCTCCTGTTGGCTCTTTCCTCACGACCCGAAATTTAAATTCATTAATGAGTTAAATCATCAGATATAAATAGGACGACTTATTTTATACCCGCTCGGAGCCGATATGTTGGGTTATTAACATCTAGAGTAAAATAGTCAAGGACGGACCTACATATATTTGGGGTCGGGCCTTGGCCCTCTCTAAGTTTTTAAAATTTTATTGATTACTTATATAAATGTAAAAAGTTTTGAATTAAAATTGCCCCCTCCACCCCTTCTAAAATAGTAATTCTCCTGATCAAATGAGACCCGAGACTATTAACTTCTAACGAGTCACTAAGACATAATTTTGCTAACTAATTATGTAACAACCAACAACAACCACAAGATAAAAAAAAGAATCAGAATCGAAATAGGAGAGGCTGACTAGAAATATAAGAATTAGCCCAATAGGAGAAGCAGAGCAAATCCATGTAGGAAACGAATCGTATCGTATAAAATAAATACTCAAAATCAAATAAGAAAGGAATTAAATAGATTGGCTCCTAAACCCTCACGGCCTCTTCCCCAGTCCACCTCTTGTTCTCCCCGTACATGCAGAGGCAAATAGGTCCGCCTCTACTTCCGGTGCAAAGCACGAATAAAAAAAACGATTTGTTTTCCTTCGTCTCAAATTGCAAGTAGTGTAAGCCCTTCTCCCTTCTCCTATCACTTCTAGTTCTGCTCGTCTTACGCCTTGTTGGAATTGCTACAGAAGGCAGCCGTGAGGAGGAATAGGGAAGAAACAGGGGAGGGCGTCATTAACCGATTTTCGACGAACGAAAAGAGAAATTAATCACGAATAGAGGTGGGTGAATCGAAATCACCTTGCATGACCCCTGAATAACGTTAAATTATGCCCTAATCGTACAAGTAGAGAAGAAGAGGAAAAGATGATTCAAGTTCCTTGTTTTGCCTTGCTTGATTTTCTTAAATTTATTGATTGATTGATTATTTGCATGTATAATTCATTGTTTGTTGATCTGGGGTTGTGTGATTGATTTGCTAGGGATAGTAATTGGGTTAGATTGAGATTGCACCAAAGAATTTACGAAATTCGAGGGTTCTGCAAGTTTTCTGAATGCCGACCGGTCGATCGGTCCGTATGCATCGCGGCAACCGGTCAACCGATAACTTGCATGCAGTCGCTTTCTGCACATGTCGACCGATCGACCAATTCCTGTCACCGGTCGACCGATCCTTCCCCATCAGGTCGATCGTTCAACTGAACGGATCAACCGACCTGCAGACAATCGGTCGACCGTTCCCCTGAATTGGTCGACCGATTCCCCAGAAAATCTTTTATTATATTTATTAATTATTTTCCTTTTATCCAGATATTATATATATATGATTGATCCTATTTTCTGACCCCACAAAGATCTCTCACTGATTTACATGATTTACTCCCTTATTGATTTATTTCGCATTGATCTTATCGTATCCATGAAATCAAGAACAAAGAGCCACAAGTTGTTAAAGCGATTAATAAGTTCATATGAAAGATTAATGATTGGTTGCCAGTCCAAGCCAAGTGCATCAAGATAAGGGTCGCTCTCTTGATCATGGTTTGATCATCCATTAACCGCACAAGGCCGTATCGTTTGCTGAGCATACCCCAAGAATTAAAGGCACTCAAAGTCACCCTGATTGTTAATTAATAACCAAGATCAAGAAGCAAGTTCAAGTCAAGTCAAGTATGCCATGATTCCAAGTTTAATATATATTATTGATCCTCATGATTCATGATATCTACTGATATTATTCTCATTATGATCCATGATACTGATATGTTATCTTTCACGTTCAAGTTAAGTATGATTATTTACCGCTGATTATTATATTCATGTCATGCACTGTATATCATATGGTTCCCCACTAGGCTGTAAAGCTTATGGGAGGACCTCCTCCCCTGTGTCTGATTTCCACAGGACCAGGTCAGTGACGTGGTGGAGTAGGCGTGTGGTGATGAAGTTCTGGCGATAAGACGGCATATGAACCATAGGGCTTTTAGAGTGTTATTTAGTTTTCATTTACCTTCCGCATTTTAGATTCATGATGTAGAACCTATCTTATTTTCTTAGCAATGATATAGTCACTTTTAGACTTCCGCATAATTATGTTATCTTCTTTTATTTTATTATCTTTCCGCTGACGTGTCTCAATTTTTTATTGAGATATGGTCAATATTATGGTCAAGTTATAGCATCCCGTAGCGTCTCCAGATTGGTCTTCGCCACATGGCGGGGGTCGATTTGGGGGCGTTACATTTATGGTATCAGAGCCTAAAGTCATGACTCTCTTGATGTCCTAGTGTATAAAATAGTATAGTATGGTAAAAGGTTCATGTGCTATCGCCGAGCAGTCGCCACACCCTCCACCGAAAAGCAATGTAAGTCAAGTTTATATTTAAGATAATTTATGATTTATTGATGCATGATTTTATTGTATGAATAAAGGATAAGCATGTCACGACGGTCAGAGCGTATTCAGAAACAAATGGCCAGAGCGGATCAGAATATGTATAAGGCATCGGAAGGCCCACTTCCTGAGATGGGGGCCCAATCGGGTCGCGGACGTGGCCGCGGCCGAAGTCGTGCGCCATGCCGCAGAAGAGGTAGAGGCTGCGCCGCTAGAGCGCCATTAGAGGAGCATGTGGATGAGTTTGCTCCACCTGAAGGTAGCCAGGCAGGAGACAGTCAACCGGCGTCAAGGCGTCGTAATCAGAGGGCACGCCATGAAGCAGTAGAAGACACCATTCAGGCTTTTCTGAAGCTGCATTCGCCTCATTATGATGGGAAGGCGGACTTTTTCAAAGCTGAAGAATGGATTGAAACCATAGATCAGATTTTTAAGCTGATGAAATGCACTGATGAACGCAAGGTCCTGTATGTCACACACATGTTTACTGGTACGGCGATGGGCTGATGGAAGACTACAAGGACCACCAGGTTCAGATGGATGGAAGAACAGGACATAACATGGGATGAATTTAAGAAGGCCTTCATGGCGCGTTACACTCCTGAACATGACCGCATCAACAAACAAGAGGAGTTCCTGCAACTGCAGTAGGAAACTATGTCTGTGGCGGATTACCACACTCAGTTCATCCAACTGGAGCAATATTGCCCGATGCCATTTGAATGGCGTATTAGAGCTAACAGATTAATTAATGGACTACAGCAGACACTGAAGACTAAAGTCCTGTCTGGGAATTGTGAAGATCTAGAGAAAGCTGTGAGGTTGGCCACACGTATGGAAAATGATCAAGTTGAACGCAAGGCCAAAGCTCCAGCCAAAGCAATAGAGCAGCCTAGGCCTCGAACAGATGATCAAAGGCCATTTAGGAGGAACGACCATCGTGATCGCCGTTACAGGCCATATCAGCAGAGAGAAGCTCCAAGACAGGCTCAAGCTCAACTACACCCTGCGCCAATGCAAGCACAGCCACTGAGATAACTTCCACCGCCACCACGTCAGCCACAAGTTCCACAGAAGCCTTTATGTCCTCACTGTGGCCGTCATCATGATGGAGAGCGTCGTAGACTGAGCGGCGCATGCATTCAGTGTGGATAGTTCGAACATTTCATCAGAAATTGCCCACAGGCTGCCAGAGGAGGCCGAGACAACCGAGCAGCAGGAGGTGCAAATTCCGTTGTGCAAGGTCGTGTGCACAACCTGGAAGCTGATGCAGCCCAAAATGACAATGATGTCATTAGAGGTACCCTCCTGATCGCCAACTTATCTGCTACTATTTTATTTGATTCTGGGGCTACACACTCGTTTATTTCAGAGTCGTGTGCCCAAACTCTTAGCCTACCTCAGAAGCAGATGCCCCATGCTATGCGTGTGAGTACACCTATGGGTACTCTCCATGCTGCCAGGTACATCCCGAATGTACCTGTCAATGTAGACAAGAAAAAATTTTCTGCAGACCTCATAGTCATCCCCATGGTGGATTACGACGTCATTTTGGGGATGGACTGGCTTTCGTATCACGATGCAGCCTTGCAATGTAAACAGAAGAAGATCGTTATAAGGACGCAAGGCAAGCCTAAGGCAGTGATCAGAGGCACTCCATCAACAAAGAACAAGGTCATTGTCTCAGCGATCAAGGCACAGAAGTTATTGCAGAAAGGATGTTGTGGGTACTTGGCTAGTGTGGTCAAGACGGATGCACCTGTCACTGAGCTCCAATAGATAGATGTGGTGCGGGAGTTCCCAGATGTGTTTCCTGAGGACATATCTGGATTACCACCAAAACGGAAAATCGACTTTAAAATAGAGCTCCTCCCTGGGACTGCGTCCATCTCTAAAGCAACCTACCGCATGGCACCTACTGAAATGCAGGAACTGAAGAAGCAGATACAAGAGCTACTGGACAAGGAATTTATCAGACCGAGCGTCTCACCCTAGGGCGCACCGATCTTGTTTGTCAAGAAAAAGGACGGCTCCATGCGGCTCTGCATCGACTATAGGATGCTCAATAAAGTGACAATGAAGAATAAGTTCCCCCTGCTTCGGATAGATGACCTTTTCGATCAGTTGTCAAAAGCATCGGTGTTCTCTAAGATAGACCTACGTAGTGGCTACCACCAGCTGAGAGTGGCCGAGGAGAACATACCGAAAACTGCTTTTCGGTCAAGATATGGCCACTACGAGTTCTTGATCATGCCATTTGGACTGAAGAATGCTCCTGCCGTGTTCATGCACTTAATGAACAGGGTCTTCCGATCATATTTAGACCAGTTTGTCATCGTGTTCGTGGATGACATTCTGATCTATTCTTCCAGTCTAGAGCAACGCCGAGAGCATCTCAGGATAGTATTGGAGACCCTGAGACAACACAAGCTTTATGGCAAGCTTTCAAAGTGTGAATTCTGGCTGAAGGATATCATGTTCTTGAGACACATAGTCTCCAAAAAGGGCATTGTAGTAGACCCCGCAAAAGTGGAAGCGGTGACGAATTGGACTAGGCCGAAGAATGCTTCTGAGATTCGCAGCTTCCTTGGTTTAGCGAGTTATTACAGGAGGTTTATCAAGGACTTTTCCAAAATTGTTGCACCCCTCACGAATCTCACAAAAAAAGGCGAAAAAATTTATTTGGACAGATAAATGTGAGCAAAGCTTTCAGACCCTGAAGGACCGTCTGACTTCGGCACCAATTCTCACCATACCGACAGGCAGTGGAGGTTTCGTGGTCTACAGTGATGCGTGTGGGACAGGATTGGGCTGTGTGCTGATACAACACGGCAAAGTGGTAGCATATGCTTCTTGGCAGCTGAAGAAGCATGAGGTGAATTACCCCACACATGATTTAGAATTAACGGCTGTGGTCTTTGCTCTGAAGATCTGGAGGCACTACTTGTATGGAGAGACGTTCGAGATCTTCACTGACCACAAGAGTCTCAAGTACATCTTCGATCAGAGGGATCTTAACATGAGACAACGACGATGGCTTGAGCTCCTCAAAGATTATGAATTTGCTATCAATTACCATCCGGGTAAAGCAAATTCAGTCGCCGATGCATTAAGCAGGAAGTGGGAAGGCTCGCTAGCATATATGAAACTACGCGAGTACGAGATGCTAGAAGAAATTGAACAATGGTGCCCCAAGCTGGGAACAAATGGAGCTTTATGGATGATGCATCAAATGAAGCCCAGCTTAATTGACAGGATCATAGCAGCTCAGAAAGTAGATCCTGAATATCAGAAGGTTCTGAAGAAATGCCAGAATGAACCAGCAGATTTTCAGATCTCTGCAGATGGAGGGATTAGATATCGGGACAGGTTGTGGATTCCCATTGACGATGATGTCTGACGAGAGGTACTGGATGAGTGCCACAAGTCGGAGTTCGCTATCCACCCCGGTAGCACCAAGATGTATAAAAATGTACAACGCAGCTACTGGTGGCCGAACATGAAAAGAGAGATAGCAGAATATGTATTCTGATGCCTGGTGTGCCAACAAGTCAAGATTGAGCATCAGCGGCCATATGGCAAGTTGAAGCCTTTGGAAATCCCACAATGAAAGTGGGATAAGATCACTATGGACTTTGTATCCAACTTGCTTAGGACTAAGAAGGGTCATGATGCCATATGGATAGTCGTGGATCGTTTCACCAAGGCTGCACATTTTATCCCCATCAGATGGAAACAGTCAGTGGATAGCTTGCTGGACCTGTATGTGAGAGAAGTGGTCAGACTTCATGGTATTCCAGCGTCTATAGTGTCTGACCGAGACCCAGGTTCACAGCCAGATTTTGGAGGAGCATGCAGGAAGCCTTTGGCACAAGGCTCAACTTCAGTACAGCTTTTCACCCTCAGACAGATGGGCAGTCTGAGAGGACCATCCAGACACTAGAGGATATGTTAAGGGTCTATGCACTAGATTGGCAGGGTAGCTAGGATGAGCACATTCATCTGATTGAGTTTGCTTATAACAACAGCTATCATTCTAGTATTGGTATGGCACCATTTGAAGCCCTGTATGGACGACCTTGCCGTTCACCTGCCCACTGGAGCGAAGTAGGCGAGAAAAAGATCATGAGTAAGGAAGAAGTGAAAGAAGCAATGGAATATGCTGAAAAGATAGAGTTGATTAAGCAAAGGATGAAGACTGCTCAAGGAAGGCAAAAGAGTTATGCTGACAAAGGTAGACGAGAGCAAATCTTCTAAGCGCGGGACCAAATTCTTCTGAAGGTATCTCCTGTGAAAGGAGTCATGAGATTCAGCAAGCGAAGAAAGCTCAGTCCTCGCTATGTAGGCCCATTTGAGATACTGGAGCTGGTAGGCGAGGCAGCATGCAGACTGGCTCTACCCCCATCCTATGGGAGAGTGCACAATGTATTCCATGTATCCATGCTCAAGAAGTACAAATACGATGCTGCAAATGTTCTAAGGATAGAGGAGCCAGATATAGCTGCAGACTTGACTTTCGTTGAGTATCCAACGCATATAGTGGATCGCAAAGTGCAACGTCAGAAGAACAAGGATGTCCCTATGATCAGAGTAGCTTGGCGTCACCATCATGACGATGATGCAACATGGGAGCTCGAGTCAGAAATGCGCCAAAAATTTCTTCATCTTTTCGGTAAGCTCTCTACTTAGTGCAAAATTCGAGGACGAATTTTCTTTTAAGAGGGTAAGAATGTAACAACCAACAACAACCACAAGATAAAAAAAAGAGTCAGAATCGAAATAGGAGAGGCCGACTAGAAATATAAGAATTAGCCCAATAGGAGAAGCAGAGCAAATCCATGTAGGAAACGAATCGTATCGTATAAAATAAATACTCAAAATCAAATAAGAGAGGAATTAAATAGATTGGCTCCTAAACCCTCACGGCCTCTTCCCCTGTCCACCTCTCGTTCTCCCCGTACATGCAGAGGCAAATAGGTCCGCCTCTACTTCCGGTGCAAAGCACGAACAAAAAAAACGATCTGTTTTCCTTCGTCTCAAATTGCAAGTAGTGTAAGCCCTTCTCCCTTCTCCTATCACTTCTAGTTCTGTTCGTCTTACGCCTTGCTGGAATTGCTACAGAAGGCAGTCGTGAGGAGGAATAGGGAAGAAACAGGGGAGGGCGCCATTAACCGATTTTCGACGAACAAAAAGAGAAATTAATCACGAATAGAGGTGGATGAATCGAAATCACCTTGCATGACCCCTGAATAACGTTAAATCATGCCCTAATCGTACAAGTAGAGAAGAAGAGGAAAAGATGATTCAAGTTCTTTGTTTTGCCTTGCTTGATTTTCTTGAATTCATTGATTGATTGATTATTTGCATGCATAATTCATTGTTTGTTGATCTGGGGTTGTGTGATTGATTTGCTAAGGATAGTAATTGGGTTAGATTGAGATTGCACCGAAGAATTTACGAAATTCGAGGGTTCTGCAAGTTTTCTGGACGCCGACGGGTCCGTATGCATCGCGGCAACCGGTCGACCGATAACTTGCATGCAGTCGCTTTCTGCACATGTCGACCGGTCGACCGATTCCTGTCACCGGTCGACCGATCCTTCCCCATCAGGTCGACCGTTCAACTGAACGAATCAACCGACCCGCAGACAATCGGTCGACCGTTCCCCTGAATCGGTCGATCGATTTCCCAGAAAATCTTTTATTATATTTATTAATTATTTTCCTTTTATCCAGATATTATATATATATGATTGATCCTATTTTCTGACCCCACGGAGATCTCTCACTGATTTACATGATTTACTTTGTTATTGATTTATTTCACGTTGATCCGATCGTATCGGTTGAATCAAGAACAAAGAGCTACAAGTTATTAAAAGTGATTAATAAGTTCAGATGAAAGATTAATGATGGGTTGCCAGTCCAAGCCAAGTGCATCAAGATAAGGGTCGCTCCCTTGATCATGGTTTGATCACCCATTGACCCACACAAGATCGTATCGTTTGCTGGGCATATCCCAAGAATTAAAAGCACCTAAAGTCACCATCATTGCTAATTAATAACCAAGATCAAGAAGCAAGTTCAAGTCAAGTCAAGTATGTCATGATTCCAAGTTTAATATATATTATTGATCCTCATGATTCATGATATCTACTGATCTTATTCTCATTATGATCCATGATACTAATATGTTATTTTTCACGTTCAAGTTAAGCATGATTATTTACCGTTGATTATTATATTCATGTCATGCACTGTATATCATGTGGTTCCCCACTAGGCTGTAAAGCTTACGGGAGGACCTCCTCCCCTGTGTCTGATTTCAACAGGATCAGGTCAGTGACGTGGTGGAGTAGGCGTGTGGTGATGAAGTTCTGGCGATAAGACGACACATGAACCATAGGGCTTTTAGAGTGTTATTTAGTTTTCATTTACCTTCCGCATTTTAGATTAATGATGTAGAACCTATTTTATTTTCTTAGCAATCTTATAGTCACTTTTAGACTTTCGCATAATTATGTTATCTTCTTTTATTTTATTATCTTTTCGCTAACGTGTCTCAGTTTTTTACTAAGATATGATCAATATTATGATCAAATTATAGCATGTCGTATCGTCTCCAGATTGATCTTCGTCACGTGACGTGGGTGGATTTGGTGGCGTTACAAATTATGTCAACCATGTTTGTTTATAATAGGACGACTTTGATAGACAACAACCACCTTAATAGTTAAGACTAGCTCAATTTTTTCTTGCAACGCGTTACCCTCCTTTTTGCCGCTGGGTCCGTCCCTGAAAATAGTATTCTCCTAATCAAATGATATATGAGACTATTAACTTCTAACGAGTCACTAAGACATAATCTTGCTAACCAATTATGTCAATCATGCTTGGTTATAATATGCAGACTTTGATAGACAACAGCCACCTTAATAGCTAAGACTAGCTCAATTTTGTCTTGCAACGTTTGATTTCATCTTCCATTTTATTATCTTGATGTTACCCACAAATCATAAATTATCTCCGTATTTAATTTTAAATTTTCCTGGTTCCTCCTCTTAAACATTTCTGGGTTTGGCATATAATCCTTTTCATCTAATTTTATTAAAAAATTACTTGATGATGACAATTTTAAGACCTCAAAGTTTATACACTTTAAAGACAAGTTTCCAAAGAAAATAATAGGTCATGAATAATTTCCCATGTCAGATTCTCTCATGAAAAATAAGTTGTTTCCTAAAGAAAACTTTTTTTCCAAATTTATTTCTCCAAGAATATATTATATATCTTAGGGTTGCTGGAAGAAACAGTAAAAACAAGCTTTTAGGCTGCGAAAAATCCATACTAGGGTTTAAAGAAATGTTCAACTAAGTTGTTTGGGTGTATTACGAAATCATAGAAAAAAATAAAAGTAATAATCAAGATATGACAATTGATTTATGATATAGTAAAAAAAATAGACAACAAAACTTTTTCCTCAAAGAAAAGCTATCTTTAAAGTGATCCAAAAATATTGCATTTTTTTCCTCAATAAAAGTAATGCATTTTTTTTATTTTTGCACTCACTTACATCCATCATTGCTGTCAGCGAGGAAATATTACGGAGGGGAGAGGTCCTATTTTTTTTACCTCAATTTAAACTTCATAGTATGTTTTAAATTTTATTGATATAGGAAAAATAATCACATTTTTCTTACTTTCTTTGTTTTTTCAACGTCCCCAAACATGCCTTAAAGTTTACAAGCATTCTAGAATACTTGAAAGGTGTCATACTCAGGATGCTTAGTAGGCAATACTCATTGAGAAACGTGAGTGTTCGACGGGCTCATATTCAAATCTCAAAATCAAGGTGGGTTGTTTACTTTTCTTTTTCTTTTTTTTTTTCTTCACCAACACTCAAACAAATGTTCAACTTGAACTGAAATGAAATTTGAAATTAGTAGCTTTTCAATAATCAGACTTGAATTGGTCGGTTTTATGTAATTTTAACTTTGCAAGGGCTGGACCCAGCCGGGGTGAATGTCATTTATTTAAGCATAAAAGAATTGACCTACAAAATTTGGGTGATTTTTTTTTTAAAAAAAAAGATAAAGGATCGTCCTACATTGTATATTGTAAAGTTTCAATATTAATCAATAATAAAATTAAATAAAAATTAGAAATTAATTAATTTTGTTAAGTATAACTTAAGTGACATGAGCTAGGAATTTATTCAATCTAAAAAACCATATAGCCTAAATTTGGATTTTTTTATACTAATGGCTGGCAAATGATTTTATGGGAGAGGGGGGCACATATTCTCTGTCATCTAAGAAACTATAAATTATAGCATATATTCCCTCCCTACCACACCCAGACATCACAAGAAACACGAACCAACAAAGAAATAATAAAGCAGTAGTGCGGTTGGACTTACAAAAGTGCAAATTTTCATCATAAGCAATCGTAGGAGTGATTATTGTTAGATAATTAAGTTTCAACCAATAAACTTTCTTTATACCAGGATTAAGACGAGAAAAGAAGAAAAAGAAAAGGGAAGAAAGACCTTGTTAATCGATTGGCTCTTCTTGAAGGTGCACAACCACATGGTATGTTGGCGTTCCTAGGCATCCACCACAAAAAAAAGAGGTGAAAAAGCCACTAATCCACTATGGAAAAAGATAACAACGCGTACTAAACTGTTGTAGTCATTCAGGGATATCGACCAACGTTGACGCGTTTGAACAGTTTCAAATCAGTCAAGCAGCAAAAGAGAAATGGAGGAATAAATGGTGGTTGAGCCAATTATTGTTTATTGAGTCAATACTTTGTTTCACTATGGAATTCGTCGGTGCTATAAGCATAAACACCGATGAACCTAAACTGAAAAAAAAAAGATTAATTATAATCCCAATTCGAACTGGAAGTGGTAACCATGCTCCAAAAGTTTAATCATGCAACATCTAACAACCAACCATTCCTAAATATTTTTTGGAGACCGAAAGGATTGAGAGGTGAAAAAATAGATAGCTATGTGCAAGTTGAAGGCAAAAAAATAGACTAATGATCAGACGCAACACAAGAAATTGTGCGAAGTAAATGATTTATTATGAGTAGAAGACAATTTTTCTTTTAATCCAGGACTTTCTCTCAGCACTCATGGACAAGTCTTCGAAGTAAATCATGCAGCCTTCCATAAATCCGGATTGGGAACACGTAAACTTTTAATGTATGTTTCCATAAACTGAGCAAACAAAGTTTAAGATTCAGAAAAAGCAAAATGCAATTCATAAAACCTTAACAATAATCTGAGTTATTCTAAATGTAATAGTTGAATCAGAACGAAGTACCTGCACCAAGAACCTCAGTGTAACAAAATTTAAAAAAGAAAAAGTACCTTCCTCTTGGTTTCTTTTTCCACACAAGTCTAGTTGATAAGCAGGAGATCACATGAAATTGTTCTTTTCTTGCATGAAATTCTCTTGGACACGTTCCCTTTTTCCAAATGAAAAATCTCTCTTTGATTGGCATGGAAATCCATTACCCACTAGGACAATACGATCATGTTTGACTAGATTATGCTTTCATACACACTGTTTGGCCAGACTATGCTTTCATAAAAACTGTTTGGTCAGACTTCTAAATTCCCAATAAAAAACAGTTTCAGCAACCACCTAAAGAGAAAAATAGTTGCCTAATGCAATTGTATTTGAATAGATCCACAGAAAAATAAACATCAAAAAGACCCAACAATTATTGTTACATGAGAAGATTTTGAGGACACAAGTTGTATATACCAGATGTTCAAATGTGGATTTGATGGCAGCAAAAGAAAAAGGAATCAGCATATTCAATCAATGTCCATAGATTTCTCTCTTCCATTGCTTTTACTGCACCAAATTTTGATGGTCCGATCATGTGAAACAGTTGCAATTTGCTGACCATCTGCGCAGAAGAATATAGCAGCATTAGAGATCCAATTAAAACATAAATATGCATTGACAAATTCGTTAAATAAATAAAATCACTTATTACAATATTGTCAACATCTCATGATAAAAGCATATAAACAATATGCAAGATATACAATATCCAGAAGGAAATAGAAAAAAGGAATTCTAGTCTGAAAACATGATTACCAAGTGCATTTTAACTCCTAAACAAGTAATTTACCTCCTGAAATATCTAAACTTGTGACTTTTGCTTCATGTCCAGCCAAAGTTTTGATGGGCTTGTAATCTTGACCCGACCATACCTGATGATATAAATCAATCATGAATTGACAGGTTAACACGAAACACAAACTTGATTAACATAGTGAGAACTTTTTCTTTTTTTTTTTTTTTTTTTGAAGTAAACATAGTGAGAGCTAAAAGGGCATACCATTGCTTTTGTATCATATGAAGCAGTTGCCAAGAAGTACCCTTCCATGGGTTCAAATTTAACTTGTGATACAAGATGGGTATGAGCTGGTATAATGTAAGCATTCTTTCGCTTTCTCAAGTCCCATATTCGACATGTATTGTCTTCTCCAGCAGTTGCTAGGCGATAACCATTTGGAGAGAAGCAAATTCCGAGAACCTGAAGTATGAATTTCAAATACTTAAAACTTTGGACATGTCATTATATATCTCAACTCTCACGTATTGTTTAGGGCATATAAAAGTAACTTACTGGTTTTACATGACCTTCAAAGGCAAGAATGCTTCTTCCAGTGCGGAGATCCCATACACGAGCAAGTGCATCTAGCCCACATGATGCAGCTAAAGATCCATCAGGATGGAAACAGACTGAATAAATGCTTCTACTATGTCCCTCCTGAAGTAGCAATTCAACTCCAGTTTCTACATCCCACAATCTCCATGTCTTGTCAAAGCTAGCTGTTCCTAAGTATTTTCCCGATGGATGGAAAGCAATCCGTGCAAGGCGATCTAGATGGCCATCAAATGATCTTAAAAGAGAACCATCGGTGTTCCATAATTTAGCTGTTCTATCAGCTGACGCAGTTGCAAGATGGTTATCTACAGGAGAAAATGCTACATCTGTTGCTCGTTCAGTATGGCCCTTTAAGGTTGCTACTTTTTTCACTTGAGGCATGTTCCATATTTTAGCAACCCCACTCCAAGCACTAGGTAAGACAACAATGAGATAATCAAAAGTCAATGATGAACATAATCATGAAAAGAAAATATCCTGCAACAGCAACTTGATCTTTTATACAATCTAATTCTTGGAAAAGC
The DNA here is from genome assembly GCA_030549335.1 of Pontederia crassipes. Lineage (NCBI taxonomy): Eukaryota > Viridiplantae > Streptophyta > Magnoliopsida > Commelinales > Pontederiaceae > Pontederia > Pontederia crassipes. The sequence continues at coordinate 12,042,671 of JAUKPH010000017.1, forward strand.
ACGTAAGCAAACAAACAACAGAATAGAAACCCTCTACGTACCAAAGAGAGGACTTCCACTCATGTAGTCGAAGATATTGTCATCAAAGTTAGACATTTTTTTGAGAAATGAATTATTTGGCATTGAGGTCACGAGCCAAATATATAAATATAATAGGCCAATTATTCATGAATGTAAAGTCCAAATGTGAATCTTTAATTGAAGGAAAAGAAGATACAGGGGATGATGAATTTAACAGGGGCAAGAAAAAGTTCCTAAGAGAAACAAAATACTGTAGTAACTTGCTCTTTACATTTTGCTTGAACTTTGTACACCATGAAGAAAAAGTTTAACAATGAAAGCTACTCATTGTGATTCAGATCGTGTCAGCTAGACTATTCAACTTCAAGTATAGACCATAGATTTTGGTAGACAAAGTGACTGCTTATTATCTCAGTATCAATGTTTTCTCTCTATATATCTGTTCATCTCCAGCTGTGGCATATACAAAGAGTCAAAGTGCTTACCCAGCCACAAATGGAGGCCATATACTTTATCTGCCTCAGTTTTTTTTTTTCAAGATGGTCCCTCTTGATATAGGCTGAGATTGTATTAAGACTAAATGGAGATCGATCAGTTACCACTTTCCTGCTCTCTATATCAATACACATTGTGTTTGCTTTGCTTAACATAGACAAATGCATTCAATGGCCTGACTTGTCAGTATAGATGCCAGTTGGTAGTCCCTCTCGTCGATCTATTAGCATTTTTTTAAGAACATTCTATTGGATCCACAGCAAATGTTGACAACATTGTAAATCATGCATCTAGTCTAGTCAGTGCCCAGGGAGAGTACATATGAGATCATTTTGTTTTGTGGATTGAGAAACATATGAGATCTTTTCTTATGTTGTTTCAGGTGTTGTGAAAGACTGATATAGGCTGAAAATTAAGTGACTATCTAGACTGCAAAAACAAAAATATAGACAAATATTATTAATAGTAACAGTGCATGAATCTCAAACACAATTACTACTAATAACTTGTTGCGAGGACGAACACAATAATGTAGTAGTCCAAGTGGACTGGACCGAACTCCAATTACAAAGTTGATAAATAAACTTCTCAAAGGCTGACAATAACAGTAAAACCCACCACGAAGAGTTAATTAGTACATATGAGATCATTTTGTTTTGTGGATTGAGAAACGTATGAGATCTTTTCTTATGTTGTTTCAGGTATTGTGAAAGACTGATATAGGCTGAAAATTAAGTGACTATCTAGACTGCAAAAACAAAAATATAGACAAATATTATTAATAGTAACAGTGCATGAATCTCAAACACAATTACTACTAATAACTTGTTGAGAGGACGAACACAATAATGAAGTAGTCCAAGTGGACTGGACCGAACTCCGATTACAAAGTTGATAAATAAACTTCTCAAAGGCTGACAATAACAGTAAAACCCACCACGAAGAGTTAATTATCCATAAGGATAACAAAGCTAATAAAGGAGAATGAACTAATGGAACATGTAAGTTGTAACTACCCACTATTTTCCTAACAAAACTATGATTGTTTTAATTAATCAAAGTGGAATCATATCAGAGACAGATATGAACACTATCCTTTCTGGGTGATCAGAGTAAACTTCGAATAGTTAACCAACAAGACCAGAGAAGTCCTCGAAAATTCTCAGCATTATGGCCATCACCCTTGCTTCCTTGATTGAGCCCTCCGCAAAGAATAATATATCGTATTTGCATTGTAGGAGAGACAGAATAGTATTGTTTTTGGAGGAGGAAGTGAATCCAGTACTTCACTTATGACTAACAACTTCAAGTGTTAAGACATCTCTACAAAATTATGTAGCCCAAATAAATTTATCACAAATAGACTATGGTTACATTTATCAAATGCAAACTCATTAGAAGTCTGGTCATTAAATTTTAGGAAAGCATGTCTTTAGCCTTCACAAGGAAAAGAAACATTACTGTTTTTAGGCAAAAAAAAAAAGAAACATTACTAAGCAATGGATTATAGTTTATCCTTTCTTAATCTGTCTTGCTTTCTAGTCATTGGAAATTACAAAGGTATATACCCTCTCTCAAAAAAATACGAAGGTACAAACCAAAATTTTCAGCAAACACAGTTGGTTCAAAATTTTCAGTTATGATGCAATTTCAGGTTACTTAAAGATCGAACACAGTTGGAAGTAATGGGGCCGCCTGTTGCAATGTTGTCAAACACGTAAAACGGACACGACACGGAGGGCCGGGAAAAAACGTAAATCGTGAAACGTAACATGACACGACCGATTCTACCATATTATTTTTTTAATATATTAATTAGCACAAAATTGAATATAATATTATAATAAAGCAAAATTTTCATCAAATTATCAAATATTAAGCAACATGTAGGATCCATACCAAATTCCAAATTACCAAAACATGTCAAAGCAATATTTGCATTTAGTTTTCCTGTTATCTCCATCTATTATCAAACCATGCTTCTATCTGGATCACTCTTATTCCCTGGAGCATTTTTCCTAAGTACTTTTGTAGTTGTAGATGTTCCAGCACCTAAACCTTCAGGGGCAGCAGCACTTGAGTTTCCAACTCCTGGACCCGAACCAGATGCCATTTATGTTTACCTAAATCTGGCGACTGGAATACTAACACATTTGTAACATTCTATTATCTATAGTTTATACATACATGATACAACAACAACAACAACAACAAAGCCTTATCCCACTAGATGGGGTCGGCTACATGGATCATACGACGCCATTCCGCTCTATTAGTATATTCGTTGATCCATGTTCATAAGATTCGACAGGATTTTATGCTGGCTGTCGGGGCCTAACACAACCCTCCTCCTTTATCCGGGCTTGGGACCGGCTATAAAATATAGGCGGAGTTTTATACATACATGATACATTATACAATATAATCCTAATTTTTAGCTTAGGTTATAAAAATTCGACCGGCCTCTCTGGCTCTCTGCTGCATTGGGCGAGCAGGGAGACCTCGACGGACTCCCTGCTCGCGAGCGCAGGGAGGAGACCTCATCGAGGTCTCCCTGCCCTCGCGTGCACAGGGAGGAGACCTTGACGGTCTCCCTGCTCGCGAGGGCAGGGAGACCTCGACGCCTCCCTGCTCGCGAGCAGGGAGACCCCCGCGCCTCTCGGGAGCAGAGAAGCACCGAGAGGTGCCGAGGTCTCCATTGCTCACGCGGGGAGGGAGGGAGACAACAGCAGGAGCAGACCGGCGAACAGGACGGCGCCAGAAAAAGAACGGCGAACGACAGAGGGAGGGAGGAGAAGGGGACTAGGGGAGTACCGATGATTAACGGCGGCAGGCGGTGGCAGCGCAGAGCGGCAGAAGCAGCAACCGGCGGCAGACATGGCAGGCGGCAGTCATGGCAGGCGGCAGATGGCTGGAAAATACAGAGGCAGGCGACTGCAACAACCGGCAGCAGGCGTGAACAACCGGGTGGTAACTAGGGCATCATTGATTTTTTTCTTCCTTTTGGCTTTGCGCTCACGTGGTCACACCACATGACCCACTAAATCAGCAGGAAAAAAAAGTTGGGATCGCTGGAGACGAGCGCTCGTCTCCAGCGATTCTACGTCCCAGCACGTGATTCTACCACGTGTTGGCCAGAACCGATCCTAACGTTTTTCAAAGGTGGGATCGTACGTGTTGAGACACGATTTTGACAACATTGCCCTGTTGCACCTTTTTTTAAAACTTTTCCCATAAAAAGGAAAAAACATGAAGTACAAGTATATCTGAAAATTTACATATGATGAAGGATAGCGCTTTTCACGAGCACTGAATTTATATCATCTTTTTCTTCCAGATAGATTCGGATATAGAGATGGGTTGCAAAGAGTGAAATTAAGAAGTTAACTAATTAAATATTATGCCAATTCCTAGATAAAACTATGTTTTTCTGATTTTGATAATCATCGTAGGATGGTGCCTCATCGTAGGCTGAGGTGGTTGCCGGTCATCCACTGCAGTCAGCTGTCCAGACGTCGGTCGCAGGCCAGACACCACTCAAGCACAGGAACCGTACCCAAATTCAAAACCTCACCCAATCGCATAACCCAACCCACCCTGAACTGAACACACACTCGCAAGTTGACTCAACCGCCTCCTATCCTGAACCCAATAACCCAAATCTTCCAGACCCAATCCCACCATTCAACACAGCTGAGCCCCACCACCTTCGCGCCCACTCTGAACCTCCTCACTGCCTGCGAACCCAACTTCGAGCCCAAGCAAACTCAAATCCAAATATAACCATCCCCCACCTCATCAAGTCCGTGAAGCTGCCCTCCCACCCCCACACTAATGTCCAGACGGCCCCATCCCACTCCTCCACAGCCGACTCGCTCCAGTCCGACAACGCGCCGGTCCTCCTCCCGACCGCCACCGCCATGCCCATAGCCCCATCACTGCCAGCTTTGCCTCATCTCGATCCAAGCCAGACATCTACAACCCCACCACGATTCACACCGCCCACTATCATCGGCATCCCAGTGATCATCCCCGTGACTACCACACACGCAGATGATCTGATAGCTTCCCCCCTCTGTTATCAACGCCGTCGGCATGCACAGGCTGTCATACGCAGTTACTCACTCAGCCGCCATTGCTACTGCAACAAGCACACTTGCCGCCGCTCGTGCAATCATCATCACCACCTCCCCAGCAGCCTGAGGTGGGGGGTGTGCCGTGGACCATGCGGACCCGCTGGCCATCAATGACAGGGCAGATGGGGTTTATCTCCTCACTGGGAGGGCGGCTGAGGAGATTCGTCCAGGTGGAGATGCTGCCGGCCTCCGCCACACTCGTCGGCAGCCACCGAAAAGGGGAGTGGCCTTGCACTGACCATTACAGCAGCTGCTCTCCCATTCTAAGAGCAGACACAAGAGAGGTCCAGCACCACCACCGCCAGCAGGACAGCAGCTTCTCGCACAACAGTCATCACCGCCGGCAAGACAACAGTCGACCATGCAGCCTTCACCGTCGCCGCTCCAGCAGCCAGTGGCGGGGGGTCCTTCGCAGACCGTGCCAGTTTTGCTGACCTCCGTTGAAGATGCTGAGGGGGGGCACCTTCTCGCAGGGTGGACGGATGAGGAGGTTCGCCTAGTTGTGGAAGCCGCTGGCTTCCGCCACACACACCGGCAGCCACTAGCACAGGGAACAACCTCGACGAGTTAGTGAAGCTAACCATATGGACTGCATGGGCCAACCTTGGGAGCGGCAGATGGGTGGAAAGTGATTGTCCAGTGATCTCACATCCCGAGGCACCTGGCAGCGGACGAGCATTGTGTTTTGGCCCCTTTTTTGTCAGGAGGAGGAGAGTAGACGACCCCTTTTGACCAGTGGTAGGGCTATTGTGTTTTGGTCCAGCATTTTTAGGCCACTCTTGGTAGGAGAGATGTTTGTTTCGTTTGAGTGCCACCACTTTTTCTTTTTTTGGGAGCGGGGTTTTGACTAGAAGAGATTTTCCACCTTGTTGCTGCTCTTCATTGGGAGCCTTCACCTGTACAATATCTCCGTTCCACAGTCATATATGTGTGTGTGTGTGGATGACAACCACATCCTTTTTCTCCTCAAAAAAACTCTAACAATGAAAAGTAAAGTAAATGAGTAAGCACAAGAATTTCAATGTAGAAGTTCGTGTCTGTTTATATATATAATTTTAGTCAAACAAATCACAAAGTAAATACAGTCCATCTTATAAGTCAGCATATCCAATTGTTATAAATTGTGTCATGGAGTTAAACAATTTTAAATGAATAAGATCCATATAATAAAACAAAAGGATTTTATGTTTCTAAGATGGAAGCCAGCAATAGAATCATAAAATGAGATTCTTTTGCCTAAAAGAATACAATGTCTCCTAAGCAATTTACCATTTGGGCCGGAGAGCAAAACCTCAAATCCATAAGACTAGTTCATGAACTAGTTACACTGGAAAATTGATCCTAGAAGCACATTTAAACAGTATAAATTGGAAAAAGAACGCGAATTTTAACATTTACTCATTATGAGAACCTGAACCTAAAAAAAACAGCAGAGCAAAGTGATTACCAGGTGGCGAGCATTGTCCCATCGCAAGAGAAGGAGCAACCTGAGAGCGGTCTGTCGTCACCAATCTCACTGCATTCCAGAACAAGTTCTCCAGCCTGCTCCACCACAAGCTTAGCCTCAGCTTCCTCATCCTCATCCGGATCGTCCCTTCTCCTCCTCGCCCTCTCGATCCTCGCCTTGGCCCGTGCAATGGAGAACTTGGCTATATCGATCCTCGCTTCAAGGAGCTCGTTTGACCCCTCAGTATAGAAGGGGTAATGCTGCGGCTCCTCGCTGCCCTCTTCAGCGCCGGCCGTTGCGGCTGCGGACTGCTCATCCTCGTGCGCCTTGAGGAGGCGTTCGAGCTGTCCCTCGGCATCAAGGTGAACCATAATGGTCCGGAGGCGGTCGCGGCGCTCCATCTCGCGCTCTCCAAAGAGTGTGATGGGCTCCCCGAGGCGGCGGAGACGAGCGCGGACGGCGGAGTCGTTGGTGGGGACCGCCATGGCGTAGGCACGACGCTTCATGAGGAGCTCCTGCACAGCCTTCTCCTGGCGCTCTCGGGCGAGGCGGCCCTCCTCCGAGACCTCGTAGTCGTCGGCGGACGGCCGAGGAACGGAGCCCTCGCGGTCGGAGTCCGAGCCCCCGGGGCCGGAGGATGCCGTGCGAGCGCGGTGGAGAAGGGCAGCCGCGGCGGAGGAGGGAGGGGCGGGGATGGGAGCTATGGGCGGGGCCACCAACACCGGCGCCGGGACAGGGACCGGTAACGGGAGAGGAGCGAGGGTGGGAGGAGGGAGAGAAATGTTCGCGTCGGAGAGTACGGCGCGGAGGTCATCGTCGTCGTCCATGGCGTCTCGCCGGCGATGGGGGTTTAGGGTTTCGACTTTTGGGAGGCTTCGTTCGAGCTCGGTTCAGTGATGACTACCGAGTTAAACGGTTGTCACGCCGTTATTCGATTTTTTGTCAGTATAAAATGTTATAAAGGCGTAAAACATTTTAGAGAAAAAAAAAGGCTCATGCTAATTATTAATTATACCCAAAATAATATATAAGAATTTGATAAAAAAAAGGTTAACTCAATACGTGCATGAATCTATTATTAAGTATTCATTGTGTATTTAAATTTTAACATGTTTTAGATAATTAGTAGTGATTGAAAAAAATTAATATATGATTATATGTATCATGAAATTCATATTGACATAAAATAGACTAATAAATTAGTATCTCAAATTTAAATGATAATATTATTTTTTTAAAAATGGAGGAAAATAAATGGGACACAAGGAATTATGTAGACTAATAAATTATTTATCTACTTCATAATTATCATATTCTTTAAGTAATATTAAAATATGTCAAACTAATATTTACTTATTTTACAAATATATGAATCATCTAATTTTGCATCACACTAGTTATATTTTAGTATACTTATAACAACAAGAAATTTCAACATAGGAGGCAAATTGGGCAAAAACATGGAAAGATCAAACATGAAAAAGGGAAGAAAATGAAAGGATTTGAATTCAAATCAGAATTAAAAAAAAGAAACGAAAAACTCGAAATAAGATCTCCTCCCCAAAGTTTCTTCCCCAATTCGGATTCTCCTAATTCCTCCTCTGATTCGGATAGGGTGGGGCTATAAGAAGGCACGAGAAGGAACCCTCGCACGCCCTTCGACCACTGATTCGGACAGGGCCGCCGCCACCGACTCCTTTGTTTCTCTTCTTCGTCTCCGGTGAACCACGTGCATGAGGACAGGGGCAATCTGACGCTCGGCAACCCTCCTTCGATGCATGCGTGAGATCGGTCGTACCTCATCGTCGGCCAAGAGCGATCGAAGCCGGAGAGGACGATGACAGCATCGCTAGCGAACGAAAAATGTACCTTAGATGTTTGATCACCCTAGGCGATAAATTGTTAATCATGTAATGCGTGTGATGATCCCATAGTAATCTAGAGATCATAAACATCATTTTTCTTATTGTGGTCATCGCGATCCGACGACCGGAGGATGGTCGGAAAAGAGGAAGAAGACGGACGTATATTCACGCTCTGTTTTAGTCGCGACGACACGATCGTGCTAGTTGAGTGGCACGGGTGTGCCTGATCATGAGAACATGCCCAAGTCATGACACGGACGTGCCAGATGAGTGGCACGAGCATGCCGATATTAATGGAATGGTCGACCGATTTGACTTAGCAGCTTGGCGGCTAGTCAATTAGGACATAGGCGTGCCATAGGTAGGCACGGTCGTGACATTGATGGCACAGACGCACCAGAGAGAGACACACTCGTGACGTCGACGGCACACGCTTGAGACGATCGAACGATGTTCACACGGGCGTGCCAAACGGTGACACGACCGTGACAGAGAGGGTCCGGACCGATGTCGGTGCGCAAGCGCTGATCCACCCTGAGTCGAATCCCGACTCGGCCTGAGTCATGCACATGGACCCTCGACGGAAGACCCGACCTGAGTTTCCCTTACCCGGCCCGGGTTCTGCTATAAAAGACATAACTACCCTTGTGATTATGCCCGATCTTTCATAGTTGGACCCCGCTTTCGACAAGCCCACTTGAGGTCATGTCCAATATTGTAAAGATTCTAATGGGCCCTTCCTATCCCGAATGACAGGTCGGTACTTGGCATAAAGAACAAAGTAATATGTCATAATTTTATTGCCTCAGAGAAAATGGATCTGGCATAGGAGAGTAGCCTCGAGGCATTCCAAAGAGTAACTAGTAGCATCCAAGCGTCGACATAGGAGAGCAGCCTCGAGGTGACGGACATGAGTTTTAAGATCTCATCATGAAAAAGTCATCGACCGAAGTTCGACACGTGCAGATTTCAATTAGTTTTATAGCCAACTTTAAGTATGTAGGGAGGATTCTCATGTCATCGATTTTTCGTGACATGGAACTTTAAACACTTCTCCTTCATATAGAGATTCTAATGGTATAATTTTTATAATGATTAGAAATCATATGACATAATTATGATGGCCAGAAGTTGTATTGAAAATACGATTTTCCCGGCAATGATCAGAACATCACCAGGGTTCTGATCAACATGGCCCAAGTTTCAAACAACACAGCCCGAGTTATAATCAACACATCCTAGGTTTCATAGAACCCAGACCAAATCCTATTTCGAGCACGAATCGAGTTCATGATAGCACGACCTATGTTTTTGGCAACATGACTCGTGTTCGTTTGAAAGCGGCCTATATTTTCAACACATAGAGGGCGTGAATCGAGTCAACCTAGTCTTGTTTTGCCCAGCCAAGGTGAAAAGATAGAAGTAGGAACATACCTCATGTTCTCACGCAAACTGTTTTCCCATGGTAGAAAGCTTATTTTTGTATATTTATCTACATTTAATGGGATTATTGGTATTGTTAATTGCTCCTTATTGATCCCGATATCTGATTATAACGTTATCATATATGACATTATTGTCATCTTGTTGGTCATATTGCTATCATATACAATCTTATTATTGATTATAATATAGATCCTCTAACTGGGTATCTGGAGAAATTATTGACATTTTTTATTCATATACAGCAAGTATTAGTCCTATATTTGTCATGTGCTAAGCTCACAATGATGTTTCACCTTTAGATTGCAAACTTCATTATTTCTCCACATTTATTTAATATATTATCATCAGAGGCTTGTCTTCACACTAAGAACTTCGAGTCGACCACAGGAGAAGCAATGTAAACTACTCACCACATGCTAAGGAACAAACGGACAAGTGCTTCACCGGTGACAGAAGAGAAGCTTCCTAGGGGCATTCTGGGAACCTTAAAGACAAAATAAGGGATAAATCCTAGACAAATATCAGAAAGCAGACACAAAAAGGGCAGGAAACAAATCGAATGGGGGCAGATCGAAGACAGAGAGATAGAGAGGGTTTGAGGTAGCCAAGGATAGAGAAGAGAGAACTCTTGGCTCACTGAACATTATTCAATAGAACGATGGATGAAATTGAGTGTCGTGTTACTCTTTTTGTCTATGTGTAATTAATCAACCAACTAAGGCTGGGGAAGTTTGCTAGGGATGCTTAGTTCATTACATAATCCTTTGATTTTATGATATGCAACATGTTGATTTCAATTTTCTTTGTATTGTTGTTCTTTTCCATATTTAATTAGAACTACTTAACATGTTTTTGTAGGATTGAGGAATCAGTCACACCAAGTCTTTAGATGGAGATCTAATCCTTTGCTTCAGCTCTTATTTGCCGAGAAGCAAGTAGTTGACGTAAAGTTTATCTATCAAGATGTGGTGGAGTTCATGTTTTCCTATGTTCTAATTTTTTTATTTCTCGAGAAAGATTATTTTTCGTCCGGGCTTGTCTGTGGCATTTTCGAACCTCACTCGAGAGGGTGCTTGACGACCTGGTCATCGTATACATGTCGAAAGGTGAGATGATGACTTAGGAATGCCTTAAGAGTGATAGGCTGCACATTTCAAGTACATGGAGAGGTGAGCTCGGCTCACTCTTGAAGTTTTTCTGTCAGCGTTCCAATTTTGATTGTAAATTTGCTATGGGCTTGATTGAATTAGTGGCGTCCAACTCGAGAGGCCATTTCCGCGAGTAGGATGAGAGGGGTGCAAAAGTTGAGTTATGACTAGGGGTGTTATTAAGAATTAACATTTCGTCGAAATCAGAGTTGTTCACTTGGAATTTCTTGAAGCATCTTGTCATTGCTCGACAAAGGAGACCTCACCCGATAGGGATTCATCGTCGACCGGGATTCGATATAGGCTGAGAGGTTGGTCGAATCTTAATTTACAACTTTGAGGTTCATTGAGTAAAAAAGTGTGTGGTGTGCCAACCCGTGCCACCACCATGAAAATTGGCGCCTCAGAGCAGTTCGTCTTCACGAAAGCACAATAGTTGAGCTCTAATGGATGACACGTGTGTGAGTCCAACGATTGATAAGCATGAGAATGCACCATGTCGTTAAACATTATTTGCCGTGAGAGCGATCACTACAAGAAAAAAGTGTTTTAGCTACGAATATGTTTATCGCAATACTCGTGAGGTAAGAGTATCTACTGTCAACTTATCCATTTTAAGTGGTTAAGAAATACTAATCTCGAAGCAATACTCCCCCATAAGTCCTAGTATTAAATCACATAGCGACTTGAGTCATGTGTGACGTGAAAAGAACAGCAATAAATGTTGCACCTTGTGTGGAAAGGGGACGTCTCATAGGATAATTAAGTACCCCTAAACATTTGAATACCCACACATAGACAAATACCCCCGCTTCACAAGAAAATTTTGGATAAAATTTAAAATTTATAAAATCCCAACACACATGATAAGGCTGTAAGTATACAATGATTGTAGTTCATCCCAAGGAAGAATGAGGCTGATCCTATTCAAAGTGCTTTGTCAAAAAAAGTGAAAAATAACAATTTATGTAAAAAGGATAAAGAATAAAAGGAAATGGTCTAGAACTTACTAAACATTTGCTTAAAATTATTGGCAATGATGAGATTGTTACTGAACCCTTGTCTGGTAATGATTTCATATCGTTTTCTACTTCTGATTTAAATTGGATCCTTGACACAGGAGCTTCAATGCATATGACAAATCGAGCAGATCTATTTACACTTTTTACGCATGTTAAAACCAAAAATCTTGTCAAAATACCGAATGGTGCTTCCATTCGAGCCACACATAAAGGAGATTTGTGTCTTGGAGAAATTCTACTCAAAGATACATTATTGATTCCTGAGATAACATGCAATCTAATATCTGTAGCAAAATTATGCAGTGACATGGACTGCTTTGCTATTTTTTTCTCAAAATTTTGTGTATTACAGGACCACACTACGAGAAGATGATTGGACTGGGTGAGCTTCAAAGAGGAGTTTATCATCTGCGCAAACTAGCACGCACTATATTAGAAAATAAAGTGGTGGTATCCGACGATGCTATTCTCTAGCACAAACGTCTTGGACATCCTTCTTGGAATCTCAAACTACCAGGGCTTAGTTCTTCTTCTAGTTCTGTTTCTAGAAATTCTTGTGATGTTTGTATTCAAGCAAAACAAACTCGAAGCCAATTTTTTTCTAGTTCCAATAAAGCAGATGATTTATTTGGTTTAGTTCATTGTGATTTGTGGGGTTCTTATAAAACTCCTTCTAGTTCTGGAGCCAATTACTTCCTCACCATCGTGGATGATCACAGTCGGGCAACATGGGTTTATCTCATGCAAGAAAAATCTACTGCGTGTTCACCCTTGATGAATTTTTACAATTTGGTTCAAACACAATTTGGTAAAAGCTTTAAAGCTACACGTAGCAATAATGGCACAGATTCACCATGGCTCTAATTGATTATGGCTTCACTCAATCAGAAGTTGATTATTCTCTATTCACTTTTATGAGAGGTTCCATTTATATGACAAATTTAATCTATGTTGATGATATTGTCTTGGCAAGCAATAGTCCAGAAGATTATGTTTTATTCAAGAATTACTTGCATGGGAAATTTTGGATTAAAGACCTTGGTCCTCTTCGCTATTTCCTTGGCATTGAAATCGCTAGGCATAAATTTGGCCTTTTCCTTTGACAACGCAAATATATATTGGACATTCTTGATGAGTGTGGCATGTTGGGTTATAAACCCTCTCCTTTTCCTATGGAGCAAAATCATAAGCTTACAAATACTTCATGTTCGCCTATTGATGATCCCGCTCGCTATCGTCGCTTGGTGGAGCTCTTGATATATTTAACAATTACTCGACCATACCGTAGTTACTCCATTCATATTTTATCACAATTTATGAATGATCCTTGGCAAGGTCATTGGGATGCCGCTCTACGCGTGTTGCGTTACCTCAAACAGTCACCTGGCCAATGAATTTTTCTCAAGCTATCTTCTCTTATTCTTGTGGCATATAGTGACTCTGATTGGGCTGCTTGCCCTATGACGACGTTTTGTCAGAGGCTATTTATCACTCTTGGTGTGAGTCCTATTAGTTGGAAGTAAAAAAGCAAACCACTATTGCTCGCTCCTCTGCCGAAGCTGAATATCGTGCACTTGCTGTCACAACATGTGAGATCCTTTGGTTGCGAAGCCTTCTTGCCTCTCTTGGGATACAACATTCATCTGCAATAAATATACATTGTGATAACCAATCAACTATCCATATTGTACAGAATCAAGTGTTTCATGAACGCACTAAACATATTGAAATAGACTGTCGTTTTGTGCGTCACCATTTCAAAAATAAAATAATCATGACTTCTTATGTTCCCTCAAAGCTTTATCTTGCGGACATTTTTACTAAAGCATTTGGGCGATCACAGTTTCATTTCCTTCTTTTCAAGTTGGGCATTCGGAATCCTCATTCTCCAATTTGATAGTTCTTTTTTTTTCAATTCTTTACAACTAATTGGATATTGTAACATATATATAGTCAAATGAGTTGAAGAAGATCAGTGAGCTTTCCGATCTCCAATTCAATTTATTATTCTTTTAGTTATAAACCTTTTAAAAGCGAATCTAAAAATTCAATACATACCTTTGCATGGAAATTAACTTTAACATATGACTTTTGGTTTGAACTTTTCGACGACTATGCTTTTACCTTCGTGCAACTTTAGGCATTCGAGCCTTTAAGGAACAACTAAGATTACTCAAATGTTAGAGCTCTCATGCATGTGCATTGAGAAGAGAGAAAAATGTGAACAACTCAAGTGTAGAGGAGAAAAAAAGGTGAGATGGAGGAGAAGGGAAGGTGAGAGGAGAGAGTAAGTTTTAATATAATTAGAACTCTTAATCATATTTTGTCCTTTTTTTAAATTTTCAAATTCTAATAATTAGTACTTTCATTGTATATTAATGTTTGGAATTAAAAAATAGATATTATTATTATTATTATTTTAATTTCTGAATATCATAATATTACGAGTCTCTTATAACTTAAACTTAATATTAAGTTAGATTCAAATTTAAATGCCTATTTTAAATATAAATCTCAATTCCTATATTGATTAGAATTTATGTTTTCTTTTTTTCTTCCTATTTTTATCTAATTATACTTTTATTTTCTTTCAATTTTTTAATTAATCTTGACAAGTAATTAATTTTCAAATTTATTTAATTGCAAAAAGTTATTTGTTTTGAAAAATTCGAGGTGTTATAATTACTGTGAGCACTATAATTTGTCACAATTTTTTTATTAAATAAAAATAAAATGGACGCTTAATAAAATAAAATTTAAATAGATAACTTATTTAGTGAGAAACTTTCCTTATTTACACCTCATATTGAGGTTGATAAAAAAGTAGAGAGTTGGAAGGTGACATGTTTCCCTTCATTAAAAAAAAAATCATTTTTAGAAGGATGAATCATTATCCTTCTTAGTTTTCACCCTCCTTTCATCCCAAGTAACTTTCCTAACCCCTTAAGATAATAGACGAGTAATTGGTTTTAAAACTTTTCTCTTTTGGGTGTGTACAATCTTCAAAATACTATTAGGCGCCATGTGTTTGATTAGAGATTACACATTAAATATCATATTATTTGGAAAAACACATTCAAACATGAGCTAATATAGAATTATTTTGATACAACATAGGAAAATATAAAACCATTTAAAAAAATCATGAAATCATCATTTTTACATTCATCAAAATAATACAAATATTCTTTAAAAATATAAGAATGCTTGTATTCTTATCTTTTTTCAACTTTTTGAATTTTTTTATTCCAATCTTATGGTACTATTATCATTATTATAGTATTAACCATCAGCTATTTATAATAAATATTTTAGTTATAAAATATTATATTTTAAAATTTTATTTTCTTTAATTAAGCCCGAGAGAAATTAAAGTTTTTTTTAAGAATATGATATTTTGTTGTTTTATTTGATTCACTAATATCTACTCACCCCATTAAAAAAATAAATATTTTCTTTGACAAGCCGCCCAACATGGAGTATTTCTTTAATAGCCGTCTAAAATGAGAAGGCTCGAGAAGAATGAAGAAGAAAACATTGAGGAGGAGGAAATTCGAAAATCAAGAACGTAAAATGGATCGGGTTAATTTAAATGCGTACGTCTGATAAATGCAATCGTTTCATTCTTAGAAGGGAGCACGGATTTGGACATCTTTGCGTACCATTTCTTACAACTTAAATAAATTAGCATTTCCAAATTCTACACTCTCGTGGAGAAGTTAATTGCGTGCGCTATTGCTATCTCACTTTATCGAACGCGCTAAAATATATATTTGTTTCCAACTGCAGCAAGCAATAAAAGGTAGAACACCGTTCGGATCCGCTTCCTCCGCCCTCCAAACTCCCCCGCCTCCTCCTCCATTCCTCTCTCTCTCTCTCTCTCTCTCTCTCTCTCTCTCTCTCGTCTCCTTGTCGACTTCTGTTTTTGTCCTCCAAATCCCGGCGAAAACCCTAATCTCTAACCTCGCCTCAGCATCTCCTGGATCCATTGTCCCCATTCCGATTAGGGATCACCTCCGGGTTGCGGTTCTCTTTAGATCCCCAGCTGCCTCCTTCGGCACAAAACCCTAGTGCATCTTGCAATCCCTACTATCGTCCCCTGAGGTCTTGCCTCCAGCTCCAGGGGCCAAAAGGCGATTCCTTGAATCGGAGCTGTGCGCGCGGCGCGGCGAATTGAGCTCCGTGGAGGAGTTCGAGTGGATCGGGAGGGAGCTCAGCTGAGAGCGACTGGCAATGGAGGCTGTCGCGAGCTCGTCCTCCCAGGCTGCGGCGGCTGCTGTTGCCGCCGCCGCCGCCAAGAAGGAGTGGCGTGCGGTCTCCGAGCATTCGCTTCGGACAAATGGAATCGAGGTGGAAGGGGCGCGCTCCATTTCTGTTAATTTTACTGTTTCGTGTGTTCTTGGATTTGTTCCCATAACTGTTTGCTCGACTGCAGGACGCGGAGCATGGCAAACTGGGACAATCCGATGAGAGAACGATATATGAGGTATACATTTTCTTAGTGTTAGTTTCGAGCAAGAAAAAGTATTGTCAGATTTTTATATGTCCTAGGGGATTTCATCAACACTACTGTACGCCCAGATTAGAGAAAACAGAGTTAGATTTTACATGTTTTACTTTTTTGGATAAGGGGTACTGGTTGTCGAGGTAATGCATTCTTTTATTTTAAGGTACAGGAGGGAATGGAACCTTTGGACGTGGACTATTGTTCCATCACTATTAATGAAGGTGGCAGCGTGAGTGATGATACATTGCAGCAGAGACTGCAAGGTGTCGCCAGGCAGAGAGAAGCGTTACAACAAATGGAGATTGAGCTGAGAGCGCAAGCAATTGCCAGGTTGGAGATCTTGGAGATGCAGAATAGTCTTGAAGCACAGCTCAAAGAGCATTCTATTTCCACTTCCAAGCTCAAGGTTTCCATCTCCCTCAGTAAAATGAACATTGATGCTCCACGAAGTAAATTATTCTCTTTTACATTGGTGCATAAACCTTTGAAGTTGTTCTGGTCGTTGGACATTGTTTCTGCAGTGTTTGGACATTGTTGGCACTTCCTGCTGCAACATGTATATTATATTCTTGAATTCCTATATTCTATTGGTTTGAGGATGCATAATGAAATAAACTTTGTATGCATTCTGAAAAAAAACCTTGATACAGGCAACAAGTACAACAATGCCTTTGATTTGTGTCACACAGTTGTTTTTTTTTAAAGTGAAAAGGATGATTGCCATGTTTGCAATCATCCAACTTTATTGCTGTGGGCTAATATGTACAAGTTCATTGGTTTGTTACACAAGTTGAATAAAATTCATTCGATGCTTGTTCGCCAGTGTCGCATCATGTGATGTGCCATTAACATCATGTTCTCCACATAGCATTGTTCCCCTCTAAATATAGCCCCATTTCTGTGTGACCAGATTGACCATAGAATATGCTAGAGGTGTTGCACGTTGTTGTTTAGATACATATGTGATGTTTTGTTGTTGACATCCTCCACTCCTAAACGTCCTCCAAAACTCTGCACTCGAAGATATATCAACCCATTGACAACCAGCCTTAATCCACACTGTTTTCGCCATCGGGCATGTGAAAAATAAATGATCAAAGTCTTCAACTGCACTCTCACATAATACGCATGTAACGTCCATTGCTCGAGCCCATCGTGCTATATACGTCTTGGTCGGAAGCCGCTGTCGCCTACAAAGCCATGCAAAAAATTGTAAAAAATTTAATACGGAGAGGAACCTTTAGTTGCCATAAGATACTGCAATCAATTTGCATATTTCTATCTTCCAATTGATTCTCTCTATTGAGTAACTGGTACATTGTCTTGACCGAGAAGTAACCAGCATTCCATGTCCATGAATCTGGCCGGGACTCATCCGGCGCAAAGCCCTCAAGGCTCTCAAAGAGGAGCAGGAGATCCTCAATGCATTGATTTGAGAGAGATCCTATAAAATTAGGTGTTCATACCCCATTGGATAGCATAGATCCCGACCAGCAATCCGCCACCGTTGCTTGCCGATTTTTAGTTAATGCATACAGTCTTGGAAACTTCACCTTGAGAGGCTCTTCTGAGGCCCAGACATCCTCCCAGAAGAGAAATCTAGTTCCCGAGCCTAAAGATAATGTAAAGAACCTTTGAGTCACTGGAATAACAAATAGTACCGCCCTCCGAAAAGTAGATGAACCATGAGGTGTATCAACTTGAGTGTTCCATAAATCCACATGTCCATGACATGCAAGCATTAAAGATGACTAGAGATTCTCAGTTTGTACCGTGAGCTTGAATAACCATTTTGCCAATAGTGCCTCATTCATTTTTTGAAGGTCACGAATACCAAGACCAACCTCCAGCGTTGGTCGACGTACTGTTGACCAAGCCACTAGACAAACCCCTTTTCCACTGTTGCCAGTGTGTTTCCATTGGAATCTTCGACAGAGAGCATCGATTCGGTTTCTAACCCCATTTGGCATTCTAAAAACAGACATAGTAAACAGGAATTGCGGATAGCACTGCGCTGACAAGGACCAGCCTTCCACCTCTTGAAAGAAGTCGTGCTGACCATCCTTCCAGTCTTTTCTCTACCCATTCAATCACAGGGATCCAATCTCTTGATAGTAATGGTTTATCTGATAGTGGATAGCCGAGGTAAGGAAGAGGTAGATCACATGTGGCTGTTTCTAATGCCATATCTATCTGCCATGCTATTAATCATGCCGAATGGAACAAAAGATGACATTGAATGGTTGATGCATAATCCTGAGAAATCTCCAAATATATCAATGACTCTTCTCGCTGCCAACTCACACCCTTCTATGAAAAAGATAGTGTCATCCGTATATTGTAGCAGAGGAATCATAGTGCCTTGATTTGGATCTGGGGAAAAACCAGAAATAATGCCAACCTCGCATGCTGAAATAGCACACCTAGCTAATGCATCAGCTGCCAGCGTAAAAAGCATTGGGGCCAAAGGGCATCCTTGCCTGACTCTTGGCTGGGGTTGTATCCAACCACCCATAGGGCCACCATTGATGAGAGTTGTCATGGGAAAGCCACGACGTCGAAGGGAACTCCACAAGAAAGACCAATCTAGAGTGTCATACGCCTTGGAGAAGTTAACCTTCCATAAAAAGCCACATTTCTTCGTGTCTCCAAAAAGATATAATTTTTGAGGCCATGGAGAAACTCTCCATGATGGATCTGCCAGAAATAAATGCAGATTGAACAGGATGCACGAGAGAGCCTAGCACTGGATGCGACCTATTCGCTAGAACCTTGGCCACAAGAAGATAGATAGCGTTAGATAGTGCTATGGGTCTGAAATCCTCTACTCTTTCTGATGCAGACTTCTTTGGAATGAGGAAGAGGAAAAATTTATTCAATTTTTTGAAGCCGAAGTTTTCACTAGCAAATTCTTGAATAGCAGCCACTACATCTGGTCCAACCACAGGCTAGAATTCCTTAAAGAAAAAAATTGGGAAACCATCTGGCCCAGGAGCACCTTTGCCATTCAAGTCTCTCAATGCCCGAAGAATTTCTGCATCTGTGAAAGTCCGGACCAGCTCGGTTGCTTGTTCCTCGGACACCTGTGGCAAGTCCCGATCTTTCCAAATCCAGTCCCTAGGCGGTCGACGACGTGTGAAGCCTCGAAGATGTTCTACTATAACTGTCCCTACTTGCTCCCTCCCAACGTACTCCACATCACCAACTCTAATCCGATCGATGTGATTAGATCTGCATCGTCCATTAGCATACATATGGAAGAAATGCGTGTTTGAATCACCTTCTTTCAGCCATACATGTCTTGATCGTTGTCGCCATTGGATTTTAGCTTTGTAGTCCTCCTGTAGCACCACATTTTGAAGCATTTTCCTATGCTCTCTCTCTTCCTTAGACAATTCTCTGCTGTCCTCCAGGCAATCCAATGCTTGAATCTTGATTAAGGCGTCCGTTTTTTTGTTAGCTCGAGTTTCCTTGAGTTGCTTCTTATACTCTTGTAGCGTCGATCGTAGTTTTTCAAGTCTGCGAGCTAGAGTCCGAGTGGCTGAATCGGCTTCTGGGGTACTTCTCCACCATTTCTCTATTTTTGACCAAAATCCATCTTCTCGGAACCGAGCTTTCTCAAATTTGAAATATGATTTGTAACCTCTCGCCTCATTTGTTTGCCAAAGTAGTGGAGTATGGTCAGAGAAAGGCCTTTCTAAAGCTGTAACTCCAGCTAATGGAAAGGCTTCTGCAATCTCCACTGACCCTAGAAATCGGTCTAGCTTGGATCTTGCATTTGACGATGCTGTGCTTCTCCGTGTAAATCTGTAATTTGGAGTTGGAAAGTCAACCAAACCATGCTCATTGATGAAATCTTGAAAGACCTCAGTCCCATGATCACGATCTCTTCTTTGTGTGGGTCTATCTTCCAGCTCCAATGTAACATTGTAGTCACCTCCCAGCAGCCATGGTATGTTTGGAAAGTTTCTCCTCATTTGGCGAAGCTCGTTCCACAGCTCCAATTGGCGGGAGTGTGAGGATGGTTCGTATATGCATGAAAGGATTATTTGACTTCCGTCCAATTGCTGAGATAGGAGGATAAAAATTGAAAGGTTCCCTTGACTTCATCTACCAGTTTGAAGCGATCATCTCGCCATCCGACAATGCATCCACCTGCTCTTCCAACAGAAATCAGCGCCGAAAACCCTGTCAGTGTTGAGCCCCCAATTTGATGCCATACATGGTGATCAGTGAAGTCTAGTTTAGTTTCTTGTAACAAGACTACATCAACCCCCCAAGACAGCAGGTAGCTGCCTAATGTTGCCCTTCTGGTCCTATCTCCAAGGCCTTGAACATTCCATGTCACGATTTTCATTTGGATATATTATAATATAAGGATCACATTTTTTTGGATATAAACTGTACATATTATTTCTGGTTTGTCATGTTTTGTCATTCTTATTTCAAACTCATTGTGATGTCATAGGCTAACCATGATCGTACCATTCATTGTGGTTTACCAGATGCATTTCACTTAGTTCTCCTTGTGTAGAATCATGGATTTCCTGTTTTAATTCTTTTGAACCCCGCCATTCTTCCATTATCTTTGTTGTATTTTCGTCTTTGGTAATGTTTCGTGGTCCCTTCTATCCTGAAATATCCTCCAAAATCGGCTGCTATGATTTCATTTTTTTTCTTTTGAAGGATGATTTCATTCATGTTTTATAGCCGGTCCGCCTATGTTTTATAGCCGGTCCCAAGCCCGGATAAAGGAGGAGGGTTGTGTTAGGCTCCGACAGCCAGCATAAAATCCTGTAGAATCTCATGAACATGGATCAACGAATTGGCATCGTAAGATCCATGTAGCCGACCCCACCTAGTGGGATAAGGCTTTGTTGTTGTTGTTGTTGTTGATGATTTCATTCATGTTAATTTGATGCTGTGAATATTTCATGTGACTACTGGATAGTACTAATTGGCATCTCAGTTTTCAATGTTTCAGAGTTTAGTGCTATGCTTTGGGGCAACTAGTTATATTGTAATTCTTTTTTTAACTATTTCTTTCCAAAAAAAGTCACCCAACAATGACGTACAATTCCTCTAAATGAAAAAAAACCTATGGAATATGATAAACCTGTTTTCACTTTCGTTTTCTCTACCAGGTCGTGGTGGTGTTATTTTCTCCTTTATTGGCACTTCTGCGTGCAGCACTTATGGTATTAGATTGCCCAGTTCAATTGTTTTCTGTGATTCTATAACACTTCTATTGATTGGACAGGATCAATTGGGAGAAAGGGAAAAGCACATTCGAGATCTCAGGATGAAATTGGAAGACAAGGATAGGGAGCTACATGTTCTGAAGATTGATAGTGAAACAGTTCGTTTTAACTTTTATATTCAATTATTTTTGGCTTGGCATTTTGTTTTTGGCATCAAAATTTCAGATGATATGTCATTTTTATGTAGGCGTGGGCAAAAGAGGACCTTCTTAGGGAACAAAACAAAGAACTAGCTACTTTCAGGTATGATACTCTTTTACATCATAGAAAAGTCGGTATCGGTTGTAGTGTTTTGTCAATAGGTAGTGTTTGTTTTGTCAATAGAGAAATTATGCGCCGAAGAACAAACTGAGAAATTTAAGGCAACACAGAATTTTATTAGATGAGAACAGAAGAAGATTACAATTCAAATTACTTTCTGGTCGGACCCCTAGGGAGTTTATATAGGAATGATAGAAATTTCATATCGATTGGGACACCTATATCGTGATAAGAAAATAAATCAATTCCGAATCACATACAGAATACCCTGTAGTATTTTGACGAGACTCCCTAGTGCGAGGGTGCCTTTTACTTTGGAGTGTTTTGGGTGGGTAGGATTGAAGGCATTATTAACATGCTTTCTCGAAAGTAATTTCTTAATAATTTCTCTGTTTTTATATCATAAATGATCATGTCTCCTCTGCAGATCTAGCATTTTCCGTTTAATGAATGCTTTGGTGGAATTTAATAATTTTCCTTTGAGAGATGTATTTCGATAACTAATGGCATTAGTAATTTCTTAAATTCAAATTTTCATGTGATTTCTCCAATCTTTGATATTTAGTTCATTTTCATTTTTTTCTGAAAAACTTTCAACTATAAGGTAACATACAGGTCTTGACTCATGAGACATTATTTTATGTAATACATTTTTATTCACAGTCTTTGTTTTCACTCTCAAATTATGCCAGAATAGAATTATAGACATGCATCCAAACAACTCTGAAGCTGACTCCGTCTGCAATGTGCATGTTTGACTAGTCAATGTCAACATGATGTCCACGATTTGACATTATATTTACAAACAGTTCATTGCCAGAAAATGGTAACTAATGCGTAGTGAGGTTCTTTCTGCTAAGAATAATTCTTTATTATCTTTTTTTTATAAACATATTGATGGAGGAGAAATAAGATAATATTTTAGTAGTTATTGTTGTTATATTTATCTTTTTAGATTAGTTAGTATTGTTATCTTTTAAATTAGTTTAGATTTAATTGTAAAATGCCTATAAATAGGCATGAACTCTTTTGTTATTGATGGTTCAATCATTATCCAATTATTCCATAAACTTGTGTGGTTTTATTTTTTGGTGGATTCCGAGATTATCAAGCTATTGATGGTGCTTTGAACTATCAACCTCTTTCGGGATTTGTCCGAAAGTTGTAATCTCCTCCACTTTACGATCCCCCGCTGCGTCACATATGCTATAGCCCAATGCATTAATCATACATAATTTTCCCGACAACAGAGATTGCATTTGCCTTTCCTCCTGTAGTCATAATTTCTTATATTAGGGTCATTCTAATGGTTTCATTATTATTCTTTTTTTGAGAGAGAATGGTTTCATCATTATTGGCGAGTGAAGTCCTGATTTCTTTGCTGCATGCCAATGTGAAGACAAGTGATTTTCTTTTCTTTACCATTTTTTTTCTGAGGGATGTCTTGAAAATTTCTGTTGGATGTCTTGAGAGAGAAAATTTCTTTACCATGTTCATGACAACTCCGCCTATATTTTATAGCCGGTCCCAAGCCCGGATAAAGGAGGAGGGTTGTGTTAGGCCCCAACAGCCAGCGTAAAACTCTGTCGAATCTCATGAACATGGATCAACGAATATGTTACTAGTAGAGCGGAATGGCGTCGTATGATTCATATAGCCGACCCCACGTCGTGGGATAAGGCTCTGTTGTTGTTGTTGTTGTGTTGGATGTCTTGAAAATTTCTACTGGTTACTTATCTCCTTATCACGTTTTGCAGAAGAGAACATGATAATGCTGAAGCTGAAAGAGGACAGCATCTTAAACAAATCCATGACCTGCAAGAACATATTAGAGAGAAGGAGAGTCAGTTTCTTGCACTGGAGGAACAGGTTATTCTCCTAAGCTTTCCTTTTGTATCTGTTGGTAATCTTCATACCATATGATGAATGCATGTTATGAAGGATTAAGCCTTTCTTTTTCTTTTGCTTTTTGGGAGAAAATAAGTCTTTCTGCGCAACTCCTTTCTTATTTAAATGCAATTTCAGGACATGAACTTTCCTTTAAAGATGTGTATGCTACAAAAAAATGATCCTTTAACTGCTAGGCTACTTATACTTAGGATTGCTGGGAGAAACTAGTGGAGAATGGATAATTTTCTAATTGTTGACTTTCAGTTTGAGTTTTGAGGTTAGTATGCACTTGTTCTAGATGCATTACCTCTTTCAAATAACCTATGCAAGTTTCTCCTTTTCGATTTTTCTCTTTTCTATTGAGCATTCTTGTTTTTCTGTCAGAGAATTCTCTTAATCATGGTATGGGTTTAATTACCATTGTGAATTCTTACATAATCAAAGTCCATCTCTGTTTTCTATCTGCTTTCTGATCCTTATTTGAATGCTTTCTCTAAAGAAATTTGACAACAGATGTAGACTCAACATTGCCCATCGGTTTATACTTCTCAAAACATTCCCTTCAGTTATCCGATCTTGAGATTTTCAATTTAGAGGAAAAGATGATAATGCGGTGTCATGAAAACTTTTATACTTCAGGACTTATGTCCACTAATATTTTTTTTAAGGGGTGTCCACTAATATTTGGCATCACCAATTATAGACATCTTGTAGGTTTCATGTATTTATCAATGTTTCTTGATAATCCAATCATGTCTGAGTACTTCAATGGATCTTAGTTCTCCTTCAGTCAATTCAGGCCAAAAAATCCTAATGTTAGTTCAGCACTATGTCATGGCATGATCACCAGCCTCTGGTATGTTAGCACTATTTCCTCTCACCAGCTCACCTGAATACGAAATAAGATAGATATTATTTAATAGTAAAAATGCAAGAATCTTAAACACAAGCACTATTAATAATTTTTCAATTTGAGAGGACAAGCCTTCATAGAAATAGTACACATGGAGTGGACAGACTCCACATACATTTCAAAAGGTTGAAAATAAAGGGGAACATATTGTTGTTGTTTCCCCTCAATATATTCAATTTTTATGATTTTTCGGGCAACTGGAGGGTGCAACTCTCAACCTTGCCTACCTGATAGATGGACCTGGTCTGCTGGCGTCTTTCCTGTCCAGCAAGCTTATAACTTGTTGAACGCCAGCAATCGACCAACTGACCATGTATTGACTGCAAGCTGATTTGGCAGACATGGAGTCTGGTAAAAAATAAGATATTCGCTTGGTTACTACAGGTTTTTTTTGAGAAGGTACTACAGTGTTCTACACCCCTCTTAAAAAAATCTTGCAGACTTTGATGAACGCAAGAGGATGATACAGTGCATTTTTTGTGGGGCTGAAGAAGACATTAATAATCTATTTTTTGGTCCCCAGCAATCCTTTGTCTTCCCACCAAATTTTTACAATCTTGGCTATGGGACCATGTCAGAGAGGGTGAAAATTGCTGGTGAAGGAGAAGAGATCACAAAGGCATTGTTCCTTTTTGTCTTCCCACCAAATTTTACAATCTTGGCTATGGGACCATGTCAGAGAGGGTGAAAATTGCTGGTGAAGGAGAAGAGATCACAAAGGCATTGTTCCTTGAGGCATGTGACAAACTCTTTCCAGGAGCAGAGGCCTCCATATAACTCTGTGCCAACATTTGTTGGATATTTGAATTACTTGTACAATTCTTCAGCAATCATCGTACTGTTATAAGACCAGCAGTGTTATATAGTAGTGAATGTTGGGCTATGAAGGGACAACATGAACGTAAAGTGGGGGTAGCCGAAATGAGGATGTTGAGATGGATGTATGATCATACAAGATTAGATAAGGTTAGGAATGACCATATACGTGAACGAGTCGGAGTGGCTCCTATTAGTGAGAAAATGGTAGAGAATCGTTTGAGATGGTTTGGTCATGTTCAGAGAAGACCATTAGATGCGCCAGTAAGAAGAGTAGATCAAATAATCTGGAGTCCGATTAAAAGAGGGAGAGGGAGGCCAAGGCGGACACTTGGCGAACTAATAGAGCAAGATCTATTGGTGAATAATATACCGAAAGGTTTGGTTACTAATAGAGCGGAATGACGTCGTATGATCCATGTAGCCGACCCCACCTAGTGGGATAAGGCTTTGTTGTTGGTTTTGCTAGAAGCTAGAAGGAAAATAGTGGTTTGGGGAGAGAGAGGGGGGGGGGGTGGGATATTAGTTTTCAATGTCTCAAATGCAATGTGCGAAGATCGCTTCCTACCTTGTATTTTTATTATTCACCATAAATGTACATGTTTCTGCCTTTTGTTCGTGTAGACCTTTTTTTAATGTGCATGCTTTAGTCGGATAATTATAGTGATCATGAAATGACATCACTATAAATCCATGTTTTCAGCATAGAGTGGCACAGGAAGCCATTCTCTTTAAGGATGAACAATTGAGGGAAGCACAAGCTTGGATTCAACGTGTTCAAGAAATGGATGCTTTACAGTCATCCACAATACAGGCTGAGCTACGAGAGCGCACTGAGCAATTTAGTAAATATTGGATGGCACTGCAGCGACAGGTTGGATTTTGTGTTTCATATCTATGCTATTTTTTTTGGGAAGGTTTAATCTCGTGTACCCCTGAGCTGCAACAAGTCTCTTATTGTTCCTTTATTCATTAATTCTTTTCTGAGTGGTCTAACTTTGAATTCATCATCTTCATGCTTCAAATCTAGTATGTTATAATGGAGCGCCATCATATGCAAACCATACAGCAGCTTCAATTGGAATTGAATGAGGCAAGGAAATCCAATGGAGTACATACTGACAGTGGACAACTTACGAATGAGAGCACGACAGATTCTTCTTCATATAATCAAAACAATGGCAATCAGATTAATGTGAATGATGTAAAGTCACATGGTAGCTTGGTCTTTACATCTAATGGAATTGTGGACGCAGCTTCATTATATACTCCAGCTTCCAATCAAACTGCAAAGGTATCTTTCCATTCTGCAGAACATGCTATTGTTTTTCTTTTAATCTATCAGAAAATCAGTAACCATTGCTTCATAAATTTTCCTAAGATTGCATTAGAAAGTCTTGGTGGTACTGATGGAAATATGTGAAGTATTTGTCATTACCTTGGAAAATCTCTTTGAAGTGGAATTTTGTTTTTTATGAAAATAATTACTTTTCATTTATTCAAGATTATCATTTTTTCTTAGATAAAAGTCTTTGAATGATGCATATGCTACTTTAGAGCCACATTATGATTTTTCTAGAAGAAAGCAGTTATCCTTGATCATGCTAAAGTAACGATGTTGAGTTTTTTTTGTAGAAGTTAAGGATGATTAACCAAAGTTGTTAATCAACCATGTTGAGTTTAAGAACAAAACTGTTAGCTGTGTACCGATGGCAGAATAACGTACTAAAGTACCCCCCTTTGCCTCTCCCCATCTCTGCTTTCTAGCCAGAGTGTTCTCCTCTGGCTGGGAATGCAGGAGCAGCACGATAGGTTGGTCACTGAGTCGACAACGGTCGGGGATTCACAGGTCTGCTGGTCTGTGTGGTCGCCTGCACTTGGGGGCACAAATTCTAGCGAGTCGGACAGGGTTTCCATCATTCTATCTTGAGTCCCTCTGCACCTGCGATATGCTGAGGTGCTACCATCATAAGGCCTTTCGCAACCCTCTGCGATGTCGTGGTGCCAGCCATTGGAACTGCTGATATTGCCGATATTCGCGCTTCGATTTCGATCTTGCCTCATCGATGCATCCCTTCAGCGGTGCTCCTGCGTGCTGATGGTCGGATATACCGTGTCTCCATTGCCTGCACTGATGCTCCGAGTCGCCGAAAGTCGTGGTCGGAGATCGCTGCCAGCGGTGGCCCGGGACCGCTGACGGCTTCTCGATGGGGGTGGTGCTCGAGATCCCTGTCTCGACGCGTGGACTCCTCTGCAAAGTCCGAGGCGAATCCCTCTCTGGCTGTGGGAACCGAGGCACAGATGCCACGTGTCGTGGCAGCTTCACCTCGACCAGCTGAAGATATCACCTTGCAGATTTCTGCGAGTACTGAGGCACCTGCGCATGATCTGTGCGATTCTACCAGGCTGAATACAACGGCGCCCCAGCTGCAGTCCTCTAACACGTGCCTCACGGGAGATGAAGCATCTCCCTTGGCAATAAATGACAATTTCCTTCCTCTTTCTGCTACAACAAAGTCTGGTGGTGCTCATGGCTTCCGTAATGATGCAAAATCTTGTATTGCGGAGATGGTCCACTCCTCGGGAGCTGCGGGGCCCATGGCACCACCTTTGGAGTATGCCCCCACTGAGGACGTGGCCCGGTCTTCCTCAACAGCAGCGCTTGAGGCTCGGTCGACTGATGATCGCTCCGCCTTCCCTTCTGGACGGTCAGATGCGGTGGATCCCAAGGTGGCGGACCCTGAGGGGTTTAGGCACGTCCACCAACGCCATGGTGCTAGACCTGGCGCGTCTAGGCTTTTGGCGATGGGCCGGTCCAGCGCTTTCTTAGGTACTCACGGAGTGGTGTAAGACGAAGGACGGCAGTGGGCAGGGGCTCGCCTATCCACAAGGCGACTACGGCATCCTTAAGCCAACCTTGCAAGAAGAACGGCAACTCAATGGAGGATCAATGTGCAAATGATGGGGAAAAACTGATCGTAGGTCCAGGTCCACCTCCTGGCCTGACAGACGTAATGACTGCATTGGGGACAGGCGTGACGAATCAGAACACTAGACTTGTGAAGTCGGCCAGGAATTTTGTGCCACAGATGTAGCTGGTGATGTTGTGGTAGCCGCTGAAGCTGAGATATACGACCCAGACGAAGTTGCCTTGGTGGCTCGGGCTTGTGGTATCAAGCGAAAGCCTGTCCGTAATCCAATCGGTCATTAACCAGACGTCGCCCAAATGTAAGGGGCAATCTGGCTTCGTGGCTTTTGATTGACGTGCACTTTTGATTGATGGGCAAGGTGTGATGGTGGTTAATGATGCATGTTTTTTTATTTTGGTCTATGGGGCGTGGCTCTGCGTAGCCATTTTTTCGTTCTGAAGTAGTCTGTTGATGTTTTCATGTCCTGATTATGTGCCACAATATTTTTGGTGACCTCTCTATCAACTTACTGTAATCCCTATTATTATTAATGGAACTCCAGGATGGCTACCTTCTTGCTAGTCATCCTTTCTCGTTTTAAAAAAAAAGGTATTATATTACTTTATAAGATGTTGATTTAGTGGCGTGCCACTTTATATTTAACTTATCTGCTAGTTGATACAAAATCCTATGTGCCAGACTGAACATGTTCATGGCGTTTCAACTGTTCCATCATCTGTAATTGGTACGGGTACATTTCTGCCTGGTCAGATGACTGCATTGCATCCTTACGTAATGAATCCACAAGGGGTTCAACAGTCATTTGATGCAAACTCTCCTGTTCCTCAATCTCTTCAAAATCAATGGCAACTACAACAGATATTTGTAAATCACCTTAAAGACAATTGCAACAATGTGTATTAGTCTGATGCTGCATGACATAACATTTCATTGCTTTCTTGTGCTCTTAGACTACAGTGGAAGTTCCACAAGCTACTCAGGGCACATACCAGTCACCACAAAGTGAGAAGGATCTTACGAGAGCTGTTCCCCACTATGGGTTTGGGATATCAAGTGAAACTCAGATGGTCCACCATCTTAACTCTCATAGCAGTCAACAATCAAGATCTAGTTCTGCTGCCAATGGTTTAAACGGAGAAGTTCAGGTTATTCATAAAGAAAACTGAACTTTTTAGATCTGAAATTACAAACAGAAGGTTATGCTTATACAAACTTCTTGATGGATGCAGGTGTTCGACTCAATTGGTACAAACCACTCAGTACCCAACGAGCAACAGCAAACACTAACTATTAATTCTCTCCAGTCTGCACTAGAATTCAAACCTGCAGAGCAGAAGAATGAACTTAAGGTTTCTTTTCTCGTCATACTACCTTCCATATGATATTATTATCAAATGATAATATAATAATAAAAGTTAAACACTTATTTGAACAATTGGGCCATCAATCATATTAAATCAAATAGTTTGCTTTTCTATATTTTTGAAGAGAGTTTGCTTTTCTGTTATCTTCAGGATGACATCTTAATTTCTACAAACCATCCACATGAGCAAGTGCTTACTTCTGGGCAGCAATGGTCAACTCATGATGCCATTATGTCTTCAAGCCAAACTGTGAATTCCACTGGTCTGGTGGAAGGTGTTGTCAATGATGTCAAATTTCCTGAAGTGACTGTTACAAATGCTCAAGTGCCTAAAACATTGGTACCTGGAAAATCAATGGATCCTAACCTTTTGGATGAAAGGTCACTTTTAGCTTGCATTGTTCGTGCAATTCCCACTGGGTCGGATATGAAAATTAGAATCAGCACAACGGTGATTACAATTCTTAATGTTGATGCTTCTTGTCAATTTAAAATGATTTCATATTAACATTGGAAATTTTGTTCCCTTCAGCTACCAAACAGGCTTGCAAAAATGCTTGCACCACTTCACTGGCATGACTACAAGAAGCACTATGGAAAACTTGATGATTTTGTTGCTTATCATCCTGAGGTAGTAAAAAGTTTAGCATTCTTGCACATTTTAAAATGAACTTTTGATTATGGTTCTGACCTTGCAACTTCAGCTATTTGTAATTGAAGGGGACTTTATTCACCTTCGTGAAGGCGCACAAGAGATTGTTTCTGCAACTACAGCTGCTGCCAAAGTTGCTGCGGCCGCCGCAGCATCATCTGCCCCTTATTCATCATTGTTGCCATCTGTTGCTGTGACCCCTGTTGCTCAGATCAATCGGCAGAAAAGGCCACAATTATTGGAGTCCAGGGCTGTAAACAGTATTTCTTTGACGGAGGGCATTTCTGTGACTAGTTCTAGAGGCTCATGTGACATTCCACAGATTTCAAAAAGGCGGGACCAGCAACAAAATGGTGTGAGCTTTAATATCATTCAGGGAGTTGCATATATAGCTATCTCTGATAAACAAAATAATAACCAAGAAATTAATGCTTCGTCATCTGTGACCAAATCAGGCAATTCATCTATGCATCTGACAGTTGGGGAGACATCAACTCTCAACAATACAAGTTTATCCTCTTCACGTATCAAAGAATTGAGTAATGGGAAGCATTATTTTGAAGGAAAGCAGCAAATGAGGTACTTCTGATTCTTCTTGTCTTCTGTACAAGCAAGATACATTTTGATGTTAACTGAGAATGTTATTTGATACTAAAGCTTAAAAAAATGTTAATTGTACTGTTGATCTTTTGCAGTTCTTCTGGTGCTGGGCTGATCTCAAGGAGATGAGTAAGTCCAGGTTCCTCTGACTTTACAATGTTACACTTGTACTGTTAGATGTATTTGAAATATCTGGATATCAGGTTTCATTTGGAATTTACAAATCAATTTAATGTGGATGAGATAAAGCACATTTCTTGCATATGCCAATATTGATTCAAAATATTGTTGCTTAAAACACAAAATATCAATGTTTTAGTTATGGTGCATGCAATTAATGTAATCAAATCAGTGCGGGCATTCAAGATGATACATCACATATTTTCCTTTGAACTTCAGAGGAGATAGTAACTCTATGGCCAATATCTTTTGTATCTCCGTGTGAAGTTGATGTTAAAAATTTAAGGTATACCATTAACCCCTTGCACCTTAAAAAGATGGATATGCCCTTGCAAAGTCAAATCTTCTGATGGAGTCTTGCTGATCTTAAAATAATTATGCCTCCATCATCCTCCACTTTATCCAAATGTTTTAAACAACCCAGTGATTTGGAAGGGCGAGGAAAACTATCCAATATGCTCCTTTTCCTTTGGATTATTAGGGTTTATGGAATATTTTGAACATTCAAGGCTTCATACATCATAAATAGGATATTTTATGGATTATCCTCAAGATTGCCTTTTCAAGCCTTTATTCTGGAGGGACCTTATTAAGCCTTATGTACAATGTTAAACGACTTCCTCTATCCAAACTTTGCCTTTAGAGAGAGAAGAAATGTAACTATCAAATCAAGATTGTGCTTATGTCAGATGTAGGCTAGTGGGATAAGAGAAATGGATGCAGTGCTTATGAGTGATAGGTAGCTTGCATATGAATTAAATCCCTGTTGTTGCTGATGAGAAATTTATGTCAAATCAGAAAGCGAGTGGCATTTGAAACAGAGTGAAGAGAAATACAAGGAAATAACACATTGTTTTGGGTAATAAACGCAACACTCATTTGGTACTAACAATACCATGCCGATACCTTTCCAAATACAGGAACAAGTTTTAACAGAATTCCTAAAAAAAAAAGAGGTTTTAACAGAATTTGAACTGCATGACGTTGTTAAACTGAAAGTTTGGTATTGAAAGAAAATCGGCTTGTGCCAAATTTGAAAATCAATCGAAGTGGTCAACTTTATAAATAACATTTATCTGCTATTTTGAGTTTAATATTACTGGTAAATGACCAATCATGCCAACTTTATAAATTACTCATTCATAACAGTTTATTACTGGGATATTCTTTTTTTTACTCCCTCCAATATCTTCTGTTCCAAGTGACATGAACAACATATTGCAGGTTGCAGATTGCCATATTTGCTATTTATTGACGAGGTGAAGAATTGAAGAATTTTGTGATGCTGCCTCCGAGAAAAATGTATGTTGGACCATGAGGATGCTGTGTGGATCTTGATTCCTTTACATTTTCCATTGCAAGAATTTGCCTCGATAAAAAAATCATCCGTAAAATGAAAGCAAAAATAGAGCAAAATATTATCCTCTGAATTGGACTGTTACCTTCCTATTTCATGCGCGGAGTTTTTTCTTGATGAGCATATTGATGAAATGTTGGAATCGGCAGCATCGATTCTGCATAATTCTTAGTTGAACATTAAATTAAGGAAGAAAACTAAATGAAAAATTTAGATAAATTACACGAATAATCTTCTAACTTTGAATTATTTTTAAATCGGTCTTCAACTTTAATTTGTAATTAGAATGTTTGTCAATTTTGATTTTCTTGTACGATTAGTTTTTTTGATCGGTGATATTTGACCGGTGATAGTGGGTTTTTTAGTTGTCTTGTTTACTTGGCCGTCACGTGAAATTTTTTGTGACATTCATATCATATAAAAAAATAATATAAATAAATAATAACATAATATAAATATATAATAAAATAATATTAAAAATAAAAATGCCTTGGTCCCTTACATCCGCATGTTGCAGCTTCGATGTGCGGGAGATTCTAGCTCCGTCCTCGGCCTTGCACTCCGATGTCCTTCCTCGGCGGGCGTTCACAAGTGCGTCGGCACAGCAATCCACGGGAGAGAGCGTGCGCTAGAGAGGTGTGTCGATGTAGCGTCCTTCTTTCGCCGGTGAGAGCGTTTGAGGGAGGGAGGCGATGGTCCCCCTCTGGTCGAGCCCTTCGTCGCCGGCGAGCTCAACTAGAGGGGTGATGCCCCCTTCCTGACCGCAAGGGAGAAAGGGTGGCGTCGGCCCCTCTTTCCTCTCTCTTGCGCTCATCGGTGCTTCTCGCGCGCGTGGGAGAGAGAGGGAGGGGTGTGATGATCCCCTCTGATCGAGTTTGCACGTGCTCGTCGGCGTGAGAGAGAGGAGAGGGGGGTGTTGCCCCTCCTCCCCCTCTGCAACTCGTTCAACGGGGGGCCAATGCATCCCTTCCTCTCTCTCGTGTTGGCGAGTGCAAGAGAGGGAAAAGGGGGTCGGTGCCTCCTTTCTCCCTCGTCGTTGGCCCTCCTTTTCTGTCTCGTGCGCTCGCCATCGTGAGAAGTTCCTCTCGCGCGCGCAGGAGAGAGAGAGAGAGAGGGAGAGAGGGGGGGGGGGGGGGGGGGGGGCGATGGCCCCCCTCAGGTCGAGCCCTTCGGCGTCGACGAGATCGACGTAGAGGGGGGCCATCGGCCCCCTCCCTCTCTCTTTTGCGTGCTCTCGTTGGCGAGAGAAGAAAGGGGCACGTCGGCCCCCCTATGCTGGCTTTGACGATTTCGACCAAGACATTTTTTATTTTTAATATTATTTTATTATATATTTATATTATGTTTTACATGACGCAGATGTATGAGAAAATTTCACGTGGCGGCTATATAAGCGAGACAACCGGAAATTTATTATCATCGATCAAGAGGACTAATCGTGCATGAAAATTAAAGTTGATAGATGTTCTAGTTACAAATTGAAGTTGGGAGATTGATTTGAAAACGACTCAAAGTTGATGGACTGTTCGTGTAATTACCTGAAAAACTTAGAGACTATGAAGTATTAAGACTATGAAGTGTAAAGTTGAATTTGAGTTACTAGAATGCAATTTGATCTCTACGAAAGAAATTAGAGTTTATGAGGTTTAAATTTTTAATTTAAAATTTTCATTCGCCCTAACCTTTGAAATTTGGTTAAATTGGTTCGAACCATGGTTGGATTATCTGTATCCAAATGTAACTTTATTTGCGTATTACCATGCATCTTTGAATTTTCTATTATGTTCTGTAAAATTCATGGACTTAATGACGGCGGTTTAAAACAATACACAAAGAAAATCCACTCAATCTATAATTAAAAAAAGAGTATTGGATGGTTAATAATTTGTATCTATCTTTTTTGTTAACAATGAAATAAAAGGGAACTCAACTTGCAATAATACCTACACAATAAATTAACTTACTATATTAAAAATATATAAATATTATGATATTTGTCAAAAACATCATTCGCTATCAAAATACCATACTACTAGTCTAAAATCTAGGAGCCATTCGAGTTCACCTCTACGCAAAGGCTATGTTTGGTTCGAGAATTTTGAGAAAAAGGTAGTTTTCGGAAACTAATCGATTAGATAGAAAAAATTTAAGTTGATGTTTGGATGAAAAAAATGTAATGATGAGAATTTAAAAAATTGATTTGATAGATAAATTTTAGTGGGTGTTTGGATAAAAAGTAAAAAGTAAAAATATATTTTATTATTTTAAGAAGATTATTTTTATATTATTAATTATACAATATTTTTATAATAAGCAAATTAGATAGAAGAAAAAAATAAGATAAACTAATTAATAAGTAAAAATAAAATATAAAAAAAATCAACATCATATTTATAT
Organism: Pontederia crassipes; assembly: GCA_030549335.1. Taxonomy (NCBI): domain Eukaryota; kingdom Viridiplantae; phylum Streptophyta; class Magnoliopsida; order Commelinales; family Pontederiaceae; genus Pontederia; species Pontederia crassipes. The sequence goes on from JAUKPH010000017.1 coordinate 12,077,378, forward strand.
AAAATAATTATATAATTATAACTTATTTAGAATATCATAATTAATAAATTATTTATGTTATGCTAATATTATTAATAATTGTTGTAATATCATACTAGTTAATTTTTATTATGATATATGATAAGTAAAATAAATAAAAATATGTACGTCAACATTTAAATAAAAGGTATATTTTTCATAATAAATAATAATGGAAATTTTTATTTTATTATAACACTAATTAAATTGTAATAAATAATAAATGTACTTTTTTTGTTATTAGACATAAATAAATCATAAATTTATGATAATATATAATATATGCATAGAATATATAATATATAACATATAGTATATGCATTTATTATTATTATTAAATAATAGGTAATAGGTCTAAAAGTAGCTACTTTTAGACCTATGAAAAAATAAAAAAAAGTCGACCGTTAGCAAGAACTTACCAGCAAAAACTTTTAAAGTTTTCGTCACACATACAGAATTTGGACAAGTTCTGCCATTCAAACGCAGTCAAAATGTGCATCTAACGATCCTTAGTATTCCTAACTCATCGTCCTGCCCTCTTGGCATGCATACGATGCTCAGGTCATCAATCACTTTGGCTAAAAGAGAGCGAGCAACCAATGTCGTCGCCCCGAAGGCTGAACTTTTCATCTTCCGGCCGCTTGCTTTCACTCGCAGGCGCCATCTGCGACTTCCGACCAGCGCTGCTGCCGCACCACCGTCTCCCTAGAGGCACGGCTGAAGCCGAGAGAGCCTTTTGGACGAGGGCGGGTGTTGTTGAATTGCTGGAATATGCAGCTGATGGAGCTCAAATCTTGCGCCAACGAGATCTTGCATTAACATGAAGAGTTACATAATTTATTAGGGTTCTTTAATTTATTAAATTCTGTACACAATAATGTCCTTTTTTTTCCTTTTATTATAGGAGAAAAAAGAAAATGAAGAATGGAGAAAGGATAGAGGTGGTTGATGCATGGAATTATATATATAAGAATTTAGTCATAATGTGAAATTTAATAAATATTAATTAAGAATTCATTTATATGTAACTACTCAGTATTATAAATTAAAAAATAGTGTAATATAAAGAATTAAATGTAATTTGTGAACATTTAAACATGTCGTTAAAGATTTAATACACAAATTGATAATGAGAATATCAAGTGTTGGTATAAATATTGTAATACATTAATATGATATTTAATAATAGTAATGTAAAGCGTTGGTAAATAACATTAAATGGTATAATAAATTAAATATGATATTGTGATAATACTTATAAAAACTATAAATTAGGAAAAATAAAAAATAGAAAGAATTGTGAATGGTCATGAAATCGTTGACCGCTCAACAAAAAGCATGTCGATTTTGATTGGTCTCTTTCATTTGTCGCACAGTCCGCAAATTCATATTGACTTTGTTCATTACAGCGTTGCATGATACATATGTAATACATATATAAAAAAAACTAATAGGTAGAGGAGGGAGGAAGAGAGAGAACTGATGGGAAAATTCGAGAACATGAAGAGAAGATCGTAGAGAGATTGCAAGAAAATTAGAGAAGACACACGATTTATTCAGGTTCATTTTTGAGATTAAGGTTACGTCCTGTAAAAAGTTTTCACTATATCATTTTGATTACAGCCGCCACACAGATTACACTTAAAAATAAATTATATATAAGCCTCTCCAAATCGAGTTTAAAACTCAAATAAAATAGAAAGAAAACCTAATTCGAACCACACGAGCCGATTAAACAAAAGTCCAAACCCGTTTAAATTTCAGAGGCGCTGCCCTCGAACCCCTGCGAGCGGGCCGCCGTCAGGGAGCGGAGCCCCTCAAACCCTTCATTTTGTTCGCACCCTTCATTTTGTTCGCACGCCAACATCACATATAATTGAATAATACTCATATTCTCCTAAGCTCACGTGGACGAATTCGTTATAAAAAATAAAGGGCCCTAAAATATTCATCAACTCCAACAAAAACTTCTCTCCATGCATTCAAAGAGGGGCAGAAATAATTCACAAACGAAAAGACAAAAAGAAAAACATCATGGCACATAAGGAAAATTGCAGTTAGCATCGGCTGATAAAAGCAATACATTAATGTTCGGAGAGATGCAGCAACGGGTGGCCTCCGGGGTTGACTCGCCCGTAGCCCGACCTAATGTACATCACCACGCCGAGTCCTTCGTCCTTCTCCGAAGCCACTTTGTTGAGCCCGACGGCAAGGCCGCCGGCAGGCAGCACCCCTGCTCCGGCGTCACTGCTCGCAGCGTCTCCATATTGTGTAGTCCTTGAGCGCTGGTTGTCTCCCGGCAAGTCCATTTTCAATGAGTCGGTGAAGCAAGAATGAAAGGAACGATGAAAAGAATTGAACTTTCATGGCTTGTTTCTTGGAGTGTCGCCAAAAGAGGCAAATGGTGCTTGCGGTCGATCCTAGTGTCACCAAGTATGACGCAACTATGAAGGGTGCTTCCAAACTCTGCCCTCCATTTCAAAAGGACTCCATCCTCAGTTCCGACATCTCCAGCAGATAGCTCAATCTTTCGGCTGAGGACGTGCGTGAAGTTCTTGAGGATCTCTGCAGGAGAGTTGTGGCAGCAGGGGCTTGTTGGCACCATTTGCATTCTGGAGACGATGGAAAGGTTTGAGGATGGCAAAAATCATGAGCTTGAGAAGGTGCGAGAAGATATTTGAATCATGATACAAACATCACTTAAAAAGCAGCCCAATTGTCAGATTATACCAATAGTGTAGACCATTCAGAACTGGAACTGGCATCAAAGGGAGGAATCAGGCATCTTGGCGTTTCTCTTCAGGCATAGCATCGAATTTTTTCTTGTGACCTGCCACAACATATTAACTAATACACACCAAAGAGATGAGACAGAACACGGCATAACTCGGTTGCTTTGTGCCCTGTCATGCTTTAGCAAGCATGAGACCTGTCACCAGCTCGTCATCAACTGGAAGCCTGCAGAACTCTGATTGCACTAAATTTTGCTGGTGCAGTTGATGACAAATTGTCGTTGATCAACTGGAAGCCTGCAGAACTCTGATTGCACTAAATTTTGCTGGTGCAGTTGATGACAAATTGTCGTTGATCAACTGGAAGCCTGCATAACTCTGATTGCACCAAATTATGGCATATTATTGCACCAAATTTTGATGGTCCGATCATGTGAACAGTTTCAATTTGCTGACCATCTGCGGAGAAGAATATAACAGCATTAGAGATCCAATTAAAACATAAATATGCATTGACAAATTTGCTATGTAAATAAAATCACTTATTACAATATTGTTAACATCTCATGATAAAAGTATATAAACAATATGAAAGAGATACAGGAGAAAATGCTGTTCTATCAGCTGACGCAGTTGCAAGATGGTTATCTACAGGAGAAAATGCTACATGTAACGACCTCAAAATTGGGCCATAATTTAAAATTTTTGCCGAACTCTAGACGGCGCTACTTTAATTTTGACCTAATTTCATAAAAACTTTTGCAGCGAAAATATAATCATATATAAACATAAAACATCAATATCATAACAGCGGAAGACTTTAACATAATTAAATTCCAAGATACATAAATTAATCCATCGGCCTAATAAATTCTAATGTATACCCAATGGAGGGTTCATCATACATAAATGAGTACAAGTGGAGTACATGACTCAATAAGGCCCATAAGCCATACATAAAACACTCTTAACGGTGTTCATCATCATGACATAAAAGAAATAAATAACTTGGGCCGTAGCTCGACAGACCCATGTACAACGTCGTCGTCAAGAGGCTCTCGCCGCCGAACCTAAACCTCCTCCATACCTGCACGGATCCATGAGGTGCAGGAGATTTCTCCTGTTAGAGTATGTCGAGGCCCATGCATGCTATGATCTTATAACATGATTCTATATGTCATGACATATGCATTTCATCATCATAAAACATAAGTCATATGCATGCTATGTGCTACTTATGCATACTATATGACATGTGAGCATATCATCATGACAAGATAATATAACATGTAATATCATAATCTTAGATCATGCATATCATAAATTATCATCATACTTATCCTTATGCTATTGCATATCATGATAATATCTTACTTTACTTGATCATTTTTATTCATGACATCATATGATGTGACAAGTGGACATTCACATTGCATTCTCATAGGTGCACACTTCTTCATACATCTTTATCATCTTTACCTTTACGTCCCAAGTCATTCATCATTCATCTTTCATCTTTACTTAGATAATTTTTTTATTTTATCGATTGAGAAGGATGGTGGCGCATAGATCATAACCCTCATCCATAGGTGAGGTCATAACTCTCTCCTGTAGGAGAGGTCATTACCCTCATTCGTCAATGAGGTCATTACCCTCATTCGCCAATGAGGTCTTCCCCCACCCGTCGGTGGAATCTTACATATAGGGTACCGATTGATCCCGAGTCATAAAAATGCCACACCTTCATCAATCCGTCTTTTAATCATGTTCATCAATACATCTAATCATTCAATACATGTTGCATATTTTAACCCTATTTAAGGTCATAATAACTTCAAATCATGCTAAGTGTGGACATTCAAACATAACCAATCATCCTCCAGAAACGGATGACCGTTTTGGGTAACGGTCGACCTCTGGTCCTATATCGGTCGACCGTTATGGTTCTGTCGGACGATCGAAATGGGCGTTCGGCTCGTCCGCTAATCAGAGAATGCGATGACTCTCAGAATCAGACGATCGCTCGTATATCGGTCGACCATTATGGATCTTTCGGATGACCGAAATTGGACTTCTGTTCGTCCGCTAATCACAGAATGTTTCAGCTATTTTGGCCATACATATCGGACGACCGTTTTGTGTATCGATCACCGGTACTTGACTTTTCGGACGACCGAATCGAAGTGTTCGGATGATCGTTAATCACAGAATGTGTCGAATATTTCGACCACCCATATCGGACGACCGTTAGAAAATCGGTCGACCGCTATATGTCTTTCGGATGTCCGAAATAAGGTCTTCGGACGATCGTTAATCACAGAATGGACCGATATAGAATCGATCGTCCGTTCTGGAATGGCAGACACCCGATTTTACAAAGTTTCCTTCCCAAATATTTTATACATTAACATATTGAACCAATCTTAACTTCCAAACATCATATAGGATACTTATTCACATTCTTAGCATTCTAATAATGAAACATAATGAGATTTCCACATAAGACATTCAACATGCTAATCACACTTATAAATTGTACATAAGTTTTACAAGATCTCATAATGAGCTAATATAAATGATAATGAATATCATAATCTTAAACATGATTAGCAATATGACAATAAATATGGTAACAATACATGAAACATCTTGCATTTAAATCATGATTAGCAATAATATAGTAATTAATGAAACATGAAGTAAGAAATGTATAATCCCTAATTCATTTATCCACACAACATACATCATTAAGGGGTGATTAGGGTAAGTGGATTCCCTCAAATATACCTTGATTAGCAAAGCCTAAATCCTAACTTCTTTTTTTCTTCCTCTAACTCCCTCTTGCTGTCCACATGGAGAGAAGAGCTTAACACTAAGCTAATGACTAAAAAAGAGCTTACTATTACTAAGTAAGAGATTAGGAGTGATGAGAAAAGAAAACCAACGACTCGAGCCACTGTAGCACTCTATTTCCCTTTGATGCTGACCGTATCGAGCTTGGAAGAGAATAGGTAGCTTGGGGGTGGTTTTGGTGTTACTTATCGGCAGATAAGTGGGGGGAGAGAGGTTGGATGGGTGACATTCTTTTATATGTTGGGTAAAAGGGTGTATGGGCTGGGTTGGTGCGGCTGGCCTTTTTGCCTTTTTCTTTTCTTTTGTTTTTTTTTTGATTTACGTATAGGATATTACAGGCACGCGAAGGCGGTGTACTGCGAAGACCCTCAAATTTTACAATCTCGGCTGTGGGACCATGCCAGAGAGGGTGAAAATTGCTGTTGGAGGAGAAGAGATCACAAAGGCATTGTTCCTTGAGTCATGTGACAAACTCTTTTCAGGAGCAGAGGCCTCCATGCATGTAAACTGTGTGCCAACATTTGTTGGATATTTGAATTATTTGTACAACTAGAGAACGTAATCGCCTCGCGATTGAAAGTATCTTTTAATATTTATTTATCGATTATTGATGAATTTTTATAGCAACAAATCCAGAATTGTATTTGAAAATATCTCATGCTTCTAGAACGGCAAAATTCGAAAAGAAGGGAAAAAAATACAATAACACTCATTCTCATCCCTTCAGCCTTGTACACACCTAATTAATTAGTTACTTTATAGGTTAATTATCAATGATGTTTATAGTTTATAGGAAGAGATAATTGCAAAAGATTGGACAACTGTTACATCAATTTTGGACACAATGAGAAAGTTTAATACTATTGGCGTTTCATTTTTTTTTTGTGTTGAACATGCGCGCCCGTTATGGGCCATCGTGCATGGCCCAACTGCATGCGCAGTTGTTTTAACTGCACGTCAGCGGTTATTGCCTTAACATATGAATTCGAGATGTTCATATGAGATAGAGCATGATGCCTGGACAAATGTGCTACGCTGCTGTGCGAGGTACTCTGTCGAGGCAGTCCAACGAAAGTCCCATGTGCGCCATAGGCCACTCCAAGTGCAATCGGTGTCAGTGCATTTCAACGTCGTTCGTCAACGAATTAAGATTCCGACGATATATCCGAGATAATTTGGATTGTAAATATTGTGATCCTTTTTCATTCGCGATTAGAATTCCGACGATGAGTTCGAAACAGTGTAGAAAAGCATCGACAATCCATTCTTCCACTGCTAGATATTTTTAAATATTTCTATTATATTTATTACAAATTCCTTCAATTTGTATTAGAGTCGAAATGACTTTTCTCGTTTATTTTTTGGACTATGCAATTTTTACACCTTCGATTATAGGACCATAATCAAAGTATGAAATATTTTTTGTACAAATTTGCCCTGAATTATTGTATACTCATTTTAATTATTTTTCCAAATTTCAAAAAACATTCGTCACTATTCAGAAATAAAAAAAAAAGAAAAAAATGGTGCGACTGAGTGCGCATGCACGCCACCACAAACGCGACGCGTGCGGGGGCTTCGGCCCGTTGCACATCGCCGCCTGATTCGGCTTGTGGCCATGGCCCGCTGCGTGGCGTTGTCTGGCTCGACACACGCAAGCAACGGCCTGCTGCGCAGGCTGCACCATACGCGCGAACCAGTGGCATGCTGCGCGATTTGGTTGGCAGTGGTCGAATTGAACAATTATTATTATTATTATTATTTTAAAAATTAGATTTAGAACAAACTCGAGAAAATATAGAAAAATGAGAAATATGTATTTTTTTACCTCAGAAAATTCTGAATTTTTTTTTGATAAATGTGTGATATATTTTTGACATACTTTTCTGCATTTTTTGTTATGATACATTTTATATGTTTTTATGTCATAATATATATATATATATATATATATATATATATGAAAAATTAAATTATTTCTATTTTATGCACATTATTAAGTTAAAAAATTATGAATAATTTTTTGAAAATTTCAGAATGTTTAATATGCGTATTGTTTTACTTGTGCATATGAATTTTCATATTATGCCATGTTACTATGTGTAATTAATAGTAATTGATATTCTTATAAATTATCATGTCAGATTTAATTCTAAGTATGAGTGATATGCACTTAGTTAGTTTTAATACAAAATAATCAGATTATGTTTGATTATGAAATTTTTGTATTTTTGAATAATTATGTGGTGAATTAATATGAAATGGAAATTGTTTTATAAAAGAAGTGATCATGTAACATTAATTAAGAAAGTTTTAGACTAAATTTTCTGAATATTGTATGACATTTGTTTTATGCATATTAATGGTATTATGCATATTTATTAGTACATGAAATAGTTTTATTTTGTCATGCATTACATATGATTATGAATTTAAGTAAAATTCTTTCATATGTGTTATTACATGATATGTTATAAGTGTAGTATGTCACACTTAAATTGAATTTCCATATGAATTAGATATTCATTCACACAATTATGTTGTATTTACTTAAAGTGTATTTAAGTGTGACACTTATGTAAATTGACATGATAATAAAAATTTGCACATTATTAGTTCATTATGTGAATTGGACTATATATATAAAAAAGAATCTATTTTCTTTATGAAATAACATGTACATATATGAAATTATGTTACATATTTGAATATGTGAGTAGTTAATTCACATAGTTATGTTAAAATTATGCACAAACTATTTTTTGTCACATTTTTTTCATGTGAAATATGCACATAAATTATGACAAATTAATTTTCTTTATGAAAAGAAATATGTGCATATGTGTTTTTTATTACACATGAAATGAATTGCATGATTTTATGCGATGAAAATTTATGCAAAAAAATTAATTAATTAGCAAGACATGCATGATGTGAATTTATGTACATGATTGAGATTTATGTGACATAAATATAGAGTTAGACATGTGATAATAATTATGTGATTATTTGTATGTCTACTATCATGGTAATGTTAATTATATGAGTTTGATAAATAATATTCATTTATATGTAAATGAATTGTATGATTATTTGGGTGCATAATATATATCCATATATGTGATTTATGCAATGTTTGCTTTGAATGCATAAATGTCTGTGAATTATGAATGTGACATATTTCATAAAACTTAGAATATAAGTTTTGATATTATGAAACATGAGTAGTTCAAATAGAACTAAAACATCTAATTTGTATGATGGTCATGATAATAATTTTTGTTGAGTGGTGTGTGATATGTGCATGTCTAGGAAAGTACTGAAAAGTGACTGTTAGTGAAAAATTGAGTACTCTCTTACTCTTTGGACTTATCTGGTGTACTATTAATGAAATCTCCAAGAATTATTATGTTTACATGACGTGACGATATTTTTCAATTATTGTGGTGATAAGGCGAAGGGGTGATGGTAATCTAATTAGCACCTTACAAATGTATGGAAGAGCTCCCATCACAGAATCCTGATTGTCTGGCCACATTTTTTGAAAATGGTATGTTAATCACATCATATATTTTTTAGATGATTTTGAATATTTATTTTTTAAAATGATTAGAATACTATACCTTGACGCAACATATTATTTTTAATGAATGGTAATTATTTTTTTGGATAGTGGGATGAGTGAGAGCATAGCGACCATCTCGATGTCATTGCCTTAAAAAAATATTATTTTGTCATTATTTATAAATATATGCGATAAGAAGACGTGCAAAAACTAACTCATTTCCCTTATGTAAATTTGACCATACATAAATGACAAAAAAGTCAAACGGAATATGTAAAAAGTGATACGTGGCAAAAGATGATCTCCGTCGAGCAAGATCACTACCACGATTCTCCCGATTTTGATGTAACGATGTCATAAAAAAATAATAACTATTACATAAGTTTTTCTTCAACAGATATATTGTGTATTTGTCTGTGATGATAAACTTGACAACTGAGTTAGAAAATCTTGATCATATTTTTTAGAATGACCACGTGATACTTACTTATTTGTAATAAGTATAATAAGCTTGTGCACATATTTGATGTTTAGTGAAAATATCAAATATTTTGACATTTATTTGAAGAACGTGTATTGTCTTCAACTATGGCATATGTCGTCCATGTCAAAATAAGAAAATTGCTGCAAGTTTTCGACAAAAATCATAGTCCAGTGAATTATGTATAGATACTAAGAAGGGCTAACGCTACTCGCATCGATGTGAGGAGCATAATGGAAAAATTAATATAAGCAAAATGAAGTGCTACACTTGTGGCCAATATGATAATTTTCGCTCATGATTGCAAAGTCGAAAATAAATTGATATAATCATATGGTAGTTTTGTTTAATGATAATGTTATTTCGTTGTTGAAACTTGTCCTTTGTGGACTGTAGATTCTTAAAACAACTTATCATACAATTAAAGAATAATGAATTTTTTATATGACTTAGCCTAGAGGTCCAAGGGAGTAGTTGGAAACAATATGAAAGTGGGAGTTTAAAGATTATGCCTTGCAAAATTTTCTTTTGCAATAGATGAATTTTTTTTCTCATTGTTCAACTATACCACTATTTTAAAGTGGATATATGTTTATAGTATCTATATTTGTTATTTGGACAAGCGTACCTGTGTATTCATGTTTATCATTAAATTTCTTATTTAATGAAATTCCTTTACGAGAATTTTCTGAAAATGATTTCTATGTCTTGATTACTTTAAGTATTCAAGTTGAATATTTATGTCATATGTGACATAAATAAGTGTGCCAAAAGTTTTGACTGGTCAATTTGTGACATTTTTTAGGCAATATAAATATAAACTAGCTCGAGAAATATACTTTCTCGCTAAAATTATTTTACCTATTTTTGTGACAATGTCTAATTAACAAGAAAATATGAAAATTATTTATGAACAGAAAATTACGATGATCCATTTGTATTGAACGTCTAAAGTTCTATATGATTTCTTTCATCAATTTTTTCACATTATAAATCATACATATGATTTATATAAGTTGGTAACATGAATTATTTTATACAAATTCATGAACTTAGATGGATATTCAATTATGATCGTAAGATTAATGCCTTGCTGACTAAATTGATCATGCAACATGGTTGAGACTTATTCAAATAGTTTAGTGATGAAAATGATATAGTTATACGACTAACTATATTTTGCACTTATAAGTGTTGCGAATACGATGAAACCATGAGCTACTTGAATGTGTGGCGCAAATAAATTTCCAATGTTAATGAAATATCAAGTAGAGTTCTGACATTCATGTATATATTTTTTTGGCTGAACGAGATTAAGTATCATCTTCACTTTAGAAATTGAAGATTCAGAGTTGACAATATATGCAGCTTGATTTGTGGTTTGTCCATATTCTCTTCCCACATCTCACTCCGAGTGGGAGTAAGTCACAGTCAACTCACGATTAATGTTCATTTATTGAAACATATGAGTTGTGTTTCACTTTGTCAATGTCAAATAACCAATATTTTTAAAACCGGACCGGTGATCGAACCGGTCGGCCAACTGGGTCATGGCTCAATCAGTTCAATCGAGTCCGACCGGATTGAACCGAATTTTTATTAAAATAATATTATTTGTATTACTTCAAGAAAATATATTATAAATTAAAGTATAAAAGGTAATAAGTAATAAAATAAAAAGCATTTATCATCATTTTAAATTAATCAAATAGTAGAAAATTATTTTTATTTTATTTGAATCTTTCTTTATACTATTTTCCCATGTGTTAGTATTATCTATTTCCTTTTTGACGATCATCCTATCAAATTTATTATATTATTCATGTTTCAATTTTTAATATAAATTATTTATAATGAATTAAATTTTATCATCTTATGACAATTTTCTCCTTTATTTAAAATTGACTTTATTATTACCTTCTTATCTTTTATTTTCAAATTAAAATGTAACTTCCTTATTACTAATATCCTTTTTTACATTCATTCTATAAAATCTAATCCCTTATTTTTCTCCTCCTATCAAATCTAATACCTTATTTTTCTCATTTTCATATTCTTCCATCATTAATACTATAATATACTTTTCTTTTTTCTATTTGTTTTCCATTATTTTAACCTTTTTTACTCTTTCTGAAAAAAACCGAATTGAACCGATTTTTTGGTTCAATCCGATTTTATCCGGATTGACCCGGTTCAATCCGATTTTTTGTCAATACGATTTTTAATACTAAACCGGATCGGACTGATGGCCTGTTCACGATTGAACCGGTCGGATCGGCCGATCCGGTCCAGTTTTAAAAACACTACAAATAACTATATGAAATAAACATGAAGGCTCTCTCAGTCTAGATAAGGAAAATGGATTAATGCAAAGAGTTAGAGTCTAAAGAAGTAAATCAAGTCAGAGACTTGTTAAATCATCCATCTGTCGAAAGATAAGTGTTCAAAATAAATCGATACGATGATAAAGATTTAAAAGTGACAAAAAATAAGAGTCGCAAAAGGAGTGCCGACTAAAGAGAAATTATTATATTTTTCTCTCATTCATCATAAGTCTAGCTATTATTTCACATATGTATTAGATGAAAATTATATAAAGCTATTTTAATGCTTAAATGTAAAAGTGTTGAGTGCGATATGTAATTTGCGACAATTCATTTATGAATTTAGTATTCATCTAAATAATGATATACGTATCATTATGTGTATATCCATTTTTTATGGATAAAGATGTCATCATGACATTATATGTGAAATAACTTTGTGTATAGCTAAAAGTAATAAGAATTTCTTCTATTAATGAAGAACTTAATGTATTTCTATAGAAATGACATAGGTGAGACCGTTATTCACACCGGGTGTGAAAATTAAATAAGAACTGTTCAAGTAAATTTATTGCTTTGTAACAAGAGTCGTTTGTTATAAAGATGAATTGAACATTCTACGAGAAACTGTACACTCACATGTACCCTTATTAAAATAGATAATTTTGAATCCCATGACTTTCTATATGACTCTATGGCGGCGTTTGGTTGGGAATATTTTGCGAGAACATCGCGAAATGTTCCCAAACAGCCATCGTGACGGGAACAAATACGTGACTTTGGCCAAAACATTTTACGAAATGTTCTTGCCTTCGGCAAAGGCAAGAACTTTTTCTCTTTTTTTTTCTTCATGTCTGGGCAGCCGCAATTTTTTACTTTGACCTTTTTTTCATCCATTTTTTAATTATCGTGTAATATAAGTATATGGAAAAAATGGGGGTTCCCCCATCTAAAATGGGGGAACATTTCCCCCATTTTACGGTGCCCGTCCGATCTCGATCGGACGGGCACCATTTTAGATGGGGGAAACCGCCATTTAAATGCCCAAAATCACATGAACCGGTGGGCGGGCGCGTGAACCAGGCATCGCGTGAACCGGTCGTCTTCGGAGGGAAATAAAAAGGGGTGGCGGAGTAAATTTCGCCCCTTTCTCCCTCATTTTCTCTCTCCCTCTTTACCCCCTCCTCGCGCGACATCGATCGGCACGACGTCCGGCGACTTCGACGATGTCATCCACTGACGCCGACGATCAGATCCGCCGCCGACGAAATCGACATGATCCGCCGCCGATCATCCGCCCAACGCTGAAGGGAAGCCGCCGACCAGATCCACACCACCACGACCAGATCTGCGCGATGAGACGACGACGATGATGACCAGGTACTTTCCGACCAGATCCGCGTGACGAGACGATGACAGCGACGACCAGGTACTTTCTGACCAGATCCGCCGATTTGTCCTCTTTTCCTTTGCAGGTTTGACTAAATCCCCTGTCTTTGCCGACAGATCCGCCGCTGCCCTCCGTGCTCGCACGCCGCCGCCCTCCGTCGCACGCCACCGGTCCTCCCCGCTCGCACGCCGCCGCCCCTCCCCGCTCGCACGCCGCCGCCCTCCGTCCCTCCCCACTCGCACGCCCTCCGCCCTCCCCGCTCGCACGCCGCCGCCCTCCCCGCTCGCACGCCCCCGCCCTCCGTGCTCGCACGCCGCCGCCCTCCCCGCTTGCACGCCCCCGCCCTCCCCGCTCGCACGTCGCCGCCGCCCTCCCCGCTCGCACGCCTCCGCCCTCCGTGCTCGCGCCCTCCCCGCTCGCACGCCGCCCTTCGCCACACGACACTGACGCCCTGCCGTAATTAGTTAAAGACTTTTTAATTGATCATTTGTAATTATATAATAATCAACTTTCTAAGTAGTGACATTATAATTATGTAATAATCACCTTAAATTGTAAGTAGTTGATCACAGATCATATTGTACTTAGGTAATCAATTTCATCATGCAAGTAGTTAACGTTCTGTAAGTAGTTAAATATCTCAAGATTAATTAAATCATGTTTGTTTAATTTGCAATTTGTTTGCAACAGTGAGCAAAATATTCATCATGTTTGTGAATTTCTAATGAGAATTTATTTGTATTCTAATGAGAATTTATTTGTATTTTTAGGTAAAATTGCACATGGACGATGAGAATAGTGCTAGTAACATGGCAGAATTGACAGAAGAATGGATGAATGAAGATGATATTGAACATGACAAACCCGAAGAAGATGTTAACTTTGTTGTCAAAGCATATGAGTTATCGAAACCCTATGTTGGAATGTTATTTGACACAGATGAAGAAGCCTACAAATACTACAACATGTATGTTAAATTAGTGGGTTTTTCTATGAGAAAACAAACTTCACATAGGCACAAGATTACAGGGAAGGTAACCAATGTAAAGTATGTTTATTGCATAAGAGAATTAGACAAGAGCAAACACAAGCTTTTACACAGAGAAGAGAAGTTAGGGACGATTGTCACGCTCATCTATATGTTGTCCTTAAGACAAGATGAACGATGGGAGGTAAAAAAATTTTAAGAAGAGCACAGTCATTGCTTGACAACTCCTTCCAAGGTAAAGTTCTTAAGATCACATAATCAAATCAGCGCAACTTCTAAAGAAGCTATTGGTCATCTACATGCATTCGGTATGGGTCCATCTAAGATTGCCAGAGCCCTTAATATGTCTGGAGAACTTCTTATAACAACTCAGAATTGTATTGATCATTTGAGAACCATAAGAAAAACACTTTTTCTGTCGAATGCTTGCAAATTATCTATAATTTTCAAAAAAAGGTACATTCTGATCCAGGTTTCTTTCATAGTTGGGAGGTTGATGCAGATGGCACATTTCTAAATTTTTTTTGGGCTGATGGTAGGTCAAGAGATAGTTATTTGACTTTTGGTGACGTCGTTGTATTTGATACAATATATCAAACCAATAATTTAAGAATGCCATTTGCACCTTTCACAGGAATTAATCACCATTGGAGATCTTGCTTATTTGGATGTGCTTTACTTGCAGATGAGACAGAGGAGACTTTCACATGGTTGTTTGAACAATGGTCTGAATGCATGTTTGGAAAATATCCATAATGTATCATTACAGATCAGGACATCGCGATGGGGAATGCCATACGTAAGGTTTTCTCACACACGAAACACATCTTTTGTATCGGGCATATTGCTAGAAATGCGATGACTCATCTACATGATTTTTATGCACAGTCGACATTTAAGGAGGAGTACAATAAGTGGCTATATGGATCGTCAAATACAGATGAGTTTGAAGAGGGATGACTCTCTTTGAAAGAAAAGTTTTATATTCGAGATGGGCATTGGTTAGAAGTGATGTACAACAAACGTGAACAGTGGATTTCTTTATATTACAAAGACGTCTTTACTGCAGGTATGCGAACCACTCAGAGAGCAGAAAATATAAATGCTTTTTTTGATGGTTATGTCAATGCGCACACTTCGCTTTCGCACTTTATAGAGCAATATGAAAAAGCTGTCCAGACTCATCGTCGACGTGAAGAACGAGAAGACTTTCAAACAATGAACTCACAACCTGCATACATTGTTAATAGTCCTTTGGAGGAACATGCAGGTAAGATCTACACACATGCTTCATTTTGTAAGTTTCAGACAGAATATGCAAAGTGTTTCAGTCTTACAATGCATAAGATTTACAAGGACAGATAGATCTTACTACTCTATTTTTTCTGTGAGTGCTATTGACGAGGGAAAAAATGTGGTGGAATTTAGTAAAGTTGAAAATATTTATGCAAAATGTTCATGCAAAAAGTTTGAACAAGAAGGAATTTTGTGCTGTCATGTTCTTTGTATATTGTAAAAAAAAAGTGTGAATTTCTTGCATGAAGATTATGTGCTTCATCTTTGGACCATAAATGCTAGATATACAAAAGCACATGCCATTTATGCTTCTCAATCCACTTCCGGTGATAGCATATCACCCATTCAAGCATTATCTTGGCAAACTAATCTATGGAAAGTACAATGCGGAGCGCCAATTATAGATGATCTCATCTTGAAAATGAGTGCAATTCATGTGCCTGAGTGAATCTATAGATGCAAGTGGAGCAAGCACAAGCCACTTTCAAACAACTCAGTTTAGCACTACTGACTTACCACTTAGTGAACCAAACTCCATAAACTTGCATGACTTACAATTTACAATCTGAGACTCACTTTGTGTGAAGTCTAAATGCAGGCCTAAGAATATTGCAAGGATGAAATCTGGAGTGGAAATTTCCATGTCACAGAATGATTCGAGAAAGAGGAGTTGCGGAAAATGCGGAAAGCAAGGACATGACAAACGGAACTGTCCATTATTGCAGGTTCATTTACTTTTCATTTAACACAAGTTTAATTCATCTTCATTTACTTCTCTCTTAGGAAGTCTAATATTTGTCTTTATATTTGACAGGGTGCTGAGAATGAGGGTCATGACTGAAGACTTATATAATATGTTGGATGTCATATGTTTGATGTAATATGTTGGAACCTATTTATGTTGGAACTTATTTTGTGTTGTAATATGTTGGAACTTATTTTGTGTATGAATGCATGTTGGAACCTACTTATGTTGTAACTTATTTATGTTGGAACCTACTTATGTTGTAACTTATTTATGTTGGAACTTATTTTGTGTTGTAACATATTTATGTTGATTTGGCTTCGTAACATTCCCAAGGAAGCATTGTTACAGAAATAGTTTCAAATTCTGCATCTCTTGCAATTATAACAGGCAAAAAGCAAGCATGTTGGTTGCTTCCACATTTCTATATGCAAGTGGATGATCATGCATTCATGCTGGAAACTCCTTTTGTTCATGATTCATAAGTGAATTGCTCGGTCATGCTTTCTCTATCATGCATTCCAGTTAAACAGCTACTGTTCCAACATATCGCAAACATACACACAACATATCGCAAACATGCACACAACATATCGCAAGCATACAACATCTCACAAACATATCGCAAATTATTAACTAAACATAATTACCTACAAGTTCATTACAAATTGCTATGACTACATAGAAAGAAGTAATACAAATGATTACAAACCCTACAACTAAAGAAAGTTCATTTTAACTAATACAAATGATATTATCATTCCAAAAAGTAAATACATAATTTTATCTCTCCTTGCAACATCTTCATAGGCGATAATTTTATTGAGCAATCCTATTAGAATGATCCTATATTTATCCGATCTTCGTCTTTAAACTTTTTCATCGTCCTTTAACAAGCTTCTTAGAATATTCTTATGCCGATCATCCATAGTTGGATCGAACCACTGAAAAAAATTACAATCTTCGTGCGGGAGCTTACCCTGGAAGAACATTATACACAAAATGAACATCAAACGATGAAACAGAAAGAAGACCAAAATACATAATTTATTGTCAATGAAAATGTTTACCCGATAATGAGAGCACCCCCAAAATCGTCTCCCGAGATTATTATTTGTCCATGAAGTTTGTAGTATTGCCTTATCACCACACACACAAAAAGGAATATCTAATTGACGTGATATGAAAGAGGTAGAAGATGACATGGTTGACCTGTGAAATCCTAAAACATGCATGCATACAAGGGCGATGAAACACTAAGTACAATTGAAGTTCAGATAAACATAATTAAGTACAATTAAACTTCAGTTAAACAACATAGTTGAGTACAAATTACAATTTTCTAGTTTCAGATAGAGATATATTCCTTCGTTCAAATTTTGCCTTCTCAATATAATTCGCACAGACCACGCATGATATTGAGAAATTTTGCCTTAAATGAGAGGAACTTATACACGTGTAGAAGCAGGATATTTGCCTACCCAAAAACCATCTTTATCGAGTCATGCATAAGAAACAGATAAACAAAACAAGCATGCATTATTAAGGTAAGCAGGATTCAAAGAACATACAAATTCAAGCACCGATAATAGTTCAGTGCTCCTGAAAATCCTGACTTCTCAAATTTTGCGATGCGGCGATGACGGTGCGTGCGACGAAGGGTGGCGGCGGGGGCGTGCGTGGGCAACGGCGGCGGTGCGTGCGACGGGGGCGAGCGGGGAGGGCGGCGGCGTGCGAGCACGGAGGGCGGAGGCGTGCGAGCATGGAGGGCGGAGGCGTGCGAGCGGGGAGGGCGGCGGCGTGTGAGCACGAAGGGCGGCGGTGTGCGAGCAGGGAGGGTGGAGGCGTGCGAGCGGGAAGGGCGGCGGCGTGCGTGCGACGGGGGCGAGTGGGGAGGGCGGAGGAGTGCGAGCGGGGAGGGTGGCGGCGTGCGAGCGGGGAGGGCGGCGGCGTACGAGCGGGGAGGGCGGAGGCGTGCGAGCGGGGAGGGCGGAGGCGTGCGAGCGGGGAGGGCGGCGGCGTGCGAGCATAGAGGGCGTCGGCGCGCGAGCGGGGAGGGCGGCGGCGCGCGAGCACGGAGGGCGGTGGCGTGCGAGCGGGGAGGGCGGCGGCGTGCGAGCGGGGAGGGCCGGCGGCGTGCGACGGAGGGCGGCGGCGTGCAAGAACGGAGGGCGGCGGCGGATCTATCGGCAAAGACATGGGATTTGGTCAAACCAGCAAAGGAAAAGAGGACAAACCGGCCGCGGCGGATCTGGTCGAAAAGTACCTGGTCGTCGTCGTCTCGTCGCACGGATCTGGTCGGAAAGTACCTGGTCGTCATCATCATTGTCTCATCGCGCAGATCTGGTCATGGTGGCATGGATCTGGTCGGCGGCAGAGTTGGTGGTGGCGCGGATCTGGTCGGCGATGGTGGAGGTGGCTCGGATCTGGTCGGCGGCGTCCCTTTGGCGTGGATCGGATGATCGGCGGCGGATCGTGTCGATTTCAAAGTCAGCGGATGATCGGCGGTGGATCTGGTCGTCGGCGTCGACGGACAACGTCGTCGAAGTCGCCGGACGTCGTGCCGGTCGACGTCGCGCGAGGAGGGGGTAAAGAGGGAGAGAGAAAATGAGGGAGAAAGGGGCGAAATTTACTGCGCCGCCCCTTTTTATTTCCGTCCGAAGACGACCGATTCACGCGACGCCTGGTTCACCTGCCTGCCCGCTGGTTCACGCGATTTTGGGCATTTAAATGGCGATTTCCCCCATCTAAAATGGCGCCAGTCCGATCGAGATCGAACGGGCGCCGTAAAATGGGGGAAATGTTCCCACATTTTAGATGGGGGAACCCCCATTTTTTCCTAAGTGTATATAATTTAATTATTTATTAATACAATTAGTCATCTTATTAAATAAATGTTTAAATGTAATTAATTAAAAGTTTATGTTATAATAATTCTAAAATATTTTATAATAAAAAGTTCAATTATTTTAATAAAAAAATATATTATATTTGGATATTTAGATTTACTATAATATTTAAAATAATAATATTAATAATATTTAAAAGATTTAATCAAATAAATAATAATATAATAATTATCCAAACATCTAATAAAACTTATCTAAATAAATAATAATATAATAATAAAAAAATAATAAATTATATTCTTAGTTCTTACTTTTTATCCAAACACCTATTAAAATTTATCTATCAAATCAATTTTTTAAATTCTCATAATTATACTTTTTCATCCAAACACCAAGCCAAACTTTTTTTACCACATCAATTAGTTCTCGAGAACAAAACATCTCAATATTCCTGTACCAACCGCAGCCTATAAGTAACAAAAGGAAATGTCCTTTTGTAAATATAGTCAGTGATCAAACATGCACAATAAGTTGAGCAGTTTGATATTTGTGTCAATGGTCAAATGAAAAATTTACGTATTTATACAGGGCGCCTATATTGGATGGCGATTAAGAGAATATTGAGACACCTTAGGGGCATGTTGACTCTTGTTTTGTGCTTTGATGGAGATTGAGTTATAGATTTACGTAATAAAATAGACGCCTATTAAGAGGGCGATATTAACAAGCAAAAGTTTATCTCCAATTATGTCTTCATGTTATAGAATGACATCTTGCAAAGTTTAGCTAAAGCAAAACTATATATAAAGTACTCAGCTATAAAAATTGAGTTTGTGCTATAATGGTATGAAACCATCTGGTTAAGTAAATTATTTTACTCCTGTATTGACAATGGTCAAGTTTATGCCCTTTGTTGCAATATGTACGTCAATATTGCTTGATAAAATGATGGACCATTATAAGGGAAAACACATTGATGTCTAGTATGTCTTGATAATGTGAAGAAGATACGTTGATGAATACACGTGTAAGTATGTGATACTTATTAAACATATTTGACTGCAAAGCTTATGTGATAGTGTATTCTAAATCTTCTTACGATGAATAAAAATATGTTAATTTTATTCTAAAGTTAGTTAATGATTTTGATAAAGCATGTATATGTTGATCAGGCACGAGATTTTCAGTCACACGGATAATCGTCTCGGCGCTTAGTGTATAGCGAGCGGAGATGAAATGATTTAGATCTAGGTATATGATCTAAGATCGTCCCGATATGTTCAGGAGGATGACATGAGTTTATATAGAACTATTACCCTGAGAAGAGAAGCCAGACGTGAGACCTCGTAGCGCAAAATTTTGGGCGACTAGTGGGAGGACTCAGGTCAGACGTCATGGGTAGACATTTGGACTCCAGTCTATGCGGTGTTATGAGTTTATGACATACGCTCCTTCAGTGAGAGTCTTCACCGCAGTACTTGATTATGAACCTAGTATGCTAAATCGACCCTAAGACTTGATGAATACTTATAATTTTTCGTCAGAGTGTGAGTCTTTAAGGACTGAACAAGTTCGAAGGTTGCCCTTAGACTCTTGACTATATTTCAAGGTAATAGGTTAGTGTTGCTACTTTAGCGATGTACTAAAAAACTAAAGTTGTATGTGGCCCATCGAGCCACGACTAGGAAAGAAACTAACTTAGAATTAAGAAATATGAGGACGAGAGGATTCACTAGTGCTGCATTGTATTTGTGATGCAATTGGCCAAATATGTAAGCATACAAATATGAATAAATCGAAATCATGCATGATAAGACGTGTGTCGTCTGGAGTGTGAAAGTAAGGTGTTTCTAAGGCAAAGCGCGTAACACGGATGTTTGACTGACTATGTATTATTGATCAATCATAGTATTGGCTCACATGATAGTTGAGTAGATATACAATGATAACACGTTATAGCATGAGCTCACACGTTGATTGAGCAGTTATGCGATCATAACTTTTTAGTTCTCATATTGATCGAGCAACTATGTATCCTTAACATGTCATAGTATAGGCTCTCAAGTGGTGAGTGACTATGTATTCCTAACAGGTCATAATTCTCCTTAAGTTGTGAATGTACTCGTGGGTCGCACGATCCATTTATAATAACGGATATTTACTAGAATCAAATATAAATAGCCGATTATGTGCGAGTGGGAGAATGTTGAACATGCACGCCCGTTATGGGCCCATCGTGCATGGCCCAACTGCATGCGTAGTTGTGTTAACAGCACATCAGCAGTTATTGCCTTAACATATGAATTCGAGATGTTCATATGAGATAGAGCATGATGCCTGGACAAATGTGCTACGTTGTTGTGCGAGGCACTCCGTCGAGGTAGTCCAACGAAAGTCCCATGTGCATGATAGGCCACTCCAAGTGCAATCGGTGTCAGTGCATTTCAACGTCGTTCGTCGACGCATTAAGATTCCGACGATATATCCGAGATAATTTGGATTGTGGATATTGTGGTCCTTTTCCATAAGTGATTAGGATCACGACGATGAGTCCGAAATAACGTAGAAAAGCATCGGCGATCCGTTCTTCCACTGCGAGGTATTTCTAAATACTTCTATTATATTTTTACAAATTCCTTCATTTTGCTAGAACTATTAGCATGCATTCACTAAACACATATTCCCTTGAATTAGATCACTAAACATAGAAATGGTAAACTAAAAATTGTGATTGTTGAAAAGACACAATTAGATCCTTGAAAAGACACAATTTATTATTTATTTTTTATTAAACACTTGCTTTATGATGGAGTGTTGGAATAATGCCCTTTGGGCTAATGGACCGCGTATGCACGTGGCCTACACGGGCGAGGCGCGCAAGCGCACGTCCCGCGTGCGCAACCACCCGGGGACCATGCTGTGGAGAGGTGTTCTGCAACCTGTATGATTTATATCTGTTATAAATTCAACATTGGTATCAGAGCTTTTCTATTTTTTCTTGAACTCGTGATTGCGCTGAAAAAATAATATTTATTATTATTTTTGGAATCTGCGCATCTCAGTTGTATGACCACAATTGAGGTACAAAGTGGACCTTGTCATCACAAATATGTTATGGATCAACCTAGACCATAATACATTTTTCTGATTTATTCTAATATTTTTGGCGAATTATTCAATTTTTTTCTACATATGTCCAAAAAAAAGGAAAACTATTCCAACAGGCACACGACCAAAGCCCATTAAGTGCAAATGTGTTGCACATATGAGAATTGACAATTGGGCTGGATGAGAGGCCCAATAGATAATTTTTTCTCTTATTTTCTAATTTTCACTAGAATTTTAAAATAATTCAAATATAAAAAATGTCTATTATAAGATCTCAAAATATTACGAAAATATGTTTTTTTTAGAATATTTGTTTGAAATATTGCATGAAATTTTATGTTATTAAAAGAAAATCATTTATTGATTTAGTGCATTAGTTAAATTATTAGATTTGCATGTCAATCACAAATATTACCTACTAAATGTGTTATCATGCATGAAATAAATACTTCCATTTATGTATATCATGATATTTATTGTTGTGATCTAAACGTTGACTATGTGTTAAATTATGAGTTTAAATTTAAAATTGGTATTCCAATTTTGTTAAGCATGATAACTTACTTAGAATTTTAAATTGATTTGAAATTAATTCCTTTTATGAGAATTAATTAACATGGCAATATTATTTTTGGCTATGTGCTGAAATCCATATTTCATGCAAGCCTATAATAAAAATAATTAGTTGGTTTAATTATACAAACTATAAGTAATTAAAGAATACATGAAACATAGGTAGTTCTTTTTTGTAGGACTAAGGCACCTTGAGATTCAAACATTGTCACAATAATCAATGTCTTTATATTGAGTGGTGCGTGACCCGAAATACATGTCTAGAAAGGTTCGGAGGAACCAAGGACGAAGCCAGACCCTTTTGGGGGCCTTGTCCCTCCCTCCCCCCAAATTTTTGAGATGCTTCTATGATATGTATTATAAATAAGTAAAAAAATGAAAAAAATATAATATGTATATAGAGTTGTCCCCCTTGAGTTTGGAGCCTGGCTCCATTACTGTGAGGAACTGATCCAGTGCATGATCGACGTAATATCCAGAAATAGGGTTGATGTGTGACAGTGGTAACATAATTTTTCCGATGTGATGTCGAGGCAAAGGATAGTGCACAATTATTTAATTGGCGTCCCTCGGAGAAGAGCCTCCGGTTATCCTGGTCGTATAAAAAATAATTCGGTGCATCATACGAAATAAAATTTGGTGATTTTGAATTATAAGTTGATTCAAAATGTATAGAGTAGAAAATTTTGAATTATGTGTTGATTCAAAATTAAAACATTTAAATTAATTTTGTCGCATTGTTAAAATACTGAATGATAATATTTCTTGAAGATAGTGGGAGTTTAACAACCTCTCGATGCCAATATTTCATGAATATTGTTATTTCATTATTTATGTTGTTTGCGGATAAAATTACAACATGCATAATATTGATTTCTCCTATTTGTTGTGACCAAACTAGACCATGGATTCCAAAACGATAATTCTGAACAAGAATGAAAAGCTCTATGACGATAATTATGATATTTGGCACCGCAAGGTCCAATATCTCTTAAAAGAACAAGAGGTCTTGGAGATCATTAACCAAGTTGTCAATGAACCTACACTTGGAAATAATGCTCAATGCTAGAGGGACATGGAGGCAGGCCTGGACAAAAAAAGAATCGTATTGCTCACATTATATTGTTGAGCACGATGAACAATTCTTTCTTGTGCAAATTCAAAGTCTATAAGACAGCATTCGAAATATGGGCGACGCTCTGCAATAAGTATGGGGTCACCATGACCACGAAGTGTCGGATGCTCACGGTCAATTTGACTCTTATCAGAAGCGATCAAATCATACGATAAGAGAGCATATCTACAAGATGTCTAACATGATCCGTGAACTCAAGAATGCGGGACAAGTGCTCGATGATGAGCAACAAGTGCAGACTTTGATCCTCTCTCTCCCTAAAAGTTGGGAACATATGCATTATAACTTTATGCACAACGAAAGTGTCAAAACCTTTGATCAAGCTGCTCGCCATATTGAAATGGAGGATGAGACCCTTCAAGCCATGAGTCAATTCTCTGAAGCATTAGTTGCTAAAAATTGTGGACAAAAAGCTAGTTCTCAATTCAAGAGAAAAATGTCGCATAAGTTGCAACCAAATAAAAAGAGTGAAGATGCTGGATAAAAGAAAGCCCAAGACCACCAGTGCAAACGTGGAAAACGTGGCGGCAAGACGGACATGAATAAAGCAAAATACTATTATTATAGCAAACATGGTCACTTTTCTCATGATCACACTGAGCCTAAGAAGATTTGTCCTAACTATGATTCTTTCGCTTATGTTTTTAGTTGTGTCTTAATTGCTGAAACTCATCCTTCATGGATTGCAGATTCGGGAGCCACCGATCATGTAGCAATGGATCGGGGGTCTTCATGGAATTTCGCCGAATAAGTGTGGGGAGCAAATGGATTTACGTTGGAAACAACGATAGAGTTGAAGTTAAAGGCATTGGAACGTGCAAGTTAGGACTTAGCAACGATCACATTCTTTACTTTCACGACATTTTATATGCTCAGCTTTTAGATGAAATTTATTTTCTGTGTCAGCATTAGGCAAATTTGGTTATGTAATAAGTCTCCATAGGAAACAAATGATAGTATGTCTTGACAATGTCCTTCTATACAATATTTTTCTGAATAATGGTTTCTACGTTTTAAATATAATTGCATATAGTTATTATTTTATATCATCTGTTGATGTGAATGACAGTGTCAATATTTGGCATGCTAGATTAGGACACATTGATCAAGATCGAATGAACAGACTTGCTAGAGAATGCCTCTTAGGGTCTCTCGCAAAAGTTGTTCTTCCAATTTGTGAGGAATGTTTAGTTGACAAGAAAATAAGAACACCATTTAGAAAGGAAAAACGCGTCGAGTACTTATTATAATTAATCCATTCGAATATATATGGTCCGATTAATGTTCACGTAAGACAGTTTTTCTTACTTCATCACATTTATAGATGATTATTCACGTTACAATGTTGTATACTTGATTTATCATAAGTTCGAAGCCTTGGATTATTTTGTATGATTCATGAACATGGTATAGAATCAAATGGATCGCAAGATTAAAGTCTTGCGAATCGATCGTTGATGTGAATATCTCTCTGACTTATTCAAAAAGTTATGTGATAAAAAGGGTATAGTTAGACAACTAACAGTACCAAGAACTCCGCAACAAAATGGTGATGTAAAAAGATAAAATCATATCTTATTTGATATTGTTCGATCTATGATGAGACAAGCTAATCTTTCATTTCGTATTGGGGAGATGCACTCAGCCTACATTTTAAATCATGTATCATTAGAATCGGTTCCTACCACTCCTTATGAATTTCGGACAGGTCGAAAGTCTAACTTCAATTATTTGCGTTCTTGGAATTTCACAGTCTATGTTTAAAACAACTCTCATAAGTATGAGAAGTTGGATCAAAGAATACGAAAATGTATCTTTATAAAATATTGTGACACTTTCAAAGGCTATGTATTTATAAGATTTTGGTCTAACTTTGAATTCATCATCTTCATGGTTCAAATCTAGTATGTTAATGGAGCACCATCATATGCAAACAATTCAGCAGCTTCAATTGGAATTGAATGAGGCAAGGAAATCCAATGGAGTACATACTGGCAGTGGATAACTTACGAATGAATGAGGGCACGACAGATTCTTCTTCATAACTGAATTTAAATCACAACATAAATAGTAATATTTATTTCATGTCTAATAACGTATTTACTAGACAATATTTGTAATTAGCATGCAAATTTAAATCATTTAACTATTGCACTAAAGCAATAAATAATTTTCTTATAATAATGTTAAATTCCATGCATGATTTTAAATTTTTAAAAAATAACTTGCTAACAAAAATACATGTTTTTACTATTTTTTTGAAAATTTAAAAACATTTTCTTATAGAGAAATTCGAAAATGTAAAAAAAATTTACAGTGGACAGTTGGCCCAATCGCCAAACCATATAGGTGCAAACACCTTTGCTATGGCCCCTCCTAGCGGGCTTTGTAGGGGTGTTCACGGGTCGGATCTGACTTGATCCATCCAATTTCATTCGGGTCTGATCGGTTGGGTCGGGTGATGAGTCTTATTTGGGTCACAGAACCCAAACCGACCCGACATTGAATGGGTCGATTTGGGTCGGGTTGGCAGGTTAGCCGGTGTTTTTTTCTTTTTTGAAGAAAATTAAGCAAGATTGCAACATATCCAACTAAAAGATCGGGTATGGCCAAATTTGATGTCGGCGCCAGGAAACAAGAGAATATGACAATGAAAGGGTTAAGAACACAAAATGCAACTAAACATCCATAAGCTAGAGGCACCAAGGAGAGAAGAAATTTGACAATGAATTATGCTTCAATTCTAAGCATTTTTTACATCAACTTTTCGAAAAGGAACTGTTGAACTGTTGTATACATATCCTTATTGAAACCTAGTGGTAGAGCCAACAATCATTTTCACTAAGTTCACTAATTATACTTATAAAGCATTGTATAATTTTAATATATATATATATATATATAATAGTTATAAACTTTATAATTGACTAAAAAATTTTAAATAATGATCAAACAAATATCATTATATTATTTATTATTGTTAAATAAATATTTTTATAAATTCTATGATGAATCTTACATTTTTTTCATAATATTTTGCATTCATAAATTTAAGATTGCATAACTAACATGTGTAGACATAAAATCACATAATTGAATATGAGAATAATGATTTATTTAAAAATTAATATATTTGAAATAGGAGAGTAATTAGATGTTAGTGATTCCAGATGAAAAGTAAATTATAATTCAAAGAATAGAATTTAACAGCACTTGGTTGCCAAAAGTTATAGCCATGTTAAAAGGGAAAAAAACTAGTTGAACAAAAATTATTTTCTAGACAATTACATAATTAATGAATATAAATATTGCCGATATTTTCAGCCATGAATTTTAGATCTCTACAGGAAATCACATATTAAATAAAATAATAAATATATAAAATGATTTATTTGTACATGGATTCCGAATTACCAAAGCTCCCAACATATCCTGCAGCAGCAATCGGAGAATGAAACAAAAAAAAAAAAAAAAACAAAAACAAAAGAGAATTAGTGGAAATGCTTGGGATGTACATCCGCTATAGAAGAAATACAACGAACATAATCTGACAAATTAAAGTATTTTGAAAGCACCAGGAGAGTCAAATCTCACTTCCATGATGCTGTAGTTCCCGCAGAAAGAATACAAGGAGTATTGGACAAATCTGAGTTTTATATTAAAATAATAATACCCCTTAAAGGCCTTTCTGGCTTTCTCTTCATCCAAATTCCTCCCAATGAAAACCAGCCTGTTGATCCTTATTCCTCTTTTCATCAAGTCCCCATGGATTTTCATGGCAACCATCCAGGATTCAGCATCGAGTTCGATTGCACCCCCTAAAAAAAGCAAAGGAATACTCATGAAATCGTGAGCCGGAGAAATTATACAGAATATGTTTGTGTGGCAGGGTAACAATAAAAAAATTGGGAGATGGAAGCCTACACTCTACACTGTAGGCTGTATAACATACGCCCAGTAGGCCAGTATATAATAGATTCATTGACAGAGATAAACTCTTCATGTTGTATATGCCAGTCATTGATCTGAAATCAGAACAATAACAATTAAGTAAAGCAGATTTTTTTCAAGATGCCAAATTCCACAATAAAAGTAATATGCGACACTGATTTGAAACTTCGAACAGGAAGCTAAAACTTTGAACAGAATCCAGATTCCAGAGCTGACGTCATGAAGATCCAAGGTCCCCTCAGATTCTCAGAAACTATGCTGACACTTGTCATGGCAGAGTCGTGTACATGACCGTGATGACGTCCTTTATGATGATCTAAAATAAAAAACAAATGATGATTATTGCAGTATGCTGAAGAACATAATTGAAGCATAATGTTGAGATATCTCATGACATTTCACCTACAGATATCTGAATTCTGAAGCCTTAAAGATGCATTGTCATGACTAATTTAGTCATGGCATGAGGTTCCTAGGCTAGGAAGGCCATATAAATAGTGTGCAAGCAATAGATAGAACATAAATCCTATATAAACATAGAAATCTAAATACTCGCATTAAAAAAAGCTTACCATAAGAAGATTCCACATTCAAAATCAGATCAAGAGCATAGTCATAATAAACTCTTTAGTCTTGCTCACTTACCTTGGATGCTTGGATCCTGACATTATATTATATCTGTAACTTCTAATATTGACCAGCTGTCTGTTAGCTGATAGATTTCATTTTCATACCTGTATTAACAATGATGAAGATTATAACAAAATATTTATAATGATAACAAAGTCTTATAGAACTTATATTAAAAGGTGTAGAAAATAAAAGGGAGGACTATAATTAAAATTGAATAAAATAAAACTAAATATATAAATCCCACGTCATGTTTCCAAGACTCCAACATCCGTAATAATTTTGCCATCAAGTTTGTCATGAAGACACATGTAGACACTAAAAGGAAGGAATACAATAAGTTTGGCTTCAAGACACAAGTGAACACTAAACAACCAACTTTAGTATATCCTGCAAAAAAATATAAAAATTATTATAAACATAAAACATTTTCAATATGAGTATATATTTAAGGAATAAGAAACAATCAAGTAATGAATGGTATAACTTTTACCTTTAGATTCAAAATCCATATCTAACTCTTAACAAAAATATCACCTTCCAAAATGTAGTTAATTAGATTATGCACGATCCTCTCCAAGTTCAAGCAATCCTACATAAAAGAAGGCATAACTAAAAATATAGTGAAATGACATTATGGCAGTATTAAAAAACACTATAATTTTTGTAAGATTTTGTTACCTTCTTCAATCTTCTCTAGCTCATCCAATTAGATCATTTAACTTTATAGGATTTCATAACCAATTATGAGTGCAAATCAAAGCCTTAACGATGGAAGAAAGCAAGTTACCTCGAAATGGATCAAGAACTCAACCCTCTGTGCTAAACACGCTCTTAGATAATGGAAGACACATGAATAGCCAATATTTCTCTAGCCATATGAAAAAGAACATAATATTTTGAAGATTTTTTCCCCACTTTAAAATATCAAATCCGTCGATATTTTTCTCAACATCATCCTCGATGTACTTATCTAATTCACTCTTTTTTACTTCACCTTGTTTCCTCCTGACTTTAATTTGAATTCATCCTCCCAATCAACATCACTCTTACGAGCATTAGATGTTGAATCTATCATGGAGGTTAAGCAACTAGAATCACCCCTATCAAAAGATATTGCTCAAACAATAGATAGATGTGAGTTCTTAATTTTTCCAGCATTTCCTTACTTCTATCTCCATATATTAAGTATACATTTGAGTAAAACAACACTCAATATATTTCATCTTGTAGTGTGGATCAAGGAAAATTATAATAAATAATAAATAATTCATCATCTTATCATCATTCAAATATTCATCAAACTTTAATTGCATCGCCGCCGTCATTGCTTGTAGCACTGTGCCATTCCAACTTTTCAATTGCTTTTGAATATCAATGAAGTTATGAATGAAACAATTTGAACTAACATGCAATAATCTTGAAAATGAGAGAGTGACATCATAAAACACCTTCAAAAAGTGCACAAATATTCGAACATGAATCCAATCTTCACTTGTGGAAATTGCTTCTTTAACCTCCTTAAAATATAATATGTAAGACCCATCATGCTCAAGTCTTTTAAATGTCTTTTCAAAATTTTCAACAACTTCTAACATTAAATAAGTAGAGTTCCACTTGATAGCTACATCCATGAGCACCTTCATCTTGCAATTTACATTTACCATTTCAATGCACCTATTAAAAGCCGCAAATCTACTAGAAGAATATTTAACATACTTGCATGCAATCCTAACTCTTTTAATAGATGCATCAATTATATTCATTCCTTCACTAACAATTAGATTTAATATACAAGTAGCACATCTCTATAACCGCCCCAATCTCTCATGATATCAATCAAATAAACAATAGTCGACTTATTGGAATTTGCGTTATCCACTGTAACACAACCTATTTTCAAAATTCCCCAATCATTTATGCATGTTTTCAAATATTTCCCGATTGTAACACCTTTGTGATCACCAATCAAGTCAAAACTCAATATCTGTTGTAATTCCCACCTATCATCTATGTAATGCGTAGTAATACACATATATTCATATTCTGAATTGAAGCCCAAGTATCTGTTGTTAAAGAAATCATTTGTTGATTCTTAGAAAATATATTTTTCAATTTTTTTCCTCAAGCATAGACAATTGCATAATAGTGATACGAGAAGGAAGTTGAAGCCTTGGTTGGCATTCAGCCATGAACCTTCTAAAATCTTGAATTTCAACAAACTTGAATACAAGTTCATCAACAACAAGCATCTTGGCAAGTTCTAATCTACAACTTTCTTGATTAAAATCAATAAATTTCATACTAATGCAAGTGTTAGGATCATCCTCACTTTGTGGCCAATAGCAATGATTTTTTGCTTCTCATCAAGGCCCCTCTCTAAATTTTTGTCACAAAGCTTTATATGCTTTAATAGATTTGATGTTTCATGATTAGAAGTATTGCAAGCATAAAACTCATGATAATAATTACACATGACTCTATCTTTTTCTTTTTTAAAATGCACCCAAACATTAGAAGGAGGTCTAGATGATTTTTTTAAGTACCTTTTGTTCTTTTTTTGAAGTAACCTCCTCTAGTGGTTGAGCTTCAAGTGATGATTGTTGACTGTGTACTTGTTGTAAATCATGAGAAAAAGCTTCACATAAATTTTTTGGAGTAGGTGCACTTCCAATTTGGTTCCGCTTGTATTTTGGGTCATCATTCTTATTATCATATAAAAAGAAAAGAAATTAGAAAACTATAAACAATCTGTCCTAATAAGTTAATAATCTACATTTCACATATAGATAGCATACCTCAGTTTGATCTTTGATGAGCGAGGAGAGGAATTGATAATGCTATTTCAATTTCAAGGAACTGAAGAACATTTGTAAGAAACTTCAGCTTGTAACAACATACTCCATGAAAAAAATAGGGCTAGACAACAGTCAACAGATGCATAAAAATGGATAAAAAAACTATATTTTGTTCATCAGAATTGATGTGCAAGGAGTTAAGCTAGTCAAAACAATCCTTAGCAAGCTACCGAAAAACATTCCTTAGTAATTATTGAAAACCTTAGCAATTTTTGTTCTAACTTAGGTCCACTGATAGAATGTTCTATCCTTAGTAAGGTGGACCCTAATCTTAGTAGAACCACTTGCCAAAAACTTATGACCAAGAGTTCAAAGACTTCCACTTTCACTAGTACATATATTGATATATATCTAGGTGGGCTCTGTAAAGCATATGAAACAAATAATGATTGTCATATTGTCCATTCCACATTGAATGTGATTGTTTCTTCTTGAAAAATACATGGTGGGAAGTTCATGAAGACAAATTTTAGTGACTCCATCTAGAAATATAGCACGGACTATTATTCATGCATTATCTTCTAGATTGTGAGTATTGTTCATGCATTGTCGGATTGTTCTCTTGCTAACAATTAACATCATTAGATTTGGATGAAATGAATTAACTTTGAAACCAGGGTTCCAAACCTTGGAGGCATATACACGACATGGTGAAGGAAGCAAACATGGATTCAAGAATCAAGATTCAGGGGCAATCCTCGGCTGCGCGTTTATGTGAGGTGCTGGGCGCGAGTTGCGGAAGGACCAGAGGGCCTTTTGTTCTATCATATTTCTGCTCATTTTTGCGTGGTGCTGAGGCATGAGGATCGCCGATCACGAGCAAACTAGTGTGATGACGTTTCTGTGAGAAGGCAGCGACCGTTGATGGTTGGCGAGAGGCTTCGGGCCGTCGGGTTTCTATGAGGCAATGATGCCAGCGATGTTGAGATTGCGCCTGCGAGTGTGAGAGCCGAGATGAACTCGTCTGTCAGTCGATCAACTTGTCTGTTCAGTCGATCAACTCGTCTTCAGTTCAGCATTGAAACTCGGTCTCCACGGTTCAACTCGACCTTGAATTCATGCTTAACAAAATTGGACATACCAATTTTAAATTTAGACTCACAATTTTAACACAGTCAAAATTTTATAAAGACAATTATTTGCAATAAATTTTGGACATAAATGTTTTGAATTCGAATTCAAATTTCAAATTATTCAAATGCCTTCGAAAATTGAATTTAGATCACAACAATAAAAATCATCATGAAATGACAATATTTGCCTCATGCAAGATAACACATTTACTTGGCAATATTTGTAATTAACATACAAATCTAAATTATTTAACTATTATACTGAATCAACGAATATTTTTCTTTTGATAATGTTAAATTGCATGTGTGATTTCAAATTTTTCAGAAAATTTTCTTAAGAAAAATATCTAATTATAAAAATTCCAAAATAAAATTTTTTATTTTATAATTACTTTAATATTCTGACGAAATCCAAAAGTTGTAAATAACTATATTGGACCGCTCCTGATGGCCCAACTGCCAAACCATATAGGTGCAAATACCTTTGCACCCATATGGGCTCTCCCAGCGGGCCTTGAGTATATTGAAATAGTTTTCTTATTTTCTTCTTAAAACACATGCAGAAAAGAAATTAAAAAATTTGTCAAAAATATTATAATAAAGAAGAAAAAAATATATTATTGTCTAGGTTTGTCCATAAGAAATTGAAATATTTGTATCATGCATGAAAACATATTTACTAGGCAATATTTGTAATTCACATGCAAATTCAAATCATTAAACTATTGCACGAAATCAACGAATATTGTACTTACGATAGTGTTAAATTGCATGGGTGATTTTAAAATTTACTTAAAATTTTATTAATTAAAATACATATTTTTTTTCTAATTTTTGAAAATTTAAAATGGACATTTTTATTTTCTAATCACTTTGATATTCTCACAAATTTGGAAAAATGCTAGAAAAACTTTATTGGGCCGCTCTCATATAAGTGCAAACACCTTTGCAGCCATATGAGCTCTCCCAGTGAGCCTTAAGCATATTGAAATAGTTTTCTTATTGACTCATTGTCTAGGTTTCCCTTTTTTTTAGGGGAGAAAGGATGGTCACCAAAGTTTGTGGTTGTCATCTATGTATGTGTATATATAACTATGAAATGATCAAAATGTACAAGTAAAACCCTCAAGAAGAGAGCGGCAAAAAGAAAGAGGTGTACATCAGCTATCCAAAATCCCACTCTTGAAAAAGAAAGAAAGCTATCCACCTGATATCGCTTTTCACAAAAAAATGATCCGATTGCGCTAAAACTAAATGACTCACGTACCGATCAAAAAGTCTCTGTTAAGATCTGACAAGGGCCATAGCTCAATTAGTACTTAGTTTATATGTGTGCCAAGGCTTTTGAAGGGAGTCTATTATACAATAAATTGAATGAAATATTGAATTGAGTTATATCTATATATAGTTGGTTTATTACTATTTTTGTACTTGCCAATAAAGCATGGGGGGAATAGGGTAAATGGTCGATACTATTGAAGAGATTCCTATTTTTAATAGGTGTTGTGATCGGCATTCTTTTGACTAGGGTTTTAAGTTGTTTTAAGGAGTTTCAGCAAATGTTATAGGATTTGACCTCAAGTAGCTACATAAGAAGATCCATCTCATTTTGACTAGAGGGAGGCAATGAGTCACTTGAGCCATAGACTTTTAAGCTGGATGATTCTCATCATTCAGAAGCCTATGAAAGAAAATTAACTCCTTTTGCAACTGCTAGCAGGAGGATTACAAATTGATGCCATTTATTACTCTGTGTATTATAATTTTGCTTTTTATGATTAGTCATCATAGCTACTCAACATCCAAAAATTATTTTGAGTGAATGTTATAATTTCTTCAAAGAAACATAAGTAGGACTCTATCTCTACGAACTGAGCGTAACCCACTATTAGTATATTCCCCGCAATCATCCTCTTCCTCGGCATTAACTCAAACAGTCGGCAAGCTTGGCCCCACACTCCCGAGTTCATGTACCTGTATAGAAGAGAGCACCACGATATCACATTCTTCTCATTCATTTCCTCTAATAGTTTCTTAGCGTCCGTGGGACGGAAGCACTTCCTGTACATGTCAATGAGGGAATTCAACACCGGCAGGAAGACGAGGAGGCCGGCGCAGTGGACGAAGGCGTGCAGCTTCCGTTGATGAGGATGAATTTTTCTTTAAACTGGGTATAATGTTGGACAAAAATGCCCTTATGTTGAGGGGGTAAATTAGGTCTTTTGGACAAAAGAGAAAATAATATGAAGGCCAAAAATTTTGATTAATAAATAGACCAAAATACCTTTAAAAGAAAAAGCATTTTGTGGGCATTGTTGTCTTTTGGATAAAATTAAATTTGTGAACCAAAATACCTTTTAAAATAAGGGTGATTGGAGGGCAATCTGATCATTCAGAATGAGACAAAATAAATTCCTCAAACCCACCTCTCTCTCACCCAACCTCTCTCATTTCTCCTCTTCCAATACCCCAGCTGAGTTCCCCCTTTCCCTCACAGCAGCAACCACCTCCCTCTCGCTCTCCTCCCTCAACTCTCGCCCACAACAAGAAAGGGGATCCACTCAAGGCATCTTCCATGGAGTGACAGCACATCCCCTTCAGCTAGTGGACAGAAGAAGAAAGGACCATTCAACTAAAAGAGAAGAAGAGGAAGCTTTGAATTCAAAAGGTCTTTGGACAAGAACTCTTGGTATGTAAGGGTGAACCTCTTTTAATCTATTTAACACATGAATGAGAAGTTTTATCTTATGGATTTGATTTATGTGGCATGAATGGATTGTTTATTGGATCCTTAGTTCTCATGAAAGTTTTTGCCCTAAATGTTGTTGAATATGTGGCTTCTTAGTGTTAAGTCAATGTATTATGATAGTTATGTGTCATAAGAACTAAAAGCATGTTCCTATGTAATCTGTCTAGATTTGATAGGTCCTACTGTAATACATTGTTGAGTATGCTATTGTCATCCAAAAATTATGTATAATATATTGTTGGGAAGATCTCGGAGTCTAATTTCCAAAGGTTTTGGTTTCATCTTATTTGGGGTTGTGTGCTAGAGTTATGACTGAAAGAGTGGCTCACTATCGAACTACCTCGGGTAGCAGTGTGACGGTTTTGGGAAATTCATCAAAATTAGTCTTTACCTAATCTAAGAATGAAACTTATGGAGTGATTAGGTGATTGGATCACCTTTCTAAAAAAATGTGGATTCACCTCAAAAGGAGGTGTCTATAGAGAGACATTAAGCGTTTAGTGCTCAACTGTCAAATTGGTTAATGTGGTAACCACTTGGACATTGTGAGAATAAAATCTAGGAAAATTATATGTTATTTTTATAGGAGTCTAATGTGAAGATAAATTAGAATCGGTCAATTTAGTGACTTATAAAGTGAGTTATGAACTTTGGACCGACATGGTCTCGAATCTGTCCACCTTGGAAAATCGTAGTTCTTCATATCGATTTTTATTGTTGTTTATGGATGTTTAATGAATGAAATATGTAAGACGATCCTAGAGTGTTTATAGGTGTGAACGTGTTTGGGAATGATGGATGAAAATGGTTGTTTTTGTGCTTTTTCAATATAAATCGATCGATCAGTCAAGGCGAGTGGTCGATCGGTTCGTAGGTTTTGACATACATGTATGCCACTGTTTAAATCGGTTGACCGATCGAGTCGAGCGGTCGATTGGTCTATAAGTTTTCATGTGCGTAACTGCCGCTGTCCAAATCGGACGTGGTATCAGCTGACCGAATGGACGATAGATCTTCAGAGTCGAAAACCACTGTTCAAATTGGTCGATCGGTCAAGGGAGTGGTCGACCACTACAATAGATGAAACAACAGCCGAAAGCCACTATTTTGATCGGACGTGCGATCGGTCGACCGAAATATGTGATTTTGAAGATTGAATTTAATGATTGTCCTATCAATTATTCATTAGTTGATATCATGCTTGCTATGTTTTCATGCTTTTATTGATATGAATATCATGCTATTGATTGATTTACTTAGAATCCAAAATGCATGCTAAACTATAGGATTAAAATGAATCTATTGAAATGACACATTGATGGCTTACTTGGCCCTTGCTGGACTAAGACGTATCACTGTGTGAACCTGCATGAAAAGGATAATGGAATTGACACAATTTTGGGGCGTCATGCGGAAGGATCACTAAGTACCTCAATGCATGGACTACTTGGCCCTTGTTGGATGGAGATGGATTAATGAAAATGACACGACTTTGGAGTATCAAGGCTTGACCAGCCTATGCGCAAGGACTATCAAGTACCTCAATATTTTAATAAAGGCTCACTAAAGATAATGTTATAAAATGGGCATTTCAAAGAGTAAATGCGATGGAATGTTCTTAGCTACTATGGATATAGATAATTGGGCATTAAATAATATTAATGCAATGGATATATGAAATTGAAATACGAAATGGATAATTGGCTTTCATGATTTACTTGAGATTTTTATTGTTCATTGATTATCATTTTAATCGAGATGTTTCATGGATTATTGAATTGTTTATTTGAATGGCCCTTACATACAATTAATGGGAAGTTGGCATCCCCTGCATCCGGATTCGTGCATATATGAAAAAGTAGGTTGAAGTCGGTGGCAAGCTCATGACGACAGTTAGCACATGGTGTCGGCCTCATGTTGGGCCATGGTATTTCATATTATAATGGGTTATGTAAGAGTCGACCTATGGGCCTTTATTATAGATTATGTTGGAGTTAGACTTATTTGTAGACTTCGAGTGTCTTATGTATTTGTGCTATCTTCCATGGTATACTTTGATGTCATTGGGCTTAGTGCCAAATGTGGTCCATTATATTTTATCGCTTCTGCTATGTTTTCAAGTAGATTAGTTTTTTTTAAATGTTATCATTTTCATGTGTTTCATTGACTTTGGTTAACTATCGCATTGTCCATTCTGTAACGCGCTCTGGAACCCGCTCGTGACACGTGTCGTGGGGGCTAATTTTTGGGGCGTTACAATTAGATATCATAGCCTACAATTCTTGGCTCTATAGTTAAGTTTGCCAAAATTTCTTGGCTCTATGATTATTATTTTCCTAAAGTTCTTGGCTCTATGGCGATGCGAGAATTGATAACAATTAAATGTTAGTAAGTGCTTAAGTAATAAAGTGTAAGAGTAGAGTGTCGAACCCACGAGGAATTAACTTACTTAACTAAACTAATTTTAGAGGCTAATAGGAGACAGTATAAAGTTTGGGTAAAAGAGTGTAGAAAATAAAATATAAAAAAAGGATTAAAACTAATGATGCAAAAATCTGTATTCCTACAAAATCAAGCATAAGTATGGAGTTCAGATTTAGCTTTTAGACGGATTAAGGACACAAGATATATCTCCTGCACGGGTAAATCAATAATTTTAAGACAATAATAATATGAAAGTATTTCGCACGGATATGCTTTCAGTTATATTAAACTTAAGATGCAATGTGTTGTAATCCCTAAACTACACAATTGTCCGCACATGTCAATTCATGCAGACCGCATAATCTAATATTACATAGATGACAGGTAGGAATTGCATAAGAAGATACTAAGTTTTGACTTGATTGCCGATCACAAAGGTGATACCATCGGAAAACATTTGGAAACGTGCATGAAGGATTGGGGGATCTTGAAAATAGGTTGTGTCACAGTGGATAATGCAAATTCCAATAAGCCGGCTATTGCTTATTTGGTTGATAGCATGAGCGATTGGGGTGGTTCTACATTTCTAAATGGAGAGATGACACATATGAGATGTGCTGCCCATATATTAAATTTAATTGTTCGTAAAGGAATGAATATAATTGATGCATCTATTAAAAGAGTTAGAATTGCATGCAAGTATGTTAAATCTTCACCTAGCAGATTTGCGGCTTTTAATAGATGCGTTGAAATGACAAATATAAATTGCAAGAGGAAGGTGCTCATGGATGTAGCTACAAGGTGGAACTCCACTTACTTAATGTTAGAAGTTGCTGAAAAATTTGAAAAAACATTTAAAAGACTTGAGCATGATGGGTCTTACATATTATATTTTACGGATGCCAAAGAAGCAATTCCTACAAGTGAAGATTGGATTCGTGTTCGAGTATTTGTGCACTTTCTGAAGGTGTTTTACGATGCTACTCTCTCATTTTCAGGATCATTGCATGTTACATCAAATTGTTTCTTTCATAACTTCATTGATATTCAAAAGCAATTGAAAAGATGGGGGCAAGTTGATGACACAGTGCTACAAGCAATGACGACGGCAATGCAATCAAAGTTTGAGGAATACTGGGATAATGATAAGATGCTGAATTATTTGTTATTTATTGCAGTTTTCCTTGATCCACGCTATAAATTTGAATATATTGAGTTTTGTTTTACTCGAATGTATAATGGAGGTAGAAGCAAGGAAATGCTAGAGAAATTGTTAACTTACATCCACCTATTGTTTGAGCAATACAAAATTTTAATACCTCTTGATAGGAGTGATTCTAGTTGCTTAACCTCCATGACAGACTCAACATCTAATGCTTGTAAAAATGATGTTGATTGGGAGGATGAATTCAGATTGAGAGTCAGGAGGAAACAA
Organism: Pontederia crassipes; assembly: GCA_030549335.1. Lineage (NCBI taxonomy): Eukaryota > Viridiplantae > Streptophyta > Magnoliopsida > Commelinales > Pontederiaceae > Pontederia > Pontederia crassipes. Next base: position 12,116,555 of record JAUKPH010000017.1, read on the forward strand.
GGTGAAGTAAAAAAGAGTGAATTAGATAGGTACATCGAGGACGATGTTGAGGAAAATATTGACGGATTTGATATCTTGAAGTGTGGAAAGCAAAATCTTCAAAATATTATGTTCTTTCTCATATGGCTAGAGATATATTGGCTATTCCTGCGTCTTCAGTGTAATCGGAGAGTGCGTTTAGCACGAGGGGTCGAGTTCTTGACCCATTTCGGAGTAGCTTGCTTCCGTCCACCGTTGAGGCTTTGATTTGTACTCAGAATTGGTTAAGAAATCCTATAAAGCTAATTGATCTTCGTGTAGAGATGGATGAACTAGAGAAGATTGAAGAAGGTAACGAAATCATAAAAAAAGTTTATACTTTATAGTGTTTTTGTCTTTTTGATACTTTCATTTCACTATATCTTTTCGTATGCCCATTTCTATTTTCTAACGTAGGGTTGCTTGGACTCGGAGAGGATCGTGCGTAATCTAGTTAACTACATTTTGGAAGGTGACATTTTGTTAACTACATTTTGGAAGGTGACGAAAAGTTATACCATTCTTTGCTTCGTTGTTTATTATTCATTAAATGTATACTTAGATTGGAAATGTTAATCATATTTTTTATATTTTATTGCAGGGTACACCAAACCGAAGTGATTCAAGTGAAGTTGGTTGCTTATGTCTACTTATTGTATTCCTATGCGGCTATGCCAAACTTATTGTATACCTCCCCTTTAGTGTCTACTTGTGTCTTGATGCAATGATGCCAAACTTATTTTGGAAGTTGGAAATGTGAATCATGTATCATGTCTTGATGCAATAATATTTTGTTTTTGTTCAACTTGTTAATTGTTATGTTCTCAGAGGAGCAGGGAAGCTGTCCAGTCCTTTTGAGTGCCTAGCAATATTATTCAGGGAAGTTAGTCATACTGCTCATTTAGTCCATAGCTTGAAGTTAGTCATACTGCCACTGCTTCTATGATTTTAATTTGTCTTCTCTTTGTTTAAACATTATCAGGTCAATATTTGGGAGCAAAGAAGAGTTTTTGGATCACATTCTCAGGGATCGAAAGATTTAATGCTCGGGAAGGACCATTGTTCTGAAACCAGAAATTATCAATTGGTGGAATGGCAGAAAAAATCGTGTCTGCCCTACACAATGTGCTCTCTGAACACTCTGGTGAAGATATGGACTTGAACAAATGTAGAGCTGCTGTGAGGCATGTGGAGAAGTTGGAAAAGGATGTTTCAAATGCTTGTAGTCAAGGTTATTATAAAAATCATTATTTGTTCTTATGTCTGTTATTCTCTTATTTTTGTTTTTCTGCCATGGGTAATTAACTTTCTCAATGTGATATTCCTGTTTTCAGTAGGAGATCATGACAGAGAGTCATTGGTGAATGAGTTGCAGGAGAAGGAAGAAACTTTGAGGCAATGTATTGAGAAGCTAAAATCAGCAGAAGCAAACCGAGAAGCCCTTGTCAATCAGTTAAAAATAGCTTTGCAGGAGCAGGTTAGTGACAACTTTGCATTCGTGTATATCTGGATCACAACTTTGCATTCGTGTATGTCTATGAAAAATTTGCCTCCGATTATGTGCATACCCATGGTTGCTTTGTGCTTGCTATTGCACTGTCAATGTGCTAAGATGAACGATATGTTTATTGTTTCCAGCAGTTTTCACCCAATGTATGATGTCTTTGGATGTTACTAGTCATGGTCCATCAATAGTTTATTTTTATTCAAAAACATGGACAAGGAATTAAGCCTAAGCCACCTGATTCACAATGAAAAAATATATTTGCTCCTTACTTCCACATTTATGTGGTTTGTTTATGCATTGTAATTACTTGGACAAAGCCATAATTTTTGTCCATAATACTTTTGTTTTATGAGTTTACATTGTATTGTGCTTCTGCATTGTGTATAGGATATGTCTGAGTGTTACACGTTAGTGAGGCAAAAAAAAAAAAAATCACGGGTACCCGCGAACCCGATCCGAACCGACCCGATCCGAAACGGGTCGGGTCGGTTCGGGTTTGATGATCCGAGTGCCTTTGACCCGACCCGAATATAATTGGACGGGTCGGGTCGGGTTCAAGGTCGGGTCGGGTCAAACCCGACCCGTGAACACCCCTATGCATAAGCATATATTTAGCAATTAAATGTCTTATGCAATAATTTTCAAATGACACACCAATATGATCAATCATTTAATCCAAGTCATAATGTGCATGTATAAATGATATAGTGTAACAAGTAAAAATTCATAATAAGTACATGCACATAAGGCTCATAACACAAGAGTTATATAAAAATTATGTCAAACATATTTATTATAAATATGAAGTCTTCTTTATAGATAAACAAGACTATTTAAGTTTAGAATACTTAGCATTCATATTTTTATGTATTTTTTCTTTTGCCAAATTTTAAAAATATTCATGATAATAAACATGACAAGGGTAAAAATAGACATATAATTATCTTTCCATTGACATGTGAACAACATAAATTTTGCAAGAGTAATATCACAAGTCAAAAGAAGATTTTGTGTATTAATTTCAAAATTCTTCATAAGTTTGCATTTCTAAATATTCAAAAGATATTCAATTCTTATGACTTCTTTTAATTTTAAGATATTAAAACATCAAGTCAATAAAAAGTATGTGATAATCAAATTTTGATCAAAGAAAAACATTTATTATTTTCAACTCAGACGGTGATGCTCAGCAAATGCGGACTTGATGCTCACCAAATGCTGGGGTGGAGGATGCTCAACATTTCCACTCTTATGTCATTGTCCAGTGGTGGAGGTTCTTCAAGTACAACAACTTTGTTAAGTTAGACCTATGTTTTAAGCTGTTAATTATCATGGGTGGATGATTTATTCTTTGACCTCCATTGTTTTGATGTGGTTGGTGCGTTTGAAATCGGTGATGTACTTATCTTCCCTTTTTTTCCACTGTTGTGTATTAGTCGGAGAGGTCTCTATTGATAACGATGAAGTTCTTTCTATCCTTAGTGATTTTTTATTTTGGGAAAGTGTGTTCGCAGATGTTGATGGTGCTGATGTTTGTGATGGAGATGAAGTTTGAATAGTGGGGACGTCCGAAGGCGAGCTCCTCCTTCGAACTTGTGCCTCTTTCATAATATATGCACTTGTCTCCATAATATGCCATGGCATAGTTGTTGTCCTTGTTGAAGACTTTGTTCTTGGATGTCCTCTTCTTTGATATGAATGCTGATGATGACATGGGCACATGTTGATAACTAGGTTCTTGGTGATATGCTTTGGAGAATAAGATTTAAGAGAAGTCAATTGCGCGACTTGACTCTCTAACATATGTAGCTTTGCTTCCAAAGTATCAAACTTGAGCTCCGTGTCAAAAAGTCGAATTGTCTCATCTTCTTCGATTTGCTTCAGAATTTGTGTTAATTGAGCCGCCAAATTTCGAATGTGTTGATCTTACATTTGGAGCTTCTTTTCAATTGTTGTAATAAGATGACCCATCATCCCTTCAAGGTCAACTTTTGGCTCATCAGAAGATTTCGATTTGCAAAGAGTTGTAACATACTCTTGCGTCTCCTCACTTCGATGCCATAAATTTGAAAGTTCTCTCTTCAGATTATCGATTTGATAGCTTTGGGTGAATAGTTCAATAAAGAACTCAATTTGTTTGTGATAATGCTTTCTGGATCCATGGAGAAGTCTTCACGAGGAAATGATTGAGGCAACTTTGTGTTGTTATTGCTTGATGAAGCTTTGTTGTGACTTTTATCATGTTGGACAACAACTTGTTTTTCCTCAATGTGTTGGCTGGTAGACGTTTTCTTCTTTCCCATTGAGGATGTAATAATATGAGCGTGATATTTGAGTCATGTACGAAAGTTGTAAACCTGAAAACTTCACACAACTAAAAGAAAATGTGAAAGCAAAAGAAAAATAAAGTCTCAAAGTAGCGTAAAATAAGCGTAGTAAGTAAAGAATAATTCCCTGGCAATGACGTAAAAAACTTGATGTGAGAATTGATAACAATTAATTGCTAGCAAGTGCACTAGTCGTCCACGTAATAAAGTGTAAGAATAGAGTGTTGAACCCGCGAGGAATTAACTTACTTAACTAAACTAATTTTAGAGGCTAATAGGAGACAGTATAAAGTTTGGGTAAAAGAGTGCAGACAATAAAATAATATAAAAATAAAGATTAAAACTAATGATGCATAGGTCCATAAAACTAATTATGCGTAGGTCCTTAGGATGATCTATAATGATTAGAATAATCTGTATTTCTGTAAAATTAAGCATAAGTATGAAGTTCGGATTTAGCTTTTAGACAGATTAAGGACACTAAAGATGTGATCTCCCACATGGATAAATCAACTATCTTAAGACAATAATAATCTGAAAGTATTCCGCATAGATATGCCTTCAGTTATATTGAACTTAAGATGCAATGTGTTGTAATCCCTAAACTACACAATCGCTCGCACGGGTCAATTCATACAGACCGCATAATCTAATATGTCGTATGGTTTCTACTAGATTACGACATGGATTGCTTCCACATAGAGTTAAGAATCGATTCAAACAGAAGATGATGAATTAAGGATTGATCACACTACACAGTCAATAATCATCCTAGAAATCATTAAATCAAGAAAAGCATTATACATAGCAATTATGTTCATAAAAACTAAATTAATTATTTGATTAATCAGAAATAAGAAATTGTTCATACAGTGAAACTCTAACTAAAGCAGAAAGGAAAAATTATAACTAATAATCCAAAGAACTACACTAGATAGATAATGCATGAAGATCTAATGAATCATCCCAACATAATGTAGAATAAGAAATACTCTACAGAAATGACGACAAGTCACTGCACAATCCTCACATGAGTCTACTATGTAGACGTCTTCTCTTTCGTTCTTCAGAAGTGCTTCTTCATTCTTGGCTTGAAAGCTTCGGTTGCAAGCTCTAGTATGATCTCTTCTAACTATAGAAGGCCTCTATTTATAGGGGGTTTGAGTTTTCATGTGATCGCAGAAGAAACGAAATTTTTTCCATGTAAAATAAGGTAAATTCGAAGTTGATTTAGTTTTGAAAATTTGGCCTTGTCAAATTTCGAAATTTGTACCATAATATGTTTCCAAATCATCCTAATATCATATAATAGGAATAGGAATCTTTGTACACTTTAAATTCTTTAAAAAATTTGTCTAAAACTTGAAACTGGGCTTTGTCACAACCTATTATGGAGATTTAACAGCCTAAACAGAGTTCGAATCGGATTGAAAATAAGTTTTCACGGCCTATGAGAGGGTTTTCATGGTCCTTACAATATTAAAACACTAGATTTCACAGCCCGTGAAGACCTGCTTACGACCGTGACTCAGGATGGTTGGAAAAATACATTTTAACGACTGAAATAGAGTTTCACGGCTCGCTAAAGTTCCTTCACAGCCCATTAAAGTGCCATTTCAGTTATGCTTCATTGTTTTCCATTTTTATACTCCGTTTTAACTCCGATTTGAGTGTGGTTTTCTCTGTTGGTTTCGTAATTTAATTTTCTTTTAGATAATAAAATACAACATTTGGGTAGATTTTCATTTTTTGTAAAATTTAATATAAATTAGCCTATAAAATAATGCATGCGATAAGAAAATGAATGAAATAAGATTAAATGCAATACTAAATATATGTTGGATTTTATATGCATCAAATGGTTAAATGTTTCCTAAAGTTCTTGGCTTTAGATGAGATTGTTTGTCAAATCTAGGTCAATGTCTTAGGCCATGGTGTTCTATTGATACTGGTTAAGTGTCAAGTTCATGTGCAACCATCATACAACCACCGGTCCTAATGGTGTGTATTTCATTATAATCTATTTGCATAATAATTGATGTATAGTTATTATGTTATTGTAGATGGGTGGGAATTATCCTATGAATGAAGAAGGCATGACCCACGCAATCCAAGCTACGGAATGCGATGGAAGTTCATGCCAAGGGTCATCAAAGAGGTTTTTGGACCTTAACCTTCCGACGTTCAATGGGATTGATGATCTGAAGGAAGCCAAAGCATGGTTGGATGACGATGGACATGTTCGGAAGGATAGAAGAAAGAAAATTAGAGTGTGCCACCTATAATCTAACGGAAGATGCAAAGCATTGGTGGGAAGCCACTCTCATGACCAAGTATGCCGGCCAAGAGGACCCGTCTTGGTCGAAATTCATGATGTACTTCGAAAATTGATACTTTCCACAAAGTATGAAGGAGTTGAAGCAAAAGGAGTTTCTTGATCTCCAACAAGGAGATATGTCATTGGACGACTTTGCAATTAGATATCTCCAACTCGAGACATATTGTACCATCATAAAGATGGAAGAAATGAGGGTGAATCATTTGTGAAAGGCCTCAAAGTCGAAATAAGAGCTAGGGTTATATGTGAAGCCCCTAAGACCATGAGGGATGTCATTAGGCTAGTTGCTGGCCTAGAAAAGGAGATCAAAGATAGAGTGTTGGACTACAAGGAAAGGGTAGAATCCAAGGGCGGACATTCAAGAAGGCCAATGATAAAGAGAAATAGGGAAACACACCTTATAAGCCACCATCAAAAGTACAAGAAGAGAACTATTGCAAAATATGTCCACATTGCAACAAACATCATGGAGGAGAATGCTATTGGAAAACGGGAGTATGCTTCAATTGTGGAAAGCAAGGACATCATGCCAAGGATTGCCCAAAAAAATGCAGTGATAATCGAGACAAAATGCTAAAGAAGATAGAAAAGCAGTGGAAAGAAAAAGGAAAGAAGAATGAACCCTACAAACCGCTCGTGAGAGATAAATCGCGTAAGGGCAAGGGAGCATGTCGTTATTGTGAAAGATTTCATCAAGGCGAATGTCGTCGGAAGGCCGAAACATGTTTACAATGCGAAAAGGCAGATCACTACGTGAGGGACTGTCCAGAAAAGCATAAAATTCTCCAAGGAGAAAGCAATCGAGATACCAACCCTTCAAGTACATCGGAGCAAGCATTTGCTATGCAAGTTGAAGAAACTCGCTAAGCACGCGATGAAATCCAAGGTATCCATTGTTACCATTTAGTTAATCTTATAAGTTAATTATAGAATATGGGAAGATGGTGGTGGAGTGAAATGAAGTAGTTAAGGGAAGAGTCTGGATACAACTAGTGTCATTTCCTAACCGAGTGGAGATGATCTAAGAGAGAGAATATTAATAAAAGAAAATTAATAGGGTGAACTTCTAAGGGATATGAGCCTGGAGCTTGTGCGTATGTTTCTGACATCGGCGAGGGACATGTGTCGGCGATGAGGATTCGACGACGCATTCCGTCTTTCTCGTTGCGCGTTCGAAAAATTTCCTCTCAAAGACAAAAAAACAATTATTGTAAGACAAAAAAAAAATTATTGTGTGACTGCTAAATGCCACGAACCCTTTTTAAAAATAGGGCTATGCAAATTTGTTCGGTCTCCTCAGTTTTATATTCAAAAAGATCAATTGTATATCCAAAAGTGGAATAATTAAGTACAATATTACCATAAAAAATAATTATACATTGGATAAACTACGCCTAATACAAAAATATAAGTGCACCCTGAAAGTTTATAAATAATTAAATTAATACATGATGGCATTTTATGGCCTTCTTTTCCGATTACTTATCCTTTTTTTAATCTACCAAAAAATATTGTTGCACGAATGATACATTTTTTCACGTACTTGCACTAAAATTTTATATGTAATAAGCATATGTTTTGGATGGCGGACACTCCTACGCATGAGCCATTGGTCATTGGATGTGGACAGGGATGGAAAAACTAAAGAATTATCTTGAATCGACTCAACAATGGAGGTTCTTGGCAGCGGCAGCGGCAGCGGGGCCAAGGATAGGGACGTGGCGGAGCAGAAGGGTAAGAGGGTCACTGGTGGTGGAAGTAGCAGGGTGGAGATTCTCAATATTGGCAGCAGGGATGGGGAGTCAAAAGCATGTGAGGGCCCTATCATCATAATGAGGATGATTACGAATTCATTTTATTTTCTAATATGAACAAACGAAGTCATAACCCACTCTCAATTTTATCTTAAAAGGTATGAAAGTTGAAGTGAAACTCTAGTCATACATTACACAAGGAAGGGAAAAAAAAGGGAAAAAGCATATGTTCAGGAGATTAAGTCATGCATGCTATGGTTCCAAGACATGGCATGCATGACTTGATCTACTGGACGTATATTTTTTCCTTTTTTTTCTTTCCTTGTGGAATGTATGAACTGAGTTTTTACTTCAACTTTCATACCTTTCAAGCTATAAATTGAGTCTTGGGTTATGACTTAATTTGCCCATATAAGAAAATAAAATGAATCCGTAATCATCCTCATTATGATGATAGGACCCTCATACGCTTTTGGCTCCGCATCCATACTGCCACCATTGAGAATACCCAGCCTGCTGCTTCCACCACCAATGAGCCTGCCCCACCACATCCCTGCCCTTGTTCCCGTTGTCGCCACCAAGAACCACCCATTGTTGAGTAGATTCAAGATGATCCTTCAGTTTTTCCATCCCCGGCCACATCCAATGACCAACGCTCGGCTTATGCGTAGGAGTACCCACCGCCCATTACATATAAAAAGCTAGTGCAAGTACGTGGAAAAATGTATCATTTCTACAACAATATTTTGTGGCAGATAAAAAAATGGATAAGTAACCGAAAAAGAAGGGTAGAACACTGACGATAATTGTTTTTTTCTCAAAATAAATAAATAAATAAAAGTGCATCTCTTCTGACTTCTAAGAGGAAATCTTTCGAATAAGCAACGAGGAAAACCGAATTGGCTGGAATGCTTCATTGAATCCTGATTGCCGCCACCTCCAGGCTCATATCCCTTGCCGGCATCGGAGACATATCCTCCAAACGCAAGTTGTTCAACGAAATGTCCGAGTGGGACGTGCTTGGAATGCGATTGTCATGCCCTTAGATTATGCGTCCACAAAACCAAGGATGTGCTGGCCTTGAGCGCCTCCAGAGCGAGAACTCAAGCAGCCTCTCTCGATCATCCGTCCGCTCGCCGATCGTCCGCCCTGCACACAATGAAAAGTCCCAATGCACAATGCCTCTAGAGTACACTCGGATATGGGAGAAAGCATGGAACTTTTATTGATTTCTTAATTGTGTACAAAAATTGGCCATAGGCCTCTATATATACAAATCTCGGCCGGTCGCTTCCCTAACCGTCCATATTTATCTTTTCACTAATTAAAAGATCATCCTCGATCTCCTAATCTGCAAAATCCCCTTTAGGCTTTATCTTCTCAACAAGATTTAAGCTAAGGACAAACCTATTGATACCCCTAATAGCCGGCCAAGAGATAAGTTTTCAACTTATCTCTTTCCAACCATCTTCTTTCCTACATCCACCTTTCCTATTATGGATAAACCGCATGGTTATTAGGGAGACTTGCTTTCCTTCTCGAAGCTTGCCTCTTTTGCCTAATTTTTGGGAGAGGCCGAATAGCCTTGGACTTCGCCGCGCCTCACTTCGCTGTGCCACGCCCTCCATGCCACGTCCGCCACGACGTGCCCTCCGTGCCGTGCCCATGCCAAAGTGGGCATAATGCCAAACGGGGCATTATGCCACTTTGGGCAGGGAAGTTGTCCCAGGTTTTCACTCTCCATCCCAAGAGCCTCCACACCCTTGGTATGCATCCGAGGCGCGCCATGGCCGAGCACAAGCGTGGAGCGCCCGCCCCGCCATGCACTCTGATGTCCCACGTAAGGTGAGGGGTGACAGTCCTCCCCCACCAAAGGTGTTGCCATCCTCAGCAACGTCGGATCTTCTTGTGTCACCGCCTTCTAGCCAGACTCATCCACCTGGCTCCTTCCCGTATCTGAAGGTTCCTTTGTGCCTTCGTAGTGCCTCTTGAGCATGCTCACATGGAAAATTGGATGAAGTTGTCATAGTCTCGGGGGAAGCTCCACTCGATAGTCCACTTTGCCTACCCTCTTGGTGATGGTGAAGGTCCTTCGTACTTCTTCATCATTCCTTGGTGCAGGTGCCTGAGAGCCTTGAACTGTCGCGTTCGTAACAAGGACCTTGTCCTTTACTTGGAACTCCAAGTGCCTTCGCCGTTGGTTTGCGAATTTCTTCATCTTCCTCATGGATTTGTCCAGCAACGCTTTGGACTCCTCCACTTGGTCTTGCCATCCTCAGGCGACTTGGTACGCGGCTAGGCACCTCCCAACATACCGGGCCTTAAGTGTGTCTAGAGTCATAGGCTACTATCCTGTGACAATTTCGAAGGTACTCTGTTGCGTGGCCTCACTCTTCTGCATATTGTCGGAGAACTGAGCCACTTCCAATAGCTTGGACCAATCCTCCTGATGAGCCGCCACAAAGTGTTGGAGATAGATCTTGAGCAAATAGTTGGCCCTTCCGTTTGGCCATCGTTTGCGAGTGGAATGCGGTGGAGAAGTGCAACTCTGTCCCAATAGCCGAAAGAGCTCCTTCCAGAAATGACCCATGGACCTAGGGTCGCAACCTACTTTTTAAACCACATTAGATTGTATGGCTTGCTAGGGTAGCATATAAGTATTTGAATTAACTATATATTCTGCTAGTCACCAGGTTGTGGCACCCATATGACAAAATAGCGATGGAGATGAAGTGTTTAGGATTATTATCACTTGAAATATTTTCGATATGATTATATTTATAATGGTTAAATTCTTAACCATGCATGATATAATTCTATTAATATGATCTGTTAGATTATTTGTTTTCATCTTATAAGTGAAATGCTTATATAGAAGAAGTATTTTCATTTTTTCCATTTTAAAGCCATACTTTGTTATAATAATTATAGTTAACAGATCATGCACCATTTTACAAGTTTCTCGACCCCAATAAGATTAGTCTCTCTAAGAGAACTAAGACATTGTGTCATTCCACTATCAATTTTCTTTTGCTTTCAGATTGACCTTCTGTCCGATGGACTTGGAAAGCTCATACTCAGTGGAATCACTGATACTATTTATATTGCATTTCCCAGTCTATTACTAATATTCTGGTTCCACTCAAAAGGCCCATAAGAGAATAATAACTATTCATTCTTTCTTCTAATCTTTCGCAGTTCATTATTTAAAAAAAAATAGTTTCCCCCGCCAAAAAACATCATGCGATGAAGTAGAATCAGTAGATGCAGAACATTATCAATTAATTTCTTATGGTGCAATGATGATTTCCAGAAAAAAATTAACAGATATTGGTAACCTTTGAATTCTTTTGGTAAGAAAACCACCCCAAAAAATCTCTAAGCGGAACTAAATAATCTGTACCATTATTTTAATATAGATTCTTAATTAATTCTAATAAAGAAGATAATAACCCTTTAAATGGGAACAATAAGGGAAGAGACGTAACTTTCCAACAGTAAGAGGAAAAAAACGTTAACTTTGCGTACCGGTCGCGTTACGTAGAGGAAGAGGAGTCGCAGCTTGGAAGGTTTCCGGGCACGTCCCGGTTGCAGGGTTCTTACACGGCGGGGATGAACTTTCTGGCGATGCGTAAGACGAGGAGAGGAGAAGAGAGGGAGAGGAGAGGAGAGGAGAGGAGAGGAGAGAAGGTCGCACAGGGGCAAGAGAGAGACGGGTGTGCGAGGGTTAGGCGAGAGGTAAGATAAACATGTCACAGTTGGGGGGTTAATTAATTAGGTGAGAGGTTAAATAACAATGTTGTGGAGAACAAGGTACGGACATAACTGTATAATTAGATGAGCAAGGTGACTTGGCACAACTAAATAATCGGTTGATAAGTTAGATGTTCTCTGCATATATATTGAACATTACATGTACTCATATTGTGCTGTGGTGGTGGGTCCTGAATCTTTAACTTTTTTATTTATCTTAGTTAACTATCTATTTCATTATGTAGTGGTTGTGACACTCAAAACTCATTTAATACTTTTTTGTATATTATTAAGTCTTTCATAGTATTATGATAATATTATTTTATCTTATAATTTGATATAGATATTGGATGGCCTTAATGCCACTCCAAGCCTGCTTAATGCCACTCCTAATTTTCATTTTCTTTTACTACTTTGCCATCAATTTCAGTTTCCAAGACGTCATTTAAGTATTGGTTCTGATGATTTCTTTGTTCTTGATTTGCATTCAAAGACATCTCACGACATAAAATTATCATCTTGATTTTTATGGTCATACTATTTGGTTGTTAGATATACGAATTTCTATCACATTTTGATCTCATCTTCAACTAAAGTTACTCTTGGACCTGGACGCCCAAATGGGCTTTTCCACTTATTAGTGGCCCGCCATGCATGCTAAGCATGGACAAAACTGCAAGATGCAGCTTGGTTCACCGCTAATTGTAGTTTGATAAACTGCTATTTAGTAGTTTATTTTGATGCACCATAAATAGCATCATGGCCGAAACTTCAAGTGGTGAATATGTCGAAGCCACCATGCAGTCCGACAAACACTCGGCAAGGTTATCGTGATTCCAATTATGTCGAGCGTTTGGATTGTGAACTGTGTTGTTTTCCTTCGTGATCAAGTTTTCGAAAACGAGTCTGAAATAACGCGAAATTTTTTTTGACAATTTGTACTTCCGCTGCTGATAATATCTCTCTATTGGCTGAGTGCCTTTTTGGACACCGCGCGCATGCAATACGCGCCCCTGATGCATGTATGTATGTCGCACGCGATACACACACAATGCGTGTTATCAGCACGCCTCACGCGCGCACTGACGGCGCCAGGTGATGCTTATTTGCCTCTCACCCAAGTATTCTTTGCCTATAAGAGAAGATCAAAATAGAGGTCCAAGGTGTGCTTGATGAACAAACACATCCGGACCTTGAACGTCTCTCTAGAGAACACCTCTGGATTGAATGCTTCCCCCGGTCGTACCTGACAACAGTTTACCCCTGGTCCCTTTGCTTATGAGAGAAATTGTGAACAGATAGCCGAACTTTATGTTTCTGAGTGAAATTCAACTCTTTTTTTATTGAGAGATAATTGATCAATTAAATTTTCAATTGTCTTACAAGGGAAGGGAAGTTTCATCAATGGAAAAACTTTTGATAATCTTTACTTCTCGATTCTAATTAAATATACAAAATACATGTACAGCAACATTGATTCTATCTTTATGTTGGGTGGTCCTCTCCACGTAGGAATTTCATTCATCTTATTAGTAGATTCTTATGTTGTGTGTGTGAGCTTGTGTAGCTGAACACAGAGACAAAAAGGGAAAAGTGAAAATGAATGGATTATTCCATTCGTGGCATAGTGTGCTGGGCTGACAGTGTTGTGCTGTTTGTTGCTACTATTTTCTTTTCCATTTTCAGAAAAATAGGGTTCTTCGTCTTCTTGGAGTTGTTGCTGCAAGTTGGAGAAGAAGGTGTTGTTATTTCCTTTTGCTAGTTCTTGGAGGAGAAAGAAAATGAGAGAGAGGAAGACTTGCTTCAAGTTCTCACATTTCAATCTCCAAAGAGTGGCACTTCATTATGGTGATTCTTTCTTCCACGTTTCAATTTTCATCTTGTTGTTGGTGTAGATGAAAAGTACTTATTGTAAAGCTTGTTTGTGAAAGAATATTTATCATATAGTGAAAATGTTGAGTTGATCTCAATCTCATAATTTTTTACTTTTGATTTGAGAGATTTTTTCACGTTAAATTGGTTGTGATGCATCTGTGATGATATGTGTATTATGACGTATTTTCGTTTGGTGTTATTTATAACTATCCATCTGGTTACAGCATAGTGTATGTCTAGACCTTGTTCATATTATAGCAATATGTATGCATAGACTATAATTATTTGTGAACTGTGTAAGGAGTACGCCTAGACTATAGTCAGTTTCGAGTTATGAAAAGTCTATTTGCGCTTTGGGTCCAACACTTTCAACTAAATACACCATTGTAAAATGCGTTTCTTCATCGGTGGATTAATGCCTCTCATGGAAGCAGCGACGCCTTTGCGTAGCAGTGGGTAAGATGTTAAAAAGCAGATCCATTCATCGTCGCCATTGCTGTAGCTCGGGGTAACCATTGGATTTGGGAGAGAAGCCAAACGAATCTCTTATTCATCAACAATTCAAAATGCAGCCTCCTCTTCGATTTTTATAGTTACAGAGATAGCTGAACCCAATAAACCGGCAATGAAAACTTGTATAAACTTATCTATCATTGACCGCTACCTGGACAATAGTTAACAACTGTCAACTACAGAACAGCTGAACAACTGAAATATAAATATATAAGGCAACAGGTCAACTAATACAATGGATTAGTATTCTTAACGCTCCATCTCAAGTTTGGGGTTTGAAACAATAAAAAAACTCAACTTGGCACATAAATAATCGTCTTGTTGTCGTCCAAGAGATTTCGTGAACAAATCAGCTATGTTCTATTGAAGGGATATGATGCAAACGAATTAGCTATTTTAAATTTTTTTTCCATTATAAAATGACAATCAATTATATCATGTTTCATTCTCTCGTGAAACATTAGAACCCATTTGGTTCGAGAATAAATCATAAAAATATTATCATATTTCGATAATATAGTCAAACACGAGCTAAAATATGATTTTTTTTGTTCAAACATGGAAAAACTTGAAACAGCCTTCATAACGATAATAATGCAACCGTCATTTTTATGCTGTGAAAGATAATATACTTATTCTTTTAAATGGCACAAATAGTTGTATTCACGTTGTTTTCACTTTTTAATTATTTCTTTTGTTTTTTATAATTTTACCATATATCATTATATTATTATTTATATTAGTAATAGTAATATTAATAAATTTCAAGTATTTACAAAAAATATTTTAATAATAAAATATTATATTTTAAAATTATAATATTCTCGAACCCAAACACTAGTAGAAATAAGAATAAATATTCTCCAATGCATCAAGGGTAACTGTGATTCAGCAAAAAGTCGATCAAGCCACAATCTCTGTCACAGTTAAAGCAATGCTACAATACCTCCGATTCAGCAGAATAACGAGACACAACGTTCTATTTCTTTGACTTCCATGACACAAGTGAATCACCTACTTTAACACAGTAGGCTGAAACTGATTTCCTTGAAATGAAGCAAGAAGTCGAGTCAACATCAGGATATGCTGAAAGTTTGGTATTTTTATTTGCAGAAAAAAGAATTCCCCGACCAAGATATTGTTCGAGATATTTTACTACCCGCAAAGTTAACTTTTTAGGATTATGCATGAATTTGCTTAAGTGCTTGACAGCAAAAGCAACATCACGATGAGAGTGAGTCAAATAAGTCAACTGCCCAATCAATTATTGCAATTTCTCATGAAATTTTAAACATATCAGCTGAATTCTGCTGGATTCTGGCATCATATTCTAAAGAAGTTACTTTCTGGTTTTGTTCAAAAGGTGTTTTGGCTGTGGCTTAGTGGCCGTTAAACCAAGGTCTGAGAGAAGAATTAGAGTATACTTTCTTTGAGTCAAGAAAATGCCTATTTTGGGGATCGCAAAATCTCCATGCCGAGAAAGTATTTTAATTCCCCCAAGCCCTTCAACATGATACTAGATGGTAAAGAACTCTTGGAAAAATCAATAAGTGATAAACTATTGCCAGCAACTAGGATATCATCAACATACACTACTAAGGCAACAAAATCTGACCCTTGGCACTTTGTGAATAAAGTTTAATCATTCTTACTTTGTATAAATTCAGAAGAAGTCAGAATTTCAGTTAATTTATGTTCCATTGTTATGATGCCGATTTCAAGTCATATAAGGACTTTAATAGTCTGCATACCTTCCTTTCGTTATCCCCCTTAGTGCAAAAACCTTCAGGAATGTCCATGTACACCTCTTCATATAAATATCTATTAAGAAATGCATTCTTTACATCCCAATGAAATAACACCCAATTATTTTGAGCAGCTGCAGTTAGCAAAGCTCTAATGGTGACTTCCTTGGCAACTAGTGAAAAATATTAATCTCTTTAAAGGTCTCTTTAAGTCCACTCCTGATTGCAGCCCTTTGCAACAAGACGGGCCTTAAATCTTTCTATTTCACCAGTTGTTGTCATCTTAATCTCGTAAACCCATTTGTATATCACTGGCTTTTTACCTGCTAGAAGATCCACTAACTCCCATGTGCCATTATCTTGTAGAGCCCTAAATTTTTCCTCCATGGCCTGAACACGTCTAGGACTTTTTAATGCCCAAGGATATGACGAGGGTCTTCTACTTCTGATAAGACATATAATGAGTAGAACAAGCTTCATATGATATGAACTGTCCGATTGGACATGCAGCATTGCTGTTATTTGAAACTGCTGACCATCTTGGAGGTTTTCCGGTCCTCTTTTCCGTTTGAGACAATCTTTCCTCTCCGGTTGGTATCATATGATTTTCTTGAATTTGAGAATTCTCAGAAGGTGTGTAACAACTAGAAAAAAAAGAGAAAGAGAGTATCAAATCGTAACGGCCAGCAGGGGGATCAAATCCCTGTTAGTAGGAGATAATAAGTAGGCAAATAAAGAGGGGATTAAAGGCAGGTAAGGGTAAATAAAAAAATCAGATCTAATACTATGTTTGAATTGAGGTGAAAGGAGGGTAAAAAGGGGAAGGGGAAGGTAAAAACACTTTTCCCTTGTTTGGATAAAATTTTAATGGAGAGAAATGGAGAGGAATCTTCATTCTTTTTCTTCCATTCCCCTCCATTTGTGCTATTTTATTTCAACACCAAATTGGAGTGTAACAATTCCCTTCCCTTCCCTCTCTTTATCTTCCCCTTCGTTCTCTTCCCTTCCCCTTAATGACCCTTTATCCAAACACAGTGTAAGGGATAAAGAGAGTAAGGATAAAGCAACCAAACTTAAATTCTTCCTCCAACCCCCAAACAGAAATCTATTCGTTCTTCTTTTCCTTTGGTTGTATGTCCCAAGGTCAAACTCCGACTCACTGTTCAACCCTAGTAAAAAAAGCCGAGATCTGTAATCCCCTTCACCTTGCTGGTATCTTTTGTTACATCTCCTCGCAACACCCTGACTCCGGCTGCCCTACAGGTGGAGGTCGGTCGGACGATTCGCATCAACATCAGGGACGAGGAGGAGGGCAGAACGTCTGATCCAAGGACAAATGCGAAACAAGGTGAGTGAATTGAAATCACTTTGCATGACTATTGATAGATTTAATCACATCCTGCCAGGGTTTGATTTTGTTAATGAATCAAAAGTGTGAAGGTCTACGAAGTTCATGGATTGATCAATTTCTTCTTGATTGACTGATTGCTCATAGGATTTGATTATTGTTGTTATTGATCTGCCTTGATGAGTATTATGATGTAGAAATAAGTTGTGATGATACTCTATTAACATTTAATGCATTTCACAACTGAAGTCGATCGAGAAACCCCCCATCATGGCCGTGCCGTTATTCTGGCATGCCTGTGCCGTCACCATCACGGTCGTGCCATTCTTTTGCACGTCCTTCTAGCACATCCGTGCCATTACTCGATCAAACCTAACTAAGGATCGGTCGGCCGACCCCTTTAATCGGTCGACCGTCCTCCCTTGCCGTCACGGTCGTGCCATCCTTCTGGCACACTCGTGTCATAACTTGTGCATGAACCTGGATAGACGGGTTTGACCGATCCACTGAATTGGTCGACCGCTCCTATGCCCAATCACGGCCCTGCCACCCCTCCGGTACCCCCGTGCCATTCCCTTTGCATACTACTCCTTAGCACGCCCGTGCCACTTGACCGGCACACCCGTGCCATTGGATTGTCCCGGTTGTGCCGGACTATACATCTACACATTGTGCCCTCTGATTTTGCTCGTTCTTACCCCTTGATTTTTGATCTGAATATTGTCTGTTTCTCTTATGAATGATCATTGTTATGACTGAGTTGATGACGATTCCATTGAATATCACTCCTAAGTTAAGACATGAATCCCTCCTCTGATTTCCTCTCCTATTGTTTCAACTGTTTCACTGTATGAAGAATATTGAACCACAAGTTTCTTAAGTGATTAATAAGTTAAGATGGAATATGAATAATGGATTGCCAGTCCAAGCCTAGTGCCTCAAGATAAGATCACTTCCTTGATCATAGTTTGATTACCCATTGACCCACACAAGACTGTATTGTTTGCTCTGCATATTCCAAGAAATTAAAGGCACCTAAAGCCACCCTGATTTCTAAGCACGAACCAAGATTAAGAAGTATAAATAAGACGAAGAAGCATGAACGTCAAGTCAAGTTATTAATATTACTTATGTCATGATTATCAAGCATGCTCCAGATTATAAGTTTACCAAGCATCATCTAATTTCATTGATTAATGACATCTAATCATCTCTTATTATGATTTATGATGCTCTCACGCTCCATCCTTCTTTCAAGATAAGTATTTTGTTCTACTTTTGATTTTTCTATTCAAAGTTATGCATTATATATTTATGTGGTTCCCCGCTAGGCTGTAAGGCTTACAGGAGGACCTGACCCTATGTTTGATTTTCACAGGACCAGATCAATAATGGTGTTGAGTAGGTGTGCCGTGATGAATCTCTGACGACTAGAAAGCACGTGAACTATAAGACCTATTTAATTTATGAATTCAGAATGTAAACTTTATGATATTCATTCAGGAATTATATGTAGCTACTTTTGAACTTCTGCAATTTATCTTATCTTTTTTTTATTTTAATTTTTTTTTTCTGCTGACGTGTCTCGATTCTTGACTGAGACTTGGTCAACATAATAGTCAATCTCATAGCGTTTGTAGCGTTGTCAGGTTAGTTTTCACCATGTGGCGTGGGTCGATTTGGAGATGTTATAGGGTGCATTGGATATTAACTCTAATGAAAGAGGACTTTGTGTACATTCCTGATTAAGAGTATCTGGGCATGGAAGCAATGACGGAGCCGCATGGATGCCGGGGGGTGCACGTGCACCCATTGGATAAATATATTAACGATAGTTCATTCATCACTTCTAGGCATCTAGTCAGGTGGATGGCACATTCATTGACAATTCGAGGATGCAAGTTTGAAACTAGCAGCCATCAAGTTTGATGTATTTTTCCATGTATTTAATTTTGTAACAAATCCAATTTATTTTATTATAATATGAAAGGAATTAGATTAATTTTATGAAAAATATTATTTCTTCACTAAAATATGTATTTCTACTTATTATATTTTTACCAGTATTATAGTTTTGTATACTAAAATAGAATAATATATTTCATAATTATATTTTATCTCAATTAACTTAAATATATAATTTCTTATATAAAAGTCTCATTTATATATGAGATATATTTCATGATCCCATTACTAATTATCATGAAAATAGTATTTCTCTCTTTTAAATTATGTATTTCTTCTTTTTACCTTTTTTGTGGAAAATTATTATATCACATAACAAAATAGAATAATACATTTCATAATTATATTTAGTCCCAATTAGCTTAAACTGTATAAGTTCATGATAAATATCATTTTTTGTATATCGTTAAGAGAATATAATTTATGATCATAGATTTAATCTTGATTTTATAACATTATTTCATGTTTAAAATATCTATACATTTTTTATTTGAATATAAAGTCTATATGTTTTTTATAATTAAAATTAACAATTTTATACATTATAAATGAAAAAAATATGAAAATTTTATAATTTATGTTAATAATAATTTTAAAATTATCAAAATTATGTGTGAACCCGTGCCTTCGGTACTGCATGGAAGTGAGGTAGATTGCTGTTGAGATGAAGTGGTAAATTGTTGATATCCATGTGTCCTCAAAAGCGTCTGAAAACAAGTGATAGTCAGAGGGAATATAAGAAACATCTGTAGATGTTTTTTGCAGAATCATTATTTCTGAATGGAAATTTATCCTCAACAAATTTTATGTCTCTTGGTATGTAGACTTTTCTGAAACCAGTTCAAACACCTTGTATCCCTTTTGACACATAGAATAGCCTAAAAACACACAAACTTTTGCTCTCTTATCAAACTTATCTGAAATAGTTTTATTAATGATATAACAGAGGCAATCTATCACTCTTAGATGTGTGACATCTCTTAGATGTGTGACATCTGATTCCTTATTAAAAAGCTTTTGATAAGGTGAAGTGTTGTTCAAGACTTTTAGAGGCAACCTGTTCATCACATGAACAACTTCTTGAATCATTTCACCCCAAAACTTTACAGGAAGATTCACTATAAGAAAATGGGAGATTAGCGACCCAAGATATGCGACGCTAGGATGGCACTATTACATCGCCGTTGTGAAGAGCGTCTCATTGGCGTCTATCTAACGCCACAAAAATGGGACGTTGCATATTGGTAGCTACTAGCGTCGCAATGGAGTCAAAGAAAATGGGACGCTACTAGCGCCACCGTTTGACGCTATCTCGACGTCATTAAGACGCGAGGTTTGCGGCTGTGCGTAGAAGATAGGCGTCGCTAAGTCGACGCGCAAGGGGCGCAAGCTATAGGATGTGATTTCGATGCTCACGTGTCGCTACTCTAGACGCTAGGAAGTCGCTGAGGTGACGCAATATAATGGTGTACGCGTCGCCAATGAGACACGACTATGGCGCTAAGGACGATATATTTAACTTAGCGTCGACAGCCTTTGCGACGCGAATGGGACGCTATGGAGATGCCATTTACAAATTTTTTTTACCCATTCAATCCTCATTTTTCCCCTTCCCAAACCATACAATTATATAATGCATATAAAAATGCATTGATATTCATCATAGGTAATATAAAAGCATCACAGACAGTATAAGAGCATCACATCCAATATAAGAGCATCACAGGCAATATAAAAACATCACAGGCATAATATTGAACATCAGAATACGAAAAGTAATAAATCGAACTAACAAACTATATGTATATCTAAATCTATAAGTAGCAAAAGCATTGTTTGTATTCATGGGTTGTTTCTATCATAGGTTTGGGAGTTATTGTTATCATTTCGGACATTCGACCCAGACGTGCTCGGTCCATGGCCTCGCGGGGATGGATTCTGTGTTAGGATCAATCCCTGAATCGTCTGCAATAGCGGAGCCACCTGCTGCGACAATTGCTCTGACACCTGCCGCGATATCTGCTCCGATAATTGCTGCGATAACTGCTATGACAGCTGCGTCACATCAGGTGCAGCGGATGAGCTCGCAGCAGATGGACCGCCTGCATATCCTCCGATCGTCCTATGTATCTGAGCGGTTGTGCCGAGGCCACGCTAGTACCCCATCGTGTCGTGCCGGCCACCTCCTCCCAAACAATAGGGTCCTCTATGAAATAGAAAAATCATACAATTATTTAATATATAAATTATATATCAAGAAACACAAATTAAAAACATGACAAAACTAACGAAGAAACATATTTTCGCATTATACTCATCCTATAAAATTTAAACATTATGTATTTCAAAACTAGTGCACTAACGGCAACAACCAAATAACCATATCATGAGACTTACTAGAAGTCTACGAGCAGTGGGCGTGACTAGGTCATTTGTCTTCCGGCTTTTATGCGTGGCCTCATAAATCACTCAAAAGTCTATGGGACCGCCTTCTTTCTCCTCCTATAATAAAGTTTCAAATTTGATAACATAAGTATAAGTCAAAAGTATGATAAATTGAATTTATATGTAAATTATCATGCGCCGTCGATGCTCGTCAAATCGCATCGATCCCCCTGTGTGGATGTGGGCCTCGGACTTCGAAAGATGGTTAACTCTTGTCTTTTCCGACTTTCTTTGCCATCGTTCATCCGTCCTTTGTGAACATCAAATACTTACACTTTCAAAAAACTATAATTTTCATAAAAATAATGTAAAAGTATACTATACTTATCACTTCCTACAGAGGGACTCCCAAACCGAGCGCCTAATATGTCTTGGGCATCTTTGTATGCCCTGCTCCAAAGTGAGGCCGGCGGACGTGACGACCTTGTGAAACTTGTATAATCGATTTCGAAGGCGTTTCACAATGACCTCCTCAAAAGCTCTCCGGATCGTCCCTAAACTAAGATCCGGATGAAACTGATTTGCCTCCTACAAATAGAATGTTAAAACTTAGTAATTTTAAAATAAATATAAATCAAATTATGTAACCCAAATAGAAGATCGTACCGTAAAGGCTCGAAAGATGTCACCCCGCACTTGAATTGGAACATCTTTCCAGGATCCTACCCCTTCCGACAAGTGGGAAAGAACGAGAGCACTGACATCCCGCACGGTACTAGCGTGTATGAAAGTGGTCCTGCCAATTACAAAGAAGAATTAATTTTCAATGATAACCAAAATTATAACAAAATTTGTATAACTTATTTAACTTACGGTCGAGCAATATTATTCACAGTGACCACCCCATTATCATGTAACCCCTCTTCATCACTCGAAGAGGAATCATCATCCGGTACAGCTGGGGTAGGTTGTGAAGGTCCGACGTCAGCTACGAGCCCTAATACATAATAAATCATTAGTGTCATACTAAATTAAAATTATGATAATTGATAGATGTACAGCAATGTTCTCACCTCGATTGATGTGTACCGCATGATCAGTGACAGTCTGCTCGTCTGAATGAATTGAGTCAGGTGCTTGTGCTATCAGTGGCGTAGCAACTGACATTATTAAAAAATAATTAATATAATTAATTGAGAAATATCAATAACAATAAATATATCACCTGGCGTAAGATGTCGCTCGCCAATGCCAGAATATGGTGAAGCTTCCGATATTCTCGGCGGTGGCAGTGGAGTAGCAACTGTCATCTTAAGAAAATACATAAAATTTGGCTCCTATATAAAATTATGTAATATATAAAAAATAACCTGTGTGACATGACGATCGTCGTCGTGCGATCGAGACGTACCAACTATGTTCCCCGTCGACGGTGGAGCAACTGTCACGAAAGCAAAATATTTATAAAACTCTATCCCTTACTGTCTATTGCCTACAATGTGTCACGTACCTGGAGTGATACGCTGAGCAGACCCACCAATGGATCACCTACTATGTGACGATCCGGCTACGTGCCCCGTCGACAGCGGAGGAACTGATATTATTAAAAAAGGAATTTAACTATTATAATCAACTATAAATAAGCAGCTCACAATAAATATATTACCTGGTGGTTGTGATGGCTGACTCATCTGGAGTGAACGCCGCGAAGAGCGAGATGGCCTAGATGCTCGACCCCTAGTAACCATGATTGAAAAAAAAGAAAAAAACTTTTCTTATTATCGGTAACCATATATAACTTTAAAAAAAGTAAAAAGCTTATGTCATTAGAATAACTACGAAATTCATTCGCTTGTTTCGTATTCTGATTCATTTTCATCATCTTCATCATCGTCGCTATAATATTGGTTCGAGTCATCATCAATGAAATTATCGAAGTTCACAT
The DNA here is from genome assembly GCA_030549335.1 of Pontederia crassipes. Lineage (NCBI taxonomy): Eukaryota > Viridiplantae > Streptophyta > Magnoliopsida > Commelinales > Pontederiaceae > Pontederia > Pontederia crassipes. The sequence continues at coordinate 12,140,028 of JAUKPH010000017.1, forward strand.
CCAAGAGGTCATTTGAATTGAACTCTTCCATTGAATCAGCATCATCGACCAATTGAAAATTTCCAAATCCATCGGCCACATCAATCGTCTCGTTCACTCTATCTTCTTAATAGTAATCGTCCATGGACACATCGTTGTGTACGGATGATGTTTCATTGTCATCTACCATTGTTTCTGCTAAGAATAGTCTACTCCTCACCTTGCATGATGCCCACCATTCATCGTTGGTTCTTTTCGATGGATACTTAATGTAGTACACTTATTGTGCTTGTTCCGCCAATACGAATGGATCGTATGACTGAAGTCTCGATCGAGGGTTAATATACACCAATTTAAACTTTTGATCGATCCGAACTCCTTTCTTTGGATCGAACCAACGGCATTTTAGCACCATGACTTTGTTAGATTTTCTCAAATAAGACAATTCTAGGATGTCTTCTATAACACCGTAGTAATCAAAGTTGTCGTCCCCATACATGCTTCCTAGAACACATATGCCGCTATTAATAATTGAACGTTGTCGGCTATATTCTTCTGTATGGAATCGTTATCCATTGACTATGACGCCGCAGTAATTAAGAACTTGTTTCTTCGGGCCAAGACCGAGATCTCATATTTTGTTCTCTATGACTGAGGCATTAATAACCTACAAGAAAAATAACTTAAAACTTTATTAAAAGTTACGAACTTATAACAATTAAGAACAAGCGGAAAGATTTCTCACTTCACATCTCAATCAATCGGCAAAATGTTCGTCTCGTAGTTTCAATAACTCGTCGTTTGAAACTAACGGATTGATTTCTCGTTGTAATTCATAGTTTTCAATTAATACAATCATATAGCAATAATTAACTTTAATTTATATAAAAAATTAGAATAAATTGCCTTACTCGAGATATGGCATCACTTTGAGACAATTTGCAAGAACATAATTCTCAACGACGGTGAGATCTCTGTCATTCAAGATAACTTTACGCCCTGCACCAAGAAGTCGACATGGGTACTTGAAGATGGATAGAATATTCATGTCAACTTCTCCTTCACCACCATCATCGTTTCCTGGAACTTGGGTGTGTCGTGATTGTATGCGTGACTTAAAGTATTTTGAAGTGAAGTTTGTCACCTCCTCAATGAAATATACTTCACATATGGAGCCTTCAATTTTTACCTTATTCTTTGCCTTACTTTTCAAATATAGCATGCACATTTCGAAAGGATACATCCATCGATATTGAACCGGACCAGCAATTTTTATTTCATATGAAAGATGTACAATCAAATGTTCCATCACATTAAAGAAAGAAGGTGGAAATATCTTCTCAGTCTTGCACACGATAATCACAATAGAAGCCTCTAATCGAGATATGTCTTCTTTCTGAACGATGAATGCACAAAGCTCTTTAAATAATATAGATAATTCTGTTAAAACCTTCCAGATGGCCTTTGGCAAAAGTTCTTTAAAGGCAATTGGAAGCAGCCTTTGCATAAAAATATAACAATCATGACTCTTCATCCCATGTATCTTCCCATTGTCCAAGTTAAAACAACGAGATATGTTTGATACATATCTGTCGGGGAATTTCAATTACTTTACCCATTCGAAAACCACTTTTCTTTGATCATTGCTCAAGACATAAGTAGCTTTTGACTTTTTGCATTTACCATTTTGAAGATGAATGATATCTAACTCTGGTCTTTTGCATATTAATTTCATATCTTCGTGAGCATGTATGCTATCTTTTGTTCTTCCTTTAACATCCATAATAGTGTTGAAGATGTTGTCAAATACGTTCTTCTTCACATGCATGACATCCAAATTATTACATACTAAGTTTGAAGACCAATAAGGCAACTTCCAAAAAATACTTCTTTTCTCCCAATTATGTTCACTTCCAAACCCAATTTGCTTATAACTACCGGCCTTCAGTCCGAATGAGACTTCACTAAGCTTGTTTACTTGATCTAGCAATTCTTTTCCCGTCAAATGAGTTGGACACAAAGTGTTCCCGGATGTATTCTTTTTAAATGAGTTTCAATCACGGCGCATCGAATTCTCCAATGGCAAAAACATCCCATGACAATCAAACCAGCAAACTTTCCTACAATATTTCAAATAAAAGGATTTTGTATTCTTTCCACATATGGGACAAGCAAGTTTTCCTTTTGTACTCCAACCACTTAACATTCCATATGTCGAAAAATCACTTGTGATCCACATTAATACGGCTCTCATAATGAAATTTTGCTTTTTAGATTTGTCATAGGTAATCACTTAATCTCCCACAACATCTTGAGTTCATCAATCAAAGGTCTTAAGTAAACATCTAAACTTTTACCAAGAGATCGAGGATTCGAGATCATACAGGTAAGCAATATATTCTCTCGTCTCATACACATACTTGGAGGCAAATTATAAGGTGTCACAAAAACTAGCCAACATGAATAAGCAATACTTGATTAGCCAAATGGGTTGAAGCCATCGGTGCAAAGTCCTAATCTAACATTGTGTGATTCCCAGATGAAGTGCATCAAATCATCTCCATGCCTCCGCATCCGAAGGACGTGTAATTAAATTTTGATCTTCACATGCCCCTTCTCTGTGCTACCTCATAAATGATGCAGTTTTTTCAGAAAGAAATAGTCGTTGTAATCTTGGAACAATCGTAAAGTATCTAAATATTTGATTTGCCACATTTTTTTTCGAACTTTGAGAATTCTTTTTCGACTTTAATCTGGTCTCGCCACAAATAGAACAACTCATAAGTGAGTTGTTTTCCTTGTAGTACAACATGCAATGATTGCGGCATGCATCAATCTTCTGATATTCCAACCCTAAATTTCTCATCAACCGTTTGCACTTGTAAAAATGTTCCGGTAATTTCTCTGAAGCTGGAAGCATACTCTTAATAATGGCAAGCATCCGATCAAAACAACTTTCGCTCATATTAAATTCTGATTTTAAGTTCATTAGTTGTGCCACTGCAGAAAGTGTAGTTTGCTTCATGCATCCATCCCATAAAGATTCATCTGCTTCTTCGAGAAGATTATAAAACTTAGAAGGCGAAGGATTCGGGTCTTCTTCAATCAATGTTTCGCCAACATTTTCTCCTAAAATTTCATCTTGTATCATGTCCTTGTACGAATTTCTCGAGTCGCCCACAACGGTATCTACATTACTTGTTTCTTTAGCTCATCTTTCTTCACCATGAAAGAATCAATTGGTGTATGTAAGTAAGAAATCGTTGTAATATAAATTCTTCTGCACATCATATCTTACTTTCCACTGATAACATTCGCACTTCCGGCATGGACATAAGATTTCGCCATATGAAGAAGCAACACCTTCATTTTGATATGCCACATTAATGAATTCATCAACACCATCCTTATATTCTTCAGTTATGACGTCATGTTTATCCTTCCAAGGACGAATCCAACTATGGCTTTATCATTTCTATAACGGAGAACATTAAGCTAAGTAATCAAATTCGTGTACTTGAAACGTGTGATTTTGAACTTACGAAGTTCAAAATCACATGTTTCAAGTACTTCATCGTCAAATCATAATCTCATTTTATCACCAAGAATGTGGAAGTACATGAATTAGTTCATAAGTTAACTTAACTTAACTTAAGTAATAAAAATTATTCGAATGCCTTTTTTTGCGTGGTGATTATGTATATAACAATTGGCTTGAGATCGACCTAAGATCTGATCGATAAAAACTTTTATCGAAATGTGTAACTATTAAAACTAGCAAGATGTGATTCGTAATCACTGATGCATTTGAAAACTTTCAAATCATTGCTATATCATACAACATTAAATTATGCAACTTCAACAAGAAATAATATCGGGCAATTACTGCATGCATTATAATTTTTGTTCTTCCGCGAAGACTAGCTTGATCCAAAGAGATGATATTTAACTTAAGTAATACAACTTAATTCATAACATGAATAAGTAATACTTAACTTAACATGAATAATTAACTTAATTTAACTTCATGCATTAATAATTAACTTAACATACATGGTGGCGGGCTAGACCTTCTTAACTGGAGGGCGGCGAAGGGCGGAGGGCGGCCGAGACGGCGGTGGAGGCGGAGGGCAGTGGCGGCGGAAGCGGACGTCGGTGGCGGCGGAGGGCGGACGAGACAGCGGTGGAGGCGAAGGGCGGTGGTGGAGGCGGAGGGCGGATGAGGCGGCGGCGGAGGCGAAGGGCGACGGAGGCGGGCGGCAACGGCGGTGGAGGGTAGTGGAGGCGGAGGGAGGAGGCACCGGTGGAGGCGGCGAGCGGCAGTGGAGGTGGCGGTCAAATGCGGAGGGCGGCGGCGGCGGTGGAGGGCGGGTGTTGGGGAGGGAGGAGGAGGAGGAGGCGAAGGGCGGCGGTCGAATGCGGAGGGCGGCGGTCGAATGCGAAAGGCAACAATGGAGGGCGTCGGAGGGGCGCGGTGGAGGTGGCGGACATCGGGCATCAGGCGGACGTCGGGCAGGCAGAAGAAGGTAAATAGTAAAAGTGAAAATGAAAAAGAGGGGTTAGGGATTTAAGTAATTTTTTAGCGTCACAATACAACACGATGCTACATAGACACCATGTAGGCATCGCAACTGTCACAATTTGGTTAGTGCGGCGCTATAGGGAAGCTAATGTGTCGCTAAGATAATGTAGCGACACTATAGCATCGTCGCGGCGTCTCAATGGGTTTAGCGTCTCAAGAACGACGCCATTGAGACGCTCCTTAAAAGTCTTTTTCAAATTTTTTTATTATGTATGAAATTTTATTTATCAATGTAGCGTCTTATCGCAATGTGCCCCGTTACAATTATTTTATTTCCTTTCGACAATCTATCATGTATGTATACAAAATTATAAATATGTATGTATATGTGTATATAACAAAATTGTGTGTGTATATATATACATATGTAATATATGTGTATATATATATATGTCTACGTGTGGGAGATTAAGTTACAATAATGTGATTATCTATATGTATTATAAATATATATATTTGTATGTATATGTCTATACATGTGTAAGTCATATATATAGATAACGTGTATATGTATATGTACTCGAAGTGAATATATGTGTATATGTTTATATTTGTGATATTAAGTTATAATAATATGTATATATGCATTTACTATATATAAGTATAAGTATATACGCATATTTATATGTCTATATGTGCCCGATTAAGCGAGGGGTAACAAGTCAGCTTAGGAGGCGCAATACCGATGCTATTGAGTCGCTAGTTTCATTTAACGATACCACACCGCCGAATTAGCGTCTAATACTTTTTCGCATCTCAACAGTGAAATGCTACAGAGACGCTACTAGTGTCCTCATAGCGTCGATTGTAATAGTAGCTCTAGTTAGACGCTACGTAGACGCTATCGAGTCGCCATTGTGACGCTACAACTTAATCAACCATCATAATTTCATGATTAAATATATAATAATATATGCATAATTAAGATATTATATATATTATATGTATAGATAATATAAATAATATAGGGAACAAATTATATATTTATGAACACTCCTATCATGTAAAAATACATATATATATATATAATCGTGTAATTAATACTAATATAATATTTAATGAATTTATTGATTAACATATAGTATATATAATATATAGGTTTAAATATAAAACAAATAGCGAGATAAATGTAAGTAAGTTATGGGTAACACGGTAGCGTCCAAATAGCGTCGCCTATTTTCGAGATGTCCTATAGCGTCTCTTTCGCGCCGCAAATCTTGCGACGCTAGATTCGCATCTAACGTCGTCGACGCGAGAACGGGGCTAGGTGCTGCCGCGCATTTTCGCTTCCTGACGTGAAAGAATAGCGTCTACATTACGCCAGACGTAGCGTCTATTAGCTGAATAGCTAAGAAGACGCTAAGGAGACGCTATCGGGAGGCAAGTAGCATCTCATTATCGTGACGGGAAGTAAACGCTATAAAGCTGCTGTGCCGTCTATATAGCGTCACATGTTTTGGCGACACTAAGCTGCGTCGCTAAGCGTCCATTTTCTTGTAGTGATTAGCCTGAAACAAGAAAGCCCCACTTCAAGAATGTGACTATGTTTTCTTTCAACCAACCCATTATGACGAGGAGTATAAACACAGCTGCTCTAGTGGATGATCCCGTCATTGAAAATAAATTTTGACACCCTGAATTATGATATTCAGTGCCATTATCAGTCCTGATTATCTTAATTCTTGTTTGAAACTATGTCTCTATCATACATAGAAAATTAGTTAAGATAGTCACACAATCTGACTTGTGTTGTATCAAATAAACCCGTCATTTTGGAACAAATATCAACTAAAGTGACATAGTAGTTATATCCATTATAGGTTGGGGTTTTAAATGGCCCCTCAGTATCTCTACATGGATGAGATCCAGCAATTCTGTAACAACCCTCACTACAACTGAAAGGCTGATTGGTTTGTCTAGTTAAAAGACAAACAGTGCAAGGATAAGATTCTCATTATTACAATTTTCTACCATAGAAAACAACTTCATTCTTTCTAAAGGTAGATGACCTAGCCTCTGGCCACACATCCGATCTTTCTTCTTTTGCAATAGCAGGAGCCATTTCTTTACTTGAACCTACAGATTTCTTTCATATAGTATAAACCACCTCTTGTTTCACCAATCAGGCTCCCCATGCCATTCGACTGACCCTAAACAACAACAGATTCTGAAGTGAAAAGAATAGTACTGTGCATACTTGGGTTGGTAGAGTCAGGTTTCCCGATGACAACTCCTTTGTAAACTGAGCAATAGATATAAGGATGAAATTAAATCCTACAACATAGAGCACATTATTTAATTTTGTCCGAGAATTCAAAACTATGGAACCAAAATGAGTGGCCACTGAAGTGCTCCCATTAGGCAGTGAAATGATATTTTTGGAATGCAAAGGCTTAACATTCAAAAGCCAATTCAGATGAGAGGTCATATTGTTAGAAGCACCTGAGTCAATTATCCAATTGTGATGTGAGTCAGAATGTTTCTGAATTAGACATGCTATATTTGCTTTATGATCAACTACATTGAATTGTTCTTTGTTCAAAGCTGTAGAGGAAACTTGTGTTGTTCCTTTGTGAAGGGAGAAGACTTGCTTAAATATGAACTTGAAGCTTCCAGTTTTTGTGACCCTGAAGTTGATTGTTGAACTAGAGAAGAATTCACTGAAGCAAAATTCTGAACTTTCCCTCTAAACTTATAATTTGCTAGATAACCAACTATTTTATAGCACTGTGATTTCTTATGTCCAAGTTTTTTGCAATGATCACATATTTTAGAAAAGTCCTTTTTCTATTTAGAATTATCCCTGAAGTTTCTAGAACCAAGCAAAGCCAATTGATCTGAATTAATATGGGTAGATCTGTGCTGCCTTCATTCCTCTTCAACAAGCAAAGAATATGCTTGATTTCTATGATTGAAGAATCTGAGTTCTCACATTATTAAAGTTTTCATTTAGACTCAACAGAAATCTATATAAATTTTTATGATTTTAAATTCTGTATAATCTTTCAGAACTCCAAGAACTGGCAGAATAAGAGTAATAAGATTCAATTCTTCGCAAAGTTTTTCAACTTTCTAAAATAATAAGAGATCGATAAATTCTCTTGTCTCAGATTATAAATTTCATTCTCAATTGAATATATCTTCATAGCATTAACTATTTGATACCTTTCTTTCAAATCTGACCAAGATTTGAGAGTAAGAAACCTTGCTGATTAAGCATTTAGATGTAGTACTAGCACACCATGACAAGACTAAGGTATTGCATCTTTTCCAGTGAAATTGGAGACTCAGATCGACCTGGTCTAATGGAAAAGACTCATCTACAAAAACATGCTTATTCTTGGCCAATAATATGTTATACATTGCATTACTCCAATCAACATAATTCTCAAATCCGGTCAATTGATCCGGAATCATAATCATACCAGGCAAATCCAAAGCATTCAAATGCAAAGGGCTCAGGGCATCAATATTTATCATAGAAGACCCAGACGGAGATGTAGAAGAACCAGATCCCATCGAGGTAGACATGATTAATCAGCTCAGATCTAAACAATGAAAACTCAAAACCTAAGATGATCTGAAATAAACTGAACCAACAGCTCAGCACCAGAAACCCTTGAAGTTTAGATAAAAAAACTTTCCAGAAATTGCAGAGAACATGACACAACCCGCAAAGATTTAATGAAGTTAGATCTAAAAACTTCTAGGTCCATTCGAGCACGGAGTAATCACATAGAAGTGATTTTGGAGAGAAGTCGCGCGAATCTCTTATTCATCTTCAATTCAAAATACAGCCTTCTCTTTGGTTTTTATGGTTACAGAAATAACGGAACCAAATAAACCTATCAATGACCGCTACCCGGATAGTAGCTAACAACTATCAACTACAGAACAGTTGAACAGCTAAAATACAAGTATACAAGGCAACCGAACAATTAGAAAACTAATGCAACCGATCATTATTTCTAACACAACGCACACTAAAAACACTCAATTTTTCTTGGGGCTGCCGTAGTGGAGGGGCAGCACCGTTAGAGAGGGGTCTGCGGAAGGCAGTACGATACGATTTTGCTTTGGCAGCGGTGACGGAGAGGTCATGCAACGATAGGTGACAACATGATGAAAATACGGCAACTGTGGTAAGCGGCTGACATGTTGTAAAGAGGTGGTTGTAACGCTCCTCTTTACAAGGCGTCCTGATGCGCTACCTAAAGGCCTCCATGGTGCACCTGGGCAAGGCCGAGGACTCGGTGGACTTCGACATCACGTAGTATCGCAGCCACGACCCAAGAGTGCCTCGGTTGTAACGCTCCTAAAATCGTCCCTCCGCTACATAGGCGGTCGGGTTGACCTTGATGGTCGTTACACTACCTGCTAACTCTTGACCATGCTATAACTTTAACTTATTCAACAAATGTAACACGTGACAAGAATATAATAATAACATAAACTAAATAATAACTTTATTGCTGAAGAAAGAACACTAGAATGTCAAAAGACACCACACCTAATGCAATTTCATAATGGAAAAGGAAATGACAATAGAATTCAATAGGTCTGGACAAATTACCACATGTCTAGTTTCAAGAGGAAAAATCAAATTATCCATTAATGCGGAAACAAGCTAATGCAAATGAAAGAAAAAGACACTATTGCTTGATGAGTCATGTGCAGCGACCCTTGAGCTCTGCGCCCTCCAATTACTCCTCTCTAACATGGTTCTCATCTGCAAAATCTCAAATGCAGGGGCATGAAATACTCATGAGCGATAATGCCCAATACAATAGAAAACATAGGCTATAAATTGATAATCAAATTATGTCGAAGTCAATAATGGATAAGCAATGCTTTACTATGATCAGAATCTTATTCTTTACCATGCTCTGTTCTATGCTGTGACAATACTATGTGTTTGTTGTACCGTACTTTAATATAACTATACTTTGTCTTTACTGTGCCATGTTCTGTACTTTATCATGCAATACTTTACCATGCGTTGTACTACATCTTTTACATTATTATGCAGTCCTTGAAATTTGTTATTCTATGCGAGCTCGACTTTATTAGGTTGGAAAGCTAGAGGTCCTCTATGCATCTATGAAGCCAGTGATGCCTCTTTGTGAGAGGTGTAATGCCAATGCATACCCTCTTCAGGATACAGGTGGGAGAGGACCTGTACCCCATGAACAGTGGTCGTTAAGGACCCGTAGGTTCGCTGTCTCCGCAGCTAAGCCATCTGTCCCTTTGGCGCTATACTCTATAAACAATATAATGTCCTCTTTGGAGAAGGAGATATACCAATGCATAATCCTTTTCGGAATACAGGTGGGAGAGGACTTGCACCCCAGGAGCAGTGGTCATTAAGGACCAATAGGTTCACTGTCTCCTCAGTTCAGCTACATGTCCCTCCTCTGTACTATACCATAATCTTTACTCTGTACTTTAGGTGGCACATAGCAATCCCGTAGTTTCATCTTTACTTTAATTATCTTGTTTATTAATCTGTGAGGTTTAGAATCAAGATCAGAGAAAGGGCATAATCAAATCCCATTTTCCTGAGGCAATAAGGTTATGTTCTATTACTTTGTTCTTTATGCCAAATCTCGACCCATCCTTCGGGTGAGGAAGGCACATTATAATCTTTACAATCTTGGATAGGGTCTCAAGTGGGCCTGTCAACAGCGGAGCCCAATCGGGAAAGATCGGGGCCCAAGGAAAACAATTAACCTATCGAACAAGACTCGGGCCGAATTGGGAAAGACGTAGACCGGGTCACTGTCGAGCAGCTAGGGCACATGGCCCAGTCCGAGTCGAGAGCCGACTCGGGCTGGGTTGCGGACTGTAACCGGACCGCTACCCCGGCCGAGCCCATGCTCGGTCTGGTCATGTCCGATCGACGCGACCCGGGCCGAGTCGGGATCCGACTCGGTCAGGTCGTTGTATGATGAATCGTGGACTTCGTCGGCGAGGCAATTCGGGCCGAGTCTGCTTAGACCCGGGCCGTGTCCAGGTGAGACCAGGGCCGAGTTATCATCGACCTGGGCTGGGTTTCTAGTGCGTAGACCCACGCTCGTCTTCTTCTCTTTTTCCGGCCAACTTTCGGCCGTCGATTAATGATGGTTATAATACGAGAAATGTAATTCATAATTCTAGATTAATATGGGGTCATCCCATGCATTTTATGATTAACAAATCATAGCCTAAAGGGATTAGACTTCTAAGGTATCTTTCTGATCGCTTTTCGGTCGTCGGAGACTCTTCCGTCGATTTCTCTGATCCCGGCCGGTTCTGGTCGGCGGGGAGAGTGCAGTCTACCTTCACAGACATCGAGGAAGGCTGCCATGTGTGTCGGATGTCCGCTGCTTACTCCTGTCGCCCTCGTATGCACGCGCAATCTGCCGGAGAAGGAGAAGAAGAATAGGGGAAGGGAGATGGTGGCGGCGGTTGATCATGGAGGTCGAAGGGGAGGCACAAGAGTTCCTTCTCAAGCCTTTTTATAGCCTCAGGCCACACGATTATAGGGAGGATTGGGGGAGTCCGAATCAGAGAAGGAAATCGGAGGAGGAGATTTTCCTTTTCGATTTCAAGTTCTTCGTTTCTTTTTTCTAATTCTAATTTAAATTTTGGTTTCCTTTCCACTTTTTAATCTTCCCATGCTTTAATTTTTGTTTCCTTTGTTGTTTCTATGTTTAAGATTTTTCGGTTGTTACATCGGCTGTACGAGGACGTGATCGAGGAGATCGAACAAATGGCGTTGTTTAAGTACGGCGGCCTCCCGCATTGGGGCAACCCGCATTGGGGCAAGAATAGGAACTTGACATTCGACGACGTGATCAACAAGTTTGCCAGCTAGTGGAGCGATCAGGTCCTGGGCATAAGCGGGGGAACGACGAGCATATGGAAGGAGGGGTTCGCGTGTCCCAGGGGCTTTCCCCGGGGCACGCCGAGTTATCTTACTTCATGTAATTTTTCCTTTTTCAATTCACTTTTGTACTTAGTTTATTTTCCAAGTGTGATAGTAGCAGTTTTGTAATTCTGCACTCCTGAAAAGTGCACCCCCTTGGCTTGTTCTCCACATCACACGTCGCATATGGGCCTCACGAGCCTGAGGTATAGTAATGGGAGACCAGCTAGTGCTCCCCCCAAACTTTGTAATCATCCCTATTTTCTCAACAAAGATTTCAAGCTTCCCTAAATCTAGTACCGTGCCTTGAGCGTGGGGTGGCAACCCACAAAAGAGCATCCCAAAGCATCCCAAAGAGATTGAACGTCCAGCCGAGGTGCCCATTCGTTTACGAATCCCTCCACCGAAGAAGCGGCCGCTCGGGACCGAGCGTCCCAAAAATTGTGGCATTCGAAAAGTGGCATAACCAAGTTTCTGCAAAGCATTCAAAAGAGCTTGCCTAGACGTTGGGCACGTCTAGACGTCGCACTGGTCATCGAGCAAAAAATGACCCCGTGACAAGTTGGTATCATAGCAGCGTTTCTGGGACTGCTCAAGTTGGCGTTCGACGATCAAGGTGAAATGACGTCGAACTCGGAGATAACACATGAACCCGTCGCAATGGAGAAGGGCCGCCAGGAGCGAAGGCGTGCCCGCTCGAAGGACGCCATGTCCGCCTTCGAGCAACGCCTCGGCCGATTCCAATTGGACGTGGGCGAGATGCAAGACCAACTCGCAATGCATGAGCGAGAGTTGGAGAAGACGGTGGATCTCGCAACGGTGCGGGAAGAGATGGCGCTGTTGTATACACGGCTCAAGTCCATGGAGACGACAATCATGAACATATGGGAGACCTTGGACAATGGTCTCTCAAACATGCGGTTCGAGATGGAGCAAGAGTTCCAGACCTTCCGGGAGGAGCTCAAGCGACGTTATGGAGATGGGCGGCGTCCCGAGGCGCCCACCCCGCATGAGGCAAGGATTGAGGTGCCAAAATCGAGGCCCTACAAAGGCGAGCGGTCGGCAAGGGAGATCAACGATTTCCTGTGGAACGTCCGAAGGTACATGGAGGCCTTGGACGTGACGTCCGAAGCAAGGATGGTGAAGACCGCATCCTTCTACTTGCAAGATGCAGCGAGTCTATGGTGGCGGTGCCATTGCGACGACGTGAAGCGTGGCATTGTGAATCCCATTGAGAAGTGGGACGACTTCAAGAGGCAGCTTACCAACTACTTCTGCCCTGCCAAGTCGGGACTGGAGGCCAAGATTGTGTTGTTCAACATTTGCCTGAAGGGCACGTTGAAGGAGTACGTGAAAGAGTTCACCGAGCTCCGCTTACAAAATTTCCAAGTGGACGAAGATACGTAGCTGGCGGTCTTCGTGAAGGGTTTGAAGCCATGGGCTAGGACAGAGTTGGAGCGACGAGATTGCTCAAACCTCCGCTCGCTGGTCATCGCTGCTGAGTTGCTCGTGGAGTACGCCAAAGCGAGCACTCCACCACTAAAGCCCTCGGGCAAGGGCAATGGTGGGGGAGAGAAGTCCAAGTCACAAGGAGGCAAGCCGCACTATCAAGACAAAGGCAAGGGACACCAAGACGGGAAGTCCAATAATGGAAGATTCAAGAGGGACGGTAAGCCGCTGAAGCCTTGCTACATTTGCAAGGGTCCACATTGGACGAGCGACTGTCCTCAGAAGGCGACAGTCAACGCAATGTATTGCCCCGACGAGAAGGAGAAAGAGAAGGAGGATGCATGTCTCAGTTCGATGCACGTCCTCAGCGCTATCAATGCCTCGAAGGGTCCTTCATCGGCTGCTCGGCTTTATGCGGACATCGAGTTGAACGGGCAAGTCTTCAACGCCCTCATCGACATGGGAGCATCGGAGTTGTTCGTGTCAGAAGTGACCGCCAAGAAGCTGAAGCTGCCACTACAGAAGACGAATGTCACGTTCAAGATGGTGAACGCGAAGTCTATCTCGACCACAGGAATTTTTCCTGGAGTGAAGGTTCGCATCGGCAAGTGGTCAGGAAGCTTCGACGTGACGGTGGCACCAGTGGATGACTACGAAGTGGTGGCGGGCATCTCTTTCCTGCGGCACATCGCGGCATGTGTTATCCCGCTCACCAACTCGTTGGTCATCTTCGACCCCAAGGAACCTTACAACGTCCGTGTGAGGTTAGGCGGAGATCTCAAGCAGAAGACCCTCTCCGCTATGCAAGTGGCGAAGGGGTTGCGCAAGCAAGAGCACACCTTCTTGGCGACCGTCATCTTGGAAGATCTGGGGCCCTCCACTCTAACATCTCCTAAAGTCCTTGAAATCCTTGAGGACTTTGCGGACGTCATGCCCCCGAAACTCCAAAAATGGTTGCCGCCGAAGCGTGAAGTGGACCATGTCATCGACTTGGTCCCAGGATCGAAAGCCCCACATGGAGTCCCCTATCGGCTTGCCCCTCCGGAACTCGCAGAACTCCGTAAGTAACTTACCGAACTATTGGATGCAGGATATGTTCGGCCCTCAAAGTCTCCGTATGATGCCCCGGTTCTCTTTCAGAAGAAGCATGACAATTTCCTCCGGATGTGCATCGACTACCGGACACTCAATAAGCTTACGGTGAAGAACAAGTACCCCATCCCCTTAGTGGCGGATTGTCCATCAACTCAGAAATATCGATGTTAAGATCGAGGATGAAGATGCTGCCCTAATTCTGTTAGTTTCGCTTCCTCCATCATATGAGAACTTTGTTCAGTCTATGATTATCGGGAAGAAAACTATAAGTCTGGAAGAAGTAAGACCGAGTCTCCATACTCGTGAACTTCAGCATAGGGCATCTGAAAATTCTGCAGAGACTCAGACCGCGGGTTTGATATCGACCGCAGAGAAGGGACAGTCCTCGAATTCGAAGAAATCCAAATCCAAGAAGAAGAAAATCACTGCGAAGGACATCTGTAATTACTGCAAGGAACCAAGTCATTGGAAGAAAGACTGTCCGAAGAAGAAGAAGGCCCCCGTCGCAGCGGTGGCACATGAAACAGGGAATTCCGAAGATGATTTGGTTTTAGCTGCTTCTGATCAAGGATGTCTGGAGGATAGTTGGGTTCTGGATTCGGGGTGTTCCTATCACATGACTCCAAATAAAGATTGGTTCTCATCTTATCAGAAGACTGACGGTGGAAATGTCATCATGGGCAATAACGCGTCGTCAGATAGTTGGGATCGGTTCTGTGCAGATCAGGACTCATGACAATTTTGTGAGGACGCTGACAGATGTCTGTCATGTTCCGCAACTGAAGAAGAATTTGATATAACTTGGAGTACTCGACTCTAAAGGGTGTCTGATCAATGCTGCTGGAGGCATCCTCACGATCATGAAGGGTGATGCTACGATTCTGAAGGGAGTCAGACAGAAGTCCTTGTATGTATTACAAGGCAAGACAGTCTCTGGCGTTGCTGCAGTGGCTAGTTCATCCGAATCAGATAGGTCCAGGCTGTGGCACATGCGGCTTGGGCATATGAGTCAGAACGGGATGAATATCCTCAGCAAACGAGGTCTTCTAGGAGAGAAAAAGATATCTGAAATCAACTTCTGCAAGCACTGCGTATTCGGCAAACAGCGAAGGTCTCAGTTTGGCAAGGCAGTGCACAGGACGAAGGCGACACTTGACTACATCCACGCCGATTGTTGGGGTCCCTCTCGTGTTCCATCATTAGGAGGTGCGAGGTACTTCCTATCTGTGATTGATGACTACTCGAGGATGACTTGGGTATTCATGATGAAACACAAGAGTGAGTCCTTCAAGGCCTTCAAGCAGTGGAAAGTTCTGGTGGAAAATCAGACGTCGAAGAAAGTGAAGCGTCTTCGTACTGACAATGGTTTAAAATTCTGTTCTGCTGAATTCGACTAGTTCTGCAAAGATGAAGGCATTGCCAGGCATCGCACAGTTAGGAATACTCCACAGCAGAATGGAGTTACAGAACGAATGAACATGACACTTCTGGAGAGGGCAAGGTGCATGCTCTCTAACGCTGGTCTGAATAGGACATTCTGGGCTGAAGCTGTTAACACAGCTTGCTACTTGGTGAATCGAAGTCCGACGACTGCGATTGATCTCAAGACTCCAACTGAGGTATGGTCAGGAAATCCTGTTGATTATACTTGTCTGAAAGTTTTTGGTTGTCCAGCATACTATCACGTCAATGAAGGGAAGTTGGAGCCAAGGGCCAAAGAAGGCGTGTTCATGGGATATGGTGCAGGAGTAAAGGGTTATAAAATCTGGTCTCCTTCAAAACACAAAGTCATCCACAGCAGAAGCATGACCTTTGATGAAGCATCAATGCTTCAGTTGAAGGTGGAGACTGAAGAGAGTGTCAGTAAACAGGTGGAGGTTGAAATCACTCCAACTGAGAATGATGCTGAAGGATCACATCAAAAAGCAGAACCAGAAGGTGAAGAATCTGATGAGCAACCTGAAGAGGAGTCAATTGCTGCTAGACGTCCTCGCAAAAAAATGGGTCCCCCTAAGCGATATGGTTTCGAGGACATGGTTGCTTATGCACTACAGGTAGCTGAAGAGGTGGAGTCCCTGGAGTTGTCTTCTTATAGGGATGCCATCACATGTGCCGAATTTGGACAGTGGATCGCTGCTATGGGTGAGGATATGGAATCTCTTAACAAGAATCAGACGTGGGAGCTGGTCAAGTTGCCTAAAGGTAGGAATATTGTTGGCTGTAAATGGATCTTCAAGAAGAAAGCAGGAATTCCAGGAGTTGAAGGCACGAGATACAAAGCACGGCTGGTTGCTAAAGGTTATAGTCAGAAAGAAGGTGTGGACTACAATGAGATATTCTCACATGTTGTCAGACATACTTCTATCAAGGTACTACTTGCTCTTGTAGCACATCAGAATCTAGAGCTCGAGCAACTAGATGTGAAGACTGCTTTCCTTCATGGAGAACTTGAAGAAGACATTCTTATGAGCCAACCAGAGGGATTCTCCATTCCAGGAAAGGAGAATCAAGTTTGCTGTCTGAAAAAATTTTTGTATGGCTTGAAGCAGTTTCCTAGACAATGGTACAAGAGGTTCGACAACTTCATGATCAGTAAGGGATTCAGTCGAAGTCCCTATGATTGTTGTGTATATCACAAGAAGGCGAAGGACGGCTCCACCATCTATCTGCTCTTGTATGTTGATGATACGTTTATTGCTGCTAGAGGCATGGCAGACATTCAGAATCTGAAGAAGCTCCTCAGTGCAGAATTCGATATGAAGGATCTTGGTGCAGCACAAAAGATTCTGGGGATGGAAATTCTAAGGGATCGCGCACAGGGTAAACTCTTCTTATCTCAAAAAAGTTATATTGAGAAGATTTTATCCAGGTTTGGAATGTCTGGAGCGAAGCCTTTGAATACTCCATCAGCTGCAAATGTTCATCTTTCTGTTGCCTTCGCACCAAAGTCAGAAGCAGAAAAGGAGTACATGTCTCGGGTTCCATATGCTAGTGCAGTTGGAAGTCTGATGTATGCCATGGTTTGCACAAGACTAGACATTGCTCATGCAGTTAGTGTTGTCAGCAGATTCATGAACGATCCAGGAAAGGAGCACTGGCAAGCAGTGAAGCGAATTTTTCGGTATCTGAGAGGAACATCTGATATTGGCCTCATCTACAGAAGTGATAAAGAGTGTTTGGTTGGAGGGTACTCGGATTCAGACTATGCTGGAGATGTTGATGGAAGACGATTTATGATAGGCTATGTCTTCATTTTGAGTAGTTCGGTTATTAGTTGAAAGGTCACACTTCAGCCATCAGTTACATTGTCCACCACAGAGGCTGAATACATGGCACTGACAGAAGCTGCCAAGGAAGGCATCTGGTTAAAAGGTTTGATTGAAGATCTCGAATTACATCAGGAGCAGGCTATAGTGCACTGTGA
This sequence comes from Pontederia crassipes, assembly GCA_030549335.1. NCBI lineage: Eukaryota > Viridiplantae > Streptophyta > Magnoliopsida > Commelinales > Pontederiaceae > Pontederia > Pontederia crassipes. The sequence goes on from JAUKPH010000017.1 coordinate 12,157,464, forward strand.
TAGTCTGAGTGCAATATGTTTAGCCAAGGATCAAGTACATCATGAAAGAACCAAACGCATTGATGTCAGGTATCACTTCATTCGCACTGAGAAGAGGATTAAGGTGAAGAAGATTGTCACTGAAAATAATCCAGCTGATATGTTCATAAAATATGTTCCTCATGGCAAGTTCCAACATTGCTTAGACTTGCTTAACATCAATACTTGGTAATGGCCCCAAGGTGGGGCTGGCGGCGGCGTGACATGATATTGAAATTTTTTGTGCTCTGAAGATGATTCAAGTCAAGGTGAAGATTTGTTAATAATGTCTTGAATCTGAACCCAATTGGTCCCCCTACATAGTCAGTCGCTTCAGCAGAATTCTCCTACGAAAATCTCGTTGCCCGGTCAGCGAGCCTGTAAGGGTTGCAAGGGGGTCAAGGGGGGGATCCGGGGGGATCCAGGACGGGGGTTGCAAGGGGGATCCCCCCTACGGGGGTCAAGGGGGGATCCCCTTGCGGGGGTTGCAAGGGGGCGGAGCTCCTTGAGTAAAAATTTTTTAGGAGTATTTTGTATGTGATTCGGATTTGATTTATTTTCTTATCACAAAATAGGTGTCCTATTTTTAGGAGATTTATTTAGAGTCTCGATCCGTATGTAATTTCTATCATTTGTTAAAGGGAGTACCTATATAAACTCCCTAGGGGTCTAGACCGAGATCCATCCTTGTAATCATCGTTATTTCATAACAAAGAGCCGCCGTCGTTTTTTTTCTTTTCGCGTTCTTCTGTATTTCGTGCGATCCCTCTCTCCCTCTTTTCGTAACAATGACCTATAATTGCTATCTTGGTTACTGTGCTAATTCTGTCAACCATAATCTTATTTCTGCCATTGGGGTATTGTCATATGTAATATCAATCAAATTCAACGACAATGAGAATAGGTGGTATTGTCATTGTGTTTCTTCCATTTGAAACAGATTGTAATATGTATTCTCATTCTGATAAACTAAAATCCAATCCTTACTCATTGTGTCATTATCATGTTTAAGTTAACATATCCACACACTCACATGTAAAAATAGGAAAAGAAAAACTTGTTCTACGTGTCAAAAACTTGTATTCGACATGTTGTTAAGAAATACTAATGCATTCCATTGTACATTGAGCTTGCTATGCTCCTGCAATTGTACATATGTCATCTGCCACTGAATTCCAATCGTCATCAGCCAAATTCGAACCCCCATTCTGTGCATGTGGGGAGAAGGCCACGTTAATGACCTCATGGACAGTCAATAATCCCACAAGGCGCTTTTGGCGGTGTCCTCAATCTCGGGTATGCCTTTCAATTGCTGTCGTAGTAGTTAAAGTGTACCGTAAGTAACCCTGCAATTAACTTCTACATGTTTGTCTTCATAGGTAAAGAGGCACGGATCGTTTTCCTCGGATGACGGACTTGAACTGGGCTCGGCTTAGGAGATTCCGGCGTGATCGTCGAAATTACGTTAAGGTACGAGATGAACAGTGATTCTACTAGAACATATTACTCTCGACCGTTGATTTCATTTTGAGTGATTGTAGATAGTTGTTTTTTTAAGTTTTTTTTGTTTTAAATGATTTAATCCGGGCCATTGGTTCATTAGTTATTTTAATCAAATCACATCAGTACTTTTCTTTAATCTGATCATATGGATTTTGTATTAACTGTTCTGACAACTTTTTTAATAGATAATCTTGTTATTTAAAAATTTAAAAAAGGATGGCCTTATTGCCACTCGGTTTAATGGGGTGCTCCCAACTAACCCGCTCCCAAGATCGTGACCGTTGGCTTTATGATCAAGGGTTAGGATCGTTTATCTAATTGCGCCCGTCCGATTCGATTTCAACGGCTCATATGCGCCTGAATTTTTTTCCATTTTTTTCTTTAACCCTACGCATGAACGACCTAACCCCCATTTCCCCTTTCCTCTTCTCACTCCTCGTCGATGCCCTCTTCGCGACCTCGCTGGCCGAGCGAAATCTCGCCCGCTCGCCGATCGGCCCTGCCCTGGATCCGTCTTCTGCATGCCCTCTCCGGCGGCCGGCCCCCCTCGACGCCCCTCGACACACGATCTCGCCGCATACACAGGTCACCCGCCGCATACGTAGGTCGCCGCCACTTTTGCAGGTCGTTGCCACCTTTTGCAAGTCGCCACCGCCGCATATGCACTTCGCTGCCGCCGACCTCCACCAACCTCGGCGACGATATCCGCCACGACCCCCGCCGACCTCCACAATGATCTCCGTCGCCATTCCCGCCGACCTCCGCTACGACCTCTACCACGATTTTCGCGACCACCTCGAGCTCCGCCGTCGATTTCTACGACTCCCGCCTCCCTGTCATCTCGTGACCTCTTTGCGCATGCCGAGCTCCGCCCGATCTCGCAAGCCCGCCTCCCCCTATCCATGCCCGATTTCATCCCCTCGCGATCTCTTTGCGCACGCCGAGCTCCGCTGATGCTAATCTCGCGCAATGCCACTGCTGAGCTCGCACGTCCCGTTGCCGCCAAGTTCGTGCACCGCCGCCGCCGTCAAACCCTCCTGCCTACCCAGCCACCGATGATGTCGCCCGCCCTGTGCACCGCCGCCGCTCGCGGACCCTTGCGGCCCTCCGACCCCGCACGGACGCCAACCCTTCACACGCTCGCACGCTGCCGACCCTTCGCACGACCGTCCTGTTAATCCATGTTTAATTCATTTGATTGTTAATCCATGTTTAAGTCATTTGTTGATGTAATGAAGTCTCATTATTAATTGCTAATCATGTTTAATTCATTTGTTGATGTAATGAAGTCTCATTATTAATTGCTAATCATGTTTAATTCATTTGTTGATGTAACGAAGTCTGCTTCGATGTCCGAGAAGCCTCAATGTCCTCGGCGGCCTCATAGTGATAATCACATGTATTTAGTGCAAGTTTGATGTAGTTATTGTATTCATTTATTTTCATCAAGGTGAATGTATACTTAGTTTGATGTAGTTCTTATATTGTTGACGAAATCAAAATGGACTTCTCATTTATTTTCATCAAGTTGAATGTGTACCTTGTTGTCGTTCGAGCAATGTTTAGATTTTGAATTCTATCTCATTTGTCTTCACTCTTGAAACATCTTATCACATCTTCACGGATGCATAAATATTGAATAAATATTGAAGTTGCAATTGTAACTAATTTCTGAGTAGCAAAATAGCAAATAAGAGATTTGTGAACTCTACGGCCACCAAGCAGTGTACTGTTGGATGTGATATGGCATGAATGAGATCGACTATACATGCAAAGAAAACTTTGTAATAGAAAGAAATTGTAACTTCTAATCATATAACAATTTGAAATTACAGCAACGTTACAATTGATGTAAATAATGTTACCACTCAAAATTGCAGCAAGAAACTACATGTACTTGAAATTGCAACATTTATCAAGATACCATCGAAATTCAGCAAGCACCAAAACAACATTCGGTAAGAGGGGCCGTGAGGACGCGGCGGGGAAGGGTCGCGATGGTTCTGTGGCAGGAGGGATCGGATCACAAGGCCGCGGCAATGGCGAGGGTTCGCAAGGCCGCGGCGCGGTGATGGATTGCGAGGCAACGGCAACGAAGGGGGGGTTGGAAGGCGGCTAGGGATCGCGATGGATCGTGAGGGGGCGGCGGCGGCGATGGATCGCGAGGCAGCGGCGGCGGCGATGGATCGCGAGGCAGCGGCGACGAAGGGTCACGAGACAGCGGCGGCTAAGGGTCGCGAGGAAGCAAGGGATAACGAAGGCGGTAGCCACCAGGGTTCTTGGGTGACGAGCAGGTGTTGATGGGTGGAGAAGGCGGCGGCGGCGGCGAGGGTCGAGAGGCGGCGGCGGCGACGAGAGCTCGCGAGGCGGTGGTCGAAGGGTCGTGAGGCAGCGGCGCAAACTGCAGAAGGTGGCGGCGCGAACAGAAGGCGGCAGAGGTGGCGGTGACAACAACAAGTGGCAGAACACGGCGCCAAGGATGACTCGTGAAGGGAACCTTCGAAGGTGGAGGTCGCGGCATCAAGGCGTTGAGGGCTTGAGGCCGCCGGGGATGTTGAGGTGGCAACGGTTCTCGGGCGGTGGCTGTTCTCGAGCTGCGGCGACGAGGGTTCTCGGGCAGCGACGTGCGGGTAGCGGCGGCAGCTCGCGAAGGCGAAGGGGTTCTCGGGTCGCGAAGGAGGTGGCGACGTGCAGGAGGCGGCGGCGACCTGCGAAGGCCCGCAAAGGCGATGACGATGTGCGGGAGGTGGGGGCGACTTGCGAAGGCCCGCGAAGGTGGCGAACTGCGAAGACCTCGAAGGCGGAGGCGGCGGCGAACTGCGAAGGCGGCGCTCTACGAAGACCCTCGAAGGCAGAGGCGGCAGCGAACTGCGAAGGTACGCGAAGGCGGAGGCGACCTGCGGGCCCGTGAAGACGGCAGCGACGACGGCGAAATGCGAAGTTGAGGCGACAGATGTAACATCCCCAAAATCGCCCCTCCTGCGAAGTTTTACAATTCCCTGGTCTTGTCTCGAACCTCAAGGTGGGGTTCAGCCCGTCAACAAAGCGCTTCGTTACATCCTGTTCATCCATAATCAGCCTGGAGTATTTCCTCAGTCGAACAAACTTTATCATGTATTAGGCCACTGTCATGGTCCCTTGTTCCAGGTTCAGAAATTCTTTCTGCTTCAAATCCCTTTGGAACTTAGGGAAGAAGCGGGCCTCGAATGCATTGCGGAAGCCTCCCCAAGCGACGATTCTGACTTCCAGAAAATTGGTGGCTTTCTTTGCCTTCCACCACTCTTTCGCGTCCTTCTGAAGAGTGTCTCCAGTGAACAGCACTTTCTGATTTTCAGGGACGTCGAGGATGTCAAACTTGTCCTCTATCGTCTCCATCCATTGTTCCGTCACTTTTATGCCTCCTTCTCCATTGAATATCGGAGGTTTTGACCTCCAGAAATCTTGTAGCGTGCAGGGAAGAGGAACTTGATGTCCTTGCTGTACTGGCTCAGGTGGAGGAGGAGAAGGTGGGAGTGGAGGAGGATAAGATGGAGGTGGGGGAATGAAAAGAATCTCCCCTTCGTTATGGATCTCATTATCACTGGTGGATGCTTGTGACCTTCTTTGAGGAGACATCTATAAAAAGACCATGAGAATATTTTGAGAAAAAGCATAGAACCAAATATCTTTAACTAAAATAGAAATACTAGATCAAAATTGAGACCTTATGGCTCAATATCCTCTAAAACAAAAATTAATCTCATGGTAGAGTTAGTCAAAATAAAATATAAGCATTTGTCTAAGGCGCACTAAGGCCTCCAACATCAGATAACTGTTCAATACTAATCACTACGTCGCGAAGGTTCCCTAGGTTCATTCCCGGCGGTCCTTCTTATGCTTAGGATAATTTAGGCATTCACACTCAAAATGCCCAAATTGTTCATAATAACTGCAGTATGGCTCTGGATCTTCTTCTTCGTCTGAAGACAGACAGATAGGGTTGCTGATGCGTACTCCTATAATTCGCAATTTCCTCCTTCGTTCCATTTCTTAAGATGTCTCATATATCACTGGATCATTACTCCCCACGCTTTCCAAATCTGAACGCTCCTATTCTTCAGGAGCAGGAGGTGGTGGAATCGCATGGCCACGGCCACATCCGCGACCCTGTGTCGGTACTTGCACCTGCTCTTATTCTCGAACTAGTGCAATGGGAGGGTGCATGACTACTTCAGCTACCCAAAACACTCGGCTTCCGTCACGTACCACTCTGGACGTTATGCGGCGCGGAGGCATCTATGAGAACAAGTTAGCTCAATAATATAAGTATCCTTTATATGAAAATGTACTTAGTACTTACTTGAGGAGTGGAACCGCAGATGCTTGAGAAACTTGCACATAACTTTACTTTGAGCTATGAGACAATATGAACAATAATGACTATGCATGAATACCTACTCTACTATGATCAGTGAAAGAGCCAAGAACTTAGGCTCTGATACCAAACTGTAACACTCCCAAAATCTCCCCATCCTGCCACGTAGGCAGTCAAGTTGACCCCGAGAGCGTTACACTGCCTACTACACTATTGACCATGACAATATTCAACAAAGTGCACATGTGGCATCAATATTATAATAAAATATAATAAAAGACTTTAATGCGAAAGTTCAATCGTCAAAATATCGAAGACAATTCACCTATACAGGTGATAACAAGATGATAAGAGATCATAAATCTGTAGGCGGAAGAAATTCGATAAACGGAATAGCATGATGTCTATGGATAACATGAGAATCATAACACTAAATTCAATTGAGGTAAGCTTGATGATAGAATAGTCATATGCAGCATCCTCCAAGCTCTCAGCACTCCCACTCCTCATCAAGCAGCATTCTCACCTGCAAAATCCCAATGCAGGGGAATCGAATACCCATGAGCAAAGATGCACAGTACAATAGAAATATAGACGGTGAAATAATAATCAATGATGATCATATGAAAAATATATCAGTGATGAACAATTATATACCATGGCTTCTGTACCTTGACTATAATGAGTCACACATCTTACTTTAACATTATCAATATCTATACTCTATTCTTTACTATAACTATACGTTGTATTTACAATACTCTGCATTGTCTTTACCATGCCATGTTCCGTACTTTACTATATCATATTCTATGCTATACTATACAATACTTTACTTTGCATTTGCTTTGCTGTGAGTTGCACTACATCTTTTACATTACTATGATATCCTTAAAGTTAGTTGTCCTATGCGAGCTCGACTTTATTAACTTTGGGATGCCAGAGGTGCCTCTTTGAATCTTTAAAGTCCGTAAGCCCCAAAAGGGTAAGGGGTGTGACAATGCATCACCCAATTCGGAATGTAGGTGGGAGAGAACCCACACCCCAGGAACAATGGTCATTTAAGAACCTATAGATTCACTATCTCCTCAGTTAGCTACATGTCCCTCTGGCTCAATACTATATTCTCTGGGGGAAGGAGTGTGACCATTGCATCACCCTTCTTCGAGATACAGGTGGGAGATGACCTGAAATCTCAGGAACAGTGGTCATCGAAGACCAGTAGCTTCGTTGTCTCCTCAGCTAACTACCTGCCCCTCTTTGTACTATACTCTGATCTTTGTTCCATACTTTGGGGCGGCACATAGCAATCTCACATCTTTATCTTTATTTTGCTTATCTTTGTTCATCTTTAATTTTATGTAGAACTCGAACTAGGAAGGGATTCCTTTTTCTCAAAAGGATTGATTCTCTGAATGTAATTTCACCTAATTTTATCGAGAATAGGACCCAACTTTCGAAGAATTGGACTTGAAGGAAAAGGTCCATCTTTCTACCCGACTGAACTCCGGCCGGGTGGATTCGAACTCGGGCCGAGTTTTATTCAAGGCTGATATGTGGATAGCCCCGGGCCGAGCTAGGAGGACTCGAATCGGGTCCTATTCGGGGCATTAATGCACACTACCCGGGCCGAGTCGAGGTTAACTCGGGCTGGGTTGATGACTGTATGCTGGTTGTCATCTCGGTCGAGCTCTTGCTCGGTCCGGTCGATGATCCAATGTGACCCGGGCAAGTTGAACTCTAACCCGATCGAGTCGTAACACGATAATCATGCGACGTCGTCGGCAAATAAACCCGGGTCGGGTTTAATTGCTTTCGGGCCGCGTCCTGGTATAACCCGGGCCGGGTCGACAATTACTCGGGCCGGATCCTTTCGCGTAGAAACTGCGTCGATCATCTTCTCCGATTACGGCGATCCTCCGACCGTCAGATCGAGTAGGTTACAATATGAAAAATAAATCTATGGCATTCATGATCACTGTGACATCTTTATGCGCAATATTAGATCTATATTTCTTCGTGTAGGGGATTTAATTCTAAGGTACCTTGTTTTCGATCGTTGGAATTCGTTGGCGATCTGCGGTCGTTCGTCGATCGTCTTTGGGCGACGAGGAATAGTGCTCGGTCCTCGTGAACGTCAGAGGAGGTCGCTGAGGGTCGAAGGTGCGTCGGGTCAGTTGTTGTTCGTTCGTTGCTGCCTGCTCTGCTTCGCGTCTCGGCCGGAGTCGACAGGAAGGAAGACGAAACGGAGGGAGAAAAGTGGCAGCCGGCAGGAGGGAATCCAAAGGGGGCGAGGGCATTCCCTCTCGCCCCTTTTATAGCATCAGCCGGCCTCTGGCCGGCCGATCGTGAGGCGCGATCAGGGGAGGGAATCCCTCCCCTGGTCGGCCGTTTCCTAGTTCATTCATTTCCTTTTTTTAAATTCGTTTCAAATTCCCTTATTAATTGTATTAATTCCCATTTTTGAATTCCTTCCTTGAGTGAGAAATTGGATATGTTACATTATTACCCCCTTAAAAGAAAATTGATGCACGAAAAATTATGTATTAGTTTGGGTCATTTGATTAACACTTTAAAATGTTTTTATGTTTAGAAAAGGGGGAGTTTTGATTTGTTTTCATATAATTTCATTTAGATTTGATTTCTACCTAAATTTGAATATTATTCATGGCAGGATATGAGAAAACGTCGAATTAAAGACAAGAAATGGCCTAAAACAGCCCAGAAGACTATCACGGCCGTGACAGTTCTGGTCATGGCCGTGACAGAAAGATTCAGCACAAAAATTGGCTAAGTTACTGTCACGGACATGACAGTTTCTGTCATGGCCATGATAGACAATTTTCCAGTAAAAATTTGGCTAAGTAATTTTCAGCCTTGACAGCCTTCTGTCACGACTGTGACGGAGCCTTTCACGATCGTGATGGCGGTCTATTAGGTCATTTTAAAGCCATTTTTATCCACTTTTTGGATATATTTTTTGTTTCTTTCCTTGGGGGACGAAAATACCTATAAAAGAAGGTAGAAGAGGGCTTGGAAAAGCATCCCTGGAGCATATTTTTGAAGTCTAGAAAGAGGAGAAGTGCGAGGACAATAGCGAAGCTCTGCCGGAAACTCGAGAGAGGACGCGCTTAGCCTATGCTAGAGTTTTTATTTTCTTTTCCCTATATTTTTATTCCAGATTTGATGTTGATTTTCTCAGATTTATTCCTTTATGAGGGTCATCCTAGTTGAACCCTATTTATGTATTGGAGTCTTTCTTAATATTAGTTTGATTTGAATCTTTAATAGCATTGCAATTTCATGTTTAATGCTTTCCTTTGATTCCATGATTTATGATTTGATTGCTATCTGAGAAGAAGTGATTATTTTCATAATAGTTTCTAGGGATTGATCTTATTTATTGTATGCCACAATTAGGGAAATCGAAAGAGACCTAATTTGTGTAGTTATTAAGGTGACTTGAGAAAGCCCTTAATATTAATTCCAGTTTAATGCATTTTATGATTTAATTAAGTAAATTAAAAACTGAAAGGATTGATTTATTCTAATTATTCATAAGATAATAGTTAAAGCCTGAAACATTAGTTAACTAACTTTGGGAATTCACTTTGTTATTGATTCAATTAATTCTAAGTTGAGAAAATTCATTACATTATAGTGGTGACAATTATGTGCCTTAATCATCAAATCATTATTCTCCAGGTGATCATTTTCTTTATTTTTATTATTTTCTTTTTCACGTCAAAAATCAACTATTTTCTTAATTTCTCAATTAACAAGGTTAAAATAAAATCTAAGTCATTAACCGTTCTCGTGGGAATGATAACTCTACTCATTCACTTTATTACTTGAGCGACTAGTGCACTTGCTAGTATTTGCTATTAATTCTACACGCATCAAAAATTCGTTCTCGAATTTTGATAAGAGTTAGGACTTACCGAATAGTTGGGGAACTTCTCACGCATTTTCGATTCCACTTCCCAAGTGGCCTCTTTTCCTTGATGGTGCTTCCGTGCTACTTTGACTAGTGATACTCTCTTCTTTTCTTGTTTGTGTTCTTGATATTCCAGTATCTCCGTAGGTTGTTCTTCGTATGTCATCCTCCATGAGGTTTGGCTCTTCAATTTGAATTACGTTGGCGTAGTCGTGCTTGTACATCCGAAGCAAGGAGACATGAAAAACATTATGTACCCTGGCATACGCCGGGGGTAGGGCTAACCTACACGCTGAGTCTCCAACCATGTCTAATATCTCAAAAAGGCCTACATACCTTGGACTCAATTTCCCACGCTTACTAAAAGGCATCACTCCTTTGGTGGGGGAGATCTTAAGTAGAACTTGATCTCCAGTTTTGAACGTATGTTCTCGACGTTTCTTGTCTGCATAGGCCTTCTATCGATCTTGAGCGAACTCCATCCTCTTCTTTATCAGTTCAACCTTGTCTGTGTACTCTTGGGTCTGCTTATATAATTTCGCGCTCAAGATCTTTCTTTCGCAAACTTTGCCCCAACATGTCGGGGAGCGACATGGTCGGCCATACAATGCTTCAAAAGGGGACATCTCTAAGCTAGCATGGAAGCTATTGTTGTAGGAGAACTCTATGAGAGGTAGGTGTTTGTCCCATTTGCCATGCCAATCCAGTGCACATGCCCTGAGCATATCTTCTAACGTCTGACTGGTCCTCTCTGATTGATCATCGGTCTAAGGATGGAAGGTTGTACTATAGCGAAGCCTCGTCCCAAAGGCATTCTGAAGACTCTTTCAGAATCTTGATGTGAATCTGAGATCTCTATCAGACACGATGGTTGATGGAATCCCGTGAAGTCTAACGATCTCCTGCACGTATAGGTCCATTAGACTTTCAAGATATTATTTTATCTTGATGGGCAGGAAGTGAGCCGATTTAGTGAGTCGGTCCACTATCACCCAAATGACATCATGCCCCTTCTGAGTTCGAGGTAAACCCGCGATGAAGTCCATTATTATCTCTTTCTACTTCCATTGTGGGATGCCTAGACTCTTCAAAGTCTCCTATGGTTTCTGGTGTTCTACTTTGACCTGTTGGCAAACTATACATTTGGAAACATAGTCTGTTATTTCCTTCTTCATATCCGGCCACCAGAAACTCCTCTGTACATCTTTATATATTTTGGTACTCCCAGGGTGGATTGCGAATTCATACTTGTGGCACTCGTCTAAGACTTCTCTTCATAGTTCAAGATTATTCAGTACCCATAAGCGATCACGGTACCCGATGCCACAATCTGAAGAGACATTGAAGTTTGTAGTCTCAAGACTACTATTTATCATTATAGTCTGATAGTCTGGGTCTTCTATTTGTGCTTCGATAATCCTTACTATGATGTCTGGTACTATACCCTGCATCATCATCAGTGACCCGTCATGTCTTATCCTTGGCGTCCACTTGAAAAGTTCTTCCATCATTTCAAATTGTCGAAGACGCATGAAGGCAACATATCCTTCCCACTTTCGACTAAGTGCATCTCCTACTGAGTTTGTTTTACCTGGATGGTAGTTGATAGAGAACTCATAGTCCTTCAAGAACTCCATCCATCGTATTTGGTGCATATTCAGATCCTTCTGTGTGAAGATGTACTTTAAGCTCTTGTGGTCAGTGTAGACCACAAATTCTTCTCCATATAGGTAATGGTGCCAAAGCTTGAGGGCAAACACTACTGCTGCCAATTCGAGGTCGTGAGTTGAATAATTGACCTCATGTTTCTTCAGCTATCTGGATGTGTATGCCACTACTTTCCCATATTACATCAATACGCACCCCAATCATGTACCACTAGCATTAAACTACGTAACCACCGTTGCCCGATGGTAATGTCAGGATTGATGCTGAAGTTAGCCGTCTTTAACTCTTGAAAGCTTTTTTCACACTTGGGCGACCAGATAAACTTTTCTCCTTTCTTTGTAAGCTTGGTCTATTCTGGAGAAATCGTTGATGAAGCGTATGTAGTAGCCTGCTAAACCAAGGGAGCTGCTAATCTCGGAGACATTCTTTGGTTGAGTCCAGTTGGATACTGCTTCTACATTCGTCGGATCCACTGCAATTCCATCTTTGGAGACGATGTGCCCAAGAAACATCATCTGTTCTAGCCAGAATTCACATTTGAAAAATTTTGCGTATAATTTCTTTGTTCGCAAAGTCTTTAATATTATCCTCAGATGTTCCCTGTGTTGCTCTATGCTTGGCGAGTAGATGAGGATGTCGTCGACGAAGATAATTACGAACTTATCCAGGTGTTCGTGGAAAATTCGATTCATGAGGTCCATGAATGATGTCGGGGCATTTGTTAACCCAAACCGCGTTACTAGGAATTCATAATGCCCATATCATGACCTGAAAATTGTCTTTGGGATGTCTTCTTCGGCTACTCTTAGCTGATGATATCCGCTCTTTAGATCAATCTTGGAGAAAATCTTTGCTTTGGATAACTGATCAAATAAATCGTCGATGTGAAGTAGTGGGTACTTGTTCTTTATTGTGACTTTGTTCAACATTCTGTAGTCGATACAAAGTCTTAACGATCCATCCTTCTTTTTGAGAAAGAGGTCTGGTACACCTCATGGTGAGACACTAGACCTGATGAAGCCTTTGTCTAGCAGCTCTTGAATTTGGTCCTTTAATTCCTTCATCTTTGCTGGGGCCATGCGGTATGGAGCTTTGGAGATCGATGTTGTGCCGGGTGCCACTTCAATATGAAAGTCTATCACCCTTCTGGGTGGTAGACCACTAACATCATCACGGAATACATCAGAAAATTCTCTCATAACCTCTATGTCTTGAGGGGTCTTGACTGGCTCTACTATCTTGGTAACACTTGCCAGATAACCTCTACACCCCTTTTGGAGTAATTTATGTGCCTTCAATGCAGACACTATGATTTTTTATTCTTTCTGTGCAATGCCTCTGACAATGACTTTATCTGTACTCTGTGTACCCATAACCACCTTCTTTTGCTTGCACAAGATAGAAGCATCATGGGAGGTTAGCCAATCCATGCCCAAGATTATATCATAATCTCTCATAGGGATAATGATAAGATTTGCAGGAAAGTTCATTTTCTCTATCTCTATGGGTACATTAGGGAGGTACTTTGTGATAATCAGGGTTCCTTGTAGAGTAAGTATATTCATCTTATGATCTAGGTTCATTGCAGTCAACCCTAATCTATTTGTACACTCTTCAGATATGAACGAATGGGAGGCACCGGAATCAAACAGCACTGTAGTGGATAGTTCAGTTACGAATAGCGTACCTCGAATGACCTCAGCGTCATTCTGTGGAGCATCCTCTTCTAAATTGAAGAGTCTTTCTTGCACTAACTGTTGTTGTCCACGTCTTGGACAGTTTACTGCGATATGGCCCATTCCATCGCAATAGTAGCATGCTCCAATGTTCATGTAGCATTCCTCAGCGTGGGTCCTGCCTCAGGTATTGCATAAGACCCGCTCACCTTGTACGGGTGTTGCCTGAGGGGCTCTGGGAGGCTGTTGTCTCTGTTGCTAAGCTGGACACCTTGACGCCTGCTGAGGGGGTCTTGGGTTCTGTTGCTGCTGTTGTGGTTGATGTTCTGTGGTAGAGCTTGCTGTCGGGGACGGTAGGGTTGTTGTTGCAGGCGTAGGGGTGTTCACGGGTCGGGTTTGACCCGACCCGACCCCTAATCTGACCCGACCCCTAATCCGACCCGACCCGCCCAATTCCATTCGGGTCGGGTCGGGTTACTGTTATTCGGATCACAAAACTCGAACCGACCCCGATCTTGAATGGTTCGGGTCGGGTCGGTTTGGGTCCGCGAGTAACCCGTTTAATTTTTTTACAAGCAAACTAAAATAACACTGGCTTCTGTGGGGTAAATTACACCAAATGCCCTCCAACTTCAAGGTTTGCTCAGTGATACCCTCCAACTTCACTTTGTAACACAAATGCCCTTCATCTTTTAACGCTTTTCACTCGATGCCCTCTTTACCTGTGATAGCCGGTTTTTCGATTTTTCGTCGACGTGGCGTCCACGTGACCATCTCCTCTCTCCTCCACGCAAATAGTCGTCCGACGTGGCATGTTCCGACGTGGCACATAAAATTACACCAATGCCCTCCAACTTTAAGATTTGCTCAGCGATACCCTCCAACTTCACTTTATAACACAAATGCTCTTCATCTTTTAATACATTTCACCCGATGCCCTCTTTACCTAGGACAGTCGATTTTTCGATTTTTTATCGACGTAGCATCCACGTGGTCATCTCATCTCTCCTTCATGCAAATAGCCGTCCGACGTAACATGCTTCGACGTGGTACCACATATTAAACCATCTTACTTACCTTAAGTTGATCCACTCACTGTTAAATTATTTTCTTCTTTTTCGTCGTTCGCATGAAACCTCATTCGTCGTTCGCACTCCTTCGTCGTTCGCTCTTCTTCATCATTCGCTCTTCTTCGTCATTTGCCTCCTTCATCGTTCACTTTTTGCGTTCGCCGGCGTTGTCTTTGCCCAAATTGGTGTAATTTTATATGCATTTGGTGAGCAAACTTTAAAGTTGGAGGACATTTGGTATAATTTTATGTGTCACATCGGAGCATGCCACGTTGGACGACTATTTGTGTGGAGGAGAGAGGAGATGACCACGTGGACGTCACGTCGACGAAAAATAAAAAAATTGACTATCCTTGATAAAGAGGGCATATGGTGAAATGTACTCTAACTTTAAAGTTTGCTCACGAAATGCACGTAAAATTAATCAATTTGAGCAAAGATAGCGCCGACGAACACGAAAAGCGAACGACGAAGAAGAGCGAACGACAAAGAAGAGCGAACGATGAAGGAGTGCGAACGGCGAAGGAGGTTTCATGCGAACGACAGCAAAAAGGGAAATAAGAAAATAATTTAACAGTCAACTTACGGTAAGTAGAATGGTTTAATATGTGGTGCCACATCGGAGCATGCTACGTCAGACAACTATTTGCATGGAGGAGAGAGGAGATGGCCACGTGGACGCCACGTCGACGAAAAACTGAGAAATCGGCTATCCCCGGTAAAGAGTGTATCGGGTGAAACACATTAAAAGATGAAGGACATTTGTGTTACAAAGTGAAGTTGGAGGGTATCGTTGAGCAAATCTCAAAGTTGGAGGGCATTGGTGTAATTTTATGTGCCACGTTGGAACATGCCACGTTGGACGACTATTTGCGTGGAGGAGGGAGGAGATGGCCACGTGGACGCCACGTCGACGAAAAATCGGAAAACTGGCTATCTCAGGTAAAGAGGGCATCGGGTGAAACACATTAAAAGATGAAATGCATTTGTGTTACAAAGTAAAGTTGGAGGGTATCGCTGAGCAAACCTTAAAGTTGGAGGACATTTGATGTAATTTACCCACTTCTGTGAGCCACTAAAAATTTTACATAATAAAACAAACTACTAAACAGTCCAACAAACAGTAAGCACTACAAAATAAGCAACAAAACAATGCCAGAACCATTTATAAGTTCTCATATTTCCTAATCGCTAATTAGTAATTCCTATTGAAAGAAGTAAATAAGTAATTGCCCACATGAAATCATGAATGTCAGGCGACCATGGATACAAGTTACTGATCTGTGCAAATCACCTTTGAAGTAGGGTCAAATTGGCCACGAACAAATCGAAGAACAATGCAGCTTTTACCAACATCAGAATCCCCCAACAATACCAACTGCAAACAGAAACCATAGCAGGATCCAAGACAAAGTTTCAGAGAAATAATTTATCTCAAGCACAAGAAGAGAGTTAAAAAAAGGATACTCTAGATTTCTGGTAAGCAAACTATGAGAAAGCATGTAGTCGTATGTTCTTAAAAATTACCTCTACAGAATGACAATGAAAAATAAAAATAATAATAAGCTGGAAAAAATAATGAAAGATAAATAAGTATAAAGCAATCATGAATGCTCACATAATCACATTATCACATATGATTTCCCTTACAGACAGCTCCAGTCTCCAGATGCAACAATATTGTACTTCAAGCACACAAGGAAAAAATTGATCATTTAAGAGTCATTTAAATGATAAGAGTTGCATACTTGCACTAATATCATCAAACTGGGCTACTTTAGACCAATGTCTTTCAGCCTTTCAAGGCACAAATTTGCTCTTCACCCATTGCAGACATGACCCCTCGCCAAACCATCTTTGATCTAACATTAAAACTGCACAATAAATTGAGCTCTTCAAATCAATAGTGCACATGAAAAGCTTTACAAGAATTTGTCAAAACCAGAATTGTATTCGTTACAGATTCATGATAAAAGTTCACAATTTTCAAACCAGATGCAGATTCAGGATCCAGGTTTCAGTAAATACATATTTTCATAATTGTATTGATGCATGCAAAATACAACATATTTTAGATTATTATTTTAATTAATTTTTCTGTAATCTGTTCATGGCATGCATCATTTTTAGTCACTTTTAGTCGTAATTCCGGATTTATTAATTTTAATTATTAATTTTTTGAATATTTTAATTGTGGATGGATTAACTAAATTTTGATAATTATTTTGCAGGAAAAGCTGAGATTAGGATAAAGAATTTATTTCTTACGGCCGATATTTAGTTTTACCCCCAAGACGTTTTGATCGAAATTAAAAGGGGGAAAATCTTTTGGGCGTAATGGCGTGAAGATGATCACTTTTTGGCCGAGATTCAAAAGGAGTAACAATTAAATGATTTTATCTTTTGGGCGTAACAAGATTTAATTATTTATTACGGCCGAGATCTATAGGGCGTAAAGATAAAAGAAAGACGTTTTGGCCGAGATTAAAAGGGGGTAAAGATAAAAGGATTTATCTTTTGAAAGAATTATCATTTTTGACCGAGATTTATCCGTGAATTTAAATTCAGCCGTACATCATGATCGACAAGACCCGTTCGCATCATATAAATACGTGAAGAATCCGTCGTTTCAATGGGTGCTCTGAAGTTCAGGTTTCTTTCACGGCGAGTCGTGAGCTCTGCAGGCTACGACCAAGAGGAGAGAGGTGCGACGGTTGGAGGTTGATCGCGACCCTGACCAAGTCCGAGAGGCTGTCCGACTGTTTGCCAGATTCGATATCTCTATTTTGGGTGTAATTCTTTCAATTTTTATGATTTATATTTTATTATCTCTCCGGAATTTCTAGGATGAACTCCATGTTTATAGGATTATTATTTTAGAAGATTATTAATTGAAGGAAAATGTTTGGACCCTATTTTATTTGTTTTAATCTTTTCTGATCAATTATTAATTATGTTTAATGCTTTTATATTAGTTAATTAAATTTCTGAATTAGGCTATACCAGTTTGTGGAGTGTTTAATTTCAAAATTCATTATACTAATTATAATTGATTTTATTTGGAATTAATAATTGACATAAATTTGATAACTAGTGTGTGGAGAATCAAGTTTGTGTGGTCTATTAATCTATACCAGTTTGTGGAGTGATTAATAGTCTAGAGAATTCAATTTAATGCATCTTAATTTTAATATGATTTTGGGGGTACCAGTCGTGGAGACTTCAATTCTTATTAAATTAACATAGTTCTATATGATTAGATTGAGGGTTGTCAGTCGTGGAGACCACAAGTTAATCATGTTAGAATACTTTAGGGAGACTCTAATCCATCTTTAAAGATTAAATTTATTTTTTATGATGCAAATATTTATCCTGATCTATTTTCATCCTAAGACCTAACTTCAACACCATTATCTTATCTTTATCTTATTTTCTTTATCTTTCAAAATCCATGTTTTTCCTCTCTTATTAACTTATAAATTCAGATATTGAATTAATAATATTCCTCGTGGGTTCGACACTCTTACTCCTATTACTATATTACTTGAGCGACTAGTGCACTTGCTAGCTATTCTATTTTGCTACATCATCTCATACGCATCAAGTTTTTGGCGCCATTGCCGGGGAATATTTTATTAATTAATTTCTGATTTTTATGAATTATTAGGAGATGTAAATAAATTTCTGTAAATAAATTCTATGTAAATATATACTATTTGTTTTAATTATTTTTATTTCTGTGAATAATCTATTTTTTTTTTGCAGATAAAGGTCACAACATTTTAAAATTTGTCGACTTTCGGTTTAAAATCCGACGCCGATTGGATTTTCCGGATTACACTGTCGACTTATGGTTTTACGACCGAAATTTATTTTGTCGGCTTTACCGATTACGGCCTCGCAATATCGATTGAGTTCTAATCTTCTATTTTACGGCCGTAATGTTTTTATCCGAACGTTGTTTTACGTCATGAGTAATGGATATTGATTTGACCTTGTTTCGCCCGGTTTATCTATGGTTTAATTTTTTTTTACGCCCTATTCGAATCAGTTTCGACTTTCATTCTCGGCCGTAACGTTTTAATTGTTTGAACTTTTCACATGGATTTGATTTCGTTTTGGCCAAAATGGTTTGTTCTATTTGATTTGATTTCGTTGTTTTACGGCCATAAAGAATTGACTTAATTCAGTTTCGTCCGTAATGATTATTTGTCGCCTTAACAGTTGGATTCGTATTTCAATTGCTGTTACGACCGAGACCTGGATAGCTTTTTGTTTTACGGCTAATTGAATCATGTCGATTTCATTTCGACCGTAATGATAATCTTCTGACTCGTTTCGGCTTTAATAGCAATCTTTATCTAAGATTTACAGTCGAGATTTACTTAATCCACATGATCGAATTGATTTCTTTCTTTGCGCATTGAATTAAATAAGAATTCGATTAATGCACGATTTTACGAGCGAAAAATCTCCCGCACATACTTTTTACGCTTTGGATTTTCTTACTGCCAACAATTATTTTCTAAACTACTTCTCGGCCGTAATGTTTTCAACTTTGTTTTACGCCACGATTTATTGATTTCAAGTTTTCTTTCCCGGTCGTAAAAAGTTTTCTTTCAAGTTTTCTAAACTACCGTGAAAAAAATCCATAAAATGTTTTCAAGTTTATTTATGGATTTTCTTTCTCGGTCGTAAAAGACTAAATCGTCGACGTTGCGTTCGATTTTTATTTCGGTCGAACACCCTGTTTAGTTTTCTGTCTTACGACCGAAATTCCACACTAACTAGTTTGTTACGGCCGTAATTTAATTGGTTTACACCTTCACGTTGAATCCCTTTGACACTGTTTCAATATTTTTACGGCCGAACGAGCCTCGGATTACTAATTTAATATCGGCCGTAAATCTGTTTCTGTATTGCAGTCGTTCCTCTCTTAAAATAATTTTTGATTATGTCTGATTATTAACTTTACGGCCGCAAATTAGTTTTGATTTGTTTTGTGCCGTTTGTTACATCATCATTAATTCTTCCAAGTTTTGCGGCCGAACGAGTGCTTGATTTTTACGACCATCTAAGTGATTTACTTTCTTTCAGTTGATATTAATGTCTGGGCGGTAGACCACTAACATCATCACGGAATACATCAGAAAATTCTCTCATAACCTCTATGTCTTGAGGGGTCTTGACTGGCTCTACTATCTTGGTAACACTTGCCAGATAACCTCTACACCCCTTTTGGAGTAATTTATGTGCCTTCAATGCAGACACTATGATTTTTTATTCTTTCTGTGCAATGCCTCTGACAATGACTTTATCTGTACTCTGTGTACCCATAATCACCTTCTTTTGCTTGCACAAGATAGAAGCATCATGGGAGGTTAGTCAATCCATGCCCAAGATTATATCATAATCTCTCATAGGGATAATAATAATATTTGCAGGAAAGTTCTTTTTCTCTATCTCTATGGGTACATTAGGGAGGTACTTTGTGATAATCAGGGTTCCTTGTAGAGTAAGTATATTCATCTTATGATCTAGGTTCATTGCAGTCAACCCTAATCTATTTGCACACTCTTCAGATATGAACGAATGGGAGGCACCGGAATCAAACAGCACTGTAGTGGATAGTTCAGTTACGAATAGCGTACCTCGAATGACCTCAGCGACATTCTGTGGAGCATCCTCTTCTAAATTGAAGAGTCTTTCTTGCACTAACTGTTGTTGTCCACGTCTTGGACAGTTTACTGCGATATGGCCCATTCCATCGCAATAGTAGCATGCTCCAGTGTTCATGTAGCATTCCTCAGCGTGGGTCCTGCCTCAGGTATTGCATAAGACCCGCTCACCTTGTACGGGTGTTGCCTGAGGGGCTCTGGGAGGTTGTTATCTCTGTTGCTAAGCTGGACACCTTGGCGCCTGCTGAGAGGGTCTTGGGTTCTGTTGCTGCTGTTGTGGTTGATGTTCTGTGGTAGAGCTTGCTGTGGGGGACGGTAGGGCTGTTGTTGCAGGCGTAGGGGTGTTCACGGGTCGGGTTTGACCCGACCCGACCCCTAATCCGACCCGACCCGCCCAATTCCATTCGGGACGGGTCGGGTCGGGTTACTGTTATTCGGATCACAAAACCCGAACCGACCCCGATCTTGAATGGTTCGGGTCGGGTCGGTTTGGGTTCGCGAGTAACCCGTTTAATTTTTTTACAAGCAAACTAAAATAACACTTGCTTCTGTGGGATAAATTACACCAAATGCCCTCCAACTTTAAGGTTTGCTCAGTGATACCCTCCAACTTCACTTTGTAACACAAATGTCCTTCATCTTTTAACGCATTTCGCTCGATGCCCTCTTTACCTGTGATAGCCAGTTTTTCGTCGATGTGGCATCCACGTGGCCATCTCCTCTTTCCTCCACGCAAATAGTCGTCCGACGTGGCATGTTCCGACGTGGCACATAAAATTACACCAATGCCTCCAACTTTAAGATTTGCTCAGCGATACCCTCCAACTTCACTTTGTAACACAAATGCCCTTCATCTTTAATACATTTCACCCGATGCCCTCTTTACCTAGGACAGTCGATTTTTCGATTTTTTATCGCGTAGCATCCACGTGGTCATCTCATCTCTCCTCCATGCAAATAGCCATCCGACGTAACATGCTTCGATGTGGTACCACATATTAAACCATCTTACTTACCTTAAGTTGATCCACTCACTGTTAAATTATTTTCTTATTTTCTTCTTTTTCGTCGTTCGCATGAAACCTCATTCGTCGTTCGCACTCCTTCGTCGTTCGCTCTTCTTCATCGTTCGCTCTTCTTCGTCATTCGCCTCCTTCATCGTTCACTTTTTGCGTTCGTCGGCGTTGTCTTTGCCCAAATTGGTGTAATTTTATATGCATTTGGTGAGCAAACTTTAAAGTTGGAGGACATTTGGTATAATTTTATGTGTCACATCGGAGCATGCCACGTTGGACGACTATTTGTGTGGAGGAGAGAGGAGATGACCACGTGGACGTCACGTCGATGAAAAATAAAAAAATTGACTATCCTTGATAAGGAGGGCATATGGTGAAATGTACTCTAACTTTAAAGTTTGCTCACGAAATGCACGTAAAATTAACCAATTTGAGCAAAGATAGCGCCGACGAACACGAAAAGCGAACGACGAAGAAGAGCGAACGACAAAGACGATGAAGGAGTGCGAACGGCGAAGGAGGTTTCATGCGAACGACAGCAAAAAGGGAAATAAGAAAATAATTTAACAGTGAGTGAGTCAACTTACGGTAAGTAGAATGGTTTAATATGTGGTGCCACGTTGGAGCATGCTACGTCAGACGACTATTTGCATGGAGGAGAGAGGAGATGGCCACGTGGACGCCACGTCGACGAAAAACTGAGAAATCGGCTATCCTAGGTAAAGAGGGCATCGGGTGAAACACATTAAAAGATGAAGGACATTTGTGTTACAAAGTGAAGTTGGAGGGTATCGTTGAGCAAATCTTAAAGTTGGAGGGCATTGGTGTAATTTTATGTGCCACGTTGGAACATGCCACGTTAGACGACTATTTGCGTGGAGGAGGGAGTAGATGGCCACGTGGACGCTACGTCGACGAAAAATTGGAAAACTGGCTATCCCAGGTAAAGAGGGCATCGGGTGAGACACATTAAAAGATGAAGTGCATTTGTGTTACAAAGTAAAGTTGGAGGGTATCGCTGAGCAAACCTTAAAGTTGGAGGGCATTTGGTGTAATTTACCCACTTCTGTGAGCCACTAAAAATTTTACATAATAAAACAAACTACTAAACAGTCCAATAAACAGTAAGCACTACAAATAAGCAACAAAACAATGCCAGAACCATTTATAAGTTCTCATATTTCCTAATCGCTAATTAGTAATTCCTATTGAAAGAAGTAAATAAGTAATTGCCCACATGAAATCATGAATGTCAGGCGACCATGGATACAAGTTACTGATCTGTGCAAATCACCTTTGAAGTAGGGTCAAATTGGCCACGAACAAATCGAAGAACAATGCAGCTTTTACCAACACCAGAATCCCCCAACAATACCAACTGCAAACAGAAACCATAGCAGGATCCAAGACAAAGTTTCAGAGAAATAATTTATCTCAAGCACAAGAAGAGAGTTAAAAAAAGGATACTCTAGATTTCTGGTAAGCAAACTATGAGAAAGCATGTAGTCGTATGTTCTTAAAAATTACCTCTACAGAATGACAATGAAAAATAAAAATAATAATAAGCTGGAAAAAATAATGAAAGATAAATAAGTATAAAGCAATCATGAATGCTCACATAATCACATTATCACATATGATTTCCCTTACAGACAGCTCCAGTCTCCAGATGCAACAATATTGTACTTCAAGCACACAAGGAAAAAATTGATCATTTAAGAGTCATTTAAATGATAAGAGTTGCATACTTGCACTAATATCATCAAACTGGGCTACTTTAGACCAATGTCTTTCAGCCTTTCAAGGCACAAATTTGCTCTTCACCCATTGCAGACATGACCCCTCGCCAAACCATCTTTGATCTAACATTAAAACTGCACAATAAATTGAGCTCTTCAAATCAATAGTGCACATGAAAAGCTTTACAAGAATTTGTCGAAACCAGAATTGTATTCGTTACAGATTCATGATAAAAGTTCACAATTTTCAAACCAGATGCAGATTCAGGATCCAGGTTTCAGTAAATACATATTTTCAGAATTGTATTGATGCATGCAAAATACAACATATTTTAGATTATTATTTTAATTAATTTTTCTGTAATCTGTTCATGGCGTGCATCATTTTTAGTCACTTTTAGTCGTAATTCCGGATTTATTAATTTTAATTATTAATTCTTTGAATATTTTAATTGTGGATGGATTAACTAAATTTTGATAATTATTTTGCAGGAAAAGCCGAGATTAGGATAAAGAATTTATTTCTTACGGCCGATATTTGGTTTTACCCCCAAGACGTTTTCGCCGAAATTAAAAGGGGGTAAATCTTTTGGGCGTAATGGCGTGAAGATGATCACTTTTTGGCCGAGATTCAAAAGGAGTAACAATTAAATGATTTTATCTTTTGGGCGTAACAAGATTTAATTCTTTATTACGGCCGAGATCTATAGGGCGTAAAGATAAAAGAAAGACGTTTTGGCCGAGATTAAAAGGGGGTAAAGATAAAAGGATTTATCTTTTGAAAGAATTATCATTTTTG
This sequence comes from Pontederia crassipes, assembly GCA_030549335.1. Taxonomy (NCBI): domain Eukaryota; kingdom Viridiplantae; phylum Streptophyta; class Magnoliopsida; order Commelinales; family Pontederiaceae; genus Pontederia; species Pontederia crassipes. Next base: position 12,180,922 of record JAUKPH010000017.1, read on the forward strand.
GTCGAGATTTATCCGTGAATTTAAATTCAGCCGTACATCATGATCGACAAGACCCGTTCGCACCCTATAAATACGTGAAGAATCCGTCGTTTCAATGGGTGCTCTGAAGTTCAGGTTTCTTCCACGACGAGTCGTGAGCTCTGCAGGCTATAACCAAGAGGAGAGAGGTGCGACGGTTGGAGGTTGATCGCGACCCTGATCAAGTCCGAGAGGCTGCCCGACTGTTTGCCAGATTCGAGATCTCTATTTTGGGTGTAATTCTTTCAATTTTTATTATTTATATTTTATTATCTCTCCGGAATTTCTAGGATGAACTCCATGTTTGTAGGATTATTATTTTAGAAGATTATTAATTGAAGGAAAATGTTTGGACCCTATTTTATTTGCTTTAATCTTTTCTGATCAATTATTAATTATGTTTAATGCTTTTATATTAGTTAATTAAATTTCTGAATTAGGCTATACCAGTTTGTGGAGTGTTTAATTTCAAAATTCATTATACTAATTATAATTGATTTTATTTGGAATTAATAATTGACATAAATTTGATAACTAGTGTGTGGAGAATCAAGTTTGTGTGGTCTATTAATCTATACCAATTTGTGGAGTGATTAATAGTCTAGAGAATTCAATTTAATGCATCTTAATTTTAATATGATTTTGGGGGTACCAGTCGTGGAGACTTCAATTCTTATTAAATTAAAATAGTTCTATATGATTAGATTGAGGGATGCCAGTCGTGGAGACCACAAGTTAATCATGTTAGATTACTTTAGGGAGACTCTAATCCATTTTTAAAGATTAAATTTATCTTTTATGGTTCAAATATTTATCCTGGTCTATTTTCATCCTAAGGCCTAACTTCAACACCATTATCTTATCTTTATCTTATTTTCTTTATCTTTCAAAATCCATGTTTTTCCTCTCTTATTAATTTATAAATTCAGATATTGAATTAATAATATTCCTCGTGGGTTCGACACTCTTACTCCTATTACTATATTACTTGAGCGACTAGTGCACTTGCTAGCTATTCTATTTTTCTACATCATCTCATACGCATCAAGTTTTTGGCGTCGTTACCGGGGAATATTTTATTAATTAATTTCTGATTTTTATGAATTATTAGGAGATGTAAATAAATTTCTGTAAATAAATTCTCTGTAAATATGTACTATTTGTTTTAATTATTTTTATTTCTATGAATAATCTAATTTTTTTCTTTTGCAGATAAAGGTCACAATATTTTTAAATTTGTCGACTTTCGGTTTAAAATCCGACGCCGATTGAAGTTTCCGGATTACACTGTCGACTTATGGTTTTACGGCCGAAATTTATTTTGTCGGCTTTACCGATTACGGCCTCGCAATATCGATTGAGTTCTAATCTTCTATTTTACGGCCGTAATGTTTTTATCGGAACGTTGTTTTACGTCATGAGTAATGGATATTGATTTGACCTTGTTTCGCCCGGTTTATCTATGGTTTAATTTTTTTTTACGCCCTATTCGAATCAGTTTCGACTTTCATTCTCGGTCGTAACGTTTTAATTGTTTGAACTTTTCACATGGATTTGATTTCGTTTTGGCCAAAATGGTTTGTTCTATTTGATTTGATTTCGTTGTTTTACGGCCATAAAGAATTGACTTAATTCAGTTTCTGGATTCGTATTTCAATTGCTGTTACGACCGAGACCTGGATAGCCTTTTGTTTTACGGCCAATTGAATCATGTCGATTTCATTTCGACCGTAATGATAATCTTCTGACTCGTTTCGACTTTAATAGCAATCTTTATCTAAGATTTACAGTCGAGATTTACTTAATCCACATGATCGAATTGATTTCTTTCTTTGCGCATTGAATTAAATAAGAATTCGATTAATGCACGATTTTACGAGCGAAAAATCTCTCGCACATACTTTTTACGCTTTGGATTTTCTTACTGCCAACAATTATTTTCTAAACTACTTCTCGGCCGTAATGTTTTCAACTTTGTTTTACGCCATGATTTATTGATTTCAAGTTTTCTTTCTCGGTCGTAAAAAGTTTTCTTTCAAGTTTTCTAAACTACCGTGAAAAAAAATCCATAAAATGTTTTCAAGTTTATTTATGGATTTTCTTTCTCGGCCGTAAAGGACTAAATCGTCGACGTTGCGTTCGATTTTTATTTCGGTCGAACACCCTGTTTAGTTTTCTGTCTTACGGCCGAAATTCCACACTAACTAGTTTGTTACGGCCGTAATTTAATTGGTTTACGCCTTCACGTTGAATCCTTTTGACACTGTTTCAATATTTTTACGACCGAACGAGCCTCGGATTACTAATTTAATTTCGGCCGTAAATCTATTTCTATATTGCGGCCGTTCCTCTCTGAAAATAATTTTTGATTATGTCTGATTATTAACTTTACGGCCGCAAATTAGTTCTGATTTGTTTTGTGCCGTTTGTTACATCATCATTAATTCTTCCAAGTTTTGCGGCCGAACGAGTGCTTGATTTTTACGACCATCTAAGTGATTTACTTTCTTTTGGTTGATATTAATGTTTGGCATTTGAATTGGTTTTCGAGTTTTGGTTTTTTGCCGTATTTGATAATTTTTCTGTGAATTTTGGTGACAGTAATTAGGTTAATTTCTCTCGGACATTAATTTTGACGACCTAATGAATTTTCGATAATAGCCGAAAGACTTTTTATGTTTATCAATTTAAATATTATTTCTTCGTGACCTAGTATCTGCATTTCTTTCTTCTTGTATATATTTTTATTTTTTCTTTTATCTTACTGAAAATTGGTTGTTGCAGGTACTAATTGAAAATTAAATCACAACCAATCCTGGAATCTTCTTATAAGCGCACTAGGAGTTCAAATCCACTGTTGGAATTTGATCCTGAAATTGAAAGAACCTATCATCGATTACGAAGAAATATAAGAAAAATGGCGGAACAAGCACGCGACAATCAGAGACTGGAGCAACAAAATGAACTGGTTCCACCACATAATAATCGGTGAGAAGATGAAGAGGAACTCTCTATGAGAGAATATGTCTCGGCCAGATACAGTGACCGAGAATCATGCATCGTGCTGCCTGATATTAACGCAAATAATTTTAAGATAAATCCCGCAATCGTGAGGATGATACAAGCATCCCAATTTGGAGGAGGATTTCATGAAGACCCTCACGATCACCTTGACAAATTTCTTGCTACTCTGAGCACCTTTAAAAATAATAATGTTTCTTCTGAAGTTATTCGTTTATTATTATTTCCTCAATCTTTACGTGACAAAGCTTCCACGGTTTAAAACTTTGCCTGCAGGATCGATTCATTCTTGGTGGGAGCTGGTAGAAAAGTTTGTTGGAAAATATTGTCCACCACAAAAGGCAGGCAAATATCGAAGAGAATTGAGGGCATTTGTTCAAGACGATAACGAGACATTATATGAGGCATGGGAACGATATAAAGAACTATTAGCCAGAGTTCCTGACAATAGAATTCCAAAGTGGCAAGTGATAAAAGATTTCTACCATTGATTGCGAGCTGCAGATCAAGATAAGCTCGACCAATCAGCATGAGGGACAGTGCTAGGATCCAAACGTCCTAGTGAGATACAAGATATTATTGAAATTGTAGCCCTCAAGTCAAGTCAAGAAAGGAGACCACCTCGTCGAACTCATGATGTACATGCTACACAAGGAATACAATCTCAGAAATAGTGGCTCAGCTGGAGTCACTTAATCACATGTCACTAATGGGAAATTCCAGCAATTATAGCCCTACAGGTAACACTTCGGATTCAAATCAAATTGAAAATGCTAACTTTATTTCCAATCCATTTTACAGGAACAACGATTATGGTTGGAGACATAATCCGAAGTTTGCCTATAATCAGAATCAAGGCCAATCTTCTGGTCCATCAAAAGATTATATACTAAAAAGGCAACCTGATACTCCCCAATATCAATCATCAAATCATATGCAGGAGATGATGGCACAGATCATAGACACAATGCAAGCGTTGCAAAAGAATATGGAATCTAGAGCCACGAGTCAGGATGCATCCATTCGAAATCTGGAAAGACAATTGGGCCAGATGGCGGCACAACTGACTGGACGTACACCGGGCTCTCTCCCAAGCAACACAGAGAAAAATCCAAGGGGGGAAGAGCAAAATAGGCCTTGATTTTCATCAGAACTAAGTCAAGCTGACGACTATAAATCAGAACTATTTCTATCTTTTTTATTATTTTTATTTTTATTTTTTTTAGATTAGTCTAATTAGTTGTTAATTAATATCTTAATTTGGGAGATAGTTTTATTTTAATTAGGCATTTTATTTTTATTTTATATTGTCATCTAATCGATATTTCTTTCTGTGCACCGAGCGGAATTCGGATAATCATACGTCGACCGAGCAATGCACCATGCATGAATTGGGAAAAACAAGGCGAAACGACAAGATACTATTACGCCATGTTCCTCGTTACGGCCGAGAATCACCTCGATGACCACGCCGTAAAGACTCCAACGGACATGACAAGACGAGCTGCCACCCTCGTTACGCCCTGCCACCACAATCGTTCCCATTACGGCCGAGTCGCCACACCGGCCGCCACCTCACCTCGGACATGACAAGACGAAATAGACGAATCACCTTGAAAATCGGCCAAGCTCTTACGACATGACCCTTCACTGTGCCATCACGTGGGAACAGGTAATTACGCCCGAAGTTTCGTCCATAAAATCTTACCCCCTTTTCGTGTTATGCAGAACATCACCGCCTCGCCCTTTCTTCCTTACGACCGAAGTTCCAGCGCTCCCCCTGTTCCTTACGACCGGTCTCCCACACCGGAGACGACCCCATTATGCCCCGGGTGCGTTACGGCCGAGCCACTGCGCACCGAGATACCATCTTCTTTACGGCCGAAGTCACACCGCGCACCGCCGCTCTCTTACGGCCAAACTCCAATCTCTGACCGAGCTTTTCTCCTTACGACCGAGACGTCAGCTGTCATCACCACGGTCGTCACCTTACGGGCACAATTTACACCATCATTGACTCCGGTCGAGGTTCTTCATCGACTTCCTGTTCCTTACGGTCGAGATCCTCTCTGCTTATGGCCGAGTCACCTCCGACCTTCAGCTCTTCATTGAATACTACGGTCGAAACCTCAGCCGCTTCCACCGAGCCGGCACCTTTTCTTTGTTGATTTTTGTCCAGATCAAGATGAGGCGATTTGCTAATAAATGGAGGGGACGTCGCGAACGACGACATCCGAATGCTCAACCGGTCCCTCAGCCCTCACAATTAATATCCTACCCCGGAGATTATTATTGGACTAAGCCAGAGTATCAAGCTCGATATGAACGGATGTCTGAGATTTGAATTCATGCCACCAGATTTTCGGATACCGAATTGCTCAGGGAGTATAATTTACTTGCAGATATTCATCTATTATTTTCTCAAATTGGACTATCTGACTTTGTGCATTCTTGGTGGCCAACTTATGAAGTACTAATTATGGAATTTCTCTCATCTCTGGACGTCTTTAATTTAGATGGCAGGAATTATGATCAGCCTCGCATTTCATTCCAACTTTATGGGCGACCTTTCACTCTCACTCTAGGAGAGATTAATAATATCTATGGAATTCTCAACCATGGATCTCCTTCTGTACCTGCTGACTTTGATGCTGAAACTTTTTGAAAACACATAACAGAAGAAGACCGATTGGTTTGGAACACAACTAAAGATAGCTCAATTCAGAATCCTGTTCTGCACTACGTCCATCGCATGCTAAGCAACACCTTAAGTGGACGCAGTGATAATGATGGTGCCGTCTCAGAGGGAGATTTATATCTCATCCACAGCATACTTCACAGAAATCCTGTTAATGTGGGTGTCTTCCTCATTCGTCGATTCCAGCGCCGCACTACTCATCGTGGCGGTAGCATTAATATGGGCGCCCTTCTCACACCTATCGCTCAGCACCTACAACTAGACTTGGATGATCTTGAAGCTGTGCCAGGAAACACTCACCTCACTCGTAGGACCATTCAGGCTATGGGTCTCGTGAAGACCAACAACTCAGGGATCAAAGTTTTTATTTTTAAAGGCCACCATCAGGAGGTGCCCTGCTCAGATCGAGATGCTTTCACGCCAATTAATCCAAATAATTGGCTCCTTTTTAGGTAGGTCATAGCTCCAGTAATCCCATCTACCTCTGTCGGACAACCACACCAGTATGAACATTTCTCCTGGTTTGATTCTACTGATTATGCGGCAGCCCAACCCTACCTTCAACAGCCACAAGGATTCCAGGCTGCATCACCGAAAGCTTCCCAATATGCCACATCCGTCTCACCTTATATGCCGGTGCCTTCTCCGATTCCATCTCCAACACAAGAGAGCTCTTCTGATTCCTCGTTCATACCTTCTACTCCTTATGAGGAATGCGACTTGATGGAAGTATCTGCCCCTTTACAAGAACCTGTGCAGAATCACTATATAGCACCGGAGCCCACTTTTACTTCAGCCCCAGAGCAGACTTTCTATCCACCTCCGCCACCTCAGCCTAACTATGCTTCCATGCAAAACTTATGGGAATCAATGTATGATGAACGACTTCATCAAGCAGGGGAGTTTCACACTTTTCAAGAAGAGCAACTTCGTCAGTCAGGGCAGTTGCACGCTATTCAGGAAGAGCAACTTCGACAAGCATAAGAGTTGACCAACATTCGAGCTGATTTTAGAAATATGGATGATCGTCAGGGTCGCTTCAAATCCCTTCAGAATCAGCATGCGCGCATGACGAGACGCATCCATGAGTATCATATGCGCCAAGGAAATCTTGGCTACCATCCACCATCGCCACCCCACAAACAATAAATCCGGTTGTGTCTTTTCCCTTTTCTTTATTTTCGTTTCTTTAATTTTCCTTTTTATTGAGTATGTATCACTTTCCCTTGCTGGCTTAACACTGAGGACAGTGTCTAGTTCAAGCTTGGGGGAGTTTGCATTTCATGCATTGCATGTTTCTTTTTTTTTAATTTGCTTATGTTTGCATCTATTTGTAAAAAAAATCCAAAAAAAAATTTGAAAATTTTGAAAATTTTCTAAAAATACCATTGCATGCATTTATTTTTGCTATCATCTTACAAACTCTTGTCTTACTGTTTTAATTATCTTTAAGTAAAAGTTCAAAGACATGTTATTAATTGATGAGATTTGAATACTTTTCTTTCTTATCACTTGCTACTTCAGTATCAAACTTATAGACTGTGTGCCCATGCTAAATAGAATTATGAATGACTAGACGACAAAATCATATTCATGCCTTTTTATTAATTTCTTTTAAGTCTTAATTAATAGTAGCCTTCTTATTGACCATATCAAGTACTTTTTTGAGCTTATAAAAATTGAAAGTGAATAAAAAGAAGGGTTATTTAAAATCCAACAAATAAAAAAAATGATGAATAAAGTTATGTGTAGGTACAAAAGTGTTATTCGGAACCAAGATGTGTTCGGGTAATTAGATTCGTAGGGGTTCATGCCTGGCGACCTAAGGGCAACTGCTCTAGGATCCGTCGATCGAAAGCCTGCTACATGGACTATCTTGTGGAATATGGAGAAGCACAGGAGTACTGAATCATGGCTAAGTTTGAACTCTTCATTCAGAACCTTGGTTGTTCGGGCAAGTAAACTCGAGGGGTGCTTTATCACCTGGTGCCCTAAGGTCATCTGGTCTGGGAGTCATCGGTCTAAAGCCCGCTACATGGACTTCCTTGTGCAATCCTGCTTGAAGATTAGAACTTTTAAAATGATTGAAAATAAAAATGAAAAGAAAAAGAAAAAGTTTTAAGCTCAATTAGTACTTATGTGTTCAATATTAATGCTATTATTTGACAGACAATTTATTTTCTGCAAGGTTGAATTTGAGATTGTTTAAATTTGTGTAGCATTCAGAACCTCTATGAAGCTAAGTGCATGGAAAATGATAAGATGCTGAGTAGTAGGTGTGCAGAAGAATTTTGTGAGAAAATTAGTCAGTTGACAATGTGGAGGCTATGATGGAACTTTCTTGAGTCTTGCTTTGAATTTTTGCTTGAGGACAAGCAAGACTTTAAGCTTGGGAGAGTTTGATGCATGCAAAATACAACATATTTTAGATTATTATTTTAATTAATTTTTCTGTAATTTGTTCATGGCATGCATCATTTTTAGTCACTTTTAGTCGTAATTCTGGATTTATCAATTTTAATTATTAATTCCTTGAATATTTTAATTGTGGATGGATTAACTAAATTTTGATAATTATTTTGCAGGAAAAGTCGAGATTAGGATAAAGAATTTATTTCTTACGGCCGATATTTGGCTTTACCCCCAAGATGTTTTGGCCGAAATTAAAAGGGGGTAAAGATAAAAGGAATTTTATCTTTTGGGCGTAATGGCATGAAGATGATCACTTTTTGGCCGAGATTCAAAAGGAGTAACAATTAAATGATTTTATCTTTTGGGCGTAACAAGATTTAATTCTTTATTACGACCGAGATCTATAGGGCGTAAAGATAAAAGAAAGACGTTTTGGCCGAGATTAAAAGGGGGTAAAGATAAAAGGATTTATCTTTTGAAAGAATTATCATTTTTGGCCGAGATTTATCCGTGAATTTAAATTTAGCCGTACATCATGATCGACAAGACCCGTTCGCACCCTATAAATACGTGAAGAATCCGTCGTTTCAATGGGTGCTCTGAAGTTCAGGTTTCTTCCACGGCGAGTCGTGAGCTCTGCAGGCTACGACCAAGAGGAGAGAGGTGCGACGATTGGAGGTTGATCGCGACCCTGATCAAGTCCGAGAGGCTGCCCGACTGTTTGCCATATTCGAGATCTCTATTTTGGGTGTAATTCTTTCAATTTTTATGATTTATATTTTATTATCTCTCTGTAATTTCTAGGATGAACTCCATGTTTGTAGGATTATTATTTTAGGAGATTATTAATTGAAGGGAAATGTTTGGATCCTATTTTATTTGCTTTATTTTCTGATCAATTATTAATTATGTTTAATGCTTTTATATTAGTTAATTAAATTTTTGAATTAGGCTATACCAGTTTGTGGGGTGTTTAATTTCAGAATTCATTATACTAATTATAATTGATTTTATTTGGAATTAATAATTGACATAAATTTGATAACTAGTGTGTGGAGAATCAAGTTTGTGTGGTCTATTAATCTATACCAGTTTGTGGAGTGATTAATAGTCTAGAGAATTCAATTTAATGCATCTTAATTTTAATATAATTTTGGGGGTACAAATCGTGGAGACTTTAATTCTTATTAAATTAAGATAGTTCTATATGATTAGATTGAGGGATGCCAGTCATGGAGACCACAAGTTAATCATGTTAGATTATTTTAGGGAGACTATAATCCATCTTTAAAGATTAAATTTATCTTTTATGGTTCAAATATTTATCCTGATCTATTTTCATCCTAAGGCCTAACTTCAACACTATTATCTTATCTTTATCTTATTTTCTTTATCTTTTAAAACTCATTTTCAAAATCCATATTTTTTCTCTCTTATTAATTTATAAATTCAGATATTAAATTAATAATATTCCTCGTGGGTTCGACACTCTTACTCCTATTACTATATTACTTGAGCGACTAGTGCACTTGCTAGCTATTCTATTTTGCTACATCATCTCATATGCATCATGTATCATATTAATCATAAGGTGTATCTTATTGTATCTCATCAACCTTTGTCATCTGCAAACTCTCTAACTAAATAATAAATCATAAGGTCACCTAGGCTACATAAGATGTAAATTTTCTAAAGGCATACAGATGCACCAACAAGCAAATCTATGGGAAGCTCATTGCATGTGCAACCCCATACAAAAATTGAGAAGTGTGGAGAAGAGAAATTTGATAAGATTCCTCCACTGAAATGCAAGTAAAATTCAATGAGACATCAAAAGCTTACACAACTCTTAAACGATAAGAGTCATTTAGCGACAAAAGGAAAAAGAAAATGGATCATTTGCTGGAAGATAAACAAAGCCTTCAAAGTGGAGCATAAGAGGGTAAGAGAAATAAAGTGCCTGTCATTACCTTGAATAAGCCATCATACAGGGGGAGTCTGGAGAGTGGAGACCAATCAATCTACAATCAGGATCAATAATACCAATCTACAAGACACAACACAAGATATTAAACTATACACAAGACACAACACAAGATTACACAGAAAAGATAAAAAAAATAGAGAATTTATATGTCATTCATTCATTCATTCCTTTGAGTGATAAATGCTAAATGTTTACCTAAGGTGAAGAGCAAGGAATTCACTGCTCTTTGCTTTCAATCTTTGGATCAGCATGTCACTCATTGGCTGTATTTGATCTATGAATCTTAAAAAATCTATGGATCAGCATATCCCATTGTCGAAATGTCCAATTCATAAAAAATTTATCAGGTGTAAAATACAAACCTAGCATCCTTTCAGAAGGATCTGTCCATCCATCTTTGGAATCACAATCGTTGCATTCAGAATACGAGCAGCCACGACAACATCACTGGTCAACAAACACAAAGTTACACAATAGACAAGAAAATTTTAGGTAATTTACAGAACCAACAAATGTAGGAAAATTGCTTCCAACTCTAAGAGACAAGAAACTTAATTGTATATATAATAAGCATATATAATAGGCAGCAGCAGGCCTTTGATTTACAAGCTTTTGAACAATAGAATACTGTGCAAGAAATAGATAGAACATATATGCTATATAAATAGAGAAATCTAAATACTCACACAAAAAAGAAGCTTACCATGAGAAGATTCCACATCCAAAATTAGATCAAGAGAGTAGTCACTCTTATAGAACTTGTATTAAAAGGTGTAGAAACTAAAAGGGAGGAGTACTATAATTAAACAGAGAACAAAATATAACTAAATATATAAATTCCACATCACGTCCCCAACTCCGACTTTCATAATAATGTTGCCATAAGTTTGTCATGAAGACACATGTAGACACTAAAAGGGAGGAATACAATAAGTTTTGGCATCAAGACACAAGTAGATTGTAGGCACTAACAATCAACTTCAGTATATCCTGCAAAAAAATATAAAAAATATTATAAACATACAACATTTCCAACATGAGTATATATTTAAGGAATAACAAACAATAAAGTATTGAATGGTATAACTTTTACCTTGAGATTCAAAATCCATATCTAACTCTTAACAAAAAATATCACCTTCCAAAATGTAGTTAACTAGATTATGCACGATCTCCAAGTCCAAGCAATCCTACATTAAAAATGACAACTAAAAATATAGTGAAATGGCATTATGGTAGATTGGTAGTATTAAAAAAACACTATAACTTATGTAAGATTTTGTTACCTTCTTCAATCTTCTCTAGCTCATCCAGTTCTACGCGAAGATCAGTTAACTTTTTAGGATTTCTTAACCGATTCTGAGTGCAAATCAAAGCCTCAACGGTAGAAGGAAGCAAACTACTTCGAAATGGGTCAAGAACTCGACCCCCCGTGCTAAACGCACTTTCAGATGATACAGAAGGCACAGGAATAGCCAATATATCTCTAGCCATATGAGAAAGAACATAATATTTTTAAGATATCAAAACCGTCGATATTTTCCTCCACATCATCATCGATGTACTTGTCTAATTCACTCTTTTTTACTTCTCCTTGTTTTCTCCTGACTTTCAATCTGAATTCATCCTCCCAATCAACATCATTCTTACGAGTATTAGATGTTGAGTCTCCCATGGAGGTTAAGGAACTAGAATCACTCCTATCTAGAGGTATTAATTGTTTATACTGCTCAAACAACAAGTGGAGGTATGTTTTTAATTTTTCCAACATTTCCTTGCCTCTACCTCCATTATACATTCGAGTAAAACAAAACTCAATGTATTCCAATTTGTAACGTGGATCAAGGAAGACTGCAATAAATAATAAATAATAGCATCTTATCATCATCCCAATATTCATTGAATTTTAATTGCATTGCTGTTGTCATTGCTTGTAGCACTGTGTCATCAACTTGTCCCCATCTTTTTAATTGCTTCTGAACATCAATAAAATTATGAAAGAAAGAGTTTGAAGTAACATGCAATGACCCTGAAAATGCAAGAGTAGCATCATAAAACACCTTCAAAAAGTGCACAAACACTCGAACACGAATCCAATCTTCACTTGTGGGAATTGCTTCTTTAGCATCCTTAAAATATGATATATAAGATCCGTCATGCTCAAGTTTTTTAAATGCTTTTTCAAACTTTCCAGTAACTTCTAACATTAAATAAGTGGAGTTCCACCTGGTAGCTACATCCATAACCACCTTCCTCTTGCAATTTATATTTATCATTTCAATGCACCTATTGAAAGCCGCAAATCTACTAGGAGAAGATTTCACATACTTGCATGTAATCCTAACTCTTTTAATAGATGAATCAATTATATTCATTCCTTCACGAACAATTAAATTTAATATATGGGCAGCACATCTCATATGTGTCATCTCTCCATCTAGAAATGTCGAACCGCCCCAGTCGCTCATGCTGTTAACTAAATAAGCAATAGCCGGCTTATTAGAATTTGCATTATCCACTGTAACACAACCTATTTTCAAAATTCCCCAATCCTTCATGCATGTTTTCAAACGTTTCCCGATGGTATCACCTTTGTGATCCGCAATTAAATTAAAACTCAGTATCTTCTTATGCAATTCCCACCTGTCATCTATATAATGGGCAGTAATACACATATAATTCATATTCTGCATTGAAGTCTAAGTATCCGTTGTTAAAGATATCATTTGTCAATTTTCAGAAAATATATTTTTTTTAATTTCTGTTTCTCAAGCACAAACAATTGCATAATATCTCTAGCAACAGTGATACGAGAAGGAAGTTGAAGTCTTGGTTGACATTCAGCCATGAACTCTTTAAAGCCTTGATTTTCAACAAACTTAAATGTAAGTTCTTCAACAACAAGCATCTTGGCAAGTGCTAATCTACACCTTTCTTGATTAAAATCAACCAATTTCATACTAATGCAAGTGTTAGGATCATCCTCACTTTGCTTGCCAATAGCAATGGTTTTTTGCTTCTTATCAAGGCCCCTTTCTGGATATTTTTCACAAAGCTTTATATGCTTTAATAGATTTGATGTTCCATGATTAGAAGTATTGCAAGTATAAGACTTATGACAATAATTACAAATGGCTCTATTTTTTTCTCTTTTAAAATGTGTCCAAGCATTAGAAGGAGGTCTAGTCGGTTTCCTTTTAAGTACCTCTTGATCCTTTTCTGAAGTAACCTCCTCCGGTGGTAGTGGTTGAGCTTCAAGTGATTGTTGACCATGTACTTGTAAATCATGAGAAGAAGCTCCGTGTAAAGTTGTCAGGGTAGGTGCACTTCCAATTTGAGTTTCACTTGTATCTTGGGAAAACTATAAATAAGTAATAACATTCAGTTTTCATATACATAGGCACATAGCATATCTCACTTTGATCTTTGATGGACGAGCCAATGAGGAAAGGAGTTGAGATTCTTGAGAATGCTTTAGATTTCAGACTTCATAGCAAGGAAAGGAATAAATCTGGAGAAATTAGAAAGCGTACTTGAGAGTAGTAAAGTCTATAAAGATCATGAATTCAGTAAATTAGTAATTAGTAAATCTAACATGGTTACATGGGGACTCATGAATTAGGTAATTAGTAGGATATGAAATAGAAAAGTTCACAATTGGGTTGCAACTTGCAATAATAGTATACTACTTGAGCTCATGTGTGTTTGTGTTTCCTTGTTCCTAAAGATCAATTACATACAGACAATAAGAACGAGAGGCTAAGAACATGAGCTTCGGGATGATTGCATATAGACAATTACATAAGAATGAGAGGCTATGAACATGAGCTCCGGGCTAAGAACATGTTTCCTTGTTCCTAAAGATCAATTACATATAGACAATCCTAAAGTCAGCAACATCAATGTTAAGACTTAAGAGGCTAAGAACATGACCCGATGATTGAGATGAGATCGAGATGGAGATCTTTTTTTACCCGTAAGAACGTGGTTGGGACTTGAGACTGAGAGAGATGTTGTACTGCTGTCTAACACTGGAACGCTTGCTTCACGATCTCCGAGATCGGGTTGCCGGTCGGTGCCGCCGAAGGAGGAGATTGAGGTGGCAAGGATGAGGAGCGAGAGCTGCGAGAGGACCAGAACTTAGTCTCGAGTCTCAACCCGGACACTCCCATGCTTCGCGCGGATGGCTTCGGAGACCTCCCACCTCCCGGAGCTTGTTCGGACTGCGGCCGACCTCCCGCCTCCCGGAGCTTGTTCGGACTGCGGCCGACCTCCCGCCTCCTGGAGCTTGTTCGGACTGCGGCCCACGAGAACGAGGCTGACTGACTGAAGCCCCTTCGCGCGAGCTGGAAGGCGAAGGCCTTGTTGATGTCGTCTGTGGATCTGGTGACGATGGCGCTGGAGCCGCACTTGCGAAACAGCGAAAGTCCTTACCGGGGCGAAGGAATGTGACACTGTGACGATCACCAGAGGACGTCATCGGCTAATGACTCGGCGACAAGCGACGAGGAGAGGCTTCCAACTTACAAGCTTCAGCCGGTGTGCACGTCTCTGCAAGGCGCAACGGCGGGCGGAAGATAAGGTTGGCTGGTAGCAGATGTTAGGTCGTCTTGGCATTTCTGCGAGAGGGCCATCGGGCGATTCGCTGGCCGACGATCGGTGGCCGGCGAGTGGCGATGACGCCAACCTCTTGTAACCCTATTCGTGTAGGAGTTAGGTGCTTAGGGCACAGTCGGGAGTCGGCACTCGGGCACGGTCGGGACGCAGACACTTTAGGCAATTCGATCGGCCGGCTGGCCCGGCTCTCTCTCTCTCTTTCAACGGTTCGGTTCAACTAGGTTCGGGTCTAATGGTTCGGGTCGGGTCCATCCGGGTCCAAAAATGTGAACCCGAACCCGACCCGAAACCGATCGGCATCACCCCGGGTCGGGTCGAGTTCGACCCGACCGTGGATCCGAACCGACCCAATCAGTATCGGGTCGGTTTGGTTTACCGGGTCGATCCGACCCGGCGAACACTCCTATGCGGGCAGTTGTACTTCTGAGGCGCTGGGTAAGGACGGGGTCGATTATCCCGTCGTTGCTGCTGATGGTTATTTTCCGTAAATTGTTGTTGTGGTTGGAAACTCTGGTCTACATTCGACTAGGTCTTCTTGTCCTTCTGTAGGTCTCGGTGGTCCTTTTTGGTCAGTGTGGCCAAACTGACCGCCTCATCCAGGGTTTTACAATTCCCTGGTTTTATCTGGGACCTCAAGATGGGGTTCAGCCCGTCAACAAAACGCTTCGTTACATCATGTTCATCCATAATCAGCCTGGAGTATTTCCTCAGTCGAACAAACTTTGTCATGTATTGAGCCACTGTGATGGTCCCTTGTTACAGGTTCAGAAACTCTTTCTGCTTCAAATCCCTTTGGAACTTAGGGAAGAAGCGGGCCTCGAATGCATTGCGAAAGTCTCCCCAAGCGACGATTCTGACTTCTGAAAAACTAGTGGCCTTCTTTGCCTTCCACCACTCTTTCGCGTCCTTCTGAAGAGTGTCTCCAGCGAACAGCACTTTCTTATTTTCAGGGACGTCGAGGATGTCAAACTTGTCCTCTATCATCTTCATCCATTGTTCCGTCACTTCTATGCCTCCTTCTCCATTGAACATCGAAGGTTTCGACCTCCAGAACTCTTGTAGCGTGCAGGGAAGAGGAACTTGACGTCCTTGCTGTACTGGTGGCTCAGGTGGAGGAGGAGAAGGTGAGAGTGGAGGAGGATAAGATGGAGGTGGGGAATGAAAGGAATCTCCCCTTCGTTATGGATCTCATTCTCACTAGTGGATGCTTGTGACATTCTTTGAGGAGACATCTATAAAAAGACCATGAGAATATTTTAAGAAAAAGCATAGAACCAAAGAACTTTAACCAAAATAAAAATCTTAGATCAAAATTGGGACCTTATGGCTCAATATCCACTAAAACAAAAATTAATCTCATGGTAGAGTTAGTCAAAACAAAACTTAAGCATTTGTCTAAGGCCACTAAGGCCTCCAACATCAGATAACTGTTCAATACTAATCACTACGTTGCGAAGGTTCCCCAGGTTCATTCCCGAGGTCCTTGTGCTTAGGATAATTTAGGCATTCACACTCAAAATGCCCAAATTGTTCACAAATCACAATAACTGTAGTACGGCTCTGGATCTTCTTCTTCTTCGTCTGAAGAAAGACAGATAGGGTTGCTGATGCGTGCTCCTATAAATCGCAATTTCCTCCTTCATTCCATTTCTTCAGATGTCTCAGCTGACGAAGAAGGTATCACTGGATCACTACTCCCCACGCTTTTCAAATCTGAACGCTCCTGTTCTTCAGGAGCAGGAGGTGGTGGAATCGCACGGCCACAGCCACGTCCGCGACCCTATGCCGGTACTTGCACATGCTCTTATTCTTAAACTAGTGCAGTGGGAGGGTGCATGACTGCTTCAGCTACCCAAAACACTCAACTTCCGACACGCACCACTCTGGAAGTTATGCGACGCGGAGGCATCTATGAGAACAAGTTAGCTCAATAATATATAGGCCTGAGCACGGTCCGGGTTGACCCGGTCGACCCGGACCACCCCGACCCGACAATTCGAGAAAATCCGGGTACCGAGTCAGGATCGGGTTTACAATCTGGATACTTAATATATATAAGCTCAATCCCCCATTCCCTCACTTCATTACACATTTGCTTTTCTCCCTCTCCCATCTCTCTCGCCCTCTCCCTCTCGCCCTCTCTCTCTCTCTCACCCCTCTCCCTCTCTCTCACTACAGCGACGGGCCGACGGCTGCGACCTCTCTCTCCTCTCTCTCTCTATTCGGCCTTCAGGCGTCGGGATTCGGCACCTGGCGGTCGATCCGGTCGTCAGGCGCCCGATTCGACCGCCAGGCATCGGATCGCGACGCCTGGCGGCCGATCCGATCATTAGGCATCGGATCCAACACCTGGCGGCCGATCCGATCATCAGGCGCCGGATCCGACGCCTGGTGGCCGATCCGATCGTCAGGAGCCACGATCCGGCGCCTAGCGGCCGGATCGACCACCAGGAGTCAGATTTGGCCATTGGCGACCGATCCGGCCGAATTGGCAGCCGATCCGGCCACCAGGTGCCTGATACGGTCGCCAGGCGTCACGATCCGGCGCTTGACGGTCGGATCGACCGTCGTTACATGAAAATGCACTTAGTAACTTACTTGAGGAGTGGAGCCTCATATGCTTGAGAAACTTGCACATGACTTTACTTTGAGCTATGAGACAATATGAACAATAATAACTATGCATGAATACCTACTCTACTATGATCAGTGAGGGAGTCAAGAACTTAGGCTCTGATATCAAACTGTAACACTCCCAAAATCGCACCTCCTGTCACGTAGGCAGTCAGGTTGACCCCGAGAGCGTTACACTACCTACTACACTATTGACCATGACTATTCAACAAAGTGCACATGTGGCATCAATACTATAATAAAATATAATAAAGGACTTTAATGCGGAAGTTCAACCGTCAAAATATCGAAGACATAATTCACTCATACAAGTGATAACAAGATGATAAGAGATCATAAATCTCGAGAAGTTCAATAGGCGGAAGAAATTCGATAAGCGGAATAGCTTGATGTCTATGAATAACATGAGAATCATAACATTAAATTCAATTGAGGTAAGCTTGATGATAGAATAGTCATGTGCAGCATCCTTCAAGCTCTGAGCATTCCCACTCCTCATCAAGCAGCATTCTCACCACCTACAAAATCCTAATGCAGGAAAATCGAATACCCATGAGCAAAGATGTCCAGTACAATAGAAACATAGACGATGAAATAATAATCAATGATGATCATATAAATAATATATCAATGATGAACAATTATATACCATGACTTCTGTGCCTTGGCTATAATGAGTCACACATCTTACTTTAACATTATCAATATCTATACTCTATTCTTTACTATAACTATACATTGTCTTTACAATACTCTGCATTATCTTTACCATGCCATGTTTCGTACTTTACTATACCATATTCTATGCTATACTATACAATACTTTATTTTGCATTTGCTTTGCTGTGAGTTGCACTACATCTTTTACATTACTATGATATCCTTAAAGTTAGTTGTCATATGCGAGCTCGACTTTATTAACTTTGGGATGCCAGAGGTGCCTCTCTAAATCTTTAAAGTCAGTAAGCCCAAAAAGGGTAAGGGGTGTGATAATGCATCACCCAATTCGGAATGTAGGTGGGAGAGAATCTACACCCTAAAACAGTAATCATTTAAGAACATGTAGGTTCACTATCTCCTCAGTTAGCTACATGTCCCTCTGGCTCAATATTATATTCTCTGGGGGAAGGAATGTGATCATTGCATCACCCTTCTTCGTGATACATGTGGGAGAGGGCCTGAAATCTCAGGAATAGTAGTCATTAAAGACCAGTAGCTTCGTTGTCTCCTCAGCTAATTACATGCCCCTCTCTATACTATACTCTGATCTTTGTTCCATACTTTGGGATGGCACATAGCAATCCCACATCTTTATCTTTACTTTGCTTATTTTTGTTCATCTTTAATTTTATGTAGAACTCGGAATAGGAAGGGATTCCTTTTTCTCAAAAGGATTGGTTCTCTTAATGTAATTTCACCTAATTTTGTCGAGGACAGGACCTAACTTTCGAAGAATTGGACTTGAAGAAAAAGGTCCATCTTTCTACACAACTGAACTCGGGCCGGGTGGATTCGAACTTGGGCCGAGTTTTATTCGGGGCTGATATGTGGATAGCCCTGGGCCGAGTCAGGAGGACTCGTATACATATAATTCTAGGCATCAAGCATTTCTATCATTCATCTATTCTTATTTTCATTTTTTTCTCCTATTTTTAAATTATTTCTCTTTGACTTCATGCATAAACTTATTTAAGGAGAAACTAGAATAACTTAAGCATATTAATTACTTTTATTAATTGTGACAAGTCACAATTAGTTTTCAATATAATAAATCATATATCTTATATATATTTAACTCCATTAAAATGGATATCAATCCTAATTATTTTTAATTTAAAATATGTTATACGTTAACCGTATCATATTTAATTATTATTCATATTAATATTTGAAAATTAAGTATTATTTTCTTATAAATATATGATATTATTTTATATAAAATATTTATTAATTATCGATAGCAAAATTGTAATTTATTTTTTAACACACATGCAATAATGTAAAATAATATTTATTCTAATATTATGAAAGATGTAATATTTTCTATAATCATCTTAAATGTTTAAAATTATAAACTTAGCTAATATTTATTTTTAAATTTTAAGATATTAATAGTTATAACACATGTTTCAAAAAAATAATATTGATATATTATAAATTATAATAAAAATGCAAAATTATATTCTATTTTCTATTTATATTTATTTTTAAAATATATTTCAATTGCGCGAAGCTTGATTGAGTTAAACTAGTTTTTGTATGATCAAATTAGAGTTTTTTCAGGAGATTTTTTAAATTAGAGTTTAGAGGTTAAAAGACAAAAATTTATAGTCTAGCTTATAGAGTATATCGTTTGACATTTTATACATAATATACTTTCATTCTTTTTAATAAAAAATATTTTATTTAACTTTTAGACATCATGCACCCTTTTTATTTTAATATTTCACAACTTTTCTTTTTATGAAAATAATTATTTTTATATATTTTTTATTTCAAAATATTCAACCTTTTTTATAGTAAAATGGTGTTTTAAAATTTTTTAATATACAAAATAAAATTAATTGCTTGACTATTATAATGTAACCAACCTGGGAAAGCCAAGGCTCGAACTCTGAATAAAAAAGTTATAGCAAATTTATCAAATTAGAATAAAAAAGTTATAGCAATTTTTTGGTTACTAAAAGTTATCGCAATATTAGAATAAAAAAGTTAAGTATAAAAATATACAAAATTTATCAAATTTGTATAGATAAATACTACTTGAAATTTTTTTTTAGTTAATACTTGGTTATGATAATAAAATAAAAATGTGAAAAAGGGAGCTGTACCCTATCTTCATGGATTAAGAAATATGCAAATAATAGGATTAAGAAATATAGCCGATATTTTCACTCATAAATTTTAAATCTCTACAGGAAATCACATATTAAATAATAGAATAAATATATAAAATGATTTATTTGATTATTAATATATTTAAAATAGAAGAAAATTTGAATATTGATGATTCAAGATGACCAGTAAACAATTTAAATAATAAAAAAATGATTAACCTTTTGGTTGCTAAAAGTTATAGCAATATTAGAATAAAAAAGTTAAGTATAAAAATATACAAAATTTATCAAATTTGTATAAATAAATACTAACTCCGCCTATATTTTATAGCCGGTCCCAAGGTCGGATAAAGGATGAGGATTGTGTTAGGCCCCGACAGCCAGCGTAAAATCCTGTCGAATTTTATAAACATGGATCAACGAAATCGTATGATCCATGTAGCCGACCCCACCTAATGGGATAAGGCTTTGTTGTTGTTGTATAGATAAATACTGCTACAAATTTTTTTTTATAGTTAATACTTGGTTATGATAATAGAATAAAAATGTGAAAAGGGGAGTTGTACCCTATCTTCATGGATTAAGAAATATGCAAATAATATGATTAAAAAGTATCACTCCCAGCATGGCTCGAACCTCTGGAGTTGGGTATAATGGAACACATCAAAGACACAAAGACTAAGGCCGTTTGACGCATTATTAATTTGAATAATTAGTTAGATAGATTATCACTATTTAAATTATCAGTAATATTATATTACAGTGTACGATAAGTACTGGTAATATAAATATAGTAAAAATTGATAATAATAAAATTACTAAAATATCGCTAAAAAATATTTCAGATTTTAATAATATATTATTATAAATAAACAAAGAAAAATAGAAAAGTGAATATATATATATAAGATAGACAAAATTAAGAGTTGTTTGCAAAATATTTCAAATAATAAAAAAGATGAAGTTAAATGATATTTATTTATTAATAAAATATTTAAAATAAAAAATTTAATTGAAAAGATATTTTTATCAAAATATATTCCCACCGACTAGTAATCTGAAAAGACACATCTCATGTCTACTATCTAGATTATTAATGATGTGGTAATCAAGATTACCAAAGCAATTAAAATTATCGATAATCAATCGTAGCCAAACGAGATAATGTGATAGGTCCTGAGAATTTTAAATAAAATAATCGATAATTTATTTAAATTACCTCGTACCAAACTGTTCTAACAAAAAATTTGCTAAAATGCATAACTAAAAATAATTATATAAAACTTCATTGGGTGCACTTGCACCCATGACTCCGCCACTGTTGAAATCTCTTGGTGTCAAATTATTCACATACGACATTTTGACATTTCCGAATGCGAACTATTGAAACCCGTTGGTGTCAGAATATTCACTGTCAAACTTGGACATTAAATTTTTTGATGACCTGCATCAAATACACCCTTAACTGGGGCAGGAACCTGATAATTGAATGGTACATAAATCAAACGCGCAACTTGCAGAAATGGCATTCGTCACTAAGTTGATATCACAATAAATTAATCAATCATACATGATTCAGGGCATATCAGAAGGTAAGGATTTGAATAGTACATGGATTCCGGATTACCAAAGCTCCCAACATATCCTGCAGCAGCAATCCGAGAATGAAACCAGAAAAAAAAAACAAAAGAGAATTAGTGGAAATGCTTGGAATGTACATCCACTAAAGAAGAAATGCAACGAACATAATCTGACAAATCAAAGAAACTTGAAAGCACCAGGAGAGTCAAATCTCACTTCCATGATGCTGGAGTTCTCGCAGAAAGAATACAATGAGTATTGGACAAATCTGAGTTTTATATTAAAATAATAATACCCCTTAAAGGCCTTTTCGGCTTTCTTTTCATCCGAATTCCTCCCAATGAAGACCAGCCTGTTGATCCTTATACCTCTTTTCATCATGTCCCCATGGCTTTTCAGGGCACCCATCCAGGCTCCAGCATCGAGTTCGAGTGCACCCCCTAAAAAAGAGGAAAGGAATACATTGTCTTCCTAAAGGATCAACAGTGAGATAACTGAATTTTGAAACCTAAAGGATGCATTGTCTTCGCTCTTTAGACATGACATGAGGTTCCTAAGCTAGGAAGGTCGTATAAATAGTGTGCAAGAAATAGATAGAACATAAATCCTATATGAGCAAAGAAATCTAAATACTCACGATAAAAAGAAGCTTATCATAAGAAATTTCACATCCACAATCAGATCGAGTGTATAGTCATAATAAATTCTTCAGTCTTATTCACTTACTTTGGAGGCTTGGATCCCAACATTATATTATATCTGTAACTTCTAATGTTGATCAGCTGATCTCTTAGTCGACATATTTCATTTTCATACATGTCTTTGTTCTCATTAATAATGATAAAGATTATAACAAAATAAAACTTTTTCATGAACAATTGAATCTCAATGTGTCTTAATCCATAAAAGAAATATCATGTTTCATGTATAATTTAATTACCTATATTTTATTTAACTAGACCAACTAATTATATTTTTTTATTATAGGCGTGCATGGACATTTATTTAAATTGGACATACCAATTTTAAATTCAAATTCAAATTTCAAATCATTTGAATGCCTTCCATAATTGAATTTCTATCACATCAATCAATAACATTTTGACATACATAAATAACAATATTTATTTCATGCATTATAACACATTTATTTGATAATATTTGTAAATAGCACGGAAATTTAAATCATTTAACTATTACACTAAATCATATGTTAGCCAAAAATATTTAATATTAAAATTTTAATATCAAACATGTAAAAAATTCAAAAAGTTAGCCAAAATATTAAAATAAAATAGAAAAAAATAGACTATGGTATAGGTTCATCCATAATATATTTTGTGATGATCAACATCAATAGTCTCAATTGTGATCATACAATCGAGATACGCAGATCTAAAAAATAATAAGAAATATTATTTTTTTGACACAACAAGCTATGATACTAATGTTTGATTTATGACATATGTTACGAAATATTTCATGCAGTGGAAGTGGATCGTCGGAACTTTTTCACGAATATTTGAATCACGATGTGCCTTAATCCTACAAAAGAAATACCATGTTTCATGCATAATTCAATTACCTATATTTAGTTTAACTAGACCAACTAATTATTTTTTTTTATTATAGGCTTGCATGGACATTCATTTAAATTGGACACACCAATTTTAAATTTAAATTCACAATTTTAACACACATTCAAAATTTGAGGGAGACAATTATTTGTAATAAATTTTTGGCATACTAATTTCTAATTCGAATTCAAATTTCAAATTATTGGAATGCCTACAACAATTGATTTATATCACATCACTAAATATCATCATGACATACATAATGACAAAATTTATTTCATGCATGATAACACATTTATTAGACAATATTTGTAAATAGCACGCAAATCTAAATCATTTAACTATTACACTAAATCAACAAATGATTTACTTTTAATAGTGTTAAATTGCATGAATATTTTAAATTTTAAATAAAATATTCTTAAGGAAAATACATGTTTCTTCGTAATTTTTTCAAAATTTTAAAAGAGTTGTTTTTATTTTCTAATTAATTTAATATTCTGACAAAATTCATAAAATGCTAAAAAATGTATTGGGCCGCTCCTAGCAACCCAGCCGCCAAACAGGTGCAAACACCATTGCATCCATATGGGCCCTCTTGGCGGCCTTGTGCATGCTAAATACTTTTATTTTATTTTCCTTCGTGCAAACATGCAAAAGAAATCGAAAAGTTAGTCAAAATATTAAAATAAATAGAAAAAATATATTATGGTATAGATTCATCCATAATATATTTTGTAATGATCAAGATCAATAGTCCCTCAATTGTGATCATACAATCGAGATGCACAGATCTAAAAAGTAATAAGAAATTTTTTTTTTGACACAACAAGCTCCAATAATAATGTTTGATTTATGACATATGTTACGAAATACTTGTTGCAGCGAAAGTGGATCGTCAGAATTTTTTCACAAAAATTTGAATCTCAGTGTGTCTTAATCCTACAAAAGAAATATCATGTTTCATGTATAATTTAATTACCTGTATTTTGTTTACTAGACCAACTAATTATTTTTGTATTATAGGCTTGGATGGACATTCATTTAAAGCGGACACACTAAATTCAAATTCACAATTTTAATACAGTCAAAATTTGAGAAAGACGATTATTTACAATAAATTTTGGGCATACTAATTTTTAATTCGAATTCAAATTTTAAATTATTCAAATGCCTACCACAATTGAATTTATATCAGATCAATAAATATGATCATGACATACATAATGACATCACATTTATTAGACAATATTTGTAAATAGCATGTAAATCTAAATCATTTAACTATTACACTAAATCAACAAATAATTTTCTTTTAATAGTGTTAAATTGCATGTATACTTTAATATTTAAATAAAATACTCTTAAGGAAAATACATGTTTCATCGTAATTTTTTCAAAATTTTAAAAAAGTTGTTTTTATTTTATAATTAATTTAATATTCTGGCAAAATTCATAAAATACTAAAAATATATTAGGCTGGTCTGGCAGCCCAGCCGCCAAACAAGTGCGAACACCATAGCACCCATATGGACCTCTTGGCGGGCCTTCAGCATGCTAAATAGTTCTTCTTACACGCTGAAGAAAAAAAATCGAAAAGTTAGCCAAAAATATTAAAATAAAATAGAAAAAATATATTATGATATAGGTTCATCCATAATATATTTTGTGATAATCATGATCGATAATCCTTCAATTATGATCATACAACCCAGATACGTAGATCTAAAAATTAATAAATATTATTTTTTCGACACAAGAAGCTCCGATGAGATCTAAAAAATAGTAACAAATATTATTTTTTCTACACAAGAAGCACCGATCCTAACATTTGATTTATGACATATGCTACGAAATACATCTTGCAGTGAAAGTAGATCGGCAGAAATTTTTCACGAACATTTAAATCTCAATGTGGCTTAATCCTACAAAAGAAATACCATGTTTCATGTATAATTTAATTTAACTAGACCAACTAATTATTTTTTATTATAGGGTTGCATGGACATTCATTTAAATTGGACATACCAATTTTAAATTCAAAATCACAATTTTCACTCACTGTCAAAATTTGAAAAAGACAATTATTTACAATAAATTTTGGGCAACTAATTTTTAATTCGGATTCAAATTTCAAATTATTCGAATGCCTACCACGATTGAATTAATATCACATCAATAAATATCATCATGACATACATAATGACAATATTTATTTCATGCATGATAACACATTTATTAGACAATCTTTGTAATTAGCATTTAAATCTAAATCATTTAAATATTACATTGAAACAATGAACAATTTTATTTTAATAGTGTTAAATTGCATGAATGACTTTAAAATTTACTTAAAACTTTGTTACGGCATATCTATTTTGCCTATTATTTTAAAACTTTTTCAAGAATATTTGAATCTAGATGTGCCTTAATCCTACAAAATAAATACCATGTTTCATGTATAATTCAATTACCTATGTTTTGTTTAACTAGACCAACTAATTATTTTTTTATTATAGGCTTGCATGGACATTCATTTAAATTGGACACACCAATTTTAAATTTAAATTCACAATTTTAACACACATTCAAAATGTGAGGAAGACAATTATTTGTAATAAATTTTGAGCATACTAATTTTTAATTCGAATTCAAAAAATTCGAATGCCTATAACAATTGAATTTATATCACATCACTAAATATCATCATGACATATGTAATGACAAAATTTATTTTATACATGATAACACATTTATTAGACAATATTTGTAAATAGCACGCAAATATATATCATTTAACTATTACACTAAATTCACATATGATTTACTTTTAATAGTGTTAAATTGCATGCATATTTTAAATTTTAAATAAAATATTCTTAAGGAAAATACATGTTTCTTCGTAATTTTTTCAAAGTTTAAAAGAGTTGTTTTTTATTTTCTAATTAATTTAATATTCTGTCAAAATTCTTAAAATGCTAAAAAAATGTATTTGGCCGCTCCTAGCAACCCAGCCGCCAAACAGGTGCAAACACCATTGCATCCATATGGGCCCTCTCGGCCGGCCTTGTGCATGCTAAATACTTTTATTTTATTTTTCTTCATGCAAACATGAAAAAAAAATTGAGAAGTTAGTAAAAAATATTAAAATAAAATAGATCTCACCCTGTGTTTTATGTTTTCAAAGATGTTTATTAAATTTTCCTCATTTTATTTGTAGCTTGTTGGTTTCCTACAAGCCATGATTCTATTTTATTTTCTAATTACTAATAATAACAATATGTAATGCATGCTTATGCAAGAACACTTATTCACCTTAAAATGCATATAATTCCTTATAATACTAACGTGTAATTTCAGATGTTTATATTCATATGCTACTTCACACTTCCAACTATTCAATTTTTCAAAATTTAACTAGGTGCTATCTTAAGATTCTAGATTGAGTACTTATCAATGAATAATTCACAACTTCTTAATTATAAAGACAAATCTCATGATTCTGAATAAATTAGAAATTATACTTACTAAAGTTTCCAACCCCCAAATATCATTAACTACATCTAAGTAACTCATAACATCTAAGGTAATCTTACCTAGAGTTTGTGCACTGACAGACTGTGTGACACAGAAAGATTGATTTATATGTTTATTCATACTTGTCCATTTAACTAGATCATAATTGTTTTTGAAAACTATACTTTCTTAAAAATTAGAGAATTTAACTCCTTGTATAACTCTATAACAAAAATAATCAATTCGAGTCATATTCTGTTAATTTCCTGAAACTTGATAGAAAATTCACTATGAAATGAAAAATTCATGTCTCCACATCTACACATCCAAATTGGATGATTCTACTTTTCACCGAACCCTTGTGAAGTGTAATTTAACATGTCTAAATTTTAAACCCTAATTCTATTTACCCTAATCATATCCTAATGTACAAGACGGTCCTATCTCTGACTTAGGACAGAGTGAGCGACCCACTGTGTTGGATTCATAACTTTCTCTACAGTAGTCCTTTTTAGATGATTCTTGTGGTCATGTAAAGAAAGCTAACGTGAGAAGATGATCCTTGCAAATTTGCATGAAGAACTACTCACGAAGACATGATCATATGAAGTTGAAGGTCAATTTTGGATTCGTAGATTCATCCTAACCCAGCAAACTTGTCGAATTTCCTCGGGTTGTTTATCAATGGATTTGATCTTGAAAATTTTTCGTCTTGCATATAATATGAATAAATGATTTATATATTTTTCATAATTTTAACACGTCATATGACAGTTTGGAAAATTTTTTTTCTAAGCAGCTTGTGAGCTGCCTGCTTCAGCTGTTTGAAACCCTATTAGTTGAAATGAAGGTTCAATCATATTATTTGGTTAAAATTTAGTGTTAAATTTCTAATTAACATTAGTTAATCATAATTAAACATGTTTATTATAATATTTACAAATATTAGAATTTATTCTTAATAATCTTATATAATTTATTTATAATGCTTATCAATAATTTAATTATGATTATGCTTTAATCCAAAGGTTAGTTGCGACACGCAATCATGACTATATAAGCATTTAAACTTACTTAAAATACTAATTAAAAGTAAGATTATATTAAAATAATATTTGTGGAGCACGTCCGTGATAATTCTCCCCTGCTTAAAAAATTTCGTCCCCGAAATTTAGATATATATTGTGAAGGATAAGAAAGAATACTTCCTTCTTATTTGGTCATTCTCACTAGTGATTTTTTTCCGTATCACACTAACGCTAAGGAAAATTTTCTTTTCCAAAATTCATTTTCCTTGATCCATATAATTTATACTATACTTTCTTCTCGAGACAAACATTCTTATACTAGAATAGATTGAGTCTCTCTGTATATGCAGAAGGTTACTCTGCAATTTATTGATATGTTTCAAGGATTTAGTGATCATACAATCGAGAAAAAGTAATAAGAAATATTATTTTTCCACACAACAAACTCCAATAATAATGTTTGATTTATGACATATGTTACGAAATACTTCTTGCAGCGGAAGTGGAACGTCGAAATTTTTTTACGAAAATTTGAATCTCGGTGTGCCTTAATCCTACAAAAGAAATACCATGTTTCATGTATAATTTAATTACCTGTATTTTGTTTAACTAGACCCACTAATTATTTTTGTATTATAGGCTTGGATGGACATTCATTTAAAGTGGACACCAATTTTAAAATCAAATTCACAGTTTTAACACAATCAAAATTTGAGAAAGACAATTAATTGAAATAAATTTTGGGCGTATTTAATTCGAATTCAAATTTCAAATTATTCAAATGCTTACCACAATTGAATTTATATCACATCGATAAATATGATCATGATATACATAATGACAATATTTATTTCATGCATGATATCACATTTATTAAACAATATTTGTAAATAGCACGCAAATCTAAATCATTTAACTATTACACTAAATCAACAAATAATTTTCTTTAATAGTTTTAAATTGCATGCATATTTTAAAATTTAAAGAAAATACTCTTAAGGAAAATACATGTTTCATCGTAATTTTTTCAAAATTTTAAAAGAGTTGTTTTTTATTTTCTAATTAATTTAATATTCTGGCAAAATTCATAAAATACTAAAAAATGTATTGGGCCGGTACGGCAGCCCAACCGCCAAACAGGTGCGAAACCACCCATATGGACCCTCTTGGCGGACCTTCTGCATGCTAAATAGTTCTTCATACGCACATTGAAACAAAAATCGAAAGTTAGACAAAAATATTAAAATAAAATAGAAAAATATATTATGATATAGGTTCATCCATAATATATTTTGTGATGATCATGATCGATAGTTCCTCAATTATGATCATACAATCAAAATACGTAGATCTAAAAAATAATTAGAAATATTATTTTTTTTGACACAAGAAGCTCCGATCAGATCTAAAAAATAGCAACAAATATTATTTTTCCGACACAAGAAGCTCTGATCCTAATGTTTGATTTATGACGAAATACTTCTTGCGGCGGAAGTAGATCGACAGAAATTTTTCACGAACATTTAAATCTCAATGTGGCTTAATCCTACAAAAGAAATACCATGCTTCATGTATAATTTAATTACCTATATTTTAACTAGACAAACTAATTATTTTTTTATTATAGGGTTGCATGGACATTCATTTAAATTGGATATACCAATTTTAAATTCAAATTCACAATTTTAACTCATTGTCAAAATTTGAGAAAGACAATTATTTACAATAAATTTTGGGCATACTAATTTTTAATTCGAATTCAAATTTCAAATTATTCGAATGCCTACCACGATTGAATTTATATCACATCCATAAATATCATCATGACATACATAATGACAATATTTATTTCATGCATGATAATATATTTATTAGACAATCTTTGTAATTAGCACGTAAATCTAAATCATTTAACTATTGTAGTGAATTTACAAATGATTTTATTTTAATAGTTTTAGATCGCATGAATGACTTTAAATTTTACGTAAAACTTTCTTACGGCATATCTATTTTTCCTATTATTTTAGAATTTGAAAATAGATGTTTTATGTTTTCTAATTATTTTAATATTCTGACAACATTTGAAAAATGCTGAAAAAATTCTATTGGGCCGCTCCTGGAGGCCCAGACGTCAAACCATATAGTTGCAAACACCTTTGGACCCATAAGAAATATTTCTCAGCACACCTTGTGCATTATGAAATATTTCTCTTATTTTTTCTTAAAAAAATATTAAATAAATCAGAAAAAATATATTACTATTTACGCTCATCTATAATATATTTGTGATCACAAAAATCACTTTGTCCCAATTGAGATGCACAATTTATAAAATAATAATAAAATATTATTTTTTCTTCGCAATCACGAGTTCGAGAAAAAAATAGAAAAGCACCCGTAGTAATGTAGGATTTATAGCACAAACAAATCATAAAGGATGCGAAAATATCCTTGGATCGAAAGCAGTTCGTCGAGACTTTTTCATTAATACTTAAATCTCGACTATCGAATAGCTTTAGTCCTACAAAAGAAGTACACATGTTTTATTTAACATTTAATTGCCTATAATTTATATCATTAGAGCAACTAATTATTGTTTTGTTACAGGCTTGCACGAAACATTCATTTCAGCACATATCAAAAAATAATGTTGCCATAAATGTTAATTAATTCTTACAAATGAAAGTAATTTAATTTATTTAATTTCAACTCAATTTAAAAAATTTTAGGACAATTATCAATTTAATAAAATTGGACATACCAATTTAAATGTGAATTTACAATTTCAACACAATTAAAATTTTAGGAAGATAATTATTTGCAATAAATTTTGGACATACTAATTTTGACTTCAAATTCAAATTTCAAATCATTCAAATGCCTTCCATAATTGAATTTCTATCACATCAATATATATCTTTTTGACATACATAAATGACAATATTTATTTCATGAATTATAACACATTTGTTAGACAATATTTGTAACTAGCACGCAAATCTAAATCATTTAACTATTACATTAAATCAACAAATGATTTTTCTTTTAATAGTGTTAAATTTCATGCATATGATAAAATCTAAAGATAATATTCTTAAGGAACATACCTGTTTCTTCGTAATTTTTCAAAATTTTAAAAAGTTATTTTTTATTTTCTAATTAATTTAATATACTGGCAAAATTCATAAAATGCTAAAAAATGTATTGTGCCGCACCTGCAGCCCAGCCGCCAAACAGGTGCAAACACCATTGCACCCATATGGGCCCTTTTGGCGGGCCTTGTTCATGCTAAATAGTTTTTTTTTCTTCGTGAACACATGCAAAAAAATTTGAAAAGTTAGCGAAAAATATTAAAATAAAAAAGAAAAATATACTATGGTATGGGTCCATCCATAATATATTTTATGATGATCAAGATCAATAGTCCCTCAATTGTAATTATACAATCGAGAAGCATAAATCTAAAAAATAATAAGAAATATTATTTTCTCGACACAACAAGCTCCAATAATAATGTTTGATTTATGACATATGTTACGAAATACTTCATGCAGCGGAAGTGGATCGTCAGAACTTTTTCACGAATATTTGAATCACGATGTGCCTTAATCCTACAAGAGAAATACCATGTTTCATGTATAATTTAATTACCTATATTTTGTTTAACTAGACTAACTAAATTTTTTTTATTTTAGGCTTGCATGGACATTCATTTTAATTGGACATATCAATTTTAAATTGATAATTTTAACTCATTGTCAAAATTTGAGAAAGACAATTATTTATAATAAATTTTGGACATACTAATTTTTAATTCGAATTCAAATTTCAAATTATTCGAATGCCTTCCACGATTAAATTTATATCACATCAATAAATATCATCATGACATACAAAATGACAATATTTATTTCATGCATCATAACACATTTATTAGACAATCTTTCTAATTAGCATGTAAATCTAAATCATTTAAATATTGCATTGAATCAACAAACGATTTTATTTTAATAGTTAAATTGCATGAATGCCTTTAAAATTTACTTAAAACTTTCTTACGGCATATCTATTTTGCCTATTATTTTAAAACCTTTTCAAGAATATTTGAATCTGCCTTAATCCTACAAAAGAAATACCATGTTTCATGTATAATTCAATTACCTATATTTTGTTTAACTAGATCAACTAATTTTTTTTATTATAGGCTCTCATGGACATTCATTTAAATTGGACACACCAATTTTAAATTTAAATTCACAATTTTAACACACATTCAAAATTTGAGGAAGACAATTATTTGTAATAAATTTTGAACATACTAATTTTTAATTCAAATTCAAATTTCAAATTATTCCAATGCAAACAACAATTGAATTTATATCACATCACTAAATATCAACATGACAAAATTTATTTATATTTGTAAATATCACGCAAATCTATATCATTTAACTATTACACTAAATCAACAAATGATTTACTTTTAATAGTGTTAAATTGCATGCATATTTAAATTTTAAATAAAATATTATTAAGGAAAATACATGTTTCTTCTTAATTTTTCCAAAGTTTAAAAGAGTTGTTTTTATTTTCTAATTAATTTATTATTCTGACAAAATTCATAAAATGCTAAAAATAAGTATTGGGTCGCTCCTAGCAACCCAGCCGCCAAACAGGTGCAAACACCATTGCATCCATATGGCCCCTCTTGGCGGGCCTTGTGCATGCTAAATACTTTTATTTTATTTTTCTTCGTGCAAACATGCAAAAAAAATCGAAAAGTTAGTCAAAAATATTTAAATATATATATATATATATATATATATATATTATGATATAGGTTCATGCATAATATATTTTGTGATGATCAAGATCAATAGTCCCTCAATTGTGATCGTACAATCGAGATCCCTCAATTGTGATCATACAATCGAGACGCGCAGCTAAAAAAATAATAAGAAATATTATTTTTTTCATGCAACAAGCTCCAATAATAATGTTTGATTTATGACATGTGTTACGAAATACTTGTTGCAGCAGAAGTGAATCGTCGAAATTTTTTTACGAAAATTTGAATCTCGTTGTGTCTTAATCCTACAAAAGAAATATCATGTTTCATGTATAATTTAATTACCTCTATTTTGTTTAACTAGACCCACTAATTATTTTTGTATTATAGGCTTAGATGGACATTCATTTAAAGCGGAAACACCAATTTTAAAATCAAATTCACAGTTTTAACACGGTCAAAATTTGAGGAAGATAATTATTTGCAATAAATTTTGGGCGTACTAATATTTAATTTCGAATTAAGATTTCAAATTATTCAAATGCCTACCACAATTGAATTTATATCCCATCAATAAATATGATCATGATATACATAATAACAATATTTATTTCTTATTAGACAATATTTGTATATAGCACGTAAATCTAAATTATTTATTTATTACACTAAATCAACAAATAATTTTCTTTAATAGTTTTAAATTGCATGCATATTTTAAATTTTAAAGAAAGTACTCTTAAGGAAAATACATGTTTCATCGTAATCTTTTCAAAATTTTTAAAAAGTTGTTTTTTATTTTCTAATTAATTTAATATTCTGGCAAAATTCATAAAATAATAAAAAATGTATTGGGCCGGTCCGGCAGCCCAGTCGTCAAACAGGTGCGAGTGTCCCGGGGGCTTCTCCCTGGGGCACGCCGAGTTATTTTACTTCATGTAATTTTCTCTTTTTCAACTCACTTTTGTATTTAGTTTATTTTCCAAATGTGATAGTGACAGTTTTGTAATTCTGCACTCCTGAAAAGTGCACATCCTTGGTTTGTTCTCCACATCACACGTCGCATATGGGCCTCACGAGCCTGAGGTATAGTAAGGGGAGACCAGCTAGTGCTCCCCCCAAACTTTGTAATCATCCCTATTTTCCCAACAAAGATTTTAAGCTTCCCTAAATCTAGCACCGTGCCTCGAGCGTAGGGTGGCAACCCACAAAAGAGCGTCCCAAAGCGTCCCAAAGAGAACGAGCGTCCCGCCGATGTGCCCGTTCGTTTACGAACGCCTTCACCGAAGAAGCGGCCGCTCAGAACCATACATCCCAAAAATTGTGGCATACAAAAAGTGGCATAAGCAAGCTTTCACAAAGCGCTCAAAAGAGCTCGCCTAGACGTTGGGCACGTCTAGGCGCCGCACGGGTCAGTCGAGCGAAAAATGACCCCGTGACAAGTTGGTATCAGAGCAGCGTTTCTGGGACTGCTCAAGTTGGCGTTCGACGCTCAAGGTGAAATGACGTCGAACTCGGAGATGACACATGAACCCGTCGCACCGGAGAAGGGCCGCTAGGAGCGAGGGCGCGCCCGCTCGGAGGACACCATGTCCGCCTTCGAGCAACGCCTCGGCCAATTCCAATTGGACGTGGGCGAGATGCAAGACCAACTCGTAACGCACGAGCGGGAGTTGGAGAAGACCGTCGATCTCGCAACGGTGCGGGATGAGATGGCGCCGTTGTATACACGGCTCGAGTCCATAGAGGCGACGATCATGGACATGCGGAAGACTTTGGACAATGGTCTCTCAAATATGCGATTTGAGATGGAGCAAGAGTTCAAGACCATGCGAGAAGAACTCAAGCAACGCTACGGAGATGGGCGGCGTTCCGAGACGCTCGTCCCGCATGAGGCAAGGATTGAAGTGCCAAAGTCGCGACCCTACAAAGGCGAGCAGTCGGTAAAGGAGATCAACGACTTCCTGTGGAACGTCTGAAGGTACATGGAGACCTTGGACGTGTCGTCTGAAGCCAGGATGGTGAAGACCGCATACTACTACTTGCAAGATGCGGCGAGTCTATGGTGGCGGTGTCATTGCGACGGCGTGGAGAGTGGCATCGTTGATCCCATTGAGAAGTGGGACGACTTCAAGAGGCAGCTTACCAACTATTTTTGCCCTGCCAAGTCGGGACTGGAGGCCAAGATTGCGTTGTTCAATATTTGCAAGAAGGGCACGTTGAAGGAGTACGTAAAAGAGTTCACCGAGCTCAGCCTACAGAATTTCCAAGTGGATGAATACACGTTGCTGGCGATCTTCGTGAAGGGTTTGAAGCCATGGGCTAGGACGGAGTTGGAGCGACGAGATTGTCCCAACCTCCGCTCGCTAGTCGTCGCTGCCGAGTCGCTCGTGGAGTACACCAAAACGAGCGCTCCACCACCAAAGCCCTCGGGCAAGGGCAATGGTGGGGGAGAGAAGTCCAAATCGCAAGGAGGCAAACCGCACTATCAAGACAAAGGCAAGGGACACCAAGACAAGAAGCCGAACAATGAAAGGTTCAAGAGGGACGGAAAGCCGCCAAAGCCTTGCTACATTTGCAAGGGTCCACATTGGACAAGCGATTGTCCGCAGAAGACGACAGTTAACGCAATGTATTGCCCCGAAGAGAAGGAGAAGGAGGAAGTGTGTCTCAGTTCGATCGCCATCAACGCCTCGAAGGGTCCTTCAATGGCTGCTCAACTTTATGCGGACATCGAGTTGAACGGGCAAGTCTTCAACGCCCTCATCGACTCGGGAGCATCGGAGTTGTTCGTGTCCGAAGTGGTCGCCAAGAAGTTAAAGCTGCCACTACAGAAGACTAATGCCACGTTCAAGACAGTGAATGCGAAGTCTATCTCGACCACAGGAATTTCTCCTGGAGTGAAGGTTCGCATGGACAAGTGGTCGGGAAGTTTTGACGTGACGATGGCACCAGTGGATGATTATGAAGTGGTGACGGGCATCTCTTTCCTGAGACACATCGCTGCATGTGTCATTCCGCTCACCAACTCATTGGTCATCTTCGACCCCAAGGGATTGTGCAAGCAGGAGCACACCTTCTTGGCGACCGTCATCTTGGAAGATCTGGGGCCCTCCACTCCAACACCTCCCAAAGTCCTTGAAACCTTTTAGGACTTTGCGGACGTCATGCCCCCGGAACTCCCAAAATGGCTGCCGCCGAAGCGTGAAGTGGACCATGTCATCGACTTGGTCCCGGGATCGAAAGCCCCACATGGAGTCCCCCATCGGCTCGCCCCTCCGGAACTCGCAGAACTCGGTAAGCAACTTACCGAACTATTGGATGCAGGATATGTTCGGCCCTCAAAGTCTCCATATGGTGCCCCGGTTCTCTTTCAGAAGAAGCATAACGGTTCCCTCCGGATGTGCATCGACTATCGGGTGCTCAACAAGCTTACGGTGAAGAACAAATACTCCATCCCCTTGGTGGCAGACTTGTTCGACCAACTTGGTGGTGCAAGATGGTTTACCAAGTTCGATTTTTGTTCGGGCTATTGACAAGTCCGAATCACGAAAGATGACGTGCAGAAGATGGCATGCGTCACAAGATACGGCTCCTACGAGTTCCTCGTGATGCCTTTTGGCCTCACCAATGCCCCGGCGACCTTCTGCACTCTCATGAATAAGGTATTGCAACCATTCTTTGACAGGTTCGTGGTTGTCTACCTCGACGACATCATGATCTACAGCCGTATCTTGGAGGAGCATATCGAGCATATTCGGCAAGTGTTCGAGGTGTTACGACAGAACGAGCTCTACGTCAAGCGAGAGAAGTGTGCCTTCGCTCAACCGAAAGTGCACTTTTTGGGACATGTCGTCGGAAGTGGCAAGCTGAAGATAGATGGCGCGAAGATTCGAGCCATCGTGGAGTGGGAGCTGCCTAGGCGGGTTCCCGACATGCGTTCATTCCTTGGTCTGACGAACTACTATAGGAGATTCGTCAAGGGGTATTCACATGTGACGACCCCTTTGACGAATCTCTTCCGGAAGAATGTGAAGTAGGAGTGGACGCCGACATGCCAGGAAGCGTTCGACACCCTCAAGAAGGCCATGACGGAGGAATCGGTGCTCGTCCTGCTAGACCACACAAAGCCCTATGAGGTACAGACAGATGCTTCTGACTATGCCATTGGAGGAGTTCTTATGCAGGAGGGGCATCCCGTGGCATTCGAGAGTCGCAAACTCAACGACACGGAGCTATGCTACACCGTTCAGGAGAAGGAGATGATCACGATGATTCATTGCCTTAGAACATGGCGGCACTACCTTCTCGGGTCGTGATTTCACATCAAGACGGACAACGTCGCGACCAGCTACTTCGAGACACAGAAGAAGCTCTCGCCGAAGCAAGCAAGATGGCAAGATTTTATGGCGGAGTTCGACTTCGTCCTGGAGTACAAGCTTGGCAAGACGAATGTCGTTGCCGACACACGAAATTGGCGGCCATGAGCTCCTCTCAGGCCGACCTCATCGAGAGGATCAAGAAGGGATTGGAGTAAGATCCCACGACGAAAAACTTGTTTGAACAAGCGACGAAGGGCAAGACACGCCGCTTTTGGGTGGAAGATGGGCTGATCTTCACCAAGGAACGTCCAACTACGTTCCACTCTTCGACAACTTGCGGCGCACTATCATGCAAGAGTGCCATGACTCCAAGTGGACGAGACATCCGGGCATCCGTCGCACTTTGGCACTCATCGAAGACAACTACTTCTGGCCAATGATAGAGGATGATGTTGAAGCTTTCGTTAAGACATGTCTTGTTTGCCAGCAAGACAAGAACCTCAATCAAGCGTCCGGTGGACTTCTGGAACCCCTGCCTATTCTAGAGCGACCATTGAAAGATGTTTCCATGGACTTCATCACGGGCCTGCCCAAATCTGAATGGGCGGGTACTATCATGGTGGTCGTCGATCGGTTCTCCAAATATGCCATCTTCGCCGCCGGCTTCGCAAGTTGTCCTGCTACTGAAGCCGCGGAGTTATTCATGAAGCATGTAGTGAAGTATTGGAGCCTACCACAAAGCATCGTCAGCGATCGGGATGGTCGATTCGTTGGCAACTTCTGGAAGGAACTGTTCAAGATGATGGGCTCCAACTTGCATTTCTCGACATCACTTCATCCTCAAACTGACGACCAAACTGAGAGAATAAATTGTATCCTAAAGATCTACTTGCGGCACTATGTGAGTGCCAATCAGAAGGACTGGACAAAGCTACTCGACATCGCACAATTTTCTTACAACTTGCAGCGAAGCGAGTCGACAAGTCGGAGTCCTTTCGAGATAGTGATGGGACAGCAACCTCTGATGCCCCAGACCGTCGCCACTTCTTATGGTGGCAAAGTCCCCGTCGCTCATTGCATGACGAGGAAATGGCATGAGCAGAACGACATGGCGAGAGCATGTTTACACAAGGCATCGAAGCGCATGAAAAAGTGGGCGGACACTGCCCGACGGGACATCAACTTTGAAGTCGGAGACCTGGTCCTGGTGAAGCTGGTCCAGCATCTTCGACTAAGTGAGAAGAATCTGTACAAGGGCCTCGTTAGGCATTACGAGGGCCCCTTCAAAATCCTGAAGAAAGTAGGCAAGATGGCCTACAAGTTGGAGCTCCCGCCTCAGATGCAGCAACACTCCGTCTTCCATGTCAGCCTGCTCAAACCTTTTGTTGAAGACCCTGAAGATCCCAGGCATGGGGTTTCAGATCATGCCCCGTCGGCCATCCGTCAGCAGTTTACTGATCAAGTTGAAGAAGTACTCGCCGTCCGCACGAAGAATCGAAAGAAGAAGTATTTTGTTCGATGGAGCGGAAGACCGGACGACGACACAAGTTGGGAGACAGCCGAAGGTCTGTGGCAGTTCAAGCAGAAGATTGAATAATTTCAAGCTGTAACTCCAGGGATGTCGCTGACTTGAGTGAGGGAGAATGTCCCAAGGGCTTCTTTCCGGGGCACGCCGAGTTATCTTACTTCATGTAATTTTTCCTTTTTCAACTCACTTTTGTACTTAGTTTATTTTTTAAGTGTGATAGTGGCAGTTTTATAATTCTGCACTCCTAAAAAGTGCACCCCCTTGACTTGTTCTGCACATCACACGTCGCATATGGGCCTCACGAGCTTGAGGTATAGTAAGAGGAGACCAGCTAGTCCTCCCCCTAAGCTTTGTAATCATCCATATTTTCTCAACAAAAATTTTAAGGTTCCTAAATCTAGCACCGTGCCTCGAGCGTGGGGTGGCAACCCACAAAAGAGCGTCCCAAAGAGATCGAACGTCCCGCCGAGGTGCCCGTTCGTTTATGAACGCCTCCACCGAAGAAGCGGCCGCTCGGGATCGTGCGTCCCAAAAGTTGTGGCATACAAAAAGTGACATAAGCAAGCTTCCGCAAAGCGCTCAAAAGAGCTTGCCTAGATGTTGGGCACGTCTAGGCCCGCACGGGTCGGTCGAGCGAAAAACGATCCCGTGACACGAGCACCACCCAAGCCTTCTGCATGCTAAATAGTTCTTCTTACACACATTGAAAAAAAAATATCAAAAAGCTAGCCAAAAATATTAAAATAAAAATAGAAAAATATATTATGATATAGGTTCATCCATAATATATTTTGTGGTGATCATGATCGATAGTCCCTCAATTATGATCATACAACTGAGATGCGCAGATCTAAAAAATAATTAGAAATATTATTTTTTTACACAAGAAGCTCCTATCAGATCTAAAAAATAGTAACAAATATTATTTTATCGACACAAGAAGCTCTGATCCTAATGTTTGATTTATGACATATGTTACGAAATACTTCTTGCAATGGAGGTGCATGGTCAGAAATTTTTCACGAACATTTAAATCTCAATGTGGCTTAATCCTACAAAAGAAATGCCATCTTTCATGTATAATTTAATTACCTAAATTTTGTTTAACTAAACCAACTAATTATTTATTTTATTATAGGCTTGCATGTACATTCATTTAAATTGGACATACCAATTTTAAATTCAAATTCACAATTTTAACTCATTGTCAAAATTTGAGAAAGACAATTATTTACAATAAATTTTGGGCATACTAATTTTTAATTCAAATTCAAATTTCAAATTATTCGAATGCCTACCACGATTGAATTTATATCACATCAATAAATATCATCATGACATACATAATGACAATATTTATTTCATGCATGATAACACATTTATTAGACAATCTTTGTAATTAGCATGTAAATCTAAATCATTTAACTATTGTAGTGAATTTACAAATGATGTTATTTTAATAGTGTTAAATCGCATGAATGACTTTAAAATTTATGTAAAACTTTCTTACGGCATATCTATTTTTTCTATTATTTTAAAATTTGAAAATAGATGTTTTATGTTTTCTAATTATTTTAATATTCTGACAACATTTGAAAAATGCTGAAAAAATTCTATTGGGCCGCTCCTGGAGGCCCAGACGTCAAACCATATAGTTGCAAACACTTTTGGACCCATAAGAAATATTTCTCAGCACACTTTGTGTATTATGAAATATTTCTCTTCTTTTTTCTTACTACGTATGCTGAAAAAAAATCGAAATGACTGCAAAAAAATATTAAATAAATTAGAAAAAAATATATTATTATTTACGCTCATCTGTAATATATTTGTGATGATAAAAATCACTTTGTCCCAATTGAGATGCACAGTTTGTAAAATAATAATAAAATATTATTTTTTCTTCGTAATCTCGAGTTCGAGAAAAAAAATAGAAAAGCACCCATAGTAATGTAGCATTTATAGCACATACAAATCATAAAGGATGCGAAAATATCCTTGAATCGAAAGCGATTCGTCGAGATTTTTTCACTAATACTTAAATCTCGACTATCGAATAGCTTTAGTCCTACAAAAGAAGTACACATGTTTTATTTGTCATTTAATTGCCTATAATTTATATCATTAGAGCAACTAATTATTGTTTTGTTATAGGCTTGCATGAAACATTCATTTCAGCACATATCAAAAAATAATGTTGCCATAAATGTTAATTAATTCTTACAAATGAAAGTAATTTAATTTATTTAATTTCAACTAAATTTGAAATTTTTTAGGCCAATTATCAATTTAATAAAATTGGACATACCAATTTAAATGTGAATTCACAATTTCAACACAATTAAAATTTTAGGAAGACAATTATTTACAATAAATTTTGGACATACTAATTTTGAATTCAAATTCAAATTTCAAATCATTCGAATGCCTTTCATAATTGAATTTCTATCACATCAATAAATATCATTTTGACAAGATAATATTTATTTCAGGCATTATAACACATTTATTAGACAATATTTGTAAATAGCATGCAAATCTAAATCATTTAATTATTACACTAAATCAACAAATGATTTTCTTTTAATAGTGCTAAATTACCTGCATATTTTAAAATTTAAAGACAAGATTCTTAAGGAAATATATGTTTCTTCGTAATTTTTTTCAAAATTTTAAAAGAGTTATTTTTTTATTTTCTAATTAATTAAATATTCTGGCAAAATTCATAAAATGCTAAAAAAATGTATTGGGCCGTTCCTGACAGCCCAGCTGCCAAACAGGTGCAAACACCATTGCGCCCATATGGGCCCTCTTGGCGGGCTTTCTTCATGCTAAATAGTTTTTTTTCTTCGTGCACACATGCAAAAAAATTCGAAAAGTTAGCCAAAATATTAAATAAAATAGAAAAATATACTATTGTATATGTTCATCCATAATATATTTTATGATGATTAAGATCAATAGTCCCTTAATTTTGATCTTACGACCGAATGCACAAATCTAAAAAATAATAAGAAATATTATTTTTTCAACACAGCAAGCTCCGATACAAATGTTTGATTTATGACATATGTTACTAAATACTTATTATAGTGAAAGTGGATCGTTAACATTTTTTCACGAACATTTAAATCTCGATGTGCCTTAATCATACAAAAGAACACACATTGTTTCATGTATAATTTAATTACCTGTATTTTGTTTAACTAGACCAACTAATTATTTTTTCTATTATAGGATTGCATGGACATTCATTTAAAGTGGATACACCAATTTTAAATTCAAATTCACAATTTTAACACAGTCAAAATTTGTGTAAGACAATTATTTGCAATAAATTTTGGGCATACTAATTTTTAATTCGAATTCATACAACAACATATTTCAAATTATTCCAATGCCTACCACAATTGAATTTATTTCACATCAATAAATAAGATCATGACATACATAATGACAATATTTATTTCATGCATGATAATACATTTATTAGACAATATTTGTAAATAGCACGCAAATCTAAATCATTTAATTATTACAATAAATCAACAAATAATTTTCTTTTAATAATGTTAAATTGCATGCATATTTTAAAATTTAAATAAAATAATCTTAAGAAAAATAAATGTTTCTTCGTAATATTGTTTCAAAATTTTAAAAGAGTTGTTTTTATTTTCTAATTAATTTAATAGTTTGGCAAAATTCATAAAATGCTAAAAAATGTATTGGGCCGCTCCTGGCAGCCCAGCCGCCAAACAGGTGCAAACACCATTGCTCCCATATGGGCCCTGTTGTCGGGCCTTGTGCATGCTAAATAGTTTTATTTATTTTTTTCTTACACACATTGAAAAAATTCGAAAAGTTAGCCAAAAATATTAAAATAAAATAGAAAAAAATTACTATGTTATAGGTTCATCCATATTATATTTTGTGATGATCAAGATCAATAATCTCTCAATTATGATCATATAACCGAGATGCACAGGTCTAAAAGATAATAAGAAATATTATCTTTTCGACACAGCAAGCTCTGATACTAATGTTTGATTTATGACATATGTTACGAAATACTTCTTGTAGTGAAAGTGTATCATCAGAATTTTTTTACAAATATTTGAATCTCAATGTGTCTTAATTCTACAAAAGAAATACCATATTTCATGTATAATTTAATTACCTGTATTTTGTTTAACTAGACCAACTAATTATTTTTCTATTATAGGTTTGCATGGACATTCATTTAAA
Source organism: Pontederia crassipes (assembly GCA_030549335.1). NCBI lineage: Eukaryota > Viridiplantae > Streptophyta > Magnoliopsida > Commelinales > Pontederiaceae > Pontederia > Pontederia crassipes. The sequence goes on from JAUKPH010000017.1 coordinate 12,223,732, forward strand.
GTGGACACATCAATTTTAAATTCAAATTCAGAATTTTAACACATTGTCAAAATATGTGTAAGCCAATTGTTTACAATAAATTTTGGGCATACTAATTTTTAATTCGAATTAAAATTTCAAATTATTCGAATGCCTACCACAATTGAATTTATATCACATCAATAAATATGATCATGACATAAATAATGACAATATTTATTTCATGCATGATAACACATTTATTAGGCAATCTTTGCAATTGGCATGTTGAATCAACAAACGATTTTATTTTTATAGTGTTAAATTGCATGAATGACTTTAAAATTTACATTAAACTTTCTTATGGCATATCTATTTTTCCTATTTTTTGAAATATGAATATAGGTGTTTTATATTTTTTGATTATTTTAATATTCTGACAACATTTGAAAAATGCTGAAAAAATTCTATTGGGCCGCTCCTCGAGGCTCACCCGTCAAACCATATGAGCCCTCCCAGCACACCTTGTGCATTGTGAAACATTTCTCTTCTTTTTTTTTTTTCCTACGAAGAATGCTGAAAAAAATTGAAATGTTTGCAAAAAATATTAAATAAATCAGAAAAATTATATTATGATTTATGCTCATCTGTAATATATTTGTGATGATAAAGACGACTCTGTCCCAATCGAGATGCACAGTTTCTAAAATAATAATAAATCACGAGTTCCAAAAAAAAAATAGAAAAGCTCTCGTAGTAATGTTGGATTTATAGTATATACAAATTATAGAGGATGCACAAATACCCTTGCATCGAAAGTGGATTTTTCATGAATAGTCCTACAAAAGAAGTACAAATATTTTATTTATCATTTAATTGACTATAATTTGTATAATTAGAGCAACTAATTATTGTTTTGTTATAGGCTTGCATGAAACATTCATTTCAGCACATATAAAAAATAATATTGCCATAAATGTTAATTAACTCTTACAAATTGAAGTAATCTAATTTATTTAATTTTAACTCAATTTGAAATTTTTATCCCAATTATCAACTTAACAAAATTGGACATACCAATTGAAATGTGAATTCACAATTTCAACCCAATTACAATTTTAGGAAGATAATTATTTGCAATAATTTTTTGACATACTAATTTTGAATTCAAATTCAAATTCCAAATCATTCGAATGCCTTTCATAATTGAATTTCTATCACATCAATAAATATCATTTTGACATACATTTATAACACATTTATTAGACAATATTTGTAAATAGCACACAAATCTAAATCATTTAACTATTACACTAAATCAACAAATGATTTTCTTTTAATAGTGTTAAATTGTCTTCATATTTTAAGATTTAAAGACAAAATTCTTAAGAAAATACTTGTTTCTTTGTAATTTTTTCAAAAATTTAAAAGATTTATTTTTATTTTATAATTAATTTAATATTCTGGAAAAATTCATAAAATGCTAAAAAAATGTATTGGGCCGCTCCTGGCAGCCCAGCCGCCAAACAGGTGCAAACACCATTGCACCCATATGGGCCTCTTGGAGGGCCTTGTTCATGCTAAATAGTTTTTTTTCTTCATACATAGTATATTTTGCGATGATCAAGATCAATAGTCCTTCAATTCTGATCATACAATTGAGATGCACAGATATAAAAAATAATAAGAAATATTATTTTTTCGGTACAACAAGCTCGAATACTAATGTTTGATTTATGACATATGTTATGAAATATTTCTTGCAGCGGAAATAGATCGTCAGAATTTTTCACGAACATTTGAATATCGATGTGCCTTAATCCTACCAAAGAAGTACAATGTTTCATGTGTAATTTAATTACCTATATTTTGTTTAACTAGACCAACTAATTATTTTTTATTATAGGCTTGCATGGACATTCATTTACATTGGACATAGCAATTTTAAACTCAAATTCACAATTTTAACACATAATCAAAATTTGAGGAAGACAATTATTTGGAATAAATTTTGGACATACTAATTTTTACTTCGAATTCAAATTTCAAATTATTGAAAATACCTACTACAATTGAATTTATATCACATCAACAAATATCATCATGACATACATAGTGACAATATTTATTTCTTGCATGATAACACATTTAAATTTATTAGGCAATCTTTGTAAATAGCATGTAAATCTAAATCATTTAACTATTGCATTGAATCAACAAACGATTTTATTTTAATAGTGTTAAATTGCATGAATGACTTTAAAATTTACATAAAACTTTCTTATGGCATATCTATTTTTCCTATTTCTTTTGAAATTTGAAAATAGACGTTTTATATTTTTTGATTATTTTAACATTCGGGCAACATTTGAAGAATGCTGAAAAAATTCATCTTGATAACCCGCAACTAAACGGGGCCTAAAGATTTTGGCAACCAGGACTAGAAGCTTTGTGCATTTCATGTTGATATTAATCTTCCTTTTTGTTCTCGCACAATTTGAATTAAGTATTGTACCGATACTATTAACTCCCATTTTTCTATTAGTTTCACTTCCAAAGTGGATAGGATACGTATAATTTCAGTCCCATCCTTTCATCTCATTGAGTCATTCTTTTTGGTTAAGAATAAATGTGATGTCATTTTTTTACTTATAATTCTAGCTCCATATTATGACAACAAGTATATGCTTATCATTTGCTTTGTCTTTGTTTTCATTCTGCTTGGATGGTTATGGAAAATGAGAAGGTTTGCGCCTGCCTTTTTATTCTTTCTTCTGACATTGTTTCATAGATCTTATCAGCTAAATATTTTCCTTCTTGTCCAATTTTTTTGCAGCAAGGCCACAAACAAGAACTTCTAACTGAAACCTTTTTTTTGGATGATGGCCTTTTTCGAGTCTCTATCATTTACTGGTAGCCAAGGACTCTCAAACTTGTTGGATAAGGATTTTCAAAGGGGGTTATTTTCACTCTCTGCTCCTGCCGCCTTATTGGTTAAATACAAGAAAAATCATTATACCATTATAGGTCACTCTATGCTCATGTTCTTAGAGGTGATAAACACAAAAAATTACGGTCGCGAGTTATATGATTTTTCATTATACCATCTGCATGAAACTTTATCCAATTCGCTAAGCTGTCTTTGATCGTCCACTCTTCATTTGGGGGTGACATCTACATGTAACTTGATCCAAACTGAGTGGAACCAAATTGTTATCACCAACTAGAGGTGGAACCAAATTGAGTGGTGAAAGACAACCAAAAAGAACTATTCCTGTTTGCTTCTGTCTCAACTTACTGATTTGGCAGAAAATAGCAGGATTGAAGATGTGAATGGGGTCTTGGAGAAGAGGGTGAAAGGAGAAGGGAACACAGTTCACAAGATGGGACGGGCATACAAGATAGCAAAAGGTAGTGGAGGAAAGGTCTGATAAACGTGGCAGGAAGAAAACATGGTTCATATTTTGATTTGGATTATGAAGTGAATGTGAAAACATATTGCAATAGATATTTTGCGCGAATCAAACAAAATCACTTTATCTTACAAACCAAGCTAGATTTAATTTTGTTGGTTTAAATACTTGATAGAAATAATTGACATAAGAAATATAAAGACAGATCCAATCTAATATCACTCTAAGGCTTGTGTGTTGAATGCCTTTTAATGCTAAAGAAATCACATATGGAAATGCTAAAACCTACAGACATGAGTTTGATGGATGAGCTTGCTAGTAAATGCAACAGTTTCGTAGGGATAAAATAAGGTTGAAAATATTTTTCCCCTTAAAAAAATATAATTTAAAGAGAATAAATAAATAAACAACAAATTTTGTTTTAACATAAAACTTAAAAAAACAAATCTCAAGTGCATACAGGAATGTCCCGTCAATAATTTCTTTTACATTTATGTTACATTTGCCCGTAAATTTTTTTATTAATTTCAAGATGGTGAACAATCCTTGTAAGCACTTGAATCTTCTCTATCAAAAAAGGGATTGGGTACACTTCATAATTGCACAATACAGTCACTGTATAGTAATATGGTCCCCCTCTAATTCTTGGATTTAATTTAAGTAACAATATATATTACATGGTATATATGGTAATATGGACATTTATAGATATGTCAATATGAATGATAATAAATTTGACTCTTTTATTAGTTATTAATTCGTAAATTAATTATCAAGTTATATTTTCCATCATGTCTTTTAAGGTAATTATTTAGTAAAATATAAACGATAACATCCACATATCTAGATAAGAATATACTTGGACTCTTTCAAGTAATAAATAAATGAATTAAATTGATAACTAAACATGCTTAAACTAAATTTGTTTTTCAATTCATAATGCATGCTTTAAAATAAAATTTAATATATAAGGCTTGCAATAATAAAAATATAAAGATAATTTAAAAATATGATGGTAAAGAAGAATTTTTTCTTTTATTCTTTAGTTGGGAATTTAAATACATTAATTCTATTTTTTTACTTTCTATTATAGAATATTAATTTTGATATGATTTTAACCGTCTAGCATTTATTATTTTTACATTATGTGGGTCCCCTAACATTTCATCCTGGTTTAGTCCTGAAGTTGACTTAGCTGATGAGAGCAGGCTAAATTGAAATAAAGAATTGATTAATAGACCGGACAAATCTTTTATATTTTTTTCAAGATAAATAAACCACCAAATTTTTGCATAAGTTGTTAAAGTAGATACGCTACATGATCTCTCTATCTCCTGTAAATTTAGCTAACAAAATTTAGTACATCTCATTTAATAATGTATGTATGAATAGTGAAGGAAGTATTTCAGCGAAAGAATTTAATAAATTATGATTTGATGCGCATGTCATGCACTTTCGTCTCGATCATGTCAAGCGCCTTTTCGCATATTTTTATTTATTCATAATTTAGAAAATTATTGACTATATTCAAATCATTAATAATAATTATATTTATTATTTTAAAAAATCATAAATTTTGAACATTGTTCTCGACAAAATAACTGGCTTGACACATGACACTGAAAGTGGATGATACATTACTTTTTTCCTTAAATAAATCCCATATTGTTAAAGATAAACTCTTAATTAGATCGCTTCCAACATTATTTTATAAATCTTGCTTTATCATTTCTGTTACAAAGATTATTAAGCTATGAATAAGTTTGGTATACCATAATAAATAAATAAATAAATTTAATAGCAAAGAAAAAATAGATTTTATTGTATTTACCTTATAGAATTATGACAAGAAAATGACATGTGAAAGCAAAAACTCCCTTTGTCTCTACCCAATGTATCTCCATTAGTTCCTATTGATTTATCTATCTCATGATTCATAGATATTTTTCATTTGTGACTACAATTATCCTAGTGTTGATTTCTTATAGTCCAATTTATAATTCGTAAATCCTCACATTGCACGAACTAAAATATGAATTTCTATGTTTTCTTTTTATACTTTTTTTGTAATATCCTAAAAAATAAAATAAAAAAGGAGAAAAAAAGAAATCTATAGCTAATTAAGACCCAATTATAAAGTCACTAGTCTAACAAGTTCAAAATCCAACCTATAAGTACTCTCATATGTCCTAAGCCACACAATCCTCTCATTTGCTATTCTCTTCTCCCATCGTCACGGCCAGCACTCCTCTTCAAGGAGCAGCAAGAACAGCAACAAGAAGAATAAGAAGAAGAAAAGGAAGAAAGAAAGAAAAAAAAGGATTAGGATTAAGATTTGGATTTGGATTTTAACTCAAACCCTAAAAGTATGTAAAGGGGATCCAACCCTTCTCTCTCCTGATTGGATTGAAAGTAATAGGGCACTTTACTCCTATTAAAAATTTGTTTGAGGAATTTATGAGTTTTATCAGATCTGAAATTATTTTCTATTGGTTCATGATTAGATCTAAATGTTAGAATTGTACGATTTAAGTTGCATAATCTGTCTAAATTTGTGACTGTATTTGCAATAATTATTAGGATAGGTTTTTCTTATCCAAAAATTACAAATAATATATGAATGGAAATCTCTCGAAGTCTAGCTTCCACATAAATTAGTTTCATATAATTTGAAGATCTGTACAAATAGTTATGATCCAAATATCGGACTGATATAATACTATCTCGAAAATTCGAGACTATTTTATAATAATTGTTTGGATAGATTTTTCTTATCCAAATATTATAAATAATATATGAATGGAAAGCTCTCGAAGTCTAGCTTGCACAGAAATTGATTTCACATGATTTGAAGTTGTATACAAATAGTTATGATCCAACAATCGGACTAGTGTCATTCTGTCTCGGGTAATAGCGAGACCAAATTGTAAAACATATAGTAAATTGGAAATACTAAATTATGGATTGAAATTTATTCCCAAGTTAAATGTTCATGTTATCTTTCTATGAAAATTAGAATCATATGAAAAGAATAAGTATATGTTAAGCTATTAATATCTTAGTGACTGCTGCCAGAATATTATGCAGAGAATAAATTCTGATAGTTTTATTGAATTTTTAAGAAAAAGTCTCAACTCTTGTTAATGAATGAAAATTACTTGTTTTAATGTATTTTATGATGCATAGATGCTAAGTGATCATATCTGAAATATTTATGATGTTTTAAACTATATTTATTGGAATTGAAATCTCAAAAATCGAGACTTTCGGATAGAAGATCGGACTTCCAGAATATTAGCACGGCTGAGCTAGGTCCCGGAACGACTGTGATAGATCGAAAAACTGATTTAAGTTATATTTATGTTATTTTTAAGATATTTACTATTATGTATTACTGATTGATGATTGTATATGAATCTAGATACACGAATTGCATGGACAGCCGTAATTAGGTTAAAATATGAAGATTGAACGACGTAAATGATTGTTGTTTGAAAAGCATAATGAACCCAGTTGTAGATGATGTTACATGTCGCCCCTCTATGGCCCTTTATCGGATAATTGTTCGGAATGATCGTTACACACATTGGGCGAGAGTCTAATATGATTGTTACATGTATCGGCAATGGTGTGTGCATTCTGATGTCACCTTCGGGTGAGAGGAGAGCATTGTCTTGTAGGACTAGCTAGCCTATTGAGAGGGAAACGATATAAGTCCAAACTATCGAAAGATATAACATTAATAGGAAATGACCAATGATCGATCGAATGGAATAAAATCCCACGAAAGTTATATTATGATTATGTGATTAATGAATTTATGCCTCCGTCGAATTTATAAAAAAAAATATTTTATTATGATTATGTGATGACGAATAGACTAACACAGTCGAATGACCTAAATGTCCTCGATAATTTGGGGGTAAAATTTGGGGTGTTACATTTTTTTATTATTTATAATCTATCATCTTAGTATGGTTAAATAATATAATTAAAATGTTTAATTTGCAACAATTGGTTATAAGTTAGCAATTGTGATACTCTTCTCAAACAAGAAAAGATCATGGACGACTGTAGTTCAGTTTGCTTTTTTTTTTTTTAACATCAACCCAAGATAAAAAAAAGAAAAAAACATTGCCATGCATCCATGTCAGCCAGCCCAGAAGCGATATTTCCTGCTCCATGGATACACTTTTTTTTTATTTCCTGCAGTTCAGTTTGTTTTTTTAACTTAAGCTTTATGCTGACAATTTTATCCTCTATTTTTTATTAAATATTTTAACCATAATTAATACACTCTTTCACCTGTGGAACTTCCACCCAAATTTTGTATTGATTAACATATCTTCTAACTTTTGCGGTCAGAATTAAAACTTTTTTTTTCTTTTGCTGTTAGTATCATAATTTTTTTTATATGGTGTGAAAATAGTTTTAATGTTATACAGTTCTACTTTATAGTTGATCATTTTTTTCACATATATTTTATTATCTGTGTTATAATCCTTGATTAACATTTATTTTTCCAACAACCGGTTATATGAATCTTTCTGATAGGTTTTGTTACAAGCGATGATCTTATCTTGACAATATTTTTGTAATTTTTATTTTATGATGAGTGACTAAGAAGAAGTTTATAAAAAATTTAGAATTGACTGATGATATTTTATTTTGTTATCTACTTTAAGTTGTTTCTTAAGTATACTCAAATTATGATGTATCTTTTTTAATAAAATATAGATTTCTCTTGTATAGTATTTATTTATTAATTCTTAATTGTTATATTGAAGAGTTGTTGTTCACTTTGTTTATTAATTTATTTTGAGTAAAAAGGGAGAGAGACGGTGTTGCTTTGGAACTTGGGAGATTATAAGAGGGGAAAAATTAAGTCAGAATAAATTGGGTGAGATTCCAGATCAAATGAGTATAATAAAATTTTAAAATCAAAAGAAGACGGGATAGAATTGTTAGTTTGGGGTGGCAGGAAGTTTTGAAGGAGTGAGGCCACTCAAAATATGATTATACTTTGTCATTTAATGTATAATGTCTAATCATGTTAAAATATTAAAAAAATTCAAAATATTTAGAAAAAAGGATAAAGTGGAATCTCGCGATACTCCAATACATCAGCTATATATATACTAGTACTCGCGCTTTGCGCAAGTTAAATATACTTTAAAATATAAATTTAAGTTTTTTATGTTTCAAAAAATATAGGTACTATTTTTGTAACAGTGAATAAATTTCTACATATCTTACAACTTTGAATTAAGATAACTTGTTATTTTAAGTTTATATTCAAAGATATTTAAAACGTTTGTAAAAGTTATTTTAATCATGACTTCCTTAGGCCTAAAAGTTTGAGCCCGGAGGAATTGAGGATGATTGGGTTGCCGCATTGATGTTGCCTCTTTTCGGAGGTATCGATAAGAGACCTTTATCTAGCCACGATTGCCGGTGAAGTGGCCATGAGGCTTACCGTTTCTCGATGGCGTTGACATCTTTGCATCCTTCTTTGTCACACCTCATGCAATAGCGTCAACGAAGACCTCTTTCTCCTATAAGAAATTAATCAATTAGTGACACAAATGCATCGCTAATTTGTCGCTGAATAATGTAGCACGAATTAGCTCGGCCTATGCACCACTGTCATGGCGACATCAAAAAGTCTGACGCTATTTGCATCGTCGTTACTAGTTCGGCGCTAATGCGGTGATGGGGTGCTTGACGCCAACGCGACACCAAGTTGACGCTAATATGACACTGTTTTGACGCAGGTATGGCGTTTAAAATAATGCTTAAGTTTATTATCGTCGTTGGCGGTGGTGCTACGTAGATTCCAACATGATGCTAAATGATGACGCAATTGTGCAATGCTAAGTGGATGCTAATGAGGCGCAATGTGCGATGCTAATGCGACACTAAGGAGACGCTAACTATGACATCTTCATCCAACGAAAATAGCATGCTTTGTACAATTTAATTTACATTTCATATTTCTTTACACAAGTTTAACTACGATACTCGATCATATACACGTTCTAATCAGGTTCATTAAATTCATCAAATTACACATTATACATCAAGTTTGCATATACATTTCAAATTACACATTATACATGATCAACCGCACCAGTGCCGCCTTCATCCGGAACATCAAGAAGTAGAATAGTAGATCATGGTCAAGGACCCGGCCGTGTAGTGCCTCACCTGCGTGTGCAGCGGCTTCATCTTCCCCTCGAGTCCTTGGAGGTCCATCCATGCCATCGACGGCATGAAGTCGCCGATGTTGAATAGCCTAGCCAACATCATGAGCTCGACCACTATCTCCTTGAATTCGTTGCCCTGGAACCCTAGTCTCGAGCAGGGAGGCAAGCCACCGCGGATGCGTCGGTGGCAGGGGAGAGGGGTTGGAGGGCATGGGTCAGAGGGGAGAAGGCGGTGTCTCGAGCAGGGAGGCAGATGGCGGTAGCAGACGGCGTCATGGAGGCAGTTGGCAGCAGCGGACCAATCAATGATGGTAGCGGACGACATCAGGGAGGCAGGCGGCGGTGGACACATCGGCGATAGATGGCGTCATGGAGGTAGGCGATGACAACAGACACATCAGCGACAGGGGAGAAGGGGTCGGAGGGGAGAAGGCGGTCGTGGATCGGTAGAAAGAGGATGTTGCTGGCATTAAAAGAGGGAGAGAGATCAGCTTAATCAAAAGAGGTGTTACGAATCGTCGAATCACAAGAAAGGATGGTCAGGATTCGCTCCTTGACGAGCACATGGATCGTTAGTTAGCGACGCCAACGATGCGACGCTATTGAGTCGCTAATATGGCGCCATGTTGCATGCCAAATAGAGCCACAAGTTAGCGACTCAAAATATTGCGATGCTATTGGCGCTGCACATTCGAGATGCTAATTTAGCGTCACAACATTGCGACGCTATTGTGGCGCTACTCTGACGCTAAAATGAAATTGTCACTATTGTAACACTGAAGTGGCACCAAACTGTAAGTTATTTATTAAATATAAATTGATTAATGTATATGTGTATGTATATTTATATGTATACATATGCATAAGTATATATGCATTGTTGATCAAATGAGGTGCACTAGACCATTTTGAATACTTTTTTTAAGTTTGTATACAAAAAATTCTAACAAAATAATTTTTCAAAAAAATTTGAAAATTCTATGTCAACTAAATGCGACCATTCCAAGTGCTTCCAAAAAGTCCGATTTTCAAGAACACACGATTTTAGATTTCTTAGGTGGGGTGGAAGTTTTAAGGATTTTTTTTATAATTATGAAAAATTGATATTTTGAGAATCCGAGGAAACAAAAAAGACATGAAATCGGAAAGATTTGCGCCACCCCACCTTCTCGAGCCCTTTGAAACGCCTATTTTTTGTGACAATGCAAGCGACAACCGTGGAGAACCGACCATTTTTATTTCAAACCTTTGCCCATTTTATTGAATTTCTTTCGATCTCTGATTGCCACGATTTTTGTGCAAGTGGACAGTTCGCGTCGATCTCTATCAGTTGTAATTTTTGTTTCGACCGATTCCCACTGGACTCATGTCGGCGACCATCGAAAGCCTTTTTCCTAGGTTCTTAACTCTGTCATCCAACCTTTTAATATCACCGAAAAATATTGAAAAATCTTTGTTGCAGTTGTCTATGCGCCAAAAATTTTTGTGATGATCCAACGGTTGGATATGAGGCAATCTCCATTTGAATTCACGAAAAATAAAGATGCACTATTCCTCCAATTTTGGAATTTAGAAATTAGAGTATAATGCATGTACAACATGGTATATTAATTTCTATATATTATATAGTAGAATAATATAGTATGGTATGTTGTATAATCTAGTATAGTATAGTATTTCATAATATATTATACAATATATAACATATATTTCCAAAAGAGTACAAACTAGCGTCTACTTAGCGTCGCAATCTTCCGACACGAATATTGCGTCGCAAGTGCCAATACAACACAAGATGCTGACGCTAATCACTACAAGAAAACTGAGGATTACCGACGGTCAAAATCGTCGGTAATTTCCCCAAAAATCGTCGGAAACGGTGTTTTCGACGGAAACCGGGACGTCCGAAAAATGGTCATCGCAAATCAATTTCCGACGATTTGGAAGGAACCGTTGGAAATTTTGACGGATTTTCGACGGTCGTGACCGCCGATATTTGCGGTCACAAAACCGTCGAAACTTCAGAGGGTCACGACCGCCGATATTTCTGGCGGTCGACAAAATCGTCGAAAACTCCGACGGTCGTGACCGCCGAAGTTTCCGACGGTTTCGTTGACCGCCGCAAATATCGGCGGTTGCTATCGCCGAAAATCTCGGCGGCCGTCGGGCGATCGCCGAAGTTTCGACGGTCAAAACCGTCGCAAAGAATTTTTATAATTTTAAATAAAATAGCCAGCCGGCGGCCAACGGCCGATATCGGATCCGGATCGGCCGACGGGCGGCCGGATCCGCCGCCGGATCCGGCCGCTGGGGGCCGGATCCGAATGCCCATGGCCGGATCCGGCAGCCAACGGCCTCCGGCCGGAGAGAGAAAGAGAGAGACGCCGACGCGGGAGAGGGTCGCCGGTGTCCGGTGCGGGAGAGGGTCGATGACGACCGGTGCTCGCGGGCCGGGAGAGGGAGAGGGAGAGAGAGAAAGGAGAGGAGAGGAGGAGGAATTATATATAAGGGGAAAGAGAAAGCGAAAAAAGGAAAAAAAAAAGTGGGATAACGAAATTTTAATTACCGACGGCTTCGACCGTCAAAATCGTAAATATTAACTATTTTTAAAGTTACCGACGGTTGTGACCATAAAAAATATATATATAATATTTATTTTTTATTTTACCGATGGTTTGAACCGTCGGTAATTACGATGGTTTGGACCGTCGCTAGTTATGTTAATAAAATACTCCTCATATGATATTATTATACATTTACCGACGGTTACGACCGTCGAAAATTGCGGCGGATTTTACGACGGATGGATATCCGTCGGAAATATCGACGTTCCTAATCGTCGAAAAATTAAATAATAATATAACAAATTATACAATTTATTATTTTCCTTTTCGACGGTCGTAACCGTCGAAAAATTCGTCGCAAATTGCGACGGATGAATATCCGTCGGAAATATCGACGTTCCTAATCGTCAAAAAATAAAATAATAATATAACAAATTATAAAATTTATTATTTTCCTTTTCGACGGTCGTAACCGTCGAAAAATCCGTCGCAAATTGCGACGGATGGGTATCCGTCGGAAATATCGACACCGTCAAAAATAAAATAATAATATAATAAATTATAAAATTTATTATTTTCCTTTTCGACGGTCATAATCGTCGGAAAATTCGTTGAAAATGAAACCGTCGCAAAATCCGTCGCAAATTGCGATGGATTTCAAACGGTTGGAAATTGCCTGTCGAAAAATGGTAATTTTCTTGTAGTGAATATCGACTCTTATTTTAGCGTCGACTTAGTGTCGCCATTCTGGTGACGCTAAATTAGCGTCGCATGCTTGTGACACCAATTCCACGCTATTATCTGCCGCGCATTTTTTAGTTTTCCCGTGTGATAATAGCATCAGAAAAAATGGTGGCACCTCATTTAGCATCGCCGTTGACGTTAATGCGACGCTAAATTGACAATATAGAGAGACAGTTAGCATCTACTTTTGTTGTCCCAATGGTCACACTATTGTGATGCTAGTAGCGTCTACTTAGCATCACATAGTATGGCGACGTTAATTCGTACATTTTTCTTATAGTGTTCGCTCCTTGGCTGATGGCAGTTTCCGCCTTTGTCACCTGATCGCTATACTTTGTCTTCTCCCTCGGGCTTTGCCTCCATTTGAGGAGATTGCTTTTCGGGCCTCTTCGTTCTTTGACTCCTGGGTCGGGGTGGCAGTGCCGGAGGCAGCTGATGGTGCAAAAGGGGAACGGGAGAAGAACTCAAGGTAGCGAGGGCGTGCCATGCTATACGTAGGAGCATGCCAACGCTTTCATATTATATTTGTTTGAGTCAACTATTTTTTTTCCTTGTGTCATGTTAAGCTTGAGGCTTAAAATTTACAGGTCTGTTGATATCCTGCATGGATGTATTGTGGAGGATCAGTCTTTTGTTGGAATGGGCGTTGTCCTTGTTGGTTGTGGTAGAGAAGCATGGGATGGTTGTTGCAGAAATATCCTTTTTCCTTTGCTAGACAGGATACGAGAATCCCATGTGGACAGGTTACAAATCTCACTTCTATTGAACTTGTACTTTTCAATTTAGCTTGTTCTCAACTCTTTCACAAAATGGAAGGAATCAGAAACCTTATAGTATGTTAGGGTTAACGTCTGAAGGAATTGGCCTATTTCAGGATGATCAATTTTTTTTGAAGCATTCTGGATGGTGATTGATTGGGGTTATTTTACCTTGTTATTTTATGCTTGGTCCATTGTCACGGAAAAAATTGAAAATGCTGATCGATAGTTGAAAACTGAAACCATTTTCTGACATAAGGCAGCACTAAAACATTAACTATTTTCTTTCCTATGTTCTAAATTTAGGGCTGCATTGTCGCTGAATCAGTAGAAGTCAATAATGATATTAATCAAGACCAATGCAACATACAAAACAGTGGTTGCATTGGTATAAAATTGAAAGTCAAACGCCAAGCATTTACAATAGCAAATATGACATGAAGAAAAAGGCATAAACATAAAGCTTTTTCCTTATATTCACCTAGATATTTAAATAGCCTTATATAATTTGATTTTAGACCAAAAAAACATAAATAGGTGGTGAAAAATGCAAAAGAATTTGTTTTCATAACACCTATGAATTAAGGAAAAGAATTGGGCTCCAATCATCACAATCAATTAAACTCAACCAATTTGTACTTCTTCCTTTTTACCTTAATCATGCACCATTGCAATACATTTTGATTCACTGAATTATTGATTGCCAAATGGTGCCTCTGGAATGTTTTTTTACCTGTTTTTCATGAGATAGTGATATGGTTCTTGTTCTGAAAATTAAATAGGCCAATGACTTAGTGAAGCGGCCAAGACCAAAGAACATGCCAAATGAGACTTAATTTTTTGTTCCAAACCACTTAGGAGCTGTTTGGTTGTGAGTTAACGGATGGAATAACATCTTAATCATTAGAATATCACTAAACGTGAGATGGATTAGGATTAAGAGAAGACAAGCGTCACACGATTATGTTTAATTTTGTTGAATGCTTATTTTCAGGATTATAATATTCTTCAAAATAGGTGGAATACAAAAAGTTGGCCGAGGATTATTGTAATCTGCTCCTCCTCATAGATTTGAAAATCTTTGTAGGGGGTTATCTTTTAGGCTTCCAAACTGGCCCTTAATGTCAGCTAGCTGTTGGTGAATACCATCCCTTGTCTTACTTTTTTTTTTATGTGTTATTGAAGATGATGTCCTTCCTACACTCAGTCTTTGAGCATTTTCTCCACGACAGCTCGAATGGATTCTGAAATCAGACAAAAAGTAGGCCCATCTCCATGTCATTTCAGAGGAAGAATAGTACGCCCGTAGTCAGCTAGGTAGTGAGTGGACAATATCTTCCACTCTTTTTCTATCTCATCTTTCATTCTTTTGGGATGCGCTCGACAGGATTCTACTGAAAGATAAATCATGGATTTCCTCATCTTTCAATTTAATTAGAATGGAGTTTGTGCAAGTAAGACGAAAGATGGAATAAATAGAACTATTCCAAAGCTAAGCTGAAAATGGGGCCTACTCTCTTTGAACTAAATGAACAACAACTTAGATATCCTCTTGACCAATGAATGTTGTTACGATATCTTGAAATCCCCATGGCTCAAATTGATGACCGCAAAATCTCAACTCAATGGAACTATATAAAAAATTTCGAGTATTCAAATGGAAGCGTATAAAAGAGATCAAAGAGGTTCAAATTGATTTTTTTTTCTCGAAAAAAAAGCCCTAATGCCTCCAAGCCTTCCCCCTCCGTCGCCTCACACCCATCCACCCCTTCCACCCCTCATCCCCCACTCTGCGCATCCGGATGGCTCTCACCCACCTCCTCCCCCTCTCCTCCTTAACCCCTCCGGTCTGGATGGAAAGCAACGGTCATGGTCAGAAATCGTGCAGCGTCAGCCAAATCTCTCCGGCAACTCACCAAATCAATTGCTCACGTTAAAGGAATCGATCAAGGAAGAAGTTTGCATCTCCTCTGAGGAAACGGTCGGGCGATCTCTCTAGTCTTGCCTCATCGGAAAAGTGATCGGCCCGTATATTCCTCCACATGAACTCATGGAGAATATCGTCCCCTTGTGGAAATTGAGCGGATCAGTTGAGATCCGCGAAATGGGTAATTCGTTTTTGATGATTAGATTCTCTAACAATGACGATAAACTGTAGGTGCTGACGATGAACCCTTGGACGGTCAAGCAGACCATGATCCATGTCGCACAGGCGAAGCCTTTCTTCAAACCCTTTGAAGATCGACTTGCTAGCACGCCGGTGTGGATCACTCTGCCGGGGCTTCCATGGGAACTATGCTCGCCGGAGACGGTTCGTCTCTGGCTGGATCCTTTGGAAACCCCTTGCGCGTCGATGTTGATTCCGCCGTCGCACGGTGTTGTGTAGAGATTGATGTCTCTAAACCCTTGAAGCAAGGAGGATGGTTAACACTACCGGATTGCAGTCAATATTTTCAACATGTCATTTACGAAAATGTTCCCCTTTTCTGTTTTAGGTGTGGGATCATGGGTCATCGGCTTGAGAACTGTTCCACGGGATGCGCTGAGCTCACCGGCGGCGAGGTTGCTACCCCCTGTCCGAAGGTCCTTCTCTATGGGCCCTGGATGCAGTCCCTGGGAGGTAATCAGAGAACTGCGCCACCTCCCAGAGATCATAACCGACGTGGAGACGGGCCTCGTCAGGATGCCGGTGGCGCCGCTCCGGTGGCGGAAACATCGATGACCACTGCTCTGGGTGGGTGCGCGGATCAACTGCCACCTGGCGCTATGGATGCGACTGTGGTATCCAACGGCTCAGAAGCTACGTCCTCTCGACCGTTGGATGTACCGCCTGACACGGATCCCGATGCACCCCGGGCACACATGGGCCATTCGATCTCTCTGGACACGCATCAGCTGCCACGTGGCTTAGGGCAAAACCCTATTGGTCCTAGGGCGCCGCTCACCTCTTCTGTCTCCGAAGTCGCCTTCCTTTTTCCCTTCTAAATCTGGTATCTCATCGTCGGTCACTGCTCGTGCTCTGCCTACCCAGCAGCCGTTGGAACGCAGAACTCTCACCGGCCCCTACAGCCCACCACATACGTCTTCGGCTCCTACACCAATGTTAAATGATAAGGAAACAAGCACTAACAATTTTTCTCATGCAGAGATGGTGGAATGGGCCTCGACTCAGCTCAACTCTATGGATGATGCGGAGGTCACAGCCTCGGGTTCAGAAATGGAGTTTGAGGACGCTGATATTGTGCCCCTGCCGATTATCATATCTGAGCGCTCACCACGAAAGCTGAAGAAGACTGCGAACCCTACCATCAGGTAAGTACACTAAATCTGCCATTGATGATCAAAATGATCAAACTGATATTGTCGTTATGCCACAACACCCCTGGATCTTAATTCATGAAAATTGTATCATGGAATCCTCGAGGTGCTTTTCGTAGCAAAGTTAGAGATTTCTTATGTAATTTAAATAAAAATAAAAATCTGGATCTCCTTGTTTTAATTGAAACTCATGCTGATGCTCCCAATTCTGCTTTGGTGGTCCGCCGCTTGGGCCCGGCCTGGTGTGGCTACTAGAGTCCTGGCAACGGTGCCGCCGGAGGCCTAATCCTGGCTTGGCGCCAACAGAAGGTGGAGCTTTCACCTATTAAGCTATGTGCACAATAAATTCATGCGGTTGTTACCATAGAAAAATTTTCTTTCATGCTCACTGCTGTTTATGCTAGTACCAATCACACTACACGAAGAGACTTATGGAATGAATTGACAAGCATTAGGGTAGAGGGCATCCCTTGGGTAGTGTTAGGGGACTTTAATAATATTCTTAATCCTTTTGAGAAGCAGGGAGGAAGGCCTTTCAGACACTCTCCTTCCTCCTCTGCTCTTCGAAATATGATCCATCAGCATGGCCTTATTGACCTCAATCCACTTGGGCTAGGTTTTTCCTAGTGTAACAACAGACATGGGAATGCTAGAATTTTATGCAAACTTGATAGAATCATGATTAACTCTTCTTAGCTACTTAACTTTCCAAATGCTCTGGTTAACACTCTACCTACGACTGCTTCTGATCATTCTCCCCTTATTCTTAATTCTCAGACCAATCTTGGCCGAAACCGTCTCTTCAAATACGAGCACTTCTGATTTGAATATGGGCAAGTTAGAAAAATTGTGGAGAGTACTTGGCAACATGACAATCACAATAAATCCCTTTACCAATTGTTACAATTATTTAACAAAAAAAACCATACATTGGAACAGCCACGACCTGGGCAAGCTGGAAGTGAGGGTAAAACATACTTGTAATCATATTACTTACTTGGAGACAAAAGATGAGTGCTTTGGTCTTACTCATTTTGAAACTTTAAAATTAAGGGAGCTTTACCACATGCATGCTACCTTAGTTAGGCAAATTAATCTTAAATGGTGGAGTAAGTCTAGAATAAATTGAATTCAAAATGGGGATAAGAACACCAAATATTATCACCTAAGTACAACAATTAGGCAAAGGCAGAACCATATACATTCAATTAGGGATAATATTGGTAATACTGTTGAAAGCACTGCTGACATAATGAACTGTTTTACTAATTACTATACCTCCTTATGGGCTTCTCCATCCCCTTGATCTTATCTTCCCTCCTTAGATACTTCTTGGTATATTCTCTGCTGGCTCCTGTTACCCCTAAAGAAATTAGGGATGCTTTCTGGTCCATGCACCCTGGTCGTGCTCCTGGACCTGATGGCTTTATCCTAAAATTTTATAAGCACTATTGGAAGTAAAGTTGTTATTACAATTCAAAACTTTTTCGATAATTATGATTTCCTTCCTGAGTGGGGGCAGACTGCACTTATATTTATTCCCAAGAAGAACAACCCCCAGACTGTGACTGACTACGGGCCCATAAGCTTATGCAATATTATCTATAGGGCTGTCTCCAAGATCATTGCTAATAGATTAAGACCCACTCTTCCCTCCATCATTGATCCTTGTCAATCTGCATTTATTAAAGGAAGATCAATTCAAGACAATATTTTAATTGTTCAGTAAATGGCACACTCACTCTCTCAGGGTAGGAAAAAATATTTTATATTTAAGGCTGATATGGAAAAGGCATTTGATAGAGTATCCTGGTCGGCAATCACTTCTGTCATGCTTAAAATGAATTATCCTGAAAAATTTGTTGCTTGGATATCCTGTTGTGTTAAGTCTACAAAATTCTCCTGTTGGATGAATGGGGAGCAGTCTCCTTATTTTCCCTCTCATCTTGGCATTCGTCAAGGGGACCCTATTTCTTCCTACTTATTTACTCTAATTTCTCAAGTCTTATCTTCTATGCTTAATGATGATGTTTCCTCTAACGTCATTATTCCTTTCAGCATTGGATCTTTTACTTTGAGCCATATATTATTTGATGATGATCTATTACTGTGCTTAAGAGCTACCATTAAGAATGCTAGAAAGATTCATGATGTTTTAAAGGCTTATGGCACTCTAACTAATCAAGCTGTGAATGTTGAAAAGTCTGAACTATTCTTTCCACTTAAGCTTAATCTATCACGTAAGAGGAAAATCATGCATACTCTCAACATAAAGCAAGGGCATTTTCCTTTCTACTACCTTGATGCTCCTATTTCTTATAAGTATATCAGTCAAAGACAGCAACAAAATCTTCATGATAAATGTGTTTCTAAGTTATATGGTTGGAGAGGTAAGATGCTTAACATGACTGGTAGAACTGTTCTGATTAAATCTGTGCTAAATTCCATACTTATTCATACAATGTCATCTATTTATATCTCAAGTGGTCTAATCAATTCTTTGGAAAAATATTATAGGAATTTTCTGTGGTCCAGCAAGGGCACTAAGACTGGTTTGCACTTGCTAAGTTGGAAAGTGGTCCAATCTCATCATATGCAGGGGGGCTTGGGGATCAGGAACCTTCATTGGATTAGGACTACATTGCTAGATAAGAGAGTTCTAAGTGCACTCAACGGTGAGCAGAACATTTGGGCTAAACTCGTACAATGTAAGTATGGACCTCTTGAACCTTGGACGAATTTGGACATCAGGTATACCTCTTGGCCCTGGAAAATGATTGTTCAGACTATGCAGGATATTAGATTTGGTATGAAAAAATTTATAACTTCTGGGACCTCCACTTCTGTGTTTTATGATCCTTGGCTTTTCAACACATCATTCTCTTATATGCCTACATATATTAACATGCATGCATCCTTTGACTTACTCCATGTTAGTGATATGATTGAAAATAATTCATGGAATTTATCACTTATTAATGACCTGTTTGCTTTATCAATTGTCAATCTCATTGTTGTTATTCCTCTAGCCCCATCTTTTTGTCCGGCCGGTGATGACCGGTGGATCTGGATGGCTGATCCACATGGTGAAGCTAGGTCTAGCTCTGTTTCTCGGCACCTGGTAGACATGTTTGGAAGCACTTGTGGAAAGTAAATGCCTCACCTAAGATTAAAATATTTCTGTGGAAGCTTACTCATTCTCGGCTTCCCACTCTTGATATGATTGCCATGTTTAATCCTAATATAAATGCCTGTTGTCCTCTTTGTGGCCTTGCTATTGAAACGAATGCCCATATATTCTTTGCATGTTCTTTTGCTAATGAACTCTGATCTCTGGTTCAGCGTGAGATTTCCTATGCCTTCTCCTTTAGTGGCTCTTGGCATATAGGGGATTGGATTCATGAGGGGCTAGACTTATCCCCCTCTTCGCATGCCAGGCTTTCCTCTATCATTGCTTTTTGTCTGTGTGGTATTTGGATTGCTCATAATTATGCACATTTCGCTTTCAAACAAGTTGCCGTATCTTGTGTCTGGGTCGGGTTTTGACGGGCTCAAATGAGTTCATCAGATCCACCCTACTTGAGGCCAATTGCCCCCAAGACCTAATCTGGGTTCGGTGGGAGGCCCCGCCCTCTACTTGGGTGAAGGTTAACTCGGATGGGTCCTTCACTTGCTCGGGGATTCCGGGTGGGACATGGTTTATAATTAGAAATACTAATGGATCCTTTCTTATGGCAGGTGCTTTACATTGTATGACATGCAATGTTCTGTGGACTGAGACGTGGGGTGCGCTTGCTAGTCTTAGAAAATGCAAGGAGGCAAGTCTCAATCGTGTTTGACTGGAGAGTGACAGTTCGAACCTCGTCGCAATCGTCAACGGCGAATCTGCTTGCCCTTGGAGGATTTTAACTCTTATGCATGAGATTTAGCGGATCATTTCTCATTTTGAATATTTTAAATGTATACATTGTTATAGGGAAACTTACAAAGTTGCTAATTACTTAGCATGCTAAAGAAGAACAAATTTTTTGGATACTTTTTGGGATGTAACTCCTCCTTCGAAGATTCTTAATTTTTTGTACTCGGACTTGTTGGGAGCATATATGAATAGATAAATTTTCCTTCCAAAAAAAAAAAAATAGGAATCAACAGAAAAAAAACTTTACATGGAAGACGAAAAAACTGAAACTAAAATTATGCTATTAAAAATGTGACACAATTCAATGAGCTCAAAATACCAGAATGGATTTAATGTTGTACATAAATTTGTCAAGTATTACAGCAGGAAATCTTGTCTGCAACATCAAACTCTCTTCCTCGTCACTGCCTCCTACTTCCTCCTTTTTTGGCTCGTGGGAGAAGATGAGATAGAGAAAAGAGATCGAAGAGTTTGCAAAAAACAGGGATCAGCCAAAAATAGGAAACAGAGATGATGCTTAAAGGAATACCTGAGCTGATCTTCGCGCAACCTCTTCGACACGAACGCACAGAGTGCAGAAACTCTCTCTCTCTCTCTCTCTCTCTCTCTATAGCACAGAGTGCAGAAACGATCTCTCTCTCTCTCCCATCTCTTTACTTAATTTCCCTCACATTTCTTTATTTTCTTTGAAATCTAACATAATGCCAAGAAAAAAATTCTGTACTTTTTGTAACTGATATAAAAGTGAAAAGTCAAGGTAATAAAGACATAAATACCTCAAGCAAGTAACTAATTCCATAATTTGGTACCCGACTTTGGTAACTCTCAGACATAATAAAATAATTGATCTTATCGGTAAGGATAGTAAATGTGACATTGGTTTCTATAATTTCCATAGCTCATCAAGATTGTTAGTTTTTTATATGTTTTATGAATCACATTGAATTGAATATATTAAAAATAAGTATCATAGTTTTATAAGTCAAAAAGTTATATTCAACTTTGTATTATCATTATTTTATAAATTATTAAAGGGATTCAGGATTGTGTGGATTCAAGATGGGTCCACGTATGTGGACTATCATTAATCTAGAAATCAATGGTAATCTTAAATTTATTTTAAATTCACTCTAAAAATATTTATGGATGAGTTCATATGTATGACCATTTTGGATCCACATATTTCTTTTTTCCATTATTAAAATATAGGCTAATTATATATGGGTAAATTGGGCGTGTCACGCACCTCTCGCTTCACTCGCTGTCACGCATGATCCTGTGCGTTAAATGGATATCTGATGGTAGCCACACTCGCAGGAGTATCACACCATCCATATTCATTGTGCGTCTCTCGTTCGTCTCACGAGAACTTTGGCGTGGGCAAATGGCTTCTCCAAAATTTCCCCCACTCTATGCCCTTCCTCTCTCGACCTCTCGCTCCCCCTCCACGAGGTGACACCGCGATCCTCGGAGACTACGAGAGTGATCCCCGACGATGAGTTTCTAGGCGAGGCGAGACACCCACGGCTGCGAGGCGAGGCGACACCCCGCAACGAGTTTCCAAACTATCAAGCACGATCCCCCTCCAGAGGCGACACCGCAATTGTCAAGCGAGTGAGATCGACGATCCATGGCGTCAGGCATTGCGACCGAAATGTTACATCTCTCTATCCCCCCTCCCTCGCTCTCATATATCTGACTCCCTCTACTCGGCGTGTGCAGGCATCGTGACTGCGAGGGACACCCCGACGACGAGTTTGCAGACCCACCGTCGCCCATCTGATCGCCAGGAAAAGGAAAGGTTCCTCTCTCTCTCTATATATATAATATATATATATATATATATATATATATATATCATTCTCTCGTTCTCACCGATCTCTATCACAGCGGTCAATAATTATCTCATACTATTTCTTAATAAATTAATACTTTCACAAATGCAAATTTATATGGCTCTTTCGTGCGAAAGAAATGAAATAAAGAATGTAGTTTATAGAGAAGTATTTCATAATTTGATGTAAATCTATAATAGAGTTCAATTTCTTTAATGTATTACTTTTTTCATTTACACTAATTCAATTTGTAAGAGTCGTGTATCACACGAGTTCTTAGACTAGTAATCTTATAATATTAATCACATGTTTTATATGATATTATATATATAATATTATAATAATAATTACTGATGGGTCTACCCTTTAGTATATAGACAAATTTGGACCCATCGGTAATACCGAAGGACCCGTCGGTAATAAGAATATTAAAATATTAATCGTATGTTTTATATGATATTATATATATAATATTATAATAATAGTTAGCGACGAATCTACCCTTCGATAATATAATATCAAAGGCCCGACCTATTAGTAATAATAATATTAAAATATTAATCATGTATTTTATATGATATTATATATAATATTATAATAATAATTACTGACGGATCTATCCTTCAGTAGTATTGACGGATTTGGACTGTAATACCGAAGGTCCGACCTGTCGATAATAATAATATGTTTTATATTATATTATATATTAAATATATACTTATATTATATTGTGTCCTTTAGATGAGATAGAGTTGGTGAAATTACTTGTACTACCTCTGGATGCATCCTCGTGTAGGACACTACAAATTTATGAAAGGAGCCTTCTAATGCCAGTCCTCTAAACCTTTCTGCCACCCTTAAAATTTTTATTTTGACCACTTTGTCTTTTCACTTATCCCATAACAAAATATGACACATCAGTATAATATATTACTCACCTTGCGCAGTCGAGATCAAAATTAAAATAATAAAATATGGGAAGGAAAGTTGTCGTGTCACGTTTTGAATCTTTTGATACAGCTCTCAAACATTTTTTCCTATTTTCTGAAAAATGAAGCGGAACTATTAATAGCTAACCTTTCTAAAAAAAATTAATAAAAAATCTCACAGTGATATATAAAATTTAGAAATCAATTTATGATAGATAGTTTCTAGTCTAATGATTTTTTTTATTAATTAGTATATTGTTTTCCTTTCTCACATATCTTGTTATATTCAATCGTAATTTAAAAATTGATTTTAAAATAACATATAATTTTCTGGATCGAAAATTCTATCCAACTCAAACCGCATTTACTTCTAATAAACACATTTATTTTTATAATTAAATATAAAATATAATACTAGAATTATCAACGTAGAATTTCGATAGCAAGATATTAAATAATATTAAAAATTCTTATATAAAAAATAATTGCTTATGATTATATAAATAAAATTAGTAAAAAAACGAACGTCACGAATTCTTATAATAGAAACGTGGAAAACATTGCGACAAAATAGACATGAATAAAGTCAAATGCTACAATTGTAGCAAATGTGGTCACTTCGCTTGTGATTGCACTGAGCCGAGGAAGGTTTGTCTTAACCACATTCTTTTTCTTATGTCTCTAATTGTGCGTTAATTGCTGAAACTCATCCTTCGTGGATTACAGATTCAGGAGCCACCGATCATGTAGCAAGATATCACAGGGCCTTCGTGGAATTTCGCCAAATAATTGCGGGGAGCAAATGGATTTACGTTGGAAACAATGAAATAATTGAAGTTAAAGACATTGGATCATGCAAGTTAGAACTTCGCAACAACCAAATTATTTATCTTCATGACATTTTATATGCTCCAACTTTTAGACGAAATTTATTTTCTGTGTCAGCATTAAACAAGCTTGGTTATGTAATAAATTTCCAAAAATGATTTTTTTAATAATGGTTTCTATGTTGTAAATATAGCAGCAGATAGTTATTCTTTTATGTCATCTATTTATATGAATAAAAGTGCCAACATTTGACATGTCAGATTAAGACACATTTATCAAGATCTAATGAATAGGCTTGCTAGAGAAGACTTATTGGGGTCTTTCGTAAAAATTGATCTTCCAACTTGTGAGGAATGTCTAATTGGTAAGAAAATAAGAACACCATTTGGGATGGAAAAACATGCTAAGTACCCATTACAATTAATCCATTTGAACATATGTGATCCAATGACTGTTCATGTGAGACACGATTTTTTTACTTCATCATATTTATTGATGATTATTCACGCTACGATGTTGTATACTTGATTTCTCATAAGTCCCAAGTCTTGAATTATTTTGTACTATTCATGAACATGACAGAGAATCAAGTGGATCGCAAGATTAAAGCCTTGTGAACCGACCGTGAACGCGAATATCTCTCTAACTTGTTCAAAAAGTTATGTGATAAAAAAAGTATAGTTAGGTAACTAATAGTATCAAGAACTCTGCAACAAAATAGTACTGCAGGAAGACGGAATTATACCTTATTTGATATGGTTCGATTCATGATGACGCAAGCTAATCTTTCAATTTCGTATTGGGGAGATACGCTATTGACTACTACCTACATTTTAAACCATGTACCATCGAAATTTGTTCATACCACGCTTTATCAACTTTGGACAGGTCAAAAGCCTAACATTAGTTATTTGCGCCCTTGGGTTTGCGCAGCCTATGTTCTAAACAACTCTCGTAAGTATGAGAAGTTGGGTCCACGAGGACAGAAATATATCTTTATAAGGTATAGCGACATCTCCAAGGGCTATGTATTCATAAGAGAAAGAGAAGATGGTACGATAACGAAAATCGAAAGTAGAGATGTGGCATTCATAGATAATGAGTTTCCCAAGCAAAACGAGATAGACAAGAGACTTCTCTTAGATGAAGAAGAAGATCTCGAGTTGGCGGCACAATCGGATCAACCCGTTGAGGAATTTGTCTTCTCCGTCCCACAGCTTGATCCGAGAGGGAGAAATTCACAGCCGTTAACTGACCAACCTGAAAATTCTCTTCGACGGACTACTAAAAAACGTGTTCCACGTCGACGATTTGAAATCGAAGGGCTGCATGAACATCGACCGCATGAGGTCAACATAGTAAAATTGGAAGATGAACTTGAGCCCAAATCTATCAAAGAAGCTTTCTTGTCTCCTGCTAAGGAAAATGAATTAAGACAATTAAGAAAGAGTTAGGGTCCATGAAGCAAAATCAAGTCTGGGACTTGGTTGATCTCCCGCTAGGCCGTAAGGCAATTAGGAACAAATGGATTCTCAAAATTAAATGTGGCATGGATCAATTGAAAGATATAAAATCCGCCTAGTGACGAAAGGTTTCACTCAAACAGCGGGTGTTAACTATGAAGAAACTTTTCCACCTAATGTAAGGTTTGCTTCAATTCGTCTAATATTAGCTATTATCACACATATGGACTTAGAATTACGTCAAATGGATGTAAAAATAGCATTTCTCAATGGAGAACTAGATGAGAAAATTTACATGAAACAAGCTCAAGACTTCGTTGTAAAGGATGAAGAGTGCAAAGTTTACAAACGGCGCCGGTCCATTTATGGACTCAAACACTCATCTAAATAGTGGTATCTTAAATTTCATCAATTAATCATTTTGTACGATTTTAACAAGATTGATGAAGACCACCGCATGTATGTTCATAAATCCGAGGATAATTTTGTTATCCTAACGTTATATGTGGACGACATTTTAATAGTTGAAAATAATAGAGATTTTGTCATTACAATTAACCAATGATTTTCCTCCATGTTTGATATGAAGGACATGAGTGAAGCAGCCTACATACTGGGTGTGAAAATTCAACATGACCGTTCCAAACGGACTCCTTGCTTTGTCACATGAATCATATAAAGAAGGTTTTGGAAAGTTTCTGCATGGATGATTACAAACCCATTGACACTCCTATTATGAAAGGCGAGGTTTTAAGCTTGGACATATGCCCTAAAACTCCAAAGAAGCAAAAGGAAATGTCTAATGTTCCCTGTGCGAGTATGGTCGGTAGCCTGATGTACACTATGATGTGTACTCGATCGGATATATATTTTGTTGTGAGTTTAATTAGTCGATATTATGCTAATCCATGATGCTAACACTGGAAGGTGGTGAAGAGAATCATGAAATACTTCAAGGGTACTACAGAACTTGCATTGTGCTATCACAGAGGAAGTTTACGACTTATTAGATTCACTGATGCCGATTGGGCTGATAACGTTGATGAACGAAAATCCACCTCCGGATACACTTTCTTGCTCAACAATGATGTTGTTACTTAGAGTAGCAAGAAATAAGATCGTGTGACACTGTCAACTATGGAGACAGAATTCATAACTTGTTCAATGGCAGTAAAAGATGCATTATGGCTTAAAATATTTCTTCAAAATATGAGAATTTTTTATAATGCAATGAAGAAGATGATCCTTCATTGTGACAATCTTGCTTATGTGAAGAACAAGAAATACCATCAAATGAAAGTATATCGATGCTAAGTACAAATTTGTACGAAATCAAGAAGTCAAAGAGGAAATCTCATTTGAGTACATATCAACCCACAATATGGTTGCTGATCCGTTTACTAAACAATTGTCAAGAGAAACATTCTTGAGACATGTAAATGCCTTAAGGCTGTGTAGATTATAAATGTAATAATGTACTCAAAGTTTTAATGAATAAAAGATTATTTTTCTTTGATGAAATTCATTATTGTGAAGTCTTGTTATGCATGTGAAAAGTATGTCGATCAGGCTTAGATTTCTTCACTCACACGAACAAATATTTCTGACGCTCATGAAATAACGAGCATAATGAACTATGTGAGTCATGGTGTGATTGTTAGAACATGAGTTTTAATAACTCAATGTATTAAGAGAGGCCAGATACGTGATTCAAATTTGGCGCTATAGAATAACGATCGATTTGAAAATTCGAGTCAGGCACTAAGAGGTAGCGACTGGACTTAAGTTTGTACGGTATATAATTAAATAGAGCTAGACATACGCTCATTCAGTGGGAGTCTCCATCGCAGTACTTGTGTTTAGTAGCAAGTATGCAAAGTCGACTTAAAGAGACATGATGAATTGATTAGTTCGAAAGTCATCATGGTGTGTCTCTGCTAGATGATTAATCTGCACGTGTCCTTAGACTCTTGACTATATCTCAAGCAAAGGAATTAGTGTTTACTACTTTAGTGGGGTACTCAAAGGTGAAAAGTAAAGTAGTCTATCGAGCCACGTCTATGAAAGCAATTAGTTCACTACTAAAAGATACGAGCGCGAAAGAAAGAACTGTTATGCACGTACAATTGGTTAACTATTTTCTTATGTTGAAAATAGTGCATGTGAAAAATAGTTACTGCGGAGCAAGACATGCGTTGTCTTGACTATGTTGTAAGATAGATCTAGAGCATAACGAGTTATATTATTTGAACATTTGTTGGCTCATGTGTGAGCTATCATGAATTTCTAACGGGCATGACATACGTTTTAGAAATAATTGAGCGATTGAACCTTAACAGATATAAGCCGTTAGGAAGGGCAACATCATTTATTTTATATTCTTAACACTCCCCCTCACGTGTGGGTTGCTGACAACTTTTGGTATGGCACAAGCTCAACATGTGTACAACTAAGGGAGGAAATTATCTTTTAATAAGAGCTTAACGATGTTCGAACTCTTGACCTCTGGCTCTGATACTATGTTAAATTTGACGAGCTAACCAATTTTTCTAAAAGTTTAAACTGTTAAAAAGAGAAACATCATTTATTTTATATTCTTAACAATATTTCTAGCTCCTATAAAAAAGTTTGCTTGTACTCGTGGATCGCACGTCACATTTACCAATTCTAGATAAACAAAAATAAATGTCCAATGCGGGCAAATGTGAGATTGTTGGATAATGCCCATATGGGGCATTACGCGTGGTGACACGCGTGGACCGTGCAGTCGTGCACACGGACTGCGCACAAGCGCGCGTGGACCGCGTTGGCGCGCGCGGATCGTGTTGGCACGCGGAGATTGCCATTTGATTTGCGAGCTGCGAGAATTGCGAGTTGCGCATTACGCGCGATGGACGCACGTGATGCGTTCTGCCTAACTTCTCGCCCAAGTCTTTCTACTTTATAAAAGGGGATTCATGCTAGATGTCACAAATATGCTTTCAAGAGGTTCTATGGAGACACTTGTGATTAAGAGTTTCATTCCCCTGATGTTCGATTTTTCGATCCTCGAAGAAGAGAAGGAAGTTCCCCTGGATGGGAGATCGCCTGACCACCTTGTTTTTTTTCTTGCCGCTAGTCGCAGTGGTGACGGAGGAGTTGGCCGCAACTCGACCAAATCCCACTCTCTTTCCGTCGGTGGGCTTTCTGACAGCAGCATCAGCTCCAGAGGATGCCGGCGGGAATTCGTCAGAGTTTCATCCACTTTCGGATGCTAGAGATGGCGAGGAGTCAGTCCGAGCGACAAGAACGGAGGCTGCTCGGGGTGCTGGCACAGAAGGGGTGGCGGGAGGAGGAAGAGAGGACGAAGGTTGTCCGCTCCACTCTTTTTATCTACTCGTTGAGTCGTCACATTTTTTTTTTGAAAAAAATGTAATAAATGGATTGAATTGTACTCTCGGATTTTTTACTATTGTGCATGATTATTAGATTAATTCGACTAAGAATATAAAACGCTAGAATTTAATTCTTCGTTAAATTATATATTTTGAAAATCCCAATCCACTAATTTTAACAAAATGAAATCATTTTTGGTATTGTACAAAATTTAATAATGAAAGGATAGCTTGATTAAAAATTCAGTTCCTACTTCTAATGATAGGATTTAGGAAAAAAGTAATAATATCCCACAATTTGATCGGCTAAGAAAAGGTTGTAGAAAATGTAAATATTAAATATTTTATATAGGTTCCTACTGGTAGGTAATATCCAATTTTCTTTTCATTTTTTAAGAAAAAAGGGAAAATAGTTATTTCAGATTTTGCCTTTAACTGTTAGGCTTTTTCTTTGCTCTTTTTCTTGCATACTGCGGACAACCAAATAACAGTAGCAGCAGCCGGTGAGAGAGACATGCCCAGTTCAGCAGACAAAAGTTGAAACAATAATTGAAACTTTCGTATCGTAAAAGACTTTTGTAACAGTTTTGTAGCATACCAATAGTTCCAATTAAATTTGTGGTAGATAAAGTGGTCTTAAGTTCAAATCTCATGAAAATTGTGTCCTTTTTTTAAATTTATCTTTTCTTTTTTTATTATCTTAGGTCTTGTGCCTTATTATGTAATAAATAAATAAATACATTTGTCATTACACGTAACGGAATCAACAAGTGACACCATGTATCAACAGAAGTAACATGTAAAAGAAAAACAGATATTCTATCTTAACCCCCCTCCAAAAAAAATATTCAATCTTAATTGTTTTTCTAACTTTAAGCCCATAAGAACTTTTGGAGTCAATTATGGTTGCTAAATATTGCATAAGTTGATGGCCTGAAATCTTTTTGTGCGCATTGTTCGGAAGCCACAGATTATGCTCTTGAAATATACGAAGTAATTTCCAAGATTTGTTAGCATGTTAAAAAATGTGCAGCTGTGAGATATTTTCTGTAATTTTTTTATTATCAATCATGGAAGCTTTGTATTTTTTGATTTGTTGTGAGTCAGTCATCTTTTGGGGATATATTATCAGTTCTTGTGTTGAATACTGATTTAATCAAGTTCCTTAGTTTGTTTTCATATCAATTGTGTTAAGGTTGAGTGGTCCCTTCACCCAATGAACGGTGCATGAGAATACTGGAAATGACAACAAAATTAAATGAATTGGCATGACCTCGCTTGTCTGTTGCCGATTCATGCCTCATTTCTTTAAGTTGTCAGTTAAAACTGATTCATTTTGATCAGCATTTCTTTGAAGGGTTTAATGGCTGTCCCCTCTAGGGGGGGGGGGGGGGGGGGGGGGGGGGGGGACATCCATCGTACACGTAGGATCATCCGATCAAAGATGGACGTCCGGATCAGAAGTAGCCAGTTCAGGGGCACCTGGGATGGTGATAGCTATGCCCAATGAGCTATCATGCGTGAGATTCCGGTCACTGGTGCAGAAGGGCAATCGTTTTCAACAGAAATTTGTTGCTGATGGCATTGTGGAGTGTTGAAATCTTTTGCCGATCAGGTCGGGGATGTGAATTCGGAATAATTTTGGGGCCGATGGCAAGCTGGCTTTCCTTTTGAGCCTCTTCACCCCTAGTCAGTGAAACGTCAGCACGCGGTGACATCATCGGAAATGATCATTGGTGCCGAGGCTGGCCGTGTGACCTAGGGGGAGCTTGTGTGGTCCTGCCACGAGCTTGACCACTAGCCGGTCAGGTCCTGAAGCCATCCTGACACCCCGTAGACCCACTCTCTTGCTTTCCGATGTTGGTGAGGAGCAAAGTTAAAGCTGCTGTAGGGAAGGCCACTGAGAGTGCCGCGTGCCATTTTGCACAGGCGCTGAAGCGGGCACATCGTGGACTCCATCCAAACCAAGTGGAAAAGCCTCCTGTTTGTCGGGGAGAAGGACCCCGGTAAAAAGCGCTGCCTTTTCAAGAAGGAAATTTACGTGCAGCTTTGCCGGTCCAATCCCTTCGTTGGCAGCGCCAAGGTACGGTTTTTACTGCGTTTTCCTGTAAATAGTTTAAGAAAATAGAGATTTTTAAGGATGGTGGTGGCCTTTTCCTCTTGCTTCATGACTGTAGATGAAGAAATGTAAAACTTTGGCTTCCTGTCGGGGTTTCCTGTTTTGATGTAGTCTAATTGAAGATTTTTGTGTTTGCGATTTAGGAATTCTGGCTTGAGAAGAAAAAGGCATTGCAGATCATGGGCATCGACGACCACAGATATTGGAACTACATCCCCACCGAGGAATCAAGGTAATAACTTGTTCCATTTCCTACTTCTAATAATGAATTTGTTTACTTAACGGCAATTGATCCTGTTATTAGTTTTTTTTTATTTCATAGTCAACATTTCAAGCTTGTAACTTTTGATATTTCTGTTTTTGTTCTGTGCAGTCTGCTGACTTCATTATTTTTATGATTTTTTTTCTTTGTGATCTTATAAGTCTAGGTCAACTTCTACTTTGGATATCTGAAATGTTTTGTCATATGCATGTACTTTCTTTGTATAATGTTTTTATTGGTTAATTCGTACGTTATAATAAAAAAAATTGATACCTTCTGAGGTTGGCTAATCACATAAATCTTTCATTTTCTTAGCCTCTCAATAGTCTTTAGATATTTCATCCCCTGCAGTTGTCATTTTCCTGAAGGTGTCTTGATCTTACATGGTTTTATTATGAATACAAATATTCTATCCTAAACCCATAAGAACTTTTGGAGTCAATTATGGATGCTAAATATTTCATAAGTTGATGGCCCGAAATCTCTTTGTGCACATGTTCGGAAGCCACAGATTATGCCCTTGAAATATACGAAGAAATTTCCAAGATTTGTTAGCAACTTCAAAAATGTGCAGCTGTGAGATATTTTCTGTAATTTTTTAGCTTTGTATTTTTTGATTTGTTGTGAGTCAGTCATCTTTTGAGGATATATTATCAGTTCTTGTCTTTAATAGTGATTTAATCAAGTTCCTTAGTTTGTTTTCATATCAATTGTGTTAAGGTTGAGTAGTCCGTTCACCCAATGAACGGTGCATGAGAATACTGGGAATGACAACAAAATTAAATGAATTGGCATGACCTCGCTTGTCTTTTGCCGATTCATGCCTCATCTCTTTAAGTTGTCAGTTAAAATTGATTCAGTTTGATCAGCATTTCTTTGAAGGGTTTAATGGCTGTCCCCCCTACTTAAATGGGGGGAACTTCCATCCTACACAGTGGACCGTCCCATCAAAGATGGACGTCTGGATCAGAAGTAGCTGGTTCAAGGGCGATTCACGGTTTGGCTCATGGTCTAGAGAATGGCGTTACGCTGGGGGCACTCGTCGAAGGCGCAGCGAGCTCGAAGGCGCAGCGAGCGTCAGCGGGCTGGCGGTGAGCGTCTGAGGCATTTCGCGATGACCATCGGCGGCATTTTGCGAGCATCAGCGCCAAGGCGGAGAGCGAGGAGGTGGAGGCCAGTGAGGAGTGAAGGGAGGGCGGCAGCGGACTTGAGGGCCGGAGGGAAGGAGCGGTTAGGGATGAGGCCAGTCGCCGGAGGGCGGCAGAGGAGACGATATTGACGGTGAGCATGCGTTCGAAGGACATGATTGCGAGGACAAAGTCGTTATGCCCGGCAGCGGCATCATGCGATCGAGAGGGAGAGGGCGAGGTCAAGGCCGGTGTCGTCCAATCGAGAGGGCGGCGATTGTGGGGAGATCGCGACGACGAGGTTGATCCGACAAGGGGGGACGATTCGATATGGGAGGTGGGGCAATTCGGTGACGGGCGGGCGGATGCCATTGTCACCATGGGGAGAGGGGCAACTCGCAGGCGAGCCTTCCTCTCTCGTACGCGGCTGCAACTATCTTCTACTGCTACTTTCTCGAGTACGATTCGTATCCGCCACTTGCAGCGGCGCCCGCTAGCATAATGTGTTCCGGAAGGAAAGGCAACGGTGGGGGCATGGAGTTGAGAAGCGTAGAGAGCGTGTAGGGGACGGGGAGAAGGAATATCGCGGCGCGTGCTGTGGAACCGGGTGCAGAACCAGTCATGAACCACGCGTAGGAAGGGAGTGTGCGCATATAGTCGATCTTCCATCCAACGGATGCCCATTAAATCCTTCTTTGAATGTGGAATTGCCTTAAATTCTAGCAGAATTAAATAGTTTAGAACAAAGTGATCTCTTCTTTTTTACTATTCTTTATATCTTTTTTGTAACTTTTTAAATTTATAATTATTATTCCAATAGCATATTACTTTTATTTATAATAAAAAAATAATTATATATAAATACATCCTTTTAACTAATATGAATTAAATTTAAAGAGATGTTCAAGTCCTGCTTTGGGGACTTAAATAACATCTGTCTAATTTCTTTAACAAAAGATCCTAATGCGTTATGAATCTTTTGTAAGACTGGTTTATTGATCCGTAAAATTAGAAACTGAAGCCAAAACAGAGAAATAATGATAGGAAACATGTTTACAATTTAAACCTCAGCTAAAGAGCTTAAACAGGTCTCGTCGTATGTGCCTGAGTAGGTGAGCAGCACCTAATTAAATTGCGTTGGTTACGTCGGCAACATACGTTGCATGGGAACGGCTAGCCAGGCCATTATATATTCGGGTCTTTAGCTATCATCACTGGTTAGTTAAGTTAAAATGTATCCTTTCTCCGTCATACGCGACGTTGTTTTTCTAGGATTTATTATAATCCTAATTTTATTTTGTGTCCTGTTAAGGCTTGTTGTGCGTCTCCGCCGACGCCGCTTGGCGTCTGCTGCCAGCCGTGCCCCTGCGGTTGCGCCTCCAGAGTAGTGATGCGTCATCAGCTTCGTCTCCTACTGATCGTCGTCGTCGAGCTGCAGAACGAAGATGCAGAGTCTGCAGATCAAGTGGTGCCGTCTTGGTTGTTTTTTTTTTCTTCTAGCGGTGTTATACCGTGTTATTTCCTTTGTATCAGTTTTAATTTTAATATAAAAGGTGATTAGTAGTTAAATTTAGATGACTTGGTCTTATGCAGTCTCATTTTTACTTTTGGATCAAAGTTTCTTCCGCAGCAACTTTGCTCTTCTTCCTTCATTTTCTTTCTTCTCTCTCTCTCTCTCTCTCTGCATTCTCTTTTCTTGTTTCTCTTCCGTCCAGCTTCACCTCCGGCGAGTCTGCTCCTCTCCAACCTCAGCCCCTTGGCTACCGCTGCTGGTTGCTGCTTGTCTTCTCGGTGCACCTGCCGAACTTTTAGTTTTTTTCTTCTTTGGATTCAATAATTGTTGCAATTAGACAATAAAACTATACTTTGATAATTCAATAACTGTTACCGTAAATTTTAAATGATGCAGCATCTCAGATACGCCAGAAATACATCGAAGAAATAATTTTGTTCTTAACAACTGGATTAATTTTTATACCATAGATGGATTTAATATCCTGCTAAATAATTTTTGGATTGCACGTTTAACTTCGATTGGTTTAATTAATATTCAATTAATTACTTTTGGATAACATTAAATATACTTAATGTCAATCGCAATTTGGCATACAGCAAGTATAGAGGTCGCGCACGTTTGTGGGTCGCTCACAGATCGCACATGTTTTTTTTAAACATATTTCAAACACTCTTTTTTCAAAAAAAAAAAAAAAGATAGAGAGAGGAAAAGTTAGGAAAGATTGAGGTCCAATTATAGAAAATTAATAATATATGAGGGGTCTACGGAGTATTCACATGATGGAAAAATAAAATCATGAGAAAAAAAAGAAGCGGAACCAGTGATAGAGACTCATTTTTGGAATATGGTTGCAGACCATTATTTGTATGGTCTTTTTATTATTATTACTATTTTTCATGTGGACGTGCTTTGTGGCAATGTTGTAAGACCCGGACCGGACGTCGACCCGGATAAGTCTCCGGGTCAGATTGGACCGGTCGAACCGGTTAACCCGGACGGTCGGACCGGATATTAATAAAATAATATAAAAAGATAAATTGAAATACTTATATATTCTTATTAATAATTAATATATTTCTACAACAAAGTACATATGATTAAATCATTTTAATTAAAATTAAAAAATCAAATGTGACATATTTAACTATTGATATGAGTTTTATGTGATTTTAATATATTCAATTACAATTTACAAATTCATTTTCTCAAATTTAACTTTACTTAAACTAGAAAGATTATTGTAGTTTCTTTTTTTAATTTAATTAGGTAACTAATCTTTTCATATTTAATTTTTGACATTTAAAATATTATAAAATTTCTTATCAAACAAAATAATTATATAAATGACTGATGATAACCATTGTATAATATAAAATAACTTGGCATTTAGATAAATAAATATAGCACAGTGGTATATACACATAAGTTGGTTTCAGGAGGTCTTGAGTTCAAAACTTAGTGTCCACATTATTTCAAGATATTTTCAATTTTTTGACTGGCCGGTTCTTGGAAAACCGTCGGTTCAACGGTTCAACCCGGTTTTAGGCGGATTTTGACCGGTCTTGACCGGTTCGAAACGGTCTGAATCCTAATCCGGTTTTGGGGTCGAACCAAACCCGCCCAGAGTGGCGGTCGACGGTTGGACCGGTCGGACCGGCCGGTCCGGTCCGGTCCAAACAACCATGCTTTGTGGCTTGGAAAAAAGAATCTAATAACCAACAACGTCATCATAGAAAAAAGCATAGGAGATACGAATTAAGCGTTTCTCCTACAAAATGTTAAAAATACCAAAATGATCAACGCCATAATAGTTCCCCCTAACTATATTTCTAGGTTTCTAACTTCGTGATAATAGAACTTGGTCTTGGGATTAAAGTGTGATAATTCATTTTCCAAAATCCCCCAAATGCAGATAAGATATTTGGGGGTTGGATGGATGATTACAAGAAGCTGGTTGTTGATGTGCCGTCGTTCCAAAGAAGTATGGCAATTGATAAGCGAAGGTAAAGTTAATTAGTTGAGAACTTAAGGGCCATGATCATTGATTATTTTATTTAATTTTGTTAAGATTTATCACATTACCTCATTTGACTTTCAATAATTACTCATACCGGTAATTTTAATTACTTTGATAATTTTAATTATCATCTTATTGGTAATTTAGATGACAAGCACGCGAGGTGATATTCATTACATCAAATTTTTTTTATTTTAATATTTTATTATTCCATAAATATCATTTAATTATTTGAATTTTTTATAAATAACTCTTATTTTTGTCCATTCTTATTATATATGTATATATATATTCATTTTTCTATTTATTTAAGATATTATATGATGAACATGCAAAATAATTTCTAGGGGTGTTTTGGTAATTTACTTTTAAACTGATTTAGTCATTATTTATATTATTACTATTTGTTGTCATATTATCGATAATTTAAATAAAATAATGATAATTTATTTAAGTGATAATCTAAATTAGCATGTCATGCACTGATGGAACAGCAAACACCAAATAAGAGGAGACATTTTGATGGAAAGTTGCTTTCCATAGAAAAGCTTTGAATCTTTGGAAGGACAGAGATTATTCCAAATATTTCCGGTTCCAGACCAGCAAGCAGAATCAGATATATATAGACACTACCAATAAAGTACATATAAAAAGATATGGCGTGTATACATCAATCATACTCGCTAATTAAATCATCATAAAGTTTCTTCTATGAATGTGGACAGAAATAATTCACCCACACAAGATATGCCTGCTGCAAGTGACGTCATTCAGAGGTGGAGTCGACGCACACAAGATCTAATGCAGCCTGAAGACATTGTACCATTATTATTTATTTTATTACTACTTGGTCAAGTAACTTCAATATAAATGAACCTCGCACTGTTTGTATGAAATTTAGATTTGCCAAAAAAAGATGTCTCACAAATTCAATTTTTAAACTTACTTGCCGCTTGCGATCCTCAAAGTTATTCAACCAATAACGTGCGATACCAGTCGCAAAGTCTTTAAACACCCCAGAAAAAGTTTGCTTCCCATATCTGCGCAGGAGAGCAGAGCAATTACTAGTTAATTTAATTTGCATTTCACTTCTCATTGTGTCATATAATAAAGGGTCAATTACGTAAAAAAACTCAAACTTCGATTTTATTCTCGAATCTAGTCATAATCTATGCAAAAATCATGATCTTTAATTCATTTTTTAAATATAACCTAAATTTTTATTTAAAATTTTTAATTGGTTATAAATATGAAATATTACTGTATTTTTATTAAAAAAATAATTCAGTGATGGTTGCGTAGACAAATTGAAAAAAAATATAAGGGTAAAAATAATTTAATTTTTACGAATTTTATACTAAATTAGTTTAAAATTTGGCCTGCTTGTGATTAAATAAAATAAGATTATGATGATGTGAAAATATAATAACTTCAACTAATTTACTATCAAAGATGTAAAAGATATTTTTAAATTGTATCCTTAATTTTTACTATTATTTATGTAATGATAACTGAATTATTATTATTTTAATGAAAATATAATAATAGGCTATATTTATAACCAATTTAAAATAAAAAAAAGTTTATGCTACATTTGATAATTAAATTAAAATTCATGATTTTTACGCAAAAATATAAGTTTAATCTGTATTTGATGAATTTATATGCAAAAATTAAAAGTTCAGACTAGAGAATAAAATTAAAGTTTAGGTTTTTTTATACAATTTTCCCTATAAAAGATAGTACATAGTTAATGAATGGTCAAATGAGAATTATACCTTGCTACGTCCCCTTTCATGGCAAGAGTACCAACATAACCCAAACTAATTTGATCTCCATGTTCAGTCCATACTATGAAATATAAAAAGGATAAAAAAAGTTTGAGACTCTCCTGCAAGCAAACAAATAAAATTAAGACATAGTCATGTGCATCCATACATATCTTGGACTTTTCATTGATGTTGGCATACAAACATATGCATTCACTTGTGGGAAATGCGCCAATTTCTTTCAACGTGAACATCAATGACTTCCTAGCAAGATAACTCTGAGAAAAAAAAAATCAAAGAAGCGTCAACTGACTAAAGATCAGAAACAATATGTAAAAAGAAAAAAAAATCTTAGAGGAAAATTTTGAGACTTAATTCTGACTAATCAACAGATACATGATAAAATGATTAACAATCAAGTAGGCCCTTATATGTGGAGTATGATGCTTGATAGAAGAATGCACAGAGTTCTAAATATCACTCTTACATTAACTAAGGAACATAACTCTGACATACCTGGATAACATTAGTTCTGTCTAGGCAATCTATGCAGTTAGATCTCACAACCCCATTTTGTTGTTTGACTACATCTCCTTCAGGATTGATCAAAAAGTACCTGCTCAGTTGGCAAAGATGGACTGAGCAGCAGATATTAATTGCGAATGCCATACTTAAATTTCATGACAGAGGCATGCGCCAAACATTTGTAAACAATAATTCTTTATTCAACTCACTTACCCTTGCTTTTTCACGTCAGCTTCAATATGATCGTAAAGCAGTTGAAGATTGTCAAAATTTCCTTTGCCACAGATCCGATGGAAGTCGAAAGACACGTATCTGTGGAAGAAACGTATTCACGATTAAAGAAAAGCAAAATATGACATTATTTGCCCTGTTTAGAAAGAAAAATGATGTTAGGACTATAATCTTTTTTTTTCTTTGACATTATATAAACTCAACGTAGAATGATATATGATTAAAGAAATGTAAAGTAGGGATTAATAAGCAATAATGTCACAGAAAGAAAGAGGGCATGAAAGTGTTTTCATACTTGATATGGGGAAGTTCCTTCATTTCAGCAGCAAATACATTTCTTAGTCCGCCTTTATCACCATGCTGCCCAAGAATAGCATTACTAGAGAAAAAAAAAAAGTAACCAAAGAGATAGAAGGAAAGGACTAAATGCATTCCAGAATCACATAATATTCAAAGGAAAAATATTTGCATCAGGAGATCAAGCGGAGGTGTCCATAAACTTACTTCATCAGTCAAATCAACAACCAAAGACTCCCCATATCTTTCTGACAGGTCACAAAAATGGCGCTCAACAACCCCTGTCTATAAGCTTTGCTATTAGTACAAAAGTTCATGATCGTCTTCGTGGACGTTCAATGTATACCTTGATAAGTTCATGATCGTCTTCGTCGATGATATTCTCATTTATTCATCCAGTGTGGAACAACACAAGGAACATCTGAGGATTGTTTTAAAAACATTGCGGAAGAAGAAGCTATATGCAAAGTTCTTCAAGTGTGAATTCTGGATGGACCAGATGATGTTCCTTGGCCATATCGTCTCTAAGGATGGGATTTTAGTGGACCCATCCAAGGTAAAAGCGGTGTCAAACTGGACTCAGCCGAAGAATGTTTCAAAGATCCGAAGCTTCCTCGGTTTAGCAGGATACTACAGACGATTTATTAAAGACTTATCCAGATTGACACTACCGCTAACCAAGCTCACCAGAAAAAGGCAAAAAATTTATGTGGTCCACGAAATGTGAAGAAAGCTTCCGGGAGTTGAAGAAGCAGTTGAATTCCGCACCTATACTCACATTACCATCAGGCAGTGGTGGATATGTAATTTACAATGATACTAACGGTACAGGATTGAGATGTGTCCTAATGCAATACGAAAAGGTGGTAGCTTATGCATCAAGACAACTGAAGAAACATGAGATTAATTACCCTACTCATGATCTCGAGCTAGCAGCTGCAATCTTTGCTCTCAAGCTCTGACGACACTATCTGTACGGAGAACAGTTCGTGGTGTATACAGATCATAAAAGTTTGAAGTATGTGTTTACACAGAGAGATCTGAACATGCGCCAGAGACGATGGATGGAGCTCCTGAAGGACTACGAGTTCGTCATCAACTATCATCTAAAAAAGGCAAACTCAGTGGCTGATGCCATTAGTCGGAAGTGGGAAGGCTCAGTGGCCTTCATGCGTCTCCGACAATATGAGATGATGGAGGAACTCTTCAATTGGGCGCCACAGGTAAAACCTAATGGTTCGCTCATGATAATGCAACGAATCGAGCCCGACCTTATTGGATGGATCATTGCGGCCCAAGTCGAAGACCCTGACTATCAGTCCATGATGATCAAGACGATTCTGGAGGGTAAGGATTTAAGCATCTCATCAGATGGTGGCATTCGGTATCGTAACTGGTTATGGGTACTCAACAGCTCAGCTTTGTGACGAGAGGTTTTGGATGAATGCCACAAGTCCGAATTCGCGATCCATCCTAAGAATACGAAGATGTACAATGATGTGCAGTGAAGTTTCTGGTGGCCAAATATGAAGAAAGAAATAGCATAATATATATCTAGGTGTATAGTCTGTTAGCAAGTAATGATGAAGCACAAAAAGCCTCAAGGTACACTCAAGAGCCTCGGGATATCACAATGGAAATGAGAAGAAATCGCTATGGATTTGGCCTTCCCCGAACACAGAAGGGACATGATGCTATTTGGGTAGTAGTGAATCGACTCATCAAATCGGCTCACTTTTTGTCCATCAAGGTAAAGCAGTCATTTGATAGCTTAATGGATCTGTACGCGCAAGAGATCGTCAGATTCCATGAAATTTCCTTAGTCATCATGTCCGATAGAGATCCAAGGTTCACCGTCAGGTTTTGAAAAAGTTTACAGAATGCTTTTGGCACCAAGCTACGATATAGTACGACATTTCAACCACAGACGGACGGCCAATCAGAGAGAACTATTCAGACACTGGAAGACATGCTTCGAGTATGTGCCCTGGACTGTCATGGTAATTGGGACAACCATCTCCCCTTGATCGAGTTCTCTTTTTTAGATGTAAATGAAGAATCCTCTTCTCTCATAAAAAAATATTTTTCAACTAAAAAGGAAAATGAAAATTACTATATAAGTTTGAAAAACTCAAAAATAAAATTGAAACTTTGAAAATTACACATGCATGTGAAATTATAAAACTAGCTTGTTCTTTAAAAAATATAAAGAAGGAAAGCGACCTTTTGAAAAACTCACAAAATAAAACTATTTCTCATGTAACGACAAATAATCCTAGGAATTATTTTAGATATGAAAATTCATATTGGAAATCCAATCATCTATATGGTAAAAAATCACATCTCAAATATTTTACATGTGGATTTTATGGTCATTATGCATACCAATGCAAAATACGAAAATCTTCACAACATGGGATGATATGCATTCCGAAATGAACATTATCTAACAAAATCGAACCAAAAGAAGTTTAAGTACCAAAAGTTACTTGATTATTTTAGGTATGCCTCACATGCAAAGGACATATGGAATTGGAAATGTGAAAACACAAAGATTATGGTAAAAGTAACATCTATTTTTTATGTCACTCAAAAATTCAAAACTACTATTTTTTTTTCAAAAAGAGGAACATATAAATGAAAATTGATAATAGTGATAAGGGGAGCATGATTAAACTTTATTTTGACATATCATGGACATCATTGTTGAATCAAAGTTTCATGCCATATAACAACAGGTACCATGCAACATAGAGATGTCCCCGTTTGAAGCTCTGTATGGCCGACTATGTTGTTCCCCGTCATACTGGGGAGAAGTAGGAGAAAAGAAGCTACTATGCACTGAGCTCCGCAAGCAAACACAAGAATACACTGACCAAATTGAACTAATAAAGAAACGAACGAAGTCTGCTCAGGACCGACAGAAGGCTTACGCCGATAAGAAAAGACGAGAGCACACGTTCAAGGCCGGTGAATAAGTCTTACTCAAAGTCTCACCAACCAAGGGCGTAATGAGATTTAGCAAGAAAGAGAAATTGAGCCCAAGGTATGTGGGTTTCTTTAAAATTTTAAATATGGTTGGTGATTCGGCATGCACGTTGGCATTACCCCCGGTGTACGCCATAGTGCATGATGTCTTCCACATCTCATTGCTCCAGAAATACAAACACGACTACACCAATATAATTCAAATTGAGGAGCCGAACCTCAAAGAGGATTTAACATATAAGGAGCAACCAATATACTAGAGTATCAAGAGGCCAAAAAAAAAAAGAAGATAGTGCCATTGGTCAAGGTGGCGTGGAAGCACCATCAAGGTAAAGAGGCCACATGAGAATTAGAGTCAAAGATGCGAGAGAAGTTTCCTAGATTATTCGAGGACGAATTTCTTTTTATGGGGATAGTAATGTAATGACCAGCTCATTACTCTCTCTCCCGCTCTTTAAAAGTTTAAAATTTTGAAATAAAAAAATAGAGAACGAGAGAATCGGTCATGGGGAGGATTCTCTCTCCCTCTTCCCCCACTCTCCCCATGACTCCCTCTCCCTCAAGGGAGTGCAGCCATAGTGTAAGGGAGGGAGTGTGGAGGACTCCCTCATTTTTCCCTCTCTGTCGCCATAGCCACGATCCCTTGCTCTTTCTTCTTCTTTTTCGTCTGCTTCTTCCCCGGTGACCCGCGAGCTGACGAACGGACGATGTGAGCACGGACGAGCCCGCCCGGATGATTCAGACCTCCCTCGACACCTCCGTGAGGACTAGGCGCTCACCATCGCCGGCCGAGAACGTCCGGCGATCGATCAATCGATGACGATAGCTCCGACGACCAAAAAGCGAACCAATAGAGGTACCGTAGACTTATAAATCCCAAGATGAAGAAATATAGATCAAACGTCGTAAACTTTGATTCCATTATTATCTAGAAATATGTTAAAAATGTTTTTCATATTATTTGCATCGTGGTCCGACGACCGGAGGTCGGCCAGAATCGAAGAAGGCCGGCGCTCTATTCTGGCCGCTGAAATCGGTCGACCGGTTCTGAACGAATGGTTGACCGATCTGTTTAAAGGCCAGGACGGCTGTAAGGTCGATCGACCGATTCGATTTGATCAGTCGACCGATTCGATTTGATCAATCGACCGATCCGGCGAGAGGCTGCCGAAGCCATCAGCTCAAGATCGATCGACCGAGCCCCGAGAATCGGTCGACCGATCTCGCGACACTCGACGCGCAGCGACCGGCTGATCGGTTCCCAAAGAACGATCGATCGGTTCGGCGGAGTGCAGGTCCTCTTCCACCTGCATTTCGAAAAGAGTATGTCTGAGCTTACACCTTCCCTTTCATGGACATCCTGGCAACATATGGTATAGAGACATCTCTAATTTCCCACTTATTAAAGTCGAGCTCGCATAGGATAACGAACATCAAGGACACTGTAATAATGTAAAAGATACAGTACCACACAGAGCATAACAAAGTATTGTAATGAATAGCAGAGTATGGTAATGAACAGAGTAAAGTATAATAATGTATGATATTGTATAAGGTATTGTTAAGGTAAAGAATAAAGTACAAAACTATATATGTATGGTCCATAGCCTACAGAGATCAAGATATTGGAACCAATAAATAAAATAACTGATTATTGATTATTCTTTATCAGTATAGATTTCATGAGATTATTATTTCATCATTTATGAGTTTATGTGTACTGGGCGTTAGCTCACGGACATTCCATATCCCTGATTTAAAATTTTGCAAGTCAGAATCCTGCTTATGGAGGTTGTGAAAGATGCAGAGCTTGAGGATGACGGCACATGACTTACAAGATACTACAACTTTTCGCTCTATTATTTTTTAATAGTTTATTTTAATCTTGTATTCCAAATACATCTGAATTTCTGCTTTTAACCCTGCTTATATAAATATTTGCTTGAGCTATTTGTTTTATCTTCATTTTTCTTTCTCTTGAACTATTCCTTAAATGTGACACCTTTTGATTTTTAAATGATATTTCTTCTGCAATCTCCTTTTATT
Organism: Pontederia crassipes; assembly: GCA_030549335.1. NCBI lineage: Eukaryota > Viridiplantae > Streptophyta > Magnoliopsida > Commelinales > Pontederiaceae > Pontederia > Pontederia crassipes. The sequence continues at coordinate 12,267,938 of JAUKPH010000017.1, forward strand.
CATTAACCCTATATCATATTTATTACCACATGTATCATATGTTGACCGATCAAAGTCAAAGTAGTCGTAGACAGTGTAACGCTTTCTTGAACAATCTGATTGTCAACGTGACAAGAGGATTAATTTTGGGGGCGTTACAATAAATGTGTCAAGCTGCAAAAAGAAACATATGCACCTCATAAACCTCACAAAGTTAACTACTGAATAAGCTGAAGAATTAAGACTTCTATCTGAAAACTAACCTTATTGACAATTGGCTCCTTCAACAAGTTCTTGTTCCATAAGAAGCGAGGGTCAGCCTGTGGTAGTTGAGTTAAAAAACCACTCAGGTACCAAAATGCAATTTAGGAATATTTAGGTTAGCAAGAAAATAAGTCAAAGCATAACAAGTGGTGAAGCTAGCATCCATATAGTGCATGCACGATCTAGAAACATAAACTACACCAAAAATTTGCTTTTTAAATAAATAAATAGTCCTTGGAGGCAAAGAAAAAAGTTCACCCAATGATAAGACCTCTCACTTTTTCTTCGTCCCATGTTTCTCTCTTGTATCGCGGAACCTTTGTTATTTCTCTCTCCTTTCTTCAGTTCGGTGACTTTGTTCTTTTTGTTTTTTTTTTCTGACTTCTTTTTTCTTCCATTCTTGTGCTTTGCAAACTCTGCCAGCCGTACCCATACGTACCCCGCGTGTACTCTACCCGACCGTACCCGTGCTTCATAGATTTCAGGAAAACGAGGAAAAGTTACCTTCATTGAACCTAATGCTCCCCAGAACGCCATAAACTTTTGATGCAGTTGAAGGATTGAGCGAACTAAGCTCTCCGGCAGCAAGATCAATCCTTTCTCATCGGAAAAGCAAATGAAACACGGGTACGTGTTGAAGGGAGCTAGAAGGAATTGAGGAACAGTGACCGGAATCTAAGCTCTGAAGCTGGCCGTCGTAGAGGGAGACCGAGAAAGCTTGGTAGGGGACGAGGGGATCCACGGATCGGAGCACGAACTTGTGAGGGAACTTGAAGAGATCGAGCTCGCGGCAGGAGAGGCTTCTCGGGAGAGTTTCCTTAGGGAAGACGCCGATGTCTGAGCGGGACACTTTACTGGAGAGATCATAACTTATATAATCAGTTTTTAAATGATGATGATACTTTCCTTGATGCTGACTCAAAACTTTTAGAAAATTTGATATTACAACATATAGATATACTCAAGTTAAATTCTCTTGCGATAATGTACATAATTACAACACCAAGAAAGGAGAAAAATAGGAGAGAAGTTGGTTACTACGTATTAGTTGTAGAGATATGAGTGTACATAATTATATTCTCTACTCTTTTAGTTGTAGAGACTAGAGATATGAGTGTACAATTATATGGTATTTTCATGAATAATATTTAAACATATTGAGAATTGTGCGAATCCAAACTAGATTCACACATATCAATTACCGTTGATTCGTGGATTAATAATAGTCTTCAATTCATTTTAAAATTGTTTATTAACTATTATCATTGATTTATGAATCAACATTAATTAACATGTCTAAAAGAATTTAGTAATTCTCATTTATTTATGAATCCATTTTAAATTGACATAATTTTAAATTCATATTTAAAAATTTAGTAAAAGAATTTTATACTATTTTATGAAAAATGTTCTAAAACTTTTATATTTTACATGTCAACTCCACCCTGAATACCGCGGCCTGAACGGTGGATATTTTTTTTTTATTTAGATTGCGTAGTCAACTAGTCAACCATATACCCATCAACTATGAAAATCTAAAATAAAATTGGACATTTTTTTTATTTACCTTCGATTTGCTTTTTTAATATAGAAGCATCTGCCACAGATACCAAATAAAAATGAACACCTCAAATAAAGTTTTGGAGAATAGTTAGCTCGACTATTTATATAATATGTTATAAATTGTAAATATTTTTTATGTAATATTTAATTAAATCATAAGTGAGATATATTCTCTACTCTTTTACTTGTCCATGCCCATTCATAGGAGATATGAATGTACAATTCTATAGTATTTTTATAATTAATTAATGCTCAAAATTAATTAAAAATTTTATTATATTTTATAAAAAATATTCTAAAATTTGTCCCAACTTTCCGTTTTCCGCATATACGGTTCACAGCACTTTTGACCAAAGGCCAAGATGCGTGACGCGCGCAGTCCCCAAAATTGGTCAAGGCCAATATTTTGAAAATCGGACCGGACCGGACCGGCCGTTTCAACCACGAACCGGCCGATGATCCGGTTCGATCAAAGTGTAAAATTATTTTTGATGTTGAACTAGGAAAAATCGATTGAATCGGCCGGTTGGATCGGATAAGTTGAACCGGTTCAACTCGGTTCAATTTAAATTTTGAAGAAATAATTTAAAATAATGACAAAATAAGAAAGTTAAAAAGAGGGAAAAAAGAAAGGAATATAAAAAATGTAAGGAAGGACATTAAATATGAATGAAAATAAAAAGGTAAGTATTTAAAATTGTTTAACATTAAAATAGAAAGTTATTAAAGGGCATAAATAAAGAAAACAAAAAGAAAAGTGTTAAAGAAAAAAGAAAAAAGAATAATTTAAGATAAACTTTATTGATATAGCATTTATATCATTAAATAATAAATATTAAATTAATAATAATCTAGTTATATTTAAATGTTAATTATTATTATTTATTATTATTAAAACTTTTAATAAATTAAAATTATGTTATATTAATTTTTAATATTTTTAATAGGTTATTAGTACAATATTAATATACTATATCATGTAACTTATATTATATCTCTATAATTATTATAAAAAAATTATTTTAATAAAATCCGGTTCAATCCGGTCGAATCCGATTGGACCGGTCCAATTATGACTCGGTAAAAAATCCGGTCCGATCGCCGGTCCGATTCTGAAAACATTGGTCGAGGCAAGGCAGTTGTAGGGATGTCAATATCCTTCGCTCTTGCGGGGCCCCACGAGGAATCTCCGTTCGGGGCCCCGAATTCGGAAAATTTTCCCCCGTGGGGGTGGGGATGGGGGGCACATTGCCCCCGCCCCTTCATTCGAGGTTCGGGGCGGGGGCAGTCCACCCCGCCCTGTGGGGTTTCGAATTCCCGCATCATAATATTCTATGTATAAGTTATTTTAAAGATCATATACATCTTAACCGTTCAATCTATTATATATATATTTATCTTATATATATATAAGATAAAATCATATTTTCTCTTACTTCCTTCCAAACATCACAAATCCCTAACATAACCCAATGGACAAGGGGAAGCGGTGACGGCGATGCTCGATGGAGGAGGAGGGGAAGTAGCGGCGCTCGATGGAGGAGGGGAAGCGGCGATGCTCGATGGAGGACGAGCAGCCGGCGACGCTCGATGGAGGAGGAGGGGAAGCGACGACGCTCGATGTAGGAGGACGGAAGCAGCAATGCTCGATGGAGGAGGAGGGGAAGCGATGACGTTCGATCGAAGAGGACAAGCAGCGGCAACGCTTGATGGAGGAGGAGGGGAAGCGGCGGCGCTCGATGGAGGCCGAGGGGCAGCGACGATGCTCGATGGAGGAGGGGTGGTGGCTTCGACTTTTGTTGTGAAGGAGGTGACGACAACATGCGGAGCAGCGGCAATGCTCGATGGCGGAGGAGGGGCTGGACGTGGGAGAGGCGACGCTCGACGGCAGGATGCGAGAAAGACGACGCTTGATGGCTTTGACGCGGGAAAGGCAGCGCTTGTTCACGATTTATATGTTTGCTGTCGAGGTAGTACCTCCGTGGGGGTTTGGGGAATCGGGTCCCATGGGAGTTCGGGACCCGTGGGGATCGGGGCGGGGGATGAATGTAATGCCCAGCCATTTATTCATTTTCTTTGAAATTCAAAATGCAAAAAATTCGGATAAAAAAAAAGAGAGTGGGGTACTTGAGAATCGGTCATTCTCCCCTCCCCACTCTCCTCCCCACTTCTCTCCCCTATTCTCTCTCTCACCCCACGAAACCCTCCCCCACTCTTCCTCACTCCCCTCCTTCTCACAAGAGTGGACAGAACCATAAGAAGGAGTGAGGAGGACTCCAGTGCATTTTTTTTACTCCCCTCACGGCCATCTCTCTCCCTTGCTTTCTTCGGCGACCGGCGAGCGAGTGACGAGCAGAGTGCAGACGAACCAGCGGACGTAGAGCACACGAGCAAATGTAGGGCAACCAAAAGAGGTACCGTAGACGTATAAAATCTCTTGAGAAGAAATGTAGATCATTTATCATGCGTTGCAAATCTATTAGGACGTAGAGAATTATAGAAATATCTTTCGATCCAAAATTTGCTTTATCATTATTTTCAATTGAGAATGAGATGATTATCGAATTCAGGACGGGACGACTTCGAGATGTTGGATGGTAATTGAAGTACGTCAAATCCATGTCTCGTTAATTATTTTGGAGGAACTGTCGGTTAAACATAGTAGTTTGAACATTATGCGAATGTTATTAATCTGTCCTCTTTCAATCCATATTTATATACATTGCGTAGAATTTTAGGTACGTCCATGATTAGCATTAATACTTACTCATTTATAATTGTGCCTCGCAGAATTATTCATATAAGCCATGCACAATTATTAACCACTCATATTTATTCTTTTATCTTATGTAAGTGCGCACGGTATCATTTATATCTAGAAAGATGACATGATTAAGTGTGTTAATAATAATAATTACATAGGGAGGGGCAGGTTGCTCTCGTAATATATATACCGTGATGTATATATAATAATAATAATTATTATTTAGTGGGAAGGTTGCTTATACCATGATGTATATATAATAATTATTATTATTTAGTGGGAAGGTTGCTTATACCATGATGTATATATAATAATTATTATTATTTAGTGGGCAGGTTGCTCTCGGAATATATATATATATATATATATATATATATATAAATTTATATATATGAGAGTAATAATAATGATAGATATTTAAAGGGGACCTGTTGCTCTCGAAATTTATATATCACAATGAGTATATAATAATAATAATTATTATTTAGTGCACATGTTACTCTCGGAATGTATACATATATACATGATAAGAGTAATAATAATAATTATCTAGTAGGCATGTACTCTCGGAATATATATATATTTATATACATATATATATGAATTATAATAAAACTTACTCAAGAGGGGCCAAAGTACATGTGAAATAACTAAAATGCCCTCGAGGGGCCAAAGCAATTATGAAATGACCTAATTGCCCTTGAAGGGCCAGAGCATGTGTAAAATGACTAAAATGCCCTTGAGAGGCTAGAGCAAAGGAAATCAATGCTGAACCTTCGACTAGTCATTATTGGCTATTTCCATTATGATTAAACAAGTGACGGACCTTCGTCCGCAGGAAGGGGATCAGACTTCACCCCCTTCTCTGAATCATGATTTAAAACTCCATATTGGTAAAGAAGATAAGCAAAGCAAAGATCAATGAATGGGATAGCTATGTGTTATTCAAGGTAAAGGTCAAGGTCAAGGCATTGGAGGGGCAGGTAGTTGCACTGAGGAGACAGTGTACCTACTGAGTTTAAATACCACTGCTCCTGGACCACAGGCCCTCTCCCACCTGTGCTCCGAATAAGAGTGACGCAAAGAAACACCCTCGTCCCCCACGGGGGCATATATGTTAATTTCATTGTTATGCCAGAGGGACAGGTAGCTTAGCTGAGGAGACAGTGAACCTACGGGTCCGTAACGACCACTGTTCCTGGAATGTAGACCTTCTCCCACCTGCATTCCGAAAAGGTTGTGCCTGAGTGTACACCTTCCCTGTTATGGGCATCCTGGCAATATTCAAGGCACAGACACATCTAGCTTCCCAAGTAATTAAAGTCGAGCTCGCATAGGATAACGAACATCAAGAATTTCTAGTAATGTAAAATACGTAGTCCCATACAAAGTATAACAGAGCATGGTAATGTACAACACAGCATGGTAATGAATAACAGAGCATGGTAAAGAATAACAGAGCATGACAATGGACACAGAGCATAGCATTGTATAAAGCATTGTTAAAGTAAAGCATAAAGCAATTGGGCATTGAAATATGGTAATGGACAGTAGAGTATGGTAATGAATCACAGAGTATAGTATTGTATAAAGCATTGTTAAAGTAATAAGTAAAGCATTTGATTATTGATTATCATTTCATCATCTATGACTCTATAAGTACTGGGCGTTAGCTCACGGGCATTCCATGCCCCTGTTTTGAGATTTTACAGGTGAGAACCCTGCTTAGAAGGAGGTGGATAATACAGAGCTCCAGGATGGCGGCACATGACTAGCAACGACCACAAATTTCCGCCATTTGTATTCTGCATTTAAATTATCTAGCTTTGTATATATGAATTACTTCTATTTCCCTTTATAGCTTTGCTTCTGTTAATGTTCCCAGAATTATTCGAACTTCCTTTGTTTCTTTAGTTCTCTCGAATTATCTTGCATCATGTGACATCGGTTGCTTTCCAATGATATTTGTTCCACATTTTCATGTCATGTGACTTCTGTTGAATTCTAGTAATATTCCTTCCGCATCATTATTATATCTTTATTCATTTCTACTGCCACGTGGGTCATTTGTTGACCAGTCAAAGTCAAAGTAGTCATAGGTAGCGAGTAGCGCTCCCTTGGTCAGTCCGATCGCCAGCGTGGCGGAAGGGCGGATTTTGGGGGTGTTACAATGAAAGTCCCCCCCTCCCACCCAATGGTGATTTGAGGCGGAGATGGAGGTAGATCAACGGAGTCGGGCTGGGAGATTGTCTCCCATCCCGAATAAGGTGGGGTGCCACTACTTGGCAACTGTGCCAAGGAGGCCTCTGGTCTTTGCATTATCACGTCATCCGTGTCCCACATCATATGGATCGGAGATGCAGACTCCGATCATTCTTGATGAACGGTATGGTAAATAATTTCTTCTCATTTATATAAAGACTTGAGTTTGACTTTCAATGAAAATAAAAAAAATTATGTTGAAAAAGACTCCGAGCACTGGCGAGTGTAGGCCAGCTACCCATCCCAATTTCTTTCTTTTTTTTTTGTTCTTCTTTTGTTTTAAATTTTTTGTGGGCCGAGTTCGACCTGTGCCAGTCCACGACCTCATGTCCACATTTGGATCATACACGGATGTATATATTTTTGAATCACAATTGTTCCTGTAAAAAGGCATCTAGAAGACTAAAATGAGTAATCCCTCATGAATGTACAGGAAGGAAGGGAGAAATATAAACAAAAGGAATCGTTTATGTTATGTACACATGTTTTTATCGAGATTAAATAATTTATTTATTTTTATTTTTAGAGTGTTAAACTTGAACCACGATCTTTACTTTGTTTAGAGAATGTGAAAAATGTCAATAAACAATACTCGCATTCATGAGATATATAATAATTCCTTTTTTTATTGTCTTTCATGTCTTTGTCCGTAATGGTGCAATACAATAAAATTAGAAATTTAATGGTAAAGGATAGCTCTTGAGCGTTTTGTTATTATAAGGGACTATTTGACTAAGCTTATAAGTCACTTATAAGTTAGTTTAAAAAATTTCAACGTTTGATAACTTAAAAATCTGATTGATAAGGAGATATCAAATCTACTTATAAGTAAAAAAAAATTAAGCAGGGAAAGGGGTGTTTATTTTTTTCTAAAAAATAAGTCAGATAGTTATCTCATAACTAACTAGTTATTATTAATATAAGTAGTTTTATTCAAACGTGTAATTACTTATTTTAAAAATAAGTTTCATCCAATAAAATACTTATCAGTATTTTAACTTATCAGTTATTCTATGTCAGCTAAGCCAAACGGGCCTTAAGTATTCTTTATTAAGTGATTAAAATTTCTCCTATTTTTTTAGAAAATCAAACTATGTTATATGAATTCATTTAACATTTAAAATTTGTCTGAAAGAACTAATGTATATATTTTTTTCGTGATATATGTATATATATATATGTATATATATATATATATATGAGTTTTAGGTAATATGCAATTAAAATTTATATATTTATATTATTTCCATACTTGTTATAATATATATCAAATTTATTGATTGTTATAATTTATTATTAACAACTTTACATATTTATAATTATCTGCACAATACGAATGATATAAATAAATAATATCTTAATCATTAGGGAGTCTCAAGCAAGGCTTTGGTTGCCTTGGGCCGGCCTGGATCAACCGCTTCTTTTCATCTCATCATCACGCGAAGCCACTTCAACAAATGCCGATTCATTTAATCACTTTTTAGATTTCATGGTCCCCTCGCCATAAAGTTAATTAAACCAACCATTAGAGACATAATAAGACTAAACATAAGCATAAATAATCAGGAAAATTGTGAATGGGGTAAAAATGATCCAATTATCAGCTTTTAGTATGAAACTATATATGAATAGGCAAAAATATATGGATAACAAAAAGCAAATCAAACGAATGTGCCGAAACAGAAGAAATAAATAAAAAAAAAAGTTACGAAATAAATAATGTCATCTTCCATTGAAATATAAAATATTATTGGAGGTCATACAAAAATGTGACAGGGAACATGAAACCATAAAAGGAAGGCTACCACGAACGCACCCACATCCACTCTCGACGCAGTTGATTGTAAACAAACGCTCCATCCCTCCGGATGCTCCACCAGCACTTTGAGGAACAGTCCGTATCCATTTTGCCTCCGACATAAGCATCAAAGCTCGCCGAGACGGTCCTCCAGTCCATGTGGCACCAAAACAATGTGTTGGTGGTGAAGAAGTTGGTCTTGAACTTCCAGCCGAACGACTCATGGGACTTCAAGACGTGTACGCCAATGTCGTCGTTCTTGGACCTGCAATGCACGGACAACGGGACTGTGTCATTCAGATCATTAAAAATCCTCACGTGCTTGGTATCAAGGAAACTGAAGAAACGCCCCTCACTGGACGTAACATGACATGAGAATATGATCAGTGAAGTAAAAAGTAGGATTTGGAGGGACATGTTGCTAAAAGCCATATTGCCTATCTCTTCCCCTAAGGCATAAAGAAATAGTTATGCACAATATATATATATAGTTATGCACAATATATATATATATATATATTTTAAATGTCTCCTTTCAGTTAATTCTAACAAACTAATTCAACAGTTTGAAACCACTTAATAGGCAATGTTTTAGATCTCCTGTTTGTTAATTAAGATATATCAAATGCATTCACTTGCAACCTCCCCTATGACTTCGTATCTTTTGTTTTCTGCGTTCTTTTATCTTCAGAATTTATGTGCTTTGTTGGGATAAAATGTATGTCACCTTTTAATTTATAACTTTAAATTAAAATTTTAAAACATCATTACAAATATTTTTCTAACCATATAGTGATTCCATAAAATTAGATCGGGATATCAACAATAACAATAACAACAGCAAACAATAACAACAATAATAACAACAACAATACCACCAACACAACCACCACAACCAACAACAATAATAAATGGATAGATAATATATGTGTAACTAAAAGTAAATTATAGTAAATATAAAAGATTAATCCATATTTTCTTATATATAGGTGCACGCCAAAGAAACTCCATGGGCACGAGCATATTTTTTTAATATTATTTTATTATATTATTTTTTAATGATGTGAATGAAAGAAAAATGATCCATATGACGGCCATGTGAATGAGAAAACCTAGAAATCAACTATGACCGATCAAGTGGACGAAACGTGTAAAAAAATTAAAGTTCGGAAATTACAAATTAAAATTGAGAGACCGTTGAAATATTAAGTCAACGTTGAAGAACAATACGTGTAATTTATCCCGACTTCTCGAATGACTGAAACTTCGTACATAGAGTTTGCAGTTTCTATCTCCGCCCAATCTACTAGGCGTCCGAATCACATTCAACCTTTGAATGACCGAATGACATTATATTCCTTTCAAATACAGTAATTTTATATGATTGATTTTTTGAAAAGAAAGAAACTTCATTTGATTAAGTAATTTTATGATTGATTTTTTTAAAGAAAGAAGCTTCATTTGATTAAGTAATTTGATTTTTTCATGATTTGGAGGATTAAGTAGCCTCCAAATCCTTCTTCATTTGATTAAGTAATTTGATTTTTCATGATTTGGAGGATTAAGTAGCCTCCAAATCATACGTATTGTGCCGAAACAAATTAAGTAGCCTCCAAATCCTTCTTCTATTTGTTTCGGCACATTCATTTGATTTTTCATGACATTATTGGATATGGCGTTTGTGTGCGAGTTGAGCTATGAATTTTCATCTTTTTATAAAAATCGTGGACCTCAAAAAATAGTAACTATATATGTTATGACCATTTATGATAGGTCATAGAGATTATATTATATTATAAGAGTTTAAGATGGGAGCACACCGAAATCCACGTTGCCAATAGTTAAAAAAAACATTAATTCATGAGATCAAGAGAACTTCAATCTATTTAAGAAAGGGAAGGATAATGGGATGAAGGGTAAAAACTAAAAAGGTTCGTTCGGGAGACGAGGAGAAAGACAGAGGGATGAATAGATGAATGGATAATTATGCTCTTAATTATATATTTTTCTATTATTATTTAAGAGGATAAATTGGTAGCTTCGCATAACTAATACATTCCTTTCCCCTTCCTTTTGAGATTGAAAAAATGGAGAAAATTTTTCTCTCCATTTCCTTTCATTTTTTCTCAATACAATCATCCAACCAGGGGGAAAAATTATTTTCCCTTTCCTTCCCTTCCCTTCCCCCTTTTAACTCCCATTTCCTTCAATACAAATAGAGGCTTAGAGGGAATGCTAATGGTCTGTTTGGATTGAGGGTTATGAAGGGGTGGGGTGGAATATGAGAGAATGAAATTAGTTACACCATGTTTGGTTATATTTTTTATTTAAGTTAAGAGGGGTGGGGTGAAATAGTTAAGCCCTTCAAACATCACATTTTTCTTTCCACCAAATTGGTGGAATAAGGAGGGATAAATTATTTTAGACCAAATTAACCTTTTTCCCTTTTTTTATTACCAAATTAAATTATTTTTCTTATTACCAAATTAAACCACCTCTCTCTCTCTCACACACACACATATTATCTTTTTTCTAATATGAATACATATTTATCTATAATTTTTATTAAATAAAACCTTTTAGTAAATATAAAATTTTATTCAAAATAAACATAAATATACTATTTAAAAATAATTTAATATTAATATAATATATTCAATCGGATCGGAACGTAAAACTCGGATTCGGTCCCGATCCGACCTGGTCGAGTGTCAAAGAAATGAGACTCGGTCCTGACTCAATTATCTATCAGGTCGGAAAAAAATTTGAAAAATCCAAACCGGTGCGGACGAGGGCGACCAGTCATCCCGATTCATGCTCACCCCTAATTAATGATTATAAATACTTTAAATATATAATGAAGGATAAAAATGACTTTTATACAAATAAAATTTTTATTACCCCAACCCACATCTTATATAATTTATTATCCAAACATGGACTTTCTAATGACACACCACGCCACTCCACCCTATCACTCACCACACCACCCCATCCCTTCATTAGTTATTTGCCAAACAGACCAAAGGGATTAAATTTGCTTCCAAATAGGTCGGTCAGAGATTAGCGACAGAGTTGGCTGGTGGCTGAATGAGAAATAAATCGAATTATCTTTTGCTTCACCATGGGAACAGTCTAAATCCATCGGTCATTATCGACAACAAAAGGATGAGGGGATTAATGGCTTGAACAAAAGACTCGCCAAAAAGCTCATACAAAAGAGGCGAGTTCCAACTACCATCCAAAATCACATCACAAACATTTAGTGAGTCCATAGACACATGCATATTAATGATGTCGGCATATGTGAGATAGCAGTGTTAAAAATCCATGAATAAGAAAAGAGAGACATAAAAATACCATTTGCAACAATTTTTCAAAATTCAACAGATCATCTTCCAAGGCCAAGAGATAGTACAGGGCTATAATGTGTCATGGGCCCGTTTAGGATTCCGAAGGATACATTTGCCAAGAGGCGATGCTCCTGATGCTTAAGTCCCCTTAGCTAGTAATAGAGCTTGCGCCACGTTCCACCCAATCGAGTGCATTCTAGGGGTGTAAGAAAAACTCGCCCAACCCGAAAAATCTATCCGATCCGAAAAATCTGAATAGGAAAAATTGAAAATTAGAAGTCTGAATATGATTTAGGATAATTTTTAATAAATTAAAATTCACCCATTAAGATTAGGACCCCACCCAAACATATCGTAAGGGTCAGTGGAGCCCATTTTTTATTTATATAATTGATACAGTTATTATATATATGATATTTCTAAATAAAATTTCATACTTTTTATCACATTTTCAAACTCTAATAAATAACTTTAAAATTTTAGTAGTATATTTTATATTTAATATAAAATTAAATATTTAATATTAAATTTAATTTATTATATATTTTTAAAAATATAATTATATAAAATTAGGTCTCGAAAAACTACCAGAAAAAATTGACCTACTAAAGGTTGATTTTTATTTTTTTTTCAAAATGGTTTTAGGATGTTTTTTTTAAATTTTAAAAACTAACTCGGAAAGTAGCGATTGATTTTTTTTAGAGCAAAAATCCGACCCGACCCGAACTACTTTCACCCCTAGTGCATTCCCTTTCTACTACTTAATTAAAGGAAAAAATTACACTAAATGCCCTCTAACTTTAAGGTTTGCTACCCTCCAACTTCACTTTGCCACGTTGAGGTTTCCTATGAAATGAGATATAAAATGGAGCCACTATGAAGAAGTTTCGGGAGTTACGAAGGAGAGTTGAACTCTATGAGGTTGAAGCTTCCATTGTTCCTCAGTAGCTCAGTGGTAGAGCGTTCGATTGTTAACTGATTGATCGTAGGTTCGAATCCTACTTGGGGAGATTTGATTTATTCTTAATTAAAGAATGAAGAATTGAATTAAAGGGCTTGCTTTGACCATTAGGAGTAGGTAACCCACTCCCTATTTTCTCTCCATCGGAACAATAGGGCCGTTATGCTTATTACTAAACTTGTTGAAGAGGTGAAATAGAACCAAGGTCTATCTTTCTCTTTAGAGGTTGAATCGATCATTAATGCCCTCTATCTTTTAACGCATTTCACATAATGCCCTCTTTATATGGTATAGGCGGTATCCCGATTTCCGTCGATGCGGCATGCTCCGACGCCGCATAAGATCACACCAAATGCCCTCCAACTTTAAAGTTTGCTCAGCGATACCTCCAACTTCACTTTATAACATCAATGCCCTCCATCTTTTAACTCATTTCACCCGCTATCCTCTTTACCTGGGATAGACAGCCTCCCGATTTCTCATCGACGTGACGTCCACGTGGCCATCTCCTCTCTCCTCCATGCAAATATAATTGACCCACTCACCATTAAATTATTTCTTTACTTCCCCCTTTGCCGTCATTCGCATGAAATCTCCTTCGCCATTTGCTCTCCTTCGTCATTCGCATCCTTCATCATTCACCGTTTGTGTTCTTCGGCCGTCGTCTTCACCCAAGCGTCACTGTCCATTCGTGTTCTTCATCGTCCGCTATTAGGATGCATTGCACAAGGATTGTCAAAATGCGAGAGGGAGAAGATGAAACGCCGCGAGGAAGAAGGGTCACCGGCGTCCTCTGCTTTCCGATATGTAGATTCGTTTATATACCACAGCAACTCCGCTATATATACTCAACACACAAAAGTATATAAACGAATCTGCATACCAGAAAATAGAGGATGTCAATGACCCTTCTTCCTCGCGACGTTTCGTCTTCTCCCTCCCGCGTTTTGACAACCTTTGTACGATGGATCCTAACAGTGGACGACGACGAACGTGAACGGATAGCGATGCTTGGACGAAGACGACGGTCAACAAATGATGAAGGAGGCGAACCACGAAAGAGAGCGAACGACGAAAGATGTTTCATGCAAACGGAGGCACAGGAGTGTTGGGTCAAAGTTTTAATGACATATAAAATTATATTTTGTAGAGAATTCTGTTAGCTTTTCATAGACTCCAAGATCATCTAATTTGGATAACCATGCAGAAAGTTATGATCAAAATAGTGCAGGTCGGTCAACCTGCCGGTCGAAGCAAAGAAAGGCCGATCGAGATAGTCCGGTCGACCGATCTGAGAAACCGGTTGATCGATCAAGGCATAAGCTGCTCAAATGAAAATTGCGAGACTGTACCGGTCGATGCAGCGGCCGACCGATCAGCTCAATGGTTACTGTGAGACTGTACCGATCGAGACACCAGTTGACGGACTGGTCGATCGTCAAGCGCAGAAGTTGAAGAAAACGCGCAACAGTCACATAGACTGGTCGATCGGTCCAAAAGTGCGGTCGACCGGCCTCCGAGTCAAATGAACAGTAACGGTCAAATTTGAAGAAGAAATTTGTGGAATGATTCCTGGACGAATTTTTCACATATTGAAGACTATAAAAGGAGTGTCAAAGCCAGGGGCAAATGCAACCATTCACTCATTGAAGAAAAGTTTCAAGTTATCAAAGAGATATTATTTTCTTGAAGTTTTCATTTTATAGCTTTCTCTTCTTTCTCTCTTCTTCTCTTGTGAGCTTAGTTTTGTAAAAAAGAGAAATACTTTTATTCAGAAAAATTAGAGAGAGCTCCTGTGCAAAAGAGGTTCAAAATCTTACTTCTTGAGTGAGAGAAATAAATTAGCTTCATAGGAGGAGTGGTTGCCTTGCCTCTCGAAGCGGAGAAAAAGCCGGTGGTGTAAAGGGCTTTCTTCCTTGCCCCATTTGGAACAAAGAAAGTGCTAGTGGAATCTCCGACGACCTCGAGGTCGAGTAGTCGGAGCGGGGACGTAGGCCAAAGTGTCGCCGAACCTCGTCAATAACCACCGTATCTTCGTGTTTGATTTTCTCTCTCTTCCCCCGTTCATACTGTGTTTATAATCTGAATTGCAAATATTTTAAGAATCAATTTTGTGCTTCCGCTACGAATTTTGTGAAATCGATATTTTTGGTTAAACACCAATTCACCCCCCCCTCTTGGTGCCCTTTGAGATTCTACAAGGGGGAAATAAGGAAATAATTTAACAATGAGTGGGTTAACTTATGGTAAGTAAGAGAGTTTAATATATGGTACCACGTCGGAGCATGCCACGACTGACGGCTATTTGCGTAGAGGAGAGAGGAGATGACCACGTGGTCGTCACATCGACGAGAAATTGAAAGACCGTCTATTCCAGGTAAAGAGGGCATTGGGTGAAACGAGTTAAAAAATGGAGGGCATTGATGTTACAAAGTGAAGTTTGAGAGTATGACTAAACAAACATTAAAGCTGAAAGACATTTGGTGTAATTTTTTCCTTAATTAAAGGATCTTAAATGTAACTTTAGTTATTCTTAATCTTTTTTATTGAAATAAATCCTGAAATAATGTATTTATTAAGAACAATTAATGTTGTAAAGAAAATAAAAGCATAATAAAATAAGAGATGTGAAAGAAGAAAAGATAAGTCCTAATTAAATATAAATTGGAATATGGATTAAGATTAAAGATTCAAATTTGAATTTGAATCTTATATTGCAATGGGACTCTAATAAAGGTGAAGTTAAGAATTTTAATTTAAAAAATATTCAAAAGAAAAAATATTATTATTTTATTCCAAAATTAAAAGATAAGAAAAATAAGTAATTATTTAATTGTTAAAATTATTATTTATTTTAAGTAATTATATTAAAAAACATAATTTTCTCTCAAAAACAAGTAAAATATTGTCTCATTATTTTTTAAAAAATAAAATATTCATAATTATCTTAAAAATTAAAAGAAAAAATAAGTAATTATCTTTCAAAAAACACTGCTACTTCTTCATTTCCTAATTTTAAATTAAATAAATAGTTATTTTTTTATTTCAATTCTAATAATAAAACTATAAAATATTAATAATTTGTGTTAAAAATATTTTTTAGGTGCAATTCATCCTTGTTAAAGTCTTTTATAATATGATTAGGTTCAAATTCAAATTCAAATTTAAATTCTTAATCTTAATCTAATCTCAATAGCTATATTAATTAAAAATGTTTTTTCCTTTTTTCCTAAATCTTATCTCACAATATTTTTATTTTTCAAATGTTAATTATTCTTAATAAATTTATAATTCTCAATTTTTTAATTAAAAAACTCATTTTTGTTTTAAAAATATCATAATGTTGCACTTATTGCCAATCAATTATATAACAAAACCATTACTTCTTTATAGATCTTTTGGACTAAGCAAATTGTTTACGGTCAATCTAATATATGACCTCTGGATCGCCTTTGTGTGCTAATTTTTTACCCTTTGAATTAATAAAATACAAAGGCTAACTAAATTCTTTTAGATCGTCTAATCATTAAAATGATTACTATTGATATATCGTACTTGGCCTTCAACTAATTATTACTAAATTAATATTTGTGTGCTAATTTTTTATTACTCAAGTTAATAACATATGACAATTTCGTTGAAAGCCTCAACTCTTCCACCTTTAGCTACAATTTCTGAACAAAAAATGTCTGTGCGCAAGCGAGCGATCCCCCACCCCCTGACCCCCATCTCCTCTCGGCCTCCCTCCCCTTCCCACTGGTCCTGTGACTGCCGGCGACCCCCCTTCCCTCTCCCATTCTCCGCCTCCCCCCAAACCTTCAGATTGCCATCAGCCATTACCATCAGCCTTTAGAAATGTTTCTTCCCTTGCTAACCCACGGCCCTTGCCCCATTCTACTCTCCCGCCACTCCTTCCTATGCCATCAAGCCATCAAATGTGCCTCACAGCATCCCCCAATCCCTATCTAGGGTTCCTGAGTCCCGAAAAAATGGTGCTGGTCGTAGGGGCTCCACCTGGTCGGATATTGTGCGCCACTAGCCTAGTCGGCGGATCGCTCTTATTTCTCCAAATTAACGACGTACCCTCCAAGAGACCATTATTGAGGAGATCTGCATCCCTCTAGAGGAGACGATGCAGAGATCGAAAGCTCTCCATTGCTGCCTTCTGGGTCGCTTGCTGGGCCCAGGAGTTGCTGTCGCCGAGATCATGGAAACCCTTGCTCCGCTCTGGCATCTCCAGGGACCCCTGCAGATCCAGGACATGGGTAATAGCTTCCTCATGTTTCACTTCTCTGACCAACACGATAAATTGCAGGTACTCATCCACAACCCTTGGAAGGTCAAGAACACTCTTCTGCATGTCTCTCAAGCCAAGCCATTTTTCAAGCCTTTCGAAGATCAGGACGCCTCGACGCCTATGTGGATTCAGCTTCCAGGACTTCCATGGGAGCTCTGTAACTCGCAATCCATCCGGAGGCTGGCATCTTCGGTGGGAAATTTTCTTTGTGTGGATGAGAACTCGGCGGTCACTCGCTGCTGTGTTGAGATTGACCTGTCTAAACCTCTGAAGCAATCGATGTGGGTCAGATTACCAGATAACTCTCGTTTCCTTCAGCATATACTTTATGAAAATCTGCCTTTGTTCTGCTTCAGATGCGGGATTGTCGGCCACCTCTTCGAATCTTGCCCGACGATTGGGCGGGAGGACTCAGCGGCTGCTCCCCTGAATCCGAGGGTACTCCTCTATGGCCCCTGGATGCAGGCATCCGGCGGGGGTCGTCGACCCTCACCCGCCAGCAACGGGTATAGAGTTGAGACACCCTCACCTCCGATCGCCGACGGGTCTTCCTCAGGCCGCACTGGCCTCGAGGAGCCAGCTGGGATGCTCACGCCCGTTGAGATGTGTCAGGGACCGTTGGATGCTGCTTGTTACTCTCATCTGCAGACACCTGTCCTTAACACTATTACAGGTCTAAATTCTCTGAGCCATCCGATCATCCCTACCCTTGCTAATCTCTCTCCACGTGCCCCTTCACCCCCACGTGCTCTCTCCCCTCCACGTGCCTCTTCATCCTCACGCATTCCATCACCCCCTTTATCCCCCCAAACCCTAATCCATGTGCCGGTGATGCAGATGGACTCTATCCCGCCCCATACCTCTCCTCCTTACTCTTCTGAAATCAGGCTGTCTACTTCGCTATCTATTCCTGTCTTGCCTACTCAGCGTCCGACGAGAAAGAACTTCCTTCCTGAACCCTACTCCCTCCCCTAACCCTCCTCTGCCCCAACACCTCGTCCTCCTTCTTCTATTGTTGGTTAGGGACAGTCTCATGCCGACATGGTGGACTAGGTGAAAATCAAGCTTTTTCTTCCCTCTAACAATTCTGTTCAGGTGGATTGGTCGGATTCTGGATCGGAGGTGGAGCTGGAAGACATCGACCTTCTGCCACCGCCTGTGCCACGGTCCGAGCGCTCTCAACGGGCGGCCAAGGTTGATATCAACCCTATCATTCATACTCCAAAAAAGAAAACTAAAAGAAATCGAGCAAAACTATCAGGTAAGTCATCTAACGCTGATATGGAGAATGAGAAAAACTGCGATGTAGCTATAATGTCTCACCACCCTCTAGATCCTAATACATGAAACTTCTTTCTTGGAATTGTAGGGGCGCTTTTCGTAGCAAAGTTCGCGACTATCTCTTTAATTTAATTCATAATAAGCATCCTGATGTTGTTTTATTACCTGAGTCTCATGCTCATGATTCCCATTCTGCTGCTGTTGTGCGCCGATTTGGCCCGGCATGGTGCGGTTGCTGGTCCCCCGGCAACGGCACCGCCGGTGGCCTCATCCGGGTGTGGCGTTAGCAGAAGGTGGAAGTCACGCCTATTGTTATCAACCCTCATTTCATTCATGCTGTAGTTTCTAATGAAAATTTTACTTTCTTGCTCACATGTATCTATGCTAGCACTAACTCTCATAGTAGGAAGATTATGTGGATAAATCTTAATCATATCAATATCGAAAATTTTCCTTGGATGTTAGCAGGGGACTTTAATAATATTCTAGCTCAAACTGATAAGCGTGGTGGAAACCCTTATCGTAGCTCCCCCTCCTCATTAGCCCTTCATGACCTCATCCAAATTCAAGGTTTTTTTATCTTCCCCTACCTGGTTCTGGTTATACTTGGTGTAATAATAGAATGGGACCGGCTAGAATCCTTAGTAAATTGGACAGAATCCTCGTTAATCCTAGTTGGCTCCTGCATTTTCCTAATGATTTTGTAACCCCTCTTCCTCGATGTGTCTTTGATCACTCTCCCTTACTCCTCCACACAGCCCAAGCAAACAAAAAGAAGCTTACATTTATATGAACATTTTTTGTTTGAGTACCCACAAGCTAGGAAGATTGTTGAACAGGTTTGGACTAATAGGCACCCTCGGGATTCCCTGACCTCTATTTTGCACCAGATTAAAAAGAAAACTATTAAATGGAACTCCCAGGATCTCGAAAAGCTTGAGGTTAGAGCACATGCTACTCTCTCACAAATCCAATCTCTTGAACATAAGGACGACTCTAGGGGACTTAATAACAATGACTCTTCAATTAAGGGCCTTATATCATAAGCATGCTGCCATCTTAAGATAAATTAGTATCAAGTGGTGGAGCAAATCTCGAGTTAATTGGATAAACAATGGGGATAAAAATACCAAATTCTATCATATGAGTACCACAATTAGGCACAAGCAAAATATGATAAAAACCATTACTAATGACTCCGGTCACACTCTTCAAAATTCTGGAGATATCCTCACTCATTTCATGACTTATTATCAAACCCTCTGGGCCCGATCGCAGCTGCCTTGATCCCTCTGCCTGGCCCTCTCTCCCCTCACTAGATAATGTTTGCCACCATTCACTTTTGGCCCTTGTGACCCCAAGGAAATTAAGGATGTCTTCTAGTCCATGCCCCCTGGCAAGTCTCCGGGGCTTGATGGTTTTACTTTGAAATTCTATAAGCAGTACTGGGACATCTTAGGCAATTGAATCATAACCTCTATTCAAAATTTCTTCAACATCAATATCTTTCCTCATGATTGGGGGAACACTGCCCTTGTTTTCATATCTAAGAAGCCCTCACCCCAAAGGATCAATGACTATAGGCCAATCAGTCTCTGTAACGTTATTTATAGGGCAGTATCCACGATCCTTGCTAACCGGCTCAAACCATTATTGCCAACACTTATTGACACTTGCCAATCAGCCTTCATTTCTGGTCGTTCAATACAAGATAATATTCTGGTCACTCAGGAGGTGGCCCACTCTCTCTCACAAGGTAGGGAAAAATATTTAATGTTCAAAGCTGATATCTCTAAAGCTTTTGATAAAGTCATCTGGAATGCAATTCAACTGGTAATGCATAAAATGAATTTTCCTGACAAGTTTATTTTTTGGGTTATGACATGCATTAAATCGGCTAGGTTCACTTGCCATATTAATAGGGAGCAGTCTCCTTATTTTTCTTCATTCATGGGTATACACCAGGTAGACCCCCTCTTCCTTTATATATTTACTCTCATCTCACAAGTTCTTACTTCCCTTATCCAGGAAGATGTTCGATCCTCCAAGTTCATTCCTTTCAGTTTAGGCAATTTCAGACTTAGTCATCTTTTATTTGCTGATGATTTGCTTATTTGTCTTAGGGCCACTGCTCGCAATGCCATGACCATTTTGAACATTTTAAATATTTATAGTTGTCTTACTAATCAAGTTGTTAATGCTGATAAGCCTGATCTCTTTTTTCCCCATAAGTTCTCTGTTACTAGAAAGCTTAAGATTATGCAGATTCTGGGTATCAAGCAGGGTAAGTTTCCTTTTACTTATCTGGGTGCACCAATTTCGTATAAATATATCTCCCATCGGCAGCGACAGCCTCTTTTGCTCAAGATTTCTCGGAGGCTTGTTGGTTGGCAAGGTAGGTTGCTGAACACTGCAGGTAAAAGTGTCCTTATAAAATCTATTCTGAATTCTATACATGTTCACATTTTGTCATCAGTCTATATTTCTAAAGGGCTTATCTCGTCTCTTGAGAAGTACTCTAGATCTTTTCTTTGGTCTGCTTCCGGGAATAAAACTGGTTTGCATCTTGTTGGGTGGAAAACTGTCCAAGCTCATCAATCCCAGGGGGGTTTAGGTATTCGTAATCTTCATCATATTCGATGTTCTTTGCTTGCTAAGAAGGTCCTCGGTATGTTAAATGGTGCCTAGGACATTTGGACTCAATTGATAAGGAATAAGTATACCTCTTTGCTGCCCTGGAATGAAATTAATTGTGTTAATGTTTCTTGGCCCTGGAAAATGATCTGTCATGTTATGAAGGAAATTCGGGGTGGTCTTTATAAGCATATTACTAATGAAATGTCTACTTCTGTCTTTTGTGATCCATGGATTTTTAATCTACCTCTTTCTCACATGCCAACATTTATTAACATGAATGTACCTCTTGATACTCTTACTGTGAATTGTTTTATCCTGAGAGGTAACTGGAACTTACTAATGTTAAATGAGCACTTTGGTCCATCTCTTGTTGAGGTCATTACTACTATACAATTACCGCATGTTGAGTCTTTCGCCGATGATGATCGGTGGGTCTGGGCTGCTGATCCACATGGTGAAGTTAAGGCCTCCTCGGTCTATTATTCGCTGAGTTACCAACCCAATCCCTCACCGACCTCTGGATGACCTATTTGGAAGCACATATTGTCAATCAGTGCCCCACCAAAAATTAAAACTTTTCTTTGAAAATTATCCCACTCCAAATTGCCCACTCCAAGGGCCGTCCAGGTCACGACCCTCCAGAAAAGTTTCAACCCTAACATCAATACATCTTGCCCTCTGTGTGGAAATGCTGTAGAGACTAACAAACATCTTTTCTTTGATTGCTCTACTGCCCTTGCTCTTTGGTCTTTAATGCAAAATTATACTCATTATCCTTTCTCCCATCTTGACCGCTGGCATTTGGGGGATTAGTTTCTGGAGGGTCGTGACCTGGACGGCCCTTCCGCATCTCGTCTTCAGACCCTTATTGCTTTTTGCTTGTGAGGAATCTGGCTTGCTCGTAATGATCTCGATTTTGCTTCCAAATCGGTAACCATCTCGGCTATGTGGAGATGGGCTCTGGCTGGCTCAACCGAATTTTCCAAGCCCACCTCTTCTGAGGCAACCAACCCCCACGACCCAATTCGGATCCGCTGGAAGACTCCGCTTCCCACTTGGGTGAAAGTAAACTCGGACGGTTCTTTCACCAAACCTGGGGACCGGGGGGAGAGGGTTTTATAATTCGAAATTCTGATGGACTATTTTTTGGCAGGTGCTATTGGATGTAGGGCGGCTTCTGTTCTTGAGACGGAGATGCGGGGCACATTGTGCGGTCTCAGGGGCTGTCGCGATCAAGGACATAGGCATGTTTGGCTGGAGGTCTACTCGGCAATCTTAGAGGTCATTATCAACAGGAGATCTAAATGCCCTTGGCGTTTATGGAGCCTCTACTCTGAAATCAACTTTTTAATTTCCTTTTTTGAAAGTTTTAAATGTACACATTGCTATAGAGAATGTAATTCCGCCGCCAATTTCCTCGCAAATCGGGGACGATTGGCCTTTTTGGAAACTTATTGGACGAGGTCCCCTCCTCCGGAGGTCCTCAATATTATGTATTCGGACATTGCTCAAGGTTATAATAGATAATCAGTTTTCATTAAAAAAAGCTACAATTCAATTATTCAAACTATATTATATTATATTATATGGTTAATTTTTTAAACCCCTCGAACTATAGCATTTTTTGTATATTCCACTATTATATGAACTTACTATAGTGCCCTCTAAACCATATCACCATCTCTACTTTAGTCCATCAGTGTATTTTTAATTTTTTTTTTCATCTTTTTATTTTTTCTATTTATTAAAAGACTAAATTATTCTTCTATCATATCTCCTAATATTTTAAGGTTTAAAAGAATATTAGAAGATACAAGATTATAAAAAGTAAAAAAATGCACGACTTCGTGTGTCGCCGTTACACATGAGGGGGCAGTTGAAAAAATTTTATTGGGAGGTTTAAGTAATTAACCCTATATTATATAATTATATATATATATTATATTTTATTGTATTATAAAATGTTTCACCGCAATTCAATGTAGCCTCTTTAACTGTATAATGTTGCTGCTTGACACATGCAATAAGAGAAATTAACAATATTTAAAAGGAACAAAAAAGGAAAATTATATTTTTAACTGAACAAACAAAATTGTATAGAGGGGTAACAAGACCACAGACATACTCATAGGTTGTTTGGTAATGTAATAATAATAAAAATGTAAATAAATATATTTTTGTGGATATCATTGCTGACTAAGACGAGCTCTTCCACATATTTTATTAACAAAATAGGACATTTATTAATGCTTATATGTAACTAAATAAAAGACACTGCATAGTAAATTAACAAATAGGCATAAATAAAATAAATAATGGAGTTAAGCTATTGCCTATTAAGTGGTCTCTAAATCCAAACTATTGATTTAGTTTGTTAGCATCAATTGAAATGTGACACATTGAAAATTTGTGATTATCCATAAAATTTATGCATAACTATTTTTTTTCCTTACAAGAAGAGTTAGTAATGGCTTTTAGAGGCTGCTTAGATTTGATTTCAACCGTCTAATGAATTTTAGAGGCTTTTTCTCTTCTCACATTTTATTTTATGTTAATTTTAAATTCGATTATTAGTTAAGTTTTGTACTCCCTATTGCCCTGTCGCGCCAATTCTTTTTTATATTTTTTTTATTTTTTTATGGGTCAATTTTGACTTTTTATTTTATTTTATTCAATACAATAGTATTAAATAAACAGTTGTTCACAATGTACGTAACCATATTAAAAAGGAACTTTTATTTATTTTTCTTATAATTCGATTATGTAGGCATATATCAAGATTCCAAACATAATTAAATTGACCTCTTAAATTTGTCAATATAATGAAATGAGTAGTGGCACCTAATCAAAAGGTTTTCTTATATACAAAATATAGATATGAAATATGATGTTATTAAATTAAAATTTTCTATATTCAACAAATTTGTTCGGGAGGAAAAAACTAATGTATATTTTCTTTTAACAGTTTTATGATATTACATATATATTTCAAAATATAAACATTTATATTATATTATATTATAGGGTTAATTTCTTAACCCCTTGAACTATCCAATTTTTTGCATATGCCTCTAATATATCAACTTACTATAGCCCTCTAAATTACAATGTTATCATAACCGGACCAACCATCGAACCGAACGATCAACTGAGTCGTGGTTAGATCGGTTCGATTGGGTTCGATCGGATTGAATCAGATTTTATTAAAATACTATTATTTGTAATAATTTTGAAGATATATATAATAAATATTATATATAAAAAATAGTAACCTATTAAAATTTAAATATTAAAATAAATATATTTATTCAGTCTATTTAAAAATATTAATTGATTATTATTAATTTTTATTTATCATTTAATTCTATTAATAATATGTTAAATTTTTTTAAACAAAAAACCACTCATGTTTTATTTTTATTTTACTTTCTTTTTCCTATCTCTTCCTCTCTCTTCATTAACTTTCTATGTTAAATTTTATTTATCATTTAATGTCATTAAGTTACGAAAAATCGCTCTTTTATCTTTTTCATTCCTTTTCCTCTCTCTTCATTTATTTTAATTCCTTTTTAGTGTATTCCTATCCTGATTTGATTCTGTTGATTCAAATATTTGCTTTCCTTTTGTCTTTTTTTCTTTCCTTTTAG
Source organism: Pontederia crassipes (assembly GCA_030549335.1). NCBI lineage: Eukaryota > Viridiplantae > Streptophyta > Magnoliopsida > Commelinales > Pontederiaceae > Pontederia > Pontederia crassipes. Next base: position 12,292,744 of record JAUKPH010000017.1, read on the forward strand.
TGATATTTGAGTTTTTTTCACTTTTTTCAACTGAACCGGATTCCTACCGATTCGCCGGTTCACCGGTTTATTTTCGGTTCAACCTATTTATTTCCGGTCAAACACCATTTCCGATTTTGGCTTCAAATCGGATCGGACCAAACGCCGGTTCGTGGTTGAACCGGTTGAACTGGCCGGTCCGGTCCGATTTTAATAACATTGCTAAATTATGTCACCATCTCTACTTTAGTTCATTCGTCTACTTTTGTTAATTTTTTTCTTCTTTTTATTTTTTCTATTTATTAAAAGACTAAATTATTCTTCTCTTGTATCATCTAATATTTAAAAGTTTAAGAATATATAATAAAAAAACTTTAAAAAACTAAAAAAACTTTAAAGAAAAACTAAACATATTAAACATATTAAAGAACTTTAAAGAAAAGCTAAACATATTAAAGCACTTTTGTGTGTTGCCGTCGCGCTTGAGGGGGCGTTGAAAAAATTTTGTTGGGAGGTTAGGCAGGGGTCTGTGCCTCATGAACCTCACTCTGCTGATATTGCGTACTCTCACCCCGAGAGTTACGCGTGGTAGCCTGCTCAGGATCGGAAAGATACAGTCGAAAGGTTCCTAAAGTTGCAGCCCCAAGTTTGACGGGAAGGGCGACTTCGAGGACGCTGAGAGCTGGATCGAGGATATTGAGCAGATCTTCCTCGAAATGGACTGCGGTGAGGACCGGAAACTGCTCTACGCCAATCGTAAGCTGAAGGATGAAGTCAGAGAATGGTGGAAGGCCGCTAAGCTGACAACGTTTTTAGGCCAGGATCATGTCTCCTGGGAGGACTTTAAGAAGACCTTCAGAAATAGATTCATCCCTGCCTATGAGAGGGGCAAGAGGCAAAAGGAGTACCTTACGCTGCAGTAGGGCAACTTGACTATTAAGCAGTACCTGACCAAGTTCTTGAACTTGGAAAGGTACTCTACCCTGCAACAGACGTAATTGGATCGCGTGAAGCACTGAGTGGATGGCTTGAAGCCTAGCCTCAGGGAAAGAGTTAAAGGAGGGAACTGTAAGACCCTCCAATTTGCTGAAGAGTTCGTCATATATCTGGAGGAAGACGACCAAGCAAGAGCCCAACAGCAGCACCAGGCACCTGCAAATCAGCTGCAGCACTAGAATCGTAATAGAGATCACAGGCATGGCGGCAGACGTAACAACCATCATCGCAATGACCGGAATAGGGGCAGACCCTATCCCGAGAGGAGGGAACAGCAGAAGGCCTGTGACTTCTGCCATCGATTTCATCCCGGTGAGTGCTACCGAAAAACGGACGCATGTCTGAACTGTGATAAGGTGGGCCACTTCGCCCGAGAGTGTAAGGAATCAAGGCGCGCTACACCACCTCCTCAGCGCCAGGGGTGTTCACGGGTCGGGTTTGACCCGACCCGACCTTGGACCCGACCCCACCCGCCCGATTTTGATCGGGTCGGGTCGGGTCGATCCTCTTTGGGAGGATAGATCCGATCCAACCCGACCCGGTTCGGGTCGGGTCGGGTCGGATCGGGTGGTCGGGTTACCCGACCACCATTTTTTTATTTTTTTTATTTTTTTCTTACCTTTTTTCTATTATTTAATATAAAAAATATAATATAATATTTATTTTAAAAGTATAAAATAATTTTTTATGCATTTATATAATATTTTACAATTTAAAATATTTTATTTTAATATTTTATTTAATTTTTAGTACAAAATATAAGCTGAAAAATTAAAAAAATATAAAAAGGTCGGGACTTTCGGGTCGGGTCGGGTCAAGTCGGGTCGGAAAATTCTGACTCGTACCCGACCCGAGCTGGGGTCGGGTTGAGGTCGGGTTGGGTCGGGTCCGACCCGACCACGGATCCGACCCGACCCAAATTGGTTTGGGTCGGATCGGGTCATCGGGTTCGCGGGTCGACCCGACCCGTTGAACACCCCTACTCAATGCAATGATGGGTCACCGAAGATGGTGCAAGGCCGAGTCTACAACGTGTGGCCTACTGACGAGCAAAGAGCAAATGACACCATATAAGGTACACTTAAAATTGACGGCATTCATGCTAACATAATATTTGATTCAGGAGCTACACACTCCTTTATTTCGGAGCAATTTGCTCTACTATTGAGTATGAAGCCACAAGCAACAGGATTCTCACTCGACATCTGATGCGTTGAAATGATGTAGCAAAATAAAATCTCTAGCAAGTGCACTAATCGCTCAAGTAATATAGTAATATGAGTAAGAGTGTCGAACCCACGAGGAATATTATTAATTCAATATCTGGATTTATAAATTAATAAGAGAGGAAAAATATGGATTTTTGGAAAGAGGTTTTATGAAATAAAATAAAGAAAATAAGATAAAGATAAGATAATGGTGTTGAAGTTAGGCCTTAGGATGAAAATAGATCAGGATAAATATTTGAACCGTAAAAGATAAATTTAATCTTTAAAGATGGATTAGAAATTTTCCCAAGTTATTAATTTACAAGATTAACATCACAGAGTCCACAAACTGGTAATTCTACTATTTAATCCGGTAAATCAAACTATCTTAAATTTAATCAAACCTAAAGTCTCACAAACTAGTATTCGTCAGATAAGATTAAAATTAAGATGCATTAATATGAAAATCCTAGACTATTAATCACTCCATAAACTGGTATAGATTAATTGACCACATCTCCACACACTAGTTATCAAATTTATGTCAATTATTAATTTCACATAAAATCAATTAATTTAATTAATAAATTTTGAAATTACATAGTCCACAAACTGGTAATTACTCAACTCAGAAATCCAAATAATTAAATCAAAAGCACTAAGCACAATTAACTAATTGATCAAAAAGATTAAAATAAATAATATAGGGTCCAAATAATTTTCTTTCAATAATAATCTCCTAACATGAAAAAAAATAAAAATATGGAGTTCATCCTAGAAATTCTGGAGAGATAATAACAAAATAATAATAATTAGAAGAATTACACCCAAATAGATAAAAGTCGAAGCTTCGGATCACGGGCAGACAGTCGGGCAGCCCCTCGGACTTGATCAGGGTCGCGATCAACTTCCAGCCGTCGCACCTCTCTCCTCTTGGTCGTAGCCTGCAGACCCACGACTCGTCGTGAAAGAAAACCTGAACTTCAGAGCACACTTTGGGACGATGGTTTCCTCACGTATTTATAGAGTGCGAACGGCCTTCAATTTGATCCTGGCCGTAACATCGTACGGTTGGCTTTAAAATTATGAGATAAAGTCGGCCAAAAATGATAATTCTTCTAACTATTACGCCCAAAAGATAAATCCTTTTATCTTTACCCCTTTGAATCTCGGCCAAAATGAAGAGTCCTTATCATTACCCCTTCCAAATCTCGGCCGTAAGGAAGGCTCTTTTATCTTTACTCCCTTTGAATCTCGGCCGTAATAAAGAATTTAATCTTGTTATGCCCAAAAGATAAAATCATTTAATTGTTACCCCTTTTGAATTTCGGCCAAAACGTCTTGGGGGTAAAGCCAAATCTCGGCCGTAAGAAATAAATTCTTTATCCTAATCTCGGCCGTAATGATAAATTTTTCGAAATTTCGGCCGATACGGCACAATCTATCTAAATCTCGATTTTTCCTGCAAAATAATTATCAAAATTTAGTTAATCCATCCACAATTAAAATATTCAGAGAATTAATAATTAAAATTGATAAATCCGGAATTACGATTAAAAGTGACTAAAAATAATGCATGCCATGATCAAATTATATAATTATTAATTAAAATAATAATCTAAAATATGTTGTATTTTGCATTCATCAAACTCCCCCAAGCTTAAAGTCTTGCTTGTCCTCAAGCAAAAATTCAAGGCAAGGCTTAAGAAAGTTCCATCATAGCCGCCATATTGTCAACTGATTAATTTTCTCACACAATTCTTCTGCACACTTGTTACTCAGTATCTCACCATTTTTCATGCACTTAGCTTCATATAGCTTCTGAATGCTACACAAATTTAAACAATCTCAAATTCAGCCTTGTAGAAAAATAAATTGTCTGTCAAATAATAGCATTAATATTGAACACATAAGTACGAATTGAGCTTAAAACTTTTTCTTTTTCTTTTTCTTTTCATTTTTATTTTCAATCATTTTAAAAGTTCTAATATTTAAGCATGATTGCACAAGGAAGTCCATGTAGCGGGCTTTGGACTGATGACTCCCAGACCAGATGGTCTTAGGGCACCAGGTGATAAAGCACCCCTCAAGTTTACTTGCCCGAACAACCAAGGTTTTGAATGAAGAGTTCGAACTTAGCCATGATTCAGTACTCCTGTGCTTCTTCATATTCCACAAGATGGTCCATGTAGCAGGTTTTCGATCGACGGATCCCAGAGCAGTTGCCCTTAGGTCGCCAGGCATGAACCCCTACGGATCTAATTACTCGAATACATCTTGGTTTCGAATAACACTTTTGTACCTACACATAACTTTATTCATCATTTTTTTTATTTGTTGGGGTTTAACTAACCTTTTTTTTTATAAGCTCAAAAAGTACTTGATATGGTCAATAAGAATGCTACTACTAATCAAGACTTAAAAGAAATTAATAAAAAGACATGAATATGATTTTGTCGTCTAGTCATTCATAATTCTATTTAGTATGGCACACAGTCTATAAGTTTGATACTGAAGTAGCAAGTGATAGGAAAGAAAAGTATTCAAATTTCATCAATTAATGACATGTCTTTGAACTTCTACTAAAAGATAATTAAAACAATAAGACAAGAGTTTGTAAGATGGTAGCAAAAATAAATTCATGCAATGGTATTTTTTAAAAAAATTTCAAAAATTTCAAATTTTTGGATTTTTTTACAAATAGATGCAAACATAAGCAAATAAAAAGAAAGAAACATGAAATGCATGAAATGCAAACTCCCCCAAGCTTGAACCAGACACTGTCCTCAGTGTTAGGCCAACAAAGAAAAGAGTAAAGATAATATGGAAAAACTAAAGAAATGAAAATAAAGAAAAGGGAAAAGATACAACCGGATTTATTTTCGGTGGAGAGATGCTCGGCCGATAATTCTTGTGGTGTCAGTGTTATGAACTTCATGGCCGCAAATGGTGTCGGTGAGAGGAGATCTCGGCCGATAATTGATGGATCTCGACCGATAATGGAGAGTCTCGGCCGTAAAAGTTTGGCCGCAAAATTTTGTTGATGAAGATCTCAGCCGTGCAATCTCGGCCGTAAGAGCTAGTTGATGAAGAACCTCGGCCGTAGTTGATGAAGCTCGGTCGTAACATAGAGCGTGGTGTGAGGATCGGCCGTAAGGAATGGGTGGTGGCGCTGGTGTTCGGCGCTCGTCCGGGCGTAAGGAGTCAGCTCCGGTGGAAGCTCGGCCGTAAGGAACAGGTGGAACCGGCGATGAGACTTCGGCCGTAAGGAGTTGGCTCGGTGTGGAAGCTCGGCCGTAAGGGAGCTGAGGTTAGGTCGGTGAGGCTTCGGCTGTAAGGGCTTTTGGGCGAGAGGCATTGAAACTTCGGCCGTAATATGTCTCGGCCGTAAGGAAGAGCTTTGGAACTTCGGCCGTAAGGGTGTGGTGCTTGATCTGCAAGGATGTGAAAGGGGTAAAGAATTTAAAGGAAACTTTAGGCGTAAACTTACCTTTCCCACGTTATGCGCGCAGTGAAGGGTCACAACAAATTCAAGGAGCGCAGCGATCGGCCGATTCCAAGGTGATTTTTCCTCTCGCCTTGTCATGTCCGAGATGAACCCGACGTGTTAATTCATGCATCGCTCGGTCCACGTATCCGAAGAAATGATTAGTCGAGTTCCTCTCCGTGCACAAAAAGAAATATCGATTAGATGACTCCTTAAACTATTAATTAAAATGCCAAACAACTAACTAATTAAATAAAAATAATAAAAAAATTAACTTATTTAAAAAAATATAGAGAATTGGTTGTGATTAAATATTCAATTCGTCACTGCAACAACCAAGTGTCAGAAAAAAAATTAAATAAAATAAAAAATTAATATCTGATCAGAATGTGTGACATATAAATTTATCCAAAGGATTAACTTAGTTGTGATTAGATTTTCACTCAAGTCCTGCAACAACTAATTTTCAGTAAGAGAGATAAAAGAATAAAATACAAATATATACAAGAAAAAAGAAATACAGATAATAGGTCACGAAGAAATAAGATTTAAATTGATAAACATAAAAAGTCTTTCGGCTATTATCGAAAATTCATTAGGTCATCAAAATTAATGTCCGAGAGAAATTAACCTAATTACTGCCACCAAAATTCACAGAAAATTTATCAAATAAGGGAAACATCAAAACTCAAAAACCAATTCAAATGCCAAACATTAATATCGACCGAAAGTAAATCACATAGATGGTCGTAAAAATCAAGCACTCGTTCGGCCGTAAAACTTGGAAGAATTAACGATGATGTAACAAACGGCACAAAACGAATCAGAACTAATTTGCGGCCGTAAAGTTAATAATCAGACATTAGCAAAAATTATTTTCAGAGGGGAAATAAGATTGATCGGCCACAGTACAGAAATAGATTTACGGCCGAAATTAGAGTAGTAGGACATAAAATAATCTGATTTGGCCGTAAAAACCATGAAACAGTGTCGAAGGGATCAACGTGAATAGGTATGCATCGTAAAACTTGTTAGATTACGATCGAGATAGCATTAAATTAAAATTCTGAACCAAATTACGAATTCATCAAAGTCAGCCGCAAACACTTCTCGGCCGCAAAATTGAATAATTAATCAATCCGTGCGCAAGGGAAATAAATCAATTCAATGACATGGGTAAAGAGAATCTCGACTGTAAAATTCAGATAAAGATTGCTATTAATGCCGAAGTGAGTTAGAAGATTAGAATGTTACGGTCGAAATGAAATCGACACGATTCAATTGGCCGTAAAACAAAAAGCTATCCAGGTCTCGGTCGAAACATAACTTGTATCAGCAATTGAAATACGAATCCAACTGTTAAGGCGACAAATAAAAATTACGGCTGAGATTATTAAGAGATCAATTCTCGGCCGAGATGAAAATTCAAGCCGTAGAAGGAATAATAATACGAAATCATGCGCTTAATCCATCCAATATGAAAGAGAATTAAATCATCATTAATAAAGTCAAATTTCGGCCGTAAACAAAATGAAGAAAACAATTCTCGACCGTTAATCAATATTGAAAATAAGAGAGAAATCAATTTGATCATAAAGAGAATCTCGACCGTAAAGATAAAAATTATCAATTAAGCCGAAACGAGGTCACATCAATCAGAAATATATTACGGTCGAGATGAAGTCAACACGATTGGCCGTAAAGCAAAATAGGATTTCGGCCGAAATAAAATCTAATGAAACTTATTCTTATGTTGACAGAAGAATTGTTACGGCCGAGAAGGAGTAAAATTCATGTCGGATGATCCATTACGGCCTAGAAAGAATAAACCACTTCGGCCAAAACAAAGTCAAATCGATATGAAAAGTTCAAACAATTAAAACGTTACGGCCGAGAATGAAAGTCGAAACTGATTCGAATAGGGCGTAAAAAATTTAAACCATAGATAAAGCGGGTGAAACAAGGTCAAATCAATATCCATTACTCATGGCGTAAAATAACGTTCGGATAAAAACATTACGGCCATAAAATAGAACATTAGAACTCAGAATCGATATTGTAAGGCCGTAATCGGTAAAGCCGAGAAAATAAATCAAAGTCGTAAAACCATAAGTGGACAGAATCCGGAAAATCCAATCGGCATCGGATTTTAAATCGAAAGTCGACAAATTTAAAAATGTTGTGACCTTTATCTGCAAAAGAAAAAATTAGATTATTCACAGAAATAAAAATAATTAAAACAAATAGTACATATTTACAGAGAATTTATTTATAGAAATTTATTTACATCTCCTAATAATTCATAAAAATCAGAAATTAATTAATAAAATATTCCCCGGTAACGGCGCCAAAAACTTGATGCGTTGAAATGATGTAGCAAAATAAAATCGCTAGCTAGTGCACTAGTCGCTCAAGTAATATAGTAATAGGAGTAAGAGTGTCGAACCCACGAGGAATATTATTAATTCAATATCTGGATTTATAAATTAATAAGAGAGGAAAAACATGGATTTTTGGAAAGAGGTTTTATGAAATAAAATAAAGAAAATAAGATAAAGATAAGACAATGGTGTTGAAGTTAGGCCTTAGGATGAAAATAGATCAGGATAAATATTTGAACCGTAAAAGATAAATTTAATCTTTAAAGATGGATTAGAAATTTTCCCAAGTTATTAATTTACAAGATTAACATCACAGAGTCCACAAACTGGTAATTCTACTATTTAATCCGGTAAATCAAACTATCTTAAATTTAATCAAACCTAAAGTCCCACAAACTAGAATTCGTCAGATAAGATTAAAATTAAGATGCATTAATATGAAAATCCTAGACTATTAATCACTCCACAAACTGTTATAGATTAATAGACCACATAAACTTGATTCTCCACACACTAGTTATCAAATTTATGTCAATTATTAATTTCACATAAAATCAATTAATTTAATTAATTAATTCTGAAATTAAATAGTCCACAAACTGGTAATTACTCAACTCAGAAATTCAAATAATTAAATCAAAATCACTAAGTAACTAATTGATCAGAAAAGATTAAAATAAATAATATAAGGTCCAAATAGTTTCCTTTCAATAATAATCTCCTAACATGAAATGAATAAAAATATGGAGTTCATCCTAGAAATTCTGGAGAGATAATAACAAAATAATAATAATTAGAAGAATTACACCCAAATAGATAAAAGTCGAAGCTTCGGATCACGGGCAGACAGTCGGGCAGCCCCTCGGACTTGATCAGGGTCGCGATCAACTTCCAGCCGTCGCACCTCTCTCCTCTTGGTCGTAGCCTGCAGACCCACGACTCATCGTGAAAGAAAACCTGAACTTCAGAGCACACTTTGGGACGATGGTTTCCTCACGTATTTATAGGGTGCGAACGGCCTTCAATTTGATCCCGGCCGTAACATCGTACGGTTGGCTTTAAAATTATGAGATAAAGTCGGCCAAAAATGATAATTCTTCTAACTATTACGCCCAAAAATAAATCCTTTTATCTTCACCCCTTTGAATCTCGACCAAAATGAAGAGTCCTTATCATTACCCCCTCCAAATCTCGGCCGTAAGGAAGGCTCTTTTATCTTTACTCCCTTCGAATCTCGGCCGTAATAAAGAATTTAATCTTGTTACGCCCAAAAGATAAAATCATTTAATTGTTACCCCTTTTGAATTTCGGCCAAAACGTCTTGGGGGTAAAGCCAAATCTCGGCCGTAAGAAATAAATTCTTTATCCAAATCTCGGCCGTAATGATAAATTCTTCGAAATTTCGGCCGATACGGCACAATCTATCTAAATCTCGATTTTTCCTGCAAAATAATTATCAAAATTTAGTTAATCCATTCACAATTAAAATATTCAGAGAATTAATAATTAAAATTGATAAATCCGGAATTACGATTAAAAGTGACTAAAAATAATGCATGCCATGATCAAATTACAAAATTATTAATTAAAATAATAATCTAAAATATGTGGTATTTTGCATGCATCAACATCGGCACACCTTTGAGGTCCATTGTCACCTAGAAGTACATACCTCAGGTGTCAGTCGAAGTGGACGACAAGAACTTCTCGGCGGATCTTATCGTCAAGAGATTACGACGTGGTGTTGGGCATGGACTGGTTGTCCTACCACGACGCCTGTCTACACTGCCGAGCAAAGAAGATCATGATCGGAGTACCAGGAGGAACTCAGACTGTTGTCAGAGGCGTGCCACTAAAGCTGGGTAAGGTCCTAATATCAGCTATCAAAGCCCAAAAGCTACTGAAGAAAGGATGCCGAGGATTCTTGGCAAGCGTAGTTAAAACGGACCGGGCTGAGATAGATCGAGATAGCATCGAGGTAGTGAAAGAATTTTCGGACATTTTTTCGGATGATGTTTCGGGACTATCACCATGACGGGAGATCGACTTCCGCATCGACTTGGTGCCGGGTACTACACCTATATCGAAGGCACCATATAGAATGGCTCCAGCAGAAATGCTGGAATTGAAGACCCAAATCCAAGAGTTGTTGGATAAGAAATTCATTCGACCGAGTGTCTCCCCATGGGGCGCTCCGGTACTGTTCGTGAAGAAGAATGATGGATCTATGCGACTGTGCATAGACTATCAGATGTTGAACAAGGACACAATAAAGAACAAGTACCCACTACTGAGGATTGATGACCTGTTCGACCAATTGTCTTCGGCAAAGGTATTCTCGAAGATCGACTTGCGAAGTGCATACCATCAGCTTAGGATAGTTGATGATGATGTGCCGAAGATAGCATTCAGGACAAGATATGACCACTATGAGTTTTTGGTGATGCCATTTGGGCTGACCAATGTCCCGGCAGCCTTTATGGATTTGATGAACCGGGTGTTCAGGTCATATATGGACAAGTTCATGATTATCTTCGTCGACGATATCTAGATTTATTCATCGAGTCTAGAGGAACATGAGGAGCATCTACGAGTCATGCTGCAGACTCTCCAAGAGCACAAGCTGTATGCCAAATTTTTGAAGTGCGAATTTTGGCTAGAAGAAAAAATGTTCCTTGGACATATCATCAGCAAGGATGGGATATCAATGGATCCTGCTAAAGTGGAAGCAGTTTCTAACTGGGAGCAACCAAAGAATGTATCAGAGATTAGGAGCTTCCTCGGACTGGCAGAATACTACCGGAGATTTATACGAGATTTCTTCAAGATCGCGTCACCACTAACGAATCTCACAAAGAAATGCGTCAAATATGAGTGGTCACGGAAGTGTGAAGACAGCTTCCAGCAATTGAAGAAAAGATTGACGACGACGCCTATTCTGTCCATACCTTCAGGCCAAGGAGGTTATGTGGTATATAGCGACGCATGTGGCATCGGCTTGGGGTGCATCTTTGACATGTATTGGGTCAACTATTTATTTGTTAAGTTCCACCATCAAAGATATTGTGTATTTACAATATCTTCAATGTTTCTATGTTCAATGATATTGATCAAATCCTTTGTAGACAAGCTCATCAATCAACAAGTCATCAACAAATATTTTTGTCTATGTCCATCTCTGGGCAACTGGTTCAAGATTAAAGGAGTTCAAAGGAGTTGTGAGAAAGCTTCTCGAAAGATTATTGGAGTGATGCATCATCTGATCATCTATCGAGAACTTTAATTGGGTGTTCATCAATCACGAGATGTTGTTGGATGTATAGCGAATGAGCGATTAGAGGGGGACACCTTTCTGATCCTCGGTCACGAACTCGAATTGACATTTCATCATTGTAAATCAATTAGAGAGGGAAATTCTTATTCACAAAACTCATTGTTGCTCGCACTCTGACACTCATTCTTAGGAATGATAGTGATCAAATTTGACTTATAGGCACGTAATAATCTATGATTATTCTGTCGCTCCCTTTATCCAATGTGTCATCTTTTTTTGCTTGTCACGATAGACTCATATAATTGTCGAAGTACTACCCATTGTTCTTGTTATCCATAAACTTTGTCCAATATTTGGGAATTTCCTTGCAATTAGTTTTTCACTCATAACATTGGTACTTATATTTATGGGAACTTTGTATAAAATTAACCATGGTAACAAGACTAGATGAAAGAATTAATTCTTTTATGGAATTTTAAATATGCACATTAGGAAAATGTTATAGACAAAGAATATGATATATGCAGGATTATTGTGAAATATCAAGAAAAATAAAAGGAGATCACAATAGTGAATTTACAAGGACACATTACTTATAAAAAAAAGAATGAAGGAAAGTTATGTCCATGATACATAATACCATATGAGATTTTGACATGTATTGGGTCAACTGTTTATTTGTTAAGTTCCACCATCAAAGATATTGTGTATTTACAATATCTTCAATGTTCAATGATATTGATCAAATCCTTTGTAGACAAGCTCATCAATCAACAAGTCATCAACAAAAGTTTTTGTCTATGTCCATCTCTGGGCAACTGGTTCAAGATCTTTTTCCTTTTCTTATCTAAAGTATCTAAATTGCAATGAGTCACTTGATGTTATAACTATGATGACCAGGAATATACTAAGTAAGATTCCTAAATCATTGTATGTATCCTTGGGCTAATATTCAGTTAGAAGTCCAACAACTGCATATATCAAAGCTCAAATCATAAGAATGATCAATGTCAAATCATGTAAAATATTCTAAACAAACATCCAAAAGCTTCTTGTTGGTTTTTTCGACATACTTGTTGACACAAAAAAAATATTTTACTTTTCAATATGCCATCAGCAAGTGAAATAGAGATCTTCCTTGCTATTTCACCTAGCCCTTCATTGGTTGACAAACTCTTGTTATTATGTCCACGTGAAATGGATGCTAACTCATATAGGTTAATGCAATAATCAAATTTTCTTATCTTTATTGAGATATGATATTTTTGTGTGCTATGCCTTAAAGCAAAAACCAAAGAGAGTAGAACATCAACAGAGAGCCAAAGAGAGCAGAACATCAACAGAGAATAATACATACAATTACCATCCGCTCATATAGAATCAAAGATTCATCATCAATAAATTGCAAACTAGCCTTCTGCACATAAAGATTAACTCAATCTATTCGAGTATAAGAGAATTTGTCTTGAGAAGAAAAATATAATATAAATTATAAGAGTCAAGGAAAATGAACTTCATAAATGAATATTTCCTTTAGTATTTGTGTTATAGGAAAAAAAAAGAAATTATTCAAGTAAAGAGAAATTTGGGAGTGAGAATGACCAAATAAGAAGGAAGTATTCATTCTTATCCTTCACAACATATATCTAAATTTTGGGGACGAAATTTTTTTAAGGAGAAGAGAATTGTCACGGACGTGCTGCACAAATATCATTTTAACATAATCTTACTTTTAATTAGCATTTTAAGTAAATTTAAATGCTTATATAGTCATGGTTGCATGTAGCAACTAACCTTTGGATTAAAGCATAATCATAATTAAATTATCGATAAGCGTTATAAAGATATTATATAAGATTATTAGGAATAAATTATAATATTTGTAAATATTATAATAAAAATATTTAATTATGATTAAATAATGTTAATTAGAAGTTTAACACTAATTTTTAACCAAATAATATGATTGAACCTCCATTTTAACCAATAGGGTTTCAAGCAGCTGAAGCAGGCAGCTCACCAGCTGCTTAGAAAATGATTTTGCCAAATCGTCATTTGACGTGTTAAAATTCTGGAAATAATATATAAATCATTTATTCGTATTATCTGCAAGCTGAAAAATTTCCAAGACCAGATCAGTTGCCGAACAGCCTGAAGAAATTCGACAAGTTTGCTGAGTTAGGGTGAATATGCGGATCCGAAATTGACCTACAACTTCATAAGATCATATCTTTGTGAATAGTTCTTCGTAAATCTTGAAAATTTGCATGATTCATCCTCCCGATGCTAGCTTTCCATGACCACAAGAATCATATAAAAATGACTTCGGTAGAGAACGTTATGAACCAAGAACCATAGGTCGCTCACTCAGTCCCGAGTCAGAGACAGATTCGCCTTGTAGATTAGGGTAAATAGAATTAGGGTTTGAAATTTATACGTGTTAAATTATACTTCACAAGGGTTTGTTGAGAAGTGGAAGCATCCAATTTGGATGTGTAGAGGCGGAGAAATAAATTTTTCATTTCATAGCGAGTCTTCTGTCAGATTCTAGGACATTGACAGATTGCGATCCGAATTAACTATTTTTGTTATAAGTCTATATAGCGAGTTAAATTCTCTAATTTTTATGACAAAATAATAATGAAGTCTAGTTTTCAAAAAAATTATGCCATAGTTAAATGGACAAGTATGAAGAAATATATAAACCAATATTTCAGTGACACACAGTCTGTCAAGGCACAAACCCTAGGTCAGATTGCTTGGGATGTCCTAACATACTCACTTGGAATTTGATAATGATATTTGGGGATTTGAAACCTTAGTATGTCTAGTTTCTAATTAATCCAGAATTATAAGATTTGCTCATGTGTTTAAGAAGTTATGAATTATTGATTGACGGACACTCAATCTGAAACCCTGAAACAGTACCTAGTTAAGCTTTGGAGAATTAAAAAGTTTCAAGTGTGGAATAGCTTATAAATATAAATGTCTGAAATTAGAAATTGGTATTAGATGAGGTTATATGAATTTTAGGGTGCATAAGTATTCATACATCATGAGCATGCATTGCATATTACCTTACTAGTGATTGGGAAGTAAGAAGACATTATTGTTTGTAGGAAAACCTCAAGTTGCAAGTGAAAGGAAGGAAATCTAATAAACCTCCTTGAAGTGATAAAGTACAAGGTGAGTGGGTAAATTTACAACATAGCAAAATGTTATATGTTAGTTCTTTTATTTATGATATTATTCCAAGCAAGGATTATTGGTATTATTATTATTATTGAAACATATCTTGAACTATGAAAAGTATTTATGATATGTTTCAATGATTTTATATATGGAACAACCTTTTACATGAAAATGTTTTCAAGGAACAATGCTTGTGAAGTTAAAATAAGTTTTATTTGATAATGATATGAGATTATGATATGTGTATTTTGATATTGTTAAACTCCGTGTGTTCATTAGGCATGCTTTTGGAAAAGGTCTTTGGGACCGCATTCGATATACATGAAGTCTTTGGGGCGTATATCGGGTGTCTTTGCCCTTTGAGGGCTGTTCTGCGTGCACGTATTGACCCATGATCGCTCTGCGTATCTGAGAATCATGATTGGGTGGCACACAATCATGATTGGGATACGTATTGACCCATGATTTGCTCTGCGTATCTGAGATTTTTGATTGTGAAGCTCTGCTTAACTGTATGACACACAATCATGGAGGGATACGTATTGACCCATGATTTGCTCTGCGTATCTGATACTCTTGATTATGAAGTTCTGCTTAACTGTATGACACATGATCATAGGGGGATACGTATTGACCCATGATGAGTATGTGCAATGACACATGTGTGGAGTTTAACTATGAATATGATGATATTTTGAATAATTTGTATTTATGTAAAAGTTCATATGATTTGAAAAGTTATGTGAAATGAGTTATGCTTTAAATGTTTTCTCATTTGAAAGAATTATGGTTATTTAAATGTTATATGCACACGTATTGTTCCCCTATGTTGTACATTTATTCCACTCACTGAGTAAACGATTGTTGCTCACATTACACTTGTTGAATTTTTTTAGATAATTATAAGTTCTTGAGTTGAGTCAACTCGAAGCTTGCATTTGATGCATATAGAAGAGGTCGAGCCGTTGGAGCACTTTTATTTTTTCTCCACTTTCATTTTTAAAAAAGCATGCATGTAATAGATAAATTCGAGAGTTGTACTAGAGTTTATCAGATTCTTTGTAAGGTTGTATAAAACTTGATTCTGTGGGGTGTTATATGTGAGGTGGTTAGTGAAAAAAATTATAATGATAATATGTGGATGATATATCTTATAATTGTTTATTTGATCGTGATGAATATATATGCATCTTTTGTATGTGTGGGCTAATAACACAAGGAAGTAAGGGAGAGAGGTTTTGCTGATTTTATTTTTGAAATTACTAAACATAATTAAGGAAGGTAATAGTTGGAATTACAACTTAGTCACAGAGTGGGGTGTGACACCAGTAGTGATGGTGTACGAATTATGGCATACCTCGGCATGCAACCCGAATTGATGATGAAGATTGGAAAGGCACAACAGAATGACAATGAGTAAGACCACCTACTCAGGTTGTGCGAAAAGATTCTTGCCGACTTTACGGTCTCGGATGGAGTCGTCAGATACAGGGGACGTTTGTGGGTCCCTGACCATGATGGATTAAGAAGACAGGTGCTTGATGAATGCCACAAATCGAAATTTGCCATTCATTCCGGAAGCACGAAAATGCGTAAGGATTTGCAACGGACCTTCTGGTGGAACAATATGAAGAAGAACATAGCAGAGTACGTTGCAAACTGCATAGTATGCCAGCAAGTGAAGGTTTAGCATCAAAGGCCATATGGAGTACTACAGGAACTTGGAATCCCACAATGGAAGTGAGAAAAGATAACGATGGACTTTGTTACAGGGCTTCCAAGAACACAGCAGAGCCACGATGCGATATGGGTAGTGGTGGACCGATTTAGCAAAGCGGCTCACTTCATTCCCATCAAATAGAAGCAGTCCGTCGAAAGCCTGATGGACATTCGTATTAAGGAGGTTATCCGACTACATGGAGTGCCAGTCTCCATTGTGTCGGATAGATATCCACGATTTATGACGAGCGGATCATCCAGAGTGCCTTTGGAACGAAATTAAATTTCAGCACATCGTTTCATCCTCAGACAGACGGACAGTCTGAGCGCACCATACAGACATTGGAAGATATGCTCCGAGCATGTACTTTGGACTGAAGTGGCAGTTGGGACACTCACCTCCCACTGATTGAGTTCGCATATAATAACAGCCACCACTCTAGTATTGGGATGGCACCCTTTGCTGCCATGTATGGAAGACTATGCCGCTCCCTTATCTGTTGGAGTGAGGTAGGAGGACGACAGTTCTTGTCAGAGAAAATGTTGAAGCAAACCATGGAGGATGCTGAAAAGGTTCGTCTCATTAGAGAAAGATTGAAAGCAGAATTCACCAGAGAGAAGACTTATGATGGCAAGAAACGAAGAGAACAGATCTTCAAGATTGGAGATCGTATGATGCTGAAAGTCTCCCCGATGAAGGGAGTAATGAGATTCAGCAAGAAGGGCAAGTTGAGCCCTAGGTATGTTGGTCCATTTGAGATACTTGCATCAATTGAAGATGCAGCCTGCAGATTGGCGCTACCGCCATCATATGGGCATGTGCATAATGTCTTCCACATGTCGATGTTGCGCAAGTATCAGCATGATGATGCTAATATAGTGAATATGGAAGAACCAAACTTGAATGTAGACTTGACATACACAGAATAGCCTATAGAGATATTGAAGTACCAGACTAAGCATCTGAAGAATAAGATGGTACCTATGGTGAAAGTGACATCGACACATCATAGAGATGAAGGTGCTACATGGGAATTAGAAGATGAAATGAGGAAGAATTTTCCAGAATTGTTTAAATAGATTGATGTAATTTCCCTTAAGCAAATTCGATGATGAATTTATTTTTAAGGAGGTTATGATGTAACAACCCAAATTTTCGTTAAATAAATTTCATTTATTTATAATTTCTGAAAAATCATTATCTAATATTGGGGAATTATTTAATTCCAAAATTTAAAGGAAATTGGGATAGATGGATAGAAAGATAAGAAGGAATATGAGAGGGATTGGATTTAATTAGGTTGTTATTAATTAATCTCAGATTTAATTAAATCTGAGAAATTATGATGTGATTAATTATGGATGGATGGCCAAGATTGATTCTAAAAGAGTCTAAGGCCTAATAGAATTGATGGCTCAAGTCTGCACCTATAAATAGGCATTAAAGGGTGGCTGAAAACCCCTTTCTCTGTCAAACAGAATTCTGCCCACGAGCCCTCTTTTTTCTCTCATTTGCACGCAAACCGAGACACCTCCGAAAATGTGTGGCGGTTGGTTTCGAAGCCTGCACATAGGAGAAGAAGTTTCAGATGATGGCTGCGAGTTTCGGAGCGAGGACAGAGAGTACTCGCCGACCAAAGTTCGGCGTTCGTGCAGATTGTCAGAGGAGGGACTCCAGTTGGGTTTTCAACCAACTTTAGGTACGTAGGGAAATCCCTATGTCGTTGGTTTTCCGCGACATGGAACCCTATTCCCTTCTCCTTCGTATTGTGATTCCATGAATATAGCATATGCATAGTTTGGACATTATATGGCATAGTTATTGTGGTCAGAAAGTCGCGTCGGAACGCACTTTTTCGACAACGGTAGAACCCGGCCCGGGTTCTGCTGTGCTCGGCCCGGATTTGGTCGAATCCGGACCGAATTGGATTCAGAATCAGATCGGGTTGTCCAACCCGGCCGAGTTTCTGTTGACCCGACCCGGGTTCTGGCTTCGGTTCGAATCGAGTCGCGGCGCGATTGTTTTGGACGTGAACCGGCCGACCCGGCCCGGGTTCACTATACACCCGGCCCGGGTTTGCCCTGGCCGAGGTGATATGAGGCATTTCCAAACACGGCCTGGTTTCACCCGACGCGGGCCGAGTTCTGGGGACAGAAAATATAAATTGTGATATTTTAATATAAATAATTGAATAATTACTATAATTATTCCTAAATTATATTGTTAGCAAATATGACCTCATCAAACTTTGATTGGATTTGATTTGAGATTATCTTCTTTGTTACCATGTCAGATTCTATTATTCATCATATTATTGATCAAGTAGTTTTTTCCTAATTGGTCCTTGTCTAATCTAAAGTAAATTGTTAAAGATAGGGCCTTATGTTAAACAAGATAAAAGATGAAAACTGCTGGGTCTCCATGTTCTCCGATTGTCTCTAAGTCTCCTGGGCCATTATTGTTATCGTATTGTATGGGGCAGATAGTGTACTTAGAGGTTTGAGACGTCATCCTTTAGGGAAGTTATGACTGTCCTATGATGGCCGTGGTCCTCTGCCATCACGAACTTGTTGTTAGCGCTACTATTAGAGGGCGGCTTGCTATGGTTTGATCTCCCACTGACCTACATGAAAGAGACATGGAGTTTCCCATAATTGGTTGACCGCTCTCTAATTGAATTAAATTGAAAATTGAATAACATTGAACTAGATTGAATTGAACCTTGGTCATTTGGATTTCGGCGTTGATTGGCTTTGCCTCCGCCTATTGAATAGAATAAAAATTATTAATTGACCAATGACCACAGATATTGATAATTGAAAAATTGTCTAATTGGATAAGTGCCATAGTGATCAGGCATAATTGATAATTGATATTGATTGATCCCTTGATCTCTTACCTGATTCTCTTTATTGATTCATGGTCTTATTGATTATTGAGCTCTTTCATATTGTCCTATCATGTGATCTATTGATTATTGTTCCTAATTAATTATTGATTATTGTTTTATTATTGAGCACTATTGATCTACTTATCATTATGGTTAGACCCTACGTACTGAGTATTTTTATACTCATGAGTTTTTCCCTGCATCTGGATTCATGCAGGTGAGATGATAGAAGATGGTGATGCAGGTGGTCAGGCTCAGTGACAGGAATGTTGCACATAGTGTAGGATTTAGTCCTACTACATTATTGTATTAGCTTTTAATTTCCGCATATTTAGGATGATGGAGTCATGGACATTTCCAGCTCCTTGATATTATATTGTTAGACGATTTTATTTCCACATTAATAGAGTTTATTTTTTCGTAAAATTTATTTATATAGAATTGCGTAGCGTCTTTGGGACGACTCTGAGCACGTGATAGTCACGTGGGTCTCGGGATGTTACAATTGTTTCCTCACTATTTCATCATCGTTTCTCGCTAAAATTTGTAAAAGCAATTCCTCACAAGTTTTGTCGTTGATGTCATCGTAAAATATTTGTCGCTAGTTCCTAGCTATTTTATCACAATTAGCGACAAAAATGACAATGAAAGTTTTGTCGCAAAATTGTACTTTTGTTGTTGATGACATCATTTATTGATTTGAAATGGTTCAAGTTGTCCAAAAAAGGGCCCAAGTTTAAACAATGTTGAGCAAATATGCTTTTGAGTATTTTCATTGGTGATTCAAATATAATCTTGACTATTCAAGCATATGAGGATGTCAAGCATTCTAGTGGATCTAACTATAACATTACCAATTTTTTTACTATATAATTCAATTATTATAAGATAATAGAGAAAAAAATTATCAATCTTCACCCTTTTCATGAAAAAGTCATTTTAAACCTCGAAAAAATCGAATACACATTTAGTACTTGCTTTAGAAAATGTAATAAATATATTAATGTATTTTTATGTGAACAAATAATAAGCATTACACTTACCAAAATCCTAAATTTTTCTATTGACTATCATTACTATAACTAATTGAGAAGTATTGTGAGAGAATGAGTTGCAAAAATATAATTGTCAATAAGATTGAAAGATGGAGAGTTAGAGTAGTAGAGACCAAATATTATAGATGAAGAAATGGTGGAGTGGGAGCAAGAAATGAGAGTTTTAGACTTAGATTGCCACAAAGATGAAATAAATGATAGAAAAGAAAGGGAAAAGAAAAAAAATGATATAAGAGTTTCCATGAAACATATGTAAGACGTATAAGAAATACATAACTCCAACACCCAAGAAAAGGATAATGTAGTACAAATTTTTTCACACTTGTACACTAATAACATTTTAAGAATAAATAAAATAATATAAGAAATTTCATAAATAAATAAAATACTTTTAAAGACAGATAAAAAATATTATATATGACGATAAACAGAAAAAAAGTGATTAGTTAGAAAGTTAAAATAACTTATAGTTTTTTATTGATATGATATTAATAAGTCAGGAAGATAAAATAATTAATCACTTTTTTATTGTTAATCGAAAACAAACTAGAATTCTTAATTTTAATTTTTTTGTAAAAATGAAATGTAATTAGTTTTTATTGGTTAGTTTATATAATGTTTACATATTGTAATTTTTTATTCAAATTTTGGAAATAATAATAGTAGTTTTTATCTAGTTATCTTAATTTTTTTATTTAATTTTGATCAAGATTCTAATTTTTAATAGATTTTTAAGAATTTAAAAAATAATTATATTTTGTAACTCTCATAGTTAATCATTAAATAATGTGATTAAAAATTAATATTAAATATTTTATTTAATTTAAGATAAAGTAAAGAGTTATTATAATCATATAGATAATAAAATGATATGCATTTGCTCAATGCACGAATTTTATTTGAATCTTATATCAATTACTTTAAGTTAAAGTAAAGGAGGGGACGGCCGCCCCCACCCATCTCCTCATCGGCGACGGAGAAGAGAGGGGGAAGGGGGCGGCACCCCCTCTCCGCGCGCGCAAATTGGGAGGGTCGCCTCCCCCTCTGCGTAGATCGCGTGCGGGGAGGGGGAGGGCCTCCCCCTCTGTGCAATTCGTGACTTGCCGCCGACGGATGATCCCTTCTCGTCGAAGAAGGTAGGAAGGCGGACCTCCCCTTACAAGAGGGGTCTGCGCAAAGGGGGAGGCGGGCCCTCCCCTCTGTGCACGGGAGAGTGGGCGTCGGCCCCTTCCCCATCTCTTTTCCATCGCGAGTGAGGAGATGGGTGGTGGTAGCCATCCACTCCCATTTAATATTTGAGATAAGTTAAAGAATGGAAAAAGAAAATAATGATGATATTGGATTATGTATCTTGCATCGTATTCAATCAAATAGTATTAAATAAACAATTGTTCACAATGTACATAATCAATTTAAAAAAGAACTTTTTTTGTAATTTAATTATGTAAGCACTTAATCATGATGTGAAACATGATTTAATTGAGCTATTAAATTTTTCGGAATAATGAAATGAGGACGGACACATAATCAAAAGATTTTCTTATGCACAAAATATAGACACATACATAATTCTTCTGAAAAAATAATCTTTTTCCCTATTTCTTACACATGTATAATTACTTTTTCTCTCATTAATTTTGCCAACTGCATCATACATAATTGTTTTGATATGGTGGAATATCAAATAGTGCAAGTTTGATCAATTATCATAATTGATTACGTTGTAATTATTAATTGAATCAATGTTTAACCATTGGAGACGTGGATTTAAGAAATCCCTTAAAACTCTCCTTTCAATATAATATAATATAATTGAATTTGCATGATCTATCATAAATTATCTTACCGATATTAATAGTTTTATAGTACTAGTATGTAATGCCCCCAAAATTTGGTCACAATTTAAATTTGCCGAACCCTAAGTGACGTCACTTGATATGACCTAATTTCATAAAAACTTTTGCAGCGGAAACATAATCATATATAAACATAGAACATCAATATCATGACAGCAGAAGACTTCATAAGTAAATAAAATCCCAAGATATATAAACTGGCTCATGGGCCTAATAGGCTCTAACGTATATCTAATAGAGGGTTCATCATACATAAATGAGTTCAAGTGGAGTACATGACTCAATAAGGCCCATAAGCCATACATGAAACACTCTTACAAGAGTTCATCATGATAACATAATATAAGTAAAAGACTTGGGTCGTAGCCCGATAAACCCATGTGCAACGTCGTCGTCATGAAGCTCTCGCCGCCGAACCTAAGCCTCCTCCATACCTGCACGAATCCATGGAGTGCAGGAAATTTTTCTCGTTAGAGTATGTTGAGGCCCATGCATGCTATGATCTTATAACATAATTTCTATATGTCATGGCATATGCATTTCATCATCATAAAACATAAATCATATGCATGCTATGAGCTACTTATGCATACTATATGGCATGTGAGCATATCGTCATGGCAAGATAAAATAACATGTAACATTATAAACTTTAGATCATGCATATCATAACTTATCATCATACATAACATTATCCTAAAGCATATCATATCTTATCACCATACTTAACATTATGCTAATGCATATCATATCTTATCATCATACTTAACGTCATGCTAATGCATATCATATCTTATTATCATACTTATCATTATGCTATTGCATATCATGATCTTGTCTTACTTTACTTTGTCATCTTTGTTCATGACATTATATGATGTGACAAGTGAACATTCATATTGTATCCTCATAGGTGCATACTTCTTTATCATCTTTAACTTTATGTCCTAAGTCATTCATCATTCATCTTTCCGTCTTTCATCTTTACTTAGATAATTTTTTATCTTGTCGATTGAGAAGGGTGGTGGCTCATAAATCATCCTCCCCGTAGGGACGACTTTATCATCATCCATAGATGAGGTCTTTATCCTTCCCGTAGGTGAGGTCTTTATTCTTTCCCAAAGGCAAGGTCTTTATCCTCCCCGTAGGTGAGGTGTTTATCCTTCCCCGAAGGCAAGGTCTTTATCCTCATTCGTCAATGAGGTCTTTCCCCACCCGTCGGTGGAGTCTTAGGTTGTGTACCGATTGGTCCCGGGTCATAAAATGTAACTTCTTCTTCAATCCTTCTTTTAATCATGTTCATCAATACATACAATCATTCACACATGTTGCATATTTTAACCTTATTTAAGATCATAGAAACTTCAAATCATGCTAAGTGTGGACATTCAATCATAACCAATCAGCTTCCAGAACGGACGACCGTTTTGGGTAACGATCGACCGTTGGAAGAGTATCGGTCGACCGTTATGATCCTTTCGGACGATCGAAATTAGATTTTGGTTCGTCCGCTAATCACATAATGTGACACTCTTCTAAATCGGACGACCGCTGGAATAACGGTCGACTGCTACTGATCCTTTCGGACGTCCGAAATGAGCTTCGGATCGTTCACTAATCACAGTATGTGACTGCCACTCAAATCGGTCGACCGCTGAGATATCGGTCGTCCGTTAATTTTCGGACGACCGAAATAAGGTGCTTGAACGTTCGCTAATTACAAAATGTGTCGAATATTTCGACAACACATATCGGACGACCGTTAGTATATCAGTCGAACATTACATTGCTATCGGACGATCGAAACATGATGTTTGATCGTCCGCTAATCACAGAATGTTCGACTCTTTCTAAAACGAACGACCATTATAGAATCGGCCGACCGCTAGACAGAGTGCGACACTGCAAATGCCTACAGAATGGTCGACCGATACCTTATTGGTCGCCCGTTCTGGACTGACAGATACACGATTTCTACGTCATTTCTTTCCAAATCTTACATACATTGACATATTGAACACATACTTAATTCCAAACATCATCTAAGACATTTCTTAACATTCTTAGCATTCTAATCATCAACCACATGGGGTTTTCACATCAAAACTTTCAACATGCTAATCACACTTAAAAATGTACATGAGCTTTACATAACTTCATAATAAATTAACATAAGAGCAATAAGCATTCTAATAGTAAACATAATGAGTAATAAATCATTAAGCTATGAATCACATGGCATTCTAAGCATGATTAGCAAAAGTATAGTAATCTAAAGAAGCATGAAGCATTATATGCACATCCCTCGAATCTTCATCTAAAAATAAAGGATTTATTCTTTAATCCCTAATTAACACATCAAAACATCATTAGGAAGAGATTTAGATTTTGAATCCCTTCAAATATACTTTTAAGGCTTAGGTTAAAATCCTAATTTCTTTCTTCTTTCTCTCTTTTTCTTCTCCTCCTTCCTTCTTCTCTTCTTCTTCTTTTCTCTTCTTTTTGGCGTGACTTGATTGCTCTTTTTTTGTGCTTGCTGCCGTGAGTGGAACAAGAGTGGGAGAGAGATGTGAGAGGTGCTATGTTTAGTTCGTGAGCGGGGAGAGAGTAGAGAGTGGAGAGTGGTGTTTGGCTCTTGCTTGATGCTGCCATGAGTGGGTAGGAGAGAGGAAAGAGGGAATGAGTGAGGGAGTAGAGAGATTGTGAGGGGGAGTCCCCTTGGGGCTGCCGGCTAGAGAGATTGGGAGATGAGAGAGAAGAGAGGGAGAGGAAAATGAGAGGAGTTTTAGGTGAGTTTTTATATCTTAAGTTTAGGATTTATTAGGTTAGTGGATTTCATAATGGACTTCATAACGAGTTTTTAAATAATTTTAGATTTTATTATTTACTTTTATTATTTTATTTTTCTTTTATTTAATTTGTGAGAATATTTCATAATGGGCTGTTATATGCTGTTAGTATTTTTTTTTCAGGTCCGCGATTTCGATAAAAGAGGAAAAAATCGTAACGTTATTCCAAACTAGTCATCTCACACAAACGTCATATGGGAGTTCCCATGGGTGCACGTGAACCAATTAATTTTTCGACGATTTGACATTTTTCTTAACAGAACTAGTAACTATCGTATAATAACTTTATTAATATCCGTAGCAAATTTTATATACTATTACCTTTAGAATCTAGTTATTTCTTTGAAAAATTTGTTGTAATCAAATTTAGTGACCAATTTTAATATTACGTTTTCATTTTAATCTCTCAGCCAGTTACCAGATATTATTATTTGTTTTAAAATAGATACTTCCATCTTCCCCTAACTATTTTTTTTTTAAAAAATGTTATAAAAAATTTCACATCACATTTGATATTAATAATTCATAGAGAAGGAATCATTTAATAATTTGCTATTAGGACCTAACTTTGTTATGTGCGAAACCACTTCAACAATGACTATTCATTTAACCACTTTTAGATGTGATTGCCCCCTCGCCATAAGGTTATTACCAACAATTAGAGAGTCATAAAAATAAATAATCAGAAAAATTGTGTTTGGAGTAAATAGTTAAACAAAAACAAAAACGAATAAAACGCATGTGCCGATTTTTTTTAAAAAAAAATGTATGAAATAATGTCACCTTTCTTTGATTGATAAAATATTATTGGAGGTCATACATGTTGTTGGACACGTGACGCTTACAATAGGTCATCACTTCCATAACTGCTCATTTCATATTCAAATAGTAAAGACGTAGTTATACAAACTTGCACGTACGTGTAATTATGTTAACTTTTCATTATTTGTTATATAAATGAAGTGATTAAGGCATGGGAGCGGTTGGTCGGTGATTTTTTCTGTCGTGTTGTTCTTGCTTGAAGTGCACTGTACTTGGATTGTGGATATTGCATCGGCGTTCCGTACGTGATCGTTGTCCCGACCTCGTTATAAGAACAACGTAAAAGAATTATGTTAATTCCGCTGTAATAAAGTTAATTTTTCTTATTAAAACCTTTAATTGGTATCAGAGCCAAAATGATTCTTTTCGTTATTTTTTTGTTTACGGGATTGTACAAAAATTATGATTTTTGCACCTTTGGTTATATAATCATAACCAAAGAACAAAAAAAAATCAAACTTTTTTGTTATTCATTATGTACTAATTTCAACAAAAAATTTAGTACAGATTTTAATATATTTTTCCTGTAATTTGTTAAAAAAAAAGTTCTATGTGAACAGTGCCGCATGGCACTGTAGCGTTGTTGTAGGGCTGCGCTGCGCGGGGGCTTCAGGCCCGCGGCGCAACGCGTTGCAACGCTGCACTGCGAGCGGGCTTCAGGCCTGCAGCGCAGCGCGCGATGGGCAAGCCAAGTGCAGGCCACAGGCCCACTGCGCCTGCCCCACAGGGGCTAGAACAATTTTTTTTTTGGAAATTATAGTGTATTAGAGAAACTTTCGGAAAAATTATATTAAAATTAAAAATTGCTTGTTTTATGATCCAGAAAATTATGGAAAATTCTCTGAAATTGTATTGATGATTCATGACATATAATATGCATTTTTAGTTAATTTTCGCAATTGTCATGCATATTAGAAATTTTGTAACATAATATGACATATTTGTTTATATAAAATGTCTTGCATGTAATTATGTTATGATAATTTGAAATTTTACACAAATTTTCTTAAAAACTATATGACATAATTATGAACATTTCTTGGTCTGTCATGTATACAAAATTTATGTGTCATGTATATATTGTAATATGTTTTGAAATTATGTTATGAACATAATTATATTACATTATGTTATATGTGAAAA
This sequence comes from Pontederia crassipes, assembly GCA_030549335.1. NCBI lineage: Eukaryota > Viridiplantae > Streptophyta > Magnoliopsida > Commelinales > Pontederiaceae > Pontederia > Pontederia crassipes. The sequence goes on from JAUKPH010000017.1 coordinate 12,319,596, forward strand.
TAAAATATTTCGTGCATAATGTTATTTTTTAAAGGTTCATTTTATGATATGGAACTTATAAAAAATATTCTTTTCTTTTGTAAGAACATTTTTGAAGTGCATATGTTTTTTGTTACGAAAATTTTTTTTTGATGTAACAAATGTATTTTCACATGACATTGCATTTTTTGTGTTAAAATTATGCAATTAATAATATATGTATGATATGACAACATTATTTTTTGTTGTATGAATATTTTCACTACATATATGTAATTAAGGCATGTGTGACAAATAATTTTCAATTTGTATGAAAATTGATATTTTAATTATTTAAATGCCTTGTGTTATACATATATGTCTTATAAGCATGTAACTTTATTTTTTCCATTTTATGAAAATGTTTGGATTAATAATAACCATGCTTATTATCATGCATATATTATGTTCAAAGCATGTGACAAATAATTTCATTATGTGATAAATGAATTGTATAATTATTTGTATGCTTTGTGATTCATAATATTTTTATGTCATATTTGTGTTATGCATAAAAATTCTAATTATGAATGTGACATGTTTCATGAACTTAGGAATTTAATAAAATTGGACCTAAGTTAATTATTTCCATAATGAAACATAGGTAGTCCAAATAGGACTAAAGCATTTAAATTATATGATGGTCACGGTAGTAATTTTTATTGAGTGGTGCATGACATGTACATGTCTAGGAAAGTACCGAAATGAGATTGTATGTGAGAAATTTAGTACCCTCTTTCTCTATGGACTTACTTGGTGTACAGTTGACGCAATATCTAAATATTACTATGTTCACGTGACACGATAACATTTTTTCAATTATTTTGGTGTCGAGGCGAAGGGGTGATGGTTCCCTAATTGGCACTTTGCATAGATAAGGAAGAGCTCCCATCACAGAACTCTGTTTGTCTGGCCGAAATTTTTGGAAATGACATGTTAATCACATTGTATATTTTAAATGATTTTGGATATTCATTTTTCCAAAATTACTTGAATAGTACCTTGGCGCAACTATATTATTTTTAATAACTTGGTAATGTTTTTGGAAATAGTGGGAGATGAGTGGGAGCTTTGCTACCATCTCGATATCACTACCCTCAAATATTATCATTTTATTTTTTTTTTGAAATATATGCGACGAGAAGACTTGTGTATAACGTTCTGACACTCATTTATTTTTTAACATGAACTTAGACTAAATGGCAACCAAGCAAATAATTGCTGAACTGAACAAAGGTGACAAGTTGAATGGTGACAATTATGACATCTGTCATAGGAAAGTACAATACATCCTCGAAGAAGAGAAAGTTATTGAATGCATCAAAAATACCATGGCTGAACTAGAATTTAGTGTTACACCTCAACACAGAAGGAATTTGGATGCTTACAATGCATGGAAAAAGAAAGACAAAAGAACTCGCATTGTGTTGCTGAGCAACATGAACAATTCCTTAATGTGTGAGTACGAGGTGCATGAAACTGCCAAAACCATGTGGGATGCCCTTCATGAGAAATTTGCTAGTATATCAACCACAAAATTAAGATTACTTAATCTTAAGTTCGATTCATACCGTATGCGCCAAAATCACACCATGCGGCAGCATTTGCATGAATTATCGAACATGATTCGTGAGTTGAAAAGTGCTGGAGTTCCTCTTACTGATGAACAATAAGTGCAGGCTGTCATTCGTTCCCTTCCGGCGCATTGGGAACAAATGGTTTTGAACTTAGCTCACAATGATAACATCAAAACCTTTACTAATGTTGCACGTCATCTAGAACTGGAAGAAGAGCGCCTTGAGGTAGCTAAACCTTTCGGTCAAGCATATGTTGCTGAATCCAGTGCAAAAAGTGAGAGTAAAAGTTCAAAGCGGAAAAGACCGCATAATAAGAAGGGTAAAAACAAGACTGAAACACAAAGGAAAAAACCAGCGCAAACGTGGTAAAGCAGTGGGAAGTTTGATAAAAGTAAAGTTAAGTGTTACAACTGCCACAAGAGTGGACACTTCGCTCGTGAGTGCACTGAGCCGAAGAAGAAAACACAGGTATACTTTTCTGAACAAACTTTCATTTATGTTTCTAGCTGTGCATTAGTCACTGACTCTCATCCTTCGTGGATTGTAGACTCAGGAGCAACTGACCACATAGCGAAGGAACACGATGCCTTTATGGATTTTCGTCGATTCGGTGTCGGAACCAAGTGAATTTATATTGGCAACAACGCATGTGTGGAAGTTAAAGGCATTGGTACATATAAATTGGACCTTTGTGAAGGACGTGTCTCCGGATTTTCGACGAAATTTAATTTCAGTGTCTCATTTAGATGAACTTGGTTATGTAATAACATTTGGTTCAAGTTATGTTGATGTGATGTTAAACAATATTTGTATTTGCACTGCTTACAAGCATAATGGTTTTTATGTTATTGAAATCTCTATAGATTTTCAAAATTCTAATTGTTCATTTGTATCATTTTCTGATAAAAATGTTGATGTCAAAACTTGGCATGCCATGCTTGGACATATTGGGCAAGATCGTATGAATCGACTAGCTAGAGAAGACCTTTTAGGCAATCTCGCTAAAGTCATTCTGCCCACGTGTGAAGATTGCCTTGCTGGTAAAACAACTAGAAAACCATTTGGAGTAGGCAAACATGCATAATCTTCCTTAGAAATAATCCATTCTGATATCTGTGGTCCTATAAGTGTTAAGGCTAGACATGGTTTCTCTTATTTCATCACTTTTATCGATGATTATTCACGTTATGGTGTGGTCTATTTAATCACCCATATCTGAGGCATTAGAGTGTTTCAAACGATTCTTACATATGGATGAGAATCAATTGGATCACAAAGTTAAAGTCTTGCGTACAGATCGTGGACATGAATATTTATCTGATCTCTTTAGAAAATTATGTGATGAAAAAGATATTGTTAGACAACTAAGAATTCCTGAAACTCCGCAACAAAATGATGTTGCAGAAAGACAAAACCGGACTCTACTTGATATGGTCCGATCAATGATGGCACAAGCAAATCTTCCTATTTCTTTCTTGGGTGATTTCTTATTGACTGCAGTCTATATATTGAATCGAGTTCCATCAAAGTCTGTAGATTCCACTCCTTACGAACTCTGGACAGGCTGAAAGCCTCAACTTAGTTATTTGCGACCCTGGGGGTGCGCAGCCTATGTACTTCATACTTCTCATAAGTATGGAAAGTTGGGTCCTCGAGGGAAAAAGTGTATTTTTATAAGATATTCTAAGACCTCCAAAGGATATGTTTTCATAGGTGAAAAGGATGATGACGCTATTTCAGAGATAGAAAGTAGAGATGCTACATTCCTAGAAGATGATTTTCCTAAGCAAGCCGAAATAGATAAAGATCTTCACCTCGAGGAGGAAGAAGATCATGAGTTGGCTCATCCGACGGATCAATCTGCTGAGGAGTATGTCTCATTACCTCATAATCCTGATCCGAGTGGGAGAGAATCATCTCCAACTCAAGAACGAGATATACCCGAATGTTCAATATGTCGGACTAATCGGAAAAGTATCCCACGTCGTCGTTTTGAAATTGAGGGGGAAGCTTTTATAGTTAGTCCGGAAGACGAACATGAGCCTAAAATAATTGAGGAGGCTATCTCATGTCCCGCGAAGGAAGAATGGATGAAAGTGATAGAAGAAAAAATGAAGTCAATGAAAGATAACCAAGTTTGGGATTTGGTTGATCTCCCACCCGATAGAAGACCAATAGGGAATAAATGGGTTCTCAATGTCAAACGTGGTGCGGATGGATCCATAGAAAGATATAAAGCTCACATTGTTGCACAAGGATATACCCAAAAGGAGGGTATAGATTATGACGGAACTTTTGCACCCGTTGCAAGATTTTCTTCAATTCACTTAATCCTAGCTATAGTTGTTCATATGGATTTAGAACTACATCAAATGGATGTAAAGACAACTTTTCTAAATGGAGAACTAGATGAAGAAATTTACATGAAGCAACCTAAATGTTTCATTGTAAACGGTCAAGAGCGCAAAGTATGTAAATTGCAACGGTTCATATACGGACTAAAACAATCATCTAGGTAGTGATATTTGAAATTTCATCGATCAATAATTTCCTTCGGATTTTTTATGATTGATGAAGACCACTATGTGTATATATGTGGCTCCAAAGATAAGTTTGCTTTTTTAACTTTATATGTCAATGATATCTTACTAGCTGGGAATAATAAGGAATATATAAATACCATTAAACAATGGTTGCCCTCTATCTTTGAGATGAAGGACATGGGTGAAGCAGCATATATACTTGGAGTAAACATTCATTGAAATCGTTCAAAGAGATTCATTGCTCTTTCGCAAGAAACCTATATAAAAAAGGTTCTCGAATATTTTCGAATGAATAACTTCAAACCCATTGATACTCCTGTGGCGAAAGGTGAAGCTTTAAGTCTTAATATGTGTCCGAAAACTTCAGAAGAAAAGAGTGCTATGGTCTCTCTTCCTTATGCCAACGCGGTCGGAAGTATGATGTACATCATGTTATGTACTCGACCCGACATATGTTATGCCATTGGTCTGGTCAGACGATATCAGTCTAATCCCGGACACCAACATTGGAAGGCTGTCAAAAGGATTCTCATATACTTGAAGGAAACCATTGACTACGCACTATGCTATCAAGGAGGAAGTCTAAAGTTAGCCGGATATACGGATGCTGATTGGGCTGGCGATGTTGATGAACGCAAGTCCACCTCCGATTACGTCTTCTTGCTTAGCAATGGCATTGTGACGTGGAGCAGCAAGAAGCAAGATTGCGTAGCATTGTCAACAATGGAAGCAGAATTCGTGGCGTATACCGAAGCTGCAAAAGAAGGCCTTTGGTTAGGCAAATTCCTTCGCCATCTGAGAGTAGCTAATAATGCTTCAAAGACTAACCTATACTGTGATAATCAAGCTGCCATTGCATATGTCAAAGATAAGAAATATCACTGTAAAGGGAAGCATATCGACACTAAGTACAAGTTTGTACGAAATGAAGATGTTCAGAAAAGGATCATGATTCAATGTGTCTACAAATCAGAATATGGCTAACCCATTTACGAAGCCTATTCCGAGAGATGTATTTATTAGACATATAAAAGCTATAGGATTACATAATCCTAATTGTACTTAAACATTTTGTTTTTAATGAAAGTATTCATTTTATTTGTTTAAGTTATTATGAGTTATTATACACAAGTAGAGTATGTCAGTCAGGCACGAGATTATCAAATCACACAGATAATCGCCTCCGGCGCTTAGAGTATAACGAGCAGAGAAGAAATGGTTTAAAATCATGACATGATCTAAAACCGCCCTGATTTGTTCGAAAAGTCTTGAACACAAGTTGAATTCAACTCTGTGTGACCTGACAAGGGGAGCCAGATATGAGACCTCATTTAAAGCGCCGAAATTTTGGGCGACTAGTGGGATGACTCCGGTCAGGCGCTATAGATTGGCGACTGGACTTAAGTCTCTGCGGTGTTATTGAGCAATGGCATACGCTCCTTCAGTGGAAGTCTCCACCGCAATACTTGAGTGTATTGCCAAGTATGCTAAGTCGACCCTAAGACGTGATGAATAGTCGAGTCTTCGTCACATCTGTGAGTCTTTAAGGACCGAACAAATCCGGAGATTGCCCTTCGACTCTTGACTATATTTCGAAGTGATATGTTAGTGTTGCTACTTTAGCGAGGTACTCAAAGGCTAAAATTGTATGCGACCCGTCGAACCACGTCTAGGAAAGCAGCTGACTTAGAATCAAGAAATATGAGGGCGAGAGAAAGATTCACTAGTGCTGCATAAATTTTATATGTTGTTGGCCAACTATAAAGTATACATATAAAATTGAGTAACCGCGGAGTTAGACGTAAGTCGTCTAAGCTGTGCAAGCAAGGTGATTCTAAGGCAAAGCGAGTAAAATGATTGCTTGAGCGACTGTATGAGAATATGGTTCTGGCTCGCATATTGATTGAGTGACTTTTGTAGTCTTGGCTCTTAAGTTGATTGAGCACTATGTATCCCTAACAGGCCATAGTATATGCTCTCAAGTGGATGAGTAATTATGTGTCCTTAACAGGTCACTACTCTCTAGTATAATGTTGTGGATGTACTCGTGGGTCGCACGATCCATTTACTAGATAAAAGCATTCGCATAAATGTAATATGATAGATGATCCATAATGTGTGAGTGAGAGATTGTTGGACACGTGACGCCCACAATGGGTCATCACTTCCATAACTGCCCATTTCATATTCAAATAGCAAAGGCGTAGTTATACAAACTTGCACGTACGTGCAGTTATGTTAACTTCCCATTATTTGCTATATATATGAAGTGATTAAGGCATGGCAGAGGTTGGTCATGGTATTTCCTTTCTGCCTGCAGGTGATCTTTTCTCTCGTGTTGTTCTTGCTTGAAGTGCACTGTACTTGGATTGTGGATCGTTACAAGAAAACTACCTTTTACCGACGGTCCTGACCGTCGGTATAATGGTCAGATCCGTCGGAAATCACGATTTTCGACGGTTCTTTCGACGGACAGTGTCCGTGCGAAAAAGGGGCGTCGCAAATATTTTGCGACGGTTTCTTCTGAACCGTCGGTATTACAGACGGTCTAGCTGGCGGGCGCGGCAGTCGAACGTTGGGTATCGAGGGGGCGAACCGTCAATATTATCGACGGTTAAGATCGTCGATATATATCGACGGTTCGTACCGTCGATAGTATCGGCGGTTCGTGCCGTCGATATCTATCGGCGGCTTGAACCGTGGATACTATCGACGGTTTTAACCGTCGATATATATCGGCGGCTTGAACCGTCGATAGTATCGACGGTTCAAACCGTCGACAATCTTGTATCGACGGTTTTACTCGTGGGCTACGACCGTCGATAATTGTGTACCGACGGATATAATCGTCGGTAAGTATCGAAAAAATCCGTTGAAGATAGTAATATTTCAGCTGTTTCCGACGGTCAGGACCGTCGGAAACATAAAAAAAATTTTAAAAAAATAGTGAATTTTAAATGTCCGAACAGATATAATACAACACATTTGATTCACAAATAATTCACATCATAGATAATTCAATTACATCACATCACAGATAATTCAATTCGGCATAACGTAATCCAAACATGATCCATAATGGAACGAGATAATGGAACGGCACAATTAATTCACATAATCCAAACATGAAACAAATTGAACATCACATAATGGAACAGCATAACGTCTTCGTCACGACGAAGAGCTGAAGTTCAATTCGCATAACGTCTTGGTCGCAAAACATCACTGCACAAAATTGAAATAGAGTAAAAGTTATAACATATGAAAATGCAAAAAAAAACATGAATTCAGTTTTGTTAAGTGTTGAAGAGCAAAATCTAAAGTGCGCACTAAATTGAATCTAAAATCTAAAATATAAAAACATAATTTGAATTTAACATCAATATAATTTGATAAATTCAATAGAAGATGCGTAAACTAACAAGCTGTCGTTGGGGACGAGGGCGACTGTAACTTTCTATATAAGTGAACTTTGACAGTCTCTATCGTCTGTAACTTTGTGCTAGCACATTTCAAACAAGGACACCTAATTGTTCCCTCCCGCTGATATTGTAAAGATTGACAAGCCACAGTAACATAATAGTCAACGCCATCTATAAATTCTTGTGTCAAGCCTCTACGACCAGGATTATTTCTTTTGTACATCCATCGACGATCGTTCAAGTATGACATAATGACTGCATTATTTGCAAATCATCAAAAATTTCAGTGATACAAAATTATATAAGGAAAGAAAAAAAGTTTATGAAACAACTGAGGAAGAACAGATTGTTTAGCTAATATTTACTAATCATACTGCTAGGTATAGAGATAGCATACACATATACACATGTACTGTTACTCTATGTAATCAATGGACTTATTGCTATTTCGGTTGTCATCTCAATTTAAGGTAGAGATTGCACGTATTTTGTGGTCGTCCTTCTGAATTTTATCTTTTTGGAACACAATTCAGCTTCTGTTTCCGAAAGATGTGGAGGCAAGGAAAGATGCTGTAACTACAGTTTCACACAGTGGTGAAACACGTCACGCGACCACCATGAAAGCAAGCAACAGAAACAGTTCACTCGGAACCAACAGTAGAAACAACACCACAATAGCAGCTAGAGCTTCACATAATTTTTTAAAACAACAAAGGTCATTGCAGAAGTGGACTCGGAGTTGTCGGTGAAAATCACGAATAAAAAACATAACTATCCTTTGAGGATAAAAAATATTATGCAATCCATTTGAGCTTTAACTGAAGTTCCTTTCAAGTACAACATTGCTATAGATTGTGTAATAGGGCTGCAGACCTTTTGGTTGATATTGATAAATCTCAGGGTTTCAAAATTTTTTGTAAGGAGGATCTTCCTTGTAATCTTCTTAGTATCTTGTATCAAGATGTCATTTGGCATGCAAATTAATAGTTAACTCTTTCGATAAAAAGAAAAATACTTCCTGGTTCAGATAGGACATGTAACATAGAATACAGATTCTGTGTCGATCTTCAGAAAGAACCATTGAGATGGGCCCACCTTCATTAGTGGCAATGTCTTATTACTATTTTCCCGTCAAAGGATTACTTCATCAATGTGTTCTCAGTTGTGTCATTATTGTATTTTCAATGTCTGATTGAGAATGAAAATTATGATAACTTTTCTTATGAACATGTTTTCGAAATAAAATATATATAGATAAAATTTCATGCAATTTTTATTTGAAGCTAAAAATCCTTCACTATCTTTCAGGGTGGAAGAATAAATTATTCTGTCATATGAAAGATTATAAGATTATTTTGATATAATAAGTATATATAACATAATTGTCTAGCTACGAAGCATGCTTGGTCCTGACTATCATGATTGTAACCGAGTCACGTGGCTTAATTGATATTTGAAATTGCTCATGGACCTATGCGCGGAAGCTTTTTTGCTCACGGATCTGGCCGCCACCAGAAGGGCGGCCGGATCTGGCCGCCGCCGCGCAAGGGCGGCCGGATATGGCCGCCGCGCGCGGAGGGCGTCCGGATCTGGCCGCCGCGCGCGAATGGCGGCCGGATCTAGCTGCCGCGAGCGAATGGCGGCCGGATCTGGCCGCCGCACGGAGGGCGGCCGGATCTGGCCGCCGGAGAGACCAATATATATCCAAGGAGGGCGGGGATCGGACCTACCTGCGCCGGAGATTCCAGTCGGCGGCGGCAGCGAACGCGGGAGGTGGTCGACGGCCGGACGAACAGCGGACGAAATGGCGGCCGGACGTATCGGCGGACGAACCTTCAAAATGTTCAAAGTAAGAGTGGGGTCGGGTATTTATATAACCACTTTTCGACGGTCGAAATCGCCGCAACATAGGTAAATATAATATTATATTAATTCGCATTTCGACGGCTCGAATCCGCTGAAAAAACCGTCGATAGTTTCGACGGTTCTTCAAACCGTCGAAATATCGACGGTTTTAGCCGTCGATTCCCATAATAATAAATTTTCAAGACATCAATAGATCTATAGTTTGTGTAAATTATAAATTTCCATTTTCGACGGTTGAGACCGTCGAAAACAATTAAGTTAGAATATTTTATTTAATAACGTTTCGACGGGTATGACCGCCAAAATATCGACGGTTGCTTCGAACGTCACAAATTTCGACGGTCAAAACCGTCGATAAGTTCAATGATTGTACGGAACCAACGTTGAAATATTGCGACAGTTCAGACCGCTGGAAGTTTCGACGGTTAGATAAACCGCCGAAATTATCGACGATCATAACCGTCGAAGTATAAATATTTTCGACGGAACCTTTCGACGAATTAAGAACCGTCGAAAGTTTAGACGGCTAAAACCGTCGAAAATTATCCGACGAAAATGTCGATGGTTTGAAAGATTCGCCGAAAAAACCGTCGATATTTTAGACGGATGTCGGACCGTCGAAAATGAACCGTCAGAAATACGACTTTTTCTTGTAGTGGATATTGCACCGGCGTTACGTACATGATCGTGGTCCCGACCTCATTACAAGAACAACGTAAAAGAATCGTGTTAATTCCGCTGCAATAAGGTTGGTTTTTCTTATTAGAACCTTCACATGTGATGATTAAAATCATAAAAGAAATTAAGGTTACCACGAATACAACCACTGGTACTGTTGTTGCACTTCATTGAAGAAAAAGGCTCCATTTCTCCGAATGCTCCACCAGCACTTTTTTGCACAGTTGATGTCAACTGTCTCTGCAACATAAACATCAAAGCTCGTGGAGATGTTCCTCCAGTCCATGTGGCACCAAAACAATGTGTTGGTGGTGAAGATGTTGGTCCTGAACTTCCAGCCGAACGACTCGTGGGACTTCCAGACTTGTACGCCAATGTCGTCGTTTTTGGACCTGCAATGCATCGACAACGGGACCGTATCATTCAGATCATTAAAAATCCTCATATGCTTGGTACTAAAGAAAGGGATAAAACGTCCCTCGATCGATGTAGCATGGCATGAAAATATGACAAGTGATGTAAAAAGAAGGATAAGGGATATGTTGCTAAAAGCCATTTCGATTTCTCCTCGTAAGATAAAAAAAAGAAATAGTTATATGCCCAAAATATATAATATGCAATGCTAACAAAGTCAATCAATAGTTTGGATTTAGAGACCACTTTCAATCCATTATTTATTTTATTTATGCTTATTTGTTAAATTATTATGCAGTGCCTTTTATTTAGTTACATATAACCATTAATAAATCTCATATTTGTTAATCAAATGAGTGTTGCTATATCCTCTAAAAATCAGCCTAAAAATCTTCCTAACAAGACACAATGGCATGCATTATAAATTCATCAACTTTTTTGGATATTTTAATTGTGTGAGTGTTAGTAGGATTTATCATTTTTGCTCCCATAATGGTTGCCCCTCTCTCCAACGAAATGTATGATTTGTTTAGTTTAGTCAGGTGAGTATAGTAGCACCCAAATCACAATTTTACATGCATGTCGTTGAAATTGTTGTGGTATATATGGGCGGACGAGTTTGTTAGGGTTATGATCAATGGTTGCTTTTTTAGTGGGTTTAATTTTCAAATAGAACTCATTGCAGTGAGCAATGTGGTCGGCCAAAATATATTTTCTTTTTAGTGATTATTACCACCAAAGGCGGAGGGTGGTATTGTATTGATTTAAACACTCTTCCATTTGATCTTGGAGATAGAAAAAAAATTTTCAAGTTGTCACCCTAATGATCGAGATGAAATTCGAAGAATGTACTTATTAAGGGGACCATTCTAACTTCAAAATTATGATTTTCACAAATATAAATGGGAGGCAAATTACGTCGATGCAATTCTAATTAGTTTATACAATATTCTAATTGGTTAGAACATAGTATTACAAAAGATGTAGTTTTTGTTGCTTATGTTTTTATTTATTTAAAACTAATATTTGAAGTCAAAGTAGAGGGGATGCATTTGTCACCTAGGGTTATAGATGATGGAACCAAAAAAAAAAGAGATTTGGTATTCATGTGGGAGTTGGTAGTGCTCATAATCTAGTTGTTCGTAAATGTGAAGATTTGATGTAACAAAATTAATTTATTCATGTAGCTCTTAACAAACAATCAAATCAAGTGCAAAGTGAGAACACAATTCGTTTGCATGCTTCTATTAAGATTTCTTCTACATTAGGGATTATCATTTTGTGGTCACGATGAATTTGGAAATTCACAAATAAGGAAAATTTTCAAGAGTTTTTACAATTTCTTGTTGATCATAATGAAGGCATTGCTAAATTTGTATTGAAAGATGCTTCAAAAAATCAATGGATGGTATCATATGTTATTCAAAAGGGTCTTGTGAATTTTGCTATGCAAGAAACAACAAAAGCTATACTTGAAGATGATTTATTTGGAATTTTTATTTGAAGATGATATATCTAAAAAAGAACAAATGATGCTTGCTCATGATAAACTAGGTATGATTAAAGAAATATTTTTTGGTCTTGCTCATGTTAAAGATGCATGTGCCTCGTTACTTAGAAGCTATTGTTTTATTACTTTCTCAACATAAATTAAATTTATCCCAAATAAGAAGTCAAGGTTATGATGGAGCAAATAACATGCGAGGTGAGTTTAATAGTTTGAAAGGTTCAAGTAGTTGTGGCTTTAAGAATAGGTGAATGGTATAGTGGTTGAGGATTAAATCAATAAATTAGTCTTAAAAACATGATGATACAATATAGGGAACACATTATGGTACATTAATAAATTTGAATATTTAATTATAATAATTTTGTTAATTATTTTATCACTATAAAATTAATTTTTGTCTTGATTGTGAACCCACTCAAACTTTTTTCATTCCACCACTGATTGAACACCCAATGGGTCATTGGATTCCTTAGTAGGTGAGTAACACCATAGTGTTGGACATAATTTATTGGAATATTATTCCACCAAAATTTGGCAAATCCTTAACCAAATTATCATCATATGCTAATAACTATGTTATAATAATTATGAAACTTAAAAAAAGTGGTGCAGTAATATTAGTATAGTAATAACTAGTTATTATGTATATTAGCCACCTCATGTAGAAAGGCCAAGTGCAATATATCAATATTAATCAAGTTAATAATTAGGCCATCTAAAAGAGTCAGTTAATCTTCCCAATTTTATTAATATAATAAAGGCTAAAAAAGAAGGATCACAGATCATATATTTCCTGAATTGATGTTTTTTATATTCATAAACTACGTAAGATCTATACATAAGTAATGGTTTGTTAGACCTAGCTTTTATATACCTAACAATTGAAGGATCTTAAATGTAACTTTAATTATTATTAATTTGTTGCAACTAAAATAAATTAAAAAATAATGTATTTACTAAGAACAATTAAAGTTTCAAAGAAAATAAAAACATAATACGTAATATATATATATATATATATATATCTACTATTTATTTCAGCTTTAAAATTACGTGTCAAGGATGCAATATTTTATTATTTTATGAGTCTTCTATTGATGTCGAGATGTAGTGGAAGAAAGTAGCATCCTTGAGAGAAGGCTCCCTCAAGGCAGTAATCATAGTCAATCATAGATTAAACCCTACATAGTCTTCTTTTTGTTATTATTTGTTACTAAATTATACCATAGGATCTATCCGCTTAAACCTAATCTCAACCATAGATTTATAGACAATTTTTTTTTTCTCAAAGGCATTTTTTTAAGATATTTGCTATTTCATATCGCGCATATATCTATTGCTCAAATATATTAAATCATAGTCATATACAAATTTCAGATCCTGTGGAACAGATTTATTTATTTATTTTTTGGAGGTGGGGAAGGGGGTCGTTATATAAGCATGTTATTGATTTATTCACATTCAAATTCAAATTCCTAGGCAGTAGACCCATTTGACCTACTCAGTTTGGGTTATCTGATCATTTTTTTTTCTTTATTTTTCTTTTTTATTTTAATATAAAAATATATATTAACTATTTTATTTGAAATATAAAAATAGCATTTCATTTTTTTCTATTTTAAGGGTTTTAATTTTATATTTTAAAAATTTATAATAATATAAAACCTCAATTTAATTTAAATAAGAATTAAAAAAAGATTGATCTTTGAATCGGGATGAGTCGACTCAGGTCAAAAAATTTTAATTTATACTCGATTCGATCTGACCAAATCAATTTGAGTCTGCTAGAATAATCAGTTCACCGGATCCTCCCCTACCCTTCATTGCATGGTGGCGAGGATGACACATGAGAACATAGGACTATTAAAATGGCATGTATGCGAGGATGACAGACGAAATATTGAACATCTTTATACATTCAGACGAATGGGTCACGTGAAATTCATGCCGAGTTCAATTCATTGAATATCTATTTATTTTAATATAAACCAGGATTAAAATTAGGATAAAAATTAAAAAAAATATTAAATATTAGGATATGCTTCAGATCTTTTTAATACATTAATAGTATTTATATATATAGCACAATTTTAAGAGATAATATTTATATTATATATGTATTTAATATAGTTAGGAGTTAGGACTACGTGACTTTTTAGGATTATGAATATATATATATATATATATATATATATATATATATGAAATAACGAATTATGATTGATAATAATATGGCAGGATTAATTATCAATAATTTCAGAAAATAAATCTGGTCTTTCAATCACTTAAATCTTCTGACACAAATTAATTTCTAATCAAAGTGTGCCAGGTAAAATCAATTAAGAATTAAAATCTAATTCCCGATGATAAAATTAATTAACTTGCTAATCACACTAATTTCTTTCAATTTGTAGACATAAAGATGAAATCAACTAACAGTTCAAATCAATTAATAACCAAATTTCACAGGATAAAATTAATTAAATTTCTGATAAAATTAATTAAATTTCACAGGATAAAATAAATACGATGTGATAATTAATAATCATCTGTACTAGCTATGGGTTATAATTTTCATCCAGAACCTAACTAATTTGATTTTTATTTTAGATCATATATTTAATTATTACGAATCAAATTTTTCAATGATATATATATATATATATACATCGAGTAGTCAAATCATAATTATATATATATATATATATATAATTATAATTTTTGAATTCTTAAACCATCGAGTAGTCAGCTGTTATATGCCGTTTGTATTTTTTTCAGGTCCGCGGTTTCGATAAAAGAGGAACAATCGTAACGTTATTCCAAAACGAGTCATCTCACATATAACCTGCCCATGGGTGCAAGTGAACCAATTAATTTTTCCATCGACAATTTGACAATTTTTTTCTTAAAAGAACTAGTAACTATCGTATTCTAACTTTATTAATACCCTGATCAATTTTTAATTTTATCATGCCCATAGCAAATTGTATACACTATTACTTTAAGTATCTAATTATTTCTTTGAAAAAAATTGTTGTAATCAAATTTGGTGACCAACTTCAATATTACATTTTCACTCTAATCTCTCAGTCAGTTATCAGATATTATTTGTTTTATAATAGATACTTCCATCTTCCCCTGACTATTTTTTTTAAAAAATATATATTATAAGAAAATTTCACATCGCATTTGATATTAATTATTCATAGAGAAGGAATCATTTGCTATTAGGACCTAACTTTGTTATGTGCGAAACCACTTCAACAATGACGATTCACTTAATCACTTTTTAGATTTGATTGCCCCCTCGCCATAAGGTTATTACCAACCATTAGAGAGACATAACATAAGACTAAATATAAAAAATAAATTATCAAAAAAATTGTGACAGGATTAAAAAGTATATATATATATATATATATATATATATATATATATATATATAGGAATTAGCAAAAGCAAATCAAACGTATGTGCTGAAACAAAAGCAAAAAAAAAAGGAAAAGAAATTGTATGAGCTAACTAATGCCACCTTTCTTTGATTGATAAAATAAAATATTATTGGAGGCCATACGTGCATGTGATGACATGCAGGGAGGAAACATAAAATCATAAAAAGGGTTACAAGTCCCAACCATACATCAACTGCCACTCTCCAATCGCTTCATTGAGGAAAAGGGCTCCATGTCTCCGAATGC
This sequence comes from Pontederia crassipes, assembly GCA_030549335.1. Lineage (NCBI taxonomy): Eukaryota > Viridiplantae > Streptophyta > Magnoliopsida > Commelinales > Pontederiaceae > Pontederia > Pontederia crassipes. The sequence continues at coordinate 12,335,322 of JAUKPH010000017.1, forward strand.
TCCACCAGCACTTTTTTGCACAGGCGTTATCAAATATCCGTGCATCATAAACATCAATCTTTGTTGAAACTTTCCTCCAGTCGATGAAGCACCAAAACAATGTGTTGGCGACGAAGAAGTTGGACCTGAATTTCCAACCAAACGACTCGTTGGACTTCAAGACGTGTTCGCCAAGATCATCATCTTTCGACAATGCAATGTATGGATAATGGGACTGCGGTGTCATTCATATCATTAAAAATCCTCACATGCTTAGTACTAAGGAAAGTGATAAAACGTCCCTCGATCGATGTAACATGACATGAAAATATGATAAGTGTAGTAAAAAGAAGGATGAGGGACATGTTCCTAAAAGCCATTGTAATCTCTCCCCCTAAGATAAAGAAAAAAAAAGTCATGCACAAATTAGTATATATATATATACACATAATGCTAACAAACTAAATCAATAGTTTGGATTTAGAAACCACTTAGTAGGCAATAGATTAACTCCATTATTTATTTTATTTATGCCTATTACATATAAGCATTAATCTATTTGTTAATCAAATATATGTAGACTGAGCAATGAGATCCACAAAATACATTTATATATTATTATTATTATTTTAACATAATGGTTTGATTAGTTTAGTTAGATGACTATAGTTAACTTCTTGGAGATTCCGAGTTGAGTTTGAATAGTACCGTCTTTTTTTTCAGTTGGAGTTTTTTTTTTTTGGATTACAGCCTATAAATCATTCCACCCATAAATCTCCTCATTCCACTCCTAAAATCTCGTCATAAAATGCTTTTTAAAAGGCTATTAGACTTCTCGGGCACAACATAATTTTTTATATTAACTGTTTGTTTAATGTTTTATTATACTTTATTTTTCATCTCAGACTCAAATAATAGTTGGATTGCATTATTTTGTCCTCTGAATATCATAACTCATCTTCTTTTTAATTTTTATGTATTTATGCCATTTATAATAATTCATTTTTATGCAATTATTTAATTTAATTTTTTGAATAATTACCTCTTTATGTTATTATCTCATTATGAATCATTTATATTACTCAATTATTTTATATGAAAATATTACTTAAGTAATTTTAAAATGTTTACTCTACACTAACATATTTAATTACCTTTTTCATATCTTTTATACCATAAGATCTCCATCCAACAGTTCATGATTGATTGTCTCAAATAGTTTATCACACTTGGATAGAAATCTCATAGTGGAGATGATAGAAAAATACCTACTTTCTTTTCCTTTAATTTATTATCATTTTTAATTATTTAAATTTATTAGATCAATTCTAATTCAATATAGATATTTTTGCAATTAATTATATCATTGGAAAAATACTTTAAAAAGAGACATCCAACTTTTGTAACAAGTGAAAAGAGAAATTTGAGTAAAAATACTCAAAATGAAACAACATATCATGTTAAATTAAATGGAATCATATTTAATCGCTCTTCCATCTGATCTTGGAGATAGAAAAAAGATTTCAAGTTATCACTCTAATGATCGAGATAAATTCGAAGAATGTACTTATTACGGGGACCATTCCAACCTTAAAATTATGATTTTTCACAAACAGAAATCATAGGTAAATTACATCGATTCAAACTCGATTGGTTTATACAATATTCTAATTGGTTAGAATATAGTATTACAAAAGATACAGTTGTTTTGCTTATGTTGTTATTTATTTAAAACTGATATCTGAAGTCAAAGTAGAGGAAATGCATTGGCCATTGAAGGTTACAAATAGTGGAATAACAAAAAGAGATTTGATACTCATGTTGAAGGAGTTGGTAATGCTCATAATCAAGTTGTTCGAAAATGTAAAGACTTGATGAAACAAAATGAATATATTCCTATAGCTCATAACAAACAATCAACTCAAGTGAAAATTGAGAACACACGCATTTGTATGCTTCATTAGATTGTATAAGATTTCTTTTACATTACGTTATGAATCTGAAAATTCACAAAATAAGAAAAAATTTTGAAAACTTTTAGAGTTTCTTGTTGATCGTAATATAATGAAGACATTGCTAAAGTTGTATTAAAAAATGCTTTGAAAAAATCAACAGATTGTGTTATATGGTATTCAAAAAGATCTCATGAAATCTACTACACTAGAAACAACAAAAGCTATACTTGATGATCTTAAAGATGATTTATTTGAAATTTTGGTTGAGAGTCTCATGATATACCTAAAAAAACAAATGAAACTTGTCCTACCACTATAAGAAAATGATGAAATAGCAATGGATATTTGCGAGTGCTTTGTGCACTTGCAAATTAGCGAGTTATTGATTTATTACTTTCTCAACATAAATTAAGTTTACCACGAATAAAAACTCAAAGCTATGATAAAGCAAAAAACATGCAAGGTGAGTTTAACGATATGGAAAGTTTGATATTAAGAAAAAATGAATCAACATATTACATTCATTGTTTTTCTCATCAGCTCCGATTAACTCTCATCACTATTGCAAAAAAAAATCATGTTGATGTTGTTAATCTTTTCACAATCTGCTTATTAATTTAGTTGGTGCCTATAGTAAGTGAAATGATAAATTATGAGAAATTCAAATACCTAAAGTAGTTGAGGCTTTAAGAATATGTGAGTTGTAGAGTGGCAGAGGATTAAATAAAAAAATTTGTCTTAAAAAATGTAGTGATACAAGATGGGGATCACATTATGGTGTGCTGATAAATTTGAATATTTAATTATAATAAATTTGCTAATTCTTTTATCACTATAAAATTAATTTCTGTCTTGATTATTAACCTACTCTAGCACCAAAAACGGATAGTGTTAGGCATAATTTATTGGAATATGATTTGACCAAATTTTGGCAAATCCTCTCCACCAAATTATCATTACATGCTAATAACTTTTATAATAATCATGAAAATAAAAAAATGGCGCAGTAATATTAATATAGTAATAACCAATTGTTATGTATAATTAGCCACCTCATGCACAAAGGCCTAGTACAATATATCAGTATTAATCATGTTAATAAATAGGCAATCTAAAAGAGTCAGTTAACCTTCCCAATTTTATTAATGATTTAATGATCTTGCTACTCACCAAAATGGGTAGCAGGATGCTCCCTAAATCGTCCATCGTCCGATCGAAGATCAAGGGCGGAAGAGCGTGCGGCCGGTTCACGCCCGGTTCGTTGCCTGTTTAGGGATTCTTCCGATGTGAATTGCGGGTTCAAAATGCGTTCTCTCTTCTCATTTGCAGATGTGTTCCCTAGAATCACTATCTCCAAAGAATCGCGGCATCTTGTGCTGCCGATCTCCCTCATCCGACGCAGCTGCCGATCTCCCTCGTCCGGTGCCATTGATCTGCCTCCTCCGGTGCTGCTGACCTCCCTCATCCACGCCGCCGCTGATCTCCCTCGTCTGACGCCCCGCTGACCTCCCTCGTCCGGTGCCACTAATCTCCCTCGTCCGGTGCCACTGACCTCCCGCGTCCGACGCCGTCGCTGATCTCGCTCGTCTGGTGCTGTTGAGCTGCCTCGTCCGGTGACACTGACCTCCCTCGTCTGACGCTGCCACTGAGCTCCCTCGTCCGACGCTGCCACTGAGCTCCCTCGTCCGACGCTGCTGCTGATCTCCCTCGTTCAGTGCTGCTGACCTCCCTCATCCGATGCCGCCACTGATCTCCCTTGCACTCACCGCCGTTGACCTCCCTCGTAACTCGGCGCCGCTGATCTCCCTTGTCACTCGCCGCCGCTAATCTCCCTCGTCACCCGCCGCTGCCGATCGCTCTCATCACTGGACGCCGCTGATCTCCCGTCACTCGCCACCGCCGATCGCCCTCATCACTCGTCGTCACTGATCTCCGCCGCTGATCGCCCTCGTCACCTGCCACCGCCAATCACCCTCATCACTTGCTGCCGCTGATCCTCCCTCGTCCGACGCTGCCATTGATCTCCCTCGTCTCTCGCCGCCACTGATCTCCCTCGTAACTCGCCGCCGCTAATCTCCCTCGTCACCCGCCACTGCCGATCGCCCTCGTCACCCGCCGCCACCGATCGCCCTCATCACTCGCTGCCGCTGATCCTCCCTCGTCCGACGCCACCACTGATCTCCCTCGTCTCTCGCCGCCACTGATCTCCCTCGTCACCCGCCGTCGCCGATCTCCCTCATCACCCGCCGCCGCCAATCGCCCTCGTCATCCGTCGCCACTGATCGCCCTCGTCACTCTCCACCGTCGAACACCCTCGTCACTCGCCATCGCCGCCGATCTCCCTCAACCCTCGGAGTTTTCATTGTCCCAATCTCCCATGTCGTCACTGAAGCACTCATCGCAGGCAATTTTTTTATTGTTTACCTCGTCACCCGCCGCCGCCGATCGCTCTCGTCACCCGGCTCCACTGATCGCCCTCGTCACTCTCCACCGTCGAACACCCTCGTCACTCGCCGTCGCCGCCGATCTCCCTCAACCCTCGGAGCTCTCATTGTCCCAATCTCCCATGTCATCACAGAAGCACTCTTCGCAGGCAATTTTTTGATTGTTTACATATGAAAGTAGTATGAAATCATTGAAGCCCTCATCGTCATTAGGATTTACTTTATGAAAATTTACGGAAGATTACTTCATGCACTTGTTGTTATCTTAACAGTATGTGTGCAGAAAACTGCCCATTTGATTTCTTTGCCATGTTATCAAGGACTTTTATTTTTATTTTTATTTTTATCTTAACAGTATGTGTACAAATTTGTTCCTATTTTATTACATTTCATTTTTTTCTCGATTGTTACATTATTATCCCATTAAACTGATTTAATAAAATTATCTCTTATAAATTAGTTAGGATTCATGTATCTACTAATTTAATGAAATTATTTACTTATTATATCTTTTAACTAACTCATAATTATTTAAATAATATTCTTTAAATTAATGTCCTATAAACTATGAAAGTTAATATTTTAATTTATTATAACATATTAATTAATGGACATGTGTCATTTCATACATGTACCAAATGTCATGCTCTCATTCAAAACTATCCTCCTTTTAATAATATACAGATATAGATTTGCATGATCTATCATAATTAAATTGTCCTACCGATTATGTGCAAGTGAACCAATTAATTTCCTTAGCTCATAAATGCATTTTCAATCCACAATTTTGTGACATTTTTCTTAACAGAACTAGTAACTATCGTATTCTAACTAATTTATTACTATCCTGATCAATTTTTAATTTTATCATATCCATGGAAAATTGTATATAATATCACCTTTAGTATCTAATTATTTCTTTCACTACAAGAAAAAGTCATATTTCCGACGGTCCATTTTCGATGGCCCGAAATCCGTCTTAAATATCGACGGTTTTTTCGGCGGATCTTCCAAACCGTCGATATTTTCGTCAGATAATTTTCGACGGTTTAACCCGTCTAAAATTTAGACGGTGATAAATTCGTCGAAAGATTCCGTCGAAAATATTTATACTTCGACGGTTATGACCGTCGATATTTTCGGCGGTTTATCTAACCGTCGAAACTTCCAGCGGTCTGAACCGTCGAATAATTTCAAGACTGGTTGCGCATAATTATTGAACTTATCGACGGTTTTGACCGTCGAAATTTGCGACGTTCAAAGCAACCGTCGATATTTAGGCGGTCATAACCGTCGATAGTATTTAAATAAAATATTCCACCTTACTTTTTTTCGACGACCTCAACCGTCGAAAATGGAAATTTATAATTTACACAACCTACGTATCTGTCGATGTTTTTTTAAAATTATCATTAAGGGAATCGACGGCTAAAACCGTCGATATTTCGACGGTTTAAAGAACCATCAAAATTATCGACGGCTAAAACCGTCGATATTTCGACGGTTTGAATACCGTCGAAACTATCGACGGTTTTTCCAGCGGATTAGAGCCGTCGAAATGCGAATTAATATAATATTATATTTACCTATGTTGCGGCGGTTTCGACCGTCGAAAAGTGGTTATATAAAAACCCGACCGCACTCTTACTTAGAACGTTCGTCCGCCGCCGCCCGTTTCGTCCGCCGTTCGTCCGGCCGTCGACCACCTCCCGCCCGAAGCTTCCGCCGCCGACCATCTCCGGCGCAGGTAGGTCCGATCCCCGCTTCCTTTGATATATAATTTTTCTCTCCTTCGACCATCTCCGTGCGGCGGCCAGTTCCGGCCACCATTCGCGCGCGGCGGCCAGATCCGGCCGCCATTCGCACCATCGGCCAGATCCGGCCGCCATTCGCGCACGGCGGCCAGATCCGGCCGCCATTCTTGCGCGGCGGCCAGATCCGGCCGCCATTCGCGCGCGGCGGCCAGATCCACAATTTATTAAACAAGCAAGTTTTTCATCACCGATTTTGGCATCATCACCAAGAAGCATCATCACCAAGAAGCATCACTTTGATTTTGGCATCAAATCATCTTTGGACTTGAGATTGTTGTCAACCATATCTTTGTTCAACTCAAAGTTTACATGCATCTGGCTTCTGCCAGCTAAAATAAGGGAAACTTGATGGATCTATAGACTGCACTTGGATTTTCCATCTCCACCTTCATAGGCAAAGCCTTAGATCAAGGTTTTTGATAAATAGGAGAAGCTCAGGATTGCTTTTCCTTTGTTAAATTAGATATACTTATTGCTGAAAAATAGTATTTATTTAGCTGGCATAGAGTTTGAGATAATCATGTTATGATCGCAATTCTTTTCTCATTTTATATGGAATGTAAATGAAGTGCTGGCTGCTAGAGATAAGCTGCATCTATAAGCCTTGCATATCATTCATTCTGTCTGTGTGCTCTAAAAGTATGTGGAATCTAGGGCGTTGGTTGATTTATAGGATCAATTTTCTTATATAACTGTAAATGACCCATTAATATTTGTTGATCATATGTGATGAACTTTGTAACTCTGTGATATTGATGATTGAATGAAATTGTCAAGGTTTTGCTTAAAGCCGACTCAAGTGTTGGTCCGAGAATTCATTTGAACCAGATTTCGTTGCTTGTGTCACAAAAAAGTACTTGTTTCATCTTTTAACATCGGTATAATGATTCTGCTGATTTAGTCGTCTTGAATAAGTCTTTTTTTGTCCCTGGTTACATGAGGCCCACGAGCCTAATACAATTAGGAAAGATAGGATGTGCGGGTTGCAGTCTAACCTTATATGCTTAGATTGCGCTTGTTTCATATTCATTTTTCTTTCCTTATACAATTTTGTATGACTAAAATTTTTTATGATTTGCAAATAATGCAGTCATTATGTCATACTTGAACGATCGTCGATGGATGTACAAAAGAAATAATCCTGATCGTAGATGCTTGACACAAGAATTTATAGATGGCGTTGACTATTATGTTACTGTGGCTTGTCAATCTTTATAATTTCAGCGGGAGGGAGCAATTAGGTGTCCTTGTTTGAAATGTGCTAGCACAAAGTTACAGACGATAGAGACTGTCAAAGTTCACTTATATAGAAAGGATTTCAAACCTAATTATTGGGAATGGGATGATTTAGGCGAAGGAGAGCCTTCGACAAGCGTCCCAAATGAATGTCTTCATTTTGTGGATCATGAACCAACATTTGCTTCGCAATATGAACAGTCTATTTATGACGCAGCTGCAACTGAGTATGGCAATATTAGATTTGAGCAGAATGAAGAGGCACCAAATCCAGAAGCAAGAGATTTTTATGACGTACTAAACGCATCGAGCCAACCCTTATGGCCTGGGTGTGAAAGTCATTCGGAACTATCACTTGCTGTTAGATTGTTGAATCTGAAAGTCGACCACAATATTTCACAAGCATGTTTTGATGCATTTCTAGATATTTTAAAAGAGGTCACACCAACTGGGGCTCGTATTCCTGAAAATTTTTATAGGACAAAAAGATTGGTCAGTAAACTTGGTCTTGGCTCAACTAAAATAGATTGTTGTCGTGATGGTTGTATGTTATATTACGGCGAGGACATCAATCTAAATGAATGCAAGTTTTGTGGGGCCGAACGATATAGAGTGACTAACAAGTCTCAAGTCGCTGTAAAAAGAATGCATTATTTGCCTCTTATTCCAAGGCTTAAAAGACTATACTCGTCTATAGGGTCAGCATCGCAGATGAAGTGGCATGCACAGCATAATACTTCTGAAGGTGTAATGCTTCATCCATCGGATGGTGAAGCGTGGAAACATTTTGATCGTAAGCATCCTGATTTTGCTAGGGACCAAAGGAACATAAGGCTCGGATTATGCGCAGATGGTTTTACACCATATGGTCAAACTTCAGTTCCTTATTCATGTTGGCCGGTAACAATAACACCTTATAATTTGCCACCTGGGATTTGTATGTCCGCACCTTATATGTTTTTGACATGCATTATTCCTGGTCCTCAGAGTCCTAAACAGAGGATAGACGTGTATTTACAACCTCTAATAGACGAGCTAAAAGAACTGTGGGATGGTGTCGTCGCTTATGATGTGTCGACCAAACAAAATTTCACATTGAGAGCTGCCTTATTGTGGACTGTTAATGACTTTCCAGCCTATGGGATGTTGTCTTGTTGGATGACTGCAGGAAAATTAGCTTGTCCATCTTGCATGGAACACTCAGATGCGTTCACTTTGAGAAATGGGGGTAAAAATACTTGGTTTGATTGCCACAGACGGTTTCTTACAGCTGATCATCCGTACAGAAATAACCGAAATGCATTTCGACGGAATAGGGTTGTGGAAGACATGCCTCCGGTCAAACGCTTAGGAGCTCAATTACGTCGCATTATCAATGCTTTATGCAGAATTATCGGCGATCCAAATGTCACATACAATGAGTATGGTGTTTGTCATAATTGGACTAAACGAAGTATATTCTGGGATTTACCTTATTGGTCTGATTGTTTGATACGTCATAACTTGGACGTCATGCACATTGAGAGAAATGTGTTTGAAAATGTATTCAACACCGTAATGGACATTAAGGGTAAAACAAAGGACAACCTCAACGCGAGACTATATTTGAAGGAATACTGTCGACGGTCAGAGTTGTACTTAGTGACTTTACCTAACGGAAGAATATCTAAACCAAAAGCAAGTTATGTTCTCACTAAGGAGCAGAAGATCCAAGTGTGTCGCTGGATCCAAGAGCTGAGAATGCCGGATGGTTATGCATCAAATCTGACCCGATGTGTGGACATGAATAACTTGCGTTTGTTTGGCATGAAAAGTCACGACTGTCACATATTCATGGAAACTTTGCTTCCTACTACTTTTTCTTCACTCCCGGATAAAATTTGGAAGCCGTTAACGGAGTTGAGTCAATTTTTCAAAGAGTTGTGTTCTACAACATTAACGGTGGAAAATATGATCCAATTGGAACGTAATATTCCGATAACATTATGTAAGTTGGAACGAATATTTCCACCGGGATTCTTTGATTCCATGGAGCACTTACCTATTCATCTGCCATATGAGGCAAGGGTAGGTGGACCAGTACAATATAGGTGGATGTATCCTTTTGAAAGATATCTCAATCGAATAAAAAGGACGTTAAGAACAAAGCACGTGTCGAAGGATCCATTTGTGAAGCGTATATGATTCAGGAGATTTCATACTTTTGTTCTTACTACTTCGAGTCCCATGTTAAGTGTGTGAGGACTAGAGTCCGTCGAAATGATGAAGTTCCAGAAGAACAGTCTGACGTGGCATCTTTGTCGCTCTTCAATCAGTTAGGACGACATTTTGGGAAGCCAAGGAGTAGATGGCTCAATGATGCAGAATTCAAGTTTTCCACGAATCATGTCCTTCTAAACACGCCGGAGGTGCAAAGCTACATTAAGTAAGTTTAATATCCACGCGTTCTTTCTACATTAAGCCAAGGAGTAGATGACTCAAGACGAAATATTTCTCCGAACCCATCAGAAGAAGAACAAAGAATGGGTCTCGAGTTATGCCCGGGAGACATATGTATGTAACTTTTTGTGCCTTTACTTTTTTCTAAATTGCAAGTTAATAATTAATTAACAAAACTTTGAAGTCGATCACCTAGTCGTCGTTTGTAGTTAATTATTTTCTTTATATTTCAGGAGTCTTATAAAACAAAAGAAGTTGATCATATTACGCAAGCCACGCAGGAGAGGACCACACCGTTGACCCCAAGACAACTTTGGACGGACCACGTCGGCGTGAAGAAGGGTCGCATTTATGGACTTGGATCTTCTGTGAGTGACACAGATATTGGATATGGTCGACGAAGTACTTCAAGTTCTTCTCCTTCTACTATGCAAGAAATTGTGGATCAGGTGACCATCAAGATTAGGAAAGAGGTCAGACAGGAATTCGAAGAACGTGAACGTCGTAACAGAGATGAAATGAAGAAAATGATGCGTGCCTTCATGCGTGGCGAATTGAATGACGACGACGCCGAGGTAGATTCATATATAGTACATAATTATTTTTGGAATTTGCTTTAATCTGATGCATCATTGTACTCATTAGATTCATATGCACTTTGACACTAACTTAGATTTTACTCTTCATACCTTTCAGTTAGATCTATAGGCTTTCAAAATTTTCACCGAAAATGGAGTGCAGACAGTTGGATCATGTAAATGTCAGTACTTAGTATAAACTTGTTAGTTTACGCTCGATTTTGAGATGTCGGCGTTAGCTTGTTAGTTTACGCATCTTCTAGATTTATCAATTTTGAAGATGCTCAATCAATTATTCATCAAATTATGTTGATGTTAAATTAAAATAATGTTTTTATATTTTAGATTTTAGATTCAATTAGATTGTGATTACACATCTTCAAAACTGAATTCATGTTTTTTTTGCATTTATATTTATAACTTTTACTCCATTTTTAATTTTGTGCAGTGATGTTTTGCGACGAAGATGATATGCGAATTGAACTTCAGCTCTTCGTCGTGACGAAGACGTTATGCCGTTCAATTTGTGAATTAAGCACGCCGTTCCATTATCTCGTTCCACTATGATTGACGTTATTGAATATGTGAATTATGGATTATGTTTCATGTTTGGATACCCTTATGCCGAATTGAACTATAAGTGATGTGATGTGATGTGATGTGATGTGCTTTATATGTGAATTACGATATTGCTGTGATGTGCTTTATTTCAATCTGTGCCGTTCAATTGAACTGCTGAATGCGTTGTATTATCTGAGAATTATATGTGAATTCATTATTTTTTTTAAATTTTTTACGTTGAAACAGCTGAAATATTGCAATTTTTAGCGGATTTTTTCGATACTTACCGACGGTTATATTCGTCGGTACACAATTATCGACGGTCGTAGCCCACGAGTAAAAGTCGTCGATACTAGATTGTCGACGGTTTTAACCGTTGATAAAATCGACGGTTCAAGCCGCCGATATATATCGACGGTTAAAACGGTCGATAGTTTCCACGGTTCAAGCCGCCGATAGATATCGTCGGCCCGAACTATCGACGGTTTAAGCCGCCGATAAATATCGACGGCTCGAACCGTCAATACTATTGTCAGTTCAAACCGTCGATATATATCGGCGGTCCTGTCCGTCGATAATATTGACGGTTCGCACCGTCGATATTTAACGTTCGACTGCCGAGCCCGCCAGCTAGACCATCTGTAAACCGTCGCAAAAAATTTGCGACGAGCCTTTTTCACACAATCATTGTCCGTCGAAAAAATCGTCGAAAATCACGATTTCCGACGAATCTGGCAAATTTACCGACGGTTAGGACCGTCGATAAAAGGCAGTTTTCTTGTAGTGTTTGGAAAAATTGTTGTAATCAAATTTAGTGATCAAGTTTAATATTACATTTTCATTCTAACCTCTCACTTACCAAATATTATTATTTGTTTTACAATAGATACATCCATTTTCCCTAACTATTTTTTTTATAAAAATTGTTATAAGAAAATTTCACATCACGTTTCATATTAATAATTCATAGAGAAGGAATCATTTAATAATTTGCTATTAGGATCTAACTTTGTTATGTGCGAAACCATTTTAACAATCATTTAACTACTTTTAGATATGATTGCCCCCCTCGCCATATGGTTATTTCCAACCATTAGAGAGACATAAGACTAACATAAAAATAAAGAATCAGAAAATTTGTGATTGGAGCAAATAGTTTAACAAAAACCAAAACATGTACATGTGCCGAAATTTAAAAAAAAAGTGTATGAAATAATGTCACCTTCCTTTGATCGATAAACTATTATTGGAGGTCGTACATGTGACAGAGAACATAACATCACAAAAGAAACAAAGGTTACCACGAATCAAAGCACTCGTACTCTTGACGTATTTCATTGAAGAAAAAGGCTCCATTTCTCCGAATGCTCCACCAGCACTTTTTTGCACAGTTGGTATCAAATCTGTATGCAACATAAACATCAAATCTCGTCGAGATGTTCCTCCAGTCCATGTGGCACCAAAACAATGTGTTGGCCGTGAAGAAGTTGGACCTGAATTTCCAACCGAACGACTCATGGGACTTCAAGACGTGTACGCCAATGTCGTCATTTTTTACCTGCAATGCATCGACAGTGGCACCGTATCATTCAGATCATTAAAAATCCTCAGATGCTTGGTACTAAAGAAAGGAATAAAACGTCCCTCGATCACTGTAACATGACATGAAAATATGACAAGTGAAGTAAAAAGAAGAATGAGGGACATGTTTCTAAAAGCCATTGCAATCTCTCCTTGTAAGGTAAAAAGAAATAGTTATGCACAATATATAGGCAATAGTTTAACTCCATTATGAGTGAGTACGAGATCTACAAAATATTTTGATTATGTCGGGAGTATTTTAGAATGGTATTAGAGTTAATCTCACGTGCTCACTTGAGTCTTAGAAAACACAGACCATCGGCAAAATAATATTGCATAATGATAGATTTTATTTTATTTTATTTTTTCCTTAGTTGTTACATGACATGTTACAACACTATCTATAATATGGGGTAAATTACACGAATTTTGTTCTTCAACTTTGAGTCATTTTCAAACCGGTCCTTCAATTTTAATTTGTAATCAGAACGTTCATCATCTTTTATTTCTTACACGATTAGTCATTTTGATCGGTGATAGTGAGTTTCCCGGTTGCCTTGCGTACGTGCTCGACATATGAGCCGATTATCTCTCACCCACGTCATTTAAGTCATTCACGTCATTTAACACTTTAAAACGGATAAATTACACAGATCATCTCCCAACTTTGATATTATTGCACGATTCTTTCACTTGATCGATAAGAAATAATCTTTCGATTATCTTGCCAACGTAACGTAACAAAATATAATAAAAAATTTAATTAACTGACATCACATAATAAAAATATTATATAAATTTAAGGGCGCGAACGAGCTAGCATAGGGGGCGTCGGCCCCCCTCTCCAAGCTCGCCCACTGGTGAGCTTCACACAAGGGGCGCCAACGCCCCCTCGGAAGCTTGTCGGCGTCCTTATCATTTTTATTTTTATTAATTTTTATAATATTTTATTAATATTATATTATTTTTTATTGTGACATGTCAATAAGTTAATTTTTTTAATATATTTTATTACACCACGTCAGTAAGTTAATCAAAAGACTGTCTCTTACCGGTCAAGTAGATGAATCATGTAATAATATCAAAGCTGGGGGACCATTTAGAAATCGACTCAAAGTTGGGGGTACCCGATTTGCTAGCGTTAAATGATATGGATGATTTGAATGACGTGGATGAAAGAGAAACAACTCACATGACGTCCACGTATGCAAGACAACCGAAAAATCCACTATCACCGGTCAAAAGGACTAATCGTGTAAAAAAATAAAAGATGAGGGACGTTCTGATTACAAATTGAAGTTGTGAGACTAATTTAAAAATGACTCAAAGTTTGAGAACTAATCGTGTAATTTACTCCTATAATATGCAATAGTTGCATAAGCAAATGTATCAATTGGAGTTGGTTGGAATGCATGGATCAGTATGATAAATTAATTCGTTCATTAGGTGTCTTTTTCGTGTGATAAATAACCATCATCATCACTAACCATCACCTGAGTGTTTTTTTTACCATTCATATATATGCATTATATGTTAAAATTAGACATTAAATAATAAGTTGACCCCCCCCCCCCCCCCCCCCCATTTTTTTATTAATAGACATTTTTTTCATACGTATATAATATTTGAATAAATAAATAAATTTAACCCTCTTAGGTTAAATTGAAATTAGTTAAATTAAATATTTTATGTTAAATTTATGTTTTATTATTTTTATAATATTAAGTAGTCTAAGAACCTGTGTGATGCAGGGATCTTATAAATTAAGTTAATATAAATGAAAACATAATGCATTAAATAAATTGAACTTCATTATATATTCACATCAAATTACAAAATACATTTTTATAAACTACATTATTTACTTAATCTCTTAGGTATGAAAAGTCACATAAAATTATATTTGTGAAAATATTAATTTCTTAATTATTGAACTTGACTTTTATTAATGATCATTAAAAAAATTATCATAATTGAAAATTATTTACATTAAAATCCAAATAATATGAATACATTTTCTACAACTTTATTTCCTGATAATTTTTTTGTACCTTGGGTAACTATAAAATCCTCCAAATAAAATATTTATTTATTTTCTTTTCTCTCGTAGTTTTTATTTTTTCTAAATAGTTTTTTAGAAAAAAAATTATACATGCCACTTCTCTTAGTTCTTATATTATTTGCCTCAGACCAATGTAAAAATATTGACTTGTTTACACTTGACCTATTAGCAACAATGTCGTAGGAAGATAATATAATATTTTATTTGTTTGGTAATAAAAATAAAAATAAAATAAATTTTCTAAACCCCTACTACTATTCAATTTTTTTTTTACTTATTTATAAAAATAAAATTTCTTCGTGTTTGATTTCTCTCACTCTCTCTCCCTCTAATATTGTGTTTATAATCTGAATTGCAAACGGTTTAAGAATCAGTTTTATGCTTCCGCGACGAATTTTGTGAAATCGATATTTTCGGTTAAACACCAATTCATCCCCCCTCTTGGTGCCCTTTGGGATCCTACGGTTGTGGTGGTGGAGCTTATTGCGGAGGACGTTGTAGTGGTAGGGGTTGTCGGGGCTGCTGCTCATAACGTGGGCGTTCGTATTGTTGTGGTGCTGGGAACGGATGGGCCGGTTATCCCGTCATCGTTGGTGACGGTCATTCCTATGGAATTGAGGTTGTTGCGAGCTTTGTCCCACGATCGGCTGTCCCCTTCTATCCTTTTGCAGCTCTTGATGGTCTCTTTCCATTATCGTAGCTAAGTGAACTACTTCGTTCAGAATTTTGCAGTTGCCGGTCCGTGTTTGAGTCCTCAAGTGAGGGTTCAGTCGTTCCACGAAGTGGTTGGTCTTATCTAGTTCATCCATGGTCAACTTTGAATATTTCTTTAGAAGAACAAATTTGGTCATGTATTGGGATACCGTCATTGTCCCTTGCTTTAGGTTCAGAAACTCTTGTTGCTTTAATTCCCTTTGGAAGCCAAGGAAGTATCATTCCTCAAGTAATTTGTGAAAGTCTTCCCAGGCAATAACCTTGACTTTTGGAAATTCTGTTGCTTTTGTCGTCTTCCACCAAACTTTAGTGTCTTTATTGAGGGTGTCAACGGCGAATAACACCTTCTTATTCTCGGTGACATCCAAGATTTCAAATTTATCTTCTATAGTCTCTATCCATTATTCCGCTACATTTATGCCCCCTTCGTTGTTGTAGGTCGGAGGTTTAGACCTCCAGAACTCTTGGATCGTGCATGGGAGAGGAGGTTGTCACCCTTGTTGTGCGTGTTGTTCTGATCGAGAAGGAGAGTGATAAATATCCTCATCGTTATGACCCTCATTCTTATCATCTGATACTTGCATTCTTTTGTGGGGAGACATCTATGAAAATCACGCAATTGAATGAGAACTTAAGAGGGATAATGCTTCTGAAATCAAATGGACTTGAGCCAACTATATTATTCGCAGCCCTTATGGCCAATAATATCCACTATAACCATGTTAGGTTCATCATAAAGGTTAGTTGCAAAAATAAAACATCCAACTAAAATAAAAAAAACTAAGTGACTTCAACGTCCTTGATTCTACGATATCACGTGCTACTCGTTGCATCGAGAGGTTTCTCCAACTTCATTCCTTGAGGCTTCTCTACGTTTAACATAACTCAGGCATTCCCATGTGAAATGCCAAAATTATTCATAGTAAATGCAATAGACAGATCTATCCCGTGGTAGACCCAGGGGACTGCCTATGAGTGATGCCGCACTCCCTGGTTCCAAATTGCAAACTCCTCCTTCTTGCTCGTTCTCTTCAGGAAGCTCTGCTGATGGAGGGGACATCACTGGCTGGTTACTACCCACGCTTTCCTGATCTAAGTGCTCTTGCTCTTCTGGCATCGGGGGAGGTGGAACATTACGCCCACGACCTTGTCCACGGCCTTGATCGCGCGCTTGCCTTTATTCCTGATTCTAGGAAGTTGGGGCCTGCATGCGTGATTTTACTACAAAGAAAATCCTTCTCCCCCAACGGACAACTCAAGATGTTATGTGTTGATGAGGCATCTATAAGAACGATATGACTAAATAATATAAGAGAAATTCATATAGAGGATTTATGCGATACTTACTTGAGGAGTGGAGCTGCAAATGCTCAGGAAGCTTGCACATGACTTTTACCGTGACCATGGAATTCTTATGAACAATAATTGACAATGCAATGACCTATATTCTACGATGACCAATATGGAGCCAAGAACTTAGGCTCTCATATTAAACTGTAACGCCCCCAAAATCGGCCTTCCTACCATGTAAGCAGTCAGGTTGATCCCGAGGATGCTACATTGCCTACTACAATATTGACCTAACCATTCAACAATTTGTATATATGACATCAAATATAATAATAGAATAACCGAGAACTTTAGTGCGAAAGAGTGAGCATCGAAATATCAAAAGGTACTACTAGTTTATACAATCCATAAAGAGAAAGAAATAACCACGATTCTTAAATATTCAACATTTAAGCGGATGTTCGATAATAGGGATAACATCATGTATTTCTAAAGCAAGGATCAATGATCAGTCTGATGTAAGTAATAGAAATTAATGCTTTTAGAATAGGTAAGTCATATGCAACATTCTCCCAGCTCTACGTTCTCCATCACCTCGTTATTCAGGATTCTTACCTGCAAAATTCCAATGCAAGGGAATGGAATACCCATGAGCGAAAATGCCCAATACAATAGAAATATAGACGATGAAATAATAATCAAATGATGTTGGTATCATACATAGATAAGCAATAAGTAACATTACCTGGATTTCTATACTTTGATTGAGATAACAATAGGTCATACTTTATCATATCAACATATGTACTCTGTTTCTTTGCCATAATTGTGTCTTGTCTTTACTATGCCTTGCCTTGTACTTTACTGATTAATACTTTATCTTAATCATGCTATGTTCTGTATTTTATTATATTATACTTTGCTGTGAATTGCGCTACATCTTTTACATTACTGTACTGTCCTTAGAGTTAGTTGTCTTATACGAGCTCGACTTTATAAATTGGGATGCCAGATGTGCCTCTATAACTCTGTGAAGCCAGAATGGCCATTATAGGGAGGGTGTAATGCCAATGCATACTCTTTTCGAAATACAGGTGGGAGAGAACCTATACCCTAGGAACAGTGGTCATTTAAGAACATGTATGTTCACTATCTCTCCATATAAACTACATGTCCCTCTAGCGCTATACTTTGTAATTTATATGTGGCCCCCTTAGGGAAAACGATGTGTCAATACATCACCCTTTTTCGGAACATAGGTGGGAGAGGACATGTATCCCAGGAGTAATGGTCATTAAGGAACTTGTAGGTGCGTTGTCTCCTCGGCTTAGCTACCTGACCCTCACTATACAATACTATGATCTTTGCTCCATACTTTGGAACGGCACATAACAATCCCATAATTTTATCTTTACTTTACATGTCTTTATTTATCATTGATGGAGTCTAGAATCACGGATCAGAGGAAGGTTCACTACAAGAAAATCGTGATTTTTCGACGGATAATTTCCGACGGTTTTAAATCTGTCGCAATTTGCGACGGATTTTTTTACGATTCCATTTCCGACGGATTTTTTGACGGTTATGACCGTCGGAAATGATTTATATTATTATTTAATTTTTCGACGATTAGGAACGTCGATATTACCGATGGATATCCATCCGTCGCAATTTCCAACGACTTTTTCAACGGTTACGACCGTCGGAAATAAAAAAATTAAATTATTTATTTTTTATATTATTATTAAATTTTTTCCGATGGATTTTCCGACGGTCGTGACCGTCAAAAATAAAAAAATAAATTATGTAATTTATTATATTATTATTTAATTTTTCCGATGAATTTTTCGACGATTACGATCGTCGAAAATGAAAAATTAAATTATGTATTTTTTTTATATTATTATTTAATTTTTTGATGATTAGGAACGTCGATATTTCCGACGGATATCCAGCCGTCGCAAAATCCGTCGCAATTTTCGAAGGTCGTAACCGTCAGTAAATGTATAATAATATCATATAAAGAGTATTTTATTAATATAACTAGCGACGGCCCAAACCGTCATAATTACCGACGGTTTTGACCGTCGGTAACGATTACCGACGGTTTTGACCGTCGGTAACGATTACCGACGGTTTTGACCGTCGATAACGATTCGACGGTTCAAACCGTCGATAAAATAAAAAATAAATATTATATATAACTACATATACTTTCGATGGTCACAACCGTCGGTAATTATAAAAATAGTTAATATTTACGTTTTCGACGGCCGAAACCGTCGGTAATTAAAATTTTGTTATCCCATTTTTTTTCCCTTTTCCAGCTTTCTTTCCACTTTTTCCCTTTATATATATTCCTTCTCCTCCCTCTTCTCTCTCTCCCTCCTCCCTCCACTCCTCTCTCTCTCCCTCCTCTCCTCTCTCTCTCTCCCGGCCGCGAGCACCCTCTCCCGCGCCGGATGTCGGCGACTCTCCCGCGCCGGCGACCCTCTCCCGCACCGGCGACCCTCTCTCGCGCCGGACGCCGGCGACCCTCCCGCGCCGGCGACTCTCTCCCGCACCGGCGACCCTCTCCCGCGCCGGCGTCTCTCTCTTTTTCTCTCTCTCTCTCTTTCTCTCTTTGGCCAAAGGCCGCTGTCGGCTGAATCTCGCCGCTGGTGGCCGGATCCGGCCGTGACCGTTCGGATCGGGCCGTGGCTGTTCGGATCCGGCCCCCAGTCGGCCGACGGTCAGAACCGTCGATATTTTCGACAAATTTTTTTCAACCGTCGCAAATCCGTTTGCGACGAGCATTTTTCCGACGGATCGATTCCATCGGTAATTACGTTACCGATGATTTTTGGGCTGATTACCGACAGTCCGAACCGTCGGTAATCAGCGTTTTCTAGTAGTGGTTAAAGTCAGGTCCCTTATCTCTGAGGCAATAACATTATGTCCTATTACGTTATTCTTTGTGCCAAATCTTGAACTGTTCTTCAGGTGGGAAGAGCCCCTTAGCCTTTAACAATGTCAGACATGGCCTCTAGTGGGCCTGTCGAACGAAGAGGCCCAATTGGAAAAGATTGGGCCTAAACAAAATGGGTACTTATCCTTTATTCGATAGAACTCGGGCTGGGTCAGAGAGAACCCGAGTCGGACATCTGTCGCAGTATGACATGTTGGATCTAAGTTTTAATGACATATAATATTATATTTTGATGATACAAATCTCGAAAGATTAAAGTTAAAATGCTGAAAAAGTTTAAGAAAAAAGGGATAACTTTATGCACTATACTTTGATTAAATACTTGACTATGATCTTATTAGATTTTGGATTAATTATAAATATCATAGAGAATTCTATTAGCTTTTCATAGAATTAAAAATCATCTCATTTGGATAACTGTGCAAAAAATTATGCTTAAAACAGTGCAGGGCGGTCGAGCTGCCGACTGAAAAACTGGTCAACCGGTCCAGAATATCGGTCGATCGGTCTAGAACACAGGTCGACTGATCAGTGCAGAAAATGTCCAATTTCATCAAGTAGAATGTCGAAATTGTACCAGTCGAGATGCCGATCGACCGGTTCGGGACATAGGTCGACTGGACTGTTCAGAATCCGCCAACGGTCACATTTTTCATAAAAGAAAGTGTATCGGTCGACCGGCCTGTGAGTCAAATGAATAGTAACGATCAAATTTAAAGAAGAAAATTGTGGAATGATTTTTGGACGACTTTCTCACTTGCAGAAGTCTATAAAAGGAACACCAAAGCCAAAAGGAAGGGCACCCATTCAAGGATTGAAGCAAAACTTCAAGGAATCAAAATAAGATCATTTCTCTTGAAGTTATCATTTAGAGTTTTTTTTTCTTTCTCTCTTCCACTCTTGTGAGCATAGAATTGTAAAAGAGAGAAACATTTTTGTTTAGAAAAAAATTAGAGAGAGTCCCGTGTAAAAGATGTTCTAAATCTTACCACTTGACTGAGAGAAAAAGATTAGCTTCCTACGATGAAAGGTTGCTTTGCCTCTCGAAGTGAAGAAAAGGTAGTTGATGTAAAGGGCTTTCTTCCTTGCCCTGTTTGGAACAAAGGAAGGGATTATTGGAATCTCTGACAATTTCGAGGTCGAGAAGTCGAAGCGGGTACGTAGGTCAAGGTGTGGCCAAATCTTGTCAACAATCACCGTATCTTTGCATTTGATCTTCCCTCTCTCTCCGCGTTCATATTATGCTTATGATCTGAATTGTTTTATTTTAAAAGGTTCCAAAGAATCGGTTTTGTGCTTCCGCGATGATCTTTGTGAAATCAACATTTTGTATTTAACACCAATTCACCCCCTCCCCCCCCCCCCCTCTTGGTGCCCTTTGGGATCCTACATGACACGTATGACCCGGGCCAAGTCGAGGTCTGACTCGGCTCGGGTCGTGCGGTGTATTGCCACATCATCTCGGCCGAAATCGTGTTTGATCCGGCCGTGGCCAGTCCATATGACCCAGGCAGAGTCTATCTCTGATTCGGGTCGGGTTATTATTCGATGATCATACCGGAAAAAAGACGTGCGCGGGCTGAGTCCTCTAAGACCCGAACTAAATCCCGATAGGCCCCGGTCGGGTAGCCTGTAACTCGGGCCGAATTCCTAGTACGCATATCTGCGTTGGTCATCTTCTTTATTTTCGACCGTCCTCCGGCCATCGTTTCGCGACGACCATAATAAGAAAAATGTTGCTTATGATCTCTGGATCGACATAGGGGCATCACACGCATTTTATGATTAACAATTCAGAGCCTAAGGGGATTTAACATCTAGAGTACCTTTCGTTCAATTTTTTTAGTCCGCCGGTTTCGTACATCTTCCACTCGGACGTCGGTCATTCCTGGCCGATGTGGAGGTCACGGTCTGCTTCACGAACACATCGAGGACAGATCACCGTGTGCTGGACGTCTTTGCTCCTGTTGTCATGCTCTCGGTCCGTCGATCCTTCGATGTGCGTCGTTCCACCGGTGGCGAGGAAGAACAGGGTAGAGTGGCGGCCGTCGAATTCGTTTGAATTCTTTCCTTAATTGTTTTCGACTCTGATTTTCGAATCCCTTCCAAATTGGCCACACTACAAGAAAAATGCAAATTACAGACCGTCTGTAATTTGTGAAAAATCGTCGGAAATTACGATTTCCGACAGATTTTTCGACTGAACCGATTCGACAAAAAAATGGTCATCGCAAATTATTTTCGACGGTCGAAAAAAATTCATCGATAGTTCCGACGGTTATAACCGTTGCAAATGTCTGGCGGCCGCAACCGTCGAAAGTTTCGACGGTCAAGACCGTTGAAACTTTCGGCAGTTCAGACGATCGCCGAAACTTTCGACGGTCTCGATTGTCAAATTTTTTTACGGACATCGCAACCGTCAAAAGTTTCGATGTTTACTACCGCCGAAAGTTTTGACGGTTGCTACTGCTAAAACTTTTGGCGTTCGCAACCGTCGCAAAGAATTTTAATTATATAAAAAAATTAGCCCGCCGCCAGCGACCAGATCCGATCGCCAGCGATGGATTTGGCCGTCCGCGGTCAGATGCGACCGCTAGGCGGCCGATCTAGCGCCCGCGATCAGATCCGGCCGCTAGGCGGCCGATCCATCGCTCGCGGCCAGATCCGCTGCTAGGCGACTGAACCGGCGCCCGCGGCCAGATCTGGCTGCAAGAGGCCGATCCGGCGCCCGCGGTCAGATCTGGCGTCCGCGATCATGTCCGACCGACAGGCGGCCAATCCGACGCCTGCAGCAGATTCGGTCGCCCGCGGCCCGATCCGACCGCCAAGCGGCAGATCCGACCGCCAGGCGGCAGATCCGGCCGCCCATGGCCCGATCCAACCGCTCGTGACCCGATCAGGCAGCCAGGCGGCCGATCCAACTGCCCACGGCCCGATCAGGCAGTCAGGCGGCCTATCTGGTCGCCCACGGCTGAATCCTTTCGCCCACAGCCCGATCAAGCGGCCGTCGGTTGTTGGATCTGGTCGCCAGCGGCCAATCCGATCTTCGGCTACTGGATCCGGCCGCCAGGAGGTCGATCTGGCCACCTAGTGGTCCGGGCTAGAGAGAGAGAGAGAAGAAGAGAGGGACGCCGGCAGGAGAGGGACGTCGCCAGCCGTCGATGCTTGTCGTCCGATTGGGAGAGGCTCGTCGGCAGGTAGAGGGAGAGAGAGAGGAGAGGGGAAAAGTAATAAAGAGTGGGATTGGGGAAGATATACATGTGTGTGTGGGGGGAAAGATGAGAAAGCGAAAAAATAAAAAAAAAGAACGGGATAGTGAAATTTCAATTACCGACGGCTTTGACCGTCGAAAATTTAGCAAATATTAATAATATATATTATCATGACATATGCGAATATGATATTAATTATTTTTAAAGTTAACGACGGTCGTGACAGTAAAAATTATTTAATTATAAAAATAAAATTACTATATATAGTTATATATAATATTTATTTTTTAGTTACCGACGGTTTGAACTGTCGCTAATTATATTAACAAAATACTCATTATATTATATTATATTTCATTTATCGACGGTCAGAATCGTAAAAAATTACGACGGTCTACACTGTCGCTAATTATATTAATAAAATACTACTTATATTATATTATTTTATATTTACCAACGGTCTGAATCGTCAAAAATTGCGACGGATAGATACCCGCCAAAAAATTTGATGTTCCAAATTGTCAAAAAAAATAATATAATAAATTACATAATTTGTTATTTTAATTTTCGATGGTTGTGGCTGTCGTAAATTTTGACGGATCACTATCCGTCGTAAAATTTGTCATAAATTACGATAAATTTCTATTCGTTGGAAATGATCCGTCGAAAAATTTCATTGTAGTGTCAGATTCGCTAGGCGTTAATCCAAGGCCGCGTCTGGTAGCCCATTTCCCATCCACCTTTACGTTGTCATTAATATTGTAGAAAGTTTTCAGGGCCTCCACTCAAAAGAAAATTGGAAGCTCAGTTCACGTATCATATTGGGAAAGAGGTTTTATTTCAGAGCTGGCTGCCAGGAAGTTGTTCAATATGTACTAGAAAAAACCTTTGACCATATTTTAGAATTTGCTTTTTGACCATATAATATAAATCTTTATATGGTATTCTTGGTCTAATAAATGCTTAACTTCTAAGCTTAAGTTCAATTTATTATTTAACTTAACATAATATATATAATATTTTATATATTGAAATTTTTTTAATATTAATAGATATAACTTAATTAATTGATGTAAATTGTAAAAAGGACCCACAGATCATATATTTTGATGGATTGATCCTTTTGGCTTTTGATGTCAGTAAACAAGTTATTTACTTACAAACATCTGTGAAGAAGTAATGATTTGTTAGTAGGAACTAGCTTTTATACGCCTAATAATAGAAGGATCTTAAATAATCATCACAGAGAGCAGAACAGACAAATCAATAGACTCCCTGTTATTTAGTTCCACAACACTCTTATTTTCTTCTCTCATCGTCATGAGTTCGATTTCCTGATCTAACTCAGTCTAAAAGTTGAACCAAGTATTAGAGAGAGAAAGTAAGAATAAGCGTCAAATCAATTAATCTTAAAAAGAAAGCTGTTAATATAAAGAGTTAACTTGGTGCAATTGACAGTTTTTAGTTACATATATGCAGCACATATGCAACTTGAGGAACACGTCTCATTATACGGTTACATAAGTTATACTGGCATTTCGACGAGCAGAAGCAGATCTCGTCGTACAAACACACGACATGGATAAGAGAAGGTGCGCCGGGCGACGGGACTTGTGGCGTTTATATTTTACACGTAAGGTTTTGTTGGTGGTGTCGCGCAATGCATGGTTCCTGAATCCTGAGCAGGCGAGTATAGCACAAGGATGCCGTCCAAGCACAAAATTCAAGTATTCCCCCCACCCACGCCTGTCACATCCCCAGGGCAGCACCTCCAACATCGTCGAATCAACATTCGACACGCGGCGGAGCCGACCCGACGGCAGCGTCACAAGATTTTACAAACATACATTGGATGATGAACATCAAATGCAGCAAAAATTTAAAACATAATCTGATATGGACAAACAGCCACCAATTGTGATAACATAATGATCATAAAATCTTGGACATGTTTTAGGACAGCCACATAAACAAAATGAATGAACTTAAATCATCAAGTTACATTCATAAGGTCACATAATAAAGCATACACCAGCATGGACAGCATGATACAAGTCACTAAACATCATTCTAAATATGAAGATAAGGCCTACTAATTGGTCATAGACAAACTAACTTAGTCCTAGACATGCCATGCCATGTGCAACCTTTTTCTATTCATGAGCAGTACCTTTTGCCTTGATTTCCTGCATGATCCATTGCAGAAAAAATATATTCCATTAGAGTATATAAGATCTAAGCCATAAAATGATCAATTTGCATAATATGACATGAATCACTAAAATGGACAGCAATGAGCAATAATCAATTCTATACAATTCCATCTAGGTGTTTTCTTAACTTAGATAATATCAATTTCATTCAATTTATAGGCTCGTCAATATTAAGCATGGACAATGCAATCAATATGGCATTGCATGCCCAATGTGACCCATGGTCCAATAGTGTTCATGCTTAATCAATGAAAGTAATTATCTTATTTGTTATCGTATGATGAGTGAAAGTTTGCGCCATAACTTCCATGAATCGGTCCCCATATAGCCATCCCTTGTTTCTCATCATATGACAACCCAATTATTATAAATTTATTTCAATAATCAATATGAGCCTTTAACAATGGTTGAAGGGCTGAATCTTGCCTTAGTCATGTGGTTGGCTAGACCACGGAAAACTATCCGTTTCCCAAACAATGGGTGTCCGGAAGGACCAATAAACAATGTGGAGGCATCTACCTCCCAATATGACAGGCTCATCAGATAATTCCTCCAACAGATTCATTCAATCAGTCAATACATCAATTCATTAACCGATTCTAATTACGGCTGGGCATGCATATCAATATCGACTAGATTATCAATCAATAATTCATAACTATACTATTTCTGTGCAGGACCGGTCGACCGATAATGTATGACCGGTCGAGTCTTAGAGACTGACCGATCAACATGTGACCGGTCGACCGGTCATACATGATCGGTCGACCGATACTAAATAAACATCGGTCGGCCGATCACTATGTGTTCGACCGACGGATATGTGATCGCCGGATGACCGGTCTCTAATATCGGTCGACCGATCGTATCGTAATTTTTATGATATGTACACTGTGATTACCGGTCGACCGGCCATTACCAGCTGTTGACCGATATATCGTACAGAATGATAAATCTATACATTTTTCTATAATTTTCAAGATGCAATACAACATACAATTTGCCACACAATACAGTAACATGATGGACTCTCAAGCATGTATCAGTTTACTCAAATCTAACATGCATTGTCCTAGGTTTCATTGAACCTAATCATTCAATTAGTTTTAATATCAAATCTGATTTCTAACTCTAAAATTACCTAGGGCAAATCTTAGAGTTAGGATTAGGAACAATAAGGCTTCGATCCACTTTGATCTAGGATCAAAGTGGGGATCCACCTTACATACCTATTTATTTGGTTCAAAATCTCTTCTTTCAATGCTGCCTTCATTCTCCTTCTCTTATGCTTCTTCTTCTTCTCCTCTCCCAGCTAGGACCAGCCTGTGCTTGCTCTAAATCCCCTCCTGCTTGCTGTGGGTAACTGCAGGAAATGGTAATCCACCCTTCAATCTCGGATTCCAGCAAAAAGGGGTCTAGAACTTAGGGCAGAAGTGAAGAAATTGGGGGAAAAGTGTCAAAATTGGACTGCTGGGGCTTTATATATTAGAGGGCAGAATCTTTGAGTGAGTAAATGGGAGCTGCCAAGTGTCCAACTCTCTCTCTCCTGTATTGCCATATGTCCCAGTCCCCTTTTATTTCATTTTCTTTCTTTTACCACCTGATGACAGGTGTTACATTCTACCCCCTTAAAATAAAATTCGCCCTCGAATTTAACTGAACTTAACGCTTACCGAAAAGATGCGGAAATTTCTCTCGCATTTTATCTTCGAGTTCCCAAGTAGCTTCTCGGCCTTGATGATGTTGCCATGCTATCTTCACCATTGGCACAACTTTGTTGCGCAAATGCTTCTTGCTAAATTCCAGTACTTCAATTGGATACTCTTCATAAATCAAATCTTCTTTCAGATTTGGCTCTTCTACAATCAGCACATTGGACTCATCGTGAATGTATTTTCGTAACATCGATACGTGAAATACATTATGAATAGCCGCATATGATGGTGGCAGCGCCAATCTATATGCGTCTTCTCCAACTCTATCCAAGATTTCGAAGGGTCCAATGTATCTTGGACTTAGTTTTCCTTTTCGACTAAATCTCATAACTCATTTTGTAGGTGAAGTCTTCAAAAGCACATGTTCTCTAATCTGAAATTTCAGCTTTCTTCTCTTCAAGTCGGCATAGCTCTTTTGTCAACTTTGGGCAGCTTGCATTCTCTTTTTTACCAACTTGACTTTTTCAGCATATTGCTCTACAATGTTGGGTCCTAAAAGTGGTCCCTCTCCCACTTCTGTCCAGCATATAGGCGATCTACATGGACGACCATACAATGTCTCAAATGGTGCCATCTTAATTGTGGAATGATAACTATTGTTGTAGGCAAATTCCACCAATGTTATATGCTCATCCCATGAACCTTGCCAATCCAATGCACATGCCATCAACATATCTTCCATTGTTTGGATTGTCCTTTCACTTTGGTCGTCCGATTGCGGGTGGAATGCCGTGCTATAGTTCAACTTTGTTCCAAATACATTTTGGAATCCTTTCCAAAATCTACTAGTAAATCTTGGGTCTCTATCCGACACGATGGAGAAAGGAATTCCATGAAGTCGGACAACTTCATTTACATATAATTGCACTAAGCTTTCCAAGGATTGCCTTATCCTAATAGGCAAGAAGTGGGCTGATTTTGTGAATCTGTCCACAATCATCCATACTGAGTCATTTCCATTCTTCGTCCTTGGCAAGCCAACAACGAAGTCCATAGTTATCTCCTCCCATTTCCACTCCGGCAAATTCAAAGGATGAAGCAAGCCGGGTAGTCTTTGGTGCTCAACTTTTACTTGTTGACACACTAAGTATCTTGAGACAAAATCGGCGATTTTCTTCTTCATATTGTTCCACCAAAAGTTTCTTTGTACATATTTGTACATTTTTGTGCTTCCCGGGTGGATTGTGAATTCTGACTTGTGACATTCACTTAACACTTCTTGTTTGAGCTCTTCATTACTTGGAACCCAAAGCCTATTTTTGAATCGAATTGCGCCATCACTTCCAAATCTAAATCTCGTGTGCTCTTTATAGCATAAAGCTGCCATGTATTGAAATTCGGGATCTTCTCTTTGTGCTTGCATAATTCGATCAAAAAGATTTACCCGAATCCCATATTGAGCCATTAGCATAGCTCGGCCACTAATTGGAGTGGGACTCCATTGAATGATGCTTTCTATCATATTCCACCGATGCACTCTCAAACATGCCATTTTTCCGTTCCATTTCCGGCTCAAGGCATCCGCCACAACGTTTGTCTTTCCCGGATGATACGTGATGCCGAATTCATAATCTTTTAAAAATTTCAGCCATCGTCATTGTCTCATATTGAGCTCCCTTTGTGAGAATATGTACTTCAAACTCTTGTGGTCCGAGTACACTTCGAATTCCTCTCCATATAAGTAGTGTCTCAATGTTTTTAATGCAAACACCACCGCTGCCAGCTCTAGATCATGTGTAGAATAGTTTTTTTCGTGCTTCTTTAGTTGCCTAGATGCATAAGCAACCACACTTTCACGTTGTATAAGAACACATCCTAGTCCAGTTCCACATGCATCTCTATAAACCATAAATCCACCGTTGCCCGACGGAATTGTGAGTACCGGTGCCGAGGTGAGCCTTCTCTTCAACTCGAGAAAACTCTCTTCACAAGCTTGAGTCCAAATAAACTCCTCCCCTTTCTTAGTAAGCTTTGTCAAATGTGCTGAAATTTTGGAGAAGTCCTGTATGAACATTCTATAATAGCCTGCTAAGACAAGAAAACTTCTTATCTCGGTCACCGTCGCTGGTTGTTCCCAATTAATCACTGCCTCCACCTTTGCTGGATCCACAGAAATGCCTTGTCATGAAATTATGTGGCCTAAGAACACCACTTGATCAAGCCAAAACTCACGTTTTGAGAATTTGGCAAATAATTGATGCTGCCTTAGAATTTCCAGCACTATTTGTAAGTGTTATCGATGCTCCTCAGGACTAGATGAATACACCAAAATGTCGTCTACAAATACTATGATGAATTGGTCCAAGAATGGTTTGAAAACCCTGTTCATCAAGTCCATGAAGGCTGCAAGAGCATTCGTTAGTCCAAAAGACATAACCAAGAATTCATAATGGTCATACTTCGACCTAAAGGCTGTTTTAGGCACATCATCCTCAGCTATACGTAGCTGATGGTAACCGCTTTGTAAATCAATCTTCGAGAACACCGTTGCCGACGATAATTGATCAAATAAATCATCGATTCAAGGCAACAGATACTTATTCTTGATGGTAGTCTTGTTGAGCATTCTATAATCAATGCATAGTCTAAGGGAACCATCTTTCTTCTTTACGAAGAGCACCGGTGCGCCCTTCCGGTGGCAGCCCGGGTAGCTCCTCGGGAAACACATCTGGATAATCTCGGACTACATCAATCAACTCCAATGCTTGGGGTTGTGGATTGTTCATTGTGACACTTGCTAGGAATCTCCGGCAGCCCCTTTTCATCAATTTGTTAGCTTTAATTTAGAAATCAGCACCTTCTTTTCGCCGGATGGAGTTCCTTGAATCACTATTTGTTGTCCACCTATAGTGGTAACCACTAGTTTCTTTTCTCTTCAAAAGACATGAACATCATAATAGGAAAGCCAATCCATACTTATTATGACGTCATAATCCAACATTGGAATTACTACCAAGTCAGCCGGCAAATTGTAGCCTTCAACTTGCACGGGCACGTTAGGAATATACCTTCTAGTTGATGTATCCCCAACTAAAGTCAAGATCTCCATTTCTCAATTCATTTTTCTCATCCTTACATTGAGTAGCTTAGCAAAATTATAAGAGATGAACGAGTGCGTAGCTCCCGTGTCAAATAAGATATTAGCATGGTGATTTGCTATAAGCAAGTTACCTTGGATAACGTCATTAGATGGCTGTGCTTCCTTAGTCTGTATGGTGTAGACTCTACCATGAGTCCTTGGTGGAGTATCCTCCATCTTGCCTTTGCCCTTGTTTGGCGGGTTCTCCCTCTTTATTGGACAATCCTTAACCCAATGGCCTTGCTGTTCACAGTTTAGACATGCTCCTGATTCGCAGTAACATTTGCCCGAATGCTTTTTTCCCACAAGAGGGACAAGTGTTGGCTTTTCCCTTGTTGTCGTCCTCCTTCTTGGGAGTGTAGCTAGGCTTCTTTGGAGGCTTACTCTTGCTGTACCCCTCCTCTTTTGCAGGTCATTTTCCTTTAGAAGCAGCTTTTATCTCTTCAAAGTCCTTCTGGATGTTGGTGGCTCTTCAAAGTCCTTCTGGATGTTGGTGGCTCTTTTAAGATCTAAGCCATAAAATGATCAATTTGCATAATATGACATGAATCACTAAAATGAACAGCAATGAGCAATAATCAATTCTATACAATTCCATCTAGGTGTTTTCTTAACCTAGATAATATCAATTTCATTCAATCTATAGGCTCGTCAATATTAAGCATGGACAATGCAATCAATATGGCATTGTCATGCCCAATGTGACCCATGGTCCAATAGTGTTCATGCTTAATCAATGAAAGTAATTATCTTATTTGTTATTGTATGATGAGTGAAAGTTTGCGCCATAACTTCCATGAATCGGTCCCCATATAGCCATCCCTTGTTTCTCATCATATGACAACCCAATTATTATAAATTTATTTCAATAATCAATATGAGCCTTTAACAATGGTTGAAGGGCTGAATCTTGCCTTAGTCATGTGGTTGGCTAGACCACGGAAAACTATCAGTTTCCCAAACAATGGGTGTCCCGAAGGACCAATAAACAATGTGGAGGCATCTACCTCCCAATATGACAGGCTCATCAGATAATTTCTCCAACAGATTCATTCAATCAGTCAATACATCAATTCATTAACCGATTCTAATTACGGCTGGGCATGCATATCAATATCGACTAGATTATCAATCAATAATTCATAATTATACTATTTCTGTGCAGGACCGGTCGACCGATAATGTATGACCAGTCGAGTCTTAGAGACTGACCGATCAACATGTGACCGGTCGACCGGTCATACATGATCGGTCGACCGATACTAAATAAACATCGGTCGGCCGATCACTATGTGTTCGACCGACGGATATGTGATCGCCGGATGACCGGTCTCTAATATCGGTCGACCGATCGTATCGTAATTTTTATGATATGTACACTGTGATTACCGGTCGACCGGCCATTACCAGTTGTCGACCGATATATCGTACAGAATGATAAATCTATACATTTTTCTATAATTTTCAAGATGCAATACAACATACAATTTGCCACACAATACAGTAACATGATGGACTCTCAAACATGTATCAATTTTCTCAAATCTAACATGCATTTTCCTAGATTTCATTGAACATAATCATGCAACTAGTTTTAATATCAAATCTAATTTTTAACTCTAAAATTATTTAGGGTAGATCTTAGAGTTAGGATTAGAAACAATAAGGCTTAGATCCACTTTGATCTAGGATCAAAGTGAGGATCCACCTTACATACCTATTTGTTTGGTTCAAAATCTCTTCTTTCAATGCTGCCTTCCTTCTCCTTCTCTTCTACTTCTTCTTCTCCTCCTCTCCCAACTACGACCAGCCTGTGCACTCTAAATCTCCTCCTGCTTGCTGTTGGGTAATTGCAGAAAATGGTAATCCACCCTTCAATCTCGGATTCCAGCAGCAAGAGATTTAGAACTTAGGGCAGAAGTGAAGAAATTGGGGAAAAAGGGTCAAAATTGGACTGCTGGGGTTTTATATATTAAAGGGCAAGTGTCCAACTCTCTCTCTCCTGTATTGCCATGTGTCCCAGCACCTTTTTATTTCATTTTCTTTCTTTTACCGCCTGATGACAGGTGTTACAACGCCACCCCGTCAACGCTCAATGCATGTAGGTGAGTAGCACCCACCCATGGTGCATGAGCATGAGATGATTCCATTCTCAACAGCCACTATATCGAGAAGACAGGCAAGCAGCAGCACTTGTTGTGGGCGAAACTAGGAGGTACTGGAGCGGTGGCTGGCAGCGAGCTAGGGCCGCACGGGCGTTCCAGCGACGGCGGAGTCAAACAAAAAATTTGAGAATAAAAAACAACAAAAGGATGATGGCAATTGCACCAAGGAGGAACACATCACAAATGTCAGAAGCTGAATGATCATGATCTATTGGAAATTACTTAGTTGAGACTGCAAACTCCTAATATGATACTTAATTTATATTAGGAGTTTGCAGTCTCAACTAAGTAATTTCCGATGAATCATGATCATCTCTCTTCTGACATTCGTGGTGTGTTCCTCCCTGATGCAATTGCCATCATCCTTTTGTTGTTTTTCACTCTCAAACTTTATGTCTGGCTCAGCCGTGGCTGGAACGCCCGTGCGGCCTTCGCTGCCAGCCGCCGCTCCAGTACCTCCTAGTTTCGCCCACAACAAGTGCTGCTGCTTGACTGTCTTCTCGATGGCCTGCTCCGCTGCAGCTCCTCTTTTCGCTAAGGGCTGCTATATAATTATGCTCCTCTTCTGTATTCAATGACTGTTATTTAATATTCAATAACTGTGTTCACAATCACATCAGAGACATATGTATTGCTATGCTACCAAAGGACGATGGCTTTCCATAGGCTTTTCCAAACGTAGGAATTGCAGCCCTGGTCTTAGCTCTCTCTTAATCTAATTTGAAAATTTTGATTTTGATCGCCTTTATTTAATAGTCAACTCATTACTTTTGGATGACATTAGTACAATTAATATGTATCAGTTTAACATAATTAATGTCTTAATGATAAATGTTGGCATATTAGTATTTCTTGTCAAAATATTTTTAGTTTTACTTAATCTGGATAGAAATATTAATAATGTTTTTATTGCTAAAATTAATTTCCAGGTAATTGATTTTGATATTTGTTCTGGACAAATTTAACATTAGTATTTTCAGACTAATATCTGATTTATTTTCAGAAAATCCAATTGGATATTGATTAATATTTTCGGATTAATATGTCATTGCAAAATTTAGATTTTATTAAAAAAAAATTTCTTGTTCCGAAAATAACATTTGCTTAAATTTTGTTTTCAGGATTATTAACATCAATTATATTGTGATTGTAAAATTCATAATATCAAACCTTCTGGTCAGCAAGGGTGGACATTGTTTTTTAATTATTCATATTAATTAACATCGAAATTTATATTTTCAAACAATTACCAAAATTACAATACTATCACATTTATTGAAAGTCATTCACGCGACTTATTATAAAGGCAAACAACTATTAAAACATGAAAATAATTAATTGAATTATATTAATGCTTTTTAACTTCCCCAAATCAGAAGATAATATTTTTTATGACATATTCAGTTTATCTCCAAACCATTAATTTTTGGTGCACTGTCATCAAATGTTTTATATTTGTGGGAAAAAAACTGATATATATATATATATATATATTAAGAATATTAAATTAATTTTTTTACCTGTCAAATTTTGTCCCACATAAATTCATATTAGTATTGTTGGAGGCTTGGAGCAACACTTACATTTCAGAATATACCTAATATGCCTACGTATATTTGCAAGAAGTGTTTTGAGCCCTGTTCATTCATTTATACTAACAACAAGGGAACATTTTCTTACAATATTTTATAGTTTTCGAGAAATGTCAAAATCTGTTGCTTTGAATTAGAGAAGTTGAGATGTACGTAACATATATTTGCACAGAAAAAAAAAAGAAAAAAAAAAGGCAGGCCTCCAGCGTCCGTCCTCCTCCCCTCCGGTCCGGCGGCGTCCTAGTCCTAGGAGTCGAGCAAGCGCCCCCCCCTGAGCAGGCTGCAGAGACCACCAACGCAGCTGGAGGTCTCGAAAGCGAAGGCGCCAAGGCTGTCGAGCTCGTAATATTGAGCCGACAAGATAAAAAACAATATGAAAAATAAATGAAAAGTGTTTAAAACTGATGTGTAATTAATCTATTCAAAAGTTTAAGCGTGGGCCGACCGTAATTTTAACTTTAGTTCAGTTGGACAATAATTAAGGAAAAAAATATTTTTCAATAAAAATTTAATCAAGTTTGAAATTTTGTTTTTTTAAAATTATTCTGATATGCAAAAGTTTAAATCAATAATTTTATATTCTTAATAAAAAGGCAGAACGAAGAAGTTAGTGTTGCTGGCGGGGAGCGACAATATTTTATACACGTACGCGCTGTCATTACTTTTTGGATTTAGACTGAAAATAAAATTATAATATCCTCCCCACCTGGGTGACGTTTGGTGTCCAAACTAAATTACTCCTTTTAATTAACTCAAAAATTATTTCCTTTCATCTTCCTAGAAAAAGAAAAAAGAGAGGAAAAAATGGCGTCCAAACCAAAGGTATATGTCTGCTCTCTTCGTAGTCCAGTTATAATGTTAAAAAAATTTGTTCTTTTCATATTCTTCATCTTAAATTATCAACTTTGAGAGGAGAGAAGTTTAAAACTTGCACTCGAGCATTTAAACACACACAAAAAGAAAAGACAAATAAGAAGCTTGAAAGTGGATTCTTCATAAAACCTGGCCTTGAGATAAACAGAAATATAAGACATTTGCATTGACAAATGACATTAAAACCTTCTAGGCGGCTGAGCTTGGGGTTCGTGTCATGTTGAGCTCCTCCTCCTCCTCCTCCTTCCCGGCCAGCTGCCGCTGCTACTGCTCTTATTTCCGTCCACGTACATGCAGCTGCATGACTGCCTTAAAAAATGAACTGATCATATCAACACTTACAAAAGTTTAAAAGACAAAGAGGAAAAAGATTAAATAGACATCGATCCGTTGGTCCTTAGCAAAATGCTACGTACTAATAGACTCTTACACTTGATCATGAGACGCCGACGGCAGCAGGGGCCGCCGCGTCGGAGCCCCTGGAGCGGCGCATGCGCAGGCGGGCGCGCACCTTGATGAAGGCCCATCGCAAGAAAAACAAGAAGAGTATAATTAGAATAACGGCTATCACTATGACGACACGAACCCCGGTGGGGCCGAAGATGGTCTCCCCCATGTGAACTGAGATCGAGATTGGAATTATACAAAACCTCGTATTTATACGTACGTACGTACGGTAAATAAACAAGATTATATATATATATATATATTATATATGCCCTATTCGCAAGATGGAACGGCCGTGACAATTTATAAATGTGTTGGTTTTCAAAGCAAGTGAAGTGAGGGTGAAAGTGGAACCACGTACAGCTGCCGCCGCTCACCTACCGACGGACAAATTCGTGCTGCTCACCTACTGAACCGTGCATGCATGCGACTTCGATCGTTTTTGGGTGCAAAGAAACCAAATTTTGAGAACACTTTACGTGTGTGCTGCCGGCCATGGGCGATCCGAATGTTAAGCCCGGCCTCAAGGGAAAGAGCACAAATTTTAATAATCCGAAGGTTTACCCGCTCGCTGATGGGTGCTGTACGCTCATCCCACATGCAGACGAATTGAACTCGGGTGCGCACACAATTTTTAACGATTATAAAATTATTATTAGCGTAAATTATTAAATTTCTATAGAAATATTTTCCAATTATAAATAATTTAATGGTCAAAATTATAATATGGACTTTGATTCTATTTTTTAAAAATATAATGTATACATATTTTAAGTATGAAATGATGTTATAATCATATATTCTCATAATGATATGAATAATACAAGTAACTGATTGGGACAAAATATAATTATTACATATATTATTCTATTTTGTTATGAAATATAATAATACTCTATGAAAAATATAATGGGGGAGAAATGTATAATTTTAAAGAGAGAATTAATAATATTTTCATGACAATGAGTATAATGTGTTCTCTATGCTATTTATGATGGCAATGAAATAAATTATTTTTATTATCAAATTAAAAGAAAGAAAATGATGTTCTAGAATATTCAAATAATGGGATCATAAAATATATTCTCCTAATGTGTAAATGACTCTTATCATGGAATTATATAATTTAAACTCATTGAGGTCAAAGACAATTGTGAAATCTATGATTCTATAAAATTATATATATATATATATATATATATATATATATATATATATACACACACATTATAGGGGGAGGATCATCCAACGAGCGCGGATTTCATGCAGGTTTAGGCGAAAAAAAGGAACTCGCAGCGACGGCGACCTCGGGGTAGCGGCGAAGATAGTGCAGCCACGACGACCTTGGGGCAGCGGGGAAGACTGCGTCAACATCGACCTCGGGGCGGCAAAGACCATGCATCGACGACTACCTCGGGGCAACCACAACAAAGAGGGAAGAACTATGGCGACCTCATGACCGTGAGACCTCGGCGCGACGGGCGATTCACACACGATTTGGGGCAGGTGATTCACACACTGAATAAGACTTTACAGCGAAGAGACCCGACAGCCGATTCACAAATGATTTGGAGCAGCCAATCTCGCGGGACTGCAATCGACCTTTGTTCGTCAAGCAGCTTCGACTTGCGATTTTGTTCGCCGAAGATACCAAGAGACGAGCAACTTCGATTCATCAATTGGGCTGGTGGTCGCCAGATCAGTGGTGCTCGCCGGATCGGTATGGGTTTTGTTCAGTAAGCATTATGGTGGTCACCAGATCGTGAAGGGTGGAGGTGGTGGTCATTGGATTCACAGGCGAATCGAACACCTGTCGTGGTCGTGCGGTGGCGGGAGCTTGATCGCGACCTGGATAACTTCTGAACTTCCACCAGTAGAAATGCAGGGAGATCATCGTCGGTCGTTCACTATGCGCTGGCCTCCAGGTGTCGATGCAGGGAGATCGTCATCGACCATTCGGTATGCGCTGACCTCTAGGCGTCGACGGCCGCATGTCGCCGATTCAAAAATTAGGGCATGGGAACATTGATGGTCGATTTTGTGATGTTGAACCGATGTCATCGGACCAATTTTGTGATGTTGGACTGCACAAATTGTATGCGGCCTTCGGATCCGCATCTAACGATTGTAGGAGGGAGGAAGACAGTCCTCTTGTAAGGGGGAGGATATACATTATGATAGACCAATTTAACATATTGTATTTATTATTATCATCATCATCATCATCATCATCATCATAGGCGTCGACGGCCGCACGTCGCCGATTCAAAAACTAGGGCATGGGGAACATTGACGGTCGGTTTTGTGACGTTGAACCGATGTCATCGGACCAATTTTGTGATGTTGAACTGGGGAACATTGACGGTCAGTTTTGTGACGTTGAACCGATGTCATCGGACCGGTTTTGTAATGTTGAACTGCACAAATTGTATGTGGCCTTCGAATCCGCATCTAACGACAGTAGGAGGGAGGAAGACAGTCCTCTTGTAAGGGGGAGGATATACATTATATCATATATATATATATATATATATATATATATATATATATATATATATATACTAGGATTTTAATTTATCAAGTATATAAAATTACGATTATGATAGTTGTGAACATAATATATGTATTCATTGATATAAAATTATATTTTTAATGTAATATTAACTCTTAAGATTCATCATCATTTCGACTTGAAATGAAGCTTTATCTTAATCATTTGGTCCAATCCTCATGCTTGAAAGATAAAATCATTCAAGTTTTTATTATAAAACTCTTTTGTTGATCCCTCTTCTACAAGAGACATGATTGCTCAATTCAATCAGAAACAAACCAAGTTAGGTAGTCTACATTAGGGAATGTCATAGCAAGATCAATAGAGGGTTAATTGATCTTGGTGTATGTTCAGAAATTTTCTTTTTGGGGCACATGCATGTTCTTTCCATAACCCGTGCATGGTACATGTCCTTAGACGATTCACAAGTACCGGTGTTCAGGAATTATGTTGGACTTGACTCATGAATAAATCTAAACTGATCAAATTTAGTCGGGTCGGATCAACACTCTTTGAAATAGTAGATCTGACCCAACTAAAACTCCACCCGATTCTGATCGATTTGATTTCGACACGTGGTGGGTCAAATTTTAGAGTGTTATTCTCTCATTAATGTACATGAATAGAGAAATGTAAACAAAAAAATCTTATGTTACGTACACATGTTTTATTTTATTTATTTTTTTTATTGTACTTTCTAACCGCGATCTTGACTTCATTTAGAAAACTAGGAAACACACTTGCGCTTCATGCAATTTTAAGATATTGCAAAAATATAAATTTTAATCCTTTTATATCTTTTTGATATATATATATATATATAAAGATCGACTCTATTTAGACGATGAATAATAAGACATGATGATGAAAACATAAAACAAACTTATCCTACCTATACATGATGATAACTAAATAAGATTTATGAAGAAAAATAATACAAAACCCAGTGTTACAAGCAGTTATTACCGAAAAAAAAGAAGGTGGTGAAAATTTTTGGG
This sequence comes from Pontederia crassipes, assembly GCA_030549335.1. Classification (NCBI taxonomy): domain Eukaryota; kingdom Viridiplantae; phylum Streptophyta; class Magnoliopsida; order Commelinales; family Pontederiaceae; genus Pontederia; species Pontederia crassipes. The sequence continues at coordinate 12,373,788 of JAUKPH010000017.1, forward strand.
TGTGCTTAGTATGTAATATAAAGAGAAAATATAAATATATCTCGTACAAAAAAATAATAACCATTGCAATAATTTAATACATAAATAACACTGTAACAAATGATATCAACTAATTAAATAGTTTGTAAAAGTATCAACCGATATAAAATATTGAAAAGAACTTTTACCAAGGTTAAACAAATATTAGAATAATAAAACAATGGAATCCTAGAAGGAAATTAGGAGAGACAACTCAATACCAAAACGAGAAAGTTGAATTCTCACTGCATATTTTAAGCAAATGCACTATCGTCAAGAACCTATGAAGAAACTTTAGGAGATAAAAGCTCCATTATCGTACCCACCGAAAAAAAAAAGCTCCATTATCGTATTGAATGTCATGAAATCTACAAAGAATTTTAAAATGTTAAAATGAGAAGTCAATTATAATCTGTATACTAATACTAAAGAATTTAGAAAACGTTGGAGGGGCCTGATTATATTGTGGCTCCGTCCTTGCACACGCGGTCGCCCCGCTTCATGCGTCCCTTGGCCTCGATGTAGGTGAGCTCGTACTACACCAAGCTGCTCGACGTGTTCCCTAACCGGTGCAGCGCCGCCATGTGCGATGTCCCCACGTGCGATGTCGAGAGCTGCAGGTTATTCTGCAGCTCGTTGATCACTGCTTGCCCACCGACGTGGATGTAGAAGTGCTCGAATGCTTGCTTGAAGTCCGGGATGTAGGGATCTCACCGGGCTTTGAAGACCTTGTGCGCGATGAGGCTGAGGAGGAAGAGCAGCTGTCCGAGGCCGGCAGCACGAGCGGGGCGATGGAGGTGATGTTGGACTCAAGGGCCTCGCATGCGATGACCATGAGGTCCTTGGAGAGGTTGATGCTGCGATTCCCACTCTCATCCTCTCCTTGAACACGCACCGCACTACAACAAAATGAGTTTATAGGGACAAAAAAATTTGGTTCCAAAATTATTAATTTTGATTCCTATTTTTTTAGGACAAAAATCTTTTTGGCCCCATTGGTTCTTAGAAGCTGATCTTGAAAAGTTTTGGGAATAAAAAATTTATGTTAGATCTCAAAAGTATTACTTACACTAATCTATTAATCCCTATAAAATCATCCAATGGTCTTTAATAATTGCTTTTGATCCCAAATTAAAATAATTTTGGCAACAAAAAAAATCACGTAAAAAAAATTGGTTCCTAAAAATATACTTTTAAGAAGCTAAAGGTTGGTCCCTAATAATATATTTATAAAGATCAACAAGATGGTCCTCGTTATATATTTATCTGCAACAATATACTAGTAGCCAATTTATGAATTTCTAAATGCACAAACATTAGACAATGAAAATTAAGATGAAGAAAACAAGCCGATCTAAGTTTCTACTAAAACAATAAAAATTAAGTTTCTACAAAAAATAAGAATGTCATACTAAAACAACACCTGCATATATTTGTATTCAACTAAAATTAGAGCCTGCCAAAGAGAACACAAAAGATACAACTTTCAAAATTGCAGATACGGTGTTCCACTGTTCCCCTAAGTTTCTACTTTATAGTGCTCCTTGACATTCATAGTAAGAATTTCCATCTTTACTGTGAGAACTGTTAATATGTCATCAATTCTAGTAGTAGAACCTATATGCAATCCACAATGACTACAGTGAGAAAACTTTTCATTGGAAGTGTTTGAAATTTTCTCTTAATTAGCCTCAATAAAACTTCTCCTGAATAAATATTTAGCTTTGGTGGTTTAAGATAGCATCTGAACTTTGAGGCAGATACCACTGCCAAATACTTCTGAGATGAAAATCTTGTTGCTGATGCTCATCATCTGAGCAAACCTTTTTTGGTCCATCATTTCGGAGCATGTTGATTGCATTCTCTGTAACAGAAGTAGATGGAGGAAGCCTCAAATACTTGTCATAGATTGATAGTGCAATAGTAGATTTTCTCTGATTTTTCCTGCAAAAACTAGCGAGATCAGTAAAAGGAATGTATTCCAGCTGACACATCTAATGAAATTCATATTAAGACTCAAATATTAATATCTCACAGATATTCATGAGTAAGGAGATAATTATAATGTTGACCTTTCTGTTTTAAGATTAAGAATCTTGGTCCACCATATAATAGCATCAATCATATAGTTCTCTAACTTTCTTTGATCAATTATAAATATTCCAAAATCAGGTAAGCAAGCATCTTCATGATAAAGTTTATCAGATACCCAAGCCTTTGCGGCTGTTCTTTGTGTAGGATCAAAGGCACCAAGAGGGGGGGTGAATTGGTGTATTAACTTTCGAAAAAAATCTCAAAATTAACTTTCGGAAAGAACGATAAAAAGGCCGATCACAAGCAAATAAAGATAAAGATAAAGATAAAGATCAAACTCAGTGAGACACAATATGATGACGAGGTTCGACCACAACTCTTTGGCCTACGTCCCCGCTCCGACTTCTCGACCTCGAGACCGCCGGAGATTCACTATCTTTCTCTTTTCTTGTAGGGAGAGAACAACCCTCTTTTACACAATCAAACATTCTTCTTCGCGCAAGAGGCAAGACACACCTCTTATACAAGGAGCTCTCAATCTCACTAGATCAGAAAGTAAATTTTCCCTCTAACTCTTTTCTTTCACAAATTTTCTCTCTCACTTAAGGCCAAGAAAAGAAAAGGGAAGAAACTTGCACTTTTATGCTCAAAAACTTGAGAGGAGCTATAGAATGCTTTCTCTTGCTTGGATGCTTTTCCTTCAGGCTTTGGCACTCCTTTTATAGGCTCCAGGAAGTGAAAATTCGTTCAAAAATCGTTCCACAATTTTCTCTAAAAAATTCTAGCCGTTACTGTTCATTTGACCGAGAGGCCGGTCGACCGTTGGGACTGGCCGGTCGACCGGTCTATGTGACCGTTGCTGCCCTTTCAGCCTTTTGAAGTCGTCTGATCGACCGGTCCTTCAACTGATGCATCGTCCAGAAATGTCTCGACGTCGACCGGTATAATTGTTGTCGATCGGTATAATCTCGACGTTGACCGGTATAATCTCGGCTTTTCTTCTGCTGATTATCAGTCGACCGGTGCCATGGCCGGTCGACCGATGAGTCGACCGGTCGTGTCTGAAAAAATTTTTCTTGTAGTTTTAAATTGTCGATTTCTTCTACGAATATGGTCATATCAATCATACACCTGCATTATCATCACTTGAGCATAGATTAGTAACTTTTATGTTCATTTTAATTTGTTATCATAAAAACATAGGATTCAACAATCTCTCTCTTTTTTATGATGACAAATTAATTGGACGATAAGAAGAAGAAGGAAAAAAATGAAATGTAAGTTTTACATAGAAAGTAATGAACAATACCCCCCCCCTACATTTATGCATATTTTACTTTCTCTCCCCCTAAATCAATGATATTTATATTTTCATAATTCCTTGAGATAATAGGAACATATGGCAAGAAGGAAAGTGAATAAAAAACTTTGAAATCAAAGGGCATTTCATTATGTAGAAAAAGTTATCGCATTACATTCATAGTTAATGATATATCCATCATGTGTTCATGCACTAATAAATACATCCATCAATCATTACAAAATGGTGCAGGACACAAATGAAAACACACAAATGAAAACACAACCTACACATAAGAGCACAATATCGTCCTAGACTTCTCCCCCTTTTGACATCATCAAAGAGGGAGACAACCCAACTACTCCTCATCGGGACTATCATCCTCACGAGCTACGGGCGGAATAAATCCATGCGATGCATAGTAAGCCTATAGCGATCCAACAAGGTAGCGGGAGTCATGCTCCATACGTCGAACACGTCGATCCATCTGAGTCACACGATGGTCTATGGCAGCCACCTGTTGTGAAAGAGTCGTGAAGTCGTAGGTGCCATGGAAGACTGAAGTACTGTGCTGGGAAGGTCCAACATGCTTGGCGGGTGCATCCTGAGTGTCCATCGGTGCTGGCTCTCCATCTGTGGCATCATCTCTATCATCAGAATCTAGTGATGCATGTCCTCCAAACTTAAGACCCTTCCGGTGCAAGGTCCCGGAACCAACGACGTCAGTGGGGCGAGGTCGAATGTACTCCTCGTCTGCAGGAATCTTGACTCCACAATGGAGTAAAATCCTCGTAATCCAAGCACTAAAATATAAGTGGTATCGACCACGAGCAACAGAGGAGATCTTCTGAAATGTGTAGTACATGTGATAGAAGACGTAATGACCGAAGTGAAGAAATGAGGCATCACGGATGCAGAGACAATGAAGAAAGAAGAGATCGAAGTGAGTGACCTCTGTATAGTGCCCGGGGAGTGATCATGCGACTGAGGATGTGATGTGCCATCTTCATGATCGGATGAAGATGTCGATAGGCCGTTTCGACGGTATAATGAACATCTTGTCCAGCAAAAATCGTACGAATGTCATCTGCGATCGAAAGATAATCGGAAGGTCAGTCATGGGTGACAAATGAATAAAAGCCAGGTAAGGGGCATGCCACGCCTAAGATGCGACAAAGATGGTCAGAGTACAATCGAATGGGTACACCAAGAACATAGGTAATAATGGACTCTCGAGTGATTGTCATGTTCGCATAAAAATAACGAACAAGAGGAGGGTACACACGATCTGTAAGGGAGAGAAGTGGCAGCCAATCGATAGTTGCGAACATCTCTTGAACATCTGGAATGTTCAGAGCGTCCCAATCAATGGTATAGGCACGCCGGACTTCGCGAGAGGCGTACAAGGCTTCGAACCTAACAGAGATGTCTCTAGTGACAAAAAAATGGCTATCAAACTCAGTGAGCTCAGTGGAAGATGGCTGACGAGTACGTCCACGGGATCGTCCTCGTCCACGGCTACATCGAACGGGCTCTGGTTCGGATTCTGGTTCAGGTTCACGTCGGAGGACATGAATGGTGCCATCGGAGCCGGAAAGGCGACGATGACGCTGAAAGACCAGCTTGGTACGCAAATATCCATCATTGTCGGCCATGGATTCAACAATGGAGGTCGGAAATGAGGCTGGGAGCTGATCGAGGTTAAGATGGATTTTGACTGGCCGGAGAGCGAAAGGAAGGACAGAGAGAGACTGACAGAGTTGTCGAACGGTGAGAGAGGAGAGGGAGAGAGAGAGACTGGCCGAGAGAGAGAGAGATTGGCCGAGAAAGATGTGGCCGACGGGACGATCGGACGGAGAGAGGCGATGGTCGATACAGATGTCGACCGGGGGAGGCGGCTGGTTTGTGGTTGCTGGTTGTTGTTGCGGCGACGAGTGACGGTCAGAGTCAGGAGGAGAGAGAGAGATGCCGGGAGTGGCGGTCGACGACGATGATCACTGGAGGATATGAGAGAGAGAGAGGATACTCGGTCGAGTGTTGGAAATCGAAGGAGGGACGGCCAGTTGCTAGAGTGACCGGCGGTCGTAGGGTTTGCCGGAGGGGGAAGGTTGTCGACTGGCCAGAGGTTGATCGGCGATTGTTGGAGGATGGGCAGGAGCAGCGGTCGTGTGGAAATAGGGATTTGGTCGACCGATTTGAGCGGTCAACTTCTTATAGCTCACGATTTTAGCATATACCGGTCGACCGATCCTGTCCAGTGGTCGACCAGGCAATTCCTTTTTTTATTTAAATTACCATTGGTCGATTCATGTCAGTCGGACGCATTCATATGTCGGTCGACCGGTGTTTCTTATCGGTCGACCGATCAGTGTTATTGCGCATTAGCAACTTTCACAGCGTTCGACCGGACCTACCAGTCGATCGATCGGTCTTTTCTGTAGATCGACCGATCCTTGTATTTTTCAAATTTTGAACCATTAAAAATCATTTAAAATCGTAAAAATCATATTCCAGAGATATTATACAAATGTAAATGTTGTGCAACACTTTTAATCTTCAATTCATGTCAAAAGTGATATTGTATAACCAAGTCACTTTTACTTTGAATTGATATGCACTCAAAAGTTAATCATTCCTAATTCCCTTCTAAGCATGCAAAATCGTTCTTCACTTAAGGGTTTTGTAAATATGTCTGCAAGTTGAACTTCGGTGGACACATGTTCAATAACAATGTTCTTAAGGGACACATGTTCTCTAATGAAATGATACCGTAAGTCAATGTGTTTAGTCCTAAAGTGTTGAATTGAATTTTTGGTCATTTCTATAGCACTTGTGTTATCGCACTTCATAGGTACATTTGAACAATTTACATCATAATCAAGTAATTGTTGTTTTACCCATAGTATTTGTGCACAATAACTACCGGCGGCTATATATTCGGCCTCGGCAGTAAAAAGTGCGATGGAGTTTTATTTCTTGCTAGCCCATGAAATGAGAGAACTACCAAGAAAACAACACATCCCACTAGTGTTTTTTCTATCAACTTTACACCCGGCAAAATCCGCATCGGTGTAAGCATGCAATTCAAATGAGAAATTTCTATCATACCAAATGCCTCACTTGTATGCATTAAATAGCGCGATATTCTTTTTACGACGATTAAGTGCGATTCTTTAGGGGCGGATTGAAACCTAGCACACAAAGACACACTAAACATTATGTCCGGCCTAGATGCCGTCAAGTAGAGCAAACTACCAATCATACCTCTGTACCTTTTTTATCAATGGACTTGCATTTTTCATCTTTATCTAATTTTGTAGTAGTGCTCATAGGAGTTGTGCTCGGCTTGCATTCGTTCATCCCGAATCTTTTGAGTAGTTCCCTTGTATATTTTTCTTCATTGAGAAAAATGTATTTCTTGGATTGTTTTACTTGTAGGCCTAGAAAGAAAGTGAGCTCTCTTACAAGACTCATTTCAAATTCTTGTTGCATAAGAGTTTCAAACTCTTTGCATAAGCATTCATTAGTGAAATCATATACGATATCATCAACATAAATGTGAACTATTAAAATATTATTTTTAAAATATTTTAAAAATAATGTGGTGTCAACTTTTCCTTTTTGAAAACCATTTTTAATTAAAAATGAACTTAATCTTTCATACCAAGCTCGAGAGGCTTGTTTCAATCCATAAAAAGCTTTTGAGAGTTTAAATACATGATGAGAAAAATCTGGATTTTCAAAACCTTGAGGTTGTTCAACATAAACTTTCAAATTTATAAAACCATTCAAGAAAGCCGATTTAACATCCATTTGAAAAAGTTTAAAACCTTTATAGCATGCAAAGGCCAAAAGCATTTGAATTGCCTCAAGTCTAGCAACAGGAGCAAAAGTTTCATCAAATCAATTCCTTCAATTTGTGAGTAATCCTTGACCATTAATCTAGCCTTGTTCCTCACAATGACACAATTTTTATCTAACTTGTTTCGAAAGACCCATTTGGTTCCAACGATAGGATGGTCCTTGGGTCTTTCTACAAGTTTTCACACTTGATTTCTTTCAAAATAATTTAATTCCTCATGCATTGCATTTATCCAATTTGGATCTTCAAGTGCATCTATATTGTTGGGTTCAAAATTTGCAAGGAAAGCCGAAAAAGCACATAAATTTTTTAAAGAATTTATAATTTTTATGCCTTCATTTATATTACCTATAACTTGATCAAGTGGGTGTGATGAGACATGTTTTCAATTTCTTAGGATGATTTGATTCTCTTCTCTTTGAGGTACTTCCATTTCTTTCACCTTTGAGGTGTAAGCTTTTGCTTCCTCTATGTCCACAACTTCAAGTTTTCTTTGTACTTCAACTATTTCTTCTTCATCATCATGTGCTTGTTTGCTCAAAAAATCATTAGTTTCATTGAATTTAATAGTACTAGACTCTTCAACAACTAATGTTCTTTTGTTATACACTCTATAGGCTTTACTTGTACTAGAATAACCAAAAAAAAATATCATCATCACATTTATCATCAAATTTGCCTAGTTTATCTTTAATATTCAAAATATAACATTTACATCCAAAAACTTTAAAATATGAGATATTTAATTTCTTACAAAATAGCATTTTAAAACATATTTTCTTTTCAAGAGGTCTAAGTAGAATTCTATTGAGAACATAGCATGATGTGTTTACGGCTTCCGCCAAAAAATATTTTGGTAACTTGCTTTCATTTAAAATTGTTCTAGCCATTTCTTGTATAGTTCTATTTTTTCTTTTTACTACTCCATTTTGTTGAGGTGTTCTACGAGTTGAAAAATTATGGGTAATTCCATTTTCTTCGCAAAATGATTCAAATTTATGATTTTCAAATTCTCCTCCATGGTCACTTCTAATTTTTGAAATCTTTTGTTCAAATTCGTTTTGAACTCTTTTTGCAAATTTGGAAAACATGTTTAGCGCTTCATCTTTACTAGCGAGAAAAATTGTCCAAGTGAAACGGGAGAAATCATCAATAATTACAAATACATATCTTTTTCCTCCTAAGCTTGTCACATCAATAGGATCAAACAAATCAAGATGTAAAAGTTCCAATGCCCTATGTGTACTAATAACTCCTTTTAATTTAATAGAACTTTTGGTTTGTTTGCTTTTTAGACATGAATTACAAACATTATTTTTGTCAAATTTGATCTTAGGCAAGCCTCTAACCAATTCATGATTTGAAAATTTATTTAGCAATTTATAATTTGCATGTCCTAAACTTCTATGCCACAAGTTTATGTCATCATACATGACATTAAGACATTTTTCATTTTTCAAGTTATCAAAATTAATTTTATATACATTGTTGTACCTAAAACCCATGTGTAAAACTTTGTTGTTTTCATCTAATATTAAACATTTGTCCTTTTCAAATTTGACTAAATATTTTTTATCGCATAGTTGACTTATGCTAATTAGATTATGTTTTAAATTTTCAACAAGCCAAACATTTTCTAAATACACTTTGTCATTCTTACCAATATTACCTATACCAATTACTCTTCTTTTGCTATTGTCTCCAAAGGTGACTTTTCCTTTATTTTTCTTTTCCAAATTGATGAAATTTGAAACATCGCCGGTCATATGTCTTGAACACACACTATCCAAATACCATTTACCTTCATTGTACATAGAGGCTTCCTACAAGAAAATAATTAAGAGTTTTATTTTTTTTGTACCCAAACTTACGTGGGTCCATCTTAATTAGTCATGGTCTTTTTTTGGATCCAAATTTTCTTCATTCCTTTACTTATTCCTTTCTTAATTCTGCAATCATAAGAATAATGTCATTCATATCCACAATGAAAACAAATAATATGTGATCTTGTGTAATCATGCGATGCTTTGACAAACAAAATTCTTTTGTCATTCTTCTTTTCGAAAGAGGTGAAATCAAGTCCCTTTTTATTTGAAAATATTATAGATCCGCTAAGCATGGCATCTAACATTTTACTTCCATTTGATAATTTTTCAAGTTCAACTTTCAATTTATTAATTTCTTTGTTCAAGCATGCAATTTCTACAATTTGTCTTTTACATAATGATTTTAGTGTACTATTTTCCGTTTTCGATTCTTCAATTGAGAATTCTAAGATAAAGCTTTTTTCATTCAATATATCACACTTTTCACATGCTTTAACATTCTTATTTTTCTTTTGCAAATTTTCAAACTTTATTTTTATCTCATCGTATTTCTTTTTTAGGCATACATATTTATTAATTAGACATCTAAACTCCTTATGCACATTGAAAGATTCACTATCACTAGAGTTAGAGGAGTTAGATGATACCTCATGACGGTTAGCCATTAGACATATGTAGGCTTCCTCATCATCACTAAAGGAGGTGTTGGAGTCATTCTCTTCATCTTCGCTTTCATTCCAAGTGGCTTGGAGAGCATTTTTCTTCCTTCTTGAGCTTTCTCCATCTTTCTCATTTTTGATTAAATTTGAACATTCATTTTTGTAGTGTCCAATCTTTTTGCATTCAAAGCAAGTTATTTAACTTTTGTTTAATGATCTTCTCTTGGAGTAGCCTTTCTTCTTAGCAAACCTGAAATATTTGTCAAGCTTCTTTGCATATAAATAAAGCTTCTTTTCATCAAGATCCTCATCGTCTTCACTTGTATCTTCCTCATCTTTGTTTGCTTTCAATACAAGTGTTTTTCTTTTTGGAGTATTTGATTCTTCATCCTCCTTGATCCCGATCTCATAGATCAAGAATGAACCTATAAGATCATCAAAGTCCAACTTGTTTAAGTCATTTTCTTCAATCACCGTCCTCTTTGTATGCCATTTGGAGAAGAGAGACCTGAGAAACTTTTTCACTTTTTGGGGATTAGTCCTTGGCTCACCCAAAAAGGCTAAGCCATTTATAATATCATTGAAGCGAACAATCATCTCATTAATAGATTCATTTTCAAACATTTTAAAAGAATCATATTGATGAATTAAAATATTTAATCTAGACTCATTAACTTTATTCGTTCCTTCATGAGTAATAATGAGTTTTTTTCCAAATATCATTAGCACTTTCACAACTAAAAATCCAATTAAACTCCCTTGGATTCAAAGCACAATAAAAAATATTTTTACCTTTCCAATCTAATTTTACTAAAATTCTTTCTCCTTCGATATATTCAAAAGGTTTTTTATTATTAAATCAAAACCATTTTGAATAATATCCCACATACCAATATCAATAGAATAAACATAGGCTTGCATCCTAATTTTCCAATATGCAAAATTTGATGCAGTAAAAAGTGGAGGACAATTAATAGATTGACCTTCGGAAAAACCGGAACTACTTGATGCCATAGTTCTAAATATATTTTTAAATCTTAAAGTTAGAGCAACTTGGCTCTGATACCAATTGTATGATCAAAGACACCAAGATGGTGGGGGGTGGGTGAATTGGTGTATTAAAAAATCTTCTCAAAATTCACTTTCGAAAAGAACGATAAAAAGGCCGATCACAAGTAAATAAATATAAAGAGAAAGATAACGATCAAACTTAGTGAGACACAATATGATGACGAAGTTCGGCCACAACTCTTTGGCCTATGTTCTCGCTTCGACTTCTCGGCCTCGAGACCGTCGGAAATTCACTATCTTTCTCTTTTCTTGTAAGGAGAGAATAACCTCTTTTACACAATCAAGCATTCTTCTTCGCTCAAGAGGTATACAAGGAGCTCTTAATCTCACTAGATCAGAAAATAAATTTTCCCTCTAACTCTTTTCTTTCACAAATTTTCTCTCGCTTAAGGCTAAGAAAAGAAAAGGGAAGAAACTTGCACTTTTATGTTCAAAAACTTGAGAGGAGCTATAGAATGCTTTCTCTTGCTTGGATGCTTTTTTCTTCATGCCTTAGCACTCCTTTTATAGGCTCCAGGAGGTGAAAATTCGTTCAAAAATCTTTCCATAATTTTCTCTTCAAAAATTCTAACTGTTATTGTTCATTTGACCGAGAGGCCGGTCGACCGCTGGGACAGACCGGTCGATCGGTCTATGTGATCGTTGCTGCTTTTTCAGCCTTTTGAAATCGTCCGGTCGACCGGTCCTTCAACCGATGCATCGTCCGAAAATGTCTCGACGTCGACCAGTATAATTGCTGTCGACCGGTATAGTCTCGACGTCGACCGGTATAATCTCGGCTTTTCTTCTGCTTCTGATGAGTCGACCGGTCGTGTCTGAAAATTTTTTTCTTGCAGTTTTAAATTGTCGATTTCTTCTGCGAATATGGTCATATTAATCCTACACCTGCATTATCATCACTTGAGCATAGATTAATAACTTTTATGTTCATTTTAAGTTGTTATCATCAAAACATAGGATTCAACACTTTGGATAGCATTTATAACATAAATATCAACATAATCACCCAATTTTCGACTACAGTCCTTACCCGTTGCAATACCATGAGGACCCAAATCAATTTCTGAATTACTGGGTCGTAGTATTCTGCATATATGATCACCAGGGATACTTCCTCTACAATGGAAGTTATCTCAAGTACACAAATAAATTCAAATTACATATTCCTGCATTCAGATGTTCAAAATGGAAACTATCATTAAAAAACTAATAAAAACACTACTAATAAAACTATATAATAAAATGACACTTGAATGTGATTTATATAAAGTGTACTGAATGGAAAGGGACATAAGCATCAAGTAGACAATGACTTCTTACCACCAACAGGTAAAATAATTTTGGCCAAAATAGCTTGTGAAGCTGATTTGTTGATGATTTTGAGGACACTTTCTTGTGAGAGATCACTATAGTTCAGGTTCCTAGTTCAAATCTATGTTCATGTCCTTTATGGTAGATATTATGCTTAGGCTATCATCTTCATGTGACCAACTGCAACCTAAATTGCATCACAGTAATCATCACCTAACTAACTGTAAATTTAATGTGATTTATATTACTCAAAGGCAATAAAGAGGAGGGTACTAACTTGCTGCAGGAAAAATCATCAGTGCACAGTGCACAAGAACTTCCTTGGATAATCCATTCAAAAGACCCACACATCAACAACAAAAAGAAGAAGGAAAGTATATGTGAAGGAAAGGAAAAAAAATAAACATGTAGGCAGAGCATGATTTGCTTGCTTCTTACCTGCATAAAGCTTAATGCTGCTGCACCAAAAGATGCTTGGCCCATCCACATGAAGAACACTATGGCAACAGTTCTTTTTTTTTCCGTAATCTCTCCCATCATAGAAAGCTCATGCCAAGATCTAATTGATGCCACTAAGTACAGGTTACATGGACCTGGAGACGCTATGGAATGCTATAACTTGGACTATCATGTTGACCATGTCTCAGACAAAGAACCGAGTCATGTCAGCGGAAGAATAATAAAATAAAGGAAGATAATATAAAATTGCGGAAGTCTAAGAAAGGTTTACATCATCTCTAAGGAATATAGTAATAAAGTTCTACATCATGAATCTATAAATGCGGAAGTATAATAAGCAATCACACATTTCATTTGAAAGGATAACAAAAAGAAAGGGCGGGCATGGGAACCTTCTTAAATTGGAAATCCATTTATCCTCATTACTTATTGTCCAAGAATAAGTAAACCAACAATTCACCTAATATTCCTCTCAAGATAAAATTCACCTAATATTCAAAATCATATCTTCTGAAGGATAACTGTGTGTTATTTTTAAATAAAACTAATAGAAAATTTACCTGATATAATAATCAAACGCACATTTCATCTGAAAGGATAACAAAGAGAAAGGGCAGGCATGGGAACCCTCTTAAGTTGGAAATTCATTTATCCTCCTTACTGCTGGAAGAAAGTCAAGTCACCACATGCAATACTTCTATTTTCCAGGAACAAGTAACCAATCTCACCTAATATTCCTCTCAAAACAAAATTCACTTAGTATTCAAAATTATATCTTCTGAAAGATAACTGTGTTCTATTTTTAAATAAAACTAAAAGAAAATGCACAAAACTATAGCTATGTTCGCCAGAACATAAAATAATTCATCAATAAATGGGTCTAAATAAATATGATATAAAATATTAGAAAACACCATGATCACCGGATGAGCTGCTATAGATAGCAGAACGAGCTCAAATAAGTGAAGTTTCATGGCAAATTAGCCGACAAAATTAGTGTTACTTTTAGGAGTAGAATCCAGGTAGGTGATCATTTCAGGAAAGCTTGAACTAATAGAAGGGAAAAACATAGCTCTTGTAAGGGAAGAGATTGATTACATTATGATTCAGTTAATTACATAGTGGACCTTCCATCATGTCAAGGTCTAGCATGCAATTGTTCCTTACGAGTTATAAATCAGATTTTGTATGAAAAACTGACCACTAGCAGAAGCCTGCATGCCGGCATCACCGAAGACATTTCCATACTGATCATTATGTGCATGTTTCAGGTAGAACATACTACCTCGTAGTTGAAAGAAGAACAAGACCAGTTGAACAAATATATAAATTCATTAACAAGTAGCAGATATTTCCCAATTACATTCTTAGAGGTCCATTAACAAACACTTTGTCTGCGTATGTAGCAGATAAACATGCAGGCAGAAGCCACAGAACGATGAGTCAGCCCTCCCTATCCTCAACACCTACCATGGTTATAAAAAGAATCAGCAAAATGCACCGAAAAGTCGATCCTTTAATCTTTCAGAGCGCATCACACAACTCACCTGCAGGCTTACTAACGTTGTTATTGTAGTTGCAGGAACAAGAAAACTTGAGCTCCACATGCGCAGTTCGAATCGTGCCTCCGACGTTCCTCGAATTCCCAAATCTCTCCGTCTGAGGCCTCCGCTCGTTCGTCAGTCCACCGGAGAGCCTCAGAAACCCATCATTTCTACTCCTCCCGACCGCCTTCTCCATGCCGATCCAAGAGCAAGATTGCAAGCTCAAAGTCGTCTCCATAAAAAACAAGCCGATTCGGTGGAGCAAAAAAAAACTTGTCTCGATTTCCCTCTCCGCTACAACCTACAAGGTACCAAAGGATCGAGACGCAGACGAAGAGAGCAAATCAGGCATAAGCCATCGCCGATACGCTGCTCCTTCGGCGTAAGGTAGAGTGTCGCGCTCGAGACAAATGGTTTCGCCGAAGACGCGCAGGTGAAGCAGTCGAGAGCAGCACCGGCGAACGGTGGTGTGGCGGTGTGGGAGTTAGAGCAGAATGAAATGAGGTGCCTGAAATGAGTTTAAAAAAATCAGATTTTTTTGGGACCACTTAAATCAGTCCCTACTATTTATTTTTTCGAATCAAGATTGTGATTGGTCCCTAAAATCATTATGTATGAAAATTTATTAGACACCAATTTTTAATTGATTCCTAGAACATTTGTATTAGGCACAAATTGAACTTTTGTCTCTAAAACTAGAAAGAATTTGGGTCCAATTTTTCATTGGTTACAAATAAATATTTTTGAGAACTTAATTATGTTTGGTCCCTATAGTGTAATCCTTAAATGTTAATTGTTAATTTTGTTGTAGTGCCGGTAGGCACGATCGTCAGTGCTCTTGTGGGTGCAAATGACGTGAGCGGGTACTTGACGCGGGAACGATCACAAGCTGCTGTTGGATAGGAGCCCATGGAGAGAGAGAGAGAGAGTTTTCAATTTTTTGAGACTCGAGAAACATTTTGTAACGCCTCGAGATCCACGTAACTATCACGTGCTCAGAGTCGTCCCGAAGACGTTACACAATTTAAATAATTTTTACAAAAATATAAACCATAAAATGCGAAATTTATAATATCAATATCTAAAAATCTCTAGTCACAAGGAGTTGAAAATGTCCATGACTCCATCGTACTAAATATGCGGAAAATAAAAGCTAATCCAATAATTTAGTAGGACTAACTCTTACATTATGTGCAACATCTCTATCACTGAACCTGACCATCTGCATCACCATCTTCTATCATCTCACCTGCATGAATCCAGATGCAGGGGAAAACTCATGAGTATAAAAATACTCAGTACATAGGGTCTAACCATAATAATAAATAATAGATCAATAGTGCTAAAAAATCAACAATAAATAAGGAACAATCACCAATAGAGCACATGATAGGACAATATAAGAACAGCTCAATAACAATATACCAATAAGACTATGAATCAATAAAGGGGATCAGGTAAGAGGTCAATGGACCAATCAATATCAATTATCAACTATGAGCTATGCCTGATCACTATGGCACCTATCCAATTTAATAATTTTTATTATCAATATCTAAGGTCATTGGCCAATACTAATTTCTATTCAATTCAATAGGCAAAGGCAAAGCCACTCAATGCCGAAATCTGAATGATCAAGGTTCAATTCAATTCAATTCAATTTTAATTCAATAATGAGCGCTCAATTAAGGAAAACTTCATATCTCTTTCATATAGATCAATGGGAGATCAAACTACGGTAAGCCGCCCTCCAATAATAGCGCTAACAATAGCCTCATGATGGCGCGGGACCATGGCCATCACAGGACAGCCAAAACTTTTCTAAAGGATGACGTCTCAAACTTCTAAGTATACTATCTGCCCCATATAATACGATAACAATAATGGCCCAGGGGGCTTAGAAACAATCGGAGAATGTGGATACCCAGGAATTTTCATCTTTTATATTGTTTAACCTAAAGACTTATCTTTAATAATTTACTTTAGGTTAGATAATGATCAAATCAGGGGAACTACTGAATATCAATATCATAATGGATAACAGGATCTGATAGGGTAACAATAAAGATAATCTCAAATCAAATCTAAAAGATATGATGAGGTTAGATCTGTTTGTGATATAATCAGGAATGATCATGAACAATAAACTACGATAACTATTTAATTTTCTATAACAGTTTACCCAAAATTATGATTTCTGTCCCTAAAACTCGGCCCGTGTCGGGTGAAACTCGGGCCATGTTCGAGAACGATCAATATTACTTCGGCCAGGACAAACTCGGACCGAGTGTATAGTGAACCCGAGTCTGGTCGGCCGGCTCACGTTTAATCGAATCGCGTTGCAATCCCAAATTGAGCCGAAGCTAGAACTCGGGCCGGGCCAATAGGAATCCGGGCCGGGTTGGACAACCCGATCCGATTCCGAATCTAATTCGGTCTGGATTCAACCAAATCCGGGTCGGGCACAGCAGAACCCGGGCCGAGTTCTGCCGCCAACGGAGAAGTGCGTTCCGACGCGACTTTTCAACCATCATAACTATGCCATACGATGCATAAACTATGCATATGATATCTCAATGGAATTCTGGTACAAAGGAGAAGAGATTAGGGTTTCATGTCGTGAAAAACCGACGACATAGGGATTCCCCCTACATACCTAAAGTTAATTGAAAAATCAATTGGATTCCCTTATCTGAAAATCTGTACGAATGTCAAATTTTGGTCGGCGATTGCTCTCTGTCCTCGCTTCGAAACTCGCGGCCATCACCTGGAACTTCTTCTCTTATGTGCAGACTTCGAAATCAGTCATCACACGTTCTCAGGAGTGCCTCGGATCGTGTGCAAATGAGAGGAAAAGAGATATTGTGGGCAGAATTCTGTTTGTAGAAAAGAGATTTACAGCCACCTTTTAATGCCTATTTATAGATGCAGATTTGAGATATCAATTCTATTAGGCCTTGGACTCTTTTAGAATCAATATTGATCATCTATCAATGACTAATCATTCCTTAATTATTAAAATTTATTTAAATTCGAATTTACCTTTTAAATCCATATTTATCTTCATAATAATTCTATCTTTATTCAAATTCTATCATCTTTCTCCATCTTACCTCGCAATTCCCATCAATTTTGGAATTATTTAATTTCTGAATATTAACATTAAAATTTTCGAATTTATTAAATAAAAATAAATATTCTTTATCTATTTTTTTAAATATCCGGATCGTTAAATATTTGGTTTCCAATAGAAGTTAGCGCATGTCGTCCATTTTGCCTGTCTGCACTCGAGTTGTCCTGGTAGGAAGGGAAGGGGAATGGAGTTGAGTTGGAAAGTCAGCTGGTTGGTGGCGGTGAGGGAAGGCACATCGCACGATTCTCTCACGTTCATGTGGCACTTTTATAAAATTGACGATTCTTGCATATTATTAGGTGCTAAAATATAGTCATTAACTATTAGATGAGGTTGTTTCATATTCCTAAAAAAAATTAATATAATTACTAATTGTAACTGAACATTTAGTTGTAACCCAACATTGATATCGGTTGTTTAAACAAAGTAAAATAATTCTTTCATATGTATAATTCTTCTGAAAAGATCATTTTTTTCCTATTTCTTCCATATGTATAATTACTTTTTCTCTCATTAATTTTGCCAGCTGCATCATACATAATTGTTTTGATATGCTGGAATATCAGATAGTGCAAGTTTGATCAATTATCATAATTGATTACGTTGTAATTATTAATTGAATCAATGTTTAACTTTTGGAGACGTGGATTTAAGAAATCCCTTAAAACTCCCCTTTTAATATAATATAATATAATACAAACGTCATATGGGAGTTTCCATGGGTGCACGTGAACCAATTAATTTTTCGATCGACGATTTGGACATTTTTCTTAACAGAACTAGTAACTATCATATAATAACTTTATTAATATCCATAGCAAATTGTTGCTATTACCTTTAGTATCTAATTATTCCTTTGAAAAAAATTGTTGTAATCAAATTTAGTGATCAACTTTAATATTACATTTTCATTCCAACCTCAGTTACCAAATATTATTATTTGTTTTATAGTAGAGACTTCCATTTTCCCTAAATAATTATTTTTTAAAAATATATATTATAAGAAAATTTCGCATCACATTTGATATTAATTATTCATAGAGAAGGAAACTTTGTTATGTGCGAAACCACTTCAACAATGACGATTCATTCAACCACTTTTAAGATTTGATTGCCCCCTCCCATAAGGTTATTGCCAAACAATTAGAGAGCCATAAAAAATAAATAATCAGAAAATTTGTGATTGGGAGTAAACAGTTTAACAAAAACAAAAACGAATAAAACGCATCTGCCGAATTTTTTTTAAAAAAAAATTGTATGAAACAATGTCACCTTCCTTTGCTTGATAAAATAAAATATTATTGGAGGTCATACATGTGATGATTAAAATCATAAAAGAAATTAAGGTTACCACGAATACAACCACTGGTACTGTTGCTGCACTTCATTGAAGAAAAAGGCTCCATTTCTCCGGATACTCCACCAGCACTTTTTTGCACAGTTGCTATCAAATGTGTCTGCAACATAAACATTGAAGCTCGTCGAGATGTTCCGCCAGTCCATGTGGCACCAAAACAATGTGTTGCTGGTGAAGAAGTTGGACCTGAACTTCCAGCCGAACGACTCGTGGGACTTCAAGACGTGTACGCCGATGTCGTCGTTTTTGGACCTGCAATGCATGGACAGTGGGACTACTGTGTCATTTAGATCGTTAAAAATCCTCAGATGCTTGGTACTCAAGAAAGTGATAAAACGTCCCTCGATCGATGTAACATGGCATGAAAATATGACAAGTGATGTAAAAAGAAGGATAAGGGAAATGTTGCTAAAAGCCATTTCGATCTCTCCTCGTAATATAAAAAAGAAATAGTCATGCACTATATATAGATATATATTATATATATATATATATATATATAATATGCTAACAAACTAAATCAATAGCTTGGATTTAGAGACCACTTTAAATCCATTATTTATTTTATTTATGCTTATTAGTTAAATTATTATGCAGTGCCTTTTATTTATTTACATGTAACCATTAATAAATCTCATATTTGTTAATCAAATGAGTATTGCTATATCCTCCTAAAAATCTTACTAAGAAGACACAATGGCATGCATTTTAAATTCATCAACTTTTTTGGATATTTTAATTGTGTGAGTGTAGGACGATTTAGTATTTTTGCTCCCATAATAGTTGTCCCTCTTTCCAACGAAATGTATGATTTGTTTTGTTTAGTTAGGTGAGTATAGTAGCACCCAAATCACAATTTTACATGCATGTCGTTGAAATTGTTGTGGTATATATGGGCGGACGAGTTGGTTAGGGTTATGATCAATGGTTGCTTTTTTAGTGGGTTTAATTTTCAAATAGAACTCATTGCAGTGAGCAATGTGGTCGGCCAAAATATATTTTCTTTTTAGTGATTATTACCACCAAAGGCGGAGGGTGGTATTGTATTGATTTAAACACTCTTCCATTTGATCCTGGAGATAGAAAAAATATTTCAAATTGTCACCCTAATGATCGAGATGAAATTCGAAGAATGTACTTATTAAGGGGGCAATTCTAACTTCAAAATTATGATTTTTCACAAATATAAATGAGAGGTAAATGACGTCGATGCAATTCTAATTAGTTTACACAATATTCTAATTGGTTAGAACATAGTATTACAAAAGATGTAGTTTTTGTTGCTTATGTTGTTATTTATTTAAAACTGATATTTCAAGTCAAAGTAGAGGAGATGCATTTGTCACCTAGGGTTATAGATGATGGAACAAAAAAAAAGAGATTTGGTATTCATGTGGGAGTTGGTAGTACTCATAATCTAGTTGTTCATAAATGTGAAGATTTGATGTAACAAAATCAATCTATTCATGTAGCTCTTAACAAACAATCAATTCAAATGCAAAGTAAGAACACAATTCGTTTGCATGCTTCATTAGATTGCATTAAGATTTCTCCTACATTAGGGATTATCATTTCGTGGTCACGATGAATCTGAAAATTTTAAAATAAGGAAAATTTTCAAGAGTTTTTACAATGAAGGCATTGCTAAAGTTGTATTGAAAGATGCTTCAAAAAATCAATGGATGATATCATATGTTATTCAAAAGGATCTCGTGAATTTTGCTATGCAAGAAACAACAAAAGCTATACTTGAAGATGATTTATTTGAAATTTTTATTTGAAGACAATATATCTAAAAAAGAACAAATGAAACTTGCTCATGATAAACAAGGTATGATTAAACAAGGTATGATAAACAAATGACACTTGCTCAAGTAACATGCGAGGTGAGTTTAATAGTGGCTTTAAGAATAGGTGAATTGTAGAGTGGTTGAGGATTAAATCAAGAAATTAGTCTTAAAAACATGATGATACAATATAGGGTACACATTATGGTACATTAATAAATTTGAATATTTAATTATAATAATTTTGTTAATTATTTTATCACTATAAAATTAATTTTTGTCTTGATTGTGAACCCACTCAAACTTTTTTTTCATTCCGCCACTGATTGAACACCCAATGGGTCATTGGATTCCTTAGTAGGTGAGTAACACCAAAATGTGATAGTGTTCAACATAATTTATTGGAATATTATTCCACCAAAATTTGGCAAATCCTCCCAACCAAATTATCATCATATGCTAATAACTTTGTTATAATAATTATGAAAATTAAAAAAAAAGTGGTGCAGTAATATTAGTATAGTAATAACTAGTTATTATGTATATTAGCCACCTCATGTAGAAAGGCCAAGTACAATATATCAATATTAATCAAGTTAATAATTAGGCCATCTAAAAGAGTCACTTAATCTTCCCAATTTTATTAATATAATAAAGGCTAAAAAAGAAGGATCACAGATCATATATTTCCTGAATTGATGTTTTTTATATTCATAAACTACGTAAGATCTATACATAAGTAATGGTTTGTTATTCCGACCTGGCTTTTATATACCTAACAATTGAAGGATCTTAAATGCAACTTTAATTATTATTAATTTGTTGCAACTAAAATAAATTAAAAAATAATGTATTTACTAAGAACAATTAAAGTTTCAAAGAAAATAAAAACATAATACATACTATATCTACTATTTATTTCAGCTTTAAAATTACGTGTCAAGGGATGCAATATTTCATTATTTTACGAGTCTTCTATTGATGTCGAGATGTAGTGGAAGAAAGTAGAATCCTTGAGAGAAGGCTCCCTCAGGGCAGTAATCATAGTCAATCATAGATTAAACCCTACATAGTCTTCTTTTTGTTATTATTTGTTACTAAATTATACCCTAGGATCTATCCGCTTAAAACCTAATCTCAATCATAGATTTATAGACAATTTTTTTTTCTCAAAGGCATTTTTTTAAGATATTTATTATTTCATATCGCGCATATATCTATTGCTCAAATATATTAAATCATAGTCATATACAAATTTCAGATCCTGTGGAATGAGTTAATGAGTTAAATCTTAGCTTATCAGTTTCTTGCATCAGATTTTTTTTATTTGAACCATAAAAATAGCATTTCGTTTTTTCTATTTTAAGGGTTTTATTTTCATATTTTTAAAATTTATAATAATATAAAACCTCTAAATTAAATAATTTTTTTTAATTTAAATAAGAATTAAAAAAAGGTTGGTCGTAAAAAAATTTCAATTCATACTCGATTCAATCTAACCAAGTCAATTTGAGTCTCCTCGAATAGGATTCACCGGGTCGACCCCTACCTTCCATTGCATGGTGCCGAGGTGACTTGAATCAGGACGAACGTAACTTTGCTAACTTTGTTACACGAGAACATAGGACTACTAAAATGGCATGTAGGCGAGGATGATACAGACGAAATATTGAACATCTTTGTACATGCAGACGAATGGGTCACCTGAAATTCATGCCGGGTTCAATTCATTGAATATCTATTTATTTTAATATAAACCAGGATTAATATTAGGATAAAAATTTTAAAAAATATTAAATATTAGGATATGCTTCAGATCTTTTTAATACATGAGTAGTATTTATATATATATAGCACAATTTTAAGAGATACTATTTATATTATATATATATATATATATATATATATATATATATATATATATTTAATATAGTTAGGAGTTAGGACTATGTGACTTTTTAGGATTATGAATATACTTTCCTCTATGAAATAACGTATTATGATTGATAATAATATGGCAGGATTAATTATCAATATTTTCAGAAAACAAATCAGATCTTTCAATCACTTAAATCTTCTGACACAAATTAATTTCTAATCAAAGTGTGCCAGGTAAAATCAATTAATAGTTAAAATCTAATTCCGGATGATAAAATTAGTTAACTTGCTAATCAATCCAATTTCTTTCAATTTGTAGACTTTCTCTCTCATGCAATTTTAAAGATGAAATCAACTAATAGTTAAAATCAATTAAGAACCCAATTTCACAGGATAAAATTAATTAAACTTCTGATAAAATTGATTAAATTTCACAGGATAAAATCAATACGATGTGATAATTAATAATCATCTGTACTAGCTATATGTTATAATTTTCATCCAGAACCTAACTAATTTGAGTTTTATTTTAGATCATATATTTAATTATTACGAATCAAAATTTTCAATTATATATATATATATATATATGTATGTATACACAAATATTGAATTCTTAAACCATCGAGTAGTGAGCTGTTATATGCAGTTTGTATTTTTTTCAGGTCCGCGGTTTCGATAAAAGAGGAACAATTATTCCAAAACGAGTCATCTCACATGGTGCATGGTGCATGTAACGCCCTCAAATCGACCAACGTCACGTGGCGAGGATTTATTCGAAGGCGCTACGAAAATGTTATGATATTGACTAAAACTTGACCAAATCTCAAATAAAAATAATGACATGTCAATAATAGAAACAAAGAAGGAAAGATAGAAATATCATAAAAACGAAAGTTTCAGAATATTACAAGTCTATGATAGTCATAATATCTGAATTACATCAAGCTCATAATGCGGAAAATAAAAATAAAGATAACTAGGCTCTCTCTTGATTCATGTGCTTTAGCATCGTTGGTCACGGCACACGATCTCGATACCATCATTAATCTGGCCCTGTGAAAATCAATACAGGGAAGGAGGTCCTTCCGTAAGCTATACAACCTAATGGGGATCCATAAGTGCACAGTGCATAACAATAAATAGTAATTGACAGAATTAGTAATCACTTATAATAAGATCATATTTGAGAGCATAAGACCGTTTGATTGAGATATCGATGGATAAAAGAGATAGAGATCATGAGTCAATCTTATAATCATAAAAGATTTCAGAGATCATGTTGGATCAATAATCATGCTTTGTTCATCATATTCATGTCACTTATCCATACTCTTTGTGCTATTACTTTCACTTAACATTAGATGCATTTGGGTGCCTTTAACCTGGGAGATTTACACCAGAGCGACCAATACAACATTGTGCGGCCAATGGGGAATCAAACCATGGCTAAGGGAGCGACCCTATCGATGAGCACTCAGTTTAAACTCTGACCACCACTCCCATAAACATGTTCATATCTTTCTTACTTAATCACTTTGTCATACTTGCATATCATGATAGGATTGGATCATTAGACAAATCAAAGCAAGGTCAAGGATTCAATCACATAACATTCCAATCAGTAAGGAGTTGCACAACATAAGCATAGAAAGAATATAGATCAAATCAACAATCAATCAGCAATTAATATGCAATCTAGACAAGGATCGGTCACCGGTTTTTACTGATCGGTCGACCATTTGTCGGACACCGGTCGATCGATATCTCTGGATCGATCGACCGGTTGGTCATAATACAATACAGTGGACAAGTCTTACACACCGGTCGACCGATATCTGTGGATCGATCGACCGATAATACTTAAACTAAAAGGAGTTTCGATCGGCCGACTCATACAAGGCTCGGGAGAAATGATCGATCGAACGGTCTCCAAGGATCGGTCGACCGATATTCTCATCACCGGTCGATCGATATTCAGGATCGGTCGACCGGTCCTGATGAAAATAGAATCGGGTAGAATCTTAGAAACACCGAATTTCAATTCAGAAATGCAATCAAAGCATACAATCATTCATCTAAGCATGAAGGACTAATACAAAACATATCTAGGATCAAAAGAAATCACAAACATGAAGCAAACACGGTAATACAATCAATCCATCATTTTTTCATATCGTTTCAATCATCGTGAACACATCATATGATAAGAACTTAATTCCAATCAATTGTTAATCATGTTATACAAGGGGATTTCGGTATCACCCACCTTATTTCGTGATTGATCTTAGCTTGACCCCTTCCGACCATCGATAATCACTTCTCCTTATTGTTCTCCACCTAGGAAGCATGCCAATGGAGAAGGGAGTAAGGGAATGATTCTAAAATCAAAAGAAGTACAGAATGAAAAAAGAAACTATATGAACCTTGCTGTAATATCCCTTGCTTCTTTACTGGATGGGTTGCCTTAGGGAGGAAGAGAGAGGAGTGAGGGAGGAGAAATGGAGGCTAGGGTGTGCTTAAGGCACTATTGTCTTTATATAGGGTAGGGTGTAGGGCTATTAGGCTAATGGGCTCAATAATTGGGCTATTGCTTGGTCTTCACAATTGGTTTCATTTTCTAATTCTTTTATTTTATTTTATTTTATTTTATTTTATTTTAAACAGGCCGAGTATTACATTATTACCCCCTTAAAAGAAAATTCATCCTCGAATTTTGCACTAAGTAGAGGTCTTACCGAATAGATGCGAAAACTCTTTGCGCATCTCGGACTCGAGTTCCCATGTGGCCTCATCGCCATGATGATAATTCCAGGCTACTCTGACCATAGGCACATCTCTATTCTTCTGGCGTTGTACCTTCCTTCAACTATATGCATCGGATACTCCGCGAAGGTCAAATCCGTAGCTAGATTTGGCTCTTCGATTTGTAAGACATTAGCAGCATCGTACTTGTACTTCTTAAGCATAGAGACATGGAATATATTATGCACTCGCCCATAGAAAGGTGGCAATGCTAGCCTGCACACTGCTTCACCTACTAACTCGAGTACCTCGAAGGGTCCCACATACCGAGGGCTGAGCTTCTCACGCTTACTGAACCTCATAACTCCCTTCATAGGAGACACCTTCAGCAGAACCTGATCACCAGCCTGAAAGATCTGCTCATGTCTGTCCTTATCAGCATAACTCTTCTGCCTGTCCTGAGCTGTCTTCATCCTCTGCTTGATCATCTCCACTTTCTCAGCATACTCTACTGCCTCCTTCGCCTCTTTCTTGCTCATGATCTTCTCTTCACCTACTTCACCCTAATGAGCGGGTGAACAACAAAGTCGACCATATAAAACTTTGAAGGGCGTCATGTCGATACTGAAATGATAACTGTTATTATAAGCAAACTCGATCAGATGGATATGCTCATTCCAGCTACCCTGTCAATCTAGTGCACAAGCTCGCAACATGTCCTCTAACGTCTGTATAGTCCTCTTGGACTGTCCATCGGTCTGTGGGTGAAAAGTAGTGCTAAAATTCAGCCTAGTGCCAAATGCCTCCTGCATGCTCTTCCAGAATTTAGCAATGAATCTGGAATCTCGGTCTGAAACAATCGATGCTGGAATGTCATGTAGTCTAATCACCTCCCTAACATACAAGTCCAACAGACTCTCTACCGACTGCTTCCACCAGATATGGATGAAGTGCGCTGCCTTAGTGAATCTATCTACCACCACCCATATGACATCATGACCATTCTTGGTCATGGGCAAGTTGGATACAAAAATCATAGTGATATTATCCCACTTCCACTATGGGACATCCAGAGACTTCAACTTCCCGTAAGGCCTCTGGTGCTCAATCTTCATCTGCTGGCACACTAGACATCTGGACACGTACTCAGCTATCTCCCTCTTCATGTCAGGCCATCAGTAGCTGCGCTGCACATCTTTGTACATCTTTGTACTTCTAGGATGGATATCAAACTCGGACTTATGGCACTCGTCCATTACTTTTCGTCTGATGGTGGCATATGTGGGGACCCATAATCTGTCCCTATACCGAATTCCTCCATCTGCAGATACTTGAAAGTCCTTCGGTTCCTGCTAACATCTCTTCAACACCTTCTGACACTCTGGATCCTCCTTTTGGATGGCTATGATCCTGTCAATCATGCTAGGCCTCATCTGATGCATCATCCATAGTGCTCCATTATTGCCAAGTCTAGGACACCACTGATCTAAGTCCTGTAACATCTCGTACTCCCGTACCCTGATATAAGCCAGTGAGCCTTCCCACTTCCTGCTCAGTGCATCCGTCACTGAATTTGCTTTACCGGGATGGTAATTAATGGCAAACTCATAATCCTTCAAGAGCTCCAACCAACGGCGCTGCCTCATGTTAAGGTCTCTCTGATCAAAAATATATTTGAGACTCTTATGATCTGTGAAGATCTCAAAAGTCTCTCCATAAAGATAGTGCCTCCAGATCTTCAAAGCAAAAACTATAGTAGCTAGCTCCAGATCATGAGTGGGGTAGTTACCCTCGTGCTTCTTCAACTGGCGCGAAGCATAGGCCACCACTTTATCATGCTGCATGAGGACACACCCTAAGCCTGTCCCGAACGCATCCACTACAAGAAAATTGTCATTTCCCGACGGACAATTTCCGATGGATAAAAATTCGTCGCAATTTGCGATTTCGACGGTTTCATTTTCGACAGATTTTTCGACGGTCACGACCGTCGAAAATTTATTATATTATTATTTTATTTTTCGACGATTAGGAACGTCGATATTTTCGACGGATATTGATCCGTCGGAATTTTTGATGAATTTTCCGACGGTCAGAACTGTCAAAAATTTAAAAAATAAATTATGTAATTTATTATATTATTGTTTAATTTTTTTCGACAGATTTTTTGACGGTTACGATTGTCGGAAATGAAAAAAATAATGTAATTTGTTATATTATTATTAATTTTTTCGACAAATTTTTCGACGGTTACGATCGTCGGAAATAAAAAAATTTAAATTATGTAATTTTTATATTATTATTTAATTTTTTTCGACGATCACGAACGTCGATATTTTTGACGGATATCCATCCGTCGCAGAATCTACCGTAATTTCTGACAGTCGTAACCGTCGGTAAATATATAATAATATTACATGAGTAATATTATATTAATATAATTACCGAGTTCATACTGTCGGTAAAAAAATATTATATATAAGTAAATATTTTTTCGACGGTCACAACCGTCGATAATTTTAAAACTAATTAATATTTACTTTTTTGACGGCCAGAGCCGTCGGTAATTAAAATTTCATTATCCCGCGCTCCTTTCGTTCCCGCTTTCCATTTGTTCACATATATATAGATAATTTTATCACCCTCCTCTCTTCTCCTCTCTCTCTCTCCCGGCCGTCTCCCTCTCCCTCTCCCGGCCGACGAGCCTCTGGCCAGACGTGAAAGTCGGATCGGCCGTCTCGGCAGGATGGGCCGGATCCGGCCGCGGCCGGAGCTGGCCGCGGCCCGATCCGGCCGCTAATTTTTTTTATATTTAAAAAATTCTTTGCAACGATTGCGACCGTCGAAAGATCGACGATTGCGACGATCGTCAAAAGTTTCGACAGTTGAGACCGTCGAAAAGTTTCGACGGTTCGAACCGCTGGCATTTTCCGACGGTCGCAACCGTCGGAAATTTTCGACGGTTCGAACCGCCGGTCTTTTCCGACGGTTGTAACCGTCGGAAACATTCGATGGTTACTTTTCTGACGGTTCTGACCAGCGATATTTCCGACGAATTTTTTTCGACCGTCGCAAATCGATTTGCGACGAGCGTTTTTCCGACGGATCGATTCCGACTGAAAAAACCGTCGGTAATTGCGTTATCGACGGTTTTTGGGCTGATTACCGATGACTTGGACGGTCGGTAATCAACGTTTTTCTAGTAGTGATCGCTGTAAACTACGTATCCTCCGCTGTCCGTCGGGATGGTGAGGATAGGTGTTGATGTCAGGCAGTCCTTCAATGTCTGAAAGCTCTGCTCACACTTATCAGGCCAGATAAACCGTGAGTGGTGCCGCAATTTTGGAGAAGTATCTGATGAACCTCCTGTAATAACCTGCCAATCCTAGAAACCTGCGGATCTCGGATGCATTCTTCGGTATTACTCAATTAGTCACTGCTTCTACTTTTGCGGGGTCCACTGAGATGTCCTTTTTGGAAACTATATGTCCAAGAAAGATGATCTCCTTCAGCCAAAACTCACACTTCGAGAGTTTGCCGTACAGCTTGTGTTGGCGCAGAGTCTCCAACACTATCCTGAGATGTTCCCGATACTGTTCTGGGTTGGACGAGCAGATCAGTATGTCATTCATAAAACACTATGACGAACTGATCCAGGTAGAGCCTAATGGTCATGTTCATCAGATCCATAAATGCTACAAGAGCGTTCGTCAGTCCAAACGGCATTATTAAAAACTCATAGTGATCATACCTAGATCCAAAGGTTGTCTTCGGTATGTCCTTCTCAGCGACCCTCAACTGATGATAGCCACTCCGCAGATCGATCTTGGAGAATACTGATGCCTTGGACAACTGATCAAAGAGATCATCGATGCGGGGCAAATGATACTTATTCTTCACCATCACCTTATTAAGCATCCTATAATCAATGCAAAGGCGCATTGAACCATCCTTCTTTTTCACAAACAATACAGGTGCTCCCCAAGGTGAGACACTTGGCCGAATGAAGCTTTTGTCTAACAATTCCTGGATCTGGTTCTTCAACTACTGCATCTCTGCCGGTGCCTTGGAGATGGGTGCGGTGCCAAGTAGAAGTTCAATTTTGAAGTCTATCTTCCGCCTCGGTGGTAATCCTGAAGTATCTTCAGGAAAAATATCTGGAAACTCCCGCACTACATCTATCTGTTGCAATGTGGTGGCTGGTGCATTGGTCTTCACCACACTTGCCAAGTAGGCATAGCATTCCTTCTGGATCATCTTTTGAGTCTTCATAGCCGAAAAAATCACCCTCTTGCTTTCCGATGGAGTACCCCTGATGACTGCCTTTGGCTTGCCCTGTGCACCTATTATAATCTTTTTCTGTTTACAGTGTAGGGCTGCATCATGGTAAGATAGCCAATTCATCCCTAGGATGACATAGTAGTCTGTCATCGAAATGACAATGAGATCTGCAGAAAAATTCTTCTTCTCCACGGTGACAGGTACATTTGGGATGTACCTAGCCGCGTGAAAGTCTCCCATGGGGGTGCTCACCCTCATGACATGAGGCATCTACTGCAAAGACAAGCTAAGAGTTTGGGCGCACGACTCCGAAATAAACGAGTGCGTGACCCCTGAATCAAACAAAATAATGGCATACACATCAGCAATAGGAAGAGTACCTCTGATAACATCGTTATCGTTCTGCTCAGCATTTGTCTCCATGTGATGCACCTTGCCTTGGGCTACGGGGTTTGCGCCTCATGCGCCCATGTTATCATGACCTCTCCTAGCAGGCTGGGGGCAGTTTCGGGCAAAATGCTCGAACTGTCCACATTGGATGCATGCACCAGTCCTCCTGCAGCATTCGCCGTCATGATATCGCTCGCAATATGGGCAGCGAGGCCTCTGTGGAACTACTGGCGCTGGTGGCTGAGGTTGACGTGGAGGAGGTGGCAGTTGCCTCAGACGTTGATGATGTGCTGGTGCTGGGCGATGAGGAGGTGGAGCATAGCGATGGGCCTCTTTCTGATGATAAGGCATGTAGCAGCGATCGCGATGATCATCCCTTATGAATGGTCGGCGATCTTCGATCCGAAATCGCTGTGGCTCCGCTGGCTTGGCTGGTGCTCTGGCCTTGCGCTCAGCCTGGTCCTTCTCCATGCGGGTGGCCAGTCTCACCGTCTTTTTCAAAGTATCACTATCCCCAGTCAGGACTTCAGTCTTCAGCTCCGGTCATAGATCATTGATGAACTTGTTTGCTCTTATGCGTCCTTCAAATGGCATAGGGCAATATTGCTCCAGCGTGACAAACTGTGCGTGGTATTCCCGCACTGTCATGGTCCCCTGTACAAGCTCTAAAAAGTCATCATGCTTGCTTTCCCGATCGTGAGCAGGAGTATATCGTTCTGCAAAGGCCAACTTAAACTCCTTCCATGATATCTCTTCTTCTTCCATCCCCTTGAACCTGGTGGCCCTAGTAGTCTTCCACCAACCCATGGCAGTGTCGGTGATCAGGTGGGCAGCGTATAGCACCTTTCGTCCTTCGGCACACCTTATCAGCTTAAATATTCGGTCCATGGCCTCTATCCATTGTTCAGCTTTGAAAAAATCTGGCTTGCCCTCAAACTGAGGCGGTTTTAGTCTCAGAAATGCCTCTAAAGTATCCTCAGCAATTTCCTATCGGGGTCCCCACGTGCGACGTCGGATTGCGGGCTGGCCGCCTCCGGTCTGACTGCCCTCCAGTGGGTCAGTCTCATCAAAGAGTTCGTCCTGCGACGGGTGCTTTCGCACTGCGGCCCCTCCCTCAGCCGTAGCTAGGAGTGCGACCTCGACCACGGCCTCGTCCCCGACCCTACTGAGTTAAAGCTTGGAACTCAGTAATTGGGCCCTTTGGGCCTTCTGGCACCTCAGGGCCTTCTGGCACCTCAGAAGCATTATAGGCCGATGCGGACCCACGCTCCTGAATCCTCTCTGAGCGTCTAGACATCTTTATCCTTTAATCATGAAAAGAAACAATACATTAGAACCAATATCATATCATGAACATGAATTTGACTCACAGTCCTCTTTTGGTAGAGAGTGTGGCGACAACTCAACGATAGCACATGAACCCCTCTTATACCATACGATACAATAAGACATCAAAAGAGTTCGAACAGTGACTCTGATACCATAAATGTAAAGCCCCCAAATCGACCAACGCCACATGGCGAGGATCTATTCGAATGCGCTATGAAAACGCTATGACATTAACTAAAACTTGACCAAATCTCAATTAAAAATAATGGCATACCAATAATAGGAACAAAGAAAGAAAGATAGAAATATCATAAAAGCGAAAGTCTCAAAATATTACAAAGTTATAATATCTGAATTACATCAAGCTCATAATGCGAAAAATAAAGATAAAGATAACTAGGCCCTTTCTTGGTTCATGTACTTTAGCATCGTTGGTCGAGACACACGATCTCGACACCATCACTGACCTAGCCCTGTGGAAATCAACACAGGGGATGAGGTCCTCCCGTAAGCTATACAACCTAGTGGGGATCCATAAGTGCACAATGCATAACAACAAATAGCAATTGACAGAATTAGTAATCACTTGCAATAAGATCAGATTTGAGAGCATAAGATCGTTTGATTGAGATATCGATGAATAAAAGAGATAGAGATCATGAGTGAATCTTATAATGATCTCAGAGATCATGCTGGATCAATAATTATGCTTTGTTCATCATATTCATGTCACTTGTCCATACTCTTTGTGCTCTTACTTTCACTTAACATTAGGTGCCTTTGGGGGCCTTTAACTTGGGGAATTTACGTCAGAGCGACCAATACAGCTTCGTGCGGCCAATAGGGGATCAAGTCATGGCTAAGGGAGCGACCCTAACGATCAGCACTCAGCTTAAGCTCTGGCCACCACTCCCATAAATATTTTCATATCTTTCTTACTTAATCACTTTATCACTTTGTCATACTTGCATATCATGATAGGATTAGATCATTGGACAAATCAAAATAAGGTCAATGATTCAATCACATAACATTCCAATCAGTAAGGAGTTGCACAACATAAGCATAGAAAGAATATAAATCAAATCAACAATCAATATGCAATCTGGACAAGGATCGGTCGACTAGTCTTTACTGATCGGTCGATCATTTTTCGGACACCGTTCGATCGATATCTCTGGATCGGTCAACCGGTTGGTCATAATACAATGCAGTGGACAAGTCTTACACACCGGTCGACCGATATCTCTGGATCGGTCGACCGATAACACTTAAACTAAAAGGAGCTTCGATCGGCCGATCGGCCGACTGATACAAGGCTTGAGAGAAATGATCGATCGACCAGTCTTCAAGGATCGGTCGACCGATATTCTCATCACCGGTCGACCGATATTCAGGATCAGTCGACCGGTCCTGATGAAAATAGAATCGGGCAGAATCTTAGAAACATCGAATTTCAATTCAGAAATGCAATCAAAGCATACAATCATTCATCTAAGCATGAAGGACTAATACAGAACATATCTAGGATCAAAAGGAATCACAAACATGAAGCAAACATGGTAATACAATCAATCCATCATTTTTCCATATCGTTTCAATCATCATGAACACATCATACGATAAGAATCTAATTCCAATCAATTGCTAATCATGTTATACAAGGGGATTTCGGTATCACCCACCTTATTTCGTGAATGATCCTAGCTTGACCCCTTCCGACCATCGATAATCACTTCTCCTTATTGTTCTCCACCTAGGAAGCATGCCAATGGAAAAGGGAGTAAGGGAATGATTCTAAAATCAAAAGATGTGCAGAATGAAAAAAGAAACTAGATGAACCTTGCTGTAATATCCATTGCTTCTTTGCTGGATGGGTTGCCTTAGGGAGGAAGAGAGAGGAGTGAGGGAGGAGAAATGAAGGCTAGGGTGTGCTTAAGGCACTATTGCCTTTATATAGGGTAGGGCTATTAGGCTAATGGGCTCAATAATTGGGCTATTGCTTGGTCTTCACAATTGATTTTATTTTCTAATTTTTTATTTTATTTTATTTAAACAAGCCGGGTATTACAGTGCAAGTGAACCAATTAATTTTTCCATCAAAATTTGACATTTTTTTCTTAAAAGAACTAGTAGCTATCGTATTCTAACTTTATTAATTTTAATTTTATCATGCCCATAGCAAATTGTATATACTATTACTTTAAGTATCTAATTATTTCTTTGAAAAAAAATGTTGTAATCAAATTTGGTGACCAACTTTAATATTACATTTTCACTCTAATCTCTCAGTCAGTTATCAGATATTATTATTTGTTTTATAATAGATACTTCCATCTTCTCCTGACTATTTTTGTTTAAAAAATATATTATAAGAAAATTACACATCGTATTTGATATTAATTATTCATAGAGAAGGAATCATTTGCTATTAGGACCTAACTTTGTTATGTGCGAAACCACTTCAACAATGACGATTCACTTAATCACTTTTTAGATTTGATTGCCCCCTCGCCATAAGGTTATTACCAACCATTAGAGAGACATAACATAAGACTAAATATAAAAAATAAATTATCAGAAAATTTGTGACCGGAGTAAATAGTATAAGTATGCAATATATGTATATGTGTATATATATATATATAGGAATTAGCAAAAGCAAATCAAACGTATGTGCTGACAAAAGCAAAAAAAAAAAAAGGAAATTGTA
Source organism: Pontederia crassipes (assembly GCA_030549335.1). Lineage (NCBI taxonomy): Eukaryota > Viridiplantae > Streptophyta > Magnoliopsida > Commelinales > Pontederiaceae > Pontederia > Pontederia crassipes. The sequence goes on from JAUKPH010000017.1 coordinate 12,407,485, forward strand.
TGAGCTAACTAATGTCACCTTCCTTTAATTTGATTGATAAAATAAAGTATTATTGGAGGCCATACGTGCATGTGATGACATGCAGGGAGGAAACATAAAATCATAAAAAGGGTTACAAGTCCCAACCATACATCAACTGCCACTCTCCAACCGCTTCATTGAGGAAAAGGGCTCACTATTAGAAAAATTCAAACCGTCGGTAATCAGCTCGAAAATCATCGGTAACGTAATTATCAATGGTTTTTCAGTCGGAATCGATCCGTCGAAAAAACTCTCGTCGCAAATCGATTTGTGACGGTCGAAAAAAAATTCGTCGAAAATATCGACGGTCAGAACCATCGGAAAAGTCCCGACGGTTCGAACCGTGGAAAATTTCCGACAGTTGCAACTGCCGGAAAAGGTCGGCGGTTCGAATCGTCGAAGGTTTTCGATGGTCGCAACTGTCGAAACTTTCGACGATCGTCGCAATCGTCGATCTTTCGGCGGTCGCAACCGTCGCAAAGAATTTTTTAAATATAAAAAAATTAGCAGCCGGATCGGGCCGCGGCCAAATCTGGCCGCCCGCGGCAGGACTGGCGTTCGGATCCGGATCCGGCTGCCTCGATCGATGAAACATGACATGAAAATATGATAAGTGAAGTAAAAAGAAGGATGAGGGACATGTTCCTAAAAGCCATTGCAATCTCTCCTCCTAAGATAAAGAAAAAAAATAGTTATGCACAAATTATATATATACACATAATGCTAACAAACTAAAACTCCATTATTTATTTTATTTATGCCTATTACATATAAGCATTAATCTATTTGTTAATCAAATATATGTAGACTGAGCAATGAGATCCACAAAATACATTTATATATTATTATTATTTTAACATAATGATTTGATTAGTTTAGTTAGATGACTATAGTTAACTTCTTGGAGATTCTGAGTTTTGAGTTTGAATAGTAGCGTCTTTTTTTTTCAGTTGGAGTTTTTTTTGTATTACAGCCTATAAATCATTCCACCCATAAATCTCCTCATTCCACTCCTAAAATCTCTCATAAAATGCTTTTTAAAAGGCTATTAGACTTCTCGGGCACAACATAATTTTTTATATTAACTGTTTGTTTAATGTTTTATTATACTTTATTTTTCATCTCAGACTCAAATAATAGTTGGATTGCATTATTTTGTCCTCTGAATATCATAACCCATCTTCTTTTAAATTTTTATGTATTTATGCCATTTATAATAATTCATTTTTATGCAATTATTTAATTAATTTTTTGAATAATTACCTCTTTATGTTATTAGCTCATTATGCATCATTTATATTACTCAATTATTTTATATGAAAATATTACTTAAGTAATTTTAAAATTTTTACTCTACACTAACATATTTAATTACCTTTTTCATATCTTTTATATCATAAGATCTCCATCCAACAGTTCATGATTGATTGTTTAAATTTATTAGATCAATTCTAATTCAATATAGATATTTTTGCAATTAATTATATCATTGGAAAAATACTTTAAAAAGAGACATGCAACTTTTGTAACAAGTGAAAAGAGAAATTTAAGTAAAAATACTCAAAATGAAACAACGTATCATGTTAAATGGAATCATATTTAATCACTCTTCCATCTGATCTTGGAGATAGAAAAAAGATTTCAAGTTATCACTCTAATGATCGAGATAAAATTCGAAGAATGTACTTATTACGGGGACCATTCCAACCTTAAAATTATGATTTTTCACAAACAGAAATCATAGGTAAATTATGTCGATTCGAACTCGATTGGTTTATACAATATTCTAATTGGTTGGAATATAGTATTACAAAAGATGCAGTTGTTTTGCTTATGTTGTTATTTATTTAAAACTGATATCTGAAGTCAAAGTAGAGAAAATGCATAGGTCATTGATGGTTACAAATAGTGGAATAACAGAAAGAGATTTGATATTCATGTTGAAGGAGTTAGTAATGCTCATAATCAAGTTGTTCGAAAATGTAAAGACTTGATGAAACAAAATGAATATATTCCTATAGCTCCTAACAAACAATCAACTCAAGTGAAAATGGAGAACACACCCATTTGTATGCTTCATTAGATTGTATAAGATTTCTTTTACATTACGTATTATCATTTCGTGGTCACGATGAATATGAAAATTCACAAAATAAGAAAAAAATTTGAGAACTTTTAGAGTTTCTTGTTGATCGTAATATAATGAAGACATTGCTAAAGTTGTATTAAAAAATGCTTTGAAAAAAATCAACAAATTGTGTTATATGGTATTCAAAAAGATCTCATGAATTCTACTACACTAGAAACAACAAAAGCTATACTTGATGGTCTTAAAGATGATTTATTTGAAATTTTAGTTGAGAGTCTCATGATATACCTAAAAAAACAAATGAAACTTGTCCTACCACTACAAGAAAATGATGAAATAGCAATGGATATTTGCGAGTGCTTTGTGCACTTGCAAATTAGCGAGTTATTGATTTATTACTTTCTTAACATAAATTAAGTTTACCACGAATAAAAACTCAAAGCTACGATAAAGCAAGAAACATGCAAGGCGAGTTTAATGATATGGAAAGTTTGATATTAAGAAAAAATGAATCAACATATTACATTCATTGTTTTTCTCATCAGCTCCGATTAACTCTCATCACTATTGCAAAAAAAAATCATGTTGATGTTGTTATCTTTTCACAATCTGCTTATTAGTTTAGTTGGTGCTTCTAGTAAGTGAAATGATAAATTATGAGAAATTCAAATACCTAAAGTAGCTGAGGCTTTAAGAATATGTGAGTTGTAGAGTGGCAGAGGATTAAATCAAAAAATTTGTCTTAAAAAATGTAGTGATACAAGATGGGGATCACATTATGGTATGTTGAAAATTTTGAATATTTAATTATAATAAATTTGCTAATTCTTTTATCACTATAAAATTAATTTCTGTCTTGATTATTAACCTTCTCTAGCACCAAAAACGGATAGTGTTAGGCATAATTTATTGGAATATGATTTGACCAAATTTTGGCAAATCCTCTCCACCAAATTATCATTGCATGCTAATAACTTTTATAATAATCATGAAAATAAAAAAATGGCGCAGTAATATTAATATAGTAATAACCAATTGTTATGTATAATTAGCCACCTCATGCACAAAGGCCTAGTACAATATATCAGTATTAATCATGTTAATAAATAGGCAATCTAAAAGAGTCAGTTAACCTTCCCAATTTTATTAAGGATTTAATGATCTTGCTACTCACCAAAATGGGTAGCAGGATGCTCCCTAAATCGTCCATCGTCCGATCGAAGATCAAGGGCGGAAGAGCGTGCGGCCGGTTCACACCCGGTTCGTTGCCTGTTTAGGGATTCTTCCGCTGTGAATTGCGGGTTCAAAATGCGTTCTCTCTTCTCATTTGCAGATGTGTTCCCTAGAATCACCATCTCCAGCGAATCGCGGCATCTTGTGCCGCCGATCTCCCTCATCTGACGCCGCCGCCGATCTCCCTCGTCCGGTGCCATTGATTTGCCTCATCTGGTGCCACTGACCTCCCTCGTCCGCGCTGCCATTGATCTCCCTCGTCTGATGTCCCGCTGACCTCCCTTGTCCGGTGCACTAATCTCCCTCGTCCGGTGCACTAATCTCCCTCGTCCGGTGCACTAATCTCCCTCGTCCGGTGCCACTGACCTCCCGCGTCCGACGCCGCCGTTGATCTCCCTCGTCTGGTGCTATTGATCTGCCTCGTCCGGTGACACTGACCTCCCTCGTCTGACGCTGTCACTGAGTTCCCTCGTCCGACGCTGCTGCTGATCTCCCTCGTTCAGTGCTGCTGACCTCCCTCGTCCGATGTTGTCGCTGATCTCCCTTGCACTCACCGCCGTTGACCTCCCTCGTAACTCGGCGCCGCTGATCTCCCTCGTCACTCGCCGTCGCTAATCTCCCTCGTCACCCACCGCCGCGGATCGCTCTCATCACTGGACGTCGCTGATCTCCCGTCACTCGCCACCGCCGATCGCCTTCGTCACTCGTCGTCGCTGATCTCCGCTGCTGATCGCCCTCGTCACCTGCCACCGCCAATCACCCTCATCACTTGCTGCCGCTGATCCTCCATCGTCCGACGCTGCCATTGATCTCCCTCATCTCTCGCCGCCACTGATCTCCCTCGTAACTCGCCGCCGCTGATCTCCCTCGTCACCCGCCACTGCCGATCGCCCTCGTCACCCGCCGCCACCGATCGCCCTCGTCACTCGCCGCTGCTGATCCTCCCTCGTCCGACGCTGCCACTGAGCTCCCTCGTCACCCGCCGTCACCGATCTCCCTCGTCACCTGCCGCCGCCGATCGCCCTCGTCACCTGCCGCCACTAATCGCCCTCGTCACTCTCCACCGTCCAACACCCTCGTCACTCGCCGTCGCCGTCGATCTCCCTCAACCCTCGGAGTTCTCATTGTCCCAATCTCCCATGTCGTCACTGAAGCACTCATCGCAGGCAATTTTTTTATTGTTTACCTCGTCACCCGCCACCACCGATCGCCCTGTCACTCTCCACCGTCGAACACCCTCGTCACTCGCCGTCGCCGCCGATCTCCCTCAACCGTCGGAGTTCTCATTGTCCCAATCTCCCATGTCATCACTGAAGCACTCATCGCAGGCAATTTTTTTATTGTTTACATATGAAAGTAGTATGAAATCATTGAAGCCCTCATCGTCATTAGGATTTACTTTATGAAAATTTACGAAAGATTACTTCATGCACTTGTTGTTATCTTAACAGTATGTGTACAGAAAACTGTCCATTTGATTTCTTTGCCATGTTATCAAGGATTTTTATTTTTAATTTCCGTTAACTAGCTGGCCGTTTTGTTCCTATTTTATATATTTCATTTTTTTCTCGATTGTTACATTATTATCCCATTAAACTGATTTAATGAAAGTATCTCTTATAAATTAGTTAGGAATCATGTATCTACTAATTTAATGAAATTATTTACTTACTATATCTTTTAACTAACTCATAATTATTTAAATAATATTCTTTAAATTAATGTCCTATAAACTATGAAAGTTAATATTTTAATTTATTATAACATATTAATTAATGGACATGTGTCATTTCATACATGTACCAAATGTCAAGCTCTCATTCAAAACTATCCTCTTTTAATAATATACAGATGTAGATTTGCATGATCTATCATAATTAAATTGTCCTACCGATTATGTGCAAGTGAACCAATTAATTTCCTTAGCTCATAAATGCATTTTCGATTCACAATTTGTGACATTTTTCTTAACAGAACTAGTAACTATCGTATTCTAACTAATTTATTATTATCCTGGTCAATTTTTAATTTTATCATATCCATGGAAAATTGTATATAATATCACCTTTAGTATCTAATTATTTCTTTGGAAAAATTGTTGTAATCAAATTTAGTGATCAAGTTTAATATTACATTTTCATTCTAACCTCTCAGTTACCAAATATTATTATTTGTTTTACAATAGATACATCCATTTTCCCTAACTATTTTTTTTATAAAAATTGTTATAAGAAAATTTCACATCACGTTTCATATTAATAATTCATAGAGAAGGAATCATTTAATAATTTGCTATTAGGATCTAACTTTGTTATGTGCGAAACCATTTTAACAATCATTTAACTACTTTTAGATATGATTGCCCCCCTCGCCATATGGTTATTTCCAACCATTAGAGAGACATAAGACTAACATAAAAATAAAGAATCAGAAAATTTGTGATTGGAGCAAATAGTTTAACAAAAACCAAAACATGTACATGTGCCGAAATTTAAAAAAAAAGTGTATGAAATAATGTCACCTTCCTTTGATCGATAAACTATTATTGGAGGTCGTACATGTGACAGAGAACATAACATCACAAAAGAAACAAAGGTTACCACGAATCAAAGCACTCGTACTCTTGACGTATTTCATTGAAGAAAAAGGCTCCATTTCTCCGAATGCTCCACCAGCACTTTTTTGCACAGTTGGTATCAAATCTGTATGCAACATAAACATCAAATCTCGTCGAGATGTTCCTCCAGTCAATGTGGCACCAAAACAATGTGTTGGCCGTGAAGAAGTTGGACCTGAATTTCCAACCGAACGACTCATGGGACTTCAAGACGTGTACGCCAATGTCGTCATTTTTTACCTGCAATGCATCGACAGTGGCACCGTATCATTCAGATCATTAAAAATCCTCAGATGCTTGGTACTAAAGAAAGGAATAAAACGTCCCTCGATCACTGTAACATGACATGAAAATATGACAAGTGAAGCAAAAAGAAGAATGAGGGACATGTTTCTAAAAGCCATTGCAATCTCTCCTTGTAAGGTAAAAAGAAATAGTTATGCACAATATATAGGCAATAGTTTTAACTCCGTTTTATATTTTATTTATGCCTATTAGTTAAATTACTATGCAGTGTCTTTTATTTAATTACATATGAGCATTAATAAATCTCCTATTTATTACTCGAAAATATATCCAAGCATAACTAGTCGTTTGAGTGAGTAATGAGATCCACAAAATATCTTGATTAGATCGGAAGTATTTTAAAATGATATCAGAGTTAATTTCACGTGCTCATCTTGGGAAACACATACCAGTGGCAAAATGATATTGCATAATGATTGATTTTATTTTATTTTATTTTTTCCTTGGTTGTTACATGACATGTCACAATACTCTCTATAATATGGGACAAATTACACCATCAATTTTGAGTCATTTTTAAATCGGTTTCCCAATTTTAATTTGTAACCAGAACGTCCATCATCGTTTATTTCTTACACGATTAGTCCTCTTGACCGGTGATAGTGGACTTTTTCGGTTGCCTTGCATACGTAGCCGACATGTGAGTCGTTTCTCTCTCATCCACGTCATTTAACACTTTAAATCGGATAAATTACACGGATCGTCCCTCAAATTTGATATTATCGTATGATTCATCTACTTGACCGATAAGAAAAAGTCTTTCGATTATCTTGCTAGCGCGGCGTAATAAAATATATTAAAAAAATTTAACTAGCTGACATCACACAATAAAAAATATTATAAAAATTTAAGGACACGGACGAGCTGACAAAAGGGAGCGCTGGCCCCCCTCTCTAGCTCGCCCATAAGGGGCCCCGGCCCCCCTCTCCAAGTCCGCCCACTGGCGAGCTTCGCACAAGGCCCCAACGTCCCCTCGCGAGCTCATCGGCGTCCTTATCATTTTTATTTTTTATTAATTTTTATAATATTTTATTAATATTATATTATTTTTTATTGTGCCATGTCAATAAGTTAATTTTTTATTATATTTTATTACACCACGTTAGTAAGATAATCGGAAGACTGTCTCTTACTCTGTCAAGTGGATGAATCATGCAATAATATCAAAGTTGGGGAACCGTCTAGAAATCGACTCAAAGTTGGGGGATGATCCGTGTAATTTATCCGATTTACTAGCGTTAAATGACATGGATGACTTGAATGACGTGGATGAAAAAGAAACAACTCACATGACGTCCACATATGTAAGGCAACCGGAAAATTTATTATCATCGGTCAAGAAGACTAATCGTGTAAAAAAAAAAGATGAGGGACGTTCTGATTACAAATTGAAGTTGGGGAACCAGTTTAAAAACGACTCAAAGTTGAAGGACCAATTTGAAAATGACTCAAAGTTGGAGGACTAATTGTGTAATTTACCTCAATAGTTGCATAAGCAAATGTATCAATTGGAGTTGGTTGGAATGCATGGATCAGCATGATAAATTAATTGGTTCATTAGGTGTCTTTTTCGTGTGATAAATAACCATCATCATCACTGACCATCACCTGAGTGTTTTTTTTACCATTTTTTTATTAATAGACATTTTTTCATACGTATATAATATTTGAAAAATAATAAATTAACCCTCAGGTTAAATTGAAATTAATTAAATTAAATATTTTATATTAAATTTATGTTTTATTATTTTTATAATATTAAGTACGAACCTGTGTGATGCACGGATCTTATAAATTAAGTTAATATAAACCAAAAAATAATGCATTAAATAAATTGAACTTCATTATATATTCACATCAAATTACAGAATACATTTTTATAAACTACATTATTTACTTAATCTCTTAGGCATGAAAAGTCACATAAAATTATATTTGTGAAAATATTAATTTCTTAATTATTGAACTTGACTTTTATTAATGACCATTATAAAAATTATCATAATTGAAAATTATTTACATAAAAATCCAAATAATATGAATACATTTTCTCCAACTTTATTTCCTGATAGTTTTTTTGTACCTTGGATAACTATAAAATCCTCCAAATAAAATATTTATTTATTTTCTTTTCTCTCATATTTTTTATTTTTTCCAAATAGTTTTTTAGAAAAAAGATTATACATGCCACTTCTCTTAGTTCTTATATTATTTGCCTCACACCAATGTAAAAATATTGACTTGTTTACACTTGACCTATTAGCAACAATATCGTAGGAAGATAATATAATATTTTATTTGTTTGGGAAAAAATTAAAAATAAAATAAAATTTCTAAACCCCTACTACTATTCAAATTTATTTTTTTTACTTGTTTATAAAAATGAATTTTCTTTTAGTTATATTATATATATAATTAGATAAGATACGTATCCAATTATTCAATATATAGAGTTAAAATAATATAATTATTTGATTGTTTAGAATTGGGATTTTATGAGTATTTGTACATATTTATAGGTTAGGATTACTGGATTACGACTATGCTTAGAATTTGAATTTGAATTAATTTTCTTATAAATAATATTAAACATTCTTATTAAAATTATATTGTGGATGTCTAATAAATAAATAAGTATAGTAACTATTAATAAATATTTATTTTTCTCGTTTATTTTCCCTTCTATCTACTAAATATAACAAACGTGTGATTTAAAAGTTAGGATTAGGAGATGGGTGCATGTTGGTGGTAGCCACTTCATATTTATTTAATGAGGCTTCTACCATAATTTAATGTAATGTCCGAGAAAACTTACAAAATCATGGGTTTTTCGCATTCATGAATTTTAGGAGTGGATTATGGATATATTTATTATTGTTGTTTACAAAAAAAATGTTAAGTCTACTTTTTAATAATTTGAGAAATCATGCTAAATAAATTTTCTTGTTTAATAAGAAGTATTTATATGCGTAAATGTTATCTTATCTTACATAACTAAAAAAATTCCTGATTGGATTCAATTCAATTATTAACATGTACTAATATTATTATTCTGATTTTTTTCAAATTTTTTTTAAGATGCCACATGGCATACCACTGTTTTCTTTTCATGTATAATAAAAAAATAATCTAGATATAGATTTGGCCCGATTAGAAAATCTTGGATTGCAACAGTTGAGTTCATGCCTTTATGGGCGAACAAACAAAAGTTGCACAAGTGAGGACGGAACAACATATTAGTTAGGGAGGCTTTACCCCCAAAAAGAAAAATAAATATAGCAGTTTTACATATAGTTTATTTTATTTTTTTCGATATCTTTATAATGTAAAAGTTATGAAAAATATGTATATCTATTATAAAGGACAATAATGTACATAAGTTCTTAAAATTTTAAAAATGATGAATATAATTATTGACAACGATTTGAATCATATTTTTGTTATAATTAATGATCATCTAAATTATTCTTGAATAAAGATATAAAAGAATAAAATAAATTATGCGTAAAACCGTTTTGACACACGCTTCACATGTAAAGCACTCAACATCTACATTAAACTTAAATATTAGTATATATTAATTAATAGGTCATAATTTTATTAAATCTACATAAAAATAATATATTATTGTATTTATGAGATATATGAAAAGATTTGATTTCTTTGAAAAAATTACATCAAATGCCCTCCAATTTTAATGTTTGCTCAGTGATAATCTCTAACTTCACTTTATAACACGAATGCTCTCTATATTTTAATTAGTTTATCAAGGAGCACTTTCTCTTGAGAACATAATGATGAAGATATATATATATTTCATGCCACTAATGGTCAATGACCCATTGATCTGAACTACTGTTCGGATGAATTCAATGTCAAAATAATGAGATGTTCGACAAAAGTCAATTGAGACAAATTGATTACTATCAGAGTTTTGATTATCAAGTTCATAGTTTTAGAAAAATAATGACTTGATACAATGCATGAGTGGGGAATTGTACCTTGTTTTTTTAACGTACATAATAATATATATGCTTTGTTTTAAGATACGCGTCAAACTGACCAAATTCGACTTGGTAGACAGGATGAGTAAGCTCTTCAACTTTGACGTTTGTTCAAAAATACCTTCCAACTTTAGTTTGTAACACGAATGTTCTCTATCTTTCACGTTTGTTCAAAAATACCTTCCAACTTTAGTATGTAACACGAATGTTTTCTATCTTTTCACTCGTACAAAATGTCATTTTCACCACTGATCGACTATTTTTTTATCATTAGGATGACATGGCGCCCACACGATATTTTCTCTCCTCCATGCAAGCATTGAGTTGACGTGACATTATTAAAAAATAAAATAATATTCTCCCTCCACGTTCGTCATCTTACCTTCGTCGACGCACGAAGATGAGGGTGGGGGTTCGCGCGCCGAGAAGGAAGAGATGGGTGCGGCAAAGGTCGCACAGGGGGCAACCCCCCGGCACACGTAGGGAAGGAAAGGAGGGAGAGAGGGGGTAGGCGTCGCCCCCCACCTTCGTCGGCACGTGGGGGGGCAAACCCCCATCCCCCACCTTCGAGCACCGGCGACCTTCGCCGATGAAGGTAAGATAGCGAACATGGAGGAGGGAGAATGTTGTTTTATTTTTAATGATGTCACATCAACCAAATACTTACGTGGAAAAAGAGAAAGAGAATTTTGAATGAAATGCTCGCATGAAGGAGAGAGAAAAAGAAAAAAAGAATTGTGGATGCCAACAATCGAAAAACGGACAATCAGTAAGGACATTACGTAAGTTAAAAAATATCTCTGAGCAAACGTCAAAACTAAAAGGCATTTAGTGTAATTTACTCCACACACATTATAGAAGTAATACTTATTTATTCATTCCAATAAAAATATTGACATTTATTTAATTACTGTATCGATAATAAATATTGACATAAGTACATACTAATCTTGTCATTAAGTTGACATTATTTCTTTTTGTTCTTTTTGAAAATATTTTCTCATATTATACTACAAATTGTTATTCCAATTCAATATTCTTATCTATTAACAAAAGAAATTAACTTATTCTTTAATTACCATACATCATCATGATTTCAATTTAACTCTCAGGAATAACTCACCTACGGACTGGACAGCAAAAGTCCGCTTCTCAGAGTCCAAGATGCATAAGCTAAAACTTCAAATACAAGTTTCCACAATAAACAAATAAGAAAAAGTTGAGCTGTTCACCAGCCCCAGTGCTCCTTGATCATTGATATATACACATCATTCGCAATTTTATTGACAGGTAGGAACACCCAATTGAAAACTCACAATTTAGGGAAACAAAGGCATCACTTTGCAGGGGTCTATCAGTTATCCATTTGGCTGCTTGATGCCTCCATCATTCCATTGCGGATCTGATCCGTAACATCTCTAACATGTCCAGGTCCGTGAGGTATGAAAACAGTAGTATTCTTTGATGCATTTCCAAGTTCTTTGATGGTGTCAAAATACTGTGTGACCATTATCAAATCCATCACCTCCTTAGCAGTGGTGCCGGACACAGTTTGAGAGAAGTGCACAATATTCTCCCTCAGACCTTCGGTGATGGCCTGACGCTGCCTGGCCACTCCAACACCAGAAAGATATTTGGCTTCTGCCTCGGCTTCAGCTTTCTTAACCATAAGGACCTTTTCAGCCTCCCCCTTGTACACACTAGCAAGCTGAAGTCTCTGAGCTGTGAAAATATTAAAATCCTAGGGATTACAAAAGGCAGCAAGCAGCACAGTTGAAAATAAATATATTAAATAACATGTGTGCAAATATTAACATGAAAGCACAACTAAAGAAGAAAAGGCCAGAAAAAACATTAACCACACAGAGTATAATGATTGTCATGTGTAAAAAAGACCATCATCGGAAAACAGCACTACAGATGCTTCTGCTGGCTCATTGGCCTGTTTATTTTGTTTTATCTGACCCTGTTGTACCAAACTACTAAACTACCATTAATATGCTTGGATGATTGTTGTTCATTAATACTCATCCTTTCACATTTCAAAAACAAATCATATATGCAAACAACTTTTAAGCATCTAAATGGTAAATATTAGTACTTCAGCATTAATTAAAGACTCCAGATCATTTTGAGAGTCGAGAGGATGAGGGCCCTAAAAACAATCCCAGTTCACATATGAGATTGAACACGTTACTTGTCTGCTATATTGTTCTCATGGTGGTGTAAAAGATCTTTCATCACAGCAGTTCATCTAATCAATAGACTTGCTCTGAAAAGATTCCGGTTATAGATTTAAGCAACCTCTGCTTTAGCCCTTCATCTAATTAGTTAAGATTCTAGTCAAGAATCACAATAACTTAGGATGAACAATTAATAACTTAAGTAGATGCACTGTTTTTTTCACATTTCTATCATATTAGATCAATAATTCAATGTCTTATACAGAAATACTTAATTCAAAACCTCTAAAAAAGGAACCTACTTCAAAATTTAGAAAAGGCTGAATAATATATTTTACAATCCAATCAATTTTACGAAGATAATAAATAAGACAAACCCACTCTTGTATGAAAACTCCACAATTGAGAATATGGTCATGAATGCGAACCTTATGTTCCAAGATCAGGAATGGAACCAAGGGGTTTTGGGAGCCTTGCCCCTCCAAAATTTCTTGTTTCTTTTATAATATTTATAGAAAATAGAACAAAAGAGTTCTGCCCACCCCCCCCCCCCAATTATTTCCTTCTGTTTTCATCACTGCATGAGATTAGGCATCGTGTAGAACGTAATCTCATCGCAATTTCATATCCGCATGTAACTCTTGAATCCATTATCCATCTATAAATCTGAATGGTTGCAACCATCCTTTTCCCTCGAGAAAAGAAATCTTCCAAATAGCATTTCATTGAAACACCAGTCAAGTATGAAAAAAGATGTATAAACTTTTTTTTTTTTTTTGAGAAAGTGTAAGGGAAACAAGAAAATCTTATTACCTGCATTTATTTCATTCATTGCTCTACGCACAGAAGGATCAGGTATGATATCAACCACAAGTATCTGCTCAATGCTATATCCATATTCTCCCATAACCTGAAAACGGTTTTAACTGGTAATTACAAATTTGCTAAAAATCATCAGGTGGCTACTCAATTGGGTATCCGGTATCCCAAATGCCCTGGCCACATTAAGGATGTAAGAGGAAGAACTGAGTACTAGTGAAACTATAGCATTCCAACAAAAAATATACGATTAAATGCACAACCCAAAGTGTTAATGGAAACCCAAAGTTTTTTTTTTTTTTTTGAAACGGGAAAGGACAACCAGCAAGGTGGTAGGAAACCCAAAGTTTAAATGCACAAACATATTTGACAATGAACAACACGCCAATTCCAAAACATACCATCTATGATGTATCTACTATTTTATGCCAGATTTTTTCAAGCACCCATAGGCCATTTATAACATGTTCCTTATGACTTGATCAGAAAGAAAGTTTTGACCACATATCAGGAATTATATAATATGATGACCAGAAAACTCAGAAATAAATAAGCAAAAGGAGAGTCATGTATTGATACAAAATGAAAATATAGCCATCTAGGATAGTTCTAGAGAAAACTGATGTTTGAGTAATTTTTTATTTTGATAAAACAGTTTGTGTAAAATTATTTCCAAGGAAATAGTCTACTTTCTTATTTTTGGTTGTGTTTAAGAAATTATTACAAAAATACAAATCATTTATTGTTTATTAGAGATACTGTGATTCAGGAAATTGACTGTTTCTCAAGGGAGGAAATCATTTCCTACAAACTGTTCTTTATGTTTCATTAGGATGAATTTATTTCCTCAAAGAAATCCCTACACTAATTGTAGGGGAAATATGAAACATGAATATGTGCAAAAAGTATTTTGTAACACACAAAGGTGCAAAAGCCAAAAAGAAAAAAAATGATACATATGCAAATAAAAATAGTGCCAAATCATCTAAACTCAATAACATTACAAAATTATAATAGTTTCAAATTTGACAAATATCGATGAGTTACACAAGAAAAGCGCTACCTTTTCTAATTCCTCGAGAACAGCTTTGGCTACATCACCTTTTTGCTCAAAAAGTTCATCAAGATTCATTCTTGGAACATGAGCACGGACCACTGTTATTTAAAAGCAAGAAGAAGAAAATAAGCATTCTGAGGGAAACTAAGACAAACAACACCCACAAAGCAGTTTACAAACAACAATACACTACCATCAAAGACATAAGCTTGGATCTGCTCCTGAGGATTTTGCAATTCATAAAATGCATCACCTGCATTTTCTTTAACAACGCGGTACTGGATCGAGCAAACCAGCTGCACAAATACGTTGTCCTGATCCGCGTAGTGAAAGTCATTGATTAGATGTTAAAAACCGATCCTAGACACTTTGGTGATGATATTGACATATTCTTAAAGAAAAGAAAAACTAAGGCTTCCAGCATAAAAGCAAACTGATGTGAAATCTCTGAACATATCTACCGCAGAAAAGTGGAGCCGAAAAGTTTAAAAACGGTGATGGCATCCAAATATGAACAGAAATCTCTGACAGAGATTGGAAAAAAGGGGAAGAAGACAGTCAGTCACCTTGGTTTTGGTTTCGACGCGGACATCCAGCGAGGAGATCCGGGTGGAGAGGACGCCGGCAAGGCATTCGCCAGCGAAAGGGTTGAAGAAGTGGAGACCTGGTGAGGCAAGACGCTGGAACCGTCCCCACTGCTCCACGACGCCAACGCTTGCCTGGTCGACGCAGGCGCAGAACAGGAAGAAGGCGCTAACCATCTTCTGCTCGACGTTTTGCCCCAAAGACGAATTGCCGATGGATGCAAAGATTTATGAATTGGTCTACCCGCGGGGAGACTTCTCGGCGTTCGGGAGGAAGAAATGAGAAGACATTGGGGAAACAGCCACGTAAGGGCGGTTTATGTCACACGTAGTAGAGGGCAGTTTATTGAATGAATTGTTATTCTAAATAAAAGGAGAAAAAAAATTGTAATGCGTGTTTTATAGTTACTTTTCGTGTGCTCAATTTTATACGGATTAAAATACACCATATTATGTGGAGGTAATTATAGGAATTGTTTTAGTACTTTATATTTTTTTTTAAAAAAAATAAACCTGTTTAAACAGTCAAACAAAAAATAAAATTCTCATTGAGCTCACTCAAATTTAAGTTCCGATCAATGCAATAATTCTCGATTCAAAGTACTCATGGATGGTCACACACGTTATGAAGTCTACTAACTGATTTAATTAATTTTCAAAGTTTTCGTCTTCATAACTTTCGTTAAAAAACATCAATTTCAAAAGTTACTGAAAACTCTGCCCAAACAGGGCCCAAGAATCTGTCGATTTTTTTTCCTTAGATCCCTCCAATTGCCTGCACAACCTTTTGCTCGATCAATTGCACTGTGCACGCTGTCAAGAACGCGAGCTAATGGAAGAACGCACAACTGTAGGAACCGCCAGATCTGGAATTTGATGAAAGGTTCTTCTAATTCTAAAAACATCAGAGTTCGAGTTTATGTACAAAATACAAAAAGCGATATAACCGAAATATGCGAAATGATACAACTCAACGTAGCATGCTACCCTAACATGACAGTTAAGATGGTAAGGAATATGAAACTTCGTCTTCAACCTCAGTTGATGATATATGCTTTCACACAGCAACAACTTGGCGGCTGAAATATATCAACCAGCCCCAACTTGGGAATCAAATACTCATGTTGACGTGAGCTTTAGTTAAAACATTTGCTGGCTGATCAGAAGTACTAATATAATTGAGCTTGATGAGCTTCCGACGAACTCGTTCTCAAACAAAGAAACAGTCGACATCTACATGTTTAGTTCGCTCATGAAATCTCAGCAATTTGTAAAGCCGACTGATTGTCAGTAAAAATGGAAACAGGAAGTGAGATGGGAAGATGAAGTTCAAGAAATAAATGCTGCAACCAAATTACTTTTGCAACATCAAGAGCAATACTCCGATATTATGCTTCCGCTGAAGAACGAGCTCTTTGATTTCCAAGAAACAGAGTTGATCCTAATTTTATGCAAAATGCAGAAACCGATCGTCAATAAGCAAGATGCCCAATCCGCATCAGTGAACACTGTAAGGATATTATTCTGTTCAGCTGGAAAATAAAGTCCCTTCCCTGGCGAACACTCGAGGTAATGAACATTCGTAAGGATGCATCCATGTGAGAATTTTTAGGAGGGTGCAAGGGCTTAGATGTTGAATATGAAAAGTAATATCAGGACGTGTTTGAGTGACATATATGAGACGTGCCACTAATCTCTGAAAATGATTTGGATCCTAAAGTAAATGATCTATGCATAAATCCAAATTATCCTTGTTGATGAACCGATCATATTCATAGGATGTGATTTTAGTATTCTCCTCAAGAGGAGTGAAAACAGGCTTTGAACCACTTAATCCATAGTCATTTATTAAGGTCATGATGTATTTTCTCTGTGACAAAGTGATACCTTTGTCAGATCTCAATACTTCCATTCCAAGAAAGTATTTTAAAAGACCAAGATCATCTTTCAACTTCAAATTCTGATGAAGATAACCTTTCACTTCTTCTGACAATGTTGGTGAATTTCCTGTAAGGAGTATACCATCCACATATGCTAAAATGGCCACAAAATGACTTGTAGTTCCTTTAAAATATCATTACAATTTTGTGTAAATCCACCAGCAATTAAAATATCAAAAAACTTGAGATATCATTGTCGAGAAGCATGACCTAAGAGAGATTTGAGAATCTTACAAACTTTATTCTTAACACACAAACCCCGTGGAAGCTGCATATAAACATTTTCAAAAAGATCTCCATTTAAGTTTTTTTTGTGCAGCTGTAATAAGAAAAGCCCTAATAGTTACTGCCTTTGCAACAGGGGAAAAAGTGCCTTTGTAATCAATCCCTTCTTGTTGACTGAACGTCTTAGGAACTAATGTGGCCTTATATCTCTCCACTGTACCAGCTCTCAATTTAACTTTGTATACCAATTTACAGCCAAACTGCCTTCTTTTCAATAGGTAGATCAACTAATTCCCATGTGCCATTATCAGCTAAAGCTTCTAATTCTTTATTCATAGCTTCTACCCAATGAGGGTACTGAATTGCCTGTGAGTAACTTGATGGCTCACATAAGGAATCTGTGACTGAAAGAAATGAAGCACAATTCTGAGAAAGTCGATCAAAAGAAACATACCTGTTCATAGAATATGGAATTCTGGAACTCATGACATAATCCTTCATCCATTTTGGTTGCCTAATAGTTCTCCTTGGTCTTTGATCAGGCTGTTTTGAAATAATTTGATTAATTTGAGGAGAGCTTGATGAAGTATTATTACTGTTAGACAACTCTGGAAGTGAAAAATGTACATCGATTGAAGACAAAACATCATCTGGAAATGGATTATCTGTGAATATTGGACTGTTTTGTTGAACTATGGAGTCAACTGCATCAGCTTCTAAATTATCATTTGAATCTCTTGAAATGATTATAAGCTCAGGTAAAAACATCATCCAAAACTGGACAGTTATCAGTGAGAATTCCAGAACCGATATGAGGGGTCTTGAATGAGAAAGGAAATACGATTGGTGGAAAATTACGTTCCTGCTTATAGAAATTTGATTAGAATTCATCTCCAGATATCTATAACCTTTTTTAGTAGAACTGTAGCCTAAAAAGGTTGCTGGAATTGCTCTGGCATCAAATTTATCAGATTCTTTTCAAATTAGTAACATAACATAGCCACCCAAATACCTTAAGTGACTTAAGTCAGGTTTGTGATTAAAAAATTTCTCAAAGGCTGACTTATTGTTCAGAACTTTCAATGGAATTCTATTCATCACATGCACTGCTGCCTTCACACCATTCATTCCAATATTTAATTGGAATTGATGACTGAAAAAACATAGCTCTAGCTATCTCAAGCAAGTGTCTATGTTTTCTTCTTTCAACCAGTCCATTTTGTTGTGGACCGTATGGACATGAACTTTGATGTATAATTCCTTTAGAATTGAGAAAAGCAATGCATTGGCCAGAAAAGAACTCTGCTCCAATATCTGTTCTCACAACTTTAATGTTAGCACTAAACTGTGTTTCTGCCTGCAAAATGAATTGCTGCAAAAAGGTAAATGCCTCTGATTTTCTTTTCAAAAGATATATCCAAGTCAAACGACTGAAATCATCAACAATTGACAAAAAATATCTGAACCCAGCATGTGATACAAATTTATATGGACCCCAAATGTCAACATGTATTAATTCCAGTCTTGTGTTACAATGTTCAATATCTTTATTCTGAAAAGGCAATCTTATTTGTCTTGCTAATGGACAGACTTTACAGTACAAATTTTTTCTTGCAGCTAAAGTCTTAGAATGAAAAACTAACTGAAGCCTATCATGAGGTAGATGGCCAAGTCTTTTATGCCACAAGTCAACATCCTCTTCTTCTATTGAAGTTCTCATTGCAATGTCTTGAAAATTTACTCGATTTGGAACAATCTCCCCTTTTATCAGGCAATAAAGTCCACAGCTCTCGTTACCAGTCAGGATCACTCCCGCTTGGCTGTTCCTGTACAAAACAGGTTTTTGGATGAAATGTAATGATACATTTGCCATTTCTACTTAACTAAGATACTTATATCAGATTATATCTGAATTTAGGAACATATAAAACATTTGAAAGTGTGATATCTGGATTGATCTTAGAAGAACCCATATGAGTAACAGATGACCTTTTCCCAGTTGGTAAGGTTACAAATCTTATATTTCGAAGTTTAGTGATATTAGTTAAACATTGTAAACTTGATGTCATATGTTGAGAAGAACCTGTGTCAATTATCCAGGTATAATTGACAGATTTATGACATGACATACCTAGCATCAATACAGATGTATCTGAGGCGACTTGAAGATCCTTCTCAATGATCTTCAAAAAGTGATTATATTGTTCCTCAGAGAGAGTATAACCTCTTTCAGATGGAGTTTCTGACTTGCCCTTGGTATCAGCTGAAATTTCAGAATCTGTATTAACATTATTTGCACCTGAAACTTGGTTATAATTTGGATTCTTGCCTTAAACCTAAAATTGGGTGGACAACCAACAATTCTGTAACATTCTGATTTCTTGTGACTAGCTTTATGACAATGATTGCAAATAATCGAATAATCCTTCTTGCCTTTCTGTTTTATATTACCCAAGAATGCTGCACTTTGCTGAGGAGATGTGAAAATTTTGTTTCTCTGCTCTTCTTCTGCTATCATTGAATATACTTGATTGAGAGAAGGAATTGGATGCATCAAAAGAATCTGAGACCTTGCCTGGCTGTAAACTTCATTGAGCTCCAACAAAAACTTGTAAATCTTTTGCTGCAGGGGATATTCAGAATATTCCTTCGATGAATCTGAAATAGACAAATTCAGTACAACTAGGAATTGGATGCATTGAATATACTTGATTGAGAGAAGGAATTGGATGCATTAAAAGAATCTGAGACCTTGCCTGGCTGTAAACTTCATTGAGCTCCAACAAAAACTTGTAAATCTTTCGCTGCATGAGATATTCAGAATATTCCTTCGATGAATCTGAAATAGACAAATTCGGCACAACTAGGAATTGGATGCATTGAATATACTCGATTGAGAGAAGGAATTGGATGCATGGAATATACTTGATTGAGAGAAGGAATTGGATGCATTAAAAGAATCTGAGACCTTGCCTGGCTGTAAA
Organism: Pontederia crassipes; assembly: GCA_030549335.1. NCBI lineage: Eukaryota > Viridiplantae > Streptophyta > Magnoliopsida > Commelinales > Pontederiaceae > Pontederia > Pontederia crassipes. The sequence continues at coordinate 12,427,547 of JAUKPH010000017.1, forward strand.
CTTCATTGAGCTCCAACAAAAACTTGTAAATCTTTTGCTGCAGGGGATATTCAGAATATTCCTTCGATGAATCTGAAATAGACAAATTCGGTACAACTAGGAATTGGATGCATTGAATATACTTGATTGAGAGAAGGAATTGGATGCATTAAAAGAATCTGAGACTTTGCCTGGCTGTAAATTTCATTGAGCTCCAACAAAAACTTGTAAATCTTTCGCTGCATGAGATATTCAGAATATTCCTTCGATGAATCTGAAATAGACAAATTCGGCACAACTAGGAATTGGATGCATTGAATATACTTGATTGAGAGAAGGAATTGGATGCATTGAATATACTTGATTGAGAGAAGGAATTGGATGCATTAAAAGAATCTGAGACCTTGCCTGGCTGTAAACTTCATTGAGCTCCAACAAAAACTTGTAAATCTTTTGCTGCATGAGATATTCAGAATATTCCTTCGATGAATCTGAAATAGACAAATTCGGTACAACTAGGGATAATTCCTCCCACAGAAATTCTAATTTGTTAAAGTACTCTCCAACTGACATAGAACCCTGATTGATCGAGTAAATCTCCCTTGCAGCATATAAATTTTGGTTCCATCCCTTCTTTGAAACCTTTCTTTAAGATCAAGCCAAAAGATTCTTGCCTCTTGATTATATATAGCATTACTTACTAATCCCTTTGTAACCAAGCTCATAATCCATGAGATGACTAAAGCATTGCATCTCTTCCATTGGAAATGGAGTGATCTATCAAAGATTCAATCGGGCAAGAACCATCGACAAATCCATGTTTATTTTAGCAAGCAATGAATTGTAGAACAAATTGCTCCAATCAGTGTAATTACTCGAATCAATCAAGACATAGGGAGTTAATACTAGTCCTGGATAATCTGATGTACTCAAATATAAAGGACTGCTAACATCAATCGAAATCGCAGAAGAACCAAATGTAGATGACGACGATGATTCAGAAGAAGCCATTCGATAAAGAAATCTTCAGATGACAATTTTGAGCAAACGCTACTAACCAAACGTGATTGAGGATCTATTGAAGCCTTCAGCACTCTCCGATCTGGATCTCCACATGCTCTGAAACCATGTCAAGAACGCGAGCTCAGATGCAGAATGGAAGAACGCACAACTGTAGGAACCACCAGATCTGGAATTTGATAAAGGTTCTTCTAATTCTGATAAAGGTTCTTCTAAGATGACGGTTAAGATGGTAAGGAATATAAAACTTCGTCTTCAACCTCAGCTGCTGATATATGCTACCACACAGCAACAGAGCAACAGACAATACGCGCAGTTCTGTGCAACAAGGGCACTATCTTGTTGTCCACATTGAACATGAGCCATTCAACAAAGGTTGCCCATGGAAGTAGAGTTACTAGTAAGTTGAATAAACTGTGAAATCTACACAACTACGTCAATTCGAACCAACTACATCCTTGTGTCTTGGTTAAGCCCTTTTCTAACATAATCCTCCTTAATTTCTTCGCCTTGTCCCACTTCCCAGCATCCGCATAAATACTCGCCAGTAGCACATAATATCCACTGTCTTCAGGCTCCAGCTTAAAACAATGCCGGGCTGCGATCTCTCCAAGTTCCACATTCCCATGTAACCTGGCAGCAAGAAGCAATGCGCCCCAAACGCCGCTATGGGGTGGCATCGGCATTTGCTTGATCAATCCGAATGCCTCTTCCAATCTTCCGTTTCTACCGAGAAGGTCCACCATGATCGCATAGTGGTCGGCCGATGGCATTACTTTGTGTTGCCTCGACATGGAAGCAAAGCACCTACGACCCTCCTCGACTAGACCTGCATGGTTATATGCCGTCAGAAGCCCAGCAAATGTTACTGCATTTGGAGCAATCTTTTCATCCAACATCTCCTTGAACAGACTAATTGCGTCATCGGATCTTCCGTTGATGCCGCAACCTGAGATCATGGCAGTATAAGACACGACATCTCTTTTTCTCAATCCATGAAAGAGCTCAAAAGCTCTCTCTGTTTCTCCGCATTTAGAGTACAAGTCTACCAAAGCAGTGCTCAAATGATCATCCAACTCTGTCCTGGTAGTGTGCATATACTCTTCAATCCACGTGCCAAACTTCAAGAGGCCCAACTGAGAGAGACACCAGAAAATGTCATCTCATATGGTCGGACGCCAAAATCCAGCTTCCTCATTTTATTGAACAAATGTATTGCTTCTCTTGGGCGCCCGTTTTGTGCATAGCAAGCTATCATTGAATTCCACACACACAAGTCCTTCTTATCCACTTGATCAAAGATCTCCCGAGCTGAACCAACATCGCCGCACCGTGAGTAACCAGAAATCATGGATAGCCAGGACACATTGCTCTTGGCAGGCATTTCATCAAACAATTCCCTTGCCATGGCAAATTTCCCATGAGCAATATACCCACTAATCATCACATTCCAAGAAGCCGGACTCTTCTCCGGCATGTTCTGGAACACCTCCGCCGCACTCTCCATGTCTCCAGCCTTCGCGTACCCGGAAGCCATGGTATTCCAGGACACTATATCCCTAATTGGCATCTCATCAAAAACCCGCCGGGCATCCGCCACGTCCCCCGCCCGCAGGCAGGAGGAGAGGACGGCATTCCACGATACAACGTTCTTGGTAGGCATCTCGTGGAACACCTTCCGCGCAACCTCGATTCCAAAGCCATCGAGCCTGGAGTAAAGGTCGGCGAGGGCGGTCTGGGGGTGGACGAAGGAGCGAAAGCCGAGCTTATGCAGTTGTGCGTGGATGGCGGTAACGAAGGTCTCGACGGAGGAGGAGAAAAGGAGGCGACCGCAGGACTTAAGGGCGGCCACAACGGCGAAGGGATCGGGGCGGTGGCCGGATCGGAGCATCAGAACGTAAAGTGAGAGGGCGTGTCGCTAACGCCCGTTGTCGGCTGCTGCGCGGATGGACAGCGTCCATGAGGAGGAAGAATCCTCGATGGCTGGAAGGGAAGAAATGGTGGCGACAATGGCGGTGTTGGAAACGGCGGCGACGAGGAGGTGGTTGCGTGCGTTTTTGAAGGAGGCCGGTCGCGTGGTGAGCTTGGAGGCGGGAAACATTCGTAATGAATGAAATATTTTGAAGTGAGGTGTTGGTTGACGGATAAAGTTTAATTTTGGATAAAATGGGCATCCCCCATTTAAAAGGGGGGACTGTCTCCCTATTTTACTGTGCCCGTCCGATCCCGATCGGATAGACGCAGGTGAAGATTCCGATTTAGGGTCGAAAACTGGGATCCGCTTCCTTCGGTCCGAAAACCGACGTGTGAATCGGAGGAGACGTGAACCGGTTTTCGGCTGAGAATAAAAGGGGCCTTGCACTGAAAAATCGCACCCTTTACTCTAATTTTTTCACTGCTCTCCTCTATCGCTCTCGCTTCTCTCCTTCTCTCCTCTCTCGCTCGAAGACGCGCGCCGACGAAAACCCCGACGACGTCCGCCCGCCCGACCGGCCGGCTGCGAGTAGATCTGCGCGACCGACCGCCGTCGACTTCGACCACGACAAATCCGCGATCACAACCAGCCTCGAGCAGATCTATGTGACTTTGACCGTCGGCCGACCAGATCCGCGCCGGCTGACCAGATCCGCACGGCCTCGAGCAGATCTATGCAACTTCGACCGCCGGACGACCAGATCCGCGCGGCCTCGAGCAGATCTGCGCGACTTTTTAGTTGATCACGCCTTCGCCGCTCACCCCCAAACGACATTTGCTCTCTTCTTCGTCCATGACTCCGTCGCCCTCGGGATGCTCTCGAGACCTCCGCCAGCAGAGATCGGCCGTCGTCGTCCGACCTCTCACCGTCCGCCATCGATCTCGTGCACCGCCACCGCCGACGACCGTTCGACCTCTCGCCTTTCGCCGTCTCGCCGAGCCGATGCGCAATCCGGCCACCCATGACGATCCGACCTCCGCCGCTTCCGTCAGATCTGCGCAGATCCGTGACGCCGTCGACAGATCTGCGCAGATCCGCGATGCCGCCGACCTTGCCCTCCGCTACCGAGCTCGCCCGCCCCACCGCCCACGATACGACTCTGCCGCTGACGTCGCTCACTGACTAATCTCGACGTCGCACGCCGACGATTTCGTCTGTAATTGATAATTGTGTAATCTGTAATTGTCAGTTGTTTTCGACTTGTAATGTTTTTCAATTTGAGTTTGTAATATTACTTACGATATGGATTTTTTATTGCCACAAGTCTACCGATAATGTTTGCAGAAATTTGTAAAGTTTATTCCAACCTCAAAGTGTTTAGAGTCGATCGTATGAATTTTTGAGGTAGAATGAAATTGTATTTCAATGAATTTTGTTGTGAGTTGTGAATGAAGAATGTTAGTGAAATTGAGATGTTAATTGTGCATGAGAAATGAAATTGAGAAATGCGGTATGAAAGTTGAAATGTTATCGTCTTCGGAATGAGCATTAGAATATCAATCCAATACAATATCGTTTTACAATTCAATCTCAACAGAAAGAGCGGTCGACGCTACTCAAAAGACGACGCTACTCACGGATGATAAAAATCAATGACTTTTGAAACATCATCCCACTTTTTCATGCTCTCCACTCTAGATTGCAACACAAACATCTCTCCACTCTAGATTGCAACACAAACATCCTTGCATTACAACTCAAAATTAACTATTACAACATTACAATTCCAAATTGCAATTGACACTCTTATGATTACACAAATTAGACAAAAAAAATTAGGGCATCAGGGGTGGTTTCCGGCGGCAGGGATGGTGAGCCGGCGATGACGAGGGGTAGCGGCGGCGGACAGAGGCGGGGTGTGCGAGGGTCGGCGGCGCTCAGTGGGGTGTGCGAGGGACAGAGGCAGGGCACATGAGCTCGGGGGCGGCGGGCGAGCTCGGTCGGCGGGCGGGGACGACATCGCGAGGGACGAGATCGACGGCGGAGGGAGAGGTCAACGGCGGCAACGGGCGAGCTCGGTCGACGGGCGAGAGGGACGAGATCGACGGCGGAGCTCGGTGGCGGAGGGCGAGATCAGCGGAGGATGAGGTCAGCGGCGACGGAGGGCAAGGTCATCGGCGGCGGCGGGGAGCGAGCTCGACTGCGGAGGGCATGAGATCGGCGGCGAGGAGCAAGGAGGTCGGTGGCGAGGAGTGAGGAGGTTGAACGATCTACGGATCTGTCGGCGGCCAGGAGCGAGGAGGTCGGCGGCATCGCGGATCTGCGCAAATCTATCGGCGGCGTCGTGGATCTGCGCAGATCTGACAGAAACGGTAGAGGTCGGATCGGCGTGGGTGGCCGGTTTGCGCGTCGGCTCGACGAGACGGCAAAAGGCGAGAGGTCGAACGGTCGGCGGCGGTGCGCGAGATCGAGAGCATCCCGAGGGCGGCGGAGTCATGGACGAAGAAGAGGCAAATGTCGTCCGGGACCGTTCGGCCTTGAGCAAATTTGGACGGCCGGTGGTCGAAGTCGCGCAGATCTGCTCGAGGCCGCGTGGATCGAGTCGGCCAGCGCGGATCTGGTCGGCCGGCGGTCGAAGCGCACAGATCTGCTCGAGGCCGGTCGTGGTCGCGAATTTGTCGAAGTCGACGACGGTCGGTCGCGCAGATCTACTCGCGGCTGGCCGGTCGGGCGGACGTCATCGGGGTTTTCGCCGGCGCGTGTCTTCGAACGAGAGAGGAGAGAAGGAGAGAAGCGAGAGCGAGAGAGGAGAGCGGTGAAAACATTAGAGTAAAGGGCGCGATTTTTCATTGCAACGCCCCTTTTATTCTCGGCCAAAAATAGGTTCACGTCCGCTCCGGTTCACGCGTCGGTGTTCGGACCGAAGAAAACGGATCCCCATTTTTGACACTAAACCGGGATCTTAATCTGCGCCTGTCCGGATGGGCGCAGTAAAATGGGGGGACGCCCCTTTTATCCTTTAATTTTTCTATACTTTTAGAACTAACAATAATATTTTTCCAACTTCTCACCGAAAAAATATTATTATTATTCCATCTTTTTTTAGAAATAATTTATCTTTAAATAATACTTTTGGTCAGATCGATTTTTAAAAACCGTAATTTTGTGGTTTAACTTTTTAATGAATAAATAAATAGATTGTTTGGAAGAATAAAACCTTATTTTATCATTTATCCACTAATCAAACAAATTGCAAAATTTCTTGTGATTTTATCATTATTATTATATTATTACATCTTGTATATTCTATAGTGGCGAGGAAGATACAACATAAATATATTATTTTTATTTATATTTTTTTAAAAAAAATTGAAGATTAAAAGTTAAACCTATCTTTAATACTTTTAGTACGGCATATGATAGTGTATTGGTTGTGTTATGTAATGATCTTTACAGAGGATGAGGTTTCAAATTTGCCCCTTCTATCATTATTTTTTTTTACTTCTTATTTTGGTCCCTCCTCAAATTTTACTCTTTACTCTGGGTGCTTTTTTTTGGCCCCCTCAAATTTCACTCTTGGTCCTCCCTGTTGCTATTAGTTTTATTTTTTAATAAAAGATATTTATTAAAGTATAATCACCATTAAGATCCTAATACAAATATTTTTAAAATTGGACCGAACATCGAATCGGTCAAGCAATTGGGTCATTGTTTAATCGATTCAATCGAGTTCGACCGAATTGAACCTGTATTTTTATTAAAATAAATAATATTTAGATTTCTTTCAAAAAAATATAGTATAAAATATTAGATAATCATGCATTTTAAGCATATATTTATTATAATAATTTTAATAAATTTTTTTGTTATTTTAAAATGTTTTCTTTATAATTTTGTAAATATTCTTCTTTATATATTTATTATCTTTCATTTTTTATTCATAAATTTTAATTTTTTTTTACTTTCTACTCTTTCTTTCACCTTTATTTTTTCCCTACAAATTTCAAATATAATTTCCTTATAAAATTTCCTTTTTAATTCACACTTCATAATTTACTCTATTTCCTAATATCTTATACTTTCTATTTTTCCACATTTATTTTATTATTATACTTTCCTTATTTTATAATTTCTCTCCATATAACATTTTTTATTGATTTGAAAAAAAATCGATTTGAACTGATTTTTTTATTCAACCTAGTTTTGCCCGAGTTGAACCGGTTCATCCCGATTTTTTTCATAAATAAGTTTTAGAGTTAAATCGGACTGGACCGATGCCCGATTCATGATTGAACTAATGAAATCAGGTGGGGCAGTCCAATTTTAGAAACACTGTACAAAAAGATGACCATTGAGGCACTCATATGAAAGATAGGAACTTCTCTTGTAAAATTCGGAGCGGACTGACAGACAATCCATGAATAATTAACATATCTAATTGAAACCGATCGAAATCTGGTTTTAATTGGCAGGTCAAATGATTTTCTTAGACAATTCAACTTAACAAATTCTCACTACTAATCATCCTAGTTAACTATTGAATGTTATATAAAAAAAGTGTTTGCTACTAAATTAGTTCCTTTTAATTTCTTTATGTCATCGTCAAGGTCACATTTTTTTACCTTGGATGTGAAATAAAAATAATAATTTATCCTCCTATAAAAATAAAATATTAGATTTTTATTTTCTTTAGCTTTCAACATTTTGACTTAAATAAATATTAATAATTAAGTCCATGAGTGTGATTTTGCATATTAATTTATATATTGAAGACAAAAATAAAATATTTCAGTACTGACTTGTTACCTTATCATTAAAATTTTTTAACATTATTATTATACTTTGATAATATGTAACTATATTAATTATTAATATATATATATATATTTATAAATATTTTAATTAAATATATCTTTATATTATTTTATTATCATTTGGTCCAAAAATGTAGATCAATCGATCCAACCGATTTGACTTTTTGACTCCACGTTGGATCCGAATTTTACAAATTTTTTTCTTTTTTTTGGTGAAACCTTTCCTAAAAAGAATCCAAATTTGATTCCCAACCCAATTTCGCAAGATAATTAGCAGGAAGACTTTGGCGTCTAGAATTGTGCTTCCAAATTTAAATAGTGAAACTCTAGCATCGAAAATTAAGTTTCTCAATCTCCACGGCAAATTAATATCCTGCTCTAAAATTCTGATGTTTCTATGGGCGGTTGGCATCTTATTCTAGGATTATGATCAATAATAGAGAGTCGCTCTCAATTAATGTTTTGGATGCCTAAATGTAGGCCTCTGCGAAGTTGGAGTTTGCATTGACTTATCTACTCGAGATGTGAACTCTTAGAATTTATGTGTATGATTATATATATATATAATGTTATATGTTATAAAATATTTGTGAAAAATAATTTATATATGTTAATTTCAAACGTAATGAGTTCATTAATCATATTTCAATTTATTCATGTATGAATTGCATAACAATTCTTCATTTTTAATAATTCATCACAATCTAGAAATTGATAGAACATAAGTTAAAATGTAAGGAATTTAAAGTTTATACATTAAATTACCAAATTAGTCCACGAGTCACAAATTGAAATTTTTAGTTATTAAGTCATGAAGGTTTCATTTCAATTTTGGTCTCAAATATTGGTTAAATGAATAACGTTTGCATCTGATGCTTCCACCTATAAACTCGGCCGAGTTTACCCAAATTCGCTTGAGCTCACCTTAGCCTAACCGATCCACTAGAGTCTAGTTGAGTTTAGCTCCAAATTCGATTCCATGTTGAGTTCACCCGATTTCATGTCTAAAGAGATGGTTGGCTATTCCAATGTCTAAGTCACGAAATGTGCGAACTCATCAAATATTGGGATCAAAGTGGCACAAGGGCATCAGGATGTGCAATTTTTTTCTTCCAACTAGACCACTCAACAAAATTGTAGGAAAGAATCGGTCAATAAATGTTCTCCCTTGTCTTAGATATGACCTATGGAGTCAACCTTCTGGCTTTGACATGGAGGACATTCCTTGGATGGTCGCGAATGACTTCAACTCAATCACCTCGTCCTCCTCGAATGACAAGTTGAGTGGGATGTTCTCATATACGAAAATTTGTTAGGGTTCTAAACAACTTCATAACGTCAATAATGGGATGTGTGCGACTCACTTTTAGTGGTTTCTTAAATTTCCTAATGTTTTTAGATAATCTTATTCTATGATGCTCTAATCACTCTTCACTCTTGTTTGCTTCAAATAGGCCTAGTAAGAAAACCAAAAGTTTCAAATTTGAACATTTCTAGCTTGAATATGATGAATCCTATAGGATTATCCGTTAGACCTGGAAATCTCATACTCATAGAAATGGTACTGCCCATGCTCTGAACAAATTGAAGTCTCACAAACTAGTATTCATGCAGACAATATTAAAATTAAAATGCATTAAAATGAAAATCCTAAATTATTAATCAATCCACAAATTGATATAGATTAACAGACCACATAAATATGATTCTCTACACGCTAGTTATCATATCTATGTCAATTTTTAATTCCCCAAAATAAATTATTTAATTAAATTAAATGAAATATAAAATTAAATAGTCCACAAAACTAGTAATTATTTAATTTAGAAATCCAAATAATTAATCAAAAGCATTAAACACAATTAAAAATTGATCAAAATAAATTTAATAATAAAATCAGGGTTCATAATATTCTCCTTTAAAATAATAATCTCCTAAAATAAAATAGCTAAAAATATGGAGTTCATCCTAAAATTGTAGAGAGATAAATAACAAAATAACAATTAAAAGAGTTACACCAAGAATAAATTAAGATCCTTGGATGTCATCGGAGTGTTTGGATCAATCGTTTGATCAACACACTCTCTCAATCGAAGCCTACAGACTTTCAACTCAACAATGGAAGAAAACCAAACTCCAAGGCACACACTGCAATTGAAGATTCGTCATGTATTTATAAGGGCGACCGGTGCTTCACGTTGATCATGGGAGTTAATATCATACGATTGAAAGTAAATTCATGCGGATAAAATTCTACTAATCTTCACACCCTTCTTCTGATCGTGGCCAAAATAATTAGATAAAGTTTAATACGCCATATGTCCAATTTTAGAATAATAAAATTCGGCCATATATGGAATTAACCAGATAAAAATTATATTGCATTTTTGTAACCCCCAAGGAAGTTGGCACCCTAACTATGCAAGTTTTTATCTTATTATCACCTTGTGATGAAAGGTGATAACCTCACTCTGGCTCCTAATAAACTCATCTCTGATGTGATTCTCAAGCGTTAACATGTTATAAAGTATCATCGTCGCCTTGTATTCTCCCCGATAAGGATAGAGCATCAACCTGGCACCAGTGATTAAACTCCAATAAGAATTTGACGTTGAGTTTAGCTTCCGATAACGCTTTGGCTCCTTGAATTTTGGCCGTTATCCAATTTATCCAAATCATGCTTAAGATTCTCATCTTATGATCAAGTGGATTAACGTCTAATGCTTGAAGAATTGACGCCTTATTATTGAAGTTCAAAGTAATATAATCTGGCTAATAATAATCCATTTGATGTTAATTCAGCTTTCCTACAAAATAATTACTAAAATTTAATTAATTTGTCCACACTTAAAGTATTCAAAGAATTAGTAGTAAGAATCAATAAATTCAAAATTACGACTAAAAATGATCTAAAATGATACATGATAAAATTATAGAAAAGTTAATTAAAATAATAGACTTAAATATATTGTATTTTGCATGCATCAATTATAAAGCACAAAAAATAAAATGGAATAGGAAACAACTTGGCATATTAGAAACTAAATTACAAAACGTAAAAAATGAGATCAAGGCTCCTGAGGAAATGGATGACATCGAGGCCTACCTGACGATGGCATTGTCCACCTTAGATCACTTTGTCAATTCCATGTGCCCCTACTCCGCCTTATCACTCTAAAAATGGTGGAGACAAGAACTCTCGGTTCTTTCATCTCACTACCATCACCCGCCTTCACAACAATATTATTTCCAAATTAATGAACAATGAAAACCCAAACAATATCATCACCGATGAGACATAAATCTTTCAATCCTTGGTAAATTGTTGTGCAAAATGAAAATGTAGTTATGGGTAGCATATTAACAGAATTTGTATCAATGAATTTCTGATATGCATGCTTCCCTAAGGCAATCAGTATTTGCATACTAGATACGTGCATGTGAAAATCGGATTCCCTCATATAGAAATGTAAATAAGTTTTAAATTTATAATCTCAACTACACTTCTCTGGCTGCAACTGCACAACCTTCATCATAGATCGAAGTCGAAGCAGAGAGAGAAGTTGCATTTATTTTTAGCCTTATGTAATAATGAGAGAAGATAATCTAACTTTGATAGTAAGAAAAGTAAGCTAAGATTATTGAAATCAATATTGCAGGAATGTAACAATTTTGTGATTTTCGTTTTGTGTATTTTTTTTAGCTTTTTGATCAAATGATAAAAACAGAATTAAAAATCCAAAACTAAGTCACAGATGATGTTAACTATCAAAAGTAGAGAATTTTTCTTTAGAGATGAACATTAATTAGCTATGCCTAAGAAATTCAGTTCAATTGAATACAAAACAAATCAGCAAGTCATGAACATGGATCCTAATACTCCGGCATTGAAGATTGCTTTAACCTCTCCACTCTCGCTTCGAGACCACAGTTTCAAGCACACATATATAGGACTACTCCCCCGAGCTCTCCCCTCACAGCTTGAGCTTAATTTCCTCTATCTCATTAGTTGGTTTTCCTAATATAGCTAGCTAACATTTTGGTTCACTACTAAACTATCCCATAACAAATACCCTTCTCAGAGTCTCATTGCAGAAGTAGGAGAAATTAGACATAAAGCAGGAAAATGAAAGATTACAAACAAAGCATCAAAATATCAAATAAAGGTTCCCACACTCTCGTGTTAGGGACGTTATAATTTCTTTGCTCTCGCGTTGAAACTATCAGTTCAAACATTCAAAATGCACTCAGGTCATTCCACCATGAGATTCACCTGTCAATTCATCTCACGTTGGAACAACTTGCTTGCTGATTACTCCACTATGACCAGCTAGCCTCTCGGCTCATCGCTGAACTATTTACAACACATGTCTTCTTTTGAGAGTCTGTTGCATGAGGAATAATCAACTATTGGCCAAAGTAAATGAGATTCAGCAAGTGAGCAATGCCGATAAAAAAAAAATGCACCCAATCCATAAGTGACATAACCAAAGAGTTCGATCTCATCAAGAAATCCCCCAAACTTGATGGCTGATTTATGCATAACTATGGGGATTACAACACAAAATATCATCTCCCTAACACTAAACACTATTCAACAGATAAAACTAAAGAAATAACAATCGAAAAAACTAGAAAAAGTAAAAAATACAGCAAGCAGCGGTAGGAAAAGAGCTTCAGCTTTTCCTCTCGACTTAGTTGGTCTTCTTCCTTTTCAAAGTAACTTCTCCCCTTTCTGGTTGGCCTCCTCCATTCCCGTTGGTTCCTCACATTGCCTCTCGATAATTGCGGGCCACATCCCCCCTCCCAAACTTCTGAAAACATTCTTTCTTTGTATATCCCAACGAGACTTTTGTCCACCGTCTGATCTTTGACATATATCCCTTGTACAACATCAGCCTTGTGTCCAGCCATTTGATGTGCAACACATTCTCTTTTATTCTTCTCATTTACCTAGTGCTAAATCTATTTTTGTTCCCTGCGCACATCAGGTGACAGCTACCCTTTTGTCTTTTTTTGTCAGATCAACTTCTAATCTTAGCAACGCCAAATACCCATGTAAGAACTCTTTTAATTTGGATGTTGGATACCCCAATACAACATGAGGTACCTATTAAAAGACAAAAGTTTATAAATTTAGAAGACTTTATTTATGTTTTTAGCAAAAGATATAAGATGACATTAGATTTTATGTTATTTAATTATAACATAAATTAAGAAAATCATGCTTCTACCCTAATAATAATGAGTAAGTAATTCATATCATGATAAACCATTATACTGATCTTTGGAAATCTACTATGCTCCCCCAAAGAAATTAAGGTTGCCTTCTAGAGCATGCCAAATGGTAAGGCTCCGATGAATTTACACTTGAATTTTTTAAACGTACGAGGATACTATCAATAATGTTATTATTATGGAGATTTTGAAATTCTTTACCACCGGATCCCTTCCCGCTGAGTGAGTAAGACAAACTTGATCTTCATTCTAAAATTTAGTTTGCAAACAAGGTTATTGATTATCGCCTACCGCCCTTTGCAATGTTTTGTACCGGATTGTTCATAAGATTTTGGCCTCTCAGTCGAAGCCAACCCTATCCTAGCTTATTGACCCTTTGGCGTAGCACAGAATCTTCGAGAAAGATGGAAGACACCAATACGAGGATAACCCAAAGTGTTGTCCAAGAAACAAAACTCCAGAATAATTTCAGAGGCTGAGATACTTGTGAATCCTCGCACAATTAGAAACAAAGAAATTTGATGAATGTAATATGCCTTCTTTTCTATTGATCCTCGTTTATATAATGCTTACATCCAGAAAAGGAACATACTAGAAAAGAAATAAACTATTAAGGAAACCAACTAAGCACGGAAATGACTTGTAAAAGGAAACAAACTAAGGGAAACAACCTACTGAACATCAACCAATAAAAGGAATATTTGCTAGGCTACTTTTCTTGCAAATATTCATTCTATTGCAGCATTAATTGTGATGTTATTGCTTTGATTTTTTGCACGTTATGGTCTTGTTCTGCATCAATCCCTCCTCCTTCGAGAAAGCTCGACCCCAAACTAGTATTTGTGTCAAGGGGAGGATAGTAGGTGAAGAGATCAGCCACATTAAATATTGCAAAAATGTCAAATTGAGAGGGCAAGTCAATGACATAGGCATTGTCATTAATCTTGCGAAGGATACGACAAGGACCGTATTTCTTAGTGTAACTTAAGATAAATACTAGTCGGAAACCGTTCTTTCATAGGAAAAACAAGGATAAGATCACCTTCTTCAAAAGTCTTCAATCGATGATGTTGACAGCTTCAGTTTTGTAGTTGGCATTAGAAGCCTCAAGCTGTAGCCTAGTAGCTGCATGTATGTCTCGAATATTGGAGACAAGTTGGTCAATATTATCGAGTTGTGAAGTAGTAGGAGCTGAAGAAGTAATATCAACCACTTGGTGTGGGAGAACACCATAAATGATCTCAAATGGTACACGTCTGGTAGATTTGTTCTTCATGCAGTTGTAGGCAAATTTAACTTGAGAGAGTGCGACATCCCATTGTTTAGGACGATCTCCACATAAGGCTCGAATGACATTTCCCAATGATCGATTGACAACATGACCGTCTATTTAAGGGTGACAAGTCGTACTAAACTTCAAAATAGTATTGAATTTAGACCACAACTGTTGCCAAAAATGAGATAAGAACTTGGTGTCTCCATAAGAAATAATAGATTTTGGCACGCCATGGAGACGAACCACCTCTTTGAAGAATAAGGAGGCAATGTGATTGACATCCGATGTTCATCTACAAGAGACAAAATGTGCCATTTTTTAAAAAAAATGAACAACAACAACAAAAACATCATCCACTCCTCGTTGAGTGCGAGGAAGCCCCAAAATGAAATACATCGATAAATCCACCCATGTGTCATGCCCTTAAGCTCCTTGACTCGAACTTCAGCGTGCGGCACGACCAAACCCTGCTCGATTGTCGGTCAACCCCGTTCAGACGTGTCCCCGACACGATCTGGATGCACAACGAAACACCCACATAGTTGGAGAGAAGAGAGGCTTCACAAGATAGAGGAAAGTAGAATATATTGAACAATCTCATATTGTCCAAGATGGTCTTACAAGTCTTGATTATCCTTTTATAGGGCCTAGGAGAAAACAACTCATACTCTAACTTAATGACCTAATTCTATTAGGCATACAAGCCCCTTCTCTAGAAAAATCTCCTTGGAGTAGGAGTAGAAATCCAGCATCTTGAAGTCCCAGAAGAATTCCGCCCCTTCAATGTTCATCTTGAAGTCAAACTGGTCAGGCCATCCTCCTGGCGCCTGCCATATCCGGGGTGCGTCCGCCGGGACAAGTCCGAGTCCTACTAGGACTCGGACTATTTTCCTATGGCCTCTTCCCTTCTTCAGTTCTCATATGATTAGGACTTCAACTCCAAGTGCCCCTCGGTCCAAGAAGGAAGCTCGGCCCTCCAAGAATCTGCCATGTCCTTCTCGACATCGAAAACCGGCCGACTCCTATTCCTACTAGGAGTAGGAATCCTTCCGACCTTGCACTTCTCGTCCAAGCATCTCTCGAAGTCTCCCTCCTCCTTGACCTTTGAGATCTTGGAGCTGCTCTGGCCCGAAGACTCCACCTGCCGCTCGATCTACATGGCCCTCCAAGTCCTACTCGCAGTAGGAGTAGGAGTGCATCGTGCCTCCGCACCCGTCGCACGTCCGCCATGTCCCAAGCATGCTCAGAGGATCCTCTTCGATCCCCTCGCATTCTTGGACATCGCCGTTCATCCTCTAAAGCCTCCTACTTTAGCTCCATGCCCTGGATCGCCACGTGCATTCCAGTGCACCTTGCGTCACCCGCTATCCCTACGCGTCCAGCTTGCGGTCGCTTCGTCCCAGCTCTGTCTTGGGACGTGACAGAGGCGAGGCGTGACATCCTCCCCCATTCAAGCCATTGCCATCTCTGGCTCACACACTTCATCCAAGAAAGCCTTCGACTCGCCTCCTAGATTGCATCATCCGGAAGACCTCCGCATCCCCAAACTTGCATCGGAAGACCTCCGCGTCTCCGAACTCGGTTCGTCCAGATGACCTCCTCGTCTCTGGACTTGGCCATGACTCTACCTCGAGTCATTTTGACCATACGCTCCTCAGTGTCACCTTGCTGTCCAAAGATTCCACCCTGCGTCAATCTTTGGTCAGTTGAAGATTGTGGAATGTAGCTACCTTGCTGTTGTCCCGGGGACATGACTTGCGCGCCACCTCCCGAAGTAAGGCCTCCCTACCTACTTGTGCGTCCTTGCTGTCCGAAGGCGCACTTAATCTCCACTCTGCTGAAGACTTTGGGATGCGACCTCCTCATCGTTTCCCTAGGATATGACCTCCTCACCATATGCTCGCCTCGGACTTCGGTACCTTCACGCACCGGCCTGCTCACAAAAGTCTGAGGTTTAGTGGATTGCAACCACCATTCAGGATATCACCCACGACACCCTGACGCCAATCTTCGGTCCGTAGAAGATTGTGGGACGTAGCTACCTTATTGTTGTCCCGGGGATGTGACCTGCGCGTCACCTCCCAAAGTAGGGTCTCGCCGCCTACTTGTGCATCCTTGCTGTCCAAAGGCGCACTCTTCAGTAGTCTCCACTCCGCTGAAGACTTTGGGATGCGACCTCCTTGTCGTTTCCTTGGGATATGACCTCCTCGCCATATGCCCGCCTTGAACTTCGGTACCTTCGTGCACCGGCCTGCTCGCAAAAGTCTGAGGTTTGGTGGACTGCACCCACCACTCAGGATATCACCCACGACACCCTGATGCCAACTCTCGGCAATGGCTGCTTCCTTGCACCATCGACCTTCGAGACGACCACTGTTGGTCTTGGTCGTCCCGCTCCGCTTTGCGACCTTTAGGAAGGATGACCCAGCGCCGAGTCAGCCCAAGGAGCTCCACTCCTCGACCTACACGTCTCCTCATCCAGAAAAGACCTTGCTACTCTAGGATCGAGCCACCCACTCATGTTCTCTAGACAGTCTCGTCGCTGATGTGCTCTGCCACATCCGATGCACTTGCGCTTGCGCATCCTCGTTCCGCCATCCTGCGCCCTGACCTCCGAACAACGTGAGGTCAAAGGATTTGATGAGTTTGTCCCCTCATCTAACCCGTCATCGTGCACCTCCTGCCTCGAGGTACACTCCTCAATGGTTGAACACAGTAGAGTCACCTCAGCTTCCATTGTCGGAGATCTTTTATAAAACCCCTCCTCTACTCGCACTGCCTCCCTTGCAAGTTCCACCTTGAACTTTGCCTCCATGGAGCGCAATGCTTCCCTAAGACCTTCTCGCCTTAGAACACGAGCCTCCAGCTCTTCGAGAGTCTTCTAGATCCGCTGGAAGTCCTCTCCTTGCACCATGTTTGGGGCTGAATCCTCATCTCGATCCACCTCCGCAACCATGGCCGAGAGCTGCCTAGCATGCATGCTCTCTCTCTTCACAAGAACTTCGTGATCTGCCCCCGGAGCACCCAGATGCAACCCTCCTCGGTCCATCCTCACCTCTGGGAATAAATCCACGAACTCCATGCCCAGGATGAGTTTATGATCGTCCAAGTCGACCACGATGATGTTAAGCGTGCCTTCCCAGCCTCCCACCTTCACGTGGATGTCTTTGGCCGTACCAAAGATTGGCTGGGACTCAGCATTCACGGTCTTGATGAGCCCTGATTTTTTGACAAACTCGATGCCAAGTCGCGCTGCTTCCTGTCTCGACATGAAGTTGTGCGTAGTTCCAGTGTCCACCAGAGCGCTCGTGGTATGTCCATCTACCTCAACTTTTACGAACATCAAGCCCTTCACGGCCTTCTTCACATCCTTCATCGGAATCACTGCAGCGATCGTAGCCAAAGCCATAATAGACCCCATGTGAGCTGCACCTTGTTCGTCATCTGAGGTAGACGCCATGGCGGCTAGGCTCATCTTCTTGTCACACTCCCTCGCTTAGTGCGGCCCTCCACAGACAAAGCACCTCACCGGCTTCCTCGTGCCACCTTTTTCGATTTTCATCACCTTCCGGTTGCCTCACTCGCCACCAGAGCGGGGCTTGTCCTTCGATGACAAGTCCCTGATCTCGACCTGCACGCCAAGATTCTTGTTGGCCGCTTACTCCACCCGAGCTTCGGCCGTGACCAATGCCTCCTGAAAAATCGGATGCAACCCTCCTCGGTTCACCCTCACCTTTGGTACTGAATCTTCCAAGCTACGAACCTCCTCGCTCGTCTCTTGAAGACTTCTGCCTAGTGTCTCCACATACTCCTCTATGTGGTTGACACAATCTCTGGACTTTGCTCGCGTATTCTTTTTCTTTTCCCCACCGTCCACACCTTGGACTTGACCTCGCGCCGTGTCTTCGGCTTCCATCGAACGTCCGCTTGTAGAAGGATGTTCTCTGTCTCCAGACATCTCAAACTCTGGTTCTGATACTACGTTGTCACGCCCTTAAGCTCCTTGTCTCGGTCACCGATCATCCCCGTTCGGACGTGTCCCGGACACGACCTGGATGCACAACGAAACACCCACCCAGTTGAAGAGAAGAGAGACTTCACAAGATAGAGAAGAACTAGAGAAAATATTGAGCAATATCAGATTGTCTAGGATGATCTTACAAGCTTTGATTACATATTCTTTTATAGGGCCTAGGAGAAAATAACTCCTACTCTAACTTAAGGACCTAATCCTACTAGGCATGCAAGCCCCTTCTCTAGAAAAACCTCCTTGTAGTAGGAATAGAAATCCAGCATCTTGAAGTCCCTAAAGAATTCGGCCCCTTCAATGTCCATCTTGAAGTCAAACTGGTCAGGCCGCCCTCCTAGCGCCTGCCATGTCCAGGGCGTGCCTGTCGGGACAAGTTCGAGTCCTACTAGGACTCAGACTATTTTTCTGTGACATCTCCCTTTCTTTAGTCCTCCTATGATTAGGACTTCAACTCCAAGTGCCCCTTGGTCCAAGAAGGAAGCTCGGCGTCCTAAGAATCTGCCATGTCCTTCTCGACATCGGATATCGGCCGACTCTTATTCCTACTAGGAGTAAGAATCCTTTCGATCATGCACTTCTCGTCCAAGCATCTCTCGAAGTCTCCCTCCTCGTCGACCTTCGAGATCTTGGAGCTGTTCCAGCCCGAAGACTCCACCTGCCGCACTATCCACATGGTCGTCCAAGTCCTACTCGCAGTAAGAGTAGGAGTGTGCCGTGCCTCCGCGCCCGTCGCATGTCTGCCATGTCCCAAGCATGCTCAGAGGCTCCTCCTCGATCCCCTCGCATTCTTGGACATCGTCGCTCGTCCTCCAAAGCCTCCTGCTTTGGCTCCATGCCCCGGATCGCCACGCGCGTTCGGGTGCACCTTGCGTCGCCCGCTCCTTGTGCATCCAGCTTGCGGGCGCTTCGTCCCAGCTCCGTCCTGGGACGTGGCAGAGGCGAGGCGTGACACATGGGCCGTGGGGAACGGGTAGGGGCAAATACAAGTAAGTGTTTTGAATTTGCCCCTTAGAAACTTGGTAGACTAGACACCTTTGGACAAAGCGTTCAACATCGCGCTTCAGTTGTGGCCAATAGTAGCGCTTCTCAACTGCGGTGATGGTCTTGTCTCGACCAAAATGACCGCAAAGGCCATTACAGTCACGAATCAAATTTTCTCGTAAGGAAGATCTAGGGATGCAAAGTTGGTAAGCACGGAAAAGGAATCCATCATTAATATGCATACCATTGGAAGGAAGGTGAAGAAGACAATGCTCCCAAGCATCTTTGAAATCCTTATCAGTTTTGTAAAGGTCTTTGAGGTCTTCAAAACTCACGACCTCTACGCGTACAATTACTAACACCTCTGCTCGGCGGTTCAATGCATCAACAACATGATTGGAGTAGCCTGATTTGTGTTTTATAACATAGTTGAAACACTGTAGAAAAGTAATCCAGCAGCCATGCATCCTGTTGATGTTTGTTTGGTGTGAAGATGCTTGAGGGTTCATGATCAGTAAACAACACAAATTCGCGCTGAATGAGATAGCGCTCCCAATGCTTTAGTGCCCGAACAATAACATAGAATTCCAACTCATAAGTGGTCCATTTTTGTCGATCATCACTGATCTTCTCACTATGGAAAGCAACAGGACGCCCATTTTGAGATAGGACAACACCAATCCCAATCACAGAGGCATCACATTCAACGATGCAAACCTTTCCAAAATCAAGGAGGGCAAAAACTTGACTCGAAGTAAGCTTCTATTTTATTTCAGCAAAGCTATTGTCAACAGCACCCAATTAAACTGACCCTTCCGCAAGCAAGCAGTAATAGGGGTCATAATGTTACTAAAGTTGCGGAAGAAGCGACGATAGAATGTAATTAAACCACGGAAGTTACGAAGTTCTCCAACAGTTTTGAATGTCGACCAAGAGATGATGGTCTAGATCTTAGTATAATCTATTGAGATTTCATTAGCCCCAATGACGTAGCCCAAAAATAAAAGTCGATCACTAAGGTACAATATTTTATGTTAATAAAAAGCTTATGAGACCTTAGTGTAGTCAATACCTCTTCTAGATGCATGAAATGATCATTTTTGCAGCAGCTATAGATGAGGATATCGTTGAAATAAACGATGAGGAAACGTCCGATGAAAGGTTTTAACACTTGCGTCATAAGGAGCATGAAGGTACTTGGTGCATTGGATAAACCAAATGACATGATCATCCATTCATAAAGGTCTTCTTTGGTTTTGAATGTTGTCTTCCACTCATCTCCTTCGGCAATTCGGATTTGATGATAACCACTCCTCAAGTCAAGTTTGGAGGATATGGTTGAGCCACTCAACATGTGGAGCATGTCATCAAGTCGTGAGATGGGGAACCAATATTTTGATAGTAATTTTGTTAATTGCACAACTATCAATGCACATGCGCTAGGTGTCATCATTTTTTAGTACAAGCAAAGCAGGGACAACACATGGGCTTAGACTCTCACGGATGTGACCTTTGTCTAGTGAATCTTCAACTTGTTGTTACAAGGTTTGATGCTCTCGATGACTCATCCGATGATGAGGAAGGTTGAGCAGGCTAGCTTCAAGAATAATGTCAATCTTGTGTTGAATATTACGTGAAGGTGGAAGCCCTATGGGAAGATCATCAGGAGAAAAGTCATTGAACTTATGCAACAATTCCTTCTCAAAAGGATTAATAGAGGAGACTGAATCATCATGGATAAATCTTTGACAACTAGTGCACAGAACAAGCCTAAGGACTTGACTGCACTATGAATTCACGTTCGTTGGTGATTAGAAAAGAAGCTTTGGTTGTCGTCTTAGGGTTGTCATTGTCTAGCGACTCAAGCATATGTGGTGTCCATCTTTGTTGAAGACATAGATGTTGTCATGGTAGAAATGTTTCACATCAGTATCATATTGCCATGGTCTTCTCAAGATAACGTGACATGCATCCATGTCCATGACATCATATTTGTATGCTTACCAATAGAGAATGGTACCTTGCACCGAAGTGAAACCTTTACTTTAGAGCCCTTGCGAATCTACCCTATTTTATATATAATAGGGTGCTTCTCGGTGGCCAGATCCTAACTTTTGAACCACTAAATTGAAGATAATATTTTTTGAACTGCCACTATCAATAGTAACATCACATAACTTCCCATTGATGGTGCAAGTAGTGTGAAAGATCTTGTATCTTTGAGAAACTTCAACCTTCTTTGAAGTAAAGAAAAGTCTCTAAATGACATATGATAGTCGTTCACCTTCTTCATTAGGGTAAGCTTCTTCTTCATCTTCGATAAGAGGATTTTCATTGTTGTCATTAGCATCTTCTAAACCAGCATCATCAACTTGTGTATAGTGAATAGGAGCTCGTTGTGGATATTCATTTGAATGGTGTCCTGACTACCAGCATCGATAACAAATGATAGAAGACGAGAACCCCTTCTTGGTTGGAACATTGTTTGGCAACTTCGAGATAGTGAGAACAGAGATTGCTTTTTTGTGAAAGGGTTTCTCAAGAGGGATTTGCTTTTGAACAGATTTTGGATCGGCATGATGGGAAGCTTCAACAATGCGAAAGTTGCCTCGAGTACCTCAATCAATTTGTCTCTCCACTTTCTCAACAAGAGTGATGGTTTCAAACAAGGTGTACGTCGTCTGAATATCGACATGATCCCGAATGGCAGGACAAAAACCATCGATATAACGCACAATTTGTTGAGGTTCAGATTCAAATAAATGGTTTCTTGATATTAATCGACAATATTATGTGGTGTAGGTGTTCACCGAACGATTACCTTGGCGATAATCTTGCAATTGATGAAAGAGGATTTACTCGTAATATGGAGGAAGATAATGGGCTCGAGGCAGCTTATCCAATGATTAGCACTCATTAGCACAATCCAATGATTCGGCACTACGCTCTATCATTGATGGCAAAAAGAAGATAATTCACATCATCACAAAGACATTTGTGCTTTAAAAATGCATTATGAGCTTATCTTTTCTATCTTTACTTCTTTGAACATAAAACATCATATGGAAAAAGGACTAACATTCATTGCTTACTTAGTGATGCATTAACATTTCATCTTCATTTTTATGTCCATATCATTGTATATCACATGACTATCATCGCTATGATCTTATTCTTTCATCTTATAATTAAGATAGCTTATTATCTTGGTGATTGAAAAAAAACATGTTAACTCGTCAATATTAACTAACTAGACCGTTAGGTCATCCTTTTATATTAAGGAAACTTTACATTATTTCTAGTGAAGACTTCATTTGCTTGAGACTTTTCACATTTAAAGTGCTTATTATCTTGTTAGATACTTTACACCTTTGCTAACAAGTGTAGACTTCATTCCACATTTCATCAATTGGATTGAACTAGTATGTTTTCTTTTGTAATTCAAACATCATTAGATTGAATCAACCAACATGTGTCACATCCTATGTAGTTAGAACAATCACCATTAAGTTTCATAATCATAAAACATTAGTTAAATAATCACCTTTGGGATTTTTGACAACCACGATAGTGATGGGAAAAGTCATGGCCCGTGACATGGTAGTCATGTTCGTGAAAGGTCCTTTCATGGCAGTGACAAAAAAAGGCTGTATTCACTATATTCCCATTGCTCTATCGTGCTCGTGAAAAGCCCTTTTGTAGTCATGACAAAGGGTTTATCTATGATTATTCACTACACTCAAAAGAGACCATTACATCATAGTTTCTTGCTGTCACACAAGTGTGATGCCGAATCATGGCTATG
Organism: Pontederia crassipes; assembly: GCA_030549335.1. Classification (NCBI taxonomy): domain Eukaryota; kingdom Viridiplantae; phylum Streptophyta; class Magnoliopsida; order Commelinales; family Pontederiaceae; genus Pontederia; species Pontederia crassipes. The sequence goes on from JAUKPH010000017.1 coordinate 12,450,605, forward strand.
ATAGAAAGACTTTGAACTATTACTTGTCTTCACACCCTGTTCATGTAACATGGGTATAACATATTTTACGATTGTAACTTTCATGTCACGACCAGTGAAATGTTAGATTACGAGGTTTATTTCATTTTTATTCCATTCCAGTCTATACAATCATATTCTACTTCATATAGAGAGGACTTCTAATCTAATGCAGTTTAGGCACTCCACAACATCCATTTGGCCACAAGAAGATATTCCAATCATCAATACATTGCATATAACTTGAAGATCAAGGAGTAGTGCGGTGTGATTATATAACATTTAACCAAAAAAAATAGCATCAATGGAACAATAACTTAAAATTATATCATGTAGTAGAAAAGGGAAAAAATAGATGTACACTTCCCTAATCTCCACACTCAAAGAATGATTCTCAAACACCTTAATTCAATCAACATTCAAGGGATTTGATCTCTTCAAACATATCTTGATTAACTAATCTTAGAACATTTTTGTTCCTTTTTCTTTCTTTGGTTGTGCTGCTACTTCTTCACCTCCTTTTTTTCCCCTGAGGTGTTACTCTCTCCTCTCTTTCATCCTCTCTTTGGTTGTATTGCTTTCACCTCCTTTCCTTAGTTGTTCCTCCCTTTAACTTGCTTTAATGTGTGTGAGGAGAGTGAGGATCGACATAATCTTTTTTTAACAAACTCGACTAGTTTTGGATTGGGACTAGGTCCAACATTAAAAAAAATCTTGGTTCTTGGCCCTATATATTATAATAATTATATTATTATATTAGCCCCAACTTGGGCCAAAAGATTTGAGCTAAACTCTATTCTAGTCTTTATTCCATTATTGGATAATTAAACTATAATTATGATAGTATATTATTCTAAATATTTTTCATTTTTATTTTTATTCTTAGTTTTTGAAGTTTACTCCAACTCAAATCCAATTCTCCTCATGGCTAAATGAGTGTAGGAATGGATGGGTTGCACGTCAGTGGAGACAAGAATTTAAGTCATCATTTTTCTTTCCGTCTTTTAACGAGTGGATTTAAAATATTAAGCTGTGGGGCTGACTTGACTATAAGTGTTTTTTTTTATATAAAATTAGTTTTACTTATGAGTCATAATATAAGTATCGGAATGTTGAACTAACTTAAGGTGTTAGGAAAAATGGCAATAGTGTAATACCATTTAACATATGCTTCATGTAATTAAACCCTTATTTTAAGATGATGGATGGATTATAAAAAGGATTTAATGGGCCTACTGCGCCAATTAAATGTAGCATCGTGCTACATGTGCGTGTCGATCGTCTGATTGAAGATGGACGTTGGATCACGTCGGTGCTTCGAACCAGCTTTTATGTGTGTCATTGAACTGATTTGAGGCTTGTGTTCGCGTTGTTGAACTGATTTAGAGAGCAGGACTTGGATGTTTTTTCATTGATGAAAAAAGCTCAAGCCTTTTTCCTTCTTCGCTCCTACACTGGAAGACACGAAGACGAAGGTGTCGGGAGAACATAGGAAGACCATCCTTCAGTAAGCCCTAATCACATCCTCATCCTCTCGATTCATTACTCCTATGCGCTAATTTTGCCACTACCCTAATTTATTTTTCTTTCTTCGCTAATATTCTTCCCTATTGAACTGCCTTGACGTCGCTGCTAACGATGTGTTGCCATTGCCGCCATTTTCCCTTATCATTGTGGCTGCTATCTTTTTCCTTTGAGCTGTGTTTGGATGGGGATTTGCGGCCAGAACTTGCGCAAATCCCCCCAAACACTTTCGAAAGTTCCCGTGGGTCCCACGGGAACTTCCGTTCCGATCAACGGGTAAGTTCATGAAAAAAATTCTTGCAGGTGGCAAGAACTTCACGCAAAACCCCGAACTAGACCTCGAAGTTTGTAGCCACGCAACACTTTCCTCTCTTACATTCTCTATCCTCTCTTACATTATCTCTCTCAAGTTCTGTCAACTTACGAGTTTTTGCCAAACAGTTTAGGAGAACATTTGTGTCACTTCATCAAAGTTCTGAGAACTAAAGTTCTCAAATTTCATCAGCACCAAACACTGCCTCGAGGACAACAACGTCATGGTTTGATCAGAGACACGAGCAATTCAACCATCGAATGATAGGGGAAAATGTATTCATATTATTTAGATTTCAATGTAAATAATTTTCAATTATGATAATTTTTATAATGATCATTAATAAAAGTCAAGGTTAATAATTAAGAAATTAATATGTTCACAAATATAATTTTATGTGACTTTTCGTGCCTAAGAGATTAAGTAAAGAATGCTGTTTATAAAAAAGAATCTCCACTTGTTGTAGTAGATTAGGTTCCTCCCTCCTCCCATTCTCCCCTATCGGGCAGGTGTCTTTGTTTCTTCCGACGAAAGCATCTTCACGTCGTCAGGCAGGAAGGAAAAAGAACTCCAACGATCATCGTGCTGTAGGACAAATTTGTGCACGAGTTCAGCCATATTGAAACCGGCTCAACAACTTGAAAGCGCTGGTCGGAAGCACCTTCATGATCTAGCGTCCATGTTCTATCAAACGATCGACACATGCATGTAACATGATGCTACATTTAGAGCCCGTTTGGCTTAGTGATTTATTGACTGAAACTTATTTTTAAAAATAAGTAGTTACACGTTTAGATAAAACTATTTATATTAATAATAACTAGTTAATTATGAGACAAACTTACCCCTTCATCTGCTTATTTTTTTGACTTATAATTATATTTGATATCTCCTTATCAGTCAAACTTTTAAGTTACCAAACATCAAATTTTTTTTAAAATAACTTATAAATGACTTATAAGCTTAGCTAAACAGTCCCTTAATGAGCGCAGTTCGCTCATTAAATTCTTATAAAAATAATGTGTGTGTGAGAGAGGTTAGAGAAAATTAAAAGAATGGATGTCAAAAAATAAGAAAAAAATAATCATAAAATTTTGATGAAAAATGTATTATATAATTATTTTATTTATTATGTGTTATAAAATGAGTAAAGGCTAAAATTGCTTGTTTAAATCATTCTTTTTAAATTTTGTATGAAAATAAAACTGCGTTTTATTGTCTTTTACTATTTTTAAATCCATAAGTTTATTAATAACTAATCACAGTCTACTCAAACAATTTAGATTCCCCCCATCGCATCAAAAGAAAAATAAAATCTTCTGCTTCTGCCCCGAATTTCTTCAGTGTTTTGGTCTGGCCATGGCGGAGCTGTTGGAACAGCAGGAGAAGCTCCGGCGAGCGGTCGACGAATGCCGCCTCCGGAGTCACGCCCTCCTATCTCGCCTCCACGGCGACTCCGATGCCGTTCCCCATTCTTCCTCTACTTCCAATGCATCCTCCGCCTCCGATCCCATTCACGTCCACGTTGAGCCCATCGAGCACGTCGCACTCTCCACCCTCCTCCAATCCGACGACGTCGCCGTCTCCAAGTTCATCACCGTCCTCTCCTACGACTGTATGGAGGTCTCGCGGCTTCGCCGATTCGTAAGGGCCCTTTGACCTCCCAAGGCGATGCACATCTTTTTATAGCTTCCGAAATGATTCTTCTAGTTCGTTTAAACTCATCCCAGTCGCCGAACAAAAATTTGATCCTTCAATAATTGTGAATGCTGGAGTTTTTGTCAAGATTCATCCTTCTTTTTGAGGGGGTCATAATTCATCCTTTAACTTTGTACCAGAAATAATTGGTGTTCATCCAAATTGACGTACCCGCATTGTAAAATAAATTCCTAATTTACTGTTATGTATCCATGTCAAGAATCTCAATTGAATGTTGTTAGTAAGAATTAAAGAATTTTTTTTTGAAGTGTTTTACATTTTCTAGATGCTGACTTTGATCAATGAAACCTTTAGGCATCAAGAAACTTGTATGGGCAATTGGTCATGTTTGGACACAGTGCTAGTCCCCAGGAGGTGCTTCTTGAAGGGGAACCTCAAAAGGTATTTGGAAAGTCGATGACCTTATTCATCGAGTTGTATGACACTACAAGTCGCATGATGGATGTGCTAGGAAACATCCTGCAGCAGCTCAATTCTATATATTCTCCTCATGATAAGAACGTCCGGCCTTTAAGTTCATTCAAGAATTTCACAATGACGACTGCATTTGAATCTCTGGGTGATGGATTGGCTATGTTTATTGTCTTGGATGATATCATAAAACAGAATGAATACATAAAGGGTTATCTTTCTCTCTTCTCAAGGTAAGATATTAACACTCTTTCCTGATGCATATACTTGCAGAGGCATGTAAAGGTGTACTCTTATGTGAAAAGAGTCCTTATCTTCGGCAACTTACTCTACTCATAAGTTGCATTGTTTAAATGATTACATTGGAATTACTAGTTGAGAATATTGACTTAAATTATTAAGATGGCATGTGCATTGTTTTTAAATGTAATACAGAATGACACTGCTGAGGAGAAAAAAGAGGATAAAGTTTGATGGCCTGAGTTTGTGAATAATTTATTGCACTTAAATTCTTTTGTCGGAAAACAAAACATTCTAAAGTTACGAACAATTAAAGGGCAAATGTTCACAAGGTTCCATGAAGTAAATTGCATGTTAACACATAATATGAGGACATGTTATATGTTTTTCCATATATAGTATTCATTCATCTATGTACAAATTTTTCGTATTAACTGATATTAGTGTTGTAAAAATTCTGATATTCAAATTTGTGTCCTTGACATAAGATATTGCATTTTGAATTATAAGTTGTAGGAATGTAATATTGTGGTAATTTTTTTCGACATGTTTTTGTTTTCTAGTTTCATTAAAACTATTTGCAATACTCATAAAAAGGATCATCAAGTGTGTCCCTCTCCACTTCTCTTGTCTATGTTTCCATCTCTCCTGTATGGTTGTTGCTTTCTTCCCTTGCTTTATTTAATGTCTACTCACCTAATACAATTTACAAGTTTTCCACTATTGTCATTTCCAGGATGCTTAATAAAGCAAAAATGGAGGTCAATTCCTTTGATTTGACAGCTATTGATGTAGACTTACTTGATCAAGTCAGTAGTCATTTAGAGAAACATCTTGAAGTTTGCTTCTTCAAGGTATGTGCTATTTCTATTTAATTGGGCTGCATTATTTTGTAAATAAAGTTATATATGAAAATGAATTATGTAAAAATGACATGAGAAAATAAAATTTTTCCTTTATGTTTTAGTTATATATTAAACATTAGTACAATACATTTTTTTCTTCGTATTGTGATTGTGTAAAAGTAACCCATACTTCAAGAAAGGAAAATTGTGGAAGGATTCTTTTGTCCGAGATTGCAATAACTTTTTGGTCAACAAGAAAATATCCTCCATATCCAAATTTTTTAGTTGTGAGGCATAGTAAAATAAGAAACTAATTTTCAATAATCATTTCCCTCCAAACAAAACACAAACATACTCCTTCATCAAATAAACTTTCGCTGAAAGTGTGCGACACTTGGCTACTTCCGCCCCTTATCTGGCTAACGATAGGCTTTTCCACATATGTGTTATATTTCTACCAACTGTCGTCTGTCCAACCACATTGATAGAATCAGGATGACGATGGCATAATAAGATCTTGGTTTAGCTGGAGGAGGACCAAGCTAAGGTTTTAGTAAGGCATTTCACTAAAAGGGATGGCCTTTGTGTGCTGATAGACCTGAAGGTAGAGTGTTCTCTTGGCCCAGATGGCTTTATGCTTTTGCAATCAGGATGACGATTGCAAGAACCTTTGTGCGCATGTTTGTTCTCAATATTTTTCCTTCTAAAAAAAAGTTCCACATGTACCAAATGTCTTGGAAATTGTTTTCATTCGAGTGGCCAGACAAGTTCGTTCTGTTCATGATTTTGTGGGGAGCAATGTTAGGTGGAGGGTGTCGTACATTATACATGTTTTCTTCTTCGAAAGTGGGGTTTTGGTTAGATGCTACACATCTTCTTCCTTGTTACTCTCTATTTGAGAGCCCATATTTGTACATGATGACTTTTCCATATATATATATATATATTACATACATGGATGACAACCGCAAACCCGGTGGTCATCCTTTTTCTCCAAAAATAAGGAGTTCAATCGCCTTGTCGCACGATTTATATGTCATCCTGGTGCGAATCTTGGTAAATAGATCGCTGACCATTAGGGTTAGGAATGCTACGAAATGTGGATGCCTCCGAAGGCCCTAAGTCATTTTACTTGATATGAGTTCACATGATTTGTTATGCCACATTGTATAAGGAGGTTCACTTGATATGAATTCATGATTTGCAATTTATGTAGGAGAACATCTCGTTTCTTGGTTTCATGTGATTGGTTTCAATGTAAAAATGTGTTTGTTAGGGGATCGGAGTGATGTTAGGTTGGTAGTGATGGTTTAGAGTCTTTATACTAAAAATATTGTGCACATGGGCGAGGTTAAGTATAAAATATGGCATAACTGTCTTCAATTGTATTACAATCTTTTGTACAAATCCACACACTTTTTGTGATATACGCCTTATGACGTTTAAAAAAAAGCCTTATGAATCAATAGATATGGATGCATGCTGCAATGGCAATAAATTTTTTTCCTAATAAGAAAGTATTAGTGTTTTTTTATCAATGCCAGTTTTTTTACAGCGGGTTTTGCAAGGAGAATCCTCTTGGCAGGCCATGTTAGAAAAAATCAGATGCAATAAGAAGTTGATTAGTGGTTTCACTTCTTTCATCAATGAACATTTATCAAAAATCCTTCTTAAACTTGGTAACTTGCTATTATGTTTCCTTCAAGTCTGCTTAACTAGTGATAACATATTTCATTTTGTTAACACTTTATCTTATGGAAATGTTTTAGATACTTGGAAGGAGTTCCCCCGTGATCGGCAAAAAATACTTCGATTTCTAGGTCTTTTTTTATTTACTACGCATGTGTCTGGTATGCCTCAACTATCCTCTATTCCCTTTGGAAAAAACTATCCTCTATTCGAACTTATTTCTCATTCAACTTCCCTTTAGCTTTTATCTTGCTTGTAATCTGTTGTCACTCTTGCACAATACCTACTGCATAGATAATAACTGCTTGCAATCTCCATATATTGTTCCCCTAAAAAAAACCCCATATATTGTTAATGCATATTATTGCCACATTCCTATCACTTCTTGGTATAAAAAACTCGAAAGGTTAAATATTTATGCTTGGCGGTCATCCTTTTTCCTCTAATAAAAGGTTAAATTTCATTAAGAATTAACAACAACAACAACAACAACAACGCCTTATCCCACTAGGTGGGGTCGGCTACATGGATCATACGACGCTTCGTTGATCCATGTTCATTAAGAATTAAATCAACAAGATAATTCAATTTTGTTTAATTTATGCAATCATGCAAATCTAGTCCTGCCTTCGCTGACTTTGTGCTCTATTGCTTGGTTTAAATATCTTATATTCCTTACATTGGCATGCATTGATATCATAGTTGCTTCTTGGTGATGAGCTAAATTCTAGAACGTCTTTTCTCAAAAGAAGAAAAAAGATCTAAAACTTATACGTTCTTTTTAATTACACCAATTTTGTTAGTTTAGGGTTGTTTATGGGTGTTCTTTTGTTATCAATAAACCCTCAAAAAGGAAAAACCTACAGATTGCATTGTATGCTTTTTGACAAAGAAACACAAATGCTCTTTATTTCATTTTATTCATATTAATAACATTAAGAAATGTCTTCTTTGAATTGCCCAAGTATCATGATGATTCGTGATAAATATAAGTTGTATAAAGTTATTAATTTCCTCAAAGTTCATTAATTCTTACTCTTGCTTATATTTTTGACACTATCTCAGCCAATGTTTATCAAATGATGTGCACTTATGGAGGAAAACGTTTTCTATGCTTAGAAGAATCCCTTCTTTCATGCATTTGGAGAAGGAAGAAGTGAACTATGAGATCTCAACTAGGATGACTGCTGAGCGGTCATTACCATTGGGCCTATCTTTGTCCCTTTTCCCATGATTGCCTGGTTTGTACCAAGTCAACCATCTTCATCCTGCCTCTTCCCTCTCTCCTCCTGGTGACTTGGACCTCACTACTGCTATGTGCTCAAAGTTTAGGTGTCTCAAGTCTCAATGTTGATTGGCAGATGTGCTCTATCTCCTGATTGCTACAACCTCACTGGCCTACAAGCATCATGACATGTCCTAGTGTGTTGTAGGCAAGAAGTCAATGCCAGAGGACAGAAGAGGAGAAGAAAGCCGCCTACCTCACCAAAGTTGCTAGAAGTGGCAAAGTTAGAGTTCCCTCCCGTCAACGTGCCGATGTCATTCACATGCTAGAACATCGATATTCTCAAGTGTTGTCTAGTCGGTGAGTCGATGTCACATCTCACTGATCTCGTCAGGTCTTGGGCTGCATTTATAAGTCAGCTGATGGCTAGCCTGGTGTTCCATCTTTCACACACCAGATCATACCTACTCGTCCTCCCTTCGCATAAGTTTCTGGTCTCCATTGCTTCAACAAAGCTTCCTCTCTTGAGTGGCAATGTAGTCTCTTGGTGTGATTGCCAGGTCATTAATGGTGCCTTTGTCATTCCAACGGTGGCAGTGACCAAGCCGGTAACAATCGCTAGCATCCCTCTCTTGATTCTCTATGTTGAGACGGTGGCAACAACGAATAATTTGGAAACACCTCCCAAGGAGATTCCGCAATCAGTCATTCTCTGTAATGTGTTGGGTTCTGGTTCCTCTTGCATGTTCGAAGAACCAACAAAGATCATAAGGTGGTAGCAGTTCCATTGTTCTTGGGTGAATGTTGTCAGGTGCAGGGAGGCGGTAGGCGCCAATTATCACCCTACAAAATTCAAAACCCAACAATCAAATTTGGTTGGCATTGGCGACCTTTTTGGCCGCTACCTGTGCCATTTGGCTCCAACAGAACTGGGTAATGTTTTGTGGGGAGCGATGTCAGGTTGAGTGTGTTGTATACCACATCTCTTTTTTTCAATGGGATTGGGGTTTTAGTTAAGTGCTGTACATCTCCCCTCTTTTTTGTCGCTTTCTAGTTGAGAGCCCACACTTGTACCTTTCCATAGATATATATGTACACTTGGCGTCATCCTTTCTCTCGTAAAAAAAAGGGTTGGCAAAATTGGTCAGAGAGAGGTCCAAGGGAGCTACTAGTCCTGGATTAAATTCCTAGAATTACCAACTTGGCTAGAGGAATATTTGCTTTGGTCTTTAGTCTTTGGAATCTCATGAACATGGATCAACGAGTCGTATGATCCATGTAGCCGACCCCACCTAGTGGGATAAGGCTTTGTTGTTGTTGTTGTTTAGTCTTGGATACCAGGGGTTTGAAGTCCTTAACCGTTCTCCCCCCCACCCCACCCCCCTCAAAAAAAAAAAAAAAAAAAAATCTTGTCCCAACTATGAACCTCTCACCCAACTTGACTCCACCACATCTAGAGCTCATCGGGCACCAGTCCCGGATTCCCTCCAAACCAGATACATTAGACCCAGGTCTGACCTGCCTCAGGCCTCACCACTGCCAAGGACAAGTCAAGCCTGCTCCAGGACAGAGCTTGACCCTCATTAGACACAATCCCCTCCAAGCCCCAATCAGATCCTTCACCTGACCCAATTCAACCTCTAACCCACACCTGACTCAGGTACCTCTGAGCACTAACTCCACCTTTAGGAATGAACCCAGGCTCAGCCCGCATGATTCAGATGCTGAACTTGAACTCAACACGGATCCAAGTGGACCCTGCACCCTAACCCAAGCCTATCACCTGCCCAATCATGATTCATTGGAGAACCTGGCACCAAGGTACCACACCACCAGCTTTTAGTGTCATTTGACCTAGGTATCTAGGCAGTCCACCTCTCCATAGGAGGCAAGCAATCCACTACTGAGTATCCGCCTATCTCTTTGATGCCTATGCTTCTCCAGGGATAGCTTGATGCGGACATCGTAGAAATTGTCACAGAATCAGGGTTGAGGTCCATTAGATTGGAGGGGACAAGCACATGATATTGGATCACCTTGGGTGCACACATGCTCCATGACCTCAGGGTCCAGCAATGTTCCTTAATGAAGGAATGTGACCGGGGTTTCAGTTTCTACCATCTTTTTGAGATCGCTGGTGCATATTGGCTCATGTAGGTCAACATGTACATGTTTTGCACAATACTATGCTAGCCAAGAATCAGCAGAATGCAAAAAGGAACATTATATCTTCATGAAGGTTGATTGTTTCGTAAAGTAATTGTTGAAACATAGGCGTTATGCCTTAAGTATATTTTGATGGTACAAGCATTGAGTGTTTAGAGTTATTCATTTGACGCATCCAGGAAGGTCTAAATTGAAATGACTAGTCTTATACATGAACTTGGCATTTATACTATTGGCTAGCTTATCTTTATGATGATATGACTTGATATTTGTGAGATTATTGTGCTAAACAAGAATTTTAGATTGGAATCAAGAGTTGGAAAAGTCTAGAAATAAAGTAAAAAAGAAAAGATGTTGTCAACTGTACTTTGGAAATTTGGGTGGAAATTCAGACTTCCGAATCTAGTGAATTGCATGAGTTTAGAAGGGCTGTGAACGAATTCAAGTTACTAGCACAAGATCGGACCTCTGGTTTAGAAGTTCGAACGTTCGATAGGCCATAGAGGTCTTTGCAGAAAAACGGAGTTACTCTCAACGACTATTTGTTTGGACGTTCTAAGAAAGGTTCAGGCATCCGAAACTTTGCAGAAAAATTATCAATGGCTATTTTTGAAGTGCAATGGCCACTTGGAAGGGTGGGAGGCTATAAAACAGGTCCAATACACATTAAGGAGGTCAAAGCTTTTGATGAAAAAATATTCTACTAACGGCAAACAGATGTGCATGAAGAAACCTCATTGAACTAGAATTTGCAAATCATTTCTTTCCTTCTCGCTTATTCATTTGTGTGAACTTTATATTGTATAAGAAAGATTGGAGTATAATATGTGGTTAGTTCTTTGTAAGAGAGGTTGTCATTTCTCCTTTCGAGTTAAAGAAAAGGTTGTGGTGAGATAAATTCATTATAATAAGCGATGTGCCTACCTCTTGAGCGACGAAAATGCGATGAGAGCTTTATACAAGGAGAAGAGGTTGCATTTCCTTTCGAAGTGGAAGAAGGTGTTTGGTGTAAAGGGTTTCTTCCTTGCCCCTTTGAAATGAAGGAAAGATTTAATGGATTTTTGGCGGTCTCGACTTCAAGAAGTCCGAGTGGGGATGTGGCTGAGGCTCATCAACATGCTCCTTTTTTTTTAGGAGAAAAAGGATGACCAACCATCTGGTTGTCATCCAGGTATGTATATAACTACGTAAAATAAATCATGTACAAAACGTGGGCTCCCAACTAGAGAGCAGCAAAATCACCTAACCAAAACCCCACTCAATGTGGTGTACAATCCGCTCAATGTGACATCGCTCCCCACAAAAAATCATCCGGCTACGTTGGAGCCAGATAGCGCAAGAACTGGCCAAAAAAGACGCCAATGGTGCTCTCCACCTATGTCTCTCACGGGCCAAACCTCGAAAAGACGAGTTGGGGGGGGGGGGGGGGGGGGAGGGGGGGAAGACCCCATCCATTCATCCTCCTTTCTTAGTGCCTTGTGATTCAAACAGTAATTGGTATTTATTTATTCCTTCATATACATTGACTAATGTGAATAATTCTTTCTTATTCGAAACAAACATGACTTCTTATCAATGTTGTCAAACTCGTAAATAGGAGTCGACACGGAAAGGCTAGGTAAACACGTAAAACGTGAGATCGTAACACGGATCGGCCGATTCTACCAAAATCATATTTTATATTAAATTAATAGTAATTCTGCTTAGAACCTAATTTACTTATAAACTAATAATCCAATATGATTCAAAAAATGTAATAATAATTAATTATTTAATAATCTATGATTCAGAAAACTCCGCCTATGTTTTATAGCCGGTCCCAAGCCCGGATAAAGGAGGAGGGTTGTGTTAAGCCCCGACAGCCAGCGTAAAACCCTGTCGAATCTCATGAACATGGATCAACGAATATACTGTCGAATCTCATAAACATGGATCAACGAATATACTAATAGAGCGGAACGACGTCGTATGATCCATGTAGCCGACCCCACCTAGTGGGATAAGGCTTTGTTGTTGTTGTTGTTAATAATCTATGATTTATTAAGTTATAATAATTAACAAATTAGCAATAAATAAAAACTGTACCGAGTCACAAACCAAAAAAAAAAGAAAACAGGAAACCAAAAAAAAAAACTGTAGGAGTAAAGACGACGAGTGTCCTCCCTGCTCGAGCAAAGCCTTGGCTCGAACTGGCTCTCCTTGTGAGCAGAATAGGAGAGAGAAGGAAGATGGAGAGAGGAGGGAGAAGGAGCGAGAGAGGGGCGAACAAAAGCTGGCGCCGGCGAGCAGTGGCATGCCCCGAACAGCGGCGTGCGGCGGCGAACAGCAGCAATGTTGAACAGTTTGGATTTGGGGCCTGAGTAACTTAGGGTATAGCGTGACATGAACTCAGGTAACAAAAAAAAAATGGTTTGGGTGGACTCGGCTGGTTGAGAATGATTTTCCTTCGAGTTGACTCGTTTTCCTTGGATGATATCGTAAACTCGTCCGATTCCATGAGTTAACTCGCGATTTTGACAACATTGCTTCTTATGATTCTTGTCATAACCGTTATCAATACTTTTGATTCTAGAACGAGTTTACAGAATAACATATATCATTTTATTCAAAGATAATATCATTTTGGAATGCTTGTTCTCGATTTACATTGGACTTTCTACATCTCGTAGGCATGTGATTGTTCGAATTGTGTTTTTAATTTCCTTAGTATTCTCGAGTTATTATTTCTCCATTTTTTCATCTCTTGTAACTAGCCTTTTAAAGGTTAGGACTTTACATGCTGAATGCAAATGGTTTTGCTGACATTTATACTCTTAATTCTTATTTTGTTAGCTGAAGCTCCACAAAGGAAAACAGAGAAGTTATTCTCGGATATGCTTCAACTCGTTCCTCTTATCTATATTGAAGGAGGCAAAAGAATTGTACTTGTGGATTTGTTGAAAAGTCAAAGCCCTGAGTCCTTGTTGTCCTGGTCTTTACTGAGAGAAACCCCAAGTGAGAGCAATACAATCAAGAACAATTACCTTAAGAGGTTAAATGAAATTCAAGCAAGGTATCCTAACTTGTTCTTTTGAGTCCAAACATTTTTTTTTTCAATCTATTTCAGATTAAGAAGTTCAAATTATACGCAAACTGTGAACAATTTATTTGCTTTGTTACTGGGGCAAAAGTTTTATAAGTTTAATGAACATCAACATGATATATTCTTGGGTTATAGCTCCAATGTTTCCTTCCACCAGTTTGTCTTTCTATCCTTTATTTTTGAACCATGCACTTCTTATGCAAAGTGCAAGAATACAATATAAATTTTTTGCACTGAAACTTTGGTTGTGCTTGTCTTTGTTCTTCCCTACCCTCTTTTACTTTGAGTGATTATTCAAGGTTAATAATTATTACATTCAATGAGGTCAAAGGAAATGTAGCATATGACTTTGGGTACTCATTAGAATTATCTCTCCCAAGATCTGAAATAGGACTTTTCACGATTCACAATGTGTTCTCTACATGGAAAAATTAGGTCATTGTGGGCCTTGTGGCTAATGCAGATAACCAAAGATAAGCCTTCCGTAGAACATTGAGACTTGAAAGTACTGTCAGACTGAGTCATCCCTCATTTCTCAGTCCTGGTAAATGGGGCATAGTCAGGCAAGTGGGTGCAGTTGCAGCGGAGTGTCCGTCACGCCTCCAGCTCCTATGTTGTTCGTCCTGACAGTTGACACCCTTGCTAGCTGCACCCAAGCATCACGTGAAGCGGGCCTCTTCAGCGGTTTCGCCGAGCCTCATTCCCCTCGCGGATGACACAATGTTCTTCACTAAGGGCTCTGAGCAGGTGCCTCGATGAGTGGCCATCCTCATTGAGCTGTTCGGTGTGACAACCGGCTTCTAGATTAACCATGTCAAGTCCTCTTTCATCCCCTTTGGCATGGTTCCTGAAGAGGCAGCCCGATGTGCGGCCCAACTCCACACTCTGTCAACACTCTAGTGACTCTAGTGATCACTTATCTGGGCCTCCCGCTTTTAGACCGCCAGGTGGTGGATTCTAGTCATCGAGTGCATGGAGCACGGACTTAATGGCTAGAGTTCACAATTGCTATCACGCGGAGGCTGGCTCATCCTACTTCGTTATGTCCTTTCGGTGCTTCCGATATGTTACATGACGATCCTTCCGATGCTAGCTCAGGTTCTCAAGCGTTTGATTCTTTGAGGAGCAGATTCTTCTTGCAGGGATATTGCCCCAATCATCAAGGAGTTCACGTGTAGAGTGTGGTGGCTTCGGACTCTGCAGCCAGGACACTGGTTCCGTTTGGATAGCCTGTGATCTTTCCTCTGTTAGCACCATCGACAATTCCGGGAGGTCCGGGCCAAGCGTAGGACGGATGCCCTCGAGGTGATTACTCGGATGGACCGCCTGGAGGATTCCCGCCACCTCACGGAGGCGGAGATAGATATGATCGCAGATGGGCCCAGGAGATCATTTAGCTATAGGATCAGATAGTGGAGATCCACTGGAGCCAGCGCTTCCAGTAGACCTAGTTTCAGGAGAGACATGCCAATACTAGATTTTTCCACCTATATGCAAGCTCTCGTAGGAAGGCGAACCAGATTGACCAGATTGAGGTGCAGGGCTAGAGGATCACTGGCCACCACAGTATTGGGGCAGCGATCACATCCTTTTACTGTACATCGACTCGCCAGCAGACTCCGAGCCCATGATGATCGGCCCCTGGGGACAGACCCTGACTTATTGATGCTCACTCTTCCATGTTGTTGCAGGCCATTACTGAGGATGGGGTTATTGAGGTCCTGCGGGACCTCAATAGCGATGTCGGCCCGACCCCGTCGACTTTCTGATCTTCTTCTTGCAGGAGTTCTAGTCGGTCGGGATGTCATGGTGGTTATTTGGTAGGTGAGAACCAAGGCTTTGATCGCCTCAATCGGTTCCTATTGTTTTTGCTCCCGAAGTGCACCCTGACGAAGCGAGTGGAGAATTTTCGACTGATTGCCATATCCAATGCCATCTACCTTTTGGTGCCTCGGATAGTAGCGAACTGATTTTGGGAGGTGCTCCCAGACCTAATCCATCCGGCGCAATCAACTTTCATCTAGGGTCGGGCGCTGGAGGGCCACAACTAATAGCTACACCATCGCCTCGGAGATCATCACACGTTGAACCAATTATCGTGCCTTCTTCTGGAAGGTTGACTTTTCCAAAGCTTACGACATAGTCTCTTGGTCTTTCCTTTGGCATTGTCTGTAGGTCAGAGGCTTCCTAGAGACTTGGATCGCCTAGATGAAGCGGTGCATAACTACTGTTTCTTTCTCGGTCCTGGTCAATGGGGCGAGGTCAGCACACTAGGTGCAGCCACAGCAAGTTGTCCGTTAGGGCTGTCCATTGGCTCCTATGCTCTTTGTCCTGGCAGCCAATGCCCTCGCCTAGTGTACTCAGGCATCCTATGGGGCGGGCCTTTTCAGTGGCTTTGCTAGGGGCCTAGTCCCTCTCCTACAGTATGCGGACGACACGGTCTTCTTCATAGAGGGCTCTGAGCAGGAGGCTCGACGAGTGACCATTCTTATTGAGCTCTTTGGCACGATGTCCGGCCTTCAAATCAACCATGCCAAGTCCTCCTTCATCCCTTTTGGCATGGTCCTTGAGGATGCTGCCCGGTGTGACGGTCCTCCGGATGCCAGCTTGGGTCCTCAGGCAGCTGGACTCCTTGCGGAACTGGTTCTTTTGGCAGGAGTGTGGTCCTGACCATAGAGGTGTTCATCGCATCCCATGGAGCATCGTCTATCGTCCCACTTTTCAAGGTGGGCTGGGGGTTCGGTATCTCCGCTATACCACCTGGGCTCTCCTAGCTCTGTGGGTTCTGCGGATCATGGGACTTGAGAGCAGTCTATGGCAGTCGGTCTTCTTCACTTGCTATGGGCGACCCGTGGGGCATCATCTTTTTCGCGAGGAGTGGCGGCACTGATCCCATGGGTGCGCCCACTCATGACATCATCTCTCGGGTTAGGGGCATACTTCTCCTTTTGGCGGCATGATCGGTCCCTTGGGTTCCACTGGCGGAGGCTTTCCCTCGTCTCTACACCCTGGCGATGCGTCCTGGGGTGACAATGGAGGAGACTTGGTCGAAGGCTGGTGGTCTTGGTCTTGGCTCCGGTTCTTGGATCCCTCTTTTCATATCTGCCCTCTCAGATCAGCGCTTCACCGAGCTCTTGGCGTTACATCATTGGATGGCCCCCTTCCATCCTGACCACTCCAGGGCCGATGGATGGGTGTGGTCAGCATGTAGCCTTTACACTCGGTTCCTTTCTGACATGACAATGACAGAGGATTTTAGGATAGACTGCAGACTGGCGATCTCGGGTGCCATTGAAAGTTAAGATTTTTGTTTGACTTATGCGGCGCGATCGGTTGCTCACGAGGAGGTATAGGGCGAGATGGGCACCTCAGGCGGACACCTTGTGTATTTTGTGGCGATGCAGAAGACATCACTCATTTATTTTTTGTGTGCCCGACATCACGTGACATTAGGCAGCATGACATTCGGGGGCTTTTTCCCCTCTGATTCTGAGACCCTATGGCAGTCTATCTGAGTTTTGGTCCGACAGAGACGGAGGTGGAAGCATCATTCGCGTCTTTTTTGGTTAGTTCCTGGGCCATCTAGCTCCAGCATAATGGATGATCTTTTGTGGGGCGAGATGTCAGATTGAGCGCATTGTATACCACATCTCATTTCTTCTTCGGGAGTGGAGTTTGGGTTAGCTGCTACACTTTTCCATCTTTTATTGCTCTCTTTTCGAGAGCCTGACTTGTACATGATTTCCACTTCATAGTTATATATATACATGGATGACAACCACAAATCCTAGTGGTCATCCTTTTTCTCTCAGAAAAAAAAACATGTAGTTTTGTAACCAATGATTACAGAGTGACTGAAAAGGAAATAACTTTTATGTTGTCCGATCATATGTAGTTTACTTTTGCTGGCAGAATTGTATATATAGTTAAATGGATTCCCTTGAAAATCATTATATGTAAATAACATATTTCCTTTTTCTCCTAAAAAAACTTATTTCCTTCTAAAATGAGATAACATATTTCAGGTTTCCAGGTTACATGTATCACATAAAAATATTGAGATAAAATATCTCACATAAAAATATTACCATTTTCCTCTATAATTGGCTGTTATAAACTTAAATGTTTACTGATATGTGGTAACAGACCCTTTAAAAAAATATGGTTACAGAAGTTTTCCTTTTACACTACTTTATACTTTAAGTAATATTAAATGGAGTGCCACTGACGTTTTTTTGGCTGGTTCCTGGGCCGTATGGCTCCCGCGTAACCGAGTGACTTTTTGTATGGAACAATGTCAGATAGAGCATATTCTATACCACGTCTCCTTTCTTCCTCAGGAGTGGGTTATACTTTTTCATTTTTTGTTGCTCTCTCCTTGAGAGCCCACACTTGTATGTCATTCTCATTCCATAGTTATATATATACACCTGGATGACAACCAGTGGTCATCCTCTTTCCTCTAAAAAAAAGTAATATTAGATGGAGCTTTTATTATACTTTGTAAGGATTTCCAAAAAAATTTTCAGTAAATTATTGCTTGTTATCGAGTTCTTTGAAAGTGAGAAAATTTACTCTTTTTGAAACGGGAAAGGACAACCAGCAAGATGGTGGTTATCCAGAGTTTCATTAATATTGGTGAGACATTACAAAAGATTAAAGCAGAAGGGTAAGAAGAAACCCATCAACCATATTACAAAGTAAGTAAAAACAGGAATAGCAGCCCAAAAACTCAGCACATTTTCCAACTTCCAAAAATGGCCATTGCATGATTCTTGATGTTGTCAACATAGGCATGCCCACCACGAAATAGAGTGTCATTCCTTTGCATCCAAATAGCCCAAATGTATGCCAATGGGAGGGCCCGCTGTCTTCTGGATTTGTAAACACACCCCTGAGTCCTACTGCCGCCGTTACGGAATGTCCTCCAAAAATCATCTTCGGAGGAAGAATCAATCCAACCAATGTCAGCTGCCTCCCAGACCTGGCGAGTCATGTGGCATCCAAAAAAGAGGTGAGCAGAAT
The DNA here is from genome assembly GCA_030549335.1 of Pontederia crassipes. Lineage (NCBI taxonomy): Eukaryota > Viridiplantae > Streptophyta > Magnoliopsida > Commelinales > Pontederiaceae > Pontederia > Pontederia crassipes. The sequence goes on from JAUKPH010000017.1 coordinate 12,468,862, forward strand.
CTTCATCAGCCACACCACAGAGGACACAGATAGTATCGGCATCAATACACCACCGAGACCTGTACATTTTAGTGAGAATGCGACAGTGCAGCGGCAGCCAAGTGAAAATTTTAATCTTAAGAGGAGTCTTAGCACGCCACAGCAACCTACAGACCATCAAAATCTCCTCACAGGCAATAGTATCCGCAGCGCCAAGCAAAATATAAGCCTCACAAACAGAGAAGTTCCCTTTCTGCCATAGGCAGCCATCATCCTTGTTCATTGTTGGGGAGAGGTGGGAAATCTCCCCAAGCAGCAGCAGCAGATCCTGAAAGCGTTGATCCGATAAATGAAGAGAGAAAGTTGGCGACCAAATCCCCTGCTCATTTGCCACTGATGCCTAGCATTCAGACACCCTTGCCTCCTTGTTAACAGCCAACTGAAAAAGGCGAGGAAAGCGCAGTTGGGCAGGGCCCAGATCCGACCAGTTATCCTTCCAAAAATAGAAAAGAGAGCCAGATCCAAGAGAAGGGGAAAACATATTTTTGACCAGCGGAATAATTTCAGTAATGCCTCGCCAGAATGAGGACGCGCCTCGAATTGGAGTGATTCGCGAGTCGCAATTGAGATTGCGACCATAAGAAATGTTAAGAATATCCAACCAGATTCCATGATATGAGCCCATAATCCGAGTGATCCATTTCGTGAGGAGGGCAGTGTTCATACGGCGAAGATTGAGAACACCCATGCCTCCTTCAGCAGTTGGCCGGCACACAAGTTGAGAGGAGGCAAGATGTATGCCATGCGAGGTGGGGGAACTGGTCTGCCACAGAAACCTTAATCTCAATGAATCAATCTGTCGTTCCACATGTTTGGGGATTCTTAATACGGACATAAAGTAGAATGGGAGGGCTGACAACACGTAGCGCAGCAGAACGAGTCTGCCACCACGGGATAGAAGTCTAGATGTCCAACCAGCCAGGCGCTGCTCCACACGCTTGATGACCGGCACCCAGTCCCGAGAGAAGATTCGTCTGGCAGTCAATGACAGCCCAAGGTATTGCAAGGGTAGGGTGCCAATGGGAGATTGAAGCACGCGAGAACATTCAAGAGTGATTGCCATCTCCATCCCAAAGCCAATGACAGTGGACTTAATATACAGTTTTACCTTTTCTACATTGGAAGAAATATAAAGAGACCATGTTAATAATCCCTTCTCTCCTGGTAAAAACAAAGATATCATAAACTCTGTAATTTTAACTAACCTTACCCTAAATTAAGTTGTCCTCTTAAAATTTAAATAACTGGAAAATAATTTTCATTCATCAAGTTCTATTTTCTAAACAACCAATCAAGAGTATATTGATAGGGTTCTACCTATCTTAAAAAAAGCAACTAGGAAAACTAATCAAAACTAAACTGATGGGCTATACTAAGTGCTCACAAGTAAAGACAAATTACTAGAAGGCTCATAATACTATTCATGTTCTACATCACCTTCAATTTTTTTTTGTAATTGATGACTAAAGAAAAATGTTTGTAACTTGATAAGGGATTGGCAAATGATTAAAGATGCAATTACACATTGGCTAGGATCTTTCCAATCAACTCTTTACCCTTCGGTAATATTTCCTATTTCTCTCAAATATTTGTTATGCTGAAAACAAACTCTTTTTGGTTTCTCATATTCACCTTTTCCATAAATATAGATGGAGATGATGACTGAAGGTTGGATACAATTGCATTTGACACAAATTATGCAGGTTGTTTCATAAACTTATTAGACAAGTTATCTTCTGTTCCCTTGTATTCTCCATGTTTCCATGTTCCTTAAAACACATTATTGGGAGGATGTTCTTTACGAACTAGAATAAGTGCTCACGTCTGTACTAATTTTCTTTGGTTATCCTGTGCAGGGATTACTATTGGCCAACAGGTTGCATACTCTTATTCTCTCAATTCTTGATATGCATGCATTGCTTGAGGTAATGTATCCATGATTTTTCTTCAAAATTTCTATTTCTCACTTTATTTCTTTTCCATGTGTTTTCTACCTATATTACAATGCTGGGCATAATGTCTTCTGAAATTGGTTGTCTTTGAAAAATATATCTTGTTGTGAATATTGTTGTAGGTTCCTATCAAGAGAGAGAAACTCAAGTCTCTCTGTCATATGATTGTCTCATTGAAAGTGAGTGCTTTCTAGGTTTTATTCCAATTAGATTAGTGTCCGGGAACTTATTAGGTCTGTCTTTTTTTATCTGCAGGTTCTCGGAAACACTTTTCACAGTAGAGTGTCTGAAATGATCCTGAGTCTTCCACATATCATAAATGTCATCATGGCAGATATGGAGAAACTTATTCACCAATAGATCTTATTCTATTAGTTCGCCAAGTGTCCGCCTTAGCCTCCCTCTCCCTCTTTTAATCGGATTTCAGATTATTTGATCTACTCTTCTTACTGGCGCATCTAATGGTCTTCTCTGAACATGACCAAACCATCTCAAACGATTCTCTACCATTTTCTCACTAATAGGAGCCACTCCGACTCGTTCACGTATATGGTCATTCCTAATCTTATCTAATCTTGTATGACCACACATCCATCTCAACATCCTCATTTCGGCTACCCCCACTTTACGTTCATGTTGTCCCTTCATAGCCCAACATTCACTACCATATAACACTGCCGGTCTTATAGCAGTACGATAGAATTTTCCTTTAATTTTATTGGATACTTTTCTATCACAAAGAACTCCAGTGACTTTCCTCCACTTACACCAACCAGCTTGAATTCTATAATTAACATCGTCATCAATCTCACCATCTTGTCTTACAATTTATCCTAAATATTTAAACTTTGTCACATGAGGAATTATATCCTCCCCTAGCCTAACTTCCAAATCGTCTCTAAGTTGTTTATTTGTGAAATTGCTATGCATATATTCTGTTTTATTCCTACTTAAACGAAAACCCTTTGACTCCAACGTATTTCTCCATATTTCCAATTTTGTATTAATCTCTTCTCTTGAATCCGCTAAAAGTACTATATCATCCGCAAATAGCATGCACTTAGGTACCTCCTCTGTGATACTCTCGGTTATAGCATCGATAACTAAGTTAAATAGATACGGGCTTAAAGCTGATTCTTGATGTAAACCAATTCCTATAGAAAATTCATTTGTCTCACCTCCGGGTGTCCTAACTCTAGTCAATGCCCCATCGTACATATCTTGTATTACCTTAATGTAGGCAACACTCACCCTCTTCTTTTGCAAGGCTTTCCAAAGTACATCCCTTGGTACCAAATCATATGCCTTCTCTAAGTCAATGAAAGCCATATGTAAGTCTCTTCTCCTACTTCGATACTTCTCCATCATCCCCCTTAGTAAATAAATCGCCTCTGTAGTGGATCTTCCTGGCATAAACCCAAATTGTCTCTCAGAAATACTAGTCTCCATTCTCAATCTATGCTCAATCACTTTTTCCCATAATTTCATTGTATGACTCATAAGTTTAATCCTTCTATAATTTGCACAATTCTGAATATCCCCTTTATTTTTGTAAATAGGAGCTAATGTACTTAATCTCCAATCATCAGGCATATTTTTCGACCGTAAAATCTCATTAAATAATTTACATAACCACAACACACCTTTTTCTCCTAAACATTTCCAAACTTCAATCGGTATACCATCCGGTCCAACGGCTTTACCATTCTCCATTTTCTTAAGAGCTTCGCTATCCTCCGAGACTCTAATTCTACGATAAAATGACCTATTAAGCTCACATTCGCTAACTGTCAAGTCCTTCAAATCACAACGAGAACCTTCACATCCATCATTAAATAGCTTATAGAAATACTCTTTCCATATGTTCTTAATATCTCCTTCAGTAACTAAAACCTTGCCAATTTCATTTTTTATGCATCTTACTTGATCCAAATCTCTCGACTCCTTTTTATTTCTTGCAATCTTGTAAATCCTTTGTTCACCAACCTTTGTCCCTAACTCCTTATAAAACCCCTCATATGCTTTAGCACGAGCATCACTAACTGCCTTCTTAGCCTCCCTTTTCGCCAAACGATACTTTTTCCAATTGTTAGAACTATTGTTCAAGTGTATCGTCTTGAAACAATTCTTCTTATTACGCACCTTTTCTTGGACCTCCTCATTCCACCACCAAGTCTCCTTATCTCGTGGTCCAAAACCTTTTGATTCTCCTAAAATGTCTTTAGCAACCATTTCAACCTTTTTTGCCACATTCTCCCACATGATACTAGCATCTCCTTCTAACTCCCACACACTTTCCTCTAATAACTTACTTCTAAAAGTCTCTCGCTTCTCCCCCTTTAACTGTCATCACTTGATCTTTCGATCAAAAACTGTTCGAGATTTTGGTTTTATACATTTCATTTGCATATCAAGAACTAACAATCTATGTTGTGTAGTCACCACATGCCCAGGAATTACTTTGCAATTAGTATAGCATCTTTTATCAGTATTTCTTGTCAAGAAAAAATCGATTTGAGACTTATGAGTTTCACTTTTGTATGTGATTAAATGTTCCTCTCTCTTCCTAAAACAAGTGTTGATAATCTTAAGGTCGTATGCTAAAGAAAAATCAATAATAGTTTGTCCTTCCTCATTCAACTCCCCAAAACCAAAACCACCATGAACCCTTGCATGTGGTCCTGCCTCTTTACCAACATGTCCATTAAGGTCTCCCCCAATATAAACTTTCTCGGTTGTTGATATACTTTCAATCAAACCCTCCATATCTGCCCAAAACTTCTTCTTGAGATGTGATTCTGCTCCTACTTGGGGTGCATATGCACTAATAATGTTCAGTCTCCTTTCCAACAATTACTTTCACGGATATGATTTGATCCTCAATCCTTCTTTTTATTTACTTGTTTCTGCTTTAGATTCGACAAGATTTTACGCTGGTTGTCAGGGCCTAACACAACCCTCCTCCTTTATCCGGGCTTGAGACCGGCTATAAAACATAGGCGGAGTTGGAAGTGTTCTTCCCAATTTGAAAAAAAATATTTTACAAGAACGTACATGCCCTTATAGGTTTGAATAAGAAATTCAATTATCTCTGATAACGGCCTCCTTTTGACTAATAGTTTAATTGGACCTTTATCCTATGATTTTTAACTCATGTCTTAAGACACGTGTAAGCAGTCTTTCCATTGCTTCTGCTAAAAAGGGTGTTTTAAAGCCCTGAGTCTGGGTCCTCTTGGTCATCAAAACAACAAAAAATTGTATTATTGAATGTTGAGAAGTTTAAGCATCAATAATTTTTTTGAGGGGTAAAAGCATTATTAGCAAAGGCTGACCATCTGTGTGTTCATACATATGAAGACTTGAAAGCTGTACATCTATCATCTTGAAGCAAAAAATATAGATGTGTGGGGTGGAAGCATAACCTAGTCATCCTTTTTCTCTTCATAAAAAAAAGGTTACATTGTCCTAAATTTGACTCCACAGTATTGTAAACCTTGAAACCCATATCCTGCCAAGATTGCTTCTGTGGTCAGCCAGATCTATTTCTCATAGTTAACTTATGCCTAAACTCCTTGGCCTCGGTTGAATTAAAATTTTGACTATGCTTGTCTTCATTCAAGAACTATCAAGGGCAAGGAAGTCTTTCAGAACTCCCAATAAAATTATGGGTTCACTACTTTCTTACTGTTGGCTTGGGTTTCTTTAAGTCAATTTAGAAGAATTGTGAGTTGCATTTGATTGAATCATGATATATTTTGGCCTTCTGCTGAAACTTCTAGTGTGCAACTATGATCAGGTTTCATTACTCTTGCAACTGCTTCAAGGAGGGGGCAGCAATGAGAGAAGACTTATTTTTTTAGTCACATTGGATGTTCTTCAGACTATTGTAAGTTTTTTGAGAGGAAGGGTATTGTAAGTTATAAATCTATGACCATTGTTTTGCTCTGTAAAGTCTTTTGAGACATGACAACCATAAAGAAAATTATGTTTATGTTTCCTTTGGTAGTTTTCATGATAAGGTAAACCTTCACCACATAATATGCTTATGCAGTTGATAGATGTTTTTTTTTTGAGAGGAAAGTTGATACTTGATAGATGTTTAATGCTTAAATTCTCGTTGGACTTGAAACTGTGAAGTGTCCACTAGTTTTTGCTGCCAAGCATCTGCACACAACCTAGAAATTGACATCTTCTAAGAATTTTTTTGCACACTCAATTTTCCTTCTTTTTCTGAATGATTTATTATGACATCCAGACGGTACATGAAAAGCTCGGAATATAGCTTCATCAAATATAATGGTCTGAGAATAAAAAAATTATATTATTGCAATGGATCTCTAGTTCAAACCAAATCACTGAACCTAACTGGTTGGATAAACTTTTTTTGAAGAGATTGGATAAATTTATTGAACCATTCATCATCAAAGCATGTGAATTCAGTGTTCTAAGATGATTTTAGATGAATATCGAACTTTATAGCACATGATGACTGTCAAACTTGACAAAGGTGGATTTCCGAACTTCTCTTGTGGGGTTGCCTTGTTCTTCTGCTGTTTGAATTGTTGGCTCTCCCTGCGTATTACGTGTTAATATTGTGGATGCCGGCATAGGTTGAGAGGCAGATTGATTCTATTAGGAGCCATTTCTTCTAACAGAAATGTGGTGCCGAAAGGTGGGGCGATGTCTGCGGTTTCGGGATATGGTGCCAAAATCAATTTCTTTCGGTTTAGTAATACAATTTTTTTCACGTGTTATGACAGAGACCACTCCTAAGACTCCTGCATGAGATTTATCCTGAGTGCCTCTCCAATCCAGGAGTGCGGCTAGGGAGTGCAGGAGTGGCTAGGGGGAGGTGAGAGAGAGGGAGGAAATGCGGTTGGGCACTAGGGAGGGTAAGAGGGCGGAGGGGTGATGGGGTGGCTTAGGGGAGAAGTTGCGGTGTTGCATAGGGCCATAGTGGGTGCGGAAATGGAGATGGTGCAGAGAGAAGGGCACAGTGGGGCAAGGGTTTCTGGCGATGACAGTGGCACTGCTGGATTGGAGTACCCATGATACTACCGACAGTGGAGACTAAAATATTGGTTGGAACCAGCCAACAAAGTTGTGCGCTGTCCAACTACAAAGGGTGGCCTCTGGGCTTACAATCTCTGAAGGATGATTTGTGCCCTCCTTAGAAATTTGGGGTCTCATATTATGGGATGACTGGTGTGGGCTCTTGTCAATTGTTTTGAATGCCTGTTTGTCTACGATCTCGACTGGGTGGGTTGCAAGAGCAATGACGTTCAACAATGCATGGAATACAGAGGCCTAGAGTGGTGTTTTGCTGTCTTTTTGTTCATGGCCTGGAAGTCTATTGGCCTTTCTATCAAACTTTTTGTAATCTCTACTACTATTAATGGAACTTTTGGATGACTACCATCTTGCTAGTCATCCTTTCTCGTTTCAAAAAAAACATTGATGAAGAATAAAGGCAGAGTGGTTGAGAATCTGATCTCTTGGAAAAGAGGAGGAGATTGGGAAACTTTTGAATAGTCTTGAGGGGAGAAATATAGCAGTTTTCCTGAGGCAGAAAAAAAGGATGATAAGTGTTTGCCTGGGCTTGATGGTTTTCCAAAGTACCAGTCAAACTTCATTGTTTATATCTTCTACATATCTTTCATAATTTGGTTGATGTACTGCAATATCTTTGTGTCTTGTGACCTCAATTTAACTTACATATATATTTAGCATGATCCTGTGATTTGTTATTAGGGTGACGTAGTTTCCAAAGTTTTAGCAGTCCACATGTCTCAAGTTTCTGCACTCATTTAGAGACATGTACAACTTTATTTTCACTTTCAGAAAAGATAAACTTTTTTTAATGCTGTTCCACACTTGTCTTTCATAAGAACTGGTAAGAATATAAAATCATTGATGTTGCTCTTCCTATGTTAAATTTAATGTGCCAACCAATTTTCCTAAAAGCTTAAGCCATTAGGAAGTGCAACATCAATTTTATATTCTTAACACTCCCCCTCATGTGTGGATCACTAACAATTTTGGTCTAGCCCGGTCCGTCACGTGGACAACAAAGGGAGGAAAATATTTTTTTTTAATAAAAGCTTAACGAGGTTTGTACTCAGGACCTTTGACTCTCATATCATGTTAAATTTAATGTGCTAACCAATTTTCCTAAAAGCTTAAGCCGTTAGAAAGAACGACATTTGATTTTATGTTCTTAACAAGAACCAACACATTGTCATGTTTTCTCTTCACATGATACTCTTTCTTTACTCAAATTTCATATTAAAACAAGAAATCAGATTCCTTCTGTTTCTTTTCTTAAAGAAAACCCTTCTGATTTGAGATATATTTTATGAAGCTTTCTGTGCATATATAGTGTGAAGACTAAGAGTTTGTAAGATATGAACAATTTCTGGATGATGATTATATTTATAGCTCTCAATCTGTTTGAAATATAATTATTTTCTATCACTTTAATTGGCAAATCTGACTCGACCTTTTTTGCAATTTATTGAGATAGGGTCATGTAGATACGAACTTTTCAAGAATTCGAAAATTGGCGTTAAAGTTGGAGACTCTTGCAAATTTCAAGAGTGTAGTTGAAGATTTTACTGACTGTAGTTTTTTGTATTGGAGAAAGGAGATGATAAGAAACATGTTTTCTCTGATTTATACAGATGTTAACAGACTCTCATGGCTACAGTGAGTACCCTTATACACCTCCTTAATATTTTATTTTGGCATCAGTTTATTTAAATGGTTATTTCTGAATGATATTCTCAATTAGTTCCTATTGTCATACGACGTCTACCTTGTGACATGATGTTGTATTCATGGTTACGTGTCAGTCCTGGAATATGGTACATATCCGTGTCACATGCTACTAAGGTGCTTGGTTGTAGTTCTGACTTCTGCATTGTAGTCCTGGGAACTTCATTATTTTTCATCACAGGTTATCGAAACATTTTGTAAAAGGCTTAACATTTTGCCTAATTCAATTATACTGAATTTCAGGTACGCCCTTGATGCATTTTCTGATGGGTTATATCTTCTCAAGTTAGGACATGTGGGCAATCATACTCGAGAATCGTACGAAAAGGAAATCGAGTGTAGTTTAGAAGATGTATGTTTCGATAATGCATGATAGCTCCTCATATCCAATTCATAAACGAAATATTAGACATCATTTACCATTAGCTCTTATGTCATACCTTTTGATCACACTCTCCTCAAATCTCGTGTTCATACTAGCAGGAGATAATTGGTCCTCTTTGTAAAGATATTGAGACTGATCTCCGCCTTCATGTCCATTCTACGTACATAAAAGGGTCTGTATCTGTGAACCCAACGAAGGTAATCCTAACTGTCATCACAATTATTGTTAGGCATTTTCTACCAGTACTCATAAATAGATCTACTCTACCAGACTGGTGTTCGCAATCTCTCATGGTACCTGCAAACTAAACCTTTGCATCTTCCTTTCAAGCATGTTGACATAAAATTACTCGCTGAGAACTATTTGAACTCTGCCTTCTACAATCACTTGACTGTGTCAAGTTATGAATGGAAGGTAAAGTGTAGTCTCTTTTGATCTCATATTTTAGGCATAATGGAGCGTCCTTCCAATCATGTTCCCAGTTAACATTTTACCTTGAAAACCTACTTCATTTAAGGTTTCTTTTTGTGAACTGCAGATATATTCAAAGATGCAGCAGTTAGCAGAGTTGAAGAATGGCTTGAATTTAGATGGAATCTATATTTATTTGAGTTCTATAGTTCATGATTTTGACATTGACGACCTCGTTCAAAATTTGCATATGTTTACTGAGAACTACTCCTACAGCATAATAAAACAGGTAAGGTCTGCCAATTTTGCAGTTGTTTCTTATTTGTACAATTGTACTACTAATACCTTTTTCTTTGTATAGTATTTGTGACAGAAAGGACTTCAAGAGAAATAATGTGATGTAAATTTATAATTTGCTATACATTGTATAGTCCGATTGCCACCAGGTCATGTCTAAGTAGGCATCAGATGAACCATGTTCTATACAACATCTTGCGTTTGTTGTCATGAAATAATTTGTTTTAAACTGAAATATTGGCAAATAGTTGCCTGTTGTTTTGTCATGAAAATAATGTGTTTTAGACTGAAATATTGCAAAATAAAGGATGCTCTGTGCAACAGATATGTTAAATAACATTTAATCAGTAATCTTCTACCATAAAGTTGGATGGCTACCCAACCTCAATCTCCTTCGAAAACAGAACATCGGTTAAATTAGCCATCAAATTCCAATATTTGCCAGCTGCATTCTCATTTTTTTAGAGTAGCTGCATTCTTATTTGATTCATTTATTTTCCTTATAACTTGTTTGTTTTTGTAAGAAACAACAACAACAACAACAACAACAAAGCCTTATCCCACTAGGTGGGGTCGGCTACATGGATCATACGACGCCATTCCGCTCATTCGTTGATCCATGTTCATAAGATTCGACAAGATTTTATGCTGGCTGTCGGGGCCTAACACAACCCTCCTCCTTTATCCGGGCTTGGGACCGGCTATAAAATATAGGCGGAGTTTTTTGTAAGAAACAATGTAGAAAAATTTTCAGCAAGAATCTTCGAGTTGTGAATGATTACCGATCGATAACCAACTTAAGTTTCACTTATGTTGGCTTTCATCTCATAACATTTTATTTACATTTGTATCATGTAATTCTAGTACTCATTTCAAATGAATAGAAATACTTCTCTCACAAGATATTCATTTAAAAAAAAATTCTTCTGAATTATTTTTTTTCTTTTACAAAAATGAAATAATCAAAATAATCATCATGAGATTTGACCATGTGATGATTGCATTGTAGGGGTTGTGAGCAAGGTAATATATAAATCCATATTCAGCCCAGAACATTCCATTCCCCAACCAGTTCATTACCATGTGATATGGCATTCTCCACATAACAATGCCTGCCTTTGGATATAGTGTCATTCCGTTGCAACCATATCACCAAGATGATAGCAAAAAGCCATGCTCTTTCATTCCTTGAGCCATATATAATAGTAGTAGAGCGGTTTGACAGTAGAAAAAAGATAATTGGTATCCTCGGGATCCCTGTCAGAGTCTTCTGGGTGCAACCTCGATCTATAAGATCTGGCAAGATTCTCCATCTAAGGATCCACGTGAATGTCTTGACCCTCGTGGGGATCGAGTTTGCCATAGGAGTCTGCAGTCAATCACAAATTCAGTCAGCATTTCTGGTCTCTGGAGGGGCTGCGGTACTGCAGTAACTTATAAGCCTGCTTTACCTGGAAACTTCTGTCCATCTAATGCCAACCATCCCTCAAGGAATTGTTCAACCAGACACTGAGTGGTCAAGGCCAATAGATTGATCAAGTCAATGAAGTTTCAATCCTTTTTCCTCTCAGAAAAAAAAAAGTGTCAAGTTTCCCCTCCACCTTCTTTGGCATCCTTACTGCACGCAGAGTAAAAAAGTTGAGCCTTTTCAACTCATTGTAGCCTTGCATACAACAGAGATCCTTCACATGAAAGTACATCCTTCACATGGAATTTCATCCTTGCAGGTAAAGAGAAAATTAGGTACATACGCAATGGAAGTGTTGAACACTAATATTTCTCCAAATGATATTTCTCTTGCATGCATCCCAACCTAATAATGTGTGTTCTTCAAACTTGTGCTTCTCACTTCTTTTTGTGGCGCTTTCTACAACAAAAAGGTCCTGGCAACGATTGAGCTCTTCATCACTTTTATATTTCCTGTTATGCATCAGTCTGACATGAAACTCATTAATATTTTTCTTCTAAGTTGGGAGATGTGGGGATTAAATCTGTTACATTTGTCTTCGTCTTACAACAATGTCCTGTGTACAGCCCTGAGTTATCTTGTTATGGTGACAGTGAAAATCAGCAGAAGATATGGCACTTGAACACATTACCCTGCCCGGTACATTGGTGGCTTGGTTTCCCTACCTTTATTCAATGCTGAATACCAGCCATCATCCTTCTGATGAATTTTCTTTCTGAAGTTAGATTATTCTTTCGCATTTTGATGCCAATGGAAGGCATTACAATAGCACAATTTCCAAGTGCCATGTAGAGAATTCTGCACCACATCCATTCTTTTATTAGAGGGCATGCATGATTTCTGAGATTTCTTTGTATGCTCCTATAATTTTATGAACTCTACATAAATGTACAGGCTTCAGATATGGTTTGAATGCATACAGATGAGTAGACAATGGTCCTAGTCATCTTTCTTCCCTGTAAACTTATGTTACCCATGAAGGACTTATGTTGCCATTTTATGGCAACAAAATGTTCATGGAAAAGCAATTATAATTTGAAGACATGACTTTTAGTAGTGATATTCCGGCGTCATTGACCATACCTTTTGCTTACAAGGATTGTTATGAATGTGAAAGTAATATTTAACTCTCCTTATCATTGGGCTGTAGATTGTTTACTTTAAAAAGGTGCTTTTAGCCTTGAACTTTGCGAACATATTGTTTCCCTTTTGGTATGCAGATTTTCACTCAGAAGGTTGCTCAATGTCAAAATACGAAGAATCTGCAAGTCATTGGCCTAGAAAATTTTACAACTTCATTTGCTATTCATGGTGCAAGATCGGCATCCAAAGTGTCCGACTGCATAATGAAGTTTGTAAAAAATATGTTATTGCAGTTATGTCAGTTGGTTCAAGAAGAATATATGAAGCCTGAATCATTAAAAGGATCAATCTCATGGAAGGTAATAATCATTGTAATCTACTTTTTCATGATTACCTACAGATAAATTGCATAGTAAATGGCATTTTAGTTATTCCACCTTCCTATAGCACACTTGATTAAACCATACTACTGACAAACAAATTTTAATGCGAATACTAAAATGTGCATTTTTAATGATGGGAAATCTAAAGTTATTCAAAGAGGTTTGTGTATGTTTAGCAAATTCATTTGTCTCTTTTTATTTCTATCACAACTTGAGTTCTAGAGGTAGAAAAAAAGGGCACAACCTATCTATTGTCAATTTTTTCTTTTGAGAGACTATCTATTGTCAAATCATGAATCGGAATTATATAAATATTACTAGGTTCAAGATATAAAATGTAATCCATTTAGTTTAGGGTGAGACGTGACATTTGGTTGGGGCAGGAGCAACAAGTGTGCAGCAACCGAAACTGGAGACAGCCTGTGGGAAGATTTTTGGCAGTCGTTTGGGCGAGATCTTGGGTTGGGACAGGAACAACAAGTGTGCAGCAACCAAGACTGGAGATAGCCTGTGGGAAGTTTTTTGGCAGTCGTTTGGGCCTTTTGGTTGCAACGCAATCAGAACTATTTTTGAGAATGAACGGTGTCATGTTGAGAACATTGTACATAGTTGTTTTTTTGTATCGAGAGTGAGGCTTTGAGTAGTCCACATTGGAGGCACTTTCGAATTTCCTTTCAGCTTTTTCGTTTTCTCTGTGCTTGTTCATTTGCTGATTTTAAAGTTTCAATACATACTCGGATGGCTACCACAGCTCCATAGTCATCCTTTTCCCCTCTCGAGAAATAAAAACGAGTGGTATATACTATTTGAGAGTAAGTAGCAGGCTGACCAAAATTTTGATCCGCACTTTGCAGACAGACTCAACCACCTCTTATGTCATGTGATTCCCGTTCCCAGATAAATTATTGAGTTTATTTGCATGGTCTGCATGTTATTAACCTCATAATTTTTGTTCCTATATATTTTTATATTAAAATGCACAGAATCTCAATATATCACAGTAGTTAGGGAAAAATCATCCAAACAAATCACGTAACAGTTTTCAAGATGAATAAGGTGCATTTCTCTATATTCTTTGGATATGTTTTAAGTTTCATTTATTCTGTATTATTTTGCACTTATTATTGTACTTCAAGGTGCTTATTTTTTTCCTTTTGGCAGAGTGAAAAGGAAACAAGTACACATTCTTTTTCACAACAGTCAGAAGAACATGTTCTTTTAAGAAAACTGTCCTTGGGTAAAAGTCAGACAGTTAGCTTCATTGAAAAGTTTCAGTCTATCACGTGTAAAATTGGCAATGCTTTAGGATTAATGAGAATCTTTCTGGCTTGCAGATCACTCTATTCTTACAATACTTCATGGTAATGATTGATCCTTGCAAAACAAAGCTACCTATTGTGCTATGTTATTTTATTATCTACTGACATTTCTCATCATAGTTTCATAAGCACACCACAATTTGATGAAAGCTTTATGAAGAGCTCTTTGGGACGTGGATTTGTGGATGAAACCACAACTGCAGTTTTTGATAAAGTGATGGAAAATTCCAGTCAAATGCATGCTTCAGCTAAATCTTTTTTATTTTTTATTGACACAATGGTAGAGGTATGTTTCTTTTTTCCTTTTTTAACTGTTCAGCTCTTAGCATTCATATGATGTAGTTCTGATGATTGCATGTACATCTTTCCCATTCATTCAACAACAGTTCTTCTTAAGCTAAGGAAATCTTGATTACATGTATGATCTATATATCTACACACAGAAGACCTAAAACAAAAAGTACCAGGAGTGTGGACTTGGAATGCCTCTCCATCATTATGGGAAAAAAGGTTTATAGAAAATGAAAGAACTAAGATTATGTTTGTGGAAATTTTTGTGGGAAAAAATTATCATTTTATTGTGTTGGATTATCAGAAAAGAGGTTTGGTCAACAAATGAGTTTTTATAACTGAGAAAATGATGGCTACTAAATTTGGGTTGTCATCCGATGGTGTATTATAGCATTGAAGTTATGAGAATGTAGACGTGTGGATGAAAGTCAAATATAGAGGCAAAGCCAAAAGTTAGGAAAATAGTTTGGGTATCTAGACTATCCCTCCACCACTCTTGAGTCAAAAAGAGACATGAGATAAAATAGTCCCTTTTTATGAGAGTGGGGAGGTGGTTACTCTGTTTTTGTGGGCAGTTTTCACTTTTTGTTTATTTTGACTTTTTATACACACTTGAACCTGTCTTCAAAGTTTCTAATACAATCAGGTGGCTACCTAAGGGTGATAGCCACCTGTCTATTCCTAAAAGAGGGATACAATATTCTGTAACACCTCTTTCCAAACATGGTACCATTGCACCAACCCGCACACCCTATAGAATGTGTTTGTATTTGGTAAACATCTTGTCCTATGGACATGAGGATCCCTTTCATGCAGTAAAAGTCTAGCAAAGATCTTGGATTTTAGATATCCTTTACATCCTAAAGGAATTTTGTCATGGCTAATAACTTTGATATGCATTGGTTAGATAGATTTGATCCGAATAGGAGGATTTGGCACCACCTCAGTGATTGCGGATGGCATCCAATACTAAAATTGTCGAATCTGTTGGGAGTGCTTCCATTTTGAAAAGGCGTAAGAAGTGCACCACCCTGCATCCTTTTTTTTAGGAGAAAAAGGATGATCACCAATAAGAAAAAGGATGAACACCACCCTACATCTACTCATCCATCAGAAGGAAACTTGCGGTGGGACCGGCTCCTCACCAGGACATACAAGGCGAGATGGGCACCTGACGGGCACTTGATGTAGACACATCCTGTGTTTTGTGTCATCAGGCAGAGGACACTGATCACTTATTTTTTGCATGTCCGGCAACACGAGAGATTTGGCAGTGGACGACCTTTGGGGGCCTTTTCCCCCAAGATTCTCAGACCCTGTGACGGTCTCCGAGCTTTGATCCGACGGAGACAGAGATGGAGAGTACCATTAGCATCTTTTTTGGCTGGTTTTGGGTTATATGGCTCCAGCGGAACCGGGTGATTTTTTGTGCGGAGCTTAGACAAAGCATATTGTACACTACATTTCTTTTTTTCTCCGGGATGGGGTTTTGGATAGCCGATGTACTTTTCCATTTTTTGCCGTTCTCTTCCAGAGAGCTCACACTTGTATATCATCGCCATTTCATATATATATATACAACAACAACAACAACAAAGCCTTATCCCACTAGGTGGGGTCGGCTACATGGATCATACGACGCCAATTCGTTGATCTATGTTCATAAGATTCGATAGGGTTTTACGTTGGCTGTCGGGGCCTAACACAACCCTCCTCCTTTATCCGGGCTTGAGACCGGCTATAAAACATAGGCGGAGCATATATATATATATATATGTATATATATATATATGTATATGTGTGTATATATATATATATGTATATGTATATATGAATGTTCACATAATCTGGTGGCCATCCTTTTCCTACTCAAAAAGACGAAAACTACAGTCCCAAAGCCCCGGGGGAGGGTGTGAAATGATTCTTAATCATAATAATGGTCCTCGGGACGATGCCTCATGGACAAGCTCCAAGGTGAATTCCAAGATAGATCCTTACCAAATCACATGGTGAAGATTTAACACTACATACTCCGTTTGCCCCATGATCCGCCAGTGTGATTAGAGAAAAGGAGGGCACAAATGTCAAGACATAACATTTTTGCATTGAGTGGATGTAAGAACTTTCTATAGTCATTGACAATAAATTTAATTGCTAAATCAAATTTACGATTAATTAATCATGAAAGTCAATAATAAGTACATTGTTTTGCACTCTAAAAAAAGTACATTGCTTTATTTTTTACATTTGTCTATATTGATTAATCAATTCTTTATGATAAAAAAGTCAAATAACAAGTTATATAAATTTAACAGAAATATAACCAGGGCTAGACATGGATTAATTGGGAAAGATTTTAGAATATAATAAAAAGAAAGGGCAAACTTTAAGAAAAGAGGAACGAAATAAAGGAAGAGATGGTCGAAAGTAAAAGGTAAGGAGTGGCATTAATGGGCTTTTGGAGTGGCAATAGAACCACCGCATCTCAATTGATGCGAGTAATATTTGAATTAAGATTAAATCTTTTTTCCAATTGTTTGTTTGTTATACTCCGACCGGTCCGACTGTCGACCGGCTGCTAACACGGGTCATGTTGAAGATTAAAACCGGCCAAACCCGGTAAAAAATGATAAAACCGAATAAAACCGGGTTAAACCACGAACTGAACTGGCTGAACGGATTCGGCATGAGAGAAATAAATGAGAGTGTTGGAAATGAGAGAGAGATGTGAGAGACGCGTGAGATGTTGGGAATGAGAGAGAAAGAGTTGGGAAGAGAGAAAGATGTTGGGAATGAGAGAGAGAGAAAGAGTTGGGAAGAGAAAGACGTGTGTGAGAGAGAGAGACCAGAGAAATTGCAGGAATGAGAGTTTGGGAGGAGAGAAAGGCAAGCGTGAGAGAGATCATGTTGGAAATGGAAAAGATAATTTTTTAATAATGGAGGTAACATATTAAGGAATATTTTACAGAAAATTATTCTGATTATAATATTTTATTTTATAATTTAAACTTGTTAGACTTCAAAATATTATGATTTAATTTTATTATAATCTTTTTACTCTATTATGTAGGATCCCAAAGGGCACCAAGAAGGGGTGAATTGGTGTTAAATCAAAAATGCCGATTTCACAAATATCATCGCGAAAGCACAAAACCGATTCTTTAAAACCTTTTAAAATAAAGAAATTCATATCATAAGCATAATATGAACGGGGAGAGAGAAAAAATCAAACGCAAAGACACGGTGGTTGTTGACGAGGTTCGGCAACACATTGACTTATGTCCCCACTCCGACTTCTCAACCTCGAGACCGTCGGAGATTCCACTAATCATTTCCTTAGTTCCAAATGGGGCAAGGAAGAAAGTCCTTTACGTCAACCACCTTTTCTCCGCTTTGAGAGGCAAGACAAACTCTCCTCCTATGAAGCTAATCTTTTTCTCTCGCTCAAGAGGTAAGATTTAGAACCTCTTTTACACAAGAGCTCTTTCTATTTTTTTCTGAACAAAATGTTTCTCTCTTTTACAAAGCTAAGCTCACAAGAGTGGAAGAGAGAAAGAAAGAAAACTAAAAATGAAAACTTCAAGAAGAATGTCTTCTTTTGATACTACAACAACAACAACAAAGCCTTATCCCACTAGGTGGGGTCGGCTTCTTTTGAAGAATGTCTTCTTTTGATAACTCGAAGTTTTTCTTCTAAGGCTTGGATGAGTGCACTTCCTTCTGGCTTTGACACTCCTTTTATAGGCTTATGCAAGTGAGAAAGTCGTCCAAAAATCATTCCACAATTTTCTCCTTCAAATTTGACTATTACTGTTCATTTGACTTGGAGGCCAGTCGACCGCACATATGAACCAGTCGACCGATATACTTTCTTTTATGAAAAATGTGACCGTTGGCAAATTCTGCACTGTTCGGTCGACCTGTGTTTTGGACCGGTCGACCGGTACCTCGATGGGTATAGTCTCGACATTCTGCTGATTGAAATTGGGCATTTTCTGCACTGACCGGTCGACTTGTGTTCTGGACCGGTCGACCAATATTCTGGACCGGTCGACCTGTGTTCCTGACTAGTCGACTTATTTTCCAGCCGGTAGTTCGACCGCCCTGCACTATTTTAAGCATAACTTTTTGCACAGTTATTCAAATGAGATGATTTTTTATTCTATGGAAAGCTAACAGAATTCTCTACAACTTTGATATTTATGACTAATCCAAAATCCAATAGGATCATAGTTGATTATTTAATCAAAATGTAGTGCATAAAGTTATCCCTTTTTCTTTAAACTTTTTCAGCATTTTAACTTTAATCTTTCGAGATTTGTATCATCAAAATATAATTTTATATATCACTAAAACTTAGATCCAACAATCTCCACCTTTTTGATGAAGACAAATCGAAAAATATGAAAAATGTATAAGTTGCGAAAAAAGTTATAAAATAAGTTGTAAAATCAATTTTACTCCCCCTAACACACTTTCCTTACAATGATAGATATTCACATAAGTATAATTTGTAAGAAAGTCTTTATATAAAGTGATATTCAGATCATATTTCTCCCTCTTTTGTTTCATCAAAAAGAATAATTTGTGTATGAAGCATATAAGAAATCATATGTAACTCCCCTTTAATCATGTCATCTCTGAAACAAATTATTTTCCCCTTTTTTTCATATTAGAAATATGTAAAATATTGCATCATAAAGAGTTAGTATATAAGAAATAACTCCCCCTAAATTTATGATTATTTTATAATGGCGAAATGGAAACAATTTGATGAAGGCAAAATCTATTTATATATATATTAATAATCAAAATATGGCATAAAACTTTGATACAACAATGATATCCATGATATGTCAAAATAAAGTTTAGTATGCTTCCCCTATCACTATTAACAATTTTAGATGTTCTCTCTTTTCAAATAAATAGTAATTTTGAATTTTTTGAGTGAAATCAAAGATAGATGATACTTTTGTCATAACCTTTATGCCTTCACATTTCCAATTCCTCCTTTGCTTTACATGTGAGGCACACCTGAAAAACAATCATTTAAACTTTGGTACCCAAACTTCTTTGGGTCCAATTTTGTTAGTCAAAGTTCCTTTTGGAACCCATATCATCCTATGTTTTGAAAATTTTCTTACTTTGCATTGATAAGCATAATGGCCATAAAATTCAAATGCAAAACATGTGATATGTGATTTTCTATCGTAGGAATGATTAGACTTTCAATAAGAGTTTTCATGTCCAAAGTATTTCGTAGAATTATCTTTCTTTACATAAGAACTAGTTTTATCATTATTTTGTGATTTTTTTCAAAAGATCATTTTCCTTCTTTGCTTTTTCTAAAGAACATGCTAGTTTTACAATTTCACATGCATGTGTAATTTCCAGAGTTTCAATTTCATTTTTTAGGTTTTCATTCTCCATAAAACATGTATTCTTTTCTTCTTTTAAATTTTCAATCTCGTGTCGTAATTTCTCATTTTCCTCTTTAAGTGAGTAATATCTTTTTATAAGGGAGGAAAGTTCTTTATTTACATCTAAAGAAAGATTTTCTTCGGAAGAGCCCAATGAGTCATTATTTGAAGGATTAGAAGTTACCTTATCGTCGTGTGCCATTAAGCATAAGTATGCTTCATCACTAGAAGAGCTTGACGAGTCACTTGTTTCACTTGACTCTTCTTACTTTTTCTTTTTACCTTTTCGAGATCTCTTCTTTGTGATTTTTATATGATCTTCGGGTAGGTTTCTCATTCGTTTCTTTCTTCTTCACCAACTTGAGATACTTATCTAGTTTTCTTGTGTAGCGGGCGAGTCTCGTTTCATCCACTTCTTCACTTGAGTCTTCTTCATTTGCATTTGCCTTTAATGCCAATATTTTCTTCTTGGGGGCTTTTTCTTCTTGATCTTCTTGGATTGATATCTCATATGTTAAAAGTGAACTAATAAGATCATCAAAATCCAATTTGTTCATATCTTTTTCTTCAATCACGATCCTCTTCGTATGCCATTTGGAAGAGAGAGACTTGAGAATCTTTTTCACTTTTTGGAGGTTAGATATTGGCTCGCCCAAGGAGGCTAAGCCATTCAAAATATCATTAAACCGAGCGACTATATCATTTATTAATTCATTATCATGCATTTTGAACGAATCATATTGATGGTTTAAAATATTCAATCTAGATTCTTTAACTTTGTCAGTTCTTTAACGAATCATATTAATTCATTATCATATTGAGGAGTTTTTCCCAAATTTCGATTGTAGTTTCACAACTTGAAATCCGATTAAACTCCGTTGAATCCAAAGCACAATAAAAAATATTTTTGACTTTCCAATCAAGTTTTGAAAAAAAAAATTCTCTTTCTTTAGAATCTGTAGGTAACTTTTCATGAAGATAATAACATTTTTTAATTATGTCCCACATGTCGTTATCAATAGAACAAATATATGCTTGAATTCTAATTTTCCAATAAGCAAAATTTGATGCATTTAAAAGGGGAGGACGACTAATTGATTGTCCTTCCGCAAAATTAAAACCACTTGATGTTATAGCTCATAAAGATTGTTAAATCTTAAAACAAGATGATTGAATCTTAAAAAGACTAGATCTAAAAATGATTAGATCTTAAAACAAGATGATTAAAAATATCAAAACAAGAGAACCCGCTCTGATACCAATTGTAGGATCCCAAAAGGCACCAAGAGGGGGGGGTGAATTGGTGTTAAATCAAAAATGTCGATTTCACAAATATCGTCGCGAAAGCACAAAATCGCTTTTTTAAAACCTTTTAAAATAAAGCAATTCAGATCATAAGCATAATATGAACAGGGAGAGAGAGAGAAAAAAAAATCAAACGCAAAGACACAGTGGTTGTTGACGAGGTTCGGCCACACATTGGCTTATTTACCCGCTCCGACTTTTCGACCTCGAGTTCGTCGGAGATTCCACTAATCCCTTACTTGATTCCAAATGGGGCAAGGAAGAAAGTCCTTTACGTCAACCACCTTTTCTCCGCTTCGAGAGGCAAGACAATCTTTCCTCCTATGAAGCCAATCTTTTTCTCTCGCTCAAAAAGTAAGATTTAGAACCTCTTTTACATAGGAGCTCTTTCTATTTTTTTTTTGAACAAAATGTTTTTCTCTTTTACAAAGCTAAGTTCACATGAGTGGAAGAGAGAAAGAAAGAAAACTAAAAATGAAAACTTCAAGAAGAATGTCTTCTTTTGATAACTCGAAGTTTTTCTTCAAGGCTTGGAAGAGTGCACTTCCTTCTGGCTTTGGCACTCCTTTTATAGGCTTCTGCAAGTGAGAAAGTCGTCCAAAAATCATTCCACAATTTTCTCCTTCAAATTTGACCGTTACTGTTCATTTGACTCGGAGGCTGGTCGACCGCACATATGAACCGGTCGACCGATATGCTTTCTTTTATGAAAAATGTGACCGTTGGCAAATTCTGCACTGTCCGGTCGACCTGTGTTTTGGACCGATCGACCGGTACCTCGATCGATACAGTCTCGACATTCTGCTGATTGAAATTGGGCATTTTCTACACTGACCGGTCGACCTGTGTACTGGACCGGTCGACCTGTGTTCTTGACCGGTCGACCTGTTTTCCAGCCAGCAGCTCGACCACCCTGCACTATTTTAAGCATAACTTTTTGCACAATTATTCAAATGAGATGATTTTTTATTCTATGGAAAGCTAACAGAATTTTCTACAACCTTGATATTTATGACTAATCCAAAATCTAATAGGATAATAGTTGATTATTTAATCAAAGTGTAGTGCATAAAGTTTCCCTTTTTCTTTAAACTTTTTCAGCATTTTAACTTTAATCTTTCGAGATTTGTATCATCAAAATATAATTTTATATATCACTAAAACTTAGATCCAACATATTATGTTTAAATTTTTTGGTATATATTTGTTACATAAATAATTTAATGTATTATACTAAATTATAATATTTTATTATTAACTTGTCCACCGACCGGTTCGATCTGAAATAGAGACTTTTCTGGTTCGTTGTTCAGTCCGGTCTTAACAACATTGGTTATACTCAATCAAATACAGGATAATATCCTTCTAAAAAATTTACAGGATAAATAAATACAATTATCAACAAAATTCTCCTCAGAATTTGTGTTTCTCAAAACAAATTTAGCATAAGGATTAAAATTTCCATTTTGGAAATTTTAAAAATTTCCATCTTGAAAATTTTAATCCTTATGTTAAATTTACTAAAGATGAAATAAACTAAATGTCATTTAAAAATGATGGGAGTTGAACCTATTGCTGTCATTAAGGTTTTTTAGTACTCCAGGATTGTACATGAAATTCTCTTTCATATTTATGCTCACTAACCAGATAAATTCATCTGACGAATTGTAAGGAAAGAAAATGAGAGTACTGAGAGTTTGTTAGCCTTTTTTTTTCTCTTGGATCTCATGATAAAACATGTTGACGGCCGATATTGCAATTGCACTTCACATCACAGTACTGACCTTTTGCCAAAGGTGTTCAACTAATGGTAGCTCCATTGTGTAGTGTAGGCTACATAGATTGTGAAATAGATAACATTGGCTTGCTCTAGAACACTGGCTTAAGTGTGCAATGGTGTCTGTCCATTTAAACATCACTTACTGGCTTAAATCTTTTGCTTTACAATGTTTTCTCTGAGTATGATTAAATAACGGCATTAGGATTTTGGTAGATTAAAGGCTTTTCTAGTTTCTCACTTTAGACATTATTCTGTATAGGAACTCCACTGCATGAAGCATGACTATCCGAAAGATCTCTTTCTGTTAGTTCCACATCTCATGCAGAATTTGATAGATTCTAATTTGCATCACAAGGCGAAGTTGTTTGTTAAGGATGGTGATCCAGGAAATAACCTCAACATATATGATGGTTGTGCGATGGGAATTACACTACTTCTCAAGGTATGCTTGCCAGTGACATCTAGAAATGACCCCCAAAACGACGCTGTAAATAATATGCTGTTTGGGGGTCTATTTTTTCATTGTTGCTCATGATTTATATAACCTTACTTGCTGGTCAGCTCAAGTTTAGACCAGTTTAGCAAATTTTAGCCTTAAGCGAGCTACTGACATTACCCTTCATTACAGATTTTAGGACAAGAGAAGCTATTTGATGAATTACAATGGTTTGCTTCTGTAAGGAAAAACCTCGAGGAGGCTGTAACATTGGCAGAACGGAATAACAAAGTTACAGATAGAAGAAAGGAACCTAGCCTTTCTGGGTGGAAGTTTTGGAGCAACTCAACATCAGTTCCTGCTGAAGTTCAGAAGGTTTGAATACCTTATTGCCTTTTAATAACTACAGTGTGGATCTTCAATTTTTTTTCTCCTTTCCTGTTTCAGGACTTGGACAAGCATAAAAGATACAGAGAGGAACTGGAACTTGTAGAGTATACCCTCACCATTGCTAGATCAGTCATGTCTTAAATTGGCGTTTATATTATGTGATTTTCATTTTTGTCCTGGTCACTGACGGCAAGAAACTAAAGACAAATCTTTTGGAATATGCGTCGAGGGAGGTGTAAATGCACCTGACAATAACATATAGCTGTTAAGGAAATCGTATTATGCGTCTTTTTGGGTGGAAGTTTTGGAGCAGCTCACCATCAACTCCTGCTGAAGTTCAGAAGGTTTGAACACCTTATTCCCTTTCAATAACTGCAACTTGGATCTTCACTTCTTCCTTTTCCTGTGTCAGGACTTGGAGAAAGCATAAAGATACAGAGAGGAATTGGAACTTGCAGAATATACACTCACCATTGCTAGGACAGTCATGTATGATACAGAGAGGAATTGTACAAAGCATAAAGATACAGAGAGGAATGGCATTTGTATGATGTAATGCATCAATGCCCATAGACGATAGATGTTGTGATCTTCATTTTTCTCTGGATCACCGATGACTAGTGACAATTCTTTTGGAATATGTATCGGGGGTGGGTAAATGCATTGGAAAACAACATATAGGTGTTTCGGGATAACTAGTACGAGGTTTTCAATGATATGTAGAAGGTAAAAGATCTTGCTCATATTACAGAACCAATTTTCCTTTAGGCTGCGTTTGGCAACCGGAACTAGCCCTCCGTTTTCACCTGATTCTCAAATGATGTGACGCGGAGGCCGCAATAAATACGGCGGAACTAAGGTCACGTGACTTTGGTGAAATGGTGGAATCAGCTGCAGGTTTTCTCTTTTTTATTTGCAAACCCTTTTTTTTAATTTTTTTCTTCTTTTTAGCATCTTATATATAATAATTTATTTATTATGTGTAAAATATGAATAATAAAGAATTAATACAATAATATTTATTACTTATTATTTCATTAAAAATTCAATATTTCATTAAATATAAATTATTTAAAAAATGATTTTTTATATTTAAATAATATATTTAAACCATTTTTGGTAAAAAATTATAATTTATACTTTTATTTTTAGTTATTAACAATATTATATTTTCTATTTACAATATCAATTTTTAATTCAAAATTCATCAAAAATTAATCCATCACATCAAAAGTTAATCTTGATTCTTTATTATTATCTTTCACTTTATTCAAACACACTTCAAATTATTCTATCAAATCGAATTATTCTTTATCATTATGTTTTGTTCTATTCAAACACATTTCAAATTAGTCTATCAAATCGAACTATTCATTAGAACTTCGGAGAATTTTAGTTTCACTTGTCAAATGCAAGTTATATCTTGTTTGTTCTTATTGTTTTTTTTGGGCTACGTTTGGTAGGAAAATTTGGAGAGAATGTTAGTTCTCAAAAATTAATTGGTTTGATAGAAAAGTTTGGGTTGGTGTTTGGATGAAAAAGTATAATGATGAGAATTTAAAAAGTTGATGTGATGGATAAGTTTTAGCGGGTGTTTGGATAAAAAATGAAAATTAAGAATATAATTTATTATTTTATGAGATATAAAATTATAGTAAATAAGAATATGTTATTAAAATTATAATTTACGTAAATCATTATATTATTAATATTATTTTGATTAAATATTTTAAATATTATTAATATTATAATTTTCATATATTTTAAGATTCAAATATAATATATTTTTTAAAAAAATTGAATAATTTATTTAATAAAAAATTTATTAATTATTAGAACTAATTATTTATAATTTTTAATTAATAACATTTAATAAATTATGTTATAATATCCCTAATAATGTATTAATATATTCTAAATTATATATACATACATTATAAAATAATTAAAAAATAGATGAAATTTAAAAATAAAAGTCAAAGATTGCGGCTGATTTGACATGATTCTTGCCTTCGGCAAGAACTTTCGGTCGGAACATTTGGCCAAATGTTCCGACCGAAGGTCACGTTAAAATTTTCGTCACACGCTGCGTTTGGAAATAAAACGAGTTGTTCTTACGTTTTATTCCCAACCAAATGCGGCCTTGAAAATTAAGGAACTAGGTCATTATTTCCATACTTGGTTTCTTACGTTGCCTGCGTATTGAGTATGGCCACAATGATCTAAGATTTGTGCACGATCATTGTTTTTGTTGCTTATGACTCTTTTGGGTATTTGCTTATCCGTCTCCCCATTGAGTCTAATCTCAATGATTAGAACGGATTATTAATATTTAGTCGACTCGCAGCCATTGACATTTCATCTCATGGTTATAGCGTGCCCATGACATTTTCATCAGGAGAGTGCACCAAACTCAAAATAATGTTTTTGCAATCATGGTATATCATGAAGTTTCTTTTCTTTTTTTTTCGGTTAGAACGATCTTTGGCTAAATATAAGTTAGAAATAACCTAGGTAGCATTCTGACATGAGTGATTTTAAATAAGTTAACTATTATTAAATTATTAAGCATTGTCAAAGCATATAATGGCACACTTTGTGAGTTAATATGTAACATTCTTAATCTACATGATATTATCCATTTTCGGTATTGAGCTATACGATTTTACTAAAATGTGTTACGTCTAGTTAAGATTGACTTATGTTTGTGGGTCATTTAAATTCTACTATTCAATAGTATTCAAAGCATAAGAAAAGTCTTTTCAAACAAAAATTTCTACTAAACTTTTAATTTCATATGACCATTACTCAGTTAGCAAACACATTAAAGCTTAAATGTAAAGGTTAGGCACACTATGCAGGCGGAGTAAATAGAAATTCACAAGCATGTTTTGTTTTAAATTGGCATACATATGTAACATTTTCGATCTGTTGTTCATTTTCGATCTTGGCCATATAATTTTACTACCCTTCAACATAATTTTCATGATTTATACATGCTGGACTAATATAAAGCATGTCTTATATATCCTTCCTTTTTTAAGAAACGTCCCACATGAGGCATGTTTTTAATTAATTAAAGACATGCCTTGTGCATCCTTCCTTATATTGTTTATAGTATTTGATATATGAGGCGAGTCTTGTATTAGTGTCGTATGAGAAATGTTGAGTACATATGGAAACATGACATTGATCACGTATTATGCATTACATTTTAATAAAATCGTACGGGTAAAAAACTAAAGCACACAACACGCCCTATTTAATTAGTAAATAACGAATGATGATTAATTGTTAGATATTTATTTAAGATATTAAATATTAATGTTTGATAAGCTTATCGATAGTTGATAAATATAAAATGACATAATTTTATTATAATATAATAAATTAATCACATATTTTTTAATCAAATAAAATAAAATTCCACATTATTTTTTACTAAAATATATAAAAATTTGAATTGATAATAAAATTTATAGTGCATAGTTGATATGAAAATATTAATTATTAGATTTTTAATCATTGTTAATAAATAATTTATAATTAGTTAAGCATGAATATAAAAATATATATAGTTGAATGGTAATAAAATAAAAAATGAGAAAGTAATAATATAAGTTGAGAAAGAAATAATGCATTTGAATGAGAATAAAATTAGAAAAAAAATATAAATCACTAATTTCTAATCATTAAACATTAGTAAAAATAGTTTTTTAATATTTTTATTTGTATATGTAATTTATTAAATTAAAAATTAGCATTTGAATGACTAAAGACTACTTGAAATGTTAATTTGCATATTGTCAGATAACATGAGTTAAAGCTTGAAGCTGCGAAGTGTGAACATTGTGCCAGATGATTACCCGCATTATGTGCTTGGATCTCGACCGTTGAAGAATATCACCTATTCCATATATACATACTACTTGTCATATATGCATGTTAATGTAAATGAAATTAAACGAATCTGGATCGTTCGTTTTCATATTAAATTATTTCTAAGGGATACATTGGTACATGTAGGGATGATTGAATTAGAAGTCGACACGGAGAAAAAAAAATATTGACAGTGCATGAAAATTAATTATAATTTTCAAATTTGTAATTGGACCACTAAATAGGTATATTTCGGTATTTGAAAGTGGTATGGTAAAACTCATCGTTTTTAAAATTGGACCGGTCTTGAAACGGTCGGCCAATTGACTCATGGTTCGATGGCTTCAATAAGGTTCGATCGAATTGAAATGAATTTTTATTAAAATAATATTATTTTATTATTTTAAAATAATATATTACAAATAAAAGTATAAAAGGTAAAAAAAGATAATGAAATAAAAGTATATTAATCTTCATTTTAAATTAATCAAATATTAATAAATTATTTTTTTACATTTAAGAATATATATTTTTTAATAATTTCATGAACAATTTCCTTTTATAGATTTTCATTACTATTGTCTTGCCCTCATTTTATTTTTCAAATTCAGATTTTCTTTCCATATTATTTGATTTTTTGTATAAGTTGATCCTTTTTATAAAATTTACTATATTATTATGTTTCTATTTTCATATTTTAATGTATATTATTTATAATAATTTAAATTTTATCATCTTCTTATTTATGTTCTTGATCATTTTTTTCTTTTATTCAAATTTATCTTTATTACTATCTTTCCAATTTAATTTCAAATTCAAATTAATTTTCTTATTTTTTAAATTCATTCATTCTTTACAATCAAATCACTTCTATTATTCCAGATTCTATCATACTGTTTCCTTATTTTCTTTTTTTCTTCCATTTATTCACATCTCTTTTATTATTTTTTTTAAAAAATTGTGGTTCAATCCGATTTTGACCGAGCTGGTTCGGTTCAATCCGGCTTTTTTGTAAAAAATATTTTTATATACTAATTGGACTGGACCGATGATCGGTTCACGATTGAGCCGACCGGTCCGACCCAGATTTACTAAAACTCCTTTACATGAATAGTTAGTAACTATTTACAATCGCAAATTTTAGTATATGATTATTAGAATTAGATTTCCATTGATTTTTTATTCACAAAATATGGAATCCAAAAAGTTTAGTAATTCTTTAAAATAATTTTAATAAGTAATGATTTACATTACTGAGTACTTAGTAATCACTATAATGTGATTGATCGAAGATTTTTTTTAGAAATAATAGTTTATCTTAATAAAGATTTAAATTACTTATTAATTAAATTAATAGTGCGTCAAAGGCGAATCGCATGATCCAAACCTGGTTCAGCCATCGAACCCAGTGATTTTGCTGGACCGGTTTAAGTTTTTATATTTAAAAGAGCTAGAAAAGTTATTAGCAATGAGGCTTCAACTCTTTACCTTTTCCAAATAAAAAAGGCAGGTTAACCACTTAAACAAAGCACATGATCTGAAAATAATTTCTACTAAATTAATTTTATTGACTTTCATTATGTGTAAACCAAAATTTCATGTTTTTACCATCTGTGAATGTTGAAATTGAAAATTAATTTATCACCTAATAAAAATAAAATGTTAGATGATGTTTGATTTCCATTTATGGTTTTATCTTAAATAAATATTAATAATTAACTCCATAATTATGATTTTATCTATTAATTTATATATTAAAGATCAAAACAAAAAAAAACTATTTGAACAACTCTTTTTTCTTTATTTATTAAATTTTTTAATAATATTATAATACATTGATGTGTTTAATTATATCATTTCTTAATAAATGTAAGGTTAGTTCCTTTAACACCTATGAATTATAAATTTTCCTCATCTAATCATAAATTATAAATTTTAACCTCGAAACTTGTCAAAATTTGACACTTAGAAGTAACTTTAATCTAAATTTTACTAAGTTCTTTTTTCTAATAATTATGGAATGACATTTTGCCCCTTAGTTTTTAATATGAAAAATGTAAAAAAAGAAAATATTCACTTGCGAAAAAATATTATTATCAATTAACATTTTTACTTGTATTGATTATTTTTATTTTTAAAATATTTTTATTGTAATGTGAAACTAAGGGTGAAAATGATATTTCACAATTAAATTTAATGGAAAGATTAAATTATCAAATTTAGATAAGTTGGTAGACTAAAATCTGTAAATTTATAATTTAGAGTAGGGGTGAATGATACCAATCGGGTGGATTTTCATTTAAAAAAACCACTCTACTTTTTTGGTTGGATTTTTAAAATTTTAAAAACCTTATTGATTTTTCGGATGATCTTTTAGGGTCCTAGATTTTATATATTTTATATTTATAAAAAAATATTGATAATATCTAAGAGGTGTTTATTTCATAGATTAATGTTTATATTGTAATAGTACTTAGTTATGACTTATTTTAATGTTCTATATATATAATGAGATGAATACCACGTTCATTGAGTAATTATATATATTATAAGTATTTAAAATATAATACTTTTATATATATAATTAATTAATTAAGTAGGGCTTCAAAGGGTTCTTCGGGTGAGTTTTTTAAACTTAAAGATTGCCTAGATTTTTTTCAAATCTAAAAAAACTTAAACTTTTTATATCGGGTTTGGATCAGTTTTTTTAGGCTTTTCCCTTACACTCTATGCAAAAGAAATATAAGTGACTAGTGTTAAAAAAAAATCCATACATATATATATATTATTTTATTATCATCGAATTTAACCGGTCTACCAGTTGGACCCCACCAAGAAATTTTTCTGGGTGAAATTGGGGAGTTTCCCAAACACCCACAAGAAGTGTCCCTTTTGGAATTCGTCGATTGATGAGCCTCGCAGTCGCTTGGCTTTGATTGGATTCCGGACCTCCAATACAATCTGCACCTCCTCCGGTTGCGCCGCCGGCCGATCCTCTGGCCCTCTTTCCTCCTCTACAACTCTGCCAGCCGCCGACGTCCTCTTCTCCAGGGCCCTCTCCTCGCCTCCTCCTCCTCCGAGCTCCAAACCGTTACCGCCGCCTCCTAAATCATCAGTGGTCGGTATTCGGCAACTTCTCTTTTTTTTTTCATATGCTTTTTTAATTGTTCTAATGGAGATCTCTCATCGTTGACTTGTGTTTGTTAACTTTTTTTTTTTTTTGTCGAACGTTAACAGTTTAATTCATAATTGGCGATTCATCTTCATCTCGGATGCTGCTTGTTGTAAAATTTTTCTTCTTCTCTTGAATTGAATCAACGTAGTGAGTACTGGGTTACGCTTATGATAGCTAGGACTTCTCTTGCCATTGGTTTGAGACACCGCGCCTAATCTGTGACCTCTATTTTTAACAAATTAATGTTAAGTGAAGTCGCTGCCACTTTGCTAATTGCATGTAGTGCTTAGATGAGATTAAGTGGACAACTTTTTCCCAGAATTCATGGCATTGCAAAGATATCATATCCATTGCTTAGGAGTGTGATTCCATTAATGCATTGCTGCAAATTTTTGAGAAATTTTTGTAATACTTTAATTTAACTGTTGCCATCTCTTGGTCTAAATTGCTGCAAAATTTGAATTCAACCAAAAGTTCTCATCATGTACGCACGTTAATGTTGTGTTTGAGTGGACTTGATTATCAAGAGTTCAATTGTTAACTCAGTTTTTGAATGTTGATTGTCAGTGTTTTTTTGAGAGAAATTAGTGCACCCAAACGCATCGTTATGTACACTATTAATAAAGAGTCGGTATTTCTTTTTTGACTCACCAGTAGCACTCTATGACAAATGTCGATTGAACATTTTGTCCAAGATGTGACCTACATGTTCCAATTCTATCAGCCTGTGCTCCAGACACATACTGCTGCATGCTTTCCTTCTTCCTATGTACCAAATGGTTTCCAATCACATTCATATGGAAAGTCTGTCTTTAATTTCCTTTCACAATGATCAATTCTGAATCAAGAAAATCAACACATAAAATGAGGGGAAAAGGAAGCCTTCTTTGTTGCACTTAAAATCATTGGTTATGCCCCTTATAACCAAGGTTTTCAAGATCTAGATACGAATCTTTATATTTTAAAATTTTTCCGACCAGCTTTGATCTTATCTTGAGAAACTTATTGTAAGATCTTAATACAATCTTAATTTTCATTTCGAAAAAAATAGAATATTAATTTTGGTCACACGATCCTATGATCTTATCCAATTTTATCCGATTTTATACTATCTCATATGATTAATATAATAATTTGATACTAAAAGAATATACTCATCGTCATAATAATCTATTTAAATGAAAATTTTAATATAATTATTTGTTTTTATTATGTTTTGATATAATCTGGACTTAATAATTGATAAAAAAATTCTCTCAACAAAATAATTGATAAAAATTGACTTATTTAGTATTTTGAGCATGCCAAATTTATAAAAAGATATTTATTATGTTTTAAAACATTTTTTTTATTAATGAGTAGGATCTTGATCTTATGTCCTCGATCTTATGATCTCGACAACCTTGACTTTTCGATTCTACCTTTGAAAAATGTGCTCAATTCTACTCTAAGACGATTTCGGCCAGTACGTGGCAGAATCCTGCGCTCAATTCTACTCTAGGACGATCCCGGCCAGTACGTGATAGAATCGCGTGCTGGAACGTAGGATCGCACCCACCTCTAAGTTTCATGCTTTTTATCAGATAGCTGTTGGCAAGAACTTCACCAAGGGACGTAGAACAACTCATGTTGCAGCTGCTTGTCTCTATATTGCATGTCGGTGAGAATATGACCATGAAATATAAAGATACTTATGCTTAATATTCTGTGAAGTGTACATATGGTTCAAACATTAAACTTTGCCATCTTATTTTGTCACCTTGCATCTATACTTTAAAATTGTTTTATACAAGTGGATGACCAACCCATTTCCCTAATTATCATTCTCTTTTGGGAACCGTTTGGGTAGAACGAGACTGATGTGACGTGTGATGAAAATTGGGGGGGTGGGGGGGGGGGGGGGGGGGGTGGATGAAGTGCATGGAACCAGGTATCAGGTGACCTGATTCCACACTAGAAGGGATTGAACCTTCCCTTCCTGCCTTTTTTCTTGACATGACCACTTTTTTCTTCCCTCTATCACTTTCTCAGATTATTCTTTTTCATTTTCCTTTTTAATTTAGTTTGAATTTAATTTTTTCTATTAATCCAATCATATAATTATAAAACTTTTAATGAACTCCTCATTTGTCATTAACAATATTAACTTATTGGGTTAAGTTAGCAAAAATGCTAACTTTATCACAAAATATATTTATGAATTAACCAACTAATCAATAATGTAATGTACATAATTTTATAAATATGACAATTCGTTGATCCATGTTCATAAGATTTGACAGGGTTTTACGCTGGCTGTCGGAGCCTAACACAACCCTCCTCCTTTATCCGGGCTTGGGACCGGCTATAAAACATAGGCGGAGTTAATTTTATAAATATGAGAAGTTTAATAATTTATTTATTACATATAATATGTTTATTATAAATAAAATTAATTTGATATTATTTATTATCTTGTGTTTTCTAAAAATATTTTATTATATTTTTTATCAAAATCATGTCGTAAATTTTTAATTCAACTAAACATTTATCTCTTTTATAAATTACACTTTACCTTTATGATTCTCATATTTCATTGAAACATTTACTGAAACTATTTTTTGAATTCAACTATTTAGGTGCTGACCAAGGTTCCACATTCCAAACACTACATTACATGTGAGATATTGTGACATTGGAAAAGATGCCTTAGAAAAGGGAAATCATTTTTCCCATAATTGGATATAACTCTTTAATCAACCACAAAATATTTTCTGTTGATCAAGATGATTTTGGTTGTCATACACAAATAAACAGAGAAAAATTCCTCCTTTCTCTTATTTCCTTAAACACACACACACTTAGAATGTTGTTGCATATGCTTTTCATAGAATGTAGCTTCATATGTGTAACAAGATCAAGAATGGTGGGGATGAGAGAAGTGGGGATGTGCTAGAATGCAACTTCAACATTTAGTTTTCATGCTGTCCAATCTTTTCACTACTGGATGCACTGTAAGATGTAGTCTTCAACAGCATGTGTCCTCTAAAAACATGTGCCACTTCTATTAAGTGATGTACACTTTTGATTAAAATATGTAAATGCATCTTCCATTACACACACATAATGGTGGAACATTGGATAACATCAATGGTCAAATACAAGGATAGTTCATTCTCATAAAAAAAATTGTTGACCATGTCGTACACGCTAACCTATATTGTGTATATGTGCATGGTAAATTTTTTCATATGGTTTGATCTTACATCTCCATATTTAAATGACTAGAAACTTCCTAGTCATCCTTCTCTCCCTAAAAAATTTGAATGCCTGAATTGTAATTAATTTTGCTTGGATCTGATCATTTTTATGTTTTATGTTCTTGCAGTCAGACTGATAAGGCATACCTCTTAATTGATTTTTCAGACTACCTGCAGATAAATGTGTATGATATCTTTTGGGTTGTCTCAGTTTTATCACTTTTGGCAAATTTTCATAACTTGGATTATCAGTTTACAATCATGTGCCAGTTATGTGCTAGGTGCTGTATTTTTGCAGCTGTGCAAAACATTAAATCTGGCAGAACATCCATTTGTTCAGAAGTTAGTAGATCCAAGCCTTTTCATCCATCGTTTCACAGAGCGTAAGTGCATAATGTCCTTTTGCTGTTCAGTATTATGTTTTATCTTCATTCTTATATGCATTCTATTATTTTTCATCTATTAGTGCATCCTTGGAATCAAAGAATTTTGGATTTTTAAGTAAATATTGGTTAGTTATTTCAGAAATATTTTGTTTAACAGAGCATTGTGCTCATTTGCTTTGTTCCTGCACTGTTTTGGTAGTTGCCCAAAACATGTGTTAACGCTTCCGAAAAGAATTGTTTGATGCACAATGTCATTTGCAGTTTGCAGTGTGTATGATGGATATTATCTCAATGGCACATTTAGTGAGTTTAGTCTTGTGGACAAGTGAGCGATGCAGATGAGAGATTCTTTTGCTAGTTACATACTTACATGTCCACTAATGTTTGATATATTATTCAGCTCGTCCTTTCACCAGGCTATTCACTGGCTTATTTATCAGTAATGATGCAAGTTGTCTTTCATAGTAACCTTCTTTGATAACATTTAAAAGTTTTCACGTGGATGGCAATTTCCCATATACTACTTTCAAATGAGCTTTTGGTATGTCAGGTTTGGTTTCATATCATGTAATGTCCCAGTTTTCATTGTTATGCAACTACCTTTCTTCTGTTCCTCTGATGTTGGTAGTATCAGTGTCATACATGATATCAAAGAGAAAGGTTTGCAAAAAAATGTTTCACAAATTCGATGGCCAAGGAATTATTTGTTTTACATCCCATTTTATAAAAACTCCGCCTATATTTTATAGCCGGTCCCAAGCCCGGATAAAGGAGGAGGGTTGTGTTAGGCCCCGACAGCCAGCATAAAATCCTGTCGAATCTTATGAACATGGATCAACGAATAGCGGAATGGCGTCGTATGATCCATGTAGCCGACCCCACCTAGTGGGATAAGGCTTTGTTGTTGTTGTTGTTGTTGTTACCGCCGCTTGCTGCCGTGTGTTACAGTCGCCTGCCGCCGTGTTTTCCAGCCGTCTGTCACCGTGTTTTGCTGCCGCCTGCCGCTCTGCTCTGCTGCCGCCTGCCGCCTGCCATTTCTGCCGCCGTGAATCATCGGTGCACCCCTAGTCCCCTTCTCTCTCTCTCTCTCTCTCTCTCTCTCTCTCTCTCTCTCTCTCGCCGGTTGTTGCCGCCTGCCGCCTTGTGTTGATGCCTGCTGCCGTGTGTTGCAGCCGCCTGCGGCCATGTTTTCCAGCCGCCGTGTGTTGCAGCCGCCTGCCGCCATGTTTTCCAGCCGCCGTATGTTGCAGCCGCCTGCCACTCCCCGTCTCCTCCCTCCCTCAATCTCTCTCTCTCGCTGTCGTCACTTTTTCTCAGCGCCTCCCTGCCCACGAGCAGGGAGCGCCAAGGTCTCCCTGCTCTTGAGCAGGGAGCGCCAAGGTTTCCCTGCCCACGAGCAGGGAGCAGGGAGACCTCGGCGCTCCCTGCTCGTGAGCAGGGATACCTGCCGAGGGAGGTGCTGCTCGTGAGCAGGGAGTGCCGACTCGTCCAAGATGATGAGCATTATGATTCGGAATTAGGATTTAAAACTTAAATTAGGAATTAGGGTTATATAAGTGCATGCTTAGTTAGATTTTAATTACTGTATGCTTTGTTACTATTGTATGCATAGATAATAGATTTAGTATTACAGTCACAGATTTAGGTAAAGAAAAATGGCATCTGGTTAAAACTTATTCTAGTTTTGGTAATTTGGAATTGATCCTTTGACATGTTGCTTTATGTTTTGGTAACTTGATGAAATTATAATATTATATTCAATTTTGTGCTAATTAATATATTAAAAAAATAATTCGGTAGAATCGGTCGTGCCGTGTTATGTGTTCACGATTTACGTTTTTTCTCGGCCCTTCGCGTCGTGTCCGTTTTACGAGTTTGACAACATTGCTCATAACCATACAAAATCCGACTTCTGAGGAAATATACAGTAGCACCTTTACGTAAGTAGAATAAGTAAAGATATGTTGAAAAATCCCTCCACAAGTTGTCTATTTCACTACAACTTCTACGCGTGCCACATGTTCATTGAAATGCCTCTACCAGGGCTTCATGCTAGAAACCCATGCGTCATTATGGCAAATATACACTACGTAACATCTCTCACCACAAAAAATTGCTTGATTACGTTGAAACCAAATAGCTTGCGTGAGCACCAAAAATATCGCCAGCGGCATTCTCCACTTAGGCTGGCCTTGCCATCGAGAGCTTTGAGTGATTGCCAAAAATCCTCAAGCGTTGAAGTTGATACACTTGTGATACCCATCCTTCTCGATACCTCCTGAGCACTCGAAGAACAATTGTATGACGCCCTCATCTGCCACACTGCATAATACACAGGATACCTCGGACTTGGGTGCCCATCTTGACCCCTAGAGTCTAGTTAGAAGCTTGATGCGTGACATGAGCCAGGCAAAAAATTTGACTTTTAGTGGTACACTTGATCTCCAAATAAATCTGCAAACAGACCTGAATGTTTGATTTATGCCTGAGAATGCATGTCTCCTTATTATGATTGGTGAAATTTTATTCCTATGCTAATGAAATTTCCTTTTGTTATGATAGTTTTAATATGCTACCACGATTCTTGTTACTCCAGTTAATGGTTTAGTCCTTCTCATTAAACTAGTAGTTCGGGACTTTTTATTTCTGGTATATGGAAATGTGCTCTTATAACTATTCAACAGAAAAAAAAACTATTCAACAAGAAGATTTCTGTGAGATGTCGTCCTTTCTCCTCCAAAGAAAATCTGTTATGTCGAATTCAGTTGTCAAAAACTTTCTTACAATTCCATTTATCCTTCTTTAGACAAAAGAGGATTACTGCAGAACTTAGGCAGTCATCCATTTGTATTTGCGTATCCCATTGATCATTGAAGTGTGGAGTCTCCACTCCTCAATCATGTAGGCTTTTGAAAATTTGTCCTTTCAGTAACTGCTTCTGGAACTTTCACATTCTTGTCCAGGTTTAAATTCGTTTATAAATTGCTCAATGAGGAGCAATAATCTAATGCGTTGTTTTTGTGGTTATTCGGGTTGCATTTCATTTACTATTTCGGAATCAAGCTGTATTTTCAGTCCATAATCTCATGGTACTCCAGTTATCTTGCATTTGCTTATTTGTATAAATGTCAACCCATACTTTAATTGGTTTAGTGTTTTATCGCCATTGTTTACTCTTTTTTTAGGAGTTGTTTATTATTTGTTTATTTGATAGGTACCAAAATTTGTCTTTTTATGTTCAAAATTAGGACATAACTTGAAAGATTAAGGTAAAATAGCTGAAGAATAATTGTGCTAGGCATAATTCTCATACGAATATTGTGCATGTTGAAGATATCAGTCATGATGTTCCACGGAATCAAGGTCTTTTTTCAATCTTTTATAAGGGGGAGGATAAATCTTGAGGTCCATTGTCACCCAGATTTTATTAATTTAAACTCCTATATTAATCAGATTGGATATAGGGCTTTGGTGTACTTCTTGCGACTATGGTGTTTGATTGAATATATCATATGTCTAATTGTAGCACATATGCCTTAAGACTCAAAGAATGGTATAGCCCCCTTGAAAAGTGTGATAATATGGTCCTAGAGGGTTATGTTTTCACTCTAGCAAATATATATTGTTGAAGTTGTTTTAAATCTTGTCCACCTGCACATCATTCCAATATTAAATCCTCTGAATATGTTTCTATCTAATTGTTTCAAAATTATAGGCTCCCGCGTGTTACAATAGTTTTGAATTTCAAAATTAATTTCTGAAGTGACATCATAAAGTTCGAGTTGTTGAATTTTGTTCTTTGGGTTCCATTATGTGTGTGTATGGATTTGAGTCATTTGACGTTTAAGCTTCATTATCAATAGTTCGTTGTTCCTCCTGGTTCTTTTATTTTCATGAACAAAATGTGCATTCTTTTTTTTCCTTAATTTTCTATCCATTCTACAGTAATTTCCAGTTCTCGCTGAAGTGTTACCAAGTGATTTCACCTTCTAGGAGAATATGGTTAATGCAATAAAAGGTCTTTTCATTTCCTGGTATGGTTCCAGTAGAACCCTAAGATCGAATCCTTTCTTTATCCTCATTTTCATTTCTAATGTGTTTTTATGTTTGCATGTTCTCACAATTTATGCAATCTCAAGTGATGTTCCCATGGCGCAGTTCATCATAAATCTCAATGCTTCAAAGCCAGCGTCTCAAAAATTTATAATACATGTACTTGACAGTACGCACATGTTTGTGCAATCTTATGCAGCTTCAGAGATCCGGGAGGCTATTTCTGAATTCAGAAACCAGAACACTTATGAGAAGCCGGCCTAATGCTTTTGCTCAGGGTTCGGTTGCTAAAACTTTGTCCTGAATGTTATGAAATTAGTTTTGACCTGCTACTTTGCCACATTGAAGGATTTCGATGAAGGGATATGCAGCATTAGATATCTTCTTTTACTACTTTGTGAGCAATTTTTTAATCATGCGTGAAAGAGATTAAATTTGTGTTGTTCCTGCGACAATAAATGCTGGTTGACGGGCGTGCCATTTTCTCTAGTACGAAAGAGCTTAGGCCCGTATGTCCCGTGGCTAAGCTTATAAGCAATTTATAAGATGGTTTGAAAAAATCTCAATATTTGGTAACATATGGCTTATAAAATGATATCAAATTTGCTTATAAATAAAAAAATAAGTAGAAAGAGAGCTGTTTATTTTTTTAAAAAAATCAGTTAGTTGTATTATAATTAGCTAATTATTATTAATATAAGTAGTTTTATTCAAATATGTAATTATTTATTTTTAAAAATAAATTTTAGTCAATAAAATATTTATCAGTTATTTTATATGCTTGTTCGGTTACTCTTTTTTTCTTTATTTATTTCTAAAGAAAGTAGAAGGGCATTATTTTTTATTTCCTCTATTAAAGTTATTATTCAATTAAAAAATATTATTCAATTATGCTGTGCATCTTGTTTTTTCCCTCTTGAACTCTCAAATTCAAACAAAGCCTGAAGCACATATTAAGTCAAAATCGGAAAAGGCAAAAAATATTTCCACGCACGGAATCCATGTTAAGTTCATGATTAACTTTTTTCTCTTTGCTTCTCTTCTTGCCATCTGCCCACCATTGTGGCAATAAACACTTCTGATCTTCTCTTCAAATCATCACCGTCGTCGTCAGCATCTTGGCCACGCGACTCTCTGCTCTCCGCCGTAAACCCTCCCGATCGCATTTGCGAGTCACTTTCAGATCTCAGTTGCTCATCCTGATAATTGGCGCAATCACCACCATCACTATCTTCAACAAGGTCAAAATCATGATGCAACTCAGGTTCTGCAACCTCGTGCCCCGTCAAAATCATCTTCCAATCATGATTATCAACATCATCATTGAATGTGTTGCCCATGACTTGTTTCCTGCCTGTGCTGTGCATCCATGGTAGTAGGTGATTCTGATCATGACGGGCACTGGACCTGGAGGATGAAGTTGCGCTGCTCACGACAAAGATGGCAACAGCTAAGAGGTTCAACAATAGAAACACAGTGGTGGAATAGGAGCCAACTTGCTTGACCTGGGCGAGCAACTCGCCAACCTCGGGACAAGCTGTTGAAATCATGACGGTTGCATGCTTCGGGGGGTTTTTGCTATTAGCTGCTGAAATGGTTTTGTGCTGTGCTTTGTAGCAATCATCTATTTATGTTGTGTTTGTGTGTCTGGCTTACGGGAAGAGGAGGGTTTCCAAGAAAAATGTTGCAACCTTTGTGCACTCCACAGAGATGAGAGAGAAAAAAATGAAGATGCACTGTACATTCTCCGTGAAAAGGTAAAAAACTCGCAGCTTCGTAAGGAATTTTGGGGTAAATATGTAGGAAGCCTAAATGTTCCTTATTTTGTCTGAATGTTAGAAGATTTGCTTCCTGGAAACTTAGGTGGCAAGTACCTCGTATGGCATCAACTTATTGAAGTAATAGGAAATCTATTGGGAGGAATAGATGATCAAAATTATGAACCGAGTTTATTCATATGAGTATATGCTCGTTAACAAAATTCTTGCTAAAAACTTCATCCAACAGTAATAGAAGATTTGTTCCCTGAAATGATCCAGATTAATAAAAAAAAATCTCTTGACGATGATGGAAAAAGAAATAACATCGAAACATTATCCAAAAAATTGTGGTTTCATGGAGGCATTTATTGGGAAAGAACTCGAAGTCAATGGGCAACCAACTTATTTTTGCAGGCTGTTCCATATCTGACGAAACAACTAAAATATATGAAAATGTAAGACCAATAAAAAATTCGACATGGGCGCCAAAGAGATGCATTCAGATTGAGAAAGTAAAGAAAAATCACACAGCGAGAAACTTCACTAGCATTTACTGATTGACTTTAGGCATCACATGATTCAAAGAAGAAAAAATGCCTTACAACTTTTAAGCTGTAAGCTAATGCGACAAGTACAACAATGATAGACAAGAAACACGATTAGGGGAAAGCGGCTAACCGAAAGAAACCATGACCAGAACCAGTTAAACCAGCCATACGACGACAGTGTTACAGAATGGGAAGACTCTAGTCGATGTCGAGGCAGCTGAGAGCGAGAATAATAAAACATCTTCCCATAGTCAGCCTGAAGCCTCAATAAGAGACGTGGGCCATCCTGATTAATTCACCCTCCAGGCAGAGTTATGTTAATATCGGTGGTCGTCACTGTCGTCGAATTCCGCTGTTCAGGTATAGCCTGCAGGGGTGCAGCAGCCCAAGTTTCCACCCTGTAGGATGGTGCCGTTATGATGCCTGATTGTGGCAGTGAACTTTGCTGCACTTGCCCGTGGCCGTGTGGGTCTTCCATCTCTGTTCTAGCAAATTGAATCGAATGTGCAGGCTTCAAGAGTGATGTGACATCTAACTTTGCCTTCTTTGTCTTTTGCTCCATCTGGTAGCTTGGCAAAAAACTCCCTACCACAACCTGATAGGAAAAGGATGTCAATGCCAAGAACATATAGGTTCTCAATATTCACTTTCAAATAATAATCACTAGCCAAGACAGTATTACAAGAAGGAGGATCTGAAATGTATTGTGAGGAAATGATGTCATCTAATTCAACATTAGCAATATGTAAATGCTCTTTTCATTGAAATTGAGAAAGATTATTACATGCACAGGACTGGCAGCTACCAATAGACCAGCAACAGCTCCACCTAGAACT
The DNA here is from genome assembly GCA_030549335.1 of Pontederia crassipes. Lineage (NCBI taxonomy): Eukaryota > Viridiplantae > Streptophyta > Magnoliopsida > Commelinales > Pontederiaceae > Pontederia > Pontederia crassipes. The sequence goes on from JAUKPH010000017.1 coordinate 12,510,471, forward strand.
CGGCCATCTGGACTTGCCAACGAAACACTCATGCCACCAGAACGACTTCTGGTGCCCCCACTTTCAGTGGGCATAAATGAACCAGAGAGCGAAAGCAACTCAAATCGACCCTACAAACAGAATGCATGTCATGCCACTGTTGGAGGTGGGCAAAAGAATATTGAACACAAAAAATAATAGTATCCAAACATTTACATTTTCTATAATGGGTTAGGGACCCAAATCAGAGCATCAAAATAATATGAACCACTCAGAAGATCCTATGTAAGTAGCAATGATATAAAGAACAAGATTGCAGTGAGGTAACAGAGAGAATCCAAGAACCTTATTTCATGGCCTGTAGACTAACATCAACTGGTTGTCCGATACAAAAAGTGTAAAATGGTGAGAAAACTGGAAAACAAGTAGGGCATCTTTATATATGGTGATGGTGCCATAGATAGATTGCTTTGCATACATGATTAGCAATGAAATTTTGGGCTTCAGATTTCAATATATCAGCTACTCCAGTAATCTAGAAACGTGTTCAGTAACCATTTTCAAATATAATAAAGAACTTAGAGAACCTCATCCATGCATCTATTAATATCATATATAAAAAAGAAACTTGAGATTGTTTTGGACGAGAAACTTGAAAAATAATCTGCACATTTGGCAATAATCAGTAAGTTGACATGAAGCGAAAAACTCTAGAAGAATGAGCGAACCAATTAAAGATGTCATGCATGCATGTGTTTTGTTTCACATTTTTGGCATGGGAAGGGTGACAAAAGAAGTTGGATAATAAGGTGATGCCTCTTTAGGAGTTGCTTCAAAATAAAAGTTAATTTTGGGTTCTTGGTAGTTGGTACTTAAAAGCCAGTATTAGCTCATAAAGAATGACCCAAAAAAATTCAAAATTGAACCAAAAGAAAATACTCAGACCTATACTATCTTTCAAGTAATTTTCTATGGATCTCAGCTTTATAAGAGTTCGGATTTAGTGTCATACTTTCATCTGCTGGAGCAATAACTAAGATTAGCCTCCTTTCCTAAAGGACATGTTATAGAATTGTCACGTATTAGGAAAAATGGCATGCAAGTCAAAGACTTCAAACCAGAAGCTTTTACAAGTAAATAGACAACCACAAATTCTAGGGGTCATCCTTTTCCTTCTCGAAAAAAAATACATAAGCAAATAGACTCAGATCCTAAAACAGATATTTTTCACAAGTTCAATAATGATTGAGAAATGATGCCTCATTTACATCTTTTAGACCAGCACACTAGTTATTTCTGCACTTTTGAAATTGGCAATACAATATCTCCAGACCGCTACGACAATCATATTAAATAATTTATAATCAGTAAATCAAGTGTTGTAATGACAATAGCTTAATTTTCTCTGTTCTCGTCATGAGCACAAATATTACTTTATGGTTCACTTACACATTCAGGAACGTTTTTTTTAACTTTGCCAAATTATTCATGATTCACATGCATCCCACGTTATGCCAGTCAAAAAGAAATTGATTAATCATAAAAAGACATTAGAACATCATTTTTATATTACGAAATAATTAGAATGAATTAAGGAAAATCTAAATAATAATCAAAAGTCCATGATGACTCCTATAAATATCTGATCCCTTACCTTTTAAGTACATTGTGAAAGAAATTACAACATGGAAATATGTAATCAAAACTTTATCATCCACCATGATCGATAGATATCAGTTTATAAAGAAAAGGAAAAGAATTGCAGTATAAACAATGTGCAAAAAGTTGATCGAAAGTCAAAACTCTAAATGCTTGTGACTCAACAAACAAGAGTTAACTCCAAACCTCATAAGTCAGTGTGCCACCAGAAGAATCAAGTTGACGAAGGGTCACATTCGATATAATGCCATTAGCAGACAGGATGCAAATAGCGCTGGGGCCTTGTTGTGAAAAGGAGATGATCTTCATCGTAACATCCTGTTTAAAGAAGGATCAGCAGTATATAAAAAAATCTGTGATCAGATTTAAAGCTGGACAAGCAAAATTGGCAATCTATAACCGCAAACAAAGGGAATCTGCATTTTAATATTCGAAAGGATGACGAAAAATTCACAAACCCTCAACAACAGATAAGACTTCAAGAAAATATGATTTTATAACTACGAAAAAAGGATATTAAAAAAAATACTCTAAACAAGACAATAATACCAAGTTGTGTTATTTCAGCCTCAATTTTTATGTAAGGCAATAAATATGATTTTAACAAAGATAGTGATGCTAGAAATTATTTTTAATGTAAAAACAAATTGACAGATTATCTCATGAAAACTTAAATGAAATAGGAAATTGGATATCCGACTTGTTTTATTTCGTGTGAGATTTAAATGCTACCTCCCCACTCGCAACAGTAATGATATGAGGTGTGAAGTTTGCACCAGCTGCGCATGCCACCATTTCACCTGCAAAATATATCCAAAGGCATCACATATATATCGTTCCATGTTAATGACAAGATATGGTTGCAGAAAAAGGGTCGAGTAGTGATGTATTAAGTGAATCATCTAAAATTTTGGACAAAATTTGTTAACAAGCAGCTTACATCCAAGTTCACACTGATGGTGGTGATTTAATAGAATGAAGAGAATAAGTCAGGATAATTCTGATAAATTTGTCTATTCTTCATCTTAACACCAGTGGTCCCATGTTTGGCAGAGCAGTGCTAAGGCCACTCCTAAAGAACCTTGGGAACATCCAATTCTCAAGCCCACACAGTAGTTCAAGTGGACTTCCAATGTCCATGTCAACTCTCCCTCCCTACTTTTCCGCATCCTACTTCATACCATCTCATGTTGCATCAGATGTTCCCCCTGTAACCAGCATCAGAAGAAACCCCACTCTTTGCCTGATCAAAAAATTCAAGCACTCATCTCTCCACCACCTACAAGATGACAACAGTTGCCATCTCCGTAAGAATTGGGATCTCAATCTCGTGGTCCCATGAACACATCACCCCCTTCCAACTGACCTACTTCTACAGTCACAAGTAGAGAGCTACCACCAAACTAGAACTCAAAGCTGATGGTGAGCGAGCAACAACGAGACAGAAGCAGACAGATCGCATTCGGGAACAAGAAAACACCATTTTGGCCTCTACATCATCAATTCCAAATCGAACAAGCCCTAAAAAACTTCTAATCAAAACTAAGATAATGAAACGTTTTCAAAAGTTCGCATTTAAAGAATAAGGATTTGTAAAATTTAGAAACAGTAATTAAAGGGAAAAAGGAAATTATCTGGAGTTTTATGGGAAAATAGACAGCATTAAATAAGAAATGTTTTTTTTGAGGTGATTTCTTGATTGAAAAAATAACGATGAGAGAACAAGTTTTTATTACCTGAAGGCTCCAACTCGAAGTTATAGTTCGGTGACTTGCTGACCGAACCCAGTGGCCGCGCCCTACCCCGCTTCATCACCGCCCCCACCGCCGCCGCCGGCGTGTACTCCCCGCCCACCAACGGCGCCGACGCCGAGATCGGCATCGGGTTCAGCGGCTGCACCGGCCTCCCGTCGGGCCCGTACTTCCTCGGCCTCCCTCGCTTCTTCTTGACCACCTCAGCCGACCCGGCTGACGCCGGCGCTGGCCCCCCAATCGCCAGCATCCCCGATGGCGGCGCAGCAATCACAGGGACCGCCGCTGCCGGCGCTGTCGGAGCCGCCACCACCCCTCCTCCACCTTCGCCGTGGCTAGAGTTCTCTGTCCTCTCCACTCCCGCAGCTGACGCCGCCGCCGTTGGAAGCTGAAAGCTCCCACCTACATCCGCCATCTTCGTCTCTAACACCACCAGAGAAGGTACGCTGTCTCCTCCCCTCCCCCTCCGCGCATAGAGTGAAGCAAAGCGCCCCAAGCTTAAACCCTAGAAGCGCTAAACCGCACCGGCCCAAGTCGAGCTCCGGGAGCACCGATCAAGGCTCCTAAGGTAACCTCGAGCTGCTGCCGCCGTTAGAGCACGGAGAAGTGGAGCTACAAGCGTCCATGGAAAATCCCGAATTAAAGAAAATAAGAAAATAGTGGGAAACTAATAAAAACCGCCAAAATATTTTTTTCCTCTTTTATTGCGTCCGCTTTTTTTCTCGCCGGAAACCGGCTAAAAAAATACCAGAGACGCCGGAGGAGATGAAGGCGACGGAGAACAAAGTGGCGAAGTAGATGAGAAAATTTATTGGAAATTTCTTAAAGAGAGAGAGAGATCCAGAAAAAAAAAGATAATTAATTTGAGATAAAGTAACAGAAAAAAAGGCATTAAAAAATTATGTAGAAAACTGGGAAAAGACGTTAAATAATAATTGCGTAATAAATTATTCATTCGGCCACGGAAATCGAAATATGCTGGCTGTTACTTTCAATAATATATTTTTTTATTTATATCTTTTAAATAAATATTATTTGTTCTCCCGTCCATTACGAGGAAAAGGCTCGTAACATGGGCGAGGCGGGAAGGGGCGAAATTATTGGGGGCTAATTTTATTGTTTTAAATTAATAGTTATTTTTTTTAATTTAGTTAACAATTTTTTATAATTGGGGAGTTCACCTGCTCCCTCCTCTTGTCGTCGTCTTTTATTTTGACCCATTAACGAGAATAAATAAAATAAAATACAAAATTTAAGGCCCTTGTGATGGGAAGGAATAACGAGAATGCCACTGTGCATTCCCCTTTTCGGCTTTTTTCGCGGTACCACGGAAACTTCGTTTACGTGCGGTGCTGCGCGCTGTTTTGTGCCAGTTTCTGGTCACCTCCCGGTGCACGGACTCCGAGGACACCTTTGACCGTTGACGACGCGGCCCCACCGTTTCCGCGAGTCAAAAGGCCGTGCGCGAGTTGAACCGGTTCCCGGTTCGGACCGGTACCTGTTTTTCTAAGTTTTTCTCTTTTTTTTTATAAAAATGATGAATATGACAGTGTTGTCGGGGCCGGGCCGGACCGGTCCGACCGCTAACCGGTCACTAATTCGGCCCATTTGGAGTTTCAAAATCTAACCTCCATTTGGACTGGATTGAACCGAATCAAACCGGACAAAAATTAATCAAAATCAGTTAAAATCATATTGAACCGGATTTTTTTATCAATAAAAAAAATTTATTTTTTTATTATGAGATGATTTGATAAGAATTATTACTATAAATTTGAAAAATATCAAAAATGAACTTTCTTCATAAACATTCATATTGGCTCATTAGTCTCCTCCTTCATTTATAGATGTAAATTGACTCTCACTTTGCAATTATTAGCAATGTGAGACTATTTTTGTGCACTCACTTGTTCTTTCTCTCTTCATTTAATTTTAAATTTATTAAATTTTGAGCTTTAATTCATGATCTTATTTTATTTTTTAATATCATCAATGTATATTATAATATAAATTAATTATATATTTATTATATTAATATAATATTTATCATATTAGATAAATTAATTATGAACAAATAGTGCACACTTCTTTCTTATATGTATAATACACAATAATGCTATAATATACTTAGTATAGTATAATACATTTTGATATCATATATATACTTATATAATTGAAATATCATAGCTTAATTTACTATTATCATATTAAATATAATATTTTATTACTATCCGGTCCGACCGATCGGTCCAATCGGTCCGACCGATTCGACTTGAAATAGACATTTTTTCGGATCGTCATCCGGTCCGGTCCTAACAACATTCAATATGATTTTGTTTCTCTTTTAATATATATTTTAAAAAAAAATGTTTAATGATTTCATCTAAAATTGGACATGTCCAAGTAGTGGATTGGTAGGCGCCATAGTCAACACACAACAAAGGTTATTTGACTTTTTTTTAATCAATTAAAATGTGGATTTGATCATGATGGTGGTCCTATTAAGTTTTTGTTGTTTTGAATTATTCATGTGATGACATAAATTCTAATCCTTATGCATTTCTTTTATTGTAAACGGTAATATGTTAACGTATATTATGAAGTAAATGGGTGATGCGTGCATGAACAAAAAAAATTTGAATAATAAAAGTGATGTGATATTAAATAGAGCATTTTTATGTATGTCATTCAAAGTATAGTTATATTTTTCTTTAATAAAATAATAGTAAAAAATTCTTGGCTGATCATTTTTCATTTTATTATGTCATGTCATCTCAAATTTTTTAATACCACGATCTGTATGTATTCTTATGGACCCTAGGATTAAAAAAATTAAGTATTAGATTATTACAATATTCTGGCAATATATTCAAAAGTCACTTATTAGAATAAATCAAAGCTCATTTTTCCAAAGGTACCATCACTGTCACTTAAAAAATACTAATGAGTGTTTAAATTGTTGACATTTTTACCATGAAGTAAAATGAAGTGACAATAATATTTTTTTAGAGTGACAATAGTGATGTCCTTTTCTAAAAGATAAAGAACTAGTAGAAAAATGACAAACCACCTTTAGCTTTCCAGAAAGAATATTATTATTTCCAATTATATCCTTATATTTTTAATCACATATTAATATTGTTTTTATTTATTCATTATACTAAATAACAACCATTTAGTTAAATATTTAGCTACAAAATATTATATTTTAAAATTTTACTCATTTAATTCAAATACGAATTAAAATGAACATATCAAAACTTTCTTATCCTCAAGAATGGCATTCTAAGTTTTATTCCATTTAGATTTATTCTCTAAGGAATCTTATGATAAAGTATTGGTTAAAAAATGATGACTATACATCAATGTTATTAAAATCGAAGCGGACTGATCGGTTTAATCATTCAGTTTGGTTTCATATGAAATCGATTTTTGATGTTGAACTAAAAAAATCTTATTGAACATGTCAAATTGAACCGTTAATTTGAAAACAAAAAAAAGAAAATAGGGAAATTAAAAAAAAAGGAATACAAGGAAGGTTAAAGAGGAGGAAAATGATAGGTATAAAATTAAATAGAAATTGAAATAAGATGAGGTAAGTATTTAAAATTGAATAATGTTAAAATGAAAATTTATCAAAAGGTCATAAATAAAGAAAAAAAAGGAAAGTGTCAAAGAAAAAATAAATAAGAATAATTTACGATAAAAATTATTAATATAGCATCTATCATCATTAAACAATATATACTAAATCAATAATAATCTATTTATACTTATAAGTTAACCATTATTATTTATCATCATTAAAAGTTTTAATAAATAAAATTACATCATATTAATTCACTACAAGAAAATTATCATTTTTCGACAGGCAATTTCCGACGGTTTGAAATCCGACGCAATTTGCGACAAATTTTGCGACGGTTCAATTTCCGACGGATTTTCCGACGGTTACGACCGTCGAAAATGAAAATAATAAATTATATAATTTGTTATATTATTATTTTATTTTTTGACACTTAGGAACGTCGATATTTCCGACGGATATCCATCCGTCGCAATTTGCGACGGATTTTTCGACGGTTCTGACCGTCGGAAAGGAAAATAATAAATTATATAATTTCTTATATTATTATTTTATTTTTCAACGGTTAGGAACGTCGATATCTCCGACGGATACCCATCCGTCGCAATTTATGACGGATTTTTCGACGGTTACGACCGTCGTAAAGTAAAATAATAAATTATATAATTTGTTATATTATTATTTTATTTTTTGATGATTAAGAACGTCGATATTTCCGACGGTTACGACCGTCGTAAAGTAAAATAATAAATTATATAATTTATTATATTATTATTTTATTTTTCGACGATTAGGAACGTCGATTTTTCGACGGTTACCTATCCGTCGTAATTTACGACGGATTTTCCGACGGTTACGACCGTCGAAAAGTAAAATAATAAATTTTATAATTTATTATTTTATTATTTTATTTTTTGACGGTTAGGAACGTCGATATTTCCGACGGATACCATCCGTCGCCAAATCCGTCGCAATTTCTAACGGTCGTAACCGTCGGTAAATGTATAATAATATCATATAGGAGTATTTTATTAATATAACTAGCGACGGCCCAAGCCGTCGCAATTACCGACGATTTCGACTGTCGATAATGAACCGTCGGTAAAATAAAAAATAAATATTATATATAACTAAATATATTTTCGACGGTCATAATCGTCGGTAATTTTAAAAATAATTAATATTTACGTTTTCGACGGCCGGAACCGTCGGTAATTAAAATTTTGTTATCCCACTTTTTCTTTTTTCCTTTTCCCGCTTTCTCTTTCCCCTTATATATAATTCCTCTTTTCCTCCTCTCTCTCTCCCTCCTCTCCTCTCTCTCTCTCCCTCTCCCTCTCCCGGCCCGCACCGCACCGGACGCCGGCGATCCTCTCCCGCACCGGATGCCGGTGACCCTCTCCCGCACCGCACTGGACGCCGACGTCTCTCTCTCTTTCTCTCTCCGGCCGGAGGCCGCTGGTGGACGGATCAGGCCCCAACGGCCGGATCCGACCCCCAGCGGTCGAATCCGACTGCCTACAGCCGGATCCGACCCCCAGCGGCCGGATCCGACCCTCAGCGGCCGGATCCGGCCCATCTTGCCGCGAGCGGCCGGATTTGGCCGGCCGCTAATTTTTTTAAAATTTTAAAAATTCTTTGCGACGGTTGCGACCGCCGAAAGATCGACGGTTGCGACGGCTGTCGAAAGTTTTTACAGTTGCGACCGTAAAAAACTTTCGACGGTTCAAACCGTCGACCTTTTCTGGCGGTTGCAACCGCCGAAAACTTTCGCCGGTTCGAACCGCCAGCGTTTTTCGACGGTTGCAACCGTCGAAAACTTTCAGATGGTTCGAACCGTCGTTCTTTTCCGGCGGTTGCAACCATCGGAAACTTTATCGACGGTTCTGACCGTCGATTTTTTCGACGGATTTTTTCGACCGTCGCAAATCGTTTGCGACGAGCGTTTTTCCGACAGATCGATTCGATTGAAAAACCGTCAGTAATTGCGTTACCGACGGAACATTTTTCTAGTAGTGATTGTTAATCTTATTAATAGGTTATTAGTATAATATTCATATATTATATCATATAACTTATATTATATTTTTATAATTATTATAAATAATATTTTAATAAACTTCGATTCAATTCAGTCAAACTTGATTGAACCGATCCAACCATGACTCCATGATGAATTCGGTCTAGTTCCGGATCCGATTATGAAAACATTGATTTACATTTATCCATTTAACTAAAAAAGGATATGAGAACCACCTGAATTGTTGAACTTATACTATATTGATCATTATATAAACATTCATATTTATTATCGTAATGAAACGCACTAGTTCCTTTTAATGGTTTTTTTTATGATGAACATGGTTTTTTCCTCATTGAATGTCAATTATCATCTAAAATTGGATGTTTACAACATGAATATTTTGGCTACATAAATGTCATATTTAAGATTTTATTCTCTTTAATTCAAACACGAGCTAAAATAGAAAAATATCTATTTTCACTATACCCAAAAATATGATATTTTAATATTTTATTCTATTTAAGATTATTCTCCAACCAAACACTAGTTACTATTGAATTATACTAAAGTATTGGTTACAAATATGGTGTGCATCAACAATTTATCCATTTAACTAAAAAAAGGATATATGTATCGCCTGAATTGTTGAACTATACCAAATTAACCATTATATAAAAAAACATATTTACTATCTTAACTAAACGTACTAGTATTCGTTTTACATTTTTTAATATTAAGCATAAAAATTGCGTACGATGGGAACTAATAATTTTATAGTAATGCAAATTATCTAACTATTACAAGTTTGCAAAGTGAGTGTAGGAAACATAAAACTAGTTCCCAACTCATCCTATTGGAAAAAAAAAATCTTATCTTCTTGATCATCTATAAGTACTTCCATTTGGTATTGCATCGGAGAAATAAATCTTACAGTGAGTTTGGGCTCATATATATATATATATATATATATATATATATATATATATATAGAGAGAGAGAGAGAGAGAGAGAGAGAGAGAGAGAGAGAGAGAGAGAGATCTAGTAGTGTTTGAAAATATGTGGAACTATCTATCTGTCACATATATATTTTCTTATGAAAAAAAAGAATAATATTATAAGTACACTTCTATAATATATAATAAATATCTGGATCAATTTATATATAGAAAAGGAAGATGGAGATGTTTTTTTCATTCATTATTTTGTATCATCACATTTGATTCGATGGTTTAAATTGGTCTATCTTATTGGTAAACGTCGATGTATATGTGGTCTACTACTAGTTTGATGGCATTAAGTAATACGTAATAATTGAAATTATGACATTAAATTAACTCAATGACTATGATCATGACTTAAAATATTGATTAACTTAAAAGTATGAGCTACTTTACGAGTATCTCGAGTCAAATACAAATAATGATGTACATGCATATGATATCATAGTATATAATACCGAACCACTTTCCATTGCTAAAATAATTGCATTCATTTTATCACCGGAGGAAATGAAAAACATTTATTTATTTATACTCATAAATTAGGAGAATAAAGAATTAATGTGTTTGGGATATGGACGTAGAGCCATGTGAGTTACAACTGGCCTGATTAATTTACGTTATTTAACAAAAATCAACATCGAACAAATAATTAATGCTTTTAGTGGTACAATTTTGAATACTAAAGTATTGCCGTTATGGGGCCTCAATTTGAATTAATTAGTTTATTTCCCATCTCCTATCTCGATCGGTGCTATTATAAGATTCCATTTAGATAAATAAATCATATCGCCCAAATTTTGTTTAGTGTCCAACTTAAGAAGATTTTTGTACTGATTTGTTTTTTTATGATACAATTTATCATCTACGAATATAGAAGAATAAATGTAGGGTTGAGAGTGGTTCTAGTCTGGTCGTTTTTCGGTCCAAAAAATTTATTCATTATTTTTTAAATTATAAAAATCATCTTAAAATTATTTTAAAAAAATGACAATTTTTTCGTGTAATTTTTTATACTCATATTTCAATAAATAATATTTTCAAAAGATATATAATAAAATATATTAATATTAATTTACTTAATTTTATAACTAAATATAGTATATAGTATTAGAACTATTAAATTAGAGTTTCAATAGGAATATATTAAGCTGTATAAAAAAATTATTACACCATTAACAAAATAATTGATTATATCTAAATTAATTATATAAATAAAAATTAATAAATAAAAATAGACTTCACGGATCCTGTGATTTTCTTTAGAGTGAGGTCCTAGTTTAAGCGGATCAATTTTACTTTATTTAAAAATTATCTTAAATCATATTTAATTATCTAATTTTTAGTTTTTTCAGGTCAGTCTAATTTTTTTTACACCCTTAAATTATTTCGTTTTGATTATAATATAATATAATATAATCAGTACTATTATCCCTTTAAAAACTAGTTACATATTGCTCAAAAGTTAAAAATTAAATGACCATTTTGGCAACTACTCGTTAGACACAGATCTGTCACACGCAGCTAGGGACAGGTAGGGTGTAATAATAGCATTTGACCTCACTTTATACGTCCGGAAAAGAGATGCCACATAAAGAACATGAAGGTGGATCAGTTTTGTTGGCAACTTAATTAATCCAATACTTTCAGCACTTCATCAACTTTTCAATAGATGAACGAATTTTAACGTTTCCATTCCAGGATTTTTTTACAGAATTGTGTAAATACAACAACAACAGCAAAACCTTATCCCACTAGGTGAGGTCGACTACATGGATCATACGACGTCATTTCGCTCTCTTATCACTGTACCCGATCTGTACAGCGCGTTACTTACGGGTAACGACCTAGCATTAACACAATATATTCGTTGATCCATGTTCATAAGATTCGACAGGATTTTATGCTGACTATCGGGGCCTAACACAACCCTCCTTTTTTATTCGGGCTTAAGACCGTCTATAAAATATAAGCGGAGTTAATTGTGTAAATACATACTCATTAATATAATAACGCTGATATTTAATATAAATAATAATACAATTTAATGAGCTTGTCAAGCATTTTCTATGTCATCAAGCAATTTTACACATTTTTTTTATTTTTTTCAATAAATTTTTTTATTGATAATTTAGAAGATCATTGTTCATAATAAAAGCGTAATTCAAATCATCAACAATAATTATATTTATTATTTTAAAATTTTTACAAACACGTTATTTTTAGAGAAATAAAAGTATGGGTAAAGCTGTTGACACGCCTGACATGGACACTTATTTTTCTACTAAGAATAAAAGTTATAACATTTTTTTTTATCATCCTCATCCGTGTATCACACTTTTTTTTTTCTGGGATTGCCAGCGAAGTTTGAATCTATGATTGAAATTGGATTGGAATTGGGTTGGGATTATAAAAATTTAAAATTTATGAATTATGTCCGGGACTTCGTTATATAATATGATATGTAAAATAACATAATTTATGTCTATATTGTTTAAATATTGGATATATCACAATATATTTTAAACATATAAATTATTACATTATTATATATCATTATGTTATCTTTTATTATATGACAATATTAGAGATGTTCTATAATTATCCAATTAATATTAAATTGGGACAAGCGGGATATTTTCTTTTTGGTACCATCTGGGTTCTCGGGTTGAGATTGGTAAAGCCTCTAGTTACTTTTTAGATCAAGTGCATAGCCTTCACCTTCAGTCGATTTTTTTTTAAACACAGAATTTCTTATTAGTTGTTCACCGGTTGTCTCGAGTTGAAACCGGTTCGATCTAAACAAATTCCGATACTACCTGTTAAAATTTATTTAACAAGTTAATCAATATTAATTGGCTTAAATGGTAGCTAAGTCTTGGAGCTAAAAATTTATTTTGAAATCATCGATCAATGAATAAATTGTTTTTACTTTATCTTTCAACTTTGGAGGCCTCCCTTCGAGTATGCCCCCCCAAAAAAAAACGAACTTAACAAGTTTTAACCAACCCTTGGTAGTTGACAACCATCAGCTACGTGAGCAACACAGTACTTTCCTAGCCAAGTTGGCATATGGATAAAAATTAGTAATTCCAAATTTAATTTTTAAAGCTGATCAATTTAATAAAAGAAATCGCTCCAATTCAAAGAACAAATGAAAGACAAAAAAAAAACGGTCCACTTCGTCAAAAGTTTTTTTTTTCTTTTTTGGTTCATGCATGTTATTGATGTGCCTAGACTCATTCGAATGGAGAAGTTTTTTTCCAATCTCCGGGTGTATTTGTATTTGACATCTTGGCTTCCTAATGGAAAAGGAACAGTGGGTGCATGATCCGCCTGGCTTATCTGCTGTTTTCTTGTGAATGCAGGTTGAAGAGCCCATGAGATTAAGAAATGGGATCTTGACTTGAAAGCACATGCTGAAAATTGATTTTTATATATCATTTTCACCGAAAAATAATTGTGGTATTTCCTTCTCTTTGCATAACACATTCCAAAGTTTTGTTTGGCTGAACGATAATTACATTATTATCTTCTTCTTTTTTTTTTGTTCCTAGCAGTTCTTCCCCTAATTAATTTATATCTCTGAACTGTACTGCCCCAAAAAACTTCATTAAGCGGAAACAAACAAAGCTTACCAACTCAGCCAAGTCATTTCACTCTTTAATTTAATGGAGAAATATGAATGAGTAGATTAACTAATGTACTTATCAGTTAACGTTATTTATTTATAACTGTTGGGATCTCATGCCAAAGCTAGTAAATTCTGCTCTTCACCCCGATTTCAAATTAGTCATTACCGAGGTTTCTTGTGGGTATAAAAAAAATTGCATTGTCTATTACAATAATGAATTTATTTTAAGCGTTGTATGAGATGTAACATTTAGCATTTACCAAATTAACAAAAAAACAATTATGACAATTAATATTCACCTAGTTTTCTCGTTAACAATTAATATGATTAAAACTTAAAACAACTTTTTATAATATTCGAGTAGTGTTTCCTTAACAATTATGACAACTAATAGTATCTGCTTATTTAATAGGTGATAATCTATTTTATTTAGTTAAAATTGGTAGGCACTAACTGACTCCGAAAGGCGAAGGGATCCTGCTACAATTATAACATTAGGCATCCTGGTTCATGTCATTACCTACCTTCACATTTCTCAGAATTTATTGACATTAAATTTGCATACTGCACTCAGATAAATAACACTATGATTATCACTATGAATCAACTATTACATAATTAACAAATGGGGTTCTTGATACATAGTAAATATACACAAACATAAGCCGAAATTCAGACTTCGGCGTGGAAGATTAACGCATGTGGCGATCAGAAACATAACCCAGGAAGGTCATAGTTTCTGGAGCTCGGAAATGGCATGAGTTGCCTTCGCTGCGTTATATATTTCACCACTTACATTTACAGTTGGGCAGAGGTCTTGAAGCTTGGCCGACGCCCTCATTACTTGGAGGTAAACAAACAATTGATGTTGTTCCTTGCTTAGATCCATATTACCGCCTGCGTATGTAGTTGATTCAAGATCTTGAGGCCGGTTTTCTGAACCCTTACGATAAGTGAGGATTGATAGCCAATCGAATCCAACATGCAAGAGAATCACACCGGAATTATAACTCTATGCGCAACCTCCTCAGTTCTGATTGAAACGTAGGACTCGAAATCAGCGTCCGATGAGCCAACATTCTTATATCCTCACGAGAACAGTCACGTGAAATGCGAACTAATTCCCACAAGGCTCCCTCACTAACCATATCCTTCACGTTCACCTCTGTTGAAACAGATAAAAAGTTATTCTGTGACAAAAGAGTAAATCGTATAAGCATGTCACTTGTATGAAAAATGTAAAAGTTACCATGTTGAGCCAAGTGGCATAGAGCAAGCTCAATGTGCCGCCTGATTGGTGAAGCTTCATTATTGGAATTTTTGACGATCCATGGCAGGGCACCATCTTCAATTAATAGAGATCTTGTAAACTTATTTCCTGTGCTTATGAAAAACAACAGCATATAAATGTTTTATCTTTCTTTTTTTTTTTTTTCAGAGAGAACGAATGTAGGAATCACAAGCTTCAATAATGTGTGCCAAGATCATGAAGTATCTATGCTAAGCGTAAATTTTTTTTGAAAGGGTATGCTAAGCGTAAATGAAGCATAAAAAAATGAATAGCTTTTCTGCTTTCTCCTCTAAGCTATCAAAGTGTCCATTTACCACTTTACAACATCTCAACTTTCCACATCACCCAACCATAAAATTTCCTGTTAATCATTCTTTTCTCACGAACTTTATTGCCATCATTAGACCGGTCATATTAGCCAGCTTGGAATGCAGGGTCATATGGACAGCCAGATTGGTGTTGAAACTGTCCTATTATCAGGATACCACCACTAAACATGTGGTGCTGGTCCAATGGATGAGGTATGACCCATTTATCTGACAAATATTTTGCTTCTTGTTCTGTGTTTATTTTTAGATGAGGTGATCCAAACCATGTAGGACCTTAATGGAGAACCTGACGGCCTCTCAAACTTTTTCTACAAAAAGTTTATCAACCAAACTCAGGGTCAATTGGGCCCAGCGCACGACTAGCAGATTCAGTGATTGTCTTATCCATGGGAACTCTGACATGGCCACTCCGCCTCCAAGGGCTGAAGATGCAGATCACGAAGTTTTCTTGACTGTCCCACTCATACCTGGGAGATGAACAGTCAGATGGGATTAGAAGTAGAAACGAGGATGAGCAGGACCCACATCATATGGACACAACAGACATTCCTTCATCACGTGCTGGGTCTGGTATTATTCTTCACAGAATTAGGATGTTTCCACACTGGTAGCACAGGCTTGCAGGGTCAGAAGTAAGCCAAACAGCAACCCGACAACGACGCATGCGCAGAATACTGCAGTGGGGAAGCAGATTCTTAACCCATGAACATTCTATCATGGAATGCCCACGGCTTGGGGGACATGTCCAGCGTTGGAGGGCAGATGTGGCCCTCTTTCAGGAATCCAAACTCAAATCACCTGAGAGCAGATTGGCAGTTCTTACATATCTGGTGTCCTGGTCTTGAACTCTAACGACCACTCTGGCAGCTGCCTTGGGCTGGAAAGATCTTCTGGATAATCATCTGAGACAACATTCAGTTGACTGCTTTGCTGAGGAGGAAATGTGATAACCTCGTGCTTCTGATCTCATGTGTCAACGGCCCAAAAAATGGTGGAGGTCTGTTTAACATTATGGGAGGAACTGGGGCATGCGAGGACTACTCTGGCTGCAGATGCGTGGATTTGGGGAGGCGATTTTAATGTCACTCTCAGCATTGAGGATCGTTCAGGAGATTACACTGGCCATGATACCAGCTCGGCTGAGTTCCGTGATTTTGTCACCCAGCTCAAAACTGTAGATACACTTAGGTATGGTGCTGCTGGGGTTATGTCACGGCTTGACAAATTCCTGGCCTCCATAGAAACTGCTGAAAATTTTCAACTCACGAAGGTATTGGCACTCAAACCACCCTTTCTCTGGCCACATGCTGATACTCTGGAAATCAATGGAGACCAGGTCTGGTGGAACATATTTCAAGTTTGAGAGCGCCTGGCTGTTGGAACTGGGTTTTCGTCAGGTGGTGCAATCGTGGTGGCAATCTTATCCAGCTGTCGAGTTCGCCTCTGGACAGGTTTTGAGCAGCTCAACCGCTTCTTCATCTTCCTCATCCCAAAAATTTCTGGAGCTGCCTGCATTGAGGAATTCCGGCCCATCGCCCTTTCCAATGGCACCTACTTCATCGGCGCGAGGGTGCTGGCCAACAGACTGCAGTCTCTGCTTCCTAACCTCATTCATTCTATTCAATCTGCCTTTGTGGCAGGCAGGTTCATTTCGGAGGGGTACGTCGCAGCTTCGGAAATTCTCTCCCTCTGGCATCATTCAAGGACGACTGGTTTCTTACAGAAAATCGACTTCGCAAAGGTGTATGATTCCATTTCCTGGCGTTCTTATGGTGCTCCCTTAGGCGGAACGGTTTTCCTGAGTCGTGGATCTCATGGATGCAAAGATGCATTACGACAGCCTCTTTCTCTGTCCTCATCAACGGGCAACCGACAGGAAGCTGGGCGCAGCGACAGCGGGGCGTTAGGTAGGGCTGCCCTCTTGCGCCAATGCTTTCGCACTGGCCGTGGATGCTATGGCCTGCATGACCTCCGCTTGCAGATCTGGCATTCTCTCAGGTTTCAGTGCCTCGGTCAACTCCAACACGGTCGTGCCCATATTGCAGTCCATGGATGATACCTTCTTTTTCATTGAGGGCTCAGTTCACGCTGCACAGTCAGTCAGCCTTGTGGAGATTTTCTGCGATGTCTCTGGCCTCAGCATTAGCTTGGGCTTTGGGATGGATTTGATAGTCAGTCACCAATTGGTACGCTACCTTTGTATTATCTTGGGCTGCCTATCTCGGGACAGCACCAGTATTAAGACAAGTGGAGCAACATCTGGCCGGATGGAGTTCTAGGTTGTTATCCTGCGGGGGCAGGCTCATTCTGCTATGCCATGTGCTGTCTGCTCTCCCAACCTACTTTATGTCAGTCTTGAGAATTCCAAAACAGGTGGAGATACAAATTGATTCTTTGAGAATATGTTTCCTGTGGCAGTTTGGATCTCCTTTCTCGCGGCACATACACCTGGTTTCCTTGCAGCTTGTGTGCCGGCCAACTGCTGAAGGGGTTATCCAAATCATAGGACCCTCACTGGGGATCTGTGAAATTTTCAACATCTGCTATGGCCGCAATCTAAATTGGGACTCAAGAATAACATTGGTTAGAGGTGTTTCCTCTTTTCGGTGAGGTATTACTGAGATCATGCCGCTGGTCAAGCATTTTTTTCTCCCCATCTCTTGGATCTGGCTCCATCTTCTACTTCTGGAAGGACAATTGTTCAGGCTCCCTGCACATCAGGTTTTTCCTCACCTATTCCAGCTGGCCGCAAACAAGCAAACGATGGTGACAGTGCTGGGCACCCTTGGAAAATAACGGGCAGGGGATGTAGTCGCAAACATTTTGCTACACCTCTCAGATCAAAGGTTTGATGAGTTATTACGGTTGCTAAGAGGGATACCCCTCTCCCCAAAGGAAGATACGAGTGATGGCAGGCATTGGCAGAATGGAAATTTTTCGGTTCGCAAGGCATACACCCTGCTCCTCACTGAAGATATCAACCAAAGTGATGAGGACCTGACGGTTTGCTGATGTGGCGAATTAAGGCTTCCCTCAAGATCAAAATCTTTTCCTGGCTGCCGCAGCGACGACATCTTTTAACAAAAACATACAGGTCTCGGTGGCTCAGTGATACTGATACTGTATATCCTTTGCGGAGAAGCTGATGAAGATACTGCCCACCCCTTTTTTGGCGGCTGCATGGCACGCCAAGTCTGGGCGACGGCAGACATCAACTGGATTGACACTTCATCGGAAGGAGTTTTCTGGTGAACTTTCTGTAACAGCAACAGACGGCTGCATGGTTGCATTTATAGATCCAGGAGACAAAGGGCCCTTCCCATGGCATACATCTGGGTTATCTGACTACAGAGAAATGAAACCCTATTTCATGGGGGGCATGCTTACACTGAGAATAATATCAGGAACCATGCAAGGGACATTTTTGGGGAGTGGAAAATGTGTTTATTGTGTGGGTTGTCATTTCTATTTGCATGGTCTTTCTGGTGCTGGGTTTTACCAGACTTGTTCCTATTAGTTCTCTGTAATATTTCTTAAAATTAATGAA
Organism: Pontederia crassipes; assembly: GCA_030549335.1. NCBI lineage: Eukaryota > Viridiplantae > Streptophyta > Magnoliopsida > Commelinales > Pontederiaceae > Pontederia > Pontederia crassipes. The sequence goes on from JAUKPH010000017.1 coordinate 12,529,268, forward strand.
ACCCTGGATGACTACCACCTTGCTGGTCGTCCATTATCATTTCAAGAAAAAAAAAAGTGATACCATTTCCTTCCAGATCATTAAGTCATGGAGGCAGACAAGATGCAAAGGTTTTTCTGGGAAAGTAGATTTCTCAAATGTTTGAGTTAGCCATATAGACATTTCATGTGGCATTCTTATGCAAGCACGAGGCTTCCCCTCACTTGAATATCATGGATGAAGTGTTGCATTGGCCTCAATTTTATTCTCAGTCCTGGCCAATGGGAGACCAAATGAGGATAGGTCTAGCCCCAATGTGGAGTCCAACAGGGCTGCCCCTAGCACCAATGTTTTCGTCTCAGTGGTCAATGCTTACCGAGTGCACCTTCTCAACCTTTGGGGCAGGCATAGTGATGGTTTATCTCGTCTCAATGATAGAGGCAAGTTAGTGCCCTCCTACAATATGCAGCATGCCACTTTTTACATTGAAGGCTCTGAGGTGGAAGCCCAACAAATAAACATCCTAGTGGAGCTCGTAGTCTCGAGTATGCGAATAAACTTTGTTAAGTACTTCATCTCCTTTGACATGGTAGAGGAAATGCAACTTGTTGTGCAGCAAAGTTACCCATGCCAGTTCATTTCCTACCAAACAAGCTTGAGGTTACCACTGGCATATCAGCACATTAACTCGTGTCGATGAACTCAATTGGTGAGCGTGTTGAACACGTCACAAAGTTGGTGCTCCATATTCATGAGGTCATATGGTTCCGTTGATATCAGTATTCTCACCTCGGCTTTCCTGCATGCTTCCTTCAGTTTTGGGGTTGCATTCCCTTTTCAAAGGTATTAGTCGGCAGAAGGGGAATGCATGAATATGCATTACCAAGGTTAGTGGCACTTTCAATGAAGCCATCAATAATGATGTTGGACTTATGAACGCCTTCAGGTAGATCTGCAGCAGAATCCTGCACCTTCCAGTTAAGAGTTGAGTTACCAGAATGTTTCATGGAGCTAATCGAATTACATGAAAAGATCTTGTGACACTGCCTAAACGTTCCAAAGGCGGATGAACGGTCTCAGTTCACTAGCCATTTCTCTGCACAGAGGATACATTTGCGTCTATTTACAGCAAACACTGCCATAAGCATGCCCAGATCAAACTTTTGCATATGGAAATCTCGTGTACCTCTCAAAGTCACTATTTTTCTTCGATTGTTAAGTAGGATCCTTAGGGTGGGGTAGGCACCTAGTTCCAACATAACGTGTACTATGTGGAGTGCCAAAGGAGATTGCCCACCTTTCCTTCCAATATCCTCTAGCCATGAAAGTATAACCATCCGTACAATGTTCTGATGTCAATCCTTCAGCATATAGCAATTATTGGGGTTCGCTACATGCATTTGCCATGTAAGGCAGTAAAAGATGGAGGCAATCATAGCTATTGTCATTGGTTAGAGCACCTACGCTATTTTGGATGAGGGAGGTGTTACACATAGAATATTGTACATATGTTTGATAGAATGAGGGGATAGTAACATTTTGTCAGCACCCACATCCGGTAACTATTTTTTTCTCCTTTTCTTATTTTGTTCCATATACACACTCGTAAAGTTTATGTCTTTATGGTTTTGAACAAAGTGGATGACTACCAAACTCCATAGTCATCCTTTTCCTTGTAAAAGAATTATAAAGAACAATCCTATTTATCCACATATGCTTAAAAATATCTTACGCTTAAAGCGACATCATTGAACTCATTTACCATTTTAAAAAAAGAGAATAACAGGCAAAAGTTTAATGAAAATGTAGAAAAGAACATTAGAAGAGAATGAAATAGTTGGATAATTGAATTATCCAAGGGAGAGAAGTGACTATTTCATTTGTTTAGCCATAAGTGGGAAAATAAGTTAATAGTCAAGTGAAAAAGTTCAAATCTATATCAAAGTGGCATAGTTTTTCTAGAGGGAAATGCCATAACATTGAGTCATGCCATACTTGCTATGATTTAGGCTTTGGCTTTTCAACTGAAGAAACAATTGCACTCAACTAACTATGATTTTTTTTCAAGGCAACAAGGATCTGCCTATTGGATGTAATCCTCAATTCCTAACACCTGTTTCTACTACAGGGATCTAAAGAAATGAGCAATGAAATTTTTTATACCCAAAATAATCAGATAAGAGATACAAGTAGAAATCAGATACAGTCAATACAGAGGAAAAATATAACTATACAGATTCCATATATGTAATATGAGTAAGACAGGATGTAAACTGACAACATACGAATAAAATGGATGGTTACTCTTGGTAAATATCCTTTTCCCTCTCAAAAAAATAAAAAAAAACATAAGGCATCTTCCATAGTTCAGATAATAGTTATAAAATGTAAAACAAAAAGGAAAGCTTGGAATATAGACAAGCAAAAACCATACTGTGCTGGTTCAAGTGATAAAAAAAAATGATAGATGAAACTGAGTGATGGAAACAGAAAATCTACCTTGTGTAGAAGCTCTTGACTCACACTTGGCAAAATTCGCAATGCCACGTGCAACTTGCGCAAGTACATCAGGATGCCCACACCGAACTATTCCTAGCAATGCCTTAATTCCTCCTTCCCCCCTCAGCCTTGCCTGTAATTTGTCTGCACAAAACATGACCAATTGGTATCAATAACAAAATCCATGTACTAGCAGTTCTTTTTTTACTTTTAAGCAACATTTCCCTTAAGTTCTGCTTTTGGTGGATGCTTTATATGTAGTGATAATGACATGGAAACTTAAAATAATGTGTAGGAAGCAACTGTGGTGATTATTCTATTATTATGGCATCAAACAGTTTCTAGAACATATAGTTTCTGTAATTTTCTATTACTAGTATGAAAATGGTGGGAAAGTTGTCGTCAGGTGGAGCAGCACCTGTGGAGTAAGGATAATTTCCAAAATTGAAACATATACATTATCCCTTTATAGGCATCAATCAATTATCTTGACCAACAGCTTGTTGATTTCAACAAGATATCTTTATTCATCAAATTTCCAAAGAAAAAATAATATATAAAGATTATTCTAAAATTTAAAAATATTGATTATTCTATTTGTATGTGGGGTGTGTGTGTGGGGTGGGGGACACAGTGCAGTAGCATTAATATGACGCAGACGCTCCACCCCTTGCTTAGCAGACTTGACAACTCGAACCAATTGTTCTTTCCCGGGAAAAAATATGGCTTCTGGTATCGTTATTTTGTGTTCTATGCTGATCTATCTATATAAAATTTACGAAAGAGCTCTACTTCTCTTCCCCCGCCCAAGCTCCAAGCGAAAATATTTTTCATCCATATCAAAAAATCTATATAAAATTTGGTATTTTATTGATAAAAAATACAATGTTTTTTTTTATATCTCAAAAATGAACATTACTCATTTTTTAAAATATTGTTTTCACCGTTTTTTAGCAAATAAAAAATAGTGAGATATCTACTCACAAAATATTAAGCAACAAATCATATGGGTTGAGCACAATAATATAACTACCATTTAAATCATTCAAAAGCTGCAAAGAGTTGAAATTTTTTATTGAACTTTTTGCGTTAATAGGTGAAAATCTTAAATGAGCCTAGTCGTCAATCCTTTTATAACAGCACTTCAAGGTCAGAGTAGGATGCTTTAACCCAGGAAGATGGTACAAACTATTACTATAAGACATTATGAGCATGATACTGTAAAATCAAGATATCAGGATTATTCAGATTCAAATATGCACTGTGGAACTAAATGTTGGCAGGGATTAGGAGTGACCATTGCCACATAAGTTAGCAATTGCTCCAGCAACCATTCGGAGAGTTTGAGGATCCTCCGCATCAGCAGCTGTCATTGCCAATAACGTGATACCATCCTGGGCCATGATAAGTTCTTGGTTAGTTTCTGCAGAGACAATTGTTGTTATCAGTACAAAGTTAGAAAATACACAAGGAACTGAAAACAACAAAATGTTAAGGAAAGGGAAAATCAAGACGACCTAGCATCATAGTAAACAAAGGCCAAAATATGGCACGTCAATATAGTCTGATAGATTACCATTCATAGCAAGATTTGCAATTGCCCCAGCTGCAACTCTCCGTACAGTTTCCTCCTCTGAGCTCCTTAAGAGCATGAGCAGGGACGTGAGTCCACCAGCTTCTACAATCTTCTCCTGATTTGCTTCTGATCAGAAGATAAAAATTTCAAATTATTTTTTTGAGTAGAAAATTTCAAATTATTACTAGTACAACAAGCAATCAGAAATACATGAAAATTGATCATATTAGAACCATGCTACAAAAAAAGCAATGAAATAGTTTGAAATTGAGATGTTAAGAGAATTTACAGACAAAATTTACATAATTTTGTAGTATCATTGCAAGTGGAGAGATCTAGAACAATAAGCCTGGTCTGACTAGTAAAGTCAACTCAAAGACAAATCAATGTACACATCGCAGTGATAATTGAAAAAACCAAACATTAGTACACATTTTCTTGAGGTTGTGAGCAAGTGGTAATTGGTTATGTATACTAGGGGTATTCAGGTTGGATTAACTTTGATTCGACAGAGATTCCAAGTGAATTTTAGGATCTCAATTCGCAACTAAAGTCTAACCCATTTATTCAAATACATAGTTCATCCAGTTCTCTTCGGAGAAAGAAACTATACAAGTATAAAACAGAAATCTTGATGCATTGATTCATAGAAAAACACTAACCAACGTCGGTGATTTATCTAATAATATTATCATATTCTAAATTTAAGTGAACACCAAGTGATTATGGTTATGGGGTTCAACGCTTAGGTATTACTTAGCAGAACAAAATTTCAGTTAAGACTCAGAAGCTGCTAGATTCACCATCAAACAGACTTGCTTTGCTGGAAAGTACACTTGACATAAAGAAATGTATAATACTAAAGTTCCATGTCACCTTCAGCTGCCAGATTTGCCACAACTTTTACAGCATGAATACGAACATCAGGATCATCTGATTCAAGCAATGACAAAATTTTCTGCAAACCCACTGCACAAAAACATAACTTCAGGAAATGAACTAATGAAATGAATGACAATATAAATAGACGAAGAATAAGAATGCACTTCTTATTAATATTGATGAATTGAAGACAATTAATAAACATTTATATAAATACCTTGACCACAAAGCTTCACGATTGATGCTTTAGGTCCATTTCCTGAGTCTCTGGCTTGCAACTGCTGAGCCTGAGGTACTAATGAATCCAGTCCAGTCAAAGTTCTTCCAGGCACACCTCTGTCCAGACTTCGTCTTGTCTAATTCAGAGAAAGTAATATTAACCGTGATAGTGAATAAGCACATGTTCATATCTAAATCTAATGACCAGTGTAGTGGAGGTTTAGCAAAAAAAATCTAACCACTGATTACTGTTCACCATATAGTGTGAATAACCTTTCAATAAAAGCACATCACTAAATAAATCCAATAGACAGCCAAACTATTGCAATATCTAATTTTAGTAGTGCCTAGAATGGATTTTAATAGGCATAAACGCACCAAGTGAGTTCTGAAGACCGATAGTAATAAGAGTACTTGATGACAGAGAAACAATAGGCAGCTCCACCATAGTCATGCACATGCACATGCACTTATGGATACACTTTATAATTAGTAACCAATACCTCATCAGCTTCAAAACTCAACTGCAGTAACTGATCCTTAAGAATTGTTATCTCCTCCTCGAGCTTCTGTTTCTGGTCAACCTCATTCTCAAGCATCTTCCGAAGCTTCAAAATTTCATTAGTTCCAGCAGCCTGAAAGAAAATTGAGATGATCAATATGATAGAACTATAGAAATTTTAACAGGCTCAACTAATAGGAAACAGAGCATATTTAATTTGCATTGACCTCCATTTGCTTCCAATGTGCCAATTCATTCTTAAGTTTATTCAACTCATCATTGCTGGACTGATGCAAGTGTCCCTCATTCTCATGTGACGGTCTAACTTCAGTTTCATCCAGGCTATATGCATTTGGAGCCTGTGAACCAAGAGTTCAAAATGTAAGTTCAGTTAGTAGCTTAGAGAACAAAAAGCTAGAAGCCCATCTTAGCATAACCACATAGAAGTACTTTCTAGATATATCAAGCCTGCAAATGTATATGTACTATGTACTCAAAACTGTAGATCTGGCTCTCAATGTGTCAAAGAAAAGAGGCTAACATGTCGACATAGCTATCTGGTGATGGGTGTGTTATTGATGGCCTGCCAATCACTTGCAGAAAAACTAAGAAATAATGATACTTTGTAAATTTCCTCCTGTGTTCCTAAATTGTGAATCAAGTATTTATAATATGCCTGTACGAGTATATGCAAGTTTTTAGCATAGAGGATGAAGATACTATACGCATCAGGTCATGAACCTTGTCCGAAAATCCAAATATGACTAAATTGGAAACGCCATAAGTAATTTAACAGGCAGTAAGGAATTTTTTCACTTTTTTAAGTTGAACATTAAAGTTCATAATAACATATTAGGAAAACAACATATTATCAACAACTGCAGCTTCATCATATCGGAGAATTGCTGTTGTGATTTTTATCAGCGAAAGAAGTAGGAACAAAAGGATATTACATATTATGAAAATAAAAAATATATATCAATTTCTATCAAACAAAATAATTAGAGCAAACCCATCTAACCTCTCTGGTACAAGCTTTCTCCAAATGCCGATTATTATGATCTACCCTAGTTTTATCAACAGTACCTATCTGTTGTTTCACCATCCACTTTTCCTCGAGCTTCTTTAGAGAGTCCATATAATCTTGTTGATATCTTATTCTCTCATTCTAGAAAACCAAATCAATAGATGAGTTAAAGATTAATAGATTCTACGCAGTGCTTAAATAATAAATCATGAACAAGAACAAGTTTAACTGAACAAACTTTTTTATTGGAACACATGTATATCAAGTACTTTCTTCTCTTGTGGTGTTATGCATAATGTACATTATTTGTTTTTTGAGACAAGACCAGATGACTATAAAGTTTTTTTTTTAAATGAGAAAGGACGACTAAACTCCGCCTATGTTTTATAGCCGGTCCCAAGCCCGGATAAAAGAGGAGGGTTGTGTTAGGCCTCGACAGCCAGCGTAAAACCCTGTCGAATCTTATGAACATGGATCAAAGAATATACCGAAAGGTTTGGTTACTAATAGAGCGGAATGGCGTCGTATGATCCATGTAGCCGACCCCACCTAGTGGGATAAGGCTTTGTTGTTGTTGTTGTTGAGAAAGGACGACTAGCAAGATGGTAGTCATCCAAAAGTTCCATTAATAGTAGTAGGGATTACAAAAAGTTCGATAAAAGGCCAACAGACTTCCAGGCCATGAAAACAAAAAGACAGCAAAACACCACTCTATATGAAATATGACATCTGAATTCCATGCATTGTTGAACATCATTGCTCTTGCAACCCACCCCAATTGAGATCACGGCCAAAACAGGCATTGAAATCAGTTGACAAAAGCCCACACCGGTCATCCCATAATACGAAACTCAAATTTTCTGAGGGCACAATTCGTCCTTCAGAGATCGCAAGCCCAGAGGCCGCCTTTTGTAGTTGGACAGCACACGACTTTTGACCAATTGGGTTGCGGATGCGTTTTTGCCTGACACCACAAGCTTGAGCCACCAAAGCGACTATGTCCAGATCATGTCCCAAAAAGAGTTCAGAATCAGCAAGTGCAGCTGAGTCGCCAGCCACATCTGACTCAGATGCCGCCGCAAAGCTTGAATTACTATCCATCATGCATGCCACTGACCCTGTCATGACCTCTGTGCATGTCCTTGACACTGCCCCATCCTCCGCATGCGCGGTTGCGGGCTGGGCAGTCCCAAATCCCGATGGCGGAGTCATGTCAACTGGCTGAGAGGCCAGGGAGCGCGTCACCAGCCTCGGCCATCTTCAACTGAGAGCCATGACGGGAGGCCGTGACCATGGGGGGAGCACGACGCCGATAAACTTGTAGGCGGGTGCCCTCCCCTGGGCTGCTTTGGGTATGGCCGGCCGGAGTGCATGTCAGCCGAAACTGTGGACTTCGGCAAGGCGAAGCCGAAGGAGACGCACTTGGGGGCCGGCAAGGCGAGGCTGGAGGGGATGGGTTGGTTTGGGGTCGGAAATGTTGAGGTGGGGCTGCCGGCGGGGATGGTGGTGAAGGCAGGTTGAAGGTGATGTGGGGTTGCTGCAGGCTCGCCAGCTGAAATGTTGCAGGGGGTTGGGGGTCAGTGGTGGTGATGGGGGGGGGGGGGGGGGGGGGGGGGGGGAGACAACGTCGGTGGGGTCGCCATAGGAAGGGAGATGGTGGAAGCGTGGGAGGGTGAGACAGGCGGGGTGCAACCCGAGGGGGGGCAGGGTTCGGGTTTGGCATGGGTCCAGTTCAGGTGCAATGAGTGTGGATGAGGTTGGCCCGGGCGGCTGGAAAGTTGTCAGCCGCCCATGCATGACTATAAAGTTTTGAGTCATCCATTTGTAGAAAAGAGAGAATAAAATATGCACAATAAAAGGTAGTGATGTCTGATTTATAAATGTCAATTTGTCATTCAACCATGTACTATAGGTGCGTTCAAGTGCCACTTCAACATGGTGTACTTATTGAATGCTGGCTTGGTAGAGTAATATGAAATATCTCAACTGATACAAGTTACATGAAATAACATTATCTTATGATCGTTTAAAAAAAACATTATCTTATGATTGAGAATTATGAACCTTTGTGAAGGATAGAGATTTTTTTTTTTTGGAGAAGAAAAAGGATGACTACCGAGTTTGGTTGTCATCCAGGTATATATATCACTGAAGGATATAGAATTATACAGGTGCGAGAGGATATTGTCTCATTTATTAGTCGGAACTGTTATGATGCATTTAGCATGAGAAGAAAATTCAAAGTGTGAAAATGAATTACTTGTATGAAAGCAATATGAGCCTATTGATACAAGTTTAAAAATGAAATGGAAACGAACCTCCAAAGAAATCGTATAGTTCCTTTCAGCCTCAGCTATACGACTTTCTGCTTCCACTCTTAATCTCATCAGTTCATCGTCAAAATCTTTTCTCTGTCTTTCATTTTCAGCTATCAACTTATCAAGTTCAATGTCAAGCCTCCTGCACAAACTCTTATAATCAAATTCCTCCTTAATTCTCACCATGTTCTCCACTTTCATCGCCTGCAAGAAACAATTTAGCCAATGATAATTGATTTTGTTAATATATGTTTGAATTCTAGTGATCACATCATGCACTTTCCTTTTGAAGAGTGCATTAAGCAGTCTTACCTATCATTTTTTTCGGCATTATCCATTAGTTATAACTTGGAAGATCACTGATGTTGCCCAAAAAATGGTGATGCAACATAATAAATCATTTAAAAAAACTAAACCAGTTACGAAGGTTAACAATGTCCACAACTTTTCAAAATTAGAAAATGATAAACATAAGTATTGATAGTGATTTGAATCACTTTTTTGATATTGTCAAGGAGTTCTTAAGTTATAACTAACGGAAGATGTCGAAAAAGAAGAAAATGATTAGTCAAACCACGCTCATTAAAACCACAAATGAATTTGAGAAAATTTTTTTTTGAGAAGGAAAAGGATGACTATCAGTTTCGGTTGTCGTCCATGTGTATATATATCACTGAAAGGAAGCACCATATACATGTGGTATGCTCTCCAAAAGAGAATGCCAAAAAAGAGGAGTACACGTACTAAAGACAGCCCCACTCCCGAAGAAGACAAAAGATGTGATGTACAATTTTTTTTTTAGGAGAAAAAGGATGACCAACCATCTGGTTGTCATCCAGGTATGTATATAACTATGTAAAGAGAATCATGTACAAAAGTGAGCTCCAACTAGAGAGCGACAAAATGTGGAAAAGTATCCCTCCTAACCAAAACCCCACTCCTGAAGAAGAAAGGAAATGTGGTGTACAATCCGCTCAATGTGACATCGCTCCTCACAAAAAATCACCCAGTTATGCTGGAGCCAGATAGCCCAAGAAAAGACGCCAAAGGTGCTCTCCACGTATATCTCTGATGGCCAAACCTCGAAACGACTGCCACAAGGTCTCTGAATCGACGAGAAAAGACCCCCAAAAGTTGTCTGCTGTCAGATGTCACGAGCTGTCGGGCATGCAAAAAATAAGTGGGCGATATCCTCCTCTGCGTCGCCGCACAAAACACAAGACGTGTCGGTCTGAGGCACCCATCTCGCCATGTACCTCCCGGTGAGAAGTCTGCCATACTGCATGAGCCAAGCAAAGATCTTCACTTTCAACAATATCCTGGAGCGCCAGATAAGCCTGCAATCCATCCTATTCAGACACCGCCATGTCGGGGAGGAAGCAAATGTAGATGCTACGTGCTGACCAAGACTCTGAAAGCCATATCCCGCCGTCACGTCTAGAGTGGTCAGAGCGGTAAGAGGCAATCCGCTGGTGAAAAGCCAAGAGCTCGGTAAAACACTGCTCTGAGAGGGTTGATCTGAAGAGAGGCGTCCAAGATCTAGGGCCCCCGTCCTCAGACTAGACTCTGCCACTGTCGCGTTGGGCTGTGCCGCCAAGGCATAAAGGCGGGGGAAAGCCACGGCGAGTGAGTCTCTGGGAAGCCAGCCATGATGCCAAAAGGAGAAATCCAACCTGGAGCCTAATGTTGGGGTCATGAGAAGTTGTATCCTCGGAATCAGGGCCGCCACTCCCCGCCAGAAAGATGAGGCCTCGCGAGGCAAAATAGTCCTCAGACGCCCATGATAAGTCACGTCCGTAGCAAGTGACGAAGACCGCCTGCCATAAACCATCCTCTGGCCCCATGATCCGCCTCACCCACCGGGCTAGGAGAGCCCAGTTGATATAGCGAAGATCTCGAACCCCCAGTCCTCCCTGGGAGGTGGGACAACAAACGCTACTCCATGTGACAAGGTGAACACCTCGGCGATCAGAATTACAACCCTGCCAAAAAAATTTGTTCCTCAAAGAATCCATGCGTCGAAGAACCTGAGCAGGTGCCCGGAGGACCGTCATGTACAATATTATCTATTTGAAACCTCTCCCCACAAAAAATGACACGGTTGCATTGTAGCCAAATGGCCCAGGCACCAGCCAAAAAGGTCGCCAATGGAACTTTCCATGTAATGTTTTGTACCAAAAAAAATAAAATAAAGGTGGAATTAGTTTAAAAGGGAGGGGCTTTTTGTTCTTTGTGCAGGTTTGGACAGCAAGAAAAAAAATATAAAAAAATAAATAAGTGACGTGGAAAGGAAGAGAGAGAAGATTCATCTTCTTTCTCTTCCTCCTTGCCGCTACTATTCACCCCCCATTGCTACAGTGACTGTGCGAGATGCCTCCAGCCGCCGCCACTTTCGGCCACCTATTCTCCGTCGTCCGGCCACCGTTTTCCGCACGAGAGGTACCGATGGAAAGAGGACGACGAGACGAACATTTTGACATGGGTTAGACGAGGATAGGTCCACTGTGCGCGATGTAGTAAGCTTCGAACATGAAGGAAGGGGGAAGTTTGTCGGCGACGTTTCCGACTTCGATTCGTGCCACGTTTCCGACTTCGATTCTCGTTGATCTCTCTCCTGATGAGTTGAACATCATACTCAGGACGATTATGATCATTTTGAGGGGTTTTAAACATGTTCTTGCTCCCAATCATGTAGGGGGCCGAATTGGGTTTTTTCCGACAACATTTCTAGCGAGTTCGACGAGACTGAGCTCATCACAACGTTTTGGTATGTGCACATATGAGAGAGAAATGGTTCAAATTGTTGTCCGATAAAAGTTAATCGCTAATCCCTTATAGGTTCGTGGGTTTCGGATTCCGATCGTTCTCCGACGATCTTTCTGGCGACTCATCCTCATATCGCAGTTGGTAAGCGAATGAAAATGTGCATGTGATTGGATTTCAATTATGTGAACAAATTTAAAATAACTTTATTTTATTATTGATGAAGAAGGCGTTCGGCGGCTTTTCGACGTTTCGACGGGTGCGGCTGTGATTCTGAGAGCGGTGGCTATGGTTGTTGTGGTATGAATGCCCGGATAACTGAAAGTAAATTTTTATAATGTAGTTAAAATCCTAATTGGAAGTTGTCTTAAAGATTAATTTGAATTTCGCTTATAGGGGTTGTTAATTGGAGGGCACAGTTCGTTATTTGTTGAGATTCGATTAGGCTGCTACTAGTCGATGAGGCCTTCATTTTCTCCTTGGTAAGTATCGTAGTAAGTTCATAATAGGACTTGGTTTATGATAAGCACGCTGAGTTGTTGTGAAGAGTGAATTACCAAGTTTACTTTTATAATATTAATTAATCTAGTAATGGATGTGATAGGTTGTGTGTACTTTTAATTGGATTCGGACAAGAAGATAATTTGGGATTCGACGAATCCAAGGTGAGGGAACATATTCATATTTATTTGTATGCTTCACATGTGTGTCATCATATGACCTATGATATTTTATGTGAATTTTGGAAACCCATCGGAGTCTTTTCTCGTGCAATTGAAGTAAATATTGGATTTTTGAAAAGAAAATGTTTATATGATTAATTTTAAATTTAAGCTTTTACTTCGGATTTGCATTCATGCATCATGTGCATTACATGTAAAAACCCGCATAAGGCAGAGTATTTACACTCAGAGGATTGGCCAACTACAAGTAGACCGGTCCGGGTCCGGTTTGCTTTGTGTCGATATAGTGACACGAGGAATAGGTTCAACACCCTGTGTCGATATATTGACACGAAAGGTGGAATTAGAATAACCATCCTGTGGTGATATAGTAACACGAGGGATGGAGTGGAGAAAGAAAAGAAACAAGCTCTGTGATACGAGGAGCGGAATTAAAATCACCTTGTGGCGATATAGTTACACGAGGGGTGGGTGAAGAAGCACTCGATTGACGAGTGGTATGAATATCCGTGTCTGATGATGTTTCCCCAATTTTATGATGTTATCTTATTACCATGAATGTGCACTCATAGCATTCATTTCGGTATGATCATTATTAAAATGAATTTCCTTGAAGAAATGAAAAAGGTTTGGAATAATTTCTGAAAATAAAGAGGTTGGTTTTCCTTCGCTGTTTTAATACTTGAGATAGTCGTTTTACTCACTGAGCTTCTTAATGCTCAGCCCTCTTGTTTAATTTTTTTTACAGGTAATGAATGAAAACATGTGTCGAGTGGCAGGGGCTGCTCGGGCGGCTGATGTTGCATTGTCGGCGGCGGCGTGGCAACATGGGCCGAGTGGTGGCGCTGGTAGCGACGAGTAGGAGCTACTGGCCCCTCAGCAGCAGGTGTGGCAGTCGCAAGACAGTAGGGTTGGAGCACGTGGGCTACAAGAGCCGTTCCTGAGACAAAGGGGGTGGTGTCAGGACTGGGCCAAGTAGGTTGGGTGAGGTTACCAACGATGGGGTTGAGGTGGAGATGGTGGTTGTTGGCCGCTGAAGGATTGCCGGTAGTCGAATCACACGACGAGGTTGAGGGAGACAGAGGGTGGAGTGGCTTGTGGCCACGCTCAGGCTCGTGGGTGATTGGGCATTGGTTGGAGTCAAGCGCGAGTGCGAGCTGAGTCCAGAGGGAAGGATTCGGTTCGTGTTGTAGGTGATTGTGGTTGGGTTTGTGAGCTGGCTTGTTTGGGGTTCATGGTGAAGGGGGGTGGAGTCCACTCGTGAGCTGGATTCGGGTGAGTTCAGCTTGCAGGCGGAGGGTTTGCGAGTTTTGAAGCGGGGATCCGAATTTGAAAATATATTGACCTTACAAAGCAGGGAAAGAATTCAGGAGAAATAATGACCCACAATTAAGACAGGTTAAAAAGACATTTAGATAACCTGATAAAAGTTCTTTTGAAGGGTAAGATTATAACTAAAAAAAGCTAGTCAGACACACATTTAATATGTGAAATGCATCAGTGTAAATCGCCCCCACCCACCCCCCACCCCCACCCCTGAAAAAAAAAATCACTGTAAATCGCCAAAATAGAAAATAAAATTACACAACATATATGTGAAAATGCATCGGTGTAATAGCCAAAATAGAAAATAAAATTACTCTTGTTTTTGTGTGGCTTTAGCCGACCCCACCTGGTGGGATAAGGCTTTGTTGTTGTTGTTGTTGTTGTTGTTGTGTGGCTTTAACGAAATAGTGCTCTCTCCATTCTCTTTTTCCTTTCAACACATTTCAATCTCCATAACCTAGATAGGATCTCAATAATACCCGTGAGTGGATAGTTAACCTATGACAAAGACGAGTCATTTATTTGTTTGAATAGGATCACAGAACATAAATTAAGTCGATGCCACGGAGACTCAGATAACTAGTGACTAATCAATGTGCATATAGAAAACTATTGTATTGAAGGCCGGGTTCAACGCCATTATACTTAAGTGCTATTTTTGTAATTATCCGAATTGGTTATGAATACAAGTGAAAGACCATTATGACCAAAGAAAAAAACAAACTCATTGAAGAAAGACGTGAGAAATGCCAAAAGAATAAAGAAACTTTACCCTTTGTCCAAACATTATGGTGCTAGCAGTCTCTCCTCTATGCCTGGGAGATGGACCAATTGTTACCACTAAGGAGGTTCTTGCACTACCTGCCAAGTATCTAAAAGTTAAAATGCATAAAATATAAAATCTACTACTTAATCTTGACCGACTTTGAAAACTATGACATTTCACTCAAAGTTCAATGTAAAACTACTTCCATTTATTGAGTAAGCAGAATAAAATAAGATAATTGTTGATCTGGAGCATAGCTCAAAGATGAACTGGATACTTGAATGTGGATCAGTCTTACAATAGAAGACACTTTGTTTCCTTTATATGAGAAATAATGGATACATTGAGCTATGTATGTGTCAGTCTTGTGACACTCCAAAACAGCTCCATCTTTTATCGATGAAGAACTTCCAGAACTTTTCATGACAAACTCATTCTAGTAGTTCACCCTCAAAAAGCTCATTCTAGTAGTTTTTGTTCCTTTTTGGTTTCTTCCCTGGTTTACCTCGACATACTGGTGCTCAACATGGCAATAGATGAATGGAAAGGTGTGTGCAACTAGTATTTCGGATGTTCACCTGTGAAATATTTGAGCAACTACAACTGGAAATCAGTAATCATCATAGCATGCTTCGGAATTTGGTAAGACAAGCTTCTTATGCATCTATAATCATATCCTTCTATGTTGGGAGTTAATAGAGAGGTTTGGATTTTAACTTCCACAAGGAAGCTCTTCCTAAGCCAATAATAGATTATGGATTCATCTTATACTCTAAATAATAATTGAATTGAATGGAACATATGACTTTTCAGCAAAATATCTCATGTCTCTATCTAGTTGCTGAAAAGATATGCATATTTTTGTCTATCATTTGCCCCTTATAGTCAAGCGGAATGGCAGGAACAAGAAAATTGACGCAACATCCAAAAGCCTAAAGACCACAATAGGCATTCATTCATTTGTTCTTATTGATTTACAATGAACGTGGCATCAGTAGAAGCCCTTCTAATTTACCCATATCCAGTGAAGGTGGATATGATGCTAGTTATAATGTTGTACATTGTTCTGCTTCAACATGTGACAAGGTAAAGCTTTTTTTAGAAAGAGATGGATGATAAAAATCAATACTTTTTGCAAACAGAAAAGGAAAGGCAAAGTCATTTGAGACAATAATAACATCCAATTTCTGGTAGTTATGTAGTTGTAAGCAAGAATTATAATTTCAAATGCTCAATTATCAAGGGGTAATTTATGGGGGAAAAAGGAAAATAATTGGAGATATAAATTCATAAGAAAATAAACATTTATGCTTTTCAACTTGCATTATGCACCCACCTAATTTTTTTTTCAGAACCTTTCATCTTAGCACATGCATTAGTTCAGCAGGGCTTTTTTTGAAGAAAAGTTTCAGTAGGGCACTAGTTAGTAAATGACAAGCATAAGTATCCACAAAATGCTTCAGCATCTTACCTCCAAAGGAATCTCTAAGCAATCTTGTTAACTTTGAGTCACGAACAGGAACATGCATACTATTTTCAGCAAGTGCATTGATGCATTTGCCAAGTGCACTCAAAGAGAGATTGATCGACTTTGCTTCCTCTAATGTATGTCCTTCACTTCCTGAAAGTAATTATGCACGTCAGTAAAAGAATTAAAGTGAAAGTAGAATTCCACATAGACTTCATATTATGAAATTAATGAATTATATTGTTACATTAAACATTTTTTGAAAAATTATACAGTTAAAATATTAATTAGCCAGGAAAACATCTCAATGAAGTTTTTTCATATACAATGACAGCTTCTCAAAATATAATGTACAAACAAATATAAAGGCATGTAAATCTGACGTAGTGCGTCATGGGGAGTAGAACTTAGAAAAAAGGTTCAATAATATACTGAGCTTACCCAAAGGAGTTCAAAATTAGTTTATTTAAAAAATCAGAATCATATAACAAGAACCCTAGGTTCATAAGACAGTATGTATAAACATGACATGTTCATGAGAAACCAAAGAATGAACTTTAAAGGAAAGAGGATGAAGTAATTAAAAAAAATAAAGGATACAGTTGACAGAAACAAATATGCATTTATGTTGACAAAAGATTCTGGGATACAAAATCTATAAAATGGCTTTATGTGGAGACAAAGCTATATATCGAAAATATAGAATTATTTATTGCTAATAAATGCATGCCCAAGTTGTTGAAGAGAAAGGATTGCAAACTCAGAGAGAAAAAAAATAAAAACTCAATTAATTCACACAATATGAAATTACATCTTCAATCCTTCGAAAAAAATCTCTAAGATTCATAATGCATGAAACCCTAATCAGGAGTATGATATACAAAGACCATTTTTCATATGATAACACTCAAATTTGTGAGTTTTTTCTTTTTTCAGAGTTGGATAGGATAAAGAACAGTCAATAGCAAGTTAGTGTGCTCAAGAGCATTAACATTTACAGGACCAATTCCCTGACGTATAAAATCTTTAGTATTACTGATGTTTCATTCCAGATTTTAATCAATGCGGATCAACTAATTTCATTGATTTAATTGCCTGTGAAACTGGACAAAAACATTACACAATAGACAATCCTTTGTAGGGGCCATAATAAACAATCCTTGTTCTTTTTTTAAGAGGAAAAAGGATGACCATGTGGTTGTCATCCTGATGTATATATCACTAGGAAATTGGAATCGTATACAAGTGTGGGCTCTCGAAGAGAGCAACAAAAATGGAAAGTATATCAGCTAGCCAAAACCCCACTTCCAAAGCAAAAAGGATATGAGAATGGGAAAACTGGTGGCTGGGACATAAGCCACCCTTTACTTTGACATCAGTACGAACATGTCTGTCTTCACTTGCATTCATTAAATATCTAGTATTTCTCATAAGTGAATTAGACAGAGCTAGAGAAGAGATTCAAATGGTTAGACAGATTCTTTTGGGAAACAAGCAAAATGGTCTGCTTAGTTAGTGACATCACATTTTTTAGAGATAAAAAATCACAATTGCTTAATTAAATTTGAAACGGTTCCAATCTATGCATGGAACCATTGCCATACAATTAGTTAAGCAACTATAGGATTTAGATGTGTTAAAGCACAAAAAAACATACCATAAACATATTTATAGAAAAACTAGATAACAGAGATTTTCTTTTCTAAAGGAACATTTAGCTAGACAGTTTCTAGTGCACACCTGACTTGTCAATTCTCTCTGATCCTGCAAGATCTACAATGACGAGCTTGCTTTTCCTGACGACCGATGGTCTGAATGATGTGACCAAAGGAGAGGAAGTACCATTCTCAATATTATTACTATCATGCCTTCCCTTAATTGAGCGCTTGACATGCACCTGCATCAAGGTAGGGTGTGAATCCACATGGGTTATATCTGAATCTATACAGACACCCTAATTTGGTGATCATCCTTATTCCTCTCAAAAGAAAAAAAAACATTCAGTAAACAATATCAGAAGTCATGAAACCAGTAAATTACCTACCAAGAGTATTGCATGGCTTCGTGATGACTCTGTATTTAGTTTTGTATTAGAAGCGAAGCGGTGAACTTCTCCTAGTCTTAGAATTTCCAAGAAGCTCTTTTGATCTCTAATTTCAACAATAGTAGCCCCAGGTAGTGAAACATCACCCGTCTTTGGATCCTCCACTATAGCAATATTGTCATTTCCAGGAACAAGTAGATCCTGGATTGTTTCCATATATAGCTGTATAAACATAGAGGAGAAATGGATACTAGCATCATATCACATTGGCACACAGAGATCAGAGATTCAGTAGAATCAAGAACAAGCTTTCGATGCTTTTATGAAAGGTTGTAAGCGACCTGTAAATATGATACAGAAACTGAATCCAACTCTGGAGATGTATCTGCGAGAATATCTTCCATTGCACGAACCATAATCCCCCTGGACGCAGTGTCTTCCTCCCCCAGATTTCCAAGAGTGAAAGTTTTACCAGTGCCCGTTTGTCCATAAGCCATAACTGTCCCATTATAACCCTCCAGAACACTCTACAAAAATAAATTCTTCCAAACATCTAAGACCAACACATTAATACATGAAACAAAAGTTTAGTGACAGAAAATAAAAACATGGAACACAGGAGTCGAGTTTCATATGATATAGAACTGCTAGTGGCAGGCAAAATGGATCACAATAAATTGACACAAGGAAGAACTGACCATAACGGGACTTGTAATCCACATCGGGCAAAACTCTCTCATACAACCAAGACCATGTACTAAAATCTTTTTATGTTGCAACTTTTCTCAATTATCCGTGTCCTAGATCAGATAATCATATTCCAGTTGTATGGCAATGTTAAGAATTCAATTAAAGTTGATATCTGAAAGTGTCAATTTAGTCGTGAAATGTAAATACAAAAGATCTCTTAAAGTGTCAATCTAGTATGTAAATGTAATGACAAAAGAAGTGACAACAAATATTGCAAGTAAGAATATCTATCTCAGCACATAACTTTTTGAGGAGATATCTCAGCACATAACTAACAGGAGATTCTGAAACTAGAATGTCAATTATGCTATAGAAAGGTACATGTAATGTACTTCCTAAAACTGGTGCATTTTATCGATTTACAGTCTTTTCCTATATGTTTTTGTCATGAACAGGAGATATCGATCAAAACATTTGATTGGATATTCAGCTTTAAATTGAAATTCAAACGAAATGCCATAAATCAGTTCTTACAATTCGGAATGCAAGAGGGAATTAGAGTCCAGAATGAAGCATTTTCATGGTTTTCTTGCATAATTTTCTCCAACATAATAAATAGAAGAAAGGATTTCTTCACACGAAATAGAAGAAAGGCTACCCAGTAAGAAATTGACTTTTGAGAATTATTGCAAAATATGGAACAAATATTATTACCTCCACAACGGGTTTAGCAACAACTTCATAAACACGTTTTTGTGAGGCAAATTCCGTTAGCACCTCGTCAAATTCATAGGTTTCTGAGTCCCAATTGTTTTTCCGAAGCTTTAACCTCTTGAGCTGCACTTAAGAAAATGGGAAATAAGATATTTCCATACAATTCACTTGCTTTTTCCTGGACTCACTTCTCTTTGTAAATGTATGATGAATGACAAAACTGATATCAATACCTCAGGCTGCAATTCAACACAGTCAGCAAAATCAGCATCCATGACCTTCTCTTCAGCATTACGAGGTCGAAGTCTTACAGCCACTCGTACCCTTCCAGGAACTGCTTAGAATAAGTCAACTGCTTCTTAATGACTTGATTCAATATGTCTAATTTACAAATGTCCAGTAAAAAGTGTGTCAAAGCAATTTATAAAATGCAGGTGGATAACGTAATCTTTTTTAGTGTTCAAGTCTGTGTATAGCTCTCCCTCTCAATTGAGACTCCTGTGACTCAATCGTCATAGTATAGTGACATATTCGTCTGCATTATTTGGACTGAGGACAAGCAGTAACAAGACTCAAGGATCCCCTCATGTTATACAGAGTTCTGAAGCGTGTCCAGGTGTCCTACTAGACCAGCGACAAGCATGGGTTGGAATTCGCATCAATTAAGAGAGCATACTAACTACCGACGGCAATTCCAATATTGTTGCGTTAAGCCATCATGAAACAAGAGGCAACGTCATCCACGAAGTCTAGTTATTCATCCCCAACCGAAAGACAACCCCAGAGCCTCAGAATCTAAATAATTCCCGAATTGGTCCAATCAACGAACACCACAAGAGCATGAAGCAAACTTCGTGCTTCAGCTCTGCATTTTCTTTTTATTCCAAACAACAATCATGGATCTAAAAAACCGGCGCTAATAGCATTCGCCGAGTCCCCAAAGCGATCGACCGCCACTTCAAACAGGCGAAGAAGCGAACAAAAAGTACTAGAGATCGCATCCCCATCCACATTCCACGCAAACAACCGATTCGAGCCGAGCGGCCGAAACGAACAAAAGACGCGCCAGATCTCATACTGGGAAAAGGAGAAGAAGGTACCGGTACCTCCAGGGTCGCCGGAGCCCCCTTTGCCGGGGGGCACGCCCGAGCCGCTGCGGCGGACGGAGGAGGAGGCGACGGAGGCGGAGGATCGGGTTTTGGAGGAGGGTTTCGGGGTGGCGTAGCCAGCGGCGGAAGGCGGGCGATCGAGCTTGGCGGCAAGCTTGGGACCTCCTCCATTCCTGTAACTCCCAGTCGCCATGGTCGAACGATCTCTGTTTAACCAAAAGTAGGAAGAGCAGAAAGAAATCGCAATGAGAGCGAGAGCGAGAGAGAGAGAGAGAGAGAGTACAAAAATAAATGGGTTTTGGTCTGTTTCGTTAGCTTGTGAGGTACTAGAGACGAGAGGGACAGAGGCGAGAGAGAGGTGGAGGTGGGGGTTGTGGTTAATTCAAATGAGCAACGAGGGCATTTTTAAGTGAAATAAAAAAGGGTGTGGGATGTGAGAGAGAGAGAGAGAGTGCGTGTGCTTTTGTTTCTCTCTCTGTTTTGCATACTGTTTCGTATTTGTAGTCCTAATGTTTCTCTCTCCTTGTCTGCAATTGTGTGCGATAATAAGTTCCCTTGTCGTGAGAGAGATAGATGATAATAAGTTCCCATGGTCGAACGATCTCTGTTTAACCAAAAGTAGGAAGAGCAGAAAGAAATCGCAATGAGAGCGAGAGCGAGAGCGAGCGAGAGCGAGAGAGAGAGAGAGTACAAAAATAAATGGGTTTTGGTCTGTTTCGTTAGCTTGTGAGGTACTAGAGACGAGAGGGACAGAGGCGAGAGAGAGGTGGAGGTGGGGGTTGTGGTTAATTCAAATGAGCAACGAGGGCATTTTTAAGTGAAATAAAAAAGGGCGTGGGATGTGTGAGAGAGAGAGAGAGTGCGTGTGCTTTTGTTTCTCTCTCTGTTTTGCATACTGTTTCGTATTTGTAGTCCTAATGTTTCTCTCTCCTTGTCTGCAATTGTGTGCGATAATAAGTTCCCTTGTCATGAGAGAGATAGATGATGATGCGAAAGCATGCGAATGATGGTGATGGTAGGCCATCCTCAGGAGTGAAAACGAGGGAAGAAAACAAGCCACGATTTTTTATGAATTTAACTTCTTAAATTATGTGTTTTCTCTTTCTTTATACCACTTAAAATATTATTATCTTCTTGATTAGAATAATTGAATATGAGGCTATTAACTCGAGCAAATCAATAGGGCACAATTCTTCTAATTAATTGTGTCAATCAAATGTAATTAAATTACGTACTTTCATTACTTATCCTTTTTTAATTTATAATTTTTTTAGAATTACTATCACAGTTTCAGTTAAATTGCCACAAAATTGAATTTCAGAAGTATTGCTCTCTAAAAGAATGTACGCCAAACTCAAAGAAAAAAAATTCTGGGGCTCCACTTTGCATTAAAATTTTGAAATAAATTATTGTATTTTTTGTAGCATTTTGTTATTCTGTTAGTACGAGCAACTTGACAATTATTTAAAAATAAATAATTTACAAAGAAAAAGAATATAATAATTTCAAATATAATGAGATACCTTTTTTATGAAGTGGTCGACTAGATTAAATGAGCCATTTCTCGAGTGAAAGTTATTTGAGTTGGATGAACTTTTCGATGTGGAAAAATGGGATTTTTTTGTATGAATCCTAATTTTTAGCCAATCAATTCAAATTTTGTTAGAAATAGATTTATAAAAGTTAATCAAACTCTTCAATCTCAATTATTTTCATTCTATTTTTTTTCCTAACATGAACAATATTTTATTAGAAAGAATTTTGAAATTTAATTAAACTCGATCGATTAATCAAGAGGTACAGTACGCCCTCGTTCTCAACAATTTCGTAATTTGAAGGATAAATAAATGGAATAAATTCACAATTTAAGGGCCAAAAATTCCTATAAAAAGAAACGGGAACAAATTAGTTTGTAAATGGTCTCAAGAAAAAAGGTTTGGGCTTTGGAAATTAGCATCGGATTCGGCTCAATGTTGAGATACATCACGGGATTCACGGGTCAACTGCGGGATCACGGTCGGACCATGACAACAACACCCTTTTTTTAACCCTTGCGTCCAAAGTAAAATATGTATAGAGAAACAAATAAACAAATTAACAGGTCTTAGAATTAGATATTGATACTATTTCACTTACAAGCGAAGATGGAGTTTCGTGGGAGCACGTACGAAATTCTATCGGGCTAGCTCAGTCCGGCATGGGCATATGGTCGGGTCGAGCTCAAGCTAACTTATCCTACACATTTTTTTAATTTTTTATTATATATTTAAAAATTGTATTATATATTTAATAATTATGATATCATGTATTATACTATTTTATTATTAATATAAATAATTTTTTTAAAAAAATGAACCCTCCGATCCAACCGGTTGAACAATTAAACACGATTGATCCGAGCACGGCAGGACCATTTGTCCTTCTCTTCTTACAACTGAAATTTAAAATAAAATGAGGATGACAAGATAAATTGACAAAATTGTTGAAAATGTAACCTCGTGAAAAGAATGAAAACAGAAGTTAACAAGTCAGGAATAATAATGACGAAAAAGGATGATAGGCAAGTGGCCGAAGGGTGGATTCTCTTTTCGGCACAAATAATGGAACTGGCCAAAAAGATGCCACATGCAACAGAAAAATAATAAAAAAAAAAAGGAACGGGCTAAATTTTCACCATCTATTTACAGAACAATTTGATTAGTTAAATTTTAAAGTAGAGAAATAAAATTTCGGAATAATCCAAACTTGACAGGATATGATTAGTAATTTTATTAACAACTTCTTTTATCCCATTATTAATTAAAAAAAATCCAAGTCGTAAGTAGTAGCTCGCTTCGGCTCTAAGAATACAATAATTTATAAATAACTGGTTAGTTATTAGTGAATATAGTGATTGGTCAGTAAATCTGATAAAAAAAGTTTACTAAATATGGCTTGAGCTTATCACAAACTATAAAATGAATATAATATTTATTTTTATGAACACTATAGATAGTTTTTTTTTCTAATTGATCTATTTTTACTTAATTTAAATATTGCTCTATGTCAAGCTAAAATAATCAACGAAAATATTTTTTATATTGATAAGAAAGAAAATAGGAGTTCAGCGTCATGGAAAATTATTATTTGGATCACTTGATTTTAATTTAATTCACCATCACAATTACAATGACGGCAATGTAATTTATTTCGAATCTTACATTATTCCTAATTCTATTATAGTTGGTCCCCATAAACGATAGTCCCAAGAATACTTTCCAGCATTTATCGTCATCATGGAAATTTAAGCATAGATTATTACAACAAATATATGTCAACATCAAACAAATAGATTTTCTGCAAAGTTATTAAATTTTATTAGTATTACAAAGTTTAATAGAATATTCTTTTATACTCTTGAAACTGAACTCGATCACTTTTTCATAATCATTAAAATTATCTAAGCACAATTTTTTTTATCTACACATATGTAATAAAACTTAAGCACAAAAACTTTTTTTCCTTTCTGAGTCGATTACTTATACAAAATATGCATATAAGTATTAGTATTTAATTTTTTGACAAGATATTAGTAAATATAGGATGAATAGATTTTACTTCATTAAAAGGGAAATTAATTGAAATATAGTAATCATATTATTTAACCCTCATAAGAAAATATCAGTATGCCTTAAATAAGTTCATATTTTGAATCCATGTAAATGAAGTTAGTGCTTTGAAAATATACAAGCAATTATTGTAATTGGTTGACTAAAAAGATTGACACATAATAATTATTGGAAGTCGGTTGGGTTTATTTTGTTAATTGGGGATCTTTTAATATGCCTAATATTGAAGAGATGTTTAGGTCATTCCTTCCCATTTTGAACATTAGATAGAAAGTTGATTTGCTCTTGAATTCTTGTCTTTTTGTTAACTTCATCATATAGTGCTGGATCACAAGGCATTAAAAAGAGAAGGATGAAAATTGGTGTTTAAAAATTTTTTCATTTTTTAAATTAATCATTAATGCAAAGGAAAAAAATAAGAAAAGCAACTTCAAAGTTTGCTGATGAGATTCCATACAACTCCACTTCTACTTCTTAATTTCGAGACTATCGAAATTCAACTATCAAATTAATTTCGTCTTTCTCGTTTCAAGGGATAGACAAATTTTTCTTTAAATGAAGCTTACAATTTGTACTATTTATTTTTTACTAAGAGGTAAAGTGACAACTTATTTTAAAAAAACTCATAACCTCACAAAATAACAACATTTTTTTTATCTTTCTCTAGAATAATTTAAGTTCATACTCAACGAAAGAGAGAATAAAAAAAAAGATTCAACAATTTATCCCAAATACCTAAAGTATTAATATCCATTAATGCTGGATATTTTTCTTGAAGTCTTGTCTCATTCTAGCCTATTAATTTTCAAATTTTAATATGACTATTTATAATCATTTGCACCAAAAACTAGCCTCTATGACTTTCTTCCGGTTTGATACCTTGCAGTATTTTTATTATAACTTTTCATGCAGATATTCAAATAAGTTAATTTTTAATTTCTATATTAGATGAAAATGTGGTCCAAAATCTTGTTGAAGTTTAGTTCGGTAAAAAAGTTTTTATAACATTTTCAGCCTTTGAGTATTTTGGTCATAATTTGAATTATTTTTTAAAATTTTTCTTGAATTATAACGATTTTCTACGTGTAATCTTGAACTATAAACTTATCATATGCTAAATTTTACCATGATTTTCATTTCAGTTCTTCCATATGATTTTATTAACTTTTTTTATTATTTTCAATCTTTCTCTCTAAAATGTCCTTGCACAAATTGTTCTCTCTTTTGATGTCTCTTTTGATGTACAAAGATTAAATATGTTCTCTCTAGAATCTTTCTCTCTTTATTTTAAACTAAAATAAAATATTTTGGTAAGTCAGCAATGTAAAAGATCCTTATTTTAATATTTTTAGATTTTATTATTATTTTATTCTTACTAAATATTTAAATAAATGGCAGTTCATGAAAGAGCATTTTAATCTTTTCATAAATAGAAAATTTTAAAATAATATAAAAATTAACAAAATCATAGAGAAGAATTAAAGTGAAAAGTCGTGGTAAAATTTAGGAATGTCAGAGTTAGATGTGAAAAATTTTAGGAAAAATTTAAGGAAATAATCCTATTTTTTGCTCAAATGTCCAAATAAATTAATTTTTTATTCTTTAAAATTATTTAAATTTCATGATTGTATAACTTGACTTATTTATTATTCAAAGATCTTCAAATGCATCGTTCAAATTTAGACGAGGACATTATAATTTGTTAGTTTAATATATCCACATTTTTTTAAACATAACTTTTGTATAGTTATTCAAATGAAATGAGTTTTATTTTTTGAAAAGTTAACAAAATTTTTTAGAATTTGTATATTCACTTATCAATCCAATTTACTAAAAACTTAGTAAAATATTAATAAAAAATGCATAAAATTATTCATTTCAAATTAAACTTTGTATGTACCCCTAATTCAATAAGTTATAAAAAAAATTTGAGTGTTGTAAAATATTGTTAAAGATATATTCAAAATCAAAGTCTTCTCAAGAAACTTCCAAAGACAATTGTTTGGAATCATTAAAGGAGTGTTTACTACATTACCTAGTACTATGTATTATCTAACAGAAAGATTATCACTTATTAAATTATCAGTAATGTGCATTATTTACTATATACAAGCAATCATTCCAGCAATTTAAAAGACATTATGCAACTTTTACTAAAATACCATTTACCACTAATAATAAGTTAAAATTTATATAATCCATCTAAAAACCCAAATAAAAATCATAAAATTAATAAATTAAATGAATATAATTATAAATATTTCATATCTTTTTAAATGAAAATAATGGTAACGAATATATATAATATTTTAAAAAATAAATAATAATATGCAATTTATGTGAATAACAATAATAAATTAATGTGTAAATAAATTAATATTATTAATTATTATAATAATATTATTTGCTATTGTTATATGAATTTTTATATTAATTTTATGTTTTATTTGTCTAAGATTAGAAAGGGCAGGAATGGAAAGAAAATAAAAATAAATTGACACTTGAGTGGAAATCTAGATTGACACTCCGTGGATTGTTACTTCATAAGCAATATGCATTGTTAGACAATTCAAATTACTTGTAAATTAAAATAAAATAAACAAGACAATATAGTGGACCCAATTAATTTAATTTCAGTTTATCAATAATATATAAATATTACTTATAGGCAAACGCCACCCTAAGATCAATTTCAAATACAACGAGATCCAATTCAACTTCAACTACAAAAGTGTCTATTGGTGGTGTGAAAATGTCAAGTACCCTTACCATAGGGGCAAAATGGAAAAGTATCCACACTTAAATCTGTTTATAAACAACTTTTAAATTTATACTTCCAAATTATACAACTCCGGCCGCAAGTATATAACCTTGCTTGTAGTGTAGTTATCGAATCACAATGAGTTGTTTTGATTGTTAGTCTTAGTTAACCTAAACACCCAAGATTTATATCAACAAAATATAATCAAGATGCAAAGCATATATTTCGACACAAATAAGCTTTATAACATGTTTGATGTCCCTAGCTCATCTTTCCCTTTGATCATCTCTCTTTCTCTTGAGCTCTTAGAGGCCATTATGACATGGTTCATATTTTATTTAGTGATTGGATGTATCCTTTTCTCAGTCCTACTCTCACGGCAACTCATCATATTATTAGTTCGATCATTGCTCCTCAATCATGTCATTTCACTAATATCACTTATATTGGCCTTTTTTCATATACTATCTTTGCTATGATGATATTTCATCTTTTGATTTCGATTCTCACCCAGTTCACCCTTTCCTTCATACTCGGGAGAGGATCGATGTTGCCCCTGTCCATACCATTAACTTTACTTTGGTCAATTTCTCACCCACATCTTTTGTGTGCCTCAAGTTCATTGCTGATGGTGAGCTCTTTTTTTAGTGTCATGTTAATATCATTGTTTCAGTGCATGGATTGATCCTTATGACTCTTGTGATGCAGAGATGATCGAGGCTCAGCCCAATGAGCTTGTTGCAGCCACTTCGCTTGATGAGGCTAATCCGAAGACTATGCTGGATGTATCAAGAAAATATAAAACTAACCAATGCAAGAAAGATGATGATAATCTGATAGAGAATCATTACAACTAAAAAATTTTATTGGGAAGGAACTATTGTCATTGATAAATTATGTTCACAAAATGTGACACAATCAAGGAAATCATAATGTGATGGACAAACACATTCTCATGAAGAAAACCCTTTAAATCTTTCTCTTCTCTCATGACTTAGGTTCTAACAAAGGACTACTCTCATAGTCCTTGTCCCTTCAACCCTATTCACTCTCATAACTAAGATCTAAGATTAGAATAAAAAATGCAACTAAAGATCCAATTTTCTCTTCAACTTGCTACATAAATAACAATCGGCTAACCTCTCATATCATTGCCTAGTTGATCATGATATTCATCCCTTTTTAGAGAACAATTTTAAGGGAGAAGAGGGGGGTGGGGGAGCGACCATGAGGAGAAAACAATGTCTCTAGAAAGAATGACTCTCTCCTTAGTCTTAAAATATCAAAAATTAAACAAATAAGAGATATAATTTTATCAACTACTCAAATTTTGCAATATGATGCAAGATCTCATGAAAAATGTAAAATGTCATAATGGATGGTCAAAATGACAAATGTCACATAAAAGTTAATAAAAATATGCATAAATTTCTTGTCATCAATGTCAAATTGATAACCTAAATACTCAATATTTATATCATCAAAATATAATCAATTAGAGTGTAAAGCATATGTTTCAGCACAAATAAACTTTATAACATGTTCGATATCCCTAGTTCATCTTCCCCTTTCATCATGATGTATCAGATCTCTCTTTGTCTCAAGCTCTTGAGGCCATTTTTTATGACATGGTTCATGCTTTTTCTTTAGTGATTTGATGTATCCTTTTCTCAGTCCTACCCTCAAGGCGGCTCATCATATTATTAGTTCGATCATTGCTCCTCAATTTTGTCATTTCACTAATATCTCTTATATTGACCTTTTTTTCATGCACTATTTTTGCTCTGATGATATTTCAACTCTTGATTTCGGTTCTCCCCTAGTTCACCTTTCCTTCATACTCGATAGAGGATTGAGGTCGCCCATTGCCATACCATTACTCTATACTTTGGTCAGTTTCTCACTCACATCCTTTGTGAGCCTCGGATTCAGATTGCTCATGATGAGTTCTTTTTTTAGTGTCTTATTAATATCATTGGTTCCGCCACTTTGTGACGTAAGGGACTTTGCTTCATAGATCGTGAATGGATTGATCCTTATGACTTTTGTGATGCAGAAATGACCGAAGCTATGCCCAATGAGCTTGTTGCAGTCGCTTCGCCAGATGAGGCTAATTGAGAGACTATGTTGGATGTATCGGATGGGTGTAATCCTAATTCTTTGCCTTATCCTCCTAGTGATTCTTGTACTTTAGACTCGTTATCTGCATGAATTGAGGCCATGGAGATTAAGCAACATGTTGTTCACCAAATCATTTGATGGATTGATCGTCGATTACATACCCTTATCATTGGCAATCGAATGTGGAGGATGACTCTAATTATTTCTACGCTCATAGGTTAGGATACTCAATTGCGTTCACCTCTCTCTTTGATGATGTCCAAAGGAGGAATGTAGAAGATATTGGTGTATTTAATGTATTTTATTTCTGATGATGAGTTGCATGTGTTGTATGGACTTATATTCCTTGATTTTGTATGGTGACGTCGTGGATGTACTACTACTCTTTTTTTACCATGGTGATGTGGTCTATTTATTTATGTAGTATGGACATACATGTATGCGATTTATTTATTTATTTATTTTTGCTACCTTGGAGACATTGATGCATATGTAATTTCTAATGGTATCTTTTATATGACGCCTTTAAATGATTATAATGATGATCATATTGTTATAATATTTCTATTATCTTAATGCTTTAATGTCCTATAATGAAGTTTTATTTGCTTTTGATTGGTTAAAATCTTAATTAGCGACTATGCACTCATTTGTCTCCTGAACACTCATAATTGTTATATCAAGTGCATTTTTTTTGGGTGGAGTTAATTTATTCATTGTCAATTATCTGTTCCTTCTTGTATTTGTCATCTTAAAAAGCAAAAGATTGTTGAACCCACTATCCCTTTTTCGATATCACAAGGCTTGCATGTCTGGATCGAAAAGTTTGAGATCACTTTAAAAGACATTCGGTCAACATTTTTGGACATTTGAATAATTTCTAACAAGCACAATGTCTACTAACAAATAGAGGTTCAGAAGACTAGAAACATTTCAACCTTTTCTATAAAGTTGGTAATGACTACATTTGATGTCTAGAAGAAAAGGAAGCTTCCAAATCATCCAGAATTTGTATTTGTTCGACATGAAGAGTCAAGACTGCCATGTCTTTATGGAGTCCTTACTTCCTGTTGCATTTTCACAATTGGCAGAAAAGATATGGAAGTCGCTTATTGACCTGAGTCAATTTTTTAGAAACT
Source organism: Pontederia crassipes (assembly GCA_030549335.1). Taxonomy (NCBI): domain Eukaryota; kingdom Viridiplantae; phylum Streptophyta; class Magnoliopsida; order Commelinales; family Pontederiaceae; genus Pontederia; species Pontederia crassipes. Next base: position 12,559,462 of record JAUKPH010000017.1, read on the forward strand.
GTTATAGTGTCTCAGTTGAGTCCCAAGTAAGAGGCACTACTTGCCTCCCAATAACGTCTCATTAGAGTTTCCTTAACGTTTCAAAAAATAGGCACTAAAGCAGGCGCCATTGAGATGCCAGATAGCTGTTGTTATTGCGCGCCATACATCGAAAGTGCATGGGAGAACCTAGCGTTGTTCTTGCGTTGACAGCCTTTGATGTGAAGCTAGCGTCACAGAAACTGAGACGCTATTGAGACTCTATGAAGATGCTAACTGGCGTCACATTCATGATGACGCTATGTAGATGTCAATGTGATTACTTGGCATACATGTTTATGTTAATTAAGAAAAAGATAACACGACACTACTTAGATGCCAATGTGATTACTTGACATACAATATATGTTAATTAAGAAATAGATAACTATATATAGGCTATTTATATTTTATATCGCTATATGTTATCTATTTTGAGGCAACCCTATATATTATCTATATTATACATTAATCAATAAATAATTAAATATTGTATATGTACCTTCAACATATATATGTATTCCTACATGATTATTTATATATGTCTACATCATAATAGTGTTCCTAAATATATGTCGATGGCCGCCTCCCATCCCCCTCCCCCTCTCCCTCCCTCTCTATCTCGATTTCGGCTGCCTACTTCGGATCAGCGGTCAGCACTGATACGACAGCAGGCGGCCTTTTTTTAATATTTTTAAAAACTTTTCGACGAATGTATCCGTCGGTGCATGCACCCGCCGAAGGCTTCACGGGTCGCGCCCGTCAAAGGTTTTGATGGGAGAGCACCCGTCGAAGGTTTCGATAGGTCGTGAGTATCAAAGGTTTCGACGGGTCGTGCCCATCGAAGGTAGTGATGTCGATTTAGCATGACCATATTTTGAGATGCTATTTGGCGTCGCTAATCGCCAGCTTTCTTGTAGTGGTCTGACGCACAAACGGTCGATACAGTGCACAGGCAACTGAATTTGTCGCCTGTGCACCGAATCCGACGTGCAGGCACCGGATCGGGCTCGTGGGCGGCCGATCTGGCGCACAGGCGGTTGGATCCGACTGTAGGCGTCGGATCCGACTGTAGGCGTCAGATCCGACTCATAAGCTATTGGATTCGATCCGTCGCATGGGCGAATCTGACCTCCTGCGAGCCGGATCCGACCGCACAGAGTCGAGAGAGATATAGGGAGAGGGAGTGGAGTGGGGTAGGGCGGCCGAATCGTCGAAGTCGTGAGAGGTGGTCGGGATCGCTGAAGCTGCTGCCACCATCGTGAAGAGGGAGAGGAGGAGAGATGTAAATGAAGCAAGGGGGAGAAGGAAAGGAAGAAAATATAGAGCGACGGGTATATCCTTTGGAATTATCGAAGAATTTGACTTAGTGGTCAAACTTCTAGTATGTCAAACCTCAATGATTTGACATGGGGACCTAGTTGGCATGTGATAAGTCATTCTGTATATTTTGTAAACGGTTATAATATTTTTACAAAAAGTTGGTTGCATGGTAAGAAAATAGTTAACAGTTGTGTATGTGTCAAAGATTCCACTAATGGGGAAAATGAACGTGAGTATTACGGTATCCTTAAAGATATCATTGAGTTAGAATATACCAGAGGTAATATGGTCACCTTATTTGAGTGTACTTGGTTTGACCCAACGGAAAGGAGGACATGAATTCATAAGGATTTCAAAATCGTTGAAGTACAACATAGTAAATGTTATGAATGATTTGATCCATTTATCATTCTGTCTTCTATAAGGCAAGTGTACTATGTGGATTATCCAAAAAAGATCAAAGGTAAAGCTTAATGATGGGTTGTCATTAAAACGAAAGCAAGAAGCCGAATTGAGGTTGAATGTGTGTTACAAGTTGCATACCAAGATGATTCATTGAAATAGGTAGGGCCAATTGTAGACACATAACTGATTGAACACCTACGAAATTAAGAATATTTGTTTCATGAATTCGACAATGTTGAATTCAATGATGAAGCAAAAATTGATGATGATAGCATCGATGAATATGATTACGAAAGTGCATCATTTTCAAAAGACGATGAAGAAGAAAATGAATGATGTAACAATTCTGATAATGATGAGTAAATCATCTTATAGCTTGTATTTTGACTTCTATGACTTGTAATTTATATGAATTTTTGTATGATTGAATATATAATTTATGCTTTTGAAATGGTTGCAAATAGAGTTTACAACGTCTCCACACAACGGTTGATTGACAAGTGTGAGTGTTTATATCTTATTCAACAAATTTAGAATTTCATAGGAAAATATATATTTTTCTTTTTCGAAAGCGCCTCCAAATATTAAAATTTGGTTCTTGAGTTATACGTACGATTCAATTTCTAAAGATGCGTCAAAGGATGTGGTCGATTTCAGGTTAATGTGATGCAATTAATATTTTATTGTACAAGTTAACTTATTATGCAACCATTTTTTCATGTAGATGTTTCATTTTGGTAAAGAAAAAGGTAAGGAAAAAGAGAAGGCCACTCCTTCTAGAGAAAAAGAGGGAGATGAATAGATGACCACCATGTCAGACCTTTGGGCATTCACATAGTGGAGAGACAGGCTATATCGGAGCCTACTTCAGACAATGACTTAATGGAGGCCATTCCAATGTCTGGCATTGCTGACATAAAGACACAGATGTCAGAAGATTCCATTGATGTTTCTACATTGATACTTCAGTATAAGAAATGTTTACAGTCAGATGATAGTTGTGGGTAAGTGACTATACATATATGTAATAAATATTTAATAAATACATATTTATAGCCAAATGGTATATGCAAATTTTACAAGTTTTTCATGTCAAAACCTGCTGCATCTACTTGCACTAAAGTAATTTGGCAAAAATATATTGAGGCACGACTTATCTGGAGAGAAATTTCTTATGCTACGAGACAGATGTTATTTAGGGAATTTCAGATTTGTATCTTCATCTGCTTATGTTCTCAAATTTTTTGTTATGATTTGTTATTTGTTATGATAATAATTGAATATTTTCCTTTAAAGACTGACTTGTGGTGGGACCCTGAGCACATAAAGAAAATATGAAAGGCGTTTAATTCTAGATGCTCGAGACGACTGTCCTCAATGTTGTTGGATGCACGAGTTGCAGAAGAATGACCCAATTGAATTTCAAATACAGTTTGGACCAGGCTATTAGCTAAGTGGTCCCCTGATGCGTACAAATCCAAGTGCGAAAAAGCTAAAACAAATCGAGAATCTGACTAGGGTGCATGTCTACATGTGGGTGGTTGTATATCTATGTCAACAATTGCAAGGAGAATGGTAAACATTTATAACTCTTTTATGTAATTTAAATATTTTAGATAAATTTAATGTTCTAACTTTGGATTTCATTACAGGAAAAAGAGATGGGTAAAATACCTGCAGGTTTTCTCAAAACTCATCAAAACAAAGATAACAAATGGGTTTCAACGTTTGCTCGGGAAACATATGTAAGGCTATACATTCATAATGTAGCTTTTATTACGAATGAATTAACAAATGTCACTTCATAAATTTGTAGGAGAGTTACAAAGCAAAAAGAAGCCGAGCATATTACACAGATCATGCAGGAGGGGGCAACATCATTGGCCTCTCGACAACTTTAGACGGATCACGTCGGAGTGAAGAAGGGGCGCATCTACAGTCTCGGATCATTCGTTAGCCATACAAATATTGGATATGGACCAAAACTGAAATTCATGTCAAGATGTGCGACGAGTTTTCGATAATATGTGGGAACAACGACTACCGGAAGTCGAACAAAAGATCCAAGAAGAGGTCCAACAAGGGTTCGAGCAGCGACAATGAAAAGAAATGAACAAAATGATGTGTGGTCAGCACGACGACGACAACGAGCATTAGGATTTTTATTGAAAATTGTGTCAAAATAATTTAGTTTTTATTGAAATAGTTGAAAATATTGAATTATTGAATTTTTAAAAAATTTGAATTATTAAAAAAATTATTTAATTTTTTTATAAAAACCATATTAGTGATGATTTGGACCATGGGAACTATCGACAACCGTGGAAACTTTCCACAGCTTGGACGAACTTTCCATGGGTCAAGATGTGGAAACTTTCCACGGTCATAGCCATAGAAACTTTCTATGGCTCAGACCGAGAGAACTTCCGACGGATTCATATTACACGTCAGAAAAATTTTGTAACGAGTGATTTTTTGAATTTTCGTTCATCGAAAGATCCTTCACAAACTCTATTTCCAACAGATTCTTCATAATTTACGATGGCTCGGACAATGGAAAATATCGATTTTTCTTGTAGTGAGAGACGCTTGATAGATTAGATGAACTCCTTCATTCGAATGGTCTTTTAACTTATTAGATATGTGTTGGACCATCTAGTAAGATTTTAAGGATGTGCAGGGTTAAGTAGGATAGGTTAGGTTTAATTAGAGTGAGATGTGTTTAAAAACATTAAACATTATTTGAATATTATTTTTAAAAAATTAACTAACACTATATTGATGTTCATTAGTCACATGATTTAAAATTAGACTCACCAAATTAATAATTTTTGAGGGGTTAGAAATTATTATTCTCATTCTATTCCTTTCTTTTCATTCAAATTAGAAAAAAAATAAAACATTCTTAAGGATAATGAAGATATTTACCTAATTCAACATTCCTTAACTTATGCATTAAAAATTGTATCCAAATAAAGAAAAAAAAAGTTACTCATTCCATTATATTAATTCATATTCAAACATCGTTTATATAAACATATCCACGTTACCATTTAGATGAGATAGATTTTCACAATGTTCCTTTAAACATATCCTCACAGTTCTTTCGTTTTATAAGTAAATAATATTATTCAACTTTATCTTCTCAAATTCTTTTATCATGTGCCAAAAAATGATAATCTATACACATCATATTTTGTACATAATTCACTTTTCTATTTCTATTTATAACAATATATTATGAAAAAATGGAATAACTTTTGAGGATTTTTTAATAACTTTTCTTCATTTATTTTAATTATACTTCATATTTTATTAACTATCATAATATAATAATTTCTATAATTAAAAAAAATTGTTAGGTGACTGTCTCGAGCTCCCTTAATTTAGACAAAGAAAGATTTGGTGGTTGTCTTTTCCATTTTCTAAAATGAACGGTATGGTGAATTCATATTTTGTTATCATATATTGCTTGCCAATTCAATTGTTGTCTAGAAGTAGTATCCAAAAGATGAGACGTGAAATTGAGATCGCATCCACCAAATCTTATAAGATTATGACACCTTACGGGCTAAACAAATCATGTAAGTAAAATAAATATATCAAATTAATTAGAAATTTTTCATGCGGGCCATCCACGCATACGCGCAGCCCCTCTCATTTGGGCAATGGAGAATTTATTGGGCTTACTTTTGAACTGGGCCTTATTCATTTTTTATAAATTCTTTTTTCAGTTTCATTTAAACAATGATATATATATATATATATATATATATATATATATGTATATGGGTATAATGTATATGTGAAGCAGCATATGCTCTGCACCGTGTGAAGCGGATGGAGAGTCGTTCGATCTAAATCCAGTGGTTCAAGTTGAAGCGCTCGTTCGATCATGATGCACGACTCAAACCCATCTCGCGAGTTATTGGAGATCTTCCCCTTTTGGCTTCGCACACTCCCGTCCGCCCCACTTGTTCTTTTTTATTTTTCATTTCCCGCTCTCGGTCTCTCTCTTTCCCCTCTTTCCCTCCGGATTTTCATCCGATCTCGATCTCCGGCATCCGATCTCGATCTCCGGCGTCTAATAGGTGTGGCTCCCGCGTTTTTCTCTTGCTCTGGACCTCTTTCAACCTTAGTTCTCCGACGATGTGCAGCTCTCACCCTAAATCTCTCTCTCACGTGATCTCGATCTTCGGTTTTTTTATCTCGATTGCCAGCGTCCGATGTTGATCTCCAACGTTCAACAGGTTTGAATACTGCCCTCTCTCTCTCTTGCTCCCGACCTCTCTCACCCTTACCCTTCTCCTCCGGCGATGTGCAGTGTTCGGGGTTTTCCTCTGGAGACGCAAATCACGGCGGCTGATAGGGGCGCTGCTCTAACCCTTTATTGAGGACCTTGTCCATGAGGTTATGACCATGGGCTCATAGGTCAAGGAGGCAAACAACTTCCTCTCACCCTTGGGCCGTCCGAAGAAAAAGAGAAAGCATTATGTTGAAAGTGATGATGCAGGAATAGAGAGAAAAATATTAATGAGCTCATGTGGAGGATGAACTAGATAATTAAGGTGTTCTGGATGTCTTCCTTAATGAGTTGCTCAAGTTTACATCCATCTTTTAGTCTTAATTTAGGTGTTTTAATGAGAGTTCTGAAGTTTGGTTTTGGAAGTTGCTAACATCTTCTTATCTCCTGATTCTACATTTTATTCGTGTAAAAAATCATGTGAAACTGCATTTGTAATGAACATTTTTGCTTTTGTTATTGGTTACAATTTTCTTCATTTATGTTGCTTGGCATCCTATTTTAGCGTATCAAATGCATTTGGAAAACTACGTTCTTATTAGACATTGTTGTGAAACTCAAGAATAGCTATAGTTTGATATGAACAGTAAAAATTTATATGATGTTCATTGCCCTGTGCTGAACATTCCCTTTTCTGTTGCCTCATTTTATAAGTGGATTCATTGAGTTGGTAATATTTGAAGTAATTCCCATTGACCCAGATGCTAAGCATCATGTTTTACTTTCATCTATTCCGTGTCTAAGAAGTTTGTTTGCATCATAAGAAGCCATAAAGAAATGCTCGAAGAAGGAAATAATTACATTTGGATTTGATTCCGGTCGAAGAAACTTGTCATCCATTAAATATAAGTTCCATGTGCCTGCACGATTACATTATGATGGACCGTCATCTTAATAGCATGTTTGGATTCCGTTGATGTCCTACCAATCATTAGTCAGATCACTCCAGGTTTCATCAATAAAACATGAATTTTGTTTACATCACCCCTGCTCATTCAATAATACATTTTTATTAATGAATAAAGGAATTGTGTTACTTTGTCGTGATAGATCAAAGTATATCAAGTTAAGGATCACTCTCTGGTGTATGTTCCTCACTAAAATTATTCATTCTATCTTTATAACAAGCTAACAACTCAATTCCAGTTTGATGCTAACGACCGTGGGCTGAATGATATTTTAAGACTAAATTGACAATAAAATTTTTCATGTATTATAGACTAGATTTCCATGAGAGAGATGAAAACAACTGCACACGGTAAGCTTACAAGATAATGTTAAGGAACACTCATTGTCCTAGATCTTCAACAATCATACATCGAGCATTTTAGAAAATAAATAAATAAATAAATAACGAATGAAATTTACAAAAAAAATACAATCAACAACATCCAATCTTATAAAAGACCAAAAGGTTTTGGAAGAGGCTCAAATCGATGATCGAACAAAGAGCTCTGGTCGGACTTATCATTCATAGTATGAAGCCAGTTTGTGTCCTTGTAATCCTCTTTTAGCAACATATCATACATGTGGCTACCATATGGATCTATATCATTATTATATTCCATGAACATATTCTCCCTCTCCGCCAGCTTTGTAATAGGATATATGCCAAACGATGATCTATTTAACTCCCTAGATATTGTTCCATTGCAATCATTGTTCCTGGCAAAGTTATCATCGTTAACTATAGGAACCACTTGATCTGCCACTCAGACATATCAAACTTGAGGTGCAGAGCGTATACTCTGAGGAAACAAGACGCACCTCGAATGGCCCCCATACATTGCCGAACATCCTACAACGACAAACAACAAATGCGTACTAATTAAAATATTCTCATAAGTTCCTAAATAGGATGGTGTTTGATAAAACATAAAGATGCAAGTGATTTAACAAAATCATCAAAAGAAAAAATACCATGTGCCTGAGAGCCATATCCATCGACTTCCTTGAAATTCCCTCCAACAATAACCAGACATGACATTACTATTGACCCAAGTGTTTATAAAAACAATAAAAGCTATGAACAATTATCAACCGTCGCCCCTATAGGGGTCGGAGAAGAGGCAAAGAGAGAAAAAAAGAGAGAGATCGAAAGTGAGAGAGGGAAAGGGTTAAAGCAGCAACTAGATTTTGTGTGCCCCTATCAGCCGTTGTGATTTGTGCCTCCAGAGAAAAACCCTAAACACTGCACATTGCTGGAGAAGAAGGGTAAGGGTAAGAGAGGTCAGAATTCAAACCTGTTGGACGTTGGAGATTGAGATCAGACGTCGAAGATCGAGACAAGAAGCCGGAGATCGAGATCGCACGGGAGAACGATTTAGGGGGAGAACTGCACATCATCGGAGAAGAAGGGTAAGGGTGAGAGAGGCCGGGAACAAGAGAGAGAATGCAAGAGCCGCACCTGTTAGACGTCGGAGATTGAGATGAGGCGTCGGAGATCGAGATCAGACGTCGGAGATCGAGATCGAGATCGGGTGAGATTTCGAAGGGAAAGAGGGGAAGAGAGAGAGCGAGAAAAGAAAAAGAAAAAGGTGGGGCAGGACGAGAGCGTACGAAGCCAAAAGGGGATCTCTAATAACTCGCGAGATAAGTTTCAGCCGTGCGATTGCAATCGAACGGGCACTTCAACTTGAACCACTGGATCTAAATCGAACGACTTTCCATCCGCTTCACACGGTGCAGAGCATATGCTGCTTCACACATACATTATTATATATATATATATATACTTTAACATCTTATAAAAAATCAAAAGTCTAGAATTCAATTATAGTCGAAGCTCATGATTTTAAAGTCTGTATTATTTAGAATGCAATAAATATTAAGATGCTGCTTGTGGTTTTAAAGTCCATCAGATTATTGGATATGACGAAGGTGAATGAATCAGAATAAGGTAAAAAAAGGGTTTCCTCTAAAATGTAAACGTTAATTACATAGACCATCATATTAATTAGATTGAAACTACGTTTGCAATGTATTAATTATGTATTGGTATTTTTCTTTTCAAACTTGTTTAATGATCTACTGTCCATTTTGGTCCAACTCATATACCTGATCTTCTATGTAGTACTTGGACCTCAAATACATGTTATTTATAGATCAAATTCTCAAACTTGAATTACTCTTGTCCTGCTACGAATGCATTAATTGTCTGTTGACCGTTCAAAAAAAAATTTGTGGTGCAATGTATCTCCTTTTCTTTGATGTTTTTGCGTTGTTTCGCATAGTTGTTAATCATGTTAGAAACGTAGAACACTTTATTCCAAGAAAGCTAATTAAGTTCAAACTTAGATTAGCAGCTCCCTTTTTTTTCACCCTTAGTTTCGATTTCTACTTAGAATAGCTCTCCTTAATATCATTAATTAATTCTTATTAAAGCCACTTTATGCATTCTACTTTTCCATTTAGGTTTCTTTATTAAAGAACTTGAGATTTGTAACATCTATAAAAATTTGCTTCCCAACAATTAGCAAAACAACATTTGATGTATTGCAATGGATCCATGTTACTTACACTTCAATGTAAAACCTAAAAAATTAAATGAACGAAAATATTGTTGAAGGGCGAATTAAGTTTTTGGTAAAAGAGAAAGAGAATATAAAAGATAAAAAGAATCCTGATTAATAGATGGACTACATTATACATACTCTTAAAAGAAAGATGGGCATTGATTGTCCTTTAGCAAAAGTAAATTGGTGAACCATAATACCCTCAAAAGATGGAGTAGTTAGAGGGCATTTTAGATTTTCAAAAAAATGACAAAATAAAACCTCAAAATCCTCCCTCATTTCCCTAATATCGCCGTCCATTTCCAACGGCAGCCATATGCATTCCCATTTCTCCTCTTGTGCTACCAACCATCACTTCCCTCACCAAACTCCTCTATGACCATCGCTATTGCCCTAGTGTCACTCCTCACCATCTGCCACATCCCAGGATGGGGTTGGGATGCAATGGAAGCCAGCTGGAATGCATAGGGACAACGGGTGATGCTGGGATGCATCGAGGGGCGTGCGGTGACCCGATGCAGGAGCCAAAGCTGGAGGCTTTAGGGATGAGCAATAATGTCCAGGACAATGAGGAGATCGAGCAGGAGTCTTGGAGCATACTCGAGACATGCAGGCATGCGGTGAGCGCAAAGGCACAATGCACTCCTACTCCTCATAGGAGTAGGACTTCTAGTCCGAGTAAGAGTTGGACTAGGGCAATGAAGTGTAGAGGACTGAAGATAATTGTTGGGAGATCCAATCATGGTTGTTTGGACCGGACCGGACCGGCCGGTCCGACCGGTCCAACCGTCGACCGCCACTCTGGGCGGGTTTGGTTCGACCCCAAAATCGGATTAGGATTCAGACCGTTTCGAACCGGTCAAGACCGGTCAAAACCCGCCTAAAACCGGGTTGAACCGTTGAACCGGCGGTTTTGCAAGAACCGGCCAGTCCAAAATTGAAAATATCTTGAAATAATGTGAACATTGAGTTTTGAACTCAAGACCTCCTGAAACCAACTTATGTGTATATACCACTGTGCTATATTTATTTATCTGAATGCCAAGTTATTTTATATTATACAATGGTTATCATCAGTCATTTATATAATTATTTTGTTTGATAAGAAATTTTATAATATTTTAAATATCAAAAATTAAATATGAAAAGATTAGTTACCTAATTAAATTAAAAAATAGAAACTACAATAATCTTTCTAGTTTAAGTAAAGTTAAATTTGAGAAAATGAATTTGTAAATTGTAATTGAATATATTAAAATCACATAAAACTCATATCAATAGTTAAATATGTCACATTTGATTTTTTAATTTTAATTAAAATGATTTAATCATATGTACTTTGTTGTAGAAATATATTAATTATTGATAAGAATATATAAGTATTACAATTTATCTTTTTATATTATTTTATTAATATCCGGTCCGACCGTCCGGGTTAACCGGTTCGACCGGTCCAACCTGACCCGGAGACTTATCCGGGTCGACGTCCGGTCCGGGTCTTACAACATTGGATCCAATTCCAAGGAGGGACCAAACAAACATGAGGTGGTGGACGCAAGGTGGCAGTCATTCCATGGCCAAATCCTAGTGTGAGTAAGAGTTGGACGATCGTGCGGATCAAAGGGCAGAAGAAGTCTTCAGGCTTAGCTCCAGGATCTTCAAGTTTGACTTGGAGGAGGACTTCTAAAGATGCTTGGACATGTAGGTGCAAGGGAAAAAGTTGAAGGCCGAGTTCAAGTGAGAATGTGAGTGGGGAGAAGTCCTAAGGCACGTAGGACTTGGAGACTAGTTTCCCACAGGGCCAAGCAACTTTCCAGTCCGAGAAGCATTAGGGGAAGATGGAGCTGATCGAGAGGAAGACTTGCACTTGTGGGGAGGCTGGACTTCGAGCGGCAGTCAAAGTTTGGGCACGGCGCGGGCGTGGCGCGAGCATGGCAAACTCCTAGTGTGACTAGGAGTGGTGCACGGCCAGGTGTCCTAGAGTCTTCAAGGGGCCGGGCTATCTCAACTACCAGAAGGGCTTTTTCTATATGAATTCAAAGAGAAGATCAAGGAGGATCTTGAGGGGCCGAGTGGGATCAGGAGTAGTAGTTAGAAGTTGAGTAGGACTTCTTTGAGGCTATAAATGCTCATGTAATCCAGAGATTTGTAATCATCCGAGTTATGACTCTTTCTCAATAAAGTTATCTAGTTTTCCCTTCATCTGTGAGCCTCTCTTCTCTCCAATTGGGTGAGTGTTTTGTTGTGCATCCAATAGGGTTGCAGGGCGCCTGAGACAAGGCTGATTGGCGTCCGAGCGAGGGTCAGCCAAGCCGCACGTTCATGGTTTCATGTTGACAAGACTAAGGGCATGACAATGTGGTATCAGAGATTGAGTTTTGAGATGTCTAGAGATGGAGAAGGCACGTCTACAAGAGGCCATTCACTGGAGACCGAGGACGGCACACGAGGAGGCGACCAAGGTCGGATGGTGGGGAAAAGAGGAAAGGGTGCATGAGCAAAATCAAGGGATATTGTCAGCCTCATAGTGAAGTATGTGGTAGAAGTTTTCAAGAGATGAGTAAGATGGTTCGTAGCTTGGAGGTTGTGTCGGACGAGCATGGCCTGGCCCTTGGGGAGGGCGTGATCGCGCATCAGGACCTGGTCTCCTAGGTCGTGCCCCTAGAAGTAGTCATGAAGATGTGGATCAAGTCATTGGAGACAGTTGTTGCTCAAGGGGCTTCTTTTTGAAGCAGGAGGGTTTCGAATGAGGACTCCCATCCTGAAGTTCATAAGCCCATAATAGAAGAAGTACGATGGCATGCGAGATGCAACAACCATCGATGACTTCATATGGAGTCTTGAGCAGGGGTTCAAGACCAATAAGATCGTGGTCGAGAAGGACCAAATCGACATGGCCATGCACTATCTCGTGGATGGTGCGCTCTTGTGGTGCCGATGAATGGAGGAGGAAGTCATGAAAGGATCGATCGTCATTGACTCGTGGTCAAAGCAACGCGCAAGAGGTGCCCATGAATAGGTTGACGGCGCTCAAGCAAATCGGCTCGGTGAAGGAATACATCGAGAAGTTCCAACTATTGATGTTGGAGATGCTGGGATCATGGAAGAGTCAACTTGACTATTCTTCTTCTTGAGAGGCTTCAAGCCTTGGGCGGCTCAAGAGGTGAAGATGCAGAAGATTTCGACCATGAGGGAATATCGTGGCCAAAGCTCTGGTGGAGTATGCGACCAACAAGGACCTTGGCGTGCAGGTCAAGGATAGGGACTTGTCGAAGGACAAGCCCCACTCTAGTGGCAAGTGAGGTGACCAAAAAGTGGTGAAGACCGAAAAAGGTGACGCGAGGAAGACGTTGAGGTGCTATGTCTGCGGAGGGCCACACTACGCAAGAGAGTGCGACAAAAAGGCTACCCTAGCCGCCATGACGTCTACCTTAGATGATGAATAAGGTGCGGCTCACATGGGGTTGATTATGACCCTGACGATGGCGACTGCAATGATTCTGACAAAGGACCTGAAAGGGGCCATGAAGGGTGTGATGCTCGTAGAGGTTGTGGTGAATGGCCACGCTACGATTGTCTACGCATAATTTCATGTCGAGACAAGAAGCAACATGACTTGACATCGAATTTGCCAAGGAACTAGGGCTCATGAAGACTATAAATGCAGAGTCCCAGCCAATCTTTGGTATGGCCAAGAATGTCCGCGTGAAGGTTGGAGGCTGGGAGCGCACGATCAACATCATCGTGGTTAACTTGTACATCATAAACTTGTTATGGGCATGGAGTTTGTGGATATTTTCTCGAAGGTAAGGATGAATCAAGGATAGTTGCATTTGGTTTCTTAGGGATCAGATCATGAAGTGCCCATGAAGAGAAAGAGAGCATACGTGCTAGGGTGCTCACGACCATGTTTGCAGAGGTGGGTCGAAAGGAGGATCCAGCGCAGGACATGGTGAAAGGTAGGGGTGTTCACCGGGTCGGGTCGACCCATGAACTCGATGACCCGACCCGACCCGAATCGGTTTGGGTCGGGTTGGAAATACGGGTTGGATTTTTCCAACCCGAGCCGACCCGACCCGACCCGATCAACCCGAGTTTTTAATTGTTTTTAACTTTTTTCCTTTTTTAATTTAAACTTAAGCTTATATTTGATTTAAAAATTATAAAAATTTGAAATAAAATATTTTAAGTATCAAAATAATATTAGATAGTTAGAAAAGTTATTTTATGCTTTTAAAATAATATTAAATAATATTTTTATATTAAATAAAATATAAAAAATAGTAAGAAAAAATTTTAAAAAAAGGAAAATTGGGTGGTCGGGTAACCCGACCATCCGACCCGACCCGACCCGATCCGAACCGGGTCGGGTTGGGTCGGATTCGACCCCCTCAGCCCTCTCCAACTCGACCCGTGAACACCCCTAGTGAAAGGAGAGGACTTCTGACCATTCTAGAAGACTCTCGAAGAGCTAGAGGCTCGTATCCTAAGGCAGGAAGGTTTTAGGGCGACAGTGTGCTCCATGGAGAGAAAGTTCAAGGTGGAACTTGCAAGGGAGGCAGCGCGAGTAGAGAGGAGATTCCATGAGAGGATCTCAATCATGGAAGCTGAGATGACTCTACTACGTTCGACCATCAAGGAGTGCATCTCGAGGCAAGGGGTGCACAATGGCGGATTTGATGAGGGGTCAATCTCCTCAAGTCGTTTGACCTCATGTTGTTCGGGGTCAGGACGCAGGATGACAGAATGAGGAGGCGCAAGCGCAAGACGTACAATTGCATTGGATGTGGCGGAGCACATTGACGACGATCTTTTCTGTGCGAAGAGACATGCAGGTCAAGGAGCAAAGATCCTTGGGCTGACCTAGCACTGGGTCATCCCTCTTGAAGGTCGCAATGCGGAGCGAGATGGCCAAGACCAACGTTGGCCATCCCGAAGGTCATTGGCGCAGGAAAGCAGCCATCGACGAGAGTTGGTGTCAAGGTGTTATGGGAGGACATCCTGATTGATGGATGCAGTCCACCAATCCTCAGACTTCTTGCGAGCAGGCCGGTGTGCGAGAGGCACCGAAGTAGGTCATGTCCCAGGGAGATGACAAGGAGGTTGTGTAGCGAAGTGAAGATCACTGCAGAGTGTGCCTTCAGGCAACAAGGACACACGAGTAGTCGGAGAGGCTCTACTTTGGGAGGTGACACGTAGGTCACATCCCTAAGACAATGACGAGATAGTTACATCCCACAATCTTCAGCGGAGTGGAGATTGATGCAGGGTGGAACCTTTGGAGAGCAAGGTGACACCGAGAAGCTGGAGGATGGTCGAAAGACTAAGGAAGGGCCAGAACCAAGTTAGGAGACGTGGAGGTCTTTCGGATGATACAATCCAGAAGTCGAGTCGAAGGCTTTCTTGGATGGAGCACGTGACAACAAGAAGAAGCCTTGTCGGGACGACAATGTCTTGGGTGTGGGAGGATGTCACTCCTCGCCCTTTGCCACATCCTAGGTTGGGGCTAGGACGTAGCGGAAGCCAGCTGGGATGTGCAGGGACAACGAGCGATGCTGGGATGCACCAATGGGCGCGCGGCGACCCGATACATGGAGCCAAAGATGGAGGCCTTAGGGATGATCAACAATGTCCAAGTGCTTTTGCAATAACAATTAATTGCATCCCTCAATCTTCATATTTTAACCTAGTTACGTGGGAGCATGCATTTCGAGTATCTAGGTTCATATGCATTTCGAGTAGAGAGGAGATTCCATGAGAGGGTCTCAATCATGGAAGTTGAGATGACTCTACTACGTTTGACCATCAAGGAGTGCATCTCGAGGCAGGGGGTGCACAACGACGGATTTGATGAGGGGTCAAGCTCCTCAAGTTGTTTGACCTCATGTTGTTTAGGGGTTAGGACGCAGGATGACAGAATGAGGAGGCGCAAGCGCAAAATGCACAATTGCATTGGATGTGGCGGAGCACATTAATGATGATTTTTTCTGTGCGAGGAGACATGCAGGTCAAGGAGCGAAGATCCTTAGGCTGACCTGGCACTGGGTCATCCCTCTTGAAGGTCGCAATGCAGAGCGAGATGACCAAGACCAACGTTGGCCGACCCGAAGGTCATTAGCGACGAGAGTTGGTGTCAAGGTGTTGTGGGAGGACATCCTAGTTGGTGGATGCAGTCCATCAATCCTCAGACTTCTTATGAGCAGGCCGGTGTGCGAGAGGCACCGAAGTAGGTCATGTCCTAGGGAGACGACAAGGAGGTTGTGTCTCTGAGTCTTTAGCGAAGTGAAGATCACTACAGAGTGTGCCTTCAGACGGCAAGGACAACGAGTAGTCGAAGAGGCTCTACTTTGGGAGGTGACACGTAGGTCTCATCTTCGGGACAACGACGGGATAGCTACATCCCACAATCTTCAGCGGAGTGGAGATTGCTGCAGGGTGGAACCTTTGGAGAGCAAGGTGACACTGAGAAGCTGGAGGATGGTCGAAAGACTCAAGGAAGGGCCAAGACCAGGTTTGGAGACGAAAAGGTCTTTCGAATGATACAATCCAGAAGGCGAGTCGAAGACTTTCTTGGATGGAGCACGTGACAACAAGAAGAAGCATTGCCGGAATGACAATGGCTTGGGTGGGGGAGGATGTCACTCCTCGCCCTCTACCATGACCTAGGACGAGGCTGGGACGTAGCGGAAGCCAGCTGGGATGTGCAGGGACAATGAGCGACGTTGGGATGCATCAATGGGCGCGCGGCGACCCGATACATGGAGCCAAAGATGGAGCCTTGGGGATGAGCAACAATATCCAAGTGCTTTTGCAATAACAATTAATTGCATCCCTCAATCTTCAGATTTTAACCTAGTTACGTGGGAGCATGCATTTCGAGTATCTAGGTTCATATACAATCAATAATTATCGTTATATACTATAAATACTTTGAAAATAACCTTTAAAATATTATAGGAGTCTTTAATAGTCGGTCATGGCCATGACAAGAGTGTCACGCTCATGATTGTGACATGGGAAATCCCATTTTACTCTAACACTTAGTCACGGTCGTGCCAGGGATGTCACGATCGTGCCACATCCTTTGTCACGGTCGTGCTTATGTGAACACGCTCGTGAGTGAGCCCAATTTTGGATGAGATCTTAAGAGCCTCTTATCCACGGTCGTGACCAAGGTGGTCATGGCCGTGCTCGGCACCGACAATCACAATCCAATATAACACGAGGACAAGGTGTACTCAAGCTCTTAATCCAATACATGACAATCATTGAGAGGGGAGAGAGAAGTTTGAATCCCTTTTACATACCTTTCAATCCTGGTTTACTCTTCTACTCTTTCTTCCTCTTTGTGCTCCTTCTTGATCCTCTTTCAATCCTAGCGTCAGGTACACATATGAGAAAAAAGAGTCTTTAGGAAGAGATTTGAGATTTAAATTGAGAAGATAACAGGGTTTTGATCCAAAGACCAAATTATCCCTAATTAAAAATCTGAGATGTTACACATCTCCTCTGTCTTGGATGCCAAAAAGATGGAATCATTTTGACCTTTCAAACAAAATTGTGGTTCAATGTATCTCATTTTCTTTCATGTTTTTTTTTTGTATTGTTTGACATTTAATGAATTCAGTTAAAAAACGTAGATAGGGTAGATCAAAATCGGCTTGAATCTATTCGGACTTGATCCTGACCTAATTTTTTGTCGGGATTAAAAATTTTAAAACTAGTACCGATACTTATCTCGATCGATATTAGGACTAGATTGAAGTTGGAAAATTAAAATTAAGAACGGACCAATAATTAATTAAAATAAATAATTTTGTATTACTATAAATAAATTAGAGTTTAGGTAAGTTAATATATTATTATAATTATATTTTGGTAATGAACTACTGGGAATGGAATTGGAGTTTAGGTAAATCATATTAGGATATTAATCTAATATTGGATAAGTTGAATATATTATTATAATTATATATTGTTTTAATTAGACTGGTTCTCCGGTTGTATTTTTTAGTTATGAACATGGTCCTAACATGAAACCGACCATGTTCTCCAACCTACAATCGGTATTGGACTGGTTAATACCGGGTTGAGAAATTTTTCAAAGAATCAGGTCGGTCCGCTTGGATCAGACTGTGCTCACCCTAAATAGCTTTCTCTTTTTCACCCTTAATCTCAACTTCTACTTAGAATAACTCTCCTTAGTATCATTAATTAATTTTTATTAAAGCTACTTGATCCACTTAGGTTTCCTTATTAAAGAACTAGAGATTTGTAGCATTCAAAAGTCAATTACCACAAAAGTTCGTCTCCCAACGATTAACAAAAAAAAGCATGTGATATATAGCAATGCATCCATGTTGTTATATATGGTTCCATGGATACGTTAAATTAATTTCTACGACAATTTAATCACAAGGAGGGAGGAAAACAAAAAAAAAAAAAAAAACAGAACTAACACTGCATGCGCCTACTTACACTTCAAGTTACACAGCACATTATATTAAAAAAAATGTGGTCAAAATCTCCCTCACTGTTCTTGTGTATATATCACAAGTTCATGTTCAGTTGAAAGATGAGAGCCCTGAAGTCGTCCTCCCTGCACGGAACCCTCAGATACCCGTTCGGGTGGTCGAACCCGTACTCCTCCTCGGCCTCGTGCAACAGGTTCCTGAACGAGGGATGCTCCAAGTAGGCGATCGGCACGACGAACCGCGTCCGGCCCTCGCCGACGTAGATGGCGAAATGGCCCTTCGGCACGTCGGCGGCGCCGGCGAGGTCTCCTCCGTCGCTGCCCAGATATCTCAGTACCTTCTTCAACGAAGTGATCCTCCTCAGTTGGATTCCCATGACCAGCAGTATATAGCACTACTACTACTCAGGAAAGTACTAATTATGAGATGCTGATGACTCCTCCTTGGATCGAATTGGTGCAACATATATATAATGACAACGGGACAAGACACTGTCGCGAGGTGGTCCTGGCAAATTATTGCACCCATTTGTCCATATACATGTTGCCACCATGCAGTGCAAAAAAAAAGAAGAAAAGATAAAAGAGAAGGAGAGGATGTGTCATGTGTGTGTGTGTTAATATAATAGATATTTTTGAGGTCATTAAGGAGAAGGAGTTCACCATCATTTCCTGGATGCATTGAACCATTTCTTGGCCAACTTGTGGAAAACTGAGGGCGAAGGGCCGGCTGTTTCTGGCAAGAACATAAAGAGAGCGATCTCCTCCTCCTCATCATCATCAACACATGTGCGCTCATTGATCGACATGTCCTCTCCTTGCTGCGAAAGGATCAAATGATGGCTAGGCCTTGGAGCCCCACATGTCCCTGTGTGATGTCCTTGAGTGCAAACAAATGTCTCGGAACGGTATAACAGCGGCCAGTGCCATGCAGCAGCGGTGCAACAGGGAGAACAGAAGATGTATACGTACATTCGCTGTATAGAAGTCAATACGTGGTTTTCTCTGTATAGTTACGCATGCATGCATGAGTGGACCATCATTATATTAATATATATATTACTCGGATACTATATATATATATATATGTATTGTATTTTCTTCTGTTTAGTTTACTCAAATGCTCAGTAATCAGAAGACCAGGACTGCTGCAATACTTAAAAATTTCAGAGCTTCCGTGACAGAAAACAGGAGAGAGATAGATAGATGCATCATGCATGGCAAGGCAGCACATGTGAGGTTGTTCGTCGCTTGCTTCCATTCAATTGACAGGTTGGACCGCCTTAATTCTGATAAAAATGAGATATAGATATGCATGCATGCATTGCTTTCAATTAATACCTTAAATTAGGAGCAGTGCAATAGCGTGGTTCAACTTCAACCTCAGACGCAAGTTTCCGTATATAAGTATGTCTGCATCAATGACCTCATTTTTTTCCTTTATTTATTGTCTAATTTTCCAGCAGAACATGTGTTGATCTATATATGATTATATGTTCTGAGCTGTCAGAGGGGAGACTTCTGTGCTTTCTGAACAATGCTTTTGTTGATCAGAGAGCGGGCTACCATTATATTCACAGCTGCGCGAGGCGATTTGGAGCCATACTTTTCCAGTTTGGAAAGTTCATTCCTGATAGCATCAAATTAAATTGATGAACACAACAAATGAATTTGGGGATGTGGATAGCAGCTCATCTCGGTTTAACTAAATATTTCAAATATTGTGAACGTAAAATTTTTCGTTATATTCAGATATATTGCTTGAGACGACATCAAAATAACTCTTGATCAATAGGAAACTTTCATCACTAACTGAGTTGAACTATTGGCACCGCTTTTCAAAACTGAGTGCAACAAAAAAAAATTAAATCAATGAACTAATAGCCTGTCCTGATTCAGCAAGCATGTGATGGACAATGAAATGCCCGCTGTTCATCCGGATAAGCAAGTGATTGGTGAAGATTTATCTCAAGAGGATTTATCTAAAAGTGTACCATATTTTCTGTTAATTATAATATCAAGTTGGATGTTTCTAGAAACTTAATTTTCAAATAAACTGAGAAGACCGATCGAGTTCAAACTTGGATAAAACTCGTCTTATATATTTCGTGTTGTATTGGTCCATGATGTGTCGGATAGGGTTTCAACAAAATTATGAAGTGTTGATACATGAGAAAGATGAATATTCTATTAGCAATTTAGATCCTAGTTAAAATGATTAGCAAATTAAATTTAGCATGCGTCTAATTCAACTAGTGTTATAGAAACAAACTGAATATTAAAAAAACTGATGATCATAAAGAAATAAACGCAATTATGAAATATATTTGTTAATAGTGCAGCATCAATTGTTTCTCCACTAGATTGCAATCTATTCTCACTGTGAGATATAAGTACATCATGAATAGTTTGTTTGCACCTATTCTCACTGCATTTTGCATTGTTCTACCGAAACAGAAGCTCTAATGAGTGATGAAAAAATCAACTTAACTTTAGTGGGAGGAAAACTTATAATCACAAGGGTATGATAATCTTCTACATAATTACAATTCAAAAGAAAAGAAAAAGAAAGATGAGCTTATGCCGCACGGGGGGGGGGGGGGTGGGGGGGGGTGGGGGGGGGGGTGGGTGGGTGGGTGGGTGGGTGGTGGTGGTGGTATTCTTTCCAAAAAGATATCGTATAGCGTGTCTCGACTAACATTTGCCAAGAAGTCCGCTATTTTCATAAATTATCTCGATTTTTTACATCTATTCTTAAACTATAAATTTAATTTTTTTTTATCTTTTTTCAATTTAATTCTTCCGCATTGTCAACTTTGACTTTTCTTATTTATGAAAAGTAAAAAAATACTCCTTTTTTCGATTTTATGTTTTCATTTCGACTTAACTCCGACTACGAAGAGAGGGGTATTTTCAAATTTTCGTAAATGAGAAAATTAGAGATAATAGAAAATGTTGATAGAAGTCGACGGAAGGATCAAATTGAAAAAATGCAATAATTTAAAGGTCCAAAAAATAAGTTCATAATTTAAAATTAGACGTGAAAAATTGAAATAATTTCGGAGTGATTTATGAAAATAACCTTACATACATAATAACATTTAAAAAAAAAAACATTATCAGAGTTTCATTGATGGTACGTGTTCAACATTTGAATTTCCGAAGGGTTAGAATCACTTAGCTTTTACCATGCTAGCTTCTAGTTCTAAGTCATGAGAGCATTAAATCGTCCGTTTGGCCATGTTAGGCACACAGAGGGCAACTGGGGTCTCCTGGGGTCCAGCCCTAGCTTAGATAATATGGACAATACAAGGAAAAGGAAACTTTCTAATGTTGACAATACAGAGAAGACAGCGGAATAAGGTTGCCAGGCAAATTTAATATTATATCTTTTTATAGGAAGTTATTATTATTTTTCATAGCATCATTCCAAGCGAATTTATAAGTGCATTAATTAATTCTTCCCAAACTGCAAATATAATAATGCGTTCCATTATTTCAGTGGAAATGATATAGATATATTGGTATAGAGAGATACAATCATATAAAATATTCTTCCCCCCTTAAGTAAGAAAACATTTCTATTTAAAGTAAATATGGGATTTGAAAAATAGAGGGGAAAAAATATAAGGGCTTAATGGATGTGTACCTCACACATATTGGGCTATAAAATATAACTGACGTTGAGTTGGTTAAAGTCTATTTGGCATTAACCAACTGAAGAGTGAGATAGAGGCATGGAATGAGAGATGAGATAATAGAGGATGTCAAGATATATAAGTTTGAATAATAAAATATAAAAGGCCATGAATTTAAGATATAAGTTTTATCTATATAAAAAATATTTTTATTCTTCATATGCATAAATATATAATGAATAGTGTCATTATATGATATAATTTTTTTTTATCAATTTATTTTTCTTCTATTCTTTGTTTAGCTTATATTTTTACTATATTTCTTATTTTCACTCATAAATATTTCATAAGCTATGTTTAAAAGTAAAAATTAAATAAAGAGTGCTAATATAAACTAAAAAAATTAAATAAAATTATTTTTATCAAATTGCTTTACTATTGTAATAGTAGCATCTACGAAGAGAAAGAGATAGAAAGAGAAGTTAATTTGATCCAAAATTATTCATTCTTACTCATTTCGAAATATAATGTTTGGACGGCTTAACCACTCTATCCCACTCCTATTATTAATGTGAAGAAGTTATCCAAATGGGTTTTAGATAATTTCGTCCCTTCGTTCTATATATCCTACCCTCCAAAATTTTTAATCCAAACATTTATACCTTAGTTCATGCCTAAGGTACGTCCGCTGCCAAGGAGGTTGCACTTGGTGAGACCTACTGAATGACGAAGGGTGGCTTGGCATTCTCTACTAGATGTTGGTGCCCGAGCTCATGCCACAAACATTCTATAATCCGTTTGTTGAGCATGTGAGTTGCCTAAATTATCTTACTTTACTTTGCATTTATCTCATTTTAAGTCACTTTTATAATTTAGGTTTACCATAGTTTTGCCAAGGGCGTTGTAATTCTACACTTAAAAAGTGCACCACTAGCTTATTGTCCACATCATATGTCGTCCGGAAACCTTTGTAATTAAGCATCTATTTTGAATACAATTTCAAAGCTTTAGTGATCTTTGTACATTTGTTCAAATGTGAGTGACAACCTACAAATGGGACCCTTTTGGTTAAGTCTTCACCTATGCGCCCTTTGTCCATAAATGCTTCTGCTACCAAATATCCTTCGAAAATGCTTCCATGACATGAGGCAGATACTTGAGGGGCTTAGGACTAGTCGCTCTGCAGGTTTCTAAGAAGAGCGAATGATAACATACGTGACTCGTCTACTCCAAGTTCTTAACACTTGAGTTGACATTAGATCTGGCGCTAGTCTTGCAAACCCTGCAGATCATTTTGCAGTCCCAGATCCAGACACCACAAACTCCAAAATCGAGTATGTCATCGTCAAATGTCAAGAATGATATCAATCACAATAATGATAATTAATTTGTTCAAATTTTTGTAACATTGAAGTGATTAAAATTAAACACTGTGGTGATAATACTTTTTAAATTTGTGATATTATTAAAATTTTATGATGTCATTAATTTGTTTTGTGATGCATTATAACTTCTTTAATTTATATTAACTTGGATGTGTAGAATGCATTATAGATGCATTGTAAATTTGTACGAGGAGAGAAGGAAAGAATGGAATGCACTATGGGAAAATATATCATAATTAGTGTCAAATTAGCGATGCATCATTAATGGGCTATGGTATGAACTTATGCTACAACAACATCACCATATAGCTCCACAGAATAGTGTCACATTAGCGTTGAGAGGACTATGCTATGTCAGAGTCACCGTAGCACTGCAATAGACAACACATATGACGGCGCTAAGATATCACGTTAACATCACAATTATTAGCGCCATAGTGGCATCACTATGGTGTCTTGGAGCTTAGCGCCACCTTGGCATCTATGTTCATGACGCTAAATACCTCCTCTTTTGCCATGCGACAGTGTCGTGGTAGCGTCTATTTTATCAAATCAATAATGTCACTATAGAGTCTCCCTAGCGCCAATTGCTAATAACGTTAGTTTTAGCTTGACGCTATTAGCGTCAGGAGATGAGTGTCGCATTTTTGTGGCGCTGTTGCGATGCTAAGGTGTTGCTAAGCTTTTTAACGATGATCCAACACCACTTGAGAGACAACTTGTGGTTCACTAATCATCAGATTTCTTGTAGTGTTCTATTGAACCATTTTCTCAAAACAAGCATCCTAAAATTTGTGGCACTATGGCAAGCCACATAGAGAAGATTTCTGCTATGATCGATTGAAAGAACTTGTCAAACCTACAAGCATGTCTAGACTCCACATGGCCAGTAACAAATGAAAATGACCCTATGACAAGTTAATATCAGAGTAACTTTTCTAGGGTTGTTCAATGATGACACGTTCCATGACCTTAAGCAAATCATGTCAAAATCAAATATGACCAACGATCATATCAATTGTAAATGAGCCATCCAAAGCAAGGGCGGATGGATCAAGTGATGTCATGACTACCTTTGAGCAAGACCTTGGACAATTCCAACTAGACTTTGGTGAGATGCAAGATTAGCTCATGATGCATGTACAAGAGTTGGCCAATGTGGTGAATATTACCATGGTGTAAGATGAATTCAAGTCAATGTATGCACGATCGAATTGATGGTGACAAATGATTATGAATATAAGAGTCCATGGCCAACAAGATGCAATATATTCGACATATTTTAAATGAAGAGCTCAAAACCTTTCAAGAAGAGCTCAAACGAAAGCAAAAGAACGAGCATCAATAAATATTTGCCTCACATGAATCAAGAATCAATGTGCCAAAGTCAAAGCCTTATAAAGACAAGAGGTCAACAAATGAGATAAAATAACCTTCTATGAGATGTTCGTAGGTACATGAAGGCCTTGGAAGTTGCATCGAAATCATGAATAGTTTGTGCTTTTGTACTCCAAGATACAACGAGTTTATGGTGTCATTGACATTATGGCTACGTGGAACATGTGTAGAGGTATCCATTGTGACATAAGAAGCATTCAGTAAGAAGCTTGTTAATAATTTTTCCCCACCAAGATCGATATTGAAGGTCAAGATTGTCTTGTTCGGCAATAGTCAAAATAACACATTGAAAAAAATGTGAAAGTTCATTGAGCTCGCTAACATAACACTCAGGCAGATAAAGACACACTACGGTCTTTGTCAATAATTTGAAACCTTAGGCTAGCATAGAACTTGGACTATGTCGGATCCGGATCGGATTCATTAGCCAGCTCGGGCCACGCCCGGAGGCTGGCGCCGAGTTGTCCGGTAGAGAAATTGTAGAATATAAATTCAGATCAAGTTTTTCTATGAATTCTAAATTTTTTTAATATTTTATTGATAATTAAGAGATTATGTGGGAATATATGATTTCGGCTACATTTTTCTCTCATTAATTAAAGGCCCATCTAATTAAGATTGACTATATTTTTTTTATAAAATTTTAAATCACAAATATGTTATTTTAATTAATTACTTAGTGTTAGAACATTAATAAGTCACAAGTCCTTGAGGATCAATAACAACCAACTCGAAGCTCTTAAATAGTGTAACAAATGTTATTTTAAATATTATTTTTTTTCAAACCAAGCATGATGTAGAATAAGAAGATATCTACTCTTTTTAATAATATGACATTTTATTATTTTATTCCATCCAAATTTATTCGCTATTACCAAAGCCATTAATTGGAGCACCAACTCATGAGAAACAAAAGCTTAAAATTATTAAATCCAATAGAAAATTCAAAGACTAACATTAAGAAATGAAACAAAGATGAATGAATGGTGGAAACTAGACTAAAATAAAAAGGAAGACAAGCCACTTGAAGCTTACTTTAATTCTTGTATTCAAGAGCACCGGAACACTAGCCTATCGTAGTTGCGACGGTAAATAAACCTCGAAACTTGTAACCATTAGAAGTTCTGATAGCCAAAGTTGATAGTAGAAATAATATAATAATGTTAAAATATTATCAAATTCGTGTAACAATTCATTTCATTTAATATTCAATTTACCCATTGTCTATGTTGTCAGAATTCAAATTAATAATATAATAATAAAAATATTCTAGCAAAATTTTCTTCAAACTTGATCCTTGAAGTTATCCATCAAGGCCTAAATTTGAGAAGGCTTAAAGTTCAAGGAGAAAATGCCAAAATGTTCAAGGTTGATTATGAGGACACTATTTAAGAAGAAATTGCAATTAAGATCATTTCAAATTTGAGTGAACTATGATAGGTTTTGAGTATTAAGAGAAAAAATATTGTAATGGTGATATTGTAAGTTCATCATATGAGAGGTTGACATGATCTCTCGAGTGAAGAAAATGTTGTTTGATGCAAATATTTTATTTCTTTTCATCCCACTTGAAAAGAAAGAAGTGCTTGTCAATTTTCAATAGTCTTAAGTCGAGAAGTCAAAGCAAGGCATAGTTGAACCTCATTGATAAATCACCTTGTATATTTGACTTTGCAATTATTCCTTGCTTTTTTTCTTATATTACTGCATGCTCACATGCACTACTAATACACTTTTCTTTGATTTGTTTTTAATTTTGAACTTAATGATAAATCAATTTTGTTCTCTGTGATTATCTTAAGAAATTAGTTTAAATTTTTTAACACTTAATTGTCACCCCAACCCCTTATTGGCCAGGTGATCTAATAGTGAAGTTATTAGATTAAAACTTTTAAGGGAGACCAATGTAGGATCCCAAGGCACCAATAGAGGGGGGGAGGGGGGTGGTGTGTGTGAATTGGTGTTAAATTAAAAAATATCGGTTTCACGAAAATAGTTGCGGAAGCTTAAAGTCGATTCGTTAAACTTTAAACCAATGCAAATCAAATCATATTACATGCATAATAATACGAGAAGGAGAAGGAGAGATAAATTAAACACAAGATCACAAGGTGGTTGTTGATGATGTTCGATCACACCTTGGCCTATATCCCTATTCCGACTTCTCGACCTCGAGACCGTCGGAGATTTCACTAAACTCTTCATTCATTCCAAATGGGGCAAGGAACACTACAAGAAAAGAGATATTTAACGACCAACTATTAACTCCGAGACAAAAAATGTCATTAAAAATAGCCAATAGTGACAAGAAAAAAATATGGACAGTATTAAACATATTATTAATGAAAGAGAAAATTGCTCATTTCAAAAAAGTAAATTCTGGCAGTTAAAAGTGATTATTAATGACCATTTAATTTTGTCATCATTAATTATTTATAAATTAAGATAATGTAAGTGTACAATTAATATTATTTGGCGGGAATTACACATTTCCCTCCATTAATCATTAATTTCTTAAGTAACATCAATTTTAAAACATAAATTAGTTTATGTATTAAGTTATAAAATTGAATAGAAAAACCCTAAGCTTCTTCCTCCAACTCCTCACGCATTGGTGCCAGCGAGCTTCATCCGTAAGCCCCATCCCCCGTTGTACAGTCCTCCATCGTCGACCCCCTTCTCCTCTGGTCGCCCCTCCCTGCCGTCGATCGACAACGCCTTGCACAACCCTCCTCTCGTCCCCCCTCCCCGCCGATTGACAACGTCCCCGACAACCCCTGACTCGCCGCGCGAGAACACCCCCCTGCACAACCCCCCGCTCGCCGGGCCTGCTGCCATTGCGAGGATCATGCCTCCCACCGCCAGACAGTGCCCCTCTCCTCGCAGCCGCCTGACAGCGCCCCCAACAACCCCCTGTGGCCCACCGCTGCCTCGAGGATCATGCCTCCCGCTGCCGTCGGACAGTGCCCCCTCCCTGTCGCCGCCTGACAGCCAATGTTGTTAGGACCGGACCGGACGATGACTCGGAAGAGTGTCCGTTTTAGGTCGAACCGGTCGGACCGGTTGGACCGGTCGATCGGATCGGATAGTAATAAAATATTATATTTAATATGATATAGTAAATTAAGCTATGTTATTTCAATTATATAAGTATATATATGATATCAAAATGTATTATACAAAAGAAAAAATAACAATCATAAATAATAAATAATAAGTTTATAATTAATTTTAAGATTTGATTTTAAAATTATACACTTAATAAATTAAAATATTATGAATTTGATTATTATATATAAATTTTCTATTGATTACTTTTTATGTATTTCATATCTTTATTTTTTATGTTAGAAGCAAAAATTACATATTTTTTTTCAAAATATTAAGACAAGATTGTATATTCTATAAATAAATATATGGTATAATGAGTAGTTAACTATTTAATTTGACTTATTATATACTAAATTAAAGAAATTTAAAGTATATAATATTACACTATACTAAGTACATTATAGCATTGTTGTGTATTATACATATAACAAAGAAGTGTGCACTATTCATTCATAATTAAATTATCTAATATGATAAATATTATATTAAGTGTGCACTATTCATTCATAATTAAATTATCTAATATGATAAATATTATATTAATATAATAAATATATAATTAATTTATATTATAATATACATTGATGATATTAAAAAATAAAATAAGATCATGAATTAAAGCTCAAAGTTTAATAAATTCAAAACTAAATGAAGAGAGAAGAACAAGTGAGTGCACAAAGATAGTCCCACATTGCTAATAGTAGCAAAGTGCGAGTTAATGGACAACTATAAATGAAGGAAGAGACTAATGAACGAATATGAATGTTTATGGAGAAAGTCCATTTTTGGATATTTTCCAAAGTTATAGTAACAATTTTTATCAAATCATCTCATAATAAAAAGAATAATAAAAAATTTTTGACTGGTCCAAAAATGCAGTTCAATCCAGTTTTGGCCGGTTTAACCGGTTTTGATTGGTTTGATCCGGTTCAATCTGGTCCAAATAGAGGTTCGGTTTTGGGGCTCCAAGTGGGCCGGATTTGTTACCGATCAGCGATCGGACCGGTCCGGTTCGGTCCTGACAACACTACTGACAGCACCCCCAACAACCCTCCCGACAATTGAAAGACATGTACATTTAATTATTCATTTATATTCACTTGATTTTTTGGCAAAAAGTTACATTTATTTTTTTCTTGTTCATTTGTAGGCTGAAATTCAAGAACTTGTTCGATTGAAACCGACACTTACACCTATAGAAGTAGTAGAGAGATGTTTTGGATTTCAAAATCATAGCCATGTCATTAGCTTTGGAGGTGGGAAAAAGGCAAAGAATTTGAGAGGAACAAATTCAAAAAGTGCATTACTAAATGAGTTGCGGGCCACTCGACAAGAGAACAACTCTTTTCAAGAGGAGAATGAGTCTTTGAAGAATCATTTGAACTCTATGAAAATTCAAATGCAACAAGTACTGCAACATTGCATTGGACAATCTAATGTGCAAAGTCCAGCAACACAGGGATTAGACAATGAAAACTACATGGTTTGTTTTATGTTCTCTTTTAAATTGCCTTATTTATTTATAAGTTATTATTTTTCATTTTGTTGTTAATTCAATAGTCATTGAACATTTATTAAATTTTTTTTATGTATTTTGTGAATTTTACAGATTTTGAAGATATGGAAAGAAAGAGATGCAATTCAAAGCTCAAACAAGTTTTTTTTTAGGATAGTGGCATTTTTTGGAGGGTAGGAAGAAGATTGATGGGTTAAAAAATTTGAATGCTAAATGTTATTGATCTTGACTACTATGAACATTTGTTGGCATGAATAATTATTCTTTTTTGAAGTTATATGAACAATCCATTTTGGTAAATTAATTTAACTTTTGTATTATAATTTGTGAGTTTGTTTTTGGTTGAATGATTGCTAATAAAGTGCGTTGTAGATCATGTGTCATTTAAACCAATGTTTGATAAAGTTCATGATCATTATATAACTTTAAAGATCGTTATTAGGTTTTAATGATCGGATTAATGGTCACAGACGATTATCAACGACAAAGGTTATGAGGGTCATTAATGTGTTTAACGATGATCTAGATGGTCACTATATGGATTTAATGATTGAATTATTTATTATTGATATTTTTAACGACGGAATTATTAGCCGCTGAAGATTATCAACGATAAAAATATTTCTCGTCATTAATGTCGACCAACTAAATGATGTCCTTATATGGATTTAATGACCGGATTTTTTCTGGTCATGGATGACTTTTAACGACGGAATTATTAACCACTGAAGATTATCAACGATAAAGATATTTCTCATTATTAATGTATTCGACGACCAACTAAATAGTTCTTATATGAATTTAACGGCTAGATTTTTGTGATCATCGATGACTTTTAACGACAGCATTACAAGCCGCTGAAGATTATCAATGACAAAGATATTTCTCGTCATTAATGAATTTGATGACCAATTAAATGGTCCTTATTTAGATTTAATGACTGGATTTTTTTTTCGATCGTTGATGTGTTTAACGGCCGACACTTTTAAACCGTTATTGTCTTTTAACGACGGCATCTATAAGGTGATGACGGGAAATGCTGATCGCTAATGACCAATAACGACCGGATTTTGATTATTAATGACTAGATTTTCCTTCTTTAATGATGTGTTTTCTTGTAGTGGAAGAAACTCTTTACACAAATCCACATTTTTTCCGCTTCGAGAGGTAAGACACACCTCTCCTCTTAGGAAGCTTATCTTTTCTCTAGCCTGAGAGGTAAGATAGAACCTCTACTACACAGGAGCTCACACTCAAATTTTTAAGAAAGTATTTCTCTCTTTTTTACACAAGAAAAGAAGAGAGAAAGAGAAGAAAATATAACAATGATTTCAAGAAAATGATTTTCCTTTGATGCTTGAAGTTTTCCTTGAATGCTTGATGAATTCTGGATCCCTTGATTTTTTTTATAGGCTTCTTAACTTCATTTAGCCGTTGTGACTTGTTTCCCAATTTTGGAACCAAAATATGACCGTTTTAGTGCATTTTGTACACTGACCGGTCGATCGTTTTGTCCCACCGATCGATCGGTACACTTTCTTTTATGAAAAATATGATCATTGGCAAATTCTACACTGTCCGGTCGACCAATCGGTCGACCGATACCCCGACTTGTATAGTCTTGACATTCTGTTTACTGGAACTGAACATTTTCTGCACTAACGGGTCGACCGGTGTGCCTGACCAATCGATTGGTATTCCAGCCGACATAAACCGCCCTGCACTATTTTAAGCATAACTTTTTGCACAGTTATCCAAATAAAATAATTTTTTATTCTATGAAAAGCTAATAGAATTATCTATAATTTTAATATTCATCATTCATTAAAAATCTAATGAGATCATAGTAAAAAATTAATTCAAAGTTCAGTATAAAAAATTGTCCATTTCAAATAAAATATTTTAGATCTTTACTCTTTTATACATAACTTTTTATACCAATAACAAAATGAGATGATATTTGATTCGATAACTTTTATATTCATCTCTTAATGTAAATCTTGTGGGAACATAAACAAATATTAATTGAAATTTTAGTACATGAAGCAACTCATTCTTATTTAGATTTTTTTTATATTTTAAATGTAACTCTAATCTTTCAAGGTTTGTATCATCAAAATATAATTACATAGGGTATAAAAACTTTACTCCAACAACCAATTTATATGAGTTACATGTTATTGCATTTTGATTTATAATCGGATTGAAGGTTGACTCAAGAGTGGTTTCAATTTAATTATAATGAAGATAGTTGATTACATACACTTTTAGGTGTGATAATATATTAGACAAATTCTAATTCATCCTTAGATCCTAATTTGACAAGATTCAATTTTTGAAAATGGTTCCTTAGTCTTTTTAGGACTCCGAAGACTTTTACACCATTTATCATTTTTTCCACATCATAACAAATTAATTTATTCTCATTGTTCTATATTCTATATTTGCTCTTTATTACTTGCCAGACTCTTGCACATGCCAATAATTTTACTTAACCATTTTTGCTTCAATTTTTTTAAAATAGCTAGATGCATCTTGTAAAGATAATTATTATTAAAAAAATCCATAATATTCATGTACAAAAAAGGTGCTTAAGTGTCAAACTTATGGAAATTCCCATAAAAATATCATCATTAAAATATATCTTCTAAATAAATCTCAATCTCAATTTTCTCAATGTTCCTTCAACCCAAAAAATTTAAATCTTTCTAAGTTGCTAGCATCTCAATTTCATCATGCCATCCAACAACAAATTCCATTGAAACAAATCAAGCTTATGTCCAATTAGAAGATACCTTTCATTTATCTCATCTCCCTTTAAGCAATTAGTGGCATGGTACAAACTTTGAATGAATGTCTAATGATCACCCCCTTCAACCATTTTCCTCAAATATTTGATTGAATATTTGGTCTTTGAATCTTACAAATATTTGCGATGATGAGATGAATTATATCAAAGTATGGGGCATGACACATTTCATCTTAAAGACTATGTTGCCCCTAAAATTAAGGCCTGATTTTAAGCCATAACCTAACTGTGTGCCTCCACAATTGTCTTCTTCTTTGACATTTAATATAACACCCCATGATTTCATCAACGGTAATATAATAATTTTATAATTCAATTAGAGTATTTGATGGAAAAAAGAAAGATTAAATCCTATTGGGAGTAGGAATTATAATTAGATTGAAATTAGGGATTTCAATTTGATTTGAGATCTTAAAGAATGTTTAATGGATATGGGACCCCCAAATAAGATAGGATCGAGAGTTTTGTGGCTTAAAAATATTTCAGGCATTAAAATAATATTTATTATTATAATCCAAAAATTAAATTATAAAATACAATGGAATTAAATAATTCTAAAAATTAGAGAAAATGAAGAAATAAAAGGAAAAGGTGAAAGTAGAGTTTGATTGAAAGAAGTTATGAAAGAAATAAAAAGGAATTTGAGTATAGATTAATTTTTTATAAGTATGGTTATGGAATAATTAATAAAATTTGGATTTAATTAAATCTGAATATTTTAAAGATGATAATTAATGATGGGTGGTCATGATTGATGGAGAAATAGCCAAAGTCCTAATAGGAGTAAAAAATCTTAGTTGAGAGCTATAAATAGAGCCTAAATGGTTGTTAGAAAATATTATTTTCCTTCACAGAATTTTTGCACGAGAGCCCCTCTTTCTCCTTCATTTTCTCACAAAACGAAGCACTTGAGAGCCCGGATGATATATCGTTTCGAAGACCTGACAGAGGAGAATAAGATTCAAGTTGTAGCCGAAGGTTTCTGAATGTCAATAGGAAGGAATCGTCGGCCAAAACTACGACGTCCGTGCAGTCCATAGACAATAAAAACATAGTTTTTTCAACCAACTTAAGGTACGTAGGAGAATTTCTATATCGATGATTTTTGTCGGTATAAACCCTCGGGACCCTTGTCATAAGTATTGACTATTGTATGAACTAATTGAGAATTGAATTGCATCATTAATTGCAAAATAGGATCGAAGGTGTGATGAAAATATTACTTTTCGATGGCAGCAGAACCTGACTCGGGTTCTGCACTGGCCGACCTGGGTTCTGCACTGGCCGACTCGGGTTCCTTAGAATTTGGGTGGCAATCGAAATAATTCAGACCGAGTTCGTATGAACCTGACCCATGTTTGAAGGTATGCGGCCCAGGTTCTATAACCCGAGCATGACACGAAAGGATTAGTAAAGATCTAGACTGGGTTCCGACTAGCTCGGCCCGGGTTTCGTGGATGTTTATGGATGAATAGAAAATGAATAGGATCCGAACCGTGTTTCGGATAGTCCGGATCTGGTTCCGTGAAGAAGATATTTTTTTGATTGAATAGAATCGGCTCAGCCCAAATTTTAGAGGACCCCTACTGAAGATGGAAATTACGAATTGAACTAAGGTAATCCGGCTCGGGTTTCACCCTATTCGGCCCCAATTCTATTGATCGAATTGGAATCGGTATGAAATAGGATGAGCTAGCTGGGTTCCACCCTACCCGGTCCAGGTTCAATAGAAAGATGGGTATGATTCGATGTAGGAACCGGTCTGAGTTTTATCCCACCCGAGATGAGTTATGAAGATAGAGAAAAAGGTTTTTAAGTTATTAAAGTATGTTTAATTGTAATGATTGTGCTATTGTATATATCTGATTATATTATTATGATATTGATCTTATTGTGATGATATTGATCCTATGACTATAATATAATGATTGATGTCTTGTGCATTCAAGCTTGTAAAGTATGTTAAAGTAAAGATAGACGTCATAAGATAATCAAGATAAAAGATATAAGGTACCTAAAATTCTGAGAGCTCGCAAAGCAATCTATATGGTTGAAGCAACCATAATGGTTGAAGGATGTACCCCAAAGATCAGAATAGAGCAGCCCTTGTGGTTGAAGCAGCCTAGATGATTGAAGGTAATTGTTAAAAGTTAAAGAATAAGTCTTAAGTAACTCTTGTGATTGAAAGAGCCCTCATGGTTGAAGTATAATGAAGCCTTTGGGTTGAAGCAGCTTTTATGGTTGAAGTAGTATTTGTGATTGAAGCAGCCCTCGTGGTTGAGAATTGAACACTCATTGTGGTTGAAGCAACCTTTATGGTTGAAGCTAAAGTAAATAATGATTGATTAATAAGATATTAAATCGTAGCCTTTATGGTTGAAATTAAAGATCAAAAGATAATTGCAATCTTTACAGTTGAAGTTAAAAGATATTGAATTACAGTCTTTATGGTTGAAGGATAATAATGAATAATTGATTGATATTGAATTGCAACATTTTATTGTCGAAGTAAAGAGAGATAATTGGATTGAATTACAGCTTTCGTGGTTGAAGTGTGATAAAAAAATATTGAATTACAACCTCTATGATTAAAGTAAAGTAAAGTAAAGTAAAGAAAAGATTGATTGATTGTTAAGATAATTGATTGCAACTCATATGGTTGATGTTATTATTAATGAAATTGTTATTGTCATCCTTTATGGTTAAAGATAAAAGATGATAGAATTATTGCTTCCAGCCAATTGATCCTTATGGCTGATGGATAATGCATATTGATAATTGAGATTGCATTAATATGATAATATTGATATTGTTTATTATTATACATATGATTATTGTCATCGACATGGTTCATATTGTTTATTGTTATGGATAATCCTATGTATTTAGTTTATGTCACTGGGCTTTGCCCTTGTACTTGGATCCATATACATGATGGTGATGATGATGGTGCGACGGTTGGTGGCTCCTTTGACGGATAACATGCACATGGATATATGATCTATTATTGTATAGACGTGGGCCATAACCAACATGTTATTGGATGTTGTACAAATGGCTTTCACATATTGTAAGAATGATTGTATTTAAGTCTTTCGCTTATGTAAGCTAGTGTGTTGACTAATCAAAGTCAAAGAAAAAGTCAAGGTATAGAATTGAGTAGCGTCGCTAAGATAGACTTCTGGGTAAGCAAAGAAAAAAATCTCGGGGCGTTACATTTAGTATTAGCATAATAACAATTATAATTGCAATGAAAACATAGTAAAAAGACAATTAAACATGACAATAGAGTGTGGAAGATTTTGGTAAAAAAATAAATCCTAAGATAACATCTAACCATTAGGCTTTATAGGCTTCAAAATAATAAGATCCGACAAAAGGTTCACATAATACATAACTATAGAGGAGTTCATATAAATTTTATGAATGCAAGACCCTTGGATTGTACATGAACCAACTCAGCATATTGAAAACATGATAAAAATACATAAAGTAACTTCGGCATTATCCGACCATAACATGCGTAGTCGTTTGCATGAGCCCATTGCCATCGAGCATAGGCCTCCTCACTTGTGTGGATCTATAGGGTATAGATGAGATTCTCTCGTTAGAGTTTGTTGAGACTCATTCATGTTATGACCTTATTAATGATATCAACATGTCATGCCACCTACAATAGAAATCATAAGTATAATTAATGATAATGTGCGTAGTGAATTACATCATACACATGCATTCTATGTGGCATGTCATATAATCATCATGACAAGATATGACTTAATATTTAACATGAAACATTACCTTTAAAAGTACATCATGAGATTATCTTTCTTATCTTTAAGTTCTTTGAGCATAGAACATTTTATGACATAGGGCATACTTTGATTTGCACATTTACATTCACATTTTTATCTTTATGTCTAAGCCATTCCATATTAGCCATGTCTTATGACTTTCTTCATCTTATTCATATTTCATTTTACACTTATGATGATTTATTATCTTAGTGATTGATAAGTTCATGTTGACTCATCGATATTGACTAATTACGCAGTAGGGTCATCCTTTTATTATAGGGAAACTTTATAGAAAACTTTACAATATCAATAGTGTAGACTTTGTTTTCATGAGTCTTTGCATGGTTGTTAGTGCAGAACTTACCTTCCAAAAATTTTATTCTTTTACTAGAGAAGTGTATAATTTGTCTCCCTCAAACGATAATAAGTCATCTTCATTAATCTATCTTTTAGTTAAAATTATCAACACATACAATCATTAAATCTATGTTGCATTTTGTAATTACTATTTATGACTGTCCATTCATATACTAAATATTATTATATTTAAAAGATAGTTCAATAACCACTTTAAAGATAGTAATTAATATTAAAACATTAATTTACGGAATATAAGTGGCCCAATTGGCTTGCTATGGTTAGTCATCGACTACTATAGTCAACTAGAGTGTGCTACGGCTCGATTGTAAAGTCTCCGTCGAAGGGTTTGTTTTTTTTCAATCTATCACTATTATTCATTTTCAAACACTACAGATCGATTGTAGGAGATCGACAAAAGCATTCCTTCTTCATCCATTTATGTGCTCTATGATTATAACTTTTGTGCTATGGTTTCGGGCATAGTCGCTACGGTCCCACCTATGTATGTTACGGTCTACAACCTTCTTGACACTACAAGAAAAATATGCAATTTTTGACAGACCTCAATCCTTCATAATTTCAAAAGGATTTTGTGATGAAAAATTATACCCTTCTCAAATAGCGATGAAAAAGAAGTCCGTCGAAAAGTTTATCGACGAATTGATTTCCTCCTGTACTTGTGTCGAAAAAGGAATCGTCGAAAGTTTCGATAGTCAAAGGCACCAGAACTTTTGATAGATGGGACATTCATCAAAACTACAAATGACGACGACCATCAAAATCCAATATATATATATAAATATAAATATAATACTAATGCAAATGTTAGTATATTATACTACATCATATCATGATGCCTTGTGATCCAACAACTACGACATAAGTGCATCTAATGTATACCATGGCACATCTCTCAACGACCGTAGTGGAACACTATAGATTGTAGCCTAACCTTGTGTGTTTCATTGGCATGCTTGATGTTCTACACGTCAATCCAATATATGCATAATCTAACACAATGTAATAATAAACATAATTGGTACATTGGAACATAAAAATGCCTCTTCACATGGATTTGCCTAAATGTAGCACCAATGTGAATTTAACATTTATCCCTTAACTCATCACACATCATCATTATAACAACATAATGAATAATAAGATCACATTGCAATGATTTTTTTTTTCAAATGATAAGAATTTCCATATAAATATCTAATGGCACATAAGGGCATATTCACATATGTTTCATATGCATCCTAAATCTAATTCTCAATTGCATTATAGGGTTCAAGATAGCATATTAATATAAATTTTACTAAATATCATCCAACTTTGTCCACTTTCTCAGTACTATCCTTCAACTTCACTTTGTAATCAGACTCTTTCAACTTTTAACTTGTTTCACCAACTTTCTTTTACCTGTGATTAGTTGTTTCCCAGTTGCGCTGACGATGTGGCACCCATGTGACAATTTTCTCTCTTCTTCACGCAAGCAACTTGTTAACGTGACATGATTAAAAATACTAATTAAAAAATAAAAAAAGGGCGCTGCCCCTTCGATGTGGGGAAGGGGGTCTCATCCCCCCTCCCCTCGCTCCCGCCTCACGGATAGGGGGCCTTGCCCTCCTCTATGACCTCCGACGAGGTCGCAGAGGGGGCACGTCAGCAAGGATGGCTCCCTTTTTATTTTTTAATTAATATTTATAATATTTTTAATCATGCCACATTATCAAGTTGTTTGCATGGAGGAGGGAGAAATAAGTCGTGTGGATGCCACATCGACACCCACTATAAGAAAATTATTGATTAGTGACTCAGAAGAAGGAAACACTAATTCAACGCTAGTAGCGTCTCCATTGGGTCATCAAAATGTGGTACTTGCCTCTCAATAGCATTACAAGTAGTCGACACTAAAGTCGGCATCATGACGACGCTATTGAGACACTATTATCGCTTGCGTAAACAAAAAAATGCGCAATAGATTATAGTATTGTATTGGCGTTGACAATGCGACGCTAATTTGGTGCAAACAGAAGAGGCGATATTGGTACCCACAACGTGTGTTGTCTTGGCGTCGACATTATGCGACGCTAATTTAGCATCACAAAATTGCGATGCTAATTTGGCACAAACACAAAAGGCAATATTGGCGTCAACTACTTGTGTTGTCTTAACGTTGACATTATGCTACGTCGACGTGAGTTTTAGAGTTGGTAGTAGCCCCGGCGTCTTGCGCTGTATTGGCGTCAAAATTTTGTGACGTTAAATTGATGAGGCGCTAAGGCGACGCTATGTCGTCGCAAGATGTCAAGAAACACATACAACGCTTGATTGATGCTGCTTCGCCGCCGATGTGTTTGAAGAACATATATGTTAACTAATAAATAGATCAACTATATGTTATCTATATTTGTACAACTATATATGTTATATATTTTGACTCTGATTTGTATAACTATATATGTTAACTATACTATAGTTTAATGAATAAATATATTAAATATTATATGTGCACCTTCAACATATATATTCCTACACCATATGTGTGTTACTTATATATGTATTCCTAAATATATATTTGTTACTATTGGGGATAAAACACCGAGGATCGATGAATAATTAAAACAATGAAAAAAAAGAGAAGATGAACACAGAGATTTTAACGTGGTAAAATTCTCTTGATCAATGTGAACAAGAGAGAAACATCCACGGGCAAAGGAGGCTGCCTCCAGAGAGAATTCACTATGAGCCAACAGAGAGTATATCATATAAAATCCTAACCCTAACCCTAACGGCCCAAGCCATTCGCTTCCGCCACAGATCCTCATTTTTCCTTCTTTCTCATTTTTTTTCTTTCATAATTTTGGGCACAGGGTACATAATTCAAGATACATCAACAAATCTTCATCTTGACTTGAATTTCATAAAACTCTCAAAAATAAAATGCTCAACATGCTCTCCTTTACCGAATGACCCACGTGTGCCTACCTTGATCTTTGCAGAATGCACGTCAAGTCTGAACAGTAGTCAAACTTGGCAACTGATAGGCTCTTTATCATCATATCTGTTGGATTGTCATGGGTGCTAATTTTCTAAACTTGAACATCTTGCTTTTCAACGATATCACGAACAAAATGATATCTTACATTAATGTGCTTTGTCCTTTCATGATGGATTTGATCTTTAGTAAGATGCATTACACTCTGACTATCACAATATATAACAATAACTTCCTCCTTCATAGTGAGCTCCTCAACTAATCCTCTCAACTAGATATCTTCTTTTACAACTTCAGTGATGACCATGTATTCAGTTTCAGTGATGGATAATGCTATTGTATCCTGCAAAATAGCTTTCTAACTCACAACACAATCAGTAAAAGTAAATACATAACCAGTTAGACATCTTCTTCTATCAAGATCTCCTGCAAAATCTGAATCAACATAGTCAACCAGTCTAACTGAATTTCTACCAAATTCTAAGCATACATCAGAAGTACATCTTAAATACCTTAGTATCCACTGAATAGCTTCCCAGTGCTTCTTTCCTGGATCAGACATGTATCTACTAACAACACTACAGCATGAGATATATCTGGACGAGTGCAAACCATTGCATACATAATGCTACCAACTGCAGTGCAGTAAGGAACTTTTGACATATACCTTTTGTCTTCATCAAATTATGGTGAACATGAAGTTGAGTTTAAAGTGTGCCGCAATCAGTGTACTGATAGTCTTAGCATTCTACATTCCAAAACGCTCCAAAACTTTTTCAATATATTTTTGTTGAGATAAAAATAGTCTTCCTGAGTTTCTATTTCTAGAAATTTTCATTCCCAAAATCTGCTTTGCTACTTCAAGATCCTTCATCTCAAATTCGAAACTTAACTTATTTTTCAAAATGTTAATTTCAAATATATTTTTCGCTGTAATTAACATATAATCAACATAGAGCAACAAATAGATAAATGAACCATCGGCAAGTTGATTCAAATAAACACAACTATCATATTTACTTCTAGCAAAACCAATACTCAACATGAATGAACCAAACCTTTTATACCACTGCCGAAGGGATTGTTTAAGTCCATACAAGGACTTCTTCAGATGACAAACTTGATCTTCTTTACCTTCAACATGAAAATCCTCTGGCTGCTCCGTATATATATCTTCTTCTAGATCGCCATGTAAGAATGCAGTCTTAACATCTAGTTGCTTAAGTTCAAGATTCTGCAGAGCAACAATAGAAAACAAAGTACGAATAGAAGTATGTTTCACAACTGGAGATAACACATCGTGAAAATCAACACCCTCCACTTGACTGTAACCTTTTGCCACCAATCTTGCTTTGTATTTTGTCTCTTCATTATTGATTCCTTCTTTCTTCTTGAACACCCATTTGCAGTCAACAATCTTCTTATTCACAAGTTGTTTTATAAGATTCCAAGTGTCATTCTTTTGTATAGATTCCATCTCCT
Organism: Pontederia crassipes; assembly: GCA_030549335.1. Classification (NCBI taxonomy): domain Eukaryota; kingdom Viridiplantae; phylum Streptophyta; class Magnoliopsida; order Commelinales; family Pontederiaceae; genus Pontederia; species Pontederia crassipes. Next base: position 12,599,996 of record JAUKPH010000017.1, read on the forward strand.
CCTGCATTGCTATTAACCATTTATTGCAATCAGGATTTCGAATAGCTTCAGAATAAGAGGAAGGATGGTAACTCAATTTCTTCAGCAACACTTAATGCATAAGCCACCAGTTCTTTAAACCTGAGCCTTTGAGGTACTTTTATTTCTCTCCTCGATCTATCACGAGCTACCATGTATTGCTGCTGAACTTGAGGTGATGTACGAACTTCAGGAGCATTAGGAGTATCATTCTTTTCATCAAAAGAACTTGAAAGTTCTAACTCCACATTCTCCAAAGTTTTCTTCCTTTCCGTATCACCAATAATAGACAAATCTTTTCTCGAGTGAAGGATCACAGATTCATCAAAAGTAACATCTCTACTGATAATAAATTTCTTAGTTTCAGGACACCATAATCTATAACCTTTAACACTAGATTTATAACCTAAAAATATGCACTTCCTAGCTCTAGGTTCAAGCTTTCCATCATTAATATGCGCATATGCAGGGCAACCGAAAACTATTAAATTTAAGTAATTAGGAGAATTACCTGACCACACTTCTTCAGGAATTTTCAAATCTAAGGATCGGTGAGGAGACCGATTCACTAAGTGACATGCCAGGTTAACAACCTCTACCTAAAACTCCTTGCAAAGTCCTGCATTTGACAGCATACATCGAACTCTCTCTAGTAGAGTTTTATTTATTCTTTCTGCGACTCCATTTTGCTGTGGAGTTCTCACAATTGTATGATGCCTTGCAATATCTTCTTTGTCACAAAATTCGTTGAACTTAGAATTACAGAATTCTAGTCCATTATCAGTCCTCAGTCTTTTCACAATTTTTTCAGATTGCTTCTCTAGCAAAGTCTTCCATGATTTGAATATTTCGAATACATCATTTTATGCTTTAGAAAATAGACTTAAACTTTTCTAGAGAAGTCATCAATAAATGTCAGCAAATACATGTTTCCTCCTTTCGAAGGAACCTGAGAAGGATCCCATAAATTTAAATGGATGTAATCACGGGTTCCCTTCGTCTTATGGATGGCTGAGCCAAAACTAACTCTCTTCTGCTTTCTAAAGATACAATGCTCACACAGTTCTAATTTTCCAACTTTTGCACCAGGAAGAAGACCTCTGTTGCTGAGAACTTGCATGCCCTTCTCACTCATATGGCCCAAACGCATATTCCATAACTTTGTACAATCTTCCTCTGAGGTAGATGAGACTGCTGCTGAACCTATCACCGTCGAACCTTGGAGAACATACAAGCTACCGACTTTGAGACCTTTCATCAACACAAGAGCACCATGGAAAATCTTCATTCTATTAGACTAAATGACAACTTTGCAACCATTTAAGTCTAAAACATCGAGCGAAATGAGATTCTTCTTCAGGTCAAAAATATGTCTGACTTCAGATAATGTTCTAACAATCTCATCATGCATCTTAATCTGGATGGACCCAATACCAATAGTCTTACAGGCAGCATTGTTGCCTATAAGAATGATTCCACTTTCAATGGATTTGTACGTGGAGAACCAATTTCGATAGGGACACATGTGATATGAGCATTCAGAATCGATAATCCATTCACTTAATGATATGAATTTATTTGATGTTGTGACCAACAAAACATCTTTATTCTCACTTTTTGCTTTACTGGCGTCTGCAACATCAGCCTTCTAATTTCCCTTCTCATTACTCTCGTTGTTCCTTTTATTCTTATTCTGTAATTTGTAATACTTTGCTTTGATATGACCCTTCTTCTTGCAATAATTGTAGACTTTATCTCTATTCTTCGATTTGGATATGGATCTGTCATGATTTTGATTTCTTGTCTGATGTTTGCCTCTTGCGATCAGACTTGAGGTTTGATCATTAGATTTGCTGCTTGATCCTAATTCGTTATCCAACTTTTCTTTGCTCAGCAGTCTACCTTTAACATCATCAAACGTGAATTTGTCCCTACCGTAGATCATCGTCTCTTTAAAGGTTCTATATGAAGATGACATAGAACAAAGGAGTAACAGGGCCTGATCTTCATCATCAACCTTCACATCTACATTCTTCAAATAATTGATTAGGGCGATGAACTCACTGATCTGCGATTTGATCGACGTACCTTCGGCCATACGAAAGGTGTACAGCCGCTGCTTCCACACAAGTCGATTCGCTAGGGTTTTCGTTAGATACAAAGTTTCCAACTTCGTCCAAAGACCAGTCGTCGTCTTCTTTGGAGGACTTCCTGAAGAATATCGTTCGTTAGACACAACTGAATCACAGACATGGCCTTCTTGTCGAGTTCCTCCCAGGCGGATGCCTACATGGCATCAGGCTTTTGACCTGACAGCGCCTTCTTCAATCCGTTCTTAACTATGGCAAGCATCCGAACTTGCCACAGATTGAAATTTGTGTTCCCGTCAAACTTCTCGATGTCAAAATTCGTTGTAGTCATCTTTACAGAAAGAAACTCGACTCTGATACCAATTTATTTGGGATAAAACACCGAGGATCGATGAGCAAAATAATGAAAGAAAGAGAAGATGAACAAAGAGATTTTAACATGGTAAAACTCTCTTGATCAATATGAAAAAGAGAGAAACATCCATGGACAAAGGAGGTCGCTCCTAGAGAAAATTCACTATGAGCCAAAAGAGAGTACATTATAAAAACCCTAACCCTAACGGCCCAAGCCCTCCGCTTCCGCCACAGATCCTCATTTTTCCTTCTTTCTCATTTTTTTTCTTTCATAATTTTGGGCACAGGATACATAATTCAAGGCACATCAATAGTTACCTATATTATATATGAATAGGTAAATATTGATCATGTATTAATATATGTAAACATGAGTACACATATATATACATACATGCACATATATGTATGTATGTATGTATGTATGTATGTATGTATGTATGTATGTATGTATGTATGTATGTATGTATATACTTTTTATATAGAAAGAAAAGAATGTTAACAATGTCTATGTATACTTTATATATATATGTAGAACATAATACACATACCTACATGTGTATATATACACATATGTCAATATATTATGCATACAATATATATATCATATCTTAACTATAGATATATTATTTTTATATTCTTAATTATGGAATTATAATGGTTGAATTAGGTGACATGATTTCTTACAAGGGATTGAAAATATCTCATATTTAGCGCCACCGTAGAGACGCAATGGCATCATCGTCGCGCCACTCTAGCGTCACATCTTTTTTCCATGCTACTGAGGCACTAATTGCATCAATATAGAGACTCACGTTTGTTGACGCTAATTTAGAGCCATGATCGCACCGATTTAGCGTCGCCAAATTTTGACGCTACGTCGGCGTCCCAAGTATGTGATACAGCTTGGACGTTAAGTGGTCGCTAATTTTATCTAGTGACACATTAACGATGATATTATATTTGGCGCCATTGTGACACTAATGGCTACCTATTGCATGCATCTCATTATATTAGCGCCGATGCTATTTTTTTAGTCACATATTAGCGTCGCGAAGCCTGTGCCGCTATTTGTCAGTTTTATTGTAGTGACTTCAATTGGGAGACGACCGATCATGGGTCAAAAGACAGTTCATGAAATAAGTTAAAAGATAGAGGACAATATAGTCAAAAAGTAAAATTGGAAGGTAGCATTGAGAAAGCGTTAAAGTCGGAGAGCATGGGTCAAACAAGTTAACATGGCATGATTTAAAAAATAATATTAAAAAATAGTAATTAAATAAGAAAAAAGGGCATTGCCCCTTCGGCACGGGGAAGGGGGTCTCGTCCCCCCTCCCCTCACCCTCCTTTACGACCTCCGATGAGGTCACAGAAGGGGGGGGGGCACGTCAGGAAGGATGACTCCCTTTTTATTTTTAAATTATTATTTTTTAATCTTGCCACATTATCAAGTTGTTTGTGTGGAGGAGGGAGAAATAAGTCGTGTGGATGCCATGTCGACACCCACTACAAGAAAATTGTTGATTAGCGACTCTAAAGAAGGCAACACCAATTCGACGCTAGTAGCATCTCCATTGGGTCGTCAAAATGTGGTACTTACCTCTCAATAGCGTTACAAGTAGTTGATACTAAAGTCGGCGCCACAACGACGATACTGAGACACTATTATCGCTAGTGTAAACAAAGAAATGTGCAATAGATTATAACACTGTATTGGTGTCGATACAATGCGACGCTAATTCGATGCAAACAGAAGAGGGGATATTGGCGCCCATAACGTGCGTTGTCTTGGCGTCGACATTATGTGACGCTAATTTAGTGTCACAAAATTGCAATGCTAATTTGGAGCAAACACAACCGGCAATATTGGTGCCAACTATTTGTGCTGTCTTAGCATCGACATTATGTTACGTCGACGCGAGTTTTAGAGTCGGTAGTAGCCCCGATGTCTCGCGTTATATTGGCGTTGAAATTTTGCAACGCTAAATTGATGAGGCGCTAAGGCGACCTATGTCATTGCAAGATGTCGAGAAACACATACAACGCTTGATCGACGCTACTTCGTCGCCAATGTGTTTGAAGAACATATATGTTAATTAATAAAAACATTAACTGTATGTTATCTATATTTGTATAACTATATATGTTATCTATTTTAAAACTCTAATTTGTATAACTATATATGTTAACTATACTATAGTTTAATGAATAAATATATTAAATATTATATGTGTACTGTATTCCTACATCATATGCGTGTTACTTATATATGTATTCCTAAATATATATTTGTTACCTATATTATATATGTATTATTAAATATAAAATCTTGTATTGATGTACGTAAACACAACTACACATATATATACATACATGCGCATGTATGTATGTATGTATGTATGTATGTATGTATGTATATACTTTTTATATAGAAAGAAAAGAATGTTAACAATATCTATGTATACTTTATATACATATGTAGAACATAATACACATACCTACATGTGTATATATGCACATATGTCAATATATTATGCATACAATATATAGATCATATCTTAACTATAGATTAATATTATTTTTATATTCTTAATTATGGAATTATGATAGTTGAATTAAGTGACATAATTTCTTACAAGAAATTGAAAATATCTCATATTTAGCGCCACCGTAGAGACCAATGTTGTCGTCGTCGCGTCACTCTAGCGTCGCATCCTTCTTCCATGCTACTGAGGCACTAATTGCATCAATATAGTGACTCACGTCTGTTGACACTAATTTAGAGCCATGATCGCGCCGATTTAACATTGCCAAATTCCGACGCTACGTCGGCGTCCCAAGTATATGATACGGCTTGGACGCTAAGTGGTCGCTAATTTTATCTAGCGACACATTAGCGACGATATTATATTAGGCACCACTACAACACTAATGGCTACCAATTTTAGGCATCTCATTATATTAGCGCCATGTCGACGTTATTTTTTTCAGCCACGCATTAGAGTCGTGAAGCATGTGTCATTATTTGTCAGTTTTCTTCTAGTGAACTCAATTGGGAGATGATCGATCATGGGTAAAAAAGGCATTTCATGTAATAATTTAAAATATGGAGGACAATCCAATTACAAAGTAAAATTGGAGAGTAGCATTGAGAAAGCGTTAAAGTCGGAGGGCATTTTGGTGAAATTTATCACATAATAAATTTCGCATGTACAATGAAAATTTTGTTATATTTAGACATATGGCATTATTACAAATACCTAATATGCATCCTATATTCAAAATCAAATATCCCAAATCTCAACATGGAAATCAAAAGTTTGTTACTAAATCTCAATCCAATCAATAATCAATACATGAAAAAAGACATTAGGGTTGGATCCCCTAAAAAATACCTTCAGAATTTAAGTTAAGACCATGGTTTTAAGAACCGGACCGTACAAACTAGTCTGATCGATTCAATCACGAATGGCTGCCAGTCCAGTCTCGGCTAATTTAGAAATGCAATTTTGATAATTTTTTTGGAAAGAATCAGGAAGAACCGGGAAAAACAAGTTGCACCAAGTTTTTACTTTTTTGGATAAAAAGGAAGTAAATAAGAGAAAAACTAAAATCATTAAATCTGGATTTGAAAATTATTAATATAAAATGAAAATAAGAAATTGATGAAAGGGAGAACCCAAATTATAAAAGATTTAATAGAAGAAAAAAAGAAACATAATAATTATTGATAGCATGAGAAAAGAAAATAAAATTGAATAATTGGAAAGTTAATTCATTGGATGATAATATCCATAATAATAGTAATAATAATAATAACTTTATTTTGAGTATAAAATAAAATTTGTCAACTCTAAATTAAAATAAAATAAGAAATTTAGGTAAAAATATTAAAATACAAGAATTTTGTTTTGGAAAGGAAAATTTAAATGATAAATAAAAAACAACTTTAAGAAATAATCATGGGTGGAGAATTAAAAATACACTAATAAAAAATTTAAAGGTATATAATATTGCATCACCAATATTATAGAAATAATAAGCATATAATATATATATATATATATATATATATATGTTTCACATTAATGTATCATTAGTGGCTTATTATTTATATATTATATTGTAATAACTATGATATTTATATTCAAAATTATTAAAAAATATTATTTTAATACAATTTGGTTGAACCTGATCGAACTAGTAGATAGTCCAATCTGATCTCCTATCCGGTTATGAAAATATTGATTAAGACCCTAACGGAAATTCCTATTTTCTCATTGCCACTTCTTCATCTTATCTTTTGCCCTCATTGATCCTCTTTCTCTTCTCCTTGTGTGCTCCCATTTTCCGTCAAATTATCTTTAATGTGCTTCCAAACTGATGGAGAGTAAAGCCTTCCTCCATATGATTATTTGGGGGTGTTTTGGAGGCTGAGTGAGAAATCGTGAAGAATGAGGCTTAGGGAAGAATTTTTGAGTTTATATAGGGGCATTAGATTAGGCTTTGGGTATTTAACTTGGATCTTAATTGGGGTCATTTTACTAAAGGGTTAAATGGACTCTTATCTAAGTTTGGGTGTTACAAGTCCTTCTCGGTCGGCCTCTAGGTGAAGTCGACAACTCTTCTTGCAAAATGTTAGGATTCAAGTCAAACCAGGGTTTTAACTTCATCACTTCGAAATAATTGACTTTGAAGATTATTTGGAAGGTGAAAACTTCAAGACGAATGTTCCAAAAATTGAATCTATCTTCCATAAGATTATAATAAAATTTTCAAGGGTCTTTATTGATATGATAAAACCAGTGTTGTAAAACCCGACCCAGGCATCTACGTGGATTGATAGGTCGGGCCGGTTGGACTGAGTTGAACGTCAAACTGAAATATAATATATGGATAAAATTAGCATACATACATTTTCATAGTATTAATGATAATGTACTTTTAATCACATGACCCATAACGCAATCAAGGAAAGTTATGATGTATGGCTGACCATATTCAATCGACTTCGACTTAAGAGGCAAGCTGAAATGTTGAAAGATTGATGTCCTCGATCATCATCGGAATGTTGCCATTTCGTCAAATCCTCCACCCACCATCAAAATCCATTGAAGCCGTTGGGTTATGATTGATTTATCAAAGTTGAAACGACATGAGAAGAGACGATTAGAGGTTTCGGTTCATCTATTTTAAGTTTTGACCATTTTAAAAAAAATTTAAAAAAATATTGGATTGGTAGAGTTTCTTGAACTCGACAGGTTGGCCAGTCCAACCCAGATTTTGACCGGGTCAACAAGGGTCAAAAGGTCGATTGGATTTCGGTCGACCCAAGACCCATTTTCTCTCCCGGTCACCGGTCCGACCTGTCGAACCAGGCCAGGCCAGGCCGGGCCGAGTTTTACAGCACTGGATAAAACCAATGACAACCCTAATCAAACTCGAACACTAAAAAAATAAAAGAACCTAATTAATTATTAATATGAAGTAACAATAAGCCTAACACATGAATGAGGTCCAATTGCAATGAAACTTTAGAGAATTTTAAGAATTTTTTAGTACTTTGGCTGTTCCCACAATTTTGCCTATAAAATACCTCCACAATATGAGTGCGCTAAAAAAAATATACATTTCTAAAAAGCATAAGTATGCCTTTTCAAGGTTTTTCAAAAACCATATTTTCTAAAATTTGAGATAAAAAATTTGGCCATCCATGTTGATGCACCTAAAAAAACTTTCTATTCATGTACACCAAACCCTTGATCTCATCACACTTAATGCAGCTCGATCTTGGTATGACAACTAGGGGTTCAAGCTCATGAAACCAATGAGCCCACCCATCCGACCAACTAAGGTATCACACTCAACCTAACTTTGGTTGGATCGAGCACGGATTCGCCTATTCAACTTAACATGACCCAATAAATTCATTAATTTTATTTATTTATTGATGTTTTTCATAAATTTCTACAAATTTGTATTAATTTCCCCCATCATTATTTAGTGCTTTCTTATTTTTTATTTTGTTCAATTATTTCCTATATTATTTTACTATTTAAAGTAGCAAAAATAAAAATTATCATTCAAATGAGTCAAGTTGTTTTAAAAAATATTTTCCTTAGTTTTTGACCCAATTGAACTTAACCATGGGTTGATTGGGTTGGGTTTAGTTTTGAGTTGATTCGAACTTGACACTAGGTAAGTCTGGCACGGCCTGGGTTGTGCCGGTCGTGTCGGTCGTGCATCCGACGTCCCATTTTGCTAGGGCCAACTCAAGGGGAGGCCACCCAAGCAATTGCTTGAGGCCTCACCCCTGTACAAGGCCCAATAATTATGCATTATTAATATTAATAATATTACACTAATATAAAGATTTAATAATTTAAGGTCTTTATTAATTTTAATCATCTATTTTCCAATGTCAATCACCTAAATCATAATTAACTTATAACAATATTTTTATCTTTATAGTCAATTTATGAATTCATTTCATATTTATTTCATTGTCAACAATCAATAATACTTCAAATAAATTTTCTAATACTTAATCAAAAGATTTTTATTACTTTTTCACAATTAAAATTAATTTTATTTTTACATTGAAAAGGTACACTCAAATTCTTTCTTATTTTTTTTATATTCATAAACTAATTGTTTTAAAAGATAAAAGTGCATATTTTCATATCAAAAGTTAGAGAGACCTTACATATGTTACTATTTTTAATTTATGTCAAAACAAATTTTGCAATCTCCCTTTAACCCTCCGGACCTCTAGAGACGACCCTGCATTTTGCCCTTAATTTATAAGGTCCCAATTAGAACTCGACCAATTTACACTAATAAAAAATTTTAAAATATTTTTTTATATTATATAATATTATGATTATTACATATATAATAAAGTTATAATATGTAATTAAATATTTAAATATATAACAAAATAAAATTATATTGAGGCATCATGTCTAATACAATTTGATCTGAGCTCGATCTGATCATGTCCGGGCTAGACTAGCCCTATAAAATTTTGTGGGAGCCGGGCTAGTCAGATAAAATTTTGTGGGAGCCGTGGGTCAGACCGGACGGTCTCCACAAAATTCCATCCGCAGACATTACTCACTTAGGGTGCATCTTCAATTAGTAGGTTTATCAAAGAGCATCGAAAAAATATATACTAATTTATGTTCATAAAAAAATCTAAGATATATTTTTAAAAATAATAACGTGCAATATTATTCTGTGCATCTCAAATGACAGAATTCACGCGTTACACTCTGAGGCATAAACCTTCTTTTTGATGACCGAATGTGTACAATATGTTATTGTGGGGAAGTCTATCTAAGGGGCAAGGTACACTTATGTATACAAAAGTAAACAAATTTAAATAAGAAACTAATTAAGTAATATAGATGCCCATATAAAAATAAGAAAAAAAAGATTATACTAGTACCATAAAATATTAATCTGTTGAATTTATGATGGACGAAGAATTTTAAAAAAATTCAATTGAGAAATTAATTGAATTTAATGTTGATTAATGAGTGACCCATCCTTTTAAAAAGAAGTAGCACAAAAAACATAAACTCTTTTAAAATAAGAAATCCATTGAAATTTAACATTTTGTAAAATTAAATATGCTATTTGGGCAAATGGGCTGTACATTGTATCTTTTGTCCACAGTTTGATATAATTATATAAGAAATTATTTCTTTATTTGATTATTTTAAATAAATTCGTATATATGCATTAAAGTTGTGCATAATTTTTTAAATAGATTTTGGCATATCAATATTTAAATTTTTTTAAAGTAAATAATGATTTTTCCGACTATATATGTACGTATGCAAGGTGCATCAACGACTAATTTTCAAATTTAATCACCCAACTACATATCCTCCTGGTATCATTTCGATCCCCTGTCTTTCTTAAAGAACCAGATCGAATTCGCAGTCGGATTTGTCTTTGAACTCGGAGTAGGATCGACTTCGATCGCCTCATCACGTCTTTATGTATCAACAACCCCCGGCCCGGCCCGGACCTCGTCGACGAGCAGTCATCAATCATGGCGAAGTCGTGGTACTGGAGGCGCAAACCTACCTACTCATCCACGTCGCCGCCGCCGCCGCCGCCGCCGCAGCCGGCATCTCATGTCGTGCCGGCGGGGCACGTGGCGGTGCTCGTGGGGAGGAGCCGCCGGCGGTTCGTCGTTCGTCTGAAGGACCTGAACCACCCCATAATCCGGCAGCTCCTCCGGCACGCCGCGGAGGAGTACGGCTTCCCCTCGGGCGCCGACGGCGTCACCCTCCCGTGCGACGAGGACCTCTTCGCGGACGTCCTCCGACACATCGCTATCTCATCGCGTCCGTCGACGTCGTGGAGGTCGTTCGCCAGTTTCGAAGACTTCTGCAGGCTGTCCCGGTCTTGCTTCTCCAGCCGCGCCGGCCGGCGGGACCGCGACGAGGAGACGCTGCCGTTGCTGCGTGGCAATTGAGGCCGTCGACGTCGCCTGCATGCATACAGCTGAGAAGAGATTATATTGTATCTTTTTTTTTATTTGTTTCCATTATTTTCTGGACATATTATTGTCTTTGAAATTTTGAAAAGAACGCGGCGTGCATCACGACCACATGACTCTTAATTTTTAATAGTTTTTTAGTAGATTTTTTTCTTTTAGAGATCTTTCGAGACTATTACGATTGATTAATTCAAAGTTGAAAAGATAGAATCATAATAGATTCTAAGATTTATTCGGCCTACTAGCTTTGTCGAGCGACTCCGCTATCAATTGAGTCAATAAAATTTTTACCTTATAATTGAACAAAGCAGTTATAATAACAAAACCCAGACGAATATTAGATAGTGCATAATTTTTGTGCATGAGTCAGTCTAACGAAATTCAAAGAAAATCACAAAATGAAATTAATTATTATAGCATAGTGTGAAAAAATTACACCAAATACTTCTCAACTTTCACGTTTGCTCAGAGCTCACATCCAACTTAATTTGTAACATGAACGCTCTTCATCTTTTAACTTATTGCACGGAATGTCATTTTCATCGTCGATCGCTCATTTTTCGATCGCATAGCGGATGTGACATCTTCTTTCTTCTCCACATAAGTATTTACTAATGTGGTAATATTAAAAAATAAAAAATGTCATGTAAAAAAGAGAAAGAGGAGGGTGTCGCCTCTCCCTCTACAACCATCGATGGTCATCGGAGAGGGGCGAGGCCCCCCTCCTCTGCGTGCACTGGCACACAAAGGAGTCCCCCGCTGCATGCAGGCAAAAGATAAGGGGAGGGCATCGCCCCTCGCGAGCTCCGGCTCGCCGAGCCCTTTGCCCCCTTTTGCATTGCACGGGTCGCTGGCGCACGCAGGCAAAAGAGGGGGGGGGACCCTTCTCCTTTTGCCTGCGTGCGTCAGCGGTGCACGTAATTGCGTCGGCGAAATGCAAAGGTCGCAGGGGGTGATCGTGTCGGCGGCATACGCAATGCAAAAGAGGGGGGAAGGTCGCCTCCTTACGAGCTCCACGTCCTCAAGGAGGAGAGAGAAAATTATCACGTGGACGTCACGTCATTACAAGAAAAATGTTGATTACAGACGGTCAAAACTATTTGTAATCAGCCCAAAAATCGTCGGTAATATAATTTTTGACGGTTTTTCGGACGAAATCGATCCATCGAAAAAATGATCGTCGCAAATCGATTTGCGACAGTTGGAAAAAATTCATCGAAAATATCTTCGGTTTTAACCATTCAAAAAGACCCGGCTGACGGTTCTAACCGTCGAAAAAGTACCGGCGGTTCCAATCAGGCCAACGGCTGGATCCGGCCGTCAGACGCCCGATCCGGCCGCCAGGGGTCGTATCTGGCTGCCCGCGGTTAGATCCGATCGCTAGTGGCCGGATCCGGTCGCCTGGCGGTCCGGGTCGAAGAGAGAGAGAGAGAAGGGGAGAGGGACGCCGACGGGATGGGTCGCCAGCAGGGAGAGGGAGAGGGAGAGCGAGAGAGGGAGAGAGAGAGGAGAGGGGGAAAGAAATAAAGAAATAGAGGGAGAGAGAGAGGAGAGGGATATATATATATATAGGTGGAAGGATGGGAAGACAGGAAAACAGAAAAAAAAGTGGGATAATGAAATTTTAATTACCGATAGCTCCGACCGTCGGAAAACCAAATATTAATTATTTTTAAAGTTACCGACAGTTGTGACCGTCGAAAATTATTTAATTATAAAAATAAAAATACTATATTTAGTTATATATAATATTTTTTACCGACGGTTTGAACTGTCGCTAATTATTATCGACGGTCCGAACCGTCAGAAATTACGACGGTTTGAACTGTCGGTAATTATATTAATAAAATACTCCTCATATTATATTATTATACATTTATCTTACGACGGAATATCCGTCAGAAATATCGACATTCCTAATCGTTAAAAAATAAAATAATAATATAATAAATTTCATAATTTATTATTTTCATTTCCGACGATCGTAACCGTCAGAAATCCGTCGAAAATTACGACGGATGGATATCCGTCAGAAATATTGATGTTTCTAATCGTCAAAAAATAAAATAATAATATAATAAATTACATACTTTATTATTTTTATTTCCGAAGGTCGTAACCCTAGAAAAATTTGTCGGAAATTGCGAGAATATTGAAAATATCGACATTCCTAATCGTCAAAAAATAAAATAATAATAAAATAAATTATATAATTTATTATTTTTATTTCCGACGGTTGTAACCGTCGAAAAATCCGTCGAAAAAATTTCTATCGCAAAATTCATCGTAAATTGCGACGGATTTCTATCCGTCGGAAATTGTCCGTCGAAAAATGACGATTTTCTTGTAGTGCATGAACAGACGATCAGAAAATTATCGACAATATGTGAAAAGAGTAGATGATGAAATAAGTTAAAAAAATAGATGATAGTCTTATTACAAACTGAAGTTTGAGAATATCACTGAAAAATATTAAAAGTTGAAGGATATTTAATATAATTTATGCAGCATAGTATTAAACCAATTACTTTGCAAGCACAAGAATATTTGCAACAATCGTTTATCATTTTTTATTTTAAAAAGTTTTGAAACGAAATTAATTTAAGACTCGGAAATAGCAACCGAACCAGTAAAAATAAAAATCATCGAAAATATGTAAATAGACGATCCCTTTTCTGCCTTCTATCAACTAAAAATATAATCGCCGACATTTTCGACAAATAACTCCGTGATGCACAAATTGATTTGGCAGTGCCATTTTCACTTTTTGTATTGTCCATTTTTTCCCTCACTCAAATGTTAGGCTATCCAAAACAAGTTGACTTTAACATTGAAACTATAGAATGAAAAATTACATCAAATATTTTTCATAGTTTCCTATAATACGAATGCCTTCTATCTTTTAACTTGTTTCATCCGATGTCCTTATTATATGTGATCGGTCATCTCCCGATCAAGGAGCTGACGTGGCGCTGACACAGCGTCTTCTTTCCTCTCCACGTAGACATTGTAATGACGTGACGTCGCCGGAAGGCGACCCTCCTTCTCCGATGTGTCGACAGACGCAGAGCTTGGTGGGTGTGTGTGTGTGTGTGGGGGGGGGGGGGGGGGGGGGGGGTATGGGTGTCCCACGATAGCACATTAAAATATCAAACGATATTTTTCTTCAAATAACTAAACTGAACTTGTTCATTTGTCAATTGACAATAAAGCAATATCAATGAACTTATTCATTTGAAATAATTATTTTTGTGTTCTTACAAATAATCGAAGCACATTAAAATTCAAACAACTATTTTTCATTTGTCAATTGTTAAATAGAAGGAAATATATTCCAAATTTTATGTTTAAATTCACAACAAGTACTTGGATAATGAATTTATGTTTCTATTGTCCAGAATTTGGCAATGAAATTGAGGGCATTAAACGTAACCCTAAAATAAGTTAGACATTCTTTAAAAAATTCTTACGTAAGGCATTGAAAGAGAAAATATCAAAGTTATAGATTTTTACTAATCGGAAAAAAAAGTATAATCTTCCTAATTGTCAAACATAAAATATCAAATGATCTTTTTTCTTCAAATAAGACAACAAAGCAAAATCAATGAACTTATTCATTTGAAATAATTAAATTGAACATTTTCGTTTGCCAATTGTCAAACCAACAAGTTAAGCAAAATCCAACTGTTTTCTGTGTTATTACAAATAATCGAAGCACCTTAAAAGATTGACACATTTATATAATCTTTTTTTAATCGAAATTTAAGATATATAAGGACATTATGAGTATGTTTTTGGTTCATCGAAATATTTACTTCAGCTCGAAAGGAGTTGAATCATATGATGATGCCATCGAAGCCACTACGTTAACTAAAACACACTCCAGTACGTGCCGATCTCGAATCCACTGCCGCTTGTCACCGTCGCCCATGGATTCCGATGATAGTCCCCGGACCTTACTCCGGCGACAGCACCCTGGCCGTACTCCCTCTTTCCATCTCATCATCTTCCAATTCTGTCCCTGGATCTCGCGCATCTGTCGAACAGCTTTTGTATAAGGTTCCTCTGCACTGCCAAAGACGTGGACTCCATTTCCATTACATAGTTATTCTTCTGCTCCGATGACAAAAGTTGCATCTTATGTTTTCATTTTGTGCATTTGTTGCACACAAAGCATCGTGCAAGCACAATATACAAATCAAATTCAAGATATCAAAAGTGCCTGGCAAATCGAACCCAACAAGCAAAATCTCAAGAGTCAGTGACGCAAGGCAACAAAAAACGTGCCTGATGCATTTGTCAGGAGGAATTTTTTCTGTATGCAATTTGACAAAAAAAAAAGGAAGAAAAAGAAGAGAAATCAAAGAGCACCCTTCCTTTGTAACAAAGAAGGGAGTAGCCATTTTCAACCAACATAAATATATCTATACGGATAACATAAAAATGTAAGGGAAGCATTCAACTCATTCCCTTTCAGGTGACTATAAACCGAAAAATCAAAACCGACATTAAATCCAATATTTTCCTATTTGTTTATATTGACGACCAAGTCACCAAGCATGTCTATTGTTTACTCATCAGATGAGCTCATCCTATCCTGGCTTTGCCCATTAACTCCCAGCCTCTACTTGCATGTTTATTGTTAACTCTCATCAGGTAAGCCTCTATTCACTGCGAACTATTGGCAGATGCTGAGCTTCCCTGAGGGGTTGTTTCTTCTTTCTCTAGGTTGTGGCTCACGAGGATCTTCTGCTGCTGCGACCTTGTTCTCCTCCTATTATACTCCCTATTACTCCCAAGGCTACCACTTTCTCCTTCATGCCACCTATTATGCTTTGATTTGTTGACATGATCCTCAACACGATATGGACGTGACCGGGTGTCGTCATGTGAGCGCCAGTGATTCTTTGACACAGTGGTTCTCCGGAAAGAACCACTTTGCCCATCCAAATTGTTATTGCTTACAGATTTATCATCAATCCACGAGGGTGATTTACCTGCCTGCAGGCCTGGATCATCTGAAAGAGTCTTACTCTCCTGAAAATCTGGTTCATGCCTCCTTCCTTTCTCACTGTTTCTACTCTCCACTTGATGTATGATTTCTTCATGATATGATGTAGAGTTGTATGTCAGTGGTTGTATGTCCTTCAAATCTGCTTCAGGTGTGAATCCCAATGGCCATTTGGCCTCATCCATCTTTCTAAAGGTGATTGATATTCTGCAATTACGAGGGAAATGTCAGTAGCTGATAGATTCATTGCTGAGAAAAGTACAAGGCACATACCTTTTAGTTGGTACCGCAGGCACACAATGCTTTGCAATATCAGCTCCATTACCATTCAAAACAAGAACCGACCTAAAGAAATTTAACCAACCATCAGCTAGACAAAAATTTGAGAGCAGCAGGATAAGCTAGCTTAAGAAATAAATATCTATAGACTACCACAAAGGATTTGAAAGAATATACTGCATTGTCAATAATATCAGCTCCATTACCATTCAAAACAAGAACCGACCTAAATAAATATCATAATTTCATTTTACCTGAAAATACTAGAGGAGAAATTGGCACTAATTACTTGGTTTATAAAATCAACACAGTTAGATGTATAGATACAAAAACACTGCATTGTCAATAATCAGCTGAGAAATAGAATATTTTCAGTTGTCATCCATGAAAAAGTAGGAATGAACAGTGCCAGCAGCATGATAACAATGCTGATGGAGCATTCATAAATTGAAGATACATACCCAACTGGCAGAGGAATTGCACTTGAACCAGTGAATTCACCAGGCCCAGAAACCTTAAGACTGGTTCCAAAGAGTATACTGCACTCACTGAGAAATGAGACAGTACAGAATGGCCGAGAAAAGTCATGACTATCAACATGCGGTGGTATGCAATCGCCTGGTTCATATATATTCACAATGCAGCTATCTGGAATGCATGATGTTGGCAGCACATGCCAGCGAACTAGCCTCTTAATTATCATCTTGAAAAGGGGAGGTATTGGATCTGCTACAACTTTTCTAAGGATGCCTGGAGGATTTCCATCCTTATCCTGAGATAGAATATCACAGTAATTTCTAGAGCATAAAACATGATAAAGTAATTTCTTCAATCATTTTACAGTTATAACGGGAAACATATTATGTAAAAATGGAAGTATTCCATACCGTTGCATAGTTATAGCAACATCCAAACTGAATTGTCACCCGTCCTTTCCCCTTCATCCACTTCACTGGTGCTGAGTAAGTGCGGTCTGAGATTAGAATACAAGTACAACAAACATTATTTCTGTAGAAAGCTGGAAACAACAATTAGAGCCAGAAAGATATCAAAGTCAGGAGAAAACCATAAGCGCATAGAACCCAAAAACACAGAACAAGTTAACTTGTATTAGTTGCAAGAAGACACTGGCTATATGTCCAGTATTGTGATAGGTGTACATAGATGCAAAGGCACAGATAGGTACAGCAGCATCCTACACTTATTATCTGCTGTTGATGACAACAATGCACGTCAAGTTAAATCCATTGTGTGCGTGCATGGTGTGCTGTCCACAATGGGCTGCATATGAATTTTGTCCTTTTGACATCTTTGCATGAAGCTTTTAATCCTTGAAAAAGAGCTTGTCAAACACTACACAAAAAATATTTGGATCATATGAAATCCAAACACAAGGACAACAGATGGTTTGAAGGATGACCAAATTTCTGAAAACTAGTCAGATGAACCAGGCTGTACATTTTCATCTCTAAAAGTTTGATCGATGGATAGGACTAATGGATCCAACTGATCAAATGTTTGTGATGTCTCATTGAGATAACAAGCACCAAAGATGGGCATATTTGCATATCTACTGTGAGAAAAATGTATGGTATATATACTGCCGATCAACTGAAGAAATTGACAACTTCTGAAGACTTGAAATGTCCACATACAGGCCAACTGGTGTATGACAAATATTAATGTCAGTTTGGACACCATCACTGTCCTTTCAGCATGAGAAACAAATATCTAATCTAGATTGCGGAGAAGTCGCATGATTAAGGAAAATACTTGTAAATAACTTCTTCATATTTATGGAGAAAAATAATCATGAAACTGAACATGAGCTCAGTTGATAACTTAATTCAGAATGTATGGAAAGAGTTCAACTCAAACAAGATTAAACTTCAGTGGAACAAGATTAATCAGAATAATCTTCAGGCATATGCCTTGTAAGAAGATATCAGGTTACTTGGGTAGAAGAAGAAAGCTTAACCTTACAATTCTCTGTTCTTTTATTTTGAGGGTTGAAAGAATGACTTTAAGAGTCTTTAGTCATCAATATGTAGATGTGAAAATCATGTACAAAACAAATATAGATAAAAGAGCTCAAAAAGGAAAATGATAATGCGAAACTATGGGAGTGGGAAATTACAAATGATAACTGCACTCTCAGTATTCTAATACAAGGAAGGACACATGATGTACAGTGTGCTACATAACTGTTAAGAATATAAAATTAATGATGTTGCTCTTCCTAACGGTTTAAGCTTTTAGGAAAATTGGTTAGCGCATCAAATGTAACATGCTTGTTAAGCTCTTATTAAAAAAATAATTTTCTCCCTTATTTATCCACGTATTGGACTTTGGCTAGACCAAAAGTTGTCAGCAGCTCACATCTGAGGGGGAGTGTTAAGAATATAAAATTAATGATATTGCTCTTCCTAACAGCTTAAGTTTTTAGAAAAATTGGTTAGCACATCAAATTTAACAATAACATCTCTTTCGAAACAAAATATCACCATATTTGGTTGCAGCCATGTGGCCCACACATCTAGAAGCTTGATAAAATCAATCTTATGAATTGATTAAGTCAATCAGAACAATGTTTTTTTTCCTAAAAGGGACAACGGATTATCAAAGAAGACACCCAGAACGTTCCTTTCTCCTTGTAAACAGTGTTAAGTTATGAATCATTATCAATATAAAACACAATACAAAGGCAATAAGGAGCACAACAAAAAGTAAAGAAAAACTTGAATAGATGTTTGATGAGGATTAGGAAATGGCTAGAGATGAAGGCTGATGGTAAAGTTCATTCCTGATATAATATCATTTCTCAAATGATAACTCTCCTAACAATTTATGCAAAGATGAAAGAATATTATATCAATCATAATTAACAGATTGAAAATAAAAAAGTACAATATCTGTTGAGAATACTAAAATGCAGAAGCTTTAATTTCCTCAATAAATGTTCACATAATCTCCTCAATAAATGTTCACTTAAGTTCATTGGGAAGGAATAATACGTGAACAATAGTTAAGGAAAAGGTTATTAATATCGAGAGCCTAACTACACTCGTTTTGGGTCTCGTAAACTTGTATCGTGAAGCCGTATCGTAAATTCGTAGAGTCTATGTTCCAAATATATTTAATTAAAAAATTATAATATTGTCAATAACATTACCACATTTACACCTATGCTATATAATAATTAGTCGTGGTGAGCATGTTAACTTTATTTGTTAATAAAACTTAAAGCATATAGTATTGCCCAAGTAGATTTTTTTTTAGAAGTATTGATGATAGGATAATATAACAAAAAAAATGACAAGCAATAAATTTTAACAATTTGAACGATACGTTCTATTACAAAATATGTGATGCTCGTGAAATACATGATAATAATTATCTTCTGAAAATGAGTTATTTAAGCTAACAAATAAATAAAGTTTGTATCACGAAAATATAGATTATGAAATAAAAGAATGAATATCCTAAGTTGTGGTTATACTTATCTTACCAAAAAAATTTATTAACTTGGATTGCATGACAATTTTGAAGGCAAGACTCAGTAAATGCAAAAGAAAAAGAACATAATAGTGGAATTGAGATTTATGAAAATAAAGTAAGATACAAAAAGAAGAAAATCTGACTAGGAGATTACCATTGATAAGGCAAGCTCATGAAGCTAGAGATGATCAAATAAGGGTGAATTAATACAATAAGAAAGTATAACATTGAATTACTTGTAGGGAGACAAAAGATGAAACAATTATAAGATTGAACTAGCTTCGGAAAAAATTAATTCTTAATATAACAATAATTTTTCGTGATTAGAGGAATGAAGAAATTCAATTGTTATGATAGAAATAATATTTAAGAGACAAGCAATCATATTCACGTTTATCCATTAATACATTTTAATCCAAGCCTACTTTTATCATTTTCTCACATAGAATATAGACTCTAAGATTCTACGAGTAGACTCTTAAGAGTTAACCGAGTTTAACGAGTTTAAAGAGTTAATTCACGAGTTACTTCTATTTCCAATTCTAATAAGAGTTGACTTGATTTTTCACTGTAAACCCTTGAGTCTAACTCGCGATATTAACAACCTTGGTTAAGGAGGTGATAGAGGCAAATGCAGCTTCTTTACAGACATGGATATTATTTCAGTTTTGAGTTATATAACAATATAATTGAATTGACAAGCCTCGAATGATAATTACAAAACTTTTAAATTTGTTAGTAGAATAAATGGATTCTCCATAATTAGATTTCTTTTAATCCAGTCGAAGTTATTATTTTTTGAACTATTTACTAACCTGTAAAAGAAAGCTATTTAATTATACATGCAACAACCATCATATTTACTTTGTATCCATTTCTGGGGATGCAGTGACAATACTTCCTTCAAAATGAACTGGGTGTCTAGAGCATGCCAAATTCGGTCAAGATGCACTTGTTCTGGGAAAAAAATTATTATTAAACCCCATGTTATCAATTCACACCTCATCCCACGAGACCAAATAAATTGCTAGATCAGGCAGCTAGAACATACTAAAAATTTATGCACGAAAAATCACCTATGCGATGTCATGTTTAACATACTAAAAATCACCCATGTGATGTCATGTTGCCAAATAAATCACAATCATTATTTTTTTTTGAAGGACACACATCATTATTAAAGAACCAAAAGAATATCACTCATTAACAGATTTTTCTATAAGAAACAATATATCAGCCAAGTAATAATGAATTATCTTGGTTATGCACACTCTTAGAGATCAATGCATTTTACTCTAAAAGATCCAGTTAATTATTTTTTCATGTGAAATTGGTTGGAGGTTTCAATAGAATGACACTGATTTTATTAAACAGGAAAGTGGAGTAGTTGGTCCTCACAGTTTAGGAGTTCCATTTTCCTTGGTACAAGAAATTGAGTGATATCAAGATAGATAGGGAGATAGGGTGATGCTTTAATCCCATAAGACATAATAATGAGAAATCCTCTTATTCCAACAAGAGCATCAAATACTGAAACTACTCTATGTCTTGTACTAAGTAGAGGAGCAGGAGATAGTATGCTCAGTAATGTAGAGGATGCAATGATGTAAGTTTTTTGTTATCATCTTTTTTAATCTTTCACTCTCAAATTCATATTTTCCTACTGTTTTTCATGTTCTTCAACTATTTCCTATATTAAACCATCCAACAAAGCTGAGTATCTCTGAAAATGCAGAATTGATATCTAATGATTTTTATTCCTTGATTTGATAAAACCATAACTACTCAAGAATGAGGGAGGAGAAAAAGGAGCGAATATGTTTTTTGAGCCAAAAAAGGAACGTATACGTTGTTGAGCTTCTAACCTGAAGTTGAGATGTGAAGATTGACACCTCGACAATGGAGATGTTTTGGGGGCCCAGTACGAGTTCTGGTACAGAAGACGCTGCCCATTTGGCTTCAGCCTAACCTCACTATCTTTTCGGAAGCGAGGTGTTACAAGAAATCATACATTACACCTCTGTTTTAACTACTGAGGTGGATATTTTCTTTCTGTTGTGTCTCCCCAACTTTTTTTTTTCTTCTCTCGATTTTATATACACTTATATATTGCATCAAGATTGCTAGTTCACTTTTTGTAGTAGAATCAGAAGGAGTTCAGAACATCAAGGGACTTAGGATTGGATTGAGGATCGTAGGATTCTAGTATCTTACGTACGAACAGAAACAAATTTTTAAATATTTACGAAGGGGGATGATAGAGAAGTATCGAAGTAGGAGAAGAAACTTACATATGGCTTTCATTGATTTAGAGAAGGCGTAAGATCGGTACCAAGGGATGTACTTTGGAAAGCCTTGCAAAAGAAGAGGGTGAGTGTTGCCTACATTAAGGTAATACAAGATATATACGATGGGGCATTGACTAGGGTTAGGACACCCGGAGGCGAGACAAATGAATTTTCTATAGGAATTGGCCTACATCAAGTATCAGTTTTAAGCCCATATCTATTTAACTTAATTATCGATGCTATAACCGAGAGTATCATAGAGGAGGTACCGAAGTGCATGCTATTTGCGGATGATATAGTACTTTTAGCGGATTCAAGAGAAGAGATTAATACAAAATTGGAAATATGGAGAAATACGTTAGAGTCAAAGGGTTTTCGTTTAAGTAGGAATAAAACAGAATATATGCATAGCAATTTCACAAATAAACAACTTAGAGACGATTTGAAAGTTAGGCTAGGGGAGGATATAATTCCTCAAGTGACAAAGTTTAAATATTTAGGATCAATTGTAAGACAAGATGGTGAGATTGATGACGATATTAATTATAGAATTCAAGCTGATTGATGTAAGTGGAGGAAAGCCACTGGAGTCTTTGTGATAGAAAAGTACTCAATAAAGTTAAAGGGAAATTCTATTGTACTGCTATAAGACCGGCAGTTATATGGTAGTGAATGTTGGGCTATGAAGGGACAACATGAACGTAAAGTGGGGGTAGCCGAAATGAGGATGTTGAGATGGATGTGTGGTCATACAAAATTAGATAAGATTAGGAATGACCATATACGTGAACGAGTCGGAGTGGCTCCTATTAGTGAGAAAATGGTAGAGAATCGTTTGAGATGGTTTGGTCATGTTCAGAGAAGACCATTAGATGCGTCAGTAAGGAGAGTAGATCAAATAATCTGGAGTCCGATTAAAAGAGGGAGAGGGAGGCCAAGGCGGACACTTGGCGAACTAATAGAGCAAGATCTATTGGTGAATAATATACCGAAAGGTTTGGTTACTAATAGAGCGGAATGACGTCGTATGATCCATGTAGCCGACCCCACATAGTGGGATAAGGCTTTGTTGTTGTTGTTGTATATGCATATATGTGTCATGAACCAGTTACAAATTAACAAAAAACATAGTTCATTCATCACAATCATGCTACAGAAGTCAAGAAACATCAATTCAGAATAAGCACATTAACATAAAACAAAAAATGAGAAAGCAATTAAAATATTCCTAAACCAGCTGCTCATAGATCAGTCATCTGAATCACACTATCACACATCCAAGACTCTAAACTAATTAGACAATAAATTAGGATTAGGAAACAAACAAACAATGGAGGGCTCGGATTGAGGACATAGGAGAATACGAGTTACCAAATAGGACCTAATTGGACATTCAGGCTCTCTGTTGTAGGGTTGATGATCAGTCTCTCAACCATGTGTGAACTCATGGTTTAAGGGCATGGTAAAAGAGGCAACAGGCTGAGCAGCTGTGAGGTTGAGCAGCACCAGAAATTCTGTCGAGGGCTTGAGGATTTAACTTGTCAACTCTCGATGTGTTGCACGCGTGATGGAGTTGCAGGTCACCCCTTATTGAGGTGTCCAATAGAGCAGCTGACTGAGAGAGATAAAAGCTTAGGGAATCTCCTTAAAACTGAGTGAGCTAACCGCTGACCAGCTGAGTCAATTTATCAAAAAAGAAGACAACATAGGATCAACCCGAATGATCCTACATTTCTGTGACCAATCCGCATATGAACTTACAAATTCAATATTCCATGCAAGATCGAGATCACTTGTCTTGCTCTGGATTGAGGGTACGATCCTACATTCCAGAAAGCAATCCAGATGACCATGAATTGGGCGACTTTTGTTTTCTAGGACAAACTGGATCATCACCAAAAAAATGATAATCCTTTCACTCTTTAGAAAACCTGAGTTACTCGGAGCATCATTGCATGTGAATGTGATCACATCACCAAGAATTAGATTCAATCGTTAGAACTACACCAATCATTCAATATTCAGAACAAGTTGATATCCCAGACTAATCATTCATAAAAGGAAAGTTGAAAATGAGTACATATGCGCATTAAGCAACTGAGCGTACAACATGTAACCAGCTACAACAACATTGGCTCACCTCCAAGTTGCTGATTCCGCCCCTTCTCCTGAAGCTCGTACACAGAATCCACAATGCGTCTCTGCTCCGCCGAACTGAAAACTCCGGTATGCAACTCCAAACCCTCCAAAATGTTGACCATCTTCCCGTTCACTCTCTCCATACACGAGAAGTCCATCTTCCTCCGGACGCTCCTGAACCGTATCATCTCCCTCAGCTCCCTGGTAAGCTCCACCTTATTCCCGCTCGCGTCTTCTCCGCCCTTACCGGTCACTGGGGAAGAGTCCGGAGCCCTCTCCATCTCCTCTTCCTCCTGCGCCACGTCGGCCCAGGACGTCATGGCCTTGGGCGAACCCCGAGACGCGGGCGTCGTCGGCTCTTCGTCGCCCCACCCGCTGGGCACGATGTCGTCGTAGGAGCAGGTCAAGAAGCACGCCGGCGGGTTCTCTGACGTAGTGACCGATCCGCCGAACGAGATGGGCGCTGCAAGACAAGGAGAAAGCGCAGGAACCCGATCAATTAGGCGAACGAGACGGACCGACAGACACGCGAAAGGAAGAATCCCTATGCACGGGAGAGAGACCTGGGGGATCCCAGCGGCGGTCGCGGAGGGAGCCGACGCGGTCGCGGAGGACGGAGGAGCAGTCGGCGCAGAGACCGCGCGAGAGGAAGGGGAGCCAGTTGGCGAGGAACTCGCTGGCGACGGCCAGCTCCGACGCGTCGTAGTCTCGCAGGAACGACGCCTCGTCGTCGGCGGCAGCGTCCGCGTAGTCGTCGCCGCCTCCGAACTCGTCCGCCATCTCCTCCTCCGTCGCTCCCCTCCTGCCGCTCCGATGGGTTGGTGGCGATGTTTGCGAGAGGTAGTTGCGAACGGCTCGAAGAAAAAAGATTGCAACAGCGAGGGCTCTTTTTATTGGGGACAACCGACCGTCGATCTGGAGGCCGACGGCTCGGATTCGATCGACGTCGGTGTCTTGGTGGGGCCACTAGTGCGGAAGATTTAAATTTATTTTGATTGAATTAATTTAATTTAGTTTAGTCTAGTGAATCTAGCGGAAGATTTTGGGGTGGCCCACTTCGGGCAATAGATTCGATTTCCGTTTCGGTGTCGCCAACGTGGATCTCGTTGTTGTCTGTTTTACTTGTTTGGCAAAGGGCAGAGGAAATTGTGGGGATGGGCACACCAATCATGTGTAAGGAAAAACAAATAAAAAGAAAAAGAAAAAAAAGATTGGGACACATTAGCAAAATATGGGCAGATATTGCGCACACAAACACACACAAATATGGGCCCATATTTTATTTTGAAAAAATATAGTTGCTGCAACTAATCTTATTTTAAATTATTTTTTTCTCATCTCTCATTAATTATTTTATTATTATTATTATAATTAATTCACAATAATTGAATATTTTCCTATTTCAATTTGTCTATCCTTCCCGTATTTGATTTTCTTTTGAACCACGATATAGTACTAGGACTAATCTTTTCAACCATGCTTAAAATAACTACGAAATTAAAATAAGAATTTAATGGGCATGTTCTCTAATCAATAAGGATGTGTTTGGTACGAGAACATTAGTAGAAAAGAGACTTGTTTTTATTGTTGCATTCAAACTCTCTTAAAATAAATTGTTCTTGTTAATTTTTCAAACTTTAAAAATCACCTCAAAATTTATAAAATCACTATCAATTGTTCTTACAATGAGAACAATAATATTCTCACATATGGGAAGAATATACTTAGTTCTTAAATTTTCTTGGTGCAACCAAACGAAAAATATTTTTTTATCATAAGAACATGTTCGCTTTTGTTCTTTCCTCAAGAACGAACAAAAACATTCTTTGTTAATTCTTATATCTATTGTTCTTTTACCAAACGCCCCCTAAGAGAGCATCTTGCTACTTATGTCGTGTGACATCCGATCAAATTTGGATGACAAATCATCAAGGTATAGTTCAACACCGGTTAGGCATCAAGTATCCTAGTTCAATTGCTAGGCGGCTCACCGGATGCCATCTCTCTCCTCTCCTCCTCCTGAACTCACCGGACCTTGCTTACTAGCTACCTCGCCGCACCACCTCGCTTGCCTCACCAGACGCCATTGCACACGACCTTGTTTCCTACCTCGTCAGACCACCTCGCTCATCGAAATTCATCCTCCTCGCTCTCGGACGAGTTGGCGCAAGCGATCTCGTCCTCCTCCTTCAGCGTCTTCCGCCATCATTTCCCTCCCTCCTCCTTCATCATCTTTAGCTACTTCCGCCAATGCCCCACCTTCATTTACTCTTCTTCCCCATCTTCCACCTCCACTGATGGCTGCGACAATGATGGTGGCGTTATCAATGGAGAGGGCCCCACGATATCTTTCTCGAGAAGCCCTCGCAATCGCCTCTTGCCGATGAGATCTTTCGGTCTGCCCACAGCTCATGTTCCCTTATTGACTAGGGAGCATACCCATTAAATCTTTTAATAATTAGATGAGTTTTATATTAGCTAATAAATAACTAACTGATGTGTTAGATTTTTTTGTGAAATAGGAAACCTAGCCCGAGGGCTTCGACTTGGTTTATCCTTCAGAGTTGAGCCAGATGATGAAATTTTGAATCTGCCTTATTGCATCTTATAGTTGGAGATAAAATAAAATACACTTAATATTTCTTGAATACATGATACATCTTTTTTTGGTCGAGACTCACCAGTTTACAAAGTTACTAATACTCAGACTAATTCGATGTTCGAACGTGCGGGATATGAGTAAACTCTAACCAACTGATTCTAAAATTTGAGCGTGAGGACAAGCCACTATTTTGTTGTACAAAGCAACATTGGTTAAAATACACTATATATCTAGTAACAAAAAAGGTGAACCATATTCACATGGATTCATATGATATATAGGGATCACATATTTTTAACTTTTTATTTTACTTTTATACATCTAAAGAATATTAAAAAAATCTTAAATTCAATTTCCCTAACCTATGATGAGATAATATAATTTATTTTATTATCAAATAATAAAATTCCATTCTTAAATAAAATAATTAGTTCTTCTTAGCCCATATGTACGAACTACAAAAGAGGGCATTATATGCCTTGACTGGAATTGGAATTAGATTTATGAGGGATCACATCTCTTTCTTTTTTTTAATTAGTGGGGTTCATCATTGGGTAAAAATGATAATAAATTTAATTTTTATTGGATCAAAATTCAATACTCTTGTACAATGAATAAAAGTACACTAAATAAAATTGATCAATGCGTATGAGACCTTTTTATTCAAATAATAAATTGCTAAAAAAACAGACGTAGTCGGGTCGGAAAAAAAACCCAAAAATTAGGACAGACCAGTTTGGTCCGATTATAGCAGGGCCAGTCATATGGGGCCCAGCAAACTATTTCAATATGTTGTTTGACTTTTCTTAAAAAAAGGAAATTAACATCAAAACATATTATTTAGGTAATAACTAATATACCTTATAAATACTAGTAATAATTAAGCTAATATATATTATAGGACATCAATGCTACAAGAAGTATAAATTATTTTAACAAAGTCTATGTAATATTATATTATACGATATACACAATTAACATATATGTATTATATACTACTATTGTTATTAAAAAAATCAGTTTTCTAATTTTTTTTTGGGCCACTTGCTGGTCAGGCCCAAAATAGTTTTCGACTTTCAAGTTTTTTTTTTAATTTAATGAATACGTGGACAATTTTGAATGACTCAACGTTGATTAATAAATCAATGATAAATTTTGATAAATACTTTTTACAATAAATTTATAATAAAATTAATTATATCATTGATGCACGTATCAACGGTAATTCATATGTATGGACTTACTTTGAATTCACACAATCTTCAATCACTTTTTTTAAGAGCAAAAATAAAATTGTATGTTCGAGCAGACGTGCAAGAAGATTCTCTCGGTTAAAGCTTTTCAATGGAAAGATAAGAAGAAATCAGAATGAAAATGGAAGCAAAACATTTTTTCATTAAAAAAAATTAAGACTGTTAGATCGGGGATAATGATAATTTATGAAAGGACTTTTGATAATAAATTCTGGGCCACATATATTAAAGAGACTATGAATGCGATTATATTTATGGAATGTAAATATTTCTTGAAAGGGAATAAATTACTATTTGCATTTAGGGTATCCTGTCACTTCTCAAATACTTAATGTCACTTTCAACTTCTTATTTTACCCTTTATTTAGTTTTAATTTATCTTTCACCTCTTCAATTCTGACTTACACCCAACTTTTTTCTTAATTAATCTTGAAATCATTTTTTTCTTTCTCTATTGTCTCTCTTCCATATATTAGTATTATCATTTTTCATGATAAACATATAATACTAATATTATATAATATGAGATATGATTCATACATATAAATTTAATTAATATGAAAAGTTTAATTACATTAAATATATATAATACTCAAAAGTATATGAAATAAAATGAAAATTAAGATAATGAAAATGAAAATAAATTACTATAGATAAAGAAAATGAAAGTTTTTTATGAAACAATTACATACGTTGTTTATTGTCTTATTGATGAATTCTTTTACAAATTTAATATGTATATTATAATATACATTACTTTAATATGTTTTCATCTAATGTTATACAATATTATTATATTTAATAAGTTGCCTATGAGTTCACATGATATAAAAAAAACAAATACATAAAAATGATAATGTATTAAATTAATATATATTGCATTGAAGATGAAGAGGCAAAGAAAGAAGTGTATATTAACGATATGTCATTAAAAAGTGGGTGGAAGATGAACAGACAAGAGACTATATATAAAGATGAAGGACAAATTTGTCACTTTGGAGTGACATTAAGCTTTTTAAGAGTGGCATTATGAGCACCCTTGCATTTAATGGAAAAGAATGAACATATAGAGTTGCAACAATTAATTAGCTATTATTGATTATTGTAAATTAACTACTATCTGTAAAAAAATATAAAATTAATGATATTACTCTTCCTGACGATTTAAGTTTTTAGAAAAATTAGTTAGCACATCAATTTGATATGGTATCAGAGTCAGAGATTCAAGAATTCGAACCTCGTTAAATTCTAATTAAAAAGTAATTTTCCTTCCATAGTTAAATAAATAATTAAATATTACATTGACTATTAGGGGCCTTAAATGAGTAGATGTATAAAGCATATACTTCTGTTTCTTAGTGCTTAGGTTGGCCCTGTTTTATATATGAAAACTATGAAGCATAAACTTGCATTCACAATAATAACGAGTCGATATAATTACCCAACAAAAACTAAGTTGCATATTCGTGAACATAATGTAAAATTAATTATTTTAATCCCCACAATAAATAAGCTAAAACCAAGATAAGATTGCATTGTAAACATCTGTCCATGTTGACGACGAGATCTTTTTACGCAACTGGTAGAATGAACTGTACTTGAAGCCTAAAAAGTTGAATGCGTGATGTGCACCAAGATAAATTATAGCACAAAGGGCTTGGTATACGGATCAAACTTTTCACTGGATGTCAGTTGTGGTTCCTGAAAAGTAGGCACCACAGAGAAAGCGAGAGATCAGAATACTAAATATGTGATCCAGAACTCTTCGTCTCTTCATGCAAGACAAGAAAAAATGGAGTAGAATATACAAGCGAATAATTGCCGAGCTGATAACTCCAACAACTTACTTGGCTGACTGTCCCAAGTGAAATTCCTCCAGTATTCAGCATGCTGCTGAGTGTTGGAGCATAGTTTTCAGCGATGGGGTATCTCTTGGTGTTTCTGATTCTTGATCTCATGTAGTTCAATATGCTTGCATATGTAGTCCCCCAGCCGCTCACAATCGCTTCGATAAAGCAGTAAGTCATGGCACCAGTAGGGGCGACCTTTGACAGAGCCTTTCCACATGTCATAACAAGTGAAGAATCAGCCTTTCAACTAAATTCACACCCTTAAACTTTTATGTTTATTACGAAAAGGGGGAAAGAGGAATCACACGAAATACAGAAGAACGTGAAGAGAAAAAACGGCGACGGCTCTTTATTATGAAATAATGATGATTACAAGAATGAGTCTCTGTCTAGACCCCTAGGGGGTTTATATAGGAATTCCCTTTAACAGATGATATGAATTTCATACGGACTGGAACTCTAAATAAATCTTCTGAAAATAGGACACCTATCTCGTGATAAGGAAATAAATCAAATCCGAATCACATACAGAATACCCCTAAAAATTTTCGCTCAGGGGGCTCCGCCCCCTTGCAACCCCCGCCCCCCTTGCAACCCCCGCAGGGAGGATCCCTTGGATCCCCCTTGACCTAGTAGGGGAATTCTACTGAAGCGCCTGACTATGTAGGGGGACTAACTAGGTTCAAATTCAAGGCATTATTAATAAATCTCCACCTTAAGTTGAATCGTCTTCAGAGCACAAAAGCACGCCACGCCGCCGCCAGTCCCATCTTGAAGCTATTACCAAGTATTTATATTAAGCAAGTCCAAACAATGTTGGAACTTGCCATAAGGAACAGATTTGGCGAACATATCAGCTGGATTGTCTTCAGTGCCAATCTTCTTCACCTTGATCCTCTTCTCAGTGCGGATGAAGTGATATCTGACATCAATGTGTTTGGTTCTTTCATGATGTACTTGATCCTTGGCTAAACATATTGCACTCAGACTATCACAGTGCACTATAGTCTGCTCCTGATGTAATCCGAGATCTCCATCTAAGCCTTTTAACCAGATATCTTTCTTGGCAGCTTCTGTCAGTGCCATGTATTCAGCCTCTGTGGTGGACAATGTAACTGATGGCTGAAGTGTAGCCTTCCAACTAATAACTGAACTGTCCAAAGTAAAGACATAGTCTGTCATAGATCGTCTTCCATCAACATCTCCAGCATAATCTGAATCTGAGTACCCTGCAACCAAACACTCTTTATCACTTCTGTATATGAGGCCAATATCAGATGTTCTTCTCAGATACCAAAAAATTCTCTTCACTGCTTGTCAGTGCTCCTTTCCTGGATCGCTCATGAATTTGCGGACAACACTGACTGCATGAGCAATGTCCGGTCTTGTGCAAATCATGGCATACATCAGACTTCCAACTGCACTAGCATATTGAGCTCGAGACGTACTCCTTTTCTGCTTCTGACTTTGGTGCGAAGGCAATAGAAAAATGAACATTTGCAGCTGATGGAGTATTCAAAGGTTTCGCTCCAGACATTCCAAACTTGGATAAAATCTTCTCAATATAACTTTTCTGAGATAAGAAGAATTTACTCTGTGCGTGATCCCTTAGAATTTTCATCCCCAGAATCTTCTGTGCTGCACCAAGATCCTTCATGTCGAATTCTACACTAAGGAGCTTCTTCAGATTCTGAATATCTGTCATATCTCTGACAACAATAAGCATATCATCAACATACAAAAGCAGATAAATGGTGGAGCCATCCTTCACCTTCTTGTGATATACACAGCAATCATAAGGGCTTCGACTGAATCCCTTACTGATCATGAAGCTGTCGAACCTATTGTACCAATGTCTGGGAGATTGCTTCAAGCCATACAGAGATTTCTTCAGCAAACTTTATTCTCCTTTCTTGGAATGGAGAATCCATCTGGTTGGCTCATAAGAATGTCTTCTTCAAGTTCTCCATGGAGGAAAGCAGTCTTCACATCTAGTTGCTCGAGCTCTAGATTCTGATGTGCTACAAGAGCAAGTAGCACCCTGATAGAAGTATGTCTGATAACAGATGAGAATATCTCATTGTAGTCCACACTTTTTTTCTGACTATAACCTTTAGCAACCAGTCGTGTTTTATATCTCGTGCCTTCAACTCTTGGAATTCCTGCTTTCTTCTTGAAGATCCATTTACAGCCAACAATCTTTCTACCTTTAGGCAACTTGACCAGCTTCCACGTCTGATTCTTGTGAAGAGATTCCATCTCCTCACCCATAGCAGTGATCCACTGTCCAGATTCGGCACATGTGATGGCATCCCCATAAGAGGACGGCTCCAGGGACTCCACCTCTTCAGCTACCTGTAGTGCATAAGCAACCATGTCCTCGAAACCATATCGCTTAGGAGGATCCACTTCTCTGCGAGGACGTCTAGCAGCAATTGACTCCTCTTCAGGTTGCTCATCAGATTCTTCACCTTCTGGTTCTACTTCTTGATGTGATCCTTCAGCATCATCCTCAATTGGAGTGATTTCAACCTCCACCTGTTTACTGACACTCTCTTCAGCATCCACCTTCAACTGAAGCATTGATGCTTCATCAAAGGTCACGCTTCTGCTGTGGATGACTTTGTGTTCTGAAGGAGATCAGATTCTGTAGCCCTTCACTCCTGCACAATATCCCATGAACACCCCTTCTTTGGCTCTTGGCTCCAACTTCCCTTCACTGACGTGATAGTATGCTGGACAACTAAAAACTTTCCGACAAGTATAATCAGCAGAATTTTCTGACCATACCTCATTTGGAGTCTTGAGATCAATCGCAGTCGCCGGACTTCGATTCACCAAGTAGGAAGTTGTGTTAACAGCTTCAGCCCAGAATATCCTATTCAGGCCAGCGTTAGAGAGCATGCACCTTGCCATCTCCAGAAGTGTCCTGTTCATTCGTTCTGCAACTCCATTCTGCTGTGGAGCATCCCTGACTGTGCGATGCCTGGCAATGCCTTCATCTTTGCAGAACTGATCGAATTCAACAGAACAGAATTCCAAACCATTGTCAGTACGAAGACGCTTCACTTTCTTCGACGTCTGATTTTCCACCAGAACCTTCCACTGCTTGAAGGCCTTGAAGGACTCACTCTTGTGTTTCATCATGAATACCCAAGTCATCCTCGAGTAGTCATCAATCACAGATAGGAAGTACCTCGCACCTCCTAATGATGGAACACGAGAGGGACCCCAACATTTGGCGTGGATGTAGTCAAGTGTCGCCTTCGTCCTGTGCATTGCCTTGCCAAACTGAGACCTTCGCTGTTTGCCGAATACGCAGTGCTTGCAGAAATTAATTTCATATATCTTCTTCTCTCCTAGAAGACCTCGTTTGCTGAGGATATTTATCCCGTTCTGACTCATATGCCCAAGCCGCATGTGTCACAGCCTGGACCTATCTGATTCGGATGAACTAGCCACTGCAGCAACGCCAGAGACTGTCTTTCCTTATAATACATACAAGGACTTCTGTCTGACTCCCTTCAGAACCGTAGCATCACCCTTCATGACTGTGAGGATGCCTCCAGCAGCATTGATCTGACACCCTTTAGAGTCGAGGACTCCAAGTGATATCAAATTCTTCTTCAGTTGCGGAACATGGCGAACATCTGTCAGCGTCCTCACAAGATTGTCATGAGTCCTATCTGCACAGAACCGATTCCAACTATCTGACATGACGCGTTATTGCCCATGATGACATTTCCACCGTCAGTCTTTTGATAAGATGAGAATCAATCTTTATTCGGAGTCATGTGATAGGAACACCCCGAATCCAGAACTCAACTATCCTCCAGACATCCTTGATCAGAAGCAGTCAGAACCAAATCATCTTCGGAATTCCCAATTTCTTGTGCCACCGCAGCGACGGAGGCCTTCTTCTTCTTCGGACAATCCTTCTTCCAATAACCTGGTTCCTTGCAGTAATTATAGATGTCTTTCGCAGTGATTTTCTTCTTCTTTGACTTGGATTTCTTTGAATTCGAGGACTGTCCCTTCTCTGCGGTCGATATCAAACCCGCGGCCTGAGTCTTTGCAGAATTTCCAGATGCCCTATGCCGAAGTTCACGAGTATGGAGACTCGATCTTACTTCTTCCAGATTTATAGTTTTCTTCCTGATAATCATAGACTGAACGAAATTTTCATATGATGGAGGAAGCAAACCTAACAGAATTAGGGCAGCATCTTCATCCTCGATCTTAACATCGATATTTCTGAGTTCCATCAACAAAGAATTTAACTGATCAAGATGTTCCTTCAGAGGGGTACGTTCCTGCATGCGGAGAGAGAACAGACGTTGCTTCAACAGCAACTTATTGGTGAGAGACTTCGTCATATATAGACTCTCAAGTCTCAACCACAGACCGGTCGCTTTTTCTTCATCTGCGACCTCGATTATCACCTCATCCGCCAGACACAACAGAATCATCGAGTGCGCCTTCTCCTCCCGTGCCGCCAAAGTTGCGAGGTCGATCTCATTTTCTTTGCCCTTCGAGTCTTCCTCCTTTGGCTTGTTCTTCGACACGTTTGAGAGCGGCGCCCAGACTCCTTGTTGCTTCAAAAGCGTCCGCATCTTGATCTGCCACAACCCGAAACTATTCCTACCGTTGAACTTCTCCACGCTCACGTTGTGCGACGCCATCTCCCTGCTGATCGAGAATCGTTGACAACCCCTAAGACTCTGATACCAGTTTATTACGAAAAGGGGGAAAGAGGGATCGCACGAAATACAGAAGAACGCGAAGAGGAAAAACGACGGCGGCTCTTTGTTATGGAATAATGATGATTACAAGGATGAGTCTCTGTGTAGACCCCTAGAGAGTTTATATAGGCATTC
Source organism: Pontederia crassipes (assembly GCA_030549335.1). Taxonomy (NCBI): domain Eukaryota; kingdom Viridiplantae; phylum Streptophyta; class Magnoliopsida; order Commelinales; family Pontederiaceae; genus Pontederia; species Pontederia crassipes. Next base: position 12,634,770 of record JAUKPH010000017.1, read on the forward strand.
CCTTTAACAGATGATAGGAATTACATACGGACTGAGAATCTAAATAAATCTCCTGAAAATAGGACACCTATCTCGTGATAAGGAAATAAATCAAATCCGAATCACATACAGAATACCCCTAAAAATTTTCGATCAGGGGGCGGAGCCCCCTTGCAACCCCCGCAGGGGGGATCCCCCTGGATCTCCCCTTGACCCAGTAGGGGAATTCTGCTGAAGCGCCTGACTATGAAGTGCCCAGACTCCTTGTTGCTTCAGAAGCGCCCGCATCTTGATCTGTCACAACCCGAAATTGTTCCTGCCGTTGAACTTCTCCACGCTCACGTTGTGCGAGACCCCCGTAGGAAAATTCTGCTGAAGCGCCTGACTATGTAGGGGGACCAACTAGGTTCAGATTCAAGGCATTATTAATAATGTTCGTTTGTTGAGTGATATCATTTAATAATGCTGCAATTGGTATCTCGGTATAGGCTGTGATTGGGGTGGTTTCTGGTCACAACACTTTGTAGGTTGAAGCATTCTTTTTTTCAGTCTAAGAGGTGCAGAGTACTATTAGCTCCTGACTAAATCGATATTCAAACACAAGCGAGGAGGAAGCATTTTGTGCTCTCTAGAAAAGGTGAAAAGTTGCTTCCTTCCATTGATATTTGTGGGAAAAAGAAAGTTTTTGGTGCTCAGGATCACAGCCATAGTCGTGGATATAAATGCTAACTGTAACGCCCCCAAATCGACCCCCGCCACGTGGCGAAGACCAATCTGGAGACGCTACGGCATGCTATAACTTGACCATAATATTGACCATATCTCAGTCAAGAACCGAGACACGTCAGCGGAAGAAAAGAAATAAAGATAAATTATAACTTTAATTGCGGAAGTCTAAAAGTAACTATGTCATTACTAAGAGATAAACTGGGTTCTACATCATGAATTTAAATTGCGGAAGGTAAATAAAAACTAAATAACACTCTAAAAGCCCTATGGTTCATGTGTTGTCCTATCGCCAGAGCCTCATCACCACACGCCTACTCCACCACGTTACTGACCTGGTCCTGTGGAAATCAGACACAGGGGAGGAGGTCCTCCCGTAAGCTTTACAGCCTAGTGGGGAACCACATGATATACAATGCATAACATGAATATAATAATCAGCGATAATTAATCAGGCTTAACTTGAACATGAAAGATAACATATAGTATCATGGATCATAATAAGGATAAGATCAGCGATATCATGAATCATGAGGATCAATAGTACATAGTAAACTTGGAATCATGACATACTTGACTTGAACTTGAACTTGAACTTGAACTTGAACTTGAACTTGAACATGAACATGCTTGTCGATCTTGGTTATTAATTAACAATCAGGGTGACTTTGAGGTGCCTTTAATTCTTGGGGTATGCCCAGCAAACGATACGGCCTTGTGCGGGTCAATGGGTGATCAAACCATGACCAAGGGAGCGACCCTTAACTTGATGCACTTGGCTTGGACTGGCAACCCATCATTAATCTTTCATCTGAACTTATTAATCACTTTTATTATCTTTTCATTCTTTGTATCATGTGATGAAGGAGATATGATCGGTATGAGGTAAATCAAGACAAAGAGTTCATGTTGGAATCATAAGGAAATTAATAATATTCATGTCAAAATAAAGAAAGATTAATGGGTGAATTTTGCTGGATTTTACGCCTAAAGAATCTCCTCCACCTTATGGCCGTAAAACCCTAATCCTTTGGATTTTACGCCCAAGAATTTCTTTCACCTTACGGCCAAAAAATAACCCTATTACGTTACGGCCGTAAAAACCCTATTTTCTATTCTACTTCGGCCGTAATAATTCAACTCTTATTTCGTTACGGCCATCATCTGTTACGCCCATCCGTTACGGCCTATCCCGTTACGGCCGTAAAACTCTACTCTTCGGCCGTAACAATCTATCTCCCCTTTTCTCTCTCTCTTCGTTTCTCTCTCTCCCAACTTCTCGGATTTTTACGACCGTAAAAATCATCTGTTACGGTCGACATCTATTACGGCCGACATCTTTTACGGCCGACATCTTCCCTCTCTCTATCTTTTCTATTTTATTACGGCCGAAAACCTAACTCTTCGGCCGTAACAATCTATTTCCCTTTTCTCTCTCTTCTTTTCTCTCTATTCTTTTACGGCCGAAATTCTATTCTCTCTATTCTTTTACGGCCGAAACTCTATTCTCTCTATTCCTTTACGGCCGAAACTCTATTCTCTCTATCCCTTTTTTTCGACCGTAAGAAAATTACGGCCAAACAATTTTTACGGCTGTAATACTTCTACTTTTTAAAAATTAAATTGCGTTATAAGACCGAAAACGAAATCCCCTCTAAATCTTACACCCTAACAATCAATAATACAGAAATATAACAAACAAAAATAACTATGCATGCTACAATCAACCAATCAAAGAATTCAAGAAATCAAACAATTAAAAACAATAACTTGAATCATATTCATATTCTTTTCATAACGATTCGGGCATGAATTGAGATAATTCAGAGGTCATGCAAGGTGATTTCGATTCACCCACCTGTAATCGCAATCAATCCTTACTTCGATTCGTTAAAAATCCGTTCGAATTCGCCCTTGTTCCCTCTCGGTTCTCTTGTTGTTCCTCCTCTCGAATTCTGTCCTTGCGCAGAAATCTCCCTACTTTGGATCGCGTAGGAGGGGAACGAAGGAAAACCGGGAAGGATTCGTGAGATTGCTGGAACCAGAAATTTAATGGCCAATTGATTTTTATCTCCCTCAATTCTCTCGTGAATACCTCTCATATACATATATATATATATATAGATAAGGTTTTTATTTTAATCTAATCTTCTTCTCAAAATTAAATTTGAAGAGATTAGATTTAATTTTTCTTTCCTTTCAAACTTTGAGTGGGATTTGATTTTTAATTTTCCATGTGCTTTGCTCGGCCACCCATCATGATTTGTTTTCTTTTCTCTTTTTTTTTATCTTTTTGTTGGTTGTTACATTCTTACCCCCTTAAAAGAAAATTCGTCCTCGAATTTTGCACTAAGTAGAGGGCTTACTGAAAAGATGAGAGAACTTGGCGCATTTCCGACTCGAGATCCCATGTCGCATCATCGCCATGAGGGTAACGCCAAGCTACTCTGACCATGGTTACGTCATTGTTCCTCAGACGTTGCACCTTGTGCTTCACTATGTGCGTTAGATACTCAGTGAAGATAAGTCTACGAATTCTTAACGTCATGCATCATCATCTCATAGAATTTCTGATGCTCTACTTTTTTTTTCCACATTAACATGCTGGGTACTTGGGACTTATTTTCGTATCTCCATGTTTCATGTCATTACTATTTGTTCATCATTATACATCCGTGTCCTTCCCGAATGGATCGCAACCCAGGCTTATGATTATATTCTTATACTTCTTTGTACTTTTTAAATGGATCGTAACCCAGGCTTATAATATTGATCACATACTTCCTATAAGACTTATTCCTAAATGGACCGCAACCGAGGCTTATGTTATTTATCTAGTACTTCTCTCTTTAGGACTTCATCATTTGGGTTTCACATGCTTGGTTCCTTCATCATTACATACGCAGCCTCATGAAGCCTAGCGAGCATCATTTGTGTCTGAGTGTATGTGTAACTGAGTTCAATTTTTACCAAAATGGTACTTCATGAAGAACTCATAATCTTTCAAACTTCATGTTATCTTCATTATCACATATTAGCATACTACTAAAAGAAAATATACCTAGGACTTTTTTTTTTAAACGATGAACACTTCATTTTTTTTTTACGTAAATGTGGCCATAGTTTGAACACAATGTTCGTGAGGGCCTAGAAGTTTGAGGGGTATTCTTAGTCCAATGGCATCGCTCAATTTATAGTGATCATTCATTGTCAGGAAAAATTATCTTCATTACTTCCTCTTCAGCAACTCGAACTACTGGTACTCACTCCCTAGATCGATCTTGAGAGCACTTAGCCTTAAATAGATCATCTTTGCATGGTAACAAACACTTATGTCTTGATGGTTATTTTATTTAACAACTTGTTAATAAATCTCTAGATTCATAGAGTCATTATTCTTCTTTACCAAAAGAGGTGGAACATTTAAAAATGAGACCCTCCGTCTCCTAAACCCCTCATCTTGCGATTATTAGATTTGTCTTTTTAGTTCATGTGTCATGGAGCATTGGAAATCAAGGTCATTCTTGAAAGGAAGTCGATATGACACTCAATTTCTAACTATAACTTTTAGATCTTTAAATACCGACAACTATCTTCTTCTTTTTGATAATGCTTATACATCTTAGAAGGAAGAATCAAATAGGAATCTCATCGTAATCCTCCTAAGAAGTTTTTAGCCGATGTGAAAAATGGATCTTATCTTCAATCGTCATTAGTGTCACTAGCATTGACTTTATGGTCACTCGATCTTCATCTTAAATCAGATATCTTAAGGGATTAAACAAAGTATAAAAATGAATAATTGTCAAATGAGACAATTATGTTTGGTATCAATCAAGAGTCCTTTAAATCAACTAAGGACGGATCATTCTTGGCATTCTATGTCATTGGAGTAGGGTTGTTTCTTAATCAATGTCATTTGTTATCCTTTTTTTTTGTCTCGACCTATTGTGACAATGCTTTATTTGATATGGTTGTAATGAGAGTTGCCCTCAATCTTAACTTCTTGGCTTACATTGATTTGTTTATTGCAATGTCAGGTCATATAATTTTATAGGAGGTCAGTGATTATATATGACCATAATAAATCCTTTTCTTGAGTATCTTGAAGCACTCTGAATCAATGTTAAGGTCAAACAATATCTACGCTGAGGGGTCGCTACATAATATGTTCTAATTCAGAATTATCAGAACAATTTATGTGCACTACATAAGTCCTTAGTCAAACATCATGAATGCAGGTTGACACATGGAATGAATTCAAACAATAAGACAAGAAAACAAAACAATTAACAAAACAGAAGACAAGCAATCATTCTTCTTCTTCGTGCATCATTTCATGATCCTTTGCATTAACGATATCTTGTAGTACATGTGAGAGGGTCGGGAAAACTTTAAAGTTGGAAAGGAGAACTAATCCATTTATAAGACTTATGATCAAATCATAAGTGGTCCACTTGATCAAGACAAAATCTTAAACATTTTTCATCATACTGACGTAGAGGCATCTTAGAGAACATTCTATATAGCATCTTATATCTTGCATCTTAGAGGACATTCTATGTATCACCCGATGGCTTGCTTAACCCATTATCTAAACATATATATGATTTATTTTACCTCTTGAACCATCAACCATGATTATATGATTGAATACCCTATACGTTTTGACATTATTATGAAAACTATAATTATATTAAAACTTGCGTAATCATCCCTCTCGGGTGCATAACTTGCTTTTCCAGAAATCTTGTAGGGGACTTATAAAATTCCTCATACTTTACCTTAACCCTTCCATACTTTCTAAAAATTTCCTCACTTGGTGTTTTGATCTTTTAATACTTAATGGCTAGAGGCTCATGTGCCTCCTCAAGCTTATCTTAGTTAGAATATCTTAAATTTTTTTCAAAATTTCTCACATCCAATTTAACTCTTTTATGCCTTGCTTATTCTTATATAATTCTGGTATTAACCATATTAGTCTATTTTGAAAATATATATACATTGCGATGTTAGAGAATTCATTCTTTAATAGTGGCTATATAAAATATACTTCATAATATTAAAATTTCAAATCCACCCTATACTAAACTAAGTTAATTAAATCTAATTATTTATTTATTTATCTTTATATATTTATAAGTATACTATGTTATATGTACATATGCGTATGAATATGCTAGATTTAAATGTTCGATTAACTCAAACAGTCACTTACTCATTGAAAATTCCTTCTAACATTTATTCAAGCCAAGGTGACTTCTTAACACTTTAAGCTTCTATATTTGTCCATCTATACCTTATGCATGATTCTTGGGCAGCTCACTAATACTTAAATTATTGTTTAACTAATCTTACATAACTTGAACATGATTAATCTTTCTAATTCCTATTTCCAATATAAGGTAATCTAATTAGAAATTCGTATAACTAATTTGATTTATTATTTTTTTTTATTAGGACCTTTATCCACATAATAAAGGGATCATATGGAAGTCTAAAGCGCAAGAAGCATTATGGGTCCATACTTATCAACATAAACATATAAGATAATTTATTGAACCCTTATATTGGTAGACCAATGGAACCACATAAGTCATCACCATAAATCATAACTTATGCATGCTTGGTTTCACCTCTACTATTTGAAATCATCTCACACCTACGTGTTGTGTGAGTCGAATCCTTTAATTACTCTTATAATTCTCTCGTTTCTTTCTTAAATCTACATCTCTTTGCAACTGATATGCCTATTCATTTTTCTCTTCATACTGCTGCAGTCAGCAGAAGAAGTCCGTGAATAGAGCAATCATGAAAGAGATGAAAAATATGAATTATAAGAAACATAATCATTTCTTATATTTTACCCTTTAAATATCTGTAAGACTCATTCTTCACATGAGTATATTTATCCACATCCTTATTACATATTCATTTTCACTTTGTTCGTAACCTTTATGAACCTTTTTGTCTAAACACTAATAACATTTAGGTTGATTCCTACCATACAGAATAATCTTCTTAGGAATCAACCACTCATATCAAATATATATCAATACATCAATAAACAGTAACTTAGCATAAACATGAGCTTGACTTACAATGCTTTTCAGTGGAGGGTGTGGCGACTGCTCGGCGATAGCACATGAACCTTTTACCATACTATATTATTCTATACACTAGGACGTCAAGAGAGTCCTAACTTTAGGCTCTGATACCATAAATGTAACGCCCCCAAATCGACCCCCGCCACGTGGCGAAGACCAATCTGGAGACGCTACGGCATGCTATAACTTGACCATAATATTGACCATATCTCAGTCAAGAACCGAGACACGTCAGCGGAAGAAAAGAAATAAAGATAAATTATAACTTTAATTGCGGAAGTCTAAAAGTAACTATGTCATTACTAAGAGATAAACTGGGTTCTACATCATGAATTTAAATTGCGGAAGGTAAATAAAAACTAAATAACACTCTAAAAGTCCTATGGTTCATGTGTTGTCCTATCGCCAGAGCCTCATCACCACACGCCTACTCCACCACGTTACTGACCTGGTCCTGTGGAAATCAGACACAGGGGAGGAGGTCCTCCCGTAAGCTTTACAGCCTAGTGGGGAACCACATGATATACAATGCATAACATGAATATAATAATCAGCGATAATTAATCAGGTTTAACTTGAACATGAAAGATAACATATAGTATCATGGATCATAATAAGGATAAGATCAGCGATATCATGAATCATGAGGATCAATAGTACATAGTAAACTTGGAATCATGACATACTTGACTTGAACTTGAACTTGAACTTGAACTTGAACTTGAACTTGAACATGAACATGCTTGTCGATCTTGGTTATTAATTAACAATCAGGGTGACTTTGAGGTGCCTTTAATTCTTGGGGTATGCCCAGCAAACGATACGGCCTTGTGCGGGTCAATGGGTGATCAAACCATGACCAAGGGAGCGACCCTTAACTTGATGCACTTGGCTTGGACTGGCAACCCATCATTAATCTTTCATCTGAACTTATTAATCACTTTTATTATCTTTTCATTCTTTGTATCATGTGATGAAGGAGATATGATCGGTATGAGGTAAATCAAGACAAAGAGTTCATGTTGGAATCATAAGGAAATTAATAATATTCATGTCAAAATAAAGAAAGATTAATGGGTGAATTTTGCTGGATTTTACGCCTAAAGAATCTCCTCCACCTTATGGCCGTAAAACCCTAATCCTTTGGATTTTACGCCCAAGAATTTCTTTCACCTTACGGCCAAAAAATAACCCTATTACGTTACGGCCGTAAAAACCCTATTTTCTATTCTACTTCGGCCGTAATAATTCAACTCTTATTTCGTTACGGCCATCATCTGTTACGCCCATCCGTTACGGCCTATCCCGTTACGGCCGTAAAACTCTACTCTTCGGCCGTAACAATCTATCTCCCCTTTTCTCTCTCTCTTCGTTTCTCTCTCTCCCAACTTCTCGGATTTTTACGACCGTAAAAATCATCTGTTACGGTCGACATCTATTACGGCCGACATCTTTTACGGCCGACATCTTCCCTCTCTCTATCTTTTCTATTTTATTACGGCCGAAAACCTAACTCTTCGGCCGTAACAATCTATTTCCCTTTTCTCTCTCTTCTTTTCTCTCTATTCTTTTACGGCCGAAATTCTATTCTCTCTATTCTTTTACGGCCGAAACTCTATTCTCTCTATTCCTTTACGGCCGAAACTCTATTCTCTCTATCCCTTTTTTTCGACCGTAAGAAAATTACGGCCAAACAATTTTTACGGCTGTAATACTTCTACTTTTTAAAAATTAAATTGCGTTATAAGACCGAAAACGAAATCCCCTCTAAATCTTACACCCTAACAATCAATAATACAGAAATATAACAAACAAAAATAACTATGCATGCTACAATCAACCAATCAAAGAATTCAAGAAATCAAACAATTAAAAACAATAACTTGAATCATATTCATATTCTTTTCATAACGATTCGGGCATGAATTGAGATAATTCAGAGGTCATGCAAGGTGATTTCGATTCACCCACCTGTAATCGCAATCAATCCTTACTTCGATTCGTTAAAAATCCGTTCGAATTCGCCCTTGTTCCCTCTCGGTTCTCTTGTTGTTCCTCCTCTCGAATTCTGTCCTTGCGCAGAAATCTCCCTACTTTGGATCGCGTAGGAGGGGAACGAAGGAAAACCGGGAAGGATTCGTGAGATTGCTGGAACCAGAAATTTAATGGCCAATTGATTTTTATCTCCCTCAATTCTCTCGTGAATACCTCTCATATACATATACATATATATATATATATATATATATATATATATAGATAAGGTTTTTATTTTAATCTAATCTTCTTCTCAAAATTAAATTTGAAGAGATTAGATTTAATTTTTCTTTCCTTTCAAACTTTGAGTGGGATTTGATTTTTAATTTCCCATGTGCTTTGCTCGGCCACCCATCATGATTTGTTTTCTTTTCTCTTTTTTTTTATCTTTTTGTTGGTTGTTACACTAACTGTGAGCCATCAGAATATCCAAAAAGTTTTCAGATGATGCGAGTAAACAAGCAGGACTGTAATGTAAAACTTCCTCATGCATGAATAGTGAAAGCTACTATAATACATAAGGTTGTGCTAAGGATAAAAAGAACGTGTGGAACGAGAGAACGTAGTACATGGGTAGCATTTTTAGAGTACGTGTACTATGTTTTAAAAACACATGTATTATGGCTTAAGCCATAGTGCACGCTTAACTTGCAACGGCGAAATAAGCAACAGTTGGCAAATGTTACTTGATCCTCTTTTTAAAGGAATCTATAAAGATGAAAAATGATTCTTCTATATTTCAAGTAGTTCATAAGCTTGAAAGATCATATGCCATTCCCAGGTTATTTTCATTGGCCATATGTATTAAGAAACATAAGCAGGATGCTTTTGATCTGGTAATGTACTCATGTGATAATTAAAGTGCTTTCTGAATTATTTTTTTCTGGATTACATGATAGCAGGGTTAGACTATAATTTGTTCCTTACATTTATTTGTGACCGTAGAGGAGCCACTTTTTTTGGATCGAATAATTGTCAATGCCAAGTACAGACAAAAAGTAAAGAGAACGAAATCAGAAAAGAAAACAATGACATACTTCAGCCAGTTGTATAACTCTTTTGATAGTTGAACTGATTTATATGCGTTAACATATTGATATTAGCGCAGTATAGGGAATTACCAAGGTATCTGCAGATTTTTGGTTGTCATCACAACCACTAAAGGAGATAACTTCACCACCACTAGTACCTTTCCAGGCACCGTTAGGTGGGCGGTGATCTTCCCATACATAACGCCCACTCCTGCGTGAATGATAGTAAAGCAAGATCAATCTCTACATTTCTTTAGAACTGATGAATTGAATTCAGAACTTCAAGAGGCACCTTATTAGCTTTCAAAGTTTATACAGACTTTACAATTATTTCACAACACTTCTTGACGTACAAGAGTCAGTTTCTTTATTACATTGTTCATTATTTAATATGAAACTCCAATATTGATCCCTATTCCAGAGTTCATAGTGCACATAAGCCATTGATTGGGCATTTAAACAATTGAAGAAACAAATATGGGAGGAATTAATAGATAAGACAGATTGATTGAAAGAAACATGGATTAGCTCAAGAATAATCTGAAAAGGTTATAAGATTTCATCAAAATGTCTTTCAATGAATGTCCTTGATGTAAAGGAGTTGCCAGATAAGAGAAGTGGAAGGATTCTTTTATTTTATTTTCAGGAGAAGAATGAAAAAGGTCGAAGCTTGATCAGAAATTTGGCAATGAACATTGAATATGGCAACTGCATGTCCCAAACCATATCATTATTTTTATTGCTGTTAATTTGTTCTCTTTAGCATCTAGGAAAAAACTGGATGTATCATTTTTATCATTTCTTTCTCAGTTTCTTCTTTTTTTGTTCTTTAAGGAAGTTCTCTATATATTATGAGCTATGTTGGTTGAATCAACCTTCATTCATCTTGGATCCTTCTTTTTCATGGTAAAGTTTAAAGCCTCAAAGAAAAGCTGCATTAAAGGGGTCTGCAAGTGCCATCAGTGGTGAGTAAGATGTTTACGTCCAAATAGCATACAAGATAATTAGTAAATATTCCTTTAACTAATGTTGTTCAATTTAGGAAAGATATTCGAAAGTTAAATAAAAGACATGAGTCATTATGTCCCGAACAAAGTGGGAAAAAGGGTGTTTTCCTTCTCGCTATTAGAATGAACATGAAAAAAACCTCAATATATCCAGCTTGTGATTTATTTATTTATTTATTTTTGAGAGAGAAGTGAGGTGTTTTTATCACATAGGTGCATAAGCTTTGTGCATTATGATCTGTTAAAGAAAACATAATGTTCAGCGGTAGGAACGAATAATAAGAATAAATCATGAGAAAGCAGCAAAGATGAAAATATTTAGATTTCAAGATGGAGAAAAGATAGGATAACTAAAGGAAAATAGAATGCTCATTGTGATGTTCAAGCAAATTTCACAGTTGTAAAGTAGAAAAGTATGAATAAAGAAGATGCACTTAAAAAAAAAAATTTATGCATTTGATCGTCAGGCCTCTTCCGTTTACTTAATAAGAAATTTAGAAATAATAGCAAAATATAAAGAAAATGTGCCTTCTGAACTGCAACATAGCTAAAATCTTAAAAATTCCTAGGCACCATCTTCAGTCCTAAGCATGCTTGTAAGTATATTGTAAATAGTAGAGTCCACAGAGGTAGAAACGAATAACAGGAAGTAGCCTTTCACGCTGCCCATAGTACAATCCACAGAGGCTATGCAGGACAATACTTACCAATCCATTCTACAAAGATAAGGCAGGTCGAGAACTGTGCCACTATGACAAGCATCTATAATTGCATGAAGCTTGACGCCATGAGGAAGTGGTTTGACAATAGCTGCATTAATCTCATCATCAATTATCATCCCTTGTGTTTCAAAGTCCAGAGGCAATAGGGTTTCATCCATGCCATCTACTTCATCTCCATAGTAGTTTTCCCTTTGTGAACCATGACCGGAGTAATGAAAGACCAAAGAATCCCCAGGTTGACAACCTTGTATGAGCCAGTACAGTGCCCTCATTATGTTATACTTAGTTGGAATCCTATCTGGATCATTTTCTTCTTCTGCATGTCAACATCAAAAAACCCCAAGGTTAAATTTGGAGAAAAAGGAGATGTGGCTAAGATGACAAATATTAACCTATTGATGGTAGAAACACTAGATATAATTTCTTAAGAATTGTCACAAATGTAAAACTCTTAAGAAGAGAGTATCTCACATGGGGCAGGATATTCAATAAGTACAGTGAGAAGCTAAAAGGTACATTTTGAGATAAGTGGATAATGGGGAACAATAGGTTGTTATGAAAATACATAACTGAGTATCCCATTTTTTATTCTGGACTTGCATGTTGACTCTTGAGAAGTTCAATTGAGGCTATTCATTGACATGAAAATTCAAGGAACTGGGAACACGATATGTCATGGAATTCCCACAATTATAAGAAGTTGTTGATGCGAACAATAAGGGCATGTGTTCTTAGTTTTAGCTTCAGGTTTAACTATGCTCCCTTCAGATGCCAACAGTTAATAAATAGCATTGTCCATTAAGTTAACTGTGACGTACAAAATATGGATTTATTATGGCATGCTAAGCATCGTATTGGCCTTCAAAATGTGTTTGTCACTTGAAGGATTGAGCATGCATTGAATGACTTCATCTTAGTGAAAGACTGCCTAATTTGTAACATATTGGTAATGCTATTTTTTCTTAGCCATCATAAAAAATTCAAGGGTGTTTGTTAATATTAGTTTACTGAAATGAACCAAATTCACATGTGCTTGCTAATAACATTGGTATTAATGTATGCATGATCATTTCATTTATTGGCATCAATGATGTCTCGCAGTTGCCCTTAAAACTAATGGCATATCCACTGTGGAACATCTAACAATTTTTAGTTAGGATATTGAAGGTATGCAAACATACATGTTCATGGTATCCTGACATAAAGAGATTTATCTTGAAACTTTGCGGCTGAAGATGAGTTGAATGAGCTATCATCCATGCACTTGGCGTAAAACATATCATTTAGGATATTTTAGGAATTCAGAAAAGAATGTGCACTGCTAACAATAACACGGCCAGTATGGTTTTTTTTTTAAAATCTTCAGCAGCACTTTGCAAATCAAATCATTCCCTCAAGAAAAAGCACCTTCTTTCCGATCGTGAATCGAGAAATTGCACTCAAACTCAATTCTATTGTCGAAGAAAAGACAAGTCAAAATGATGGTGAAGTGTCACAGTGCGAGGAGACGAAAGGGCAGGCACCTGTGAGCATAACAATGTTGGACTCCAGGAAGCAGAACCGGCTGACAAGGAGGTGCCGCATGCACTTGGTGTCGTTCAGGCACCCGCCCAGCTGCTTCCAAGTGTTCCGGTAAGATATCCCGCATATGACCGCCTTCTTACGGCCGCCGGCGCCCCTAATCGGAGGCGGCCGCGGTGGCGGGGCCTGCTGGCTCCAAGGCCCCGGCAGGGGGTAGTTGTACCCGGAATAAAGCGGCGGCTGCGGCGGGGAGGAAACTGCTTGGACGTTGTGCGGCTGCGAAACGAAGGTGACGGCCTCGCAGATGCTGCAGCGGATGGACGGCGCCCCCGGTGGCAGCTGCAGGGCCGTGCGGCACTGAGAGCAGTCTATGAGCAAAGCCATCGAATGAGGGAGAGAGAGATCAGAGAAGTAAAAGCCAATCGGAGGCGCAGGAGTGAAGGAACTGGAGATTAATGGAATATTTGGACATCGAAGGGGTGGGGGGCGACGACCAGGACGACGACGAAATAGTTGTCAATTTGGACATTGACCGTTGGAGAGCTGCCAGATGAATACGCGGGAGAGGACTCTTTTTTTGAGATGTAGAACGCTTTCTATTTCTTTTTTTTTTCTTTTTAATTTTTCATATTTTCCAAAATTCTCTCTCCCGTGGACTCCGATAAATAAATTATTTAGTCAGCTTCTCTCACGATCCACAATCCATCTTAAAAATTTTGGACATTTAGAATAAATTTTAGCTCATCATTTAATAGTAAAAAACTTGACAATCTAAAAAAAATCACAATAAATAAAAAATTTTTATTAATCATATCATAACTAGTACTTCAAAAAAAAATTTAATACCTAAATTTTCATTATATTTTTTCAATCTTAATTACCTGCACGGATTTAAAGTGCAAAATTTTTCAATTAGAATATGTAAAGGTCATACATGTCATATTATTTTATCACATGATAGCACATACGATGCATCATCATAGTAACAATAACATATGAATATGCATGTCATGAACTATATCATAAATCTTATATGACAATATATCATGCTTACATTCATTCATCATACAATATTCATGTAAAATAAACGTCATGTCATACTTGCTTTATTTGGAATTCATCATCTGTAAGTATCATTCAATAAAAATATACATTCATATCATTAATACATAATTATAACATATTATTTTATTTCACTTTTATTGTCATGTACATTTTAGGAGTTTCTTTGTTACTCCTTAATTCTTACTTCTTAACTTTTTTCATACTTTATATTTTATCAAGGTTGCTTTATAATCTTTTGGATCTTTTTTCTTCTTTTCTTTTTTTATTATGTGATCCTTCATGTGTCATATTCATCCTTCATCTTTATAAAATAATACAATCTTTACTTTCATTCCATATCATAAGTCACACTCAGGAACATACATCATAATAGTGAGGGACTTTATTCTTAGTCATCTTTAAAAATACACACTTTATGATGATGGACATTATTCTTTGAAAAGTACATACATACATGCAGAAGTTTATTTCTCAGGCTTAGATCTTTTTGAAGTACATACATAAGTATAGTATTTTACTTTTCATCTTTACTTCATCATTATCATCTTAACCTTTGTTCTTTGTTACAAGATACTTTGAAGTTAACTACACTTTTACTCTTATTTTATCTTATAACATTTTTTATTTTAATATAGTTGAAAGAATCATATCACATCATCACATTGGCTAGCTAGGTCACATCCTTGGGAACACGCACATTATAATAGTGAGGGACTTTATTCCAATGAATATGCACACTATAATAGTGAGGGACTTTTATTTTAGGAAATATGCACATTTTCTGATGAAGGACTTTGTTCCCTAAGAAGTAAAATATACAAATGTAGGACTTTACTTCACGGATTTAGGTCTCCTTGAAGTACATACGGAGCAGGACTTTGCTTTTCATCATTGATGAGTGATGAAGACTTTTTTTCAATTTTAATCGCATTATGCTTTGCGATACAATAATCATTCATATTAATCATTCTTCATCTTTTACCCTGATTACGTCTAGGTGATCATCAATACATGAATAGCATCATATATAAAATGTATGAAACATCAAAAAAAATTATACATCAATAAATAAATATATTTGGAATGTATATAAACATTTAAAGAAAATGCATAATATTAACATAATAATTGTTGACATAATTAACATTATGCCATCCTTCCTTAGTTGACAATTCTAACACATCATCATTACAAAGTTATAACTCAATAAGTAGAGTTCATTTTGATTTATTCTAATTTTCCTGCAACTGATACTTTTATAGGAAACACATATAAAATTCCTGTATTTTATATTTTTGGCATTTAATTTTAGAAATTTATACAACTATCGAGATCTATTCTTTATATAGTAATTTGACAGCAGACACAAAATATTAATAACTTAATTTATACTTGTTATTTTCAAATGGTTCCAATTTTCTCAGAAAGGAACACGAACCTTTAATCTATGAATAAATTTTATACCCTAATTCAGTATTTCTAATTTATGATATGTTTTACAATTTCATCACATTGTTACCCGAGACAGCATGACAGTAGTCCGATATTTGAATCACAACTATTTTTATCCATCTTCAAATTAGATAAAACAAATTTCTCTGAAAACTAGAATTCTAGGGATTTTCATATATATATTATTTGTAATTTTTGAATAAGTAAAACTTATTCAAATAATTATTGTAAAACATGCAATCTTCAATCAAAATTCCTATGAAGAATAATGTGTTATTGAAACTCTCAATCAAAATAAAACATTATTGAGATGGGAGAAAGGAGTTTAGAACCTCTTTACATATCTTTAAGTTTTAAATCTAAGACCCCCTTTTCTTAATTATCCTTCTTCATCATTTAAAAGCCTCTAGGTAGCCTTTTCCTTTTCCTAAAAATTTTGATCTTCTCTTTGTTGATCTTAAAACATAGCAACAACGAAGAATATGACTCTAGATCTCCTAACCTTAGATTTTTCTTGACGGAGAAGAAAAAGAGAACAGAGGAGTTCATAGTTAATTTTTTTTAGGAATTAATAAAGTGTGGGTCATTTATATAGAATTTACATTAGGACTTTTGTCAAAATGTCCAAATACCCTTGATCCAAAATTTCAAATTATTGATCACACAGAAATAGTTAATTTCACATAAGTAACAAAGAATAGTTCACGCTTATTTCAGATATTTCACATGGATATTTGTATTATGTTTGTTTTATGGCCTTCTAAACTGACTATTTGAGTAGTTCATAATTTCTCACACTATTTACAATATAATTTGCTGAAGATTAATTACCTTTTTGAAACTAGACTCAAACTGAAATCAACTGTTTTTTTGGTAACAGCATAGCAGCACTCGTGTTAGCTTCAGCTGTGTACAGACGTGAATCGTTGTCCATGACTCCATCAATTTTCTTTTCGAATCCCACCATTTTTATTTTGTTTAAACATTTTCAGAACACGCATGAGTTGTTGGTTACAAGATTGTGCAGATGTATGAGTTGTTAGATTGTATGTTTTTTTGTTCTTTGTAATAGTATTTTAGACCAACCGTTCAAAAACGATGTATTTAGTTGCCGGTCGAGCCTTTTATATCAAATCCATTAAGACAAACCGCCCAAAGACAATGGTGGCAATATTGTGGTTGAGTAACCTTTTTTTGCATTACTGTCCCTTATTACCATCTTTCTACTTCCTCATCCTTAAAACTTGCCTAGTAATGCAACAAATCGTTACTTCCACTGTGGCACAATCCTCGATTAAAATGTTTAAGTTGCAGACATTAGCAGAAACATGAGGAGCTAAAGTTGGTCAGTCCTCCCTCCTCCCCATGTTCAAACAAGAGAGAAAGAGGGGTACATGTCCCTCTATGCTAAATATCAGTTCATAACCGTGATTACTGTAAAATAACAAAAGATAATTTTTATTACGAAATAAAGAGATTAAGTAATTCGATTTTTTTTTTCAAATGCACCTTATAGATCATGACCCCTTGTAAGATAGGAGCTCCAAATTATATGAGTTGTATATAATGCGTCACAAGAAATAGCTTAAAATAAAATCAAAATATGGCCTCCAAAGTTAAGATTGAATGATACCATAGTCACCAAAAGTGTCCATGAGGAGCATCAACGTTTGACTCGCTAAAGTGCTCCAATATTATCGAAGAATTGAACTTGGCAAGCTGTTTCTTTCAAGACCTGTGGAAAGATCAAACACTGAAGAAAAAGATAGGAGCCTAAGACAAGTGTGAGGAAAGAGGATATGTAGACATCCATCGGCGTCCTTCAATAAAAACAATCAATAGTTACAGACTGCAAATGAGGTGGAATCCGTGGCGATTAACAGCATCAATAGTAAGGTCGACAGCTTAAAAATAATGGCAATCCTAATTTAATTTGAATAATACACTCAGCGGCAAATGATTTGAATTTTGTGCTGACTACTTTCAAGCTCCAAACCCTTCACTAGATGCCATCATTAGAACAAAGGAAGTATGATGGAGCTCCAAAGAAGATAGACGGGCATCATGTTTTATGAATTTTAAAGCCAAAAACACGTGGGACATATTGCTGAGATGGCTTCTGTGGTTTCAGATGTCCATATGTCATCAGAAACAAGTGAGGAAACGTAGTGCCGAAGTAAGCTCCATCAATGTCTATAGAAGGTTAGTTAAGAAACAATTCCAACAACAGCTCTCCATCAGGAAGAAAGAGATGCAGAACAGAACACAAAACTCACTTTTTTGTCGCTTATTACCAAAATGATCGCAAAGCTTCATCTACACGGTTATAATTCAAACAGATGTAACACTCAATTCACATTTTTATGCTAATATCTACCAACTGCTCATTGTGGAAATGACATTTCAGCATGTTTCCACTGGCTAAGTGGTGCTGTTATGAACACCATATAAAAATCATTATCTTATAAATAAAACACTAGAATGATCCGATTGTGTTTCTACAGGAAATTGATCCTAGATGCAAATAAGATATTTTCCTCGTGTACTTGAGCATGGGCCTGAGAATCCATATCAACAAATTGTAGGTAATAGTTCAACAGCCAAATAGGAACTGAAAGCCATATTAGATTATTTACTTTGGTGTTTGTCATGCTTAAATGCAAAATTCAAAGTTCTCATAATTTTCTTTTGTTGAAATGGAAGTTCTCATAAATTATTAAGTTTGAAATTTAACATCATGATTAATTATATTTAGCAACTCCGCCTATATTTTATAGCCGGTCCCAAGCCCGGATAAAGGAGGAGGGTTGTGTTAGGCCCCGACAGCCAGCATAAAATCCTGTCGAATCTTATGAAGATGGATCAACGAATATATTGTGTTAATTAGAGCGGAATGGCGTCGTATGATCCATGTAGCCGACCCCACCTAGTGGGATAAGGCTTTGTTGTTGTTGTTGTTGTTGTTGATTAATTATATTTAGCCCTTTAATGAATTTGACCAAGTTATGAAGACAAACTACCTTATAACCTATATTCTAAGAAGGTTCAAGATCTAAAGTAACCTAAAAGTTAAGTTTTAGTATTGATCCATCAAACTTCCAAAAGAGTATCACGTGTGTGATCCAGGATTTCAATTTCACTACGGAACTATCAAAAGATGATCAAGAAGATGTTTAATCAAAAGGATACTGCCTTGGTACTTGGATCTTGGGTAGTAGACATCTTCACACTTGGGACAGTAGATCTTCACAGTACTTGAGCGAGCAACATCTGATTGCCCAACTGGGAGGCAAGGTTGCCCAGAGCAGTAAACTCTTGGACATCTTCCAAAATCATAGTTCTTGTACTTCTCTAACTGTACGGAAGTTAACCAAGGAAGTCATTTCTAGCAAACAACATTAAATGAAATATGCTTCATTTATAGCAAATAAAACTGAAATAGCATTGAAGCCAACAAAATCTTACCATAGCTGCCAATCCCTTGCTAGTTAAGATGTATCGAACATGAATTAGACCATAGAGCACCTCTGCTGCAGATTCGATCAATTCATTGTCTTCCTCAGTGAGCTTGAAATCTGCTCATTTCAAGACGAAAGAAAAGGACAAAATTAAATAAAGCTAAAAGAAGCCAGATGTAGCAAGATACCACATCATTCACCATAAGATCACAGAAAGTATCACAAGAGTCTGGACTACCTGAAAACAGTGTGTGGCTGTGTGCAAATACTGTGTAGAACAATGACAATTATCGTGCAGTTGGTTTGACCACTTTTTTATTCTAAATAGACATGTTACCAGAACAGAAGGATGGCAAGCTGCTTCCATAGCTAAAACAATTCATACATATCCATAGAACAATAGGGTAATAAATGTGATCAGCTATTTGCTGTATATGAATGTCAATATCAGTTCAAATTTATATGAATCCTCTAAAACAAATTTATATTAAGTTATGACCATACATAAGGTGTATCATTATCATTTCATTTCCTGCACAAATGATAGTTCTAGTAATTGCATTACAAAGGAATCCTTTATATATACAAAGAAATGCAAATGGAGAAAGTAGGCTACTTTTGCAGATGATTATCACATAAAAAGAAGACGAAAAATTGATTGGAATAATAATTAAATAGAAAAAGTGAAAACACATTTAAAAACCAAAAAAGATTTCAGTTAACAAACAAGTCATTTATAATGTATCAAAAGAAAATTGCATTATATGCAGAGGGCTCAACAAGTATGTTTGAAAGGGGAAAAATGAACTTTTAAAGGCTCCATGCATGTGAATGCACAATTGTATAAAGAATTAATGATGAGGTTGCTTTGTTATATCAAAATCCAATGGATAGATCAATGTGATCCAAAATGGTACACATAATCCTATTATTTTTTGAGGCTGCGCACAAACAAATGTAATTTGATGGGACAACTGTGAGCACGAGTTGGATCAATGGCAAAGATAAGGGAGAACGTTGGCCATGGTGACCTTTGTACTCTGTGCACAAGGAGAATGTTTGAACAGAGTTAGTACCGCCCAGAGAAAATGACACAGTTTGCAGGAGGAAGTGTGCATTTGTGTCCTTTACAACCTCTCAAACTACAAATTCTCAAGACACTACCTCACCAAGGAAACAGGATGCTGAACCACATTTGCCACAACATCCTGTCTTCAGGCATATAAACATAATACCCTGGTTAGACACCCGTCTTCAGGACAACCAAAACTAATGCTATGAACTTACACCTAGCCACATCAAACCAATTTCCGACAAAACCTTTATTGCAATTTGGCAACAGAAGAAAAAAATGTGAGACGCCTTCCTCAAATCCACAAGCAACTCCAAAACTAAAGTCTATTTTGCCCTATACATCATGATGAATGTCATAGAAATAACATAAAGTCCCCTCAAAAAAAAAAGAAAAGAAAAAGAAATAACATAAAGTAAAGTAAGTTGCATAGAAATAATACATACAAACAAGTGAAAACTTCAAGCCATTAAGGAAAAGAGAAAACTAATGAAGAAATTAATTCAATTAAGCCAACTTTAATGTATATCCAGAACAGAATGCAGAGCAGCCCCCCACCAATAAATATGTCACTTACTTTGTGAGGAGTCAACATCCAAAATCATATCCAAGGCATAGTCATACAATGGAACTTGACTGCTTAACCCACATAGGTTGAAATCATCTTGAATGTAATCTTCATCAACTTCAACAAAGAACTCATTTCCTCTAAGGTTGCAAAACCATGATATCCAAGATGTCTCTTCCTCGTCAGAACCACTAACATCTGATTCCTCACTGTCCAGTTCAGATTCTTCTGTATAATGTGAGACAACACAGATGAATGAGAAGCAACATAAAAAAGTTAAAAGAACGTCTAGCCAGCATACAGCAAAGTCAGAAAACAACACCATGGTGCAGCACTTATGAGGCCATCTCTGGAGCTAGAAATTGATTAAATAGCGAGTGAAAAATGAAGCAGAGACAATAGCTGCAGCAGAAATAAATTTCTATAGACAAATTAAGTCATCCTAGTGAACTATACCACAGCCAAAGTTGCTTTAATAACCTCAATTTTTGGTCATTCTACATGTGAACATTGACATCAATAATTAACTTACTAAAGCTTGAAACTTCATCATGATATTATTCTTTCAGTGTTCATCGTGATATTCTTACAAAAATAGACAAAGTCTTTAGTTACTGTATAAGAATGCAGACAATTGGACCAATCTAGGTAACAATGGACACTGGTTTTCTCAGTATTGTCACTAAAAAGAAAAGGAAGAAGCTGGATTAAGATCGAGATTTTCATTGTCCAAGGCTGAGACATATTGGATATGGACGATTCTGTATTTCATGGAAAAAATGAAACAACAACATGTATGGATCTCCGCAATGCAACTAAAGACTCTTCCTTTCTATCTGATGTATAGAGTTCATTGAATTATGGGAACTCATCGGTAATAACTCAATTATTCGTCACAGCCCCGTTTCGTGTGATGAATCTTTCTGGTCAAGGAAGATAGTGCACATCAAGCGGAGTAGAACTCCTAAATTCAGCAATCTGAGTCAAAATTGCGAAACCCTATCAAGAGAAAGAGAGGAGAAAGAGTTGGCGCGAGAACGGACTGACCATCTGAAATCTTGGCCTTGGAGAAGGACGAGCCCGAGCGCCGCTGGTCACGCTGTCGACGCTCCGCCTGCTTCCCCGTGCCGGCGGCCGCGGCAGGAACGGACGGCGCGCCTACTCTGTCCCTCTCCCTGCCGCCCGCCCGCGACGCGGAGGGAGACGACCGCTCGAGGTGCTTGTCGAGGGCGTCGTTGAGCCGCTTCCGGTCGAACGACGGCCCGCTGGCGCCGAGCTCCGACGCCTTCCCTCGATCCCGGTGCATCCTTTCGTCCTCCAACCCCGCGGCCCACTCTCGCGCCACAAAAAGTGGAGCTCGATCGGACAAGATGCGGGGCGGGGCGATTGGGGGTGGAGGGAGGAGGATTAGGGATCCGAGATCGGGCAATTCGAGGAGACGAACCCTAGATTTGATTCGACGGAAGGGTTTGGGAAGAGCAGAGGGGGAGAAAAGGGGGATTGAGTTTTGGTTCGCGCTTTGAGGTGCGTGCGGTCGTGTAGTGCTTTGGAAGAACACAAAAATGTTCTGTACGTACCATAAGTTTAATCAAGGGCTGGGAAATAAAAATAATAATAATAATAAGTTATTAGTAACAACACTCTGGCCTGATGTATTTTATTAGTCCGGTTGGTTATGACTTCTTAAAAAAAACGCGACCGATGTATATTTCAAAAATATGTTTATTTATTTAAATAAGTTTGATTTATTTATTTATAAATTATCTTCTATATTAACTTACAAAGTCAGAGAAACCATTAACATTTTTATTAACAAATATCTGTGATAAATTCAATAATTAAGCTTAATAAGTTAATATATTATATAAGATCAGGCCATCTTTATTTTTCAAGGTTAATTATATAGAAAAATTTTACTTTTGTTTTCATCTTAAATCTTGCTTAATTTTTTTCTATATAAAAAATCATAAATTTTAAATTACTTTGGCTTCTAACTTAAATTATAATTAGATAAAATAAAAATTTTCGATATCTATTCAATGATTTTAACATGTACAATTGAGTATTAATTAAGTCACCAATCTATTTTTTTTTACTTTATGATATATAAATGTAATATTATTTTAATTTATAATATTTATAATGATAAAATCAAAGTTTATTTAATCAAGAATGATCGTTCTAGTAGTCATGGGCTGTTTGGCATCTTTCAAGAACAAATTCATTTGCCCCTATTTTGTTCCTATAGTGAGAACAAATGAAGAACCCATTTGTTTTCAGGTGGAGCTAGAACTTAGTTGTCCCTACTTTTTCTTGTTCTTGATGTGGAGTCCACCAGCATGTTTTTAGACTGTTTAGATGAAAAGTTGATAGCAAGAAAAATATTCTTGTGATGTTCCTCTACCAAACAAATCCATAGTAATCACTTTGATACCATTCACATCCGAATATCATATTAGTCAAGTGCTACTAATTTTTTTCTAAGATGAGTACAAAATGTTTTAATTGTAGTACATAAAGGTCATATATGTATGTCATATAGCTTAAATTTTGTATCATTGAAGATATGCATATCTTAATAGGAAAACAATGATTTCATGACCTATTGATGCGAAAATTAGGAATACAATTCTTGTAGCAAGCATATTAGGACAAATCAAGTAATTAATAAAGTGTGAGTAAAAATTGTTGATCTCACAAAAACTAGTGACGTATTTGTCTCTTAACCTTAGTTAATTAGTTGGAGGAAAAATAGATCTATGATTTGAAATAAAACAAAAATAATGTCAATCCTAAATATTCGAATCTTTGATTAATGAAATAGAAAATTAAAGGGAAGACCTCATATTTCTATCGTATATCTTAATTAATAATATTTAATTATTTAAAATTCAAGTGTTGGAAATTTTTTCAAAAATATAAGTTTCGATTAAGATAACTACTCTAAATTAACAATAGATAAAAGTAGTTTAATAATCAACTTCAATCTACCTTAATCATGTTACTTTCAAATACAAATTTATAATACTAATTACTAAATACTTTATTAATATCTCTAAGTAACGGCATCAAATTATTTTACCACAATTGGATAATCTAAGTTGGAAGACTCAACTCAACTTGTAGGCGCAACTCGAGTTAGCTTAGGAACTCAGCTCAAATTTGATCAACCATGTCTCGGGTTTTGTGTTAACTTATTCTAATACGTATTTGATCAACACAATATTAACACATAATTACTATAAAATCGATAATAATTAGTGCGTAAACCTATTCAATTATGATAAAAGCATTAAGTACATGTCGAGCATAAGTTCACAAAACTCTAATTATAAAATAAATTAAGAGAAAGCGATGTTCAAATTCAGTCTTTCCATACTAATAAAACTACATAAACTAAAGATTTGAGAATAAAGTCAAGAAGAAAAATATAATCAAAAGATTAGATTTAGATTCTTCAATCCTTCGATTGTTTTGTGGTGACACATTAGGGTAAACTCTAAATTGCTTATCTTTTGGTCATGATACATTAATATTTATAAATACGACAGCCTCCTAAGATCTCGACATGATTTTATTGCTCAAATACATGTAAAAGATACTCAAACAATCATAGCGCGTACACAATGTCTTGACAAGAGGAAATTGGCCCAAGTTCGTAACTACTCGGTCTAGATTTCTTCATCAGGCAAAGCTTAGGTTGGACTTGGAGCACCATAATGCCCTAGTGTGGTATAACATTGATCCGTATATTACTAATCCAACCCGAGTTCTAAAACATGTTGAACATAGATATTGTTTGGCTATGATTTTTGTATTATTTTTATCCAATCATTTTGTACTTTCAAATTAGTGATCTTAACAATAAAATAAACCAAGAGTGGTTAACTTCACACTAAATGTTTTTAAAATAAAAAATAGATGCATACAATGATCAAAATGATAAAAAGTATCATACATGAGATATATAAAATATGTAAAAAAAATGCACACCGACCTACACATATTCTACATGTCACGTCATATGACAATTTAGATATTAAGAAATGAAAGCTTGCCAATACATCAACCGACAAAAATCAATATAATATATTATAAAGTTAGTCACATAATGTGATCTCTTGGCCATATATAAATAATAGGTGTTTTTACAACTTTTGAGAACATTAGTAATTATGTGACACATTTTATTTTTTATATCATATAACCAATTGGAAATTATCTTAATTTTCAAGGCATTTAACTTATTATATAATATCTTAGATCTTAAAATAATTTAAGAATAATGACATAATTGTTATAATTGGCTAGGTATCCCACAAATGTTCATTTTGCACCCCAATTCCTCTAGCTGTTAGCACATATTAAGAGGTACACACATCATATTAAGAGGTACACACATCATTATGAATCTAAGGACAATTGCTTAAATAGAAACACACATACAGTTATGATTATGCAATAATTACTTCATATTAATTTATGATATACCAAGATAACTTATTCTTCTTATGTTACTTATTTTCTTTCTTTTCAATACAATAATCATAAAATCACAATCTTGTACTTTTAAATCTATTTATGACTTTTAAATCAACATGATGTTGATAATCGCATATAAATCGAGTTATATTCATGTATTATTGCTTTTATTTGGTGCATAATCGATTTATTTTGTCCAATGTTATAAATTATTATTTGAATATTTCAAAATCTAATTAGTTAGACAAAAATTAGAGGAAAAAATTAGAATTATGGAACTCAATTCAACTTTGAGTTATTTTTTAATTCTAATTAGTTAATCTCTTTTTCTAGTTCAAAGTTATTATAGCTCATTGATGTGGAGAATTATGGTTTATATTTTCACTACTATTTCGCATGCATACAACACCTATGGCAAGATTATTCTTTTGCGCAAACACATGCATGGCGTCAATTTAACACATTTCAAACTTTCTTCACATCTAGTCCATTCATGTATCAATTTTATTCTACCAGCAAGAAAGCTCATTTGGGTAAGTGTCCTCTACAAGAAGCTGACGAGCTTCGAAAGATGAGGCAGAGCGACCGATGCACCACACACTGTTCTTTGCACAAATGAATAAGGAACTGCTTTTAGGTGACAGAAAAGGCCAAAGAAACAAACAACAGACACCTTCTATGATTGAGGACCAGCTAGCTCCCTCATCTCCCTGATGCAAGGAAGCTTCCTGAATAGAGGGACCACAAAAGTTTCAGGCGGCAAGAAAGTTGCAAACGACAGAGTAGACAGATGACAAGAGCAAACAGGAGGAGCGATGACAAATATAAAAAAGAGAGGAGGAGGTCGAAATGAGGGGGAAGCGGATTTCAAAAAGACATTTCATAGTTGGGGGCAATTGGGAGGAGCGTATTGAATTATCGAGAGAGAAACTGAGTGTTAGGAAAGACAATGCCGATGGCAATTCGTGAGGAAATGTATGCTTCCCACATGAACTATAACTAACCGACCCTACTTAGGTCGGGAGGTGCATTATGTTTTTGGACTTGTGTTCTTTAGTTGCATTTTCATCTTGTTGTTTTCCATAATTTGAATCGAATGTCGAGCTTATGGTTTTAATGATATCAGTTTTGCTATTTCATTGTATAACTCTTGACCTTTTTGGATATGCATTTGGATTTGAGCTCATGAATCTTTATCTCACACCCTTGACCATAGGGATGTTATAGGCTCTGCGCGAACGAACATAGAGAAATCGAGCTTTGATGAAGACGTTTCTTTGTGCGATTTTCCTATTTTCCTCACAGTTGTATATTAGGAGAAGCTTTTTAATCATTGTTTCCTTGCACCCTCCGACCGTAGCGATATTATAGGCTCTACGCGACCAAATGTAGAGAAATAGAGCTTTGACGACAGTGATTTGTAATTTGGATCTTCTTTTAGAACTAGCAATAGCGATTTTTCAATGTTTGATTTAGATGTCGTACATCTTCCAACCCAAAACCCGAGAGGATTATGCATATTTCAAGTTTCT
The DNA here is from genome assembly GCA_030549335.1 of Pontederia crassipes. Classification (NCBI taxonomy): domain Eukaryota; kingdom Viridiplantae; phylum Streptophyta; class Magnoliopsida; order Commelinales; family Pontederiaceae; genus Pontederia; species Pontederia crassipes. Next base: position 12,661,529 of record JAUKPH010000017.1, read on the forward strand.
AGCAATAAACGACTATATTGAGTCGGGAACTCGGATCATCCTAGATGGATTCGAAGGGTGTTCGTGTGTTCTTCCCTCGTCATTGCTATTTTTATTCTTTTTTTATTTTGGAAGGTTCAGCCTAAGAGGGAACATCTTTGATCCTCATTTGTAATCGGCGACCCGAGTATGGTGAATGACAAATGAGTTACTTCTAAAGAATTTTCAGTAATCCTTAATCGTATTTTTTGAATCGATCCTTTCTTCCCTTCTAAATCGTCTAAACAGTCTCGGTGATACACTGTCTCTTGCATTCAGTCTGTGAGGGTTTTCCACTAAGGCAAGCGCGAGATGACCATAACCGTCTCTCCTTAATGTATTGCTCTTGAATGCTTGATATTCAGTGGACACGAGACTTTAACCAAAGTCTAAAAGAAAGAAAGCTCGATATGTAACCCAGGACATCATATGCGAGAGCGACGATTGAACCCATTTTATGAACCCCTTACACGTGTGCAACACAGGCTTTCTGCAAATACGACAGTGTTGTGGTAAAGTCAAGTGCCTTCCCCATCAGGTTGATCATATACACACGTAAAAGGGCATTTGATTGCTTTACTCATATCGTTTTGAATTAAAGAACCTTATGTAATAGAAGCACCTCCCATAAGTCCTCAGCACGCGATCCTCACTGATTGTCCTCCACTTTTCTAGATAACCATCATCTTCGTGTTATTTCTCTTACAGCCCGAAAATAACAAAAACAATTAGTTTCTTTACTCTATATCGCTATCTTTCTTTCTTCGTTTTCATCATTTCTTTTGCTCATCGAGTTCTATTCCGAAGAGTCTTTTTGAAAATTCTTATGAATCGAACCTCAAGCACTACAACGATGCACTATACGCTTGCGGATTGCATTTCGATAGTGTAGAGAGATTAAAAATTTTAAAATTTCATTCGACATTTTTTCTGTGTTCAAGTGTAACATGCCAGCGTAAGGGATAAACTCATGTCTTAAAGGCTCACGCCCTCCTTTTTATGTGTCATTCTCTATACACACTTTATGCGAGTCACTCATCCATATGTGTTTATTTGAATACTTTGATCCTTAATCTTTTATGATAGAACTCTATATTATTTTTATTTGATTGTTTTTTATCTTTGATACAATGTTCTAGGTATATTCGCATTGATGGTAGATTAGAGACATTGAGAAATTCTCTTTTCACACTTATAATATTTGCTACCAATAGATTATTCTCTTGAGACAATGTTCATTTGTTAGTACTTAGGTTGAGATGTCATTTCCTCCATGATATATTTATGATTGTGTTTCTAAGTATCATGTGTACACTAACTTGAGAGGTTTCAGTGATTGTTTTCATATTGTGCTTGATGTAAGTGTCTTGATAGGAGAAGCATGAGAGGGATAATCCTTCCTACTACCAAGTTGTTCTATTATAGTAGTCAAATTGATATTCTCTGCAATGTTGTTATAGTGAGAATTAAGCAACTAAAATTGTGATGCCCCCAAAATGCATCTCGCCACGTGGCATAATACGTTTCAAGGACGCTACGGATCATCCTTACACGTACATCATATTAACTAAAAAGAAGACTTTGACTGATTAACACATAGCAATTAAGGGGGAAGACTAATCATCATTTAAATAATAAAAGAGTGTGACGTCATAATATGCGAAAGACTGATAAAAAACTTCATATGAGTCCAAAGAAAAGTTAATACATCAAACTAATATGCGGAAAAGGAAAACTATCCCACCATCTAAAGGACTCAAGATACCTATATACAGCCACCTACGAGTTCGGTCGATCGTTGTTGGCTACCTTCATCATTCTGACTTTGGCTTGCATTTAAGAACATGTAAGGGAGAAACCTCCCTATGAGTTTAATCTCATTATGAAATTAAGATAAATATCATTATAAGATCATGATACTAGACGAGAATCAATATGAACATTATCATCATATAAAAGGGATAAATCATTATCATCATAAAAGTAATGGAAACATGCGAAGGGATATATGAATAAGAGATCAAAAGATCATAATTAAATCGTCATAAGAAGTGTGGCAAAAACTAATCATCATAAGAGTGATTTTTTATTCATATGTGTTCATCTTTTTCGTCAATTTATTATTCATCTTTGATTTATTTGGGGTATATTTCAACCCACGGGGAGACCTGCCTCAACCCCTCCATCATCAACATCATAACTGACAGAGCCAACCTATAACTAGCCGTAGTCAGCCTATAATTGACCGAAGTCAGCCCACACACTAGTCCATCATAAAAAGAGCTCTATGTTTAATGATTTTTTATCTTGCAGCTTTTAATTATTCATTATTAAGAGATAATCAAGACTACTAGATAGGATCATGAAAAGTAAATCAAAGACATGAACAGCATAATCATCATCACACTTAGATTAGGACTAATCACATGAATCAGGGATCAAACGATCATAAAAATCAATTAACCGGTATCGAAACTCAGACTGAGTATGGTAGAACCCAGGTCAAATTCATCAGTCATCATCCACGAAAAATTAGGGATAAACTCGGTCCGGGTTCTGGTTACACTCGAGGCGTGTCAGGTCATCTTCGAGTCGAGGCAGCCGTCGTGCCCGATTATTTCATCGTGCATGGAACTCGGGCCGGGTCATCTTCAATCCGAGTTGGGTTCGTCTAGTTGTAGAACTCGAAGAGCATTAGCAATGATGGATCCGGGCCGAGTTCCAATGCACTCAGTCCGGTGAAGGCCTAACCAGGCCGAGTTCTGGTAAACCCGGGCCAGGTTGCGCAGTACGCGTTCCGTTCATCTTTTCTGACGATAGTCGGCTCCAATCATTATCATAGAACATCATATCATAACTAGGAACTAACTAGAACATACTTCAAGTCTAAAATTAGAATCCTATCACGAATCTATTATAGTTTCATACCCTGCAAGTTTCTGTCCGAGAAACTAATTAGTTCTTCTTCTTCCTCGTCCTCTTCCTTCTCTGCCCGCTCCTCTCGTTCAGACGAACGTCTACCGACATCCAAGTCCTCTGGCGTCCCTCCTATCAAGTAGCAGCGCTTCCAATGTGAGAGAAGAAGAGAATGGCACATGAAAAATAGGGGAAACTAGGGTTGGCTCATGAGGAATGAAAAAGGGGTTGTTTGATTCAATATAATCCCTATTTATAGAGAGGAGATCTGAATTTTGGTTGGAAAATAACTCAACAGATTGGATTCAGATTTATCTCTTTTCCTTTTTGGGTTTTATCTTTTGTTTTTCTTTTCTTTTTCTACAACATTCTCGGGCGTTACATCATAAACCTCTTAAAATAAAATTCATCATCGAATTCAGTCAGAAGTCAGGACTTATCAAATAATGTAGAAAATTTTTTTCGCATCTCAGATTCGAGTTCCCAGATTATTTCTTCACCTTGATGATCGCTCCAAGCCACCTTGACCAGTGGTACATCATTATTGTTGTGACGTTAAACCTTAATCTCTAGAATCTGGATGTGTCACTCTTCATAGGTCAAGTCATATTTGAGATTGGGTTTTTCATACCTTATAACATTTGCATCATCATGTTTATATTTTTGTAGCATTGAGACATATGAACTCACCCATATGATGGAGGTAAGGCTAGTGCACCTTCTCCAACTAGCTTGAGTACCTCGAAATGATCAACATATCTTGGGCCGAGTTTTCCTCTTTTACTGAATCTCATTACTCTTTTGGTTGGGGAAACCTTTAAGAGTACTTGATCATCTGTCTGAAAGTTCTGTTCACGTCATCCTTTATCAACATAAAACTTCTGTCGTGCTTTAGCTGCCTTCATTCTCTGTTGTATTAGTTCGACTCTTGCTTAATAATGTTCTGTTTGTTTCAGCTCTTTAGCATCCAAGAACTTCCTTTCACTTACCTCATTCCAGCATGCAGGTGAACGATATGATATCTCATATAGAGCTGCAAAGGGAACCATACCTATGCTGGAGTGATAACTATTATTATAAGCGAATTCGATTAGTGGTAAGTAATCTTCCCAATTGCCCTACCAATCAAGGGCACAAGCTCTTAACATATCTTTGACTATTTGAATGGTCCTTTCACTTTGATCATCCGTTTGCGGGTGAAATGTCGTACTATAATTCAATCTCGTTCTGAAATAATGTTGTAGACTCTTCCAAAATCTGGTTGTGAATCTTGATCCCTGTCTGATACAATGGAAGTGGGAATCCTGTGAAGTCTGATGATTTCATGCACTTATAGATCCATAAAGCTCTACACCGATTGCTTGAACTTTATGGGTAAGAAGTGTGCAGAGTTTGTTAAGCGATCCACAATTATCTATATGGCATCATGTCCCTTCTGGGTATGAGGCAGTCAAGTTATGAAATCCATGGAAATATCTTCCCATTTCTATTGTAGGATAGCAAGAGATGTAATCTTCCCATAAAGCTTCTAGTGTTCTATTTTTACCTGTTGGCAGACCAAGCACTTTAAGACATACTCTGCAATTTCGCATTTCATATCATTCCACCAGAAGGTTATTTGCACATCTTAGTGCTGCCTGGATAGATTGCAAATTCAAACTTATGGCATTCATCTATTACTTTTCTTTTAAGAGCTTCATCACTTGGGACCCACAGACGATCTTTGTATTAGATCCCACCATCTGTTGAGAGATTAAAATATTCTTCTTCTTTCTAGCATCTTCCTAACATCTTTGCATACTCAGGATCTTGGGCCTTGGGCCTGAGCTTTAATAAGTCTGTCCACCAGATTCAATTGTATCTTATGCATCATCAATACTGCTCCATTCCTATCAGGTCTTGGGTTCCACAAGCTTAATTCCTTCATCATCTTATACATATCCATCATCATGTGAGTTAGTGAGCTTTCTCACTTGTGTCTGAGTGCGTCTGTAACTGAGTTCGCCTTACCAGGATGATAATTAATGTAGAACTCATAGTCTTTCAAGTATTCCATCCATCTTCATTATCACATATTGAGGTCTCGTTGAGAGAAAACATATTTAAAGTTCTTATGATCAATGAATACCTCAAATTATACTCCATAAAGGTAGTGTCGGCAAATCTTCAATGCGAAGACTATCGCTGCTAATTTAAGATCATGCGTTGGGTAGTTCACCTTATGCTTCTTCAGCTACCTAAATGCATATGCGACTACTTTGACATATTGCATGAGCATGCATCCCAATCCGATACCGCAAGCATCATTGTACACCACATACCCATCTGCACCTTTCAGAATGGTAAGTATGGGTGTAGTGGTTAACCTGGCCTTCAGTCCTTGAAAATTGTCTTCATATTTTTGTGTTCATATGTACTTCACATCTTTCTTCATTAGGTTCGTCAAGAAAGATGTAATATTTGAAAAGTCTTTGATGAATCTGTGGTAATAACTTACCAATCCAAGGAAACTGCAAATTTCTGTGGCATGCTTTGGCTTTGGCCAGTGGGATACCGCTTCTACTTTGGAAGGATCCACAAAAATGTCCTTCTTCGAGATTATGTGTCCAAGAAATATAATCCGATCAAGTCAGAACTCACACTTTGATAGTTTGTCATATAGTTTGTGTTACCTTAATTTTTTCAAAACTATCTTTAAGGGTTCTTTGTGTTGTTCTGGATTTTTCGAATAAATTTGAATGTCATCTACGAAGACGATGATAAACTGATCCAAGTATGATCTGAACACCTGATTCACGAGATTCATGAAAGTTGTAGGGGAGTTCGTCAGTCCAAAAGGCATCACTAAAAATTCATATTGATCATACCTTGATCGGAAGGTCGTCTTCTGCACATCTTCATCAGCAACTCTAAGCTGGTGGTACCCACTTCGTAAATCAATTTTGGAAAATACCGCGGCATTTGATAGCTGATCGAAAAGGCCGTTGATCCGTGGTAGAGGGTACTTGTTCTTGACTATGGCTTTATTCAACATTTGGTAGTCAATGTACAGTCTTAGAGAGTCGTCATTCTTCTTGACAAAAAGTACTGGAGCACCCCAAGGAGATACATTCGGCCTGATAAACCCCCTATCTAAAAGTTCCTGAATTTGCTTCTTTAGTTCATGCATCTCGGCTGATGCCATGCTGTATGGGACCTTTGATATTGGGGCAATGCTTGGAAGGAGAAGATCCGAAAATCAATCTCTCGTTGTGGTGGTAATCCGGAGACGTCTTCTGGAAAGACATCCGAAAATTTTCTAATTACATCCAGCTGTTGTAGTTAGGTTTCTGGGCCATCCGTCTTCATTACACTTGCAAGAAAACATTTGCATTCATTTTGTATCATCTTCTATGCCTTCATACCAGTTATAATAACTTTTCCTTCCTTGCATGTGGTACCTCGAAAAGTAGCCTTGCGTTCACCTTAGGTACTAATAATTACCTTCTTTTGCTTACATAGGATGACTACATCGTGGTAGGATAGCCAATCCATACCAAGAATCGCATCGTAGTCCATCATTGGAATTACTATCAAGTCTGCAGAGAAGTTCTTGCCTTGTATCACCACTGGTACCTCAGGAAGGTACTTCGTAGCGTAGAGCATTCTCATAGGAGTAATTATCTACATAGGTGACTTATATCGTGTAGAGGTAAACTTAAAGTAGTAGCACTATCTTTAGATATAAAAGAGAGTAGTGTACCTCTAATGATCTTGGCGTTTGCCGACATTGCATCTTCTTTCAAGTGGAAGACTCTTCCTCGTACCATATTATTCCCGCCTCTTGTGTCATGCGAAGTTGGACGGGATCATCCTTATTTTTAGTAGGGACAATCACGAATGAAGTGTCCCTGCTGGCCATAGTGCAAACAGATTCCTGCCTTCATCCTACATTCCTCAATATGGAATCTCCTGCACTGTGGGCAGACACCAACACCCTGTGCTTGTTGCTAAGACTGTTGGGGCTACGAAAGGGTCATGAATTAATTTACTTCATCATAAACATCTTAACTTCATATTCATCATCTTTACCTGGCGTTAGGGTTGCTGCTGGCGATTTGCATCACGATGCTCATATGGCCTCGCCCTGTTGTCTTGACGTTGGTTTCTACGATCAGGTCCTCCTCGATTTTGACCACGATCGTTCCATTGTGATTGATTCTGCACAGAGAACTGCATGGGGCTTTTCGTTTCACATCTTTAGTTTCGTTTAGCTCTCTTGCATAGTTTCTTCCAATGGTAGTCGCCAGTTCCACTGTCAGGCTCAGATTTGCACACTAGCTAGCTAAAGTATTAGCTCTGATGATATGATTCAGGTCTTAGCAAAAGTGGCCCGTCTTCTGTCTATCGCTCATCTTGAGAGTGTTATACCTTTTCAGACGAACAAACTGAACATGACATCTGGTATTCATACTGTGTGTCAACCACGATTCTTCACCATTCCAAGGCATCTTCAGTTAAATAGCTGATGGTAAATAGGACCTTCTTATCTTCCCCACAATTTATCTGACATAGCTTTTCCTTTATGGTTCTCAACCACCTCTCAGCTTTGTCAAATTTGCCCATACCGTCATATTATAGAGGGCACAATTTCATGAATGCCTGAATAGTGTCCTTGGAGGGTGCTGGTGGAATAGGCAAGGACTGTACAGGAGGCTATACGAAAGGAAGCTGAGCTGATGGCATCATAGCTGGTGCAAGCTGGACAGATGATGTTAGTATTAGTACAGGCTGAATTGTTGGTGCCCGTGATGGTTGGGGCTACACCAGTGGGGACTAAACTGTCGGTTCTACTACACGAGCCTGACTCATCTGGACATCATTCTGGTATGTTCCCTCTTGTTGCAGGTTCGCATTCCCGCCACCACCTCAAGGTCATCTCTGACCCCAACCTCGACTAGGAATAGCGCGTCATGGAGGCATCTACATGATTATACATCATAACATTTTAGAACATCATACATGTTATGAGATAAAAATAAATTTACTTGATTTCAGGTAGCGCAGTGACTGCTCGTGGCACTTGCACATGGACCATGCATACATTAAGACATGAGAATGTCCTAACTTTAGGCTTTGATACCTAACTCTAATGTCCCAAAAATTCACCCCGTCATGTGGCAGAATACACTTCAAGAACATTACGGGTCATCATTACGTGTACAACATATTGACAAAAAAAAGACTTTGACTGATCAATACATAGCAATTAAGGCGGAAGACTAATCATCATCATAATATACGGAAGACTGTTAAAGAACTTCATATGAGTCCAAAGGAAAGCTAATACATCAAACTAATATGCGGAAAAGGAAAACTATCTCATTATCTAAAGGACTCAAGATACCCATGTGCAACCACCTACAAGCTCGGTCAGTCGCCATTGGCCACCTTCATCATTCTGACCTTGGCCTACATTTAAGAACATGCAGGGGAAAAACCTCCCTATGAGTTTTACAACTCATTATGAAAGTAAGATAAATATCATCATAAGATCATGATACTAGACGAGAATCAATATGAATATCATCATCATATAAAAGGGATAAATCACGACCATCATAAGAGGAATGGAAACATATGAAGGAACATATGAATAAGAGATCAAAAGATAATAATTAAATCATCATAAGAAGTGTGGCAAAAATGAATCATCATAAGAGTGATTCTTTATTCATATGTGCTCATCTTCTTCATCATCTTATTATTCATCTTTGACTTATTTGGAGTATATTTCAACCCACGGGGAGGCCTGCCTCAATCCGTTTATCATCAACATCATAATTGGCAGAGTCAGCCCATAACTGACTGAAGTTAGCCCATAACTTGGTCGTCACCAATCCATCATAAAAAGGGCTCTCCGTTTAACGATTTTCATCTTTTATCTTGCAGCTTTTAATTATTTATTATTAAGACATAATCAATACTATAAAATAGGATCATGGAAAGTAAATCAAAGACATGAACGGCGTAATCATCATCATACTTAGATTAGAACTAATCACATGAATCAGGGATTAAAAGATCATAAAAATCAATTAATCGATATCGGAACAAGGGCCGAGTAGGGCAGAACCTGGGCCGAGTTCATCAGTCATCGTCCTAAAAAAATCAGGGGTAAACTCGAGCCGGGTTCTGGTTACACTCGGGCCGGGTCGAGTCGTCTTCAAGTTCGTGCAGCCGTCGCGCCCGACTGCTTCATCGTGCATGGAACTCGGCCCAGGTCGTCTTCAATCCGGGCGGGGTTCATCCAGTTGTAGAGTTTGGAGAGCGTCGGCAATGGCAGATCCGGGCCGAGTTCCAACGAACTCGGTCCGACGAAGGACCTGCCTGGACAGGGTTCTGGTGAACTCGGGCCAGGTTCGTCTTACACAAAGACTGTGTGAGTGCTCAGTACACATTTCGTTCATCTTTTTCGATGATGATCGGCTCCAATCAGCATCATAGAACATCATATCATAACTAAGGACTAAGTAGAACATGCTTCAAGTCTAAAATCAGGATTCTATCATGAATTTATCCTAGTTCCATGCCTTATAAATTTCTGTCCAAGAAACTAATTAGTTCTTCTTCTTCCTCATCCTCATCCTCGTCCTTTTCCTCTGCCCGCTCCTCTCGGTTCAGGGACGTCTGCTGGCATTCAAGTCCTCTGGCATCTCTCTTGTCAAGTAGCAGCACTTTCGACGTGAGAGAAGGCGAGAAGGGCGCACGAAAAATAGGGAAAACTGACTCATGAGGAACGAAAGGGGTCGTATGATTCGATTTAATCCCCTATTTATAGAGAGGAGATCCGAATTTCGATTGAAAAACAACTCCACCACGGATTGGATTCAGATTTATCTCTTTTCCTTTTTGGGTTTTATTTTCTCTTTTATCTTTCATTTTTCTTTTCTTTTTCTGCAAGATTCTTGGGCGTTACAAAAAGATGTTGTGAATGTTATTAATTATTTCAACATGTGTTATTATTGCTTTGAATTCAAAACATATGGATACCACCGAAAGTACTCTCCTATTGATTTACAAAATTATGTTTCAATAGTTATTTTCTTCAATAGATTCCAATAGTAAACATACTAAAAAATATATACAGTAACCTAGATTTCACTTTGAACTACAATTTGATATATAGTTTTCTTCTTTCTATTATATTAAGTAGTTAATCATTTATAACTTAGGATATCTAACTTTGTCTCGCAACATTTTTCTCTTTGTGAACCCTAATTGCGACAACTGATTCATCGTTCCCTTGCAATCATTTCAACTAGTATAGAGTTTTTAAAACTCCAAATTATATTAAACTATAGCTGATCATAAGTTTTAAACTTTGACGTATGGATTTTAGCATCCCTAAACAACATGCAAATTCAAAAGTGGATTTCTTTCCCATGCTCAAATGTCCACTTGTTTAAGCATAAATCATCATTAGCCATCATCCTATACAGCCATTCTTATCAAGATCACATCCTTGTGTTCTTGTCTTGTTGATCATTATCATCTTAATTGAGATTAATGATTTCACTATTCTTCTTGTATAAACTCTTGATGCCAATTATATCTTATAAAATAATGTAAAAGTTTACAAGAGAAAATATAAAAATATAAAATAAAGAGTTCTTTCTACGACGGATCAACAATGAAAAATCGGGAGTTGAGTTGTTCCTCCCCTCACAAGTTGAAAGTACTCCTATGGAGTTGAAAAATACTTTTTCACAAGTTGAAGGAAATACCATTTGAAAGATACTCTATGAGCCAAAAGATAACTTGTTTATAATTAAAAAATATAATATAATGATGAAAAAAGAAGAAATATATTAAGTATGAAAATTTTTTGTATGATGATAATTTGAAGTGTGCACTTTTGACATGATTGATTTTTTTAAAATTCTAATATAATTGTTTCTAGTCTTGATTATCATGTTCTCATAATTGTATTATTTTTCTCCCTTTAGGCATTATGAATTTTTGAATCATGTCTATATTTTACATGTTAATCGTGAAAACTCTTACATGTTGAGTGTGAAAACTCACATGAGGTGTATCTCCCTTACGTATTCAATATTGCAAGTATTAGATGTTGACATCGATAATAGATCATGCCTGCGATAGCAACACATGGATATTCCAAGTCCCTTCATTTCCTTTGTCCCATTTTAATTACCTTTGAATCATGTAATAGTTGAGCCATTTGATATGTCTTTGCTTAAAGCTTACACACTTTATTATGACATAATACTTTTTATTTATTCATCATAAATGTTTTCTTCTATGTATAATTATATCTTTGTTTACTAGTCAAAGTCCACTTAAGTTAATATTAAGCCTACACATATATGTAGTGTGTCTGTTGAGGTGTTTTCTATCACATGGCAATTGCATCTTTGGGACACTATAGATACCACATCTCATTTTTTTTATTAAAAATACATAACAAATTTAAAATTCAGAAAATCACCAAAATGAGATGACACATGTTACTTTAAGAAAAATGGCAATACACCTTTAAGTTTATAATTATACAATAGATTGAATAAGGAACTAAATGGTCAATTAGAATCAAACAAATTTTATAAAAATATTCTACATAGAGTAAAAAATTATCCCATTGGAAAAAAAGCTTGAGATAATTCTTGATTGGGAAAGCCAATAAAAGATGACATAATAATATACGATTATGGAGTCATTATAATTTATTATGGAGTGGTCACCACAAGCTCCTCAAAATTGTTTATGAAGACAATCTTTTAGTCGAGGCATGAAAAATATGAATTTAATGTTTTTGGGTTAGCGAATGCCAATATTTTTAAAATCGAAGTCGGATCGTGACCATGCCACCAATTCAGTTTGGTTTGATAAGAATTTTTTTTTTTGCAAAAGACTAAATTGAACCGGGTTGATCCGGTCAAAATCGCGTTGAACAGAAAAATTGGTTCAATCCTAATTTGTAAAAAAATGTTAAAAAAAGCATATATAAATAGAAAAGTTGGGAGAAAAGGAAAGTTGATTTTGGTAAGGATGTGTGTGAATATGAAACAGAAAAATAATTAATAAAATATTTTTTAGGTGATGATTCTAAGAAAGTAAATTTAAATTTTAAAAATAAAATGTGAAAACATGGTAATAGAAAAATAAACAAAAGATAAAATTATTATAAATAATGATATTTTAAAATAAAAAATACTTTATTCTTATTTGATTAATTTAAAATGATGATTAATATGATTTAATCCTATTGTTTTTTATCTTTTCATTTTTATTTGTATTATATTTTAAGAAGCAATAAAAATAATATTAGTTTATTAAAAACTTATTCAATTCGGTCAAACCCAATTAAATTCTCAAACCTTGACCTATTTGATTGATCAGTTCGATCGTCGATCTGATTTTAAAAAAATTGGCAAATGCTCTTCCAATTTTCATGAATCGCATAATCATGATGTTTATATCGCACCAAAATTGTTCTGTCGATGACATATATATTGATATATTTTGAGAACTTAGAGAAACATAAAGAGCATCTAAGAGTAACGTTGGAGGCATTAAAGTTGTGCAAGTTGATACAAAGTTGTTGAAATGCAAATTTTGACAAGAGAATAGTTGGATCACAAATCACCAAGAGGGGGATGGGTTGAATTAGTGTTAAATAAGATTTATGAAAATTATTGCAAAAGCTTAAAATCAATTCATTAAATTATAAACTAACATAATATCAATCAAATCACATATATAATGTATAATATATAATAGAGTAGGAAGGAGAGGGAGAGAGAAAGACAAATACATATGCACAATGATTTGTCGACGAGATTTAGCCATGCATTGGACTATATTTTCGTTCTGACGTCTCGATCTCAACATGGTTGAAAATTTCGCTAACCCTTCCTTCATTCCAAATGGGGCGAGGTAGAAACCTGTTACAACTCCAATCTTTTATTCGCGTCAAGAGGTAATGCACACTTCTCCTACTCTTTCACTCATCTTTTCTCCATTCAAGTAGAAAAACACAGCCTCGTATCACTCAAGAGTTTAACCACTTATACAAAGGTATTGTGACACTTTTTCGGTCTCTTTTTGACACATTAGAAGCTCACACAAGAAAAGAAGAGAGAAGGATTATATGATTTGCAACTTTAGAGCATAAATGAACTTCACAAGTGTTTCTCTAAGTTTATTCTGAAGTCTTGGTCGCTTCTTCATTTTTGGGATCCCTTTTATAGCCTTCTTAATTTAGCCATTGAGATTCATTTTCTATCATTTTGGTTGAAATATGACCATTAGTCTGCATTTTACGCGTGGACTGAATGATCATTCTGCACTCCTCATAGCCATTGAAAATATGACCGTTGGAAGTTCGGCACCAACCAATTGACCACTCACTATATTAACTTCGTGCGATAGCATGATCGATGTTTTCACCCATCAGTATGTCATCGTTAGACCGTTGTCTCTAATTGGTCGATCGATTTTCAAATATTGTTTGATTTGTACAATTTTCATGGTACCCGATTCACCGATCAATCGACCACATTGCGCAATTTTGCATATAACTTTTCTCACCGTTATCGAAATGAGATATTTTTTTTATTTATTGGAAAGTTAACAAGATTATCTACAAGTTTTATATAAGACCAAATATAAATGGATTTCAAATAATAAGTTTAGTGCATAAAATAACTCATTACTACTTAAACTTTTTTGATATTTTAAATATAACTCTAATTAATCGATGTTGCATCATCAAATATAATTAGTTAAAGCATAAACAAAGTTGTTCCAATAAAAAGATTATGTTTCTTGGACACATAATCTCCAAGAAAGTCATTTATGTGAATGGAAGTAGTGACAAATCGATCGATGCACAAGAATGAATAGAGAATTGTAGCTTCTTCAAATAAAAAACCAGATTACTCTTGATGATTCATTAAGGATATCCTGAATATAGCACCCCTTTGACAAATCTAACGAAAAAGGGCGAAACATTTATCTTGTCATAGAAATACGAGATGATTTTTAGGAGTTGGAAGTCAAGTTGACTACAATACCAATACTTACCATCTCCACTACAATGATGAATACGTGGTGTATAGTGACGCTTGAGATATAGGCCTAGGATGTATGTTAATGCAACATGAAAAGGTAGTTGCATACACATCAAGGCAACTAAAGACGCATGAGTAAACTATCTTACTCATGATTTGGAACTAATTAATGTGGTATTTACTTTGAAGATTTAGAGATATTTTTATATAGAAGAATTTGAGGTATTCATCGGTCACAAAATCTTGAAGTATTCGTGTCTTAGTGAGATCTGAATATGTTGCGTTAGGTGTGAAAAAATTCTACACAATTGGCTCTTGACAAGGATCGAACATAGATTCATTGATAATTCTTGAGAGTATTATATGTTCTACTTTTTGTTAGGATGGTTTCATGCTCCATAGATTTATTTTTCTATCTTTTATAATATAGATGATTTAATTTTATTTGTGTTTAAGAAGTTTGCAATAGTTTTAATTGATAAGGCAAATTGTTAAAACCTATTTCGTTGTTGTTTAAAGTTTATTTCTTTTTCAAATAGAAATATTGCGATTAATATTTTTAGAGATTAATTATCTTTTTTAGTCAGCTATTATCCTACTAAAAATAGTTACTTTTGATTGAAAGATTATTTTTGTGAAATTTATTTTTGATTTTTTAGTAGAAGTATTACATGCGCAACTTGTATGATCCTTGGGAATATTTGTTGTGAGGTTTATTAATCATTATCATGGTATGTATTATAATAGTTAGATGCTACATTTCATTGCATCTTACTCTCTAGTTTTATTAGATAATGATTCTAGATGGAGTAATATTAATTTAATTTGAATTAAGATAGGTTGATTGGTCCTAAAGAGAAACAAAAAATTGAGTATATTAACCATAGTTAGAAATTAATTTATATTATTTGGTGAAATTAGTGTGTTTATAATCTTGTTTATCATCCTAAGACATTAGACATCCATAAACAATATTACCTTACTTTGACATTTATTTTTCTATCATTTTATTTCTACATTTTTTATTAAAATTATATCATATCCTTATTAGTTTCTAAAATCAATTTAGTTAAGTAAATTAATTTCTCGTGAGATGGATAACTTGTTCATTATATTTTATTAGTTGAGCGGCACTTACTAGTAATTTATTTGTTATGAATTTTCGTATGAGAGATCATTTATGGGTACTTATCGTAGCTCTCAAAAGTGACGTGATTGAATGTCATAAGTTTGAGTTTGATGTCCATGTGGACAACATGAAGATGTATAAGGATGTATAAAATTTTTTAATGGAACAATATAGAATCTGAGATCTCAATGCGCATCAAATTGTCTGGTGTGCCAACAGGTGAAGGTACACCATAAACTATATGGGAATGTCCTTAGGAATTTAAAAGAAAATATCTGTGAACTTCATATCATGTCTACCCTTATTAAGAAGTGCATGATGTCATCTATGTCTCGCACACTTCTTATTTTTGAAATGGAGATAGGCAATGAAAATATCGATGGACCAATACATGTATGAGATTATCAGATTATATGAAATACAATAGGAATCCACAATTCATAGCAAGATTATGAAGGAGTATGAAGAATGATGAATTATAGAACTACCTTCCACTATCGAACTAAAAGTTAGTTACATAGGACCATTCAAATAGTCAATGATATATTGAGAGCTTGTGCCCAAAGTTGACATTGACAGTTAGTATGATCACCTTCCTTCCGATTTAGTTCGCTTATAATAAGCTACCATTCCAACGTCAATATGAATTCATTTGAGGTTATATGGGGGACATGTCACTTTATTTGCTAGAATGAGGTTGGACACAAGAAGTTCCTATATGCTCAAAAGTTGAAACAAATAAAGGAATATGTCAAAAAGGTGGAGTTCATATAAAAGAAAATAAGGATAGATGAACAATATAAGATTTATATTGATAAGGATCAATATGAGAAAATCTTCAAAAATGACATAAGATCTACATTGGTAAGGATCAACATTAACATATCTTCAAAGCATGTGAGCAAATATTATTGAAGGTCTCTCCTAGAGAAGGAGTCATGGGGAATTTAATAAAAGAGGTCCATCCTTATATATGTAGATTTGTTTAAGATACGAGAGTTAGTTAGAGAAGACTCTTGTAAACTAACATTACCTCCTTCCTATGGGCCAACACATGATGTCTTACATGTACCGATGATTTGAAAGTACAAATATGATGATGCTAATGTGATCAGAGATGAATAGTTGAACCTTACGGATAATTCGACATACAAGGAGTGGAGCAACTAGGAAAATTTAAGAGTCTAAGATGCATCATCACAAGAACAAGGATGTACCATTGGTTAAATGATGTAGAACCATAATCTAGGAGATAAGACAACAAAAGAACTCGAATTAGAGTTACACAAGGAGTTCCATCATCTTTTTTGTAAGCCTTTATACGATGTTTAAATTTGAGTATGAAATTTATTTTTGAGGGATTTATAATGTAACAATCGACGAAAAAAGTGTAAAGTGTCATGATAAGACATTCCTATAAATATATGTATGCTCAAGTGGAGACTTTATTTTCCCTGATCATCCATCTTCCTCTCTCTTGCTCTCTTCCAACAACATCAAAGAAGACAAGATAAGCACAAAGGTCGATGAGATGCGAGAGCATAGGAAGATAGTTAGAGGAAGATGAAGAATGTGAGACTTCATTTGTTCATTTGAGCTCCTAAAAAATAGTATGTAATTATGCATGAAGTCGCAATCTAAATTCATACTGTCCTATAACAATTTCCACAACATGCACACCAATGATAACAACTTGGTAAGAAGAACTATATTAATCGATACTTAGGGCTTGCACATTGATGTTGCAACTTGCCATGTGGCCAAAGACGTGTCTTGACTAGTTGAAGTCACAACTCTCAATGCAGTCGAAATTGCAATTGGACACATGTTCAAGTTGTGACTTGCATAGTTGAAGAATGACTCACCATGCTCCCGAAGTTGCAATTTGACACTTGGACGAAGTTGGGACTTGTCATTATTTTTTGACAATCATAATTGATTGTTGTGACTTGGTGTGACAAGTTATTTTAACAAGTCACAAACAATAATTGTGACAATAGGGATATGGCGATCAAGACTTGAGTGATTGCGGCAATAGCAATTGATGATCGTGACTTAAGTTATTTGTTGATCTAGAATCACAAGTAAATTATGCCCAAGTCCACACTTGACCCGATCTAGATTCTTTAGACAAGCTAAAATTAACTCAACAAATTTCAAAAAAATCAAATTCACTCGGAATTATAATAACTTGACTTGAGTTAAATTCCTACTCCCATGAATACTCTAGTTATGTACCGATGATCATAAGTGTGTTATCTCAATTGAAATTAATAATTGCTATGTTCTACATGATATAATCATGTATAAACTTATGATGCCAAATGATCTCTCATAAACGAAAGTTTATGAGATAAAAGATGAAAAAATGTGAATGAAGAACAATTGAGAGTTGAGTTATTACTTTCTCGATGCCTTAAAAAATACCCTCATGTAGTTAAAAGATATTCTTCTATTCGATGAAAGATATTACATTTATAAGTAAAAGATGTAATATAAACAATGAAAGAAAAGAAGAAATATCTTAACCATGAAAACATTTTTTATGATGATGATTGAAAATGACCACTTTTTTTGACATGACGATCAATTCTTCTTTAATGTTATCATAGTTTTTCATAGTCTTGATTATCATGTTCTCATAAAAGATATTACTTTGCTCCCCTTTGAGCGAAATTGTGAATCATACCTATATTTTCCATGTTGAGTGTCAAAACTCAAGCCTACTCAACAAAAATGACATCATTGACAAATAAAACTTCTAGTAGCAGCACATGATTGTTCTAAGTCCCTTTATTGCCATTATCACATTTTAATTGCCTTTGAATAATGCAATAATTGTGCTAATAAGAACTCATTTGATATTTCTTTCACACTTTATTATGACATTGTTTCTTTTTTGTTTATTCATCTTCTATGTTTTCCTTCTGCATATAATTTTATTTCTTTTGATCGGTCAAGCCCACTTTTGAGTCAATATTAAGTTCACAAATGTGTGTACACTTCCATCGAAGCATATTTACATCTCATTTTATATTAAAAATATGTAACAAAATCCAAATTTAGGAAAAGCTCCAAAATGAGATGACAATTGTTACTTTAAGAAAATAGTAATACTTCCTTAAGTTTAAATTAGAAAATAGCTTAAATAAGAATTTAAGAGGTAAATTATAACTCAAACAATTTTCACAAAATATTATAGATAGAATAAACAAATTCCCCATAAAAAATAATTTGAGAAAATTTAATTGGCGAAGCCAATAAAATTGAAATTATAATAAAATATTATGAAATTATTATAATTTATTTTTAATATATTAAATTAATTAATAAAAGACGTAGGAAAATTCGAACAACTCGATAAACATCTCCCATTCGAAAAAAATATCAAAAGAATAAAAAAATTGAGAGTCTAAATATAATTTAGAATTTTTTAATCCAATGAAATCGTCCCACTCAAATTTATGGCTCCACCCAAAAAATCTTAGAAGCCCGTGAATTATTTATATTATTAACTTATAAGTTATCATTTTTTATTATCAATATAATATTTTTATAATAACATTACGAAACTCTTAATACTTTAAAATTTTGATATTTTTATATTAATTATTAATTAAATATATTTATATTAATTTTAATTTATTATTAAATTTAAAATTATTATTATTATCGGTCACATTATGGTTTTCGAAATTTAAAAACTGATTCATAAAAACTGACATAACATTTTGTCTTGACTGTGTTTGGCACGAGAATTTTGAGTTTCTGTTAGTTCTCGAGAACTAATTGATTTGATAGATAAGTGTAAATGTAGTGTTTGGATAAAAAAGTGTAATGATGAGAATTTGAAAAGTTAATTTAATAGATAAATTTTAGTAGGTGTTTGAATAAAAAATAAAAATTAATAGTATAATTTATTATTTTATAAAGTTTAAAATTATAGTAAATTAAAATATTATTTATTTATTTAGTTAAAATAATTATTTATTTTAATATTATATTTTATAAAAATACTTACGTTAATATTATAATTTATGAAAAATTATATTAGTATAGTTTATTATTTTTTCTATGTTATTAATATTATAAAAAAATATTCATATTAATTTAAAGAATTTATTTTATAAGCTAAATAATATTGTATTAATAAATAAAATATTATAATGGATTATTATTTAAGTTAATATAATAATATTTTAATGAATAATATTACCATTAAATAGTAATTATTAATATCTTATTAATTAAAATAATAAATAATTGAAAGAAAAAAAAAGCAAAAAAAGGGCATGTTCAACAACGAGAACTTCATGTTCTCCGTTTTGAAGAACATGGATGACGTTTGGCCCGGAATTTGGGCCAAGTTGATAAGAATTAGAACAAATGAGAAAGCGTAGTGGTGTTATCGTAATTAACTATAAATCCAGATCCTTTCGCCAACTCTCTCTTTCCTCCAGTCCTCCAAACACAATAGAGGACGAGGTCACGAGAGAGACAGGGAGGAAAGAGAGGCCGACGACTCCGAATCCTCCTCCTCCTTCCTTCCTCTCATCTTCCTCCCTTCTTCTCCTTCTTCTTCCGCTTCCTTGGTCAATTTTGGAGTTGCGCGTCGATCGAGCTCTTGCCTGATGGAGTTCGTAGTAGATGCATCGTCTCTGTTCCATTCCAATCGACGTCGGTGCCTTTGGAGCTCCAAGCTGCGTCAGATCAGAGCTCCCGAAGCGTTCTAGGTTGGGTGTCCTTGGTTTCCCCTTAGGTTCTGCAATTCATTTATGTTTTTGAGCGAAATCTATCGTTGTTGGAGTAATTCATGGCATAACATATAGGAGGAGGTAACCGCGAAAATTTTTATGGGCCGTGGCTGCGAATCTAGGGCTATTCCTGATCCTTCAGAGAAGAGCGTAGCTAATTTTAGTATAAAGATTGGGTTTTGCAGACTTTTGCCTGTTTTTTGTACTCGATCTGTATATTAAACTACTTTCAGTGGATAAGTAGGCTGAGATATTAGAGGAGAGAGAGAATCTGGGGATGGAAGATACATCGAGGTATGCGCACAGTCCAGCACACCTTGCGGTGGCTCGGAAAGACCATGTGGGTCTCCGGCGGATTGTTGCGGCTCTTCCCCGTCTTCCTAAAGCAGGGGAAGTCACTACGGAGGAGGAGTCCGTTGCCGGCGAGCGCATTGCTGATGCTGTGTCCGCTGTCATTGATCGCCGTGATGTCCCTCACCGGGAGACGCCCCTGCATCTAGCTGTCAAGCTCCGGGACCCCATCTCTGCGGAGATACTCATGTCAACAGGGGCTGATTGGTCGCTCCAAAATGAGCATGGCTGGTCTGCCCTTCAGGAGGCTGTTTGCACCAGGGAGGACAGTATAGCGATGATCATTGCTCGCCACTACCAACCACATGCTTGGGCTAAGTGGTGCCGGAGGCTTCCACGCATTGTGTCATCAATTAAGAGGATACGGGACTTTTACATGGAGATCAGCTTCCATTTTGAGAGCTCAGTGATTCCTTTTATAGGGAGAATTGCACCTTCTGATACCTACCGCATATGGAAACAAGGTCCAAACCTCAGGACTGACATGACTTTAGCTGGCTTTGATGGCTTTAGGATCCAACGTTCTGATCAGACATTTCTCTTCCTTGGCGAGGGTTCCTCGGGTGAGGATGGCCATCCACCATTACCTCCTGGATCTTTGATTGTGCTCGCCCATAAGGAGAAGGAAATCACAAATGCACTCGAAGGAGCAGGAGCCAAGCCCACAGAATTGGAGGTAGCACATGAGGTTGCCCTGATGTCTCAGACTAACATGTATAGGCCAGGTATAGATGTCACTCAAGCGGAACTCATTCCCCATTTGAACTGGCGTAGGCAGGAGAGTACAGAAATGGTTGGAAATTGGAAGGCAAAAGTCTATGATATGCATAATGTGATGGTGAGTGTGAAATCGAGAAGAGTTCCTGGCGCTATGACAGACGAGGAGCTATTTTCCGCTGACAAAGAAGAAAGGATGGCCAATGGTGAGGATCCTGATGGACAGTTGGCTGATATATTAACGCCCGAAGAGAGGATGCAGTTAGATTCAGCCCTTCACATGAGCAATTCAGAGGGTTTTGATGAACATGATGTGAATGGTGGGGTCTTTGAAAATGTTGAAAACTCAGAAATTAATGGCACAAAGGAGAGGAAAAGCTGGTTCAGCTTGAGTAGCAAGAGAGGTCCAAAGGGCACTGGAGGTGAGAATGTGGATGATCCCAAGAAGAAGATCCCAAAGTTGCCTCCAAAGGATGGAAATAATAAAGTTGATTCAATGAAGGAGGAATTGGGAGATACTACGAAGGGGAAAGAAAAAGGAAACAAGAAGAAAAATGGCACTAAAGGAGAGACCAACAAACTTGAAAGTGAATATAAAAAGGGACTACGGCCAGTTTTATGGTTAACTCCAGGTTTCCCTTTAAAGACAGATGAACTCCTTCCTTTGTTTGATGTCTTAGCTAACAAGGTGAAGGCTGTGAGGAGATTAAGGGAACTTTTGACAACTAAGTTACCTCAAGGGACCTTTCCGGTCAAGGTATTTTATCGTTCACTTAAAAATATAGTTATCTTATGTTGATTCCTGTGAGCTGACATACTTGGTCTTGTATCTTTCATTCACAACTTTGTTAATTTTCTTTCTTTTTGATGAAACAACTTGGTTAATTCGTTGCACATTGGACCTGCCAAAGATGCTTTAGTGGTCTATTTGACTATCACATTTTATTAGTTGGTGATGCTTCAGAGGTGTTCCTTTCTTATTTTACCCTTCTGTTACTTTTCAAGCTTTCCAGTATAGCTAAACATACCTCATTGCCCCAACTTTATGGTATATTGAGGAGATATGAGTTGAATTGCCAAGTTGATATAAGTTGGATTACTCTATCACTTATCTGAATAGGATCAGTATCATATTTTCTCTTGTAACTGAGAACTTTCTCCTCCACTTTAACATGCTAACTATCTTTTCAGTTAGAAGCTACTTAAAAGGGTTTTGATCTTTTTCCACAATCTGTAAATTTTAAATATTTTCTTTTTTTCTTCTTTACTTACATCAAATTCCAAATTTATGAAAACTATAAAAAGCTTGCCTCTTTTGTAAGGTGTAACATCCATTCAGCTTCTGCTTGATTGGAAATCTATAGAACTGAATCCAAGAATCGCTAAGTTTTCTTTACAACAACAACAACAAAGCCTTATCCCACTAGGTGGGGTCGGCTACATGGATCATACGACGCCATTCATTCGTTGATCCATGTTCATAAGATTGGACAGAATTTTACGCTGGCTGTCGGGGCCTAACACAACCCTCCTCCTTTATCCGGGCTTGGGACCGGCTATAAAACATAGGTGGAGTTGCTAAGTTTTCTTTAAGGACAATGTTTTCTCTTTTTTCGAACAATTGCCACTTTGTATTTCATTAGCATGTGTACATTGTCACATGGCAACAAATTCTATTCTTAATTCTTGACCCTCATGATTATGCTTATTACTATTTTGCTTCTTTAGGAAAAAAACTGCTGTCTGTTGTATTATTACTATTTTAAATGTGCATAACAAAAGTTGAATCTTCATTCCTCCCATTTGTTTCAGCTGGCCATCCCCATTGTGCCTACTATTCGAGTTGTTGTTACATTTACAAAATTTGAAGAGCTCCACGCATTAGATGAATTTGCAACACCACCCTCCAGTCCTACACAGTTTCAGGATAGCAAAGCCAAAGAATCAGAAGGGTCAGGTTCATGGTATTCATGGATGAGAGGACATACGAGTGCCCAATCTACGGATAACAGTGAACTACGAAGCGGGAAAGACGAAGTTGATCCTTTCAACATACCATCGGACTATTCTTGGGTCGATGCCAACGAAAAAAAGCGCCGAATGAAGGCAAAGAAGGCCAAGAGCACGAAAGGTACTAGCAGCAAGAAGCAATCTTCGAGAAGTTCGGATCAGCAACTGATGGATGGCTTTGAGTAACAAGTTTCCAAATGACTTGTATCTTAGGACCCTCCCTAGAACTGGGAGCACATGTTCACGCATTTTTTTTTTGTGAAAATCGTATGGTATCCTTATTTATGTTCATTTGTGATTCCAATATCATCGTTGTATTTGTCTAAAGATGCCGTCGGCTATTAGTTCTTCCTAATTTTTTGTTCTCTTTTCTCTTGTGTGGGAAGTTTCCCCCATTGTTGTATGAATAGTGTTGCAAAAGGAAAAAAAAAAAAAAAAGAAAAAAACAGGTTCTTAGTATGATAGTGCGAGTTTCTGTCTTTTTCTTTCTTCTGTCTTCTGCCATGACAATGTCATATATTAATGAATACCAGGGGCATGTGCCACATAAAGCTGTCGTTCCTGTAGAGTGTGTGGGGGCACCATGCAGCTCATGAGGCACATAAGAAAAAAGAACATATTTTTTTAGGAAAGAGAGAGTGAAAAGAATCCATGAGTTGTCAAATGCGCTGATATTTGTTATATAACTAAATCATCATAACTTGTTGATAATTAAACCATAAAAATCCGAGTATTGCTGATCGATTTTCCAATGACATTGCTGTCAGTTCGATTTCATGCATAAAAACATGATAGGTGGGTGCAGAAGGAAAAATAAATACATTTAGAACTTAGAGGTGTAAGAAATGGCAAAATCCAGAAAAATCAATACGACTTAACACGAAATCTATTAAGTTATTAAATCTAAAAAAGGACCTCAATTAAATTTTAAACTAAAAAAACACAGAAGGAATCCGCTAAAGATATATGTAGTTAAACTTATGCCTACTATGTTCCATTCTATTTTAAATGGTTTTCATTTATAAATACTTGATCGTTAATTTTCTGGGAATATGCTGGTTAAATTACTCGATAAGGCAAACCTTGCAAACATTCTGATAACAAGCTAGTGAGTAGTGATTGAACTCCATGCTGCAAATGCATATGAGCATATCTATCATTTCAGGTAGATGGAGACACACAAATATTGTATGTTATATACGTCCATATATTATTCAAGCTAGTGATTCATGCATATTATATATTTTGCTATCCTTCTTTGCCCACATGCAGTATGGACGTGCTAATTAGTAGATCATGCACCAAATGACATAAGCTGAGGAAACAATACTATTGTTTCCGGGTAGCTAGGCATAGGATTTTCAGATCTTAATAGGCAATCACTTGGATCTTCATTCCTGCTTGGCAGTGGCCAGGGATGCTGCAAATAAAGTAGTTGGCTCCTCTCTTTAGAGCGAACTTGTCATTTCCTGTGTTAGCTGCCTTTGAAGGATCTCCCGGTGCTTTGCAGCTTCTGTAACCCCCTGCGTTTACTGGCACAACGTTGTGCAGGCCGGCCGCGTAGTTGAACACTGCATGCAGTTAAGATTTAGCATATATAACCAGTTAATAATAGTACTTAACAAAGACGTATCTCAGTTCGAGAGAGAGAGAGAGAGAGAGCGAGAGAGAGAGAGAACCAAGAGTATCCCCAGCAGCAAAGCTCTTTTTGTTGGCCCAGTCAGCGTAGGACATGGAAAAACCCCATCCTTGGGAGTCCCCAACAATATGGGTTTCAGCAAAAGCTTGAGATGTGCAGATGATGAGCACCAGCAAGGCAAGGAAAGGAACAATCTTGCACCTGCCTCTTCCCATGGCCATAAATTCTATCAAACTCCTCTTCTTGCAAATTGGGTTTGTTGAATTGGGATACTTCTCACTCCCTACTCCTGCTTCAATTTATAGAGCAAAGAAAGTTCTGAACCGCACCACTGCCTCGCTTGTTGTATGCTGGTAGTGCAATGTACACATTCTTTTTATTATCCATTATCATGATAAGATAATTTTTAATTGGTAGCTTTTCCCATGATTCATGGCAATGCCAAGCTAATGGCCACTAGCTAGGACTGTAATCAATTAAGTCGCTTACTGTAAAAGGGCTTGAAATATATGAAAATTTGCTGCATCAGTTCTATTGGAAAATGTAAATATCGCATGAAAAAAGAACAAAAGGTCTTAAAATAAAGTAGATTTTAGTGTTGACCATTTTGTTTTCTTTCTGGTTAAAAAATATGCTTTTCTTTATTTTATTGGCACTGGTTGCAATAAACCATAGATTGAATTTTGCCCGGACAGAATCTTGTGTTAAATCACTCACAATTAATTAACTCACTTCCTTGCGGAACAATGTACTGCATGCAGAAATTAAACAGTTACTGGTGCAAAATCTACGAGGCCACCATGGACATAAAATTCATAGAAAGGTAGTGCTTTTTAGGTCGTTATTGCCTCGGCATGCTTGCAAAGAAACATAGCCTTTTAATTGATTAATGCACCGTCTTCTCAAGCTTTGTTTGGATTGAGTATTTTAGAGAGGTGGCGGGAAAGGTACCGGTGGGTGGGTGGTGGGGTTAAATATTTTTAACTGTCTTATGATGTAATTAAAATTACTGACTAAAGCCTCCAAATTTACTGGTATGTTTGGTTTCTAGGTGAAAGAAAGGAAGATGATAGAAAGGAAGAGGAATTCATTCTTTTGTTTGGTTGAATTTAAAGTAGAGAAGAGTGAATCTTTCCCTTTCACCGAGTTCAATCTCCAAATCGAGATGGCAAGAAAGAGAAAAAAAAAACATAATTAACATACTTACAAGCTTATCAGCTAATCATATAAATTCACATACAAAAAAATAAAAGTATCTAAATAAAATTATTTTTAACATTGATTCCTTTTTCTTTTATTTAATTATATGAACCAAACAAAAGAAATTCACATTTATTCTCTTCCTTCCTTTTTCTTTTTTGAACCAAT
The DNA here is from genome assembly GCA_030549335.1 of Pontederia crassipes. Classification (NCBI taxonomy): domain Eukaryota; kingdom Viridiplantae; phylum Streptophyta; class Magnoliopsida; order Commelinales; family Pontederiaceae; genus Pontederia; species Pontederia crassipes. Next base: position 12,687,506 of record JAUKPH010000017.1, read on the forward strand.
TAATGTTATATGATATTATTTATATCTATATTTTATTTTTTTAAAAAAAATTGATGAACAAAATACTAATGAGAGAAAATAAAGAGTATATACAATAAAATAAGAATTAGAAAAAAATGAGTGGAGAAATCATATATATAAGAGGAAAATATTTCAGCATCCAACTTATAGATAATTTTTAATTTAATAATATTTTATTACTTTTGGTTCGATAATCCAGCTTAGTCGTATAGGAGAGATTTTCTACATATCCATGTTACATCAACGATGCGACTATTTTAACTTAATAAGAATATAGTATAATATGGGTTATGGGACTGATATCCGGATGGATATAATAAGCAATACATAATTGTTGGTTAATATTCTTATCTAAATATTGTTATTATTTTATCTTTATTGATTTTAGACTGTTTTATATTTGGTTGTAAATGTGGAATTAACTCTTTTATTACTGGACAGTTCAAATAATATCCAATTATTTTATAAATCTATATAGTTTTCTTTCGCGATTGATTATGGGCTTTGATGGATTTCGAATTTACCAAACTATCGATGTTGTTTTGAATTATTAATATTGGTTGGTGGTTAGCAGCGTTTGTGTGCTTCGAGACACCATTCCGACATTTTTTTTAAATTGTTTTTTTTTATTTTTATCCAATAAGTTCATTTTCTTCTTTTAGACATTGTATTTTATATTTTTATTTAATTTTTTATTTATATATTGCCTTTAATCATTTTTTCTTATTTAAGCCCATAATTTTTTACCACTTATTTTAAATGTTTGCAGATTTTATAAATTGTTATAATATTTTTGTCCCCCATTTTCATCCAATCAACTCATTCTTTCTCTTTAGACATTATGCTTTACTATTTTATATTTTCAATTTTAATTATTTTATTTATATATTACTTTTAATCAATGTATAATTAGGTGGTTATGACATCATGTATGCTCATTTGATTCATAATTTATATGCATAAATAATAATGCAATATTATTTTGTTGATATATTTTAAATATTTATGTTTACTATCTTATATTACACTTACAAATTATTTGTTAAGTTTTAAATTTTTTTAATAAATCATTAAAATGAACCATACTTTTTAGGTAAATATAGTCCAAGATAAATTGTACACATTATCTCTTTCTTGCTCTAGTGTTATAAATAATATTAAAATTATTATTTATGTTCATAATATAAATATTTTTAATTAATTTTGGATTCTAAAATTAATATCTTTATATATAAATAAGTAAAATAAAATAAAATTTACGGAAGGAAGAAGGCGACCTCTTCGACTAGACATATGGATGTTAACTCACTCAAAATATTATTGGTTCCGCCGTTGGATTGTAGAGTAATACAAAATAATAAAATATAATGCTTAAAACTTGACTTGAGAATATTATTTGTAGAAAAATAAAATTTTTGATGTCAACTAGTTTTTTTCGTATATCTCATGTCAACTTAAACCATTTGGAGTAAATATCTATTGACGGACTTAATCAAAACGAGGAGAATCTCCTTTACCACTTAGACACAACGAGGATTATGAAGTGGATGAGATTATAACTTATGAATCTTGAAAGAAGTTTATGATTCAAAATGATAAACTCGAAATCCTCCCAAGCACAAATTTGTTTGAAATTAGACAAGTTATAAAATAATTAAATATTAATTGAATTGTTTGAAAGCACTACCAATAATTGGATAACATCGAAACCCATCGAGACTTATCCACCGAGAAAGAAAAAATACCAAGATTTATAAAAATAATTAGATATTAATTGAACTGTCCAATAATTAAAGAGTTAATGTTTACGTATTGACATTTACAACCAAATCTAAAACAACTTAAAGTATGTAAAGATCAAATAATAACAATATTTAGATAAGAATCCTAACTAATAAAATTTATTGTCTATTATATCTATCTTACATTAGGGACCTACATAATTAATTAATTAATTAATATGAGAAACTACAATCATATCTAAACGTGTAGAATTATTTCATAATTATATAGAATATATAAAACGTATAAAAGTATTGAAAGAAGATTGAAAATAACGAAGTAAATTAGTATAGATAAAATGAAAATAAAAAGAAAGCTGAAAATATTAGAAAGTTCTTTTTAGGTTAAAAAAGAGTCCTATGGACCTAGTACAAGAAAGCAAATCCTGGGAATTGAGAGGTACATAAATCTGGGAATTTTAAACCCTTGTTTCTATATTAGAAAGTTTTTCCATGGATTGTGCTTAACAATAGTTACTACCGGAGGAGTGAAGTGGAGTGGTACGATAAGAAATCAGGTGATGTGTCCATATAAATTATAAAAGATGAAGGGTGGTGTAATCAATATTTTATTTATATAAAAGTCATTTTTATTCTTATTATTTATAATTATCTATAATATTTAATGATTAACACATATTTATCATATAGTTGTTTTATCATTTAAATTATTTTTATTTTCTATTTTTTGTTTCACTTTTTAAATTTTTTTACTATATTTTTTATTGTTCTTGTAACTATTTTATTCATTTATTTAAAAAGTAAAAATGAAAGATAAATAAAAATAAAAATAAATTTTTCATAATATTAATATGAGAGAAAATACCTTTTCAATCTGTGTGAGAGAGAAAGGGATTAATTTAGTTCAAAATTATTAATTTCTTACGATTCCACCAAATAGATGAAATAAAAAATATAATGTTTGAAGGATTTAATCATTCCACCTTATTTCTTATAACTATTATAAAAAGAACATTATCTAAATATGATGTAAATAATTTCCTTCCTTTATATTCCATCCTACCCCTCTAAAATCTTCAATCTAAATATTTTGTTCTGTTTTGCATTTTTTTATATTTTGTGCAATTAATTTCATATCTAACTAATTTATATGTATGCTCCAATATATTTTAATATCGTTTAAGGAGGTATCGAGTTCGAAACTTGTCGTATGTAAAATATTTTTGTTGGAGTATTACCTGCCATAGTCATGACCCGAGGCGACATAGATTATCCGACGAACAAGGTGGCAATCCAAAAAAAAGAAGTGTAATATATTTGGTGAGTTTGGATATAAGACTACCCTCAATTTTAATTCTTAAATTAAGAAATTAATCATATGTCTTTTAAACTATCAAAGTTTATCACTTTGTCAGTTAAAATTTTCATCTTTATTTATCCAATTTTAGTTTTACTTACTATTATTGAAAAAATAATTTTAAATCTAGTTATAATACATTTTATTTTAAAATACTTTATGAGTTGATTTGTGAAAACATTTTTTTTTGTAAAAAAAGGTGGTAGAATAGGCTTGGCAAATTTGTTGGATTCTGATCTATTAATGCACCCCAAGCTCTCGGCCACTAAGACAAATCGGAGAAACCACTAATACTCATGTGATCAAGACCTTTAAATTTTGTGGTAGATTGAACGAGGAGGCTTCCTATGTTAAGTTAGCCAGTGCTAACACGTCTTAATTGGTAATTAGCCTCAAGATTAACTCGCTAATAATAGTGTGCATAAGATAACTTGCATTGGGCTTAATCTCATGGGATCTTTTTCTAAGCTTGATGGCAGAATCGATTTTCCAGCGAAACCAGGGGGACAGCGCGGGAAATGAGCTTATGACCGTTGCTACCGTTTTTGTTGGCGGGCGCAAAGCCAGATAGATTCTGTCCTCGTCCTTCTCCTTTGTCCTTGCCACAAGGCCGCAAGGGGGGAGACAACGAGCCAAGAGAGATTGAAGAAAGAGAAGGAAAGGCCCTTCCCTTTTTTCACAGAGGGCTGAAGCCCCTCCCTCGCCCCTCTTAACACCTTCATTGCCTTCTTCGATCGATCTTCGTCATCGCTGAACTACCGGTCGGCCGGTGCCATTTCGATTTCCGACCATGATGAACAATCTTCTCACGGTGACTAACTTTCATGTTTAATTCCTTTTTTTTTTCTTTCATCTGTCTGACCATTCTGAGAATTTTCACAGTTTGAAAAGGTTCCATGACCTTTTCAGATTCTTCATGAAAAGTGTGACTTTCCCTTTTGCGTTTAACAATGAGGCTTTGAATTCATAACCGAATGAAAGAGATCCGATCTTATGTAAGCTGGCAAACATTTAAACGGTTTGAAACTTCAATGGGTTTCAATTGTTTAAGATGCAGATGTCAGACATGAAGCATTTTATAACAAGAACAAACGATCTTTGAATCCACTTTTTCATTCATCTTCTTTATCAATGATGCAATGACATAATTCAAATGGTATTCCCAGGAATCCTTTGACAGGATAACTGGTCGCTATCCTGGAGAGGAAGTAAATGACGGGAACGAGCTTTCGCTTGAGGTCAAAGACAGAGGGATGAAAGGGTTCTTCAAACAGGTGATTACAAGAAAATTACATTTATTAATAATCACCGATCTTTGGCTCTACTTGGCATGATTCTTCTAGAAACAACAAGAAGATATTTCTTTTTTCTTCTTTTGGGCCACATACGGGGAAAAAAAACTAAAAACTTATAAGGATATTGATTATTAATATTTTGGTCTAACATGCAACTCAAGTGTAATAGATAATCTGTGAAAAAGAATGCTCATTCTCCTTCTTCCGAAATTTTATGTTGTGAATTTGAACCACATTGCATGATTCTGATTTCAGGTCGAAGAAATAGAAAAAGAGATTGACAATATTACATCCCATTTAGATAAGCTACAGGTGCATATATCTTTACATATCGCATTACCGTTCGTACTCAACAATCTAATAAGTTGTATTATCCTTCTCCCTTCTAGTCCGCCAATGAAGAATCCAAGCACACAACAAAGGCCTCATCGGTGAAAGGTTCACCAGTTGACAAATCTTTTCTTCTCTAAGTTAGCGATTGTAGACTTTGAAAAGTTTATGTTTTGACTTATATTGCATTCCCATGACATATCTCGCCCTTCTTTCAGATATCAAGCAACGAATGGAGAAGGATGTTGAAGAAGTTAAGACCATTGCTTTGAAGATCAAATCAAGGCTGGAAGAACTTGATAGAGATGTAAGTTCATGTGTTCATTTTATTCTGTAAGAATAAAATCATTTCACCCTCCAGATAAGATCATATAGTTTAACATCTACGAGAAAAAAAGATACTTGATCCACTATATTTTACCTTTCTTCTTGTCGTCCGATCAGCTTCATGCTCCCTACTTGCAGAATTTGATGAACAGGCAGAAATCAGGATGTGGAAAAGGGACAGGCGTCGATCGTTCTAGGATTGGAATGACGGTGTAAGTAAGTCATGACAAGTTCAAATGGTTGGATATATTTTGTGTTCTCGCTTGCAACTGCAAAATGCATGTCTGGACAGATAAAAGTCATTCATAATCATGTACCTATCACTTTAAGAAAATAATGAATAGAACATTATTCTAGGATGTCTCAAGTAGTCACTCTATTCTAATCACCTTCATTACCTCTGTAGTCCATCACCTGATTTTACTTCAAACAATACTTGAAAGTTCGGCAAATTTATGGTTCTTTTATGGTTCAGGGCTTTGAAAAAGAGGTTGAAAGAGCGAATGATGCAATTCCAGGTGCTTAATCTCCATAACTCATACATCTCAAACTACAAAAGTTCTCATTGATATCTTTTGTTTTGTATCTTTAAGTTAATCAAGCCTTTCTACCAACTTTTAGGTTCTAAGACAGAATATCGAGGATGAGTATCGAGAGGTCGTCGAGAGAAGAGTATTTACAGGTAAGAGTAGCACCAACAATAACAGATGAAATGGGACTGAAAATGACTTTTAATTATTTGGTTAATAACACTTGTTTCTTTCTTTTCTGTTACAGTAACAGGCATGAAACCAGATGAAGAAGTAAGATAAAATTTCTTAGATCCTACGTTATTTCGTCCAAGTTCCACCATAATATCTGTATCCATGAAAACATCATTAAGTAGTACAATGCTAATGTAAATCAGATGGTGGAGAAACTCATAGAAACGGGTAACAGTGAGCAGATTTTTCAGAAGGCGATCCACGGGCATGGTCGAGGAGATGTAACATACTCCAAATCTTTGCTAGTTTAAAATAGTTATTTTGTACAATTCGCAAGAGAAAAAACATTTTCAGCTTAATATTCCTGCAGATTATGGACACAGTGGCAGAGATACAAGAGAGGCATGACAGCTTCTTAGAACTAGAGAAGAAACTTGTAGATTTGCAGCAAGTACGTAAATGATCATCAACTCACCACAAACTCACTCTTTCTCCAACAATTTTTTAAATAAGGAGTTAGCACGTTTCTTGAACTATTATCACCACAGAATCCCCAAAATTTTCTATATAAGCTAGTTTTTGGTAAATTTAATGATATGATGCTTGCAGATGTTCTTGGACATGTCAGTACTGGTGGATGCTCAGGGAGATTTACTTGATGACATTGAAGCTCAGGTCCGATGAACTCAGAGATTTAGAAAATTTAGCTCATGTAGCTCATTTAGATTTATCCTCTCCTGATCTTGTTGTCAATTTCCATATCTTAGGTAAATAAATCAGTTGATCATGTTGAGAAGGCAAGAGTTGCCATTCAAGAAGCAAGGAAGGTGCAGAAGAACTCAAGAAAATACATGTGTTTTGCCATGATTCTTCTTCTCATTGTTATTATCATCGCTCTTGGTGCCATTATGAAAAAGGCTTCTACCTCAGTGTAAGGAAAATAAAGAATTTAAATTCAATTATCTCTTCCAGACCAAGGACAAGTTTTCTCCTCATGCCAATTACATGAATCTTGTATATTATTTTTAATGCCGAAAAGAATATGCAAATATATAACTTATGAACTATGAGATCCTTAGTTCTGAAATCGCCATCATTCAAAATGTCAATAACAATCAAGGAAAAAAAATATAATGTTCTGTAGATGCAGAAAATAAGAAGCATATGAATCATATTTGCAAATAAGAACAATCAAGGATAGAAAACAAAATCTACAGATGCAGTAAGTATAGAACTTAACATAGGCATCATAACAATTCAGCATAAGCTACCATTTGAAACCAAGATTTTACTTATGAATCAAACACACGACACGTTCCATACCGAAACAATTTAAAATGAGAATCAAGGTATGTAGCAAAGATGAACATTGACATAAGAGCAAAGTTTCATTATTTCCATATTTCCATGAAAAAAGAAAACTTACACACACAAAGAAAGGCAAAGTTTTGGTATTCAAGACAATACAAGATTCTTCACATTTGTAATATACAAACGGAAGGGTAAGTGATATAAGAAAAAAGAGAATTCTAAAATGCATATGCACATCCATTTGTATTCTAAAATTCTAAAAGACAATACAAGATTCTTCACATTAGTATTCTCTCTTTGGCCTTATCTCAATTCCCTGAATGAGAAGCCCACTCTTCCAGTTTCCTCCAATCACTTGCTTCAAACTAATTTCCACCTCGCCATCCTCTCCCTCATCATTGTGGAATTCCCTCAGTTCCAGGTCCATCCACCCATCATCCCTATGTTGAGGAGTTCTAATGTTTGCATCCGCCACACTGAGACGAGCTGCTTCTTGGAATGGGTGGTGAAGACCATGCGACATCACAGTTACTTTGTATACGAGAAAAGCTGCATAAGTCTCTTTTCGCGAGAGCAATCCACTTTCAATCTTTCCTGAAATCTCCAACCAGTGTATGTCTGATAGTTCAGCAATTTCTGAGAACCTATAATAGAATAATAGTTAGTTAAATTATGGTAAAAATATATTAAACAAATACCAGTTTCAAAATACTGAACTGCTTAACTTCAAATCTCAAATCACTTGAGAATCTACAAGCCAAATGTTTGGATACTCCAATCCAAATTGTCAAAATCTGAATTCATATAGTTAAGTCACACTCAATACTATAACCACCTTTGCCCCTTCCTTTCAAAGCAATGTTTGAAAATAAAATGAAACCTTTAATGCACCAATGAGGTTTACGTTATAGTACTTAGAATATTCATATCTAAATGTGATAAATAACTATTCAACAAAACTAAAAGATAAACATATAATTTGCTCATAAAAGGAGAAAACACACTAAAAGAAACATAGGAGGAGAAAAAAAACCAGAGTTGACAAAAAAGAAATATCTGAGAGAGATGACATTAACAAAAAAGAACGAAAAAGAAACATTGATCAGGACCCCCTTAGTTCAAAGAAAGCCAAGACAAGCAACAAAGTATGATACCTGAGTTTTACAGAAATAATTGTGTATATGTAATTTTATACAATTTGGAGAAACAGAGAAAACTAAAGATACATGACAAAGGTAAATGTAAAATTGATTAATTTCTCCAAACTAGTTTTGAACGACTGTATTGTAATAGACATGCCAACATAGAAATTTTTTTACACAATTGAATAAAACTAGGCTAAAGAGGGGATAGAAAACAACATGCAAAAAGTTCAGAAGCTATAGAAATAATGGAAGCATACCTTAAATTAGGATCAACCCATCTCCAGTACATTGAAACATCACCTGACACGATAAAAAGTTCCCTTGCCGACAGCGTGTAGCACTTTGCCCCAATTGATTTCTCTAAAGAAAAGTTCTGAAAAAAAACATTAGTTAGGATTTACAAGACATATAGGACATATAGAGCATATAGAGTTGTGAAACGTGTTGAGCTTCAAGTACCAATAGTTTACACAATCCTAGCGAAGCTGCTTGTCAAAGACATATAGTGCATGATTTGCAAGAACAAGTTCTTACTTATCTTTAGATTATAGATTCCAATATTTACTCAACCTAAAGGGATGGATTAATCAGAGCTAAATTAGTTGAGTTAAAAACACTGTTCTCTTAAAATATCAGATATAAAATCCATTTTTATATTGATCCAAATCTAAAAGTCGTTGCTCGTCCAAGACAAACAGTCAAATGCTCGCAATCGTTTCAAGTCAAAGAATCAGTCTTTTGTTCAAATTCGCTACTGATTACTGAACAACCAATCCCTTGAGTTTTAGAAAGAAAGAAATATTTAGGCCTGAAGAACGCATGAATTGTGAGTCTAAATGATCGTTCAACTTCAGATTGTTGAGCAATCAATGCCAGAAGACTCATCAAAGCCTAAGCGACAGAGGGAATCGATGACACCAGTGAAAGATCAACTTTTACTTCTTTTTCAGATTGAAGAAAAAAACGATTGTTCTTCCGGTTAGATTCAATATCACATCTTTTTTCGTATTGCAGATTAAACATCTCCTTCCCCCTAAGTCCCAACTAGAAATTTGACTCGAGACTTTGAAAAAGAAAATGTCGTTCTCCAAATTATTGTTTCGTCCAAAATCTCCATCTCTGGTGCAGTTCGGATCGAAAAGACCGGGCAATAGAACAAAAAAGAAACATTCTTTATTTACGGTACCAGAAGGAAAAAGAAAAAACACCAGTCATGGAACAAACGCGAAGACGCTAATAGGAATGAACGGAACAGCATCAGTACCATCCTGCCGCCGTCGATGAGGAGCGGCTGGTCGCAGAGGCGAAAGTAGAGCTCCCGCATGGTATCGTACTCGACGTGGTGCACAGCCCGCGTGAGTTTCCCGTCGTAGTCCGGCGGCAGGAACCGCTCCCAAATGGCATCGGAGGCCGCAGCAGAGCGGAAGGTGGTGGACACCGCCGCCGAGCGGCAGGTGTCGCGAGGGCTCGTCAGCGCGAGCACACACGATATGCATTCTTGCGGCAACCCTTCGATATCCATCTCCTTCTCCTCCTCTTCCTTCCTACTTCCTGGGCAATGGTAGATTGAAAGAACACACAGGGTTCGGACAATAGCGCGGAATGAAGGACGTAAACTAAGCAAATTTAGCATGCACATCAAGATGTGATCTTTCTTATTCTACATAAACAAGAACACGTACGGCGATGAAACAACATGTGTTGGCGTCATCAAGATTTTATCTTTCTTTTTCTAGATAAATAAACAACAACACGTGCAGCAGCTACACGAACAATATTGCTGAATATCTAAAAAAAGATATTTGTATTGGTAAATTACTGCAATAATATATGATTTGACAATGCGAATTATTTGTATTCTAAATTATCGAAATAAAAGTCATCGCTATATTTTATTTATTTATTTATTTCAATCTATAAATAATATCTGAGAAGTGGCAATTTCCCTTACATAACATATTGTCACCTATTTGTTTCCTGATGTTATACAAATAAAGAGATACAAATATAATAAATTATGTTATTAATTATTATCAATTTTTTTCATTTAAGATTTTCATTGTTTATAAATATAATTACTTAACCCATTAATTTTATACATTTATTGTTCGTATAAGTTTCAACTGAATTATATAAAGTTGACACTATTAATGAAATGATATTTTAGTAAATTGATCTTTCTCATGGTTATAGTCGTGGAAAAATATGGAGAAACCATTGGAAACATCAGTTTTCAACAGTTATTTCGACGGGAGGCAATCGTCGAAAATATGCTTGTCGCAAAAATTTTTTGATGATTCTGCCAGATCCCTCAGAAGTTCCCGCGGCCAAAACTGTGGGAAATTGTTCTCACAGTTCAAGCCATGAGAAGGTTCCCAAAACTTAGGCCGCAAGAAAGTTCTTCCCACGGTTGGAGTCGTCGAAAGTTCTCACGGTTGCAAACGCGGGAACTCCTCCCACGATTCAAGCTGTGGGAACTTCCCACGACTAGAGTCGTAGGAAACGCTTCTCACGACTGCAGCCGTGGGAAGGTTCCCATAGCTTAGGCCGCGGGAAAAGCGTTCCCACGGCTTGAATCGTGGGAATGTTCCCACAGTGGTCGTGGGAGCATTCCCATGGCGGCAGTCGTGGGAACTAGTTCCCATGGTTGTAGCCGTAGGAAAATGTTCGGACCGACAAGAGTCCAGAACCGGCAGCCGCAGTCAGGTCGGCCGCCGGGCTAGCAATTCGGACCGACGAACTGTCGATGATGAGTGGGAGAAGGAGCTATCATCGAAGGAAGAAAGCCTAAGCCGGAGAGGAAGAAAGCTGCCGCCGGGCTAGCAATTCGGACCGACGAGCTGTCGATGACAAGTGGGAGAAGGAGCTATCGTCGAAGGAAGAAAGCTGCCGCCGGAGCCTACGAGAATTGGAGGGGAAGAAAGCCCCACCACCGGAGAGGAAGAAAGCCGGAGGAGAGTGCTGGATGGAAGCGAGAGGAAGAAAGCCGGACGGAGAGCGTCGGGTTGTGCGTTTATAAAGAAAAATGTCTGTGTGACATGTGAACGATGCTCGACTTCTTTTGCTTTGAAGGACTCTTGCAAGTTGACAGAGTGACATTACAAGACTCACAAATAACGTAAGTTACATTATGAAGTTGACTAACTTACATATGTCTCTTGAGCGCGCGGTGAAATCCATTCGAGTTCTTTCTTTGATGAGTTTTTAAAAAAATTTCATCTTCAGTGGGTGTTTTACCCATCTCCTTTTCCTAAATTTAAAATCAAGTTTAGCACATGCTGCAATTTAAATTTCAACTAATATATAGAAAAATAAGTACCAGCCGTTCATGCCCGGATCCGGTCGCGCATGGTCGGATCGGCCTACCAATGGCTGGATCTACCCGTGAGCGTCGGGATCCAGTCGTTATAGTACGTTGTTGGCCCGCAGCAAGCGCCATCGGACTCACACTACACGAAAATTGAGGAATAGAGACCCAATGCACTTGACGCTATTGTGTCTCTGGAAGCTATAGCATCAGCTTAGCGTAGGGGTGTTCACCGGGTCCCGGCAATCCGACCCAACCATGACCCGACCAAGGGTCGGGTCAGGTTCGGGTTGGAAGATAGACCTATTTTTTTCTTCTTTTTTTTCAAATTTTAAATGATTTTAAGTTTATTTAATAGTTTTATATCATTTAAATTTATTAAAAAATATAAAATAAATTATTTTAAATGAAGAAATGTATATACATATTTAAAATAATATTTTTGATATTAAAACATTTTTTGTATTAAAAATATAATAATAAATACTTTTATATTAAAAAATAAAAGAAAAATTTTAAAAACAAAAGAAAAATAGTGGTCGGGTAACAAGACCACTCGACCCGACCCGGCCCGGGTCAGGTTGGGTCGGGTCATGACCCAAAAAAATGACAAGTCCGACCCGACCCGATCAAACTTTGGTTGGGTCGGGTCAAACCCGTCCCGTGAACACCCCTACCTTAGCATCCAAATGCGATGCTAGTAATCGATTGCTATTGGCGTCACAATAGAATCAACAATGGTAAAGACGCTACTAGCGCCAACTATAGACTCTATATGGATGTTACAAAGATGCGTGATGCCGCACTCGGACCAGTAGACAGACATCACTAAGGAGACGCTAAATTGACGATACATCAGTGGCGCTACTCCGGTGCTCAAGAGACGCTAATATTTTGGGTTAGTTGATGCTATTTCAGCGCTTCTATGAGGCCAACATCATGTTTGTTGCATTACCATTGAGACGCTAACATGACGCTAAGATGACGCTAAGGACGATATATTTAATAGAGCGTCGACTATTTTTGCAGCGCTAGGGTGACGCTATGGAGGTGCAAATTACATATTTTTTGACCTATTAGAGCCATTTTTTTTTCCTTCCCACACTATACAATTATATAATGCATATAAATGTATTGATATTCATCACAGACATAATATGAAAGCATCACAGGCATAATATTTAAGATAAGAATATGAAAAGTAATAAACTAAACTAACAAACTATACGTATATCTAATAATAAGTCTATAAGTGACAAAAGTATAATTTCTATCCATGATTTGTTTTTACAGGTTTTGGAGTTATTGTTATCGTTCTAGATATTCGATCCCGACGTGCTCAGTTCGTGGCCTCGCGGGGATTGATTCTGCGCTGGGATCACTCCCTGAATCACATGCAATAGTAGAGCCACTGCTCCTAGTGCGATATCTGCTCCGATAACTGCTATGATAATTATTGTGATAGCTGTGTTATATCAGGTACATGATCACCTCTTATTATACTCATAATCATTATAATTAAACTCATGAATTTACATAAGAGTTGAGCATATTTAAATGGTTTTTTATCATTATTAGAGGAGAATTTGAATGAGTAAAAGGGAGGACTAACTACTTTTTAAATTTTGAATTGTGAGCAGGGAGGAAACAAAAAGGAGGAGAGGAAGACGGAAGAAAGGGATGGAAGAACAGAGGGGAAGAAAAAGAAGACTGAAGCTGTGAAGACCTACGATGAACTAAAGAAGATTTTTGGTTCCTTGTGATGAGACTTTGTTGATGCTGACTTTTGTATCGAGTTTCTTATACTGCGAAATTGACTCCTCCATTCTATTTTATTGATACATGGCAGTTCTATAATTTATGCCAAATTTCAATTAGATAGAGAGATCAATTATTTTCTTCATCAACTAGTTTCATCCGAGAGGAGGAATTACTTATATTACTTGTTGTGTTTCTAGTGATTATTAATTTATTGTTCACATAAAGATCGAGATATCTGTCATAGTGACTGATGCAAGGTGAGAACCTTTAACAGTTTTGAGAGGTGTGAACTGCATTTCGATCTCTTCGATTAGGATCAAAAGAATGGGTTGTAGAAGATCGAGAGATTGAACTCTTCTTATGATTAAAGATGTGAATCTTATTAATCAGTAGTCCTAATTTAGTGATCAGTAGTCCTAATTAGCAGCTACTCTCTTCTCGGTCCATAGATACATCGATGGGTTGAGAGATAGAGTATTTCATTCACGTCTTAGTGAAATTATAAAATCAGTAAGTCGAACACTGAATTTGCAATAGCATCGATGGGTTCATTACATGAGAATCTCTTCTATCACCTCTTGATCTTTTCTTACTCTTCTTTGTTATTCCTAATCTATGTTTGTTTATTTATCCGATTTATTCTTAATAATTTCGTGACAATTTCTGGGATATAATTAGAACGAGTAATCAATCTAAATCAACGGGGTTACAACACTCGGGATTTCTACTCGACCTGTGCACTTGCAGTTGCATGAACTCTAGAGTAAATTTAAAATATGACTAGAATTACTTTAAGTGTGAGGATCCATAATTCCATAACTACAATAAGTTCACGTCAGTGCAACGGATGAGCTCGAAGGAAATGGGTCGTCCGCATATCCTCCGCTCCTCCTAGGTACCTGAGCGGTTGTGCCGAGGCCACGCAACTATCCTCCTCATGTCGTGCCGGCCACCTCCTCTCAAACAACAGGGTTCTCTATGAAATAAAAAAATTATAAAATCATATAATATATAAATTATATATCAAAAAACACATAAATTAAAAACATGACATCCCTTCTAAGAAACATTACCTAGTGGTTGAGTACTCGAATCATCTCTGTACTTTTCAGCAATTTTCGCCTTATACTCATCCTAAAAAATTTAAATATTGCGCATTTCAAAAATAGTGCACTGACGTCAATAACTAAATGAACATGTGATAAGACTTACCAGAAGCCAACGAGTAGTGGGCGTGTCCAAATCATTTGTCTTTTGGCTCTTATGCGTGGCCTTGTAGATCACGCGAAAGTCCACAGGTCCGCCTACGTGAAAGTCCACGGGTCCGTCTTCTTTCTCCTCCTACGATAAAGTGTCAAATTTTATAAAATAAGTATAAATCAAAAGTTTGATAAATTGAATTTGTATGTAAATTACCATGCGTCGTCGATGCTTATCAAATCGCATCGACCCCCCTGTGTGGATGTGGGCCTCGGGCTTCAAAAGTCTATTAACTCTTACCTTTTCTGACTTTCTTTGTTATCGTTCATCCGTCCTTTATGAACATCAAATACTTAGACTTTCAAAGACTTTCAAAAATAATTTAAAAGTAAACATACTTACCACTTCCTACATAAGGACTCCTAAACCGAGCGCCTAATATGCTTTAGACATCTCTGTATGCCCTGCTCCAAAGTGAGGCCGGCAGACGTGACGACCTTGCAAAACTTGTACAGCCGATTTCGAAGGCGTTTCGCAGTGACCTCCTCAAAAGCGATCCGGATCATCCCTAAACTAAGATCCGGATGAAATTGATTTGCCTCCTACAAAATATATTAAAACTTAGTAATTTTAAAATAATATAAAATAAATTATGTAACCCAAATAGAAGATCGTACCGTAAAGGCTCGAAAGATGTCATCCCGCATTTGAATTGAGACATCTTTCCAGGATCATATCCCTTTCGGCAAGTGGGAAAGAACGAGAGCACTGACATCTCGCACGGTACTAGTGGGTATGAAAGTGGTCCTGCCAATTATAAAGAAGAATTAATTTTTAATGATAACCAAAACTATAAAAAAAATTCTACAACTTATTTAACTTACGATCGAGCAATATTATTCACAGTGACCACCTCATTATCGTGTAATCTCTCTTCGTTTGTCGAAGAGGAATCATCATCTGGTATAACTGGGGTAGGCTGAGAAGATTCGACATTATCTATGGGCCCTAATACAAAATAAATCATTAGTATCATACCAAATTAAAGTAATGATAATTGATATATTTACAGTAATGTTCTCACCTCGAGCGATGTCTACCGCTACATGATCCGTGGCAGTCCGCTCGTCAGAGTATGACGAACTAGGTGCTTGTGCTATCGGCAGCGTAGCAACTGACATTATTAAAAAAATGATTAATGTAATTAATTAAGAAATATAATGTCAATAATAATAAATATATCACTTGGGGTAAGATGTCGCTCGCCAACGTTAGAATGTGGTGAAGCATACGGTAATCTCGATGGTGGTGATAGCGTAGCAACTGTCATAATAAGAAAATATATAAAATTTGCCTCCTATTTAAAATTATGAAATATATAGAAGTCAACCGAGTGTGACATGTCGATCGTCGTCGTGCGATCGAGACATCCTGACTGTGTGCACCATCGACGGTGGAGCAACTGTTACAAAAGCAAAATATTTTGAAATTTGTATCTCCTACTATGTATCGCTTACTATATGACACGTACCTAGAGTGATACATGGAGCCGACCCACCAATAGATCGTCTACTATGTGACGATTCGGCTACATGCCCCGTCGGCGGTGAAGCAATTGACATTATTAGAAAAATGAATTTAACTATTATAATCAATTATAAATAAGCAACTGACAATAAATATAATATCTGGTGGTTGTGATGACTGACTCGAGTGAACGCCTAGAAGAGCGAGATGACCCAAATGCCCGAATGTGGATGTACATCCTTAATAAAATTTATGAGAACATAATAAAAAAGAGGTACTAGAATTATGAAAAAAAATCTATCAGTATTTGATTTCTAATAACTCGTAATCATGGAATAAATTTGTTCTGCTCATGCATTTACCCTAACTTAACATGATATTAGATTAAAAAATAGCAAGTTAACTAGTCCTTAGATTAGTTTCAAGTAATTAACTAGTAATTAAGTTAACATGCATTAAATTAACTTAACTAGTTATTAAGTTAACATGCACTACTAATTAACTAATAACTAACTTAACATGCACTAGTATTTAACTTAACATGCACTAGTTTCAAATAATTAAGTAGTAGTTAACTTAACATTCACTAGTAATTAACTTAACATGGAAGGTGATGGGCTCGTACCTTCTTAACCGGAGAAGGATGGAGGCGGGCGACGGAGGAGGGTAAGCGATGGAGGAAGGCGGCGGGCGACGGCCGGCACCGGATGGAGGAACACAGTCGGCGGGCGGAGGAGGCGGATGGCGGTGGAGGAGGCGGATAGGCGGCGGAGGAGGCGGAGGCGAATGGTGGCGGAGGAGGCCTAGGGCGGCGTATGGCGAGGCGTAGGGTGGGCCACGGAGGTGCACAGACGGCGGGCGGAGGAGGGCGTCGACCATCGGGCGTCAGAGCGGAGGGCGTCGACCATCGGGCGTCGGAGCGGAGGGTGTCGACCGTCGGGCATCGTTAGAGTGGAGAGCATCGACGGACCGACAGGCATCGTCGGACCATTAGAGCGGAGGGCATCGTCGGACCGTCAGAGTGGAGTGCGTCGACCATCGGGCATCATCGGACTGTCGGGCGTCGTCGGTGGCGGTGAAAATCGGCGAGCAGTAATAGTAAAAAGTGAAAACATAGAAGAGGGGTTAGGGATTTAATTTAAGTATTTAGACCTCAATTAGACACGACGCTACATAGGCACCATCGTCGAGACGCTATTTCGAGGCTGTAGGGATGTTATATCAGATTTTCCTCCTAATTTAACATTATATATGCGAGATTGAGTGATAATAATATGTATATGTGCATGAGTTATATATGTCTATTTATATGCCAATATGTGCCCGATTAAGTGAAATAAAAAGTCGACTAGTGCGGCGCTATAGAGAGGCTAATGGGGCACTAAGAATCGTAGCGACACCATAGTATCACAGTAGCGTCTCCACTAACTTAGCATCTCGCTATGGAGACGCTAAGGCGATGCTAAGTGGTTTTCTATATTCTAATTTTCTATTATATGTATGTAATTTTCTTTGTCAATATAGCATCTCATCGCATTGTGCCCCATTCCAGTTGTTTTGTTTCCTTCCCAAAATCTAAAAATTATGGAATGCATATATAATTATTCATGTATGTGTATAAAATTATAAGTCTATATGTATATGTTTATATAACAAAATTGTGTGTGTGTATATATATATATATCTAATATATGCGTATGTATATGTCTACGTGTGAAAGATTAAGTCACAATAATGTGTTTGTCTATATGTATTATAAGTATATACGTGTATCTATATGTCTATATATGTGCAAGACATATATATATAACGTGTATATGTATACGTATTTCAAGTATATATATGTATGTATATGTTTATATATGCGAGATTAAGCGATAATAATATGTGTATGTATATAACGTGTATATGTATACATATTTCAAGTATATATATGTATGTATATGTTTATATATGCGAGATTAAGCGATAATAATATGTATATGTGTACTTATTATATATAAGTATAAGTATATATGTGTATTTATATGTCTATATTACCCGATTAAGTGAGTATGATAAAAAATCGGCTACTGCGATGCAATACAGACGCGATTGAGTCACTAAAATATATTAGCGACACAATAACGTCGTCGTAGTGTGTCATTCGTTTTAGCATCTCAGTAAGGAGACGCCAGAGAGACACCAAAAATGTCTCACTAGCGTCGACCAAGATTGCAGCTATAGTATGGTGCCAGGTAGATGCTATTGAGCTTCCACGGAGATGCTAAAATGGGATAATTTTTAACAAATCATGTCTCTTAATTCAACCATCATAATTTCATGATTAATAATATAAAAATAATATATGTATAATTAAGATATGATATATATTGTATGGATAAATAACATATATAATATAGGTAACAAATTATATATTTAGGAACACTCCTATGATGTAGACATAGATAAGTATTCATGTAGAAATACAAGGTACATATACAATATTTAATTTAAAGTATAGTATAGATAATATATAGGGTTGCATCAAAATAGATAACATATAACGATATAAATATAGATAGCCTATCTATAGTTATATATTTCTTAATTAACATATATAGTTATGAGATGCCAAGTAAGTGTTAAAATAGTCCTTGTTCATATTGGCGTCTACATAGCGTTGTGTTAGAAGTGACGCTAGGTTGCGTCTCCATAGCATCTCAGAAAATGCGACGCTATGTTCGCGTCGAACGCTATTGACCCGAGAACAGCGCTAGGTTCTCCCGCACACTTTTGCTTCATGGTGCACAATAGTTGCGGCTACTTAGCATCGCTATGGCGCCTTCGTTAGCGCCTATTTCTAGAAACGCTAATAAAACTCTAATGAGACGCTATTGAGAGGCAAGTAGCATCGCTTGGTTGGGACTCAACTGGAACACCATAACGGCGCTAGTGACGTCGATTTAGCGTCACCATGTTTCGAGACGCTATTTGGTGTCGCTAATCACTAGTTTTCTTCTAGTGTCACTGCGGCCGTCGCCAGTCGTAGCTCGACCGTTCGATAATGTAGTGGTCGGCGACAAGCACTGCGAGGCGGTCCGGCTTTGCAACGACCGACGACAGCCGCAGCGAGGTCGTCCGTCTTAGCAGCGATCGACGACGGCCGCAGCGAGGCCATCAGGCCACGCAACGGCGGCTTCGACCGCGGAAGGCCAGTGAGGCCGCGTAGCAACCGGCGAGAGCCCCACGGCTCCGTCGGACGTCAAGGGTTCAGAGGGGGAGGACGGGAGCAGAAGACGGCAAGGCGTGGACTCATCGAAACATTCGAGTGGATTCGTCGGAGTAGGATCACCGGACTGGACGCCATTTGAAGGGGACTACCGGACATCTTTTGCGGTGGCACCGGAGGTGGCGTGAGTGGCAGCAGCTGGTCGGAGCATGAGCGATGAGGGCGGGAGGTCGCCGGAGTTGTCGACTGACCGGGGTAGAGGGGAAGAAGGCCAAAAGTAGAGGGGTCGGGTTATTTATAACCTGACCTCCGACGGATCCTCCGGCGGTTAAAGTCGTCGATAACATTTAAAATATATTTCCTCAACGGTACCTTATTCATAATATTTTATTATTTTTTTGTCATCCGACGGCTTCAGTCTTAGGAAAAATTCCTCACGACTATAACCGTAGGAAGTTCCTACGGCTGAAGCAGATGCGTTTGTTTCTCTATAGCAAATATGAAAAATTTGCAAGAACAAGTAAGTACAGAAAAAAAAAACTACCATAGAAAGCAAAGTACCATTTGAAAAAGATCTACCACAAAAAAAAACAAAAAAAAAATCTACCATATGAAAAAAAGTTTGTTACAATCAAGGATAGAAAACAAAATCTACAGACGTAACTTAACATAGGCATCATAACAATTCAGCATAAGCTAACATTTGAAACCAAGATTTTACTTATGAATCAAACACGCATTGCATCCCAAAACAATTTAAAATGAGAATCAAGGTATGTAGCAAAGATGAACATTGACATAAGAGCAAAGTTTCGTTATTCCCAAATTTCCATGGAAAAGAAAACTTCCTCACACAAAGAAAGGCAAAGTTTTGATATTCAAGACAATACAAGATTCTTCACATTTGTAAATGATATAAGAAAAAAGAGAATTCTAAAATGCATATGCACATCCATTTGTATTCTAAAAGACAATACAAGATTCTTCACATTAGTATTTTCTCTTTGGCCTTATCTCAATTCCCTGAAAGCCCCCTCTTCCAATTTCCTCCAATCACTTCCTTGAGACTAATTTCCACCTCGCCATCCTCTCCCTCGTCATTATGGAATTCCCCCAGTTCCAGGTCCATCCACCCATCACCCCTCTGTTGAGGAGTTCTAATGTTTAAATCCGCCACCCTGAGACATCGACAAGTGACCTGACCATACCTTGAGGGGTAACCTAATTGTACCATGTTTCTAGACGAGTGACCTCCAACCTTCACAACTGCTTTATGAAATGGGTGGTAAGAACCATACGATTCGTCAGTTACTTTGTATACGAGAAAAGCTGCATAAGTCTCTTTTTGTGAGAGCAATCCACTTTCAATCTTTCCCGAAATCTTCAACCGGCGTATGCTTAATGGTTCAGCAATTTCTGAGAACCTATAAAAGAATAATAGTTAGTTAAATTATGGTAAAAATATATTAAATAAATACTAGTTTCAAATACTGAACTGCTTAACTTCAAATCTCAAATCACTTGAGAATCTACAAGCCAAATGTTTGGGTACTCCAATCCAAATTGTCGAAATCTGAGTGCATATAGTTAAATCAAACTCAATATTATAAACACCTTTTGCCCCTTCCTTCCAAAACAATGTTTGAAAATAAAATGAAACCTTTAATGCACCAATGAAGTTTACGTTATGGTACTTAGAATATTCATATCTAAATGTGATAAATAATGATTCCACAAAACTAAAAGATAAACAAATAATCTGCTCGTAGAAAATACTCTCAGTACATTCATATCGACATAAAAGGAGAAAAACCCTCTAAAAGAACATAAGAGGAGAAAAAAAAAATCAGAGTTGACAAAAAAGAAATCTCTGAGAGAGAGATGTCATTAAAAAAAAGAAAGAAACCTTTATCAGGACCCTTAGTTCAAACAAAGGCAAGACAAGCAACAAAGTATGATACCTAAGTTTTACAGAATTAATTGTGCACATGTAATTTTATACAATTTACGCTACAATAAAACTAGGCTAATGAGGGGATAGAAGACAACATGCAAAAAGTTCACAAGCTATAGAAATAATGGAAGCATACCTTAAATTAGGTAGATCAACCCATCTCCAGCACATTGGAATATCACCCGACATGATAAACAGTTACCTTGCCGATAGCATGTAGCACTTTACCCCAGCTGATTTCTCTAAAGAAAAGCTCTGAAAAAAAACATTAGTTAGGATTTGCAAGACATATAGAGCATATAGAGCAGTGAAATTTAACTAATTATACAAAATTTAACTTTTGGTGTTGGAACAAAATTGTGGGGTAGTTATACAACCATGTGATGTTTAACAAGTGTTTTGATAGATAGGTAAACACAAACCTAGGAGCATTGATCTTGATATTTTTAGCAGAACTAAATAGTCTCAGTCACTTTATAATCACTTCCTCTAGACTTCAAAATGTTTCTAACTGGCCTACAAGTTTCTGTTAGATTCAAGTTTCTATTTTGGTGACAACAAAGAGCTTTGTTTTGTATTGTCAACCATGAAACATTTTCTATATGTTAAAGCAAAGGCTTCCTTGAAACTCCTTTAGTATATGTTACAGCAGATGCGTCTGTTTCTCTATAACAAATATGAAAAATTTGCAAGAACAAGTATAGAAAAAAAAATCTACCACAAAAAAACAAAAAACAAAAAAAAAAACAAAAAAAAATCTGTCATATGAAAAAAAGTCTGTTACAATTAAGGATAGAAAACAAAATCTACAGATGCAGTAAGTACAGAACTTAACATGGGCATCATAACAAGTCAGCATAAGCTATCATTTGAAACCAAGATTTTACTTATGAATCAAACACATGTTCCATAATTTATGTGTAAGAATAAAATGAGAAACAAGGCATGTAGCAAAGATGAACATTGACATAAGCGCAAAGGTTCATTATTCCCATATTTCAATGCAAAAAAAAAAAACTTCCAGACAGAAAAACATGAAGTTTTGGTATTCAAGTCAATACAAGATTCTTCACTAGCTTCTTTCTTTGGTCTTATCTCAATTTCCTCAATGAGAAGCCCTCTTTTCTAATTTCTTCCATTGAATTCCTTCAGACTAATTTCCACTTTGCCATCCTCTCGCTCATCATTGTGGAATTCCCCTAGTTCAATCTCCATCCACCTATCACCCATCCCTCTGTTGAGGAGTTCTAATGTTTGCATCCACCTTCATGCAATGTCGATAATGAGAGTAGTAGTTGTGCAACCGTATCATGTTTCTAGAGGATTGATCTCCAATTTTCACAGTACACTATTGATTGTTGGCCCCCATTTGTTACAGGCTATTTTACGGTGATTATTAACCTATGAATTGCAGGGTATGAAATTTAATGGACTTGTGTATTTATGCAGGATATTCCTAATTCCTTGGCCACTATCTAACAATATTTGCACATTATGCAGGATGAATTTGCTAAGGAAGGTTCTAGTTCTTTTTTATAAAAGGCTCAAGGTTTATAATATTGGTTTCAATATTTCAAAGTGCAAATCAAGGTGAAGTGTCAGGAAGTAGTCCCATGCATGTTAATCGTGAAGGGAATCAGCAGCCTTTCTTTCAGGGTGGGCTGCCCAGTCTAGCATCATTAGTAGAATTGTTGTTGGTAGCATGGTGCTACCAACATCTCGGCTGCCCATGATGAAATCCACGGCTTACATGACTCAAATGATTTCAGCCGTCCGATTCATGATCGACGGCCGAGATTAAGATCTCTTTTTAATTTTTTTCCTAATAACCCTATCCAAACGACGACATTTCCCCCACTCTTTCTTGTCCACAACTTCGCCACCCTCGGAGCTCTTTCGACCTCCGCTCTCGCCGTCCGATCTCTCGCCATCCGTTCTCTCGCAGTCCGCACACTCACCTTCTGCTGTCTCGCTGAGCCGACGCGCAATCCGGCCACCCATGCCGATCCGACTTTCGCTGTTTCGATAGATCTGCGTAGATCCGCGACAGATGTACTCAGATCTGCGCAGATCCGTGATGCCATCGATAGATCCGTGATGCCATCGATAGATCCGTGATGCCATCGATAGATCCGTAGATCCGCTTCAACCTCGCTCCTCACCACCACAGTTGGTAGCATGGTGCTACCAACATCTCGGCCGCCCATCATGGAATCCACGGTTTACACGCTTTGATCTATCTCGGTCATCCGATTCTCGATCGACGGTCGAGATTATGTCCTATTTTTTCTATTGGACTGCACTCTCCTCTCTCTCTCTTCTTCATCCAATGGCCGTGCGCTCGTGCGATCCTCCCCGCTGCCTTGCGCTCGTGTGATCCTCCCCGCTGCCGTGTGATCCTCCCCTCAGCCGCCGATCTCCAGCCAAATCTACGTGTTTTTCCCATCGTCGGTCGACCTCTCGCCGCGGCTGCCGCTCTCTCGCCCGCATCTGATGCATTTCTGGCGCTCTCCTCCCTCTCCTCTTCGTTCACGACAGCGCCTTCTCCCCCTGCCAACGTGCGCTCGATTGACCCTTCGCTAGCCGAGATCGATTATTGTTGGTAGATCTCTCACTGTCCCCTAATTTGTTGCCAAGGTCCCTCGCCGCCGTCGCCAGATCTGTTGCCGAGATCCCTCGCCGCCACCGTATTCCATGATCCCTCGACGTCGATGATCGCCCTCTCGCCCAGCTCGACCGCCGCCGCTGCCCCTCTCTCGCCCAAGTGGACCACCGCCGCCGAGATCGACCGCAGCACTCTCGCCTTCCGCCATCTCGCGAGAACGGCCACAGCCGCCACGCGATCCGGCCACCCACGTGTGAGAGAGTGCTCGGATATGCGGTCATCTTTGTCCCCCGATGAGATCTATGCATTCTCCGGCCAGAGCCGCGCGATCTCCCCGCCACCGCCATTCTCTCACCCTTCGCCGTTTCCTCGCCTCTCTCCGTCGCCATTCGTGCTCTCGCCCCCACCGCCACCACCGTCGTTCCCTCTCGTCCCGCCGCCATCATTCTCTCTGCCCGTCGCCGTTCCCTTGCCTCCCTTCACCGTCGCTCTCTCGCCCCCGTCGCCGCCATTCCCTCGCCCCTGCCGTTGTCGTTCTCTCGTTCTCTCCTCCCTCGTCGTTCCCTCGCCTCCCTCTATCATTCTCTCATTCAGTCATCGTTCCCTCGCCTACCGCGTCGACCGCTGTTCTCCAAAAGTTGTAATTTGATTAAAATTTTATTAATATTGATTAGTTGATCTTGTATTAGCTGATTAAAATTTCATTGAAATCAGCATCCTCAAATTGTACAAAACTCAAACTCGAATGCACACAAATTTCACATCAAAATTGTTGCGGAATATCCTCGATATCAACTTACTGTTGATACCGCCGTCTGAGAGAAATTAAAGAACATATAGTAGAAAAGAAACAAGAAATCACACAGAGAAAGACACACAGATTTTACGTGGTTCGAAGATTGTCTCCTACGTCCACGGTCGTCACATAGTTTCACTTTATTCAGATATCAATTGATCACCAATCAAACATTACCCAGATTCCCCACAATATATGATGCATAATCACTACCAGATATGTGCCTTGGATAACAATCCACGATAATTCTTCATAACTCCATATCTAACAAATAAGGTAGTTATGATAACCGCTCAATTTTCTCAGATTATGATTATAAGGAAGTTACAATCTCTCATATTCTTCCTACCATATATAACAACAAATTAATTATGTCCAAAATCAGACTCCACCTAATTAACTCCGATAATCTCCCATTTGAAGACTGATTCTCTTGAGATTGAGCTGCACTTGCCTGTGCTCGAACTCTGGACAAACTGAGGTTGCGCAGAACCTCAATTTTTCATGACCACCATCGTGGTCAACATGTCAGCTGGATTCTCTGAACCTCGAATCTTCTCAAGCACCAATGTCTTCTCTTTCCGAAGATCTCTGATAAAATGGTACTTCAGTCTAATGTGCTTCATCTTGGCATGATACACTGGATTCTTTGCTAAATGAATTGCACTCTGACTATCACTATATAGACTCGAACTCGGTTGCACCTTGCCCAGCTCTTCAAGGAACTCCTTCAGCCAAATTATCTCCTTACATGCCTTTGTCATGGCAATGTACTCCAATTCAGTAGTAGATAGAGCAACAACCTTCTGCAATTAAGACATCCAATTTATCATCGTACCACCTAAAGTGTACACATATCTGGTGGTGCTTCTGACAATATTAATGTCACCACCTAAATCTGCATCAACATAACCCTTCAGATCCAAATTACTTTTTTCGAAACATAAGCACATACCTTTGGTTCTTTTCAAATACCGAAGGATCCACTTCACTGCTTGCCAGTGCTGCTTTCTTGGATCTGACATCTATCTGCTCATAACTCTCACTACATGAGCAATATCTGGTCTGGTGCTAACCATAGCATACATAAGACTGCCTGCTGTTGATGCATATGGAACCTTCCACATGTGTGCACGTTTCATATCTATCTTGGGCGATTGCTCCTTCGAAAGCTTGAAGTGACTCGCCAAGGGTGTCTGTACTGACTTGGCATCTTGTATGGAAAACCTCTCTAACACCTTTTCAACATAGGCTTCTTGTGTCAACTTCAGTGTACCTACTTTTTTGTTCCGAACAATTTCCATCCCAAGAATCTTCTTCGCGGCTCCCAAATCCTTTATCTCAAACACACTTGATAATTGTTTCTTGAGCCTTTTAATTTCCATCATATCAGAACCTGTGATGAGCATATCATCCACATACAATAGCAATATGATGTAACAATTATCAAAATATTTGATATAACAACAATGCTCAGAAAAACACTTAGCATATTCCATGCTAGTCCTGAAGTTATCGAACTTCATATACCACTGTCGAGGGGCCTGCTTCAAACCATACAAGCTTTTAGTCATCTTGCATACCAGGTTCTCTTTACCAGGAACCTGAAATCCTTCTGGTTGCTTCATATAAATATCTTCCTCCAAATCACCATGGAGGAATGCTGTTTCTACATCTAATTGCTCAAGATGTAAGTCCTCAGCTACAACTATACTCAACACCAATTTAATAGTAGTTAATTTTACAACTGGTGCAAATATATCAGTATAGTCAATACATTCCTTCTGCTCGAAGCCTTTCACAACCAGCCTTGCTTTATACCTTTTGCCACCATCTGCCTCCTCTTTAATCTTGTACAACCACTTGTTGTGCAATGCCTTCTTCCCTTTAGGCAATTCCACCAGCACCCAAGTATTATTCTTGTACAATGAGTTCATCTCGTCCTGCATTGTTAACTCCCACTTGAAAGAATCATCAACCTCCAAGGCTTCCCTAAAACAATCCGGCTCATCAACATCAATTAGCAATATAAAATCTAAAGAAGGAGAATACCTCACAGGTGGTCTTATTTCCCAAGTAGATCTCCTAATGGGGGTGGAGTACTCGGCCCAACCTGTATTACCTCAAGCTCTCGTTGAACAATTTTCTGTAACCAACCACATCTTCATCTGAAATACCCCTGCATTTCTATATTATGCAACACACTTGTCTTTATACATGGTCTTTTCATGGAACACCACATTTATTTCCTGGATAATTTTTTTATTTTTATTATCCCAAAAACGATATCCAAACTCATCAGAACCATAACCAATAAAGAAACACCTCTGAGACTTAGCATCTAATTTGTCTATACATGCAGAATCAATATGCACATATGATAGGCAATCGAAAATTCTCAGACGAGAAAGATCTACCTCCTTACCACTCCAGATCTCCTTTGGTAGTTTGTTCTCCAATGGTACAGATGGCCTACGGTTGATCAGGTATGCCGTTGTGCTCACTGCATTTGCTCAAAATGACTTCGATAGACCTGCATTGATCCTCATGCTCCTGGCGTGCTCATTCAGCATCCTATTCATCCGTTCAGCAATCCCGTTCTGCTATGACATCCTCGGAACTATCATCTCCATTCTGATGTCATGTTCCCCGCAGAACTCCTTGAACTCATGGTTCACATACTCATAGCCATTGTCAGACCGTAAACACCTGATCTTGACGTCAGTTTCATTCTCTACCTGCGCCTTCCATTTCTTGAAAGTAGAGAACACATCAGATCTATTTTTCAGAAAATAAACAATACCTTTCCGGAATAATCGTTGATAAATGTCACATAATACAGTGACCCGCCAAGGGATGGAACTCGAGATGGCCCCCACACATCCGTGTGCATAAGCTCCAACTTGCTACTCTTCGGCATCCTTGGCACTTTGCTGAAGGTGACTTTCCTCTGCTTTCTCAACACACAGCCTTCACAAAGTCCACCATTGACTGACTTCAGATCTGGTAGTCGTGTGCAGAACCTTCATCCCCTTTTCACTCATATGTCCAAGTCTACAATGTCAGACTTTAGACATACCATCCGAATCAGCTGCTGCAATAATCTTCGTATTCGACGACCTGTACAAAATACCCAGCTTGCTGCCCCGTGCGATCACCATAGCTCCTTTGGTGACCTTCCAGGTATTACGCACAAATACCGTAGTGTAACCCTCTGAGTCAAGTTGTCCAACCAAGATCAGATTTCTCTTCAATCCCGATATATGTCGAACATATTTCAGCTTCCAAGTTGTCCCATTATCGGTGACAATCTTCACGTTCCCTTTTCCCACAACATCCAAACATTTATCATCGGCTAGATAAACCTTGCCAAAGTTACCGGTAGTGTAATATTTCATACTCTCTCTTTGTGATGTGGAATGGTATGAAGCTCCAGAATCCAAAATCTAGGATTCTATCGGACTGTCAACACTCAGAACTAATGCATCTGAGACTTCTTCTGTAGTAGTATTTGCCGACTTCTCATTGGTTTTCTTCTTAGGTGCTCTGCAATTCTTCTTCATGTGACTTTTCTTCCCGCAATTCCAGCATGCGAATTCACCAGATCTCGACTAACTTCGTCGCCTTGCATTTGATCTTCCTTGGTTTTGTCCTCGCTGTTGAGTTCTTCTCCTTCTCTCTGCACTTAACGACGAGCTTGAGGCTTCTCCTGATTCTTTCCTACGAACGTCTTCACTTAGAATCAGATCTCGAATATTATCGAGCTTCAACTTCATTGAACCGGAAGAACTGCTAACCGCCGTCACAATTGCACCCCAACTTTCTATCAAAGAAGATAACAAGATCAAAGTCCTCACTTCATCATCAAAAGTGATACTCATCGAATTTAACTATGTGATGATAATGTTAAATTTGTTGATGTGATCCACGACCGAAGCTCCCTCAGACATCTTCAGGTTGAATAACCTTCTCATCAAATACACCTTATTTGATGCATATGGCTTCTCGTACATGTTTGATAATGCCTTCATCAAACTCGTCATGATCTTCTCGTTCACAATGTTAAAGGATATGTTACGCGCCAACGTCAGCCTGATAACATCAAGTGCCTGTCAGTCGAGGAGCGCCCAGTCCGCGTCGCTCATCGCCTCTGACTTTTTTCCAAAGAGATGCTCGTGCAATTTCTTTTGATACAGATAATCTTCGATCTGCATCTTCTAGAAGTCAAAGTCTCTACCATCGAACTTCACCTTTCCGTCGTCTGTCGCCATCGCTCCCACTGCTCCATGAACTACTTCACCGAAGAGCTCTGATACCAGTTATTGCGGAATATCCTCGATATTGATACCAATGTCTGGGAGAAATTAAAGAACAGATAGTGGAAGAGAAATAAGAAATCGCACATAGAGAAAGACACAAATTTTACGTGGTTCCGAGATTATCTCCTACGTCCACGGCCGTCACAGAATTTCACTCTATTCAGATGTCAATTGATCACCAATCAAACATTACTAAAGTCCCCCACAATATATGGTGCATAACCGCTACCAGATATGTGCCTTGGGTAACAATCTAGGATAACTATATATCTTATCCTGATTCTCTATAACTCCATATCTAACAAATAAGGTAGTATGATAATCACTTAATCTTATTAGATTATGATTGAAGTTACAATCTCTCAGATTTTTTCTACCATATCTAACAATAAATTAGTTAGGACCAAAATCAGGCTCCACCTAACTAACTCCAACAAAAAGTAATCACAAAAAGAAGTACGTTGAGTTATGAGCTCCAGAATATGTTGATACCAAATCTAAAGAAGCTTAACTAATCTACAATATGGATTAAAACAAAAAATTTACAGGATGAAAAATTGAGATTAACAAAAAATTAGCTCGACGACGGAAGTGGTCGAGCTGACGGCGACGATGGGCGATCTCCTCGCATCGTTGGTCGAGATTGGCGGTGACGGGTCATGAGCTCGGCGTTCCTCGGAATGACGTCGACGGCGGCGAGTGGCGACAGATGACTGAGGCTTCGAGGACGAGATCGATCGTCGAGGGCGAGATTGGTCGTCGGGGCAAATCGCGAAGGGGGCGGAACCAATCACCGGGCGAGGTCGAGGGTCGAGGGCGGCGGGGCTGGCGAGAGCAACGGTGGTGGACGAGTCAGGCAGTGGGAGAGGCTAGCAACGGCGGGCGAGGTCGATGGTCACGGTGATGGATTACGAGACGGCAACGGTGGCGAGGGGTCGCAAGGAGCGAGGTCGAAGCGGATCTACGGATTTGCCGGCGGCGTCGCGGATCTGTGCAGATCTGTCGGCGGATCCGAGCAGATCGATCGCGAATCTACGCATATTTGTTGAAAGCGACGGAGGTCAGATCGGCGTGGGTAGTCGGATCGCGCATCGACTCGGCGAGACGGTGGAAGGCAAGTGTGCGGACGGCGAGAGAGCCCCGAGGGCGGCGGAGTCGTGGACGAAAAAGAGTGGGAAAAATGTCGTCCTTCGGGTAGGGTTATTAGGAAAAAAAAATTTAAAAAGAGGTCTTAATCTCGGCCCTCGATCATGAATCGAATTGTCTAAGCGGTGGATTTCATCATGGCCGGCCGAGATGTTGGTAGCACGTGAGGCGTGATTGCCCCCTTTTTCTCCCCAAACGTACCCTAATCCCTTTTCGTCCGCGATCCGCCGCCGCCGAGCGTCTGCCAGGGCGCTGTTCGCCGCCGCCGATTGTCCTGCTCGTCGCCTGGAACCTGGTATACTCTCCCTTCCTCCCTCCCTCCCTCTCTCTGTATTTGGCTGGCCATCTCTCCTTCGTTCGCTGCCTAAGGATGCCCCTGCTCGTGTGCAGCCACCGCCGACGTCCTTCGCTTGCTGACCTCCTGCAGCCGTCTGCTTCTGCCTGTACACGCTTCCTCCCTCTTTCTCGTCATGTTTATGGCTGCGGCCGCCCTTCGTCTTTCTCGATTTGTTTACAAACAGATGAACAAAGGAACCTCCCTTGGTCCCTCCCTCTTTCTTTGTATGTGTGAACACGTTTCTCCCTCTTTCTCTATTTGTTTGCGAACAGAGGAACAAAGGAACCTCCTTCGGTCCCTCCTTTGAATGTGCGAATTGCCGAACCTCCCTCACTCACTTTCTCTATTTGTTTGCGAACAGAGGAAGTGAGGAACCTCCCTCGGTCCTCCCACTTTCTTTTTATGTGCGAACAACTGAACCTCCCTTGATGAACCGAGGAGGTGACTGGTGAGGGGTTCAGAATGTTAGATTAAGTTATTCTGTTTGTGGCTGCCTCCATCTGATTGTCACTTACCGAGGGGGTGAGGGGGTCTATGCGAATTAATATATAGTGTCGTGTTACGTGTATACGATTTCGTGATTTCCCGGACCGTGTCCCATCCGTTTTACGTGTTTCACAACATTGATTGTGGTGTCTAATATTAAAAAAACGTTTTGTACATACTATAAGATAGATTGTGGTGTCTCGTTTTGGTTTTGTTTCAGCTTCAGTTTCTTTTGATGTATTTGGATGGTACTCTTTTGATTGGAAATCTGTTTTCGTGTCTGGTGTGTAACAGGGACTGGTTGATTTGGCAGTTGATATCTTATGGCGACAAAAGGCGGTGCGTGTTCTCTAATCTCATTCTGTTGTCAAGTTACCAGAAAGGATTGTGGCTTGTTTTTTTTTTCTCGTGTTGATTGATTCTGGTTTTCTTCTTGGCAGGGAAAAAGAAGGAAGTGAAGAAAGAAACTGGGCTCAGCCTGACTCACAAGAAAGATGAAGATTTTGGAAGATGGTACTCTGAGGTGTGTGCACGCCTGTGTTTCTTGCAACAGTGATCGCTTCCTATGTTATGCTTCCTCAGTTTACTCATGTGGCTGATTGACTGAAGTTACATTTGTTCTTTTACGCCCTTTAGGTTGTGGTTGTTGGTGAAATGATCGAGTACTATGACATATCTGGCTGCTACATCTTGAGGCCATGGTCAATGTCCATTTGGGAAACCTTGCAAGTAAGTCCTTGTCAGTTTCATGCAATAACATCATGACTTAGGTAAATTAATTTGCTGTATCATGAATTAGCAATGCTTTTTTCTCTATTTCTTCCTAGTTCATTTTGTTAAGTGGTTATATATTTTAACTTTAAATTGGGATTACCATGTGACAATCCCGGGTGTGATGATAATTTGATTTAAGGTGTTGCAATAAGTTTTTACTTATTCCAGGAGTTGGGGAGACATTCTCCTGATTACTTACATTTTATCATAATATATGCAGGCATTCTTCGATGCGGAGATAAAAAAGATGAATATCAAGAATTCTTATTTTCCTCTTTTTGTAACTGAGAGTGTTCTTCAAAAGGAGAAGGATCATATAGAAGGTTTTGCGCCTGAGGTAAGATTTTGATTGCAACTAAAAACTAATAATTGTTAATAGTCTGTTAGTTATCTACCCTAAAAAAATAGTGTATTAGTTGTCAGTCGAATATACAGATTTCATTTCACATATCATTGTTCTTATCCCATTAAGTAACAACAACAACAACAAAGCCTTATCCCACTAGGTGGGGTCGGCTACGTGGATCATACAACGCCATTCCGCTTTCGTTGATCCATGTTCATGCGATTCGACAGGGTTTTATGCTAGCTGTCGGGGCCTAACACAACCCTCCTCCTTTATCCGGGCTTGGGACCGGCTATAAAACATAGGCGGAGTTAAAAGTCATTGATCGAAAAGAAAAAAAAGGAAAATCCTCGGTATTCCACTGAGTTTCAAAATTTTGAAAGAGAAAACAAAAAAAGGTCCAAGGGTCCAATAATTGAACCAAGATGACAGCAATCAACATGAAGGGACCCAGCACACCAAAGTTGTAAAGTGCATATGAACATAATTGCGTTGAAAACTTTCATCAGACACCAATGAGATGAGCACTTATGATAAGAAAAGAGAAAAAAAAGGTATATCTAAGGCCACCAAGTTCCTCAAAGCCGCAAAAGGATGAGATCAAATAAACTTTCTTTGTTCATCACTACAATGACGCTCAAAGGACACTATGAATTGGCACACAGAAACACATTTTAGATGCATATATATTGACTATTTATAACCCAAAAAGCTGCAGAACATAATAAGCCTAGTACATAAAATTGGAACTTAGACAAAATGATACAAACCTATGGAGCAATGTAGGGAAATTAAGTAAAGTTACTATCCTCAAGAGGTTGCAGCTTATCAACCCATTAGATTACTATTTTCTTTCGATACGAATACCTAATTGTACAGGACAAGAGAGGCGCAAACTTTTGTTTGGAAACAAGAGGTTGCAAAGTTGTGTCCTAAGACAAGCTGATCGCTGTCCTTCCAAGACAAGTTATTCGGAGGCAACTAGACCAATCGTTTGAAGTTTTCTTCAATGAACCCGAAACTAAAATGGCAACAAAGCGCTGATGTTTCAGTAAACGCATTGCACATATATACCATTTGGCGCGAGCCGTCATCTTTAGCGCGGAAGGCTGCGGCGCAGTGCACGGGCCCTCGGTGGCGATCTTGTAAATCCCGTAAAGCTGCAGCTGCTTCTCCTGGGAGACCTTGTCCCCGCCTCCGCCGCCGGCTGCAGCGGCCACGAAGGCCGCCGCCGCTCTGAACTCCTCGACCAGCTCGGTGCTCTCGATCCCTTCCCAGTCGCTATCGTCGCTGCTACCTTCTCCCGGGAGGTCCTCCTCTTCCTCCTCCATCGAAGGTCCGCGGTCTCGCTCCTCATCGCCTCCGGCGGTGGCCGCCTCGGCCGGTGAGGCTTCGCGGACAAGCTTGAGATTGTCCTCCCGGAAAGAGACGACGATGGTGATGATCTTGGCTACGAGGAAGGCGAAGATGAGGCCGATGAGGGCAGTTTGGCCGAGGTCTTGCCAGTCTCCCATGGCGGAATGTACCGAAATTGGAGCAGAGAAAGAAAAATCGAAACTTTTGTAACACTCAAAACAAATATGATATGATAGCATGTTATGTATAACTTGCATATGCTGTTTTTGGATATGGATGAAGTCCAGTTCTGATGTAAATAGGCAAAATGTTTATATCTCTTAAGGATGAATGTGCAGATAGTGGAAAATGATCTGCTTTTGTTCTCCCACTCTTTCATTTTGACGATCTTAAATCTTGCAATGTACCAACTCTTCCAAAAGCAGTCTCCAAGTGGGGTAGGTTGTCCAGAAATAATATTCCATAGTCTGTACCATACATGAATCCTACTCTATTGCATATATATCATTAGCCGAAGAGAGCAATGTATCTGAACACGTCTAGGGCATCCACGGGCCTAGGCGACGCCGCACATGACACACTATCATATATCATGAGCCTAGTCGTGTGGACACGCACATGACACGTAGGGCATCCAGCCCCTACATCGCCGGGGGCTTTTCCCCGGCGGTGCCACCGCCATCTCCGGTGACCCCCTCCAGCAGTGCCACTACCATCTCCATTGACCCCAGCGGCAGCACCACCGACGAACTTCACCTTTTTTTTCTCTCTGCTGTTTCTGCTTCCCCTGCTTCGGTTTCGCCACCTCCCGCTGCCGCGTCACCAGCTGCACTCTGGCGGCCTTTCCCTTCTCCTCCTTCGCAGAAGACTGTAAAGGGGAACCCCTCCACCTGTCTCCGGTAGCGACCCCTCCATCATCGGCGAGGCGAACGATGCGCTGCAGGGCGCTTCGTCTTAATGATGGTTGGACCTCCCTAGTCCGCACCCGGGATATCCACAGCAGGCGGACCTCGCTCTGTTACAGATGTTTAGAGGAGGGGCATTTCGCACGGCTCTGCTCTGGCCCTCTCCACCGCCTCCAATGTGGGGGCAAGGGTCACCTAAGGATGTCGTGCCCCTGTACCCCATTGGAGCATCCATCTGCGATGCCGCCTGTGCGACCTCAATAAAATGCGACGCAGAATGCCTCCCCTGCACTGGCATCTCAGACAGCTCTTACCCTCTCCATTCCGTGGTCGCCGGAGATCCAGCGTGTCATCGACCTGCTAAGTGACTGCATCATCGGCGAGACCAGTGGTCCCCCTTCGGATCAGCAGTTCTTCGTTCAGCAGTCATCACCGAGATGGGAGCCTTGCCGCCCTTCCACGCATCATTTCGCCCTCGCTGTGGCTACTCGTCCTAGGGTCCTCGCAGCAAAAGGAATTCCTCCTTGCAGTGCCGAAAAAAAGGGGATGGAGCCGAGCTGGAACCCCCGGGAGACTCGAAACAGTCGACATCCATGGCCTCCCGCTCCATCACCAACGGCCAGAGATCGCGTTGGCGGTGGCGCGACAGCTAGGAAATCCCATATCCATTGCTCTCCTTGCCCTCGACTCGTCGGACTTGTCCATCACCTCCGTCGACATTGAGTTCCGTCCAGATTGCAATCTCCCATTGACGTTGACTCCCCATGCCAGCATTGAAAACTTCACCCTCAAGCTGCGAGGGTAAATTACACGGATCGTCCTCCAACTTTATCTCAATCTCTCAACAATCCCCCAACTTCAATTTGTAACTGGAATGTTCTCCAACTTTGATTTTCTTGCATGTTTCGTCCACTTGACTGCGGATAGTGGGTTTCCCGGTTTCTTCGCTTACGTGGCTGCCACATGGACTTTTCTCTTTCATCCACATAATTTCATAATATAAATATATAATAAAATAATATTAAAAATGGCCACCGCCGCTTGCTGGTGTCGGCGCCGGTGAGCTCGACTAGAGGGGGCATCGCCCCCCTCACTCCCTCTCCCGCGCACGAGAGGAAAAGGGGGACGACGGCCCCCCCTCACTCTCTCTCCCGCGCGCGAGAGGAAAAGGGGGGCGACGGCGCTGACCAGAGGGGGGCGCCGGTGCCCCCCTTTCCTCTCTCTCGTGCTCGCCATGATGGCGCCCCCCTCACTCTCTCTCCCGCGCGCTAGAGGAAAAGGGGGGCGACGGCGCTGACCAGAGGTGGGGAGCCGGCACCCCCCTTTCTTCTCTCGTGCGCTCGCCGGTGCGAGAGAGAGGAAAGGGGAGCATAGTTTCCCCTCTGCAGAGTTGTAGAGGGGGGCCGACGCCCCCCTCCCTTTCCCCTCGAGGCCGGCGAGGGAGGAAAGGGGTGGGGTGGGGCCCTTTCCTCTCTCGTGCGCTCGCCCACGCGTGAGAGAGGAAAGGGGAGCGTCCTCCCCCCTCTGTAGAGGGAGGGTGGCGATGGCCCCCCTCTCGCCGAGCTCGTCGGCAGTGGTGCTGGCCATTTTTTTAATTTTTAATACTATTTTATTATTTTTAAATGACTTGGATGAAAGAGAAAAGTCCATGTGGCGGTCACGTAAGTGAGGAAATTGGGAAACCCGCAATGAGCGGTCAAGTTGACGAAAGATGCAAGAAAATCAAGTTGGAGGACATTCTACTTACAAATTGAAGTTGGGGGAATGTTGAGATATTGAGTCAAAGTTGGGGGACGATCCGTGTAATTTACCCTAAGCTGCGATAGTTGGATGTTGTCGCTTCGTGGGCTGAGGTGGTCGCTGGTTACCCTCTGCCATCACCACGGTTGTCAGTTGTCCAGACGTTGGTCGCAGGCCAGGCAGGCTCGACACTGCACAAGCACAAGAACCGTACCCAAATTCAAAATCCCACCCAACCGCTTAACCCACCCCACCCTAAACCGGACACACTCACAAGTTGACTCACTGCCTCCTACGCTGAACCCGATAACCCAAATCTCTCGGACCCAATGCCACCATCCAAAGCAGCTGAGTCCACCACCTTCGCCCCCAGATTGAACCTGCCCTTTGAGTCCGCCTACGAACCCAACTTTGAGCCCAAGCAAACTCGAATCCGAATCTAACCATCCCCCTCCTCATCGAGTCCGTGAAGCTGCCCTCCCACCACCACACTGGTGACCAGTCGACCCCACCCCACTCCTCCCCTGTTGACTTGCTCCAGTCCGACTACGAGCTGGTCCTCCTCCTGACCACGGCCACCATGCCCAAAACCCCATCACTGCCAGCTTTGCCCCATTTCCCCAATCCAAACCATACATCTCTAGACCCACCATTGTTCACACCTCCCACAATCACCGGCATCCCAGTGATCATCCTGGTGACTACCACACCCCTTGGCGAGGATCTAGTAGCTTCCCCCCATTGTTATCAGCGCCGTCGGCCTGCACAGGCTGCCACTTCGTCACGGCTAGTAGGACAGCAGTCACCCACACAGCCGCCATTGCTACTGCCGCTAGTGAAATTGCAGCCGCCGGTGCAGTCAGCATCGTCACCTCCCCAGCAGCCCGTAGTGGGGGGTGCGCCGCGGACCATGCGGGACCCGCTGGCCATCGATGACAGGGCAGATGGGGTTTATCTCCCTGCTGAGAGGGCAGTTCACCCAGGTGTAGATGCTGCCGGCCTCCACCACACTCGCCGGCGACCACCGAAAAGGGGAATGACCTTACACCAACCATCACAACAGCTGCTCTCCCATTCTAGGAGCAGCCACAAGAGACGTCCGGCAACAGTCGTCACCGCCAGCAAGACAACAGTTGCCCATGCAGCCTTCACCGTTGCCGCCCCAGCAGCTAGTGGTGGTGGGTGCTCTGCAGACCATGTCTGATTTGTCGACCGCCATTGAAGATGCTGGGGGGGGACCTTCTCTGCAGATCATGTCTGATTTGTCGACTGCCGTTGAAAATGCTGAGGGGGGGGGGACCTTCTCGCCGGGTGGACGGATGAGGAGGTTTGCCTAGTTGCGGAAGCCAACGGCTTCCACCATCCACACACGCTGGTGGCCACTAGCAC
This sequence comes from Pontederia crassipes, assembly GCA_030549335.1. Lineage (NCBI taxonomy): Eukaryota > Viridiplantae > Streptophyta > Magnoliopsida > Commelinales > Pontederiaceae > Pontederia > Pontederia crassipes. The sequence goes on from JAUKPH010000017.1 coordinate 12,724,897, forward strand.
GGGGAAAGACCTCCATGAAGCTAACCATATGGATTGTACGGGCCAACCTTGGGAGCGGCAGATGGGTGGAAAGCGATTGCTTCCCTCCCTTTGGTTGGCGGTCCAGTGATTTTACATCCCGAGGCACCTGGCAGCGGACGAGCGTTGTGTTTTGCTTCCTTTTGATTCGGAAAGTTTTAGGTCGTTAGACACTGAGGTGGAGTGAAAGACCCTTTTGACAAGTGGTAGGGCTATTGTGGTCCAGCGCGTTCGGGCCACTCTTGGTAGGAGAGATGTTTCTTTGTTTTGAGTGCCACCACATTTTCCTTTTTTTGGGAGTGGGGTTTTTACTAGAAGAGATACTTTCCATCTTGTTGTTCTCCTTTGAGAGCCTACACCTGTACAATATTTCTGTACAACCACAACTCTGGTGGTCATCTCAAAAAAAAATCATGAGCCAGATAATGAGATTTTCTGTACACCCGACAACAATTAGTTTAATCTGCAACTTGCAGTTTCTTATTCATACGAAGCATACCTCCGGTAGAAGATGGCTATTTTTGTATGTGGTATTCGTATTCAAGTTGCTGATGTTGCAATAGTGTTATGATTAACTATGAAATGTGTATTTCTTATCCAATATCCTAGGATAATTGCTATTATGATTGAGTCAGCAACCTTGAATATAATTATATTATTTTTTTAGGTTGCATGGGTTACAAAGTCTGGACAGTCAGAAATGGAAGTTCCTATTGCAATTCGTCCTACAAGTGAGACTGTTATGTATCCTTACTTTTCGAAGTGGATAAGGGGGCATCGTGACTTGCCTTTAAAACTTAACCAGTGGTGTAATGTTGTGAGATGGGAGTTCAGCAATCCTACACCATTTATCAGGTGTCCTATCTTCTTTGGCATGCATGTGTTGTCAACTCTTGTGCCACCATTTTCTTTATGATGTTAGAACTTTGAAAGATTTTAGAAGAGTAAATTTATAGTTTTGGGTGATGTTAACACCACTCTGTGCTTATTGTACAAAGGTTCTCTACTTTTCAGGAGCCGGGAATTTCTTTGGCAAGAAGGGCATACAGCTTTTGCAACACAAGCTGAAGCAGACCAGGAGGTATAAGGAATTTATAACTGGCTAAACATGATTACCCATGTGTTGTACGTGGCACAAGAATGGTTTTTTTGTCTGTATATCATGTGCTTAACTTAATAAAATAATAGCATAGCTTCACTCAAAGTAAAAGCGAAAACAACATTTAAAAAGAATGGAGAGTTGCATCCTGTGTTAGTGAATCAGTATCTATATGTTTGTTTAAATAATCAATTGGATGCTTCCTTGGGAACAGATGGGAGCTTTCAGATGTATTGTCTAAGGACGATAAATAAAGTACTTTAATAAGAACTTTATTAATGATTTGGTGTATGCCAATTTTCTAGTTATATGACTTATTGGAAGAAAAACATTAATGTTGCACAATATTTTTTAAAATGTCATGTTTCTGGCACCAAAGAGCTGGGATTAACTACTTAAGCCTAAGGAATATGCTAAGATACTTGTCCATGATTAAGTGGCTTCTTCTCTTCAGGTCCTTGAAATTTTGGAATTATATAGAAGGATATATGAAGAATTTCTAGCAGTTCCTGTTGTTAAAGGAAAGAAGAGTGAGCTAGAAAAGTTTGCTGGCGGTTATTATACTACCACAGTTGAGGTATTCAAATTATATTAGTTTATGTCCATTGCTGCATATGACTTAATTGATGTCTGTGTAATTACAATTTTGTCAACTTTTCATTTGAGCTAATCTAAATTCCTCAGGCTTTTATTCCAAATGCGGGTCGTGGGATACAAGGCGCAACCTCTCACTGTCTTGGTCAGAACTTCGCAAAGATGTTCCAAATAAATTTTGAGAATGAAAAGGGTGAAAAGTCTATGGTCTGGCAAAATTCTTGGGCATATACGACTCGCACGGTAAATCTTTATGCCACCGCTGACAAGACCTGATGTTAAAAAATGTACAATTCAAGATAATTTTTGTGCAATTATTTTATTGATGCCAAAGATTAGTCCAACAATGGTTTTCTTGTCCAGTGTAAGGGTGGTGGTTAGTTTGAAGCTTCAACAAGTATGAGTATCTTGTTTTTGTAGAGTGTAGGCCATGTGGTGACATTAAAGAAACAACAAGACAACTATAAAATTTTGAGAAGATTAGTTTTAGGCCCTCGCAAAAAAAAAAAGGCTATGATGTGCCAGTGCATCCGGGTGAAGCAAGTCCCCATACCAAACACACATTTGATGTGCACTAGGTATGATCCATTATGTACCCAATGCTCATCGAATTTTAAAATATTTATTTTAAAAAATGGAACTCCGCCTATGTTTTATAGCCGGTCCCAAGCCCGGATAAAGGAGGAGGGTTGTGTTAGGCTCCGACAGCCAGTGTAAAACCCTGTCGAATCTCATGAACATGGATCAACGAATATGACGTCATATAATCCATGTAGCCGACCCCATCTAGTGGGACAAGGCTTTGTTGTTGTTGTTGTTGTTATTTTAAAAAATGGGAACGACTTTTGATACACCTGGGTACATGGCAATCGAAGGCATGCTTGCTTCTCGAGCTTTGTTTCTTTTAGCACCTCTTATAACTTTTCTGTTTGTCGAGGCTTGTACATTAAACAAACCAACAAAAAAAGTTAAAAAAAAAATTAAAAGGCTGGGATTAAGACAGAAAGCGACACCTGACTCCTGATAACTAGTAGGGGCATTAATGGTCTTAGAAAATTAGGACAGTAAGTCAAAAAGAGCCTGCCAACAAAAGTTACAAAAAAAAAGAAAATGAGCATGAGAGCTGGTAATAGAAGAATTAGAAGAAAGGACTGTCGAACAATTTTCTTGCATGTAGTTTCCTTCTATCATTTAATAATTATATTTGATGAGCACACAATTAACATAGTTAATCATTTCTTAGCTCACATCTTAAAATTGCTTAAATAATTTTAAATATTTTATAATGTATTATTATGATATATTTTCATACTTGTGCCCCATTTTTTTAGAAAACTAATATATTCCATACCCGTACGTGTATTGGGTTCCGGTACTATACCCGTACCCATTCGACATAGGTTTTAGGCTCAATGGTGGATGCCAACTGTTTAATGAAAAGTTATTTGTTTGTTTAGATAAAATGCAATCACTCCCTTCCTGGCTACTTTAACCCATGGCCTATATTCAGGAAATGACTCCTCAATTCTTGTTGTAAGTTCATTGAAAAAGATAAATCTTTCTGTCTCAAAAAAAAGAAAGAAAAAGAAAAATCTCTCATAGATTTGGTTATTTTGATGTTATACTAAACAATTGTGTGGTTGCGGTACATCAACAGTCCCTACATTAATTTTTGTTTGTAGATTTTGTAAATTAAGTACGAATATTATTTCTAACTAGACATCACTGTAAATTACAGAATGCACCAGGTCTTATATGCCATGTGCTTTTTCGCAGATTGGAGTCATGGTGATGGTTCATGGAGATGACAAAGGGCTGGTGCTGCCTCCTAGAGTAGCATCAGTCCAAGTTATTGTTGTTCCTGTTCCATATAAAGATGCCGATACAGGTGCAATCTTTAATGCCTGCAAGTCAACCGTACAGACACTCCTTGAAGCTGGTTTCAGAGCTGAGGAGGACCTGAGAGAGAACTATTCACCAGGTTGGAAGTATTCTCATTGGGAGATGAAAGGTGTTCCCTTGAGAATTGAAATCGGGCCCAAGGATTTGGCGAATAAGCAGGTAAATAATGACCTAAAACATTGGAGCCAGTATAAAAAAAACTTGAATATTCAGATACCATGAGCGTGTAGAGGTGACATTACTCGTAACACAATATGATTATGGTTGGAAAAGAAATATGGATGACATATGTATTGCATAAAGTACCCATATTAATGTATAAAGTAACCACTAACCTCCCATATTAAATTAGACAAGCAGCAAGGAAATTCTCTGTCAAGTTACTTATTAGTATATAAACTGATTGTAGATCATATATATTGCATTTTACCAAATAGGCCTCTACCAAGATGAATAATACATCTTGAACTAGTCAATAACTCTTTGTTCTCAACTATTACAACTTTTCTGTGTATTTGGCATATCTGGAAAAGATTTATTGGAAATCACCTTAGCCAAGGGACATCTTAATAACTATTTTTTGAACAGGTGAGAGTTGTTCGACGTGACAATGGTGCAAAAGTGGATATACCAATAGACAATTTGGCAGAACAAGTGAAGGAGATACTCTCCAACATTCAGCAAAATTTATTTAATGTGGCAAAACAAAAGAGAGATGCATGTGTAAAGGTGGTTTATACATGGGATGAATTTGTGGCTGCTCTTAATGATAGAAAACTGATCCTTGCTCCCTGGTGTGATGAAGAGGTACACTTTTGTTGTAGTTGAACTGAATAGATTTTCTTTTCCTTTCTGCAGTTATTTAAGCATTATGTTGTCTTAGTTTATTATTTGATCTCTAATAGAATCTTGTCATTTTAAAAACACTGTTTAAAATGAGCACATTGAGCATCCAGAACTAGTAAAATCTTTTGTGAATTTTAGCATGAAGAATGTGCAAGCCAGTCATTGTTCTTTTTTTTTAGTTTGACCATTGTCTATAATTTGATTATCATAGTCCCATGTTTCTTGCTTAGCGATGAAATAGATACAAATTTTGGTCCTTCGAGGTTGCATATATTTTATGTCGATAAATGTATGTTTATTTTGATCAGATTATGATAAATATCGAACAAATGACATTTTAAGTTTACTGATTCCGATAATTGGATGTAATTGCAGGAAGTAGAGAAGGACGTTAAAGCTCGAACAAAGGGAGAATCTGGAGCTGCTAAGACACTCTGCATACCATTTGATCAGCCTAGACTCCCTGAAGGTAGTATTAGAATAATTCTTTACATATCTATTTCTCCATAATGCAGGATTTTTTTATTGCCACTCGGTTGATTTTTCTCCTGGAAGTATTTTGCATGAGTATAATATTGCACAACAAAAGAAATTGGTGAATTGTACATCTTATATCTCAGTATATATTTAAATTTTCCGTATAGTTCTTACTAAACTGAAATGTAAAACGATCAATAGAAAAGGTTTTAATTAGGTCATCATCTAACTTCATTCTCGGGATGCCCTTATTCCTTTTTAGCTTCTCTCATGTCTTTTCTATTCTGGGTAATAAGTAACATGTTACGTATAATTTAACAATTCATGCAGGAACCCTTTGTTTTGCTTCTGGAAAGCCTGCAAAGACATGGACGTACTGGGGCAGAAGCTACTGAGCAATTTTGTTGCCATGTGATGGCTTTATTTCCACTCATCACTTTTTTTCTTTTCTTGTTACAGAACTCGACTAAAAAGAGTCCCTGATTCGGTGCTTATCACATCATTATGTGTTTTTTTTTCCTAAGTGAGCAATGCTTGAGTTTAGCAGAATGATCATGGACATTGAAACTGGAAATTTTCTCATTTTTGATTGAATTAGTCAGAAGCTGCAGTTGTGCTGTCAATTATCAAAGCAATACTTGAGATCCCATATCTGTATCGTTTTCTTCAGATATCATTATTTCAAATTACTTATGTGGCTGATGTAGCAAGAATCATTTTGCAGAATGTCGTTACTCTTTATTTAGGAGTTATAAAAGAAGGTTTGGCTTAATACAAGATTTTTACAATGAATTAGCTTCGTGGAAATAATTAAGGTGAAAGTTTTGACCACTAAGATGTGAATGAAGATTCCAACCGTCCAAAGGGAATTACTCCATGCTCATCGTGCTATTCAAATTCTGTTCAGCACAATTATTGTTGGGAACCTGAAGTCTTGTCCTCCACCAAGGTATAATTTAATGATTGTGAAAGTTTATACGAGATCGTAGTTTTGGGGTAATAAAATCTAATAAACCATATAATAAAATAATCGCCGGATTAGATTGTGATCTTGATGACTTCTAAGTAACACGTGGTGGTGTTCTTGGTAGCAATAATTTGAGATACCATTGATGTCTCCTTGCCTCTCTGTATTTTTATATTTCCAGTTTAATATAATGGTCCATTATTGAATTTAACCCCCAAAAAATATTTTTATAAAAAAACGAGAAAAAGAGTATTTTCTGAATGGTTTTTTTTTTCGATCAAAATAAATCTCAATAAATCAATAATAGACAGCAGCCAACACAGCACAAGGAAAAGCATCCAAGGCAATAACTATGCATGTAGCAAGAATCACGAGTCTACATACCTGCAATTGATTATAATGGCACAAATTATCTATTTTTAGTATAAGATTGTGTCAGCAAATTAGAAATTAACCAGGATGGTCACTCGGTGGGTAGTGCATCATGATACTCATTAGTGCACATAATTCTTAGCGCCAACTAGATTGGACGTTCGACGCCGCTTTCCGGACGTTACAATTGGAAAAAAAAACCCATTTAAACAAATGGCATAAGGATTCTGCAGTACAAATCTTTGCTGATTAAGTTGCTCTCGCCAACATATCAGAGAAAGTAGGAACTCCTTGCGCTCTCATTCTTCTTGAGCCTTTTTCATTTCTTCGGTGGGATCTGTCGGCAAACAAGCAGTGATCAAGTTTTGCCGTTTTGTTCTGGTACACAAACATTTTAAATGACAAGGATAAGCCATAGAGCATGACTACACAATACATGCACACAATATATGCGTTCTGTTCTGGTACACAAACATTTAAAATGATTTAGCTACTATTTTTAAGCAGTGATCTTGGTACTTTTGTGGAATAAGACAATCAGTTTTGCCGTTCCTAAGATCTTAAAGAATAATCAGACGATCAAGTTTAATAGTCATTGATTCTGAGATGATTAGCTATACAAGTCTCCCCAGAGTAGTACAAAATAGATATTAATGAATGAAGCACTTGATAGTAAAATTTTACCAATCATCTTTGGCATAACGAACACTACTATCACCATGAAGCCTATCATTAAGCCCATAGGACTTTTGACAATTGACATTATGGAAAAGGGTTCTCTTATCTGCAAAACCATAGAAGAATAATTAAATCATACTTTTACCTCCTCAAAAAAAAAAAAAAATCATGATATTACTATGGATTGGGATTAAACATAACATATCTCTTAATAGTTCTCTTGTCTCAAAGGTTCCAGAACGAGTTCTTGTAGAAGCCTCCTGATTTTTGTGAATGCTGCTTGGATTTTACCAGGGTTTCTGACATCACATCGACTCTCTACAAAGTTTGGACAGTCAGAAATGGAAGTTCCTATTGCTATTCGTCCAACAAGTGAACGGTTCCTATTGCTATTAGTCCAACAAGTGGGACTGCTCACTTGTTGGACGAATAGCAATAGGAACTTCCATTTCTACTTTGTAACCCATGCAACCTAAACAAAATAATATAATTATATTCAAGGTTCCTGACTCAATCGTAATAGCAATTATCCTAGGTTATTGGATAAGAAATATAACGATTCTAATTTTTCAGGATTTAATAAATAAATATTGTTATTAATATATATATATATATATATATATATGTGTGTGCGCGCGCGCGCGAAAAGATGAGAAAGCGAGAAAAAAGAAGCAGCGGGATAGTGAAATTTTAATTACCGACAACTATGATCGTCGGAAACTTATCATGATATATATATGAATATGATATATATTATTTTTAAAGTCACCGACGATTGTGATCGTAAAAAAATATTTAATTATAAAAATAAAATACTATATTTAGTTATATATAATATTTATTTTTTATTTTACCGATGATTTGAATCGTCGCTAATTATTACCGACGATCGAAATCATCAGAAATTGCGACGGTTCGGACTGTCGCTAATTATATTAATAAAGTACTCCTTATATTATATTACTTTTCATTTATTGACGGTCGGAGCCGTCGAAAATTATGATAGTTTAAACTGTCGCTAATTATATTAATAAAATACTCCTTGTATTATATTATTTTACATTTATCGATGGTCAGGATCATCGAAAGTTGTGATGGATAGATATCCGTCGGAAATTTCGACGTTCCTAATCGTCAAAAAATAAAATAATAATATAACAAATTACATAATTTATTATTTTCATTTCCGACGATTGTGGCTGTCGGCAATTCCGACGGATAGCTATCTATCGCAAAATCCGTCACAAATTGCGACGAATTTCTATCCGTCGGAAATTATCCGTCGAAAAATCTCAATTTTCTTGTAGTGTGATTTCTCTGCGTATTATACCCTACAATTTTCTGATGACGTAAAAATAAAATTACAAAAGGGGTTGAGGCCATAAGGGTCCATTTGGATAAAGAATAACTTTTGAAAAATAATAAATTTTATTCAAAAGAATATAATATTTTTGTTATATTCTTATTCTACCTTATGTTTGGTGTTCAAAGGAATAACTTTTAAATATATTATATTTTATAATTAAAATATTTTATTATAAATACTTGACATTTATTATTACTATTATTATATAAATAATAATATAATACTATATGGTTAAATTTTAAAAAAAATAAGCAAAATGAAAACGTTAAGAATAGAAATATTTCATCATTTTGGTTGAATACAAATATTACAACTTTGCGAAATATAATGATGGTTTCATGATTTTCAATATTATTTTATAAATAATGAATTTTTGATCAAATTATTCTTATTCTCTTATCATATTCTCAAGAATTGCAAAAGGGGTTGAGGCCGTAAGGGATGAGGAGAAGGGAGTAGGAGAATTGGAGAGAGAAAAGGTGAGGGAGCAAGAAAATTGGAGAGAGAGGAGGTGAGGGCGTAAGAAGAGTTGAGAGAGAGAAGGTGACACAGTAAAAAGAATAAAAAAGAAATAGAGAGAAAGGAGTAAACATGATGTAGAGAGAGAGGAATAGTACAACACGAGGAAAAAAATGTACGTGCAGGTTGATAGGAGAGAGAAGTTGAAAGAGAAAAGTAAATAAAAAAAATGGGAAAAAGAGACTTGCAAGAAGAATGTAGGAAATAGATATTTTATTTCTTTTATTTATGAATCTTTTTGTAGTTCATTTATTTAATTTCTCGGTCAGGAAAAGGAAAATAGAATATACAGAGGAGAATGACCGGAAGTAATTGTTGGTCAAGATTCAGCATTGGTACAACCAACTGATGATAGCAAATAGAGTTAACTTTTTAACCTAACTTGAGATAGGTAAGAAGATCCTCGTGTCATCGGTTTTTCACGACATGGACTTCAAGACTCTTTTCCATTATATATTGTTTGCATTAATTGAATATGACATAGATATGATTGTAAAAAATTATGTTGGAAACACAATTCTTGATATTTGACACGGCCCGGGTAATGACCGATGCGGATCGAGTTCTGGATGAGAAAATATATTTTTGAATTGATTTATATTTTATTTGAATAGTTAAAATTGTTAATCATCATCAATCATTTGATTAACATCCTTGATTTTAGTATGATCATGCCTGATTAGATTGTCATCATATTGATTATTATTATCATTACACCCAATCATAATATTGATTATGATATTGATCCATTGACCTTATTATTGATTGATCATGATCAAATTGTTATCATATCCAATTTATCGTCATCCTATCTGATAATACCATTAATTAATAGTGATTTTCTGATTGGGTCATGTTAACTTAAGATTGTCATCATTAAATTACTGCAAAGGTTGGCACATTAGGTTGTTGAGGCCCCAAGGGAACTGCAGATTGTAACCGAGAAGGACCTTGCTGTGAGTCAAGCTGACCCCTGGGAACATCACCAGATGCTCTTGCACCCAATTCCTATCATATACAGAGAATTTAGCAACATCTATCCCCCAAACAGCATAATCTTTAGATCAATAACATCTCAAGACAATACTTACCCTGGCATCAATCCTTGATTAAAAAGCATTCAAGATACCAGAGAGAATCTGTTTAGAAATAGAATATGGTAATGAAGAAAGGAAATATTCCATTTCTGCTGTTGCCAAATTACTAAAAGAAAAAAAAACATAGACAATCCCCATTGCTAAAAACTCCACCTGACCAAGGTGCTGGCCGTGATTATCTCCATGCCCTATATTGATAGCCTAAAAAACAATGGTGCGAGATCCTTGACTGCCATGACTTGGAGTTGAACCTGAAGAAACATTAGCAACTGCAAATAAATAATTTTTTTCAAAACTTGATAGTCGTTTTAGATAAAACTCACTCTTACATTTGTTGCATATCTTAAATTGCATGCGAAGTACAAATATAGCCAATGATAACCCTATAGATAAGCTTATGGCTTCTGAGTCTCGAACAATTCTTTGAAACAAAACAAGTTGTTACGAAAAGAGGGAGAGAGGGATCGCACGAAATACAGAAGAACACGAAGAGGAAAAACGGCGGCGGCTCTTTGTTATGGAATAATGATGATTACAAGGATAGGTCTCGATCTAGACCCCTAGGGAGTTTATATAGGCACTCCCTTTGACAGATGATAGGAATTACATACGGACTGGGACTCTAAATAAATCTCCTGAAAATAGGACACCTATCTCGTGATAAGGAAATAAATTAAATCCGAATCACAAACAGAATACCCCTAAAAAATTTTCACCATATAGCTCCGGAGTTCACTGGTGTCCCCAGGCGTCGATCGGTGGTGGTGTAGTCCGGCCGGAGTTGGAGAAGATGATCGAGGGCTGGCGCTTGGACGAAGACGGGCGTGAAACGCAGCGTCATGGACCTGCACTATAAATAGCCAGACAGAAGGGGCCATGAAGAGCGTTTAACACCCCGTTAAGAAGTCAATGCCGGTCGGTGGTCGTTGAACGTTGAACGGCTCACGGGGCGAGGGGTGCGGGTTACGAGCTGTTATTGCATTTTCAATGTGGACGACGCATGGCTCGATCTGGGTGAGAAGGTTTCGGACCAATGACGAGATGCCACGTGGTCAGCTGAGTCAGGGGTCGGTCTTTCTCATGCCCTGTGAAAAAGAATTAATGTCCCGTGAGAGCAAGTGATAGCTTGTGAAGACATGCCGGGTCATAAATTGGGTGAAACGAAGATCTATGGAACTGACTAAGTCACTTACAACCCATGAAAGAAACGACCCGTGAAATTATGCGCACCACACTCTAAACTTACTGTGAGACCTGTGAGTCCCTGATGATGACTCATGACCCGTGAAGAAGTGAATGTTCTTTAATACTCGTGAAAGTAGTCTAACGGGGCGTGAGGAAATTGGATAATGCATAAAGTATCCTGTGAGACCCATGACACAGTTATCACGCCCCATGATGAAAGGTGAAAGTTGTGTTTAACACTCTCTGAGACCCATGAGACATGTATGATGGCTTGGGACAGTGTGAATAGTGGCTGATGATGATTTCACGGGCCGTGAAGAGCGAGTAATGCCGGGTGAAGGGCAGTCAAGTGTGGATCACGGCCGCCGGGTGAAGGGCAGTCAAGTGTGGACACGACCCCCGAAGGTCCAAATTTTTGCCCATTGTGCCTGCAATCGATTACCAGGAGACCAAAATGGACAGTAACTAAAATAACAAAATTGTAGATGAAGAAAATGTAGCACTAACTAAATAACAAATAAAAGTAACTTGTACTTAAAGTAAAAGATTGTAAGATAAACCACTAACTAACTATTAAGAAAGGGTAGAGGCAGAATAGTTCTAGAGTTATAGCCACTAGCTCGACTGTCTCCTTAACGTGCGCTAAGGTTTCTGTAGGTCTAAAAATTAAACAATGGATGGAACATCGCCCCCAAAGTAAGGCTTAACATGATGTCCATTAAGTTTAAAACTTTTGTGGTCATCTTGCATTACCAATTCAACTACTCCGAAGGGTGATGCACTAATTACCGTGAAAGGGCTAGTCTATATAGATTTAAGCTTTCCTGGAAACAATCACAGTCGACTATTATAAAGAAGAACCTTTTGTCCTGGTAAGAATTATTTTTGCTTAATGTGTTTGTCATGAAGTTGTTTGGTTCGTTCTTTATAAAGTTTTCTATTTTCATAGGCCTATTGTCTAAATTCATCAAGTTCGTTTAAAGCTAACAATTTTTCGTTCCCAGTAGTATCTAAGTTATAATTTAGAAATTTTGTGGCCCAATATGCTTTATATTGTAACTCAACAGGAAGATGATAAGCTTTGCCAAAGACTTGTTGATAAGGTGATGTACCAATAAGAGTTTTGAAGGTTGTTCTATAGGTCCAAAAGGCATCATCGAGCTTGAGTGGCCAATCCTTCCTAGAGGCATTAATAGTCTTTTCCAGAATTCTCTTAAGTTCTCTATTGGACACTTCTACTTGACAACAGGTTTGTGCATGATAAGGTGTACTTAGCCTATGGTGAATCTTAAACCTATGCATGAGATTAGCTAGGGTTTTGTTGCAAAAATGTGTGCCATTGTCATTGACGATGACTCTAGGGGTACCATACCTTGTGAAAATATTAGTTTGTAAAAATTTAACCACCACCTTACCATCGTTGGTGGGTGATGCAATGGCTTCTACCCACTTGGAAATATAATCGACAACAACTAGTATATGCTCATGATCGAAGGATTTAGGAAATAGACCGATGAAATCGATGCCCCAAACATCAACTAAATCGTATTGCAGGATACTATTTAAAGGCATTTCATTTTGGCGTGAGATGTTACCTGCCTGTTGGCAATGATCGCAAGACTTGCAGTATTCTTGGGCATCTTAGTAAAGTGTGGGCCAGTAAAATCTGTGTTCCAAAACTTTTGGTAGCGGTATGATTAGGCCCAAAGTGTCCTCTTGCAACGTCATTGTGACAATGTTGTAGAATGTTGAACATTTCTTCTTCTCGGATACATCTTCGGATCACCTGATTTGCACACACACTTTAAACAAATATGGATCTTCCCAATGATAATGCTTAACGTCAGAGAAAAACTTATTTCTTTGATGCGTAGTCCAGGGGATCCACTTGCTGGCAAGATAGATGGTGAAATCTGTAAACCCATGTGTTAGTTCAAACTTATGATTAACTGCAAATACGGCCAAATTTTTTTCATTCGGGAACTCTTCCCAGGTATCAATGTTTTCTTCAAGAGCTGGTTCTAAGCGTGAGAGGTGATCTTCTACTAATTTTTCTATCCTCTTCTTATCTTTGATTTCGACGTCAAATTCTTGTAACAATAATATCCATCGAATTAATCTGGGCATGGCATTTGTCTTCATCATAAGATGTCGGATGGCTACATGGTCGGTATAGACAACAACTTTAGAACAAGTCAGATAAAGTCAAAATTTGTCAAATGCATAAATCACAGCAAGAAATTCTTTCTCTCTAGTGGCATAGTTGATTTGTGTGGTAGTGAATGTGCGACTGGCGTAATAGATGACACGAAAAATCTTATCGTGTCATTGTTCTAATACTTTTCCAATTGCTCCATGGCTTGTGTCGCACATAAGTTCGAAAGGGAGAGACTCCAATATGAGGCAATAACAATAAGAGAAGAAATCAATTTCTCCTTTAACATATTATATGCCTCTAAACAATCTGAATTGAAATTAAATTTGGCATCTTTAGTAAGGAAGGCAGTGAGTGGTTTTGAGATCTTCAAGATATCTTTTATAAAACGACAGTACAAGCCATCATGTCCGAGGAAACTTCTGACGGCCTTGACATTTGTAAGAGGGGTACAGATGGCGATGGCATCAATTTTGGCCTTGTCAACTTTGATCCCTTTCTCTGAGATTTTATGATCAAGAACTATACTTCCTTCACTATGAAGTGACATCTTTCCCAATTCAAGTTGTTACCTCACATCTCTACAAGACCAAGGACAAGTTATATAAATAGTTATCAAAAGAGTTTCTGAAGACAATGAAATCATCCATGAAAATTTCAAGGATTTGCTCATTCATATCAGTGAAAATTGACATCATGCAACGTTGATAGGTTGTTGGAGCATTGTAAAGTTCGAACAACATCCTTCGGTAGGAAAATGTTCCATATGGGCATGTGAATGTCGTTTTGTCTTGGTCTTCGAGTGCAACTACAATTTAATTATACCTTGAATATCCATATAAAAAGCAATAGAAGCTGTGACTTGAAATATGCTCAATCATTTGATCAATAAAGGGTAAAGAAAAGTGATCTTACGATAATCAATTCATACACACCAACTTGTCATAGTTCTCTGGGGGATAAGTTCATTATTTTTATTTTTAAGTACCGTCATACCTCCTTTCTTTGGTACTACTTGAACCAAACTAACCCAGCGGCTGTCTGAGATGATGTAGATGATTCCGACATCAAGGACCTTGATAATTTTCTTTATAACGACCTCCTTCGATGCAGGGTTAAGTCTTCATTGAAACCGAGCAACGTGATGTCCATTCTCCTTTGTGAATATCTTATGCGGACAAATAGTGGGGGAGATACCTTTAATATCTGAGATAGACCATGCTATGGCCTTCTTGTGGGTTCATAGCACCTCCAGGAGTTGATGTTCCATATCATCTGTAAGATAGGAGGAGATAATAATAGGAAAAGCATCATTATCAAGGAAGGCATATTTCAGATGTGAAGGTAATTCTTTAAGTTCATGTTTTGGTGATGAAAATGTAGTCTCCTCTTGCTGTATTGTGAGCTCTTCTTTATCTGGATTCCGTATCTCGGTTGTTGTATCTTCAACGTTAGTATCTTCGACACCTATATATGAATCATTAACAATGTTGGAGACCATGTCATCAATTTCATCATGAATTTCATCTTCTAAACGCTCGATAGTGAATCACGAGGGAGGAATAGTCCATAGACTTTTGAAGTGAGATTTTCATATCAAAGCCGAGATCCTGATTGTCGACTCGAAGTGTAAGTTTTCCTTACTGGACATCAATAAGAGTATTGCCTATGGTCAAGAATGGGCGCCCCAATATGATAAGAGCCTTTTGTCCAGACTTCATATCCAAGACAATGAAATCTGTTGGAAAGATGAATTTGTCTACTTTTACCAAGGCATCCTCCAGCAAATCCTTTGATTTCTTCACCGATTGATCAGCCATATGAAGTAACACAGAAGTAGGAACAAGTTCTCTATAGCCTAACTTTAGGAAAACAAAACAAGGCATTAAATTTATGCTTGCTCCAAAATCATAAAGAGTCTTGGAAAAAAGATAATCTCCAATTGTGCAAGATATGGTAAAATTGTCAGAATCGTCCATCTTTGTCGGAAGGTCTTCCTTGTAAACTGCACAACATTGGGGCATCATCTTCATGATGCCTTCAATATTGATCTTTCGTTTGCGAGATAAGACATCTTTCAGAAACTTTGTGTAGCTAGCATCTGCTGTAATACATCATAAAAATGAATGTTAATGTTCAATTGTTTAAATATTTCAATGAAACGAGAGAATTTCTTATCCAATTGTTCGTTGTGCAGCTTTTGTGGGAACGACAAGTTCCCAATTTGCTAGATATTTCGATGGTTGCTGGCTCTTTTCCTTTAGAACTATGAGTTGGAAATGTAGAGCTTTTTCCATCAATAGTAAGATCTTGTAAAGCTTCAATTTCAGCCTCCTTGCTAGTGTTTTCGTTTGATGTTTGTAATGTTGGTCTAGCTAGAGTTTTTTCGCTCCGTAAAGATATAGATTTGGCTTCTTCTCTTGGATTTTTCTCCGTGTTGCTTGGAAGAACGCCTAGTGTGCATCCAACGGGAACATTTGCTATCTGTTCCATTTGAATTTTTAGATTGCGAATAGAAGTAATTTGATTGGTTTCCATGGTAGTCATAAACTTTGCCATCAACTCTTTCAAGTTCGACTTATTTTGAACTTGTGTTTGTAGATGGAGTGGTTGCATTGCATTTAAATATCAATACTCTAAGTACTATAACGTAAACCTCATTGGTGCATTAAAGGATTCCTTTGATTTTCAAACATTACTTTGAAAGCAAGGGGCAAAGGTTATAGTAATTGAGTGTGATTTAACTATATGAATTCAGATTTTGACAATCTGGATTGGAGTATCCAAATATTTGGCTTGTAGATTCTCAAGGTGCTGTTTGTTTCATGAACAAAGGGCAGAATAAGCTCATATTTTTCTTTATTCTGCCAAATAACACAGTTATTCATCCAAAAAGTAAAAGGGTACATTTCCTTTTTTGAAAAAATCAAGCTACTAAATTGTTTCTTTTTTGGATAAATTATTCCACCTAAAAGCTGGGTTAATATTATTCTTGGCTAAAATTTTAAGAAATTATTAAACCATTAGAGTAACTACTTTTATTCCTTGAATAATTATTCTTCAACCAAACAGTGTCCAAATGATTTGAGATTTGAAGTTAAGCAATCCAGTACTTGAAACCGTTATTTATTTAATATATTTTTGACATAATTTAACTAACTATTATTCTATTATAGGTTCTCAGAAGTTGCTGAACTATTAGACGTATGCTGGCTGAAGATTTGCGGAAAGATTGAAAGTGGATTGCTCTCGCAAAAAACAACTTATGAAGCTTTTCTCGTATACAAAATAAATGAAGAATCGTATGGTCTTGACCATCCATTTCAAGTAGCAAGTGTGAAGGTTGGAAGTCAGTCGTCTAGAAACATCATACAATTGCACAAGTACTCTCATCGTCGTCTCAGGGAGGTGGATGCAAACATTAGAACTCCTCAACAGAAGGACGATGGGTGGATGGAAATGGAACTAGGGGAATTCCACAATGACAAGGGAGAGGATGGCGAGGTGGAAATTAGTCTCAAGGAAGTGAATGGAGGAAATTGGAAGAGAGGGCTTCTCATTGAAGGAATTGAGATAAGGCCAAAAAAAGAATACTAATGTCTATGCATATGCATTTTAAAATTCTCTTTTTTCTTATATCATTTACCCTTCTGTGTGTATATTACAAATTTGAAAAATCTTGTATTGTTTTGCATACCCCGACTTTGCTTTTTTGTGTGTGGAATGATTTTTTTGCATGAAAATATGGGAATAATGAAACTTTGCTCTTATGTAAATGTTCATCTTTGCTACATGCCTTGATTCTTATTTTATTGTTAAATTATTTTGGTACGGAACATGTGTTTGATTCATAACTAAAATATTGGTTTCAAATAGTAGCTTATGATGAATTGATATGATTCCTATGTTAAATTCTGTACTTACTGCATATGTAGATTTTTTTTTCTATTTCTATCCTTGATTGTTCTTATTTGCAAATATGATTTGTATGCTTCTTATTTTCTACATCGACAAAACATTGTTTTTTTATTTCCTTGATTATTTTTTACATTTTGTATGCTGGAGATTTCAGAACTAAGGATACCATAGCTTGTTGGACATGCGCACCAAATGTTCCATCAGACATCACGTGCGAGTGTGAGTTGTTGTACATGTTGGCAGTAGTGACACTGAACATTTCTCTCTTCATTCTGTTGAACTTCTGATTGAGGCCCGCAGCGCAGCATTCTGTCTACAGTGCCATGCGGCACTGTTCACGAACTGAGTGTGGGCTTGAGGCCCGCAACATAGCGCGCGGTCGGCCAAGTTTCGGCCACGCGCAGTATGAATAGTTACAATTTTATTTTTTTAAATTATAGTATATTAGAGAAATTTTGGGATGATTATATTAAAATTAAAAATTTTCTTGTTTTATGATCCAAAAAATTCTGGAAAAGTTTCTGAAATTATATTGATGATCCATGACATATATTATTCATTTTTTATTTTTGTAATTATTATATGTGTTAGAAATTTTTGTGACATGTTATAATGTGACATATGTTTTTTTATATGAAATATCTTACATGTAATTATGTTACGATAATTTGAAAATTTACAGAAATTTTCTTGAAATATATATAACATGATTATGAGCATTTCTTGATATGTCATGTGTACAAAATTTAAATATGTCATGTGTATATTGTAATATGTTTTGATATTATGTTATGAACATAATTATATTACATTATGTTATATGTGAAAATAAAATATTTCATGCACAATATTATTTTTTAAGGTTCATTTTATGATATGGAACTTATAAATAATATTTTTTCTTTTGTAAGAATTTTTTTTCTAGTGCACATATTTTCGTTACCAAACTTAGTTTTTGATGTAACACATGTATTTTCACATGATATTGCATATTTTTTTAAAAAAATTATGCAATTAATAATATATGCATGATATGAAAAAATAATTTTTGTTGTATGAATATTTTCACTACATCTATGCAATTAAGGCATGTGTGACAAATAATTTTCAATTGTTTTTATGAAAATTGATATTTTAATTATTTAAATTCCTTGTGTTATATATATATATATATATATATATATATATGTTATAAGCATGTAACATTATTTTTACATTTTATGTAAATATATGAATTAATAATAACCATGCTTATTATCATGCATATATTATGTTAAAAGCATGTGATAAATAATTTCATTATGTGATAAATGAATTGTATAATTATTTGTATGCTTTGTAATTCGTAATATTTTTTTATGCTATGTTTGTGTTAATGCATAAATATACCGATTATGAATGTGACATGTTTCATGAACTTAAGAATTTAATAAATTGGACCTAAGTTAATTATTTACATAATGAAAGATAGGTGGTCCAAATAGGACTAAGGCATTTAAATTATATAATGGTCGCAATAGTAATTTTTATTGAGTGGTGCATGATATGTGCATGTCTAGGAAAGTACTAAAAAAATATTGTAAGTGAAAAATTTAGTGCTCTCTTTTTTTGGACTTACTTGGTGTACAGTTAACGCGGCCTCTAAATATTACTATGTTCACGTGACACGATAATATTTTTCCAATTATTTTAGTGTCGAAGCGAAGGGGTGCTGGTTCCCTATTTAATACTTTGCATAAACAAGGAAGAACCCCCATCATAGAACTCTAATTGTCTGGCCAAAATTTTTGAAAATAATATATTAATCACATTGTATATTTTAAATAATTTTGAATGTTTATTATTTTTCCAAAATTACTAGAATAGTACATTGACACAATTATATCGTTTTTCATAACTTGGTAATATTTTTGGAATAGAGGGAGATGAGTGGGAGCTTTGTTATAAAAGACTTGTCACTATCTCGATGTCACTATCCTAAAGTATTATCATTTTATTATTTTTGAAATATATGCCATGGAAAGACTTGTCTATAATGTTCTAACACTCATTTATTTTTTAAACTAAATGGCAACCAAGCAAATAATTGCTGAATTGAACAAATGTGATAAGTTGAATGGTGACAACTATGATATCTAGCATAGGAAAGTACAATATATCCTCGAAGAAGATGAAGTTATTGAATGCATAAAAAACACCATGCCTGAATTATAATTTGGTATTACACCTCTGCACAGAAGAAATTTAGACGCTTACAATGTTTGGAAAAATAAAGACAAAAGAGCTAGCATTATGTTGTTGAGACAATTCCTTAATGTATGAGTATGAGGTGCATGAAATTGTCAAAATTATGTGGGATGCCCTTCATGAGAAGTTTGTCAGTATATCAATCACAAAGTTAAGGTTACTTAATTTTAAATTCGATTCATACTGCATGCACCCAAATCATACTTTGCGGCAGCATTTGCATGAATTATCGAACATGATTCATGAGTTGAAAAGTGTTGGTGTTCCGCTTACTGTTGAACAATGAGTGCAAGTTGTCATTCGTTCCCTTTCGGCATGTTGGGAACAAATGGTTTTGAACTTAGCTCATAACGATAACATCAAAACCTTTATTGATGTTGCACGTCATCTGGAACTAGAAGAAGAGTGCCTTGAGACAACTAAACCTTCTGGCCAAGCATATGTTGTTGAATCCAGTACGAAAAATGCGAGTAAAAGTTCAAAACGTAAAATGCCGCACAATCAAAATGATAAAGACAAAACTGAAAATAAAGGTAAAAACCAACACAAACGTGGTAAGTGCGGTGGGAAGTTTGATAAAAGCAAAGTTAATGTTACAATTGCCATAAGCCCATGAATGCACTGAGCCAAAGAAGAAAACACAAGTATACTTTTCTGAACAAACTTTCATTTATGTTTCTATTTGTGCTTTAGTTGTCGAATCTCATCCTTCGTTGATTGTAGACTCAGGAGCAATCGACCACATAGCGAAGGAACGCGATGCCTTTATGGATTTTCGCCGATTCAGTGTCGGAATCAAGTGGATTTACGTTGGTAACAACGCACGCGTGGAGGTCAAAGACATTGGTACATGTAAATTGGACCTTTGCGAAGGACGTGTCCTGTACCTCCATGATGTCCTCTATGCTCCGGAGTTTCGACAGAATTTAATTTCAATATCTCATTTAGATGAACTTGGTTATGTAATAACATTTGATTCAAGTTATGCTGATGTGATGTTAAACAATATTTGTATTTGTATTGCTTACAAGCATAATGGTTTTTATGTTTTTGAAATTTTTAAAGATTTTCAATATTCTAGTTGTTCATTTGTATAATTTTCTGATAAAAATGTTAATGTCAAAACTTGGCATGCCAAGCTTGGGAATATTAGGCAAGATCGTATAAATAGACTAGCTAGAGAAGGCCTTTTAGGCAATCTCGCTAAAGTCATACTTCCCACGTGTGAAGATTGCCTTACCGGTAAAGCAACTAGAAAACCATTTGGAGTAGACAAACATGTTGATTCTTCCTTAGAAATAATTCATTCTGATATCTGTGGTCCTATGAATGTTAAGGCTAGACATGGTTTCTCTTATTTCATCACTTTTATCATTGATTATTCACGATATGGTGTGGTCTATTTAATCATACATAAATCTAAGGCATTAGAGTGTTTCGAAAGATTCTTACATATGGCTAAGAATCAATTGGATCACAAGATTAAAGTCTTGCGTACATATCATGATCGTGAATATTTATCTGATCTCTTTAGAGAATTATGTGATGAAAAAGGGATTGTTAGACAACTAACAATTTCTGGAACTTCACAATAAAATGGTGTTGTAAAAAGACGAAATCAGACTCTACTTGATATGGTCCGATCAATGATGGCGCAAACAAATCTTCCTATTTCTTTCTAGGGTGATTCCATGTTGATTGCAGCCTATATATTGAATCGTGTTCCATCAAAATCTGTAAATTCCACTCCTTACGAATTCTGGACATGTCGAAAACCTGAAAGTCATTTGTGACCATGGGGTGCGCGGCCTATGTACTTCCTACTTCTCATAAGTATGGAAAGCTAGGTCTTAGAGGAAAAAAGTGTATCTTTATAAGATATTCTAAGACCTCCGAAGGATATGTTTTCATAGGCAAAAAGGAGGATGGAACTGTAACAGAGATAGAGTCGAGATACTACATTATTAGAAGATGATTCTTCTAAGCAAGGAGAAATAGATAAAGATCTTCACCTCGAAGAGGAAAAAGATCATGAGTTGATCCGAGTGGGAGAGATTCATCGTCAACTCAAGAACGAAATACGCCAGAATGTTCAATACATCGGACTAATAAAAAAAGTATCCCACGTCGTCATTCTGAGATTGAGGGGGAAGCTTTTATAATTGGTCCGGAAGATGAACATGAGCCTAAAAACTCTCGTGTCCTGCGAAGGAAGAATGGATGAAAACAACGGAAGAAGAAATAAAGTCTACAAAAGATAATCAAGTATGGAATTTGGTTGATCTCCCACCCAATAGATGACCAGGGAATAAATGGGTTCTCAAGGTCAAACGTGATGCGGATGGATCCATAGAAAGGTACAAATCTCGCCTTGTTGCACAATGATATACTCAAAAAGAGGGTATAGATTATGATGAAAATTTTGCACCGGTTGCAAGATTTTCTTCAATTCTCTTAATTCTAGCTATAGTTGCTCTTATGGATTTAGCATTATATTAGATGGATGTAAAAAATTTTCTAAATGGAGAACTAGATAAAGAAATTTACATGAAGCAACCTAAATGCTTCATTGTAAAAGGTCAAGAGCACAAAGTATGTAAATTGCCATGGTCCATATACGGACTAAAACAATCATCTAGACGTATTTGAAGTTCTATCGATTAATAATTTCCTTCAGATTTTCTATGATCGATGAAGATCACTGTGTGTATAAATGTGGCTCCAAATATAAGTTTACATTTCTAACTCTGTATGTTGACGATATCTTGATAGCTGGGAATAATAAGGAGTATATAAATATCATTAAGTAATGATTGTCATTTATCTTTGAGATGAAAGACACGGGTGAAGCAACATATATACTTGGAGTAAAAATTCATCGAGCAAAGAGATTCATTGCTTTTTCGCAAGAAAGCTATATAAAAAATGTCCTCGAACTTTTTCGAATGAATAACTGCAAACACATTGATACTCTTATAGCGAAAGGTGCAGCCTTAAGTCTTAATATGTGTCCAAAGACTTCATAAGAAAATAGTGTTATGGCCTCTGTTCCTTATGCCAGCGTAGTCGGAAGCATGATATACATCATGTTATGTACTCGACCCGACATATGTCATGTCATTGGTCGAGTCAGTCAATATCAGTCTAATCCATGATACCAACATTGGAAGGCTGTCAAAAGAATTCTCAGATGCTTAAAGGGAACAACTGACTACACACTATGCTATCAAGGAGGAAGTCTAAAGTTAGCCGAATGTACGGATGCTGATTGGGCTGGCGATATTGATGAACGCAAGTCCATCTCCGATTATGTCTTCCTGCTTAGCAATAGCCCCATGACGTAGAGCAGCAAGAAGTAAGATTGCATAGCATTGGCTGAATTTGTGGCGTATACCGAAGCCACAAAAGAAGGCCTTTGGTTAGGCAAATTCCTTCGCCATCTGAGAGTAGCTGATGATACTTCAAAGGCTAACTTATACTATGATAATCAAACTGTCATTGCATATGTCAAAGATAAGAAATATCACTGTAAAGGGAAGTATATCGACACAGTATAAATTTGTACGAAATGAAGATATTCAGTAAAGGATCATGATTCAATATGTGTCTACACATCTGAATGTGGCTCACTCATTTACGAAACCTATTCTGATAGATGCATTTATTAGACATATAAAAGCTATATGATTACGTAATCCTAATTGTACTTAAAAATATTATTTTTAATGAAAGTATTTTATTACTTTGTTTAAGTTATTACGAGTTGTTATACACAAGTAGAGTATGTCAGTCATGAGATTATCAAATCACATGGATAATTACCTCCGGCACCTAGAGTATAGCGAGCGGGGAAGAAATGATTTAGATTCATAATATGATCTAAAATCGCTCTGGTTTGTTCAGGAGGTTTTGAACACGAGTTTACTTCAACTCTGTGTAACCTCACAAGGGGAGCCAAATATGAGACCTCATTTAAAGCGTCAAAACTTTGAGCAACTAGTAGGAGGGCTCAGGTCAGGCGTTATAGATATGCCACTAGACTTAAGTTTGTGCGGTGTTATTGAGCAATGGCATACACACTGGGAGTCTCCACCATAATACTTGAGTGTATCACTGAGTATGCTAAGTCGACCATGAGACGTTATGAATAGTTATCGAGTCTTCGTCACATGTGTGAGTCTTTAAGGATTGAACAAGTCCGAAAATTGCCTTTAGACACTTGATTATATTTCAAAGTAATAGGTTAGTGTTGCTATTTTAGTGAGGTACTCAAAGGCTAAAATTGTATGTGGCCCGTCAAGCCACGTGTAGGAAAGCAGCTGACTTAGAGTCTAAAGGCAATCTCGGACTTGTTCAGTCCTTAAAAACTCACTCTTAAGAAAAACAATAAAGTATTTGTCAAGTTTTAGGGTCGACTTAGCGTATAATCAAGTACTGCAGTGGAGACTCCCACTAAAGAAGAGTATGCCATAAACTCGTAACACCGCACAGACTGAAGTCCATACATCTACTCATGACGCTGACCTGAGTCCTCCCACTAATCACTAAAAAATTGACGCTACGATATCTCACATCCAGCTTTTCTTATCAGGCTACACAGAGTTATCTATAAACTCATGTCATCCTCCCGAACATATCAGCATGATCTTAGATCATATATCTGGATCTAAATCATTTCATCTCCGCTCATTATACACTAAGCGCTGAGGCGATTATCCGTGTGACTGATAATCTCGTGCCTGATTTGTCATACGCTACATGCATTATCAAAATTATTAACTAACTCCAAAATAAAATTAACATAGTTTTATTCATCATAAGAAGACTTAAAATACATTATCACATAAGTCTTGCGCATATGAACGTGTTCAGTGAAAACGTGGCTTAATAAATATATCATACTTATACATGTATTTATCAACCTTATCTTCTTCACATTGCCAAGACATACTAGACATCAATGTGTCTTCCCTTATAATGGTTCATCCTTTTTATCAAGCAATAATGACATACTTATTGCAACAAAAGGCATATTTGACCATTGTCACAGAAGTAAAAGAATTTACTTAACCAGAGGACTTCATACCATGATTGAGTATAACACAAACTCAATTGTTATAGTTGACTACTTTATATAATTTTGCTTTAGCTAAACTTCGCAATATATCATTCTATAACATGAAGACATAATTAGAGATAAACTTTTGCTTGTTAATATCGCCATATTAATAGGCATTTATTTATTAAGCAAATTTATAACTCGCTCTCCATCATAGCGCAAAACGAGAGTCAACATTGCCCATAAGGTGTCTCATTATTCTCTTAATCACCATCTAATATAGGCGTCCTGTATAAATATGTAAATTTCTTATTTGACCAATGTGATGCGTGTAGAATTGATAGCAAACGCTAGCAAGTGCACTAGTCGCTCAAGTAATAAAATGAATGAGTAGAGTTATCGTTACCACGAAGACGGTTAATAACTTATATTTTATTTTAACCTTGTTAATTGACAAATTAAGAAAATAGTTGATTTTATATGTGAATAAAAAGAAAATAATAAAAATAAAGGAAATGATCACCTGGAGAAATAATGATTTGATCATTAAGGCACCTAATTATCACCACTATAATATAATGAATTTTCTTAACTTAGAATTAGTTGAATCAGTAATAAAGTGAATTCCCAAAATTAGTTAACCAATATTGCAGGCTTTAACTACTATCTTATGAATCAATTAAAATAAATTAATCCTTTCAGTTTTTAATTTACTTAATTAAATCATAAGATGTATTAAAACGGAATTAATATTAAGGGCTTTCTCAAGTCACCTTAATAACTATACAAGTTAGGTCTATTTCGATTTTCCTAATTGTGGCATGGAGTAAATAAGATCAATCCTAGAAACTATTATGAAAATAATCACTTCTTCTCAGATAACAATCAAATCATAAATCATGGAATCGAAGGAAAGCATTAAACATGAAATTGCAATGCTATTAAAGATTCAAACTAAACTAATATTAAGAAGAACTTCAAAACATAAATAGGGTTCAACTAGAATGACCCTAATGAAAGAACAAATCTGAGAATAACAACATCAAATCCAATGAAAAAGATTGGGAAAAGAAAATAAAAACTCTAGCATAGGCTAAGCGCGTCCTCTCTCGAGTTTCCGGTAGAGCTTCGCTATTGTCCTCGATTTTTTCCTCTTTCTAAGCTTCAAAACTATGCTCCAGTGATGCTTTTCCAGGCTCTCTTTTGCCTTCTTTTATAGATTTTCTCATCCCCCAAGGAAAGAAATAAAAAAATATATAAAAAAAGTAAATAAAAATGGCTTTAAAATGGCCTAACTGACCACCGTCATGGCCATAAAAGGCTTTTCTGTCACGGCCGTGACAGAAGGTTGTCAAGAGTGAAAAATACTTGGTCAAATTTCTACTGAAAAATGTCTCTGTCATGACCATGACAGAAACGGTCACGGCCGTGACAGTAAGTCAATTTTCTGATGCTAGCATCTTTCTGTCATGGCCATGAAAAGAATTGTCACGGCCGTGACAATCTTCTGAGTTGTTTTAGGCTTTTCTTGTCTTGATTTAGACGTTTTCTTATATCCTGCCATGAACAATTTTAAAATTTAAGTAGAAATCAAATCTAAAGAAAATTGTATGAAAATAAATCAAAACTCCCCTTTTTCTAAACATAAAAACATTGTAAAATGTTAATCAACTGGCCTAAACTAATGCATAATTTTTCGTGCATCAAATATCCCCAAGCTTAATATTTTGCTTGTCCTCAAGCAAATTTCAGATAAGGCACATGGCCCCATCACAAAACCAATACTTTTCTTTCATTGTTCTTTTACACGACCATCACCAGAGTATCTATTCTCAACCAATACCTAGCCTTACAAAACTCTTAGCATTTAAACATGTCTTTCCTGCATATCTACAAATAATATTAGTCAATCTCATAAGAGTATCAATATTGAACCACAAGTCTTTAAGGAGCTTATTTTCATACTATTATCATTTCACATTTCAGCATTAAGATTTTTTTTTTCACTTTAAGAATTTAGTAATCCTCCATATTGCACAAAGTGGTCCATGTAATGGGCTTTCGATCGACGGATCCCAGAGCAGATGTCCTTAGGTCGCCAAGTAAGAATCTCCTACGGTTCTAATTACCCGGACACACCAAGGTTCTAGAGGATACTTTCTACTTTTCACTTTAACTGTTGGGGCTCAACTAGCCCTCTTTTCATTTTCACATTAACATTAAAATTATATTGCATAATTATAAGCTCCAAAAAGACTCAATGTATTCAATGAAGTTGCAATTATATTCAAGACTAACATCATAGTAAATAATAGATAAATTCATCATTTAAAAGCTAATCCTTCTACTTAGCAACAAACTCAATCCAAATCCCAATACTCTGGTGATACCCGATAAAAAGAAATAATGATTGAATTTCATAGATTAAATGATGTTTTGAAAATAAGCTTTCAGACAATAAAATAGTAAACAAGAAGAAATGAGATGGCACAAAATTTTTAAAATTTTCATAATTAGATGCATGCCAAACAAAATAAGATGATAGACTCAAAATGTTAAAAATAGAAATGCCATGAAAATGAAACAAGACTAAGTCCCTAATACCCCAAGCTTGAACCTACACTGTCCCAGCGTTAGGACTGTACAAAAAAAACTACAAAATAACAATAATATATGATAAAATGCAAAAGGAGTAGAGACAACTTGATGATTCTAGGTTGGTCATGTTGCTTCAAAAGGCGGTTCAAAGGTTTCTTTCGGCCATTATTATGCAACCTCAGGGGACTATCATGTCATTCCGGATTGGGTAGGTGATCCACGACCGTTCCCTCCTCCTTCACGGTCATGCTTGTACAATCGATCGATTCCAAATGAATCAACGAGCAGGGAGGAAGAGGTGGCCGGTGGCGATTTTTACATGTGAATTGCTGAGGTCGCCGGAAGCTTGTTGAACAGAAGGCACTGGCGACGACGTCTGTGAGATCAGCGTGTCCAAAGTTCTGTCGACGTCAGCGAAGGCAGGAGGTGGCATCGTGGACTCATGGCGATCAGAGATAGGTGGGGATCGAGATTGAAGATCGAAGTTGTAGGTGGCACGGGGGTGGAATTGGGGATCATGCCCGTGCTCCTCCTGAGATGAGTATTGGACGGTCCGATTTGCACCATGTGAATTTTTGGATTAATGCCACGTGTCCTAAAAAATAGAATAACAAAATAAAATAATGAACGTGATAAAAAGATGCCCGATATATCTATCGTAACGACCGTGTGCGGTCTTTAGAATGGTCGTGCTCTAAGGCATGCACAATCAAGTCTGGAACGACCGCATCCTTCTAGGAGCAATATGCTAAGAAAAAAAATAATTAATCTAAACTAAAGTTTTAATGTTAACTAATCTAAATTAAAGAATCCAGTACTAATGCTAAACCAAAAACTAAGAGGATCAAAGTTTAAGATTATAGATCTAAGTTATAGTCTTTAACTTGACTTTTACCCTTCGGTTACCTCAAGTGTCTGGAAGAGATTCGAAGTGACCTTTTTCCATCTTACCTCTGATGTAATTCTCAAGGCATTGTCCCTCCACTTTGAAAGAATTACCTGGATCTTTTTGTGGAGCTTGATCTTTAGGCTTCCAATGCATCGAACTTTGTGTTGTCTGATGTGATGATGTTGTCTTCCCTTCTACCAATGAATGATTTGGAGGTAACGGTGGGATGGTTGTTAGACTTTCTGGAGGTGGATTTCTTCTTCGAACTTGTCCATCTTCCATAATATATTCACTTGTCTCCTTGACCCTCCATTGCGCAGTCCATGTATAATTCTTCCTCGGTCGTCTTCTTCCTGGATTAAAATATTGCAATTAACATGGGCATATAATAGGTACAGATTTATCCACAATATTATTCCTCGAGGCATAAGAAATTTGAGAAGCTAACTCAACTTTCTTCTCCAATGCTTGAAATTTTGCTTGCAAGATATCAAACTTAACATTAACATTTGACGATTGAGGAGGAGAAAAAATAATAAGTGGTTGTTAATCATTCAATTGTGCCAGCTGTGATTGTAGATTGCTAATGAGTTGATCTTGTAGAATAAATCTTTTCTCTATAACTCCAATCAATTGGCATAGCTTTTCCTCGATGTTGGAATTTGACTCTAAGTAGGTGGATGGAGGGGCATCATTTTTCATTTGGATCATAGCCTCCAATTGCTCTACTTGTCCCAGCAACTTCATAAAGGCTTTTTCTTGAAGTTGAAATTTTTCCTCAGCCATTGTCATAAACTTTAACATAGTGTCTTCAATCGCAAAATTTTTTTGTACCATGGGAATTAGTGGGATATCATTATTTGCAATTTGTGAAATTTGTGCTTCATGATCCTCAAACATCTTTCTTTGTTCTTGCAAGTAATAATCTCCCATAGTCCTTGATTTTGTTATCATTTGAAAATATTTCCTGGTCACACAAGATAAAGAGATATGAAAGTATATTAATTAATAAGAATCTGCATGGAATTTAACAGAAAAATAAAAACTCTCAAATAACAAGTAAAATAAAAATTATTAAACACAGTCTCCGGCAACAGCGCCAAAAACTTGGTGCGTGTAGAATTGATAGCAAACGCTAGCAAATGCAATAGTCGCTCAAGTAATAAAGTGAATGAGTAGAATTATCATTCCCACGAAGATGGTTAATAACTTAGATTCTATTTTAACCTTGTTAATTGAAAAATTAAGAAAATAATTGATTTTAGATGTGAATAAAAAAAATAATAAAAATAAAGGAAATGATCACCTGGAGAAATAATGATTTGATCATTAAGGCACCTAATTATCACCACTAGAATGTAATGAATTTTTTTAACTTAGAATTAGTTGAATCAATAATAAAGTGAATTCCCAAAATTAGTTAACCAATGTTGCAGGCTTTAACTACTATCTTATGAATCAATTAAAATAAATTAATCCTTTCAGTTTTTAATTTACTTAAGTAAATCATAAGATGTATTAAAATGAAATTAATATTAAGGGCTTTCTCAAGTCACCTTAATAACTGCACAAGTTAGGTTTATTTTGATTTTCCTAATTGTGACATGCAATAAATAAGATCAATCCTAGAAACTATTATGAAGATAATCACTTCTTCTCATATAGCAATCAAATCATAAATCATGGAATCGAAAGAAAGCATTAAACATGAAATTTAAATGCTATTAAAGATTCAAACTAAATTAATATTAAGAAGAACTTCAAAACATAAATAAGGTTCAACTAGAATGATCCTAATGAAAGAACAAATCTGAGAATAACAACATCAAATCTAATGAAAAAGATTGGGAAAAGAAAATAAAAACTCTAGCATAGGCTAGGCGCGTCCTCTCTCGAGTTTCCGGTAGAGCTTCGCTATTGTCCTCGATCTTCTCCTCTTTTAGGCTTCAAAATTATGCTCTAGGGATGCTTTTCCAGACCCTCTTCTGCCTCCTTTTATAAGTTTTCTTGTCCCCAAGGAAAGAAACCGAAAATATATCCATAAAATGGATAAAAATAGCTTTAAAACGGTCGTGAAAGGCTCTGTCATGGCCGTGAAAGGCTCTGTCACGGCCGTGACAAAAGGCTGTCAAAGCTAAAAAATACTTGGCCAAATTTTTGCTAAAAAATGTCTCTGTCACGGCCGTAATATTAACTTAGTCAATTTTCTGATGCTAGCATCTTTATGTCACGGCCATGAAAAGAACTACCACGGCCGTAACAGTCTTCTGAGCTATTTTAGGCTTTTCTTGCCTTGATTTTGACGTTTTCTCATATCCTACTATGAATAATTTTCAAATTTAGGTAGAAATCAAATCTAAAGGAAATTGTATGAAAACAAATCAAAACTCCCCTTTTTCTAAACATAAAAACATTCTAAAATGTTAATCAACTGGCCTAAACTAATGTATGATTTTTCGTGCATCACAATGGCATAGATATCATACTGTTCAACTTATTGTGTATGTCTGATCAATGATCATGTTTACAAAAGGACATTCCTTTTGTTACTTATAGTCTTAGAAAAAATCATGAGATTCAATATTATCTCTTTTAATAGAGTACCGTTGAGTATATAGTTTCTCATAAAATGTTCAATTCGTCTTTATGATGGACGATTCTTGCTACAAGACAATAAATTTACTTGAATAATTCTTATTTAAACTTCACACTCGGTGTAAATAACTGTCTCACCCATGTCATTTCTATAGAAAAGACATTAAATTCTTCATTAATAAAAGAAGTCCCTTATTATTTCTAGCTATACATAATAATGCTTCACATATAATGTCATAATGACATATTTATCCATAAAAAATGGATATACACATAATGATACCTATATCATTATTTGGATGAATACCACATTCATGAATGAATCGTCGCAAATGTCATATTGCGCTCAATACTTTTACACTTTTACATTTATGTAATTTTCATCTAATACATGTGTGAAACAATAGCTAGACTTTTGACGAACGATAGAAGAAAAAAATAATTTCTCTATAGTCAGCACTTCTTTTGCGACTATTGTTTTTCGTCACTTTTAAATCTATTATCATCCATATTGACTTATTTCAAACATTTTCCTTTCGACAAGGCAGATGATTTAAAAAGTTCTTGTTTTTCTTCTTTAGACTCTAACTCTTTGTATTAATCCATTTTCTTTATCTAGACCGAGAGAGCCTCCATCACTTGTTTTAATCTCATATTCATTTCATATACTCATTCGACATTGACAAAGTGAAACACAATGCATATGTTTCAATAAATGAACATTAATCATAAGTTGACTGTGAATTACTCCCACTCGGATTGAGGTGTGGGAAAAGAATATGGACAAATCACAAGTCAATCTGCATTATCAACTCTAAATCTTCAACTTCTAAAAGGAAGATGTTAATCTCGTTCAACTAAGAAAATATATACATGAATGTCATATCTCTACTTATTATTTCAGTATTTAGGTAGCAATAATAACAATATTACAAATATAAGATTGGAAATTGATTTGCGCTACGCATTCAAGTAAATTAAGGTTTAAAAAAATGTCACAAATTGACTAGCCAATACTTTTGGCTTTTATTTACATCGCATATATAAATATTCAACTTGAATACTTAAAGTAATAAAGACATAGAAAATCATTTTTCAAAAAATTTTCATAAAGGAATTTCATTAAATATGAAATTTAATGATAAATGTGAACATATATCTACATTTGTCCAAAATATCAAATGTAGATACTATACACATCCACTTTAAAAATAGTGGTATAATAGAACAATGAGATAAAAAGATTCATCTATTGCAAAAGAAAATTTTGCAAGTCATAATCATTTTTAACTTCCACTTTCACGTTGTTTTCAACTATGTCCTTTGGCTTATAGGCTAAGTCATATAAAGAATTCATTATTCTTTAATTGCATGATAAGTTGTTCCAATAATCTCAGTTCACATAAGGATGAGTTTCAACAATGAAATAATATTATTATTAAACAAAACTAACATACGATTATATCAATATTTTTCAACTCAGTGCAATCATGAGCGAAAATTATCGTATTTGCCATAAGTGTAGTACATTGTTTTGTATATATTAACTTGTCACCATGCTTCTCACATCGATGTGAATAGCGTTAGCCCTTTTTAGTATCTATACATTGTTCATTGGATTATGATTTCTGTCGCAAACTTGCAATAATTTTCTTATTTTGACATGGACAACATATGTCATAATTGAAGACGATACACGTTCTTCGAATAAATGTCAAAATATTTAATATTTTCAATAAACATCAAATATGTGCGCAAGCTTCCTATACTTATTATAAATAAGTAACTATCACGTGGTCATTCTAAAAAGTGTGATCAAGATTCTCTAACTCAATCGTCAAGTTTATCATCAAATACAGATATATAACATATCTGTTGAATAAAACTTATGCAAGAGTTATTATTTTCTTGACAATTTCGTTACATCAAGATTGTGATAATCATGATAGTGATCGTATTCGACAGAGGTCATATTTTGCCATGTGTTACTTTTTATATATTCCTTTTGACTTTATCATATTGCAAAGACTCTTTTTTGTGTCGCTTATGCCATCACTTACCACAATCCAAATACCTGCAGAAGTTCAACAAAATAGAGACAAAAAGAAGAGAGGAATGTTCACGTCGTTATTCCCAACATGTACAACAACTCATACTCTATTTATAGAGTTATATTTGACGTTCCTTTAATTGTACGTGTACGTGTTTGCAGTTTCCACAACTACATAGTTGTAGTTTACATGTCATAGACAATCACTCGCACGTGATGTCTGATGGCACATTAGGTGCGCATGTCCAAAAATAGGACCTGCGCCCCTAATGGGCCATCACGATGCATGGTGTCATGCAGTTACATGAACTGCTAGAGTGCAATTCTCATTCGCACTAGAAATATGAAGTCGAATGACATCATGTGTTAGTAGTTCTCTTGATGACTGATGTAGGCACTTTATTGTTCAACAAATATCTAGAGGATGTGACACTCTCGACATGTGATTTTGTGACTATTCCGAGGTATTTGGATTGTGGTTTCATGTTCTCCTTCCTTGTGATCGAGTTCTCGACACCGAGTTTGAAACAATGTAAAAAAGTCTTTGACGATCCGTTCTTCCGTTGTGAGGTATTTCGTAATACCTTTATATATTTGTACTAATTCCTTCAATTACTATCAAAACCAAAATATCTTTTCTCATAATACTACATAACTGCTCAATTAATGTGTGAGCTCATACTATAACGTGTTATCGTTGTATAACTACTCACTATCATGTGAGCCAATACTATGATTTATCAATAATACATATTCGCTCAAACATTCATATTGCTCGCTTTGCCTTAGAGACACCTTGCTTGTACACTTCAGATGACACACGTCTCATCATGCATGATTTTGATTGATTTGTATTTGTATGCTTATGAATTTGGCCAATTGCAATACAAATACCATGCAACACTAGTGAATCTTCCTCTCGCCCTCATATTTCTCAGTTCTAAGTCAGTTGCTTTTCTAGTCATGGCTCGACGGGCTGCATACACTTTTAGCCTTTGAGTACCTCGCTAAAGGGAAAAGTAGCAACACTTACCCACTACCTTGAAATATAGTCAAGAGTCCAAGGGAAATCTCCGGACTTTTTTAGTCATTAAAGACTCACACTCTGACAAAAAATTATAAAGTATTCGTCAAATCTTTGGGCCGACTTGGCATACTAGGTTCATAATCAGGTACTGCAATGGAAACTCCCACTTAAAGAGCGTATGTCATAAACTCGTAACACCGCATAGACCGAAGTTCGGACGTCTACTTATGACACCTGACCTGAATCCTCCCACTAGTCGTCCAAGAATTGACGCTACGAGGTCTCACATCTGGCTTCTCTTACCAAGCTACACAGAGTTAAATATAAACTTGTGTCGTCCTCCCGAACATATCAAGGTGATCTTAGATCATATATCTGGGTATAAATTATTTTATCTCCATTCGCTATACACTAAGGGCCGAGGTGATTATTCGTGTGATTGCTAATCTCATGCCTGATTTGACATACTTTACATGCATTATTAAAATAATTAACTAACTTCAGTATAAAATTAACATAATTTTATTCATCATAAGAAGATCTAGAATACATTATCACATAAGTCTTGCACATATAAATGCATCAGTCGAACATGACTTAATAAGTATCTCATACTTATATATGTATTCATTAACCATCACATTATCAAGACATACTAGACATCAATGTGTTTTCCCTTAAAATGGTTCATCCTTTTTATCAATCAATAGTGACATATTGCAACAAAGGGCATACTCGGCCATTCTCAATACAAGAGTAAAAGAATTACTAAATCAGAGGGTTTCGTACCATCATTGGGTATAACACAAAGTCAATATTTATACTTGACTATTTTATATAGTTTTGCTTTAGCTAAACTTTGCAACAATGTCATTCTATAATATGAAGACATTAGTGGGGATATACTTTTGTTTGTTAATATCACCATCTTAATAAGCTTCTATTTATTAAGTAAGTCTATAACTCGATCTCCATAATAGTGCAAAACGAAAGTCAGCACACCGATAAGATATCATATTATTCTCTATCATCATCCAACATAGGTGCCCTATATTAGTATGTAAATTTCTCATTTGACCAATGACAAATAACAGACTACTCAACTTATTGTGCATCTCTGATCATTGACCATGTTTATAAAAGGATATTTCCTTTTGTTACTTATAGAGTATTATAAAATATCATGAGATTCAAAATTTATCTCTTGTAATAAGGGTATCGTTGGATTTATAATTTTTTGTAGAATGTTCAATTCGTCTTTATGACAGACGACTCTTGCTACAAAAAAATAAATTTACTTGAATAATTCTTATTCAAATTTTACACCCGGTGTGAATAACTATCTCACCCATGTCATTTCTATAGAAAGACATTAAATCCTTCATTAATAGAAGAAATCCTTATTACTTCTAGCTATACAAAAAGTTATTTCACATATAATGTCATGATGACATCTTTATCCATAACAAATGGATACACACATAATGATACTTATACCATTATTTAAATTAATATTAAATCCATAAATGGATTGTCGTAAACTACATATTGCGCTCAATACTTTTTACAATGGAGCACACAAAAAGCTCTATGTAATTTTCATCTAATACACATGTGAATTAATCGCTAGACTTTTGATGAATAAGAGAATAAACATTATAATTTCTGTATAGTTAACACTCCTTTTGCGACTATTGTTTTTCGTCACTTTTAAATCTCTTATCATCCATATCAACTTATTTTGAACGTTTGCCTTACAACAAGTCAGATGGTTTAACAAGTCCTTGACTTGATCCTCTTCTTTAAACTCTAACTCTTTACAGTAATCCATTTTTTGTATCTAGGCCGAGAGAGCCTTCATCATTTATTTTAGACTCGTGTTCATTTCATATAGTCATCTGACATTGACAATGTGAAACACAACTTATATGTTTCAATAAATGAATATTAATCATGAGTTGATTGATGAATTCACTACAAGAAAATTGGCGATTAGCGACGTCAAATAGCATCTCGAAAAGTGGGGACGCTAAATAGACGCCACTAATGTCGTCATGGCGTCACAGTTGAGTCTCTAGTGGGCGATGCTACTTGCCTCCAAATAGCATCTCATTATCATTTACTTAGTGTTTCAAAAAGTAGGTGCTAAAGCAGGCGCCATTGAGACGCTAGGTAGCCGCTATTATTACGCGCCATGAAGCGAAAATGCGCGGGAGAACCTAGCGCTATTTTCGCGTCGACAGCCTTCAATGTGAATCTAGCGTCACAATGTCTGAGACGCTATTAAGACTCTATAGAGATGCTAACTAGCGCCACACTCCCCTCGACGCTATGTAGACGCCAATGTGATCACTTGGCATACTTGTATATGTTAATTAAGAAATAGATAACTATATATAGGCTATCTATATTTATATCGCTATATGTTATCTATTTTGAGGCAACCCTATATACTATATATAATATACGTTAATCAATAAATAAATTAAATATTGTATATGTACCTTGAACATATATATGTATTTCTACATGATTACTTATATATGTCTACATCATAGTAGCGTTCCTAAATATATAATTTGTCACCTATATTATATATGTTATTTTCCATACAATATATATCATATTCTAATTATACATATATTATTTTTATATTCTTAATTATGAAATTTCGATGGTTGAATTAAGAGACATGGCTCGCTAGAAATTATCCCATCTTAGCGTCTCCATGGAGGCTCAATAGCGTCTACCTAACGCCATAATAGAGCCACAATCTTTGTCGATTCCATATAGACACTATTGGCGACTCCATAGCGTCGCCTTGTTGAGACGCGAAAAAGACTTCGACGCTACTTCGACGTTATTGTGTCGCTACTATACTTTAGCGACTCAATAGCATTAGTATTGCGCCGCAGTAGCCGACTTTTTATCACACTCGCTTAATCGGACACATATAGACATATAAATACACGTATATACTTTTACTTAAATATAATAAGTACACATATACATATTATTATCACTTAATCTCGCACATATAAACATATACATACATATATATATATATACTTGGAACACGTATATATATACACATTATCTATATATGTCTCACACATATATAGACATATACATACACGTATATACTTATAATACATATAGATAAACACATTGTTGTGACTTAATCTCTCACACGTAGACATATACATACGCATATAATTTTATAAGTAGAAAATGATAAGTCTATATGTATATGTACCATTTTCTATACATACATGAATAATTATATATGCATTCCAAAATTTTTAGATTGTGGCAAGGAAACAAAACTGGAATGGGGCACAATATGATGAGACACTATCTTGATAAAAAAATATTGCATACATGTAATAGAAAATTAGTATATAAAAAACAACTTAGCGTCGCCCTGGCGTCACATTTGTGAGACGCTAGTCGTCGGTGATGCTACTACGATGCTATTGGATCGCTAATATCTCTTAGCGACGTCTTAGCCTCTCTATAGCGCCGCATTAGTCAACTTTTTTTTATCCACTTAATCGGGCACATATTCACTCATAAATATACATATATAACTCGTGCATATATACATATTATTATCACTTAATCTCGTACATATAATGTTAAATTAGGAAGAAAATTCGATATAGCGTCCCTATTGCCATGAAATAACGTCTCAATGTTGGCACCTAAGTAGCGTCTAAGTATCATTGCATCTAGATGAGGCGCTAAACAATTGACTTAAATCCCTAACCCCTCTTCTTCATTTTTACCGTTTACTATTACGCTCCATTTTCACCACGCCGACGACGCCGATGGTCGATGCACGACGCCCTCCTCTCCGACGCCCGACGTCCGACCCCCGTTGCTCTGACGCCCTCCGCTTCCTCTGCCCACTGTTGACACCCAACGCCCTCCTCTTCCTCCGCCCAACGCCGACGATTGAGTCCTCCGCCTCCTCTACCTCCGCCTTCGTCTCCGCCTCCACTGCCTCTGCCTGCGCCGACCCCCACCTCCTCCGCCGCCTCCGCCTTTCGCCTCCTCCATCGCCCTACGCCGACCTCCGCCTCCTCCACGGCCCTCCGCCTCCTCATTTCGCCTCCTCCGCCGCCCTCCGCCTCCTCTGACTCCGCTGCCTTTGCTGCCTCCGCTGCCTTTGCTGCCTCTGCCTCCTCTGCCTCCGCTGCCTCCTCCACCTCCCTGCGCCGACCTCCGCCACCCTCCGCCGCCCTCCGCCTTCCGCCTCCTCCGCCGCCCTCCGCCTTCCGCCTCCTCCGCCGCCCTCCCCTTCTTCCGCCCGCTAACTGTGCTCTTCTGTCCGATGTCAGTCGTCGCCCACCGCCTTCCTCCACCGCCGCCTGCCGTCATCCTTCTCCGGTTAAGAAGGTACGAGCTTGCCACCGTGTTAAGTTAATTACTAATGCATCTTAAGTTAATTACTAATGCATCTTAAGTTAATTAGTAATGCATGTTAAGTTAAATACTACTTAATTACCTGGAACTATTGCTGTTAAGTTAGTTACTAATGCATGTTAAGTTAAATACTAGTTAATTATTTGAAAGTAGTGTTGTTAAGTTAGTTATTAGTAAATTACTAGTGCAGCTTAACTTAATTACTAGTTAAGTTAATCTAATGCATGTTAAGTGAATTACTAGTTAGGTAGTTGAAACTAATCTAAGGACTAGTTATTGCTAATTTTTAATCTAATATCATGTTAACTTGGAGTAAATGCATGAGCAAAACAAATTTGTTCCACGATTAGGAGTTATTAGAAATCAAATACTGATAGATTTTTTTCATAATTCTAGAACCTCTTTTTTAGGTAGATTTTTTTTTCATAATTCTGGAACCTCTTTTTTATCATGTTCTCATAAATTTTACTAAGGATGTACTTTCACATTCTTAATAATAAAATGAGATTATGATTTGACGATGAAGTACTTGAAACATGTGATTTTGGACTTCGTAACTTAAAAATCACATGTTTCAAGTACATGAATTTATTGACATATGGCTTAATGTTGTCCGTTACTGAAATGATAAAGTCAGATCGTAGTTGGATTCATCGTTAGAAGGATAAACATAGCGTTATAACTAAAGAATATAAGGATGGTTTTGATAAAAATTCATTAATGTCGCATATCAAAATGAAGGTGTTGCTTCTTCATATGGCGAAATCTTATGTCCATGCCGGAAGTGCAAATGTTATCAATGGAAAGTAATATATGAAGGATTTATATTACAATGGTTTCTTATTGACATACACAAATTGGTTCTTTCATGGCGAAGAAAGATGGGCTAAAGAAATAACTAATGTAAATACCATTGTGGGCGACTCAAGCAATCCGTATAGGGACATGATATAAGATGCAATGTTAGGAGAAAATGTTGGCAAAACATTGATTGAAGAAGACCCGAATCCTTCGACTTTTTTATAATCTTCTCGAAGAAGCAGATGAACCTTTATGGGATGGATGCGTGAAGCAAACTACACTTTTTGCAGTGACACGACTAATGAACTTGAAATCAGAATTTAATATGAGCGAAAGTTATTTTGACAGGATATTTGTCATTATTAAGAGTATGCTTCCAGCTTCAGAAAAATTACCGAGACATTTTTACAAGTACAAACGATTGATAAGAGATTTAGGGTTGGAATATCAGAAGATTGATGCATGTCACAATCATTGCATGTTGCACTACAAGGAAAATAACTCACTTATGAAAAAGAATACAAGTTGAAAAAGAATTCCCAAAGTTCGAAAAAAATGTGGTAAATGTAATATTTAGATACTTCCCCATTGTTCCAAGATTACAACGACTATTTTTTTTAAAAAAACTGCATCATTTATGAGGTGGCACAGAGAAGGGACACGTGATTATCAAAATTCAATTACACATCCTTCGGATGCGGAGGCATGGAAGGGACAGGATCCTGGAAAGATGTCCCAATTCAAGTGCGGGATGACATCTTTCAAGCCTTTACGATACGATCTTTTATTTGGATTACATAATTTGTTTTATATTATTTTAAAATTACTAAGTTTTAACGTATTTTATAGGAGGCAAATTAGTTTCATCCGGATCGTAGTTTAGGAATGATCCGGAGAGCTTTTCAGGAGGTCACTACGAAACGCCTCCGAAATCGATTATACAAGTTTTGCAAGGTCGTCATATCCGCTGGCATCACTTTGGAGCAGGGCATACAAAGATGTCCAAAGCATATTAGGCACTCGGTTTGGGAGTCCTTATGTAGGAAGTTGAAAGTATGTTTACTTTTATATTATTTTTATTAAATTTATTATTTTTTGAAAGTCTAAGTATTTGATGTTCATAAAGGACGGATGAACAATGGCAAAGGAAGTTGGAAAAGGCAAGAGTTAGCCGACTTTCGAAGTCCGACGCCCACATCCACACAAGGGAGTCGATGCGATTTAACAAGCATTGACGATGCATGATAATTGACGTACAAATGCAATTTATCAAACTTTTGACTTATAATTATGTTATAAAATTTAAAACTTTATTATAGGAGGAGAAAGAAGGCGGTCTCGTAAACTTTCGTGTGATCTATGAGACCACGCATAAGAGTTGGAAAATAAATGACTTGGTCACACCCACTGCTCGTAGGCTTCTGGTAAGTCTCATCACATGTTCATCTGGTTGTTGACGTTCGAAATGTGCAATGTTTAAATTTTTTAGGATGAGTATAATGCAAAAATGGTTGAAAAGTACGGAGATGATCTGTGTACTCAGCCACCAGGTAATGTTTCTTGGAAGGGATATCATGTTCTAAATTTGTGTGTTTTTTGATATATCATTTATATATTATATGATTGTATAATTTTTCTATTTCGTAGAGAAACCTGTTGTTTAGGGGGAGGTGGTCGGCAAGACACGAGAAGGATACTTGCATGGTCTCGGCACAGCCGCTCAGGTACCTAGGAGGAGCGGAGGATATGTCGGCGGCCCATCTGCTCCGAGCTCATCCGCTGCACCTGATATAATGCAACTATCACAACAGCTATCGGAGCAGATATCGCAGCAGGTGTCGCAACAGTTGGCTCCGCTATTGCAGGCGATTCAGGGATTGATCCCGACGTAGAATCCCCCCACGAGGCCATGGACCGAGCACATCTGGATCGAATGTCTGGAATGATAACAATTAATAACTCCCAAACCTAGGATAGAAACAAATTATGGATACCTAACAATATATGTATAGTTTGATAGTTTAGTTTACTACTTTTCATATTCTTATCTTAAATATTATGCCTGTGATGCTTTCATATTATGCTTGTGATGCTTTCATATTATATCAATGTATCAATGCATTTATATGCATTATATAATTGTATGGTTTGGAAAGGGAAAAAATGTGGCTGTTATGGAGCAAAAACAATTGCGGTTAGTGCACCCATAGCGTCACCCTAGCGCCGCAATAATTGTCGACTCTATGTTAAATATATCATCCTTAGCACCATATTAGTGTCCCATTGGCGACGCCCAAACCATGATGTTTGCGTCACTACAGCGCCGAAATAGCATCAACTAACCCATAATGTTAGCGTCTTTCAGGTGTCAAAACAGCGCCTCAAAGATAGCGCCACTTGCGCGTCGACTTAGCGACGCATCTATACTGCTCCCAGCTGGACAACACGTATCTTAATAACGTCAAAATAGCGTTAACAGTTGGCGCTAGTAGAGTCTCCGTTTCTGTTGGCTCTATTTGAATACCCCAATCCAAATTGCCAAAATTTGAATTCATATAGTGCCCCTTCCCTTCAAACCAATGTTTGCTTTTCTAAACTTTGGTAGGCATGTACTTAAAATTTAAAGGGAGGTATGTTGTGATCTTGTAGATAAAGCTACTATGAATCTTAATAAATTGCTTTGGCTTGATGATCTACGGACTAAAAATGTTTGGCTGTTATTCAAAAAAAAAGTTGTTTGGCACTTGTTTTTTAAAGAAGTGATCAACACTTGTGTTAATAATGCCTTGTATCTGAACCCAATTGGTCCCCCTACATAGTCAGGCGCTTCAGCAGAATTCCCCTACGGGGGTCTCTTCGACAACAGATCTTCAACGGCGCCACCCTCTTCCTTGATCTGGTCGCCCTTCAACACGTGACAATAGGCGCTCCTTCGCATACTGATTAGCACTCGGACATCGATAGGACCATGAACGGAGGATCACTGGCCATGCTTTACATCTCTTTTATTGTTAACGTTCTGTAAAGGTCGTGAACAGCTATAAACGTCTTGTTAGATTTTCTGTTTGCCCACTATGAGCGCTGTTATTTTTTCTCATAACCCTTGAACTAAGGTGTCCGAGTCGTTTGTTCATTTTTACAGGCTGTGACTACCATGGCTCCTCGAGTTAAAGCACCCGTTTGCCGCCACCATCGCCTAGATGACAACGCCATTACTGCAGAGAGCTCCAACTCGTGACTTTTTCACCCCACCAACAAAGAGTGGCTCTTCGCCGAAGCACGAACCCGAGAACAGATGTTGGATGAACTCGAGAACAGATGTTGGATTTCCTCCGCATCTATCCCACTCAATTTGCGGATCAAGTGGCGATGAACGTGTGGAATATCCGCCCATTTATAATGTCTCTATTTTCTAATACCGGGATGGGATATTTTGTGCAGCAATGGTGGCCCACCTATGAAGATATTACCATGGAATTCTTATGCTCTCTCAAGGTGGAACACCTTGAGGCCACTAGACACGTGACAAGCCGCCATCTCCTTCCAGCTCGACAATCGTGAGTTTGAGCTATATCTGGCCGAGTTCAAAGCCATCTTCAATTTTTCCAATGCTAGCCACCTCCACATACAGAAAGATTTCATCGCCTTGGATTTCTGGTCATGTATTATAGGAGACAGTTGAATTATCAGCAAGCCAAGTCCACTACATCCAGAATCCCATCATTCGATTTGCGCACCGGATCCTCTCCAATACGTTGTTTGGCGACGGGGCAATAGTAGTGGAGGCATCAATGCCCAGAAACTCTTCATATTATACTGCATGCTGACCTCCACCCCGGTGAATGTAGGTGCCTTTCTGGCCCGCACACTCCTCAAAGCTGCCAACAAAGACAAGGGCCACATTGTTGTCAGTGGGATGATCACACCCATCGTCATTCACCTGAATCTCGACCTGGACGAGCTGCCACATATTGAAGGATCCTCATCATTGGATGTTATGTCATTCGAGCTATGGAGCTAGGGGCTGGCCATGGGGAGGATCGTTACTTTCAGCTCAGCAGTTCTGATATGAAGATTCCTTGTAGCGAGCCCAAGCACTTCAATCCCTCCAATGAAGTCAATTGGCTATTTGTCCCAGCACAACACCCCCGATTTCACGCCGACTGTAGGACCCAGGGCCATCTCAAGGGCAGCCTGACGCGAGTGATCCTACCACTTCACGCCTCATTGATTTCTCTGCAATGCATTAGTTGCTGACTTTGATGCATGCCGTGCAGCTACGCCAGGTCGACGAGCTTCATTAGATTCGAACCGACGTCCTTTCTTTGAATGAGAGCCAGGCGTAAACAGATGCTATGGTGCGTCGCATGCATGATTACCATGTCAGCCAGGGACATTACGGGCATCTCCTCTTCCCTCAGCCGCTGCCACTACATATGGAGTAGGCGGTCGTCTCTTTCCGTTTCTTTATGATGTGTCCTTTTATTTTTTAGCACGCTTGTATCCCTTTTACGAGTTCTGACCTTAAACACTAGAGATAGTTCGAGCTTAGGCTTGGGGAGTTGCATTTTCATGTATCTTATCTATCTTCATTAAATTGCATCTTCATATCCTTCCTACATTTTGTTAACCTTTTTGCAGTTTTTGTTTAATCTGCATATAAAAAAATTTTAGATTCCCTTTTGTCTTAATATTTGCCGATTTTCAAGACATATTCAAGGACATCATGTACATTAGCTAAAATCAAAGTATCCCATGTCTATCATTTATCGCCTTAGTGTAGGGTTTAATGTATATAGAATGATGCTGCGTGAAACTATGAATATGTTGACGACTACGTCATGTTCAATTATTTTAAAATATATATGTATGCTATTTTGATAACAATGATATCCCTGTTGAATGTTCAAGTGTTGGTTGAGCTTATGAAAGAGGGTTAGTGGAACCCCAAAGAAAAAAAGAAGAGAAAAGTACAAAAGTTATAAAAGGTGCTATTCGAAATTTGGGTGCGTTCGGGTGATTAGACCCGTAGGGGATTCATGCCTGATAACTTAAGTGCATCTACTCTGGGATTCGTCGATCGAAAGCCTATTACATAGACCACCTTGTGCAATATGATGAAACACCAAAGTATCAAATTAAATGAAATAAGAAAAGTATAAATGTGTTATCTGGAACCTTAGTGAGTTGGGTGATTACACTACAAGAAAATCATTATTTTCCGACGAATAATTTCCGACGGTTCTAAATCCGTCGCAATTTGCGACGGATTTTTCGACGATTCCGTTTCTGACAGATTTTTCGACGGTTATGATCGTCGGAAATAATTTATATTATTATTTAATTTTTCGACGATTAGGAACGTCGATATTTTCGACGGTTATCCATCCGTCGCAATTTCCAACGACTTTTCCGATGGTTACGACCGTCGGAAATAAAAAAATTAAATTATGTATTTTTTATATTATTATTAAATTTTTTCTATAGATTTTCCGACGGTCACGACCGTCGGAAATAAAAAAAGTAATTATATAATTTATTATATTATTATTTAATTTTTTGACGATTAGGAACGTCGATATTTCCGACGGATATCCATCCATCGCAAAATCCGCCGCAATTTCTGAAGGTCGTAACCGTCGGTAAATGTATAATAATATCATATAAAAAGTATTTTATTAATATAACTAGCGACGGTCAAAACCGTCGCAATTACCGACGGTTTAAACCGTCGGTAAAATAAAAAATAATCATTATATGTAACTAAATATATTTTCGACGGTCACAATCGTCGGTAATTATAAAAATATTTAATATTTACGTTTTTGATGGTCGAAACCGTCGGTA
This sequence comes from Pontederia crassipes, assembly GCA_030549335.1. Taxonomy (NCBI): domain Eukaryota; kingdom Viridiplantae; phylum Streptophyta; class Magnoliopsida; order Commelinales; family Pontederiaceae; genus Pontederia; species Pontederia crassipes. Next base: position 12,769,631 of record JAUKPH010000017.1, read on the forward strand.
ATTAAAATTTCGTTATCCCGCTTTTTTTCCCCTTTTCCCGCTTTCTTTCTAAAATTTTTCCCTTTATATATATTCCTCCTCCCTCTTCTCTCTCTCCCTCCTCCCTCCACTCCTCTCTCTCTCCCTCCTCTCCTCTCTCTCTCTCTCGGCCGTGAGCACGCTCTCCCGCGCCGGACGCCGGCGACCCTCCCACGCCGGACGCCGGCGACCCTCTCCCGCGCCGGACGCCGGCGACCCTCCCACGCCGGCGTCCCTCTCCCGCGCCGGCGTCTCTCTCTCTCTTCCGCTCCGCGCCGACGTCTCTCTCTCCGGCCAAAGGCCGCTGTCGGCCGGATCCGGCCCCCAACGGCCGGATCTGGCCTCTCGCGGCCGGATCGGCCGACTAGCGGCCGGAGGCTGCCGGATCAGACCTCCAACGGCCGGATCGGCCGCTGGGCGTTCGGATCCGGCCGCTTGGCGGCGGATCCGGCCTCCAGCGGCTGGATTGGCCGCCGGGCGTTCGGATCCGGCCCAGCGGCCGGATCGACCGGCTTGCGGCCGGATCGGCCGTGGCCGGAGCTGGCCACGGCCCGATCCGGCCGCTAATTTTTTTTATATTTAAAAATTATTTGCGACGATTGCGACAATCAAAATATCGACGGTTGCTACGCCCGTCCAAAGTTTCGACAGTTGCGACCGTCGAAAAGTTGCGTCGGCCTGAACCGCCGGTCTTTTCCGGCGGTTGCAACCGTCGGAAATTTTGATGATTCGGACCGCCGGCCTTTTCCGGTGGTTGCAACCGTCGAAAATTTTGACGGTTCGAACCGTCGGGGACTTTTCCGGCGGTTGCAACCGTCGGAAAATTTTGACGGGTCGAACCGCCGGAGACTGTTCCGATAGCCAGAACCGTCGATATTTTCGACGAATTTTTTCAACCGTCGTAAATCCGTTTGCGACGAGCATTTTTCTGACGGATTGATTCCGACTGAAAAACCGTCGGTAATTGCGTTACCGACGGTTTTTGGGCTGATTACCGACGGTCCGGACCGTCGGTAATCAGCATTTTTCTAGTAGTGTTAGATCCGTAGGGGATTCTAGCCTGGGGACCTAAGGGCATTTGCTCTGAGATCCGTCGGACGAAAGTCCATTATATGGACCACTTTGTGCAATATGGAGAAACACAAAATCATTAACGCATGGAAAAGCATTAGAAAAGAAAAGAAAAAATTATAAAAGCTCAACCCACACTTGTTTATTCAACATTGATATTTTTATTATCAAGATTTATTTTCATACTAATGAAAGTTGAATTTGGAGGAGTTTAAAAATGTCTTCTATTTAGAAATTTCACAAAGCTAGGATGCTTTGGAATGTGAAGAGACACTTCAACGGATGAATAAAAAAGGCACTAAGAAAATAGTTAAGATACATGGTGAAAATAATGATTAGATGATAGCTGCATGAGTTTTGTCTTGAACATTGCTTGAGAACGAGCAAGGATCTAAGCTTGGGGAAGTTGGATGCATGCATTTTACAACATATAATAGACTTGCATTTAGGTTTATTTCGTGTAATTTTCTCATAGTATGCATCTATTTTTCACATTTATTTCTTTGAATTCATTTGAAGTAGTCATCTACCTCTAGTTCTTGTAATTTCACAGAAATTATGAATTAAAATGACGTAGAAATGGAAGAAAAGAAGAATAACGCAAAATAAAGTCCAAACAGCTTTTGAAAAATGTCAAATAGCCTTCATCACGAGCCGTTATAGATTTGTCATGGCCGTTAAAGTTTAAACTCACGATGTTGGCGACGATCACAAAATGGACTGCATTGAAGAAATGAATCTCACGGAGAATAGTGATCTCACGGGCCGTGAAATACATCTCACGACCGTGAAGATCAAACATCATGCCAACCATTGTGCTTCATGGACCGAGTAAATGCATATTTCAAACGAAGACAACTTTTGGGCCGTGAAGGATTTCTCACAGCTATTACTACAGATTCTCACGAATCAAAATAAGTCTCTCGGCTCCTAGCGAATCGGATATAAAAGTTAATGGGCCATGAGCAAAGCGTAAGGGGCCGTTAATACCAGCAGCTGATCTATCACCGGCTATTAACAATATTCACGGATATCACAGATGGTATGACATCAATGACCATCAACTAACTATTCCTAATGGACTGATCAAAAGATTTCAAATCGACATATTACTCTTCACGTGTTGTTAGTACTTTCTCACCGGCCATGACATTAGACGAAGCTGCATGATCGAAGGAAAATAGTCCGAATCACGATCATGAGACCTGTCTCACGCCCCGTGAAAGGCTGCAAAAAATCCTAATTTGACTCTGATTCGGCCATTAGAATAGTTTCAAGGGGTGTGACAAACACCTAATTCGACACAAAAATATATTTTTGAAAGAATTCTCAACGCATAAGTACTCCAACTCCTACCGTATGTCATAAGAATCAATTGGAACAAATTAGGTCAGAAATCTCAAAATTTTACAACGCAAAACTTTTAGTAACAATGGGACTCCGAATTTACTTTATTTCACTTGGAAAATATTTCTGTTTGTTCCCAAGCCACATGAAAACTAGAGACCCTATAAAAAGAGACGTCTGGTAACCAGAAATGATCATGTTAGGGCATACAACTGAAGCTTTAAAGCCAAGAATGGAGAAGCATTTCTGAAGAATGAGGATTGTGCAACGGCTTATCATCATTTCTGTAAAGTACTTCTTATTCTACATTATATTGGGATGATACTTTAGATTTTTCATGCTTTATTTATCTAGTGTAGTTCTTTGGATTATTAGTTATAATTTTTTCTTTCTGCTTTAGTTGAAAGAGCTTTACTATAAGAACAATTTCTGACTTCTGATTAATCAAATAATTAGTCTAGTTTTTGTGAACATGATTGCTGTGTGTGATGCCTTTCTTCAAAATTTAATGATTTCTAGGATGTTTATCGACTGTGTAGTGTGATTAATCCTTAACTCATAATTTTTTGTACGAATCAATTCTTAACTTATGTTGAAGCAATGCATGTCGTAACCTAGTAGAATCCGTGCGGAATATTAGATTATGCGGTCTGCATGAATTGACTCATGCGGGCGATTCTGCAGTTTAGGATTGCAGTCTATTGCATCTTAAGTTCAATATAGCTGAAGGCATGTCAGTACGGAATACTTTCATATTATTAATGTCTTAAGATAATTGGTTTACCCGTGCGGGAGATCATATATTTAATGTCTTTAATCCATTTGAAAACTAAATCTGAGCTTTATATTTATTTGTGATTTTACAGAAATTATAGATTGTTCTTATCATTATAGATCATCCTAAAGAACTACGCATCATTAGTGTTAGATTTTACTGTTCTATTATTTTATTTTATTTTTTTCATATTCTTTATCCAAAATTTATGTCATCTCCTATTAGCCTTTATGATTCGATAAATAAGTTAACTACTTCCTCGTGAGATGCAGAACCTATACTTTTCCCTTTATTACTTGAGCGATTAGTGCACTTGCTAGCTTACTGTTATCAATTTTTTTATGCCATTTTCGGGGAACTATTCTTTACTTTCTATTCTTATTTTACATTACTTTGAGACTCTTTACTTTTTGTTTTCTTTTCATTTGGTGGCTATGCAGATTTCAAGCACGATTCTTTCACAAGCCATCTAATCTGGAGCCTATGGACCGTGGCATTCGACATAACACTCGAAGTTCCAAAGCTCCTCTAAAATTTGATCTTGAGATCGAATGAACAGTTCGGCTACTGTGAAAGAACATGATGGCTGAACAACAAGAATGCCACCAAATTGAACATGAATGACGCCAAGTGGAGCAGGAAGAGGAAGAAGAAGAACTCAGCATGAGGGATTACATCTTGGCCAAATATTCGAACACCAACTCCAGCATTGTGATTCCAACAATCACAGCAAATGACTTCGAATTGAACCCTGCCATTGCTCGCATGGTTAAAGCACATCAGTTCGGTAGAGCTTTCCATGAGAACCTCATTATCATCTTGATAAATTTCTTTGCTTGCAGCACTTTTAAAAATCCTAACGTTTCTGTGGATGTGTCTCGCCTAACTTTATTCCCAATTTCCCTTAGAGACAAAGCATTTAGTTGGCTAAAGACTCTTCCTACAGGATCAATCAAAACTTGTGCACAACCTATAGACAAGTTCATCAATAAATACTACCCACCTCAGAAAGCAGCAAAGTTGAGAAACGAACTCCGATCTTTTCGACAAGATGATAATGAAATGCTCTATGAGGTGTGGAACAGATTCAAGGAATTCTTAGCTAGGTTCCCAACAATCAAATTTCACTATGGGAAAAACTTGAAGGCTACTACAATGGTATGCGCCAAACTGATAAAGACAAGCTAGACTCCTCAACTGAGGAATGGTCTTGGGCAAGATGAAGCCACAAGAAATATATGATCTCATCGATGATGTGGCCCTAAATTCATGGCAATTTAAAATGCAATGAGCAAAGAAGAGGAGTAAATAAAGCTGAAAGTGAATTAGTGTTGGCTCTGCTGGAATCACTCAATAAAAATTTTGAGATGTGTTTGAGCAATAACAATCATGTGATCTTTCTGAAGGAGGACACCCAATGTACTAGTGCCAGGTGGTAATTCCTCTAATCAAATTGAAGATGCTAACTATGTTTCTAACTCTTCTTTCAAGTCACCACTATTAGGAAAATCTTATAATCCGAATTGGTGTAATTATCATTTATTTTCATGGAGACAAAACCCAAAACAACAGCCACCTCCACAAAACAACTTCCAACGACAACAATTTCTGCAACCACTCCATCCACAAAAACAAGTTAAAAATAAGCCGAACTTCGAAGAGTTGATGACTACCATGGAAACCAATGTTTCCAATCAAAATGCTTCTATTCGCAATCTAGAAATTCAAATGGGATAAATAGCAAACGTTCTCACTGGACGCACCCCATGTGCTCTTCCAAGCAACACCAAGAAAAATCCAAGAGAAGAAGATAAAGCTATCTCTTTATGGAGTGGAAAAATTCTAACTGGACCAACATTACAAACATCAAACAAAAACACAAGCAAGGAGGCTGAAATTGAAGCTTCATAGGATCTTATTGTTGATGAAAAAAGCTCCACACTTTCAATTCATAGTTCTAAAGTAAGAGCCATCAACCATTGAGATACCAAGCAAATTGAGAAACTTATCATTCCCACAAAAGCTGCGCAACGAACAAGATAAGCAATTCTCTAGTGTCATTGAAATATTTAAACAATTGCACATTAACATTCCTTTTTAGGAAGCATTACAGCAGATGCCCAACAAAACTTTCAGAATCAATGAGACTCTGAATTTACCTCATTTCAAATGGAAAATATTTTCGTTTGTTTCCAAGCCACTTGGAAATCGGAGGCCCTATAAAAAGAGATGTATGGTAGCCAAAGATGATCATGCTAGAGCCTGCAATCGAAGCTTTTAAGCCAAGAACGAAGGAGAAGACTTTTGCACACTAGACTCGTATGAGGATTGTGCAACGACTTGTCATCATTTCTGCAGAGTACTTCTTGTTTTACATTATATTGAGATTTTCATACTTTATTTATCTAGTGTAGTTCTTTGGATTATTAGTTATAATTTTCTCTTTCTGCTTTAGTTGAAAGAGTTTTACTGTGAGAACGATTTCTGACTTCTGATTAATCAAACAATTAGTTTAGTTTTTATGAACATGATTGTTGTGCGTAATGTCTTTCTTCAGAATTTAATGATCTCTAAGATAATTATTGACTGTGTAGTGTGATTCATAATTTTCTATTAGAAATTATTCTTAACTTTATGTTGAAGCAATGCATGTCATAAGCTAGTAGAATTCGTATGGAATATTAGATTATGCGGTCTACATGAATTGACCCGTGCAAGTGATTATGCAGTTTAGGGATCGTAGCGTATTGCATCTTAAGTGCAATATAACGGAAGGCATATCCGTACGGAATACTTTCAAATTATTAATTTTTGAAGATAATTTGTTTATCCGTACGGGAGATCATATTATTAATGTCCTTAATCCGTTTGAAAATTAAATCTGAGCATTATATTTATTTATAATTTTACAGAAATTATAAATTATTCCTATTCATCCTAAGGACCTACGTACCATTAGTGTTAGATTTTACTTTTCAGTTATTTTTTTTGCATATTCTTTATCCAAAATTTATGTCGTCTCTTGTTAGTCTCTTTGATTTGATAGGCAAGTAAATTAGTTCCTCGTGATATCGACAACTTATATTTTTTGCTTTATTACTTGTACGAAGAGAGAGAGAGGAATAAAGGAACCTAAGGCGGCAGGCAATCCACACTGGGATGCGAGAAGGTATCATCTGCAGATCTGTCCATTGACGACTAATATTGTCTAATCAAGTCTTGACTGTAGGATTCAGCGCAATGGTTGGGATTGAAGATTGTGAATTGGCCTAGCTGCCTACGCGAACTTACGCAATGTCTCCAGACTCTCCACGAATGATGAGGAAGGAATCTTCGGGGATCATCTTCAAGGAAGCCAACCAAATGATCTTTGAACTTGGCTTCTATATGGCAGCCTCCCAAGCATAACATTGCAAGTTTAATTTATTTCCCCCTCCAATCCATGAGACAATCTATTAACAATTTTTGTACCATGAATGTTACAACAGTGTGGCCTCTTTCTTAATGATCTAATGCATATCACATTGCACTAGTCAATCAGGAATATTATTGGATTGAGTTTGATTTATCGAGCATTGATTTCCTTTTCATTGCTAGCACGAGTGTCACATTTTCTTCATGTCAACGTAACATTCGCATTTTTGTTCAGTACCATCCCCTTGGAGGAGGGAGAGCGAGTACGGTGTGAGTCTTTTTCATCCAAGTGAGAATGGCAGCAGACGAAGCTAGGTGGAAGGATATTGAGCTTTGAGGTCTTTTTCCTTCAATCCCTAGCACTGAGAACACAAATGGAGGAAGGAGATCCAACGTATTTTTCCTTCAATCCATAGCACCTACAACTTAAACTTCACATAATATTTAAATCACAGTTGTTGCGCTGAATCCTACGTTCAGGAGAAGATTGGACAATATTAGCCATCGATGGCAAATCAGTGGAAGATAGCTGCTCCGCATCCCTACATGGATTGCCTACGGCGTAGGTTCCTTTATTCAACATATATATTAAGGACTCCAACTTAAAACTTGGAGAGTACTCATAATCGTTAATTGCACGTGAATTGAACCTTTAGCACCTCTTTCCAAACATCGGAGGTTGACAATCCAAAAAAATTATAGTATTTAAGGACTCCAAGCTACTAATTTTTATTTCCTCATCATTCAACTTTGACTCAACTTGTTTATAGACTAGATCAAAGGCAGAGGTAGGTGCGTTCACTTGCCTGCACGTGCAAGCACGGGATAAATAATGCTAACCTAGTTTTCACATATTTAGCCACCCCAGGATCGATTCTTGTCTACCACCATGCCCCTGTTTATTCCAAGTGAAAAGAAAATAGGTTTTTTATTTCATGTCACCGATTTTTACTCCTGCTATAAGAGAAATGATGTTTTTTTCCATTAACTTTAGCAAATGTCTTTTATGCATAAAATTATTAATTTCTTTTATTTGTCTTCTCTTATATTTACAATCACAATTAAATATTTTTTGATTCATAATCAATTATTTCAATTACATGATAAAAAAAATATTTCTTTATATTTACCATTTTTTAATTATTTGATTTGAATAATATTACACATATAGTTAATTAATCTTGAATTCATATCTTAATATTGTCAATTATGAAGTTTTGAATATTTTTTAAAATTGTCATAAAATTATCTTTCATCATTTAAATAAATCATTATATTAGCAAAGTTGAGTCTCAAGTCATCGATGAATGCTAATAGCCTCGAGTTCGAATCTTAGTAGTGAATATAACAATTACTACTTCATATTTTTTGCTCAAAATTAGTCGAACGTTAATAACCATAGGCACCGGAAATATTTCATAAATTGGACTGACATAAAAAAATATTATATTTATCTCTTAATTTTTTATTACTAATAATTAGAACTAATGTTACAAAAATAAATTATTTATGTTAGATGATTTCATTAAAATGCGAACCCATCGAAAAAAGTTATGACTCCGCCAAACTTTCACCAATATGAAGCCATCGAGATTTAGTACAGATAAATATTATGTATTTTATATTAAATATCAATGTGTTTTCTTTACAGAATCACGTTAAGAGATCATATTGTAACTTGACAAAAAAATTATAAATGCGAGTGCATAATTTATATTATTTGTAAATACTATAGAATCTTTCAATGCTTTTGATTCTTTTTTTTCCTAAATAGGAAACAATGTCCACAAGTACATATAGAAATAGTGAGTGATCTTGGAGATTTTTCTCCAATGTATATTCTCGGTTAGAGAATGCTTCCTCGGGGTATCCCATTCGGTCATAATAATATTTTTTATTAATTAAAGATATAGTTATATACTTATTGAAAACAAGATCATGTCTAGATGGTCGTTGACACTAATCAATCTATGAACAAACCTCTATCTCACTTTTGGTTCAAATTATCAATGCAATCAATATAGCATTAGCTAGTTCAATCATAAAAACAACTATAATAGAGACAATAATGCTATCACTAATAAAAACATTAAATAAAAATTTAATATATGCAAAATATATTTTCTCCTATGTCACATGGGTCGTGTTGCTTACACATGGACCATGTTGTCTTGAGACACAAACCATGTTGCATAGAATATGTTGTGAGGACATAGGTCATTTTATAGAAACATATGCTATGTTATCTGTTGACACGGACCATATTCATGAACACAACTTATGTTGTAACAAGTTATGACTCCTTGTCAGAGTCGCAACATCAATCTCCTATGGATAGAAACCATTTTTCTCATATGTGGGCCAAGTCATTGCATGTTACGACTATGTTTCAAAGTCATGAAAACTACCATCTAAGGATATGATCCGTGTTGGTTAAGTGTTGTAACCAACACGGTCACTAGTGGTATGAACAAGAGCCATGTTGACTTGAGCTGTGTTAGACCTCAAGTTGCGAACTTTTCATCCATGATATGACTCCTTGTTGCGACTAGACCTCTATTTAGTCACTACAAGCCATATATCATGACTTTTATTCTCAACAAGTTATTATCAAACCTTTCTTTTCTCTTATATCTCGTCACGTCACACCCAACTCGATGACTAAATTTTAATTCTAATTAACATATTCTTAATCTTATTTAATTATTTTATAATAAATTTAGCAAGACCTCCTCCCTCATTTATCTTGAGGTTACTTATTGATACATTCAACATCTTGTAATGTAAAAATGTCACATTCAACCAGTTGTCAGGGACCGACCGCCAGTCCGACCGCTCCGACCGTTCTGACCATTGACCGGCCACAATAACGGTCCAATTGAAGCCAAAAAAACTAGACCCCTATTTGAACTGGATTGAACCAGATCGAACTGGTCAAAATCGGTCAAAACCGATTAAAACTGGCCAAAATCGGAAAAAAATCGGGTTGAACCGCATTTTTTGGTTCAACCAAATTTTTTCTTAATTTTTTTGTTAAGAAATAATTTGATAAAAGTTATTATTATAAATTTGGAAAATATCTAATCTTGTCATAATATTTTGGATGAAAATATGTATTTGTTGCTTCTAACATAAAAAAATAAAGATATGAAATACAAAAAGAATTAACCAATAGAAAATTTGTATATAATAATAAAATTCAATAAGAGTTTAATTTATTAAGTGTATAATAATTTTAATATAAAATTTTAAAATTAATTATACATTTATGATTGTTATTTTTTTGTACAATTACATTTTGGCATCATATATATATATATATATATATATATATATATATATACATGTATGTATATATAATCATCATATCATATATATATACATATTGGCATCATAGCTTGAGTTACTATATCATAAATATAAATATTTTATTATTATCCAGTCTGACCGACCGGTCCGATCGATTCGATCTGAAACGGACACTTATCTGATTCATCATCCAATCCGGTCCTAACAACATTGCATTCAACATCTTTTACCTTTAATAATATAGATATAGATATAGATATAATTTTTATATAACATAATTATTGGTTTATAAAAATAGCTTTTACATTTCATGATTATTTTATTATTAATTAATTATGTATTCTATATTGGTTTATAACAAATTGTCCAATAATAACAATTCTTAGTTGTTTGATATTCTAAAATGATTGATATATGTAAATCTTTTATCTCCTTTATAGCATACCAACATGATAACATTGACATATATATACAACAACAACAAAGCCTTATCCCACTAGGTGGGGTCGGCTACATGGATCATACGACGCCATTCGTTGATCCATGTTCATAAGATTCGACAGAATTTTATGTTAGCTGTCGGGGCCTAACACAACCCTCCTTCTTTATCCGGGCTTGGGGTCGGCTATAAAATATAGGCGGAGTTAACATTAACATATATATATATATAATTAAAAATTATTAGTATAAACAATATATGATTATAATTATTATTAACACAAAAATATATGATTTATTTCATATATTGTGGGCTATAGAAAAAACTTTCATTTATAATAGTTGAATATATTTATAGAGAGAATTTTTTTTTTGCTTTTATATATATATATATATATATATATATATATATATATATAAACATATGTAGATATAGATAATTAGATATATAAGATGTAGATATATATTATCATATTAATATATTTAAAAATTTGATGATACTTATATTAATCATCAATAGATATCATCAGAGTATGAAATGCACATCTTTAACTCAAACATTATAAGATTTTAGTCTTTTCTTATATATGAGTTATAATATTTAAATTTTTATTAGACAAAGAGAAATTATATGAAAGTTTTTTTTTGTCATGCACAAACTTATATTTGTGTGTACGCACATACCCTTTTCCTTCAAAAAACATATTGAGTATACAAATGTAAATTAAAAACCACTTATAACATTTAATATTTTTATTAGATGTGAGAAATTATATATAAATATTTTTTTTATCATGTACATGCCTATATTTGTAGGTCTGCATGTGCTTTTTTCCTTCGGAAGGCATCAAGTAGGAAAATGGAAACGGAAAGTCTCCCTATTTATAGTTATAAATATAAAATTTAAAAATATAAATAAATAATTATATATTTTAAATAACTATCTTTTGAGTATTCATTATTATTATTCTTTTATACATTCAATTTGGAAGAGCTCGACAAGTGTCACTTTATACATATATGCAACCGAAAGTTGTACAATCAATATACATCCAATGAATTTAAATCATTGTATGTGATTATATGGTTGAAATTAAATTTAATAACTTAACGTTAAATTCAATAGAGGTTGAATCTCAATCATACGATCATGATCTTGATTTATTAGTTGTATATTAGTTGTACAAAAGTTGATTGCATGCTACCTAATAATAATTAATAGGGTTTAAGTAATGTGCAGCTAAAAGTTGTACAACCAATATGCATCCGATGAATCCGAACTGTTGAATGATGATTATATGGTTGAGATTAAATTTTATAACTTAACATTAAATTCAATAGAGGTTAAATCTCAACCATACAATCATGATTTAATGATTCTAATTTGTTAGTTGCATAATGGTTGTACAAAAGTTAGTTGCATGCTAACTAACATCTAATTAATAGCCTTATTGTGTGATAATTAGTATTTTATTATTGTAATTATCGACAGTTCGGACCATCAAAAGTTTCGATGATCTGGATCATCGATAATCGTAAAAACAATTAAATATTATAATCTTATACATCATAATATATAATATAATTAGTATTTTATTATTATAATTATCGACAGTTCGGACCATCGAAAGTTTCGATCGTCTGGACCATCGGTAATCACAAAAATAATTAAATATTATAATCTTATATATATAATATACAATGTAATTAGTATTTTATTATTATAATTACCGACAGTTTGGATCCTCGAAAGTTTTGACGGTCTGGACCGTTGGTAACCATAAAAATAATTAAATATTTCATTATATATAATATAATTAATATTTTATTATTATAATTACTGACAATTTGGATCGTTGGAAGTTCTGAATGTCCGAACCATCGGTAAAGTAAGAATATTATTTTATTATTACATTTTGCGACGATCGAAAGCATTGGTAATGAAAAAATAATCCCGCCATCCTCCCCGTCTTTTTTTTCTTTTCCCGCTCCCCACTCTCTTTTTCCCTCTATTTATTACCTCTCTACCTACCTCCTTCTCTCTCTACCTCTCTACCTCCTTCTCTCTCTCCTGGACGACGATCGAAGGACGATCCTCCCGACGACCCCTCTCTCTCTCGCCCATGGCCGATGACCCCTCTCTCTCTCCTCACGGTCGGCCTGGATCGGCCGCTTGTGGCGCATCTACCGCATGGCGGCTTGATCCGGACGCGTGCAGCCTAGCGGCGGATCAACTGCCTAGCAGCCTGATCCAGCCACGCGCGGCCTGGATCAGCCGTCCAACGACGTAATCGTCGCTTGGCAGCCTGATTCGGCCGCACGCTGACTGGATCGGCTAGCTTGCGGTGGTTGCGCCGCCTGGCGGCCTGATCTGGTCGTGCGCTGCCTGGATCGGCCGCTTCATGGCGAATCCATTGCTTGGCAGCCTGATCCGGCCGCCTCGTGGCGGAACCATCGCCTGGCGGCTTATCCGACCGCCTCACGATGGAATCGCTGCCTGGTGGCCTGGAATGCCGCGCAGCTTGGAATGGCCGCTAGCGGCCAAAATTTTTTTTATTTTATAAGTTATCTCAGACGGCTTAGGCCGTTGAAAAAATCACAGCCTTCGAAAGTTTCGACAGTTGGCACCATCGAAATTTTTCGACGGTTGCGACCGTCTGAACTTTTTGACGGTTGCGACCGTCAAAACTTTCGACGTCTCCACCGTGTGAACTAACGACGGTTGGCACCGTTGAAAATTTCAAATGGGTAAAGTCGTCGAAACTTTCGACGAATATCTATTGCCCGTCAGAAAAGTGTTTGCCATGAGCAAATTTCTGACAGATCGTATCTGTCGAAAAAACCGTCGGAAACTTCATTTTCTAATGGATTTTGTAAACTTTTCGACGGTCGAAATCATCTAAAAAGTCAATTTTTCTTGTAGTGATTTGTTAGTTTATGCATCATAGCTCTACACCAAATTAAAAAGAACAAAACTAAATGCCCTAATAAACAAGATAAAAGACAACGTTACATATCACCATATTTACCTGCTTTCCTTGGGTTGAATACTTGAATGGATAACTTGTTCTTGATTAAATGTGGCAGGCAGTGCAATTAGCTAACCTCTAGAGAAAATTATATTTGCCTATAAGTGGGAAGATATTTAGCTTGATGAAACGAAAATTATGATTGTCGTATTGCATTGGCTCTCCCCCGAGTTCCAAAAGACATCATGGTGTGCGGTCAACATTAACCATTGTTGCATGAATATAAATACATATATATATATATATATATATATATATATATGTTTCTTAAAATTTAATTGATAAAGTAAAAAAATAATTATATAATTTTCACAATTATACTAATTGATAGTTGGCATTGGCATCCATTGATAGTTGTCATGAATAACTAAAATTGTTAATTATTAATTGATGATAGCTCATTGATAATAATTATTAGAATTGAATGATAATTACATGCGTCCACATTTATTTCAGTTAGAATACCGATTCCACATTAATTTTACTTAACTGCACTGCATTTCTACGCCCATTACAAGGTTTCCTGCGGCTATAAATGCCTCCACCGTAGTAACCTCACTCATCCTTCACTTGTTATTATCTCTCATCTCCTCCCCTTTTCTTTATATGATCTACTTATCTCCTTTCATATATTGAGTTCATTTTTTTAATCTTCTTTTGGCAAGATAAGATGGGATTAGACTTGAACATTATATTATTGCTCATGTGGTGGTAATAGGCACTACAACATTTTTCATCTTTAGCAACATTACAATAAATTGTAAATGTCACCTAATATTAATCCTTTTTGTGACGTGGAATAAATGTTACTAGTAGTCACATATTATTGACGTTTAAAGAGAGAAATGATTATAGAATGGTTGGAAAATATTTTAACTGCTGACCAGATGTGATTAAATTTTTTAGAACAAAAACCCTTTACATTGAATCTTTGCCATCGATTTTTCTCTCTTTAGTTTGCATTGATGGCTCATTCTCTCGCTCCATCAACTTCGTTGTATAGATTTTGCACGCTTGATGTTGTCATCCATCAACCACCACTCGCCGCCGCTATAACGCCTACAAATTTGCAAACAAGGAAAGGATTCAAAAAACAAAACCAAATACAATTAAGGAAAGTAATTCAAATTCGGATTAAAAAAAAGGAAACATAACTTTTAATCGGGGGAGGAATCTCCTCCGCCAACTACGCCCTTGTCTCGGCCGGCCGAGGCTATAAAAGGGGCAGAGGTGGAACCCTCGCGCCCCTTGGACTCCTGACCAGCCGCCGCCTCCCGTCCTCCTCCTCCTTCTTTTCCTCCGGCGACCGATGCATAATGAACGACGGACGAGGCGCGAACAGGACAAGCGATCCGACGATCCTCCGACGCACGACTGCACCCCCCCGTGATGCACTCGTGAAAGTCAAAGCGCATCTTCCCACCGGCCAAGAACGACCGACGACCAAGGAGATGACGCACAGATCCGCCGGCATGGCAACGATGATCGAAGGTGCCTTAGATGTCCCAGTCCCCTTAGGCGATGATTTGTCAATCCTAAAATGCGTGTGATGACCCCATCTTAATATAGAGATCATGAACTATATTTTTCATATTATAACCATTGCGAATTGACGGCCAGAGGACGGTCGGAGAAGGAGAAGAAGATGGCCGCGAATCTGCACACCAGTAACTTGGCCCGGGTCACTAGTGACCCTGCCCGGGTATGCCCCGATGCGGTCCGGTTCTCTGAGAATCCGGCCCGAGTTTGTCGCGTCGAGAGAAGTCGTGTGATCCCCAGCATCGACCCGATTGAGTCGAGTCCCGACTCGGCTCGAATTGCATCGATCGGTCGATCGGACCAAGCACGAAGCTCGGCCGGTGTACGGTCCACAACCCAGCCCGAGTCAGCTTTTGACTTGGACCGGGCCATGTGATTGAGTCGCCCAACAGCGATCCTACCCGGGTCCCCAACCCGGCCCAGATTTTGTCAAGCAGAGTAGTGTGTCTTCCGTTCGGGCCCCGATTTTTCATAAGTTGGCCCCGCCTTGGGACAGGCCCACTCGAGGCTATGTCCGATATCATAAAGACCATAATGGGCCTCTTGCACCTTGAAGGATGGATCGGGATTTGGTATAAAGAACCAAGTAATATAACATAATTTTGTTGCCTAAAGAAAACGGTATCTGACCTCGCCCTTTTCCTGATATTCTAAACTCCATAGATGTTAAATAAGAAAAATAAAGTAAAGATGAAATAACGGGATTGCTATGTTCCGTCCCAAAGAATAAAGTAAAGATCATGGTATAGTATAGAGGAGGGGCAGGTAGTTGAGCTGAGGAGACAGTAAACCTACAGGTCCTAAACGGCAACTACTCCTGGGTACAGGTCCTCTCCCACCTGTATTCCGAAAAAGAGAGTATGGTAACATCTCTCTTTCCCCAAATAGGGCATTATATTGATTATATGATCATAGCGTCAGAGGGATAGGTAGCTTAGCTGAGGAGACAGTTAACCTATATTTAATGACCATTGTTCTTGAGATATAGATCCTCTCTCACTTGTGTTCCGAAGAGGGTATGCATTGGCATTACATCTCCCCCAAAGTGGCATTCTGGCTTCATAAATGTATAGAGGCACTTCTGACACCCCAACCTAATAAAGTCGAACTCGCATAGGATAACGAACATCAATAACTGCATAGTAATATAAAAGACGTAGTACAACTCATGGTAAAGTAAAGCATGAGAAAGTAAAGTATAGCATAGTATAATAAAGCAAAGTATAGTACAGTATGATAAAGTAAAGCATAGTAAAGTAAAGCATGATAAAGTAAAGTATAACAAAGTATTGTATTGTAAAGTACAACAAATCATCGCAAAGTATGATGTGATAAAGTACATAATATGACATGGTAAAGACGAAGTATGTTTACAATAAAGTATAGAGCATAGTATAGTAAAGACATGGTATTGTCACAGCATAGCAAAGACTAAAGCACTAATCATGATAAGAAGAAATGGGACTACTTGTCCATAGTAAAGCATTACTTATAGGGCTGAGCAACGGTCGGTTCGGTTAATTCATTTGATTAATTAACCAAATTTATAGTAAAAATATTATCCATTATCCGGACCGAAATTTTTTGGTTAACCAAAATTTTCGGTTCGGTTCGGTTAATTTTATGATTTATCCAAAAATAAAATAATATACAATTTGATTTTTTTTTTCATTCCACCAGTACAAAAACATATAGCATAAGAAATTAAGGTTTATTTACATCCATCATTACAAAAAGTATTCAACATCATCTTGCAAAATACTTAACATATTTTTTAACCTTCCAAAATCAACTTGACATCTCAAATTCTTCATAGACATTCAAATAACATGAATATTGATGAATTTATAATGCTTGACTGCTTGAGAATTTAGATGCAAGGACAAAGATTCAAAATAGCTTATAGAGCTGCCAAACTAGCCATCCACTCTTGCAGGAGCAAGTCCACCACCAAATCCTATAATGGGCAAATCTGAATTTTCAAACAAATAACCAAGTTAGTAATATACAGATTAAGGAGTTAAATAAAGTAAGAAATACAAATAATAGATTCAAAAAGTTATGTACCATTTTCGAACTTCTCAATGTCCTCCAAATCTTCCTCAATATTTAATCTGAGTCTTTCGAATCCAATCTTGTGCACATACTAATGCTTCAACCACCTTTGGAGTTAAAGAACTTCTAAATGGATCAAGAATTCTTCCACCAGTGCTGAAAGCTGATTCAGAAGCTACTGTGGATATTGGCATAGCTAAGATATCTCGAGCCATAATAGAAATAATAGGAAATCTCTCAGAATTGAGTTTCCACCACTTTAACAGATTAAAATCATCTTTATCTTCTTGTACAACCTCATCTAGATACAAATCAAGTTCTGATTTTTTATATAAACCACCTTCACTTTCCATTCTTTGTTTCTTGGCAATTAATCTATAATGTCCTCTTGGCTTCTTATTACCTATTAATTCAATGCTTGAGGTTGAAGTAGTTGTTGATTGATCACTTGTTTCACTTGAACAGTCACTTTGAGGATGAGTCTTCTTGTACTCACTAAATAATTCATAAATTGCATGTTTTACTTTCTCAAACAAAGTACTACCTTCCTTATCACCATAAATGTCATAAAAGCCACTTTCATTACCATGAATTTCTCACGAGGATCAAGTACAACAGCAAAAAAAATAAGTTTATTCATTTTATCAATATTTCCCCAATATTTATCAAATTTAGCTTTCATCCTTATCCCCATCCCTTTCACATGCATGTCATCACTTCGAGTTAAGTCTAAAATTGCACCAAGTAGATCACTAATTTCAGTCTAGAATGTATTTGATGTGACATATAATGATCCAGAGATGCGCAATGTAGTATCATAAAAAAGTTGTAGTATGTTGGTCATCCTTCTCACAACATCCCAATCTATGTAACCCTTTGAATGTAATTCGACCTCATATTTAAAGTATGAATCTGTTAACTCAAAAACATCAAATGCTCTTTCATACTTCTCAGCCACACTCAACATTAGATAAGTAGAGTTCCATCTGGTGCATACATCCAAACACAATGAACTATTATATTGAATTTGTATCGACTCAGCACATTCTTTGAATTTCTTGAGCCTTGCAGGAGATTGTCTAATATATTTCACTACCTCTCTAACCCACTTGATTGGTGAATCCAAGTCCTTTAAGCCATCTTGCACAACTAGATTTATTATATGAGCAATGCATCTCATGTGTAAATATTTGCAATCTGCAATAGCAGTTCCCCAATTGATGGATTTCTTCTTCAATGTTCAATTGCAGCATCATTTGAGCTAGCATTATCCACTGTAATAGTGAACACCTTATCTATCCCCCATTCAAGCAAACAAGTCTCAATAGCTCTGCTGATCAATTCACCTTTGTGACTAGAAATTTGACAGAAGTTTAAAATTTTCTTGTGCAACTTCCAATTCATGTCAATAAAATGAGCTGTGATGCACATGTAATTAACTTGTTGAATGGATGTCCACGTGTCTGTTGTTATAGAAATTCTCTGATTATTATTTTTCAAATAGTTTTTCAGAATCATCCGTTCATCCATATACAATTGAAAGCAATCACATGAGACAGTCCACCTTGATGGAATTTTAAATTTAGGACATGCTTCTCGCATGAACTCTTTAAACCCTTCTCCTTCAACAAATTTAAATGGCAGCTCACTAATAATGACCATACGTGCAAGGCTTTGTCTTATAGATGCTTGATCAAATTTCCATGTAGACAGTAAACATGTATTCTCACTATCGCCTAACAAACGCAAAGATAATTCTTTTTGTTTTGTATCTTCATTACCAGGCTTCTTGTTACATGCTTTAACATGATAGTTAAGTGTACTTGTTCCATTTTTTTGTATCAGCTGCAAATACTTTATCGCAATATTTGCACTTTACTTTGCCACATTCAATCTCAATAAAATGTTCCCATGCTTTTGACCTCTTTTTCTTTTGTGTTTTTTCATTACTAACATTGCCAGATGAGGATGTTGTATTTGAATTAACATCCTCTTGAGATATATTACTTTGTTCTTGATGTGATTCTTGAGACCGAGACATCTAAGTGAAAGAACACAAAATAATTTTTAAATTCAACATATGAATAATTCTCATAAAAATAAAATGATTATGCAATTACATGTGTATAAATATAGTACAAATGTGCATATAAGTTCACGGGAACAGAAAGAACATAGAACAAAAAAATGTATAAATAAAAAAGTGCCACAATTGTACAAGTGCTTAAACTGCAAAATTATAAATGTATTGACAAATAAAATCTAACCAGATGAAAAATAAAGCTCACATGCAAAGAAAATCTTTGCAATTAGTAAATAAAGAAATAAATACAAAATAAGATAAGAATATTTTTTTGTGATTAAAGAAAGGTAAGTGTTTAGAAGATGATTCGAACCTCTCATAAATTTCTAAAAGATAATTGCAATCATTGCATTTTTCTAGGGTTGTGATTGCTAATTAAAAAGTTATAAAGTTAACTAAAAAAATCTAAGAGTGATAATTTGTGATGCCTAACCAATAATCACAGGAGAAAATGTGCAAACTACAAAGAAATATGCCGGGCGCCTCTGAGTCGTTGGCCGCTCGCCGCTGCAAGTTGAGAAGGCCGAACTGCCAAAGGGGGAAGAAGTCTTCTCTCTGCAAGTCTAGCTTTGGCCTCTGAGTGCTTGGAGAGAGAAAAACCAGCTTTGGAGTTTGGCCTTTGAGTTTGAGTGCTTGGAGAGAGAAAAAAATGAGGTGAGACAGTGACATGTTAAAAAAGACACCTCTTCACTTGTTCAAAGAGACATGTGTTATGTGTGGTAGGCTACAAAGGCTAGGCTCATTAACATAATAACATTAATCAAATAAACATTAAAAAGTTACTTTTTAATTTTTGTATAAGGGCAATTCACATGTCTCTCTTCAGTACGTATGGAAGGTAAAAAAAAGTTGATAGCTGCCTCTGCCTGCATATCGGTTAATTACGATTTTTAACCAAAATATCGGTTAATTAACCGAACTGATGAATTAACCAATTTTTTATAAATCTATTATCCATTATCCAAACCGAATTTGAAATGGAGAAATCAGTTCGTTAATTGGGTAAGCGGTCGGTCAGCATAACGGTCGGTTCGGTTAATTGGTGAAGTCTGCTCACCCCTAATTACTTACCCTTTATTGATTTCCACATAATTTGATTTTCAATTCATAGCCTATGATTTCTATTGTATTGGACGTTTTTGCTCACGGATATTCTATTTTCCTGCATTGAGATTATGCAGGTGAGAATTCTGCACAATGAGGTGTTGGAGGATGCAGAGCTTGAGAATGGCCGCACATGACTTATTTACCTCTAAGACATCCGGTTCTCTAAATTTCCTTAGTGTGATAACTGGTCCTTGCATGAAAAAGACGTTATAGTTATTTCTTTCGAAATCAAACATCTGCTCAAGTGTTGAACTTATTGGAAATTATGGTTATTTCTTCCTTCATTATGGATGTATTAATTAGTAATGTCCTTTGATATTTTGATGCTCACTCTTCCGCAATAAAGTTCTTGGTTATTTTATTACTATAATTGATGCCACGTATTGCAATTGTTGAATGGTCAAGGTCATGATATGATCAATAGTGTAGTAGGCAGTGTACCGTTCCTAAGGTCAACCTGACTGTTTACGTGACAGGAGGGCCGATTTTGGAGGCGTTACATCCGCACCTTTGCCATCCTCTAGAGGAATGTCGTTCTAGCAAGTACCGATCTGTGCATAATCACTACAAGAAAATGGGCGCTTAGCGACACAAGGTAGCGTCGCAAAAAACCGTGACGTTATATAGACGCCACTAGCGCCTACATAGCATCTACTTCGCGTCACGAGAATCAGATGCTACTTGCCTCTCGATAGCATCTTCTTAGCTATTCAGCGGATTGACATTAATTCTAGCGCAATCGAGACGCTACGTAGATGCTATTATTTCACGCCACGAATCACAAATGTGCGGCAGCACCTAGCGCCGTTCTGGCGTCGACGTCTTTAGACGCGACACTAGCGTCGCATGTCTGAAGACTCTAAAGCGACGCTATATGACGTCACAAAGAAAGGAGACGCTATTGGGATGCTACTGTATATATTTAAACGCTTTATATTATATATACTATATGTCAATCAATAAATTCATTAAATATTATATTAGTATTAATTACACGATTATCAACATATTATCAATAGCGTATTATCAACATATATATGTATTAATTACATGATTATATATATATATATATATATGTATTTTTACATGATAAGAGTGTTCCTAAATATATAATTTATTACCTATATTATTTATGTTATCTATACTAATATCTTAATTATGCATATATTATTATATACTTAATCATGAGATTACGATGGTTGATTAAGTGAGTGATATTTTAGCGTCACAGTAGACAAACAAGAGCCGCAGCTTGTGTCGACACTATGGGCGTCTCTCTAGCATCGCAAGTTTGAGATGCCAAGTGGTTTTAAACGCTAGTTCGGCGCTACGGTATCGCTAAATGAATCTAGCGACTCAATGGCGTCTGTATTGCGCCTTCTAAGCCGACTTTTTACCCCTCGCTCAATCGGGCGCATAGACATATAAATACGTGTATATACTGATACTTATATATAATAAGTTCATATATACATATTATTATAACCTAATCTGACACATATAAACAAATACACATATATTCACTTCGAATACGTATACATATACACGTTATCTATATATATATGACTCGCACATGTATAGACATATACATACAAATATATATTTATAATACATATAGATAAACACATTGTTGTAACTTAATCTCCCACACGTAGGCATATATATACATATGCATATATTACATATGTATATATATACACACACAATTGTGTTATATACACGTATACATACATATTTATAATTTTGTATACATACATGATAGATTGTCGGAAGAAAATAAAACAATTGAAATGTGGCACAATGCGATGAGACATTACATTGATAAATAAAATTTCATACATACTAAAAAAATTTGAAAAAAACTTTTAATGAGCGTTACAATGGCGTCGCAATCTTGAGACGCTAAAGCGTTGAGATGCCCTGACGACGCTATAGTGTCGCTACGTTATTTTAGCGACACATTAGCTTCTCTATAGTGCCGTTCTAGCCAAATTTTGATAGTGTCAGCGCCTATATGACGTCTACGTAGCGTCGCATTATGTGGTGATGCTAAAAAATTACTTAAATCCCTAACCCCTCGTCTTTGTTTTCACTTTTACTGTTTACCTTCGTTTCATCTCGCCCGCCCGACGTGCCCCGACGCCCGACCTCCGATGCCCGACGCCCGACCTCCGACGCCCTCCACTGCCGCCTCCGCCCTTCGCCCGACGACCGCCCTCCACCGCCGCCGCCGCCCTTCGCCTCCGCCACCCTTCGCCTCCACCGCCCTCTGCATTCGACCGCCGCCCTCCGAATTTGACCGCCATCCTTCGCCTCCTCCTCCTCATCCTCCTCCCTCCCTGACACCCGCCCTCCACTGCCGCCGCCGCCCTTCGCCTCCGCCGCACTCCACATTCGATCGCCGCACTTCGCCTCCTCCTCCTCCCTCCGCCTCGTCCGCCCTCCACTGTCGCTGCCACCCTCCTCATTCGATCGCCGCCCTTCGCCTCATCCTCCTCCTTCCTCCGCCTCCACTGCCCTCCATCGCTGCCGCAGGGTGCCTCCGCCGCCCTTCACCTCCGCCGCCGCCTCGTCCGCCCTTCGCCTCCATCGCCGCCTTCGCGTCCACTGCCGCCTCGTCCTCCCTCCACTGCCGCTGACGTCCGCCTCTGCCGCCACTGCCCTCCGCCTCCACCGCCATCTCGGCCGCCCTCCACCCTTCGTCGTCCTCCGGTTAAGAAGGCACTAGCCCGCCACCATGTAAATTAAGTTAATTATTAATGCATGAAGTTAAATTAAGTTAATTATTCATGTTAAGTTAAGTATTACTTAAGTTAAGTATCATCTCTTTGGATCAAGCTAGTCTTCGCGGAAGAACAAAAATTATAATATTAAGTATCATCTCTTAGGAATTAAGTTAAGCATTACTTAAGTTAAGTATTACTTATTCATATAGCAACGATGAAGTTAACTTATATTAATTGTTAAGTTAACTTATGAACTAATTCATGTACTTCCACATTCTTGGAGATAAAATGATATTATGATTTGACGATGAAGTACTTGAAACATGTGATTTTGGACTTCGTAAGTTCAAAATCACACGTTTCAAGTACACGAATTTGATTACTTGGCTTAATGTTCTCCGTTACAGAAATGATAAAGCTAGATCGTAGTTGGATTCATCATTGGAAGGATAAACATGGCGTGATAACTGAAGAATATAAGGATGGTGTTGATGAATTCATTAATGTGGCATATCAAAATAAAGGTGTTGCTTCTTCATATGGCGAAATCTTATGTCTATACCGGAAGTGCAAATGTTATCAGTGGAAAGTAAGATATGATGTGCAGAAGGATTTATATTGCAACGGTTTCTTACTTACATACACCAATTGATTCTTTCATGACGAAGAAAGATGGGCTAAAGAAACAAGTAATGTAGATACCGTTGTGGGCGACTCGAGCAATCCGTACAGGGACATGATACGAGATGCAATGTTAGGAGAAAATGTTGGCGAAATATTGATTGAAGAAGACCCAAATCCTTCGGCTTCTAAGTTTTATAATCTTCTCGAAGAGGCAGATGAACTTTTATGGGATGGATGCGTAAAGCAAACTACACTTTCTACAGTGGCACAACTAATGAACTTAAAATCAGAATTTAATATGAGCGAAAGTTGTTTTGATCGAATGTTTGCCATTATTAAGAGCATGCTTCCAGTTTTCGAGAAATTACAGGGACATTTTTACAAGTGCAAACGGTTGATGAGAGATTTAGGGTTGGAATATCAGAAGATTGATGCATGCCGCAATCATTGCATGTTGTACTACAAGAACAACAACTCACTTATGAGTTGTTCTATTTGTGGCGAGCTCAGATTCAAGCCGAAAAAGAATTCTCAAAGTTCAAAAAAAAATGTGATAAATGCAATATTTAGATACTTTTCGATTGTTCCAAGATTACAACGACTATTTCTTTTCGAAAAAATGACATATTAGGCGCTCGATTTGGGAGTCCCTCTGTAGGAAGTGGTAAGTATGTAAACTTTTTCATTATTTTTATGAAAATTATAGTTTTTTGAAAGTGTAAGTATTTGTTATTCACAAAGGACGGATGAACGATAGCAAAGGAAGTCGGAAAAGGCAAGAGTTAACCATCTTTCGAAGCCCGATGCCTACATCCACATAGGGGGATCAATATGATTTGACGAGCATCGACGGTGCATGATAATTTACATATAAATTCAATTTATCAAAGTTTTGACTTATACTTATGTTATCAAATTTGAAACTTTATTTTAGGAGGAGAAATAAGGCAGTCCCGTAGACTTTCGTGTGGTCTATGAGGCCACGCATAAGAGCCGGAAGACAAACGACTTAGTCACGCCCACTGTTCGTAGGCTTTTGGTAAGTCTCTTGATATGGTCATTTGGTTGTTGCACTATTTTTTAAATACATAATGTTTAAATTTTATAGGATGAGTATAATGCGAAAATGACTAAAAAGTATGGAGATGATCCGAGTACTCAGCCACCAGGTAATGTTTCTTCGTTGGTTTAGTCATGTTTTTAATTTATGTGTTTCTTAATATATAATTTATATATTATATGATTGTATATTTTTTCTATTTCATAGAGGACCTTGCTGTTTGGGAGGAGGTGGCCGGCACAACACGAGTGGGATACTTGCGTGGCCTCGGCACAGTCGCTCAGATACCTAGGAGGATCGGAGGATATGCAGGAGGTGCATCTGCTACGAGCTCATCCGGTGCACCTGATATGACGCAGTTATCACAGCAACTATCGTAGCAGTATAAGCGCAGATATCGCAACAGGTGTCGCAACAGTTAGCTCCTCTATTGCAGATGATTTAGGGATTAATCCTGACGCAGAATCCAACCCCGCGAGGCCATGGACCGAGCATGTCTGATCGAACGTCCGGAATGATAACAATAACTTCCAAACCTAGGATAGAAAATAAACTATGCATTTGTTACTTATGGACTTACACATACATATAGTTTGTAGTTCGGTTTAGTAGTTTTCGTATTCTTATATTATATATTATGTCTTTGTAGTTTTATATTGTCTGTGATGGTTTTACATTGCCTATGATGTTTTATATTGTCTGTGATGAATATCAATGCATTTTGAGATGCATTATAAATTGAATGGGTGTGGAAAGGAAAAAAATGAGGCTGGGTCAGGTAAAAAAATGTGCAAGTAACGACTCCATAGCGTCTCATTGGCGTCGCAAAATATGTCGATGCGGCTTTAAATATATCGCACTTAGCGCCCTCTGACCGTCTTATTGGCGACGCGTGCACGATCATATTTGCGTCAATTTGGCGCCCTCCTAGCGCCTACTGTAGCGACACGTGGGTGCCGAAATAGCGCCTCAATTCTAGCGCCCATTGCGCGTCGACTTAGCGACGCGCTCCTACTTCGCACAGCCGCAAACATCGCGTCTTAATAACGTCGATATAGAGTCAACAAGGAGCACTAGTTGCGTCTCATTATCTTTGACTCTAGTGCGACGCCATTAGCCACCGATTTTCAGCGTCTGTTCTTCGCAACGGAGATGTAATAGCGCCTCCCTAGCGTCTCCTATGTTGAGTCGTTAATCGCCAATTTTCTTGTAGTGAATGAAGGTGCCTCTTTAGAAATCCTTTTCGAAGGAAAAATTATTAAATATATAATTTTATAAGATAATTAGAGATGATTGTATGATAACTGCATACGTTGCAACACATTACTAATTACCTCTATGATATAATGTTTTAATTAGTGGCTATGATAGGTCCGACATTAACTGCTTATATAATTATTGAATTATTTTTATTTAAAACTTATATAAAATAATAACTTATTTTTAATTATATTATCACAATTTTTAAAATTAAATAAAAAATACTTCAATATTACTAATTTTTTAATTAATACTATTTTTAAATTAACTTGCATATTAAATACAAAAATTTTAATCAATTATGAAACATGGAACTGCACACACTCCATTTTCAGTATATCATAAAAAAAAGAACATATAAGGAAATTCATTATTTCAAAATAATATATAAAAAATGTTTACATCTAAGAAGCAACCTAGTCGATTTCTTGAGAAATCTAACAACTGCTGATGTACACCAATTGATTATAAGTACTCTCAACTCAATGCAAGTTTCTAAGGGGCGTTTATTTAGAGGTAATCTTTGTATATTACCAGATAATACTTGGGTTCATCACATTACCCTATTTACTTGTGACAGATAATGGATAATCTGCATTATTCTGACAATCCACATTGTGTATGAAGTGACAATACAGATTATCTATAGGAGTGAAGACTTTTCAATTTTACTTTTCACTTTTGTCCTTTACAGTTTTATTTAAATAAATTTTAGAACACATTGAACAAATTATAATAATAATTAAATAAATTATAAAATTAATCAAATAAATTTTATAATTATTATGATTATATTATTATTATATTTAAAATATATTAATTATTTTATAAATTTTAATTTTATGAGTGAAAATATATATATTCGTGATTTAAATTTACGAAGTTAGAAATAATTTATGTATCTAAATTTCTTTTTATTAGGAGTATATTGGTAAAAATTATATGTTAACTCATAAATTTTTATTTTCATATAAATAACTAACGTTGATTGTCAGAAAGTTTATTTATGCATACTAAATAAGGTAATATATATTATTGATAATTTAATAAATAAGATAATTTATATTACTAAGTAATATTAAATGACAATGCATTAAGTGCTCAAAGTTCTCTCAAGAGCATCAATAGAATTAGCATTCGAAGAATTCTCTCGGCATTATTTCGATAACTTTTACCTTCACGTCTCATGTAAATTTTCTCTCTCATCAGTCGAATGGGGAGCATGTTACAAGACATGAATGTAGCTCATCAAATGTCATAATTCTGTCCTAAATGTGGTCGACATGTTGTACATGAATGCACTCAGATATTGATTGTAAGGTCTTTTTTTAATCTTTACATCATAGACGTGTTAAAGTATTTTTTTTTTATTTCAAATAGCAGTCTTTGCAGAGAAAATATCTTCTTTTTTTCTCTTTTCTTTTTAGGCTGATGATAATGAATTCATGGTAAAGTTCATCATGTGAATATTAAAATATAAAATCAAGTGATCATGGTAAAGTTCATTATGTGATCAACTTATTATGGTAAAAGTTGGTCACGTGAACATTCAAGCTATACTATCTCCTTCCAAATGAAAGGGTATAAGATGTTACTAAAATTTTTCTTTATGTTTTCAACTGACAATGTATGAAATCAATAACATTGGTATCCTCTTTCAGTTCCTGAAAATCCTCTCTCTCTCTCTCTCTCTCTCTCTATATATATATATATATATATATATATATATATATATATATATATATTCTTTCTTTTATTGCAAATTAATATATTATGAGTTAGTTTCATATTAATGTATATTATGAGTTAGTTCTTTTTAATGGTTGGAATTGTATATATGGCAGATGGATATTTTTATTGCAAAGTAACGTGTTATGCGGGTATTAGTGTATTATTCAAGTTAAGTTTTTTTTAAAACAAAAATTGGTAGACTAAAGAACAGGGGTGGAATTAACTAATTTGAATTTAATTGTTAAAATATATACAAGTTAATTTGCATTACTCAAGTTAATTCCAATTTAATTTTAAAATATAATAACTACTACGAATATTAATTTATATCCTGTGAATATATTTTTTAACTCATTTACATAATATTATATTATATAAGAGTTATATAATAATTTATTTGCATATAACATATATACTATCAGGAAAATATAAATATCATATCATATATTATTATAATATTCACATGTCACGTAATGTCAGGTAATGTCACGTAGTTTTTAATAAATAATGTATATCCATTTTTAGTTTGTATATATTACAAATGTTAACGAGGACAGGATATACCAGAAGAAAATTCCATTTGGGAAACAAATTATTCAACATTTGTACTTAGGTGCATCATAACTAATATATATCCATATTTTTTTGGTAAATAATATATATCTATACTTCCTATAGTAAACAGAGAGTAGTATCCAACTATATATAATATTTATATAAAAATATAGATGTAAGTATATTTAGTTAATAGATAATAAATATTGGGTTAAAATATTGAAATAAGAGTACTATATCACCATATAGTAACATAATTAGATTATATTAAACAAACCATATGACAGGAAAAATGATTAACATATATATACATATATATATATATATATATATAATGTTCAAAATTTAGAAACGATCAATATAATTGAGAAAAAAATAGCATTTACAAATCATATATGGAAAAACGAAACTAAGGCAAAACGATTCGCAACGTAATCGTGGCATTCATAATTCACCAAGTGCCTAATGATATAGAAAATATAAACATAAAGATGTATACATAATACATATCATTTGATAGTTGTGTGTATTTTTTTTAGAGATATGAGATGCAAAACGCTACATCAAGATGTGAAGTATTATGGAAAGAGTAGAGAATTTTGTACATTATTTCAGACATAATATACTTGAATAGATTCTTCTCAATTACTAAAATAAATTATTGAAAAACAATTGCAGAAAAACTAACTGTAAATGATACTTACATTGGGTAATAACATTAGCAACAAAGAGTAATAATAATAATAATAATAATAATAATAATAATAATAATAATAATAATAATAATAATAATAATAATAATAATAATAATAATAATAATAATAATATGTAAATGAGTTAAAAAAATATATTCATACGATATAAACTAATATTCGTAGTAGTTATTATATTTTAAAAATTAAATTCAAATTAACTTGAATAATACAAATTAACTTGTATATATTTTAACAATTATATTCAAATTAGTTAATTCCACCTCAGTTCTTTAGTCTACCAATTTTTTTTTAAAAAAAAACTTAACTTGAATAATACACTAATACCCGCGTAACACGTTACTTGGCAATAAAAATATCCATCTGCCATACATACAATTCCAACCAT
Source organism: Pontederia crassipes (assembly GCA_030549335.1). Taxonomy (NCBI): domain Eukaryota; kingdom Viridiplantae; phylum Streptophyta; class Magnoliopsida; order Commelinales; family Pontederiaceae; genus Pontederia; species Pontederia crassipes. Next base: position 12,798,873 of record JAUKPH010000017.1, read on the forward strand.
TAAAAAAGAACTAACTCATAATATACATTAATATGAAACTAACTCATAATATATTAATTTGCAATAAAAGAAAGCATATATATATATATATATATATATATAGATATAGAGAGAGAGAGAGAGGAGAGAGAGAGAGAAGATTTTGCGGAACTGAAAGAGGATACCAATGTTATTGATTTCGTACATTGTCAGTTGAAAACGTAAAGAAAATTTTAGTAACATCTTATACCCATTCATTTGGAAGGAGATAATATAGCTTGAATGTTCACGTGACCAACTTTACCATAATAAGTTGAATCACATAATGAACTTTGCCATGATCACTTGTGTAACAACCAACAAAAAAAGGAAAAGAAAGAATTTAAAAGTCATAACAACCAGTAAGAGATAACAAACAAAAATAAGCCAACCATACAGATAAAACTAAAAACTTATCCTAATAGGAATTAAAAACCAAAGTAAAGGAGAGAGAGTTTTATAAGATTAATTAGATTAATTGAAAGGGGAGTCCTATAAGATAGAGACAAATCATGCACTAATTTCTCTTTTCTCTGAACTCACGAACTCTCCTCCCTGCCTGGTCGTCCCTGGTAAGAACGGCCGGACAACGGACACTTCCCTCCAATCGTTGCTATGTTTCCACAAAGGTTTCCTCACGACCTTTCTTATCTCTGATTGGCTTACAGGCGAAGCACACCTGGAGGGGGGAGGGGGGAGCCGTTGTTTCGGGTCGACGTAGAGGGTAGGTTAAAGAGAGTCGACTGATCGGAACAAGGAAACAAACATGAATAGAGGTGAGTGAATTGAAATCACTTTGCATGTCCCTTGAATAGATTTGATTCTGCCCTAGTTGATTCTGTAAAGAAGAAGATAAGAAGAAGAAGTTCTTGCTTGATTGTTTGATTTCGTGATTCTTGATTGTTTGAATTAATTGCATATGTGTTTTGATTGTTGTCGTTCTATTACTATTTGATTGATTGTTATGATGTAGGGATTAGTTTAGAATGTAATTATGTTAGAGATTTTTAGGAATTTTTGAGTTCTGAAATCCATGAGGACGCCGACCGGTCGACCGGCCCACATGCATTGCTAGAAACCGATCGACTGATTTATTGGATCCCATAGCCAATTTCATTATTCATCGACCGGTCTACCGATCCTCTTATATCATGACCTGATTAGTCGACCGATATATCCGTTTCACCAGCCGACCGGTCGACCATTATATACAATTGATCGACCAATCCTCCCATCCTAGAATTAGAATTGTAAAATCACTGGTCGACCGATCCGACCGACCTAAAGCCCACCAGTCGATCATTTCTCAGAACCGATCGACTATTTTCCAGTGATCCTTTTTTATTTATATTTATCAATTAATCCACTCCTCAATCCGAATATGGCCTGTTTAGAACTAATTTTATTTTCAGCCCTCACATAGATCCATCCCTGATGGATCGATTCCTTTAATGATTAATTTTCTCATTGATCTTGTTTTCTTCATTGAATAAAGAACAAAAAGTAACAAGTTATTAAAAGAGATTAATAAGTTCAGATATAAGATGAAAAATGGGTTGCCAGTCCAAGTCAAGTGTCTCAAGATAAGAGTAACTCTATTGATTATGGTTTGATCACCCATTGACCCACACACAAGATAGTATCATTTGCTCGGCATACCCTAAGAATTAAAGGCACATAAAATCACCCTGATTTCTAAATATGAACTAAGATTAACAAGAATGAACAAAACAAGCAAACATGAACGTCAAGTCAAGTTATCGATATTCTCATGTCATGATTACAAGATTTCTAGCATTATTTGATTCTATTACTTTATGTTATCAACGTATATCTCCTACGATTATATATGATGCTATCATGTTTCACATTTCATGTCAAGCTAAGTAAGCCTTTTTACCTCTTATTATTCTATTCATGATTATGCATTGTATATTATGTGATTTTTCACTAGGCTGTAAAGCTTACGGGAGGACCTCCTCCTCTGTGTCTGATTTTCACAAGAACATATCAGCGATGGTGCTGAGTAGGTGCGGTGACGAAGCTCTCGCGATAAGACAACACATGAACTACATGATTTATTAGTTTTTCTTTTCCTTCCGCATTTATAAATGCATGATGTAGAACTTTATTATATTCCTTAGAGCTGGTTTAACTCATTCCTAGACTTCCGCATATTTATGTCATTTTTCTTTTATTTTATTATTCTTCCGCTGACGTGTCTCAGTTTTTGACTGAGATATGGTCAACATGTTAGTCAAATCATAAAGTTTTTGTAGCGTATCCAGGTTGATCATCGCCACGTGGCGGGAGTCGATTTGGGACTGTTACAACTTGATTTTATATTTTAATATTCACATGATGAACTTTACCATGAATTCATTATCATCAGCCTAAAAAGAAAAGAAAAAAAAGGAAAATATTTTCTCGGCAAAGACTGATATTTGAAATAAAAAAAAGTACTTGAAAACTATTGCACTTCTATGATGTAAAGATTAAAAAAATACCTTACAATCAATATCTGAGTGCATTCACGTACAACATGTTGACCACATTTAGGACAGAATTATGACATTGATCAGCTTACATTCATGTCTTGTAACATGCTCCCCATTCGACTGATGAGAGAGAAAAATTACATGAGACATGAAGGTAAAAGTTATCCAAATAATGCCGAGAGAATTCTTCGAATGCTAATTCTATTGATCCTCTTGAGAGAACTTTGAAGTAGTCAGATTGCACTTATAAACTTGCGTTAAGTTGGGAGTACTTATAATCGGTTGGTGTACATCACGGAATCGTGCATGGAAGCAGTTGTTAAATTTCTCAAGAAACCGATTAGGTAGTTTCTGAGATGTGAAATGTAAACATTTTTTATATATTATTTTGAAATAATGAATTACCTTATATGTTCTTTTTTTATGATATACTGAAAATGGAGTGTGAGCAGAGAAGAAAATGAATCAAAAGTTGCCATGTTTCATAATTTATTGAAAACTTTGTATTTAATATGCAAGTTAATTAAAAAAATTTATAATATTGGTGGTATTTTTTATTTAATGTAAAAAATCTTGATAATATAATTAAAAATAAGTTATTATTTTATATAAATTTTAAATAAAAATAATCCATACTGCTCTGCAAATAATGCCTATATCTCTAATTATCTTATAAAATTATATAATTAATAATTTTTCCTTTGAAAAGGATATCTAAAAAGGCACCTTTATTCTGCACAGATCTTGCTAGATGACGAAAATTCTCTAGAGGATGGCAAAGGTGGGTGAGTGGTGGTTGACGGACGACAACATCCGGCGTGCAAGATCTATACGACGAAGTTGATGGAGCGAGAGAAAGAGCTATCAATGCAAACTGAAGAGAGAAAAATTGATGGCAAAGATTCAATGTAAAGGATTTTTGTTCTTAAAATTTTAATCACATTTGGTCAGCAGTTAAAATATTTTCCAACTATTCTATAATCATTTTGCTCTTTAAACGTCACTAATATGTGACTACTAGTAACATTTATTCCATGTAACAAAAAGTATTTATTGTAATGTCGCTAAAGGTGAAAAATGTTGTAGTGCCTGTTACCACCACATGAGCAATAATATAAGGCTCAAGTTTGATCCCATCTTATCTTGTCAAAAGAATATTAAAAAAATGTACTCAATATATAAAAGAAGATAAGTAGATCATATAAAGAAAAGGGGAGGAGATGAGAGATAATGACAAATGACGGATGAGAGAGGTTATTTATGGGGGAGGCATTTATAGCCACAGGAAACCTTATAATGGGCTTACAAAAGCGTGGAATCGGTATTCTAATTGAAATAAATGTGGACGGATGTAACTGAAGGAGTTAATTCACGCTTAGAGAGTGTAATATATATAATATCATTTGAAAAAAAATATATTTAAGATTACTTTGTAACATGTTTATTAAATTACAAAGAAATAAAGATAATTATGATAAAGAGTCGATAGATAAAGATTTTATTACTAATAAATTTTCCAATTAATTAGTGAGTATATATGCATATTTTATCTTATTAATCATGATCAATTAACTAATATTTACTTTTAGGTCAGTTTTTAAATTAGTATTTTTTTATATCACTTACCTAATTGGCATATATTTATATTGACATAGATACTATAATTATTTAGTTGGTTAAAGATTCGAATCCTAATATACACTCGATGTCAAATGAAACACTAATAAAAATATTGATTATATATATTTTTATTTCAATTACCTAATGAATCCGGTGAGTTATATTGTTTATCTAACTAATGGGATATATTCAAATCAAATAAGTTGATCCTATGGGTTATAATAGGCTCTATAATAGTTTAATTAGTTATAAATATATAATGCATAAAATTGGATCCATTGCCAATTAACTAACCATGAACTTAAAAATTTAAAATATATCATGTAATATTTTAATTCATTATAAATTATGAAGGACACATGTCATGGTACCAATATGTCAAATGTCAACTTCTCTTAACAAACTTCCCTGCTTTTAATATAGTACTAATGTGATGTCCCGCATGATGTGCGGATCATGTAAAATTAGATTAGTCGTATATTTATAAAATATGTAAATATTATTTTTATATATTTATTTTAATATTACTTAAAAATGTGATAATTATAAAATAGAGAAATAATTTATTAGTCTACCTAATTTCCTTTGTGGCCCAATTATTTTTCACTCTTCTTTGAAAATAATATTCTCATTTAAGTTTAAAAAGATATTAATTTTTTGGTCTATTTCATATCTATATGAATTTCATGATACATATAATCGTATATTATATTTTTATTGCTATTCTAATTATTTAGAAACATGTTGAATTTTAAATACGTGATCAATACTCCAATAGATTCATGCAAATATTGAATTACCTTATATATAATTTTATGTTTAATATATTACAGATAGTTTTACATTATACATGAACTATATCTTCTAAAATTGTTCATGTTACTTGAAATTTCATGTAATTATGTTTTTGGTAGTAGACAATATACAATTTGGCATGTATAAAAAATAATTGTCGAATAAAATCTTAATATTTATGTAGGGGTAGATTGCAATCATGATCATGTTGCATAATCACAATCACTACAACAATATGTGAAGCACATTTATCATCTGAATTCTTAATTTCTTTATCACTAAGATAAAAAAAAGGTTTCATTCTTATTTAAAATTATAAATAAAAATCATCACATAAATACAACTACACGCTTCTTTTTAATAAATAATTATATATACGTAATTTCATTAACGTAAAATGTTAGCAATCACTTTTGAAATAAAAAATGTGTCTTTCATACTACTCTCTTTTAGTATAACAACTAGTGTAGAGCCCGCACGATGTGCGGGTGATGCAAAAAATGTGTCATGTTTAATTATAATTTTATATTTCATTTAAATTAATAATAACATTTATAAGAATAAAAACTAATTATTTTTTCTTATTAACTTTAACTTTAGTTATATCATTTGTGAATATTTCGTTCAAAAATAACATATAGAATAAAATCTTCGATGTTACAACAAATGTCCAAATACAAAATGAGAAGAAATTACTTTATATTTAAAATAATAAGAAATATATATTATGAAATAATAATCTTTATAACCTCAATACCATTTTTCGGTCAAACCCCCTCTTAGAATACTTATCTTTAACTTTTAGCAGTCCATCATCATCATCATCATCATCATCATCATCATCATCATCATCATCATTATTATTATTATTATTATTGACCATTTTAACATTATAGTTATTTTATATATTGTTCCACAAAATGTCATTCAGTGATATGAGTTAAACTCCATTAAATTATTAAAATATCTTATATTGACTATATTTAATATATAAATATATTATATATATTTTAGAACAAAAAATAGATATAATCAAGCATGTGAACATGTCTATTTATCGAAACCTTTTGTCTAGAAGATAATGGTATCCTCTTTGTACTATGTTTCTTATTGTGACACACCACCTGTCATCACCACCACATGCACTATGGACACTCCATCAAAGTTAATTTAATCTCTTACATTCAAGACCAACTCATATATGGTATATATGATATAAAATTATCATTTCACTTACTATTTAAAAAATATGGAAATTAAATAAAAAGGTCAATAGACTAATTACTTATCAAAATATAATGATATATAAACTATAAAAGAGGAAGTAATGTTTATATATAAAAAATTAATTGGTAGGATTCAGGAGTCCATTCAAACAATCCCCATAGTGTTTTAGATAAAAATCATAAATAATATTTATTTGCATCTTTGAAGAAATAAAATAAACAAATAGAATTAGTTATTTAAATATTTTCCTGATCATGACACTATATTATTCCAATCTTAATTAAGACAAAATTAAGCATATATCTATCATATAAAAATTAAACAACAAATAAATAAAACCACTAAAGATTGAATACTCTACCTTCAATTGTCCAAAGATTGGAGCTAAAGAATTGACTTAATGTCTGATTTGTACAAAGGTCTACTACTATGAATGCAATTATGAAAAAAGTGAAGAGGGTAGCGATAATAATTTTCAATTACTATGCAGTTATGGAAGGGTGAAGGAAATAGAGAAAAATAATTTTCCAAGAAAATTAATTTTCATTATAGGGCAACGTGCCACGAATGTTTTTTGTTGATGAGGGTCATACTGTGATAAGCATAGTTAATCAATTTAACATATCTGAGCCTAATTGTAGGAAATATGTTATATTATATTATTATCAAATTACCATAGAACCATATGGATAAGAAAGTTATATATTGAAGGCAGTTATATTTTTATCATATCTTTTATTCAGTCATCTAATATATATGGTCATTTATCTTATGATTTATATTCAAATCAAATAAGTACACTCATTATTTAAGTATTTAAAATATTAATTATTAAGATATGAACATGTGTCATTTATTCAATGTGCCAAATGTCACTCTCTTCTTCAATACTATCCTCCTTTTAATAATATATATAATAAATATATAAATAGATAGTCCTCAGAAATTTTTTTATCAAAATTTCATATTCATACCGATTTTGTTTTAATTTGAATTGCATCTTGTTGACCAATGAAAGTTTAGTTGAAGAGTATAGGAAGCCATAACTAAATTGTAATAGTAAAATCACCATTATAACTGAAGTAATTTAATATTGCATATTAGTTAACCTATTCATCCACCATTTCTATAACTCAATAATATGTCCAGTAAAAATAAAAACAATTAATTAGAGGAATAATATTAGAATATGCATAAGCAATATTTTAAAAAAAGGAAAAAATTAAGCAAGAAAACCTAAAGGCACACAAAAATCCATACATATTATTGTCGTTATTTTTATTTACATACATATTTTCTCAATTATTTAATTAATTATCTATATTTTGGTTGTTTAGTATACATTTCGTGGTTAGATAAATGTAATATTTATTAGAGAGTAGGTGAGAAAAGTAGGCGTAACTAACATAGATATATTAATCTACTATTGTTAGTATGATAAAGGAAAAAGTGGATGGCTTAGAATTTAAAATAATTATCCATCTAAATAATTTATTTGAAAACCAATTTTGTTAACACCACCGACCGATCCCTTATTCTATCAACTAAAACCATACTTATAGAATAACGTTAATTTATTCATGGTGAAATCCATAAATTTGATTAAAAATAATTTTCCAAGTAAATAACGATAAAATAAAGTTTGTTAATAGAATAAAGTATATATATTGAGAAAGCGGGAAAACGAAAGCGGGAAAACGATAAAATAAAGTATATATATTGAGAAAGCGGAAAAACGAAAAAAAAGCGGGATAACGAAATTTTAATTACCGACAGCTCTGGCCGTCAGAAAAGTAAATATTAATTATTTTAAAAATTATCGACGGTTGTGACCGTCGAAAATTATTTAATTATAAATATAAAATACTATATTTAGTTATGTATAATATTTATTTTTTAATGTACCGACGATTTGAACAGTCGCTAATTATTACCGACGGTCGGAACCGTTGAAAATTGTGACGGTTTGGACTGTCGCAAATTATATTAATAAAATACTCCTCATATTATATTATTATAAATTTACCGACTGTTATGATCGTCGAAAATTACGACGAATTTTGTGACGGATGGATATCCATCGGAAACATCGACGTCCCTAGTTGTCGAAAAATAAAATAGTAATATAACAAATTACATACTTTATTATTTTCATTTTCGACTGTCATAACCGTCTGAAAATTCGTCAGAAATTGCGATGGTTGGATATCCGTCGAAAATATCGACGTTCCTAATCGTCAAAAAATATAATAATAACATAACAAATTATATAATTTATATTTTTATTTTTGACGATCGTAACCGTCGGAAAATTCGTCGAAAATTGAGACGGATGGATATCCGTCGAAAATATCGGCGTTCCTAAACGTCGAAAAATAAAATAATAATATAATAAATTACATGATCTATTAATTTCATTTCCGACGGTTGTATCCGTCGGAAATGGAACCGTCGCAAATTGCGACGGATTTCAAACCGTCGAAAATTTTCCGTCCAAAAATGACAATGTTCTTGTAGTGCAATCCAATGCATTGGTTAATCCATGAACAAAGGTGGTCAAGCTTCATTGGAATTCCATCAAAGAAAGAAAGAACCACAACAATAATTGATGGAATGTACGTTCGTCCACAAGCTTGATCAATTCACTACCTCTGATACCAACTCATTCTTTGGATGAGAATACAACATGCTATCAACTACAACTGAAATATCTTCTTTTGCTTGGTATGCAACATGTCGTTGCATATATGGAGACATGGATATTGCATGGTCGCAAGGCGTATTTAATTCTTACTTCCATATGATAGCCAAAAGAAAAATTGCAGCAGAGTGGATAGATAATGCATTTGAACAAGCTATAAAAAAGTTGGGTACACAAAGAAGGCATAATAAGGGAGCATTTATAACAAAGCTGCATCATTTGTAACAAAGTTGGACACTAGATGCCACCAACGTAGATCTTGCTCTCTTACTTTTGTACCAACAAGTGTAAAGCTAGGATAAGATTTGAAGAGTCATTAAGTATGGGTCCAAAATTTTGAGCAACGGAGAACCTGTCATAGCACAAAATATTGATGAGTCTACTAACTTTTGCAAAATGTAAATAAGCGTCTTTAATTTAACCCATTGATACATGATGATTTTGAAGTTTAAGTGTTGCTACTGATCTATATATTTATAATGGGATATCGATGCATTATTGATCAAGACTTGTGCTCTATAAGAAAAATCTTTGCCCAAGTTATTTTCAAGACTAATACCGTGCAGATTTTGAAACAACGCTTTATAATTGTTAGCAACAATATCCTGGAAAAATAGACAAACACTTGGTGTGCACAAGAGAACCTGTTGACTCTCCGAGACCTTTCTGCGGCAGCAAGCGAATCATCAAGTTCGAGGATACGCACGACCAAGCGCCACCTCATCTGCATGTGGATCAAAGTTGGAGAGCATATGAAAAATTGTGAATGTTTCATTCAGATTTTGTTAGCCATGGTGGAAAAAGAAGAAAATGATGAAGGAAAAAAAAGGATCCAGGGAACAGAACAAAAGAACTCGAGATAACAACACCGGCAGCGAAAGTCATGGCTATTACGAAGGCCGATCTTTGAATCCAATCCAGCGTAGTTGATTAACAAAAGAGAGGGTAGATGATAGGAATCGAGGATGAAAAGAATTGACTAACCGAAGAAGGATCAATTCGTTGGAGATGGATGGATTCGTCGGAGCATATCATAACCACTAGATCAAGGAATTCCACATAGGGCATGCCATATCAGTGATTAAGGAATTATTTATGTGAGAAGATGATTCAGAGCACATTATTAATTCATTATCATTGTGCACGTCACTATTTTTATTATTTTAGTGACATTTACTTTTAATGTCACAAAATGCAATTACATTAGGTGACGTGTGGAAAAAATGCAGACGTCTCCCAATCTCATAATTCTTGTAGTGTTTATTGCATCGTGTGATTAATTAGTTAAATTGATTGATTCGTCGGGTATTGACCGCACATTAAGTCATGGTGATTTCTCGACATATTATACCCTCCAATTTTTTGATGATGTAAGAAAAAAAAAGAATTACAAAAGGAGTTGAGGCCATAAGGGATAAGGAGAAGGTTAAGGGCGTAAGCAAAAAAAGAAAATTGAGAGAGAATTAAGGGAGTAAGAGAATTGGAGAGAGAAAAGGTGAGGGAGTAAGCGTAAGAAGAGTTGAGAGAGAGAGAGACCGTGACACAGTAGAAAAGAAGAAAGAAGAATAAAGAAAGAAAGGAGTAAATATGGTGTAGTGAGGAATAGTACAACACGAGGAAAAAAATTATGCGTGTGTCATGGGTTGTTTTTCGCTCGACCAATCCGTGCAGTGCCTAGACGTGCTCAATGTCTAGACAAGTCCTTTTGAGCGCTTTGCGAAAGCTTGCTTATGCCACTTTCTCGAATGTCACAATTTTAAGACGCTGGATCCCGAGCGGATGCTTGGTGGAGGCATTTGTAAATAAATGACACATCGACGAAACGTTCGATTGCTTGTGACGCTTTTGTGGATTGCCACCCTACGCTCGAGGCACGATACTAAATTTTGGGAAGGTTGAAATTTTTGTTGAGCAAATAGGAATGATTACAACACTTCGGATGAGCACTAGCGAGTCTCTCCTACTCTACCACTGTTTTGGGAGGTAGACATGTGACATGTGACGTGAAGGACAAGCCAAGGGAGTGCACTTTTATGGAGTGCATATTACGAAACTGCCACTATTATACTTGAAAAATAAACCAAGTACAAAAGTGGATTGAAAAGGAAAATACAAAGAAGTAAGATAAATCGGCGGTCCACGGGAAAAGTCCTTGGGACATTCTCCCACTCAAGTCAGCGATGTCCCTGGAGTTGCAGTTTGGAATTCTTCAATCTTCTGTTTGAACTGCCACAGGTCTTCGACTGTCTCGGCATCCGATCTTCTGCTCCATCGAACAAAATACTCCTCCTTTCGGACGGCGAGTACTTCTTCAACTTGATCAATGAATTGCTGATGGATGATCGGCGGAACGCGATCTGAAACCCCATACCTGGGATCTTTAGGGTCTTCGACATAAGGTTTGAACAGGCTGATATGGAAGATTGGGTGTTGTTGCATTTGCGACGGGAGCTCCAACGTATAGGCCACCTTGCCTACCTTCTTCAGGATCTTGAATGGGCCTTCGTAATGCCTAATAAGGCCCTTGTGCAGATTCTTTCTACTTAGTCGAAGATGTTAAATCAGCTTCACAAGGACCAAGTCTCCGACTTCAAATTTGACATCGCGTCGGGCAGTGTACGCCCACTTCTTCATACGTTTCGATGCCTTGTATAGACATACCCGAGCCACGTCGTTCTGCTCATGCCACTCCCTTGCCATGTGGTGAGCAGCGGAAACTTTACCACCATAAGAAGTGGCGACAGCCTATGGAGTGAGAGGTTGTTGCCCGTCACTATCTCGAAGGGACTCTTGTTGGTTGACTCATTCCGTTGCAGGTTGTAGGAGAATCGTGCAATGTCGAGTAGCTTCATCCAGTCCTTCTGATTAGCACTCACATAGTGCAACAAGTAGATCTCCATAATGCAATTTACCCTCTCAGTTTGGCGTCGATTTGAGGATGAAGTGATGTTGAGAAATTCAGGTTGGAGCCCATCATCTTGAATAGTTTCTTCCAGAAGTTGTCAACGAATCGCCCATCCCAATCACTAATGATGCTTTGTGGTAGGCCCCAATACTTCACTACATGCTTCATAAATAACTCCGCAGCTTTAATGGCAGGACAACTTGCGGAGCCGGTGGCGAAGATGACATACTTGGAGAACCGATCGACGACCGCCATGATGGCCCCTTCTGACTTGGGCAGGCCTGTGATGAAGTCCATGGAAACATTTTTCCATGGTCGCTTTGGAATAGGTAGAGGTTCTAGAAGTTTGTCGGGCGCTTGATTGATATTCTTGTCTTGCTGCCAAACAAGGCATATCTTCACAAAAGCTTCAACGTCATCCTCCATCCTTTGCCAGAAGTAATTTTTCTCGATGAGTTCCAAAATGCAACGGATGCTCGGATGTGCCGCCCACTTGGAGTCATGGCACTCTTGTATGATAGTGCGCCGTAAGTTGCCAAATAGTGGAACGTAGAGGCGACATTCCTCGATGAAGATCAGCCCATCTTCCTCCCAAAAGTGGCATATCTTACCCTCCTTTGCTTGTTCGAATAAGTTCTTCGTCGTGGGATCCGACTCCAATTCTACGTGTTGGTTGATAGCGTCAGCAATGACATTCGTCTTGTCGGGCTTGTATTCCAGGGCATAGTCGAACTTCACCATGAAATCTTGTCACTTTGCTTGCTTTGGCTAGAGCTTTTTTTGCGTCTCGAAACAATTTGTCGCAACATTGTCTGTCTTGATATGAAATCGCGATCCGAGAAGGTAGTGCCGCAATGTCCTAAGGCAGTGGATCACCGTGGTCATCTCCTTCTCTTGAACGACGTAGCACCGCTCCGTATAATTGAGTTTGTGACTCTCGGATGTCACGAGATGCCCTTCCTGCATAAGAACTCCTCCGATAGTATAGTCAGAAGCATCTGTCCATACCTCGTAAGGCTTGGCGTGGTCTGGCAAGACGAGCACCAATTCTTCCATCATGGCCCTCTTGAGGGTGTCGAACGCTTCTTGGCATGTCGGCGTCCACTTCCACTTCACATTCTTCCGGAGGAGATTTGTCAAAAAGGGTCACATGTGAATACCCTTTGATGAACCGCCAATAGTAGTTCGTCGGGCCAAGCAATGAACGCATGTCTGAAATATGTTTGGGCGGCTCCCACTCTATGATGGCTTGAATCTTCGCACCATCCATCTTCAGTTTGCCACTTCTGATGACATGTCCCAAGAAGTGCACTTCTGATTGAGCGAAGACACACTTCTCCCGCTTGACGTAGAGCTCGTTCTGCCACAACACCTCGAACACTTGTCAAATGTGTTCGATGTGCTCCTCCAAAGTGCGCTGTAGATCATGATGTCATCGAGGTATACAACCATGAACTTGTCAAGGAATGGTTGCAATACCTTATTCGTGAGGGTGCAGAATGTTGTCGGGGCATTGGTGAGGCCAAAGGGCATCACGACGAACTTGTAGGAGCCGTACCTTGTGATGCATGCCATCTTCTGCATATTGTCTTCCGTGATTTGGACTTGCCAATAGTCCGAACGAAAATCCAACTTAGTAAACCATCTTGTGCCACCAAGTTGGTCGAGCAAATTCGCCATTAGAAGAATGGGGTACTTGTTCTTCACCATAAGCTTGTTGAGCGTCCGGTAGTCGATGCACATCCGCAGAAAACCATCATGCTTATTTTGAAAGAGTACCGGGGCATCATATGGAGACTTCTAGGGCCGAACATATCGTGCATCCAATAGTTCGATGAGTTGCTTACGGAGTTCTGCAAGTTCCGGAGAGGCTAGCCGATAAGGGATTCCATGTGAGGTCTTCGAAGGGGACTAAGTCGATGACATGGTCTACTTCACGCTTCGGAAGCAATCGCTTTGGGAGCTCCGGGGGCATGAAGTCCTCAAGGGTTTCGAAGACTTTGGGAGGTTTTGGAGTGGAGGGCCCCAGATCTTCCAAAATGGCAGTCGTCAAGAAAGTGTGCTCCTATTTGCACAACTCCTTCGCCACTTGCATAGCAGAGAGAGTCTTCTACTTCAAATCTCCGCCTGACGAAAATGTTGTAAGGTCCCTTAGGGTTGAAGATGACCATCGAGTTGGTGAGCGGGATGACACATGCAGTAATGTGTCATAGAAAAGAGATGCCCGCCACCACTTCGTACTCATCCACCGGTGTCACCATCACGTCGAAGCTTCCCGACTACTTGCACCTTCACTCTGAAAGAAATTCCTGCGGTCGAGATAGACTTCGTGTTCATCGTCTTGATCGTAGCATTAGTCTTCTTTAGTGGTAGTACGATGACTAAGTCCTTAATTGATGAAATGGAATGACTTCATTGATAGTATGATGCAACGCCTAAGGAGGTTATTCCGAAAGAAATAACTAAAGTTCTAAGGAGGTTATTCCAAAAGGAATAACCAAAGTTCTAAGGAAGTTATTCTAAGATGGAATAACTAAAGCACTAAGAAGGTTATCCCCATATGGTATAATGATAGAATAAGTTGTGGATGGAACACTCATGATGATTTATGTTTTATGGATACAAATAGAATCAAGGATGAACTTTTTGTACAACATCCCATGAGCTCCCCAATGTAGATCTCAGCGGACTAATCAATAGGCCCAGCAAGCCTTGAGTCTGAGATTGAATAGACATAATGTACAAGATCCTCTCATGAATGGTATACAAGCCAACGGGCAGCAGGAGGAGCAGCTGAGACAGGGATCACCACCTCATGAATCTCACTTAGCCCACACTAAACACTCCTAGGCTACCTCGTCATGATCGAAGTATGCAATAGAAAGAAAGATTCCTCAAGTTACATCCCCTCAATTTGATGGGAAGGGAGATTTTGAAGATGCCGAGAGGTAGATTGATGAGGTCGAGCAAATCTTTCTAAATATGAATTGCAGTGAGGACCGCAAGATGATTTATGCAACATGAAAGTTGACTGCGGAAGCAAAAGATTGGTGGAAAGCTGTCAAGGCCACCACATTCTTCAGATAGGACCTGATTTCATGGGGAGAATTCAAGAAAGTTTTTAAAAATCGGTATATACCAGCCTATGAGAGAGGCAGAAAGCAGAATGAGTACCTAACACTCGAGCAGGGATCGATGACCACCAAGCAATATTTGACAAAATTCTTGAACTTGGAGAAGTACTTAACATTGCAGCAATCATAACTAGATCGAGTGAAGCACTGGATGGATGACCTTAAGCCCAGTTTTCGAGAAAGAGTGAGAAAGAGTGAATGAGGGAATGGTCAAACCCTCCAATTTGCTGAAGAGTTTGTCGTCTATCTAGAAGATGGCGATAAAGCAAATGACAAGCAACATGACCAAACATAACCAACACAGAAATCGGCAAGGAAAGAGATATAGATCTCTTGACAAGAAAGATCAACGTCACGTTTGTCCGAAAGATGATCCAAGCAAATCAAGGAATGATTTGGAGTCCAATGAATAGAAAAAAGAAAGGCTGCCTTGTTCCTACTATCAAAAATATCATGTAGGAGAATGTTATCACAAAACAAGAGCATCTCTCAATTGTGGAAAACAAGGACATTTTGTTCGTAATTGTTTGGAACAAAAAAGGAATGAACAAGATCGAGGAAGGAATGAAGGATCGGGTGCATTGCTACTAAAATGTGCGTACAACATAGAAATGAATACTGAGCATCGCATAGATGAGGAAGATTAATGCTATCACTGTAGAATGAATGATAGAATTTAAAATAGAGAATAATTAGTTTTTTCATTTGGATAGATTACAAAAAAAATGCAAGAACATTGATAGTGAACATGGATGTGCTTTTAATAAGCTTATCGATCAGATGTTGGATTGGTCAATTTTTTTTCGCAAAATTCGAGGATAAATTTATTTTTAAGGAGGTTATGATTAACGACCATAATTTTTAAAGATTTAATAAATGAATATTTTATCATTTTATTTTAGTAAATATTGTTATTAATATTATTATATTTAATAATTTTGAAAAAACAAAATAAAATTAGGGATGAGTTTGATTCACTACAACAAAAAGTCTTTACAGGACCAAAACTTTTGGTCCCAAAATCATCAATTTTAGTCCCAATTTATTTTTGAGACAAAAATTTTGTTGGTCCCCCTTAGTTCCTGAAAGCTGGTCTTCAAAAGTTTTAAGAACAAAAATTATTGTTGGATCCCAAAAGTATCACTTTTAGACACTAATCTATTGGTTCCCATAAGATCATACCATGATCTCTAATAATCAATTTTGGTCCCAAATCAAATTAGTTTTGGCAACCAAAAAAGAAAGCAATTGACACAAAAATATTGGTTCCTAATAATATATTTTTAAGAACCTAGAGGTTGGTCCCTAATAGCATACTTATCATAATCAGCATGTTGATCCCCATTATACATTTGCCTCCACCAATGTACTAGTAGCTAATATAAAAAATTTCTAAATGCATAAACATTAACCAAATAAAAATTAAGATGAAACAAAAATTTCAGCCAAGAACATCATTTTAAAAAAATAAAAGATTCCAGCCACAGAATAAAAGGAATGCACCCTAAATATGAAAAGTGTCATTCAACATCTTGCACTAAAATATCTATTAGAAAGTAAACGTATCTTTAACCAATTATTTAATTAAAAGAATGATACATTCAAACTAGATAAACACTTTCCATAGAACCATCCCCCTTAGCACTTGATCTCCTTCAGGCCCAAGGCGAAGTACAGAAATGTTGGATCAACCGCACCCTCCTTGTAGTAAGTAAAAACCAAACTGCCACCATCGTGCATGCTTTCATGAACAAAGCTGAGAAATAGGTACTATTAATAGGAAGATAAATAAAAGCTAACCTCACAAGCATAGAGCTAACCCAATCTCCTAAGTGGCAATTCACAGAAAATGCGCAGACATCCCTTGAACCCTACTTCAATACAATTAAAAAATATACAGCAAAAAGATTTTCATTTAAAAATCAAGCATAACATTCTGACTATAAGCAATGACATTGGTGCTAGATATCTTTGTTTAGTACTTCCTAAAACGATGCAACACAGTTCTTGCATACTCATCCTAGAGAATCGAGAGATGAAATAAACCAAAACATAAACCAGGCATACGACAGAATGGCTAAGATCCCAGCATATGTCGGCGGGGTTCTGGACGATGAGATTGCAGAGCTCGAGATACTTAGAACATTATTCAAATATATTATCAAATATATTTAAATGAATTCTCATTGTGTTATGTTTAGAATTTTGGTCTGGGAGGAAGAGCTGTTTGGGTGGGGAGGCAGTTCTTGAGAGATTGAAACCAATTCTCTAAAATCT
Organism: Pontederia crassipes; assembly: GCA_030549335.1. Taxonomy (NCBI): domain Eukaryota; kingdom Viridiplantae; phylum Streptophyta; class Magnoliopsida; order Commelinales; family Pontederiaceae; genus Pontederia; species Pontederia crassipes. The sequence goes on from JAUKPH010000017.1 coordinate 12,816,048, forward strand.
AAATTTCCTAAGATCAAGCAGTTAAAAGGTACTTGTTGATGACATGACGCTTGCAAAGTCCAAACATATACGGTCTGACAATGCATCTTACCACCAATTTCCTAGCTAATGCACAAATTGTATGATGAGTCGATGACTGAAAAAAAAAAAGAAGTTTCACCTTCATTTTGATTCTTTTTGCTGAGAAACAGCAGCATCAGAAACAAGTCTCACTTCATGTTGAAGGATTTCTTTCTTTTTTCAGTCATTATCCAAATAAATTTTAGTCTTTTTCTTTCTGAAAACAAAGAAGAAACTCCCTCGAACGCAGTACCTGATTCAATGCTAAATTAACTTGCACAACGGTGAGACTGATGATTTTGACACCACCTAATCTGCAGTCTAGTCGTTGTTTATTACAACAGAATGGCTTTGTAGTCTGAATCCATGTACAAGTTCTCAGATAAAAAATATATATATATTGGTATGATTACAGAGGCAATGAAACATTAGGCATCTCAATGATTTGGCAGTGTGTCCAATGGATGATTGCTTGATGACAACTTAAACTCAGATAAAAAAAAAGATATGTTGTCGAACTCAGAGAACATTAAGATTAGATCATTAGCTAATCAGCAAGAATACCAAATGAACTCACACGAAACTGGAATCAGAGCAAGATAAGTATTAAAAGATGCTCACTGGTTGCTGAAACAAGTCGCAAGACCATTTTCTGTTCTGATCTCTCCAGATTGCCATGCCACTCGAGGCGGCATTTTGAGTTGAACTCTGTGCATCACATGCAAGCCTGTTCATAGACACATTAAATTATGCACATCACAAGATAAAATAGATCACAAGATCAAATGACATAAGCCACGCTCTCCATTTCTAGCAGGAATCAAAGATCTCTTCAGCAAAGACATATTACTAGTTTACTACTCGCAAGCAAATAGAGATAACAATAACATATTACTATTGCCACTGCTTCGGATTCTAGTCAACGTTCGGTGGCTTCGTGTTCCCGCCCGCCTCCGTCGGATCCGTCGATGCCGCCTGCAAGTCGAGGAGCAGCGGGACACGACACTCCTCCACCTTCACCACCAGGGACAGGAAGGCCACCTCCGCGAGCCGCCCCATCCACGGCTTGTCCTCTTGAAGCTGCAGCCCGCCGCAGGAGTGCGAGATGAAGCAACGGTCGAGGGAATTCACGGCGTGACCAATTGCTCCCCCTTCTCGTGAGCTGTGAGAGAGTTAACCTAGGGCAGCTAGAGGAGATGATGATGGAATGAAACAAAAAAAGCAAAACAAAACAAAGACACAGACGGAATGTTTCTTTTTTGTTCTATTGCCGGATCTTTTCTATTCGAACTGCATCAGAGATGGAGATTTTGGACGAATCAATAATTTGGAGAACGAATTGTTCTTTTTCAAAGTCTTGAACCAAATTAGGGGAAGGCGATTTTAATCTGAAATACGAAGAAAGATGTGATATTGAATCTAATTTGGGGAGCAATCATTTCTTTTCCTTCAATCTGAAAAGAAGTAATAGTTGATCTTTCACTGGTGTCATCGATTCCCTCATGTCGCTTAGGCTTTGATGAGTATGCTGTCATTGATTGCTCAACAATCTGAAGTTGAAGAATCATTTAAACTGATAATTCATGCGTTCTTCAGGCCTAAATCTTTCTTTCTTCTAAAACCTAAGGGATTGGTTGTTCGGTAGCAAATTTGAACAAAAACTAATTCTTTGACCTGAAACGATTGCGAGCATTTGACTGTGTAGCCTGGATGAGTATGGAATCAGTGTTGTAAGGACCGGAGCTCGATCGTCGATCGGTTGGTAATATGAGTCAATTTGAAGGTTAAAACCGGATTGTTATTTGGGCCGAATTAAATCGATCAAACTCAGTCAAAAATCGAATCAAACCGAGAAAAGCCGGATTGAACTGCAAATTCTTTGAATCGGACATGAGAGAGAGAGTCACGCGTGAGTAAGAGAGACATTTTTCGTTGGGAATAAGAGAAACAATTGAGCTTCGTTGGAAGTTGAAACGTGAGAGAGAGTTGAGAAGGAGAGAGAGACGTGTGAGAGAGAGATTAAATTTTAAAAATGTTGGGAATGAGAGAGAGGGAGCTGGGAAAAGAGAGAGACGATCAGTTGAGAAGAGGGAGAGAGAGACGTTGAAAATGTGAGAGATTTTTTTAATAATTAAGTAACACAAAAAGCATCACAAAGAAAGAGAATTTTATAAATTTTTTTGCAAAATATCTTATTTTATTAAGAAAATTATTATGATTATAATATTTTATTTTATGATTTAAATTTGTTTGACTTATATTATGATTTGATTTTATTATAATATTTTACCTTTACCACATAAATAATTTAATATTTTTTATATATGTTTGCTACATAAATAATTTAATATTTTGCTGTATTTTATTAAATTATAATATTTTATTACTTACCGGTCCGACTTGAAACGAAATTTTTTTCAGTTCGTTATCCGGTCCGGTCTTAACAATATTGTATGAAATTTTATATTTACATCAATATAAAGATGGATTTTATATCTGATATTTTAAGACAACAGTGTTTTTATGTTTTGAACTCTGAAACCAATTTAACGCTGATTAATCCTTCCCTTTAGACTGACTAAAGACTGGAATCTATGATCTAAAGATAAGTAAGAACTTGTTCTTGCAAATCATGCTCTATGTCTTTCTCAAGCAGCTTCCCTGGGATTGTGTAAACTATTTGGTACTTGAAGCTCAATAAGCTTGACTGCTTATCGGGCCTAAATCCTAATTAATGTCACTTTTTTTCAGAGCTTTTCTTTAGAGAAATCAACTGGGGCAAAGTGCTACATGTTGTAGGCACGGGAATTGTCTATCGTGTAGGGTGATACTCCAGAATATTGGAGATGGATTCATCTACCTGATTCAAGATATGCTTGCAATGTTTCTATAGTTCTGATCTTTTTGCACGTTCTTTTCTATCCCTCGTTAGCCTAGATTTGTTCAATTGTGTAAAAGAGTTTCTACTTTTTTGCTAATTTGGTATGTCAGCATGTCTATTACAGACAATCCTTCAGAACCTGTTTGGAAAAATTAATCAATTTTATACTTGCCTTTGTGATGTATCTTTAGTTTCTCTGTTTCTCCAAATTGTATAAGATTACATATACACAATTGTTTCTGTAAAACTCAAGTATTATACTTTTTGCTTTTCTTGGTTTGCTTTGAACTAAGGGGATCCTGATCAATATTTCTTGTTAGTGACATCTCTCTCTCTTCTCTCTTTCTCTCTCTCTGAGATTTGTGCTCAATGTCTCTCATCTCTCAACTCGGCTATTCTCACCCCAAACAAACCATTTGTCAACTTGGATTTTTTTTCTTCTCCTATTTTCTTTTAGAGGGTTTTTTTCCTTCTTTTATATGGATATGAATGTGCTGAAAATATTCTATACGAGAAGATTCTTAGTTTATTTTTTATTATTGTTGATACTGATCAATATTTCTTTCTTTTTTTGTTAGTGACATCTCTCTCTGGAGATTCGTGCTCAATGTCTCCCATCTCTCAACTCAGCCATCCTCACCCCAAACGAACCATTTGTCAACTTGGATTTCTTTTCTCCTTCTATTTTCTTTTAGAGATTTTTTTTCTCCTTTTCTATGGATATGAATGTACTGAAAGCATTTTATACCAGAAGATTCTTAGTTTATTTTTTACTATTGTTGAATCATTAGTTATCAAATTATGTCGAATGTCATGACCCAAAGGTTTCTTATTAGATGGCTTGTAAAAGAATCATGCTTGAAATCTGCATAGCCACCAAACGAAAAGAAAACAAAAAGTAAAGAGTCTCAAAGTAGTGTAAAATAAGAATAAAAAGTAAAGAATAGTTTTCCGTAATAGCGTCAAAAGCTTGATGTGAAGATTGATAACAGTAAGTTAGCAAGTGCGCTAATCGTTCAAGTAATAAAGTGAAAAGTATAAGTTATCAATCCCACAAGGAAGTAATTAACCTATCTATCAAATCATAGAGGCTAATAGGAGATGACATAAAATTTGGATAAAGAATATGCAAAAAATAAAATAATAGAAAAGTAAAATATAACACTAATGATGCATAGAATCTTAGGATGATTTATAATCATAGGAACAATCTGTAATTTTTGTAAAATCATAAATAAATTTAATTTTCAAACGAATTATGGACACTAAAAATATGATCTTTCGCATGGGTAAACGAACTATCTTAAGATATTAATAATATGAAAGTATTCGACACGAATATGCCTTCAGTTATATTGAACTTAAAATGCAATATTCTGCAATCCCTAAAGTGCAGAATCGCCCGCACGAGTCAATTCATGCAGACCGCATAATCTAGTATTCCATATGGATTCTTCTAGGTTATGACATGTGTTGCTTCAACATAAATTTAAGAATCGACCGAATAGAAAATTATGAATTAAGGATTAATCACACTACACAGTCAATACTCATTCTAGAGATTATTAAATTATGAAGAAAGACATTACACACAGCAATCATATTCATAAAAACTAAACTAATTATTTGATTAATTAGAAGTTAGAAATTGTTCTCACAGTAAAACACTTTCAACTAAAGCGGAAAGGAAAAATTATAACTAATAATCTAGATAGAGCATGAAAATTTAAAGTATCATCCTAACATAATGTAGAACAAGAAGTACTATGCAGAAATGATGACGAGCAGTTGTACAATCCTCACACGAGTCTATTGCGTAGAAGTCTTGTCCTTGGTTCTTCATAAGTACTCCTTCGTTCTTGACTTGAAAGCTTCGGGTGTAGGCCCTAGTATGATCATCTCTAACTATTAGACGTTTTTTTTATAGGATCTCCGATTTCCAAGTAACTTGAGAACAAATTAAAATATTTTTCATGTGAAATAAGTTAAATTCGAAGTCTTATTGGTTCTGAAATCGAACAGGATAACTCCATTTCATGAGAGAGACTATCAGTGAGTCCATGAAACTGCAAAATAATACTACATCATTGGATGATATTCAAGAACCAGAAAGATGATTTCCAAAGTGAAACCGTGAAAGAGAATTCTTCATCAATCCACTAGAATCTCCGATCGATATTTTGAAGTACAGAGATACTCTTTGATCAAATGGATATTTTAAAAATCGAAATCGTGTATATCAGCTCTGTCGTGGAATCATATTAGTTAATTATTACTGGTGTCAAATAAATTTGTTTAAGCTTTAGAGAGTTAGTTCCCTTTGGTGGTGCAAACTTTAGATTTCGGCGTGAGGACGTGATCATCGTCTCGGAAAGTGGTCGAGTGAGTCAGAAAGTTAGAACACAACACCAACAACATGCTGCCGCAACAAGCAAAGGCCACAACAAAGAAACGCCACCACCACCATTCAACTCTCCAACTACCTCTCTCCGTTCGCCGCCGCCACCTTTGCATGAATTGATGGTGCATATGCTCATTGCTTACAGGCTAAGCATTTTTGTCCACCCAAATCTATCCCTCTCTCTCTCCTTCTATTTATAACGTTCCATCTTTGCTGATCCTCTCTTCATCGAACTGTAGTTGGAAGAAGCAACGTAAGACAACAAAATCACAATAGAAATAGGAAGCAGGAGAGGGGAGAGAGAGAGAGTGGATATGGATATCCAAAGCTTACCAGAGGGATGCATATCGCACGTGATCGCGCTGACGGGCCCTCGCGATGCGTGCCGCTCGGCGGCGGTGTCAGCCACCTTCCGCTCCGCCGCGGCTTCCGACGGCGTCTGGGAGTGGTTCCTGCCGGCGGACTACGAGCGGATCCTCGCGCGGGCTGTTGGTCGCGTCGAGTACTCCTCGAAACGGGAGCTCTACTTCCGCCTCTGCGACCAGCCGCTCCTCCTCGACGGCGGGAAGATGGTTCCATTCTCATCTATTTCTGATTTCTGGGATAACTGTAGAACGAATCAAACTGTTCTTTTTTTTTCTGTTTGATCTGTGAGTTTCCAGAATTCCAAGAAAGATTGGATTTTTAGTCTGGAACTCGATAAAAGATTGATTTTTGAGACTGGAATAAGGAGAGGGTTCAGGTTTTGAATCTAAAAAAGGAAACACGAATGTGCAGAGTTTTACGTTGGACAAATCGAGCGGTGCGAAGTGCTACACGCTGCCTGCTCGAGCACTGACGATTGTGTGGGGAGATTGTCCCCAGTACTGGAGGTGGATTCCATTGCCGCGTTCAAGGCAATTACTGTGCGTACATAGAACACCTTCTTATGATTTCTCATTTTTGCTCCACATTGACATCGTTTCATTTTGCCTGCCTGAGACGTCAATTCCCATCATCTAACATTAAAAAGGAAATGTCTCTCTTGCTTTTGAACTTCTTCCCTTATCCCGCATAATGTCTTGAAAATGTTGAAAATAAAACAATGCTATCAAAATCTTCTGTTCTTTCTTCTCTGATTAATGTAGTGCTCATCATTGTTGTTGTTGATAATCATGTTCTGCTCTTATGTTTCACGTGTTGATGGAATTTCATGTCCTCCCTTTTATTTTGAAGTTTCACTGAGGCTGCTGAACTCCTGAACGTGTGCTGGTTGGAGGTTCATGGCAAGATTGACAACAAAGCCCTCTCCCGAAAGACAACGTACGCGGCATATCTCGTATTCAAACTAACCGACAGCACTAATGGTCTCCATTATCCGGCGCAAGAAGCTTCGGTGTCGGTCGGAAACCATCGGTCCAGCCAGCCGGTGTGCTTGCACCGGCTTCGCGACAAGACCAGATGCCCGCCGCCACATGCAATGCGCAGGTTCAGACGGCACTGGTACTTGCCTGTGGTCGGGGCGCCGCGAGGAGCAGTCAGGCAGGAGACGATGACCGCCGCGGCCCAAGGGAGAGAACCCGAGACCAGGGGCGACGGCTGGATGGAGATGGAGCTCGGTGAATTCCACAACGCCGACGGCGACGACGGGGAGATTGATATGAGCTTGATGGAAGTGAAAGGAGGGCAATGGAAGAATGGACTCATCATCTATGGAATTGAGATCAGGCCTAAAAAATAATTAACTGTGACCGTCTGTGCAGGATAAATGTAACCATATGGTTACATTTATCCATGCAAAAGATCATCTGAAAATGATTTTGAGTTCTGTAATTTAATGGTGCAAATCTTCAGCCACTCTTTTCGCCCTCTGTGTCTGAAATTAAAAAGTGAACAAGTGAATCACACGTTCCTTTTGTGAACTTGGGTTCGATAGCAGCATCAGTTTGCAATGTCTGATGGATGGTGGAGAACATGGAACTTTGCTTGAAGAAAGTTTTGTGCTGGATTCTTTGTGCTCTTATTCTTTTTAATAATGGAAGGGTGAGAGATTCGCTATCCATGAATCAGCTTTCAGAAATTTCAATAAGAGGTGGTTTTGTTGCAAAAGTCGAGCTCCTGGTTGAGTTAATAGGTATAATAATATGTATATACTCACACTAGAAAAAAAAAAGGAAACGTGAGTTCCTGGTTGAGTTAATAGGTATAATAACATGTAAATACTTGTTACCGGAAAAAAAATAATATGGACATACTCACATTAGAAAAAAAAACAAAAAGTGGTGGGGTGAGAGAGGCTCGAACTCTCGACGATTAGCTATGAGACCTACGCGCTAGCCAACTGCGCCACCACTGCGCCACCACCCCAACAATAGTAATGAATTACAATATAATATTATACTATTCTTTTTTCAAGTTATGAATTCATAAAAGAGTTCAAAGAAGATAAGTAAACATTTTTATAATTTATAAAGCAAAACAAAGAAAAGCTTGTAGTCTAGAAGGATGCAGAGAAAATAATCCATAAAAGATGCAATGCACAAAAGAAATTATCCACTTACCCATGATCAAATTTCGATAATGTTGTCATTGGAAGAAATGAAATGTTGGTATAATATGATATTTTGTTTGGAAGTATATAAGACTAGGATAAGAAAATTGATCAGGTAATAATTTCTTTTGTCTCTAGGTACTCCATAATTATTAAACTTTATCAAGTCCAAGTATTGAAACCAACAAAAATAATTTATTGGAAATGAAATTGGAGATGAATCTCTCTCCCAAGAAAATTTACTAAGAGGCTGATTCAATAGAAGCCTTGGCAGCATCATCTTTTGCTACATCAGTGGCCTCAGCTCTCAATAAGCTCTTCCCCGATCTTTGGGCACAAGGTTCCGATGGGATGTATGGAAACAAATCAGCCACATTGATAGAAGAGAAATACTCATGTAAACAGGAATTTCAATGATATATGCATTATCATTTATCTTTGTCAAAATGCACTTCATATTATGAAGTCGTAGGAAATGCTCTTTCCTCAGATATACCACGATGAGTCAACATCTTTAAACAATTGTTTATGACAATTTTTATCTTATGATTCTTTATATTTCAAGTTGAAAGCTCATTCACATCTGAACTATCACTAGTCACATTTAAAGGAAGGGCAAGATCAATAGCCAACAAAGGTAGTCACCCAAAGAAAATGAAAAAAAAAAAGAACTTTGTGGTTGGTTCGATTAACCATGTTGTTGTAAACTAACCCTGCCTATGGTAAGGCCATGTCACATAATTGAGGTTTATTACTAGAGATTGATATAATGAGGTATTTAATCATTTCTAGAGAGTGCACGAAAAATATGATAAGAACTTAGAATCACGATCAAGAACGAGGTGGACCATTGAGGCGAGCAATTTCTTTGAAGAAGAATGAAGCAATTTGACTAGCATTTAATGTTTTATTCATGGGATAAAATGTGACATTTTTTAAAAACTATCAACCCCCACAAAAGTATAATAAACTCCCCTATTGAGTTCATGGCAACCCTAGTATGAAGTCCATTGTGACATCCTCCCCAATCTCTTTGGTGTAGGTAATGGATGATAGACTTTAGTAATCAACTCACTTGACAAATTAGACACCTTTTCATGAAGCATTCAACGTCCCTTCACAAGCGAGGCCAAAAGAAAAGCTCATCCACCACAATGATGGTCTTGTCACGCCCAAAGTGACCACCTTGTCACTCACCATGAATTTTTTGAATACTATGTCTCCCATTGACAAGACAATTGAGGAATGCAAAGGCTATTTTCAAAAGAATAAGAACTCATATTGTAGATACAAATCATCATCCCATTTCTTTGAAGCACATTTCTCTCATTTAGTTCCAAATTCTTCATCATTTGGATAAACACTCAAAGTTATCAAATATGATATTTGTGCATATTGTGATAAGGAGTACAACTCGCCTACTCAATGCATCGACAACTTTATTCTACATTCTATATTTATGACGAACAACAACGGCAAATTTTCTACAAGATATTTACCCCATCTGACATGCATTTAACTAGCTAATGTTTGATTTTGGAGGTACTTCAATGCTTCATGATCCATGAGTAGAACAAACTCCCATTTAATCAAATAATGCTCCCAATACTTAAGAGATTGAATAATAACATAAAATTCAATCATAGCAACTTCGACGTGCATCATTCAATTTCTTGCTCTAAAAAGCTATAGGTTGTCCTTCTTCTTGGTGCAGGACTTGTCCAATCTCGATAGCCGTGCATTATTTTCAACTTTAGAAATTTTATCAAAACTTGGCAACACAAGCATTGGAGTTGAGGTGAGGCAAGGCTTTATTTCCTCAAAACTAACAACAATCACATTTATCCATCTAAACCTTCCTTTCTTGAGACATTTAGTAATGGATGAGATCATTGTGCTAAAGTTCTGAATGAATTCCCTATAAATGGAGGTCAAGCCATGTTGGTTTCTTACCTCTATAACTGAATGAATTCTCTATAAAAGGAGGCCAAGCCATGTAAGTTGCATACCTCTATGGCTGTCATTGGTGACGACCAAGTGAGAATTGCCTAAATTTTCTCAATGTCGGCTACAAACTCTACAGTAACCACATGCCTTAAAAAAATAAATTGTTAGTAAGAAAATCGCACCTTTTAAAGTTGAGGTACAACTTGAGATTCCATAAAGTTTGTAGCAGCCTCCTTTGAGTGGTCCACATGAACTCTTTGTCATAGATAAGTATTCATCTAAATAAATGGCAATGAATTTACCAATGTAAGCTTTCAAAACTTGAGTCATGAGTCTCACAAATGTGCATGGTGCATACTGCCCGATCCTCCAACTTCCTCCTGCCCAACCCATTTGGTCTTCACTGGCTAAATGTTTTTTTTCAAATGTGATCTTTCATTCATCACCAATGACACTACAAAAATCCAACTTGGAGAAAAGTTTATCCCCATGAAGAATGTTGAGCATATCTTCTAGCCATGGGATCGTAAAGTGGTACTTTATTATCATCTTATTTATTGCTTGATTGTCATTGCACATACATGAGGAGCCATCCTTCTTAGGTACTAGTAGAGTTGGGATTCTGAAAAGTAAGAAAGAAGAACAAATAGTGACATAAAATGTGTATAGATAAATATTTAGTGCAGTCGGTGGAATCCCAAATCACTGTACTTCCAGTTCAGTTAGGAAGTATACATATATATACACAAGTGTGTGTAGACTAAAATGCCTTAGGGCAAAACTATAAATGATATAGTAATACAATAAACTTAAGCTCTCATTAGTTAGTCCCTTTTGGCGAATATTTTCAACTTATTCTTGGAGTACATGGTATTCTTTCGATAATGGGGAAGATTATGTAAGGTTACACCTAGTGAAAGATCAATCCGGTGTCGAATATCCCTCTGTCGTGGTAGTGTGGCCAATAACTAATGAAACTCTCAACAATTGCTTAACATTTTTGTCTTTAATTATGTTATAATTACTCTCAATTGTGCATTATTAATGGGAAAAATGCCATGCATGCTTCATGGCTGAAATGAACTCTTGATGCTTAGCGATCAAGAGCATGGAGTGTTCATGCTATTCAACAACATAAGATGCATTTGTTATCCCTTTTGAACAAATGGTATATGTATTTCTCCATCTAAGTGTACAATTTTGACGTTGAATTGTCATGGTTGTCCAAGAATTAGAAGGCATGCGTCCATATTAAGGATGTCACATGTAACTTCATCTCGATGGAGAAATGGATCTAGCATATGCAAGAGACTTCTATGGTTGTGTCAATATTGATCCATCCCACTGTGTATGGTGCCGGGTGTTTGTTTATTGGTAGCTGCAAGCGATTGACAAGAATCTTGGAGACTATTTTCTCAAAACACCCGCTATCAATATTACAAAATTTACCCTTGTCGAAGAAAGATATTACCGTGTGGTGCATCATTTTTCTTAGGAGTCAGAGTACGTGTTGCACCACGTAGGAGACATGTTTTCCTTTAGCGCCTGCATAATAAGTGTCTCCTTGCTTTAGATGGGGATATTTACACCTTCAAGATTTTTATCGACCTCTTCATCCTTTGATCGGGTGTATGCTACGGTTGGTCATTTGGGACACTCATTGGAATGATCAAGTTTTCTATTGGTGCAACTGCTCCTAGGTTATGTTTCGTGGCTTGACTTGTTGGTTTTGTGCTCATCACCCCAATCATATTTCATTAGTTTTCTGCCTTAGATGATTCACCTAAACGAAGGGAAGCTTTCATGTTTCTATCCAATTGACATTCAACCTTTTCGACAAGAGAGAACATGGCTACTAAGGACTATGAGCACTACATTTCAACTTGATCGCATATAGCTGGGGGTAGGCCCCACAAGTATCAGGTGATCTATTGATTTTTAAAATTAGATAACTCTATTCGTGGATCGATAAAAACTCAGTGGTGTATTCAAGAATTGTGTTAGTGTGTTGTCTACAATCCTGCCACCATTGGTATAAAGTCTATTCATAGGAGGTAGAAATTAATCCTTGAGCAATTGTTTTATTCATATCCAACTCTAGATAGGAGGTCTTTCTAATGTCTTCGCTTTGTTTGAACTCTCTCCCACCAAACTAATGCTGCCTCTTTACATCAATAAGCAACTGAGTTACACTTGTTTTGTTTCTGGAATCTTCATGAATTCGAAAACCTCTCAACTTTGCCAAGCTAAATATTTGATTGATGGTTGTCCCGCAAAATGAGAAAGGTCCATCTTCATCTTGAAGTTGTGGTGGTCTGGCAGTGGCTACTTCTCTTCTCTAATTGCATCCCTAAATGCACTTTGATTACTAGTTGTCACATGGTGTTTGCTAATTGTCGGATCGTTTGTGTGATTTCTTCTACAACTTCTTGAAGCATCATGAACTTTGCTCACATTGGATGATCCGTCATTAGTTTGCTAACACCAACTCTAATATCCACTGATGAGGGGAAAGATCCTCGCAACTCAGACTCTCGTTTGGAATAGGCCTAGAGTGCCACCAACTTTAACGGTCCAAAGCATTGTAAGAGAAAAAAATGAAGCAAATGGCTTTGCTGCTATCATAAATCAATGAATGAGGAGAAAATTGAATAATCCTCTGTTAAGAGCATCAAGAGATGAAATGGACCAAGAATTCTCATACAACTAAAACTAATTATATAAGATTAAAAAACAACTACATTCATTAAGGCTAAACCAAATAAGTCCTAATAATATGTAACTGTAGTAATCTACTAAGAGTTGACTCAACATAAATCTTACCATCACCATCCCTCCCTCCCTCCCTCTAAATAATACAAATTCCACCCTCACTAACTACAAAGTACGTATAAAAGTTTTGATTATGAAGTCATAATTTGATCACCTTTGAAATGATCCATCAAAAGTGCAAAATTTGAAGGTTGCTAAAATAATTAAAACATCATTGCTTAGTAAAATATACAAAACTCCTCCCTCACTAACCTACAAATTATGGACAAAATAGATTTGATTGTGAAGTCATAAATTGATCGTCTTTGAAATTATCTATCCAAAGTGTAAAATTCGAACGTTGCAGCTATAAAACAATTAAAACATGATTGCTTAGTAAAATAATTTAAAATTTGTGTTTCTATTATGAATTATTTTTATGAGATAAAAATATTAATATATATGTATTTGAAATTACTAATAATTGTAACAAGTATTTCGTGTAAAAAGAAAATTATCCTTGAGAACTTGTAAACATTGAGAATATTGACAATGGATAAACTTTAAGATAAATTGCATAAAAAGTCAAAAATTTTATTTTATTTCTAAATTTAGCCTAAATTTTTTACTTTTGTGTAAAAATTATCAACTCTTGAATTGGTTACAAATATAGCCTATTATTATATCTTTATTAAAAGAAATATCAATCCAACTATCACCACATGGATAAACGGATGATGACGTATCACACTTTTGAGTTTAAAATAATAATTATAATTGTTTTGGCAATTTTGACATCAAATTAATTTGAATTTTATCGTACGTTATAATTAGATAAAGTAAGATAATCTTGAAATATCGATCCAATTATTTTCTCACGTATAATTGAATATTAAGTCCAACTTGATTTTTTTTATTTCGTTACATATAAATACAATATTATTTTAAATTTATATAAGTAAACTTTGATTAATTTGTGGCAATATTAATTCTCAGGCATCAATTAAAGTTTATAGCTAATAAAAAATTGAATAAAAAAAGTCAAAAGACATAGAGATAAAATCTATGACATTGTACAAAGTGTGCCATATTTATTCCGGGGCCATTAGCAACAGCTCATCAGGACCATGCGAGTAAACAGGAAGTTGATCTTTCCAAACATGGGCAAATTAAATGCAAATTAACTGACTCATTAAATTATATGCTAATGATAGCCACGGACATAAATGGACTATATATTACTGCATTAGATAACCCAAAAATAATATGAAATTCTTGATCATATATATATATATATATATATATATATATATATATTATAGAGTTATAGAGAGAGAGCGCACCATCTGATTGAGAGGGATCATTAAATTATGAATGGTTAAATCTTATCACTTAACATTATTTAATTGTGTTATTGTCCAGCATCCCTCCAATGATATATTAATCTCTCTATATATATATGGATAAAATGAAAATGTTTTCTATCTTACTTTATTTCTTATCTTTTTTATCATTAAATTTTTATTCAACTGTGATAAATTATTTGAGAGATTCAATTATGAATCATTAGATTAAGATAAAAAATAAAGTATAAGTTAGGAAACATCAAAATTAAATCATATATATATACATATACATATAATATGAGAGAATATTTTTAATATGAGGTTTGTGGAGTTTGAAAAATTGAAATCATGACATGTTAAATTAGATAAGATAACAAAACTATTCAAGTTTTTTTTAGAAAAAAAAAGTATTTTATATTTATATCATTAGTTGTTCGTTGGATGTTCGCCCTCTTAATTTCTTTTCCATTCTTTAATGATCATTACTTCGCATACGGGCATAATGCATATTTCCAGCACATTGGTCGACAGAGAATTTGTAGCACTGGTCCACCGATTGATCGGCTTATTATCATGTGCCGAAAATTTACTATATAATCAATCCAATGATTTATTATTTGCGTTAAATAGAGCAATATCTAAATGCGCATCTTTATGCCCATATTTATGTTATATTATAGTGCAATCACAAATCGTACTAAATTTTTTAATCAGTATCATTTTCATGTGATAATTCAAAGCATAAGTAATCAAAATGATACTAATTCAAAGGCCAGAATATGTGATTGTACAATTGTAATTGCACACTAATATATCTCTATAATACTACTATATGGGTATAATGGACATCATACGCCCTCGTATGCGAACTATAGTCATATGCCTTCGGGCCCATCGTTAGATCTGATATGGGCGATTGAGCTCTGACCAAGGGACATCTGCGAAGGTCGAGAAGCCACACCATGCCCGAAGATAGATGGGAGGAGAAGAAGGACATGATCGATTCGATTCGTGCTGAAATCGGAGAGGAACATCACTCTGGGTTTCAAATTACTGTGTGGACCTTGTTGAAGTCGACATTCTAGGGGTGGAGCGGCGCCGCGAGGACGGCGACGTGGAGTTCTAGAGCAACCCCGAGCAAAGGGGTGGCTCTTGAAGTAGGGGGACGTACATCAAGACGTGGCGTCGGCGATGGTTCATGCTAAAGCACAGAAAGCTCTTCTGGCTCAAGGGCATCATCCCTGTCACTCTTGCCTCACCGTCAACAGAGCTGAGGAGGTCTTCAATCACCCCAATACCTTTGCGCTCTCCAATGTCGCCGAGTTCATCTTGTTGCTGCCACTGAATCACCTCGTTGCAGCTCGCCGTCGCTGAACTTCCCACATCCTGCCGCCTCTGCTACATGATGCCGCCGCTGCACGATCCTGCCGTCGCTGCGGAACAAGCTTCCCGCAGCTCGCTGCCGTCGTTGAACCACCTCGTCTCTCTGCCGTCAAATGATCTTGCTCCTGCCGCTGTCGCCGAACTGCCTTGCCTCATTGCCGCCACCACCGAAAGAATTGGATCTAACTCCATGGGCCGATCCATTGTCCAAATCCGAGCGCATCTTGGAATCCATCGTCGAATGAAAAATCAACGGATGTTAACGAGCGTATGACAATGCTATGCTTTGAAGGGTGTATTATATTCATTAAATCCATATTATATTATATTCTGGCTATTAGGGATATGACATTTTTATAATAACTATAATTTGTCCAAATAAAGAGAAGAAGAAAGCATTATGATTTTAACATTTTAAGCACGTTAAGAAGTTCAATGGCTACGTACCACTAGTTTTGGTTGAAAGTTAACCTCGATCTCAAACAATTAAGAACAATGAGGAATATAACAAAATAATACTTACTAGAATTTAGTTTTAATTCGATGCTTGCACTGATGCACTGGATGCAAAAGTGCTGCTGAATTTCTTTTTCTTTTTTTTCTTCTTTTTTTTTTTTGCATTTGTCTGTTACTTTTACCATTTTTTTCCCTTTCCAGTTACAAGGATGTTCATAGGATGAAAGCAGTAAAAAAAAAAAACAAAGTAATTGGGGGGTATAATGTAGAAGTTGAATCGGTGCAAGGAAAGTAATTGTCTTTCTTATATAATTTAGAGAGTACGTAAATTGAAATATTAGAGAAAAAAACAAAGATATAACCCTTCACTCTTTTATAATGTACCATGCATGATTATTTTCATGATGGATATAAATACATGTCTCGGATATGCTGTTTTTCTTTTATTTCATCCCCAATCACGTAATTTATCTTTAAAGCTACTGACGTATCATTAAAAAATGTGGTCTACCTCATTTTAGGGATGAAGATATTTTAAGGATATATGAAAGTGCAAGCTCAAAAAGAAATTACTATGTACATTATTTGATTATGACACCATGATATCAAACAAGTGATGTCATTCTAACTTCTTAAATTAATATTTGAGAATAAACAAAAAATTAACGCATTGGAAATTACCAAAGTTATTGGTAAATTCCTAAACGGAACAAAATTTTTAAAAAAAAACAAGTGTTTAAAACTGGTGATAACGCAGCACCCTAATTTTTTAAATAAAAATTAAATTAAACTGCTTGTTAGTGATAATTAAAGTAAAATTTGAAAAGAAATAAAAATATTCTTAGATAAGAAATAAGAAAGCAAGAAAAAGTAAGCCCTAATAATTAGAATAGAAATTGAAATTTAGATTAAAATTAGACATTTAATTTCAAATTTGAATCTAACCATAAGATGAGTTTATAAAGGATCACCTCCAATGAGAGTTTAAATAAATATTTTAAGTAAAAAAATATTCAAAAATAAAATGATACTATTTTATTTTTAAAATCCATAAAAAAGGATAATTAAGTTTCAAGAGAGATAAATTAAAGAAAACTTTGTTAGAAGAGGAATATGAATGAAGGTTGAAGTAAGATTGAATTATTAAGTTTCAAGAGAGATAAATTAAAGAAAACTTTGTTAGAAGAGGAATATGAATGAAGGTTGAAGTAAGATTGAATTAGGACTCCTAATAATATTTTAAATTAGAGATTTTTAATTCAAAATATTAGAGAAATAAAATAATAATAAATTATTATTTAAAAATTAAGAAATAATGATAATAACTAATTATTTAATTCTTAAAAATAAGAAAAATAAAAGATGAATTATGACTCTTAAGTATGATTAAGAGTCCTAATTAGAATAGAATTTGGATACCTTCTCTCTAAAAATAAGATCTCAAGGGTCTCTCCTAATCCACATCTCATCCCTTCTCTAATTGAGCTTTTCTCTAACTTCGTGTCATGTTTCTTCTCATTGGTGCATGAACACGAGGGCTCTTGAGGACAAGAACATCAAAATCACAGACAAAAAATAAGGTTTAGTCATTGAAAAATTAAGCTAAAGTTTGGTCGTTAAGGTATTCTAAGAACAAAGGTATATGTAATGTTCCCAAATTTCACCCTCGTCACGTGACAATTGGACCTATATTAGGTCGCATTACATACTATTCATTCTTTTTAAAAAAAATTTACATGTAATGCAGAAACAAAATAATATTTAAATAATATTAAACTATTCTTTAAAAATGTGGAAGAGATCTTTAGTCTCTATCTATTCTTTCCTATTAGTCCTCCAAAGACTAATTAACTTTCAAATCACTTTACATAATTAATAATAAAGAGTTCTAATGACTCAATACCTATGTGCAAATTTACATCACCACGTGTTGCCCATGCATTCATCTGTACTTATCGATTCATCTACCTATGAGATTCAAGCACAAGAAAATAGAATTTCCATGAGTAGTGAATACTCAATACGTGAGATAATACAAAAGGATATAAAATGATGATAGAAATGAATTAAATTTAATCATGAAACATAAGATCATTAGTCAACAATCATGCATCGTACATTATAAAAAAAGTGACTCAGATGAAGCTTGTTCTGCCCAGTTCGGGTTCCGAAATGACCTGGCCGAGTTTCACCCTTCCCGACCCGAGTTCATATGATTTTTAGAAAATTATTATTACATGATTGCATTTGATGTTAATGGCCTTTTTACCTTTATTATTAACATACACTACAAGAAATCTGTCATTTAGCGACGCAAAATAGTGACGCAAAATTATGCAACGCTAATTCGTCGCTACTAGCGTCTAATCAGATGCTAATTGCCTCCTAGTAGCGTCGCATTAGCGTTACAAAAAGTCAACGCTAAACCTGGCGTCATAGCACGCTACGTAGATGCTATTATCACGCGCCAAGATTGGAAATTGCATGGTAAATTATAGCATTGTATTAGTGTCGACAAGACGCGACACAAGTTAGCGTCAACAACAATGCTGCGCTAAATCAGCGCAAGTTCATAGGCGATTTTGGCGTCCGCAACTTGCGTTGTATTGGCGTCGACTAGGTGTGGTGCTAACTAGCATAAAAAAGCTTGCATTGCTAAGTCGACGATGTGCTGGCATCGAGACAAGGTGACGCTAATGTGATGTTGAATACCTTGCAACGCTAATGGGAAGTTAATGCAGCGCCAACGTTAGAATTTTAAGAATATACAAGTATTTATATAAATAATGTCAATTATTATTCGTATTTAGGTAATGATAATTTGTTTAACTATATATGTTATTTATACTCAATACAAACATATATACATATACATATACAGAACATATGCAATAGCCATCACGACGCTACTTCGCATACATATGCATATACATATTATACTATACTATATATTATACTTAACTATATTATACACCATACAATACTATATTATTCTATTATATAATATACAAAAATTAGTATACCATGCTATACATACATTATGCTCCAATTCTCAAATTCCAAAATTATGAGAATAGTGCTTCTTCATTTTTCATGGGATTCAAATGGCGATTAGCGAAGATCCGACCATCAGATCATCGTGAAATTTGAACCTCTTGTAGATCACACAAACACATTTTTTTAGTCTTTTTTGACGATTTTAGGAGGCCGGATGATAGAGTTAAGAACCTATAAAAAAAAGCTTCCGACGGTCGCCAACGTGAGTCTGGTGTAAATGGGTCAAAACAAAAATTATGAACTCATAGAGATCGTTGCAAGATCTCCGCCGCACAAGAATCGTGGCGATCGGAGGTCAAAAGAAAATAAAATGAGTAAAGTTTTATAATAGAAACGATCGGTTCTCCGCAGTCCTCGCTTGAATTGCCCCACAAAAATAGGCATTTCAAAGGGCTCAAGAAGGTTGGGCGGTGGAAAAATCTCATATTTCACATGTTTTCCATTTTCTCTAATTCTCAAAATACCTATTTTTTGTAACTATAAAAATTCTTCAAAACTTCTGCCCCACCTAAGAAATCTAAAAAAGTGCGCTCTAGAAAATCAGACATTTCAACAGTGCTCAGAACGATCCCATTTAGTTGACATAGAGTTTTCAAATTTTTTTGAGAAATGTTGATTTTCTTAGAATTTTTTGTATCCAAATTTAAAAAGAGTATTCAAAATGGTCTATTTTGCTTCGTGTGCTTAAAAAATATGCGAAATTACTTTTCTTGCAAATCGAACATCCCGGTACTTCTTAGAATGGCCTCATTTGATTGACATATGACTTTCAAATTTTTTAGACGACATTGATAAACATATACATATACATATATACAAATCAATATATACATATACATACATATACTCATATACATACATACATACATACATACATACATATATATATATATATACACGCGCGCACACACATATATTACATATATACAAACATATATACATAGTTAACAACTTTATAGTACTTTAGCGCCACCTTTGCGACACATTAGCATCGCATACTTATAGCGACACAATGACTTCATAATAGCGTCGACAATTCCGTTGTTACTCCATTTTAGTGTCATAATAGCGTCGCCATTTTGTGACACTAGTTTAGCGTCTCAGATTGTCGACGCCAATGCGACGCTTCCAACTTAGCGTCGTAATATTTGGGTCGCTAATCTGCGGCGCTATTTGACATATTTTAGAATTAATTATCTATCAAAATTGAATTAGCGTGGTGCCACATTAGTGACACAATAGCGTTGCCAAATTTGCGATGCTAAATGGTGATTCGTGTGCTCGTCGAAGAATGAATCCGAACCGTCCTTTCGTTTAATCCGATGGTTTCGCCGCCTGCCCGAACACCACATTTTTCCCCCTTTTAATCACTCAGCATGCTCGGACGCCATCGCCACATCCTCGTCTCCTTCTCCTCCTCCGTTGCTACCTGCCCGGATGACCCCGCCACGTCCTCGTCTCCTCCTCCTCCTCCTCCATTGTTGCTTGCCCGGACGTCAACGTCGCGTCCTCGTCATCCTCTTCCTCCTCCGTTGCTGCCTACCCCGATGACACCGTCGCCACGTCCTCCTCCTTCTCCTCCTCCAACTGCCGCTGCTGCCCCGACATCTCCGCCTCCTCCTCCTCCTCCTATAGTTGTTGCTGCTGCGCCGTCGCCTGGACGCTGTCGCCTCCTCCTCTTGTTGCTGCTGCACTAACACCGCCAGGGCGCCTCCGCCTCCTCCTCTTCTTCATCTCTCCAATGACCACCATTGCTCCAGTGCATGCCGGATCTGGTGCCTCTCCTCCGACAACGTGCCGACGGCCCTGTCTTCTCTGTCACGGACTTCGATGCCGTAGGAGATGGTTGCCGATGCTACATGGCCACCATCCAGGCGGCCATCCAGGCAAGCACGTGGCTGGAGGCGGATGCATCATCTTCCCCTCTAGCAGCAACTACCTCACGGCTGGCGGCAAACGCATTTTCTCCCCCTCCGGCGGCTGACCCGGTCGGCGTACGAGGCGTTGCGTGACGCATTCGAGGCCGGGGCCGCGGGGCTCATGGCGGCGATGGGTCTTCTCACAGTCATCCAAGGAGGATGCCCTCAACTATAATTTGATGTAATTAGATCATCTAATTCTGATATGATGTAATTTGATGTAATAGAAATGTATATGTGATATAATATAATTTGATATAATGGAAATGTACATGTACATCTAATGTAATTTGATGGTGCTTCAACTGTCATGTAAAAGAAATAGCAATTAATGAATGGAGTGCCATTGTAATGTAAGGCTGAATGAGCAAGGCAACAATTCAGTTTGTGGATGAACATATTATTCTTAGCATCACATTAGCATTTGATTAGCGTCGCAACATAACACCAACTCGGTATCAAATGAGCGTCGACAATTTCAGCGCTGCTTTAGAGTCAGAGTAGCGACATAACGATGCTTCATGATGACACTTCTCGCATCATTATAACGTCGCATTAGCGCCACTGTTGATGGTAATAGCATAGGCATACCCTTAGGCGTGAGAGAAATGGTGTCGCCAAGCCTGTGGCGGGAAGTCGACGCTAATGCGTCGCTATTGTCTTCAACGTCGAGTTAGCGACGCATTAGCGTCTATATTACTACGTCGCTAATCGATGGTTTCCTTGTAGTGATATTAAATTGTATTTGAAAATACATAACTAAACCGAATAAAAATTGAAAAACATGGGAAGCCATGTGTACCAATTGCCCCAAGAATACATGTTTAAGTTTAAAAGTATTTTGTTTAAGGATTTACGTATAATTCTTACAAGTGGGTTAGTTGAACCCCAACAAAACAAAATAAAGAAGTACAAAAGTGTTATCCGGAACCTTGGTGTGTCTGGGTGAT
The DNA here is from genome assembly GCA_030549335.1 of Pontederia crassipes. Lineage (NCBI taxonomy): Eukaryota > Viridiplantae > Streptophyta > Magnoliopsida > Commelinales > Pontederiaceae > Pontederia > Pontederia crassipes. Next base: position 12,837,729 of record JAUKPH010000017.1, read on the forward strand.
TAGATCCGTAGGGGATTCTTGCTTGGCAACCTAAGGGCAACTGCCCTAGCGACCTAAGGGCAACTGTCGATCGAAATGGATCACCTTGTGCAAGATGGAGAAGCACATAAGTACCAAATCAACAAAAAAAAGGTATGAATGAAAATATCAGAAGTTTTAAAGTGAAAAAGTTTTAAAGTGAAAATATATAAGCTCGGTATACACTTATGTTTTCAACATTAAGACTCTTATTTGATAGATTGTATGTTCACTTGCATGAGCTGAAACCCAAATATTATATTTTATTATCTAGGAAGCAAGAAAATTGAATTACGAAGCCAACAGATAAAACGGCGCTCAAATCGAAGTTCAAATGGAGCCAAAAAGTGGAAAACAGTGAAGCAATGCTAAAATAACACTTTAACAAGCCGTGACTGAATTCTAACGGGCCGTGAAACAAACTTGTAAAACCTTTTTACAGGTCGTTAAAATGTATTTTTCATGCCCAGAAAGCTGTCCTGAGTCAAGACCGTGACTAGGCTTTCACGAGCCATGAAAATCATAATTTTAACACTATTTGGGCCATGAAAATCCTATAACAGACCGTGAAAACCCATTTTCAATTCGATTCGAACTCTGTTTAGGCCGTTAAGTCATTGTAACAAGCCATGACATACCCCAGTTTCGAATTTTAGACAAATTCTTAAAAGAATTTGAAATGCACAAGGATTTCTACTCATATTACATGATCCTAGGACGATTTGGAAATATATTATGATCTAAATCTCGGAATTTGACAAGGCCAAAATTTCAGAATAAATTCAACTCCAAATTTTCTTTGTTTTGAATAGGAAGAGGTTTCTGTTTCTTCTCCAATCACATGGAAACTTAAACCCCTATAAATAGAGGTCTTCTACAGCCAGAAGAGAACATGCTAGGACCTGGAACCGAATCTTTCAAGCCAGGAACGAAGGAGCACTTCTGAAGAACGAAAGAGAAGACTTCTACGCAGTAGACTCGTGCGAGAATTGTGCAGCGGTTTGTCATCGTCTCTACAGAGTATTTCTTATTCTACATTATGTTGGGATGATACATTAGATCTTCATGCTTTATCTATCTAGTGTAGTTCTCTGAATTATTAGTCATAACTTTTCCTTTCTGCTTTAGTTGCAAGAGTTTCATTGTAAGAACAATTTCTGATTTCTAATTAATCAAATAATTAGTTTTGCTTTTATGAACATGATTGCTGCACGTAATGCATTTCTTCATAATTTAATGATTTTTAGGATGGTTATTAACTATGTAGTGTGATCACTCCTTAATTCATTAATTTTCTGTCAAATTGATTCTTGACTTTCTGTCGAAGTAATTTGTGTCATAATCTAATAGAAACCATGCGGCATATTAGATTATGCATCTGCATGAATTGACCCGTGTGGGCGATTCTGTAGTTTAAGGATTACAGCGTATTGCATCTTGAGTTTAAAATAATTGAAGGCATATCCGTGCAGAATACTTTTAGATTATTATTGTCTTAAGATAGTTGATTTACCCATGCGGGAGATCATATCTTTAGTGTCCTTTCTGTCTGAAAACTAAATCTGAGCTTTATATTTATTATTGATTTTACAAAAATTACAAATTGTTCTTATCATTATAAATTATCCTAAGGACCTACGCATCATTAGTTTAGATTAGATTAATTTAGTTTTAGTCTTTTTTTTTTTTTTTGTTATTTTATTTTATGCACTCTTTTATCCAAACTTTATGCCATCTCTTATTAGCCTCTGAAATTAGTTTAGTTAAGTAAGTTAATTCGTCGTGGGTTCGACACTCTTCTCTTACACTTCATTACTTGAGCGACTAGTGCACTTATTAACATCTAATTGTTATCAATTCTCGCATCATTTAGCATTAGTGAGAGGATTCATAATGAGCCTCTCATACTAACAAGTTTGCAACCTTCTGGACCAATTAGCCATTAACAATGATGACTAAGCAGCTTCCATTAAAGAAAGTGATAGCTACAAAGATCTAAGTGCAAAAGTTGAATCTTTAGTATAGTTGATAACTAATATGAATCAGGGTAAACCAATCAAAGATCCACATCACACAATCGTTGGGAAGATATAGAGGACTTCAAAATAATTATGGATACATGCAAACTGAGCAAGCTAACTTTGTGACAAATCAAAATAGAGAGAATAATCCATTCTCCAACACATACAACCCGGGATGGAGGACTCACCCCAACTTCTCATGGAGCAATCAAGGAGGACCATCTCAACAAGCAAGGTCACCACCAATAACGATCTAACCTAAACCATCCTATCAGACTCAATATCTATCTCCATATCAGCAACAGTATCAACCTCCACCACATCAATCACCTCCACAATCTCAAGTCAGAAGAAGCAATCTTGGAAGTATGATGTTGAAAAATTAGCAAATGTTGCCAATGATAGAAGTGAGAAGATTGAGAAAGGGATGGAGCAATTGGTCACATTTCAAAAAACAAATTTGAAATACCAAGTGGGGCAAATAGCAAAATCAATCAATTCCAATGAAGAAAACAACTTCTCAAGTAAGACTCAAGTAAACCCTACATAGCACTCCAAAGCCGTGTAATTGAGGAGTGATAAGACATTGGAGCCATTAGTGAAGAAAATTGTAGACAAGGGTAAGCAAGTTGCAGAGGACAACAATAAAAAGGAGCAACAAGCAAGTGATTCTGAGTCATCATAACCTCTTTATAAGCCTCCACCACATAGATCAACTTCATTCCCTCAAAAACCATAGAAGCTCCAAATGGATCAACAATTCAAAAAAATTCTAAATTTATTTCAAAAACATCATATTTTTTTGTAGATGTCACTACTCACATACCTGCATATGAAAATTTCTTGAAGGAGCTAATGTCAAAGAAGAGGACTCTTGAAGAATATGAAATCAGTGCTTTGATAGAGGAATGATGTATAGTGACAGAAAAGAAGTCACCCTAAAGTTGAGAGATCCTCACAACTTTTCACTTCCATGTACCATTGGCAATTTTAATATTGTCAAAGTCTTGTGTGATTTGGGTGCAAGTGTATCTCTAAGAGAGATTGGCTTATCCAATAGGTGTTTTAAAAATTGTATTGCTCAAGCTGGACAAGTTCTTTGTACTAGTGGACTTTATTATCTTGGACATGTAGGATGATTGATAAATATCCATCATTTTGGGTAGATAATTTTTTACCACTGCAACAGCCTCACTTGCGTCAATAATGGAAAGACTATATGTACACCACTGTCAAAAGGGATGATGAGCATTTTTGTTGTCAATTTCATCTTGAGAACCTGAAATCTATCTTCATTTTTCTATAACTAATAAGCTTCTGAAATGTGTTGCCAAATTCTTCAAGAAAAGGTTGTCTTTGTGAAGTCTCTCATGAATCATTATCAGGTATTGACCAATTTGCAACTGCTTGCGTTCTACTTGGGTCAAGAGAGATATCTTGCTTGGAAATTATATATGTGCCTGAGAAATGTAATATCCTCCAATTATATTTTAAATTTTGATAACTTTGCATAGAGTTTTGATTGCCTTAATGACTCCAGCACTACCCTTAGATGTTTTGTATGTTGTTTTAAATTGCTATCGATGACTATCAACAACTTGTTCATGGATTCCATAAAAGCCTCATGAAAATTTATTTATTTGAAAGACATGAAAGACTCATAGTTTCCATATCTTAGATTGAAAAAAAAATAAACTTTTCCATATATCTTAGGTACTTTATTTTAGGTTTTTCATTCTATTTAGTGTCTTCACAAAGGCATATTTATTATTATATCTAAATAATTATAAATTTTGGAATAGAGTCTAGTATAAAATTTAATATTCACCAACTCTTTTTTTGAAGGAGTGATGCATCAAATGATGTAGCAAAATAAAATTGCTAGCAAGTGCACTAGTCGCTCAAGTAATATAGTAATAAGAGTAAGAGTGTCGAACCCACGAGGAATATTATTAATTTAATATTTGGATTTATAAATTAATAAAAGAGAAGAAAAACATGGATTTTGAAAATAGGTTTTGTAGAAATAAAGAAAATAAGATAAAGATAAGATAATGGTGTTGAAGTTAGGCCTTATGATGAAAATAGATCAGGATAAATATTTGAAGCATAAAAAATAAATTTAATCTTTAATGATAGATTAGAGTCCCCCTAAATTATTAACTTGACATGATTAAATTGTGATCTCCACAAACAAGCATTCCCTCAATCTAAGTATGCAAATTAAACTACCTTAATTTAATAAGAATTGAAGTCTCCACAAACTAGCATCCCATCAAATCATATTAAAATTAAGATGCATTAAATTGTATTCTCTAAACTATTAATCACTCCACAAACTGGTATAAATTAATAGACCACACAAATTTTATTCTCCACACATTAGTTATCAAATTTATGTCAATTATTAATTTCTAATAAAATCAATTAATTTAATTAATGAATTCTAAAATCAAATAGTCCACAAACTGGTAATTATTCAACTCAGAAATTCAAATAATTAAATCAAAAGCACTAAGCACAATTAACTAATTGATCAAAAAAGATTAAAACAAATAATATAGGGTCCAAATAATTTCCCTTCAATAATAATCTCCTAAAATGAAATAAATAGAAATATGTAGTTCATCCTTGAAATACTGGAGAGATAATAAAACATGAATTATAAAAATTGGAAGAATTACACGCAAATAGATAAAAGTCGAAGCTTTTGAGCAGACAGATGGGCAGCCTCTCGGACTTCCAGCCATCGCACATCTCTCCTTCTTGGTCGAAGCCTGCGGAGCTCATGACTCATTGTGGAAGAAACTTGAATTTCAGATCACGAATTGGGAACGATGATTTTTTCACGTATTTATAGGTGCGGACAGCCTTCAATTTGATCACGGTCGTGATATCGTATGGTCGAATTTAATTTTGTGAGATAAAACTTGAGTTGATTACGGCCGATAAACTTTATTTTTCTCTCTGAATCTCGACCACAAAACTATAAGTTATCTTGCTATTACGCCCAAAAGATAAACTCTTTTTATCTTCCTTCTTGAGTTATCGGCCAAAACGATGATATCACTTTCTAAATCTCGGCCACAAAACTCGTTTGCACCTTACGATTACGGCCGATATTCTCCTATCTTTGGTTAATGATAGACTTTTGTACCCAAAAGATATCGGCCGGTAAGGATAAGTTTCTTGGATTTTGCGGCCGATAACATGATTGAATTGGATTTCTCAGTCGTAACACCTCTTTGTATTTCAATTAGAGTTCTCGAGCGATAAGCTTCTTTGTATTGGAGTTGGAGTTCTCGGCCGATACATCACATTCATCCGAATTTTGGCCGATACGTTTAATAATTTGTTTAATATAATCCCTTGAATAATTGTGTATTTGGCCTTTCCTGCAAAAGAATTATCAAATTTTAATTAATCCATCCACAATTAAAATATTCAAAGAATTAATAATTAAAATCAATAAATCCGGAATTATGATTAAAAGTGACTAAAATTGATGCATGCCATGATCAAATTATAGAAAAATTAATTAAAATAATAAACTTAAAATGTGTTATATTTTGCACGCATCAAACTCCCCCAAGCTTAAAGTCTTGCATGTCCTCAAGCAAAAATTCAAAGCAAAGCTCAAGAACAAGGATTCCATCATAGCTTTCATATTATCAACTGACTAATTTTCTCACACAGTTCTTCTGCACACCTACTACTCAGCATCTTATCATTTTCCATGCACTTAGCTTCGTAGAGGTTCTGAATGCTACACAAATTTAAACAATCTCAAATTCAGCCTTGTAAAAAAATAAATTGTCTGTCAAATAATAGCATTGATATTGAACACATAAGTACTAATTGAGCTTAATACTTTTTCTTTTTCTTTTTTTTCACTTTTTCAATCATTTTTAAAAGTTCTAATCTTCAAATAGGATTGCACAAGGAAGTCCATGTAGCGGACTTTGGATTGATGACTCACAGACCAAATGGCCTTAGGGCAACAGGTGATAAGGCACCCCTCGAGTTTACTTGCTCGGACAACCAAGGTTCTGAATGAAGAGTTCGAACTTAGCCATGATTCAGTACTCCTGTGCTTCTTCATATTCCACAAGATGGTCCTTGTAGCAGGCCTTCGATTGAAGGATTCCAGAGCAGTTGCCCTTAGGTCGCCAGGCATGAATCCCTATGGATCTAATTACCCAAACACACTTTGGTTCCATATAACACTTTTGTACCTACACATAACTTTATTCTTCTTTTTTTATTGTTGGAGTTTAACTAACCCTTCTTTTTATTCTCTTTTTTTATTCTATATAATCTCAAAAAGTACTTGATATGATTAATAGGAAGGCCACTACTATCAAGATGTAACAGAAATAAATAAAAAGGCTTGAATATGATTTTGTCGTCTAGTCATTCATAATTTTATTTAGCATAGGCACATAGTCCATAAGTTTGATACTAAAATAGTAAGTGATAAGAATGAAAAGCATTCAAATTTCATCAATTAACGACATGTCTTTGAACTTTTACTAAAAGATAATTAAAACAATAAGACAAGAGTTTGTAAGATGGTAGCAAAAATAAATGCATGCAATGGTATTTTTGAGAAAATTTTTAATTTTTTTAAAAAAATCTTAGATAAATGCATACATAGGCGAGTAAAAAGAAAAATAAGGAAAAATGCAATGCATGAAATGCAATGCATGAAATGCAAACTCCCCCAAGCTTGAACCAGACACTGTCTTCAGTGTTAGGCCAACAAGGGAAAGAAATATGGAAAAACTAAAAAAAATGAAAATAAAGAAAAGGAAAAGAAACAACTGGATTACTGTTTGTGGGGTGGTGAAGTGCTTGGCCTCGGCCTCAATGGTTGTAAGGTCTCGACTGCAATATATATGTCGGTGGAGAGATGCTCGGCCGATACGAAGACACGTCGATGAAGTTGTCGGCCGCAAAAGCTGAAGAGACTCGGCCGAGATTCTTGTGGTGTCAGCGTTATGAACTTCTCGGCCGTAAATGGTGTCGGTGGAGAAGAGATCTCGATCTCAATTGATAGAGAGGGATTTGGCAGCTGATAAGTGATGGCTCTCGACTGTAATAGTTGAGATCTCGACTGATAAGGTGCAGCTTGGCCGTAATGTGTTGTGGATGAAGATCTCGACCAAGATTGGAGTGGTTGCTTATGGATGGTTTCTCGACTGCAATAGTTGAGGGTCTCGGCCGATAATCAAGGAGATGCTTGGTCTGCAGTGTTGTTTGAATTATCGGCCGTAAAGAGGAACAGGGGTAAATGTGGCAGTGACAAGGTCGTCTCGCCTTGTTATGTCCGATAGTGAAAGTAGTAAACTTAGATCAACTTCAAATTTTACACCCTTGCATGTCATGTCCGAAGTTCTCTCCTTACGCAGTTGACTTAAAAAATAAAAACTATCACCAAAACTCAATATATTAATCAACAAACTAATTAAAGACTAATCTAAAGAAAAAGGTAGAAATAGTTCTAATTCATAGTCTTCAGCTTGACTTAGATGAATCGAGATTTAGATGGTAAATAGATTAATCATAGACAAATTTTGATGATATGTGTCACTATGATAGAGTTTAAGTCTAGGTTCATTAACTTTAAATCTTTGCTTATGATCCAATGATTCAATTTCAAATGTTCCATAAGGTGAACAATTGACTATGACATATGGGCCGGTCCATCTTGATTTGTGTTTTCCAAGAAATAATTTGAGTTCGCTATTCTAAAGAAGCACATGTTGACCAGGTAAAATTCTTTATGTTTAATATGTAGGTCATGTAACTTTTTAGTGCGTTCTTTATATAGTTTGCTGTTCTCATATGCATGATGTCTAAATTCATCCAGCTCATTTAATTTTAAATCTTTCTGCTTGTGATGATTTTGCATCCATATTTAGAAATTTTGTTGCCCAATAAGCCTTATGTTCCAATTCCACAGGAAGGTGACATGATTTTTCAAAAACTAATTTATAAGGAGAGGTACCTATGGGTGTCTTAAAAGCTATTGTATATGCCCAAAGTGCATCGTCTAGTTTCAAGGATCAATCCGTCCTAGATGAGTTCACAGTTTTCTCTAGGATCCTTTTAATTTCTCTATTTGAAATTTCCACTTGTCTACAGGATTGGGCATGATATGGGGTACTAAAAAAATATTTGACTCCAAATCTATTAAGAAAGGTTGATATTATTTTATTACAGAAATGTGTTCCATTGTCACTTATGATAGTCCTAGGTGTTCCAAATCGAGTGAAAATATTTTTTCTTAGAAAGTTGGCAACTACCTTAGCTTCATTTGTTGGTGTGGCTACAGCTTCCACCCATTTAGACGCATAATCAACTGCTACTAAAATGTATTGATTGTTATAGGACTTAGGAAATGGATCCATAAAGTCATTTTCCCACACATAAAAAATATCACACTGTAAAATATTTGTGAGAAGCATTTCATCGCGATGAGAAATATTACCTATCCTTTGGCATTTGTCACAATACTTACAGTAGTTTCTTGCATCTCTGTAAATAATTGACCAATATAGTCCACATTCAAGTACCTTAGCCGCTGTTCGATTGGGTCCAAAGTGACCTCTAGCTTGTCCATCATGGCAATGACTTAGGATATTCTCAATCTCATTTTCATGAACACATCTTCGAATTATTTGATCTGCATATAATCGAAAAAGGTAAGGATCTTCTCAGTGATAATTCTTGACATCAGACAAGAATTTCCTTTTTTGATGAGTGGTCATGCCCTTTGTAATGTAATGTCCTGCAAGGTAATTAGCAAAATTAGCGAAACATGGTGTAGTGTAAAAAATTTTAAAAATAGAAAAATATTTCTCGTCTGAGAATTCTTCAAGTATGTCTGTGACTTCTCTTGGAGATGGCTCCAAACGGGATAGGTGGTCCGCTAATAAGTTCTCAATCCCTTTTTTGTCTTTTACTTCCACATCGAACTCTTGCAATAGAAGTATCCATCGGATTAGTCTAGGTTTGCATCTTGTTTGCTCATCAAGTGCTTGATGGCTGCATGATCTGTGTAGACAATAATTTTTGAACAAATTAGATATGATCTAAACTTATCAAAAGCAAAAATAACAGCAAGAAACTCCTTCTCTGTTGTTGCATAATTTAGTTGGGCAGCATTCAATGTTCGAGTTGTATAATATATGACATGAAAAGTTTTATCTTTTCTTTGCCCCAAAATAGCTCCTACGGCACCATCACTCGCATCACACATAAGCTTGAATGGTAGAGACCAATTTGGTGCTACAACAATAGGGGCTAAAATTAGCATTTCTTTTAACAGATTAAAGGCAGTAAGGCAATCGGAATTAAAATCAAATTTTGTGTCCTTAGCGAGAAGATTAGTTAAGGGTTTAGCCAGTTTTGAAAAATCTTTAATAAAATGGCGATAAAATCCTACGTGCCCAAGGAAGTTTCGAATGCCCTTCACATTGGTTGGAGGAGGCAGATTTGCAATAACATCTATCTTGTCCTTATCCACTTCGATTTCTTTTCTTGAGATTTCGTGGCCAAGCACTATATCCTCCTTAACCATGAAGTGTCATTTCTCCCAATTAAGGATCAAATTTGTTTCTTGACATCGCAAAAAAAAACTAGAGATAAGTTATCCAAACATTATTAAAGGAGCTACCAAAAAGTGTAAAATCATCATGAAAACTTTGAATATCTTCTCATTCATATCTGCAAAGATTGACATCATGCATCTTTGGAATGTTGCTGGAGTGTTGCATAGACCAAATGTCATCCTTCTATAGGCAAACATTTCATATGGACATGTGAACGTTGTCTTTTCTTGATCCTCAGGTGCTACTACTATTTGATTGTATCCAGAATAGCCATGTAGAAAATAATAATAGCTATGACCTGCAACACGCTCCAACATTTAGTCAATAAAAGATAATGGAAAATGGTCTTTGCGGAACAAGGATGCCACAATCTAACAACCAAGTTAATAGTAAGGGGAGCCAATTTCCGAACTTATATGGTCGTCTGAATGTTCTAAGCTATTGAAAATTTTAGATGTTTGGATCCGTTGGTTGAATGGACGGACATGAGTGATAAGGATTGGATATTAGTCTTTCAGACTTTTTCGAATGTTTAGACCAAATAAGTGGAAAAACTCCTTGTAAGTTTGATTGACACTTATCCTTTCAGCATTGTACCATGCGTTCTAGAATTCTCATCAAGTATTTTTCATATGTGAAATTTCGTTTAAATTTGGTTCTTAGTTAAGACCATATTGACATAATCATCTCGATACTTCTTGAGCATGAACAAATAAAAGATGTCGTACACCCATATCTAAGAAATGGGCAATGCCAATGTGCATTCTCCTCTTTCAACTAACTCCAAGATCTTGGAGGACCTATAAATATGGATTTCCCTTCTTCCTGAATGAAACAACCCATTTTATTAGGAATACATTTAGAAGCACTTGATCATCGGCTTTGAAAACAGGTTTCCTTCTTTATTTGTTTTTTGGTATAACTCTTTGATATTGATTGGATGATTTTCATGTTCTCAATCCCCTCCACCTTCTCGGTGTGCCAACTTCTCACTCTGGTTGTCCTTTAACCAACCTCATCAATGTGTGGGTGAGTGAAAGAGCTAGCCTTCAGCCCCAATTGCATCATTCTTGCAAGTGCTTTTCTATCTTTACTTTGCAACTAGACCATCCTCCAACTATTGGTTTATTTCACCAGTGATCCTTTCAATTGGGTATAGAATGATTCCCAATTTTTCACAAGTCGCACATTATTAAAAAATAAATATAAATATAAAGTAATGTTATAATATTATAATTAAAAATAAAAAAAGAAAAAGAAAAGAGGTGGGAGTGTCGTCCTCCGACAACTCTCGCCAGCGTCGACGAGGCTGGAGGGGTGGTGGTGGTACCACTTCTCGGCAGTCGCATGCACCCCCCACACACAACACCCCCCCCCCCCCACCCCACCCCAGATTTCTGAATTCTGAATTTCTGGTTTTACAATTCTGAATCTGAACTGTTATGAATCTGATCTTGTCATTTGAAGACCCTATTTGTAATTACAACTGAGAAGTTATTATTTGGTCTAACCCTTGTTCAGGAATGAATTAAGGATCAATGCCAAGTTTTGAATTCCAAATTTGTTGATAATCTAATTTCTGAATTTTTTGAACTTTGAACAATCTAATTTCTGAATTTTCTGAACTCTGAACCATCTGAATCTGTTGTCATTGAGGGATTTGATTAATTGGGCAACTAAAAGGTTATCATGTGTCCCAATCTTGTTCAGGAATGAATTAAGAACCCTTGACATTCCTATGATTCAATTCTGAAATCACCTTTGTTTTTTTTTCTGATTTAAGTGCATTGCTGATTGCTGATTTCCCTGAATTCAGGAAATCTGATTGTCCATTGTTAAGCCTCACTTTAATCCACCATTGAGAGATGGTTTTAAGGCCTTCATCATTAAGCTTCCTATAGTCTATACAAACTCTCCAACTTATAACTGTTCTTTGAGGCACCAATTCATTATTTTTGTTACTTACCATAGTGATTCCTCTTTTTTTAGGGACTACCTGTATAGGACTTATCAATGAACTATCAGAAATGGCATATATAATACATGCATCAAGGAGTTTGATGACCTCCTTTTTCACTACTTTCCTTAAGGTTGGGTTGAGCCTTCTTTGATACTGAGCAACTGGTTTGGCATTTTTCTCCATCAAAATTTTATGCATGCAAATAGTAGGCGATATTCCCTTATGTTTGAGATCGACCAGGCGATTGCTCTTTTGTGTTGCCTCAACACTTCTAAAAATTTGTTTTCCATGTCACCTGTCAAAGCAGCAGATATGATAACTGGGTAAGTGTCACTTTCAACAAAAGTATATCTTAAATGAGATGGAAGTTCTTTAAGTTCAAATTTTGAAGGATAATCCAATTTATCGATTTCCTCCCCGAGTGTCTCTGTTGTTATTAGCGCATTAACCTCTTCCACAGTTTCTCTATAATCCTCCATCTCCAAAGCTTCCTTAGCATATGGATTTGAAACGAAATATGCAATAATATCATCAAAAGCATCAATCGTGACATCTTCTAAAGAATCAATGGCATAACAAGATGAGTGATCAAAAGGTTGTTTGAGAAAAATTTTTATATTGAAAGTGATGTCTTCATTGTTGACGTGGAGTGTGAGCATCCCTTGTTGAACACCTATGAGTGCATTTTCTATTGCTAAGAATGGTCTTCCGAGGATGATGGGTTTTTTTCATCTGCCTTTATATCCAGAACAATAAAATCTGCAGGAAAAACAAATTTATCAACTTTTACCAAAACATCTCTTAATATTCCTCGGGGTCTCTTGCATGAAGAGTCTGCAAATTGAAGAGTCATGCTTGTATCTTCAAGTTCTCCATAACCTAGCTACACGAATATAGAGTATGGCATTAAACTAATACTAGCACCAAGATCACATAAAGCTTGTGCACAAAAGAATTTTCCTATGGTGCAAGGTATGGTGAAGGTTCCAGGATCTTTCAATTTTTTAGGCATATTTCGATCATAAATGGCACTACACTCCGATGTCAGCATTACTCTCCCAGTGTTTTCAAATTTTCTTCTTGAAGATAATATATTCATCATGAATTTAGCATAGCTCGGCATCATCTGTAAAGCTTCATGAAAAGAAATGTTAATAGATAATTGCTTCAGAATTTCAAGAAAGTGAGAAAATTGCTTATCTAGTTGTTCTTTGCAAAATTTCTATGGATATGGCAGATCATTTATGTTGTTGGTATTTCTTGAATTGTCAGTTTCTTTTTTCTTCAGATTGATATCCACAGTGGCCTGATCTTGTGTCTTTGATGTTTCAGCTTCTTCATTATGATCAATTGCTCTTGGCGAGGAATCTGATACCAGACTTCTCAATTGTTTTCAACTTTTAAGAGTCACAGCTTTGTTCTCTTCTTTAGGGTTTTTCTCTGTATTGCTTGGAAGAGCCCCTAGTGCACGACCTGCCATCATATTGGCCATCTGCCCTATTTGCATTTTTAAATTCCTAATTGTAGCATCTTGATTATTTGCCCTTGTTTCCATTGTCTTCTACATGGTTTGCATAGTGTCAATAACTCTTGCCATCATCTCTTCCATGAGATTAGTTGATTGTGGAGCAGGAGCTTCATGTTGCCTTCTCAAAAGTGTATAGTTCTGTGGATGAGCTTGTTCTTGATTTGACTTGTAAGGAAACTTCTGATTGTTTCTCTAACCATAGTCATTGTTCCTAAAAAATGGATTGGAGACAAAGTTAGCATTTTCAATTTGATCAGGATTAGAAATGTTACCTTGAGGATAATAATTGCTCGCATGTCCTCCTCCACAGTTGTTGTACACCATTAATGACATCATTTGCTCAAATTTTTTATTAAGTGACTCCAGCTGAGTCACTACTTCAGAAGAATTTCTCCTTTTTATAACATGCACATCATGAGTTCGACGAGGTGGTCTCCTTTCTTGGCTTGACTTGAGGGCTACAGTTTCAATAATATCTTGTATCTCACTAGGGCGTTTAAATCCTAACACTGTCCCTCCTGCTGATTGGTCGAGCTTATCTTGATCTGCAGCTTGCAATCCATGATAGAAATCTTCCATCACTTGCCACTTTGAAATCCTATTATCAGGAACTCTGACTAACGGATCCTTATATCGTCCCCAAGCTTCATATAATGTCTCATCATCCTCTTGAACAACTGCCCCCAATTCTCTTCTATATTTGTCTGCTTTTTGTGGTGGGCAATATTTTTCAACAAATTTTTCTACTAGCTCCAACCATGAGTGAATCGATTCTGCGGGCAAAGTTTTAAACCATGTGGAAGCTTTGTCACGTAAAGATTGAGGGAATAATAATAAACGAATAACTTCAGTAGAAATATTATTATTTCTAAAGGTGCTCAGAGTAGCAAGAAATTTGTCAAGGTGATCGTGAGGGTTTTCATGAAATCCTCCTCCAAATTGGGATGCTTGTATCATCCTCACAATTGCCAGATTGATCTCAAAATTATTTGTATTAATATCCGACAGCACGATGCATGATTCTCGGTCACTGTATCTGGCCGAGACATACTCTCTCATAGAAAGTTCGGCTTCATCTTCTTGCCAATTATTTTGTGGCAGTTCATTTTGTTGCTCATTGTTGTGTGCTTGTTCAGCCATTCTTCTTATATCTCTTCTTAATCGGCGAGCAATTCTTTCAATTTCAGGATCAAATTCCAAAATTGGATTTGAACTCCTAGTGCGCTTATCAGAAGATTCCAGGATTGGTTGTGATTAAATATTCAGTAGTACCTACAACAACCAATTTTCAGTAGGAGAAAAAAGGAAAATAATAATAATAATAATAATACGTCACGAAGAAATAAGATTTAAATCGATAAAAGTCTCTCGGTCTTATAGAATTGAAAATTCATCATTAAAATTAATTTTCGAGAGGAATTTATCAGAAACCTAATTACGGCCACCAAACACTCTTCAAACCAATTCAAATGCCAAATAACTCGACCGAAAGTAAATCAAATAGATAATCATAAAAATCATGCACTCGTTCGGCCGTAAAACTTAACCATGTGTCAATATTACGGCCGTGAAAGCAATAATCAATAAAAATAGTTTCAGAGATGCTAATGAACAATTGCTCGACCGCCAAACATATCTCGATCGAAATTAAATTATTTGAAAAATAGAATAACCCAGTGTGAAGGCGTAAAACTCGTTAAATTATGGTCGAAACAAAATCATCAAAGTCGGCCCCAATACAAGATGAAGAAAATAATTCATCATCATGGATAGAGTGGAATTTCGGCCATAAAACTCATGTTCTAATAGATTAGAAAATCTAAGGCGTAAAAGAATAACATGAAGGAGATCTTGCAAGAAAATTTTCAGAAAATTGTTGGCCGCAAAATATAATATAAGAGTTTGTCGGATCAACAGAATCTTTTGCGGCGTCAAATTTTTTTTCTTTTTCGAAGTCATTAAAGTCAAAACAAGGTCAAATCAAACTTATACATTTAGAAATATTTTACGGCCAAAATGAAGTCGACAACCTTTGGCTGTAAAATAGAATAGGGTTTCGGCCAAAATAAAAATTGAATGAAACTTGAGAATTATGTATTACAGCAATTCTTATGTCGACAGATGAATCATTACGGTCGAGAAAGAGTAAAATTCATATCGGCGTAAATCAACAAAGTGAATTAAGTCGAGTGATCCATTACGGTCGAGAAAAATAAGCCACAAATAAATTGGCCGAAACAAGATCGTAAGATGGCGTAAAAATAAATGTTCAAAAAATATCGGCCGCAAAACAGATTAAGAGATCAATTCTCGGCCGCAAAATCATGCTTGACTGAGATGAAAATTCAAGGTGTAAAAGGAAGAATAACTCGAAAGAGATTTAACCAACGCCATACCTGTTGCAAAAAAAAATTCAGAAAATTGTCGGCCGCAAAATCATGCGCTTAATCAATCCAATGCGAAAGAGAAATAAATCAATTCAATTATCATTGATAAAGTGAAATTTCGACTGTAAAACTCAAATAAAATTTGCCAATCGCAAAAAAGATAAAAGTTTATCGTTAAACGTCTTTTGCGGGCGTAAACTCGAAGTTCAAGTCGAAACGATTAGACGTTCGAAGGATTAAAACTTTACGGCCGCAAGACACAATTAAATCAAATCGATTTTGAAATCAAATACGATCATTAATCGAAGCGCAAAACAAAAGTTAAAATTGTGACTGCAAAATTGAAGGTTTAGAAATCAGAATCGATACATTGCAATGCCGTAAAACTAGTAAAGCTGACAAAACTAATCACGGTCGCAAAAACATAAGTCGACAGTAATCCGAAAAATCCAATCGGTGTTAGAATTTATGCCGAAAGTCAACAAATTTAAAAAATGTCATGACCTCTTTATCTGCAAAAGGAAAAATATTAAATTATTTACACAAATAATAAAAATAAAGAGTACGATAATGTGTATTTATAGAAAAGAAATTATAGAAAATTATTTACAATTTACAGAAAAGAAATAATTCATAAAAATCAGAAATTAATTAATAAAATATTCCCCGGCAATGGTGCCAAAAACTTAATGCGTTAAATGATGTGACAAAATAAAATCGCTAGCAAGTACACTAGTCGCTCAAGTAATATAGTAATAGGAGTAAGAGTGTCGAACCCACGAGGAATATTATCAATTCAATATATGGATTTATAAATTAATAAAAGAGAAGAAAAACATGGATTTTGAAAATAGGTTTTATAGAAATAAAGAAAATAAGATAAAGATAAGATAATAGTGTTGAAGTTATGCCTTAGGATGAAAATAGATCATGATAAATATTTAAAACATAAAAGATAAATTTAATCTTTAAAGATGGATTAGAGTACCCCTAAATTATTAACTTGATATGATTAAATTGCAATCTCCACAGACTAGCATTCCCTCAATTTAAGTATGCAAATTAAACTATCTTAATTTAATAATAATTGAAGTCTCCACGAACTGGCATCTCATCAAATCATATTAAAATTAAGATGCATTAAATTGGATTCTCTAGATTATTAATCACTCCACAAACTGGTATAGATTAACAGACCACATAAATTTGATTCTCCACACATTAGTTATCAAATTTATGTCAATTATTAATTTCAAATAAAATCAATTAATTTAATTAATAAATTCTGAAATCAAATAGTCCACAAACTGGTAATTACTCAACTCAGAAATCCAAATAATTAAATCAAAAGCACTAAGCACAATTAACTAATTGATCAGAAAATATTAAAACAAATAATATAGGGTCCAAATAGTTTTCCTTCAATAATAATCTCCTAAAATGAAATAAATAGAAATATGGAGTTCATCCTAGAAATTCTGGAGAGATAATAAAATACGAATTATAAAAATTGAAAGAATTACACCCAAATAGATAAAAGTCGAAGCTTTTGAGCAGATAGTCGGGCAGCCTCTCGAACTTCCAGCCGTCTCACCTTTCTCCTTCTCGGTCGAAGCCTGCAAAGCTCACGACTCGTTGTGGAAGAAACCTGAACTTCAAAGCGCAAATTGGGGTCGACAATTTCTTCACGTATTTATAGGTGCGGACAACCTTCAATTTGATCACGATCGTGATATCGTACGGTCGAATTTAATTTTGTGAGATAGAACTTGAGTTGATTACGGTCGATAAACTTTGTTTTCCTCTATGAATCTCGGCCACAAAACTATAAGTTATCTTGTTATTACGCCCAAAAGATAAACTCTTTTTATCTTCCTTCTTGAGTTATCGGCCAAAACGATGATATCACTTTATGAATCTCGGCCACAAAACTCATTTGCACCTTATGATTACGGCCGATATTCTCTTATCTTTGGTTAATGATAGACTTTTGTACCCAAAAGTTATCAGCCGGTAAGGATAAATTTCTTGGATTTTGCGGCCGATAACATGATTGAATTGAATTTCTCGGCCGTAACACCTCTTTGTATTTCAATCGAAGTTCTTGGGCGATAAGCTTCTTTGTATTGGTGATGGAGTTCTCGGTCGATACATCACATTCATCCAAATTTCGATCGATACGTTTAATAATTCGTTTAATATAATCCCTTGAATAATTGTGTATTTGGCCTTTCGTACAAAAGAAATATCAAATTTTAATTAATCCATCCATAATTAAAATATTCAAAAAATTAATAATTAAAATTAATAAATTCGAAATTATGACTAAAAGTAATTAAAAATTATGTATGTCATGATCAAATTATAAAAAAATTAATTAAAATAATAAATTTAAAATATGTTATATTTTACATACATCAAGGAGCATTTTGAATTTACGAGGTCTTTGATGTTCAAAATTGTAATCCAAAGCTGAAATGAAAGAATGATAAATATACATTTTTCTGATCAATATGATGATATAAAGATTCGAACCTAAAAACACAATTATGTGCAACTCCTTTATCTTCAACTTATATTTATTTTTATTATGCCCAACTATCCTCAATTGTAAATGAAAACGGGCAACATCTTTCTCGATCCCAAACGCGAGACCGTGCAATGAATCAATAGGTTGGTGCGTTGTGGCGATCTTGCCTCCACCTATTCACATACGGTAAAAAAAATTGACCGCCAATTATTGGATGCATGTGCTTAGTTAATTTCCTATATATTAATAATATATATTATAAGTTTAAATGTTAAAAGAGTACTCGATCCATTTTGGCTGCAGATACTAAGTATAAGACCTGCGGGCCATTTTCCCATTGACCAGTTCTAGCCAGCTACCGAGAATTCATTCATGAAACTAAAAGGTCTCCAACCTAGACCAAATAAGTGTCCTTAATTCCATAAGTTGACTTCTGCATGCATAATATGCCTGGCATACATACCATGTTACATAAAATTTTGTTCAATCAACATTAATTGATTTAATTGGGAGAGTCACAAATAAGTTAGAGATTTTTATAAGTTAGAGATAGGGGACAACAAACTATTTTCTTTTGTTCAGGCCAAACAAATGAAGAGCTGACCAGATTGACTCCACTTCCAACCCTAAAAGCTGTGCCAACTGTCAGCTCATGGAGAAGTCAGATCTCCCGATCGGTTGCCACTTGATCTTTGACTCTTGAGTAGTGATTACCTTAAAAGAAAAATTACCACATTAATTGTTATACACAATAAATGTAATTTATATTATATATATATTTTATCAATATGAGTTAAGGGGAGCAGATAACACATTCTCATTGTTTAAATAAAAATTTCGAATTTAAATATTAGTAAATATAAAAAAATTTTGTTAAAATTTCATCTGTCATAATCAAATATGTTATCCAGAAAGACATCAGAATAGTCAAATTATTTGATGAGTCGAAATTTTAATATATGATCAATGTATATAATTCTTAACATCAATTAGATTGAATGATCAACGTCGCTTTTCGAATATTTGGGTGCAACCGGAAAAAAATATTATATATGATTTATGGAGGCGCATTACATGTCTTGAAATAAGGTTAAAAGTATTTAATAACCCTATTAATTTTGTAGATGATCATTTTTTTAATACTGGAGTCTTAGTACCTCAATGGGCGGAGCTCCCAAGAAGCTCTTAGCTCAAACTTTTTGTGCATTCAATTGCTCATTGTGGCCCGGTGTACTGGTGCCATTCGCCATCAATTTATTGCATGTACTATTAGCAAAGTGATCGTTCCATCTACCAAGTGTCTATTCATATGAAATAAAATAATCTTTTGTGCATTAGCCTGTAAGCATCTATGAATTCTTCCTTCAACGCATGTTTCGAGTCAAACATATATGACTGTTACATAAGATATTTTCTTTAAAACTTTTATCCACTATAATCAGACGTGCATATTAAGATCCAAATTTTTTTCTGTATGACATCAACTCATATGACAATAAATATGGCACTGCAAGCTCCTTGATGCAATCTATTTCCGCGTTTCTTGAGTGACCGTTCAAGATTTTCTCCTGGCATATCCTCTGCAAGTTATATGATCGACTCGTCTTCATTGCTCTTCTTTGCCAGCGATGATCTGAGTGGACTATTAACATCTTAGTAATGGATGGATGATGTAGAGCGTTAATTGCGAGTACCACCTCAATGCTATTATATATGCAGTTCTAACTAGCTAATATATATGTGCAAACAATAGCATGCAAAATTCATGAAGAGCATTCTGGCTTGCAAGTAGGACTTAAATTACACAAGTGTCCTACACAGTGAGCCAAATACACGAATAATAACATACCAATGGAGCCTGATCGTTCCTGTGCCTAGTCCAACTATTTGATAATGCATGCCCTACCTGGCTATATCTGGTTAAGAAGACAACACGATGCATCATACATGTTTCAAGATGCATGCAAGACAATGTAGGGGTGGGGTGGGGTGGGGAGGGGAGAGAGAGATGCCAGTTGGAAAGAGAAAACGCTGGTCCAAGGATGAAAGTTGGTGGTTGTGCATGGTTGGGACCAAGGGCACCACCAAGTGATCCGGCAAGGCTGGTGAATGATCATTCCATGTTAATAATGCCTTGAATCTGAACCCAATTGGTCTCCCTACATAGTCAGGCGCTTCAACAGAATTCTCCTACGGGGGTCTCGCTGCCCGGTCATCTGGGGATTTATTTAGAGTCCCAGTCCGTATGTAATTCCTATCATCTGTCAAAGGGAGTGCCTATATAAACTCCCTAGGGGTCTAGACCGAGACCTATCCTTGTAATCATCATTATTCCATAACAAAGAGCCGCCGCCGTTTTTCCTCTTCGTGTTCTTCTGTATTTCGTGCGATCCCTCTCTCCCCTTTTTCGTAACAAACTGGTATCAGAGCCTTAGGGTTTGTCAACGATTCTCGATCAGCAGAGAGATGGCGTCGCACAACGTGAGCGTGGAGAAGTTCAACGGCAGAAACAGATTCGGGTTGTGGCAGATCAAGATGCGGGCACTTTTGAAGCAACAAGGAGTCTGAGCGCCGCTCTCAAACGTGTCGAAGAACAAGCCAAAGGAGGAAGACTCGAAAGGCAAAGAAAAAGAGATCGACCTCGCAACTTTGACGGCACAGGAGGAGAAGGCGCACTCGATGATCCTGTTGTGTCTGGCGGATGAGGTGATAATCGAGGTCGCAGATGAAGAAAAAGCGGCCGGTCTGTGGTTGAGACTCGAGAGTCTATATATGACGAAGTCTCTCACCAACAAGTTGCTGTTGAAGCAACGTCTGTTCTCTCTCCGCATGCAGGAAGGTACCCCTCTGAAGGAACATCTTGATCAGTTAAATTCTTTATTGATGGAACTCAGAAATATCGATGTTAAGATCGAGGATGAAGATGCTGCCCTAATTCTGTTAGTTTCGCTTCCTCCATCATATGAAAATTTCGTTCAGTCTATGATTATCGGGAAGGAAACTATAAGTCTGGAAGAAGTAAGATCGAGTCTTCATACTCGTGAACTTCGGCATAGGGCATCTGGAAATTCTATAGAGACTCAGGCCGCGGGTTTGATATCAACCGCAGAGAAGGGACAGTCCTCGAATTCAAAGAAATCCAAGTCGAAGAAGAAGAAAATCACTGCGAAAGACATCTGTAATTACTGCAAGGAACCAGGTCATTGGAAGAAGGATTGTCCGAAGAAGAAGAAGGCCCCTGTCGCTGCGGTGGCACATGAAACAGAAAATTCCGAAGATGATTTGGTTCTGGCTGCTTCTGATCAAGGATGTCTGACGGATAGTTGGGTTCTGGATTCGGGGTGTTCCTATCATATGACTCCGAATAAAGAGTGGTTCTCAGCTTATCAGAATATTGATGGTGGAAACGTCATCATGGGCAATGATGCAGCCTGTCAGATAGTTGGGATCGGTTCTGTGCAGATCAGGACTCATGACAATCTTGTGAGGACGCTGACAGATGTCCGCCATGTTCTGCAACTGAAAAAGAATTTGATATCACTTGGAATCCTCGACTCTAAAGGGTGTCAGATCAATGCTGCTGGAGGCATCCTCACAGTCATGAAAGGTGATGCTACGGTTCTGAAGGGAGTCAGACAGAAGTCCTTGTATGTATTACAAGGCAAGACAGTCTCTGGCGTTGCTGCAGTGGCTAGTTCATCCGAATCAGAAAGGTCCAGGCTGTGGCACATGCGGCTTGGGCATATGAGTCAGAACGGGATGAATATCCTCAGCAAACGAGGTCTTCTAGGGGAGAAGAAGATATCTGAGATAAACTTCTGTAAGCACCGCGTATTCGGTAAACAGCGAAGGTCTCAGTTTGGCAAGGCAGTGCACAGGACGAATGCGACACTTGACTACATCCACGCCGATTGTTGGGGTCCCTCACGTGTTCCATCATTAGGAGGTGCGAGATACTTCCTATCTGTGATTGATGACTACTCGAGGATGACTTGGGTATTCATGATGAAACATAAGAGTGAGTCCTTCAAGGCCTTCAAGCAGTGTAAGGTTCTGGTGGAAAATCAGACGTCGAAGAAAGTGAAGCGTCTTCGCACTGACAATGGTTTGGAATTCTGTTCTGCTGAATTCGACCAGTTCTGCAAAGATGAAGGCATTGCCAGACATCGCACAGTCAGGGATACTTCACAGCAGAATGGAGTTGCAGAACGAATGAACAGGACACTTCTGGAGAGGGCAAGGTGCATGCTCTCTAACGCTGGCCTAAATAGGACATTCTGGGCTGAAGCTGTTAACACAGCTTGCTACTTGGTGAATCGAAGTCCGGCGACTGCGATTGATCTCAAGACTCCAACTGAGGTATGGTCAGGAAATCCTGCTGATTATACTTGTCTGAAAGTTTTTTGTTGTCCAGCATACTATCACGTCAGTGAAGGGAAGTTGGAGCCAAGGGCCAAAGAAGGGGTGTTCATGGGATATGGTGCAGGAGTGAAGGGCTACAGAATCTGGTCTCCTTCAGAACACAAAGTCATCCACAGCAGAAGCGTAACCTTTGATGAAGCATCAATGCTTCAGTTGAAGGTGGAGGCTGAAGAGAGTGTCAGTAAACAGGTGGAGGTTGAAATCACTCAAATTGAGGATGATGCTGAAGGATCACATCAAGAAGCAGAACCAGAAGGTGAAGAATCTGATGAGCAACCTGAAGAGGAGTCAATTGCTACTAGACGTCCTCGCAGAGAAGTGGGTCCTCCTAAGCGATATGGTTTTGAGGACATGGTTGCTTATGCACTATAGGTAGCTGAAGAGGTGGAGTCCCTGGAGCCATCCTCTTATAGGGATGCCATCACATGTGCCGAATCTGGACAGTGGATCGCTGCTATGGGTGAGGAGATGGAATCTCTTCACAAGAATCAGACGTGGGAGCTGGTCAAGTTGCCTAAAGGCAGGAAGGTTGTTGGCTGTAAATGGATCTTCAAGAAGAAAGCAGGAATTTCAGGAGTTGAAGGCACGAGATACAAAGCACGATTGGTTGCTAAAGGTTATAGTCAGAAAGAAGGTGTGGACTACAATGAGATATTCTCACCTGTTGTCAGACATACTTCTATCAGGGTGCTACTTGCTCTTGTAGCACATCAGAATCTAGAGGTCGAGCAACTAGATGTGAAGACTGCTTTCCTACATGGAGAACTTGAAGAAGATATTCTTATGAGCCAACCAGAGGGATTCTCCATTCCTGGAAAGGAGAATCAAGTTTGCAGTCTGAAGAAATCTCTGTATGGCTTGAAGCAGTCTCCCAGACAATGGTACAAGAGGTTCGACAGCTTCATGATCAGTAAGGGATTCAGTCGAAGTCCCTATGATTGCTGTGTATACCACAAGAAGGTGAAGGACGGCTCCACCATCTATCTGCTCTTGTATGTTGATGATATGCTTATTGCTGCCAGGGACATGGCAGACATTCAAAATCTGAAGAAGCTCCTCAGTGCAGAATTCGACATGAAAGATCTTGGTGCAGCACAAAAGATTCTGGGGATGGAAATTCTAAGGGATCGCGCACAGGGTAAACTCTTCTTATCTCAGAAAAATTATATTGAGAAGATTTTATCCAGGTTTGGAATGTCTGGAGCGAAGCCTTTGAATACTCCATCAGCTGCAAATGTTCATCTTTCTGTTGCCTTCGCACCAAAGTCAGATGCAGAAAATGAGTACATGTCTCGGGTTCCATATGCTAGTGCAGTTGGAAGTTTGATGTATGCCATGGTTTGTACAAGACCAGACATTGCTCATGCAGTCAGTGTTGTCAGCAGGTTCATGAGCGATCCAGGAAAGGAGCACTGGCAAGCAGTGAAGCGAATTTTTCGGTATCTGAGAGGAACATCTGATATTGGCCTCATCTACAGAAGTGATAAAGAGTGTTTGATTGCAGGGTACTCAGATTCAGATTATGCTGAAGATGTTGATGGAAGACGATCTATGACAGGCTATGTCTTCACTTTGGGAAGTTCAGTTGTTAGTTGGAAGGCTACACTTCAACCATCAGTTACATTGTCCACCACAGAGGCTGAATACATGGCACTTACGGAAGCTGTCAAGGAAGGCATCTGGTTAAAAGGCTTAGTTGGAGATCTCGGATTACATCAGGAGCAGGATATAGTGCACTGTGACAGTCTGAGTGCAATATGTTTAGCCAAGGATCAAGTACATCATGAAAGAACCAAACACATTGATGTCAGATATCACTTCATCCGCACTGAGAAGAGGATCAAGGTGAAGAAGATTGGCACTGAAGATAATTCAGCTAATATGTTCACCAAATCTGTTCTTTATGACAAGTTCCAACATTGTTTGGACTTGCTTAACATAAATACTTGGTAATAACTTTAAGATGGGACTGGCGGCGGCGTGGCGTACTTTTGTGCTCTGAAGATGATTCAAGTCAAGGTGGAGATTTGTTAATAATGCCTTGAATCTGAACCCAATTGGTCCCCCTACATAGTCAGGCGCTTCAGCAGAATTCCCCTACGGGGATCATCTGGGAATTTATTTAGAGTCCCAGTCCGTATGTAATTCCTATCATCTGTCAAAGGGAGTGCCTATATAAACTCCCTAGGGGTCTAGACCGAGACCTATCCTTGTAATCATCATTATTCCATAACAAAGAGCCGCCGCCGTTTTTCCTCTTCGTTTTCTTCTGTATTTCGTGCGATCTCTCTCTCCCCTTTTTCGTAACATTCCACATTTAAGCGCCAGACCAAGTCGAGCCTCGGCTCACTGTTTGCATGACTTTAAGGCCATGATCGAATTGTCGCCGATCTACCGCCTTCATGGCAGGCAGCACATCAGCCCCTCGCCCCACCCCCCGGGTCATCAGCATGCTAAGAATTATACACAGTACGTAGTAACACACGTCGTCCGACCTCTCCCATGGCGGTCATGCTCACAACCCAAAGGTGACCGATTGGATGACGCCGTGAGGGAGTTGGAAGAGGATGTGATTGCATTAAAAGCACACCGTCACAAGCCTTTCACTACAAACACTTCTTTCTCAGCTTTCTCTCTCTCTCTCATACATCAATTGCACTCAAGTACTCAACAAAACATTAATCGGTAGACGTCCTCTTGTTCATCTCCAAAAGCACAAAAGGACATATACCCTATTTCTAGCTCTGTTGGCCATCTCATGGAGGTGTTGCTCATCATCTCCACCCTCCTCCTCTACTCCTTATTCCAAGTTCTTCACAACGTGGTTGACCGCTGGCGCAACCGGAACTGCTACCTTCTGGACTATGTCTGCTTCAAGCCATCAGACGACCGCAAGATCTCGACGGAGTTCAGCGGCGACATTATCGAGCGGAACAAGCGCCTCGCCATGCCGGAATACAAGTTCCTTCTCAAGATCATCGTGAACTCTGGCATCGGCGAACACACCTACGGCCCGAGGAACATCGTCGAGAACCGCGAGGAGTCCCCCACCTCTGCGGACGGGATGGCGGAGATGGACGACGCCATGTTCGAGACCCTCGACGAGCTCTTCCGGAAAACCCGCATTCTCCCGGCAGACGTCGACGTGCTGGTCGTCAACGTCTCCATGTTCGCCCCCGCGCCCTCCCTCTCCGCGCGCGTCGTGAACCGGTACAAGATGCGGGAGGACGTGCAGGTTTTCAACCTGTCCGGGATGGGCTGCAGCGCGAGCCTAATCTCGATCGACCTAGTTAACAACATCTTCCAGACGCGCCGGGACGTGCTCGCCGTCGTCGTCACGTCGGAGTCCATCGGCCCGAACTGGTATTGCGGCAGGGACAAGTCGATGATGCTCGGCAACTGCCTATTCCGCTCGGGCGCCTGCTCCATGGTGCTGACCAACAATCCAAAGCTCAAGCATCGGGCGAAGATGATCCTAAAGTGCCTCGTCCGCACCCACATTGGCGCCAACGACATCGCCTACAACTGCGCTATGCAGAAGGAGGACGACAGCGGTCTCGTCGGGTTCCACCTAAGCAAGGACCTGCCGAAGGCTGCGGTGAGGGCTTTCACGGAGAACCTCCAGCGCCTGGCGCCACAGGTGCTTCCGACGAGGGAACTAGTGCTCTACGGCGTCCGGTGGCTGCTCCAAAAGCTCATGAGCTCAAAGGACATAAAGGCGGAGGCTTCAGCGGTGAGGGTGAACTTCAAGGCTGGCGTGGAGCACTTCTGCCTGCACCCTGGGGGCGCGGCTGTGATCGACGCCGTCGGGAGGAGCCTGGGGCTGTCTAAGTACGACATCGAGCCGGCGAGGATGACGCTGCACCGGTGGGGGAACACGTCGGCCAGCAGCCTGTGGTACGTGCTCGGCTACATGGAGGCGAAGAGGAGGCTGATGACAGGGGACAGGTTGCTGATGCTGAGCTTCGGAGGAGGGTTCAAGTGCAACAGCTGCATGTGGGAGGTGATGAGGGATCTGGAGGACGAAGGCGTGTGGGAGGACTGCATTCAGGACTACCCTCCTCACAGCATTGTGAATCCCTTCATGGAGAAGTATGGATGGGTCAATGAGAAGTGACCCATGCATGCACCACATCACAAGCTGGTCAAGATCAAGAAGAAGAGGGAGGGAGGGAGGGAGGTGGGGTGAGGTACTGGTCAATTCTATTTTTCGCTACTTTTTCACTTTTTTTTTTATGAAATGCGTTTTGGCGGTAATATATTAATAATTTGCATGTACTTTTGTTCATGATCCCTTTTGTTTTCGTTTCTGGTCTTGCTTTCTTTTATTGCCTTTTAGTTAATTCGTTTTAGGTTTATATATCCCTCATTGAATTCTCACAATCAGGATTTGAGTAACAGGTCAAAACACACGTTATCTTGTCTGGTACCAAAAAAAAGTAGGACTAAAAGTAGCTATGCATTTGCACAAAAAAAAAAGTAGGATTGGGAAAGAGGGGGTAAGCGGCTCTTTTGGCTTAGATAAGATTTTGAGTTCGAATTTTATGAACGTAAAATTTTTTTATTGAAAGTCTCATCAATCACTATTTGGTACGCGATTCGGAACGATCTTATCGAATAGACTTGATAATGAGTCGACTTTCAACTTGTCGATAATATATTTTTTAGCGTCGTACGATTTAAATTGTCGGCACCGCTTTTTAATACCAAAGGCTGGCCATCCAAAAAAAGTAGGTATAAGAGGATGTTGGATGTGCATGCCTCCAGTAGTCGAAAGTAGATAAAATGCATATCCAACTTTCAACTTAAGAATAGTGCATTTTAATTATTCATTTGAGAAGAGAAAAATTGGATATGTACAACTAGAACTACTTTACTGTGAGTAATATCCTGCCAATGACATTCCGGGAAGCTACATACTATATAATCACTTTTCAAGTACTAAGGTGTATCTATATCGTTCCCGCATCGAATTAATCGATTTCTAAAACACGATATTTTCATTAATCTACATCCACGCCGATTGTTGGGGTCCCTCACGTGTTCCATCATTAGGAGGTGCGAGATACTTCCTATCTGTGATTGATGACTACTCGAGGATGACTTGGGTATTCATGATGAAACATAAGAGTGAGTCCTTCAAGGCCTTCAAGCAGTGTAAGGTTCTGGTGGAAAATCAGACGTCGAAGAAAGTGAAGCGTCTTCGCACTGACAATGGTTTGGAATTCTGTTCTGCTGAATTCGACCAGTTCTGCAAAGATGAAGGCATTGCCAGACATCGCACAGTCAGGGATACTTCACAGCAGAATGGAGTTGCAGAACGAATGAACAGGACACTTCTGGAGAGGGCAAGGTGCATGCTCTCTAACGCTGGCCTAAATAGGACATTCTGGGCTGAAGCTGTTAACACAGCTTGCTACTTGGTGAATCGAAGTCCGGCGACTGCGATTGATCTCAAGACTCCAACTGAGGTATGGTCAGGAAATCCTGCTGATTATACTTGTCTGAAAGTTTTTTGTTGTCCAGCATACTATCACGTCAGTGAAGGGAAGTTGGAGCCAAGGGCCAAAGAAGGGGTGTTCATGGGATATGGTGCAGGAGTGAAGGGCTACAGAATCTGGTCTCCTTCAGAACACAAAGTCATCCACAGCAGAAGCGTAACCTTTGATGAAGCATCAATGCTTCAGTTGAAGGTGGAGGCTGAAGAGAGTGTCAGTAAACAGGTGGAGGTTGAAATCACTCAAATTGAGGATGATGCTGAAGGATCACATCAAGAAGCAGAACCAGAAGGTGAAGAATCTGATGAGCAACCTGAAAAGGAGTCAATTGCTACTAGACGTCCTCGCAGAGAAGTGGGTCCTCCTAAGCGATATGGTTTCGAGGACATGGTTGCTTATGCACTATAGGTAGCTGAAGAGGTGGAGTCCCTGGAGCCATCCTCTTATAGGGATGCCATCACATGTGCCGAATCTGGACAGTGGATCGCTGCTATGGGTGAGGAGATGGAATCTCTTCACAAGAATCAGACGTGGGAGCTGGTCAAGTTGCCTAAAGGCAGGAAGGTTGTTGGCTGTAAATGGATCTTCAAGAAGAAAGCAGGAATTTCAGGAGTTGAAGGCACGAGATACAAAGCACGATTGGTTGCTAAAGGTTATAGTCAGAAAGAAGGTGTGGACTACAATGAGATATTCTCACCTGTTGTCAGACATACTTCTATCAGGGTGCTACTTGCTCTTGTAGCACATCAGAATCTAGAGGTCGAGCAACTAGATGTGAAGACTGCTTTCCTACATGGAGAACTTGAAGAAGATATTCTTATGAGCCAACCAGAGGGATTCTCCATTCCTGGAAAGGAGAATCAAGTTTGCAGTCTGAAGAAATCTCTGTATGGCTTGAAGCAGTCTCCCAGACAATGGTACAAGAGGTTCGACAGCTTCATGATCAGTAAGGGATTCAGTCGAAGTCCCTATGATTGCTGTGTATACCACAAGAAGGTGAAGGACGGCTCCACCATCTATCTGCTCTTGTATGTTGATGATATGCTTATTGCTGCCAGGGACATGGCAGACATTCAAAATCTGAAGAAGCTCCTCAGTGCAGAATTCGACATGAAAGATCTTGGTGCAGCACAAAAGATTCTGGGGATGGAAATTCTAAGGGATCGCGCACAGGGTAAACTCTTCTTATCTCAGAAAAATTATATTGAGAAGATTTTATCCAGGTTTGGAATGTCTGGAGCGAAGCCTTTGAATACTCCATCAGCTGTAAATGTTCATCTTTCTGTTGCCTTCGCACCAAAGTCAGATGCAGAAAATGAGTACATGTCTCGGGTTCCATATGCTAGTGCAGTTGGAAGTTTGATGTATGCCATGGTTTGTACAAGACCAGACATTGCTCATGCAGTCAGTGTTGTCAGCAGGTTCATGAGCGATCCAGGAAAGGAGCACTGGCAAGCAGTGAAGCGAATTTTTCGGTATCTGAGAGGAACATCTGATATTGGCCTCATCTACAGAAGTGATAAAGAGTGTTTGATTGCAGGGTACTCAGATTCAGATTATGCTGAAGATGTTGATGGAAGACGATCTATGACAGGCTATGTCTTCACTTTGGGAAGTTCAGTTGTTAGTTGGAAGGCTACACTTCAACCTACATTGTCCACCACAGAGGCTGAATACATGGCACTTACGGAAGCTGCCAAGAAAGGCATCTGGTTAAAAGGCTTAGTTGGAGATCTCGGATTACATCAGGAGCAGGATATAGTGCACTGTGACAGTCTGAGTGCAATATGTTTAGCCAAGGATCAAGTACATCATGAAAGAACCAAACACATTGATGTCAGATATCACTTCATCCGCACTGAGAAGAGGATCAAGGTGAAGAAGATTGGCACTGAAGATAATTCAGCTAATATGTTCACCAAATCTGTTCTTTATGACAAGTTCCAACATTGTTTGGACTTGCTTAACATAAATACTTGGTAATAACTTTAAGATGGGACTGGCGGCGGCGTGGCGTACTTTTGTGCTCTGAAGATGATTCAAGTCAAGATGGAGATTTGTTAATAATGCCTTGAATCTGAACCCAATTGGTCCCCCTACATAGTCAGGCGCTTCAGCAGAATTCCCCTACGGGGGTCTCGCTGCCCGATCATCTGGGAATTTATTTAGAGTCCCAGTCCGTATGTAATTCCTATCATCTGTCAAAGGGAGTGCCTATATAAACTCCCTAGGGGTCTAGACCGAGACCTATCCTTGTAATCATCATTATTCCATAACAAAGAGCCGCCGCCGTTTTTCCTCTTCGTTTTCTTCTGTATTTCGTGCGATCTCTCTCTCCCCTTTTTCGTAACATTCCACATTTAAGCGCCAGACCAAGTCGAGCCTCGGCTCACTGTTTGCATGACTTTAAGGCCATGATCGAATTGTCGCCGATCTACCGCCTTCATGGCAGGCAGCACATCAGCCCCTCGCCCCACCCCCCGGGTCATCAGCATGCTAAGAATTATACACAGTACGTAGTAACACACGTCGTCCGACCTCTCCCATGGCGGTCATGCTCACAACCCAAAGGTGACCGATTGGATGACGCCGTGAGGGAGTTGGAAGAGGATGTGATTGCATTAAAAGCACACCGTCACAAGCCTTTCACTACAAACACTTCTTTCTCAGCTTTCTCTCTCTCTCTCATACATCAATTGCACTCAAGTACTCAACAAAACATTAATCGGTAGACGTCCTCTTGTTCATCTCCAAAAGCACAAAAGGACATATACCCTATTTCTAGCTCTGTTGGCCATCTCATGGAGGTGTTGCTCATCATCTCCACCCTCCTCCTCTACTCCTTATTCCAAGTTCTTCACAACGTGGTTGACCGCTGGCGCAACCGGAACTGCTACCTTCTGGACTATGTCTGCTTCAAGCCATCAGACGACCGCAAGATCTCGACGGAGTTCAGCGGCGACATTATCGAGCGGAACAAGCGCCTCGCCATGCCGGAATACAAGTTCCTTCTCAAGATCATCGTGAACTCTGGCATCGGCGAACACACCTACGGCCCGAGGAACATCGTCGAGAACCGCGAGGAGTCCCCCACCTCTGCGGACGGGATGGCGGAGATGGACGACGCCATGTTCGAGACCCTCGACGAGCTCTTCCGGAAAACCCGCATTCTCCCGGCAGACGTCGACGTGCTGGTCGTCAACGTCTCCATGTTCGCCCCCGCGCCCTCCCTCTCCGCGCGCGTCGTGAACCGGTACAAGATGCGGGAGGACGTGCAGGTTTTCAACCTGTCCGGGATGGGCTGCAGCGCGAGCCTAATCTCGATCGACCTAGTTAACAACATCTTCCAGACGCGCCGGGACGTGCTCGCCGTCGTCGTCACGTCGGAGTCCATCGGCCCGAACTGGTATTGCGGCAGGGACAAGTCGATGATGCTCGGCAACTGCCTATTCCGCTCGGGCGCCTGCTCCATGGTGCTGACCAACAATCCAAAGCTCAAGCATCGGGCGAAGATGATCCTAAAGTGCCTCGTCCGCACCCACATTGGCGCCAACGACATCGCCTACAACTGCGCTATGCAGAAGGAGGACGACAGCGGTCTCGTCGGGTTCCACCTAAGCAAGGACCTGCCGAAGGCTGCGGTGAGGGCTTTCACGGAGAACCTCCAGCGCCTGGCGCCACAGGTGCTTCCGACGAGGGAACTAGTGCTCTACGGCGTCCGGTGGCTGCTCCAAAAGCTCATGAGCTCAAAGGACATAAAGGCGGAGGCTTCAGCGGTGAGGGTGAACTTCAAGGCTGGCGTGGAGCACTTCTGCCTGCACCCTGGGGGCGCGGCTGTGATCGACGCCGTCGGGAGGAGCCTGGGGCTGTCTAAGTACGACATCGAGCCGGCGAGGATGACGCTGCACCGGTGGGGGAACACGTCGGCCAGCAGCCTGTGGTACGTGCTCGGCTACATGGAGGCGAAGAGGAGGCTGATGACAGGGGACAGGTTGCTGATGCTGAGCTTCGGAGGAGGGTTCAAGTGCAACAGCTGCATGTGGGAGGTGATGAGGGATCTGGAGGACGAAGGCGTGTGGGAGGACTGCATTCAGGACTACCCTCCTCACAGCATTGTGAATCCCTTCATGGAGAAGTATGGATGGGTCAATGAGAAGTGACCCATGCATGCACCACATCACAAGCTGGTCAAGATCAAGAAGAAGAGGGAGGGAGGGAGGGAGGTGGGGTGAGGTACTGGTCAATTCTATTTTTCGCTACTTTTTCACTTTTTTTTTTATGAAATGCGTTTTGGCGGTAATATATTAATAATTTGCATGTACTTTTGTTCATGATCCCTTTTGTTTTCGTTTCTGGTCTTGCTTTCTTTTATTGCCTTTTAGTTAATTCGTTTTAGGTTTATATATCCCTCATTGAATTCTCACAATCAGGATTTGAGTAACAGGTCAAAACACACGTTATCTTGTCTGGTACCAAAAAAAAGTAGGACTAAAAGTAGCTATGCATTTGCACAAAAAAAAAAGTAGGATTGGGAAAGAGGGGGTAAGCGGCTCTTTTGGCTTAGATAAGATTTTGAGTTCGAATTTTATGAACGTAAAATTTTTTTATTGAAAGTCTCATCAATCACTATCTGGTACGCGATTCGGAACGATCTTATCGAATAGACTTGATAATGAGTCGACTTTCAACTTGTCGATAATATATTTTTTAGCGTCGTACGATTTAAATTGTCGGCACCGCTTTTTAATACCAAAGGCTGGCCATCCAAAAAAAGTAGGTATAAGAGGATGTTGGATGTGCATGCCTCCAGTAGTCGAAAGTAGATAAAATGCATATCCAACTTTCAACTTAAGAATAGTGCATTTTAATTATTCATTTGAGAAGAGAAAAATTGGATATGTACAACTAGAACTACTTTACTGTGAGTAATATCCTGCCAATGACATTCCGGGAAGCTACATACTATATAATCACTTTTCAAGTACTAAGGTGTATCTATATCGTTCCCGCATCGAATTAATCGATTTCTAAAATCAATGAATCTCCATCGGGAAAAAATACCTCATGAAATTGCTGTGCAATAAATAAAAAACAAAATAGAAAACACGATATTTGAAAAGTGTGTGCAATTTTATTGCGGATGCTTGAAACGTCCTCATTGGATTGCATTAATTGTCCACACGTAGTCCTAAATTCACAATTGCAAGATCTCCCCTGAGCATAATTTCAAATTGGAAATTATGCTATGTATTTATTCTATTTTTTCAGTAGACATGAATCTTGGACATCTTGTGTGACCTATATATATCCCATGTTTTGCATTATAAAAATTCTCATGAATTAATTACTTTGTTAATAAGATCTCATTCATGCATGTTTATCATACTTCGCGATTACTGATAGTGATCAAAGAGATTGTTGTGCAAATCTAGTGTACCTCTATCATGAAACACCACTTTAATTATTTCTTCTTCTTCTCAATATTCCACAAGTTATATTTAGATTCTACAAATTTATAATCAAGAAATATGTCCTCTTTAAGTAGAACCATTTAACTTTTCTCGTTGTTAATTTAACACTCGCACAAAATAAGAAAAACCTTCAAGAATAAAAAATATTTTCATTAATCTACACTTTCTCAAGAGCATCAAAATTCAAAGGTAAAGGACAAAAGTTTGTTAATAAAGTAGTATACAGTATTCGTCAATTGTATACATTCTTTCAATAACACCATTATGTCATGTTCTACTTGTCATATCTAATATCATGCTTTGAGAAATTATCCTTAATTTCTTAGATGTACCTTTACCGCTATAATCTATGCAAATATATTTTAAATAATTTTATGTATTTATTTTGTCCATGATTGATAGTTTTGAACAATATAAAATAACTAATCTTTTTGTTTTAATAAAATAAATCACATTTTTTATAAAATTAAAAATAATAAGATATTTGTTGTCACATTAGGATCTAACTTCATTTGGAACCACACACTTAGGAATGCACAAAATCTAACTTAATATCTTTCTTTTAAGGAGTATGAACAAAACACATTTGTGCATTGCTTATCAAACAGGCAATCATCATGAGAATTTAAACATATATATATATATATATATATATATATATATATATATATATATATGAAAACTTCTCATCATAACTTGTATTTTATTCTTACTCATGTTTGTCAATCTTTTGTAACACAAAAGTAGTCCAACTTTATGTTTATTATATTAATGAATCATGTAATGGCCATGGATCACATGCTTAATTTTTCACTTTTATGACCAAGGTAACTTTCTTGATTCAAAAGTCATGGAGATATAAAATTGAGACACAAATATGTGTCTAACATCCGCAAGGATCAACTTATAATCAACATCATACAAAATTAGATTGACTCTTATTGAATAAGCAAATGGATTCTACAATGTAATTGCAAAGTCAGATTCAACAAAGGCCAATTATAATAAACAATCCATAACTATATATCAGTTTGCACATTGAAGACTTAATTCATTGTGGACTTATGTACAGATATGGTTTTTAGTTTCATGAAAATATCAAGGGAGGCCAATTCTAGCACATACTTTCTTTCAATGTTGAGCATCAACTTAGACAAAATCGATAAATTCACATAGCCACCATGAGACCTTGGGCGTCATCTATTCGTTGACTTAGTAGCGCTACATGTATCTCTCTATTCTCTAATTTAGAGTTGTGACAAGGCAATTCTTGCTTCTTTAATTACCCTAAAAGACTCTCCCGTTGCAATGGTACTAAGGTTATTATTATTATTATTATTATTATTATTATTATTATTATTATTATTATTATTATTATTATTGTGTTGTTGTTGTTGTTGTTGTTGTTGTTGTTGTTATTGTTGTTGTCGTTGTCGTCGTCGTCTTCTTCGTCGTCATCGTCGTTGTTGTCGTCGTCGTCATCGTCTTCATCTTCGTCGTCATTGTCGTCATTGTCATGGATTATATTCAGTTAGTCAAAATTGACTTTTAAATAACATATTTAATAGAAGCTAAGTAGGTATTGATAAGGAATATTTTAGCAATGATCATATATATGCTCTTTGAAGTTATTCCAATGTGATTAAATTATTCGACTGAGAATTGAGAAATAAATATAACTTTAGGTGAAAGAATTTCAAGAATAAGGCGTACAAGAAAAGTCATTATGATTTCAAAAAATTGTAATGTCAATGGTATTAGCATGTCAAAGATGAATATCCAATTTAATCTTGATGTGAGAAAATTGGACTATTATATATATATGCATTAGAATAGTTTGAACAAGTTTCTGTCAGTTTATGAACATTGACATTTTGCTCATCGAAAAATGATGTCACAAGGCTCGACAAGATAAATTAAAAATTGAGCAAAGAATTTTAGAATAAAAGAAATATGCAGAATGAATTATGTTCTTGAAATTCAAATGATTTGTAATAAGAATTTAAGAACATTGAGTTTGAGTAATTGAATAAGATACTATTGATATTTAAAATATAGAATAGTATTTCAATAAATGCATCATTTGTGATTGAGAAAATGCTTGAAAAAGCCAATGTCCTAATAAAGGACGGAAGTTCCAAAGCACAAGAGATGAAAGTTTGGCATATGTAATATTATGTATAAGGCCTATTTTGTCAGCTAGTCTGGTTAAGTTAATCTTAAAATGGAAATTAAATTGAAAAGTCTTTAAAAGAATTACGAAAATTTTGAAAGACAAAAGTATAATTGAGATTGGCATACACAAGCTGATACACTTGAGACTATAAGATATTTAAATATGAATTTTGATAAGAATAACCAACTTGAAAATTCATATTAAGTCACTAACTAATGTTTGGTGGTACCATTATAAGAAATAAGAATGTGTAGTTAGACATAATAAAAAATTGAATACATTACTAGTACAAAGGCAACCCCCCGAATAGTATTGATCTAACATGCTTCGTTATAGAACTAAGGCTCAACATGGTCATTGAACCACTCTACATATGATCAAGAGGTTATAAGCCTGACTCATAGTGGAGCAAAATCTCTAAAGAAAAGTATATTAAGATCAAACGGTACATATATTTATATGCCTATAAGTGTTTTGTTGATTGGTTTTCTTTCAAAGAATTTAATCAAAATATTCATTAAATATTTGTTTAATGGGACTAAAAAAGTGTTGAGTTAAGATAAAATTTCATAAATAATGAACTTTTTATTAACAACACAAGAATGATGAAAGTGTTGAATATCGATCAAGATGAAGTTTCATGAATAATAAATTTTAGGATAATTTCTCTGACTAATATCATACAAGTAGTGAAAGTATTGGATATCATTGACCATCGAGTGAGAGATGTTAATTAGTAACCGATGTAGTCTTGACATTAAGAGTTGTGACTGTTGGACAAAGGGTGTGACCCTTGAATATGGAATAAATTAGGGGGATGAACACGCATAACAACACGTTAGAATAGTTCTTTGTTAATGAAGGGGTTTGGGTCCGGGTCCCCCCCCCCCACCCACCCACACACACACAATAATATCTTAACTAAAAAATATAGTATAATATTAGATATTGCGCCCCCTAAATCATTACCTTGGCTCCGTCACTATCTAGATGATCCCCAATTAACAATAACATTTATTATAGTTACTACAAAAGGAAGAATCAAATAATGTACTAAAACAATTTATATATTGAAGCATCCTACAATTAACAATTTGCATTTTTTTTATCGTTCATGTCTTTTCCTCTTTACAATGCAGTAAGTTTTGGTATGATGGTTTATAAATGTTAAATAAAGTTATTCATTAGATTTGTATCAATGATAATTAATGGACAATAATGTTTACTGTATTTATTTCTTTACTAATATTTGTACATCAACGAATGATGTGATTGACTAAACGAAATGAATAAATTTAGTTAGACTAAGCAGATAATTGTTAACACAATACAATGAGCGGACTCCCTCTTTTTTTTTTCATTCCATTTATTATTATAGGTTACCAATCGTTGCATTTTTTTATTTTAGTTTATTTTTTTATAATTAATCCATTCAACTTGTCATGTAAGAAGTATGGATATTATTCTCAGCTTCTAATGTACATGTAATCATTTGATATCATTACTAAAGAATAATTGATGTGCATACTAAAATTGGCATGGACTTTCCATGTATGGATTTCATATTTTAAAACAGTCATATTTCTTTTCTATAAAATAAGATCCGCTTGAAGAATTAGTCTGATGACTTGATCGATAATATTGCATGCAAAAGAATTACATTATTTGGTGGAACACATGAACATGAACAAGTAATTAGTAAGTGAATTAAAGAGAAGGAAAAAAAAATCTCAAGGGAGTTGGCAACAACAGTTGAGGTATTCAGGCTGCGCTCCGACTTGGCAAAAACCAGGACGCCCGCAGTACTGCGAGCAGCTTTCGTCGGTGCAATTAGGGAACATGACGCAGCCCAGCACTATTTTATTTCCTATGTGCTGAGAAAATTCCCTTCCTGTGAAAAAAATACCAAAAATAAATTAAAATATGTTGAGAAAAGAAAAAAAAAGACTCGAGTAATCTGTGTTTTTATAACGTTAAACTCGGTGTTTTGAAAATCGGACGGCCGACTCCTATCATGAATCAGTCGTTGGTCTAGTTCGATTTTAAACAAAATTGAAATTGTAAAAAATATCGGGATTGAATGTTTGAACGGGTTAAATTTGATTAATTTTTTAATTAAAAAATATAGAATTAGAATGATAAAATCACATAAAAATGATGAAAATAAATAATTGGCAACTGAAAAAAGGGAATGAGGTGAGAAATTTAAGGAGAAAAATGAGTGAAAATTTTGAGTAAAAAAAGGAAGTGAGGAGAAAAGTAAAAATGGAAATAATTAAATGGAAAAAAGGAAAAAATATTTTATACAAGGATATGAAATGAAATTAATTAATAGAATAATAATTAAATAAAAAATAAAATACAATAATAGAAAAAAATAAAAGAATACTAATATTTTTTTAATTGAAAGAATAAAGGTAAATTTTCTGATTAAGTTTTCTCGTGACTTATTCCATTAAGTAATTTAAACACTTTTTTTTATAGTATTTACATTAAAATTATACATTTTAATAAAATAATATGATTCAATTTTAAACTCTTTTAAATATAATATATATGGGATTCTAAATTGACATATTTTTTAATAATGTAAATATTCTCATATTATTTTAATATATTTGGATAATTTATAAAATATATTATAGATATTATTTATATATATACCTATATCATATTATTATCATATTTATAAAAGTCATGTTAGACACGTAAATGACATCATGGGTGGGATCGGAAGTACTCGGGATAAGGAGTTTTATAATTATCAAAATAATAGAATATTTCATATTTTTTATAAAAATAAATTATATGAAGGAGGAATAATTTGAAAGATTGAAAGAAATTTTTTTTATACTCAGTAAAAGGATGAATGGTGCAAAATAATTAATGTTGGAGGATGAACTGTGAAATAAGAAAAGTTCAAATACAAAGGAGGTATTGAATCAACACGTTAGAGAACCATAGGCTAAAATAACTCCATAAAAATTGTGTTCATACATCATCTTAAAGTATTAGGAGAATATTTTCACCCAAAAAAATATTAGGGGAATATTCTATTGAAAAAAAAGCATTAGGAGAATATTAACGGTACCCTACCTGTGGATGGAGAAGATGATGACGATGATGCTTGTGCAGAAAGAAGGAACAGAAGCAGCAATGCCACAAAAACTTGATGGGAGTATGAGGTGAGTGTCATGGTTAGGGAATGTGTATGGTGCAACTTTGTAATATGCTGATTTTTTTCTCTCACTCTTGGTCCATCACACAACAAAATCCCACATTTTATAGAACATGGCGTGGGGTGCTCTTGACCAATGGTAGAGGATGGATCCAGTTTTTCCAAAATCTTGTGCAAATTAAGTGAACTCGTTTATTAATCATATTTAATAAAACTCATTAATTCGCTCCCAATAATTTAATGAAAATGGTTACTATTTAACACCCAAGGTTACTTTTTAAAACTTTAATAAATAACCAATTAATTATATTTAACTACTATTTATAGTTTCTACCATATATAAATGGTTCTATTGCAAATTCATTATATGAATTGTTATTTTCATCATCTTACACTTTATTTTTTTATTTAATGTACACTATTGATTGACTTGTTAAATTTGATGTCCCTTACTGGGAAATGTCAAATAAATTTTTAACCATTTGATGTGTCATCAAAGATTGAGATTTTTTTATAATAATAATTTAAGTAATTATTGAATATTTTAATTAAAAACTAACTTCACACATTAAGAAACAATGATAACTTTAACCTTTTTTCATTGTTTTTCCTTTACCCACATTTTCCTTTCCCCTTTCTACTACTTTCTTTCCTATGTACATTTTTCGCTCCTTTCCTTTCTAATTCAAATTTTACTCCTTATTTACCTTTTTCCATTCTATATATTATCTACCTCTCAAATAATGTTTCATTTTTCTAATAACATTGCATAAACCAATAATTTTTTTATGTTTTATGGCTCATTTTTTTTTATGATTTTCATTTGAGGATTAATGTTCATATGCACTAAAAACAAATATTTTGATAATGGGGAACGGAGATTCAACCGGTGTGCTGAGTTGGTCATGCTTGTGATGGTTCGATTGGGTTGCTTGAATTTTTATTAAATAATAATATTCTTAAATATAGCATACATCATATGAGTATATGATAAGAAGATGCTTAAATACTATCATATTAATCATCAAGTATTTATTGTGAAACAACTAATTGATTTTCAATCAAAATATAGTAATCCTTTCTGCTTATTTTCTTCCAAAATTACTCGAGTGACATTATTTTTTTTTCTTTTCTTTTTAATCATCTCCTCTTTCTCTCTCCAACCATTTTTTTTCTTCTTTATTTTTTCCTTTCCTTTGTTTCTTCCATTATTGTTTTTCTTTTTCCATTTCCTTGCTAATTCATTCTTAATTTTATTATAGATTCCATTTTAATTATCCTTTCACTCTTCATTATTTCATCGATCATCTTTCTAATTTTTCAATTCCTTTTATTCTTCTACCGAATCAATTCTAACGTCACAAAAATAAATTCCAAACTCCTCTTATGGTGAAAGGGTAAGTGACTCCTCCTAACTTAAGCAAGATCTTAAGTTTGAGTCCATGTGTGTATGTAGAAATTTTTTATTGAAAGACTCACCTACCATTATCAAAGCACGTGACTCAAGATGACCTATGTCAGATTGCGGCCAATGCGTTCAATAATGCCATGTGAAGTGGACAGTCGGCGATGAACTTACAAAAAATTAGGAGTTGACTAGCCAAAAAAATAAAAATCGAGCCCAAAATTAGATGACGTCGGGGGACTTTGAGACGTTACATAAATTCATCTTACATCATAATAAAAATTAAACAACAAAAAACTTGGAAACTTAAAAAAACTTAGTCAAAGAATAATAATACAAAATTGATATAATATCCTTATTGTAGCAATTAAAAAAATAAATCATAAAGCTATAATGCATTCAAAAATTCAATGTTGTTCTTTAACTATGAGAATTCAATCTTAGACATGTCCAGCATCCATTATTTAGAAAAACCATGATTTGCAACAATTTTTTTCATGACAAATCCGGTGGGGTTTTCAATATATTATGCTTTTTCGAACAATATTCATCACAAATAAATTTGTGATAGATATTGGAATCTATCACAAATTTTAACGTATTAAACTATCACAAATACCGAGGGATAGTAAGACTTTGCAAATTGTGAACAATGGTGGCCTTCACAAGTTGTAATATATATTCTATCCTTCCTAATTTTCAAATTCGTCGAAATTTTCTTTTGAAAATTGCGAAAGGTAATGTGTTCCAATTCTCGCATGTTGAGAGGTGCAACACGGCCCTCACGATTTTTTTATGAAATTTTAATAGATATTATCAATATATTAGAATTAGAATTAAAATTATGTAATGAATTTTATAATTTAAAAACATTTTATTTAAATGCCTACCAATTTTATTTATTATAAAATTTAAAATATTCCACATATTTTGAAATGATTATGTAAAATACTAATCAACGTTATCCTCAT
The DNA here is from genome assembly GCA_030549335.1 of Pontederia crassipes. Lineage (NCBI taxonomy): Eukaryota > Viridiplantae > Streptophyta > Magnoliopsida > Commelinales > Pontederiaceae > Pontederia > Pontederia crassipes. The sequence continues at coordinate 12,878,910 of JAUKPH010000017.1, forward strand.
CATCATCGTCTTGGACATGCATTATCTGTCACAACATCATTTTCATTTTTTTTCTAAGATTGTAATATTTGTTGTTGATCTTGTTGCATTTTCTCTTTTTGTTGTTACATCTGTTGTTGCATTTTTCCATCTGTTGTTGCATGTCCAAAAAATATTTTCTACATATTATCTTTTTTCTTTAATTGTTCGTCCATAAGTCGGTACTCCTCTTGACTGGGATAGTTGCACACTTATGTATCCTCAAATTCAATATCAACATAACTAACAAATGATATCATATTGTGCACATGACATTTGTTTTACACCGATGAGATTTGTCTAAAGTTTCGATTATTAATTGATATCACTACTTATTGTGTATCCCGAGTAATATACTCAACTTCTTTACTTTCAAAAAGAGACTTTCAAAATCTTTTTGAATTTGATATTACAAAATGATATGAATTGAATACAATAAATTCAAAATGATGTAAATAACAAGAAAATATATTAATCTTAGTATGTCACATGGGAAAATTAAAAAAACTCATTCTTTATTCTTTTTTATGAGTTTTTAGAAATATTTCATTTTGAGTCGATTCTTTACCTAACTTTTTTTGTTGAAATTAAAAATAATTAGTAAAAAATTAAATAAAATTATAGTATAAGAAAATATGACATATCAATCTTCTTACAATAACGATAGTGAATACACAATTAGCAACTTGTAGACAAGCTCCTTGATCAAATGTTCGATTTGCCTTTACCTTTTCATAGTTTGTGTAAGGTCCCAAGGTGAAAGGACCAAAGGATGAAAAATAGTCTCACGTGGACAGGATACAAAGATGATCATGAGGCTTATAAGTGGCATCATCCTTTACTTTTCAAGACGTATTTTAAATTCATACGGGCCGAAGGCCCAAAGTGAATAATATCTTGATGGACTAATGGCGTATTACAAAAGGTATCAAAGTCATCTCCGCGTGCTCATTTGAACCATGTGAGAACCCGGCACATGGGCCACTCAACGAGGACGTTGAGTCCCTTAGGGGTGATTGTAAGGCCCCAAGGTGAAAGGACCAAAGGGTGAAAGATAGTTTCATATGCACAAAATATGGAGGTTGGTCATGGGGCTTATAAGGGCATCCTCCTTTACCTTTCAAGATATATTTTAAATTCATGCAGATCGAAAGTCCAAAGTGAACAATATCTTGACGGACTAAGAGGTTTTACAGTTTAATATATATAATTTAATGGACCACTTTGATAATAATTCAGTAATATAGCTTCACTTATCTAGTTAGACATTTGTTCAAAAGTCAATGTATCTAATGAGAGAAAGACAATATTTTTTAACACGTAGAATTAAACGCCTTCTATGTTTGTTTTGTGTGCTTATACTAAAAAATATGTAAGGTGCATATACATAAGGTGTAGAACTTTACTTTATGATGAAGGACTTTGTTCCCGAAAAGCAAATGCATAAGGTGCAGAATTATACTTTACAATGCTTTATTTATTTAAAGCATATATACTAAGTGCAGAACTTTACTTCTCATGTTTACTTTGATGAATGACAAAAATGTATTATTCAACTTGGGTTAGTTATGTATAATCAATACATCAAACAACTACCAAATAATTTTTATTTATTATATCTAATTATGATTAAGCATGATAAATTGATATCTAGCTAAGTAATAATTTGTCAATGCATGTTTATCATAAATGATTACTTCTAATTGAAGCCGTAAACAACCAATACATGTCATAATAAGCACATGAAAATCATTTTTATTTGTCTTCATGGTCGTGAGCCTTAGTTCATGCTCGTTAACTCTATCTTATGAATTCACCTTTTGCGCTCACAATCATGAATCTCTCATTCATAGCCGTGACATGTTTGTTTTACTACCATGAAACTCAATTTCATTACCATGAGCGATACCTTAAACATCATAACTTATTATTTGCACGTTTCATAGACATGATCAGGGCTTATCACTCACTCATGGTTATGACATAGGTGTTATGATCTATCTAAATATGTTTCTTTGTCAAAATTTTAGAATATTATTATGCATTAAAACAAAGAAAAATTTGAAGAGGAATATCCCATGTATGAAGCTTCATCAATTGGTAACAATAAAGTAAATCTATCATGGCATGGATTAAAGCCTTCTTTTTGGTACGTTAAAACTAATGCATCTACAATGCAACCTTGATTACAATCTATGATAACAATGAGGTATTCTTACCTGTCAATCCAATCAAACAATCCATTAAAAAATGGGGGCTGAAGGATCAAAATCTATTTTCCTTGACCCATTGTTGTTCTACTTTATTCTATGTTGTTTTTCTCGTTCTCCTCCTTTCATAATCTGCATGTGTGAAAAATTGAGAGAAGAGAGAGAATATGAATTTTTATATAGAGTCAGCTTAGAATTTTCTATCAAAAATATAAAATGCCCTTACTTTTAGTTACATCAACCCTCTTCTTCTACTCTTATTTTTTTCGATTACAATGGAAGGTAAATGGACCTGATATAAGAAAAATAAAAATTAAAAAGAAAAAGAAAAATATGTTCCACTAAGAAAATTTGAATGAGTTATCTCTTGGATCTTCGAGCGAAGGTCTGCACCACCATGCTTAATTTCATTATCTATTTGTCAATAAAATGGTATAGGGCATGATCCTTGTGATTGAAGAGCTTCGACATAGGGAAAGTCAATGTTTTGATGGTCATTCTATATATCTGACAGCATTGTGCAGTTTTATTTTACCTTTTTTTTGCAAAAAAGATGTTTTTCTCCTGTTAGTATGATAATATATGACAAGATCTATTAACATGTAAATGTAGCATGAGCTTGCAAAATCCAAAATTCTTATGGTCTTCATCTTTGCAATAGAATTAAGGATTAATTTCATAAATCTTCCTTAAGTTATAATGATTTTTCGCATCTAACATTGTGATTTTTCGCATATAATTCAGATGTATGAACTTACCATAGTTTCTAAATTTTATTGTGATTTTCACTTGGGTTCCTCCTAAGATTTTATTGATTTTTCTATTATTTTTATTTTTTATATATAAAAGACTAAAATGTTCTCTCATGATTTTGAGATGTCGTTGGTTTGAATGAAAAAAAGAAAGACATTTATTTCAAATCACACAAGAGCATTTTAGTTTTTATATAAATAGGAAAAATAAAAACATAATAGAAAAATTAACAATGCCATATGATATATTCAAAATCAGACGTGAAAAATCATTATAATTGAAGAGAAACCTATGATATTAATCCTATAATTAAATCTCATGCCATATGATATCTAACAAAGAGCAAAGTCACCTTCCTGTTTATTTTCAATAATATTGGTAAAAATTCTCATCTCAGAAGAAGAATAAAAAGGGAAAAAATGTGTATTCATGCATTTATTATTTCTGAATAAAGTAACCAAAGTTCTACTTGCCAAACCGAGAAACATAGTATGAGGGAATAGATCCGTTTCCTTCTGGTGTTTGGAACTAGTGTTAAATTTTAAAAATGTTAGTAAATGCTATTTTATTACGTAATTTGGCTTTTATTCAATTTTAAGTTCAATTTGCAGTTTCTAATTAACAATTTTTCAAATTAAAACGTGATGTTCTCTACATAGTTTATAAGCTTACTTTGATATACATATTAATTATTTTATAAAATTTCCAATTTTCTATAATATTTATGTAAATTTAAATAATATATAATAATAATCATTTTTTAATCCAATTCATAATCTTTGTCCCTCTAAAAAATTTAAACCACTCTTTCAATTATCATATTTCATCCAAACATTCTTAGAATTAAATTTTTTAATTAATTTATAGATTCTTTGTCATTCATGAAAATTAATCAGATATGCAATATGAAATGAGGAAAATGTATATATAGAACATTTGACGTAGGAACCAGGCTGGAACCGTGTCTTTGTTCCATCAAATGCAGCCCTGGAACAAGTTCTGGTAAGAGAATTAAAACCTGGAACTAGGTCAGATGAAAGATTAACAATGAGTTGCCAGTCCAAGCCGAGTGCAGGAAAATAAGAGTAGTTCTCTTGGTCATGGTTTGATCATCCACTAATCTGCACAAGGTCGTATCGTTTGCTCGGCATATCCCAAGAACTAAAGGCACCTAAAGTCACCCTGATTTCTATTAATAAACCAAGATCAAGAAACATTATTAAGTCAAGTCAAGTTATCGTCATGATTCTCAAGTATGTCATGATTTTAATATTACTATGCATCATTTGATTCTCATGATTTTCTCTGATTCTTATTCTTATATTGATTTATGATGCTGCCATGTTATCCTTTTCATATTCAAGTTAAGCATGACTATTTACCGTTGATTATCCTATTCATATCATACATTGTATATCATGTGATTTTTCACTAGGCTGTAAAGCTTATGGGAGGATCTCCTCCCTTGTGTCTGATTTCTATAGGACCAGGTCAGTGACGAGGTGGAATAGGTGTGTGGTGACGAAGCTCTGGTGGCAAGATAACACATGAACCATAGGGCTTTTTAGATTATCTATTAGTTTTCTTTACCTTTCGCATTATAGATTCATGATGTAAAACCTTTATTTTATTTCTTAGAAATGATATAGCCACTTTTAGACTTTCGCAATTAAAGTTATTATTTTTCTTTATTTTTTTATTTTTTTTCTTTCTTTCAGAGCATGCCATAGCGTCTCTAGGTTGGTCTTTGCCACGTAGCGGGGGTCGATTTGGGGGAGTTACATTTATGGTATCAGAGCCTAAAGTCAGGACTCTCTTGACGTCTTAGTGTATAGAATAGTATGGTATTGGTTCATGTGTTATCGCCGAGCAGTCGCCACACCCTCTACTGAAAAGCATTGTAAGTCAAGTTCATGTTTATGTTAAGTTATTGTTTATTGATGTATGATTTTATTTTATGATTAGAGGATAAGCATGTCACGACGATCAAAACGGATTCAGGAGCAGATGACCAGATCGGACCAGAATGCTCATGAGGTACCAAAAGGCCCACTCCCTGAGATGGGGGCCCAGCCGGGTCGCGAACGTGGTCGTGGCCGACGCCGTGCGCCAAGCCGCGGACAAGGCAAAGGCCGCACAACTAGAGCGGCATTAGAGGAGCGCGTTGATGAGGTTGCTCCACCTGAGGGTAGTCAAGCAGGAGGCAATCCGCCAGCGTCTAGACACTGCAATCAGGGAGCACATCATGAGGCATCTGAAGACACAATTCAGGCCTTCCTGAAGTTGCATCCACCTCAATATGATGGGAAGGTGGACTTTTTCAAGGTTGAAGAGTAGATAGAGATCATGGATCATTTTTCAAGCTGATGAGGTGCACTGATGGACGCAAAGTCTTATATGCCACTTACATGCTTACTGGTACTGCAATGGGCTGGTGGAAGACTACAAGGGTCACCAGGTTCAGAGGGCTAGAAGAAGAGGAGATTTCTTGAGAGGAGTTTAAGAAGGCCTTTGTGGCTCGTTATACACCCGAGCATGATCGCGTCAACAAGCAAGAGGAGTTCCTGCAACTGCAGCAGGGAATTATGTTGGTGGCTAACTACCACACGCAAGGAATCATTCAACTGGAGTAATATTGCTCGATGCCATTTGAAGGGCATATTAGAGCTAACAAATTTATAAATGGGCTGCAATAAGCACTGAAGACTGAAGTTCTATCTGGGGATTGTGAGGATCTGAAGAAGGCTGTGAGGTTGGCCACACGCATGGAAAAAGATCAAGCTGAACGTAAGGCCAAAGCTCTAGCTAAAGCAATAGAGCAACCCAGGTCTCGAACGGATGATCGCCGACCATTTAGGAGGGACGATTGTCGTGATCACCGTTTCAGGCCATACCATTATAGAGAAGCTCCACGACAAGCTCAAGCTCAGCCACGCCCTTCGCCACTACAAGCACAACCTCTGAGACTGTTGCCACCACCACCGCGCAAGCCACAAGTACCATAGAAGTCTTTATGTCCTCATTGTGTCCGTCATCATGATGGAGAGTATCGTAGGCTGAACGGCTCCTGCATTCAATGTGGACAGTTCGTACATTTTATCCGGAACTGCCCATAGGCTGCCAGAGGGGGTTGAGAGAATCGAGCAACAGGAGGTGCAAATCCCGTTGTGCAAGGCCGTGTGCACAACCTAAAACACTACAAGAAAATGGGCGATTAGCGACCCAAGATAAGAGACGCTAGGGCGGCACTATTACGTCTCCGCGATCAAGAGCATCTCATTCGCGTCTAGCTAGTGCCACAAAAATGGGACTTTGCATATCGGTGGCTACTAGTGTCGCAATGGAGTCAAAATAAAGGAGACACTACTAGCGCCACGAGTTGACGTTATCTCGACGTTATTAAGACGCGCAGTTTGTGGCTGTGCATAGAAGATATGCGTCGCTAAGTCGACACGCAAGGGGAGCAAGCTTTGAGATGCGATTCCAGCGCCCATGAGTTGCTAGAAGGAGCTGAAGAGATGCAATATGATGGTGTATGTGTCGCCAACGAGATGCGACTATGACGCTAAGGACGATATATTTAACTCAGCATCGACAATCTTTGCGACGCGAATGGGACGCTATGGAGTCATTATTTATAAAAAAAAATTTTCCCATTCAATCCTCATTTTTCCTCTTCCCAGACCATACAATTATATAATGCATATAAAAATGCATTGATATTCATCACAGGCAATATAAAAGTATCACAGGCAGTATAAGAGCATCACATGCAATATAAAAGCATCACAAGCAATATAAAAGCATCACAGGCATAATATTTAACATAAAAATACGAAAAGTAATAAACCGAAGTAACAAACTATATGTATATCTAAATCTATAAGTAACAAAAGCATTGTTTGTATTCATGGGTTGTTTCTATCCTAGGTTTCGGAGTTATTATTATCATTTCGGACATTCAACCCAGACGTGCTCGGTCCATGGCCTCGCGGGAATAGATTTTGCGTCGGGATCAATCCCTGAATCGCCTGTAATAGCGGAGCCAACTACTGCGACAACTGCTCTGACACCTGCCGCGATATCTGCTCCGATACCTGCTACGATAGCATTGTGACAGTTGTGTCACATCGGGTGCAGCGGATGAGCTCGCAGTAGAGGGACCGCCTGCATATCCTCTGATCCTCTCAGGTATCTACTGTGCCGAGGCCACGCAAGTATCCCCCCTCGTGTCATGCCGGCCACCTCCTCCCAAACAGCAGGGTCCTCTACAAAATAGAAAAATCATACAATCATTTAATATATAAATTATATATCAAGAAACACAAATTAAAAATATGACAAAATCAATGAAGAAACATTACCTGGTGTCTGAGTACTCGGATCATCTCCATACTTTTCAGTCATTTTCGCATTATAATCATCCTATAAAATTTAAACATTATGTATTTAAAAAATAGTGCACTAACGACAACAACCAAATGACCATATCATTAGACTTGCCAAAAACCTACGAGCAGTGGGCGTGACTAGGTCGTTTGTCTTTCAGCTCTTATGCGTGGCCTCATAGACCACACAAAAGTCTACGGGATCGCCTTCTTTCTCCTCCGGAGGGCGGACGTCAGAGGAGGATGCGGTGGAGGCGGAGGGCGGACGTCGGCATGCTAGAAGAAGCGGCGGAGGCAGACGTCGGCGCGGAGGGAGGAGGAGGAGGCGGTGGAGGTGGACATCGGCGCGGTGGTGGAGGGCAGTGGAGGAGGCGTAGGCGGCGGTGGAGGGCAGCGGAGGGGCGCGGTGGAGGTGGCAGACGGGCGCGGTGGAGGAGGCTATGGAGTAGGCGGAGGGGCGCGTTGGAGGAGGCGGAGGCAGAGGGCGGACGTCGGAGGAGGATGCGATGGAGGCAGAGGGCGGCGGAGGGGCGCGGTGGAGGAGGAGACGGAGTGCCGTGGAGGTGGACATAGGCACGGTGGAGGAGGCGGTGGAGGAGGCGGCGGAGGAGGTCCGACGTCAGGTGTCGAGCATCGGAGGTCTGGCGTCAGGCGTCGGGCGTCGGGCATCGGGCATCGAGCGTCGGAGGTCGGAGGTCGGGCGTCGGAGGTCAGAGGTCGGGCATCGAATGAAGAAAGTAAAATAGTAAAAGTGAAAATGAAGAAGAGGGGTTAGGGATTTAAGTAAATTTTTTAGCGTCTCCAAAGAACGCGACTCTATGTAGACGCAATGTAGGCGGCGTTTCTATCAAAATTCGGGTAGTGCGGCGCTATGGAGAAGCTAATGTGTCGCTAAGCTAACGTAGCGACACTATAGCGTCGTAAGGGCGTCTCCATAGTGGTAGCGTCCCAAGGATGCGATGCGAGACGCTCATTAAAAATCTTTTTCAATTTTTTTTAGTATGTATGATATTTTATTCATCAATATAGCGTCTCATCGCATTGTGCCCCATTCAAATTATTTTATTTCTTTCCGATAATCTATCATGTATGTATATAAAATTATAAATCTAAATGTATATGTGTCTATAACAAAATTGTGCGTATATATATATACCTATAATATATGCGTATGTATATGTCTACATGTGGGAGATTAAGTATTATAAATCTATCATGTATGTATGTCTATATGTTTTATAAATATATATATATGTATGTATACGTCTATACATGTGCGAGTCATATAACGTGTATATGTATACGTATTCGAAGTGAATATATATGTGTATATGTTTATATGTGTGAGATTAAGTGATAATAATATGTATATATATACTTATTATATATAAGTATAAGTATATACGTGTATTTATATGTCTATATGTGTCCGATTAAGCGAGGGGGATAAAAAGTCGGCTAAGGAGGCGCAATACAGACGCTATTGAATCGCTAGGGACATTTAGTGACCATGTAGCGCCGAACTAGCGTCTAAAATTTTGTGGCATCTCAATTTGGCGACACTACATAGATGCCAATAGTGCCACCATGGCGTCGATATCACCTGCGGCTCTAGTTAAACACAAAGGTGACACTATTGAGTCTCAACGGTGACGCTAAAATGGGATAATTTGTAGAAAATCACTCTCTTAATTCAACCACCATAATTTCATGATTAAGTATATATATTTAGTATGTATAAATAATGTAGGTAACAAATTATATATTTAGGAACACTCCTATCATGTAAAAATACATACATAATATATATATATATATACGTGTAATACATATATATAATATGGGTAATCATGTACGAATACATATATATGTTGATAATACTAATATAATATTAATACTAATATAATATTTGATTAATTTATTGATTAACATATAGTATATATAATATATAGGGTTTAGGGTTTAAATATAAAACAAATAGCGATATAAATATAGATAACCTAAGAATAGTTGTGAAGTAATGACATTCGCGTCTACATAGCGTCGCGTAAGCGTGTGATGCCAGATAGCGTCTTTTTAGAGCCGCAAATGGTGAGACGCGAGCATAGCATCGCTTTGTTAGGTTCTCCCGTGTTTTTTCGCTTCGTGGGGCGCAATAGTAGCGTCTACGTAGCATCTTCATTGCACCATTTATAGCATCTATTTCTTGAATAGCTAAGAACACGCTAATGAGACGCTATCGAGAGGCAAATAACGTCTCGTTATTGAGACGCAAGGTAGACGCCATAAAGGCGCTAGTGACGTCTCTATAGCGTCACCATATATGAGACGCTACTTTGCATCGCTAATAGCCTATTTTTTTGTAGTGGAAGTAGAAGTAGTCCAGAATGACAATGATGTCATTAGAGGTACTCTCCCTATCGCCAATTTATCTGCTACTATTTTATTTGACGCTTGGTCTACACACTCATTTATTTCGGAGTCGTGTGCCCAAATCATTAGTTTGCCTTTAAAGCAGATGCCCATGCCATGCATGCGAGTACGCCTATGGGGACTCTCCATGCTGTTAGGTACATTCCGAATGTACTTGTCAATGTAGAAAAAAAAATTTCTGTAGACCTCATAGTCATCCCCATGGTGGATTACGACGTTATTCTGGGGATGGACTGGCTTGCATATCACGACGTAGCCTTGCACCGTAAATAGAAGAATATCATTATAGGAACGCAAGACAAGCCCAAGGCGGTAATCAGGGGCACTCCATCAATAAGAAACAAGGTCATTGTCTCAACTATCAAGTCACAGAAGTTAATGGAGAAAGGATGTTATAGGTACTTAGCAAGTGTGGTCAAGACAGATGCACCTGTCACTAAGCTCCAACAGATAGATATGGTGTGAGAATTTTCAAACGTGTTTCTTGAGGACACGTCCGGACTACCACCGAAATGGGAAATCGATTTTAAGATAGAGCTCCTACCAGGGACGACACCCATCTTTAAAGCACCCTATCGCATGGCACCTGTTGAAATGCAAGAACTGAAGAAGCAGATACATGAGCTACTAGACAAAGGATTCATCAGACCGAGCGTTTCACCCTAGAGCGCACCGGTCTTATTTGTCAAGAAGAAGGATGACTCCATGCGGCTTTGCATCGACTATAGGATGCTCAATAAAGTGACAGTGAAGAATAAGTACCCCCTGCCTCGTATAGATGATCTTTTCGATTAGTTGTCAAAAGCATCGGTGTTCTCTAAGATAGACCTGCGTAGTGGCTACCACCAGTTGAGAGTGGCCGAAGAAGATATACCAAAAACTGCCTTTCGGTCAAGATATGGCCACTACGAGTTCTTGGTCATGCCAGACTGACGAACGCTCTTGTCCTGTTCATGCACTTAATGAACATGGTCTTTCGACCATATCTAGATCAATTTGTCATCGTGTTTGTGGATGACATTCTGATCTATTCTTTTAGTCCAGAGCAATACCGAGAGCACCTCAGGATAGTATTGGAGACCCTGAGGCAACACAAGCTTTATGACAAATTTTCAAAGTTTGAATTCTAACTGAAAGAGATAATGTTCTTGGAATATATAGTCTCCAAGAAGGACATTGCAGTAGATCCCGCAAAAGTGGATGCGGTGTCGAATAGGGTAAGACCGAAGAATGCATCTAAGATTCGCAGCTTTCTTGGTTTGACAGGTTATTATAGAAGGTTTATCAGGGACTTCTTCAAGATTGCTGCACCCCTCATGAATCTCACAAAGAAGGCGAAAAAGTTTATCTGGACAGATAAGTGTGAGCAGAGTTTCCAAATTCTGAAGGACCGTCTGACTTTGGCACCAATTCTCACATACCGATAGGCAGTGGTGGTTTCATGGTCTACAGTGATGCATGTGGGACATGATTGGATTGTGTACTAATGCAACACGGCAAGGTGGTGGCCTATGCTTCTCGGCAGCTGAAGAAGTATGAGGTTAACTATCCCACACATGACTTGAAATTGGTGACTGTGGTATTTGCTTTGAAGATCTAGATGCATTATTTGTATGGAGAGACATTCGAGATCTTCACTGATCACAAGAGCCTCAAGTACGTCTTCGATCATAGGGATCTGAATATGAGACAACGCCGATGGCTTGAGCTCCTCAAGGATTATGAATTTGCTATCAATTACCACCCTAGTAAAATAAATTTAGTCGTCGATGCATTAAGCAGGAAATGGGAAGGCTCGCTAGCCTATTTGAGGCTACGCTAGCACGAGATGTTGGATGAGATTGAGCAATGGTGTCCCAAGCTGGACACTAATGGCGCTCTATGGATGATGCATCAGATGAAGCCAACATAATTGACATAATCATAGCAACTTAGAAAATGGATCTTGAATATCAGAAGGTTCTGAAAAGATGCTAGAGTGAACTAGCAGATTTCCAGATCTCTACAGTTGAAGCTTTTGGAAATCCCACAATGAAAGTAGGATAAGATCACTATGGACTTTGTGTCCAACTTGCCTAGGACTAAGAAGAGTCATGATGCCATATGGGTAGTCGTGAATTGTTTCACGAAGGCGGCACACTTTATTCTCATCCGATGAAAATAATCAGTGAAGAGTCTGCTAGACTTGTATATGAGAGAAGTAGTCAAACTCCATGATATCCCAGAGTCCATAATATATGATCAAGGCCTCAGATTTGGGAAGAGCATGCAACAAGCCTTTGGTATAAGGCTTAATTTTAGTATCGCATTTCACCCTCAGATGGATGGGCAGTCTGAGAGGACCATACAAACACTAGAGGACATGTTACGAGCTTGTGCACTAGATTGACAGGGTAGTTGGGATGAGCATGTTCATCTGATTGAATTTGCTTATAATAACAACTATCATTCTAGTATTGGTTTAGCACCTTTTGAGGTAATGTATGGACGACCTTGCCGTTCACCTGCCCACTAGAGCGAAGTAGGCGAGAAGAAGATTATGAGTAAGGAAGAAGTAAAGGAAATAGTGCAGTATGCTGAAAAGATAGAATTGATTAAACAAAAGATGAAGACCGCTCAAGGAAGGCAAACGAGTTATGCTGATAAAGACAGACGAGAGCAGATCTTTCAAACTGGTGATCAAGTTCTTCTGAAAGTATCCCTATGAAAGGGGTCATGAGATTCAGCAAGCGAGGAAAGCTCAGTCCTCTCTATGTAAGCCCCTTCGAGATACTTGAGTTGGTAGGCGAGGCAGTCTCTACTCCTATCTTATGGAAGAATGCATAACGTGTTTCATGTATCCATATTCAAGAAGTACAAGCACGACGCTGCAAATGTTCTAAGGATAGAGGAGGCAGTTCTAGCTGCAGACTTGACCTTCGCGGAGTATCCAACACATATAGTGGAGCGCAAAGCGCAACGTCAGAAGAACAAGAATGTACCCATGGTCAGAGTAGCTTGGAGTTTCCATCAGGGTGATGATGCAACATGGGAACTCGAGTCGGAAATGCGGCAGGAATTTCCTTATTTTTTCGATAAGCCCTCTACATAGTACCAAATTCGAGCACAAATTTTTTTTAAGAGGGTAAGAATATAATAACCGACTAAAAGGAAAGATAAAAAAAGAGAGAAAAGGAAAACGTGAAACAGCTAGAATAAGTAAAACCATATCCAACTCAAAGTTAGGGAATTAGGGGATTAGATGACTTCCACAAAATTAGGAAAAAATAATTTGATCACTTTTAATCAGATTTGATTTAAAAGGAGAGGAGTCCTATAAGATAGAAATAAAACATGTCCTAAACCCTTTTTCTCCTAAAACCTCACGAGACCTCCCCTCGGCTGGATTTTCTAGAGCAGCTGGTGATCATCTAAGGAGGCGACAAGTTGTTGGGCATCAACCAATGATTCCTTTCTCCTCTCGTTAAGGTCCTCCTTTGTATCACCATCTGTGCAGCGGTGCTACATCTTCCTGGCCGAATTTCAGGTGAAGGCCGAGAGGAAGAATAGGGAGGAAACAGGGGGCGCTGTTGATTGATTTTTCGAGAACCGAGGAACGGATTAATCGCGAACAGAGGTGGGTGAATCGAAATCACCTTGCATGACCTCTGAAATTGTTTTAATCCATGCCCTAATCGATTTTCGAACAAGAAGAAATTAAGAAGAAAGTTATATGTCTTGTTTGGATTGTTTGATTCTTGTTTTCCTTTGATTGTGTTGTTAATTGTCTGCATGTTTGATCCCTGTTGATAAGTTGTTGTTTGATTGAGTTATAGGTAGTAGAAATTAGATTAGGTCATGATTATGCCTTCTGATTTTCAGAAAAATCGAATTCTGGAAGTCATCAGAGCGCCTACCTGTCGACCGGCCCGCATGTAATGCGGCAACCGGTCGACTGATATAATGAGTCGCGGCCGCATCCTGATGTATCGACCGGTCGATGGATCTTCTGATATTGTGATCTGACCGATCGACCGATCCCTGCCACCGATTGACCATTCAACTGAATAGACCGATCGATCTGAATTATCCACCGGTTGACCGATCTGAATAGATCGATTGACCGACCTAAAGTCAATCGGTCAACCGTTCTCCAAAATCGGTCGACCGATTTCTAGGAACTTTTTTATTGGATTTATTAATTATTTCCCTTTTTAATCTGAATATTGCCTATGTACAATTGATCATATTTTTTTGACCCCACAGAGATTCATCCCTGATTCTCAAGGTCTATTCTCTTATTGATTTATTTCTTATTGATCTTATCTTATACATTAAACAAAAAACAAAGAGTCACAAGTTATTAAAAGTGATTAATAAGTTCAGATGAAAGATTAACAATGGGTTGTCGGTCCAAGTCAAGTGCAGCAGGATAAGAATAGCTTCCTTGGTCATGGTTTGATCACTCACCGCACAAGGCCGTATCATTTGCTCGGCATACCCCAAGAACTAAAGACACCTAAAATCACCCTGATTTCTATTAATAAACCAAGATCAAGAAGCATGATTAAGTCAAGTCAAGTTATCGTCATGATTCCCAAGTATGCCATGATTTCAAGATTACTATGCATCATCTCATTCTCATGATATTCTGTGATTCTTATTCTTATATTAATTTATGATGTTGTCATGTTATTCTTTTCACATTCAAGTTAAGTATGATTATTTACCACTGATTATCTTATTCATGTCATGCATTGTATATCATGTGGTTCTCCACTAGGTTGTAAAGCTTACGGGAGGACCTCCTCCTCTGTGTCTCATTTTCACATGATCAGGTCAGTGATGAGGTGGAGTAGGTGTGTGGTGATGAAGTTCTAATGGTAAAACAACACATGAACCACAAGGCTTTTTAGATGATCTATTAATTTTCTTTACCTTCCACATTATAGATTCATGATGTAAAACCTTCATTTTATATTTTAGAAATGATATAGCCACTTTTAGACTTCCGCAATTAAAATTATCATTTTTCTTTGTTTCTTTATTTTTTTTCTTTCTTCCGTTGACGTGTTTCGATTCTTGACTGAGATATGATCAACATTATGGTCAAAGTCATAACATGTCGTAGCGTCTTTATATTGGTCTTCGTCACGTGGCGGGAGTCGATTTGAGACGTTACATCAAGAGTAATGTACTCTTAGTACTCATTAACCTCATAAAGATTATCTGTTTAATTAATTACTTTTTGGCGGAAGTACAGGAATGATAACCTTTTGTTCAATGTTGTAAAATCCGGACCGGACGTCGACCCGAAAAATCAGGTTGAATCGGTTGAACTGGTTAACCCGGAAGGTCGGACATGAAATAGTAAAATAATTTAAAGATATATTCAATTAAAGTTTATGAAGATGTATTTATTAATAATTAATATAAATAAACACATCAAAGTATAATAATATTATCAACATATTTTAATAAATAGAAGAACAAAAGAATAGTTCAGACATATTTTTATTTTGATATTGAATATATATAAATTAATATATAATCTCATAACTTATGGATGTAACTATTAATATTAGTTAAGACAAAGTGCTAACATCTAAATAAAATAAATAAATTTGATATTATTATTTTTATAGTGGATAAATTTCTTTTATATATTTTTTAAAATATGCCCTTGATGCCGAACAAATAAAGTTATTGTGCTTTTATATGGAAAACAAAAAGTTTATTTTTCCAAATTATTCTTCAGAAATATAGCAAATATAAAAAATTGTCAATACAAAATACTTTCGATTGACAAAAAAAAGTATATGTAATTTTATATTTTACCTTTATATGAAATTTTTTTCTAAATATCATATATATTAAGATAATAATTCATATGAAATTTGATTCCTTCTCGTATTAGAACTATGTTTGCTACCAAAATTGCCCTCGTTTGTCTTCTTAACACGAGTCCCCTTCTTCCTCTTCGCCTCTCTCCTTCCCTCCCTCCCTCACGTTCTTCATCAACATCCAACCGCCGGAGAGCGCCGCCAAGTCGCCGGGGACGAAGAAACACCAATTCCGAGCCTCATCTTCGTTAACCAAAGTGCCCGCAGGTGCTTCCTCTAATGTTTTTTACTCTCCTCCTATTGGCAATCGACTTGATCTTCAAGTTCCAACTCGCGTTATGTATTAGGGCGAAACCGTCGACGGCATAATCTTGCTATTCTTCGTGAGGTTTCACTGTCATTTGTGTTGTAAATTAGGTGCGCTTCTGAAGTTGTCTCATCCGATTATTTCTTTGATTTCATGCTTTAGGGTTTAGCCATGTCTGGAGAGGAGGAGGAGAACGCCGCAGAGCTCAAGATCGGCGACGGTGTGCCAATCATTCTTTATCTGATTGTTTCCTTCGGTGAATGAATTGTAGCCTGAATTGCTTTAACATACCAAGAGATAAAATTAAAAATGAAAGCACAGCTCGTACCTTGTTGTGTGGGTGTGTAATCGCGGCGCTAAAGTTTTCGTTATCATATTTATACCAGTGAACAAGCACGTTTCTTAGCTTTGATGCAGCATCAAATTGCGTTGAAGTCATAGCTTTAGGTTATCATTTTGTAGGCTTTTGGTTCATTTAGTAATTGAATTTGCACTATTTACATAAAATATTCCCTGATTGGTACAGAATTTCTGAAGGCTAAATGCCTCATGAATTGTGAGGTTGCACGCATTCTTGACCACAAATATGACCAGATTCAACAAATGTCTGATGACCCCACAAACCATATCTCACAGTGAGTGTTGTTACCAGTACTGGAAATTATGCCTGTAGTTTCAAGGTTTTTACCATTGTTTTTTCCCTTTTCTTTTACCAGGGTGTTTGAGAAGTCAATGCAGTACGTCAAACGCTTTAGTCGCTACAAAAATCCCGATGCTGTGAGACAAGTTAGAGAGTATCCTTACTTTCTAGTGTCATTGGCAAAAAAAGAAAAAAGCAATGCTTTAGTAATTAAATATAGGAGATGTTCAGTTAAAGAAAACTAAGGTTATTATTTTCTTTGAGATCCTTAATTCATTTGCAGAGTTTTGAGCAGATACAAACTGGCTGAGTTTGAGGTATGGATCTTCTTAGGTTGACTTAAAGTAAAAATATTTGAACTCGTTTCAGAAAATGTTGCACTCCCTTTAATGCTTATGTCCTCTTTGCAGCTTTGTGTCCTCGGTAATCTTTGTCCTGAAACTGTTGAGGAAGCTATTGCGGTGGTCCCATCTATCAAGGTATAATTTTTTCAACTATGGAATTTTATTTTTCTATTATGGTTATTAAATTTGCCATTGTTCTATTGTGTGGCAACTTTCCTTCTGTTGATATGGTTATTAAATTTTCTACTATGATTATTAAATTTTTCATTGTACTATGATTATTAAATTTTTTAATGATATGTTGATAGTTTGTCATGTTGATGATGTTTTGGCATAACAGAGATCTTCAAAATTAATTCGTGAATAGTATAAAATTCAGGGGATGCATCTTTTCTTAATTAAAAAATGGAACCCATGAATCCAGTGTTTTGTCTAATTGTTATGTCATTTCCATCTTTTTTTTGAAGGTATGTCATTTCCATCTTTTGTTCTTATGATTCTTGTAAATGCTAGTATGTCTTCTTAAGTAATACTTACCCCTGGTAAAATTATGTGCTTTCATCTTTTTCTAAAAGCCTCCCTTGCATTAAGTTGGTCATTAGGACTCTCGATTGATCTGTGAGGTAAACCTCAAGAAACATGTACTTAGATTCAATGATAACCCCTCCAAGTATAACTAAGATTGCTAAGTCCACATTTTTTGTGGTTTTTTAGTTAATGTACGTTCATATATTTAGTTTCAAGGCTTTCTTGCTATTTTTCTTCTTTTTGGAAAGGGTTCCTGCCAATTGGATTGTGTGAGAGTGTTGTTAGTTATTAATTATTATATACTTGATAAAGAGTCTGTATTAAACTAATATTGGTGTGGGTAGATCTCCCTAAGTATATGTACAATCAGGTTGACCATGCTAAAGGTCTTTTGGTTTTCTTTGTATATGTTTATGAGATTCTTAAGCGAGCAGGGAATGTAACAAATAGTGTTCGTGTAAAATTACTTGGAAAAGACAAAACTATATAACAATTCATTTCAATACACACACACACATGTATATCAGGAGATACCATAACAACAACAACAAAGCCTTATCCCACTAGGTGGGGTCAGTTACATGGATCATACGACGCCATTCCGCTCTATTATCACTGTACCCGAGCTGTACAGCGCGTTACTTACGGGTAACGACCTAGCATTAACACAATATATTCGTTGATCCATGTTCATAAGATTCGACATGATTTTATGCTGGCTGTCGGGGCCTAACACAATCATCCTCCTTTATCCGGGCTTGGGACCGGCTATAAAATATAGACGGAGTTCCGGCTATAAAATATAGGCGGAGTTATCAGGAGATACCACAACATATGGTAAATTTCTTATCATAACTTGGTTCCTTATTAGTTTCTCTATGAATTGAGAGGTGAGGTTTTGAAGTTGTCATCGCCTAGGATGGAGTTGCATTGTGCACTTGATTTGAAAACTTGCTGGAAGGTAATTTTTTTTTGAGAGACTGAGAAAATGCTTCATTAAAAATGAATAATTGTATTAGTTAATCACGCAATGTACAAATATTGGTATGATTTGGCCTTTGCAGGTAGACCAAAACTAATAACTCATGTTCCCTTTGGTGGAGTTACATTCTGCATTCTATTTTGTTTGTGTTCTTTTTTAGTTCTAAAACTTGTCCAACAAAGCTCGAATACTCATCACGTCATGCACACTTTTGACTGAGGGGGATGACCAAACAAACTTTAAAGTTGAAAGTGGTATCATAAGTCTTGAATGAATTTTACTATCAGTATATGGGAAAAAGACTTTGACATGCCTTTGTTGGTATCCTGTTGATTTCCTTGCCTTTATGTTTATTTTTTATAGCATCTGCTATCTTTCATAGATTCCACGTTCTTTGTTATCACTCATTTATGCCTTCTTGGTTGGATGCATTACCACCTAGCATGGTGTTGTCATATGCTGTTTGTCAGTGCATATTTTTCAATATCGTTTTTTGATGGGTATGCCACCTGCCCTGCCCTGCCTATGCACATGCTTGCATTATATTCTTTGTGCTGCCATTACAAGATTCCAGGAGAGAGTTTTCACATTTTGCTTCTGTTACCTATGAAACTCATCTTATTTCTCTTTGTTTGACAGAGCAAAGGACGAATGCTCGAAGATGATGCAATTGAGAAAATGTTGCACGATCTCTCACTGATAAAGAAATTTGAGTAGCTCCGTTTTAGTGCATCAGAAAAGCTTATCTTAAGGAATTTGGGTTGTCATCAAGGATCTTTTATTTAGTGGACATGTATGGATCGAGGTCCCCTAGAAATGGCAAAGATGACCGCATTCGTGTTAGATATATCCTTCGTCTGTCTGGCTTATCTTGGGGATGTTTGTTAAATTGTAAGTTAGCATGCATAAAAAATAACTATCTTTTGTGTTTGGTTGACTTAATAATATAAGTTTAGCTTTCATATGTATTCTTATTTTTACCGCAAGATTTGGCCTCATAGTTATGAATTGCCTATGTTTTATAGCCGGTCCCAAGCCCGGATAAAGGAGGAGGGTTGTGTTAGGTTCCGACAGTCAGCGTAAAATCCTGTCGAATCTTATGTATATAGATCAACGAAGCGTCGTATGATCCATGTAGCCGATCCCATCTAATGGGATAAGGTTTTGTTGTTGTTGTTGTGTGTTTAATTTTTTTTTTGTGCTTCGAGAGATTGTGTAGTTGACTTGCGATAAAGATAAGATGAACTACATGTTTGTTGAAGTAAAAAAACTATTGTTGGACAAATTAAAAATATTGATATAATAATTTAAACAAACATAAAATTAGGAATCAAGAAGTGATGGGCAATCAAACTTGGAATCTCTGTTACTTGGTGCAACTTGAGAATTTGACACTATATATATTTCGTTGAAACACGTTGTAGCCGAAAGTATAAGAGAATGTGTGTGCATGGATATCTGCATTACTCAGTTCTTCCTCCTAATCTTGTGAAGCACCCACCAGCCATGCCAAAATATATCCAACCTTGAAACGACATCGTAGATTTCCCAATATATCTCCATTCCACAAGTAATCTCCTTAGGCTTCCAGTCAGTTATTTGGACTCATTCCCTCATGTTCTCCACTTGCTTATCTAGATTGTCCGACTAAGATAAACTTGTGAAATTTTCACTTGCACGAAATTTACTTCACACTTCAATGTGATCAATAAGAAACCAAAGACATATTCTCACCATTGTTGCATGTAAATCCTATTATTGTCACACGGGATGACAATTACTTCGTTTATACTTTTTAAATAAATTAAAATATAATTAAATTTTTTTTTAGGAGAGAAAAAATGATCACCAAGTCATCCATGCATATATATATAGTTGAGATATATATATATATATATATATATATATATATATATATATATATATATATATATCACTGTGGAATCAACGTTGTCAATATGCTCAACCAACCAAAAATATAACACTAGAGTACTCATGTATGCATTGTCCCAAGAGAGACATATTACCATGGAAATATAAGTTATGATTGTACCCAGCAAATATACATTCTAAAATTTTTTATCGGCACCATTTTGATTTAACCATGCAGCCATCAAAATCAAAATGGTGCCTATCTAAAGTTCCAGTTTGTGTGAATGTATGGTGCGATCATATTTATAAATATGAACAGTAATTTGATTAATATGAGACATCAATGTGCATTGCATTCTAGACGTTTTGATCAATATCATTTTGATCTAACTACTTATATATGTGTGTCTAACTTATGGATTACCAATAATATTTGGGGGCACAGAAGTGAACGTGCAGGTCATTATCAGATAAGAGATCAAAACATTATGTAGCCTTATGAGTTATGACATCAGAACTAGCTAACAGACCAAATCCCCCAAAAGGTATTGAATAGAACAAGAAACTTTAAAATGATGATTGTGTCATTAGAAAGAAGGGGATCCTTATGCCAACGTGGGTGATTCAGCACTTTACTTTGAAAGTGAGGAGTCAGCAAAAGCATTTGCTGAGAAGCATGGTTGGGACTATGTGGTATGTGCACCTCAATCTTGGTATTGTCATCTTCAAACTTGAAACCACAAGATCAACATTTGGTACGAACATGTCTGATCATTTCATCAAGATTAGTCAAATTGGAGTCTTTGCTCTCAACACTACAGTAGGACTCGGGTTTCCTTATTTTGCTAACAGAAATAACTCAATGATAGTCTTTTCTGATCCCGACACATAGGCGATAATTCATTTTCTTTTTGGTCATTGCCATGTTTCATGGTGGTGAAAGTTGTTCTCAATTGTTATCCTATTTAAATTTACATGTTTTGAAAGACGTGCAACTCCGCCTATATTTTATAGCCAGTCCCAAACTCGGATAAAGGATGAGGGTTGTGTTAGGCTTCAACAGCCAACATAAAATCCTGTCGAATCTTATGAACATGGATCAACGAATATATCGGAATGACGTCGTTGATCCATGTAGCCGACCCCACCTAGTGGGATAAGGCTTTGTTGTTGATGATTGTGTCATTAAGCTTCCTTAATCGTTGAGATTGATACACACATCAAGAAAGCAATCGATAAGTCCAAATGTAAAACAAAAGCTCATGACAAGGTCCATAATGCAAGATCATTTTTTTCGCAGATCGATTCCTGCCTTCTTAGCTACAGCATCCAGGCCATTCTTTTCAATCGTTTTAAGTGCCTTAGTAGACAAACGAAGCTTCAGGTAGCGCTTTCCTGCTTCCCACCAGACTCTCTTGTACTGCAAATTTACAAATTGCAACTTCTTCGTCTTGTGGTTTGAGAATGTGACCTTGTTAGCCTTGTTTGCCTTCTTTAAAGTGAAAGGGCAGATGCGACCTGAATACATAAGAAGTCTTAGGGAAAGCCCTGAAAAAGTAAATATCTTCCGAGGACACACTAGTTTTCCACTTCAAATAATAAGCTCATCTAAGACAGGATATAACCTAGAAAAGATAGATTAGAATTATACAGTGTCAAAAGTTTTGTTGAATGGGTCATTTGTTTGAGCCATGGAAGAACTTATATTATGCAAAGGATCTCAAATAAGATAATGAAGATAACAGCAGGAAGCTAACTTTTTCACCATGAAATGAATAAGGGGAATGAAAGTTCTGGTGCCAGGAAAGTGAAACATATGCTCTTGGAATATGACATAATAGAAAATTAAATTTAAGTAAGCTAAAGCTGCATTTCTGTTCTTCCATTTCACATTTCCAAGAGTTCTCAGAAGTATAGTGATCAGAATGTAACAATATTTCGTGCTTCAAAACAAAAAAAAAAAGAGAGAAGAGAATGCAATTATTTTCTAAATTAAAACTTTATTGTACAAGAGAAATACATGAGAATTGTTATTTAACATGTTTCTGAGCTACCCATGTTTGACCATTTCAATAAGGTCCTATGAGAAATATTTGGGTGACATCTTATGATTAATAAGAAAAGTGAAATATCGAGATGAAAGCAAGGCATTTTAAGTGGACTTCGAGCAGAGAGACTTGATTACGTAAACCTTTGGCAATTCAAACAATTAGTCAGAACAAGGAAAAGATTCCAATTTTCGAATAAAACAGTTAAACAAGTATTGAAACATGAGTTAGTAGTTTACTGTCTCATTGCTCACCATTCCACTTGTTCTACAGTACTTAAAACAAAGACTAATTTGTGTAAGAGAACATGTAATCATAAACTGAACAATGGGCCAACTGTGATAGATGATGATGATACATCAGTTTAGCATGTAGCTGATACTAATAAAAAAACAATTTCGAAGGTTGATATTTGATAATCCAAATAAGTAAAGAAAAAAACCTTGTCCTTCTCTTCCTAACCAGTTTCTTATTTGCACAAGATCAAACATCAGAAAACAGCAAGATTCACTGATTGTCCAAGATCAAGCAATAGAATTTTTTTTCTATTTTTAGTGAAGTTTTACATGCACGAAACAACTTAAAAAGAAACAGCAGTTTTCCCCGCCTTCTAACATCATATCATACTTTTACATGACAACATCTGTATACAATTAGAAAAATTCGTTGCATATAAATCCATTAAATCCAACATTACTTGCCAATAAGCTTCTGTACATATCATTATCATGGTTATTAGAAGAATAAATAATCCTTCTTGCATCAACAGTTTATATCTTACAAAGCTAAAAATTGCAAAATTTGCTCCCTTTTCAAGGGCTCATGTTGGGGTTTCCCAGTATAATTGAGAAAAACGGGAAAAACTTACGAGCGACGATGGGTTGGAAGGCTGGAAGGCGGAGAGGAGCCACCGGTGAAGAAACGGAGGAGATAGTGCTGCCGATGCGGAGCTGGAGACCGGCCACCTGGGACCTGGCGAACCCCATCGCCGACGGCGAGCTGCCGGCGCCCTTCTTCGGCAAGGAGACCGCAACGGCCCGCGGGGGAGTGGAGGACGAAGAAGGAGAGGAGTAGGAGGGGCGGAGGCACAACGTCGAGCGGGCAGCGAGAGCAGTTGCTGCCGCCATTTTTGCACTAATGCTACTTCTCTGTCGCTGGAAAAAGCCGAGGGGGGATAAGATAAGGAGAGGGCCGAGGGGAGGGACGTGGGTGTGAATAACAAGGGTGGTTATCGTAATTACCAAGAGGATTCGGAACCACATTAAAAATAAAGTGACGAAAAATAGATGGAAGGATCGATTTGTCAATTATGAATAAACTTAGGGGCCATATTTTATATGTAATTTATAAGGGTTATTTTCTTAATTATAATGATTTTTTGCGTTATGTGGATTCCTAAACTTATCGTGATTTTTACTTGAGTATTTTTTATTTTTAATTTATAAAAAAATTAAAATATCTTTTCACAAACTATTATCTATTTTAATATTTAAAATAAAATAATACAATAATAATAAATATAAAACTAAAATATTAAAGTAAAGAAAAAATATTGGTGCTGTCGGGGATAGCACCGTTATATGTCTGGTAATCACCATATGATTTATAATGAAAAATCGATTAAAAAATTGACTAATTGATGAATCTATCATCCATCATGAATTGAATAGTGAAGCACTAATATTAAAATCTTAAAAAATGAATCTCTAAGACTATACTTGTCTAAATATTTTATCTTTTACATATAAAAATATTATAGTTAACATTTTAGTCTTTTCATAACTAGAAAAAAAGAAAAAATATAGAATAAAACTTAAAATTTAGGGTCGTGATAAATAAGGTTGTCAAGATCGAGATCTTACATAAAATTAGAGAGAGATCATAAGATAAAAAATCGTAAGATTGGATCAAGAATCATAAGATCCTACTTATTAATAAAAAATATATTTTATAAATAATCAATATATTTTTTATAAATTTTCTACATTTAAATATTAAATTATAGCCCACTAAATAAATTTTCTCATCATTTTTTAAGTCGAATTATATCAAAATATATTAAAAACTAAGAAACTATATCAAAGTTTATCTAAATTAATTCCTAATATCTTAAACTAATATTTAAATAACTATATTAATCATATAAGATCTTATTAAGATCTTATACATGAAATTATTAAGATAAGGCATCGTAAAATTGTAAGATCTTAAAATCTAAATCTAAATTTTTACCGTGCCTAAGTCATATTAAAAAATTATTATACTTAAAAGGAGATTTAAGGAATAACTCAATTTTGTAAGTATATGCCAAAAGAAGTTACTTTTTAAATGATTTTTTACGTTCTTTAAACTGATCATCAGATGATTTTTTTAAAAAAAAAATCGAAGCAAATTATTTTCAGCACTAAAATTTTTCATATGTAAGAGTGAATTTCTTTTCTTAATTGACTAATAATTTGGATGATATCATATCTTCAACCTACATCATGTTCGACAAGTATTCTTACTAACAATAATAATTTAAGATCCTGAATACTATAAAAAAATCATAAAATATCTTAAATAAATATTTCTAATGATATTAGTAATCATGACCCCCGAAATGTCAACAAGCCCTCAGTAATGGTCCAATGAGGCCGCTTGTAAAATGTAATGCCCATATTTTTAAAAATAAAAAATATTTTACTATTAAAAATAAGGGATTAAAGTATATAATTAAAGATTGAAAAAAATACTTAGAAAAAGATAAATTAATTAGGATTAGGAATAGTGATTAAAGTTAAATTTAAATCAAGAATTTTAATTAGATTAGAATCTCAATCCTTATAATAGGTCTTCCAAGATTTCTCTTTCATCTCTCCCTTTCTGTTCTTATTCCCGCGACACTGAGACATGACCAAAGAAGTTAATAGGCATAGAGCAAGATATGAATTTCAACTGATACATTAATATGAAACTTTTAATAGAAACATGTTAAAGTTATTTAATGATCTAATCAGGTTTTTTTAATCTTTTTGTAGGAAATATTGTTTTGTCTTTTTTTTTCCAAATTTCATAATGATTATTCTAAAGAAATTTTGGATAGGATTTTATTATTCAAAAATTATGAAAGGTTCTAGGAAGATCACGCGTGAAGTCTAATTTTCGTAGAATCAAGAATTCTTTCAATATGTTGTAGTCAATATGAGAAGGTTATTTATCTTTTAATAGAAGCATGTAGGGGTGTGGACCCGACCCGTGAATAAATTCGACCCGATCAAATTTGGTCGGGTGGTCGGGTTACCCGACGACTCAATTTTCTTTTTTTTATTTTTTTCATATTTTTTTATATTCTATTAAATATAAAAATATTATTTTATATTATTTTAAAATCATAAAATAAGTTTTTAAATTGTTTAATATTATTTTTGCACTTAAAATATTTTATTTCAATTTTTTAAAATTTTTAAATCAAATATAAGCATAAATTTGAATTAAAAAAGAAAAAAATAAAAAAAATTCGGGTTGGTCGGGTCGGGTCGGGTCGACTTGGGTTGGATCGGGTCCAACCCGACCATCAACTCGACCCGATCCAAATCGGTTCGGATCGGGTCATCGGGTTCACGGGTCGACCTGACCCGGTGAACACTCCTAGAAGCATATATATAAGAAGTTATCGAAAAAATACCCAGAAGCTATCAAGATGTTGTGGTCAATATGAGACGGGTTTCTAAACTTTTTTAAAAAATAATATTGTTATGATAAAAAAATCAATATTTTATTATAGAAAAGGTTATTATATTTTTGACCTAATTAGATCTTCGAAAAATGACCTTTGCAGAAAAATTATGATTATGTTAATTCTCCTTTGTAAAGATACCGAACAATATAATATTGTAAAGGCTTCTTAGCTGAAACAGCATAGGATTAAGATATAAGAATTTCAGTAAGGCTCCTCAAACTTTCAAGAAAACTTGAAAGCAACATAATATGATGTTTGAAAATAAAATTATAATTTATCGACTGACTATAGCTCGAATTTGCCCGCACATATCTAATATTATCTTAATAATGATTATATCCCTCTTATTGATATTGTTCATATATGTTTTCATTGTTGATCAATAATCATAACGATGATGACCTATATTTTTATTTCTTATTCATGAATCGGCATTAATGATCATACTCATCTGATCATCTCGATTAATTTCTCTAAGATTTGATTTTTTCAAGATCAATTAATATTGTCTGATTGATGATTATTGAATCTTTTCCCTTCTTATTATTGATCATATCAAATAATAGTCCAATGATAGTTAAATAGTTTAATAAGAGTAAAAAAAACTAGGGATTGTTTAAGTGCAGTGATTGTCAAAAGGGGAAATCGAATTGGGATGCAAGTTCTAAAATGATAGGGTTAAGGGGGAAAGCGAGACCGTGCCCAATAATGAAAGGTTCCACCCATAAGGTATAATATTTCACTAAAAGAGAACACTTGTACTTGCCTAATCCACCATTATTAATGAATGAATATGAAAGTACACTGACATACCCTAATTAAAAAAATCGGTCTTAGAACAACAAACATTAACGATGGGCAGGGTTAAAAATTACTCCCAAATAAATATTATAGTTAAAATACATAATACAACACATTGAACCATAATGAAATGTTTGATTTATTGAACCATTGATACTACTTAATTGATCCTATTTGTATGGATCATTGTTCATTTCTTTATATGATTAATTCTATTACAAATTTCATGTTTATTATTGTTCTCTTCATTATTTCATTTTCTTGCATTTAGATCCTGCAAAATGAGTAATCGTGATAGGTAAGGATGGTGATAGTGTATAGTTGGTGTTCATGATGGTGTTGTGTAATATTTTTGCACTTGCGTAAGATATTATCTGTCTTGGTTATAGTTTTTCAAAATACGTCCTACCAGATCATGTTCCCATATATATTCAACATCTCTACGATAACTTATGCATGTGAGACTAATTAAAGGTATGTCTCATGCATCCTTCCCCTCTTATAGGACTTAAGATTAGAGGTGTTCGCCGGGTCGGATCGACCCGTGAACCTGATGACCCGACCCAATTTGAACCGGTTCGAATCGGGTCGGATCGGTAGCCGACCCGACCATTGGTCGGATTAGGTACGGGTTGGATTTTTCCAACCCGACCCGACCCGATTTTTTATTATTTTATTTAAACTTAAGGCTTATATTTGATTTAAAAAATTTAAAAAATTGAAATAAAATACTTTAAATGCATAAATAATATTAAATAATTAGAAAACATATTTTATGCCTTTAAAATAATATTTTTATATTAAATAAAATATAAATCAGTAAAAAAATTAAAAAAATGAAAATTGGGTGGTTGAGTAACCCGACCATCCGACCCGACCCGATCCAATCCGAACTGGATCGGGTTGGATTGGGGTCGGGTTGGACCCCACCATACATGTAGGCTTACGCGAAGTGATTTTGATACCATATGTAATAGTCTTGCATTTGCGTAGGATATTATCCACTTTAAATATCGCTCCGCACGATTTTGTCAAAATGCATCCTACCAAGACAATGTTATGTTCCCATATATACTCATCATCTTCGTGATTTGTACATATGGGACTAATCCAAAGCATGCCTAAGGGGAAAAGAATGCATGAGGTATGTCTTGAATTATTCTCAAATACATAAGTCATGGGAGAGATATTCGGTATATATGATAGCATGATCTTCGTTTGCTAAGACGTATTTTGATAAAATCATGTTAGTCAAGGTCTAAAGCGAACAATATCATATGCAAATGCAAGGATGTTACACATGAGTGGAAGGTTAGATATTTCTTTTATTTTATTGCCAATTTGTAATAGATACCATATTAATTATGCTTCAGCAACTTTGAGATTTAATAATCAAAGTAGATAGGGCCTCTTCGAAAGTATAATTATTTTAGGTCGTGTTATTAATCATCTGAAAGAAATGTCTACATATTAAACTCATACCTTTCTTGAATTCAAATAGGGCCTTTCCAGAAGACTCATACTACTAAAAACATGAAATTAACAAAATGCTGAAACTTATGTTGGTTATTTTATGAAATTGTATTTGATTTAAGTCATTGGCCAAAGCAAGTCTATGACTTGTCACTAAAACAATTGTTATGTTAATGACTTGTGCTATTATGAATATTAATTTTATTATTTTATTTAATAATCTAATTTAACCATTTAGATTGATCTGACTTGACCCATTAGTCAATATAGATCAATGGTGGGGTTGAACCTTTTCAACATTGGTGTGAAAAAGGGATGATAATTAATGATCTAATAATTAAATGATACATGTTTATCAGTTCATTTTGATGTACACTTAAGAGAGCAGAAAAATTTCAGAATAAGAATACTTAGGAGTTTATGACATTTAATAATTTAAGATATTAGATAATATTTTTATTAATGAATGTAATATATTAGAAAATTCAGAAAGGGAAAAATTTTGATTGAGGTGATTCAAATGCACCAACTATATACACACACATATATATATATATATATTACAAAGAAGGAAAAAAAGAAGAAATTACATGATATTAGAAAAATGGAAATAAACGGGGAATGTTGGATTGTTATTTTCTTAGTGACACCATAAATATTCTTTTCCAGTGAAAAAAAAAAGAGTGGAAAGCTTATGATTATGGATATACAAGGGCATTTTGAGACTACATATTATTGTTATTCTTTTCAATTTTTTTATTTCAAATAGGTATAATATATAAAATGTTAAATGACACCATATGGAGAAACATATATTTTAATTATTTGGAAGATTATTGTGTTTTAATCACAATATATTTTTTCTTTCTGAATTTTTATGTTCTACGCCTTAAGGGTCGTTTGGTATGAGTAAATCTAAATAGATCGTCATTATTTTGTTTAAAATTTTCAGTGTCCATCACATTACTTCGTTTAGTTACGATCGATTATCGATAATTTTAATTACTTTGATAATTTTGATTATCTAGATAGCAGACGACTTTCTAGATTACCAGTTGATGATAATACATTTTAACGAAAATATCCATTCAATTAAATTTTTTATTAATAAATAAATATCATTTAACTTCATCTTCTTTATTATTTGAAATCTTTTACAAATAACTCTGAATTTTGTCTCATTTTTTTATATATTCACTTTTTAATTTTTTTCTTTGTTTATTTATAATAATATGTTATTAAAGTTTGAATAGTTTTTAGGAGTATTTTGATAATTTTTTCACTATTCATTTTGATTATTATTTATGTTATAATTACTTACTAAATATTATAATGTGATATTACTGATAATTTAAATAGTGATAATTTATTTAAATGATAATTTAAATTATCGATTAATTAAATCGGTAATGCACCGATCCCATATTAACCATGTTTCCATTTTAACCATCACCTATGTCCCCTCAACTTTGGGAACACTTCTACTTAATTCCAGTTATTAAACTTTATATTTTTAATTACATACATTTATCTTTATCGAACTTTCATCTGAACACTTTTTAAAACTTAGGAAAAATCGAATAAGACCGTGAAGAAGTGAGAGATTGTCTAATTTAAGGTTTTTTTCAAATTAAACATATACATATTATAGAGGGTAAATGTATAATTAACAAGAAATAAATTTCATATATTTGAGATTAAGTAGAAGTATTATGAAAACTAAGGACATATAAGTGGATAATTTTAAAGCTTAGGCGATGAAAACAAATTAGATCTAATTTTGATATTAAAGAATATATCAATTAACAAAAAATATAAAAGATATTTTTATTTAAAAGGGCAATATTGCTATTGCTATAATATAAGCTTATGCTAGTAACATCATTTATAAATTAGATAGAAACTAATTAATTTAATAATAATAATTATTATTATTATATTATTATTCATATATGTATAGGGGACTCAAACTTTTAAAAGTAGAACTGAAAAATAAATCGACTTTTAATCCAAAATTTTAGATTTGATTCCAGTGGCAACAGAAGACAAAATACTCGGATTCGGTGCCCCACGAGCAAAACTCTTGTCCGTGGTTGGTGGATTTGGCGATTTGCTTCGCCAAAATCTACGCGTGCTTCCTTCCTCTCCTCGTCTCGCCTCGCTTTTGCTGCTCCCTTTTTTTGTTTTCTCCAGCCGATATGAACAACAAATTCGACTCCTTTATTTACGTTCTTTCCAATCTTATATTTTATGCCATTCCGAACGATTTATCATCTATTTTCTTTTTTTTCTTCTTTCTTTTCTGTTTTTTTTTTTTGGTTGGCAAAGTCATCTGCTTTTACGCACAATATTTCATTTTTTTGACCTTGTAGCCCCCTTTTTTTAATGTTTGACTGCCATCCAATTCGCTTTTGCTCAGTAATCTGTTCATGGACTTTTAAGTTATTATCAGTAAAGGAGGAACAGAAGGCGAAGAGCTCTGATGCCACATCTTTTAGGTATATGTTTCCTGTATTTTTACCCTTTTTTTTTTGGTGATCTTGGGGTTTTGTTCGTGAGAATTCTGATGAAACATTGCATCTTTTTTCCTCTTTCCTGGCTTTCTGCATTGGCTTTAGAATCTCTTAAACATCGGAATTGAAGATTTCAGGGTCTAGGCCCTAAAGATTCTCGGTCTGGATGTAGGTTCTTAGATGGATCCGGAAGAAGAAGAAGAAGTGGAACCAAGCGCTTGCAATGGAGAGAAGCATTCAGCTTTCTTGGGTTTAAAGATCGTCGGATTGGGTAAAGAAGAAGAGGAGGAAGAGGAGGAGGAGGAGGACGGGGAGACAAATGCTCTTCTGACCACAAAGGTCGTCAAGGGATGCCTGAAAGGGAAGAAGAGGCCGAAGAATGCGAAAAGGAAAGTTCAGTGGAATGACTACAACGGAGACAAACTTGCTGAAGTGATGGAGTTCGATCCGAGGTTAATTTTTTCATGCACTAGTAGATATGTGACCATTTCTAATGTCCCCTTTAAACCTTCATGCTAGTAATTTTCCGTGATATGCTTGATTATCTGTATAAGAATGATAGGATGCAGTATGCAGTTTGCGTTTCACTGGCCCCAGTGCTCACATATTAGTTGCATTCGAACTAAAATTGATCTTTGACTAATTTTCAAATTAGTGGCTTAAATGCCACACCATCAATATATAATACTTTGGATTCTAGAAGTCAGCCTGGATAGTCCATGGAGCTTCTTGTGATAGTTTTATTTCAATTTTAATTGGTTTGGATGCATTTCGATTGAGTTCATCCTGAGTATACTAGTGTCATCTTTAGCAGTAGTTAGCTATGATGACTGTGGTTTCAATAGGTTGTCTGATTGAGTTGTCTTAAGGATTTCAATATAAACTAGAAGTCCTGAAGGGTGTATGAAGCAAGTCAAAAGTCCCGAATGCACTAAATTCTTTGTATTGGATCAACTTATGTGGACTAATAGGTTATAGA
The DNA here is from genome assembly GCA_030549335.1 of Pontederia crassipes. Lineage (NCBI taxonomy): Eukaryota > Viridiplantae > Streptophyta > Magnoliopsida > Commelinales > Pontederiaceae > Pontederia > Pontederia crassipes. The sequence goes on from JAUKPH010000017.1 coordinate 12,910,742, forward strand.
ACTATCACTTCTGTTCATCCAAGCTTAAGGATGGCTTTAAAGAAGGTTGCTTCACTTTGGAAAAGTTGGATGAGCCTATAAATTCCCCTTCATGTTGACAAATTGAGCAAACTTGTCATGTGGTTTGAATAAACCAAATGATGAAATTTGATCTAGAAAAGGTTTTCTCTTAATTGCCAATATGCTGAATGGAATTATTCAGGCTTTCTGCATTGATTGGTACCACTGCAAGAAACATAAGTGATGCACAAGCTGACAAATGCATCATGATTTGATATTTGTTCTCATATATCAAATTCATAAATCATGCATGAAAGATTGCAGATCTCGTACTTTTCCATGAGTTTCTGTAAAAGGAGTTTATTTTTTCTTGTATGAAGAAATGCAGGATTCAGAAACTGACTGGCATTCTAAAATGTGAATGCAACATACAAATGGATGTGCCTTTAGAATGTGTTTTCTAGTCCCATTAGGTTAGTAGTTATCATCATTATTGCAAAAATTAGAGATCTATGATTTGGTTTGACAATTGAAAAGGTTTCTTTCCTTCATTTGGGAGGATGTCTTATGATGCAAACTCCGAGTTCAAGTAGGTCACATCTACTAGATTTACAATATGTTGTTAATTTGAAGGCAATACCTTGTTTCTTATTAATATTAATTAAGTTCGTTAATTAAGATCTTAGTCTATTAATTATTACCTTAGGTTGCATGGTACAGGTGTATCCATCTTGGAATTATATTTCCTTCAATGATTAACTTGTTTGTTTTATTTTTTAGTTACTCTCTTGCGATTTCACTCTCTTGATGGTAAGAAACTCTAGATGAGAGGGCTTTATCCCATGAGCTAACTTCCAATTTTGAGATTTAATTTTGAGTTGTCTGGAGCAATATTTGAATTCTCAAATCATGAAATCATGGAATTAAAGTTGCTTTTAGCCGGCTTATGCTTGAGGTATTGTTTAATTTTCTGTGGCACATGACTATAAAGGTTCATCTTGAATTCTTTAGTTGGGGGAATTTGTTCAATGATTTTGATGCTTATAAAATGTCGTTGTTGATATTCTTCATATGTATGCAAGTTCATGCAAGAAAATAGCCACTATTCCGGGGGTCTTCTTCTCTTTCAAGAGAGAGAACACGTACATGAAAACAAGATCTTTCAAGGATAATCTAGGTTAGGTTGCATTGACATGTGGTTGATCATAGATAGAATTAAAATTTGTACCTTGGGAGCTTGAATGTTGTATCCTTCTAGAGAAATCCTTCATCTGATTATAAATATATGTGATCACTGGCAAAAAAAAAAAAAAATATGAAATGAGGATATATATTTATGCATGAGGCGGATGGTAACTAATGGGATTAATATTTATTCCTTTAGAGGTTTCCTGTTGGTTCTTTTTAACGAAATCATTGATTTGATTATGATGTTCTTAGATGGAATTGTGTTGTTTAAGATGCTAGTCAGATTCACAGATTGTTAGTTGTTACCAAATTCAAATTAAGAATTTTCATTTGGAAATAGGCAGAATAAAAGTTTACTTCTATTGAGGACGATTATTTAAATGTCCTAAAGGATAGTGGATTGGGTTACTGTTCTAAGAACAAGATATGATATCTTTTTCTTCTATCAAATAACTTGCTGGACAAGTATGCATCTAGGAGGTTGCTCTAATAAAAGATTTAAGCAAGTCATTTTTAAGTGTTGATATCGCATGTGATCAAATCTATGTTTACATAGCGAAAAACAGTTTTCTTAGTGCAATTTGATGCATGCTATATGGACTAGGATAATGCTGCATATGATGATGAAAATTGCATTGCTCTAACATGTACAGCTGTTGTGCATTTGTTGAAGCATTGGTTCCTTTCTAAGCTCATCAAATTTTGTCTAACAGATACAATACTTGTAGCTATTGGAATGAGTATTTGTCCTAGCAGGCACATTGCTTGTATTATCTTGGATGGACCAATATAGAGGGTTATCATATTGAATTTGTGAAATCTCCTTTCATGTACTGACGCAATGTGGTCTATTAGATTTTTTTTGAGGAGATAGTCCATTACAATAAGGCTTAACTTGTATCGCTAATCTCAAATAACTTCTGGATCTTGTTTGTCAATATGTCATGCTTTAAATTTACTTTTCCTCTTGAACAGAAAAGCAATTTTCATCATACAAGTTCCTCTCTGCTTTTCTTTGCTTTAATATTAGTTTTGGAAAGAAATATACCACGGATAAACCCCATCTCCAGCAATCCCTGCTGGAGGTGCCACCCCCGTCCCCGGCAAACCCTGTTGGTGGCGCCTTCGCCTACGGTAACCTCCCCCTTCTCCTGGGTCGCCACTCCTCCCCGACGTGTTTGGGTATGGCATGCCTCGCGTTCGAAGTTTGGTTGACCGCGACGGATGGTCCAGGCAGTATGCAGTGAGGGCTGCCCCTTCACCAAGCTTGTAGGATGCGATCTGCTATCGGTGTTGTGGCCGTGGGCATCTTCAGCGTACCTGCTGGGAACCGCTGCGTTGCCTCCGATGTTGCGGGCTGTGCCACCCGTGTGCCGCTTGTCCTTCCCGTCCACGCCATCTGCAGGCACAGGCGATTTCTGTGGAGCATCCTTCCACCTGTTCGGTTGGCCACATGTCTGCGCCGGTGATCTCTGCTGTCGACGCACCTTGGGGGCCGGATGCTTCTGCCACACGTGATTTCTTGTTTCAGTGCCTCATTGGGAGGCTGTCTTTCCCCGAGCGCGGCCTTGGAAATGATCCAGGAGGCAGTCGAACATCAGTTGGGAGCCCCGCTCCGTCTTTCCCCATCTCTGCTCTCTAGCCAGTGCGTCCTCCTCTGGCTGGGTATGCAGGAGCAGCGCAACCAGTTGATCACTGAATTGACAACGGTCGGAGAGTCACAGGTGCATTGGTTGGCGTGGTCGCCTGCGCTTGGGGCTCCAAATCTGGTGAGCCGACCAGAGTATTCATCACTCTTTCCAGAGTTCCTCTGCATCTGCGTTATGCTGAGGTTTTCCATCATCCGGCCTTTTGCAACCCTCTGCGATGTCGCTGTGCTGGCCATTGGAAGTGTTGATATCACCAGTATTCGCGCTTCGATTTCTGTTCTGCCCATTGGTGCTCAAGGCTCCCTTAATAATGCAAAAACCTATATTGCTGAGACAGCCCTCTCTGAGGCCCACGGCGCCACCTTCGAAATTTACCCCTGCTGAGCCTATGTGCACACAACAGGATATACAACAGAAGTCTACTAATAACCTGATAACCTGGGGGGACCTGTGCGGGGCCCGTGTGATGTGGAGATTGATTGCAGTGGAGGCAGGCACACAAACTGGGAATGGCCCACTTCCCCAGCAAGATTACGATCTCTTCGCCCTAGTGGCCCAGGCCTGCGGAATAAAAAAAAAAAGATAGCAGAACTCCAGGTCAGTTTCGGTGCGCGCCTGGTGTGTCGCCAGGTGTCCAACTAGATACTCAATGAACGTCCTTTCCTGGAATGTCTGTGGTCTGGGGGATCCTGAACGCCACCGGTCCCTTGGAAGATACTTTCTTCGCTGGAGTGAGTGTTGACTTGGCCCTTATTCAAGAAACTAAGCTCACGGTGTGCGACTCTTCCATTTGGATGCAGATTGGTGGTCAGTGTATGTCCAGTCATCTGTTTTTGGACTCTACTGGTCGATCGGGGACTGTTTGCTTGGCTGGAAGGACTATTTTTTCGAGCTGTTGGACCACCGTCTGGGGCAACATTCCATTTCTTCGCTGCTTCGGCGGAAATGTGACAATGTTGCGTTCCTGATTTCCTGTATTTATGGCCCACAATCTGTGGAGGGTCAGCTGCGGCTTTGGGATGAACTGAATGAGGCACTTTCTGCTCTCACCGCGGACTCCTGGCTGCTGGTAGGTGATTTCAATGCAACAATTAGTAGTGATGAATGGGCCGGGGATGGCCCCAGCTGTGACACTAGTTTGCCCGACTTTTGCAGCTTCATCACGTGCCACAGCCTCATCGATTTCCCGGCTCAAAATTGCAATTACACATGGCGTGGTGCTGCTGGTGTTATGTCATGATCGGACAGATTCCTGGCCTCTGTTGCACTTGCTGAGAAGTTTCCACTTGCTCAGGAGGAAAATGATGGCTAGCAGAGGGCAGTGGCGCACGTCAGCCCGCAAGATCATTCAGGAGCTTGATAAAGCTGAGGAGGTTCGGCTCCTGTCGCCTAAGGAATTTGGGCTGAGGCAGGCGCAGTTTAAGGTGGTGAAAGAAGACAAGACAGAAGAAATATCATGGCGACAGCGTTCCCGCCAGACTTGGCTCAAAGAGGGTGACAACAACACCTGTTTCTTCCACTTATGGGCAAATGAGAGGAGAAGGAACAATCAGATAAACAGGATTTCTGACCAAGGGACTTTGGTCACTGGTCACAGGCAGGTTGCTGCTAGATACTTCAGTGATTTCACTCGGCGCGGCAGGGTGGCCTCTGGGAATGGAAGAATTCTGACGTTCCTTCTGTGACTGATCGCCAACGTGAGTTGCTCACCGCACAGATTTCTGAAGCTGAGGTTCGCAGGGCTCTTGGGGATCTTAATGCCGAAAGCGCACATGGCCCGGATGGTTTCTCTATCCTTTTCTATCGGGCTTTTAGGCAGGTTGTGAGAACCGATGTCCTTGCAGCCATCCAGCAATTTTTTGCCAGCAATGCTGGGTTCGAGCGCCTCAATCGATTCTTCATTTTTCTTATTCCCAAGAAAGCTGGAGTGGTTCAACTTGATGAATTCAGATCTATTGCCCTCTCCAACGGCACATATCTTATCATTGCTTGGACGCTAGCAAACAGGCTTAGCTCCGTGCTCCCTAATCTAATCCACCCTGTTCAAACTGCTTTTGTGTCTGGCAGGTCAATTTCTGAAGGTTATGTGGCTGTGACAGAGATTCTCTCTTGCTGGTGTCATAACAAGCAAACGAGTTTCTTATGGAAAGTTGATTTTGCAAAGGCGTATGACTCCATTAATTGGAAGTTCCTCTAGTGCTCTCTCCGCCATCGTGGTTTACCTAACCTATGGATCTCGTGGATGCGTGTCACGGGGTCATTCTCGGAAACTAGACCACGTGCGGCGACTAGGCAGATAGGCACCTAGCCAAGCCTGTTTTGAGTTTGCAGCGGAAGTTTTATGTTCGAGACGACTATGCCGAGAGTCGCTCTTATAGTCATTCAATCACGGACATGACTAGAGTGTTGGAATACTCATCATGGGACCGTGGCATTAGCGCGTTGCGACACTAATGCAGGCGCTTGGGCGCTTAAAGTTCGAAGGGGCGACTAAGGGACCACGGGACGCCACGAAGGGACACCGATGTGGGTTGCCACCCCACGCTCAAGGCCATGACACTAGAATTAAAGGGAAGCTTACTTGTATTAAATATGATGAAACATAACATACAATTGGACCTCGGAAGGCACTAGTGAACTCCTCCCAGTGTACCGTAGATATATGAGTCTTATTACATATTGAAGATGCAAAAGACGTACTCTCACCTACTTGGCCATTCATAAGGACGGCCTTACAAGATAAATGCTCTAAGGGCGGATAACTTGGTACTCCGCAATATTACGCAGTGCGGGGCGGCTGCATGTGTTCCTTGGTTTCGGCGCTAAGCGGCCGAGAGCTATAAGTTGAGCGGCACTGGTGCCGCGAGACTTTACGCTTCGTGTCACGGGAAAATGCCTCGTGACATGCGCAGATGCATAACCACAGCTTCTATTCTCGGGATTGGCAACCAGTTAACAGGAGGGTTGAACAACATCTGTCCGGTTGGAGTTCCAAGCTACTTTCACGTGGGGGAAGGCTCATCTTACTTCGTCGTGTGCTCTCTGCTTTACCAATATACTTTCTATCAGATTTGAAAATTCCAAAACAAGTTGAGCGTCGGATTGATTCACTTCGAATGCAATTCCCATGGAGAACTAGCCCTTGCAGCCCTCATGGAACTCATTTGGTTGCCTTAAAGGATGTGTGCCATCCAACCGTGGAGGGTGGCCTTGGAGTTCGCGACCTCAGTAGGATGAACACTGCTCTCCCCACAAAATGGGTAATTCGAATTATGGGTAAACCGGAGGGCATCTAGTTTTCTGTGTTTAATGTCTGTCATGGTCATGATCTCAATTGGGACTCCCTGGTGATAATAAACAATGGTGCATCCTCTTTCTGGTTGGGTATTGTTGGGAGTATGCCTTTGGTCAAGCAGTTTTTTTTCTCCATCTCTGGCTCTGGGCATAATTTCTATTTTTGGAACGATAATTGGACTGGTTTGGGCCCTGTTATGGAGATTTTCCCTCGGCTGTTCCAATTTGCTGCTAACCATGATGCAAGGGTGGTTGAATACTTGACGGTCATCTGCTACCAGTGGACGGGGTTCGTGGTCGCCTACCTTCTCCACGAATCTGTCCAATCTGATATTTGATGAGCTACTTCTTCTGATGTTTGGGCTATCGCATATCTCTCCTGGAGACATCATGGTCGATTGCTGGAGCTGGAAGTCTGGCACTTTCTCTGTCCGTGAGGCATATGCCTTATTAGGAGGCACTGGCGCTGCCCATGATGCTGAGCTGCTTTTGGCCTGCAGGCTTGTCTGGAAGATCAAGGTCCCCCTTAAAATCAATTTTTTTTCCTGGTTACTGCGTTGAAGATGAATCCTAACAAAGTCCTATCGAATTAGGTGGCTAAAGAATGCAGATACTCTGTGCGTCCTATCTGGTGCGGCTGCTGAGGACACGGATCACCTATGTTTTGGCTGCTTCATGGCTGGCCAAGTCTGGAGAAGGGCGAAGATTGGCTGGCTGAACACGTCGTCGGAGGCTGCTTTCTGGCGGTCTTTCTGCAATGGTAACAGGTGGAACCATAGTATTGTTAACAGGTCTAGAAGACAAAGGGCCCCTTCCTTTGGCATACATCTGAGCAATATGGTTACAAAGGAATGATATGCTTTTCCAAGGGGGTCGCGCCTATGCTGATAACATTTGTCATCATGCGAAAGCTATCTATGTAGAATGGAGGAAACACCTATGATGTAGCATTGCAACGAATTTTGTGCTGGGACTGTCGTGATGACTTTTATTTCTGTTTTAATCTTGTAATTTCACTCTAACATTAATGAAACTTTGGATGATTACCATCTTTCTAGTCGTCCTTTCTTATTTCAAAAAAAAAGTTTTGTTCATATTTGTGCCCTTTAAATTGATCCATCACATTCCTTACTTCACAGAAGTATGCCATTCTTCAGGTATACATCAAGTTGTTGCAAATGAGTAACCTTTGTAGTCTCGTATCTAAAGTAACAATTTGAAACCATGCACTCTTCATCTATCGCTATCATGCCATGCATAATTAATTGTGCATTATCTTCAGACATGTTTCTGCATGAAATGTGCAACTTCCATACTATCAAAACAATGATAGTTAAATCAGGTAGATATAGATATTCTGTCTGATATATTTCTCTTCAAGTTTGTTAATGAGATTTGTTTTTCACAACTGAAATTCACACGGTCTCTAAGATCATTTGTAAACTGTGTGTTCCTTTTTGATAAATGAATTATCCAGAATATCTCTATTGAACCGCTTCTTTCTGTTTGCTTTCTGATGTGCAGCGACTCAAGCGATTCAGAGGATGAGTATGGAGATTCTTGTTTTCCGTAATGTAACCTCGACACCTTGAATATTATTCTTATAATTGTTAACATCTTGTCGTCACAGCTTAAACCATGAGATGACGAAATGGGAGCAGGTCATCACCGGATGCATGCACTTCTTCTGTTGTCCCAGTAATCAATGGCTTTGGACGTAAAGATACTTCAGATTAACACTTAACAAAGGTGCAATTTTCTGTACCTGGATGTTTCCGGTTCTTACATCAATAGATAAGCTCTTCATCTTACCAAAAAAAAAAAAGAACACGTTGCAAAGGTTCCCAAATGGAAGGTTCACTCATTGTACAACTCAACATAGCCTTGTTTTCACAAGTCAAGCTCCTCTGACATAGCTTTGTTTTCAATATGTATTCTGGGATTTATCTTTCAGTTCATAGATTTTTGGCTTGAGATTTGTTGAAGCAAACAGAAGAAGGAAAAGAAAAAGAAAGCATACTCCTGTTACTATGATTGAGATACATTTCTAATGATTTGTTTTAAGTTTTCTTTTTATAGTACATATTATTTATACGGCAAGCAACTGGAGAGGAATAAGGTCTAAGGACAAATATTTGTACTCAATTCATCATGGTCTTCTAAGTATTTTCTTAGAGAATTCAAGTGTCTTCTGCTTTTTTTTTTCGTTAGATGAATTGTCATTAAGAGGATGTCATCTTTCATTATTTCACTGCATATTATTCAACAAAAAATGAGTATGATTGTACCAGAAAAAAAAAGTGAAGTGATGATGTAGAAGTTACATGCTTTTTCGATAACAAAATTAGGCCGAGGGACCATTCGGTGTATGTAGCCAGATGGCATTAGAACCACCAAAAAGAAATCTCACATTTAGATTTGTGTGATCAATTATTTGAATTCAATTAAAAACTTATGTACCTCATAAAATTAGATAAAGCTTTAATAAATTAGCTCATGTGGATAGAGAATCTTCATGAGAGAAAAAAAAACATCGCATAGATGTTGGTAACACGAGTGATCATGAATGATTTGACTGAGAAAAAAAGAGATTCCTAACTGGCTGTCGATATGTTTGCAGCGTTTCCTTTGATATGTTAGTCAACACTGATCACAGCTCATGTGCTGCCCGTTCCATTTTTATGTTCCCCTCGTCCCATAAGTAATTTCTTGGGGCCACGCCATGACCGCTGTGAAAGCTGACAGCACTTTATACGTAAGAAGAAGAGGAAATCTCACTTCATTTAGAAATAGTAAGATAGAAGTTTAAATTCGTCGTAATTCGATTAATTTATATTATTGGGAGTCATAAGTTTAAGTTTAGATGAGACAGATCCATAATGAAAAGAAAAATCTCTCAATTGCCGTCTCATCTTGTCCAATCTACGTGACGTTAAGAATTATGTGTTTCAATTTATCATCAATTTTGACTAATCTAATTTCATCCTGAATAGCATATTCAACGAAATTTTTTTACAGATCTTGCAACGAGGAACACTCGCTGCGTAACAAAAACTTTTATCAGGCACAAAGTGAAAAAAAAATGATGTTGAAACGGTGAGAAGTACCCGTCACAGAAAGCTTTTAAAGGCCAGATTGAACTACTCGATGAACAAATCGAAGACGCATTTATGATGATCACCAAACTCCTTCTCTAGCTTTGACCTCTACGTAAACATCTACCCAGAAACAGCTGGTTCGCCCACTGGTCGAACGTGCACTGCTGCGTAATTCTATGCAGCACGCTTTGAACCTTTGGATTCTGCCATGGAGACAGCCTTATTTCCATCGGGCTGCAGGCCTCGTCTGCCTTTTCCTCATTCCTCCCTCCCCATGGAGAAATCAGAAAAGGGCCCCTACCTTTGTGAATTGTATGCTTAGCTTTTTTTTTTTCTTCTGTTACAAATTATATGCTTAGTTAGTTATGATGCAAGTCTATATTACAAACATGACTTGGGGGTAGAGTGATAGCCAACTTATCATCGTTTAAGTCAAGTTTCGAATTTAAGTCATTATGAATATAAAATATTTATTTGAGAATCTTACATACTACTATTAGGTACGCGATACGGGACAAGCTCAATGGTGGGCCAACTTTTAACTTGTGGCCAATGCATTTTTAACGTCACGCGAGTTGAATCGACACTATCGCTTTTCAGTCATGGCAAAAAAAATGACATTTGAATAACTAAAATGTTGAGACCTCGTTCTTACTCTTTTTTTTGGTCATGATCAATGACCCACGAGTGTCCGGAACTATTAGCATCCGACTAATATAATGTTGGGGTTCGAGCGACAAGGAATATCTTGATCAAAGGTGACGACTCTAGAAATCGAACATGAGACCCACTATTAGTACCGAGCGTCCTTACTCTTTTATCACACATTGTCGTTACTTAATGTAACAATTGATTTGAATTAGTGCAATTTTTTGAACTATGTGTAATCATATATTTTCTACACCAAGAACAATGGACACACAAAAAAAAAGAGAACAGGATATATATTATGATTTAAGGCAATTCATATAATTTTTAATGATTATTTTTCTTAGTTACTATTGATGTGACGAGGATCGAAGTTAGAGATTTAAGATCCGGAAGATTGAAAATATTTATTTTGTTATGAAATAAAATTTGGATAATTGAATAAAAAAATGATGAAAGAGGAAGGCCATGGAACTTTAGCTATTTTATGTAAATAATTAGGCATGTAACTAAACTTATTTTAGACAGTGATATTTTTTGTATTTATTTATTAGTGTTTATAATTACTAGCATTTGACTAAATGAGTGTACGAATGAGAGTGGAAAGAGAGTCAAATTGGAGATATGGAACTCAGAGCTGCTCCTGTTGATTTTAAAATTTTAATTGATTGTGTCAATCAAATTTACTATTTTTTTTACATTGACATTAATTCTATAAATGAAACCACGTTAATAGGAGTAGTGGTGCACACGCCTATTAATTACTTTTATGTGAGAATATTAGGTATCTGAATTTCGTACTTAAAAAATGTTCGTATTTCCTTTACACATGTAATTGTTCTCCCAAAGAAAGAGGCAGAGGCCAACCTTCCTAGCCTCACATCCAGGGAGGGCATGGCGATAGACATGGATGATTTGATGAATTTTCAAGTCTGGACCTTCAGATACAGGTTCAACAAGGCATTTTTATATGCTTTTTTCTTATGACATGTTGGCTTATAATCAGTCTCAAGACCATTCTAAATTAAATTGTTTGTATTAGATGTAAGTAGATTTTTCTTTCGAGAATGTATATTTGCAAATAATTCAAATTGCTCCGCCTATGTTTTATAGCTGGTCCCAAGTCCGAATAAAGGAGGAGGGTTATGTTATGTCCCGACAGTCAGCGTAAAATTTTATCGAATCTTATGAATATGGATCAACGAATATAACGTCGTATGATCCATGTAGCCGATTCTATTTAGTGGGATAAGACTTTGTTGTTGTTGTATGTAGATAGCTAACCTAAACTTGTACCTCTCAATACAAGTATATGAACTGTGTAGTCTGTGTACGTGCTCATATTTACACAAAATATATGCATACATAGTAGGAGTAGTGGGCATCTGTAATTGGATCCATATTGGAAGCCATAAATGTATAATTTGGATCACGTTACCTCATAATTTAACCACGTTGACAGTGGATTAAATCGAATAGAACAAAAGAGACAAGATTCAACAATGCAAATGTTGCATTAAGGTCACGAGAGCGGGGAATGGAGGAGTGATTCCTGGCATCTTTTTGATCCCTAGAGCAAAATTACACTCATTGAGAAAAGAAAAAAACATCATGCCTTCCAATCCCTAGTCGACGACGTTCCATGGTCGACGGTGGATATCGAAGGTCTGCGACGGAGATCGGCGGTCGAAATGTTCGAGTCCTTGGGTGCTCCAGCCGAAATGTTCAATACCATTTTTTGAGAATAGACAGCCAGCCTCCTAAACTAACGAAGAAAATGTAATACGCTGATTGATTGAACCAACGAATTATTGATAATTCAAGTACATAAAATTTACTGCGACCCGTCTTCCCTTTTCCAGGTTTCTAGTTGACATGATGTCTGTATTTAATGCACTCGGCTGGTCCTCTTGCCTCATAGTTATATTTGTAGCTATAGTCTCGTCTTACGTACTAATGTTGTTCAGAGCTCCCACGCTGTGCCTGCTCTTTTCATGCATCCGCATATCTCTTTTCCCACAACTCTCTCCGTCTGCGCCGGTCATAAATGGCATCGATGGCTTTCAGAGGGCCAACATTAATTAACTTCTTAATTAACTCGATCGGAAAGTAGATGCAAGTTTAACAATGACAGTGCATGCTCTCATGGTAGTCATATGCATATATATACGATCGTAAACACTCCAAGAATAAGTATAGAGAAGAGAAGATGGCTTCCCGACCTGGTCCTCTCACCCACTGGCCATGGCAGAAGCTTGGGAACATGAAGGTGAAAGTGCATGCATTTAGATGATGTTATACTTTCATGCATACAATACAGGCCGCATGTGACTGCACTACCAGGTGGCGGTTCTGGATTATTTATGCTCGTGTTCTGTTTCGTTAACTCGATCTCATGCAAATGCCAGTACGTGGTCTTGGCGCCGTGGGTTGCGCGTAGCGTGCACAAGTTCATGGAGGGAGAAGCGGGCACGCCCGACTTCATCATCTTGCCCACTCTGCTGCTGAGGCTGCTTCACGGCCAGCTCTGGATCACCGTGTCTCGCTTCCAGACGGCCAGGAGCAAGAGAAGGATAGTGGACAAGAGCCTCGAGTTCGATCAGGTGGACAGGGAGAGGAACTGGTATATTTAATGGAGCTTTATCAACCTCCTCGATTAGTTTTTGCTTTTATGCGTGTGGCGATGAGATCAGTTAATTATAAACAAGTGGCTAGCAAGGCATCATCTACACAGTGTTTGAACGATGCATGCATATTGCAGGGACGACCAGATCATTTTGACGGGTCTGGTGGTGTACGCGGCCAGTATGGTGATTCCATGGACATCACATATGCCGTGGTGGGACACCAAGGGGGTTGCCATCACCATTGCTCTCCATATGGGCCCTGTGGAGTTCATCTACTACTGGCTTCACCGAGCTCTGCACCACCATTTCCTCTATTCTCGCTACCATTCCCACCACCACTCCTCCATTGTCACCGAGCCAATCACGGGTAAGATCCTTGCCCCCCTCCCGGCCCTCTGCAAATGTGACGAACTTGTCAAAAGTCAAAAGCTTTCTGCAAAGGGAACAGTATGCAAAGATCAAATTGGTGCCATAACAATTAATATGAACATTGCTTGCAATACCTGTCAGATAATATCATAATAGCAGCTAATCGACAATATTGCTCCACGCAAAGAAGATACTTTACATTGGGCAAAAAAATACTATATATTAACATATGTAATATATTAACACCTGCAATTTTTCTTTTCCTGAGTACCATATTAGCTGCAATGTTAACTTTTATTCTATTAATTAGTTAGAATCTAGTTAATTATAAGTTACTGGTTATGGCGTGCATGCCTGCAGCTGTGATTCATCCCTTTGCCGAAGAAGTGGCCTACTTTGTGCTCTTCGCCATACCTCTCGTAGCCATTGCAGCGCTTCGGGTTTTGTCCGTTGCAGCACTGGTTGGGTACCTCACTTATATTGATTTCATGAACTACATGGGCCACTGCAACTTTGAGCTCGTCCCAGGATGCCTCTTTCGAGCCTTCCCCCCTCTCAAGTACCTCATGTACACTCCATCGTAAGTGAATAGTCTATATATTTGTGATGACAAATTATGATATATAAATCTTTGATCAGAAAATTAACTCATTAGTACGTAATTTGATGAGGAAGATGTTTCGCGCGAACAGGTTCCATTCTCTTCACCACACGCAGTTCAGGACCAATTACTGCTTATTCATGCCGTTCTACGACTACGTGTATGGGACGGTGGACGAGTGCTCAGACGAGTTGTACGAGAGATCACTCATGGGGTCGAAGCAGAAGCAGAAGCAGAAGAAGCAGCAGCAGCAGGAGGAGGTCCATGTCGTCCACCTGACTCACTTGACCACCTCGCACTCAATCTTCCACACAAGGATCGGCCTCGCCTCCCTGTCCTCCAAGCCATACGCCTTCAAGTGGTACCTGTGGGTCATGTGGCCATTCACATGCGCATCGACCTTCCTGCAATGGTTGCTCGGTACCAGTTTTGTTGTTCTGGAGAGAAACAGTTTGAAGAAGCTCCAGATGGAAACATGGTCCATACCAAGATACAGCTCCCAGGTACCTGGATGCGTGCATGCACGAATCCAATGCTCATTGCTGTCTGAGACTTCTGAGTTGATCACTAATGGTTTTGTCGTGCATTGATTTGTCATTTATGTGGTATGCATGTGTAGTACGCATCATGTAACAGGGAGAGAATAAATGGCTTGATAGAGAAGGCAATACTGGAGGCAGATGCAAGGGGATCTAAAGTTGTGAGTCTGGGCCTCCTGAACCAAGTAAGCATGAACGCTACTTGACAGTATATATGCTTGGAAATAGATCTGTCCACATTGTACTGCAACACTGTGAGAATATTGTGGATGGAACCGCAGGGTGAGAAGTTGAATGGGCAAGGGATGATTTACGTGAAGAGGAACCCAAAGCTCAGAACAGTTTTGGTGGATGGAACAGGCTTGGCAGTTGCAGTGGTACTCAACACTGTTCCTAAGGAAGCCTCAAGTGTTCTCCTAATGGGAAACCTTTCAAAGATGGCTTTTAACTTGTGCTTGGCCTTATGTCTGAAAGGTGTCAAGGTTAGTATATAATCTGCACTTAATTCTGAAGCTAAACTTCTGAAGTTAAACTAAGATCTCCATGGTAAATGTTAGTGGCTAATTAATTTTCCATGCAGGTAGAAATAGTCCAGGTAGATCGATACAAGCTTCTGAAGCTAAAAATGCCAGCAGAAGTAAGGCATAATTTAGTACTCTCGGACAGATATGAAAGCAAGGCGAGCCTCAATGCATCTTACATTTCAGCTCTCTTTTATATAACTTTTTTTTTCCTTCTATTTCAGTAATCCATCTATAAACTTAATTAAAGATGAATGGAATGAGGAGAACTCTTTCTACTTATTATAATTATTATATTATGCAGTGAAGTAATGCGATTGGGATAACTATTGCATATGCACAGGTTTGGCTGATAGGCGATGGAGTGAGTGATACTGAACAAAAAAAGGCCAAGAAGGGCATCTCTTTTGTCCCTTTCTCTCAGTTCCCTCCCAAAGCAGCGCGCAAAGATTGCAGCTATCACACGACTCCTGCAATGGTTGTCCCCAAAGCATATGAGAATCTACACACCTGTGAGGTGCATAAATATTTGAACTAACATTTTTCCACAATTTCATTGTATCAACCGTATCCCAGACTTGTTTGACATAATTTTATATAATTTGCACAATATATGCTTATTAAAGTCAGCTAATTGTTGCAGAATTGGTTGCCTAGAAGGGTTATTAGCGCATGGCGTGTAGCCGGAATAATCCATGCACTGGAAGGATGGAGTACACATGAATGTGGCGACGCTGTGACCAGCATTGAGGAAGCTTGGAATGCTGCACTTCACCATGGCTTCTCTCAGTTCGAACCATAAATCCATATAGTGCTGCAGTAAATGAAACAGTTCCAGTTTACTTCATATTTAGGGAGCAGTAGTCTTTTCTAATGCTATATATAATGTTTGGTGGTGAGAGAAAGAGCTGAATCACTACTTTCTTTGAGATGCCTGTTATATGGCCACCTGAAAATTATGTAGTCTGGACATTACTTCTCTACTATCTATTAAAATGTCGCCATTTTCTTGATTCCTTCCAATATCTCCATTTTGTTTGGATATTCAATGAAGAACGATTCTTCATTGTCAGAATTAAATTGTGTAACTCATTTTAATTGTTTGGTTCGTGGATAAAAGGAGGAATAAGCTCTTATTCCTTATTTTTTTCAAACAAGAGTGTTATCTATCGAAAAAGTAAAAAGGTAAAGTTGTCATTTCAAACAACTCAATCTTCAGAAATTATTAATCTACTAGAATAATTATCTTGATCCCATGGATAATTATTCATCGATAAGGACCGCTTTGATAACCTGCTAGATTTAGGAGAACATATGTGAAGTTTAATTACCTGCAATTTTTATTCACTTTGAAGCTTTATTTCATGTATCAATAAATGATACTTTAATCTGTATTTTAAATTATAATTAACATGATACTCGAAAAACATATCTATTTTTTTGTCGTAGAAACTAATGCGAAATTCCAATTTAATCCTATAGATTTATCATAGTTGTAGGAAAATATTTTACCTTACCTTGATACTTGAGGTTTCTTTTAGTGGAAAAAAAGGTGAAATGTATTTAATGATAGCAGGGAAACTTTATCCCGTTAGTTTTCAAAAAATTGATAAGAAAGTTTAATTTGGTGTTTGGATGAAAAATGTAATGATGAGAATTTATAAAATTGATCTAATAGATAAATTTTAATGGATGTTTAGATAAAATATAATAATTAAAAATATAATTTATGATTTTATGAGCTATATAATTATAATAAACAAAAATATTATACACATTTATTTATTTAAAATAATAATTACTGACGCATAAAAAATATTATATGTAATTATTTATTCAATATTTTATTTTCAAAATAATTTGTGTCTCGATATATTAATATTAGTTTTGATTAAATCTTTTATATGTTATTAATATTATAATTTAAATAAATTTTAAGATCCAAAAACAATATAATTTTTTTCTAGAAGTAAATGAAAATTTTAATTAATATAATTATATTATATTAAATATAGTATTACAAATAAGATTTTACATTAATTTGATTTAATTCATATTATTACAATAAATATAAATATAATGTTTACATCATTTGAGTTAAACTAATATGAATTTTTTTATTTTTATCATATTATAATACTAAGTAAAATATTTTTTAATTATTAGAAATAAATACTTTATAATTTTTAGTTAATAAAATTATAAAGTATTCAGTTCTTAAGATGAATAATAATGTATTAAAATAA
This sequence comes from Pontederia crassipes, assembly GCA_030549335.1. Taxonomy (NCBI): domain Eukaryota; kingdom Viridiplantae; phylum Streptophyta; class Magnoliopsida; order Commelinales; family Pontederiaceae; genus Pontederia; species Pontederia crassipes. The sequence goes on from JAUKPH010000017.1 coordinate 12,927,522, forward strand.
TATATATATTAAAAAATAATTAAAGGTCAAAAGAAAAAAAGTTTAAAAAATGAAAGTTAAAGTCACATGTCCATCACGTAGAGTTTTTGACAATAAATTTCAGAACTTGATCAAGTTTTGACTTGCCAATCACTGTCTATATGCATTTTTTGACTTGCCAAACACTGTCTATATGCATTTTTCAAATAGCGTACCAATGACAATAATGCTCCCAACTTTTTTTAAAATATTTATAGAAGTTTAATTATATTTAAAAAAAATCAATAGATTTATTTCAAAATCTATGTAGTTAGCTTTTACACAAGCCTAATTATATTCCCAACATTTGCAATGCCATGAAGGGAGGGTCCGACGAAAAGGACGAACGGATCCTGACTGCAGAGGCCAAATGGCGAGACCGACAATCACTTATTCTACTGTGGTTGTTTGCTTGTACATCTTTAATTTTTGTAACAAAGGGTCTCATCTTCGCTTCCTTCCTTACATCTTTAGTTTTTGTAACAAAGGGGTGTTGAATGTTGAGAGGAAATTATGCTTCTGTTTCTTCTTTCACAGTAAAAACATCACCAATCTTCCGGTGTGGCGTTCAATCTAATAATCTATACGAGTCATCCCGCCACAAACTCCGACCTTACATTAAACTAAAGCGAACGCAACATTCCGATAGAAAAGCTCCATGACTGCAAAATGAATTCTTACTTCCCTATGTATCATATATAAGAAAACTAAGCCGACGATGATATTTCTGACATCGGGTGTGGTGCACACCAAAAGAAAATTCTAACAAATCTTGATTAATAGAGCATTATGAAAAAGGTTAGAAGACTACCCGAAAGTATTAATTGGATAAAAGGGGAACGGAAAACAAGTGCTAACAAAGCAAATATTATTGCCTTCCTACTTATCTACATGAACAGAGGGAGGAGTGAGCAATTTAAAACATGGTCCCGATAAATTAAAAATGGCCTCGGAGGACTTCCAGCAGAAGTCATTGTCATGTACACGAATCCTTAAAATGGCCTAACCTAAGGGTATTGTCAAGAAAAGCCATCTCCAGGTAACAGATTGGATCAAAACATACCACAATCATCCTAGCCACATAATCATGTAGGTAAAACAAAGGCAGGAAATATGGATGTTGCTATGAATCGGCTATCAATGAGGTACCATCAATCTGTACAGTCGGGAGCTCCAGCTAAACCCCCAATCATGCATGCAGCCAAGGTTCCTCAATCCTTTGACACCTCTCCCTCTCAATCGATCCCTGTGATGTGGAGCAGTGGGAGGAAACCACAAATGCACTGCCTGTAGAAAAAGGTATACAGAAGGGAAGAAACAATTATGTCATGGACAAACATCTGAATTCACTACCTATCATTGAGATACTCTCTACTGTACAGCTTACTCCCTCCTTACAAGTAATCACCATTACTCTGCATCTGTACTACCTTGCAACAGTGTGTTCTATATCTACAGGCATTGGCAGAATTGTTGACTACATACTGGTAGAAATGTTCTACATTACTCTCCATTACTCTAAACCAGTACCTTGCAACAGTGAGTTCTACATTACCCTACAGGTACTGGCAGAGTTGTTGCCTACATACTGGTATAATTGTTATATATTACTCTCAACTACTCTGAATCAGTATTACCTTGCAACAGTGAATTCTATTTTAATATACATGTACTGGCAGGATTGTAGCGAAGAGTTGGAAGGAGATGAAATACAACTTTCCAGTACTTCTAAGGAGCTTCATATCATAAGCTAACACCAAACACCATAGATATTTGTTGACTACATTAACCACAGAACGAAGATATTAAAAGTTCTTTAAGCTACTCTAGCTTGTAACTAGAGGCAAATCTAGAGATATTAAACTAGATACTGCAGCAAAACACACCAAACTTAATAGCTAGAAGCTTTAATGAAACATAAATATTAGGTATCTACCACACCTCATAACAACTACTTATTTTATGCTAGGAAAAGTAGAGAACTTCAGCTAAGCTACTGGGATTCAAGCAGTCCAACCCGACATAAATTGTGTTTCCATTTGCACTTTGCCAGCCTCCAACGGTCAGAAGCAGGAGATATCAACAGCAAAGAGAATGCAACAACCATTAAAAAAGATCCCAGTGAGGATGGCTTCGTAGCTACTGCTGTTGCGCTTGTCTGCCTTGTGGGCCACCATAACCACCACCATAGCTAGCTGGACCACCAGGAGGACCATTCATTTGAGAAGCATAAGGCCCTCCTTGAGAAGGATCTGACCTCCAGGCATTTGGATATCCTGAATTTGCATTAGCATCACCATAACCACCACCCATGTAACCAGAACCAACTCCCTGTTCAGCATTGGCACCAGGATTATTTGGAGGACCACCACCAGCTCTTCCACTTGCAGACCCATAGCCACCTTGATTACCATATGGTCCTTCAGATCCCCCATAACCACCATGACCATACCCCTGATTCCCATATGCTGCGGCTCCAGCAGGAGACTGTCCAGTTGGTGGTGCACCAGAGCCTCCACCGCCTCCTGATGGGTTCCATGAAGAGCCTGACCCATAGCCAGTGTTCCCACCATATCCTGAAGAGCCATAACCAGATGGAGCTTGTGTACCCCATGGGCTCCTTGGGCCACCAACATAACCAGCACCAGGGGCATTTGGGTTTCCATATGCCCCTGCAGGCCCACCATATCCAGCAGCAGCATTGCCATAACCTCCAACACCATAGCCTCCATAACCAACACCATTGCTGGCTGCACCATATCCATAACCAGGTGTACCATAGGCAGATGAACCATAAGCTGGATACCCACCGCCTCCTGCTTGAGGTTGCATATACCTATTACTGTCCATCCTACCATCATAAGAACCAGAGTTTGCATTTGCACCAGTATATGATTGATAGGATCCAGCACCAGATGATCGACCACCTCCAGTGTTTGGGTTTGCATCTTTTGGGAGAGCACGCTTGACCTCCACTTGTTTGCCACCAAGATCATGAAATGTCTTGTGAAGTACTTGATCAACAATATCTTCTGAGTCAAAAGTGATGAAACCAAAACCACGAGGCCGATGAGTATTTGGATCATACATAACAACTACATCAGTCACAGGGCCATATGACTCAAAGTACTGACGAAATCCGTCCTCAGTTATATTGGATGGTAAACCTCCAACAAATATCTTTTTGGTCCTAATGTTTGAACCAGCAGCCCCGCCAGCTGATCTACCAGATTGTGGATTCCCGGATCTCACTGAAGTTTGCTGTTCTTCCCTTGAGAGGGCTTTTTTAGCTTCCACCTACCAGATTAGATAAAACAACAGGAAGAGTTAGAAAAGATGGATGCAACAAGACACAAAATAAATTGATTGAAAGAACACATGTTATGTCCAACTCTCTATATTTAGGCTATGTTTGGATAAACATTCATTAAGGCAGAAGGAGGAGAAACCAGGGAAAGGGAAAGAAGGGAGGTTAACAAAGGATAAAAAGTTTACTTCATTTGGTAAAGATGGAAGAAGAAAGGGCAAAAATTTAATAAATAATTTGAATACCTCTCTCCCTTCAATCCAAACAGATCGTTTGCGTGTAAGATCTAACATCTATAATGATTTTGTGGACAAAATTTCAAACTGAAGGATCAAATAGCATTCAACCCAACTATCCAGCAAACTCAAACAACAAGACCAGAAATTGGCATATCAAATGGGAGAAAACCATTAAAAATAAAATTTTTTCACACAGATGGATCAAATAGCATTCCACCCAACCTTCCAGCAAACTCAAACAACAAGACCAGAAACTGCCATATCAAGTGGGCAAAAACCATTGAAAACAGGTAAAAGAATTCACTTTTCAAGAAGAAAAATAATTCATTATAGGATGAATAAGCAGTGAATTCATAACAGTAACATTTTCCAAACTATATCAAGTATTACACCAGGATACCAATTTGTAGGACCAGGAGCCAAGCACGAGAAATATAAATTTGAAGATACTAAAAACTAAATCAAGGTTACAACAAGTTCACTTAGCTAATTACTAACTGCAGGAAACATATTGCTTTTTCACAAGTCATCCAATCAAAATAAAGAACGAGTCAATATAAAGAAACAAGAATCGAACAAATCCATAAGCCTCTTTGTCATGACACATTGCAAGCAACAAGAAAAAACCGTGCCAAATAACAGGGGGCCAGGGAAACGAATATGATGATAGAATATTTTCATAGCTTAAACGTAATTTGGTAGATAAAGTAACAATCAAGTAAAAGGTCATAGGTTACTCAGCAAACTTCCATCGATAGTCAAAATTGCCTTTCTTATTGACTATTCAAGGATAACAGTAGAAGTATGTAGCAAAGCAATCATTACCATTGCGCAATAGAAATGAAACACAAGCTAATATAAGAGATTAATTATGAAATGCACAGTTCAATGAACCTGCACTTGAAAATTAATTTCTTCACGATAATAAACCATTTAGGGAAGTAAGCCACAATCCAATGATAGCAAAGGGGCTAAAGGAAACTATTTTACTGGAAAAAGGCCTTTCAGAAACGATTTAGGGCATAAAAAGAACAGATCTGGAGATCTAACAGAGAAGATGAACAAATAATCGATCATCGAAAACCCAAGCATACGAACAAATGCATCATTTCACGGCTGGAGGTCGGGAGATGGGAGCGCTCACGGTGCGGCCGTCGATGGAGTGCTTGTCCTGGAGGACGCGGTCGAGGATGGAGGGGTCGGCGAAGACGACGAAGCCGAAGCCGCGGGGGCGGCCGGTGAGCTTGTCGCGCATGATGACGGCGTTGAGGACGTCGCCGTAGGTGCCGAAGTAGTCCTTGAGCCTCTCCTCCGTGGTCTCCCACGATATCCCGCCGATGAAGAGCTTCCCCTGGTCGGAATCCATCGCCTCCGCCGCCGTTAAGGACTCTCTGCAGCGGAGAACGGGGGAGGAGGAGGAGGAGGAACTTGGAAGCGGCGCCGAATCGGAGGAGGAAGTGGTCTGATGGAGGAGGGAGGTCGTGAAATAAAAGGGAATGGGAGAGATGCGGATCGGACGGTGGATAATGAAAGTAGGGTTTGCTAGTGAACTGGCGTGGGGGGAGTGAGTGGGGAGTGGGGGTGTTGGCGTGCACGTGAGCGGGATCTTTTCTTTTCAATTTGAAAAAAAAAGAGAGAAAATGAAGATATTTGCAAGGACCCGTTTTAATTATTATTTATTATTATTCGATTAATTTGATTATTATGTATTAGTAATATGTATCATAAATTAGTTCAAATTAATTACCTGATTTGATGAGGATCATGTGTTTGATGATCATGATTAATTAAACTTTCTCAACAAAATCATTAATTTAGTTTACATATTTTTTATGTGTTATTTTCTTCAAGTAAAATACCCTTTTTTATAACTTATTCTATGTACACTAAATTCAAAATGGGATGAATTACAATTTTGATTATTCGAAATAGGATCTCTATTATTATAAAATAACAATCTACGCTCTATAAAATTAATTCATCGTCAGTATAACAATCCCTTCCCCCTTACATAAATTTATACGTTCACCCGCAGAATTCAAATACAAAAGAGAGAATTTTTTTCATAAATTTATAAGTCTAGTATGAAAGACAATAATAAACATAAAATTTATAAAAAAATAAATTATATAAAAAGATAAATAATGATTTATACAACTAGAATTATATATCAATGACAACGATGGCTAATAACTAATCCAATATTTTACTTAGCTTCGACAATATTTGGATCATTGACGATTTTGATATGATGATTTTTTTTTGCTTTCTTTAAAATGTATTTTAAAAATTATATTTTCATTCCTAGTAACTTTCCAACAGTATTTTTTTTTAAAGAAATAATTAACTATTAATTAAGGAGGGAAGGCCTGATACAAAATATTGAAGATGTCCAGAGGGGGTCATCCTCCCAAAAGGTGTCGGAGACGGAGTTCCGACCATAACTTGCCAAAAAATCCGCGGTACTATTGGCTTCGCGGTAGGTGTGGTTACAAGTAATTGACTCAAAAGAATTCTAAAGATGTCAGATATGGCGGACAACATTTAAGATTTTCCTACTGCAATGACTCTTCTTGAGAACGATATCCACCAAAAGAGCAGAGTCAGTGCGACAAGCAATTTTGCGTAGACCACGGCGAACGCAATATTTGAGGCCCATCATAAGTCCCCACGCTTCCATCTCTAAGATCGAACCAACCAGCATCCTTAACGCACTTGCAAAAATGAAAAAACCTTCATAAGTCCGAATAATGTAACCGACACCTTCAGCTTGCCCAGGTCCGCCAAAGGACCCATCCGAGTTTAGACTAACCCAACCCAAAGGAGGAGGCTCCCACTTGACCAAAGGGTCGCGAGGGGAGGTAGTGCGAGGAATTGCCTCAGATTTGTTGTGTCTAACATATTCATTATGGTTTGCCAAAATTCTCTCCCACGTCACGGAAATGGTAGCATGCTTGGAATGAAAGTGGGCGTCATTACGGATAAGCCAAAGATTCCATAAACAAAAAGTAAAGAGGAATCTCAGGGTCGCTTTAGACGATGAGTCCAGGTCATCCCCTTCCCGGATCCAATCACCAGTATTCCAAGAGGATCGATAGTGAAAAGAGTAACGAGTGAAAGCTAGAAAATGGTTCCAAATAGCATTTGCAATTGAGCAATAAAAAAACAAGTGATTAATATCCTCCAGAGCTAAACCACACAAAGCACATGCCGAAGAAACATTAGGATTAAAACGCATTACATAGTCCATAGTAGGCAAACAATTATGTTTAAGCTTCCACAAGAAAATTTTCAATTTATGCGGCACGCACATAGACCAAATATCAGTCCAAACAGGTTGCCGGAGATCCTGTGTCGGAGTTATTCGGCCACATAAATGATTATAGACTGATTTGGCCGTGACAACACTCCGAGGGTGTTGGGCCCACAACCAGATATCCTCATCGGCGATGGGGGGCAAGCAAATAGAGGAAATAGCCGACACAAGGGCATGGCCAAAATAAAGTTCAAGCAAGGGGAGGTTCCACATACCGTTTGAGATAAAGAAGGAGACCTTTGTCGAAGATAGAGATAAATCAGAATTAATATAAGTGGGCTTGTAACATAATGGGGTCATAAAAATTCAAAGCTCATTTGTAACATCAGTAGTTTTACCATTACCATTATGTCTTTTTATACCATCTATTATCTCATTCGCACATGTCAAGATGGAGCGCCAAGGCCAAGCAGCAGACCTGCAAGAGAAGTTAGCAGACCAAAGGTAGAGGGGACCGGGGACCATATTTGTTTAACACAAGGGTTGTCCAAAGGTTTGGAGAACGGTTTAGGACATCAAAGACTTTTTTTGCATGTAAAAAAGGTACGCATGAGTTGGAGATTCCTTATACCAAGACCACCAGCAGTAAGAGGTAGTTGTACAGTGTTCCAGCTAAGAAGGTGATAGCCTTTAGTACCATGAGATGACTACAAGAAAGATCTATTCATTTTCTCAAGCAAATCAATTGTTGACTTACAAACATATGTAGATGCAAAAATATGACAGGGAAGAGAGTTCAGCACAGATTTAATAAGGGTTAGCCTACCAGCCTGATTCAAGAGCTTACCTTTCCACCCAGATAATCTGCCAGAGACCTTATCAATAAAGGCGAGATACTGTCTACGTGTAGCACAAGTTATAGAAATTGGTACCCCGAGATATTCAAATGGAAAAAAAATCCTGCTTGATGCCCAGGGAGGAGATAATGGTCTGCTTTCTCTGGGGAGATAAGTGGGGTGGAAGATAAATATAGGATTTGTCCAGATTTATGAGTTGATTAGTGAGCAAGTAATACAAATGCATGCATTTCTTGATATTTCTACAATTTTTAACATTTGCTTGAGCACATATGAGAAGGTCATCAACATACAACAGATGGCTAATTGTGGAAGTTCCTAGCTGAAAAGGACGGATATCATTGTTTGTCACGGCTTGATTTAAGATAGAGGACAGGACTTGTGTGACGATAATGAAGAGGTAAGGCGAGAAAGGATCCCCTTGCCGAATACCCTTCGAGCTAACAAAACGAGCAGAGGTGGTGCCATTAATTTGGCAATGAAAAGTAGGTGATACAACACACATCATAATCCAGGAAATGAACTTAGGAGGGAAGTTCATAATTTTGAGGGCATTTTGGATGGCCTCCCAAGAGACTCTATCAAAGGCCTTAGTCATATCGGCTTTCAGAATCATGTATTTTTTTCTACCTTTCTTCATAAAATGAGCAATCTTTTGAATAGTAAGGATGTTGTCATTTATGGATCTCCCAGACATGAAGGAGGTCTGGGCAGGGTCAATAAGGTGACTAGAGTAGGCTTCAACCTATTGGCCAGAATCTTAGAGGTAATACGATACAGAATATTACAAAAGGCGATATGTCGGTAATCAGTGACCATTTTAGGTTGTTTAGATTTGGGAATGAAGATTAAATTTGTAGATGACCAGTTATGGGACAGATGTCCAGTATAAAAAAAGTCTGTGATTTCCTTAATAATGTCCTGTCCTAGGATGTTCCAGTAGTTCTTAAAGAATTTTAGAGTAAGCCCTTCTGGACCAGGGGCCTTGCCAGGGGGCATATGCTAGATGGCCTCACCAGGAGAGATAGGCATGGTAAGATGATTATGCCAGGTGGGAGGTAACTGAGGCAGATCAGGCCAGTTATCAAGGGAAATGACAGGGGTTAATGTAGGCTTCCAGAGATCAGTGTAGAAATTTACAAATTTCTCAATAATTACATTTTCCTCAGTGAAAGGACTATTTGGATTATCGGCTTCAATAATATGATTTATCTTATTCTTTTGGTGCCTAGTGATAGTCGCGAGGTGAAAGAATTTGGAGTTCTTATCCCCGTGTTCGAGCCATTTGACTCTGGATTTACTCCACTACTTCAAGATGATTTGGCGGAGGAGGACTGCATGGAAATGATAAAGTGATCTAAGCTTTTTAATGTCCTGATCAAGAAGGCCAACACTATCGTCCTTAGCCTCAAGCTGGGAAATGTCTTGCTTAACCACAACAAGCCTATAGTCAAGGGAACCAAGGGTTTCTTTGTTCCATTTAAGAATCTGAGTTTTAATTTTATGGAAAGAAAGATACATGTCAAAATTTGGCTCACGGTTAGACCAGACATTCTGAATAATGTTCCTAGGTTCCTCATATTCAAATCAAAAGTGCTCAAATTTAAAAGCCTTAGGTTTCCTAATGGAGTTATCAGAAGCAAACAATAATGGAGAATGATCAGAAACACAACGAATTAGAGAATTAACAGATAGATTCGAAAATTTCAGCAACCATTTAGAGTTTATGAGCACTCCTAAGGGATGGGATAACACTAGCGTAGATGCAAGTAAGCAAGAAAGAAAAAAATTTAAATGTTACTACCACATGAAGAGACTGGGCATCTTGGCCGACCACCGTGACAGATGAATCATCCCCCCGCCAGGCGAGGATGATACCGACGGCGTGTCCGGAGCAAGGCTGGAAGGAGCTGTGCCAAGAAGAGCCAAGCCTGCGAATGACTGTAAGAGAACGTCGAGGACAGGTATGAGATTCAAGAAGAACAAGAAAATTCGGTTGGTGACTTTTGACGATGTCAGAGAGGCGATCGCGAACATGACTCCGGAAGGCCCCCCAGCAATTCCAAGTGACGAGCTTCATGTGTTTAGGTCAAGGGGTGGAATCTCAACCCCGGAGATCATCTCGACTTTGTCCTGCACTAAAACATTAGTGTTAGATTTATGAGTAATCGACTATTTTTTACTTTTGGATTTGCTGATTTTTTTCTCCTTGCGCTTAAGGGTAGGGGCCGCGATGAGCGAAGGGCGGCGCCACTGGGCGCTGGTAACACCCTCGACCGCAGACGAACCCAGGTCCGAGTTCGCCAACTCGCCATCCGACAGCGAGGTGGCAACCAGCTCCTCGGTAACAGCCTGCATCTGCCGAGAGACCTTGGCCACCAGATCACCATGGTTCGCCGGGACATCCGAGGCCGTATTTGGAGAAATCAAGGTAGAGGGTGGCGGGGAGGATCCAGAGGGGTTATTGGTGGGCTTTGATGGCACACGTGGCGGACGATGATCCTGCATAGAAGAACGAGTTAGATCTGAATCATTTAAAATAACTGATTTTTCTTTACCATTGATACTGTCTTGCTCGCCATGTGGCATCATCCGAGAGTCATGAGGTTCATCGCACGATTGAGATTGGATTAAGGTTTCGGCCGATGCGAGGACCAGGAAAGCGTTCGTCGCCAGGAGCGAACCCTCATCGGCCTGGACCGACAGGGCCGGCGCAGTAGCTGGCGCACGGGCTGAGTCCGCCGGTTCCACCACCAGAGTTGCGCTAGCACGGGGAGGTAGGGGGCGAGAAACATGCCCTCGCGGAGCAAGGCGATGACGCTGCATCCACGGCCCGTACAACAAGACACTCTTCCCCTCCTTCGAAGAACCGCACAACCGCTGGAGGAATGGAGGGGCAAGCATCCATATGATGTCCCAACACTCCACAGCGGTAGTAGAAGAGCGGCAGATTTTCATATAGAATGCGCTGAAAATATCGGGAGCTGTTAGGGAGGCTGACCCATAACCCCTACTTGACAGGTTGCACCGGATCCAGCTCCACACAGACTCGAGTGCCAACGGCCTCGGGACGGATCAGATCGATCCTGATGGGGGTCCCAATGCATGCCACAATACGTCGGACAGAGGCCTGATTTGCAAGCTCGTACGCCAGCTCCGGTAGTAGGATCCACACAGGTAGTGCAGCCGACCGCTTGACGCCCGACCGAGAGAAGGGCTTCAGCTGACGTACCGAGAGCAGATGTCCGCGAAAAGTTGCTGGCGACATTGTCAACACCTGCAGACGGTCTTCCAAGTTTGAACGTGTAGTGCAGAAAACAATTACCTAGATCCGTGATGTTAACAGTGTCCCGAAGGTGCCAGAGGGTCGGGAGATCTGTTCGGAGGTCAGCAAGGTCCTGCTCGCCGCCGAGAAAATGATCGACCAGGCTGCTAGAGACCTCATGCATATGATGCTCCACCTCCTCCAAGGGGATTGAGATAGTCTCAGTAATCGAGGCCTGGAGAGTCCACCACTATCGTGGAGACATTTTCGGCGATGAACGACGACCCTTCACGATGTCCGACCATGAGGTTTTGGAGCCCTGCTGATCCATCAAGCCGAGAGCGAGAAAATGGGGTTTTAGGTTTTTGAAAAAAGGAAGACAGGTTAAGAGAGGGAGGAGGATTGGGTCAGGGAGGTAGGAAGGAGGAAGGAGGGAGGGGAGGAGAGAGGACTTCCCCGGAGAAGGAAGATCTATTCTCCTGGCGGCGGAGGGTTAAAAGCCAGGGTTTTCTCCATCGCTCCACCCGTCGTTAGATGGTTTTAACCTTGTTTCATCGACTTTCTCCGTGTTTGGTTTGGGGAGAAACAATGGATCAACTTTCCAACAGTATTTATATTAATTCATGGGACGAGCTCCAATGACCTTGGCTAGTCGATTCGTGGTTACATTTGGTCTAGGTCGTAAGCAACCTGAGCCAATTTTTATGTTTCATTTAGACATGTTAGTCTAATTTTGAAACTAATAATATTATAAGATTATGTTCAATAACTAGGGTGACTCCAAGTGATTAGGGTAGCAAAAGTACATAAATCAACCTACTATAGAGTTCATAATAAAGGATCCGCCAAAATTCATACATTTATCTAAATTTTCTTTTCTTCTTCTTCTTTTGTGTCTTTGGACTCTCACCCTCACTTCTTTAGGAGAAAGATAAGGAGTCCTTCGTGGAAAAAGTTCAATACGAAACTATAGTAATCTACTAAGATTTTCTAGGAAAAAATATCTACAAATTTAAATACAATCATAATATCTTGCAATCATGATCATTTTATCTTTTTATCTCATGTCCCTTCTTAGTTATTTTTTGCATTGTAGAAATAATGTAAGAGGAGAAATTTTGATGTTTACTATAAAAGGTTAATCTTTATTTTTTTTCGATGACTCAAAATAAACTTTTTTTTAAAAAATAATTTATAGTTATAAGATGACGAGCTAATCAATCCCATTTAAGGATGACATCAAAGTTTTGAAAATCTAGAAGAATAAGCTATACTATCATGTTCTAGTAGCAACTTTGACTCTACATTCGTTTATATCTTTCGCAAGAACTTGAACAATAACTTAATTCTTATCATCGGTATCATAAAAAATAGTGTTGATGAACCAATTGAGATTGCATCATCACATAAGAGAAGTTTACCATTGGCATCAAATACCGTAACTTTGTCTTGATGAAATGATGCATGAAATTGATGAATCTTTACTAGGTCAACCGTCTAGTGGAGCAAGCTGACCTTGGTCAACAGTAACAAATTGGCTTTCACACAACAATTTTGTGATAACATTTTTACCACTTAAAAATATAAATAAATAAGATATAATCAAAATCATGCATTATCCATCTAATGCAAATAATGTCATATAATCTTAAACATAGGTCATCTACAAAATCTTCTAGCCTAAGCTATGATATCAAAATTTATCACACTCGACTTGATGAGTAAATCTAATATCAATTATTATAGCAGTTAATCATATTTATCAATTTTAAAATAAAATCGACAAAACATCATTTCATATTTATCTTAGTGCTACTTATTAATGCATATAACAAATATAAATATATTTATCAAAATTTAATCAAAAGATATAAAGCATAATATTCATATATTATCAACATTTTTAGACACCATATGAGATATAACACTCCATATAATAAGTTTCCATAGAACTTTACAAGAAAATTTCTATTACATTCTATTTCAACACCAATATTTATCAATTACATGAATGCCTTAAAAAGTAAAGTTGAAGAGGAAATAAAAGTGTTTCAATGGCTTAAACTCTTCTATATGAAGCAAAATTTCAAGTTGACTCAGCTCAAGAAATTACAAATATCTAAAATTTTAAAAAAGGATAAAATGATCAATAAATTGTGAAGTCATGTGAACTTTTATATAAATATAAATAATTCAATGTATTATAATATTCACAAGTAAATTTCATATATGTGTCACTGCTTAACATGAATCAATACCATCACACAGAGCAAATTGAATCAATGTGTTGTAAAGGTTTATGATCATATGTCATATAATTAAATATGTGTCGGTATGTGTCTCAAAGCAACAAATACATGCCAATAAATGCATAATAGGAAAAGGCACTTGATACACGTCCTAAAAGTATTATGTATATTTGAATGCAATCCCAAAAAGCTATTTCAACTAGCATAATAAATGAACACATGAAGTTTCACAATACTCCATTGTATTTCATAATCATATAACAATATTTATTTTAACATCACAAGCATTGTTCCTTGAAAAATATTTTCATAAAATAATTTGCATAACTTTATTTCATATGAAATCTTTGAAATATATCATAACTACATTTCATAACTCAAGATATTTTTTGAAGTTTCATAATAATAAATAATACTTGCTTCAAATATTAATACAATAAAAGAAATAATATATATCATCATTTTATGTTGTAAAATTATTTATTCAACATGTTCTTCATCTTTTCGAGGAAGTTTATTAGGTTTCCTCATTGTCACTTGTAATTGATTGTTTTCTATAAAAAGTAATGCAATTTTCATTTTAAGTCGCTGACCATATGCAATGTATGCTCATAATGCATGAATGTTTATGCATCTTACAATGCATGCAGTCTTTTTTAAATACTAATATTTACTTGGATATTTATGTTCATATATTATTCCACAAAACCATCAATATTACTATAATCTCTGATGTTGGATTAGGTATTGGATCACATTTCTAGACCAAGTCATTAGAGAATAACTCGTAACTTCTAAACCACAAGGTGAAATCTTATAATTTTAGATGAATTAGAAAGTAAACTTACTAGATTGGAAAATACAAATATTATTAATTAATTCTCAATGAGTAATTCATAAGAGCTTAGCCAATTTAACTTAGAAATTGTGTTTTGAGAGTGATACTAAAAATAATTTATATCTCCATCAATGCATATATATTTGATAAGATATATGTAAAACTAAACTTCAATAGTATGTAGTCATAAAATCTATAATTTGACTCATTGTATACAAAATGGATCATGTGCAGTTCTAAGTTGATTATTTCACTTTTTTTTGAATCATTATAAAGTCTAAGTTAATATATGTAAAATTCAAACCCTAAATATATCATCCTAATTATAATCTATTTTACAACATGCACAATAGCAAACTTGTGACGAGATGAGTGACTAGAAAGTGTGAATTCATAACTTCATGCACACAACTTCTTTAGGCGATTCCAGTGTATATGGAAAGCTAACTCTCAAGGGATTAACCATATAACATATAATAATTTATGAACCACGGAGAAAGGGAAAATACCAATTTGGAGGTCAATTTTGAATAAAGGTACTCACCTTAAACAAGTAACTTTGCCAATTTTTTTTCATGTCATTCTACTAGGTTTCTACACCTAATAATCTTTTTCCATGAGAGGATAAGAATGTATAATTTATATAAATTTACATATCTTTCTCACATCATGTGATGGATCAAAAAAGGAAAACTAAATAGTTAGTGAGATGACTCCTTCACTTACTTAAAACTAAATGTCTAATAACTTTTTATTACAAATTAACATTTAATCTCTAACTTATCTTATTATTAATAATGAAGCATATAGATTGTAAAATTATAAATTCTAATATCTATACCTGATAATCAATAGATAATTTTCTTTTTTATGTATTTTGATCCATTATGTCTTAATTCAAATATAATTACTATATGAATGCTTGACAATAGAAGTTAACATTTTTTATTAGTGCATGATATCGTCCATTCTGGACGTTAGCCTGCATGATTTCCGTAAAACACGTCATCTATTCAAGGCTATGCTCCCATGTAAACATAATATTTCTCTTCACATGCTTTAATATCTTATGTAACATTTTTCAACACGTGATATTGTTTGTTCTTCACCTTAGACCATACAATTTTGTCAAAAGGCTCATGCCCATACCTAGCATTGATATGAACCATGTTCTCATATATACTCAGCATGTCTCCTATAATTTTTGTATGTGAGAATAATCTAAGACATTCCTTTTGTATGACACAAGAGACATTCTTTAGGGTGTGCGAGAGGCATGATTTGGATTAGTCTCACATGCATACATCACGAGAAATATGCTGAGTATATATAAGAATATGACTAACTAGATGAGATGTGTTTTGGTAGAATATTGATGCATGCAAAATATAATATATTTTAGATTATTATTTTAGTTAATTTTTCTATAATTAATCATGGCATGCATCATTTTAGGTCATTTTTAGTCATAATTTTGAATTTATTAATTTTAATTATTAATTCTCTGAATATTTTAATTGTGGGTGGATTAATTAAATTTTGATAATTGTCTTGCAGAAAAGCTGAGTACATGGATGGGATTATATCACTGGGCATCAAACTAATATTTTATCCATCACCGGGCGCCAAACTCATATCCAAGAAGTTATCGGGCGTGAAGCATATCCATGAGAAAATTATTTGCCGTTAAACGGATTAGAAGAGATATTACGGGCGTGAAAGCAACTATAACATTGGGCGCAAAACACCTTCCTTAACCAAGGGAAATGATGATTACCGACCGTGAACTCCAACTAATCATTAGGCACAAAACTCCATCATTAACCAAGTTTTATCTTTTGCGGCCATGAATCATTAATCAAGATTTATCTTTTGCGGCCGTGAATCAAAATGTGAGGAATTTCATTGGGGGCCAAACTCGCCATCATTAAGCAAAATCCTATCCATCATTGGGCGCCAAACGAATAAGTTTTTATCATTAACCAAAGTTTTATTAGGCCGAGATTTGAAGAACATAAGTTTATCTTCGCAAATTAAATTCGACAGTACGATTTATGCCCATGATCAACATGAAGACCCGTTTGCACCTATAAATAGAGGAAGGTACCATCAATCCAATTCGTGTTTTGAAGTGTGATTTTCTTCCATAGTGAGTCGTGAGCTCTGCATACTTCAATCGAGAAAAAAAGAGTTTGATGGCTGATCCAGACGTTCCGACGACATTCGAGGGCCTTGATTTATTCTTGATGTTCTTTTAATTATTATTGTTATTTTGTTATTATCTCTCTGTAATTCTAGGATGAACTTCATATTTTTAGTTAGTTTATTTTAAGAGATCATTATTGAAGGAAAATTCTATGAACTCTTATTTTAATATTGACTTTTTTCTGATTAATTTTTAATTATGTTTGATGCTTTTGATTTAATTATTTAAATTTCTGAGTTGAGTAATTACTAGTATGTGGACTACTTGATTTCAGATTTTATTGAATTAAATTAAATGATTTATTGTGAAATTTAAAATTGACATAGGTCTAATAACTAGCATGTAAAGAATTAGATATGTGTGGTCCATTAATTTATACCAGTTTGTGGAGTGATTAATAGTCTAGGATTTTTCATATTAATGCATCTTAATTTTAATCTCATATGCATGAATACTAGTTTGTGGGAGTTCAGTTTTGTTTAAATTTAAGATAGTTTGATTTTGATTAAATAGTAGAATTACTAGTTTGTGGACTCTATGATTTTAATCTTGTAAATTAATAACTTAGAAAAAATTTTAATCCATCTTAAGAACTTTAATTTATTTTTTCTGGTTCACATATTTATCTTTAATTTATTATCATCCTAAGACCTAACTTCAACACCATTATCTTATCTTATTGTTATGTTATTTTTAGTACTTTATGTTATAATTATAAAAACCTATTTTCAAAATCCATGTTTTCCCTCTCTTATTAATTTATAAAATTAGATATTGAGTTAATAATATTCTTCGTGGGTTCGACACTATTTACTTCTTTTACTATATTACTTGAGTGACTAGTGCACTTGCTAATAAATTTATTTTGCTACATCATTTTACGCATCAAATATTAAGCCCTTAAGGGGGAAAGGATGCAAGATACATGCCTTTGGGGTAGTCTCATATGTATAAGTTATGAGAGATATATTTCGTATATATGATAACATAATATTGACTAGGAAAAATGCGTTTTGATAAAATTATGTGAGTTAAATTCAAAGTAGATAATATTCTACGCAAATGCTAGGATGTTGCATATGATATTAGAGCTACTCTATATGAGCTGGACCTCTATGCATGGTGGAGTGCAATCGGTCAATGAGTATGTTAAGACCTTTAAGAGGAATTCATCACGATAGACATGTTGGGTATATATATGCATGTATGTGTGTGTTTGACCATGTGTCATACATTTTGTCAAAATCATCGGCCTGAAGTCTAGAGTGGATGATTGATCGAGAATGTTACATTTTTCTCTGATGTATCCTTAGTTCAGTAAATTTAATTTCAAATGTTTCTTTTATTCCTCTTTATGTATTAACTAAGTAATTCTACTAAAAGAGCTCATACTTATTTTTGTATCAACTCGGTCCTTCCATGTTTAGGAATATTAGCACATCACTAATTCGGAGTTAAGATAAAGAGGAGAATAATATTTTTCTAGTAAAAAAGATGACTATAAGAATCGACTCCAGAGCTAGTAGCTCTCATTGACCTTGTGACACAATCCTACTAAGCAATTCTGCGAGCCAAATTTAGTTAAAAATGCTTGTACTTAATAACTCAAAGTAGATTTTTTTTACATTATCACATTTGTTTAAATGTCACCTTCTTTACCTCTTGAAACTTTATAAAAAGCCTCTTGTCTATTTACTCTTTAACTAATAAGATTTTGTTGAATTTGTCTTAGTGTCTTCACTGCAGAAAATTTGGTTATGTTGATTCTAATGTAGCATTGACTCTTCTTTTTATTACCTCTTGATTGCATATGTTACTTAATTGAGTTTATTCTTTTTTAATAATATTGAACTTCTCTTTTAAAGAGAAGTTTTTTTTTTGTGTTTTATGTAAGTTAAGTTGAAAAATCAAAGCAATCAGTAATGCTTTTTAACCTATTGATTTCTTCTCCCTATTTATTCTTACTCATGCAATTAATTGTTTAAGTCTATTTGATTATTTGTGACCATGACAAGATGGAACCATGTAATGTCACTTTTCTTATCCAATGTTATCACAATCAAGTACTAAACTCAAGTATTTCTCTTATGTATAAATGAATAGTTGTTGGAACTTCACATAATTGTTGCTTGGGAAGGACTGGTTTCCATAAGTAATAACAAAGTTGGGTACATTTCACTAAATGCCATCTAATTTTATCCACTTTACCAACTATATCATTTAACTTAATTTACTTTGTGACTAAATTGTGGTGACATGTTTCTCTCCTCTTGTCTGATGTGGCATGTTAATATAATATTAAAATAAATAATATAAAAAATAAATAATATAAAAAACAAATAATTCTAATTTATTTTTTATAACTAGACTATATCATTTAACTTCACCCACTTTACCAACTATATCATTTAACCTTACTTTGTAATTAGACTTCCATTATATGCTTTTCTCCTCTTGTTGATGTCGCATGTTAATATAATATTAACATAATAATATAAAAATAAATATTTCTAAAAAATAAAAAATGAGGGGGCATGCCCCCTCCTCTTGTCCCTCCGGATGCTTAGGCGGACGGAGGGAGAAGAGGAGGGAGCAACTGCACCCTCCCCCTCTCTTCTCCGATGCTGGAGAGGACAGGGGGAGGGGTGGCACCCCTCTATGTGTGAACACAGAGGCGAAGGGCTGCCTTCTCCGCACAGAGGGGGAGGGGTGGCTCATGCACGAAATTCATGCATCATTTTAGGTCAATTAATTTGTATTTTAGAAGTCTTTCTGAAAGGAGGTGTTCAATTTATTTTAAGAAAATTCCTTTTGGAATTGTTTTCTACCAAGTTTATTATAGAGGATGAGATTATAAGGCTTTTTGGTCGAAATGTTGCAAAACATGTGATGGAGGTTTGTCATGGCCGTTCCTACGATTGGAACGGTCATTCCACCATACTTCACAATCATGAACGCGTGATGAAGTTGAAAAATGTTCATGTCACGACCGGGGAATGGTCGTGGTGCCAATTTATTACGAGGTTAGGCTGAAAAGTTTATCCGCATTTTGGATCAAATTTTTGGTGGTTAATCAAGGTTACAGGGAAAATTATAAAAATGGATCCAAAAGCACCTGGAAGGGATCCTGGAGCATTATTTTGAAGAATAGAAAGAGAAAAAGTGCAAGAACAATAGTGAGGCTTTGTCGAAAACTCGAGAGTGGACGCGCACAACAACTGCAAGAGTTCTTTATTTTATTTTCATGAACTTTTACATTAAATTTGATGTTATTTTTAGTAGGGGAAATGGCCGATACTACCGGAAGGATTCCTCTTTGGCTAATAGGTACTGTAGCTGGTATTCTTGTGATTGGTTTAATAGGTATTTTCTTTTACGGTTCATATTCCAAGTTGGGTTCATCTCGCTGGTACTTCTGGATTCAAAGGCACAAGAAGATGCAAAAGGTTCAGTCAAGATATGAACCCTATTTGTATTTTGGAATATTTCTTAATATTGCTTTAGTTTGAATATTTAATAACATGCAAATTTGTGTTTAACTCTTTCCTTTGATTCTATGATTTATGAATTAATTGCTATATGAGAAGAAGTAATTACTTTCATAATAAATTTCTAGGATTGAATCTATTTATTGCATGGCACAATTAGAAAAATCAAGAGAGACCTAATTCGTGTAGGTATTAAGGTGACCTGAGAAAGTCCTTAATCTTAATTATGATTTAATATATTTTTGACTAATTAGATAAGTTAAAAACTAAAAGAACTAATTTGTTCTAATTATTCTTAAAATAGTAGTTAAAGACTAAAATATTGGTTTAACTATTTTTTGGAACTAAATGTTGTTATTGATTTAAATTCTAAGTTGAAAAAAATTCATGTGTCTTAATCATCAAATCATTATTTCTCAAAGTGATCAATTCTTTATTCTTGTCCTTTTATTTTATTTGCATTTGAAAACAAACTTTCTTTAATTTCTCAATTAACAAGATTAAAATAAGATCTTAATTATTAACGGTCATCATAGTAACGATATCTTTACTCATTTATACTTACTAGCATTTTCTATCACTTTAATGCATCAACAGCCACCCCTCATTTATAATCACACGTAGGGCAGCCAACACGCAGTCGCCCCTTCCTCCTCTACGTGCGATCATGCTCATAGAGGGGGAGGGGCACCTCTCCTCTTTGAACGAATAAGAGGCGGGGAGCCCTCTGTGTGCAATCACAAAGGAGGAGGGGTAGCTGCCCTTCATCCTTCGCGTGCGTGATCACACAAAGAGGGGGAGAGGAGAGGGGGAAGGGGGCGGCGCCCCCTCTGTGTGTGACCACAAAGGAGGAGGGGGCCGCCTTCTCCATTCAAAGGGGGATGGGAGGCCAACCCTCCTATGCGATCGTGCACAGGGCGGTCGATGCGCAGTCGCCCCCTCCTCCTCTATGCATGATTGCACACAAAGAGAGGGAGGGGCGTCACCCCCTTCTCCCTCCTCTCTCTTGGCGGAGAAGAGGCGGGGAGCCCTTTGAATGCAATCGTTCGCCCCCTCCCTCTATCTACTCTGGTGCTAAGAAGAGAGGACCCCTCCTCCTCTGCGCATGATCACACAAACAAAGATGGAGGGGCGCCACCCCCACCCCTCCCCCTCTGTTGGTGGAGAAGAGGCGGGGAGCCCTTTGCTCACGATTGTAGAGGAGGATGGGCAGTTCCTCCTCCCTCCCCCCCCCCCCCCCCCCTCCTCTCTCCCCCCCCCCCCCCCCCCTCCTCTCCTCCTCTGGGTGCGATCACACACACAGAGGGGGAGGGATGGCCCCTTCCCCTCTTTCTATGATCATAGAGGACGAGGGACGACTGCCCTCCTCCCTCTCTCCTCTCTAACATCTGAGAAGAGGGTGTGTGTGTGTTGTGGGGGAGGGGGGTTCCTTTTCTCCCTCCGACTGTTTGAGCGTCAATGGATGATGGAGGGAGTTGGCCGTAGGGAGATGAAGAGGGGCATGAGGCCCTCATTTTTAGAAATTTTTATATTTTAATTTTAATATTATCTTAACATGTCACGTCAAATACCTGCATGCGTGGAGGAGAGAGAAACATGTTCGTGGAGCAAAAAAATGGCTATCGTAGGTAAAATAAATTTATAGTTGGAGGACATTCTAGTTATAAAGTAAAGTTGAAGAATATGGATAAAAAAGTGAATAAAGTTGGAAGACATTTAATGAAATTTATTCTAAAAAAGTTAATAAAACTGCTAGTCTATGATGCATATGTACTCCATTTTTCTCAATTTACCGGGTACGTAAGCATATCCGATACTCCGGTTACTCGCCCTTGCAACTTAGCTGCTAGTGTAGTTATACTACTTGCTGCTAACATTGCACACTCTTTAATTAAACCTGAGGGATTTGTATAATAAGGAACATGTTGTCAAATGATTTAATTATCAAATCAACACAGTTACTTAGCAAACGTTTTGAACCTTCATCCTTCCCCCTAGAAAAGGGGAAGTGTTGGTGACATTATTCATCATCATAAACTGGAGGAACCAAACGAGGAGAGATGGCATGCAGTTAACACAACATCTGAAATCATCAGATCAATATTCGTAGTACATGGGATTTGGGAGCTTGAAGATTCTTTTTGCAGTGGTGTAGCCGCCGAGGCTGCTCCACTGGCTCCCCACGATGCCCCAAATACGGTAGCCCTTCTTCTGCAGCTCTCTCCTCTTCTCTGCCTTGTAGTATTCTGCCTTCTCGTTGATCTCCTCAGGGCGTCTGCAGCATACACGACATAGATGGCATAAAATAACTATATATGAATAGCTTAATTAAGACAACCATGATCTCCATTTGTTCGTTACCTAATGTTGTGTTCCATTGCTGGTGAATCTGGAAGTTTTTTTTAATGATCAATCTGATGTCCTAAGTTCAATGGCATATTTTAAAGTTCTCAGTATCAGTTTCAGAATGTGCTACAGTCACTCAGAATACTTAACACTCTAGTTCTGGAACAACTTGCTTTGTTAAAAAAACTTGTTTTCAGAAGGCTCAAAGAACTACAGTGATTAATCACCTCAGAATGAGCTCCGTCCAGCCATGGTAGCCAACGTCGACCAGGTTGCCGACGGTGGCTTCCCGGAGATATTCGGGTCTGGAGGAGAGCATGATGACCTTGAGGCCCCGGGCCCTAATCAGCTGGAAGAGCTGCACCATGTGCTCCAGCGCAGGGGCGACCCCCAAACCCATCCACGCCTCCATGTTGGTCTTGTTCGCCACGCTTCCTCTGCACCCCAAAACATCGTAACTCCATAACATCATCACCAGTTACTGCACTTATATGTTGCATGCATAGCATGTACATAGCAATCTCTACTTATACTAGAGAAATGAGAGAGAGAGAGAGAGAGAGAGAGAGAGAGAGGGAGAGAGGACTCATACCCGAACTGGTGCTTCTTGTAGTAGGGGACGGTGGAGAGGAGCACGTCGTCGATGTCGAAGATCCAGGCGTCCTTGCCGTCGCCGGTGATGCGGTAGTCGTTGGTGAGGAAGAGGATGCACTCCTCGGCGGCGCGCTGGAGGTCCACCGCGTACTGCGTCGAGGTCATGTACTTGCCGACGTAGCCCACGCACTCGGCCGGGACGACCTCGAAGCCCCGGATGTTGTGCACCTCCACGTTGATCCGCCAGCTCTCGCAGTACTGGACGATGCTGTACCCGACATCGCCGCTGATCTGGCCGGCGTCCCTCCAATTCGTTATGTAGTTGAGGATGTTCCAGTCCCCGGCCACGACGCCGATGCAGGAGGAGAGGCAGAGGCCAACCAGGGTCCAGATCGCAAGGTCTGCGGAAGCTGCTCTTCCTCCTCTCATGGCGCCCAAATCATCTGTTTGTCTGATCGATAGAATGATGGATGAATATGTACGTGCCACCGCCACCACCTGCTACTGCTGCCTCCAACCAGAGAGAGGCTTTTCCATGGCTTATTTTATTTACTTTTTTAAGGATTGGTTATCAAAATAATACTATAATTTCATATTTAGCTTCTGTTTGGAACACCCCTACGACAAATTTTTGGGCATTAATTCTGCTTTACCATTTCAGTCATTTTTCAAAAAAAATTATCTTATCATTGCAAATTTCTACCAATCACCATCTTGCCAAGGAGGTAGAAGAGAAATATCTCTTGTGCTCTTATTTTATTTAAATAAGGTTCGGTCTATGAATTTATTTATTTATTTTTCAGTTGTTGCTCAAAATTTGCTTTAGAATCTATATATATATATTAAAAGAAATACTTACTATAATATAGAGTAGGTAACAAAATAACTCTCGCAAATTCGCAATCCAAAATCCAATTTGGCTGTTCAGTTGAACCATGCACTTGTCACCTTTCATTCTTGTTATTCGAGATGTAAAGAAGCATAGCTCACAAAGTTAAAAGAAAACTGAATTATTTTAAAAAAGAGTGAAAAATAGGCAAAGTAAAATTATCAAAATCTTTTTCTCAAGATTTATTTCAAACCTTCTTTCATTTGATAGCATTAAATAAGATTGGTCAATCAGAAAAAAAATCCATTGACAACATGCAGAGACCAAGTCATTTCAAATGAAGAAATAATTTTCTTCGTCCCGTTTGAAAATGAAATCATAATTCTTCTCAATTTTATATGAACAGTTGATTGTCAGATTGATAGATTAATTTTAATGAGTATTTAAATAAAAAATATGTATAATAAATATAAGTTATTTTTATTAAAAAATAAAAATAAAAGTATAAATTAAAAGTTTCATTAAAAATGTTAAAAAATATATTATTTAAATATAAATCATTTTCAATAAATTATATTTAGTGAAATATTAATTTTTTTAATGAAATGATAAGTAATAAATAGTAGTATAAATATTTTATATTTAATAAGTAAATTATTTTATAAGAGAAATGTGAGAGCGAGAAAATAAAAAAAGGAAAAAAACAAAATGAAATTTGGAAAAAAAGTAATTGTCTGGTCAGCCATAAAAAAAAATAGAATCGGAGTCTTGAATAGATAATTTAATACGGTCTGATTTCATCTCCAAAATCAAGCCACATGTTTAAGGATCCAAGTAGAATTAAAGATTTTATTCCACCTAGTTCCCTAACCCAATGCAGATTATCTTTCAAAGTCTTTCACCTTTTGAATTTCCAAAACATTTATCTTTCTATTTAAAAATCATATACCGAACACATAAAAATAGAAATCACTTTTGATAAAAGGAACTAACTTTTTCTTCTCAATGCAGGGTGGCATGTTGCCTGGATTTATTGAAAGTTTGATGGGTCAAGATCTTTTTTGGAAAAATTGATTGCAAAATACAAATTTCTTCTGAACGTTGTGCATGAACTGAAGTAGACGACAGCGTCAGGGTCCTCTGTCTGTCCTGAGCCACCTGATCCACATTGCTATTTATTTACACAAAAATTCAAATATCTCACCATTTGAGTTACTCATTTATTGATTTAAATTCGCCGACAAGGCAATTAATATTTTGGGTTCTAAAGTAAAATATCATCCCATCATCATCATCATCACCATCATTATTACTATTAGTTTTTTTCTCATGTTCTTGTTTAAAAGATCTCAAATTTCAAGTGTATAGAGTGAAAAAAACATATGACCAAAATTTGCCCTATGGGAAGGCAAAAAGGACCCATTGGCTCTAGTTCGAATATGCCATACACGTGAGTTATATATCCCATCATGTATATGTAATAATTAACTTGGAGTTCGAACACTTAATGATTTCTAATCCTATACTTAAAACTTTGAT
The DNA here is from genome assembly GCA_030549335.1 of Pontederia crassipes. NCBI lineage: Eukaryota > Viridiplantae > Streptophyta > Magnoliopsida > Commelinales > Pontederiaceae > Pontederia > Pontederia crassipes. The sequence goes on from JAUKPH010000017.1 coordinate 12,952,553, forward strand.
ATTGTCTTGATTTTGTTGTTCTAGAGTGTAGATTGAGTTGAGTTGTTAGAGTGGAGCTCCACAAACTTGTTGATAACTTAATCTCTAATGATAATGACATTAGTATGAATTATTGAATTATATGAAGATGATCTGTGATTAAGGATTAATAATCCATCACCAAATCCATCTTCATAGCTCATGATGCGGGTAGATCATTTATTTGACATTGACATGTGTGTAATTAAGTGATTTGAGTGGAACACTTGCTTGCATTACAGCTACCACTGGCACACCATCCATATATTTATAGGGCTAAAAATGTCAATACCTTTACATTTGTTGCAGATTTACTAATTTTGTTTGAATTTCTATTTTGTCTCAATAACTAACAGCTTCTGGATTTGTTGCAAGAACTTCATTATAATTTCTTTGAAAAAAATGTTTACCTTAACTTTGCCATTTGAATATGTTGCAATACTTTTAAAATGTTAAGAATATACTAAAAATTTTAGTATTATTTTAGATCTAGCATAACATTTTGATTAATCTTACAACAACAAAAAAAATAAAAGGAAAAGAAATGATTAATATTTAGTTTTTCATAAAAAAGTTGATGATATGATATTCATTTATCAATGCGACAATTGGAAAGTCTATATTTAACCTTTTTCCAACAAAAATGAGTCTAAATTTGCAACCAATTTTAAAAGTGATGGGTTCTTTTAAAAAATGAAATATATACAATTCAATTCCGAATCCAATTTGCAAAAAGTATTATTTCAATTATAAAAATATAACTCAATTTGTTATGCAAGTTGAGTATAATTCAAATATTAGTGTGCTATGAACATTAATGCTTCTACCATATATATTTGAGCGACCGTATTATGCATGGCTTGTGAGTTACACCAAGGTTTAAATTGGAGTCGTGACAATTATAATCAATGCACATAACTTCGTGTTATAAATTTCATCTTTTGACCAAATCATATGTCCTTACAATTCTCAGTTTAATATAATAAATACAAGGATAAAAATATCATTTTACCACAAAATAATTAAAATATTAATGTCAAAACTATAGACAAAATCTATTATCGCTAAACCCGAGATAGGTTTAGACAGAACTTAGATCGTGTTTTCATAAATGTGGGCCTCGTTCACCAAATAACTTTTTGACTTGGTAACACTCGGCCCGAGTCCAAGATGGCTTGCGCCAAGTTCCATGATGACTATTCTAAACATCCTATTAACTAAAACCTGAGTTGGGTGTAGATCGAACATGGGCCAAGTCATATTGGTGGTTGTCGAACACTTGCAAATGTCGGATAGGAATCCAGGTCGGGTCCTCTAAAATCTAGGCTGAATTTTATCCAAATCTGAGTTGGATACAAAATCCACCATTCGGGTTGCATGAAATAGTGAAGAACCTTGCTCAAGTTTCTTTAGCATGGGCTGGGTTTCATCTCATCGAAACATTGGTGCCATTTTCAAAAGTTTAACTCCAATTCACGAACTATAAATTATTACTTTTGACAAAATTTTCATGTAACTAATCAAAGATAATAGGAGAACATAATTTGTGTCATTAACTATTATTTAACTTAACAATTCTATTAAAAAAATTATCCAAAAGTGAATTTGAAAATTTGATGTACCATATGAAGATAGAACTACTTGAACTCAAGACTTCGACAACTTTTTATTATTATCCCGCCGATTTTCAAGAATGACTATGATGTTCTTTGATTGAACAATCAACTACGAAGAAATGTTCAGATGTACATGCATCAAGAAAAGAGAACAAAGACTCAAATTTGGAGGAAACATTATATTTTGAGTAAATGAGGCAAGTTGGGGGGAAATGGCTTTAATTTATAGGGAAAATAATTCCAGTATTAGTTTAATTATACTATGAAAATAAGTTATAATCCATCCCTGTCTACTGTGAACCCTACTTTTCTTTTCTTTTCCGCTTATCATTTTCTTTTCATTTTCTTTCAAATTGCTATCTTTTCTCTTCTTCAATTCAAATTCCTATCTTTGCTTAACATTAATTATTCTTTATTTTAAAAATATTTTCAGAATTAATTAAAAAATAATTTTATTTTTTATCTAATTAAATAGTTTTGAAAAATCTTGGGGTGTTCCATGAAATCCTCTAATTAAATTACTAACTTTAATTTAGTTCTTTGACTAGAACACCAAATGTGTGAAAGAGTTAACACAACAATTAAGATAATTATTACTAAAGGTGGAAGTTCAATATAATCTTTTATACAAAGTATAATATTAATGCATGAAGAACTAGAGGGAAAGACGAAAAAAGCTAGTACAATTCAATATATTTTTAAAAAGAAGTAATTAATGATAAAGATGATGGAGACCTGACCACTCCATGTGCATATCATCATTACAAATGATAATAGTTGCTTTGGTTCATATTTCTAATTACCTGCAGGGTGAATGCAAAGAGAAACAATTACCTGTGATCTTGGAGCGTAATAGAGGAATAATAAATCAATAGCTATAATTAGCAATCATGAGATCAATGTAGAGAGCAATGTATAACACTTTAAATTATCAATGAAGAGAAGATCATTGACATAATCAATAATAATAAACATGGTCATAATATATGATAATTATCAGTGAAGATCAATAGAAAATCAATGTTATACACTAGTATTCAATGTGGAAAGATTAATGTGATGTACCTTACATTTCAATACTCTAGATGAATGATTCACCTATGCAATTATAGCCTTTCTATGCAATGCTATGTACTTCATGGGTTACTAGCGATTTGTGTACACCACGGCAATGTCTTCTCTTAGGAGAGGATAACCACTTCCATTACACGTTACATGGGAATATGTATATATAAAGTAATGTCCCAACAATGCAAAGCAATACAATGATAAGATCAGAGATGTCTCAAACCGTATGTTGTGAATAATCCAAATAATAACAATAAAACATAATATGGGATTTTCTGACTGAATTCATGCTAAGTTGGGTCTATCGCGGGCTAGGTTCTGTGGATGTAAGGGGCTCAGTTGAGTTTCAAATATGATTCATCTTCTTATGGAACAAATGTCAGGTGTAATGGAACCCGGCCTGGATTTCGGTTAGTCAATAGAGTGCATGAAAGTATGCGAGAAAACACATGCCGGGTGGCTTGAAATTCGACCCAAATTTATGCTGTTTTGTAGTTTTTTATCCACACGGGAAATCCCAAATTTCAATAGTCACCTGTCTTAGATCATGTGTACCTGCTGATACCATTGGATGAGAGAAAAAAATGTCAAGAAACAAGGATTGAAATAACCCGAAAGAAGGTGAAGAGGACTAAATATTTTATAGAGGATTTATAGAGGAATAAAAAGTTAAAGGGTTCCTTGTAATCCCTGGTGACATGTATGTTATAACAGCCAGGAGATTAATGTAGAAGTTTTCTTTTTGTTATATGTTCCTTGTGGGGTGTTACATGCCCCATCGTCAAAGTTCTGACCATAGTTGCATAAATCATAAGCAAACTTTACGCTGTCACATTTTGAAGGTCTGAAAATGTTCCTCCACTGTGACTTCAACTGTCGCTGAATTCGCCTCACGGCCTTGGACTGCCTCCAACAAGCTGCTGATTCTGCACTCATTTGGTCACCGCTGTCTCCCTTTCTTCTACGTACTACATCTCTTCATCGCCGGCATGGAACTTCTTTCTGTTTGCCCCGAGCTTAAAAGATGTCCTTGTTGTTGTTCTCAGTGAAGTCATTGATCCTTCCTAGTCCTCATTTTTATAGCTAGACCAAAAGCTCATTCCGCATGGCATAGTATCATCTGAGAGCATCGCATTTGATAATTCATGGCCTTGTCACTCCTGGATAAGTTGGAATGAATTTTGGCTGCAAATTGGCATGGCTTTCTGGCAAATCAGAGATGAAGTTGGCACACGCAGTAGAATAGAATTGAATTCCTTTGCCGTGTTGAATGCTTCCAAATGGATGATGTCTGTATGATTCCTCTTTTAATCTCTCAGGAGCATCCACCATGCATTAATTGTGAACCAAGGACGGCTTTTTAGTTCTCCATCATAGTACTGCTTTTCGAGTTCATGCCTCTCTTAATAACATCACAGTTCCTTCAACCCATTTGTGCTTAGAAGAAGACCCCAACTTTGAATAAGATATGGTCGGGCCATCACACTCACGTTAGATAATTCAGGCAGCCAAGTTTTGGCGACCAGTCTTAAAAATTAAGATTAAACGTTCTTTTTTTTCTTTCAAAGATTCTATGATTGGTAGCTCACTTCACTACATTATCTCCAGTCTTAGCCGAATTAAGTTTGAGGGCCAGTTGGGATGGTTCATAAGAAAATGAGAAAAAATGAGTATACTTCATAATTATATACTTCAATCTATCATGTCAATGAGTAATAAATTACTATGGTCGAAGAAAAATAATAAGGTATGTTTTAAAAAGTGCCCTACTTTTTGGATGCCGGTTCGGATCTACGAGAGATTTTCAGTGTTCAGAGCTATTAGCACCTGACTAAAGTGGTAAATATACATTCCCCTGATCAAAATGGTGGCTCACTATTAGCATCTATCGAACCACTTAAGACATAGCTCCACTAGCTCGCTGTGCCAACCAATCTTGGGTTTGTACATTTCTCAAGAAAAAATTATATGAAATGTGGAAAAAAATTCTTAGCTCATATTATTTTTTTAATGTTTTAATGAGTCGGAAACAATTTTTTTGTCTGTTCAAATTTCAACATTGTTTCAAATTATTTTCTTCATTGTCTTATTTAGAAACTATTAAAATTACAAAAAATAGTTTCGTAAAAAGCGTATTAAGTCTATAGAAGTAGAGAGATAATTTCAACCTCACATATTCTTTTATGTCAAATATACAAGAAATAATTAATCTACATTTGATAAACTTATTCCTTTTCTTCTTTTTTTTTTAAATAGTCTCTGTATACCTCTCCTTTTCTTTTTGTTTTTGTTACAAGCGCACCAGTAGCAGCAGCAACCAGCAAAACGAGCCGATCATGTATGTTTTAGGAAAAAGGAGGGGAGCATGAGAGGAAGCAGGAAAACAGTCCTTTTCTGTCCCTGAACACCATCGATCACACATCTAATAAATGTTGATCCCTCGTCCCCTCTAAAGATGGTTTTCGTTTTGTGCAAGTCTCTTGTTCGACAAAATGCCCATACGCTCGCAATGTTTATCTTCACACAATTGAACATTGTATGATGGATGTTCCTATGTCAAATGGATCGAATTGTTCATTTGAATTAAATAATTCAAGTGCTTCTATGCTTACCGCCTCTTTCTTGTAAAGTTTGTTTCCCATCATAATCTTGAAGCTGAGCACAGATGTTTGGCGGATGTGATCCCAGAAATGGGATAATGAAGCTGAGGAGTGCATGTTTACTTTACTATTCTCGTTCAGTATAAAGGTGTTTGATCAAACGAACTTTGAGTTTGTTGCAGAATTGTAAAGTTTAAATGGACTGTTAAAATTTGGACGCACAAACATGGAAACTGTGTGATAGATTGTCCTTGTCCAATTTATTTTGGAACACTATTGTCCAGTTAATTTTTCTCAACATTTTTTAATCTTATGTTGGTAGTTTTGAATTATTTTTCTCGTTGGAGGTCTGACCATTCAACTGCTTTCTTAATACTTTTTAACCATCCGGACCAACGGAACCAAGGTTCTGATTATCAAAATGCGATATGCTTTTAATTGAACCTTGAAATACATTCTTATTTGTCTTCCTTTTACTCTTCAGTTCTCTAAGTACTAGCATCCTTGCTATGATGGATGATGCCCCTTTACCCACTCACAAACTCCACCTAGAAGCATCTGCAGTTGGTAGGTCTGCATATTAGCCCTTTCCTTGGTCATTTTCTATTGAGTGCTTCTGACATTTTCTCTATTCATTTTCCATTTTTGTTCTTTTCATTATGAAAACATGAGAAAAGAAATGTGAAAATAGGGATGTCGATTAAAAAAATGAAGATAAAAGAAACACAAAATTGTACATACATAGTTAAATTTGTTCATCCACATGTGGCAGTATCCATGATCTGTGCTTAGCCCATTGACTAACAATTTTTCCTTTACAAGCTTTCCATGAAAATAATAGCTATGTGTATATATATATATATATATTGTTGAAAATATGTTTTCTCTTATTATTCATCAAATATTAGTGCCTCCTTATTTATAATAAAGGTAGGCAATACAAGAAAGAAGAATATGCTAGAATATTACTTCGGAATATTAGGGATACTATACCAAAATATCTGGGATATTATTTCAGAAAATCTGGGATACTAATCCTAAATAATATTACAAAAATATGCAAAGATATGGAAAGATATGCAAATCATATCTCAACACTCCCCCTCAAGATAGAGCATAGATATCAATCATGCCTAGCTTGTCGCATATCAATCATACCTAACTTGGTAGTCAAAAAGTTGATGATGCCAATGATTCTCTATTCCAACACGCCCCTGCAAGTCGACGTTAGGAAGAGATTGAACGACGGAGATTTGAAGGACACACTACAGTGAAATCACACACCAACGGCAGTGTAACCATTCGTCCAACACCTGCTGGGCAATCTATGCTGAAGATGATGACAAAGACCAAGCTTCAAATAGTAGAGACAATTTGACAAACACATAGAGGACAGCTGTTGTTGAAAGAACATTGGAGAGGAAGACGCCAACAATGATTTTGCTGACATGCCCCAACTTGAAGAGAGCTTGAGCAGCAGTATCAGAACATCCAATGAGGCAAGCAAAGATTCTTCGATGGAAGTAGAGAACCAAAGATGAACAGAGTTGAACCTCATCAACTTGAAGATCGATTTGTCAAGCCGCCAAGGAACAAAAAATGAGCTCAGAAGCATCCCATGAGTCAAGCTCGACTGGTGACCTGGCTGATAATCGCCAAGAAAATAAATGAAAACGAAGGAAACATAGAAAATGCAAGAATGGAGTTTCGATCAGCAACAATTTTCGAGCTCCTGTGCACTACTGTGATTGATCTTGCAGTAAAAGAAGGAGATGCGAAAATAGCAAAAGAGAGAAATATAGAAGAAAACACAGAGACACACAAAGACATAATATCTACATTTGAGTTTAAAGACAATTAAGTTGCTTCCTAAGAAGGGTGGTCAGCTCTCTACGATGAGAAAGGAGGTCGGAGGTAATTATACTGCTCTCTACGATGAGAAGTGAGGTCGGAGGCAATTATGCTGCTCTCTATGACTAGAAGCGAGGTCAAAGACAATTAAGTGGCTCTCTACAATGAGAAGCAAAGTTGGAGACTACTTAATCAGCTCTTTACAATCATGACTAATAAACAACAACAACAACAAAGCCTTATCCCACTAGGTGGGGTCGGCTACATGGATCATACGACTATATTCGTTGATCCATGTTTATGAGATTCGACAGGATTTTACGCTGGCTGTCGAGGCCTAACACTAGGTGGGTTTTACACTGGCTGACTGTCATGACTAATAAAAAATAAAAGAAAAAGAGTAGGAACCAGATTCAAATAAAAATAAAAATCAACGGAACAAAAAATAGAGACAATAATTAGTGTATCAATATACCTTTTGGCTGCATTTTTTTATTAATTTTCAACTACACATTGATGTTATTATCCATATCTCATTTTAAGAATAATTAATTTGCAAAGAGGAAGAATCAAGATTGTGATTGAAGTATCTTTTTTGAGGAATAAAGGACGATTGTCGTGTTGCTACCATCCAACTTTCTTAATGGATCTCTAATTTATATTACATGATTGAGATTTTTAAATGAGAAAATAAAACCCAGTTCATTTTTGGGCCATGGCTTGTGCCAAGAAACTAAAATTCTCCGGACATCTTTTATTGTTTAGTCCTGTTGTCTTCAAACTTTTCCTAAAGTTACAAAAAATTGAATATAATGTTTGTGTCATTTTTTTAAAGATTGACCTAATATTTAGACTACCAATTATAGCTCCTAAAATTTCTAGTGCACTCTACGTAGTTTCAATTTTCAATTGATTCTTTTTCATAACTCTGTATTATTGCCTCAGTTGTCTTTGGTTGACGTCTTAGTCACAATTTTAATTTTGAATCTCATCTACTAAATTATATATTTGCATTATCAGCTACTTGCTGAAAGTTGAATCTACTGCAATCAATTCTCCCTAAATTCTTCTAAAAAGATTCTTTTGTGTATTTGTTATATCTTAGTTTCTGTTTATTAACTTTTATGCATTTCTCAAATTTTGTCATTATTTTTTCTTTTGTAGGCAAAACAAAGTGGTTACCAACGAAGTCTAATAGTTTTGTCTAGAATGCAGAGTTTCATATGCCAAAGTGGCTTGGTTAGAAAAGGCAAGTAGTGAACTCTTATACTAGTTCATGTTAATTTTTGAAATCTTAAACTATTCTTTTTGATCAAACATTTTATGCCACTGAAATCTTAAATGTTGAAAATACCCAATGATATTCAGAGTTCCATATGCCAAAGTGGCTTGATTAGAACAGATAAGTAGTGAACTCTTAAACTAGTAGTTAATGTTAGCATTCGAAATCTTAAACTATTTTTTCTGATCAGACAATTTATGCCCTTTAAAGAGCTATTTTCTTTTGATATTCTGACTTTTGTTTTGTGTGAAGGGAGCCACATTTCTTTTTTGTAAGCAGGGAAATGTTCCATATCTATATTTATTTATATTTAGGATTCAACTATTTTGATTTGTGCAAAGTCGTTTTGAGAAGAAAACCTACTATTTTATCTCAAAGTAATTATATAATGATTTCATTTTTGTTGGATTAACTATTTGCAGTCATCCTTTCCTCTGCAAACAAAACTTGTGTATTACATATCATTATATAATGATTTCATTATTTGTTCAAAAAACTCATTCTGTTTTATTGATAAAGAAAATAATAATTCTTTCTTGTGTATTACATATCATTTTATACTTTCCTTTTGTGGGAAGCCTGAACGAGTTTACTTTTGTTGTAGTCACTCAAAGTGATGTTGTTGTGTGGTTCTGATCTTCTTGAATCCTTTACCATTCCAGGGGTATGGAAACCTGATCAGGTATATTTCTAACATGTAATTGTGTATCTTAGTGGCAAAAGAAATTTGTCAAGTACTTGTGTTATTAGATAGTGATTTGATGGTGAAGTCAAATTGATGATACTGTGTCTTCATTTCTATCTGACTGTTACACATTCATGATTTATTTTGTATATTTTATGGCATTCATGCTTGAAACAGAATAAACTACAATCTAAGGAAACATAGAAAATAAATGAAAATAAATGAAAACGAAGGAAACATAGAAAATGCAAGAATGGAGTTTCGATCAACAACAGTTTTCGAGCTCCTGTGCACTACTGTGATTGATCTTGCAGTAAAAGAAGGAGATGCGAAAATAGCAAAAGAGAGAAATATAGAAGAAAACACAAAGACACACAAAGACATAATATCTACATTTGAGTTTAAAGACAATTAAGTTGCTTCCTAAGAAGGGTGGTCAGCTCTCTACGATGAGAATGGAGGTCGGAGGTAATTATACTGCTCTCTACGATGAGAAGTGAGGTCGGAGGCAATTATGCTGCTCTCTATGACTAGAAGCGAGGTCAAAGACAATTAAGTGGCTCTCTACAATGAGAAGCAAAGTTGGAGACTACTTAATCAGCTCTTTACAATCATGACTAATAAACAACAACAACAACAAAGCCTTATCCCACTAGGTGGGGTCGGCTACATGGATCATACGACTATATTCGTTGATCCATGTTTATGAGATTCGACAGGATTTTACGCTGGCTGTCGAGGCCTAACACTAGGTGGGTTTTACGCTGGCTGACTGTCATGACTAATAAAAAATAAAAGAAAAAGAGTAGGAACCAGATTCAAATAAAAATAAAAATCAACGGAACAAAAAATAGAGACAATAATTAGTGTATCAATATACCTTTTGGCTGCATTTTTTTATTAATTTTCAACTACACATTGATGTTATTATCCATATCTCATTTTAAGAATAATTAATTTGCAAAGAGGAAGAATCAAGATTGTGATTGAAGTATCTTTTTTGAGGAATAAAGGACGATTGTCGTGTTGCTACCATCCAACTTTCTTAATGGATCTCTAATTTATATTACATGATTGAGATTTTTAAATGAGAAAATAAAACCCAGTTCATTTTTGGGCCATGGCTTGTGCCAAGAAACTAAAATTCTCCGGACATCTTTTATTGTTTAGTCCTGTTGTCTTCAAACTTTTCCTAAAGTTACAAAAAATTGAATATAATGTTTGTGTCATTTTTTTAAAGATTGACCTAATATTTAGACTACCAATTATAGCTCCTAAAATTTCTAGTGCACTCTACGTAGTTTCAATTTTCAATTGATTCTTTTTCATAACTCTGTATTATTGCCTCAGTTGTCTTTGGTTGACGTCTTAGTCACAATTTTAATTTTGAATCTCATCTACTAAATTATATATTTGCATTATCAGCTACTTGCTGAAAGTTGAATCTACTGCAATCAATTCTCCCTAAATTCTTCTAAAAAGATTCTTTTGTGTATTTGTTATATCTTAGTTTCTGTTTATTAACTTTTATGCATTTCTCAAATTTTGTCATTATTTTTTCTTTTGTAGGCAAAACAAAGTGGTTACCAACGAAGTCTAATAGTTTTGTCTAGAATGCAGAGTTTCATATGCCAAAGTGGCTTGGTTAGAAAAGGCAAGTAGTGAACTCTTATACTAGTTCATGTTAATTTTTGAAATCTTAAACTATTCTTTTTGATCAAACATTTTATGCCACTGAAATCTTAAATGTTGAAAATACCCAATGATATTCAGAGTTCCATATGCCAAAGTGGCTTGATTAGAACAGATAAGTAGTGAACTCTTAAACTAGTAGTTAATGTTAGCATTCGAAATCTTAAACTATTTTTTCTGATCAGACAATTTATGCCCTTTAAAGAGCTATTTTCTTTTGATATTCTGACTTTTGTTTTGTGTGAAGGGAGCCACATTTCTTTTTTGTAAGCAGGGAAATGTTCCATATCTATATTTATTTATATTTAGGATTCAACTATTTTGATTTGTGCAAAGTCGTTTTGAGAAGAAAACCTACTATTTTATCTCAAAGTAATTATATAATGATTTCATTTTTGTTGGATTAACTATTTGCAGTCATCCTTTCCTCTGCAAACAAAACTTGTGTATTACATATCATTATATAATGATTTCATTATTTGTTCAAAAAACTCATTCTGTTTTATTGATAAAGAAAATAATAATTCTTTCTTGTGTATTACATATCATTTTATACTTTCCTTTTGTGGGAAGCCTGAACGAGTTTACTTTTGTTGTAGTCACTCAAAGTGATGTTGTTGTGTGGTTCTGATCTTCTTGAATCCTTTACCATTCCAGGGGTATGGAAACCTGATCAGGTATATTTCTAACATGTAATTGTGTATCTTAGTGGCAAAAGAAATTTGTCAAGTACTTGTGTTATTAGATAGTGATTTGATGGTGAAGTCAAATTGATGATACTGTGTCTTCATTTCTATCTGACTGTTACACATTCATGATTTATTTTGTATATTTTATGGCATTCATGCTTGAAACAGAATAAACTACAATCTAAGGAAACATAGAAAATAAATGAAAATAAATGAAAACGAAGGAAACATAGAAAATGCAAGAATGGAGTTTCGATCAACAACAGTTTTCGAGCTCCTGTGCACTACTGTGATTGATCTTGCAGTAAAAGAAGGAGATGCGAAAATAGCAAAAGAGAGAAATATAGAAGAAAACACAAAGACACACAAAGACATAATATCTACATTTGAGTTTAAAGACAATTAAGTTGCTTCCTAAGAAGGGTGGTCAGCTCTCTACGATGAGAATGGAGGTCGGAGGTAATTATACTGCTCTCTACGATGAGAAGTGAGGTCGGAGGCAATTATGCTGCTCTCTATGACTAGAAGCGAGGTCAAAGACAATTAAGTGGCTCTCTACAATGAGAAGCAAAGTTGGAGACTACTTAATCAGCTCTTTACAATCATGACTAATAAACAACAACAACAACAAAGCCTTATCCCACTAGGTGGGGTCGGCTACATGGATCATACGACTATATTCGTTGATCCATGTTTATGAGATTCGACAGGATTTTACGCTGGCTGTCGAGGCCTAACACTAGGTGGGTTTTACGCTGGCTGACTGTCATGACTAATAAAAAATAAAAGAAAAAGAGTAGGAACCAGATTCAAATAAAAATAAAAATCAACGGAACAAAAAATAGAGACAATAATTAGTGTATCAATATACCTTTTGGCTGCATTTTTTTATTAATTTTCAACTACACATTGATGTTATTATCCATATCTCATTTTAAGAATAATTAATTTGCAAAGAGGAAGAATCAAGATTGTGATTGAAGTATCTTTTTTGAGGAATAAAGGACGATTGTCGTGTTGCTACCATCCAACTTTCTTAATGGATCTCTAATTTATATTACATGATTGAGATTTTTAAATGAGAAAATAAAACCCATTTCATTTTTGGGCCATGGCTTGTGCCAAGAAACTAAAATTCTCCGGACATCTTTTATTGTTTAGTCCTGTTGTCTTCAAACTTTTCCTAAAGTTACAAAAAATTGAATATAATGTTTGTGTCATTTTTTTAAAGATTGACCTAATATTTAGACTACCAATTATAGCTCCTAAAATTTCTAGTGCACTCTACGTAGTTTCAATTTTCAATTGATTCTTTTTCATAACTCTGTATTATTGCCTCAGTTGTCTTTGGTTGACGTCTTAGTCACAATTTTAATTTTGAATCTCATCTACTAAATTATATATTTGCATTATCAGCTACTTGCTGAAAGTTGAATCTACTGCAATCAATTCTCCCTAAATTCTTCTAAAAAGATTCTTTTGTGTATTTGTTATATCTTAGTTTCTGTTTATTAACTTTTATGCATTTCTCAAATTTTGTCATTATTTTTTCTTTTGTAGGCAAAACAAAGTGGTTACCAACGAAGTCTAATAGTTTTGTCTAGAATGCAGAGTTTCATATGCCAAAGTGGCTTGGTTAGAAAAGGCAAGTAGTGAACTCTTATACTAGTTCATGTTAATTTTTGAAATCTTAAACTATTCTTTTTGATCAAACATTTTATGCCACTGAAATCTTAAATGTTGAAAATACCCAATGATATTCAGAGTTCCATATGCCAAAGTGGCTTGATTAGAACAGATAAGTAGTGAACTCTTAAACTAGTAGTTAATGTTAGCATTCGAAATCTTAAACTATTTTTTCTGATCAGACAATTTATGCCCTTTAAAGAGCTATTTTCTTTTGATATTCTGACTTTTGTTTTGTGTGAAGGGAGCCACATTTCTTTTTTGTAAGCAGGGAAATGTTCCATATCTATATTTATTTATATTTAGGATTCAACTATTTTGATTTGTGCAAAGTCGTTTTGAGAAGAAAACCTACTATTTTATCTCAAAGTAATTATATAATGATTTCATTTTTGTTGGATTAACTATTTGCAGTCATCCTTTCCTCTGCAAACAAAACTTGTGTATTACATATCATTATATAATGATTTCATTATTTGTTCAAAAAACTCATTCTGTTTTATTGATAAAGAAAATAATAATTCTTTCTTGTGTATTACATATCATTTTATACTTTCCTTTTGTGGGAAGCCTGAACGAGTTTACTTTTGTTGTAGTCACTCAAAGTGATGTTGTTGTGTGGTTCTGATCTTCTTGAATCCTTTACCATTCCAGGGGTATGGAAACCTGATCAGGTATATTTCTAACATGTAATTGTGTATCTTAGTGGCAAAAGAAATTTGTCAAGTACTTGTGTTATTAGATAGTGATTTGATGGTGAAGTCAAATTGATGATACTGTGTCTTCATTTCTATCTGACTGTTACACATTCATGATTTATTTTGTATATTTTATGGCATTCATGCTTGAAACAGAATAAACTACAATCTAAGGAAACATAGAAAATAAATGAAAATAAATGAAAACGAAGGAAACATAGAAAATGCAAGAATGGAGTTTCGATCAACAACAGTTTTCGAGCTCCTGTGCACTACTGTGATTGATCTTGCAGTAAAAGAAGGAGATGCGAAAATAGCAAAAGAGAGAAATATAGAAGAAAACACAAAGACACACAAAGACATAATATCTACATTTGAGTTTAAAGACAATTAAGTTGCTTCCTAAGAAGGGTGGTCAGCTCTCTACGATGAGAATGTAGGTCGGAGGTAATTATACTGCTCTCTACGATGAGAAGTGAGGTCGGAGGCAATTATGCTGCTCTCTATGACTAGAAGCGAGGTCAAAGACAATTAAGTGGCTCTCTACAATGAGAAGCAAAGTTGGAGACTACTTAATCAGCTCTTTACAATCATGACTAATAAACAACAACAACAACAAAGCCTTATCCCACTAGGTGGGGTCGGCTACATGGATCATACGACTATATTCGTTGATCCATGTTTATGAGATTCGACAGGATTTTACGCTGGCTGTCGAGGCCTAACACTAGGTGGGTTTTACGCTGGCTGACTGTCATGACTAATAAAAAATAAAAGAAAAAGAGTAGGAACCAGATTCAAATAAAAATAAAAATCAACGGAACAAAAAATAGAGACAATAATTAGTGTATCAATATACCTTTTGGCTGCATTTTTTTATTAATTTTCAACTACACATTGATGTTATTATCCATATCTCATTTTAAGAATAATTAATTTGCAAAGAGGAAGAATCAAGATTGTGATTGAAGTATCTTTTTTGAGGAATAAAGGACGATTGTCGTGTTGCTACCATCCAACTTTCTTAATGGATCTCTAATTTATATTACATGATTGAGATTTTTAAATGAGAAAATAAAACCCATTTCATTTTTGGGCCATGACTTGTGCCAAGAAACTAAAATTCTCCGGACATCTTTTATTGTTTAGTCCTGTTGTCTTCAAACTTTTCCTAAAGTTACAAAAAGTTGAATATAATGTTTGTGTCATTTTTTTAAAGATTGACCTAATATTTAGACTACCAATTATAGCTCCTAAAATTTCTAGTGCACTCTACGTAGTTTCAATTTTCAATTGATTCTTTTTCATAACTCTGTATTATTGCCTCAGTTGTCTTTGGTTGACGTCTTAGTCACAATTTTAATTTTGAATCTCATCTACTAAATTATATATTTGCATTATCAGCTACTTGCTGAAAGTTGAATCTACTGCAATCAATTCTCCCTAAATTCTTCTAAAAAGATTCTTTTGTGTATTTGTTATATCTTAGTTTCTGTTTATTAACTTTTATGCATTTCTCAAATTTTGTCATTATTTTTTCTTTTGTAGGCAAAACAAAGTGGTTACCAACGAAGTCTAATAGTTTTGTCTAGAATGCAGAGTTTCATATGCCAAAGTGGCTTGGTTAGAAAAGGCAAGTAGTGAACTCTTATACTAGTTCATGTTAATTTTTGAAATCTTAAACTATTCTTTTTGATCAAACATTTTATGCCACTGAAATCTTAAATGTTGAAAATACCCAATGATATTCAGAGTTCCATATGCCAAAGTGGCTTGATTAGAACAGATAAGTAGTGAACTCTTAAACTAGTAGTTAATGTTAGCATTCGAAATCTTAAACTATTTTTTCTGATCAGACAATTTATGCCCTTTAAAGAGCTATTTTCTTTTGATATTCTGACTTTTGTTTTGTGTGAAGGGAGCCACATTTCTTTTTTGTAAGCAGGGAAATGTTCCATATCTATATTTATTTATATTTAGGATTCAACTATTTTGATTTGTGCAAAGTCGTTTTGAGAAGAAAACCTACTATTTTATCTCAAAGTAATTATATAATGATTTCATTTTTGTTGGATTAACTATTTGCAGTCATCCTTTCCTCTGCAAACAAAACTTGTGTATTACATATCATTATATAATGATTTCATTATTTGTTCAAAAAACTCATTCTGTTTTATTGATAAAGAAAATAATAATTCTTTCTTGTGTATTACATATCATTTTATACTTTCCTTTTGTGGGAAGCCTGAACGAGTTTACTTTTGTTGTAGTCACTCAAAGTGATGTTGTTGTGTGGTTATGATCTTCTTGAATCCTTTACCATTCCAGGGGTATGGAAACCTGATCAGGTATATTTCTAACATGTAATTGTGTATCTTAGTGGCAAAAGAAATTTGTCAAGTACTTGTGTTATTAGATAGTGATTTGATGGTGAAGTCAAATTGATGATACTGTGTCTTCATTTCTATCTGACTGTTACACATTCATGATTTATTTTGTATATTTTATGGCATTCATGCTTGAAACAGAATAAACTACAATCTAAGGAAACATAGAAAATAAATGAAAATAAATGAAAACGAAGGAAACATAGAAAATGCAAGAATGGAGTTTCGATCAACAACAGTTTTCGAGCTCCTGTGCACTACTGTGATTGATCTTGCAGTAAAAGAAGGAGATGCGAAAATAGCAAAAGAGAGAAATATAGAAGAAAACACAAAGACACACAAAGACATAATATCTACATTTGAGTTTAAAGACAATTAAGTTGCTTCCTAAGAAGGGTGGTCAGCTCTCTACGATGAGAATGTAGGTCGGAGGTAATTATACTGCTCTCTACGATGAGAAGTGAGGTCGGAGGCAATTATGCTGCTCTCTATGACTAGAAGCGAGGTCAAAGACAATTAAGTGGCTCTCTACAATGAGAAGCAAAGTTGGAGACTACTTAATCAGCTCTTTACAATCATGACTAATAAACAACAACAACAACAAAGCCTTATCCCACTAGGTGGGGTCGGCTACATGGATCATACGACTATATTCGTTGATCCATGTTTATGAGATTCGACAGGATTTTACGCTGGCTGTCGAGGCCTAACACTAGGTGGGTTTTACGCTGGCTGACTGTCATGACTAATAAAAAATAAAAGAAAAAGAGTAGGAACCAGATTCAAATAAAAATAAAAATCAACGGAACAAAAAATAGAGACAATAATTAGTGTATCAATATACCTTTTGGCTGCATTTTTTTATTAATTTTCAACTACACATTGATGTTATTATCCATATCTCATTTTAAGAATAATTAATTTGCAAAGAGGAAGAATCAAGATTGTGATTGAAGTATCTTTTTTGAGGAATAAAGGACGATTGTCGTGTTGCTACCATCCAACTTTCTTAATGGATCTCTAATTTATATTACATGATTGAGATTTTTAAATGAGAAAATAAAACCCAGTTCATTTTTGGGCCATGGCTTGTGCCAAGAAACTAAAATTCTCCGGACATCTTTTATTGTTTAGTCCTGTTGTCTTCAAACTTTTCCTAAAGTTACAAAAAATTGAATATAATGTTTGTGTCATTTTTTTAAAGATTGACCTAATATTTAGACTACCAATTATAGCTCCTAAAATTTCTAGTGCACTCTACGTAGTTTCAATTTTCAATTGATTCTTTTTCATAACTCTGTATTATTGCCTCAGTTGTCTTTGGTTGACGTCTTAGTCACAATTTTAATTTTGAATCTCATCTACTAAATTATATATTTTCATTATCAGCTACTTGCTGAAAGTTGAATCTACTGCAATCAATTCTCCCTAAATTCTTCTAAAAAGATTCTTTTGTGTATTTGTTATATCTTAGTTTCTGTTTATTAACTTTTATGCATTTCTCAAATTTTGTCATTATTTTTTCTTTTGTAGGCAAAACAAAGTGGTTACCAACGAAGTCTAATAGTTTTGTCTAGAATGCAGAGTTTCATATGCCAAAGTGGCTTGGTTAGAAAAGGCAAGTAGTGAACTCTTATACTAGTTTATGTTAATTTTTGAAATCTTAAACTATTCTTTTTGATCAAACATTTTATGCCACTGAAATCTTAAATGTTGAAAATACCCAATGATATTCAGAGTTCCATATGCCAAAGTGGCTTGATTAGAACAGATAAGTAGTGAACTCTTAAACTAGTAGTTAATGTTAGCATTCGAAATCTTAAACTATTTTTTCTGATCAGACAATTTATGCCCTTTAAAGAGCTATTTTCTTTTGATATTCTGACTTTTGTTTTGTGTGAAGGGAGCCACATTTCTTTTTTGTAAGCAGGGAAATGTTCCATATCTATATTTATTTATATTTAGGATTCAACTATTTTGATTTGTGCAAAGTCGTTTTGAGAAGAAAACCTACTATTTTATCTCAAAGTAATTATATAATGATTTCATTTTTGTTGGATTAACTATTTGCAGTCATCCTTTCCTCTACAAACAAAACTTGTGTATTACATATCATTATATAATGATTTCATTATTTGTTCAAAAAACTCATTCTGTTTTATTGATAAAGAAAATAATAATTCTTTCTTGTGTATTACATATCATTTTATACTTTCCTTTTGTGGGAAGCCTGAACGAGTTTACTTTTGTTGTAGTCACTCAAAGTGATGTTGTTGTGTGGTTCTAATCTTCTTGAATCCTTTACCATTCCAGGAGTATGGAAACCTGATCAGGTATATTTCTAACATGTAATTGTGTATCTTAGTGGCAAAAGAAATTTGTCAAGTACTTGTGTTATTAGATAGTGATTTGATGGTGAAGTCAAATTGATGATACTGTGTCTTCATTTCTATCTGACTATTACACATTCATGATTTATTTTGTATATTTTATGGCATTCATGCTTGAAACAGAAACTACAATCTAAGTTTTGATAATTGATAGACTGCTTGTGCTAAAAAATATAGTATGATGAATGGAGACACTTTAATGAATGGAGACACTAAAAAATATAGTTTGATAATTTATATAGTATGATGAATGGAGACAATCTAACCAAATTTCCAGAGGTGATGACTGCCATATCAGCTTTAAAGCACTACAGAGAGCTGCCCGAGCTTCCTAGTGATTTTGTTGTACCTGCAGCAAGGAAGACCGATATGCTTGACTTTCTGCAATATGTCTTTGGGTTCCAGGTTTGTATCATTTATACAATGAATGCAAGTGCATATGATACTAGCTAAATGAAATTTAGTGGAAAGGACTTAAATGCCTGAGTACATATCTTACTTTTGTTACTTGTGATCTGGTGGTGTCGAACCTGGTGGTTTCATTCTATTCAACATGGCTGTGATGAGGGAGAAGTTCTATTGTTATTTGAATAGCCATTTTTTTCCTTGCAACTACTGATAATTTCATGATATATATGTGTCAAGCAAGCCCGAATAAAGGATGAGGGTTGTGTTAGGCCTCGACAGCCAGCGTAAAACCCTGTCGAATCTCATGAACATAGATCAACGAATATGGCGTCGTATGATTCATGTAGCCGACCCCACCTAGTGGGATAATGCTTTGTTGTTGTTGTTGTTGTTGATGAATGGAGACACTTAGTTGCATATTTTTTTCTTTGATTTGATGCCAAACTACATATGTTAGCATTTGTGTTGAACACTTTTGATGTCATCCGCTTACTAACTTTGAGACTGTTGAAGGCTGCTGTTCTGATGTTTCATTAACTTTGTAGAGAATAACCATAAAATGTTTTTTGAATTGATGCCGACAGAAATTGAAGATCCTTTCCTTACGACTTATGTTTTTGTGATCGTAATAACCAAATATACATTGTGATAAGATTTCTTTGCTGATCAAGATGTTGTGTAATTTAAATTTATCATGAATTTGACATCTATTTCTTCAAGGAAAGAAGGGTGAGCAGAAATTATGTTAGTCCTGCGATGTGTGATATGAACCGGGAAATGCCTATAATTGCAGTTGGTGATAGAAGAATGCTCTAGCAAAATTGGATGATAGAAGAATCCATTACAATATCGAGTTACATCAGGTCTAACTTCTTAACGTGTTACGAATTGGGCCGCGTGAAGAGTCAACATAACTTGGGTCAAATAAATCATGATTTAACCATATTTATTTGGAATTTTTGAAATTAATTATACATGGAAATTCTGCTGAGATTTGTAAGAGAAAATTGAGTTTGTTATTTTACTAAATTAGTTAGGTTAATTATGGACTAAGTTAAGGTATTTTCTTTCGGCCCAAGTTCTTTTTCTATGGCCTATAAATACTGCTACTCATGGTTATTTCAAACATCTTTGAATTTATTGAATTATGGCTTAATTGCTTTACTATGAAGGAACTCCTGCAACTTGATCTTCGGAAACTTTCGTCGTTAATTATAAGATTGACTATCTTGTGATTAAATCCATCTATTTATAATATTGATTGCTTGGTTGATATTTCGCTACTTTGAAAATTCGTTTAATCTCGTTTCTCTTGATTATCATATATTGTTTCGGTTACTCAATACATTGTTCTTGAGCATCGTATCAATGTGCGTATGTATTGGATTGACATGAAATGTATGAAACCGAAAGTAAGACACAAATCGAGTGATAAAAGATGCTTACAAATAATAGTCTCTTAAAAAGGCATCCAAATGAAAGAGAATTAGATTGACACTTCCATTAATAGGGATAAAACATGTCTATGTAGAAAATATAAGCACCACCGAAGTCATGCGAATAAATTATACTAGGGATAAAAAAATATGAACAGTAGCACCTAAGAATTTGTTTGAGATAAATTGGATGAAAAACAAAGAACCAAAGCTTTAACATAATGGAGGTCCTATAAGATAATGAAGATGAATACAAGTTACAACATGATCTGTTGTTTTATAAAGCACAAAACAATATAAAACTTAGATACGAGTCATTTGAGTTTTCAAGAAAGTATGCTTCGATATCCACCCATGCTTCCAATTGATTAGCTTTGAATTCAACAGTACAGAGTCCTCTCTATAACAATGTTAATATCCAAAGACAGACTTCTCATCTTGTAGCGAAACTGTTCACTATGGCCCATGGAGCCTCCTACATTGTATCTGAAAGCATTCACAAAACCCACTTCTGAGCACTTGTCACACTATTTTGAAATTCGATTTCACTTTTTGTTTATTGTCCCATGTCGGTTGTTGATGCCATGAGTGGTGACCCAAAAGAAATGTGTTTTCTAATGTAACTTGTATAACTGTAAGAAAAAAAAAATTTGTTCTTCTGAGAAAAGTGTAAAGTAAAAAAAAAAAAGTAACCATGAATTCCATGATGTTGAAGGAGATGTGGATATTAATTCAAAATATTATTGTCATAAATAGCATAACTGTAAAAAAGATAATATAGCTGATTCTAGGTTTCTTAAGTTCGGTGATTTACCATTGTTATGCTGATTATGCGACGGAATGCTGTTCTAGCTATTGTGTTTGCACTAGGGAAATCTGTGAACAATATTTGATGTGTATAACATTTTATTTGAGTATTTCTTCTGATGTGATTGATTGAAAAAAAAGAGAAGGAAAGACACTTCTAACTGTACTTTTGGCTATTTTCAGATTCAAACAATATGTAAAAACTTTGGTATTATATGCATACACAGAGAAGGGAAAGATTTGGAGAAAATAATATCCGATAATGAGATATTGCTTGAGTTCAAGGTAGATATGACCGTTTTTTTGGCTTATATAACTACTTGCCATTGTTTAGTAAATCTCGGTATCAAGTTATTTGTTGTACCAACTGAAATATCTGGTACACTACTTATTTCAGAATAATATCATACTTGTGGATGAGATAGTACCAAATCAAATTAGTTCGCTTCACAACTTATTGTGTTATTCCCCTACACTCTGATGTTGTTTCATTTGCTTTATTATGATGACGGGTCTGGGGGTTGTTTTTGTTGCAAAAGTGGGATTACATCAGGTAACTAATACATTAGGGGAGTTCAAATGTCTTCCTTAAATTAGGTGCCTGTGCCTTTAGTATTCCGCAGCAGTTTGACATGGTATTCTCTAACATTTTGCTTATGTTAGCAAATTGATAGAATTTCACTATGGAACTCATGATAATTTTTGGATTTTATGCACTTTACTGTAAACAATTTACAGCCTGCTTTATTTGAGTTTTTCCTTTGGAATATGAAGTGGCAATTAGTTCTAGAAGAAAAATGAACAAAAAGATGAAATACGTGATTTCATCCTTCAAAAATTAGATTGTAAGAAAAAAATCCCTTGCTTACAGCATCATCGCAATTGAGTACATCGAGAATGAAGCCTTTTGGAGATTGAAACCTTGTGCTTTTCTTTGTATCTCAGGGAATGCAAAAGAAGAGGGCTATCTGTTAAGCATTTAATTGTAGATGAAGTCATTGAGTACATCGAGAATCAAAAGCTCTACTTGAATTCAAATGATGGTTGAGGCTCTTTCATCAAACTGAATACTGAATAGGCCATGCCCATGGTTTGAAACTCTCTCTCTCATAGATTAATTGTATTCATGAATGCGCTCTTTCATAAGGTTCAGTTTACGAAGTGGCCAAAATCCATCAAGAGTTATAGGGTTTGCTATCACAAATCATATATTGTAGTGATAACTTGGGAGATCTGATTGTGATAACATTATAGTAGTAGAGAGCTATTGTATGCTTTCTTTTCTTCAAGTTAATAGGTCAGTTCTTTAATTTCTGATTTAACTTTCCATGGGCTGATTAGACAACCAGTTACATGCATGCACATGACCTCTTCCTTCATCATGGGAACGCACCCTAGCAAATCTTGCTACCAGGGCTAAAAAAAGCTTCTATCACCTCAACAATAAAAAGAAAACTTTTGAAGGCGCAGGATGATTAAAGTTGCATTTGGATCATTAAGTTTCATGTAAAACATTTTGGATTTTACTTTTTTTTTTATGTTCATTTCTTGCTAATTATTATAATTGAAAATTCCAGATTACATTTGTATTTGGACAGATGCAAATAACTTATTAAAAAAACTAATAAATTTTAATAATGTCTTCTAAAATAATAAATTCATAATTTATTTATCCACGTTTCCTTCTTATATATTCTTTTGGGCATGAATGAATGAGTCAAACAGGGAAGTCCCAGACAATTAATTTCGCTCCCAAAAAGACAATACAGATTTGTATTTTGTTAATTATGTCGTCATTTGTTTTATCATTTTTTACTCGTTTCTATTATAAGCAAAGCATGTCCTGATGATGAACGTACCTAAATGTTTTACCAGTTATATTCGACAATGAGAAGTATTAATATGAAACTGAGTTATTGGAAAAAATGATTTTAGATATCAAAACTCGAACTGAATTCTAGATATTAGCGTTTAAGTGGGATAATATGTTGTCGGCAGAAAAAGTTGACAATGACATTTGGATTATGAAAAATGAAAATTTCTGCTTGCAAGTAAAATATACGTTGGTAGTAAATGAAATTTCTACTATTATACGCCAATACTTCCTTAAAACCAAAATCGTTGCTAGTCTCAATAAGGTTTAACAGTGAACATGGATATATTGTACAAAAATATCAACCAAAAACCCAAAACTGCAAAATCTTCGATTTGTCATTCAGACGATCTCACAAAGCTGAGCAAGTAGACTTGGTTCTCTCTTTTTTTTGTTTGTTTTTGTTTTTGAGAGAAAGAAGACTTGGTTCTCTGTCGACAATTTTGTGCAATCGCATGTGATCAATGTTTGCGCACAACAAATTTTCCTTCGTTCACCATGGATCTACCTCCAAATGGAACTACGGCCAGTTTATTTTCATTGTTTACCTTCATTTTGGATATTTCTGCCTGCTGTAAAAATATTTCATCAGTTAGGAATATTGAAATATTTCATCTGTCCATGACAAGGAATTAGAATTCTGATCTGTTAAATGAGACAGCTGGGTGCATCAAAACTGAGATCACCAATAAAGATGAATTCAGAGCATACCTTAACATATATCAAGGAGTAACGTATTTACTAAAATATCAGCAACACATTATAGGAACCTTATCCATTTCTTCGAATAATCTTCTACAATGAACTCATTTTTTTCCCCAAGTGTAGTTGAGTAACCTTTTTTTTTCCACAGAAGAGTCGATTATAGGTACACACTTCAATAAGATACACTTTTCCACTAAGAAACCTCTGCAACGCGCATGGTCTAGACTAATTTTCAAATATACACCGGCACTGCCATACATGTTTTCAGTATTTGTTTGACAATAATATTGTGAGCCCTCGAAAGTTTGAAATAATCACCAAATCATTTTCTCAAAAATAATTGACCTGTCATATTTTTTTTGAGGAAGACGGCCTGTCATATTGCATAAATGACAGCCCATTATAGTTAATTCATTTCGTAACGAATCTCATGAACATGGATCAACGAAGCGTCGTATGATCCATGTAGCCGACCCCACCTAGTGGGATAAGACTTTGTTGTTGTTGTATATTTTAACAATCTAGTGATTGGCCATGTCACCACCAAACTCCATTGATGTTGCCATAGAGAATCACCTAAAGTTAATAGACAATATGATTTAGATTGTTGTCAACTTGTCATCTAAAACTATTTCCGTAGTTACAGACGCTAAACTAAGGTTAAAAGAGAAATATGCAATAGCCCAGGTGTTGTATCAAAACAAAAATCATTCTGATGACACAATCCATAAGTAACAAATGGAAATGAAATAACATGCAATGCACAGAGAAAGTATGTAACTCCGCCTATGTTTTATAGCCGGTCCCAAGCCCGGATAAAGGAGGAGGGTTGTGTTAGGCCCCGACAGCCAGCGTAAAACCTTGTCGAATCGCATGAATATGGATCAACGAATGGCGTCGTATGATCCATGTAGCCGACCCCACCTAGTGGGATAAGGCTTTGTTGTTGTTGTTGTTGTTGCACAGAGAAAGTATGTGCTAAACTGTACATAGTGAAATGATACTAAAGATGTGACATGTGATAACTAGCTTAAATATCAATGAATAAGAATTGTGATAAAATGGCCTCAGATGCATGTGAAAAATAACACACAGTATGATTCTTAAGAAAGTAAACAACAAAAGATAGCCTGTCCTATGCAGAGTTCGATAACGTAAAAGGACTGATTCATTCCTAGGCATTTTTACTATAGCAATTCATGGACATTTCACATAAAGCTTCTAGTTAAACTATGAATTCCATGCAGCATCAAAGAAGATGGTATGGCTTACTTAGGTTGATTGCCAAACGAATTCCTCCCGAACTAATATGACATGAAGCAATCATCGGAGCATCAACTGGCAGAATAGTAGAAAGAAACACAAAACAATGAAATGAGCCAAAGAAATTTTCCTAACAGATTTTATCATTACCCATGCTGCTCCGCAATTTCGTGCCTCGAGCAGGATTCTTCTTAACATATGAGCTATTCCAATCCCCTCCATCCTGAGCATAGTAGTCCATTGGATAATCTGTCTCTGGAGTGCCTGCACAACTGTTACTACTACATGAAGCATTTCCACAACATCCAGAACCCGAACATTTATCATCTGTCCTTGTCTGTAGATCGCATCCTGAACTGCACGGTTCGTTCTTCTCTCTTCTCTCCCACCAACCAGGGACGTAGCCCAATGCAATGTCCAACTCAAATGTCGTCAAAAGAGGTCTACGAAATCCTTCGCCCCAGTCTATCGATAGCCTTGGGCATGCAATCTGTACCCAAGCATCCACTGAGTCCTGGAAAAGAGCGATTCGCGCCGGAGATATCTCAGACATGAGCACCACTGTCCATTCCAATCCCTTCTCCTCCATGTGGTCTACTACCCGGTCCAGAACCTTAGTATTCCCCTGCCTGCCAAGAGTACCGAGTATCACTCCCCATCTTTTTGCTCCCCGGGCTGCCAAGATAGCATCTTTCCTGGCCTTCTTCATCCCTTCGTAGTCGTACTCCTCGAGTACAAGAACGCCGAGGAAGGGATCATATCGGAAAGCTTGAATTCCCGGATTAGCAATCATGAAGGCTTCCAAATGGAACCTGCCGTCGGCAACAAATACGACCGCTTCCACACCTTTGGATTTGGGGATGGTGGGGGCGGTGCAGCCAAGGACCTCGCCGGGGGAGAGGGGCTTCGCCTGGGGAACGAAGATATCGTAGCCCTCGGCGGAAAGAAGGGTTTTTGCATGGTGGACGGCGGAGATGAACTGCACGGTACCCGCTAGCGCAAGCTTGGAACCAGGTGCGAAGGCAGAGCGAACGGTGCTGACGAGGCGGCCGGGGTCGAGGCGGATGTCAACGAATACGTAGAGGGCGGGGAGGCGAGAGGAAGGCACAGGAACGAGGCAGGAGTGGCCGTAGTGGACGAGGAGGTCGGCGGCGAGGGCCGAGGCGGCAAGGTCGTCGACGCAGCAGGCCCCGTAGGTGGGGTCAGCGAGGACAAGTACGTCGTCGACGGAGCAGTGGGAATTGGAGCGGAGGATGTCGGCGAGGGGGAGAGCGTACATGAGGAGGCCGTCGGGGAGCTGAAGCGCAGGGCGGCGGGCTCCGGAGGAGGCGAGGCGGTGGACGGTCTTGTGGACCTCGAAGTCGTAGTTGGAGGGGAGGAGGGAGATGGCCGCATTGAGGGACGCGTCAGAGACTATCGACTCCGGGATTTGAGACTTCACGAACCGCTTCGGGGCGCCGCGACTGGCGCCGGCGGCAGAGTAGCTCCGAGGCTTCGCCGGAGAAGACGATGGATTGGGGTCATCGTTAGAGTTGTGGAGGGGTAGGAGAGATGAGGAGACTTCGACACCTTCCATGGCCGATTCCTCGGATGCGGCGAGAAGATCGCCCTCCTCGGACTTCAAGCGATCGCGGGGAAATCGAGTCCCCCCACGTAAAACCCTAACTTTCTTCCTTCAATCACGGCCGTCGCGCTATAATCAACGGTCGACATTAATCCGATAGACATTATCAGTAATTAAAAAAAACTTTTTTAGGAATAAATAAAAATATTGATAATTAATTTAATAGTTGAAGTTGATTTTAAAAAAATAATCAATTACCTGTTGATAATAAAAAACTATAAATTATTATTTTAATTAAATGAACGCAAATTTTTTAATATTATAATAGATGAAATATATGAAGAAAAATTATATATAATTTAAGAATAAAATAGTATATTTATTAATTAATTCCACAAAATAAGCTGAGTCTCCCATTTATTTTCTCTCACTTAGTACTTATCAACTCTTCTTTTTAATTATCAAACTGTGATAAATTTTTAATATTGCTTATAAATAAATTTGCTTAGCCAAATACCCCCGGTCGCTTCAGTGACCCTAATGCCTAAACTGTTCGAGAAAATGCGCGTCCCACTGAAATGGGATCTTGAGTTCATGTTTACTTCATTCTGCCAGTTCAGCAAAAAAGTGTTTGATCAAATCAACTCTGAGTTTGTTACCAAGTTGTAACTTTTAGATCGACCGGCAACATTTGGATGCACAAACATGGAAATTGTGTGACACACGGGGTTTCTTAGTTGCGACAGTTACGGACCGCGAATGCTGACATAACATTGAAACTTATGGAAGTAATTCGGGCGTAAAGTGCGAACTAAACAGGGATGAACGGTGGTGAGCACTCCAAAAAACGAGAAGGGAGGGATGTTTGTGGGAAGTCTCCAAATCATTAACATTATTTTCTTCTTTGTTACTCCTGAGTTGACCAATTAAATTTTCTTATCGTTCTTTGAATCATAGTGTTGCTGGTATTTTAAAGTTATTTTTCTTGTGGGAGGATTGACTATTCAACTGCTTTCTTAATCCTTTTTAACCGTCCTAACCAAAGGAAGCAAGGTTCCCATTATCAAAATGCAATCTGCTTTTAGTTGAACCTTGAATCACGTTCTTATTTATCTTCCTTTTACTCTGCAGTGCTCTTCAACAGCAGCAGCATCCTTGCCATGATGGATGATATCCTACAAACTCACCCTTCCTCCCAGGGAACCCATCTGCATATGGCAGGTCTGCATGTTAGCCATTTCCTTGTTCATTTTTGCAAATGGACGATCAGCTAATGAGTGCTTCTTTCATTTACTCTATTATGTGGAAATCATGATTGTTTGGACCGGACTGGACCGGCCGGTCCGACCGGTTCAATCGTCGACCGTCACTTGAGACGGGTTTGGTTCGATCCTAAAACCGAACTGGCATTTGAACCGGTCAAAACCGGTCAAAACCGGACTAAAATCGGATAAAACCGCTGAACCGCTGGTTTTAAGGCAACCGACCGGTTCAAATATTAGAAAAAATTGGAAAAATATGAGCCCACTAAGTTTTGAACCCATGACCTCTTAAACAACTTAATGTGTACATTACACTATGCTATGTTTATTCATTTGAATACTAAATTATTTTATATTATACAATAGTTATCATCGCTCATTTATCAAATTATTTTTTTAATAAGAACATTTATAATATTTTTAAATGTCAAATATTAAATATGAAAAAATTAGTTACCTAATTAAATTAAAAAATAGAAACTACAATAATCGTTCTAGTTTAAGTAAATATTAATAGTTGAATTTGAGAAATATGAATTTGTAAATTATAATTGAATACATTAAAATCACATAAAACTCAGATCAATATAAGGTCTAACCATAACAATAAATCATAGATCGATAGTGCTAAAAAAAATCAATGATGAATAACCAATAAGAAGCAATAATCAATAGAGCACATGATAGGACAATATAAAAAAGAGCTTAATAATAAAATAATATATCAATAAGATCATGAATCAATAAAAGGGATCAGGTAAGAGATCAATGGACCAATGATTTCTTAACTTTAATTAAAATGATTTAACCATATGTACTTTGATATAGAAATATATTAATTATTGATAAGAATATATAAGTATTATAGTTTATCTTTTTATATTATTTTATTAATATTCGGTTCGACCGGTCTAACCTGACCCGGAGACCTATCCGGGTCGACGTCCGGTCCGGGTCTTACAACCTTGGTGGAAATATCCATGGTGTCTTCTTAGTCCATTGCCTGACATTTCTGCAGCTTTCCATGAAAATCATAACAGGGTTATATACATAACTTCAGACTCCATAGACAGGGACAATGAATTATAATTGAAGACAAAAGATTGACTCAAGAGTTCCTAACTGTAATACCCGGCGATCAAAAAAAAAAAAAGAAAGAACATAAAAAGTTCAAACCGAATAGGAAAGAGAGAGAGAGAGTACGATGGAAAGATAAACATTAAAAAGGATTTTGATTTGAACCGAATAGTGAGTTGGAAAAAGATATTTTATCTTTTATGCTACTTTAATTCAAACTCCTCTCTCCTATAAATATGTGATTAAAACGAACTAAACAACTCTTTTCTCCCTACAAGCCGACCCTAGCATTGCCCATAGTTTCGTATGCATTTTCTTGTCTTCTCACGTCGAGTTGTTGCCGGACGATAGGACGGAACCAGAGGGCGTGGATGATGCGCTTGGATAGAGGAGAATCACCGAAATAAAGAGAGAGGAAGAGGAAGAGGAAGAGGAAGATGAAGAGGAAGAACACGAAGAAGAAGAGAAATGATGTGAGGTTTCGATGAAAACTTTCACAAGATATGAAATTAACGTAGATTCATAATAGAATTTTGATTTTAGACTTGAAGCCTGCTCTAGTTGATCCCTAGTTATAGTTCTATTATTCATGATGATTATTGATATCGGTCATCGCCAGAAAGATGATTGGAAACGCCCTGGCTGTCTGCGCGTTTCCTATGTAAGAGTAACCCGGCCCGGGTTCTTTGTAATCCGACTCAGGTAGGTCCAAACTCGGACCGAGTTCGTCAGAACTCAACCGAGTCCGCCATTTTTGTGATCAGAAGCTCTGCGATGAAGAAGAACCGACCTGAGTTGATGGTCATTCGGCCCGGACAATTCCACGTCGAAATCGCGCTCGGCCACGACTTCTGTCGAGCGGTCGACTGATTCATCGAATCGGCCGACCGACCTTTTAAGCACAAACCCGGACAGGGTGTGACCGCAACCCGGCCCGAGCTATGGTGCTTAGATCCTTTATTCATGTGCTTAATCTTGATCTAAGTCGTGATGATGATTATATTGTTTATGCCTTTACTAATGATGATGTCTAATATGACCATATGATCTTATGACTCTTATTACGATGACTTAAATTAGATCCAATCATATCGATGATGACACTGGTTCATATCCATCAATTAATGTTGATCTATTTATGATGATGATTAAGATGTTTATCCATATCTGATTTCTCTCCATGATCCTATCTTGTAGCTCTGATTAAGTGTTATATAATGATGATGATTAGGACCCTTGATCAGTATGATTCATTGATCCTTGCTTATGATGACCAAGTCTTGATCATGATCCATGTGTCCTAATAAAGATAAGTTAAAAGTTGCAAGATAAAAGATGAAAAATATTAAATGGAGAACTTTTTTTTATGATGAATTGGTGACGATCAGGTATGGGCTGACTTCGGTCAATTATAGGCTGACTACAGTCAGTTATAGACTGGCTCTGCTAATTATGATGATGATAATGGGTTAAAACAGGTCTCCCCATAGGTTGAAATATATTCCAAATAAGTCAAAGATGAATAATAAGATGAACACATATGAATAAAGAATCACTCATATGATGATAAACTTTTCCATCCTTTTATGACGATTTGATTATGATCTTTTGATCCCTTATTCATATGATCCTTTACATGTTTCTATTACTTTTATGATGATCATGATTATCTCTCTTATATGATATTGATGTCCATGTTGATTCTTGTCTAATATCATGATCTTATGATGATATTTATCCTACTTACTTCTATACTGAGTTGTAAAACTCATAAGGAGGTTCTCCCCTGCATGTTATTAAATGCAGGACAAGGTCAGAATGATGAAGGTGATCTACGGTGACATATTGCGCTCGTAGGTGGCTACACATGAGTATTTTGAATTCTTTAGATGATGAGATAGTTTTCCTTTTTCCGCATATTAGATGATATATTAGTTTTCTTTGGACTCATATGAAGTTTGTTATCAGTCTTTCGCATTTTAAGATGTCATGTTGTTTTATTAGTTAATGATGAGTAATCTTCCGCTTTTATCAATGTTGAGTTCATCAGTCAAAGTCGTATTTTTGGTCAATATGATGTACACGTAAGGATGACTCGTAGCAGCGTATTTTGCCACGTGGCAAGGTGCGATTTGGGGGTGTTACAATTAGATATCAGAGCCTAAAGTTAGGACATTCTCATGTCCTAATGTACAATGTCATGGTCCATGTACAAAGTGCCACGAGTAGTCACCGCGTCACTTGAAGTCATGTCAAGTAAGTTTGTCCCTCTTTCATAAGCTGAATGATTAAGATGGTAACTCTTAACTTATGATACTTGCTTAGGTTAATACTGATCCTTACGATTCCTATAATGATGACCAATGATGACGTGCTCTATGAACATAGAACAATTTCATTATGTGACTATTGACATGTTAACATTTATCTTCAATATTATTTTATCATATCTTTCTTATGTCACACTTCAATTGTCCATCATGCTAAGATGATGAAGTAATGATCCAATGATGATTTGCCCAAATCTCTAGTATTGATCTAAAAAATGTCCTCATCTATACCATTGACCATTTTATCAAAGAATGAATATTTCATGATGATGTTTAGAAAAAAGTCACATCAAACATAGGTCATTATGAAAGTCATTGATATAGATCGATTTTATAAAGATAGTGATTACCATGATTCCATTATCGATCATATCAAATCATATGATGATGTCATTACTTATGATGATGGACAACACTTTTGGTAAAATCCTTGCATGGCATAAGCTACCTTTAATGGTTATGACCCTATGTAAATAATTATACCATGAAGTACGTCCTAATGATACAAATGAAGATTGAAGATAAGATCTTTTCTTCATATTGATTAGAAATTTTTAGGAGGATTATGATGAGATTCTTAGTGTCAATTGATATTTCCTCCTAAGACGTATAAGTATTATGCAAGAAGAAGATAGTTACTAATACCCAAGTGAACTAAAAGCTATAGTTAGAAGTTAAGTGTCATATGACCTCCTTTCAAGTATGACTATGATTTCAAAGGCCCCATGATATATGAACTGAAGAGACAAATTTAGAAATTTTATGACAAGTGGTTTATGAGACTGAGGGTCTTATTTTTAGATGTTTCACTTCTTTTGTAGAGAAGAAGAATGACTCTATAAATTTAGAGATGGATACAAGATATTAAACAAGGCAACCATTTAGACACAAGGGTCTATTACTATGTAGCGATGACCTAATTAAGACTAGGATGTTCTCCAAAGTTGACCTATGAAGCGAGTACCAACAACTTCGGATTGCTAAAGAAGATATAATGAAGATAATTTTTTTCATCGATGTATAATCACTATGAATTTAGTGATGCCACCGGACCAATGAACATCCCTCCAACTTATATGGATCTCATGAACATGGTGTTTGGATTATTCCCAGAGCAATATAAGGAACATATGAGGATTGATACTGGTTGCACTAAGATAGCATGATTCATATACAAAAGTAATAAAAAGATGAATTCTAGCTGAAGAAGTATAAGATGAAAAATCTAACTTAGGAATTCAAATGAGTTGTAGTATTATCTTTATAGATTCAGAAAGGATTTTGAGGTTGTAGTATTATTCTCAAATGAAACACTACTTATATGAAGTTTCTAAAAGATTTTTTAGTTCCTCATAAATTACCATCATGGTAAGATGAATTCTATCCCACATGTACTCAAACACAAGAAGGAAATCTCGTTAGTCTTAAATGAGATTGCGTGAATAAGAAATGATGAAGGAATTAAGTATGTGGAACTCAAATGATGAAATCCTAAAAAGAGGATGAATAACATAAGTCTGGATTGCGGTCCATTTGGGAATGTCTTATAAGAAGAAGCATTAGATGAATGCTATCTGGGTTGCGATCCGTTTGAAATTGCCTTATAAGGAAAAATAGTAGATGAATATTATAAGTTTAGTTTGCTATCCATTTGGAAAGTACAAAGAAGTATAAGGATATAATTATAAGCTTGTGTTGCGATTCATTTGGGAAATATAAAAAATGTATAAGGATGAACAAATAGCAATGACATGAAACATGAAAATACAAAAGTATGTTCTAAGTACCCAATATGTTATTATGAAAAAGGTAAATCACTAGAAACCTTATGAAAAGATGATGCATGAGATTAATAATTTTATATACAGAAGGCCTTACCTAGGATCATAATTTTATCTAATGACGTCAATGTTAATCCAAATGGTCCTTATGATCATGTACAATGATTTTTTTTGTCAATCGTATCTATAAAAATAATGACTATCAATGATGATGGATTATGTCTAATGACATTATTGATTCTTACATGATGATCATTGATCTTGTCGATGTAGCTTATGACATTATTGATCTTAATGACCCTCATGATATGTTTCTCCCACCATGCTAGGCTATGCCATTGTTAATCTTAAGGATCAACATTATGATATATATGATGACCATCCTATTATTAAGGAATGATTCTATGATGATGATAATATATCTTATAATGTCAAAAAAATTAATCTTCTTGATTTTCTCATGATATCCCATGGTTGTATAATCAACCATATCACATGCTACCGTGATGACCCTTAATTTTAGGATCGACGATAATCATGCCATATGTTCATGATTATGATGATCATTTTTATGGAATTAATCATGAGATAAGGTTTTATTTTGCACCCATCGATGCTTATCGATTTTATGTCATTGTTCATGATGACTTTTATTGTTAGGATGATTATATCATTTGCAAAATTTCATTCGAAACCTTGTATTGGGTACCATACCACTTACCTACATGTGAGAATGAGGTAGGTAATGGAAGGAGGTAAGTGAAAGAAGATATCTAAATGCCAAAGTGTTGGAATAGACAAAAAATGAACATGCCAACAAAATTGACTTATATAAAGAGGACGAAGACAACTCAAGCATGACATAAATTTTATGCTAGTAAAGATGGAAATGGATAGATCCTTAAATCAAATGATAAACTTGTATCAAAGGTTGCACTTACCCAAGAAAGCATTTGATCCACATTATCGATTTGATCAAAAATCAAAATCGACCCAAATGATGCCTTGGCATATTTCCTCCAATTTTTCTATAATGATCTGAAGTTGATTTTGCTCTTAAAAGTCTTAATTGATCTGTTGTGACCAAAAGTTAGTTTGTTAGATTAAGAAAGATACCAAGTGAAAAGAGAATTGACATGGCCTATTTGAAAAAGTGCTTACGACTTGAGACAATTCTCCAATTGACATATAGATGATTTAGATAGAAACACATTATTGTGTTGGCTGAAGTAAATTTTATTTCCCAATTATACCAAGGATAAAATGAAAAAATGAACCATATGATGAGGAAAAGATGAAAGAAAATGTTATATGGTGAAAGAAACTTTGTCCTAAGGTATATTATGATAGAAGGACCATGTCAATAAGATGATGAAGATGGAAGAATGATGAACAAATGCCTTTCTAAGTGTAAGACGGACTACCACATAAATGACTTAAGAAGTTTCTTTTTGTTAGTAAGCTTCTATCCAATAACTAAACTCGAAGACGAATTTTATTTTAAGGGGTTTATAATGTAACACCTGGCGATCAACAAAAAAAAAGAAGATAAAAAGTTCAAACCGAATAAGAAAAGGAGAGAGAGTAAGATGAAAAGATAAACATTAAAAAGGATTTTGGTTTGAAACCAACAGTGAGTTGGATAAAGATATTTTGTCTTTTATGCTACTCTAATTCAAACTCCTCTCTCCTATAAATATGCGATTAAAATAAATTAAATAGCCCTTTTCTCCCTACAAGCCGACCCTAGCATTGCCCCTTAGTTTCGTACACCTTTTCGTTGTCTTCTCACGCCGAGTTGCTATCGGACGATAGGATGGGAACCAGAGGGATGCGCTTGGACAGAGGAGAACCGTCGAAATAAAGAGAAAGAGGAAGAGGAAGAAGAAGAAGAGGAGGAAGAGGAAGAACATGAAGAAGAAGAGAAAGAATGTGAGGTTTCAACGGAAACTTCACAAGGTGTGGAACTAGGACAGATTCATGATAGAATCTTAATTTTAGACTTGAAGCATGCTCTAGTTGATCCCTAGTTATAGTTCTATTATTCATGATGATTATTGATGTTGGCCATTGTCGGAAAGATGATCGGAAATGCCCTGGCTGTCCACGTGTTTCCTGCGTAATAGTAACCTGGCCCGAGTTCTTTGTAATTCGGCCCGGGTAGGTCCAAACTCGGACCACGTTTGTCAGAACTCAGTCGAGTCCACCATTTGTCGTGATCGCAAAGCTCTGTGACGAAGAAGAACCTAGCCCAGGTTGATGGTCACTCGGCCCGGACAGTTCCACGTCAAAGTCACGCTAGACCGTGACTTCTGTCGAGCGATCGACTGATTCGTCAAATCGTTCGACTGACCTTTTAAGCACAAACTTGGCTTGGGTGTGATCGAAACTCAGCCCGAGCTATGCTAAGATTCTTTTGAGTTCCATGCACGAAGAACAGTCGGGCCCGACAGTTGCCCTGATTCGAAGACGACCTGACTCGGCTCGGGTGTAACCCGAACTCGGCCCGAGTTGAACCCAAATTTTCCCCAAATAGAACTGATGAATTCGGCCCGGGTTCCGACATGACTTAAGTTAATTTTATGATGCTTAGTTCCCTTATTTATGTGCTTAATCCTGATCTAAGTCATGATGATGATTATATTGTTTATACCTTTACTAATGATGATGTCTAATATGACCATATGATCTTATGACTCTTATTACGATGACTTAAATTAGATCCAATACACCGATTCATATCCATCAATGCTGATATATTTATGATGATGATTAAGATGTTTATGCACACCTGATTTCTCTCCATGATCCTATTTTGCAGCCCTAATTAAGTCTTACATAATGATGATGATTAGGACCCTTGATTAGTATGATTCATTGATCATTGCTTATGATGATCAAGTCTTGATCATGATCCATGTGTCCTAATAAAGATAAGTTAAAAGCTGTAAGATAAAAGATGAAAAATATTAAATGGAGAAATCTTTTTATGATGGGTATGGGCTGACTTCGATCAATTATGAACTGACTACGGTCAGTTATGGGATGGCTTTGCCAGTTATGATAATAATGATAGACGGGTTGAGGCAGACCTTCCCATTGGTTGAAATATACTCCAAATAAGTTAAAGATGAATAATAAGATGAAGAAGAAGATGAACACATTTGAATAAAGAATCACTCTTATGATGATAAACTTTTGCCACCCTTTTATGGAGATTTGATTATGATCTTTTGATCCCTTATTCACACGATCCTTTACATGTTTCTATTACTTTTATGATGATCATGATTAACTCTCTTATATGATATTGATGTCCATGTTGATTCCTATCTAGTATCATGATCTTATGATGATATTTATCTTACTTTCATAATGAGTTGTAAAACTCATCTTGCATGTTCTTAAATGCAGGACAAGATCAGAATGATGAAGATGGCCAACAGTGACAGATCACGCTCGTAGGTGGCTGCATGATCATTATGTGAATGAGTTCCTTTTGAAGAAGAATGTATTTAAAATATTGCTTGAAAATAAAAATGTGAATTTTTACAATGATTTTAATACTTGAGGTAGTCATTTTAACTCACTGAGCTTAATCCATGCTCACCCATTTTTCTTTAATGTTTACAGGAAAGGAATACATATATTGCATGTTGATTGAAAAATGGTATTAATTCAAAAAGAGATAGTGTGTGAGATCCTGCGATGAGCATATTTGACTCGGTGTTCTTCCTTTTGATACTTATCATTTTTTTAAACTGACTATTATGATTTTATCTATCTTGACACCGCATGATTTTAGATTGTGACCCATGATTTATTGTGAATATAAATTAGTTGATGGAAGCTGAGGCTCCATGGTTTATGGATGGAAGATGAGTCCCTATCATGGAATTGTATAAAGGCTCGACTCCCTTAATGGATTTTGTCAGGCATTCGATATGTTTTGTTCGTGTAATATTTTTGAGGCGAAACTCATATGTTCCTATAATTCAATATTTTTGGGCTTGACCCCATATTATTTGATAATTATAAACTGTCAGTGATGCACATTAAAATTTTATAAATTGACTGTGAAGTGAAGATTATGAATAAATGTTGTATTTGACACATGAACGAACTCACACATACGTCATGTCAAAATTTTTGGAAATTTCGAGAGTCAATTTATTTTCGAACGTTGGATTTTTCGTTGAATATTTAAATTCGAATTTAATTGAATGATTCAGTTTCACCCCTTGTGACGCCAAAACAAGTAGTTGTGCATCATAAGTTATGGTATCAGAGCCTAGGGACTAGATCCAATTCACGGAGTATGGGTAAGAATGGGTAGTTGCATGTTATGTTTATGCATGTTTCATTGCATGTGAAATTATTGCTATGAAATTGTAATTTGAAATTAATGCTATGTGCATGTATATATGAACTAGTACCTAAGAGCCAAATTATGGTTATACTAAATGGTTTTATGTTATGCCAATTTGAATGAAAAAAATAGTATTGACATCCATAAGGGATGATATGCCAGATGCATAGTTGGGTGGAAACATGTTGCTTAGCAATTGAAGGTCTTGTGAGATATTTTGGTGTGCATGAATAATTGCAAACTTGGTTGATATTTAAATGCCTCTGATCGGCCATGATACTAATTGTTTGCCCTGTGATATGCTATGGTTAGAATTGTGAAAAAAATCATTTTATCTTATTAATTGAGATAAGCAATGAAATGCTTAAATGCACATCTATTGTTACTTTAGTTATCCTTGTCACATGATAATACCATGATATATGGTAGAGTACAATTTATTAATCGCTAATGTTGCAAACTTGAAGTAGGAGGTATGTTGTGTAGAAAATGCGGATCTAGACAATTTAAAACAATGACAACATGATTATTTATGTTGATGTATGCTCATAGTACACATGGTGCATAGTTGTGTATAGATATGCATGTTAAATAATATGCATGGTTAATGTTAAAAAAAAGAAGAATCATAATTAAATAATGTTGGCCATGTCATAGAGCAAGGTCACAATGAAGTTGGCTGGTTAGAGAGTCGAGTACAGATATAAGGTTATATCATATTGGATGGAGTCAATGAATTAAATTCAACTTATATAAGAATCCTCAATATAAAATATATCATCTTCTTTAGGATTATAGTAAAGTGAAAATGGTATTAATGAATGTATGTGTGAATAAGATTTAAAGAAAATCAAGGGAATGCTCGAAAGGTATTCAAGAGGAGGCAACTATGAGATACAAAAAAAATGGATAAGAGAAAGTGTTTACACAATCTAAATGCTCATTGATCCATTCATAACATTTATGAATGATGGTAAGTTAAAAGTTCCTGGTTGATATTTTTAGCCGTTAAGAGTGACATGTTGAATCCTGGTAGATATAGGTACCTAGAAAAAAATTTGTATGACTCGATAAATGGCTTTGGTAAATACTAGTAGTTACTAAGAGTAAAGTAATAAAAATCATATGTTGACATGTTAACATGTGAAAGGAATCAAGTGTAGAAATAAAATTGTAGAACTTGGCTGTATGACAAAGGAATCTTTGAAAACATTGTTGGTCCTTTGATCATCTCAATGTAGGAACGATGTGATTTGTGTGGAATGTGATTAATGGATTGATTTATAGCACAGAATTGAAAATGCAACTAAATGATATATGGTCTAAATTCCTAACTTCACTAAACTACAAGTGCATAAATCATAGTAGACCCGAATGTCATATCCACAGTGATTTGAGATCTAAAGATTCACTAACTAATCTAAATTAATCATAGACTAAGTTAACTCTTTTTGGTGTTTTAAAGTAATTGATATAAAGTGATAACTAACAATCAATGAAAGATTTTCTTAGAAATTGGGGTTCATATAATATTTTGCTATGTAATGGATTAGAACAACTTAGCAATACAAATCAAACCAGGTTCAACCTATAAAGACTGTTCTTACAGTGCATTAAAGTTAAAACAAAGCATCATACTTTTATATGAATACTAGTTAGGTTGATTGAATAAGGGTTTCCACTGATATTAGATTATCATGAAACCTCTAACTCAATGCATAAATACAATCAAATCCACAAATAGTGCTGACGCTCTTGGTTTATCTCTAAACAACGAAGGAATCTAAAATCAACCTCTCGGTTGTCATTCCAATACGAAATTCACATCAACAAAAGCTAAATGGATATATTCTCAGCATGGATTACTTAGAACTAGAAAACCAACTCAACAGAAATCACAATTAAAATCAAATTCAGAAACTAATTATTAATGTTCTTGATTCATTTCTGAATAACAAAAGAATCTAGAGTCAGTCTCTCAGCTACCATTACAAGATGAGATTCACATTATCAAGAAGTAAAAGGATGCATTCAGACCTTGACAAGGATAAAACTAGAAAACAAATGGTGATGCTCTTGACTCATTTCTGAGCAAGAAAGAATCAAACAACAACTTCTCAGTTGTTACTAGAAAATAGGATTCACATCAACATAAAACTAATTTGAAAACATTTAGAAATGCACTAACATTAGTGGAAAAAGTGCTATTTAATTATCCATCCATAAATAGAAATTAAACTAATTTCATATCCTAAGAGAGCTAAGATTTAACTCCTCATAAGTGATGAAACCAATAGAATACAGATAAGGAACTGAATCAAAAGCATCCTAAAACATAAAGAAGAACAAAACCCTCAGCTCCAAGACTCCAGCAAGCAAGAACTCAACCTCCAGCCCAATGGCTAGGAGAGGAGCTCCCCTTTTTACTCCTCAACATCCCCTTTTTATATGAGATTATCATCATCCTTTGATCATCCACTACAAGAATAAAGCGATTTAGCTATGAATACTTTTGTCGCCAATTTGATGCTACTTTGTCGCTAAAAAAGTCTGCGAGCATTTTGCGATGAATTTATTACAAACCACCGTTGTCGCTAAATATTACTCGCTATTAGCGACAAATGTTATTTGTCGCAAATTTGTCGTTAAGTAGTGGCGAATTAGTCGCCAACATGTTGCTAAGCTACCGCCACAATTATAATCCTTGTCGGCTTTTTTCTCGCCGACATGGCGATGGTTGTCGCGGATTTGTCGCTTAGTTGTCGCTAAATCCATCACTAATTTGTTGCTAAATCCATCACTAATTTGTTGCTAAATGGTCGTAGATTGCTTGCTAATAGCGATAATAAATAGTGGAGAATTAGTCGCCAACATGTCGCTAAACTGCCGCCACAACTATTGTCCTCGTCCGCTTTTTTCTCGCCGACTTGTCGATGGTTGTCGCGGATTGATCGCTTAGTTGCCGCTAAATCCATCACGAAGTTGTTGCTAAATGGTCGTAGATTGTTTGCTAATAGCAATAATAGTTTAGTCGGGCTTCTGTCGTAAATTCATCGCTAATATTTATAATTTTTTTAAAAAATATATTAAAAAAATAAGAAAATCCATTTACATTCATAATTCTCAGAAACTGTGAATCCATCTAAATAACACATAATATCATCAAAATATCGCATAAGATCACATAATATCATCAAAAGTCTAAATATCATATAATATCACAAGTAGACAATCTACTACGATAAACAAAAGTACCACAATTCATATAAAAATGTCATAAGATGTAATCCCTAATCATGTCCCGAATCAGATGGTCGTTTGTTCCCATCACGATCACGCATATAACTCATTATCACATCAAACATTGGTCCAACATCTTGTCGTATTATATTCCTAACGGTAGTCTCTACTTCACGTAGAGGAATCGTGGGAGGAGTGTTGCCCAAGCCGGATGAAGGACCAGTAGAAGAAGCGCCCATGATTGAAGATGGCAAATGACCTATACCATGAAGTCTCCCGTTACTAGTAAGTCCCGCAGCTTGATGCCATACCTCTGCATCAAATTGAGGGGGTTGTGAATTTGCATACTTTTCTGCCAACAATATATCGTAACTATCCTGAAAATAATATTAATTATAAAATTAGATACATAAAAATTACTATTCAAAGTAAATCATTCAATATACAAAGAGGAAAAGTGTTTGAAATATACGATAACATGTTGTGCTTCTGCGGTGACAAATTCATTAGTCTTTTTACTAGTGTGCATCTCCTTATACACATCTCGATAACTGACCACACTTTGAGTAGATTTTTCCTATAAAAAACATTATAAATGTTATGTATAAAACATTATAAACATTTCATCTCATTATAAAAGTTGACATTGTAATTAAAGTGAGTAATCAAATTTATTAAACCTAAGAAATTACCATTCGAAGTTTATGTTCAACAAATCCCACAGATCCTGCCGTGTGCCGCGACAATTCTACCATAGCGGCTCTATTTTGTTTGCCTGCTACAGATCATTTTTTCCACTTGTCGTCGTTCCTAGAAATGAGAAATAATGTAATGCATTATTTTAAAATTCTATATCATTAAATTATAATTTTAACAACATACCAATGATCACAGAGAGATGCCCAAACATCTCCAGCTATCCTCATGGGCACATTATTTTTCGCTTCTAATATATTACCATTGGTTGCTTTCATTGCGGCTTCCCGATAATTGTAGAGAACACTACTAAGCCGACGAGAAGCAATCAATGAAAAAAACTTTTTTATGGTTAACTCATGGAGACCCTCTTGAAATTTATATCTTCCCTATTCAACAAAAAAAAATTATGACATGTAATAACAAGTCTAAATTATTAAATTTGAAATTATTAAAAAACATTTACCCTAAAATCATTATACATAGCGTCTCTCAAACCAATTGGTATTTGCTTCCAAGAAGATGCACCACGGGGAGTCGACTTATGGCTATGTCACTAATAGTTCTAATGACGCTTCCAAGTATAAAAGTTGTTCTGAAAAATATAAAAATGGTTAGAAACCAAGTCATTTTGATATTAAAATTAATTAAATGATTCTTCAACTTACGGATTGATCGGGTCATCAACCATAATGCCACTAGGCGGAATGACTCCGTATGGCAAATTCTCAAGACCAACAATTATTGGTTGTCGAGTTGAAATCCCTATTAAAAGTTAGTACTACAATAGTCAATTGAAAAACAAATTATACAAGTTATAATTAATTACCTGATATGTCAGGTGAAGGAGTAGCAGATCCCACCAAATCAGGTGTCG
Organism: Pontederia crassipes; assembly: GCA_030549335.1. NCBI lineage: Eukaryota > Viridiplantae > Streptophyta > Magnoliopsida > Commelinales > Pontederiaceae > Pontederia > Pontederia crassipes. The sequence goes on from JAUKPH010000017.1 coordinate 12,994,903, forward strand.
ATGTGTCAAAGATGCCCGTTTCACCAAGCTCAAGTAATGAAGATGTGGTGTGAGCTCGACTAAAAATTAAATTACACAAATTATAACTCATTACCTGGCATGTGATGTGGTGAAGGAATATCAGAGCCCCCCAAATTAGGAGCAGGAGTCGAAGTGTCACCTATCCCTTCTTCACCAAGCACGGGTGAGAAAGATGTGGTGTGAGCTCAATTCAAAATTAAATCACATAAATTATAATTCATTACCTGTTATACTAGGTGAAGTAGAACCCGAACCGCTTGAACGGGGTGGTAAAAATGTGGTGCGTGTTCTACCACGATCTCTACCGCGAGTAGCCATAATTTAAAAATGTAAAAAACTTGAGTTCCTTGTCGCTAATTTGATGCCATTTTGAGAGCTAATACTGTTATCACTTTTCAAGAGTGTTCAAGCCTGACTACAGAAATTATTACTTAAATTTATCGCTGTACAGTCATTTCAAGAAAACTTGTCTACAGAAGTTATAAGCCCTAGTACTGGTGATGCCGCAGAGACCAATGTTAAAGTTGCAGCAGAGAATAGCAAGCAAGATGTGGAAGAAACAAGCAAAAATGACAACACATCCAATAAAGATACTAGTGAAGACAATGAGGATGGCTTAAATAACAAAGATGGCACTGGAGTGATGAGGATGGACTAAATCCGAACATGGAATTCTTTGAATATGTTTGAATAACAATGTTACCTGTTTGCATGAACATGAATTAAATCCGAACAGAAAATCACAGAACTATAAATATGCAGAATGAAAAAAAAAATCGGTTTCTATTTTTTATTGCAGGGAGTTCAATAAGGTTATCTTGTTTCTTTTTCAATGCTAAGAAAAAGAAGGTTATCTGGTGTTTCATTTCATTTCCTTTGTTAATATATCGTTTATAATTGTAGTGTTTACCTGTATTTTGTTGTAGTTTACACAAAGTTTGTGTCATAGCCAAGAATCAATGTCTACAATTATATGGTTGTCTTACATCATCTTTTTTCTGAGTTCCTTGGGTTGCTCTAGTTAGCAGGTGACAGTTCTTTTTGTGTGCATATGTTGTCTTACATTTATAATTGTTTGTCTCATCTCTACTGTACTTCTTAGGAATGTCCAATATATGAGATATATAGTTGTGTGTTTACTTACTCGTGTGCAATATATGAACCTAGTAGTCTTGGGGGATGCTAAACTTTCTGCCTTATCATAAATCACGAGTGTAATCCCATTTGTGTACTATAACTTGATTGACCAAATAGCAATCAATTCAATTTCCTTGTTGTTTGAGGACCTAGAAACTGATGACAACCTGATGTAAAATCTGCCTATCTCATCACTTGGATGACCCTCATGAACATCATAGTATTGTGGCTCTTATAGCTCCCACATAATTAAACTAAATTTATTTGTAACTGCTGCATCAACTCCCTGAATTTGGGTCTTTTTCTTAGTTGCCTCCTTCTGACATGTAGAGACTTTTGTTTCATGATATCATTGTCATGTTTTTTATCATGCTAACATTGGTCATAATATCACTAGAGAAAACCAAGAGGTCTTTCTTTGTGTCCATGTGAGTTCATCTCTTGTGTATTTATATTTTCCCTGTAATCTTTCAGTGAAAGAAAAAAATTTATATTTTCTTAACTCCAGTTAAGTTACTTGCAGCATGTTACTTTTCTTCTTAAGCCCCTCCAATATTAGACTCTTGTTCTTAAACAACAAAAAACAATGCTTGCTTAATATAACCACTTGCATTTATTTGCCTGTGTTCTTATGGCTTTCCAGGTTTAGAATCTGAGCACAAGCAGCTTAAATGGATCTGATATGGAAAATCATAGTTGATATGCTGAGGATAATTGATCAGAACAGTTAGTATCTTCTCTCGACAGAAAGAATATGAAGACAAAGGCAAGAATTCTTATTATTTGGCATCCTAGATATGTATAGGCAGTCTCCTCCTATTGTAAAAAAGAAGACATTGGTTCTTTTAGAAACTTTTGGTCTCTTGTCCAAGAAAATTATCTTCCTGGTAACAACAGAAAGATAATTGTTGGTGGAATGGCAGATTCGTCATTGATTCAGAAATGCCCATATTTCATATTGGGTAAAATCTAAGAAGTTAATTTGACATATGAACAGGTAAAAAAGATGACAAGCTATTTGTATATCCTGTCTTTGAAATATTTACTGGGATAGCTTAAAGCTCATCAAGTCCATCTCTTATCTAATGTCAAAATGATCATAGGGATAGCTTAATAGCAGATTGTGGGGATACCTTGAGGCAATTTGTCTGGTCTAGTAAACATCAAGGCTAAAGAATATATGGCCACAACATGCATCATGCTCATCTAACTTATCGAGTAATCATATAGTTAAAACTTAAAACATCCAAGAGACATTTTAATAATAAAACCTTTATACTCAAATAAATGTGCTGAATAGCACAGAAACTGAAAAACAAGATGAACATAAGAAAAAACAGATAAGGGTAAAAGCAAAATCCTCAAAGCAAAATCAATTCAAATGAGAGAATTACATTTCAGCTCAGTAATGTCAAAGCAAAATCCTCAAAGGTCATAAAAGTTTCAATAGCTTTAGAGAAATGAACGTCAACATTGATCCCATCCACAATGTGAACTAGATCCTTCCTGTTACTCTTTGTTGCTTCTTTATGTCAGATAGATGAGTTAGATCATATATGTGCACAATGTTATTCCCCTGATTAATATACCCCCTGATTAATTTTGAGTCAAAAGGTAATAAGGGTATTTGTAGTTCAACTAGTTTTCATTTTTAGATCAAAACTTAGCCCATTTGGCAGGGTTTGTCTCAGTTGGTACACACAAACAGCAATTGAAATTGTAAATTGCAACTTGAGTTCCTTGTCGCCAACATGATTACATATAAATTTTTAAATAAAAATATATATAAGATTAAAATGACCTGAAAATTTAAAGAATAAAAAATTCTAATTAAAATATGTGCCTTTAAATGCTGAAAAAAGAATCTTCTTCTTCTTCTTCCGCCTCCTCTTCTTCTTCTTCTGTATTATCACTAGTGTTGTCATCATTTATAAATTCATCCTCTTCTGCATCTAATGAAGAATGTATCTCATTTATATTAACCTCTTCCAATGGACCATTTGTATCAAACAATATAGTTGTCTCATTCTCTTCCACTATAATATTTGTTACACCAATATTATTATCATCTTGATAAAAATCATCGTGTAACATGTCGTCAATTGTTGTGCCTTCATCATTCATTTTTTCCTCCATGAATAATCTACTTTTTACTTTACATGTAGCCTACCATTCATCAATACCACGTTTAGATGAAGGGTATTTGGTGAAGTAAACTTGTTGTGCTTGCTCAGCCAAAACGAATGGATCATTCGAATTGAGTCTTGACTTGTGTTTAACATCAACAAAACCATAAACTTGATCTATTTTAACCCCATTTTGTGGATTAAACCACCGACATCGTAGTACAAAAATAGTATTTTGTCCAAGATATGACAACTCCAATATTTGTTCGACGATGCCATAATAATCCAACTCATTTTCCCGTACAAAGAACCACGAACACATATGCCACTATTCATTGTAGATTTATTTTTTCCATATTCTTCTGTATGAAACTTATAACCATTTACAATGATGCCGTTGTAAGTTGTTACTCTTTTCGAAGGTCCTAACTAAGATTTTGAATATGCAATTATGATATCATGCCATTTTGTACCTAAGCAATTAATACATAATTCATTATAGTTGAATTAATATAAATTCAATTAATACATAATTCATTATAAGTTGAAAATTTCTTACTCACATGTGTCTTAAACCAAGAAGAAAATTGTTCATCTCTAATTTGCAAAATCTATTCATCGGTAATATAAGGATTTAACTGTCTTTGATATTCTTCAAATTTCCTAATTAATTATCAAAACAAATAAATATTAGATATTATTTAGACTTCTATATAAAATTTTATTGATGAAATGACTTAATGTCATATTCTTACACTAAATATGGTTCCACTTCGGGGCAATTGACGAGAATATAATTCTCCACAATATTCAAATCATTGTCGCTTAAAATAAACTTTTGCACTTTTCCAATCGGTCGAGCTGCAAACTTAAAAAATGACAAGCAATTTTTAAAAATTACTTCACCACCACCATCGTTCCTTGGAACTTGTTGAATCTCAGGTGAAAAATATAATGATGTGAAATCTGAAACTTCTTCCAAAAAATATGCTTCACATATTGACCCTTCAATCCTTGCCTTATTTTTTGCCTTTCGTTTAAGATATAACATACATCTTTCAAATGGGTACATCCACCTAAATTGTACGGGACTAGCAATTTTTGCTGTGCATCACCAAATGTTCCATAACATCAAAAAATGATGGTGGAAAGATTTTTTTCAGCTTTGCATAAAGTCATTATGATGGATGATTCAAGATGAATCATGTCATCTCTACGAATATTACGAGAGCATAATTCTTTAAAAAATATACTGAATTCTGTGATGATACCCCAAATGGATTTAGGCAAAAATTCTCGAAAAGCAATTGGAATTAATCTCTGCATAAATATGTGACAGTCATGGGTCTTCATCCCTGAAATTTTACCTTCATCGACATTTATGCAATGAGAAATGTTAGATACATATCCATCGGGAAATTTTAATTATTTTATCCATTCAAAAACAAGCTTCCGCTGATTAGTTGACAATACATAGGTGGTTTTTGGCTTGATGCACTTTCCATTGTGATGTACTAACTCTAAATCTGGACGTTTACATATAAGTTTTAAGTCCTCCCTTGAGTTGACATTGTCTTCTGTTTTGCCTTTAATGTCCATCACAGTGTTGAAGATGTTATCAAAAACATTTTTTTCAATGCATAACGTCTAAATTATGATGTAATAAGTTCGAGGACCAATAAGGCAACTCCCAGAAAATACTTTTTTTCTTCCAATTATGATTAACCCCATATCCTGGTTGTCTATTAGATGGCGACTTCAATCCAAATGTAATATGATCGATCATGTCAACTTGCTCAAATAATTCAGTAGCACTCATTCTACTTGGTGGTAAACTCTTCTCTATGGTTGACTTTTTAAAAAAGTTTCTATCACGACTCATTGAGTGTTCGAGAGGCAAGAACGTTTTGTGACAATCGAACCAACAAACTTTCCTACCATGTTTTAAATAAAATGATTTTGTGAATCTTCCACATATTGGGCAAGCAAGTTTTCCTTTAGTACTCCATCCGCTCAGCATGCCATATGTAGGAAAATCATTTATAGCCCATAGGAGAACTGCTCTCATTATAAAATTCTGTTTCTTTGATCTATCATATGTCAAGACACCATCATCCCATAACATCTTCAATTCATCAACAAGAGGTCTTAGGTACACATCTATACTCTTACCAAGAGATCTCGGTCCAGGAATCACGCAAGTCAGGAATATATGTTCTCTTCGCATGCACATACTTGGTGGTAAATTATAAGGTGTAACGAACACTGGTCACGAAGAGTACGTAGTTGTTGTTCCACCAAATGGATTGAAGCCATCTGTGCAAAGACCTAATCTAACATTACGAGTTTCAGCAGCAAAAAATGGATAGGTTGAATCTATATGTTTCCTTGCTTCTGCATCCGACGGATGTGTTATAAGCGATGGATCACTCCGCATTCCCTCGGCGTGCCAACGCATAAAATGTGAAGTATTTTTAGATAAGAACATACGTTGCAATCTATGAACTAAAGGAAAATATCTAAACACTGTGAAAGGAATATTCCTTTGACTCGTGCTAGAATTTGTTCTTGGTTTGAATCGATACTCTCCACAAACACAACAACTTGTAAGATTAGTATCATCTTTGTAAAGCAGCATGCAGTGATTATGACAAGCATCAATCTTTTGGTATTCTAGTCCAAGTTCATTCATCATTCTTTTGCACCTATAAAAGTTTTTTGGAAGTTTTTCAGATTCGGGTAACATAGTCTTGATAATGCTACTCATTCGATCAAAACACTTCTCGCTCATATTATATTCTGATTTTAAATTCATCAACTGTGATATAGCAGATAAGATGCTTTGTTTTTCACAACCATCCCATAAAGGCTCATCAACATTTTTAGGAGGTTATAAAATTTTGAAGCTATTGGATTTGGATTTTCTTCTAAATTTGATTGCTCTTGGTGGATCATGTCACCCATTTCTGCATCTCTTACCATATCCATGTATGCATTGGTCATTTCTATATGATCTAATGGCTCAATAGTTGTAGAATTTTCACCTTTCCATTTCATTTCTCCATGCAAAGTCCAATTTAAATAGTTCAACTAAAATCCTTTCTTATATAAATCCATCTCCACATAGTCCAATTTATATGATCAAAACGGATGCAACCATGAGGATCGGCTCCATGTTGTTGTTCATATGAGAATTTTAAAAATTCATCTACTCCATTTTGAAAATCCTCGATCACAATACCATGTTCGTCCTTCCAACGCAAAATCCAACTTCGATTAGGTTTCATTGTGACTAATGACTGAACAAATTAAAATAAATAATTGTCTTTAGATAATCAACTACAGATATTTAATTAATTCAAATGCAAAATACAATATAAGTTAAGAGAAGGCATTTCTACATGAAGACTACTAAATTAAGTTACTTAAGTTGATGTGAGCAGATTGAGATTTCTACATGAAGCTAATGAAAAAGGAAAAGAAAACCCTTTTTATCATCAATATTAATTTTAAATATTTGAAGATAAATGAGGAATTAGACATCAATATAGTTGAAACCATATGCATCAATCTTAAAGCTGGAAATCGAAATAATACATAAATCATTATAGAGCACAATATAAAAATGAATGGAGCAAAGATGAATAGAAGTTCTCTTTAGAAATCCAAGAATAAAGCTAGCAAACAAAATAATACATAAATCATTATCGAGCACAATATAAAAATGAATGGAACAAAGATGAATAGAAGTTCTCTTTAGAAATCCAAGAATATTATCCTAGAATAGCATACTATTAATCTCCAACAATATGTGGTCAAAACCTTTCAAAATTAAGCTACTGACCGTAACTAAGAGGATAGATGGAAATTAAGAGAAAAGAAATCATAAAATCATGAGGCAAAAACCAAAACACAGAAAGCTTTGAGGATGCTAATATCCTGGAAAATAAATATTAAGCGTCTCCTCAAGATATTTTTCAATAACCCGTATCATTGATCGTGATATAGTTGTTAGATTAGCAAGTTCAAAAACTAGGATAGGTACTAGTACAAAGATATAGAAAAGTGTACCTTCCATGTGAATTTGAATTTGCAAATAAAAAAAAAGTTCACAGAAAATAATAAGATAGGGGAACTAATAACAAATTGTTTACACAAGCATGAAAACATGGAATGTTTACGGTCATTCATCTCCCAACCGTGGTGAGTCTAGAGGGCTACTAACTTCCTCGATCGATATTCAAACCCACCAGCCAGATTAACAAACCAACATTAAATATGAACATTTTGGACTTATAGAGCAATATAAATAGGAATCTGGGTAAGGAAAGTTGTTGCTTGCTTATGCGCTAGTATATGTCTTGTAAATTTTATGTAATTACATTGGACATCGAATAAAAATTAATTCCTCAGTTCATTTGGATTAAAGATATGAATGATAACAACTTCTAATCAAGAAACTGATATGGATGCAAATACTTATTTCAGTTCCCTAATCAAAGATGTTGGTTATAACACAACAGAATATGGAACATACAACTATCCAGCAAAGAGAAGTTCCAGAACTATGATGCAGGTAAGTAATAGTTCAGACGTCAATCAGTTGGGCTAGCGGATCATATGCATATCAAAGTTATTTATTGAGGTTATGATTTTCTTAGTTTTTGCATATCAAAAAGAGGAAAAAAACTATGGTACCTTTGAACAATGAAACAAATCAAACATAAGGGAAATAGGAAGGTTTTGATCAATCAAACGGATACACCATTGAATGAGAGAGGAAGGGAGGGAGGAAGGGGGTACCTGGAACTCACAATGAACGACGCACACCGACAGGCAGCATCAACACACATTATGATTTTCTTAGTTTTTGCATATCAAAAAGAGGAAAAAAACTATGGTACCTTTGAACAATGAAACGAATCAAACATCAGGGAAATAGGAAGGTTTTGATCAATCAAACGGATATACCATTGAATGAGAGAGGAAGGGAGGGAGGAAGGGGGTACCTGGAACTCACGATGAGCGACGCACACCGACAGGCAGCATCAACACACGACGGCAGCAATGCACGGCAACAGGCGGCAGCGCACAACTCCAGACTACAATAGCGCACGTCTCCAGACTGCAGCAATGCACGGCGATAGGGCAGGCGGCAGCGGCGACAGGGCAGGCGGCAGCGGCGACAGGGCAGGCGGCAGCGGGCGACAGGCGGCAGCGACGACAGGGCAGGCGGCAACGACGACAGGCTGTAGCGGCGACAGGGCAGCAGCGGCGACAGGGCAGGCTTAATGGGTTTGGGGAATTTACTAGGGCATATGATTGTTTCGTAAGGTTTAATGGGTTTGGGGTCTGTTAATTGTTTCGTAAGTTTTAATGGTTTTGGGAGAACTTGTTGCTAACTTTGTCTCCGTTTTGTCGCCAATATGTATTTTATGAAAATTTAAAAATCAAGTGTAGCGGCAAAACATTTTATCGCAAAAAATCGTCAATAAATGTTGCGTTGCAAATTTGTCGCTGATATTGTCGCAAATAATTTGTCGCTATGTCTTAGTAAATTTATCGCTATTAGCGATGCATATAGTGACGAAAAATTCGTCGCAAAAATTTGTTGCTAATTACCCATTTTCTTGTAGTGATCATTAGAACCTTCAATTCTATCTGATTTTGCCACCTGTCTCTGGTTCCCCTTCTTTTAAAAAAGATTCATTTCTCATTGCTTTTGGTTGGCAGCTTGCATTGTGGTCCTCTCATACTTTTCCAACATAATTCTTTATTTTTTTCTACTTGATTTTGATCCTACAATAACATTAACAACAAGCATCAATTCTTCAAATAAAAATTAGACAATTAATAATTAAATCAGTATATTATCCAGCTCAAATGTGCAAATATAAGATAACATTGTGCTGAGAAGATCAATGCATGCATATTATGCATAATTTGATAAATATGAACATTTCAGGGCTTATATGCACATGAATTAAGACGGAAAATGAGTAGAAATTTAGAATGATCTACTAGTGATCAAGGAACTAAAACATATGAATAATAACCTCTCATTTTTATCCAGATCGATAAGCTTGCAAATGCCAAAATTTTCATTGATTACGAGAAAGTTTTGAAGAATTTATGAAGACAAACGTTAACTCGATATAAATTATTTTCATAAAGAAATGATCAAGCTGAGTATAAATTTCATTTTAGCAAGTATGATGAGTGACTTTAAACAAAAATGCAGATAGTCAAGATAATAAAATAATTCGTACTTGATATGGATGGACAGAGCATCCCAGTTGAAAATTTTAGAACAAATCGATTTAAGAAGTGATAGTAAAATATTCCAAAAGTGTTATAATGGTAAATAATCTAGAATTATAGACGAAGCATTCCAGGGTTTGTAAATTTTGAGAAGGTGAAAAAAAAAATGGGAAGAAAATTATAAATTGATAAGGGAGAATTGTGTGAGACTAATTACGGAAAATATAACTTAAGATTATGTACAAAACCATGAATGAAAATCTAAATGGATAGAGGTCTTTAATAGAGTTTATTTACACAATTGTTGAAATAAGTATGTTTTTATGGATGTTGTAGTTGGAGTTTTGTGTAAAAATAAAATAAAAGATACAAGAAGTGATGTGGAAAGGATTTGTTGAATTAAATTTGTATGATTTCATTGAGGATGGATGGTAGTAGTTCATACTAAACTGAGAATAAATGGAGAACGATATAAGTTTTATAATCGTGCAATCTATTTAGTCCGTCTTAAGTTAAGGGGGAGGGGTTGAATTGGTGTTCTAAACCAAAATGATCGATTTCACAAAAACCGTCGTGGAAGTACAAAACTAGTTCGTTAATCCTTTTAAATCAGTGTAATTCAAATCATAAACATAATATAAGAGGGAGAGAGAGAATTCAAACACAAGCACACATGCGATTATTGATAATGTTCGACCATACCTTGGCCTACGTCTTCGCTCTGACTTCTCAACCTCGAGATCGTCGGAGATTCCACTAAACTCTTCCTTATTCCAAATGGGGCAAGAAAGAATGCCCTTTACATCAACCACATTTTCTTCGCTTCGAGAGGCAAGACAAATTTCTCCTTTTATTTTCTCAGATAAGATTTTGAACCTCTTTTATACAGGTGCTCTCTCAATTTTTTTGAACAAAATGTTCTTTTCTTTTACAATGTTATGCTCACAAAAAGAGAAGAGAGAAAGAAGATAAAACTAAAATGATAACTTCAAGAAAAGAATCTCCTTTATGATAACTTGAAATTTTTCTTCGATGAATGAATGGATGCCTTTGCTTCTGCTTTTGACACTTCTTTTATAGACTTCAACATGTGAAAAATTCGTCCAAAATTTGTTCCACAATTTTTTCCTTCAAAATTGATTGTTATTATTCATTTGACCAGGATGCCAATCGACCGCACATCTGGACCGGTCGATCGGTTTGATAGTTGCACAATTTCTTCCGCATGATCAGTCAATTGGACCATCAACCGGTCAGTCGACTAGCATTTCCATTCAGTGGAATGGTATTGTCTCGATCAGCCTTCTTTGCTTTGACTGATAGATTGACCGACCTGCACAATTTTGAGCATAAGATTTTGCACAGTTATTCAAATTAGATAATCTTAGATCCTATGGATAGCTAACATGATTCTCTACAACTTTGATATTTATCATTCATCCAGATTCTAATAAAATAATGGTCAATTATTTAATCAAAGTTAGTGCACAAAGTTAACCATTTTTACTTAAACATTTTCAGCATTTAACTTTAATCTTTCTAGGTTTGTATCATGAAAATATAATTTTATATGTTATTAAAATTTTGCTCCAACAATCTCTCCCTTTTTATGAAGACAAATCAAAAAAATATGAAAAATATATAAGTTGGGAAAAAAGTTGTAAAATCTTGTAAAATATATTTTATTCTCCTAAAACTTAGCTTTCCTTGATGGGAAAATTCGAGAACAGGAAGAGAAGAAAAGATTGCAGAAAAAATACACGAATTTACCCAGGTTCAACCTTGAGATTAGGGCTACGTCCTGCAAAGAGGTTCCACTATATTGTTTAGGTTTACAGCCGCCACACATATTACATCTGAAAATAAGCTATAAATAGCCTCTCCCAAACGGGTTCAAAATTCGAACAAAATAGAGAAAAAACTTAATCCGAACCACACGGGCCGACTAAACAAAATCCCAAAACCCGTCGGGGGATGGAGCCCCCCGAACCCCCCTTTCATTCGCACGCCAGCAGCACAGACAATTAGGTAATACTCAGATTCCCCTAAGCTTACGTGGGCGAACCCGGTGTGAAAAACAAGGGGCCCTGAAGTATTCACCAACTCCAACATTCTCCCACTTGGTGGATACTTCACACCAATGAGAGCCTTGCCAGCAATATTCTTCTTTAATCCGACAGCAGTAGAGCACCACTCGAACTTTGCACCCGTAACTGCTTTAGTCAGAAAATCAGAACTATTCTCTATTGTATCAACCTTTTCAAGCTGAACCTCTTTCTTTTTCACCTTTTCCCGAATAAAATGGTATTGGATGTCAATATGCTTTGTGCGTGAGTGAAATGCGGGATTCTTAGCTAACTGAATAGCACCTTGATTATCACATCTCACCTCTATAGCACCTTGCTCAAATCCGAGCTCCAAGCACAACTGTCGTAGCCATATGGCCTCTTTTGCAGCATGAGTAAGAGCCATATATTCTGCTTTTGTAGAATAAAGTGCTACCACGCTTTGTCTCTTGCTCATCCAACTTAGTGCAAATCCAAATAATGTAAAAACATATCCGCTAGTTGACCGTCTACTATCAATGTCTCAACCCCAATTAGCATCTACATGGCCCACAATATCAAGTATCTTTCCTTTCTTTGTACCTTCAAAACACAATGAAAAATTTGAAGTTCCACGAAGGTACCTGAAAACCCTCTTGATAGCATTCCAATGTTCCCTGCTTGGGTTAGACATATATCGACTCAAGACTCTCACTGCTTGGGCTATATCTGGACGTGTGCACACCATAGCATACATCAAAATGCCCACTGCACTTGCATATGGCATCCGATCCATCTCTTCGGTTTCTTCATCCATCTTCGGGCATTGCTCTGCAGAAAGTTTCGTTTGTAGAGACATAAGAGTACTCACTGACTTGCAGTCCGATATGTTAAATTTCTTCAACACTTCTTTTATGTACTTCTCCTGTCTTATCCACAATTTTCTCTTCTGACAATCCCTTCTAATCTGCATACCCAAAATATAATTCGCTGACCCCAAGTCTTTCATCTCAAACTTCTTGGCCAACAAACCCTTCACTGAATTCACCATCTTCATATTGTTTCCAATCAGTAACATGTCATCCACATACAGTGTAAGAATGACAAATTGATCGTCAACTCTCTTCACGTAAACACAGTGATCTGAATCTGAACGTATAAACTTGAGTTCGAGCATGTACATATCAAACTTCTGATACCACATCCTTGACGACTGCTTCAAACCATACAAAGACTTCTTCAATTTGCACACCAGCTTCTCTTTACCTTAAACTTCAAAGCCTTCTGGTTGCCTCATATATATCTCTTCCTCCAAGTCCCCATGAAAAAATGCCGTCTTCACATCCATCTGCTCTATCTCAAGATTATATGCTGCTGCCAGAGATAGAACAAATCTGATCGAAGTCATTTTTGCCACGGGAGAGATCTCATCATAGTCGACTCCTTCAACCTGAAAGTACCCTTTAGCTACCAGTCTCGCCTTGTATTTTTTCACAGTCTCATCCGGTTTCAGCTTTCGCTTGAATACTCATTTGCAACCAATTGCCTTTCTATCCTTAGGCAATTTACACAAGCTCCACGTTTCATTCTTATTCAGTGACTGCATCTCATCTGCCATAGCAAGCTCCTACTGATTTGCATCACCCATAGACCTTGCATGTTTTAGAGAACTAGGTTCTTCTCCGATGATGCTCAAAGTATGAAACGAACTCAGAGCACTAAGAGAGTATCTCAGAGGTGCTCTTCTTTCTCGTGTCGATCTCCTGAGAACTGGTATGGTAGTATCAATATCTGGGTCTTCATCTGAATCTGCATCTTCAACTTTATTAACCGAGTCCACTTGAATCGGTTCTGGAATAGACTCAATTGAAGTATCTTGTGCACCCACCTCTGAAGTTTCAGAATCAGAATCTTCTTCTGATGGGAAAATTCGAGAACAGGGAGAGAAGATCGCAGAGAGATCGCAGAAAAATAGAGGAGACACATGAATTTACCCAGGTTCACCCTTGAGATGAGGGCTACGTCCTACAAAGAGGTTCCACTATATCGTTTAGGTTTACAGCCGCCACACAGATTACATCTGAAAATAAGCTATAAATAGCCTCTCCAAACGGGTTCAAAACCCGAACAAAATAGAGAAAAAACCTAATCCGAACCACACGGGCTGGCTAAACAAAAGCCCAAAACCCGAACCCCCCCTTTCATTCGTATGCCAGCAATATTGTTAATTGGGTAATACTCAGATTCCCCTAAGCTCACGTGGGCGAACCCGGTGTGAGAAACAAGGGGCCCTGAAGTATTCACCAACTCTAACATCTTCAAGCACTACCACTTTCTTAAATTCATCAACTTTTTGAACTTCAACTTGGGAACGTGATTCACAGAAAACAACATTCCTACTGTAGACAATAGTCCTTGACTTTGGATTCCACAGTTTATAGTCCTTGACCCCTTTCTTATATCCGATAAATATGTTCTTTTCAGACTTACTGTCAAGTTTACCCCGCTTTTCCTTGGGTATATGAACATATGCGTCACATCCGAACACCCGAACATGAGACAGATTCGACTTCTTCTCAAATATTGCCTCATAAGGCGTCCGATCCTTCACTGATGAGGTCAGTGAGCGATTCTTTAGATAGTTTGCTGTGGCTACAACTTCTGCCCAGAATTCTTGCTCCAATTGAGCCCAACTCAACATACATCTGGCATTCTCTATGAGTGACCGATTTAACCTTTCAGCTACTCCATTATGCTCAGGTGTATATGGAGTTGTCTTCTGCCTTGCAATACCATTGTCCAAGCAGAACTGCTCAAACTTATCTGAACAAAATTCACCAACATTATTTGTACGAAGGACCTTGATCTTGCTGCTCAGTTGATTTTCCATCAAAACTTTAAATTCTCGAAACTTATCAAATACATCTGACTTATTTTTGATAAAATAAATCCAATAGTATCACGAAAAATCATCTATAAAAGAGACATAGTACCTGGACCCTCCAATAGATGGAGTCGGAGTTGGTCCAAAGACATCACTATGGATCAGTTCGAGAATTTTCGTTGCTCTTGAACCTGTGTGTTGAAAACTGACTTGGTTCTATTTTCCACGGAGGCAATGTTCACAGAACTCGAAGCCCACAGAATAATCTGGAACTCCTTCTACCATCTGACTTGATGCTATGATAGAAAGTCCTTTCTCATTGATATGGCCTAATCTCTGATGCCACAGCATAGATGTGCTGTCTTCATCTTCTTTGGCCTCTTCAGAAATAAATCCGCAGCCCACAGATATAGTCTCTCTGAGCAACTTGTACAATGTGCCATAGCGAACCCCTCGCGCAATCACAATAGTCCCTTTGACCATCTTGCACGAATCCTTGTCGCAACTAAATATAACACCCGAATATGTCATTGTACCAATAGATAACAAACTCCTGCTCATAAGTGGTATATGCATCACATTTGGTAGAGTCTTCACCGTACCATCATTCATTCTCAGCGTCACCCTGCCACGTCCAATAATCTGAACCGCAGTGTCATCTCCGATCATGACATCCCCACCATTATACTCCTCATATTCACAAAACCAATGTCTATGAGATGTCATGTGGTATGAAGCGCTAGTATCGATGAGCCAGACATCCTTATCTGACTGTACCATACATGCAGAAGCCACATACATATCTCCTGCCTCAGCTTCCTTTTTGTCCGATATTGACTCAGCTTCTTTCTTGTGAACCGACTTGTTTTTGCAATCCCGCTTCAGATGGCCCCACTCTTGACATCTCCAGCATTGCACCTTCTTATCTCTATTCTTCGAACGCCCACGAGATTTGGATCTGGACCCTCTCTGATTTTGATTTCTTTTTTATTGCATTCCTCTGTCCGCCAGCGCCTCTTTACCAGAACTTGCCGATCCCTTTCTTCGTGTTTCTTCTGATAACAAGGCAGTACACACACTTTCATACGAAAGTTCTTTATCCCCGCCACCAATCACAACAATCAGATTGTCCCATAAATTCGGCAACGAACAGAGCAATGTTATTGCCTTATCATCATCTTGAAACTTAACACCGATTGATACAAGTTGACGTATCACCGTATTAAAGATGAGTATAGAACGAGTCACCTTCATGCATTCGAAAATTGTACAGTTTCTTCCTCAGAAATAACTTATTAACCAGCGAGTTACTTTGATATAGGGATTCCAACTTCCTCCACAGATACCTGGTTGTATGTTCGCTCATCACATTCGTAAGAATTGAATCCGCGAGACAAAGCTGAATCAAACCCTTCGCCTTTCTATCGATCTGATCCCACTCTTCGATCGCCTTTGGATCTGCCTGACTAGAGGACGCCTCATTCGCGATCTTCGCCGCTTCAATGCTTGGCCTCTCCTTCTCGATTGACGTCCAAAGATCTCGATCACAGAGGAGATCCTCCATCTTCATCTTCCAGAGATCAAACCATGTTCCATTAAATTTTTCTATCTCGATTCGCGACCCTCCTGACATCTCGAATAAACCCTAATTTCTCGAACAACCTGTGCTCTAATACCAATTGATGGAAAAATTCGAGAACAGGAAGAGAAAATCGCGAAGAGATTGCAGAAAAAATAGAGGAGACACACAAATTTACTTAGGTTCACCCTTGAGATTAGGGCTACGTTCTGCAAAGAGGTTCCACTATATTGTTTAGGTTTACAGCCGTCACACAGATTACATCTGAAAATAAGCTATAAATAGCCTCTCCCAAACAGGATCAAAATCCGAATAAAATAGAGAAAAAACCTAATCCGAACCACACGGGCCGGCTAAACAAATGCCCAAAACCCGTCTAGGTTTTGGGGGCGTTTCCCCCGAACGCCCGCCCGCTATCCGTTGGGGGCGGGCCCCCCCGAACTCCCCCTTTCGTTCGCACGCCAGCAGCACAGGCAATTGGATAATACTCAGATTCCCCTAAGCTCACGTGGGCGAACCCGGTGTGAGAAATAAGGGGCCCTGAAGTATTCACCAACTCCAACATTCCTTACAATGATAGATATGTACCTAAGTACTAATTGTAAGGTACTCTTCATATAAAATTATATTCATATCATATTTCTCCCCCTTTTGTTTCATAAAAAAGATAACTTGTATATGAAGCATATAAGAGACCATATTTATCTCCCCCTTAAAAAAATTATTCCACCCTTTTGTTAACATTTAAAATGTTGCGTTATAAAGAGTTAAAAACTTTGTAGAAAAAATAGCTCCCTCTAAATTTATGGCTATTTTAGAATGGTGAAAATCTAATTGATCTAGAGGTTATGAAAACCACAAGTAAAAAAAATTGTATTAAGAAAAATGTTTCATAAAACTTTGATACAACAATAATATCAATGATATGTCAAAAGAATAATGTTGGAAGATTTTAACATGCTCCCCCTATCATTATGACCAATCTTTTTCTATTTTATATATATTCCTCTTTTCTTTCAAAGAAATAGTAGTTTTGAAATTTTGGGTGAAATAAAAAAATAAATGATAGTTTTACCATAACCTTTGTGCCTTCACCACTTGTCCTTTACTTTGCATGTGAGGCACACTTGAAAAGTAATTATGTAACTTTGGTACCCAAATTTCTTTGGGTCCTATTTGTTAAACAATGTTCCTTTTGGAATCCAAATCATGTCATGTGGTGATGATTTTTTTATTTTGAATTGATATGTATAATGACCATAAAATTCATATGTAAAACATTTAATATATGATTTTCTATTATAGGAATGATTAGATTTCTAATAGGGGCTTTTATGTCCAAAATGATTCTTAAGATTATTTTTGGTTACATGAAGAATAGTCTTTTCATTATTTTATTCAGTTTTCAAAAGAGTATTTTATTATTTTACTTTTTCGAAGGAACATGTTAGTTTTACTATTTCACATGCATGAGTAATTTTCAAAGAATCTATTTCATTCTTCAATTTTTTATTTTCCACAAAAAAATGTATCCTTTTCTTCGTTTAGTTTCTCAATCTCATGTTGTAAATTTTCATTTTCTTTTTTAAGTGAAAAATATCTTTATATAAGTGAAGAAAATTCTTTATTCACATCTAAAGAAAAGTTTTCTTCGGAAGAGCTCGACGAATCATAATATGAATTTGAAGGATTGGAAATTACCTCATCATCGTGTACCATTAAGCATAGGTATGCTTCATCACTAGAAGAGCTTGATGAATTACTTTTTTCGTTAGACTCTTCAAATTTTTTTACCTTTATGAGATTTCTCTTCTTTGTGATGTTTGTATGATTTTCTGATTGGCTTCTCACTTTTTTCTCTGAATTTTACCAACTTGAGATATTTGTCAATTTTTTTTGTATAGCGTGCGAGTCTATTTTCGTCTACTTCTTCTTCATTTGAATATTCTTCAATTTTGTTCGCTTTCAATGTCAATATTTTCTTCTTGGGGGCTTTTTACTCTTGATCTTCTTCGATTGAGATCTCATAAGTTAGAAGTGATCAATAAGATAATCAAAATCCAATTTATTCAAATCTTTTTCTTCAATCACGGTCCTCTTCGTATGCCATTTGGAGGAGAGAATCTTGAAAAAGTTTTTCACTTTTTGAGGGTTAATTCTTGGCTCCCCCAAGGAGGCTAAGCCATTCAAAATATCGTTAAATCGTGCAGCCATATCATTTATGGATTCATTATCATGCATTTTGAAAGAATCGTGTTCATGATTTAAAATATTTAGTCTAAATTCCCTAACTTTATTCGTTCCTTCATAAGTAACAATGAGCTTCTCCCAAATCTCAGTTGCACTTTCACAACTAGAAATCCGATTAAATTCTGTTGAATCCAAAGCAAAATAGAAAATATTTTTAGCTTTCTAGTCTAATTTAAAAAAATAAAGTCTTTCGTCATGATCTGTATATAATTTTTCATTTAAGTAATAGCCTTTTTCAACAATGTCCCATTTATATCAATAGAACATATATATGTAGGTTTGAATTCTAATTTTCCCATAAGCAAAATTCGATGCGTTAAAAAGAGGACTTCAGTAAAACTAAATCCACTTGACGTCATTGCTCTCAAAGTGGTTAAATTTTAGAATAAGACGATGATAAAATTATTAAATCTTAAAATGATTTGATCTTAAAACATGATGATTAAAAATTAAAGTAAGAGTAACCTGCTCTGATACCAATTGTAAGAATCCAAAGGGCACCAAGAGAAAGGAGAAGGGGGGGGGGGGGGGGGGGGGAGGGAGTGAATTGGTGTTCTAAACCAAAATGATCGATTTCACAAAACCATCGCCGAAGCACAAAATTGATTCATTAATCATTTTAAATCAATGTAATTCAAATCATAAACATAATACGAGAGAGGAGAGAGAGAAGTCAAACACAAGCACATGGGTGATTTATTGACGAGGTTCGGCCACACCTTGGCATACGTTTCCGCTCCGACTTCCTCGACCTCGAGACTGTCAAAGATTCCACTAAACTTAATTCCAAATAGGGCAATGAAGAACTCCCTTTACATTAACCACATTTTCTCCGCTTCGAAAGGGAAGCTAAACCTCTCATCCTAAGAAACTAATCTTTTCTCTCGCTCAAGAGGTAAGATTTTGAATCTCTTTTACACAGGAGCTCTCTCAATTTTTCTAAATAAAATGTTTCTCTCTTTTACAATGCTATGGTCACAAGAAGAGAAGAGAGAAAGAAGATAAAACTAAAATGACAATTTCAAGAAAAGAATCTCATTTTTGATAACTTGAAGTTTTTCTTCGATAAATGGATCGATGCATTTGCTTCTGGCTTTGGCACTCCTTTTATAGGCTTCAGCATGTGGAAAATTCATCCAGAATTTGTTCCATAATTTTTTTCTTCAAAATTGATCGTTATTGTTCATTTGACCCGGAGGCCGATCGACCACACATATGGACCTGTCGATCGGTCTACGTGACTGTTGCGCGATTTCTTCAGCTTCTGTGCTTGATCAATTCATCGGACCATCAACTGGTCAGTCGATCGGACCATCAACCAAGGCAGGTTTAGTTTTGATCGGTCGATCGATATCTCCATTCGGTCGACCGGTATTGTCTCGACCAGCCTTCTTTTCTTCGACTGACAGGTTGACTGACTTACATTATTTTGAACTAACTTTTTACATAGTTATTGAAATTAGATAATCTTAGATTCTATGGATAGATGGCATGATTCTATACAACTTTGATATTTATCATTCATCTAGAATCTAATAAAACCAGAGTAAATTATTTAATCAAAGTTAGTGCACAAAGTTATCCATTTTTACTTAAAACTTTTTAGCATTTAACTTTAATCTTTCGAGGTTTGTATCATCAAAATATAATTTTATATATCATTAAAACTTTGCTCCAACATCTACGTATTTGATTATCATCTAGAGTATGCTGAGTTGGAGTTTTTCGAAGGATTGATTAGGGTGGGACGCCCTCTAGTCATTGATCAAAAACTCGAACCTAGCCGTAGATTACGTATGTCATATACGATGTATTGATTAAAACTTATCAGGAGAGCGATCGTAGTGGGATGCCTTTCAATTCTAAATCGTAAGTTTGAATCAACACATCATGTTGTCATAATTATGATGGACGAGGAGTTGTTTCAGTAGTTAATTTAAAGTGGAGACACTTTATGCTTTAAGATTGGAGAATACAAGATTATGAATTTTCTCTATTAGTCTCTAAAGAAGGTCAGTGGAGAGAGTTTTAAGGGAAGAGAATTTTAAATACTTTTAAGATTGATGGATAATAAGATCAAATTGGATAAGTTATATAGTTTATAGGATTAAGCCAGTGAAGAGATCTTACGTTGATGGGTAGATCATATTTTCAGTTTAGAGTTAAAATACAATTTTAATAATATTGTTGTATTGGGAGATTCATTGATTCTAATTTTTGCCAACAAAATCAACAAAAAAAATTGTGGTTGTGTTAGAATGATTCTTTTAGATGAATTTCGGTGGAAGTGAAAGGTAAGCCTCAATTTGGAGTTTTTCGTATCGTCATTATAAATCTGAAGATGTCGATGCTACAGATAGTAGTTTATTGAGTTTCAAGAATGTTAAAACTTATGGAGGTCAAATTCAGTATGACGAACTCTGATTTGAAATTGCAACCAATCTTCCTTAGAAAAAAAGGCTTGATCAATTGTGGTATATAATTTTTTTAAAAAAAATTATTATCCCAAATTTTACGTTAATTTGATCAAATTTGATTGTATATATTTTTAGTCTGAATTTGAATCCAAAATTTTACTTTTAAAGGAAAGAATGATTTTAAAAAATTAAATACAAGCGTAATAATAGTAATAATTAGTTAAAAATAATTTATTCCTTTTAGATGATGATTAGAAGAATAAGGCAAATGATATATATATATATATATATATATTCTAATGTAATTAATCCTTAGAAATTTTGTGGACGAAATTTTTTTTGTGAATGTTGTAATTGTACCGTCCGGTCATTTAAAAAAATCTGTAAATAATTTTTTAAGGGATGGGGATTTTTGTCTTTTGGTAGGAAGCATAGAAGAAAAAGATAAAATGTGGAAAGAAGGAGAGAGAAAACTCCAACCTGTGCCATGCGAGACCCGGCCGCCCCTACTTTTCGCACTTCGTTCTCCTTCATCCAATCACCGTTTTTCACGTGTCAAGTGTCATTGGACAGAGGGCGATGAGATGAACATTTTGACATGCGGTAGGTGAAGATCGGTCCACCGTAGATGAGGAAAGGGGAAATTCACTGGTGATCGGTTTCGGCTCTGATTCGCACTGCTCTTTCTTGGGGTGAATTGTGCATCTTTCTCAGGTCAATTAGGTTCATTATGAGAAGTTTTGAAACATGTTTTACTCCCAATTTTGTAGGTGGCCGAATTAGGGCATTTTTTGACAATCTTTCCGGTGACTTTTTAGTAAGTTCGACGAGGGGTTTCGGCCGAGTTCACCACGACGTTCTAATATGTGTACACACGAAGGAGGGACATATTGGGTTGCTGTCCGTAAAAAAATTAATCACAAATTACTTATAGGTTCATCGATTTCGGGTTCCGATCGTCGGGCAAGATTTTCGAAGACTCATTATCAATGTGTATTGGTAAGTGAATGAAAATGCACGAAAAATTTGATTTCAGATATGAAATTAATTTTTAATTAATTTTATTATGATACTAATGAAGAAGGCGGCGTTCGACGTTCGACGTTTGACGGGTGTGATTTCGATTTAGAAAGCGAGAGAGGGGGCTTCGTTTATTATGGTAAGAATATGATTGGTGGTCAAAACTATTCATAAGACTTAATTTTATAAATTGATAATAATTAGTTATAGTGTTTAATTTGAATTTTTATATGGTTAGTTGGATATGACAGGTGGTTGTATGTTGGGGGTGTGAGTAGGATGCTATTAGTTGGCGATGCATAATAAAAGCTCATAGTGTTGATCATTTAAGAAATTAGTTATACGGGTGCTATAATGCATTAGTTATGAACTTAGGTAAAAATTTTATAAATTATAACTCTAGGTACCCAGATGTTGTTAAAAAGGATTATTATGAAGTGATTAATGAACTAAAAGATAAATGATACCTAAAAGTTATAAATGTCTTAAATGATAAAGTTATGTTCCTAAATAAAGTTTAAATGGATGTAATAGGTATTTCTTTTCTTTGATAGGATTTAGACGGAAGGTAATTGGGACTTGAGGAATCCAAGGTGACTTACCTCAAATGATATTAATTACTTAACTCTTCGGAGTGGTGACATTGTCCCATCCAATGTAGGGCGGATTTTCGAGATCGTTTTCTTCATGCATAATCATACTTATTTGTGTGCTTCATATGTGTGTCATCATATGAACTGTGATGTTTTATTATGAATTTTGGAAGCCTATCGATTTTGATAAAAGTTTCTATTGTTCTCCTGAATAAAATATTTGGTTTTGAAATGAAATATTTTAGCGTGATGACTTTAAACTCCAAAGCTTTACCTTAAATATGCATGCATGCATCATGTGCACTTCATGTAAAAACCCGTATAAGACGGACTATTTTCACCTCAGAAGATGGGCCAACTCCAGGTAGACCAATTGAAATTCGGTTTACTCTGTATCGATATAGTGACACGAGGAGCAGGTTCAACATCCTGTGTCAATACAGTGACACGAATGGTAGAATTAGAACAACCATCTCATGACGATATAGTGACACGAGAGATGGAATGAAAAAGAAAAGATAACAAGCTCAGTGTCAATGGGATACGAGGAGCGGTTCAATGTCCTGTTTTAATGGGATACGAGAGATGAAATTAGAACAACTACCCTATGTCAATGAGCTACAATGAGTGTGATTGAGTACTCTATTGAGGAGATTGGATATACATATTTGATGATGATTCCCCAACTTATATATATATATATATATATATGATTATGTGAATGAGTTCCTTTTGAAGAAGTGTGGATTTTAAATATTTCTTAAAAATAAAGATGTTGATTTTTGCTTTCATTTTAATATTTGAGGTAGTCATTTTAACTCATTGAACTTAATATATGCCCCTCCCCCCATTTTTCTTAAATGATTACGAAAAAGGAATACATATACTGCATATTGATTGAAAATTGGTATTAATTCAAAAATGGATAATGTGTGAGATCCTGTGAGGAGCGTATTTGGCTCGGTGTTCTTTCTTTTGATACTTATCATTTTATAATTTTATAATTGGATTGGTTCATTGATTCGTTAAGTGATCAATATAGGACAATGAACATCCCTCCATCTAATAAAAGATTGAAATTGCATGTCGCTAATTAATAACCAGGGTGAAGAAATTAATATTTTTTTAAGAAAATGCATAAACTTATTTAAATTGCACATGTCATGAGAATTTAACCTTTTTGGATAATGAAGTATAAACAATGGCATTACATATTGCATAATGATATAAGGAATACCTAATTGAATTAGTTATTGTTTATCTATAAAAATGAATATGATATTGTTAATGCAATTAATTTCATATATTGACCTATAATGTTGCAAAATCTTGGCATTGATTTAACAACGCTGAATTTGGCTGGTGAACATTTTTCTAGATATAAAAAATATAAAGCGGAGAATAGAGAATGATAATAGTTTTTTTTTGTAAGAGAATGCTAATAGTTTGATGACATTGAACCAGGCTAATGGAAATTTAATTATTTTATATTACTAGTACAATGCAACACCTATAGTAGTAGTATTACTTATTACCTTATAAGAAACTAATTAAAACAAAAAAAATCAAATAACATATTACTTTAAGAAAAATGAATGTTGTCACGATCAATATGCATATCAGTTAACAAAAAAAAATCCGAATTGTATTAAATTAACAATAGAGAATTACATGTACTAATGCTAAAATAAACACTTTTTGAGAAAAAAGGTATCTGACCATTTATGGACCAATAAATGTGACACCTATGAACTTTACGTATATCTATATCTACTTATCTATTTAAGTTATCTGACCATTAATGGCCCAATAAATGTGACAGCTATGAACTTTTTGTATATGTATATCTCTCTATCTGTCTATCTATTTAAGATATGTGATCATTAATGTGATCGCTATAAACTATCTCTCTATCTATTTATCTATCTATATAACATTCACATCGCAAAGTTTTTTCTTCTATTTCAATAGAATTTGAAAAAAAAAAACAATGAATATCTCAAAGAATAGAAATTTTTGCATTTCCATCTTATTGCTCCTTTCTCTGCTCATGATCTCATCCAATGTTGTCGTATGTCAGGATAAACTTGTTTACATGAACATTAAAAATGTTTTGGGAAGGGGAATTCCATTACATGTTCATTGTAAATCCAAAGATGATGACATCGGTTATCATGACTTAAACTTTAACGAATCTCTCACTTGGGAGTTCTTTCCCAACATCTTCATTCATAATACATTATTTTGGTGCAACATGCAGTGGAAGAGTGCCACAGGGTGGGTCACCGGAAGCTTTAAGGTTTATGATGAGAAAACTGATTTGAAAAAGTGTCACATAGAGTGCTTATGGAGTATCCAAGTGGATGGAGCCTACGTTTATGATCAGCGTACACAGCAACTTGTACTAGTGCATAAGTGGTGGTAACTGGTAACATATGTATTTCTTTAGGTTGTGCACCTAAAAAATCTTGAATGTTCAACTTCAAATAAAATTTGCTTTATTTCTTTCGTATCACGAGACCTTGTATGTTTATGATGATTAGTACATTACTAAAAGTTTTTCATAATTTTTTGCTATATTATATTTTTTTCATGATACAACATGATATGGAACTTTTCTCATTTCATTTCCAATAGAATGTTTTCTTTTGTGCATGGGTAAAAATGCATATATTTTATGTGTATGAAAACATCTATTTTGGATAGCTATTTCACAATAACGTCAAAGTGGTATACCACTTTATTAAACTTTGCAATTTGATCGGAAATTCTATTAAAGAACCAACCTGATTACAACTTTTTTTTGTAGATTAACTAAACAAGTATTTTAAAAATAGACACCTATTATAACTTACTGATGTACACCTATGCACTCACTAATATTAGTAACCATACATGTGTACATTCACAAATTGATTTTAGAATTTTATTTATACGACCATAAAGTTGATAATTTATGTAAACAGAGGCTCAATAAATGCATATTTTAAACTCTTTAGGTTCGGAACGGCATCAAAAAGTGGAGGGGAGTGATTTCTGTAATCAACTTTTGTATATAACTACTTCTAACATGGTAAATGGAACAAGTTAGTCAATAATATACACATATAGAAAATAACATAATAATCTTGGAATTATCATGTAGTAGTAGAAAAAAATATTACGATATAACTCACTAATCCTTATTCATTACTGGACATTGTTTCTTTCTTTCTTTTCATTCTTTGCCTTACATTTTCTCGTGATTACGATATAACCCTTTGGCCATTCATCCATTCATCATTCTTTCTTTTATTACCCTATGATAGCATTGAGGCCATTATAATCTTGAATACATTAACATTATCATATCTTTCATATTTATATTGGAAAATCTCAAACACCTTTAAAATGATGACATTATTTTCCGAGAAATCTCAATCACTATGAGATGAGAGACATTTACTTCTTATCCTTACATTCATGGTTTATTTTCATTATATTCATTAGATAACATACTTTTTTGCCTATTAGTCAATACAGTTTAACATTCTTTCATCAATTAATTGGGTACTAGAAATCTCAAACACCCTTTGGTGATGACATTATTCACCAAGAAGTTTCAATCACTATAATGTGAAAGGCATTTACTTCTTACCACATTTTTCATCTTTACATCATTATTACATTTGTCCATAAAGCACTGAAAAATCTCAAACACCTTTTAAGTGATAATATTATTTCCCAAAAAATCTCAACCACCATGAGTTGAAAAACATTTACTTCTTTCCTTCATCATTCATCTTTACATCATCATTACATTTGTTCATAACGCGCTGAAAAATCTCAAACACCTTTAGGTGATAGCATAATTTCTCAAGAAGTCTCAATCACCATGAGATGAAAGGAATTTACTTTTTGTCTTCATTATTCATCGTTACATCATCATTACATTTGTCCATAATGCACTAGAAAATCTCAAACACCTTTTAGGTGACGGTATTATTTCTCAAGAAATTTCAAACATCATGAGGTGAAAGGCATTTAATTCTTGCCTTCATCATTCATTGTTACATTAGTTCATAGAGCACTGAAAAATCTGAAACACCCTTTCAAGTGATGGCATTATTTTCCTAAGAAGTCTCAGTCACCATAAAGCGAAAGACATTTACATCTGGGAAACCTCAAATACCTTTAGGTGATAACATTATAACCCAAGAAGTCTCAATCACAATAAGGTGAAAGGCATTTACTTCTTGCCCTCATCTTTCATCCTTACTATTGAAGGCTCAGGATAATATCAATACAACTAGGGCAATGACCCCTAGAAAATCTCAAACATCTTTTCAGGTGATGGCATTATTTCCTGAGAAGTCTCAATCACCCTAAAATGAATGATATTTACTTCTTAACATTAATAAACACCGAAGCATTTCCTTCAACTTTATACTTTATTAGGGTCATCAATACATCAAGCATTCACATCAATCAATCATCCCTTGACCTAAGTACGATTGAGCATACATTTCTTGTATCTCCGTTCATACACAATTAACTATCATTGATCATCGATCATCAATATATGGTAATGATATCATGAAAATATTTTAAATATATCATAGAACATATTTTTCATTCGATCACGACCATGATGGGTTGGTCACGATCATGACAGAACCCCAAAATAGTTCCTCTTCTATCACGGTCATGACTGGCATAGTCACAACAACACTTGACTCTTTCACGGCCGTGCTTGTCGTTGTCATGGCCATGACAGTAAATGTCACGAGCACGACAGAACATTATTGCCCTTCATTTTCCTTCTCGCTCACAGTTGCGACTGGGAGTGTCGCGACCGTTCTTAATTCGTCACAATCATGATAGAACATGTCACGATTGTGCCAGTGCTTTGGACAATAGGCCAATTTTGGCCTCTAAGTCACGGCCGTTCTGAGGGTCGGCACGGCCATGCCAATAGTCCAGAATCCGATCCTTCATCCGAAATTTTAAAATATCATAAATACTTCAGGTATGATCTCTACATCATAGAACACATTAAAACATGCAATTATTATTCGTTAACAAGATTTAGGAATTTTTTCTAAAAATTCATACAACTAATAGAATCTATTTTCTGCAATATTTTGGCAGCGGTCAATAAAATATTAATAACTTAACTTATATTTGTTCTTTTCAAATGATTTCGATTTTCACAGAAAAACAACACGACCTTTAATTTGGGAATAAATTTCAAACCCTAATTCAGTATTTTCAATTTACTATATGTTTTACAATTTGGTCTCACTATTATCCGAGACAATATGACAATAGCCTGATGTTTAGATCATAACTATTTGTATACATCTCCAAATCATATGAACCAATTTACGTGGAAATTAGACTTCGAAGGATTTTCATTCATATATTATTTGTAATTTTTGGATAAGTAAAACCTACCCAAATAATTATTACAAGACAATCATGAATTTTACAGATTTATGCAACATAAATCATGCAACCCTCAATCAAAATTTCTATCAAGAACAAGGTGTTCTTGAAACTCTCAATCCAAGCGAAAACATCATTGAGTGAGGAGAGGGGTTTGGGTCCCCTTTATATATAGGTTTTATATCTAAAATTTATTCTTCATCGTCTAGAAGCCTCTAGATCTTCTTCTTTTCCTGTAAACCTTGATCTTCTTTTTTAGTTGATCTTAAAACATAGCCACCATGAAGAATATAACTCTAAATCTCCTAGACTTAAGCTTTTTCTTGGTGGAGAAGAAAAAGATAGAAGAGGAGTTGACGACTATGTTTTTTAGGAGTTAATCAGATTTTAGATCCTTTATATAAGATTTACATTAGAGCTTTGTTCAAAAAGTTCAAATACCCTTGGCCCAATTTCTGAATATTACAATAGTAATACTAATATTAAGAAAAACACAAGTTCTCATCACAAGAAGAAAAAAGATATATCTTTTATTTGAGGTCGGTCATGAATTCAATGCTCTTAGGTTACATATAACCCAAAAGGAATACATACATATCTTAATTTACCACCACGTATGCATATGTACATATTGACCTATAGTTTGATCAAAGACGTAGCTTCTGCTCATCTAGATTCACTACAAGAAAATAGGAATTACATACTGTTTCGATCGTCTGTAATTCCCCGTCATTTCCGACGGTTTTTTCGATGGAATCTATTCGTCCGAAAAATGGATGTCACAAATCAATTTTCGACGGTTGGGAAAAAAACGTCGGAAGTTCTGACAGAAGTTCGACGGTCACGACTGTCGATATTTGCGACGGTCAACGAAACCGTCAAAACTTCAGCGATCATGACCGCCGCAAATATCGGCGGTAGCAACCGTCGAAACTTTCGGCGATCGCAACCGCTGCAAAGAATTTTTATAATATAAAAAAATTAGCCCGCCGCCAACGACCTAATCCGAAAGCCAACGATGGATTTGGCCGTCCCGTAGCCAGATCCGGCCGCCTGGCAGTCCAGGCTAAAGAGAGAGAGAAGGGGAGAGGGATGCCGGCGCGAGAGGGACGTCACCGGCCGTCTATGCTTGTCATTCGGTCGGGAGAGGCTCGTCGGTAGGGAGAGGGAGAGGGAGAGGGAGAGGGAGAGAGAGAGGAGAGGGGGAAAGAAATAAAGAGTGGGATTGGGGAAGATTACATATATATATATATATATATATATAGGTGAAAAGATGAGAAAGCAAGAAAACAAAAAAAAACGGGATAGTGAAATTTTAATT
The DNA here is from genome assembly GCA_030549335.1 of Pontederia crassipes. Classification (NCBI taxonomy): domain Eukaryota; kingdom Viridiplantae; phylum Streptophyta; class Magnoliopsida; order Commelinales; family Pontederiaceae; genus Pontederia; species Pontederia crassipes. Next base: position 13,023,984 of record JAUKPH010000017.1, read on the forward strand.
ACCGACGGCTCTGACCATCAGAAACTTAGCAAATATTAATAATATATTATCATGATATATACGAATATGATATTAATTATTTTAAAGTTACCAACGGTCGTGGCCGTCGAAAATTATTTAATTATAAAAATAAAATACTATATTGAGTTATATATAATATTTATTTTGTAGTTTACCGATGGTTTGAACTGTCACTAATTATTACCGACGGTCGTGTCCATAAAAAATTGTGATGGTTCAGACTGTCACTAATTATATTAATAAAATACTTGTTATATTATATTACTTTTCATTTATCGACGGTCGGAATCGTCAAAAATTGCAACGGTCTAAACTATCGCTAATTATATTAATAAATTACTCCTTATATTATATTATTTTATATTTATCGACGGTCTGGACCGTCGAAAATTACGACGGATAGATACCCGTCAGAAATTTTGACGTTCCAAATGGTCGAAAAATAAAATAATAATATATTAAATTACATGATTTATTATCAGAAATTTCGACGATTCTGACCATCAGAAATTTCGACGGATCGATATCCGTCGCAAATTGCGACGAATTTCTGTCCGTCGGAAAATCTCAATTTTCTTGTAGTGATTCTTCACAAGTATGCCGCCCAGCATTTTTCAATATCCTTTCTCTCATTATAGACTTCAAAGCTTGAGGAGACCCATCCCGTGGAACTCTCCCAGCTCATGCTGCACCAGAACATCGTGTTGTGGATGAAGAAGTTGGGTTGGAACGACCAACTAAAAGAAGAATTAATTATAGTCCAAGTGATGCCAGCCGAGGTTATCATCTTTGGATTTGCAATGAAGGGGAAGGGATCCCCTCGCCCATGTCGTTGTAAATGTTCATGTAACGCCCCCAAATCGACCCCCACCACGTGGCGAAGATAAATCTGGAGACGCTACGTCATGCTATAACTTGACCATAATATTGACTATATCTCAGTCAAGAACCGAGACACGTCAGCGGAAGAAAAGAAATAAAGATAAATTATAATTTTAATTGCGGAAGTCTAAAAGTGACTATGTCATTACTAAGAAATAAACTGAGTTCTACATCATGAATTTAAATTGCGGAAGGTAAATGAAAACTAAATAACACTCTAAAAGCCCTATGGTTCATGTGTTGTCCTATCGCCAGAGCCTCATCACCACACGCCTACTCCACCACGTTACTGACCTGGTCCTGTGGAAATCAGACACAGGGGAGGAGGTCCTCCCGTAAGCTTTACAGCCTAGTGGGGAACCACATGATATACAATGCATAACATGAATATAATAATCAGCGATAATTAATCAGGCTTAACTTGAACATGAAAGATAACATATAAGTATCATGGATCATAATAAGGATAAGATCAGCGATACATGAATCATGAGGATCAATAGTACATAGTAAACTTGGAATCATGACATACTTGACTTGATTTGAACTTGAACTTGAACATGCTTGTCGATCTTGGTTATTAATTAATAATCAGGGTGACTTTGAGGTGCCTTTAATTCTTGGGGTGTGCCCAGCAAATGATACGGCCTTGTGCGGGTCAATGGGTGATCAAACCATGACCAAGGGAGCGACCCTTATCTTGATGCACTTGGCTTGGACTGGCAACCCATCATTAATCTTTCATCTGAACTTATTAATCACTTTTATTATCTTTTCATTCTTTGTATCATGTGATGAAGGAGATATGATCGGTATGAGGTAAATCAAGACAAAGAGTTCATGTTGGAATTATAAAGAAATCAATAATATTCATATAAAAATAAAGAGAGATTAATAGGTGAATTTTGCTGGATTTTATGCCCAAAGAATCTCCTCCACCTTACGGCCGTAAAACCCTAATTCTTTGGATTTTACGCCCGAGGAATTCTTTCATTTTACGGCCGTAAAAATTAACCTTTATTACGTTACGGCCGTAAAACCCTACTCTCCATTCTATTTCGGCCGTAATAATTCAACTCTTATTTCGTTACGGCCATCATCTGTTACTCCCATCCGTTACGGCCTATCCCGTTACGGCCGTAAAACTCTACTCTTCGGCCGTAACAATCTATCTCCCCTTTTCTCTCTCTCTTCGTTTCTCTCTCTCCCAACTTCTCGGATTTTTACGACCGTAAAAATCATCTGTTACGGTCGACATCTATTACGGCCGACATCTTTTACGGCCGACATCTTCCCTCTCTCTATCTTTTCTATTTTATTACGGCCGAAAACCTAACTCTTCGGCCGTAACAATCTATTTCCCTTTTCTCTCTCTTCTTTTCTCTCTATTCTTTTACGGCCGAAATTCTATTCTCTCTATTCTTTTACGGCCGAAACTCTATTCTCTCTATTCCTTTACGGCCGAAATTCTATTCTCTCTATTCCTTTACGGCCGAAATTCTCTACCTCTCTATCCCTTTTCTCGACCGTAAGAAAATTACGGCCAAACAATTTTTTTACGGCCGTAATACTTCTACTTTTAAAAATTAAATTGCGTTATAAGACCGAAAACGAAATCCCCTCTAAATCTTACACCTTAGCAATCAATAATACAGAAATATAACAAACAGAAAATAACTATGCATGCAACAATCAACCAATCAAAGAATTCAAGAAATCAAACAATTAAAAACAATAACTTGAATCATATTCATATTCTTTTCATAACGATTCGGGCATGAATTGAGATAATTCAGAGGCCATGCAAGGTGATTTCGATTCACCCACCTGGTCGCGATGGATCCTACCCTTGATTCGTTAAAAATCCGTTCGAATCCGCCCTTGTTCCCTCTCGGTTCTCTTGCTGTTCCTCCTCTCGAATTCTGTCCTTGCGCAGAAATCTCCCTACTTCGGATCGCGTAGGAGGGGAACGAAGGAAAACCTGGAAGGATTCGTGAGATTACTGGAACCAGAAATTTAATGGCCAATTGATTTTTATCTCCCTCAATTCTCTCGTGAATAACTCTCATATACATATATATATATATCTGATAAGGTTTTTATTTTTAATCTAATCTTCTTCTCAAAATTAAATTTGAAGAGATTAGATTTAATTTTTCTTTCCTTTCAAACTTTGAGTGGGATTTGATTTTTAATTTCCCATGTGCTTTGCTCGGCCACCCATCACGATTTGTTTTCTTTTCTCTCTTTTTTTTTATCTTTTTGTTGGTTGTTACATTCTTACCCCCTTAAAAGAAAATTCGTCCTCGAATTTTGCACTAAGTAGAGGGCTTACTGAAAAGATGAGAGAACTTGGCGCATTTCCGACTCGAGTTCCCATGTCGCATCATCGCCATGATGGTAATGCCAAGCTACTCTGACTATGGTTACGTCCTTGTTCCTCAGACGTTGCACCTTGTGCTTCACTATGTGCGTTAGATACTCAGCGAAGGTCAGGTCTACGAATTCTTAACGTCATGCATCATCATCTAATAGGATTTCTGATGCTCTATTTTTTTTTTCTCCACATTGACATGCTGGGTACTTGGGACTTATTTTCGTATCTCCATGTTTCATGTCATAACTATTTGTTCATCCTTATACATCCGTGTCCTTCCCGAATGGATCGCAACCCAGGCTTATGGTTATATCCTTATACTTCTTTGTACTTTTTAAATGGATCGTAACCCAGGCTTATAATATTCATCACATACTTCCTATAAGACTTATTCCTAAATGGACCGCAACCGAGGCTTATGTTATTTATCTAGTACTTCTCTCTTTAGGACTTCATCATTTGGGTTTCACATGCTTGGTTCCTTCATCATTTCATACGCAGCCTCATGAAGCCTAGCGAGCATCACTTGTGTCTGAATGTATGTGTAACTGAGTTCATTTTTTTTTACCAAAATGGTACTTCATGGAGAACTCATAATCTTTCAAACTTCATGTTATCTTCATTATCACATATTAGCATACTACTAAAAGAAAATATACCTAGGACCTTTTTTTTTAAACGATGAACACTTCAATTTTTTTCTACGTAAATGTGGGCATAGTTTGAACACAATGTTCTTGAGAACTTAAAGGTTTGATGGATGTTCTTAGTCCAATGGCATCGCTCAATTTATAGTAATCATTCATTGCCAGGAAAATTACCTTCATTACATCTTCTTCGGCAACTCGAAACTCCTGGTACTCACTCCATAGGTCGATCTTGAGAACACTTAGTCTTAAATATGTCATCTTTGCATGGTAATAGACACTTATGTCTTGATAGTTGTTTTATTTAACAACTTGTTAAATAGCTCTAGATTCATAGAGTCATCATTCTTCGTCACAAAAGAAATGGAACATGTAGAAATGAGTCCCTGGGTCTTATGAACCTCTTGTCTTAAAGTAATTTCCATAGGGTCATCGTCCTTATCAAGTGACCTATGCCATGTAAGAATCAATAGGATCACTAAGAACAACATTCCATCATCGTAGATAATGGCATCATCATATGATTCGATAAAATTGGTGATGGAATCATGCCAATAATCATCTTTATAAGGTCAATTTAGATCAATAACTTTCACGATGACCTATGTTTGATGTGACCCTACTCTAAACATCATCATAATCATTTAACTTTTTGAGTGGAAGGAATAACTTATTTGACTACATTGATTTGGTTCTTGCAATGTCATTTCATATAATTCCATAGGAGGCTAGTGATTATATATTATCACAATAAGTTCTTTCCTTGAGTATCTTGAAGCACTTTGAATTAATGTTAAGGTCGAACAATATTTACGATGAGGGGTTGATCATATAGTACAATCTAGTTTTTAATGAACAAAACCATTTATGCACATTCTCTAACATAAGTTCTTAGTAAAACATCATGAATGCAAGTGAACACATGAAATGAATTCAAACAATAAGATAAGAAAACAAAACAATCAATCAAACAGAATACAAGCAAGCATTCTTCTTCTTTGCGTATCATTTCATGATCCTTTTGCATTAACGATATCTTGTAGCACATGGGAGAGGGTCGGGATAACTTTAAAGTTGGAAAGGAGGACTAATCCCTTTATAATACTTATGATCAAATCATAAGTGGTCCACTTGATCAAGACAAAATCTTAAGCATTTTTCATCATACTGACGTAGAGGCATCTTAGAGAACATTCTATATATCATCTTATATCTTGCATCTTAGAGGACATTCTATGTATCATCCAATGATTTAACCCATTATCTAAACATATATATGATTTATTTTCCCTCTTGAACCATCGACCATGATTATATGATTGAATACCCTATACGTTTTGACATTATTATGAAAACTATAATTATATCAATAATCAAGATAAATCAATTAAAACTTGCATAATCATCCCTCTCGGGTGCATAACTTGTTTTTTCAGACATCTTGTAGGGGACTTACAAAATTCCTCATACTTTACCTTAACCCCACATACTTTCTAAAGATTTCCTCACTTGACGTTTTAATTTTTTTAATACTTAATGGCTGGAGGCTCATATCCTCCTCAAACATATCTCAATTAAGAGACCTTAAATTCTTTTAAAATTTCTCACATTCATTTGTAACCCTTTTATGTCTTACTTGTTTTTATATAATTCTTGTATTAATCATATTAGTCTATTTTGAAAATATATATACATTGCGATGATAGAGAATTCATTCTTTAATAATGGCTATTTAAAAATATACTTCATATTAATAAAATTTCAAATATACTATATACTAAACTAAGTTAATTAAATCTGTTTACTTATTTATTTATCCTTATATATTTATAAGTATATTATGTTATATGTACATATGTGTGTGAGTATGCTAGGTCTAAAAGTTCGGTTAACTTAAATAATCACTTACTTATTGAAAATTTCTCCTAATATTTATTCAAGCTAATGTGACTTCTAAACCCTTTAAGCTTCTATATTTGTCCATCCATACCTTATACATGATTCTTGGACAGCTTACTAATTCTTTAAACTCTTGTGTACAGATATTACATAACTTGAACATAATTAATAATTTGATTCTTATTTTTCCACATAAAGTAGTCCAACTAAGAATTTCGTATAACTAGTTTAGATTTGCTTAGGGCCATTATCCACATAATAAAGGGATCATATGAAGTCTAAGGCGCAAGAAGCATTATGGGTCCATACTTATCAACATAAACATATAAGATAATTTATTGAACCCTTATATTGGTAGACCAATGGAACCACCTAAGTCATCACCATAAATCATAACTTATGCATGCTTGGTTTCACCTCTACTATTTGAAATCATCTCACACCTACGTGTGGTGTGAGTCGAATCCTTTAATTACTCTTATAATTCCTTCGTTTCTTTCTTAAATCTACATCTCTTTGCAACTGATATGCTTATTCATTTTCCTCTTCATACTGCTGCAGTCAGCAGAAGAAGTCCGTGAATAGAGCAATCATGAAAGAGATGAAAAACATGGATTATAAGAAACATAATCGTTTCTTATATTTTATTCTTTAAATATCTGTAAGACTTTTTTTTTCCACGTAGGTATATTTATCCACATGCATGTTGTTTATTCTTTTCCAATTTGTTCGTAACCTTTATGATCCTTTTTGTTTAATCACTAATCACATTTAAGTTGATTCCTACCATACAGAGTGACCTTCCTAGGAATCAACCACTCATGTGAAATACATATCAATACATCAATAAAGAATAACTTAATGCAAGAAAATCTTACTTGTACTTTACGGTGGAGGGTGTGGCGACTGCTCGGCGATAGCACATGAACCAATATCATACTTATTCTATACACTAGGACGTCAAGAGAGTCCTGACTTTAGGCTCTGATACCATAAATGTAACGCCCCAAAATCGACCCCCACCACGTGGCGAAGACAAATCTGGAGACGCTACGTCATGCTATAACTTGACCATAATATTGACTATATCTCAGTCAAGAACCGAGACACGTCAGCGGAAGAAAAGAAATAAAGATAAATTATAACTTTAATTGCGGAAGTCTAAAAGTGACTATGTCATTACTAAGAAATAAACTGAGTTCTACATCATGAACTTAAATTGCGGAAGGTAAATGAAAACTAAATAACACTCTAAAAGCCCTATGGTTCATGTGCTGTCCTATCGCCAGAGCCTCATCACCACACGCCTACTCCACCACGTTACTGACCTGGTCCTGTGGAAATCAGACACAGGGGAGGAGGTCCTCCCGTAAGCTTTACAGCCTAGTGGGGAACCACATGATATACAATGCATAACATGAATATAATAATCAGCGATAATTAATCAGGCTTAACTTGAACATGAAAGATAACATATAAGTATCATGGATCATAATAAGGATAAGATCAGCGATACATGAATCATGAGGATCAATAGTACATAGTAAACTTAGAATCATGACATACTTGACTTGACTTGAACTTGAACTTGAACATGCTTGTCGATCTTGGTTATTAATTAACAATCAGGGTGACTTTGAGGTGCCTTTAATTCTTGGGGTGTGCCCAGCAAACGATACGGCCTTGTGCGAGTCAATGGGTGATCAAACCATGACCAAGGGAGCGACCCTTATCTTGATGCACTTGGCTTGGACTGGCAACCCATCATTAATCTTTCATCTGAACTTATTAATCACTTTTATTATCTTTTCATTCTTTGTATCATGTGATGAAGGAGATATGATCGGTATGAGGTAAATCAAGACAAAGAGTTCATGTTGGAATTATAAAGAAATCAATAATATTCATATAAAAATAAAGAGAGATTAATAGGTGAATTATGCTGGATTTTATGCCCAAAGAATCTCCTCCACCTTACGGCCGTAAAACCCTAATTCTTTGGATTTTACGCCCGAGGAATTCTTTCATTTTACGGCCGTAAAAATTAACCTTTATTACGTTACGGCCGTAAAACCCTACTCTCCATTCTATTTCGGCCGTAATAATTCAACTCTTATTTCGTTACGGCCATCATCTGTTACTCCCATCCGTTACGGCCTATCCCGTTACGGCCGTAAAACTCTACTCTTCGGCCGTAACAATCTATCTCCCCTTTTCTCTCTCTCTTCGTTTCTCTCTCTCCCAACTTCTCGGATTTTTACGACCGTAAAAATCATCTGTTACGGTCGACATCTATTACGGCCGACATCTTTTACGGCCGACATCTTCCCTCTCTCTATCTTTTCTATTTTATTACGGCCGAAAACCTAACTCTTCGGCCGTAACAATCTATTTCCCTTTTCTCTCTCTTCTTTTCTCTCTATTCTTTTACGGCCGAAATTCTATTCTCTCTATTCTTTTACGGCCGAAACTCTATTCTCTCTATTCCTTTACGGCCGAAATTCTATTCTCTCTATTCCTTTACGGCCGAAATTCTCTACCTCTCTATCCCTTTTCTCGACCGTAAGAAAATTACGGCCAAACAATTTTTTTACGGCCGTAATACTTCTACTTTTAAAAATTAAATTGCGTTATAAGACCGAAAACGAAATCCCCTCTAAATCTTACACCTTAGCAATCAATAATACAGAAATATAACAAACAGAAAATAACTATGCATGCAACAATCAACCAATCAAAAAATTCAAGAAATCAAACAATTAAAAACAATAACTTGAATCATATTCATATTCTTTTCATAACGATTCGGGCATGAATTGAGATAATTCAGAGGCCATGCAAGGTGATTTCGATTCACCCACCTGGTCGCGATGGATCCTACCCTTGATTCGTTAAAAATCCGTTCGAATCCGCCCTTGTTCCCTCTCGGTTCTCTTGCTGTTCCTCCTCTCGAATTCTGTCCTTGCGCAGAAATCTCCCTACTTCGGATCGCGTAGGAGGGGAACGAAGGAAAACCTGGAAGGATTCGTGAGATTACTGGAATCAGAAATTTAATGGCCAATTGATTTTTATCTCCCTCAATTCTCTCGTGAATAACTCTCATATACATATATATATATATATATATATCTGATAAGGTTTTTATTTTTAATCTAATCTTCTTCTCAAAATTAAATTTGAAGAGATTAGATTTAATTTTTCTTTCCTTTCAAACTTTGAGTGGGATTTGATTTTTAATTTCCCATGTGCTTTGCTCGGCCACCCATCACGATTTGTTTTCTTTTCTCTCTTTTTTTTTATCTTTTTGTTGGTTGTTACCGTTCATGTGAACAGAAGGGATACTTTTCAACCCTACCACGCTCGAGAACTAGGAGAGAGAAAGGAGGAAGATGAAGGAGATTATGCAACATTTGCTACTGACTGGAAAAGCCATTTTGTTTTCTTGGTAATTTCTATCAAAACAGTAGAAGAACCTCGAAATATCATCTATTATATGAAAAAGAAAAAAAAATGTTCAATAGCTGTCACATTGATTGTTAGGCAATTTATGGTCAGATAATCTTCCCCGAATTTGTGATCATTATTGTCATGCATGCTCTATTTACTAAATTAATAATTATTGTTCTAATTAATTACTAGATCAATAATTATGAACTTTGGCAAACCTTGATAATTAATAATATTCTTTGTGGCATTAATAGATTATATGCTTCAGATTGGTGTGTTTACTTTTTGGTTCGATGCCATCAAATTAATATTTTTCTTTCTTTACTTGTTAGATCTGTGAATCTTTCATGAAAGGATAAAGATTCTAACGACCGCATTAAATATGTCTGTCACACTTCAGTTTTATGAAATCAATAAACAACAAGTTTCAATGGCATAAGACAAACAAATTCACATTTTAACATAATTCAGGTTGATATTGTTATTCACATTCTTAATTGTATTCGTTTTGAGGTGCCTTAGCTACAATTCAAGTGCCTTAGTTAACAGCGGTACAAAATGTGATCAGCACATCAAATTAATTTATTGCATAACATTTTCCTTCGAGGTGATCGACGTCTCCAGCGTTTTGTCAACTAGGATTCAGTGCAAAGAGCGTCTTCCGAGTCGCGTGACATGAGTAATGAAGTCCAGCAACTGCATTAACTGTTTAAGTGCATGATATAATAATAAAAAAATAAGAGTATGCAACTCATGATGACTAAATAATTTAATTAAACTAATCTCAGAATTAATACGAGATAATTATGGATTTTGGAAAAATAAAATAAAAAAAGATAATATAAAAGAAATTAAAATATTTTATTTTAGAAATCGAAGGGAAATAGGTAACAAAAAGATTTAGGAGAGCTTAGATTTAGTGATATTTTGACCTTAATATCATTTTCTTCTCAAAGTTTTATGTCTTATTCAATTAATTTTAATGATACATGATATAGAGTCATATATTAAAGTACGAACCTCAAATGATATAGAGTTGTATTAAGGCACTCTTGCCGATGTGTGTAACGATCATTCCGAAGAAAATTCGATAAAGGATCATAGATGATCCGCATGTAACATCATCCACAACTGAATTCATTATACTTTTCAATCAACAATCATTAACGTCGTTCAATCTTCATGTTTTAACCTAATTACGTGTGAAACATGCATATAGGTGTATCTAAGTTCTTATACAATCAATAGGCATAATAAATACTATTAATACCTTGAAAATAATATTTAATATATTATATACGAATTCAACAATCGATCACGACCATGAAAAGGGTCGTCATGGCCATGACAAAAGCCCTGAAAAATAACCCCCTCTATCACGGTTGTGCCAGAAAGCTTCACAGTCGTGACAATAACTGTCATGGGTGTGACGGAGCCTATCGCTCGGCCGATCTCCAAGCTTGTGTTCACAAGTGTGACGGCGTCCATCACGGCCGTGACCGAGTCTTAGAACTCATCGTCCAACCCGATTTTATATGATGTTTTATCCAAATTTTGGGAAAAAAATGATATACAACATGTAGAATCAATCCAGGCATATTATCCAGGCATTATGGAACAAAGAACATTAGAAAACATATTAAAACATTTAATTTCAAATATTACAGTTCATCCCTCAAATCATGAACAATATAAAGAGCTAAAAGCCTTTCAGCAAAACCTCCTACCAAAGCTGCCCTAACTGCTCACCGGTTCACCCTTTTGCCCAACTTGCAAGGACCCACCGACGACTTTATGATGCTCTAATAGTTAGATCTACGCAATTCTACACATTTGTCCATATAAATACATGCATAAACAGGTCTAGACCTGAAATTGATATGCCCTCAATCACAATCCATTATGAGGATAGGGTATTCTCATTCTCTCAATCCAATACAGGAAGAATATTAAGAGAGGAGAAAGGGATTTTGAATCCCCTTTACATACTATGATCTTGAATTCTTCTCCTCTTTCTTCCTCTTCTTCCTTCTTAATGGACTCAACGTCCTTGTTGAGCGGTCCGTATTGATCCCCGTGTTTCCCATGTCTCAAGTGAGCATACGAGGTTCGCTTTGATACCCCTGAAATTTCATCTCCAAATTAGCTCATTCGCCATCACGTAATCATAATAAAATATCACTACAAGAAAATCATCGATTAGCGACACAACAATATAGACTCCAATGTGTCGCTAACTCGGTGCTAAATACAATAGCGATGCATTAGTGTCGACTTCATGCCACAAGCTTCGCGACGCCATTTCTTCGACGCTAATAGCGTCGACTTCGCGCCTATGGGTATGTCAATGCAATTATCGTCGAACGGTGGTGCTAATGCGACACTATAATGACGGGAAAATTGTCATCACGAAGAGCCAACATGCGTCACTACTCCGACTCTAAAGAGGCGCTATAATTCATTTTTCTGCGACGCTAATGTGACGCTAAGAACAATATGTCCACCCATAGATAATTGTCACATTCCTCATTCAGCCATTGAATTACATTACAATGGCGCTCCATTCAAATTACATTACATTCAAATCCACAGATGATTGCTATTTTTTTACATTACAATTGAAGCACCATCAAATTACATTACATGTACATATACATTTTCATTATATCAAATTACATTACATCACAGATACATTTCTATTACATCAAATTACATATATCACAATTAGATGATCTAAGTCCTACGATGTCGAAGTCCATGACAGAGAAGATAGGCCACAGGTGCATTGGAGGAGGAGGAGGAGGCGGCGGCGACAACGGCGGAGAAGAGGTGGAGGAGGAGGTGGCGGCGTCGGAGCAGAGGTGGAGGAGGAGGGCGAGGAGGCGGGGGCGTCGGAGCAGAGTTGGAGGAGGAGGAGGCGGCGGCGACGGAGAAGAGGTGGAGGAGGAGGAGGCGACAACGACGGAGAAGAGGTGGAGGAGGAGGAGGAGGTGGCGTCGGAGCAGAGTTGGAGCAGGAGGAGGCGACGGCGGCGGCGGCGGAGAAGAGGCGTAGGAGGAGGAGATGGCGGCATCAAAGAAGAGGTGTAGGAGGAGGAGGCGGCGGCATCGGAGCAGAGGTGGAGGAGGAGGGCAGCGTCAGAGCAGAGGTGGGGGAGGAGGAGGCGGTAGCGTCGGAGCAGAGGTGGAGGAGGAGGAGGCGGCGACATCGGAGCAGAGGTGGAGGAGGAGGCAGAGACATCGGGCAGGCATCAATGGAGGAAGATGAGGAGATGAGGATGAGTGGTTAAAAGGGGGAAAATGTGGCGTTCGGGCAGGCAGAACCGTCCGTAAATGAAAGGACGGTTTGAATTCGTTCTTCGACGAGTACATGGATCACCATGTAGCATCGCAAATTGGGCGATGCTATTATGTCGCCAATGTGGCGCCACATTAATTCAATTCTGATAGATAATTAATTCTAAAATATGTGAAATAGCGTCGCATATTAGCGACTCTGAAGTTGCGACGCTAAGTTGGAATATAGCGTCACATTGGCATCGACAGTTTGAGGCACTAAACTAGCATCACAAAATGGCGACGCTATTCTGACACTAAAATGGAGTAGCGACAGTTTACGCCATTGGGAAGCTTTGTGTCGCTATAAGTATGCGGCGCTAATGCACCGCAAAGGTGGCACTAAAGTACTATAAAGTTATTAACTATGTATATATGTATGTATATATGTAATATATGTAATATATATATATAGGAGTTAATGCCCCTCATACGCCCCTCATGCGTATGAGGGGCATACGCGTCGACAGCCACCATCAGATTATATCTAACGGTGGCCTGTCGAGCACGCGTGAACCGGACGGTTCACACGCGCTCATACTTTTTTCTTCGCTCGCTCAATCAATGACCGGCTCACACTATTTTTTCCGCTCGCTCTCCACATACGCCCGGCTGCGGCTGCTCGTTCCCACTGGGCGACGTCTCGACGGTGGGTCTCAGTGGTTGCCCGAGGCGAGATCGCACGCGACGCGATCATGGATGCTTGTGATTGCCTTTTGCCCCTCTCCCGATTCACACGCGTTATCGCCTTTTCTTCCCTCCCGATTCACGCTTATTTTTCTTCCATCATGTCGATGCCGGTGGGCTACGGTGGCCGCTCCAGTCGTGATCTCACACGATCGTAGACGATGAGTGTTTCCGTCTTGTTGCCCCTTTGGGTTAATGCGGTGGCCGCCTATTATTCGTTGCCCTAGTTTCAGGCGCGATCTCGGGAAGGCAACGTCGATCTCACGAGAAGGTGGGCGCTGAAGGCTCCGGCGGTGAGTCTGTCCGTTTCGATGCCCTTTTCGTTGCCCTAATTTGCCCTAGTTTGTGCCCTAGTTTATATCATTCGAGGTAAAAATTTTTGTGCCCTAGTTTGTGCCCTAATCTGTCTGTTTGTTTCCGGATACCATGCTATGTACATTTTTTTTTGCGTCCGAATTCCTTCTAGTTCAATCATCGATTAGGCTTGCATATTTTTCTCTTTCAACAAGCATGGCATGTACACTATTAGGTGGTGTTATGAACGTAGCCATCTACTTGTCTCTAAATTTGGTTATATGCCAAGTAGGTAATTCTTTTTTAACATGGAAGTAACTGAAGCTTATACTGAGGGAATGATTGAACTGGATATGGATGAACAGAATGAAGAAGAGTTAACTATCAATAACTTTCAAAGTTCAAATTTAGATGATACTTCTGATACACCGAAGCCATATGGTGGTATGACATTTGATAGTGATGAAGAAGCATATAAATTTTATAACATGTATGCTAGGATGCCCGATTTTTCTATTAGAAAACATGCCGCAATAAGTCCAAAACTATAGGAAATATTGTAAGCAGATATTTCGTTTGTTCTACAGAAGGACATAAGAATGTGAAGCAAGATTCTGGAAAGACACAAAAAAGATATGTTAGAGATGGTTGCCTTGCCCACTTATATGTTGGGTTAAGAAAAGATGAAAAGTGGGAGGTGGGAAGATTTAAAGAGGAGCACAACCATCATTTAACAACTCCTTCGAAAATCAAATATTTACATTCACAAAAATAGATTTCAAAAAGTACTAAAGAAGCTATTGTTAACTTGTATGGATATGGCATGGCTTCATCAAGAATAGCCAGAGCACTCAATATGTCTGGAGAGCCAATTTTAACAGCGCAAAATTGTATAGATCATTTGAAAATAAGAAGAAAAAGTAATCTCGGTATTGAATGTCTAAATGTCATTTCGTGTTTTCAGAATAAGATGACTGTGGATCTAGATTTTTTCCACAGATGGGAGCTTGATGCAGATGGAACAGTTATGAACTTCTTCTGGGCTGATGGTAGATCAAGAGATACTTATTTAACTTTTGGTGACATTATTGTATTTGATACAACTTATCGGACTAACAATTTGCGAATGTCATTTGCTCCCTTCACTGGGATTAATCATCACAAAAGATCATGTCTGTTTGGTTGTGCTTTATTGGTGGATGAGACAGAGGAAATATTCATATGGTTGTTTGAAAAATGGTCTGAATGCATGAGTGGAAAACATCCTGCTTGTATTATTACTGACCAGGATATTGCGATGGGAAATGCAATTCGTAAAGTTTTTTCACACACCAAGCATATATTTTGTGCTTGGCATATTAAAAAATGCAATGATTCATCTACAAGATTTATATGCACAAAGTAGTTTTAAAGAAGATTACAATAAATGGCTTTATGACTCATCCAGTGTAGATGAATTTGAAGAAGGTTGACTATCTTTAAAGGAAAATTTTGATATTCCAGATGGACATTGGTTGGAGAATATGTATAACAAACGTAGATAATGAATTTCGTTATATTTTGAAGATCTTTTTACTACAGGTATGCACACTACACAGAGAGCAAAAAGTATCAATGCATTCTTTGATGGATTTGTTAATGTGAACACATCATTATCAAATTTTGTAAATCAATATGATATGGCTGTCAAAACTCATCGCGAAGTCGAAGAAAGAGAAGACTTCCACACGATGAATTCTACACCTTTTTATGTAGTGAAAAATCAACATGAAGTTGATGCAGGCAACGTTTACACACAGAGGGTGTTTTGTAAATTCCAAGAGCAATATTCAGAGGCCTTTAAATTATGTGGGCATAAACTGTTAAAAGATATTGAGAAGTCCATTTACTCGGTAAATACAACAGACATCGTAGATGAGCGCAAAAATATTGTCCAGTTCAGTCACCATGAAAAAATCTCTATAAAGAGTTCTTGCAAGAAATTTGAACAAGAAGGAATTTTTTGTTGCCATATCTTATGTATTATGAACAAGAAAGGTGTTGGATGCTTGCCCAAAGAATATATACTCCATAGGTGGACAATAAATGCTAGATACAGGAAAGCACGTGCAGTGTATGATACATCAAACCGTTCTCTAGATGTTATTACTCCCTTCAAAAAATTATCATGGCAAAGTAACATCTGGAAAATAGAGAAAATGGGTCTTAGTTCAGCTAGACATTTAAACTTTGGAGTCCCCATTATAAATGATGTTATAGAGAAATTTAGTGCATTGGAAATTGATAATCAACTTGTGGATGTGGGACAATCGAGCACTAATGATGTATCTGCCAGTCAACCAACCATTGTCACCTTACCGGAATCGCAATTTGTCATACGCGACCCACTTCACGTAAAAACTAAGGGTAGACCCAAAAATGTGGGAAGAATTAAATCCAACGTTGAAGTTGCAATGTCACAGAATGATTCCAAAAGAAGAAGCTGTGGACAGTGCGGAAAGAAAAGACACAATAAGAGAAAATGTCCGATGATGAAGGTATAATCTGTTTAATATTTTTTTATCCATTAGATTACATATAATTAACCAAGGATATAATTGTCAACATTGGATAAGATAGATTACATTCTACTCAGAGGCATGTACAGATATAATTGTCAAGCAAACTCCAAAGTGACTTGAAGCATCAAGTTGCACAGATAGATTACATTCTGCTCAGAGGCATGTACACATACAAATGGAGCGACTTGAACCACTTACAATCATGCACTACTTGATAGGGATTCATAGTCAGTCACTTATACAAAAGTATTCACTTAGAAATCACTAAAGTTCATGAAGAACATTCAAGCCAAGTACTAAATACATTTTACGTAGAGTCCAAGAAAGGTACACGTTATATAAACATTATAAACATGACCATCACAACTAACAAAACCACCACTATGATAACTAGTTTACATAAAAAGTTCAGTCTATTCCTATTAACTATAACTTCGTCTTCAAATAACTCATTGGTAGCTTGCATCCTGTTGACTCGTTGTAATAAACCATTTATCATGTCTGTAGGTCGATCTTGAAAACATGGATCCAACCATTTGAAATATTGACAAGCTCCACTTTGCTACAAAATAATTACAATATGAATGTAAAGTAAAAAATTTATTTAGCAAACGATATGATTGCAAAGTTAGAATATTAAATAAGTAAAAACTGACTCCATAGAATCGACATTTGTAGAACCTTTGACTTGGATTTCGTTCAGTCCACGATGTTCTCACCACAGCCTCTTGTTTGCAATGGCACCTAGGCACTGTCATCTTACTGAAAAAAGAACTCCAAATTAAAACAACTCCTCCAAATTAAAACAACTAGAATAGAAAAAAATACAATCACAACAACATGGCAACATTTGCACATAACTGGAAAAATGAATTAAACATCTTACTCAGTTCAGTAAATTAGACATGATACTCCATATAGTGATTCACAACAACTACTCAAATGAATTAAACAAATTACTCCTAATGATACGAACTATTTTACCACACAACTGTAGAACTTCATATTAGGGCACAAACAATTTTACTTCGAATGATATAAACTAGGGCACAAACTAGGGCAAATTAGGGCAACGAAAAAGGGCATCGAAACAGACAGACTCACCGCCGGAGCCTTCAGCACTCACCGTCTCGTGAGATCGACGTCGCCTTCCCGGGATCGCGCCTGAAACTAGGGCAAACTAGGGCAACGATTAGGGCAACGAAAAATATGCGGCCACCGCATTAACCCAAAGGCGCAATGAGACAGAAATACTCACCGTCTACGATCGCGTGAGATCGCGCCTAGAGCGACCACCGTAGCCCACCGGCGTCGACGCGGCGGAAGAAAAATAGGCGTGAATCGGGAGGGAAGAAAAGGTGATAACGCACGTGAATCGGGAGAGGGGCAAAAGGCGATCACAGGCGTCCATGGTCGCGTCGCGTGCGATCTCGCCTCGGGCGACCACTGAGACCCATCGTAGAGACGTCGCCCAGCGGGAAAGAGCAGCCGCAGCCGAGCGTATGTGGAGAGCGAGCGGAAAAAAGTGTGAGTCGGTCATTGATTGAGAGAGCAAAAAAAAAAGTATGAGCGCGCGTGAACCGTCCAGTTCACGTGCGCCCGACAGGCCACCGTCAGATATAATCTGACGGTGGCTGTCGACGCATATGCCCCTCATACGCATGAGGGGCTATGAGGGACATTAACATATATATGTATATATATATATATATATATGTATATGTATATATATAATATGTATATGTGTATGTGTATGTGTATGTGTATATGCATATATGTATGTATATGCATATGTATATGTATATGTATGTATGGATATATATATGTATATGTATATGTCTATCAACATTGTCTAAAAAAATTGAAAGTCATATGTCAATCGAATGAGGCCATTCTAAGAAGTACCAAGATGTCTGATTTTCAAGAAAAGTAATTTTTAATATTTTTTTAAGCGCACGAAGAAAAATAGATGAATGCTCTTTTCAAATTTGGATACAAAAAAATTCTAATAAAATCAGCATTTCTCAAAAAAATTTGAAAACTCTATGTCAACTAAGTGGGACCGTTCTGAGCACATTCTTAGGTTAGATGGAAGTTTTGAGGAATTTTTATAATTACAAGAAATGTATATTTTGAGAATCAAAGGAAATGGAAAATACGTGAAACATGAAAAGTTTGCGTCGCCCAACCTTTTCGAGCCCTTTGAAATGCCTATTTTTTCGTAGCAATCCGATCTAGGACCGTGGAAAACCGATCGTTTCTATTACAAAATTTTGCCCATTTTATTGAATTTCTTCTGACCTCCGATCGTCGCGATTCTTGTACGATGGACAGCTCGTGTCAATCTCTACGAATCCATAATTTTCGTTTCAACTAATTCCCGCTGGACTCGTATCAAAGACCGTCGAAAGACTTTTTCCTAGGTTCTTAACTCTACCGTACAACCTCCTAAAATCTCTAAAAAATACTGAAAAATCTGTGTTGTTGTGCTCTATGGGAGGTATAAATTTTGTGATGATCCAATGGTCGGATCTCTGGAAATCGTCATTTGAATTTCTTAAAAAATGAAGAAGCACTATTCCTCCATTTTTTAAATTTGGGAATTAGAGTATAATGCATGTATAGCATGGCATATTAACTTTTGTATATTATATAATAGAACAATATAGTATATCATGGTGTATAATATAGTTTAGTATAGTATACAGTATAGTATATAGTATAGTATAGTATAAAGTAGTTTATATTATATAGACTATATTAAAAAGAGCGTAAAAGACTTAGCCAATATTAGTGTCCACTTAGCGTCATGGTCACAGTGATGCTATGCAGCGTCTCATGCTTGTGACACCAATGCAACGTAAGAAGCCAATGCTAATATCGGCTCTTACATTCCGTCTATTTAGCGTCACTTTGCTTGTGACGCTAATTTAGCATCACAGTCATGCGACGCCAATATAGCGCTACCATCTGCCGCATGTTTATTAGTTTTCACGCGTGATAATAGCGCCGAAATAGTGTCTCTTTGGCATCTCACTTAGCGTCTACTTTTTGTAACGCTAATGCAACAATATAGTGTCGCTATAGAGAGGCACTTAGCGTCTCCTCTTGTCCACCCAATGATGGTGCTATTGTGACGCTATTAGCGTCAATTTAGAGTCGCATAATGTGGCGACACTAATTTACGTCGCTATTTGACAATTTTCTTGTAGTGTATGTTATTCAATGATTAAAGCAGAAACATAACCAATGAGATAAGATAAAATAACTCTTTTTAAACATAGCAAAAAATCTCAATAAAACATCAAAAGTAATGTCATAGAATTGTCACATCATTAATAATAATTAAAATATCTTAAAACCATAGTCAAATAGACTCAATAATACTTGACTCTAAGACTCCTAGACTAGTGCGCAATCTTTCTTGTCATGAGCTGAGCCGCCATCCATCCAATCATTGGGTACCTGCACGGATCTAGGATGCAGAGGTTTATCTAGTCAGAGTATGTAAAGGTCATACAATGCAATGCCATGATCCTAAAACTACATGATATGCATCCATCATCTTCATATAATAACATGAAAATAATATGCATGACATGTACTTACATGTGATCTACATGTCCTTCAACAATATCATTTTATCATCATGCATTAATAATATAATAGCATGGAAGACATGTAATCAGATCATCATACATATAAACAATTAAACAATTCAATCCATTCATTTCATAGGCTAGTAAGTGATGTATACTTACTATAACCATTGCCTCCATGCATACTCCTCTCAGGATTGCTTCATAATCCTTTCGAACTTCCACTTTCATGGGACATCTTTCCATCCATTCGATCATTGGCTCTTTTTAATGTTATATCTTTCGATAGTTGAGATTTATATTGTTGCCCTCACAATAGGAGACACAATGCTCCCCTCTCGCCCAACTACGACGTCATAATGCACACATCATTACCGATGTGTGTAACGATAATTCTAGAGAACTCTCGTCCGAGGGCGACATCAAAATGACACAATGTTGCAAATGTATGTAACAATCGTTCCAAAAAAAATTTGATAAAGGGTCATATAGGATCGACATGTAACATCAACCATAACTGGTTCATTATGCTTTCAATCAATAATCACTTACGTCGCTCAATCTTTAGATTTTAACATAATTACATAAAAAATATGCATATACGTGTATCTAGGTTCTTATGCAATCAACAAACATCCGTACATACTATTAATACTTCAAAAATAACTTTTAAATATCATATACTCAACATTTGAGTCGGTCACGCCCATGATGAGGATGTCATACTCGTGCCCGTAACTAGAGTCCTGTCCCACTCGGCCACGACCGTGCCTGTGATGTCGCGGCCGTGCCACGTCCATATCATAGTCGTGCCTCAAGGCCACATGGCCGTGTGCAAGACCAATGCCGAACTCTCCAATTCACCCTTGTGCTCACAGTCATGACTAGGAGCGTCACGGTCGTGCCAGGTCCGTCACGGTCATGACAGTATTTGTCATGGTTGTGTGCGAGACCTTGTTTTTTCAGCAGACTTGCAGTCTCTCGCTCAAGGCATGACGAGGTCATCACGGTCGTGAAGCATCTTGGAATTCGAAGCCAGCCCAATTTTTTACATGATTTTTTATCTAAAACTTTGGGGAACTAAATAAACATCATAGGTAATGATACATGCATGTTTTCTAAGCAATATAAGATACAGAGAACATTCGAAACCATGCAAAAACATTCAAGATCTAGGACCCCCAATTTATGAACAATATTATAAACTTAATTTTCTCTACAACAATAACGAATCCTCACGCTTGCTGGTGAATTAACAACCATAAGTTTGACGTGGATTTGGAGCAAGAGGATGCATGAGATCGAGAAAGGGAAGAGATGAGGAATGGAAATTGATCTATGAAATGGCGGTAGCAAATCTCAAATGGAATGCAATGCGATGGTTTGCACTCCACAAGAAAACTTCATATTTTCATCATTCAAGTCTACTAGAATCTAATTAATTTGAAGTTCTGATAAAGAGTCAATTCATATTCTTCTATTTAAATTAACAAATAGAGAAATCGAGTTAGTAAGGGCGTTCAACCTATGAACAAACTCGATTCAACCTAATCAAGTGGAGTTTGCTTTTTTTTATGCTATGACCCGAACAACATTTTTTTTCTTTCTTTATTTTTTAATATAAAAACTATTTATTATTTTATTTTTAATACAAAATTAAGTATTTTGAATACCAAAATATTGTTTTAAATATGTATATTTTTTTATACATTTAAAATATTTTATTTTATATTTTTAAATTTAAAATGATATAAAACTTTTAAATTAACTAAAAAACTATTTTAAAATTATAAAAAGGAAAAAATTAAATCATCGGATTGGGTCTGATCAAGTCATGTTGAAAATTTTCAACCCTGGGACAGGTCATGATCGGATGGAACGAATTTTCAGGTTTACTAGGTCAACCCACCACTAAGAGTTAGAAACTAGTAGCTAGATTTCATCAAATCTATGAAATAATCCTGCTAATTAAATGTATTAGTCAAACTTGATTTTACAAGAAAACATTTGAGTCAACATCTAGATACATATAATTATATATCTTGAATAAAATAATATCCAAGATATATCTTGAGGAAAAACATTAGTACTAATTATAGTAATACTAATATTAAGAAATACACAAGTTCTCATCATAAGAAGGAAAAAAAAAAGACATATCTTTTATTTGAGGTCGGACATGAATTCAATATTCTTGGGTTACATATAACAATCCAAAAGGAATACATACATATCTTAATCACCACCACTTGTGCATAAGTACATATTGACCTATAGTTTGATCAAAGACGTAGCATCCGCTCATCTGGATTCTCCACAAGCATGCCCCCCAGCATTTTTTAATATCCTTTCTCTCATTATAGACTTCAAAGCTTTGGGAGACCCATCCCGTGGCACTCTTCCAGCTCATGCTGCACCAGAACAGCGTGTTGTGGATGAAGAAGTTGGGTGTGAACGACCAACTGAAAGAAGAATTATAGTCCAAGTGATGCCAGCCAAGGTTATCATCTTTGGATTTGCAATGAACGTGCAGTGGGATCCCCTCGCCCATGTCGTTGTAAACGTTCATGTGAACAGGAGGGATACTTTTCAACCCTACCACGCTTGAGAACAGGGAGAGAGAAAGGAGGAAGATGAAGGAGATTATGCAACATTTGCTACTGATTGGAAAAGTCATTTTGTTTTCTTGGTACGTAATTTCTCTCAAAACAGTAGAAGAACCTCGAAATATATATCATCTATTATATGAAAAACCAAAAAATGTTCAATAGCTGTCACATTGATTGTTAGGCAATTTATATATGATCAGATAATCTTCCCCGAATTTGTGATCATTATTGTCATGCATGCTCTATTTACTAAATTAATAATTATGAGCTTAATTTGGCAATCCTTGATAATAATATCTTTGTGACATTAATTGATTATACGCTTCAGATTGCTGTGTTTACTTTTTGGTTCGATGCCATCAAATTAATAGTTCTTTTTTCTTTACATGTTACATCTGTGAACCTTAATTTCATGAAAGGATAAAGATTCTAACGACCGCATTAGAGATGTCTGTCATTCTTCAGTTTTATGAAATCAATTAAATAACAAGTTTCAGTGGCATAAGACAAATAAATTCACATTTTAATATAATTCAGGTTGATATTGTACAATTCAAGTGGAAATCCCACTGTTTGTTTTCTTTATTATCCAAAATATTTGGCAACGTAAATGATTATAATAAGCACATCAAATTAATTAATTTATTGGGTAACATTTTCCTTCGAGGTGATTGACGTCTCCAGAGTTTTGTCAACTAGGATTAATAATACGAGCGTCTTCCAAGTCCCCTTAATTATGTAATTTCTCGTTTATTCTTTTATGCGTCTGACATGAGTAATGAAGTCCAGCAACTGAGTTAATTGTTTAAATGCATAATAATAATAATAATAATAATAATAATAATAATAATAATAATAATAATAATAATAATAATAATAATAATAAAGAGTATTCAACTCATGATGACAATAATTTAATTGATTAATACGAGATGATTATGTATTTTGGAAAATTTAAAATAAAAAAGATAATATAAAAGAAATTAAAATAATATTTGTTTAGAAATCAAAGGGAGAAAGGGTAACGAAAAGGTTTAGGAGAGCTTAGATTTAGTGATATTTTGACCTTAATATCATTTTCTTCTCAATTTGTATATTTTTCATATTTATCATTTTGCTTCATAAAAAAGAGGAGATAGTTGGAAGGAAAGTTTTATGTCTTATTCAATTATATTTTAAATGAAAATTTGAATTATATCACTTATTTAGGTAAACTAATATGAGGTTGATGGGAAAGTAGAATGGAAGTTGAAGTGGAGTGACACAAAGTTCAAGTCTTCATGTGGAGGGAAATCTTATTAGATTTTTTAAGACCTATAAGATGACACATGATCTAAGAGAAAGAAAAAGTATACTCCAAAATGAAGAAGAATGTACAATATTCTATTCTTATTTATTTATGGTTGTAAGATGAAGAAAAATGATTATATAATATATCATGTAAATAAAACATTTGTCATGGTTAAGAATTTAGCCTCTATAACTATAGTCCTGCCGAAAGTATTTCATATGTTAATCCTAAACACCTCCCCCTCACTGATATTATGCAAAATAGTTGTACCCCGTAATGATTAAAATCAACAAGGTCTTTAAATTTGAAGAGTCTAAAAAAGCAGAAAAGAGATCATTATGATACACCATTAGAAACATCTTGACCATATAAAAGAATAGTTAAAATGGATAATCACCAAATTAAATTATCTCAAGATAAGAATGCGAGACCAGAATGTCACTGGAATAAGCAAAATTCTTATAAAGCCAATTTCATATTGATTGTAAGAGACATGAAACCATTTTATCTCCTCATAAGTATAAATCAAAGTTTTAAATCTGCTTGTAAGTAGAATTTAAAAGTTTGTCATATAAATTATAAAGACTATTTGAGTCCACATTATTCGGCTTATTTAAACCTTTACATTCGAAAAGAACTTGAAGTTAACTGTAGAATTTGACAACTTTGTATCAATAGCACTATTTTAAGACACTGTCATTGATATATTTTGCAAAAATTGGTAGTAGGATATTTGCTTAGTATTCTTTTTTAGATATGAACCATACCTCTTACTTTTTACATAAGAAAAACTAGTTTTGCAAATGAAGATTTTTCAGAACTAAAGATCGATTCAAAAGATTCCAACAAGTTAGACGCAGGAGAACCTTTGAGTTCTAAAAACAAAGGGTTGGTGATCGATCGAGTCGAAGACGGAAATTTACACATGATCAATATGTTTGAGAGAAATATTTGAGACGTTTGATAAGGGTCATGCATGTTTTTTCTTACTTTATTATGCATCATACCTCAATGTTTAATGTGTCGTCCTATTATTTATATTATCAACTAATAAACTAGCATTAATTTCGTCGAATACATGTTTAATATTGCCAGAAAAAAAAACTTTTACTTTTAATTGTTCACAAAATTATCCAAAATAAATATTAATATAATTAGATTATATTATTTGATCCGACAGATATAATATTTCACATTAATTGTTTTCATTATATATATATAATATTATCATTAATTGAATAATTTATTATCTTATGTCCATTTTTTCTTTTTTATATTCATCACCTAATGTAGTTACTATATGTATAAGATACTTATTTTTTTTGTTCTTCCAATCAATCCTTCTAATTTTAACTGATATGCTCTAAAACATTGATTGAATCATTATCTGCTTATTAAATTCTCATTTGCTAATCGATTGTAATCAGAGCCTTGACACGCAAGAGAGGAGGAGGCCCCTCTCCTCTACAACGAGAGGATAACTTTTTATTGTTTCAATTTGGAAAGTTAAAATCAATATTTTAGTTTATACTATTTCGTTTGTCATGTACGCAGCATGCATGTAACGCCCCCAATTCGACTTTCGTCACGTGATAAAGATCAATTTGGAGACGCTACAGCATGCTATGACTTTGATCATAATGTTGACCATATCTCAGTCAAGAATGAGATACGTCAATGGAAAAATAATAAAATAAAAGAAGACAACGTAAATATGCGAAAGTCTAAAAAGTGGCTACATCATTCCTAAGGAATATAATAAGATTCTACATCATGAAGCTATAAATTACGAAAGGAAAAAAGGAAACTGATAAGTCCTGTGCTTCATGTGCTGTCTTATCGCCAAAGCTTCGTCACCACACACCTACTCCACCTAGTCACTGACTTGATCCTGTAGAAATCAATCACAGGGGAGAAGGTCCTCCCGTAAGCTTTACAACTTAGTGGGGGATCACATGATATACAATGCATGACATGAATATAACAATCAGCAATAAATAATCATGCTTAACTTGAATGTAATGAGATAACATGGCAGTACAATAGATCATGATAAGGATAAGATCAGAGGATATCGTGAATCAGGAGAGTAACATGATGATTAACAAAGATGAACTTATAGCATACTTGAAAATCATGACAGTAACTTGGCTTGACTTGAACATGCTTCTTGATCTTGATTATTAATTAACAATCAGGGTGACTTTAGATGCCTTTAATTCTTGGAGTATGCCGAGCAAACGACACGGTCTTGTGCGGATCAGTGGGTGATCAAACCACGACCAAGGGAGCTACCCTTACCTTGATGCACTTGGCTTGGACTGGCAACCCATTGATAATCTTTCATTTGAAC
Source organism: Pontederia crassipes (assembly GCA_030549335.1). Taxonomy (NCBI): domain Eukaryota; kingdom Viridiplantae; phylum Streptophyta; class Magnoliopsida; order Commelinales; family Pontederiaceae; genus Pontederia; species Pontederia crassipes. The sequence continues at coordinate 13,049,986 of JAUKPH010000017.1, forward strand.
TTATTGATCACTTTTAATAGATTGTGTCTCTTTGTTCGTTGTTCAATGTATACGATAAGATCAATGAGAAACAAATCAATGAGAGAATAGATCATAAAAATCAGTGAGGGATCTCTATGGAGTCAGACAATATGATCAAAGGTGCATAGGCGATATTAGGATTAAAAAGGAAAATAGTTAATAAATCTAATAAAAAGGTTTCTAAAAATCGGTCTGCTGATCGATTGACCGGTCTGTTAAGATCGGTCGACCGGTGGGTAATTCGGAGTGATCGGTTTGTTCAGTTAAATGGTCGACCGGAGGGCAGGGATCGATCAACTGGTGACAGGGATCGACCGGTTGACATATGCAGAATTCGACAGTAGGCATGTTATCGGCCGACTGGTTGCTGGCAATGCCTGCGGACCGGTCGACCGGTCGGCGTCCAAAAAGTTGCAAAACTTTCGGATTTCATCAATTATCCAATGCAATCTCCACCTAAACTATTTCTTATCTCCTAGCAAATCAAACACACAACAGAAAATGAATTATGTGTGCAGTTAATCAACCAATCAAAGAATTCAAGAAATCAAACAATTAGAATGATAACTTGAGCCATATTCTTATTCTTTTCTTTTCATAATGATTAGGGCATGAATTGAGATAATTCAGAGGTCATGTAAGGTGATTTCGATTCATCCACCTGGTCGATGGATCCTATCCTTGATTCGTTAAAAATCTGCTTGAATCCGCCCATGTTTCACATTCGATTCTCTCCACCAATCAGCGCTTGCAATTCAACGAAGAGAGCTGAAGAACGGGACGTGTGGTCCAGGTAATTGCAGCAAGGAAGGGAAGACGTGATTGATCCCCGGCGACTTGCTTCCTGGCCGAAAGCAGCCTGCCCGTAGGAAATCAAACAGGGGAGGATTTCTCTTTTTTTTTGTGTGTGCTCGGCCGGCCCTCACTTAATTGAAGGGTTTTAACTAATCCTCCTCTTCTAATCCAACTCTAATTTGATTAATGAGATTAAGTTTTTATCTCTCTAGTCCAATTCTAATTGGGCTTAATGTTTTTCTTTCACTTGTGTTTGCCCGAGGTTTATATCATCTTTTCTTTTTTTTTTAATCTTTTCTTTGACGGTTGTTACATGCATGTTGTTAAAATTGGTACGTTGATCTGTGGCTTAAATATATATTTGCTAGTAAGCTATATAATTAATCTGAATATGAAACAACAAAGTTGTCCGAACCAAATATGTTAATTTCCCCTAACACTTTAACATTCAAATTGAATAAGAAAAGGAAAAAAAAACATATTTATTTTGATTATTGAGAATTAATATAATGCTACAATATGAAAATGTGGTGCAACTATGCAATGAATTAGTTTCATTTATAAATTATACTCTATGAGCATTTGTTAGATAATAACGTAAAGTGGTCATAAACAACGGCAATATGAATTGAAGAAACGTAAATGCAATGCAAATCGAATTATTCGGAATTACTTTTATGAAAGTGGGAATGCAACAAATTACATGGATTGATATGTAGGTCAATATGTAATTGGAGTTTTATTTTTTTTAATAACGGATTAAAAACTTAATGCTACTGTTAGTTACTGATTTTTTTTACTTTAAAGTTTAAACAATTAGATGCTAGCTATATACTGTGTTCGTGAAAAATATAACGAAATGAAAAAAAATATTGGTATTAACAGGATGACGTTGGGTCAGGTTAAATGACGGGTAGTATAAATATTTTTTCCCCATAACATATAATATTTTTTGAAATTACAACTAGAAACGCACTGCACTGCAGCACGTAAAATGCAAACATTACTTATTATCTTATAAGAAAAATTAAAGGAACCGCACCATGCATTAATTAGAACGTCACGTACAGATAACCATAAGAGGCTATTCCGAAGAATGAATGAATGAGTTACCATCAATTTCAGAAGAATGAATGTTATGAAAGATACGTACATGGATAAAAGAACACAAATGGTCTGATCTGGTGGCGAATTAAGAGCTATAACTTTCTTTTTAAAAAAACAAAAATATTAATTTTATACGTACAAGAGGATGAATGTTATCATCACATGCATACCGCTTTTGTTATTGAAAAATTAATGTTTGTCCAGGCCATCATTTGCCTAATAAGTGACAAGCATTCAGACTTTATATATACATAAGAGACGGCTTCTAAAAGTTCTCACATGCAAGGGTTCTAATCTGTTCTTGTTCTGATAGATTTAAAGAACAAAAAACAATGGGCAGCATTAATCTTTACATTTCCACGGTCGTCCTCCTGGTTCTTCCCTCGCTCATGCTCTCATGCGGCGCCGCTCCGGAGCCGCAGGTAAAGGTCTCCGTGGCGATTGTGAATGATCTGGGCGATGGAATTCCGCTGCACATCCACTGCAAATCCAAGGACGACGACTTCGGCTACGTGGATTTGAACTTTCAGGAGTCGTTCTCCTGGCGGTTCTTCCCCAACTTGTTCCCCACCACGCTGTACTGGTGCAGCATGCAGTGGAAGAGCGCCCAGGGCTGGGTCACGGGGAGCTTTGAGGTCTACAACGAGAAGCACGACAGAAAGATATGCCACACGGAGTGCGACTGGAGCATACGGCCGGACGCGGCCTACCGATACGACCAGCGCATAGGGCAGTACGTAGTTCTGCACAAGTGGTGGTAACGCCCTACGCATGCATGCATGCATGCATTTCTTAGGGTTACGTACGTAGCTTAAAAGATAAATGTTGAACGTTTCGCCTCAAATAAAAGATCATGATATTTTGTGTTACTTTGATATTTGTTATTTCTCCCTTATATATATGTGCAATTAACCTATTACAGCATGAAAATAAGATGCAATTAATTTCATGTATTAATTGTGATTTATTTATGAGACATTGCTAACTAAAGTTCGATACCAATAGTCATCTACTTTATGAGACATAAGCGTAATATTGTTTTCAAAGTGACATTGGAGACACCTTAAATTAACTAGTAGTAATAAAGTGCATCTCAAATTGAACTAGAATTGAGGATTGTGTGACCCAAGATGGATTCACATGTATGGCTCTTAAATTCATTTTAAATTCACTTAAAAAAATGTTTATCAAGGATCACCATTGATTATCAATCAAGGATAAGTCCATATAGTCCACATATTTCTTATTTCCTATTAAAAATGAATACAACAATGTGAAGCCGATTACTTACCTTAGTTCTATGAAACTGTTAATGCAATTAATTACAATGTTGCTACAACTTTTTATATAAAAAACTAGCTATTTATTTCATTAAACGGGCGCCAGACAATTAATTAGAGTTTTATTCTTTATTATCATGAGATCTTGTATGCTCCGGATGATCGATATTCATAGATAACAAATAAAAATATTATTTATCATTATGATCGATTCCATTAATTAATAATCTTGTACGTTCGTAAACTCATTATGCCGGGTCGATCCGATGGTCTGACTCCATCTCAATCTAACCATGAATCCAAGACGTCTTGACCTGTGGATTCAATTTTTATTTTTTATTTAATTTCAAGTGTATATATTGTATAAAAATTTTAAAAATATGAAAATATTTTACATGTGAAAATTAATATTTAAATCTTTATATAATTATTTTTATTTTTAAAATAAATATTATATTTTTTAATATTAAATAATGAAAAATAAAAGAAAAAAGACCCGACCCTCGAACACTAAATCATTTGTACATATGTTCGAAATCACATATAATATATTGAAGAAACATACCGTTCACATATTTTAAAGAACAAGTGTGATGTGTAGCTCGATAATTGTAGAATCATCATGCATAGATTCATTAAACGACGGCATATAGCTAGGTGTAAATCCAAATTAATAACTCCATCTTAAATATTATTAAATGGAGATTTTAATTAACCAAGAGTTGTATATGTTGCAAAAGAGATTGTACAATTAATAATTATCTCTTGTTCAAATAATTGGAAGTCGAGATTGCCAATAAATACACGACCAAAAGATCAACTCTCACAAGAACTATCTGAATATTATCTTTAAAGAGAGATGCATCGTTGACAAAGTTTAACGAATGAAAGATTATGACAATTGAAGGTCTAACGGGGATAATATTTTCTTTGGAAAAGACTGCTTATCTATTAAAGAAGAGAGGGGAGTTATCCCGGTAATATAAACACCAACTTTGTAGTGGAATTGACGATGCTTTTTCATTGTTATTATTTTGGGGTCGGGACGATGGTCACAAACATGAAGGCTATGCAGATTCACAATTCAAATTACCACACAACTTCAACAAAAAATTCCAAAGAATATGAATGAAACTTCCAATTAACAACACCACAAGCTGCAACATATAACCCCAAATATATTAAGGTGTTTTTTTAAAACTGCTCAAAACTACTATAGCAGTTATGTACATCAGGTAAAGCACCAAGGGGTGGTTAACATCCAACGATCTTTCCATTCATACACCATGAACAATTATTTCTACTAATATCTATGTACAATACATAAATCATGTGATCCACGAGTAGGCTCACAACATACTATCGAAGAACTGCGACCTGTTATTGACGTATAGTTACTTAATCATCCAAGAGCATAGATTATGATGTGTCTGTTGAAAATCGTCCCAAGCTCCGATAGTGGCCGCCGGTTATAGATCAAGAAGAAAATGAAGTTGCAGATGAGTGACCAAGAGAAAAGAGTAAAGGTGTGATTCTATTCAAAACTAAAGAAAGCTATTACAACTACTAGATGTTAAAAGATCATTACATGACAGCACCTATTTATACTAATAGTATCTGTTACAAGAAAGAATAAACTGATATATGAAAGGAACATAACACTGCTATAAAAGCTCATCTCGTCCATACTGGAGCTCACAGCTTCGGACTCAATTGATTGGAGCCGACGTGTGACTTTTAACAGTGTAAACAACTTGAGCGCCAATAATATAACCTATTAAGGATTCATGTGGTCTAGTACTCATTTTGTTCTAGAAATACTATGCTTGAATAATTTAGACAATTGACATTTAACTTTTGTAATATTTGTATGAACTAGTGAACTTTTCTCTTATTGTCATTTTTCTTTCAATTCTAAATCAACTAATCAACTATTTTCATATATGTGGCTCAAGAGGTCATTTACAATTTTGACATTTGAGTACTTTGCTGAAGTAACAACAGTATCCTATTATGTTGAAATATAATTAAGAGCCTAAGGACAATCCCTGACCTTATTCAGTTTTAAAACTCACACTTGTAATGAAGACTTGGTAAACTATTCGACACAATTTGGTGACTACTTAGTATAGTATGAATTTACTCACATCGCAAGACTTAAGTACTCTCGACACATATCCTTGGTGCCTAAGTTGAGTCTCCGGTTAGTCTCCCAAAATTTTGACATCATAAAATAAGGTCTCATATTTATCTCCCCATGTCAATTCACACTAAGTTGAATTAAATTTATGTTCATGCGCTCCTGAACAAATCAAGACGAACTGAGATCATACATGAAAATAAATTATTTTATTTCATATCACTATACTCTAAGCATCAGAGGTCATTATTTGTATGATTTGATAATCTCGTAATGACTAACATACACTATTTGTATATAACAACTCATAATAACTTAATAAATGAATGAAATACTTGCACTTAACAACATGTATTAAAATTGAGTTAGGATTGTGTATTTATGTAGCTTTTACATGTTTAATAAATATGTCTTTTGAAATTAGCTTCGTAAACAAGTCGGCCACATTCTGATATGTAGACACATATTGAATTATAATCTTTTATGAATATCTTCTTTTCTACAAATTTGTATTTAGCATCGATGTGCTTTTTCTTTACAATGATACTTTTCATTTTTGACATATGCAATGTCAGTTTAGTTATCACAGTATAGGATGTTGTTTGATGTGTTATAATAATGACAAATAAAAATCACATCTATGATTAACATAATTATATGAAATGAAGATTTGTCCAAATACTAATAGTGTATACATAAGATGCAATAATTAGAAGGATCAGATGTATATAACATAAAGCAATCTGAATTGTAATATTCTTCTGTACTCATCTAATAAAATATTGTATCACCTTTAATTTTTCGAATTTTCTTCGATACGCAATACCTCTCGTACAGAAATCCTAACAATTTTGTTCATTTAGGTCTCAGTTTTCATTGTGTGAGCTGCAACAACTGTATATAGAGAGAGAGTTTAAAGGGGGTGCTCCCATTTTTACAGCCCCTGGATCGTGAATCAAGGGCTTAGATTCGCGCGTGTATCTCAGTCATCCGATTCACCGGCGACGGCTGAGATCATTCATGTGGTTGAGGAGGTGGCGAGTGGTGGTAGGCGAAGGCAGATGGTGGTGAGGCGGACGCGGCGAGTGTCCGCGAGGGCTTTTAGGGCGGCGAGCAATCGCGAGGTAGCGCCGGTGAGAGGTCGCGAGATCAAAGCAGCATGTGATTGAAGCATTGGCTAAGATCAAGGTCGAAGCGCGTACGATGAAAAATGGGCCACGCAGTGGTGGCGGCAAATGGGTCTGCGCAGGCGGTAGCGAATGAGTCGCGCAGGTGGCGGCGAACGAGCTTGCGCGGGTTCTCAGGTGGTGGCATGAGCGTCGGATCGGAGCTTCTCGAGCAAGATCAGAGCTTGGCCCGGTGGCGAGGGCTCCTCGAGCGAGATCGAAGCGCTCGCGGCGGTGAGGGCTCCCCGAGCGAGATCGAAGCTTCTCTCCACTCCACCATCAGCCATTCGTCGGCGACGTGCGGTTGAGAGTCGGAAAGGGACGCGCTGGGCGAGCGGCGCGTGAGGAGAGAGGAGAGGAGGAGACGTGGAGTCAAGAGAAGCTTCAGATCTCGCTTAAGGAGCCCTCACCGTCGCAAGCACTTCGATCTTGCTCGAGGAGCCCTCGCGGGCGCTTCGATCTTGCTCGAGGAGCCCTCGCGGGCGCTTCGATCTTGCTCGAGGAGCCCTCGCCGCCAGGCCAAACTCCGATCTCACTCGAGAAGCTCCGATCCGATGCTCATGCCGCCACCTAATAACCAACGCGTGCTCGTTCGCCGCCGCCTGCGCGACTCGTTCGCCGCCACCTACGTAACCCATTTGCCGCCATTGCCTACGTGGCCCATTCACCGCCGACGCTTCGATCACATGCCGCTTCGACCTCGCGATTCCTCATCGGCGCTGCCTCGCGACCACTCACCGCCGCCGCCGCCTCACCACCACCCGCTGTCGCCTCGACCACATGAATGATCTCAGTCTCGCCTGTGAATCAAATGACTAAGTTACGTGTGAGAATCTGAGCCCTTGATTCACCAACGGATATGGCAACGCAAACAAAATTATATTATTGCTGTTAAGAGTAGAGGGACTGCATTGGGAATCGATGCAGCCATGGTGGAGAACAAGAATGAGGCAATTGAGGCATTGAAAACAAGAATAGCAGTGATGGAAAAGGAAGGAACCAGGCGAGAGACATAAAGATTGACATGGTGAGGCAGAGCTTGAGAGCTCTGGCAGCAGAAAGAAGATGCGTACAAGGCTTAAAAGTTGGCATGAAAGAAACATGGTTGCTTTGCAAATGAGAAGCGGTGACAGGGACTGAGGACGCTGTTCAAAATTGTGCAAAATCTACGTTCTTGAACCCATGTATTACTCATATATATAATATAGCAGCAGCAAATTCAATAGCAGATAGGATTTTATCTATCCAAGACGTTAATCACTCTACACGAATGCACAATGTTGGGATAATTCAATGTAACTTCGCCATGTATTGCTACATCAAGGATTATATGCAAAAGGAAATATCAGAGTTAACTCCATTTACATGTGAAAGAAACCTTCAAAGGAAGCTTTGTTCTTTTTTCTGCAATAACTTGCGACGCGAGGAAGGCTGAAACAAGCCAGTCGGCCCAGAGGACTCAACACATAGAAGAATTCGGTGTAACTGCAAGGAGTCAGCAAGGATCCGAAGCACAAATGACTTGGAACTGTTTAATGTCCTAAAATACAGAAGCATTAGAGCAGAACTCATGCAAAAAAACACTAGAGCTCAACGCATGGGTCGATCATGTCAGCACTTCTAAATAGAACAATCAAACTTACGTATAAAAATAAAAGCATTTTTTTAACAATGCGATGTGGCATAAGCCAGTAAACATTCTGCATTAGATAACTTTTGCATTATTTCACCAGCACACCCCAATTTGAATTTTATTGACTTTTCAGTTTATCACTCTTTGCCATATCTTGCAAGTAAATAGCCTGCTAACTTTCTCTGTGGTTTTATAATAAGGCACTCATATTAATTCCAATTGGAAAAACCGATTATCCTCTAATTTCATCTGCCATGAATGAAATTTCGTTTTCAATGTTATACAACAATTACACAATCAATAGCGACAGATTTGACAGAATTGTCAAATGTTGGCATCACAAGTGCCCAAAAAACTGAAAAATTGATTGTAAACCTTATTAGATTCACAAGAAATTGATGACAATTATCAAGATCAGAGGACAAACTAAGACATTAAAACATGGAGAGCCAATATGATTCACATAGATAAGGAAACAATGAAATTGACCATCCTTCTGAGACTGTACATCTAGGTATGAAAAATTGCAGGCCCCGAATCATCACAAACTCAAATCAACATGCCCATGTCCTGAAAGGTGTTCATGATGGCTAATGCTACCTCTCAGTATATAAGATTCTTTCTTTCTTCCTCTCGGTTCCTAAAGTTCCAGAGGTGTTGTGCCTATTTATCAGTTCCATCTGAGATATGGACTGGGACCTCTGTACCTCATCCATTGGATCTGAACTATAATACATTGTGCTAAAAAACTAAGGTAAATCTCTAAATATCCTGCTGTTTTTGGTATCAAAATCTCCTATGTAATCACACTCTATATCAGAAGATGACTCTTTTCTAATATGGGAATCATCACAACCTTCATCCATGTCATTATAAAGATGCTTCAGAGCTTGTACAACCTCCCGCATGAATGGTCTTTGAGATGGCTCTGTATGAACACACAATGAAGCTATGGCTGCAACCTTCACTACATGATCCATGTTACAATGTCCACTCAAGAATGGATCTATTAGCTGTTCAATTCCTTCCCTGTTAGACAAAAGAGGTCGTGCCCATGTTACAAGATTCTCTGGGCCCCCGGACTGAGACATGTAAACAGGCTTCCGGCCAGATAAAAGTTCCAGCAACACAACTCCATAACTGTAGACATCGCTCTCAATGAGTAAGTGCCCAGTCATTGCATATTCTGGTGCGACATACCTGAGAAAATGTCCAAAGATCCCAAGAGGTTCAGTCAGAATCAACCATGGATTTTGATTACTTACTGACTTGTCCTCAAGATTTTGGAAATATTTAAAGTTAACTGAAAAGGTGATAGTCAATGTAACTGCAAACAATGTTCAAATGTATAACTTTCTGGACAATGTATGAACCAAAGGAATATAATTGGAGATAAGAACCCATGAAAACAAATACTTGACAACATTTCTAGCACTCCAGCAATAATCGAAAAACAATGTGTTCAATTCAATAAAAAATATGTTTACTAGCAATATGAAAGGAGCAACCTGACGTTACTGGAGTTTGCAACTTGCAATGAGAACTTTAAAGTTTGAGACTTTGAGTCATCTCCATGATCTTGACATGGTAGACAAACTACATGAACTATGATATACAGCACCGTCTGGGTCCCCTCTCTCTCTCAGGAAAAAAAAAAAAGAAACGCACCACCTCAGTTTCAGGGGTATTGGCACTTCCACTATGGATACCTTTTGTAGTTCGCTGTCAGGCATCACTAAGTGGAACAGCCGGAGGTGGCGACAGATATTGGCCGAGTCCATAACCACTACATAGACAAATCTGATTGCAGCATAACAACACCATATTTGAGGGAGATAGACACTTAAAGAAATATTGTACACCGCACATCCTTTTCTATTAGAGTGAAATTTTGGATAGTATCTTTCGCTATTTATAGAGCTAGGATCCTCCCCTAGCTTTCACGTACTTGTATATTCCTTTCAATTAATACAAGTGGATCTCCTCAAAAAAAAAAATTAATACAAGTGGATTGCTAGATCCTTGCCCCCTCAAAAACGATAAAAAAAATTTCTGCATAGTGCTGAGGGAAGTAACGGATATTTTCATCCTTTTTTACTTCAGAAGGTACACTTTACTGCAAACACTCTCTATAATGTTTAATTATTCTCATCTTAGATAGTCATGTAATATATTAGTCACATAACAGTTTCTCTACTTTGATATGAAATTCACAATACTAAGACTTTTTCATTGAAAAATCCAGTCAGTGCCATGAATGATGCATAACATTATTGACAACTAAAAATTGACTGTTCCCTACGAAACATCAAAGGAAACCAATAGCTTCACTGACTATAGAAGTTATGTTTACTTTTTTGGAGGAAGGGAAGGATGACAACAAAGTTGTTATGTTAACTTGGCAACCAAAAGGGCTGCCCCTCTCCCGAACTCATAAATGTAAGATGTCCATTACCACTGAACTAGGAAATCACCTTAAGTAGTAAATGAATAAATAATAATTGCAAACTAAATAAAAATATAATATCTTTTTTGTTTTATAGCCGGTCCCAAGTCCGGATAAAGAAGGAGGGTTGTGTTAGGCCCCGACAGCCAGCGTAAAACCCTGTCGAATCTAACATGGATCAACGAATATATTGTGCGGAATGGCGTCGTATGATCCATGTAGCCGACCCCACCTAGTGGGATAAGGCTTTGTTGTTGTTGTTGTTTTCTCTCAAAAAAAAATAATAAATAGAAAGATAATAGTTTTTCAGTCTATAATAGATTGCACCCCTTGTGGGGAGGATTGAACTTCAGTTGCTAGTGACTTTGTCATACAAATTAAAATGTTTTCCTAAGCTGAAAAAAGTTTCAACTGTAGTAAATAGGATGAGCAAGAATAATTTGATAGTAAAAACAAAGTTCTAAATATTTCATGGGCTTCACTCTGGGATCTGCTGCAGCAAAAGAACATACATCACCATCTAGAAAAGCAGTTGAAGAAGATATCACCTTTTTTATGAGAAAAAAATGAAGCACAAATTCTGCTCTATGATGAAATATGTCACAAGTGATGTTTTTAGTTGTCACAAGTGGTAACGTCACCCTTAGGGGAATCCAATCACAGAAATGAATACAAGATATAAATAATTCATTTGTGCTAATCTAACTTATTCACTAGTTTTTCTATATCCAGGTTTGTTGATAAAATACCACCAAACTTTTCAAAGTACACGATATCAATTATGTCCGGTCTACAACAGATTGAGAAGATTCATCAGTTGTGTATAACTATAAAAAAACTCAGAATATAAAATGTCTATGCAACATAAAGAAATAGAACATTCTGAAGCAGGCATCGCACTCTACATTATTTTTTTAAGTGCCATAAGTTTCAGAAACGTCCAAACTGCAAGCAAAATGGACAACTTGGAATAGGTTTCACATGAATTGAAATATGTTAACAGTGATTATTTATGATAAATAACCTACAAAACTTCTTTTTGCATTGAGGTACTTCACCTGGAAACTATTGAGATGTGTCTTTCAGATGCCCGTATTTGAATCTCCCAAGATTTAGTTTATTTATATTTCTCAATTAATCATTACTCTGAAAATACGAGAATTTTATCAGAATATCAAGATTTTTCCATGTGTTCACAGTTTACTACAAATTGATTGTCCTCGTTTCTCAGTCTTTGATAATTTTGCAAAATAATTATGTCAGCTAACAGGTTCAGACAACATCTTCAGTTTCAAAAACAAAGAAGTTTCTCCTAGCACAAGTCATTGTACATGTATCTATTATAATTCTACAACGAAATCTGCTTGAAATCCAGAGAATGCTAGAGGTGAGAATATACCACCAGATATAATTATCAAGAAGTGCCCACTTATGTTGCTAGAAACCTACTATAAGGTAGAAGTGGTTCTCTTTTTCCAAGTGCCATTTCTCCTGTCATGTGTGGAACATCTCTGGCATTTTCTGGATCTGCACTGCTTCTGAGAATGAATTCTGTCATCCTTCAGAAGGGGTGGGATGATATCCAACATTACATATGGATCAAACAAGTAAAGGGCTTATGTATTTGCTTTACCATGGACTATTTGGTTACAATGAAATGATGTGATCTTTTGTGAGGTAGATTTATGTAGAGAAAGTTTTAACTTGTGCAGTTTTCCTGACGGGGAGTGGACTGCGAGTCAGTTGAAGTTACATGTATGATGTAACTTGACATTGGAAACTTTTTGTAAATTTTTGGATTAATATGTTTTGGATGATATTCTGGTTAATCATCCTTTCCACTCTCAAAAATAAAAAAGTGGTTGTGCACCAGTGTGGTGCAATGAGGTGTTTCAGCAAACTCCTTCCTGATAGGCATCAGGCTATCAGAATTTTGGACTTATTTGGGCCTACACCTAGCAATTTGTCTAGCAGATCGAAATCAGTCGACATGGCCAGAATATGCAGTGGAGTTTGCCTAGCACGAAGCACTGTGCTTCTTTCTTTTACTCATTTGCACAGACGGACGAGACTGTTGTCATAAACTCTTATATATACAAGGGTAATTGACATTGAATCATATCAAAATTGATGTAAGAAAAATTTTGGAATGGTAGTGAGCTTTACCCAAAGGTTCCCATAACTCGAGTAGAAATATGATGATCCCCTTGTGATGTTTCTCTAGCAAGACCAAAATCAGAGACCTTGGGAGTGAAATCTTCCTCCAGGAGTATATTGCTAGCTTTAAAATCACGATGAATGACATGAGGATTAGAATCTTCATGCAGGTATGCCAAGCCTCTAGCTGCACCAAGTGCAATCCTCATCCGAGCATCCCAATCTAGATGACTTTTATTCCGGTCAGCACCTATAAACCAAATGCATGTTAATAAATTTATAGAAATCAATTGGAATTATTCCCTAAATTACAACTCCATTCTAGTCATCCTTTTACTTTTCGAGAAAAATGAAGATAAATTACATCATCAGATAATAGGAATTTTTCATTCAAATAATTTTAATGATGAACAATTCACAAACAATAATAGATATCATCAATTATCAGATTTATAATTAAAGATTTCACAATAATGGAAGTACCTTAATTGTTCTTAAAAGAATCTTACTTAAAAAGGAGGTATACTTTCTTCGAACGAAATAATTTAATGATATAATTGTGTGTTAGTTTTGCTTATTCTGTGTATAAACAACATACTTTGACATTGTAGCAGTTCCTCAAAAATAATTCCAGCCACATGCATGCAGTACATATGTAACTTTGCAATGACATCATTTCTGCAGATGTATTATTTTTCTCCTGTTGATTTTCTTGTTATTGAACTTCTATGCACAAGAAATTACCTTCAGTATAACAAAGACAATGAGTACTTTTCAGCTTTTGCTGAGAAGAAAATAATTTGTATTTTGCTAGGAACATTAGAAGGACAAAATATTATCTGAACATACCATGCAGATGAGATGCAACACTCCCATTACGAACAAGTTCACAAACAAGACATCTTTTGCTTCCTTCAATGCATATGCCAATTAGCTTGACAAGATTATGATGATGGAGTCGACTAAGAATTTCGATTTCTGCAAAGAACTCACGTCCACCATGCTGATTCCTCTTTGTCAACAACTTAACAGCAACTTCACTTCCATCTTCCAACAAACCATGATAAACACAACCAAAACCACCTTTGCCTAATATTTTCTTCGGGTTGAACTGGTCAGTAGCCTTCTCAATTTCAGATAAGGAAAAAGTTTTCACAGTAGGAGGACAAATAGCCATTCTTGAGGTGAAGGATGCAGAATGTGAGCTTGTCATACTAAAAGACAAAATGGACCGAAAGTCTGTATCATAAAGTTCATATCACAGTTAGTTTGGCTTTATTTGATGAGAAATTGGCATATGACCTAAACCGAAAAAATTACTAAACTCTTATGTTTGCAAACTTTAAAAAGACAAAGCCAAACTGTTTGATCACATTTTCTTATAATTTCACTTTCTTGTAGGCAAGCGTTCAGAGATGAATATTATGTGAATTTTTTTTCTGAGGGAAGAAAGGATGATGACACTTAAGTAGCCATCCACATATTATTAAAACCAACCTGTGAATAATATTCAGAGGATAGCCAAAGTCAATTTCATGACACACTTTGGTCAAGAAATAGGCATGAAAAGGTAGTGTTCGGCTTTAATATTATAGGTTATCTATCAACTAATGTATATAACTTAAGATATTTTCAGGACCATTTTGGAGAAGACATTTTCTACAGGTTGAACCCAGCAGATTAGGCATTGATAATAATACAACAACAACAACAACAACAAAGCCTTATCCCACTAGGTGGGGTCGGCTACATGGATCATACGACGTCATTCCGCTCGTTGATTCATGTTCATGCGATTCGACAGAGTTTTACGCTGGCTGTCGGGGCCTAACACAACCCTCCTCCTTTATCCGGGCTTGGACCGGCTATAAAACATAGGCGGAGTTATTAGGCATTGATATAATCTGAAACAGAAATTCAATACATAGAGAGGCTTCTGAACGACCTGCACAATTGATCTCACGTCATATGCATATATCTCAGTGAGGTCTTTACTTGGATGTGTTTCCACCAAGTAAAATTTATTATTTTTTGTCTCTCCAACTGAGAAATATATACAAGAATAATCTTCTAACCATGAATGGAATAAGATAATATCTCTAATAAAATAAACTTTACAGTTGGAAGTAAAACTGAACTTTATCATACCAGTTGTTTTAGCTCTTGACGGTGTCAATGGAGGGCCAGAAGAAATGTGTGGTTCATGAAGTTTCCTCCACTTCAACACAAAAATGAATATGCCAAAGCATGACAGTATAAGGGTAAACGATGAAAATGCAATGACAATAATGATTCCAAGTTTCTGAGCCTTGCCATTGGACACATCTGCTGCCGAAAGGAATTGTTCACTTCCTGAGCCACTAGATCCAGAACTAGATGATGGTAGTCCTGCAATAATGCTGAGTTTGTAAAACTGACATACAGGCACTTGGTTCAGATTATAAAATTACACAGGCAAATCACCTGGATAATGAATATTTATTACTTCGTAGTCACCAAATATGGGCATTTGTACCGGAACCTTTTTCTGCCAAAATCTCTCATAGATAAGTAACGCTGTCATGTTGTCAAACTTCTCATCAGGAGGTACCAAATACAATGTAACTCTCGTCTTCCTAGGATCTCGGAGACTAGAAACAGCAGCCATGATTTTTATCTGACTTTGTTTCAGAAAAACACCAGCAGCAACCTCTATTTTGAATTCCGCAATATGAGCAAATAATCTATGTAGGGCTACCCCTATATCAATAATTACTTTTAAAGGCAAGACACAAACACATTTTGAACCAATTGGAGCAGCAATAAGAGATTTAGAACAAAAAACTCCATCACAATCTGTCAAATGGTAAAAGATTCACTCATCAGTCATGAGAAAATGGTTTAAGATTATGTGACAAATCTGGCGTGCATCATAGCCTTAATCCGTAACGACCATGGTTATAATGCATGAGAATATATAAAGATTAGTGCAAATTTCTCATTCACTCATCCAACTTTACCCATCTTCGTAATATGGTCTTGTTATGTAAGCAAATGGTAATCAAACTTTAAAATCTTTCAACCGTGGTCATGTTGACATGTTGTGGTCAGTTTCCCAGTTACCTCACATGTGTGGCTGCCACTCACACAACTTTCTCTCTCAACCATATCAACACTTTAAAAAAAAGGTCTCATTTACAAAGGAGAGAAATAATATTTTGTATTAAGTGTCAATGGAACGATGAGATAAAGTGATCTGTACGGCAGCCACATATATGAGATAATGGGGAAACTAGCCACCAGCAGGTTAACACAACCATGTCTAAGAGGTTTTAAAAGTTGAATGGTTTTCTGATTACAAAACAAAATTTAGTGACTGTTATGGGAAGATTAGTAAAGTTGGATGACCATGTGAAGAATTTACTCATATTAAAAATGAAAAATTACAAAGTTATCTGAAAATTGGAATTCTGACACCATGTGTTCCAAATATCAAGAAAGCTAAATAGCACAAAAATAAACAAGAAAGCTGATGTGGAGAAATTATATATACTTTTCATCTATATTCAACATGCATTTATTTCATGTTTTACTATATTATCATGCTTGAACACATGCTTTACCGTTAAAATACAACTTCTATTATTTCTCGATATCCATTTTCTAAATATTATATTTCTGAGATATTTTTACTTGTGTTGATTTGCTTTTCACGCAGAAATTCCAATCGATAATTCATAAGGGTATTCTGGTGTATGCCCCCACACGCACGCATAAGTGGACAACACGAGTGTATTCCCCCAACCCAGACAATGCAAATTTGCCAGCCAACTGTCCAAAGCAGCAAACAACAAACAAAACGTGCATTTACACATTAGCATGGTAGATTCCATTGTACAAAAGAGAGGAAGCTTCCTCTACACCTTTATGGCAGATGTGGACAACAAAAAGACTGCAGGACAGTGGACAAGTGGCAAGCTGATGGGAGACAGTCATGCAAGACGACAACAAAGATTCTTTTTGCTGGCAAATTCTGGACAGGTGACAGACCAAGTGGCAGGAGGAACCACAACAGATTTTTTTAGCTACAAAATGGCAGAGGTGGTCCAAAAAGTAGACATAAGGATTCAGTCTAGCTGAGTGCATTGTCCCAAACCAGCGAACAGCATAAGCAGAGACCTTTCATCCACAGGAAGGAAGCTTCCTATAAAGCATCTAGAGGCACTAAATGTCGAAAATGCCACTGGAAATTAGCAGTAAAGTGAGGCTATAAAAGGGGGCTGAAGGCAACCTTGAAGGGGGGCCGAATTGGTTCGAATTTTAGGTTGAGTTTTGGATGCTTGCTGAAGGAGGCTGGAGAGGAGGCTGCACTAGCAGCCTCCCTTCTCCTTTATCTCTTGTATTTTTCTTTCTTCTTTTCCTTTTTTCTAATTTTCGTAATGTGTAACTAACCAGCCAACTAGTGGCTGGGGGATGTTGATCATGACTTTCGTACTTCATTTTTATTCTTCTTTGATGCTTTGATGAGCTTTCTTGTGTTTACAATGGTATTAGTTCGATCCCTGTTTTGCTGTTCAACTCCTTACCTTTTGGATTTGTGCATGGATTTAAGTTCATGAACTATCTTTACCCTGCACCCCCGACCATAGGGACCATCGCGACCGAACGTGAAGAATCAAAATTGGGTGAAGATGGTTCCCCGCGTGGTTTTCGTGGTTTCCACGTAGTTGTAAGCTGGGAGAAGTTTTTTGAACCATTTGCTGCCTTGCACCCTTGACCGTAGGGACGTTATAGACTCCATCGTTGACCGAATGTGGAGAAATCAAGCCTAAGGCAAGTAGTGGTTCGCAATTTGGGTTTTCATAGAATCAACAATGAAGCTCTTCATGGTGTGATTTAGAGGTCGTTCACTCTTTGATCCGGAACTAAAAAGGTTGTGCGCACTCCGAATTTCTGACAATAAACGACCAACTTGAGTCAGAGATTTGGAATCACCTTAAACGATTTTAAAGGATGTTCGCATATTTCTATTCACCAGTGCTGTGTTCGATTCTTTTCGAATTTTCTGAGAAGTTCGACCCAAGGCGGGATACTCTTCAATCCTCACTTAAGTCAGTGACCCAAGTAGGGTAGGCAAAAGATGAGTTATTTTTTAAGGACTTCCAATAAATCCTAATTCATATTGTTTGAATCAAACTCTTCTCCTTCAAAGCGTCTAAACCGTCTCGGAGACACTGATATCTTGCATTCTACCTGAGAGTGTTGTCCGTATTCCACTAAGACGAGCATGAGCCGACCGTAGTCATCTCACCTTGAGTGTATTTATCTTGAATGCTTGATACTCAGTAGACACGAGACAATAAATCAAGTTCAAAAGGGAAGCTCAATCTATAACTTGGGACATCATACACGAGAGCGACCATTGCACCCATCTTAGGAATCCCTTTCACATGTGCAACACAGGCCTTCCAATACGAGAGTGTGATAGTGGAGTCTAATGTCTTTCCCATCAGGTTAATCATGTACACACGTGAAAGGGCCATTCAGTCATTCTTTATCCTAAATGAAGTTCAGAGGACGTAAGTTCCAAGTGAAAACATTCCCCCAGCCCTAGTGAACTCTTCTCTGTCTATTTTGGCATTAAAAACCCATAAAAAATAGTGTAATATTATTTGTTGGGATTTCTAGCTTATAGCATTTCACTTTCTTATTTTGAACAACACCTATAGACTTATGCTTCTCCTTCAAACAATTTAATTAAGTGTGAACATTTCGACTTGATCTTACCCTCAAGCACTACAATGATATACTGTATACTTTCGGTTCTCGTAGTAATAGTGTAAAGGATTTATAAATTTAAAACTTCATTCGACATTCTTTTTAACGATATACACATTTTATGCGAGTCAAAAGCTAAATAGAACACAAGCTAAACAACGGAAAATTTAAATCCTCAAAAGTTCGACCAAAGGCGCAAACTAAAGATCAACAACTACTAGACAAAATGGTCCACAAGCTTGGTTGCTTTGCATTACTCAGACAGTATGTTTTTCATTGTTCCTTTATAAAGACAAGCTTGTTTGTGTTGCCTTTATAAAGAAATTTTCATAATGGTCACCAAACTTTGCTCAAATCCATTTTGGCCCTCCAAGTCTGATTTATAACCAAACAGTCTCCAATTCTGTAATTTATTCAAGCTTGCTCCCCAATTTCCAATTTTCTATTGACATGTTTGACGTCTGGCTTTAACATGTAAGCAGCAAATGAGATAACATGAAATTAAGTTTTCCTTCTCATGGAGGAAAGGGTTTGCATTCATCCACATATCTTAAAATGAAAATGGGAATATAAAAATGTGCAAGGAGGTACTACGAGACCATAGTTGTCTGAAACAAACGAAAACATGATTTTATCTATAACCCCACTTTCTAAGTAAAAGTATATGTGATGTTCACTTTTCTCTATATAGCATTGTTCTCAAAAGGACAAGACAACCAGCAGAGGTCACTTTGGATGGGTGTGGTTTTTGAGCCATTTTTCTGCAAAGTCTGCTCACCACCTCTTACCAGAATGCTCAATGACAGCGGAGGTCAGAGCAGACTGCAGACACATGGTGATCTCGCCTTCCCCTCAAGGCCAAGATCTCCGCTTGGCTTTGAGGAAGGGCAGGATCCTCACATGTGAGTATTGGGCAATGGGCGCCCAACACAGACGCTTGTGGTTTATGAGAGTCCGTGGAGGACATTGCCCACCTCTTTTGTGGTTGCCCCATCACAGCGGAGGTCTGGCAACAAGTGCAGACACCAATAAGATTTTGAGTTCACTGCAGGCGACGCATGTAACGAGGGATCATGGATGGAGATGTGTTATTGTGGACATCTGGTTTCAATTCAGCTGCACATAGGGAACATTGAATAGTACGTATTTGTTTGTTGAGAGACTGAGGTGTTGAATAGTCTTCTTTTGGGATCCCCACCTGTTGGATTTTGCAGTTGCCTCTTTTCTTTCTCCTTTTCATTCACACATGTGATTACTCGCTGCTTACTTCTAATATATGGTGGATTACTACCGAAGCTCTGGAGTCATACTCGACTTGACAAATAACAATAAAATCTACAGATGCTTTGTAAATATAATATGCTCTGAAAGAGTGTAACTCAAAGCATAACAGTGGACCTACCAGAGGCAGATCTATGTGGACTGCCCTGCCATTTTATCATGCCAAATTAGACATTTTGGAGTTGGAATTTTGCACCCACATTTATTGTTTTTTTTTTTTCTTCTTGAGGGAAACACGCTTATTGTTTTTGCTTCTTTTTACAGGGTACAATTGTAAATTTGGTTTTCTTATAGATCTATTACAATACATTTGAATTATATAGTAATCTGTTCACCTTCAAAAAAAAGAGTTAGTATAAAAGTTAGTTGAGCCACATAGCAAGATAACTTCCCCGCCACTCTGAAAACAAAGGGTATTGCACAAAGTTTAGTGTCCACTTTGGCCTAGCAACCAATTGCCAATAACCACCTACCAATGACTACCTATTCCTTGTTAATCACCTGTAGAAATTACCTTAAAGCAAGTAAAGGGAAAGTTGTGGAAAATCATTCTATTCTGCCGCTCAAAAAAATAATATTCTGAATCTCCCATAGGTATCATATTATTGGCGATGTATTTGTTTACGACAAAGTCATTTTTGTTCAACCGTCTCAATCTTTCAGTCTTTTATGTTGTGAAACAATATTCAGTTCAAACATTGTTTCGCCAAGAATGGTAAGCTTCCACAACGTCAGCACTTTGGTCATCCATTCATATCAAGGTAGAAATCCAAGAGGAAGAAAAGAAACTAAAACTTCTTAGCATGGAATTTCGTTGCTTATAGTCTTCAATTTACAACAAGGGAGGGTAAGCAATTGAATGAGGAGCTTCCTTTGTCATCCAAACTACAACTGAGACCAACCCTCATCAGGTGAACATGTATTCCAAAGATAAAACATGGATTGCACCATGCAGATATACATTTGGGAGAGGTACTCTATCCCATGGGACATGAGGCGGCGAAAGGTGATCCAACAATTACACATTTAATGGCAATGAGGAAAATATAATTCCTCGATACTTGTTAAAAATACATGTTCAGGACCATAAGAGTACACAATAAAATATTTTTTTTGGAGGGTGAAAGGATTGCCTAGACAAATGGGTAACCATCCATTTTGTGCTAAAACTTCGCATCACAAAATATCTTAATACAAGGTCGAATGTGAATCAACTCCGCTAAGAGAATGAATAAATCAATCAAACAGTTCAAAATAGTAACTTTCCATATGACAAGCAACAGATTAGCAAAGATCCAAATATTAATTTCTGAACAAAATAGTATACCTTAAGAAAGTGTGGTCATTTCTTTTTTTTAGACGAAAATGTAATCATTATAAGTAAGTCAAAATGATAAGCAAAAAAAATAAAGCATCCTTTCATGATGAAATAATTAAGTATAGGGTTATTTCCTTAAACCTCCCCTAAACTATCACAATTTTTCACATCTAACCTCAAAATATGGACTTAATTTTTCGTATCCCTAAACTATCATGAATTTTTCACTTTAATCCTTTCGCCTACTTTTGTTAAGGTTTTTGTTATCTTTGCTTTTATTCATTTATGAAAAGACTAAATTACCCCTCCCTCCAAAACACATCAATGAAAAACTTAGTCTTGGAGGGAGGGGTAACTTAGTCTTTTCATAAATGGGAAAAATCAAAGATAACAGAAAACTTAACATAAGTAGACGGTAGGATTAAAGTGAAAAATTCATGATAATTTAGAAACACAGAAAATTAAGTCCATACTTTGAGGTTTGATGCGAAAAATCGCGATAGTTTAGGGGAAATCTAAGGAAATAACTCTCAAGTATAAGTTGTCTAGCATATAATTCTAGGATAAATAAACCACCCTTTCAAAAAGAAGTAAATGTAATCTTCTTCTTTTTTCTTTTGAAGAGGGAAAGGATAGCTACTGAGGTTGTTTAGCCAACCAGTTGTATTAATGAATTCCAAAATCTACAATATACAAGCAAGTAAGAAAAGCAAATAAAAAAAAACTCAAGAGGGTATGGAATCCATCAAAAATCTTAACATAATAATTTCTAGAGTTAGTATCTGTTTTTTGTATAATACTTGCATTCTTACCTTGGTCCAGCATTAGCATTTTCTTGTGAAGAAGTTCTTTTGGAAGCCTACTTTGCAAGAAGTTTATATTATGATGGTTTTGTCCTGCAAACGTGCAAGATTATATATCAGAGGTCCAGCATTAGCATTTTCTTGTGAAGAAGTTCTTTTGGAAGCCAACTTTGCAAAAAGTTTATATTAAGATGGTTTTGTCCTGAACACGTGCAAGATTATATATCAGAACCTCAAGTGCTACTGAGGTTTACAGATGAATAGTACATAAGATATACAAGTCATCTAAACTTATTATCTTAAGACTCATCTGCATGAACAAGTGTACTTATAACCATTTAGGATCACAAGTAACATATAAGCTTCGACAAAGGTTACAAGATCAGATAATAAGAAACAGACAGAAAAAATACTATAAAAATATGATGTAAAGTTTTAGTTCAATCTTGGATTTTACTTTTTAATTAATTAACACCTGAAATTTAAATTAATGGCTGTTAAAATGCCAATCTTTTTGTCAACTTGAGAACTCAATTTAACTCACATTGGCAACAAACAACAACAACAACAACAACAACAAAGCCTTATCCCACTAGGTGGGGTCGGCTACATGGATCATACGACGTCATTCCGCTCTATTAGTAACCAAACCTTTCGGTATATTATTCACCAATAGATCTTGCTCTATTAGTTCGCCAAGTGTCCGCCTTGGCCTCCCTCTCCCTCTTTTAATCGGACTCCAGATTATTCGATCTACTCTTCTTACTGGCATCTAATGGTCTTCTCTGAACATGACCAAACCATCTCAAACGATTCTCTACCATTTTCTCACTAATAGGAGCCACTCCGACTCGTTCACGTATATGGTCATTCCTAATCTTATCTAATCTTGTATGACCACACATCCATCTCAACATCTTCATTTCGGCTACCCCCACTTTACGTTCATGTTGTCCCTTCATAGCCCAACATTCACTACCATATAACACTGCTGGCCTTATAGCAGTACGATAGAATTTTCCTTTAACTTTATTGGGTACCTTTCTATCACAAAGAACTCCAGTGGCTTTCCTCCACTTACACCAACCAGCTTGAATTCTATGATTAACATCGTCATCAATCTCACCATCTTGTCTTACAATTGATTCTAAATATTTAAACTTTGTCACTTGAGGAATTATATCCTCCCCTAACCTAACTTTCAAATCGTCTCTAAGTTGTTTATTTGTGAAATTGCTATGCATATATTCTGTTTTATTCCTAGTTAAACGAAAACCCTTTGACTCCAACGTATTTCTCCATATTTCCAATTTTGTATTAATCTCTTCTCTTGAATCCGCTAAAAGTACTATATCATCCGCAAATAGCATGCACTTAGGTACCTCCTCTGTGATACTCTCGGTTATAGCATCGATAACTAAGTTAAATAGATACGGGCTTAAAGCTGATCCTTGATGTAGGCCAATTCCTATAGGAAATTCATTTGTCTCACCTCCGGGTGTCCTAACCCTAGTCAATGCCCCATCGTACATATCTTGTATTACCTTAATGTAGGCAACATTCACCCTCTTCTTTTGCAAGGCTTTCCAAAGTACATCCCTTGGTACCCGATCATACGCCTTCTCTAAGTCAATGAAAGCCATATGTAAGTCTCTTCTCCTACTTCGATACTTCTCCATCATCCCCCTTAGTAAATAAATCGCCTCTGTAGTGGATCTTCCTGGCATGAACTCAAATTGTCTCTCAGAAATACTAGTCTCCATTCTCAATCTATGCTCAATCACTTTTTCCCATAATTTCATAGTGTGACTCATAAGTTTAATCCCTCTATAATTTGCACAATTCTGAATATCCCCTTTATTTTTGTAAATAGGAACTAATGTACTTAATCTCCAATCATCAGGCATCTTTTTCGACCGTAAAATCTCATTAAATAGTTTACATAACCACAACACACCTTTTTCTCCTAAACATTTCCAAACTTCAATCGGTATACCATCCGGTCCAACGGCTTTACCATTCTCCATTTTCTTAAGAGCTTCGCTAACCTCCGAGATTCTAATTCTACGATAAAATGACCTATTAAGCTCACATTCGCTAACTGTCAAGTCCTCCAAATCACAACGCGAACCTTCACATCCATCATTAAATAGCTTATAGAAATACTCTTCCCATCTGTTCTTAATATCTCCTTCAGTAACTAAAACCTTGCCAACTTCATTTTTTATGCATCTTACTTGATCCAAATCTCTCGACTCCTTCTCTTTGTTCCTTGCAATCTTGTAAATCCTTTGTTCACCCGCCTTTGTCCCTAACTCCTTATAAAACCCCTCGTATGCTTTAGCACGAGCATCACTAACTGCCTTCTTAGCCTCCCTTTTCGCCAAACGATACTTTTTCCAATTGTCAGAACTATTGTCCAAGTGTATCGCCTTGAAACAATTCTTCTTATTACGCACCTTTTCTTGGACCTCCTCATTCCACCACCAAGTCTCCTTATCTCGTGGTCCAAAACCTTTTGATTCTCCTAAAATGGCTTTAGCAACCATTTCAACCTTTTTTGCCACATTCTTCCACATGATACTAGCATCTCCTTCTAACTCCCACACACTTTCCTCTAATAACTTACTTCTAAAAGTCTCTCGCTTCTCCCCCTTTAACTGCCACCACTTGATCTTTCGATCAAAAACTGTTCGGGATTTTGGTTTTATACATTTTATTTGCATATCAAGAACTAACAATCTATGTTGTGTAGTCACCCCATGCCCAGGAATTACTTTGCAATTAGTGCAACGTCTTTTATCAGTATTTCTTATCAAGAAAAAATCGATTTGAGACCTATAAGTTCCACTTTTGTATGTGATTAAATGTTCCTCTCTCTTCCTAAAACAAGTGTTGATAATCTTAAGGTCGTATGCTAAAGAAAAATCAATAATAGTTTGTCCTTCCTCATTCAACTCCCCAAAACCAAAACCACCATGAACCCTTGCATGTGGTCCTGCCTCTTTACCAACATGTCCATTAAGGTCTCCCCCAATATAAACTTTCTCGGTTGTTGGTATACTTTCAATCAAACCCTCCATATCTGTCCAAAACTTCTCCTTGAGATGTGATTCTGCTCCTACTTGGGGTGCATATGCACTAATAATCTTCATAGTCTCCTTTCCAACAATTACTTTCACGGATATGATTCGATCCTCAATCCTTTTAACTTCCACAACATTCTTCCTCCATTCTGCATCCGCGATAATACCAACACCATTCCTTCCATTTACCTTACCTGTGTACCAAAGTTTGGAACCATTTAACCTAATCTCTTTACTTCCCTCTCCTACCCATCTAGTTTCTTGCAAGCATAAGATACTAATCTTACGCTGGTCCATTACTTGTGCCACCTCGAGACGCTTCCCATTCAACGTCCCAATGTTCCAAGAACCTAATCTGACCTTAGTCTCATGAACTAGCTTCTTTAACCGCCTCCGTCCATTAGAGTGCGGTAGCCCTTGCTTATTTAACACTGCATTCAGGCGAGGATGCAGCGGCTCTTGCTCTCTTATCACTGTACCCGAGCTGTACAGCGCGTTACTTACGGGTAACGACCTAGCATTAACACAATATATTCGTTGATCCATGTTCATAAGATTCGACATGATTTTATGTTGGCTGTCGGGACCTAACACAACCCTCCTCCTTTATCCGGGCTTGGGACCGGCTATAAAATATAGGCGGAGTTACCGGCTTGGCAACAAACAGTTCAGTAAAAAAATTAAAATATGACAAGACTGGAACATTCTTTCATGAGTATCAAATACATCATTTTATTACTACCCAAAAAAAGAAACATCATTGTTCTCGGAGTTTCAACATCTGTGCTCATAGAAAAACCTGCCCTGGAAATGAGTACACTTTGAATTTAGAATGCAGCGATACTACTAAAGTTCTTAGCAAAACACATAACATAGGAGAAGAAGATAATTATAAGCTAATACTGCAAATGTTTCTAATGCAGATACAACAAAAAGTGTTTGCCAGTATTTCGACCAACTGTCAACATTTAGACATTTAACTCGGGGTTGATCACCATTGTAGTCAGGTGTTGCCCAGGTTTGGCTTTAATTTCTAATTCTGCTAGAGAATTGGTAATGAAACAGTTAGGAAGTTCCAAGAGAATTCATGTTGCCTCTGAACCCATGTCCAGTAGAGAAGTTTACAAAAATGCCATAAAAAAGACAGTTGGATGTATTGGAAATACACTTGAGAAAAACTTTCTGTGTGATTTAAACAGAGGGATCTGCTATCTAATCATCAACATAGAGAAGGATACTTTATGAGCATGATTATATACAACCCATCTTCTAAAAATTTAAAGATCAACCAATTAAGGTCATTTAAATTAGCCTACATATAACAAGATCTGCAACCTCATATTCCATTTCAAAATATCAGTCAATGTGGTTTGTGAGGGAAATTGTGACTATAGATTCCTTCCAATTAAAAATGGTTCATAGAATCATAGGGTTTCACTGATTTTTT
This sequence comes from Pontederia crassipes, assembly GCA_030549335.1. Taxonomy (NCBI): domain Eukaryota; kingdom Viridiplantae; phylum Streptophyta; class Magnoliopsida; order Commelinales; family Pontederiaceae; genus Pontederia; species Pontederia crassipes. The sequence goes on from JAUKPH010000017.1 coordinate 13,076,423, forward strand.
TTATTTGCAGTGTGGATGCTGGGAGCATTCTTTGAAAGATTGGGCGAAATGGGAGTAAAACGAATAAAAAACAGAAAGCATTAATGGCCATATAATGTGGGTAACATGATTCCTCAAAATTGACAAGTCACTTAATGCCAATGTTTTCCTGATGCACAAAACAAATTAGTATAACACCCTTTATTGTCAAAACACCATTCAGTATAAAGTGAAGGAACTTTTATGCATTAAAGACGCATATCTATTTGAGGAAATTTTCATGAAAAATCAAATGAAATAAGAATGTCAGATCTATGATCTCCATCAGGCCTTCTAGTGTGCATAAAACATTTGCTTAGATGGAAGTCCCTAATATTTTTTCTAAGAAGGAAGTCACTGATAATGATAATTGATATGAGTTCTGGTTCTTTGAAAGTTAAAACACTTGCATAAAATGCAAAAATTAAATATCTGGTACAGCAATCAACAAATCAAAATCAAAATACAACTTGAAATCCACATTTAGTAAGAGCATTGCATATATGAAATTCCATAATGCTCAGACATCTTTAGTAGAAAAATATTTTCATTTACCAATAGACCATGGCATCTCATAAGCATTTCCCAAATGGCACCCACTATTATTGACTCTTTTACTATGCTCTCAAAACAAAGTGAAGGAGAAAACAATCTCCTGGTGGAGTAACCATCACATCTGAAATTCTCTGCATAAATAGTTCAAATGCAGGTAAACATCCTATCATTGGAAAATATGGAACTTTGTCACCCCTTTGCTACTAGCTGTGTCCCTCACCAATAGCACTGAAATTTTACAGCATAGTAGCTAAATGAGACCCGCCTAGCTAAATATGACCCCCCCAACCGACAAGATTGGAACAACCGAACATGAGCAACCACCGGCATGGATAATTACTCGTATTGGCAGATGTCACTATATCATAAACTCACTTTGAATATTGGAATTCAGTTTTTTTTTCGGATATTTACTCCTAAAGTATGTAAGATCAAATTACTTCTTAATAATTGTAGTTCGCAACAAATATTCATTGCATAAACATTTGTCAAACCAATGGAATGTACATTGCATAATAACAGCGATGTTGATGGATAACAAAACTAAGCACTCAGGTTGTATTCGTTTAGGGGAAATTTTTACAGGAAAATGTTTCCACCGTTTTCCTATCTTAGGTAACCTAAAACATCTTGGTCAAAAACACAACTATTTTGCTGTTTTTTCCCTTTATTCCTTTGCTTTTGTTCCTCCATACACACTTGTAAGTTTCTCAGTTTTTTATGATTTTTAATACAAAGTGGATGACTACCCAAGATTAGTACCCATCTTTCAATTCCTTAAAGAAACAATGAACATAAAAAAAGAAAAGACAAACTCGACTGAGTGTGGACACCCACAAAAACAATCCAACCCTCCGACTCGCCAATAAAAAATGACATATGATGTATAATATTTTCTACGTGTCACGTCTCACCACAAAGAGGAAGTGTGAAGTCATGCTATAATCAGATGCCTCAAGTGATGGCCAACGTCACTCACTTGGGCGAAAAGAAACATAATCAAGTGGCATAACCTTCATTTCAATTATCAAAAAAGGTGAGCAAAAAATCAATCAATTTCTTTTCCTTTAGTGATAAGTTGATACACCTTATTAATGACTTGTAATATCATTTCTTATTCATCAAAAAGAATAATTAATAGAATTATGAATAATTTTTCAAATTTCCGATAATCATGCATTGTATTTTAGAATTGTGATACAACTTTATTCTGATATGAGGACAGTCTGTCAACTTAAGCTTATCTCGATTTTCTTTCTTGTGGTGTTAGCTTGACATTGACATGTTAGTGTCACACCAACAAGTAACGTGCCAACCTAATACAGTAGGAAAAAGGGACCCTTCTAAGAAAGAAATTAAGTTTAGATTGTTCAGTTACAATTTAAAGTTGAGTGATGATTTAGATACCAATGATTTTTTTCGGTCACAAAGGTAATACAAGAAAAGATTAATCTGAAAATAAATGAGCACATAACTCTTAGTATGGAATTGGACCTGAGACCTTGTGGTCTATAAGTCAAGAAATGTGTCCCTGCACCATGCGCTCATTCCAGTATACCAATGAGTTTATAGTCTCCCACAAATTCTTCCAGCACAAGTCATTACAATTCTTTTTGCACCAAGAAGAATTTGGGTATCTTTTTTAAGAGATATTTTTTTATCATATTGCAGATTAAAATAAAAATCTTCAAAACGGCACTGTAAACAGTGATGCCAGTAGGAATTGGCACACATTTACATGCAAGTATACAAACATTATCTGAGGCTTTGTAAGTTCTAAACTTGCGATATGCCATTCCTATTACAATACAAGTCTGAAGCAAGCCGATCGCATACAGGCTAGAAACAGTTGATGTGAATCAAAAGGATAATTTCAGTTACTTCTCTTCAACCTCTTTGAATGATTAGTAACATGTTTATTTCCCTTTTATCGTGCTCACTTTCTTGTTTGCTTCTATATTTCACTAGTGAATGAGCGTAAAAAATACATCTATCACAGAATCACTTTGCTCTTTATATTGTAACTTCTATCAACTCTCTCCATCCTTTTGCTCGTCATTATAGTCTCCTCTCTGCCTCCTATAATAATGTCTGTTTCTGCTATATTTAAGATACCAGGACCATGATGGTGCATGCTGATTAGATCATAGTCATCATCCTTTTGCTGGCCTAAAAGAGTGATTGATGCCTGACAATGGATACCGTTTGTCTGAAAGAAAAGAAAAAGCAGGCTTTGCACATTACATTCATGATATAATAGGTTAATTTCTATGTTAAGTGCTAAATAATAAGGGCTGGTATATTCTAAGTTTGGATCCAATGGAGATGCATATTAACAGAGGAATCTAGTCACATTTTGTGGGATAAAAAAAGGCAATGTTAAAGCAACTGCGTATTAGTTGACTCACATACTCAAACAAGGACAGTCATGATTTGGGTAATGAATGCAGATCCTCCAGACGAATCCTGTCAAGGATCATTTCCATAAAGTATAAACGTTGCCATTCAATACAACAACAACAATAAAGCCTTATCCCACTAGGTGGGGTCGGCTACATGGATCATACGACGCCATTCCGCTCTTTAACACTGCATTCAGGCGAGGATGCAGCGGCTCTTGCTCCCTTATCACTGTACCCGAGCTGTACAGCGCGTTACTTACGGGTAATGACCTAGCATTAACACAATATATTCGTTGATCCATGTTCATAAGATTCGACATGATTTTATGCTTAACACAACCCTCCTCCTTTATCCGGGCTTGGGACCGGCTATAAAATATAGGCGGAGTTCAATAAAGGGATTTATTTCAGTGATCAGTAAGGAAGGCCGATCTAGTTGCAGTGACTGCACGCATTACATACCAGACAAATAATACAAGTTTCTAAATAGCTTATTTTAATATTGAATATTTACAGAAGAAAGAATTATCAATTTTTACTTCTAAGTCAGTGCACGAGCTACTGTAGAAACTTCTTCGATTTAATCAAAAATTTCTACATATAATGTCCAAGATATCTAATATCATACTTCAGTATGATACCACTGAAGTAGTACTGATTAAACAAGCTCGTGTACCTTTACTTTAAATGTAGAAGTAAAATCTATCTAAAACAGTGAAACAAGAAAATGCTTGTTTTAAAGGTCCACAAAAACAAAACTTTGCTATCCAATGCAGTGTGGGTTCATCGTGTCCAAACAAAAATAAAAGAAACGACATCGACAAGAGCCGGCATTCACCTCCCCCCTAAAAATCCGTACCAAACTCACCATGTCAATAAGTGGGCCGGATGATGTCCCGAAGAGTAATTACTACCACCAAAGTCCTCAGAAATTACTACAAGAAGCCAAGGAAAAAAAAACAGTGGTAGGAGCACAAATCGAAGAAAAATGTCCGAGAGGAGTTACCGGAACAACGTGAAACCAGCTGAAGGCACAGCGCGAGCACCAACACCGCTCGCATCTTCACCGGGCTCCGGCGCAAGCCATCGCCACAAGAAATTACAGCGATCGAGGCCCGTCCTCGCCGAAGGGTCCGAGCAACCGTCGGGTCCGACCTCGCCTCCGGCCACATTTCCGACTCCGGAGGCGGGGGAGGTGGCCGGCGACGAAAACCCTAGCCGGAAACACCGGTGAATCCGTTTCCTTCCCAGTTCCCACTCAACCTCCCGAGCTCGCTCGAATGACACAAGAAAACGATCGAAAAAAAAAATAAACGCAAATGTTTACGGGGAAGGCGGTATTTATCTCAATCGCAATAAATGCTAATCCTCTTGGTCTAATTGCCTTAATCAAGAATTACGCGGGAGGTTAAGTTTAAATCGCCGGAGGGGAATGGAGGGGCGCGTTTCCCGTCACCATCCGTTGCAAAAATGACCTTCCCGACAGCGATTCCGGAGGCGTTTCCCGATCCCAAGCAGGTCGAGTTGGAAACGTTTCGGTTGGCAAATAAATTATTGCGACAATGCATTTGTGCAGTTGTCAGCAGCTAGCGATCACAAATGCAACTGCCAAATGCAAATAAGGTAAAGAAGAAAGAACAACTATTTTTATCATTCAAATCAACTCTGAACTTTGAAATCTCTGTTATTTCATCTTTCTATAATTATTTTCATGATTGTGACAGTGTCCTTCATATAAATATTATCCATTTTTTTAGATTTCTTTTAGCCTCCTATTAATAAACTCGTAATTAATGTGCATCATTGTATGTCCTCTAATTACACAAAGGAAATGTGCCATCAATAAGAGTATGAGTGAGATCCATCTCACCATCTAATTTTATCTTTTCGCTTCCTCATGGGAACAACCTCGAGTAGTCATCCATTCGATTGAATTGGTAAAAAAACTCATCTGGTCTTGTCTTCCTCGGTATTTGTATTATGTCTAATGTGCTTACACTACAAGAATTTCATGCATTATTCGATGACCTTTTTCCGATCGATTTTATAACAAATAGCACTATTCTTTATAAATATCGACAAGTCATTTACCGAGAGTCATAACCTTTGATATTTCCGACAGATTTATATCCGTCGATAATACCGACGATCGGGATCATTGACATTTATATTTATAATAATATATTTACAACATTATATAATAAAATATTGGTGTAAGTTAATGACGATCTCGGTTGTCGGTATTTCCAACGGATTTTATTACGTCAATATACCAACAATCGAGATCATCGGTATTTACATTTATAAGAAAATATATTGTAACACCATATAATAAAATATTGGTGTAAGCAGTATTTTTTACGCATAAATTCTGAAGGAGAACCGTCGAAAATTTTAAATCTCCAGCCTAACTTTCCCGCCTCTCTCTCTCGCTATATCTTTCCACTCGTAATTCCACTCTCTTTACTTCTCTCTCCATCTCTTTTCCCGCCTACGTTCCCCTCTTACTCTCTCTCTCTCTTCCTCTCTCACTCTTCGTCTCCCTCTCTTTCTCTCTCTCACTTGGCTCCAATGATTCCATGGCTCTAGCAACTTCGGTTCCAGCCTCCCTCTCCCTCTCTCTCGACTTCGGCTACCCGGCAACCGGATCTAGTGCAAGTGGCCGAATCGGATGCGGACACAGGTTGGATGCGGACACAGGCGACTGATCAAATGATCCACTTCGGATGGCTGCAAAGGCCGTTCTTGGCCACCTGTGGCCCAATTTGGCTACGGATGGCCTTATTTTTTTATATTTTATCAAAAGTTTCCAACGATTGAGTAATCATCGTTTGTGACCATCAGAAGTTCCGACGGATATGTAACTATCGAAAGTTTCGATGGATAGTTATCTATTGGAACTTCCGATGGATCTAAGAAGCCCATCGGAAAGATTTTGCAATGAACAATTTTGGAGCTATTTCTTTTCGTCAGAAAATTAATTTTTCGACGAATTTTTAAGAATTTGTGACAAATACGATCATCCAAAATTCAATTTTCTCATGTAGTGTTAGCTAATCATCTTTTAAGTTTTACCTCTTAAATGTTGTTTGTTAATATGTGATATTATGCATGGATATGCATCCTTTTTTTAATCTGCTACACATCATAGAGATTGAGGGGTCGTTTGATCAAAGAATAACTTTTGGAGAATAATAAATTTAATCCAAAGAATATAATATTCTTATCATATTCTTATTCTTCCCGGTGTTTGGTGCCCAAAGGAATAACTTTTAAATATATTATATTTTATAATTAAATTTTTTTATTATAAATAGTTGACATTTATTATTATTATAAAAATAATAATATATGGTTAAATTATATATAAAAAAGAAATGATAAAAGATGAAAACAGTGAGAATACATTTATTCCATCATTTTGAAGGAATACAAATATTGTAGTTTCATGAAATATAATGATGGTATCACGATTTTCAAAATGGTTACACTAAAAATGAACGTTAATTGATTTAATCTTATTCCGCTACCTGTTTGGCGATATTATGCAACCAAACGATTTAATCTTATTTCACTAGAATAAATACTTATTCACTGCCTTATTATGCAACCAAACGTAGCTTGAACATGCCTATGGTTCTTTCTTCGTTTTCTACTAATATTAGGTTAACTGAGCATTAAGTGTAAAATTTGCTTTCCATTTTTCTTTGCAATAAATTCCCATCACCACAGTCAACACAAAGGCACAAAGATCAGGTTTGCATATAACAAAATTCAAGTTCTTATGAAGGCATCAAATGTTGTATCTAAGGCACCAAGAGAGAAGAGCGGTAAATTGATGCATTAAAACCAATTCTGAAATATAGAATCAAAATTGGAAACTCAAAATAAACAAGCAGAGGAACTTCAGAGATCTACTAATCTTTTTACACTTTTACGACATGGTTGTCATGTTTGAGTTTCTACATAGATTCATTTTGGGGGTGGTAGAATCGTATCATAAAATCCATTCGTAAATATGTAGAGTTTAAACACGACACACATTAAACTAATAAATTCAATAACCATATTAAATATGCAAATATATAATTATTATAAATATAAAATATAACTCACAAATAAAAAATCTCACAAATTAAACATTAATCATGGTATTTAACAATTAAAGCATTCAACCATGCATAACCCATCTCATCATTGCCAATTAAAAATTATATTCAATTGACATCCCAAAAATTATATGAAATATATATATATATATATATATATATATATATGTATGTGTGTGTATATTATAAATATCATAATGTTGTCATGAATAAATCATTTTTTGATAAAATATTAAATATTGCATTACTCTAATATATAATTTTGTCATATTATTTATTTTTTCAATGTTTTAGTCCAAAAAAATTAAATAACAAAGAAAGTAAATCTATTGAAAATTTAACATCAATATGACTATTCACATTTTGCACTAAAGCTATATCATTATAATATTTATTTTGAATTAATTAAATATGTCATCATTTTCATATTTATATTTTCCTTAAATCGGGATTATGAAAAATCAATTGAAAAGGACAAAAAAAAAAGAAGTAAAAAAGAATGAGAAATATAAAAAATAAAAAAGTATATGACAGGTTTTGAGAACCCACGACCTATCAAATTGCTTTCATCATGTCAGCCACGACAACACAGAGAAGTTGTCTTATAGTCGACGAGTTCAGTACTTACATGCACGAGTTTAACGATTCTAACGATTTAAATCGCAATTCGAAACAATTTCAGTCCAAATTCTGATTTTAGCACGAGTTGATTCGACCTAAACTCATCCGAGTTTAAGTATCAAGATCGCTTGTTTGACAACTTTGTTTCATGTTACGGAATATTCTCGATATCAACTTATTATTGATATCGATGTCTGAAAAAAATCGATAAACAGATGAAGGAAGAATAACAAGAAACCACACACAGAGAAAGACACACAAATTTTACATGATTCGGAGATTATCTCCTAGGTCCATGGCCGTCACAAAGTTTCACTCTATTCAGATGTCAATTGATCACCATACAAACATTACCCAGATTCTCACTATATATAGTGCATAACCGCTACTAGATATGTGTCTTGGGTAACAACACAGGATAACTGCATATCTTATTCTGATTCTTCATAACTCCATATCTAACAAATAAGGTAGTTATGATAATCACTCAATCTCCCCATATTATGATTACAAGAAAGTTACAATCTCTCAAATTCTTCTTATCATATCTAATAATAAATTAGTTAGACCCAAAATCAGACTCCACATAACTAACTCCAACAATCTTCCACTTGGAGACTGATTCTTTTGAAATTGAGCCATGTGCCCAAACTCTGGACGACTTCTTTCTGCAACTAACTTTGGAGGGAATCCGAGGTTACACCGAACCTCAATTTTATGTGATCGCCACTTGACTCTTCCTTGATTTTGTACAATCACTTCTTGTGCAATGCATTTTTACCTTTATGTCATTTTATCAGCACCCAAGTTTTATCCTTGTACAATGAATTCATTTCATTCTTCCTTGCTAACTCTCACTTGACCGAATCATCAACTGTCAAGAATTTTTTGAAACACTTTGATTTAACAACATCAGTTAGAAACATAAAATTTTGAGAAGAAAAGTACCTCATCGGTGGTCTTATCTCTCGAGTAGATCTCCTGATAGGAGTTGGAGTACTCAGTCCAGTTTGTATCACCTAAAGCTCCTGCTGAACAATCTTCTGAGACCCAACCACATCTTCAACTGAAATACTCTCAAGTTCCACTTGAGCTTTGCCTTTTTCTCCTGTATTATCTGATTCTGCAACACACTTATCTTTACATCTTTTCATGGAACACCATATTTCTTTCTCGAATAATTTTTCTATTTTCATTATCCCAGAAACGATATCCAAACTCATCTGAACCATAACCAATAAAGAATCTCCGAGACTTAGCATCTAGTTTATCTCTACATGCAGAATCAATATGCACATATGATGGGCAACCGAAAATTCTCAAATGAGAAAGATCTACCTTATTACCACTTCAAACTTCCTCTGGTAATTTGTTCTCCAATGGTACAGATGGCCCGCGGTTGATCAGGTATGCCGCTGTGTTCACTGCATCTGTCCAAAATGACTTTGGTAGATCTGCATAGATCCTCATGCTCCTGGCACGCTCATTCAGCGTCATATTCATCTGTTCAACAATTCCATTTTGCTGTGACGTCCTCGGAACTGTCATCTCCATCCTGATGCCATATTCATCGTAGAATTTCTTGAACTCATGGTTCACATTCTCACGGTCATTGTCAGATCGTAAACACCTGATCTTGACGCCAATTTCATTCTCTACCTGCGCCTTTCATTTCTTGAAAGTAGATAACACATCAGATTTATTTTCAAAAAATAAACTCATACATTTCTGAAATAATCATCGATGAATGTCACATAATATAGTGACCTGCCGAGGGAAGGAACTGAAGATGGCCCCCATACATCCGTGTGCACAAGCTCCAACTTGCTACTCTTCGGCATCTTTGGCACTTTGCCGTAGGTGACTTTCCTCTGCTTTCTCAGCACACAGTCTTCACAAAGTCCACCATCGACTGACTTCAGATCTGATCGTCGATCCATCTTGTGCAGAACATTCATCCCCTTTTCACTCATATGTCCAAGTCTACAATGCCAGACTTTAGACATATCATTCGAATCAGTCGCTGCAACAATCTTCGTGTTCAACGACCTGTACAAAATACCCAGCTTGCTACCCCGTGCGATCACCATGGCTCCTTTGGTGATCTTTCAAGTGTTACCTACAAATACCGTAGTGTAACCCTCTGAGTCAAGCTGTCCAATCGAGATTAGATTTCTCTTCAACCCTGATATATGTCGAACATCTTTCAGCTTCCAGGTTGTCCCATTATCAGTGACAATCTTCACATTCCCTTTCCCCACAACGTCCAAGGCTTTATCATCTGTCAGATAAACCTTGCCGAAATTACCGGTAGTGTAATCTTCCATACACTCCCTTTGTGATGTGGAATGGTATGAAGCTCCAGAATATAAAATCCAAAATTCAAGATTCTGTCGCACTGTCAACACTCAGAACCAATGATTTTCTTCTGTAGCAGCATTTGCCGACTCCTCATTGGTTTTTTTCTTAGGTGCTCTGCAATTCTTCTTCATATGACATTTCTTCCTACAATTTCAGCATGCGAATTCATCAGATCTCGATTGACTTTGTCGCCTTGCATTTGATCTTCCTTCATTTTGTCCTCGCTGATGCGTTCTTCTCCTTCCCTCTGCACTCAACGTCGAGCTTGAGGCTTCTCTGATTCTCTTCTGCGAACGTCTTCGTTCAGAATCAGATCTTGAATATCATCGAGCTTCAACTTTATTGAACTGGAAGAACTGCTGACCGCCGTCACAGTTGCACCTCAACTTTCTAGCAAAGAAGACAACAAGATCAAAGCCCTCACTTCATCATCAAAAGTGATACTCAACGAATTTAACTGTGTAATGATAATATTAAATTTGTTGATGTGATCCACGACCGAAGCTCCCTCAGACATCTTCAGGTTGAATAATTTTCTCATCAAATATACATTATTTGATGTAGACGGCTTCTCTACATGTTTGATAATGCCTTCATCAAACTCGTCGTGGTCTTCTCGTTCATGATGTTAAAAGCTACGTTCCGCACCAACGCCAGCCTGATAACATCAAGCGTCTATCGGTCGAGGAGCACCCAGTCCGTGTCGCTCATCATCTCTAGCTTTTCTCCAAAAAGAGATCCGTGCAATTTTTTTGATACAGATAGTCTTCGATCTGCATCTTCTAGAAGCTAAAGTCTCTACCATCAAACTTTTCGATCTTCACCTTCCCGTCGTCTATCGCCATCGCTCTCACTGCTCACGAACTCCTTCACCGAAGAGCTCTGATATCAGTTGTTGCGGAATATCCTCGATATCAACTTACTATTGATATCGATGTCTGGGAAAAATCGATAAACAGATGGAGGAAGAATAACAAAAAATCACACACAGAGAAAGACACACAGATTTTACATGATTCGAAGATTATCTCCTACGTCCACGGCCGCCACAGAGTTTCACTCTATTCAGATGTCAATTGATCATCATACAAACATTACCCAGATCTCCACTATATATAGTGCATAACCGCTACCAGATATGTGCATTGAGTAACAACGTAGAATAACTGTATATCTTATAATTCCATATCTAACAAATAAAGTAATTATGGTAACCACTCAATCTCTCCGGATTATGATTACAAGAAAATTATAATATCTTAGGTTCTTCCTACCATATCTAACAACAAATTAATTAGGCTCCACCTAACTAACTACAATATTTCACAATCAATTTTTTTTTCCATGAGGAGGCAGAGGGCAGCAACTTTCTTACATACGAGTCTTCATATTTTTATCAGATGAATTCTTTCTCTCACTTAAGCTCTCACTTATGAAATGAATTGCAAAGTTGTTTCTTCTGTGGCTTGAGCCTAATTTTTATATAAATTAGTCACCAAAAGCTGTAGACATGAAAAATAGTTGTTACTCTTAAGATTGATTGATCATTACATAATGTTGGTCAAACAATCAAAAACATCTATTACAAGAGTATTAGCATTCGTCCACATGGTGAGTTTTCTGATCATTTTCTATCATCTGTTGTAATCCGAGCACATCGTCTGATTTCAAATTTTATCATTCAAACTTGTCAACTAATCATCCGATCTTGGTTTGTGTACGAATCCATCTTTGTCACCTCGTCCAGCTAGTCGTTCGAACGAACCCTTCATGTCGATTATTCGATCTTGGCCTTAAATCAAATGATCTTGATGCATGATACATTCTGCAGTTTGAACTTTTGCATTCGTATGCACTGAAATGATTGAACATCCGAACTTGGCCAGTCGCTCATTCTGTCCACCATCTTTCTAAGTCGATTGTTCATTGCCTTGATGTCTGTAACTTCGATTTTTCAGATAACTTGGTGGTTTATGTTCTGGATTTCTTTTAGAACTTGTTTAGTTGATTTGCCAAACTGTCTTATAGATCAGTAGGCAATTCGTTAGCACCATCGCATCAAATTGAGTTTGCTGTCGTTGGAACTTTGGGAACGAATCACCGAATTCAACATCAAATTATCTGGTCAACATCTAAATCTATAGCAAAATTATTATATGTACGGCCGACAAAACAAATCATCTTTACCTTTCTCAACATAGTCTTAATTAGTTGTGTCATATATATTTCTTCATACAGCTCTCCAAGCGAGAATGTTGTTTTGCCAATCAATTGTTCTAATTCCTTATCAAGAACAAAATTCATGCCAAGCACAAGTCACATAGTAGTCGGACACGGAATAAAAGAAAAAATAACTTATGAAATAAAAACAAGGTTTATAAACATACACTTTAACCATCAATATGGTTTTAGATCAACCTATATCTTTCTATATATGTCCTCTTGACCTTAAAATTCTAAGTTGATTATTTGTCCCCTCGATAATTAATTTAAGAATATCCTAGATCCTATTCTTATGCAATGATATCAACTTTCTCCTCCATTGTGCAATATCATTTCTTGAACAAACCAATTCGCAAATCTTTTTAAAAGAACTAGCTCATGATTGAACCCTTGTTAAATCAACATATGAATTAATAAGATTGGAAAGAAATATCAAAATCATTGTTGCACTTGATCGACGAACCATTGTTCCTATTAGGATTATCTGAATCAACAATTAGGAAGAACTCTTGACATGCAGTTCATTTTTATTCTACAACCTTTTTTTTTTTTTTGCAGTTTTCAAATGGCCGATGGAGTAATTAAGTTCATCTTGAAAGTTAGCAAGAATTTACTTAATTCTTCATCATGATTATTTTTTGCTCAAAGAAAAGGGTGCAAATAAGATTTTTTTTTTACTGCTTACTGTTTATTGCCAGATTCTTATAAGCCAACAACCATGTCCTGAGCTACCAATTAACAAGCATTTAATACATCTTCCTCTCTAGTGACACAGTTTCAGGTGTCACAGTCTGAGTTCAATGGCCATCCATTTTGTCAGATCAAAATGTTTCAGCTGGTTGGTCTCACATTAGCCGTTTGTGGATCTCCCTCTCTTTTTTGTGGCCTATTTGTTTAGGTCTAATGTTTTGCCTCTCTTTAGTTACTCTGCTTTTCTGATAACTTTTTTTTTTCCTTCATTGCTGTTTTCTTGGCGTGCTTTTTGAATAGGTTTAGTCAGCAGTAGAGTAACTAAGATTTAACTACGTTAGTCAATAGACTGATAATACTGAAGTTTGTGCAAACTGCACAAAGAGTTAATAGATCAGCATTCAAACTGCACGTTTCAGATGACAATTATATAGAACTCTGAATTGTACTGATAAATAAATTGCTTCCATTGGTTAAGAAATGGAAGAAGACATCAAAACAGGAATAGCAAGTACTGGACTCGAGAAGCTAGAAACCCTTGCTAACATTATTTGCATGGCGTATGCTTGCTAATTAAGCACCACTCGCAAAAAGAATTAAAGAAACTAGAACTAGAAGAAGAAAAGAATCCTGCAAATAGATGATGATGATGACGACGACGATGAAGTGCCTGCGTGCCCAATTGTGCAAATGCATATAATTGTTCAGCGCTTGGTGGTGGTGGTGGTAGTGGTGGTGCTGCTGGTGTTGCTCCCCATGCCCACTGCATTCTTCACGGCATCTGCTGCACCCTGAGCCATGTTCATCACTTGCTCCCCCGTCTACATTAATTAATCCAGCAAGAAGATTAAGAAATCAGTAAAAGGGAGAGATCGATAACGTCTATATTAATTCTGCACTGGTCGGTGGTTGGTGGTCAGTACCTGCTGGAGGAAGCCTGCAGCCTGTTCCTTGTTCTCCCTGGCGGACTGGGCGGAGTCTGACATCTTATCGATCGCCGAGTTCGCCGTATCCTTGGCCGACTGCACCCACTGTTCAGCCTTCTCCTGCGTGCGTTCATGACAGTAAGTTGAACTTATATAATCGATACATGAATATATTTGATCAGAGAGAGAGAGAGAGAGAGAGAGCGAGAGGACGTTAATTACGTACCTGGCCCTCGCCGTGGGCTTTGCCGGCCTTGAACATTTGCTGGGAGTTAGACATGTCGATCGTCTGTAACTGGCTGGAGATGGAGGAAGAGGAATCGATGGATCGATGGAAGGCGGCACAACTTGTGGTTTTGTTGTGAGAGATACGGAGGGAGAGGGTTTATATAGAGAGAGCTCGATCTGTGAACGCATGCAAAGCGCGCACGCAGCGGGGCGATCGCTGCATGGGGGGCACTAATTAATTAATTAAGCGTTCAACGCGTGTATGTATATGTGGCGTCCCATAAAATTTGGGACGACAAAATCTCGCTGTTGACGAGGTGCAGTGCACGGTTCTGGTTGATTAATTAACAGCTGGTTTTAGTTGTTTTGAATCCGGTAGAGGAAACATTAATTGCATGCATGAGTGATCACCGCCACCATTTTTTTTACGTTGTTCATGAAATGTTCAGAAATAAATGTTTCCAAATAAAGATAACGAAGAGACTCCAATTCGATTAATTATTCAAAGCAGTGTACATTATATGAATTTTCGATTCCTAAGGTCGGTATGGTTCAAAATTCATTAAGAAGAAAAGAAGATAAAGAGGGAGGAGAGAATGTAAGAGAATGAAGATGAATAGTTATCATATTTGGTTGATATTTTATTAAAAAAATAAGAGAATGAATGTTAAGTGATTAATTTATTTAGACGATTTTATTTTTTTATATATTTATTTTATTTGATCAAAATTAAAAATATATAATAAATATGTCTTTCAATTTCTTTTCATCCCGATTTAAAAGAGAAAGAAAAATGAGATATTGAAATAGAATGAAAAAAAAGGATGAAACTTTCTTCTTTTTTCCCCTCTAACTTAAACTCAATCAAAAGAGGAGAGCAGATTCTCTTTCTTTCCCTTTTCATTCTTTACCTTCCTTTCACCTCCCACCAACCAAATTGGCAGACTCCATATTTGTCCGAATTGATGAAAATTTAAATAGCGATGACCCACTTATTCTGAATTAATTTAATTTAATTTCTATAAAAATATTTTAAATAAACTAAATAATTGTATATAATTAGTTATAATAAATTTAAAACTCTCGTTTTGTTATATATTAGCAATAAGATTATTTTATACAACATATATTCAAAGAAAATTTGCAATATACATAAATAATACATCGTTAATATATATTATAATACATATTTATAAACTATAATATTAAATAAATGGGTTAATAATGAATTCAGATTTTCGAAATCAAAATCCGATGCTGACCCAAATAGCTTGATTTTTTTTAACCGAATACAACCTTGATCCGAATGCACTGTGCGAAGCGGAATATGATCTGTGCAATCATAATATGACGATTGGATAAAATTCTCATGTTTAAGGATAAAAATCTCGCGTAGCTCTCTCTCTCTCTCTCTCGATCTCTCTCCTCGTTCTCCTCCGTCAACTCTAGCAGTACAGTCTTCGTGGCTGCTCACGATGATCGTGTAGCCAGTCTTCACGATGGGGAGCAGCATCCTCGACGGCAAGTATGCCAGGTCGTCGAATGACAGGGGCGAAAGGATGGAGTACGCGGGCAGGAAGTCGGCGACTTTGTTTGTAACAATCCAAATTTTTGGTGATTAATAAAAGAATATTTTAATATTTTTATTTGGAAATTATGATCATTAATATTATAATATTTAATAATTTTGAAAATAAAGGAAAATTTGAAGAGAAGTTTAATTAAGGATAAAAATGTGTTATGAGATATTTAATTAAATTCGAAATTATTTAATTATTAAAATAAATTAAAATTATTAAAAGGGATTAATTAAAAAAATTAAGGGTCTGTTTGACAAACAACTAATGGAGGGATGGGATGGGGTGATGTGGTGAGTGATGGGGTGGAGTGGCGTGGTGCATCATTAGAAAGTCCATGTTTGAATAATAAATTATATAAGATGTGGGGTGGGGTAATGAAGATTTTATTTGTATAAAAATTATTTTTATCCTTCATTATATATTTAAAGTATTTATAATCGTTAATTAGGGGTGAGCATGAATCGGGAGGCTGGTCGCCCTCGTCCGCACTGGTTCGAATTTTTTAATTTTTTTCGACCTGATAGATAATTGAGTCAGGATCAAGTCTCATTTCTTTGACACTCGATCAAGTCGGGTCGGTACCGAATTTGAATTTTACGTCCTGACCCGATTGAATATATTATATTAATATTAAATTATTTTTAGATAGTATATTTATGTTTATTTTGAATAAAATTTTATATTTACTAAAAAGTTATATTTAATAAAATTTATAAATAAATATGTATTCATATTAGAAAAAAAGATAATAAGAGAGAGAGGGCTTAATTTGGTAATAAGATAAATAATTTAATTTGGTAATAAAAAAGGGAAAGATGTTAATTTGGTCTAAAATAATTTATTCGTCCTCGTTCCACCAATTTGGTGGAATGAAAAATGTGGTGGTTGAAGGGCTTAGCTATTCCACCCCACCTCTCTTAACTTAAATAAAAAATATAATCAAACATGGTGTAACTAATTTCATTTCCTCATATTCCATCCCACTCTTTCATAATCCTCAATCCAAATAGACCCTAAAATTAATTATGATTGTAAGTTATAGATGGATTGGAGATAAATATTTAAAAGCCCTATCAATAAATCTTTAGAGTCGATCGTCAAGGAATTTTCTCCTTTTGGATTCTCGGTGTTCGACGGTGGAGTCGTGATGACCAGGCGATGGCAAAGTGTGATTCGACGTCGAACGACTAGACATGAAATGAGATATGTAGGAAGGATCCGTAGGTTCTTTGATTATTTTTTTATTTGGATTATTACTGTACGTGATAGTTAAAAAAAATAGACTAGTTAGTGACCGAAGTAAAGAACGAATCGTTCCAAAGAAAAAAAAAGATTCGGCCAACAATGTTTTGGCGGCGAAAGAGAAAAAAAATAGTGAAAATAAAAAGGATGAGAAGCGCCGCCAAAGAGAGAGGATTATGGCAAAAAGAAAAAGAAAAAAAAACATGCGTGCAGGGTGATGTGGAGAGAGAAATGTGAAAAAAAAGTAGAAGGGATTAGCTGTCATGTGGGAAAGAAGGAAACATCATTTTAATTAATTTATGATTTTTCGATAAGGAAAATCATTTATTGAGTTTTTAGACCAGCGAGAAAAGAAAAAAAATAAAGAGAGAGAATAAAAAAAAGATTTTGCCGAAAGCATGGAGAGAGAAAGGGATTGGCAAAAGGAAAAGAAAATGAGGAAGATGCCTGTATAGGAGAGAGGAAAATAAAATGGGAGGAAGAATTGGATTCCTCTCAGCCGAGAAAGGAAATAGCAAAAGAAAATGTAGGAAAAAATAAAGTTAGGCAACATGAAGTTCTTGTTTCATTTTCTGGGCTTCGAATGTTAGGAAGAAAATCATTTTATTATTTTTCTTGAATAGAAGAGAAATAACGGAGATGTCGAGAGTTATTCTTTTAACAATTTTAATCTTAGTACATTTGATTATCTTGCTCGTATTATTATTTGAATATGATATATTAATTCCATTATTATTGATTGTCCTGATAATATGATTATCATTTCTGATTATATATTATCATACTTAATCATACATATCGTCATCATAGTTGATCATATTTTATTACCATATTAAATCTTATTATTGATTATGATATTGATCCAATTGTCTTTTTTATTGGGTCTTGTTTCACCTAAATTAAATTGTTAAAAGATAGACATCTTATGTAAATAAGATAAAAGCTGAAAGTTGCTGGATCTTCATATTTTCTAATTGTCTCCAAGCCCCCGAGCTATATTATTATTGAATTGAATGGGGCAGATAGTGAACCTAAAGATTTGAGACGTCATCATCCTTTAGAGAAGCTATGATTGTTATGTGTTTGGTTATAATCCCTGGCCATTCACGAATAATTGTTAGCGCTATATTATTGGGTAGCTTGCCGTTGCACTGATCTCCCACTGGCCTACATGAAAGAAACATGAAGTTTCTCTTAATTGACCGAGCACTCCTCGTTGAATTGGATAACTTCGAAGATTGTAAATTGAATTGAATTGAATTGAATTAAAATCGAATCAAATTGAGTTGGATTGAAATCGAATTGAATTGAATAGATCATGATCATTTGGATGCTGGCGTTGACTGGCATTGCCTCCGCCCATTGAATTGAATGGAATTGTTATTGACCAATGACCATTAATATTGAATTAAAAATTATTAAATTGAATAGTGCCATAGTCAGGCATCATTGATATCGTGAATTGTTAAATTAATATTGATCGGTCATTTGACATTTTCTTGATCCTTCCTATTAATATGATTTTATTGTCCTATTGTCTTATTGAATCATGTATCCAATTAATCAAACAATTATTAATTATTATCGCTATTGATTGGTCTTTTGACCATAGCTTGATATAATTGCTCATATTGATTAATTATTATATTATTAATTAATTATTATATTGATTGCTCAATTAACTCATCATTGATCGTATCTTATTTTCGATTGAGCATATTGATTATTTAGTAGACTCTACGTACTGAGTATTTTTATACTCATGAATATTTTTTCTGTATCTGGATTCGTGCAAGTAAGAGTGCTTTAGTAGAGAATGATCCTGCAGATGGTTATGCTCAGTAACAAACATATGTCACACATATTTTAGATCGAGTTGTCTAGTTTTTATTATTTCTGCATTTGTTAGAATTGTGAACTTATTGATATTTTAGTTATCTTAAATATGATGAATTATTAATTATTATTATTGAAAAGTCTTTCGCATTTATTATTTTTATTTCGTAAAAATATTTTATAGAAGATTATATAGCGCCTCTGGAATGACTCTAAACACGTAAAAGTCACGTAAATTTCGAAACGTTACATTGTTCTTCAGCAATGGGAGCTGCAGAGCTTCTAGTCATTGGCGAGGAGGTAGGTAGTGTTGGCCGACATACAATCTCTCTCCTCCTTTCTGCAGATCGATCCTCTTCTCTCTCCATTTTCCTCTCCCCTTTTCTCTTTCGATCTATAAGCGACCGGTCTCTCTCCCGCCGACAATTGAGGACGTTCTGGAGAGATCCTGTCTAAGAAGGTGACGTCTAGAGAAAAGGAGGGAGAGAAGTGAAAATATCACAGTATTTTTTTTTGGACTGTCCGAAGGGATCAGATCAAGTGTCAATTCTTTGTCGCTGGATCTTGATCGCACGGTCTACATTCTGCTTTGCATAGTGCTGAACAAGAGGCGCTCTCCTCTATATATATAGATAGATAGATAGATAGATAGACCGTGCGATTCATTTAGTCACACATTTGAGTTTCACAAGATG
This sequence comes from Pontederia crassipes, assembly GCA_030549335.1. Taxonomy (NCBI): domain Eukaryota; kingdom Viridiplantae; phylum Streptophyta; class Magnoliopsida; order Commelinales; family Pontederiaceae; genus Pontederia; species Pontederia crassipes. The sequence continues at coordinate 13,095,909 of JAUKPH010000017.1, forward strand.
AAAGAATCAAGAAGGTTTACAAGAGAGAATATGTAGAATGAATTTGATTAACTTATTATTAGGTCAGAGACTCGCTCGTTGCCCTACTTAAATAAAAATATTAAGTAAATTTTACAACTTACCGATATTTACTAGTATTGAAAAAGTGTCATAACTATTAAATATACATTATTTCAAAATTATAATTACATATCACCATAAACTAAAAATATTATTTTATATCCATATTTAAATTTATGCATGTTAAAAATATTATGTAATTATCTTTAAAATAATATTAAACTATTTTAGTACAAATAAATTATGAAAAATTATTACTTATTTATTTCCGGAAATTCACCACAGAAAAAAACATTAAAATACGTATAAGATAACTGCTGTACAACTAATTGGCTTAATTCATGATCAGGTTAGAGATCTATGACTCATACTTGCTGAAAAATGCTAAAATAATTTTTTTAAAATTTATTTATATTTATTATTGAAAAATTTGTAGATATACACTTATTAAATTATGATAATAAATCATAAAGAAGTAAAATTGATAAAAGTTATATGTGTGTATATCTATATCTATCTTCTATATATTCTTATGTAATATGATATTAAGAAAATTCTTATGTTATATTAGTTATGATAAATAAGAAAAAATAAAATAAATTATACTCATGGTGTATATACATCATAGTAATATTTTGAGTAAAGTTAGCAATGTATTACTTTATCCTAACTATTCTTTGTTTTTATATGTTCAGTCTTTTATGGTATCAATACGTTTTGAAGTTAATTGAATAAAATGATTCATATATATATATATTAATATTTTATGTTTAATAAACCTTTTTAGATCACTCGCGCTTTTCTATACTAAAAGGAGAGTAACCCTATGGTCCATTGGCATGGTCACATTTTTTTCATAGAGGAAGTTTGTTAAAAATCTGTCAAATAAATATATACTAATGTTAATACTAATAATATTATTTTACATCTACGTTAGAAAAATAATATTTTAAATAATAGATTAAATTAAAATTATGAGAGAGAAATGAGGACAGAGATGCATGGCTCATAAGTAATATTATAAAAGTAACTAACATTATTTTATTAAACAAATAGATAAAAACAAAAAAAAAGTAATTAATTCTCTTCCTTAAAGTTTGTAGAGAGAGAGAGAGAGCATGCAATAGAAAAAAATACTTATCAGTATGAAATGGGCCATACCTAAGTAATAATATTTAAATATATGTTAGCTTATTATTTATATAAACTATTAATTTAAGTCTGATCCATTTTATATGTTTTTAATTAAAATATGGAAATAAATGAAAAAAATTAATTGGGAGTCATAAAATATTAGCAAAATATATTGAACATTTTTAACTAAATAATGTGAGCCTATGAATAAGCTCTCTCTCTCTATATATATATTTCTGACGACCGTCGAAAATAAAAAAATAAATTATGTATTTTTTATATTTTTATTAAATTTTTTTGACAAATTTTCTGACGGTCACGACCGTCGGAAATTAGAATGTTCCTAATTGCGATGGAAATTAGTTAAAAATATTACTAATTTTTTATAAGTTGTCAGAAATTATGACGGATGGATATCCGTAAAAAATATCGATGTTCCTAATTGTCAAAAAATTAAATAATAATATAAATTATTTTCGACGTTCATAATCGTCGAAAAATCCGTGGAAAATGGAACCGTCGAAAAATCCGTCGCAAATTGCGACGGATTTAGAACCGTCGGAAATTATCCGTCGAAAAATCGCGATTTTCTTGTAGTGTCTACTACACAACTTTAGTTTATATTAAAATTTTCTTCTGCCGTTGATTCTCATATTTGTATTTGTCGCTTTGCGGATTTGATGCAATCAGAGGGCTATGTATTGATCAACTCTCTCCCGCTCTAGGACATAGAATGGAAGAATCCACTGTTAGGTAGTAGCCGCTCTTTGTTTTAGGTAGTAGCCGCTCTTTCTTGAAGGAATTCAATCAGAAGCATCTAATGCCATTGTTCCATGTCCAAAAGTGAACCAACCCCTCGGACTGCTATGAAAAACACCATCGGATTTCAAAGTAGCCCGATCTAATTCAAAAATTTCACCTAATTGGGCACGTCTAGCATATTTTTTCACAGTAGCAGGATCACTATAACTGACTCCATTGAGTTCACCACCATAGAACTCAACAATTACACCTACTTGCTCAACACTATACTTTGACTCGACTCTTCTAAAAGGAACATCCGCTCTTACAATTCCATCTCGATCTAGATATCCTCATCCATAGGATTCCAAGTTCCCGGATCAATCAAAAGTTTGATTCTATCTGAACTATTCATTTTCAAATGATACCCACACTGTTCACAAATATTCAATAAATGTACTTTACAAATATCATTATATGGTAGGATAAATTACACCAAATACTCATCAACTTTGACATTTTTTGGCACTATCCTCCAACTTCATTTTGTAACAAGATTGTCCTCCATCGTTTAACTTATTTCGTCAACTATCATTTTCACTTGTGATCGGGCATTTTTCGATTGCTGAGTTGACGTGGTGCTCACATGGCATGTTCTCTCTCCTCTATGTGAGCATCTAGTTGACGTGGCATCATTAAAAAATAATAATAATAATAATAATAATAATAAAATAAAAAATTGGGCGCCCCTCACTGGCATTGGAGGGAGGGGTGACACCCCCTACCGGTGAGAGGGGGGCTGCAACCTTCTGGCGATCCCCCCTCTCTTTCCATATGTGCACCGACGTAGGGAATAAGTTTGGCCGGCATCTCCATCGTCTCCACCCTTGACCTGATGTCAACCTCCCTTGTCTCCAAGGCCTGGCGTGGCATCGTGCTCTCCTCCCTCCACCACTCCCCGCACCGTGTCCCCCGCCTCCTGGTGCACCACCTCAATACGCACCCCCGAGCTACGCTGATGCCGGCCATGGTCTCCACCACCTACGACTACGACCCCCTCTCATGGACTTGGGCTTCTATCCAGGGCTGGCTTCCAAGTTCAAGGATGCGGCGCCCACCCCCACTTTCCCTCATCAACGAAAGGGAGGGAGAGGGGGGCGAACCCCCGACGCAAGGATCTCCGCCTCATTTTTTATTTTTTAATTATTATATTTTAGATATTAGTTTATTTTTTAGTTGGAGGATAACGCTGAAAAAATGACTAAAGTTGGCGGATATTTGACGTAATTTATCTTTATATGTTATGATAGAAAAGTAAAAAATGTGAACCTTATCCGACACGTAGTATACAAAATTCTCTCCATTAATAAAGCACCATGGGAAAAACATGGATTCAAATGGACCCCTTATATACTCTTTGGTAGGACACTTTAGCTTTTATTATTTTGAGAAAATTATCCAATGAATGGCCCAAAACTAATGAAATATATGAATCTGCATTCAAAACTAATATCATTACATAATCAATTATATAGTATCCACAAATTTTAAAAAATGGTTGTACATATCCCATATTGACATGTGAATTTGTCTATGTTTAATTTTAAAAAAATGGTTGTACATATCCCATATCTGGATTTATGTAGCTATATCCTTGTTAGGAATGGACTCTTGAGCATAAAATTGTGCACTACTTCTAATTTGTAAATCTTTGTGTATGATAATGATTTATTACTATGGCTATAGTAGAATAACTTGCAAAGGAATAAAAAATTATGTTGCTTCAACTACCACCAACTTTGTTTAATAGAACATTAAAAAACCTATAAAATCACCAAATAATGAATATAGACATTCACAAACAAAAATAACAAATTTGTACAAAATTTATTTAGTAAAATAAACAAGCGAGAAACAAATGTTCCATAAAAATATATTGGTGGGTAGCATTGTCATTTTGTTTGACTAGCATAAATAAAATATAAACAATCTTTATAAATGATAGTATATTAATGAAAAACAAAAAAAACATCAAATAAACAAATACAATAAATAAAATTTTAAAAATCATTAATGAAATAATAAAATATTAAACAAAGCACATACCTTTATACTCATTAACATGAAATTCAACATACAATATAAAAGTCATCCAGATCGCAATCATAAAAAGATTTTGGTTCTGTTGAACAATTCGAACAATTCTAAAATTTTCCATGTTGCATCCATTCATAATTTGCCCTTTTCATTTATTTTTTTTATAATTGGGAATAAGGATGTTCCTTAAAAAATGTACTTTACAAATGTCATTAAATGGTATGATAGAAAAGGAAAGAGATATAAACTTTTTCCGACACATAATATGTAGAATACTCTTCGTTAATAAGGCACCATAGACAAGACATGGTCGCAAATGAATCCATTTTATATCTTTGTTAAGACAATTTATCTTTTGATATTCTAAAAAAATAATCAAACGAATGGTGCAAAACACATGAAAACACGAATGCAAATGGACTTCTTTTATACTCATTGTTAGGACAATTTATCTCTTGGTACTCTAACAAAATTATCTAACGAAAGGTGTAGGTAACGTGAAATATATGAAACTTCATGTAAAATAAAGATAATTACATAATCAAAGATATATTATTTACAATTTTAAAGAAAAGGATTTACATACCCCACATTAGCATGCGAATTTATTGAGGTTTAATAAGATAATGAATATGTACATTCACAAGCAAGAATATATAACAAATTGGTATGCAATTGAAAACAAGTGTGAAACAAATGTTTCATAAAAATATATAGGTGGGTAGCATTATCATTTTGTTTGACTAGCATAACAAAAAATAAAAAATTTGTATAAAATGACGAGATATTAATGAAAAAACAAAAAATGAAAAAAATACAATAAATAAAATTTTACAAAATCATAAATGAAATCGTAAATATTAAGTATAAGCACATACCTTTATACTCATTCACATGAAATTCAGTATATAATATAAAAGTCATATAGATTACAATCATAAAAAATAGTATCGTTGAGCAATTCAATCAATTCTAAAATTTTTCTTCATGTTGTATGCATTCATTATTTGTTTTTTTTCATTTCTTTTTTACAATTGGGAATAAGGAAGTTTCTTAAAAATGTACTTTGTAAATGTCATTAAATGGTATGATAGAAAATGAAACAAATGTAAACCTTTTTTGACACACAATATGTAGAACTCTCTCTATTAGCAAAGCATCATGGACAAGACATGATCGCAAATGGATCCCTTTTGTATTTATTGTTAGGACAATTTAACTTATGGTACTATGTAAAAAATATCCAATGAATGGTGCAGAACACATGAAAACAAAATCGCAAATGGACCCCTTTTATACTCTTTGTTAGGACACTTTATATCTTGGCACTATGAGAAACAATGAATGGTGCATGTCACATGAAATATATGAAACTTCATGCGAAACAAAGATAATTACATAATTAAGAAAATATTATTCACAATTTTGAAGAAAAGGTTTTACATGCCTATATCAGTATGCGAATTTATCTATGTTTCATAAGGTAGTTACATTCTTGTTAGGAATGAACTCTTGATCACAAAGACTTCTGTACTTCTAATTTGTAAATCTTTGCAGGTGATAATGACTTATTTACTACGGCTATAATAGTAGAGTAACTCGCAAATGAATAAAAATCATTTTTCTTTAACTACCACCAACTTTATTTAATATAACATTTAAAAAATTTATAAAATCACCAAATAATGAATATGTACATTCGCAAACAAGAATAACAAATAAGTACGAAAGTCAAAACAAGTGTGATATTTCATAAAATATATTAATGGGTAGCATTGTCATTTTTTTACTAGCATAAATAAAAAAATAAACAATAATATAAAATGATGTGATATTAATGAAAAAACAAAAAAATGGAAAAAAAGAAAACTAATACAACAAAAAAAATTAACAAATCACAAATGAAATCGTAAATATTAAACACAAGTACATACATTTATACTCGTTAACATGGAATTCAGCATATAATATAAAAGTCATCTTGATCGCAATAAAAAAAATTTAGTCCCATTGAGCAATTGGAGCAATTCTAAAATTTTCTTCATTTTGTATCCATTCATTATTTGTCCTTTTCATTTTTTTATAATTATGAATAAGGGATTCCTTAAAATGTACTTCACTTGGTATGATAGAAAAGGAAAGAGATGTAAACCTTTTCTGATACACATATGTAGAATTCTTTCCGTTAGTAAGGCACCATGGACAAGACATAGTTGCAAATTGACCCTTTGGTACTCCGAAAAATTCATCCAATGAATGGTATAGAACACATGAAAACACGAAAAAAATGGAACCCTTTTATTTTCTTTGTTAGGACACCTTATCTCAATGAATGGTGCAAGCCACATGAAATATATGAAATTGCATGCGAAACAAAAAAAAAAAGTACATAATTAGGAATATATTATTCACAATTTTGAAGAAAAAGGTTGTGCATATCCCATATCGACATGTGAATTTATTTATGTTTAATATCTAGTTACATCCTTGTCAAGAATCAACTCTTGATTATAAAAGGGTGTATTATTTGTAATATGTCTTTATAGGTAATAATGAATTCTAACTACAATTTTAGTGGAATAACCTACGGAGGAATCATAAATTAAGTTGCTTCAATTGCCTCCAATTTTATTTTATAGAATATCCAAAAGTCATAAAAGTACAAAAAAAGAATAGAGACATGCAAACAAGAATAACTAAATGATAAGGAAATCATTCAATAAAAAATAAGAGAAAAACAATTGTGTCATAAAAAAAAGTTGGTGGGTAACATTGTGACTCAATGACATAAATAAAAATAAATAATCATGTATAAAGTGATGGAATGAATTAAAAAAATAAAAATAAATAAATACAAAAAATTGAAAAATAATATATTTCATAAATTAAATCACAAATGTTAAACACAAATACATAAATTCATCATAATTTTTCAAGTATGACATTTTAATCACAAATGGTGCAATACTTTTGAACTATAAATATTTTTTTGTTACAATAAATTTAACTCATGGAGGAATAAAAAACGAATGACATATCTATTACTTAATTTGGAATAGGAGAATATCCAGGTCTGACAAGTCAAGGTTGATCACACAGCACGTCCAGAAACTTGATGTCCATGATTTATACAGATAGCACCCTGGAAAGGTATGCTTCTGCTAAGCAAGTAAACATTTAATGGCTTTGTTGTCAGTCTTTGTTACAAAATTATATTAGCTATGATTGACTTATCCACTCACTTGTGCTAAGGACTTAGTTTAGTTTTTCTTGTATTAGCATAAACTGTAAATTAAATGCCCCAAGTTTTCGTTCAATAGGAGCACCTCTGTTTTCCTTTTCTTTGGGAGTTTTCATGGCTTGATATGTTGGTTTTTACTTGCTAAGAAAAAGATGTGTTGATTTTTTTATTCCTATTTCATGCTATATAAGTTCATTTGTGCTATATTTCTATCTTTTATGTGCTTAAAATTGGTGGCTATGACATCTTGCAAGCTAGAAACTAATAGCCATTAAAACACAATTTATCATTACTTTATTGATATAGTTGAAGACTATGCAGAGATTAGTGAAAAAGAAACCAGTGTTACACCCTTAGCAAAGACTTAACTTGGGCACAAATCTTTTCAATTAACAACTTTCAAGTTCAAAGATGAAGCTATTGTGTCGTTCCCATAGAAAAACAGTGATGCTTGGAAACGTCCCAGAACTTGTTGAAACTCTCTCAACTTGAAATGTTTTGAAAGATCAGAAACCATTTCTGATATAACATTAGTTAATCACAAGCTTACTGCTCATCAAACCTCCCTGCCACTGAGAAGTCAATAGCACCAAGTTTTGATGATTTGTTTATTGGACTCATTAAAATATACATTTAAAAGTCTTGATATTATTTAAATTTTTTGGAAATATGAACAAACATACTAAATAAAATATAGTTCTTAGTAAACATCTAAACATCCATATTAATTTATGATAGATAATAAAAATATATAATTAATGTAACCCCTAACAAACATTAAGATTATTGAATAATTAAAAGCATTCGACCTCATACAACAATTATTAAGATCGATGGAGTTCAAAGTTACTTAACTGAAATTGTGTAATTAAAATATGTACTAAAACACATCAAACCATAATAAAAGAAGAGGAAAGAATTGGACCATATTGTATTTATTATTATTGATCCAAAGTATCACATTATCAAAGCAAAGCATTGACTATTGTCCACTATATTGAATATTGAATCAATAATATTGAATTATTATTCTACCATCGATCAGTGTTCCATTGATTATCGAATATTAGTAATGTTACATTGATTTCATTTATATTGATTATTGATCCAAAGTTAAATCAAGTATATGATAATTTTGCATACTAAAAGTATTTTAAAGGGTGCCAACTTAATATCTTGTCCTTAAAATTTATATTTTAATAGATAATATTAATAATTTTAAAAAAATTACAGGAGGACAGAGCCCCCTCAAGCACTATGTGGGTCCGCCCTTGCTTCCCTACATTTTGATCCTATAAGTGATTGATATTATTAAGTATGTATGGTGGTGTGTTCAGCAATCGATGCTCCTGGTGGTGTTAAATTGCACGAGTCTAAGGCCTTTATATTGTCTTATATTTATTTTCAAAGTTGAATTGTAATAGACATCAGATTAAGATTTTTTTTAAGGATGATGGTGTAATACGCTTCCACACATATTGAAGTTTAATTGTTATCATGATCAAAGTCAAAATAATTAAAGTATGGGTAACATTTTCTTAGTTATAATTACTTAATAATGAGAGGGTATATTTTTTAAAGCCTTATAATAAATTCAATTTTCTTCTTATTTATTATATAGTTTTTTTCTTCTTTTGACATTATTTTCTTATCATATTACAATATCAATACCATATTTCATATTTTTATACTTCATTTTGCTTATCATGCAATGATGGGACATGAAAAGTGTTCTTCATAGTTATTTTATAATCATGTAGTTTCTATGATTTAAATATATAAACATGAAATGTAATAAGAAGAAATAAAAAAAAGAACATAGAAATTAACTATTAAATTTTATGTAGTAACAAAATAAATGATTTTTTTTGGTAAAATCTACTCATTTTACATGTGATAAAAAATAATTACTAGAGCTAATGCTTTTAGTTGCCGACTCTCTATTATCTTTTTTGTAAGAGACTACTAGTTAACATTTTTTTTGTAATGGGTGTCAATACCATTTTGTTGTGGCACTAGACCCTCCAAAAAATGAGATATATTTGGCTTACTGTTCTATCTACTTGATTTGAGACTCAAATTGGTTTCTCCATCATGGCCAGTTGAATAAGTCAAGAGAATCAATTGAAGCTTAAAATTTTGTTTTTTTTTCTTATCGAAATGCAATCAATAACTATTTTTGTTGATTTTGCTTTTGTTTTTCTAGGCATGTGAACTTATATTTACCTCCAGAATTCCTTCTATCTTAGAGGAATTAATTGGAAAAATAAAACAAAATTGTTATTAAATAGATTAGAAGATTTTAGCATAACTAGCAAGGTTGTTCCTTTCAACTTCCAAGCTAACCTATAAAAATCAAGCTTTAATTTACACTAGGAAAAAAATTATCTGACCTATGTCGGATATTTTTTGCAACATTATGTATATATATTTTCTTTTTAAGAGAAGTGTTGAAAAAGTTTAGAGAAGTCTTCCAAAAAGGTGTTTTCTTTGTAAACTTGATGATTTTCTTTAATGTATCATTTTTGGAGTGTAAGTAGGTTTTTCTCTCTTAGAGGAATTAATTGGAAAAATAAAATAAAATTGATATAATATAGATTAGAAGATTTTAGCATAACTAGCAAGGTCCTTAACATTTCAACTTTCAAGCTAAGCTATAAAAATCAAGCTTTAATTTGCACCAAGGACATATGTGCCTAGATAACACCATTGTGCAACATGATATGTTTTACAACAATTTTATGTATATATATATATATATATATATATATATATATATAAGGACTTAAATGGGGTCCCCGGGTGGATGCTCCCACTTATGTGCGTGCTATAGGATGTAGATCTGACGATTGTGATCGAATAGCAATTCACTCGCGTTTCACACACGGTTCAGCTGTGCTAGCGGCGACTCACAGTTGCCAACAACAGCCTCGTGATTGGCGACTATTGATGTCCGCACTATTAACACCAGCAGCACAGTCCTCACCCTCGTCTCCACTGTCCTCATCAATGTGGATGTCCAGAGGGTGAAAGAATGGCACAAGAGCCGATCACTTCGGAATGGATGGGGGCGCCATTCGCCGATGCATGCACAAATCTCGAAGGCTGGTTCCCGAGTACCGGCAGGCGGCGAGCCCAACCATCGTGCTCATGCAGCACTAGGGTGGGTCCCACCGCAAGGTCATGGAGCTGCGCCGCCAAAAGGAGGTGGTCCTCCTCAGCGACGCCTTCGCTGCGTTCCTCAGCAAAATCTAAGATGCCGACCACTTGATTCGCTAGACTACCGCCCTCAAACACTTTTGTCGCCCTCAAACACTTTTGTCGCCTTCGAATGTTGCATGAACATTCGTTGATGACTTGATCGACCACACCGTCTGATCTACCTCGGTGGGGAAGCACTGCAGAGGACAAAGTATATGTGCAAAGAGATCTACCTTGACCTGTCGGAGGTGGACGCCGTGCGGCGGCGGCGGCGACCTATTGCACAAAATGACCGCGCCGTGTTCAACTTATCGAAGGCGGACTCTGTGCGACTCCATGTGGCGGCAGTGAGCGAGGAGGATCGACGAGATCCCTCATCATCATCGTCATCACGTCCTATTGCACAAACGACCTCGCCACGCTCGACTCCCGACCACTATCGCATGCACCCTCGTCCTGGTCATTTTAGCTCCCTCTCCGCTCACCGTCGACATTCGCTACCGGTGACATTTCTGAACCGCACCTCACACTACAATAAAATTGACAAATAGTGGAATAAGACTTGTGACGCTAATGTGGCGCTACTACGTGGCTGAAAAAATTGGCGTCTATTTGGCGTCGCTCTAGTGTTGACAATATGAGATGCCTGGAATCGATAGCTAATAGCGCCTCACTAGCGCCAATGCATAAAGCGATGCAAGCAGCGTCAATTGTAGACTCTAACTCAACGTTACTTTGATGCGAAAGTTGTCATTGCGAGCAATAGAGATGAGACGCTAATGAGACGCGAACATGGCGCAGAAAGCTATGATGCAATTCCGACGTTGAAGTGACGCTAATTTTATACTTACATCGACGCTAGTCTGGCGCTACTGTGCCGCTAATGTTATAACTACGTCGACACTAATGTGATGATATATTTAAAATAACATCGTATATTCTTACGACGCCATTGTGACGCTATAGAGGCGCTAATTGCGAACATTTTTGCCTCATTACAGCCATATTTTCTTCCCTTCCCACACCACACAAATATATAATGCATATAAATGCATTCATCATTGATCACAAGCATCAGAGGCATCATATCAAATATAACATTATGAAAAGTAATAAAGTGAACTAACAAAAGTATAACTAATATAATGCAAACGTATAAGTAGAACTAACACATATCTAATAACCAACGTATAAGTAACAAAAGCATATCTAATATAATGTAAAAGTTTTCTATCCTAAGTTTGGGAGTTGTTGTGATTCCATATGTTCGATCCCGACGTGCTCAATCCTTGGTCTCGTGGGGATTGATTCTGCGTTGGGATCAATCCCTGAATCGCTTGCTATAAAGGAGCCAATTGCTGCGATATCTGTTGCAACACCTATTGTGATACCTGCTACGATACATGCTACGATATATGTTGTGATATCTGCAGCCATAGCTGCTGCGATACTATGTCATATTAGGTGCAGTGGATGAGCTCAGAGCAGATGGGCCACTTGCATATCCTCCACTCCTCATAGGTACCTGAGCGGCTGTGCTTAGGCCACACAGGTATTCTCCTCCTGTCGTGTCGGCCACCTCCTCCCAAACAGCAGAGTCCTCTATGAAATAGAAAAATTATACAATCATATAAACATTATAGATTATATAAATTATATAACATCAAAAAATGCAAATTAAAAACATGAATCACTTTCGAGAAATGTTACCTGATGGATGAGTACTCGGATCATCTTCGTACTTTTCAGCCATCTTCGCATTATACTCATTCTAAAAACTTTAAACATTACGCATTTAAAAAATTATTTGCACTAACATCACCAACCAAGTGAACATGTTATGAGACTTACCACAAACCTACGAGCAGTAGGTGTGATCAAGTCGTTGGTCTTTCGACTCTTATGTGTGACCTCGTAGACCACATGAAAGTTTACAATACCACCTTGTTTTTCTTCCTGTAATAAAGTTTCATATTTTATAAAATAAGTATAAGATAAAAGTTTAATTATTCAATTTTGTATGTAAATCCCCATGCGTCATCGATGCTCGTCAAATCGCATCGACCCGTTGTATGGATGTGAGCCTCGGGCTTCGAAAATCGGTTAACTCTTGCCTTTTATGACTTTCTTGGTCATTGTTCATCTGTCCTGTATGAACATCACATACTTAGACTTTCAAAATTTATAAATTTAATAAAAATAATTTATAAGTAAACATACTTATCATTTCCTACATAAAGGACTCCCAAACCAAGCACGTAATATGCCTTCGGCATCTTTGTATGCCCTACTCCAAAGTGAGGTCGGCGGATGTGACGATCTTACGAAACTTATATAATCTATTTCGGAGGCGTTTCGCAGTCACCTCCTCAAAAGCTCTTTGGATCATCTCCAAACTAAGATCCGGATGAAACTTATTTGCCTCCTAAATAATACTATAAATTTAGTAATTTAAAAATAATATAAAATAAATTATGTAACCCAAAAAGAAGATCATACTGTAAAGGTCCGAAAGATGTCATCCCGCACTTAAATTGGGACATCTTTCCACGATCCTGTCCCTTTCGGCAAGTGGGAAAGAACAAGAACACTGACATCCCGCACAATACTAGCGGGTATGAAAGTGGTCATGTAAATTAGAAAGAAGAATTAATTTTTAATGATAAGAAAAATTATAATAAAATTTCTACAATATATTTCACTTACGGACGAGCAATATTATTCACGGTGACTATCCCATTATCGTGTAATCCATCTTCATCTGTCGAAGAGGAATCATCACTCAGTACAGCTGGAGTAGGCTGAGAAGGTCCGACATCATTGATGGGTCCTATTACAAAATAAATAATTAGTGTAATACTAAATTAAACTAGTGATAATTGATATATGAACAGTAAAGTTCTCACATCGAGTGATGTCTATCGCTGCATGATCCGTGGCAGTCTGCTCATCAAAATGTGACAAGCCGGGTGCTTGTATTATTGGCGGCGTAAAAACTAACATTATTAAAAAATTATTAATATAATTAAATGAGAAATATAATTTTAATAATAATAAATATATCACTTGGGGTAACATGCCGCTTGTCAACGCTAGAATGTGGTGAAGCGTCTGGTAATCTCGACAGTGGCATAGCAACTGTCATCATAAAAAAATACATAAAATTTGTCTCATATTTAAATTTATGGAATATACAAAAAATAACCTGGTATGACATGCCGATCGTCATCGTGCAATCGAGACATCCCGTCTATGTGCCCCGTCGACGGTGGAACAACTATCACAACAATAAAATACTTAGAAAATAGTATCGCCTAATATGTATCACCTATTATGTGACAGGTACCTAGAGTGATACATGAAAATGACCCACTAATGGATCGCCTACTATGTGACGATCCAGCTACATGTCATGTTGGCGGTGGAGCAACTGACATTATTAAAAAATAAATGTAACTATTATAATCAACTATAAAAATAAGCAAATGATAATAAATATAATACCTAGTGGTCATGATGGCTCACTCATCTGGAGTGAACACCTAGAAGAGCGAGATGACCCAGAAGCTCGACATCCAATAACCATAATTGAAAAAAAGTAACAAACTTTTGTTATTATTAGTAACCATATACAACTGAAGAAAAGTAACAAGCTTGTGTCATTAGAAGAACTATGGGATTCATTAGCTTGTTTCATATTTTGATTCATTTTCATCATCTTCGTCGTCGTCGCTATAATCTTGATTCGAATCATCATCAATCAAATTATGAAAGTTCATTTCTAAGAGGTCATTCGAATTGAACTCTTCAATTAGCTCCGCGTCATTGATTAATTGAATATTCTCAACTCCACTGGCTACATAATCTATGGGCACATCATTATATACGGATGATGTTTCATTATCATCTACCATTGCTTATGCTAAGAATAGTCTACTTCTCACTTTGCACGACATCCACCATTCATCCTTGGTTCTTTTCGATGGGTATACTTAGTGTAGTACACTTGTTGCGCTTGTTCCACCAATACGAATGGATCGCATGACTGAAGTATCGATCGAGGGTTAATATCCACCATTTTAAACTTTTGATTGATCCGAACTCCTTCCTCTGGATCGAACCGACGATATTTTAGCACTACGACTTTGTTCAATTTTCCCAAATAAGACAATTCTATGATGTCTTCTATAACACCGTAGTAATCAAAGTCGTTGTCCATGTACATGCTTCTCGCTATTAACAGTTGCACGTTGTCGGTTATATTCTTCTGTATGAAATCTATATCCATTAACTATGATGCCACAGTAGTTAAGAACTTGTTTCTTTAGTCCATGACCCAAATCTCGAATTTTTAAATATGTGACTGAGCCATTGATAACCTACAACAAAATTAACTAAAATTTTATTAAAAATTACAAATGACAATAATAATTACGAATTTTCAAAAAGAATTCTCACTTCACATCTCAACCAATCAGTAAAATGTTCATCTCGTAGTTTCAATAATTCATGGTCTGAAACTAACAGATTGATTTCTCACTGTAATTCTTCAAATTTCCTAAATTCATAATTGTCAATTAATGAAATCATATTGCAATGATTAATTTTAAAGTACATAACATATTAAAATAAATTATCTTACTCGAGGTACGACGTCACCTCGCTACAATTTGCAATGATATAATTCTCAATGACGGTGAGATCTCTGTCACTTAAGACAACTTTGCGTCTTATACCAAGAAGCTGACATGGGTACTTGAAGATGGACAAAGTATTCACGTTAACTTCTCTTTCACCACCGTTATCATTTCTTGGAACTTGGGTGTGTCGTAATTGTATGTGTGGTTCAAAATACTTTGAAGCCTTCCTTTTGAAATATAATATGCACCTTTCGAAAGGATACATCTACCGATACTGAACCAGACCTTCAACTTTTATTTCATATGGAAGATGTACAATCAACTGCTCCATCACATCAAAGAAAGAAGTTGTAAATATCTTCTCAGCCTTGCACACGGTAATCACAATAGAAGCCTCTAACAGAGAGATGTTTTCTTCCCAAATGATGAATGTACAAAGCTCTTTAAAAAACATAAATAACTCTGTTAAAACTTCCCAAATGGCCTTTGGCAAAAGTTATAGGCAATTGGAATCAGCCTTTGCATAAAAATATGACAACCATGACTCTTCCTTCCATGTATCTTCCCATTTATTAAGTTAAAGTAACGAGATATGTTTGATACATATCCATCGAAAAATTTCAATTGCTTGACCCATTTAAAAATCACTTTTCTTTGATAATTTCTCAAAACATAAGTAAAGCTTTTGGCTTTTTACATTTATCATTTTGAAGACGAATGATATCTAAGTATGGTCTTTTGCATATACCTTTCATGTCTTCGCGTGCATGTATGTTATCTTTTGTTCTTCCTTTAACATCCATAATAGTGTTGAAGATATTGTCAAACGCGTTCTTCTCCACATTCATGACGTCCAAGTTATGACGTACCAAGTTTGAAGACCAATAATGCAACCCTAAAAAAATACTTCTTTTCTTCCAATTATGTTCACTTCCAAATTCAATTTGCTTGTAAGAACCTGCCTTCAATCCGAATAAGACTTCATTAAACTTGTTTACTTGTTCTAGCAATTCTTATCCCGTCAAATGACTTGGAGGCAATGTGTTCTCGGTTGTATTCTTTTAAAATGAGTTTCGATCTCGATGCACCGAATTCTCCAATGGCAAAAACATCCTAGGACAATTAAACCAGCAAACTTTTCTACAATGTTTCAAATAAAATGATTTTGTATTTTTTCCACATATGGGACAAGCAAGTTTACATTTTGTGCTCCAACCAATCAACATTCCATATGTTGAAAAATCACTTATGGTCCACATTAATATGGCTCTCAGAATGAAATTTTGCTTCTTAACTTTGTCATAGGTAACCACGCTATACTCCCACAACATGTTAAATTCATTAATCAAATGTCTTAAGTAAACATCTAAACTTTTACTAGGAGATCGAGGACCTGAGATCATACAAGTAAGCAATATGTTCTTCGTCTCATACACATGCTTGGAGGCTAAAGCAAGAAATTCATGCATAATTATTAGGCCAATTTATTCTAATTTTAGGAGTCTTTTGTGTTTTAAAGTGGGAAAATTATTTTAAATATAAAGAAATTCTATTGAGATTTATTACTACTAAAGCTTGGTTAAATTTATGTCAAAGAATGGAAATGCGCTAGAATTTGGATGAAAAAGCTGAGGAAAACTACTTCCAACAGCTGTCGTGGTCGTGCCATACTTTGTCAAGGCCATTCTACATGAAGGCATGGAAGAACATTCTATCACGGTCGTGCTGTATAACTTCATGCTCGTGTGATGAAGGTTAGAAGCAGATCATTCTATCACGACCGTGCGATGAAGAATCATGATCGTGCCATCCTTTGACGAAGAATCATGTTCTGTCACAGCCGTGCAGAGAATGCTCACGGTCGTGCAAGATGAAGGCTGGAAAATTTCCTTCTGTCACGACCGTGCCACTTAAACGTCATTGCCGTGCCGACGATATTTTAGGTCATTTTTATCCATATTTTTTATAAGATTTCGAATTGTTGAGCCATGCTCTGGGGAAAATGATATAAGGAGACCCCAAATCAATTGAAAAACATCTTTGGAGGGCAGAAATCAGAGGTTGAAGGCTCGGTGAAGACGAACCAGAAGCTACAACGAAGTTCTATCGAAAACTCGAGAGAGGACGATAGAATTATGAGTAGTTCCTCTTGTTCTCTATCCTTTTCCTAAAATATTATTTAAATTGATGTACTCTAGATTTATGGAGTAATTCTTTAGGATTTTCTTGATTGAACCATATTCTTTATGAATTCTTCGTACAGTTAGTTGATGAATCAATAGCATGTTTGATGATTTCATTAATTATTGCTTGAGATTTATTCCTTTGAATTTTTTATTATTTGAAAAGAAGTTTTAAGATTCTCTAGAATTTTTCTCTTGCATGCCACTTTTGAGGAAATCGTAAGAAACCCAATTGTGTTGTTATTAAGGTGACTTGGCCCTTAACTAATTGAATGTGTTTTGAGATTTAATAAATTAGATTAAAAATTGAAAGGATTAATTTCTTTTGTTAATTTCAAAATATGATTGAAAGCCAAAAATACTGGTTAAATCAATTTGGAAATTTTACTTTATTAATTCATCATCTTTCGTCTAAGACTTTATACATGAGTAGTGAAATTAATCAAGATAAATCATATTAATCAATTCTATACTTTTAAACCCTATTGATCATAGCCCTATATTTATATTAGTTATTCTTTTTATTTTCATAAAATGCAGAGTTATTATCTTTTCTCAGTACATAAGTAAGAAAAGTTATTAATTATTTCTTATCATCATGGGAATGATACTCTATACTCATCATTTTATTACTTGAACGATTAGTGCACTTGCTAGTGTTTCTGAATTCACATCAGAGGCAAATTATAAGGTGTCACAAAAATCGGCCAACATGAATAAGCAGTACTTGATGAGTCCAAGCCATCGGTGCAAAGTCTTAATACAACATTACGTCATTCTGCTGAAAAAGCCGAATGAAGTGCATCAAATTGTTTCAATGCCTCGGCATCATAAGGGTGTATAATGGAATTTTGATCCTCACATGCCCCTTCTCTGTGCCACCTCATAATTGATGGAGTTTTCACAGAAAGAAATAGTCGTTACAACCTTGGAACTATGGAAAAGCATTTGAATACTGCATTTGCCACATTTTTTTCGAACTTTGAAATTTTTTTCTCAATTTGCATCTGGGCTCGTCACAAATAGAACAACTCATAAGTGAGTTTTTTTTTCTTGTAATACAACATACAGTGATTGCGACATGCATCAATCTTCGAATATTTCAACCCTAAATCTCTCATCAATCTTTTGCACCTATAAAAATTTCTCGATAATTTCTTTGAAGCTGGAAGCATACTCTCAATAATTATAATCATCCAGTCAAAATGACTTTCGCTCATATTAAATTTTGATTTCAAGTTCATTAGTTGTGCCACTGCAGAAAGTGTAGTTTGCTTTATGCATCCATTTCATAAATGTTCGTCTGCTTCTTCGAGAAGCTTATAAAATTTAGAAGCTGAAGGATTCAGGTTTTTTTTAATCAATGTTTCGTCAACATTTTCTCCTAACATTGCATCTCGTATCATCTCCCTGTACGGATTGCTCCATTCGCCCACATTGGTATATACATTAGTTGTCTCTTTAGCCCATCCTTTTTCACTATGAAAGAACTAATTTGTGTAGGTCAGTAAGAAGCTGTTGTAATATAAATCCTTCTGCACATCATATCTTACTTTCCACTAATAACATTTGCACTTCTAGCATGGACATAAGATTTCGCCATTGAAGAAACAACACCTTGATTTTGATATGTCACATTAACAAATTCATCAACACCATCCTTAAATTCTTCTATTATAACATCACGTTTATTCTTCCAACGAAGAATCCAACTACGATCTTGCTTTGTCATTTTTGTAACGAACAACATTAAGCCACATGTCAATAAATTTTTGTACTTGAAACATGTGATTTTGAAGTTATGAAGTCCAAAATCACATGTTTCAATTATTTGATCGTCGTTATTGATCAATGAATTATCATATTTTAGTCTCTTTTTTCAATGTTCTCATTTTAATTAACTATAATAGTCATCCACATTCTATGTTAACTAAAATGAGAACATGATCAAAAAGACAAAAAATTAATAATATTTTATTAGTATTTGATTTCAAGTTGAATCTCGTCGAATACAGATTTGATGCATAATTCGTTATAATGTAGTTAATTTGTTCATTTATTTTTCAAGTCACGATGTTCATCTAATTGGAGGCATAAATTAAGAAATAATTTAGTTTGTTCATTTATTTTTCAAGTCACGATATTCATATAGTTGAAAGCAGAGTTTCAAGTTAACATAACTAAGAACATATATTCATATATTCATCTAAAGTAAGGCATAATTAAGAAATAATTTATTTTTTTCATATATTCATCTAAATTAAGGCAATTAAGAACATGACTATCTTTAATTTCAAGTTAACAAAAATCAATTAACAAATAAAACTTACTGCTCGGTAGTGGAATGGCAGAGCAATTCCAGGCATCCGAGCAATTCAGGCGACGAAGCAAGTCGGGCGATGGTTCCGTGGAGGAGGCCGGCGAAGGGCAGTGGAGGCGGAGAAGGAAGGCGATGGGTGGTGGAGGAGGGTGGCACCGGGTGGAGGAGAGCAGCGGAGGGTGGACGAAAGCAGCGGGCGGCGGGCGGCGGAGGAGGTGGAAGAAGGCGGAGGAGGGCGGCACCGGGCGGAAGAGGGCAGCGGAGGGTGGCGAATGGCGGAGGAGGTGGAAGAGGGCGGCGGCGGCGGGCGGCAGGCGATGGGCGACGGGTGGCAGGCGATGGAGGAGGTGGAAGAGGGCAGAGGAGGGCGGCACCGGGTGGAGGAGGGTAGCGGAGGGTGGAAGAAGGCGGTGGGCGGCAGAGTAGGTGGAAGAGGGCAGAGGAGGGCGGCACTAGGCAGAGAAAAGAATTGGAGGGTGGCGGGCGGCGGAGGAGGGCGGCACCGGGCAGAGGAGGGCAACGGAGGGTGGAAGAAGACGGCGGGCGGCGGTTGGGGAAGTTGTCGGGGTCAGAGGAGGTGGCGGGGAAGTTGCTGACGTCGTTAGAGCCGTCAACATCATTGGTCGAAGGATGGCAGCGGAGGCTGCGGGGGAGGTCGGCGTCCCACGGTGGCGTCGGAGCAAGGCACCGGAGGAGGTCAACGGAGGACGAGGCCAGCGGTCACAATCGTCAGTCGGCACAATCGAAGTCGAAGACGGTAAACAATAAAAAGTAAAAAGCGGGGAAGAACATAGGGATTTAAGGCCATTTTCAGCATCGCCAAGTATTGCGACGCTAGTTAGACGCTAATGTGACTCGATCTTGGCGTCGCGGAAATGTCGACACAATATTGATTTTTTTAAGATTTTATTATTTCTATGTATATCTATATAAATATATAATGTATGTATGTTAGGTCTATATATATAAAAAAACTATAAGTGTATATTCATATGTAGATCATATGTATTTCATAAATACATGTGTTACATCTATATTATAAGTTTATATATGTATATGTATATCTATATATATATGTATATGTATATATATAATATATGTATATTTATTTATTTATTTAAATTATGTATGCATTATAAGTTTATATATTATAAGTTTACACATTATGACTTTATATTGTATTAAGATTATTTTGAAATAGCTTTATAAGACAAAATTGTGTATATGTATATCTAATATATGTGTATGTATATGTCTATATGTGCGAGATTGTCACAACAATGTGTATATGTATATGTATTATAAGTATATACGTGTATGTATATGTCTATACGTGTGCGAGATTAAGTGACAATAACGTGTACATGTATACGTATTAAAAGTATATATATGTATGTATATGTTTATATGTGCGAGATTAAGTGATAATAATATGTATATGTGTATGTGTTGTATATAAGTATAAGTATATATGCATATTTATATGTCAATATGTGCCCGATTAAGTAAGAGTAATAAAAAGTCGACTAATGCGGTGCTATAGAGACGCTAACGAGTTGCTAAAATACGTTAACGACACACTAGCTTCACAGTAGCGTCTCATTTATCTTAGTATCTCAATGTTGCGATGTCAGGGAGACGCCAATAGTGCCTCTGTAGTGTCAACCATTGGCGCTACATAGATGCTATTGCGTCTCCTTGGTGGCGCTAAAATGGACTATTTTATAACAAATCATCACTTAATTCAACCATCATAATTCATGATTAAGAATATAAAAACAATATATGTATAATTAGGATATTGTATGCATAAGTAATATATCTAATGTTACTTAAGTAATTATGTAGGAACACATATATATGTTGAAGGTGTACATATAATATTTAATTTATTTATTCATTAAAGTATAGTATAGATAACATATCTTAACATATATGAACACATATGATAGGCATATATAAGTAATTATATAGGGATACATATATATTAAAGTATATGGGGTTGCGTCAAAATAGATATAACATATATAGATATATAACGTATAGTTAATATATTTCTTAATTAAAGTAGTGTTAAAATAGTACCAAGCATGGGCGTTGTAGGTAGCATATGTCGTCGTCGATTGACCAGCTTCCCAGGTAAGATCTCTAATTACACACACACATACATGCATACATACATACATATCTTTGATATTATATATTATTGTGTCAAGTGATCAAATATATTTTTATATTGACGTCTACATAGCGTCGTATCACTTATGACACCATGTAGCATCGCATAGCGCGGCACGAAAATCACGCAAATGTTTGGTGCCCATATCGATTCCAAGCTAGCGTCGACAAGGCGTCGCAATGCTTGATACGTTATGTGCGCATCGAACAATGCCAATGCTACAACAGCGCTAAGTTCTGCCATGCTTTTTTGCTCCATGGCACGCAATAATAGCGTCTAATTGGCATATCTATGGCGCCTACTTTAGCGTCTATTTACCGAAATGATAAGTAAACGCTAATGTAGCGCTATTGGGAGACCAATAGCATCGCCATTTTGTGACTCAACTGAGATGCTATACCGACGCTCATGGCGTCGATTTAGCATCACTAAAAATTGAGACGCTATTTTACGTCACTAATCGACAATTTTTTTGTAGTGTCACCCTGTTGATCCGACTGGTTTCTTGCCCAAACCGCACTCAACCATTGCTGAACCGGTGCTTGCACATTCTACGTGATCACGCTCGCATAGGTGGGATCGTCCACTCCGTTAGAATAGGGTGGAAGTCCATTAAAGATAGAGAGAGAGAGAGAGGAAAAAATGGGGATCCCCCTAGGGGGCTGTCCCCCCTATTTCGCTAGCCGTCCGATGTGCATCCGACTGTTAGCGCAGGTTTGCTCCTTATCAAGAGCGAAGGATTGAACTGCAGTTCGCGACACAGCCGGTTCACACAGATCGAAGGACGGTTCGGTCTGGTTGACGCGTGAGACATACAAACTGCTAAACTAGAGACCCGCATCGCTTTTCTCTTCTTTTTCTCTCTCCTCTCCTCTCCTCTCGCGACGACGCCCCCGCTCTCCCCTCCTCTCCGCTAGGCCTTTCCCCCTCTCTCTGAACCTCTCCTCTCCTGCGCAATGGCAACCGCAACACCATCGAACCGACCTCGAGCACATCCGTCATCGACTAGATCAGTGCAGCGATGATCGCACCCCACCGTGATGCCAAAAAGGGAACCGGTCGGTGGCGTCATGGTGCAGGTTGCTAGAGTTTTGGTGGCGTCGCGGTGGAGTGCAGTCGCCGCTGCGCTAATCTGGTCAACGGCGGATGTGCTCGAGGTCGGTCATGGACATGTCGACGGCGGCGTGCGATGACGTGTGAGTGGCATGCTCGTGGTTGGCGGCGGCGCGGTGAGGGGGCTCTCAGCATGCTCAAGGATCGCGGCATCCTGGAGGCAACCAGATCGCGGATGTGCTCGAGGTTGATCACAGAGGCGCTCGAGGTTGCGGATGTTCTCGGAGGCGATGGGGCGGACAAAGCAGATCTTGTCGATAGCGGCAGGGTGGGCGAAATGGATCTGGCCGATGGCGGTCGATCGCGGAGGCGCTCGAGGTCACAATCGTCGTTGCATAGGAGAGGAGAGTTGTAGAGAGAGGGGGCGTCGTCACGAGAGGAGAGAAGCGAAGAGAGCGGAACGGAGAGGAGAGAGAAAAACTTGCATAAAAAGTGATGCGGATCTCTAGGGTTACCTCTCACGCATGAACCGGGCCATATGAATCGGCTGTGCCGCGAACCATGGTTCAATCCTCCTCTCTTGATAATGTGCATCCGATGTCCCCCCCCCCCCCCCCCCCCCCCCCCCCCCCCCCCCCCCCCCCCACTTCAGTAGGGGAACCCATTTTTTTCATGTATATATTCTTTTAAAAAGAGGTGTTAAAAACGTTTAGAAGTCTTCAACAGAAAGGTGTCTTCCAAAAAGTTCAGATATTTTCTGCAACTTGTTGATTTTCTTTAATGTATCATTTTTTTAATGCAAGTAGGTTTTTCCTCAAGAAAATAGATTATATACTTATTTTCAAAATTTCGAGGACTAAAACTCTCAATATTGTGTTCAAATCCTTTACCGTAGAACATGAAAAGTAAATCACTTCTCAATCATCCAATTATTGTCAAATAACTCAATCACTGTCCGGACAGTTGTGTCAAATAAACAAAAAATACATTAAAAAGATAAAAAAAAACTCCACGGCTCCGTCAGCTACATGAACATGTACAAATAAAATCTTAGCATTCTTCAAGTGTGATAAGGGTAACGTATATCCTGTACAATGTTTTATTTAACTCGGAGAGAATGAGAATTCTTGTATTCTGCTTGGTGCCTTGTTCATTGTATCTGAAAAATCCTGCCAAGAAGAGGAAAAATAAAAATAACAAAAAAGAGCAGATGAATCGTAATAATTGCACATGGTTCGATTGCATAGTTTCTATGAAATATCATGTCATATGATCCTTTTCCTTTTCCTCTTCGCCCCCATGCAGGTTTTTAGCAGCCACCATCTTTAAGGTTGGATAGTTCTTGTTGGAGGATGTGAATTGTCTCCTCTTCTTCCTCCGCCTCTCATAAATAATAAGTTGGCATCGATCTGAAGGTCATAGCAATGTTTCTCTTACCAGAAAGTGCCTGCAGACAAGACCCCCACAGTCGTCTGCACCAAAAGGAGAAGACACACGGCTTTGTCATACGGTCGTTATATCACATCTAATCTGTTTGTCCCCAGCTTTCTGCATTCAATGACCACTGGGTATGCCGAAACATCACTAGATCTAAGGGCAATTTAATATGAGATAATTTGAATAGATTATCGATTATTTTATTTAAAATTTTTAAGGTCCATTACATCATCTCGTTTGATTAGAATTGATTATTGATAATTCTAATTACTTCGGTAATCTTAATTATCACCTCACTGATAATCTAGATAGCAGGTAGAAGATGTGTCTTTTCAGATTATCAGCTAGTGGAAATACATTTTGGCAAAAATATTCCTTCAATTAAATATTTATTTCAAATATTTTATTAATAAATAAATATCATTTAACTTCATCTTTTTTATTATTTGAAATATTTTGCAAATAACTCTTAATTTTGTCTCATCTTTTATATATATATATATATATATTCACTTTTCTATTTTTTCTTTATTTATTTGTAATAATATGTTATTAAAATATGAAATAATTTTTAAGGATATTTTAGTAATTTTGTCACTATTCGTTTTGACTATTATTTATATTACCAGTACTTACCAAACATTGTAATATAATATTACCAGTAATTTAAATAGTGGTAATCTATCTAAGTGGTGATCTAAATTATCGGTTACTTAAATCGGCAATGCGTCAAACGACCCCTAAAAGATTGCATCACCAAATTAAGAGAGGTAACTCAAAGAAGGACACTTTTTTTTTCGGTTGCCACCCCAGTGTGCGAGAAGTGAGATCGATTGTCCAACCCAGTTGGCGCTAAGAGTTATGCGCACCGATCACGAGTTGAAGTCTCGACCCACTATCGAGCTCGACTATTCTGGTATCGCCCCGAACAATATGCCTAACTATGACAGACGAAGTTCCCAACGAAAATTTTTTGCTTCCACAAAGATTTAAATTCAAAATATTTACTTAAGCGATAAAGAGCTGGTATTAAAAAAGATGACACTTTAACTTTTCGGTCAATTCCTAAAACTTGACTGATTCCATCAGAAATGTAAGCCAACTCCACCATCAGTGGTTTCACAATGCAGGCTGAACAATGAAAGAACATTGCACCTTTGTTTTTTTTTTTGTGTATTATTTGTGATGAAGTTCTTGAGCTTAAGGCTCGTGACACCTTTTGTACCCTGAAACTTCTACTTGATGCCAAGCCATTAGAATTTTGTGAAAATAACCTGCTCAATGCCTTCATCAAACTTCGATTTGATTGGAGATTGGAGGGTGAAAGAAATAATCAACAAGTGTTCAAGAAAAGCTTACATGTGAAATTCTACTGAGTACCTTGAGGCGGGATGCTATGTAGTTGTAATCAATCCTATGAATATCAAATTTCACACTACAAAAAAGAGAGAA
This sequence comes from Pontederia crassipes, assembly GCA_030549335.1. NCBI lineage: Eukaryota > Viridiplantae > Streptophyta > Magnoliopsida > Commelinales > Pontederiaceae > Pontederia > Pontederia crassipes. The sequence goes on from JAUKPH010000017.1 coordinate 13,121,647, forward strand.
ATCAAAGAGGACTACTAGAACCTTGTATTGTTTGTTTCATCCTTCCCCACTGCAGTTGTCATGTAAGTAAATTGTACATGCACCTTTTTTTAATCGAATACAAAGTAAGATAATCCTAACATGTTATCCGTGACATCTTAGGAATAAAGAATTTTTCTTGAGGTTGCATTTGGGAGGCACCTCTCATGGTGCTTTCTCTAAAAAAAACACAATTTGCTCGTAATTCTGTGTGTGCACAAATTTCTCTTGCTTTCTTCTAAAAACAAATAAGAGAGTTGCTACATCCTCTTATGAATTAATCTAAAAATCTTCCTAACCACACTCATTGTAAATTCACCTAACTTTGAGGAATATTTTATTTATGTGAGCATTAGGAGGAAGTTTTAGGATGATTTAAGATTTTTCTTCTATGAATTAAAGCACCTCGTACCAAAACAAGTGTCTTTTTTTTTACCCCTAGAATTTTAAGCATTAAAAACACAGCCTGGGCATTAATTAACTTGCGAACATTTAAGAACTCTGTTTAGAAACTTTGGAAAGATGAGCTTGAAACAGGCTGTGCTACAGATGGTGGTACTATAAAGTGAAAGAAAAAAAAATAATCGATCGCCGAGAAAAAATGGCTCTGTCAGTCTGCGCAGTTACAGAGATGCCGCAGTTGTCTCATCTCGAGTGCGTCCAGTCATGAGCAATAGTCATATGACAGGGCAACCAAGAACAGTCACTTCAGTGGACTAAGTTTGCGTCCTACCAAAAAGCTCAGAGCCTCGTGAACTGCTCAGTCTTTCTTCATGGAGGCAATTGAACTGCAACAGTAGTCCGGCATCATTTGTTGATATATGCAACTACTGCTCAGAGCAAGGAGCACTCAGAGTCTTCATTGAACAAGTCCAGAGACACCATTATTGCGTGCTTGTTAATATGCAAAGCTCCCTCCTCCTCCTCTCCCCCACAGGGCTCAGGAAGACGGATGTACTTTCTCACCGTTGGCTGAAATGGCTGGTGGATCATTATTGAACGCTGAGCAAGGTGTGGTCCTGATCCATATACAGCTTTGTGTTCCCTGCATCATAAGGCTCTCTCCCCCCTTCCACCACCACCACCTCCTCCTGCTCCTCCTTCACTGGAGCAAAAAACAAACACAAGTAGGCAAAAAAAAATCTGTGGACTGTTTGGGCTCATTGGGGGCACCTCCATGATGCCCCCAAGAGATGCTTCTGCGTGCTGGCGTAGATGCACTACAATTCATGTGCCACTGGACCATATTACAGACCAAAACATGACAACTCTGCTACTGCAACCATGGAATCTTATCCCAGACCATGGATGAATCAATGAAGATAACAGATATTTAATCAGATGGGATATAATTACTAATTGGCATTATTGGCAATCAAACGAATCAAACAACAAAAGGATGGCTTCTACCCAAGTTTAAAAGCTCCTTTGTACTGATTCAGGTTTTCAGAAGAATGTCAACAAGGGTCTTTCTACCAGTTCAGCTCAAATTGTGCAATTTAAAAGCACAGACGAACAGTCACCAAATCTGTGACAGTTGTCCTTTTATCAAGGGCGAGAGATGGTGGATGGACCATCTGCCCAGTTGACAGTCCCATTATACAATGGCGTTGGAGTTTCACAGAAGGTGCGGCACATGCTTCTTGCCTCAGTTGTGACAAAGATCATTAAAGCTGAGCCCAACAGGCAGTGTGTATTATGCAGCACACAGTTGCATGAAAACCAAAACTCATAAGGAAGAGACAACACACCAAATTATCTCCCTCCAAATTATGGGACCAGAGGATGGTGATAACAGCTCAGTCACCCATGCATTGCATGTTCCAAAAGTAACAAAAGCATATATACGCTTCATTTGCAAGTAAAAATTGTGTTAGGGTAGAACATACATTACAAGTTGGATGTGTGGATAGGCTGACGATTCTGATGGCCACGAGTATCACAAAAAGGATACGCCAACTCAATGAAAAGGGCCACAAAGAATAAAACAAAAAGAAATGGAGATGAAAAGAAAAAGAGAAAAAGATCAGTTTCATTGATTATTAATAAATTCTGGCAATGCTTCTTCAACCAACTCTTCCAACATCTTCCAACTGATCTCCTTGCTGAATTCATACCTTTCCAACCACATGGATTCCGACCATTGCCTTCTTGTTACCTCTTTCTTGGCCATCATCTCCACCACAATACTGATGTTGCTGCATTCGTCAGGCACAAAGTTCTCACCAGAAGACCAACTTCTAATTATTCCACACACTTCCTCGGATAATGAAGCATCAGGTATTGCATCTCCCGAAGCCCCACAATCTATTCTGCTGCCCCATGGATATGCATCCAGAACTTCTTTCAGACTTATACCTAACAAAGCTGCATTGGTGCAATCGAACATTAACCTGGTGCACGATCGCCTTTCCCTGCAACTAGCCTCCTCATCTTTCGAATATATGTACTCATCTAGTATCATGGGATCCAAGGGAATTTCAAGGGAATACCATTTCGCACAGACGAAGCTGGACTTGTTATCACTGAATCCAGAAGATGAAATCAACTTTTTGACAATCATACAGTGTTCCTGCTCTTCATCAACCTTGGATAGAACTTTAGAAGGCTTCAATGCATATGATGATGATGTTTCCAAGTAGGGGCCAGTCCGGATTAATGACCGAGCAACTGACTCAATTGGTGGAGACCTAGATAGAGCTTCTGAAGGGCAGGTTAAAAATTTATAGTTACTACATGAACTTATAAAACAAAAGAAGCGCAAATATTAAGCTTACGTGGATGTCCTGTAATGACATTTTCAGGGGACCGCCGTGAACAGGTTCTGATGTCATCCTTAAATGGTGCTTCAAGAACAGAAATAGGGCTAGGTTCATTCAGGTTCTGAGTGCAGTTTTCACATGTACTGAGTTTCTCAAGAGGAAGGGCTTCCTACAAGTATCCAATTACAATCAGTCTCAAAAGAGGTTTCCAAACATAAATTCTAACAATGAAAATGAAAGATGCAACATAGAATTACATATATATAATACCAAGGAGAATAGACGATATCAATGCGACAAGTAATATTAGAATGATTGGCAAGAAGATAATATTAGACCTCACAGTATATTCAACAAACAAATTGATAAACTACAGAAGAAACAAGAAAAAATGGGAGAAATTCCATAAGAATCACCTGATTTGCACTATCATAAGCAACAGTCGAGCAGGAAGCATTTTTGTCTGGACTGATACCACTTTCTGCTGAGCAGATACCATTAACATGATATGATCCTTCACTTGCTTTACAATGTGGTGATCCATGGCCAGGCTGTATAACATCATAATTTTGTGATGATGATGCGGTGGTATCCTTTCTATTTTTCTTTTTACTCTTTGATAAGAAAAAACTAGATAATTTGCCTGTGAAAGATAACTTCACGTTCTTTGACTTTGGAACATCATTTTGAATTATGGGTCCACTGATCAAAGGATTAGAGAACCCAACATGGGATTCAATGGCTTCATACGCAAAAGAAGAAACTGGAACAGATTTTGATCTTGCCAAGCTTCTAGGAGAATTCTCCAAACTACACTCGTCCTCCACAAAACCTGGAGATAACAATCTGGAGGCACTTCCAAGGTCAGGAGGGCTTACTTCATTGACCACCTCAATACTTGAATCATTATTATTTTCTTCTTTCTTTATCTCTGGAATTGCTAACATCTCACCTAAAGTCCTTGAATTTTTCCTTTCTATTCTTTGCTGTCTGTCACTTAAATTTGATGCAACCAGTGCCAACCTCTCTGAAAGTCGCTTCTTTGCTTCTGCCACAACTGACGATTCAGGAGAATGAGATTCCAGACTTAAAGATGTGACTGAGTGCGAACTTCTAATTCTATTTAGGAAATCCCAAGAATGCTGTGAAATTGGGCTAGCAATATCTGAATCACTTTGACTGCCAACTTCCTCCTCTATGCATTCGCTTTCTGTCTTGTTGAATGAGCTGTCGTCGCTGATATATCCATTACATAAGAATGATGACAAAATATCTCCATCCCTTATTTGACCACTCAGACTTTCTCGCATCCGACGGGTGATCTCCTTGGCTAATTCCCTGGATTTCATGACTTCTTTAGTATGTAAACTTCCCAAAGATCCTTGCCCATCCACCGGTTTTGGTGAAGGAACAGAGGGAGCAACCACTGCCTCTGCATCATTAAGCTTTGCAGGACTTGGTTTTAAAACCACTATTCTAGTTGGTTCAGGAAGTTCCTGAAGTCTTGTCCCTGGGAAACTACAACTTCGATGATGTTGACTTGTCTTTGATACAATCTCATCAGATACTTCATGCAGTTGCTTTTCTCTTGCTTTTTCACTTTTTAACTCAACTGTAGTTGCTGGTTTCAACACAGTTATACGCCTTGGCGGAGGAGTAGACACACTCTTATTTTCAAGATGATGTTTTGAAAATAGTGAATTTGGTTCTTCCAGAAATTTAAGGAAGAGATCTCTGTTTGAACTCAGAACCTCAATGGCATCTTGAAACTCCTTAGATTTAAAAAGATTCTCATCCTTTGCCAAATGTTTTGCTTCCATGAACTTCTGACGCACCAGGGTCATTCTCTTTTGAAATGTATTCTCATCATATATTTCCTTCTGTGTGGAATGATCCCTTGTCTGGTCTGACCTTGAAGGTTGCTGCCAGATTTCGTGAACATCTTTATATTCTTTCTTTGCAGGCGCAAAAGCTACTTGGTTATTGAAGTGTGCATCTTCCTGGTGTCGACAATTGCTGACAACCCCACCAGCTGAACCATTATAAGAATAACCCAGTTCCGCATTTTGTCTATCGTTTGCAACTGACTGCTGCATTGGCAAGGAATCAAGCCCCATTAGTCTAGCAACAACAGTTGGAGACTTCTGTCTTTGTTTTGATTCTTTTCTCATTTCCTGTTCTATAAGTTTCTTCACAGGGGTCGCAGTTGGTTTCATATTAGAGGGGCTTCTTCTCTGACCATTCACTGACTGCACCAAGATCTTAATTAGACAAGCAATTGCATATATATAACATAATAAGGACTAAGGAGCCATTTAACTTTTGTGTAAAGGGTAAAGAATTAGCAGACAAGGGTGCGTACTTGTTTGTCCACTGTATGATTTACAACATCAGGCAGCTTCTTCAACAAATCTGAATGATTTCTCATTGTCGTGGACCCTGTTGGAAAATTATTATCATGTCAGAAAACTAGATAATGAAAATCCAGTATTGATCAACAATTATTACAACAACAACAACAAAGCCTTATCCCACTAGGTGGGGTCGGCTACATGGATCATACGACGCCATTCCGCTCTAATATGTTCGTTGATTCATGTTCATAAGATTCGACATGATTTTATGCTGGCTGTCGGGGCCTAACACAACCCTCCTCCTTTACCCGGGCTTGGGACCGGCTATAAAATATAGGCGGAGTTTGATCAACAATTATTAGATGGATAAAAAAAATTATATGAACAAAGATAACTAGAAGTCATATATAACATGTTATAAGGTCACAACCTTAACTATAACTAATAAAATCCTCCTGAACTTTGTTTTGGAACCATTTCTAAAAGGAAGTTAATAGGAAATAAAAAAAGGGCTCTGCGTCCAAGCTAGGAAACATTAAATCGCTGAACCCAAATAATGCAACTAAAGAATGATCCCAAGAAGTCATATTATAAGAAAACAAGTACTGGACTCCTGAAAGTTTACAGCTACAACCGACAGTTTTTTAAGTTCACAGAAAAATGGAGACAGTCAATAATGTAGCAACATTAAGGGGAAAAAGGATTCCATAAGAAGCTATAAGAAACTAAAGATAAAAGAAACATTAAGAAAAAAAATAGAACAGATTACAGATGAAGAAAAACAACTACCATCTGAATGTGGTATCTCAGTGAGAAGCTTAGTTCCAGCCATGCCTGCACTCAAGTCAAAGATATTAATCATGCTTCCCATGCATCCGGGAAATGGCTTCTGGACATTCTGTTCGCTCCTCTTCATGAAACCACTCATCTTGCTATCTGTGAAGAAAAGAAAGTTTAACCAATCATAATCCAATGCCAAATCTAAGGCCATGAAACCAAGATTACACAGAAGCAAGGAAGGCCCAACAAAATGCCTCGTTACCAGGGGAGAAAAAATGAAAGAAACAAAAAAAAAAAAATCTAATTGCTTCATCCAGACAACAAGCGTCATGAGCTCGTGAATTGATTCCTGAACATAAACCTTTAGTCCACATTGGCTGCGTAGGTGCATGTGAACAAAAAGAAGAAAATAAAATCCGAAAATTGAAAGCAAGAGGAGGACAGCAATTGTAGGCAAGAAACGTGTGGGAAACAGGTAACAAATTTCCTGGAAAGGAGGTAAAATAAGGTATAATTGCAAGACGAGAGATAGAAAGAAAAAAAAAAGCTGAAGGGAACAAGAAAGATGTACTGAAACGCAGAAATGGCGAATCAAAGAACACAAATATCCAAGCAAATAATGTGAGGCAGCGCCTGCATTAGGAATCTCGCAGTAGAAGCAAAGCTGCAAACTTTTTTTTTTCTGAAAAGATGCTTAAAAATGTCGGAGGCATCATAGCAGCGCAGTCATCAGCCAAATCAGCGATTACATACTCCAAACCCAACTGAATCTTAACACGGCTCCCACTTTTCCAACATTGGCAATCAAAGCCAACGTATGCATGCCGAAAACGCAGCATATGATGGCAACATCTCTACCTCCAGAACTGGGCAAAAGCTCATAAAATACCAGACCTTAACCCATAAAATGCACTGAGTTAGCCAACCTCACGGAGAACGAATGGGATAAATGGACGCAGAAAAAAAATAGAAAAGCCCTCATTTTGAACGGAGATAACGAATAGGGGTCCCCAGAATCGAGCGAAAAATTGCCGCCTTTCCAGCACGGAAAGCGATCTTTCGAGCTCCGGAATCGAGATCGCGGCGTTGGAGACGACACGGAGTAAGAGGTGCCGTGAGCGATGATCCCAGGACGGGAAATGGGGAATGCGAACGCCGACGGGCGTCGGAGCACCTACCCGATGTAAGACACTCGACTGTGACCTCTCATCGCTCGCGCTCCGGAACGGCACCGGAGTAGAGCCGAATCTCCGGCAGCATCTTGGTCCGAGGTGGAGATCGTCTCCGGCGGAGGGCGGACCGAGGTAGGGCGGGCGCCGCCGGGTGTCGTTGTGCTGGCTTTGCTTGGCTGCGCCACTCGATGTGGAAAAAAGAGGACAGAGAGAGAGAGGGAGGGAGGGGATGGAGAAGGGGGGCAGAGAGAGAGAGAGTGGAGCGGACACCAAAAGGATATAATTTGGTTTTGGTTTTTTATGGTAGATTTCGATTACGACTCGTGTGCACGCTGCACAGAGATGCAAAATTATGGCGTACATAGAAGTTTCAGGCTTTTTTTATTGCCCTTTATGCGTTTTTTTATATTATATTTTGAAGAAAATATTAAAAACCACAGACTTCTTTTGCTTAATAACTTGCACTTTCAGTACATTAACAGAAAAATTAATTATTTTGTATTTATCTAAATATAATAATTGAGGCGCATAAGAAAGAGGTTACACGTTTGATTTGCTTTTAATATTTTTTATGTTAATCAGTTTTGACAGTAAATTACAATTTTTTTAGTAAATTGCACACAATTGAAGTTTTGCTTATTATTTCTTACTACAGATATCCTATTAATGTGAATTCAATTTTTTGCTGAAAGTAAACTCTGTCGTCTACAACGTTTTTTTTTTGACAATGTCTTCACCATAATTCTTCATAAACTTTTAAATTGATTATTACATGTGTAATAAAATCGTTAGATCTTTGTTAGAAAAAAAAGGGTAAATATTGATTGATCAATTGTCAGTATTGCTCTCTTTTATATGACTCTTACATTATCCAAAGTTATGTATATAACAATTAATAGTATATTTAAATGTAATATGTCAAAAAAATATTAAAAAGTTGATAATACAACGTTCAATGATATGCCGTCACAGATTGCAATTAATTTAAACGTGACTGATTTTACTAATAATACATAACGCTAAATGTGTAAGGAAAGTAAAAATGGATTTTTTTAAATATCACTTATTTTATTATATACATATACATAATATATTCGGCAATAAAATTCTAGTTGGCAAATACTGTAGGAAAAAAAGTTGGAAACTATGTTACGTTTCAGCATGTATTCATCATAAATGCTCTTAATGTTCTCAACCTTAATGATAATAAATGCGAATATATCTGAAGATGACTTGGGAAATCATGTAACCGGTGATGATTCATTTTGACCTGTATATTTAACACAATTCCATCATCGTTTATGCATCCATCCTTTTCTAGTTGTTGCAATTGAGCAATTAATATGTCCCGTAATTAAGGATGCTTACTGACGTCAATTTCACGCTCTATTCACGTCGTAATATTTGCGTTTATTTTATGGAGCAAAATTCCTCGGAGCAATCAAATCTTGGGGTGCATGGTAGATAATTGGCACAAAAATTGAAAGATTGAATTCTGCACCTCTTAATCCCTTGTGTAGTCAAAATTTTAATGATGTATTAAATTCATGTCCTTCCCTTATAATAATAATAATAAAAGGCTCCTAATCAAGTTTCTACAGTATATACTCAATTTAGTAACTCATGCAACTTTTTTTTTTCATATCAGACCCTTCGGTGACTAATCCCATGTCAAATGAAAGCGAGAAAACTTAATTATCTCTTACCGACGTGATGACTCTAAAGATTGATTTTAAAATTACTGACACCAGTTGAATCACTTAAAATTTGAAACCCAATTCGCTGTCGCTGCACCAATTCATGCAACTTTTTTTGTCAGAATTTTATATTTTTTCTTTAGATTTGAATGATGAACAGTAACCCATTTTAATTAAAATCTTATGTTTCAGTATCTCTCTTATTTTAAATAAAATGAACTATAATATAAACAAGGGCTGCTTGGAAAAAAAATATTATATAAGAACAATCCAATTAAGAATTGTTTAACATATTGTTCAACTTATTGGAAAGAATATGTGATGAAAAAATTTAGCAAAAACAGTTTGAAGGTCATGCTTTCAAGATGATTGACCCAATAATGTTAAGAAACCAATCAGGAGATTGTGCCGAGAGATTCATCTGGATGAAAACAAAAAGTGGAGAGGGTCTACATCTTTCTTCATGGCCCCCATCCAAGCATTTCAATCAGATAAAGTGCTTATGGAAAATATAAATCACCAGCAAAATATTGAATGCTACAAAAAGATAGATGTGCCCCATAAATGATTAACTTATTTAACTTATCTATGAATTTTACCTTCAAGCAGTGATTCAGACAATTAACACTAGCAGCCACTGCCTGGACAGTAGCAGACGAATCTTTATTCAACTTTGGTATTGAGCAATGTGATCTTTTGTCCTACATTTTTACTTCCACGAACAATTTCTTACTTCATCAGTGTAAGTAAAAAAAAAAGAAATGAAAAGAAATTCTATATGCATACGAAATTTATGATACAAAAGTGGGGAACTTTTGCTTACTGCAAACGACAAGTGAAAGGAAAAACACTGGTCTAAGGGAACACGGCGAATCTTGCACACAAGATGAGCAGTGGGAAGGTCAAGCTGGTTTCCTCCGTCTGAATTCAGCAAATCTCTCAGCTGATCTTTTGGGGTTGCAAGGCATGTATTGTACGTAGAACGAAATGGAGGGATCGGCATGGTAAGTATTGAGAAAACATTGCTCAAATACTCTACGTTAGCTGCAGCTTCTGAGCACCTCGATCCGTAATATATTGAATTCCACACAGTTGCTCCATGAAAAGAGCCGTCGCACCCTCTGCTACCTGCTCGCCATTGAGAGAATAAGAACATATGGACTAGTAGAATGAATGTGCTTTAAGGTGAGATGGATAACACTACATCTCCACATACGTCCAAAAGTGATATGGCTTAAATTCAGATAACAAAAATGTTCGTCTGGAATCCAAAGATTTTGACAAGTTCACCTTAAACATCCATTCTGTCGGAAAAAAATGGCTTCCTCAGAACCAGCTTCATTGCTAGAATTGCCTTCAGCCAATGGTTCCAACTGTTGTGGTAAAGTGAGAATATACTAACGCTTGTAATGTAGGATTATGGATAAGCACTAAAGCTAGGGAGAGGAAGAGCACTTTGTTCCTTCACTGATATCCATATTGGAAGGCATGACACATCACAATCTCTGCCTAACCTTTGATATTAGAACATCATAAACAAGCTCATTGACTGTATCCGAGAATGTTGCAACTTGTGATGTGAGTAGAAGTGCATGAAAGCATGGATCTTTGGACTGCATATTGCCAAAAATATGAGTTAATGCTCAAATAAGGACACAGTCATAAAAAGAACAAGGAAATTATCTCCATAAAGAAAAATAAAGGAAATGAAAATCATAAGCAGAAATTATAAAGATGTGCGGAAAGAAAGTAAATTACACATCAAACTTGGATGGTAAGGACCATATCATCAAAACCAAGTTGCAAGATTAAATGAAATTATAACAACAGGAAAAGAAAACAATGGAGGATTTTAACATAACATACATGTCAGATCTATGTTTGACGATGCCAAAAGATTGATTACCCTACACATTCTGTTGGGAAATTCCACTTCTATGCACATATGAGCATGCATCAGTAATGATGGATTTATATCTTCTTTCCTACTTTGACAGGGAAAAGGATTACCAGGAGTTGTGTAGACATCCAACGAAATAACATAAAAAAGGATGTACATGTGTACACATCCTTGTCTAACTCTGGACCCAAAGTTAGATGTTTTCATCAAGGTTGTTAAGATCCCGACCCAACTAATAAGATCTTACAATCCTGATCTTACCTTAAGCATCTTAAATGTATGAACCATTCCGGATTAGGATTTACAACAATAACGCAAACTTTCTTATTAGAATACAAAAACATAAAAACTCAACAAAGTTTGCTTTCACTATTTCATCTTTATCTCTTATAAGTTCACTTACATCAACTTTAATATCATTCAACTGTTCAATATATCTCCCAAGTCTATCATTATGATGGCATTCGTCAAAATGAGTTTCATTTTTGCACATAAATTAATATCACATTTTATTTTAATACAGTATTATGCTAATTTAGGTCCAATATTATATAATTATTAATTTTAATATTTTTAATAAAAAAAATATCTTATGGTGATTCATAATATACATAAATCAACGTTTGATGGTCAATAAACTCGTATATATATATACATATACAACATTTGTGGATATATATGTTTTATATTAAAATATCATCAAAACCCTTTACGATCCTAGAGTGATCCAACAACCTTAGTTTTGATTACATTGTCTTCCTTCTGGAAGAGTGTCTCAGTTGTCCTTCTGAGGTTAAGAGGCCACTTCACTCCAGTCATTGGTGATAGTAGCATTTTCTCTTTTCAGCATGATGATTGGCATTCTCAGGACTCGATTGCCACTCTGGTATTCCAAATTTTCTCGATTGCGCAGGAAAAGAATGCTTCTTATCGGGAATCTGGGTTGATCCCTCTGGTTATGGACGGGGTTGTTTGGTTAATGCTTTGTATCTACATTAATGAACAATCGGTTTTGCAGATCTAATTACTATGCTTGCAAATATACTCCCGCTTCCTCCAAACTTCACCATGCTTGAAACTTCTAATGTTCATATGCAATGAAGACTCATTCTGCGTGCTCCTCTGAAGATCAAAATTTTCATCTAGCTTAGGTGAAGAAGAATGCTCATTCGGACGTATCAAATGAAACGGCTACCGGCTGAATCTCATGATCGCTACTCGTGCATTGGGGAGGACATTGACTATCTCTTTTTCAAGTGTAGCATTGCCCAGGACACATGAGGCTTGCTGCAGACTCTTTGGATCTTTAGCTAAGAGAGAAAATTCTAGTCATCCTTGAGGAGAGGAGGAAGGACCGAGGGTAGAACAATCACCTAACATTTCTAATAGGCGAATGCAGGTCTTTGCTATCCTATGGCTGCTTTGGTAACAAAGAAGCGGTTCGATCTTCGGGGCGCGACTATGTGGAAAATGTTCATTCTCATGCCTGTAACCTTCTTGGAGATTTGATGTGCAATGAATAAGTTACTATGTGATTTATCTCTTTGTACTAGATACTCGAACCATATATTCTAATGGAATCTTTGGATGATTAACAATCTGATTAATCATTCTTTTTTTCTTCAAAATGAGGCAGGGATTGACGTGGGGTTACAGATATCCATCCGAAAGAAAAGGTGATAACCTTTTCTGAGAGGGAGGACATAACTAAAGCAATAAATAACTTTATAAACAGTAAAAACTTTATGTCAAATTATATAAAAAATGACTGTATTTACTTTGGGATTATATTTTGTCTGAGAATCAGAAAGCTTGCAAGTAACCTTCTTAATAATTGAGACTAGAATACTATAATAGTACTAGAGAGACTTTGCATGCAACTCATCAATTTTTAACTTTTTCCATCTTGAGATATGGAATAATTTTGCACATTTTTTGTTTCACCCAGATTATTTAAACTGTCATGCAAATACAGTTCAAAATTAAATTATGAAAGGTTATATATTTTTCTCAATGAAAAGTGAGGTAACCCAACTAAAAATTTTAGGGGTATAACCAAGATCCTACATTCAGTCACTAATGCAGTATCGACCCAAAATAAATATCATCGTCCTAATATTTTTGGTCCAGGTCAAAGACCCACCAATGTCCAGTAACATAGTGTTTGGGGAACGGAATGAACACTAGGGCTATTAGCTCTTATAGACCTGAGACTCTCATATGAGCAAACTGATTTGGTTACTAACACCGTCCTACTTTGATCAGCTAGACAGTAGACTTATAGCTCACTATATGCTTCAAATCTCTACGCTGACTACTAACTCACAAAGTTGACATGGTAAACCTCAAAAATAAATATTGTGGCATGGGCGTGGCTGCAGATGCTTGATCTATGATTGAAACGAAACATGTTAACAAGATCAACAGTTAAAATTTAATCAAAACTAGAATATAATCTAAATGTAACTAAAAGTTATGGTTATGAGTTGCTGCCAAAAAGCAACGTTGCTTAGGTCAAAGCATTCAGACGTTCTACTGAATAAACCTATCACCTCATTTGTCATACTTCAGACATTCACTAGCATCCTCCTAAACTTTCTCACTTCCATTTGTTCTAGAGAGCAGTAAAAATATATAGAATTATTGCATTTCAACAGTGGATGCCATCTTATTATCTTTAGAAAAGGTCTTCCATTTCAACTCAAGCATTATGCAAAAAATTCAAGCATTAAATGAGAACATAATAGTTTCAGTTGTTTTTTGGAGATAGTTCATTGAAGAATAAGGTCTAGAATAAGATTTTGATTCCTTATTTTGTTAGTAAAGTCTAGAATAAGATTGAAATAAAGCCTAAAAAAATAGAAATGAATTCTAGAATAACTCTGGAATGATATATCTTATTCTCATACGCTCTCAAAAAAATATCTTATTCTCATAAAACAAAATATTTTTTATTTCTTCAATAATAATTCTCAGACCAAACGAATAATTTCGCCATTTCTTACTAAACTCTGTTTATTCTTGTTGTTTGATATTGGACAATAAACAAAAATGAGTAAGATACGGCATATGATCGAAGATTTCGCAAAGTGTACAAACCATACAGAAACAGGAACATGGGAAGATGTCCAAGCCCATAAGAAGAGTCTGTAAGGTGTCGTAATCTAACAGATACCGAAAGTTACTCTTGCAGAAAACTGTCAACGGCGCTTTTCAAAGTAGGATCATAAGAGATTTTAAGGGTCAAGTATCATAGAATCTTGTCGGTGATTATAAACTTCTACCATTATGAATTTTTTTTATTATAACAAACTGAAATATTATAACTCCGCCTATATTTTATAGTCGGTCCCAAGCCCGGATAAAGGAAGAGGATTGTGTTAGGCCTTGACAGCCAACGTAAAACCCTGTCGAATCTCATGAACATGGATCAACGAAATAGCGTCGTATGATCCATGTAGCCGACCCCACCTAGTGGAATAAAGCATTATTGTTATTGTTGTTGTTTGTATACTGAAATATTATATATATATATTCACATATATATTATTCACAAATGTCATGTCAAACATTAATATTTATCCACAACTTTTCAAATCTAATATATACTCATATATTGTGGAGCACAATGTGGTATTTTTTAATGTGAATATTATGGGATAATATCATATTATATTGGACCTTAAGGAAGCACAATTTTATATTAAATTGAGTATATATTAGTTTACATTCAAACAACATAAAATTCGATTTTGATGGAAGATATCATAAAAGATATGATTGAACAATTGAATTATATTAGAGTTGACATGCGAAAAAATTATGTATAAGATACAAATATGAAATAGTAAAACTAAATTTAGTCAAGATCTTTTTTATTCTAATAGAAAGATTTGTATCATTTAGGTCAATAGAAATCAGCATTTAAATCCAGAAGAGATCTTTGGAATCCTGAAATCAGCATTTAAATCCAGAAGAGATCTTATGTTTAATATCCATTAGGCAAGATCAAAGACCTCTAGATCAGGATTTTGACAACCTCAAATCTTATGCATGATATTGGTTAAGGATATTTTGATAATCCTTTTTAGGAAGTTGGCACCGAAGCAAACCTAGTGTTAGGTCAATCAAAGGAAAGATTGACTTGTGCTCTAGATCTGAATAGTGGTGAAGTAGGATATAAATCATTAATTTCTATGAAAAGTAAATGTTAAAGATTATCTGGATTCTGAAATAAGTTTAGAAAATTATTTAGAATGAAAACCTATGAGAGAAAATAGAAAGGTGGGGTTTGTGAAGCTAAATTGAATGGTGATACCCCTCAACGGCGGAAGAGAGTGACCAGCAACATGAACATAGATAAGGAAGATAAAATTTAGCACTTGGGAGCTCATGAAAACAAAGCTACGAAAAGGGTTCATGATTCTTATGCTTGTACAGAGTGAAAAGTGGAGCTACAAAATAAAGAATATCAAGAGTCCTGCGATGAGACTCTTGTTACTACTATATTTCCAAAGAGCAATACATAAATTACGGTCGCCCACTAAAAGCATCCTAGTCCTAAAATTCATTGGCTTAAGCTAAAAGGTACCTAATACCTTCAGTAAGTCATCCTTTTCCCCCTAAAAAAAAACTACTATATTTTATGAGGGGGCTTGTTACTATTAATGTTTAGTGTAATTAACATCGATGGTAAAAAAATACAAAATAAAGTTGTTATGTTGTGCCTATGGATATTAGTCATATTCTGGTAGGAAGACCTTTGTCATATGACCACAACATGAAAAATCATATTATATCCAAGACTCGATCATTCCATAAGGGTATGGGAAATACACCTTACATTTTATGAAAGAAGAAGCAAAAAAGGATTAACTGCAGTATTTGACTTAGGGTGTCATGAAGCAAAAAATTGTTGCAAATGGACAGATTGTAAAAATATCTCAATGTCCACTTGAAGTTCAGCATATTTTGAAGAAAATTTTCATATCTGATTAATCATGTCTTATCCCAAGAACACATTAGTATGGTTCACGAGGAGGTGAAAGCTAAACTGGAATTGAATAATGAAACTTCTGTCAATGTAGCCAATAAACATCATCATTTTGAGGAATTTGAATGAGATTCTAGTACACTTGAAGAAAGGGAGGTTTGCTAAGGGCACTTATCATAAGCTTAAGTCAAAGACCTCTGGGCCAAGCAGGATACTAAAGAAATAAGTTCAAATGGTTGTTTTATGGAGTTGCCATCAATATTTTCAACTATCTCAGATTTCCCTGTGGTTTAGGGCTTTGTCGTGGACACTATTGAAGTTTCAAATCAGTTACAACAAACTCGCAAGGTTCCAGCCAAGATTAATAAAAATGTTGAATGTCTAAGAGGTCCCTTCTTGTAGGAGTAAAAACTATAGAAAATTCTTTGTGAAATGGTTGGGCAAACCTTCTAGTATTTCACTTGGATAAATGAGGATGAGTTGGAGAAGATTGAAGTTGAGATGCATGGTGAAAGTTTTGAGCCAAAATTTTCAAGCCAAAAAAGATTTGACACATGAACTTTTCTTTCTATTAGTTATTTTGATTTAGGGCCTTTGCTTTATTCTATTAGCTGTCATGTGACATTTTAATTAATTATAAAGGTTGTGAAAATTTGGAAAAAGGTATTAGGGATGTTAATTATACCTTTTCTAGGAGATTAAAAAGCTTCGGGACTTTATCAGGTGCATCAATCAGGGAAAGAGCCACAACATCCAGACATGATCTACCTGCAACAGGTAATTCCATGTTCTGGTAATTGGAGGGAGCATGAGATTGGACCAGATGTACACCAAACATGGAGAGAGACAAAGATGTGCCAATTCTAGCAAGTGTGGCCCTCAACGCAGCTTCAAAAACGGATGTTCTGCTGGTTAGGTAATCTGCAACAGTAAGAATCTGCAACACCCCTTGAACAATGGACCACTCTTCTTCTTCAGAGACCATATCAACTAAGCGTTCAGCTCCTTCCTTCTATGAATTGTCAATTTTCCAAACATTATCAACAGCACAAAGAAGCAATATAACATGTGGAATAGATTCCTCCATCCTCCGAACAGTTTCACCGAGCCTGTAAACCAACAACACGGGTAACAGCACCACGAATGTCTATGGCAGAAATCTCAGAAGAAAGTATAGCACGTTCCATTTGCCCATATCTATAAAAACAACCATGTTCTTTTTCAAGTAATATGTTCAAGCAATCAGATATATTAAAAAACATTTTTTTGAAAGGGATTTACTAAATACGAGTGATGCTGGGAAAACAGGAAATAGAATAAAATGCTTAAAGTGTGCACTTCAGTTTAAAGGCTAAATAAGGAGAATAAACAGTCTTCAGAGCCCTCAAGAAAACTTGAATATCAGATTCAGAGAACAAATGTTGAATAATTCTTGCAAAAGTTCTAGTCATGTTATGCAATTCAATTAGGGCTTCTAGATGCTTGTGTATTACTTTTGAACCTTTTGGCATGTCGCCAGACATGATATCCTTTTCTTTTAGAAGGAAAAGGATGACTACCAATTTGGTTTTCATCCAAGTAAATATAGGTATATTAATAAAGAAAAAAGATGGTTGTATAAATAACAGAAGATTGATATCATTCAGGTGACTTATCTAACCTTTGGTAAATGACTTGTTGTCCGGAACAACATCTCCAGTTGCAAGATTGATACAACAACAACAACAAAGTCTTATCCCACTAGATGGGGTCGGCTACATCGATCATATGACGTCATTCCATATATTCGTTGATCCATGTTCATGCGATTCGACAGGATTTTACGCTGGCTGTCGAGGCCTAATACAACCCTCCTCCTTTATCCGGGCTTGGGACCGGTTATAAAACATAGGCGGAGTTAGTTGCAAGATTGATACGAGAAACAAAACTTGGACCCAGTTCAGACATCATCTCCATAAGCAATTTGGGAATTAAAAACGTATAATCCTCAGGCAATTCATTCATGGACCTGCAAGTGTTATGGTTACTCTGTGATGTCAAATGATGAGGAATTTACAGGGCTCCTGCATGCACATAGACAGGAAGAAAGAACAAAATAAACATGAGTCATGCACACAAAATTCAACTAATTATGGCACAAGTTAAAGTCTTCCATTTGTTATGTTTTCAATCTGGAAATCACAATAAAAGTGACAGGATTCTACCAATAAATGGTATTATGGTACAACGATGTGGTACTGTACGACATAGGAAAACTGCTTAGAAATAAAAGATTTGATTATTCATATAGAAAACTAATGGAACGTGGCCTTAGAAATGCATAGGAATCCTAGATGGTGATTCCTGCAAAGGATTATGGATTCAGGTATGCACCTAGACCGGAAGAAATGTCATCAAAAATTACTTTTATCCTTTTTCATAGAGTATGATAAGATTTTCTTATTTTAAAAGAACCAGCTATGTAATAAACTTAGATGCATGCTTGTCAGATCTCAGAACAACTAAGGAATAGGATATATAAGTATCAGGACACTTATTGCTTTGTGTCCCCTTAAACTAAGTAAATACTTCTAAAGTACAGAAATTTCTTAACCCTATGTTTCTGTTGCGAATAGAACACCGAGGATCGATGAATAATCAAAACAATGAAAGAAAGAGAAGATGAACACAGAGATTTAACGTGGTAAAACTCTCTTGATCAATGTGAACAAGAGAGAAACGTCCACGGACAAAGGAGGCCGCCGTCTGAAATTTCCACTATGAGCCAAAAGAGAGTGTACATCATATAAAACCCTAACCCTCATATAAAGAAAGTGTATATAACGGTCCAAGCCCTTCGCTTCCGTCACAGATTTTCATTTTTTCTTCTTTTTTCATTTTTTTTCTTTCATAATTTTGGGTACACACCAACAGTTTCCATGACACGTACATATCACATGTAAGAAAACAATCAAAATAGTCTTTAGGTAGTTAGGAACGTAGATTAGTTGCTCCTTCCACTCTATTCTTAGAACTTTTAGACATGAACGATAATGGAAAAAAGTCCTAATAAATATTCAACCAAACAAGGTTGTCAATATTCCAATTTGGCTGATAAAGTCTTACAACTTACGATTGACAACGTTCAATCTCTTTTGCATCTTGATGTAGATCTTATGGTCAATAGGATCTTAGGATCCTACCTATCTTCAATTGTTGGTACAAAATCTTATCTTTACATTGTGTCAACAAAATAAAATATCAAAAGTACGTTAGAGTTGGTGAATACTTCAAGGCCCCTTGTTTCTCACACCGGATTCGTCCACGTGAGCTTAGGGGAATCTGAGTATTACCCAATTAACAGTATTGCTGGCGTACGAACGAAAGGGGGGGTTCGGGGGGCCCCGCCCCCCGACGGCGGTCCCGCTCGGCCCGTGTGGTTCGGATTAGGTTTTTTCTCTGTTTGTTTGGGTTTTAAACCCGGTTTGGAGAGACTATTAATATCCTAATTTCTGATGTAATTTTGGTGACGGCTGTAAACCTAAACGATATAGTGGAACCTCTTTGCAGGACGTAGCCCTAATCTCAAGGGTGAACCTGGGTAAATTTCGTGTGTCTCCTCTATTTTTCTGCAATCTCTCTGTGATCTTCTCTACTTGTTTTCGGATTTTCCCATCAATTGGTATCAGAGCACATGTTGTTCGAGGAATTAGGGTTTATTCGAGATGTCAGGAGGATCGCGAATCGAGATAGAAAAATTTGATGAAACACGGTTTGATCTCTGGAAGATGAAGATGGAGGATCTCCTTTGTGATCGAGATCTTTGGACGGCAATCGAGAAGGAGAGACCAGGCATGGAGGCAGCGAAGGTCGCGGACGAGGCCTCCTCCAATCAGGCAGATCCAAAGGCGATCGAAGAGTGGGATAGGATTGATAGAAAGGCGAAGGGTTTGATTCGGCTGTGTCTCGCGGATTCAATTCTTACGAATGTGATGGGCGAACCTACTGCCAGAGATCTGTGGAGGAAGTTGGAATCCCTATATCAAAGTAAGTCGTTGGTTAACAAGTTATTTCTGAGGAAGAAATTGTACAATCTTCGGATGCAGGAGGGTGACTCATTTTCTACCCATCTTTATAACTTTAACACGGTGATCAGTCAACTTGTATCAATCGGTGTTAAGTTTCAAGATGATGATAAGGCAATAACATTGCTCTGTTCGCTGCCGGATTCATGGGACAATCTGATTGTTGTGATTGGTGGCGGGGATAAAGAACTTTCGTATGAAAGTGTATGTGCTGCCTTGTTATCAGAGGAAATACGGAGAAAGGGATCAGCAAGTTCTGGTAAAGAGGCGCTGGCGGCCAAAGGAAGGCAATCAGAAAGGAATCAAAATCAGAGAGGGAGATCCAAATCTCGTGGGCGTTCGAAGAGTAAGGATAAGAAGGTGCAATGCTGGAGATGTCAAGAGTGGGGCCATCTGAAGCGAGATTGCAAAAACAAGCCGGTTCATAAGAAAGAAGCTGAGTCAACCTCGGACAAAAAGGAGGCTGAGGCAGGAGATATGTATGTGGCTTCTGCATGTACGGCACAGTCAGATAAAGATGTCTGGCTTATCGACACTGGTGCTTCGTACCACATGACGCCTCATAAACACTGGTTCTGTGAATATGAGGAGTATAATGGTGGAGATGTCATGCTCGGAGATGACACTGCGGTTCAGATTGTTGGACGTGGCAGGGTGAAGTTGAGGATGAATGATGGCACGGTGAAGACTCTACCAGATGTGATGCATATACCACTTATGAGCAGGAGTTTATTATCTGTTGGTACAAAGGCTGACTCGAGTGTTATATTCAGTTGCGATAAGAATTCGTGCAAGATGATAAGAGGGTCGATTGTAATTGCACGAGGGGTTCGCTATGGCACGTTGTACAAGTTGCTCGGAGAGACAATATCTGTGGGCTGCGGATTTATTTCTGAAGAGGCCAAAGAAAATGAAGACAGCAAATCTATGTTGTGGCATCGGAGATTAGGCCATATCAGTGAAAAATGACTCTCCACTATAGCATCAAGTCAGATGGTAGAAGGAGTTCCGGATTATTTTGTGGGCTTTGGGTTCTGTGAACATTGCCTCCATGGAAAACAAAACCGAGTCAGTTTTCAACACACAGGTTCAAGAGCAACGAAGATTCTCGAACTGATTCATAGTGATGTCTTTGGACCAACTCCGACTCCATCTATTGGAGGGTCCAGGTACTATGTTTCTTTTATAGATGATTTTTCGAGATACAGTTGGATTTATTTTATTAAGAATAAATCAGATGTATTCGATAAGTTTCGAGAATTTAAAGTTTTGGTGGAAAATCAATTGAGCTGCAAGATCAAGGTCCTTCGTACAGATAATGGAGGTGAATTTTGTTCAGATAAGTTTGAGCATTTTTGCGTGGACAATGGTATTGCTAGGCAGAAGACAACTCCATATACACCTGAGCAGAATGGAGTAGCTGAAAGATTAAATCGGTCACTCATAGAGAAGGCCAGATGTATGCTGAGTTGGGCTGAATTGGGGCAAGAATTCTGGGCAGAAGCTGTAGCCACAGCAAACTACCTGAAGAACCGCTCACCGACCTCATCAGTGAAGGATCAGACACCTTATGAGGCAATGTTTGGGAAGAAGCCAAATTTGTCTCATGTTCGGGTGTTCGGATGTGACGCATATGTTCATATACCCAAGGAAAAGCGGGGTAAGCTTTATAGTAAATCTGAAAAGAACATATTTGTCGGATACAAGGAAGGGATCAAGGGCTACAAACTGTGGAATCCAAAGTCAAGGACTATTGTTTACAGCAGGGATGTTATTTTCCGTGAATCATGTTCCCAAGTTGAAGTTCAAAAAGGTGATGAACCTAAGAAAGTAGTAGTGCTTGAAGAAGATTCTGATTCTGAAACTTCAGAGGTGGATGCACAAGATACTTCAGTTGAGTCTGTTATAGAACCGGATCAAGAGGACTCGGTTAATGAAGTTGAAGATGCAGATTCAGATGAAGACCCAGATATTGGTACTACCATACCAGTTCTCAGGAGATCGACACGAGAAAGAAGAGCACCTTTGAGATACTCTCTTAGTGCTCTGAGTTCGTTTCATGCTTTGAGCATCATCGGAGAAGAACCTAGTTCTGTAAAAGATGCAAGGTCTATGGATGATGCGAATCAGTGGGAGCTTGCTATGGCAGATGAGATGCAGTTACTGGATAAGAATGAAACATGGAGTTTGTGTAAATTGCCTAAGGATAGAAAGGCAATTGGTTGCAAATGGGTGTTCAAGCGAAAGCTGAAACCGGATGGGTCTGTAGAGAAGTACAAGGCGAGGCTGGTAGCTAAAGGGTACTCTCAGGTTGAGGGAGTCGACTATGATGAGATTTTTTCTCCCGTGGCG
Organism: Pontederia crassipes; assembly: GCA_030549335.1. Taxonomy (NCBI): domain Eukaryota; kingdom Viridiplantae; phylum Streptophyta; class Magnoliopsida; order Commelinales; family Pontederiaceae; genus Pontederia; species Pontederia crassipes. The sequence continues at coordinate 13,143,739 of JAUKPH010000017.1, forward strand.
AAAATGACTTCAATCAGATTTGTTCTATCTCTGGCAGCAGCATATAATCTTGAGGTAGAACAGATGGATGTGAAGACGGCATTCCTTCATGGGGACTTGGAGGAAGAGATATATATGAGACAACCAGAAGGCTTTGAGGTTCAAGGTAAAGAGAAGTTGGTGTGCAAATTGAAGAAGTCTTTGTATGGATTGAAGCAGTCGCCAAGGATGTGATACCAGAAGTTTGATACGTACATGCTCGAACTCAAGTTTGTACGTTCAGATTCAGATCATTGTGTTTATGTGAAGAGAGTTGGAGATCAGTTTGTCATTCTTACACTGTATGTGGATGACATGTTGCTGATTGGAAACAGTATGAAGATGGTGAATTCAGTGAAGGGTTTGTTGGCCAAGAAGTTTGAGATGAAAGACTTGGGACCAGCGAATTTTATTTTGGGTATGCAGATTAGAAGGGATCGTCAGAAGAGAAAGTTGTGGCTAGAACAGGAGAAGTACATAAAAGAAGTGTTGAAGAAATTTAACATGTCGGACTGCAAGCCAGTGGGTACTCCTATGTCTCTAGGAACCAAACTTTCTGCAGAGCAATGCCCGAAGACGGATGAAGAAGCCGAAGAGATGGACCGTGTGCCATATGCAAGTGCAGTGGGCAGCTTGATGTACGCCATGGTTTGCACGCGTCCAGATATAGCCCAAGCAGTGGGAGTCTTGAGTCGGTATATGTCTAACCCAGGCAGGGAACATTGGAATGCTATCAAGAGAGTTTTCAGGTACCTTCGTGGAACTTCAGATTTTGCTTTGTGCTTTGAAGGTGCGGAAAAAGGAAAGATGCTTGATATTGTGGGCCATGTAGATGCTGATTGGGGTGGAGACATTGATAGTAGACGGTCCACTAGCGGATATGTTTTTACATTATTTGGGGCTGCACTAAGTTGGATGAGCAAGAGACAAAGCGTGGTAGCACTTTCTTCTACAGAAGCAGAATATATGGTTCTTACTCATGCTGCAAAAGAGGCCATATGGCTACGGCGATTGTGCTTGGAGCTCGGATTTGAGCAAGGTGCTATAGAGGTGAGATGTGATAATCAAGGTGCTATTCAGTTAGCTAAGAATCCCGCATTTCACTCATGCACAAAGCATATTGACATCCAATACCACTTTATTCGGGAAAAGGTGGAAAATAAAGAGGTTCAGCTTGAAAAGGTTGATACAACAGAGAATAGTTCTGATTTTCTGACTAAAGCAGTTATAGGTGTAAAGTTTGAGTGGTGCTCTACTGCTGTCGGATTGAAGAAGAATGTTGCTGGCAAGGCTCTCATTGGTGTGAAGTATCCACCACGTGGGAGAATGTTAGAGTTGGTGAATACTTCAGGGCCTCTTGTTTCTCACACCGGGTTCGCCCACGTGAGCTTAGGGGAATCTGAGTATTACCCAATTAACAGTATTGCTGGCGTACGAACGAAAGGGGGGGTTCGGGGGGCCCCGCCCCCCGACGGCGGTTCCGCTCGGCTCGTGTGGTTCGGATTAGGTTTTTTCTCTGTTTGTTTGGGTTTTAAACCCGGTTTGGAGAGGCTATTAATATCCTAATTTCTGATGTAATTTTGGTGGCGGCTGTAAACCTAAACGATATAGTGGAACCTCTTTGCAGGACGTAGCCCTAATCTCAAGGGTGAACCTGAGTAAATTTCGTGTGTCTCCTCTATTTTTCTGCAATCTCTCTGTGATCTTCTCTACTTGTTCTCGAATTTTCCCATCAAAGTAAACCTTAAGACCTACAAGATTCTCTTTCACAATTTCATCTTTCTCTCTTGTGCATCCTTCTCACTTACACATCAGCCATAACACCATTCAATGGTCCAATATTCTCTTATAGTTTCAGACTTTGATTCATCGAAGCTGAGTTGTTATATTTCAATTCGAGTATGATATTATGCTTCTTTAAGACCCAATGATAATTAGTTTTAAGATTTTTGTTAAAAAATATGTTTCCCCAAATATGCATATATATATATATATATATTAGAAAAAATATATTTATAGGTAGTTCACATGATCCTCAGATCCTCTTCCAATCCTAGGTAGGAAATGATAATTGATCCTCCAACCATCTTCTGATCATTGCATACTAGTAGACTTGTAAAAGAAAAAACGATAAAGAAAATGAACACACCATTTCAATTCTTGTTCAAGATAAAGTAGAACTTCATCATAGAAACTTCATAACCAACTAGAAAAGCAATAGACTTCATAGTTTCTCCGTGCTTTTCAGACTCAAGCTTGTTAATTCTGTCTAGATTCAAAGTTTTCCCAGAGCTTTTTTAAAAGTTTAATGTGCATGCTTGTATATTCCAGCTCTAATGACTTGAACCTTTCAATACGAATAAGTATCCTCCAAAGTTCTTGAACAGCTTCACCCTTCAATAGCATTTGGCATGGATTGGTCAATAATCTGACATCAGGTGGCAAAAAGTGAAAGTTTAAAGCATGTATATAGATCGACTGTTAGAAAGGACTGAGCAGAAACCTTGCGATTTGAAGAGCATCTGTAAGATGTGGTTCGACCATTTCATCCAACCTGTCTTCAAGAACTTCAAGTTGCTTCCTTACATTAGCAAATTCTGCAACCTGCATCATGATGTCAGCTAGCAGAAGTATGATTTAACTTAAGCATGCTCAAGATCCATGATGGTAACCAAACTGTGCTTGAGTCCAATTTAAGTTACCAAAATAAGCTGTTGGATTCTCACCTCACCAACAGCAGATAAGCAATGCCGCATGTTAGCTAATGTCTCAGCAGCTTGTGGAAGATCCCCACTAGCAAAAACATCCTCAACACTTGCACTGAACTGGGTCAATCCAGCTGCATCCTGTTTTTCCAGACGGAACTTTAGTAAATATGATCCACCGTTATCCAACTTTAAACAAACCAACAATCTTTAACCAAAAATAAAACTTTAAACCATGCATGCAGTGTCTTGTGTGCTGCTTCCCTTAGCTGCTTGACTGTGTCAATTCTAGCAAATGCTGCAATTGACTCTGCTGATATGCCTTCGGCCTGGCATAAACATTATCACTAATGAAATACTAATTAGTAGCTGTCAAGGTTCTACCCAAAATTTAATAGGCAAGAAAAGAAATCCAACGATTGGAAAAGTCATTTGGTGAAAAGAGGGTGCCTATCCAGCTCAATTAACCCTCGGTCCACATAGGACCTTCACTAAATCATGTATTGGAAGGAACTGTTTAGGTTCTCGGACACATGCAGAATTGAAACGAAACCTTCCTCAGGTTAGAATGATCCACATTGTCAGCGTCCCAAGAACTAACCATCCAACCTCTATGAAATTTACCTTTACCACCTAGTAAATGCAGAGACATCCACATTCAATCATACAAATGCGCTGAAATCATTGGTTGATCGCTATTAGGTCGATTTGATAGGATCCTATACCTAGTAATAGTAGAATTAGTTTATTTTCTTTAATTAAGATTATGTATTTACTTCCAAGTTTGATGGCCTAGTTTGATTAGCACTTACTTCCTAGTTTGAGTAGCACTCTTTTTATTTTATTTCTAGTTCTACTAGGACTTGTTTGAGTTACCCTATAAATAGAGCCCCCTTGGAACTCATTTTAGTCAGATATATGAGAATACAATCTTCTTTTGATATTTGCTTGGAGCAACTATCTTGGAGGCTTGACCCCCTCGAAGTGGTCTATTGGAGGCTTGATCTCCTCGAAGTGATCTAATTAAGATCCTAGTTGGACTAGGAACCTATTAATTGGTATCAGAGTTGTTCGATCTTTTTCGGACAATTGTAATATCTCAAATTTTTGGTTGGACCAATAACCTAGTTATCTCCATCTTCCACTGCCATCTATCGTCTTCCACTGTCCTCTATCGTATCCGCTGCTGCCACTATATCGCCATCACCGCCGCTTACTACTATCAATCAACCTCTATCATAACTTAAATAGTTTATATTCATAATCTAATATTTCAAATGTGCAGAAAAAATCTATGGCTATCAATTGGTATCAGAGCTGTTCGATCTTCATCGGACAATTGTGATATCTCGGGTTTTTGGTTGGACCAATAACCTAGTTATCTTCGCCTTCCGCTGCCATCTATCACATCCGCTACTGTCACTACATCAAAAAATCTATGGCTTCACAGAATTTATCGACTTCAGAGATTTTAATGCTAGCCGATCGTCTTACTCGAATCGAAGAACGATTTCAACGAATTTTACAAGTATTTAACGACGAAAAAAAATATCAACATGTAAACAAGGGAAATTACGTAGAAGATGAGCTTGCAAATATTCAACAATTAAGTACGGTCGAGGAGTATTTGACTCGTTTTGAATTATTATCAAGTCAAATTAAAAATTGGAGCGAACATCGATTGGTAGAAACTTTTGTTGAAGGACTTCTCCCCGATCTTCGACGAGAAGTGAAAGCTCGACGACCCATTACTATAGTTGCTGCTATTTCTTTTGCCCGATGGAAAGAAGAACGTTTAAATAAAGAGAGACATAGATCAAGTCGACACTTGAACAAATCATTCAGAAGCACAAGTGCAATAATATTTTCATCAAATGCAGAAGAGTCCAATATACCATTATCTTCTGAAATTTTCACCAAAGATTTACCTCAACAAGAAGTGAAAGATACTGAAGACAATTCATTTGAAGTTCAATCTTCAAAGTCATCTGCTGAGAAATCTTTTAAAGATGAAATATCTACAATTCAATTATCAAACGAGCAATCAACTCTTGCAAAATCTACCATAGAAGGCATCATTATTGGAAAATCATTAATGTCTGAAGATGCTCATAAGGACTCGTTCACACTTATGATAGTTGACTCAACATCAAAAAATGTCGAAGGCTTCAATGTCCAAAGACAAATTTATTCATGCAAAAAGAATTTGGCCAACTTTGAATTTTCTTTCGGTAGAAGATGCAAGCTTGTTCCAATGCTATCAATGCATAGCCAAAGCTACGCTCTCAAGAAGGATCTCTATTTTATTCAAGTTATCAAGAGACTTCGTCTGATCAAGCATCGAAAAGAAAAGTTCTCTCACATGTTTCTGTATAATCTTGAGGAAGTTGTGCTCGGTATTGAGTGGTTACGTACATTGAGATAAATCACTTGGGACTTCTCAAAATCAATAATGAAATTTGAATTGGAAGGCCAAAATGTGATATTAAAAGGAAAACGTTGCAAGGTCAATTTTATATCAAATCATCGCATGGAAAAAATACTTCAGAAGGAAAAAAGGGGTTATATTGTTCAACTCCAACTTATGGGAGTAATACATTTACCGTTAACTGTTGATAATGGACTTGAGCCCTTGCTTTCAGAATTTTCAGATATATTTGCAGAACCAGAAGGACTGTCACCTCAACGATCACATGATCATCGAATACCCCTCTTATCAGGCTCTTCTCCGACTAATGTTCGGCCATATTGTTATCCTCATTTTCAAAAGGCTAAAATTGAAAAAATAGTTCAAAAAATGCTTGAAGCAGGAATAATTCATCCTAGTGTTAGTCCTTATTCTTCTCCGGTGTTATTGGTAAAAAAGAAAGATGGTTCATGGCGTATGTGTGTGGATTATAGAGCTCTCAATAGAGTCACTTCAAGGACAAATACCCTATTCCAGTGGTCGATGAGTTGCTTGATGAACTTGGAGGTGCAAAGTTATACACTAAGTTCGACCTGCGTTCTAGGTATCATCAAATTCGAGTACATGAAGCCGATGTGCAAAAGACTGCTTTTCGAACTCATGATGGACATTATGAGTTTTTGGTCATGCCCTTCGGGTTAACTAATGCTCCATCCACTTTTCAGAGCTTGATGAACGACATCTTTCGATCATACTTACGGAAATTTGTGCTAATATTCTTTGATGATATCCTCATTTACAGTTCATCATTGCAGGAGTACTTATCTCATTTGAAGATAATTTTTACTATACTTCGGGAGCATAAATTATTTGTTAAGAAATCTAAATGCAGTTTTGGTCAATCGCAAGTAGAGTACCGTGGCCATATTGTCTCTTATGAGGGCGTTTCAGTGGATCAATCTAAAATTCAAGTAATGCTTGAGTGGCCCGTTCCTCATACAGTTAAAGCACTTAGAGGGTTCTTGGGCTTAACAGGATACTATCGCAAGTTTGTGAAGGATTATGGTAAGATAAGTGCACCACTGACATCTTTGCTGAAGAAGGATTCCTTCAGGTGGAATGATGATGCAAAAAGGGCTTTTGATCAACTTAAGCTTGCTATGTCCACAACCTCAGTTTTAGTTTTGCCAAATTTTGATAAATTATTCGTCATTGAATCTGATGCTTTAGGAGTCGGGATTGGTGTTCTGTTGATGCAAGAAGGACGACCAATTGCATATACTAGCAAGGCTCTGACAAAAACACATCTCAGTTGGTCTGTGTATGATAAAGAGATGCTTACCATTATTCATGTTGTCACTAAATGGAGACCTTACTTAATTGGTCATCGATTTCATATTCGTACATATCATAATAGTTTAAAACATATATTAGAGAAAAGAATCACTTCTATGCTACAATAAAAGTGGGTCTCTAAATTATTGGGATATGATTATGAGATTACTTATAAAAGAGGAACTGAAAATCTTGTGGCTAATGTTCTCTCTTGTCTTTCTGAGCATGAAACCTTATCTGCTATATCTATTTTGTCCATTGCCCTTTTGGATTCTATTCGTCAAGAATGGCAAGAGGATGTTGCTATCAAGACCTTAATTCAAATGTTACAAGATGAACCTCTTTCAGTTTCACCGTATTCTTGGCACTCTAGAAATCTTCTATATAAAGGTAGAATGGTTTTAGTGCCAAACTCAGCTCATAAGTTAACATTACTAAAGGAATTTCATGGTTCCCCAATGGTTGAGCATTCTGGTGTACTTCGCACATATAAGCGTATTTCTCGAGAATTCTATTGGACAGGCATGAAAAATGACGTCAAGAAATTTGTTGCTGAATGTGATGTTTGCCAGCGTCATAAAGGGGAAACAATTGCAAGTCCAAGTTTATTGCAGCCACTTCCAATTCCTATTGAAGCATGGGTAGATATATCTATGGATTTCATTGAGGGTTTACCCTCTTCGCATGGAAAAACTATAATATTTGTGGTAGTGGATCGCCTTACTAAGTATGCCCACTTTTGTGTCATGTCTCATCCATATACGACAGTTACTGTTGCTAATGTTTTTGTTGAAAATATTGTCAAGTTGCATGGGGTGCCACGATCAATCGTAAGTGATAGAGACAAAGTTCCTTCCAAAATTGGCTAGTGAAGACTTTGTCTCTATCACTTACGATTGATCGTGGCACCCCATGCAACTTGACAATATTTTCAACAAAAACATTAGCAACAGTAACTGTCGTATATGGATGAGACATGACACAAAAGTGGGCATACTTAATAAGGCGATCCACTACCACAAATATTGTAGTTTTTCCATGCGAAGAGGGTAAACCCTCAATGAAATCCATAGATATATCTACCCATGCTTCAATAGGAATTGGAAGTGGCTGCAATAAACCTGGACTTGCAATTGTTTCCCCTTTATGACGCTGGCAAACATCACATTCAGCAACAAATTTCTTGACGTTATTTTTCATGCCTGTCCAATAGAATTCTCGAGAAATACGCTTATATGTACGAAATACACCAGAATGCACAAACATTGGGGAACCATGAAATTCCTTTAGTAATGTTAACTTATGAGCTGGGTTTGGCACTAAAACCATTCTACCTTTATATAGAAGATTTCTAGAGTGCCAAGAATACGGTGAAACTGAAAGAGGTTCATCTTGTAACCTTTGAATTAAGGTCTTGATAGCAGCATCCTCTTGCCATTCTTGACGAATAGAATCCAAAAGGGCAGTGGACAAAATAGATATAGCAGATAAGGTTTCATGCTCAGAAAGATGAGAGAGACAAACCCAATTGACAATGAGCACCGCTTATCATCCTCAAACGGACGGACAAACTGAAGTTGTCAATAGACGTTTGGAATCTTATCTTCGTTGTTTCTCAAGTGATAAGCCTAAAAATTGGGTGAAGTGGCTTCCTTGGGCAGAATGTTGGTACAACACAACTTTTCACTCTTCAACAAAACTTACTCCTTTTGAAGCTATGTATGGATATCCTCCTCCTGCTATTGCCCAATATTCAACATGCGCTACTACTGTTAATACTGTGAATATTGAATTACGTGATCGAGATCAAGTACTAAGGCTATTAAAGGATAATCTTACTAGTGCTCAATCTCGAATGAAACAACAAGCTGACAAAAAGCGAACTGAGAGGGAATTTCTAATTGGAGACTTAGTTTATTTATGTTTGCAGCCATATAAACAACTTTTTGTTACTGTTCGGAGTTCAATGAAATTAGCACCTTGATTTTATGGGCCTTATAAAGTTTTGGAGCGAATTGGGCCAGTAGCTTATCGTCTTGATCTACCTTCAACATCTCGTATTCATCCAATGTTCCATGTTTCTTGTCTTAAGAAGAAGCTTGGGAATAATATTTCTGCGCTACATCATCTTCCTGAATTGGATTCAGAAGGCAATGTTTGTGCAATACCTGAAATGATTTTGAAGCGTCATTTTATTCAACAAAAGAAGCATGTAGTTACTGAGTGGTTGATTAAATGGGAGAATTCGCCAGTTGAAGATGCTACTTGGAAACGTTATCAATCTCTGCGAAGAAGGTTTCCTGAGTTTGTTGCTGCTCAGTCTTGAGGACAAGGCTAATTTAAAGGAGGCGAAAATGATAGGATCCTATACCTAGTAATAGTAGAATTAGTTTATTTCCTTTAATTAAGATTAGGTATTTACTTCCAAGTTTGATGGCCTAGTTTGATTAGCACTTACTTCCTAGTTTGAATAGCACTCTTTTTATTTTATTTCTAGTTCTACTAGGACTTGTTTGAGTTATTCTATAAATAGGGCCCCTTGGAACTCTTTTTAGTCAGATATACGAGAATATAATCTTCTTTTGATATTTACTTGATATTTGCTTGGAGCAATTATCTTGAAGGCTTGACCCCTTGAAGTGATCTATTGGAGGCTTGATCCCCTCGAAATAATCTAATTAGGATCCTAATTGGACTAGAAATCTATCACGATTAAAAGACGATTGAGAAGCGAAAGCTACAAATCAGAGTAGTAGGGAAATATAGTGTCATACTCTTGGTTTTATTTCAAACAGGCCATGAAATTTGCCACTGAATATAGTCAACATGAGCAAATCTACAAACACGGAAGCAACCAAAGATTAAATGTTCCGAAATGAAATGGATCGGAAGGATCAAACAGGTGTACATCGTATATACCAAACGCCATTGATATTTTTAAAAAAAAGTACATAAACAGGGATGCGCTGAAGGAACGACGCAAAGGTTCTTTTCCGAGAACGACGGAATCAGCATGGGCGCAAAAGTTCAAAACCTTGTGCAGTGTGAGGAGGATGGCGGACACGGTGGAGCGGAGGGCGGGGGCGTCGTCGCGGAGGCGGAGGAGGAGGACGTCGCGGCGGGCGAGAGGCACACGGCGGACTCCCGCTCGCGGGCGTCGGCGATGCTCTCCGCGTCGGAGCGCAGCTGCTCCTCGAGGTCGGAGACGAAACGGTCGAGTAGGTCCTGTGGATGCCGTGAACTCCAGCGTCGCATTAGTCCATAGCTTCGCGTCGAAGGTTTGGCGGCGACTTCGCCGACGTCCACCACCACCATCTCTTCCTCTGCTGCGACTGCTACTACTACGACGACGTCGTCGTCATCGTCTCAAAACTTAGCGGTGGTGGATTTAATCTCGAAATCTGTCCGACATTTCAACTTTTTTCCCCTCAGTTGCGCGCGTCATTTACTTCACTATTTGTTTATTTATAAATCTATCTATATATAATAATAATAATATAAAGCTGATCCATGAATTGAAATTTATATATTTTAATATGCAAAGTGTGATTAGATCTTTCACCTCCCTTTCTACGTGTTACTGCCTCCACTCACTCATAAAATGCATCCATGTATTAATCCACTAACTCACCAATTAAGTCTCCATCTCATCTATTTTTCTTCCTTGTAACTCCCAGTACACGAATCAATTAAAAAGTATTTAAATTCTAAAAAGATTTTTGTTACATTTGTATATTAAAAAAAGTGTGATTAAAATTAATATTTTATTTACTTTTCAATATTAATTAACTCCCACTCACTCATAAAATTTTGTTACACTTTTCATTAAAAAAAGTGAAAGTACTTTTTCTTTTTTTCCTCACCAACTATTCTCTTCTTCTCCCAAAAACCCATCTTCATCTTCTCTTCCAAATCCTCCTTCCCATGGATCCATCATTTCACCTTTCTGTCTCTGCAATTCTAAAGACAGCAAGTTCAATTAGTTTTTTTAGCATATTTTCTTTAGATGAGACATTTTCTTTTGCCTACAATTAATATTTTTTTCTTTTGGGTGAATTTTTTTTCAAAGTGAGTTATTTTATCTAAATCATTTTTTCTCTTACGAGGCAACTGAAATAATAATGTCTTGTAATTTTTCATTATTTTTGAACTCGTGACCTCTCGATCTTCGAGTGATGGTGTGTGTCACTGCACTAGCGTCTGTCACATGTGCTTATATAGGAAGCAACTGTAACGCCCCCAAAATCATTCATCCCGCCACGTAGATAGTCAGGTTGACCCCGATAACGCTACACTGCCTACTACATTATTGACTATACTATGACTTTGACCATTCAATAATTTATATAAGTGGCAACAAATATAATAATAAAATCAGTACGAACTTTATTGCCGAAATTGGAAACATACTTTATTGCGGAAGAGTTGGAATATCAAAAGACACAGCATTTAATGCAATCCACAAGAAATTGGACAATGATAATAATATCCAATAAAATCTCAACAATGATAACATATTTGATTACAGCGGAAAAGATCATAATAACCTTATAATGTAGAGATGAATTATTCAAATAATGGAAGTACAAACGAAAAATATTATTGAGTGCAATGAGTCATGTGCAGCAAACCTTGAGCACTGCGTTCTCCATCACTCCTCTCTAGGCAAGATTTTCACCTGCAAAAGCTCAATTGCAGAGGTATTGAATATCCATGAGTGAAAAACGCCCAGTACAATAGAATCACATGCTATAAATTAATAATAAAATATGTCTGAATCAATAATAGATAAGCGATGACATACTTTGCTATGATAGATAATCTCTTCGTTTCTCATTATAATCAATGCTTTGATTGCACTAGGCAATAAATCATGATGCTATACTTTATTCTTTACTATGTCCATGCTCTATTCTCTTCTGTAACTTTGCTTTGTCTTTACTATTTCATACTCTATACTTTGTTATACATTACTTTGCCATACTTTGCTATACTTTATCATACATTATTTTTCCATGCTTTGTTATACTTTGCAATGCAATACTTTACTATGCTGTACTTCATCATGCTATATTGTACTTTAATTTTTCATACTTTATTGTTCTAGACTTTACTTTACCATGTTGTACGATGCTCTACTTTATCATGCTTTGCCATGCTTTACTTTATCATACTGTATTATACTTTGCTTTACCATACTGTACTATGCTTTACTTTACCATGCTTTATCATGCTTTACTTTACCATGCTTTATCATGCTTTACTTTACCATACTGTACTATACTTTGCTTTGTCATACTTTACTTTACCTTCCTTTACTGTACTTTACCATATCATACTTTACTGTGTTATACATTACTTTACTACGCTTTACTGTGCTTTACTTGACCACGCTTTAGTGTATTTTACTTTACCATGAGTTGTACTACATCTTTTATATTACTATGCAGTCCTTGAAGTTCGTTGTCATATACGAGCTCGACTTTATTAAATTGGGATGCCAGAGGTGCTTCTATGAGTCTATAAAGCCAGTAAACCTATATTGGGGATGGGGTGTGACAATGCATCATCCATTTCAGAATGCAGGTGGGAGAGGACATGCACTCCAGGAACAGTGATCATTTAAGAACATGTAGGTTCACTGTCTCATCAGTTAGCTACATGTCCCTCTAGCTTAGTACTATGTTCTTTGGGGAAAGGAGCGTGTCAATGCATCATCCTTCTTCGAGACACAGGTGGGAGAGGACCTATGACTCAGGAACAGTGGTCATCGAAGATCAGTAGGTTCGCTGTCTCCTCAGCTTAGCTACCTGCCCCTCTCTATGCAATGTCATGATACCGTCACAGTGGGGCTATTAATACCCACTTCATGATGTTGGCCATGGTGGGACTATTAATACTCATCTGTTGGCCTCTGTGATCTGTACTTTGGGGCGGTACATGACAATCTCGTATTTTGATCTTTGCTTTACTTATCTAGTTGATCATCTGTGAATTTAGAAATCATGTATCAGAGAAAAGGGTAGAGTCAGATCCCTTTTTCTAAGGTAATAAAATGTGTGTCAACTTGCTTTATTCTTTATGTCAAATCTCAACCCGTCCTTCGGGCGAGATGGACTTAGTATAGTTTTTACAATATTGGGCATCGACCCAAGTGGTCTGTCGAAAGTGGGCCCAATTTGAAAAAAAGATCGAGGCCCAAATGGATGACACCTTACTCTATCTGACAGAACCCGGGCCAAGTTGGGAAGGACCCGGGCCAGGTCACTGTCGGGCGACTAAGGCAAATGGCCCGGTCCGATTCAAGAACTGACTCGAGTCGGGTTATGGATCGTACACCGACCGTCATCCCAGCCGTGTTCGTGCTCGGCCCGATTGATCGATCAATGCGACCCGGGCCGGGTTAGGATCCGACCCGATCGGGTTGTGGTGTGGTGATCGCGCGATTCCCTCAATGCAATAACTCTGTGCGGGTTCTCCAAGACCCGGGCCGCGTCTGGCATGACCCGGGCCGAGTCATCAGTGACTCGGGCCGGGTTGCTGGTACGCAGACCCGCGCCAGTCTTCTTCTCTCTCTCCGGCCATCTTCCTGCCATCGATTCACGATAGTCGTAATTCGAAAAATGAAGCTTATATGTTCTAGATCAATATGGGGCCATTATGCGCATTATATGATTAACAAATCATAGCCTAAGGGGATTAGACATCTAAGGTACATTTTCCGGTCATTTTCCGTTCGTCGACGATCCGTTCATTGTCTTCTCTGGCCTCAATCGATCTCGGTCGGTGATGATGGTACGGCCGACCTCCGAGCACGTCGAGGGGGAGGCCGCTGTGCTTTGGACGTCCTCTGATCACCTCGGTCATCCGCGTGCGGTTCGTCGGAGTCGAGGAAGACAAAGAAAATAGGGGGGGTGGGGCGGCACTGGAGTCGTCCTCTTCGATTCCAGTCGCTCTTGACCGGCGAGAGGATGCGGCCAGCCTTCACAAACGCGTCGAGGAAGAGTTGCCGAGAGTTGGGCTTCAGCCGGATCGTCCTTGTCACCCTTCATGCGCGTGCGTGTGCGTTGACCGCCGGAGAGGAAGAAGAAGAAGACGGAGGGGAGGCGGTGGCCGGTCTGGAGGGATTCCAAGGGGCGCAAGGGTTCTCCTTCATGCCCCTTTTATAGTCTCGGCCGGCCCTTTGGCTAGCCGAGTCCGAGGCGTGATCGAGGGGGGAGATTCCTCCTCCGATTGGGAGTTACATGTTCCTTTTTTTAATTCATTTGAAATTATTTCCTTAATTGCATTCGAATTTGCCTTTATTGCATTTGAATTTGGTATTCAAATCCTTTCCATGTGTGTAAATTCCTGTCAGACGTTACACAATGCGTGTTCGAATTCAAATCCCTTTCCTATTTGGATCCATCCACACTTTAATTATGTTTATTTGATTTTGAATTAAATTCCAAATTTCCTTCCACTTTTGATCTTTCCTTGTCCTGAATTTAATTTGCGTTTGAATTCTTTCTATATCCGTGTTGATGAAATTTGTCAGCCATTACACGTTTCAAATTTCAATTCTTTCCTCTTTTGTATTCTTCCATGTTTTAATTATTTCTTTCCTTAATTATAATTTACGTTTGATTCTTGATTTCCTCTCATTAATTGCAATTGATTTCCAATTTGAATGTTTCCTTATTTTTGAATTTGTTTCCTTCTTTAAGAATTGATCTCAATCAATTTTCAATTTGAATTCCCCTATTAATGGTATTGATTTCAATTGATTTTTAATTGATTCCTCCATTAAATTTATTGATTTTACATTTTGATTTCTTTCATTAATTTCATTAAATTTTAATTTTGAATCTTTTTTCTTATATAGAATTTTGCATACGTTACATTACTTTCAAAAAGAAAGCCTTGTCGAAAAGAAAAGAAAAAGCTAAACTATGTGTATTTATCTTTTATGGTGTTTTTTAAGTTTCCACTTTTCTTTCATAAAATATATAGAAAAATACAGTAACTATATATATAATAGCTAATTACAATTAAAGTTGTAATTATAGTATTAATGGTTAACATCCAATCCCTTGTAACCAATATATTAATTAATTGCTAATTTATATTTCGTATTTAAATAAAATTTGGTAGCACGCATAATTTATATTGGTTATATATATGCATATTTATAAAATTATGAGGCTTCCGAATTGTTGTAAGTGCTACATTCCTATTTATATTTTTTTAGACTTCTTTATTTTTAACTTTAAAAATAATTAATTTTAATGTAATTTATTGTATTATTTCTTGGAATTTTACAAGTTATTACTGTGTATTTTTTAATTGTAATGTAACAATTATCATCATATTTTTTTTTCTCACAATAAAATATATTTTAGAAGATGAAAAGTTTAACACGACGTTCCAATCAAAGGTCCATATAAGTTATATAAGTATTATATTAATGAAAGGCCCATATAAGTTTTTATAATTATTGTATTAATTATTAACATTCAATGGTTCACACATTTCTCATTTTTTTTTAATTTCTAACTGATATGTTAGTTAATTAATAATTTATATTTCATGTTCAAGTTGATTTAACTGTAGGATTAATTTACATTTCATCTATATATATATATATATATATAATTCTAAGGAACAACTGCAGGAATTTAATTATTTCACATTGTCTCTTTACTTGGCATTTCTATTTATTTTTTTCTGAAATTTGAATCATTTTCTTAATTGTGGGCTTTGCTATTTTGAATTCTTTTCTAAATTTATTACTGTCATCCTACTATCTCCATATTAAATGGCATAAACTATTCCACTTTTCTAACTTGACTCCACATATTAAAAATAAATAAATATTTTTAAAAAATATGAGAGAGATTTAAATCAATTATATCAGTAAATTAGATATATTTATATTATAATTGGCATTTTCATGATTAGATATGCGTTCGGCAGCGTGAAGGTGTCGGCGTGTAGGTGGCAGCGCGAGGTCGGCGGCGCTGATCGGCGACGAAGCTCGACGGGGGTGCTTGGTGGCGGAGTGGCGGCGGACAGGGAGGCGGGCTCGGATAGGGGTCGCGGCGTGCTCGGCCGGGCTGTTCCGCGGAGCTCTGCGGGGGCGCTTGACGGCGGAGCTCGGCGGCGGTAGAGTGGCGGCGGACATGCAGGCTCGGACAGGGGTGGCGGAGCTTGGGGGGGCACTTGGCGTCGGAGCTCGGCGGGGGAGTGGTGGCGGACAGGGAGGTGGGCTCGGACAGGGGTGGCGACGTGCTTGGGGTCACGGATCTGCTCGGTGGGGCTGATCGGCGGCAACTGTCGGCGGGGTCGCGGCGTAGCTCGGACAGGGTTCGCGGCGTGCTTGGCTTGCGGATTTGCTCGGCGGGGCTTGGCGCCGGCTGTTGGAGGGGGAGCGGCGTAGCTCGGAGGCGGCGAGGTCGGCGAGAGAGTCATGCGCAGATCTGCCCGAGGAGGGGGGATGTCGCCGTTGTGCTCAGATGGCCGGAGAGAGATGTGAAGTCGTGGATCTGAGAGGGGGCTTGCGAATATGAGAGGGTGTTGCGGATCTGGCCCTGGGGGTTGTGCTGCTGTGCAAAGAGGAAAGAGGGCGAAAGAGGCCAGCCTGATCACGCGGAGAGGAGAGAAGATGGCGGGCGAAACGGAGAGGAGAGAGAGAGAGAAGAGGGCGAAAGAGGGGCCCTTCACGTGCTGTCCGTTGTTGTACCCTCACGAGCCGACCAGTTCTCATCGAACCGCGCCCGCCGAACCGCATGCCGAGCCGACCTTTTCTCTTGCAAACCACGAGAATATGTGCATCCGTCCGATGTGCATCAGACAGATGCGCAAATAGGGGATACCGTCCCCCCTACTCCCATTTTTTCCATATATATAAAGCTGTTGCTTCATGAGGCTTCACATTGCATAATTGAAGTTTATCTTTTTTTTAAGTGTTCAACTCCCTTTTTATGTTTCGTATAGCCTCCAATCTACATCCATAAATTATCCACTAACTCACCAATTAAACCTCCCATATATTTAATCGACTGACTCATCAAATAAATCTTCCATTTTTATATTCTGTATAGCAATTTTTTTTGGAAAAAGTCATTATGTATTAGATATCGCAAAAGAGTCTTGGTACAAAAAATAGGTCAGTCCCAAAGGGGGAGCTGCCATCCAAAAATAGTTGCCTTAGTTGCGACCAAAATATGCTAAATAGTTAGCAACTAGGTTAATGTGTGTACATCTTGTATGTTGTGAATGTGGTCCCTGATATCGGTGAGGATTCCTTTCAGTCTCCAAGGACAAGCTACAACGCAGGAGAGGACCTTGACGAGTGTCGTGGAGTCGGAGCAAAGCTTGATGCGCATGAAGTCGTGTTGAATACATTTTTTAAGACCGAGGAGGATTGCTCAAGCTTCCACTTCCAAGGCTGAGTTGATATGGCGACCACAACACGTGCAAAGATAAGAGAATAGTCGTGAGAGCGCAATAAGTAATCCATACCATCCACCCTAGTAATTCCAAGAAAGGAACCATCGGTGTTAAGCATAATCCAATGTTGTGGGTGGCTCCCACCAGATCCTGGGAGGATCTTGGGGGCGAGGTGCCTTAGGTGTATGGGAGCAGTGTAGGTGTGAAAACCATCCAAAGCTCTTTCCCAAGCCATGTCAACGATTGCATATCGCGACCTAAAGTGAGATTATTTCGCAAATTCCATAGTTCCCATAGACAGTGCGCAAAGACATATAGGAACTGTTGTTTCGACTGTTGATCTAGGGTGGCACCTTCATGAATCCATGATCCTGTAGGTCAGGAAGGAGTGAACTAGAAGGAGATGGTTAACGTGTTTTGAAAGAGGTTCCATAGTGCAACATGGCATGCAAAAAATAAGTTCCCCGCATTTTCAAGTGAAGTCCACGTAAAGGACAAGAAGGATCAACAGTGCTATCAAAAAATAGTATGGTATCAAGCATAGACAGTTTGTTGTGAAAGAGTTTCCATAGGAAAGGTGGATCTTTGGGGGAATTGAAATATGCTAGATGGTGGTCCACGGTTGTCGTCCAGTTGGGCATGGCAGCATAGAGCGACGGTGTACAAACCTATAAGCTGACTTTGCATTTGCACATTCATGAGTATCCTTCATCCATATTCACGCATCATCATAGGTGTGCAAGGAGATGTATAAGAGAGCAATTAACTCAGAAAGAGAGGCCCAAAATAGGAGGATAGGCAGTTGTAATCCCAGGCCCCAGGGTGGATGAGATGGTCAACGTATAAATCATTTAAGTTTATATCCATGTTAATGTAAGTTGGCAGCCAGTTGAAAGGTATTTCGAAAATTCAGGGTCCTTGAGGATTGATGTGTTTATCCCTGAGCCAATTTGTTTTTTAAATCCTAGACATAGCATTTGGGCAGATTCAAGGATAAGTCGCCAAGACCAAGCTGAGTGGACAGATTGGGGCTTGTTGTCCTAGAGATTAAGTGGTCCATATTTGTTCCTAACTAGCATTACCCATGGTGAGTTAGAGTTGTTTAGGAGATTTTGAATTCTTTTGACAAGTAGGGAGTGACGAACAGTATGCGTGTTGCGAATACCTAGACCCCAGTGTTGCGGGGTCTCTAGACAATAGTCTAGTTTATGAGGTGGGAGTTACGACGGCACCGCCTTGGTCCCAAAGGGAAGATTGAGATATCTTCTCAAGTGTTTCAAGGGTTCCACGCGCCAGATGGGTGGCTCCCAAAGCATAAATTGGCATGGTTGATAGGACTGATTTAATTAGGATGGTTCTGCCCGCTTGGTTCAGGACCCTTTTTTCCAACTGGATAAAAAATTTTTGATGTTACGACAGTTATTTTTTGTTGCCTTGAGGTAGATAAGCAGGTCATCTGCATATAGAAGGTTGCTAAGTATGAAAGTGCCGATTTTGAATGGGTCAATGAGGTTAGCATTGATATGTTGTTGAATTAATAAGGAGAAAGTTTGTGATACGAGTATAAATACATATGGGGAGAGAGAGTCTCCTTGCGAATGCCTCGGTGAGCGAAGAATGATGGGGTGCCATTAATTATGCAGCTGAAACTAGGGGATCGAATGCGAAGGTCTATTCAGTTGATGAAACTGAAACGGCTAGGGAAGTTCATTAATGTAAGGAAGATAGTGACAGATGTCCAGGAGATTCGGTCAAAGACTTCTTCCATGTCCGCCTTCAGGAGCGTATGCTTACTACGACCCAAGTTAAGGGAGTGAGCAAGCTCCTGAGCAATTAGGATATTATCTTGAATGCCTCGGCCAGAGATGAATGCCGACTGAGCCGAATCAATGAGGGAGTCTAAGGTAGGCCGAAGGCGGCTAGCGAACACTTTGGAGAGTTAACTCACCTATTTTCTTCCTTGTAACTCTCGTATATGAATCAACTAAAAAATATTTAAACTCTAAAAAAGGTTTTGCTAAAGTAAATAATAAATATGATGATACTCTTCCACATTCCATTTATATATTAAAAAACTCACCTATTTTTCTTCCTTGTAACTCTCGTACATGAATTAATTAAAAAATATTTAAACTCTAATTTTTTTACTAAAGTAAGGTAATAAATACAATGAGACTCTTCATTTTCCATTTATATATTAAAAACAATGTGATTTACTTTCCATTCTCCACCATCTCGAACCACCAACTTTACATTTTTATATTAAAAAAGTGTGGTCAAAATCAATTTACTTTCCACTCTCCACCATCCGAAACTCACGAAGTACTTTTTCCTCGCCAACTCATGTCCTCTTCTTCTCCCGAAAACACATCCTCCTCTTCTCTTCTGCAAATCCTTCTTTCCATGGATCCATCTTCTTTTCACCTTTCTTTGTCTCTGCTCTTCCAAAGACATGTTGGTAAGTTCAATTAGTTTTTTCAGTATTTTTTTTCTTTTCGGTGAAAGAACGTATTTTCTTTAGATGAGACGTTTCCTCTTGCCAACAATTAGTATTTTTTTTTCTTTTTGAGTGAAAATATATTTCTTCTTATTGAGTTGTTTTTTCTACCTAATAATGTCCTTAAAGGGTCATTGATTGTATACTCTTGCCACTACTGAATGAGGGGATGTGAAAAGAAAAGAGGTTATACATTTAGTGGCAAGAGTATACATTTAGATCTCTTCTTATATCTTATATTTATATAAAGTTGAACACCAACTAGCGGTTTCGAACTTCTATCATTCCTTGATTCTTATGACAATCGTTACTCGAGTTATTTAATAAGTTCATGCAGCTTTCATTTTTTTCTAAATAAATTTCAAGTGGTACATGAGAGTTCCAAGTGACTGCAGTTTTTTGGAATGAAGGTTTAAAAGAGGATAGGAACTATTGTCCCACAGTAGATTGATCTCCATGGCAACGACCACATCCTGCTTTTCTTTATTTTTTTCTCCTTCCAGGAGGAAAGCAACAACCTCCACTTGGTGCTGGTGGTGGCCTCTGTGCACGGAGCACTACATCGCTTTCTTCATGGACTTGTTGTCGAACTCAGTGGGTAGGCGCTGGCTCAAGCTCCGTCCACGAAGTTGTAATAAAAGTGTGTCATGTTCTGCAAGATGTTCTCCTCCTACCAAGCTTTCGGAGGCCACAAGTCAAGCTATAGGTGGCTGACATTGTTTGGGGTGATGCCCATTTCTTGCGTCATTTATGCGATGTCTACTTTAAGACATTTGCAATAGGGCAGGTGCTTGAGGGCACAAGAGGTGCCACTACATGGACAAAGCGTCATGTAGCATTGCCATGATGGCTTAGAGCACGAGGGGATTTGTAACGTTTTGATATTTTTTTCTTTACTTGCTCAAAAAGCTATCTTAGCGATACAACTCAATTTTATGATCGATCAACAAACTGACTTACATATGCGAAAGACTAATTTACAATATTATATTATAATATACGGAAGACATTTATACAATATTCAATAACCTGTGGGTTAGGGCTCACGTATATACAATAATGGACCATATATCCATGTGCATATCACCCGTTAGAGAAGTCACCAACCGTCTCACCATCGTCCATCACCATTATCTGTATAGATCCAAATACAAGGGCAAAGCTCAATGAGATAACTCAGTACATAAGTTCACCCATAACAATATCTATATAAACCATGAATCAATAACAATAATAATTATTCAATTCTATGAACAATCAATAATCTATAAACATTGTCATGATTAACAATAAATAATTTTTGCTATAACAATTATCTATTAACAATAAGTAATTGATCGATTATACAATTATCCATACCATCAATTTAATGATGATCAATCAATATCAATCACTCTAATTATCAATTATTGTTAATCAATTATTCAATTGGTCAAACTCAATGGATACCATATTTAGCAATTATCAATCAACTATCTATCGATCAGGCACAAAGGCTGCGATCTACTATCCATTAGCCATGACAATGAAAACAATAGTCCTTTAGTCATTAAGACAAAATTAATTATCTATCAGCCACTAGGTCGCAATTTCCTTGTCCATCAACAATATCGATTACAATACAATCATCCATACCATAACGGTTACCATACGATTGTTAATTAATCAATTGTTTTTTCTTGGGTGTAATACAATAGTCAATATGTCACAATACGATTGTCAATTAATCAATTTATGCAATAAAATTGTCGATACCATCAAGGTCACAGTACGATTGTTAATTAATCAATTATCTATTATTTATTATTTAACCACTATGATTACAATACAATTTTTGATACCATAAAGGTCACAATACAATTGTTCAATTATCCATTTAATATTTGAAATTACCATACAAACCATAAGGCCATGTCGAGAGCTCTCTTTTATTAAGAGAACATCATGCCGCAGAGGCCAATCAACCATAAAGGTCACAATATGCAAAGTATGACGACCCATAATTTTGATCTTTTATCTTTTCTACCGATGACGTCTATTTTTATCAATTTAGGCATCTTTTCAATTTGAGGTTCCATGATGGGATCAACTCTGCCATGCTATCTCAATTAGGTATCAGTAAATAAATCAATACACCTATCATCTATAATCGATTTTCATCGATTTCAATTCTCCATTATCAATTTTCGATAAATAATATATGATGAAGTGTCATCATGCCCATAATTCAATTTATCAATAAGTTAATCATCAATAGCCATTTAACAATTAATCCATATACCAGTTTATGATAAATTAGTATCATATCAATAACTTCATCAACAAACAATAATCAATAGTCAATCATGATATTATGTTCAGGAATCATCAATATAACTTTCACCATAATTAAATATAATCGATAGCTCATTAACATCATTTTTCTGAACTAAACTCAAAACGGGTGGAGTGAAACTCAGGTCGGTTTGTTCAATGTGCAAATCGATCCAATTCGATGCAAACAATATATCATTGTAATCTCTATATAATGGAAAAGAGTCTAGGGGTTTATATCGCGAAAAAATTAACGCAATGAGGATCCTCCTACGTACCTTAAGTTTGTTAAAAAATCAACTATGTTCCTGTTGTTTGTGGACCGCACGGGCGTCGCAACTTTGGCCGACGAATCCTCCACATTGACATCCAGAAACCTTTGGCTACCGGTTGGACCTTATTCTCCTCTATCGTGACTTCAAAAAGGTATATTGTCCGCACTCTCAAATGTCTCGATTTGTGAGAAAATGAAGGAGAAAAATGGACTCTCGTGCAGAAATTATGTGAAGGCAAATAATACTTTCTAGCCATCCTTTATACCCTATTTATAGTTCTCAATTATTGACATATTCCGACATTTAACCCACAAACAAATGCCCCTAAAAGTCGAGAGTATACGTGATGAGTTTGAGAACGCTTTACTTGTAGGTACACTTTTCGTTATTTTTTTACTTTGAAAATATAAGGGCCGTTTGGCAACGGAAACTGAAGTTCCACCAAATTTTCGTGAATAGTTAAAATGATAGATTAACTCGGATTGTGTTTGGTTAAAGTAGAATTTGATGATGAGAAATAAGATAGTTGATGTGATAGGAAAAAGTAGATGTGATGAATTAATTTTAATGGGTGATTGAATTAAAAATATGTATTATAAATATTGATTATAATATAGTTAAAAAAAATTAAAATACATAATATAAATTAAAAAATATGTCAAAAATTTTGTCAAAAATATATTTTTTAAATATAAAAATTCACTTTTTTAATAATTTATATTTAACAAAAATATTTAAAATTTATAATGAAATAATAAATAATATTATATTAATATTTTAATATGTATATTTTATATATAATAAAATAAATTAACTTATATAAGAAAATTTATAAAAGAAAATGATGAAGAAAAAAAGTTCGAAAAAAAAACCAAACCGTCATTTCAAAAAAACAAGTCAAAAAGTCAAAGAAAAAAAAACACCAACAGTTGATTCCACCAACTACTTGGAACCGGGGTCATGTGACCCTGATTCCAAGTTGGAACTGGATGGGGGTGTTTGGAAAGTGGAACCGGATGGACCAAGCACCCCCATAGAGATCCGATGATCCTTTTACACCCCTTATGCCATGTAAATAGAATAGCATATTAGATCATCTCAGTCATTACAATGTCGAAATTAAGGCGGATAATCCCGACACCATATATAACTTACATCTTATTTTCTATTTTTATTTTTTCCTCATCTTACTTCTTTCGTCATTCAACAAAAATTAGTCAGATATTACTTCAAAATTTATATTTTATATTTATTATGCATTTTACTTCATTCATTGTAATCTTCCATCGCGTTTTTTACCCTATATTTGAATTATTCAATTTTTTCTTTTATTATTTATGAATTACTCCTTTTTCCTTTCAATTTTTATGTTTGTCTGCCCTTTTTTCCCCAAAATTATGGGTCCTTCTACTTTCATTTTTATTTTTCCATTTATTTTATCATCACATACCCTTCTACTTTACCATTTAGTAGATGATGATAATGATGATGATGATGATGATGATGATGATGATGATGATAATAATAATAATAATCATCATCATCATCATGTATGTCATAATAAAGAAAATAGCTAGACCAATATTTTCATCCTTCATAGTTTTTTTTCTAAATGTGAACGTTTTATTATTTTCATCTTTCACAAAATTGATCTTCATAAGTTAATTTTTTTTTGTAAATATATTTTTCTGAAAATTAAATTGGAAGCACATTTATGAAAATTGGATTTTCATAAATTGTACTCAATTATGTTGTTTAACTGAACTTCAATTATGTTGTTTAACTAAACTTCAATTGTACTTATTTGTTTCTTGTTACTTCATCGTGTTCATATATGCATGCATGTCTTATTGTTTCACAGGTCAGGCATGTCATCTTCTACTTCTTTCATATCTCGTCAATTAGATATTCCCTTTTGTGCGTGTGGTGATAAGGCAATATTACAAACTTCATGGACCAATAATAATCCCGGGAGATGATTTTGGGGGTACTCTCATTATCGGGTAAATATTTTCATTGCCAATAAGTAATATATTTTGCACTTCATTTCTGTTTCATCGTCTGATGTCCATTTTGTGTATAATGTTCTTACAGGGTAAGCCCCCACACAAAGATTATAATTTTTTTCAGTGGTTCGATCCAACTATGGATGATCGGCATAAGAACATTTTAAGAAGCTTGCTAAAGGACGATGAAAAAGTTCAAAAATGAAGATCGGATAAATATAGGATCATTTTAATAGGATTGCTCAATAAAATTATCGCTTATGAAGATGTTGCAAGGAGAGATAAAATCATGTATTTACTTCTTGGAATGATAATATCATTTGTATTAGTTAAAATGAACTTTCTTTAGTTGCAGGGTTTGTAATCATTAGTTTCCTTCTTCTCTTTATGTAGTGATAGCAGTTTGTAATGAACTTGTATGTAATCATGTTTAGTTAACCAATTGCGATATGGATGCGAGATGTTATATGCTTGCAATATGTTAAAAATTTATTATATGTTTGCGAGATGTTGTATGCTTGCGATATGTTAAAAATTTGTTATATGATTGCGAGATGTCGTATGCTTGCGATATGTTAAAAATTTGGTTATCATATGACTAGAGGGTCCTGGAGCATATGTATAGATAACTCACCTGAACAGACTTGAAGATGTAAACGAATGAGTTCCTCTTCATCATCAGCAGCTCCCTATCAATGTTCTCTAATAGGCACATACCTGTAAGGATCATTTCTGCGTGCCCAGTACTGCCTTTGATCCTTCCTCGATGTTACCTATCAGGGTCAAATTGATGGAGAGACAGCTTCACGATCGCATTATTCAAATAACAGTATCCAAACTAAATTACTGGTCAAACAAAGGAAGATGGAATTTTATGCAGGAGAATGAGCCTACTTCTTGAAGGAAGTCCGCGACACCTTTCCTATCGGGACATTTGAAACCCATGGATTCGAAGAACTCGATCACATGTTCAATTTGTGATATGGATGCGAGATGTTATATGCTTGCAATATGTTTAAAATTAGTTATATGTTTGTGATATGCTTGCGTCGACGATACGTTTACGAGATATTATATGCTTGCGATGACGATATGTTTGCGAGATGTTTCAACATATCATAATTAGCGATATGTTTTCAACATATAACATTTAGCGATATGATTTTAATATATTATAAACAACATAACGAAATTGGTCCAACATAAATAGGTTGCAACATAACGAAATGTGTTCCAACATAAATAGGTTGCAATATAACGAAATGTGTTCCAACATAAATAGGTTCCAACATAAATGGGTTCCAACATAAGTAGGTTCCAACATAAATATGTTACAACATAAATAGGTCGCAACATAACGAAATGTGTTCCAACATAAATAAGTTCCAACATAAATGGTTTCCAACATAAGTAGGTTCCAACATAAGTAGGTTCCAACATAAATATGTTACAACAGAAATAGGTTCCAACATATTACATCAAACATATGACATCCCAACATATTATATAAGTCTTCAGTCATGACCTTCATTCTCAGCACCCTGTCAAATATAAAGACTATTATTAAACTTCCTAAGAGAGAAGTAAATGAAGACGAATTAAACTTTTGTTAAATGAAAAGTAAATGAACCTACAATAATGGACACTTTCATTTGTCATGTCCTTGCTTTCCGCATTTCCCACAACTCCTCTTTCTGGAATAATTTTGTGACATGAAAATTTCCACGCCAAATTTGATCCTTGCAATATTCTTAGGCCTGCCCTTAGACTTCACACAAAGTGGGTCGCGGATCATAAATTGTAAGTCATGAAAGTTTATGGAACTTGGTTCACTAAGTGGTAAGTCAGTAGTACTAAATTGAGTTGTTTCAAAGTGGCTTGTGATTGTTCCACTTGCATCTATAGATTCACTCGACACATGATTTGTACTCATTTTCAAGATGAGATCATCTATAGTTGGCGCCCCGCATTGTAAATGCGTAGGTGAAATGAGACACATCGTTTGTACTTTCCATAAATTATTTTGTCAAGATAATTTTTGAATGGGTGATATGCTATCACCGGAAATGGATTGACAAGCATAAATGGCATGTGCTTTTTTGTATCTAGCATTTATGATCCAACGATGAAGCACATAATTTTCAGGCAAGAAACTCACACTTTTCTTTTGCAGAATATAGAGAACATGACAGCACAAAATTCCTTCTTGTTCAAACTTTTTGCATGAACATTTTGCATAAATTTTTTAAGCTTTACTAAATTTCACCACATTTTTTCCCTCATCAATACCCCTCACATGAAAAATAGAGTAGTAAGATCTATCTGTGTCCTTGTAAATCTTATGCATTGTGAAACTGAAACACTGTGCATATTCTGTCTGAAATTTATAAAATGAAGCATGTGTGTAGATCTTACCTGCATATTCCTCCAAATGACTATTAACAATGTATGCAGGTTGTGAGTTCATTGTTTGAAAGTCTTCTCGTTCTTCACATCCACGATGAGTCTGGACAGCTTTTTCATATTGCTCTACAAAGTGCGAAAGTGAAGTGTGCGCATTGACGTAACCATAAAAAAGCATTAATATTTTCTGTCCTCTGAGTGGTTCGCATACCTGCAGTAAAGACGTCTTTATAATATAAAGAAACACACTATTCACGTTTGTTGTACATCACTTCTAACCAATGCCCATTTCGAA
The DNA here is from genome assembly GCA_030549335.1 of Pontederia crassipes. Classification (NCBI taxonomy): domain Eukaryota; kingdom Viridiplantae; phylum Streptophyta; class Magnoliopsida; order Commelinales; family Pontederiaceae; genus Pontederia; species Pontederia crassipes. The sequence continues at coordinate 13,170,424 of JAUKPH010000017.1, forward strand.
TATGAAACTTTTCTTTCAAAGAGAGTCATACCTCTTCAAACTCATTTATATTTGACGATCCATATAGCCACTTATTGTACTCCTCCTTAAATGTTGGCTGTGCATACAAATCCTGTAGATGAGTCATCGCATTTCTAGCGATATGCCATGTACAAAAGATGTGTTTCGTGTGTGGGAAATCCTTACGTATGACATTCCCCATCGCGATGTCCTGATATGTAATGATACATTGTGGATGTTTTCCAAACATGCATTCAGATCATTGTTCAAATAACCATGTGAAAGTTTCCTCTCTCTCATCTGCAAGTAAAGCACATCCAAATAAACAAGATCTCCAATGGTGATTAATTCCTGTGAATGGTGCAAATGGCGTTCTTAAATTATTGGTTCGATATGTTGTATCAAATACAACCACATCACAAAAAGTCAAATAACTATCTCTTGACTTACCATCAGCTCAAAAAAAATTCAGAACTGTGCCATCTGCATCAACCTCCCAACTATGAAAGAAACCCGGATCAGAATGTACCTTTTTTTAAAATTATAGACAATTTGCAAGCATTCGACAGAGAAAGTGCTTTTTCTTATGGTTCTCAAATTATCAATACAATTCTGAGTTGTTATAAGAGGTTCTTCAGACATATTAAGGGTTTTGGCAATCTTAGATGGACCCATACCGAAGGCATGAAGATGACCAATAGCTTCTCTAGAAGTTGCACTGATTTGATTATGTGATTTTAAGAACTTTATCTTCGAAGGAGTTGTCAAGCAATGACTGTGCTCTTCTTAAAATTTTTTTACCTCCCATTTTTCATCTTGCCTTAGAACAACATATAGATGAGCATGACAGTCATCCCTAACTTCTTGTAAAAGTTGTATCTCTCCTTATCTAATTCTCTTGTGCCCTTCTTTAGAATAAACATACTTCACATTGATTACCTTCCATATAATCTTGTGCTTATGTGAAGTTTGTTTTCTCACAATAAAACTCACTAATTTAGCATACATGTTATAGTATTTGTAGGCTTCTTCATCTGTGTCAAATAACATTCCAACATAGGGTTTCGGTAACTCATATGCTTTGAAAAAATTAGCATCATCTTTTTCAGGTTTGTCATGTTCAATATCGTCTTCATTCATCCATTCTTCTGTCAATTCTACCATGTTACTAACACTATTCTCACCGTCCATGTGCAATCTTACCTAAAAAATGCAAATAAATTCTCATTAAAAATTCACAAACATGATAAAATTGATGGCCACATGCAATTATGTTTTTATAAAATTTACAAAATTTACAAACGCTTGAACAAACTTGAACATGTAAAATGACGAACAAAGTTGGACATGTAAAATGGCAAAATGAAACTATCCTCTGTTTTGCTCATTGTTGCATGAAACAATTAATTCGTATTATTGCAAACAAGAATTATTAAGAAAATATATTTACACATGAAACAATTTAAAAAGTAATTAACTCACATCATTTAATTAATCTTGAGATATTTAACTACTTACAAGATGATTAACTACTTGCATGATGAAGTTGATTAACTAAGTACAACATGATCAGTGATCAACTACTTACAATTCGTTACATCTTTACAAGGTAACTACTTACAAAGGTGATTATTACATAATTACAAGATAACTATTACATAATTACAAGGTGATCAACTAAAAACTGTTTAACTAATTACACGGCAACCTGGCGGCAGGACGTCGACGTCGTGCGATAGCGGTTAGGCGACGGCGGCGGTCAGCGGGGGCGTGCATGCATGCGATGAAGGGCGGCAACGGTGGCGTGCGAGCGGGCAGGGCGGCCGGCGGCGGGCGGGCGGGATCATGCGTGCGGCGGACCAGATCTGTCGGCGAAGACAAAGGTCGGCCTAAGATAAAAACTAGCAAAGGAACAAGGACATGATGGGGGAAAGTACCTTGGGTCGTAGATCCGGCCGACGGTCGAAGTTCGACGGATCTGGTCGGCCGGCGGTGGAAGATCGTCGGATCTGGTCGAAGTTGCGCGATCTTGTATGGATCTGGTCGTGGTGGCACGGATCTGGTCGGACCGACGGTCGTGGTGGCACGGATCTGGTAGGCGGCGGTCGTGGTGGTGCGGATGTGGTCGGACTGACAGTCGTGGTGGCGCGGATCTGGTCGGCGGCGGTCGTGGTGGCGCGGATGTGGTCGGACCGACGGTCGTGGTGGCGGGGATCTAGTCGGCGGCGGTTGTGGTAGCGTGGATCTAGAGGCCGGTCGTGGTCGCTCGGACATCATCGTCGAAGTCGCCGGCGCGTGGAAGAGGTGGATCCGAGTAACTTTCATCTTTGTTGTTTTCAAAATTTGATATCAAATGAATGAATGAGCTATTATTTATTAAATAATTCGCCATTCCCCTATTATTTTAGGTAATTATCTCACTAGTACTGAATATTATTTTAGATTATAGTTCTCCAGTGTGTTTTATCTATATCATCATCATTATTACTACTATTATTATAATACAAAAATGTCATGTGCCGGTCTTTTCAAATTTTTAAATCTAAAATCTAAAATTAGATGTTGGATCACAAAATACCCAAAAAAGAAAGTAGGTTAAATTGGCAAAATGCGAAACAATTTAAAAATTAAAAATAAACACAATATTAAGGTGGAGAAAAGAAAATGTAAACATAAAGATGAAAGAAATTTATTTAGAATATTTGGTTACGCCTTGTGTTACATCATCATTTCGACTTCTCGACTTATAGAATTTTTTTTTAAAAAATAACCTAGCATCCTTTCTTAATTTTAAATGAGATAAGGAATAAATTATTACACTACGTTCTTCTCTAGTTCGATAGGTAAAGTAACATCTTTCAAAAGGTTTTATTTATATATATTTTTCGCATCAAAAGTAAACACACATCTTATCACATTGAAATAAACAAATTTCTGGGATACAACAAAAGTTTTCTCATACTCAACTTTTTTTTTACTATATGAAGTTCATACAAAAAAGAAAGAAACGCATAATTTGCAAATTTTAGCTCAAAGTTAGCTCTTGAACACACAAATGTGTTTGTACTTGACAATAATTTTTTTTAACTCACACCATGCTTGACTTGAATTTCTTTTATAGTCTTCAATTACTCAAATGACCATTGTATTTTAAAATAATCATTATGCACTAATCACGACATCCGGTACGTGCTTTTGGTTGTTCAAATCTATTAGCCTTTGGATTTGTATATAGGTTTGAATGTCCAGAAATAAGATTCCGATTATGGCCATTGATCCTTTGGTAGGAGGTAATTTAGATAGAATATTGATTATTTTATTTAAAATTTTCAAGATTCATCACATTATCTCATTTGATTAAGATTGATTATTGATAATTTTAATTAATATGATAATTTTAATTACCATCTCATTGGTAATTCAGATATCAGAGATGGAAAGTGACTTTTCAGATTATCAATTATATACATTTTGACAAAAAAAATATTCATTCCATCAATTTTTTTAATATTAATATTTTATTAATAAATAAATATTATTTAACTACATATTCTTTATTATTTGATTTTTTTTACAAAATAACTATTAATTTTGCCACATCTTAATTTATCTATCATTTTCATTTGTTCTTCATTTATTTGTGATACTATATAATGAGCATGTAAACAAATTTTAGCGATATTTTAATATTTTTCTCTAACTATTTTAGCCATTATTTATATTATCAATACTTACCGAACACTATAATGTAATATTATCAAAAATTTAAATAGTGATAATCTATTTAAATGATGATTTAAATTGTCGATTAACTAAATTGGTAATACATTAAACAGTCCCTAATAGATTTGTATTATGTTAAACATAACTTTTTACATAGTCATTAAAATGAAATAAATTTTATTTTATAAAAATATAAATTATCCACAACTTTTATATTCATATCTCAATATTAAGAATCATAGTCAAATATTAATATAATTTAACTTTAAAATATTGACAAACTTTCACTATATTGCATATATTTTCTTTCCATAAATACCGAAAATGAGATGACCATTAATTAGTCATATTTCCCTATAGAAAGCTAATAGAATAATGTACAATTCATTTATTAATGTTTCACTCGAGATTATAAGATACAATTCTCCTTATAATATAAGATGCAATTATTAATGCAAGCATCTATCCTCTCATAACCTAATCCAAGCTTTCCCAACTTTTTTTTACTAGTAATAATTAGGTTCGAGCTTCTCACCTTCTGGCAACATTTCTTTAATTTTCCTTAGTTAAGAAAAGAATGCATGTAATGCCTGGCCCACTTCTCTCTCTCTATTTGAAATTTAATTGCAAAATTCGAAAAAAAAGGACGAGAGAACCGGTCAAAGGACTCCCCTCTTTCCCTCAACCCCCTCTCCCCACGAAACTCTCCCTCACTCTCCCCTCACTCCCCTCTCACAACTCCTTCTCACAAGAGGTGACAGAGCTGTAAAGGGAAGTGAGGAGAACTTCTTTGCACCTCTTTGGACTCTCCTCTGTCGCCACTATTCCTCTCTCTCCCTATTTTTCGTCTCCGACGAACTACGACCGACGGACGAATAGCGACCAGCGCACGAACCAGCGGACGTAGAGCACACGAGCGAATGTAGGACGACCAAAAGAGGTACGGTAGACGTATAAAATTCCTAGATGAAGAAATGTAGATCATTTGTTACGCGTTTCAAATCTATTATGTCCTAGAGAACCATAGGAACATCTTTCATAGTGTATGTAACGGGGATCCAATGTATTTATTTTCGGACGAAGATGTTCTAATTGATTTTTAAAAACCATTACAGTATGCGTTAAATCTGAACCATATTATATTCCATGTCTTTAATACCCAATCTCATTACCGCGTCTTAGATCTCGCTGAATTTAGAAGGTAAGATAATTAATTACACAAAGATATTCTCAGTGAGGATGTAGATAAAGCTCGTGCTAGTTTATAGATATTAAATCATGCTTTATCTTGCTTGGATGACATGTTATCTGATGTAGCCGAACCATGCTTTACGCGGTTTTGTCATCTATGCATTAATGTGTGTTGTGGTTTTTACTAAGGATGTAATGTTGACTACTTATAATTAATAGATGTTACTTGATATGCCGAACTATGCATCATGCGGTCATGGTAATTAATTTATTCATGTTTGACTCTCGACGATGTACCTTTTATAATGTATAATTAAGTTCATGGCCATATATACATATGTGGTGTATACATGCCATTATATATTTCTGAATTTTTCACGATTAAGCCCATGCGAAGTCATGATTATAGGTATGATTCCATATTAGGATATTTATATGCCTTCATATTAGATTCTAGGAATATTTAGGCATTGTCTATTTCTGTTAATAGGTGCCATTAAATAAGACTCGTTATTATATCATGATAATAGAAATAAGTATATAACGCTTACTACTTTATCTATTACAATAGACAACCAGTTTTAGAACAACAGAACAAGAGTACATTACCATGAACTTGGCCTTACATGTTGTCTTGTAAATATGAGGTAATAATTGCATCAGTCATTATGGCCCAAAATTAATTATCGAATGCAAAAGATAGACATAATAGATTAATCAAGATAACGCACGGAACAATAGCCGTAATCCGGCCCGAGTCAAATGCCGACTCGGATCGAGCCCGACATCCTAGTTCGCTCGACAGCAATTCGGCCCGAGTCATCGTCAACCTGGCCCGGGTCCTGTCGGGCAAAATGACGCATTGTCGTTGTTTGGACCCTGATCCTCCATAATCGGGCCCCACATTCGATAGGCCCACTTGAGGCCATATCCAACAAAGTAAAGAATGGATGGGACTTTCCTCCCTCAGAAAAAGGGTCGTGACCTTATTCTTTTTCTGGCTATGATTTTCAAAGAAGATAAATAAGACAAATAAAATAAAGATAAATGAATAGGATAGTTATGTGTTATTCAAAGTATAGATCAAGGTAATGAATAATGGAGGGACAGATAGCTGTACTGAGGAGATAGTGTACCTGCTGGTGTTAAATACCATTGTTCTTGAACCACAGGCTCTCTTCCACCTGTGCTCCGAATAAGAGTGACGCATCGAATGCACTCTTCCCCCATGGGAGCATATATGAATTATATTATTTTATGCTAGAGGGATAGGTAGCTTAGTTGAGGAGACAGTGAACCTACAAGTCCGTAATAACCACTGTCTTGGGATGCAGGTCCTCTCCCACCTGTATTCCGAAAAAGTTATGTCTGAACATACACCTTCCTTTTCACGGGCACCCTGACAACATATAATGCAAAGACACCTCTAGCTTTCCAACTAATTAAAATCGAGTTCGTATAGGATAACGAGCATCAAGGACCTTGTAGTAATGTAAAAGATGTAGTCCCACACAGAACATAACAAAATATGGTAATGGATAATAGAGCATGGTAATGAATAATAGAATATGGTAATGGATAACAGAGTATGGCAATGGATCATAAAGTATGATATTGTATAAGGTATTGTTAAAGTAAAGAGTAACGTAACTGATCATTGATTATTATTTCATCGTCTATGACTCTATGTGTACTGGGCGTTAGCTTACGGGCATTTCATGCCCTTGCTTTGGGATTTTGCAAGTGAGAATTCTGTTTAGGGAGGAAGTGGATAATACAGAGCTTCAGACTGGCGGCACATGACTTGCAACATAACCACAGCTTTCCGTCATTTGTATTCTGCATTTGAATTATCTGATGTTGTATATATGAAATATTTGAATTTCCCTTTTTTTGGCCTTACTTATGTTGATATCCTTAGAACTATTTGAACTATCCTTGTTTCCTTATTTTTCTTGAATTATCTCATGTCATGTGCCATCCTTTGATTTCCAATGATATCTCTTCCTCATTTTCATGTCATTATTATTTCTCTATCACTCCTATTGCCACGTCGGTCATTTGTTGACCAGTCCAAGTCAAAGTAGTAATAGGCAGTGTAGCGCTCCCTTAGTCTGACTGCCAGCGTGTCATTAGGATTAATTTCGGGGGCGTTACAATGCGATCATAACATTTTTCACTCATGTTAAACTCTACTTTACAATTCATCAATTGTGACAAAGCTGACAACTTAGTATGCTTTGTACAATCCTTCCAAAGTGACTCCTCAGCATCTTTTAATAAAGCATAGAACTTTGCAACTTTTGGATTTGGAGGTTCAATTTCAATCCCCATATCACATCTATTAACATATTGATTAAGTTGAGGACCTACAGCCACCATGCTTATGTATGAATTTTGGTCACGTGATAATTATTCTCCATTTTGGAGAACTTTTTCGCCTCCAGCGAGAATGTGTTACTTCTTTTTCCTTTCAATTCTTTATTATATTTTTAATTAGTAAAATATTATTAATTACTACTTAATCTTGATATTATTTATTAAACCATTTTTATATTATCTTAAATAATAACCTAATATAATATTTTATTTATTAATATAATATTATTTAGTTTATAAAATAAATTCTTTAAATTTATATAAATATTTTTTAAAAAATTATAATATTAAAAAAGGGAAAATAATAAACTATAATATTCTTATTTTCTCATAAATTATAAATTATAATATATACATAAATATTTTTCATAAATTATAGATTATAATATTAATATAAATATTTTTTGTAAATAATTATTTTAAGTAACAAATAAATAATATTTTAATTTATTATAATTTTATACATAATAAAACATAATATATTATATCTTTAGTTCATACTTTTTATCCAAACACCTACTAAAACTTATTTATCAAATCAACATTTCAAATTCTCATGGTTACACTTTTCATCCAAACACCACGCCTAAATTATTTTATTAAATTGATTAGTTCCCGAGAACTGCAAATTCTCAATGCAAACACAACCTCAACATAATGGCTGTGTTTGGATGATGGAATCGAAGTTCCAATTAGTTCGGGTAAATTACACGATTAGTCCTCCAATTTTGAGTCATTTTCAAATCAGTCCCCAACTTTAATTTGTAATTAGAACGTCCCTCATCTTTAATTTTTTTTGCACGATTAATCCTCCTGATTGGTAATAGTGAATTTTTCGATTGCTTTACATACGTGACCGACTTTCTCTCTCATCAATGTCTTTAAAATTATCCACGTCAGATCCTTTTCCATTAAAATATATTAAAAAATAAAAAAGTTGGGGTCGGCACCCCCGCCGCCAAGATTTGCACCCTCACCATCCGTGAGTTCAAAGAGAGGGACCGCCGCCCTCCTCTTTCTCCCTCATGCACGATGAGGGTGCGAATCTCGCTGGCAGGGGACGCCGGCCCCAACTTTTTTATTTTTAAAATTTTTATAATATATTTTAATGGAAATGGATCAAATGTGGACGATTTTAATGACATAGATAAGAGAAAAAGACGGTCACGTATACAAGGTAATAAAAAAATCTACTATCACTGGTCAGGAGGACTAATCGTGCAAGAAAATCGAAGATGAATGATGTTCTGGTTACAAATTAAAGTTGGGGAATCGATTTAAAAATGACTCAAAGTTGATGGATCAATTGTGTAATTTACCCAATTAGTTCTAAAAACTTCGTGGTTTGACTTATATGTTCTCCATTTGTGTTTGGACGACAGTTCTGATGAAGAGGAACTTTGGCCTTGGACTACGTAAAATGAGCGTGGAATTCAAGATTCGTTCAGCTCGCGTAGCAGAACTTCGCAAGTTCTTGCATTTCGCGAGAAAATTTTGCAAAACTCGCAACGTTGACTGAACTATAATTCCGATGGGTCCCATGTTATTTTGGCCGAGAGTTTGATAGAACTTGGGCAAGTTCTATTGTCAAATGCAGCCAATGGATGCAAGGTACCCCGTGTCATGCACTCTTTAAATCATCAAATCAATCCAACAATCATGCATCATAATGAAGCCATCTAGCATGGGCAAACCCAGGAATTTTTCAGGAGGGGCGGGCTTATAATAATAAAATAATATTATAATAATAAAATATTAGTTAACTAATATTGTACATATTATTTAGACTAATTCATTTTATTCTAATTTGAGGGGGGCGGGCTTATAGTTGATTATTGAGTTAACTAAAAAATAATCATGATTCTTGAATAATATTATAGTTACAATAAAGAATGAACTCCCTATTTAACTCAGAAAATAAATTAATAAGTGATCCTTGAATTTATCTGATAAATAAAGTGGTACACTATTCGATAAAAAAAATGGTACACTAGACGAAAACTATCAAGGATATTTTGCGAATGATTTGTTATTTAATTAATAATAACAAATTGTGCTGAATATATCAAGTTGACGGATCATGCATATTTGCAGCTTTAAGAAATTCTCCATCCTCGTTGGGCGATGCTAGCATCTTTTGGAGTTGTAGTTCCTGAATTATTAGACCATTTTGGTTTTGTCCATTTTCTAGAACCACTGTGGTGGAAAGTGGGGTATGCTAAACTTCAGGTACACTCAATCCAACTACTCATTTTCCAAGATTTAGGTTAATGTTTCATATTGCTTATTTATGAACTTTGTTTAAGATCAAAATATGAGTTATATAATAGTATCTCGATTGTAGATGATCTTTTTCTTCTTGGGCAGCTTTTATGGTTACTCTAGCGTCTAAAAGGAAATCCCCAAAACAAGTCGAGAGAGAAAAATGAAACTATCGCGAAATTTCATTACATTCTATGCCGAAACTTGGAAATGTGTTATTGTTTTGTTGGTTCCTTATTTATTTTTTCTTGTGATATTACACTACAAGAAAACTAGTTCCTTATGTATCACTGCATTTATATGCATTATATAATTATATGGTGTGAGAAGAGAAAAAAATTTGACTACTATGGGTCAAAAAAATTTACAATTAGCACCTCCAAAACGTCACATTAGTGTCGCACCAATTACCGACGCTATGTTAAATATATCATTCTTAGCATCTTATTAGCGTCCCATTGGCGACACGACAACCATGATGCAGCGCCGAAATAACGTCAACTAACGCATAATGTTAGAGTTTCTTGGGCGTTGAAATAGCGCCGCAATTGTAGCACCACTTGAGGGTCGACTTAGCGACGGTATTTTTACTATTTTCAACTGGAGACCACGCGTCTTAATAATGTCGATATAGCTCAACCGTTAGTGTTAGTAGCGTCTCCTTTTTTGTTGGCTTTATTGCGATGCCATTAGTCACCGATATGTGACGTCGCATATAAGTGGCACTAGTTCGACGCTAAAGTGACACTCTACGTCACGTAGACGCAATAACGCCTTTCTAGCGTCGTGTTTCTTGGGTCGTTATTCTTCGATTCTCTTGTAGCGTTTGACATTTTCTCTTTTCAGGTGACACTCTTGATTATCTTGGTATTCCTGGACTTGATATAGTTGGCGTCAAGATGTCATTGTCATAGCAATCTGTCAAGTTCTTCTAATAATGGTAGTGATTTAGAAAATTTCAAATAGTAGTTTCACTTGTTTGTTTTGTGTTTGTATTAAATCTCATTTTAGACTGCAAAGGAAATTCTCTATCATGATACAAAGTATACCTGCGTTCCTACCTCTTATGTACTTAAACAAAACATATTAAAGGATAAAGACTTTCATGTGCTACAGTCTTAATTCTGAAATGTGGATACCTCACCATGCTCCCACATCATTTAATAGTGGGCATAATATTTCCATCTATTTTGAATATTTTTGTACATGGAATATCTTCAAATTATATTTACTGAAAAATCTTAGGCGACTCCTTTTGGAGAACAATTGAAATTCCTTATTTATCAATCAAGAAGATAAATGATTTAGCAAAATCTTGTTCTATGATATAAAAAAGAAAAAAAAAACTGACTGCAAGTACCTGATGACCAATGCTTTGAAAATCGGTACAGATCGACCGGTTCAATTGGTTCGAGTGTGATTTCAAATTCGATTCGGTTCATTAATAAAACCGAAAAAACCTAAAAATCGAATTGGCTCGGAATAAGGAGAAGAGAGAAGAGGAAATGCACGTTCCACGAGAAGGAGAGTTAAAGAGTGAAATGAGTTGTCATTTATTATAAATGTATGATTGTATTGATTATAAATATATAGCATACCTTATCAATAATAATTAAACATTCATTCATGCCATTCCATAATTTTCGTAGTTCATTCTTGTCCTCTTCTTTAGAAGAGAATCATATCGCCAAACAAAATCTTCATAGTTTACAATGGGACGTTTAGACATTTCAAAGTACGACAAATAGAGAGAGAGAGAGGGAGGAAACACCGAGAGAGAGGGAGCAGAGCAGAGAGGGAGTGGGGGAGGTGAAATAGGGAGCAGGAAGATCACGAAATAGAGAAGGAACGATTTTCTATGACGCGAAATAGAAAAGAGAGAGAGAGGGGGTCAGGGAGAAGTACATCTGTCGTGTGAGAAAGAAAGAGAGTGAGAGATTTGCAATAGAAAGGTAGTTACATCAGAGATGAAGTAAAAGAAAATAAGAAAAACTAAAAGAGCAGAAGAGGAAAAGCTCGTTCTATGAAAAGGAGAGTTAAAAAGTGAAATGAGTAGTCATTTATTATAAATATTTGATTGTATTGATTAAAAAATTTGACGCGTTGAATTTGTACTCGTGTAGAATTTAAAAATGAGTCACAACTATTAAATTAATCATTTTTAATTCACGCAACATTTATATGCATATAACACATTAATTAGTAAACTAGATAATTATTTGGGATTCAAGGAACTTAAATATAATTTTATATTTTTAATAAAAAATATTTTTATTTTTCTTAAAAAAAGTATATTATAATTTTGCTAATAACTGATAAAGGATAATTAATAATATTTTATCCCAAATAATATCATATATTTAGAAAAAAATAAGTTTGATCTTTTAATATATTTAATGGATTTGTGATCTGCCTATTAAAAAAGAAAGAATGAAAGTTATTTGAAGTTATTTCTTATTCTAATCTTTTACGAAACCTATGGGGCATCTTGAGTCATTACATTTTTTTTTTATCTTTGAATGATGTAAATATTTTCTATGACTTGCCAATATATATATATATATATATATATATTATTCGAATGTCATACTTTTAGTAAACATAAGATCTAATCATTATCTTAAAAAATAATTAATATTAGCTAGAATATCAGAGACATAAAAGATATTTCATAATTATGTTTTCATTTATTTTCAAATAAAAATAATTTTATAAATATGAAGACCTAATTCTCATTAGTCCACACTTTTTATTAAATTCAGCTATTAATAAAAAATATAATCAAAATTACTAGGTTAACATGCAATTTATGAAATTTTGATCGTGATGTTTAAATTTAATATGCAGTAATAAAGATTAAATTATATATATATATATATATATATAATTTTTTATTATGAATATAAATTAGAGAAAAATATAAAAAGTCAAAATATAATTTATGAAAATTTATTGATCATGTTAATACCAAGTGTACTTGGTTGTAAAAAAATTAGATTGACTCAATTATCGTGATATAGTGATAATGAAATAAATAAATTAAAAATCACACATAAAAATTTAGGATAATAATAAAAAAATAGAAAATTGTATTGTGTACCGAATTTAATAACTTCATATTTCAGAATCTAATTCATTCATTATTGATAAATAAAAGTCTAATAGATTATGTAACTCTTTATGTTAATATAAAGTATCAATACACATTATTGATTTTGAATTATGGCTCCACTATCTTTGATTAATTTAATATGAATAGTCAAATAAAATCACCTCCATTAACTTTTTGTTTAAAAAATATGAAATATCTCATTCCATCATTCTTTTTATGTGAAATGCGTCTACGGGTTGATTCAGCACTGTACATATGTCCATTAAACAATTCAGGTGGCTCAAAAAGTTAATCGCGGAATCCGTATATTATCCCAACCCAAAGAACAAAGGCTTGAATCCTTTAATCGATTCAACAAATGTGGCTATAAAAAATAATTAACTATTTATGAATGCTTTAACTTAATATACATGTATATGTTACAATTTGATTAGGTATCTAATCATAAATAAACACTAATGAATATAACTAAAAAATATAATAAATTTGAGCAAGAACGTTCGTCTGTTTGGTTTTCTAGGTTGCGTATGGATTATTAATATTTATTTAATTATTTGTGTATTATTGGGTTTGTTTGTGTCACTTCGCATCAGACCACTTTTAAATTGATAATGTATGGTGAATGTATCGGACGTTATGTATAGATATTTCTTCTCTCACTAATTAAATTTGACAATTACGAGTTAGAGTTATTTATTTAACATTCGAATTAAGATCACTATTAAAGTAAGTAAATTTTTTTCGATAAGATAAAGTAAAGTAAGTAAATTTATTTGTAAGATTTTGAACATTTTGCTGTGATTGTGATGAGACGTTGTGATTACTTCCATGAATCTAAATCTTTGCCCATAATTCATTATCGTGACATATAATCTAAATTTTTGGATCAGAAATAATCAAAGTTAGGAACATATATTGACTCTTTGAACGCATACATGGAGGTAAATTATATATAAAAATAACTACTAGCCTGCCAAATTGATCAAAAGGATTGAAGTCATTAGTTCAATTCGCACATTTCGTGGATCCGAGGAAAATGGATGTGTGTGGTCAAAATGCTTCCATGTGTCACCATTAAAGGGATGCATCATATATCCTTCTTAACACCTATTAAGAGTATGCTATGTCAGATGTTTTCTATGAAATAAACAACCTTTGCAGCCTTGGTGTTAGGGGCAGGTACCGTAACACTTTGTAAGGCACATTTTTTTTCTCTTAGGTTGTCTTACACTCGATTTATAACGAGAAATTCGCACACACAACAAAACATCTTATCTAAATTCTCCTTATAATATAAGATGCAATTATTAATGCAAGCATCTATCCTCTCATAACCTAATCCAAGTTTCTCCAACTTCTTCTTTGAGTAGTAATAATTAGGTTCGAACTTCTCACTTTCTAGCAACATTTCTTTAGTTAAGGAAAGAATGCGATCATATCATTTTTCACTCATGTTAACTCTACAATTCATCAATTGTGACTAGGCTGATAACTTAGTATGCTTTGTACAACCCTCCCAAAGTGGCTCCTGTCCATCTTTTCATAAAGCATAGAACTTTGCAGCTTTTGAATTTGGAGGTTCAATTTCAAGCCCCATATCACATCATATTTAAGAGTGTTCACGGGTCATATTTGACACCGGACCCCACTCGACCTATTCGATTTTGATCGAGTTGGTCAATCTTCATAAAAGGGTTGGATCCGATCCAACCCGACCCGAACCTTTCGGGTCGGGTAGTCAAGTTACCCGACCACCATTTTTTTAATTTTTTCTTACTTTCTCTATTATTTAATATAAAAATATTATATAATATTTATTTAAAAGCATAAATAATTTATTAGACATTTATATACTATTTTACACATTTAAAATATTTTATTTTACTATTATTTTACTTTTTATACAAAATATTAGCTAAAAAATAAAAAATAAAAATAAAAATGCCCGATCTTCGAGTCGGGTCAAGTTTGGTTTGGGTCGGGTCGGGTAATCGGGTTTGCGGGTCGATCCGACCCATTGAACACCCCTAAATATATTGATTAAGTTGAGGACCTACAACATCCTTCACCATGCTTATGTATGAATTTTTAGGCAATTCATGATTTGTACTAGAAGATGTTTGTTTAGATTGTTCCCCATGAGCATCTCGCATGAAGTAATTATTTTTAAATCCTTTTATACAAAGCAGATGGAATGGATGAAGAGGCAAATGCCTGAGCAGAGATGGTCGATCTTACAATGTGGGAAACAGGTGTCCGAGCAACATGTTGAGCACCGAAGTTGGAGTGCAACATGAAACCTTGCAAGCGCACACCGTCGAGCACGAAGCGAAGAAATTGAATAGTTAGGACATTTTTAGGGAAAGATGTTTAGCCTTTTTATTATACAAATTATTTGTGTCACATCCAACTTCGTGACTAAGTTCTAATCATAATTATTATTTCCTTTAATCTTATTTGAAAATTTTAAAAATAAAATTGATAAAATCTCCTTCATTAATTATCTTATGTCATTTGTCAATACATACAATAAATGCATATATATACCCATCAAAATTTAATAAAAAGTTATAAGACATCACATTCACATATTATCACTATTATTTCACATTTAACATCCTACAAGATCAAGTTTTATACAATCTTATAAAATGATTTTAATAAACTCTGGTACAACTCTCGAGTTTATCTATTACATGCATGCTTTCAAAAACAAAAGTGAAAGAAAAATAAAAGTGCTCCAACGGTTCGACCTCTTTTATATGCATCAAAAGCAAGTTTCAAGTCGACTTAACTCGAGAACTTTGAGTTATCTGAAAAATTCAACAAGGGTAATGTGAGCAACAATCATTTGCTCAATGAGTGGAATAAAAGTACAACATAGGGAAACAATACGAGTGCATATAACATTTAGATAATCATATTTCTTTCATATGAGAAAATATTTAAAGCATAACTCATATCACATAAGTTTTCAAATCATATGAACTTTTACATAAATAAAAATTATTCAAGATATCATCATATTCACAGTTAAACTCCACACATGTGTCATTGCACATACGCATCAAGGGTCAATACATATTCCTCTATGATCATGTGTCATACAGTTAAGTAGAGCTTCATAATCAAGAGTATCAGATACGCAGTGCAAATCATGGGTTAATACGTATTCATTCATGATTGTGTGTTATACAATTAAGTAGAGCTTCACAGTCAAAGTGTCTCAAATATGCAGAGCAAATCATGAGTCAATACTTATCTCAATCATGATTGTGTGTCATCCAATCATGATTCTCAGATACGCAGAGCATATCATGGGTCAATACATACACACAGAGCAGTCCCAAAAGAGCAGAAACACCCAATATACGCCCCAAAGACTTCATGTATATCGAATGCGGTCCCAAAGACCTTTTTCAAATAGTATGGCTAATGAACATATGGAATTTAACAATATCAAAATATACATATTATAATCACATTTCATTATCAAATAAAACTTATATTAATGTTACAAGCATTGTTCCCTAAAAATATTTTTGTGTAAAAAGTTATTCTATATCATTTGAAATTCTTGAAATATATCATAAATATCTTTCATAACTCAAGATACGTTTCAATAATAATAATATTAATTTTTGTTTGAGATCATATCATAAATAAAAAGAACTAACATATAATATTTTGTTATATTGTAAATTTACCCACTCATCTTATACTTTATGTTTTAAAAAAGGTTTACTAGATTTTCTTCCTTTCACTTGTAGGTGGTTGGTTTCCTATAAGCAAGAATGCTATTTCACTTTTCAATTACTAATAATAACAATATACAATGCATGCTAATGCATGAACACTTATTAACCTTAAAATGCATATAATCCCTTCTAATAATAATGTATAATTTAAGGTGTTTATATTCATATGTTATTTCACACTTGGAATTTCTCAATCTTTCGTAGCTTAACTAGATGCTATATTAGGATTTCAGACTGTGTATCTCAATAAATAATTCATAATTTTTTAATCTTAAGCGCAAATCTTATGATTATAGATAAATTATAAACTAGACTTACTAAGGTTTCCAACTCCCAATATCATTATCTAATTTTAAGTGAGTAAGCCATAAAATTCAAAGCAATCTGACCTAGGATTTATGCTCTGACAGACTATGTATCACTAAATGATTAATTTATATCTTTACTGATACTTATCCATTTGACGAGATCCTAAATTCTCTAGAATCTAGACTTCAGTAGTATTTAGTCATAAAAATTGTAGAATTTAACTCATTGTATGTCATTATAACAAAAATAGTTAATTCAGGTCATGATCTGTCCATATCCTCGAATTTGATAGAAGAATTACTATACAATAAAAAATGTATTTCTCCTAAAATACAAGTTCAAATAGAATGATTCCATTTCTCACCGAACCCTTAAATAATCATATCCAGATTCCAAACCTAATTCATTATATTCCATCCGTTCCCTAATTCACAAGTTCAACCTATATCAGACTCGGGACAAGATGAGTGATCTACTATGCTAGGTTCATAACTTTCTCCACAAAAGTCCTTTTTATATGATTCTTATGGTCATGGAAAGCTAACTTCGAAAGAATGAATCATGTAAAAGTTCCAGATTTATGAAAAACTAATCAGGAAGATACAATCGTATGAATGTGAAGGTCAGTTTCGGGTCCGCAGATTCACCTTAACCTAGCAAACTTGTAGATTTCTTCATGTTGTTCGGCTATAGATTTGATCTTCGAAATTTTCTTCTTGCAGGATGAGAATATGTGATTTATATATTTTTTTCATAATTTTAACACGTCATATGGCGATTTGGAAAAATTCTTTTCTAAGCAACTGGTGAGGTATCTGCTTGAGCTGCTTGAAATCTTATTGGTTGAAATGATGGTCCAATCATATTATTTGATTAAAAATTAGTGTTAAACCTCTAATTAACCTTAGCTAATCATAGTTAAATATTTTTATTGTAATATTTACAAATATTGAAATTTATTCCTAATAGTCTTATATAATTTCTTTATAACACTTAATGATAATTTAATTATCATTATGTTTTAATCCAAAAGTTAATTACTACACACAATCATAATTATATAAGCATCTAAACTGACTTAATATGCTAATTAAAAATAAGATTATATTAAAATAATATTTGTGGAGTACGTCACTGACAATTTGAGTTAGGTTTTCATTTTTATTAAAATTTTGCTGAATTAGTGACGAAAAAAATCATGATAATATAAAAATCATGAGCATCCCATCATCTATTACCACAACTCCATCACAATTTTGTGATCCATTAGTGATGAATAATTTTGTGAGGAAAAATTTCATCAAAAAACAATCATTAATAAACTGAAAAAATCACATTACTTTTTCTTTCACAAATTAATCACAGATTCATTGTGATGGAAAGAATTCATCACATTTGTTATATTTTCTTGTAGTGGTTCTTTTTAAACATAAAAGAGAAGACATTTTATGAAATGATAATTTAGTACTTTTATAAATAAAAAATTAATTTCTTAAATCTCTCTTGAACTATAGTGATTTTTCGTGTCCACTTCTAATATACAAACTCATCGTAGGGCTCCCTAAACTATGTAACAATTTTTACTTTAGTTCATATTTCTTGTTATAATTTTTTAGTTTTTTATATTTATTAAATGACTAAATTATCTTCGTGCGACTTAAAATAAATGTACAATTTTTTTCTTCCTCGAGAGTAATTTAGTCATTTAATAAAGTAAAATAAAAAAATTAATTGAATATGACGGATAGACTAAGGTGAAAATCACGATAATAAGTTTACATATTAGTGGCAAATGCAGAAAAAAATAAAAAAGTTAATAGAATAGGGGTAAATTATGATTTACTAGAAATAGATATAATGAAGAAATTAACCCCAAAACAGAAGTCAATGAAGTTAACGTTGAATGTTAGTTGCTCCTTCAATTCTGGTCCGTTGGGGCGACTTGGCGCCAGCGTGCAAATGAAATGAGCCCCACGTGTCGTACGGCGTGCCAAGGTATTATTCCTCCATAGGAGGAGCGGAATATGCCGAGTAATTATAATAATATTACTAATTAAGGACGGCTCCCCGCCACGTCGGCCAAATCAAATTTGATCGCTATCTAGCACTTCAACCTCATAGTTATCAACTTATAACATCATTGCCCCTCCTCCCCAATTAGTTATAATTATAACTAATATTAATAAAATATTATTATTGTTATTTATAGTTATAATTATAATTAAATAGGATGTCATTAATAATGATTTGAAATTTAAATGTCTTCATTTGTCATTAAAATAAATTAAAGTGAAAGTTACACCATAAATATTGAATTAAATTAAATAAAAAAGAATTAATTCAAAAAAAATCTAAAGGGAAAAAAATAGAAAAAATGGTAAAACGAGAGAGCTTTAAAATTAATTAAAAAATGTCAAGATTTTATATTAGATATAGATATAGGTTATAATTAATATTAGTAAAATATTATTATTGTTATTTCTAGAAAAAGTAAGAGTATATAAACAAACTCGGCTATTGAATCTGGACTTTATCATTTAGATCTTAAAACAGATTTTTTAATGTAAAATGTTGATCCTATTTGTAATAAATACTTTTAAAATGACGTCATAGTGCAGAAACGGTTTTAGTAATATTATTAATTATATAGTTGGTCAAGAAGATAACACCTGTAAGAAAATAATTTCTGATGGATAAATATAAATTTACGACATCATATTTATCTTTTACAATTTCAAAATAAATTGATAGTGATATAAGACCAGATTTTACAATATTTGCAACATCTGTCAAAATAAAATTTCATTACAATATCATATATTTGCACTCAAGTACATTTTACAGATATTTTAATCAATCTTGACAAATTAATTGGAGAAAAAATAATTTAATAAAATCGATAAAAGCCTTGTGGGAGTGGCAAATCTGTAATTAGATTACTATGAAAGTCGAAAGATTTGGAAGATCTAATAACTCCCGACAGCGACGATGTGATCCCGCAGTTTTGAACAAAGCCTGAAGTCTTTTGATGACCTCCAAAGCTTCCACTTCGTCTTTAATATTCTTTCTTTTTTTTCTCTCTTTCCTTCGTTCTTTCTTTCTTGTTTCTCTCTCCTGTTCTTCTGTATCAAGCACGCAAGCTAAAAGAAGGAAGAGGAGGCAGCCAAAAATCCGACGTTTAACCCATTTTATCAGGTAACATGACATGCATCGCATTCCAATTTAGCACAAATTTCTTTCCTCATTCTGATTTTGTTGCGTTCTCATGTGATTTCTTCCCTTCGACTGCGCGAGCTGTTTCGAGCTCATGCGCTGTCTGTAGCTCTTGTAAATAACGATCAGGAAAAAATGATTCATTCAGTTCAGGCTATTATTTCTTTTGATGCATCAGTTTTACCATGTTTGCGCGATTAATACGTGATCGTATGGTTTCTAATGCATATTTGGGCCTTTCTGTCTTCATTTGGTTGATCACAAAGAACACTGATGTTTCTTCATGATGATCAGAATCTCCTTTTTGCCTCTCTCTGTGAAGAACATGCTGAAAGCTAGTCATCTCTCCCTGTTCTTTTGTTTTTCCTCTGGAACAGTTCAATTGATATAAATTCCTCCAGCTTCTATGCTAGAGGTTTGTAATTTTTTTTCTTTTATTATTGATGATTTGGCTGGTATCAAACATACCAAATTTTCAATTCTTGCCCCTATTAGTTCCTAATTTGTTGAACTCAGACATTTTTTTTTAATTCAGCAAATGAATATATAATACCTACAGCAGAATTCTTAGCCACAAAATAAGTCTACCTTGCACCTATAAAATGTTCCGTTCATCTCTTGGCCACAAAGTTGCCTGTTTTCCGCTTAATAATTTTGCAATTATAAAAACTGTTGCAGTATTCTCATTAACCACTTTCTATTTATAGAAGAACTTGTTTTGTGCTAAAAAGTTAGTTACTTATGGTGACGGCTACAGATTGCAAATTTGTTGAGTAAAAACAGCAGGTGCTTGCATTTCTCTTAGTTGGTAACGTCCGGGTGAAGGAATTGTTTAAAAATATCGTTCAAGTACAACTCTAGTTGTTGCATAAAATTTTATAAAGGTCAGCTTTCCAAGGAGTGAAATGATGAGTTTAAGACTGGTTCAATAGCTCTGCAATAATATTTTATGCAGTATCTTATTGTTGGTTCTGGATGACAAGTAGGTGGTCAACTAAGAATTGATGTTATTTAAAAGCTGGCATTGGAGCTATACATCAAACTTTGTCCTTGCAATTTGATCTACCTGTCCAAAAGTTAGAGCTTTTTGCCATTTGCCATCTGCAGGTTTGTTGAGTACCTTCCTCCCTTGGGCTTATTTATTCACGAAGGAAATGCTAGAAAATTTTTTCTTTGATCTTCTTGGTGATTAGAAGCACAGAGGTGGAAATTTAAGGGCAATATAGTTGTAGATTGTAAAATGTAAAATTTATGTTGAAGTGAGGCTGATTTCTTTTACAAAAAATTCTCAATTGCTTCCTGTTCATTTTCAGTGAACATATGGATTCATGTTCCAGTGAGCATCATATTTTAATTTTTTACTCATTCTTTCAAAGTGTTTAATCTATTGTTTGTACTATTTTTATGTGAATCAGCATTTGAAAGGTAATATCTCTCGTTGTTTGCAACAGCCCTTATTGTCTGTGTTGTCATATTTGTTGCACCAAGTGTATTTCTATTTCGTATCTTCTTATGCTATTTTCATGTCATGTTTTCATAAGCTACACAATGGTTTTTTTTTTGTTGAATATATTAACATTTTGTGACAATACTATATAACCATCACATAGCATTGTCTCTCTAAATGAACTCAAGAGCTGAGATGCTAAATATTTGTGCATTCCAACTTCAGTTATGCCCTCCCTTTAAAACTTTTTTTGGAAATCCTGCCTTTGGAATATTAGAGTTCAATTAGATGCAATACTATTATAAAAACTGAAAGGACGTAATTGATTGAACTTATGATATAGATTATTGGAATGTGTTGCATACTTGTTTTCTAAATCAAAATATCTGTGAATCAAGGAATTCATCACTTTGATTGAATGGTGCTTTCGGATCATATAGTTTCTGACAATCTATTTTCTTTTCCTATTTCCAGTATATGTGCCTGATCACGTAGCAAAAGACAAGTCTTTAAGACTTACAAGGGTGCAGTATTATCCCACAAATTTGCAGCATTTGAAGTCAAATAGGAATGTCTCAATCAGCACAAAGCAAGAAGCCTCTAGGCACTTTGTTCTTAGAATATATGGGCATTTCTCCTTCCCGCAGGCAATACAAGGCTATGGTGTTGGTCTTGACATTTCTTGCATATGCTAGCTATCATGCTACCAGAAAAACCACTAGTATAGTCAAAAGTGTCCTTGATCCGAAGACATCAGCATTGGAATCCTCTCCACGGGCAAGCTTATACTTTCCACCAGGATTCAACTATGGACTTGGAAAACCAGGAGAAACAAGTGGTTGGGCTCCATTCAATAGCTCGGATGGGAATTCTCTTCTTGGAATCATTGATTTGGCCTTCCTTTCTATTTACTCCTTCGGAATGTTCTTCGCTGGGCATTTGGGTGATCGTTTGGATTTGAGAATTCTGTTGACAATAGGAATGACTGGAACTGCTCTATTCACGACTCTCTTTGGAGTTGGTTACTGGCTAAATATTCATAGTTTCTATTACTTCTTGTTGATTCAGATGCTTGCGGGTCTGTTTCAATCATCAGGCTGGCCGTCAGTTGTGGCAGTTGTCGGTAACTGGTTCGGGAAGAAAAAGAGGGGGTTGATAATGGGAATTTGGAATTCACATACCTCTGTTGGGAATATCTGTGGATCATTGCTTGCCTCGGTTTTGCTAAAATATGGATGGGGCTGGTCATTTGCAATCCCTGGTCTTCTCATGGCTCTTGTCGGATTGGCAGTATTTCTACTTTTACCAGTTAGTCCTCAGGTTGTGGGAGCTGTAAAGGGGAATAATCACATTCCAAAGACTCTTGAGAAGAATGATACCACTGCGCCTCTCCTAGATGAAGGAACAGAAAATGGAGGAGATCATGCAGTAGGTTTCTTGGAAGCATGGAGGATTCCTGGTGTGGCATCATTTGCACTCTGTCTTTTCTTTTGTAAATTGGTTGCTTACACCTTCCTCTACTGGTTACCATTTTACATAAGCCATACAGGTAACTTTCCTTCTCCAGGATATGTTTATCTCGTCGATGAACTACTGAATTTGTCTAGAGATTTACCATTTGATGCTCTAATGTTCTCAGATGTTTACTATATCTTAGTTTAACAGTCGTCTTGAGTCACTATTTGCATATTTGTTGATAACTATATGTAAATTATGAGAACATCATAAGATATTTTGAGGAATAAGGTAATTTCTTGAAAGAAGCATATGAGTGAAAGGTCTAAGACTCCAAAAGGGACCTAAGTGGCTTCCGTTTTAATCCTCTTAATTCATCTCCTTGAATCCTTTTCTCTATCGCTGTCTTGTTGTCAGCTCCTAAAGAAATCTGGGTAGAACTTTCTGATGATGACTGGAGGCAATGCTTCAATATCTATACATATTTGAAAAGACAAATATGATATGTCTCAACTTATTCTCCTTCCTTTTCAGTATTAACATATTTTAACTCGTTCTAAGATCAAATTCTGAGAATAGATAAAAATTGAGATGTTTAAAGTAAACGTTTCTGTGATTTTATGGACTTCAATTGTGGGTCAGCTCCCAAAAATCTCTATGGCTGACTTCCAACTCTGCATTAATGCTAGTGGATAGAAAAAATGACCCAAAATTATTCAAAGAGAAATTTCCCTGGGTATTTTCCATACGTTTTCCTGGATTCTCAGTTTTCTTGGCATAGCTGATGTTCCTCTATGGTGATCAACCATTATGCTATATCAAACCACTGCCCTTTAATCATAGAGTAAAAAAAGAAAGTTATCCTTGTCATAATCAGTTATTGATCTAGCTGTCATTCATGTGTTCTAGAAGAGATTCGTTGCGCAATGCCACATTTCTAATTTTCGGGCATTCCAAATATGCAAATGATTCAGCTTTACTGGTGAAGATGGATATACTAACCTTTTATTTTGTCTAGACAATCGGAGAATTGTCTTTAGTTTTTTTTAATACTGAATATTATGGTTGTAGAAATGGATGTTTGTCTATATGTAATATGTATAGACCATCATTAAGCTGATGAGTACATAATCTGGCCTCTAATGTCTTGTTAATAATTAATGCAGCTATCGATGGCCATTATCTCTCAGATTCAGGAGCAGGATTTCTGTCAACACTTTTTGATGTTGGAGGAATTGTAGGCGGTATCCTTGCTGGTCACATTTCCGACCACCTTGACGCGCGAGCTATTACAGCTGCCGGTTTCATGTACTGCGCAATCCCTGC
This sequence comes from Pontederia crassipes, assembly GCA_030549335.1. Classification (NCBI taxonomy): domain Eukaryota; kingdom Viridiplantae; phylum Streptophyta; class Magnoliopsida; order Commelinales; family Pontederiaceae; genus Pontederia; species Pontederia crassipes. The sequence continues at coordinate 13,194,599 of JAUKPH010000017.1, forward strand.
TCTACTATTCTACCGCGTGTACGGGAGCATCTCACTCTTCTGGAATATTACACTCATGTTCATTGCTGGGATGTTTGTAAACGGTCCATATGCATTGATAACAACTGCAGTATCTGCTGACCTCGGTACACACAGCTCCCTCAAAGGAAATTCAAGGGCACTTGCTACAGTTACTGCAATCATCGATGGAACTGGTTCGATTGGTGCAGCTGTTGGACCATTGCTTACTGGGTATATTTCAACTGTGAGTTGGAATGGGGTGTTTTCCATGTTGATGTTTGCAGCACTTGTGGCTGGGCTCCTGCTAACCAAACTTGTTATCGCTGAGGTCCAAACAAAAATTGAGGCTTCCAGGTTACACAATGTATATTGTGTATCCAGACCTGCCTTGGTGGTTGTTCCTGAAGTGTGATTAAACAAAATATGCCTCCAACATCATCAAGGATAGTTGGTGTATGCTTCATATTAAATAGTCTATAATTTCTTTACTAAATGATCACCTTCCTTGCATAAACCTTTCAAAATCTGTTGTATGACAATTTGCACACTGGCTCTTCCAAGTATGATCAGGGAATTGTCATGCTCTGCAAAATTCAGGTGGTGGCTCTTCATTCATTTGATTTCTTTTCTGCTTTCAGTGTTGTAAATTCGACATTCCCACTTGTCAGTTGTCCTTTTCTCTATTCCATTCTTTGTTTTGTAAATTCCCATGCTATTCGGCTAGGGGACCATCATTGATGTAAGTATAAGACCATATGTTTACCGTCAAAGTTGAAAAAGGTTATAAGATCACTTGTATTTTCTCCCTACATGTATCATATCGTGCATTGTTTGCATCTGTTCCACAGTAGACTTATTCATAGCTACTCTCACATATTTCACCAGTACTATCTGTATGTGTGTTTTTCAATCCTTGAATCAATTGACAGTCTCCCGATATTTTTCAGACAGTTTATTTGTTGAATTATTACCATTAATTAGTTGAAGCCTTTTCAACATACTATGCGCTTGGTCCGTGATCCTCTCAGTATGCACTTGTAGACAGAGAGGGAACCATACAGAGGTTGGGGTGTGTGACCCACTGCCGGCTCAAGAGCCAAGTCATCAAAGCAAAGGCTTGAGGCCCCCACCACTCTAAGGCCTCTTGAGTTTTAATAATTAATATAAATAGTATTTACTATTAGTCAATTAATGGTAAAAGTGTAAGGCCCAAGATCTCTCAGAAATAAAAAAAAAATCAAAAAATCAAAAAAGGGAAAAAGATAAAATCTACAACAAATTTTAGGAAGAGTTTATTTCCAATCGAAACTTTGAATCTTCTTCTATAAATATGAGACCAAATCAAACGAAACATACCATTTTATTTTCCCTAAGTCGGCCCTAAATCTTTTTGCCCCTGTTTCGTGCGCCTTTCATTCTTTTCGTACCTGAAGGCCGCGGCCCACATAGGAGGTCAACCAGAGGATGTGGACGGTGGTGAATGAGTGTCTGGATAGAGGGAAGCGGCCGCAAGAAGAGGAAGAGGAAGAAAAATAATGAACTAGTTTCTGGATAGAAACTACAAGGTATGAAATTAGGATAAATTCATTATAGAATCATGATCTTATGCTAGAAGCATGCATTATTCTATTCCTAGTTATAGTATGATGATGCTTGTTGCTGGCCATCGCCGAAAAAGATGATCGGTCCACGCAATTTTTTGCGTAAGAGAACCCGGCTAGGGTTCACTATAACTCGGCCCGGGCAGGTTCATAATTGAACCACACGAGCTCGGCTCGAGTTGAAAATGACCCAGCCCGAGTTCCACGCACGACGAAATAGTCGGGACAATCGTCGATGACACGACTCAGCCCGGGTGTAACCCGAACCCGGCCCAGGTTTTACCCTAGTTTTTCGAGGATGATGTCCGATGAACTCGGCCCGGGTTTAACTTGACTCGGCCCAATTTTCGATACTGTTTAGATGATTTTATAATCTTTTGATTCCTGATTCATGTGATTAATTCAGATCCAAGTATAATGATGATTATGATGTTTAAGCCTCTGATTTACTCTCCATGATCTATCTTGTAGTATTGATTTAAAGTCCTTCTAAGATTAATTAAAAGTTGCGAGATAAAAAATGGAAATAGTTAAATGGAGAGCTTTTATTTATGATGGATTGATGACGGTTAGTTATAAGCTGACTACGGTCAGTTATGGATTGACTTTATCAATTATGATGATGATGATGATGGACGGGTTGAGGCAGGCCTCTCCGTGGGTTGAAATATACTTCAAATAAGTCAAAGATGAATATAAGATGATGAAGGAGATAAAAACATATGAATAAAGAATCTTATGATGATATGATTCTACTCTTTTATGGTGATTTACTTATGATCTTACGTTCATATGCCTCTACATGATTTCCTTATTCATATTATGATCATTTTTACTTCCATATTATATGATGATATCTTATGATTCCTAATATAGTATCATAATCTTATGATTATTTCTATCTTACTTTCATACTGAGTTGTAAAACTCATAGGGAGGTTCTCCCCTGCATGCTCTTAAATGCAGGACTATGTCAAAATGATGAAGGTAGTCAATGATGACCGATCAAGCTCGTAGGTGGCTGCATGTGGGTGTCTTGAGTCCTTTGGATTATGTATAAATTTTCCTTTTTCGCACATTAGTTTGATGTATTAGTTTCCTTTGGGCTTATATGAAATTCTTTATCAGTCTTCCGTATATTATGATGTCTTACTCTCTTTAGTATTATTTAATGATGATTAGTCTTCCGTCTTAATGATATAAGTTGACCAGTCAACATTTTATTTTGATCAATATGATGTACACGTAAGGATGACTCGTAGCGTCCTTTAAACGTATTCTGCTACATGGCGGGGTACGATTTGGGGGCGTTACAAAAAAGTGCATGAAAATTATAGATCAAATATTGATCATTATTTTTTTTATAATAAATGTTATCAATATCTATAACATCCTAGCATTTTATTGTATATCATCATGAAATATTTTAAAATTAATATAATTTGCCTTTAGGCCCCAAAAACTCTTGTGACGGCTCTGGTGTGACCTTTATATATACATTCATAGTTTATACTTATCAATATATATATATATATATATATGTATATAAGGGAAAATGATGATGTACATTATTGATATATTGAGTATTGCTACAAATAAAAATAGATTGAAAAAACTTAAAATAATGTCTCAAAATTCTATCCTCGTATAGCAGGACAACACCTCCTCTCGTATGTGCTACTTTGTCAATTCATTTTGATCCTTTTATTTATTATGACAATAAAAAAGGTGACATATTAGTGGGTTAAATTTCACTGAATACACTCCAACTTTAGACTCTTTCCTAATTCCATTACTCAACTTTACTTTGTAACTAAAATGTCCTTCGACTATTGATTTATTTTAGCAACTACCCTTCCGACCAAAATCAATTTCATGATCATTTTATTGATACGACACTTTATTTAAAATAAAATAAATATGAAATATTAAAATAATAATATAATAAATAAAAAAGTGTCGTTGGTCGGCTACGCTCAGATGGCAGGAGTGAGGCATCCCCTTCCCCTCTCTTTTGCGGCATCGGAGAGGAGGGGAGCGAGGGGCGCCGCCCCTCCCCCTCCTCCGCGTGCCCACTACTTCATCTCCCACCTCTCCCTCAACATCACCATCGCCTGATCCTGTACACCATGACATCCCCTCGCCAGCTTCGTCCTTGAGGGTTGGAACACCAACAAGGACCTCAACCTCTTCCATGACGATTTGAACCTTGATTTCTCCCTCTACTCCAACTCCAGCGCTGGCGGAATGTGAAAAGGAGGGAGAGGGGCACGGTCCCTCTCCCTCTCATCTCCGTGAGAGAAGAGAGGAGGAAGGGTGGCACCCCTCATCTACGCACATAGTCTGCGCCCAAAGGAGGAGCCGAGGGAGGGGGATGCTGCCCCCTCCTCTCCCTCCAGCCGCCTGGCGCTCAGGCGATCGGAGGGAAAGGGGACTAGTCGGAAGTGTAGTTGTTGAAACAAATCAATAGTTGGAGGGTAGTATAGTTATAAAGTAAAGCTAAGGAATAATATTAGGAAAAAGGTTAAAGTTGAAGGATATTTAGTGAAATTTACTCCATATCAATGGAAAACTTAAAATAGACGTAAATTACAATTTTGAATGGTAATGGGGAAGTTAAAACTCTATACCAAATAAATGTGAAAGCCCAATAGTCCAAATGACACAAAGATAATAGCGTAAATGCTAGATCGATAAAAGGGATGCAATTCTTTCATAGGCATAAAGATTAGTATGATAACATCATAATAATAATTCATGAAATAATTTCTTGCACATAAGCAATTGAATAAATATAAGTATTTCATCATCATGTTTACATGGTAATCATGTAATAAGCAATAAATTATAATTCATGACACATGACATTAACACTTTTATAAGGAAACAACATATATGTGATGAATGAGTGATTATAGAGTCAATATTTGACCATAAGCGAAGGGTACATCTTGGTTCATCATAATAATCCTGTGATGGTCAATCCTTCAATTTGGAAAAGAATTATTTCATCATGTAAGAATCCATCTGTAACGCCCGGTCCAGAATAAAAAATCATTACAACAACAACAACAACAACAACAAAGCCTTATCCCACTAGGAGAATAAAAAATCATTATTTAAAGTTAAATTAAAAGATCAAATTAGAGTTGTCTTAAAGAATTAAAAACCAAATCAGAGGAGAAGTCCCATTGGAAAGTTCTAACATACTTTATATTTTGACTTACACCTATATAACCAAAATCTCCCTTAACCCTAGCCGTCAACTCTTCCCATGTCCTCTCTCTTGTGACCACGTCCCATACGACTAGGAGCACTCAAACAATCACTAGAGATGTCGTCGGAGAGCAGTCGAAACGCCAAGAGAAGATCCAAGGGAAGACACGTGATAGAGGTAGGTGGATCATTGGATCAACCTCTAGATCAGTTTTAACAATAAATTTGTATGTTGTTAGGGTACAATTAAAGTCATAGCATCGTCTCTTATCATTCATGATTCATCCCATATGATTACTTTGGTCCTAAGATATTTATTCTGACGAAACTACGTCGAAAATCGAGCAATCAACGCCACTATTCTCGTCGGAAAGTCAAAACTCAGCCTGAGTTTGAATAACCCGGGCCGAGTATGTACATAGTCGGGCAAGACGAGCGTAGAACCCGATATGGGTGTTCACGGGTCGGGTCGGAACCGACCCATGAATAAATCCGACCCGGTCGGGTCAAGCCCCTTGGGGGCAAAAATTTCGACCCAACCCGACCCGGTTCGGGTCGGGTTGGGTCGGGTCGGGTGGTTGGGTCACCCGACCACCCTTTTTTCTTTTTTTTTTAAATTTTTTGTCTTACATTTTTATATTTATTTTAATATAAAAAATAATTAATAATTATTATAAAATATAAAATATGTTTTTTGAATATTTGAGCATTATTTTCATATTAAAATCTTTTATTTTAATATTTTTTCCATTTTAAATTAACTATATAACTAAAAATAAGTAAAAAAATAAAAAAATAATAAAAGTCGGATCATCGGGTCGGGTAGGGTTGACTCGGGTTGGAATTTTCCAACCCGTAAATCCACACCCATGCCGATCCGCACGCACCACCGGAACTCGGCCCAGGTTTCTGTTAAACTGACTCGAGTTTTGATGGCTTGTATCCATAGTTCAGACCCGGCCTGAGCTCGGGTCACACTCGGCCCAGGCCGCGACAGGGAGAATTGGAGCACAGAACTTGGCTTGAGTTCTACCCAACCCGGTCTAGGTTCTGCCAGGTTGTATTGCATGTTGTTATTATAATTATTATGTTAATTAATTATGATCCATCATTAGTTATCCATTTGATCGCATTGACATTGTAATATAGAGTAGTAGTATTGTTAAAGTTATGTTTATATTTTTAATTGATTATTATTTGATTCTTGTTTCATAAATTATGATCTATCTGAGTACATTGACATTTTGATAGAGTGTGTTATATTGTGATTTGTTGTTGTGATCCATAATTTGTTAATCATTAATTCTAATCGAAAAGATAGGTTATATTGATATCGACATTTTATCGTTGATTATTTCTAATTGGCCATTGATCGAACCCTACTAATATCATGATCTAGAGTATTGTCTTAATCATGTATTATTGTTAATTACTTATTTATGGGTTATGACCCAAATCCGATGGCTCTCCTATATTATCACTTGGATCTATTGCCTTGATTAATTCTACCTCATTGCATAGATTAAATCATGAGTTCAAATCTCATTAGATTCCATTGATTACATGACATTGTTATCCTGATTGTTGTCATGGCATCGTTATGACTATGTCCCAATCTGGGCGAAGATGAGAACCTAATTAATTAAAGATAAAATCTTGGGTGCTCATGTTACGAATTGACGGAAGCTCATGGTATACATAACATTTAGTGTTGGGCCGGGCATAACTTGTCCCCATTGCACGATTTTTCTCTATCGTGTAACGAAAGAGGATACCCTCCTCTTTTGAGAGGATGATCGTCGTGATATGCACAATCACTAGCATCATGAAGTACATGGCACTTCATTGCAATGAATATGTTAATCAATGACATTGCGAAGAAATAATAGAAATAAATAAGTTATTTACAACTTCCAGCCAGAGCATTGAAAATACATTCAGAGTATAGTAAATTCAGGGCATTGTCAATCAGAGTATTGTTTTCTTCCATTGGATCCCAGTAGTGATTATCATGAATTCTAATATTACTATGTTAAAGAACTTACCAGAGCATTGTATCATACCGGATGTTACCTTGGTTCACTCATAGCATAGCCTTGATTCTCATATTGATTTTATTCGAGGCATACTTGATTTACTCCATCGATCCTACCCAGAGTAAATATTGATTTTTGCCTTGGTTTGTTCTATTGATCTTATTTAGTGCATAGTATTATTTTATTCCACTTATATTATTGAACATTCATTTGATCGTACCATTGATTCTTATTTAAGCACGGTCTTGATTTATTTTCATTAATTATTCTAGTGATGATTATTATTATGTTTACACTAACTCCTCGCTTCTTTGTTGTTACTATTTATCCATTGGTGTATTATCCACCTATTGGACTACGAAACTCATGAGTTATTATTTTCTCTACATTGATCTTGCAGATAATCAGAGTAACGAAGGATAAGCTCAAGCGACTGACGATGTTCGTGATGGTGATGTGCATATGAAGTAGTTTTAGGACATTATCCACATATCTTTACGTTAGACTTTCGCTTTAGCTATTGACGATTATTGATACTATGACTTATATTAGATATTCCATTAGACTTTCGCATTATTGTCATTTTTCATTAACATCTTATTAAGTAATTTGCTTATACAATGTTCTGGTCAAAGAACCAATCAAAGTCAATATTTTAGTGGGAGCATAGTATTGTTAGTAGCGATCCTCGTGTTGGATCTTCCCATGTGGCAAGCGCGATTTGGGGGCATTACACTTAAAGAAAAATATCACATTGTTGTTCATCATTCATCATTTTTATAACATAATTCATTCATGATCTTCTTTTTATTTTTTTTCATATTTTGATTCATCTTTTTTTTTTCATTTTCTTTTAATTGAAAGAGTTCATCACTTTTAAGAGAATGTTCATACAAATTGATACAACATGTGCCGCAAGGTCAGGAGATTAAGTGCCACGATAGGTGGATCTCTCACCCACTCAAATGACATTTTTTTCATTATTTAGGGCGGAGCAGCAAAATAGGAATAATACCTTTCAGTGTTGTCTTCACGAGACTGAACATGCTTTCGAACTTTAGCCTCTTTTCTAACTTGGTCCTCTAGTTTTAGTTTGTAACTAGATGATCATCCAATTAAACTTATGTTAACTATGATCCTGTCATAATGGTTGATTTCATCTATAAATAACCTATGTGACAACGATATTAAAATCTAAAATTAACAAAATCATCAGAATATAATATAAAAATAATAAAAGAGTAGTAGTCCCACACTATAAGAAAATAAACCTTTTGTGATAGAATTATTTATCACAAAAAGAGTGAAGTTTGTCGCAGATAACTATTTATGATAGACTTATGTTGACAATTTCCGTCACATTTGATCAAGTAACAAATAGTATTGTGCTAGAAATTTTTTTCATCACAAAGAGATTGTCACCTCTTTACCAATAATAGAGGGGAGCCATCAACCCTTCTAATCTTTGGGGGAAAGAGGAGATCCACTCTTTCCTCTCTCTATGCACAACGAGCACCTCATCAATGACCCAATGCGAGAGCTCTCATCTCTCAGCACCAATTGACTTCCTCTGATGGCATCCCAATCACTCTTACTCTTTTTTATCCTTCTCCTTTTCCTCCGTGCTCCACCCCTTCTAAGCTTTCAAGAAGGCCCCACTCTATCATCAATGAGAGGGCAACACCTCCTTTTATGGGTCTACAACCTCTTTTTTTATTTCTTTAATTTTATTATATTATTAATTTTTTAATATGGCTGTCACATGGATTTTGAATTGGTGAACCGACTATTGTAGGTTAAAAGGATCATAGTTGAAATAAATTAGTAGTTGTGCCAAAATTACATGCTTAGGCTCATTTCTCTTTCTCATTCATATCTTTAATTACAATAAACATCATATGGAACTTTCTTAAGTCCAACTTACAACAAAATGTAATATTCACATATGCATCTTAATTAAACATGAATAAAGACTTCCGCATGGATAACCATTTAAACATCATTTTAGGGAATTAAAACTAAAAATCTCTATTAGTAAAATGTCTTCATTTCCCTATTTATATTGATTTGATCATCATGGTCACGAAGATAAAAGTTGAGAATATTTGGCAAACAATAGTGAAGTGCACTTATGCTATCTTATGGGTTATATATATGTATGTATGTATGTATGTAGATATATATATACATACATACATATATACATATACATATATATATATATATATATATATATATATATATATGAATGTATTATATTTGAATTTTATTGCCACATCATAAAATGTGCCATCTTTTGTGACGTGTGCATAAACTCATATTGTCATTAGTTGTTGCATGACAAGTCATTTGGACATAATAATTTTTTATGAAATTTATTCATATATTTGATCAGTACTTTAGGTGCAAAATGAGAAAATTGTACATATGTTTAAGGAAAAAGAAAGATCACTTAGTAAAATCATATTTTAAATTTCTTGTGACTTTTTTTTTGAAAACTTATTGTTTTCATGTCATTGAAAATTTACCCCTCGGAAACCTGAATAGTCAATCATTTTCAATAATATGAGATGGAAAAAGTGAAACTATTTGATTTCAATTTATTTCTCTGGTTTATCTCTACTCTTGAGGATAGAATGAAAGTGTGCCATAACGATATAGGGAGTGCACTCAAAAGTTTGAAATATCATTTTTTTCACATTTATTTTGATTTTTGAAAAAGAAGTGATATTATTAAAATATTTTTCTCATGATTGTCAAATCTTGACAATTTGAAAAAGTATACATTGAAATTTAACATATCATTATTGTATCAAGACTTTATGCAATATCATGATTTTAAATAATTTCGTATGCCTTATGTCAAATTTTGTATCTAAAGTTTGTTATTAAATTTGTGTGAATCATACATAAACTTAGTGAGAGTTAATTTATCTATTACACATATTCTATTTGAAACTTTTTTATATGATAAAATAAGGAATATGAGTGAAAAATATGATAACAAGTTATCACATTTTCTTAGAGATAAAATGGAAAATCATAGAAAGACCCACATGTCATATATTCTTATATGTGGCGCAAAGTTATAAATGACTAATAAATATAAGTTAATACATAATTGAGGGGAGTAAATCTTTGCTTTCACATATAAAAGTTTGTGAACTATCTTTGCATCATATAAATGGGACAGAAGAATATGAGACATATGATGCCAGAAGTTTATATGACTGCCAAGTCATTTGTAAAATGTTATGTACCTGGTAAAGGTATTTCTATTTGAAAAGTGCCTTATAATAATGTTAATTTGCATAACTTTAAATTTAGGGGAAGTGAAATGTTTACTTTAAATTCTTATTCTTCCTAACTTCCATACTTTTCATTTGTCTTCATAAACAATAGTTTTATTATTTGAACATAGACTTTATGCATTAATAAATTATATTTTGATGATACAATTCTTAACTATTAATGGTTATCAATTTGACAAACTGAAAAAAAACTAATATGGAACGAATATTTTTTACACTTAAATTTTGATCAACAATTGTCTATATTCCCATGAGTTTTGGATTAAGATATTAATATAAACCATATATAAAATTGTTTTAACTTTTTAGAAAATTAAGAATCACCTCATTTGTATAGCAAAAAGTTATGTATAAGAGAGTAAGTGTACGAAAAACTTAATTTGAAATGTATAATCTTATGTATTGAACTTATAAATTTATAACTAATATTTGAATATTTTTTTATTTTATTTTTAATGAATAATAAATATTGTAGATAATTCTCCTAACTTTTCATGGAATACAAAACAATCTCATTTCTATAATGACAAAAAAAGTTATGTATAAAAGACTTCAGATTTATCAAATTATCAAAAGAGGTTCAGTCAACCAAAGGCCAAAGTTTGAATGTCCGAACCTAAAGTTTGGATGCTAAAAATCCTAAATAGAGGGCATTTTGACAAAAATGGAGTTAAGAAATTCCATCTTAATTTTTTATCATCCGAACTTTTTATGACACATGCAACTCTTAGTCAAAAAAAGTTCAAATGAATGATAACAACTATGAGAAAGTTAGAGGCTATAAAACATGTATAAAACATGTCAAGGAGGTTCAGATTTCTGAGAAAATTTGGGCAAAACACACATGAAGTATATTTGATCCCAAAGGTGCAAATCTCATATCTTTTTTCCCTTACTCTTGTATGACAATTAAAATTGTTAAAAAAGATTAAATAACTATTTTAGTACTTTTGTAATAGATGGTTGAGCTCGTGAGTATTAATAGGTTGTGTCTTATTACTTGATCGAATTTATGATGAGAATATATTGTCTTATCTCTTTCGAAGCAATAACGAAAATGGTATATATAATATATTTCTTCTTTGCCTTATTTGACACTAAGAAAGGGCAATAGTGAAATTTCCGACAAAATCAAGAAGTCAAACTAAAGATATAGATGAAGGTATGATCAAAGCATATTCCTCTCTCTCTCTCTCTCTCTCTCTCTCTCTCTCTCTATATATATATATATATATATATATATATATATATATATAATCCCTATATTATATATATATATCTTCCTCTCATTCTATTATGATATGTGCTTCTGAGTTATTGTTTTGCACTTTAAATTTTATGAAATGATTTTATGCTTTTTAGTTTGATTTGAGATATCAATTTTATCAATAAAATACCAATTCACCATTTCATCGTCTCCTGATCCAACATTTTTTCCTCCTCTAGCATATATCAGATCTTCATTGTTATATAATTTTTCTTTCCACATAATCACTTTCTGTCTATGCGAGTATCCTTATTTTGTATCTCCTTTAATATCTTTTTCTTGCTCCTATAATTTTGTGTGTCTAGATATAATTCATGAACTACCTGAATATGATCAGTTCGAATTTGTGGTTCGTATACCAAGTCAGTCAAATTACCATTTGTCCGTACTTTTATTTTGGTTACGCGTTGTTTAGCTATATTAATTCGTAAACACAGCACTATGTGACCAAGAAATGGCACCCACATTTTTAACGTGCACTCCTTACTTTTCCCTTCGAAACTAGTTGCGATCAACAACTACGTACAAACCGAAAAATATCTTAATTATGGGCAAACTATATGTCCAACTTGTAACACCTTTTGATGGACTCCACAAAAATAAAATTCCTGGATTAAAACATATATATAATAGAAGTACTTGTAAACTTTTCATAAAGTAAATTCATATAAGCATACGCCCTTGTATGCCGCCAACATACATCAGTCAAGCCTATGGTACTCTCATACGTCATTAATTGCTGTGTCCTTTACGCTCCTTTGCACTGGCTTTCCTATCTAGTAATTAGTAAACGCCCCGAGCTTCTAAACTATAGGCGCAACATTAATCTTTGCAAACAAAGATAACTTCAAACTTGATCGATTAACACACAAACCGTAATTTATACATCCTCTCTTGTTTTAAGCAATAGAAAAATATTAACAATGCTTTAGGATATAAGTTAGACTAAGTCTTGGCTTACCGTATATTCCAATTATATGATTTCAGTCGACTATTAAATCTTAACATATTATAAATATCCATATATATACGCATGTACATGCATATTACTATTGTATTGCAAATGTGCGAGAAGCTTAGTGGGGAACAAATTAACTTAGTTATATGATCCCCTTAACATTATTAATAAGAAGTCATCGAGGTTAATGGCGTGCATGCATTGCATGGTTCATAAACACAATACATATACCTCGCTTTCTCATGCACCATCAACAAATATTGAGCCCTCTTCTTTGATATCTCCCTTTGTCGTTAGCTTATACGTTGCTGCAGTCGATATGAGGAAGGAAAGCTCCCTCTCGAAGCTCGGCTTCGGTGAGCACGTCGCCGGCAACCTATTCCTCCCCATCCAGGAGGCGTCCCCGCCCTCGCCGGCTAGGCGCCGGACGAAGATATCCGTCGTCGGGGCCGGGAACGTCGGCATGGCGATCGCGCAGACGATCCTGACCCAGGACCTGACCGACGAGCTCGTGATCGTGGACGCCAAGCTCGACAAGGCCCGGGGCGAGGTGCTCGACCTCCAGCACGGCGCCGCGTTCCTCCCGCGCACCCGGATTCAGGCGTCGGACGGCTACGAGGCCACGTACGACTCCGACCTCTGCGTGATCACGGCCGGCGCCCGCCAGGTCCCCGGCGAGTCGCGCCTCGACCTCCTGCAGAGGAACCTGGCGATATTTAGGGCGATCGTGCCGCAGCTGGCGCGTTACTCGCCGGAGGCGATCCTGCTGGTGGTGTCGAACCCGGTGGACGTGCTGACGTACATCGCGTGGAAGCTGTCGGGGTTCCCGCCGCACAGGGTCGTCGGCTCAGGCACGAATCTCGATTCGTCGAGGTTTAGGTTCCTTCTGGCTGATCACTTCGAGGTCAATGCTCAAGACGTGCAGGTAAGTACCTAATCACATATAAATTTAAATAAAAAATGTACTGATGATTACGCAAAGGCAAGCTTAATTAGAGTTTATATTATTTGCCTTGGTCATGAAAATATAATATGATCATATATTAATCTCTCATAATACAAATACAGAGGTCATGAATTTGATTGAAGTATTTTGTTTTAATAAATTACATCAACATTTAATCGACTTCTCTATATCATCATTATAAAAAAGCTATTGATTAGAGTTAGGACTTTAGATGTAAATGACATCTAGCTCAGTGATGTGATATATAATGACTTATTATTAGTTCTTATATAACATAAGCCAAATTAATCGATCAATGAGAACAAGCCTTTCGATGGTGCCGTCTGATTGATGCAGGCATACATGGTGGGGGAGCACGGAGACAGCTCGGTGGCGCTGTGGTCGAGCATAAGCGTGGGGGGAGTGCCGGTGCTGAACGGGCTCAAGGACGAGGCCGCTTACGAGCAGCAGAGCGTCCTCCTGGAGAGGATCCGGAGGGCGGTGGTGAACAGCGCCTACGAGGTCATCCGCTTCAAGGGCTACACCTCCTGGGCCATCGGCTACTCCGTCGCCAGCCTCGCCCGGACGGTGCTCCGCGACCAGCAGCGCATCCACCCCGTCTCCCTCCTCGCCGGGGGCTTCTACGGCATCCCGGAGGACCGCGAGGTCTTCCTCAGCCTCCCCGCCCGCCTCGGCCGCGGCGGCATCCTCGGCGTCGCCGGCGTGCTGCAGCTCACGGAGGAGGAATCCGCTCGCCTCCGGCGCTCCGCTGACACGCTCTGGGAGGTGCAGCAGAAGCTTAATATTTGAATTGGGCGGGAATTAAACGTACGCATGCATGAACCAATTTAAGAACTTGGAAGTTGGAATGTATATGCATGTATTTGTTCATTAAAATAAACTCTCTTTTTGTGGTTTGATGTTTGTTCTGATTTTTCCTTTTTTTCCCATTTGTTATTGTTATTTCACTCTTTTGCCTAGTTTGTTAGTTTTGTCAAATATGTTTATTCTCCTTGAGTTTGTTTATTTTATATCATGGATATATATGTATTTTTTTCGATCATGCTCATCAAATAGAGAATACATGATTGATATCTATTAGTAATAATCCAAACAAGTTTCTGGTATATTGGTAATAATCTGTTGGTATCAAATCGGGCATCTGAACTCGATCATAAGCTATTGAAAAGAAGACGGTCGATGATTTTGAATCCTGACAAAAAGTAATTATGTTTGGAACGTTTTTAAATTTGGATTGATTAAAAAAGTTTCAATTTTATCTTACTTAAAAAAAGTAACAAAAAATGATTAGATGAGTAAGAACATCAAAAAGTTGTGGCATACGAAGAATAAAAAGGAGAGAGAGAGACCGACCGAAACTTAAATAAAGTATTTTAAATAGAAAATCTAATGTATGATTGGAAAGCAAAGTACTAATCACAAGTTAGCAGAAATGTATATACTTTCTCACTTTCAAATCTGCATAAAAATATCATGCATTAATCACAGAAGACATTAAGTATACGTGCTATAAATGCATGATCCCCGGAGAGTCACTGCCAAGTGCCAACCTAAGAGAACACACGGCGCATCAAGAGTGTTGGACGTACTCACTCCTCGTGCCCGGTAACCACATGATACGATCTATTTGATACTTCAAAGCTTCTTAACACACAATCCATAGATAAAAGACAAGATATGGCTACATAACTACTCGTGCACTCATCCAGGATTCACGTCCAAGCTAACAACACATGGTACATGCCTCATCTAACACTATTGTTTTACGGTTACAATTCCAATAAACTTTAAACACTCATATGCGTACGTACATGCATGATACATATGAAACACGAAGAAACACAGAAAAATACAAGTTACAGAATTAGCTTCCACTCTCAACATGCGCCCACCGCAGCACGTATCCTCACCCGGCCTTTGACACCTGCCCGCCACTTGTTCCCTTCCAACAACCAGCTGTAGGTGTCTGCAATGTCCCCTTTCTGTACGTGCTTGCTACGCAATTAATTAAGAACTCGATCGATCAGAAACACAAGTCACGCATTAACTACATGTCGATCCATCCCTCGGTTCATTTCTAAATCGATCTCACGCAGACGCACCGGAATGGTGTCCGGAACATGCTCGTTCCCGCTGCCTGCAGGTTTCCTCGTCGTTGCTTTTGTTGTCATCTCCTTCAGCTCCATCTCTTCCTCCCATGTCGACGTCGATTTAGAGGCAATGTCGAAGCAGAGGGATCTAGCTACCAGGACGGCGTATGAAGCGGTCGTGAGTGCCAGGAGCTGGGCTTGGGCATCCATGGCCGGTCGTCGTCTAAAACACGACGACGGCACCGGGATCCAGGAGACCACTTTCGGCGGTGCCGACGATGTCGCATTCGCCGACTGCGTCTCGCTTTACGAGGACAGCGAACTCAGGCTACGAAGGCTGATAGCATCGCCGGCGCCGAGGACTGGATGGACTTCCACGGACGCCAGGACGTGGCTGAGCGCCGCGATGACCAGCCATGCGACGTGCATGGATGGGCTGCAGGAGCTGAACGTGACGGCGACGAGGGCGGCGGACATCGTGGACCTTCTACGCCGGGCGTTGGCCATGCTTGCGTTATCGCCGTCTGATGACCTGAAGAATAATGGTGGTGAGTTCTGAGCTAATTATAGTTAATTGACTGAATGCTAATTATTATTATATTTCATTAAAAAGCTCGATCAGCTCATTACAAAACAAGTTGAAAGATTGGTGGAGTAATGTGGTTAATTGTTAATATATTTATGTAGTTGGTATAATTAATTAAATAGGCATCGGAATAAAGTTTTGAAATGTTGAATCGATCAGGGTCAAAGCGTAGTACTCAACTCTCTCTGTTCGGTAAATATATATCCTGAAAAAGAACTAATTTTGGTGCTGTTAAATGCATTTAACAAATAGTTTATAAATTTAAGGATTGCATGCCCCTTTCTATGAGAAAAATAACTTAAGGAATCCAGTCTTTCTCAAAATATATATAACCAAAATATGAATAAGTTGTTGGCTTTATATTTGTTTTTGTGGTCATATAGGTTTTGTCGGTTCACATGAATATTTCATCCATATTTCCAAGTCATATTTTCTTTGTATTTAATATAAAGTTTAATTGGTAGTGGGAATCAGCACAACTGATCAAGCCGACTCCAGTTGAAAAGTTTTAATCTTATTATGAAGATATTATATTCGACCCATTTAATTTAGAAAATGTTGGTAATAATAATTTTTATATAAAAATACTTAAATTATTTAATAACTTTAGCACTTAAACTGTTCTTAATATTATTTATTTTTTAATTTCCTTATTTCTAAATTTATATATTTTTTAAAAAAACTCAGGTTATCCGACCATATATATATATATATATAATATTTCTTTCACCAAAGTTATCGTGGCATGCACATATGAAGTGTTTAACCTTCTCTCTACCAGGAATCTTACCATCTAATTAATTTTACAAGATGCTACAATAGCGCACGTAAGCATATATACAATTTAACCTGCTGCCTGCATGGTCTCGATCTTAATTAATTTCCAGAGGCACGCCGCAGTGATCAAAGGCGCAACACCACGTCCACGACGCTCCAAGAACAAGAAGCCGTGCGACTCGCATCATGGGACGTATCCAAGGACGATGCAGACGTCGTCGTGGCTCAAGATGGATCGGGCGATTACAAGACTGTCAACGACGCAGTTGCCTCGGTCAAGCACCGCCGGCAACAAAGCCGCCGGCTGGTGATCTACATCAAGTCCGGCGTTTATAAAGAAAATGTAGAGATAGACGGAAACCTGAACGACATCATGTTCGTCGGAGACGGCATCGACAAGACCGTCATCACCGGCAGCCGTAGCGTCCCCGATGGCTTTACCACCAGGGCCACTGCTACGTTGAGCAAGTGACACTGACATCTTGTTTACATTGCGTGCTTGCATGCATGGAAAATATGTATGTCACTAACACTTCTTCACGCAGGTGTCTCTGGTGATAACTTTTGGGGTAGAGACATGACATTCGAGAACACGGCCGGACCGCAGAAGCTCCAGGCGGTGGCCGCGGCGGTGGCGTCGGACCACTCCGTCTTCTACCGGTGCAGCTTCAGGGGATACCAGGACACGCTCTACGTGCACTCGCTGAGGCAACTGTACCGGGACTGCCGGATCTACGGCACCATCGACTTCATCTTCGGGAACGCGGCCGCCGTGGTGCAGAACTGCGACATCTACGTGAGGAAGCCCACGGATCGCCAGTCCAACATGATCACGGCTCAAGGCAGGGACGACGTGAACCAGAACACGGGGATCTCCGTCCACCGTTCTCGCGTGCTGCCGGATTCGGACATGGAATCCGTGAAGGGATCGTACCGGAGCTACCTGGGGAGGCCGTGGAAGAAGTACTCGAGGACGGTGTTCCTGGAGACGGAGCTCGACGGGATGATAAGCTCCGACGGATGGGCAGAGTGGAGCGGCAGCTTCGCCCTGGACACGTTGTATTACGGAGAGTACATGAACACCGGGGAAGGTTCTTCCACGAGCAGGAGGGTGAGATGGCCGGGGTTCCACGTCTTGAGCGATTCTGATGCGAAACGATTCACGGTAGAGAGCTTTGTGGAGGGGAACTCTTGGATTCCTGAGTCTGGAGTGCCCTTCTGGTCTGGTCTCTGAGTGGTCATTTCAGTGCAACTTGTGCAAGAGAAGAGAAAAACAACTTATTATAGATATTTACTATAATTTGTACGTGGTATATTTGTTTATCTAAATCTGCAATGAGCACAAGTGATCGATGCAATGCTTAATGAAATCGCAATTATCATTCCACTACCACAAAAATATAGGAGGGAATTTTAACCAACTTAACAATTTGAGCCCATTTTGCTCGTTAGTATCGGTCAGGTATTACTTATTAGTAGCATTAAGGTTACCCAAAAAAGAAAAAAAAAATACCGCTGATATAGGAGAGAATTTTTTTGTAATACAGCAACTAATGCTTAACATCAAAATTGGTTATAGAAACTCATTAAACAGCAAAATGACAATGAGTTGAACAACGACAGCAGTTTGAATCTCTTTCAGGTGCATTTGAACAATCTGCGTCTCTTAGTACATGTATGCTCGGGCTCTTTCGTATAATGAACACAAAATCTGTATGTATACCCGCTGAAGGGGTTGTTTATAGAAGATCATACATCAAATATCTCTGAGAGGTCATCTAGCTTTCATACTCTGGGATTGTTGGGGCAGACGGCTAGTCCTGAGGTTCTTCCAACCTTGTAAGAACGTCTGGTGCTCCAGAGGAATCTCGAATTATCTGAATACAAAGGTCAATACAAATATGTATAAAAATCTGAAACTCAACAAACACAGAGCTTCAAAGGACATGTTCTCATCTGCACTGCACTTCTGGTTTTGAATATCTTTTTCTAGTAAAAAAATTGGATTATGATTGCATTCCAAAAATGAATTGACTAATGCTCGTGTGGTGCAGAAGACCAAAAATAATATTTTCATTCTGTAAATCAAGTGACATCTCATTTTATGGAGGGGAATGAACTCGTCTTTCATAAGACGAAATCTCCAATACCAGGTAATGTGGAAAGATTACTTCTATAGAAATGCTTCCCCCCAAATACTTAAATGTCCGGTATAGATACAGATGTTGAAGCTCTTATGATACAAGACAAATCAAAATCGAAGTACCACATCACAAATTGTTCATTAAATTAGCAACGATTTGATGCCGAGTGAACTTAATCCTAATAGATTGTTAGATTGGTCACTAATTATAATAATGGAATATGATGAAAAGCAGTTTAGTTGGATTCAGAATGTTAAAATGGCATAGACTCGAGTAGGCTTACCAGTATTTCTTCATCTAAATAAGAAATTATGAACATTCTCTGGAAAGTCCCACCTGATAAATGCAGAAACATCAACCTCAGGCTATGATACAATACGTACAGATTATATAATCAAACATTTAAGAGAAAAAAAAAGGTGATATACATCACAGACCATTTCTTTTTTTATGAGATAAATTAAGCTGAAAGAGACATCAGAACTCGAATAAATGATAAGGATAAGAAACATATCCAGAGCTCGTTTCTGGATGAAAAGTAAAAATATAATCGCAAGAAAATATTTAAGTCCAAGAATTTGATATAATATCTCTTTTAAGAATTTGATATGATATTCATACAGGAAACCATGAAAAATTTGAATCAATCAATTCCTTTAGCCCAGGGGAACGACTCAATGATCCGATGAAGGTCCTTACATGGAATGTAAGGCGACCTCGCGAGGCGGCGGACCCTGGACTTCTATCTTAGAGAGTGGGAGTGGATGTGGCCCTTCTTCAAGAGACACGGATTGCAGCTTCAGAATTTGGACCCCGATTGAAGGCCCCCGCATGTCAGAGCATCTCTCATTACATGCTGTGGGCAGCCAGGAGAGATTGCATTATTGGATGGAGACCGAATCTTTTATCAGTAGTAGACTCTTGGACGGACTGTTTTTTCGATGATAGCCCACCTGCGGAGGCCATGGGGTGGCACCCCTCATCTCTTGTGTTTACGGGCCTTGTTCGGTGTCCTTGCACAACACTTTATAGAAGGAGCTTCGAGAGGTACGCGCCCACCTCCCAGATAACTTCAATGTCACCCTTGACATGGAAGACCGGCCAGTCAAACGCCGAGGACGGGATAGTGGTGCAGAGAAGTTTCGTGACTTCATTGACTCATGGTCGTTAATTGATTTCCTGACCACCAACTGTAGATTCACATGGAGGAGCACAGCTACGCATCTAACAGATCGAGGATTGACCATTTTCTTGGCTCCTCACCAGCTGGTGGGTGTCCGGGCTCTTGATTGACTATTCTCGGACCACACTCCTCTCTTGTCGAGGTCCAACGACGATGAGGCTCAGAGCTCCCTTTTCCGTTTCGAGCGCTCATGGCTTTTGGAGGATGACTTTCGACACTAGGTCCAATGGCGTATGGTGGTGCCCTCATATTCCGCAACCAGGATACTAGCGACCAGCCTATCCAACCTGCGCTCCTTCCTCTGTCAGCATCGCCGGATCAAGGAGGATCGGGATCGTCGTAGGACGGATGCCCTTGGGATCATTGCTCAGATGGACCGCACGGAGGACTCCCGTCATCTCACAGACTCAGAGGTGGATGAGCACAGACGAACACAAGAGACTATACAAATGGAGGACATGATAATGGAAACCCAGTGGAGGCAGCGATCCCGGCAGACCTACCTTCAAGAGGGGGGTGCCAATACTAAGTTTTTCCACTTATATGATAGCTCTTGACGGAGGGCTAACAAGATTGAGCAGCGGATCACCGATCGTCAGTGCATTGGGGATCCATCACTTCATACTTTCGCGCCACATCTCGATGGCAGCTGCTAGGCCCATGGAGGTGGCCCCCGGTGATATCCCCCGACTTGGTGACACACAGTCATCATTACTGGTGCAGACAATCACGGAGGACGAGATTTCTGAGGCCCTTCGAGACTTCAATAGTGAGGCAGCCCCTAGCCTTTGGTTTCCCTATCTTCTTCTATAGGGACTTTTGGCCATTGGTGCGAGATGATGTTGTCACAGTGATTCGGGAGTTCACA
The DNA here is from genome assembly GCA_030549335.1 of Pontederia crassipes. Taxonomy (NCBI): domain Eukaryota; kingdom Viridiplantae; phylum Streptophyta; class Magnoliopsida; order Commelinales; family Pontederiaceae; genus Pontederia; species Pontederia crassipes. Next base: position 13,215,603 of record JAUKPH010000017.1, read on the forward strand.
AATGGGAATCAGGGCTGAGCGCCTCAACCGATTCTTGTTGTTCCTACTTCCGAAATGCACCCCGACGGAGCGAGTTGAGGACTTTCGACCGATCACCCTATCCAATGCCATCTATCTTCTGGTGGCTCGGGTATTGGCGAATCGACTTCGTGAGGTACTTCCAATACTGATACATCCCGCACAGTCAACTTTTATTCAGGGTAGGTCCATCATCGGCAGCTACACCATTGCAGCAGAGATCATTGCCCAGTGGAGGAGGATCATCACTCGGGCCTTCTTATGGAAGGTCGACTTCTCCAAAACCCATGATACAATATCATGGTCCTCCTTATGGCATGTCCTATAGGTCATAGGCTTCCTAGCGATCTGGATCGCCTAGATAAAGCGGTGCAACACCTCCGTTTCTTTCTCGGTCCTGGTCAACAAGACGCGATCAGGGGAATGAATCTAGCCACAGAGAGGGTCCGAGGGGCAACCCATGTTGTTTGTTCCAGGAGTTGACGCACACACTAGATGCATCAGGCCTCCTACAAGGCAGGTCTCTTTCGTGGCTTCACCAGGAGCCTCGTTCCTCTCCAATATGCGGACGACACTGTTTTCTTCATTGAGGGCTCAGAGCAGGAGGCTCGTCGAGTCGCGATACCTTTGGATCTATTCAACGTGACGATTGGACTCCAAATTAACCATGCCAAATCCTCATTCATCCCCTTTGGCATGGTTCCGGAGGAGGTAGACCGCTGTGCATCGTAGCTTCATACTCCGATCAGCACCCTTCGGATCACCTACTTGGGTATTCCACTTTCGGATGGCCACATTGCTTCCAGAGATTGGACACCTGTCATAGCGCGTATGGAGCACAGACTTCACGGCTGAAGTGCACGCAGTGCTCTCGACACTCCCGACGTAATATATGTCAATCCTACCTCTCCCAGCTCAAGTTCCCAAACATTTAGACTCACTCAGGAGCAAGACCAACTTCTTCTGGCAAGGCGTGGCCCCGATCACCACGGAGTCCACCACGGAGGCCTGGGTCTGTGATTTACGGTATGCTAATTGGGCTCTTCTAGCCCGTTGGCTTAGGCGGATTATGGGGCCGGAGGAAAGCCTCTGGCGCTCAGTTTTCGATACCTGCTATGGTCGGGATTTGTCATGGGAGTCGGGGTAAAATGTCCTTCCGGCGGGTTGTAGCAGCCATGGCGTCGCGAGTCCGCACCCTTATGGTTCCGTCCCTTGGCTCGAGGCAGATTTCTCCTTCTGACGGCACACCTAGACAGCTAGGGGCTCACTGGCAGTGGCATTTCCCCATCTTTGGGCCCTCTCGGCTTTCCCAGAGGCGACGGAAGTGTCCGTGGAGGGAGAGCCAAGCTCTGGTACCTAGCCTCCCCTATTCAGAGCACATCTGATCAACGCTTCACAGAGTTATTGGCCCTCCATTGGCGGGTGGTTGGGATATGCCCGAACTGGTCCAGGTCAGATTGATGGGTTTGGCTGTCAGAGTCGTTATCGGTGCGCAGCCTCTACATTCGCTTTCTTCCCATCATTACGCTACCAGAGGATTTCAGGATGGACTGTAGACTCATCTGGCGTACACGTGTACCGCTAAAAGTCAAGATCTTTGCAACCACTCTCCCATTAGATCCAGAGTCCATGTGGCAGACCTTCAGGGACATGTTGCGCTAGAGACAGAGTTATGACCTTTTTGACTAGTGCTTGGGCCATTTGGCTACAACGCAATCGGATCATTTTTTGTAGGGAGCGATGTCAGCCTGAGCGTGTTGTACACATCTCCTTTCTTATTAGGGAGTGGGGTTTTGGCTAGATGTTTCTTTTTGTGACCTTTGTCACCCTTTTCTGCTCTCCCTAAGAGCCTACACCTGTACATTTCTTCATAGTTCTATACATTGCTGGATAACAACCACAACTCTCGTGGTCATTCTTGTTCTTCTAAAAAAAAGAACTAATTTTTGTAAAAGGAAAAGATAAACTTTAATGCAACATCACATTATTAAATTGAGTCTGCAGTATGCTTGAAAAATAAAATTGATACTGGCACTTTTTCTTTTATACTAGCAAGCAGATATTTATCAAGAAATCACTGAAGGCATTTTATCTCGACATAGTTTTTTGTTTCATATAATTGTGCAACCTATTTGTGGCCTATCAAAATGTAGCCAACAACATTGGCTGCACGATCTCATCCAACGACAATAAATGATTAAAGACAGAAATAAAATAAACATTTGTAGTGGTGGGATGAAGATCGAGACCAATGTTGTGGGCTGCGCATATATACCCCATAAGCGGGCTACATATTATCATATTATTTTATGTATGGTATATTTTCAAAAGGAAGAGAGAACTCGAAAACATTCGGCAATCTTTTCAAAAGGAAGAGAGAACTCGAAGTTAGTACTGGAAAGCTTTGTGAGCAGCAGGAATGAGATATAACGATGATACAGCCAGAAACCATAGCATTCACTCTACATACTTATTCCTCTTTTGTGCTATGTTCTAGTTACACCACGAAATCTCATAGTTGCTTGTTTCAAGTCTAAGACTAGTTTTGTTCTTCATATCCTTTACCTTCCACACTTCTGCTCTACCAAAAGAAATTATTTGAAGAGAACAGAAGCAGACCATTAAGAAAAAAATAACCTTTTCTTTTAGAGAGAACAATTCAGAGCATCTTAAGGATTTGGCCAATAAAACTGCAATGAACACTTAACTGAAAATAAATTATAAAAAACAGGAAGTATTTGCTTTGATGTGTCAATCTATGCTCTGATTCACTACTGAGACATAGATTATGCAAATTTTCAGCTCAAAAGGGCGTATAGTGTCCAAATTATGGTAGTACAATAGTAGTATTGGTACATCACAACTTATGTTTAATATTTCACAGAGTATCCTGTATGATGAGACTCATGGGCATCTTATTATCAGCAGATCCTGTATCTACGTGAGTCTTGCTCATTATTTTACTTTGTCTCCAAAGTACTAAAAGAAAATGGGGGCTAGTCTGATTTCTCCAAACAAAATCCAAAAGAAGCTTCATATATATATACACATGGATGAGAACCATAACTTGGTGATTATCCTTGCTCTTTTCGAAAAAAGAAATCCAAAGCAGCTTACTCCAATATATACCCAGATTTCAGACTGCTTGTAGCGAATGCAGTGATCATGAAAAAGGTGGAAGTGAAGATTTTCCAGAAATAGACCTTTTTTGAGAGAGAGAGAAATAGACCTTTTTGTTTTAGAAGATTCTAGAAATAGCCCTTTTTGTTTTAGAGGACTCTAGAAATAGACTTAGTACAACCATAACCCAACAATATTTGAGGTTCAAAAAGATAAGTTATGAAACATTTGCAATCCGCAAAGGCAGGAAAAATATTCTTACCTAGTGGAAGTGTGAGACCATTGGCAAAGGTATCCCTTATTGGAACAGGTAATTGTTGCAGAGAACCAGCAACCTGCCCAATAGCACCCTTCAACTGTTCAGGTATAGACTCTTCACTAACAGTGGGCGTTTCCAAAGTGCCTTCTACATATTCTTCTTTTAACCTCATAGGACCCTCTACTGACAGTTTTGTTGTTATAAGGAACTTACTTTCTATCTGCATGTAAAGATAAATTCTATATGAAAACTGAGATCATAAATGAATGCCATAAGAAAGAAGTCATACATATGACACATACACTTAAGTGATTACAGAAACATTATTTTTAGTTTCCAAACAAAGAGTCACATGACTGTAAGTAATTAAATCCTTCCCACTTTATATACAAAAATGCCAATGTTTTTTGTTTCACTTGTAACCTTAGATATTGTTGATTCCCTCGAGTCAAACTAAACTTCAATATAGAACAGACAAAAAATATTTTACACGGCACACCAGGGAGAAAGCTGTACGACATGGTTTAGCATATAAAACAAGGTAACTAGGAGGAAATATAAAGATATATGAGACAAGAACATTAACAAAGGAGAAGAAATTTGTGAACAAGCTCAACTTCAAAGCCATTAGGATCAAGGCAGTGATGAAGTATCACCCTTTTGAGATGAAATGGTGGAAATTACTAAACAGACATCATAGATTCTGGGGGCATAATGCACCACATGACACTATTATTCTAAATTTTTCAAACATCTTACTCGATTATATTTTCATCATCTCAATACTTTTTTTCTGATAGCAGTCTCAACAATTTTATTTCTGGTTTTTCACCATTTGGATCAGCCTCAACAGTGATGTAGCAATGATGTGGAATTGCCATGACATTATTCTTTCAATGTGTTCCAAGAAATAATGCTAGGGAACCAATTCACAAAAAATTATTAATATGCTCCTAAGATCAAGTTTTAACCTAGATCATCATCTTCTTTTCATTTCTTTATTTTTTTTACTTGTTGAAAGCGTATGATGTAGTAGTGACATGGCGCTGCCACATCACTTAGAAGTTAGTATCAATTTATGTTTTAATAGTTTGATGACTTGAATGATGAAAACTTAATAATAAAGTGATCAAAATGGTGAAAATAGAAACTGAGTCTATTTGAAATTTTGGAGAAACACGGTGACTTTTTGTGCATTATATCCTACACCTTATCTAAAACTAAAAGAAAAATATGTCAAAGATATGCTGCCAAATTATAAGATGCAATGGAAGCAATGCTGGAACAAAATTAAAGAGAAATCAAATTACAGCAAGAGCAAAAGTTGAAGCTTAATAAGATACTATTTTTTGAAGGGTTAAAATAAGACAATATTATGTCTCTTGCACTATAAAATTGTATAATCATATCAAGGAGGATTGTTTAATCTTTATTGGAAGAACCCAGTATGTTCTGAGAAAACTTGACGTCAGTTATTGATAAAATTAAACTACTACATAAGAAGATAAGTACCAGTAGATATAAAGAAAAACACACAAATGTGCTCATATCATGAAAAGAATATGACTGTTTACAATATAGTAAACATGGAATATTAAAAAACACTGTCAATTTCGGCTTACTGAATTTAAGAACTTGATATTTGCAGTGACTTTTGAGTAGCCATCCTTTATCAGCACATCCAGTTTCAACAAATTTGCTAAAGTTGCAGGTGACCTCCTGAGGAAAAGAGTTGTGTTAAAAACAATTGTTTGGATCAGGGTATGAAATTTGCACAATTTGAATCATTAAGGTTAGGGAAAAAAAGAAAAATCATGTAATTAAGAACACATTGAAGAGAGAGAGAGAGAGAGAGATACTCAAAGAGAACTTTTGCAGTCAATAAGCCAGGGGTACCAGCACTAAACCACTCAAAATTCCAACGTCCTTCTAGAAATGGGGACCTGCATATTGATCATTAATCAATAGCAATGCATGCAAATTAAGAGTTGGGAATCAAAACCATAAGAAATATGAGTAGCACACTTATAAAAATCACAAAGGTAGATGAAAAATATCATGCAAATCCCTAATAGGGGTGAGAGTGGTTCAAGCCGGGTCAATATTTTAGTTCAAGAAAATCACCCAGCATTTTCTGGGTCAGTTGTTTAAATTAAAACTGCTACAAAAAAGACCACCCTCTAACGGGTGGATTTCTTTGGGGTCCTAGTATAATAATATTTTAAAAAATCAGATAACGAATTAAAGTTAACATAAACATATCAAATTTTATAACTCCATATAAGACATAGCACCAAAAGTTTAAAGATATCAAATAAGATTTCCGTACTGTGATAGAAGAATATTAATTAAAAAAAATTTATTGCATCAATAATAAAAAAAATGATGGCGTATAAAACAATAATATAAAAAAAAGGGCTCAATGGCCTCCTCCAGTTTTTTTTAGTGGAGCCCTAATTTGAGGGAATCGTCTTTGTTGTAGTAGAAAACCACCTTAAAATATATCCCGGTTCCTAATTTTTAATTTCTATTCTGGTAATTGTATGAAAAAGAACTATTCCCCTTCCAATAGAAGAACCAATTCCCAGTCCTTAAACTAAAAGTGTATATCTTACTACTGCTACATCCTTGATGTATAAACGTACGTCGAAGGACGTGTAGTTGGGTTGAGCCTTTCGAGACTAACGATTCTCTCGTTCACATCAACCCGTTGCATCTCGGTCGTCTTCCCACTAGCCAAGGACTGGAACCCCCCTGCGTCCTTGAACTGCAAAGATAAAAGTATAGACCTCTTTGAATTCAGCATCTAATAGGGCTGTAAATCCAAGGCAAGGCAACAAAATGAGAGAAGATAAAGCAGATGCCAGCAATTAAAAAAAAAAGGGATTCAATTTTTATATAAAGTTGTGACATTGTACTTCAGACCTTAGGAATGAAAATAAGTATTCAATTTTGATATCATACTTCGAACTTTTGTAAGATTCACTAAAAGATCGAATATTTTGTAAGAAAAAGGGAAAAAAATTAACGGCCGGGGAAAGTGTATCTACTTTTCAACATGGAAACTTCCACTGTTTCTCGACCACATCTTATTAGGCATTCCTTCGAACACAAAGCAAACATTGGTGACAAAAGAACTCACAGCCAGGAGAAGCGCTTCCTTGGCGGACAGCCGTTCCATCTCCCTCGCGTAGGCCGAAGACGGCCCTTGGAAGGCTTGCTGTTGCTGCTGCTGTACCATTGCCCTCCATTGGGCGGCGCCACCGCAACGCCTAAGACGAGGGAATTTGGCTCCGCGGCGCGACGACAGAGAGGGGAGGGAATGGGAACGTGAGGGAGAGATCGCCGGGAGCAGCGCAAGGGAAGCAGCCGTAGCCATTTGTGGAGCTCTGGTGTGTGGTTGGGAAAGCCAACACAAAGCAAACCTAGCTGGAAACTCTAAAACAAGATAGCTCTATTGCAGCCCAATTACGAAAATACGAATACTTTTGACAAAAGAGGCAACTACAAAATACTAATTACAACAAAATCTATTCACCCCCAAAAATCTATCTAATAAAAAAATTAATCAAACAAATTGAAATTTTGAATTTGATTAAACACTACGTTAATTTAAATTGATCCATTTAAATTAGGGATCTTGAAAAGATAGGAAAAAAAATCTATCTAACAAAAATGGAATCAAACAATTGAAAATTACCTTAATTGGTTGGATTCATTTAAATTAGGGCTCTTAAAGACACTGGAAAGACACGATGTATATATATACATACATATATATATATATATATATATAATTTTTTCAACTTTTAAATCATATTTTTTCTTACCCAAAACTCATTCAATTTGTATATTATTGACCAAAATTATTATAATGTAGTCGAACTTGAACAGTATTAATTTATTGATCAATTTTAACAACTTTTATATAAAATTAATTAGAACCTTGAATTATATGTTGCAACATGTTACTATAAGAACCAACCCAACCACTTTTGCCCTTAAAATACACAAGCAATTTCTTATTATATATGTGTGCTATACAATATTTTCATAATCGGATGGGAAGACGGGTCGTGGCTCAATCAGATTCAACCGTATTGAATCGAACTTTGTTAAAATAATATTATTTTTAATAATTTTAAATAAAATATCATAAGTAATACAATATAATATATAAAATAATAAATTAATGTAAAATACCATTTATTATATATGAAAAAGTAAGGTATTCAAAATCAAAAATATATTATCATTATATTTTTATTAAGTATATAATATTAGTGATGCATATTAATTTATTTTATTATAATTCTCTCTTGAATTTTCTCTTAGTCTACATTTAATTTTCCTCTCATTAGTTACTTCTTAAAGTTATCTTTTGCTATAAATAAAATTCTTGCGTTTTGTATCATTTTTTAATCTAAATTTCTTATTTTTATTTTAAATTTATAGATTACTGATTTTTTTAAAACAAATTCCTTGTGCTTCAAAAAATTAATGCTACCAAAAACTAAGGTGAATAATAAATTGCCATTATTTTATTATTAGAGCTAACTTCCTTATATTTCAGCTTTGCTTTCCATTTTTCTCCTACTAATTTTTAAATCTTCTATGATTTGGGCTTCATTTCATTAATGTTTTTTTGTTTCCTTTTAATTTTTAAATTTTATTTGAATGGTTTCCATTTTATATCATTTATTTCCTTTTTAAATAAAAAACTAAGAAAATTGAGTTGAACCATAATTGTCGGTCCAACCCGTTTTTCTCGATTTTCTTTGATTCATAATTTTTTTGTCAAAATTAATTTTGTATATAAATTCGGACCGGATAGATAGTCATTTCGTAGTTGAACCGGTCGAACTGATTGGTCAGGTTCGATCTTGGTTTTGAGAACATTGGTGCTATGTGTAATAAGGCCTAAGATTTCTCATAATCATTGGTCATCAATGATTGATTATAAATCATATGCAAGGGCATTTTTATACGGATAATTTTTGTAGATTAGCAGGTAATATTGTATGAAATTATCTAAATCTACTACACTATCTTGTTCACTTGTAACAAGTGGGTAATTTGGATTGTCTAGGTGTCACGACCCCAATTGAAATCATGGTTTAAACTAGAGTTCGCGACTTATTGCGGATTGTCAAATAAAATTGATAAAAATTTGTGAAAATGTGATATAATTTTTTCTATAATATAAAAATAAAAATATCATTAAACAACTTCATATCAAATAAATAATCCTTAAGTTTTACATTTCATAAAGTGATTTTGCTTTCTTACAAGATAAAAAATAACGCATATGTATTATACATAATCAAACCTCTCGACATCCCAATGGAAGGACACGAGAGACACACTTCTTCTTAATGTCTTATCACCAAGGTTATTATAGATCCCATCTAAGACTATCACCTTCCACGATCACCAAACAGTTATATTAGTCTGAAAATATTGAAAATAACATAGTGAACTAAAATAGCTCAGTAAACTAATAACTCATAGCTTATGTATTACCATTTAATCAGTTTGGAGAGACATAAAAATACATGTAATAATTATAATAACAAAATTAGCATTTTCATACATTTGATAATTACATATACAATATTCTAATGACAAGCATCACACTCAATTTGTAATAAATATCATTTGAAATCATATCAAATATATGTATACAAATACAACACTCTCATATGAATGCACGGATCACCAACTGACTAGTTTGTATGATCGATACATGGCTTCTAGACGTGATCCGTACGAATTCTAAAGGTGGCTCCCATCATGATCTATCATGATGTAGCACTTAGGATCGTACGACACTTAGCTCCATCTTATTTCATCTCATTTCTAGGGAACATATCAAAAAGCGATAGATGGCTTCCATATGGATTCTAAAGATTACTCTCATCATGACTTCATATGATGTAGCACTTAGATTCGCATGACACTTAGTTTTATTTTATCTCATCTCATTTTGAGGAACATATCAGAAAGCGATAGATGATTTTCAGAGGTGACTGAAACGAATTCTAGAGGTGACTCCCATCATGACTTCTCATAATGTAGCACTTAGGTTTGCACGGTACTTAACTCCATCTTATCTTATCACATTTCTAGGGAACATATCAGAAAACTATAGATGTTTTCCAGAGGTGGCCCATATGAATTTTAATGGTGGCTCCCATCAAGACTTCTCACGATGTAGCACTTAGGTCCGTACGACACTTAGCTCCATCTTATCTCATCTCATTTTTTAGAAACATAATGATGGATTGGACTCTAGAGGTGGCTCTCATCGTGATCAATGATGTACACTTAGCTTCAATCATCATATATGCAAATGCAGGCAGATGTCGATGCATGATTCATCACATAACAACCATATATCAAATATTAGAATTCATATCAGATACTCATTCAAATGGAATAGGATTGCATCCTATAAACTTGATCCATAACATTTCATATATGTTAAACTTGTCGAAATATGCATTTAATACATATAGCAATCAATCTAGGTGAATGCATATAGCAGGAGAAACCGACTTACCTTTTATGACAATATCGAAAGACTTTTTCCTTTTCTTTTCCTTGTTATTCTTTAGTCCTATGTCGATAAAATGTGTTCTTATTAATACTATGATTTGAGCATCAATATCTCACAAGAATACAACAATGACCAATGTTATATATTACTCATGCCTTCAATCCTACAGCTTAATTAATTGATTAATTATAAGAGTTCATATTGTATCCTAGTAGATTGAATACCTTGTGAAATAAAATTCATATCTTTTAATATAAGTAAGGGAATAAAATGATTCTAATTTTACTTAGCTCCATATTACAGAAGCCTTAATCTCTAAAAGTTTTAGACTTTAGTTCACTATGTCGGTTTCTCAAGAAAATCAATGATCAACCTAAATTTCATATTATTTATATGTTTTGACAGACTGGGTACCTTGGTTTTATTATCTATATAAAATAGGAAACAAATTATTTTATGGTGCTTTCAATTTTTTTCTAAAATGAGACATTGTATGGTGTAATTAATAAAATTCTTTGAATTTATATCTATATGGACTAAGCACAATAATTTTAACAAGTATCACATAGTCTGCCTCAAGTTTCATTTTGACAGGATGAGTGTGGTTCAGTTAACCATTTATAACTTTCAAGCATATCCTTTTCGAGTACTCCAATTGTAAATGAGACATAAGTTATGTACCTTTTTTACCCTAATTTATGAAATAATTCTATAATATATTGGATTTAATACATAATTTTCACCATTAGGTAACGATTTGGGCGGACAGAATGATAGCATCTTAAAGAAAAAAATATAACTTTGTCTATAGATATCTAATTAACTGGATTCTAAAACTCAAACTAGACTCATAAAAGAGTGAACATGATTAATTTCGTGATTTATATCATCTTATATAATTCACAAAAAATTTAGTGGTGGCATACACCTAGAATATTGCCTAGACCGCGTGATATATGCTAATTTGTTTGTACATAACTTTTCGAATGCATAAAATTTTTAGATAATTCTTTCTTTGCTGGAAACTAAACTTCTATGAGGATGAGTGACACAATTTTTATTATTTTTGGATCACCGTAGAATATTTCATTAGCCGGCTAAGCACTCAACTCCTAAAATTTAAAACTACCTCTAGTTAGTTTCATGTTTCTAACCAATTTGTCTATCTTTCCTTACTATTTCAATAAATTGGTAATGAGAGCATTTAATAAAAACTTGCAGGAATTTAAATCCTGAAAAGATTAATAAAAGATTAAATGAATCTACCTTGTACATACCTCCATAAGATTCGATGTCTTCTTTTCTTTATTTGCAACTTAGATTAGTAGTAGCCCCTCCTCATAAAACGTAACAAGGCTTATAAAAATATAAAGGCAGCAGAACGATGGAACAAGAAACAAATTATATGCAAGGATGTGCAAGGATGAGGTGTCAACTTATATGAGGTATCAAGTAACTAGGACAAAATTGGAATGCATGATACGAGAGTTCGTGGAAAGTGAGATGAGTCGGTTAGTGAAACAAATATCATATTAAATGATTACTTGTAATAAAATTTACAATATAAGTTAAGCAATAAATCAAAGGATAATAAATCATTCATAATAATTACTCCGGTAAATGACAATCATTTTGTTACCAAGGTACTCATATGAGTTAATTAATTGACTTTTAAAATTTTGGATGATTAGGTTAAGTCAAAACATTTAGTAAGTGATATAGTAACTCAAAGTTACCTCACGAGAACTAATTAATTAAAATACATATACAATACGATTACAATAATAATTTATTTTAACATTAGAAGGAATGGTTATTAGCTTACTAAACCCTTAGATAAGCTAGTCAACTCCCTACAATTAAATTAGAGATAATTTTGTTATTGATATTAAATTACTTTGTATAAAAATAACTATCTTATATACATAATTAAGTTATTATCCTTATGGTAAAATCTTGGGATATTATATTAGGTAATCCACATTACCTATAAAGTGACAATGCATATTACCTATAGAAGGGATGACAATCCATATTATCATTTGAGTTGCAATTGGATTTTTCGCATTTGTCATTTCAACTTTATTTAAATAAACTACAAAATTAATTAAATAAATTATAAAATAAATTAAATAAGGTATAAAACTAATCAAATAAATCTTAGTTAGGTACTATGAATATATTATTATTAAATTTTAAATAATATATTAATTATTTTATAATTTTTAATTTTATGGGTGAAAATGTGTGTTTGTGATTTAAGTTTACAAAATTTAAAATAAATTATATATAAAAGCATAATTATTTTGATTAGAGGTATATTGTAAAAAATATAGATTAACTCATAACATTAGTTTTATTATAAATAACTAATATGAGTTGTCAGATATATTACTTATACATATTGAACAAAGTAATGTACATTACTAGCAATTTAATAAGTGATAATATTTTTAAGTGGGAATCCACATTGGCAGGTAATCTTGAATGGCAATATAGTAAACACACCGTAATTGGTTGCTAACACGAAGTGTAACACCTCGAGACCCACGTGACTATCACGTGCTCAGAGTCGTCCCAAAGGCGCTACGCAATTTTATATAACAAAATTTGCGAAAAAATAAACTCTATAAATGCGGAAATAAGATCGTCTAACAATATAATATCAAGGAGCTGGAAAAGTCCATGACTCCATCATCCTAAATATGCGGAAAATGAAAGTTAATAGAATAATCTAATAGGACTAAATCATACACCATGTGCAACATCCCTGTCACTGAGCTTGACCACCTGCATCACCATCCTCTATCATCTCACCTTCATGAATCCAGATGCAGGAAAAAATCCATGAGTATAAGTATACTCAGTACGTAGGGTCTAACCATAACCACAAGTAGATCCATAGTGCTCAATAATAAAACCATAGATCAATAAACAATTAGGAACAATAGTCAATAGAGCACATGGTAGAACAATATAGGAAGAGCTCAATAACAATATATGGAGAGATCAATAATAAGTCAATAAGATCATACATCAATAGAAGAGGATCAGGTAAAAGATCAAGGGATCAATCAATATCAACTATCAATTATGCCTGATCACTGTGGCATTTACCCAATTATCAATCCCATTCTATTCCGTTGCAATGCAATTCGATTTAATTTAATTCAATTCAATTCAATTAAATTCAATTCGATTAAGTTAGGGAGCGCTCAACCAATTATAGGAAAACTTCATGTCTCTTTCATGTAGACTAGTGGGAGATCAAGCCACGGCAAGACGCCCTCCAATAATAGCGCTAACAATATATTCGTGATGGCGGGGGACCATGGCCATCACGGGACAGCCATAGCTTCCCTAAAGGATGACGTCTCAAACCTCTAGGTACACTATCTGCCCCATACAATACTATAACAATAATGGCCCAGGGAGCTTAGGGACAATCGGAGAACATGGAGACCTAGTAATTTCCATCTTTTATCTTGTTTAACCTAAAGACCTATCTTTAATAATTCACTTTAGGTTAGACAAGGACCCAATCAGGGGAAAACTACTGGATCGACATCATGAGGGATCACACAATATGATAGGATAAAAATGATATAAATCTCAAATCAAATCTGAAAGATATGATGAGGTCAGATCTATGTGTGATATGATCAGGGACGATCAGGAATAATAAACTATTTTAGCCATACAATTATCTATAACAATTTATCCAAAATCACAATTTCTGTCCTCAGAACTCGGTCCGCATCGGGTGAAACCCGGGCCATGTTTGGAAATGACTGATGCCACCTCGGCCAGGGCAAACCCGGGCCGGGTGTGTAGTGAACCCGGGCCGGGTGTGTAGTGAACCCGGTCCGAGTCGATCGGTTCACATCCAATCCAAATCGCGCTACGACCCCGAGTCGAGCCGAAGCCAAAACCCGGGTCGGGTCAACGGGAACTCGGGTCGGGTTGGACAACCCGATCCGGTTCCGATTCCAACTCGGTCCGATTCAGCCAATTTCGGGCCGGGCACAACAGAACCCGAGCCGGGCACAACAGAACCCGGGCCGGGTTCTACCACCGACGAAAAAGTGCATTCCGACGTGACTTTCCTACCACCATAACTTTGCCATACGATATTCAAACTATGCATACTATACATCAATAGAATCCTGTTACAAAGGAGAAGAGGATAGGGTTCTATGTCGCGGAAAACCAATGACATAGGGATTCTTCCTACGTACCTAAAGTTGACTAAAAAACCAACTATAATTCCTTCTCTGCAATTCTGCACGAACGCCGAACTTTGGCCGGCGATTGCTCTTTGTTCTCGTTCCGAAACTCGCAGCCACCACCTGGAACTTCTTCTCCTATGTGCAAACTTCGAAATTAGTCGCCACACATTCTTGGGGGTGCCTCGGTTTACGTGCAAACGAGAGGAAAAAGAGGGCTCGTGGACAGACTTCTGTTTGGCCGAAAAATGGGTTTCCAGCCACCTTTAATGCCTATTTATAAGTGCAGATTTGCGATATCAATTCTATTAGGCCTTTGATTCTTTTAGAATCAATCTTGGCCATCCATCATTAATTAATCTATCCATAATTTGTCAGATTTAATTAAATCCGAATTTAATTAATAACAACTCAATTAAATCCAATCTCTCTCAAGTTCCTTCTTATCTCTTTAACCATCTTATCTCATAATTTTCATAATTAATTCCAAAATATTAACATTGGAATTTTCAGATGTATTAAATAAAATAAATCTCATTTATCTATTTTTCTGAAAATCTGGGTCGTTACATCATAACCTCCTTAAAAATAAATTTATCCTCGAATTTGCTTAAGGGAAATTACATCAATCTATTTAAATAATTCTGGAAAATCCTTCCTCATTTCATCTTCCAATTCTCATGTAGCATCTTCGTCTCTATGATGTGTCCATGCCACTTTCACCATAGGTATCATCTTATTCTTCAGATGCCTAGTTTGGTACTCTAATATCTCTATAGACTGTTCAGCATATGTCATGTCCACATTCAAGTTTGGTTCTTCCATATTCACTATATTTGCATCATCATGTAGATACTTGCACAACATCGACACGTGGAAGACGTTATGCATGTGTCCATAAGATGACGGTAGCGCCAACCTACAAGCTGCATCTCCAATGAATGCAAGTATCTCGAATGGACCTACATACCTAGGGCTCAATTTGCCCTTCTTGCTGAATCTCATTACTTCCTTCATCGGGGAGACTTTCAACATCACACGATCTTCAACTTTGAAGATCTGTTCTCTTCGTTTCTTGTCAGCATAAGTCTTCTGTCTGGTGAATGCTGCCTTCAATCTTTCTCTAATGAGTCGGACCTTTTCAGCATCCTCCATGGTTTGCTTTAACATTTCCTCTGACAAGAACTGTCGTCCCCCTACCTCACTCCAACAGATAGGGGAGCAGCATGGTCTTCCATACATGGCAGCAAAGGGTGCCATGTCAATACTAGAGTGGTGGCTATTATTATATGCGAACTCAATCAGTGGGAGATGAGTGTCCCAACTGCCACTCCAGTCCAAAGCACATGCTCGGAGCATATCTTTCAATGTCTGTATGGTGCGCTCAGACTGCCCGTCTGTCTGAGGATGGAATGCTGTGCTGAAGTTCAATTTCGTTCCAAAGGCACTCTGAATGCTCCGCCAAAATTTTGCTGTAAATCGAGGATCTCTATCCGACACAATGGAGACTGGCACTCTATGTAGTCGGATAACCTCCTTAATATAAATGTCCATCAGGCTTTCGACTGACTACTTCCATTTGATGGGAATAAAGTGGGCCGCTTTGCTAAATCGGTCCACCACTACCCATATCGCATCATGGCCCTGCTGTGTTCTTGGAAGCCCTGTAACATAATCCATCGTTATCTTTTCCCATTTCCATTGTGGGATTCCAAGTTCCTGCAGTACTCCATATGACCTTTGATGCTCAACCTTCACTTGCTGACATACAATACACTTTGCAACGTACTTCGCTATGTCCTTCTTCATGTTGTTCCACCAGAAGGTCCGTTGCAAATTTTTATACATTTTTGTGCTTCCGGGATGAATGGCGAATTCCGATTTGTGACATTCATCAACCACCTGTCTCCTTAATCCGTCATGGTCAGGGACCCATAAACGTCCCTTGTATCTGACGACTCCCTCCGAGATTAAAAAATCGGCAGGAATCTTTTCACACAACTTGAGCAGGTGGTCATACTCATTATCATTCGGTTGTGCCTTCCCAATTTTCAACGTCAATTGCATGTCGAGGTGTGCCATGATCCGTACACCATCACTGTTGGTCACTGGACTGACCTGTATAATGCAGTCGATCACATTCCAACGACTCACCCGCAGGCATGCTAGAGATCCAACCCACTTCCTACTGAGGGCGTCGGCGACCGAGTTTGCCTTTCCCAGGTGATAGCTGATGGCAAACTCGTAATACTTTAGAAATTCTATCCATCTCCTCTGACGCATGTTCAGAACACGTTGAGAAAAGATGTTCTTCAGACTTTTGTGATATGTGAAAATCTCAAACTCTTCACCGTAGAGGTAGTGCCTCCAAATCTTGAGGGCGAAGACTACCGCTGCCAGTTCGAGATCGTGCGTCGGGTAGTTCTTCTCGTGTTTCTTCAATTGCCTTGATGCGTAAGCGATGACCTTCCCATGCTGCATCAAGACGCACCCCAAGTCGGTGCCACATGCGTCGCTATATATCACATAACCTCCTTGGCCTGAAGGTATAATCAGAATAGGCACCGTCGTCAATCTTTTCTTTAACTCTTGAAAGTTGTCTTCACACTTCCGTGACCACTCATATTTGACGCTTTTCTTTATGAGATTCGTCAGTGGCGACGCGATCTTGGAGAAATCTTGTATAAATCTCCGGTAATATCCTGCCAGTCCGAGGAAGCTCCTGATTTCCGATACGTTCTTAGGTTGCTCCCAGTTGGCAACTGCTTCCACTTTGGCAGGATCTACTGATATCCCATCCTTGCTGATTATATGTACAAGGAACATGATTTCTTCTAGTCAAAATTCGCACTTCAAAAATTTGGCATACAGCTTGTTCTTTCGGAGAGTCTGTAGCACAACTCGTAGATGTTCCTCATGTTCCTCCGGACTCGATGAATAAATCAAGATATCGTCGACGAATATGATCACGAACTTGTCCAAATATGGCCTGAACACCCTGTTCATCAAATCCATAGTGGCCATATCTCGTCCTGAATGCTTTCTTCGGCACATCGTCATCAGCTATCCTAAGCTGATGGTAACCACTTCTCAAGTCGATCTTCGAGAACACCTTTGCCGAAGACAATTGGTCGAACAGATCATCAATTCTCGGTAGTGGGTACTTGTTCTTTATGGTGACATTGTTCAACATCCAATAGTTTATGAACAGACACATAGATTCGTCCTTCTTCTTCACGAACAATACCGGAGCGCCCCATAGGGAGACACTCGGTCGGATGAATCCCTTATTCAACAACTCTTGGATTTGGGTCTTCAATTCCAGCATTTCTGCTGGAGCCATTCTATACGGTGCCTTTGAGATAGGTGTAGTACCCGGCGCCAAATCGATGCGGAAGTCGATCTCCCGTCGTGGTGGTAGTCCCGAAACATTATCCGGAAAAATGTCCGGGAACTCCTTCACCACCTCAATACTATCTCGGTCTATCTCAGCCCGATCCGTCTTAACCACGCTCGCCAAGAATCCTCGGCATCCTTTCTTCAGTAGCTTCTGGGCTTTAATAGCTGATACCAGGACCTTACCTAGCTTTAGTGGCATGTCTCTGACAATAGTCTGAGGCCCTCATGGTGCTCCGATCACAATCTTTTTTGCTCGGCAGTGTAAGTAGGCATCGTGGTAGGACAACCAGTCCATGCCCCACACCACGTCGTAATTTTTGATCGGAATGACGATTAGATCCGCCGAGAAGTTCTTGCTGTCCACTTCGACTGACACCTGAGATATGTACTTCTGGGTGACAATGGACCCCAAAGGTGTACCGATGTCGAGTGGGAATCCTGTTGCTTGTGGCTTCATACTCAATAGTGGAGCAAATTGCTCTGAAGTGAAGGAGTGTGTAGCTCCTGAATCAAACAATATATTAGCATGAACGCCATCAATTTTAATCGTACCTTGGATGGTGTCGTTTGCTCTCTGCTTGTCAGTAGGCCGTGCATTGTAGACTCGGCCTTGCACCATCTTCGGTGGCCCATCATTGCGCTGAGGAGGTGGTGCAGCGCGCCTTGGTTCCTTACACTCTCGGGCGAAGTGGTCCACCTTGCCACAGTTTAGACATGCGCCCGTCTTCCGGTAGCACTCACCGGGATGGAATCGATGGCAGAAGTCACAAGCCTTCTGCTGTTCCCTCCTCTCGGGATAGGGTCTGCCCCTATTTCGGTCAATGCGATGACGGTTGTCACGTCTGCCGCCATGTCTGCGATCTCCATTATGATTCTGATGCTGCGGCTGATTTGCAGGTGCCTGGTGTTGCTGTTGGGCTCCTGCCTGGTCGCCATCCTCCAAATAAATGGCGAACTCTTCAACAAATTGGAGGGTCTGACAGTTCCCTCCTTTAACTCTTTCCCTGAAGCTGGGCTTCAAGTCATCCACCCAGCGCTTCACGCGATCCGATTCAGTCTGTTGCAGGGTAGAGTACCTTTCCAAGCTCAGGAACTTGGTCAGGTACTGCTTAATTGTCAGGTTGCCCTGTTGCGGCGTGAGATATTCCTTTTGCCTCCTGCCCCTCTCATAGGAAGGGATGAATCTATTCCGCAAGGCCTTCTTGAAGTCCTCCCAGGTAATATGATCTTGGCCTATGAACGCGGAGAGCTGGATCGAGGAGATTAAGCAGATCTTCCTCGAAATGGACATACCTTTTGTAATGCCCCGAGACCCACGTGATCAAGGTAGTCAAGATCGGGATCTTACACAAGATCGGAAGGGAGCCGTAGGATCGAAGATCGTGAGATCGGTTCGAGGATCGTAAGATCTTACCTATATATTAAAATAATATATTTTAACATATATATTTATAATTTTAAAAAATTTCAAATATGTTACTTCTTATTTTTAAAATAGCTTCATCATTCCATCAACTAATATTTCATTAGCTTGATAAATGATATTTGACTATGAATTTGGTTCGAAAAATGAAAGAAGAAACATCAAATGTAGCTGTGAATGTGTCAATAGGTAACATGATAATTAACATATTTTTTTTTGTAAAGGAGGATAACTAATAGAATTCTATTTCCATGGCATATAATAAAAATACCTAAAGAAAATTGGAAAGGCAACATGCAAAAAAGAGGAGCAAGAGAATAAAATTTTCCTTACACTAAACTTCTGTTAGCTTTCAAATAACCTTTATTTTCATTGAATAAAATTTCAACTTAGCAAATGAATAAAATTTTGCTCGAGAAGCATATGCTCCACTTGAAGGAAAACATATATGTACATAAGATAAGGCTATAAGAGGGACACTCACATGCCAATTTCTCATACGGTTAAGCTCTAATTTATATGATGAGTAATTGAGTATTTTACAAACTCAAATTCTCAACATTCATTAACCAAAGTTCAAACCACTAGGCACCAGCTATCAAGCTACTAAAGTATTTGACATTAAACAAGTTCACAGCTCATGACAAAAAAAAAACAAATTCACAATAGATTTTTTGAATAAAAATGACATCCTAAAAGGTTCATATTGTTCATTTATACTACAATTAATAAATTACATATCATCTAACACAAAATCATGATGATCATCATCACCATCAACATCATTGACATCCTCATCCAATTCCATATAGTTAAATTCATCTTCTTCAGGGAGCTCCAAGTTATCAACAGAGGCATTCACATTCTCATCATCTCTGTCACTCATACAAAACATTCCAGCATCCTCATCATGCTCATGTCTACCATGAAGAAAATCTAAGTTAGTGCTAACTCTTGTACTCAATGAATTTTCATTTTCCTCTTCGGCAATCCATTCATCATCGGAAGAAACATCATCCACTTGAAGATCAGTTTGCTTTCTCTTAATCTTTCTATCCTTCAACTTCAAGTTATACATCACAAAGACCAAATCATTCATCTTTTTTTGATGCAATCGATTCCTCCTCTTCATATGGACCTAATAAAAAGATATAAAAAAATAAGAAAGTATACTAAAGTAATTTTAACAAAAATATAACTTTACCATTTCAAATGCACTCCAATTGCGCTCAATCCTGAAGAACTACAAGTTAAACTTAAAATTCGTACAGAAAATCTTTGCAATTTAGGAGTGTCAGCACCATAAGATTGCCACCAATCTGACGGTGACTTCTTAAACCTCATAGACTTAGCAGCTGAGAATCCAAAAAGTCCTCTTTCATGCTTGAATTCTTCAAGTTGTATATCAACCTGATCTCTCTCTTCAGCATCTAACATTCTGTCCATAACTTTATATAGTCCACGAATGAGCTTTGAAATTTGGAGAGTAATAAAACTGAGGGTTTAAGTAATATGCCGCAGCATGCAATGGTCTATGAAGTTGTACTTCCCATCTTTCATCGATGACCCTCCAAATAGGCTCATAGTTGAAAATTCAAAATAACAAATGATTATACACTATAAATTATAATTATCAACTATAATATAACATTCTCTCAAAAAATGAATTTATAACAACGTAAAAGTAGCTACCTTTTTTTGTCATTCTTGAAGTTAGCTTTAATTTTCTCCTTAGTCCTATCCATTTCATAAAAAATAAAGCCCATTGGAGGGGTTTCGTCTGAATCTACCATGCGAAGTACCTTAATGAGAGGGTATGCAGCCTTCAAACAATTATTCACATTAATCCAGAACCTACTATCCATAACAGTAAGTTCCACAGTTTTTACTTCTTTTAATATTGCATATCGGCTCCCCTTCCATTGGTTTGAAGCAAACATAGTCCTTAACGAATTTCGATTATTAAATAAGCATCCTAAGGTCAAGTAAGAAGTGGCAAAACGAGTGACAGTTGGTCTAATCAACTCTTTTCCCTTAGTGAAATGCTTCAACATACTAATGAGAAGTGTTCTTGCGTAAATAAAATTTGTTATCTTCTTACCTTTCTTTATCGTCACTTCGTGGAGCTTAATTTTTTTCTCAAAGTCTTCAAGCATTAAATCAATACAGTGAGCTACACATGGAGTCCAAAATAACTTTTTTCTTTTTTGCATTAACATCTCACTAGCTAGCTTGTATGCAGCAGCATTGTCGGTTACAACTTGTACAACATTCTCCTCTCCAACTTGCTCCACTATATCATCCAACATGTCAAATACTTTATCTACAGTTTTGGAAATGTCATATGTGTCTAGTGAAGTTAAAAAAATTGTACCTTTAATGCTATTCACGAGGAAATTGCAGATGCTTCTTCTTTTTTTATCTGTCCAACCATCTGACATTATAGAACAACCAGATTTTTTCCATTCAACTTTATGCTCCTCGAGAAATGCCATGGTATTATCAACTTCTTTCTTCAAATATCTTTCTCTTATCTCATGGTAGGATGGTGGTTTGAATCCAACACCATACTTTCCAATCAATAAACACATCTTTTCAAATTTAGGATTCCTTACGCAATTAAATGGAATCGCACTTGTATAAAAGAAGCGAGCAATTTGCATACACACATCCTCTCGCATTTCTTTCCTTAAGACGTTATCAATAGAAGTTTGCTTAGTTCCTTCCTTTCCATTTTTTTCTTGAACAAGTTAGAGATCTCTGTGGCCACTTCTTTTCCTTTCCTTTTGCCACCTAATTCTGTCCTTACATCCTCCACATCAACATCAGCATCATTTTCTAACCCAAAATTAGTGCTTTGTGTTTTCTTGCTTGCAACTTCTTCTAAGTTTGATAAAATAATACGCATTTGTCTCTTAACATCCTCAGGAACGACAGCACAAGGTGAAACATTAATTTTTGTACAAGCTAGGTGATGCTTGAATCTATAGACTCCCCCAGTAAATGTTTTGTCACAATATTTGCATTTGCTTTTTCTTCCATCTCCTGGAACTTGATAACCATGGGACCACCCCACATCAGTTCTACTTCCTGAAGCATTTTTACGAACTTTCCTCCCACTGTTGCTACCAGAAGCACTTCTGTTGCCACTTCCACTTCCATGAGCACTTGCACCACAAATTTCATTAGGACCAGTACCACTACAACTTTCAGATGCCATACTTAACCAATTATTATGACTTGAAATTTGAGATCATGAAAAGAATAATACAAATGTACCATTATAAAAAATTATCTCATTTTTAAAGGAATATTACCAATTTACAATGTCACCAAATTATCAAATTTCATTGATACAAGGAATAAAAACATACACCTAATTCCTAAAGCAAGAGTCCATAGAAGAACAAGTAATTAAATAAGAAACTCATAATTCAAATGCATGCTACTACTTGTGAGTTGTGACATCAAATAACTAGTGCATTGCTGGTCTATAATTAACATTTGGTAGGAAAAAGAGAACAAAAAAAATTTTAAGTGAATTCTGTTTGATTTTTCCATAAAAATATAACTAGCAAAATAACACTAATACAATACCAGCAACATCTAATGTTTAAATAATTATGGCATGTTAGTAGTGATTAGGATATAAGAAAATATCAAAAATATGATCCCATGGGAAAATAAAGAAGGAAAAATTGTGAAGCAGGATGGTAGGACTATAGGAGCAGCTAATCAAAGAAGGAGAACCATGTTATTGTTCTGTGGATGATCAAGACTTGTAATAAAAGTAAAAGGGTTAAATATTTTCAACCTGAAATCCGTAGATGCCTTTGGGACAGCAACAGACCTTCAATTTGTTTAGAACAGAAAGAGGTGAGCAGAATCAGGAGATCGCAAATCAAATCTGAGATTTTCCTAGATTCCTTGTCCAGGATTGCCGATATCTACCTGATTTCATTGTTGTCGATCATCTACTCCTAGAAAAGAGACAATATGGGGTTATGAGCGAGAGTGAATCACGTTTCAACTAGATTTGGCAAGAGATCAGATTCCTTGCCTAGGATTGCGAAGATCGATCAAATATTGCTGAGTTGTTGACCAAATATTGCGAAGATTGATCAGATTCTGCTGGAGAAGAGACGAGACTGCCATAGGGGGCGGTCAATGAGAGAATCGTGTTAATTTCAAATAGATTTCGCGAGAGATTGGGGCATAAAATGAGGGATTCTGTAGAGAGTCTGTGAGAGTGTGAGAGAGAAACATCACCAAATTAGGGGCTGGCGACTGAGTTAGGGGCTTAGTTAAGGCATGTGATTTCTTTTTTTTAAGATGATAGGATCGGTGGGATCGGACGATCCCACCGATCTCACGATTAAACTCGCAATCCCACATCGATCTTACATTTTCGATCTTGTAGTCAAGATCGAGATCGGAGAGTCGGGGTAGGATCGTAAGATCGTACGATCTTACGATCAAGATTGCGATCTTGACTACCTTGCACGTGACTATCACGTGCTCAGAGTCGTTCCAAAGGCACTATGCAATTCTATATAACAAAATTTGTGGAAAAATAAACTCTATAAATGCGGAAATAAGATCGTCTAACAATATATTATCAAGGAGCTGGAAAAGTTCATGACTCCATCATCCTAAATATGCGAAAAATGAAAGCTAATACAATAATCTAGTAGGACTAAATCCTACACCATGTGCAACATGACTTGTGGACTATCTCTATATCATCATCATGAAGGCATAACATTATGTATCATTTCTATTCTCTTAGGTAGTGTTCTCAACTAACCTAGAGATCAACTTTCCAATTTGAATTCATAATCTTTCCTAATCTTATGACTAGGAATCCATTGAGGTCTTCTTTAATTCACTATTCGATAATATATGTCATGCTTTACCTGTTGTGTTGACCTCACTTTTATCTCAATTTATGGTGCCTTAGGGGTAACGTGGGGATAACGTCCTTAGGGCTTTGGTTATTCAACCTTATAATAACCTCCTTAGAACTTTGGTTATTCCGAAAGGAATAACCTCCTTAGGCATTGCCTTATACCATTAATTCAATTTCCATTATCTAAGGATATATGTTATCCCTCACTTTATCCATGGCTTCACCAACCGATTTCTAATTCACATAGATCCACTTGCGATCCTCGCCATAATCCGTCTCGAGGGAGATCTACTCAACCTCCTCAATTCATCTTTTTGCATCCTCGAAGTCGCCCTTCCCGTCGAGCTGACGGGCTGCAACTTCATAACCTCTATAATGTCTCTACGATCATACCTAACGATCATACAAGACTCATGGGTGGGTGTACTCAGTGTGAGCTAAGTGGGATCCATAAAGATCCTCGCCTCAACCTCATTCAATTGTTGATCTCGATCTGCTGTCTATTCCCTATTGGGCTCTAAGTCTACTGCTCATTAGCCTGTGAGCATAGGGCCTACCGAATGACCGGCTACAATCCATTCTTTGAAGCCCGTGGGATATGGTCCGAAAAGGTCATAGCAGTTGTTCCAACATAACAATAGCAATATTAATTATATTAGTGTGAGCTCCATAATCCATATACCAATACAATACTTACTTGACCCTACTTGATGGCTGCAGTGGTTGCTTGTGACAGTTGCACATGGACTCAACTCTATCTATTAGAGACAGCTAAAAAGTGTCTCTCCTTAGGCTCTGATACCTTTTGTAACGCCCCGAGACCCACATGACTATCACGTGCTCAGAGTCGTCTCAAAGGCGCTACGCAATTCTATATAACAAAATTTGTGGAAAAATAAACTCTATAAATGTGGAAATAATATCGTCTAACAATATAATATCAAGGAGCTGGAAAAGTTCATGACTCCATCATCCTAAATATGCGGAAAATGAAAGCTAATACAATAATCTAGTAGGACTAAATCCTACACCATGTGCAACATCCCTGTCACTGAGCTTGACCACCTGCATCACCATCCTCTATCATCTCACCTTCATGAATCCAGATGCAGGAAAAAACCCATGAGTATAAGTATACTCAGTACGTAGGGTCTAACCATAACCACAAGTAGATCCATAGTGCTCAATAATAAAACCATAGATCAATAAACAATTAGGAACAATAGTCAATAGAGCACATGGTAGAACAATATAGGAAGAGCTCAATAACAATATATGGAGAGATCAATAATAAGTCAATAAGATCATACATCAATAGAAGAGGATCAGGTAAAAGATCAAGGGATCAATCAATATCAACTATCAATTATGCCTGATCACTGTGGCATTTACCCAATTATCAATCCCATTCTATTCCGTTGCAATGCAATTCGATTTAATTTAATTCAATTCAATTCAATTAAATTCAATTCGATTAAGTTAGGGAGCGCTCAACCAATTATAGGAAAACTTCATGTCTCTTTCATGTAGACTAGTGGGAGATCAAGCCACGGCAAGACGCCCTCCAATAATAGCGCTAACAATATATTCGTGATGGCGGGGGACCATGGCCATCACGGGACAGCCATAGCTTCCCTAAAGGATGACGTCTCAAACCTCTAGGTACACTATCTGCCCCATACAATACTATAACAATAATGGCCCAGGGAGCTTAGGGACAATCGGAGAACATGGAGACCTAGTAATTTCCATCTTTTATCTTGTTTAACCTAAAGACCTATCTTTAATAATTCACTTTAGGTTAGACAAGGACCCAATCAGGGGAAAACTACTGGATCGACATCATGAGGGATCACACAATATGATAGGATAAAAATGATATAAATCTCAAATCAAATCTGAAAGATATGATGAGGTCAGATCTATGTGTGATATGATCAGGGACGATCAGGAATAATAAACTATTTTAGCCATACAATTATCTATAACAATTTATCCAAAATCACAATTTCTGTCCTCAGAACTCGGTCCGCATCGGGTGAAACCCGGGCCATGTTTGGAAATGACTGATGCCACCTCGGCCAGGGCAAACCCGGGCCGGGTGTGTAGTGAACCCGGGCCGGGTGTGTAGTGAACCCGGTCCGAGTCGATCGGTTCACATCCAATCCAAATCGCGCTACGACCCCGAGTCGAGCCGAAGCCAAAACCCGGGTCGGGTCAACGGGAACTCGGGTCGGGTTGGACAACCCGATCCGGTTCCGATTCCAACTCGGTCCGATTCAGCCAATTTCGGGCCCTATGATATTCAAACTATGCATACTATACTATGTGACTTTCCGACCACCATAACTTTGCCCTATGATATTCAAACTATGCATACTATACATCAATAGAATCCTGGTACAAAGGAGAAGAGTACAGGGTTCCATGTTGCTGAAAACTAACGACATAGGAATTCTCCCTACGTACCTAAAGTTGGCTGAAAAACTAACTATAATTCCTTCTCTAGAATTTTGCACGAACGCCGAACTTTGGCCGGCGATTGCTCTCTGTCCTCACTCCGAAACTCGCGGCCACCACCTGGAACTTCTTCTCCTATGTGCAGGCTTCAAAGCCAGCCACCACACATTCTCGAGGGTGTCTCGGTTTATGTGCAAATGAGAGGAAAAAGAGGGCTCATGGACAGAATTCTGTTTGGCAGAAAAAGTGATTTCCAGCCACCTTTAATGCCTATTTATAAGTGCAGATTTGCGATATCAATTCTATTAGGCCTTGAACTCTTTTAGAATCAATCTTGGCCATCCATCATTAATTAATCTATCCATAATTTGTCATATTTAATTAAATCCGAATTTAATTAATAACAACTCAATTAAATCCAATCCCTCTCAAATTCCTTCTTATCTCTTTAACCATCTTATCTCATAATTTCCATCAATTTCGGAATTAATTAATTTCAGAATATTAACATTGGAATTTTCAGATCTATTAAATAAAATAAATATCATTTATCTATTTTTCTGAAAATCCGGGTCATTCCACGAAGGATTGTGGCAGTGATTAATGATCTCGATCAGTGGGCATTATCGGCGAATGACGAGGCAGACGAACATGATGTTGAATGCCTATACAATCTGACGAATCAGATGGAATAGTCATGGCATCGAAGTCCCTTAAATCACTTCTCTCCTCTCTTCTTCCCCTTCACTAGTATCAAAGCAAGGCATTACTGAACCTCTTCGTGACAAGATCTTGTTTCCTCTGCGGACAACTTGTCAACGAATTATTTTTGGGCAACCGATCTTTCCACATCACCCAAAAACCTTTGCGGGGATCACAAAAGGGAGCAATCTTAACAGGTAGCTTAAATCTAAGTGTGAATTCATAATAGCCTATTAAGTCATAAGAATGATCCATCAGAATAAGCATGAAACAAACATCTTATGCAAAATATGAGGATAAATCAAAGATGATAACCATGGTTCCATATCTTTTCATTTCATTTCATTCCATTTTCATGTTCATAATATATTCATAAGGACATAGTCTTTCCATTCATTATTAGTCATTCATTTCATTTCATCTTATTTATGAGTTAGAAGAGCTCTCAACTTTTAGCGAATGTCATTGCAAACACACTAGTGTAGCTATTTAAATCATAATGAGTACACCATACGGGGAAGATGACATCACACAATTGGGTAATATTCGTAGGTGAAGTGTCTCACATAAGACTGATAGAGGCCCCAAACACACTTTCAAGGAGATTCTTCTAGAGATACTTGTGCTGTGGTCAAGAGTTCCGTTCCCCCGAGGTTTAGTACCCGATCCCGAGGTGCAAGTGCATTCGTCAAGAGTTCGTGAAAAAACTCTGTCGATTCACTTCCGCTGTAAGAGGTATTCCGCAACCTGTAGGATTTATATCTGTTATAAATTCCTACATTAGTATCAGAGCTTTTTTTTTTTGTTTTCTCGAACTCGTGATTGCGCCAGAAAAATAATATTTGTTATTACTTTTTGGATCTGCGCATCTCGGTTGTATGACCACAATTGAGGGATAAAGTGAATTTTGTCATCACAAATATATTATGGTCTAGACCATAATATATTTTTCGGATTTATTTAAATATTTTTGGTGATTTTTTTCATTTTTTTACATGTGTTGCAGTAAAATAAAAAAAATTATTCCAACAGGTTCACGACCCACTAGAAGGCCTAGTAAGTGCAAAGATGTTGCACATATGAGAATTGGCAATTGGGCTGACTGCCAATAAATAGTTTTTTTCTTTTTTTTTATTTTTGCCAAAATTTTAAAATAATTTGAAAATAGAAATTTTCTATTATAAAATTTAGAAAAATTAAGAAAAATATGTGTTTTCCTTATTTTTTCTGAAATATTGCATGCAATTTAATATTCATTAAAATAAAATCATTTGCTGATTTAGTGCATTAGTTAAATGATTAGATTTTCATGTCAATCACAAATGTTGCCTAATAATTGTGTTATCATGCACGAAATAAATATTTCCATTTATGTATGTCACGGACGTGCTCTACAAACATCATCTTTTTACAATCATGAATTTAATTAACATATTAAGTTAATTTGGATAATCATTTAGTGATAGTTGTATAGAGTAATTAATATTTTGATTAGAACATAATGATTACTTAATTATCGATAAACTTTACAAAATAATTATATAAAGTTATTAGGAATGAATTATAAATTTCTAAATATTATAATATATATTTTAAATAGATTAAGTAAGCTTAATTAGGGTTGAAACACTTATTTATGACAAAAAAATGTGATTGACCATCACTTAAGTTCAGAAGTAGATATGTGAGAGCTGCTTAAAGAGATATTTTTTCAACCCGTCATATAATGTCAGAAAATTCTGAAAAAATATATAAATAACTTAACTTTATCTTTTGATGCCCAAAAAATTACCAGAGGAAGAACTCGAGCTAAACGATATGAAGAAAATCAGGAACATAGGTTGCTCACGGTGAGTTTTGATCCAAAAATTTGTCCTTCTAATTGAGATGACCATTCCTTCATTGATAGCAAATCATAAATTATGAAATTTTATATGATTAATCCATTCGAAGTTAGATTTTCATGGCCCCCAGAATCACCTAAAAAAAGTTTTATAGAGAAAGTTATGAATTTAACTTCACTGGCCACTCATCCTGTCCCGAGTCTAATACAAGTTTAATTTGTAAATTAGGTCATGATCAAAATAAAGTGAATTAGAGTTTGAAGTTTGGATATGCTTAAATATACATCCCCAGGGCTCAGTTAGAAATGGAATCATCTTAGTTGGACATGTATCTTGGGAGAAACACGATGGGAGC
Organism: Pontederia crassipes; assembly: GCA_030549335.1. Classification (NCBI taxonomy): domain Eukaryota; kingdom Viridiplantae; phylum Streptophyta; class Magnoliopsida; order Commelinales; family Pontederiaceae; genus Pontederia; species Pontederia crassipes. The sequence goes on from JAUKPH010000017.1 coordinate 13,244,877, forward strand.
CACCTCTAGAATCCACCTATCGCTATATGATTGTTCCCCAAAAAGGATGAGGTAGAATGGAGCTAAGCGCTACATCGCCGATCACAATGGGAGCCACCTCTAGAATCCACCTACCGATCACTGGCCAGTCGGTGATTCGTGCATTCATATGAGAGTGTTGCATTTGCATACATATGTTTGATGTGATTTATATGATATTGATTGCAAGTTGAGTGCGATGTTTCTGATTAGTATGTTTATATGTAATTATTAAATATATAAAAATGACTATTTTGTTATTATGATTATTGCATGTTTTTCTATGTCCCTCCAAATTGATGAGTTGGTAACACATAGGCTATTAGTTATCAACTTACTGAGCTATTTTTGCTCATAATGTTATTTCTAATATTTTTTCGGATCAGTATAGCTTCTTGGATTGAGCGAGCTCATAATCTTAGTAGGGATAACTCTTTCGATGTAAAGGTATTGAGTTTGAGTTGTTATTCTCGTGTCTTTTTATTAGGATGTCGAGAGAGTTGGTCGAGTTTATTATTTTTGTCAAAATAAGTTGTAACGAAAATAAATTCATTTTGTAAAATGTACAACTTAAGGAGTATCAGTTTGCTATGAAATAATCACATATTGTGTAATTTATTTAATGATATAAACTTTTACTCTTATATTGTAAAAGGAAGAGTAAATTACATCACGTTTTTGCATTTCTTCATACTTTTATTTGATCGTCCGTAATGAGTCGCGAACTCTAGTTTAACTTGCGGGTTAAATTGGGGTCGTGACAGTTATGGTACCGATGGGTTTGTTATATATAGTGATGCCTCTCGAAAGGGTTTGGATTGTGTTCTAATGCAAAATGGTCGGGTGGTCGCGTATGCATCAAGACAACTAAAAGATTACGAGCAAAATTATCCTACACATGATTTGGAGCTTGCTGCCATAATTTTTGCACTGAGGTCCACCCGGAGTGGCTCTGATACCATATGTAACATTCCCCACCAGCGTGTGATATTGTCCGCTCTGGACCTCGGCCCGCACGGTTTTATCAAAACGCGTCACACCTGGTGAAGGACATGTTCCCATATATATCCAGCATCTCTCCCGTGACTTATGCATGTGGGACTAATCCAAGGCATGCCCCATGCATCCTTCCCTCCTTAGGGGACTCAACGCCCTCGTTGAGTGATCGCATCCCACCATGCACAGATGCTCACGCGGAGTGGCTCTGATACCATATGTAACATTCCCCATCAGCGTGTGATATTGTCCGCTCTGAGCCTCGGCCCGCACGATTTTCTAACGCGTCACACCTGGTGAAGGACATGTTCCCATATATACCCAGCATCTCTCCCGTGACTTATGCATGTGGGACTAATCCAAGGCATGCCTCATGCATCCTTCCCACCTTAGGGGACTCAACGTCCTCGTTGAGTGACCGCACCCCACCATGCACAGAGGTCCACGCGGAGTGGCTCTAATACCATATGTAACATTCCCCATCAACGTGTGATATTGTCCGCTCTGGGCCTCGGCCCGTACGATTTTCTAACACGTCACACCTGGTGAAGGACATGCTCCCATATATACCCAGCATCTCTCCCGTGACTTATGCATGTGGGACTAATCCAAGGCATGCCTCATGCATCCAAATTTCAGGACATGGACAGATGTGTTGGATCTAAGTTTTAATGGCATATAAAATTATGTTTTGATGATACAAACCTCGAAAGATTAAAAAAATGGATAACTTTATGCACTATACTTTAATTAAATAATTGACACTGATCCTATTAGTTTTGCATGAATATTGAACATCAATTGTAGATAATTCTATTAGCTTTCCATAGGCTCCAAGATCATCTAATTTGGATAACTGTGCAAAAAGTTATGCTCAAAATAGTATAGGACGGTCAACCTGTCGGTCGAAACTATGAAGACCGGTTGAGATAGTTCGGTCGACCGATCGGAGATACCGGTCGACCGATCAATGTGTAAACTGCTCAAATCCATGTCGAAACTACACCGATCGACAGACCGATCGATGCGCCGGCCGATCGATCAACTCAACGGGAGAAAATCAAAATTGCGAGACTATACTGGTCGAGACACCGGTCGATAGTTCGGTCGATCGGACAGCTGCAATCAACCAGCAAATAAAGTCCAACGGTCATATCGACCGGTCGACTGGTCCATAAATGCAGTCGACCGGTCCATTACTAAAATGAATAGTAATGGCTATATTTCAAAGAGAAAAAATGTAGAATTAATTCTGAATGAATCTTCCACATGCCAGAGCCTATAAAAGGAGTGCCAAAGCCAGAAGCAAAGGCACACATCCAAGCATTGAAGCAATACTTCAAGAAATCAAAAGAAGATCTTTTCCTTGAAGTTATCATTTTAGTTGTGCTCTTATTTCTCTCTTCACTATTGTGAGCCTAAAATTGTAAAGAGAGAGAAACATTTTGTTCAGAAAAATAAAGAGAGCTCCTGTGTAAAAGAGGTTCAAAATCTCACATCTTGAGCGCGAGAAAAAAATAGCTCCTTAGGAGTAGAGATTGCATTGCCTCTCGAAGCGGAGAAAAGGTAATTGTGTAAAGGACTTTCTTCCTTACTTCATTTGGAACAAAAGAAGTGTTAGTGAAATCTCCGACAGTCTCGAGGTCGAGAAGTCGGAGCGGAGACGTAGGCCAAGGTGTGGCTGAAGCTCGTCAACAATCATCCGTATCTTTGTGTTCATTTCTCTCACACTCTCTCTCTAATATTGTATTTATAATATGAATTGCAAAGGTTTTAATAATCGATTTTGTGCTTACGCGACGAATTTTGTGAAATCGATATTTTCGATTAAACACCAATTCACCCCCCTCTTGGTGCCCTTTGGGATCCTACAATTGGTATCAGAGCGGGTTGATCTTGTTTTAATTTTTTTAATCATCTTGTTTTAAGATCTAATTATTTTTAGATCTAGTCTTTTTATGATTCAATTATCTTGTTTTAAGATTTAACCATCTTATGCGCTATGTCATCAAATGGATTTGTTTTCACCGAAGGACAATCAATTAGTCATCCTCCCCTTTTAAATGCATCAATTTTTCAAAATTGGACAATTAGGATTCAAGCATACATTTGTTCTATTGATATTAACAAGTGGGATATCGTTGAAAAATGTGATTATCTTCATGAAAAATTACCTACCGAACATGATGAAACAAAAAGGGGTGAAGTATAGAAGAAATATGATTTGAATATACCTTATATGAAGAGTACCTTACAATTAATATTCATGTGAATATCTACCATCGTAAGGAAAGCTATGTATTAGGGGGAGTATTTTACAACTTTTTTGTAACTTACATATTTTTTATATTTCTCGGTTTGTCATCATAAAAAAGGGGGAAATTGTTGGATCTAAGTTTTAATGGCATAAACAATTATGTTTCGATGATACAAACCTCGAAAGATTAAAGAAAAATGGATAACTTTATACACTACACTTTGATTAAATAATTGGCACCGATCTTATTAGTTTTGGATGAATATTGAGCATCAATTGTAGAGAATTCTGTTAGCTTTCTATAGAATCCAAGATCATATAATTTGGATAACTGTGCAAAAAGTTATGCTCAAAATAGTGCAGGGTGGTCAACTTGCCGATCGAAGCTATGAAGATCGGTTGAAATAGTCCGGTCGACTGATCAATGCAAAAACTGCTCAAATCCATGTCGACACTACACCGATCGATAGGCTGGTCAATGCGCGGACCAACCGATCAACTCAACGGGAAAAAATTTGGTTGACCGGACAGTTGCGATCAGCCAACAGATAAAGTGCAATGGTCATATAGACCGGTCGACTGGTCTGTAAATGCAGTCGATCGGTCCATTATTGAAATGAACAGTAACGACTATATTTCAAGGATCAAATTGTGAAATTAATTCTAAACGAATCTTCCACATGCTAGAGCCTAGCAAAGGCACCCATTCAAGCATTGAAGCAACATTTCAAGAAATCAAAAGAAGATCTTTTCCTTGAAGTTATCATTTTAGTTGTGCTCTTTTTTCTCTCTTCACTCTTGTGAGCAGTCTCGAGGTCGAGAAGTCGGAACGGGAACGTAGGTCAAGGTGTGGCCGAACCTCGTCAACAACCATCCGTGTTTTTGTGTTTGATTTCTCTCACTCTCTCTCCCTCTAATATTGTGTTTATAATATGAATTGCAAAGGTTTAAGAATCAATTTTGTACTTCCTTGACGAATTTCGTGAAATCAAAATTTTCGATTAAACACCAATTCACCCCCCTCTTGGTGTCCTTTGGGATCTTACAATTAGTATCAGAACGGGTTACTCTTGTTTTAATTTTTTTTTGAATCATCTTGTTTTAAGATCTAATCATTTTTAGATATTCAATTATCTTGTTTTAAGATTTAACCATCTTAAGAGCTATGGCATCAAGTGGATTTGTTTTTACCGAAGGACGATCAATTAGTCGTCATCCCCTTTTAAATGCATCAAATTTTTAATATTGGACAATTAGGATTCAAACATACATTTGTTCTATTGATATTAACATGTGGAATATCGTTGAAAAATGTTATTATCTTCATGAAAAATTACCTACCGAACATGACGAAAGACATAAATTTTTTTCAAAATTGGATTGGAAAGCAAAGAATATTTTTTATTGTGCTTTAGATTCAATGAATTTTAATCGGATTTCTAATGGTGAAAGTGCAACCGAAATTTTGAAGAAACTTATTATTACTTATGAAGGAACGGATAAAGTTAAAGAATCTACATTAAATATTTTGAATCATCAATATGATTCCCTCAAGATGCATGAAAATGAATCTATAAATGATATGGTTGCTAGATCTAATGATATTTTGAATGTCTTAACCTCTTTGGGCGAGCCGAGAATTAATCCTCAAAAGGTGAAAAAGATTCTCAGGTCTCTCTCATCCCAATGACATACAAAAAGGACGGTGACAGAAGAAAATGATCTAAATAAATTGGATTTTGATGATCTTATTGGTGCACTTCCAACCTATGAGATCGGAATCCAAGAAGAAGAAGAATCAGATGCTCCCAAGAAGAAGACATTGACTTTGAAAGCAAGCAAAAGCGAAGATGACTCGAGTGAAGAAAAGTAGAAGAAAAGAGACTCGCCCTCTACACAAGAAAACTCGATAAGTATCTCAAATTGGTGAAAAAGAAAGAAAAGAATGTGAAGTCTATCTGAAGATCATATAAAAATCACAAATAAAAGACATCTCATTGAAAAATATCTTATTCTTAAAAAGAAGAATAAAAAATTGATGGATGACTTTCATATTATAAAAAATGACCTTGATATTTTGAAAAAGGAAAGAGATGCCTGTTTAATTCATAATGAAACCTTGATGAATGAAAAATGAGTTTGAAAAATTAAAAGTGGAAAAAGATACATATTTTATGGAAAATGAAAATCTTAAAAATGAAATTAAAACTTTGAAAATTACACATGCATGTGAAATTGTAAAACTAACATGGTCTTTACAAAAAGAAAAGAAGGAAAATACATCTTTGAAGAATATAGCTATTTCTCATATAACAAAAAATAATCCTAGAAAACACTTTGGATATGAAAACTCTTATTGAAAATTTAATTATACATATGATAAAAAATCACATATTACATATTTTACTTGTGTATTTAATTGTCATTTTGCATACCAATGCAAAGTAAGAAAATCTTCACATTATGGGATGATATGGGTTTCAAAAGGAATTTTGACTAACAAAATAGAACCCAAAGAAGTTTGTGTACCAAAAGTTACTTGATTATTTTTCAGGTGTACCTCACATGTAAAGTAAAGGATGAATGGAAATGTGGAGGCACAAAAGTTATGGTAAAAGTATCATCGAGAATGCTCTTACATTGTTAAGCCTAATTTTTTCACTTAAACATTTCAAAATGACTAGTTCTTTGAAAGAAAAGAGAGGAACAAAAGAAAATTGGCCATGATGAAATTGGGAGCATGTTAAAACTTTATTTTGACATATTATGGATATCATTGTATCAAAGTTTTATGCCATATTTTGATTCATAAATATATTTTTGGATTTCCTCAAATTGTCTTCATTTTACCATTATAAAATAGTCATAAATTTAGGGGGAGTTATATTTTCAAATCTTTATGTTGCAATACTCTACATGTCTATTATATGACAAAAGGGGAAGAATAAAATTTTTGAAAAATTGAATGAGGGGGAGTTACATATGGTCTCTTATATGCTTCATATATATAAATTATTCTTTTTGATGAAATAAAAAACGAAAAAGTATAGGAGAAATATGATCTAAATATCACTTTATATGAAGAGTACCTTACAATTAATATTCATGTGAATATCTACTATTGTAAGAAAAGCGATGTATTAGGGGGAGTATTTTACAACTTTTTTGTAATTTACATATTTTTCATATTTCTCGATTTGTCTTCATAAAAAAGAGGGAGATTGTTGCATCTAAGTTTTAATGACATAAAAAATTATGTTTCGATGATACAAACCTCGAAAAATTAAAGAAAAATGGATAATTTTATGCACTACACTTTGATTAAATAATTGGCACTGATCTTATTAGTTTTATATGAATATTGAGCATCAAATTGTAGAGAATTCTGTTAGCTTTCCATAGAATCCAAGATTATATAATTTGGATAACTGTGCAAAACGTTATGCTCAAAATAGTGCAGGGTGGCCAACCTGTCGGTCGAAGCTATGAAGGCCGATTGAGATAGTCCGATCGACCGATCAATGCATAAACTGCTCAAATCCATGTCGACACTACACCGATCGACAAACTGTTCGATGCGTCGGCCAACCAATCAACTCAACGGGAGAAAATCAAAACTGTGAGACTGTACCGGTCGATAATTCGGTCGACCGGACAGTTGCGGTCAGCCAGCAGATAAAGTGCAATGGTCATATAGATCGGTCGATTGGTCCATAAATCCAGTCGACTGGTCCATCACTGAAATGAACAGTAACGACTATATTTCAAGGAGAAAAATGTGGAATTAATTCTGAATGAATCTTCCACATGGTAGAGCCTATAAAAGGAGTGCCAAAACCAGAAGCAAAGGCACACATCCAAGCATTGAAGTAATATTTCAAGAAATCAAAAGAAGATCTTTTCCTTAAAGTTATCATTTTAGTTGTGCTCTTCTTTCTCTCTTCACTCTTGTGAGTGGTCTCGAGGTCGAGAAGTCGGCACGGGAACGTAGGCCAAGGTGTGGCTGAACCTCATCAACAACTACATGTGTCTTTGTATTTGATTTCTCTTACTCTCTCTCCCTCTAATATTGTGTTTATAATATGAATTGCAAAGGTTTAAGAATCAGGTTTGTGCTTCTACGATGAATTTCGTGAAATCGACATTTTTGGTTAAACACTAATTCACCCCCTCTTGGTGCCCTTTGGGATCCTACAATTGATATCAAAGCGGGTTGCTCTTGTTTTAATTTTTTTTGAATCATCTTGTTTTAAGATCTAATCATTTTTAGATATTCAATTATCTTGTTTTAAGATTTAACCATCTTAAGAGTTATGGCATCAAGTGGATTTGTTTTCACCGAAGGACGATCAATTAGTCGTCCTCCCCTTTTAAATGCATCAAATTTTCAATATTGGACAATTAAGATTCAAGCAAACATTTGTTCTATTGATATTAACATGTGGGATATCGTTGAAAAATGTTATATCTTCATGAAAAATTACCTACCGAACATGATGAAAGACAAAATTTTTTTTCAAAATTGGATTGGAAAGCAAAGAATATTTTTTATTGTGCTAGATTCAACGAATTTTAATCGGATTTCTAATGGTGAAAGTGCAACCGAAATTTGGAAGAAATTTATTACTACTTATGAAGGAACGGATAAAGTCAAAGAATCTACATTAAATATTTTGAATCATCAATATGATTCCTTCAAGATGCATGAAAATGAATCTATAAATGATATGGTTGCTCGATCTAATGATATTGTGAATGACTTAGCCTCTTTGGGCGAGCCGAGAACTAATTCCCAAATGGTGAAAAAGATTCTCAGGTCTCTCTCATCCCAATGGCATACAAAAAGGATGGTGATCGAAGAAAATGATCTAAACAAATTAGATTTTGATGATTTTATTGGTGCACTTCTAACCTATGAGATCGAAATCCAAGAAGAAGAAGAATCAAATGCTCCCAAAAAAAAGACATTGACTTTGAAAGCAAGCAAAAGCGAAGATGACTCGAGTGAAGAAAAAAAGACGAAAAGAGACTCGCCTTCTACACAAGAAAACTAAGTATATCAAATTGGTGAAAAAGAAAGAAAAGAATGTGAAGCCTATCCGAAGGTCATATAAAAATCACAAATAAAAGACATCTCATAGAAAAAAGAAGAAAATGCATGAAGTTTCAAGTGAAGATAAATCAAATGAATCATCAAATTCATTCATTGATGATGCATATCTATGCTTAATGGCACATAATGATGAGGTATCCTCCAACTCTTCTTATTGCTCTAGTGCTAATAGTGATAATGATGATGCAGATGATAATATCAATTTTGATGTGCATAAGGAATTTTCTTTTTTTAATTGAAAAATATCTTATTTTTAAAAAGAAGAATAAAAAATTGATGGATGACTTTCATATTATAAAAGATGACATTGATATTTTGAAAAAGGAAAGAGATGTCTGTCTAATTCATAATGAAACCTTGATGAATTATCTTTATATTATGAAAAATGAGTTTAAAAAATTAAAAGTGGAAAATGATACACATTTTATGGAAAATGAAAATCTTAAAAATGAAATTGAAATTTTGAAAATTACACATGCATGTGAAATTGTAAAACTAATATGCTCTTTACAAAAAGAAAAGAAGAAAATGCCTCTTTGAAGAATATAACTATTTCTCATGTAATAAAAAATAATCCTAGAAAACACTTTGGACATGAAAACTCTTATTGGAAATCTAATCATACATATGATAGAAAATCACATATTACATATTTTACTTGTGTATTTAATTGTCATTTTGCATACCAATGCAAAGTAAGAAAATCTTCACATTATGGGATGATATGGGTTTCAAAAGGAACTTTGACTAACAAAATAGAACCCAAAGAAGTTTGTGTACCAAAAGTTACTTGATTATTTTTCAGGTGTACCTCACATGTAAAGTAAAGGATGAATGGAAATGTGGAGGCACAAAAGTTATGGTAAAAGTATCATCGAGAATGCTCTTACATTGTTAAGCCTAATTTTTTCACTTAAACATTTCAAAATGACTAGTTCTTTGAAAGAAAAGAGAGGAACAAAAGAAAATTGGCCATGATGAAATTGGGAGCATGTTAAAACTTTATTTTGACATATTATGGATATCATTGTATCAAAGTTTTATGCCATATTTTGATTCATAAATATATTTTTGGATTTCATTAAATTGTCTTCATTTTACCATTATAAAATAGTCATAAATTTAGGGAGAGTTATATTTTCAAATCTTTATGTTGCAATACTCTACGTGTCTATTATATGACAAAAGGGGAAGAATAAATTTTTTGAAAAATTGAATGTGTGTGTGGGGTGGGGGGGGGAGTTACATATGGTCTCTTATATGCTTCATATATATATATATATATTATTCTTTTTGATGAAACAAAAAGGGGAAAAGTATATGAGAAATATGATCTGAATATTACTTTATATGAAGAGTACTTTACAATTAATATTCATGTGAATATCTATCATTGTAAGAAAAGCTATGTATTATGGGAGTATTTTGCAACTTTTTTGTAACTTACATACTTTTCATATTTCACAGTTTATCTTTATAAAAAAGTGGGAGATTGTTGGATCTAAGTTTTGATGCCATATAAAATTATGTTTCAATGATACAAACCTCGAAAGATTAAAGAAAAATAGATAACTTTATATCCTACATTTTGATTAAATAATTGGCATTGATCTTATTAGTTTTGGATAAATATTGAGCATCAAATTTGTAGAGAATTATGTTAGCTTTCCATATAATCCAAAATCATATAATTTGGATAACTGTGCAAAAAGTTATGCTCAAAATAGTACATGGCTGTCAACATACCGGTCGAAGCTATGAAGGCCGGTTGAGATAATCCAGTCGATCGATCGGAGATATCGCTTGACCGATCAATGCATAAATTGCTCAAATTCATATTGAGACTACATCGGTCGACAGACCAGTCGATGCGCCAGTCGACAGACTGGTAGATGTTATGACTTACTCACTTGGACTAGCTAATGATATTTGGGGGTTGAAAACCTTTGTAAGTATAGTTTTTGAATTATCTAGAATCATAAAATTTGCCTATGTGATTAAGAAGTTATGAATTATTAATTGATAGATACTCAGTCTGGAATCTTGAGACAATAGCTATTTAATCTATGTAGGATTGAGAAGTTTCAATTGTGAAATAACCTATAAACATAAATACCTAAAATTAGAAATTAGTATTAGAGGAGATTGTATGAATTTTAGGGTGCATAATTATGCATCATGAGCATGCATTGCATATTACCTTATTAGTAATTGGAAAGTAAAAAAACATTATTACTTGTAGGAAAACGTTTAAATTTACAACATAGTAAAATGATATATATTACTTCTTTTATTTATGATATTATCTCAAGCAAAAATTAGTACTAGTATTGTTATTGAAACATATGTTAAGAAAGATATTTATGATATGTTTTAAAGATTTCATATGAGATGGAGTATCCTCTTACATCAAAATATTTTCAGGGAACAATGCTTGTGAATGTAAAATAAATTTGCTTGATATTGATATATGATGGTGACATGTTATTTTGCTATTATAAAACTCCATGTGTACATGGACCATGCTAAATGAAAAAGGTCTTTGGGACTACATTCGATATACATGAAGCCTTTGAGATGTATATCGGGTGTCTTTGCCCTTTGGGGATGTTATGCATGCACGTATTGACTCATGATTTGTTCTGCGTATTCGAGAATCACAATTGTGAGTCTCGGATACGTATTGGTCCATAATTTTTTCTGCGTATCCGAGAGTCGTAATTGTGAAGCTCGGATATGTATTGACCCATGATTTGCTCTGCGTATCCGAGAGTCATAATTGTGAAGCTCAGTATACGTATTGACCCATGATTTGCTCTATGTATTTGAGAATTCATGATTGTGAAGCTCTGCTTAACTGTATGACACACAACCATGAAGGGATATGCATTGACCCATGATGAGTATGTGAGATGACACATGCGTGGAGCTTAATTATGAAAATGATGATATCTTGAGTTACTTTTACTTCAGTGAAAGTTCTTGTGATTTGACAAGTTATGTTATATGTGCTATGATTTAAATATTTTATCATATGAAAGAAATGTGATTATTTAAACATTACATGAACTCGTATTGTTTTCCTATGTTGTACTTTTATTCCAATCACTGAGTAAATGATTGTTGCTCACAGTACCTATTTTAAAATTTTCAGATACTCGTAAGTTCTCAAGTTGAATCGATTCAGAGCTTGTTTTGCTGCACATAGAAAAGGTCGAGACGCCGGAGCACTTTCACTTTCGTTTTTTTTGGAAGCATGCATGTAATAGATAATTTTAAATGTTGTAATTAAGTTTGAGGAGAACTTTTTGTAAAGTTGTATATAACTTGTTCTTATGGGGTGTTATATGTGAAATGGTGTGTGAAACAATAATGACACTATGTGAATGTGATGACTTATAACTTTTATTTAAAATTTGATGTGTATATATATATGTATATGTATATATATATATATATATGCGTCTTTTGTATGTATTGACAAATAACACAAGATAAGTAAGGAAAGGAAGTTTTGCTAATTTTATTTTTTAGAATTATTAAATATAATTAAGATTATGATAATTGGGATTAGAAGATGTCATAGAGTTGGGTGTGACAATGTACATCATAATGATATTTATTGTTGTGATCTAAATTTTGACTGCGTGTTAAAATTATGAATTTGAATTTAAAATTGGTATGTCCAATTTTGTTAAGCATATAACTTGCCTAAAATTTCAAACTATTTTGAAATTTAATAAATTAAAATTAATTTCTTTTGTGAGAATTAATTAACATGGCAATATTATTTTTGGCTATGTGCTGAAATTCATGTTTCTTGCAAGCCTATAATAAAAATAATTAGTTGGTCAAATTATACAAACTATAGGTAATTGAAGAATACATGAAACATAGGTAGTTCTTTTGTAGAACTAATGCACCTTGAAATTCAAACATTGTCATAATAACCAATTCTATCTATTGAGTGGTGCGTGACCCAGAATGTATGTCTAGAAAGGTTTCGAGGAACTGGCCTAGTGCATGGTTGACGCAATCTCCAGAAATAGGATTGATGTGTGACAGTGGTCGCACAATTTTTTCTAATGTGATGTTGAGGCAAAGGATAATGCACGATTATTTAATTGGCACCTCTAGGGGAAGAGTTCCCGTTGCATTAGTCCTGATTATTCTGTTCATATTAGAAATAATTTGGTGCACCACATGAAATGAATTTCGGTGATCTTAAATCATTAGTTGATTCAAAATTTATAGAGTAGAAAATTTTGAATTATATGTTGATTCAAAATTCAAACATTTAGATTAATTTTTTCGCATTGTTAAAATAATGAATAATAATATTTCTTGGAGATAGTGTGAGATGAGTGGAAGTTTAACAACCTCTCGATGTCACTACTTTATGAATATTGTTATGTGATTATTTATGTTGTTTGCGAACAAAATTCGTACATGCATAACACTGATTTCTCCTATTTTTTGACCAAACTAGACCATGGGTTCAAAAATAATAATTGCTAACCTAAACAAGAATGAGAAGCTCAATGGCAATAATTATAATATTTGGCACTGCAAGGTCCAATATCTCCTGGAAGAACAAGAGGTCTTGGAAACCATTAATCATGTTATCAATGAACCTGGACATAATGCCCAATGCCAGAGGGGCATGGAAACATACTAGGACTAGACAAAAAAGAATCTCATTGCTCGGATTACGTTGTTGAGTACGATGAACAATCTCTTGTGCGAATTTGAAGTCTACAAGACAGTGTTTGAAATGTGAGCGGCACTATACAATAAGTATGGGTCACCATGACCACCAGACATCGGATGCTCATGGTCAAATTTGACTCTTATCGGAAGCGATCAAATCATACGGTGAGGGAGCATATCTAGGAGATGTCTAACATAATCCGTGAACTCAAGAATGTGGGACAAGTGCTCAATGATGAGCAACAGGTGCAAGCTTTGATCCACTCCCTTTCTAAAACGTAAGAACATATGCGTTATAACTTGATGCACAACGAAAGTGTCAAAACTTTTGATCAAGCTACTCACCACATTGAAATGGAGGATGAGGCCCTTCAAGCCATGAATTAATCCTCTGAAGCATTAATTACTGAAAATGATGGACAAAGAGCTAGTTTCCAATCTAAGAGAAAAAGGCCGCATAAGTTGCAACCAAATAAAAAGAGCGAAAATACTGGACAAAGGAAAGTCCAAGACCATCGGCGCAAAAGTGGAAAACGTGGTGGCAAGGTCGACATGAATAAAGTAAAATGCTACAATCGTAACAAACGTGGTCACTTTGCTCGTGATTGCACCAAGCCTAAGAAAGTTTGTTCTAATCATGATTCTTTTGCTTATGTCTCTAGTTGTGCCTTAATTGTTGAAACTCATCCTTCGTGGATTGCAGATCTGAGAGCCACCGATCATGTAGCTAGAGATCACGAGGTCTTCATGGAATTTCGTCGAATAAGTGCGAGGAGCAAATGGATTTACGTTGGAATTAACTATAGAGTTGAAGTTAAAGGCATTGGAACGTGCAAGTTAGAACTTAGCAACGACCAGATTTTTTAACTTCACGATGTTCTGTATGCTCCAATTTTTAGACGAAATTTACTTTCTGTGTCAGCATTAGACAAGCTTAGTTATGTAATAAGTTTCCAAAGGAAACAAATGACAATGTCTTGACAATATTCTTCTAGGTAATGGTTTTCTCAATAATGGTTTCTACATTTTAAATATAGTTCTTGATAGTTATTTTTTTATATTATCTATTGATGTGAATGAAAGTGCCAATATTTGGAATGCCAGATTAGGAGATATTGGTCAAGATCGAATGAATAGACTTGTTAGAGAAGGCCCCATGGAGTCTTTCGCAAAAGTTGATTTTCTAACTTGTGAGGAATGTCTAGCTGACAAAAAAATAAGAAACCATTTGGGAAGGAAAAACATGCCAAGTACCCATTACAATTAATCAATTCGGACACATGTGGTCCGATGAATGTTCACGCGCGACACGGTTTTTCTTACTTCAGCACTTTTATAGATGGTTATCCATGCTAAGTTATTGTATACTTAATTTCTCATAAGTCCAAGCTTTTGATTGTTTTGTACGATTTATGAACATGGTAGAAAATCAAGTGGATTGCAAGATTAAAGCCTTGCAAACCGACCATGGATGCAAATATCTCTCTAACTTATTCAAAACGTTATGTGATGAAAAGGTTATAGTTAGACAAGTAATAGTACCAAGAACTCTGTAATCAAATGGTGTTGCAGAAAGACGAAATCGTACCTTATTTGATATGGTTCCATGATGGTGCAAGCTAATCTTTCAATTTATTATAGGGAAGATGCACTATTGACTACTGCCTACACTCTAAACCGTGTACCATCAAAATTTGTTCCTACCTCTCTTATAAGATATTGCGACACCTCCAAGGGATGTGTATTCAGGTGAAAGGGAAGATGATACAGTAATGAAAATCAAAAGTAGAGATGTGACATTCATATCGAAAGAGTTTCCTAAGCAAGGCGAGATAGACAAAGGACTTTTCTTATACGAAGAAGAAGATTTCGAGTTGACGGCTAGAGGTGTTCATGGGTCGGATTTGACCTGACTCGACCTGATCCGCCCAATTTTGAACGAGTCGGTTTAGCCCTCTTTGGAGGGATGGATCCGATCCAACCCAACTTAGTTTTGGATGGGTTGGATCGGGTCTGTGGTCGGGTTACCCGACCACCATTTTTCTTTTTTTTAATTTTTTTCTTACATTTTCTATTATTTAAAATAAAAATATGATATATTATTTATTTTAAAAGCATAAAATAATTTTTTAAAATTTTTAGTACAAAATATAGGTTGAAAACTAAAAAAATAAAAAAAGTCGAATCTTTCGGATCGGGTCAGATCGACTTGGGTCGGAAAATTCTGACCCGTACCCAACCCAAACCAGTCGGGTTAAGGTCGAGTCCGACCCAGTCGGGTTAGGTCATCGGGTTTGCGGGTCGACCCAACTCGCTGAACACCCGTATTGACGGCACAAGCTGATCCACCTGTTGAGGAGTTTGTCTTCTCTATCCCACAGCTTGATTCGAGTGGGAGAGATTCGCAATCGCCAAATGGCCAAACTGAAAGTTCCCTTCGATGTACTATTAGAAAACATATTCCGCGCTGACGATTTGAAATCGAAGAGCTGCATAAACATGGGCTACATGAGGCCCATATAGTAAGTATGGAAGATGAACTTGAGCTCAAATATGTCAAAAAGGCTCTCTCATCTCTTCCTAAAGGGGAGTGGATTAAGACAATGGAGGAGGAGTTAGGGTCTACGCATAAAAAATAAGTCTGGGACTTGGTTGATCTCCCGTCAAGCCGTGAGGCAATTGAGAATAAATAGGTTCTCAAAATTAAACGTGGTATGGATGGATCAATTGAAAAGTATAAAGTCCACCTAATGACGAAAGGTTTCACCCAAATAGCGGGTGTTGACTATGAAGAAACTTTTGCACATATTGCAATGTTTGCTTAATTTTAGTTATACTCGCACATATGGATTTAGAGGATGTAAAATCTGTATTTCTCAATGGAGAACTAGATGAGAAAATTTACATGGAGCAACCTCAAGCTTCGTTATAAAAGAAGAGCACAAAGTTTGCAGACTACGACGGTCCATTTATGAACTCAAACGATCATCTAGACAGCGGTATCTTAAATTCCATCAGTCATTCGTTTCCTACGATTTTAACATGATTGATGAAGACCCATGTATGCTCATAAGTCCAAGGATAATTTTGTTATCCTAACATTATATGTGGACGACATTATAATAGCTAGAAATAATAGAGACTTTGTCATTATCATTAAGTAATGATTGCCCTCCATATTTGAAATGAAGGACATGGGCGAAGCAGCCTACATACAGGGTGTGAAAATCCAACGCGACCATTCAAAATGACTCCTTGCATTGTCACAGGAATCATATATAAAGAAAGTTTTGGAACAATTTCGCATGCATGACTACAAACTCATTGACACTCCTATTATAAAAGGTGAGGTTTTAAGCTTAAAAATGTGCCCTAAAACTCAAGAGGAACAAAAGAAAATGTTCAATGTTCCCTATGCAAGTGTGGTCGGTAGCCTGATGTACGTTATGATGTGTATTTGGCCGAACATATGTTTTACCATGGGTCTAATTAGTCGATATCAAGCTAGTACAGGAGGCCAACATTGGAAGGCAGTGAAGAGAATTATGAGATATCTCAAGGGGACTATAGATCTTGCACTATGCTATCATGGAGGAAGTCTATGACTTGTTGGATTCACTAATGCTGATTGGGCTGGTGATGTTGATGAACGAAAATTCACCTTCGAGTACACTTTCTTACTCCGCAATGGTGTTGTTGTTTGGAATAGCAAGAAACAAGATTGTGTGGCATTGTCAACTATGGAGGAATAATTCATAACTTGTTTGGTAACAGTACAAGAGGCATTATGTCTTAAAAGTTTCCTTCAAAACCTGAGAATTTTTTAGATGCAATGAAGATGATGATCCTTCACTGTGACAATCAGCGTCATTGCTTATGTGAAGGACAAGAAATATATTGCAAAGGAAAGCATATCGACAAGAAGTACAAATTTGTATGAAATCAAAAAGTCAAAGAGGAAATCTCAGTTAAGTACATATTAACGCACAAAATGGTTATTTATCCCTTCACCAAATCATTGCTAAGAGAGGCATTCTTAAGACATGTAAATGCCTTAGGGCTGCGTAGATTAGAAATGTAATGATGTACTCAAATTTCAAATGAATAAAGTATTACTTTTCTTTGATAAATTTATTATTATAAAGTCTTGTTATGCATATGAAAAGTATGTCGATCAGGCCTAGACTTGTTCACTCCACAAACAAACATTTTCGGCGTTCACAAAGATAGCGAGCGGAGTGAACTATGTCAACCATAATGTGATTTTTCAAATATGTTAAAACATGAGTTTTAGTAACTCAATGTTCCTTAATTAAGAGAGAGAGAGGCCAGATACGAAATTCAAATTTGACGTTATAAGATAGCGAGCAATTTTGAAAACTCGGATCAGGCGTTAAAAGGTAGAAACTGGACTTAAGTCTGTGTGATATATAATTTAAACAGAACTAGACATACGCTCCTTAGTGAGAGTCTCCACCATAGTATTTGTGTTAAGTACCAAGTATGCAAAGTTGACCTCGAGACATGATGAATTGATTAGTTCTGATAGTCATCATGATGTGTCTCAGACAGATGAAAGTCCTTAGACTCTTGACTATGTCTTAAGGAAAGGAATCAGTACTTACTACTTTAGCAGGGTACTCAGAAGTGAAAAGTAAAGTAGCCTGTCAAGCCACGTTTAGGAAAGCAGCTAGTTCACTACTAAAAGACATGAGGGTGAGAGAAAGAAGTATTATGAGCTGCATAAGACTTTCACGTACAATTGACCAATTATTTTTCTTATATTAAAAAATATAGTGTATGTGAATGACAGTTATCGTGGAGTAAGACATACATTATTTTGGCTATGCTGCAAGACAAATCTAGGGCATAATGAGTTACATTATTCGAGCATTTATTGGCTTATGTGTGAGCTGTCATGAATCCCTAACGGGCATGACATAGGCTCTAGAGATAGTTGAGCAATTGAACCTTAATAGGTATCTTTTTAGTTCCTATAAAGAAGCGTGCTTATACTCGTAAGTCGCACAACACATCTACCAATTCTAGACGAACGAAAGTACAATGCTCAATGCAGGCAAATGGGAGATTGTTGGGATATGCCCTTTTGGGCATTGGGATGCACGTGCGCGCGGCCCACTCGCACAACCGCACGCGTGCACGGCCCACTCGTGCAACCGTGTGCGTGTGTGGCCCACTCGTGCAACCGTGCACGTGCATGGCCCACTAGCACAACCACGCACGGACCGGGCACGGGGCGCACGGAGCGCGTTGTTCATCATGGACTGCGCACGGAGCGCGCTGATCGCGCGCCGTGAGATTTGCGGGCTACGCGAACACGTCATCACACGCGATGGATCTGCGTGATGCGTTCTACCTAACTTCTCGCACAAGTCTTCCTCTCTTATAAAAAGGGACCCATACCAGAGATCCCAAACACGCTTTCGAGGAGATTCTTCGAGAGGTACTTGTGTTGTGGTTAAGAGTTTCGTTCCCCCGAGGTTCGATCTCCGATCTCGAGGTGCAAGTGCATTCATCAAGAGTTCATGGAAAAGCCCTGATGATCCGCTTCTGCTGCAAGAGGTATTCTGTAACCTCTGAGATTTATATTTGTTATAGATTCCTACAACCTCCCATCTAGATAATTCTCATCTTTTATCTTTATTAACTGAAACTATCTTTTGATCACTTAGATTAATCAAGGTAATAGGGAGCAAGGGTGGCTCCAGAGGTTAAGTACCAATCAGGTGGACATAGACTTATCAAATAATAAGGGTTAATTAAAGTTATACTCCCTCTGTCCACAAATCGGACGCCCGAAAGGTCGAACGATCGTTTGTTTTGTCATATGTTCATCGGTCGTTCGTTAGGGGATTCTGACGTCCATTTTATCGTGGTTCATTGGTCGTTCGTTTGAGGATTGTACATCCATTTGATCACAAACAATTGATCATCCGTTTGGCAATCGGACACCCATTTTATTAGAGTCCATCGGTCGTTCGAAAGATGGTGGGATATCACTATACATCTCTCTCCCAAAGTGGTTCGAGTACGAATCGGATGCCTAAAAGTCCAATGGTCATCCGTTTTACGGGCGATCTTGCGAACTTGTGGCCAATCATTTCGGGAGGCCAAAACCCCAACCGATCATTTGGTTGTGTGGGTATAAACCCTCGCCCAATCCATGATCTATGATCGTAATCCATGATCTTTATTAACTGTAACGATCGGTCGTTACAGTAGGGTGTTCGATCATCGAATGCCCAATATGGACGTTAGTATATTTGGCCTAGTCGAATCAGACGCCCGATACAAGATCGGTCACCCATTTTGGTAGGTCAAATCCATAGGTCATTGTGGGAAATTCTTAGATTTTCACATACTTTTCACACAACAAACCTACATCTAACACAAGTAATACATTTCCATTACATCATACTCGAAATTTGGTTCATAACTATTCTAGTAATCACATAAAAACATATCCATATCATTCGATCATCCATGGCATGTAGATCAATCATAAGAGCATCAATAATAATCCAAATCAGTCATAATCATAAATCTACATCCTACGCATGCTACTACTCATATTCTTATGCATTTAAGCCCCTAAATTAGCCCTTGGAGTGTGCAATTTCATTAGATAAGTACCCATGACCTAGGTCTCAAATTACACAATTTTTTTGTCGATTTCATAAGTTCTTCTTGCACGTGAGCACCGCTGGGTTCATCCTTGTCTCCCTCCTAGATCTTCCTCATGATCAACACCTGCAGATGACCATCCAAATCCTCTGGTGGAGCCAAAAGGAGAAAAGAACACACAAGGATTGGGGAAAACATAATGAGAGAGATAGAAAGAGGAAATGAAACTAGGAAATAGGGGTTTCAAAGTGAGGCCTTAATGGATAAGATTAGGGGAAATATTCGATCATTACTCCCCAAGGATCATTGGTGGGGCAGTTACTCTAAATCCCCACCAAATTCTGGCATTATGACCAAGAAGTTTGTAACGAACTTCGGTTTCAAGTATATCCTTTCTCCATCGTGTGCTCATTTTGTTTTCGGTCGATATGTGGGGATTGGCAGTCGGCTTTGATTCGGCCGTGATAATAGCAATCTCGAAAGTGCTCTCTAACAATTTTGAGACTTATTGATAATGCTCCTTGGTGAAAATAAGATGTTCCTTATCTTCTCATGTATTACAACTTGGTTATGAATTAACTTTTCATCTATTAGAATTAGAAGCCATATCTATTGTAGTCAATTTTTTTATTAAACTTGTAATTTGATGGAAAGTCAATCGACTTATAACATCGAACCTTCATGTGTACAAGTTTATGGTAGTTATCACAAATCACATTTGGAACTCACTTAGGTTTGGAATTGTGTTGGTTTGAACTCGGAAAAGAAACTTGACTAGTCTATGTGTTTCCAACCACGAAGTTTGAATTTTCTTGCTCCCCTCAGGTATCATCGAATATGCTTGATTTTAAACACAGATCTAGACTCATCATTAGAATATGAGTACTAGCAAGATTAAATGACTATTTGAGATTAATCAGAAATTTAAATTTCATCTTAGTTTGATGTTTTCATAATCCATCGCTTGAACCTTCTAGGTATTATAATGATTTTCTTTACCAATCAGCGTGACCTCTCTACTAAACTTGTTCTGAAATGCACAAAAATTAGGATAAAAGTTAATTAAATAGTTCTAATCTTTTGTTAATTGTGTTACTAAAACCAAGTTATACATGAAATCATGTGTACATACTTACCACGAATTCTCAAATTATCCAAAGTATGAAACCTTCAAAACTTCACCAATACTCAAGGTCACATAATTCAAATTTTAAACTTAATAGTATGAGTTCACATATCTAATTGAGTCATATGATTATGTGCCCCTAAATCAGTTATGTAGTTATTATGACAAAAAGAATCAAAAAATATCTACCATATTAACAACCATCTTTGAACCTATGCTATCCTTGTGCAACAATTTTGAGATTTCATAATTTGCTTCTATATTAGAGCTTTGTTCTGAATAAGTTTTTCCTTGATTAGAATTGAAAGTCATATTGATTGTAGTCTAAATATTGTTCTTATTAAACTTGTGAATTTGAATTCTTATATCTTTAGGGTTCTATGCAAGGAATAAAAACTGAGGAAGTTGAGATTGACCTATGCATCGAAATAATTTGTGTTGCGCAAGAATTTTATTTTTTCTACACCCTTATCCAAACAAGGAGGCCCTATATTGACACTACGGGGAGTTATCGCATACACATATCAACAATCGAATTAACGCTGCTCAATAACCTGACATGATGTCCAATCAATAGAGGGCTACTTTTCTTCAAGTATAGAAATATCATGCCCTCAATCATTTCTGATTCAAGACGCCCAAAAAATATGATGCAAGAGTTTGGTACTACAATGATTTCGTACTGAGCATACTTTGAAGAAGTTGAGAAGTAGATAACCAATGTTTGTTGTTGTTGGCTCGAAGAAGTGGAGTGGCCACTCATTCCTCGTTCCTCCTCCATGGACTATTCTACTACAATTGTAGCTAAATGTCATTATCAACCAAAGAGATTAGCAGACAAAAAATGTTGCACGGTTTGTGATGTAGAGTTCATTCCTAGCAAGGATTTACACACTATAAGAAGCTATCGCACGCACAAATAAGCAATCGAATTAACATTGCTCAACAGCCCAACCTGATGTCCATTCGATGATGAGTTACTTTTCTTCAAGTATGCAAAGATCGAGCCCTCAATCATTCATGATTCAAGCCGCATAAAGGATATGATGCAAGAGGGCCACTCATTGCCCATTCCTCCTCCATGGGCTATTCTACTATAGTTGTAGCTAAATGTCATTATCATCCAAAGAAATTTATAGACAAAAAATATTGCTTCGCATAACGTTCACATATCTCTCCTTGTCTATCAGATAATTTTATGACATTTTTAGAGTAAATTTCTTTAGGAAAAACATTTCTAATCTATTCCCTATTGTGAAGGAGATCGTCAAAGTGAAAATAATGAATGAATGCAACATCCAGAAAAAACTTCTGAATTTCTCAATGGACTCAAATTTACTATTGATTGCACTCGAGCTAACTACCAAGTTAGATACTGAATTTCATGTTAATAAGTATAAATTTCATGTTCTTATGCTCATACTTAATATAGTTGAAAGTTACTGAGTATAATTTTATGTTTTTTATAGTAAAACTCTTATGTCTTTAATATTATTTTCTTTTGTTGAATAGTGAACAATAAGATTTTGTAATTTATATGTATGGAAGGAAAATATTTTGCAACATTCGTGTTATCCCATCAATATATAGATTTGTTTTCTTCAAATTTTAACAACTATATTGTAGCTTTCATACTATAATCTTGATTGCATAATAATTAAAAATGTTGCATTGCAACTTGATTTACTTAGAATCGATCACTTGAACATTTTAAGTAGTATAATTGATTATTATTTTTATCAGTCACTTAATTTACTCAAAATTGTACATGAATTAAGATAAAAGATTGTATGACAGTTCACGTCTTTTTTGTTAGTTGTGCGAGTAAAACCAAGTTATACTTGAAATCATGTATAAATAAGACTTTTGACAACTTATCACTGCTTCACAAATTATATCATATAATGTGTGAAATCTTCAAAACTACAAGACAATGTCATAAACTTGAAATCGTTTAACCTAACAATATCATTCAACACATCAAATATATGATTCACTTGATTGCTCGCTCCTGAATCAATGATATAGCTAGTATCATTTTGTGAAGATAAAGAATGAGTTTTTTTTTGTTTTTTTTTGTTTTATGATTTTAGGGTTCTATGGAAGAAAAAGAAGCCGAGTAACATCAGATTGACCTATGCACCAAAATATTTCATGATACACGAGAATTTAATTTCTTTTTTCCCCCTACTGCAAGTGTTGTCCAAATAAGGAGGCCCTATATCGACACAACAACGAGCTATCACATGAGCAGATGCGATCAACAATCGAATTACGACTATTCAACAGCCCGACATGATGGCCATTCGATGATAGACTGCTTTTCTTCAAGTATAGAAAGACTAAGCCCTCAAGAATGTCAATCATGATTCAAGGCATCCAAAGGATATGATGCAAGAGTTTGGTACTACAATGAATTCATACCGAAAACACTTTAAAGAAACTGAGAAACACATCACCAACATTCGGTGTTGTTGGCTCAGAGAAGTGGACTGGCCACTCATTTCCCATTACTCCTCCATGGGCTATTCTACTATAGTTGTAGCTAAATATCATTATCATCCAAAGAAATTTGTATACCAAAAATGTTATTTCGCATAAGGTTCATATTTATTTCCTTGCGTATCAAATGGTTTTATGGCACTTTTAGAATAAGTTTATTTAGGAAAAACATTTCTAACCTATTCCCTATCGTAAAGGAAAATTTTAAAGTGAAAATAATGAATGAATGCAACATTCAGAAAAACTTCTGAATTGCTCAATGGACTCAAATTTTCTAATAATTGCACTCGGGCTGACTCTGAATTTCATCTTAATGAGGATAAATTTCATGTTCTTAGGCTCATAATTAATATAGTTGAAAGTTAATGAGTATGAATTTTATGTTTTTTGTAAGAAAAAATCTTATGTCTTTAATATTGTTCTCTTTTGTTGAATAGTGAACAATAATATTTTGTAATTTATATGTATGGAAGGAAAATATTTTGCAACATTCGTGTTATCCCATCAATATATAGATTTGTTTTCTTCAAATCTTAACAACTATATTGTAGCTTTCATACTATAATCTTGATTGCATAATAATTAAAAACATTGCATTGCAACTTGATTTACTTAGAATCGATCACTTGAACATTTTAAGTAGTATAATTGATTATTATTTTTATCAGCCACTTAATTTACTCTAAATTGTACATGAATTAAGATAAAAGATAGTATGATAGTTGACGTCTTTTTTGTTAGTTGTGCGAGTAAAACCAAGGTATACTTGAAATCATGTATAAATAAGACTTTTGACAACTTATCACTGCTTCACAAATTATATCATATAATATGTGAAATCTTCAAAATTGGATCACCAGATAATATCATAAATTTGAAATCGTTTAACTTAACAGTATCATTCAACACATCAAATATATGATTCATTTGATTACTCGCTCCTGAATCAATGATATAGCTAGTATCATTTTGTGAAGATAAAAATGAGTTTTTTTGGTTTTTTCCTTTTCTAATTTTAGGGTTCTATGGAAGGAAAAGAAACCGAGAAACATCAGATCGACCTATTCACCAAAATAATTCGTGATGCATGAGAATTTAATTTCCCTTTTGCCACCTACTGCAAGTGTTGTCCAAATCAGGAGGCCCTATATTGACACTACAATGAGCTATCACATGCGCATATGCGATAAACGATCGAATTAACACAACTCAACAAATCGACATGATGGTTATTCGATGACATATTGTTTTTTTCAAGTACATAAAGACTAGGCCCTCAGTTCCTGATTCAAACCACCCGAAGAATATGATGCAAGAGTTTGGTACTACAACGATTTCATACCGAGCACACTTTCAAGAAATTGAGAAGAACATCACTAACATTCGATGTTGTTGGCTTGGAGAAGTGGACTGGCCACTCATTCCACATTCCCCCTCCATGGGCTATTCTACTATAGTTGTAGCTAAATGTCATTATCATCCAAGGAAATTTGTATACCAAAAATGTTATTTCGCATAAGGTTCATATTTTTTCCTTGCGTATCATATGGTTTTATGGCATTTTTAGAGTAAATTTATTTAGGAAAAACATTTCTAATCTATTCCCTATTATGAAGGATATTTTTAAAGTGATAATAATGAATGAATGCAACATTTAGAAAAACTTTTGAATTGCTCAATGGACTCAAATTTTCTAATAATTGCACTCGGGCTGACTACCGAGTTACATACTGAATTTCATGTTAATGAGTATAAATTTCATGTTCTTAGTCTCATACTTAATATAGTTGAAAGTTAATGAGTATGAATTTTGTATTTTTTGTAGGAAAAAATCTTATGTCTTTAATATCGTTCTATTTTGTTGAATAGTAAACAATAATATTTTGTAATTTATATGTATGGAAGGAAAATATTTTGCAACATTCGTGTTATCCCATCAATATATAGATTTGTTTTCTTCAAATCTTAACAATTATATTGTAGCTTTCATACTATAATCTTGATTGCATGATAATTAAAAATGTTGCATTGCAAGTTGATTTATTTTGAATCGATCACTTGAACATTTTATGTAGTATAATTGTTTATTATTTTTATCAGCCACTTAATTTACTCTAAATTGTACATGAATTAAGATAAAAGATAGTATAACAGTTCACGTCTTTTTTGTTAGTTGCGCGAGTAAAAACAAGTTATACTTGAAATCATGTATAAATAAGACTTTTGACAACTTATCACTGCTTCACAAATTATATTATATAATGTGCGAAATCTTCAAAACTGCAGCACCAGACAATGTAATAAATTTGAAATCCTTTAACTTAACAGTATCATTCAACACATCAAATTTAGTATTCATTTGATTACTTGCCCCTGAATCAATGATATAGCTAGTATCGTTTCGTGAAGATAAAGAATTAGTTTTTTTTTATTTTTTCATTTTCTAATTTTAGGGCTCTATGGAAGGAAAAGAAGCCGAGGAACATCGGATCGACCTATCCACCAAAATAATTCGTGATGCACGAGAATTTAATTTCTTTTTTGCCACATATTGTAAGTGTTGTCCAAATCAGGAGGCCCTATATTGACACTACAATGAGCTATCACATGCGCATATGCGATAAACAATCGAATTAACACAACTCAACAAACCGACACGATGATTATTCGATGACATATTGTTTTTTTTCAAGTACAGAAAGACTAAGCGCTCAGGAATGTCATTCCTGATTCAAACCACCCAAAGAATATGATGCAAGAGTTTGGTACTACAATGATTTCATACCGAGCACACTTTCAAGAAACTGAGAAGAATATCACCAACATTCGGTGTTGTTGGCCACTCATTCCCCATTCCTCCTCCATGGGCTATTCTACTATAGTTTTAGCTAAATATCATTATCATCCAAAGAAATTTGTATACCAAAAATGTTATTTCGCATAAGGTTCATATTTCTTTCCTTGCGAATCAAATGGTTTTATGGCATTTTTAGAATAAATTTATTTCGGAAAAACATTTCTAATCTATTCCCTATTGTAAAGGAGATTTTTAAAGTGAAAATAATAAATGAATGCAACATACAGAAAAACTTCTGAATTGCTCAATGGATTCAAATTTCTAATAATTGCATTCGGGCTGACTACCGAGTTACTGAATTTCATGTTAATGAGTACAAATTTCATGTTCTTAGGCTCATACTTAATATAGTTGAAAGTTAATGTGTATGAATTTTATGTTTTTTTGTAGGAAAAAATCTTATGTCTTTAATATTGTTCTCGTTTGTTGAATAGTGAACAATAATATTTTGTAATTTATATGTATGGAAGGAAAATATTTTGCAACATTCGTGTTATCCCATCAATATATAGATTTGTTTTCTTCAAATCTTAACAATTATATTGTAGCTTTCATACTATAATCTTGATTGCATAATAATTAAAAACGTTGCATTGCAACTTGATTTATTTTGAATCGATCACTTGAACATTTTAGGTAGTATAATTGTTTATTATTTTTATTAGCCACTTAATTACTTTAAATTTTACATAAATTAAGATAAAAGATAGTATAACAATTCACGTCTTTTTTGTCAGTTGCACGAGTAAAACCAAGTTATACTTGAAATCATGTATAAATAAGACTTTTGACGACTTATCACTGCTTCACAAATTATATCATATAGTGTGTGAAATCTTCAAAACTGCTGCACCAGACAACGTCATAAATTTGAAATCATTTAACTTAACAGTATCACTCAACACATAAAATATATGATTCATTTGATTACTCGTTCCTCGCTCCTGAATCAATGCTATAGCTAGTATCATTTTGTGAAGATAAAGAATGAGTTTTTTTTTGTTTTTTTTCTTTTCTGATTTTAGGGTTCAATGGAAGGAAAAGAAGCTGAGGAACAATAGATCGACCTATGCACCAAAATATTTCATGATGCACGAGAATTTAATTTCTTTTTTGCCCCCTACTACAAGTGTTGTCCAAATAAGGAGGCCCTATATGGACACTACAATGAGCTATCACATGCGCAAATGCGATCAACAATCGAATTAAGGCTACTCAACAGCCCGACACGATGGTCATTCGATGACGGACTGCTTTTCTTCAAGTACAAAAAGACTAATCCCTCAGGAATGTCATTCCTGATTCAAGCCACCCAAAGGATATGATGCAAGAGTTTGGTAGTGCAATGATTTCAGTGTTGTTGGCTCGGAAAAATGGAGTGGCCACTTATTCCCCATTCCTCCTCCACAAGATATTCTACTACAGTTGTAGCTAAATGTCATTATCACCCAAAGAGATTTACAGACAAAATTTTGCATGATTTGTGATGAAGAGTTCATTCCTCACAAGGATGTAGCTACCTTATTAAACATAGACAAATTAAATGTAGCTACGTTATTACACGTAGATAAATTCATATGTCAGAATGAGATGTGTATAATCTTCTCTTTAAAAGTGTGAACAATATATATTTTATTACATAAGCATCTTTCTTTTGCATGCAGTTTCATATATTTCATGTGTCCTATAACATTCATTGGATAATTTTCTCATAGTACAAAGAGCTGAAGTGTCCTAGCAAAAAGTATATGTGGTCCATTTAAAACCCTAATTTGCCCATGGTGCCAAACTAACACAGAGGACATTTCGGATAAGGTTCACATCTCTTTCTACCATACCATTTTATGACATTTGTAAAGTAAATTTCTTTAGGAAAAAAATTTATAATATTCATGATTCCCGATTGTAAAAGGAAATATGCAGAGTGAAAATAATGAATGAATGCAACATTCAGAAAAACTTTTGAATTGCTCAATGGGCTCAAATTTTCTAATGATTGCACTTGGGATGACTACCAAGTTAGATACTAAATTTCATGTTAATGAGTATAAATTTCATGTTTGTAGGATCATATTTAATGTAGTTCTAAATTATTGAGTATGACTTTTTTATTATTTGTGGAAAAAATCTTACATCTTTAAGACTATTCTCTTTGTACGATTTGATTGAATAATGAAGAACAATATTATTAATTTGAAGGTATGGAAGGAAAATATTTTGCAACATCCATGTTATCCCCGCAATATATAGATTTGTTATCTTCAAATCTTAACAACTATATTATATCATGCATACCATATTCTTTTTTTTAGAATATAGATTGTGTAATAATTATTAATGATGCATCAACTCTTGATTTTTTTTTAGAATCGAACATTTGAACATTCTAGGTAGTATAACTATTTGTTATCTTTACCACTCAATTAATTTATTCTGAATTGTACATGAATTAGGATAAAAGGTAGTGTAAGAGTTCGTGTCTTTTTTGTTACTTGTGCGAATGAAACCAAGTTATACTTGAAATCATGTACAAATAAGACGCTTGACAACTTATCACCACTTCCCAAATTATATCATGCAATGTGCCTTCGAAACGTAATTAACAATATAATTCAACTAATAATACTTCAAATTTAGGATTCATTTGATTTAGGACCATAAAATTCTTCAAACTTATCACCACTTCAAATTATAGTAGCAGATGAGATCATAAATTTCAAATCCTTCAACTAATTAACAGTATCATTTAACACATTTAATTTAGGATTCATTTGATCACTTGCCCATGAATTAATGATATAGTTAATATACTTTTGTGAAGATAAAGAATGAGTTTTTTTTTGAGATAGATAAAGGATGAAAAGGACCTGCCATATTAATAGCAATCTCTGAAGTGCTCTCCTTGTGTAGCAATTTTGAGATTTGTTGATAATACTCCGTGACGAAAACAAGTTGTTGATAATTACAATTGGGTTATGAATTAACTTCTCACCAATGATAACGAATAAAAATTGAGTAATATGGGATTGACCTATGCATCGAAATAATTCATGTTGTGCAAGAATTTATATTTTTTTTGCGCCCTTATCCAAACAAGGAGGCCCTATATTGACACTACGGGGAGTTATCGCATACACATATCAACAATCGAATTAACACTACTCAATAACCCGACATAATGTCCATTCAATGACGGTTTATTTTTCTTCAAGTACGAAAAGATCGAGCCCTCAATCATTCATGATTCAAGCCGCCCAAAGGATATAATGCAAGAGTTTGGTACTGCAATGATTTCGTGCTATCATACTTTCAAGAAGCCGAGAAGCACATCACCATCGTTTGGTATTGTTGGCTTGAAGAAGTGGAGTGGCCACTCATTCCCCAATCCTCCTCCATGGGCTATTCTACTACAACTGTCGCAAAATGTCATTATAACTCAAAGAGATTAGCAGACAAAAAGGTTGCACAATTTGTGATGTAGAGTGCATTTCTAGCAAGTATCTAGACACTATGGGGAGCTATCGCATGCACAAATCAACAATCTAATTATCGTTGCTCAACAACCGGATCTGATGTCCATTCGATGATGAGTTACTTTGCTTTCAAATATGCAAAGATCGAGCATTCAGTCATTCATGATCCAAGCCGCATAAAGAATATGATGCAAGAGTTTGGTACTATAATGATTTCATATCGACCATACTTTCAAGAAACCGAGAAGCACATCACCATCATTTGGTGTTGTTGGCTCGGAGAAGTGGAGTGGCCACTCATTCCCCATTTCTCTTCCATGGTCTATTCTACCATGGTTGTAGCTAAATGTCATTATCATCAAAAGAGATTTGCATACAAAAAATGTTGCACGATTTGTGATGTAAAGTTCATTCCTAACAAGGATGTACCGACCTTATTACACAAACAAATTAATATGCCAAAATGAGGTATGTACAATCTTCTCTTTGAAATTGTGAAAATATATATTTGATTATGTAATCATCTTTGTTTTGCGTACAGTTTCATGTATTTCATGTGTCATGCGCTATTCATTGAATAATTTTCTCAAAGTACCAAGAGTTTAAGTATCCTAGCCAAAAGTATACAAATTTAAAGTCCTATTTTGCACATGGTTCCATAGTAATGCAAAGGGAATATTGCATAAGGTTCACATCTCTTTCCTTGTCTATCAGACTATTTTTTGACATTTTTAGAGTAAATGTTTTTAGGAAAAACATTTCTAAAATATTCGCGATTGTAACGAAGATCTGCAAAGTGAAAACAGTAAAAGAGTTCACATTTTTTTGTTAGTTTTGTGACTAAAATCAAGTTATATTTGAAATCATGTAAAAACAAGAGTCTTGACAACTTATCACTGCTTCCCAAATTATATCATGCAATGTGTGAAATCTTCAAAACTACAGCACCAAACAACAACAACAACAAAGCCTTATCCCAATAGGTGGAGTCGGCTACAACACCAAATAATGTCATAAATTTGAATTCCTTTGACTTAACAGTGTCATTACACATATCTAATTTACGATTCATATGATTACTTACCCTTGGATCAATGATATAGTTAGTATGGTTTTGTGAAGATAAAGAATGAAAAGTTTTTTTAGAGATAAAAAAATGAAAAATACTTATTATATTAATTGTAACATCCCTATTTCAATCATATATGATTAAATGTGTTAATATTATATCATATGATGGTTTCATTGTCACAATATATGTATGTGAAATAGGAATGTCCAATTTTAGATGTCGGAGCACAGAAAGTGACGAAATTATATGATTGGTATTATTTCAAGTTCAGGAATTTTAGTTTCATTACAAATTTTATTCCATGTGGTAGGATGTATATTCAAAAAGTTATGAATTTTATGCTAAGCATTGTCTAGTCTGTCAAGGTTCTAAAGTGAAGAAGAATAAAATTTAATTCTATAATTTTTTGAATTCATTCCATAATGAGAGAAATTATGAGTTTTATTATTATCATACTTGATGAAGTATCTCTCACTAGAAATTTATTTCACATGAATAGAAGTTGAACATTAATTTTTACGTATTTTACATTGTAAATCATGCAATTTATTGCATGTAAAATAAGAACAAAGTCTTTGTGCTTAAAATAATATATGTTATGTGAATTTAGAAGTTGATCATTGTTTTTGTGTGATTACATTTACATGATATGATATGGAATTTTATGCTATATGAACAGGAGCTATGCACACTCATAAAGTGATTTAATTATTATGTGTGCAATTATTTGTTATGAGAGATGATATGATATTCGAAATGATATGATATGACAGAACATGTAGAAAGATAATACGATATGATATGATGAATCATGACATGATATGATTTGGTCATGCATTTGCATCTCATTAGCATTCATTTACATTACTGCTACTGTTTACCCTTGTATCAAGTTGAAAGTCTTGCAAGACCGACATTTTACCTTTGCATGGTTGAAAAATCTTATAAGACAAACAACTTATCCCTATTTGGTTGAAAAATCTTATAGGACCGATAGATATCTCAAAAAGGATTCTAGGTTGTTTGGAGTTAAGTGTCATGTGAATCAAATTATGAAATCAGACCCAGCTTTTGAATTCACTAGGGCCACCTCTAAAATCCATCAGCCTCCCTGGCAAGATCAACATATATCTCAAAAGGAATGCCTCTAACCATATGGCGATATGATATGTACATGCATATAGAATCATGCATTCATCCATACATTGATTGGTGCATTAATGTGTTTTCCTTATATGTGATATGATGTGGTATCTTTGACATGACATATAATAAAATATATATGTTTTGGATCATGATGGAATTATGTATGGTTTATAATTTATTGTTATATCATATATATTGAAATAAACAGGTACTTTTCAAGTAGGAAGAAATATTGTTTAAGCTTGTTTTACTCAAATGAAATATGTGATAACACAAATGTTATGAATATTTACTTATTGAGCTGTTGTTTTCTCATATTGTTACTTTCAATATTTTTCAAATCAATAGACTAGTATGTGTCGTGCTTGATGATCCTTTATCAGGATTGGAACCACTTTTGATGAGAGGCGTATATGGGCCTTAGATTTTTTAAGTCCTTTGAGAGAACTAATGAGAAATATTTTGGATGTATATTATTAGAACAAAAGAGAAATGTTTCATTGTAATATGTGATATTAGTTTCGTATAAGTGAATAGTGTCTAGTGTTCACTTACTCTCGATGATATAATATCATATTGTGTGGTTTGGATATCTCAACTATTATATTTTTAAATGAATTATAGTATGCTTCTACAAACTATATACGACTACATGTGTAAGGCCATGACCTGCAAGTTAAACTAAGCTTAAATTGAGGTTGTGGCATTAATAGCAATCTATGAAGTGCTCTCCTTGTGTAACAATTTTGAGACCACAAGTTGTTGCTTATCTTCTCCTATATTACAGTTGGGTTATGAATTAACTTTTCATTGATCAAAATTTGAAGCCACATTTGTTGTAGTCTAATTTTCTTCTAATTAAACTTGTAATTTGATGGAAAGCCAATTAGCTTATAACATCGCACCTTCCTGTGTCCAAGTTTATGATTGTAATATCCATGACCTAATTCATATTGGATTCTATATTATATGGCTATAATCAATTGAATATATGTGTTGTAGTATCTGTTGTAATATCACGCAGTGATATAATAAGAATTTATAAAATTTAATTAAAATACTAAAAGTTTGATTAATAATCATAGTATGATAAAACATATTATCTTATGGTTAAGTATGCATGTGATTTGTTAAGATTTGATTTAAGTCTAGTGGACCAATCAAATGTCTCCAAGTGGCATATGAAAAATGTATATATATCTATAACAATAATTAATATATAAAATATATGAATAAATTAAATGGATTATATTATACTAACTAATATTTAATAATGATTAATAAATATTAATTAGAGATGAAATTAATGATTTTGAATGTCAAATTTTAATTGAACAAGAATTTCAACTCTTGACATGCAATGTCTCATGCTTAATCCATTTTTCCAACCGATCTATAGATAATCGTGAAGTTATCTAATTATTTTAATATAATTATCATCAAGATTGATGTGTTCTATATTATTTCATCTTTAATCACAAAGATTTCAGAATCTACATTATTGTTTGATTTGTTTCGGCAAACATGAAAATATGGCAAAAGTTTGGCAAAAATACATCTATAGAGACTCAATACGAGAAGTCAGTATTAAAGCCTTCTAGCCAGTATTAAAGTCCTTCAGGTCATATGAGCTCGTAGTAGAAAATACGGGTTAGCCGTATTTTTGTCACTTTGCCCGTATTAAAGCCAGTTAGGTCATATATGTCGCGCACCAAAAAACACGAGCAGGCCGTGTTTAAGCCAGTTTGCCCGTATTAAAGTTCTTCAGATTGTATTGCGCTCCAGAATTAATACGGCTTGATCCAACAGATGATAACGCCTCATCCTAGGCCGTATTGGACCTATTTTGGTCTTATTGGCCTAATTTTGGGGGTATTTTGGGCGTTCTTGTAACCCTAATTTGAGGGGACTATAAGAGGAATTTTTGGAGACGAAAATAGGGGTTAGACCTTGTTGTTGAGGGGATCAAGATGACTGGGACGAACTCTTATTTTTCTCTACATCTCTGTACTTTTCTTAGATTTAATCTCATTATCTTTTCATGAACTCTTATGTTTCGATGATGATTTCTTTCTCGGGTTTGATGAAACTTAGGGTTGATCTTTAGGGAATATTTTTATTTGATTTGATGTATTCTTTGTCTTTAATGTGCTTGACGAAATGTTTATATTAGATTGGCCACCTAATTAAACGACCTAAGATCTTCTTGATTACGAAAGTATTTCATCAAGATTAAATTCAAATGAATAATATGAAATGTATTATTTTTTAGAAATAAGGATAATCATTTTACTTATGAATCTTGGTTTTTAATGCAATTAAAATAATTTAAATGACCACGAAAGTAGGCATTTATTATTTTAATTATAATTAT
Source organism: Pontederia crassipes (assembly GCA_030549335.1). Taxonomy (NCBI): domain Eukaryota; kingdom Viridiplantae; phylum Streptophyta; class Magnoliopsida; order Commelinales; family Pontederiaceae; genus Pontederia; species Pontederia crassipes. The sequence goes on from JAUKPH010000017.1 coordinate 13,279,166, forward strand.
GTTTGCTTGAAAAGGAGATGCATGACTTTTGAAGATTGAGTAGAACACTAATAATATTATTATCTCTAAATTCCCTATGATCAATATCCTAGGTGGATTCAAAACCCTTAGAACTTTTATTCTCATTTGTTTCTCGTAATCAATTCTAGTCATTTTCGGCACACATTTGGGCACTTCAATTTTATTTAGTTTTTATTATTATTTCACATCTTTCTGACCGTTTAGATATCATTTAGAATCATATAATTCTAATACTTGAACTCTTCTCTATGGGACGTTATTTTATATACTATGACATTAACTCCGTATACTTGCGGGAGATTTGTCAAGTTTTTTGCGCCGTTATCGGGAAAGAGCATCAATATTAGAATTTTGATTATATTTGTTAATCTAAACAAAAATTTCTTTTTCTTTTCGTGTATGCTACGCAGAAACATGCCACTTGAACCATATATTCCTGAGATTGAAAGATAGTGCCTAACAAATCGAAGAGCAAGGAGAGACCAACAAATGACCAACAATCAGAATAGAATACCGAACATGGAAGAAGGCCAATGGCAACAACAGTAGATGGAGGAAGTTGAACCTCCAATGAGGGACCTAGTCAGAAGGTCTTATACAGGCACCACCCCAAGTATTGTGGGCCCAAGGATTGCTGTCAATAATTTTGAGTTTTAATCTGGACTCATTCAAATGGTGCAATTGAATCAGTTTAGAGGGAAACACAATGAAGACCCTCTATCTCACATCAACTGTTTTCTGTAAATGCGTGCCATTATCAAAATGAGTGGCATTGAAGAAGATGTCATCAAGATGAAGCTCTTCCCATTTTCGCTCAGAGATGATGCATAGGATTGGCTAGACTCTCAGCCACCTGGAGCCTTTAATACATGGGATGAACTATTCCAAGCATTCATGAAGAGATTCTTTCCTCCTGAAAAATTCATCAAGTTGAGGAATGAAATTACATGTTTTAAGCAAAAAGATAATGAATCTCTAGGCAATGCATGGAAGAGATTCAAGAAGCTACAAAGACAATGTCCACATCATGGTGTACCTACTTGGCTCTTAATAGAGACCTTCCATAATAGTCTTTCCCCAAGTCAGAAATTCAATGTGGATTCAATAGCGGTGTGAGAATCCATCATGAACCTCCCTTATTCACAAGCATGCAACTTGCTAGACCAATTAGCAATTAATGATGAAGACTATGATGAAGAAGGATCATCAAGAGCAGCATCTGTTAGAGACCATGAAGGATATAGAGAATTGAGTGCTAAGGTGGATTCTCTAGTACAGTTGGTGGCAAGTATTAATACATCATAACCTATTTGTAACAATTGTGGAGGACCTCACAATACCCTAGATTGCATGCACCATGAACAAGCTAATGTCATAGCAAATACAAACATGGGAAACAATTCATATGCTACCACATATAATCTAGGATGGAGGAGTCATCCCAGTTTCTCTTGCGGAAATCAAACCGGGCCATCTCAGCAAGTAAGGTCACCACTTCCTGGCATTCCTCCTCGGCCACACTTTCAGACTCCATACCAGCCACCATATCAACAACCACCACCACAATCTCAGGTGGAAAAGAAACAATCTTGGGAGCTTACGATCGAAAAACTAGTGAATGCAACAAATGATATATTTGAAAACATTAAGAGGGATGGAGCAACTAATCACATCGAATAGGAACTTGGAGTATCAAGTGGGGCAAATAGCTAGCTCCATGAATTTCAGAGGAGAGGACAGCCTTCCGAGCAAGACTCAGGATCTTTCGAAAAGAGATTGGATGTCAATTTGTTCTAACATTGTCATAATGATAGTATGGAGATTAATTCGAGCTATTGACGAAATCGTGAAGAGACTAAGATGATTAGAACATTAAGGAGACCCGATATAATAAATCCACTAGAAATAAAAAATATAATAGTATAATCAATTACAAGATTGTAGAAAAGATTCACTACAGAAATCATGTTAGAAGAATATTCATACTGTGACATCACTATTATATCCAAAATCGTGAGCATTGCAATGCAGTGGAATTGAGGAGTGGCAAAGCATTGGAGCCACTTTTGAAGAAAACTACAGACAAAGAAAAGCAAGTTGTAAAGGACAACACTACAGAGCCACTAGAGCCTCTTTACAAGCCTCTACCACCATATGTGCCACCAATTCCATTCCCTCAAAGGTTCCAAAAGTTCAAGATGGATCAATAATTTGAAAAGTTTGTTAAACAATTTAAACAACTGCATATAAATATTCCTTTTGCATATGCCATTTCTTAGATTCCTGCATATGCAAAGTTTTTGATAGATTATGTCAAAGAAGAGGGCTCTTGAGGAATATGAAATTATTCTTTGACAGAGGAGTGTAGTGCAGTGATACAAAGAAAGTTGCCACCGAAGCTGAGGGATTCGGGTAGCTTCTCAATCCCTTGTACTATTGGTCATCTGAACATTGACAAAGCTTGATGTGATTTAGGAGCAAGTGTATCTATAATGTCCCTTTCTATTTGCAAGAGTTTAGGATTGAACGAATTGAAGCCTACTACTATCTCATGACAATTGGCTGATCGTTCAATCACCTATCCAATGGGAGTTGTAGAAAATGTACTGTTGAAGGTGGATAAGTTCTTTATACTAGTAGACTTCATTGTCTTGGACATGGAAGAAGATGGAGAAATATCCATAATCTTGGGAAGACCATTTTTTGCCACTACTGGTGCCCTCATTGATGTCAAGAATGGAAAGTTAACCTTCATCATTGGGGACAAAAAAGTGGAGTTTGACCTTTCACAATCTCTCAAATTTTGAACTCCTACTAATCAAGTTTTCTTTGTAGACTACATTGATGAGAATGAGCAAAAAGTGTTATAAGACATTCCACAGAAAAACACTTTCGAAAGCCCATTGCTGAACTCAATTGAAGCCGGATGTAAAGAATTGCATGAATTGAGTGTCACATTAGGAGTTCACACCAATCATGCTATGAGATTATTAAATACATACAAAAAAACTAAAGCTACACTTATTGGTTGATGAATTTGAAAGGAGGAAACCACTAGAACTTCCTGATCCATCACCTGGATGATCCTTCAATGCATCGGGCCAACGATGTTAAATAGAGATACTTCTTGGAAGGCAACCCAAGAATTTTCTCTTATCATTTTGTTCTTTGAATTATGTTTATGGAATAAATAGTTGCTCATTAACGCATGTATGCTCATTGTGGGATATCGACATGCTAGGAGGCGATTGATCATGGTTTACAAGATTAATGACTAACTCATTGAGCATAGTGATTGATCAGCGTTCCCACCTTCACCACATGGCATGTGAGCTTTCTTTACCTCAATCCTAATTTTATGTTTTGACATGTTAGAAACATTGAGGACAATGTTTATTTTAGGTTAGGGGGAAAAGGAGGTTAACTAATGTTAGCATGAGTCGGTGTGTTGTTATGAGTGTCTACTGGTCGGTAATGAGTTTAGTTGTGTCGTTAAGTATTTACTTTTGCATGTGTCAGGTGACACTAGTTGTCATGTATGAACCCCTTATTTTTTTTAATCCATGTTGTTGGCATGTTTTGAATATGCATGAGTTATAACTCATATATATATAAATGTTTTGAATATGCATGAGTTATAACTCATATATATATATATATATATATATTGTTTGCATTCTTTCATGTCATCAAGGAATAGTGCATGTTATCAAGCATGAACTAGGAAACATTATACATGGCAATGTTGATCCTCTAGTCCGCATGATTGATTTATTTTGAACATTCCTGAAGAAGAACATAAAAACATAAATGACTTTGACTTGGAACCCAAGCGAGTGACATGTAATCTGACCTTGCACATAACTCCATCTGGGATCTTACATTTGCACCCACTTATATGATGCTCAATTTTGATCTGTTATATTGTAGAAATAATAAGTTATGCAGTTAATACATGTCTCATAATTGTACTTCTCTTCTCGAGTACGTTTGGGAATGCTTTTATTATTTATTTAATAAAAGTGCCAAGTGCCTCACCCAAGCATATGAAAAAAAAGGGTGAGGAAAATCATGGGCAACTTCTCTTCTCTATAAATAACTACTCATCTGTCCCCTCACTTGAGGAAAACATGAGTACGCCACATATGGCACCGCTAGCACCCAAGCCAAGTATTCTCGGAAGAAAGGCGAAGCTTGTGCTCAGTGGAAATTTTCTTTTTCTTTTTCTTTTCAGTTCCCCAATTTACAAAAGATGAGAAGAGGCAAAAATAAAAAAAAGGTAGATGAAAAGAGGGTTAGTGGAACCCCAAGGGCAGGTAATTGTCCTCTACATGTGCAGATCAACTGAGTGTTAATACAAGTTGGGGGTTAGTGCAAGGTCTTAGAAGGTAGTTATGTGGAAGGTCAGTCTACAGGATGATCTTATTTGACATCCATAGAGCACATGCTTTAGTGGTTCCAAGTCAGGGGTTTGACAAGTCTTTAATACGTAAATAATGTTCAGGTAGAGAAGTCTGAGGGCTGAGGAGATATAATATCACTTATAATGTGGTCAGGAGAATCTGAAGATTTTTTTTGTTGACCCTAAGTTCGTAATTGTTGCTTGAGGACAAGCAAAGAAATATGTTTGGAGTAGTTGATAATCGTGTAGTTATTCAATTATTTTAATATAATTATCATCAAGATTGATGTGTTTTATATTATTTCATCTTTAATCATCAAAGATTTCGAAATCTACATTATTGTTTGATTTGTTTCAGGAATCGTGAAAATATGACAAAAGTTCGACAAAAATACATCTATGCAAACTCAGTACGGGCAGCCAGTATTAAAGCCTTTCAACCAGTATTAAAGTTCTTCAGGTCATATTGAGCTCGCAGTAGAAAATACAGGCAGGCCATATTTTTGCCACTTTGCCCGTAATAAAGCCAGTTAGGTCATATTGATCGCGCACCAGAAAATACAAGGAGGCCGTATTTAAGCCAGTTTGCCCATATTAAAGTCCTTCGGATTGTATCGCGCTCCAGAGTCAATACGGCTTGATCCAACAATCCGTAATGCCTCATCCTAAGCTGTATTTGACTATTTTGGTCGTATTGGGCTAATTTTTGGAGTATTTTGGGCATTCTTGTAACCCTAATTTGAGAGGACTATAAAAGAGATTTTTGGAGATGAAAATAGGGATCAGACCTTGTTGTTGAGGGGATCAAGATGGCTGAGACGAACTCTAATTTTTCTTTGCATCTCTATACTTTTCTTAAACTTGATCTCATTCTCTTTTCATGAACTCTTACGTTTCGGTGATGATTTCTTTCTCTATGCTTGGCTAAACTTCTTCTTCTCGAGTTTGATAAAACTTAGGGTTGATCTTTAGGGAATATTTTTATTTGATCTGATGTGTCCTTTGTCTTTCATGTGCTTGACAAAATGCTTATATGAGATTGACCACCTAATTAAGCGACCTAAGATCTTCTTAATTATGAAAGTATTTCATCAAGATTAGCTCAAATGAATGACATGAAATGTATTATTTTTTTAGAAATAAGGATAATCATTTTACTTATGAATCTTGGTTTATAATGCAATTAAAATAATTTAAATGACTATGAAGTAAGGCGTTTATTATTTTAATTAGAATTATGTTTGCCTAAAAAGGAGATGCATGACTTTTGAAGATTGAGTAGAACACTAATGATTTTATTATTTCTAAATTCCCTATGATCAATACCCTAGGTGGATTCAAAACCCTAGAACTTTTATTCTCATTTGTTTCTCGTAATCAATTATAGTCATTTTCTGCACGCATTTGGGCACTTCACTTTTATTTAGTTTTTATTATTATTTCACCTTTTTTGTCCGTTTATATATTATTTAGAATCATATAATTCTAATACTTGAACTCTTCTTTCTGGGACGATATTTTATATACTACGACATTGTCTCCGTATACTTGCGGGAGATTTGTCACCTATTCAAGTGATAAAAATTTGGAAAACTTTGTATAGTCTTATCCTTCTCTCTAGACAACACAAAAAAAAATTTCAGACCACGACTCCGTTCATGGACTTTGATGGAAATTCGACAAGGAAGATCATTCAAGGTAAAGATTCTAACCCTAGACTGATGGTGTTCTTCCTACAGTTTTCTGTCATATCAACTCATTCTTAAAAATTATGAAATGTAACATGTAGTATCCTTTTTCCGAATCTAGTTTACATGAGATTTTAATAGGAGTTACGAAATGAAAGTTATGCCATCAGGATTAAGGGTCTATCATATTGTTTAATAAACTTGTTAGTCCATATTGCAAATTAGATATTAAATTGGATATGTAATCATATAAATTGATATTTAAGGGACCTTAGAGTACAGAAGTTAGCATGTGTTTCCAACTGGAATCATTAGAAAAGATTATGTAACAAAAAGTTTAGTTTTATGGAAAATTAGAATCACATAAAAAGGTTAGGTGTATAGGCGTTATGAAATGTTAAATTGAACATCACCCTTTCTGCCAATATAAAATATAGTAGAGAACATGATCTTATTTATCAAAATTATTATGATCATTATTTGTTAAGATAAGTCTTAAGAATTTTGGGAACGAGAATTTAGGATGTCTACTTTTAGAGAAAATTTAAAGTACTGGAGTAAGAGTCAATTTACTAATTGATACAAAGTTTAGAAGCAATTCCACTCAGTTGGTTGAACGTTAATTTACTTGAGAAGCAACCATAAGGAAATAATGTCTCAAACTTTCACTGATTAGTTTTGTAGAAGCCCAGTTCATTTAAAATTGGATTTCCATGAAACATACAATATGCCAAAACGAAAAGGTGTGCATACTCAATAGGGTTATGTTATAGGAATTCCGTGTGTTAAAAGTATTAACACCATCCAACTAAAGGAGAATATATGATTCTTATAGTACAATGTGATAGGTGTTTATGTTGATTCCATGTTTTAATAATATTATGAACATATACTATTGTTATAGGAAGGAAGATTAAGATAAGTAAAAAGGAAAGATGATCTTGGCTTAAGGTGTAAGAATTTAGAGGGAGCAAGTCAAAGAAGATGAGGTATGTAGGGTGGATCCATGTGCTTTTATTGCATTCATTGTTATAAGAATTTGGCTATGATATATGCAACATGAAATTTTATGCATTATTGTGGATCCATAATAGATGATTAAATGAATACTTGCACAAATGTTATGCCATATTTTATCTCATATGAGAATTAAGAGATCATTATATGGATATACAAGAATGTATGAAAAATAAACTAATATGATATAGATATGAATAAGTTCTTGCACGTGTTCCTGAAATGTCGTTGTTATTCATAACAGCATCATTATATGATTATTGCTACTAAGAAAACTATATATACCATGGCATGATATGATATGATATAATATGATATGATACGTCATGACTTGACAAGATATGATAGAAAAGGATACGAGATGACATGTTACAAGATGACACAATATGACACGACATGATATGATATGCTTGGGTTATGCGCATGCATTACATCTCATTATCATGCATGTGCATTACTCTTTTCGGGTGACAGTTTATCCTTGTATATTTGAAAGACTTACAAGACCGACAATTTATCTTTATATAGTTGAAAAATTTACAAGGCCGACAATTTATCCTTACATGGTTAAAAAATCTCGACGGTTTATTCTTGCATGATTGAAAAATCTTGTAAGGCTGATAGTTTACCCCTATACGGATGAAAGACCTTATAGGGACGACTGATATCCTGAATGAGATTTTAGGTTATTTGAAACTAAGTTCCATGTGAACTAGAATCAGTGTGAGCCACATTTGAATTCATAGGAGCCACCTCTAGAATCCATCAACCTCCTCGGTAGGGTCGACAGATATCCTGAAAGGGATGCCTCTAGTCAGTTGGCGATATAACATGTACATGCATTATTCTTCTTGTATACATCCCTCTTTAAAGAACATGGCATGTGATGCATTACTGATTGTGATATTGCATAGTTACATGACATGCTTTGATGCGAGTGTTGTGGTAACAATGTTTGTATGATAATGATTATAGGTATGAATAAGGATTTTGATATGAGTTGATATGATTTTATTATGACATTTAATAGCATCTCATGCTTATACGAAATGGCTTAAGTGCATGAACATGTGCTTTAATAAGATAGTCTAGGATAATCCATGATTTAGGAGTTTAGATGATTTTATTATGACATGTAATTGTAGCTCATGCTTATATGAAAATAGTTAAGTATATGAACATGTGTTTTGATAAGATATGATATGATAACCCATGTGTTTTACCATAATGTTGAATATGTATTATTTTATAGGATTCTTCACATGATATCATGATTCTTGATTAGTTGAATGTTTCATGTTTTGAAAATTTAGTGTCTTTTAGAAAAAAAATTACTTTGGCCCTACATACGAGCCTTTGCTCATGGAGATTATGCATATATATGTACATTTATGTACAATATATATGCATATATTTCCATGTACGTGGATGCTTCAAGTCAAAGGCATGAGTGGTCGATGCTCATGACAAGTGATGGCACATGAAACAGAGTGTTGGAGAGTTGTTTTAAGTACATTATTTTATAATAACATTTAAAGGTATCCATATTTAATGTATGAATATTAGTGCTTCTATATGTGCATAATACAAAGAAAATATTTTATTTTATATGAGTTTAATTTATAACAAGACGATAGAAGTAGTGATCGAACACTCGAGAAAAATAGAAAAAATATTGCTTCCGCTGGCTCGGGTGTCCGGGTCGTTACAGTAGTCATCACAAATATCATTTGGAACTCTCTTAGGTTTGGAATTGTGTTGGTTTAAACTCGGAAAAGAAACTTGACCAATCTATGTTTTTCCAACCATAGAGTTTGTATTTTGTTGCGCTGCTCAATTATCATAGACTATGATTGATTTAAACACGGATATGAATTCATCATTAGGATATGGGATCTAGCAAGATCGAATGGCTACTTGAGACCAATCATAAATTTATATGGCTTTGTAATTTGATTTGTTTAGAATTCATCGCTTGAACTTCTAGGTAGTATAACTTTACCAATCAATTTTACCACTCCACGGAATTGGTTTTAAAATGTAAAAAAATATGACAAAAGTTATTTGAGCAGTTCTAGTCTATTGTTAGTTGTACTACTGATAACAAGTTATACTTGAAATCATGTGTACATAAGACTCTTAACAACTTATCACCACTTTCCAAAATTATCCAAAATGTAAAACCTTCAAAACTGCACCATTAGCAAGGTCATAGAATTCGAATCTTTCAACTTAACAATATGAGTTAACATATCTAATTGAGTCATATGATTATGCTCCCCTGAATCAATAATCTAGTTAGTATGATAAAAAGCATGAAAAATACCTGCTAACAGTCATCCCTAAACCAGTTCATGTGGTGTCCTTGTGCAACAATTTTGAGATTTGTTAATCTGCTTCTATATTACAGTTTTATTTTGAATCAGATTTTCCTTAATCAGAATTCAAAATCACATTGGTTGTAGTCTAAAGATTGTTCTTATTAAACTTGTAATTTGGCAGAAAGCAAATTAACTTATAACACTAAGCCTTCTTGTGTGATTTGTGTCCAAGTTCAGAGCTATGTTGTTTGAACTCATAAAAAAACTTGTTCAGGCTATGTTTTCCTATCACTGAGTTTGCATTTTGTTGTTCATCCTCAATTAACATAGAATATGCTTGATTTAAAGATGTAAGTGAACTCATCATTAGGATCTGACATCTAACAAGATTGAATGACTCTTTGAGGACTTTCAGCCTTCCTGGAATTTAAACATTTTGTTGTGCAATATACTATGAATACTCCTTTAGAACATGAAGAGCAGGAGTTATGGCTTCTACATCTTCCCATAAAAAATTTCTATCTAGTGTAGTAGTCAACTATTTACATTATTCCTTAAGACAATAAACAAGACTTTTCTTTGCGGAGTACAAATTCTTGTTCATTAACCTTTCCAAGTCTCTCTTGCAATTCCATCCACACAACAAGAGCATATTTAGAATAAACATTGTTGCTCAACAAATCCTTGGAGATTGAAAGCAATCCAAGAAATCATTGTCCTTAGAGTCATTTCATTAATAAGTGATGTATGTTGTGTTCATATTATGAGACCCATTTATTGACCCTGGATTATTTGTCACCGTAATAGGATTAAAATATTGGACAAATTTATCTTAATAGGATAATTGCAAGATATGATAAAAGGAAATGATCTCACAAGGTGATTGTGTAGAGCTTCATTAAGCGTGATCACTTGAGTATGTCAAACAAATTGATCCACTACGAGTATAGCATTGATTCATCACCAATGTAGAACTCATACTCACAATAATATATTATCCTTTAACCATAAATATTGAGATGCATTTGCATATAAATTTGATGCTTTTGATGTTACTAGTAGAAACTCTTTGCATAAAATCAAATTATTTACACTGGAACATAAAGAGGATGTGTAAATTAAATCTAGCATTTCTAGTGAAATTTCATAGCATGATAATTAACTTAACTTTGTAGCCACGATATGAGAATGTAATTCTCATAAATAAACAATGAGTTAATTATTTTTACACGTGATATGAAAAAGATAAAATATATTTGATGATTTTTGACATTTTAAGTTTCACCATTTCATACATATTACTATAGGAAATTTGATGCATTGCCAGGTACCATTCTTACTTTGTAACATTCATTATTACGACTATAATCCAAGTATGATGGATATGAAAAGGACATATTGCACTTGAATAATAAGAAAAACAATGAGAGAGAATGTATCTATTAAAATAATTCTAGATCATGGGTATGATATTAGATATGCTCAAAAGTATATATGTACTGGTTCAATTAATATCTGTCTAGTTTGAATCGAACGAATTTGGACTGAAATATCAGTCTAGTCCTAATCGAATGGATTTGGACTGAAACCGATCAAGCCGATTCAATTTGAACCAGATACGTGCAAATGATTTGGCACATGTATGAAAAAATTTCTAATGATAAATTAATATTTTTATCAATTTAATTAATAAAATATCAGTTTATGATGATAACAACCATTAGGCTTATCCAAACTTACATGAATTTTCAAATTTATTTATGTCCCCCTTTGCTCTCTTGTCTTTCTCCTTTAGTGTGACTTGCTCCATGTTGTTCTGAAGGATGCTTTAATCATTTTGCATGCATGGTGCCGATCCCATGCTTTGGACAAACCATAACAATGCTATATGTGAGACCAAAATCTTGAGCCCTTCACAAAATTTTGGGCTAAAACACAAAGCTTCTATTGAATGCAAGTAATATCAGAATCTTGAATACTCAATAATCCATACCATACCACAATTTTTGGAGGTATAATTAAAATATGTGGTAGGGAGAACCATTTTTTTATTGCACAATTATTTACAACAATGTCACCAAGGGGGTTACAAAAGAAATTAAGAAAAGTGCACAAAATGAAATAACATGAAAGAAAGAGAAGATTACATGAGCGTAAGATAATTGGCATGTGAGGCAGTCCATGATATTTTCCCTAACTCAAGTTGACAACGTTCTTAGTGCTCCAACTTCAAATTATTCAATCTTCTTAAATTGTCACAATATTTATGTAGACTCCCAACTTATCTCAACATCGGACCCATGATCTCCATTGGACAAAGCTCCCCTTCCGTTTTGAATCTCAAACAATTGTTTCACTTCAATAAATTATTGTCAGATGGTCGATAGATAGCGATCTAACTCCCCCATGCTCTTTATCTTCAAGTCTTCCTAAAAAATCTTGAGAAAGTTGAGGTGGAAGATGGAATGTTGCATTTGAAGATGAAACTTCAACTTCCTTATCATTTTACCCACTTTCTTCAAGATCTTGAAGGGACCTTTGTCGCATCGAATTGGGCATTTTTGGAAGTTCCTCCCGCTTAGTTGAAATGGCTGGTCTTGGTCTGTCCCATCTTGATGTGAAAGTGCAAGTTGAAAAGGTGGTTCGTCATATCCTTTGGCATCAGTTCACCTTAGTCATCTTCTTCTCTTGTATTGTAGAACATCATTCTGTGTCATTAAGCTTGCGGCCAAGGCAAACACCAATTCTTCAATTATGGGATGAGGCCATTCCATTCTCTACTCAGATTGAATTGGGTTTTAAAAAATTGTCCTAGTATGTGGTTCCTACTTATGGGTGGCCAGGATCTTTCTTTCATCCATCTTCAATTTTCCACTTCTAATGAGATGGTCAATAAGTCGGTTGAGTGTAGGCACGCTTCTCTCGCTACTCATAGAACTCATTTGTTCACAATGCCTCGAACACTTAATTGATGTGCGAGATGTGCTCCTACAACATGAGGTTATTAATCTAATGTCATCGAGGTATACAATCACAAACTTGCCAAGTAAGGGTGGCAATCCTCGTTCATGAGAGTGCATAAGGCCATGAGGACAATGGTGGCCGAAGGGCATCGCCAAGTACTCAAAGGTCCATAGCGTGTAACGCAGATCATTTTTACATGTTTCCATTGGCGATACAAACGTGTCATTCTAAAGGTGGAGCTTGTGGTCCCCTTCACATACTCTTTCAATGTACTAACATTGAACAAAGAAATCTTGGCCTCCAATCCTGACTTGACAAGGTAAAGTAAGCTTCCTAGTGAACTCCTTGCACGTCTTGATAGGATCCTGCATGCCACGATTGGCGTCGACGCAATGACAATTCCACCACAAACTTCTCGTATATTTTAGATAGAATGACATGATTTTCGCCATCTGTGTCTTAAATATTACATAAAAACCCTCCATGTACCTTGAGACGCTTCATAGGAAGTCATTAATCTCCTTCCCCGACCTCTCATCCTTGTAAGACCTTGGGTTGGGAACGTCATTTTGGTTAGCGAGACAAGGTTTCTTTGTTCAACTATCGTCCCATGATTGCCACTTTAGTTCTTTGTGGAAGATGTTGAGATCCTCCCGCATGGTGTCACGTCAGGCATAGACTCTGTTTGCCATCCATAAAGCTACCCGACCAGAACAGTTGCAATGTCCGACGCTATGAGCAATATTTTCTAAAATTATGACAAGCTCTTTCTCTTGGTAATAATGGAAGTCTAGGTCATTCTGGTGTGATTTGCTGACAGGCGTTCTAGAGGGGAATTTTCATCTTTTCACAAAATGGGTGTATCCTTATCAACAGGGAGCACAAGCTTGACCAGAATCACTAATCAAGAAAGAGGTGCCATCATTCTAGGAGGATTAATCATGTCTATTGCACAAACTTGCAACATTGACTTCAACCAACTTGACTATTTTTTCAGGAGCACGCTTGACACTAAACCCTTCTCCACATGCAAATGGTCAAATGCATTGAGGACACATATTATTTAGTCATTAAACACACTAAACAATTAGTCCCTTTGCCTAACCCTTCTAGGACGTCAATCACTCAAGGAGAAAATTGGGTCCTCTCTCTACCCACAAAGAACTCTCTCTGCTACCATCAGCTCTGTGGAGGCCAAGGAATCATCGCCCCCACATAGAGACAAGCAAGTAGATGATGAAGCCCTTATGGAAGACAATGTTCTCGTTGACAATGATAAAGCCAACCAACAAGAGTAGGATGATGAGGATATCATTGAGAAAGAAGTCCCACTGCCTGATTAATCACTTGAGCTCGAAGTACATGCACTTAATGACATCCAGAATGAAATAGACGTTGGCATGGAGGTCTCCTCCCCATTAGACCTTCCATATGCGGCACCACTGGTACCACCTTCTCCATGTGCCTCCAAATCATTAGAGGACACATAGGTAGTGAACACTACTACTGTACTCACACTACCTTCCCTGCGGGATGATCAAATCAACCTATCCGACATAAAAGAGGTCCCGACATCTCGGAATACTATAGCATCTCAGAAGACTTGGTGCCTGGATGGTTGTATACTTGCAGCTATAGTTGAAATTATAAAATTTTAAACTTTTCGATAGTAGTAGCTCGAGTGGGAGTACCATATATATGCCTAAATATCCCTATTGGGGAATCTAGTGCCGCCATGAAAGCATACATATGTTTGAGAATGTTGCGGAAAAACTCGATACCAACAAACCATTGATACCAATGTCTAGAAGAAATAGATAAACAAATAGTGGAAGTGTAACAAGAAATAACACAGAGCAAGACATCAACGTTATGTGATTCAGAGATTGTCTTCTACGTCCACGACCGTCTCACAGAGTTTTCACTATGTTCAGATGTCTCAATTTTTTTACTACAAAATTGCTCATATATCCCTCAATATATGATGCATAACCATCTCCAAATATGAGCCTTGAGCAACAACCCAAATAATTGAATATCTATCCTGATCTTACCATAACTCCATATCTACCAAATAAGTTAGTTATCATAATCACTCAATCTTATCAGATTATGCTTACAAGAAAGTTATAATTTCTCATATTCTCCCTACCATAACTAATCACAAATTAGTTAGGCCCATTGGGCTCCACCTAACTAACTCCAATAATCTTTCACTTGGAAACTGATTCTCTTGAGATTGAGTTGCACCTTCCTATGTCCGAATTTTGAACGGCTCCTCCCTGCAACTATTTTTGTAGGGAACTTGAGGTTGCATCGAACCTCGATTTTTTGTGACCGCCACCTGAATCTTCCTTGGTCTTGTACACCCACTTCTCATGCAATGCCTTTTCACCTTTAGGCAATTTTGTCAACACCCAAGTTTTATCCTTGTACAATGAATCTATTTCATCCTGCCTTGCTAACTCCCACTTGACTGAATCATCAACCATCAAGAATTTTCTAAAACACTCTCGTTTATCAACATCAGTTAGCAACATGAAATTTTGAGAAGGATATTACCTCACAAGTGGTCTTATCTCCTGAGCAGATCTTCTAATAAAAGGTGGAGTACTCGCCCAGCTGTATCACCTCAGGCACAACAATCTTTTGGGATCCGACCATATCTTCATCTGACATACCCTCAAGCTCCACTTGAGCCTTGTCTTTTTCTCTTGCATTACCAGATTATGCAACACACCTATCTTTATACATTACATCAGGTATACCGCTATGTTCATTGCATATGTCCAAAATGACTTCGGTAGACTTATATGGATCCTCATACTCCAGGCATTTCTCATTCAACGTCCTATTCATTCAATCTCGTTCTGCTATGGCATCTCCGGAACTGTCATATCCATCCTAATACCATGTTCCTCGTAGAACTCCTTGAATTCATGTTCACATTCTCACAGCCATTGTCTGACCACAAACACATGATCTTGACTCATATTTCATTCTCTACATGTGCCTTCCATTTCTTGAAAATAGCGAATACATCAGATTTATTTTTCAAAATATAAACTCATACTTTTCTAGAATAATCATTTATAAATGTCACATAATACAAGACCCACCGAGGGATGGAATTGGAGATGACCCCCACATAGGGGCGGAGGCAAGTGCCTGCAGATGCCTGCAAATGCAAGCACTGAAAACCTAAAACAAATATAGTAGTGACCAAGAACAAATTTGAAAACATGTCATGGTGGCCTGGGACATGGATGAATCCCTGGAGGTTGTGGGTTCAATCCCATGTAGCATTGATATTCTAATTTTCTATCAAAACTTTTTTCTAGTTATAGTTTACTTTTTTATATTAATATTTTTTTGTTATTCTTAATTATATTTTATTTAAATTTCATTATTTTTTATGTGATTGTGCCGTGTAGAATAAATGTTCTTTATGCAATTATTTTGGTTATTTTTGAATAATTAACTTTTTATGTTATTAGCTTATTATGTGTTATTTATTTGAGGACACAAAAATATTAATTAAAGAATTCTAACATATTTACGTTTTATATTATGTTTATTTATTAAATTTATTAGACTAATTTTTATTTAATGTAAATATTTTGCAGTTAATCATGTCATTGGAAAAATATTTCAAAAAAAATATGAGATTGTTTGCCATTATAATTTCTAATATGAGATTGTTTTCCATTATAATTTCTAATGACATGACTTATTGAATATATATTTGTTTTTTACAAAAAAATTATTTTTATTTTTATAATTTATTTATTTATTTATAAAATAATATGTGGATAAATTTGGATTATAGATTCTCGTTAATCTTATTATATGTTACTTAGTGAACCTACTATCAAATGTTTCTAGCTCCGCCACTGCTAATTTTTTATGTTATTAGCTTATTATGTGTTATTTATTTGAGGACACAAAAATATTAATTAAAGAATTCTAACATATTTACGTTTTATATTATGTTTATTTATTAAATTTATTAGACTAATTTTTATTTAATGTATATTCAATAAGTCATGTCATTAGAAATTATAATGGAAAACAATCTCATATTAGAAATTATAATGGCAAACAATCTCATATTTTTTTTGAAATATTTTTCCAATGACATGATTAACTGCAAAATATTTACATTAAATAAAAATTAGTCTAATAAATTTAATAAATAAACATAATATAAAACGTAAATATGTTAGAATTCTTTAATTAATATTTTTGTGTCCTCAAATAAATAACACATAATAAGCTAATAACATAAAAAGTTAATTATTCAAAAATAACCAAAATAATTGCATAAAGAACATTTATTCTACACGGCACAATCACATAAAAAATAATGAAATTTAAATAAAATATAATTAAGAATAACAAAAAAATATTAATATAAAAAAGTAAACTATAACTAGAAAAAAGTTTTGATAGAAAATTAGAATATCAATGCTACATGGTATTGGTTTTTTACAAAAAAATTATTTTTATTTTTATAATTTATTTATTTATTTATAAAATAATATGTGGATAAATTTGGATTATAGATTCTCGTTAATCTTATTATATGTTACTTAGTGAACCTACTATCAAATGTTTCTAGCTCCGCCACTGCTAATTTTTTATGTTATTAGCTTATTATGTGTTATTTATTTGAGGACACAAAAATATTAATTAAAGAATTCTAACATATTTACGTTTTATATTATGTTTATTTATTAAATTTATTAGACTAATTTTTATTTAATGTAAATATTTTGCAGTTAATCATGTCATTGGAAAAATATTTCAAAAAAAATATGAGATTGTTTGCCATTATAATTTCTAATATGAGATTGTTTTCCATTATAATTTCTAATGACATGACTTATTGAATATATATTTGTTTTTTACAAAAAAAATTATTTTTATTTTTATAATTTATTTATTTATTTATAAAATAATATGTGGATAAATTTGGATTATAGATTCTCGTTAGTCTTATTATATGTTACTTAGTGAACCTACTGTCAAATGTTTCTAGCTCTGCCACTGCCCCCACATATCCGTGTGCACAAGCTCCAATTTGCTACTCTTCAGCATCCTTGACACTTTGTTAAAGGTGGCTTTCTTTTGCTTTCCCAACACACAGCCTTCATAAAGTCCACCATCGACTGACTTCAGACCTAGTAGTCGATTCATCTTGTGCAGAATCTTTATTCCCTTTTCACTCATATGTCCGAGTCTACAATGTCAAACTTCAGACATATCATCTGAATCAGTTATTGCAATAATTCTTGTGATTGACGACCTATACAAGCTGGTTGGTGTAAATGGAAGAAAGTCACTGGAGTTCTTTGTGATAGAAAAGTACCCAATAAAGTTAAAGAAAAATTCCATCGTACTACTATAAGACCAGCAGTGTTATATGGTAGTGAATGTTGGGCTATGAAGGGACAACATGAACGTAAAGTGGGGGTAGTCGAAATGAGGATATTGAGATGGATGTGTGGTCATACAAGATTAGATAAGATTAGGAATGACCATATACGTGAACGAGTCGGAGTGGCTCCTATTAGTGAGAAAATGATAGAGAATCGTTTGAGATGATTTGGTCATGTTCAGAGAAGACCATTAGATGCGCCAGTAAGAAGAGTAGATCAAATAATCTAGAGTCCGATTAAAAGAGGGAGGCCAAGGCGGACACTTGGCGAACTAATAGAGCAAGATCTATTGGTGAATAATATACCGAAAGGTTTGGTTACTAATAGAGCGGAATGACGTCGTATGATCCATGTAGCCGACCCCACCTAGTGGGATAAGGCTTTGTTGTTGTTGTTGTTGACGACCTATACAAAATACCCAGCTTGCTGCCACATGTAATCACCATAATTTCTTTGGTGACCTTCCAAGTGTCACCTACAAATACTATAGTGTAACCTTCTGACTCAACCTGTCCAACCAAGATCAAATTTCTCTTCAATCCCGATATACGTCGAACATTTTTCAACTCCTAGACTATCCCATTATCACTGAAAATTTACATGCTGCCTTTTCCCACAATATCCAAGGATTTATCACTAGTCATAAACCTTGCCAAAGTTACCAATAATGTAATCTTTCATAACACTCCTTTGGTAACCCATGCATCTCAAACTCCTTATGATTTTTTTTTCTTAGGTACTCTGCAATTCTTATTCATGTGACATTTCTTCTCGCAATTCTAGCATGCGAGTTCACCAGATATTGACTAACTTCGACGCCTTGCATTTGATCTTCCTTGGTTCTGTCCTCGCTGTTGCGTTCTTTCCCTTTCCTCTGCATTTAATGTCGAACTTGAGGCTTCTTCGGATTCTATATTGCGAACATCTTCGCTCATAATCAAATCTTGAATATCATCGAGCTTCAATTTTGTTGGACTGAAAATACTACTAACCGACATCACAATTGCACCCCAACTTTTGGGCAAAGAGGACAACAATATCAAAGCCCTCATTTCATCATCAAAAGTGATACTCACCGAATTCAACTGTGTTATGATAATGTTGAATTCATTGGTGTGATCCACAATTGAAACTCCCTCAAACATCTTCAGGTTGAATAAATTCTCATCAAATACACCTTATTTTTTATGCAGACGACTTCTCGTACATGTTTGATAATGCCTTCATCAAACCCATCATGGTCTTCTCCTTCACAATGTTAGAGGCTACGTTTCGTGCAACGTCAACATGATAACACCAAGTGCTTGTCGATCGAGGAGTATCCGGTCTGCATTGCTAATTGTCATTAGCTTTTCCTCAGAGAGAGGCTCGCACAATTTTTTCTACAAATAGTCCATTGAACTTCTCGATCTTGACTTTTTCATCACCTGTCGCCATCGCTTCGACCGCCTACGAACTCCTCTCGTAGATCTGATACTAGTTGTTGCAAAAAAATTCTGATACCAACAAACCGTTGATAGCGATGTTTGGAGAAAATAGACGAACAGATAGTGAAAGAGTAATAAGAAATAACACACCGAGAAAGGCACATCAATTTTATGAGGTTCAAAAATTGTCTTCTACGTTTACGATCGTCTCATAGAGTTTTCACTATGTTCAGATGTCTCAACTTTTTCACTACAAACATTGCTCACATATTTCTCAATATATAATGCATAACTGTCATTAGATATGAGCCTTGAGCAACAATCCAAGATAACCGAATATTTATCCTAATCTCATCATAACTCCATATCTAACAATGTAGTTATGATAACACTCAATCTTCTCAGATTATGTACAATCTCTCATATTCTCCCTACCATAATTAACAACTAATTAGTTAGGTCCAAATCAACTTAACTAACTCCAAGTTAACTTCGAATCAACATTATACTTTGGGTAAATTACATGAATGATCTTCTAATTTTGAGTCGATTTTCAACTGGTCCCTCAACTTTAATTTGTAACCAGAATGTCCCTCATCTTTTATTTGTACGATTAGTCCTCTTGACTGGTGATAGTGGATTTCCGATTGCCTTGCATACGTGGCCGACACATGAGTCATTTCTCTTTCATCCACGTTATTTAAGTCAACCACGTCATTTAACGCTCCAAACTAGGTAAATTACACGGATCATCCCCCAACTTTGAGTCAATTTTTAAATAGTCCCCCAACTTTAATATTATTGTACGATTCATCCACTTGACCGGTAAAAAGCAGTCTCCCGATTATCTTACGACGTGGCATAATAAAATATAATAAAAAAATTTAACTAGTTAATATCACACAATAAAAAATATTATAAAAATTTAAGCACGCGGACGAGTTGGTGGGTGTCGGCCCTCTTCTCCCACTGGTGAGCTTCGCACAAGGGGCGCTAACGCTCCCTCGCGAGCTCGTCGGCGACCCTAAATGACTCAAAGTTGAGAGACTATAAAAAATGAAAATGATAGGAACGTCGAGTTACTCCCGATGGGGCGTTAGCGCCCCTTGTGCAAAGCTCGCCAATGGGCAAGCTTGACGAGGGGGACCGGCACCCCCTATGCCAGTTCGCCAAAGGGTCAGCTTGTCCGCGTTCTAAAATTTTTATAATATTTTTTATTGTGTGATGTCAGCTAGTTAATTTTTTTATTATATTTATTATGCCACATCACAAGATAATCGGGAGACTATTTCTTATCGGTCAAGCAGAAGAATCGTGCAATAATATCAAAGTTGGGAAACTGTTAAGAAATCGACTCAAAGTTGAAGGACGATCCGTGTAATTTACCTGATTTGAATCGTTAAATGACGTGGATGACTTAAATGACGTGGATGAGAGAGAAATGGCTCACGTGTCGGCCACGTATGCAAGGCAACCGGGAAAATCCACTATCACCGGTCAAGAGGACTAATCATGCAAGAAAATAAAAGATGAGAGATGTTCTGGTTACAAATTAAAGTTGGAAGACTAGTTAAAAATCGACTTAAAGTTAGGGGACCATTCGTGTAATTTATCCTTATACTTTAGATTCGGCAACTATTTCGATCTCACTCATACGATCTCACTTGCAACTATCATGAAGTGTCCTTTGGATTTTTTGCTCGAAGTATGAGTGGACATTCCTATATGTTGTTGAAATGAACTTCATTTCTCAATTTCCATACGAATCAAAAGATGTGAGATATAGGAGATAAGAGAAAAGTTATGAGTAGTTGGAGAATCTAAAGGACTACCTCACAAATCCATCTACCTTGTGGCCATTCTATGAAATACTCAATTTGAAGACATAAGGAGGACAATAAGATAGACCAAAGTTGGGAAGCAAGTCACATTTCAAGAATAGGCCGTCCATATTCAGTTTCACTACCACATTTCAGCCATGATGGATCTGATTGTGGGGTCAAAAGATAAGACTATTTTTTTAGACAGTTTAGAGTATCTAAGCTTCTTTGGAAATTTGAATTTTTTGGCAGATTTGGGTTTTCCAAGTTTTCTTCCAACTGGCCAAAGGTGTAGCGCCTGCGACAGCAGTTGGATTACTAATGTATTTGTAAACCAATTTTGCATTAGCATTATCATGAAGTTTTAGATGCCCATATCCGTTTGTCTTCCATGGGGCAGATAGGTAGGTGAATAGAAGGTATTATGTCATCTGATTCAGCAAAAAACAAGATAGTGTAGATAAGGTCCATGAGTGATTTACTATAAGTCTATTTATAAACCTTTTGGGATTCATGTGAGAACAATTAATAAAATCTTGTTTCCATGCGATAGGAAAAGACCAAGGATTTAAAAGGGTATTTGCATAGGCTCCATTCCCAAAACTAAATCCTATTTTCGTTACCTGCAATATATGCATCAACCAAAAGTCTCCAAGGCCATGTCATCCCCCTGTTTATTTGAAGAATCCCAAGGATACACGTTGCCATGTTTATTGGACCCAAAGATGGCCCTCCTTTATGTTAAGAGTTTTCATCAAACTTGAGTTTATGTTTCCTTGATATGTTGCACTTTTATGGGGAAGAAGATTTCAGGTTCTCAAAGGATAATTATCTGTTTTGTTTTTCATTTGGAAGTGTGCTTGTATATGGCCAGCAGTGTATGCATTAATTTTCTGGGCCTCAACTAATAAAGTGGATTTAAAATAATTTGGCATATGGTGCTCTAACATCTGTTCTCCTAAATTCCACTATTTTTGTTGAAACATGGAATCTGTCAAAGGTGGAAGGAGATTTCATGGTGTAGAACAGCATAGGCAAATGTAATGAACGTAACTTGGAGCTGTTTCGTAGTAGTGCAATATGGGAGATTACACTTGTTAATTTACCAGTTGGCTCTTGTTTCCAGTTTTCTCTTTTCTGATTCTGTGAATTTTCACCGAAGTTGAAACTCGGTTCATGTTCATGCATAGCTTTTACTTATCCTGGCACAAAACTAAGGGAAGTTTTCACCAAAAATCAAGATCAAGGCAATCAATTTGACATTTCATGGTCAGTCTACGATATATGGCCAGTAGCAATTACTGTTGGGCTATGTTGCTTTCTTAAAAAAAATATTAGTACATCAATTTTTAATATAATATCATAGTCAAAGTTGTACTCTTATTAAAATATATTTTTCTCTTTTTGTTATCCACGTGATGAATTGAACTAAATTACGGTCGTTAACAGCTCATGCATAAAAGGAAGTATTAAAAATATAAAATAAAGAATATTTCTAATCGCTTTAATTTAAAAAACAATTAATTAGTACATCAAATTTTAATACTCATGATGGCATGGCGCGAAACAATCGGAGAATGATCGCATGCAGCTTCTTCATTATGAGCAATCGTTTTCTTCTTTGTGACTAACTCTATTTTACATTTTGAGAAAGAGGACCCAATACATTATGATACTGGTCACAGTTATCTGATTAAAATGAACTCTTCTCATGATCAAGACCGTAGTTATTAAAATCGTATCGAACCGGTCAATTCAATCGGTTCAACCATGAATCGGCAGTTAGTTCTATCCGGATAGATTGCAAAACTAGAAATGAAGTTGAACCGTCGGTTCAACCGGTAAAAAGAGATTTAACCATTGAACCAAAAAAACTCGGTTCAGTATTTTAAAGTGAAAAAAATAGAAAATAAAAGTTAAAACATGAAATAAAAAGGTAGAAAGAAATGTAAAAAATGGGAAAGTATTTGAATTGAGAATTGGTATAAATTAAAATGGAAACAAATGTAAAAATTAATTGGAGAGAGGAATTCATGGAAGTAAAAAAGGGAATAATAATAACTTTTAAAATGAAAATTAATATTCTTTCCTTTTTATGACTAGGAGAGAGAAAATAGTCATAAAATTAATAACTTAAAGTCTTTTATACGAATATAATTTTTTAAATATCTGTGTATTATAAAAAGGAAATTAATATGGAAATTGATAGGAAGAGAGGAAATAGTGGAAAGAGAAAAATAAAATTATTAAACTGAAAGTAAAGAAAAAAATAAACACGAGAATAATAAAATTAAAGAATTAATATAATATATCAATAATAATTCAAACTTTTTTTTATGAATGTTAAAATTTATTTATTATATTATATTATGAATTATAAGTTAGAACTATCTTTTTATGCATTATATAATATTGATTATGTATATAACTATAAAATTATTATAAATAATATTAATTTAATAAAATTTGATTGAACTTGGTTGAATCCGATTTAATGGATCCAACCACGATCAATTACCCGGTCCGATTATTATAACATTGATCAAAACAAAGCTCCAAAATAGACGCTCATAAATCAAAAGTTGTGTTTCTTTATCATTTTATCGTCAATAGGTAGGCTACTCGCCTTCCCACCTGCCTCATTAAGCGGCAACTCTTCACACTTGCCACCTCCTAGAAGCATGCAAGAGTTGCAAGCAAACGGAACAGGAGCCTTTTCCTTAGCTAGTTCATAGTTGTGAATCATGCGTGTGGTGAAGTGGATCAAGTTGTGGCGTTCAACTTCGGAGTTAATTTTGTTGGACCATTTTCAGCTACATCCAGAATTCTCTTTCCTTTTTTGTTCAGATCCAATTGCTTATGGGATTAAATTGCTTCACATGTTGAGAGATCGAGGACAAATTGCTTGGATCCTCGCTGCTGGATCTGTACCTAGTACTGGCAGTAGCATTTGAAAACCCTAAAATACTCCCTCATCCGTGATTTATTTTGCCTCGGTGTTGAAGCTTCAGCTGCACGAAATAACTTTACAGGGCCATCGCATGGACTGTATTTATGCTCAGCTAGATAGGTCTCATTAATCATTCACTTGGATGGCTGCTTCAATATTGCTTTTTTTAGGCATTGGTCATTTGAATTTACTATTTGTAGTTACTGCATATCTTGATTAATTCGAATCTGTTTATAGTCTAACTTACTTGGTGCAAAGTCATAACCTTACATGCTTTTTATGACTAACCACATGATTGTACATGTTTTTTTTTTAAGATTGTACATGTTTTCACTTGTCTGAATGATACTTGAACTGACACTGTTAGGTAACGCATGGGCAAGAATATTAATGGAGTAGAGGATTGTTTTGACCAGACTCACCTGCAAGAATATTAAGGATCATGGGGTCATGGCAGAGGTTTTTGGGTACCAGCCAGCACATAGATAGATTGGATAGAGATCAGAATTCTGACTTCTTTAGTTTATAGCCAAAAATTATATAAGTAAATCTATAACGATTATAGCATATCTATTTTTTTTCAATGTATATCCATTGGATTAAGAATCACACAAGAAGTTCGCAAATTATTTACCGCGTTCATAGTCGTCATGTAAAATTTTAAAATCTCTTAGTACATCACATCCTTTGGCTTTTATATGATAAGACTGTAAGGCAACCGCAGTACAAATATATGCATAAGTACCCTTCAATGATTATAAAGTATAAATGGTTGGATTCGTGAGGACAGCGTTGAATGTCCATTCTTGACCAATCTTCAAATTAAAGAAACAAATTCGTTATTCACCAAAAAAAAATTCGTTAATGAGTACGCCAATTAACTTGATTTGGAATATTATTTTCTCGCTAATTAATCATCGATATTTGAAAAGTGATATTGATCATTTAATTCGCACGACGTTATTAAACACATTAGCCACAAATTGAAAGATTTATCCATCAAATTTAACTAATCCGATAACATCATTCCCATCCTATATATGACAAATGAGACACAATTTTTTTATATTTACAACTCAAATTCGATAGAGGAAGAAATTGATTAGAATATCTAATGGCTCCATAAAAAGCTGTTTTTCATATTATATTATGAAACTTGACGTTAAAGTTGGAACAAAAAATATAAAACTTTGACGTCAAATTTGGAAGAGTTAATGAGTGTGTAGAATGCTGTATTTGGATGACAATATTCACCAGTCATCGGATTCTCATAAACCATCTCGATCGGATCAAATGGTTCACACGTAACACTGTAAAAAGTATGCATGACAAGCACCACATCCACCACCACACGTACTATGCATGACATCTACGTGGGTCCATTTGATTTCCCTGTGCACTGCCCATCCTCAAATTTACATCTTATTACTCTATGCATTTATCACTCGTGAATCATTCATCATTCTGCAGTGGAAAATGATGGGATATAATATAATATAACCTCACTGTGACGGGTCGACATATGTTTGCTTAGTATTCCTTCAGGAGCAATAATATAACCTTACAAGGTTCAGTGTCCAAGTGGAGGTCATTTTCGCCGCTCGTATGGAACACCAGGTGATGTGGTGTCCCTATTCACATATTTAATTATTTCTACAGTACACATCAGATCGAGACCCCTCAAATTGTTATAACTCAATTTGATTGATGATTCAACAGAAATTATGACACTGAATTACCAAGGAGTGAGAATCATTTCGTTTGGATTAGTTTTGCTTTTTTTTCTAATATATATATATATATATATATCATAATTAACACCAAAATCACATATAAGATTTAATTTTTTTATTGGTATAATAAAAAATAACACCAAAATCATATAAAAATATATAACGTGTAATATAAATACTATTTGTAGTGGAATGTGATGCAATATATAACTTGTATATATACTATTTTTATTTCGTGTAATTTGTTCTCTTTTATTTTCCCTTCTCACGTCGACAAAAGTGAACTTAGGGTTCAGAACGGTTGATGGAGTGAATTAATTGCTGTCCCAACTTTGTCAACAATCCTATTCAAGCTATTTCTGGCAAGTGGTCCTAAATTAATTTGGCCATTTGCAATGTGGCGCAATAAATTTGCTATTGAATCAGAAAATTAACGGACCACAAACCTTAAAAGCAAGATATGATTTCACAAGATCGGCAGTGAGGGTAGTGTTTTATTAGATATCATTAATGGTCAATTCATTGGCTGTGCATTCTGCAATGCAATCTCCATGTTGTATTCAAGTTTAATTTGCGCTCATTTGATCACTAATTAGTAATTAAATATTATCATATTTGGTGTTTTTTCAGGAAGTTTAGGGGAAAAAAGGGCCGAAGGGAAGGATGATGCTTAATAATAACAAGAAGATTTCAAGCACCATATATTCATTCAAGAGAACTTCCAATTACCTTTTCTGATGTCAAAAATGGCAACAGAAGAAAAAACAATGGTAAACCATTCTGGATTTCAGTCGTACACACAGATCCAGTTTTCCGGAATTGATTTTGTCTTCGTATATATAATGTTCTACGTCAAATGCTCTACATATACATTTTTCTCATATATATATATATATATATATATATAAAGTTGGGATAGAGTGGTAACTATTTTTTTCTCACTTAAGTAATGTTTCAAATTTATTGAGTCTCTTTGTTATTATTAGGTAACGAAGTGGGACGATCTAATCGGATTAGTTAAGCTCAATAGTGATCGACCTTCAACTTATGAACAATATATTTTTTAGCCTCGTATGAGTTGAACTATTGACAAAGCTTCTAAAAAGTATATATATATATATATATATATATATATATATATATATATAAGAAAAATTATATGTAAGAAATGTTTTTAGGGCTCGGATGGTTATGTATTGTGCACTATCCTACATTGTTTAAGGTGTGATATACTCTAATATGAAAGTCTTGACATAGGATGACCCATATTATTTTTATTTTAAACATATTCGGTACAATTATTCAATTAATTATATCATAAATCTTAACCGCGTGCTTGCTTAATCATTACTATCATGCATATTAAAGATCACTTATATGTACATTATATTTTGATTTTTGAACACCCAATATGAGTTGTATCAAGATAGTTAGGACATCTCTATCATCGAGTGTTCATCCAACGCAAGTCGTCCCACTTTATGTAAATTAAGAAACTTCATTCGTGATAAGAATAATACAAAAACGGAGGTCCAAAATAATAAGACTGAATCCTATTTAATATCCTTTCTTGCGTTGCTGTTAAATATTCCACATTTTGTGACTAGGCCGCTGACCGAGGACACAAACGTGCAATTATTTTGACGATAATCTCGATTTTGACCTACGGGCAATTTCTGACGATTTTCGACCGTCGATAATTTTCTCAAAAATCGTCGGAAACACCGTTTCCTCCGATTTTTTCTCGCAAATTTTCTCTCACCCAAATCATTAGATATAATCTAAAAATCGCTACTAATAATGCTAGCTATACTTAGATTTTGACCGATCCTTTAATCAAAATACAATAAAATCAAAAGACTTAATATAACATGTTTGAGTATTAATTACATATTGATATTCGATATGGGAGAGATTTAAAAAGTGATCGGTTGGGGCAATTCAGTTCGAAATGGGAAAGATTTAAGTTTCCTTAATGCATGTATAGTTATTAGCGTTCGATTTTATTGTACCGTTAATCAGAGGTGAATCGTTAAATTCGACTGAATCTTGATGGGATAATATGTCAGTATCACAGAAATGGCTCGGCAATTGTTTTTCCGGCGGATGAAATTGCAGTCCTCATTGTTGATTCCCAATTCAAAAAAAAATATCAGATTCATCAAGGCACAATTATTTAATATTATAATATATTAATCTATCGATATTGTAATATTATGTATTATTTATGTATTATGCTATAGCTTTTTCTTTAAATATATAAGATAATTTCGTCCATAATAAATAATGAAATAAGAGCTTTAAGTTGTTTATTATAATTAATATTTATAATCTTTTTAGTTTGTGTAAAATATTTTTATATAAAAGTTAAATGAAATCGGGACAACCAGTCGTCCTGATCTAGGACGAACTAGTCTCTGATCGACTAGAACTAGGTCTAAATTCTCGATTGTCAAAATATTGAGCTCCGGGTATCGCCGAACGTAGCCGATCTGAAGTGGATGTCGTCGGAGAAGAAAATGGAGGAGGAAAGGGAACACAGAGTGGAAGAAAGCAAAACTAACTCTGTTAGAAATGAAAAGAGTTACAACTGAAGTGGCCATTACATCTGACTTCAACCCCTATTTATACTAACATCTACTGACATAAAAGGATATAAAATGGTACTGTAAAAATGATAACTCTACAACAAAGACGCTCTGCAACTCTTTAGTTTGCTAGCTGCCGATTGTCCACTCATTGGAGATAAAGACGAAGACCACGGCATCTTCAACATCGACCAAAAAACTGAGCGAGAATCAGGCGGGTCGTATATGGTTTTGCTAACCCCTAATTCCATATGTATCTTGAAGAAATTAAATACAATATATATGTAATGTCCGATAGTTCAACAAAAAAAAAGAGACTGAAGAGAAATGGTCGAACCCTCTCTCTCCGTCACTTCATTTCACCTTCTTTTCCTTTTCCTCTCCCCTCATCACTGTTGCGTCCGGTCACGAAATGGGGGAGGCCAAGGGGCAACTCCACTCCCTTAAAACCTCCACTCCCTTCTCCTTCCATTTTTTCCTTCATTTTTTTCTCATTCCGTTTGTTCGTTGCTATGCATGGCCAGAGAACGAAGTGACGACGCCGGTGACATCTCTCGATGCGGATGACATGGGAAAAGCAGCAGGGAGCGGCCAGAACTAAAGTCAACAAAGAATTACCAGAAAAATGTAGGCATTAAGGTGTGTTTTCAGAATCTTTTTCATAGATTAGCTTCTGGACGAGTCGCAACATGTTTTAAGGATTTAGTTGACAAAAATCTCAGATAGTATGCATAGAGATCGTAGCATGTAAATTCTAAAATTTATCAATATGTTTTTTGCGAACTCAATGAACTTAGGCGAATGTTCCAGATGCCAATTCGAACTCATTTAGATGGATGCATGTTTAGAAAACATAGTAGATGAATTTATGAAGTGTTTGATTATTTCTGCGAACCGCATGAACTCGTTTGATTGTTCAATACGTATTTTTCAAACTTGCCTAGACGATTGCATGTGTAGACTATTTCTATATGGTTTAAATGATAGATGATACCTTAGTTTATGTTTACGAACTCATGATATCGATGCATGATCACCTTGATTATTGAAAGAAATGAAATGATCGAACTTTGTGAACTCGCGCAATTTTCTGCATAGTAAGAACCCGATCTGGGTTGTAGAACTTGGCCCGGATCTGTCATTAATGCAGAGCTCCAATCTCTACGTGTCTCCGTACCTAGGCTCTGCCTGACCTGGCTCGGGTATCGACCAAGGAAGACGATCGGGCAGATCGACTCCCCTCGACCCGATCGCATCCCAACTCGGTCCGGGAATGACCCTGACCCGGCTTGGGTTTTTACTCGGATTTTTTGAGATTGATTTCGTCGGAACACGACCCGGGTTCCACCTTTATTCGGCCCGCGTTCTGACCACTAGAATGATGACTTTATGATTTACGAACACTAATTTATGTATTTAATATATGATGAGTCCGTGAAGTTAACTATGCTCCACAGGACCATGTTTACCCTTCTTATAATTAAACTAAACTAATAGAATTTGATGCCAATTTGATTATGATCCTCCATGAATGATGAATGATGATGACTCTTATGAACTTCATGAAGAACAATGATGAACCATTATGAAGTACTATGAAATGATAAACGAGCGTTCGCTTCCTCTTCGGACGACTGTTGAAAAATTCTAAATACGGACCATCGCTTGGCTTCCGGGTATCCGGTATGTGGACAGAAGGAATTCGACCTAATTGAATCCTTTAATTTTATTAAGTTTTTGTCCACTTGATTTATTATCGAATGAAATGAACTTAAAGATGATCTGGATCTATGCTCCATACAACTTTGATCAATCTACGGATTGAAAGAGATGTCCATGATGATTCGGATCTATGCTCCATATGGCCTTGATCAATCTACAAATTAAAAGAGAGGTCCACAATGATGGAGAAAGTTAAGCCAGCCTTGTGCGAGGCACTTTCTCACTGGTTACCATTTGCCCTATCTAAATGGGAGTCTCTCCCTTTATGGATGTTCTCACCTCACATGAGGTCATCTCACCTGATGGAGCTGGCCATAACATTAATCCTCTATTGGCCCATGATAGTCTAGATAGTTGCATCTTGTGTGCTGACAATGGTATTCCCTACAAGAATAAAGAGCTCTTTAAAAGAATGAAAATATGAAAGAATGAATGGCATAAAGATGAAAGGAAGAATTTTGTCCTCATGATTATGATTATGAATCATGAATACGAATAAAAACTAAGAATATGAATGATGAACATGAAAGATAAATATGAAAACGAATGTGGAAAGAAAGTAAATAAAAGATATGAATTGTGTTTCTCTGTTATGATTTACTCTTACGTTTGATTATATGATCTCTTCATGCTTATCTGATAGAATTGATTTATGATTTATATGAACTCACACTTAATTTTATGCTAACGATTGAGCTTACTCCCCTATGTGATCCCCACAAATACATGATGATGACCCATGATGTGTTAGTGTGTGCACGGAGATTATATTAAAAAAAGAAAAAAAAATAACTAAGACTACAATTCGAATGGCACATGCATATGGATGTGGTCGAGTCTGGTACAAATCGTATGTTTATACATTATGTTAGGTGGTATGTCTATCTGGATATGACGTCTCAGTTCATGGATGACTGCAAATTGTTCTATGTTTAGTACTCGTACCTTTTCTTTATCACTTCATATTAAGTCCATGTGATGTATCTTTTGCTTTCGCACTTTTTTTAGATCGAGATAGTTTAACGTACTTATCATTTTTGCTTTCGCATTTGCTTGTATTATTGTATTATTTTATTTAATAAGTCTTTCGCTTATCCTTGACCATTGGGTTAACAAAAGAGTCAAAGAAAAATTGAAGAAAATAGCGATCGAGAGGAGATCTTGCCACGTGACGAGACCAAATTTTTAGCATTACTATATATATATATATATATATATATATATATATATATATATAGTGAGATACTATATCCTCCTAATTATCTCACTATGGTATTAGATATAATTTTATCAACTTTTAAGGGTAAATTAAAAATATGAGTATTAGAAAAATTTTTAGACTAAACTTTTAAAAGAATTTAGCATTTTTCTATATATATTGATTTGATTAACCAAGTGATGATGGGGACTTAAGCCGTTCTTCATGGAGTACTGTCCTCGCCAAAGAAGTGCATCAATGAATTAACATCGTCCTTTCAATCTGAGTAGGACGAGATGGGGAGATCCTGTCAGCTATAATGGCATGGCATGTGATAGCATTACATGATGAGTACTATAGGGATTCCATAATAAGTATAACGTAAGATAGCTCGAGGTGGGCATGCAGAACTAGTTCCACTTCCATCCCTCCGTGATCTCCCACCGTCCTCACGACATGCATGCAATAAGACTTACGTGGCGCAAGTGTCTCGGTCCTATACCAAACACCAACGGATAGTCTTACACGAGGAAAATAGGAAGTTTCTTATGAATTAACTATTTTAAATTCGTATGAACTAAAAATTTAAAATAAATAATATTTTAATTGGATCTTAAGGTTTATTAAAATTGACATATTTTAGAAGTCAAAATAAAATTAGCCCTTAAAAATGATCGTCAGCACCAAGTACTTTTCTCCTAATTTCTTTTGGATATGAATCATTTTTTGCCAATAATTGAACAGCTCAAGCAATCCAGCATATTAACAGAGAAGAAGAAATCATCGGATCAACACAGACATGAATACGAGAGGTGGAAGAGGAGAAAAAAATCAGTCTTCACTCTTCATGTTTTCAAAAGTTAGTTAAAGTCGGTATTACAAGAGTCTTATATATATGTACATCCGAAGAATAGAAAGCAGAGGAATAAAGGTGTAGTACAAAGACACAAATTGTAGTACAACAAATCTGCTGTACAATTGTTCTAATCACGATATCAGAAGATTGTAATACCTCCGGTCAAGTTGGCGGCCGAAACACGTCAAACAGACCCAACTTGCTAAGAAGGTATTCATGTTGGTGCCTGGATAAAGCCTTGGTAAGAAGATCAGCAGGTTGCTCTGAAGTTGGAATATAGCATAACTTGATCAGCTTCTGCAGAACACGATCTCAAAGGAAAAAACAGTCAACATCAATATGCTTTGTTCTCTCGTGAAAGACAGGATTTTCTGCTATCTGTAAAGCTAGTCGACTATCATTAAAAACATGAATTGGCAAAGACACAAGCAATCGAAGTTCCTAAAACAATCGTTGCAACCAGATCAGCTCAGCAACTCCAAGAGCAACACTACAATATTCTGCTTCAGCTGAGGACCTAGCCACGACATCCTATTTTTTTTATTTCCAGAAAACAAGCGATGAGCCTAATGTGATACTGATGCTTAAAATGATGTAGCAAAATAAAATCGCTAGCAAGTGCACTAGTCGCTCAAGTTATATAGTAATAGAAGTAAGATTGTCGAACCCACGGGAAATATTATTAATAAAATATATGATCTTATAAATTAATAAGAGAGAAGAAAAATATGGAATCTTGGAAAAAGGTTTTGTAATTGTAAAATAAAATAAAGAAAATAAGATAATAATAAGATAATGGTGTTGAAGTTGGTCTTAGGATGATAATGCATTAAGGATAAAAATGTGAACCAAAAAAGATAAATTAAAAATCTTAAGATGAATTAGGAATTTTTCTAAATTATTAATTTACAAAACTAAAATCACAGAGTCCACAAATAGGTAATTCTGCTATTTAATCTGGCAAATCAAACTATCTTAAATTCAATCAAATATAAAGTCCCACAAACTAGTATTCGTCAGATGAGATTAAATTAAGATGCATTAATAAGAAAATCCTAAACTATTAATCACTTCATAAACTGGTATAGATTAATATACCACACATATCTAATTCTTCACACACTAGTTATTAGACCTATGTTAATTTTTAATTTCACAATAAATCATTTAATTTAACTAAATAAAATATGAAATTAAGTAGTCCACAAACTGGTAATTACTTAACTCAGAAATTTAAATAATTAAATCAAAAGCACTAAACAAAATTGAAAATTTATCTAAAGAAATTCAATAATAATAAAGCAAGGGTTCACAGAATTTTCCTTCAATAATAATCTTCTAAATTAAAATAATTAAAAACATGGAGTTCATCCTAGAATTGTAGAGAGATAATAATAAATTAACAATAATAATTGGAAGAATTACACTAAGAAATAATTCGGATCCTCGGATGTCGTCGGAGTGTCTGGAATAGCCGTCCGATTGAATCTCTCTCTCTGGTCGAAGCCCGCGAAGCTCACAACTTGCTATGGACGAAAATCAAACTTCAAGGCACGAATTAGATTGATGGTTTCGTCCTCTATTTATAGATGCGAATGGGTGATCACGTTGATTACGGGCGTAAATCGTACGATTGAAATAAAATTCACCGGATAAAATTTGATCACGGTCTCTTCGGATTTTGGCCAAAATATGACTATCTTCTAATCATTACTCCCAAAAAGATAAACTCTTTTTATCTTTACTCCCTTCTTCAAATTCCGACCAAAATATAAATTCTCTCTTCTAATCTCGGCCAAAACGATGACTCATTTAATCATTACACCCAAAATGATAAATCTTTTCTTCAAATCTCGGCCAAAATGATAAGTCATTTATGCAAATCTTGGCTAAAACGTATGGATTATGCCTAAAGTGATAAGCCTTCTTATTTTTATGTCATTTCTTTTACACCCAGGCTGGTTGTGATCATCTCGGCCAACATGTGATAACTTCATGTGTATTTTGCCCAAAGTAATGTAGTTTACGGCCGATTCATCCATTAATTCAACTTGCCTACAAAATAATTATAAAAATTAAGTAAATCCCTCCTTATTTAAAATATTCAAAACATTAATGATCAAAATCGATAAATCCAGAATTGTAATTAAAAATGATCTAAAATGATGCAAGCCATGATCAAATTATAGAAAAATTAACTAAAATAATAATATAAAATATGTTGTATTTTGCATGCATCAGATACAAAAAGCTGAAACAGACTTTCTTGTCATTAAACAGAAGGCCCAATCTACATCAGTGTAAACATTAAGAACATTGTTCTGCTCAGTTGGAAAGAGCAGCCCTTTCCCTGGTGCAGTTTTCAAATAATGAACAATTCGCAGGGCTGCATTCATATGAGATTTTTTTAGAGAGTGGATGAATTGGCTAAGATGCCTGATAGAGAAGATAATGTCAGGCCTTCTTTGAGTAATATGAATGAGTCGACCAATTAACCTCTGAAAAGAACTTATGTCCTAAAGTGGAGGATCAGTGGGATCAGAAATAGAGGAAACCTAATATCCTATTTCTTTAGTAAAGATAATGTCAGGCCTTCTTTGGAGTTCTTTGGAATTTCCTATCATCAAAAGATAATGTTAGGCCTGATAGAGAAGATAATGTCAGGCCTTCTTTGGAATTTCCTATCAAAAGGATATCATCAACATAGACTAATATCATGACAAACTAATGTCCTATTTCTTTAGTAAAGAGAGTATAATCATTATGGCTTTGAATGAACCCAGCACTTATCAAAATTTCTGAAAACTTGAGACACCATTGCCTTGAAGCCTGTTTTAAACCATAGAGTGATTTAAGCAACCTGCAAACTTTAGTTCCAGCTTGAAGACCTTGTGGTGGCTGCATGTAAACCTCTTCAAAAAGTTCACCATTCAAAAAAGCATTATTAACATCTAAGTGATAGATAGGCAAATTTTGTTGGACTGTAGAAATGAGGAAAGCCCCGATGGTAATTATTTTTGCCACTGGAGAGAAGGTATCCTTATAATTAGGGGTGGCAACATCCCCGCCCCCAAACGGGGCCCCGCGGGGAATCCCCATTCGGGGCCCTGCATTCGGAGATTTTTTTCCCCGCGGGGGCGGGGATGAGGGGCAAACTGCCCCCGACCCCTCATTTGGGGATCGGGGCGGGATGGGCTGCCCCCGCCCCGTCGGATTTCCGTCTCTCCATCATAATATTTAATTATTTTAATTATCAATCATCAGATTAAATCTTAGTCGTCCATTCTTCATATATAAAATAAAAAACCCTAACTCCTTTCAATCTCCTTTCTTTTTCTCCCACCCCCCCCCCCCCAACCCTGATCTCCTTTCCCCTTTTGGTGGCAACGCCGGCGACATCCTTCTCAAGGCAGCTCCGGCGACATCCTTCTCAAGGCGGCGCCAGCGACGACGATCTTCGATGCGGAGGTAGCCGGGGAGGACGACATCTTTCTCAAAGCGGCTCTGGCGATGCCTCTGTGCGAAATCGCCGACGCAGAGGTGAGCACTATTTTTTTTGTGATTTTTTTTCTAATGTTTTCACATTTTTTAATAAACAATTCGGGGAATCGGATTCCCCACAGGGATTCGGGGCCCCGCGGGGTTCGGGGCGAGGGATAAAATTTCCCCCGAACTGAGAATTCGGTGTCACGACCCCGATTTAAACGGTGATTTAAATCAGAGTTCGCGACTAATTACAGACGATCAAATATTATTAATTTTTTTTCTAAAAAAAATTATGCATAACTCCTCTAGATAATACAAGAAAATGATAACACATATAAGCAAACCACGCAATTTATATTGATCATTCAGACCATGTAACAACCTTAGAATTTATACCACCACATAGTCATAAAAGATTCACATTTTACAAGATACAAAATTACTTTTCATATATAACACATATCAAACTCTCTCCATATCTCAATAGAGGAATATGAGAGCTACAAGTCTTCTATTTAACACGCGCAGTGGGGCACATGACTTCTCAATACCTTAGCAGCAAAAAGGATCTACACCCTGCTAAGGCTGTCTCTCGCGCTCCCAAAAGTTCTACTGATCTGAAAAAATGTACATCAACACAGTGAGCAAATAATAGCTCAGTAAGCTGATAACTCATAAGCTATGTATTATCATCTAATAAATTCGATGAGACATAAACATGCATGCATTAATCATAATATCAAAGTCAATATCTTCATACATATACTAAATATATATATAACATCTCAATCAAAAGTATTGCACTCAATTTACATTCATTGTCACTTAAACATATCAAACATGTGTATGCAATGCAATACTCTCATATGTATGCACGGATCACCAACTGGCCAGTGATCGATAGGTGGACTCTAGAGGCGGCTCCCATCGTGATCAACGATGTAGCACTTAGCTCCATTCTACCTCATTCCTTTCGGAGAACAAATCATAAAATGATAGGTGGACTTTAGAGGTGGCCCCTACGGATTCTAGAGGTGGCCCACATCGCGACTACTCACGATGTGGCACTTAGCTCCGCATGGCACTTAGCTACAGCCTATCTCATCCCATTACTGGGGAACAGAATGATGGATTGGACTCTAGAGGTGGCTCCCATCGTGATCAGCGACGTAGCACTTAGCTCCAACCATCATATATGCAAATGAAAATGGATGTCGATGCATGATTCATCACATAACAAACATCTCCTAACTATCGAAAGATGAATCATATCCAACACCATTTCAAAATGAACAAGATTGCACTCATCGCAATCCATTCAAATCATATCACATATACTTTCCATAATTGCATTTCTCGAGATCAATTCATACCATTCTAAAACATATTCAATACATATAATAATCAATGTCACACCGAATTCAAAAGAGGTGAAAACATAGGGTAGGAGAAATCAACTTACCTACAAGGACTAGCAAAATATTTCCCTTTTCTTGTTCACTGCTTTATTCTTCTACTCCTATAAAATAATAGTAAGAAACACATTACTACTATGATCTGGACACAATCCTATCACACATGAAACATAATTAATTGCTTAGGTATATGAACATTTAGTATTTACTCTTATAACTTAAGTAACTATTAAGCATAAGGATTGACCTAATAATATAACAGATTGCACACATAGTAAAGAAAAATTCATATCTTCTTATATACATACCCAAATTACATCATTCTAATTTTCTTTACTCTCATATTACAAAGAAATTATTCTGTAAAAGTTTCATTTCCTACTTCATTATGGTTTGCCCTCATAAAAATCAACATTCAGCCTAACTTTTATATTATTTCTATGTCCTGACAGACTGAGTAACCTTACTTTTATAATTTATATAAAATAACAAACCTTCCCTGTTCTGATTCTTTCAATTTTCTCAAATAGTAGACATCCTAAGGTGCAACTCATAAAATTGCCTGAATTTATGTCTATTTGCACTGAGCATAATAAATTTAACCACTACTAGCATAATCTGTCCTAAGTTTCCTCCTGACAGACTGAGTAAGGCTCGGTAAATTATTTATAACTTTCATTACACATATCATTTTCTAGTGATTCCAATTGTCAATGAACCCTAACAGCAATGTCTATGACACCCTAAATTATCAAATAATTCCACGACATATTGAATTTAATACATAATTTACAAATCCAAATAGCAATTTAGGCGGACAGAGTGATAGTACCTTAAAGATATTTACATAATTTCCATCACTTTTCGGTCTACAATAATTATCATTGAAGCTTATGTCTTAACATGAGCTTCATAACACATATCAATAACATAATATAACATTCTAATCATACACATTTAAGTTAGGGATATTACATTCGGGGTGGGGCGGGGTCGAGGGCGGGGGTGGATCGTCGGGGTCGGGGCGGGGGTGGTGTCCCTCGCCCCGAACAGCGGCAGTTGCCATCCCTACTTATAATCAATCACTTCCTGTTGACTGAATCCCTTTGCCACCAACCTGGCCTTATATCTTTCTGTTGAACCATCAGCATTTAATTTGATTTTAAAAACCCATTTGCAACCAATCTCTTTCTTATTAGAAGGTTTGTCAACCAATTCCCATGTGCCATTAGCCTTGAGAGCCTCATGTTCCTTGTCCATAGCTGCCACCCAATTGGGATCTTGAACAGCCTGTGCATAGGTAGCTGGTTCACATAAAGACCCTGAATCAAAAAGAAAAGACATGTATGACTGTGAAATCTTATCAAGAGTAACATGATTACTCATAGGATAAAGTATGAATGAATTGACAACATAATCCTTCATCCATACTAGTCGTTTGCGAACTCTCTTTGGTCTGATATTCTGAGGAGAACAAGATATGGCATTAGAAGGATCAGAAGGGTGAGGAACTGAAGATCAAGAGTGGGTCAAGGGTGAGAAACATCTAAATCTGGAAGTGAAACATGCAGGTCAAGAGTGGGCAAAGATGAATTTGAAGAATCCTGAATAACTTCCTGAGGAACAAGACCATGATGACAATCATATGAATATGTAGGAATTGGAGCATTAAGACTTGAACCTGTTGAGACAGTGATAAATGGTGGCAAAACATCACTTGAATCAATACTATTCCTCTGAACTTGAAAACTGTCCATATCAGATTTGGACATAGCAGAGGATTTTAAGGCAAAAGGAAAAATTGATTCATGAAAAACCACACTTCTACTAATAGAAATTTTTCTTGAATTAATTTCCATATATCTATATCCTTTCTGAGTGCTATTGTACCCAAGAAAGACGGCTGGTATAGTCCTCATATCAAATTTACTGCTCACACGCAAGTTTGTCACATAACAAAGGCAACCAAAAGCCTTTAGATGTGAGAGATTAGGTTTGGTTTGAAAGAATTTATCAAATGCAGATGCATTATCTAATACTTGGAGAGGAATACAATTTAATATATGAACAACAGCTTTTACACATTCATCCCAATATTTAATTGGCAAAGAAGATTGGAAAAAAAGAGCTCGAGCTACTTCAAGTAGATGCCTATGCTTCCTTTCTGCAATGCCATTCTATTGGGGTGTATAAGGACAACTGCTTTGATGGATTATCCCTTTAGAGTTTAAAAATGAGTGAATTTCAAAGAGAAAAATTCTGCCCCATTATCAAATCTGACTATTTTGACAACTGTATTGAATTGAAATTCCATTTTCAAGATGAAGTGCTGTAAATGAGCAAATGCTTCTGACTTTTGTTTTAACAAGTAAATCCAAGTCATTCTATTGAAATCATCAACAATTGTAAGGAAATATCTAAATCCAACATGTGAAACAATATTATATGGACCCCATATATCAATGTGTATTAAATCCAATCTGTTTTTATATTTTTCTATTTTTGTACATTGAAAAAGCAATCTGACTTGTCTGGCCATTGGACAGATTTTACAACGCAGATCCTTAGAAACAGAAAAATGAAAATCAGGAACAAATGATAGCCTATGTAGGGCAAATGACCCATCCTTCTGTGCCACAGCTCAATCTCAGCACTATCAGAAAGTGAAGCCTTTAGTGCTCTATGTCTGTCATCCTCAACTTCCTTTTTATTTGCAGCATCTTCTAAAAAATACAGTTCACGAATCTCCTTACCAATCAAGATCATCTTCCCACTTTGGCTGCTCCTGTATCACATACTTCATTGGATAAAAGATAATAGAGCAATGAGTATCCTTAGTTAATTGAGAAACTGATATCAGATTATATCTAAACTCTGGAATATATAGAACATCAGATAGAATTATGTCTGAATTGAGCATAAAAGAACCCTTATGAGTGACAACAGATCTGATGCATGGGGCATGCCTTGGATTAGTCTCACATGCATAAGTCACGGGAGAAATACTGGGTATATATGGGAATATGTCCTTCACTAGGTGTGACGCGTTTTGTTAAAACCGTGTGGGCTTAGGCCCAAAGCGGACAATATCACACGCTGGTGGAGAATGTCACATATGGTATCAGAGCCACTCCGCGTGAGCCTCTGTGCATGGTGGGGTGCGATCACTCAACGAGGGAGTTGAGTCCCCTAAGGGGGAAGGATGCAGGGGCATGCCTTGGATTAGTCCCATATGCATAAGTCACGGGAGAGATGCTGGGTATATATGGGAACATGTCCTTCACTAAGTGTGACGCATTTTGGTAAAACCGTGCGGGCTTAGGCCCAAAGCGAATAATATCACACGCTGGTGGGGAATGTCATTAGGTAAGATAACAAATTTTGTGTTCTTTAATTTAGTCACATTAACGAGTCCATGAACATTAGAAGTCATATGTTGTGAGGCTCCAGTGTCAACAATCCAGATATGACTATTATAATTGTGAAGATTCATACCTGCCATCAAACCAGAAACATCATGTGCCATGTTTGTCTCCATTAACTTCAGGAAATGTTTATACTGATCATCTGAAAGCATGTGCATTCTATCAGATGTAGAGGCTTTGTCAATTCCTTCAATCTTCTCCTTTGAATCAGACTCGATTTCAGAAAGGTTAGAGTATGCAGCAGCATGATTAACAATTGCATTCCGATTTTGATTTTTCCCTTTATTGAACTTAAAATTTGGTGGAAAACCTATCAGTCTATAGCACTGTGACTTCTTATGTCCAAAAAAGCATATGATGGAATAATCCTTTTTGTTCTTTCCTTGTTTAACATTTCCAAAAAAGCTGAATTTTGTTGTTGTGCAGGAACTGAAATCTTGGCCCTGTGTTCTTACTCAGATATCATTGAAAAAACTTGATCAAGAGAAGGAATTGGATGCATCAGGAGAATCTGAGATCGTGCCTAAGTGAATGAATCATTGAGCCCAAACATAAATTTATATATTCTTTGTTGATCCAGATATTCTGAATATTCTTTCAGAGAATCTAACACTGGTATGTTTGGCACCATTAATGACAATTCTTCCCATAAGAATTTGAGTTTGTTAAAATATTCCCTCACTGTTAAGGAACATTGACTAATAGGGTCAATTTCACCATGTAACATATAGATCTTTGTGGCATTTTTCCTTTGAAACCTTTCCTTAAGATCGAGCCAAACAATTATTGCATCTTAATTATAGGCAACATTACTAATGAGACCTCTGAAAATTGAACTAATCATTCAAGAAATCACAAGGCATTACAATGTTTCCATTGAAAATGAAGGGATCGATCGATCGATTCAATCGAACATGATCCATCAATAAAACCATGTTTATTTTTTGCCAGTAATGCATTGTAAAAAAAATTGCTCCAATCTGAATAGTTACTGGAATCAACTAATGGATAAGGAGTCAAAGATTGACTAGCAGATTCAGTGGAACTCAGATAAAGTAGATTGTTGATGTCTATCGTAATCGCAGATACATTCAAAGAAGAAGAACTCGTAGAAGTAGAAGTCATCCGATCAATTCAGAATAACAATATCTAAAACTAACCAGATGAATTGAATTCTTCAGCAATCAGCATCCGGATCTTCGTAGCTCTGATATCATGTCAATAATTGAACAGCTCAAGCAATCCAGCAGATTAACAAAGAAGAAGAAATCATCGGATCAACACAGACATGAATACGAGAGGTGGAAGAGGAGAAAAGAACTAGTCTTCACTCTTCATGTTTTTAAAAGTTAGTTAAAGTCGGTATTACAAGAGTCTTATATATATGTACATCCGTAGAATAAAAAGCAAAGGAATAAACGTGTAGTACAAAGACACAAATTGTAGTACAAATCTGCAGTACACTTGTTCTAATCACGATATCAGAAGATTGTAATATGTTTCATTTTGTTTCTGAAACAAGCATGGGATGCATATGTATCAACGTTATAATTACGCAAGCCCGAAATCAAAAGTGTTCATGTTGTATCCTGCTCTTTACGCTCTCTGTCTGCATGGGCTGCAACTGCAACGGCGTACATGCAAGTTGTATCACACGGGTTTCGTTTAGTCGTACACAATAATCTAATCCAATTGTAAGAGAAAGATGAACCACGTACTCAGGTCTGCAGTTTCTGCAGATCAGTTACTCAGCTGTCTCAGGTCTCTGTTCGGACCTTAATTATCCATTTGTTTGGACGACTTGTTTTTGTATCAACCTGGCATTACCAACATGTTGAGTTTGATGGGAAAATCCGAGAACAAGGAGAGAAGATCGCAGAGAGATTGCAGAAAAATAGAGAAGACACACGAAATTTACCCAGGTTCACCCTTGAGATGAGGGCTACGTCCTGCAAAGAGGTTCCACTATATGTTTAGGTTTACAGCCGCCACACAAATTACATCAGAAATTAGGCTATTAATAGCCTCTCCAAACCGGGTTTAAAACCCAAACAAACAGAGAAAAAACCTAATCCGAACCACACGGGCTGGCTAAACAAAAGCCCAAAACCCGTCTAGGTTTCGGGGGCGCTGCCCCCGAACCCTCGCCCGCTCACCGGCGAGCGGGACCGCCGTCGGGGGGCGGGGCCCCCCGAACCCCCCCTTTCGTTCGTACGCCAGCAATACTGTTAATTGGGTAATACTCAGATTTCCCTAAGCTCACGTGGCGCGAACCCGTGTGAGAAACAAGGGGCCCTGAAGTATTCACCAACTCTAACATTCTCCCACTTGGTGGATACTTCACACCAATGAGAGCCTTGCCAGCAACATTCTTCTTCAATCCGACAGC
This sequence comes from Pontederia crassipes, assembly GCA_030549335.1. Lineage (NCBI taxonomy): Eukaryota > Viridiplantae > Streptophyta > Magnoliopsida > Commelinales > Pontederiaceae > Pontederia > Pontederia crassipes. The sequence goes on from JAUKPH010000017.1 coordinate 13,322,029, forward strand.
AGTAGAGCACCACTCAAACTTTACACCTGTAACTGCTTTAGTCAGAAAATCAGAACTATTCTCTGTTGTATCAACCTTTTCAAGCTGAACCTCTTTCTTTTCCACCTTTTCCCGAATAAAGTGGTATTGGATGTCAATATGCTTTGTGCGTGAGTGAAATGCGGGATTCTTAGCTAACTGAATAGCACCTTGATTATCACATCTCACCTCTATAGCACCTTGCTCAAATCCGAGCTCCAAGCACAACCGTCGTAGCCATATGGCCTCTTTTGCAGCATGAGTAAGAGCCATATATTCTGCTTCTGTAGAAGAAAGTGCCACCACGCTTTGTCTCTTGCACATCCAACTTAGTGCAGCCCCAAATAATGTAAAAACATATCCGCTAGTGGACCGTCTACTATCAATGTCTCCACCCCAATCAGCATCTACATGGCCCACAATATCAAGCATCTTTCCTTTTCCCGCACCTTCAAAGCACAAAGCAAAATCTGAAGTTCCACGAAGGTACCTGAAAACTCTCTTGATAGCATTCCAATGTTCCCTGCCTGGGTTAGACATATACCGACTCAAGACTCCCACTGCTTGGGCTATATCTGGACGCGTGCAAACCATGGCGTACATCAAGCTGCCCACCGCACTTGCATATGGCACACGGTCCATCTCTTCGGCTTCTTCATCCGTCTTCGGGCATTGCTCTGCAGAAAGTTTGGTTCCTAGAGACATAGGAGTACCCACTGGCTTGCAGTCCGACATGTTAAATTTCTTCAACACTTCTTTTATGTACTTCTCCTGTCCTAGCCACAACTTTCTCTTCTGACGATCCCTTCTAATCTGCATACCCAAAATAAAATTCGCTGGTCCCAAGTCTTTCATCTCAAACTTCTTGGCCAACAAACCCTTCACTGAATTCACCATCTTCATACTGTTTCCAATCAGCAACATGTCATCCACATACAGTGTAAGAATGACAAACTGATCTCCAACTCTCTTCACATAAACACAATGATCTGAATCTGAACGTACAAACTTGAGTTCGAGCATGTACGTATCAAACTTCTGGTACCACATCCTTGGCGACTGTTTCAATCCATACAAAGACTTCTTCAATTTACACACCAGCTTTTCTTTACCTTGAACTTCAAAGCCTTCTGGTTGCCTCATATATATCTCTTCCTCCAAGTCCCCATGAAGGAATGCCGTCTTTACATCCATCTGCTCCACCTCAAGATTATATGCTGCTGCCAGAGATAGAACAAATCTGATTGAAGTCATTTTCGCCACGGGAGAAAAAATCTCATCATAGTCGACTCCCTCAACCTGAGAGTACCCTTTAGCTACCAGCCTCGCCTTGTACTTCTCTACAGACCCATCCGGTTTCAGCTTTCGTTTGAACACCCATTTGCAACCAATTGCCTTTCTATCCTTAGGCAATTTACACAAACTCCATGTTTCATTCTTATCCAGTGACTGCATCTCATCTGCCATAGCAAGCTCCCACTGATTTGCATCATCCATAGACCTTGCATCTTTTACAGAACTAGGTTCTTCTCCGATGATGCTCAAAGCATGAAACGAACTCAGAGCACTAAGAGAGTATCTCAAAGGTGCTCTTCTTTCTCGTGTCGATCTCCTGAGAACTGGTATGGTAGTACCAATATCTGGGTCTTCATCTGAATCTGCATCTTCAACTTCATTAACCGAGTCCTCTTGATCCGGTTCTATAACAGACTCAACTGAAGTATCTTGTGCATCCACCTCTGAAGTTTCAGAATCAGAATCTTCTTCAAGCACTACCACTTTCTTAGGTTCATCACCTTTTTGAACTTCAACTTGGGAACGTGATTCACGGAAAACAACATCCCTGCTGTAAACAATAGTCCTTGACTTTGGATTCCACAGTTTGTAGCCCTTGATCCCTTCCTTGTATCCGACAAATATGTTCTTTTCAGATTTACTATCAAGCTTACCCCGCTTTTCCTTGGGTATATGAACATATGCGTCACATCCGAACACTCGAACATGAGACAAATTTGGCTTCTTCCCAAACATTGCCTCATAAGGTGTCTGATCCTTCACTGATGAGGTCGGTGAGCGGTTCTTCAGGTAGTTTGCTGTGGCTACAGCTTCTGCCCAGAATTCTTGCCCCAATTCAGCCCAACTCAGCATACATCTGGCCTTCTCTATGAGTGACCGATTTAACCTTTCAGCTACTCCATTCTGCTCAGGTGTATATGGAGTTGTCTTCTGCCTAACAATACCATTGTCCACGCAGAAATGCTCAAACTTATCTGAACAAAATTCACCTCCATTATCTGTACGAAGGACCTTGATCTTGCAGCTCAATTGATTTTCCACCAAAACTTTAAATTCTCGAAACTTATCGAATACATCTGATTTATTCTTGATAAAATAAATCCAACTGTATCTCGAAAAATCATCTATAAAAGAAACATAGTACCTGGACCCTCCAATAGATGGAGTCGGAGTTGGTCCAAAGACATCACTATGAATCAGTTCGAGAATCTTCGTTGCTCTTGAACCTGTGTGTTGAAAACTGACTCGGTTCTGTTTTCCATGGAGGCAATGTTCACAGAATCCGAAGCCCACAGAACAATCCGGAACTCCTTCTACCATCTGACTTGATGCTATAGTGGAAAGTCCTTTTTCACTGATATGGCCTAATCTCCGATGCCACAACATAGATTTGCTGTCTTCATCTTCTTTGGCCTCTTCAGAAATAAATCCGCAGCCCACAGATATTGTCTCTCCGAGCAACTTGTACAACGTGCCATAGCGAACCCCTCGTGCAATTACAATCGACCCTCTGATCATCTTGCACGAATCCTTATCGCAACTGAATATAACACCCGAGTCAGCCATTGTACCAACAGATAATAAACTCCTGCTCATAAGTGGTATATGCATCACATCTGGTAGAGTCTTCACCGTGCCATCATTCATCCTCAACTTCACCCTGCCACGTCCAACAATCTGAACCGCAGTGTCATCTCCGAGCATGACATCCCCACCATTATACTCCTCATATTCACAGAACCAGTGTTTATGAGGTGTCATGTGGTACGAAGCACCAGTGTCGATAAGCCAGACATCTTTATCTGACTGTGCCGTACATGCAGAAGCCACATACATATCTCCTGCCTCAGCCTCCTTTTTGTCCGAGGTTGACTCCGCTTCTTTCTTATGAACCGGCTTGTTTTTGCAATCTCGCTTCAGATGGTCCCACTCTTGACATCTCCAGCATTGCACCTTCTTATCCTTACTCTTCGAACGCCCACGAGATTTGGATCTCCCTCTCTGATTTTGATTCCTTTCTGGTTGCCTTCCTCTGGCCGCCAGCGCCTCTTTACCAGAACTTGCTGATCCCTTTCTCCGTATTTCCTCTGATAACAAGGCAGCACATACACTTTCATACGAAAGTTCTTTATCCCCGCCACCAATCACAACAATCAGATTGTCCCATGAATCCGGCAGCGAACAGAGCAATGTTATTGCCTTATCATCATCTTGAAACTTAACACCGATTGATACAAGTTGACTGATCACCGTGTTAAAGTTATAAAGATGGGTAGAAAACGAGTCACCCTCCTGCATCCGAAGATTGTACAATTTCTTCCTCAGAAATAACTTGTTAACTAACGACTTACTTTGATATAGGGATTCCAACTTCCTCCACAGATCTCTGGCAGTAGGTTCGCCCATCACATTCGTAAGAATTGAATCCGCGAGACACAGCCGAATCAAACCCTTCGCCTTTCTATCAATCCGATCCCACTCTTCGATCGCCTTTGGATCTGCCTGACTGGAGGAGGCCTCGTCCGCGACCTTCGCCGCCTCCATGCCTGGTCTCTCCTTTTCGATTGCCATCCAAAGATCTCGATCACAAAGGAGATCCTCCATCTTCATCTTCCAGAGATCAAATCGTGTTCCATCAAATTTTTCTATCTCGATTCGCGATCCTCCTGACATCTCGAATAAACCCTAATTCCTCGAACAACCTGTGCTCTGATACCAATTGATGGGAAAATCCGAGAACAAGGAGAGAAGATCGCAGAGAGATTGCAGAAAAATAGAGAAGACACACGAAATTTACCCAGGTTCACCCTTGAGATGAGGGCTACGTCCTGCAAAGAGGTTCCACTATATGTTTAGGTTTACAGCCGCCACACAAATTACATCAGAAATTAGGCTATTAATAGCCTCTCCAAACCGGGTTTAAAACCCAAACAAACAGAAAAAAAACCTAATCCGAACCACACGGGCTGGCTAAACAAAAGCCCAAAACCCGTCTAGGTTTCGGGGGCGCTGCCCCCGAACCCTCGCCCGCTCACCGGCGAGCGGGACCGCCGTCGGGGGGCGGGGCCCCCCGAACCCCCCCTTTCGTTCGTACGCCAGCAATACTGTTAATTGGGTAATACTCAGATTTCCCTAAGCTCACGTGGCGCGAACCCGTGTGAGAAACAAGGGGCCCTGAAGTATTCACCAACTCTAACAGAGTTATGACAATATTCCTTGATAATAAACCAGATCAACTCAACTTTTCTCTTGTCTTTCTCTGTGATTATTTTTCTTAGATCATAGTTGCAAATGAATCGAACATTGGGACACAATGTTTCTATGCTCATCCGATCGTATCAATGATGTGCCAGTAATTTTGGGCGTGAAAAAAAAACATGTATAAATTAAGATGTAAGTACATAACATTTATATGACATTAATTCATGGATGGGGAGGTCAACGTGTGCAGATATAGGTGATGCTAAAGAACTAGAACCAGTAGACGTCGGCACCTTATGCATATCTACTATGAATCCGTGCCTAATAAGAAAAAGGAAAATAACTCTCGAGTAATTCTTTGATCGCAGCATTAATTAATACTACAGCAATGCAGATCATATCTGTAGCAAATTGTTGTATATTCTTTTCTTTGTTTTTTGTACACATATTTTTCCTCTGGAATGTGGCGTGGCTTTGAGAAGTTGATGTCCCCAGCTGCATGCATGAATGATACAAAGCTTTTACGCCGTTCCAACTTATTTTATAACAAAGGAAACAAAGAAACGAAAAAGTTGGATGAAATCTCCTTAATGAGCTGCGCATCCGCAACTGCCTCATTTAAAGCTGCCATGAGACGATCGAGCAGAGATCGAGAGCTCTCAGGATGGACGTGCTCTTGTACACATATAAATACCCATGCAACTTAGCCTCTCCAATGTGCCTGTCCTCTCAGCCGGTATAGTTAAACAACTCCATGGCGTCAGCAATGGCCGCCGTGCTCCCATGGCTCCCTCCATACTTGTCCTCCTTCTCCTACCCCGAGCTGCTCCTCTCCGTCGGCTGCTTCCTCTTCCTTCTCTACCTCCCTCGCCGCAACAAGCTCGAGCCCATCGACTGGCCGGTCGTGGGCATGTTCCCGGCTGTCGTCGCCCACGTCCACGATCTCCATGACTACGTCACGGACGTCCTGAAGGAGGTCGGCTGCACCTTCTTCTTCCGCGGCCCGAGGCTCATGGGCATGGACATGCTCATCAGCTGCGACCCGGCCAACGCCAACCACGTACTGAACAACAGGTTCCAGGACTACCCCAAGGGCGACGACTTCAACCAGATCTTCGAGATCCTCGGCAACGGCCTCTTCAACTCCGATGGCGAGTCCTGGAAGCTGCAGAGAAAGATCGTGCACGGCTTCATCGGGGACCGCTCGTTCAGGTCCTTCGTTGCCAACGCCACTCGCAACAAGGCCGAGAAGGGCCTCCTCCCGGTCCTCGCTCACGTGGAGCGGACTCGCGCGACCGTGGACCTGCGGGACGTCTTCATGAGGGTTTCCTTCGACGTCACCTGCGAAATGGTGTTCGGCGTCGATCCCGGGTCCCTGTCGTCGACCTTCCCGACGATCCCGTTCTCCAAGGCCATCGACGACTCCTGGGAGGCGCTGCTCGACCGGCACATTTGTCCCAAGGCCTACTGGAAGGCGATGAAGTGGCTAAACGTCGGCAACGAGAGGAGGCTTGCCGAGGCGTGGGCCGTCATCGACGAGTTCATCACGAAGCAAATAGCCGAGAGGAGGGAAGAGTGCAGGCGCGAAGGCCGCGTCAAGTCCATGGGGACGAACCTCCTGGCCTCGTACATCAACCACGCCATGGAGGAGATAGACGGCAAGTTCGAGCCCGACAAGTTCCTGCGCGACACCATGCTGACCATGATGATCGCAGGCAGGGACGGGTTCGCCATGATCCTCTCCTGGTTCTTCTGGCTCGTGTCCAAGAGCCCCAAGGCGAAGGCCAAGATCATGGAGGAGCTAATGCAGCACCAGTCGAGGAAGGACTCCAAGGTGTTCCACCTGGACGACGTCAGCAACATGGTGTACCTGCACGCGGCCGTGTGGGAGACCCTGCGGCTGTACCCACCGGTTCCCTACGAGTGCAAGAGCGCCCTGGTCGAGGAGGTGCTGCCCAGCGGGCACAAGGTGCACCCGGGCACGAAGATCTTCTTCTCGTCGTACTCCATGGGAAGGTTGGAGTCCATATGGGGCGAGGACGCCATGGAGTTCAGGCCCGAGAGATGGATAGGGGAGAACGGCCGGCTGAGGCACGTGCCGTCCTACAAATTTATGGTGTTCAACACCGGTCCCAGGATATGCCCCGGGAGGGACATCGCCGTGACACAGATCAAGACCATAGTCGCTGCATTCATGTGGAACTATGAGGTCGACGTGCTCGAGGACAATGTGGTGTCACCCAAGAACTCCGTCCTGCTGAGGATGAAGAATCCGCTGATGGTAAAGATCAGGAAGAGGATTCAGTACTGTTAGGGCATGCATGCAGCATAATGGTATACTATATATTTAAACGTTGCATAATGGTAGCTTTCGAGTTTGCATGGTGATTAATGTCAATCAGATTTGAGTGGAACAGTGGCAGTGTTCTTTTAATGTTTCTTTTTACGCGTGGATCAACTGGAAAGGTGGCATGTTGGGTGTGATTTCATGAGTTATAAGAATTTATTTATGCATGTAAACTCTTATTTCTAGTTACATTTGTAACTTGTATATCGCCAGTGTGGATATTTTATCTCATGTCGTACAATGTTTGAGGAATTCATGGACGTAGTGAAACTAATAATGTATTCTATTCTTCTTCTTTTTTCTCGAAATTATAATATATATGTATTTCGGTTGTCTTAGTAGCATTCACAGTGGTCAGATAAAAAATTTAAATGTACCATACTCGATTTATTTGTATCTTATGTCTAATTATGACAAATAATACTTTTGACGAAAGTATTTTGTATATGATTATTTTAAATTCGAGATTTCTTTAAACAATAACTTCTCATCTCATCCCAACCTTCATATAAAATTGTACAAGGTGAAAAATATTAAAACATGATAGCCACTTAATTAGGTTAATAATTTGCATTCTTCTGTTTTTGTATTTTGATCTTATCCTCGTGATCTCTTTCTAAGAAGCTGTATATCTAACGTAAATTTGGAATCTTTAGTTTGGCAGATATTAATTGTTGATTTCCCTCTTTCGTACTGCTTTAATTTATTATATGAGAAAGCCCGGAGGAAGGACACATTCATTCGTGTCTACGTTTAGCAAGTCATATTTTACCACATTTGGATTCAAGCCGAATTCTCCTTCAATCCACATTCATTTATAACGCATTAATATTTATGTGGGCTTCATTTTTGAGAAAATCGGATAAATCACAAAGAATTTAACAAATTCCTAAGCATTAATCAATTTAGAGAAAAGATATACTTTCTTGTCTTTCAAACATTGATCGAGAATTATTTAAAGGTTTTGAGCTTTCGTTTGCTTTGATTATAAGTGAATAAACTTTTCACAATTACGGAAAAGAGTGCTTGGTTGAGTCACATTATGAGAAATTCATAATCTGCAATTTTTTTTAGACATTTATTCTGCTGCTAGTCATGATCCACCAAAAATATGTACCTGAGTTGCTGATAAAATTATTGATGCAACTTTTCTTAAATGTTTAATATTTTAGAAAATTACTTAACGCATCAAATTTTAACATCATATCATAGCATCATTAAACTTTTATTAAAAAAATATTTTTCTCCTATTATTAGAAATTTTGGTTAGTATGTTAATTTCAACAGTCAAAAATCGTAAATTTTCTTAAAAATAATGTGAATGAACTTGAAAATAATTTGGTTAAAATTTGCTTCCAATTTTTCTTTTCTTGGTGACAACATCTCAAATTTGTCCAAAGATGGCGAATTCAATTTCCATCGGTGATATTTTAATCGAAAAAGAAAATCCAAAGTTTATCCGGAACAGAGGGAATATATTCGCATACGACAACGTAATAAATTATTACCTGCCCTACTTCAATAGGTGACTGAAATCTCAGTGCATGGACCATGCGCCAACTTGCAATATTTTTATAACCTCACTCGTTAATTGATGTGCTAAATTGGGAAAAAATGTGAAAGAAAAAATATAACACCTCCAAATCAATCCATGTCACGTGGCGAGGACAATTTGGAGACGCTACGGACGTTATGACTTTGACTATCTTATTGATCATATCTCAGTTAAGAATTGAGACACGTCAGCGGAAGAATAATAAAATAAAAAAAATAACATAAGTTACGGAAGTCTAGAAAGGTGACTACATCATCTCTAAATGAATCTTATAACATTCACATCATAGGTTCGGGTAAATTACACGAATGGTCCCCCAACTTTGAGTCGATTTCTAATTTGTCCTCTAACTTCATTTTATAACCAGAACATCCTCCATCTTTTATTTTCTTGCACACTTAGTCCTCCTGACCGGTGATAGTGGATTTTTTGGTTGCCTTGCTTACGTGACGAATTTTCTCTCTCCTCCACATCATTTTATATCCGCCACGTCATTATAAAAATTTAAAAAAATAATAAAAATGGATGAAGTTTCCACGTCATTAAAAAAATTTTAAAAATAAAAAAAATTAGGAGCGAGAGGAGGGGGGCGACCGCCCCCCCTCCTTCTCTCTCCCGCAGCGAGCGCGGGAGAGAGAAGGGAGGGGCGGTCGCCCTCGCTCTCACTCTGCTCGAGCTCCAACGAGCTCGAGCTCGCCGGAGTGCTCTCTCTCTCTCCAGCTGTGCTGGAGAGAGCTGGAGAGAGAGAGAGGGGGGCGACCGCCTCCCTCTCTCTCCCACGCGCTACGGTAGAGAGAGGGAGGGGGGCAGTCCAGCACGAGAGCTCGAGCTCGTCGGAGCTCGAGCAAAGGGGGGCGATCGCCCCCCACCTTGCGTGGGAGAGAGAGGGAGGGGGCTCGAGCAGAGGGGGGCGGTCGCCCCCCTCCTCTCTCCAGTCGTGCTGGAGAGAGAGAGGAGGGGGGAGCTCGAGCTCTTGTGTTGGAGAGAGAGAGGGGGGCGGTCACCCTCCTCCTCTCTCTCCTCTCGCTCTTGATTTTTTTATATTTTTAAAATTTTTAATGACGTGGAAACTTCATTCATTTTTATTTTTTTTAATTTTTATAATGATGTGGCGGACATAAAATGACGTGAAGGAGAGAGAAAATTCATCACGTAAGTAAGATAATCGGAAAATCCACTATCACCAGTCAAAATGACTAAGCGTGCAAGAAAATGAAAAAATGGAGGATGTTCTGATTATAAAATGAAGTTGGGGGACCAATTGGAAATCGACTTAAAGTTGGGGGACCATTCGTGTAATTTACCTTCATAGGTTCATAATGCGGAAGGAAAAATAAATAACTAAATATGCCCTGTTGTTTATATGCTTTCTTGTCATTTGAGCATCGTCGCAGCACACCTACTCCATATCATCACTGACCTGGCCTATGAAAATCAAACACAGGGGAGGAGGTCCTCCCGTAAGCTTTACATCCTAGTGAAAAAACCCATGATTATATAATGTATAATGTGAATAGAGAAATAAAAAAGATGACATAACTTATATTGGCCAGGGATTTAGCATAGAATCATCAGAATAATAAGAACCAATAAATCTTGATAAATAGTAAGATCATGATGAGACATAATAAACTTAAAATCAAGAGTAAGCTTATTAATGCTGACGTAAATCATAATGATACTTTACTTGACATTCATGCATGCTTTACTTGTACATACTTCTTATTCTTGCATCATGCTTTGAAACTTGGTGACTTTAGGTGTCTTTAGATTCTTGGGGTATGCCGAACAAATGATACAGTTGTGTGCAGTCAATAGGTGATTAAACCATAACCAAGGGAGCGATCCTTATTTTGAGGCACTTGACTTGGATTGGCAACCAATTATTCATCTTATATCTTATCTTATTAATCACTTTAGAAACTTGTTATTCTTGTTCTTCATGCAATGAAGATCAAAAGATTAGTAGGAGAGTAAATCATTAAAAGGATTCATGTCTTAATCAAGTATGGATTTTAGTGGAGAATATGGCATTAAAATCAATCATAATCATGCTTAATCATAAGGCAAATAGTCAATGATCAGATTAAAATCAAAGAAAGTGGATGAACATAAAAAGGGGTTGTACTGTAGCTTGACACGGTCGTGACAACATGGCGACACAGCCATGCTGACAGAAAGAGCACGACCATAATCTTAGTGGCATAGGCGTGCGCGTTACAGTTTGGTATCAAACCCTAAGTTCTTGGCTCCTTCATTGTTCATAGTAGAGTATAAGTCAGTGCATCTTTATTATCATTCATAAAGTTTTATTGAATCGAATGTAAAGTCATGTGCAGGCATCCTGAGCAACTGCAACTCCACTCCTCAAGTAAGTATCGGATAAATCCCTTATATAGATTTCTCTCATGTTATTTAGTCACAACATTTCTATAGATGCCTCCTCGACACATTACGTTACGAGTCGTCCGAAGAGGAAAAAGGATGTTCTATGTGGCAGAAGTACACGTCCAAGCCCCAACTTCACAAGATCAGGAATGAAGGCTGGCGCACAGCCAGAGCCATGGTCGAGGGTGTGGAAGTGGCATCCCACCCCCAAGGTACAAGAAGAATAAGAGCACTCCGATCAGGAGAGCGTGGAAAACAATCAACCGGTGATGTCCTTTCCACCAGTAGAGCTTCCAAGTGGTACCTGGTCCGAAGATGCGGCACCGACTTAAAGCCAGGGAGTGCATCGTCCTACGTGAGCAGACCGGCGGGCATGCTAGAGGATAGGTGTACTTATTGTATCGAGTGCGGACAATTTGGCATTTCTTATGGGACTGCCCGAATCCCACCGAATATTGAGGCCTGAAGAATCAAAGTCACGTAGTTGTTGGTCTTAGTTAGATGTTTTAATTTTGTTCTATGAATAAGATCTCATCATAATGAGCTTACCAGGGTTATGATGAATATTTTGGCCATAGAGCTGCAAATAATATGATTAATTGAGTTCTATTTTATTTAAGGATATCATTCTTCGTAGCTCCTCATTTAATTGTGTTATTTTCATAGATGCCTCCCAAAGAAGAATGCATATATCAGACGATGAGGCCGAGGGCTACGATGGTGAGGGGATTCAACATCCTCCACCACAACCAGAACGACAGGAATGACAACTCCCACCCCCATGCACAATACAAGAGTTCTGGAGATTAAAGCCGCCGACCTATAATGGTGAAGGATATATTGACATAGTTGAACAATGGATAGAAACCATGGAGGATAAATTTGAATTGTTGGATTGCCCAGAGAACAAGGTGTTGTTTGCTACCGACACCCTCACTAAGGACGCCAAAGATTGGTGGAAGGCAACAAAGACGACTGAATTCACAAATGTCAGAGTCGTCCGATGGATAAATTTCTGTCGATTATTCGAAGAACGTTATTTTCTTGCCTTTCAAAGGGGTTTAAAGTAGCAGGAATTTCTGAACCTAAAGCAGAGGACTATGACCGCGTCTCAATACCTAACCAAATATGTTCGTCTGAGGAAATATTCGAAGCTGACCATGGACGAACTGGAGAAAAAACAACCGCTTCATAGAAGGGTTGAATCCGAGCCTGAAAACTCAAACACGGCCTGACAATTGTAGAACACTGAGGCAGTTCATTTAGCCACGATGATGCATCAAGAATTGCAGAGAGTAAATATATCATCATGAGCGTCACCTAAGCGTCGCCTTGGAGACCCCACAGACATGACATTGGCCTCACAGTAGCGTCGAACTAGTGTCAACAAAGGCATAAACTTAGCATCACGTGAGCGTCGGAATAGCATCTCGACGTTCTGCACCACTTTTGCGTCGCTCTAGTGATGCAACTTGACTGCTTGCAACAACACATTATGCATGACACTAGTAGCGTCGACCGTTGACGCTAGTAGTGCCACCTTCTGCTTTGGCTCTATTGCGACGCTATTAGTCACCAATTATCGGCGTCTCTTGGAGGTGGGGCAAGGCTCACAACAGCAACAGTTTCGGAGGAATGACCATCACCAACGACAAAACCAATGATGAGATAACCGGCCTCGTCCGTACCAAGCTCCGCAACATTATGACAGTCCCCGCTATGAACAACAGTCTTGACAACCCCTACCACCACAACGTCCACTTCAGCAAGTGCCAACACAGCAACAACAACAGCACCAAGATCAGAGGCCCCCTCAACAGTCGGCAAGGCAGTCAGCACAATAGAGGCAACAGCCACCTAGGACCCCTCAGGCACAACCCGCACTAGGTGAGCGAGTTTTATGTGATACTTGAGACATGACTCACACAGGAGAATGTCGCATGAAGACAGGAGCATGCTTCCATTGTGGTGAGGTGGGCTACATATCAGTCAACTGTCCACGACGCAAACCACTCGTACAAGGAAGACTCTTCAATCTAAAAGATGATGCTCCACAGAGTGATGCCGAAGTCATTCGAGATATGCTCCTCATAGCCAAGCTACCCACTACTATTTTATTTGATTTTGAAATCACTCATTATTTTATATCAGAGGAGTGTGCTATCACCTTATGGTTAACGGTTATCTAGACCACGGTATGAATTCTTACCCCTCAAGGAACTCTACAGACTACTAAGTATCTATCGGTAGAAATAGATAGAAAGAACTTCCCTATAAATTTGATCATAATACCGATAAAAGATTATGATGTCATACTGGGCATGAATTGGCTAACTAGCCATGATGCTTCTATTTTATGCAAACAAAAGAAGGTTGTTATAGGAGCACACGTTAAAGAAAGAGTCACAGTCAGAGATATACATTGGAAGGAACCGAAGATTATGGTGTCTACTATCAAGGCTCACAAGCTTCTTAGATAGGGATGTAGAGGATTTCTAGCAAGGTGACCAAGGTCGAAGCAGCGACCAGGACCTCGAAAGATATAGAAATTGTGAAGGAATTCCCTGAGGTTTTTCCAGAGGATGTTAGTAGACTACCGCCCAAGTGAGGCATAGACTTAGTACCTAATACAACACCGATTTCCAAAACTCCATACCGCATGGCTCCAGCGGAGATAAAAGAGTTAAAAAGACTCATATTCAGGAGTTATTGGATAATTGCTTTATTAGACCCAGCATCTCGTCATGAGCGCTCTGGTCCTCTTTGTCAAGAAAAAGGATGGCTCAATGATACTCTGCATAGATTACCGAGGTTACGATAAAGAACAAGTATCCACTACCTCGCATCGTTCGACCAGCTTTCCAATGTGAAGTTCTTCTCCAAGATTGATCTGCGGAGCGAATACCACAAACTTAGAGTGGCAGAAGAAGATATCCTGAAGACAGCCTTCAGGTGACGCTATGAGCACTATGAATTCCTGGTTATGCCATTCGGGTTAACCAATGCTCCAGGGGCATTCATGAACCTCATGAATCGGACTTTCAACAAACATCTTGATAAATTTTTTATCATTTTGTCGATGATATCCTTATCTACTAGTCAAGTATGGAATAGCACAGAGAACATCTGATGATGGTTTTAGAAACTTTGCGAAAGAAGAAACTATATGCAAAGTTTTTTAAATGTAAATTCTGGATGGTGGAAATGATGTTCCTTGACCATATCGTCTTCATAGATGAAATTTTAGTGGACCCTGCTAAAGTTGAAGCAGTGTTAAATTAGATACAACCAAAGAATGTCTTCGAGATCATAAGTTTCCTCGGCTTGACGGGATATTATAGACGTTTCATCAAAGATTTCTCCAGACTGGCACTGCCGCTGACTAATCTTACAAGGAAAGGAGAAAAATTTATCTAGCCCTCAAAGTGCGAAGAAAACTTTCAAGAATTGAAGAAGCGACTGACTTTCGCGCCCATACTCACCTTACCATCGGGCAATGGTGGGTATGTAATCTACAGTGATGCTAGCGGCACAGGACTTTGATGCATGTTGATGCAGCATGGAAAAGTAGTAGCATATGGATCGAGAGAAGAAGCATGAAGTCTATTACTTGACCCACGACCTCGAGCTGGCAGCAGTAGTCTTTGCTCTCAAGCTTTGGCGGCATTATTTATATGGAGAGCAGTTTGTGGTTTACACGGATCATAAGAGTCTAAAATACGTGTTTACTCATAGGGACCTCAACCTACGCCAAAGACGATGGATGGAATTCCTGAAAGACTACGAATTTGCCATCAATTATTATCCTGGCAAGGCAAATTCATTAGTCGGCGCTCATCAGTTGGAAGTGAGAAGGTTCAGTAGCCTTCATGCGCCTCCGACAGTTTGAGATGATGAAAGAACTCTTCAAATGGGCACCAAATGTAAGGCCTAATGGTTCGCTCATGATGATGCAGCGAATTGAGACCGATCTTATTGGAACGATCATTGCAGCACAAGTCGAGAACCTCGACTACCAGATTATGATGATAAAGATAAGCTAGAAAGGAAAGGAGTTCAAAGTTTCCTCCGATGGTGGCATCCGATACCACGACCGATTATGGGTACCAAATAGTTCGGCACTACGGAGGGAAGTCTTGGATGAGTGTCACAAATCCGAATTTGAGATCCATCCTGGAAGTACCAAGATGTATAAGGATGCTTAAAGGAGTTTTTGGTGGCTCGACATGAAGAAGAAAATTGCATAGTATGTCTCCAGATGCATAGTGTGCCAACAAGTCAAAGTGGGGCATCAGAAACCAAGGTACATTGAAGAACCTTGGGGTGCCTCAATGAAAATGGGAAAAGATAGTTATGGACTTCATCACAGGACTTCTGTGAACACAAAAGGGGCATGATGCCATCTAGATAATAGTGGACTGACTCACTAAATCGGCCCACTTCTTACCTATCAAGGTAAAGCAGTCGCTTGAAAAGCCTAATAGACCTGTATGTGCAAGAGATCGTCAGACTCCACGGGATACCATCAGTCATCGTATCCGACAGAGATCCTACGTCCACCACAAGGTTTTGGAAGAGTCTCCTAAATGCTTTCGGAACGAGACTCCAATATAGTATTGCCTTTCACACATGTAGACGAATGGTCAATCAGAGTAATGATTTAAACACTAGAAGATATGCTTCGAACATGTGCCTTGTATTGGCATAGCAACTGGGACAGTCATCTCCCTCTCATCGAATTATGCTACAATAATAGCTACCATTCAAGCATAGAGATGTCCCCATTTGAAGCATTATATAGCCGACCATGCTGCTCCCCGGTATATTGGGAAGAAGTGGGCGAAAGAAAAGATATTAAGCGTTGAACTCTATAAAAAGACCCAAGAATACATGCACCGGATTGAACTAATAAAAAAATGATGAAGTCAGCCTAAGATAGATAGAAAACTTATGCGGACAAGAAATGATGAGAACACACCTTCAAGGTCGATGATCAAGTCCTACTTAAAATCTCACCGACCAAAGGCGTAATGCGATTCAGCAAGAAAGAAAAGTTAAGCCCAAGGTATGTGGGCAATTTCGAAATTCTAGATATGATCGGAGATTCATTGTGCAGGTTGGCTTTACCCATAGCATACACCAGAGTGCACAACGTCTTTCATGTCTCATTACTTCGAAAATACAAGCACGATTATGCCAATGTGATCCAAATTGAGGAACCAAACCTTAAGGAGGATTTAACATATGAGGAACAACCTACAGAGATATTAAAATATCAAGAAGTTCAGAGGGGAAAGAAGAAAAGTGGCATTGATCAAAGTAGCATGGAAACACCACCATGGCAAAGAAGCAACATGGGTGGTAGAGTCAGAGATATGCGAAAAGTTAACTAGATTATTCGGTAAGCCCTAACCTTAATTTAAATTCGATGACGAATTTCCTTTTAAGGAGGTAGCAATGTATTTTAATTTCAAAATTGAATTGAAAAACAATGAATTAGAGAATCGGGGGGACCCTCCACGACCTCGTCCCTGAGTGGGGGTGACGAGGACCTATAAGAG
The DNA here is from genome assembly GCA_030549335.1 of Pontederia crassipes. NCBI lineage: Eukaryota > Viridiplantae > Streptophyta > Magnoliopsida > Commelinales > Pontederiaceae > Pontederia > Pontederia crassipes. The sequence continues at coordinate 13,338,395 of JAUKPH010000017.1, forward strand.
GGACACGAGGAGCAGCCTTGCACCCCCATGGACTCTTCACTCGGCCACCGCACTCCTCCCTCTTCCTCTCCTTCGGCGAACGATGAATAGGGCAGGGACGATTCGACGATCCTCAATTGTGCAACATCACACTTGATGCACTCGTGAAGATCAAGCGCGCGTTTCTACTAGCCAAGGATGACCGGAGTTCGAGCAGATCGACGACAGCAGCTCTAGCGACTGAAAAATATTCGAAAAAGGTACCATAGATATCAAAAACCCCTAGACGATAACATGTCAATCGTTTGATGTGTTTCATGATTCCATATTGATCTTGAATCCATTAACGACATTTTTCATTATGATCATCGCATTTTGATGACCGAAGGTCAGCCAAAATGGAAGGAGAAGCCAGGCGCACGTCGGTGCCCTATTTTCAGCCGTGACGGCACGGGCACGCCCAAGCGCGAGAGCATTAGCACAACCGTACCTAATAGGAGGCACGACCGTGACTCCTATAGAGAATGGTCGACCGATTCGGGAGAACGGTCGATCAATCCGAACCATGATGACGCGATCATCAGGGCACGGCGTTTGCCAAGATGTGGCACGGCCGTGATGAAAGCATGGGCATCCCAAAGACAGAACAACCGTGCCCTAGTGGCACGGCCATGCCAGAAGGAGGCACAGCCGTGACACCAGAGTTTGGGCCGAATTCCCTGTGCGAACATGGATCCAGCCTGAGTCGAACATCGACTCAGCCCAGGTCAAGCACATGACCTTAGAAGGCTCGATCCGATTTTTTCGACCCGGTCTGGGCCATATTACGAAAGATGGAAATGCCCACATATAATAATAAGATAAAGAAAAGATGAAACTATATAATAGCCATGTGCCGTCTAAAGTACAGAGTAGAGATCGAGGTATAGTACAAAGAGGGACAAGTAGCTAAATTGAGGAGACGGCGAACCTACCGGTCTTAATGACCACTGCTCTTGGAATATAGGCCATCTCCCACCTGTGTTCCGAAAAGGGTAACGTATTGACACACTATTCCCTCAAGGGGCAATATATAAATTATAAAGTATAGCGCTAAAGGGACAGATAGTTTAGCTGAGGAGACAGCATACCTACGGGTCTTTAGTATCCTCTCCCACCTGTATTCCGAAAAGGGTATGCTTTATCATACACCTTCCCTATCATGGGCATTCTGGCTTACAGATGCATAGAGGCACCTCTGGCTTCTCAATTTAATCAAGTCGAGCTCGCATAGGATAACAAACTTCAAGGACCTTATAGTAATGTAAAAGATGTAGTATCACACAGAACAAAACAAAGCATGGTAATGTATACCAGAGCAAAGTACAGAATCGGGTATTGTTCAAGTAAAGAACAAAGCATAGAGATGAATGAAGTATTGTCCATCGCTCACTGCCATTAAAGCACGGAGACCATTGATTAAAGCATAGATTCTATTGATCACCATTGTCATTATTAATTATGATCTTATTCTCATTTTTATCATCTACGTTTCTATTGTTTCCGCTCATGGGTATTATATGCTCCTGCATTGGGATTTTGCAAATAAGAACCCCGTCTAAGGAGGTGATGGAGGGCGCAAAGCTAAGGACGGTTGCACATGACTTGTCCAACGCAATAATATTCCGCTCTTTTATTTCATTATTCGAATGATTAAATTCTTGTATTCGAAAGATAATATGGTTTCCTCTTTTAGACATTGCACATGTGATCATTTGCTCGAATTGTTTGAAATTTGTAATCTTCTCGTTCTCTTGAATGGTTTCATTAAATATTGATGTCCTCTGATTTTCCAATGATTTTCTTTCGCAAATCCTTTCTTTCACTTGTTTCGTTATTATTTCCATTGCCACATGTCTCGTTTGTTGATTGGTCAAAGTCAAGGAAGTAATAGGTAGTGTAGCGCCCTCAAGGTCAATCTGATTGCCTACGTGGCAAGAGGGCCGATTTTGGGGGCATTACGTAACCAATGATCTAGTCCTGGTCATGATGATCAGTGATGACTCCTAGCACTGCAACGAGGATAGAAAGCAAAGGCGCGTTGGACAAGGAAAGTTAATCATGGCTTGAGGAGAGATGGGACTCCTCTCTGGTTTTGGCTTCTTTTCGTCTTTATGGAAGTTCTACCCAGTGCGATGTCTTTTTTTCCTTCTATTGTGAACCGGGAGATGTCTGTCCAAATTCATCCCACCTTACTATTCTAGTGATTTCACTTTGATCTTTTATTTTTACCTTATAAATGGAATGATTCCTCAACTCCTATTTAATTTTTATCCTCAACTTTTGTTTGTAATAAAGAAGATGATGTTGTTCACCAAAAAAACAAATGGTGTTTATCCAAAGAACATGCGAGACGTCCACGTGATTTCTCATTGAAATGATATTAATTTAATCTAATATATGATAACTGTAATGACCCAAAATCCACCCTAAAAGTTTTGTTCATTTAGGATAATTTTGTGCCGTTAATTTATTCATCATACATCATTTAATAGCGAAAGACTTGGTAATTTAGAAAAAAATCATAATAAATAAAAATTCGAGGTTCCCTTATAACCCTTTGATCTTCTTTCATTGTTCTTTTCTTTTTTTATTATGTGATTTCTCATGTGTCATCTTCATCCTTCATCTTTATCACATAATTAAATCTTGACTTTCATTTCGTATTATAAGTCATCTTTAGAAACACACATCATAATAGTGAGAGACTTTATTCCTAATCATCTTTAAGAATACACACTTTATAATTAGAGACATTGTTCCTTGGAAAATACATACACAGATGCAGAATTTTACATCTCAAGGTTAAGTCCCCTTGAAGTACATACATAAGTGTAGGCCTTTACTTTCTATATTTACTTCATCATCATCATCTAATCTTCTTTCTTTGTTATAAGATATTTTGAAGTTATTCACTTTTGTTCTTTCTTTATCTTATAATATCTTTGATCTTAACATAGTTGAAAAGTCATATCATATCATCATAGGCCACATCTTTGGTAGTAACTCAATGTTGCCTGATTTAGAGTGAGAGGCCAGATGCGAGATTCAAATTTGATGTTATTGATTAGCGAGCAATTTGATAACTCGGGTCAGGCGCTAAAAGTTAGCGACTAGACTTAAGTCTGTGTGGTGTGTAATTAAACAGAGCTAGACATACGCTCCTTCAGTGGGAGTCTCCACCATAGTACTTGTGTTTAGTACCAAGTATGCAAAGTCGACCTAGAGAGACATGATGAATTGATTAGTTCGATGGTCATCATGGTGTGAGTCTCTGATAGATGATTTCATCTACACATGCCCAAACTATGTCTTAAGGAAAGGAATTAGTGTTTGCTACTTTAGCATGGTACTCAAAGGTGAAAAGTAAAGTAACCTAACGAGCCACGTGTAGAAAAATAACTAGTTCACTACTAGAAGACATGAGGGCGAGAGAAAGAACTGTTATGAGCTGCATAAAGCTTTCACATACAATTGGCCAATTATTTTTTGAAAATAGTGTATGTGAAAGATAGTTACCGCGGAGCAAGACATACATTGTCTTGGCTATGCTGCAAGACATATCTAGGGCATAACGAGTTACATTATTTAAGCATTTGTTGGCTCATGTGTGAGCTGTCATGAATTCCTAACGGGCATGACATTCGCTCTAGAGATAGTTGAACGATTAAATCTTAACGAATATCTTTCTAGCTCCTATAAATAAGCGTGCTTGTACTCGTGGGTCACACGACACATTTACAAATTCTAGATAAATAAAAGTACAATGCTCAATGCGGGCAAGTGGGAGATTGTTGGAATAGTGCCCTTTTGGGCACATGGGCCGCACATGAGCGCAGCCCGCTAGGGCGAGGCGCATGTCTACGCAGACACATCATCATACGCGTGATGGACGCGCGTGATGCGTTCTGCCTAACTTGTTGTCCAAGTCTCCCTACCCTATAAAAGGGGACCTATAGCATAGGTCCCAAACATACTTTCGTAGAGGTTCGTCCAGAGTACTTATGCTGTGACAAAGAGTTCCGTTCCCCAAAGGTTCGGTTCCCGATCCCGAGGTGTAAGTGCGTTCATCAAGAGTTCGTGGGAAAGACCCGACGATCCGCTTTCGCTACAAGAGGTATTCTGCAACCTCTAGAATTTATATCTGTTATAAATTCCAACAAAAAGACTAAAGCTTGTAAAGATATCATTTTGAATGAAAGATTGATGTTCATACATAAAGAGTTGTGTCCTTGCATGAAGAGTTGTGTCTTTTCCTCACCTATAAATACTAATCCCTCTTGATTTGAGATCATTCACTTCTTCACTTGCATTGCAAATTTATATTGCTAGTTGACGGACTCTAAGGCTTCATTGTATGTTGGAATTGTTTTTGCCGTAACCCGATAGCAAACTTTGTGTGGAAGCAAATAACATCCTAAAGATAGTGATTCATCGTGTCTCGAAGTTTGATTTTGTTCCATCTTCCTCACTTATTTTCAACAATTTTAGAGAGTTATTGTGAAGATGGCAACGAAGGCTAATGTTGTGTTCAAAGTGATGAATCAAGAGTTTATGAAATTGGATAATTTCGATGGCACCAATTTCAACCATTGGAAGGATAAAATGATATTCCTACTTACGGTACTTACGGTACTCAATGTCGCATATGTCTTAAATCCAAAATGATGTTCCTACTTACCAGTAAAAGAACCGACTGATGATGCAAGCAAAGAACAACGAGCAAAAATTGCATAGCAAAAGAAGACAAGAGAAAATGATAAGTTCGCATGCAGAGGACACATCTTAAACACATTGTCTGATCGTCTCTACGATCTTTACATGCTAATCAAATCTCCCCTTGAAATCTAGAAGGCATTGGAGAACAAATACAACACCGAGTGACAAGGTACTAATAAATTCCTTACGATGAAGTATTTTGAATTTAAAATGTCTAATAACATTCCCATTTTGAATTAAGTACATGAATTACAAGTCCTAGTAAACAGGCTTTGTGACATGGAAATTACGATTTCCGAGTCACTGCAAGTTGAGGCAATAATTTCAAAATTACCCACAACTTGAAATGATTATAGGAAGAAACTCTTGCATATGATAGATGACTTCATAGTAGAAAAGATACTAAGGCATTTGCACATCGAGGAAGAAAATAGAAAGCGTGATGTTGTGTATCTATCACAGAATTCTAAAGTGAATTATCTTGGTGAAGTTAAGAAGAATAATGTTCAGAAAGACAAGAGAATATTTTCTTCGAATACTGGTGACAAGCAAGATTTCAAGAAAAAATGAATTTGTTACAATTGTAACAAAATGGGGCATTATGTCAACCAATGTAGACTACCAAAGAAGAACATAGTTGCGAACCCAAGGAATTGAAGAAATTCATATTGGTGTAATGTGAAGGAAATATGGCATCATTTGTTAAACATTGTAATTGGTGGCTTGATTCAGGTGTTACTGTACATGTTTGTAATAATAGAGAGTAATTCAAAAGCTATGAAGATGTTGCCAATAAAGAAGTCCTTATGGAAATAACAATTCGGCTAAAGTGCTCGGGCAAGGAACATTGGAACTTAATTTCACTACTGGAAAGAAATTGACATTAGTGAATGTTCTTTATGTTCCAGAGTTGAGGAAAAGTTTGGTGTCTACTAATTTGCTTTGTAAGAAATAATTCAAAGTTATTCTTGAATCTGATAAATTTATCTTGGTTAAGAATAATGTATTTGTGGGAAAAGGATATTGTAATGAGGGTATGTTCAAACTCAGTATCAATAATATGAATTATTCTTCTATTTATATTGTCGATACTTGTTCATCGTGGCATGCTAGATTAGCACATTTAAATTATCAATCTCTTCAAAATATGCATGAAAATAATTAGATATCTCTTAGTGATAAGTATTTCAAGGATAAATGTGAAATTTGTATACAATAAAAAACTACGAAGAAACCTTTTCATGCATTTGAAAGAAAAACACATGTTAGAATTAATACATTCTATTATTTATAAATTAAATGGCATCCTTACTAGAGGAGGGAAAATATATTATATAACATTTATTGATGGTTGTTCTAGATATACTTATGTATATTCATTGAGAAATGCAAAGCGTTTGAAATGTTTAAATTATAAGTCTGAAGTTGAGAATCTGCATGAAAAGAAAATTAAATTTCTTTATAGTGATAGAGGTGGAGAATACTTTTCTATTGAGTTTGATATGTTTTGTGAAAATAATGGTATTGTACATCAATGTTCAACATCTTATTCTCTACAACAAAATGGATTAGCTGAAAGAAAAAATCATATTTTAGTAGGTATGGTTAACTCCATTATTTTAAATGCAAAACCACTTTATAATTTGTGAGGTGAAGCATTGTTGACTGCATGTCATATTCATAATAATATATTCCCATATGAAGTATGGAAAGGAAGATAACCAAATATAAGTTATTTCAAAGCGTGAGGGTGTTTAGCATTTTATAGAGTCCACGATCATAAAAGGACTAAGTTAGGACCAGGCTTTAAAAGGAACTTTTGTGGGCTATGCTCAAAATTTCAAAACATATATGATATTAGATTTGACATCTAATACAATAGTTGAAACTAGAGATGTAAAATTTATTGAAAATAAATTCTCTAAATAATTCAAATTCTAATTTTGAGAACTCACAAATAGATCCACAAATCTTTGATGATAAGAGTCATAAGCATCTTAGTGACAATGATTCTATAGAATCAAAAAAAAGTCAACGGATAAGAAAAGAAAAAGATTTAGGCCCTAATGTTATTTCATCACAATAAATAATATTTCTTATCGAAGAAAATAAAAGTAGTGTGATTAATAAAATTCCTATAATGTTGAATGTAGAAGAAGATCCACAAACCTATAAAGAAGAAATGACTTCAAGAGACTCAACATTTTAGAAAGAAGCTATTGATGATGAAATACATTCAATATTATCAAACAATACCTAGGTACTCGTAGATTTACCACCAGGTTCAAAACCAATTGGGTGCAAGTGGATATTTAAAAGAAAATATAATACTCATGACACCATACAAACTTTTAAGACCATATTAGTTGCTAAAGAATATAGACAACATGAGGTTCTAGATTAGTTTGATACCTATGCACTAGTTACTAAGATGACTTCTATTCGAGTTTTTTTAGCATTAACATCCATCTACAAGTTGCATGTACATCAGGTGGATGTTAAAACGTCATTTTTAAATGGTGAACTCAATGAGGGAGTTTATAGGGAACAACCATATGACTATATGCTTTCTAGAATTGAAAAGAAAGTTTGTAAATTTGTTAAGTCATTATATGACTTAAAAACAAGCGCCTAAACAGTGACATGAAATTTTGATTTTATAATATTATCGGATGGCTTTAGCCATAATGATGCAGATAAGTATATTTACTCCAAACTTACTAAAAAATATGGAGTGATTATCTGCTTGTATATGTATGACTTATTAATATTTGGTACGAACTTAGAAGTTGTTCGTGAAACTAAGAAGTATCTATCTTCAAAAATTAAAATGAAGTGGATACAATTTTGGATATTAAAGTGCAAAAACATGATAAAAGTTTTACACAGCCAACCTCATTATATTGAGAAAGTATTGAATAAATTCAACCATCTTAATATCAAAGAGACTAATACTCCTTATGTTCCTAATTCCAAATTAGATAAGAATTCTGGAAGGGGAATATAACAATTACAGTATGCGAGTTTTATATGGAGTTTAATGTATGCAATGAATTGCACTAGACCCGATATTGCATTTGTTGTGTGCAAATTATCAAGATTTACAAATAATCCTAGTGTGGATCATTGGAAAAGTATTTGTAGAATCTTGAGTTATTTAAAGAAAACCTTTAATTTGGGTCTATGTTATAATGATTATCCAATTGCAGTAGAAGGATATACAGAAGCAAGTTGGATGTCAAGTCTTAGTGACACCAATTCTACTATAGGTTGAATTTTTAGTATTGGAGGAGGAGCTATTTGTTGGACTTCTAAGAAACAAACATGTATTACTCATTTAACGATGAAAGCTGAATTTGTCGCTTTGGCAACTGCAAGTAAAGAAGCAGAATAGTTAAAGAACATGTTCTATGATATTAAGTTATGGCCACAACTTGGGTCAGTCATTTTCGTATTCTGTGACAGTCAGACTACCATGTCTCAAGCTTATAGTAAAATTTATAATGGAAAGTTTAAACATATTAGCTTGGGACATAAATATAGAATGTTGATAGAGTGTGGCATAATTACTATCACATATGTTAAATCAACTGATAATTTGGCAGACTCATTGACAAAAGGTGTGTCCGGAGAAAAAGTCAAGAAGTTTTATGTCAAAATGAGTTTAAAGCATATAGTTATTAGTAATGAAAACCTTTCCTTATTCTAGTAAAAATCTAGTCTCATGGTTCAAAGGGTAACAACAAGTTAATTGCAAGTATTATTGAGGATGAGTTAAAAACTATTAATGGATGGATATGTGTTATCAGAAATCGATGTGTTATCGAAGAATTCCACATATATGAATATAGAAGTGGCGCCGCTTCAGCCCAGAGTTTTAGAGGTTTTCTCGGATAAACGTTCATGAAATCAAGATGAGCACATGATCATAATAGTGATATAATGTTAATCTCTTATTGGAAATATTAAACACAATTGTGTGTGAGACCTTTCTGGTTCAGGCTTAAGGGTAATGGTTCAAATCTAATTGATATCAGTTACCTGTTTGAATTTTAAGAAGTTTACACTAAGGAATGTTCAATTCTAACGATATCTTTCATTATGCATAATTGGACAATTTAATATTTTGAAATTTGCAATCTAGTGGGGATTGATGAAATTTGTAAATTTCAAATTCAAATGAATTATGTGTTCATACTCACAAGGGTGCTTAGTGTAAGAGTGATTTGTTTGAATGAAATAATGCATCTTTGAATGTAAAGACTAAAGCTTGTAAATGTATAATTTTGAATGAAAGATTGCAACCTTTGGCAAGAGGCATGTTCATATGTGTCCTTATATGAAGAGCTGTGTCTTTTCACTTGGTTTGAGATCATTCACTTCTTCATTTACTTTGCAAATTCATTGAGTAAGAGATGTGAGTTCTTCCATATTGCTAGTCGATGGACTCTAATGCTTCGTTATATGTTGAGAGTGTTGTTACCATAACTCGATAGTAAATTTTGTGTGGGGGAAAATAATTGTCTAAATATGATGATTTGTCGTGCCTCAAATCTTCCCCACTCATTTCCAACATTGTTGTCGTCGCAGCAATGCCAAGCGTCCCCGACCCTAGCTGTCAATGTCTCTTTTATAGGCGTGAACCCTCTAATCAGTGTGGCTGGGACAGCTTGCGACATCGTCATCTTCGGCGTTGAGAAGCTGATGCATGTAAAATATAACATATATTTAGTAATACATTTAATCGCATTTCGAATCATTTTCTAATAACATGCATCATCTTATGAACTTACTTATATTAATTTTATAAAACTGAAAATCTACCCAAAATTTTTATTTTATTATATAGGAAGTAAAAAAATTGAATTACGAAGTTAACGGAGAAAACCGCGATCAAATCGGAGTTCAAACGGAGTGAGAAAGTGAAAAATAGTACTGCCAAAGTTGAAACTAGGTTGTCACGTGCCATGAGAGCTTTTTTCACGAACCGTGAAGATGGCCGTAAAATTCAATAATGGCCTATTAAAATGCATTTTTTTCACACCTAAAAAGGTGCCCGAGACACGGACCATGAAGAGGGTTTTCACGGGCCGTGAAATCCACTGTTTTACACTATAAGGGCCGTGAAAACTTTGTAACATGCCGTGAAAATTTATTTCTAACTTGATTTGAATTCTATTTAGGTCGTTAAATCTCCATAACATGTCGTGATGAAGCCCAGTTTCGATATTTGAAAATATTTTTAGAAGAATTTTAATTGCACAATATAATATATGATCCCAAGATGATTTGGAAATATATTATTACTCAAATTTCGGAGTTTAACAAGGTCAAAATTTTAGAAACAATTATACTTTGAATTTTTCTTGTTTTGAATAGAAAAATATTTCTGTTTCTTCTCCAATCACATGAAAACTTGAACCTCTATAAATAGAGGCCTTCTACAACCAAAAGAGAGCATGCTAGGGCCTGCAAGTGTTCTTTGAAATCAAGAACATGAGAAGACTCTGAAGGATCGTTGAGAAGATTTCTACTGGATCGATAATAGACGAGAGTTCAGCAGTAGTTCATCGGCGATTATCAAATAGTATGATCTGTTCTACTAAATGTTGGGATAATATTAAACATTTATTTTCCTATCTTCATTTCTTATGTAGTTTAGGATTTCTTACTTCTATAATTTAGAGTTCTTCGTTATCTTTCTGGTTTGTAATAGTTTTATTGTTAAAGGCAAAATATTAAATCTTATTTCATAATCAATTATAGTTCAGTTTTCTTTCGAATATGCTTGCTATTATTAATGTTTTTCCATATATCAATTGTCTTCTTTAGTTAACTATCATCCTTGTAGGAGTAGTTACTTTTGATTGCATTATTTTTGTTAAATTGATTCTTGACTTTTAAGTTCAAGCATTGCATGTCACAACTCGTATGGTCCTTAGAGGAATATTAGTTGTGTGGTCTATTAATTATTACCATGATATGAGTGATAATAGTTTAGAGACTACATTTTAATGCATCTTAATCTTAGGTTCGATTATATTATGATTCATGACGGAGTATTCTTAATCTAATTTGAATTAAGATATATTGATTGATCCTAAATGGAAATCAATAATTTGAGTAGACTCTAATTCGTCGATAGAAATTAACTTATAATTTGTCTACTATTTCTTCTATCATCCTAAACCCTATGAATTAGTAGACTAGATTAGATTAATTTAGTTTTAGTCTTTACTTTTCTGTAATTTTATTTTCTGCATATTTTTTACCAAAATCCATGTTGTCTCCTATTAACCTCTGAAATTTGTTTAGTTAAGTAAGTTAATTCCTCGTGGGTTCGACACTCTACTCATTACACTTTATTACTTGAGAGACTAGTGCACTTGTTAGCATTTAATTATTAAATTTTCGTATCCGAAGCTCCAGACATGTCCACATTGGCCACGACATCCTACAAAATCATCATCTTCGATGTCGTGAAACTTCATACCTGTCTGCACTGGCCGTCGACATCATAATCTATGGCATCGCAAGGCTCTCCGTCCGTCCACGCCTGCCATCGTCACAACGACGCCAGGGCATCCCGACAAGGATGCAAGAAGGATGAGGTGGCCTGGTAGCGGCAAATAGTTCTAGACCCAACCCGTCATCACCTTTCCGACAGGCTGCCCTTAGAATCTCCCGATCAACATAGCCATGGCGGCCAGTGGCATCATCATCTCCGACATTGCAAAGTTCCAAACCTGTTCGAAGTCAGGACACACCGGCAATGTCAGAATCCAACCGCGACAATAGGCCAACCATCATCTCTACTCCCACAGCTCTAGCGAAGGAATGGTCATTAGGTTTCCCGAGGATGAAGGGAGGGATAGGGTAAGGAGGTGGGCAGTGTTGCCTAAACTAAGCTTATGATTGGAGGAGGTAGAGGTCGACAAAGGAGAAGACGACGATGAGGAACATTTGGTGGTTTTCATCTCGCCCTTGATTTTCAACGAACGGACAAGATGGGTGTTACACACTCGTTAGACTCATATATATATATATGTATGTATGTATGTATGTATGTATGTATGTATGTATATATGTATGTATGTATGTATGTATGTATGTATGTATGTATGTATGTATGTATGTATGTATGGGTATAATGCGCCTTCAAAGGGGGCTTTTCTCTGGAGGGTTGCAAAGAAAAGCAATCCCATCAATTTTTAATCCTACGGTTGACAGATGATCAATCTTTTCTCCCTTTCCACCGCTTCCCCCTACTTGTGATCGCATCCTGAGAAGGGGAGGGAGACAAAGTGGCATGCTTAGAGAAAATGCCAACTCGAGGATGGTGATCAAGGAAGAGCGTGTTCAATGATGAGAGGAACTAGCGGCACTCTCGGTGAGAAGGGGAGGGAGAGGAAGCGATGACGCCTAGATCCCCATGACGAACGACAAATAAATGATGAAAATAATGACTCGAGTGTGTTCGGCGATGGGAGGATCTGAAGTGGCACGATCGACAAGAAGGGGAGGGAGAGGAAGCGGTGACGCTTGAAACCCCACGATGAACGGCAAAAATGGCACGGGCGGAAGATATCACGAACCTGCTGCTTTGGAAGAGATCACGAATGATGAATCACGAGACAAAGGTGAACGACGAATGAATCGAGCCGCGAGGGAAGAGATCACGAAATAGCTGCTCTGGAAGCAGGGATGATGACTTCTCAAATCAAAGCCTTCAGCTGATCCGAAAGTTGATATCTAAGGGATGATGGGTCAACTTATTGCAACAATTGAAAGAAAGTTGCAAGCACAAGACCTACATATTCAGAACTTGGCAACCCAATTGACTCAAATTCAGAAGCAAATCGAAAGTGAATGATTCAATTCGGTTATTCGACACGGAGCTCAAGTTCGATGCCTTAAAAGCAAAGTTACATGCTTTAGAGAGTCAAGTTGCACAATTGACTTCTCTATATGCTGAATCTCCAAAGCAAATCAACAAGAGCTCAACCCTCATCATGTGCCCATGTCACCTTCAACATTCACATCAAAGAAGAGGGCATCCAAGAACAAAGTCTTCAGTAAGGACAGCAATTATGCAATGATGTGTAAAGGAGACAAGTGAATATTTCATTGAAGATGGACAAGTATGAAAGAGGAGCTGACCTTCGGATGTCCTTATTACACAAACTTTATCTCCAACATCGACATCACCATCACCAACACTGCCACCATCAACGTCGGCTGCCACATCTTCACAAATTCAAAATTTACAAAAGGGAGAAAGCACATCACCAACTCCAATAAAGACACCTCCAACTACAACACAACAGTGGCAAATCAAAGAAAAGAAGAGGCACACATCACCGACATCAAAGGCTCCAACTACATCAATCCAATGGCGAATCAAGAATTATTCTACTGTCCATGACAATAAGCAACACAACTCCCAACTTCAATATAGGAATGTTGTTGTACTTGAAGAACCTCCACCATCAGGCGATAACATAGGAGTAGAAACATTGGGTGTCATTCACCACTACACGCGCTGAGTCCCACCACATCGAATGTTCACAATCACATCAAATAATCCCGGTGAGATGACGGGAGGAACTAGAGGCACTCTCGATGAGAAGGGGAGGGAGAGGAAGCGATGATGCCTAGATCCCAATGGCGAACGACAAATCAACGACGAAAATAATGAACCGAGTGTGTTCGGCGATGGGAGGATCTGAAGTGGCGTGATCGACGAGAAGGGGAGGGAGGGGAAGCCGTGACACTTGAAACCCCACGACGAACGACGAAAATGGCACGGGGGGAAGCGAACCTGCTACTTTGGAAGAGATCGCGAATGACGAATGGTGAGACAAAGGCGAACGGCAAACGAACCAAGACACGGGGGAAGAGATCACGAAATAGCTGCTCTGAAAGCAGGGAAGGCCGATCACAAACGAAGGGGAGGAGCGGAGTGGGAAGAAGAGGCCAATCACGACTAGATGAAGTACGTCATGGAGGAAGGCTAGACAAGGGGAAGGATCAAGCATGTGGGGAGCAGATCGGTCGTAGGATTAAAAAATGAGTGGCCTCGATCTGCTCCGCATACTCTCTCTCTCTTTCTCTCTCTCTCTCTATATATATATATAATGAAAAATATTAGGGTGCATACACATTTAGGTGTATACAGGTGCATACACACACTCACAACCATTAGATCAAAATTGTTTTAGTTATAATGGTTGAGATTTAATCACCAATATTGGTTTAATAGAAACCAACAGCCATTAGATCAAACCCCGGAGCAAAAAAAAAAACTGGCCACCTACCTATCGACCTCCCGATGTGCCGAACGCTGGCCTTTTGACCGCCGACCACCACCGACCAAAGCGTCGGAGTCACGTCTTTCTTTCCCTCTCCTCGTTGCCGCCGAGGCCGCCGACTTCCTCGACAAGCGCGAAAGAGGCCGTGCTAGCGAGCACAAAAGGGGGGGCGTCGCCCCCCCCCCCCCCCTTGTGACCTCGCCGGCGAGGTCGCAGAGGGGGGTCGACGCCCCCCTTTCTGCTGCCACGCCGGCGAGCGCGAGGTCGCAGAGGGGACCGATGCCCCCCCCCCTTTCTACTGCCGCGCCGGCGAGGCGAGGCGAGGTCGTAGAAGGAGGCTGACGCCTCCCTTTCTACTATCGCGCCAGCGAGCGCCAAAGGAGCCGCCTATTTTTTTTGAACCAAATTTTTTATTAAATTAATATTATAATTTATGATTAAATCTGAGCCATTATAACTAAAATAGTTTTGATCTAATTGTTAGGAGTGAGTGTATGCACCTAAGTGTGTATGCGCCCTAATATTTTTCATATATAATATATATATGTATCATCAATTTAATGGATGTGTTCATCCTTCAAAGAATGTACACCGTGTCCTCCATCTTCGTCCAAATGTTGAAAAGGTATTGGATCCCCATTTTTTTATGTCTATTTTTTTAAACGTGACATCACAATCTACATGTCAATCAAGGCATACTATACATAATCATGATAAGAAAATAATAATCATCACATCATTATGTATATGAAGTATATAAATAACTGCATGCTTATTTTTTTTTAGATTCTTATACTTTTTTAGATTGATTTATAATCCTTTATATATTACTTTTTTTAGCATCATTATCATTCTTTCTTTATCATAACATACTTTAGAGGGTTATATTTCATTTTGAAATATAGTTTATCTTATGATATTTTTATCTGAATTTAGTTGAAGAATCAAGTTGTGGTCATTACTTATGCTATATTTGAGAGACGTTATGATTCACATCTATGTGTATATTATCGTTGTGGATACGAGAAATTTTATTCTCGAGAAATATAATTTTATTTACCAACTTTAATTTTGACGAACGATAATAACATATTCTCCATATTTATTTTATTAAATAATAATATCTCTTAATCTTCATATTTTCATCTTATTTTTCATCGAGCATGCATAATATTATTTAAGGGTATCATAATTAGTAAACAATAATATATAATATCTATCTTTAGGAAAACAAAATTGTCATTAACTACGCTCATCACATTTGACAGTCTTTCAGGGTGACATGGTGTCTGGCCACCCACGTCTAAGCAGGGGTGTTCACGTGAACAAACCCGACCTGGCCAAAGTTGGCCGGGTCGGTCGGGTCGGATGGTCGGGTTACCTGACCACCCTTTTTCTTTTTTTTTTATTTTTTGTTTATTTTTTAATATAAAAAGTATTTATTATTTTATTTTTTTAATACAAAATAAAGTATTTTTAAATACCAAAAATATTTTTTTTAAATATCTACATACTTTTCTACATTTAAAATAATTTATTTCATATTTTTTTAGATTTTAAATGATATAAAACTATACATTTAACTAAAAATAATAAAAAATTAAAAAAAAAAGAAAAACCGGGTCGTCGGGTCGGGTCGGGTCAACTCGGGTTGGAAAATTCCAACCCGAACCCGACCCGACCCTTGGTCGGGTCGTGATCGGGTCGGGTCGACCCGACCACCGACCCGACCCGACGCAAAAGGGGTCGGGTCGGGTCGGATTTTCGGGATTCACCGGGTCGACCCGACCCGGTGAACACCCCTACGTCTAAGGTTATGCAACATATTTTCAATGTCATTTCTCTACTCGTGGTGTTCAATGGAGAAAAGAAATTAAGAGAGGACATTAAACTTTTATAAGGGAAAGAACCAGATGATTTTAAGCAAATAATAGTAATGTCCTATATTTAGAAATGTGGGATATCACTAGGATGAGGCCAGCCATTTAATTCATGTTTCCCAGAGGAATGCAAGCTATACTTGTAAGGTGTAACTCAATAATAATGACCACAAAGTATGTTTGGATGAACGGAGGAATAGCTGCGCATAATTCTTAATGTCACGTTACCGCTTTCCGAACTCTAGATGACAATCGAAAAAAAGATTATTATTATTATTATTATTATTTATCACGACAATTAACAAAAAAGACCAAGAGAAATGGCCCAACGGCTCGGGTTTGCTTTTGTTGGGCTCGGGAGACTTCGTTAGGTTGCTGGGCCTTATTATGCATCAAGGAAGAGGAAAACTAATAATAATAATAAATATAAATGAAAACCGCGGTCTCGAGTTGGGGCGCAGATACCGAGCCAAGGGGCGTGAGGGAGGAACAAGACTTCGAGCTCTCGTCGCCGGCGTCCCAAATCTCAGGTCCGAATCTCGATCAATTTCTTCTTACTTCATTTAATTTCATCTTTGTCTTGTTCTCTTCGATGCTTTGCCACGGTTCTTGATCTCGCTAATCGATTTTTTTTTGTTCTGCCGTTGACGGATCTTTTTGTTTCTTTAATCATTTGTTTTTCTCATGTGATCGGTCTGAATGTGATCGATCGGCCTTTTTGTAGCGAGTATGTTTTTTCTTTTCATATTTCGCATGATTTTCGAACTTTTTGATATGAATTTCGTAGGCCAAAGGGGAAATGTTTCCTGCGTGCTCCTGGTGATTTTGGTTGAATCATGATACAAATTCGAGGATGGAATCGATGAATTAATCACTTCTTCTTTCACTACTCCCTTCGGGTTCGAGTTCTTTTTCCGTTAATGTATTTGGCTGATGTAGTTTATTTTATTTTATTTTATTTTTTTTTTTTGAGAAGGTAGTTTATTTGTTGTTCGGAGATCCCAAGGATATCGTCCCAGACTGGAAGTAGTTTCCCAAGGATATCTACATACTTCACCTAGTATTAATCATGATAGGATTTTGATCAATATTAAAGTGGTTTTGTGTTAATTAACTTGGAGGTTCTGCCATCAAGGTATCAGATATATCATAGTAATTAGGGCATCATATTTTAAAAGTTTAACTTAAGTTTTATTGAACAGTTTTTCTTCTTTGGATCGAGTGGAAGGAGTGTAAAAGGAGGTGGAGGTAGAAATTAACCTCTTTTTCTTTTCCCCTTATTTTAAAAGATATTTTGATGGAGGGGTAGGAAAAAACTAACCCCCTCTCCCTCGTTACTAACAAAAAGTAAGTTTCCCTAAACTAAGGTTGAATGGAGGGAGATAGCGGAAGATAAAGAAAACCCTAAACTACCTTCATTACCCTCCCTTCCATTGGACTTGTGTCAATTACTGGGGTTGGCTGACTTGTGTGAGCTGCTTTTATGTCGTATTTCTTGTTGTGCATGAGTTGCTCAGATGGTACACTAAATAACATATTTGTTTTAGGGAAAACATTTGCATTGGCTAGTGCTTAGAATAATTTGTTTGCACTTGAAATTTCAAAGACATACATACATATATATTTGCATTTCACAACAACAACAACAACAAAGCCTTATCCCACTAGGTGGGGTCGGCTACATGGATCATACGACGTCATTCCGCTCTATTAGTAATCAAACCTTTCGGTATATTATTCACCAATAGATCTTGCTCTATTAGTTCGCCAAGTGACCCTCTTTTAATCGGACTCCAAATTATTTGATCTACTCTTCTTACTGGCGCATCTAATGGTCTTATCTGAACATGACCAAACCATCTCAAACGATTATCTACCATTTTCTCACTAATAGGAGCCACTCCGACTCGTTCACGTATATGATCATTCCTAATTTTATCTAATCTTGTATGACCACACATCCATCTCAACATACCCTCACTTTACGTTCATGTTGTCCCTTCATAGCCCAACATTCACTACCATATAACACTGCCGGTCTTATAGCGTACGATAGAATTTTCCTTTAACTTTGATCCATGTTCATAAGATTCGACAGGGTTTTACGCTGGCTGTCGGGGCCTAACACAACCCTCCTCCTTTATCCGGGCTTGGGACCGGCTATAAAACATAGGCGGAGTTATATATTTGCATTTCACAACAACAACAACAAAGCCTTATCCCACTAGGTGGGGTCGGCTACATGGATCATACGACGCCATTCCGCTCTATTAGTAACCAAACCCTTCGGTATATTATTCACCAATAGATCTTGCTCTATTAGTTCGCCAAGTGTCCGCCTTGGCCTCCCTCTCCCTCTTTTAATCGGTCTCCAGATTATTTGATCTACTCTTCTTACTGGCGCATCTAATGGTCTTCTCTGAACATGACCAAACCATCTCAAGCGATTCTCTACCATTTTCTCACTAATAGGAGCCACTCCGACTCGTTTATGTATATGGTCATTCCTAATCTTATCTAATCTTGTATGACCACACATCCATCTCAACATCCTCATTTCGGCTACCCCCACTTTACGTTCATGTTGTCCCTTCATAGCCCAACATTCACTACCATATAACACTGCTGGCCTTATAGCAGTACGATAGAATTTTCCTTTAACTTTGTTGGGTACTTTTCTATCACAAAGAACTCCAGTGGCTTTCCTCCACTTACACCAACCAGCTTGAATTCTATGATTAACATCGTC
Organism: Pontederia crassipes; assembly: GCA_030549335.1. Taxonomy (NCBI): domain Eukaryota; kingdom Viridiplantae; phylum Streptophyta; class Magnoliopsida; order Commelinales; family Pontederiaceae; genus Pontederia; species Pontederia crassipes. Next base: position 13,357,072 of record JAUKPH010000017.1, read on the forward strand.
ATCAATCTCACCATCTTGTCTTACAATTGATCCTAAATATTTAAACTTTGTCACTTGAGGAATTATATCCTCCCCTAACCTAACTTTCAAATCGTCTCTAAGTTGTTTATTTGTGAAATTGCTATGCATATATTCTGTTTTATTCCTACTTAAACGAAAACCCTTTGACTCCAACGTATTTCTCCATATTTCCAATTTTATATTAATCTCTTCTCTTGAATCCGCTAAAAGTACTATATCATCCGCAAATAGCATGCACTTAGGTACCTCCTCTGTGATACTCTCGGTTATAGCATCGATAACTAAGTTAAATAGATACGGGCTTAAAGCTGATCCTTGATGTAGGCCAATTCCTATAGGAAATTCAGTTGTCTCACCTCCGGGTGTCCTAACCCTAGTCAATGCCTCATCGTACATATCTTGTATTACCTTAATGTAGGCAACATTCACCTTCTTCTTTTGCAAGGCTTTCCAAAGTACATCCCTTGGTACTCGATCATACGCCTTCTCTAAGTCAATGAAAGCCATATGTAAGTCTCTTCTCCTACTTCGATACTTCTCCATCATCCCCCTTAGTAAATAAATCGCCTCTGTAGTGGATCTTCCTGGCATGAACCCAAATTGTCTCTCAGAAATACTAGTCTCCGTCTCTCAGAAATACTAGTCTCCGTTCACATTTCAAAAATATATATTTGCATTTCAATATGATTTTTTTTAGAGTGGAAAGGATGGTTACCAAGAGCACCCATCCATTTTACTTACATGTTGCCAATTTATATGTGCATATTGCAATACAATATTAGATTTTTATCTACTCTCGCACCATGTTTTAGCGGCTCCAGCTATGATATTTTCAAGACACGCCCTTTCACCTCTAAAGATACATCCATTTCGGTCAACCCAAAATGGACCATAAAATGGCAAAAGCTACCCCCCAATGTCTTCCAGAAATATAAACCTGGACTTGGTCTTGAATGCCACCCATTTTGAATGAATGTTATAAGATTGATGCTGATCTCGTATCAATCCATCCACAGCCGGATCTGTCCCACACCCTCGTGCCACTAAGCAGTCGAATAAAATATTATTTAAATCTTCTTTCGGCGCTATGTAGAAAACATGTCCAATACTCTTTTCCGGATCTCACCTCAATCTGTATTAATTCATTGAAGAGACAACCAACAACAACAACAACAAAGCCTTATCCCATTAGGTGGGGTCGGCTACATGGATCATACAACGCCATTCCGCTCTATTAGTCACCAAACCTTTCGGTATATTATTCACCAATAGATCTTGCTCTATTAGTTCGCCAAGTGTCCGTCTTGGCCTCCCTCTCCCTCTTTTAATCGGACTCCAGATTATTTGATCTACTCTTCTTACTAGCGCATCTAATGGTCTTCTCTGAAGAGACAACCAAATATTTAAAATCTTTGTGGGATCTTCAGTTTCCCTATCAAATTGCAAGCAGTACACAATGCATCACCATCCAAATGATTACCATTATGTAGGATCTTTATACAATGAAATTGACCAGCGGACAATCTCCATGAATCATTGCTTGAAAAATCTGGTGCTTTGTCCTCTAGTGTACCCATTAGCTGTAGAAAATTCATCTACCCTTCGGTCTGAAAGTACGAAGCAAATTGTGGGGTTGATACACCATTTGCTAGCACATTACTTGACCAACAACCAATCGTTGTAGTGCTCTTCCCCTGAGCCATTGTGTATGATCTCAGGAATTGAATACAAAGGAGTTTGCATGTGGTCCAAGGATCCTCCCAGAACTTGAAACTAGTACCAGATCCTAGTGAAGCCGTGAAGAAGGTCTAAGTCTCGGAATAATGGACATCACTCCTTTGCAAAAGGAAGAGGCATTGGACAACATTGTAGACCGACTTTCCCATGATAAAGTTTGGCCATAGCAAGCCTCATTCTGTTGGTCATGGCCCATTATCCGAATCACCTACTTAGCAAGTAAGGCCTCAATCAATTCTCGAAGTAACTGAATTCCCAAGCCTCATTTTGTTGTTGTTGTACCATAGGAATCTCTGCTGTATGGCATCAATCTGCTTAATAACTCTGACAGGCATCCTCTTGATAGTAACTTTGAACTCCATCCTTGAAGATGACGCTCCACCCATTCCACAACAGGATTCCAATCTCGAGACAAAATTCAACCCTTTGTCAAAGGAAGCCCCAAGTATGTGAGAGAGAGGCGATCTACAGCTGTGTGCAACTCTCTTGAACAAACTTGCGCCATTTCCTCGCTCATGCCAAATGGAACAAAAGATTACTTCAAAAGGTGTTTATGTAGAGTCCTGAGAAATCCCCAAAGATGTCAATGATTATAGAGATCCTACGCGCACCCTCCCCTGCTCTTCCTATAAAAAGGATGGTGTCGTCAGTGTATTATAAAAGAGGAACAATGGTACCTTAGCCCATTATCGGGGAGAAACCCTAGATAATGGCTTCATCACAAGCAAAGAACGAACATTAGGCAAGAGCATCTGTTGCGAGGACAAAAAGCATGGGTGCCAAAAGACAGCCTTGTCTTACCCTGCATTGTGGCTGGGCCAATCCATCAGTCAGGCCGCCGTTAATTAGCGTAGAGTGTTTAATCCTAGAAATCATTATTCGTAAACATTGGTATCAATTCATTTGCTACATTTAAAAATACTTCATTAGCTCTGAAAAGTCTGTTCTGGCAGTAGTTTATTTTAATAATAAGATATCCAACATCCAAATGACGCCTATTGTGTTTTTATTTCTATGTGTTTTGTATCTTTCTCAGCAACCTCATTGATTTCATTAGCACATGAATGAAATTCATTACCGTCTTCACACCTGGTTCTTTTGAGTAATCTCTGTGTGATCATCATTTCAACTTGTCCTGGCTTGTTTCCATTCAAGTTCGCTTTTGTTATAATGACTTTGATGATACACCTAGTGGGATAAGGCTTTGTTGTTGTTGACTTTGATGATACACGACGAGGCATTCTAATCCGTGGAGTTCTGCTTTATCATATGTAGGTTGCTTTAATTTCTGGGAGGAGTATTCATGGCTGCTGGCAGAGTTGCTCATGTCACACTTAAAGGACCAAGTGTGGTCAAGGAGATCTGCATTGGTCTCACCTTGGGTCTGATCGCCGGTGGCATGTGGAAGATGCACCACTGGAATGAGCAGAGGAAGGCTAGGGCCTTCTATGACATGCTAGAAAAGGGCCAAATCAGTATTGTCGCTGAGGAATAGACGCTCTACGCGTATTATGATGGATACCTCATTTGGTAGTCTGGGTTATGGGAAATAAAGCTGATTCCGTGGCATTGCGGAAAAAAAATTGTTCACATCTGTTTTTTTAAGGTTCACTCATCAATTGATCTGCTTTCATTTGCAGACCTGATTAATTTAATTTTTAAACCTTTGCTAATGTTATGTTGGGACTACCTGTTTTTTTTTTATCCTTTCGGGCTTTTGGCGCTCAGGTTGTGCTGTGTATCCATCTTTGTTTTCTGAATTTTGTATGAAGCCATGTTGCCTTTTTGGGTTGTCTCTTCGTATATTTCTTTAGGATTTGGGATCATAGGAGATATTTCATATATTCTCCACGTCTCCTGCCTCTAAACTATACGAGTACTCGTATAAATAGCTTCACAGCTTGACATATAAGAATGTCATCTTTTTTTTCAGGAAAATGAGTTTGTTATGATGAATACAGTGCATTATTTTTAGAGCTAATATAAAACATTCAGTGTATCAGCAGCCTTTTTCTTGGAATCAAATGCTCAAACGCATTGCGTGATATCCTAAGTTATCTCGTTGGTACAATCATATCTTTACAAGTTGAACAATGACTTTAATTATTATCATAATTACCATATTTAAGGCTATTTAAAACTTCTATTTGACACATATCTATCTCTATTAATGTATCCGTGAGTCGAACTGAATTTTAACACGCCCAAAATGAATCCAAAGAAACAAAAGTGGTCATTTTCCACCATTTATAATATCGCTTCGGAGTTTGAAACGGGTCATGGTTACTCAAAGTCGAGATTAGGATTGGTGAAACTAGGGCAGAGCAAACCCGGGATATGGTCCGGGTCTAGGCGGACCCGGTCCTGGCCCGACTTTTGTCAGGTCGGAAATTTTTCGACCCGGTACCGGACCCGGACTCGGACCCGGCCGGGTCTGGGACCGGGTCAGACCCGGTAGATCGGGAATCGAACCGGGTTTGCGTCCGGGAATCCGAAATGCTGGCAGGTGGCGGCCGATCCGATCCGATCCGATCAAATCCTGGCAGCCGGATCGGCCGACAACTGGCGTCGGATCTAGCCGCCAGTGGTCGATGAGCGGCCGGATCGGCCACTGACGCGGCCAGATTCGGTTGCCTGGCGGATTCAGCGGTCGGATCTGGGCGCCAGTGGCCGATCCGCCCGATTCGGCCGTGCGAGTGGCCGATCCGCGTGGCCAGATTCGGATGTCGGATTTGGGCGCCAGTGGCCGATCCGCGTGGCCAGATTCGGCCGCGCGATCGATCAGGGGGCCGGATCTAGCAGCTGTCGGCCGATCGGCTGCCTGGCGGCCAGATCCGACCGCCAGGCGACCGGATCTGGTCGCTAGGTTGTCGGATCTGGCTGCGCCAGTGGCCGATTCGGCCGCCCAGGTGGCCGGAGTAGAGAGAGTCAGGAGAGGGGAGGAGAGGATGACCGGAGTCGAGGGTCGCCGCCGTGAGAGAGAGGGAGAGGGCGCCGGAGTCGTCGGTGCCGCCGCCGCCGTCGTGAGAGAGAGGAAGAGGGCGAGAGAGAGGGTAGGGCTGAGCAAACCCGGGTCCGGGTTTCAGCGGACCCGGTCCCGACCCGAATTATACCGGTTTTGACCCGGTACCGGACCCGAACCCGGCCGGATCCGGTTCCGGATCAAACCCGGCAATCCGGGAAAATCGTCGAGTTTGCGATCGGGAATAGATCGGTTCATCACTCTGGCCGCCTGGCGGCCAGATCCGACAGCCAGGCGACCGCTAGCTGCCAGATTCGGCCGCTGATCTGGCAGCCAGGCGGCCGATTCGACCGTCAGACGGCGGATCTCGGCGCTTGGCGGCCGGATCGGCCGCCAGATCTGACAGCTAGGCGGCCGATTTGGCCGTCAGGCAACGGATCTCGGCGCCTGGCGGCCGATTTGGCCGCCAGGCGACGGATGCGCGATCGGAGGAGAGAGAGAGGAGTTAAGAGAGGGGGAGGACTGCCGGAGGAGTCGGAGTTGCCGCCGTCGCCGCCGCCGTGAGAGAGAGGGAGAGGGTGTCGGTCGAGCGAGGCCAAGGCGTGAGACGGTGAGAGAGATGGGAGAGAGAGAAAGTCGAGTGTAAAATGAATGAAAAAAAGGACCGGCGGGTTTATATAGCGAATATAAATCGGGTCGGGTCCGGGTCCGGGTCAGGTATTTGCACTCCAGACTCGGTCCTGACCCGAAACCCGCTGGGTTTTTTACCTATTAGACCCGGGCCCGGACCGAGTCTTGTCCGGGCCGAGTTTTTTACTCAGTTTTCCGGGTCGGTGCGGTCCGGATCGACTTAAACTGTGCTCAGCCCTAAGAGAGGGGGAGAGAGAGGTAGAGGGCGAGAGAGAGAGGTGGGAGAGAGAAAAAGAGAGATTGAAATGAAAGGTGAAAGGAGAGAGTGAGTTTATATAGTAAATGATATCGAGTCGGGTTCGGATCGGGTATCTGCATTGTAGACCCGGTCCTAACCCGATACCAGCGGGTTTTTCATTCTAGAGATTTGGTCCCGGCCCGGATCTAATCCGAGCCGGGTTATTTTCCCGGTTTTCCGGGTCGGGCCGGGCCGGGTCGTTCCGGCCCGTGCTCAGCCCTAGGTGAAATCGTGAAAGAATTTAAAAATCTTAAAATGCCAACTTTCCTCTTAGACATAAAAGCTAAAAAAATGTCAACTTTCCTCTTACATATGGAGATCTAACGACGGTGAATTCCAGTAGAATCTTTGTAACATTCTAAGTGGAAATGAAAAAAAAAAAGATTGCAGCCCACGCCCGCACTCGGCCCACAAAGCCCAACTACCTAACATGCATTAAACTAATGCCCTAATAGTTTCACCAACCCATGCGACCGACTCGCTCCCCAAAATCCCATTATACCACAGTAATCTTTCCCCCGCTCACTCTCTCTCTCCCTCCAAACCTCCACACGGCTACAGCAGCTTTGTAGCTACAATAAGAATGCCCTTCTCTCTCTTCATTTTGATGCTAGCACGAGGATTAACTCATCATGTTTCTCTCTCCCCCTATTCATTGTAGCTAAGCTGAACTAAGGGGATTAAGAGAAGGGCAAAGTGCTAGAGGAAGAAGCTAGATTTTAGATTTTATAAATTAAGGTATGATGAACAAACCCTTTGTTCTTAAAGAGAATATTTGAAAAATGTGCATTTAATATATAATGTTTCTTAATTTACTGTTCCATTGTTCATCATGATTTGAATGTCATGTGTTTCATAGTCTAATATTCTATTACTCATCATGTTTAGATATAGAATGTTTATTGCTTCTTATGTTAGCTCAAAAAGGAATTAGTCCAATGCTCATGTACATCATGATTGTGACTAACATGTTTGGTGTCCTCATGAGAATACACCATTCACTTCATTATTAGGATGCTAGGAATATTGTAAGATGTTTTATATGATGTTTGAAAGTCAATATGTGTTTAACATGTCAATATATGCAAGATTGGAAAGAAAACATGTAAAAATGTGTGTTCTGTCATCTCAGAAAGGGTGACTGATACATTATTGATCGACCGTTCTGGAGACGAATCGATCTCCAACTTTGTCCAACAGTCGACCCCGATTTGGAAGAGTTGTTACATTCTGTGTTTAACGGTCGATCGAACGTCTAGTTTCGGTTGTCCGAAAGTCAAGTAACGATCGATCGATACCCTAGCGGTCATCCGATTTGAGCAGTCGTTGCTCACTGTGATTAGCGGTCGACCGAACGCCCAATTTTAGTCGTCCGCAAGATCTACAACGATCGATTGATATTTCAATGGTCGTCCGATTTAGAGAGCCATTGCTCTTTGTGAATAGCGATCGACCAAACACCTAGTTTTGATCGTCCGAAGACATGATAATGGTCGACCGATATATTAGCGGTCGTCTGATTTAGGGAGTCGTTGCTCTCTGTGATTAAACAGTCGACCCGACGCACTATTTCGATCATCCGAAAGGACCATAACGGTCGATCGATAACTCTACTGGTCGTCCGATACCCAGTCCAGCAGTCTATCGTTGAAAAAATAGTCGTCCATTCTGGAAGATGATTGGTTATGATTGAATGTCCACACATAGCATGATTTGAAGTTTGTATGATTTTAAATAGGATTAAAACATGCAACATGCATTGAATGATTATATGTATTGATAAACATGATTAAAAGATGAATTGATGAAGGTATGGCACTTTTATGACTTGGGACCAATCGGTATCCTATCTATGGCTCCACCAACGGATGGGGGAAGACCTCATTGGCGAATGAGGATAAAGACCTCGTCTTCGGGAGAGAATAAAGACCTCGCCTTCGGGAGGGGATAAAGACCTCATTTAAAGATGAGGATAAAAACATCACTTACGGGTGAGGATTATGACTTATGAATTACTACCCTTCTCAATCGAAAAGATAAGAAATCATCTAAATAAAAATGAAAGACGAAAAGATGAAAAGATGAATGATGAATGACTTTGGACATAAAGTTCAAGATGATAAAGAAGTATAAAAAAGTATGCACCTATAAGAATGCAATGTGAATGTCCACTTATCACATCATATCATGACATGAACGAAGATGACAAACTAAAGTAAGATAAGATCATGATACGCATTAACATAATAATAAGTATGACCATAAGTTATGATATGTTAACTTAATGATTATGTTATGACAAACTAAAGTATTATCTTATCTTGTCATAATGATATGTTCACATGTCATTTTTTATAGTATGCATAATAGCTCATAACATACATATGACTTATGTTCTATGATGATGAAATGCATATTCCATGACATATAGAGATTATGTTATAAGATCATAGCATACATGTGCCTCAGCATACTCTAACGGGAGAAATCCTCTGCACCCCATAGATTCGTGCAGGTATGGAGGAGGCTTAGATTCGATGACGAGAGCCTCACGACGGTGACATTGCACATGGGTCGGTCAGGCTACGGCCCAAGTCATTTTACTTATATTATGTCATTATGATGAACTCTTTTAAGAGTTAAGTATCTATGATTTATGGGTCTTTTATTGAATCATGTATTATACTTGAACTCATTTATGTATGATGAACATTTTATTGGGTATACGCTAGAGTCTATTAGGCCCATGAGTCAATTTATGTATCTTGGAATTTTTTATATGTTGAAATCTTTCGCTGATGTTATTATTTTAAATTTATTATATTATATTTCCGCTGTAAAAATTTTTATGAAATTAGGTCATGTCAAGTGATGTCGCCTAGGATTCGGTAAATTTAAAATTGGGGCTGAATTTTGGAGGCATTACAATCTTAACATTAATTATCAAACTATTAAAATTAGTAAAACATTAGAACTTTTGTTAATTATCTTATACAATTGATTACAAAATCTCGCATTATGAATCGATCCGAGGCACTACGATTGATCAAGCAACACTTGCAGTTGATAGAAGGAGGAGTCATAGTGTGTGAATTAATGTTGAGGAAGAACTATCACAGACTGCCTAAATATTTATCTACTCTATTACGGCCGAGTTGCCTTCTGCCGTGACCCGAGTTAAGGTCTAGATATATAGAGTGTGGTTGAGCACGACATGGTCTTTCTTGATCCACTTTATGGTTGCGTTTGAAAATGAAATCGTAATTCCTCTCAAGTTCTTAATGAACAATTAAATTGATAAATTAATTCAAAACATGTTTCAATGTAATAAAATTTAATGACGAAGAATAAAATAGTTGATCTGATAAGAAAAAAATAGATGTGATGAATTATTTTTATGAATGTTTAAATTAAAAATAATAATTATAAATATAAAGCATAATTTTATTAAATAATAAAATAAATATAAATAAAAACATTTTAAAGGAATTTTTTTGTTAAAAATATATTATTTAAATATAAAAAAACCAATTTTTACTATATTATATTTAATAAAATATTAAAATTTTCTAATGAAATAATAATTAATAAATAATAGTATATTAAACCTTTATTATAAATATTTATATTATTAAATAAATTATTTTATAAGAGAAATGTGAAAAAGAAAGAAAATAAGAAATGAAAATAGAAAAAAAATGGATGTGCGTCAGAAAAAAAAAAAGAAAATCATAGTTATAGTATTCCGATTTCACTAAAAAGATGGAATAAGAGCACTTAAAACGAGGGTATATTTCTATCTTGAGTAACCTGGTGTTTGGGGAACCGAGCTGCTTAGGTTTCGACCTGGTTCTCAAACCAAACAGTGCGGGTCTAGTTGTAGCCGAATCACAGATTTTTTTTTGCGTCTTTCTTCTTATTTTTCATCAGTCCTGAAATAACACCACATAAATGTAGACTCTGGAATATTTCAAGAAGATGAATAAATTATAGCTCAATCAAGAAGATGATAATATCAAAATTAATTGAATTATGTGTAATTATTTGGACACGTTAAGGGTGGAGCAACATGGTTCCATGCCTGCAAATGCATGTTTGCACTGGATTTGTACAATATGTATATTGTAGTAATTAACATATTTATCTTTACTATTCATTGTATAATTAACATAATCATTTGTACAATATTTTTTTATATATTAACGTAATTAACTATTTATTTTGACTATTCCACATTAAACTTAAGACATCTTTCCTGTTAAATTATTTTTTATTAAATCACTGATTATTAAAAAATTTCCAGCCAACTATATTGCGATTTAAGAAATTTATGATAACGTCGCTCATTTAAGCGATGTAAATATTAAATACATGAAAATAATGTATTTATTTAGAGGGTCATTTTAATCTCACAATTTTTTTATGGAAATAAATGAGAAGAAATTTAAAATCGACTCAATTTTAAGGAACAACTTGGTTTTTTTTGTCTAACTAGTTGATGATAAATTATGAACCCGTTGAAAGAGATTTCTGACCACCGGGACAACGTGCATTCGAGAACTTAATATTATTTAAAGTTGAGACTATGAATAAATGATGAGTTCACAAAAATATTTAACAGTATTTTAAAATAATTTTAGCACAAATTAATAGCTTATTGATTCATATTTATCAAACTAAATGTGGAAGCCACTGTACAGAATATTAATATTGTCTACGATGTAACATATAAAAGTTCAAAGCTTGTTTAAGTACCCAAAACTTTAATGCCAATCATCTAGCTTTTTATTAGAAAAGTTAATTAAAGGATAAAATGGTTCTAAGTAATTCAACATCAAGATACTTTTTCGATTGTCACTATCAGGAAATGATCCAATAAAAAATTATGGGTTATTGCTCAGAGGATTTTACTACTGTTATGCCGGAGAATTATAACTCAAATATTTTATTAGCATGGCCAGATTTCTATACACTTTTGGTTGAGGATACAATATGTAGCTTTGGAATCAAGGCATCCAAACAACTGCACATATACTTTAATATACATGGATAGATAAAGTTTCATAATATTGTTTTTTCCTAAACAAGTCACTTTTCAGAAAGGGCCTTGCGATATGATCGGTTTTACTTTGGATTCATTCCATAAGTTATCAAAGACAGTGGTTGCTGTGTTTACTTTATTCTTAGGCGTCGGTTATCTTTAAGCATAGTGTTAGTAAGTAACTTGGCTTTTAGCACCAAAGAACAAAATATCGTAAAAAAGGAAGATGCAAAAAGTTGAGTCAGTATACGTAATATGCAATTTGCAACCCAAAAAGGAAGAATACGTAAAATGTAACTATTTAAAGGGAATTATCTCTTATATAAGAGAGTTAATAATTTCAAAATTTTCTAATAGAAACCTAATTTTTCTAAAAAAAAGATAAAATATTCTAAAATAAATTAATTGTGTTTATAAATTTTGAACGCAAGAACGTGTGGGTTGGGTGGGGGACATTATGCATTACAATTATTCTCTCAACCCAGACTTTGATAGTTAAACTAACCAACCCATCAAATTAATATAGGTAATCTATCATACTGTTTAGAACAATGAATATATTATGTAATAATGTTGGAAATTGATTCTTTCCATGCAATAAATTTATCATATATTTAGTAAATTTATTCAATCATGTTCAATGTGTAATTCGGGCATATATATATATATATATATATATATATAAATTGTTTTAATAAATAGTTATAGATTTTTTATTTCTTGTAAAATCGTCATCCCGGCTCCTTCCATGGTTGATCTTGCATTATGCATGACTCCGGTCGGTGCACCCACATATACATATATCTATATCCATATTGGTTGGATGATAAAAAGAAATCGAATTAATGTAGGTGCATGTTGTTGACGGAGAACATATATATGCCACCAGCATAAAGTAGTTCTCCTGTTGCAGTTTTAGAATTGCATGCACGCTGCATGGACAGCAAGGTTACGTCGTTCATCGAGGATTGCATTTTGTTTGGTGTCACTGAACGGCCACGACCCTTGTCATGTAACTTGATTGATCGTGACCCCTCACCTCCTCCTGAAGGAAAAAGAAGGAATTAATTGGAGGAAGGAAGGATTGAAGAAGGAATTGCGAACTCGATGCAGCGGCGAATGAGGAGGACACCGAGCGTCATCGAGACTTTCGCAGGCGACGCCTTGCTCACGTTCTGTGAGGGGACCGTGACCGCCGTCGAGGAGTGCATCGAGGATTGCCACGGCGGCCATATGGCGTGGTTCTCCATGGTCACCCTCACCTCCGTTCTGCACTCCATCTTCCACGGCAAGTACATCACCAATCCCATTACCACGTTGGTGCTGAAGTTCTCCGGGGCCGGAATTTTGGAGCAGAATGGCCCCTTCTTGATAGCTCTACGCATTCTGGCTCAGGTGATCAACGTCGGTCTTGTTCTAGTTTGGTAACACTGTTCTAACCATTCTTCGTCGTCGGTTCATGACTGGTTCTAAGACGGTCGCACCGCTGATATAGGTCGCCGGGGCGGTGGGCAGGGCCAAGGCCGTGCCGAAAGTAGAGTGTATGCAGGTTCCGGAGAAAGAACGCGCCTCAGCTGTGCTGACAGTGGTGATCAACTTGTGCAACTCCTTGGCTACGTTGTACATTATGCATGGCCCTGACAACAAATTCTTGAGCTTCTGGGTGTATGGTTTGATAAAGAAAAACATCTTGGCATTGGCATTGAAAGATATGAAGATACCCATGAATCCATGTGAGGTAAGAGCATGAATCTCTTCTTTAACTTTAATTTTCCCAGTGTCTATTTCTTCAATGCAGTATTTTCTTCCTCAACTTTGGATGATAGCAAAAAACTGAAACATGACACAACGTCGGAAGTCAATAGTTCTGACGAAATTCCACTCTCTTGAACTGGATTAGTTAGGAATTATTAATAGTTGAGAGCACACACACAAAAATAAATAAATGTGAAACTTAGAAGTAGACCATATCTGCTACGGCTGAGTTCATTTCATTCAACTAGACTACTATATATAGTTAATTACATGATTTACCTAATAATTAATGTCTTTTGTTCGGTCGACACTGTCGCTTATAATGGATTTTATGATGAAGTTGCTATCACTGCTTGGTGTGGATTAAGAAATGTATCATAAGTTTCTTTCCACTACAACCACAACGAAAAATAAATTTAATAATGAAATGCGAAATTTAAATTGGAGACCTCACAAATTTTACGAATAAAAAAAAGTGCCACTGACACCGCTCCTTGTCATTACTTTGAACTAAACTTATGATCCTAATCATATATAGTCAACTTTCCACTTTACAGACATCAAGTAATTAAAATAATGCCACAACACATGATGGTGCATCATCCGTTAGAAGGTTAGGGACCGACTCCATCGTAGTCATGGTATCAAATATGTACATCAATTGCCAAGGTAGCTGGAATAGATATGAATTAAATTTGCGAGATTTTAAGATAAAAAGAATATAGAGCTCCATTTTAAGGTGTAATTTATTGTGCCCGAAATAGATCAATCCTATATAATAAGTCGAACATTGCGGTTAGAAGTCAAACATTCTCAGATAAAATTACAATACTCCACACACAATCTATGTGAACTGCCCACAATGAGAGGATAAAAGGATAATTTTGTAAGTACGTACATATATACAATTTTCGTAGTCCTGTATATATGCATAGGAAAATTGTGGAGTTGTGTTTTCATAATTAATTGGAGTTAGAAGTGGAAAAATGTTTTAGTTTTACTATTGAGATTAATGATTAAAAATAATTGAATGATTACAAAATAAATATACAGTAATCTCTTTAGCTAAAATATCATTATAATGATACAAAATAGAAAATCCAAATAATTGTGAAACTATAATATTAAAAGATAAAAACTCGAACTAAGTTCTAACAATTCTGTTATGAACTAATAAAATATCTAAAACTAAGTTCTAACAAATTATTATCTATATTCTCTCTATATATAGATCATAATTTGTAGTTATTTGTTTCTTTACAGTATTTTAAAAAAATTATTTTATTTAAATGTAAATATAGGCATATATATATATATATATATATATATATATATATATATATATATATATATATATATTTGTGCTCATAAGTCTGCATGTGTTTCTCGTCAATGCGCCTACACCCTCGATCATATATGGATAGAAAGTTAAAACATATAACCAAAAATAAAAACTATGGTAATATAAATTATGCACTAACAAACTTTCTGATATCTCGGACTATACATATTTTGGATCATACTTAATGAGGAAACGCCATGTGTCAATCTTTTACCTCTCATTTTAATAAATATTGATATACAAAAATAAACATAGATAATGATACTACGAAAAAAATGATCATATGAAACTAAAATTATCATCATAAATAAAATATTACTAATATCATTCCAAAGTATTGTTAGCATACCAATGATTAGTATATTTTGTTTGATTTATTATATTCAGAGGGCTATATATATATATATATATATATATGTGTGTTTCTTTATATTTTATAACCAAGTAAAATTTTTGAATTATATAAAAAATGAAATAATATAGTTAATAACGGAGACCAATGGCCAATATTGAAATTGTAGACATAAATAATTATGTTGTTACCTAGAAACCACATTTTATATTAATTTTGTTACTAAAGTTTGTTGATTGTATATAAATTATCAATGTTATTAAAACTGAACCGGTCAGCCGATCAGACGACCAACTGGGTCATGGTTAGACCGGTTTAATCGGATTCAACTAGTTCAACTGAATTTTATTAAATTAATATTATTTAAATAATTATATATAATAAATATTATATAATGCCTATAATTCATAATAAAATATAATAAACAAATACTTAATTAAATATTAATATTCATAAAAAGAGTTTGAATTAATATAGTATATTAATTCTTTTATTTTGTTCTTCAATACTATTTTAGGGTGATAATATATTAATTAATTTTGACATATATCACTCTCATGTTTATTTTTTACTTTACTTTAATTTTAATATTTTTTATTTTCTATTTTCATTCATTCCTCTCTCCCTAATTTACATTTTTACAATAGAAAGATATTAAAATTTTTAATATTCATAAAAAACTTTAAGTTATTATTGTTGATATACTATATTAATTCTTTTATTTTATTCTTTGATACTGTTTTGTGATGATAAAAAATTAATTTCATTTTCCATACATCATACTTACTTCCTTTTATTTTCTTCTTTATTTTCATTTCAATACTTTCCTTTTTTATTTCCATTAATTCCTCTCCCATATTGATTTATCACATTTGTTTCCTTTTAAATTTTTACCAATTCTTAATTCAAATAATTCCTCATTTTTTACCTTATAACTTTTTATTTCCTATTTTTAATTTTATTTTCTAATTTTTTTTCACTTTAAATATTGAACCGGATTTTTTCGTTTAGTGGTTGAACCGATTTTTACCGGTTGAACTGATTTTTGGGCAGTTCAACTTCAATTCCATTTTTTAAATTAATTCGGACTGGACCAGTAGTCGGTTAGTGATTGAATCTATTGAATTAGCCGGTCCCGTTTGATTTTAATAACCATGTAAATTATAACCCAATTTAGATATATCTTATTTTTTTTAAAAAATATTTCTTATATTATGTATTATTAACACTCATTAACATATTAATATGCCACATGGCATCATATGTGTATGCCAAATGACTTCCTTGGCCCAAACCACAAAAATAAATGTATTTTATGGAAATTGGAGTCTGTCATAACATTCGCCATTGCTGCCCTCCGGATGGATGAATAAAGTGTGGCGGTAGAAAAAATTATAAACTAAAACTAGCATTAGCACATCCATGAGTATCCGTCACCCAGACCTAATATACATCATCATTGGCAAAAGTAGGAATAAAGGTATGGGTAATTAAATTAACAAGAGTAGAACCAAACATGGAAGAGAGTGTGACAGTGTTCCATGCGTCGTTAGTAATTTGGTGGTTCACGTTAAGTCATCCACATGGACCTGCATGTTGACAAATGTTGGTTTCCAAATGAGAGGTGTGCCAAAGAGCCAAGGATCAAGAATGAAGCCCATCCTAAGGTTAGGTAAGGAGTTAATCATAAGGCGCCAAGATCTATAGAACGGGGGTGCGAGGTTCCAAAGTTGGAAGGCGTCGTATTTGCAAAAACTAAGGTTGACCCAAGGAGCAAAGACATTTTTTAATAGATTAAGAATGTGCTTGGCAAGTAGGGAATAACGGATGGCCCAGAAATTCTGATGCTAAGGCCCCCATCGCTAATGAGATGAGCGCCATGATGTCCAGTAAAAGGATCCCAAAGAGAAGTCCGAGAGAACTTCCCAAGTGATTTTAAGGTGCCCATGGCCAAGGGGGCAGAGCTGAGGACATAAATAGGCATCGATGTGAGGACAAATTTGTTTATCGTCATTTTGCTTGATTGAGGACATCTCTATGCCAACCAATAAGATGATGAGAGACCTTGTTGATAATATATCGTTGATCGTGAATACGAATTGATTTGGGTGAGATGGGAGTGTCTAGGTACACAAGAGGAAATATCCCTAATATGAGGTTTAACGGTTCGACAACTAAAGGATGAAGGTATGTAGAGTTTAAATTTTTGCGAATCAATTGTCTAATCAGTGGAGGTAGTTATATATGCTTAGAACTTTCTTAAGATTTTGACAAATTTTCTTTGTTGTCTTAAGGCAGATGAGAAGGTCATCAACATAAAGAATGTGACTTAATGAAAAGGAGTTAATCTTAAAAGGTGAGATGTGGCCAACGTCCTCATGGAGGCGCATTAGGGAAGAGAGGACATGGGAAACAAGTATGAAGATGTAGGGTGGTAGGGATCACCCTAGTGGATACTCCAATAGGCTTTGAAGTAAGGAGAGGCAATGTCATTAATGATAGTAGAAGTAAAGGGGTCTGATATAAGAGTTAATCCAAGTGATGAGTTGCGGAGAAAAGTTCGTACATTAAATGATTGTGATTACAAAGTCCCATGATATGTGACCAAATGCCTTCTTCATATCAATTTTGATAAGCATGTAATTATGACACCCGAAATCTAAGGAGTGTGCAATTTCCAAGGTGATGAGAATGTTGTCATGAATGCGTCTACTCGAAAAATGATTTTAGAGAGAACACAATAAAGGACGTTGAAAAGGGATATTAGGTAGAAGTCCTTGACAATTTTAGGATTTTTGTTTTGGGGGATAAAAACAAATGAGGTTTTGACTCATGAGTGTGGGAAGGAGTTGTTCTCAAAGAAGGAGATGATTTCCTCCGTGATGCATGGTCCGATTATATCCTAATAATGGCAGTAAAATTGAACGGTGAAATCGGCACGGTAGATGGCAGACTGGACCTCCTTAGAGGTGATTGGGTAATGAGTGAGACAACATCATTGGGGCAGATTGATGGGAGAGGGGCCAACAATCCTGGGGTATCTGAATTGAAAGTGAAGGGTGCCAAAAGGTTTTGTCTTTCATAGACCATGTCTTCCTTTAGCGTGCACCCTCTTCCTATTCACTGCACATGGTTTCTCCCTCAAGACCACCTCTTTTTGTCTCCTCCGTATTGAATCCCCCCTAGAGAGAGAGAGTCAAGTAGTAGGAGTTCATTATGGTTCACATATGTGTCTTATCATATGTTTTGATTTGCCATCCTAATAGAAAAATATGTGAAGAGTGAGAGAAATTATGTTTGTCAAACTTCTGGACTAATCTATGAATGATAGAAAAGGGGAAGAGAGACACGTGCACTCTTCTTGTCTCGGAGTTGGGACCACAAATCTGCATATTACTGGGTGGCTCTGGGATGATGAAGCTGAACCTTCAACTATATTTGACGGTTCAAATTAATGGTCAAAACCCTTAGGCTTGTATTAGGTCGAACTAAATTTTTTAGCCATGATACCTGTCCGATAATTAATAAGTCATCCGATAATTCATCCATTAACTTGTTAAAATATCAGTTACATAAATATAAATGCTAATTTGCTATTAATAAAATATATAAATGAATCTTATAGCATCTTGTGTAACTAATTACTATGATAGAGAGGATCCCAATAACTATATGAATTAATATGTTAATACGCTACCAAGATGGATAAAATCCTGATAATATTTGACTGCATGGCACATTATGTCATGAGTTAATTCTAAGAATCAATGACAAAGAGGATTTTATGGAATTTACAATTCATAATGATTATGATTAAGACTAATTTTTTTATCATGATTATACCAAAAATAGTTACACTCTCTAATTGAAAGTTTCACTAAAATTATGAAAAATTAAAATACTTTAGTGGGCTTGTCTAGTCTATCCATTTACCATCCCGTTCGTTAAGATCCGATAGATCTTAATAGGACGAACAATCTTAGAAGCTTATTAGATAGTTCGGTGTCCATCCAATAATATAATGGGCCAGTCGATCCGTCTGATATCCAGTCAAAGCCCGATTGATTCTTTTAGAAGTCCGTCCGATTCGTTAAACACCACTAGTTCAAATGAATAAACTAGTCCAAACTCTGAGTGGCGTTTGGTTGCATAATATAGCAAAGAATAAGTGTTTATTCCAGTGAATATTGCCAAATAGACATAGGAATAAGCTTAAGTTGGTCAGCGATCATTTTTTTGTAAAACCATGTTGAAAAATGAAAATCATGATACCACTATTGTATTATACAAAACTATAATATATGTATTCCATCAAAATGAAAATCATGATACCATATTGTATTCTCAACGTTTTCATCTTTATTTATTATTTTAATTTAATCATATATTGTTATATTATTATTTTTATAATAATAAACATAAAAATAAATAAATGTCAAGTATTTATAATAAAATATTTCAACTATAAACTAAAATATATTTAAAAGCTATTCTTTTGAACACCAACATAAGGTAGAATAAGAATATGATAAGAATATTATATCCTTCTGAATAAAACTTATTATTCTTCAAAAGTTATTTTTCGTTCAAACGTTCTCCTTCCAGCTACAAGAAGAATCCCTGTAGCTAATATGTAGTTGAATTTCCAAATTCTTATTTTTTTTAGTTGGCAATATATTAATCAATCTACTTTTCTATGTTCCATGTACATATTTTTCATCCCATGTGATCAAAACGAAAAGGAAATTAGTTAAAATGCAAAGACATTAGTTTCATATTACACAAATTAAGTATCAGTAAATGAAATTAGGTTGCCTTTTTATCTAATTAAATAATTAATAATAATTGTAATCCTAGATTCTTAATTTTATATTCAAACAGCTTTATATTAATATAATTACATATTACAGTACACAGATTTTAGAAAAAATATCTGATTTGAGAATCTGTATGTTTTGTCTTTTTATTCTTAGTAGGTATTATATTTATCTTCTATTTTTTTATTACGAATTCAACGAACATTAAAAACTTTGTGCATTTCATTTAATTACGGCATTTCATGTTTGCTTTTGACCTTTGAGTGAAGTCTTTTTTTTTCTTACGTGCAATAATATGGAAATTTATGTCGTTACCAATTTTTGCTCATGTAGGAATTTGCTTCGGCGTTCGTAAAAAGTAAAGTCGATGCAGAACATATCTTTCTTGACTGGATTTGCCCGTTGACTGGTGCCATTACTGCAGTTTGGATCTTTTGGTTCCTCAAAATATTTCAAGGTTACTAATGTTTATTTTGTATATATGTCAATGGCTTGGTTTAGGAAATTAATCCCATATTTCTAAGAAAAAGCTAAAATTTATCTATCATGAGGAAGGACAGGGAAATCATGATATGTGCGTAAAATTTCGAAATGCTTAGGAAGCCTAAAAGAACATTAAAATACGATTTTTTTCTCTCTCTAAATGAGCTAAAATATAATTACATTATTAAGTACCCCCTAAAGTTGGCCATTAATTTACTAGATTGAACACTTCGAATCAGGCCCAGCCCAAGGCCCAAGATGCTCAAGCCTTGCTTGAGGCCCCCCTAATAGTTTATAATTTATTTATGTTAATAATACTGATCATATGATGAAAATATAAAATTTTATTAATAATAAATTACAATAACAAACAGATCTGACATTATTAAATAATTGCTCCAATCAACACAAATGATTTTTTCCTCATTAATTGATTTCTTAATTAATGCATATCTTAATTGATGGCAAAACTGTCAAATAATTGCTCCAATCAATGCAAAATTATCTTCTTTCTAGTTAATTAATTTCTTTTTTCGATAAGTTTTTCTGGTCAAATATTTTTTCAAAGGTCTTTAAAATTCGGTTAGCATCAATTATTGGATATTCCACCAGCACAATTTTCTCTCTGATCCATTAAATGACCTAGCTACTTTATTAACCAAAAAAATAAAATATAAGGAGAAATGAATTATGATTATCTAATTTTCAATTTTGCATCTAAAAGTTCTAGACAAATAAATTATAAATGAATTATTCTTTGTTTATGTAAAAGTCTAAGAATGTAATTTTGCTTTAGGCCTCAAATATCCGCCTGCTTCAAATGATCCAAGAGCTTCCAGTTTAATATATTAATTATAATAATAAGCAACCAAATTTATAGAGTTTAATAAAGGTGCAATATCTCAAGCAGTAATGCTATAAAATGATCCTATATGATATTTTTTATCTTATCGCAAATGACTCGATTTCAGTATGTACCATCCAGAATAAGATATGAAAAATTCAAACTTAATTAAATCCATAATAATATACGTGCAAGTTTCCTCCTTATTAATAAAAATATTCTTTTAAAAACGAAATTCTTTTACGCTCTTATCAATTTACATTCTCCATGTACAAAAATATAAAAGTCACTGCCTATTTTTTTTTTCGTTAAGAGCTAAAAAAATAAACAAAAGCATTATCATACGTCAACTCATAATATTATATATATATAAGATTTAATGTGAAATCGGGATGGTTAATCGATTGATTCAATTTGATATTAAAAACAATGTTTTCATAATCGTCGGATTGGATTTATTACTCGATCATGGTTGAATGATTTGATCAGATTGAATTAGATTTTATTAAAAATAATATTATTTATAATACTTATAAATATATAATATAAGTTATATGATATAGTATATGAACATCGTACTAATAATCTATTAATAAGATTAATATAATATAATTTTTATTTATTAAAAGTTATGATAATGATAAATAATAATGGTTAACTTATAAATATAAATAAATTATCATTGATTTAATATCTATTATTTAATGATGCTATACTAATAAATTTTATCTTAAACTATTTTTATTTCTTTTTTCTTTAACACTTTCCTTTTTGTTTCCTTTATTTATGCCTTTTGATAATTTTTATTTCAATGTTATTTAATTTTAAATACTTGCCTCTTTTATTTCAATTCCTATTTAATTTTATACATATCATTTTCTCTCATCTTTAACCATCCTTATATATCTTTCTTTTTTTCCTTTTTTAACTTTTCTATTTTTGTCATTTTCTTTTATTTTTTTTTTCAAAATTTAAATTAAATTGGGTTGAACCGATTCAACTAATCGGTTCAATCGATTTTTTCCGATCCAATGTTAAAATTAATTTTGGCATACAATCGGATCAAATCAACGATCAGTTCGTGGTTGAACTAGCAACGGTCCAGTTCTAACATTGGTTAAAAGCGAGAATCGGAGAACGTGACTAGATGGTTAATGATTAGAGATTGTAGAGATTGGGTCGAGCTTCTGACCAATGAAATATGGAGGAGAGGAAGAGAGATGTGATAGGAGGAGGTAGAAAAAAACTAACATTTTTAAAATCGAACCCATAATCGAACTGATAGACAAGTGGATCATAATTCGATTGGTTCAATCGGGTTCGATCGAATTAAACTAATTTTTATTAAAATAATATTTTTTTATTACTTTTAATATTATAAATTAAAGTATAAAAGATAATAAATAATGAAATAAAATCATATTAATCATCATTTTAAATTAATAAAATATTAATAATGTTTTTTACAATTTTAAACTATACATTAGTTATAATAATTTAATTCTACTATTTTATTATTTCATAATTTCATGAATATTTTTTTATTTAAATGTTTCATTATTACAATCTTTCCGCATTTTATTTATAATTCAAAATTTTCTTTATATTATCTATTTCTTTTTTTCAAGTTCATCCTATAAAATATATTATATTTGCCTATGTTTTAATTTTTGATATAAATTATTTGTAATAATTAAAACTTTATCATCTAATTTGAGTTTATGATAGTTATCTTTTATTTAAATTTAACTTTATTATTACTTTCATATCTTTTATTTTGGAATTCAAATATACTTTTCTTATTATTAATCCTATAAAATTTAATCCCTTATTTTCCTCCCGTTCCTATTCTTCCATCATTCATACTATAATTTACTTTCCTTTTCCTATTTTTCTCTTATTAGTTCAGTTTTTTTTGAAAAAAAAATCGGTTTCGATTAAGTTGATCCGATTCAATTCGAATTTTTTTTAGAAAATCGGTTTTTAAAACCAAATTGAACAATCGATTGAAGATTGAACCGATATTGATTTGATCCAATTTTAAAACACCGAAAAAATATAAGAATAAAACAGAGAATGAGATGAAGAGAAAACAAAGCGGAAAGTCGGCTGGAGGAAAAAAAAATGGATCGAAATAAAAAAAAGTGGTGCAAGATAAAGAAAAGGTAATGAAATAAAGGTGGACAGTTTACTCATCTACTACTAACACATATATATTGCAACATATAAGGCTATAAATTGACGCTAGACGTGTTGTGTGTGTTCATAACGATTGTTTGTTCTAGTAACGGTGGTGATCGCTTCAATTGGAGTGTTTACAAAGGAGTGATGAATTGTTGCCATGATAATGATACTTTAAATTTATTATTATTATTATTTGATTGAATTGCATGCATGCATGTATTGCGTTGCGAGCGGCTAGTCTTGTCTCCCTTTTCCCAATGATAATTTCCTATTTCTTGATTATTCAAATTTTTATTATGGCATAGTATTTTTTTTCCGATTAGAAAAAAGGTCAATCTAATGTAAAAAAGAAATAAAGACGAAAATGAAGATTATGGCATAATAATTAATCGTCACTTTTTCTTTTTGCTGCAAACGGATAATTTTTTTAAAAAAATAAAAATGGCTTAATTTTATAAATTTCAAACATCGTAAATTAGTTTTTTTTATAATATATAAGTATTTAAGTGCGTATAGGCTTAAAACGACATATTTGGATGGGTATTCAAATATTATATACTAATTTTATTCGTTAATTTATTTTACATTGTACTTCACCTTTTTCCAATATCACTTACATTATTTTAGCATACTTTTATATTAATTTTCTAAAAAAGAAAATCCAAACATGACCTAAATCAAAGGAGAATTTTCCTTTTTTGACTATACGAAACGGAATGTTCCTTAAATAACACACTCGTGCAAGTAAAAACGGCCTAAGTTCCGGATTCAAATTATTAGTGCTTCTGGAATTTTAAATTCTGAAAAATATTGAGAGATTCTCCCCTCGAATATTACAAAAAAACAAAAGAAAAAGAAAAGGCTAATTGACGAGAATTTACATTCTCCATCTAAATTCAACAAACATGCATTAAATAAAAATAATAAAATCTGGAGACCCAACCATCAAAATATAAGTTGCATTGGACGAGTTAATCACATTTGAAATAACATCCATCCAATCCGAAGTTAAAAAAAAAAGAAAAAAAAAAAAGATCCCCGGATCACTAACACTCTAATTGGGTTGGTCATTGGTGTGGAATTAAAAGGTAAGAATGGCTGGTTATGGTATGTTTCCTTCTGCTGCATCATTGGGCCTCCATCCCATCCGTTCTGGGCCCACTAATCACTGCTTTTAAACAAGGCAACAACCCGCTCATTTTCCCACGAATCCCACCCGTCCTGCGAACTCGAGCTCTTTCTCCGGTTGCCTGCCGAGTTGGTTTGGAGGTGAAGCAAAGAGGAAGAGAAAGAAGGGCGCCTGCGAAGCGAACAACCGCCGGGATCATCGTCGGAGCGACCACTCCGCATGAAGGGATGACGGACGGCCATCTCTTCCACAAAATATCCCTTGTTGGCCGCGAGGGAGCGGTAAACCCCTCTCTCTCTCTCTCTCTCTCTCTCTCTCTCTCTCTAAGAGAATTTTCTTTATGATCATCACACTAAATCTTGCTCGAACAGTTTCTTGTGTTTACGTTGTCGTGATATCTTATACAGGGAATTTTGCGCGCGTTTCGTGGTACTATCTAAGCATGTTATTCTCTTTCATTGATCGTAATTTCCTGGGAAGATCAGAAATTTCATTGCTCTCAATCTTTTTTTCAATTTTTTATTCAAACAAAACGTGTAACTAGAGAGGCCAATCAGGCTGCAGAATATCTTGCAAATGATGGTTGTCTATCATTTTGATGTTATGTACCGATCCGTTAATATATGTACCCTGCCTCTGCTGGATGCTTTATGAGAAACAACAAACATGTTTGGCATCAAGTACGCCATTGTAATTTGGTTGCTAGGGCTATCAATTCTTCTTGGCTAAAGTGGTGAACTCTGATTTGTAATATTGTGTATGTTTCTTGTGCTGAAATCTCTCTGGCTTTATCATCATTTGAATGCAGAATCTGGGGGAGTTCAGAGTTTACTCTGGAGTGATAACATGGAAAAGTCAAGGCAGTGGAAAGATTATTGAAATAGGCAAAGATGATATCGTCTCTGTTACTTGGATGAAGATTCCTGGACAGTATCATCTTGGAATCAGCATTAATGATGGCTTCTCATACAAGTTCATTGGATTCTGCAAACAGGTGATGCAGCTATGCTTTAAACTTTCATACTAAATAATGGAAGTAACATTATTGTTTTAGACACAGATATAGATAGATAATGTTTGCTGCTTGATTCTCTCTGCAAGCCACATACTTACTGCAAAGACCTATGCGGCTATACCTAACATGTTTAATGAAAGATACAATTTCCTTTCCTTTTTTGGTTTTGACTCTTAGTGTCATCAATTTGCAGTTTTATGGTCTTAAACACAAAGTAGATGGCTACCCAAGCTCCATAATCATATTTGATTATTTTCTCTTCAAAAAAATTATTGTCAAATTTGTTGGTTTAAAATATTTGGTAAAAAGCATATTTGAGGTGATGATGTTGTTTATATTGTTCATGGTTCGGACATATTATGTATATTCTTTTAGTTAATCTTGTGTTCGTAGTGTGTTTACTCGAAACCTATGTAGGTGAAATAATTCAGTTCATGGTATTTGAAATCTACATAAGTTAATGAACACATCAAGATTTGATGATTGATGGTCTCACTCGTAACATTATACTATATATCAGAGTTGTGATATGTTTTTAAATTCCGAGTCTTTGGACTGAGAGTCTCTCATCTTCTATGTAGGATGTCAGGAAATTGACAAACTTTGTTCAAAAGAATATTGGAGTGGCAGCAGAAGAAAAGCAACTTTCTGTCAGTGGTCACAACTGGGGAGAAGTTGACATCAATGGTTGCTTACTTGGTTACCCTTTTATATCCTATACTGTAGAAAAATCATGTTGAGTCTTACTGTCCTGTCTATGCACTAAAAAAAGAATGATGATTGTATATTACAATATAAGGCTTATAAATTACCCTGACTGGCCTTAGAGATTTTGTACTTTTCTAGCAGCATAATTAACCAGTTATAGTTTTGTTAATTATTCCTCTTAAAATTACGATGAACCATCCTGTAAAGTTTATTGTAACTTGTGAGTTTTTCAACAGAGGTTGATTTATCTCTTTTTAATTTTAATTGCATCATGTCTATCAAGTTAACATATATAACATGTAATTTTTATGAACATGAAATATTGTGGATTTGTCTGTGTTTCAATACATGAGACAACAACAACAACAACAACAAAGCCTTATCCCACTAGGTGGGGTCGGCTACATGGATCATACGGCGCCATTCCGCTCATTCGTTGATCCATGTTCATGAGATTCGACAGGGTTTTACGTTGGCTGTCGGGGCCTAACACAACCCTCCTCCTTTATCCGGGCTTGAGACCGGCTATAAAACATAGGCGGAGTTGTTTTAATACATGAGAAATGAGGAAATTTAATTATTGCTTTTTGACATTGCTTGTTAATTGCATATCATTGCCATGAGCTACTCATGTTCTTCATTTTCGTTAGGTTTGCAAATGGATGTGTTGCAATGTTTTTTCCAACTAGACCTGCTAAAATAACATCTGTAATATATTTTCATTAATCTTTTTCTATAAAAAATGAAAATTTGTGTTTGTGTAGACTTTTCTACAATCATTTTCTTTTTTCTTATGTCTTCAATTGCATGCTCTTTTACATTTTGCTAGCCTTTCTTTTTCCTTGATGACTGTGAATCCTTCCTTTGGTCATTAGAATTGTAGTGAAACATGCTTGAACTATTTTCTTAAGCGATGTCATTATGGCGGTGGTGAAGATGGAAATTCCTGTCAGTTGTGCTTACTTTTAACACTTTTTTCTTCTTGATGATTTTCAGAATGTGATTAAGGATTATGTTTCTATATTCTGTTTGAATTATTGTCAATCATAGGGAACATGCTCAAGTTCATGGTCGGTTCAAAGCAAGCTTTCGAGATCCCTTTAGCAGATGTTTCTCAAACTCAGCTTCAGGGAACAACTGATGTCAACCTCAAATTCCGTGTGGATGAGATTGATGGAGTTAGTGAGGTATGTTGTAGTAATGTAACACATTTTGGTGAATATTCTAGTAATCTTAGTTGGGACCAACCTTTCAAAAAAAAAAAAAAAGAAATATTAGGACCATAGGTCAGGATTCCGAGTGTTAGTGGAATTTCATAAGCATTTACAAGACTTTCTTTGTGTTTTTAATTTAGTTCATTCAAAATGTCTGCCCAATTTCCTAATTGCCGAATTTTGTTCCTTTACTATTTTTACTAACACATATGAATAATTCTGTTCATAATCTCTTTGATGCAACTTCGCTGCCTTATCGTTTAACTTTGGTATTCGGTAGCATAATGCCAATTATCTGGAGTGGAGTCGGATTCATAATTTATTGCTTAAATTGGTTAATAAATTTGAGGCATTAAACCTAAAGATCAAATTCCTCACAAATTTTCATTTTGTTAGTCCACATTCTGGCATCTACTACACTTTCATAATTTATAATGTAATGCCTCATAAGAGCTCATGAAAGTGCCACAAAGTGATAGTGACCTGAATAGCACACCTGCTACTCAATATAAAGCAATGCTTAGAATCATTCTTTCTTCATTCCAAAGTTTTTGGTAACATGTATATGGTCTATTTCTCATAGTGTCAATTTTGTGTCTCTTCTTATATTTGGTTTTCGGATGCCAGAATGATTCCTTAATGGAGTTAAGTTTTCACATACCCACTTCTAATGCACAATTTTCTGGTGATGAAAATCGCTCACCTGCTCAGGTAATTGCCATCCATGGATATCTATGGTTATATTGTATTAGGATTATTTATTGGCAATTCCAATTGTTCTTTATCTCTAGGTTTTGCAAGAGAAGATCATGGCCTTAGCTGATCTCTGCTCATCCGAAGAGGCAGTTGTCACATTTGAAGACATTGCAATTCTTACACCAAGGTAGCGGTGGTCACATGTTACTGCAATATTTTTTCATGTCCGTTTCTGCTAGATTGTTTATTTGAGTTTATCTTTTTGGCTTTTTTAGTTTGTTATAGATTTAATGTTGACCCTTATACTTGCAGAGGGCGATATGCCGTGAAACTTCATCTTTCATTCTTACGACTCCAAGGGCAGGCTACTGACTTTAAAATTCAATATACCAGTATTGTCCGACTTTTTTTGTTGCCAAAGGTTATCTTTTTTATCCTTTTGTTTCTATAATATCAAATTCACTTGTCAGTGTCTTGGGTATGAATGAAGCAATATTAATATAGCAAGATAGGAATACCAACCAGAATTGATAGAAATCAGGCTGGGAGATTTGATGAGTCAAAAGAGGAATAAGTTGGGGTTTTGAGGAAAACTAAAAGATATTCATTTTCTTCGGGGATAAAAAATATGTAATTTGATAAAAGAGAGAGGAAACTCTGTTTGCATCTTTAAATATAAAAGATAATCTCAGCCCTTGAGCAAACTACTCTAAGGCTATGTTTGGTATTATTAGGGGTTTGATAAGCGGATAGCGGTTTGATAGCGGATAGTGGATAGCGGATAGCGAATGATGTTTAGCGATTAGAGGTTCTAACAAATAAGTATTTGGTATATTTAATAGTAGAATTAGCTAATAAATATAAAATAATATAATTGGATATATGATAAATTATTTAATTCAGACACTATAGAAATTCTATAAAAATGCAATAAATTATTTATATTTCAATAAAATAAAATCTTACAATTAATTTTTTGTTAAAATATATAGAAATTTATATTGACAATAAATTTTATATAATGGACACATGATATAAAAATATTAATTATTAAATTATTTTTAGGGTTATTTCCATAAACCACCCATAAATTATCACGATTTTCTACATCTAACCTCAAACTACGAACTTATTTTTTTGGATCTCTAAACTATTGTGACTTTCTCACTTTAGTCCTCCCATCCACTTCTATTACACTTTCTGTTAGTTTTTCTTTTTCTCATTTATGAAAAGACTAAATTACCTTTCCCTCCATAACACATCAAATAATAAACATAAAAAATAAAAATAAAAGAAAAAATATTGGAGCACTTAATTTTTAGGAACATTTTTCTTTTTTATATTTATTATTTGATGTGTTATGGAGGGAGGGGTAATTTAGTCTTTTCATAAATGAGGAAAATCAAAACTAACAAAAAAATGTAACAACAGTTGACGGGAGGACTAAGTCGCGATAGTTTAGGGATCCAAAAAAATAAGTTCGTAATTTGGGTTTAGATGTGGAAAATCGTGATAGTTTAGGGGTGGTTTATGGAAATAATCATATTTTTTATTCATTATTAACATATAAATAATTTGTAATTAATTAAGCATGATTATAAAAAGAAATATAGTTAAATGATGATAAAATAAAAATGAGAAAATAACAAGATAAGTTGAGAAAGAAATAATGTATTTGAATAAGGGTAAAATTGGAAAAAATTATAAATCGCTAACTTCTAATCACTAAATGCTAGTAGAAATAGTTTTTCAATATTTTCATATGAAACATTAAACGCTACTTGAAACGCTAATTTTGGTGTTGCCAAATAGAGCCTAAATCATTGTCCTTATGACTAATTAGAAGGTCACATACTTATCACATGACAACTAATAGAATGAAACACGGACACTATTAAAATAACAATAGAAAAAGAAAATTCCTACCTCAATCTCCTTAGGAAAAACTTGTTCTATGTCAGCATCAATTTTCTTGAGCTCATCTTTGCTAATGCAAGTGTTTTAAGTAGCAGGTTTACCCAACCATTTCACCAAAGATATTATACTATTGCCCTCGCATGAATTGATCGGTTTGACATCTAAAAGATCTTAAATAGCTTCAGTTGAAACTTTGAGAGGTTGCTATTTTCATTTGAATCTTTAATAGTGTCCTCGCTAAAACCCTAAAAACATAAAAATTGGAATCACTGAAAATAGAATTGATTTTCAAATACAATGAAAAATCAATGAAATAAGAATTTGATTATTTTCTTTAGTATTTTGCAGGGCCCAAACTTCCCTTGAGTTCTAACCAATGATAAGTGCCCTTAGCAAACCTCTCTAGCCTAGCCTTAGATGTAGTAGAACTCACCTTCCCTTCAATTTTTTTTAGGATGATGTAGATTGGCTTCTTTGACGTAAACTTTATTTATCTGATTCCAATTTGGATTTTACCTCCTAATTACCTATATTTATGTGTTATCAAGGTAAGACATCACTAATCAGATCATAACTTCTTCTAACTATGTTGAACTCCATCTTTCTCAAAAGAACTATGTTGAACTTCAAGATTAGACATTTTGCCAATATGATCATTTCCATCAATTTCAGCTTCTCGGCACCTTAATGCAAATTTTTTAACACATAGAAGGCCATAAGTCTTGTAGTTTTTTTATTAATAAACAAACGTTTTGTTTTCTCCTTCATCATATGCAAACTATATTTCCTATTACCTTATGAAAAGAGTAAGTACTAGATTTACCACTTTAGTATGATGCTCCATGTCATGGTTTATAACCAAAGTCTTCTCATATGAATATGACTAACATCCATAGGCACAACATTTTGTCATTTACCTCCTAGGTGAATTGCACCAAACATCTTGTAGTATCAACAATTTCATTAACCTCCTTAAGCCAACTAATTTTATAAGGATGAGGATGATTGTAGTAGGCATCCTTAATCTCTTTTTGTACATGAAATTCTTTGTGCTACTTAGGGTGCGTTCATTGCATTGTCATTCAACCTGACAATATAAATTGTCTCTAAAAAAGATTACCACTTATTAAATTGCCAGCAATATATATTACCTTGTTTAGTATGCATAAGTAATCTATCTGGCAATCCATATTAGTTATTTATAAAAAATAATGATTTATGAGATAATACACAATTTTTACCAATATACCCCTAATCAAAAGAATCATATTACATATATAAATTATTTTTAACTTTGTAAACTTAAATCACAAATATATATCCTCACCCATAAAATTAAAAATTACAAAATAATTAATATATTTTTTCAAATATGATAATAATATATTTATCATAATTAACTAATATTTATTTGATTAATTTTATAATTTCTTTAATTAGTTTTATTTAATGAGTTTTATGATTTATTTAAACAAAGATGTAAAGGACAAATGCAGAAAGTGAGGTTGTAAAGACTGCAACTTAGATGGTGATCTGAATTGCCTCCCTTCCTAACTTACAAAAGTTGGCTGAATCAAGGAAAATTACACGTAAAGTAAGATAACGGATGCGTTGCAAGGCGCCCGTGACATTCTACCCCACTCAAGTTGGCGATGTCCTCGGCACTAAACCGACATCTAGTCTTTTGCTCCATCAAACGAGGTACTCCTTCTGCTTTGATCCACGGATGGTGGGCACTTCTTCAACCTGATTAGTAAATTGTTGGTGGATGATCAGCTGTGCGCGGTTTGAAACCCCATGATCGGGATCTTCGATGTATGGCTTGTGCAAGTTGATGTGGAAGATGGGAAGTTATTGCATCTGAGGCGGGAACTCCAGCTTGTAGGCTACCTTGCCTACTCTTTAGTATCTTGAACGGGCCCTCGTAACTCCTAACGAGGCTCTTGTGCATATTCTTTTTGTTTAGCCAATGTTGAACCAGCTTCACAAGGACCAAATCTCTGACATCAAAGTTGACATCCTATTGGGCAATGTCGGCCCACTTCATGCACTTCGCTGTCTTGTGCAAATATGCTCGAGTCATATCATTTTGCTTTCCCTAGTCATGCGATGAGTGGCAGGGACTGTGCCATCGTAGGAAGTGGCGACGGCTTGTGGATTGAGGGGGACTGCTGACCCGTCATTATCGCGAAGGGACTCCGATTGGTTGACTTGCTCCTGTGCAGATTGTATGAGAATTGCGCGATGTTGAGTAGTTTCGCCCAATCTTTTTGATTGACACTGACGTAGTACCGCAAGTACATCTCTAATATGCAATTCACCCTTTTAGTGTGGTCGTCGATTTGGAGAAGTGCCATGACGAAATGCAAGTTGAAGCTTATCATCTTGAACAATTGAGCTCCTTTCAAAAGTCGCCGACGAATCGTCTATCGCGACCACTGACTATGCTTTGGGGAAGGTCCCAATATTTCACCACATACTTCATGAACAACTCCACAACTTCAGTGGCAGGGCAACTTGCAGAGCCAGCGACAAAGATGACATAATTAGAGAACCGGTCCACGACCACCATGATGGTACTTACCCCTTTAGATTTGGCCAAGCCAGTGATGACGTCCATGGAAACATCTTTTCATGGTGGTTCTGGAATAGGCAGAGGTTCCAAAAGTCCGTCGGGCGTTTCATGGCAATCAAAGCATATCTTCACAAGAGCTTCAACATCATACTCCGTCCTTGACTAGAAGTAGTTGTCTTCGATGAGTGCCAATATGCGGCGGATGCCCGGATATCTCGCCCACTTGGAATCATGGCACTCTTACGTTAAAAAGTACGCACAACATCATACCTTGTTGAACTTAAATATCGTCTCTAATATAATGATCAAGTGTCTAAAAAAGTTGGCCATTTGTTAATTAGTGTAATTTGATCCAACATGAATCAATAGGTTATACAATTATGAAGTATATTTTTCAATAGTCATACCTCATTGTAGACTTCTCATATAAGTCCATAATATAATCAGTGAGTAAGAATTCTTCTTTCATTTTTTTCTTTTTTTTCTTAGAAGAATTGTTCTTCCATTTTCATCTTCATATGATCCCAAGTGTTAAATTTCACCTTGCCTTGCCATTCATATTGCTCTTCGACTCTTTTGTACAATTGAATTGTAGTATCCTTTAATTTTAGCTTCAGAAACAGCATGTTTCTATTTTCTACGTAGGCATCCATTCAAAATGATTATCCAATTTTGTTTCCCATCTGGATAATTTTCAACATGCATCTTGTCATAGAAATGGACAACTGAGCATAGATCAATCTATCCTTCAATCAATTACACCCATTAAATCATGGCCACCTTCCGAAACTCCATATGTGCTGCCACATGATCCTATTGCCATAATGCTTGAGCATTTCGTGACAAATATCGACCATCTCTGCTTTCTATCAAGGTTACCTTGTTGTCTACTAGATCCAACCATGATTCAAAAACAAAGGAAAACCTATTATTTTGTATTATCTTTTGCTAGGTTACAAATTTGATGTGGGATGGAAATAAAACCAACAACAACAACAACAACAAAGCCTTATCCCACTAGGTGGGGTCGGCTACATGGATCATACGACGCCATTCTGCTCTATTAGTAACCAAACCTTTCGGTATATTATTCACCAATAGATCTTGCTCTATTAGTTCGCCAAGTGTCCGCCTTGGCCTCCCTCTCCCTCTTTTAATCGGACTCCAAATTATTTGATCTACTCTTCTTACTGGCGCATCTAATGGTCTTCTCTGAACATGACCAAACCATCTCAAACGATTCTCTACCATTTTCTCACTAATAGGAGCCACTCCGACTCGTTCACGTATATGGTCATTCCTAATCTTATCTAATCTTGTATGACCACACATCCATCTCAACATTCTCATTTCGGCTACCCCCACTTTACGTTCATGTTGTCCCTTCATAGTCCAACATTCACTACCATATAACACTGCTGGCCTTATAGCAGTACGATAGAATTTTCCTTTAACTTTATTGGGTACTTTTCTATCACAAAGAA
The DNA here is from genome assembly GCA_030549335.1 of Pontederia crassipes. NCBI lineage: Eukaryota > Viridiplantae > Streptophyta > Magnoliopsida > Commelinales > Pontederiaceae > Pontederia > Pontederia crassipes. The sequence continues at coordinate 13,390,276 of JAUKPH010000017.1, forward strand.
CTCCAGTGGCTTTCCTCCACTTACACCAACCAGCTTGAATTCTATGATTAACATCGTCATCAATCTCACCATCTTGTCTTACAATTGATCCTAAATATTTAAACTTTGTCACTTGAGGAATTATATCCTCCCCTAACCTAACTTTCAAATCGTCTCTAAGTTGTTTATTTGTGAAATTGCTATGCATATATTCTGTTTTATTCCTACTTAAACGAAAACCCTTTGACTCCAACGTATTTCTCCATATTTCTAATTTTGTATTAATCTCTTCTCTTGAATCCGCTAAAAGTACTATATCATCCGCAAATAGCATGCACTTAGGTACCTCCTCTGTGATACTCTCGGTTATAGCATCGATAACTAAGTTAAATAGATACGGGCTTAAAGCTGATCCTTGATGTAGGCCAATTCCTATAGGAAATTCATTTGTCTCACCTCCGGGTGTCCTAACCCTAGTCAATGCCCCATCGTACATATCTTGTATTACCTTAATGTAGGCAACATTCACCTTCTTCTTTTGCAAGGCTTTCCAAAGTACATCCCTTGGTACCCGATCATACGCCTTCTCTAAGTCAATGAAAGCCATATGTAAGTCTCTTCTCCTACTTCGATACTTCTCCATCATCCCCCTTAGTAAATAAATTGCCTCTGTAGTGAAATAAAACCAAAAGGAATAAAATAGAAATCATTCTAAAAGGTTGAAAGGGTCAAAAGAGGAACAATTAATGTTTATAAGAAAACTACTAAATTTATAGACCTCATAAAAGATTGATAAAAAAAGGTGCCCGGAAATTTCTTTTGTAGACTTAAATACTTGGTTTACAATGGTTAAAACTAAAGATTAATCTCAGCTTTTGATCAAATTACTTGAAATCATGACCCTTATAACTAATCAAAAAGTCTCATGTTTATCATCTAACAGCTAACATATCTACCCAAAAGAAAATTTAAAATAAATAATAGAAAAAAGCTCCTACTAAAACATCCAATGGTTTTATAAGATGCTAATTAGCACCTCATGTAGTGCTTTTTTAATGTGAGATTTGTGTTATATATCATAAATTCAACATCAATTGGAATTTAATATGTCTCCTTTTCCATGTAGTCCCATGAGCCACACACATTTGTTGTTATTACCCTATATCCGCCAATACGAAAAGGGAAAACTTCGTATCCACACATTGTTATTCAGGTGCTTATCTCATGTGGTGTATCCATCACCATTGCTCTGATTTCTTTAATATTGCTTTAGAATTATCCTTAATGTTTAGTTTTTTTTTTCTCCTTTCCTATCTTCAAAAGTTTCGAACAGAAGATAATATTAAAAAGAAACTCTCTATCAATGAAGATCTCCTTGCAACGAAATACAAGGGCAAGTTGCACTCGTCATATAAGGTGAAGTTTATTTTTTTACTCGATCTTTAGAAATATGCTGAAGTTCAAATTGTGTGCATTCTTGGGTGAGTTGTAATTCGATTGATTTCTGTTTCGACCAATAATTTATTACATCTAATCTACATTATTTACATTTATATTTCTGATATTCTTATGAATTGAATCTTAAGATTTTCTAATGTTCTATCTCTTTTCTTGAATGAGTTATATAATCCTTATGCTTGTGTTTATAAATTTCATGTCAAACCTTTTTGAAAGGAAATTTCATGTTAAACCAAATGTTTCTATTAAGTTTGATATTGTCTCAATTTAAGTATACTGAATTCAAAATTGTAAGTGCATTCTTAGGTGAGTTATTATTTCACTGATTGCTATTTTGGCCAATAGTTTAATACATCTAGACTACATGATTTACATTTTTTCTGATATTTTTATGCAATTATCATTGTTAAATTGTTTTGAAGTATAGTTCTTATCAGAAATCATGTCATTTACCCGTGTGGATTTCATTGTCGGGTAGCTTCTCAGCCAAAAGGGCATATCTAGCTCTAAACCCAGTGATTGGGGAAGGGGACAATGACCTGATTGTAGCTCTAAACCCAGTGATTGGGGAAGGGGAAAATGACCTGATTGTAGCTCTAAACCCAATGATTGTATGCTGTTTCCTCGGGGGCGCAATCTCACCAATTGTTATAGGAATTGATGGTTGCTCATATTTGATGTTTCCTGCATCCTATGTGGAGACACTGAGGAGGACATTAATCACTTATATAGGGAACTCATGGGCTACAATCACAAAAGAACACACGAGATTTACTAGATTCACCCTAAACTGGACTATGTCCTTGGGCAACGTCTCTCTTTGTTATATGGAATATTGATGATTATAAGGATGCGAAATAACTCAACCGTTATGAAGTTTATATAGGGAACTGTAATACAAAATAAGAGATATGCTCTGCTAACCGATGTTCAATGGTCTTCAGCTGCAAATTTTTGTCGATCATTCGACAGATGACACCAGATAATAATGAGTAATGACATCATCCTAAATACAAAAAGCTTTTGACCATGGCTGTGAGATGGGAGATTTGGTTATAGAGAAATGCATGTGTCTTTATGGGTGACCATTGCTACATAGGCAATATCACACAACATGAATTGAGCATTGCAAAACTGTGGGTGGGTGACTGATTCACGATTGGAATTGATGACTTCTTGTATATAAACTTTTGTATTACAATGTAACTGATTTCCTCGCTTTTCAATAAAAAGGATGCCTACAATTGTTAGGGATCCTCTTATTTTTCAAAAAAAAAGAAAAATACTGGTGAGCTAAATTAACTTTGTTGATGCTTCTCAATTAGCTTAACAAGCTAAAGTTGGTTGTTTGCATTTTTTCTATGGTTGGACTAAAAGCATGCTTTATTTATTAGCTCTGAAGTTTACTTATTTCTTGTTGGTCTAGTTGACACTTTTTACATTATGTTTGATATAATTTCAATTGCAGGAATTAAAGCATGATGTCTTTACAAAAATCTTACGCGGTCTATCAGGTGCTAAAGTAACTAGACCAGGATCATTTCGCAGCTTTCGAAATGCATTTCAGGTGAAGTCAGCATTGAAAGCTGAAGATGGAGTGATGTATCCACTTGAAAAGGGTTTTTTCTTTCTCCCGAAGCCTCCAACTCTCATTGTTCATGATGAGGTACTTTCTTATAAGACTGGACAAAGGATATCTCATTTTTGTCTTATGGTGGCTTGATTTTATGGAACTTTAATCTCTGCAATAGGGGAAATGATGAACTGATTATTGCGTATGAATTAATACAATTCTTGTATGTTATAAATATTGGAACTTGTTAAATTTAATGAGTTATTATTCTCTCGAAAAATTAAGTTATTAGAAAAAGGCTTATCATTTGTATGTATTATTAGAACTCTTGATAATTTTTCGTTTGCCGAAAACTTTGATTTAACTCAATCCACCACGTTGGTTAGTAAAAAAAACTCCGCCAATGGAGTTAAGTTTTCTTTGTATGAAATCATGTGTTGATCCGCAGACGTTATAATTGTGGCAGTAGGGTTCCAGTGAGACGACCGTTGCAAAATTAGTAGAATGGGATTCTTCTTTCTTACTGGCACTGAACCATGAAAAGATATTAGTAGCACTATGAACTATTCTTTCTTGAAAAACCATATAGCTGCAATGCGGTGTTACGTTGACCATAATGGACAGCGTTTTGTGCATGGGCGTCTCCTGAGTTTGCTGGTTTGCTTTGCATTGTGTACCTTTCTTTCTGTTATGCTATAAAAAGTTTTTTCTTCGTCTTAGGTGAAAGTAAGATTGTCTATTAACATATGAACCTTAAACATCCTTGTATAGTGCCTGTAAGTGTTGTTTCACATGTTAGCTCAAGTTGCTAACATCATATTCCTTACTATCTTTAGCAAATTTCGAAGGTGTTTGTCCATATTCCATCCTTGCCTTTTGTCTCTATGTAGGATGATTGTTATGCATAAATATGTATAACTTACTTTATTATGTAAAGCAAATATAAATATGATTAACTCACCTGTAGCTTACAGGAGTTATTCAGATCCTCTGCTAGAAGGGGTTCTCCAATTAATTGAGGAAAACTTGTGTTAAATATTTTGATATATTATTATCATACTGTCATTTGGTTTGACATCCAACTTAACTGGTTTGATCAATTTGACCCAATTAGGTTTGTCCATATTACTTTTCCTCGGATTTCATGTTTTACAGATTAAGTACATTAAATTTGAGCAGCATGGAGCTGGCGTCTCAAGCATTGCACCTCATTATTTTGATCTTCTAGTTAAGCTTAAAAATGATCAAGAGCACATGTTCAGAAACATCCAGAGAAACGAATATCAAAACCTCTTCCAGTTCATTAAGTATGTTTGGAAGGATATATTATTTTTTAACTATGTTGTCTTTCCCTGACGTGTGACACCACTCTCTCTCTCCCCTTTCTTGTGTAGAAAAAAAGGTTTGAAAATATTGAACCATGAAGATGCTCAAACTAGCAATGGAGCTTCACCTGCTCTTGACGATGGTGATGTTGTAGATCCACATCTTGAGCGGATAAAAAATGCAGCCAGAGAAGAGACTGATGAAGAGGTGCCTGACTGTATATACTTCGCAAAATTGGTCATGTTTGTTATGTGAAATTTCTGAAATTTCTTGTTATTTCTTGCTTCCCAGGATGACAAGTTTGTTGCTAAAAAAGATGATGCTGTGTCCAACTTTATGATTCGAGATAACACAATGCAAATCAAAGTCGGGATGAGAAAGAAGTAAAACATAAAAAATAAATTTACTTGTCTCTTCACGTTTAATTTTGAATTCAGCTTTTTTACAGAAAAAAGAAATCAAATTCTATTGGTTAACGATGGCTCATATATACCTGAAATTTTCTTCTTGAAGATCTTGAAGAAGGATGCTGGTTTGAAGGCAACATCTGTTAAGGGGACGAAAAAGGATGGAGATAAAGAAGGCTCGAAGAAGAAAAAGGATATAGAAGAAAGATCCTAATGCTCCCGAAAGAGTTATGTCAGGCTTCATGTTTTTCCTCCAATGGTGAAAAAGAAGTTGAGTCCAATTTGGTTTCTTCCAAGAATTAAACATATAATGCCAAATCGATTGTCCATGTATATATGTTAGTATTTTCTGATCAGATCGATCATTTTCTCAACACTTTCGAAGGATATATAAAATTGTTTTTGTTGCGGAATATCCTTAATATCAACTTACTGTTGATATCGATGTCTGAGGAAAATCAATAAACAGATAGGGGAAGAATAACAAGAAATCACATATAGAGAAAGACACAAATTTTACGTGGTTTGAAGATTGCCTCTTACGTCCACGGTCGTCACAGAGTTTCACTCTATTCAGATGTCTCTACCTTCTCGGTTACAAACATTATCCAGATTCTCATAATATATGGTGCATAATCGCTATCAGATATGTACCTTGGGTAACAATCCAGGATAACAATATATCTTATCATAATTCTTCATAACTCCATATCTAACAAATAAGATAGTTATGATAACCATTTAATCTCTTCAGATTATGATTATAAAGAAGTTATAATTTCACAGATTCTTTCTAATATAACTAACAATAAATTAGTTAGGCCTAGAATTAGGCTTCACCTAATTAAATTCAACAATCTTTCACTTGGAGACTGACTCTCTTGAGATTGAGTTGTACCTGCCTGTATTCGAACTCTGGACAGCTCTTCCTGCAACTAACTTTGGAGGAAAACTGAGGTTGCGCGGAACCTCAATTTTTTAGTTACCACCACTTTGGTCAGCATGTCAGTTGAATTATCTGAACCTCTAATTTTCTCAAGCACCAATGTCTTCTCTTTTCGAATATCTCTGATAAAATGATACTTCTGATGTGGTTCGTCCTGACATGATACAATGAATTCTTTGCCAAATGAATTGCAATTTGACTATCACTGTGTAGATTCGAACTGGGTTGCACCTTGCTCAGCTCTTCAAGGAACTCCTTTAGCTAAATCATCTTCTTACATGCCTCTGTCATAGCAATGTACTCCGATTCGATAGTAGACAGAGCAACAACCTTCTTCAATTGAGACATCCAACTTATTATTGTATCACCTAAAGTGTACACATATCCAGTGGTGTTTCTAGCAGTATCAATATCACCACCTAATTATTTGATTACTTTCGAATACCAAAAGATCCACTTCACTATTTGCCAATGTTGTTTCCCTGAATCTGACATGTATCTGCTCACAACTCCCACTACATGAGCAATGTCTGGTCTGGTGCTAACCATAGCATACATAAGACTGCCAACTACTGATGCATATGGAACCTTTCGAATGTGTGCACGTTCCATATCAGTCTTGGGCGATTGCTCCTTCGAAAGCTTGAAGTGATTCGCCAAGAGAATTTGCAGTGTCTTGACATCTTGCACGGAAAATCTCTCCAGCATCTTTTTAACATAGGTTTCTTATGTCAACTTCAGAGTACCTATTTTTTTGTCCCGAACAATCTCCATCCTAAGAATCTTTTTCGCAGCTCCCCAATCTTTCATCTCAAATACACTTGATAATTATTCCTTGAGTCTTTTAATTTTCATCATATTTGAACCTGTGATGAGCATATCATCCACGTACAACAGCAATATAATGTAGCAATTATAAAAATGTTTGATGTAACAACAGTGGTAAGAAAAACACTTAGCATAAATCCCATGCTAGTCATGAAGTTATCGAACTTCATATATCACTGTCAAGGGACCTGTTTCAAACCATACAAGCTTTTAGTCAGCTTGCACACCAGGTTCTCCTTACTAAGAACCTGAAAGCCTTCTTGTCGCTTCATATAAATATCCTCCTCTAAATTATCATGGAGAAATGTTGTCTTTACATTTAAGTGCTCAAGATGTAAGTCTTCAGCTGCAACTATACTCATCACCAATCTAATAGTGGTTAATTTCACGACTAGTGCAAATATTTCAGTATAGTCAATACCTTCATTCTGCTCGAAGTCTTTCACAACCAGTCTTGCTTTATATCTCTTGCCACCATCTACCTCCTCTTTAATCATGTACAACTACTTGTTGTGCAATGCCTTCTTCTATTTAGACAATTCCACCAGCACCCAAGTATTATTCTTGTACAGCGAGTTTATTTCGTCCTGCATTGCTAATTCCCACTTGAAGGAATCATCAACCTTCAAGGCTTCCCTAAAACAATTCGGCTCACCAGCATCAGTTAACTATATAAAATTCAAAAAAAGACAATACCTCACAGGTGGTCTTATCTCCCGAGTAGATCTCCTGATAGGGAGCGGAGTACTCGGCCCAGCCTGTATCACCTCAGGCTCCTGCTGAACAATCTTCTCGGACTTGACCACATCTTCATCTAAAATGCCCTCAAATTTCACTTGTGCCTTGCCTTTTTCTCCTGCATTACCAGATTCTACAACACACTTGTTTTTATACATAGTCTTTTCATGAAACATCACATTTCTTTCTCGGATAATTTTTCTATTTTCATCATCCCAGAAACGATATCCAAACTTATCAGAAACATAACCAATAAAGAAACACCTCCGAAACTTAGCATCTAACTTGTCTATAAATGTAGAATCAATATGCACATATGATAGGCAACAAAAAGTCCCCATATGAGAAAGATCTACCTTCTTACCACTCCAGACCTCCTCTAGTAGTTTGTTCTCCAATGATATAGATGATCCGCGGTTGATCAAGTATGCCGTTGTGTTCATTGCATCTGTCCAAAATGATTTCGATAGGTCTGCATAGATCCTCATGCTCCTGGCATGCTCATTTAGCGTTCTATTCATCCGTTCAACAATTCCGTTTTGCTGTGGCATCCTCGAAACTGTCATCTCCATCCTGATGCCATGTTTCCCGCAAAAGTCCTTGAACTCATGATTCACATACTCATGGCCATTGTCAGACTGTAAACGCCTGATCTTAACGTCAGTTTCATTCTCTACCTGCGCTTTCCATTTCTTGGAAGTAGAGAACATATCATATTTATTTTTCAAAAAATAAATCTATACCTTCCTGAAATAATCATGGATGAATGTCACATAACAGTGACCCGCCGAGGAATGAAACTATAGATGGCCCCCACACATCTGTGTGCATAAGCTCCAACTTGCTACTTTTCGACATCCTTGGTACCTTGCTGAATGTGACTTTCTTCTGCTTTTCCAGCATAGAACCTTCACAAAGTCCACCATCGACTGACTTTAGATTTGGTAGTCGACCCATCTTGTGCAGAAATTTCATCCCCTTTTCACTCATATGTCCAAGTTTATAATGTCAGACTTCAGATATATCATCTGAATGACTTTCTTCTGCTTTTTCAGCATACAACCTTCACAAAGTCCACCATCGACTGACTTTAGATTTGGTAGTCGACCCATCTTGTGCAGAACTTTCATCTCCTTTTCACTCATATGTCCAAGTCTATAATGCCAAACTTCAGATATATCATCCGAATCAATTATTGCAATAATCTTTGCATTCGACGATCTGTACAAAGTACCCAGCTTGTTGTCCGTGCAATCATTATGGCTCTTTTGGTGACTTTCCATGTGTTACCTACAAACACCGTAGTGTAACCTTCTGTGTCAAGCTGTCCAATCGAGATCAGATCTTTAATCCCGGTATATGTCGAACATCTTTTAGCTTCCAAGTTGTCCCATTATCAGTGACAATCTTCACATTCCCATTTTCCGCAACATTTAAGACTTTATCATCTACCAGATAAACCTTGCTAAAGTTATCAATAGTGTAATCTTCCATACACTCCCTTTGTGATGTGAAATGGTATGAAGCTCCAGAATCCAGGATTCTATCGGACTATCAACATTCAGAATCAATGCATCTGAGACTTCTTTTGTAGCAGCATTTGTTGACTCCTCATAGGTGACATTTCTTCCCATAATTCCAACGTACGAATTCACCAGATCTCGACTGACTTCGTCATCTTGCATTTGATCTTCCTTGGTTCTGTCCTCGCTGTTACATTCTTCCCCTGCCCTTTGCACTCAACGCTGAGCTTGAGGCTTCTCCTTATTCTTTTCTGTGAACGTCTTCGCTTAGAATCAGATCTCGAATATCATCGAGCTTCAACTTCATTGAACCAGAAGAACTGTTGACCGCTTCACAGTTGCACCCCAACTTTTTGGCAAAGAGAACAACAAGATCTAAGCCCTCACTTCATCATAAAAAGTGATACTCACCGAATTCAATTGTGTGATGATAATATTGAATTCGTTGATGTGATCTGCGACTGAAGCTCTCTCAGACATCTTCAGGTTGAATAATCTTCTCATCAAATACACCTTATTTAATGTTGACGACTTCTCGTACATGTTTGATAATGTCTTCATCAAATCTGTCGTGGTCCTTTTGTTCACGATGTTAAAGGCCATGTTTTGTGCCAACGTCAGCCTGATAACACCAAGTGCCTGTCGGTCTAGGAGCGTCCAGTCAGCATCGCTCATCGCCTTTGGCTTTTCTCCCGAGAGAGGTCCGTGTAATTTCTTCTGATACAGATAGTCCTCGATCTGCATCTTTCAGAAGCCGAAGTCTCTACCATCGAACTCCTCGATCTTCATATTCCTGTTGTCTGTCACCATCGCTCTCACTTCCCACGAACTCCTTCACCGAAGCTTTGATACCAGTTGTTACGAAATATCCTCAATATCAACTTACTGTTGATATCGATGTTTGGGAGAAATCGATAAACATATAGTGGAAGAGTAATAAGAAATCACACACAGATTTTACGTGGTTCGGAGATTATCTCCTGCGTCTACGACCGTCACAGAGTTTTACTCTATTCAGATGTCTCTACCTTCTCGATTATGAACATTACCTAAATCCCCACAATATATGGTGCATAACCACTACCAGATATGTGCCTTGGGTAACAATCCAGGATAACAACATATCTTATCATGATTCTCCATAACTCCATATCTAACAAATAAGGTAATTATGACAACCACAATCTCCCCGAATTATGGTTACAAGGAAGTTATAATCTCACAGATTCTTCCAACCATAACTAACAACAAATTAGTTATGCCTAGAATCAGACTCCACCTAACTAACTCCAACAATTTTCCCTATGTCTCGGTTGTTCTCTTTTCCTAAATTTCTGTGGTAGATAAAAAATGTCACGTTTGAATTGTGCAAGCATAAGATGAATGCATCTTGCAAAGCACTATGCTCATCGATTCAAGTGGTCTCTTAAACTCGTTAGAAAGGAGAAATCAAGTGGTCAATGATAACTATGTGCCCAAAGTCATCTTAGAAATGCTATACAATTTTTTATAAAATAATTTTTCGAATATATAAATGATAAAGCGCAAAAAATATCTCAATAATAATAGCCAATACTACAATATTCAAAGAGTTGGAACATAAACTCCACAACGGTAAAAGTGCAAAATAATAATAATTAGATAACTATATGGGACTCAATTTAGAGTCAACACTACACCATGTGCAACTTGTCACTAAGCCATGTCATATGTAGAACCATTCTCTATAGCAACTCTCTCATCTGCACGAATACAAGTACAAGAAAAATGTGCAGAGTATAAAAATATTCATTACATAGATCTAACAATGATCAATAAATGATAATCTATAATGCTTAAGTAAAATCAATAAATTAATTGAGCAAATAAACAATGCAATACGATAGTCAATGGATCAAAGGAACAATACCAAAATAGATCAATATCACAATGGATAAATAATCAAAGGATCAATGAATCAAGCTAAACTAAGCAATAACGATAGTAATTAACAATTAACAATTTAACAATGTCCCGATCAATATAGCAATGTTCATTTTAACAATTTCAATTTAATAATCAATTATCACTGCCCAATAATAATTTGTTTCAACAAGGCAATAGCAATTTAATCAATATCAATATCCAAATGACCATGATCTATACAATTCTATTCAATTCAATTTCCAATATTTGGATTATCTAATACAATAAAGAGCGCTTGATCAATTAAAAATAACTTTGCCTTGTTCATGCAGGCGAATATGGAATATCAAGCCCATTGCAAGCCAACAATAATAATATCAATGGTTTGTGAATGATTGGGAACTATGGCCAAATGCGGGACAACCATAACTTTTCTAAGGGTCTGTTTGACAATTCACTAATGGATAGATGAGATAGGTTGTGTAGAAAGAGATGGGATGATAGGTCGTGGTGTGAAGTCCATCTTCGGGTAGTAAGTTGTAAAAAATAATGAGTTGGAGAATGAAAGTTTATTTACTATAAAGTCATTTTTATCCTTTGTTATATATAAATTATTTATAATATGTATCGAATAGTAAATATTTAATTTTTTATCATTTAATTTAATTTATTTTTTATTTTAACTTTTTTATGTTCTTTAATGTTTTGTTCATCTATTTTGAAAAAGAAAAATGAGAGATGAATATTATAAAAGAATAATTATACATAGAAAACTAATTTTTATCAATGTAATGTTCATTTGATGGAAAAAATATTATTTAGTAGTGTGTTTGTGTGTGTGAGAGAGAGATTGCTTAAGAGAGAAAGATTGTTTAATTTGATCTAAAATTATTTATTATATTTCAATTTGGTAGAATGAAAAATGTGATGATTGGAGAGCTCGACTATTCCACCCCACCCCTCCTAACTAAAATAAAAAATTTACTCAAACAAAATTTATCTAATTTCATTCATTTATATTCCACCCACTCTTTCAAAACCCTGAATCCGAACATACCCTAAAGGATGACGTCTCAAACCTTTATAAACTATTTGTTACATACAATTCAATAAGGCCTAGACTTAAAGACAATAAGAGGACCCAACAATTTTTAGCTTCAATCTTGTTTACTTAAGACATTTATCTTTAATGATTTAGTTTAGGTTAAACAAGACTCGATTATAAGGAAACTACATTATGACTGCTAAATGTGATTGACAAACTAGATGGTGGATCTACGAACACATTAATATTGGACGAGATAAAAATATTTTGAGAATGTAGATTGCGTTTTTGTCTTCGTAATGTTCTTTCATCTAATAAAATTGCTCAATCAGGTAATTTTCTTAACACTCTCTTATTAATATATGTATGTTTTAACTTCAAATTTTATAATAGTAAGTTTTTTTTCTTTTCATATTTAATAAAAGATGAATGGTGGCAAATATTTGATCATGACATTCCAAATTTGTAAAACCTAGCTATAAGAATTATTGCCCAAATCGCTTCTTTTTAAGGATGTAACAAAATTAGAATGTGTTTGAACGCATTCATACTAAAAAGAGAAAAAAGATTGGAGCATGAAAGGTTACAAGATCTTGTTTATGTTTAGTACAATTTAATATTTGAAAGAAGGATAAGTAATCCTTTTTTATGTAATTTTACTTTTATTTATATACTACATCAAAATAACTATGTCAATTTTTCATTATTCTTAGGATGTCAATCTTCAAAAAATATATGATCCAATTGATATTGAATCAATAGACAAAACGATTTTGGATCATGGAAAAAGAAGAGGGAGAACTTAATTATAATGAACTTGATAATATGGTTCAAGAAGAAATTCCACTGAATGGACAAGTGTTCAAGGTTTGATTTAATTTAGTATACATTGTGTTAATTTCATGATCATTATGTTAATGTTATAATATTCATTTGGTGGAGAAATATTTAAAGTTGTGTTTTTTTTATTTTGTAAATCCTGAAGAATACGGATTGGATCTAATAGAATCTCAAGATGAAGATGAAAATAATGATAATGAAGATGATTGAAATGCTATTGATAACTGTTAGAATATGTAGTTTTAAGACTTTGATTAATTTTGGAATTTTTGTATGAAGATTAACTTTTGTTTTAGTCTTCAAAATGGTATGTGATATTAGTGATTGGTATTAAATCACCTATTTAATTTCTGATTTTTTTTAAAAATTGTTTGATGTTTAGTTTATGATGCTTAAATTTTTTTTATGTATGGATGGTTGGAATTAATATAAAGATCAATATATGAAGATTTGGAGCTTACTTTACAAATAATTAGAACTTATTAGCAATTCATACTAGTGAGTGTATTTAAATTGATATTTATTTATGATTTAAACATGTGTGATAATAACAATAATAATAATAGTAATAATAATAATAATAATAATGATGATGATGATGATGATGATGATGATGATGATGATGATGATGATGATGCATTAATAAATTTATAAGCTGATTATTTTTACCTATACTAAAAACTAATAATTTATAAAAATCTAATTCAAGTCCATCAAACTCGATTGAATCAATTCAATCATTGATCGAGTTGGTACGTAAATAGACTATCGCATGTTGCTCTCCCTTCTCTCTCATCTAATTTATCAGAGGTCTCATCTCTAGCTAAAAAATTCTTGAACGGTATCAACAGGGATTGGGATGAAATGGTACGCGACTCCTCTTCGCTTAAGTAATGTTTATATTTTGAGTCCATGTGAATGTAAAAAATTTCTGTTGAGAACCTTACTTGTCACTGCTAGGTACGCGATATAAGGTGAACTTACTCGGATTAGTTGGATCTAATAATAGGCTGATCACCAACCTGAGGAAACTGCGTATAATCGTTAAACGTTGTTTGAGTTGAGCCATCAGCACCGTTTACCGAGGTTGGTTAAAAAAATCCTTGAGTGGTGAAGTTTGCTCCATGGGGACATAAATTATGGTTCCTTTCGCTACAACAATTTTGACCATTTTCGACAGTCAAATTCGTCGAAAATCACCTGAAATTCATCGGAGATTTCAATTTTTGATGGATTTACCATCGGAAAGAGGGTCGTCGAAAAGTGCTCATTGCTAAGAAGTTTCCGATGGTTGACAAAAATCTGTCCAAAGTTCCGAAGGATGTTCCGATGGGCCGCCGTCATAGGTAATGATGAGAAGTACCCGTCGGAGCCTCCGGCGGAGGCTTCCCGTCAGAGCCTCCGGCGGAGGCTTCCCGTTGGAAGCTTCGATGGAGGCTTCCCGTCGGAAGCTTCAGTGAAGGCTTCCCGTCGAGACTCTCGTGGGGACGTACCCGACGAAACTTCAAATGGGAAGTCTACCATCGAAACATCCGGTGGGAGTTTCCCGTCATAACCTCTGGTGGGGAGGACCTGTCGGGCATTCCGACGGGGAACCCTTCCGTCATAGGTTCCAATGGGAGCCACCCATCACAAACTTATTTTAAAATATAAAATAAATCAGGCCTGTGGCTGGGGTGGCTAGATCCGACTTCGGGCGGCCGAATCAAACTATGGGCGGCCGATCTGGCCAGCAGGCGGCCGTATCCGGCCTGTGACCAGTCGATCCGGCCAGCGGGTGGACGAATCTGGCCTACGAGTGATTGGTTCCTGCAGCGTACCGGATCGACCAGCGGGCGGTCGGATCTGGCTTCCCGAACCAGTCTATGGCTGCGAGAGGAAGGCTAGAGTCGAGAGAGTGGGGGAGATGGAGAGAGAGGCCGGTGTAGGAGTCGTCGGAGTCGTCAGAGGCCGCCGGAGACCAAGGAGGTCACCGTAGCCATGGGACTGAGAGAGAGTCAGATAGATAGAGAGAGGGGAGACGAAGAGTGTAGGTAGGGAAGGGGAGAGGGAGAGATGAAAAGAAGGAGTGGGGAGAGGGAATGAGAGAATGTGGGAGGGGGAAATGTAGGCGGAAGGAATTGGAATTTGTCAATGGTTGTGCCCTTCGGTATTACCGACGGGAGGATATAGGAAAAACTCATCGGTAATCTTAATAATACAATATTAATATTTTATTTTATATTAAATTATATATATAACAATAAATAATATTTACTGAAGGATTTAATATCCGTCGATCATTTCGAAGGAACTATTCATCGGTGATTAAAATAATAATATTATTAAGCATTAATAATATTATATGTATTGATATTAATTATATGTATTAATATATATATGATTACAAACATTCGTAATATAATATTACATTATAAATATTTTAAGTAAATGGATGAGAGAAATGTATTATATTATAAACATTAATAATAAATTATTATTTCATTTACCGAAGGATAATTCCTTCTAAATTACTAAAGAATTTAATATTCGTGGATAATTTCGAAGGAATTATCCGTCGGTAATTAAAATAAGAGATTAAGTAGGATGCTACCAGTTTTTAGCAGCTTACTCCTAGCCAAGTTGAAGCGTCAGATCGGCATATTTTTAGATGGATGATCCTGATGCAGGCGCTCTGGACCTTGGTTCTTTTGAGGCAAATTGTGGGTTCTTTTTTTTTTTCTTGGCTCTTTCTGGTTCGACGATAAACCCTATGCCTCCAAATCTTTTGGATGCCTCTCACCTTTTGCCCCCAAAAGAAGGTCACCATCTCCTTTCTGTGTCCACAGCCTGCCGACGATCTCCGCGTCTCCGCTGGCAAATAGGTTTCTCCTCTTCCCTCCTCTCCTCTCCTTTCCCTTCCCCCAAATGCCTCAGTAGTGATTTTTCCTCCCTGTCTAGCAGTGATCTCATAGCTCGTGGACCAGCAACAGGTGGCTCCCAAGGTTTTTCCTCCCTATCCAGCACTGATCTCATAGCTCGTGGACAAGGTTTCTCCTCCTCCTCTTCCTCTTTTCTTCAATGTGTCCAAGTTTCTCCTCCCCCCCCCCCCCCCCCCCCCCCCTCCTCCTCCTCCTCCTCCTCCTCCTCCTCCTCTCTCTCTTTTCTTCCATGCAATGTGTCATTTTTCTTTCAGAACAGTTTTGTTCAGATGTCCATCCTTGAATTGCCAACTTATGAAAATTGTGGCTCTTCATCTTGAACATAATTTGATATGTTTTGTCCTTTTTATATTATGCAAACTTATGAAGTGAAATCATTAATAATACAACTTATGCCCCTAGTCAATAATGAGTTAGTTGTTTGAAGAGATAATGAGATAATACAACTTATGCCCTTGTTCTTCACTATCCATATGTCTCTAATTGCTATGCATAAATGAAAGTAGAAGAAAGAAATTGAAAATCTGGACAGTGAAGGTGAAGAAGAAGATATTGCTGATGCTAGAGATGGTAAAAAAAACTTGATGGCACTGTATTGATATTTCTTTGATTTGCACTTACTTATTTCTATTTCTGATTCATATCATTTTTTGTCTTCACTCACAGAATCTTTATTTGCTACTTTGTTATAGGTGCAGAACCTTGAAGCTTTGTCGCTATTTGATTTCATTTGATAAACTTTCAGAAGGTGGAATAGATTTTGTCATGCGTGTTGCCAAACAAAGGCATGATTAGAAGATCTCATTTATTTTGTCATGCCTTTTTATTGAACCATGTTGAACCTCTTTTGTTGAACCAATTTTATTTTGCTAATTTCTTTCGTGAGCAGATATTCCAGTTGTCGAACCATTGAAATGGCATGGTTTTGTTGGATATTTATGTATTTGTTCTTCAAGGTGGAATGAAACGTGTTCTTTGTCTCTTTCTTTTATGCTCGTAATGGTGAATCCTTCTTGAAGTAAGAAGAGGAGGATTCTGTCAATTACATGCACCTTTGAGCTTTTGACCATGGAATTAGGGAATTAGATTAACAACAACTAAAAATGATCCCATGTATAGACATACAACTCGAAGTAATCCCATGCATTAACTCAACAAATAAGAAAATAGACATCATCTAAGTAGTGGAATACAACATCTAAGGAATACAACGTCTCATCATTTACTAGACAAATAAGAAAATACATGGAACACGATTTAACATCTCATTAAGTTAACATAGTACAATACAACATCATATTAACTTAGTAACACTTTTTCACTAATTCATAAACCTATTTGTGAAGATACAATATCATAAAAACAAACATGCTATTACAATCTTATACATTCTACATTTTCTTTTTTCAACTTCAATGGCAACTTCGAACTTCACTCGTTCATCTTTTAAATCCTGATCAGAAAATTTAATCCGTCTCAATACCCATTGATGAGGCTTTTATATCAATGTTCCGCAGGTGAATCCAGCCAACAAAAAAATGGCATGCTCTATTTCGCTAAAAAATAACAGTTAAAATAATGAGCTATACATGTGTAAATTTCAGAATACGTAAAAAAGAATAAATTTTGCTCACTTGATAATTCCTACAACCATAGAACCTTTGACCTGGATTATTCATAGTCCATGATGTTTTAATGATGGCTTCTTCTTGACATTCACATATAGGTAGTGAAGTAATCTTAGCCATTACTGGAAACAAAATAATTACCTATTGAAAATATTTATACGAGGAATACATAATGTTAGATGAGGCAAAATAACAAGCTAGATAAGAATTAGAATTACTCCTCAGTTCATTGCATCAGATTGTACAGCCATCAAAAGAAAAGATAATTAGTAGAATATTTGAATAAAACAACTTTTGATTTGGGATTTCAGACTCGGCTTTTGATTCTTAACCAAACATAGCAATTCTATCCCCACCACTGGATGGCAAGATTACACTAGATTCATGTGGTCCATAACTCCTATGTCGAACAATCAAGAAAAGAGGGGATTTGGGACTTGTACACACAAGTTAGCACTTATTATCTCTTTTGTTTCCAAGCAAAGATTTGATTTATTATAACCATAAAAGCTTATATTGCCCTATAATCTACAAGATTTTCAGAGGTAGCTTCAGGAAAAAAAATCTTGTTCGCTGCCCGGGGGAAGGGAGGGGTGGGGAAGATAAATAGGAGAAATCTATTCACCGGCGGAGACACGAAGAATAAAACTGACTTCTGAAAGAAAAATGACACATCACAGGAATGACTTAACATGGCATGGAAGAAAAGAGAGAGGGGGAGGAGGGGAAACTTGTACACGTTGAAGAAAAGAGGAAGAGAGGGAGGAGAAACCTATTTCTGGTCCACGAGCTGTGAGATCAATGCTGGACATGGAGGAGAAACCTTGGGAACCACCTGTTGTTGGTCCACGAGCTATGAGGTCACTGCTGGACATGGAGGAAAAATCACTGCTGAGGCATTTGGAGGAAGGGAAAGGAGAGGGGAGGAGGGAAGAGGAGAAACTTGTTCGCCAGCGGAGATGCGGAGATCATGGCAGGCTGTGGACACAGAAAGGAGATTGCGACCTTCTTTTGGGGGCAAAAGGCGAGAGGCATCCAAAAGATTTGGAGGCGTAGGGTTCATCGTAGAAAAAAAAACCCACAATTTGCCTCAAAAGAACCAAGGTCCAGAGCGCCTCCAATAGGATCGTCCATCTAAAAATATGCCGATCCGACGCTTCAGCTTGACTGGGAGTAGGCTGCTAGCAGCCTACTTAATCTCTTAAAATAATATCATTTATTATCAATGTGTATAGATATAATATTATTATTAAATATTAATAATATTATATGTATTAATATATATATGATTATAAGCATTCATAATATAATATAACATTATAAATATTTTAAGTAAATGCAAGAGATATATGTATTATATTATAAACATTAATAAAAATTATTATTTTATTTACCGAAAGATAATTTCTTCGATTACCGAAGGATTTAATATCCATCGATAATTTTGAAGTAATCCGTCGGTAATTAAAATAATATTATTTATCATCAATATTTATATTATAATAATATTATTAAAAAATAATAATATTATATGTATTGATATTAATTATATGTATTAATATATATATGATTATAAAAATTCATAATATAATACTATATTATAAATATTCTAAGTAAATGGAAGAGAGATATGTATTATATTTTAAATATAATACATATCTCTCTTCCATTTACTTAGAATATTTATAATATAGTATTATATTATGAATTTTTATAATCATATATATATTAATACATATAATTAATATCAATACATATAATATTATTATTTTTTAATAATATTATTATAATATAAATATTGATGATAAATAATATTATTTTAATTACCGACGGATTACTTCAAAAATGAACTTTTTTTATAAATGACAAATGACCCTTTAAAAATATACAAAACGACATATTATAATGTTAATATACTACTAATGTTAATCGATATGTGTACATACAATCCATATAATATATCTTGATATTATCATTAGATATAATTAGATAAAGAATAATTCAATCGTTAAAACTTAGAATACTAATCATTCACAATTTATAAATTTGCTTTTTGTAAAAAAGTTTTTTTTGAATAAAAAGTAATCCATAAATTTATACGTATGATTAAAAGTTTTCCACTACCAATCGTTACACTTATCGATAACTAAAATAATAATTTATTATTAATATTTCTGATATAAAATTTTATTATTAAACATTAATAATATTATATGTATTTATTTTCCCATCATTGTCTTTTAATTTTTTTAATAATTATTTCTTCTAATAAGATAATGAAGATTAAATAAACATTAATAATATCATATCATATTATAAATATTATAAATAAATTAAAGGTAGACATGTATTATAGTATAAACATTAATAATAAATTATTATTTTAATTACCGATTACCGATAATTTTCAAATTCATCGGTAGTTTCCAAGAAATTACTCATCGGTAATTAAAATAATATAATTTATTATCAATATATATGTTATTAAACATTAGTAATATTACATGTATTAATATATATATATGATTATAAACATTAATAATATCATATTCTATTATAAATATTATAAATAAATGGAAGATAGATATGATTGTATTATAAACATTTATATAAAAAAATATCATTTAATTGCGGGCGGGTAATTACTTCGACGGATTTGAAATCCGTCGGTAATTAAAATAATATTATTTTTATCAATGTTTATATAAAAAATCTTATTCTTAAAGATTAATAATATTATATGTATTAATATATATGACTAAAAACGTTAATAATATAACATTATATTATAAATAAATGGAAGATAGATATTTATTATATTATACACATTTATAAAAGAATATTATTTATTTACCGACGGATAATTTCTTCAGAATTATCGAAGGATTTAAAATTCGTCGGCACTTTTGAAGGAAATACCTGTCGGTATTTAAAATAATAATATTTTTTATCAATTTTTATAATACATATCCATCTTTCTTAATGCATATTCTTTTCTTAATGTATTAATAAATATTATGATTAAATAAGTCATCATTATTTTTTTTATTTTCTCATAAAACATCTTTATTTTTTTATCTTTTTACTCATTTTCCTTTTAATATATTTATTGATATAGAATATAGATTATAAATAAATTTAGAATATAAAATTCATAAATTTTAATATGCACTAAAATTTTAATATAATGATTATTTTTAATATAAATCACAATATGACCCCCCACCTTTAAAAATATATAAAAGGACATATTATAAAAGACATAATTAGTTTTTTTATAAATAAATTTATCCATATTTTTATTTTTAATAAATATTTCTTGTAATAAGATAATAAAGATTAAATTGACATTTCACAATCAATAAAAACTAATTTAATAGATTAAATTTATAACTACTTTTGTAAATAATGATGAACCTTTTTATAAATCACAAATGACCCTTTAAAAGTATACAAAATGACATATTATAAAAGACACATATACAGTGGCGGAGCCAGACTTAATATTCACTGGGTTCACTTATAATTTTAATAATTTTTAAATTATATTAACATTAATTACAAAATTATTGTTCCATTACAACGTATAAAAGTATTAATTTTAATCTCCAAAATCTACTTTAATTCTAGAAATGAAAAAATATATGTATATAAAAATATGTATATATATTTTAAAGATGAAATGAAGATAAAAATCAAGATTAAGTGCATGACCATTAAATATATTCTTCTAATTATATAAATAATACAGATAATTTGAATAAATAACACTAATGATGAAATTATACAATTTAAGCTAACTGGGACAGCATTTAGTTACTAAATTATGTTATTCTATTTTCTTATGCAATATTATAATACCATACAAAAAAAATATAATAAGAAGAAATGTATAATTTAAGAGGGATAAATAATGTTTTTTATGTAGTTAGTATAATGTGCTCCATATTAATATAATTTAAGAGAGATAAATAATGTTGTTTTATGTAGTTAGTATAATGTGCTCCATATTATTTATGATGGTAATAAAATAGATTATGTTTATTATAATACTGAAAAAGTAAAAAAATGTACTAGCATATTGAAATAAATTGTAATGGGATCATGAAATATATTCTCCTAATAATATATAAGTGACGCTTATTAAATTATATAATTTAAGTTGATTGAGATAAATATAATTATGAAATATATTACTTCTATTTTTTATAAACTCTATAAAAAATATAATAAGGAGAAATACTTTTAAGATAGAAATGTATATTATTTCAAGATAATTAATATAATATACCTCCTTATTATTTCTTATCATAATAAAATAAGTTGTTTTTATTCTAAAATTGAAAACAAGAAAAAGAATCACATATGTTATTGCCTTGGGGACTCCAACTGGCAACCACAACTAAGTGACAATGCACTCTACCACCAAAGCAACTAAATCTGTCTAATACTACTACTATTATCTATATCCAGTAGGTGCACGTGCATCCAGTGGCATCCATGTGGCTCTGCCGCTGCACATATATCTTAATATTATACATCTAAATTTAATAATGTTATGTATATATAGTAGTAATGTTAATCAATATGTGTACATATTATCCATATTATATATCTTAATATTATCATTAGATATAATTATACTTATCATTCACAATTTATAAATGTATTTTTTAAAAAAAAATATTTTTTTATGAATAACACTACAAAAAAAATGTTATCTTCAGACGGTCAAAACTATTTGAAAATCGAAGGAAACTGTCTGAAACTTCCGTTTCAGACGAGTTTAACGACGGATCGGTTCAGTCAAAAAAGAGGGCGTCACAAAACCATTTTAGACGGCTCAAAAAAATCCGTTGGAAGTTTCGACGGTTGTAACCGTCGAAAAATTTTGGCGGTCGCAACTATCGAAACATTCCGGCGGCGGCAACCGTCGAAACATTCCGACGGCCGCAACCGTCGAAAGTTCCGGCGGTCTCCACCGTCAAAAATTTTCGGCAATCTCCACCGTCAAAAGGTTTCAGTGGCCGCAACAGTCGCAATGAATTTTTATAATATAAAAACAATTTACCGCCGCCAGAGGCCGATCCGGCCGACCGCCTGGTGCCGCGGGCGGGCAGTCGGATGAGCCAAATCTGTCGCAGGTAGGCTGGATCCGATCCGACCACTCGCATCGGACAGATCTATTGCAAGCGGGCTAGATCTAGCCGTGGGAGGCCAGATCCGGCAGCAGGCGGATTCGGCTGCCAGGCGACAGATCCAGCCACCCGCGGCCAAATCCTATCGCCAGGTGGCCGGATTGGAGAGGGAGATCAAAAGAGAGGAAGATGTGGCCAGAGGAAGACAAAGCTTGAGAGAGAAGGTCGTTAGTGGGTCGTCGTCCGGGCGAAAGTCGTCGCACCGATCGCGACAGGTGAGGGAGAGAGAGAGGAGAGAGGGAAATAGGTTGAGAGAGGAGAGAGGGAGAAGGTAATATATAGCGGGAAAAGGGAAAAAATAGCGGGAGAGGGGAAAAGGAAGAAAAAGCAACGGGAGAATTATTTTTTAATTACCGACGGCCAAAGCCATCGGAACTTGCGACGGAGCATGGCCCCTCGAAAGTTCTGACGGTCCTAACTATCAGAAATATTAATATATATATATATATATATGGTTATAATATTTAATTATTTTTTCAATTATCGACGGTCCAGACTGTCGAAACTTTCGACGATCAGAATTGTCGATAATTATAATAATAAAATACTATTTATAATATTTATTATGATATATAAAATTATATTATTTAATTATTATTATGAGTACCGACGGTCCGAACCGTCTAAACTTGCGACGGCCAGAATTATCGGTAATTATAATAATAAAATATTGACTATATTATATATTATGATATATAATATTTAATTATTTTTACGATTATACGGTCCAGACCGTCTAAACTTGCAACATGCGAACTGCCGCTAATTATAATAATAAAACATTGACTATATTATATATTATGATATATAAGATTATAATATTTAATTATTTTTACGATTATCGACTGTCTGGACTGTTTGAACTTGCGACGGTCCGAATTATCGCTAATTATAATAATAAAATATTAACTATATTATATCTTATGATATATAAGATTATAATATTTAATTATTTTTACGATTACCGACGATCTGGACCGTCTGAACTTGCGACGGTTCGAACTGTTGCTAATTATAATAATAAAATATTGACTATATTATATATTATGATATATAAGATTATAATATTTAATTATCTTTACGATTACCGACGGTCCAGACTGTCTGAACTTGCGACGAAAAGGAAGCCGTAAAAAATTTTGACATTCTAAACTGTCAGAAAATAAAATAATAATATAATAAATTCCATAATTTATTTATTTTTTTGATGGTCTTGACCTTCAAAAGTTCCGACGGATTTCCGTCTCAAAATCCATCATAAATTGCGAAGGATTTTTGTCCGTCGAAAACTATCCGTCGAAAAATCTCATTTTTCTTTTAGTGTATTAGAAATAAATTTGTAATTAATGATAAATAAATTAATTATAATAGTTTACTTAGTATTGCAGTATAATAAATTTATACAATTATTTATTTATTAATGAATAATCATTCAACTCATAAAATACATATTTTATTCCAATATTAAATAATTATTTTCTTAATTATTTATTATACTCTAATTAGTATTATAATACAATAAAATATTATTAATTAATATTTACTGTTAATATTATTCATTAAACTAATTTTACATGAAATTTCGGACGAAAGTCAAAGCTTGCAAAATCATGAGACCCAGGGATGGAACTAGGGGGTTTTGGGCTCCCACCCACCCCCCAAATTTTTTTAACCCTTTATATAGTTGTATATAAATAGTATGAGAAAAGACTAAAGTATAATACTTGCATATACATTAGCCCCTAAGTTTCACGACTGACTCCATCACTGATGAGACCATAAAGATTTCTATGTCAAATCATTAATATAGTTCTTCATCCATGGAACTTCTATCCAAACGTACGACACGAACTTTGCTATCAAAATCAAACAATTTTTAGGAACTAACTAGAATCCTAATTTGGCCTGTCTATAATTTTCATTTCGAAACTAAATATTAATATGTAAGTGGCTTCCAATTTGCAGCAGTTATGAGCCTAAAAGTCATGGTTAGTTTTATCTAAAAAGGTTTATTTGATTAGAATAGCATTTATAATCCTGAAGTTACCAAAAGAAATGCTCTCCAATCTATTTTATTTTTATCTTCTTTCGCAGACACACAACACAGGTTAATAACACCATAGTAAGTGGCCCAATCTCTCTCCCTCTCCCTCAATATGACCTCCTCCTATTATATAACATGAATTAAAAAAAAAGGTCCTGAGTGATTAATAGATCTGCTTGATTAACGAGTCAACTGTCCCAAACGATTTTTCTCCACACGTACATCGAGCACATGCACGAGAAGACCCGGCCGGGCGCCCTTCTCTCTCTCGGACGTGGCTCTGTGCTCGATCTCCCCCCTCCCTTCTCGCGCCAATCAATCTCCACCTCTTCCCTTGATCGGTTCAGGAGCGCCATGACGTCCCCCCTTAATTTGCTGCTACGCACGGCCATCTCAAATCTCCCCCTCCCCCTATAAAAAAACATCCTCCATCCTTCCACTTCCCATTCACGGCCGAACGCATCATGACTTTGTCGCACTAATCGCCGAGCGCGCGGACGTCGGTCTGGTGTGGTAAGGTCTGTACGGTCTTCACTGGGCTTAACACTCCCATTTTGGCCAGACCTCCAAACCGCCGGATCAGCAGCAGCGCGTAACACACACCAAGAGAAACAACAGAAGAGAAAGAGATCCAAAGAAGAAGAAGAAGAAGAAGAAGAAGAAGAAGAAGAAGAAGAAGAAGAAGAAGAAGAAGAAGAAGAAGAACGAGAAGAAGAAGAGAAACAACAGAAGAAAACTAACAGAAATAAAGGAGTTCCAGCGCCGAGCTAGAGATCGATAATGGAGTGCTTCAGGTTCTTACTCGTGTCCGTCCTCCTCGTCGCCTCCGCCGCCATCGCCAGCGGCCACATCGGGGAATTCGACGAGTACTGGCAGAAGCGGGCGGCCGAGTCCCGTGCGCGCGCCGACGCCGCGTACCATCCCGACCCCGAATCCGTCAGCGAAAGCTTCAATAACGAGGTCGAAGAGTAAGTACTCACTCCTTAGAATTGCCGCCCATGAGCAATGTTAATTACGGGAATACCACGTAAATTAATACATGATTTGCAATTTTGCATGTGTATATATATAGGGGCATGATTAGGAACGGCACGCGGAGAGGGCTCGGGCGAAAGCACGCCGGCCCGTGCGCGGCGACGAACCCGATCGACCGGTGCTGGAGGTGCAGAAGGAACTGGGGAACACCGGCGGAGAACCGGAAGCGGCTGGCGAGGTGCGCCAAGGGCTTCGGGTGGCACACGACCGGCGGGAAGGACGGGGAGATCTACGTGGTGACCGACGCGGCGGACGACAGTCTGGACAAGCCCCGGTACGGGACCCTCCGGTGGGGCGTGATCCAGGACCGCCCGCTGTGGATCATCTTCGCCAGGGACATGATCATCCGCCTCTCGGAGGAGCTCATGATCAACAGCAACAAGACTATCGACGGGCGCGGCGCCAACGTGCACATCGCCTACGGCGCCGGCCTCACCGTCCAGATGGTCGACAACGTCATTATCCACAACATCCACGTCCACGACATCAAGTCCGGCGGCGGCGGCATGATCAGGGACTCGGAGCACCACATGGGCTTCAGAACCCGTAGCGACGGCGACGGCATCTCCATCTTCACCGCCACCAACGTCTGGATCGACCACGTCTCCATGTCCAACTGCGAGGACGGCCTCATCGACGCCATCGAGGGCTCCACCGCCATCACCGTCTCCAACAGCCACTTCACCCGTCATAACGATGTAGGCCTACCTGCATCTCACGTGTTTTAACATGCATGATTGGATTATATATAACCAACAATAATGATAATAACTACACATAAATACAGGTGATGCTATTTGGTGCAAGCGACAAGAACGCAGATGACGTTAGGATGCAGGTCACTGTGGCCTTCAACCACTTCGGACGAGGCCTCGTTCAGAGGATGCCGAGGTCATTAAATTACTTAATCATAATCGTATATCTATCTATGCTATGCGTGTAGTAATAGAATAACAACACTATTCATCAACTTTTTTCTTCTTCGTTCATGCATGATCTCAGGTGCCGATGGGGATTCTTCCATGTACTGAACAACGACTACACCCACTGGCTGATGTACGCCGTCGGCGGCAGCCAACACCCGACCATCATCAGCCAGGGCAACCGCTACACTGCCCCTCCCAACCTAGCCGCCAAGCAGGTTAATTGACTATAAGAACTAACTACTTAACCTTTGATCTCAAATCATTAAAAAGTGAATCTTCAATTTTAACCCATAACTCGATCGCCATGACCTTCGCATGCATGCATGCATGCAGGTGACCTTGAGGAACTACGCGACCCAGGCGGAGTGGCAGCACTGGTCATGGAGGTCATACGGCGACCTGCTCCGCAACGGCGCCTTCTTCATCGAGTCGGGAGCTCCCAGCACGAGGACGTTCGACAAGAGAGACTTCATCAAGTACAAGCCCGGCCTCTACGTGCCCAGGCTCACGCGCTACACCGGCACGCTCCGCTGCATAGTGGGCAGGTCCTGCTGAGGCGCTCCGCCGTCGTACGAAGAAGAAGATGATGATGACGGCGGTGGTCGTTGATGAGAGCGAAGAGGGGAATTGGATATATATTATATATGTTCAATTCCATCTCAGCCGGATTCATATAATCACAGGAGCTACCCAGAGGGAACAAATAATTTTTGGTGAAAAGATGAGCAGACATTTTTTTGTTTTTTCCTGAAAAAAAGAAATCTATGCCGTTTGTTTGTCCCTTCAGAAGTCACACGTTATGTTGTTTGTGCGAAGTTTTATACTTTTTATTTTATATTTTATTATGATGATGATTATTCACTCATAGCAAACACCAAAAAGGGGAAAAAAGATTTTATTCATAATATATCTCGGTGCCCCATGTCTTCTCATCCCTTTTGAAACAAGAAATTGCTTCTGCAACTGTACTTTCAGAAGTGTCTCCTTGTCTTCCGCCCCTACTTGCTTTTGTAGAGATTACATGTTGATTAATATTATTCAATGTCAACAAGACAGCGTAAATTTAACTTGTAAACAAAATTCATATCAATTTATGAAGATGGAAATGAAAAGTGTGAGCCAAGCAAGAAAAACCACACGGCTAAGTTGATAAAAAAAATGATTTGTGAATTTCGTTAATAAGAGGTAGTATAAAATTATTGATTAGTTAGTTTTTATAAACATATCCATTATGACTGATATATACCAAAATTTACCTCTTAACATATATAAATGACAAACAAAATTGAAAAAAAAAAAGATACTTTCATCTTACATTCTCATTTTCATGCTACAAAATAGAAATCCTAGCAGGAGAAAACAAACTAATTTATTTTTTTCTCCAAAAAAAAAGACATAGGATTTACTCAGGAGCAATAATAGCAAGAATCAAAATTAGTTAAAACTACACTTTTTTGTTACAGTTCAATTTGATTTTGACATGCAAAATGAGCAAATTAATAGACTCTCCATGTAATGACACCATATCGAATTAAATTCAACTTTAGAGGATGCTACTTATTATGCATTTTAAACTATATCAAATTTTGACTTTGTCTAACTCATTGATCAACATTAAATAAAAATGCAAAAAAACTGAATAAAACTGAATTTTTAATAAAAAAATGAGTTCATCATAAATCATGAAATAAACACGGTCTTAACATCAATGGAAGCTAAATAGTCTTTGTAAACTTATTACAACTAAATGGTTCGTAAAAATATGAAAGACAATAATGCTTGTAAGGAAAATAACATTATCATGGCTAACAAACACACTCACTTGTTTACTTGTTAGGATTAATGTAGGGAAAATAATATTATGTGGGCTTTCTAGTCTAATAAGAGAATAAGAAATTATTGAATTAATAATTACACAAATTAATGTAATTATCTTCAGAATTTGATACATTTCATGAAATTTTATTATTCATTAGCAAAAATTTTGTAGTTTACATCATTGATGCATGTGATTTAGGACTCATGAAAAATGAATCAAAATTTGGCAACAAATGATGGAGCTATCCATACCATAGTAGAGCTCGTCAATCCGTAGCACACCCGTACATCACATTATCATCATAGAGCAAATAAGATGTAGCAAAGCCCTTTAAACCGCATCTAACCATCACCTAATGCAGTTGATCGTACATAACGAGTCTCTTCCGCCCGTAATGAAGTTGGACAAATCATAGCAACTTCGAATCATCCATTTTGACTCATTCAACAGACCATAGTGCTCCAATCTAAGTTGTACTATGCAATTTCATATCGTGGCAGATAACAAAGTTTCTATTTAACCTAATTTAGGGTGTCGTAAAAGAACAATTTGTGAAAAAGGGGTCAACATATGATAGCTGAGAACGACGTGTGCTTTTCTTCTCATTTATGTATTGATTCTTTGATTTTATTTGTTCAATGCATAGGCTTTTTTTATTTGATTATCCTCATATTTGTTATGCGTGGCTAAATGTTTTTTTGTAGGGTTAGATAAAACCTAAGATTGATTGTTAAGGATTATTATCTAGTGATTTGAGAAGTTATTTGTCATTAAAGGAAAGTGATTTGAACATCAATAGAGTAAGAATTAAACCCATAATACAATCTTTAAAGGAAATTAATAGAATAAAATATTATTAAATCAAGGTACAACATATAGAATTCTAGGAAAAACGAAATCAATCCAACCTAATAAGAATTTCAATAGTCATAATATAGATCATTCCAAACAAGTACAAAAAGACAATATATTATTTAGGGATTTTTAAACGATTGACAACAAGACGATAAAGAGCATCTTTATTCATTTAATGTCTAGCATGTCATCCTAGAGTAGTTCATAATTATTAGAAGGTAATCCAACAATTCTCCTACCTTGATGGCGCTGGAAATTACATATAAATGATTATTATCCTTTTTCCAACATCTCCGTCCTTCCTCTTCTTCTCTAAGTGTTCCTGATGGACCTACCACATGGGGTTGGATTCATTGGCATGTCTTAGATCCTTGAGAGGTAGCAACAGTATTGGGTTTCGGGCACTTTCGCAGATGAATGGTGTAACGCTTAGGCATGAGAGAGAAAAAAAAAAGAGAAAGATATAAGATAAAAAATATATTATCCTAACAATTTAGACTCTTTCTCGCTAAACCCTAAAATCATGTGATGACTACTTTCTTTCTCTTCTCTCATCTTCCTCATCTCAATCAAGTTCAAGTGAGAGAAGAACAATGTCAAACTGAAAAGGAGTTATTGTAGGATTCGAGAAGGAAATAGGTTTTATTGCAAGATCAAGTATGTTTTTCTGTGAATTCATACATCCAATGATGGATATAATAAATCAGGATAAAGTTAATGTGACATTAAATTTAGATTTTCTACCATATATTATGAGATAATTTGTATCCTCTTTCTATTAATATTTGACAATAAAACTTACTGCATAATTTTGTATAGATTTTTTCTTAATTTTTTTTAAAATTTTCTATGATGATAGCTCTTGAAGTCTAGTATAGATTTCATAAAGTTAAAATAACTCAATCAAAGTTATAGATAAAATATCAACATGTTATTAGGTTGTCACGTAAAACAACAAGATGAAGTTTTAAAATATGTCTAAACTAGTAATGACAAGATAAAAATCCAAATATGTAGGAAATAGATTGAAGATGCCAAACCAATTAGAATCTTTGGAAAAGAATCCTATAGATTGAGCTATAATATTTGTAAATCTAATCTGTTAAGACACTAAAATAAAATAGGATTAAAAGTAATGAAATATAACAACAAAAAATAAAGTTAATTTATTTACTACCTAGAGGTAAATTTATTCACACGTACCCAATATTATTCAATTAACAA
The DNA here is from genome assembly GCA_030549335.1 of Pontederia crassipes. Lineage (NCBI taxonomy): Eukaryota > Viridiplantae > Streptophyta > Magnoliopsida > Commelinales > Pontederiaceae > Pontederia > Pontederia crassipes. The sequence continues at coordinate 13,420,494 of JAUKPH010000017.1, forward strand.
TTATTGATTATTTTGTCCTTACTATTGATTTATCATATATATCCTTATCATGGATCGACAATCATGATACATATTATGCATTTGATCTTTTAATTATCGATCACACTTAATCTATTGGGTTTCTTTTAAATTACCACATATTTATCGATTACATTATACTATTTAGGGTATGTTGATTTATAATCAAACGATATGATTATGTATATTTTTCATCATTATCAAATTTCACATTACTATTTTTATGATTTTATTATGATACAAATACTATTAAGCATAATACCCTATAATTTTGTAGTATAACTCAAATATAATTATAAGTTAATTAAGATAAAGGATGAAAATATTATTTATGATGTTAGAAATTGATTTTCTTAAACTTTCTTATGATGTCACATGTTTATATAATTGACAATATCATATATTTTCTTAGTCTCATGTCATATGTTCATAATTATGATTACTCTCGTACTTACATTTTTATCACGAGATTATGTTGTATCCTTTATCCATTGATATTTATCGATTCTACTCTATGACCCGTGACGATTTTTAATGTTAGGAATGATTATGTTATTTGATTATGATTATTTATCATGTTACATCTTTCATTTATGATGTCTTATCGCACGCTTATTGATAATGACATTTCACTTCTTAAAAATATTATTATCTATTTTATTAATCTACATAATTATTACGAACTAGATTCATGTTCATCTTCCATATGTATTTAATGTCATTCACAAATCTTGTTTGGTAGTACAGGCGACAAGCTAAGCTCATGTTCTTTACCTTTTTCATCGAGTTATAGTTGCTTTTATGATATTTAAACTTATTTTATATTAATATTGGTAATATTTTTTATGATTATTTTTTCTCATATCGCAAATATATTAATGTAAACAATATTTTGTAATATCTCTTGGGCCCGTTCAATATCAAGGCATTAGAAATGGAGAGGGGGAAGTTCAAAGGAGTCTTTAGAGGAGAAAGGAAGAAAAAGACAACAATTATGAAAAAAATAAAGGATTATTTCATTAATTTTTTTTATAAATTATAATGTTTCATTTTGAAATATGAATTTACAGTATGACATTCTTAAATTTCATCATGATTTTCACTTAATTCTATCTTCTGATTTTGTTAACTGTTTTTTTTATTTTTTTTCTATTTATGAAAATACTAAAATTTCTTTCCACGAATTGTCCTCTCTTTTAAAGTTTAAAATAAATATTTTAAAAAGTCAACAATATTAAAGATATTTTAATATTTGAATTTCTATATTATTTATTATATTATTTTGTTCTTTTCAAGTATTAAAGGAAGGTTATTTTTAATTTTTTATAAGTAAAAAAAATTTGTTGGTTTGACCCCATCAACATGTATGCACTGTAGACATATGTGCACAGGTGCATGGTGTAGTTTGGCGACAGGGACCGCGGTGTGTTCTTGTTTTGACAAATTGACGCGAATGATGAGAGATAATTGAGAAGAGCTTCCGAGAAGGGAGTGAGATAAAGGGGGGGTTCCGAATGAGATGGGAGGCAAATGAATCATATGAACATGTATGTGTCACTTGTCTTCAAATTAATAAACTTTACATGTGTCTCTAAACCAAGCTCGTTTGAACGAAAAAATCAAACAAGGCAGGGGCTCGTTGCTTTAAGCTAAGAAATGGTGTGCCCAAAGCCAATTCCACAGGTGACCTAGCATACATGCTTACGAGACGGGTTAGGACGACACCACAATTTGCAGGTCACCCACAGGCCCCAAGTCTTCGTGTCGTGACATTTGTACCACTAATATTATATATAAATACCTATATATATGTATATATATATATATTATATATATATCATCTTTCAGAAAAATAATCAACTTGTAAATTTTAATTTAGTTTTGAATACGCGGGTAGCAGAAAATATGTTACTTGCGTTTCTTTTTTTTATTTTTTTCCTTGAATTTTTTTTGTAAATTATTTTTTAAAAAAATTACGGAAATATTTTAATCTGAACTCTTTATATATATATATATAGAGAGAGAGAGAGAGTTAAGTTTTCGTCATAATTGGTTCAAAGTTTGGGTGCTAAATATCTCGCAACACGTAAGGGCACCTTTTAATTAGAATTCTACATCATGAGACAGAATCAATTACTTTAATCAAGATAGCGAAAAAACAACGATAATTATTTCCACTTATAAAAAAGGATCGATCGCCCCTGGCGAATTCGTAGTAGAATGTTAAAAGTTGCCGGGATTGCTTTCTAGAATTTATCAGTTCTGGATCTGTAACTTCAAACGTTCTAACAAGTGACATTATGCATCAATAAAGAAACAATTATCGTTTTAAATTTATTTTGAAATTTCTGGGAAGTGCACACAAAAAGAATGGAAAGTTGTTCGTAAGAAATTAATTAGCCGAGGTGGCCTGTTAGGTGGAAGTGTAACATCAAACTTTATATTATATATATATATATATATATATAACACATTAACTCAGTAAACGTTACCTCAATCAAGTTTAGTGATTACAATTCTTTTGGATCGATGTCATATAATTAATAATAATACGAATATTTTTAATATGTATTTTTTTCTATTGGATGCGTCATTAAGAAGAGTAGATCAAATAATTTGGAGTCCGATTAAAAGAGGGAGAGGGAGGCCAAGACGGACACTTGGCGAATTAATAGAGCAAGATCTATTGGTGAATAATATACCGAAAGGTTTGATTACTAATAGAGCGGAATGACGTCTTATGATTCATGTAGCCGACCCCACCTAATGGGATAAGGCTTTGTTGTTGTTATTGTATTTTTTTCCATTGATGTTGCTGCTCGAGTATAAAAGCGAATTATGGGAGGAGTATATATTGTACAAAAAATAACAAATTATTCGAACATAATTATCTAGATAGGTAGTGCGTTGAGGTATAATTATATCTCAAAATGTTGACATCCTGATCAAATGCTACCAAATAGCCTATTATCTTATATTTTGTATCTAAAGATATTTTTCAAAAGTATATTAATAATGTGTGAAATCAAAATACCAATTTAAGGAACAGGCGATGCAGACAATTCCAATTGAAAAAATTCAAAATAACAAAATTAGGCGGAAGAAATTAAGTGGAAATTGTGATAATTCAAATTTAGATATGAAAATTAATATAGTTCAGAATTTATTTAAAAATAACCTAAAATAAAATAAAAATTTGTTACAAAATAATTACAATGAATCTCAATTAATTCCTATTGATATAGCATAATGTTATCGATTTAAAACATTCTGAATCCCTTCAAAATATATGATTCAGGTCAGCTTTAGCGCAAATTCGATTCATTTCTTTTTTGTTCAAAATCGTCACTATGAACCGTTTGGCACATTATCAATTTAATTAACCGATAATTTAGATCATCACTTAAATAGATTATCATTATTTAAATTACCGGTAATATTAAGTTGCAATATTTGTTAAGTACAAGTAATATAAATAATAGTCAAAATAGAAAGTAAAAAATATCGAAATACCCTTAAAAATACTTCAAATTTTAATAACATATTATTATAAATAAACAAAGAAAAAATAGAAAAGTGAATACATATAAAAGGATGAGACAAAATTAAGAGTTATTTGTAAAAGATTCAAATAATAAGGAAGAAGAAGTTAAATGATATTTATTTGTATTAATAAAATATTTAAAATAAAGAATTTAATTGAATGGATATTTTTGTCAAAATATATTTCCAACAGTTAGTAATTTGAAAAGTCACATCTCCTACCTACTATCTAGATTACCAATGAGGTAATCAAGATTATCAAAATAATTAAAATTAATCTCAATTGATTCCTATTGATATAGCATAATGTTTTCAATTTAAAATAGATCATTAAGGTCAGCTTTAGCACATACTCGATTCATTTCTTTTTTGTTCAAAATCATCGTTAGTGGTCGTTTGGCGCATTACCGATAATTTAGATCACCACTTAGATAGATTTGTTGGATCTAAGTTTTAATGATATATAAAATTATATATTGATGATACAGACCTCGAAAGATTAAAGTTAAAATGCTGAAAAAGTTTAAAGAAAAAGAAATAACTTTATGCACTACACTTTGATTAAATAATTAACTATGTTCCTGATAGATTTTAGATAAATCATAAATATCAAAGTTGTAGATAATTCTGTTAGCTTTCCATATAATAAAAAAATTATCTAATTTGTATAACTGTGCAAAAAATTATGCTTAAAATAGTGCAGGACTATTGAGATGTCTGCTGTAAGACAAGTCGACCGGTCAGGAAGACTGGTCGACCGGTCAGGAAGACTGGTTGACCGGTCTAGAACACTGATCGATCGGTCCAGAACACAAGTCGATCGGTCAGTGTAGAAAATGCTCATTTTCAAAATACAGAAGGTCGAGACTGTACTTGTCGAGGTACTCAGACATTGCAAAATTCACCAATGGTCATATTTTTTCATAAAAGAAAGTGCACTAGTCGACGGTTCCATATGTATGGTCGATCGACCTCCAAGTCAAATAAATACTAATGGTCAAATTTGAAGGAGAAAAGTGTGGAATAATTTTTGGACGACTTTTTCACTTACTGAAGCCTATAAAAGAAGTGTCAAAGCTAGAAGGAAAGGCACACATCCATGCATTGAAGTAAAACTCCAAATTATCAAAAGAAGATCTTTTTCTTGAAGTTATCATTTAGAAATTCCTTTCTTTTTCTCTTCCATTCTTGTGAGCATAGAATTGTAAAAGAAAGAAACAATCTTGTTCAGAAAAAAATAGAGAGAGCTCATGTGTAAAAGATGTTCTAAATCTTACTTCTTGAGCGAGAGAAATAGATTATTTTATTAGGAGGAGATGTTGCATTGCCTCTCGAAGCGGAAAAAATGTGATTGATGTAAACGGCCTTCTTCCTTGCCCCATTTGGAACAAAGGAAGGGATTAGTGAAATCTCCGACGATCTCGAAGTCGAGAAGTCAGAGCAGGGACGTAGGCCAGCGTGGACAACCTCGTCAAAAATCATCGTATCTTTGCGTTTGATTTTCTCTCTCTCTCCCGTTCATATTATGCTTATGATCTGAATTTTTTATTTTAAAAGGTTTTAAAGAATCAATTTTGTGCTTCCGCTTCGATTATTGTAAACTTAAGTCAAAATAGAAAGTGAAAAAATTATCAAACTACTCTTAAAAATATTTCAAATTTTAATAACATATTATTATAAATAAAACAAAGAAAAAAAATAGAAAAGTGAAAATATATATATAAGGATGAGATAAAATTAAGAGTTATTTGTAAAAGATTCTAATAATAAAGAAGAAGAAGAAGTTAAATGATATTTATTTTTATTAATAAAATATTTAAAATAAAAATTTAAATGAATGAATATTTTCGTCAAATTGTATTATCAATAGTTAGTAATCTGAAAAGCCACCTCCCCTAACTACTATTTAGATTACCAATGAGATAATTAAGATTATCAGAATAATTAAAATTAATATCAATTAATTCCTATTGATATATCATAATGTTTTCGATTTAAAACGTTCTAAATCCCTTCAAAATAGATCATGAAGGTCAGCTTTAGTGCAGATTCAATTCATTTCTTTTTTTGTTCAAAGTCGTCATTAGGGGTTGTTTGACGTCTTACCGATTTAATTAATCGATAATTTAGATCTTCACTTAGATAGAATATCATTATTTAAATTACCGGTAATATTACGTTACAATATTTTGTAAGTACAAGTAATATAAATAATAGTCAAAATAGAAAGTGAAAAATTACCAAAATACCATTAAAAATATTTTAAAATTTAATAACATATTATTATAAACAAACAAAGAAAAAATAGAAAAGTAAATATATATAAAAGGATGAGACAAAATTAAGAGTTATTTGTAAAAGATTCAAATAATAAAGAAGAAGAAGTTAAATGATATTTATTTTTATTAATAAAATATTTAAAATATGAGGTCTTCCTCCACTAGCAGGTTTTTTCGGAAAACTCCATCTATTCTGGGCAGGCAAGCCTATATTTCTTGGTTTCAATAGGACTCCTTACGAGCGCAGGCGGAGAAAGCTCTTCGAGCTTCCCTTCATTCGCTTCGCGGGAGTCGCACACAGCACATAGCTGGAAGTCAGAGGGCCCGAAACAGCAACTCTAGTCGCCATCTCCATATCTGGTTTACTTGTAAGCTTTACAGGGTACGCCCTATATACTGCCTTTTGATCAAGGGGTCTACGTTGGATCAAGGGCATGTGCCGGTTAAGGAGCTATTCAAAGTATTCATAGCAAAGCTCAATAACCAAGTAAATTTTAATTGAATGAATACTTTTGTCAAATGCATTCCCAGCAGTTGGTAATCTAAAAAGTCACTTCCCCTACCTACTATCTAGATTACCAATAAGGTAATCAAGATTAAGATTGATTTCAATTAATTCTTATTGATATAGCATAATGTTTTTTATTTAAAACATTCCGAATCCCTTCAAAATAGATCTTGAAGGTCAGTTTCAACGTAAATTTGATTCATTTCTTTTTTGTTCAAATCGTCGTTAAGGATCGTTTGGCGCATTACCGAATTAATTAATCGATAATTTACATCATCACTTATATATATTACCATTATTTAAATTACTGATAATATTACAATATAGTTTTTTTGTAAGTACTAATAATATATATAGTAGTCAAAATAAAAAGTGAAAAATTACCAAAATACCCTAAAAATTATTTCAAATTTTAATAACATATTATTATAAATGAACAAAGAAAAAATAGAAAATGAATATATATATAAAGGATGAGACAAAATTAAGATTTATTTGTAAAAGATTCCAAATAATAAAGAATAAGAAGTTAAATGATATTTATTTTATTAATAATTTTTAAAATAAAAAATTTAATTGAATGATTATTTTGGTCAAAATGCATTTCCTGAAGTTGGTAATTTGGAAAGCCACCTCTCTTGCCTATTATCTAAATTACTAGTGAGATGGTAAGCGAAATTATTAAAGCAATTAAAATTATCGATAATGAATCACACCCAAATAAAATAATATGTGATGGACCTAAAAGTTTTAAATAAAATAACCAATAATATATCCAAATTATCTCATACCAAATGTCTTCTTAGTTAAATTTATGGAATAGATAAAATAAAAAAATAGAAAAAACCAAGGAAAAACAAAAAATATCTTTTTTTTATTCTTCATGCCCGGATATCTTTTGCACTCGAAAAAAGAATTCGATTTTGCAATGATGAGAATGAGCAAGAATACTTGTCATAATAGATGTATATATCTATTATATGTACATAATATATACATACATTGGGGTTGGTTAATTTTTTTATGGCCGGGACAAAGGGTCGCGATCCCGCGAGGGTGAGCTAACTCCAAAAACTCATTCTTAGTTGGAATTGCAGGCTGCAACTCGTCTGCATGAAGCTGGAATCGCTAGTAATCGTCAGTCAACCATACGACGATGAATTCGTTCTTGGACTTTGTACACACTTCTCGTCATACTATGGGAGCTGGCCATGCCTGAAATCGCTACTTTAACCGACCTCCCACCGGAGGCCAACATGATAGGCTATTAGCTCAGTCAATTCTTATCGTTCGTCCATCACATTATTTCAAATTCCAAAATTTCGATTTTCAATATTCCTATTTGCGTCGACGAAGAATAAAACTATCTCAATGGTAGAGCGATTAATTGGATACGAAATAAATCAGATTAATTTTTCGACAAAAAAGAAAGTACTATGTGATATCTTTAGTTTTTTCCTCTTCCTCTATTCCTATCCCATAGGTATGACGTTTAAATTAATAGAGAACATTTTCTTCTGTATGAATCAAAATTGTTATATTCCAATTTCTTCCCGATATCTCTAAAAAAAAATAGAATTGGAAAATTGACGAGTCTGATATGCCTTTAGGAATTTATAATACTTTCAACTTCATGATTGTATTCAAGGCAAAATACAACATCCTTATGCATCCATATTTGTTATGTATGATTCTTTGGTAACCTCTAGTTTGATCAGGAAAATCATTGAAAACGAATTTGCTAATGAAGTTACAAATTCTTTTTTCTTATTTATCTAATTTTAAAATTAAATTGAGGCTTGGTGAAGGTAAAATTTAGAAATAGAACAATTTCTCAAATATCGTGTATCCTCAAATATTTCAATTGTCGATTTCAATATTGAACGAGAGGTTTCTTTTCTAAATTCTGTATTGAAGTCAAGCCCACTCCACTAGTACTAATGGGCAGCACGAGGAAAAAAAATTCCGAATCAAGGAAATACTATTTTCCATTGTCTCACCGATTAAATTAGAATCATTTTCCAATCGCCCGAAGGGACAAAAGAATTATACTCCATAACATCTCCTTCCATACGGTATTACACCTCGGATTCATGCACCGCAGCAAGACAAGACGGCTACGTCCTTTTGGCGGCGCTGAGGTCTTGCGAGGGCGAGCTAGGGGACCGACGCTGCGATGTTGACGTCAGCGCGCGCTCCCTCGCTTCTCGCTTGCGGTGACGTCGACCTCGGCGATACGATGTAGAGTTGCCAGGGCCAGCTGCAGAGGCCGAGGGCGTCGACAGGAGGGGGGACGCTGCGACGGGAAGGTGGCGGCGGCGGTGGCGCCAGGACCCTTCGGGCGTCGCGTGAGCCGCTGCGAGGAGTGGAAGTTGGAGGAGTTACGAGGGGGCTTGTGAGGGTTCGGTTTCGTGGGGGAGAAGTCACGTAACAAAGAAAAAAAAAAGATATGTTAGAAATCGAGATACTGATCAGTCGGATTAATCACGACCGTTGCGGTTTGATTTGATCCGCGGTTGAGTCGAATAGCCTTAAATTTAATCGATTGTTAAACTTTTAAACCAAACCCCAACCCAACCTTTCTCTCGTCGCCGGTGGCTGGTTGTTCTCCTCCTCGCCCTCACCCCAACGTCGGTGACCGGTGCGTTGTCTCTCTCTCTCTCTTCTATCTCGCTCAATCTTGTTTCCTTCTCCTCGCGCAGGGGCATCTGTGGTGCCCCTGCGCAGGCGCTGCGCCCCAAGATGTAGGCCAGCGCCCGCGCAAAGATAAAATGCTTTTGGCCTGTGCGGAGGCGCAGTTAAGCGCCTGCGACCTTGTCCGGGGCAATGTGAAGAAGCCCTCCCTCGGTGGCAGCTGAGAGCTATTCGTGGCCAGCAACAGTACTAACCCATGAACCTTGATGTTGGAATCATAGAGCGTTTGCATTGTCAATTATTAAAATGTAGTAAAGTAAATATTTATTGCCAGTCTCTATGATCAATATTTGCCTAGTAATCCCACCCGGAAAAAAAACTGCATAATATCTCTGAGAATGAGAAAGAAATTAGGATGCAAGTATTAATGAGAACAATATAGGGGCAATCATGTGAAGCCATGAGGAATTTTTGTTTGTTTTTTTTTCTTTTTACAAGTCTTATTATCAAGTTCTTATTACAATGGTTGGTCCTATATTCATGGCTGTGTTTGGATTGAGGATTTCAAGTTCCCGTAAGTTCTCAAGAACTAATCGATTTGATTGAAAAGTTTGGGTTGGTGTTTAGATGAAAAAGTGTAATGATGGGGATTTAAAAAGTTGATTTGATAGATAAGTTTTAGTAGGTGTTTGATTAAAAAGTAAGAACTAAGAATATATTTTATTATTTTATGAGATATAAAATGATAGTAAATAAGAATATGTTATTAATATTATAATTTACATAAATTATTATATTATTATTATTTCATTAAATATTATTAATATTATAATTTATGTAAATCTAAATATCCAAATGTAATAATTTACGTACATCTTACGGTCCAAATATAATGTAATTTTTTAAAAAATAATTGAAAAGTTTAATTAATAAAGTATTTATTAATTATAAGAATTAAATATTTCATATTTTTTATTAATTACATTTAATAATTTATTTCATAACATGATTAATAATGTATTAATATATACTAAATTATATATGCATACATTATTAAATAATTAAAAAAAAAGATGAAAGAAAAAAAAGTCGAATATTGCGGCTGACATGACATAAAAAATAAAAAAAAGAAACGTTCTTGCCTTCGGCAAGAACTTTTGGCCAGAACTTTTGGCCAAAAGTTCTCAAAAGTTCTGGCCGAATGTCACATGACGTATAATGTTCCCGTCACACAGTGTGTTTGGCTGAACAAGGCCAAGTTCTGGCCATTATTCACGAGCCAAACACAGCCCATATGTATTAGTGACCTTGAGAACAATGTGCCTGTGGAATTTCAAAAGAATCTACGGACTCTAAAAATTTTACCTTAACCATTAAAAGTAATCATTTCCATTTCATTACAAAATATGTCAAGCAAGCTCATTGTAATCAGAATGAGAATATGAAATTGATTAACATAACTTCTTTTAATTGATAGATTTCTTTTAAAGAAATTGGTATATAAACTAAACTTTAGTTTCACGTCAAGCTTTTTTTACAATTAAGAAAGAAAGATGAGTCCATGAATTTCAATGTGTCAAAAAGGAAAGAAAATGTCGCATATGAACAATAAATCTATAAGTTGATTATTGTCAAGAGATAAATAATTTGATAATTTCTGGTATGTTAATACGAGACCATTTTAGTAACTTTGGACGGTTAATTAAGATTGTAAAGGTTATGCATAAAATCTGTTAAAACCAAAATTTGAGTAGTGACTTATGGCACTAATCTAACTATGAACTGTATAATGCATAACATACCTTTTGACTCTATTATAAATCCAAAGGAAGGGTGTAGTGGATTTTCTCCTTGAAAACTTGTAGAAAGGGAGCTTATTATTTCTGAAGCTTGTTACCATTAATAATTGGATCCTACCATTTGTTATCATTGATTCTATATCTTTCTCAAGCATTTGGCCTTCTTGTCAGCATTGGATGGAAGGGTATAAATAGAAAGTGGAGGAAAAGCCATAAAAAAACACAAATAAACATATGAAGTAGATATGAACAAAAAATCTCAAATTTATAGATCAACTAGCTCATACTTTATTTATTTTCTCAACTTTATTATTTAATTTAAAACCTTTAAAATATCTATTATTGGATTACATGCAGAAAGAATCAGAAAAAAGTTAACTATAATTAATGATCTTGTCAATGACTACCTAATGAGGAGGCTATAATTAAAAATAGGCTTAAATTTAAATATAAAAATTAAAAATTTTTAAAAAATAATAAATAAAATTGGGTCGTTGGGTCGGGCCGGGTCGACTGAGGTTGGAAAATTCCAAATCGTACCCGACCCGCTGCCCGGGTTGTGCTTGGGTCAGGTCGAGTCCGATCCATTCTGAACTCCACTATTTCGCACTAGTCTTTCATATCAGAGCTACTCGAACTAGTCACATTATTAGAGTAGATTGCAATATACCACCCAGATAGGACTAGGGAGGATTGTTGAGTATGATTTTTCGGATATTACTTCGTATGGAAGATCTATATGCATCTGTTGGAAGTGAGTACAACGTCAGTCAACTCAGAGCAGATTTTGGGTGCATTTGGAGGTCACACTTGCCCTTCAAGGTCAAGATTTTTTCTTGGCTTCTGAGACATAGCAAGATTCTCACACGAATTTACAACATGAGATGGGCCCCACCACATGTGTACTATCTGGATCTTCAACAGAGGGCATAGGCCACCTATATTGCAGTTGCCATGCTGTGTCAAAGATATAACAATAGATGCAACGGATGATGTCTCAATGGCAAATACATTTTGGAGGTTTCTACGGGCTAGCATGCACCGGAAACTACAGATAGAGGCATCTGTGGATGACGGGATTGGCGGTCAGGTGGGCCATATGGTTCTAGTGCAATCGCACACTTTTTGAGGGTGAGCGGTGTTAGATAAAAATATTGTCCATCATATAGTTGTTTTGATGTGAGAGTGGGAGGGTGGATAGTGTTCTTTGGCTGGTATGCAGTATCCATCAAAGTTCTAGCATTTTGTTTCGGTTCAATATCTCATACCTTTTGTTATAAAATAGTTGGGTGAGGTCTTGTGATTCTTTTGTCCTCTACGTCTATAAATTTCCTTTTTCATCACCCCTGTACATCTATTCCTTCTTTGAATGTATGCATGGATGTGTAGCCTTTCTAGTCATCCTTTTTACCCTTAAAAATTGAAAAGGCTTGCTATTGGATTACTTAACAATGAGTGAGTTTAAAAAAAGATCCAAAATTATAGATTGAATTAAAAGCATCTTACATAATTAAAAAATGCATCACTAAATCTTTGTTGTCATGTTATTTTGCATATTTTTTTTCCTTGATTTTATTTTTAGATGAATCAGACATTTATAAGATATTCAAAGGTGTTAATAAGTGGGTTGTCTGAAGATCTAGGAGCAATCCATAAGAGATTAAAGATGAAAAACACTGTCTGATTAAGATGACTACTAGAAGATTGCTTGATCCTACCATAAATTTCTAAGAGGTTTTACAAACAAAGAAACTAAAAAACCCGACAAAATTCATAAATGGACTATTTGAAGGAGAGAAATACTTACCTATGTTACTGAATTGACATGATGGACGTTTAGTATATATATGATTTGTATTTGGATTAAAGAACTTTTTGTGTGTGACTCAAGAAATGCTTTGGTTCATTGTTCAATTTGGATTCTATAACCTTGTTCCTAAGATAACTTCTTTTGTTCTTTCATTATTTATGGAAGAAAAACAAGAGCACTATGTATTCCTTTCTTTATCTCTGGTTTGTTTCTGCCTCGAAGCTCAATGCCACAATTTTCTTGCGGTGAAAAAAAGCTTTGTGATTTGGATCCATGGCGATGCAAACAAAAATAGGTCTCTCCAAGGTTGTCCTCTTGGTTGGCACCGGTGAGCACACATTTTCCTTGGTGATATTCTTGATCCCTTTTTCTTATTTCTTTGGTTGGCTTATTAGGAATGTGATATTCCTTTTTCTAGGGTTTACTTTCCCAATTTTGTTGCGCAATGGACATTTGGCTAATATTTTGCTTGAAATCCAAGTATTCCCTCCCTTTCATCAATACTTTTTCAATCTTTGCTTCTTCTGTTTCTTTGTGATTTATTTGACATCTGAAGGAAGTATTGTATCTTCTTTTGTAGGACATGTTAGAGAAACCAGACAATTCTGATTATGTTGACACCATCACGACACAGGCATTTTATGTTTACTCTTGTTATTCTTTTCCAAGAACTTTATCATCCTGTGTTTCAATTGTCATAAGAGTTCCATGTAGTCATCTTTTATTTTTTCAATATATCTATTCTTTGGAAACATTATAAATTTAGCATGGATAAGGTTGAATACCATAGGAGAGTGTTTAACTAGGTTCTAAAAGAGAAATAATGTATATGTCGAGGCTATCTTTTTATTTTGTGTGATACGGAGGTTGCCTTTGAAGTTGGAAAATTTGTTACTTATATAGTAGTGCGTTTAATTTCTTTAAAAAAATGTGTTTAATTCACGTTTATGCAACATTAGGTACGCCGATTGGCTATGGAAGTGCAACGACTTGCCTCTGAGCATCAGCGAATCATTATTGAAACTAGAGGTGCTAGTCTACCAAGTAGTCCTTTTAGTCTAGAACAAGATATATTGACTTTATTTTCTCTTAAGATTATTCTGAAGCATTCTTCCACTTTTTAACAACTTATTTCTCATATAATATTCTTGCCATAAACACTACAAGAGTTCTTATAGTTAGCAACGCCAAGTTGGCTCTCTAGGGAACCACTATCATGACTCATAGTTGTTGAGACAGAGTTGCAATGACTCGGTGATGGACAAATGCATTCGACCACAAACGTTGTGTTGCTGATTATTTATGTGCGCATTGAGAAGATGACACCAAGTTTTTGATAAATTTTTCATGCGTAGACAATGTTTGAATGAACCAGTCATTTTTGGTGTGAAGCTACAATGTTATGATACTTTTCATTGCCAATGCAACACACTTGCATCGATAATTGTGCTTGTCACCTTGGCAAACGGCATCCATAACTTGGAGGATTAGGTCTTTCTTGTATATTATTGATGGCATAAAGTTAACTCATTCTTTTATAATTTAAAATGCCTCATCTAACAGGAAATATAGGGTCGCTTGTCGTACCAGCTGCTGCTATAGGGGGTCTAGGTTGTGGCTACATGTGGTGGAAAGTATGGTTTCTTCTTGTAACATTTAATTCATTTTAGTGTCTTATATCTAGGATTGTGGCTTTTAGGTTCCATATTTTACATCGGAGGGCAATCTTTTATTCTATTCTGGAAAGGATGCCTATTAAGGTGTTTTAATTATTTGCATCCATTATCTACATAGCCTTCAAGTCTCAGACTGCTCAAGGGAGGCTCGAGGGCCTAATACAAGGAAAAATAAATTTTAAAATGAAGAGGTACATAACTTTCACTTGTGGGATTTGAACTTTAGACCACGATGAGTAAAGGGGCGTGCCACTTCACCATTCGCTTGTTCCCAAATGATTTTTTTTCTTTGGTCAGAAATGTGTGTTTCTCTTTTTAGATTGTAAAGATGACCAATAGTATGGTAGTCATCCAACTCTATTCATATAAAAGGAATATTGAATATGCTCTAATAAAATTCAGAACTTTCCTCATTTTAAGTTTCCTTCTTAGATTTATTATTCATCTTTAGTTTCCTTTGCAAGCTGACTTAAATTTCCCAGTGGCTTAACCATTTGTTTCTATATTTATCAAATTGATCAGGGCATCTCATTTTTGGACTTTATGTATCTTACGAGGAAAAACTTAACTAGTGCTGTTGACACCATGACAGGACAGATAAAACATCTTGTTAACAATTTTGTTGTAAGTTAATCATTTGAATGCTTTGATGTATGATTGCAATTTGTTATTTTTTCTTTCTTCTCTTTGAAATGATATCCTACCACCAAATTATGAGATATTACCCTTCAATAAACAAGTTAAAAATAATTACTAAATTTGAGAATATTTTGTTGCTACAAGACTGTCCAAGTGCTAAGGATCAGAACAAATGCTCTTTTCATTGCATGAAGATAAACATTTGTCACTTAGTTGATGTTTAACGACGTGGCAATGGGTCTACGCAAACTGTGGATTAGTTTATTGAAATTCTATATCAAGTCAACTTTTCTTTGTACAGTTGCAACTAGACTCGTATTCTCTAGACTTTAGAATATTGTCTTCAACATTTTGACACTTGTGGTTGATAGAAAAACTTGTGTACATTTGAAGTTAGCAGAAATCATGGTTAAAACATTTGAAAAAGAATCCATCATGATGCCATCCACACCTTTCTGCGTCCGGTTGCCACAAAAACCATTATCATCATCGTCGTCGTCGTCGTCTTTCTATAAAAGTATATATGATTTCATATGTTCTAAAATATATTTGTTCCCCTCAATATACACTTGTTCACCTTAGGCTGCATCCTGTGTTTTTTTTTTAAGACCAAATAGGATGCACTCTACTCTAGATGACTTTATCCTGATGTGCATGTAACATTGCTTATAATCACTTGTCCATTCCTTTGGCAGGCAGCTAAAAAGCATCTTATTCAACGAATGGGAATTCTTGACTGGAAGCTTGATGAACAAAAGGAACACATTAAAGAAATAAAGATAGAGGTAATTACGCGGTTCCTGGTGTGAAGATTGGCAATGAGTGCTTACATAAGTACTATGAAAATAAATTGGCATATGCATAAAGTTCAAGATTTCTTGCTGAAAATTCATATTCAGTTTTTCTTTTAAAAAAATAAAATAAAAGGAACTTACAGCTTTCACATTGTATATTATCTCTGAATTATCTCCATGGCATTAAGTATTTGTCATTCTTCATAGCTGACAATCTAAAGCATCTTCTTTGAGTTAGTGCAATCATAACAAGAAATATGTTGATGCGGCTTTCTCTTCAAACTTTGTCATTGTACAGCTTACTGGCTTGCAAGGGAATCTTGATGAAATGAACTCGCAAATACACTCCATTTACAAACATGTTCTGAATCTGGTAATTTTATAACTGTACTTTTATTATTATTAATTTTTGTGGTGGTGGTGGTGGTGGGTGGGTGGGGGGCGGTTGGTTTTGTATTTATACCTTTTGCAGCAATTGAACTGACTTAGATTTTATCCGTATCATATTGTTCTTTTGCTTGCAGAATGAGACATGCTTTTCGATGGAAGAAAAGCAGGTACTATCTTATTTATGTTTAAACTCTCAAAAAAAACATATTAAATGGTGTCATCTTTTATGGTGCTTGATGGCATGTGGAGAATGTTGTACAATATGCTCTTGATTTATTCCTCGATGGGGGTTCTTTTTACTGGATGGGGAAAGTCACTTATGAGAACTTTTTTTGTTTGTGACAATGATTATTTTGGCCAGAGTTGTACACTCATATACTTTCTAATGCAGTGGATGACTACTAAAACTAGCTTGTTATTCTGTTATTTGTCAAGAAACTTAGGAACGTCTAAGATTATTAGGAACTTGCATGCTTGTGATTTGTGCAGCAATTTCCAAACTGATTGAATTTATGCCCAAATATCAGTAGTTTTTGCCACTATAAAAAAAATGTTCACAAAGTTTCATGTGTTTCCACTCTGAAAAAGGTGTCATATGTTTCTCAAGAAACTAAATAAGCCCCCTTTGAAAAATATAAAGAACTCTTCTATTTCTATATTTTGTTTAATCTTCATTCAATTTCATAATCCTTTCCTAAGAAAAAGGTTTTTATACTCCTGCTGTTAGAATCAAATTCATTTTTTTTTTTTTGTATAGAGAAAATGCATGTTTTTTTTTTGAAATATTGGGGGATCCCTACCAATGTAGGCATCTAATTTTATTGAGAGGATAATTTAGAAATTACAAACAATAGAACTTATATAAAAAGGAGCACTAACACCAAGCACCAAATGCATCAATCATCCGACCACAACTTTGTCATGCTCAAAGCATGGGATGTAATATTATCCATATAGCAGCGTTCATCCCTAAAGACACAAGCATTTCTCTGTAACCAAATTGCCCAGACGACAGCCATTGGTAATAGTTTTTTACGTCTTGGATCATATGTCATGATTGCTTGATGTCTACCTCCTTGTCTGAATGATTGTCAGAAATGTCTGGCTGAGGATATGTCTAACCATTGGCATCTTGTAGCTGCCCACATTTCCTTTGCAAAGACACACTCAAAAAATAGGTGGTTGATGTCTTCTTCAGCATTTCCTCATATTCAGCATCTCCACATAGGGCGCAAGATGTAGGCAGTCACCTTTTGCAATAGCTTTTGGTGAGAAGACGCCGAGGACGAAATAGCCATGCAAAAACTTTTATCTTTAATGGCATCCGTAGCTTCCAAAGTAGCCTACAATCGGTCCTTAACTCATTGTCCACCTGAGCAAAAAATAGGCAGCCACCTTTCATGTTACTGTATGTAGAGCTAAATATGCACTTTTGGCCGAGAAAATGCCCAAGGACCAAATCCATGAATCTTTCTTATCGGCCGTCAGCCATTTACACTCAATAGAGAAAATGCATGTTGGTTTTCGATTACTAATCCTTAGTAGTTATGGAACAGTTTTGCACTGTGTTGCTTCTATGGAATTGATTGGTTTCTAATTTTCAGAAATTCATATGTGCTGGAATTTTCCGCCTCTGCAAAACTGTGAACAGTGTAAATGGTGTTACGGTAAGCATTATAAGCTATACAGACTGCATTGTTAAATGTAACCATCATCGTTTACTGGCTATCATATTCAAATCTGTCTTGTTATCGTATACACTTACTGATTTGTTTTGTTATTATTATGAAATATAGATATCTTCTGCTTTAGCTTCCTTAATATGGTTGTTTAGTAGGTGCAAACTTCTAGCATATTTTTATGCTCATATCTAAGAATCTGCAAGCACATATCAATTTTCAAAATTGAACTTCAGTTTTTCTTAAAGTGTAAATAGATATTGTTGTATTTTAGACTGTGGGTGGCTAACTATTTCTTTTTAATTCACAAGTATTAACAACTGTATTTTCCGTTATATATTTTTACCATTTAATTTCCCATTTTTTAATTCTTATTAAGGTTTGAATTTGGTTGTATTAACTTTCTGAGTTCCTTATGCACTGTAAATGAACTTTTCTGCATGGAGTTTATTTTGGTTATCTTTGGTGGAATCCAAATGCTCTAATCTAAGTTATGAATCTTTTACAGGATGGTTCAAATTCCCCAAGCAAAAGTTTTCTAGAGTCTACAGATTCAAAGGTCTGCTTTTGTTAACTCATGCCTTGCTTGCTATTATTCCAACAAACAACGCTGGGCAGATCAAGTATTTTATTTTGATGGATGTGGATCTTCACTCATGGCATATTGATTGAGGAGAAATATACTTGTTGTATACCATTTTGATTAGAATTCTTCCAAGATTATGATTGCTTCTGAGTTAATTTATTTCATGAATTCTATCTTGAGTTGTCGTTCCTTTATTATTTCCCAGGCTTTGCAACAGATATCATACAATATGAAAGCCATCATGAACGATTCTGATGCCTCAGGCAATCTGAAGACTTTGACAAGGTTGGGTATTTTTCTTCATGTTTATATTTGTTGATAGGTTGCTCTAGTTAAAGCTGGGTTTAACCTGAGTTTAAAATTCCATGAGTGGATTTCAAATTTTCCTTTCCATTTGCCTAAGAAATTTGATAAAGAACCTCTTTCCAAATAAATTGAAGCTTAGATGAGTAGTATTCCCAACAATGATCTGTGAAAATTTTGCGCGTTCTACCGGTCCTTGTTAACCACTATGTTTAAAAGGAAAGCCATCTGAGCAATGACAATGCTCATTTTCTACTAAAAAAGTATAGGAGGTTCATACATTTCCTTGTCACATCATTGTTGATATTCCAAAGTCCTTTGTTTGTAAGTTACAACTTTACTTTACTCGTTACATTTACCTCCAACCCAAATTCATCGAATAGTATTATCAACTAAAATCGATACGTTTTGTCTTCTGCCACAATCAAAGATCTTAATGTGTAATGGATTTTGACGATGTTTCATTTTCGTCAAGCATGGTTCAATACACTATCCTTCTTATGGTCTTCCTTTTCAGTAAATTCTTATGGGTGTCTACAGAATTTTTAATTTCCCCAGCGATGTCGATTTTTGTTAGTCTCTTTTAAATGTATCATTTCTGCGGTCAAGAAATCAGTCCAGCATACCATTGTTCTCTGCCATATATTTCCTGGTTTAACTCCTGGAACAATATAATACATGGTGTCAGTGTCAACTCTCTTCCCCCAAAAAAGTAGTGTCAATCGAAGAAACATGTAAAAGTGATTGCTCCTTTAATTCTCAGAATCTACATGTTTGAATTTATTGTTTCTTCAACTTATTTTTTTCTTATTGTGATAAGTTTAGGGCCTATGCCATGAATTGCTCGAGCCTCCTCTGGAGAAACATTGACATTCTTGCCGCAGAAATGAAATCACATGCCTGATTTTGCTGTCTACTTCTTATCCATGATTTCTGAGGTACTTTTAGACCGTACCAGATACAGTTTTTTTTTTTTTTGTATATTGCGCTCATTTTTTATTTTTGTTAGTGGATTCATCTAAAAGGTTCAAGAGCGAGACGAATTTATTGCCTTGTGAAAGATGTTCACATTTTTCCTCTGTGTTTTGAATGATTACACATTTATTGTATAAAATGAACAAAGCAGCAGTCTTATCTGTATGCTTGATTTTTAGCGTGAATGTGATCAACACTATCATCTTTCTTCGGCGTGAATTTTGGTATTTAAAAGCTTGTTCATAGATCTTGATCAATTCAATTTGAAGTATCATGCTTTTATCTCACCAGGATCTGTCTTATCTCTTTAGTCTAATGTGGTAATCTTTTTTAGTTATTTTTATAATCTACTGAAAACTTGATGTCTGTAGGATATCCTTGTTGGCATATGCATGCATGCATCAGACTACTGGTAATCTGAATTATATTTCACTTTTTGTTTAGTAAGAAAATTCTATACTTTAAGCATATTAGTCATTGCATCAAGATTGCTCGATAAGGTAGATTACCTGCCAATGGAGTATTTCCAATGAAGACTCCTCTTTAAGCAGAAGTTAAAGGGTGTTGGTGGTCTCTTTCTGTCTATATCATGCAATCATCCTACAGGGGTCATTTGTTTTCAGTATAATATCACGATATTGTGGGAGGTATATGTTAGTCAAACTTTATTTTTAAAAAAAATCGTGAAACCACTATTTTTAATCCGTGAATAAAAAATAGCTCAAAACAAAATATTTCAATCGTATTTGATTGTTTTATTAGTTATCCATATATTATGATTTTTATTATAATAATAATAACAAATATCAAACTTTTGTAATAAAATATTTTAAATATAAAAATTATCTTTTCAAATTTTATTCTTTTCAAATCAAACACGAATAAGAATAAAAATATAATTAGTTTTTAAGAATATGGTATTACACTATTTTATTCTATTCAAAGATATCTTCTAACCAAAATTTGCATTACTGATTTAATTAATCAATAATTTAAATTACCATTTAAATAGATTAATAATATTTAAATTATGAATAATATCACATTATAGTGTTTGGTTAAATAATAGTAAAAACAATTAGAAAATAAATTACCAAAGTGTCTATAAAAATTTACACCTTGTTTCGATATTAATTTTTTAAAAAATAACTAAGAATACATATGATTTAAAATTAAATCCATCAAATTGATGATTACAAAGTAGATAAAAAATAATTATTTTTATTCTACTCTTATTTCTTCTCAATCAAATAAAAAATTCTTAAGGGTAATAAAGATATTTACCCAAACAAAGAGTTTATTAAATTAACCCAACTCTTTCTATTAATTCACACTAGTGTAACACCCCCACGATGCGCGGTAAACATGAATATAATAATCTTATATAATAACTTATAAAATAAAAATATATTTAACTAAAACTAAAACTATGTTATTCTTATCATTTTGTTGTTATCATATATATAAATTAGGCAAATGTATGCTAAACTTACACTATTTATTACTAAAAGAAGTTTAAGGATAATATCCTATAAAAATACAACTGTATAAATATTTATTTTATTATTAAACACTATCTTTGTCACCCTTTAATGAGACCTAAATTAATTTAAAAAATAATTAATAATATTCAATGCATTAACCGTGCAATACTTAAAGATTATATTCACTGCATTGTCATTCAATATTACATACAAATGTAGATTGATTCTTAAAAAAAATAACATTTATTAAACTATGAACAATGCACATTACTTTATGTAGTATATATAAGTAATATATCTGACAATCCATTTTAGTTATTTATAATAAAATAAAATTTTATTAGTTAATATAATATTTTTACTAATACCCCTAATTAAAATAGTTGTGCTTTTATATATATTTATAATTTATTTAAACTCTATAAACTTAAATCATAAACACATTTTTCATCCATAAAATTAAAGTTTTTAAAATAATTAGTAAATTTTTTTGGAAATATGATAATAATATATTCATAATAATTAAGTAAGATTTACTTTATTAATTTATTTAATTAGTTTCATAATTAGTTCTATAATTTAGTTAAATAAATTTTCAAGGGCATATGCGAAAACTAAAACTAAAAAGATTGTAATTCAAACTCTGATTTCTCAATTACCACCCCTCACATAAGCAATCTCGATTGTCAATTCATAAATAATGTAAATTATTTAGGCAATCTAAATTATTCATTACATGTCATAAGTTAACAATAAAATATAATATACTCATATAATTTAATTATACAATATTATATAGTAATAATTTATGCATAATGGAGCCACCTAGCTTTACTTCATCCATAATGCATCGAAAATCCTCCTAATATTGCTAAATTTACCTTCATGCCATTATGACTAAGTTAGGAGGCTAAATCCTCCTAAATTAGGAGGACATAGCATTGTGTAATACATCCATTGTGGAGATCCTCTAATCATTAATAGGTTAATAATATATATGTATGGATCATGTGCATCCACATTAGCAACCTTGGCTTTAAAAAATAATATTAATACTTAAACAATTAACTGAATAAAATAACTAATAAATTCTAATATTAATATTAATCAGCGCTGGAAAATAAAACATGTTCATTCATATTTGAAAACTTGTTTAAAAAATTATATGAATCCCAAACATAATTAAGATAATTATAGTAAAGAACTATATAATGAAATAGATGTCTATATATTTCTAAATGTTAAAATATGGAAAAGAACTAAAGACATAGATATATAATATATGTGATATATAATATATTTACAAATATTTAATAATATCGAATTTTATTATGCACCTATAGATATAAGTTACAACATTTAAAGTTAAAAAATTATAAGATACTAAAATAATTAAAAACTGGATAAAACTAATGTAACATACATTTATATATCTATAAAATTGGAAGTAAATTTGCTTAGTTGACATGCTCATAATTAAAGAATAAATAATTATAAAATCTTTGGAAAGGATATCTAATTTAATATTATCAAGTTTTTTCTATATATATATATATTGTTTTTTTGTATTTTTTTAAAATTTATTATATATAGTAAAATATAAATCTAGATCCATCTAGTTGTGTTATATAATTTTTTGAAAAAATATTTAATTTTACAAATTCTTAAAACTATTTCATAGAATCAAATCCACGTAATTAGTTAGTTAAGTTTTAAATTATTATTTACCTACATTTGTCATTATTATAATCAATTAACGAATCTTAAGTTTATGATTAAGTTTAGCTTAAATTAATGAGAGATCTGCGGAAAATGAATGGGCCATTTTGATTTAATTAAAGATGTTAAAATAATACTTTAACAATTAATAAAGTAAATAAACAATTACGCATACATATTTTAATCAATCCATATCATAAGTTTAGGATCTTATATCTAAAGTTGTTAATTAATTGTAGATTAAAATAAAATAAATTCTTTTTTTAATATGGATTACGGTTAAACATTTAAAAATAGATCAATTTTATTCTTTCTAAAAAAATAATGTAAGCACCTTTAAGCAACTTGAAAGTAGGTTACGGTGGCATTATTTCTTGTTTATCAACATGTGTCCCTGAAAATTAGAGCTAAAAAATAAATATAAATAATAAAGAAATATAAAGATTACAATATATTTAAAATAGCTTCTATACACATTAGATATGATCTGACTCTTGCACTCGATAAAAAATTCTTTAGATTTAATAGATAATTATATCTATTTTTAAATAATTAATGGTCTAATAAATATTAATATCAATAGTTCAACAAATTTCGTACCGACACGATGAAAAATGTACAATGATTCGAATTATTTTCAATACCTTGATTATAATTAGTATTAAAAACTACTATGCATTTACTTAGCTGAGAGGTAGTTAGATAATAACTAAATGATAGTGTACTAATAACAAATAAAAAGTAGTTATGCTACTATATTGTATTACTTACACTACAAGAAAATCGTGATTTTTCGACGGATAATTTTCGACGGTTCTAAATTCGTCGATTTTTCGACGGTTTCGTTTTCGACGGATTTTTCGACGGTTATGACCGTCGAAAATAATTTATATTATTATTTAATTTTTTGACGATTAGAAACATCGATATTTTCGACAGATATCCATCCGTCGTAATTTTCGACGACTTTTCCGACGATTACGACCGTCGGAAATAAAAAATTAAATTATATATTTTTAATATTATTATTAAATTTTTTCGACGGATTTTCCGACGGTCACGACCTTCGGAAATTTAAAATTAATTATATAATTTATTATATTATTATTTAATTTTTTGACGATTAGGAACGTCGATATTTTCGACGGATATCCATCCGTCGCAATTTCCGACGACTTTTTCGACGGTTACGACCGTCGGAAATAAAAAAATTAAATTATATATTTTTAATATTATTATTAAATTTTTTTCGACAGATTTTTTGACGGTCACGACCGTCGAAAATAAAAAAATTAATTATATAATTTATTATATTATTATTTAATTTTTCGACGATTAGAAACGTCGATTTTTCCGACGGATATCCATCCGTCGCAAAATTCGTCGCAATTTCTGAAGGTCGTAACCGTCGGTAAATGTATAATAATATCATATATAAAAATATTTTATTAATATAACTAGCGACAGTCCAAACCGTCGCAATTACCGACGGTTCAAACCGTCGGTAAAATAAAAAATAAATATTATATATAACTAAATAAAAAAAAATTTATTATTTACGTTTTCGACGGTCGAAACCGTCGGTAATTAAAATTTTATTATCCTGCTTTTTTTTTCCTTTTCCCGCTTTCTTTCCACTTTTTTCCTTTATATATTTTCCCTCCTCACTCTTCTCTCTCCCTCCTCCCTCCACTCCTCTCTCTCTCCCTCCTCTCCTCTCTCTCTCTCCCGGCCGCGAGCACCGGATCGGCCTCTCCCACGCGCCGGACGTCGGCGACCCTCTCCCGCACCGACGTATCTCTCTCCCGCTCCGCGCTGGCATCTCCCTCTCTGCTGTCAGCCGGATCCGACCGTGGCCGTTTGGATCCGGCCGCCAGGCTGCCGGATCCGGCCTCCAGCGGTCGGATCAGCCGCCAAGCGGGCCGGTTTCGGCCGCCAGTGCCCGGATCTGGCCGCCAGGCGGGCCGGATCCGGCCGCTAATTTTTTTTATATTTAAAAAATTATTTGCGACGATCGCGACCGTCAAAAGATCGACGCAACTGTTGCGACGCCCGTCTAAAGTTTCGACAGTTGGGACCATCAAAAAATATCGACGGTTCGGACCGCCGGCCTTTTCTGGCGGTTGCAACCGTCGAAAATTTCGACGGCTCGGACCACCGGCCTTTTCCGGCGATTGCAACCGTCGGAAATATCGACGGTTCGAACCGCCGGGGACTTTTCCGGCGGTTGCAACCGTCGGAAAATTTCGACGGGTCGAACCGCCGGGGACTGTTCCGACGGTCAGAACCGTCGATATTTTCGACGAATTTTTTTCAACCGTCGCAAATCCGTTTGCGACGAGCATTTTTCCGACGGATCGATTCTGACGCAAAAACCGTCGGTAATTGTGTTACCGACGGTTTTCGGGCTGATTACCGACGATTAGGACCGTCGGTAATCCGTGTTTTTCTAGTAGTATTATATTAATATAATATAAGTTGTTTACATTCCGTAGATTTATGTTATAAATTATTACCGTAACTTAAGATTTATTTTCTGTCAAATCATTTTATCGCCATTACCTAATTTTTCCACATATATATATATATCTTTTTAAAATAATATAAATAATATATATATAGAAGATATAGATATACTATGAACCTGCAAATTAGTATCATAATAACTAATTGTAACATGTTAATTAGAGGACATGTGACACTCCATGTATATGACAAATGTCATTCTCTTTTTAAAAGTACTCTCTCTTTAATATAATATAGATAGATATGTGAAATGAATTTCATTTAAAATTTATACTAACTTCTTTATATTTTGTAAAATCCAAAATTTAAAAATAATAAAAAACTATGAGAGGAAGAATAATTCTTTTGAATCACTCATCTATAAAAGTTTTGTTCATATAAAGATAAAACAATAATTTACTATGCTACATGGGTTCCATACAATGAAATTATTTATACTTCAAAATTATGAGGAATTGCATAACAAAAAAAATATATTTCTTCTCTTTTTGTCTTGGTATAAAATTGAGATATTAATTTTCTTTCATTGGTTAATCCATCACGCTGTCATGACATGACTTAATAGTTAGAAAAAAAAAGAGTAGAATTAAAAATATATATATAACTCTTATGATAAAAAATTAAAATAAATAAATAAATATGATTAATTCTTTACTTAATTGGCTCATATTTTTCTTTCTCGTCTGTTAAGAGTTTTACATTATAAAGAAAAGAAATATTTAGTGTAAATTCTTTTAGACGTGCCATGCTAAATATCTTGAATTTAGAATTATTAAGACTGAAATAAAATTTTGAACTGAATGAATAATTGATTGTATTCACTTATGCATTCTCCTTTTATATATTTAACTATATGATTTAAATATATATATTTAAAAAAACTTTCACTATTACAAAGGATACAATTTTTTATATTAAAAATAGAATTTTCTTTCAAATTTGAAACTTAAATATCTAATTAGTTTCTAAAAAAATGATTTATCAATAATTTATTAAAATTAAAATATTCCTTTAAATATTGTAAAACAAAAGAGGAAAACTTTCAATAATAATCATATATTAGACTTTTCAACAAAATATAGTTATGTACATTTTAGATGAAGTGACTCTTATAGAATAAACTTTCATTTCAATCAAATTTATAACTAATAATAAATTTCTAACAATTCAAATCTAAGATTATTATTTTTATCAAAATATAATCCATGTCACTATCAATCTCGATATTAGACATAATTAGAGAAAGAATATGGAAAGGCACAATTCAATTTAAAATGGTATAACCGTAGATTTTCATCAACAATAACAAACAGCAATATTTTTATGTATAGATATCATTACCATAAAAAATTATATATATGATAGTGTGTGTCAAAACCAAATGAAAAAAATGGCAATAAAGTGTTGGACTAATTACTTATGAATAAAAAAAATTCTAAAAGAGAAAGTCATGTATCCTTACTCCAAAAAC
Organism: Pontederia crassipes; assembly: GCA_030549335.1. Lineage (NCBI taxonomy): Eukaryota > Viridiplantae > Streptophyta > Magnoliopsida > Commelinales > Pontederiaceae > Pontederia > Pontederia crassipes. The sequence goes on from JAUKPH010000017.1 coordinate 13,447,327, forward strand.
AATTTCATGCATACATATAAATTATACGTAGAAAATTAATTGACTACGTTTTGGGAGTCTATGCAAGCAATCCCATGTTTTAAATTATAATTAATCAAGTACTAAAGGAAATACTCTATAGAGCCCAAAAAAAATATCGAATATGGTCATAAAAATGGTCATAGATTAAAAATTATTTTTTATTTACTACACAACATATATATGAATATAATATAATGATTTAAAAATTTTTCAATATGTAAAAACCTGCATTAATAAAAATAATAAGGATCAGAAATATTCTTTAACAATAGAATATAATATAAGTAGATAAAATCTAATATGAACATAATATAATAAGATCTATACCTAAATAGTGGTTCAGGCTAACAATCTTCAACAGCATCAAATGGAGTATGTGAATAATGCACATGTAATCCTTATGATTTCTCTTCTTATTTGTAGTGCAAAAAACAAATGCCATTTGATCAGTTTTAGAAACTAACTTGCTATATTTAGTTTCTTAATTCTTTTTCTTTTAACTTTTTTTATGATTCAATCTTAAAGCACAAATTACTTCTATTTATTGTTCAAAGTCAAATTTCATAAATATTATTTCCTTTTATTTTTTAAAATAACTTATTAGTGTCTCCCTACATACTTCATCGAAAAAATGTCTTCTTATATAATAAAAAACACAAATAAACTTAATAAATATCATTAAATAATTATTTTTTCTAATAATTAAATGCCATGTTTAAATTAGACAGTTGTGGACATTTATTATCACGATTCTAATAAAATTATATAATTATATAGTTACTCATATCTTGTAACTAACTCAGACAATTAATGATTAAACAATATTTATACATTATTATCCTATAATAAGCATGTAAATCATTAAAAAATTATTCATTTTATCAATCAAAGTTCGAAATTCATAAAAATTTTAGTGTCTCCTTATATAATCAAAATGAACAAAAATAGAAGTCATGTTAATAAAATATTATTAACAATTAATTATTGATCATTGAATATTATTTTTGTATATTGGACGATTTAATATCCACTATTCTAATAATATTATATAATTATGTAGTTACTCATATAGAGTAACCAACTTTGATAATTAATTACTAAAAAATAATTATAAACTAATGTCCTGCCGACCCCATCTAGTGGGATAAGGCTTTGTTGTTGTTGTTGTTGTATAAACTAATGTCCTATGAGCAAGTAAATCAGTGTTTTAATTGATTACAAATATTAAGTAGTGAACATGTGACACTTTATAAATGTGCCAAATGTCATTCTTTTCTTAAAAGTACTCTCTCTTTTAATATAATATAGATATCAAATTTATAAACTCTTACCACAGTCAAATTTAGCCTAAGAAGATTTCTTGGAAGAAAATAAATCTGCTAGACTTTCTTTATGAGTTTAAACAGGAAGTTTTAGGTTCAATTGGAGTGAGATAAGCTGGCAAAACGAATATTATATTAGTCAAACGTAATTTTTTTAAAAATAAATACGAAAAAACTGGCAAAACAAATATTATATTCGTCAAACGTAATTTTTTTTAAAAACAAATACGAACATAATTGTGTTGATAGTTTTAAGCCCATCAAACAACTCCGTTGATGAATTATAATTATTTATTTATACCTGTTCGACAAAGAGTAGAGGACCTTAGCGAGTGCAGAGGGAAGGAAAAGACTTCTATCTAAGCTAATTATTCTCCACTTATACATTAAAACTTTGTGTCTAAACAAAAAGAAGTTTAGCTTAAGTACCTTATTAACCTTTCACATTCATAATAATCCATCACTCCCATCTTCATTAACCTATACTCGGCAACCTCCATCCTTTGCTAAATTGCCAAACAAAACCTTTAACATGCCAAGTGGATGTAGTTTTGGATAAATGTTATCACCTTCATAATCAAAATACAAGCGAGGCTTTTATAAAATAATTCAAGTTCAAAATTTATAAAGTCTTGATATGAAGAGCCTTATGCTTCCCATATTTCTCTAGTTTATACAAGGTGTTTTATTACAAAAAAAAACGTTCACAAACATCGGAGAAAAGAAGAATTAGGAAAACTATATGATTAGAGAAAAATCCCATCAATAAAATTTAACTCAAAACTTATAAGTAAAAAATAAATAATTTCCTTGTTCTGACAATTAATTAATTGTTTTCTTCATTCCGTGTTACAAGTTTGCAGATAAGTTGGAAATTATGTTTCTGATAAAGTTATTAACATAAACTTTTTTTCTTAACAAAATAGTAATATATTTATTAAGATTCTATTTTAATGGCTTTTCTATTTCTAACTCACTCCACTTCTCTACCATTTCACTCTGTCAAATTCTAATTCGAGTCGACTCACCAAACTCACCCGATTCACCTCGTCCCATGTTTTAACGGTCTCCTCTGACGCGATGCGCCCAAAACGCCGAGCTCCCGATCCAAAACCCTAATCCGCCATTGTTGCCTTCTCTCCACCTCCATCTCATGCGATGTCCAAAACCCTCGTTGCTTCCATCTTTCTCCTCCTGATCTCAGCTGCGGCGGCGAAGACACCGGCGATCGGCCTGGACTCCTTCCTCTCCGGCGAGGCCAGACGCGACCCCTCCGCCACCGAGGACTCCTTCGATGCCCTCCCTTCCGCCCTCAAGCGCCTCCTCGCCGGCAACCCACTCCCCGCATCCGGCAGCCCGGCCCTCGTTTCCCAGCTCCTTTCCCTTCAGATCTCCGTTCCCATCCGCGTGAAGCTCGTGGGCGCCGACTTTTCCGCCGCCTCCCCCTCCCTGCTACAGTCCTTCGTTTCAGCTGCCCACTCCTCAGGCCGCTTCCACGTCATCGGCAAAGCTTCGCACCACCTCGCCGTATCTCACTCCCTCAACCTCGATGTCTCCCTTTCCGTCCCGCTCGGTTCCCGGATTTCCGACGCCATCCGCTCCCACCTCGAGTCCGCGCCGGCGCCGCTCCACAGAACGATGCTTTCTCCCGTGACATACTCCGTCGTCGACCGCATCGTCGAGGAGGACTTCCGCAAGGAGGACGCGGGCTCGGCTTTCTATATCTACTTGTTGAACCTCCGACCGCAGGAGAAGCCCTATGCATACTCGGGCGATTCCGCGGATGCTTCGCCGGCATATTCCAAGTGTTTGGGGACTGTGTGGACCGGGAAATATCGGTACCTATGGGTAGACCTCGCCGCTGGTCCAGTAGATTACGGGCCGGCGACCTCCGGCGATGGTGTAATCCCTCGAGGCGAATTCCATCCTCTTGCTTCTCTCCATGGCCGGCCAAAGTCCGATAGGGGGCTCCTTTCTGACCTTGCTTCCGTGGTTCTTAGTGCTTATCAGGCTCTTTTGGTGCCTTCACTGAGAATTCCAGTGCACTATGAGAATACTCTCCTCATTCAGTTCATACATGTTCATGGAGCTGAGATTGATCCCACTGGACTCAACTGGAATTCCATTAAACAGACGCTGGAGGGGAATGATCTCGCCTATAAAGAGCAAAATTTAGTGTTCAAATCTTATAGCGTGCAGTACTCGGAATGTCCAATTTGTTCCTTTGCAATAACTCGTGCAATGAACTCTTACACCTCCAGGTTCCTCTTTGAGAATTACACATTGATCGTGAGCGAGTATTTGGACTCGAAGCGCCTGCATCAGATACTAACAGATTCAGTGGAAGAAATGCGTAGATCAGCGACAATCCCTGAAGAGGAACATGGAAAGGTTCTCCCTGTATATGTTTTTGATTTGGATTATGATAAACTACTCTTGCTCGATAGGTATCACCAGGCAGTTGCTTTCAGGGATATGGTAGTTGCCGTGCGGACTAGGAGCTCACAGACTGTGAGCGACTACAGCTGCAATGGCAGGCATGTGATCACCCAAACTCGAAACCTTGACCGCCCAATAATTGGATCAGTCCTTCAGAGTATGTGGGGTGTGTCACCAACACATCTTTCTTGGAGCCCACAACATAATACTACGGTGGTTGATTATACTTGGAGCATTGGACAAACTCCATTTGGACCATTTTCAGGATCATCATCTCTTTCTTTTGCTCAGAGGGATGCAGCTCGGAGGAACATTCTTCTCACGACACTGAATTTTACAATTACAAGTGCTATTGACGTGTTACAATCTATGGCTGCATATGGTGGTGACAAGAAACTTTTCGAGAAGAATAAGCATGATGAATTTGTTCAGAGGTGGAATTTGCTTAGCTACAAGTTAGATAAAGTGGTTTCTGCTCTGTCCCACTTGGACTTTGAGAAAGCTATGTACTTCATGAGGTCTTCAGATCATGATCTTTATGCTATTCACACATTAGTTTACGAGGCAACACAAAATTTGGAAGTTTCACTTGCTTGTTTTAGGGATCCTCCATTTCCCTGGGTTCCAGCTTTATTGTTTGGATTGTTTGTTTTTGGTTTCTTCTACATCTACTCAAAGAGAGATAAGATTTTCCGAAGCAAGAGCAAACAATTTTGATTATGCTCCCTACAAAGCAATGTGTCAGTGTATCAGTAATCTTTGCAGTAGTTTCTACTTCGCACCACAAACATGCAATGTTTACCAGCTGGTTTACTTGTTGAGTACGCACATGGAGTCCAGTCATACCTGTTGTTACCTTCAATCTGCTGATTACTTCTGGATATCCCAAGGATGCAGTGCTTTTGTGCTAATAGCGTTTTAGATTGTACCTTAACACAAATTTCTCGTGGTTTCCCCTGTGTAACATTTTTCTCTATGGGATTTGTGCTTGTATTTGTCAGTATATATATGGAGAAACTGTTGGATGAGGGATGATCAGCTTCCAAAAATATGAAGATTTTGGATATTCTGTGTTCCCTTGTTTTGATTCAGATCTTTCAGGTGGACATTATGCTTTTAAGAAATGGATGAGTAGAATTCTATTGTTTGTTGCATTTTTCGTTGTGATCTATTGTTTGTTGGATTCTATGAAATTTTTATTGAAGTCAGGGACAATATAGACCAAGAAATCCTGGAGTACATAGAAGGGTAATGTTCATAATTTGTTTCTCATAAGTGTCCTATAGTTGTTCTCTTCCAGTGTTCTCCATTTCATGGACGAAGAGGTAACTTTGGAAGAATCATACCTTATAGTCGGAGACCGAGGATGTGAAACTATAGACAACATTTAGTGGTTTTTCCAACTTTGTCATGTCAATGCGCCTTCATGCTTTTAGCGATAGCGGGTGCAATCCATGTTTAATGCTGCCTTTGACCAAGTTATATATCTGAAACATGAAGTGAGCAGGAGTTGAATTCCTTTGATAAAGCAGCTCGAGTTGTTGCAGACCACATGAATGAAAATTGTAGTTGCATTACGAGCAAGAAAAAAACTCCTGAATGTTGTATTATATTTTCTGTACTTCATTTTTTTTTCTTTGTGGAAAATAAATGGATGAGAAGATCTTTCAAATTTTGTATTCATTGTTATTCAACGAGGATGTTGGTAGCCAAGGTCAGCTGGATTCGGAATTTACTCTAAGCTTCATGCCTAAACGTGAATTATGAAAAAATCTTTAACACCTTAATGATAAGAAAAATGTGTAGAAATAAGATAAGAAGAGAATAGTTATTAGAAAAAAGGACAAAACATGGAGTTGTTTCTAAATTTAGTCCTAATCAGATGCAGGCTATCTCTAAGGAATGTTAATCACTAAAAAACTAGGAATTTTTCCCTATAAGTATGACAAAAACCTTCTCTCGTCTCGTCCATCAGCAATAATAGTTATTTCCTCTGATCATCTCTAAATTATCACGATTTTTCACATTTAATCTCAATTTACGAATTTCATTTTTTGGGTACTTAAACTATCACGATTTTTTTAATTTTTCACATCTAATATCAAATTACGAACTTTCGTCTAATTTCGTCGAATTCTCTATTATTTTTTATTTTTCGCATTTGGAAAAAATTCATTATACCCTTGTTATAAGTATTACTCTACTTTTTTAAACTAATATATAATAATAATAATAATATAGGCGAGCTTGCTGGGTGGTGAGCTCACTCAGGGGGCGCCAGGCCCCCTTTCGCTCCGATGACACGGGAGGCGACGCCCTCGCAGTCTTTTTTTAATTATTTTTTATATTATTTTAAGAAAAATAAAGTCACACTTATAGCAATGGTATAATGAACTTTTCACAAATGCGAAAAATAAAAAATAATGGAGAAGTCGACGGAATTAGACGGAAGGATCAAATTGAAAAAATCACGATAGTTTAGGTACCAAAAAAATGAAGTTCGTAGTTTGGGATTAGATGTGAAAAATCACGATAGTTTAGAGGTGGTTAGAGAAAATAACTCAAATTTTTTTTAATAATTTATGTGCTAAGAATTATTTGTTGTTATTCAAAATATAGTTTTATGTTCTAATTAATTATATTTTAATTATACAAATAATGAGTGTTTGTTAATATTCATTTAACGCATTCATAAATAATTTAAAATGAAATGTATAGTCATATGCATAAACATTTATAATTCACTATTTTCATGGTTCTTGATTTTTCTTAGATTATTGAGCCAAACACGGAGTTTAGTAATTGAAATCAAGAGGTGTAAAGTCCAAAAAATAAAAGAAAAGGAAAAAAATTGCCACCTGAAGATTGAATGTTTGGTCAAGAAGTTTGGACATCTGATCCCTGTAAATTGAATGTGTAAAATGAAATCAGACCATTTCAAGTTTCGAGAGAAGTTTCTAATTCATATATTTAAGTTTAACAACCTAAAATGTTAAACAAAGAATTATTTAAGAGGAAAAAGAATACTTGGGATGTCCCTCCAAAAGTTTGGACATATCATTCTTTTTTGGCAAAATTTAAGTTTGGCATTCGATTCAGAGTTTCGGATGTTGAAAGATATAGACAATGTGTTGTGTCTTCAATATATATAAGGTGCACTACGGCAGTCTTTTAGAAATTATAATGATATGTTAGTTTCTGTCATAGAATTGTAATTGACATAATAAAAGTATAAATAGATGGAGAGACGTTTTTTTCACTTTTAATTCAAATCTGCAAGATGTAGAACATCAGCTTTGAAATAAAAGTTTTTTCCCTCCTCCCAAAAAGTTCTTAGTATTCTTGTTCTAGAGTCTTGTTTCTGTTTCTGAATGGCATGAGTCGATTCCAGAATTTGATATACTACTAGAGCCACAAAAGAAGTAGATTGAAGACTCTTGGAAAAGATTTGAGCTGGTGAGGTCATTTCTTATTAACTTTGATCTCCAAGTTCTTGTTAAATCGTTTGATCTTCATATCTAGATTTTTATGGTTATTTGTTCTTCAGATTTGAGTTTCTTGTGATGATTATATTCATTTCAGCCTTACAAATATGTGATTCTTAGATCTGTCATACATCTAAAATAGATCAACATATAATGCGTTGTGTTTGAAAACTGAGTGATTAGATTAATTCCTCCAATCCTTCAGTCGGATCTACTTTCTCTTTGCAACAAGCAGTCATAGATCATACTCATCCCTTGTTTTTGAGGGAAATTCTAATTCCTTATCAATTAAATGGTTCTGATAATTATTTTGTGTGGAGTAGATCTATGTACAATTCACTACTAGAAAAGAATAAGGAAGGTTTTGTGAATGAAACATGCTTGATAGATAGCATTGATAGAGCTCTTCATCACTAGTGGAAGCGTTGTAATGCTCTTGTCCTTTCTTGGCCGACTAGCTTCGTTTCGAAAGAATTAATCAAGAGTGTAGCCTTTGCAACTGATGCATATTCTGTATGGAAGGATTTAAAAGAACGATTTGAAAAAGTTAATGGGTCAACAATTTATCATCTGCGTAAAAGTATAGCTACATTCACTCAAGGAGGTTTATCTGTTAGATATAGTTATTCAAAATTAGAAGTTTTGTGGGAAGAGTTAGCCTCAATGGCCCCTCCACCAGTGAATCAATCAGAGGAATACATGGAATACTTAAAGCAGTAAGAACCTTTTCAATTCTTGATGAGACTGATGAATTGTTTAGACAAGCAAGGTCACATATTCTTATGATACCACTTCCCTCAATTAACAAAGCGTACTCAATGTTAATACAAGACGAGCATCAAAATCAAGCAATATTATTAATGCACAAGAGCAAGTAGCCTTTTATGGCGCCAACAACAAACAATTTGAAAATGGAAGGACAAAGAGAGATTCTAGCATCATATGTGATGTCATAAGAAAACTCGGTATTATAGTTTTTCCTCTAGGATTTAAATTTGACGAATAAAAATTTGTTGCCAACGAAGCTGTACAACCTGAATTGAATCAAACAATGTCTGCTAAAGAAATTCATCCTGGACAGTCTTCACAAGAAGCTTATAGTCTGTCTGGAGAACAATAGCAATAAGTGTTGCAACTTTTGAGCAATAGTTCTGTATCTAATTTTGATAACTGTTTTGGTGCAGCTAGTACAAGTCTCATTGCTTCTTTTAATTAGTGGATAATTGGTGGCACAAATCACATGACCACACAATTGGATTGTCTTATTGATGTAAAACAACTTAATAAAAATTATGTCAAATTGCCAAATGGATATAATTCTCCTGGAACTTCTGTTATGGGACAAAATCAAAAATTAAAAAATGTGTCATATGTACCAGATTTTAAGTTCAATTTGATATCAGCTTCTAAAGCTTTCAAAAACTTGAACTTAGTGGTGACCTTTTATCGGGATTTCTATATTTTTCAGGATCTGTCAAGTGGAGTGATGAAGCATATTAGTAAAGAAGACGATAGCTTATACCACCTTGTCCTATTAAAACAGAACAATTTCAAGAATGAAGTTCTGACAGTAGTAAAGTTGTTGGATGATGCTGCACTGTGACACCAAAGATTGGGACATTTTCCATTAGATAGATTTTAGTTTGTAAAAGAATTAAATAAAATGGACAAATAAAAAATTGGTGTTTGTAAAGTGCGTCCTTGGACTAAACAAATCAGAATTCCTTTTACTTCTAGATGTGGTTTGGTTGGAAAATATTTTCAATTGGAATATGCTATTATTAAAAAAGTAAGCATGTTCCTATTCTTAGTAGTGTTTGGTTCGAGAATATCATAATTTTAAAATATAATATTTTATTACTAAAATATTTTACTATAAATACTTTACATTTATTAATATTGCTAATAATAAAATTATAATATGTACTAAAATTTTAAAAAATAAAATAAATGATTTAAAAAATGGAAACAATGAGAATAGGGCTATTCTTTTATTTTGAAAGAATATAAATATTCTCGTCATGTGGACAAAAATGGTGGTATTGTATTTTCCAACATGGGTTCACAAAAGACGAAGTTTGATAGATATGTTCCTTATTCTCGATGATGTTTGGCAGTATTTTCAGAATAACAAGATATTTCATGATTTGTTCTACAACCAAGCAGTCCCCTAGTGATTCCAATGTGGCAGAACCTTTTTGCTTGACACATGGTTATACTTGGGATCCTTATAGGATTCCCACTTATGATGGAAATAGATAACACTTGTGGATGTTTTTTTCTAGAATGGTACGGATATTCTTGATAAAGTAAAAATTGATATTCCTTATGTACATAAGTTTGTTGCTATGATAGAAACCTAATTCAGTTCTAAAATAAAAATATTTAGATCGAATAATGGTACAAAATTTTTGAATTCGACATGTGCATCCTTTATAACTAAAAGAGGGATAGTTCATCAAACTTCCTATATAGACACTCCACAACAAAATAGTTTGGTTGAAAGAAAAAATAGACACATTCTTGAAATTGCTAGATCTCTCATGTTTCAAGCATCCATTCCTTTATAGTATTGGGGTGAGTGTGTGCAGATTGTTGTTCATATTATAAATAGAATGCCACCATCTGTGTTGGCAAATTGTTCTCCTTTTGAAAAGATATATAACAAGGCTCCTAATTTGGACTATTTTAGAGTATTTGAGTGCCTATATTTTTCTACAAGTTCCAACATAGATCTTTTACATGTGTTTTCATGGGTTATTCTTTGACTTGGAAAGGGTATAAAGTTTTGATATTGTGAAAGATAAATTTTTTTTAGAATGAATTCTCTTTTGCAAAGGACTCTATATTACAAAGCAATTAATCTTCACAAGCATCATTTCCATTTATTCATCCAACACTTTATAAAAGAAGTTTAAGTACTGGTCATACCCTATCTCAACAAGAGTCACCAATGTTTGATTGTCCCAATAATCATAATCTTCTTTCATCTCCTTTAGTTGAGGCAAGGTCTGTCCTCCTGAGATTATTCAGAGACCACAATGTACCAAAAAAGGCTCCTCAATTGTTACATGATTTTGTTACCCCGACTTTAAACAAAAGTGCATGTACAACTATTACTCCTTATCCAATTGACAATTTTATTTCTTACGCAGGATTATCCTTCTGTTATCATTCTTTTTTACTAGCTCTGTCTACTATGAATGCACCTATTACATATAATCAAGCTAGAGAAGATCCATTATGGCTTAGTGCAATGCAGGACGAACTAAATGCTTTGGATGCTAATGGCACTTGGATATTATTGATTTGCCACATGGAAAAATCCTTGTTGGATGTAAATGGGTTTATAAAGTCAAGATGACCGCTAGCGGAGAAGTTGAGCAATATAAGTCTCATTTAGTTGCTAAGGGATACAACTAACGAGAGGGCTTTGATTATCAAGAGACTTTTTCTCCAATTGCAAAGGTGGTTACTATTAGAGCTTTGTTGGTTGCAGCTTCACAAAATCAATGGTCAATCTTTCATCTTGATGTTAGTAATACTTTCTTCAATGTTGACTTAGTTGAGAAGGTCTACATGGACATTCCTGAGGGATTGCATAGTAGGGGAGACTTTGAAGGAAAAGGTTTGTCAATGGCGCAAGTCTCTGTATGGATTCAAACAAGCATCAAGACAATGGAATATCAAGTTCATGAAGATCCTAATGGTAACATGTTATCATCAGAGTAGGTTGGATTATATCCTCTTCACTAAAAGTTATGGAGAAAACTTTCTTGCACGATGACATATTACTAACAGGGAACAATGACTCACTAATACAAGAGGCTAAGTTAGTTCTCGATAGGAGATTCAGAGATCTTGGAGACATGAAATAGTTTTTAGGCATGGAAATCCTGAGGTCAAATAAAGAAATCTTGGTGACCCAAAGGAAACCTTCTCTAAAGCTTATAGCTAACTCTAGGATAGGGGGAGCTAAGCCAACAATCACTCCTCTAGTGCAAAACTTAAGATTATCTTCAGACGATTATGATATGGTTGTTGGGTGCAATAGTTCAGATCATCAACTTGATAATCCAGAGGACTACCAAAGGTTGATTGACAGGCTAATATGAATGACACAAACTAGGCTAGATATAACATTTGTTGTCCAACATCTTAGTCAATTTATGCACAAGCCCAAGTCTTCACACATGGAAGCAACTATGAGAGTAATTTTTTTTCCAGTTGTGAATAGTACAACCTTAATAGTTAATTGTGACTCAGATTGGCCATCTTGCATACAAACTAGAAAATTAGTTTCATCTTATTGCTTTAAGTTAAGTGAGTCTTTAGTCTCATGGAAATAAAAAAATAGGATATAGTGGCTAGATCTTCAGCTGAGGCAGAGTATGGGAGTATGACATCTGTAGTTGTCGAAGTCATTTGAATTGAACGAATGTTCAAAGAGTTAAAAATTGAAGTGCCGAAACTTATTCAACTTTTTTGTGATAGCCATACAAATAGCAAGTAAACTAGTGATTCATGAGAGAATGAAACACGTTGAGGTAGATTGTCATTTTTCTGGAGATGGTGTTGTGCAGAATGACTCAAGCTAAACTACATTTCTACAGAAGAACAAGTAGTTGATATCTTAACAAAAGGATTGAAGCGCCAACAACATGATTATATCACATCCAAGTTGGGTTGCCAAATGTCTATCAACCTCAACTTGAGAGCGAGTGTTGTAACATATCAAAAGAAGTTAATATAAAATAGTTAATAGTCTTCAATATATCAATCTGATATGGTGCATTGTAGCAGTATTTTATAAATTATAATGATATGTTAGTTTTTGTTATAGAATTGCAACTGACATAATAGAAGTATAAATAGATGTAGAGAGGATTTTTTCACTTTTAATACAATTTTGAAAGATGCAGAACATCAGCTTTGAAATCAAAGTTTTTCCCCTCCTTTTTCACAAAACTTTGTTATTAATATTCTTGTCCCAGAGTCTTGTTTCTGGATTGCATTTGAGTAGATTCCATAATTTCACACAATGACTTTTGACAAATGCATGTTTCAAATGTTCAGAGGTGTAGAGCAGACATTCAAAGCTTTTATTGAAAAGTTTTTTATGGTCATATTTTTGTTCAAAAAAATTGTGGAAGACTTCATATGACTAAATAAAGGAAGAATATTATAAAAGAGGGTCCAATGTTGCATGAAAGTCTCATACTTATAAGCCTCTCTCTCTCAAATCATGGGCATAAATTGGGTTTAGAACATTTGTATAAGAGATTATCATCTTAACTCACAAATTAAAGAAAGGATGGAATGAGAGAAGCTCTAGAGTGATCAAAGATGTGTCTATCTTCGGAGAAGACAAAATATGAGCAAAACTTCACAAAAGGAAGGGTACAATAGAAAATGTGGTGTAAAAAAATTATTTTTTATCCACTTAGTTAGAACGAAGGAAGTATGCTAATTAATATATGATAGTCTCAATATTAAAAAGTTGAGATAGAGAGTAGGCCAAACGTGATATAATCCTATAAATAAATGCTCTTAATATTCTTGTTTGCGCTCATTAGGAATTTTCTCCGCCGCAATTGATGACTCCCACCCCCTTCATTCTCTCTTATCTTCTTGCTCTTATTTGTTGTGCTATAAATTTTAATAATTAGTTTTGCACTTTTGAACTTTATTTAAGAAATCAATTTGATTATTTCTAAATATAAATTCATTCTCCCTTTTTCAATGTCTTGTGATTAAATAGTTGCATTGTTATATATATATATATATATATATATATATCTTTAGGAAGGCTTTTTCCTCCTTTTTATCCACTTTTACATTGGTTGTCCTTAGACATTTTTAAATAATTTGTTGTAGCAAAAGAAGATTTGCAAAATTTAGAAAGTTAGCTATCAAACGTAGAGTTATAAATAAAAGGTTATTGACAAGAATACATTGACATGTTGCTAGGCTGCCATGAACAACATGGAGACCAACTTTTAAAGTATATAAAAAGGAATATTGACAAGATAAAATATGATATATTTGTACTTGAAGAAGTATTGTCATCTTTCTAAACCAATTTGGAATAACTTGAAAAGCTCTGCACGATATTATAACTATAGAAACCTCATATGTTAGAAACAACATATGTAAGGATATATGTTTGCACCCACATGAATGCCTTAGTATTGTAGTTTGTTTGACTCATGTTAATAGTATTTGAATAAAGTTCTAGAATTGATAGTAGATAGATCAATTAAAGAAAATTCAAAACTAGAACTACATTGCATGAAACCTACCCAAGTTCCTATAAACTTTATGCCATCATAGTGAGAAGATATCGGACCTAGGGCACGCAAAAAATGATGAACCGAGTTCCAATAGTTACTATGTCATCTCAACGTTCAGCCTGTGTTGTAGGCACCCGATCCAAGTTCACTAAAGTTTTATTTCATTCATTAGGGTTCATGCACGCCTTATTTCCATGTTTCGATATGACTGAACTCAAGTTTTATTGAACTCAATCATGCATATTAGAAGTTTTTGAGCTATATTGCATCACCCATTGCGTGTTTCGAGGTAACTTGGCCTAAGTTTTGTGGACTCGACAAAAGTCCTCAAGTGAAGCAACCTAATATTCTTAATGTTTACTTAATGGATAATTGACATTTTTACTCATGTTATTTGATAAAGTATTTACTTAAAAAAAATTCAAGGATAGTAAAGTAGATTAATTAATATTGTCATGAATATCGATTATTACTTGTGCATGTCATTTGTTAACTTTTAAGGGTTGAAAAACACCCATCTCATAAATGTTGAAAGATACTCCTTTATCTTTGATATAACACATTTTAGTCATAGCTTGATTCCACACTAATTATATACATAAAACCATGGTTGTCAAAATCCCAATCTGGATAGAAAAATCTTACGATCTTACGATCTTTCGGACAGAAAATGATCTCAATCTTACCCGATGGATCTTAAACATAGAATGTATACCAGATTTATAGTTGAGTCTTAAAATCGGTAGGATCTTATAATCCTACGATATTGGTACAAATTTATTTATTCGAATAAAAAAATAAAGTAAACATAAAAGTCCATGAGGAAATTAGATTTAACTATTTTATCTATATATTGTATATGTTAGTCTCACTTTCATGAATTTTAATATCGTCTAATAATTTAATTTTATGAATCTAATACTATATTATCTTACATCAAAATTAATTATTATTATTGCACATATACTAAGAATTATATTGCACTTTAATTAATATTATAGTTCATTGAGATCAAATATTATATATTATTATTTTAGTGTTTTTAAGAATATATCATATTGTCTTTCACATGATATAAAAAATATTGGACTTGAAAATATGAATAAAGTATTAATGGTCAATGTTTAATTAACTTATATATAAACATAATATTTATGAATAAATATACTACTTTATTATTTTATATTAAAAATATTTTTTATTCATGGGTAGGATTTTATGATCTTCGATCCGATCCTACGATCCTCGAAGCCCCTTACGATCCTACCTCGAAAAGCGATCTTCTAAGGGTTCAAAAACACCCATATCATAAGTGTTGAAAGATACTCCTTTATCTTTAATATAACACATTTTAGCCATAGCTTGATTCCACACTAATTATATACATAAAACTACCAATGACATCCTTACTAATGGAAGAGTTATCTTTAGGACAATGAAAATCAATGATGAAAGAAATTGCAAGGCAACTCCTTATATGGAAATGTATTTTAATTGAGGCATGTTGTGCAATACATTGTACACCAAATAAAAGTGAAGGCTAATGTATACCTTAGTAAAAGTCGATACTTCAAACGTGATGACAATTATTAGTTGATTTAAGGAGTCATAAGACTTATAATCTTTTTTACATTTAATATAAGATAACATGTCATATTTCAATCTAATGTTGTTATACTTGCCCTTTTGTATTTGTCCACTATGTACTTGATTTTTTATTTTAGGGGTCATTGTTATTTCATTTCCTATTGCATTTGATCCATGTTTCTATTTAAAAGAGTGGCATTTTATATTTATACCCCCTAAAAAAGTGACATTTGATAACAAAGGTATTTGAAACTACTGGATAATGCTCGCATGGGGCATTGCACGGGCACACCGCGCACAGATCGGTCGCTCACAGCGCGGACCGCGCTCTAGCGCGTGGTTCGCGTAGATCGCGTGATCTCGTCGCGTGATTTGTGCGCCGCGAGAATTGCGGGTTGCGCATCACGCGTGATGGACGCGTGTGATGCGTTCTGTCTAATTTCTCATCCTAGTCATCCTCCCTTATAAAAGAGGACCTATAGAGAGGTCCCAAACAGGCTTTCGAGAGGTTCTTCCAGAGGCACTTGTGCTATGGCCAAGATTTCCGTTCCCAGAGGTTCGGTTCCCGATTCCGATGTACAAGTGCGTTCGTCAAAAGTTTGTGGAAAAGCCTCGATGATCCACTTCCGCTGCAAGAGGTATTCCGCAATCTCCAGGATTTATATCTGTTATATATTCCTACATTGGTATAAGCACTTTTTTAAGATTTTCTCGAACTCGTGATTGCATCGAAAAAATAATATTTGTTATTATTTTTATGATCTGTGCACCTCGGTTGTATGACCACAACCGAGGTACAAAGTAGACTTCACCATCACAAATATATTATGGATGAACCTAGACCATAATATATTTTTTGGATTTATTTTCATATTTTTGGTGAATCTTTCGGATTTTTTTCTGCATGTGTTGCAGCAAAAAAAAAATTATTCCGCACACGGGCCATTGGAAGGCCCAATCAGTGCAAAGATGTTGCACATATGAGGATTGACAATTGAGCTGGCTGAGAGGTCCAATAAATAGTTATTTTCTTTTTTTTCTGATTTTTGCCAAAATTTTAAAATAATCTAAAAATAAAAAATGTCTATTATAAAATCTCGAAAAATTAGGAAAATTTTGTTATTTCCCTAGAAATTTTTTTGTAATATTGCATGCAATTTAAGGTTATTAAAGGAAAATCATTTGTTGATTTGGAGCATTAATTAAATGATTAGATTTGCATGTTAATATCAAATATTGTGTGTTATCATGCAATAAATAAATATTTTCATTTATGTATGTCATAATGATATTTATTTATGTGATTAAAATTTTGATTATGTGTTAAAATTAAAATTGGTATGCCCAATCTGATTAAGCATGATAACTTGCATAGAATTTCAAATTGATTTGATATTAAATAAATCAAAATTAATTCCTTTGTGAGAATTAATTAGCATGGCAATATTATTTTTGGCTATGTGCTGAAATACATGTTTCATGCAAACTTATAATAAAAATAATTAGTTGGTCTAACTATACAAACTATAGGTAAGTAAAGAATACATGAAACATCTGTAGTTCTTTTGTAGGACTAAGGCACTTTGAGATTCAAATATTGTCATAATAATCAATATTTTTTTGTTGAGTGGTGTGTGACCTGAAATGCATGTCTAGAAAGGTTCCGAGGAATTGGCCTAGTGCATGGTCAATGCAGTCTTCAAAAATAGGATTGATGTGTGATAGTGGTAGTACATTTTTTTTATGTGACGTCGAGGCGAAGGATAATGCACGATTATTTAATTGGCACCCTTCGGGGAAGAGCTCTCATTGCACTAGTTCTGATTATCTTAGTCATATTAGAAATAATTTGGTGCACCACATGAAATACATTTTGATGATTTTGAATTACAAGTTGATTCAAAATATATAGAGTAGAAAATTTGAATTATGTGTTGATTCAAAATTCAAACATCTAGATTAATTTTTGTCACATTGTTAAAATAATGATTGATAATATTTCTTGTAGATAGTGGGAGTTTAACGATCTCTCGATGTCACTATTTCATGAATATTGTTATTTTATTATTTTTATGTTATTTGCGGACAAAATTCGAACATACATAACACTGATTTCTCCTAATTTTGTGACTAAATTAGACCATGGATTTCAAAAGACAATAATTGCTGACCTGAACAAGAATGAAAAGTTCAATGGTGATAATTATAATATTTGGCACTACAAAGTTTAATATCTTCTAGAAGAACAAGAGGTCTTGGAGATCATTAACCATATTATTAATGAACCCACACCTCAAAACAATGCCCACCGTTAGAGGGACATAAAGGCATATCAGGCTTGGACAAAAAAGAATCGCATTGCTCGTATTACATTGCTGAGCACGATGAATAATTTCCTCTTGTGTGAATTCGAAGTCTATAAGATAACATTCAAAATGTGGGCGGAGCTTCGCAATAAGTATTGGGTCACCATCGTCACCAAGCACCGGATTCTCACGCTTAAATTTGACTCTTGTCGAAAGCGATCAAATCATACAATGAGGGAGCATATTTAGGAGATGTCTAACATGATCCGTGAACTCAAGAATGTAGGACAAGTACTCGATGACGAGCAACAGGTGCAAGCTCTGATATGCTCTCTTCCTAAAAGTTGAGAACACATGCGTTGTAACTTAATGCACAACGAAAGTGTCAAAACTTTTGATCAAACCGCTTTCCACATTGAAATGGAGGATGAGGTTCTTCAAGTCATAAATCAATTTTTTGAAGCATTAGTTGTTGAAAATAGTGGACAAAGAGCAAGTTCCCAATCCAGGAGAAAGAGGTCGCATAAGTTGCAACCAAACAAGAAGAGCGGAGATGCTGGACGAAAGAAAGCCTAAGGCCACCAGCGCAAAGGTGGAAAACATGACAGCAAGATAGACATGAATAAAGTCAAATGCTACAATTGTAGCAAACGCGGTCACTTCGTTCGTGATTGCACTGAACCGAAGAAAGTTTGTCCTAACCATTATTCATTGTCTTATGTCTCGAGTTATGCCTTAATTGCTGAAATTCATCATTCGTGGATTGTCAATTCAAGAGCCATCGACCATGTAGTAAGAGATCGTGAGTCCTTCGTGGAATTTCACCAAATAAGTGCGGGGAGCAAATTGATTTATGTTGGAAACAACAAAAGAGTTGAAGTTAAATGCATTGAATCGTGCAAGTTAAAATTTCGCAAAGGTCAAATACTTTACTTTCACGATGTTCTATATGCTCTAGTTTTTAGACGAAATTTACTTTCTGTATCGACATTTAATAAGTTTCCAGAGGAAACAAATGATAATATATCTTGACAATATTCTTCTATGCAATGATTTGCTCAATAATGGTTTTTATGTTCTAAATATAGCATCTATTGCTAATAATTATTTTTTTATGTCATCTGTTGATATGAATGAAAGTGACAATACATGACATGCCAAACTTGGACACGTTGGTCAAGATCGCATGAATAGACTTGCAAGAGAAGGCCTCTTGGGGTCTCTCGCGAAAGTTGATCTTCCAACTTATGAGGAATGTCTAGTTGGTAAGAAAACAAGAACACCATTTAGGAAGGAAAAATGTGTCGAGTACTCATTACAATTAATCCATTCGGACATATGTGGTCCAATGAATGTTAATGCAAGATAGGTTTTTCTTCACATTTATTGATGATTATTCATGTTACGATGTTATATACTTGATTTATCATAACTCCGAAGCCTTGAATTGTTTTGTACGATTCATGAACATGCCAAAGAATCAAGTGGATCGCAAGATTAAAGCCTTGCGAACTGGCCGTGGATGTGAATATCTTTCTGACTTATTCAAAAAGTTATGTGATAAAAAAGGTATAGTTAGGCAACTAAGAGTACTAAGAATTTCGTAATAAAATGGTGTTGCAGAAAGATAGAATCGTACCTTATTTGATATAGTTCGATCCATGATGGCGCAAGCTAATGTTTCAATTTCGTATTGAAGAGATGCGTTATTGTTTGCTGCCTATATTTTAAACTATGTACCATCGAAATCCGTTCCTACACGTCTTATGAACTTTGGACAGATTGAAAGCCTAACCTTAGTTACTCGCGCCCTTGGGGTTGTACAACCTATGTCCTAAACAACTCCCATAAGTATTGGAAGTTGGGTCCAAAAGGACAGAAATGTATCTTTATAAGATATTGCGACACCTCCAAGGACTATGTATTCATAGGAGATAGAGAAGACGGTACGGTAACGAAAATCGAAAGTATAGATGTGACAATCATATAGAATGAGTTTTCCAAGCAAGGCGAGATAGACAAAGGATTTCTTTTAGATGAAAAAAAGATCCCGAGTTGGCGACACAAGCAGATCAACCCGTTGAGAGCTTGATCCGACTGGGAGATATTCGCAACCACCAATCAATGTTATTAAAATCGAACCGGACTAGCCGGTTCAACCACGAATCGGCCGATGATCCGGTCCGGTCAAATGTCAAAACCCATTTTGGCATTGAACCGGGCAAAACCGATTGAACCGGCCGGTTGAACCGGTTCAACCTGATTCAATGCAGATTTTAAAAAAAACTGTAAAAAATGATATAAATAGGAAAGTTAAATGAGAAAAAAAAGGAAGGAAATATAAGGAAATTAAAGGAGGAGAGAATATCATATCTATATAATTAAATAGGAATTGAAATAAAAAGGTAAATATTTAAAATTGAATAATATTAGAATAGAAAGTTATCAAATGGCATAAAATAAATAAAATAAAAAGGAAAGTGTTAAATAAAAAAAGAAATAAGAATAATTTAAGATTAAATTTATTAATATAGCATTTATCATCATTAAATAGTAGATATTAAATTATTAATAATTTATTTATATCATCATTATGAAACTTTTAATTCATAAAAATTATGTTATATTATTTTTTAATATTTTTAATAAGTTATTGGTACAATATTCATATATTATATCATATAACTTATGCTACATCTTTATAATTATTACGAATAATATTATTTTAATAAAATCTGGTTCAACTCGGTCGAACCCGATCGGACCGGTCCAACCACGACCCAGTGATGAATCCGGTCTGATCGCCGATCCGATTCTGAAAACATTGCCACCAACTAACCAATCTGAAAGTTCTCTTCGACGGACTACTAGAAAACGTGTTCCGCGTCGACGATTTGAAATCGAAGGACTACATTAACATGGACCACATGAGGTGAATATAGTAAGTCTGAAAGATGAACTTGAGCTCAAATCTATCAAAGAAGTTCTCTCGTTTCCTGCTAAGGAAGAATAGATTAAGACAATGGAGAAAGAGTTAGGGTCCATGCCGAAAATTCAAGTTTAGGACTTGATTGATCTCTCGCCAGACCATAAGGTAATTGAGAATAAATGGGTTCTCAAAATTAAACGTCGCATGGATGGATCAATTAAAATATATAAAGCCCGCCTAATGGCGAAAGGTTTCACCCAAATAGCGGGTGTTAATTATGAAGAAACTTTTGCACCTATTGTAAGGTTTGCTTTAATTCGTCTAATATTAACTATAGTCGCACATATGGACTTAATTACATTAAATTGATGTATCGTATTTCTCAATGGAGAATTAGATAAGAAATTTACATGGAGCAACTTCAAGGCTTCATTGTAAAGGATGAAGAGCATAAAGTCTGCATACTGTGCCGATCTATTTATGGACTCAAACAATCATTTAGACAATGATATTTTAAATTCTATCGATCAATCGTTTCGTATGATTTTAACATGATTGATAAAGACCACTGCGTGTATGTTCATAAGTCCGAGAATAATTTTGCTATCTTGACGTTATATGTGGACGACATTCTAATAGTTGAAAATAATAGATATTTTGTCATTACCATTAAGCAATGGTTATCCTCCATGTTTGAGATAAATGACATGAGTGAAGCAGCCTACATACTGGGTATGAAAATCCAACGTGATCATTCTAAACAACTCTTTGCTTTGTCGCAGGAATCATATATAAAGAAGCTTTTGGAACGATTTCGCATGGATGGCTTCAAACCCATTGACACTCCTATTATGAAAGGCTAGGTTTTAAGCTTGGACATGTGTCCTATAACTCCATATGAACAAAAGGAAATGTCCAATATTCCTTATGAGTGTGGTCGGTAGCCTAATGTACGCTATGATGTGTACTCAGTCGGACATATTTTTGTCGTGGGTTTAGTCAGTCGATATCAAGCTAATTCAAGACGCCAACGCTGGAAGGCGGTGAAGAGAATCATGAGATACCTTAAGGGTATTGCAGATCTTGCACTATGCTATCATGGAGGAAGTCTACGACTTGTTGGATTCACCGATGCTGATTGGGTTGGTGACGTTGATGAATGAAAATTCACCTCCGGATACACTTTCTTGCTCAATAATGGTGTTGTTACTTGGAGTAGCGAGAAACAAAATTATGTGGCACTGTCAACTATGGAGGCAGAATTCATAGCTTGTTTAGAACCTGCGGATTTTTGAGAATGCAATGAAGAAGATGATCCTTCACTGTGACAATCAAGCAATCATTGCTTTTGTGAATGATGAAAAATACCATTACAAATGAAAGCATATCGACACGAAGTACAAATTTGTATAAAATCAAGAAGTCAAAGAGGATATCTTAATTAAGTATATATCAATGCACAATATGGTCGTTGATCCATTCACAAAACCATTGGCAAGAGAGACATTCTTGAGACATGTAAATGTCTTAGAGCTGCGTAGATTATAAATGTAATGATGTACTAAAATTTTCAATGAATAAAAGATTATTTTTCTTTGATAACTTTATTATTGTGAAGTCTTGTTATGCATGTGAAAAATATATCGATCAGGTCTAGATTTGTTCACTCACACAAACAAATGTTTCCTGTGCTCACGAAGTTAACGAGCAGAATGAACTATGTGAGTCATGGTATGATTATTAAAACATGAGTTTTAGTAACTCAATATTACCTGATTAATGAGATTCAAATATGGTGCTATAGAATATCGACCGATTTGAAAATTCGGATCAGACACTAAGAGATAGATATTGAACTTAAGTATGTGCGGTGTATAATTAAATAGATCTAGACATATGTTCCTTCAGTGGGAGTCTTCACTGCAGTACTTATGTTTAGTATCAAGTATGCAAAGTCGACCTAGGAAGACATGATGAATTCATTAGTTCGATGGTCATCATGGCATGAGTCTCTAGTTGCACGTACCCTTAGACTCTTGACTATGTCTTAAGGAAAGGAATTAGCGTTTGCTACTTTAGCGAGGTACTCAAATGTGAAAAGTAAAATTAGCTTGTCGAACCACGTTTAGGAAAGTAGCTAGTTCACTACTAAAAGACATGAGGGTGAGAAAAAGAACTATTATGAGCTGCATTAAGTTTTCATGTATAATTGACCAACTATTTTCTTATGTTAAAAATAGTGTATGTGAAAGATAATTACCGCGGAGAGTTATATTATTTGAGTATTTATTGGCTCATGTGTGAGTTGCCACGAATTCCTAACGGACATGACATACACTCTAAAGATAGTTGAGAGATTGAACCTTAACAGATATCATTTTAGCTCCTATAAAGAAGCGTGCTTGTACTCGTGTGTCGCACGATACATTTACCAATTCTGAATAAATGAAAGTATAATGCCCAATGCGGGCAAGTGGAAGATTGTTGGATAATGCCCACATGGGGCATTGCATGCGCACGTGCGCACGGATCGCGCGCACACGGCACGGAGCGTACGGATTGCGTTGGCATAGCGTAGACCGCGCTGGCGCATGCGAGCCACGCTGGCATGTGCAGGCCATGGAGAGCACGTGCAGACTGCGCGAGATCGCGCGATTTGCGTGTCGCGAGAATTGCGGGCTGCGCATGGACGCGCGTGATGCGTTCTGCCTAACTTCTCGCCCAAGTCTTCCTCCCCTAGAAAGGAGGACCCATAGCAAAGGTCCCAAACAAGCTTTCGAGAGGTTCTTCCAAAGGCACTTGTGCTGTGGCCAAGAGTTTCGTTTTTCAGAGATTCAGTTTCTGATCCCGAGGTGCAAGTGCATTCGTCAAGAGTTTGTGAAAAAGCTTCGACGATCCACTGCCACTGCAAGAGGTATTTCGTAACTTCTAGGATTTATATCTGTTATATATTCCTACATAAACATAATCATCATTTTTGGCGTATATATAATACTTGCATTCAATACATTGATCATTAATAACATACTACATGATACATAATAATCGTGCTTGTTTTATTTGTATTTCTTAATTGATTTTTTATTATAAATTTTATGTGCATGTCATAATGGAAGTCTTTACTCATGGAAGAATTGCATTTTGTAATTGAACATGTTAAATATGGAAGGTGGCACACACATGATGATGTTGGTTTACATATAAGGTTGAGTTTATGATTTCCATTTATTTTATAATTCATCAAGTTACATGTATTAGCCAATGGCTATTCACTGAGGAGTGTATTATGTCATATGGGAACTATATATTTTTATTGGTGTCACAAAACAAATTCTAAAAAAAATGTGAATAAACATATTAACTATTAAGTACAAAAGCACATAATATAGAACAAAAAATGGATCAATTATATTTCTCATGATTTCATTTTATTTTCCTCCTCCAAATAATAGTTTATTTTTATTTCACCTCCTCAACTTTAGTAGTTCAACTTTGTTTATCAAATCTATTTGTTTACCAATAATTACTTTAATTTATTTAATTTTTAAAAGAAAAAATAGAAAAATGAAAAAAATCAATACGGACAATAAGAAATGATAGGGTGAGGGAGGGTATCATTTGGTTTTTTATTTTTTTAAAAGCACTTCAAATTAAATAAAAGAAGTATAAAAGGTAAATTAATAGACAATATCTTCCTGAGTATAGACCCTAAAAGGTAGTGGGCCATTGTGCTAGTATGATACCGAATGATGTGTTTTGGTAAAATCATGAGGGCTAAAGTTTAAAACGAATAATATCTTACACAAGTGCAGAGATATTATATATGATATCAAATCCACCTCGCATTGATCTCTTTGCATGATGGAGTGCGTTAACTCAACTAGGACATTGAGGTTCCTAAGAGGGAATGATGCATGAGGCATGTCTTAATTTAATTTCATATGCATAAATGGCAGGATAAAAATCGAGTATATATATAAAGCATGACCCTTTTTTATAGGACACGTGCCACAATGGGTGAAAATCATAAAATCAATCATTTAAATTTAAATTCAAATATTTGTTAAAAAATAATCTAACTCTAAAAATTTCCAAAAGAAATTCACATGATGCATGTATAAATTCATCCATATATCATATACAACATTTCATATATTTCATCTCAGATAATTTAATTTCGAAACTTTAATCATTATAAGCAGTTACAAGGACATTACTGACAATTCAAAATAGAAATGAAAAGAGTGGGACTCAAGTCCAAATCGGTGAATCACAAGTTCATTCACCAACCAACTAGATGCCTTTAAATCATTTATCACAAACATCCATCTCTTTATGTTATAATCTAGAAACTCAAAACATTCTTCGAATTAACAATTCGTATAGAAAATAAATGAGATACAAAGGTAACCAAGATAATGCCTCTCATACATACTCATTCCTTAGCCTTTTTACATTTTTTATTTCACGACAGACAAGCACAAAAGCTAAATAAGATGGGTGAACATAAGTGAGTGAAATGATTGCCTCAAGTATTAAAAGCAACGACAAAAAACTCACATCACTTATTTTTCAAAAAAATCATAAACCTTTCATTTATTAAGAAAGCACATTTTGATAATGATGACAGAATATGAATGCTATGCATGATAACTATATATATTAAGTTGGGTGCAACCAATGAAATTGGTTGCAAGTTGCAACAAATGCATCACAGCCCTTGGATCGTTCTCTAAACAAGCGCATGGCTGAGATCAACGCGCGATGAACCATGGTCATTTTTTCCATTCTCTCTCCGGTTCGGTCTGCCGAGATAACCCTTTTTCCCCAAATTTCTTTCCCCCCTGCTTCCCCTTTGACACTTTTTCCCCAAATTTCTTTCCCACCCGCTTCCCCCTTCGATAGATCCGCTGTTGTCACCGTTGTTGTCGTCGTTGTCCTAACCTGCTATCGCCATCGCCGTCGTTGCTGCATCTCTGTCTCTTCTTCACCGTCATCTGATTTGCGTTGGGATCTCATTTGCAATCGCCGATGTTCGTGCTGATACTGGCTGGATTTGTGCTACCATTGCCGACGTTTGTGTCGCCACTGCTATGATTCGTGCTGCTACCGCCTCGATCTATGATACCATTGCCGACGTTTGTGTCGCCATCGTCGTGATTCGTGCTGCTACCGCCTCGATCTGTGCTGCCACTGCCGTCATCTGTTCTGCCACTGCCGCCGTCACCATCTGTGCTTCCACCCGACGCCATCACCATATGTGCTTCCAATTTGATGTGTTTTGCCTTCGCCGCCGACGTCGCGATCGGTGCTGCCACTGCCTAGGCCATCGTGATTCGTGCAGCCACCGCCAACGAGCTGCTACCACCGGTAGATGTTCATTGTTCATTTTTTGTCATCCATTGATTGTTCATTTTTTGACATCCGTTGATTGTTCATTTTCATGTTTCATGTGCAGACAATTATGTGAAGATGAGAATACATTGAACTCAAACAACATACAACAAAGGTATATATCATAATATTTTTACTACAAGTTGAAATGTCCACTGTGAACTAATAATAATACATTTTTTACAGTAATGTGCAAGATGTCGAACAAATAGACAACCAAGAGCTAGAAGTCATAGGTCAAACTTCTGAACGATTTACTGACATAGTCAAACCATATGTTGGAATGACATTTGACTCTGAAAAAGCAGGATATGATTTTTATAACTGTTATGCTAGATCAATTGGCTTTTCTGTAAGAAAGCATGTTTCTTATAAGGCAGGTGAAGGTAGAAAATTCTCGAGTAGGGTGCTTGTTTGTTCGAAACAAGGGTGTAAATAAATTAAAAAAAATGCTGGCAAAGAGTCATTTCGAAGAAGAGAAACAAGAAGTGAATGCAGTGCACATTTATTCATCGGCGAAAGAATTGATGGGAATTGGGTTGTAAAAAGATTTGAAGAACAACATAATCATTCTTTGGCAACGCCTTCTAAAGTATTAAAGATGCGTTCACATTTCATGCTAAGAGAAACTTCGAAGGGGTCATTAATAACTTACACAATGCTGGTATTGGTCCATCATGTATCGTTAGAGTTCTTAAGTATTCTGGTGTATCAACAATTACAAGTCAAGAATATATGAACCACTTGAAGGCAATAAGAAACAATAATGTTGGGAAAGAATGCATGGCTGTCATTTCTTATTTCAAAAAGAAAAAAAAAGACGACTATGATTTCTTTTTTAGGGTGCAAAAGGATGAAACAAACACTGTAAGAAATGTTTTTTGGGCTGACAGTAGATCGAGGGATAGTTACTTAACGTTTGGAGATGATGTCATTTTTTATACGACTTATAGAACTAACAAGTTTTGCATGCCATTTGCACCATTCACAGGGATTAATCATCATAGCCAGTCCATATTATTTGGTTGTGCTTTGCTCGCAGATGAAACTGAAGAATCATTTACATGGTTGTTTAAGTGCATGAATGAAAAGCATCCAATATCGACATTGCTATGGGTAATGCAATTCGCAAAGTATTTCCAAGTACAAGGCATCGATTTTGCATATGGCACATAAAAAAGAATGTGATAATTAACACAAAGAATTTGTGTGCACGAGGCAACTTTATGAAAGACTTTAAGGAATGCACATATTTGGCTTTTACTGCTGCTAAATGCAAACTAGTAGAAAGTAGTGATGTTTCATTCGAAGCTAAACTAATTTTACCCCCATTTGAAAGTTATTGGAGATTTTTTCTGATGTAACTTCTATTTCCAGCTTTTCATACTTTTTCTGATCGTGGCGGTATTGTGCAATATGAGTCAATACCTTCCAAGTTATGGGTCATATAAATACTGCTTGCAGTCGTTACTACTAATTTATGAGGCAGTCGTTACCAAATTGTGGTGGAAGTTCTGGAATTGCCCGTGCAGAGGATGACCACGAGGGCCACGAGCACAGGAAGCTTCATGGGAACCGCCATGGCAGTGCAGGGGAAAAGAATCCCACGAAGCTTGGAGGATGGAGAGACGCCCGTGCCGATTTTGGATTTGGCAGTATGTATTTTGATTGCCGCAGAGCCCTTACTTTGGCATGCGTGCAGTAAGAGCCTGTGGCTTGGTTTGTGGAGGGGAGGGAGTTTTGGCTGATTGGAAGGTGCAGAACTATTAGTTTCTGAATTCTATAAATAAACCAATGTTTTCGTTTCATGAAACATTGACCAGATATTACTATGCTAAATCAAGCTGCATGCCTCTGACTGTAACCTTAATTTACAAATTCTCCTTTTATTTTTTGAGATGATTAATTACAAAATATCAGAACAAATTTTGCATAATTATTAATGAAGCTTTCAGCATGAGATATCTGATCAGTGGAGAATGAGACAGGAGAGCAACATGAAGTCAAAAGTAGACAAGAGAAGGCATGAAAGGAAAGAGAGAGTGAAGGAATTGAAAGATCTGGAGATATGTGACTTCACAGTTGGTATTCTTGACTTCACAGTTGGTATTCTTGACTCGCACTTTGCAACAAAAGTGTACAGATCGCAATTAAAAGTAACACAAGAGTAAAAGTGGAAGGGTAAAAATAAAGAAAGTGCATGAATCAAAGCTGCTACTATGATCGCAAATAAAAGAGGGAATGCAGATTGCAAATAACGCCGAAATCGTATAATGCATTACAATAATTTAAGCGACCATAGACAAATACTAGAAATTAGATATGTTCATAATACATCGCATCTCACTTGAGAAGATATAATATCATTAAAAGCATACATGCTAGATCGCCTTATACAATTTCATTCTTTTCATTCTTTAACATAATACATCGCATCTTTAACAGCACGATCACTCAGTTTCATTCTTTTCAATAAACCATTGATGAGACTTTTATATCGAGGTTCGGCGGGTGGATCCAACCATTGAAAGAAATCACAAGCTCTATTTAGCTGAAATGCAAAATTAAAATAAAATGTTACAACCATAATTAAACTAAGCAATCAATGTTGTCCAGATGCTACATATTGCATATGTACTCACTTGATAATTCCTACATCCATAAAATCTTCGACCTGGATTCTTTGTTTCTTTGTAGTCCAAGATGTCTTCACGACGACTTGTTCTTGGCAATCGCATTCTAGTGCAGTAACATTAGTCCTATCCATTACTGAAAGTATCAATTCAATAGATTAATTGTTGAACCAACTAATTCAAATGACAAAAGCTTTGAATAAATCATACACATACCATAAGCATAAGTGCTTCACATAAAAGAATGATACTACTAATGCATTGTGTTATCGTAGTTTTTTCTTGTAATTTGTAGAAAAGATTTGTTTTAGCCACAATACCAGAGGGGTTCGTCAGTGCTGCAGCAGAGGGGTTTGTGGGCCGGCGGGATAGCAACAGTGGCGGCGGTGGCAAATCGCAATAGATCACGGCGCTGGCGGGTGGCAACAGCAGCGGCAGCGGTATCGCAGCAGATCTCGGCGCCGGCAGGTAGCAACAGCAACGGCAGATCACAGTAGATCTCGGCGCCGGCGGGTAGCAACAGCAAGTCAGATCGTAGCATATCTCGGCGCCGACGGGTAGCAACAGCAAGGCAGATCGCAGCAGATCTCGGCGCCGGCGATTAGCAACAGCAAGGCAGTTTGCAGCAGATCTCGGCGCCGACGGGTAGCAACAGCAAGGCAGATCGCAGCAGATCTCGGCGCCGACGGGTAGCAACAGCAAGGCAGATCGCAACAGATCTCGACGCCGGCGGGTAGCAACAACAGCGGCAGATCGCAGCAGATCTCGGCACCGGTGGGTAGCAACAGCAACGGCGACGGCGGAGCGACAGATCGCAGTAGATCACGACGACGGAGCAGCAAGCAGCATATCAGGACGGCAGAGCGGCAAGCAGCAGGCCGCAAGCGGATGATCCAAGGGGAACATGGAGGGAAAGGAAATAGCAGATCGAAGGAGGATCTGTTGACGGGGGAAGCGGGAGGGAAAGAAATTTGGGGAAAAAGGGTTGTGTTGCAGGAGGATCTGTCGAAGGGGAAGCGGGAGGGGAAAGAAATTTGGGGAAAAAGGGTTGTCTCGGCAGACCGAACCGGAGAGAGAATGGAAAAAATGGCCGTGGTTCATCGCGCGTTGATCTCAGCCGTGCGCTTGTTTAGAGAACGATCCAAGGACTGTGATGCATTGGTTGCAACTTGCAATTGATTGCACCCAACTTAATATATATATATATATATATATTTATATTATATATATATATATTGCATCCAACTTAATATATATATATATATATATATTTATATTATATATATATGATGCATTTTGAAAAAAATATGTTGCAGACTACTATCTAAAATGGACAATATTTCGTGCAAACACAATGATGCTAAATTTAATAGGAAAATTATACATTTTAGAACAAGCGAAATTGTTCAAGAATCATAGAGAGAAAATAAAATGGATAATATTTGAATTTAACCTCCCAAAAAATTTAATAATATACTAAAAACTACTAATAGATGACACTATTTATTCTTCTTCAATACATGATCGATCAGTCAACAATACTACGGACTTTTAGTTATTCTTAAGAATATTTGTCCATGATGTTATGAATATCAAGTGTAAATGAAAGAATCCCATGGAAGTCTAAAATTCACTTTTAATTCGGTTATATGCCATCGAATGGGTAAAATGACGAGATATTGAATAGCCAAAACTTCATATAGTAACA
The DNA here is from genome assembly GCA_030549335.1 of Pontederia crassipes. Classification (NCBI taxonomy): domain Eukaryota; kingdom Viridiplantae; phylum Streptophyta; class Magnoliopsida; order Commelinales; family Pontederiaceae; genus Pontederia; species Pontederia crassipes. The sequence goes on from JAUKPH010000017.1 coordinate 13,477,444, forward strand.
GAAATATTTCATAATAGAACTCTCTAAGGATCTTTTAGAAATAAACTGATCATGAAATACTTAACTAAGTATAAATAAAACTTAAGCATCTTTATAAACACCATGTTTGAATATTTTTCATCTAATTTCGACCAATCATTGTTCAAGATTGTGACACTTGATTAATACAAGTTCAAACGAAAGTGAAATACTAAATTCTGATCAATTTATACAGAAATCAAATCGTGCGAAATAATTTTGGCAATTCAGTAATGGGCACCTAGAACTTTTTCTACACGTAGAATCATACCAATGCGGCAAAGTCCCAAACTTCAACTTGTAGCCATTGACGAAGAGTGCATGCAAAAATGGAAGCTCTTTTATAGTTTTGTTATATTCATAACCATGGATCTAAGTTCAAAAGGTCTCCTCCACATCATTACAATCTAGTCCAACATAGTTATTGGACGTCCTCCCTATCTAGGGATCCATCCGATCGACGATGGACGTGTGGATGAGAAGCGCATGGTTCGCTGGTGGTTCGACACGATTCGACATATCCTCCTCTGATTCCTCTCTACTCCACCGACAACAATCGAATCTCCCCTAATTTGCGCCTCCCCACAGCGACAATGGCGCCCCTATCGGATTGTGCATGCTCGCCTGTGAGTCGCCCATCGGAGAGAGGAAGGCCGCGACGATGGCACCCCCCGTTGGATCCCCCTTGCTCGCCTACGACACGCAAGAGAGGAAGGCTCGCCCACCCCCCATACCCCATCCCCCCTCGACTACGTGTCGCCCCCCCCCCCCCCCATCGAAGGGAGGAAGGTGAGTCGCCCCCTCTCCACGACGTCGATGCCCCCCACGACGATGATGGTGCCCCCCTCCCGTGGAATCGCTCGACTCCACATGGCGGCCCACCCGTTGAATCCCCGCTTGATTGCGTGTCGCCCCTCCCCACTCGTCAGATCCCTGCTCGCTTGCGTGTCGCCCCTCCCCACGGCAATGATGGTGTCCCCCATCGGAGGGAGGAAGGCGAGTTGCTCCATCCCCATGGAGACCATGCCACCCCTCCCATAGAATCGCTCGACTCCACACGACGATGATGACGGCCCACCCGTCGGATTCCCACTTGCCTGCGTGTCATCCCTCCCCATGGCGACGATGGCGTCCCCCACCAGAGGGAGGAAGGCGAGTTGCCCCCTCCCCACGGAGATGACACGCAGCCCCTCCCCACGGCGACGATGGCGTCCCCCATTAGAGGGAGGAAGGTGAGTTGCCTCCTCCCCACGGTGATGAGTGATGCGTTAGATTTGTAACAATAAAATTTGCTAGCAAGTGCACTAGTCGCTCAAGTAATATAGTAAAAAGGAGTAAGAGTGTCGAACCCACGAGGAATACTATTAATTCAATATCTGAATCTTTAAATTAATAAGAGAGGAAAAACATGGATTTTGAAAATGATTTAAAAGATAAAGAAAATAAGATAAAGATAAGATAGTGGTGTTGAAGTTAGGCCTTAGGATGAAAATAGATCAGGATAAATATTTGAACCATAAAAGATAACTTTAATCTTTAAAGATGGATTAGAGTCTCCCTAAAGTAATCTAACATGATTAACTTGTGGTCTCCACGACTGGCATCCCTCAATTTAATTATATAGACCTATCTTAATTTAATAAGAATTGAAGTCTCCACGACTGGTACCCCCAAAATCATATTAAAATTAAGATGCATTAAATTGGATTCTCTAGACTATTAATCACTCCACAAACTTGTATAGATTAATAGATCACACAAACTTGATTCTCCACACACTAGTTATCAAATTTATATCAATTATTAATTCCAAATAAAATCAATTATAATTAGTATAATGAATTCTGAAATTAAACACTCCACAAACTGGTATAGCCTAATTCAGAAATTTAATTAACTAATATAAAAGCATTAAGTATAATTAATAATTGATCAGAAAAGATTAAAACGAATAAAGTAGGGTCCAAATATTTTTCTTCAATTAATAATCTCCTAAAATAATAATCCTAAAAATATGGAGTTCATCCTAGAAATTCTGGAGAGATAACAACAAAATAATAATAATTGGAAGAATTACACCCAAAATAGAAGTAGAGCTCTCGAATTGGGCAGACAATCGGGCAGCCTCTCAGACTTGATCAGGGTCGCGATCAACCTCCAGTCGTCGCACCTCTCTCCTCTCGGTCGTAGCCTGCAGAGCTCACGACTCGCCGTGGAAGAAAACCTGAACTTCAGAGCACGAATTGAAACGATGGATTCTTCACGTATTTATAGGGTGCGGACGGTCTTCAATTTGATCTCGGCCGTAACATCATACGGTTGACTTTAAAATTATAAGATAAACTTGGCCAAAGATAAATCCTTTTACCTTTACGCCCAAAGATAAATCCTTTTTATCTTTACTCCCTTAGAGTCTCGGCCGAAACAGAGAATTAAATCTTGTTACGCCCAAATAATTTTATTTTTACACCTTCATATATCTTGTTACGCCCAAAGATAAACTCGGCCAAAAGAATTTTCATCGCCATTACCCCCTCCAAATCTTCGTCCGTAAGGAAGGAACTTATCCTGTTACGCCCTTTGAATCTCGCCCAAAACATCTTTATCTTCATGCCATTACGCCCAAAAGATAAATTTCCATTTATCTTACCCCCTTTAACTCTCGGCCGTAACAAAGAATTTAAACTTGTTACTCCTTTTGAATCTCGGTCGTAACGACTTGGGTGTAAAGCCAAATCTCGGCTGTAAGAAATAATTTCTTTAAATTTCGGCCGAGATTCGAATTTTCCTGCAAAATAATTATCCAAGTTTAGTTAATCCATCCACAATTAAAATATTTAGAGAATTTAATAATTAAAATTGATAAATCCAGAATTACGATTAAAAGTGACTAAAAATGATGCATGTCATGAATAAATTACAGAAAATTTAATTAAAATAATTAACTAAAATATGTTGTATTTTGCATGCATCAAACTCCCCCAAGCTTAAAGTCTTGCTTGTCCTCAAGCAAAAATTCAAAGCAAGGCTCAAGAAAGTTCCATCGTAGCCGCCACATTGTCAACTGATTAATTTTCTCACACAATTCTTCTGCACACCTACTACTCGGTATCTCACCATTTTCCATGCACTTAGCTTCATAGAGGTTCTGAATGCTACACAAATTTAAACAATCTCAAATTCAGCCTTGCAGAAAAAATAAATTGTCTGTCAAATAATAGCATTAATATTGAACACATAAGTACTAATTGAGCTTAAAACTTTTTCTTTTTCTTTTCATTTTTATTTTCAATCATTTTAAAAAGTTCTAATCTTCAAGCAGGATTGCACAAGGAAGTCCATGTAGCGGGTTTTAGACTGATGACTCCCAGACCAGATGACCTTAGGGCACCAGGTGATAAAGCACCCCTCGAGTTTACTTGCCCGAACAACCAAGGTTCTGAATGAAGAGTTCGAACTTAGCCATGGTTCAGTACTCATGTGCTTCTCCATATTCCACAAGATGGTCCATGTAGCAGGTTTTCGATCGACGGATCCTAGAGCAGTTGCCCTTAGGTCGCCAGGCATGAACCCCTACGGATCTAATTACCCGAACACATCTTGGTTCCGGATAACACTTTTGTACCTACACATAACTTTATTCATTTTTTTAATTTATTTATTTGTTGGGGTTTAACTAACCCTTCTTTTCTTATTCACTTTCAATTTTTATAAGCTCAAAAAGTACTTGATACGGTCAATAAGAAGGCTACTATTAATCAAGACTTAAAAGAAATTAATAAAAAGGCATGAATATGATTTTGTCGTCTAGTCATTCATAATTCTACTTAGCATAGGCACATAGTCCATAAGTTTGATACTAAAATAGCAAGTGATAAGAAAGAAAAGTATTCAAATTTCATCAATTAACGACATGTCTTTGAACTTCTACTAAAAGATAATTAAAACAATAAGACAAGAGTTAGTAAGATGGTAGCAAAAATAAATGCATGCAATGGTATTTTTAGAAATTTTTCAATTTTTTCAATTTTTTTTTACAACTAGATGCAAACATAAGCAAATAAAAAGAAAGAAACATGCAATGCATGAAATGCAAACCAAACTCCCCCAAGCTTGAACTAGACACTGTCCTCAGTGTTATGCCAGCAAGGGAAAGTGATACATACTCAATAAAACGAAAAATTAAAGAAACGAAAATAAAGAAAAGGGAAAAGACACAACCGGATTTACTGTCTGCGAGGTGGCGATGGTGGATGGTAGCCGAGATTTCCTTGGCGCATATGATACTCATGGATGCGTCTCGTCATGCGCGCATGTTGATTCTGAAGTGATTCGAAGCGACCCTCGGCCGTAAGGAATTTGGTTGATGACGAACTTCGGCCGTAAGGGAGAAAGCTCGGCCGTAAGAGTTTGGCCGCAAAATTTTGTTGATGAAGATCTCAGCCGTGCAATCTCGGCCGTAAGAAACTGGCCGTAATGGTGAAACTTCGGCCGTAAGGAGTTGGTTCGACCGTAACGAATAGGTGGTGGCGCTGGTGTCAGCTCTTCGGCCGTAAAACGAAGTCGGCGTGGAAGCTTGGCCGTAAAAAAAATAGGAGGCGTGGAACTTTGGGCGTAAGGATCGGCGGTTGGCGTTGAGACTTCGGTCGTAAGGAATAAAGGCTCGGCCGTAATGGCTTTTCGTTCGTCCATAAGTCGATGAAGAACCTCGGCCGTAAGAAGTAAAGCTCGGCCGAAGATTGGAGTTTGATCTGCAAGGATGTGGAAGGGGTCAAAATTTATGGATGAAACTTCGGGCGTAAACTTACCTTTCCAACGTGAAGGGTCATGTCGTAAGAGCTTGGCCGATTGTCCGAGGTCTCTCCTTCCGCAGATGACTCAACAAAATAACACTATTACCACAAAATCTAAAGAAATAATAAAAAGGATAAAAATAGTTCTGATTTACAGTCGTCAGCTTGACTTAGTTCTGATGAAAATTTCACACATCATAAAGAGTGATCATAGAAAGGTTATGATAATAAGTGCCACCATGATAAAGTTTCAATCTATGTCCATTCACTTTGAGTCTTTGTTTTTTGTCTAATGATTCAATCTCAAAAGTTTCATAGGGTGAACAATTAATTATAACATAAGGTCCGGTCCATCTTGATTTAAGTTTTCCAGGAAATAATCTGAGTTTACTATTATAAAGAAGTACTTGTTGACCAGGTAAAAATTCTTTATGTTTAATATGCAGGTCATGTAAATTTTTTGTGCGTTCTTTATATAGCTTGCTGTTTTCGTATGCATATTGTCTAAATTCATCAAGCTCATTTAATTGTAATAACCTTTCAGATTGTGATGATTTTAGATTCATATTTAAAAATTTTGTTGCCCAATAAGCCCTGTGTTCTAGTTCTACAGGAAGGTGACATGCTTTTCCAAAGACTAATTTATAAGGAGAAGTACCTATGGGTGTTTTAAAAGCAGTCCTATATGCCCAGAGTGCATCATCTAATTTCAAAGACCAATCCTTCCTAGATGAATTTACAATTTTTTCTAGAATCCTTTTTATCTCTCTATTTGAAATTTTCACTTGTCCACAAGATTGGGCATGATATGGTGTACTCAAAAAATGTTTGACTCCAAATCTATTAAGAAGAGTTGACATTATTTTATTACAGAAATGTGTTCCATTGTCACTTATGATAGTCCTAGGTGTTCCAAATTGAGTAAAAATATATTTTCTTAGAAAGTTGGCAACTACTTTGGCCTCATTTGTTGGTGTGGCTACAGCTTCTACCCATTTGGAAACATAATCAACCGCCACTAAGATGTATTGGTTGTTAAAAGATTTAGGGAATGGTCCCATAAAGTCAATGCCCCAAACATTAAAAATATCGCACTGTAAAATATTTGTGAGAGGCATTTCATCTCGACGAGAAATATTACCTGTCCTTTGACATTTGTCACAATACTTACAGTAGTTTCTTGCATCTCTGTAAATGGTTGGCCAATATAGTCCACATTCAAGTACCTTAGCCGCTGTTCGATTTGGTCCAAAGTGACCTCCGGCTTGTCCATCGTGGCAATGACTTAGGATATTATCAATCTCATCTTCGTGAACACATCTTCGAACTATTTGATCTGCACATAATCGAAAAAGGTAAGGATCTTCCCAGTGATAATTCTTAACATCAGATAAGAATTTCCTTTTTTGATGAGTGGTCATGCCCTTTGGAATGTAATGTCCTGCAAGGTAATTAGCAAAATCAGCGAACTATGGTGTAGTGTCAGAAATTTGAAAAATTGTAGAGATAGAAAAAGTTTCTCGTCTGGAAATTCTTCAAGTATGTCTGTGATTTCTCTTGGAGATGGTCCAACCGAGATAGGTGATCAGCTAATAAGTTCTCAGTCCCTTTTTTGTCTTTTACTTCCGCATCGAACTCTTGCAAAAGTAGTATCCATCGGATTAGTCTAGGTTTGGCATCTTGTTTGCTCATCAAGTGCTTGATGGCTGCATGATCTGTGTATACAATGATTTTTGAACAAATTAGATATGATCTAAACTTGTCAAAAGCAAAAATAATAGCAAGAAACTCCTTCTCTGTTGTTGCATAATTTAGTTGGGCAGCATTCAATGTTCGGCTTGCATAATATATGACATGAAATGTTTTATCCTTTCTTTGCCCCAACACAGCTCCAATAGCACCATCACTCGCGTCACACATAAGCTCGAATGGTAGAGACCAGTCTGGTGCAACAATAGGTGCAGAAATTAGCATTTCCTTTAATAAATTAAAGGCAGCAAGGCAATCTGAATTAAAATCAAATTTTGTGTCCTTAGCAAGAAGATTAGTTAAGGGTTTAGTCATTTTTAAAAAATCTTTGATAAAACAGCGATAAAATCCTGCGTGCCCAAGGAAGCTTCGAATGCCCTTCACATTGGTTGGAGGAGGCAGATTTGCAATAACATCTATCTTGGCCTTATCCACTTCAATTCCTTTTTTTTGAAATTTTGTGGCCAAGAACTATACCCTCCTTAACCATGAAGTGACATTTCTTCCAGTTAAGGACCAAATTCGTTTCTTCACATATCTGCAAAACTAGAGATAAGTTATCCAAACAGTTATTAAAAGAGCTACCAAAAAGTGTAAAATCATCCATGAAAACTTCGAGTATCTTCTCATTCATATCTGCAAAGATTGACATCATGCATCTTTGGAATGTTGTTGGAGCGTTGCATAGACCAAATGGCATCCTTCTATAGGCAAACGTTCCATATGGACATGTGAACGTTGTATTTTCTTGATCCTCAGGTGCTACTGCTATTTGATTGTATCCAGAATAGCCATCTAGAAAACAATAAAAGCTATGACCTGCAACACGCTCCAACATTTGGTCAATAAAAGGTAATGGAAAATGATCTTTGCGGGTAGCATCATTAAGCTTCATATAGTCTATACAGACTCTCCAACCTGTAATTGTTCTTTGAGGCACTAGTTCATTATTTTTGTTACTTACCACAGTGATTCCTCCTTTCTTAGGAACTACCTGCACAGGACTTATCCATGAACTATCAAAAATGGCATATATAATACCTGCATCAAGGAGTTTGATGACCTCCTTTCTTACAACTTCCTTTAAAGTTGGGTTGAGCCTCCTTTGATATTGAGCAATTGGTTTGGCATTATCCTCCATCAAAATCTTGTGCATGCAAATTGTAGGAGAGATTCCTCTGATATCTGAAATAGACCAAGCAATTGCTTTCTTGTGTTGCCTTAATACTTCCAGAAGTTTATTCTCCATGTCATCTGTCAAGTCAGCAAATATGATAACTGGGTAAGTGTTATTTTCAAAAAAAGCATATCTTAAATGAGATGGAAGTTCTTTAAGTTCGAATTTTAGAGGACAATCCAATTTTTCAATTTCGTCCTCGAATGTCTCTGTTGTTATTGGCACATTATCCTTTCCCACAATTTCTCTAGAATCCTCCATCATTTTCAAAGCTTCCTTAGCATATGAATCTGAAACAAAATATGCAACAATATCATCAAAAGCATCAGTCGTGTCATCTTCTATAGAATCAATAGCATAACAGGATGAGTGAACAAAAGGTTGTTTGAGAGAATTTTTTATATTGAAAGTGATGTCTTCGTTGTTGACGCGAAGTGTGAGCATCCCTTGTTGAACGTCTATAAGTGCATTTCCTGTGGCTAGAAATGGTCTCCCGAGGATGATAGGGGTTTTTTCATCTGCCTTCATATCCAGAACAATAAAATTTGCAGGAAAAATAAATTTATCAACTTTTACCAAAACATCTCTTAATATTCCTCGGGGTCTTTTGCATGAAGAATCTGCAAATTGAAGAGTAATGCTTGTTTCTTCTAGTTCTCCATAACCTAACTGCACAAATATAGAGTAAGGCATTAAACTTATACTAGCACCAAGATCACATAAAGCTTGTGCACAAAAGAATTTTCCTATAGTGCAAGATATGGTGAAGGTTCCCGAATCCTTCATTTTTTTAGGTATATCTCGATCATAAATGGTACTACACTCCGATGTCAACATTACTCTCCCAGTGTTTTCAAACTTTCTTTTTGAGGATAATATATCATTCATGAATTTAGCATAGCTCGGCATCATCTATAAAGCTTCATGAAAGGGAATGTTAATAGATAATTACTTCAGAATATCAAGAAAGCGAGAAAATTGCTTATCGAACTGTTCTTTGCGAAATTTCTGTGGATAGGGCAGATCCTTTATGTTGGTATTTTTTGAATTGTCAGTTTCTCTTTTCTTCAGATTGATATCTACAGTAGTCTGATCTTGTGTCTTTGATGCTTCAGTTTCTTCATTGTGATCAATTACTCTTGGCGGGGAATCTGATCTCAGACTTCTCAATTGTTTCCCACTTCTAAGAGTCACAGCTTTGGTCTCTTCTATAGGATTTTTCTCTGTATTGCTTGGAAGAGTCTCTGGTGCACGTCCTGCCATCATATTGGCCATCTCCCCTATTTGCATTTTTAAATTCCTGATTGTAGCATCTTGATTGTTTGCCCTTGTTTCTATTGTCTTCTGCATGGTTTGCATAGTATCAATAACTCTTGCCATCATTTCTTCCATAGGATTAGTCGATTGTTGGACATGAGCTTCTTGTTGCTTTCTCAAAAGTGTAAAATTTTGTGGATGAGCTTGATTCTGAAATTTTTCAAAAACTTGCCCTTGGTTTGACCTGTAAGGAAACTTCTGATTGTTCCTCCAACCATAGTCATTATTCCTGAAAAATGGATTGGAGACAAAGTTAGCATTTTCAATATGATCAGGATTAGAAATGTTACCTTGAGGACAATAATTGCTCGCATGTCCTCCTCCACAGTTATTGCACATCATTAATGACATCATCTGCTCAAATTTTTGATTAAGTGACTCCAACTGAGTCACTACTTCAGAAGAATTTTTACTTTCTGTAGCATGCACATTATGAGTTCGGCGAGGTGGTCTCCTTTCTTGACTTGACTTGAGGGCTACAGCTTCAATAATATCTTGTATCTCACTAGGACGTTTAGATCCCAGTACTGTCCCTCCTGCTGATTGATCAAGCTTATCTTGATCTGCAGCTCGCAATCCATGGTAGAAATCTTCCATCACTTGCCACTTTGGAATTCTATTGTCAGGAACTCTGGCCAGCAGTTTCTTATATCGTTCCCAGGCTTCATATAACGTCTCGTTATCGTCTTGAACAAATGCCCTCAGCTCTCTTCGATATTTGCCTGCCTTTTGTGGTGGACAATATTTTCCAACAAATTTTTCTACAAGCTCCAACCAAGAATGAATCGATCCTGCAGGCAAAGTTTTAAACCAAGTGGAAGCTTTGTCACGTAAAGATTGAGGAAATAATAATAAATGAATAACTTCAGAAGAAACATTATTATTTCTAAAGGTGCTTAGAGTGGCAAGAAATTTATCAAGGTGATCGTGAGGGTCTTCATGAAATCCTCCTCCAAATTGGGATGCTTGTATCATCCTCACGATTGCGGGATTTATCTCAAAATTATTTGCGTTAATATCAGGCAGCACGATGCATGATTCTCGGTCACTGTATCTGGCCGAGACATATTCTCTCATAGAAAGTTCTGCTTCATCTTCTAGCCGATTATTATATGGTGGAATCAGTTCATTCTGTTGCTCCAGTTTCTGATTGTCGCGTGCTTGTTCCGCCATTTTTCTTATATTTCTTCGTAATCGACGATATGTTCTTTCAATTTCAGGATCAAATTCCAACAGTGGATTTGAACTTCTAGTGCGCTTATTAGAAGATTCCAGGATTGGTTGCGATTTAATTTTCAATTAGTATCTGCAACAACCAATTTTCAGTAAGATAAAAGAATAAAATAAAATATATACAAGAAGAAAGAAATTCAGATAATAGGTCACGAAAAGTGAGTTTTTAACAAATAAAGTCTTTCGGCACGATAGAATTTGAAAATTCGTCATTAAAATTAATTTTCGAGAGGAACTTTTCAGAAATTCTTCAAACCAATACGAATACCAAATATTAATATCGACCAAAAGAATTTATGATGATGTAACAAATCGCACAAAATAAGTCCGAACTAATTTGCGGCCGTAAAATTAATAATCAGACAATAAAAAAAATTATTTTCAGAGAGGAAATAAGATTGATCGGCCGTAATACAGAAATAGATTTACGGTCGAAATTAAATTAGTAATCCGAGGCTCGTTCGACAGTAAAAATATTGAAACAGTGTCAAAAGGATTCAACGTGAAGGCCGTAACAAACTAGTTAGTGTGGAATTTCGGCCGTAAGACAGAAAACTAAACAGGGTGTTCGATCGAAATAAAAAATTCGAACGCAACATCGACGATTTAATCTTTTACGGCCGAAGAAGAGTGAGATTCATATCGGTCGTAAATCGATGAAAATTAAGTCGAACGTGAGGTAAAACATCTACACATATAAATCGGCCGAAATGAGATTAAATCAAACTTATTCGTTCAGAAATATATTACGGCCGAGTTGAAGTAAAATCGAATGATTCATTACGGCCGAGACAGACTAAATCGCTTTGGCAAAAATAAAGTCAAATCAAAAGTTCAAACTATTATAATGTTACGACCGAGAAAAAAAAAGTCACAAATAAATTGGTCGAAAAGGTCGTAATATGGCGTAAAAAACAAATGCTCAGAAATTTTACGGCCGTAAAACCATGAGATCAATTCTCGGCCGTAAAAAAAAATGAGATCATTCTCGGCCGTAAAAAAGATTAAATTGTCAATTAAGACGAGGTCACATCGACCGAGATGAAGTCAACACGAGGCCGTAAAGAAAAATAGGGTTTCGGCCGAAATAATTTTGAATGAAACTTGAAAATATTACCCCACTCAAATGTCGAAAATTGAATCATTACGGCCGAAAGTGAATTAAGTCAATTCCTTACGGTCGTAAAACAACGAAATCAGATCAAATCATATGAAAAGTTCAAACAATTAAAATGTTACGGCCGAGAATGAAAACTGATTCGAATAGGGCGTAAAAAATTTAAACCATCGATAAACCGGGCGTAACAAGGTCAAATCAATATCCATTACTCATGGCGTAAAATAACGTTCGGATAAAAATATTACGCCCATAAAGATTGAAAGTTTAGAATTCAGAAATCATTCATTGCGAGGCCGTAAAATTAATAAAGCCGACACATCAAATTAAAGTCGTAAATCCATAAGTCGACAGTGTAATTTGGAAAAATCCAATCGGCGTCGGATTTTAAACCGAAAGTAGATAAATAAAAAAATTTGTTGTGACCTTTATCTGCAAAAGAGAAAAAAAAAATAGATTATTCACAAAAATAATTAAAACAATTAATACATATTTATAAAGAATTATTTACACTTTATTTACATCTCCTAATAATTCATAAAAATCAGAAATTAATTAATAAAATATTCCCCGACAACGGCGCCAAAAACTTGATGTGTTAGATTTGTAACAATAAAATTTGCTAGCAAGTGCACTAGTCTCTCAAGTAATATAGTAAAAAGGAGTAAGAGTGAACGAGGAATACTATTAATTCAATATCTGAATCTTTAAATTAATAAGAGAGAAAAAACATGGATTTTGAAAATGATTTAAAAGATAAAGAAAATAAGATAAAGATAAGATAGTGGTGTTGAAGTTAGGCCTTAGGATGAAAATAGATCAGGATAAATATTTGAACCATAAAAGATAACTTTAATCTTTAAAGATGGATTAGAGTCTCCCTAAAGTAATCTAACATGATTAACTTGTGGTCTCCACGACTGGCATCCCTCAATTTAATCATATAGACCTATCTTAATTTAATAAGAATTGAAGTCTCCACGACTGGTACTCCCAAAATCATATTAAAATTAAGATGCATTAAATTGGATTCTCTAGACTATTAATCACTCCACAAACTTGTATAGATTAATAGATCACACAGACTTGATTCTCCACACACTAGTTATCAAATTTATGTCAATTATTAATTCCAAATAAAATCAATTATAATTAGTATAATGAATTCTGAAATTAAACACTCCACAAACTGGTATAGCCTAATTCAGAAATTTAATTAACTAATATAAAAGCATTAAGTATAATTAATAATTGATCAGAAAAGATTAAAACGAATAAAGTAGGGTCCAAACATTTTCCTTCAATTAATAATCTCCTAAAATAATAATCCTAAAAATATGGAGTTCATCCTAGAAATTCTGGAGAGATAACAACAAAATAATAATAATTGGAAGAATTACACCCAAAATAGAAGTAGAGCTCTTGAATTGGGCAGACAATCGGGCAGCCTCTCAGACTTGATCAGGGTCGCGATCAACCTCCAGCCGTCGCACATCTCTCCTCTCGATCGTAGCCTGCAGAGCTCACGACTCGCCGTGGAAGAAAACCTGAACTTCAGAGCACGAATTGAAACGATGGATTCTTCACGTATTTATAGGGTGCGGACGGCCTTCAATTTGATCTCGGCCGTAACATCGTACGGTTGACTTTAAAATTATAAGATAAACTTGACGAAAGATAAATCCTTTTATTTTTACGCCCAAAGATAAATCCTTTTTATCTTTACTCCCTTAGAGTCTCGGCCGAAACAGAGAATTAAATCTTGTTACGCCCAAACAATTTTATTTTTACACCTTCATATATCTTGTTACGCCCAAAGATAAACTCGGCCAAAAGAATTTTCATCGCCATTACCCCCTCCAAATCTTTGGCCGTAAGGAAGGAACTTATCCTGTTACGCCCTTCGAATCTCGCCCAAAACATCTTTATCTTCATGCCATTACGCCCAAAAGATAAATTTCCATTTATCTTACCCCCTTTAACTCTCGGCCGTAACAAAGAATTTAAACTTGTTACTCCTTTTGAATCTCGACCGTAACAACTTGGGTGTAAAGCCAAATCTCGGCCGTAAGAAATAATTTCTTTGAATTTCGGCCGAGATTCAAATTTTCCTGCGAAATAATTGTCCAAGTTTAGTTAATCCATCCACAATTAAAATATTTAGAGAATTTAATAATTAAAATTGATAAATCCAGAATTACGATTAAAAATGACTAAAAATGATGCATGCCATGAACAAATTACAGAAAATTTAATTAAAATAATTAACTAAAATATGTTGTATTTTGCATGCATCAATGAGCCCCCCCGGTCGAATGGCTTGTCGTGATTTTGCCACAGAAGTCGCGACGACTCCTCTCGCCATTGCTCGAAGGTCGAGTCCCCCGCAGATGATTGTGCAGAGATTCGACAGGAAGGCGAAGCCATGGCCGGACTCGACGATGGAGATCTTGTCCTCGGAGAGGCTGGACGCGACAACGACATCGGTGACGCAGAGTTGGGCAATGATGGTTGAGGTCGGCGACGTACACGACGAAGGAGATTAGCTGAATCACCCTCGCCGACCTTTGAACCATCCATTAAATCAGCTGTTGAATCGCTTATCATCGCGAGACGCCCATTCGACATCGGACGGCTTTTTGGATATGAGGGATGAAATAGGGAGGTCGCCCATTAAATTCTTTTCCATATAATTTGCCCCCTCCTTAACTATTGTGGGCCAGCTCAGAACAACCCACCAAATCCTCATTTTATACTCAACTATTCCGTGGTATCCGCCCAATGGGCCTAATTTCACCTACGCCCACCAGTGATACATCCTACACCCAAACTTGGTTGCCCTAATTAACTTGGCGGGCCCCAACAGCTCGTCCCAAGCAAAACCATCTCGGCGCCCTCGGAATCCAGAAACACGCGTGACGACCAAGTTTCCTACCGTCCACGCCTGGAACCGATCTCAGCCGTCCAAATCAAATATCCTCTACAATCAACGACTAGAATCAAAGATTCAAATGCGACTTTGTGGCCGTCGCTTTCTCTCCCAAGCGTCTGTCACAACAATGGGCCTCATCTATTTAAGTATCGATGAAGGGCCCAAAATGGTGGCATAAAATTAAACCTCGTAGTCATTTCCGCACGGCCAACTCAGCACACTCTTCGTTTCCTTCTTCGGTACCGGCGAATTGCAGCGGCAGCGGCGGGAGTCGGCGACGACGAGATGGTCGGCGTAGAGGACGGGGAGGCGACTCCGCTGGAGTTGTTCCTGGCGATCGGATTGGACAAGCGGACCGCGGAGAACGCCCTCGTCAACCAGAAGGTGACCTCCAATCTCACAGCCGTCATCAAAGAGGTAGGAGCCAAGATCTTTTTCTTGTCGCAGTTTGTTGTTTCGTATGTCTTTTACTTGCATAGTGGAGATTTCTGGGGTTCATTCTGTTGCGGAAATTTGCGTCTTTTTTATGCGTTTCTTTTGTGGGATTAATTGCAGGCGGGTATTGATGGATGCAACAAGGCGATCGGGAATCTTCTTTATATGGTAAAATTATCCCTGGTTTAGTAATTAATACTTCGAACGAGCTGCTGGGAATTATTTACTTTTGAATATCTAAGGGTTTTATATTCCTCGTTTTCTTGTTTCGGTAGGTGGCTACAAAGTTTCCCGGCAATGCTCTCATTCACCGGCCGACTTTAGTCCAATACGTTGTTTCCTCAAAGGTATTGATTGATAATTAAAAATCGTGAGAATCTTTTAGTTGTCTCTTATTCGTTGGGTGCAGGTAATGAGTTCCATGAATTAGTTGTTACTCTGGCTCTAATTTTTTTCGGGAACTTTTTATTGCTTACAATCTTCTCTATCTTGGTGTCATACAATGCCTAAGTTGGGAATGATAGAAGGTTTGATCAGTCGAAGTTGTTTGCCTGCTATGCAGATCAAGAATCCCACACAACTAGATGCAGCTTTTGCATTTTTCACGTCTATTGGTCCTGAAGTATTTAAGTTGGAAGAGTTTGAAGAAAATTGTGGAGTAGGTATGGTTTTCTGTCTGTTTCTATATGCTTATTGAAGCTTTTAGACATAGAAACATAGCTTTTTATGCCTCCTGAAGACTCAAAAAAGTTCGGCCTAGTTTTTTTTTTTTTTTTTTGAGGAGAAAAAGGATGGCCACCAAGATTTGTGGTTGTTCGGCCTTGTTCTAGATAACTGTTGTTTCTGATTTTCTATTTTGGAGTTGGTTCTTTGTTGATCAATGCAGGGGTTGATATTTCTGTTGAAGAAATACAGTCGACCGTCACTGGAGTTCTGGATGAGAATATGAGTGCCATTCTGGAGCAGCGCTATCATATCAATGGTTAGTGCTTCATCGTTTGCATTTATTTACTCTCACATCGGTTCTTTTTTCACTTTTGAACACTTAATTGATGGATAACTATAATTCAATTACTAGTATTCACCTGTTTCCAATATCTTGTGAATTCTTTGTTGATGGAGGGTAATAATATGTTGATCACCATGCTCTCCTATAACATGAACAGTATCTTGCTGGACTATTTTTCTGGTTGAAAATTATTTCACCATATAGGTCAATTTTACGTACACGATTAGTAGTATGTCTAAATAGATGATTAAGTGCTAGCTACACAATCATGTGTGATATAAAAATATGTAAACAGAATCAACAATAAATTCAGTTGTTTGAGTCAGCAGAATCAGTCATTTAGCATCGAACTGAAGTTTGTGATATGGCGAAACTTGTACAAGTAAGGAAATGAAAAGGATTGAAATAAGGAAACTCAGTGGTAATTGGAACAAAAAAGAGTAGTTGAACAATTGACTTCCTCCCTCTAAAACCGTTTTGTTATTATACATGGTTATTCTCAAGTTTCTGTGTTTTCATGCAGAATCATATGATTCTAAGTGCTTACTGATCCTTGGCATGTTTGATCTTAGTCTGACAGCTTTCTGTCATCATGTGGTTGGATAGCATGCTGACACATAAAATCCATAGAATAGGTTCATATAGTAGATAGAACTCTTCACTCCATTGATTGATTGATTCCATTAAATTAGGGGTTTTCATTCATTTTTTAGAATTGACCATTCCTCATGTTGTCAAAATCCCCCTTTCCCTATTTTTACCTTTCTTTTAGGACAAGGCTAATGCTGCATATATCCTTTTGTATAATTTGATAAGGCTAAGGCCATCATGTGCATATATAGTTATCAATAATAGATGGTTCTTTCTGAAAAAAATATAGATGGATGGTCGTGCAACAGACAACCATCCTATTTTCTCTCTAAAACAAGTTGACATTTGACCTAATTACAAGCTCTAAGAATCACAAGTTGTTCTATCCCCTCCTACTATAACATTGTTGATCATTTCGGTTTTGTTTTACTAATTTCAAATAATTGTCATTTGAATTTTATACAAATAGGAATCTCCATCCATTTCAAATGATATACTTATTATTTATCTTATAATGATGTTTTTTTATTAAAGTGGCTTATAAATAGATCTTTTTTTCTGGAGAAAGGTAATAAATAGATCTTTTTTTCGGGATGCGTGTCGACTTGCAGCTGGATGAAACCTAACTAATACCCCCCCACCTGACCTCACCACGCCTCATAACCCGATCTGAACCACCCATACTCCCGGGCTGTGCCAACACAAACTCTTCTACAACCCCATTTGAGCCGCCACCCCACCCGGGCCATGCCCCCTCCTCCATTGCCCAACCCGGGTTGCCATCACACACTCAATCGGAGCGGGAGCAAGAGCACCTATGTATGCTATCGCCAGACATTCTTCTCGTCAAGCTAAGTGACTTTGCACTGCATAGTAGAATGGGGCCGCTTTCTCCAACTTCCCCCACCCGACCTTCAGAGCCTTCCCCAACCAACCCGACCCCAAGTCCATTTCGAGTTGCCGACCATGCACCGAGCCTGCTCCTTTTCCCCCTCCCCGGCAGCCCACCCACCATTCTCTGACGGCCCAAATCCACCCCTTCCTTCACACCCTTACCTCCACCACCACCACCTCGCCTCACTGGCAGCTGCTCGTCGCCGTCCAGCCCGTCTCCGATGCGGCGCATCCGGTCTGCCCAGCCCGACCCTAAGGATCAGGGGTCGCCAGCGGATGCAGCTCTCCCTGCCACTATCAGCGTCACCATCGTGTCATACCTTCCACGCTGCCGGCCTCCATGGAGGGGGGGAGATCCTTACTGGTGGATGCTACTGACTCGCCAACTGCGCCCCTCCTCGCCGGGTGGGTTGACGAGGAGGTCTGGTTCGTGGCGGACGTTGCAGAGCTGTGCCGCCGACGCCCGCGCCTGCGGTCGGAAGTGGTGTGAGGCCCGACCACTCAGGGGTGTGACCCAATGACCTTAATGAAGGTCCTCACATGCGGGGCTTGGGAGACCTTGGGAGATGGCGAATCCTTGGCTGATATCTTAGAGAGTGGGAGGTGGACGTGACTCTTCTTTAGGAGACTAAGCTGGCTGACTTCAGCTTGGGACCGTGGGCCCAGATTGGGGGCTCCTGCATGACTGAGCGTCTTTCCCTTCAGGCGGGTGGGCGGGGCTGTATCATTGGCTAGCAAGGGGACCTTTTCTCTCGTGGACTCCTGGATATCCAGATTCTCGATGACGGCTCATCTTCAGAGTCAGCCGAATGGCGGCGTTTATCTCATATCATGCATGTATGGGCCTTGCTCGGCATCTCTATGCAGCATTATGTGAGAGGAGCTCTGCAATGTACTCGTCCGCCTGCCAGACGCCCAATGACAGATTGGGGGCGAATTCAATATCACGTTGGTCATGGAGGATCACCCCGTTAGGCATCGGGGAAGGGAGGCCGAAGCCGAAGAGTAAAAGGACATCTTTAACTAACAGTCGTTGGTTGATTTTTCGGCCTCCAATTGTCAATTCACTTGAGGAGTACAAGATCGAGGATTGACCGCTTTCTTGGATCATTGGAGTTAGCGGATGCTCATCAGGTAGCAGATGTTTAGGTGATGGACTGACTGTTCTCAGATCATACCCTAGACGGCTTTCTAATTTTTTTCTACAGAGATTTTTGGACGATCGTGCGCGAGGATGTGTTGGCTGTCATTCGGGAGTTCACCTACGAGAACCAGGGCGTTGATTGTCTCAACCAGTTCTTGTTTTCCTGCTCCTAAAGCGCACCCCAAGAGAGTGAGTGGAAAACTTTTGGCCGATCACCATATCCAATGCCATCTACCTCTTGGTGGCACAGGTATTGGTAAATCGGCTCTGGGAGGTCTTGCCAGGCCTGATCCATCCAGCACAGTCGACTTTCATCAGGGCCACCGATAGCTACACCATCGCCTCGGAGATCATAGCTCATTAGAGGACTAGTTGCTAGGCCTCCCTATGGAAGGTTGAATTCTCCAAAGCTTACGACATTGTCTCATTGTCTTTTTTTGGCATTCCTTGTAGTTCAGAGGTTTCTCGGATACTTGGATCATCTGGTTGAAGAGATGTATCACATCCGCTTCATTCTCGGTTTTGATCAATAGGGCGACATCAACTGATTGGATTCAGCTCCAACATGGAATCCACCAGGGCTGCCAGATGTTCCCAGCTCTTCGTTTTGGCAATCAACGCCCTTGCTAGATGCACTCAGACATCCTGCGCGGCGGGCCTTTTCAATGGCTTCGCTAATGGCTTGGTTCCTCTCCTCCAGTATGCTGAAGACAACGGTTTTCATTGAGGGCTCAGAGCAAGAGGCTAGATGAGTGGCTATACTCGTTGTGTTTTTTGGCACCACGTCCATGCAAAGTTATCCTTCATTCCCTTTGGCATGGTTCTCGAGGATGCAGTCCAATGTGCGGCCGTGCTTCGCACGCCGATTGGCACACTATTGATCACATGCTTGAGCCTCCCTCTCTCCGAATGGCACATTAGTTCTCGTGGACAAACTCCTGTCATTGAGTGACATTTTCTATCTTGAGGTGGCCAACTCATCCTCCTATTAGTCCTCTCGGCACTCCCAACCTACTATATGACGGTTCTTCATGGATTCCTTTGAGCAGATTTTTTTGGCAAAGCTTCGGTTTTCATCGACGAGGTGAAATTGCATGGAGCAGTATTTACCGTCCTACCCCCAGGGCGGTCGAGGGGTTTGGGACCAATGTTATTAGGACCGGATCGGACAACGAATTGGAAAATTCTCCGTTTCAGGTCGAGCTGTCGAATCGATCCGACCGGTTGGTCGGACCGGTTAATAATAAAATAATAGAATTTAATATTATTCATCAAATTATTAAATTATTTATGTAACAAATATATACTAAAAAAATTAGACACAATAAAGTAAAAGATTATAATAAAATTAAACTATAATATTATAAAGTCTAACAAGTTTAAATCATAAAATAAAATATTGTGATCATATTTCTTTAATAAAATAAGATATTTTGTAAGAAAATGTTAAAGTTTCCTTATGTTTCCTTGATATTGATTATTAAAAAGAAAATTGAAATTCTCTCTCTTGCCTAAGGTTTGCCATCTCTCTCACGCATCTCTCTCTCACGCATTTCTTTCTCTCTTGTTCCCACCTCGTGACATCCCGTCTCACGCATTTCTCTCTTTCCCAACAACTTTCCTCTCACGCATCTTTCTCTCTTTTTCCCAAGAATCCCAATGTTTCCTCTCTCTCTAGTTTCCAACGTATCTCTCTTTCCCAATGTCTCTCTCTCCCCTTTGATTCATGTACCAGTTCCTTCTCTCTCTCACGCGCGCATGCATCTCCCCTTCGGTTTTCTCCATGGTTATTAAAACCGGACCGGACCGGTCGGTTCAACCTGTTCAACCACGAACCGGTAGCTGGTCCGGTCCGGATTTATTGCAAAATCGGAAATAAAGTTGAACCGGAGAAAAGTTGGTTCAACCATTGAACCAGGAAAACCCGGTTTAGTATTTAAAGTGAAAAAATAAGAAAATAAAAGTTAAAATAGGAAATAAAAAGGTGGAAAGGAATGTAAAAAATAGGAAAGTATTTGAATTGAGAATTGATATAAATTAAAACGAAAATAAATGTGAAAATTTAATTGGAGAGAGGAATTCATGAAAATAAAAAAGGAAATAGTAATAATTTTTAAAATGAAAATTAATATTCTTTCCTTGTTATGAGTAGAAGAGATAAAATACTCATAAAATTAATAACTTAAAGTTTTTTATATGAATATAATTTTTTAAATATCTATGTATTATAAAAGGAAATTAATATGGAAATTGATAAGGAGAGAACAATTAATGGAAATAGAAAAATAAAATTATTAAACTAAAAGTAAAGAAACAAATAAAAATACTCTTGAACAATAAAATAAAAGAATTAATATAATATATCAATAATAACTCTTTTTTATGAATATTGAAATTTATTTATTATATTTTATTATGAATTATAAGTTAGAACTATCTTTTTATGCATTATATAATATTGATTATGTATATATCTATAAAGTCATTATAAATAATATTAGTTTAATAAAAATCCGGTTGAACCCGGTTGAATCCGATCAATCCGATCCAACCACGACCCAGTTGATCATCCGGTCCGATGGCCGGTCCGGTTATGATAACATTGGTTTTCCCTCTCTCACGCCCTGTGAGTTGTGACATCATCACTCACCCGGTTCACGAGTTCACAGTTTTATCTGGATTTTGACCGGTTTAACCCGGTTTAAAAGGCAGTCCGGTTTTAGTCCTCAGATTAAGCCGCGTTGACAAGCGGTCGACGGTTGGACCGGTCGAACCGGTCGGTCCGTTTTGGTCCGGTCCTGACAACACTGCTTGGGACCTCTGTTGCACCAATTGGGCTCTCCTAGCTTGGTGGGTCAGGTGGATCATGGGGCTTGAGGATGGTTTATGGTA
Source organism: Pontederia crassipes (assembly GCA_030549335.1). Lineage (NCBI taxonomy): Eukaryota > Viridiplantae > Streptophyta > Magnoliopsida > Commelinales > Pontederiaceae > Pontederia > Pontederia crassipes. Next base: position 13,498,745 of record JAUKPH010000017.1, read on the forward strand.
GTCAATTTTTTTCACTTGCTATTGATGGGACCTCTCTTGGGAGTTGAGGATCATGCTGCCTCACGGGACTTCATCTTTTTGGCAGGGTGTAGTGGCACTTGTACTGTGGATATGCCCACTTATGACGGATATGCCCACTTATGACCCCTGCACTTGGGTACGGGGTGGTGACTGGTCTCTCGGGCCTGCTTGAGGAGGGTTTCCCATGTGCGACACATCCTGATTCGACCGTGGCAGAGACTTGGTCTCAGGCTGGGGCTTGGACTCGGGCTCTGAACCCCTCTTTTCAGATCGTCTCTCTCAGATCAGTGCGTCACTGAGCTTTTTGCACTTCACCACAGGATTGCTCCTTTTCGCCTTGGCCATTCCAGCCTTGACAAATGGGTTTGGCTATCTGAGGCTTGATCATCATGTAGTCTCTACCTCCGTTTCCTTCCTGACATGGTGAAACTTCAGGACAAATTGCCGACTGATCTGATGATCCCGGGTATCATTGAACGTCAAGATCTTTCCTTGTCTCATGCGGTGGGACCGACTTCTCGCCAAGATGTACAGGACGAGATGGCCACACCACACAGACACATCGTGCGTTCTATGTGATGAGGAAGAGGACCTTGGACACCTATTTTTTGCATGTCTGACATCACGCGATATCCGGCAACCGAAGTCTTTTGGGGGTCTTTTTCCCTGATCACATGACTGGCAGTTTCTATGAGTTTTGACCTACAGATGGTGAGCGCCATTGGCGAAATTTTTGGCAGTTCCTGGTCCATCTGCACCAGCAAAACCGAGTGATATTTTGTGGGGAGTGGTGTCGGATAGAGCATATTGTACACCAATTTCCTTTTTGCTTCGGGAGTGGGGTTTTGGTTATCTGAGGTACTTTTCAGCTTTTTTGCCGCTCTCTCTTCAAGCGCACACACTTGTACATGACTCCCATTTGTCAGATATATATACACATGGATGACAACCACACAACCTGGTAGTCATCCTTTTTCTCCTAAAAAAAAGCGTAGCAAAATCCTTTTCACTTAGATGTCAGTTGCTGCCATGCTTTCTATGATAAAAAATATTACTAGTTTATGCCTAGAATTATCATAACTTCAAAATTACTTGAGATCTAGTTCCACTCTTCATTTTCTTCACCAGTTGTTTGATTGTTCTATTTGACAACTTGCATTCCTGCCAGTAATTATTTTTCTTTATTTACGCAAAAAACTTTTGCTATTCTACATTCCCCTAGTTATTTGATCAAAAATAAATTCTTGTTCCAGTTGGAAACCTGTGCGGTCAAGTTAGGAAGAAGCAGCCATGGGCTGATGCTAAAGTTGTAAAGGTATTGCAGTTGGCTTTGGAGATATAGTATTCTTGTCCTATGTTGGTGTTAAAACTATTGTTTGAATTTAGTATGTTAATGCCCATGTGTTTTGAACTCATAGGAAGTGATTGATGAGAGGCTTCGTGAAATACTCGGGGAAAGGACAGCAGATGATGATAAAAAGCCTGTAAAGAAAAAGAAGGAAAAACCTGTGAAAGTTGAGGTATGTTGGCAAAACAAAATCATTTTGTACCTTTGTTATGGATTTCAATTAATCATGTTGGTATGTTTTCACTAATAGGAGGAAAAAAGTGTTGCTTCTACTCCGTTGCCTCCTAGCGAAGAGGAGATTAATCCCTATTCCATATTTCCACAACCGGAAGACAACTACAAGGTAAAACACACCTGTTAACACTTGTACACCTCTTGTACATTGAGTGATACGAACTTTCTCTCTATTGCATTGGCTAACAATTTTGAGGTTTTATGACTTGTCACTTGCTTTGTTATTTCTATGTTTTAGGGGGGGTTTATTGTTTCTTTTCTACTTGAGGCGGTCAGTTCGTACTATGTTTTTATGTTATATTCATTATGTTACGCTGTTGTTTTTGTTTTCTCCTTCCAAAAGATGGTTATTAGACCTGTCTATCTTAGTTATCCTCAATAAGCATCCCTTGCATAATTTTTTATTAAATCCTTCTCTAAAGTTTTTTAAAAGTTGGAAATTCTAGTTGAATGGTTGTGACTATGACTGCACTATTTTCTGTGTTACGAATGATGGCATGCCTATACTATCTTCGACAACCACTTTAGCTGCAGATTTATTTACATTTTCTTGAAGTTATTTTTGGTCATCAATTTCTTACTATAGTACAATCAAATTTTGGACGATTGAAAGCTTAGTGATCTGAGTAGAGTATTTTGTATGTCTATCCCTTGCTTGTAATTATTATCAATTTTAATTTTCAAGTATATGTCAAATCCTTTGGCTTTGAAACAAACTATGGCTCAACTTAATGAGGTTATGCCCAATCTTACTATATCAATTAAGCTTTCTCCCTGTGGGTTGACTTTGATGTCTTTTGTTGTGAAGTACTTAGGACATCAAGTCAAACACATTTATTTAACCGCTATGACAAATTTGATAGAACTCTAATTCCAGATACATAGAAAAATTGGTGTGAATGGTTCAAAGTACCATAGTTGGCAAATGTCGTGATTCTATGAAAGAAAGAAACTTTTATGGTTTCTCCATTTGGCACGTCAAACTGAGAATCTAAAAATACGACGCCTTCTGAGACAATCAAAGAGAGTTAAGTTATTTCTTGTAGCAAAAGCCCATCCCTTCTGGCGGGCATGTTTGTGCCGATGCATTCCATGACTTTATATACACGCGAGTTGTTATCATATATGTATCATTTTTTTTAAGGCAATATATCTGTATCATTTTCACTGTTTGTCATGACAAAAAGTTATTGTAAAGGTTTGAAATTCTGACATACTCTCCTAATTTGTGAGTTGGTTCTTGATTAAGTTGGAATTTGACATTTTATTTATTTATTTTTTTGAGAAGGGGAGTTTGACGGTTTAGACGAGATTGTTCTCGAGGATCTTGAATCCTGACGTACTCCGTTTGGGGGCCTGATGGGAGTTCTGAATATCTATCATCATCTTTCCATGTTTTTAGCTTTATGTTTGTGTTGTGAATTTTCTGTAATTTCCTAATTAAAATATTTTATGTGTTAGGTTCACACGGAGATATTCTATAGTGATGGAAATATCTGGAGAGCTCACAACACAAAGGAGATTCTGGAGAAACATCTTAACCTAACCGGAGGGAAGGTCTTCACTCGCTTCCCTCCTGAACCTAATGGGTATCTACATATTGGCCATGCCAAGGTAGTGACAACTTACAAACATAGTGTGTAGGTAGATTGTGGTGTTTCTTGTTCTTACCTATTGGTATCAAACAGGCTATGTTTATTGATTTTGGTTTGGCAAAAGAGAGAGGAGGTTTCTGTTATTTACGGTAAGGGAAGTTACTGATTTCATCTATTCAATCATTCTCTTCTACATGGTGAATTTTTTTTTTTTTTGTCTTCAAATGCAATTCTGTACATATAAATTTCATCATTAGGTAACCTGGATGACCTACGTTTGCTTTTGTTCTTTCCAGCATTAAAGTTTTTTTTTTTGCCTAACAATGCTATTTGTCATATGTGTGTGTATATATATTTACATATATCGAGAGGCTATTTATTCTTTATTGAAGAACAGTAAATGTGCATTCATTTAAGGTAAATGTGCATTCTGTTAGTGTTGCATTGACTATAACTTCTTGAGTTTACATTCCTGCACATGCCCTGTTGGCGCTTCAGCCATATTTATGCTTTTGCTAGTAGTGTTTATGTTGGTTTCTGAAATTTAGATTCGATGATACAAATCCCGAAGCTGAAAAACAAGAATACATAGATCACATCCAAGAAATTGTACAGTGGATGGGTTGGGAGCCTTTCAAGGTATGGTAGTCTTGAGTTCACTCTATCTAGACTTTAATATCATGACTTGACAAGTCTTTTCTTTTATCAGGTTACCTATAGTAGTGATTATTTCCAAGAGCTCTATGATTTAGCCGTTCAACTGATACGTAACGGTCTAGCATATGTTGATCACCAGGTTTCTCATACATGCATTCCTTGTCACGTTTATGATTGCAATTGCATTGCAGCATAAATTTTTTTTTGAATTAACATTTACCTTATCTTCTCTAGACACCTGAAGAAGTCAAGGAATACAGAGAAAAGAAACAGAACAGTCCATGGAGAGATAGACCTATTGAAGAATCACTCAAGTTATTTGAGGACATGAGGCGTGGCATGATTGATGAGGGAAAGGCAACACTTCGACTGAAGCAAGATATGCAGAGTGATAACAAAAACATGTATGATCTAATAGCATATCGTATTAAGGTAAGCTGCTGATGATAAAATTCCTTTGGGATGTGTTTGACCATTTTGGATTCTAAGATTCTTTCTACTTCTGCTTCTGTGTACAGTTTACTCCCCATCCACATGCTGGTGACAAGTGGTGCATATATCCAAGTTATGACTATACTCATTGCATTGTGGATTCTCTTGAGAACATCACACATTCAGTATGTTTGTTCTGTCCATTCAGTATGTTTTGTTCTGTCCAGATACTATCCTTTTTTGCTTTGAAGAAATTGATTACTGCACTATGTTCTTTCGTTCTGGAGTTTCACATATCCAACAATAGTGGTTTGTTGTAACCTGATCATTTGGATAATGCATGGTGTTAATAGACTTTAAATTAGCATGTTCTGAGTTAGTAAACTCCATGATTCATTATTTTTATTTTTTTGGATATCTTTTGATGCTCGAGGCACTTGAGTAATGAATCTCTGTTAAGTTTCCTTGGTCTGTTCTCTTGATGCAACTTATCTTTTAGCATTCATTGGCACAATAGTAAATCTTCGGACTTGCCTAATTCCTTCATAATATGATTAAGATGTATATTTAATATTTTGATTTTTTTGAAATATATTTAATATTTTGAATTATGATTCATCCATGTTTTTTTATTAACTTTTCACTTGTCTACAGCTATGCACACTTGAATTTGAGATTCGTCGTCCTTCATACTACTGGTTACTTGTAGCACTGGGCCTCTATCAGCCATTTGTATGGGAATATTCACGTTTAAATGTCTCAAACACAGTAATGTCCAAACGTAAAGTAAGTCATGATGCTGGTTGCATATGATCCACTTGCAGACATTTTATAATTGTCTTACAATTTTCTAGTTTGTTCTCTATGATAGCTGAACCGCTTAGTGACAGAGAAGTGGGTGGATGGGTGGGATGACCCTCGTCTATTGACACTAGCTGGTTTACGGCGTCGTGGAGTGTCGTCAACTTCAATTAATGCTTTCATTCGAGGAATCGGAATCACCAGGAGGTTGTTATTCTTTTGATGTTGCAATTTTGGTGATTTTTTCTTTTTTTTCCTATTCGTGAAATGCTAAATTAACTTGGTGTATGAAGCTACTTTTTCATCTCGTGCATTCACATACCCAAACTCTGTGTAGTACACTCCCGAAGATGCATTTGGATGAGCTTAGAAAATTGCAACCACTAATAGAGAGGAGGGCATAATGACATAAACTGGACTGACCGTTGACTGTTGTCTCACTTTGGCTGCTTTCAAATCCTTAGTTTAAGCTTATGTGCACAATGCCTCTAATGTGCATGTTCATATGTAGAATCCTTGGTAAATGTAACAATTCTTTTAGCATGTGCGTCAAAAGAAAGGAGAAACGTATGGCCACTAACCAAACCCTCATTCCTAAAGAAAGAGGTATGATGTACAATGTTTGGAACATGGCATCTCTCACCACAAATTATGTCACGGTTATGCAGCTGGCAAAAAGATCGTCAACAATGCTCTCCAACTCTGGCATCCATCACTACCAAAAGGTCTTTGACACTGAAGGAATGATGCCTATGATGCTCATTTGTGCCATACCTCTTGGGCTACAGAGCACTCGAAGAACAGATATGCTTTGTCCTCTTCTACCGCACCACACATTATGTTGGATGTATCAGTGTTGGATGCCCATCTCTCCCTATAAACTCTGGTGAGGATCCTATCTAGCAGCATAAGCCAATAAAAATCTTTACTTTAATTGGTACACGAGGTTGCCAAATGAGCTTGTAGTCAGCCTTGAATGTATCTAAGGTCGTGGTGGCGGGAAGGAAATGGAGGTAGAAACTATGAACTTGAAGGTATCTAAAAGTCAAACTTATCCATCCATCGTGGAAGGGTCTGGTCGGAAAGGGCGCCGATCCGAAAGTGATGTAAAAAAGAGGGTCCAAGAGTCGGTACTTTGTCCACTAGCTTCTGACCATGTCTCCATGGCCAATGTGTTTGGACATGTCGTTAAGGCCCACAGTCAGGGAACTGACTCTGAGATGAGTGTCCGAGTAGCTAACCATGTTGCTAGAATGAAAAGGTCTCACTTGAGCCAAGTGGATCGCACCGATGGACGTAAAGCTTCCACCCTATGCTCAAAAGATGATGCCCCTCGCGGTAGGATAGATTGGGACTCCCATGACAATTCTCATCCATAAAGGTGAAAAAGATTGCACTCCATAGGTTGTCCTTAGGTTCCATGATTTGCCAAACCATCGAAATATGAGAGCCCAATTTGTGTAGCAAAGATCACGACCACCCAAGCATCCCTAGTATGTGGAACGACATGCTCTGTCATGCCAGCTACTCCTTTGCCAGAAGAACCTGCTTCTCAAAGAGTCCAACTGCCCCTAGGTCTGGGATGGCATCCGGAGGGTTGACATGTAGATTGGAAGCTCTGAGTGGATGGACTAGAGGAAGACAACTCAGCCGCTGCGTGATAATAGTCCCGAACTCTGGCCATGAAGTTTGTGCTCTAGTCGGTCGATGACCTGGGTTCACTCTTGGGAGCTGATGTGATGGTTGGAAAGGAGGAGACCCAAGTAGGTAATCGGCAAGGTACTGGCTGGAGTGCACAGTTCCGCCACACAACATGTTGCATCCTCTGTCCCCATGCCAAAAGATGTGAATGAGGATTTGGCATGATTGATTTGTAGGCTGGAAGTCGTCCCAAAAAGCTCCATCAAGATGGCCACCCGATTAGCCTTCTGGTATGTGCTCTCGGTAAAGAATAATGTATCATCCGCATATTGTAGAAGAGAGTCTAGCCATCTAGGCTTTTGGCGAATCCATTGAAGAGGCTGGACTCACAGGAGGCCTGAGTGCATAGGAGCCCTGGGGGAAGCCCTATCCCACCCTCCTCTATGGTTGCACCCGACCGTCCCTCGTTGTCCATTGACCAAGACTGAGAATGAAGCAACGGTGATGCATAACTTCATCCATGCAATCCAAGATGATAGAAACCCTCTAACCTGCAAAGAGTGGTTGAGAGGATCATGAGACAATGCCATAAGCTTTGAAAAATCAACCTTTCATAGAAAAGCTCGACGGCTAGAACTCCAATGGGCGATGATCTCTGAGGTTGCCGTGGATGAAATCTGACTGCCTTGAATGTATGAGGTCTTGAAGCACCTCCCAAAATCGATTGGCCACTACTTGAGCCACCAAGAGGTATATGACATTAGATATGACAATCGGTTGAGTTCTCTACTCGCCCTGCTGGGTGTGCTTAGGTAGCATGAAGAAAGGGAACCACTAGCTGAGGCGTTGAAAACCCCGGGTCCTGTTGGCGAACTTTAGATGATCGCAATAACATTCTCACTCACCAAAATCCATGACTCTATGTAAAAGCAGTTTGAATGTCATTTGGGCTCGCGGAGGCCTCAGTATTAAGGTCTTGCAACGTCTGGGTGGCCCTGTCCTCAGCAATGGCCTGCAATATAGAGAAATATGATCATCCATGAGTTGGGGAAAATGTTCCCAGGTGACCACCTCCATGAAATAGCTGTCCCAATGTGTTGGTGACCGGAATCCATTGCCCTTGGACCTCAAGCTGGTCAATCCTATTCACTTGCTGGTAAAATTCGCATAAAGGTGGAAGAATTGAGTGTTGCATCGCCTCCTGAATCTAGATTTGTTGGGAGTGTTGCCTCCACCAAATATCTACCATGTCTTCTAGCTGGATGATTTCCTGAGAATGCCTTCACCTTGCTATTTCCTCCACGAGGTGGTAGGAGTTCTCCTGGTCTAACAGGTAGATAGCCGCAAGGTCCTTGAACTTGTGTTGCTCCCGATCCTTCCGGATCCATCTTCAATGATCTCGTAGCTAATAACTAACGTCCTGATGGAAGAATCAAAGACACTCGGCCATGGCTCCATCATTAACTGTTGGAAATTATCCTCCAGGACCTAAAGAGCACTCGAAACAAAAGAGTGAGCGCTGAGCATGACTGTCATTGGACTGCTACATAAGTGGGGTGTGATCCAAAAATAGTCTATTCAATGTTTGAATGTCAGCCAGCTGGTGTGCCTTGGCTAGCTATGCAGATCCCAAGAATCCGCCAATCCTCAATCAAGTGTTCTCCTGGAGTTGCCATGGGAAACAACGAGCAGCCACTGAAATGGCCAGTGCAGCATCAGCTTCATGCCAGCATCCGACTGTGGCCATGGCCGACGATGCATACAACGGAAGCCTGCCCTCTCGGCCACCTCCCTGGCATCTTATGTTCGTCTGATCAGGGGACTAGATATTCTGGCCGGTTGCTCCTCTTTCTTGGTCCCTCCAGATATTGGTTGGGTTGGGTTGTGTGTGTGTGTGTGTGTGTGTGGGGGGGGGGGGGGGGGGGTGGAGGACCAGGGGTGTGGTGGGTGTTGGTGGCACTGCTGCTGTGGCGTCTCTGGACGGAGGTTGGTGGCGTCGATAGCAACGAGGTTGAGGAGCTACAGCAACACCATGACCACCATTCCCAGCTGGAGTATCCAGTTCGATGCTGAAGGAGTTGGATTGGCTGGCATCAGGGGTAGGTGTTGTGGCCACCATGAGGGAGGAGTTCGATGCTGAAGGCGGCTTTGGCATTGGCCGTGGAGCAGGTGTTCGGGCAGCAGGGTGGCATTCCTCTGTTTCCAGCCACCTGGGGAGGGATGGGGTCTTGTCGGATTGTATAGCTGCAGAGACGTGAAGTTCAGTTTGCAAGCATCGGGGGTGTGAACCTGGGTGTTACAACCGGCGGTGGGGTGGATGAGTGGTCTACTTGGGCATGAATGCTGGGTGCATGTATGGTTTTGAGGTGATGTCGTGTCACAGTGAATAGGTTGGGCTGGTTGGGTTCGAGCATTGGCAGTCTGGATATGAGATGGTTCCAATTCCAGTTCTGGTGGCTTGGATGGGGTGCCTGAGCTAGGATAGGAGTATGGCTTGGATTTGGGTGGTAAGTAAAATGGGAGTTGGGGGGTTGGTCAACATGTGCCCCTGTGGTACCACCTGCACCCCTGACCTGGCTACAGTACCCAATGGTGCATGTTAATGTATGAAGCTTGTGCTGTTGGAGGCCGGTGGGGGGTTATGCGATGACTGGACTGCCGCCCAAGAGGTTCCGGCAGGCGAGGTTTGCAGATATAGGGGGCAACCTGCCAAGGCCATCACACAGCACCAACACAGGGAAGGGGGGGGGGGGGGGGTGGAGAGCTGTTGCAACCTGGATGTTGTTCGACCTGAGCAGAGACAGCTATGAAGTCCGGCGAGTCTATGGTGTGGGCAGGGGCTGAGAGTGGAGTCCCGAAAGCCGTCACTATGATCGTGATCACTTCGGGGCAAAGAAGATGGAGAGGGGCCCCTTGAATGTGGACAAGGATCCTGGTTGTAGGCAAGGGCGGTAAACACCTTGTCTGTCTGTCACCAAGGTTGCCTTGTCACCATGCTGAGCTGCAGCAGATGGAGGGGGCTAGTCAGGAGTTTCTCTCGCTGACTGGTAGATCCAGGAATGTGGGACCACTCATGTGCGGAGATACAATTGGGGTGAATGGCTTGGCAACACATGGCGTGCCTTGTTTGTGTGGGCATTTGCTACCTTGCTGACTCATAGCTGCTGAGGAGTTCCATCCTTGTTGTATATTCAGCGACCAAGGGGCCAAGATCAGCGGAACTTCGGATGATGACATAGGCACCGATGGCAGCTGAGGGGTGGGGTCGGCCGCATCAAAGGGGGCTCTCTGTGTGGGAGGGCAGCAGCAATCTCTGTGCCTTTGTCCCAGCACTGTTCCTGCCAGGGGTGGGAGCGTGCAAGCGAACTAGCGGTGGCCCTCGAGTCCGCATCTTACGCACTAGATAGGACCAGCACAGGAGCGGGCGAGGTTGCCAGTACCTAGGCATTTGAAGCATAGGGCTCCAGGAGTTGTGGAGGGAAAGGCATCGGCGGCAGCGTGTGGGAGTACATCGACCACTCCCCATCCAGGCTCTGGAGTCACGGTTGCATAATGTAGTGTCAAGAGAGGGGCGGATGGGGCAAAAAGTGGAGGAGGTGAAGAGAGGAGGTGGCACTGTCGACAGGGTCTGCTGGAGATGGGGTAATGGCGTTGCTGGCAGGTCTGCCTGCCGGAGGCAGGAGTGATGCTGGCAGGAACTGACGGAGGCAGTGTTGGTGCTCTGGTAACCCTTGTCCTCAATGTCTGTATACTTGATAGTCATATTTGAGAACACAAATACATGTGTATCTCGCATGTGTGCGTGCAACTTAGGTGGATGCTACAATTTTGGTATCCATTATACAGATTCATTCCCCATGTGGGTCTCATCTCACATGGAAAATATATTTTTAAAGTAGGACCCACAGGGAACTGAGTCCGTACATCCCATACCCAGTTTTCTGTATACACCTTAACTTCGTGTGAAGCTGGAGCTTTTAAGAAACTTTCTTGTATCTTCTACTCTCTCAAACTTCTGAGTTCCTTATTGTACTGCTCAGTCGAAGCAGTTTTCACGAAAGCTGATAAAAGTGTCAAATGGTGGTGCAGATAATGTCTCTAGACATCTTCTTTGTGCATTCTTGATTGAAATAAATTACACTGAAGTCCATGTATCTGGGTTATTTCATTACTGTAGTTGGTGTATTATCAAAAAATAATTGATAGCCTGTCATATCTTTGTCAATCAGATGGTCTCATTAATTCCTACTCTACAGTGATAATAGTCTTATACGTGTTGATCGTCTTGAGTATCATATAAGGGAGGAGCTCAACAAAACTGCACCGCGAACCATGGTTGTATTACATCCACTCAAGGTGAGGAATTGTTTCCATGTGTCCTGAGTCTCTGTTGCTGAGTGTATAAATTTCTTTGGCGTGATGGGTTTATCTATTTCAGGTTGTTATTACAAATCTTGATTCTTCATCAGTAATACATCTTGACGCAAAGATGTGGCCTGATGCGCCATCAGATGATGCTTCATCTTATTATAAGGTACCTGTCAGTAAGCCTACATCTTATGGATTGTTCAAAATCCAGTAGACCATAGAGGAACAAACATAGAGTTGAGGAATGCTTTTGTTATTTTATTCCACAATCCCAGTCAGGCTGGCCATAGGAGAAAAGTTTTCATGCAATTACTGATTTCTTATAATGTTTCAACTTTGAGATTATCACACAGCATAGTTCTGAACTACTTTCAATTTGGTCCTTGCACCAAGTTCAAGGATATCTTGTTGTGTGGATGAAGTAAAATGCTATGTGATTATTTCATTTTCTTGCATGCTGAAACCATTATGGTATGATTATCTTTCAAGAACTATGTTCTTGACAGTCTTGAAGACCTATTGCTCTCAACAGAAATCATTAACTATACCAAGAGCAATATGTAGGACATCAATTGCTGCAGCTACTAATACACAAAAACAATAACTACATAAGTACATGCATGAAACAATAACTACATAGGTATATACACAAACAACAAATATATGCATTCAAATGGAGTATTAGATGATGTACTAACTGATATTTTTCCCTTCTTGAGGACTTTATGATCTTTTGTTGTGTTTTACATAGGTTCCATTTACAAATACTGTCTACATTGAGCATTCAGATTTTCGCCTTAAGGACTCAAAGGACTATTATGGTCTTGCACCTGGTAAATCTGTTCTTCTCAGGTAAAAGATAATTGCAGAAATAGAATTTTCATTGCTTCTGACAGGGGAACGCATAGTTATTTGTTTATTCTGAATTGTAGATATGCATTCCCTATAAAATGTACGGACGTTGTCTTTGGGGAGGACAAAAATACCATTCTTGAGGTGCATGCTGAATATGATCCTTTGAAGAAAACAAAGCCAAAGGTTCTGATTGTGCTACCTATACCCATGTTCATAGGGAGGTTTTGGTTTTTTTTTGTACTTAGCTAATCGACTGGAATTCTTGGTAACAAATACAGGGAGTTCTTCACTGGGTCGCTCAACCTTCTCCAGGGGTTGATCCTCTAAAGGTGGAAGTGCGGATGTTCGAGAAACTGTTTCTTTCAGAGGTATGTTGTTTCATTCATTATGATCTAGTATATAAAAGATTGCATTTTCAATCTTGTTTGCTTCTCAGAATCCTGCTGAGTTGGAGGACTGGCTATCGGACTTGAACCCACAATCTAAGGAAGTTATTCCAGAAGCATATGCAGTGTCATCTCTTGCCAGTTCTGTGTTAGGCAACAAATTTCAGTTCGAACGACTGGGTAACCTACTTGCTTATGAGACATTTACTTTTGTTTTTATGCACAATAAATGATAGGATAATCGTCTTGCTTTTACTTTGGTCCCTCTAGTAATTATCTTTGTAGATGAAGTATGATAGCTTTCTGTTATATAAGTGATGCCTAAAATTCATGTTTTATTTGCTATACATGTTTTTTGACCTTAGATTGATAGTTTTAATTTGGCCGGCCTAGTTTGATTTTTCTTTTGCTTCTTTTCCATCTCAATAAATTTGCCTGCCTCGAAATTCCCTGTACCGTATCTGTGATGGAATCATAAGGGACAATATGGTCTGATTTGTCAGATATATAAGTGATGCCTAAAATTCATGTTTTATTTGCTACCCATGTTTTTTGACCTTAGATTAATAGTTTTAATTTGGCCAGCCTAGTTTGATTTTTCTTTTGCTTCTTTTCCATCGCAATAAATTTTCCTGCCTAGAAATTCCCTGTACCGTATCTGTGATGGAATCATAAGGGACAATATGCTTTGATGTGTCAGATATATGTAGTGGCACACAAGTTTTTTTATGGCGTCATAAGGGACAATATGCCCTGATGTCAGATATATATAGTGGCACTAAAATTTTTTTGGACAAGCCCCAACGAAAAATATCATTCTTTTTTCTGCAGTGTCTCCAGAATATCATTCTTTTTTCTGCAGTGTCTCCAGACTATGTAAAGATTGATAGCCCTTAAAGAATGGTGATAGGAAAACAGATGCGAAGTAGTAATGATTTTTTCAATAGTGGCGATGCTCAACTATGAACATCCACTATTTTTTCCCCTGATATTATAAAATCAGGCATGGTCGTAATGGAGTGATCTCATGCCATGGATTTGCTATTTCTCGTTCGATATAAAAATTTCCTTTGTTCTTGATGTCTAACTGCATGTCGCCCTTTTTCATTTCCTGTCAATGATATGTGTTGATATTATTGTCGTAGGCTACTTCGCCGTGGACCCAGATTCTACATCGAGTAAACTGGTCTTCAACCGGACGGTAACCCTTCGTGATTCATATTCAAAAGGTGGCAGTAAATAGATCTCGATGGTACACGAAAGAAATTGTGGAGCAGAAACATGAAAACAACATTGGAGAAGCATAGAGGAAAGTCGTTGTAATCATGCAATATATGTTTGATGATGCTGGGGAGAACTTAAACGTTTATAGTATGTTTTTAATATTATTTGCTTATTTAATCTACCAATTATGAAAATGTGAGTCTTGACAGCATGAGATGGCACACAGTGATGGATGCTTGACTGGATTTTAATTTTAAATATAGATTATTGACAAGAATTCGTAATTAAAAATGTTTATATAATTAACTCAGCAAGATGCACGATTGCACCTGCATTCACACGTTAACACGTTTATAAAAAGGTTTAAATTTTGATTACATATTTAGTTTAGTTTTTTTTTGTCTAGAACGTCACCAACACTAAAATTAATTATAATTTTAACTTTTGTTATAATTCAACAAAATAAGATCGTTAATGTTGACCTAATAACTTTCATGCATATAATTGAATTATTTCAAGATGTGGGTTAAATTTGTGATTTTATAAAACAACTGGAGTTGCATAAAATTAAATGATGAATATTAATTTATAATTTTTTTTTAAAAAATAAAATTTGTGAAGTGTTATCTACCTAAATATTTAACATTCTTGAAAACAAAAGTGTAGCAATAGGTTCATATGCAATAAATTTAAAAAATTTTGTTGTCAAGAATAAGGACCAGAAAAATTGATTCTCAAAATTGTTATGATTGGTTGTTAAAAATTAGCTATAATAGTAAGATTACACAAAATAGTGTTGAATTTTAGAAGATATGCTCCTTTTTATTTTATTTTTTTATTTTACTTTCTTCCCTCACTTGATATTCCTTCATCTCCAATAATATTATTTTTTTATTTTAAGATTTAAAATAAAAATGAAAATTTTTAATGATACTTATGTTTTAATATTATCTAACAAGTTTTAATATCATTAATAAAAAATAAACAAATATCTTGGGTTTTAATTTTCAATATTTATTTTTGTTAATGCTTGGATGATATTAAGAATGTCTACCTATTTTTACCTATAATCATTAATAATCTTTAATTATTATTATTTATGTTTAACTTTTTTTATTCATTTAACTTCATTAGGATTATATATATCTGTTACGTTATTTTTTATTTCCTAAAAAGATGATGAAACCATAAATAAAGAATGTTTATTATTTAAGATGAAAGCTAAAAAAAAGAGGTGCCGGCGACCGCCTCTCGCTTTGGGGTGCCGGCGGCTGCCGACGCTTCGGCTGGTGGGCGGAGCGACAACCGCTTTTTTTTAAGGTTTGGCGGAGCCTATACAACTTGAACTCTCTTTGACTCTTCGTCCACTTGCAAGCACGACTACGAGTCACTTCTTGATCTCTCGAATCAATCATGATCTCGCCTTCCTTCACCTCATCCTCCGCCATCTTCTCCGATCCGTGCCGTTCTAATCCCGCTGCTATTGACATCGGATCTGCAATGGCGACCGACGGTCTCTTCCTCTGTCTACTGGCAGCGTTGTTCGCGTCCATGGCCGTAGGGGATTCAATCCACGACTGCGACGGATTCATTGAGGTGACTGTGTGTTGTTGTCGCGTTTTAAATGTTTCTCACTCCTTTTGCTTCTATGCGATTTGTTGTTGGGCTGTGCAGGCGAGCTCTTCGTTGGTTAAACGGGGGAAGGCTTCCGATGCGAAGCTGGACAACTCACACATCTCGGTATGATTTCAGTGTAAAAAATTCTACACGTTGCATTTGATGAGATTTTTGTCTCCATAGTTTTACTTTTTTTTTTCTGGGGGTGGGAATCATAAATGAAAGTATCCCCCCATGATAAAGATACACTATTATTCATGTGTTATTTATTTATTTTATTATGTGATAATTATGTTAATGCATATATATTAAACTTGATTTTTATGTTTTTTTATTGTTATAAGTGAAAATGACTTCTATTACAAAGTTTGGAAAAGGGGTGCATTGCATCAGGTACTCTAGGAAGAGGATGGGATTAATAAGATTAGTAAGAATAAAAAAATCTTATTAATGTTTTATGTGTTATTTTATTATACATTTTTTAATAGATGTCCTCCCTACTCCTTCCTATTCATCTGACGGTTGGATCGTTATACATGGTTCACAGCAGTTCACCTTTGGTTTACCATCGCCGTCTTCATGTTGTGAGAACTATGCACGTGTTACTCTCCTCTGTCACACTCAGGTTGGTTTTCCTCTCCGCTCAAGCAATGCCATTAACGGCACAGGGGAGACAGATGCCAGACAGCCATGGGAAGGAAGAGCACCCACTCCCACCAAATGCGCCCCTCCTTTAATGCCCGAATGCCGATGAGAGCTCCATAAAACCTTTATTACAGTCCAAGAGTAAAGCTCGGTACTAGTGAGAAATTAGGCATCTTGGCAAAAGAGAGCTGGAATTTCGGGAAGGGGTGTTCAGAATCTGGCTGATGCATTGCCCCTCTAACATGGCAACAATAGTTTCGTTGTAATATCATTTCTTAGAGACTCAGAGGTGGCATCAACAGTTTTCAATTTTGATGAAATGAATGTTTTTTGGTGTGGAATTGAGGTTGTAACGTCCTAAATCGACCACGCCACGTGACGAGAATCTATTCGAAGACGATACGGAAACACTATGACATCGACTACAACTTGATCAAATCTTAATAAAAGCGATAACATACTAATAATAGGGATAAAGAAGGAAAGATAGAAATATCGTAAAAGCGGAAGTCTCAAATATTACAAAGTCCATGATAGTCATAATGTCTGAATTACATCAAGCTCATAATGCAAAAATAAAGATAAAGATAATTAGGTCCTCTGTAGGTTCATGTGCTTTAGCATCGCTGGTCGCGGCACACGATCTTGACACCATCACTGACCTGATCCTGTGAAAATTAACACAGAGGAGGAGGTCCTTCGGTGAACTATACAGTCTAGTGGGGATCCATAAAGTACACAATGCATAATAATAAGTAGCAATAGACAGAATTAGTAATCACTTGTAATGAGATCAGATTTCAAAGCATATGATCATTCAATTGAGATATCGATGGATAAAAGATATGGAGATCATGAGTCAATCTTATAATCATAAAAGATTTTAGAGATCATGCTGGATCAATAATCATGCTTTGTTCATTATGTTCATGTTACTTGTCCATACTCCTTGGGCTCTTGGGTGCCCTTAACTTGGGGGATTTACGTCAGAGCAACCGACACAGCTTCGTGCGGCCAATGAGGGATCAAGCCATGGCTAAGAGAGCGATCCTACCGATGAGCACTCTGCTTAAGCTCTGACCACCACTTCCATATATATTTTCGTCTTTCATATTTAATCATTTCATCACTTTGTCATACTTGCATATCATGATAAGATTGGATCATAGGACAAATTACAACAAGATCAAGAATTCGATCACATAACATTCCAATCAGTGAGGAGAAGCACATCACACTCATAGAAAGAATATAGATTAAATCAGCAATCAATCAGCAATCAATATGCAATCTGATCAAGGATTGGTCGACCGGTCTTCACTAGTCGGTCGATCGATTTTCGGGCACCGATATCTCTAGATCGGTCGACCGATAACACTTAGACTAAAAAGGAGCTTCGATCGATATACAGAATTGGTCGACTGGTCCTCATAAAAACATAATCGGACAGAATTGCAATAACAGTGATTTTCAGTCCAAAAATGCAATCAGAGCATACAATCAATCATCTAAGCATGGAGGACTAATACAGAACACATATCTAGTCATAAGAATCACAAAACACACATCAAACACAATAAGTGCAATCATTCATTCCATTTTCATTCATTCTCATCAATCAAGAACACAATCCATAATAAGAACCTTAATTCTATGCAATTGCTAATCATGTTATGCAGGAGGATTTCGGTATCACCCACTTGTTTCCCTAGTTGATCCTAGCTTGAAACCTTTCTGATTAGCGATAATCGCCCTCCCATTGTCGTTCTCCTCCTATGTATCAATCGATTGGAGAAAGAAGTAAGGAAATATCGCTGGAATCAAACCAATGCAGAAAATAAAGAACCTATGCTTCTTGATGGCACATGGAGAGCTCCTACAGCAACATCTTGGTGGCAAAGGACAAATGGAGGGGAAGAAGATGATGTCCAATAGAGGTCCTCTTTATATAGGGATCTTGGATGGAAGAAATGTCCACATTGCCCTTTTTTGATCTTATCCACAATTTTATCCATTCATATGCATAAGTGTCAATTCTTGATCTTATCCATAACCTTATTCATTCATATGCATAGGTGTCCATTCTTAATCTTATCCATAACCTTATCCATTCATATGCATAGGTGTCAATTCTTGATCTTATCCATTTGATACTCTATTTACTTATTTATTTATATTATTATTTTTAGTTGTCACATTATAACCTCCTTAAAACAAAATTCATCCTCGAATTTTGCACGAGGTAGATGGTTTGTCAGAAAGGTACGGAGATTCTTGGCGCATTTTTGACTCGAGTTTCCATGTGACTTCATCGCCTGTGATGAAAACGCCATGCTACTCTGACCATAGGTACATCTCTATTCTTCTGACATTGTACTTTGCGTTCCACAATATGTGTCAGGTACTTTGCGAAGGTCACATCAGCAGCTAGATTTGACTCTTCGATCTGTAAAATATTAGCAGCATCGTGCTTGTACTTCTTAAGCATGAAAACATGAAGCACATTATGCACTCGCCCACAGGAAAGTGGTAAAGCTAGCCCGCATGCTGATTCACCTACTAACTTAAGTACCTCGAAGGGTCCTATATATCGAGGGCTGAGCTTCCATCGTTTACTGAACCTCATAACTCCCTTCATGGGAGACACCTTCAGCAGAACTTGATCACCAGCCTGAAAAATCTGCTCACGTCTACCCTTATAAGTATAACTCTTCTGCCTGCCCTGAGCTGTCTTTATCCTCTGTTTGATCAGCTCCACTTTCTCGACATATTCTACTGCCTCCTTCTCTTCTTCCTTGCTCATGACTTTCTCTTCACTACTTCATCGCAATGAGCGGGTGAACGGCAAGGTCTACCATATAAAGCCTCAAGGGTGTCATACCGATACTGGAATGGTAGCTATTATTATAAGCAAATTCGATTAGATGAATGTGCACATCCCAGTTGTCTTGCCAATCTAGTGCACATACTCGCAGCATGTCCTATAATGTCTGTCGAGTCCTCTCAAACTACCCATCGGTTTGAGGTTGGAAAGTAGTGCTGAAATTCAACATTGTGCCAAATGTCTCCTGCATGCTCTTCCAGAATCTAGTAGTGAATCTGAGATCTCGGTCAGAAACAATCGATGCTGAAATGCCATGTAGTCTAATCACCTCCCTAACATACAAATCCAATAGACTCTCTACCGAATGTTTCCACCGGATAAGGATGAAGTGTGCCGCCTTCGTGAATCTGTCTACTATCACCCATATAGCATCATGACCCTTCTTAGACCTGGGCAAGTTGGATACAAAAATCCATAGTAATATTATCCCACTTCCACTATGGAATATCTAAATGTTTCAATTTCCCATATGACCTCTGGTGTTCAATCTTTTCCTGCTGGCACACCAGACATCTAGATACATACTCAGCTTTCTCCTTTTTCATGTCAAGCCACCCATAGTTACGCTGTACATTTTTGTACATCTTAGTGCTTCCAGGATGGATGAATGCAAACTCAAACTCATGGTACTCATCCATACGAAGAGAGTAATATCAACTTATGTGCAACCTTGTTGACTAATTTTAATATTGAAATGGTCCATAGCAGTGAGGACTAATTACTCCTTACTTATTTGCATTACCTCTTTCGTATAGAAGTGAGGACTAACATTTGATCACCATCATTAACAATATCTTTTCGTATACAGTTCTCCTTTTAACCTTTTTCTTAATTCGTTCAACCTTCTTAACATATCCTCTTTGTTCATGGGTTCTCTTTGCCTATTTCACTCAATTGAGTGGGGAACAACAATATTGTCAATATAATCAAACGATATTCTAAAATATTTGATTGGTGTCCATTATCATAAGTAATTTTGATCACATGTAAATGGTCATTCCAGTTATCATACCAATTAAGCGTACATATTCCCAACATGTGATAATTGTAGTTAGATACAAACAACTAATTACACAATGCCGATGTTCTTGTGATGTGGTACGACGATAGTCATCTAGAGGTATGATCACTTTACCTTCAACTTAGATCATATAGCTTGAAGGGTTGCACAAAGTACAAGAATAAGTAATAGTCCAATGTGACAATTTTGTTTGAAATCAAACAAAAGTCTTATAAATCATTTGGGAATGGACTGTTCTTGGCTATCTATGCTATTGGAATAAGATGATTCATTAATCAATGTCATTCAATATTTCTCCTATGTCCCGATCCTTGTATCAATACTTTGTTCGATAATTTAATCATGAGAATTACCTTCAACTTTAACTTCTTAGTTTACCTTGCCTTGTCTTCTATTGATCTAGCTTTCCATTGCCATATCATGCCATATACTTTCATAGAAAGCCAATGTTTATATATATTCCCACGGCATGTTCTCTTCTTTTGAAGTTGAATGTCCTTCCCTTCATGTATAGGAAAATAAACTAATATCATTATCTTAAGGGAGTGAGAAGCATCCTGAATCAATGTTATGATTACGATGACGATTCAATCGGTTGATGGAACACACGGTAAAATCCAATCCATGAGGAACCCAAACAATTTATGCACTTTACATAACACAAGTCCTTAATAAAACACCATGAATGCAAGCGAACACCTAGAATGAATTCAGGCACTAAGGTAGGAAAAACAAAGCAATCACCAACATGCAAGACAAGCAATCATCTTTACCTTTTGCATATTGTCCATTTTCGTAACCTACCATAGTCCATTTTCATATCATGCTTTTAGTCCATTTTCATATCTCGCATTGGTCCTTTTCCATACAATTGTTCATTTTTTAACTTGACATCAATAATAAGAATCATACTTCGCGCAATGCGAAAACATCTGTAAGAGTGTGGATGACCTCGCACTAGACGGCAACATCCACAAAGATAAGGATAATCTCGCACTAGTCGGAAACATCCCTCAGAGGAGATGACCTCGCACTAGGCCATAACATGAGTGAGGATAATCCTTGTTCTAGGCGAAAACATCCCTCAAAGGAGATGACCTCGCTACCTCGTGTTAGGCGGAAACATCCCTCAAGGAGATGACCTCGCTACCTTGTGTTAGGCGGAAACATCCCTCAAGGAGATGACCTCGCTCTAAGCCAGCATAACCTTTCATCATTATAGTGGACCTCTCTTTCGACCTGTAATTAGATCAAGGTTATACTAAGCGTCGTTCCGAATCATTTTTAAGTTCGTTTCATTTTATAATAAATCGGGTGGGCAAAGGCTTAATAAATCAAAAGATTCGAGTAGAATCGAATTTTCTTCTATCCACATATCGGACGCCTACAAATCCAACGGTTGTCCCTTTCTGATTCATTTAGCGGTTGTCTGACAGGAGGAGTGGACACCCGTCTGTCAATGTCTTTCGATCAACTGAAAAGGGGTAGCGGTCGACTGTTTGGTATTCATTCTTCAATCCAATGTGACCTCTGAGTCTCTCAAAATTCTATGTTTATTCGTCCATATATCTAACTCTTAGCTCAATATGAGGTAACCAGAATTCATATAACTAGTTTGTATTTTCTTAAGACTTTTATCAACCCAATATAGAGGTCATATGAAGTATAAGGTACAAGTATTACGGTTGCCTACTTATCAATATAACATATAAACAAACCCCTGGTCTTGACAACCTCATGGAACCACATAAATCATAACAATAAATCATAACTTAGGCATGCTTAGTTTCCTATAAAATTCACTTCTACTATTTTGTAACAATCTCTCACCTACTTATTGTGTGAGACAGTTCTTTTATTTATTCTTATAATTCCCTCATTTCTCTCATAAATTTACATCTCTTTGCAACATGCCTACTCACTTCCCTCTTCATACTGTTGTAGTCAGCAGAAGAAGTCCATGAGTAGGATGATCATAAAAGAGATAGAAATCATGGATTGAAAGAAACAAAATTGTTTCTTATGTTTTATTCTTTAAATATCTATAAGACTGAATCTTCCTGTAAGTGTAATCATTCCCATGCATTACTTATTCCTTCTCAATTTTTCATAACCTTTATGACCCATTTTGCATAATCACTAATACTTTTTAGGTTGATTCCTATCATACAAAATAACATCCTTATGAATCAACCACTCCTATAAAATAAGCATCGGTACATCAATAAAGAATGACACAAAACAAGAAAGATCTTACTTGTTTTTTACGGTGGAGGGTGTGGCGACAGCTCAGCGATAGCACACGAACCACTCTTATACCATATATACAATAAGACATCAAAAGAGTCCGAACAACGACTCTGATATCATAAATGTAACGCCCCCAAATCGACCAACATCACGTGGCGAGGATCTATTCGAAGGCGACACAGAAACACTGACATCGACTACAACTTGACCAAATCTCAATAAAAGCGATAACATACTAATAATAGAGATAAAGAAGGAAATATAGAAATATCATAAAAGCGAAAGTCTCAAATATTACAAAGTCTATGATAGTCATAATGTCTGAATTACATCAAGCTCATAATGCGAAAATAAAGATAAAGATAACTAGGCCCTCTGTAGGTTCATGTGCTTTAGCATCGCTGGTTGCGGCACACGATCTCGACATCATCACTGACCTGGCTCTGTGAAAATCAACATAGGGGAGGAGGTCCCCCCGTAAACTATACAACCTAGTGAGGATCCATAAAGTACACAGTGCATAACAATAAGTAGCAATAGACAAAATTAGTAATCACTTATAATGAGATCTGATTTGAGAGCATATGATCATTCAATTGAGATATCGATGGATAAAAGATATGGAGATCATGAGTCAATCTTATAATCATAAAAGATTTCAGAGATCATGCTGGATCAATAATCATGCTTTGTTCATTATGTTCATGTTACTTGTCCATACTCCTTGGGCTCTTGGGTGCCCTTACTCCTTGGGCTCTTGGGTGTCCTTAACTTGGGGGATTTACGTCAGAGCGACCGACACAGCTTCGTGCGGCCAATGGGGGATCAAGCCATGGCTAAGAGAGCGATCCTACCGATGAACACTCTGCTTAAGCTCTGACCACCACTCCCATATATATTTCCGTCTTTCATATTTAATCATTTCATCACTTTGTCATACTTGCATATCATGATAAGATTGGATCATAGGACAAATTACAACAAGATCAAGAATTCGATCACATAACATTCCAATCAGTGAGGAGAAGCACATCACACTCATAGAAAGAATATAGATCAAATCAGCAATTAATATGCAATCTGGTCAGGGATCGATCGATTGGTCTTCACTGGTCGATCAACCGATTTTCGAGCACCGGTCGATCGATTGGTCTTAATACAATACAGTGAACAAGTTTAAACACCGGTCGATCGATATCTCTGGATCGATCGACCGATAACACTTAGACTAAAAAGGAGCTTCGATCGATCGATCGGCCGACCGATACAAGGCTCGGGAGGAATGATCGGTCGATCGGTCTCCAAGGATCGGTCGATCGATATTCTCATCATCGGTCGACTGATATACACAATCGGTCGACCGGTCCTCATAAAAATAGAATCGGACAGAATTACAATAACAGCGATTTTCAATCCGAAAATGCAATCAGAGCATATAATCAATCATCTAAGCATGGAGGACTAATACAGAACACATCTCTAGTCATAAGAATCACAAAACATGCATCAAACACAATAAGTGCAATCAATCATTCCATTTTCATTCCTTCTCATCAATCAAGAACACAATCCATAATAAGAACCCTAATTCTATGCAATTGCTAATCATGTTATGCAGGGGGATTTCGATATCATCCACTTGTTTTCGTAGTTGATCCTAGCTTGAAACATTTCCAATTAGCGACAATCGCCCTCCCATTGTCGTTCTCCTCTTATGTATCAATCGATTGGAGAAAGAAGTAAGGAAATATCACTGGAATCAAACCAATGCAGAAAATAGAGAACCTATGCTTCTTAATGGCACATGGAGAGCTCCTACAACAACATCTTGGTGGCAAAGGGCAAATGGAGGAGAAGAAGAGGATGTCCAAGAGAGGTCCTCTTTATATAGGGATCTTGGATGGGAGAAATGTCCACATTGCCCTTTTTTGATCTTATCCACAATCTTATCCATTCATATGCATAAGTGTCAATTCTTGATTTTATCCATAACTTATTCATTCATATGCATAGGTGTCCATTCTTGATCTTATCCATAACCTTATCCATTCATATGCATAGGTATCCATTCTTGATCTTATCCATTTGGTTCTCTATTTACTTATTCATTTATTTATTTATTAATATTTTTTTTTGAGTTGTCACAGAGGCTGTTTGGGAAGTTCCACGATAGGACACAAGCCAATGTAAGTGGTAATTTCTCTACAATTGAAACAACAAATCATTCTGGTTTCCTAGTTTCTTGAAGTAGATGTGTACATGTCATAGTTTGAAACTTCAATTGTTCAGTTATGTTTCCTTATCATCTGAAAAAGCTTTAACAATACTTGAATGGACAACCCCCCTTACCATTTATTTTCTCTCTCCAACCACTAGTATTCTCTTCCCGTTGCATCTGCATAGAAGATTTCCAAGAATAGAATAAGTCTCTCTTCTCCCCTATGGAAAGAGCAGAGAAGGGTGAAGGAGACGGAGAGGAGGTGAGTGACGTTGGCAGCAAATGATGATGGTGAGCAATGTCGGACGATGAGAGCAAAGCTGCTTAATTCCTTTGCTAAATCGGTCAAAGAAGTGGGAACCACGCATGACCTCCTTAGTCGTGGATTTTGATCCAACGGCCAGGTGGATAGGGAGGAGAGTCCTCCCTAATTAATTAGGGAGGACGTCCATTAAACTCCATATCGAAATCTATTAAGTTGCTGAAGATTCGCAAAGCAACCTATCAATTGTCACAACATAGATCCATTAATTAGATTGCTAAACCATATCAAACCCTACTTCATGCACTCTTTTTTTCTTGCTATGAATAATTAATATATAAGTAGTTTTGCTTTGTATACTATATTGGTTAAGTTATTTATTTCTACTCTCTTTTTCGTGCTCTAGGCCATCATCGTAGTGTTATACGACGCCTTTTCCACGTAGTGGCACCTCTCGTGCCCTCAAGCGCCTGCGTCATTGCAAAAATGTCCTAAAGCAGACATCGCACTTGCACAGATGGCATAAGAAATGGTCATCGCGTCGAATAGTGCCGGCCACCAGTGGCTCGACTTGTGACCTCCGAGCGCTTGGTAGGATGAGAACACCTTGAGGAACACGACACACTTTTATTACAGCTTCGCGGGCAGAGCTTGAGCAGCGCCTACCCACTGAGCTCGACAGCATGTCCATGAAGAAGGTGACGTAGTGCTCCGTGCACAGAGGCTGCCACCAGCACCAAGTGGAGCTCGTTGCTTTCCTCCATAGCTCAAAGCTTGATTTTGGAGAAAAATATAGGAAAACTTGAAAGGCAATGTTAGTGGTCTTTCTCCACGCCGGAGTTGTTTGCATACTTCCTCACCAATGTCGCATTGTCATGGAGCAGGATGTGGTCTTTGCCTTGGAGATGGATCTACTGTGGGTCATGGTCCCTGTCCTCTTTTAAACCTCCATTCCAAAAAACGGCCGTCGCTTGGAACTCTCATATTCATATCACTACAAGAAAATTGTCATTTTCCGACGGATAGAAATTCGTCGCAATTTGCGACGGAAATATTTCCGACAGATTTTTCGACGATTACGACCGTCGAAAATGAAAATAATAAATCTAATTTATTATATTATTATTTTATTTTTTGACGATTAAGAACGTCGATATTTCCAATGGTTATCCATCGTCGCAATTTTCGACGGATTTTTCGATGGTTACGATCGTCAGAAATGATCCCACGGGGCCCGTGGGACGTCCCACTGCGCTTCCTCCGTCCCACGAGGCTCGTGGGGATCTAGCCGCTCGACCGCTGGCGGCCGAATCAGGCCGTCGGTCGGCTAATTTTTTTATTTTATAAAAATTCTTTACAACGGTTTTGATCGCCGAAACTTCGGCGATCGCCGAACGATCGCTGTAATTTTTGGCGATAGCAACAGCTGATATTTGCGGCGGTCGACGAAACCATTTCGTGACCGCTGTAGTTTTCGACAGTTGCGTCGACCGCCGAATTTTTGATGGTTTTGTCGACCGTCGCAAATATTGGTGGTCGTGACCGTCGGAAATCTGTCGAAATTTTCGGCGTTTCTTTTTCAGTCGTTGGAAATTAATTTGCGACGACCATTTTTTGGACGTCCCGATTCCATCGAAAAACTGTCGAAAATGATGTTTTCGATGGTTTTTGGGGAAATTACAGATGGTTTCGATCGTCTGCAATTCCCATATTTCTTATAGTGTATACCGCTTGAAATTTACTTAGAAAAAAATGGCTTTGCATGAAGCCGCCTGAACTTGCGTTAAATAACTCCATATTGTCCTTTGAGTATACATGTAAAGCACGTAAGAATGGAGAGAGAGAGAGTATGTAAATTGTAAAAAACAACGAAAAGGGGAAATAAGAATCGAGGAATGATAGAAGTTTGAAATCGCTAGTTGGAGTTCAGCTTTATATAAATATAAGAAGTTTAGTAAAGGAAGTGTATGTACAATGACGCCGCATTCGCGTCACATTAGCGACTCAATGATTCAGTGTAACATCCCGAAATTTGATCCTGCCACGTGGCGAGATCTCTTCTCGTGCGTTATTCTTCTTCTTTTTTCTCTTTCTTTTTTTTTGTCTTTCTTTGACTTGACAGTGAAGGAAAATGACACGGAAGCGGAAGACTTATCAAATGAAATAATACAACGATAAAGGAAGAATGCGAAAGCAAAAGAGAGAAAATACGTCAAACTGTCTTCGTCTGAACATAGTGCGGAAGCATAAAGGTACATCTCAAGGTCTCAGTACGAAGTAGCAAAGGTAGAAGTATGAGTTCTAAATATAAAAATAACGACGGTCAACCATGGTCTGATAGGATCCATCCAGATAGATATACCATCTAATATAACGGATAAACATTCGACTCATACTAGACTCGACCATAATCATATGCATGTGCCACCCAAAGCATAGTCTCCGCGTACACATCATCACGTCACGAGTCATCATCATGTACCTGTAGAGATCACACAATGGAGCAAGCTCAACTGTTAACAAAAAGCTAAGTGTGAGTTCATATAGGTCATACGATAATTTCATAAGAATAAGCATGGAACAAAATATATGATGGAAGATGGATCGATATGAAGGATCAATAAAGCATCATGAGCACTTGTTCATCATTCCTGTCTTTCGTTCATTTTGCGACCATTCATTCATTCATACTATCATTCTTTGGTTCTTTCATTCGTTCGTTCATTCATTCTTTCTTTCGTTCTTTGTTTCATTCATTCATTCTTTCTTTGAAAAAAGTCTTCATTTCTTTTAGGGAATACAATTGTCGGCACTCAAAGTGAAACTATCTAGACCATTATGATCCAATGGGTGATCAGTGTCATGGCCAGCTCTGACGGGCTGGGATGACCTCGTGTAAGGCGGAAACATCCGTAAAGGGAGAGACTTCCATCTAGATAGGACAAATGGTAACCCGTGAGAAAGTGCCTCACTCAAGACTGGCTTAACTTCCCCCATCATAATGGACCTCGCTTTCAATTCGAAGATCGATCAAGGCCATAGGGGCCTCTCTTGCGATCCATAGATAAGGTCGTATAGAGCAAGACTCAAAATCATGTGGACCTCTCTTCCAATCCATAGATCGATCAAGGTCATATGGAGCAAGGCTCTGAATCTTCTTTATGTTCGTTTCATTCTTTAACAATCAAGTGGACAGAAGCTTTATAAATCAGAGGAGTTCGATTAGAGTCATGTTTCCTTCTGTCCACATAATGGTCGCCCATTGATGCGTTGTATTTGTAACAATAAAATTTGCTAGCAAGTGCACTAGTCGCTCAAGTAATATAGTAATAGGAGTAAGAGTGTCGAACCCACGAGGAATATTATTAATTCAATATCTGAATTTATAAATTAATAAGAGAGGAAAAACATGGATTTTTGGAAAGAGGTTTTATGAAATAAAATCTAGAAAATAAGATAAAGATAAGATAATGGTGTTGAAGTTAGGCCTTAGGATGAAAATAGATCAGGATAAATATTTGAACCATAAAAGATAAATTTAATCTTTAAAGATGGATTAGGAATTTTCTCAAGTTATTAATTTACAAGATTAACATCACAGAGTCCACAAACTGGTAATTCTGCTATTTAATCCGGTAAATCAAACTATCTTAAATTTAATCAAACCTAAAGTCCCACAAACTAGTATTCGTCAGATAAGATTAAAATTAAGATGCATTAATATGAAAATCCTAGACTATTAATCACTCCACAAACTGGTTAGATTAACAGACCACATAAACTTGATTCTCCACACACTAGTTATCAAATTTATGTCAATTATTAATTTCACATAAAATCAATTAATTTAATTAGTGAATTCTGAAATTAAATAATCCACAAACTGGTAAGTACTCAACTCAGAAATCCAAATAATTAAATCAAAAGCATTAAGCACAATTAACTAATTGATCAGAAAAGATTAAAACAAATAATATATGGTCCAAATAATTTCCCTTCAATAATAATCTCCAAAAATGAAATAAATAAAAATATGGAGTTCATCCTAGAAATTCTGGAGAGAAAATAACAAAATAATAATAATTGGAAGAATTACACCCAAATAGACAAAAGTCGAAGCTTCGGATCACGGGCAGACAGTCGGGCAGCCTCTCGGACTTGATCAAAATCGCGATCAACTTCCAGCCGTTGCACCTCTCTCCTCTTGGTCGTAGCCTGCAGAGCTCACGACTCGCCGTGGAAGAAACCTGAACTTCAGAGCACGAATTGAAACGATGGATTCTTCACGTATTTATAGGGTGCAGACGGCCTTCAATTTGATCTCGGCCGTAACATCGTACGGTTAACTTTAAAATTATAAGATAAACTCGGCCAAAGATAAATCATTTTATCATTACGCCCAAAGATAAATCCTTTTTATCTTTACTCCTTTCGAGTCTCGGCCGTAATGAAAATATTTTATCTTTACTCCTTTCCATTACTCCCAAAGGATAAAAACCCTTTTATCTTTACGCCTTCAAATGTCTTGTTACGCCCAAAGATAAACTCATTTTTATCTTGTTACGCCCTTCATCTTCATGCCATTACGCCCTCCGAATTTCGGCCGTAACATCTTTATCTTCATGCCATTACGCCCAAAAGATAAAATCATTTTATCTTTACGCCTTCAAATGTTAGCCGTAACAAAGAATTAAATCTTGTTACGCCCTAGAAATCTCGGCCGTAACGACTTGGGTGTAAAAATCTCGGCCGTAAGAAATAATTTCTTTGAATTTCGGCCGAGATTCGAATTTTCCTGCAAAATAATTATCCAAGTTTAGTTAATCCATCCACAATTAAAATATTTAGAGAATTTAATAATTAAAATTGATAAATCCGGAATTACGATTAAAAGTGACTAAAAATGATGCATGCCATGATCAAATTACAGAAAATTTAATTAAAATAATTAACTAAAATATGTTATATTTTGCATGCATCAAACTCCCCCAAGCTTAAAGTCTTGCTTGTCCTCAAGCAAAAATTCAAAGCAAGGCTCAAGAAAGTTCTATCGTAGCCTCCACATTATCAACTGACTAATTTTCTCACACAATTCATCTGCACACCTACTACTTAGTATCTTATCATTTTCCATGCACTTAGCTTTATAGAAGTTCTGAATGCTACACAAATTTAAACAATCTCAAATTCAGCCTTGAAAAAAAATAAATTGTCTATCAAATAATAGCATTGATATTGAACACATAAATACTAATTGAGCTTAAAACTTTTTCTTTTTCTTTTCATTTTTCAGCTTTATTTTCAATCATTTAAAAGTTCTAATCTTCAAGCAGGATTGCACAAGGAAGTCCATGTAGCGGGCTTTAGACTGATGACTCCCAGACCAGATGACCTTGGGGCACCAGGTGATAAAGCACCCCTCGAGTTTACTTGCCCGAACAACCAAGGTTCTGAATGAAGAGTTCGAACTTAGCCATGGTTCAGTACTCCTGTGCTTCTCCATATTGCACAAGAAGGTCCATGTAGCAGGTTTTCGATCGACGGATCCCAGAGCAGTTGCCCTTAGGTCGCCAGGCATGAACCCCTACGGATCTAATTACCCGAACACACCTTGGTTCCGGATAACACTTTTGTACCTACACATAACTTTATTCAACTTTTTTTTTTTTTAACATAATTATTTGTTGGGGTTTAACTAACCCTTCTTTTTATTCATTTTCAATTTTTATAAGCTCAAAAAGTACTTGATATGGTCAATAAGAAGGCTACTATTATCAAGACAAGAAATAAAAAGGCATGAATATGATTTTGTCGTCTAGTCATTCATAATTCTACTTAGCATAGGCACATAGTCCATAAGTTTGATACTAAAATAGCAAGTGATAAGAAAGAAAAGTATTCAAATTTCATCAATTAACGACATGTCTTTGAACTTTTACTTAAAGATAATTAAAACAATAAGACAAAAGTTAGTAAGATGGTAGCAAAAATAAATGCATGCAATGGTATTTTTTTAGAAAATTTTCAAATTTTGCAATTTTTTTTTTTTTTTATAGATGCAGACATAAGCAAATAAACAGAAAGATGCAATGCATGGAATGCAAACTCCCCCAAGCTTGAACTAGACACTGTCCTCAGTGTTAAGCCAGCAAGGGAAAGTGATACATACTCAATAAAAAAGAAAATTTAAAGAAACGAAAATAAAGAAAAGGGAAAAGACACAACCGGATTTACTGTCTGCGGGGTGGCGATGGTGGATAGTAGCTGAGATTTCCTTGGCGCATATGATACTCATGGATGCGTCTCGTCATGCGCGCATGTTGATTCTGAAGGGATTCGAAGCGACCCTGACGATCATCCATATTTCTAAAATCAGCTCGAATGTTGGTCAGCTCTTGTGCTTGTCGAAGTTGCTCTTCCTGAATAGCATGCAACTGCCCTGCCTGACGAAGTTGCTCTTCTTGAAAAGTGTGAAACTCCCCTGCTTGACGAAGTTGTTCATCATACATTGATTCCCATAAGTTTTGCATGGAAGCATAGTCAGGCTGAGGTGGCGGAGGTGGATAGTAAGCCTGCTCTGGAGCTGAAGTAAAAGTGGGCTCCGGTGCTATATAGCGATTCTGCACAGGTTCTTGTAAAGGAGCAGATACTTCCATCGAGTCGCGTTCCTCATAAGGAGTAGAAGGTATGAACGAGGAATCAGAAGAGCTCTCTTGTGCTGGAGATGGAATCGGAGAAGGCACCGGCATATAAGGCGAATGGACGGATGTGGCATATTGGGAAGCTGCAGGTGATGCAGCCTGGAATCCTTGTTGTTGTTGAAGGTAAGGTTGGGCTGCCGCATAATCAGTAGAATCAAACCAGGAGAAAGGTTCATCCTGGTGTAGCTGTCCGACAGAGGTAGATGGTCCTGCAGGTGGATTTACTGGAGCGATGACCTGCCTAAAAAGAAGCCAATTATTTGGATTAATCGGCGTAAAAGCATCTCGATCTGAACAGGGCACCTCCTGATGGTGGCCTTTAAAAACAAAAACTTTGATCCCTGAGTTGTTGGTCTTCACGAGACCCATAGCCTGAATGGTCCTACGAGTGAGGTGAGTGTTTCCTGGCACAGCTTCGAGATCATCCAAGTCAAGTTGTAGGTGCTGAGCGATAGGTGTGAGAAGGGCACCCATATTAATGCTACCGCCACGATGAGTAGTGCGGCGCTGGAATCGACGAATTAGGAAGGCACCCACATTAACGGGAGTTCTGTGAAGCATGCTGTGGATGAGATATAACTCTCCTTCTGAGACGGCACCATCGTTATCACTGCGTCCACTTATGGTGTTGCTTAGCATGCGATGGACGTAGCGCAGAACAGGATTCTGAATTGAGCTATCTTTAGCGGTGTTCCAAACCAATCGATCTTCTTCTGTTATCTATTTCCAAAAAGTTTCAGCCTCAAAGTCAGTAGGTACAGAAAGAGATCCATGGTTGGGAAATCCATAGATATTATTAATCTCTCCTAGAGTGAGAGTAAAAGGTCGTCCATAAAGTTGGAATGAAATGCGGGGCTGATCATAGTTCCTGCCATCTAAATTAAAGATTTCCAGAGATGAGAGGAATTCCATAATTAGTACTTCATAAGTTGGCCACCAAGAATGCACAAAGTCAGATAGTCCAATTTGAGAAAATAATAGATGAGTATCTGCAAGTAAATTATACTCCCTCAGCAATTCAGTATCTGAAAATCTGGTGGCATGAATTCGAATATCACACATCCGTTCATATCGAGCTTGATACTCCGGCTTAGTCCAATAATAATCTCCGGGGTAGGAGATTAGTTGTGAAGGCTGTGGGGCCGGCTGAGCATTCGGATGTCGTCGTTCGTGATGTCCCCTCCATATATTAGCAAATCGTCTCATTTTGATCTGGACAAAAATAAACAAAGAGAAGGTACCGGCTTGGTGGAAGCTCGGCCGTAATATGTGTTTGAAGAAGAGCTCACGGTCGGGGGTGACTCGGCCGTAGAAGTTGGAGGCGTGACTCGGAACTCGGCCGTAAGAAGTTGATGAACCCGGAGTTTGGCCGTAAGAGAGCGGCGGAGATGACGTGACTTCGACCGTAAAACGAAGGCGACGTGGAAACTTTGGCCGTAATAAGTGTCGGTGTGCGGTGGAAGACCGGCCGTAACGAACCCGGAAGCGCTGGAACTTCGGCCGTAATAAATGTCGGTGTGGTGGAAGACCGGCCGTAACGAACCCGGAAGCGCTGGAACTTCGGCCGTAAAGTTGATGAACCTCGGCCGTAATGCAGAGAGGGCGGCGCGCGGTAGCTTCGGCCGTAAGGAGTTGCTCGGCCGGAGTCGAGTGGAAGTTTCACTTCGGCCGTAATTGATCTGCAATATACGAGAAGAGGTAAGTATTTTATAGATAAATTTATGGGGTAACACCTGTTCCGACAGCGCGCAGTGAAAGGTCAAATCCGGCGTAAAGGCGTGCATTTTTCCAAGGTATGTCCGTGGTCTGCTGATGTGACATCTCGGCCGTAATGGATGGTGGCAGGGCGTAATAGGAACCGCAGCTCTTGTCATGTCTTCGACCGTAACGATGTGGCGTCTTGTCTGTTGGAATCTTTACGGTGTGGTCAACGAGGTCATTCTCGGCCGTAACGAGGAATGGTGTCAGCCATGTCCGAGCTTGATGCGTGTGACAACTCGGCCGTAATGTACACGTAACGAGGGTGGCAGGGCGTAATGACGATGGCAGCTTGTCGTTTCTTCGATCGCTTCGGCCGTAACGGAATCCGTAGTCTGCTGATGTGACATCTCGGCCGTAATGAGAATCAATTCTTGAAATTTACGCCCCTGAGTTTATCTCCCCTTGCAAAACATTAAATTAAATGACTCCGTAATAAAATAAATGTCTAATAAAACTATCACCAAAATTAAGATATTAACAACTAATTAAACTAAATTAAAAAAAAAATAAATAAATAAATAAATAAAAATAAAAAGGATAGAAATAGTTCTGATTTATAGTCGTCAGCTTGACTTAGTTCTGATGAAAATCAAGGCCTATTTTGCTCTTCCCCTCTTGGATTTTTCTCTGTGTTGCTTGGGAGAGAGCCCGGTGTACGTCCAGTTAGTTGTGCCGCCATCTGGCCCAGTTGTCTTTCCAGATTTCGAATAGATGCATCCTGACTCGTGGCTCTAGATTCCATATTCTTCTGCAATGCTTGCATTGTGTCTATGATCTGTGCCATCATCTCCTGCATATGATTTGATGATTGATGTTGGGGAGTATCAGATTGTCTTTTCAGTATATAATCTTTTGATGGACCAGAAGATTGGCCTTGGTTCTGATTATAGGCAAACTTCGGATTATGTCTCCATCCATAATCGTTGTTCCTGTAAAATGGATTGGAAATAAAGTTAGCATTTTCAATTTGATTTGAATCTGAAGTGTTACCTGTAGGGCTATAATTGCTAGAATTTCCTATTAGTGACATCATCTGCTCGAATTTTTGATTAAGTGACTCCAGCTGAGCCACTATTTCTGAAGATTGTATTCCTCGTGTAGCATGTACATCATGGGTTCGGCGAGATGGTCTCCTTTCTTGACTTGATTTGAGTGCTACAGCTTCAATTATATCTTGTATCTCACTAGGACGTTTAGATCCCAGCACTGTCCCTCCTGCTGATTGGTCGAGTTTGTCTTGATCTGCAGGTCGTAATCCATGGTAAAAATCTTCCATTACTTGCCATTTTGGAATTCTATTATCAGGAACTCTGGCCAGCAGTTCCTTATATCGTTCCCAGGCTTCATATAACGTCTCGTTATCATCTTGAACAAATGCCCTCAGCTCTCTTCGATATTTGCCTGCCTTTTGTGGTGGACAATATTTTCCAACAAACTTTTCTACCAGCTCCAACCAAGAATGAATTGATCCTGCAGGCAAAGTTTTAAACCAAGTGGAAGCTTTGTCACGTAAAGATTGAGGGAATAATAATAAACGAATAACTTCAGAAGAAACATTATTATTTCTAAAGGTGCTCAGAGTGGCAAGAAATTTGTCAAGGTGATCGTGAGGGTCTTCATGAAATCCTCCACCAAATTGGGATGCTTGTATCATCCTCACGATTGCGGGATTTATCTCAAAATTATTTACGTTAATATCAGGCAGTACGATGCATGATTCTCGGTCACTGTATCTGGCCGAGACATATTCTCTCATAGAAAGTTCTGCTTCATCTTCTCGCCGATTATTATATGGTGGAACCAGTTCATTCTGTTGCTCCAGTCTCTGATTGTCGCGTGCTTGTTCCGCCATTTTTCTTATATTTCTTCGTAATCGACGATAGGTTCTTTCAATTTCAGGATCAAATTCCAACAGTGAATTTGAACTTCTAGTGCGCTTATCAGAAGATTCCAGGATTGGTTGTGATTTAATTTTCGATTAGTACCTGCAACAACCAATTTTCAGTAAGATAAAAGAATAAAATAAAATATATACAAGAAGAAAGAAATTCAGATAATAGGTCACGAAAAATGAGTTTTTTACTAATAAAGTCTTTCGGCACGATAGAATTTGAAAATTCGTCATTAAAATTAATTTTCTAGAGGAACTTTTCAGAAATTCTTCAAACCAATACGAATATCAAATATTAATGTCGACCCAAAAGAATTTATGATGATGTAGCAAATTGCACAAAATAAGTCCGAACTAATTTGCGAACGTAAAGTTAATAATCAGAAATAATCAAAAATTATTTTCAGAGAAGAAATAAGATTGATTGGCCGTAATACAGAAATAGATTTACGGCCGAAATTAGATTAGTAATCCGAGGCTCGTTCGTCCGTAAAAATCGTAAAACAGTGTTGAAAGGGATTCAACGTGAAGGCATAAAAATTAGCATGGTCATGAATTATCTCGGCCGAAAAAATTTGAATGAAATGTTGCCAAATGAATCATTACGGCCGACAAAGAATATAGTTCATATCGGTCGTAAAACAATGAGAGGTAAAACATCAACACATATAAATCGGCTGGAAAGCAGTAAAATCAATGTCGGATGATCCATTACGGCCGAGACAAACTGAATCACTTCGGCCAAAACAAAGTCAAATCAAAAGTTCAAACTACTATCTTTATCCATTACGGCCGAAAATAAAAAAAATCACAAATCAATTGGGTCGGAAGATGGCGTAAAAAAACGAATGTTCAGAAATTTTACGGCCGTAAAACCATGAGATTAATTCTCGGCCGTAAAAATGAAACATGAGATCATTTCGGCCGTAAAAAGATTAAATCGTCAATTAAGATGAGGTCACTTCGGCCGAGATGATGTCAACACGAGGCCGTGTTTCGGCCGAAATAACTTCGAATAAAACTCAAATGTCGAAAATTGAATCATTACGGTCGAAAGTGAATTAAGTCAATTCCTTACGGTCGTAAAACTACGAAATCAGATCAAATCCATATGAAAAGTTCAAACAAAAATGTTACGGCCGAGAATGAAAACTGATTCAAATAGGGCGTAAAAATTTAAACCATCGATAAACCGGCCGTAACAAGGTCAAATCAATATCCATTACTCATGGCGTAAAATAACGTTCAGATAAAAATATTACGGCCGTAAAGGTTGAAAGTTTAGAATTCAGAAATCATTCATTGCGAGGCCGTAAAATTGATAAAGCCGACATATTAAATCTCGGTCGTAAAATCATAAGTCGACAGTGTAATTTGAAAAAAAATCCAATCGGCGTCGGATTTTAAACCGAAAGTAGATAAATAAAAAAAAATTTATCGTAACCTTTATCTGCAAAAGAAAAAAAATGTCAGTTTATTCACAAAAATAATTAAAATAATTAATACATATGCACAGAGAATTATTTACAATTTATTTACATCTCCTAATAATTCATAAATATCAGAAATTAATTAAAATACTCCCCGGCAACGGCGCCAAAAACTTGATGCGTTGTATTTGTAACAATAAAATTTGCTAGCAAGTGCACTAGTCGCTCAAGTAATATAGTAATAGGAGTAAGAGTGTCGAACCCACGAGGAATATTATTAATTCAATATCTGAATTTATAAATTAATAAGAGAGGAAAAACATGGATTTTTGGAAAGAGGTTTTATGAAATAAAATCTAGAAAATAAGATAAAGATAAGATAATGGTGTTGAAGTTAGGCCTTAGGATGAAAATAGATCAGGATAAATATTTGAACCATAAAAGATAAATTTAATCTTTAAAGATGGATTAGGAATTTTCTCAAGTTATTAATTTACAAGATTAACATCACAGAGTCCACAAACTGGTAATTCTGCTATTTAATCCGGTAAATCAAACTATCTTAAATTTAATCAAACCTAAAGTCCCACAAACTGGTATTCGTCAGATAAGATTAAAATTAAGATGCATTAATATGAAAATCCTAGACTATTAATCACTCCACAAACTGGTTAGATTAACAGACCACATAAACTTGATTCTCCACACACTAGTTATCAAATTTATGTCAATTATTAATTTCACATAAAATCAATTAATTTAATTAGTGAATTCTGAAATTAAATAATCCACAAACTGGTAAGTACTCAACTCAGAAATCCAAATAATTAAATCAAAAGCATTAAGCACAATTAACTAATTGATCAGAAAAGATTAAAACAAATAATATAGGGTCCAAATAATTTCCCTTCAATAATAATCTCCAAAAATGAAATAAATAAAAATATGGAGTTCATCCTAGAAATTCTGGAGAGAAAATAACAAAATAATAATAATTGGAAGAATTACACCCAAATAGACAAAAGTCGAAGCTTCGGATCACGGGCAGACAGTCGGGCAGCCTCTCGGACTTGATCAAAATCGCGATCAACTTCCAGCCGTTGCACCTCTCTCCTCTTGGTCGTAGCCTGCAGAGCTCACGACTCGCCGTGGAAGAAACCTGAACTTCAGAGCACGAATTGAAACGATGGATTCTTCACGTATTTATAGGGTGCAGACGGCCTTCAATTTGATCTCGGCCGTAACATCGTACGGTTAACTTTAAAATTATAAGATAAACTCGGCCAAAGATAAATCATTTTATCATTACGCCCAAAGATAAATCCTTTTTATCTTTACTCCTTTCGAGTCTCGGCCGTAATGAAAATATTTTATCTTTACTCCTTTCCATTACTCCCAAAGGATAAAAACCCTTTTATCTTTACGCCTTCAAATGTCTTGTTACGCCCAAAGATAAACTCATTTTTATCTTGTTACGCCCTTCATCTTCATGCCATTACGCCCTCCGAATTTCGGCCGTAACATCTTTATCTTCATGCCATTACGCCCAAAAGATAAAATCATTTTATCTTTACGCCTTCAAATGTTAGCCGTAACAAAGAATTAAATCTTGTTACGCCCTAGAAATCTCGGCCGTAACGACTTGGGTGTAAAAATCTCGGCCGTAAGAAATAATTTCTTTGAATTTCGGCCGAGATTCGAATTTTCCTGCAAAATAATTATCCAAGTTTAGTTAATCCATCCACAATTAAAATATTTAGAGAATTTAATAATTAAAATTGATAAATCCGGAATTACGATTAAAAGTGACTAAAAATGATGCATGCCATGATCAAATTACAGAAAATTTAATTAAAATAATTAACTAAAATATGTTATATTTTGCATGCATCACCCATTAGTCAAACGGTCGTCTATTATAAGTCCATACAATAGTCGCCCGATAGGAGGAAAAGGACTCCCGTTTATCAGTCTTTCGGTCGACCGAAAAGGTAGCAGTCGATCGTTTGATGTTCATTTTTCATTCATTTCATAATCATACTTTCGGTCGACCTTGAGGAGATTCGATCGTCCGTTATAAACAGTGTCGTCTTCTCCATCGACGGTCGGTCGGATTTCTCCGTCGATGGTCGAAAGTTATTCCAGTGAGGAGACCCAAAATAGTCGACTGATATGGTTTCGTCGTCCGATTGGTCATTGTCACCATTGCCGAGCCTCGATGTTTTTCTAGTTCGATCGTCCGAAAGGATTTCGGACTTTTGTTCTAGTCTATAACGATCAACCGTTATAGTAACGGTCGTCCGTTGTAGTTGTCGCTATTGGATCTAAGTTTTAATGACATATTAAATTATATTTTGATAATACAAACATCGAATGATTAAAGATAAAATGCTAAAAAGTTTAAAGAAAAAGAGATAACTTTATGCACTACACTTTGATTAAATAATTGGCACTGATCTTATTAGTTTTTGATAAATGCTGAGTTATAAAAAATTTTGTTAGCTTTTCATAGACTCCAAGATAATCTAATTTGGATAACTGTGCAAAAAGTTATGCTCAAAATAGTGCAGGACGGTCAACCTGCCGGTCGAAGTTATGAAGCCCGGTCGAGACAGTCCGGTCGACCGATCGGAGATATCGGTCGACAGATCAAGGCATAAACTGCTCAAATAAAAACTGCGAGACTGTATCGATCGACAATCCGATCGAAGAATCGATTGATCGAGCAACTCAATGGCTACAAATCAAAAGTGCGAGATTGTACCGGTCGATAGTCTAGTCGACCGACCAGCTGCGGTAACTGGAGAAATCAGCGCAACGGTCATATAGTCCAGTCGACCGGTCCATAAATGCGGTCGATCGGTCCATTACTGAAATGAACAATAACGGCTATATTTTGAGGAGGAAAATATGAAATTAATTCTTGACGAATTTTTCACATACCAGAGCCTATAAAAGGAGCGCCAAAGCTAGAAGCAAAAGAATCCATCCAAGCATAAGCAATACTTCAAGAAATCAAAAGAAGATCATTTCCTTGAAGTTATCATTATATTTGTGCTCTTATTTCTCTCTTCCACTCTTGTGAGCCTAGCATTGTAAAGAGAGAAATATTTTGTTCAGAAAAATTGAGAGAGCTCATGTGTAAAAGAGGATTTAAATCTTACCTCTTGAGTGAGAGAAATATATTAGCTTCCTAGGAGGAGAGGTTGCCTTGCCTCTCGAAGTGGAGAAAAAAGTTGTTGTGTAAAGAGCTTTCTTCCTTGCCCTATTTGGAACAAAGGAAGGGATTAGTGGAATCTCCGACGGTCTCGAGGTCGAGAAGTTAGAGCGGGGACGTAGGCCAAGGTGTAGCCGAACCTCGTCAACAACCATCCGCATCTATTTGTGTTTGATTTCTCTCATTCTCTCTCCCTTTAATATTGTGTTTATAATTTGAATTGTAAAGGTTTTAAGAATCAGTTTTATACTTCCGCGATGAATTTCGTGAAATTGATAATTTCGGATAAACACCAATTCATCCCCCCCTTGGTGCCCTTTGGGATCCTACAGTCGCTATACTCTTGCCGAACTAAATCGGACGTCCAAAATGGTATCGATCGACCATTTCTGTTCGACAGAGCCGTAGGTCATTGCGGAATCCTTAAGTTTTCAATTAGTTTTCAGTACAAACAATCCTAAACTCATACCAACATTATTCCTAACATTTACCATACTTCATAAACATATTTAAGCATAGGTTCAAATTTGAATACATCTTTCTTATCATTTCTTCCTCACATAACATACGTAGTTCCTTGTCTTTTAAACATGAAGCAGATTTTCAAAATTTTCTTTAATTCATAATCGACATCATTCATCATCTTAGGAGCATGCAACAAACTGATCTAATAACCATTTCAATCATACACTAACATATCGAATCAAAACATTCATCACATGATCATGTCTTAGCATTACTTGAAATCATTCGGTTAAAGCATGAAACCTATAGAAATCAACTGAGAACATCAAGGAAACATCTTGCATAATTTCTGCCCCATTCTAACATGAATCCTAACTACGAATCTATCCTTAAGGCATGCAAATTCCTTCTGGAATTAACCCATGACTCAGATCCCGAACAACACACTTTAATGCTTATGAAATTCGGGTTCGTCCTCAGTCGCCTGCTGCCATCCTTCGCTATCTCCGGCGTCATCCACGCCGGAAATGCTTGTCGGAAAGCCTTCCTCTGCTGCTGCTCGTGCGCGTCATCAGAGAGGAGAAATAGAGAGTGAGAGGGAGACGGGAGAGGAAAAACTGAGAGAATGTGTGGGGGAGGGGGATTTTATGGTGGAAATTTTGTCCCTTTATCTCCCCCCTGTAACCGACTGGGAATTGAAGAGGGGAGAGGAAGTGGAAATAGAGGAAGAGGAAGGGGAGCTCGGTCATTCCTCTTCATCTTCCCTCCTTTTCTTTTTTTTTTTGGTGAGCGTGAGGCGTTATATTCAGCATCACTGTAATGCCACAATGGCGTCGACGAAATCCTGACGCTAACTTTGACAAATCGCGGCACCTGATTAAGCATCACAACAACTTGCGGCGCAACTTGTTTAGCGCCATAGATTTTCGACATCGTGACGACGTTGAATATAAGCTCTCACTTTAGAGCCACCTTGGTGTCGTCCTCTTTGCAGCACTAAAGTATGCAAAGTAGCATTGCGAATTTGTGATGCTAAATGGGCTCTGATATTTGCCGCATGTTTGCGTGTTCGCGTGCACATTTATAGTGCCGTTGTAGCATCGAAAAGGCGCCAACACGATGTCGCATTTTTAAATGCTAAGGCAATGCTAAATTGAGACAAATGCAAGGCTATTTGCATCGCATGTTTTTCGACGCTAAGGTATTGTTGCATCACTAAGGGTGTGTCTCCTTAGTGTCGCCTCTTTTGCATCGCTAATCCTCGTCACTATTACGTAGATTTCTTGTAGTGTTTCATTACAAGGTGCAGTGTTTTTTAGTTATTCTGTGCCCATCATATCATGATTTTCGAGGTTACATCATATTGATGTGTAACTAAATCAGTCAGCTAGGGCTGGGGGAATTGTGAAGGATGTTGAGTTTCTGAACTTATCTTTTGGGATTCATGACAAGAAACAATCAATTTCTTTATATCTTGTTTTTGTTGTATGACCATTGGTTTTAGTTTTGTTGTCGCCACTGTAATTTGCCGAATGTGTTTTTGTTGTTTTGAGGAGTCTATTACACCTTGACCCAAGAGGGAAATTTATTCTTCAGCTTAATCTTCCACGCTGAGAAGTAGGGAGCTCCACCTAAGTTCTCTCAGTAAGGTGTGATATGATTCGAACCATCTCTACTCTGATTCTTGATTTTAAGAGGTGATTTTTCAGTAAAAAGTCATGTGTTTACTTGCTGCATGGAGAGAGGCAGGGTGATGGTTGGGTCACATTTGAAAGGTTATAAATTGCATATTCCTTGAACACCTTTTTTTGTTATTCCATTTCGTCGTCTGAACTGTTCTTGATCTTATAGAATTGATGACATCAGACTTGAGAGGAAAATCTACTCCTTAGTTATCGCAAACACAATGAGAGGAGGCACAGCGTCTAGGTTATGTCTAAGGAGTCAGATGGCTAGCATTCGACTGGAATGAGAAATCTGCTCGGGGTTCTTCTATTTGTTTCGTCGATATCTCACATTGGGATTCCACTCGAGAGGAATTATCATTGATTGGGGTTTGGTACGGGCCGAGAGGTTGGCCGAATCCCCACTTGCGTCTTTGGATTCTCCTAAGTTAGGAAACATGGGTATTTTCAGCACATAGCCCATTTAGGAAACCAGTATCTCAGATTGCCTTATCTTTCTTCATGAGAGCGTAGCAATGTGTCTGAGAAATGACACATGTATGTGACTCCAGCAACTAGTATGCACGAGAGTGCTATGATTGTTGGATGGTACCCATCAGGAGAGTGGAAATGCATATGCATGGGGACATCTATTGCTATTTTATCGATTTTATATC
Source organism: Pontederia crassipes (assembly GCA_030549335.1). Lineage (NCBI taxonomy): Eukaryota > Viridiplantae > Streptophyta > Magnoliopsida > Commelinales > Pontederiaceae > Pontederia > Pontederia crassipes. Next base: position 13,541,010 of record JAUKPH010000017.1, read on the forward strand.
AGTTTACGAAAAAAATGTCCTGACATAATTCCCCCTTGAGCCTCATGTTAAATCGTATTGATATTTGATTTCCAATACTTTCAATCCTTATGCCTCGATTTTCTTGTTCATGTCAAAAATCATTAAAAAAAATAGTGTAATTGTGTGTTTAGTGATTCGTTGGTTTTAATTATTTCCTTTCTGCCTAGTTCTTGTGATCCACTATGTTCTTTTTCATTTTGGTAAAGACTTCATGCTCTTGGCATTTCCCTTGAGATGAACCTTAAGTATTACACTGACAGTTGTATGCTTGCAGCATGTAGTGTGTTGAGGATTTATAATTTTATAGCTTATTCACGTTTTTTCTATGAAGTGGGGGCACATGTCCTTGTGGGGAACATAGCTACATAGGGGCACTCGGCCTCCTAGTTTTCTTTTTCCACATGGATCACAGATTTTATAGTGTTTGCATCATTCCACTCAAGTCAAACACATCGATTTCACCACAAGTCAAATATTTTGACGGAAAGTCATCTTCGCATGCTTACTTGAACTATGTGGGAACCAGTTCACGGATCACTCAGCGACGATGTTGAGTCCCTAAGAGGAGGGAAGATGATTGTAAGGCCCCAAGGTCGAAAAAAGACCAAGGGTGATACATGGGTAAAATTCGAAGGTTCTCATGGACTTGTAAGTGACATCATTCTTTACCTTTCAATGCTCATTTTAAATTTGTGTGAGCCGAATGTCCAAAGCGAACAATATCTTGACGTGTTAAGGGAGTGTTATAAAGATATAAGAATCATCCTTGCATGTTCATTTGAATTATGTGAGAACCCGACCCACGGGCATGAGTCCCCAAGGAGGTGATCGTAAGGCTCCAAGTTGCACTACAAAATTTTTTACGATTTTCGACGGCGAAATCCATAAAAAATATTGAGAAGATCGTCGAAAAATAGCTCGTCGGTAATAAATTTCCGACGGGGAGTGCAGTCGGAGTTGAGAGAGAGGAAGAGGGGGAGGGTGGCCAGGATCATCGGAGTCGTGAAAGGTCGCTGAAGTTGTGGGAGCCATCGCCACCGTGGGAGAGAGGGGGAGAGGAGGAGAGATAGAGATAGAGGGTGAGAAATGGGGAAACGAGTGAGGAGAGATATAGGGAGAGGGGGCGCGAGAATGAAGAGGGAGAGGGAGGGAACACTGTGAGGGAAAATATTAGAGCTAGTGACGAGTACATCCTTTTGTATTACTGAAGGAAACTTCGAAGGATAAATCCATTGATAAATGGAAGATAGATATATATATTATATTATAAACATTTTAAAAAATATATTATTTAATTATCGACTGGCATATCCTTTAGAATTACCAAAGAATTTGAAGTTCGTCGGTAATTTCGAAGGACATACCCTTCGGTAATTAAAATAAGGGGACCCTGTGGGCCGATTTCAACCCATATGTGGGGCGTCGTCCAATTTCCATGGGATGGATGAAAAAAGGCATGGTTCAACAGCAAAAAAAATTGATTTCATGTTGCAAAGATCTGAACTGCACACGACAATGAACCGCCCGAGCCGACCAACCTCTGTCTCGACTATGCTCGGTCATCGATCACCTCCAATGCCTCCTCATCGGGCGTGGTGGGTCATCTGGTCTGCCAAGTCGTTGATCGGCATGGGCTCCACCTCATCGCTTGGCTGCCTCCGCCATTGCCTGATTTGTCGTCGCCTGATCATCAACCACCACCGCGTTGTTGGTCATCCGATCTACTAGGTTGTCAATCGGCGCATGTGCGTCCTTATCCATCGTAGACCCATCATCTCCTTACTGCCTCTGGCGTCATCTGATCTACTAGGTTGTCGATCGTTGACATGTTGTTGATCGTCCGATCCGCCAGATCATCGACCGGCGAGGGCTTGTCCTCATCCGTCGCAAACTCATTGTTGTCCGAGTGGTCGATGACCTAGCAGATCGTCGACTCATGCAGGCTCATCGTCAATCGTGGTAGACCCGTCGTCACTTGACTGCCTTCGTCATCTCCTGATCTGCTAGGTCGTTGAATGACAGCGCACTAATGGTCGTCCGATCTGCCAGGTTGTCGATCGGCATAGGCTCGCATCCTCATCTCTCGTAGACCCTTCCTCTTCTGACTGCCTTCGTCATCGCCTGATCTGCCAGGTCATTGACTGTCGCTGCGCTGTTGGTCATCTGATCTACTAGGTCATCGATCGGCACAGGCTCATCCTCATCTACCGCAGACCTGTCGTTGCCTGACTGCCTTCGTTGTCGCCTGATTTGGCAGGTTGTTGATCGCCGCTGCATTGTTGGTCATCTGATTGATCGTCGATTGGCGCGGGCTCGTCCTCATCCACCGCAGACTTGTTGTCTATCGACCGCCGCCGCGTTGGTCATCTGATTGATCGTCGACTGGCGCAGGCTCGTCCTCATCTGTCACAGACTTGTTGTCTGATCTGCCAGGTCGTCGACCGTTGCCGCGTTGTTGGTCATCCGATCTACTAAGTCATCGACCGGTGCGGGCTCGTCCTCATTCGTCGTAGACTCATCATCGCCTGATTCCCTCCTCGATGTCAGTCGCTTTTGATTTCTAAATTGCGTGTCTGCTTCCACCATTAACCTGTGCGACTAACACACAAAGCATGAACGAGGGATTTGGCTGGCTCAGACGGTTCGTTGTCGTGCGCGACCTAGATCTTTGCAAGAGCCAATTTTTTTGCTGTTGAATGGCACCTTTTTTCATCCATCCAACGGAAATAAGAGGGCGCCCCACATATATGGGGTTGAAATTGGCCCACACCGTCCTTTTCCCCTTAAAATAATATCATGTTTTATCAATGTTTTTTATATAAAATCTTATTATTAAACATTAATAATATTATATATATTAATATATATGACTTAACACATTAATAATATTATATTATATTATAAATAAATGGAAGATAGATAGTATTATAAATATTTATAAAAAAATATTATTTAATTACCGATGGATAATTCTTTCGTAATTATCGAAGGATTTGAAATTCGTCAATAACTCTGAAGAAAATACCCATCGGTAATTAAAATAATATTATTTTTTTATCAATATTTATATACAAAATCTTATTATTAAACATTAAAAATATTATATGTATTAACATATATGACTAAAAATATTAATAATATAATATAATATTATAAATATTATAAAAAATGGAAGATAGATATGTATTATATTATAAACATTTATAAAAAATATTATTTAATTACCGACGGGTATATCCTTCGAAATCACCGAAGGATTTAAAATCCGTCAATAATTTCAAAGAACATACCTGTCAGTAATTAAAATAATATTATTTTTATCAATATTTGTATATAAAATCTTATTATTAAACATTAATTATTATATGTATTAATATATATGACTAAAAACATTAACAATATAAAATAAATATTATAAATAAACGGAAGATAGATATGTATTATACTATAAAAAATTATAGAAAAATTATTATTTAATTATTGACGAGTATATCCTTTGCAATTACTAAAGGATTTGAAATCCGTCGATAAATCCAAAAGAAATACCCGTTGATAATTAAAATAATATTATTTATTATCAATTTTTATAATACATATCTATCTTTTTACATGTTTATATATTCTTTTCTTAATGCATTAAAAAATATTATGATTAAAAAGTTATTATTATTATTTATTTTCTCATAGATTATAAATAAATTTATAGTATATATTATAAATAAATTTAGAATATAAAATTGATAAATTTTAATATGCACTAAAATTTTAACATAATGATTATTTTTAATATAAATCACAATGTAACTCTTTAAAAATATATAAAAGGACATATTATAAAAGACATAATATGCTTTTTTATAAGTAATTTTATCCATATTTTTTATTTTTTGATAAATATTTATTGTAATAAGATAATAAAGATTAAATTGACATTTCACAATTAATAAAATGTAACTTAATAGATTAAATTTATAACTAATTTTGTAAATAATTATGAACTTTTTTATAAATCAGAAATGACCCTTTAAAAGTATACAAAATGACATATTATAAAAGACACATATATCTTAGTATTATATATCTTAATTTCATAATGTTAATGTATATATAGTAGTAATGTTAATCCATATTATATATCTTAATATTATCATTAGATATAATTAGGTAAAGAATAAGTGAATTGTTAGAACTTAGAATACTTATCATTCACAATTTATAAATGTATTTTTTATGAATAAGAGGTAATCCATAAATTTATACTTTTGACTAAAATTAATTTATATTATTTTAAAATTTTTTATATTGTGATTAAAATTAGCTATATCTTGGATAGGATGTTAACATATTTTAATTTTATTAAAACTCTCCTATTTTATATTCTAAATTTATTTATAATATATATTCTATACCTATAAATATATTAATGGAAATGAGTAAAACGGTAAAATATTAAAGACAATTATGAGAAAATGAGAAATAATGATATTTAATATATTGTGTTATATTAATGCAACAAGAAAAGAATAAAAGTAAATGTAAGAAATATGCATTATATTATATTATAAATATTAGTAATAAATTATTATTTTACTTACCGACAGACTTAGCCTTTGGAATTACCGAGGGATATTGATCCATCAGTAATTTCGAAGGCTAGGTCCATTAGTAATTAAAGTAATAAAATATTAAGTATATATTAATATTACATTACATATATATTATTATAAAAAAAATTAATTACTAACAGTCCTAGCCTTCAGAATTACTGACGGATAAATATCCCTCGGTAATTCTACAGGCTAAGCCTGTTGGTAATATTGCATCACATATATATTATTATAAATATAATTATTGACGGGTCTAGACTTCGGACGGATTTAAATCTCTCGATAATTTCGAAGGATATATCCGTCGGTAACTTACTGATAGGTATTTTTCGTCTATAGTAGTGAAGGGTATTTTGTCCCTCAATATTTCGAAAGGTTTTTTATATCCGTCGCAAATGTCGTCGATAAATATGAGAGATTCTTGTACATCAGAAACTTTCCGTTGTAAATTGACAATTTTCTTGTAGTGTTGAAAAAAAGATCAAGGGTGATAGTCCTACAAGGGAAAACATGGAGGTAGTTTTGAGCTTATAAGTGACATCATTCTTTTAGTTTTCAAGACGCGTTTTAAATTCATGCGTATCAAAGGTTCAAAATATGCTCCTAACGAGGTGTTACACGCACCACATCCACTAAGAGAGAGGAGAGAAAAATGAGAGACAACGTAGTTAAATTTGGAGACGAGTTCTTATTTGGTCCTGATTAAACTTCATATAGTGGTTCTTATCAACTTTTCGATCAATTTTTCATATCGTGATGATATCATTTTGACTTCTATCCTCTTTTTGGGAGATATTTTTTTGTGGCATTCAAAATTAATTTTTGAAATACTATTTATTTCTTTGCATAGATCAAAGAAGAAATTTCAAAATTCATTATTATTTCATAAGGAAAGATTTATCACTCACTTCAATAATATTTTCCTGTGGATTTTTAGATAAATCTTTGTCTCATTTAAAATTTTACATTAAAAAATATTTCACAAATATCAGTTCAAATTCTATTTTCAACAGTTTTTATTTAATAGTTCAATAATATAAAATTATTTTTTCATACCTTAATTAATTAGTAATAGTTTTAACTATAAATTCCAATACCTCAAGAGATTAAAATTTCAAATCAACTATGACATTTTACCTTCTAGGGTTAATCGAGCTCGTTGATTTAACAAGGGACTGCTGACTGGTGGGTCCACGCCGTTTGCATTGGTGCCCTTAGGTAAGAGTGAACGATAGTGTACACGCTCGTGCTTTGCGCGATTTACAAAAAAAGAATAAGGATTACGTGGGTAAAAATTGATATGTATATACCGCTTACAAATGAGCACATGTTCATGGAGATCTTGAGAGTGCTAAATAGACTCTGCCTGTAGGCCGTCATATGATAATCCAATAATCCTTCGTATATATGCGTCAAATTTTGAAGCATTTGAAAAAAAAAAGTCCATTTGATAAAAACAAATTTGACGTATGTAAAAATATTGTCTACATTTTAAAATAGATAAATTATATGAATCGTTCCCTAACTTTATATTAATATCTCAATAGTTTTCTAACTTTAATTTATAATTGAATTATCTTTTTTTTTCTTGCATGTGTCGTCCTCTTGAATCGTAATAACTAATTTTTTGATCATACTGTTGACGTGATATAATAAAAAATATAAAATTAATAAAAAAAATATTATAAAAAAATAAAAAAAAGACTGACCTTCCAACGGGCGAGCTCGCAAGGGGGCACCGGCCCCTTCGCAAGCTTTCACGCTTGTGACGAGGAAGAAGAAGGCACAGTAAATGGAAGGACGACGTTCACCGGCAGGAACACGGCATTCGCATGGATCCAGTCCTCGCTGCGCGCTCGCACGGCAGCCCGTATGCGGACCTCATGAACTTGGCTGACTGGATCGATCACCAGGTCCCCGTCGCTCCGCATGCCCACTACGACGTGCCGGAAGTAGTGGATTTCATAGCATGTCAGCGTCTTGAAGACTGGCCCGTGCTTCATGATCCACCACGCCGGCGATGGAGAAGAGAATGGTGCAGACGGTGAGCACGCACAGGGGGCGATTCTCCCTGCCTTTTTTATTTAAATTTTTTAATATTATTTGTATTATATTTAATATTATTTTATTAATTCTTATTGTGTATGTCAGTATTATAATCGGGAACTAGCTATTGCCGGTCAAGTGAGCGAAGTGTGCAAGAAAATTAAAATTGAAGGACATTCCAATTACAAATTGAAGTTGATAAATCATTGAAATATTGAGTTAAAGTTGAAGGACAACCCGTGTAATTTATTCATTTTAAAATATTGATCGTAACTTGGTGTAAGAAGAGTTAATGAATGAATTATGGCGAGGAAGCTAAACATATCGTAATTGTAAAAAAACAATTTAAAAACCCATAAAAATTAAGAAAAGTTAAGACGGATAAGATCATAAGAGAGAGTTACTCAAAATAGTTAAATAAAATATAATTGTGCTGGTAAAGTAAGAAAAAATATAATTAATAGTAAAGAATAATTAAAGAGAGAGAAGGCTGAAAATAAAAAAAATAATGGCATTAAATAGTAACGTATAACAATAGTGACATTTCAAATGAATTTTTTGACCTTATCTCACAAATATAACATTTAAGCAAACAAATATAATTAATGAAATGTCTAAAAAATAGAAAAGAGGATGATTTAAATATATCAAGTAAAGAAGAAAATAATAATCATGGCTTTAGGTTGATTTCAATGGACCTGCTTTATTTGTGTACATATATACATTACATACATACATATACATACATATATATATATATATATATATATATATATATATATATATATATGTTACACATAATTTCCCGAAAAAAATAACATTAAGATAGGCTTGCTCCGGACAATGCTGATGTTGAGCGTATTTGGTTCGTTGATCCACTAATTAACGGTTCAAATTACAAATGATTAAATCTCATCATTTAAGTGTGTTATTTATTCGAACCATCGATTAATTGATCCAGGGATGAAGCTACAGTGTAGCTAGGGGGCCTTGGCCCCTCCCATTTTTTTAACCACTTATTTTTAATATATAAATCATATAAAATTTATTAATTAAAGCATAGTTTGGTCCTCCTAACCTTCTGTGAATAGCACATAATAATGAACATTAGAATTTTTTTATACATATCAACTATTTTCTCAATCTTATCACCACCACCAACATTCTAGGCGGGCTCCATCCCTGAATTGATCAACGATCCAAATGTGTTCACCATTTCTCCAGAGCATAGGAGGTGTACGAAGAGATTATATAATATAAAAGAACGGATTAGTCGTTGTTGATTAATTGATACAATTAACTAAAATATGAAACTTCTTGAATCATTGCACAAATCAATGGTAGTTGGCTTATGATTTATGTCATTTAATATCTTAATTAATGAGTTTATGTAAGAAATACATTAGAATTCATAAAAATAATAAAATAGATAAAGATGATGGAACAAACTAAGACCGAAACCAAAGAAAATGGCGGTACAAGAACGAAAGGGCCGTTTGGCAATGGGAACCAAACGTTTCATCAAGTTCCCGTAGTTCTAGTTGTATTTGGATGGAGTGAAATTTGATGATAAGGAATAAGGTAGTTGATATGATAGAAAAAAGTAAATGTGATGGGTTAATTTTTTTAAAGTTTTGAAATAATAATTAATATTATAAATATAATATTGTTAGTAAATAAAAATAGAAGTAAAAATTAAAAATTTTGTTTAAAAAAATAGTTAAAAAATAATTTATTTAAATTAAAAAAATCTCATTGTAATAATTATATGTAGTAAAATATTATTTTTTAATGAAATAATAAGTAATAAATAATATTATATTAATATGTTATAATAAATAATTTATATTTAATAAATAAATTATTTTAAAAGATAGATGAGTGTGAGAGAGAATAAAGAAAGAATAAAAGAATAAGAAAATTGTAAAAAAAACCAACACCTGAAGTAAAAAAAAAATGGCGGCTGCTGCAGTGTCTGGTTCTACCAAAATGGTGGAACCATGGTAGAAAAAAAGGAATAACGTGACCCTTTTTTTTAGAACCGGATTTTATTTTTGGTTCCGCCAAATGTCACATCATTTGACGGAATCGGCCGGAACCAGGCGCCTGATGCCAGTTGCCAAACAGTCCCTAAGAAAAGAAAAGGCATGAAATAGAGAAAGAAAAAAGTATTGCCAATAATGAATGAAAATGATGCTTATATAATTTTATTACAGTAAGGATGTGGGAACATTGGTCATTCCTTGCATCTTATGTCGATATCTTCTTCAAATATCCAAGTGAAAATTTGTTTGTATGAAAAAGAAATAAAAACTTCGTGCACAATAGGACTATTATAAAGGAATTTAAAATATATCAAATATTATCAAAAGGTGAAAAACATAAAAGAACTATTATTTTCTTACCTGCAGAGAAAATTAGAGAAGAAAGGATGAACAACATAAAGGAAATATTTGTTTGCTTACCTATGGATTGATCATGAAGAGAGATGCTTTCTTGGAGCCTCATTGTGGATCATTGTCATCCGTAGGAGAAAATGAGATAAAGTAAACAGAAGTTGAAGGGTCATTTGTATTAATTTTAAATATTTAATTATGCGAAGATGAGAGGAGGTTAAATTCCAAGCTTATGTTGCACTCACATATACCATATTATTGATTGATTGAATTCCAAGAGTTAATATTTTAATTAATGAAGTTATGGAAGAAATAATTTAAAATTTACATAGAAATAAGAAAAAAAATAAAGATGAAGTTGAATGAGGGATGATTTATATAAAAGCATGAGCTCTCTCTCTCTCATGTATATAGATTTGTATAAGGTCTAATGTCCATATTACATACTCGTATTGAGAAAAAGAAAATACAGGAGACAGCTTTACAGTACATACTCATTTCACTCCCGGTTTTCTTGCATATATGCTACTTTTTCGTGACAACTTAGGCCAACGGTCGTGCAGGAACACCTTCACACCTTCGTCTGGTTCGAAAATTAATCAAACTTGATTTTATACAACAATAACAACAACAACAAACAAGTTTGCATATATGCTACTTTCTTGCTCGACTAGTTAATTATGCCTCTTCTCGAGCAAGCAAAGACAACAACAAGCTTGATTTATGTCAAGACGATGATGCTACGGTTTTTGTGGTGGCGGTGACAGACGAGGGCAACTGATAACTTCTGTAATATTATGGAAGTTCGATTATTTGGACATTTCAAGGCACATGACTTATACATGAACCTGTTTCAATTAATTAAAATATGAACATGGTACAAGAAAAGCCATCTTTTGCTAATATGAAGATTCTGAACATGCTACAACATTTTATACACAACACATTTTTTTTAACTTAATAAAGGTGTTCCTCAAAAGAAGGGATCCCTTTTTTATTGAACAGATTAACACCCTCTGTTCTCCATATTTTCCATTTTTTTGACCTAAAATTATTGGTAATTTCAATTCGAAAAAAAAATATGAAATTATTGATTTAACATGCATGTATGCGGACTGGATATTTCGACTGTATTATGTATATATATATATATAATATATATTTATATATTAATATATATCTTACTACTTATTACCCTTGTAAATGAAGAAGGCCCAGAAGCCGCCTCCAACGGTGCTGGCTCCCATCCCCCAAATGATCACGGCCACCGGCCACGGCATGATGTCCGCGACCTTGTAAGAGAACATGGCAGTGAGCAGGGAGGCCAGAGACCAAACGGCGAACTTTAGGATCCCTTTCTTTGGAGAGTTCTCCGGAGCCTTTTCGAAGAGGCGAAGGCACAAGAACAAGAGCACCAGGTCGAAGTAGGAAACAGCGACAAAGGAGACGGTCCAGGGGTCGTCGAGGCTCCGATAGATGGCGGTGGCAGAGTTGTAGGTCAGGAAAAGGAAGGCGAAGAGGGAGAGCCAGGAGAAGTCGTCCTTGTCGCGCCGCGCCGGCTGCTGGTGTTGCTGCAGGTGCTGCTGCGAAGGTGCAAGCGGAACAGCGATGTCGCGGAGGCGATCTGAATCCATTAACTTACGTGATTCCGACGGTGCGCGAGCGGGTGAAGCCGAAGAAGATGATGATCCAAGTCGTCTCCAGCGGTGTGTCAGTGCCTATCCGTGGAAACGATGGCAAAGATGAGAAATCCTCTATTTCGAATGCTGTACACATGCTCGGATCTGACGTGATGTGGGGCTGTGCGTGGTCATAATCGAAAGGAGCAAAAGAAAGGAACGGTCGCCCTTCAACAACTATTTATAAAAAATGCTAAGCGTGCTTCTTGCGTGTTTGGCGGATTCTTGATGCCCCGGATCCGGATGTGACCGTCACTTGTCCTTTCCAGTAAACAACGCGTCGCCGTCAAAGACAGAGTTGGTTCGGGAGCTCGGGTTGCCTAAGTCAAACCGCACAAAAAAGACGTGTCTTGCCCGTCACGTCTCCAAATATTATAAATATTGAGACCCATAAATTTCGAGCACGTAAGGCTGAGAAAAGTGGGTCTGGTAGGGCTGCTAAGGGCAAGAAGTCACCATCTTTTCGATTAATTATTTAAGACAACGATATATTTAGAAATTAAAGATTGTTTGAAAGAAAAAAAATATTTATATATAGATTATCATCGAATGGTGATTTGATGGGTTATAAATAAATATTTATTTATATATTTTTTGATGATATTTTTTATGAATCATATGTTTTTTGATGACTCAATCACTTTTTATCCACGTAATCTTTATCCTCTTTTTCCTAATATTAATTTATACCATCGATTCTCAAAGAGTAGAGTAAAATGAATTAATTTATATAGTTTAGATAATATGTAGATATATTTTTTATATGTATGCAATACTTAAAATTTTAATACTTGACCTTCTTAAATTAAGTGAAAGTTTATTAAATATTTTTAAATTAAATTTAATATTTTAATAATTAATTAATATTTTATTATTATAATATTAATTTGACCTCCCTTGAAAAATTCTCGAGTTCGTCCTTAGGTATAGTTACTATAAATTCTTAATGATACTATTTGTACTACCCAACCTCCCTATAATTTTTATAGACCTCCACGAAAAGAATTGTCGTAGTTGAAAACTCCCACTTGGTCCTTAATAAGATATAGCCATAAGAAAATTTTGATCACTAAACTATACACTATAGGAAATATGTCAAATAGCGACTTCAACATGTGTCACTAAAGTGACGCTAAATCGTGGCTAAAGAAAATAATCATACTTTAGCATCGACACAAAGACACAAAAAAGGAGATACCGATCGGTAATTGTTAGGGTCACCATAGAGCCAATGAGAACGGTGAGGCTACTAGCGCCACATGTTGCCATTAGTTCGTCGTTATAATGATGCTACAAATCGTGTTGCCGTAGTTAGCAGCAATAAAGCGACTCTGATTTGATCGACGCCAATGAGTTGCCAAGATGACGTTAAATCTGGCGCTAAATCATCCCCAACTCAATTTCCTTGCCGTCGCCTGTGGAGTTTCTTAGACACCAAAGCATCGCGATGCTGACTCACGACGTTGTCTCGACGTTTTAGTAGTGCCAAAATGATATTGTATTGCATTGCTAGTGCGACACCAATGTTACACCAAGTATTGCGATACTAAGTGGCATTACATATATGTGAATTCGATATGTTGAATATGGTGCCTAGCTTGTGCGCGGCTATTGCGACGATAAAGAGGCGCTAACTAGCAATTATTTTGCCCCATTTCATCCCTATTCTTTCATTCCCTCACCGTACAATTTACAATGCATATATAATGCATTCTTCACATTCATCACAATGATTTAAGCATTTATAACAATACAAAATAAAGAGTAATGCATATAAATAACTAATAAACATAACAAAAGTGTTAATAACAAACAAACTCATGTCAAACATCACAATAGATATCAAAATATTACAAAAGTTTCTATCCTAAATTATTATCGTCATCGATGACATTCCTGACATTCGACGTGGACGTACTCGATACTTGACCTCGTGTGATCTGGGTTTGCAGCTAGAGGATTCTCTGAAATGTCTGCAAGATCGAGCCAAATGCTGAGAAAGTTGCTTCGAAATAAGTTCCCTAATGCTATGCACCGTCAACTCAAGTGTGATGGATGAATTCGGAGTAGATTGGCCGCCTGCATATCCTCCGCTCATCCTAAGAACCTGAGCATTTGTTCTTAGGCCCCTTATCCTCCTCGTGTCATATTGTCCACCTCCTCCCAAACAACAGCTCTTCTTAAACAAAAAAATATAAACATATAAATATTAAAAATCATAACAATTATATAACATTAAAAATCATATAACCATATAAAGTGTTTTATAACATTAAAAACATGAATGGTCTATGAGATACGTTATATAGTGGCAGAATACTGTGATCATTTTCGTAATTCTTGGTCATCTCCTCGTTGTACGCATTCTAAAAATTTTAAACATTACATATTTGAAGAATCATTTACATTAATACGAACAGCCAAAGGAACATGTGATGAGACTTACCAAAACTCAGTGGGTGTGACTAAGTCATTAGTCTTCCTACTCTTATGCATGACCTCGTAGACCACGTGAAAATCGATAGAACCATCTTCTTTTTCCTCCCACAATAAAGTTTCAAAATTTACAAAATAACAAGTATATGATAAAAGTTTAATTATTCCGTGTTGTATCTACATTACCATGCACCGCCGATGTTCGTCAAATTGAATCGACCCGCTTGTGTAGATGTGGGCCTCAGGCTTCGAAAGTCTATTAACTTTTGTTTTTTCAGACTTTATCTATAAATCCTCATTCATCGTGGATAAACATGAAATACATGGACTTGTCGAATTATAAAATACGTAAAAATAATTCGAAAGTAAACTTACTTACCACTTCTCACATAAGGACTTCCAAATTGGGCGCCTAATATGTCTTAAGCATCTCTGTATGCTCTGCTCCAAATTGAGCTGACGGATGTGACGGTCTTTTGGAACTTATATATATAGGCGATTTCGGAAGCATTTCACACCACCTCCTAATCGTCCCCAAACTAAGCTCAGGACAAAATTGATTTGCTTTCTATTTCCATAAACCTCCTCTAAACCATCATGATTTTTCACATCTAATCCCAAACTACATACTTATTTTTTTGTATCCCTAATTATCATGATTTATATATAAATGATAAATCTCCCGCAAGTATACGGAGTCAATGTCATAGTATATAAAATAGAGTAAAGAGGGGCTGTTGTGCGCGCGCGCACAACAGCCTGCGGAGCGACAATGTGGGACGTCGGTTGCCATCCGACGTCCCTTTTTTTTCTTCTACCTAAAGCAGCGCCCCAGGAATCTCCGCCGTCCATCTCTACTCAACGTTCTAGATTCTCGCCCATCCAACATAATCAGGCGTCTGCTCCCCCAATTTTTTCTCTCCTCTCGAACCCTAAACCCCAATAATCGATCAGCCGCGAGCCCTTCTCCGCCAGCGATTATGGAGCGATTATGTCACAATCGATTTCAGCCCTAGTTGTTGACTTCAATCGTGAGCGTAGGGACCATTTCTGTTGTCGCTCCAGCGGAAGGACACGTTCTTCGGCGGAAGCTCCGGCGGAAGCTCACGTTCCCCGACATTTCTATTTGCAGTCATGTTCACGTGGTGAGATGAAGTCCCTCCTTTAAAACCCTAGGTTTTCCTCTTTCCAAAATCTAGTGTCCCTACGCATGCTTTGATCACACTACCAGAACAATCCACTTCGTTTGATGCTCATGCTTTGAATGACCTACGCATTCTTTGATCACAAGATGAAATGTGGTGTCCCTTCGTTTGCTGATCATGCTTTGAACGACCTACGCATGCTTTGATCACAAGATGAAATGTTTAATGCTGGCGGTTCATTGATGCCCTTTATTTTTGCATGATTAGATTTACTTACATTAGCAGCAACATCATGTTAATTTTTGAGTTTATTGGCATCTTGTGTTAATTTTTGGGTTTATTAGCAGCAACATCTCCTAAGTTATGGATGCGATTGAGTTAAGCCAACATATTGAAGATGGACGACTTCAAGAACATGTTTGCACACAAGAACGATTTCTTCTTCTAAAACACATGGACGATTTGGTAGCAAAGCATTGTGATATCTTATTTTCTTCTTTTTTTTAACTACAATTTGCTCAGTGATGAGGATAATGTGAATGAAGATATGCAAGTTGATGATGTAAATCAAAAGTCATATGAAATTAGTAAGTCATATCTTGGAATGACCTTTGACATAGAGGAAAATGCATACACATACTATAATCTTTACGCTAAAGTAGCAGGTTTCTCAATACGTAAAGATTATCCTGTGAGGTCAAGAAAAAATAATGAAGTCATAAGAAGAAGACTCGTTTGTTCTAAATAAGGTTATAAAAATCTTAGTGACAAAAGAAGGATGGGAAGAGAAGTGAAACGAAAAAGTAATGTTAGAGAGGGATGTAAAGCACAACTGATAGTTGGGTTAAACAATGATGCTAAATGGGAGGTTAAATCATTCGTCGAAGAACACACATATTCTTTAGCTACTCCATTTAAAGTTTGCATGTTGCGTTCTCATCAAACTGTGTCTTCTTCTTCTAAGACAAATATGGAAAGTCTACATAAACGAGGTTTTGGTCTATCAGCGATTGTAAAAGTTCTTAACTTCTGTGGTGATTCATCTATTACAGCCCAAAATTGTAAGGATCATTTGAAAACAGTTAGGCACAACTATATGGATAGAGAATGCATGAATGTGATTTCATATTTCCATAAGAAGTATGAAGTTGAAGAATCTTTCTTCTCTACTTGAGAATTGGATGCAACTTACACTATAAGAAGATTTTTTTTGGGCTGATAGCAGAGCTAGGGATTCATATATAACCTTTGGAGATGTCATCATTTTTTATACAACATATAGGACCAATAAGTTTCGCATGCCATTTGCACCCTTCATTGGAGTGAATCATCATAGACAGTCAGTGTTGTTTGGATGTGCATTATTGGCAGATGAAACTGAAGATACATTTGTTTGGCTTTTTGAAGCATTTCTTAGATGTATGTGCAGAAAGCATCCAATGCCAATTATCACTAATCAATATATTGCCATGGGAAACGCTATTAGAAAAGTCTTTCCTAATACACGACATATGTACTGTCTTTGGCATATTCGAAGGAATGCCATGTCTCATCTTCAAGACTTGTACTCAAGAGATAATTTTAAAAAGGAGTTTGAGAAGTGGATATATGAGTATGTGGATGTTGAAGAGTTTGAAAATAAATGGGTTCAGTTGAAGCAGAAGTATGACATTTGTAATGGTCATTGGTTAGAAAACATGTATGACAAGCGTCATTGTTGGGTCCCAGTGTACCTGACTAGTATTTTTTTTTGCAGGAATGAGAACCACACAAAGATCTGAAAGCATTAATGCATTCTTTGATGGTTTTGTAAACTCAAATACTTCACTAACTGACTTTGTTGTCCAGTATGATCTAGCAGTTGCATCACGTCGTGAGGCTGAAGAACGAGATGACTTCAGAAATTTCAATTCAAAAAATTCTCCAATCACGGCAAACCCTTTAGAGAAACATGCAGCTGAAGTGTACACTAAAGAGGTATTCTTATTATTACAGAATGAGTTTACGGAGTTTTTAAAATTTTGGTCAAGAAAAATATATGTGGACAACGAGAAAGAAATATACTCTGTATATGAAGCTGGATCAGAAGATAAAGAAAAGATTAAAGTGGAATACACTGATGTGCCAAATATTTATGTAAGTTGTTCATGCCATAAATTTGAGTAAGATGGAATTTTTTGTGTTCATATTGTGCTTATTCTTAATGAAAAAAGATTTATACGCATATCGGAGAAATACATTTTGCACTGTTGGACAATGGGTGCCCGTTATGCAAATGCACGTGTATTTCATGATAATTCTACTACAAGAGAAGGTTCTGTAACTTCTTCTGAAATGTGGACGTGGTGGGCTAATATATGGAGGGCAATAGAAATGGGTGTGTGTTCTCGTAAGCAATTCAACATCGGTATTTCAATTTTAACTCATTTGATCACACAATTGACATTAGCCGAGGAAGATGACAATGCCAGCCATCCCAATTCTACCTTTGCATCAGCCACTGAACATTCAAATGTGAACCTACTAGGCCCTGAGTTCACAAATACATGATCCACTAAGATCTAAAGGTAGACCAAGAAAATTAGCTAGAATGAAATTAGAAGTAGAAATTTCATTGTCCCAACATGATCCAAAGAGGAGAACTTGCAAAAAGTGTGGGAAACAAGGTCATTTTATCAAAAACTGTCCATTGGCTAAGGTAATGTATCCTCTTAATTATGTTTTAATTATATTTTAGAGTTGTTATGTTGTTTGAGACATTTTGTTTCTTGTTGAAACAGGGCCAACATGCAAATTTGACACGATGAAGGAATGTTTTGGCGGCTTAGTTTCTTTCCCAAATTTTAATTAACAACAAGTAAGATCATGTTCCATATTTTATTGTATACTCATGTTTTATTGTTCTCATTTATCTTTGTTGTTTCAGTTTTCTGCAGTTCCACATGAAGAGAGATTTTGGACATGGGGACTTTATGAGGCTTCTAGAATGCTTGGAATATTTTCTTATTGTCGTCCCATTTTGTTATGAGCATGTGCTGCTCCTTTTTTGTAATGAATTGTGTTGTTGAAAACTTGCTAAATTTTAACTATATTGTTTGGATAGTTTTCATCTTGTGTGTTGTCTAACTTGTATACACCATGTGTCCGTGCTTTCTTGTTTGCTGTAAGTGAAAACCATCTTGTAACTTGTATCAGAACAATCTTCTTGTTTGCAGTTCAACCATCTTCTGTAATTGAAAACCCAAAGGTTTTTTCAATTTGTGTTCATGTCATTCTTTCATTTGTTTTGTATGTGTTGTTAATATTTCATTCTTCCATCTTTCATATCGATGTATGTAGGCACTCCATTTAAACCATAAACTTGCAGGTGTTAATAATGCATGCTTTCAATGTTTGGTATATGTTCCTGTCGTTGTGTTAATAACGCAGATGATTGAAAATGCATTATAAACTAAACCTGATACAACTCATATGATGCGGTGCTGCCTGCCTAAAGAAGAATGTGAGTGAGAGGGGGGCTTACACATGAATTAACGGGATGTTGTTGGAAAGGAAACGATCGGTAGATGGATTGGCATGCATGTGGGGGGTCACACCTGAGCTGAGTTGCGTACGTTTCATAACAGATTTAGAAAGATTGCAGATGGCCTTCAATCCATGTATGTAACAATGCTCGTGGCAGACCGATTGACACTCATGAGTTGGTTTGAACGGGCAAGAACTTTAAGTCAAAGAACTTTAAGCAGTATAAATAAGCATTCGATAAACATTCATAACAGAGATTTATACATCACACCTCGTACAAGAATTCGATGAGCATTCCAAGCATTCATAACAGAACTTTATGCATCACTTCGTACAAGCATTCCATAAGATGCATTTGAAAACAGTACAAGCATTACACTTCATTTTAAAATAAGTAAGAAAAAAAAAACATAAGACAAGCATTCTTTTAAATGTTCTTCGATGTTCTTGTTTTTCTACTTCAAGTTCCTTAGATAATCTGTTAAAGGCAGCCATGCATCGAGGTGCAAGCGGTGAATCGAGCCAACGAAAATATTCACAGGATATTGTTTTTTGGCAAAAATAAACAACATAATTTAGATAAGAGTAAAGAAATAATTATGCAAGAAAACACAAGTAATATATAGACAAGTAAGATATAGGTAAGAAAAGGAATATGAACCCCATAATTCTTGCAACCGTGAAATCTCCGTCCAGGATTTTTACTAGTTGAAGAAGTTCTCACAAATGTTTCTTCTCCGCAATCACATATCGGTAGATCTAATGCTATATCTGAAAACAAAACAACCCCTTTGATCTTCTTTGCTTGTACGAAAAGAAATAAAAAGGAAAGTGGAAAAGTAACACTTAAGGATGCGATGCAGAAAGAAGAAAAAGATCAAAGGGGTACAGGGTAATCGCCTTCAGGAGAGATTAAAAGAGACATAAAGAAGTACCATGTACCCCATCAGGATGCGGTGCGAAAAGAAGAAGAATAGTGAAAAAATGAAACAAAAATAGGGTAATCTCCTTCAGAAAATCACCACAAAATCTTCAGCGTGTTTCGTAATCACCACAAAGTGAGGAAAGAAAATAAGCATAAGGTCCGCGAAAAACTAAAATAAAAAAAATAAACAGAGGAAAGAAAGGGACCTTCGCAATCTTCGCGTGGAGTGACTCCATCGTCAGCAGTAACGCTCCATAAATGCCGGCGGGGAAAGGCTCGCGGCTGATCGGATGATGTGCCCTTCATGCCAAGAGGAGACGATTGAATAGGGTTCGAGAGGAGAGAGAAAAAAATTGGGGCGGCGGACGCCAGCTTTATGTTGGATGGGCGAGAATATGGAGCATTGAGTAGAGATGGACGGCGGAGATTCCTGGGGCGCTGCTTTAGGTAGAAGGAAACAAAAGGGATGTCGGATGGCATCCGACTTCCCACATTGTCGCTCCGCAGGCTGCGCACAACAGCCCCTCTTTAATCTATAAAATATCGTCACATAGGGAAGAGTTCAAGTATTAGAATTATATGATTCTAATTGATATCTAAACGGTCAGAAAGAGGTGAAATAATAATAAAATCTAAATAAAAGTGAAATACCGAAATAAGTGCAGAAAATGATGAGAAAGAATGAGAATTGATTATGAGAAATAAATGAGAATAAAAGTTCTCGAGTTTTGAATCCACCTAGGGTATTGATCATAGAGAATTTAGAGATAATAAAATCATTAGTGTTCTACTCAATCTTCAAAAGTCATGCATCTCCTTTTCAGGCAAACATAATTCTAATTAAAATAATAAATGTCTACTTTCGTGGTCATTTAAATTATTTTAATTGTATTATAAGCCAAGATTTATAAGTAAAATGATTATCCTTATTTCTAAGAAACAATACATTTCATGTCATTCATTTGAACTAATATTGATGAAATACTTTCGTAATCAAGAAGATCTTCGGTCGCTTAACTAGGTGGCCAATCTAATATAAACATTTCGTCAAGTACGTGAAAGATAAAAACACATCAGATCTAATAAAAATATTTCCTAAAGATCAACCATAGGTTTCATCAAACCCGAGAAAAAGAAGTTTAGCCACGCATAGAGAAGCAAATTATCATTGAAACGTAAGAGTTTATAAAAAGAGAATGAGTTTAAGTCTAAGAAAGATACAGAAATGCAGAGAAAAATAAACGTTCATCCCAGCCTTCTTGATCTCCTCAAAAATAAGGCCTGGACCCCTATTTTCCTCCCTCAAAATCCTTTTTATAGTCTCCCCATATTAGGTTACAAGAATGCCCAAAATAGCCCAAATATTAGCCCAATACGGCCAAAATAGGTCCAATTGGGCCTAGGATGAGACGTTACAGTCTGTTGGATCAAGCCGTATTAATTTTGGAGTGCGATACGATCTAAAGGGCTTTAATACGGGCAAACTGGCTTAAATATGACTTGCCCGTATTTTTTGGTGCGCAAATAATATGACCTGACTGGCTTTAATACGTGCAAGATGGTAGAAATACGGTCAGTCCGTATTTTCCACTACGAGCTCAATATGACTTGAAGGACTTTAATACTGGCCGGAAGGCTTTAATATTTGCTACCCGTATTGAGTCTCTATACATGTGTTTTTGCCAAACTTTTGCCAGATTTTCACGGTTCTTGAAATAAATCAAACAATAATGTAGATTTCAAAATCTTTGATGATTAAAGATGAAATAATATAAAACACATCAAACTTGACGATAATTATATTAAAATAATTGAATAACTACACGATTATCAATAAACTATCACAATTTTTTCACCTTAATCCTTCCATCTGGTTTTGTTATGTTTTTCGTTACTTTTTCTCATTTATACAAAGACTAAATTACTCTTCCCTCTAGAAAAACATGAAATAATAAATAAAAAATTAAAAAATCATGGATGGATTAAAGTAGTAAACAAAAAATTGTCATTTATGAAAAGACTAAATTACCCTCCCCTCATTTTTTTCCTTTTTTATATATATTATTTGATGTATTATGGAGGGAGGGGTAATTTAGTCTTTTCATAAATGGAAAAAAATCAAAAGTAACGAAAAATATAAATAGACATAAGAACTAAAGTGAAAAAATCGTGATAATTTAGGAATACAAAAAAATAAGTCCATAATTTGGGGTTAGATATAAAAAATTATGATATTTTAGGGGAGATTTATGGAAATAACCTTAGAAATATTATAAAAGATAGAAATTTAAAAATAGTATAAGACAAATTATCTAATGCAAAAAAATCATACGGTAAATGCCCGAAAGACATCATCCCTTACTTCAATTGGGACCTTTTTCACAATCTTGTCCCTTTCGGCAAGTGAGAAAAGACAAGAGCACTGACATCCCGCATGGTAGAAGCGGGTATGAAAGTGGTCCTGCAACTTGCAAAGAAGAATTAATTTTATAATTATAAGCAAAACTATAATAAAATTTATAGAACTTATGTAACTTATGACCGAACAATGTTGTTGATGGTGATCATCCCATTATCTTGGAATCCCACTTCATCATCTACTGCAGCTAGTAGGCTGAGAAGGTCTAACATGATCGAATGGCCCCGGTACAAGAATAAATTAGTATAATACTAAATTAAACTAATGATAATTAATATATATACAGTAAAGTTCTCACCTCGTGTAATATCTATCACTATCGCTGCTTGACTCATCAGAATGTGACGATCTGGATGCTTGTAGCTTATTGGCGGCGTAGCAATTGACGCCATTAAAATAAGAAATGATTAATATAATTACATGAAAAATATAAATTAAACAATAATAAATATATTACTTGGCGTAATATGTCGGTTGCCATCACATGATCGTGTGAAGTGGACGATGGAATGTGGAGAAGCGTCCATCAGTCTCGGCGGCGACGTAGCAACTGACATAATAGAAAAATAGTTAAAATAACTGTATGTATTTAAATTTATTAAATGCACAGAAAATAACCTAGGGTGATACATCAATCTTTGTTGTGCAAAACAAGGTGCTCTATCACATCAAAGAAAGAATGTGAAAATATCTTTTCAACTTTGTACACGGTAATCACAATTGAAGACTAACCGAGACATGTTTTCTTCACAAATGTTGGATGTGCAAAGCTATTTAAAGAACATAGATAACTCTATTAAAGTTTTCTAGATGGCCTTTGGCAAAAGTTTTTTAAAGGCAACTAGAAGAAGCCTTTGCACAAAAATATGATAATCATGGCTTTTCATACCATGTATTTTCCCATTTTTCATTTTAAAAAGATATGTTTGATGCATATCCGTTTGGAAATTTCAATTCTTTGACCCATTCGAAACCACTTTTTGTTGATCATTGTCCAAGACATAAGTAGCTTTTGGCTTTTTGCATTTTTCATTTTAAGGATAAACAATATCTAGTTATGATCTTCGGCATCTAACTTCCATGTCTTCGTCGCTTGTATGCTTTTTTTATTCTTCTTTTAACATCCATAAATTGAAGATGTTGTCAAATATGCTATTCTCCATATGCATTATGTCCAAGTTATGTCGTACTAAGTTTGAAGACCAATAAAGCAACTCTTGAAAAATACTTTTTTTCTCCCAATTATGTTCATTTTCAAATCCAATTTTCTTGTAAGAGTCAGCCTTCAACCCAAATGAGACTTGATTAAGCTTGTTTACTTGCTCTAGCACTTTTGTCTCGTGAAATGACTTGGAGGCAATGTGTACTTAGTTGTATTCTTTTTAAATGAGTTCCGATCATGACACATCGAATTCTCCATTGGAAAAAACATTCTACAACAATCAAACTACCATACCTTCCTATTTTTTCAGATAAAATAATTTTGTATCCCTTTTGCATATGGGACAAGCAAGTTTATCTTTTGTACTCCAACCACTCAGTATTCCATATGATGAAAAATTACTTATGGTATACGTTAATGTGTTTCTCATAAGAAAAATTTTGCTTCTCAGATTTGTCATAAGTAAGCACGCCATCCTACTACAACATGTTGAGTTCATCAAACAAAAGTCTTAAGTAAACATCTAAATTTTTACTTAGTGATCAAAGACTTGGAATCATACAGATAAGCAATATGTTCTTTCATCTCATACACATTCTTAGGGGCAAATTATAAAGTGTAACAAAATTGGCCAATATGAATAAGCAGTGCCTAATGAGCCAAATTGGTTGAACCCATCAGTGCAAAGTCTCAATCTAATATTGCATGATTCAGTTGAAAAATTCGGATGAAGTGCATCTATTAATAAAGGATGTTCGGATCATCATGTGCCTCTTCTTTGTATGCAGTTTGCTCAGAAAGAAATAGCCGTTATAATTTTGGAACATTCTTTTTCAAAATTTAGGAATTCTTTCTCGATTTGTATTTGGGCTCGCAAAAAATAAAGTTATTTTCCTTGTAATACAACATACAATGGTTGCAACATGTATTGATATTCCAAACCAAAAACTCTCATTAATCTTTTGTGTTTGCAAAAATTTCCCGATAACCTCTCTGATGATGAAAGCTTACTCTTGATCATCTGGTCGAATTAACTTTCACTTATATTAAATTTTGATTTCACATATAAGTTTATATTACCTAATTATATTAACATATGCATACATACATATGTATATATATACACATAATTATATCAACATAGGTTTATATTAACATGTTTATATTAACAAAAGTTAATAAGTTTATATTACCTAATTATATCAACATATTCATATATACACATACATGTATATATATATATATATTAGTGAAATATGGCTTTGTATTTCTATAAATATATGTTTTTTATTTATATAGACACACACACAAATCTATGTATGTGTGTGTGTATGTATGTATGTATGTATGTATGTATGTATGTATGTATGCATGCATGCATGCATGTATGTATGTGTATATTTGTGTTTATATGCATCAATACATTTATAATTACTATATATGTATATTTCTATCGACGTACATATATGTGATTTGTATTTATGTATGTTTAGGAATACATATAGAAATCATTTGTATTTATGTATGTGTGTGTTCTTTGATTTAAATATATAGAAATCATGTTTGCACCACATCTGCGATGTAGTAGCGACACAACATAGTAGCGTCTCCTAGGCCTCAGAATAGTGTCGCCAAAAGTCGACGTCAACACCACGTCGTACTCTAAATTAGCGTCGCACAATGTCGACGTCAATTCAACACTATAATCTACCGCACATTTTCTAGTTTAAGTGCATGATATTAGTGTTGTAGTAGCATCGAGACAACGTCACATTTAGCGCCAACGGCTTGTAACGCTAAGGCGATGCTAAATAGAGTCTCCTGAGTGACAATTGGCGCCTCCTTTTGTCGACCCAATGGAGTTGCTATTGAGACGCTATTGGCATCAAATTAGCATCACATTGATTGAGTCGCTAATGCACGTCGCTAATTAGAAGATTTCTTATAGTGATAGGCTGCGCTACTTTAGCATTATGCCCATTGATTCTAGCTCTTTTCCAGTTGAAGGTGAAGGGGAAACACCGATGAAGGGTCTTCAGATGCAACAACCAATGATGGACTATCAATCATGAAATCTGACATACCAACTACTTGGTTCATTTCTTCTAGCCGAGGGAGAGAAATTTATAGCATTCAATGTAATGTTGACATCAGTGTCATTGATGCATGCATTTCATAACATTTAATTTTAGTAGGTCTATTTCTAAATTTGTCCATAGCATACATCATTTTTTTCATTTATTACAATTATGTTCTTGAACTCTTCGACTACCGAGGTGTGCATCATTTTGCAGAAAAATCTCTTAATTTGGTGGAAAATCTTGAAGAAAAACATTTGAGAAAAAAAAGATGAAGAAATCAACCTTAAAATCAGAAAACACTGTCTGTCACAAGCCATAACATCTATATCATGGCCGGTAGGTCGATCTTACGAGTCATAACATGGATCTCATGGTACACATAGTAAGGTCATCATTTTTGGGAGTTGCATCTTAATGGGATGTCATCATTCACGGATATCACAGAACCAAAGTCCTAGCCGAAGGAGTTCTTAACGGGTTGTTATCTCATTTTTATGACACGTATCAGAATTGAACAACCTCCATCACCAGTCATGACATTATGTTCACAACCCATACAAAATATGTTGAAATTTAGCACACAAATATTACGCGGTGTATTAGTACCTTCACGACACATACAGAACGATCATAGTCGTAATGAAATCATAACGACCCGTAACACTAGAGGATATAATGACCCTCATATGTTACGCATTGTAAAGAAGCAGCTGGAACTGGGCCAAAAACATTACGGGTGTGAGCAAGTTTTAACACCCGTAATGGAGAAAACTTACGCGTCGTAAGGGGAATGACATAGATCATACAGAAGTTGAATATCATATTTGCCTGAGTTATGGGATGTTACATGAAGGTTACAGGAGCTTTGAGCCAGAGTCAGATTCGGCTATGAACAGATCTTTGCAGGGCCATTACAAGTATTGATTTTTGTTGTCCGTTGTTTTTTTTGAACGAATTTTGATTAGTTTGAGACTACAGGATGGTGCCTCACTTTCTAGAAGTTAAATTGGATTATAAGTGTTCTAAATTGAAGATAAATTGGGTGGTTTTCAAGTCAAAGAGGAGTCTAAACGAAAAATGATTGTTTACTAACTTTAAGACTCCCAAGTTATCAAAACTTATAGGGAACCTTGATGTTATAAATAGGAGACTTTTGAGGCATGAAAATTCATGCTTGAAGCCTGGGAAATCGTGCCTTATTGCTGAGGAGGAGTTTTGAAGCCAGAAGATCACCAAAGGAGAAGGATCCTACATCAACTCGTTGATTGGGCTGTGCGGTTGTCCATAGGTTTTGAAAGCTGAAATTTATTCTTCTATCATATGTTTGGATGCTCTCTTACCTAGTTTTAGTTTAGTTCTTCTTGTAATGGAGATTAGATTCTATCAAGAAAAAGTAAAACTATTAGACCTTATATTGACTAAGTTAATCTATTTTTTTTCAATTTCCTTCAATTATGCTTGCTGAGTTTAATGCTATTTGATAACCATTAAGAGTGTTGGAGTTTAATTACAAATCTGTCGTAGGAGTAACTAGCTTCAGTATTTATGATGGCTTTGATGATTGATCTTTTACTTTTATGTTGAAACATGCATGACATATAGTCGGTAATTCATCATTTTATGCTGATTGTGTGCGGTCTGACGTTTTGTCCAGATTTGTGGGTGAAGTATAAGAGAGACAATTTTTATGCATTTTAATTATTTGAGAATGTGTATTTAACTCATCATTTGTAAGTATTCATTTTATTTGAAATTAAGAAAGTTCGGTTCATTCGTATTGAGGGATCGATAATATTAAGTACTCTTAATCCGTCATAGAAATCAAATCCAATATTCATTTTCATAACTCAATTGGTACAAAGATCTATATATGTTTTACTTTTACCTTAATCATCCATAATTCCTGAGGTTCAACACTAACTTTATTTCTAATTGTCAATCATGTATTTTATGCAACTTTTACATTTTTTGTTTTACACCACAAAACCCTTTCTCTTCTCTTAGTAAGTCTTTATGACAGAATTGATTTATATAGTTTCTCGTGAGATCGACACTCTACTTATTTTTTTATTACTTGATACGACTAGTGCACTTGCTAGCTATTGCGTTGTTACATATTTTTCATATCAGTCATCATCACCATTCAATTCAACGTTCTCATAAGACAACTTAGACATGGTCGTATCAAAGGCTCGGCTGTCGGTAATGGTGATTTTAGAAAATATAAATAAGAAATCATCATAAAGAGGAAATGACTTATTTTTTATGTTGGAATACTCCTTGTTTTCCTATTAGTAAAGAGTATTTCAATCATAATAAATGAGATCTGCCAAATGCAAAAAATGAGTGAACTTAGCAACATGATAACTCTTACTGCTATGACCTCTTCCCACATGCTAGGTTTGTCGAGGATAGGTATTTTTTACTCATGATCCTAGCACCATCCGTTGCGATTATTGAAACTTTGTACAAATTGAACAATTTCTTCAAGTTTTTTAACCTATTTTTAAGTTAGACATATCATAATGCTTCTTCGTTATCTCCTTAAATCTACCCAGAATGCGCTTCCAAGTATCAGTAGAGAAAACACCACTGATAAGATTCTCATTCAAATATTCAAGTTTCATAATTCCAATGAATGCTTCATCCAACTCATCATTCCAATTGTTTAGACTCCTTTTCCTAAGTGATTCATCTCTATTTATAGATTCGACCTCTTGTTTCATGGTCTGATATAGGTTCCACATTAAAATTGGGAATATTTTACCAAAGTACATGAGGCAAATTTAGGAGGACTATGTGGTGGGCATGGGCTTAAGTCTTAGCCAAGCAAAATGCATACATGGAGCAGGACATAAGTAAGAAGTTTCTCTCCAGGTTGCATGAGAGAAAAAAGTTTGGGAAAGGAGACATGCACAACAAATATGAGTTCAATAAAATGTGACAAAAATACCATGAATTATTCCACTAGCAATATGTAGAAAGGAAGTGGCATCCACTAAAATATGTGCTGAATGAAGAAGCATACATGAACGAAATGGCATAAATGTGGTACACATGCAAGTTTGCATACATCCACTAGCAGAACAAGAAAAAATGTCATCTGGTCAAAAGTTAGGATCCGGACATGTAAAACCATGTGTATGCTCATGTATGTAGTAAGTCATACAAGATGCATTCATAATTGCATCATAGAAGCATGCTTTTTACAATCAGCAATAGAAGATAATGAAGAGAAAAAAGGGGGATGACACAATTAAGCAGCGAAAGGTATAAAGAAAGTCTAGAAGTACCTTGGCGTATTATCTTCTTACGATGTCGGGCATGAACATGGAGCAAAAGTCCTTCCGTACTTGTAAAAGGACAACACATGTTTTGTAGATAAAGGAAAGTTAGGAAAGGAGAACACTACAAGAAATCTATTCAGCAATTTTCTTGTAGTGAAGTTTGAAAACGAAATCAAATGACACAACATATGTTGAACTTTTGAATACCTTCCTGGTCGAAATGGGGAGTAGACTTCCTTATCAAACTCTTGGAACAACACACCTGTTATGTGGACGAAGAAACTAAAACACCCTAGTACTGTCGACTCAAGCAACTGTGTAAAAACAAAATGGTGAGATGTGAAATCTTTTTGAACTTATAAATACAAAATGGAATATTACATGTGTAACATTGTAATTTAGCATCAATTCATATTAATACCTATTTAGTTATATTAATATTAATAGTATTAATTCATGAAAAAAATTAATACTTCAGTCGTCGTCATCATCATCATCGTCGTCATCGTCGTCATCATCATCATCATCAACAATAACAACAATAACAACAACGACGACGACGACGACAACAACAATAATAATAGCAGTTTACACATCAATAAATAGTGTTACGATTAATTCATGAAAACGTAACATCAATTAACACATCAATAAAATAATTCATTATTAATCCACAATATTAATAAAAATTACAAATGTATTATCTTAAAAAACCATTAATAGTAGAACGAGACTAACAAAAAAACTTATAACATAAATAAATTATAAAAAGTGTTGAACTATCAAAAGAGAAAAGCCAAACATAACAAACAAATTGTGACATAAATAAATAAGAAAAAGCCCTAAAGTATTTGCCATTCAAAAAAATATGAAAAAAAATCTTGTATGGTCAACGCCAGTAGTGGGAGACGTGCTTGAAGATCCGTTAAAATAGCGAGACAGCGAGTTCAAATGGGGAGGAAGAAGGTTTGACCGTGGTGCTTCCCTTTTTACTTTCTTTAATTTGTTAAACAGTAAAATGATCATCTTTCTCTCGTTCCATTATCTATATTTTATCGAAACTGAAGAATAAGTAACCAAAAAAAAAAATAATCGTATGACAAGATAAAGCATTCATCGTGAACGGCTCATGACTTGTCTCTCATTAATCCCAATTTACGACCTGTTTGATTATATTCCAGTAATTATCTACTTATTCTAGCACTTTATCTACAACTAAACAGGCCTAAAGTTGATTGCGTGTAGGTGGGCCGTCGTCGTCATCACTATGTGACGATCATGCAAACATGGTACAGGCTGCCGAAGATCGTGCTACCGATGCCCAGATTAAACGGGCTAGGGCAAAAGAGTTGCCCTAGCTTCCAATTCGATCGAAGGGATTCAATTAAATGGATCTGGCTAAACTACCAAAAAAAGTTTAATAGTGATAACATGACAGCACCGGAAACTACACAATAAACTTGGGGAATATAAAAAAAATATGAGTAATTTAAAGTATTTAAATTAGATAAATTTTGCTATTATTTTGATTGGCTCAAAAATTTATTCTAAAGTTAAAGTACAATTTTGAAAAAAAAAAGTTGCATAATCAAATTTTGAAAGCACTCTGCCAAGATTAACATAGTCCGTATATGTTCTATCCTAATTAACATCAAATGATGAGAAAACTGAAAAGGTTAAAACTATTACCTATTAAGTTCCAATAAAGGATTTAACCCCCCTACGTCCCCAATAGAGGATCCATGCTGCTTTCACTACTTTTTTAAGGCGTCAATAAGAGGGGTCATGAATGGAAGAAAACATATAAAAAAAATTCATTCTATCTTTTGAGATAACCAATAAGAGAGGTCATGAATAAAAGAAAAGAAAAAGAATCTTGGTCACCAACACAACTGTCCCTCCTCTTGCAAGTTGCTGCGAAAGCAAAAGAACGATCTCTTGACAACGTATATTTTGATGACCATTATCCGAAGTAATAATATAAATTTCGTTGTGACATAGTATTATCAATTATACCTTCCAACGCGTTAAGTGCACTGTGTATATTATCAAACTACCATACAAGCCTTTTGACCCATAAAAAAACATACAAATTAAGACTGATCCCGGAAAATAACTCTATCCACACCATTAAAGTCTTCTCGCTTAGATAGCATTCTTCCTAACGTTGTTATTATTTTAATTCATATATTTTCTTCAACATATATATAATAAAAAAGATGGATGACATAATATGCCTATTATTGTCTAATGGTGTGAAAGAGAAAAGAAACACAATGAGTCGGTAAAAAAAATCGATGTAACGAATAGTATAACGATAGATTACAGAAATCAAATTGGGATAGAACAAGTTAAAAATCACGCGAAAGTCGAGTTTTTAATTTATTTACTTCTGTGCTAACAATCTTGATAAATTTTAACTATTTCTTTTATATTTTGCTCTTCATTTCCGACTTATCTAATTCAAGATTAAAAATAAAAAATAAAAAAATCTCCCGACATTGATTCTTCTAAACATAATTGTCATATTAATACTTAACGCATATTAATGAAATTAATTGATTACTAGAAATAAAAAGCTTTCCATTTAATAAATCAGTTGAACCAATCTAATCACCTTGTTTATTCTTTTGTTTTCGCTCACAAAAATATTTTGATGCTTCCACACAAACCTTGGCACACAATATTTTATAAACCAGTTCGGACCGGATGGTTCAAATGGTCCGATCGCAAATCGATAAGAAATCCAATCTAGCTCATTAGAAAAATTGGAAATGATAAGAAAATGGGTTGGCTCAAAAAAACTGAGTTGAGAATCCAGTTGAACTCAGTTTTTATTATTTTTTTTCAAAAGATATGATATATGAAAATAATTTATTAGGGGATATTAAAGTTTAAAGTTACCAAATTATTTTAAATGGAATTGGAAGGTTATGAAGATTGACGGAGAAAAAAAGGAAAGGATTTAAAATAATAAAATAAAAGGAAAGATGTTAATCAGAGAGAATGAATAAAAATGGAAATATATTATTATGAGAATAATAAAATAAAAGAGAATTATAGATGGAAAGAGGAAAAAAATATAATTATAATTTTAGATTGAGAATAAGTTTAGACTATTATATTAGTAATTATATATTCAAATAAAATAAAATTATTATTTAAACTGATATTTACAAATAAATAATAATTATTAATTGATTTAATCATTTTTGTAGTAATTTATATATTATGATACTATAAATAATATTATTGATCCAATTTGTAATTTTATTATGAAATCATTTAAACATTTAAGACTTGATTATAGGATTTTCGACCTTGACTCGGTTGAAAAAACTTAAAAATATGAAAAGCTTTTATTATGGGATACGAATGTTTAAATAATTTTATAATAAAATTGGAAAGTTTTGAAAGGAGAAAAAAGGAAAAAATTAAAATTTTAAATAAGAAAAGAAAATGAAAGATCTTGAATCATTGATTAGAGGAAATGAATTAAAATAGAAACATAATATTAATCAAATTAAAGAAAAAGAAGATATGTGTAAAGAGAATAAAATTCGGTAATAATATATTAGTAGTAAATTTGTATTGAAATTAAATTTATACTATTATATTAATAATAATAAAAAGAAATCTATTATTTAAACTAACGTTCAACAAAAATAATTATTATTTACTTAGTTTGATCATTTTTCTAATAATTTATATATTAAATTACTC
This sequence comes from Pontederia crassipes, assembly GCA_030549335.1. Taxonomy (NCBI): domain Eukaryota; kingdom Viridiplantae; phylum Streptophyta; class Magnoliopsida; order Commelinales; family Pontederiaceae; genus Pontederia; species Pontederia crassipes. The sequence goes on from JAUKPH010000017.1 coordinate 13,572,462, forward strand.
TTAAATAATTATAAATAATAATATTATATAAAATTTTGATTCAACGAATTCAACCAATCGAACTTTGAATCGGTTGGTCGCCGGTCTTCGATTCGAAAACATTGTTGGTACTTGGTACACCTACACGGTGTTTGCCAAATAATTAATTTTTTTATCATAAAATAATGAATTAGTTTGATGGACATAACACATGGGGTGTCAGTCTGTCAGATGTCTTGTCATGTGGAAATGGTCGAAGATATATGCTCGCCCTTTGGGACAACACCATCTCCATCACTATATGTTTGATCAAGTCCAAATTGTTATCTTATTCTTATCCTGCAACTTCCACAAGTAATTAAACTAAGCATGGAATCCCATCATTCAACCCTCAATGCTAGTGACGACGACAAAATTGTAACAAAATTGTAACCTCCACTGAATTAGTAACGCTACTAAGGCTGCATTTAGAAATGAAATCGTGATTCCTCCTAAATTTTTGATATATAATTAAATTAAATATTAGTTCGATGTATGTTTAAATAAAAAGTAAATGAAATCGAGTTTGATTTGACAATTTAGTTCCATGATGTTTGGGCTACGTTTGATACGGGAATATTAGTTTTCGAGAACTAATTAATTTGATAGAAAAATTTGGGTTGGTGTTTGGATGAAAAAGTGTAATGATGAGAATTTAAAAAGTTGAAGTGATGGATAAGTTTTAGTGGGTGTTTAGATAAAAAAGAAGAACTAAGAATATAATTTATTATTTTATGAGGTATAAAATTATTGTAAATAAGAATATGTTATTAATATGATAATTTACGTAAATCATTATATTATTAATATTATTTTTAGTTATTTTGATTAAATCTTTTAAATATTATTAATATTATAATTTACGTATATTTTAAGATCTAAATATAATACAATTTTTTAAAAAATAATTGAATAGTTTAATTAATAAAATATTTATTAATTATTAGAGCTAATTATTTTATAATTTTTAATTAATAACATTTAATAAATTATGTTATAATATCCCTAAATTATGTTATAATAATGTATTAATTTATTCTAAATTATGTATGCATACATTATAAAATAATTAAAAAATAAATGAAATTAAAAAAAAGTCAAAGAATGCGGCGCAGAAGTTAAAAAAAAAGAAATGTTCTTGAAAGAAAGTTCTTGCCGAAGGCAAGAACATTTGACGTAAAAAGTTCTCGTCAAAGTCACGTGACGGGAACCTTTATTGTTCCCGTCACATGACTACGTTTGGCAGTACAATCGAAACATTTGATTTGTTTCGTGCTGCCTTGGGTTGTGTTTGAATTGGGGATTTTAAGTTCCCGTAGGTTCTCGAGAACTAACCGATTTGATAGAAAAAATTGGGTTGATATTTAGATGAAAAAGTGTAATAATGGGAATTTAAAAAGTTGATTTGATAGATAAGTTTTACTAGGTGTTTGGATAAAAAAAGTAAGAATTAAGCATATAATTTATTATTTTATGAGATATAAAATTATAGTAAATAAAAATATGTTATTAATATTATCATATACATAAATTATTATATTATTATATTATTTATTTATTTGATTAAATATTATTAATAATATAATTTACGTACAACTTAAGATCAAAATATAATATAAATTTTTTAAAAACTAATTGAATAGTTTAATTAATAAAATATTTGTAATTAGCAAATTAGATAGAAGAAAAAATTTAAGATAAACTAATTAATAACTAAAACATGAAATATAAAAGATAATTTAACATCATATTTATATAAAATATTTATATAATTATAACTTATTTTGAATACCATAATTAATAATTATACTAATATCATACTAGTTAATTTTTATTATGATATATTATAAGTAAAATAAATAAAAGTATATGATAAATTATACCTAAATAAATTATAAATTTATGATAATGTATAAATAATAAATAAATATAATATATATAATGTAATATATAAGAATATAATATATACATATAATAATATTATTAAAATAATATGTTATAGGTCAAAAAGTAGCTCCACCTACTTTTGGACCTATGAAAAAAAATAACGTTGTTCTTGCAATTAGCAAGAACTTTTTGCAAGAACTTACGACAGGAACTTTTGGCCAAAAGTTCCCGCCGTACTATAAGTTCCCGTCATATGAGGTGTTTGGCAGAACAAAGGATTATTCTACCCTTTGTTCTGCTGCCAAACACATCATTGGGCTGCATTTGGCAACAATTTCATAATAGAACATTTGTTCTAAGAACTTGGGTGATGTGACTCGAAAATTCCCATAGCTCGTTTGGGAATGTTCCGCTTGGAGAAGAACAATTTCATCAGATTTGACGTCGAAGTTCTAAAATTGTTCCGCGGTTGTTTGGTGGAAATCCTCAGCTCTTGCGGAAAAAAAATGGTTCCATCTCCTGGCGCCAAAACAAAAAACGACTGCACAATTTCGTATAACGATATCGAACACTAACGTCAAGGATGAAAACATACAGGAATTTTTTCCACGCACGACATGCTTGAGCGAATTCATGTCAACAAAGAAGACAACAATAAATCACGATAAAGACAACAGAAGACAAACATAAACATACTACCCTCTGCAATTATCTACTAAGCAAATCGGAAATCATTAACACAACCATATTTACCAAGCGAGCACCAAAAAAATGCGAGAACAATAGAGCCTGTAGCACATCGAATTGTTCAACAAGATATTTGTATACATCATCCTGCTAGGCCCCAACATAAATTGTCAAACAAGACAATGGTACAACTGAAATAAGAGGGCTTGTAATACATAAGTTACTTGCGCCAAAAAACGATCAGCAAGACAGTAACAAATAACTCTTATACATTCAACAAGCACAACCGGCGATAACAACCAGTGATAATTGCAGCCACATTTTAAGCACAACCAGTGATAATTGAGAAGACTAAATGCAGGCAACATATTGTCCTAGTATTGAAGTTCGGATAACATTACAGCTAACAATAACATAAGTTCGGATAATCCTGGTTCCTGAATACAAAATGATAGCAGCCAACAATCTTTGGAAGTTAAGGGATCTAACACAATCCATAAGTAGTACGAAGATGCCACACTTGCACAACACATGCGAAAGAAAATTACCACAGCAAGAAGAACTGAAGTCACTCAATCACGCCTACAACACTTTCCAATGTAGAAACCAAGTGCATATACGAATGCAACAGTAAGTGATAACACCAAAGTATTCACTCTATGCTTGCATATGCAATTCACGGGCGAGGGTCTGTCCTCGGCTCCAATAACCCTGTGCGAAGCTGGAGAGTTCATAGATAAATCAGTAACTGGTACAAAAGAGCACATACTAAAGTAACTCATCAATAAAGAATAGGCGGCATCGTAGTTATCGAATTTTTTATAGGCGCAACCACGATATCCCAACACTTGTGCTTGGCAATCTGCTCATGTGTCAAATATGCCGGTATTGCGACCTTCGTAGACAACGTAAAATTTTTGTGAAGACATGCTAACTCTCGTATTCTTCAGGTCTTGCCATTACAACATCACAGCAAACTAAGTAATACAGTGAACGAGAATAATTTAATAAGACACAAAGTACACGCTAATAGAGTTTTCAACTACAGGGCAGAATAGTGAGATATTACATGAGAGAGGTAATTTAAGCTGAGCAAACACAACTTGAAAAAGTAATACAAGATGCTACGAAGATCAAGTCTAGCAGGTCCACTATAACAATAAGTCCACAGGTAAGTAGCTTGATTATGAAGAATAGACATGGATCAATATATATAAAAGTAATACAACGAAGAAAACAAAATTCTCACCTCTACGCCTCTGATGATCAGCCCAAATCCGCGAGGCTATCCCATCCCGCAACATGTCCCCTCTGGTTTTCTCAGACGTAGAGGCGGGCATAGAAGGCAAGAGGTCACCCGCATGTACCGTTGCTAGTTTCGGCAAAATTGTCATGCTGAAGTATTTGTCGTCCCCGGCATGACGCCTTACAAAATTGTGATTGACGCAACAGGCGATGAAGATATACTTCTGTATACTGGCAGGGGCTACGAAGCAACCTAAACCTTTTTTTCAAAATTTCGAATGACTTCTTCACACAGTTTCGCAGCTGCGCATGTCTATGATTGAAAATATCCTTTGCATCGTGATACCGACCTGCTGGGGTGCTCTCTGTAAAGGTCCCCATATAGTATCTCCCACCCCGATATGGTGCTATGAACTTATCAGAGTTTGCGTAGTCGGAATCTACAAGATAGTACTTTCCTATGTCGGACATGTGAAATAGAGTTAGGGCAACCGAATAGTATAATGGAAAGAGGTATTCTGGGACTGAGGTCTACAGAATCATACCATCCGGTACACGAAATTCATTTCTCTCCAAGCACCAACGCAAAATTTTCATATCACCGGCAGATCCCTCCCAACCAGCGCATACAAAGAGAAAAGTGTGATCGAAGGGTGCTATTGCCATCACGTTCTGTAAAAGGAATCCCTTACGATTCCGATACGGTACTGCATTTGACTTTTGCACGTGAGCGGATATGTGTGTCCCGTCGACAGCACCAAAGCATTCTACAATACACGTAGGAAAAAGTGAAGCAAACGATTTATCCAAAAGTTGAAAATAAACTGCAAAGAATGACAAGCAAATTACCGCAAAGTATGGATAAAATCTGCGGGAGTCCCGCACTCGTGGATGGATGTCGACATCTTCATCAGGCAACACAATGAACTCCTCGGATAGTGAACATATTACTTTTAGGACATTGCAGAAGTGACGTGATATCGTTTCACCGGAGTGCTGAAACTCCTCCTGCATGTCTCTATTTGTCTCGTCACGATGAACAGCAAATAAGAAAATAGTCAGTTGTTCCCTCGCGCTAACATGTTTTGTCGACGCAAGGAGCCCTCGCGAGACCAACAGTTCCTCAAACATCAAAAGGGTTGTTTTCTTCAACCTGAAATGATGGTAGCCTCTTTTCGGGTGTCCATTCAGCATCGTGTTAACTGTATGATCCCCTGTGAATGGCCGTGTCCTACACGGCATCCTAAGAATGCTACTCAAGGTCGCAGAAGAGCTAGAGTAACCTAGTGAGGAAAAAGTGTCATCCTCGATGAAATCATCCTCAACCGATAAATCCCACATCTCGGATAGTTTCATCTAGCACGACATAATGTGGAAAGTGAAGAAATAGAATAGAAGAACGAAAAAGCAGGGCAAATTGAAAATAGAATAGAAGAACGACAAAGCATGAAAAATTGAAGCACACAAAATAAACATTTTAAGGCAGCCGAATCGATAATGTCACAAAGTAATACATAGCGTACCAAATTCGTAAACACGTGACAATAGTCATACTTCGGAATTAGAGTACAGACCACTAACGACCTCATAATAGTACTCGGACACACTAAGTTGCACGACTCGTGCAGACAATAGTACAGACGTCTAACGACATCATAATACAACAATAAACAAAAGATACTACTCCGTGTCGCTCGAGTTAGTCTCGGCCCCACTGGATCTTGCAGGTGTGAAACGATGAGAGGGTACCGCGTTTGGGGGATTCGCATGCGTCACAAGTTTGCTGGGACTGAAGTAAGGGTTGGAGACGTTGAGCGGAGATGGCACGCTTGGGAAAGTTGGAAAAGAGTTTCCCATGACACTTGCTCCGGAGAAAGGTGCACGCACGTCTGCTACATGGATTGGCGGGGGCGGTACATAAGTGACGGCACTTGCAAAAGGTGCTGCCCCAAATGCGACATTCGACCTCCCTTGATCAGCACCAAAAACTATCATCCCAACTGTCGGTGGCGGGGGAGGTGGTAGATTGTAGTACTCGGAAACTTTTCTCGCTATCCAAGCTTCAAGCATGCAGTCATCACATTGCATGAAAGTCCATAACTCATTTTTGTTCTTCAATGCATCCGCGACAGCGAGCTTCACATGTGGAGGAAGGTTGGGCATCCTGGTCTCCATCCTCGCCCAACAAGCATCTTTAGCCCCATTTTTTTATTCTTTCTTGCAAGCATTTCTTCCATCAGATGTAACTTCTTCATGGCGTACTCTTGTGCCACCCAATTAATGTCCTTCGCAGGTTTTTTTCTTCTTCTTCTTTATTCCCCTATCATACCAAAACAAACAGTGTCAGAACGTCTCTAGACCAAAGGAGAGTGCACAATTGTCAACTGAATTAGTACTCACTGCAATGACCTCATCCCACATTTCCTCTTTCGGTGGCTCGGGCATGCATTTTTCCGGATCCCATGCCCATCCACTCTTGTTGGCTAGAGTTCTACACAACTCGAAGTTCCTTTTCATCACCTTTAGGTGGTTTTCATGTGCTCAACTGTCATCCTCTCGCGGAAGTATTCGTTGAACTTGTTGTACATTCTTTTCCATGCTTCCGGTGCGAAGGTGTTGCTCCTGAAGAAACCGTCAACATTTTCCTACAACATCATTCCTACGAAGTAGGAATCCATATTACCTGACTAGTGGCTAGATCTTGCTTTATCCGAAGAGGCCACCATCTTCTCTTTTTTCTTTTGTGGAACTCATTGCAGTCTAGGGAAGCGCAATGAAAAAGAACTGTAAAAGACCGACAATAGCAAACTACTCGCAAAATAATATTTTCTTAATAAGGTCATATCTTCTATTGGCAAAAAATCAAGGTCGGAAAACAACACTTTGCTAGACTCACTATGATGTGGAAGTGCCGGGACTAAATGTGTGTCAACCTACTAGGGTGAATTGTGATTCTACTCGTGATCTATTAATGAGAACGTGCAGCCGAAGTGAAGGTTGAATTTAGTTACGAAGACCATGCAATCCTTGATGTGGTTAAAGTCGTAAATTAAAATGGCATCGGCATGATTCTTTGGAATATTTCGCATTTGGTATCTGAGAACATAGTCCACACGTTGCAAAAAATTGGAAGATGTACATTATCAATTTTCTAGAATATGGCGAAAAGCAGAAGACAACAGATAAGACATTGGCATTGTAGGTAAGTGCACTTTCACGTTATGGAATTACCTCGACGGAGGTTGCTGGCAGGGATCTCGTCGTGGAAGGGCACCGCTTGTTCCCTAATTTCTCTCATCTGACCTGCCCAAATGTGAGACATTAGAAGACATACGTTAATATAGCACGCATACAACAACGTCCATCTGCCATTGTATAACTCATCTAGGCTCTTCTACCCATGACACTTGCAACCTGAAGTAATAAGAATGACACAGATCATAAAAGCGTAACTAATTAATCGCAACGATAATGACTCAGAACAAGCATAGATGTAAGATATATACATAATTTCATAATTCAATATATAAGTGTGCCATAGAACACATTTTCACGATGTGCATTCGGACAAGAGGTCATTGCCTTTGATTCATAGAAACACAGTACTTTACTTGCACACAACACATCCTCAAATTATGAACACAGACATGTGTTTTTAACCTACATGTACTAACTTAATTCAAGCATATTTTTTGAATACAAACCAAAGATATAAATTTGCATCCCGCTTATAACTCTTTCAATTAATTGTGACAAAATAAAGTTACGCTAGAGAAGTTGATGCATATGCAGAAGTGTTCCAGCATGATCATCTTCGGCTATAGTGATGCTTTACACGAAGGCAGGGCTATGTCTGGTGGAAATAATGGAATGTGCCACATGATCATGACATTATGCTATCTCCTAGTTGTACAAATCACTTTAGTTTGATTTCATTCTAAATTTTTCAGGTAATAGCGCACTTGGGGTGTTGACAAAGCTAGATCTGATGGGTCCACGATCAAATGTATCCGCGAAAGGAGAGGGAGACTCGCGCAAATAGTCCTCAATACTCACATCTAGCTACTATAATGGGCTCTAAATATACTGCTATACTTCGTTCAATGGTACCAACAGAAGTGTGACGGTATTTTCGACTGTGCCGACAAATAAGGCAACATTATATTATATGTAATGTGTACGAACATTGCAGAAATTTTTACAAATTTGTGGAACTTAGGTCACAAAATTTGTCAAAATCATGGTCTACGCCCCCCAAAAAAAATGGCAGTTCCGACCGCAATTCGGAAACCCTAAAACGCGAAATCAAGGATCGGTGAGCTTCGTTCGAAAATCAAGCGTTATCCACACGATCCGGAAAACATTAGGTAGCCGGCCGTCAGACCTTTTCATGAAGATGAACAACAGCGGCCGCCGGTGAGCCAAATCTCAAATCTGAGAAATACCTATGTCGACCTACACCAAGGACACTAGGGAAGGGCAATAAAATTGTCCGACGACAGAGTTCGCGGCCAACACAACGATCGGCGGTAAAAATTTCAGAAGACGAACTGGACAAATTTTCTTGACGGAAAATGAAATCGCTATCTTGTTCGAACGAAAGTCGCCAGTGAGAGGACTAACCTGCGACCACGATCTTTGTCGTTTTGCCGTGTTGTTCGGGGTCGTAGATCGGCCTTGAAGCTACCAGAGGCGCGACCTGTTGCAGTTGTCGACCGAGAGTGATAAGAGAAATGTCCGAGACTTGCGCAGGCGGAGGTTGCAAAATGGGTATGTTGTCGCCTTTTCCCATGGATTGGCGTGGGATTCGAGATTGTTCACTGGCCATCGCGAACAATCCGAAGTTCTTTCCGCGAGCAAGAACTTCGGTTCGGGAACATTTCTCGTTGACCAGAACAAAAATGTGCGCGGGCCCATCTCAGTAGCCGGGTGTGTTTGGCATAACATTCCTTTGTTCTGATGAATTGTTCTCATCCAAACACACCCTTGGAGAACCAAATGAGAACTCATGCTAAATGATGATAATACCCCTCCCCCAATTAAATAATTCACGAGCCCTCCTATTTATTTTTTTGGTCTCGGTCGGCTAGGGATTGCGATAGGCTATCGAAACCGTCTGGCTCAAAGCCTCTCGTTTGGTTGCGGCAACCATCCTCGACGGTCACCAGAGGTCGTCGCAGAGTGGGAAGGTAAGCGTCTTCTTGCAACGCAGCGACAGACGATTTTTTGGTCTTTTGACTCTCCGGCTCTCGTTTGGTTGCAGCAACCATCCTCGTCAGTCGTTCTACTCTGCTGCCGCATTTGCAATCCCTCCAGGTCCTCTCTCCCTTCATCCTTCCCTCCCTCCCTCTAGTGCGCCCACGTCTCGAGAGATCTGCCCTCGAGCAGGCTGAGGCGATTGCCTCCTCACTGCCCCCAGCATGAGAGTTAGTTTGTAGCTTTCATTTTCTTCTTTAATCATCAGTAGCATATTGTTGTTAATTGTTATGTTGTTCTTGTAATGTTTGATAACTGTTATTATTGTGTATTTGAGCCTTAATTTGTTGTTTCATATATTTTCTTACAAATCAATATATCCTACTCATATGTTTACGAAATTGTCGTATAATTGCTCTTTACAATCACAAATTTATTCAAAAGGCACCATTTTGTTGATGAAGAAATTTAGGAATAAGTGTTTGATGTACTAAACCCTACGATCTTCAGCTGAAAATAAATAGGAGTCTTGACATTCTTGCTTCAAATAGTTCTTTTCCACAATCAAAATATTTTGACACCATTGAGGTGCAAAATTAAGCGACATTTTTTTTAAAGGAAAGAAACAAATTTTGTGTTGTTTGTTTGCTAAGCTTTCACCACTCGCTAGGTACGTATGGTTGTTGCATGATATTTCAATTTGGCATTCAGCCAGGTGTGTTTCGCTTAATCGGATGTTCATGACAACATTTAATTTGACACTTTGGTGCATTCTTAGTTCTGTGGAAGTTACCTCAATGGGATTGTGTTCCTGCCTGTTACTACTTGAACATGATTAAATATCTCTGTTTCATATTGGTGTCTATGTGTTGGCATTCATATTAAGTCTGAATTTATTGTTCGGATGTTACTTGTATCTCATGATGTAGGAAATATATTACAAATCCATGAGATGAGTCGACGCAGATTTTATGCGGTTTATGAAGGTCGCAAAAGAAGTGTATACGACATGTGGACAAAATGTTAGGCACACGATTATCCCTTTTGCGCATGTAAGAGGTTCAACTCATATGAGGCCAAATACTACGATATGCAGTACGAGCCACCGGCAAGGCTGGATTCGTCCTCCGATGTCGCAGCACAGCTACAATGGCGCTCCAAAAATATGACAGGTTGCTCTGAGATTGGGGGCTAGGATCGCATTGTACAAGTGCTTTGTGAATGCAGGTGTAGAAGGAACCTCGTAGTCTTAGTGATGTTTGGAATACTATTGCTTTGTATTGATATTATGGCCTATGTTTGTGGTATGGAGGTTTGAAACTTTGAAGGAAAGATATGTAAGAATTAAAAACTTCTTAGTATGTTATGGAAACTTCTTAGTATGTTGTGAAAAATTGAATTGAAGAAGTTCATCCATTTGAAACTATTTTATGCTAGCATGTGATTGTTGGCCTATAGTTAAATGTTTCACATTTTTCGGGCATGATCAAGTTGATATTTTTCTTTGAAATTTAAATTTTACACAATCAATGCCAAAATTATGAGGTAAGATATGTACTAAGAAGTCAATTCTCATGGTCGTTTTACTATTTATTTTGATTTTACAAGATATCTCAATGGACAAATTGGAAAAAAAAACTTACGACCAATAATTACCTTTGCATCAATGGTAGGATCTTAGCTGGGCAATATCACGTTTGCAGTCATTGATAAATAACTTGTTAGTACATATTATTTAATAAATTTTCCATTCATTGTGAAATTTAAATTTCAAAGAAAAAGCAACTGGATTGATGCCCGATACATGTGAAGCCTATATGCTAAGATCTTTGTAATAGTCAGAGAATTATTTATGTAAAAAATCATCACAATAAAAAAATATATTCATCAACGTGTTGGCACATCCGCAATTTGAACAAATACAAGAACTCGTAGAGATGCCCTGCAAACAACACCTGCTGCTTTTGCGTTCAAGAAACTGAAGGCAGACGATGTCGCCTCAACATTGCTGCTTCAATTGAAGATTGCCGTGTACCTCAATGTGTTATTAATCTAAAGTAGAATGAACCACGTAACATCCATCCAAAGATACATTACATAGCTGCCATAAACGACCAACCGTCAAAGATAAGGCCTAGAATTATTTATCACAATAGTACTGAACCGAAAACTCGTTATTTACTTCAGGAAAGAAGCTTCTCTCTCCAAAGAAAAAGGACACGCCGAGAACTAAATCAATTATCCCACTAGATAAAAATTATGGATATACACACACAAAACTATCTGGTCCATGAACTTCCGCCCCTGCATTAACCTAAATTAGAGATGAGATGCATGCCATGATCAAATTATAAAAATATTAATTAAAATATGTTATATTTTACATGCATCAGTCATGAATCCGAAGTCTCTAATTGTTACTTGAGGATAAGCAAAAAAACTAAGTATGAGAAAATTTGACGTAGAGAAATCATTAACTCCTTTTTATCCATGTTCAGTATGCATTCATCCCATGTTTTGTTATGTTTTCATGCTAGAACACATCTTATTTTTTAAATATAACTTTTACAATTTCTTCACATCTATCTGATGAAAAAGAAAAACTCTTTTTTTCTCAGGACTGCATTACTACTCTTTGACAGCTATTCTTCGTGCAGAAATCTCAAACGAACTAAGGGATGGATAACATAGGATGATCAACGATAGGTAGGGCACTCAAAAGTAGAACTACCCTCATCTAGTTACTTGGGAAAATTAGTGAGGAAGACAATCGGTTTATCAAACACGTCTGGTTCAAAATAGTGAGCAACTGGAGGGAGATACCTTTCGACAAACAGATTCCTCATTACACTAGAAGGAAGGAAGCTTCCTCCCACATATTGTAGGCCAATGTGAACAAGGGAGTGGGCGAAAAGTAAAACACGTGGCAGCTTGGTGGAGGATAAAAAGCAAAACAACTAGCTATAAAAAAGGGGTCAGAGAGGAAAGAGATGTGAGAAAAGCGGGGCAGCGAGTTCTTTTCTTTTTCCTTTCTCTTTTCTTTGTGGATGTTAACGAACATGGATGGGGTGTCGCTCTTGACACTTATGTGTAGCTAAACTAGCCATCTAGGACTGGGGAGAGTTGTGATGGACGTGGATGTTTCTGAACCTATATTTTTTATTTTATGTTAAGCAGCTATCGATTTCCTTATGTCTTATGTTTATTGTTTCATCATTGATCTCGATCTTATTAATGATCATTATGATTTGTTGAATGTGTTCTCACAAATCGAGTTATCCATTGTGCATTAGTCCAAAAGAGCGTTATCTTCCTCAACTCAAGCTTCAAGACCAAGGGGCGAGAAGCTTGAGTTGAGTTCGTTCAGTGAGGCATAATGTGACTCAAATTTTCCTACCCTATTTTCTTGTTTCAAGAGGTTATTTTATGTTTCAAGGACCCGAGTTTCTCTTGGCATGAGATGATATGCAGTACATCGCAATCATGTCGAGAGGTAGGGTGATGATTGAAACATATTAGAGGGATCACCAATCACCAATCCTGAGCAAACCTGAGAGGGAAGCTTAGAGTATTTTATGAACTTTTTTGTTGTTGTTGCATTCTTCTTTCCAAACTATTTTTTGTTCTATAGAATTCGTAACTCTCGTTCGAGAGCGTAATCTATTCCTTAGCCATCGCCGAGAGGTGGGGCGATGACTGAGTTACATCTAAAGAGTCACTATTGACTAGAGCTAAACAGGGTCGAGAGATCTTCTTGGAGTTTTCTTCATGTTCCTCATGAAGTCTAGCTTAAGGGAATCCACCCGAGAAAAAAATATCATTTGTCAAGATTCAGTACAGGCTGAGAGTTGTTTGAGTCCTAACTTATGTCTTGTCTCTAGATCCCTCTAAGTATAAAGGTGAGAGTATGTCGACAAATGCCCCGTGTAGGTAATCGGTACCTTAGAACGTCCTGCATGGCAATTGCATTCTGGGTGAGGACCCGTGTTCGCAGGTTCAACAACCGACAAGCACGAGAGTGGCTTGCTTGGATAGCATCCTCCACGAGAGTGGAAATGCCCGTTATCATCTACAACAACTTTATTAGTTTTATGTCAGTCTAAGAAATGGAAGTCCTTGAATAATTTGCTCTAAGCCCTAGTGTTCAATCATATTGATATTTGATTTACATCATTTTGGATCCTCTGCCTTGATTTTCTGATTTATGCTAAAAATTAGTGTAATCATGTGTTTCATGATTCTTAGGATAAAACTATTTTCTTTCTATATCATTTCCAAATTCGGCTCTTTCCCTTTTGACAAAGACTTCATATCAGACTCTTAGAGCACTCTTTTGGAATGAATCCTAAGTACTACATCGACCGATGTGCACTTACAGTCTCGTCGTGTGTGCTAGATTTATAAATTTTAAAACTTATTTGAGATTTTCTATAAAGTGGGGACACGTTCGTGCCTGGATTTCATGGATGAAGCAAATTCATCATTATCGCTTCCTTCTCGGTCCTGATCAATGGGGCAAGGTCAGACAAGTGGGTCCAGCAAGAACCGGGGGGCCACCAAGGTTTCTCGTAACTCTGATGCTCTTCGTCCTTGCAGCTGACATCCTCGCCAGATGTACTCAAGCGTCGTGCATGGAGACACTCTTCAGCAGCTTCAATAGAAGCCAAGTCCATGTTCTTCTATATGCGGACGACATGGGGCGTCGAGCAAGAGACCCGATGGGTGTCCATCCTCGTTGAGCTTTTCGACATGACGACCAGACTCCAAATAAATCATGTGAGTCCTTCTTCATCCCCTTTGGCATCGTCCCCGAGGATGCAGGATATGTGGGCAAGCTTTGCACTCCGGTTGGCACTCTGCCAACCACATATGTAGGTCTCCTATCTCCAATCGCTATATCAGCTCCCACCGATGGACCCTAGTGATCGAGCGCATGGTGCAGAGGTTCGAGGGCTGGAGCTCACGACTTCTATCCCGGGGTGGGCATCTCAATCTCTTCCTCTTTGTCATCTCAGTGCTTCTGACATACTTAGCGTAGGTTCTCAAATACATGGATTCCTTGAGGAGTAGGTTTTTCTAGCATACTTTGACCATCGTGGAGTCCATCTTGTTGCATAGAGCCATATTTGTCGTTCCACCTCTCAAGGAGAACTGGGGTTTAAGATATTCATTGCATCAATTGGGATCATGAGATAGACAGTAGTGTCGATCTTCTACAGATGCTATGGATGGGACCTATATTGAGAGTCAAGGTTCATATTACCCCACGGGGCCTTATCATTCTAGAGGGGAATGGCGGCATTGGCTCCACACTCATGACACCCTCACCCACTTCCGGATATGCCTTCTCATTCTGATGACATAATTGGATCTCCAGAGGCCCTTGATTGTTTTCATTGGTGATTCATCGTGGCACGTTAGTTGCAGGGTCTTGGTCCCAAGCTGATGATCCCAATTCGGGCTCTTGGACCCCCTTTTCAGATCTAATCTCACGGACCAATGCACCACTGAGCTCTTGATGCTCCACTAGAGGATTGCTCCCCTATGCATCGGGTTTCTTCCTTAAGTGGACAGTAGACTCATCTAGAGATCTCATGACAACGAACGATGTTTAGGGGCATGTTCCCATGATTCTCAAACCCTTCTCTGAGTTTTGACTAGACAAAGACAAAGATTAAAAGTACCATTCGAATCTTTTTTAGCTTATTCCTGTGCTTTTTATTTGGCTTTGATGAAATCAGATGATTTTTTGTGGGAGCATATTGTACGTCACATCTCTTTTTTCTTTGGGAGTGAGATTTTGAATAGTAAATATATTTTTTCTTCCCACACTTGAATATCATTTTTATTTCATAGTAAATTTTTAAGAAATAAATTAGGATCTTGAAAAGTTAGAGGACTCAATTAATTATTATAAATTAAAATTGAACGATTGAATTAAAAATATGAAAATTTGGTCCGTGATCTCAATTTGGACTCTTGAACCCCCTTTTCAGTTCTAATCTCACGGACCAATACATCACCGAACCCATGACATTCCACTAGAGGATTACTCCACCCCGGCCAAATGGAAATGGCTATCGGGAGTTTTGCTTGACTCGTAGTCTTTAGATTGAGATTCTTCTTGGCTGAGGACTGGTGGACATTAGACTCATCTAGAGATCCCATATACAGTTCAAAATCAATATCCTTGTTTAGTTTATGTAGGGGCCGGCGGCTCCTCACGAGATGTGCATCTCATGCAAACATGTCCTGTATTGTGTCATGAGGCTGAGGAGTAGCTTATTCCTATGCTATTTGGCTCCGGTGAAATCAAATGATTTTTTATGATCATGTACACCACATTTTTTTTATATATGAGTGAGATTTTGGATAGTTGATATATTTTCATTTTCATTTCATAGAAAATTCTTAAGAAATAAATTAGGATCTTGAAAAGTCGGAGGACTAGTTAGTTATTATAAATTAAAATTGAATGACTGGATTAAAAATATGAAAAAAATTGAAAGCAATTGAATTATTCGTCCAACTGATCTTTTGAATCGGTTTATGATTTATTTGGGCATTCTAATCCAGCCCAAATATTTTCTCTATTTCAATCAACCAATGTTTTCGCATCCTTAAGATTCGTGTGCAGTGTCTGGCCCTTTTTTTGCTGCCGTCTGATGCCGGCATGGTCGATGAATTCGTCTCCTGTTCTGTTCGTCCGACGACCCGCCCGCGGAGCGAAAGAATAAGTCGCCCAATTCACGCTGGGGTTTTGGGTTTTTGGAAGCCCTAATCGTCTCCGGCTCTCACCCACTATGGCCTCCGGGTTGGCTGTGCCGCCTTCTGGCAACGTCCGCCAGTTCAAGCTCACGAAGGAGAGCGAGCTGCGTGTCGAGGTCGTCCCCGACCACTCCGTCCGCGTCCGCCTCCTCTCCGGCGGCACCGCCGAGATCTTCGGCACCGAGCTCCCCCCGGGGAACTGGATCTCCGTCCCTCCTCGAAGCAAGATAGCCGTTAGGATCTTCCCTTTTTTCCCTTCAGTTATGGCTTTACGACCACAAAGATGTGATTTTTATCATATTTGGTGTCAAATGGCGCAGATTTTTACTTGGCATGGGGCGACCATCGAACTGGATGGGACAACCGAAGTTGAGTATGTGGCGGATGAGGTAGTGACATCAATTCGGTATTAATTTGATTGGCGCATTACGTTTGGCATTTGAATTGCCTGTAATAAAAGTTTCATGGTTTTTAGACACCTATGGTGAGCTATGTAAACGTTCACGCTATACTTGACTCGCGAAGAGCTCGTGCTAAAGCGTCACAAAGCAGCGACCTAGAGTCTTCGCAGGTATGTAAACTATGATTTTACTTGATAGCTGCTTAGTTCTTAGTTCCAGTTATGGTTAATGGACGTTTAGCTTATTTTCTAGTTTGAAGCTTTTAATACTTGCTTAGTTGAAATGAATTTCTATCGAGTTTATCGGAAACTAAATTTCATGGTCAACCATTTTATTGCTATCCCAGACAACGTTATCTGTCCAAATAGTTTAGAAAATTGCACTTTTAGCATTCATGACAATTTGTGTGGTCATGGTTTGTCCAAGAAATATAGTATCTTACCATTGCCTAACTGTAAGTAATAAAAAAAGTCATGTCAGAGTTTGAATTTTAAGCAGGATGATTTTACACCTTTATGTCATCCTTTTCTCCCTTTACAATATGCTAAGTTATCTTGTTGCATAAAAAAAAGTTATATTGTTGCAAATGCTATACGACTTCAGGTTCTTATACTTGACCTAAATCAAACAAATAGAGAAACAAAGACATAAATGAGTTTTTTTTTTCTTTTATTGAGAGAACACAATGTCTATCAACATGTGTTCATCCAATTTAATTGCCATAATCATGCTATAATTTAAGGATGTGTGTATATACAACCAAAAACATTTGGAACTTCCCCAGTTCACATTTGGCCAAATTTTGACAAACAACTTAAAATTTTCCACATAAATTCTGGCATTTATGAATATACAACTTTCCAAACAAAATTAATATACAAGAATTTAACTGAAACCAAATGGGCCATAGAACAATGATCGTTATAGTACCTTAGAATTATTTGACATGTTTTTCACTTATTTATCTTGTTTCTATAACTAGTTTTGCAAAGCCTGTATTGTAGGTGGACCTTTTCTGATAAAAATAATGTTATGTTGGTACACAATTATTTTTATCTGTTCTTCTCAATTTTTTTTTTTATCTGCTATCCTAACTCATTCTACAACTTAATGAATAACCTCACATTACAAATTCTTTTCCATGTACATATTTACAATTTTTTTACTGCATTTGTTTGATTCCCGAAAAATAACCTTCATGCTTTCATGTTCATGTCCTACCATTTCCTACCTTACTATATCTTTTGATGTTCAGGGGCCTCGAGTTATTGTTGTGGGGCCAACGGACTCTGGAAAGAGTAGTTTGTGCAGGATGCTTCTAAGTTGGGCTTGCAAGCAAGGTTGGAAACCCACCTTTGTGGATCTTGATATTGGCCAGGGATCAATAACAATTCCTGGATGCATTGCTGCTACCCCAATTGAGATGCCTATTGATGTGTTGGAAGGGATTCCTTTGGAAATGCCACTCGTTCATTTCTATGGCCACACAACTCCCAAGTGACTACTATTGAATTGTTCTTTTCGATTGTTGTAATGAGATCAATAAATGTGATGATTCTTAGTTCATTGATTTAAGTAATTACTGTTTTACTAAGAATCTTACTATCCCAATAGTGTAAATGGAGATTTCTACAAGGTGCTTGCAAAGGAACTTGCTCAAACTCTAGAAAGACAGTTCTCAGGCAATGCTGAATCTAGAGCTGCAGGCATGGTGATCAATACCATGGGTTGGGTAGAAGGCCTTGGTTACGAGGTCGGTTTATAACAGCTGATTATGTGCGAATTTTTCAGTTATTTATTTATTTTTACCCCAACTGTATAACTTATGTGCATCTGTCCATTTTGTTTCGGAGCACAGTTACTTCTTCATGCAATTGATACATTCAGTGCTAACGTTGTCCTGGTCCTGGGGCAGGTAAAGTTTAGATATATTTCTCTCAAAAAAGAAAGTTTATATATACTGAATCATTGGTCATATATTCATATTTTTTGGGTTCCAGCGCAATATTCTCATGCATGCATGTATTCTTTGTGATGATGATTGATCTTTATCGGCCACTTTCTACCATTCATTATACTTTCTATTTTACTTATAAAATTTGCGCTTCCCAGTAAATTGCATTAGCTGCTTTTACGTGTCTCATGTGACAGTAGTTATATGCTGAAATAGATGCCTGTATGAGATTTTATCAGGGTGGTGGCAACTTTGGATCATCAACTTCTGGTTGCTATTTGCAAAAAAAGAAATCATTTGAATGCTCTATATGTTTGTTGCCTTTTTAGGTTATTATGATTCTAGTTTCATGACACCTATAAATATACTGTTTTCATATGCAATTTTCAAGCAATATTCCAGTCTGGTGGACATACTCATTTTCTGTTTCATTACTTTATAGGAGAAGCTTTGCAGCATGTTAAAAGATGTACTAAAAAGCAAACCCAATGTAGATGTTGTGAAACTTCATAAATCAGGAGGGGTTGTTTTGAGGAATCAAAAACTTCGTCAAAAGTCTAGGAGCTTCAGGATCAGGGTAAGCACTATCTTTGGAAACATCATCCAATGAAATGTCTTGCCATCAGCTAGTCTGTAGTGAAGCGCAAATTGTTGTATCTTGTTCAACACAGTTTTATTATGTAATGAATTGCACTTTGTAACTACATTGCTCTAGTTCTACTTCTTTTGTGTTTCCTGACTTTCGACCTGTTGCAAGTATGGGAATGTTATCTTCCATGTATAAAGCATCTTTCTTTATCTATCTTTCTTCTTGGGTTCATTACGACAATATTTTTAGTGCTTGCTTGTTTGTACAACCTCGGGGGTATCGATGATCAATGGATAATTCTTCTCTCAATAGTAGCACTTTGGGACTGCAATGATTTTATATACAATATATTAATGATGATGTTAAATCAAAATGATTTTGCTTTATAATCGATCATATACATGATGCTCAGAGGTGCACGCCCAATAGGTTGAATAGTAATTTCACTCTGGTAACTACACCCCAACCCACACTCCACCTCCGGCAGCGCCACCCATCACCACCCGGGACTGTCGACGGCGCCACCGCCCCTCAACATTCTACACCTCTCCACGCCCACCATGTGCCACAGGAAGGAATGCACTGCTGATGGCTGGACCAACCTCGCCCGTGCCGCGCTCATCGGGAATCATCCGCACACTGTTACAGATGTTTAGAGGGCAGCCACCTTGCGAGACACTGCCCAGGTCCGCTATGATGTCTCCGGTGCAGAGGCGAAGGCCACTTGTGGTCGTCATATCCTTGTACCGAACAAGCACGGCCACCAAGGAGACTGCCGAGCAAACCCTCCACCTCGGCGACCTCCTTCACCATTCCTTGGCCACCTGCGATCCAACGGGGAGTTGACCTCCTCAACGATTGCATCGTCGGCGAGGTCAGACCCCACTGGATCTAGCAGTTCTTCGGTCGGCGATCATTGCCATGGTGGGTACAACACCTCCATTCAATCTGAGCCAGATGTCGCCAACGCTTTGGCTGCTCATCCCAGAGTCCGTACAACAGCGCGACACCCTCCTTTCAACTCTGACGAGCCTGCCACAGTACCCCAAGGTCTATTCTGAGGTCGTGTGGTGAAAATGGAAGATCAACGATGGCACGACAGTGGCACCGTCCGGCTATGCCGGTCAGTTGACATACTCAGCCTGACCCTCCACCTTCAACGGCCAGAAATTGCCATGGCTGTGGCGCAACAC
Organism: Pontederia crassipes; assembly: GCA_030549335.1. Lineage (NCBI taxonomy): Eukaryota > Viridiplantae > Streptophyta > Magnoliopsida > Commelinales > Pontederiaceae > Pontederia > Pontederia crassipes. Next base: position 13,592,400 of record JAUKPH010000017.1, read on the forward strand.
ATCGGCGACCCCATCTCTGTCGCCCTCCCTACAATCAGATCGCCGGACTTGTCGGTCACCTCTATCAGGGTCGAGCTTTGCCTGGACCGCACGTTGCCGGTGTCGGTGATCCTTTGCGCAGGCGCCGGCAGATTCATGCTCCGGCTGCAGTATTCTCCGGGCTCTATCTCGTGGGTGGAGGTGGTCGCCGGCCAGGGGAAGCCACGGTCGCAGTCGCCGCCAGCGAATAGGACACCTACCGTTGCAGGCCTGGCGCTGTCTAGCCAGTCTGTCGCAGGCTCGGACCAGTCATCCGCTAGCCAGCCTGTCGCTGGTCAATGCAGGTTAGCATGTGAGAGCCGTATACAAAATAAAAATTTCAACTGCCTGCACCTCAAAAATCCAAGGCCAGTGTCCCTTCTTGGACCCCTCTTTTTAGATCAGCCCTTACAGACCAGTGCATCACCGAGCTTCTGACGCTTCACAACCACTCCAGGTCTAACGGATGGGAATGGCTAGTAGTCTTTACATCCGGTTCCTTCTAGACATGGCAGCATCAGAGGACTTCAGACGGATTGTAGACTCAGCTCCGATCCTAGATATATCTTTGTTTAACTTATGCGGTGGAACTGACTTCTCACCAGGACATGCAGGTTGAGATCTATAGGTGAGATGTGCACCTCACACAGACACGTCCTGTGTTTTGTGTCATGAGGCAGAGGATATTGATCACCTATTTTTGCATGTCCGACAGCACGAGGTATTGGACGACCTTTTTAGACCCTGTGGCGGTCTCTCGGAGTTTTGACTAGACAGAGACCACTGGCGTCTTTTTTGGCCTGTTCCTGGGCCATTTGACTCCATCGGAACCAAGTGATTTTTTGTGGGAACTGATGTTAGAAAGAGCATATTGTACACATCTCCTTTCTTCTCCAGGAGTGGGGTTTTGGATAGCTAATATACTTTTTCATTTTGTATTGATTTCTCCTTGTGGGCCCCCAATTGTATATCATTTCCATTTCATATATATATATATATACACACACACATACACCAACCGTATAACCTGATAGTCATCCTTTTCCTTCTAGAAAAAAAAAGAGGTGCACGGTGCACCATCTGTGCATATGTTTTGTCATTTGCATGCTCTCCTATTGGGGTTGGGTACTAAAATATTTGTAGCAGTTAGAAAGTTTGTTTCCTGTTGTTTTTGCATGTTTTTTGTTTGTACACACTTTTTCTTTTGGGTTAATAGTTATGTTATCAGCACATCTGGAGGTTTTTTCATGGATGATTTCATCTGGAGGTTTTTTGCATGGATGATTTTGATCTTGATATTAACTTTCTCTACTATGAATCCTCATATGCTGACTATGTTGTTTTATTACAGGAGTACTTCTATGGGCTTGCTAATGATCTGTCTCCACATTCAAATATTGTCAACTTCAGCGATATTTCGGTTTACCGAATTGGTGGCGGACCACAAGCTCCTCGGTCAGCACTGCCCATTGGTGCTGAACCCATAGCAGATCCTACTCGTGTAGTTGCTGTGAACATAAATCGCGACTTACTTCATCAGGTTCTCGCTGTTTCTTATGCGAAGGAACCTGATAAAATCATTTCCAGGTGATTAACCAATTTAGATATCCTAGTATAAACTTTCCAACATTGATATAATAACATCAAACCAAGAATCAAATTCCTGTCTTTAGAGAGTATGCACATTGAAAAAAAGAATTTTAGGAACCAAATTAGTACAAGGAAATGACATTCTTGCATGCTCTAAATAAGTGTTCGCCTTGTTAATTATTCTCAGGTTGAGAAGCGACCCAAGTTCTTTTGTTATAATTTTGAAGTCAGAAAAGTTTAAACTATGCCATTAGCATGAAGAATCTTTGTATGCATTATATGTCACATCCATTTGTACTTCATTCAGTTGGGATTCACAATTAGGTTTCTTAGATACTAGGGGTGTTCGTGAATCCGATGACTCGACCCGAGGGGGTTGGGTTGGGTTCATGGTCGAGTCGGACCCAACCCGACCTGACCACAACCTGAAGGGTGGTTGAGTCGGGTTGGGAAATTCCAAACCGATGACCCGAGGCGACCCGATAACCCGATCTTTTCTGTATTTTTATTATTTTTAGTTTTTATTTAAATTTAAGCTTATATTTAGTTTAATATTTTAAAAGTAATTAAAATAAATTATTTAAATTATGGAAATAATATTTAGATATTCAGGAAACTTATCTTATGCTTTAAAATAAATATTAAAAGTATTTTTCATATTAAATAAATATAAAAATAGTGAGAAAAAAATAAAAAAATAAAAATTTACTTGACCACCTGACCTGACCCGATGGGTCGGATTTCGCCCACAAATCAGATTTCACCCCATATTGGCAGGTCATATTTATTCATGGATCGGGTCTAAACACCCTGTAGATACTTGTCACACAATTTCTTCTTGCCTTTGCTTATGTTAAGTACCTGCATTAATTCACATTTGCTAACAATGGCTGTAATTTTTGTAGCAATGTTGCAGGGTTTATTTATGTCACGGATATAGACATACAGAGGTGCACTTTTTTTTTTACTGCTTACTCTTCATTATACCTTAGAATCCTTATGTAGGAGCTAATAATTGCTTAACCTTGACAGGAAAAAGATCACCTTCCTTGCACCATGCCCTGGTGAACTTCCAAGCAAGCTTCTAATAGTTGGAAGTTTGACATGGTTGGAGGGATGAAGCCCTCAATTTAAGCATTTAAAGTCAAGTCCATTGTAGAAAATGTTAATTTCATTTTGGATAAATATGTATACTGGATTACCTGCCAAATATCGTGAACCGAAGACCGGATTACCCTATGCAAATATTGAAGCTTTCAAAATAATTCAAGAGCGGTAGGCATCTAACATTTCATGATGTGGGGAAAGTGTGGTAGTAATATCATTTGGTTGTATGAATTTTTCATCAGCATCTCTAACTCTTACTAATTCGGTCTTAGAGACTACAGTCTAAGTTGGGAAATCAATTGTGGTTGAGTGCATTTACCCTTGGAATACCCATGGATTTAACCAATACACTATTGCAACTACTTCATTATAAGTCATCGTTGAAAGACAAAGGAGGAGGGTTGTGTTAGGCCCCGACAGCTAGCGTAAAACCTTGTCAAATCTCATGAACATGGATCAACGAATGACGTCGTATGATCTATGTAGCCGACCCCACCTAGTGGGATAAGGCTTTGTTGTTATTGTTGTTGTTGTTGTTGGATAAATATGTATACTCTTCAATCTGCACCAGTTCTAGAAAGTCTTCAAGCTGTAATACATTATTGGATTAGAAAGTTTTGTATGTTGGTACACTGAGAGTAGTAGATTTTTTATAACAAGAAAGTTGTTTTCCTATTTGTTCAGATGGTCTCAGGCAATTTGAAGTCATTGTTGTGACGTTTTATTTGTTGCCCATCTTGTAAGGTTGTAACATTATAATGAAGCATGATTGTTTAATACGTTGTCCATAGTGCACAAGAAGTACATGAAAGTGCTTATACTAAAAGAACTGAACACGTACAAAATATATGTGGAAACTAACTGATGTTACTAGCAAATTTTTTTTATATGCTACTGATTTCAGATGTTGGTAGGAGAAAGAAATTGTCAGCACCAAGAGGTGCTTTTCACTATTCGTGCTTTTCTTGGCCTGTGTTCTGAAAGGAGTGTTTTCAAGTTTGGTATTTTGGTTTGGTCAAAATGCTATGTAATACATTCGGTAAACAAAATTTAGGATTGAAATGATTAAAAGTCATTTCAAAATAGTATTTGAAGGAGGCTTCAAAACTATTGAGAGCTTCCTACTTCTATTTTACTTTTTAAAATATTGCATGTAAAATGTTTGTTGTGAGAATGGATTCAATATAAATAAGTTGAAGTAGGATTCTGTAATTAGCCCTGCAAAGAAGTACTTGATCGAATGCGTCTGTTAAAGTTCAAAGGCTGATCTTCAATACCAAATGTTTACCAATGCAAAAAAGTACTTATAATGTTTATTGATTCCAATGCTTCTGTTAAACTTTAAAGCCTTTGTTGTAACCCCGAGTTCTTGTTGGTTAATCTACTTCCATCATGTTACACATATAAAGTGTATTTTTACTTATAAGAAAACAAACACATTTTGTTTCATTTTCCCTCAGGAGAAGCTTCAAACCGGAAGATCGTCCAAATTTCATGTAACAGGAGTTCATCAGAATCTACCATCTCCATGAAGTCTCACAATATTGAGAATTGGTACATTGATTTGAATTTGTTTAATTTGAGGTGCTGCTCATATTGTAAATGAAGTAGCTGGTCTTCGGGAACGGGTTGAATATCATGAAGGATTGAATTGTAGGTTAAACACACGTTATGAGATCATGAGCGTATTGTGTTGTCCAGGTTGACCATTAGCGTTACATTTGCATATTTTCCGTAGGATAAATTTCGTTAAATACCTTCCAATGACATTTTCTTATCGATATTTTTCAATTTTATTTTGTAATTAGATTGTTATTTATTTTTTAATTTATTTCACTAAATATTGTTTGTTCGAAAATAATTAATTTTTCGATCATTTTTGCTGACGTGACATTTAATTTTTAAATAAAAAATTATATAAAATATTAAAAAAAAAGGAAACCCTTCCTCTCCCTTCGAGCATCGTTGGCCAGCGCTCAAGCGGAGCTGACGGTCTCCGGAGGGGGAGGGGGCAGCTAGCTGCCCCCTTCCTCTCTCCTCTCCAGCGCCGGAGAGGAGGTGGGAGGGGGAGCGTTGCCCCCCTCCTCTCCTCAGCACGGAGAAGGGGGAGGGCCGCCTCCCCCTCCCTCTATCTTCTCCAGCGAAAGAGATGACCATGGACGTTGCTTGCCAGTGCAACGATCACACCGAGACGCGGCCGATCTTCTTGCGTTACAACGACTGTGGTTACCGCCTTGCACGATTCGATATTGCTTATCAGAATATGTGAAGTAATGATTGACACAACTGCTTAGTGGATTATGTCAGAGCAGACACAAGCTAATAGTTCCAAAATCAATTTGATTAATCTATATTATTTCGTTGACATTCGGATTTCAAATTAGGGGGTGCTAATAAATTTAGTTGTCCGAAAAATTGGGCTTCTCTTTTGGTCTTAAAAAAATATTTGAAGCAATTATTTTTCATGCGTGGAACATCATAATTAAAATATCAGCAATTTAACCAACGACGGTTGGCGGATGCTAGTAGCTCCGGGATCGATTCTTGGAGCCGTCGCATTGGCTAGGAATTTATCATTTCGCTCTCGTCCCGAAATCGGATTAGTCAGGTGCTAGTAACCCTGGACACCGATTGGTTTCGACCGAAAAAAAAATATCAGCAATTTAAGTTATCTCGTTGCACATTAAATTAGGAAGGATCATCGTACAGTTCTAGTTAATTTTTTCAACTCGAGGAAAAAGTGAATTTTTTTCTAGATTATCGGGTGATATAAGTACCATAAACCATTGGAACAAAAATGCCTTTATTATTATGATAAGTTATCTCATTGCACATTAAATTAGGAAGGATCGTCATACAGTTCTAGTTAATTTTTTCAACTCGAGGAAAAAGTGCATTTTTTTTTCTAGATTATCGGGTGATATAAGTACCATAAACCATTGGAACAAAAATGCCTTTATTATTATGATCTCTACCTTCTCCAGTAACCCATTATAAAACGTGACGCCCAGAATGACAAAAAGAGTTGTACTGACGCATGAAGCTTAGTAATTTTACTGAATGAACTGACAGATTCTTTTTCCCAGCACAAAAATTAAAAATAAAAGGATTTTTCAAGATGAACAGCAGTTAACTGCTCAGTTCTATTTTCAATCTTTTTTTCTGAATAATGCAATGATGTTAATCCAAAGAATTTTTTTCTTTAGTTTGAGTCATGTTAGGTTTCTATTCTCATGGGATGTCTTTGTTAGAATTTAAGAGCTCGTGGGGTGGAATGATACGATGAGAGGGAGAAGGAAGACCGAGAAAAAGAGAGGACGAGGGAGAAGCGGCGGGTGTCGGAGAGGGATGAGGAAGAGCATGACAGAAAACGGCGTCAGAGGGAGGGTTCTAGGGAGCGAGATCGGGAAAAAAACAGCCGGTCTGGTAGACATAGGGAAGGCAGCGAAGATAACAGGAGGTCTCGAGCAGAGGAGGAGGTGGGCGATAAGGAGAATAAGATAAAGAAGACGAGGGAAGAGGACCTGGAGGAAGAGCAGCAGAAGCTGGACGAGGAAATGGAGAAGAGGCGTCGCAGAGTGCAGGAGTGGCAGGAGGCTCGAAGGAAGAAGGAAGAAGAGGAGAGGGAGAAGCTTGGAGAATCAGAGGCCAAAGAGGAGCCCACTACTGGTAAGAATTGGACTTTGGAGGGGGACTCTGATGATGAGGAAGCTGCTGGGAGGTCGGTGAAATTGGGTAAAGATATGGACATCGATGATGGAGATTTCAAGCCCAATTCAGATGAAAATCTCATGGATATTGATTCTGACAATGGGGATGCTGCTCTACGTAAGGAAGCTGAAGGGGGCAATAATGATGAAGATGAAGAAATTGACCCACTTGATGCTTTCATTAACTCCATGGTGTTGCCCGAAGTTGAGAAGCTGCAGAGTGCTGAGAATTCAGCCAAACCTGATGAGGCCAAAGTTGTTGCCACTGAAAAGAAGGCCTCAAGAAAAGTTATTAGTAACGGTGAACAAAGTAGAAAGGGTGTGAAAAATGCAATGGGCAGAATAATTCAGGGTGAAGACTCTGATTCTGAATATGAGGATCCTGATGATGAGGGTATTGGATTGGAAGATGAAGATGATGATGAATTCATTAAGAGAGTGAAGAAAACTAAGGCTGAGAAACTTGCGATTGTTGATCACTCAAAGATGCAGTATCCATCATTCAGAAAGAATTTTTACATTGAAGTGAAGGAAATTTCCAGGATGTCTCCTGAGGAGGTTGTGGCTTATAGAAAGCATCTTGAGCTAAAGATACATGGTAAGGACGTCCCAAAACCAATCAAAACTTGGAGCCAAACTGGCTTAACTAGCAAAATTCTTGATACCATTAAAAAGCTTAACTTTGAGAAACCCATGTCTATTCAAGCTCAGGCGCTTCCTAACATTATGAGTGGTCGAGACTGCATTGGGATTGCAAAGACAGGTTCGGGTAAAACTCTTGCTTTTGTTTTGCCTATGCTCAGGCATATTAAAGACCAACCACCTGTTTTGCCTGGTGATGGACCCATTGGACTCATCATGGCTCCAACAAGAGAGCTTGTCCAACAGATATATAGTGATATTAAGAAAATTTCTAAACCTTTAGGCATCAACTGTGTGCCAGTATATGGAGGCTCAGGTGTTGCTCAGCAGATAAGTGAGCTAAAGCGGGGATCTGAGATAGTTGTCTGTACTCCTGGTCGGGTGATAGATATCTTGTGCACGAGTAGTGGAAAGATCACAAACCTTCGCAGGGTAACCTATTTAGTGATGGATGAGGCTGATCGAATGTTTGACATGGGATTCGAGCCTCAGATCACCAGGATAGTCCAGAATACTCGACCAGACCGCCAAATAGTCCTCTTTTCAGCCACATTTCCTAGGCAAGTGGAGATGTTAGCACGTAAGGTGTTGAATACGCCTGTTGAGATCCAGGTTGGTGGAAGGAGTGTGGTTAACAAAGATATAACTCAGTTGGTTGAGGTTAGGCCAGAAAGTGAAAGGTTCTTAAGGCTCTTAGAAATATTGGGGGAATGGTATGAGAAGGGCAAAATTCTGGTTTTTGTTCATTCACAAGATAAATGTGATTCCCTCTTCAGGGATTTACTTAAGCATGGTTATCCTTGTCTCTCTTCATGGTTCAAAAGAGCAGACAGATCGTGAATCCACTATCTCTGATTTCAAGAGCAATGTTTGCAACCTTTTGATAGCTACAAGTATCGCTGCAAGAGGTTTAGATGTTAAAGAACTTGAATTAGTTGTCAACTTTGATGCTCCGAACCACTATGAAGATTATGTTCACCGTGTTGGCAGGACTGGTCGAGCTGGTAGGAAAGGTTGTGCCATAACATTCATTTCTCAGGGAGAGGAGCGTTATGCACCAGATTTAGTCAAAGCATTAGAACTTTCTGAACAAAGTGTTCCTGCAAATCTGAAGACATTAGCCGACAGCTTCATGGCAAAGGTAAATCAGGGAACTGAGCAAGTTCATGGAACAGGCTATGGTGGAAGTGGATTTAAGTTCAATGAAGAGGAAGATGAAGCAAGGAAAGCTGCGAAGAAAGCTCAAGCTAGGGAATATGGTTTTGAAGAAGACAAGTCAGATTCAGACTCGGAAGAAGAAGGGATACGAAAAGCTGGTGGTGATTTATCACAGGTTGCAGCTGTTGCTGCCCAAGTTGTTGCCTTATCTGGAGCTGCAAAGACATCAGTGTCAGTTCCTGTTCCTTTCGTAGCCCCCATTGCAGGTGCAAATCTTCCTGTTGATGCTGCAGCTAGGGCACTTGCACTTGCAGCTGCTGCAAATATCCATCAAAACTTGGCGAAGATACAAGCTGAAATCATGCCTGAACACTATGAAGCTGAGTTGGAGATCAATGATTTCCCGCAAAATGCTCGGTGGAAAGTGACCCTCAAAGAGACTTTAGGACCGATTTCAGAATGCACAGGAGCCGCTATTACTACAAGGGGACAATATTTTCCACCAGGCAAAATTCCAAGTCAAGGAGAACGCAAACTTTACCTCTTTATTGAGGGTCCGATGGAGGTATCTGTTAAAAGAGCTAAAGCAGAAGTGAAAAGAGTACTTGAAGATTACACAGCTCAGGCCCTGAATCTTTCTGGTGCTTCCCAACCAGGCAAGTATTCTGTTGTCTGAGAATCATGTTCCCTCCTTATTGGTTGAAATGCCCTGTGAGATGGATCTTTTTTCTTAATATATATTTGGCTTTGGCTATAGCAGAAAAATGATTTCTTTTGTCCATCTTTTTTAGTACTTGTAAGTTTGATTAAAGATGTAATTAATGCCTGTAAATCTATTTTTTACCAACAGCTCTTCAAAAAAATCTCCAAGAGCTATATAAATTAAATCTGACTGTTATTTATAAATTTGTATATTAGGTGTTCCTTAACATGTTTTAAGAGTTCCCTTTAGTATGGTTGCAACTGCTTCTACTGACCTGCTTTCTCTTTTATGTAATAACAGGACCACATTGTGTTGTTCCTTCTATAGAAATTCAGACTTTCTTTATTGTACATTGGTTTTAAGAAAAAAATTAAATGTTTTGAATAGTTCATGATGTTGATATGTTTGCTTTGTATATTCTTGACCCGTTCTTGGAAAGTAGTACGTTAGCAGTGAGTTTACTGGATTAGTAGTTCATGATTCCTTTACCATGATGAGGCTAGGAATTTTGCATCACAAGATGTTCTTGGAAAGATGTTGACCATTTTTTCTGAAACGAAGATGTTGATCATATATATATATAGATGACAACCATAATCTCTGGTGGTCATCCTTTGTCTTTATTTATATATATATATATGACAATCATAACCTCTGGTGGTCATCCTTTGTCTTTTCAAAAATAAAAAGTAGTTGACCAGTATGACCGAATCTAATGTCGGTAGTAGTTTAGTCTGACTGATATGATATGACTAAAACTAGTGTCCAACTGCATGGATAACTTTATAGCACTCTTTAAAAGAAACTATTATCTTTAGAGTTTAATTTCTTCTCCTTGCTTCACAACCTAAGCATCGTCATGGACAATAATACCTCCGTGTTTAGTTTAGACTATGGGTAACCAAAAAACTAATCTTGTGGATCAAGGGACTTGATTTTGTAGATTTAGATTCCATTCAACATTTACTTCGTGTACTTTGTACCCATGCTACCACCTTGTTAGTCATCTATAAAAAAAGGGCTCCATTGCTGAGGGCTAACCCCCAGCTCTTGTCATGATGCCCGCCTGAAGCCAACAAAATAGAAATGTCTATTTAGAATTGACTTAAACTCCGCCTATATTTTATAGCCGGTCCCAAGTTCGGATAAAGGAGGAGGGTTGTGTTAGGTCCCGACAGCCAACATAAAATCATGTCGAATCTTATGAACATGGATCAACGAATATATTGTTGGCGTCGTATGATCCATGTAGCCGACCCCACCTAGTGGGATAAGGCTTTGTTGTTGTTGTTGTTGTTGTATTTAGAATTGACTTAATTTTGAGAGAGCTGGAAAATCATGGTGATTTCCTAGCCGGGAACCAACCTTTGAATCACTGTATAATCTGGTGTAGTAGTTTACTTTCCTTCGTTTTTTAATGTATTGGAACACACACAAGTGAGAGCGGAATGGCGTCGTATAATTCATGTAGCCGATCCCATCTAGTGGGATAAGGCTTTGTTGTTGTTGTTGTTGTTGTTGTTGGAACACACACAAGTGACTAGCTTAAATAATTCTCTGATGACCTAATATCTGTTGAAGTGTTTAATTCATGTTTGATCTTTACCTTGTATGACCCTTGTTTCTAGCTGAAGTTTCTGTTGCTTATCCTATTATAAGGATGTTGGTGTCCAATCTTTTTCATTAAATTGGTTTATTCTTTTGGAATTCTTTATAATAGTGCACCATGTCGTTTATTACAAATGTTTTCTGAATGATTTTCTTTGTTAAGTAATAGTTAGGATTTGGATGAGTCTTCTTCTTTTGATTGTTTTTATTGCTTTTTCTGGCATGAAGGAGTGGCATGTCCTCGTGGCATAAGCTCATGGCTGGTCCTGCATATTGATGGGAAAATCCGAGAACAAGTAGAGAAGATCACAGAGAGATTGCAGAAAAATAGAGGCGACACACAAAATTTACCCAGGTTCACCCTTGAGATTAGGGCTACGTCCTGTAAAGAGGTTTCACTATATCGTTTAGGTTTACAGCCGCCACACAAAATTACATCAGAAATTAGGCTATTAATAGCCTCTCCAAATCGGGTTTAAAACCCAAACAAACAGAGAAAAAATCTAATCCGAACCACACGGGCCGGCTAAACAAAAGTCCAAAACCCGTCTAGGTTTCGGGACCGCCGTCGGGGGGCGGGGCCCCCCGAACCCCCCCTTTCATTCGTACGCCAATAATACTGTTAATTGGGTAATACTCAGATTCCCCTAAGCTAACGTGGGCGAACCCGGTGTGAGAAACAAGAGGCCCTGAAGTATTCACCAACTCTAACATTCTCCCACTTGGTGGATACTTCACACCAATGAGAGCCTTGCCAGCAACATTCTTCTTCAATCCGACAGCAGTAGAGCACCACTCAAACTTTACACCTGTAACTGCTTTAGTCAGAAAATCAGAACTATTCTCTGTTGTATCAACCTTTTCAAGCTGAACATCTTTCTTTTCCACCTTTTCCCGAATAAAGTGGTATTGGATGTCAATATGCTTTGTGCGTGAGTGAAATGCGGGATTCTTAGCTAACTGAATAGCACCTTGATTATCACATCTCACCTCTATAGCACCTTGCTCAAATCCGAGCTCTAAGCACAACCGTCGTAGCCATATGGCCTCTTTTGCAGCATGAGTAAGAGCCATATATTCTGCTTCTGTAGAAGAAAGTGCTATCACGCTTTGTCTCTTGCTCATCCAACTTAGTGCAGCCCCAAATAATGTAAAAACATATCCGCTAGTGGATCGTCTACTATCAATGTCTCCATCCCAATCAGCATCTACATGGCCCACAATATCAAGCATCTTTCCTTTCCTTGTACCTTCAAAACACAACGAAAAATTTGAAGTTCCACGAAGGTACCTGAAAACTCTCTTGATAGCATTCCAATGTTCCCTGCCTGGGTTAGACATATATCGACTCAATACTCCCACTGCTTGGGCTATATCTGGACGCGTGCACACCATGGCATACATCAAGCTGTCCACTGCACTTGCATATGGCACACGATCCATCTCTTCAGCTTCTTCATCCGTCTTCGGGCATTGCTCTGCAGAAAGTTTGGTTCCTAAAGACATAGGAGTACCCACTGGCTTGCAGTCCGACATGTTAAATTTCTTCAACACTTCTTTTATGTACTTCTCCTGTCATAGCCACAACTTTCGCTTCTGACGATCCCTTCTAATCTGCATACCCAAAATAAAATTCGCTGGCCCTAAGTCTTTCATCTCAAACTTCTTGGCCAACAAACCCTTCACTGAATTCATCATCTTCATACTGTTTCCAATCAGCAACATGTCATCCACATACAATGTAAGAATGACAAACTGATCTCCAACTCTCTTCACATAAACACAATGATCTGAATCTGAACGTACAAACTTGAGTTCGAGCATGTACGTATCAAACTTCTGGTACCACATCCTTGGCGACTGCTTCAATCCATACAAAGACTTCTTCAATTTGCACACCAGCTTTTCTTTACCTTGAACTTCAAAGCCTTCTGGTTGCCTCATATATATCTCTTCCTCCAAGTCCCCATGAAGGAATGTCGTCTTCACATCCATCTGCTCTATCTCAAGATTATATGCTGCTGCCAGAGATAGAACAAATCTGATTGAAGTCATTTTCGCCACGGGAGAAAAAATCTCATCATAGTCGACTCCCTCAACCTGAGAGTACCCTTTAGCTACCAGCCTCGCCTTGTACTTCTCTACAGACCCATCTGGTTTCAGCTTTCGCTTGAACACCCATTTGCAACCAATTGCCTTTCTATCCTTAGGCAATTTACACAAACTCCATGTTTCATTCTTATCCAGTGACTGCATCTCATCTGCCATAGCAAACTCCCACTGGTTTGCATCATCCATAGACCTTGCATCTTTTACAGAACTAGGTTCTTCTCCGATGATGCTCAAAGCATGAAACGAACTCAGAGCACTAAGAGAGTATCTCAAAGGTGCTCTTTTTTCTCGTGTCGATCTCCTGAGAACTGGTATGGTAGTACCAATATCTGGGTCTTCATCTGAATCTGCATCTTCAACTTCATTAACCGAGTCCTCTTGATCCGGTTCTATAACAGACTCAACTGAAGTATCTTGTGCATCCACCTCTGAAGTTTCAGAATCAGAATCTTCTTCAAGCACTATCACTTTCTTAGGTTCATCACCTTTTTGAACTTCAACTTGGGAACGTGATTCACGAAAAATAACATCCCTGCTGTAAACAATAGTCCTTGACTTTAGATTCCACAGTTTGTAGCCCTTGATCCCTTCCTTGTATCCGACAAATATGTTCTTTTCAGATTTACTATCAAGCTTACCCCGCTTTTCCTTGGGTATATGAACATATGCGTCACATCCGAACACTCGAACATGAGACAAATTTGGCTTCTTCCCAAACATTGCCTCATAAGGTGTCTGATCCTTCACTGATGAGGTCGGTGAGCGGTTCTTCAGGTAGTTTGTTGTGGCTACAGCTTCTGCCCAGAATTCTTGCCCCAATTCAGCCCAACTCAGCATACATCTGGCCTTCTCTATGAGTGACCGATTTAACCTTTCAGCTACTCCATTCTGCTCAGGTGTATATGGAGTTGTCTTATGCCTAGCAATACCATTGTCCACGCAGAAATGCTCAAACTTATCTGAACAAAATTCACCTCCATTATCTGTACGAAGAACCTTGATCTTGCAGCTCAATTGATTTTCCACCAAAACTTTAAATTCTCGAAACTTATCGAATACATCTGATTTATTCTTGATAAAATAAATCCAACTGTATCTCGAAAAATCATCTATAAAAGAAACATAGTACCTGGACCCTCCAATAGATGGAGTCGGAGTTGGTCCAAAGACATCACTATGAATCAGTTCGAGAATCTTCGTTGCTCTTGAACCTGTGTGTTGAAAACTGACTCGGTTCTGTTTTCCATGGAGGCAATGTTCACAGAACCCGAAGCCCACAGAACAATCCGGAACTCCTTCTACCATCTGACTTGATGCTATAGTGGAGAGTCCTTTTTCACTGATATGACCTAATCTTCGATGCCACAACATAGATTTGTTGTCTTCATCTTCTTTGGCCTCTTCAGAAATAAATCCGCAGCCCACAGATATTGTCTCTCCGAGCAACTTGTATAACGTGCCATAGCGAACCCCTCGTGCAATTACAATCGACCCTCTGATCATCTTGCACGAATCCTTATCGCAACTGAATATAACACCCGAGTCAGCCATTGTACCAACAGATAATAAACTCCTGCTCATAAGTGGTATATGCATCACATCTGGTAGAGTCTTCACCGTGCCATCATTCATCCTCAACTTCACCCTGCCACGTCCAACAATCTGAACCGCAGTGTCATCTCCGAGCATGACATCTCCACCATTATACTCCTCACATTCACAGAACCAGTGTTTATGAGGCGTCATGTGGTACGAAGCACCAGTGTCGATAAGCCAGACATCTTTATCTGACTGTGCCGTACATGCAGAAGCCACATACATATCTCCTGCCTCAGCATTCTTTTTGTCCGAGGTTGACTCAGCTTCTTTCTTATGAACCGGCTTGTTTTTGCAATCTCGTTTCAGATGGCCCCACTCTTGACATCTCCAGCATTGCACCTTCTTATCCTTACTCTTCGAACGCCCACGAGATTTGGATCTCCCTCTCTGATTTTGATTCATTTCTGGTTGCCTTCCTCTGGCCGCCAGCGCCTCTTTACCAGAACTTGCTGATCCCTTTCTCCGTATTTCCTCTGATAATAAGGCAGCACATACACTTTCATACGAAAGTTCTTTATCCCCGCCACCAATCACAACAATCAGATTGTCCCATGAATCCGGCAGCGAACAGAGCAATGTTATTGCCTTATCATCATCTTGAAACTTAACACCGATTGATACAAGTTGACTGATTATCGTGTTAAAGTTATAAAGATGGGTAGAAAACGAGTCACCCTCCTGCATCCGAAGATTGTACAATTTCTTCCTCAGAAATAACTTGTTAACCAACGACTTACTTTGATATAGGGATTCCAACTTCCTCCATAGATCTCTGGCAGTAGGTTCGCCCATCACATTCGTAAGAATTGAATCCGCGAGACACAGTCGAATCAAACCCTTCGCCTTTCTATCAATCCGATCCCACTCTTCGATCGCCTTTGGATCTGCCTGACTGGAGGAGGCCTCGTCCGCGACCTTCGCCGCCTCCATGCCTGGTCTCTCCTTCTCGATTGCCGTCCAAAGATTTCGATCACAAAGGAGATCCTCCATCTTCATCTTCCAGAGATCAAATCGTGTTCCATCAAATTTTTCTATCTCGATTCGCGATCCTCCTGACATCTCGAATAAACCCTAATTCCTCGAACAACCTGGCTCTGATACCAATTGATGGAAAAATCCGAAAACAAGTAGAGAAGATCACAGAGAGATTGCAGAAAAATAGAGGAGACACACGAAATTTACCCAGGTTCACCCTTGAGATTAGGGCTACATCCTGCAAAGAGGTTCCACTATATCGTTTAGGTTTACAGCCGCCACACAAAATTACATCAGAAATTAGGCTATTAATAGCCTCTCCAAATCGGGTTTAAAACCCAAACAAACAGAGAAAAAACCTAATCCGAACCACACGGGCCGGCTAAACAAAAGCCCAAAACCCGTCTAGGTTTCGGGGGCGCTGCCCCCGAACCCCCCCCCCCCCCCCCCCTTTCGTTCGTACGCCAACAATACTGTTAATTGGGTAATACTCAGATTCCCCTAAGCTAACGTGGACGAATTCGGTGTGAAAAATAAGGGGCCCTGAAGTATTCATCAACTCTAACACATATACTGTCTGCAAGATGATGTTAGGCGAGTATGGTGGCATTAATGCTGGTATCGAGTTTCTTTTCATTGATGAGATCCTTTACTGTCCCATTCTTGAGTCCTATCTGACAATATATACTTTCGTAGGTGACTACGGGAAATTCCAGAATTGCATAGTTACTCCAGGTCTAAATTTGTTGGCTCTTTAACAGTTTTTTTTTTTCTGTTCTTTTTCTTGGCAGACTAACATTTCAGTTTGTGTTCTCTGTAGCAACAATATCAGAACGTGCAGCATGATTCGTTAAGAAGTTATACCTAATCTTTTGCAGGCATAACCAGCATTTTTTTTTTGAGAAGAGCATAACCAGCAAATTCACCGGAAGACGCTGCTCTGTGAACTTTTTATTTATATATTTGGGCTCCCACATTTATAAAACACTGAAGTTTCTGTTCAATGCAAACCCGGCTAATATGATGTTTGAATTATATGGTTATCCTCTGAATAGTTATTCCTTTATATTTGATTTATAACCATTTTTCTGCTGCTATGATCTTTTATATGCTGAGAGAGAGAGAGAGAGAGAGAGAGAGAGAGCCTTACGTGCTGGATTGTCTCATTATCTATCTGGACTCACCTTAATTTTGTATACTTCAGCTTTATATCTCGATACCAAAATCCGATGAGACTGTTGTATGTGATTGCTTTGGGAGGGAGAGATGTCTTGCCATCTGGTCTTCTGATTTGGATTCTCACCCCTGCGATAATATTGTTCATTACTTATTAAGTGGTTATTTATTTTTATTAGTTATATTGTCAATTATTTTTTGGTATATTTTATTTATTATTGAGGAAAAAACTATATGTTTCTAGTAATAAATGACTCTTAATAAGAAATTAAAAGTACATTTATTATAAGATAAAATTGGAACCCCATGGTATATTCTCCTGAGATGACAATTTCCGTCCCCAGCGGCCAGCGATTTCTAAAGGCTGGATTAGTTTTGTTATAGTATAAAACGAGTATTGTGTAATAAAAGATTGTAACAAAAGAGATGCCCAGAACGTTGCAAATACAAGTATTGACCTCAAATTAAATTATTAAGAAATTATATTGTATATATTTGATTCGTGGAAGCACTTAGGGAAAAAGAAATATGATTTTTCATGTGAATGCAAGGACAAATGACAACCAAAGAACATGAATGACATTTGACAAAGGGAAATATGAAATGTGAAATACATGAAAATGAAATATTTTCTTTTTTTCATGATACGTATAAAAAAGTATTAAATGTAAAAAACGATTTTATTCAATTGGAGATGGTCAATATAAAAATGCTTAGTTATACAAATATAAAAATGCTTAATGTTGTAAAAAGTAACATGAATCCTCCTCGGTTTTGTCGGTGGCATCCTACCCCAAAGTTAGTGTTGGGGCTGGTCCTTCCACGCAGATCCTCCACCATTTTGTGTAAGTTGATTTTAATTTCAATGCTTTCGAGATCGCCTGTCACTTTGGGGTGTTTATATATATATATATATATATAGAAATCACCATCTCTTTCTATAGAGCAGCGTCTAAGGTGGGATAGTCACATTATTGGTCGTTTGATTTGCCAATAAAGTGTGAAATATCTTCTTATTTTGAAGAATATAACTAAATATGACACGAAATAACACTAACTTAGTCAAACTTAGATTTTATAAAATCATCATGAAGAGTGTGAAATCATTATATAAAATTCAATATGAAGAATATCTCTATTCTTCTAAAATAGAAGAGTAGAGATATTCTGCTCTTTTTTTATTTTTTTATTTTTATTTATTTAAATATATATTAGTATATTATATTTTTTAATATAATAATAATAAATGTAAACTATTTTGAATTTAGATTTTTATATTAATACATTTTGAATCTAGATTTTTAGAATGAAGGCCGTGAACATCTGCAGGAGACTCCTCCTTGCGGGTGCCACCACTGATCATCAACAAGAGACTTTCTCCCATTGATGTCACAACCTCTCTCCAAATGGAGGCTCCACTCAACAAGGGCCACATGAGGAGACTGTCAAGGAAGGAGATCGGTAGAGGGTGCAATGTCGAAAGCATCCGCAACAGCAACGTGGCCCGATGAACAAGCGAAGGATCAACATACAGTGTTACCGATGCCGGAACTAGGGGTACATTCAACGGGTCTGCCGGGAACCAATCAAATGTTCGGAGTGCAAGGGCTGGGGACACATCCATGTGAAATGTCCATCTTTTCAAAGATTAAAGGTTGAGATCACCAAGCCGAGGATAGCCGCAGCGGTGAATACCACCACACGATGCCATGAGTGCACGCATGTTAATCCTGCTCCTGTGGTTCTGGCCCCGTGGTCCCCTTGGGACGATAATGAATTTGGATCACCTCCGTCACTATGTAGTAGGTGTGGTCACAGGGCCCATGGCAAGTGTTCATATGATAAGAGCAATGATGGTAGAGGTTCTTGGCATGCAGAGGAGGGTTCACGTTGCTTGGTTATCTGCAACTTCCTTCCTTATGTTTGGCCATCAGACTGTTCCAGGTGGCTCTATGAAGGTTCCAAATGGTGCCTCCATCTCGTGGAGTTGTTGGTCCCCTACTGACCAAGGGAAGAGGCTCTCCCATGTATGAACGACGATTCTTCATGTGGAAGGTGTTCTCTTGCACCCTTGTTACAAGGAGATAGTCAATGAACTTGTTTCATCCTTTGCAGTGGTTCAGGATGTCATCTTCCCATCCTATGACACTGGTGATGTCTCTCGGATCAGAGCCGAGGTGATGATGAAGTCATCATGCCCGATTCCATAGATGATTCTTTTGCGCTATGGTGAATATGAGTATCCTGTCAACATTTCAATGGTCCCCAAAACTTGGTCAGAGATGGTCGCAAAGAATTATTCGGCGCCGGCGAGCCGCCATCACTTATGGCAAGCGAAATCTAAGGAGTTAATACGAGAAATGGATGCAATCCAGATCCCATTGATTCTGCAGGTGGTTGAAGAGAATAATGCAGATTTTCAAAATCAGAAATCAAAATTGTCAAATCAGGTGATAGGAGAGCAGATTTTCAAAATAAAAAGAAACAAATCTGCCAAATCAGGTGGTAGGAGAAAACAATGCAGATTTTCAAAATAAGGAATCAAAACTGCCAATTCGATCAATTTGATTTGCAAGTGCACGCTGATCGAGCCTCAAAATCAGCAACTACTAATATGTCACATGAGGACATTTATTACAAGATCAGCAATGACAGGTGGACTGGAGGGCCCGACCTAGCTTCTGTTGGTGATTTACAATTTGAAGGCTTGGAGAATCACCAGAAGAATATTCTCTCAAACTCACCCAATGGGCTGAGTCAAGCTTGTGCTAGTCCCATCTTATCTCTGGAGGACCATGTCTTAGAGACACCCAAGCTAGGACCGCGTCATGTTGGTAGGCGACCATCACTTGAAGTTCCAACAGAATATGCTGAATCATCACCGACAAACAATCACATTGATATAGGCCAAAAGGCGGAGGCGGCGATCCTTAACATCCACATCTAGTGATTGTGACAATCCTTTGGTGTCGGCGTCTACACAGATTACTCGATGAAGGTCATAACGTGGAATGTCAGGGGCCTTGGTGACAATACTAGGCGCACTACTCTGGGGCGATATCTACAGCAATGGCATGCGGATATAGCTCTACTCCAAGAAACCAAATTAGAAAATACTAGCTCACGGATGATTCGTGATATTGGTGGTGGCTGTTGCTCAGAGTTCCGATCTCTCAACTCAATTGGAAGGTCTGAGGTTGTTTAATATGTTGGAATGGGGACATCTTTTCATTTGAGAGTGAACACACTGGATCCTTCTCTCTATCAGTACACCAGAAGGTCAGATGGCATGAAGATCTTGGTGTCATGCATTTATGAGCCCCAGGAGCATGTGAGGAGAGTTGATATGTGGGAGGAACTTCATTATCTTCACAATATGAACCCAAATGTGTGTTGGCTAATAGGTGGTGATTTTAATGTCACGTTGGATGCAGCAGAAAGACTTGCTCCAAGACGGGGCAGAGATCTTGGTGCTGAAACTTTTCGAGACCTCATTGATGAGTTGAACCTTATAGATTTCCCAACTGCCAATTGTCGATTCATCTAGCATAGCACAACGACTCCAATGACGATATCAAAACTGGACAGGTTTCTTGGTTCACTTGTCCTCTGTTTCCGCGCTTGAAAGGCCTTTTTCAGATCGTACGCCATTATTATGGAATTCAAATGAAGCCTCCCCAGTTGGTACTTGCTTTAAATTTGAGAAATCTTGGCTCAACGAAAGAAACTTTCATGCTATCGAAGAGCAATGGAACAGTTATCCTACCTCAACTTCTGTGATGAGGACATTGGTTGATAAACTAGCACGATTGCGAGCTTTTCTCCGGGACCATAGAAAAATGATATGTGCTGTCCGAGATCACCAACGAAAGGAATCCCTAGGCAAGATCTTGGTGCTTGATCGCATGGAAGATGTTCGACCACTACCGCCTGGTGAGCAGGCTGATCGCCAAAGGTTGCAGGAGGTGGTGTCTAATGAAGACAAGAAGACTGAGGTGGAATGGTGACAACGGTCAAGGCAACTATGGCTCAAGGAAGGTGACTCTAACACTTGCTTCTTCCATGCATACGCTTGCGGGAGGCGCCGACAAAATCACATTGATCATCTTATGGTGAATGGAGTGGAGGTAACAGGGCAACATGCTGTTGGAGAAGCTGTGACAGATTACAGGGATGTGGGAATGGGTAGACCAACAAGTTCCTAGTTTATCTCATGAACAGACTGCACAGATGGTCCAACCATTCTAAGAAGAAGAAGTGGTTAAAACTCTCAGGGATCTAAATGGTGAAGGATCACCGGGCCTAGATGGATTTCTGGTGTTTTTCTATAAAGAATTTTGGTCACTAATCGAACCAGAAGTGATGGCAGACCTTCGAGAATTTGCTGCCAAAAAATCAGGAGTTGAAAGGGCCAATAAATACTTCTTGTTTCTTCTACCTAAGAAAGAAGCTGCTGATAGGGTGGAAGACTTCCATTCGATTGCAGTCTCTAATGCTCTTTATTTTATTATTGCACGTGTTTTGGCTAACAGGTTGCGGCTAGTGCTAGACCACCTAGTGCATCCGATCTAAGCAGTTTTCATTACTGGTCGTTCAATCACAGACAATTTTGCGATGGCATCAGAAATAATCTCAGCTTGGCATCACACAAACAAACAAGGCTTCTTATGGAAAGTTGATTTTTCTAAAGCATACGACTCGATTGATTGATCATTTCTATGGCACTCTCTACGCAGATGCGACTTTCCAGCACCTTGGGTATCCGGGATGAAACGTTGCATTTGCACTGTTTCTTTCTCTCCTCTGATTAATGGAAACCTGTTGTGGGATGGATTCAACCCCAACGGGGTGTTCGCCAGGGCTGGCCGTTAGCCCCAATGTTTTTTGTCCTAGCAACTGACGCCTTAGCCCATTGTTCTTTCTCTGCATGCAGGTCTAGAATGTTTTCAGGATTCTCTAGACATTCTGAGAATGGCAGCACGATCATCCCTTTATTACAGTATGCAGATGATACTATATTCTTTATTGAAGGCATCTCGGCTCGAAAGATTTCAATCTTGGTTGACATTTTCGAGGATTTTTCTAGATTACATATAAACATATTTAAATCTTCACTTATCACCTTTGGTATGGATGATCTGGATTGTCAAGAGTGCTCCACAACACTACAAACGTCGCTTTATGCACTTCCTATTCAATATCTTGGATTACCTCTCGCCGATAAAGCAATACTATCTCGAGATTGGATGCCAGTAATAGAATGAGTAGAACGATGACTCGTGGGGTGGAGTTCCAAACTTCTATCACGAGGTGGTCGACTTACTTTGTTGTGGTCGGTCCTTTCCGCTAATCCTATTTATTTTATATCAGTCCTACCTCTTCCACGTTCTGTGAAAACTCGGATTGACAAGTTAAGAAGCAATTTCTTCTGGAATCACTCAGGCACTAGTACCCAATGTACACATTTAGTGGCTTGGAAGGATGTTTGCAAGCCAACTTCAGAGGGTGGTCTTGGTGTTTGTGACCTTCGCCGAACAAATGAAGCTCTCCTTGCTAAATGGGCATGTCGTTTGATGGGTGATGCAAAGGATATCTGGTCTATTATGATTTTTGCATGTCATGGGAGGACTGTCTCATGGGAATCACGTCTATTGTTGCCATCTGGTGCTTCATCCTATTGGAGAGGGGTGACGTCGGTGCTCTCCAAGATCCGCCCATTTCTATCCACTTGCTTAGGTAACAGAAGGCTTTTTTAATTTTGGGAAGATGATAGGGCATGGGCAATTCCACTTCCTGAAATGTTTCCAAGATTATATGCCCTTGCTGTAGACAAGCAGGCATGTGTGGCAGATTGTTGGTCACCCATTGGTCACTCCAATGGGGGCATGGCTATCTCCTTTCTCAACTTCTTTATCTGACTAACGATTCTCTAATTTCATCAATTTACTATGGATCATTGAGTGTAAACGATTGACGACTAATAAGAAGGATTCATGGATTTGATCCTTCGGCATTTTCTCGGCCAAAAGTGCATATTTAGCTCTACACACAATAACAGGTCAGGTGGACAATGAGCTGTCGATTATAGGCTGCTTTGGAAGCTACGGATGCCATTAAAGATAAAAATTTTTGCATGGCTATTTTGTCGTGGGCGTCTCCTCACCAACCTATCGCAAAAGGTGGCTGCCTACATCTGATACTTCTTGTGCCTTATGTGGAGATGCCGAAGAAGACATCAATCACCTATTTTTTGAGTGTGTCTTTGTAAGGGAGACGTGGGCAGCTACAAGATGCCAATGATTAGACATATCCTCAGCTAGACATTTCTGACAATCATTCAGACAAGGAGGTAGACATCAAGCAATCATGATATATGGTCCAAAATGTAAAAGGTTGTTACCAATGGCTGTCATCTGGGCAATTTGGTTACCGAGAAATGCCTATGTCTTTAGGGATGTCTTTAGGGATGAACGTTGCTATATAGATAATATTATATCCCATGCTTTAAGCATGACAAAGTCATGGTCGGATGATTGATGCACATTTGGTGCTTGGTGTTAGTGCTCATTTCGTATTTAAGTTCTATTGTCTGTAATTTCTAAATTATCCTCTCAATAAAATCGAATGCCCACATCTTGGCAGGGATCCCCAATATTTAAAAAAAAATATGAAATTTATTTATTTTTCAAACCAAATATTAAGTAGAATAAGAATAAAGTTAGAATACTATATTTTCTAGAACAAAATTTACTATTCTTTAAAAAATATTCTTTAACCAAACAGCTGCGTATTCAAAGTGAAAGATCTCTCCTATCGTCATTGGCCTCCTATCGTCAGAAACAGGCGGCCCTCCTAGCAAACATTGTGTCTCCTCTCAATGCGCATGAACCTGGCTCTCTTTTCTGGCCCCACGAACCTTTTGGGATCTTTAGTGTGAGGTCTACCTATAGTTTCCTCACAAGGGAGACTCTTGCCCCACCTTGCACACTGTGGCGGCGTATTTGGCATTGGAAGGGACCCCAGAGGGTGAGACTGTTGGAATCCACCTCATCGTCGTCAGGCTATGATAGCATGTTATTAATTGCTACTTACAGAGTCTTTGTCTTGTAGCACTTGTACTATGATACCGATATAATTCCTTTTGTATCAGATTTGATTTTAGTATAAATAGGAGTAGTTACTTGTGTCCATGGATTGTAATCCATTTGTACCTTTTAATCAAAGTTTCATACGCATCTCCTTCTTGCTTCCACTGTTTCTCTTTTTCCTTTCTCTATTTTTTCCTCTTTCCTTTTCCACTTCTCCGTTCCATCCTCCTGCGACATGAGGTGATCTCCAACGAACACTTAGGAGCTCGGTTTCTTGACATGGTATCAAAGCAAGGTTCTTGTCGATCTGCTTGAGCTCCTCAACATCGTCTGCTCCATAGCCACTGGTACCGAACGTTTCTCGCGGATCTGCCCTCATGGTCATCGTCACCGAGTGGATCGCAAGTAGATTCGATGTAGCATGAAAGTCCTAGCAACGTCAAGAGCAAATGAAGTCATATCGTGCTTCACGGCTCATTGATCGGGATCGACTTCTTTAGCTTGTTGATTCGAGCTGATCTACTGCAATCAGGTATGCCGACATGCATAAGATCATTGTTCAAGTTCGATGTGCAGGATCTGGTCACCGATCTTCAATTTGCCACAACAAGATCTCCCTTCTTCGATGCGCAACAATTTTTGGCGTTTTCCTCTCCAGCGGCCACCAGGTGTTTGACGAATGGGCTATATGCGTGATCTTCTTCATCATTCACGATGTCTGTACAACAACTGCATCATCCGCGATCCCGTCATTCAAGATCGGCATCTTGCCGATGACATTCTCTCACTCGATTGGGGATCGAACTTGATCTTCGACATGGCTAGCGCCGATCCATACTGTTCTCTCTCTAGTCTTTTGTTTGTTGTCTCTTCTATTTCTTTCCGATCTATTTTTTCTGTCGATGAGATATGGTCGTTGTTCCTTTTTCCATCTTGCTTTCTTAGTACTTTCATTTCCATAAATTCTTGATCATGAATTTCCTCTTCTACGTTTTCTTACCGTTTCATTCGCAGAACGAGTTGTCTCATCGGATTTGGGAGCATCGTCTCCAATTTCCCTGTGGCGATCACCGGTTGATTTTTCGGCGATATCATCGGAGGGGTAGGAGCCTTCTCTCCTTGTTGTCGTTATCGACATTTTAACCAACGTTGTTGTCAACGATCGGAATGTCTTGGTTCACCGATGGTTTTTCGGCGCCTCGACTATTTTGAAAAATTTCTCGATTCGTCGATGTTTTTTCGACATTCTCAAAGTTCCTTCTTGGGTTCTTGAGGACGGGAGATGTTGTGCCTCCGATCGTCCTCCGATTCCCTCATGATTCCTTTGTCTCCAGTTTGTAGTTTGCCTTGTTCGTCTTCTTTGTTTATTATCTTACTGCCTTCTATATCTATTCTTTGTTTTTTTACCTCTGTTTCTCTCTTCTATTCCATGTCATGCCATCTCTGTTTCTGATCTCATATGTTGTTAACGAAGTAACTGTGATGTCACAAAGATGTTCAGCGAGAGTGCATCTCCAAAGCGCAGTGTTTGCAGACGTTCATTTCTTGTCAGTTCTTCTCTCCGATCATGTATGTTTCTTGGTCATCTTAGTTAGTTCCTCTACTTGTGTTTCTTTCAATTCTCTATCCTTTTTCTGATCATCATATCTGATTGCTCTGCTACTCTCATCCGGCGGTGCAATAGTGATGAAGTTTATTTCCATATCCAGACAAGCAGCCATTCTCCGGCATAACCGGTGTTCGACGACAAGCTCCATGCTCTCACCGCTGAAGTGTGTTCGACAGCGTCAAAGTATTCAACGCAGTTGCATTCAAAGTGTTCGACGAATTGTTTCTACCATCAATGAGCTAGTTTTCAAGTTGCCGTCAAGCTTCTTTCCGACGTCAACTTGAGTAGGGCTGTTGGAATCCACCTCGTCGTCAGGCTATGATAGCATGTTATTAGTTGCTAGTTATAGAGTCTTCGTCTTGTAGCACTTGGACTATGATACTGGTATAATTCCTTTTGTATCATATCTGTTTTTAGTATAAATAAGAGTAATTATTTGTGTCCAAGAGTCTGTAATCTATTATTACCTTTTAATCAAAGTTTCATAGGCATCTCCTTCCTGCTTCGACTGTTTCTCTTTTTCCTTTCTTTGTTTTTTCCTCTTTTCTTTTCCACTTCTCCGTTCCATCCTTCAGCGACATGAGCTGATCTCCGGCAAACATTCCGGAGCTCGGTTTCTTGACAGACACATATCTTATGGCTCGTAGCGCAGAACAAACTCCTTACAAATGACCAACATCTGCGGAGATCCTTGACATCTTGTTGTGATTGCCCAAAATGACCCGGAATTCCAGAAACAACTTTGTATATGCTTAGAGACTGCAGTACAACCAAAGCTTTATGGTCCCAGCTCGTCACTGTCAGATTGCACTAGAATTTCTTTTCCACTCCGCTGCTTCCCTGGTTAAGTTTGAATCTTTAACCCCCACTTGGTGAAGGAGAGTCCATTAACTGGGATACGACCTTTGCCACTACCTGCTGGTGGCTTTGGAAGTGGCGTTGCGGCAATGACCCCGAATTCACCCAGACGAGTAACAAGGTAAGACACATTCTTCAAGTCTCAGTGTCCTTTGACCTTGCCAATCATTGGAATCAGCGCACAAGGCAAATAGCGAGCATCCGCTTCAGCACCTTTGGAAACCTCCAGAAGCCGAATGGATTAAGTGTAACGTTGATGCCTGCTTCAGATTGGCACCGAATGACTCTTCATTGGCCAATGCGTGAATTATTTTCAAGGATTCTCATGGGAATTTGCTTGCTGGATCTTACGCAAGTTCACCGCTCACACATGCCTGGAGGCAGAGCTTATGGCAATTCGATAAGGGGTTCGGCTAGCTGCCCACAGGGCTTCAAAAAGGTTATAATTGAATCTGATTCATCGAGAGCAATTAACACTCTGCAATCGGATGCCACGGTCGGCCATCACCTCGGGGGACCTGGTTTGCAGCATACATGTGCCTAGGCTTCACGGGGACAGCATGCGTCTCTCTCATGTTCTTGGAGAGGGGAACATTTGCACGGATTAGCTTGCTAACCTAGCATGGTCGGGCAGCCCTGGAAACATCGACCTTACTTCATCGCCGGCGAGTATGGGAGTATTCGCGACATCCTTGGGATTTCAGTACCCAATCCTCTTTTTAAAACTTTATTTTTATTTTCTATGTACCACAGGCATTGTGCCTCCTTCACTTACCGAAGAAAAAAGTGAAAGATCTCTCCAACCTAATCTCTATGAGGAAACTTTAAGCTATAACTTCAAGCCGGCCACTTCGTCCTTGAAATTGCCATATCTCTGTAGCGTTCTTTAATCATAGTAACATTATATTGAAGGTGTCGTATTACCTCGTTTAGATTGTTTTGCCAATAATAACAGTTGCAATACACTTCACACCACCATTTAGAGTTTGCCCTTTCTTATGGTGAGGACGAATCGAAGAGACAAATGCCAATAAGAGAAACTTATGTAGTATGCATAACAATGAAAAAGTTGGTGTTTTCTTTATCTTCCACCAACTTTTAATCATGAGATTAAGAAAATGTACATCCCTAAAGCACAAAATGTAACGTTTCGATATTCACATGACCGAAATACTTGTCAAAATCATTCCAAAGACGGTATTAATTTTTCATAATTAACTTTTTTATAAATATAACAATAAATGCAAAAAAAAAAATTTCCAATGAGCATAATATTCAAAATAAACTATAATGTCACATCAATTTATAATCTAAAAATGTGGAACGATAAAAACTAGACAATATATCAATAACTTCGTCGTATGTCATGTCTTCTAGCTGAGCCACCTATCGAATAATTCTCTATTCACTTGCACTTATCTAAGTACAAAAAATTAATGAGTACACAATACTCAGATGAACAATTTGATTCAATGTTCGAACATATTTCATTCAACACGAAGCGCTAAATCAATTAAAAAAAAATATCATGATACTTTAATGTGGTTCAATCCGAGCAGAGTTTTGTTTCCATTGAAAAATTAATTTTCTGAAGTGATTTTCGTCCTATTTCTTGCATAATACGCAAATATGCATTTTGACCAAAAAATATAGTAAAGTATTCTTTATTCTTTATATAAAGGACAAGAGTCCATATTTTATATTGATGAGAATCATACTCCCTTCTTACCTTTAATTGATTGAAAGTTCAACTCCACAAATTGTTTTATGTCTGATGCGCAAACGACGAACTTTGTTTGACGATTTATCTACAATCTTTCCTCAAAACCTGCGGACATCACTTGGATCACGATCTATGATGTTGGGATTTCAAAATGGATGGACGGGTACTCGCTGAAACATATCAATTTTGTGAAAATGGGGGAACAATTAAGGCTTCATGTGGAGAAATTTTACTTCTTGATGGGAAAAAATTCAACCCTTTTTTTAGGTCCTATTTATAATATTTCTAATAGAATTTGATTGCCCTTGGCCCATCAACAATTATGACTGATAAAAAATTTTAACTTTAAATATTTTAATCCGTGTCAAAACTCATCTCTATCTCCAACAATTTATCTCCAATTGTTCATTTGTTTTCGAAATTAAATAATTTTATAATATTTCCAACTAATATTTGCCAAAAAAGATAACTAATTATTTTTAATTAAATTTTAGAAAATCAGGGGATTATGCAAACATTTTGTAGTAACATATTGGAAGAGCTAAGGATCGTCGTATCAAAAACAGTTTGAAAGAATTTAAAGGGATATAGGTAATTGTTTGCAATTGATTGTACCCGTAGCAAATATATCGAATGTGCTCATTTGCAGCTTAAAAAAATTGTTCAGTACTGCATTTCAAAATTTACTGAAAATTTTAATTGCATGCAAAAAGAAAAAAAGAATTAAAAAAAGGAGAGTGGAGCTTAGAAAAGGTTAAATGCATAAAAAAAAAGAAGTAATAAGAATAGAGAAATGGGAGCGGAACTTAGAGCCCAACAGAGTTGGAAACGAGGTAAGATAATAACGATATTTGGGAGACCCATTTTGGTCAAAGTAGGTTCCATTTGGTAAATTTTGGGCTAGAATTGGTGATCACCACTTTTGTCCCCTAACTATGGATACGTTCCAATGTCCAGAGGTGGGAGCAAAAAATAGAAAAATCTAAATTTAAAAAACTGATCCGATCTTATGATACTATAATTTTTACTCATTTTTTATCTTAATTCATATACATATAAGTTTTGAAATGTTCATATTCTAATAATTATACTTAATATATATGCATTGATCTTCTCAGCATAATGTTATCTTACATTTGTATATTTGAGCAAGATAATATACTAATTTAGTTTTTATTTGTCTAATTTTCATTTGAGTAATTGATGTTTGCTGTTCATATTATTGCATGATAAAAATTAGATAGAAACGACAAATAATCCTATTGGAAAAAGAGAAGGGGACCACTTGCAAGCTGTCATAAAACATGCAAGAAGAAATTTTTTGATAGAAAAAGAGGACCAGAGACAAGTAAAATCAGATGAAATGAAAGATTTTGATGAAGATCAAATGGTGATGATAATGCCATATATAAAGAAGATGTTCAGAAGCAAAAATGATCATCTTCTCTCCTGATCATTTGGCTGGAGGCGAGGGTTTTTTCTAAAGGCTACATGATTTTCTTGCTAGAGTTGACGGTTGTTCTTTATGATTGATGATGTTTTTTATTTTGTTTCTTATCTGTTTTGTATTCTTTTCATGAATTATGAGGAGCGAAATCTTAACTCTTTTAGAATAGGATAGTAGTTTAATTTCTGTTCATGAATGGATGATTGAACAATACTTTTAACACTGATGTTAGTATAATTTCTCAATGTTTTTAAATTAGTTTTCTATTGATATGAATCCTATTTTATAATGATAACTGAGAAGTTGATGTTTGATTCTTTTCTTACTCAAAAATGAGTAAAGAACATTAGCATATTTTCTAATTCTAATCCATGTCAAGATCCGAATATATCCTTTTTACTTCTTGTTAATGTGAATCTCATATTGTAATGGCAGCTGAGAGACTGATTTTAGATTTTCTCATTGTTCAAGAATGAATCAAGAACATTAACAATTAGTTTCTGCATTTGATTTCGTCCATGATTTCTGAGAAATGAATAATAATTGATTTTCTAGTTCTAATATTTCCATGTCGAGAATTGATATATCCATTTGGCTTTTATTAATGTGAATCTCATATTGAAATGACAATCGAGATGTTGATTCTAAATTTTCTTAACATTTAGAGATAAACCAAGATCATTAATATTAGTTTGTGAATCTGAAACTAATATCAGTTGAAATCTTTGTTGAATTAACCTAACTAACAATCATATGACAATATGATACTTAGTTTTAACTTTAATGCACTATGAGAGTAGTTTTTATAGGTTGAATATGATTTGATTATTACTGTTAAGTTGTTCTAATTCATTTCATAACAGAAAATATTAGACGAACTATACTCCTAGGAGAACATTTCATTATCTGTTAGTTATCATTTTATATGAATTACTATAAAACACAAAAAAGAGTTAACTTAGTTCAGAATTTATTTAGATTAATTAGTGAATCTTAAGCTTCAAATCACTGTGGATAGAATATTAGAGTTTACTACTCTGATATGTGCACTTACAGTTTAGTAAAGTGAGGCGTGCATGATCTACACTTAGACTTTGTTCAGTTTCATATTGTGCATAGTTTAAACCTAAACCTTGTTTAATTTTCATTCGTGCATAGTTTACTCCTAAATCTTAGTCATTTGTATTTTATGTATAGAGTCCAATAAGTCGGTTAATTAAATCACACTTTCAAATTTCACATCATCCTACATAAAATTTTTAATTTTTTTTTCCATTCGAAAAAACTTAGGCGATTTTTAAAAATAAAAACCTCCGGCGGAGCTCGATGGAGGCCTAAATAATTAAATAAATTATATATATATTCATATTATATTTGAAATATTTATAATATATATAAAATTACTCACTAAACATATTATTTATCATATAACATGTATAGTAAATTAATGTAAGCCATAAATAACACTATTATAATATTTAGCATGTGGATGTCATTAATTTATGAAATAAAATATCACTTTATATCATTAATATTTGTTTATAAATATAAAATGGATAAAATATAGGGCTCCGAAAAGATCCTCCGAAAAAATTGATGAGGTTTTTTTAATTTTGAAAATCCAAACAAAATATATAAGGTGATTTTCTTTTATGAAAATATCCATCCGACCCGCCCTAACACTGTCACGCTCAGTTTTTTTAAGCCATATTATAATTAAAGATTATTTAGCAATATAAATTAATTTTTGAAAATAAATATGATTACTATTTATTTATAATGTGCATTGTTTAGTATGCATAGGGATTTTTTTGACAATCAATATTATAGTAGGTTATAATAGAAAAAAATATTTATCAGTTAATGTGCATTTACCAAACTATCCTTGATCAAAATAGTCAAGTGAAGAGCTTTTCATGATTTTATTTTGAATTTATAAACTTCAATCATCAACACATATCATAGAGCCATAAAGTTTATATTTATAAAATAAGTAGTAAATATTTTAGAAATATGATAATATTTAAATATTTATTCTTATATTGAAATTAGGAAAATTATAGTAAAATTCATTATTCATAATGTATTAATAAACCGATTTACCATAAAAAATAATACAATTAATAGACACAATAGAAAAATATTTAATAATAATGATAAAACAATAATAAAATCATTATGACTACTAATAATAAGGCTAATATTAATAATATATTACATTTATTTATTTAGTTGTATTTTATAATTTATTTAGTTTAAATTGTAAAAGATAAATGTGGAAAGTAAAACTAAATATGAATTGACACCTCTCTTTCAAATTGTCACTTCTAATCGGGAGTTGGGTTCCTATAAATTATAATGAAAAATTACTACTTGTCAAACATTTGTATCTACTGAAAATGTTTATAAATAAGTTTAATACGCCGAACATGTTTCACTGAAAAAAAAAAAAATCTAAAGTTCAAATATTTTGATTTTTCATCGGAACTGCGGTTCATCAGGAAGGCAAAACTCCAACAAAAAAGAGGCATATAAATGAATTTTTTATCCATTATTCAGTCCTAGTAGTAATGAAGGGTAAAAAAAGTTGATATATAATAATTTAGTTCAAGTGGTTGATAAATTGAACATTAAGGAGTCATTAGGTCTTTTTGTTGAAAATTATGATGGGAAATTAAAAAAAAAAGTGATGCTATATCCTTTTAATAATCTTCTTAGTAATCCTCCTAACATCTCAATACAACGTAATTTTATCAATTAAGAGGATGATTTAGGAGGATGAATCATTTTTCTTAAAAAAAATATACTTATGCACAAATATCGATGTGACTAAAAAATTTTAAAATTCGAAAACCTAGAGATCAACCTGACCCAATATAAATATTTTAGTTTTTTATAGATTCAAAAAAAGCCTAGGGGATTTTTATGTTTAGAAAAACCACCTAAAGAGTCGATGGAGACCTAATAATTTTAAAAATAAATAAAATATTACTATTATATTTTAAACACTTATAATATATATAAAATTACTCAATAAACATAGTACTTATCTCTTATATATATGCAAAATTAATATAAGTTATAACCAGTACTATTACAATATATAATATGTGAATGACATCGATCTATGAAATAAAACACCTCTTAAATTTTATCAATATTTTTTATTAATATAAAATTTATAAAATATAGGATCTGAAAAAATGAACAAGGTTTTTAAAAATTTCAAAATCCAACAAAAAAACAGGATGATTTTTAAAATGAAAAAAATCCAACCGACTAGCCCACTTTCGGCCCCTATCCACGATTATGTCATTTCATTTAGAAAAAAATATATTTTCTTCAATTGGTTATAATAAGATCGACTAATGTATTCTCACATGATATAAAATATTAGTTTTTTTAAAAAAAAAACTATGTTAGATGATTTATGAAACAAATGTTCATTTGGGCCCGAAATGGAGTCATGAATGTTTGGGTTGTTTGGGCCCAAAATGGAGCCATGAATGTTTGGTTAGTTTGGGCTCAAATGGAGCCCGCACACTAAATCCTGCTTGGTTCCCTCTTTTCGGCTCTTTAACTTGTTTTTTTTTTAATTTTTTTCTCATTCCTGAGAAGAGGAGGAAAGATTTATAGGAAAAGGAGAAGGTGGTGCGGGCGGAGGCCGGAGGGAGAGAGGCGATGGCCGATCCCTACTGGCGATACTCTTCCACTACTACCGACAGAGGTAATCGTTCACTCCGTTCTCTGTAGAATTCTTCCAACTTCCCTTAATGATGTGAACAAAATTTAGGAAATTGTTCCCATGTTTTTTTTGAGAGGAAAATTGGTCCTATGTTGCCCTGTTCCGCCGATGCAGCTCTCTCGATAGCAACCTTAGATAAATGTTCATTCATGCACTTCGTCGTGGTTTCTGATACAGGAAAAAATGATGCTTCTTTTCCGCGCTTTGGTTGTTTTCCTACTCGTCAAACAGTTATGATATGAATTGTAAGCTTGTTGCGCGTTGATATTGGCATCAGATATTATTTTTCCTGTACTAAAGATGTTTTCATTGATAAAAGCGTCAACTGGGGGTTGAGCAAGATGTAAAGTTCTCATCTTTGGCATATACCCTGCACAAATTAATTAACAGATTAAACTTATTCGTTGGCATTACTGTAACGGAGGGTTCTGCATAAGTTGGAGTTTGAAGAACAAATTTGTCTTTGGTTCACACTCTATGGTCGGAAATACTCTCTAGCGGAGTGTTTAAGGATTTCTTGTGTAGTTTGAATATTTTGCATTTGGAACTACATTATTCAGAAGCTCAATGGGTCTAACTAAACTAGTGCACATGATTGTCTAACTAAACTAGCGCACATGATTGTGTGCTAATGTGTAACCTTTTCCTAAGTGTTTACTGCTTGTGAGATTCTGTCCTGTGACTTGTTCTTTTTGCTTATTAAGGATGACCATAGGCCTACTACAAGAAAATATAATTAATTGAAAATTAATGAGGTACACTTGTGACTTATTCTTACTGAGTCACATATTGGTTGACCATTAGAGTCAATTAGTTGGTTGTTGGATGGGCTTCTTTCAGTAGATGTTTAATGATCTAGAAGAAGTTTTATTAATCAATGTTAGTTATTGTTAGGATTTTTGCACGAGAGAAATTATGCACCGCGAGAAAATTCGGGAAATTTAAGGCGACGCAGAATTATATTAGATGGAAGAAACAGAAGAGGATTACAAGATCAGATTGTTTTCTCTTTGGACCCCCTAGGGAGTTTACATAAGCACTCCCTTTAACAGACGATAGGAATTACAAACCGACTGGACTCTGAATTAATCCCCAAAAAAAAGACACATATCTCATGATAAGGAAATAAATCACGAAACTCCCGTAGGGGAAATCTGCTGAAGCGCCTGATTGCATAAGGGGACACATTGGGTTCAGATTCAAGACATTATCAACAAATCTCCACCTTGACTTGAATCCTCCAATCAGATATCAAATACTCTCCGCCGCCGCCAGTCCCAACTTGGGACTACTGCCACCTATCAAGTCCAAACAATGTTGAAACTTGCTCGTAGGAACCGATTTGGTGAACATGTCCGCTGGATTATCTTTTGTGCCGACCTTTTTCACCTTGATCCTCTTCTCAGTACGGATGAGGTGATACCTGACGTCGATATGTTTGGTTCTTTCATGATGCACTTGATCCTTGGCTAAGCATATTGCACTTAAACTATCACAGTACACTATAGCCTGATCTTGTTGTAATCCAAAATATCCGACAAGACCTTTTAACCAGATGCCTTCCTTAGCAGCTTCTGTCAATGCCATGTACTCTGCCTCTGTGGTAGACAATGTAACTGATGGCTGGAGTGTGACTTTCAACTGATAACAGAATTGCCAAGAGTGAAAACATAACCTATCATTGATCTTCTTTCATCAACATCTGCAGCATAATCTGAGTTTGAATAACCTGCAACCAAACACTCTTTTCCACTTCTGTAGATGAGGCCAATGTCAGAAGTTCCTCTCAGATATCGGAAGATACACTTTACTGCCTGCCTGTGCTCCTTTCCTAGATTGCTCATAAATCTGCTGACCACACTAAAGGCATGCGCAATATCGGGTTTTGTGCATATCATAGCATACATCAAGCTTCCGACTGCACTGGCATATGGAACTCGAGACATATACTCCTTTTCTTCGTCAGACATAAATTCAGTTGCAGAAAGATGCACATTTGAAGCTGATGGAGTACTTAAGGTCTTCGCTGCAGACATACCGAACCTGGATAAAATTTTTTGAATGTAACTTTTATGAGACAAAAAGAGTTTACCCTTTACGCGATCCCTGTAAATCTCCATCCCTAAAATCTTCTTTGCTGCAGCAAGATCCTTCATATCGAATTTTGAACTAAGGAGATTCTTCAAATTCTGAATGTCTTCCATGTTCCTGGCAACAATCAACATATCATCAACGTACAAGAACAGATAGATAGTGGAATCACCCTCCACTTTCTTGTGATAAACGCAACAATCATAAGGGCTCCTGTTGAATCCTTTACTGATCATAAAACTATCGAATCTCTTGTACCACTGTCTCGGTGATTGCTTCAAGCCATACAATGACTTTTTCAATCTGCAGACTTGGTCTTCTTTATCTGGAATAAAGAAACCCTCTGGCTGACTCATGAGGATATCTTCTTCAAGTTCCCCATGTAGAAAAGTTGTCTTCACGTCTAATTGCTCGAGCTCCAAATTCTGATGTGCTACAATGACAAGTAGCACCCGGATGGAAGTGTGCTGACAACTGGAGAGAAGATCTCGTTGTAGTTTACTCCCTCCTTCTGACTGTAGCCTCTAGCAACTAGACGTGCTTTGAATATGATGCCTTCAGCTTTTGGACTTCCAATATTTTTCTTGAAAATCCACTTGCATCCAACGACCTTTCTACCTTTTGGTAACTTGACCAACTCCCAAGTCTGATTCTTGTGAAGAGACTCCATCTCTTCACTCATTGCTGCAATCCACTGTTCCGATTCTGCACATGTGATAGCATCCTTGTAACTCGATGGCTCTGGTCACTCCACCTCTTCAGCTACTTGGAATGCATATGCAACCATGTCCTCAAAGCCATAACGCTTCGGAGGACCTACTTGCCTGCGAGCACGTCCTGCAGCCAGACTTGTCATTGCTTCTTCTGTTTGCTCCTTAAGTTCAGGTTGTTCAGCTTGATGAGATTCTTCTCCCTCATTCTGAATTGGAGTTAATCCAAACTCCACCTGTTTGTTGACACCCTCCTCTGCTGAGTCAACAACATTTGATTTCTGCTTGAGCATAGACATCTCATCAAAAGATATGTTTCTGCTGTGAATAACCTTGTGCTCTGAGGGAGACCAAATTCTGAAGCCTTTTACACCTGCACTATTTCCCACAAAGACTCCTTCTTTCACCCTTGGTTCCAGCTTTCTTTCGCTGACGTGATAATATGCTGGACAGCCAAACACTTTCAAATTATTATAATCAGCAGGATCTCCTGACCATACCTCAATGGAAGTCTTCAGATCGATTGCAATTGCAGGACTCAGGTAGCATGCTGTGCTAACAGCGTCAACCCAGAATGACTTATTCAGACCAGAATTAGAGAGCATGCACAGTGCCCTCTCCAGAAGAGTTCTGTTCATGCGTTCTGCTACACCATTCTGCTGCGGTGTATCTCTGACGGTGCGATGTCTCGCAATGCCTTCATCCTTACCTCAATGGAAGTCTTCAGATCGATCGCAGTTGCAGGACTCAGGTAGCATGCTGTGCTAACAGCGTCAACCCAGAATGACTTGTTCAGACCAGAATTAGAGAGCATGCACCGTGCCCTCTCCAGAAGAGTTCTATTCATACGTTCTGCTACACCATTCTGCTGCGGTGTATCTCTGACGGTGCGATGTCTCGCAATGCCTTCATCCTTGCAGAACTTATCGAATTCAGACGAACAGAATTCTAAATCATTATCTGTACGAAAGCGTTTCACTTTTCTCAATGTCTGATTCTCCACCAGAATCTTCCACTGTTTGAAAGCTTCGAATGCCTCGCTCTTGTGCTTCATCATGAATACCCATGTCATCCTTGAGTAATCATCTATCACAGATAGGAAATATTTGGAACCTCCTAGAGATGGAACACGAGATGGGCCCCAACAGTCAGCGTGGATGTAATCGAGTGTTGCCTTCGTCTTGTGCACGGCTTTGCTGAAGTGATGTCGTTTTTGCTTGCCAAAGACGCAGTGTTTGCAAAATCCGATTTCAGATATCTTCTGACCATTCAGAAGATTGCGCCTGCTGAGGATATCCATCCCTTTCTGACTCATATGTTCAAGTCGCATGTGCCACAACTTAGATGTTTCTGATTCTGATTTGGACGAACTACCTACTGCAGCCACGCCAGAAATTACTTTGCCTTATAATATGTACAAGGACTTTTGTCTGACTCTCGTCATGACTTCAACATCACCCCTGGTGACCGTGAGAACACTTCCTGTAGCAGACATCCGACATCCTTTGGAGTCCAGAACTCCTAACGATATCAAATTTTTCTTCAGTTGCGGAACATGACGGACCTCTGTCAATGTCCTCACCCGATTGTCATGACTTTTGATATGAATATAGCCGATTCCAACTATTTTACAGGCTGCATCATTGCCCATGATGACGTTTCTGCCATCAATCTTCTGATAAGTCGAGAACCACTCTCTGTGTGGAGTGGAACATCCTGAGTCGAGAACCCAACTCTCCTCCAAGCATCTCTGATCAGACATCATAAGAGCCAAATCATCATCAGATTCGCTATTCTGGTGAGCTACTGTAGCAATCGTGTCTTTCTTCTTCTTCTTGGGGCAATCTTTCTTCCAGTGACCTGGTTCTTTGCAGTAGTTGCAGATGTCCTTCGGATTGATGTTCTTTTTCTTCTTCGACTTACCCTTTTTAGGGTTTGTTTTTTCTGTGGTTGTTACCAACCCTGTGGCCTGAGTGTCCGCAACCTTGCCAGACGCCCTATGACGAAGTTCACGAGTATGTAGACTCGATCTTACTTCTTCTAGAGTAATTGTGTCTCTTCCGATGATAACATATTGTACGAAATTTTCGTACGACAGAGGAAGAGACACCAACAAAAGTGGGGCAGCATCCTCATCTTCAATCTTCACATCTATATTTCGTAATTTCATCAACAGAGTATTCATCTGATCAAGATGATCTTTCAGAGGGGTACCTTCTTGCATGCGGAGGGCGAACAAACGTTGCTTCAACAACAACTTGTTGGTCAGAGACTTGGTCATGTAGAGACTCTCAAGTTTCGACCACAGACCGGCCGCCGTCTCTTGATCGGCGACTTCGATAATCACCTCGTCCGCTAGACACAACAGGATCATAGAGTGCGCCTTATCTTCCGTGCCACCAAACTTGCGAGGTCGGACTCCTTTTCTTTGCCCTTCGAGTCTTCCTCCTTCGGTTTGTTCTTCGACACGTTCGCGAGCGGCGCCCATACTCCCTGTTGTTTCAAAAGTGCCCGCATTTTGATTTGCCAGAGACTGAAACTATTTCGTCTTGTAAATTTCTCGATGTTGACGTTGTGCGATGCCATCTCTACGCCTAACGGAGGATCGATGATGAAGCCTCGCTCTGATACCAGTTTGTTAGGATTTCTGCACGAGAGAAATTATGCACCGCGAGAAAACTCGAGAAATTTAAGGCGACGCAGAACTGTATTAGATGAAAGAAACAAAAGAGGATTACAAGATTAGATTATTTTCTCTTTGAACCCCCTAGGGAGTTTATATAGGCACTCCCTTTAACAGATGATAGGAATTACAGACCGACTGAGACTCTGAATTAATCCCAAAAAATAAGACACCTATCTCGTTATAAGGAAATAAATCATGAGACCCCCGTAGGGGAAATCTGAAGCGCCTGATTGCATAAGGGGACACATTGGGTTTTGCTTCAAGGCATTACCAACAGTTATGTTTTTAGAGAAGGATTCATTTTTTAATTCACAGAATATCACAAATGAATTAGATGTTTTATTTGTATTGTTCAATGTATCTTAGGCGTTAAATGATGATTTGATAAGGCTTGCAATCCATATGTGTACATGAATATATGAACTGAGAACTGTAACATGTATGGATGTGAAACAAAATTATAGAGGGGTGAGGGACAAAATCAAGACTCTCCCCGCTCTTTTCAAAATGCGGATGCGATATACAATGTTCTCAAGGTAGCATCTCTCCCCTTGGATGGTACTATAGCAGAATAGCCCAAATGATATTGTTACATTGTAGCCAAATAGCCCAAAAGACCCGTATGGATGTACTCGAAGGACATTGTGAATGTGGGCCTCGGGATGTGATGGAACAAGAGGAATCCCAAAAGGCATTTGGAGGATGTGACTCCAACCTGGGCAGAATTACCATGCTGTGACATCTCCTGTATAATTGGGCAATCGAAAAACAAGTGTGGGTGTGATGCAGTAAGGAGAGAAAATCAGCAAGAATAATGAGAAATCAGGCTAGAAGATGAGAAGGATCGATAGAGGAACAATTAGGGTTTATGAGAAAACCACAAAAATCTGTAATTTTGATAAAAGAGAGATTATGACGGCTGAAATCACAAACCACTGTAGCGAGAACTCGCTTTTCTTTCTCATTGTTGAGTTCTCCTACAGTGTTTGAGAACAACATATTTGGCCTCCGGCAGTCCCTGCTGGCGGCACCACCCTCCGTCTCCGGCAATCCCTGCCGGTGGCGCCCCTTCTCCGTCTCCGGCAGCCCCTGCCGGCGGCGCCAGTCTCTGACCTATGACGGTGTGTTGCCACCCAGCACACGATGCGTTCGCGGCTCCTGCAATTGAATAACAGCTGGTCGGCCATCTCTCGGGCCAGATCAAACGGCCGGACAGCCACCCATTGCTTTTGCTGCTTGGGCGAAGGTCACTTCGCGCACGCCTGCTCGGCCCCTTTCCGTTGCCTGGAGTGCGGAGGGGAGGGGCATCGGCGAGCAACCTGCCCTCTCTCCCGCCAGTCGCAGCCGGTTTCGCCTCCTCTTGTTTCTGCAACTCTTTCAGCTGGAGAGAGGATGGCCGCACCGTCACCCACCATTGTCGTACCCTGGTCGCCAATGATGCAGAGTGCTACAGAGTTTCTTCGCTTTTGTCTGGTCGGAGAGCCCACCGGAACACCCCGCAACTGTCGATCATTCGCACAGCCGTCGTGACGACCATCGGCGCCTCACCGCCGTTTCACCTGAGTAGTATCTCACCGGTGCTCTGGCTCCTTGTTCCTGGATCGCCGCAGCAGCGAGAGGCCCTGCTGGCTGCGCCGTCCCCTGTCTTGCCGGAATGTCACGTCCGGTGGCATCCCTGGAGAGAAGATGATGGTGCGAAGCCGACGCGACAGGTGACCAGAAGCGTGATCGACATACTCGGACTTCCCCTTCACCTCCTTCAACCAGATGTCGTCATGGCCATCGCACGATCGTTTGGAACCCCGCTTGCCCTCTCCTTGCCGACGATGGGATCACTGGATTTGTCCGTTGCTTCCGTCGAGATAGTGATGCAGCCCGGCGCCTGCTTTCCTCCGGCGGGCGGGACCGGCAGGGTCGTGGGCTGATGTGGTTGCCGGCCGCTCCTCGCCGCCCAGCAGGTCGCCCCGGCCGCCACCTACCAGGGAGCACGTGGTCGCCTCACGTGCGAGGACGTACGAGGACACTTTAATTCAAATCGATGCCTGTCGACAGCTGCTGAGGCCGGACAACCTTACATGTCCCGACATCCACCCCCCCCCCCCCCCCTCCCTTCCACCTCAACCTGCAATGCCCCTGACCAACACCCATGTGTCACACCCGGACCACAACCCATCTAACCTAAACACACCCAAAAACACCACGTCACCAAACCACCACCTTCAACAAACTAACCCCAAAAACCACCCTCACCGAAAACCAACTCGCACCCGCACCCGAGCCCACCCAAACACCCGACCCAGTCCCCCTCCCGGACTCAGCCAGGATGCTTTGAAGACCCGGGCCGAGTGCCCTGCAACGCAACCCGACCGACCGCCACCTCCCGGCCTCACCCTCAGCCGGATCTGCCTCCGGCAATCTCGCCGGCGTGCTGATCCTGTGGCGTAACCCATCTCCCACCCCGCCAGTGCAACTACTCACCAACAGTCCGTTCGCTCCCCGATGGACTCCCTGATGTCGCCCTCCGTCAACGACAGGAGTCCCCCACGTCCTCGGCTGCTGGCGTGGCGAATGCGCGAGGCCCCACTCCGCGTGTCTACCGGCGTCGGCGTCTACGCCGGTCCGCCGCCGACCATCATTCTGAGCGGCGCCAAGGAACCACCATCAGCCATCGGACTTCATCGGCAGACTCTTCCTCCTCGGCCACTGCCCGGGCTGACAGCGCTCCGGCATCACTCCCTGGACGATCAAACACTGATGTCCTTGAGGTGGCTTCCGCGACTGGATTTCAGATTATCAGCCACCCCCCGGGCGTGACCAGACCCCCCTAGGCGGCCTCTGGGCGTCCACCGCCCCGCCATGCGCTTCCTGTTGCTCGCACGGGGTGGTTCCAGAAGGAGGATTGCTATAGGTAGAGGTTTACCCACAGGCGCGACGTCCACGGTTTCCCAATGAAGGTGCTCACATGGAATGTTCGGGGCCTTGGCGACGACTCTGGGTCACTACTTGAGGGAATGGGAGGTCGATGTGGTCCTCCTGAAGAAACTAAACTGGTCGAATGCAGCACTCCGATGTGGGAATAGATCGGCGGTAGGCGCCTATCACAGCATATCTCGCTCGGCTCCATGGGTCGGTCGGGTGGGTGTATCATTGGCTGGCGGGACGACCAACTTACCTTGATCGATTCCTGGACGGCTCGCTTCTCGATGACGGCCCACTTCAGACATAACATCGACCGATCCTCCTACCTCCTCTCCTGTGTATATGGCCCGTGCTCAGAGTCCCTCCGGCCGTGCATGTGGGAGGAGCTTTCGGCAGCATGCCTTCATTGTCCCGACGCTCGATGGTTGATCGGTGGCGATTTCAATGTCACGCTTGACATTGATGATCGCGATTTCAATGATCAGACGACAGGGGAGGGACTTTGGTGCAGAGGAGTTCAGAGACTTCATCGATTCTCAGTCGTTGTTCGACCTCCCGACAACGAACTGTAGATTCACCTGGCGGAGCACGGCGGCACCATCATCCAGATCACGGCTGGACAGATTCCTCGGTTCCTTGGAGCTCGCCGAGGCCCACCAGCTTGCGGATGTCCAGGCCATGGACCGGCCGTTCTCGGACCACACTCCGCTTCTTTGGAGGTCCAATGACGGCCAGGCCTTGCGATCCATCTTTCGTTTCGAGCGATCCTGGCTATTGGAGGAGGATTTCAGTTAGATTGTGGCCGACCATTGGCGGAGTGTCCCAGCCTTTGATTCGGCAGCGCGGACTCTTGCTTCCAAGCTTCATAGCTCGAGGCATTTCCTCCGGGCCCACCGGAGACAGATCCGGGCGGCTTGGGAGGTTCGGAGGACAGAGGCTTTGGCGGTGATTGCACAGTTAGATCGAGAGGAGGATTCCCGCCACCTCACGGAGCTCGAGGTGGCTCAGCGGTCGAGCACAGGCGACCATCCAGGAGGAAGACAAGAAGGTGGAGATCCAGTGGAGGCAGCGCTCTCGACAGACTTGGCTTCGGGAGGGCGATGCCAACACTAGATTCTTCCACCTATATGCTAGCTCGCGACGGCGGGCGAACCGGATCGACCAGCTCGAGGTCATGGGGCAGCGGATCACCGGCCACCACCTCATCGGGACTGCCATCGCTTCCTTCCATCGGGACTTCTCCAGGCGACGCCCCCGGTCGCCTTGGAGGTGGTCCCCTAGGGGTATTACTTGTCTTATTGACGATCAGTCTTCCATGTTAGTGCAGACCATCACGGAGGATGAGGTCATTGATGCGCTTCGAGACTTAATGGTGAGGGATCTCTCGGCCCGGATGGCTTCCCGGTTTTCTTCTACAGAGAGTTCTAGCACTCGTCCTTGATGCGCTTCGAGACCTTAATGGTGAGGGATCTCCCGGCCCAGATGGCTTTCCGGTTTTCTTCTACAGAGAGTTCGGGCCCGTGGTTCGTATGGATGTCATGGCTGTGATCCAGGAGTTCTCCGGCGGGAACCATGGTTTTGAGCACCTCAACTGGTACCTGCTCTTCATGCTCCCCAAGCGCACGCCTGCAGAACGGGTGGAGGACTTTTGGCCGATTGCCCTATCCAATGGTATCTACCTTCTAGTGGCTCGGGTATTGGCTAATCGGCTTCGAGAGGTGCTCCCTGATCTCATCCACCCCGCTCAGTCAGCGTTCATCCAGAGCCGATCCATCACCGACAGCTACACTATGGCCATCGAGATCATCACACACCGGAGGTGGAGCAGCCGACGGGCCTTTCTCTGGAAGGTCGATTTCTCCAAGGCATGACTCTATCTCATGGTCTTTCCTTTGGCACTCGCTGTAGGTAAGAGGTTTCCCGGCGACCTGGATTGCTTGGATGAAGCGATGCATCACGACGGCTTCATTCTCATTCTTGGTCAATGGGTCGATGGCGGGTGGCTGGTTGCAGCCATAGAGGGGCATTCGTCAAGGGTGCCCCCTTGCACCGATGCTCTTCACTCTGGCGGTTGATGGCCTCGCCAGGTGCGCCCAGGTGGCTTGCCAGGCTGGTCTCTTTAGCGGTTTTGCTGGCGGGCTGGTGCCCCTTTTGCAGTACGTGGATGACACTGTCTTCCTCGTGGAGGGATCTGAGGTGGAGGCCAGACGGGTGGCCATTCTGGTTGAGCTCTTTGGTGCTGCGTCGGGGCTCGAGATCAACCATGCCAAGTCTTCCTTTATCCCGTTTGGCATGGTGACGGAGGAGACACTCTGTTGCGGGTCTGAGCTACGCACACCCGTCGGCGCCTTACCTATCACATATTTGGGCCTCCCCCTCTCCGATCGTCATATTGGCTCCAGGGGATGGACTCCAGTCATCGAGCGCCTGGAGCAACGTCTTGAGGGATGGAGCTCTCGACTTCTATCCAGCGGGGGCCGTCTTGTACTACTTCGATCGGTCCTTTCATCGCTTCCGACCTACTTCATGTCCGTGCTGCGGATGCCCGCTCAGGTACTATCTCGGATTGACTCTTTGAGGAGCAGATTTTTTTGGCAGGGTGCAGTTCCATCCGTCGTGTCCACTTGGTTGCTTGGCATACCATCTGCAGGCCAACTTCACAGGGCGGCCTGGGCGTTAGAGACCTTCGCATCACCAACTGGGCACTCCTTGCCCGGTGGGTGAGGTGGATTATGGGGCCCGAGGACACCTTATGGCGGGAGGTTTTCTTCACATGCTATGGTCGGGATCTGTCTTGGAGCTCCAGACCCATTAAACCCAACGGAGCCTCTTCTTTTTCTGCAGGGGGGTGGCCTGCCTTTTTCCTCGGGTGCGCCCCCTCATGACCCCATCCCTTGGCACCAGGGAGCTTTTCTCATTCTGGCGGCATGATTGGTCTCCAGGGGGCCCACCGGCTGAGGCTTTCCCTCGATTGTGGGCCTTGGCGGCACATCCGAACGCGTCTGTGGCCGATTGCTGATCAGAGAGGGGCGGCCCCGGGACTGGCTCTTGGACTCCCCTTTTCCGCACCCCACTTTCTGATCAGCGGTTCTCCGAGCTTCTTACACTCCATCTGAGGATTACTCCATTCCGTTCGGACCCGACTCGACCCGGACAG
This sequence comes from Pontederia crassipes, assembly GCA_030549335.1. Classification (NCBI taxonomy): domain Eukaryota; kingdom Viridiplantae; phylum Streptophyta; class Magnoliopsida; order Commelinales; family Pontederiaceae; genus Pontederia; species Pontederia crassipes. The sequence continues at coordinate 13,636,831 of JAUKPH010000017.1, forward strand.
ACGGGTGGGTATGGGCTTCAGATTCATTCTTGGCACGCAGCCTCTATCTACGTTTTCTCTCGGAGATCACGGACTCCGAGGATCTCTGACCCGATTGCAGACTCATTTGGCACTCCCGTGCGCCGCTGAAAGTTAAGATCTTTGCTTGGCTTCTACGGCGCCAACGGATCCTCACTCGAGTCTATCGAGCACGCTGGGCACCACATGCTGACGCTTACTTTTGGTGATTTATATACATCTGGATGACAACCTAAGGGCAGTCATCCTTTCCCCTCTCAAAAAAAAAAAAAGAAAACCCTATTGACAGCCTTAAATACTAGGGTTACAAGAGGTTATAAACTACTAATCAATCTCCACCCTTGATTAACTCACTTTTAATCAAGACCATTATAACTAATCATGATTCTTATAACCAGTTAAAAGGCCACATGCCTATCACATGATGACTAATATACTAAAACACCAACTTTAACTAAAATAACTAATTTAAAATAAAAGCTCCTGCCTCAATCTCCTCAGCTTGAAAATTTTGGCTCCTTGGAAAAAACTTGCACCACATCAGCATACATCTCAGCATCGATCTTCTTGAGCTCATCTTTATTAATCCAAGTGCTTTCAGTAGCAGGTTTACCCAACAATTTAATAAAAAATCTTTTATATTTGTTACCTCTACGAGAACTGACCTCTTTGACATCCAACACATCTTCAATAACATCAGTAGAAACTTTGGGGTGCTGTTCCAATTGATTTGAAACTTCACTCATGTCCACATCAAAGCCCTCAAAAGCATACAAATCTGAGACGTTGAAGATAGGACTGATTTGCAAATTTGATGGAAGTTCAATGAAATAAGCATTTGAACTTATTTTCTTTAGTATCTTGCAAGGTCCAAACTTCCTTGACTTGAGTTCGTGGTAAGTGCCCTTAGGAAACCTCTCTTGTCTCAAGTGTACAAGGACCAAGTCATCTTCCTCAAAATCTTTAAGACGCCAATGTTGATCGGCTGCATTGGCATAAGTTTCATTACTTGATTCCAGGGCAATTTTTACCTCATGAGTGTTGTGTTGAGAGAAGACATCGGTAGCCGAATATAAAAATTCCTTCAAAATAACATTTTTCTAATATGATTTTCTCCAACAATTTCAGCTTCTTGACACTCGATATTAAACTTCTCCGCACATAAAAACCCATTAACCTTATAGTTTTTTGATAAGCCAGCAACATGATTTGCATCTTCCTCCATTGGATGCAAGGTGTACTTCTTGTTACCCCTGTGAAAAGAATAGGTGTTAGGTTTAGTGTGATGTTCCATGTCATGGTCATATAACCACGGTCTTCCCACAAGAATATGCCCAACATCCATAGGCACAACATCACGTAAAGCTTCATCTTGTAGATTACCTCCCATAGTAAACTGCACCAAACATCGAGCAGTGACAGGAATTTCATTGCCCTTCTTAAGCCAACGAATTTTGTAAGGATGTGGATGTTTTTCAATATCCAATTCTAACTTCTCTACTACATCTTTAGAAATGATATTTTCCATGCTATCACCATCTATAACTAGATCACACACCTTCCCGCCACAAAGAACACGTGTTCTGAAGATACTATGCCTTCTCCAATCTTCTTCTTCTTTGGTTAATCTAGGGTTACAAGAGGTTATAACTACTAGGGTTACAAGAGGTTATAAACTACTAATCAATTTCCACCCTTGATTAATCCACTTTTAATCAAGACCGTTATAACTAATCATGACCCTTATAACCAGTTAGAAGGCCACATGCCTATCACATGATGACTAATATATTAAAACACTAACTTTAACTAAAATAACTAATTTAAAATAAAAGCTCCTGCCTAAGGGTGTCCTCCATAATGAGTCTGCAAAAGGTGCATACAGTATCTGAACCCAGTGCCCTTCAAAATCAGTAAGGTCTCATGAGGACGCGATGACACATGATAAGCCAGCACAAGATCCTGGATTTCAGAGGGGTTGTATGATTCCATGTTGTAGGGAGGTTGGACAAGCTCATGTAGAAAGAAAGAGGCTGCAAATCAGTTGTTTCTGTGTTTGATAAGATTTGGTCTTTCTAGTTCAATTTCTCTTTTCTCATTCTGAAACAATCCCCAGACAGCATGGTGATCATTGTTTTTTCTTCAAGCCTACATAATTACTGTTTGCTTAGAAAAGTACAAAGATTTACCATGATTTCAGGTGGTTGTCTTGCTGCTTGCATTGTTTAAGTTTGTAGTACGTTTAGTGTGTGCTTGAGTTCCATTTCTCATTATCACTTTTAATGTCGGTGACTTGATAGCATAAATGCTGTTTCCAATATTCAGGTTAGTGATGGAGAATAAGATCTAAAATTTGGACTATTGCTACCAAACATCTTAAAAAATCTTAAGTTAGAAAGTATCACCGTTGTCTTCTAATCATATTAAATTATATGAGTCTTTCATGCAAGCCCCATTTTATGTTCTTCAACATTGTGTCTTTTAGGAAGAAGTGATTTTTGAGGAACAATGATTATTTGCATTTTTCTCAAACTCATCAATATCGTCTTTTGTTACACTTTGGTATATACATATTTTCCATCAAGAGGAATTTGCCTGAATGAAGATATTTAAGTTTCTTTTCTTCAACTATGTATATTCTTCTATCATAACAGAGTCGAGAACTGCTTTTGCTGGCTATTACCCTCCCGACAGTTCTTCCAACGCATCCCAGCAGCCATGGACCATAAGTGACCCACGAGGAACATCCGATTTCCTACGACATGATGTGAGACTGCACTCAAAGCATCAATTGTTCACAAACTATTTAGTTTTTATTAGGGTTAACCTGCATCTGCATTCAGGTTTCATCATTGCAACCAGGGGGCTACATCACTGATGATGTTACTGGAAATGGTAGTTATTCTGCACTGGGACATAATGGAGCAGCTGCTGGAATGAGAACATTTACTCCATTGGAAGACCCAGCTTTACTAGGAAAAGACATTTTGGGGGTCAAATCAGGCACAAAGGATGTTAAACTAACCAGTCCTCTAGTGAGAGCTGATGGACCATCGACAATTGAGTCAAACATTCTCTTTGTTGATGGTCTTCCACCAGATTGCACAAGAAGAGAAGTAGCTCGTATCCTTTTTTGTTTCAGTTCAATTTATCTTTTTGTATTATGACAATATTCTTTTATTACACTCATGTTGTCCTTAATATCCTAAGATTTGTTTCGTCCTTTTATTGGCTTCGAAGACATTAAAGTTGTCCATAAGGAACCTCGATGTGTACGTAAACCATTCTGCTACTATTTTATTTTCGTTATTTGGCTGAAAAACACTGCATCTTTTGCTTTTATAGCGTCTGCTGATGCTGTTGGAAGATTTCGTTGTGCCATTTTACCAAGCCAGTATGAGTACATAATTCTGGCTACATGAATACAAGATTGGCCATTTTGATGTCTAACCGCTATGATATTGTTGTGTTGTTCTGGTACTTGGTACGGTGACACCTTTTTTGTGTAGAAATCCATAAGAGAATGGAAAAAAAGCAAAATGGAAAAATGTAGGTGCCAATTAGCTGGTGGCAACCTCTCGGGGTTCAGGTTAAAGGGAGATGAACCTCTCGCCAACAATGACGAGGGTGATGAAGTCCAAAAATGATAAAACATTTCCTGATGTTAAATTGAAAAAGCATTTATTTTATCATCCTTGGTGTTGATGATGGTATAAAGAGATGAATCCATGCTAAAAAAATAAAAGTAGAAAACTAGAACAGCATCAATAAATTCTTTGGTAAAAAAGTGGGGATGTTTGACTTGTCAATATTTCTTATTGGGAAGAGATATAGGGAGTGGAGGAAGATGGATATGTTGAAATTCGAGGTAGTGATCATGTTTGTGATTCACCTTCTCTAAACCAAACAGCTTATGACAGTCCAGAACTCCATGAGTTACATCCATGGCTGTTTGTTTTGTAAGAGCATGTAGTTCCATGGTTTTCATAGATTTGAAATGGGCAACATGTAGTTCCATGGTATTGGGTCTTCCAAAAATTCTCATGTCATTTGTCATCATTTTCACTTATCCATTCTTCACTTGGATGAAACTGTGAACTCTATATTTTGGCATCTTCCATGCATTATGTGTCTGTTTATTTTGCTTCTGTAATGATGTTGAACAACCAAAGATCGCAATGGAAAGCTGCGAGTTTTGTTTATCCTTGGGTAATATGATCAAATCTCATGCTTTATTATTATTATTTTTTGGATATTTATTTTGCATAATATTTGTTTATAAAGTTTTCTTGGCATTTTACTGCTTTGATGTCTGTTCTTAAAAAAATTATTCACTGTTTTCTGAAAAATGTGTGAACAGACTGATGACAAGGCTTATGTTTTGTGCTTTGTGGAGTTTAAGGATTCCAAATGTGCTTTGACTGCAATGGAAGCTCTTCAAGGTTGTTCTTTGTTGCCATCTAATATGTTAAACCTTGCTGCCTTGCTTTTATCTCATTTTTTAATTTGCTATTACAGTTAAACATGACAAAATTTATGAAAAAGGCAGGTCAATGACTAAGTATGCTGCCAAATGATAAGAAAACTGTAAATAGCAGTATTTCATCCCTTTGAAGAGTGTAGCAGCTTCGTGGCATCTTCAACTTTGTGAACTTTACTAATGCAAATAACCAGAAAATCAAGTTCATAAAAGATCATTTTTCATTTGATTTCAACATAATTAGTGATCTCATACCAGTTCTATTAATCTCGTAGGATACTGATGTTTCTTAGATATAGGGGCATTAACTGCTATGTTTAACAGTATAATAAGAAACATATGTTGCTTATTGTGCAGGGTACAGATTTGATGACAAGAAGACAGATGCACCAGTATTGAGGATCCAGTTTGCAAAGTTTCCTTTTCGCCCAACTTCTGTTATTGCTCTTCGAAGACCCTGAAGCACACTCGATATTCAGCAGGTCTCTCATGTTATGTAAGAGTGGCTAATTTGTATCTTACTGATATTGACGCAAAATCTTGGAGTTTTAAGATACATATATTAGGTGATTCTGCCCATCCTGTCAAGTTTTGATGTGAAGTCTCCTAAAAAAAAGGTTTTGATGTGAAGCCAACTAGTTATATTGGAAAGCGGCATGCATGCGCCGAGTGACTTTTTGAGGGGTACAGTGTCCTGATTTTTCATGTTCTAGCTCATATTCTCCATTAGAGGAACGAGGACCTGTTTTTGTTGCTGTTCCTATTATCACCACACACGTCGGTTTTGCTCAATTACAAGGATGCGACAAAAGCAGGAAAGATTAAACTCTGGAAAACGTACAAGAGGATTATAACATCTTTCGAATTGGCTTAGTAAAAAAATTGTATACTGAGGTTTACATGAAAATTGTCCCATTTAATCTTGCAGGATCATTTTGTTTTGTTGAGACTTTTCTTTTCTAAAAGTAAAATTTTATGAGGATCGAGCTTTGAAAAGTTTGCTCACTATTTTGCCTTTGTCTTGTGTGGAAAAACTAGTTAAAAACATAGAATAACTGAAAAAGAAAACTTCTACTTTTCGTTTAGATCCGGTCATACAAAATCCATTTTCTATTCATATAATGCTATATTCTTAGTAAACACAAGCTACTTTCTGCCAAATAAATACAATTTAAATGCCACTGTATGCTTTTAAATGTCTCTGCTGCATTGCGTCAATCGAATTAATTTACTTTAATAAAGGTTGAATTGTATCCTCTATTTTTGCACCCTTAGGGTGTGTTTGGTATCAGAATTTTGAGAGAGTTAATTTTTGAAAATTAATTTATTTGATAGAAAAGTTTGAATTGGTGTTTGGATAAAAAAGTGTAATAATGAGAATTTAAAAAGTTGACTTGGTAGATAAATTTTATTAGGTATTTGGATAAAAAATAAGAATTAAGAATATAATTTATTATTTTATGAGATATAAAATTATAGTAAATAAAAATATGTTATTAATATTATAATTTACATAATTATATTATTATATATTTGATTAACTATTTTAAATATTATTAATATTATAATTTATGTAAATCTAGATACCCAAATATAATATAATTTTTTATTAAAATAATTGAACATTTAATTATAAAATATTTTAGAATTATTAGAACTAAATATTTTATACTTTTAATTAATTACATTTAATAATTTATTTTATAAGATGACTAATAATGTATTAAGTGACTGCATTTTCATGACCCTCACAGTGTGAAAACATGGATTTCATGACCCATGAAAATCTGATCATGGTCGTGACTAGGGGCAACTCGAATGCATTTTAATGACCTATTAATTAATTTCACATCCCTTTTAAGGTTCCTTCACGGCTCGTGACTGTGCTATTTCAACCTTACTTCACTGTTTTTCACTTTTTGACTCCACTTTAACTCTGATTTGAGCGCGATTTTCTTCGTTGGCTTTGTAATTCAATTTTCTTGCTTACTAAATAATAAAATACAATAGATTTTTATTTTTATAAAATTAATATAAATAAGCCTATAAAATGATGCATGCTATTAGAAAATGATTCGAAATGAGATTAAATGTATTACTAAATATATGTTGTATTTTGCATGCATCATGTAGCTCCTGCAATTGAAGAGTCTAAAGATTTATTCATATTATCTTTTGATGAATTAATGGATTCTTTGCATGCATATGAGGCAAAAATGAACATATTTACTAAAAAAGTTGAAGAAAAAATTTTTTCAAGTCAAAATAGAAGCACCTCGATTTGATTGCAATAGAAATTGTGATCATAGCGGATTTCGTGGAAGAGGTCATGGTAGAGGAAGATTTGATGGACAAAATGTGCAAAGATAACAACCATCGAATGAGTACATAAGCATAGTTCAATGCTAGTACTATAAGAAACATGGGCATCTTGAAGCAAATTGTTGAACGAAGGCAAAACAAGCAAATTTTGTTAAAGAGAAAGAAGATGAAAGTAAGTTATTTATGATCCATTCTTATTCTCATAATACAAATGAAATTTGATTTTTAGATAGTTGTTGCTCTAACCATATGCTTGGAATGAGATCATTGTTTAAAGTGCATGATGAGTAAAATAAAGCACAACTCAGATTTAGAGATAATAAACTTGAGCAAGTTGAGGGAGAAGGAATAATTATTATTCAACGAAATGATGATGAAGTTACAAAATAATTAAAAAATGGATGAAAGAAAAAAAAGTCAAAAGTTGCGATTGAAAAGACGTAAAGCAGAAGAAAAAAATGTTCTTGCCTTCGGCAAGAACTTTTGGCTAGAATATTTTGCAAAATGTTCTAGCCAAAGTCACGTGAAAGTTTTCGTCACGTAGGTTGTTTGGCAAAACGGGGTAAATTACACGAATGGTCCCCCAGCTTTGAGTCGATTTCTAACTGATCCTCCAATTTCAATTTATAACTAAAACGTCCCTCATCTTTTATTTTCTTGCACGATTAGTCCTCTTGACCGGTGATAGTAGATTTCCCGATTGCCTTGCATACGTGGCCGACATGTCAGTCGTTTCTCTCTCATCCACATCATTTAAGTCATCCACATCATTTAACGCTCCAAATAAGATAAATTACACGGATCGTCCCCAACTTTGAATCGATTTCTAAATAGTCCTCCAACTTTGATATTATTACATGATTCATCCACTTGACTGATAAGAAATAGTCTCCCGATTATCTTGCGACGTGGCATAATAAAATATAATAAAAAATTTTAACTAGCTGACATCACACAATAAAAATTATTATAAAAATTTCAGGATGCGGACGAGCTGGCAGAGGAGGGGTGTCGGCCCCCATCTCCAAGTTCGCCCTTTGGCAAGCTGGCATAGGGGGCGCCGGCCCCCGTCTCCACGCTCGCCCATTAGCGAGCTTCGCACAAGGAGCGCTAACATCCCCTCGCGAGTTTGTCGGCGCTCCTATCATTTTTATTTTTTTATAATCTCTCAACTTTGAGTCGTTTAGGATTGTCGACGAGCTCGCGAGGGGGCGTTGATGCCCCTTGTGCGAAGCTCGCTAGTGGATGAGCTTGGAGAGGGGGGTCGGCGCCCCCTATGCCAACTCGCCAAAGGGCGAGCTTAGAGAGGGGGCCGACACTCTCCCTCTGTCAGCTCGTCCGCGTTCTTAAATTTTTATAATATTTTTTATTATATGATGTTAGTTAGTTAAATTTTTTTATTATATTTTATTATGCCACGTTGTAAGATAATCGAGAGACTATTTCTTACCGGTCTAAGTGGATGAATCGTGTAATAATATTAAAGTTGGGAGATTATTTAGAAATCGATTCAAAGTTGGGGGACGATCCGTGTAATTTATCTGGTTTGGAGCGTTAAATGACGTGGATGACTTAAATGACGTGGATGACTTAAATGACGTGGATGAGAGAGAAATGACTGACGTGTCGGTTATGTATGCAAGGCAACCGGGAAAAATCCACTATCACCGATCATGAGGACTAATCGTGCAAGAAAATAAAAGATAAGAGATGTTCTGATTATAAATTAAAGTTGGGGGACCAGTTGGAAATCGACTTAAAGTTGTGGAACCATTCGTGTAATTTACCCCAAAACTTGGGCAAGTTCTGTCCAAATTTTACTAACCAAACATAGTCTTAGGGCCTTACCTGTTTGGTATAAGAACAAAATAAGAGTAACACATTTATTCTTACTTTTGTTATCAAACAATCATTTTTATGACATTTGGCCCACATCAATAATGACAAGAAAAGGTAAGAACAAAAGCGTTCTTATCCCATCCAAGAACATCTTAATTTTTGTCATGCTCCCATACGAAGAACAAATTTAAGAACAAAATTATTTGTTCTGGTTTCCGTTGACCCATTGTCAAAACAGTCCCTTTGAAGTTGTTTGGTATCGGGTTATCAACAAGAACTAAGTATTATTCCAGTGCTTGCATCCAAACAACGTCGGAACAAGAAAAGGTTATTGGAAAAAAATGTTCATGTGGACCATATGTCTTTTGCATTGGAAATTGAAAAGCAAGAATAGTATGTTCTTGCAATTAGCATGAACAAGGAAGGAACTATTATTTTTCTTTTTTAAAATTTTTAAATAATCAAGAATGTACAGAACAAAAATATTTGTGTACAAATTTATCCTTGTTATTGGAGCAAATTAATCTCTCACTAAACAACCCCTTTGAAGGTTCGAACTTGGTGCCTCGAGAGACATTCAAAAGAAAATTGTTTAGCTTGATGAACAATGCAAAATTGCAAAATTGTTTAGCTTGATGACCATGCAACATTCTTTTATTAGGGAAACAAAGGAAAAATTCCCCGGCAGTTGTGTTAATGTAATTAGTTAGCAATTAAGTTTGAGTTGCTCTAGGCTTATTAAATCAGTGAACAAATCTTTATTCTTTTGGTGTGAGTTTATTAACTTTTTTATAATACAGTTTCATATTGGAAGCAACGTAAAAATTAAATCCATGTCAATAGGGACGACTAGATCTTGAAACTTTTCATTCTAAAATGTTAATTGTTCAAGCCTCTAGTTCGGTATTTATAAACAACTAAAATCACCATTTGTTTAATGAATACCATTTTACTCTTTACTCCAATTTTGAATTAATCAAGTGATAATAATTTTAGAACCCGAGTGGATATAAAAAAAAAAAGATAAAACTTTCCATGACAGGGGCTATAGGTGAAAGTTATAAAAATAGCATTCTATGTTTTTTATTAATTTATATTTTTGAATGATTTTTATTTTCAATTCAGAAAATTCCATCCCATATTTCAGTTATTTTTTTGGAGCCGTATATTCTATTAATTTATATTAATTATAACTAATTATATTTATTGTATAAGTTGGCATATTAAAAACTATATTACTGTATTAATTGACACTAACCGCATGTTACATACTTTTATATCAATATCTTAGTTTATTTGTTCACATGTCTACATAAATTTTATGTTGTTGCGTAACTTTACATGTATTAAAAGAATTCAAAATATGAAAAATAATATGTATATAATTTTAATTATTTAGGTCTCCATTATGCTCTCTGGTCATTTTTATAAATAAAAAACGTCTTATCTTTATTTTTTTTTAGATTCAAGGAAACCAAGTTTCTATGTCAGCTTGGATTCATTTTCTAGGTTTTCTACTTACCCCCCATCATCTGCAACCTTGAAAACCTCATGATAAGTTGTGCCAATATGTTCACCATAATGGTTTAATCCCTTTCAAAGAAGTACATCATCGTTATAGTTAAGGGCTTCACTCCTCTTTCAGGGGTATGCATGGTACTATCTTCGATGAGAACTTTAATTTCCATTGCGTGATGTGCCAAGACTTTTCTATAATCTATCTGTTAATTAAATTTAATCATATATGGTTTCATCTAAATATATAACACCAAAACAATTAATCATGAGAAGATATCAATAAAACAGATTTAAACAATGTATTAGTATGGTCCAGCCGTGATTTCTATACAGGTTAGTCATGTCTCATAATAATCCTACTCATCTCCATAGTTTGTAGTGTCCTCCTCTATATGCTGAATATCGTGTAATACCTCACTAGAGTGTGAATTAATTGATTATGGTGGGTTCCATTCATGTTCATGGCTATTTCTCATATGGTGTTTCATATCCATTTCACCTATGCTGCACAACATTCGTACATGATCATCTCAAATGTATATCATTTCAATTGTAGAACATTACAACAATTTAAAGTTCATAAAATATGAGCATTGAATTATGTACTCTGTACTCAAAATTATGAAAGAAGAAAATGAGAAAAAGAAAAAAAAATAAAGATTTGTGACGAAAACGGACGGATTGAGCCATTTGTTTTATCACGATGTACACTCAATTGCTCATAGTAAATTTTTTTTCTGACGATGACCTCTTTTACTCGTGAATATTTCTCTCTTGTTCATATTGATCAAGAGAGTTTTATCACATTGAATCATTATGTTTATCTTTTATTCTATTTCTCTACTTTGTTATCTTGATTATTCATCGATGCAATATTCCCAACACATATAACGTCACAATCTTCATATGCAATATTGCCCTTTGACACAAGTCCTCTTATCTTGATTCGTAGGAATAAATTGCTATTAAAGAATCTCGATGCAACAATGAATACCATTTATATCAAACTTGTACGTCTTTCAATTTTTAACATGTACATACATAAATGAATTATAGTTGTTCACAACTCAACAAACAAGGTTCATGAATGACATGCCTTAACATAATTCCCACAAAATAACATTAACATTAATATAGATCATCACACAATTAATTTATAACTAATATAAATTTAAAGAAATTAATTAAATAAAACCATGTTGTCTATGACTAAGAATGATGTTTACGAGCAGGTCGTAGTACTAATTATGAGTATGGTATAGTAATTCTCTTACTCATTGATTTCAAATATAACACTATGTGTAGGTCTTAATGCACGCTATGTTCTAAAAATCATCATTCATTGGAACTGCTAAAGTTTGTCTATAATACACCAACAAAATTTATGTTTTTTTATTAACTAGTCTCTACAATTGACTTTTGATCATTACGACCGACAATCCTTTGATATGGCAAGTTTTGGCAAACTCTTGGATGATTTTAGGGTTCATTCGTCTATTTTGGATGATTTGTAGATGAAAATACAAAATCTTTTGGGTAAATAACATATATTAACATGTATAAATATTTTAGGTAATAAGAAAATATATAACAACATTAGGGAGTTGTTCCTTCATAAAATATTAAATCTATTGCAGCCATAAACATGCAAACCTTACCAATCCTAACAAGAAACACATTAGTTCTAACACTCCTCAATTCAAGTAGAGTGGACTTTTGTATAAAGGAGCAATATTATTAAACTATCGAGTCAAACTTTTAAATTCTTATAGAGTTCAAGAGTTTCGATAAGTAAAACAAATCAAAGTGACATAAAATCTTAAAATTTAGACTCTTAAGTTATATATAAAAAATAATTTATTTATTTTTAGAATCTTATAGATTATTTTAGAGTCTATGCAAATGTACATGAGTTTTACACGATTTTATAAGATTGCATACAACTACTTACTTTGTACAATAAAAAATATAAAATCTTTAATTTTGTTTTACTTGTAATCTTGATTAAGAGAAAATTAGTATTATGGTTATATTTTTTAATGTAATGATTTTAAGTTTTTTTTATTTTCTTATAAGTGTTCTAACTTTTAATAAACAGAATCGTTGATGATTACTTAACATTTATTAGTTCTACGGGGAAGTACTTATTTTGATTACTTTCATATTAATTTCATAATCGTAAAACATGTTAGTTGTTTGTTATTTATGAATCATAGATATTGCTTGTGATTTTCATAATAGTCAGTTAAATAATTAAATTTATTTGGTAAATAATTAAATTTATTTGGTACATAAATTATGTGCTACAAGTTCAAAGAGTCAATTTTACGATATGAATTTACATTAAAATCTAAAACTTGAAAACCTTGTTAGGAAGTAAAGAGAGAGGTTTGATTTCTTTTGCATAAATTGTATTATGTAGATCTCCTTCTCCTCTCCCTCCCTTCCTCTTCTCTATTGTTGTTTTTCTCATATATATATATATATATATATATATATATATATATATATATATATTCCTTTGAAATTTCAGCTATTCATACTTTTTTAACCTCTATTCGCTATTGAATTGGTTGACCATTTTGCAGTACAATCCATCGAACATCATCAAGGAAACAAGACATAAATAGTCATAATCGTTAATCAATATGATACCAAATGTGTGGTTGAGAAATCAAAACGTAGAATTAACCTTCACCCCCCTAAACAAGACCCAGATGAGTTATGAATTCTTGGATCTTCCTTGTTCTATCATAGTGGGGGAGCTATTCCGGATCTTAGTTATCTATTGTAGATGACAATGATCTTTTTCTTCTTCTTTTTTATTTTAAAAATTCTCTATTATTATGATTTTGGTACCTTTGGCCTTTGCCTTTCTCCCAATAAATTGAAAGAAAAAAAAATAAAGAAACACAGAAACAATGTATTGTGTATGCACACATTATGTACAGTGCAAGAAGCAACCATCAGATGTATGAACACATTCTCAGGCTCTCACTTGAAGTTGGATTGATGTAATTAATGCCAACTATTTTGCTTTAGGCCATGAGTTAATACATTTTGTCATTAACCAAGTGAATTTAAATTAATTAGTACTTTTTTTGGGGATAACGAAGTAAATTACTGTATTGTGTTAGGAATTTGAACACGTGGGGGAAAGATACCAGGAGAGGCTTGGGCTAAAGGATTAACAATAAAGGCGACTCCATTTGGCTGCAACATATTTTGTGTTTTGTGTTATATATCACAAATTAAATTAATGTGCCGTGCAACCATCAAATTATTATGAGTCCTATATTATTACGGTGCTATTTTTTAAATTTTATTTTTTTAGGTTTGAGAGTGAGAAGGAATTTTTTTAGTTTTTTTTTTCTATGTAACACACACATTATTATATGATCCCTTTCTCATATTGGGAGGATATGAATTCAATCAAGATATGAGAATTATAGTGTCGCAATTAAAAAAAAAGATGGAAGCTTAAAAGTCTTAAGAAAAAAAGTAATATTCTGGTAAAAAAATGGATGCTTGCGAGCTCTTCGTACTTAGTTTTAAGATATATAAATTAATAAAAGTCTAAATTTCCCGAAAAAAAAAACAATTAAAGTTTCTACTTTGTGACTTGCATAATCTTAAAATGGTGGCTTCAAGTCTTCAAGCCGACAAATAGAAAACAAAAAATAAAAATAAAAAAAGAATTATGAAAAGGCAACGACTTCCAATTGCAAGCAGTCAATAGAAATTAAATAATAGAAAAAGTAAAATTTCCCTTTTTTCCAGCTTCATCATCTCTTGCTGGCGGCTGGGGGGGGAGGGAGGGAGAGAGAGAGAGAGAGAAAAGTTAACATCAACGTCGGCTTCCGCCGTCGCCGGAGATGTCCAGGGAGAGGAACCATCTGAGAAGGGCAGCGCCAGTGATCTCGATTCCGGCGCCGGAGGTCTCCATTGAGAAGTTCTTGTAACCACTCGGCTCCGTGTTCTTTTCTTTTTTTTGTTCAATTCACTGTTCGTGGTTTTGTTCTGGCTTTTGCGTCGCATGAGCAGCTGAATTGGGGACTGTGATGCGTGTTATGTGATCTTGCATGGATGGTTTCAGGACGCACAGCGGGACGTTCAAGGACGGGGAACTGCTGGTGAACAAGGACGGGCTCAGGATCGTCTCCAGCGGCGAAGAGGGCGGCGTAAGTCCCCTCTGTTTATGTGCTGTTTCTCTTTTGTTCTTAGCTCCCCGTTCATCTCTTGTGGTGATTACAGTTGTATCTGTTTTTAAGTGTGGGAATCGATCATTATGTTTTTTTTTTTTTTTTGGAGAGTAATCGTCTCGAATTATTTAGGAGGCAAAATGGTTATCTGATCGTTTCTATGGCATTTATTTGTTTCCTTTTCTAGCTCCCATCTCATAGAGTTCGATAGATAGACTGTTCCAGTGGCTGTTGATTGGGCAGAAAGTTTAGTGTGGGATATCAGAGAGAGGTTATGTTGCCTGTTTTTGAATCGAAGAGATATAAATAGCATAGTGCATACTAATGTCGAGGAAGATCAAAAGGAAACTCAGACGTTCTTCGTGCTCTCACCCAACGTGTTCTATTAGTCACAAGCTTTGTTTTTTCATTTTCTATACATGTTTTTTCTTTTAGATCATGAACAGGTAATCCAGGGATCCAAGTTTCTCATGCTATTTGATGATTTGTTACACGCAGGTACCCCTTATAAAGCCGTCAGACAATCAATTGAATTTGGCTGACATAGACTTGGTTAAAGTAATTGGGAAAGGTAATGGTGGAATCGTCCAACTAGTTCGCCACAAATGGACTGGTCAATTTTTTGCTCTCAAGGTAAAGCAGCATGAATGTCTGTTCTTGCTTCATGAGTTATGAAGTTATTCCAAAGTTCCTTTTAGACCAGATTGTGTTCATTCTTGGGTTTTAAATGTGATTGGATGATTATGATCTTGGTAATTCTGCAAATTGTCGTTTCTTCAAAGAGTTTCACAATTTTGTACTAGTCAATCAAACATCAAGCTTACCCTGTGAGAAGGAAGATAATGTATGCGTAGCGTAATTTCAAGTGCACTGAAGCTGGGAGATTGTCGTTGTTTAACTGTTGTACTAACTCTGCTTCTACTACTATATCTTTACTAGTCAACTTGTACAGACAATTAAAAGTATGGGTTCTCTTTTGAGGTAGGACAATCTTGATGTTTCTCATTTCTGATCCCATTGTTCGATTTTATTTATGTATGGTTTATTCTCTGGGGGGACTTTGCACAACTATTAAAATTTTCAGTGGCCTAGAGGCCACCAATTTGAGCTGCTAATACAATCTTTCTGTAAGGTAGGAAAGCTCTTACCAATATCCCAGATATTTATATTTTTTTATCTTTATCCAATAATCCATTAGCTCTAAAAGCAATCTTTGAATTTTTGTGCAAAATTTCTACAATTATCCATCCATACATACTATTGAATCTTTGAAGTTTTCAGTTATGTCATTGACCTGTGCTTGTCAGAATGTGACAATGTAAAAGTAAATGAGTCAAACAATGTAATTGGTGATGATGTAATTGAATCCAGGAGCACGATTAGTTTTATGGATGTTTATGGAATGTTGGTAGTTTGCTATTTCCAAAATGTGAATGAAGGAAGCACCAAACACAACAAGCTTTAACCCTCAACTTTCGGTATACTGCAAGTATATGTGTTATAGTAGTAATGCCGCATGAATCCTTGAGGCTATTACTTTTGAAAAATGATGAATTGACACTTAGTCAATCTCCACAACTGTTAGCTCAGTGATTCGGAAATTGAGGAAGTAATGAACTAAGATAAGCTAAAACTAAGTAGAAAAATACACAAGGAATTCTAGAAACTAAAATATCTTTTGCAGTTTTATATTAGCATGCAGAATATTAATGCAAGTAACAAAATATCTGACTAATAACATGTAAATTCCCAGGCTTGGATCATCTTGAGATCAATTAAATTGATTAACAAATGAGCTCTTCATAAACCTTCTCGGGTCTTAGGATGGATATCACTGGCATTATCATTAGAACTCAGCATGCAAGAACTGACTAGCACTGCTATCACAACAGCCTTTCCAGCCTATAATTAGAATCCGGCAACCCAAGTTTTGTTTTCCCATATTCCAATATTAAGTGTTGAACCTCTTCAGTTAATTTGAACAGGATTTTAATTGTTATCTCTCATTTAATGGTGTGTGAGCAACTGAATGAAATGGGCCTCTGTGCTCCTATGTTAAACTAACCCGATCTCAGTTATAGTGCTAAAAGATAAGGAAAGGACCATGATAAATTCTTGCACACACAATTCTTGGAACATGAAATCGAACCTTTGTTTCATCCCCTGCAACTCTGATCTCATAAATCTCTTGGAGATAGCAGGCAGCAAGATGAAATCTCCACATCAAAGTATAGCTGCAATATTAAACTTACTAATCTCAACAATATGAATTAGTCGAAGCAAAACAAATTGTTTCATTAAAACTTCACAGCCAAAGTAGAATTCAAAGGATCAACAGATGTCTCTCAGCTAACCAAATCTCTTCTTAATGTTCAATTGGTGGTTGTGGATTCCTCCTGAGAGATAAGATATAATTTATTAGTTGTTATTGTTATCTTTATCCTTTTAGATTATTTAGATTCTCTTAGTCAGCCTTCTTGTTTATTGTTATTTTATCATTTTAGATTTTAAATTAGTTTAGATTTGATTGTAAAATGCCTATAAATAGGCATGAACTCTATTGTTATTGATAGTTCAATTATTCCATTAAACTTATGTGGTTTTATTTCTCGGTGGATTCCGAACCTCTGCGGATTCCGAGTTTATCAAGTTATGGTGTGAACCATCAACCTCTTTCGAGATTCGTCCCAAAGTTGTAATCTCCTCCACTTTACGATCCCCCGCTGCGTCACCTTTTTACCTAAGGTTTCTGTCGGAGAATGAATATTCATGGAGGTGCCCCTTCTCTCTTCTTATGACTATATTCCTCAGTTCTTGCTGCTGTCTAAACAGTAAGACATCCTAGTACCAAAAAGGATCTGACATCTGATTTTGTTCCAAGTAGAATGTTTTGGCTTCTTTTGCCCTCCATATTTGTCCCAACACTAACAGGCGGTGAGTCATAACCAAAATAAAATTATCAGAAACCTCATGCCAAGAACTAACAGTTAACTCACAATTTTCATGATTTAGATCTAATTAGTAAAATGGGCACAGGATGATGATAGGTGCTGATAATAACAAAATGTGCATTCGACATGAACTTCACATATAGAAATGATAAATTTACTTGTATAATACAAAATATAGTTATGAACCAATGGACATGATAAACATCATTGTCTTTGAACTTTTTTTCGAGTGAAAAATAGGATGTTGACAATGTGCAAACCATCCATTATTAAAAAGTTTTAGTTATAGGATTACAGACAGGAATTCAAAGAGTTACAGTTACATATCAACATTCTCCCCAATTTTGTTGCATTTGTTTCCAAATGGCCCATAATACAGCAATTTATTTTCTGACCTAGAGTCTAATGTGATAGCATCCATGTCAGACCACACTTGTCTGGATCACATGCACTCAAAGAACAGGCGTGTAGAATTCTCTATTTCATCCGAGCAGAATGCACGTGACGAATCTTCAGCAGGTGCCCATCTCATTCAAGGAGCCTTTGTCAGCAATGGCGTCTTCTAAGGAGCCCATCAAATATCCAAATTCTCAGTGGGATTCTTAGTCACCAGATCAAATCAGTGTGCAGTCCACCACTAATTCACCATATGTGCGCTGGTCTGAACCCATTCAGCAGTGTGTACACTCTTTTTCACACTGAACTGTCCAGAATTCCAAACCCACTCATCCATCCATCCATTCATCCATCCATCCATTGTCTTTGAGCTTGACGAAACACACACATTTTGTTCATGTATAGTTAATTCAACTTTATGTATAATCCTTAATTAAATGCTACATTCAATGTAATCTTTCAAGTTATATTTCATAGCTCATCCATTTTTGACCATTTTTTGCTGTTAATTTTAACTGAACCTTCTCCCGTCATGGAATGTTTCCAATTATGCAAAGAAAACTATTTGCTGGATATACAGGTTTCAAAACTTTTATGAGCTCTCAATCTTTTGTTGTGGATTGATCTTGAACCTGTTTTTTTAGACGAAAAAGGACGACTAGCAAGATGGTAGTCGTCCAGAGATTTCATTAAAATAATAAAAGATTACAGCATCTTTTAAAACAAAGACAAAAGAAAAGCTGACAGATTCCTCTTGAACCTGTTAGAAATATTTGTTGAGGTGTGAGGAACAGTTAGTACAATAAAATGCTTTATCTGCCCGTAATTAACACTTGTTAGTATTAGGTGATGACGGCTTAGCTGCATCTAGGAGTTTTGGTAATTCATAAACATGAAACGACTGATTTTTTGGCTTATTTAATGGAAAGTTCTTGCGTATTCTCATGTCATCATGTAAAACAAATCTAAAAAAAATTCACTTTCCTTGTGCATCAATTAACTTCTCATTTTAGTAGTGTGTTAACAAGGTAAAAAAGAAAATGAAAAATATTCTTGAAAGTTTCTTACTAAAATTTAAAATACAGGTAATACAAATGAACATTCAAGAGAATATACGCAGACAGATTGCTCAGGAACTTAGGATAAGCTTGTCAACTCAGTGCCAATATGTAGTGTCATGCTACCAGTGTTTCTATGATAATGGTGTCATTTCCATTGTGTTGGAGTACATGGATGGAGGTTCCCTTGACGATTTTCTTAAGAGTGTAAAGACCATTCCAGAGGCATATCTTGCTGCAATGTGCAAGCAGGTCAGCGTTGAGTATCATCGGTGACATTGAGCAAAATTCTTCCATCATCTACTCACATATCTGGCTTACTTTTGTAGGTGCTCCAAGGTTTGATTTATTTGCACCATGAAAAGCACATAATACATAGGGATCTAAAACCCTCAAATATTCTCATAAATCATAGGGGCGAAGTAAAAATATCAGATTTTGGTGTCAGTGCCATAATTGCGAGTTCCTCGGGTCAGCGAGATACATTTATTGGCACATACAACTATATGTCTGTAAGTATGTAACTCTTGAATTTTTCTTTTTTCATCGCATCATGAAGCTTCACATTTTTTTTCTCTGTTATTTTTTTGAAATATTCTTATCTATTAACTGTCCTTCCTCAAAATGAATGTTTATCTTGATAGCCAGAACGAATAACTAACCAGAAGCATGGCTTTAGAAGCGATATCTGGAGTTTGGGTTTGGTAATGCTGGAGTGTGCTACAGGCCACTTTCCTTATCCACCTTGTGGCAGCTTTTATGAACTTCTGCAAGCAGTTGTAGATGGAGAACCACCATGTGCACCATCTGACCAATTTTCAAAGGAATTCCATTCCTTCATTTCTGAATGGTAAATTTTCTTGTAACCACCTAGAATAATATTCTACAGATGCCCTTCTACTTGCACGCATGAGTTGAGCATGTCAGAAATCTTTACCGATTCTCCTCAAGAAATGAAATGTGTTGTCAATTTATTGCTACCACTTAAAATATATTGGTTTAGAATCAATTGTTTTCTTTTGTTAAAACACCTCTGATCATGATAGTTTATGTTGATGAAATACATATGGAAAGCGCACATTAATGATTTTGCATTTATATTGGTAGACACAGGAAAGATGCAGATGCAAGCTGTTTGACAAAGTACATATCCAACATGCCATGCATGAGTAGATAATTTTGCATTTAATAATGACTGAATCACCAGAAGCAAGGTGTAGGTAGGAAATGCATGACTTCATACATGCATATGGACCAAAAGATAATCTTGCATAGCTAGGTCCTCTTTGTCATTTTTCATTCTCAAAAGAAAAAAAAGGCATGCTTTTACTAGTGCAGATACAGAAACCTGAATCTGAAATAAACACCAACTTAGGTAATTCTCAATGGAAAATCGAGAGACAACCTCCTGTTAGACCTTCTGTTAATATAAATGTTATTTTGTTTAATACAATGTTTCTTCACACTCGCTAAACATTTATGTAACACCTGAGGGAAACAAAAAATTTCTCCTCAAAAGAAAAAAAAAGGAAACAACAAATTTGACATCAGTGCGAGATCATCTTAATGGTGTTTATCACATTCTCATTTCCTAGCATGCTTTACTGCTAGTTTATCTTAATTGGGTGAACATGAATGAATTACGAGACAGATGGTTAAAGATGATGCTTGTTTACTGAGCTTGATGACATAGTCATGTCTTGAAGAGTCAACAATGTGCAAAAATATCAGTTATACATATTTACAGTAACTCTGTCGTAAGTATCATTTGCTTGGGGGGCTCTCTCATTTCTGAGGCAGGTTACTGTTGTTAAGTTGTATGGCCTCACATTTGGGTATTGCTCATGCGTAATAGATATTGGTGTCCCTAATGAAAGTTTTATCACGTTCCAGACACTGTCCTGCTGATGTGAGTGTTCTGCCTAAACCAACGTATCGTTCTATCTTATATAGGTTTAACATTGAAACAAAGATATCTATTTCTTGTAATTTTTCATGTGTGTTCATGCCAGTTCTGATTGAGAACTTATGAGACTCCCCACGTTCCTGTCTACTAAACTTATTGTGAAACCTTATTTCAGTCTAAAAAAGGAGCCGAAGGACAGAAAGTCTGCACGGAAGCTTTTGGTGAGTTTCATATCTCACTCAATTGAAAGTTCTAATCAGTGGAAACATATATCTTCCTTATTTATTTTTGCCCTCAATGAATCCAGAATCATCCTTTCTTGAGCATGTACGATGACCTGCACGTCGATCTTGCTTCTTACTTCACAACAGCTGGATCCCCTCTTGCCACCCTCTGAAGGTCTCAACTGCTGTATACGAATCTCTTTTTTGTATCTCAAGGATATGCATTCCTCTCTTTTTTTCTCCATCGTCTATTTCTATTTCTTTTTGTTTTTTGTTTTTACTTTTTGGGTTATGGTTTTGCGAGAGCAATGCATTGTTGGCGCTACTTGCTGAGCCAACAATAAATGTATATCCCAATGTTCCATGTGAATGGATGACAATAATAATAATAAATTAAATCTCTTGAAATACGAGGCTGTTTGGTATTGTTGATCTTGTCTCTGGGTTAAGAAGAGTTGACCTCGTTCTAACAATTGTGTTATTACATTTCTGTTTCTATTTTT
This sequence comes from Pontederia crassipes, assembly GCA_030549335.1. Lineage (NCBI taxonomy): Eukaryota > Viridiplantae > Streptophyta > Magnoliopsida > Commelinales > Pontederiaceae > Pontederia > Pontederia crassipes. The sequence continues at coordinate 13,658,248 of JAUKPH010000017.1, forward strand.
CCATGTTCTCACACTTATTACGTTAGGACTAAGGGTGGTCGACTCGTTGAACTTGATGGCCTGATTCCAATCCGACGAGGCCCGAGGGTTCGGATTGAGTACGGATTCCTAATAGAAGCAACTCGACCTCATAGGCCACTTTTTTTAAAAATTTTATTCCTATGTTTGATTTAAAATTTAAAAATATTAAAATAAAATATTTTAATTATGAAAATAATATTCAAATCTTAAGACAATATTGTTACATTAATATAATAAATTAATAAAAAAGTGGTCGTGTGATTAATTGCTTCGGGTTGTATTGGAATTTTTACTTTTAAAATTTTTGACTTGATCCGATTTGTTCAAATCAAATTTGATCGAGTTTGATTTAGATTTATTCAACATGGGATTTGCTCATAAGTTAAGTCCAACTAAACTTGAGAACACCTATTTGGGACTCACAACTACGAAAAATACCTTTTGAACGAAAAAAATGAGAATAAGGTGTGTATTCTCCACTCTTCTAATAGCAAATTAGCAAATGACCCTGTAGTCTCTTCGATGATAATTCAGATTTGGTTGCCCAAAGGAAGATCCGTTAGTAATATCCTGTTCAACCCGAGCCCAACTATTTAGCTATGCTGTGTGTAAGAGATAGAGAGAATTAAATGACGGAGGGACAACATCATCTCACAAAACGGGCGACCTTCGTCGACGAAAAAAAAAGTGGCCAAAGGAGACAACATCATCTCACGAATCCGAGGGAGAGGGCGAACCATGGATCTTATTTCGAATAATGATCATGATCCGAGCGATGATGAGGGCGAACCACCGGAGATCCCATCGTTCGTCCACGAGTTCACTCCTCCGAGGAGGTTCTAGCTAGCAAGGATACATGCACCCTGGTGATGGGGTTCCTTAAAAAGGTGCTGGTGCTGGAGAAACGTCTTGAATTTCTATGGGAGCCCAAATTTGAGATGAAAGTGGATTAGTTTGGTGATAGGAACTTAGTTCTTAATATTAGTAGGAATGTTTAATTTTTATTTGATTAGGATTAGTTATTTACTTCTTAATTTAAATAGAGCTACTTGGAATTTTTTTAATTATATATGAGAATATAATATTATTTGATAATTGTTTAGAGTAAGTATCTTAGAGGCTTGACCTTCCCGAAGTGGTATATTGGAAGTTTGATCCTCTCGAAGCGATCTAATTAGGATCCTAGTTGAACTAGGAACTTATCATTTGGGGAATAATTTTTTTTCTCATTAAGATTGACATCCACGTCTTGGGAAGATCGAGTGTTCGTGATCAACAACACACCGTGGACAATCCTCGGGAGCTTTCTATCTCAGCTAGATTCATTCCTGAGTTGGCGGAGATTGAGGATGATGTGATATGGATTCGTATTCTTGCATTTCCAATATAATAACTACGATGCAGAGTGTATTGTTGAGACTGGGAATTCCATTGGCAAGACGGTGAAGATTGACTGCCGACTATCAATATGAGAAAGGTCGCTTTGTCGAACTAAAGTGACTTTAAAGGAATGCCTCTGTTAGAAATCACCCGGACTTGACAATTGCCTCCCCACCATGCTTTTGAGAATGGATAAAACAACATTGCAAAACATAGTTTAATTACCTGCTCTATTGGCAGCTATGTAATGCACTATAAATGCGTTGTCGCCATGAGTTTTGTACAAAATACAAGTTGACAATTATACATAGGTGATTTGTACACGTAGAATTAAGTTGTACATGCAATCAATCCTAGCTAGAGATAATTATAATTGTCTCGCTATAAAAGATTGTGATTCATTCGATTAATCTCAGTTTGGGTTCTTGATTCCTCTACATTCTCTTGTTCATTCTGAATTATGATGATCTACTATTTCCATGGATGCTTACATTGTATCAAAGCAAGGAAGTGATGCAATTGATGCATAAGTGATTAAGTTGGACATCGAGGAGTTCATTCAGAAATGAGGCTTTTTCAGTTTGATTCTGTGACCCAATTTCTATTTTCCAAATTTATGTGTTGGTTTCATCCAATTCTTGAGTGATCTTTTTCTGGTTTCTTGATCATTCAAACTAATAAATTGTGACATTCACAATTCTATTGATTCTTTGTTGGATCAAGTTGACTTCGTTTGTAATTCATATCGACTCTGAATTACTGGTGTCACAAAATTTTGGTAGCACATCATGAGAAATGAGCGGAAATCGAATTATAATGGATCAACATCATACTTTATATCTGAGTACATCGGATGGTCCAAGCACACCTATGATTTCTTTTCAATTAATTGGTCTTGAGAATCATTCTCTATGGAGTCAAGCCATGAAATTTTCTTTGTTAGGGAGAAACAAATTTGGTTTTATTAATGGTTCATATTGTTTTGAATCTATAGACGATAGCATGAAAAGACTTTGGGACAAAGTTGATGCAATTGTTCTTTTCTGGATTATGAATTTTGTTTCAAAGGAGCTGATGAGTGGGATTACTTTTTCTTCTAATGCTGCTTTAGTTTGGATGGATCTCAAAGAAAGATTTGATAAACCACATGGAATTAGAGTTTTTAGTTATTAAAGGGAATATATACTCAAAATCAAGAAAACATGCCAATAGATGCTTATTTTACTAGGATGAGTATTTTTGGGATGAGATGTTATCAATTGTGGATATCGCTTCATGTTCTTGTGATAAATCAGTTAGATATGTTCATATCAATAGGGATATATAGTTGTATCAATTTCTTATGGGATTAATGATACATATGCACAGATAAGAAGTCAAATTCTTCTTATGAGCCCATTGCCAACTGTTATAGGAAGAAAGCCAAAGAGGAATTAATTTAGGGATTATACCCACTGTTGCTATAAATCCTTTTGATTCAATTGTACATTATACCAACTCAAAACAGAAGAGAAATTTGAATTAAATATGTGAACACTGTCCTCTCAAAGGGCACGATGTCTTGCTATAAACTTATAGGTAATAGGTTATCCTCTAGGTTACAAGCCAAAGAGAAGGCAGCCAAAAATAAGAATCATCTACTAGTCATGTTTTAGAAGATTTATTCTAATAGTAGTGAGGTTTCAACTGCTCCAAGTCTTACTTCAGATCAATACAAACAAATTCTAAAGATCCTTAATAAGGAGTTTTCTTCCGCAAAAGAAAATGTCAATTTAGTAGGTATTTTGATCGCCTTAAATTTAATTGGATATAGAGACAAGTGGATATTAGATATTGGTGCTACCAATCATATATGCTCGTCCTTGAATTTGCTAGAAAATGTTGTAGCCGAGGACTCTTTGCATTACGTGAGATTGCCTGATGAGACTTCTTATTAGGTTTCTCACATTGATAGCTGCTTAGTTATTCCATATAAAAAGTTGCATAACATTCTTTATGTTCCCAACTTTAAAGTTAATATATTATCAGTCTCAAAACTTAGTAAAGAACTCAATTGTTCAGTGATTTTCTCTTCTAGTTCTTGCATTTTATAGACATCTCTAATGGGAAGGTGATGGGTATTGGTAGAGAAAGGAAAGGACATTATTATCTTGTGTCATCAAGTGGAGTGGATGATGTGGTTGTTGCTGATCTTCAAAAGGTGACTGTTGGATATAATAATCACAATTCTTCCTTTGTTTCTAATTGTTCCTTTGTTTCCAACTCTTAGAATTCATGTAAACTTTGGCACCGAAGACTTGGGCATATTCCATTTTCAAAACTTAAAAAATTGTCTTCCTTAATAAAGTGAACATTTAGTGACACTATTTTTTGTTGTCCTGATGCTAAGCAAATAAGATTATCATTTCCTAAAAGCATGAACAGAGCAAAAATCATTTTCTTATTACATATGGATTTGTGGGAACCTTATAACAGTGCGACCTATGACAATAAGAAGTTCTTCCTTACTTTTCTGGATGGCTACACTAAATATACATGGATCTTTCTTTTGAAGTTCAAAAGTGACACCCTATATTATCTCAAACAGTTTGTAGGATATGTTAAAACTTAATTTTTGGGTGTCATTCAAAAATTCATTAAGACAATGGGTCAAAATTCTTTAATCATAAATGCAACTCTTTCCTCTCATCTTTAGGAATCATACATGAAAGTAGTTATGTCAATTCCCCACATCAAAATGGAATAGCTGAAAGGAAGCATAGAAACCTACTAGATGTTGGTAAAACATTGGGATTTTAATCCAATGTTCCAATAAAATTATGAGGAGATTGCATTCAAACAACTTATCATATAAATAGGGTACCCACTCCAATTCTTGACCATCTTGCTCCTTTACGAGCTGTTGTTTAGAAAACCTCAATAGTATGATCATTTGAAAAATTTTGGTTGCTTATATTATGACATTGATACAAATGTAAAGGACAATATCTTTTTTCCCATTCCCACATCTCATTCTTTTGATTAAATCAATTTTCCATTGACACTGCCTGCAGTAGTGATGATACTGATAATACTATATTGTTTCCTGATCTAGATAATTCGATATCTTTTCATAGTCCTCACCTCATGAATTCATCTCTAGCTGCTTCTGAGATGAACATTGATATTCATTCATCACCCTCAGTACCTCTTGATAATTTTAATCTTCCACATTCTCCACCTTCAATTCCTCTTCGTTCTATTTCTTCTTCTGAGTAGGATGTGATTATTCCTCGAACAATTCAGGTTGAACAATTTAGGCAAGCACGACCTCCAATATGGCATAAAGATTATGCCCTCTCTACTATGTCATCTTCTTCTGATAAGGGAGATAGAGTAAGCAAGAATATTTTTTTTCCAATTGAAAATCATGTTTCATATGATTACTTATCTCCTAATTATCAATGTTTCTTAGCTGCTATATTAGAAGTAAATGAGCCTCTGTCTTATGAAGAAGCCATGCTAGATATTAATTGGGTAGTATCAATGAAAAATGAAATAAAGCATTGTAAGATAACAAGACTTGGACATTGGTTCATTTATCACTAGGAAAGAAGGCTATTGGCTGGAAATGAGTATACAAAATAAGCAGATGGTACATTGGATAAGTTTAAAGCTAGGCTTGTTGCTAAAGAGTATAATCAACAAGAAGGTATAGATTACACTGAAACATTTTCTCCTATGGCAAAAATGCAACTGTGAGAGTTACTCTTGCACTAACAGCTATGTACTCTTGACTTTTGTATCAAATGGATATCAATAATGCATTCTTGCAAGGAGATTTGAATGAGGAAGTTTATATGAAATTGCCACATGGCTTCAAAGATGGAGAAGGAAGGATATGCAAACTCGACAAGTCTTTGTATAGAGTAGAATAGGCCAACAGACAATAGAATCATAAATTGACATCCACTCTAATCAATAATGGCTATGTTCAGAGCAAGAGTGATTACTCCTTATTCACTAAGAGAGATAACTAAAAGATTGAGGTGTTATTAGTATATGTGGATAATATATTGATAATAGGAAATGATGAGAATATGATAATAGAGAAAGGAGTATTGCTGGGAAATTTTAAGATCAAAGATATGGGAAATATGGGATATTTTTTGGGAATTGAAGTTGCAAGAAACAAGGATGGAATAATATTGAATCAAGGAAATATGCCCTTTGAATTAATTTCAGAATCTGAAGCAAAACCAACATTAACCCCCTTGGAGGTGAATCGAGAATTCACATCTAAGGAATATGATGATGAATTCAAACTGAATCAAGAAGATAAGTTGATCAAAGATCGTACATAGGTTATTTGGACATTTATTTTACCTAGCAATGACAAGGCCAAACATATCTTTTGCCATCCAAAACTTAAGTTAGTTTATGCATGCTCCAAAAGAATCACATCTTGAAGCTACCAAGAGGGTCATTAGATACATTAAAAATAACCTAGACTTGGAATTTTTTTGTCTACTAATTTGAATCATCAAATTAATGGCTTCTATGATTCAGATTGGGCTGCATGTTTAATAATCAAGAAATTAGTTAAACTTGGACAAAACTTAGTTTCATGGAAGGCAAAGAAGCAGATCCTCTGCAAAAGCTAAGTATAGGAGTATGACTTCCGCTGTAGCAAAGATAATATAGATTTAGGCAATTTTGAAGGATTTTGAAATCAATTCTTCGCAAGCTGCATATCTGTTTTGTGATAATAAGGCTACCATTTAAATTGCAACTAATCATATGTTTCATGAGAGGACCAAGCACATAGAAATTGATTGTCATTTTACTAGAGAAAAAAAATACTAAACGAGATTCTGAAGCCATTATATGTTAATACAAAGGAGCAGCTGCAAAGGCTTTGGTTTCCTTGCAGCATGAAAAATTGATTCGAGCGATGGGTTTATTATATATTCATGTGCCTTTTTCTATAAAGTCAACTTGAGGGGGAATGTACATAATACAAGTTGACAATTGTACATAGGTGATTTGTACACGTAGGATTAAGTTTTACATGTAATCAATCTTAGATGGAGACAATTATAATTGTCTTGCTGTAAAAGACTCATATCAGACTGTGTGATTCATTCGATTAATCTCAGTTTTGAGTTCTCTTAATTCCTCTACATTTTCTTGTTCATTATGAATTATGATGATCTGTTGCTTCCATGGATGCATTCGATCTTACAAGTTTTTAGTTGATGCGCAGTTTGACGAATATGGCCGCATGGTATTTGGACCGTGAACAAGAAAAATAACGTAGAAAAAATACTTGGTGCGAGGTATTCTGATAAATAACTCCATATTAAAAAGGATGTATTCCCCATGTGGAGTATGAAGGAGTTGATCAAATCTATTTTAGATGTGGGAAATATGTTTATTCTTAGAAGCGTATTCAGTTCGCAGAGAAGGTGGTGATTGCTAATCCAAGTGTAATTGGAGAAGCAACACCGGGAGGAAGGACAAGACCAACAACAAGGCTGGCTGACCATGGAGTATCCGTACGGAGAAATTAGTGGGGAACCCTCTTCAAAGACCATGATAGGGGGAGCATTTGGCAGGAGAAAGGAAGCATATGGGAAGAGATTTGAGGGCAGTTACATTTAGAGCAGCTAACATGTGTAAAGTTTTTAGAAAGATTGACAAAGATCTAGTGTTCAAATCTCTTATTTAAGAAAATATTTTTTCTGAAGGGGTGCATGCATCTAAATTAGGCAGTTCTGGAGAAAAGAAATGAACATCATGCCCCCACGGGGTTGGTCCAATTCAAGAAGACAAAAACTCACTAAGGCCATAGGTATTATTATGTAATGAAGAGGAGAGGAAGGCCTTGGCCCGTGGAGAGAGAAACTTCACATAAATTCCAATGAGCGAGTCTTCGGCACTGTTTGGTAAAAGGTTAACAAATTGAACAAGTTTCATTTGTTCTCACTATACTTTTATGATGAGACGTGAGAACAATGATGTTCTAAGGTGGGACAAGAAGAATTTGTTGTCTACTTTTTTATTTATTATGCAATGATTAATATATGGGCTCCACATGTTTCTAAGATTGGTGTTTGCAAAAAAAGTGAGAATAAGATCTTATTCTTGAGGATTGTTCTTGTACCAAACAGGATGTTCAGGATTTTGTTGATAGTTCATGATTCATGGTGAAGACGTCGATGAACCACATAAAAAAAATTATTTACAAAATTTTAAAAAATATCTAAAATTAAAAGATTAAAAGTGCAAGATAACTTTTAATTTTTTAAAAGTTAAATAAATTATTTACAATTTTTATATTCACATCTTAATGAAAATTTAATGATAATATGATAAGATATTACGTCAAAGTTCAGTAAATAAAATTATTTACTTTAAATTGAATATTTTTTTACTCCACTTTTTACACACACTTCTTATTCAGTGTCCAAATGAGACAATCTTCGAGAATTATTTATAATTTTTATATTAATCTCTTAGTCCAAATATAATGAAAACATAAATGAGGTTAAAAAATGTATATAAAATTCAGTTTAAAATTTTCAGTATCCCAAATTGATATATAAATACACAAAATTTATATCATCAAAATATAATATTTTTTTTTAAAAAAACTACATTGCAACATTTTATTTACTCTTTTATGATGTTGATTATTATTTTAGTTTTTTGGACTTTCACAATTAATACCTTAGTTTTTTGTTATTATATTTGTTGAGGTGTCAAAATTTTAGGTTGCTTTTGGGTCGATACAAAATGAATCTTAATTGGGATTAGGGGGTGTAACACCCATTTTGTGCAACACCCCTAATCTAGACCGTTGGATTGATCAAATCATGAAATTAGTGGGTATTGCAGTCTCGTCCTCCCTTCATCATCAGATCCGGCATCCTAATCTATCTGACAATCAAATCTGATGATTGTCGGCACCCCACGTCGTCTCCGATCTCGTCGAGCGTCGTCTCCGCACTCACGAGTGCCAACACCAGCCCGTCGTCCCAGACTTTGTCGAGTCGGCACCCCTGTCATCCCCGACCTCGTCGAGCGCTGGTAGCCTGGTACCCCCCAGTCTTCCCTGATCCCATCGAGCCTTGGCATTCCCTGTCGTCACGTCCCCAAAGCCCTCGACTCCGTCGAGCGCCAGCCGGCAGCCTTTGACCCCTGCTTGTGCCCACCTCTCGCTTGCGCCAACACCTCCGACCATAAACTGTGAGCGCTGGCACCCCGACGTAACTGTGAGCGCCGCCTCCGACCGTTCCTGCGAGCGCCGGAGCCCCATTCCCATGATCATTCCTACTTGCATCATTGATCGCCGGCCATTCGATGCACCTGATAGCCACCTTACGGACAAAGCGCCGATGGGTCACCGAATCTGAAGAAGAGGGGCGGCACTCGCAGAGGATCAAAAGGAGAGGGAGCTTAGGCTAATTTGGACTGTTCATTCGATCCAACGGTTCAGAATAGGAGTGTTGCACAAGTTGCATAAAATGGGTGATGCACCCTCGTTAGTCCGATCTTAATTAATACTCGATTTGTTGAACTTAAATTAAACAATCCATTATATATATCAATGTTTTCAGCAAATCGGGTATCGGATCAGATTTTATTAAAAATAATATTATTTATAAATATAAAAATTAATATTATATAATTTATAAAAATATCATAATAACCTAGTAATAATAATATAAGAGAAAAATGTATATATAGAACATTTGATGTAGAACGGGTGTAGAGCATTAGTTTTCCTTATTAAACTAACAAAATAATTATATATTAATTTTTAATATATGTTAAATAATAAAGATAATTAAGATCAAGATCATCGGATTATCCGATCATCATGATCAAGCCATATTAACAAATATGACTAATTCAACGGTTGTAATTTATTTAGCCTTAGATGATATATTTTTATTATCAAATTATCCAAATAAATATATATTATTTCATCTAAGAAGTATATAATCAATTTGATGATGAATTAAAATTATTAAATTAATTAAATGATAAGAAATAAGTGTTCTACACGGAGGTGTAGAGCGGGGTGCTCTACATACTCATTAACCCGATAATATAATAGCATAAAGATATTACTTAAGAATTAATATTCATAAAAGCTTTACCCTCAAATTATTAATATTAACATATTAATATTAATTTTGTTTATTCCTTTAATTTTCATCTCTTTATCTTTAACAATTTTTTTTATTTTCATTAACTAGTACCCTGTTAATTCTCTAATATCATTTTCCCTTTTGTATTCAATAAAATATTAATTTTTTTGCCATAAATTATTCATATTCTCTTTATTATTTTAACACTTTCCTTTCTTTATTTACATTATCTCTTCCGCATAAATCTTTCCATATCTATTTTTTACTACCTTTTAAATTTTAATTCCTGTCATTCTTCATTCAAATTTGTTTCCTATAAAATTCTTTTTTTGGATTTATTTCCATATTATTTTTCTAAATTTCTTAGTTTTTGAAGCTGAACTAGTGTTTTTGGCCAATTTCCCAACTCATCCATTTTTCTAGTTCTATCGGTTTTTGTCCCATTCAATGTTAATTCAGATTTTGATATTAAATTGAAGCAGATTACTCGGTTCACGGTTGAACCAATTGAACTGATCGATCCGATTTTAATAACATTGATAATATATGATCCCCTTGCTGTGTGTGTTACACAGCTTTTTCCCGTGACACAAAGCGTGAAGCCTCGCGGCACCAGTGCCGTTCAACTTATAGCTCTCGGCCGCTCAGCGTCGAAACCATGGAACACATGCAGTCGCCCCGCACTGCGTAATATTGCGGAGTACCAAGTTATCCGCCCTTAGGGCATTTATCTTGTAAGGCCGTTCTTATGAATGACCAAGTAGGTGACATTCCCGTATGATATGTCTTTTGCATCTTCAATATGTAATAAGACTCCTATACCTACGGTACACTGGGAGGAATTCACTAGTGCCTTCCGAGGCCCAATTGTATGTTATGTTTCATCATATTTAATACAAGTAAGCTTTCCTTTAATTCTAGTGTCATGGCCTTGAGTGTGGGGTGGCAACCCACATCGGTGTCCCTTCGAGGCGTTTCGTGGTTCCTCGGCTTCCCCTTCGAACTTTAAGCGCCCAAGCACTTGCATTGGTGCCGCAACACGCTAATGCCACGGTCCTATGATGAGTAGTACAACACTCTAGTCATGTCCGTGATTGAATGCCTATAAGAGTGACTCTCGGCGTAATCGTCTCGAACATAAAACTTTCGCTGCAAACTCAAAACAGGTTTGGCTAGGTGCCTATCCACCTAGTCGTTGCACGTGGTCTAGTGTTTGAGAATGATCCCATGACAAGTGGTATGAGAGCAGTTCTTCCTACTCAGATTATCCAACGACGATGACTCGCTTGTGTCATCGCAACGTGCCCTGGCGTAGAAAAAATGCTTCCGCACAAATACTCCATCACGCCCAGGCGCACTCGTACCATGGTCTTTGATCGTGGACGCCAATAAGGAATGCGTGGCAAGCTTCCTCGCCGCACGCTTAGTTGTGCTCCGCAGCCTGTTCCTCATACACTCGTGTCGTGTCAAGGAACGTTCGACGGACCGATCACCCCGTCTAACCGGGATGGTCATGCGTCACTCACTCGAAAAGATGAACCACCCAGGTATACAGTCGGGAATCTTGAAGTGTCGCGCTGCGTCAAGAGTGGCCACATGCTCGGCATGATAGTCTTGCGCTACTCATACCATGAGATCGCTTACACAAACATTGTGTAACTCGGAGGAGCCATGTCACATTCAGGGACTGTCGATCATGCACTATCGTGATGACCTGGCGCTGCTCGATATTTTGTGACGTCGCATCTCATGCCCAGTCATGCAAAGTGAAGTGCACAACCACTTCACGAGAGAAGTTGGCTCAAGTTTAAGCATCAAGGTTCATGATCCCTTTCGACTAAGGGATACCATCCTTTCAGCTAAGGAGCATCAATCACAAGCATCTTGTCGTGCCGCAGCATCGCCTGCCACAGCACGATGACTTTCAAGAATGGAGCGAAGCGTTGATTACTTGCAAACACTTACGGATGAGCTTTCAGCCTTGCCTGCCTCGTCAAGTGTCGCCCCGCAAGCGACGTGATGTCATCCATCAAGGGTTAGGACGAACCTGCTACATGCCAACTCAAATCGACGCCTCAATTCAACGACCAATTTGGCAAAGGGTCTAAGCGTCGAATATCGGTGAACCTTGGCATGCTGCTGTCAAGCATTCCGCCACCAACCGAAGGAAGGAGTACCCTTTCCTCTCGGACAGTGCCTCGAGCAATCGAAGCGGCCTCCAAGGATCGCAATCCAAATGTTTCGAAGGACACACTAGCGATGTCGTCCCTTCAAATGGAGATGGAGGTGATGTTGGGAGCTCATGCCATGAGTTCACCAACCGCAATCCGCTTACCCAAGGGGAGTGTCTTCACGAACACCCCATGGTTCATTGAAGACCCGGAACGACTATTCTTTCACAAGAGCCAATCGCCTAGTAGACAAGTATGTCAAAGACGCATGATCCCTGCCGACAAGTGCAATGGCATTACTTCATCCAAGTTACGGACGGACGAGCATCTAAGGTGCATCCTCTTCGTGAACGAGCACAACGATCTCATCACATCCATACCCCAAGGTGTTGCCTAAGCTTCAAAGGAGATCCCAAGATCGGAAGAAGGAATATCTCAAGAACCCTGCAAGATGTGGCAAACTCAAGATGGCGTTGCCATCGCGACAATGTGGAATGTGACAAACATACATCCCATTGAGATATGGGACAGAGGAAGTGACAGCTTATCAATTATGCAAGCCTTGACAAGTTGGGACTGGAGGTCAATGTCGCTTTGTTCAGCATCGACCAGATGGGCATGTTGAAGGAGGACGTGAAAGATATCACCGAGCTCTGCCTACAGTGTTCCCAGGAGGATGAAGACCCGACGCTGGTGTTCTTCAAGCAGAGGGGTTGAAGCTTGGGACTAGGACGGAGTTGGAATGATAGGATCGCCCAATCTCCGCTCGCTAGTCGCCGCTGCCAAGGCGTTCATGCCAAGACAACTATCATACCACCAAAGACCTTGGGCAAGAGCAATGGTCGGGGAGAGAAGTGCAAGTCGCACTGAGGAAGCTATCATGCCAAAGACAAAGACAGTCCATCGGAGCAGGAGGATCGAGTTGAACCACAGGAATGTGGGGAGACTCTCGTCGCTCACTATAGTGACTTGAAGTGGACAAGGTAGAGAATGTCATATTCGAGAATCTTGCTCTACTTCAACGTCGAGACATTAGACGACTGCCAAGGGTAAGGTGGTCCCACACTCGACACTCGATGGATGAAAGACTCCACGTTGCAGCCATCTGCAACTTGAAGACAGTGAGTTGAACCACAAGGAAACGTGGGGAGACTCTCGTCGCCCACTATGACGACTTGGAATGGACAAGGCATGGATTGTTACATCAAAGAACCTTGTCTCCCCTCAAGACCGCCGAAACATCAAGTGATCACCAAGGAGGAGGTGGTCCTGCGCTCTTCACTCGGCGGAGGAATGGAAGACTCTGCGTTGCAACATTTGCAATATAGAGACGTTGAGTCAAGCCCACAAAGAGACCTGAAACATCCTGAAGCATCGGTGGGAAGACTCTTGTCGCTCATCATAGCGACCCAAAGCGCCCGATGCAGACAAGTTGCAAATGTCATCATCAAAGAGCTTGTGTTGTTTCAAGCCGTCGAAATTCCAGAACGATCATCGAGGGTGAGATGGTCCCGTACTTCGCATTCGACGGAAGAGAGACCTTGTGTTGCGGCCACCCGCAACATGAAGGTATCGATCAAGTCATGCAAGTCGAATGATAAGACTTTTCATCGTGTTCTGCACGATCCTGAAGCAACTCTTTCCCAAGCTATTCCTGAAGGCATACAAGAGTTGTTTCACTCCAAAGAAGCCAAACAACACAAGTTGACGCTGCGCAAGTTGAAGAGAAGTGAAGCCAACAGAGACTTGATGGACAGATAGTTACTTGATGAAGTCAGACCGCTCATAGCGGACTCCACTGGCACTGCACAAGTGATGATCTCGGATCGGACGAAGGATCAGTAAGCGAAGCAGGCTTGAACGAGGAGTCCTCAGCCAGACCCCAAGGAGCGAGCATTCCTGGCGCTGCGTGATGCTGATGAAGCAGAAGTCAAGCAAAGAAGGCAAAATTGAATGAGACAAGCGAAGTCAAGACTGAAGACGAAAGCCCTGAGGAAGCTCGGACAACAACGTCGGGGGCATCGCCGACTTTGGTGGGGGAGAATGTCACGGGGCGTTTTCCCGTGACACGAAGCGTGAAGCCTCGCGACACCAGTGCCGCTCAACTGATAGCTCTCGGCCGCTCAGCGTCGAAACCATGGAACACATGCGGCCATCCCGCACTGCGTAATATTGCGGAGTACCAAGTTATCCACCCTTAGGGCATTTATCTTGTAAGGCCGTCCTTATGAATGGCCAAGTAGGTGATGTTCCCGTAGGGTACATCTTTTGCATCTTCAATATGTAATAAGACACCTATACCTACGTATACTGGGAGGAGTTCACTAGTGCCTTCCGAGGCCCAATTGTATATTATGTTTCATCATATTTAATACAAGTAAGCTTTCCTTTAGTTCTAGTGTCATAGCCTTGAGCGTGGGGTGACAACCCACATCGGTGTCCCTTCGAGGTGTCTCGTGGTTCTTCGGCTGCCCCTTCGGACTTTAAGCGCCCAAGCGCCTGCATTGGTGCCGCAACGCGCTAATGCCACAATCCTATGACGAGTAGTCCAACACTCTAGTCATGTCCATGATTGAATGCCTATAAGAGCGACTCTCGGCGTAGTGATCTCGAACATAAAACTTTCGCTGCAAACTCAAAACAAGCTTGGTTAGGTGCCTATCCGCCTAGTCGCCGCACGTGATCTAGTGTCCGAGAATGACTCTATGACATGTGCAGGTCTTTGCAGGTCCACATGTGGCAAATCTGTATGATGACTAGCTCAAAATCTTATCATTACTGCTGCCTACTGGGCATTTTGACAAGTACATAACAAAAGTAAATACAAGTTGTAACGTCCTCAAAATCCGGTCCAATTTAGAGATTGAACTCTAGGTGGTGTTACTTTTGTCCAATTCTTCATAACCTAATTTCATCAAACATCGCAGAGGAAACATAATAGTAACATAAAATAACGTAAGACTTCATAAGCTCAAGATAACAATACTAATCCATGAGCCATATAGGCTCTAACATAAGACCCAACATAGGGTTCATAATATATAAATGAGTTCATCTAAAAATACATGACTCAAAGGCGCATAGGTCATACGTACTTGATGTAAGATCCTAAGATTTACTTGTATGCAAATTAACTTTATTGATAATTAATAAGGTGAATAATTTCTCTTCGATCTGAATTAGTTTATTTATGTATATTGATTTTATCATAATTAACTTATAAATAAATTAGTCTATGAGGTACTCGGACATAATAACTAAATTCAATTTAATTAAAAAACATCCTAATTAATTCTAAGTTAGCTGACAACAAGTAAACAAGCTAAACATAGGGATTTAGAATTATTTTGTTAATTGTTCCATTTGAACTAAGGTTAATTTAATTTGAATACTATAGTTATGACAGTATATTAAATTAATTTGCGATAATAATTGCTTCTAAAATTATTAGCTATTTCAGTAGCTAATACTCGGATGTTATATCCAATTTCGTATTAACAGCACTCTTACCTAAATTAATATAGTTAGTTACCTAAAATCAACTTATAAAATTGACCCAAATAACAATCGTGACTTGCCTAAAAATCTCAGGAGTAAGAAATGGCACCATGACTTGGCAAATAACAAAAAAGAAATGCATATAACCTTAGGGCATTTATCTTGTAAGGCCGTCCTTATGAATGGCCAAGTAGGTGATGTTCCCGTAGGGTACATCTTTTGCATATTCAATATGTAATAAGACACCTATACCTACGTATACTGGGAGGAGTTCACTAGTGCCTTCCGAGGCCCAATTGTATATTATGTTTCATCATATTTAATACAAGTAAGCTTTCCTTTAGTTCTAGTGTCATAGCCTTGAGCGTGGGGTGACAACCCACATCGGTGTCCCTTCGAGGTGTCTCGTGGTTTTTCGGCTGCCCCTTCGGACTTTAAGCGCCCAAGCGCCTGCATTGGTGCCGCAACGCGCTAATGCCACAATCCTATGATGAGTAGTCCAACACTCTAGTCATGTCCATGATTGAATGCCTATAAGAGTGACTCTCGGCGTAGTGATCTCGAACATAAAACTTTCGCTGCAAACTCAAAACAAGCTTGGTTAGGTGCCTATCCGCCTAGTCGCCGCACGTGGTCTAGTGTCCGAGAATGACTCTATGACATGTGCAGGTCTTTGCAGGTCCACATGTGGCAAATCTGTATGATGACTAGCTCAAAATCTTATCATTACTGCTGCCTACTGGGCATTTTGACAAGTACATAACAAAAGTAAATACAAGTTGTAACGTCCTCAAAATCCGGTCCAATTTAGAGATTGAACTCTAGGTGGTGTTACTTTTGTCCAATTCTTCATAACCTAATTTCATCAAACATCGCAGAGGAAACATAATAGTAACATAAAATAACGTAAGACTTCATAAGCTCAAGATAACAATACTAATCCATGAGCCATATAGGCTCTAACATAAGACCCAACATAGGGTTCATAATATATAAATGAGTTCATCTAAAAATACATGACTCAAAGGCGCATAGGTCATACGTACTTGATGTAAGATCCTAAGATTTACTTGTATGCAAATTAACTTTATTGATAATTAATAAGGTGAATAATTTCTCTTCGATCTGAATTAGTTTATTTATGTATATTGATTTTATCATAATTAACTTATAAATAAATTAGTCTATGAGGTACTCGGACATAATAACTAAATTCAATTTAATTAAAAAACATCCTAATTAATTCTAAGTTAGCTGACAACAAGTAAACAAGCTAAACATAGGGATTTAGAATTATTTTGTTAATTGTTCCATTTGAACTAAGGTTAATTTAATTTGAATACTATAGTTATGACAGTATATTAAATTAATTTGCGATAATAATTGCTTCTAAAATTATTAGCTATTTCAGTAGCTAATACTCGGATGTTATATCCAATTTCGTATTAACAACACTCTTACCTAAATTAATATAGTTAGTTACCTAAAATCAACTTATAAAATTGACCCAAATAACAATCGTGACTTGCCTAAAAATCTCAGGAGTAAGAAATGGCACCATGACTTGGCAAATAACAAAAAAGAAATGCATATAACCTTAACCGACTTACCGGGCATGGAAAAAAAAAGGAAACACTTAGCATGACAACTCACCAAATAATAATTCAAATTGAAGGATGAGCTGCCACATCACGAGTAATCATGCAAAAGTAAATGTATAAAAGTTTAACCGGATTGGTGCTGAAGAGAAGGAAAATAGACTACATATATATATATATATAACTACCGACTTACCTTGTTATATATATATATATATATATATATATATAGGATCAAATGGAGGTCGGGACGCTCATATCGTCCCGATTGTCAGGATGCTCTTTATGGCCATCTGATTATGATTCAACGACCGATGTTTGAACCGCCTAACTTTAGCGCTTAAACATCTGAACCGGGGATTTTTTTGTATGTTCCGATCGCCCCTGCTAGGTTTTTCCCACTGAAACGTTGGATGCTTCTTCCCCGGCGCCAAAACTCACGTCCCAACGCCGCTCGAGTTGCCGATCGAGGCTGAGCCGCGCGCCAATTCGGATCCACTCGCCGCCGACGTTGCTCCACTCGCCGACGTTGCTGCCCCGATGGCGCTCGTGCCCTGATGCCGCTCGACGTCTGAACCCCTATCCTACCCTAACCTGTTGCCGATCGAGGCTGCGCTGCTTGTCGACGATGCTGCCCCGACGCCCCTCACGCCCCAAGGCCTCTAGAAAGCTTGCGTCATTGCTGCCCGGACGCCGCTCACGCCCTAGCGCGTCGCCGATCGAGGTTGCGCTGCTTGTCGACGATGCTGCCCCGACACCCCCCGACACCCCTCACGCCCCAAGGCCTCTCGAGAGCTTGCGTCATTGCTGCCACGACGCCGCTCACACCCCCATTTTCTCCTGCCATAACGCGTCGCCGATCGAGTCTGCACTGCTCGCTGACCAGTTCGCTCATGCCCCGACGCCGCTCTCGCTGCCATTTTTTATTGGCCTATGGCGTCGCCAGTCGTGGTTGCGCCGCCCCTGACCAGTTCGCCAATTGTGGTTGCGCAGCTGGTTCCTACTGCTTGCCGTCGTTAATGTCATGGCCAGGTAACAGTTATCATCTTTTTTTCTTCTGATTGCTGATTATTAGTTGGGTTTTCTGTTTTCTCCTGAAGGCAATGTTGGAGGCCGACATGGTATTCAAGTTCATTTGCATATGTCCTACTGAATTGAAGTGAAACCTAAAGAGGGTTGGCATCTTGACATTACTTAGCTCATAGCAAGTTAATTTTACCCAGCTATTAATGCTCATCTTAGCAAGTTAATGCTACTTAGTACTAGATCATACTAGTTATCACTCTTTCTTCCTTTAATTAGAGAGAGAGTAGACATGGAACATCCTAAGTGTTATTGTCAACAAAAATTAGTGATAAAAATATATTGGACAGAATGCTATCCTGGTCGAAGATTTTATGGATGTCCTTTTTATGGAGTAAGTTTTGTTTATTGTTCATTTGTAATATTTTGTTAAAATATTTATTATTTTTTTAATGTTATCTTGCAGCAAAGAGGATCATGCAAATACTTCAAATGGATGGATTCATGTTTTGAAGAAAGACCTACCCATGTCATAAATGGATTGCTGCATAAAATTGATAGGATGGATAGGATGGAAGTTGAAGACGAAGTTAGGATGAATAGAAATGAAAGATTGTTATGTTGTAAATTTCTTTTTATAATTGTTGTTGTTTTAGCTATTTTAGTCTTGTTTATATGACACGACACTAGCGGCCATGTTATTTTTTTGTTAAGACATTGTAAGGTTTGTTGTTTTTTGCTATCGCGTGGTTTGCATGTCGAACATTCCTAAGGACACTATGTTTATGAACTAGGATTTGCTTCTATTTGGCTCATGTTATCGTTGTGATTTGCTTCTATGTATATATATATATATATATATATATATATATATATATATATATATATATATATATTGGATGTACCTTCAGCTTGTGTTGAGATATGCAACTATATGTTAACTTTGGATGTTTGTGTGTTACTCCATATTAACATTGTTTGTGTGTCACTCCTTGTAAGCATTCATTCCATTTGAATATATGAATAAACTTGCATCCGTGCTGGATTGATTGGCATCCATGACCATCCTGATTAGTTCTCTTCCATTCTGCTGCACTAGTGCACTGGTATCAACAGAACTTTTGGCAGATTTATAGATTTTTGGCATGAGAGTCACTGAAATGGTGTGGTCATCATTGTATATACAATTCATGTATCACTGTGTACAATATTGATGCCTAGCATTCCATTCTGATAGATTTAGAACTTGAATTCAGCTTGGAAGGGTATTTTACTATTTTATGCAGTTAGAAACGAAGCATATATAGCACTTGTTTGATCTATCAATAAACAACTATTCTACCCGTACACACTTTAAATCTCATTCCTCGACCTCCCTTTAAAACAAAATGAAAAAATGAGTATTAATAGTAGACAGCTTGGAACTTGAACTTAAAACTTTATGTTAAATTTCACCTCATATATGCAGACAAAAA
This sequence comes from Pontederia crassipes, assembly GCA_030549335.1. NCBI lineage: Eukaryota > Viridiplantae > Streptophyta > Magnoliopsida > Commelinales > Pontederiaceae > Pontederia > Pontederia crassipes. The sequence continues at coordinate 13,677,552 of JAUKPH010000017.1, forward strand.
GATATGTTAATCAGTCAAGAGCAAAAGGCCAAAATACTAGTTCCAATATGATATCAGAAAACATGCCAAGAAAACATCAAGATCAAAGAATTCAATATCACATCCCCTCACAAAAGCTTATACAAGAAAGCAATAGGACAATACTGTAGCAGAATCTGAAACAAATATAGCTTGTTGGACAATATTACAACAGAATCTGAAACAAATATAGCTTGTGCTCGGTGTGCTGCTGTGCCTAACATCATATATATCTTGTTGGCGGAATCTGAAACAAATCTCAGTAGCAGAATCAGCTGAGCAGAATCTTATTTAGTGGGCTAAGATTTCACTGAGCTCAATCTTGCTCTTGGGTTCCTTTCCATCATCATATATGGCAGTAGCCTTCATTTATGTCTCCAGGTTGAACAAAAGAATTCATGTCCGACTCTTAGACTAATTCACTCAGGCGCTACATCATGAAGGCTAGAAAGAGACATATATATAAGACTACATGAATGGAAAAAAATTGTAGAAGGCATAAATAAAGAAGAATAGGAAAATACTTACCACAGCTCAGTTTCAGGATTCATATACTTTTCAGGATTCATCCATGTCTCCAGTGGTAAAACAAAACTCTTTAGTGGTAAAGAAAACTGAACAGGAAAGAGATGAATACTAATTGCAACTTGGACATGCTAAATCGAAAGTTAACACACAAAACAATAGTTTTGAAGAAATTACCCAAATCTTGCTGCATTTATTGATGTTGTATGTCCTGTTGTTGATCTTGTATGTCCTATTGTGACTGTTGTTGATCTTGTATGTCTTGTTCATAAAGGAAACCACATCAAAGATTATTCAAGCATTAGACGGGAAAATAGAAATACATTGTTGGATATTTTACCTTCAATAAAGGACATGTTTTTTTTATCATGTCCACTTTTTTCACATTTTCTGCAACTTCGTTTTCTAGAATATTTTGTAGACATGGAAATTTTGACACCGGATTTAATTTTTCCAACATTCCTTGGTCTACCCTTAGACTTCACTCGTATTCGGTCGCATATCACAAATTGTGACTCTTGTAAATTGATAGTGGCTGATGATTGACTTGCATGAAATTCACTATTGCTTGGCTGACTTAATTGAACCACACTAGTACTTGCTTCACATGCATACGTGGTTACATTTGAATTGTGGAAGGCACTAATCTTTTTTATAACATCATCTATAAGTGGGGCTGCATACTGTAAATGTTTAACTGAAGTCAAACTCATTTCTTGTACTTTCCACAAATTACTTTGCCAAGTCAACTTTTGAATGGGGGTTATAGAATCGTAACCACAGGATGCTTTGTCATAAATAGCATGTGCACTCGTATATCTTGAATTTATTGTCCAACGATGGAGTACATATTCCTCAGGTAACAACGCTACTCCTTTTTTTGTGGAGAACATTCAAAATGTGACAACAAAATAAACCTTCCTGTTCAAATTTCTTGCAAGAACATCTTATAGAAATTGGCGCATAATGACAAAACTCGACAATATTCTTGCCTTCATCAATATCTTCCATGGGATGCACAGAGTAGACAACTTTGTCAGCATCTTTGAAAATCTTATGTCCATATAAGCGGAATGATTTTGCATATTCTTCTTGAAACCTACAAAAAATGTTGTGTATACATATTGCCTGCATGAACCTCCAATGAACTTTTTGCAATGTAAGTAGGCAATGAGTTCATGGTTCAAAAATTTTCTTTTTCTTCTAGTGCACAATGACTTTGGACCGCTCTATCATATTGTTGTACAAACTCTGAGAGCGATGTATTTGCATTAACAAAACCATCAAAGAATGCATTAATGCTTTCAGCCCTTTGCGTAGTACGCATACCTATAGTAAAAATATCTTCAAAATATAATGAAACCCATCGTTAACGTTTTTCATACATGACCTGTAACCAATTCCCGTTTGAAATATTAAAGTTTTGCTTCAAAAGAAGCCAACCCTGTTCGAACTCGTTTGTATTTGATGAACCATAAAGCCACTCATTGTATTTTTCTTTAAAATTGGCTTGAGCATATGAGTCTCGTAAATGACTCATTGCGTTTCTAGCAATATGCCATGTGCAAAGAATATGCTTTGTACATGGAAAAACCTTACATATAGCATTACCCATCGCAATGTCTTGATCCATAATAATACAAGTTGAGTGTTTTTCATTCATGCATTCGGACCATTTTTCGAACAACCATATGAAAGTCTCCCCGGTCTCATCAGCCAGGAGAGCACAACCAAATAAACACGACCTCCTATGATGATTGATTCCAGTAAAGGGAGAAAATGGCATTTTCAAATTATTTGTGCAGTATGTTGTATCAAATACGTCAACATCGCCAAAGGTTAAATAAATCTCTTGACCTACCATCAGCCCAAAAGAAATTCAGAACCGTGCCATCTTCATCGAACTCCCATCTATGAAAAAAAACCTAGAACAACACTTACTTTATTTTGAAAAACTGATATGATGTTAAGACATTCAACATTAAAGTTGCCTTTTCTTCTTGATCTCAAATGATCAATGCAATCTTGTGTTGATACCACTGGTTCACCAGACATATTCAATGCCCTAGCTATTCTTGATGGGCCCATACCAAATTTTCATAGGTTAACAATGGCTTCTTCTAAAGTTTCCGACATTTTTTTCTGTGATCGCAAAAATTTCACCTTTGTGGGAGTTGTTAAAACATGATTGTGCTCGTCTTGAAATTTTCTTACTTCCCACTTTCCATCCTTCCTTAGTCCCACGTATAAGTGGGCAAGACAATCATTTCTAACTTCTCTCCTTTGTGTGATGACCTTTTCAATAGATTACTTGAATCTCTTATGGCCTTCTTTAGAACAAATAAAAGTTCTATTAATGACACTCTTCGTGATCCTAGATTTATGGCAACCTTGTTTCCTAATAGAAAAACCCATCATTTTGGCACACATGTTATAGTACTTGTAGGCCTCTTCATCATTATTGAATGTCATACCAACGTAGCTCGTAAGCTTTTACAAAATCATGTTCATGCATTTCAACATTGCCTTCTTCCTCACTGTCTTGAACATTCGACTCCTCATTAACCTCTTCTTCCATATTATAAATTCAAATAGTACAATCTGCCTCAATAAAATAACAAATATAATCATATTGCATAATGATGCTTAAAATATGTATCATTAAAAATTTTTATTGTATCAGGGAACTCTCTAGTGTGGTTTCTGGATACATGGGCATTGCATTTGTTAGAAAATTAGAAAAAAAATAGGTTATACATGGTTTGTTTGCACAAAGGTCCGAAGAAAGCTTTAGGAACCAACAATCTAATTGTCACGAAATAGAAATACATATACATCATCTGTAAGTTATTTTACTAATTAAAACACACAACATAGGCAACAGTAGACACAAATTACGTAAGAATGGAGAAGAGGGTCACCTTGGGGAGAAATGTCGAGATGCCAACCCACCCTAGCTTTCACTTCAATTCGGTAGGCAGCCTCGGGCTCTTGGCGTCGGCGAACTGGTCAGCAAGCAGACAGCCCTTCCACTCGGCACCGTCGGATCACTAAGGCCGACTTTCATCCCTGCTCGACGGGTGTAGTAGCGATCCTTATATCTTGTATTAACAATCGAAAGATGGTCGAAAGAAAAAATCTCTATTTGATGGGACTTCTTCCTATACCTATGAATTCCATTGCAGCCTCGATCGGCGACGCGTTAGGGCGGAAGAAAATGGGGGCGTGAGCTGTGTCCGGGCAGCAATGATGCAAGCTCTCGAGAGGCCTTGGGGCGTGAGGGGTGTCGAAGCTTGCATCGTCGACAAGCAGCGCAGCCTTGATCGGCAACAGGTTAGGGCAGATCAGGGGTTTAGACATCGAGCGGTGTCAGGGAGTGAGCGCCATTGGGGCAGCAATGTCGACGAGTGGAGCAACGTCGGTGGGCGATGAGTGGAGCAATGTCGGCGATCGGCAACTCGAGCGGCGTTGGGGCGTGAGGGTCGCCGGGGAAGAAGCATCCGACATTTCTGTGGGAAAAATCTAGCAGGGGCGATCGGAACATATGAAAAAACTCCTAGTTCAGATGCTTTAGCGCTAAAATTGGGCAGTTCGAACATCGGCCGTTGAAACATAATCCGACGGCCATAAGGAGCGTCCCGACAGTCGGGACGATACGAGCGTCCCGACCTCCATTTTATCCATATATATATATATATATATATAAACATAAAAGGAAGTTTTACTTTCCTCCTTGTTGTCGGCCAAAAGATAAAGTAGGAAAAAAACAAGAAAGTAAGAAAATAGAGTGAAAGACTTCTCTTCTATGAAGCTGACCGAACCAAAGAAAGGATGGAAAGACAAATGGCAAGAACAAGAAAAAGGAATAACATGTATGTCTGAGAGGTGGAATTGAGTGGTTGATTTCATTGGTCTTACGTTATTGTAAACTTGTGGGAATTATAGTCAAATTTCGGTTCGTCGAATTTCATAAATTTATAACAAAATTAGTCTAATGATTTAGAGACATGAAAAAAGGAAAAAGTACGAAAATTATAAAAATCAAATTTGTTCCTCTCAGTTTAATAGTTAAAGGTTTAGTATGTCGTTGAAATATATTATGATGAGTATAAGTTTTGACATATGTAGGAATGATCTCTTAGAACTCTACTTTATAAGGAAGAAAGGAGTGTCACAAAATCATATGTATTTAAATAGTTGTGTGTAAGTTGATGAGGATGTGTCCTCCAGTAGGAGCGGAATTAGTAGAATGGAATAGATATTGTGCCATAAATTATATTCTTGTAATTAAAATATAAAATTAATGTGTTTCTCACATACCTTAATTAAGGGATTGATCCAATTGGAATCACTTCAAAAAAAGTTGAATGGTAACCGATATAAATGTTACAATAGCTACGTTTATTAGATTTCGAAACATAATTTAAATATATGATATCACATGATTTTCTGAGGCTTAAGGAAGGTAGTATAAATTATGAAATTAATTGTGTTTAATATTTGATGAGTCTAGTTTTATTGGGCTTTGGGATCAGATTTATAGATAGCTGTAGAGAAAGTTATTTGTTCATTTTTAGGGTGCTATCAATTTGTCTTATGAAACCATTGCCTGATTTTGTAAATTAAGTATGAAATCAAACATGTTATAAAATTATTTGATAATTTAGGGTGATAAGTATAGATATGTTAGGGTTCATTTACAATTGGAATCACTGAAAAAGTATATGACTAGGGTAAGTTATAAATGATTAATTGAACAGTCTGTGAAAAGAAAACTTAGGACATATCATGATAATACTTGTGAAATTTATTGTGCTCAATTCAGAGAATTATAAACTCTAAAAAATTTACGAAATACACCTTAGGATGTCTAATATTAACAAAAATTGGAATAATCTTATTTGTTATCTATTTAAGAGTTATAAATTTTCATTTACGAAGTGTGCAAACTATCATAATGCACTTTTGATGAGCAAAGCCAGAAGATTGAATAATGAATTATATATATGTGTCATGCTCTAAGTATTATATGTTGATGTTCATTTTATAATAATAATAATACTAACATATATTATTTTTATAGGAAAGCAGATTAATGTAAGGAAAAGAACGGGAAAAGTTTTTTGTTATTTTTCGTATAAGGTAAGTCGGTTTCTCCTACTCTATGTATTCACCTCTTTTGAATTCGGTGTGACATTGATTGTTATATGTATTAAATTCATATATCGACATGTTTATATGAAAATTATGTTTTGAATGATTGATTAGTTGATGGTTCATTTGAAAAGCATATGTGAAATATTATTGATCGAGTTTATAGGATACAATCCTATTTCGTTTGAATGAGTATGATTCATCTTCTGATATTCGAGATATGATTGTTATGTAATAAATCATGCATCAATATCTGTCTGCATTTGCATATATGATGATTGGAACTAAGTGCTACATCACTAATCACGATGGGAGCCACCTCTAAAATTTAATTCATCATTCTGTTCCTTAGAAATGGGATGACATAAGATGGAGCTAAGTGCCGTGCGAACCTAAGTGCTACACCGTGAGGGTGGGAGACACCTCTAGAATCCGTATGGGCCACCTCTAGAAGCGATCTATCGCTTTCTGATCTGTATGGTAGTTGGAGCTAAGTGCTGCATCGCTGATCATGATGGGAGCTACCTCTAAAATTCAAATCATCATTTTGTTCCCCAAAGATGAGATGAGATAAGATGGAGTTAAGTGTCGCACGAATCTAAGTGTTACACCGTGAGGGTGCGAACCACCTCTAGAATTCGTATCACTACAAGAAAAATGCAAATTACAGACCATTCTGACAGTCTATTTTGCGAAAAACCATCAGAAATTATAGTTTTTGACGGATTTTTCGACGAAATCGATTCGACCAAAAAATGATCATCGCAAATCGATTTGCGACGGTCGAAAAAACTCGTCGATAGTTCTGACGGTTGTGACTGTCGCAAATGTCTGGCGGCCACAACCGCCGAAAGTTTCATGGTCTTGACCGCGAGACCGCGAAACTTTTGGCGATTGTTGCAACCGTCAAAAGTTTCGGCGGTCTTGACTATCGAAACTTTCGGCGATCGTCGCAATCGCTAAAAATTTCGGCGGTAGCAATCGTCGAAACTTTCGGCAATCGCGACGACCACCGAAACTTTCGACGGTCACAACCATCGCAAAGAATTTTTATAATATAAAAAAATTAGCCCGCCACCAGCGACCGGATCCGGCAACCAGCGGCGGATTTGGCCGTCCGCGGTCAGGTCCGACCACCAGGCAGCCGATTCGATGCTCGTGACGAGATCCGACCGCCTGGCAATCCGAGCTGGAGAGAGAGAGAGAGAGAGAGAGAAGGGGAGAGGGACGCTGGTGGGAGAGGTTCGTCCGGGAGGGAGAGGGTCGCCGGTGGTCGATGCTTGTCGTCCAATCGGGAGAGGCTCGCCGGCAGGGAGAGAGAGGGAGAGGGAGAGAGAGAGGAGAGGGGGAAAGAAATAAAGAGTGGGATTGGGGAAAGATTACATATATATATATATATATATATATATATATATAGGTGGAAAGATGAGAAAGCAGGAAAACGAAAAAAAAGGAACGGGATAGTAAAATTGTAATTACCGACGGCTTTGACCGTCGAAAACTTAGCAAATATTAATAATATATATTATCATGATATATATGAATATGATATTAATTATTTTTAAAGTTATCGACAGTCGTGACTGTCAAAAATTATTTAATTATAAAAATAAAATGATATATTTAGTTATATATAATATTTATTTTTTAGTTTACCGACGATTTGAACTGTCGCTAATTATTACCGACGGTCTTGACCGTCAAAAATTACGACGGTTCAAACTATCCCTAATTATATTAACAAAATACTCGTTACATTATATTACTTTTCATTTACCGATGGTCGGAGCCATTGGAAATTGCGACGGTCTAAACTGTCGCTAATTATATTAATAAAATGCTCCTTATATTATATTATTTTACATTTACAGACAGTCAGGACCGTTGGAAATTACAACGGATAGATACCCGTAAAAAATTTTGACGTTTCAAATCATCAAAAAATAAAATAATAATATAACAAATTACATAATTTATTATTTTGATTTTCGACGATTGTGGTCGTCGGAAATTTCGACTGATCGCAATCCGTCGCAAATTGCGACGAATTTCTATCCGTCGGAAATGACCTGTCGAAAAATCTCAATTTTCTTGTAGTGTATGGCCACCTCTAGAAGCCATCTATCGACTATAAAAATTAGCCCGTTGGTGATCCGTGCATTCATACGAGAGTGTTGAATTTGCATACATATGTTTGATATAATTTATATGATATTGATTGCAAGTTAAGTATGATGCTTTGATTTGTATGTTATAGATGTAATTATCGAATATATGAAAATACCTATTTAGTTATTATGATTATTGCATACTTTTCCATGTCACTCCGAATTGATTAATTAGTAACACATAGGTTATGAGTTATCAACTTATTGAACTATTTTAGCTCACTCTGTTGTTTTCAACTTTTTTAGATAATTCTTGGGAATCATGCGAGGTGATAATATTTGAAGAGTTCGTAGTAAGATGGGAAGATTTGAGTCCCTCATATCCTTCTATTAGGATGTCGAGAAGTTTGGTTATGAGTAATGCATATGTAATGTTTTATATGCTGTAAGAAGGAAAAATCATTTTATGAAATGTAAAACTTAATGATTGTTGGTTTGCTTTGAATAATCATCATAAATTGTGTAGTTTATTTTAATGATATATTTTTATTTTTTATGCTTTGCTCTGAGATGATCATCACATAATGTGTAATTTATTTATTGATATTTTTATTCTTATGTTATATAAAAAATTACACCACATTTTCACAATCTCTCAATTTTATTTGATCGTCCGTTATGAGTCGCGAACTTCGGATTAAACTAAGGTTTAATTCGGGATCGTGACACTTGACTCGCTGAAGAGTCCATCATGATAATATAAAGTATTATAAGATAACTTGGGCCGTAGGCCCATCGTCACATGTGCAATCTCGTCGTCATGAGACCCTCGCCGCCAATTCTATGTCTAATCCATACCTGCACAGATCTATGGGGTGCAAAAATTTCTTCCGTTAAGAATATGTTGAGATTCATGCATGTTATAATCCTATAACATACTTTCTACATGTCATGACATATGCATTGCATCATAATAGAACATAGATCATATGCATTCTATGAGCTACTTATGCACACTCTATAACATGTGAACATATCATAATGACATTTTAAGATAAACATATAACATCTTTATCATTATACTAAGGCATATCATAAACTTATCTTGCTTAACTTTAACATCTTTATTCATATCATGATAAGACAAGTGGACATCTATTTGCATCCTCATAGGTGCTTACTTCATCATCATCTTTATCTTTATGTCCCAAGTCGTTCATCATTCATCCTTTCATTTTTCATATTTAATTAGATAAATTCTTATCTTAATGATTGGAAAGACCATGTTGATTCATAGGACTTGGCTAGTTAGGTCGGGATCCTCATACGTCCAATTGAGATGCCACCACTTAGGGATGGAACTCGCCTCAACTTTGGAAACGCCACCACTTAGGGATGGAACTTGCCTCAACTTTGGAAATGCCACCACTTGGGGGTGTAACTCGATTCTTCGAGAAATGCCACCACTTGGGGTGGAACTCATTTTTCCTCCACAATTACAACAAGACACTTTCATACAAATCAACCTTTTAATTAAATAAATCAATACATACAATCATTCAATACATTTTATATATTTTAATCATATTTAATGTCATACATACTTCGAATCATTCCAATTATAGAAATAAGCATACATACGTCCATCACGGCCATACCGTTCAATGTCATGGCCATGCCGTTGAGACCCTGTGATCACGACCGTATGTGAAGGTATGTTTCCTTCACACTTCATCCACTCTCTATCACGACTGTGAGACCCTGTGGTGACGGCTTGTGTGCGAAGGTATGTTTCCTTCACACTCAAGGTCTCACAGCTGTGTGCGAAGTTATGTTTCCTTCACACTTCATCCACTCTCTGTCACGATCGCAAGCCCCTGTGGTTACGGTCCTGTGCGAAGGTATGTTTCCTCAACATTTCATCCACTCTCTATCACGGCCATGCGACCTAGTAGTCACGGCCGTGTGTGAAGTCCAATTTTCGTGCTACTTAGGATAGTTCTAAGTATGCTATGGGGGCATGGCTATGCCATGCTTAGTCACGGTCGTTCCCAAAGAGGTATTGCATATCGACAGTTCACGCCCATGCATACAGGCATGCTCTCTCGATGCGGCACGACCATGCTCAGGGTGTCACGAACGTACCCAGGGAAACAATCGAGTTTCCCCCAGTTTTGTCCCCTTTTCCCATTTACATCCATACACAACTAACTCTACTACATACATTCATCCAATACATGAAGGTTACATTTGTACAAACCATTTTAAGATTCATATCACAACATTAATAATATAACAAGACATGAAGATTAATAAGGGTTTGTATAAGAACGTATAATTTACTAATCACATTTCTATTTGACAAATGAATATTATTATCATAACTAAAGCATAAATGAACATGAATATCACGATTCTAAGCATACTCATAAATGAAATAGTAATCTTAATATAGAAATAACTTAAGCCATCATACGCATCCCCCTAATCATGCATCATAAGACTTAGTTTGGTCTTTGAAATTCTTAATCCAAACATCATACATCATTAAGGGTGAAAGAGAGTTTTAAATCTCCTTAACATACTTTTAAGATTTATATTAAAATCCTATTAATTCTAATCTCATATCTTTCTTTTTACTCTCTTCTTCCTTCTTCTTTTTCTTCCTGTTCTTCTTGCTATGACAGCCCTCTTCTTTTGTCTTCTTTGATTTCCTCCTTGTTGGTGCTTGAGTGTGAGGCAGAGTAAGGGAGGGAGAGAGAAGAGAGAGAGAGGGGGAGAATATTCGAGGAGGGAGAAAGAGACTTGAGGAGGGGGAGAGAGAGAGTGAAGTAATGCTTGTTAGATGAGGTGGCTCGTTTGCTGCTGCCACTTGATGTGAGTGGAGAGAGTAGGAGAGAGGAAATGAGTGAGAGAGAATGGGGGTCCTTGCTGCTTGCTGTTGAGAGTTAAGAGGGAGAGGATGCTGGGGTTTAGGAGAGAAGTGGAGCGAGAGTTTTTGGTGGAGATTTAGGGCATATTAGAATATTTATAATATGGATTTTGGGCTTGTCAGATTAGTAATTTTATAATTGGATCGTTTTGCTGCTGCCACTTGATGTGAGTGGAGAGAGTAGGAGAGAGGAAATGAGTGAGAGAGAATGGGGTCCTTGCTGCTTGCTGTTGAGAGTTAAGAGGGAGACGATACTGGGGTTTAGGAGAGAAGTGGAGCGAGAGTTTTTGGTGGAGATTTAGGGCATATTAGAATATTATAATATGGATTTTGGCTTGTCAGATTAGTAATTTTATAATTGGATCTTAATTAGATGTAAGTTTTTTTGCTTTTACTTTGTTTAGGATATTACATAAGTTATACAATTTGCATGTCGATCTCATTCGAAGGAATTTTGGTAAATTTTAACGAGAAACGTATGATAATTGGAAGTTTGTTAATGTTCTTTCTCTTTTTCCGAATTTTTGTTATCGAGCGATTTTTTATGACGGTACTTTCCTTGAATTATGAGAAGGCGACGAGAATTTGCCAATTATACATAGAAACAAAACAATTAGGTTCACGACAGGAACGAGAAACGACTAAAAAAGGCATGACTTGACTTAGCGCAATAATTAAGTTAATTAGTATTATAAAATAAAAAATAAAGTATTATGAAAAATAACATATTAAAATATTGCATATTTTAAAAGAAGATGAAATTTTTTTTAGAAGTGTGCATATTCGTCAAGTTGAAAAGGAAATGCTCTCTCTCTCTCTCTCTCTCTCTCTCTCTCTCTCTCTCTCTCTCTCTCTCTCTCTCCTCTCTCTCTCTCTCTCTCTCTCTCTCTCTCTTCTCTCTCTCTCTCTCTCTCTCTCTCTCTCTCTCTCTCTCTCTCTCTCATCGGCCACCTGGTCAGTTTCTTGTTTCTTGTTTCACAATGAAACGGCCAGACAAGTCATATATAAAATTATATATATTATTTAATGAATAAAATGAATGTGTTCTTTACTTTACCTTATTTCTTATTTTCTATATCATCTTATTTTTATCCAACTATCATAACCTATTTAAGAGAGAATTTTATTAAATCATGAATCGTTGGATAAAGATTGATGTAAAAAATAAGGAAGAGGTAGAAAACACCAAACAAATCCTTATTTAATTTACATATGTTGTCATCTTGATTACCTTTATAAGATCAACATTCGAATCTAGATTTTTTATTTTATCATCTTTAATTAAGTCTTTCCTTGATATATATGAGGGAGGTATCTTGATGTAACGCCAGAGATAAAAAAAAGAAAAAAAAAGGAAGATAGGATTGAAACCAATTCAAAGAAGATAAAGACAATAAAAAAAATAAAATATGAAACAAATATGAAGAAAAGTTATTTCCAACCCAAACTCTGATTCCTTCACCTATATATGGCTAAATCAAACAAATTATCTCCTTTTTCTCCTTATAGCCGGCTCTAATTTTTCTCTCATTTTTTTCATGCGTCTTTATCAGTTCATCTCACGCCAAGTTACTGTCGGACGACAGGAGAGAAACCAGAGGGCGTGGACGATGCTCCTGGACAAAGGGGAACAACCGTAAGAAGAGGAAGAGGAAGAAGAGGACAAACGAATTAGTTTCTGGATAAAAAATTTGAGATATGTGAATAAAGTGAATTCGTCATAAACTCATGATTCTAGGACTTAAAGCATGATGCTAATGTTTCTAGGTCTACTCTTAACTTTATGACGTCAATTACAATGTTGCTTATGACCGGCACTCATCAAAAAATCGATCGAAAATCACACTGTGCGACACAATCTTTTTTCGCAAGACAAACCCGACCCGAGTTCCTCATTACCCGACTTGGATTATGATGTACCCGGACAGAGTTCCACGAACTCGGCTTGGATCCGACATTACCCGACGCTCTCGGAGCTCTGCAATTGGATGAACCCGACTTGGGTTGAAGATGACCCAACCCGAGTTCCACCCACGACGAAGCGATCGGGCACGACGGCTGCCCCGACTCGACGATGACCTTAACCCGATCCGGGTTTACCCCAGATCTTCCGTGAACAATGTCCAATGAACTCGCCCGAATTTCACCTTTACTCGGCCTGGGTGGTTCCGATGCTAATAAGATGATTTTTATAATCATTTGATCCCTAATAATTTACGTACTTACTCCAGATCTTGATTATGATGAACTTTTATTATGATCTCTTGATTTTTATGCCGTGATTATGCTTATTCATTTTATGATCATGATTCTGATTGCTCTTCTTATATGATTCTTATGATGATGTTCCATGAGTTACTATTCAGCCTATTATCATGATCTTTATGTCGTTTTTATTTTATTTGCATACTGGATTGCAAAACTTACAAGGAGGTTTTATCTTCCTTGTGTCTTCATATGCACAGGCCCAAGTCCGAATGATGAGGCTGACCAACGGTAATTCATCGAGCTCGTGATGATTGCACATGGGTGTCTTGAGTCCTTAGATTATGGGATAAATTTTTTTTTCGCAATATTAGATTTATGTATTAGTTTCCGCATATTATGATGTTCTTTTCTAGTCTTTCGCATATTATGTCGATGTTATACTTTTTTTAACATTAATATGATGATTAGTCTTCTGCTTTTATATGTGATGCTAAGTTGACGAGTCAAAGTTGATGATATGTGACATCTTCGAAGTGTATTCTGCTACGTGATGGAGTGCGATTTGGACGAATGTATCTGCTGTGATTTTGGTGAAGTGAGAAATAAATGTCTTGTTTAAGCGATTCACGTTATAATTTAAGTATGAACTATGAAGTCATAAGTTCAGAATCTGACATGATAACTAATTACACGTCACGTGACTCACGTCAGCCATGCATGTGTATGCATGTCATAGCTATCATAACCTAAGGGCAACGGCGTTTTACCTACTACAAGTCATCCAACTTTGATCGATCATCGATATATATACGGAGAGAGAGAGAGAGATAGGGGCGGGAGGGAGGGGAGAGAGAGAGAGTGAGAGGACACCGGCCGTAGGGTGCTATCAGGAGGCTTCCTAAGGATGAATCCGGCCTTAGTTGACTTTGTTTATAGCTTATGTTACTACATGGTTTACCCTCTCTGTGCTCGCATCAAGCCGGCTTGGCACGATCATCATCCCTCTTGGCGCCATCGTCTCCTCGTGTTTGGCTGGCTACTCTTCACCGCCGCCGTCTACTGGATTTTGGAAGCCTGGTTCATCGACTACAGAAGCAATCCTCTCTCAATGGTCTCCGAGGACTTCGCTGGTCGTGGCAACAGCAGCAACATCTCCCTCCGCCCTCTCTTGCAACGTTCATATGCCCAGGTCTCTCCCATCATCTTATTATGCTTTATAAATCTTCCTATGTGCATATAGATGTTTGCAATGTCAACACATTCATTATGTCCAATTAACGAGCTCACAAGTACATAAGGAACGTACGAACGTGAATGCACCCAGGTCCTAGGAGGGGCGAGTGGCGTTATAATCGACATGATTGTTCCTGGGTGGAGGCCCCAAGCAGAAGAGCAGCAGCGCCAGCTTCGGCCGGAAAGACTTGCCGTAGCTCAAGTGGTGATCTCCATGTTGTTCTTCATAGTTGGCTTCAATATTGAGGCCGGCAACGTCCGAACACATTGGGCGTTCAAGCTCATCGCAAGAGATCTGTGGGTGCTGCTGGTACCGTTCGAGTTCGTGAGAGATCGGGCGTTCAAGTTCGTAGTAACGGCGGCCTTGATAATGACCGGCAACAGAGAGAAAGATCCGAATCTTGCAGGTGAGCTATATCTTTCACCCTAATAATAATGAAATGAATTTTATGATTATGATATATATGTTTTTATGTACGTGCGTAGTTAGGTATGTATCAACAGTGTTCATCTTAATAAAAATAATTTTAGTGACGTCATGTATTAAGATTATATATTTAAACTTTGATAACTTTACATAGTATTGCCAATATATGGTGCAGAATTAAAAGAAAAAATGATGCAGAATTGCCAATATATGGTCTTATTTATTTATCATAGGAAATAGTTTTCTTAGAAACTAATATAATTTAGGCGTTTACTTGGACGGCAGATGAGAAATTTGAACGGCTGCTAATAGATTTGGCGTTCGCGTTCGCCATCACGGTGGCCTTCGAGGTGACCGACGCCTATGAGAAGGGGATATATCTTAATCCTGCGCATGTGAGCTACATCTTTAATCAATCTCCTTATGCTCTCTCTCTCTCTCTCTCTCTTCTCTCTCTCTCTCTCTCCTCTCTCTCTCTCTCTCCTCTCTCTCTCTCTCTCTCTCTCTCTCCTCTCTCTCTCTCTCTCTCTCTCTTTCCATCTAATTGCTGTCCATTTTTGTCATCATAATTCTCCTGATCACATTTCACATGCATATATAACAGTGCATGCCCATGGATGATATAATGTATGTAGCAACACCTTATTAATTATCATATAAGTTATTTACTACAACAACAACAACAATAATAATAATAATAATAATAATAATAACCCAAGTAAAGAATGATATTGGAAAATAAATATTAGATGGTTCATAGTTAAAACAAAAGTAAAGCAGATAAAAAAATGAAAAAAAAGAGTTGGTATTTGAATATACTAATATATATCCTTTCTAGAGGAAGACTGATTTGGATTTCGTGTGCTCACGGACTTAAAAGGTCACCATCCGGATTAATTGAGTTTATTAATGAGTCGATTTTTAATTTATGAATAATGTATATGACTGATAGCATCACGCGGGTTTAACCTTCACTTCTCAAATATTAGGCGCTGGCAGTTAAAAAAAACTTAAAATAGTTCCCTTAGCAAATTATGACTTAATTCGAAGATTGGATCGCCCGGATTAATTATTTAATTTAGTTAAAAAATGTTATAATTTAGCATTTCAATTAGTTGAAACAAACGTTTATGCGCACATAATTGATTAAAACAAATATATGAATATGCATAATGTACCGACCAAAAATTCATTCTAAAAGTTTTGAACATTTAGATCAATTTCGCATCATTTGCTCATTCGCCATATATCATTTAATAGCGGAATGCTTAAAAATTTAAAGAAAATCATAATAAATATTTTTTTATCATATAATAACTAATACTTCAAGAAATATTAAATGGCTAAAACATTCGTTACATTACTAGTCTCAGTGTTTATCTAGAATAATAGATTTTAATCATAAGCATGTGCAACACTTTGTCATGAACTTATTCATCACTTAATCTTAGTTACCTGTACGGATCTAGAGTGCAGGATGCCCAATTAAAATATATAAAGGTCATGCTATCCTATCACATGATACTATATGCGATGCATCATTTTCATAATAATAATAACATATAAACATGCATATCATAAACCTTATATGACAATACATTATACTTACAGTCATTCATCATACAACATTTATATAACATAAACATTATGTCATACCTGCTTTACTTCGGATCCATCATCTGCAAGTAACATGCAATATAAATATGCATTCATATCATTCATCACATGCATAATCTATCATTTTATTTTACATTTATTGTCATGTACATTCTAGGAGTTTCTTCATAACTTCTTGATCCTTATTTCTTGACTTCTTTCATACTTTACATCTCCTCAAGTTGCTTTATAACACTTTGGATCTTATTTCATCATTCTTTTCTTTCTTTATTATGTGATCATTCATGTGTCATCTTCATCATTAATCTTTATCACATAATATCATCTTCACTTTCATTACATATCATAAGTCATACTTAGAAATATACACATCATAAAAGTGAGGGACTTTATTCCTAATCATCTTTAGGAATATACACACTTTATAATGAAGGACATTGTTCCTTTGGAAAGTACATACACCGATCCAGGACTTTACTTCTCAGATTTAGATCCTCTTGAAGTACATATATAAATGTAGGACTTTACTTTCTAACTTTACTTCATCGTCATTTTAACCTTCATTCTTTGTTATAAGATACCTTGAAGTTAACTTCACTTTCATTCTAACTTTATCTTATAACATCTTTGATCTTAATATAGTTGAAAGAATCATATTACATCATCACATTGGCTAGCTATGACACATTCTTAGGAACACGCACATCATAATAGTGAGGGACTTTATTTCAAAGAATATGCACACTATAATAGTGAGGAACTTTATTCGAAGAATGCGCACATTATAATAGTGATGGACTTTATTCCAAGAAATGCACACACTTTCTGATGAGGGACTTTGTTCCTTTGAGGAGCACCAAATGCAGGACTATACTTCGCGGACTTAGGTTCTCTTGAAGTACATACATAGGTGTAGGACTTTGTTTCTCATCATTAAGGAGTGATAAGGACATTCTTTTTCAACTTCAGGTGCATTATGCTTTCCAATACAACAATCATTCATATCAATCATTCATAATTACGACTGAACATGCATTATGTATATCTATGTGTCATATATAATCAATACACATCCATACATACCTATATACATAAAGAAATAGGTTTAAAATAACTTGACTTTCATTTTTAATCTATCACGGCCATGACCGGAGCGTCACGCCCGTGACAGTGGCCTATAATTCATCCGCATACGGTCACGATCGTGATATGTTTTGACACGGCCGTGCCGAGTCATCATCACGATCGTGACCTGGTTGGTCACGAACGTGCCCCATTTCATCGTGACCGTGACATCATGATAGTGAAATTGAGGAGTGCAATGATAACTTGCTGATTTTGGGGTCAAATTTTAGATTTTTTAATTTTTGTCTTAACTTCCTAACTCACTCTCTACTGCAGTGCACAGGTCAATTATAGTAAACCCTAAATGTCGTATCCACAGTGATTTTAAGTCAATGACTCCCTAAGACAATCTAGACTTACACTACTTTAAATGGCAAAAATAGGAAATTAAAAAGAATAGAAAATAGATTTTTAATTGTGGCAAAAAGAATAACTATTTTTAGATTTTTGGAAAGTTATCAAACCTGAATTATAAATGCTAGACTAAGGGCTAAAAATGTTTATCTATCAATGAGGAAGGTTCTCTTAGAAATTGGAGTTCATCTAATTTAATTATAAATGGAATGGAACAAGTTATCAATTTTTAGTCAAATCTAATTCAATCTTAACATGGCTGCTCTCACAGCTGAATTTGTCCAAAACTAATCATTATATTCTCATATAAATGTTAGCTAGATTGAATTAAAAGAGGATCACCACTGAATATCAAGTTATCATTAGGCTCAAGATCAAAATTCCTTGCTGAATTTTGGCAATTGCAGTGAAATCAGAATCCAATTGCACCTTAAACATGAGGGAATTACTTCAATTAACTAAGCAGGAATGAAATCAATCCAATATTAGTGCCAATGCTTCTTGGTTTATCTCTAAACTACAAGAGGATTTTAAAACAGTCTTTCAGCTGCAAGTGGAAATGAAATCTACATTTTCACTAATGAATTGAATAGAAATCAGCACACAATTATATATGGAACTCAGCGAATGTCATTGCTTCTTGGTCCATCTCTAAACAACAAGAAAACCTTATGTTCGCCTCTCAGTGACTAAATGAAATCAGGGGCTTAACAGTAAAAAGGCAGATTCCACAAATTTCAAGAAATCAGTAATGAAAATTTAGGAAATCAGCAATCAAAAAATGCAGAAATCAGCATTGAAGAGTTGCACAAATTCAGGGAATTAAACCTTGGAAGTACCATTGTCCCTTGATTCATTTCTGAACAAGGATAAAACCTTAAGCAACCTCTCAGTTATAATTTCAATTAGGGCTCCACAATGGTAGGAATCAAATTTAATGAATCAGAAATGGAAACAGATTTCATAAATGAATGAATTAAATTTCTAATTGGATATTGAACCTAGAAACTTGTCATTGGCCCTTGATTCATTTCTGAACAAGGAGTAGATCAAAGGACAACTTCTCAGTTGTAAATATAAATAGGACCTCACAATGTCAAGATTATGATCAATCAGAAATCAAAATTACAGAAAATAGAAATAAGAATTTGATAATCAGTGCAGGAAATCAGTGTTGTTCAACTCCATCCACAACTAAACTAGATTACTACCCTATAATAGGAGAGCTAAGATTTAGCTCATTATAGTTACAAGAATGAATGCAAAATAGATAGAAATAGCCATGCTAAACATCTGAAATAAGAAAGGATAGAAATCTGAATCAGATTCAGCAATGGCCTCCTCCTTCAACTCCTCCCCAGCTTCCTATCCAGAATCCTCCCAATGGAGGCTCCCCTTCTTCCCCCTGGCTTCTCAGTTTTTATATGGCCTTTAATCACCCTTGGATCAAGATCAGAATGTTTCATAGAATTTGATTTAGGCCACCTGTCTTGTGGTCCTAAAAATTTCAACAGATTCTTTTTACTTTTTAGACAGCAATGCAATGGTCCCTCCACCTTTTTCAGCTGATTTCAGACCTTTATTCCCTACTAGAAAGACCAAAACAGGAAGCATCAAAGTCCTTAAATAGAAACTAAACAAGTTTAGATTAGGACAACATATATATCAGCTCAATTGTTGAATGTAGTTTGGTGTTGTGCAGGGATGAAACCCATGCATAGAAATGAGGGTTTTCATGCATCTGAATGATAGTATTGCACAGAATTGTGTAGGTTAGATCGTGATTATGTAAAGATGATTAATTCAAAATAGTCAGGGATTAGGACAGCATGTGGATGAGGTCAATTATCAGATATGGATAAGGTTTCATAAGAGTGATAACTTGAGTCCCGGAATGATAACCTTGTATACAAAAATGATATCTTGTCCAAATTTAATTGTGGCTATCTAAATGTGATTAACTCAGGGAGGCAAGAATTTTAGGACAATAATTAGACAATTGCCTAATGTTGTTATGCATAAATAGTGGCCCTACACACTGAAATGATAATTTTGCCCCAAAAGTGATAACTTGGCACTAAGAATGATAACTTTTGAAATGAAGTGATAACTTTGCACAAACTGAACAATGACTATCCAAATATGATTGAGTCATAATGGTAAGGGATTTAGGGCAAGATAACTACTACAAATCAGCTCAATTAGAAAAATAATAACTTTACACATTGGAATGATAACTTGCTCAAAAAATAATAACTTGGCATAAAATTGATATATTTATGAATTTTAACAATTCAGAACCTCTATGCACATGGAATTAAGTATAAAATGAGAATGATCAGCTGGTTAACACAATCCTATGAAAAATGGGATATGGGCAAAAGTTAGGCAAAATAAGAGCTCGATATGGGTGAATTGAATGGAAAATGGGATAAAAACCTATTTTGATCAGCTAATGATCACGTCACGGTCGTGATAGAGTACTGGCTTTATCCATCTTCTGGCACGACCGTTCCAAAAACTAGCATGACTGTGCCAGCGTCCTGGAAGTCCGATCTTTCACCTAAAATTCTTAATTTTTGAGATTAAAACTTCAGTAAAAATAATATCGAACATCATTTCTTAACATCTATGCATCATAGAACACATTAAACTATGCAATTTTCATTCATTAATAAGAGTTGGGGCTTTTTCCTAGAAATTCATACAATTATCAGAATCTATTCTCTGGACAATATTCTGACAACAGTCACTAAAATATTAATAACTTAACTTATCCTTGTTCTTTTCAGATGATTCTAATTTTCATAAAAAGATAACACGAACCTTTAACTTGAAAATAAATTTCAAAAGCTAATTCGGTATTTTCAATTTATTATACATTTTACAATTTGGTCTCGTTGTTACTCGAGACAACATGATACCAGTCTGATGTCTGGATCATAACTTTTTATATGCAACTCCAAATCATATGAAACCAATTTCTGTGATTCGAGGGCTTTCTATCATATATTATTTGTAACTTTTGGATAAGTAAAACTTACCATAATAATTATTACAAAATAGTCATGAATTTAACAGATTTATGCAACATAAATCATGCAACCCTCAATTAAAATTGTTATCAAGAACATGATGTTCTTGAACTCTCCATCCAAACAAAAATATCACTGAGAGAGGAGAGAGGAGTTTGGATCCCCTTTACATACCTTTAAGTTTTAAATATAAAATTCATCCTTCATCATCTAGAAGCTTCTAGGTCTTCTTGTCATTTTTTCTAAAAACATTTATCTTGTTTTTGTTGATCTTGAAACATAGTCACCATAAAAAATAAGACTCTAGATCTTCTAGTCTTATTTTTTTCTTGTTGAAGAAGAAAAAGAGAAATGAGGGGTTGGCGGCTAGGTTTTTTAGGATTTAATAAGGTTTTAGGTCCTTTATACATGATGTGTACATTAGGACTTTAGTCAAAAGGCCCAAATTTCAAGATATTACACATAAAGATTAGAACAAACGTATGTACACATTCTTTTCTTTATCATGAGTCCATTTTCACTATCATAGGTTGCGCTACATTTTAAAAAAAAATCATATTGTCAAAATGGCACAAAGCCAAAACAAATATAAGAAAAACAAAACGAATCTAAAAAATAACTAATCTTGCCACAAACTGCCAATTTCTGATTTGATCTTACAAAAGATAACCGCATACATTATGTATATAAACTTTCAAACACAACATGGAGTTACAATGTATGACCTTTTAATTTGATTTTTCGTATCAATTTCACATCAATTATCCATTTTGTGTCATTATCTTCAAGAAGCATAGATTCATTCAATACTATGTTTACATCCATTAGCTCTAATCCTAATTTCAATTCTGGTTGCAGAAATTGGCTGAGACACTAACAAATAAGACTATCGGAAGGGAAGACTTTTTTTGCTACTGGTCTTTGCATATCTTTCTTGGATTGCTATTTTTAGCCATGGGTAGGACTTTGGTCCAGGCTATCACAATGGGCATGTTCCTTCATCAGATTTCTATTGGTGTTATTACTGTTGGCTTGATATTTCGATTCATGAATGAGGCATTGAGCTATATCACATGGGGGCGTATTCTTTATTGCTGTTGCCCTTTCATTGTTGCTATGATTTCGGGAGTGTTATTTTGAATCATATTAGAATTATGACAATAATAAATTTATGTTTCAGTGAACCTTGTAATATTCATGATCTAATCCATGTAGAATTATTTGTGTTACTTTCTTTCTTAGTTATAATATTAATCGTTGTTATGAAATACATCTATGTTTTTATCTACTAAAGTAAATGTAACTCTCGGAAAATTCATTTTAAACTACATGTCATTGGGGAACTTTGGGTGTATCATTCGCCTTAACATTTATACATAGTAATAATACAATGGAGGACTATATAAGTTGATATAATTATATAAAAAAAAATTAAAGTACACTATGACATGGATCACTCAAATGACCAACCAAATAGTAGTGGTTTCATAGGACTTCCTAACATAATAAATCTTAAATGTTCTATCACATGAGAATAATGCGATTTGAATGTGGGACTCATATATAAAATTATTGTCGGTCCGAAGATTAATTATATCCCAAGTATTTTGATGATAGAAAATAAAAAAGATGATGTAGGATAATTAGTTTAAGTATTGAGCAAAACAGGATAATTAATTTTCAAAAGAAAATATCACTTTCAAATTTTGTAAAAGAAAATGACGATCGACGAAGAAAATGGATGACCTATGTGAGAGTAACAGTCAATACAACAGACAACAATATGATTATCGGATGCAAAATTAACTACTTACAATTATCAAAATATATAGACAACTAGCTGAAGTAGCGGATTAGTGCCACAACATCCACAAAAATGCAAGAGTTGAAAGCTTCTAGGACGAGCGTCCGATCTACAAAATGGATGCCCGCTGAAACATAAAATGGACGTTCGAGAAACAGAATGTCCACAAAAATGCAAGAGTTAAAATCTTTTAAAATGGACGATTGCCCTTTCTGGACATTGACACTGAAAATCAAACCGAAAGTTGAAGGTGCTGGGATTGACTAACAGTTATTCCAAAGTTCCTTTTAAACTAGATTGTGTTCATTCTTGGGTTTTAAATGTGATTGGATGACTATGATCTTGGTAATTTTGCAAATTTCATTTCTTCAAAAGTTTCACAACTTGTACTAGTCAATCAAACATCAAGTTTTGCGTGTGAGAAGAAAAATAAAGTATGTGTGGCCTAGCTAATTTTAAATGCATTGAAGCTGAGAGATTGTAGTTGTTTAACTGTTGTGCTAAATCTTCTTCTGATACTATATCTTTTTTTTTTTTTGATACTATATCTTTACTAGTCAACTTTTACAGACAATTAAAAGTATGGGTTCTCTTTCTGCCGTGAACTCAGTGAACATTGCCAATTAACACAAAGGGTGCTGTAAATTTCTTTCCCATAAAATGTATCAAAGGTAAAAACACTTCGAGCAATTTGGTTTGCTCATTCTTTCTTTTGAGGTGGGAAAATCTTGATGTTTCTCATTTTTTATCCCACTGTTCAATTTTAGTTATATATGGAGTATTCTTGGGGTGGGGTTAGGAGCCTTTGCACAATTATTAAAGTTTTCGGTGACCACCAATAAGGGTTAGGATAGAGTAATAAGTGGTTCTTTCTCACTTAAGCAAGATCTTGAGTTCGAATTTTGTAAATGTAAAAAAATTTTGTTGAAATTTTCTATTACGAAAGAAAAATTCTTACCAATTCCCAGTATTTAGATTTTTTTATCTTTATCCTATAATCTAGTAGCTCTTAAAGCAATCTTTGAATTTTGCTCAAAATCCCTGCAATTTTCGCATCCATACGCAACCAATTCTTTTTCAGTTATGTCATTGACCTGTGCTTGTCAGGTTGTCACGATGTAAAGCAAAATGAGTTAAACAATGTGATTGGTGACGACATAATTGAATCCAGGAGCACGATTAGTTTTATGGATGTTTATGGAATATGGGTAGTATGATATTTCCAAAACGTGAATAATGAATGGAAGCACCAAACACAACACCAGAGTTTGGATAGGAGCTAAGCTCTCTAAAAATTTAGGTAGGATGTTTGTACGAAAAATGTAACGATAAAAAATTTAAAAAGTTAATTTGATAAATAAATTTTAATAGTTATTTAGATAAAAAGTAAGAATTAAGAATATAATTTATTATTTTATGAGATATAAAATTATAGTAAATAAAAATATTATGTGCATTATTTTATTTTAAATAATAATTACTAGCATATAAAAATATTATATGTGATTATTAATTTAATTTTATATTAAAAATAAGTTGTGTCACAATATATTAATATTAATTTTCTTAAATCTTTTATAGGTTTTTACGTAACTATTAAGATCCGAATATAATATAAATTTCCTAAAAACAATTGAACATTTTAATTAACAAAAATCTATTATAATAAATATAATATTAGACATGAGATTGACATTAATTTTCTTTAATTCTTATTATAATGCAATAGATACAATTATAATGTTTACATCGATTCAGTTAATTAATATGAATTCTTTTATAATTTTATTATACTATAATATTAAGCAAAATATTATAACTAATTAATACAATATTTTTAATTATTATAATTAAATAATTTTTACATTTTAATTAGTCAAATTGAATAATTTAATTTATAAGCTGAATAATAATCCATTACTAAATAATATATATACATTAAAAATAATTAAATAAAAAATAAAGAAAACAAACGTAAGTTCGTGCTTCCAAGAACTTAAAGTCCAAGTTCTCGGTCGATAGTATTGATCGAGAACTTGAAATATTTTTTACTTCTTAATGTTTCTACTCAGAACTTAATCAAGTTTCCAACATGTTTTAACTCTCAACTCGTGCTATACTTCAAGTCTACGCGTTATAATAGTAATGCCTCATGAATCCTTGAGGCTACTATTGAAAAATGATGAAATTGACGTTTAGTCAATCTCCACAACTGTCAGCTCAGTGATTCGGAAATTGAGGAACTCGTGAACTAAGATAAGCTAAAACTAACTAAAAGAATGCATGATGAATTCTAGAAATGAGAATATCTTTTGCAGTTTTATATACGCGTGCAGAAAATTAATGCAAGTAACAAGATATCTGACTAACAAAATGTAAATGGATCCTCTTGAGATCAATTAAATTGATTAACAAATGAGCTCTTCACAAACCTACTCGGGTCTTAATATGGATATTTTTATCACTGGCATTATCATTAGAACTCAGCATGCAAAAACAGAGTAGCACTACTATCACAACATCCTTTCCAGCCTATAATTAGAGTCCTGCAAGCCAAGTTTTCTTTTCCAACATTCCAGTATTAAGTGTTGAACATCTTTGGTTAATTTGACAGGAATTTAACTGTTATCTCTCGTTTAATGGTGTGTGAGCAACTGAATCAAATGGGCCACTGAGCTCCCATGTTAATCTAACCCACTCTCAGATATTGTGCTAAAAGATTTTAAGGAAAGAACCATGATAAATCCTTGCACACACAATTCCTGGAACATGAAATCAAACCTTTGTTTTATCCCCTGAGAAAACTCTGTCTCATAAATTTCTCAGAGATGGCAGGCAGCAAGATAAACTTTCCACATCGAATTATAGCTGCAATATATTAAACTTACTAATATCAACAAAATGAATTGTTCGAAGCAAAACAAATTGTTTTATTAAAAAAAATTGTTATAAAACTTCACAGCCAAAGTAGAATTCAAAGGATCAACAGATGCCTCTCAGGTAATCAGATTTCTTCTTAATGTTCAATTGGTGGTTATGGATTCCTCCTTTTTACCTAAGGTTTTTGTCTGAGAATGAGCATTCATGGATGTGCCACTTCTGTCTTCTTATGACTATATTCCTCAGTTCTTGCTGCTATCTAAACAGATAAGACATCCTAGTACCAAAAAGGAGAAGACATATTATTTCGTTCCCAGTAGAATGGTTTGGCTTCTTTCGCCCTCCAAATTGTCCCAACACTAACAGGTGATGAGTCAACCAAAATAAAACTATCAGAAACCTCATGCCCGAGAACTAACAGTTAACTCTCAATTTTCATGATTTCGAACTAATTGGTACAATGGGCATGGTATGACGATAGGTGCTGATAATAACAAACTGTGCATGTCTACATGAATTTCACATATAGAAATGATACATTTATTTGTATAATACAAAATATAGTTATGAACCAAAGGACATGACAAGCATCATTGTCTTTGAACCTTTTTTTTTTGAGTGAAAAATAGGATGTTGACAATGTGTCAACCATCCATTTATTAAAAAGTTTTAATTAGTTATAGGATTACAAACAGGAATTCAAAGAGTTACAGTCACATATCAACATTCTCTCCATTCTTTAATATGCACCTGAGCTGTTTTCGCCACATTCTCAACATAAACTTAATTTGTCACCTCTTTTGTTGCATTTGTTTCCAAATGGCCCATAATACAGCTATAGATGTTACCCTTCTGTTGGATGGTACATACTGTTGAATAAGTGACCACAACGATCATTGCTGACTCCACAATCCGCGTGACCAGCTGTGTGCGTGATCACCGGCGTCGACGGTAAACGGCTGGCGGAATCCGTCATTAAGAGCCAGCCGCAGATCGTGGAGGAATAATGACGACGGACATGTCGTCGGACGTTACGAGACGCGGATCATGAAGGATCGCGCGACCTTCGGGCGTTGTCGGCGGGCGTAACGGGCGCGGAACTTTGGGGACGAACGATCGTGGGCGAGCGCTATAAATCAAGGTCGAGAACGACCGTCATCAGCACCTGTCGGAAGTCCCCAATTGCCTTTCATCTTTTCTTCGCCCTGCTTCATATGGTATCAGAGCCACTCCGCGTGAGCCTCTGTGCATAGTGGGGTGTGGTCACTCAACGAGAGCGTTGAGTCCCTTAAGGGGGGAAGGGTGCATGAGACATGCCTTGAATTAGTCCCACATGCATAAGTCACAAGAGAGATGCTTGGTATATATCGGAACATAATTTTGACTTGAAAGGACACATTTTGGGAAAATCGTGCCGGTGGAGACCCAAAGCGGATAATATCCTACGCAAATGCAAGGGTGTAATTTGTAAGTTCCAACACCCTTAACATCCAGATAGGTGTTGTTGCCCATGAAGATTCTCTGTTCTCCTTCCTTCATTTCTTTGAAGTGACGGGTGGCACCAGAATCAATCCATCAGCCTTTGAGTACTCTGTGTGTGTATCTAACCACGATTTATGGCATGAAAGATTTGGACATCCAGGAAAATCTAAAATGGAACAAATAAAGAAAATGAATTTAGTGCCCAACATAACAAATGCAAGTAATGCACCTTGTGAACATTGCTTGATCGAAAAAATGGTTCGAAAATCCTTCCCAACGGGAATTAGGTCAACGGAACTATTGGGACTAATTCATTCAGATATTTGTGGTCCATTAAGTGTCGCTACATACAACAGAAAAGAGTACTTCATAACATTCATAGATTATTACTCCAAATTTTTCTATATTTTTCTCTTAAAAAAAAAGCTGAAGGTTTTGAAATGTTTAAGAGATATAGGATGGAAGTGGAAAAAATTTTGGGAAAACCAAATAAAACATTAAGAACGGATAGAGGAGGTGAATATACCTCTCGAGAATTTGAGGACTATTGCATTCAAGCAGGCATATGTAGGCAGACTACAATGCCTTACACGCCACAACAAAATGGTGTGGCAGAGAGAAAGAATAGATCCCTTATGAATGCAGTAAGGTGTATGTTGTCACACTCGGGACTCCCAAAAAGTTTTTGGGGCGAGGCAATAGTGACTGCTAATTACGTACAAAATAGAATTCCTACAAAATCTGTTGAATCTACGCCATACGAAATATGGAATGGCAGGAAGTCCGATCTGGGCCATCTCCAAAAATGAGGATGTAAAGCGCATGTATTAATTCCTAATCAGCTTAGGGACAAGCTGGATTCAAGGACGATAACATGCGGGTTCATAGGATATAGTGAAAAATCCAAAGGATATAGATTCTTTCACAATGATAAAGGCCTTATTGGGAGTCGAGATGTAGTTTTCCTTGAGAAAGGAAAAGCAGTACTGCATGAAGAAGAGGACGACGAGCCTCTAATTATCCTTGGGATAATGAAAATGACTTGGGACAAGGCACATTGGACATTAATCCAAAAGTGGGAGATGAATCTACGCATGATAATATACCTTTGGGGAATGTGGAAGAACTCATACACTCCACGAGTATAACTGGCAACAAAAGGCCCAAAAATCGACCCGCACATTTGGATGATTATCTTCTGTACGGGTGCGAGGTGTTGTGCTACTCCATGGACATAGACATAGAGGATTGTACAGATCCCATGTCTTACAAAGAAGCAATGACTTCTCAAAAGTCGGAATCATGGACGGTCGTCATGAGGGATGAATTGGATTCAATTAATCGTAATGGAATATGGGCATTATGTGATTTGCCGAAAGGTAGGCAATCCATAGGATGCAAATGGGTTTTCAAGAAAAAGTACTGAGTTAATGGTACTATTGAAAAGCACAAAGCAAGACTTGTTGCAAATGGTTATACTTAGAAAGTCGGAATAGATTTTCAAGAAACTTATTCTCCAGTAGCTAAATTTGCATCTATAAGGATCATTTTAGCGATAGTTGCATACATGGATATGGAATTATTTCATATGGATGTTAAAACTGCCTTCATCAATAGAGATCTGAGTGAAGATATATATATGCAACAACCTGATGAATTTCAGGTGGAAGGTCAGGAGAATAAAGTATATAAACTAAGAAAGTCATTATATGGCTTAAAACAATCATCACGTCAATGGTATTTAAAGTTCCATATGACGGTCATCCAATTTAGTTTTATGACAAACAAATTGGATCATTGTGTGTACATCAAGAAAGATGGGAGCAAATTTTTTATAATATCACTGTATGTAGATGACATTTTGCTCGTCGAAAATGATGTCACGATGCTCAATCAAATAAAAGAGAAATTGAGCAAAGAATTTGAAATGAAAGACATAGGAAATGCATCATATGTCATCGGAATTCAAATTATTCGAGATCGAAGCTCAAGAACATTGAGTTTGACTCAAGAACAGTATTTGAATAAGATATTAAAGAAATTTGGGATGCATAATTCTAACATTGTCCCAACACCACTTGTGAATGGGAAAAGGCTTAGCAAAGGTCAGTGTCCTAATCTTGGACAAAAACCTTTGGAAGTTCCATATGCACAAGCGGTGGGTAGTCTAATGTATGCCATGTTATGCACAAGACCTGATTTGGCTTATCCTATAAGTCTAGTTAGTAGATTTCAAAGTAATCCTGAAAAGACACATTGGAAAGCCATCAAGAGGATACTACGATATCTGAAAGGCACAGTGCATTTGAGATTAACATACCAGACTGATACACTTGAACCTGTAGGCTATGCAGATGCGGATTTTAATGGGGACATTGATGATCGAAAATTCACATCAGGTCACTTGTTCATGTTGGGTGGTACAACTATTTTTTGGCGAAGCAAGAAGCAAGGGTGTGTAGCTAGACATACACAGGAAGCTAAATACATTGCCTGTAGTATGACAGCCACTCACAGAGTATAGATCAAACGTTTTCTTATGGAACTAGGGCTCGATCTGGAAAATGGGCCAATGCTCATGTTTTGTGATAATCAAGCTGTAATAAGCTTGATAAACAGTGGAGCAAATAGTTCCAAAGGAAAACATATTGAAATAGAATATCACTATATTCAAGATATAGTGGAAAAGAAGGAAGTAACAGTGACCTACATGTCTACAAGTGATATGTTAGCTGATTCTCTTACAAAGGAAATTCCGACTGGAACATTCATTAAACATGTTGGTTTAATGGGACTCAGAAATAATTGAGCTAAGATAAAGTTTTCACGAATAGTGAACTTAAAAAAATGACATCTCCGTATGACACTACATGAATAGTGAGAGTGTTAAAAATAATGATCGTTATAGTCAAGTGGGAGATGTTGAATAAGTGACCACAACGATCACTGCCAACTCCACAATCCGCGTGACCAGTTGTGCGCGTGATCACCGGCGTTGACGGTAAACGGTTGGCGGAATCCATCATTAAGAGGAATAATAAACGGCCGCGGATCGTGGAGGAATAATGGCGACGGACACGTCGCCGAACGTTACGAGGTGCGGATCATGAAGGATCGCACGACCTTCGGGCGTTGTCGGCGGGTGTAACGGGCGCGGAACTTTGAGGACGAACGACCATGGGCGAGCGCTATAAATCAAGGTCGAGAATGACGTTATCGGCACCTGTCGGAAGTCCCCAATCGCCTTTCATTTTTCTTCGCCCTGCTTCACATACCTTTGTAACTTGAGAGCTATATCAACAGCATCCCTGAAAGATGCCTAGAATATATCTTCTGACCTAGAGTCTAACGTGATAGTGTCCATGTAGTGTCCATGTCAGGCCACACTCGTTTGGATGATATGCATCCAAAGAACATGTGTAGAATCCTCTATTTCATCCAAGCAGAAGACACACGATGAATCTTCAGCAGGTGCCCATCTCATTTGAAGAGCCTTTGTCAGCAATGACATCTTCTAAGGACCCCAGCAGATATCTTAATTCTCTGTGGGATTCTTAGTCTCCAAATCAAATCAGTCTGCAGTTCACCATTAATTCACCGTGTGTGTGCTGGTCTGAACCCATTCAGCAGTGTGTACAACCATTTCACACTGAACTGTCCGGAATTCCGAACCCATCCATCCATCCATCCATCCATCCATCCATTGTCTTTGAACTCGACCAAACACATACATTTGTTCAAGTAATATGGATAATCCTTCCTTAAATGCTTATTAATCTTTCAAGTTATATTTGATAGCTCATCCATTTTTGCATTTTTCGCTGTTAATTTTAACTGAACCTTCTCCCTTCATAGAATGTTTCAAGTTATGAAAAGAAAGCAATTGCTGGATATACAGGTTCCAAAACTTTTATGACAATTTTTTGTCACGGATTCCTCTTGAACCTGTTTGAAATACTTATTAAGGTGCAAGGAACAGTTAATACAATAAAATCCTTTATCTGCACATAATTGAGGAAGACTTGTTAGTATTACGTGATGACAGCTTAGCTGCATCTAGGATTTTTGGTAATCTTATGTAACATGAAACGACTGATTTTTTGTTTTATTTTATGGGAAGTTCTTGATTATTCTCATGTCATCATGTAAAACAAATCTAGAAAACAATTTTCACTTTCCTTATGCATCAATCAAGTTGTCATTTTAATAGTGTGTTAATTATAAGGGTAAAAAAAAGGAAATGAAAAATGTTCTTGAAAGTTTCGTGCTAATATTTAAAATAAAGGTACTACAAATGAACATTCAAGAGAATATACGCAGACAGATTGCTCAGGAACTAGGATAAGCTTGTCAACTCAGTGCCAATATGTAGTGTCATCCTACCAGTGTTTCTATGATAATTTTGTGTCATTTCCATGGTGTTGGAGTACATGGATGGAGGTTCCATTGACGATTTTCTTAAGTGTAAAGACCATTCCAGAGGCATATCTTGCTGCAATGTGCAAGCAGGTCAGTGTTGAGTATCATTGATGACACTGAGCAAAATTCTTCCATCATCTACTCACATATCTGGCTTACTTTTGTAGGTGTTCCAAGGTTTCATTTATTTGCACCATGAAAAGCACATAATACATAGGGACCTAAAACCCCCAAATATGCTCAAAAATCACAGGGGAGAAGTCAAAATATCAGATTTTGGTGTTAGTGCCATAATTGCGACTTCCTCGGGTCCGCGAGATACATGTATGTAACTGTTGGATTTTTCTTTTTCATCACTGCATCAAACTTCAAATCCTTTTTTTACTGTTATTCTCGTGAGATACTCTTATAGTCTTATATATTAACTGACCTTCCTCAAAATGAATGTTTATCTTGATAGCCAGAGCTAATAACTAACCAGAAACATGGCTTTAGAAGTGATATCTGAAGTTTGGGCCTGGTAATGCTGGAGTGTGCTACGTACATGCCACTTTCATTATCCACCTTGTGGCAGCTTTTATGAACTTCTGCAAGCGGTTATAGAAGAAGAACCACATGTGCACCATCTGACCAATTTTCAAAGGAATTCCATTCCTTCATTTCTGAATGGTAAACTTTCTTGTAACCACCTAGAATAATATTCTATAGATGACCTTCTACTTGCCACAGATGAATTTAGCATGCCAGAAATATTTATGATTGTTAATAATGCCTTGAATCTGAACCCAGTTGGTCCCCCTACATAGTCAGGCGCTTCAGCAGAATTCCCCTACGGGGGTCTTCATCAAATCTGTTCCTTATGGCAAGTTCCAACATTGTTTGGACTTGCTTAACATAAATACTTGGTAATAGCTTCAAGATGGGACCGGCGGCGGCGTGGCGTGCTTTTGTGCTCTGAAGATGATTCAAGTCAAGGTGGAGATTTGTTAATAATGCCTTGAATCTGAACACAGTTGGTCCCCCTACATAGTCAGGCGCTTCAGCAGAATTCCCCTACGGGGGTCTCGCTGACCGTATTTTCAGGGGATTTATTTAGAGTCCCAGTCCGTATGTAATTCCTATCATCTGTCAAAGGGAGTGCCTATATAAACTCCCTAGGGGTCTAGACCGAGACTCATCCTTGTAATCATCATTATTCCATAACAAAGAGCCGCCGCCGTTTTTTCTTCTTCGTGTTCTTCTGTATTTCGTGCGATCCCTCTCTCCCCTTTTTCGTAACAATGATTCTCCTCAAGAAATGAAATGTTTTGTCAATTTTATTGTCACCACTCAAAATATATTGGTTTAGAATCAATTGTTTGCTCTTTACTAAAACACCTCTAACCATGATAGCTTATGTTGATGGAATACATATAGAAAGCGTACATTAACGATTTTGCATTTATATTGGTAGACACAGGAAAGATGCAGTGACATGTAGAAGCAAGGTGCAGGTAGGATAATGCATGATTTCATGCATGCATATAGACCAAAAGATATTAATGTTGAACTCCCAAGTTCTCAAACTTTAACTAAATATCCCATGTGACGAGAATTTGAAGTACGACTAAAATTTTTGGCCAAAAGTTTCTTCTTGCTATTAGTAAGAACTTCTCAACTTCTTGTAATTAGCAAGAACAACTTTTTAAATTTTTTTTCATAAGTCTAAAAGTAGGTGGAACTACTTTTAGACCTATAATATATTATTTTATTAATATTATTACATGTATACATTATATATTATATGCATATATTATATACATATATATTATATTTATTTATTATTTATATTATCATAAATTTATAATCTATTGAGGTATAATAACAAAAAAGTACATTTGTTATTTATTACAATTTATTTAGTGTTATAATAAAATAAAATTTCCATTATTACTTGTTATGAAAAATATATTTTCTTGTTTAAATGTTGACGTAAATATTTTTATTTATTTTACTTATCATATATCATAATAAAAATTAACTACTATGATATTAGTATAATATAATTAAATTATTAATTATGGTATTCTAAATAAGTTATAATTATGCAATTATTTTATATAAATAAGATGTTAAATTTTCTTTTATATTTCATTTTTTAGTTATTAATTAGTTTATCTTAATTTTTTTCTTCTATCTAATTTGCTAATTATAAAAAAATTGTGTAATTAATAATATAAAAATAATAAAATATATATATTTAGTTCTTATTTTTTATTCAAATACCTATTAAAATTTATCTATCAAATCAACTTTTTAAATTTTCATCGTTACATTTTTTTCATCCAAATATCAACCTAAACTTTTCTATCTAATCAATTAGTTCTCGAAATGTCAAAATTCTCGTACCAAATACAACCAAAAGGAAAAAAAACAAAGCATGCTTTACTAGTGCGGATACAGAAACCTGAATTTGAAATAAACAAGTTGGATAATTCTTATTGGAAAATTGAGAGGCAACCTCCTTCAGACCTTCTGTACATGTCAATATAAATGTTATTTGGTTTGATACAATGTTTCTTCACACTTGCTAAACATTTATGTAACACCTCAAAGAAGAAACAACGTAACTTGACATCAGTGCGAGATCATCTTAATGGTGTTAATCACATTCTCATTCCCTAACATACAACTTGATGACAGTCTTGAAGAGTCAACAATGCACTAAAATATCAGTTATGCATATTTACAGTAACTCTTTTGTAAGTAGCATTTGTTTTCGAGGCTCTCATTTCTGAGGCAGGTTGCTGTTATATTAAGTTGTATGGACTCACATTTGGGTATTGCCCATGCATATTAGATGTTGGTGTCTCTAATCAAAGTTTTATCACTTTCCAATCACTGTCCATCTGATGTGAGTGTTCTGCCTAAAGCAACATATCATTCTATCTTATGTAGGTTTAATATTGTAAAAGAGATCTATTTCTTGTAATTTTTCATGTGTGTTCATGCTAGTTCTGATTGAGAACTTATGAGACTCTCCACATTCCTGTCTACTAAACTTATTGTGATTAACCTTATCTCAGTCTAAAGAATGAGCCGAAGGACAGAAAGTCCGCACGGAAGCTTTTTGTGAGTTTCATACCTCACTTAATTCAAAGTTCTAATCAGTGGAAACATATATCCTCTTCATGTTTCCATTATGATGTAATGCATATGTCATGACATATAGAAATCATGTTATAAGATCATAGCATGCATAAGCATCAACATATTCTAACGGAAGAAATCTCATACACCCCATGGATCCGTGCAGGTATGGAGAAGGCTTACATTCGGCGGCGAGAGCCTCATGACGGAGATATTGCACATGGATGGATCAGACTACGGCCTAAGTTATCTTACTGATATTATGTCATTATGATGAACTGTTATAAGAGTTATGTATGTATAGCTTATGGGCCTTATTGGAGTCATGTACCTTTACTTGAACTCTTTATGTTTATGAACCCTTTGTTGGATATGTTAGAGCCTATTAGACCCATGGGTCAGTTTATGTATCTTGAAATTTATATTTAGAAGTCTTCCGTTGTTTATGATATTAATGTTTTATGTTTATTATTATGTTTTCGTTACAAAGTTTTATGAAATTAGGTTATTGATGTAGCGTCGCCTAGGGTTCGACAATTAAATTGGGGCCGAAAAAGGGAAGGACTCAAGGAGATCACCTTACCATTCTCCAAAGAAGGTGGGACGAACGAGGGGCGTATGCCATCTATGTGGAAGGAATCATCCCGGGGAATGTCGCCTCAAGGCCGGTACATGTCTGCGATGTGGCAAGGCTGTTCACTATATAAAGAATTGCCCAGAAAAATGAGATGTCAACTTCTCAAGAATGTTGGAACAAGTTTATATCATGCAAGTTTTGGATATGATTCAAGGTAATCGTCACTTAACGTTTAAGTGATCATACCAATTATAATGTGTGTGTGCATGATAGACATAATGATCATTTGAAATGTTAAAAAGGAATATTCTAAGTATAATACATGTAATCATAAACCATAAAAAAAATAAAGAAAGTTAAGAAAGACTACTAAGATCGTAAGAATGGTGATTAAGGTGTCGAGAAAATTAGAATTGTTCTACTTAGGTTTATGTGACTTAAATAATGACATGAAAGGATGAAGGGTCAGGTTGGGTAACTTGTCATGTGGGTGGACCTGTTGAGGATTAGAGTAGCGCAACGGGAGCGTGGCGTATGAACAATCTCCATTTTTGTGGAGTTGATTAATTATCTAAGAATTCACATAAGAATCTTGAAAATTCAAAATGATATGATGGCATAGTTAGAACCATTGCCAAGAGCCGTTAACACTAGACTATTAGGTACTGCTATTAAAGATGCATGAGGAAGGTCACGTGGGTGCGAATTGAAGATAGATGAAGCGACGAGAATGGAAAGATTTCCATGTAAGGTAAGCTAATAATTGGAGTTGCATAGCAAAAACGTGGTTCAAGAACGAACTCAATCTCTTGAGATTGATTAAAGATATGAGATTCTTGCGGAAATATCGGAATAACAAATGATGGTGATCTACTAAGTGGAGACGAAATGCAAAGGATGTTAAAGTGGGACCACCGAGGAATGTATATTGGATGTCACAAAAGGGAGAAATCATGTCGATGTATACAAGGAGCGAAAGATAAATGGAACAACGTGGATGAGGAGACCTATTGTATAAGATTCTACAAAATTCGAGGACGATTTTTTTTTTAAGAGGGTATATTGTAATATCCTCAAAGAAAGAAATAAAATAAAAAGAAAATGAAATAGATAAAAGAATGCTAGTCATTTAAAGCCCACTTGGAGAGCCCATCAGCCTAATAAGCCCCCCTAAGCTCACCTAACCCTCTCATTTCCTCCCCCTCTCTTCACGCTCATTTTTTATCTTCTTCTCTACAGCCGATAGCACTCTACCCACCATAAACCCCTTGCTACAGTAACACATCCACTCTCTCTCCTCCCTACTTCTAGGCAGCACATCTTCCACTCACCCTTTCTCGCTCACTCTTTCCCCTCTCAGCTCACGGCAGGAGCAGCAACATGAGCAAGATAGCCATATCACCTCCCCAACCACTCACTCGATCGCTTTCGCACACTCCCACTCACTCATACTCTCTTTCTAAGTGCAGCTGAGCAACACAACAACTTTGAAGGGCCTCTCGCATCCTCTCTCCTTTCTCTCATCATCCAGTCGAGCTCTCCACAGGAGATCACCCCATTGAGCTCCCTCTCTTCACTTCCTCTCTCTCCCTAAGTCTCTGCAACACCATGTGACAACAACAAGAGAAGAGGAAACAAGGAGAGTTGCCACAACAAGAAGAAGAAGAAGGAAGAAGGAAAAGAAGAGAAAGGGGAAGAAGAAGAAGAAAAAGAAGAAAGGATTAGAATTTTAACTTAAATCCTACATGTATGTTTGAGGGGATCTACACCTCCCTAAAACCCCCCTAATGGTGTTTGAATGTATAGATTAGGGCATGAAGAACAAACCCTTTGTTCTTAAGCATAAGGGTTGGGGAATGTGCATTAGAGATTCATGTTCATTAAATATTATGATATTATTAATCATGAGTATTATGCTTCATGTTTATCAAGAC
Source organism: Pontederia crassipes (assembly GCA_030549335.1). Taxonomy (NCBI): domain Eukaryota; kingdom Viridiplantae; phylum Streptophyta; class Magnoliopsida; order Commelinales; family Pontederiaceae; genus Pontederia; species Pontederia crassipes. Next base: position 13,714,513 of record JAUKPH010000017.1, read on the forward strand.
TATTGTTCTATTGCTAATCATGTTTAGATATAAAATGTTATTGTTTCTTATGTTAGCTCAAAAAGGAATTAGTCCAACACATGTACATTCATGATTGTGATTAGCATGTTTGATGTTCTCATGTGAACACACCATTTACTTTAGTGTTAGAATGCCAAGAATGTTTCATATGATGTTTGGAAAACCATTATGTACCCAACATGTCAAGATATGTATGATTGTGAAGGAAGAATGTAAAAATCGTATGTCTGTCGTCCCAAAACGAGCGATCGATATACTATCAGAAGACCGTTCTGGAGATTAATTGGTCTCGAACTCTGTCTAACGGTCAATCGATAGCCCATCGGTCGTCCGATTTGGAATAGTCATTTGCTTCTGTGATTAGCAGTCGACCAAAATGCCCAGTTTCGATCATCCGCAGACCTGATAACGGTCGACCGATATATTAGCAATCGTCTGAGTTAGAGAGCCATTGCTCTATGTGATTAGCGGTTGACCAAACGCCTAATTTCGATCGTCCGCAGACCTGATAACGGTCGATCGATATATTAGCGATCGTCCGATTTAGAGAGCCATTGCTCTCTGTGATTAGCGGTCGACCAAATGCCCAGTTTCGATCGTCCACAGACTTGATAACGATCGAGCAATATATTAGTGATTGTCCGATTTAGAGAGCCATTGCTCTCTGTGATTAGCGGTCGACCAAATACCCAGTTTCGATCATTCATAGACCTGATAACGGTCGATCGATATATTAGCGGTCGTCCGATTTAGAGAGCCATTGCTCTCTGTGATTAGCGGTCAACCGAACGCCCAGTGTCGATCGTCCAAAGGCCCGATAATGGTCGACTGATATTTTAGCGGTCGTCCGATTTAGAGCAATCATGTTCTCCGTGATTAGCAGTCGATCCAACGTCCAATTTGGTCATCCGAAAGTAATGTAACGGTCGACCGATATCCCAACGATCGTCCGATTCGAAGAGTCGTTGCTCTCTGAAATTGACGATCGACCCGACACTCAGCTCGGTCGTCCAAAAGGACCATAACGGTCGACCAATAACCCTGTCAGTCGTCCGATACCTAGTCCAGCAGACGACCGCTAGAAAAATGATTTGATTGGTTATGATTGAATGTCCACACTTAGTATGATTTGAAGTTTGTATGACCTTAAATAAGATTAAAATATACAACATGTATGGAATGATTGTATGTATTGATGAACATGATTAAAAGACGGATTGATGAAAGTGTGACATTTTCTTTTGGGACCAATCGGTACTCTACTTATGGCTCCACCGACAGGTGGGGGGAGACTTCATTGACGAATGGGGATAAAGACCTCGCCTATGGGAGAGGATAAAGACCTCATCTAAAGATAAGGATAAAGACCTCAATTACGGGTGAGGATTACGACCTATGAGCCACAACCCTTCTCAATCAACAAGATAAGAAACCATCCAAGTAAAGATGAAAGATGAAAAGATGAATGATGAATGACTTTGGACATAAAGACAAAGATGATAAAGATGATGAAGAAAGAACCTATGATGATGCATTATGAATATCCACTTGTCACGTCATATTATGACATGAATAAATATGACAGTAAAATAAGATAAAATTATAATATGCATTAACATAATGATAAGTACGATGACGAGTTATGATATACTCTAGCACAAGATGAAAATGTTATATGTTATCTTATCTTGCCATGATGATATTGTTCATATGCCATATAGTGTGCATAGTAGCTCATAGCATGCCCATGCTTTGTGTTTCCATTATGATGCAATGCATATGTCATGGCATATAGAAATCATGTTATAAGATCATAGCATGCATGGGCCTCAACATATTCTAATGGGAGAAATTCCCTGCACCCGTGGAACCATGAAGGTATGGAGGAGGCTTAGGTTCGACGGCGAGAGCCTCGTGACGGAGATATTGCACATGGATGGGTCGGGCTACGGCCTAAGTTGTCTTATTAATATTCTGTCATTATGATGAACTCTTATAAGAGTTATGTATGTATGGCTTATGGGCCTCATTAGAGTCATGTACTTTTACTTAAACTCTTTATGTTTATGAACCCTTTGTTGGGTATGTTAGAGCCTATTAGGCCCATGGGCTTGTTTATGTATCTTGGGATTTATATTTAGAAGTTTTCCTCTGTTTATGATATTAATGTTTTATATTTATTATTATATTTCCATTGCGAAGTTTTATGAAATTAAGTTATTGAGGTAGCGTCGTCTAGGGTTCAACAACTAAATTGGGGCCAAATTTTGGGGGCGTCACATTCGACCATCCTAAATCCAAATGGAGATTTGATTGTGGAGAACAATGGTAACATTTACAAGATCAGTGTCACAATTTGCAATGTTAAATGTTTATTCCATGACAACGAACGAATATCAGCACTAGAAGAGAGGATCTGCAATAGCAAAGAGGAAAAAAGGACTAACCCTAGCTTGGAAGAAGCAACTCACGAACAGAAGGTGGGATCTACAGTATAAGCATTGGCATTTATATTTTCTTTGCGGGATATTTTTTTAAGAGGTATTTGGGCTTTGTGGACTGGCTACGGAAGCTCCAACAGAAACTCCATAGAAATCCCATTGAGTGATCGGGATGAAGGCGACTTGGCAAGATCAATAAATCCTCTTTTGGCAGTTGGCAAGATCAACAACCATCCATGTTTAATCCAGATCCCCACAGTATGAAGAACTATTGTTTCTCAGAAGATGCATGTCTATGTTATTTTTCAAATTTATTTTAGAGAATAGTTTCCATATGTAGTTGTCCCGATAGTATAGTCACTTTTGATTTTTTCACATTTTAGAAACGCATATATAAAATACAAATAATCTTTTTTTTTCAAAATTTTATTTTTGATAAAGCATGCTCTATTGTAGTCTTTGAATTCTCAAAATATACTGATAATATTTCTTTCTTCTTTCTATGTGCAAGATACTTACAAATATTAATTGAAAGTTCAGTAAATAAAATAATTTATTTTAAATTGAATTTTTTATAATGTATTCTTTTGCACATAATTTTTTACTTAGTGTCCAAATGAGATCATTATTGATTCCTCAAAAAAATAAGGGAGTTATTTGCATCTTTTATATTCGGTCTCTTAGTTCAAATATAATGAAATATAAACGAAGTTAAGTGTATATAAAACAATTTATTTCAATTCTCTTCAGTACACCAAATTGATAATCCTAAATACTCAAAACTCATATCATCAATATATAACTAAAACATTTTATTTATTCTTTGATGATGTTGATTATAATTTTAGATTTTTGGACTTTCACAAATATACCTTTTTGTTAATTTATTTGTTGAGGTGTCATGATTTAAGGTTTGTTTTTGGTCAACATAATATGAATCTTAATTAAATACTCGATTTCTTGCACTTGAATCCATTATATATATTATTCCTTTGTTGGTGTGCATTGTTGGAAATAGTAGGTAGACGGAAAGAGAAGTAATAAAAATTAAGACTTTGACGATGAATTGCTATATTTAGACAATTATTTGTCCTCACAATAAGTTTGATATTGGGTTTATGACAATAATACTATCAAGATACAACAAAAAGAATAATCAACTAGCAACTATAGGAGAACTCAGTATCTTATTCTAGTAATTTACAATTATTCAATGCACATGTCTAGTACACATAGTACTCATCATATGTTCATAACTTTTTCGTTGCTCCTCATCAATTTTGATTGTTGTAAAATGCATGAAGGGAAACTTATTTATAGGCTTAAAAAGTTTCTTCACGAAGAAATGTATCTGGTGTCTTTTTGTGCAAAAGGCACATCTATTAATGAAAAAGGTTCACTTAATTACTTTTCCTATAATGACACATTATAAAGAAAGGACACATATATTCGTATGTGAATGCATATGAAGGGACACACCTTGTGATGAAAGGATACTCTATTCAAGTGTGAACATAACTCTTGAAATGTGAACACATTTATTTACTTATCAAGTGATGTAACTCCTTTCATTAATGAGATAACTCGTCCCGACACCATTTCACTTATAATATATGTGAACTTGTCTTTTCATTCAATCTTGTAACACTTTATTGATGAAAAGATGTGATGCTACATTTCATATTTAACTAATTAGTATGAGCACATTTTTAATGTTCACAAAGTAATATATTTGAAATTTGAAACCTTCAAATTCCAACAATCCCCCACAAAATTGCAATTTTAAAATATTAAGTTGTATAATCATGCATAGTAAAATATATCATTAAATTTAAATTTTTCATTAGTGTAAACATTTAAATGTTCAAACATGTAAATGATATCAATTAGATTTGGCACACACAATTGTACTCAATATTTTGAACAAGAGATTATAATAAGTAGCACTATTGTGGTCATGTGCTCATTTTGGTTTCATGAATATTTACAAAAATAAACCTCTTGATTGAAACGACACAACTTCTATATTCATATAGGTGAACTACATCGATAAGTGTAATCGATTTAGGATAATACAGATTCATCGATTAAGAGTTTTTTTTAACTCATCCTCGATTAATATTTGCACGAAATCATCTTCTTAGTGCACCGATTATTAAGTAATTTGTTGTTATTCTTTGAGCATTGAGACCAATTTTTTATAGAATAAGAAATAGTTTTCGTTGCTAATAACCATAGATTAAATTGTCATTTAGGTACTCAACATTACATACTTTTACCAATGTAAAATACTTTTAAATAGAGCATAGAAATGGTTGCCACCAACTATGGCCACATCATTTTTATTCAAAAAATTCAACCATTTTACTTCTTGCCAACTGTTGATATTACACAAATTTAATAATAAAATATATTTCATTGAAGTTCAACACATCACTTCACTACTTTAGCACAAAACAATTTTACATACATTAGTTAATGTATGCTTTCATTAATTTTTGAGATGGTACACCCCTACATTATAATATAATCACGAATTTATGTATCTTTATTTGAAAGAGAAATTTATCGATATTTACTATTTTAACAAGATAATAAAAAATTCATATACATTTAGTAACTAGAAGTTCTTGTCATCATATGGACTCCACTGGTACAACATTGTATCATAAATCTTCTTTATCAACATAGTTTCAATCTATGATAGAATTTTTACTAAGACTAGTTTACTTTCATAAACTAATCTGTATGTTTCTTTCAAACATTGACACGAGTACAATTTTAGTTTATAATAATAGACATAAAAGATTCGCAAACAAACTTTCATGTAGTTCTAGTTTGCTCTCTGTCATCTATTCTCATTATCAGTTTTCACACCGATCAAGAATGCAACCATTCAAGTTATCATTCTTCATAAACTTCACTTTAGTATATACACATTCCGAACGTCATGTCATGAGTGATTAGTTCATTTTTATGATCGCATATGGAATAACAAAATCTGTTCGAGATTGAATTATCAATCAAATGTTCCACATAGTTTATTACTTCAAATATATAATCATCTTCTGTTTCTATGATCATTTAGGTAACTCATATATTTCTTGTTATATCGAATGTTTTTTCAAGTTTAACATTAGTTTGTACGTGAATGGCTAATTGGCATTATTAACTCTTCAAACAATACAATCTAACTCAAGATCCTTAAGAATACGATATCTCTAAGACTTATGACAATTTTCTTGAACTTTTTCCATCCTTTAATTCATGACAATTCATTAGTCAATTCGATCGGATGCTCACATATGCAACAAAACAAATGAATGATTCATATTCAATTCATACACTTTACCAACATCTATATTTCCTTACTTTTGTAGAGTACACAATCTCAAATATATTTTAAAATTTGATAGCCATAATTTTAACAACATTTATATTTGCTTACTTTTTCAAATATATATATATATATATATATATATATTAATAACTGATGTGATAATGCTCACAATTTTCTTATATTTGCTAACTCAAATAAAGTTTAAAGTGCAAATATATTTTCATATCCAAGAATCCAGTAATAAATTATAATAGTGAAACTTTAAATATTTCATCTATCATAATTTAATTACATCACAATAATTGAGATTTTATTAATCAATTATAAAAGTAAACTTCTCAAAAAATTCATCTATCATATTTAATTACACCAATAACACTATTGAACATCATTTCTTTTTATCGTTTAATATTTTGGGGTCTCTTGGATGTTTTTTCCCTTCACATCGTATAGTAAAGTGTTCTCCTCTTATCCGTTGATCCTAATATGCCTAATAGATGCAGAACCAGCTTTCTTTGATCATTCATGCAAGCATACAATCATATGCTTTCTTGATATGTTTATCAGTAACATCTCTTTCACAAAAGCTGTAAGATTTAGATGAATCCAACGACATCCCATTGCCTCCATCCCCATCTTTGGGTCCATGTATATTCACTTCTCATATAAATACAAGATACTTGCTAGTAACATCTTGTGATGAATGTTGTATCCAAGGTAGTCAGATCTTACATAAGATCATAGGGGGTCACAAATCTAAGATCGGATTGAGGATAGTAAGATTCTATATATTAATAAAAAATATTTTAAGAATAATAAATATTTTTTTATAAATTTGTCACATTTAAATATTAAATTACATCTCAATAAATCATTTTCTTATTGATTCTTAAGCAAAATTATATCCAAACATATTAAAAATAAAAAATATATTAAACTTCATCTAAATTAATTTTATTATCATAAATATATTTTTAATTAATATTTTAAATTATTATATTAATCATATGAGATTGTATAGGATCGGATAAGATCATAATATCATGTGATCAAAATTAAGATTGAGATCGGTAAGGAGCAATAGGATCGTAAAAGCGTAAGATCTTAAGATTTAAATCGAGATCTTGATTACCTTGGTTGTATCCAAACGTTCATTTAAGCATGTCATCTTATGCTTTTCGTATTTGTAGAGTATATCTAAATATTATTTTTTACAAATATCTTTTCAGGTAATTTATCGAATATGTTGGATGTATGTATATTTTATTGTGATGTTTGCCAATAACGTCACTATCTTTCCTGATAAATGATGAACATGTAGGGTACATGTTCTATTTTTTTTGTGATGTTTGTCAATAACATTATTATCTTTTTCGACAATTGATGAACATATATATAGGGGAACATGTTCTGTTTTACTTGTGATGTTTATCAATAACATCACTAGACAATATTAACACTTATTTTATTATTTCCACAAGGCGTTCACGAGCAACACCTTCAAGCATAGGGTCATGTATTTTTCTTGAACATGTTATCATCATGTTGTAATCTCACGTGGTGTTCACCATCAACATCATTAGACAAAATTTCATTTTGGATTTCTATATCCATAAGGTGTTTGCCATAGTTTAACTCTAAAAAATATGTACCATCAAGTACATGTTAATTGATATAATCAATTAACTATCCATATAAAATTTGAAGTAAACAAATTCAGTTCCAAAAAATCATAGGCACATTCGAAAGAATCATAACATGCGAAATGTGAATTATATATTTTAAACAAAGATATTGACATATCATTTCTTTTATCACTGCATAATACAAATGAATTTAAAATACATAATCGTGTGAGTTCTAAACAAGAATCAAAATCAAGAACATTTAGCATAATAATGTTCATAATATTAGAAAAGAAAAAATGTCAAATCATACTTTAAGAGTAAAGATATACCTTAATTGATGAAATTCATACAACTAAATTGAATGAAATTTCACTTACTTTTGATTCATCGATCATGTTATAGGTAGCATCAATCTCTTCAACCATCTCAACAAAATAATTCTCTAAAATTGTTGGAAAGAGTGGATAGATGAAAGGAGAAGTAATAATGATCTAGACTTTAAGGCACAATGAATCGCTATCTTTAAAGAATTATTTGTTTCCATACGAAATTTACTATTAGATTTATGATAATAATACTTTCATAATACAATGAAGACATCGAATTCAACAATCAACTGTTGGAGAACTTAGTCTCTTATTATAATAATTTGCAATGATTTGAATGTATTTTCATGTGTTGTATGCATAGCATCCATCACATGTTTATAACTTTTTCATTGCCTCTCATCACTTTTGATTGCTTGAAAATGCATAAAAGGGAAACCTATTTATAGGCCTAAAACATTTCTTGAGGAAGTGATGCATTTAGTGTCTTCTCATACAAAAGAAACATCTATTAATGAAAGAGTTCGCTTAATTCCTTTTCATATAAGGGCACACCTTATTACGAATGCATCTATTCAAGTGTGAACATAATTATTGAAATGTGAACACATCTCTTCACTTATGAGGCGATGAAAATTTTCATTTAAATGTATTAACATTGGAGCCCCATTACGATAACATTAGCGTAGTAGGATGCGCAAAGCTGTGACACAAAACATTTAGCGCATAGGCTCGTGCAACAACGTCGCAATGGCGATGGATTACTTGCGACGCTAAGCATGACCCAACTCTAGCATCACATTAGTGTCACAACCTGTGGCGCAATATGTTTAGCACCACGATTAGCCGACACCGCACAACACTGAGTATAAGCTCTCTTTTGAGTGCCGCATTGGCAACGACGTAGTTGCGGCGCTAAATAAGTCAATGCAGCATGGCGACATGTTGACGCTAACTAGGTACTGATGTTTACTGTGTATTTGGCTTTTTGTGCATGCATTAATAGTGTCATGGTGGCGACAAGAAGGCGCCAACTGGGCGTCGATTTTTTGTAACGTGAAAGCGATGCTAAATCTAGGCAAGGAAGAGTCTATTTGTGTCGCATTTTTGTCGACGTTGCACCATTGTTGTTTCATCACTATTGCCATTGATTTAGTGTGATTAGTGAGACGCTAAGTGGCGTCACTATTTAGCAAATATATTTTAATGTTTAAGAATATCTTTTCATCAATGTAACTCATCCATGACACTATTTTACTTAAAAGACATGCGAGTGTCTTTTCCTTTAATATTGTAACATTTCATTGTTATATTTCATACTTAATTAAGTGGTATGAACATATTTTTAATGTTCATAAAGTAATAAATTTAAAATTTACAGGCCTTTGCAAGTCCACATGCGGCAGATGTGTGGGAAGACCAACTCAAAATCTAATCAGTAGTGCTAGGCATGTTGACAAGTACATAACAAAACAGATATATATTTTTTATTACAAAGGGAGTTCGATAGATTTGATTAGAAACTCATGATCTCTCTTGAGGGTGTATATATTTTACATGCCAATCTCATTGGAAGAACTTTGGGTAAATTTTAATGACAAACGTCTGATTGGAAGTTTGTTAATATTCTTTTTTTTAGGTTTTTGTTATCGAGTAATTTTGTTATGATAGTTCTTTCCTGTGAATTATGAGAAGGCGACGGGATCTTGCCAATTATACGTAGAAGTAAAACAATTAGGTTCATGACAAGAGTGAGAAGCGACTAAAATATTGTATATTTTAAAACAAGTTGAAAATCTATTTGTAGAGTGTGCATATTCGTCAAGTCAAAAAAATAACATATTATTTCAAATTGTGCTCAGTCAATCAATATTGCATATTCGTCAACCCGCAGTTTCTGACATTTTTCTTCTTTCATATTCCACTGCAAAAGTCATTTGCTCGATTAACTATCAGCTGGTTAGGTATATAATATACCCGTATATATATCCAATAATCTCTACGAATAATCATCTAGAAAAGGGAATGCTTACCTCGCTTCTCACTCTCTCTAACACACATCGGCTACCTGCTCTCTTTTTTGTCAATGAAAGGGCCATAAGCTCATATATATCTATATATATATATATATATATATATATATATATATATATGTTGTCACCTTGACTACCCTTATAAGTAGGGGTGTTCACCGGGTCGGACCCGACCCGACCCGATCACGACCCGACCAAGGGTCGGGTCAGATTCGGTTTGGAATTTTCCAATCCGAGTTGACCCGACCCGACCCGACGACCTGGTTTTTTTCTTTTTTTTTATTTTTAATTATTTTTTAGTTAAATGTATAGTTTTATATTATTTAAAATATAAAAAAATATGAAATAAATTATTTTAAATGTAGAAAAGTATGTAGATATTTAAAAAAATAATTTTGGTATTTAAAAATATTTTATTTTATATTAAAAAATAAAATAATAAATACTTTTTATATTAAAAAATAAATGAAAAATTAAAAAAAAGGGTGGTCGCGTAACCCGACCACCCGACCCGGCCTAGCCTAGATCGGGCCGGTTCGGGTCGCAACCCAAAAAGGGCAGAGACCCGACCCAACCCGACCCGGCCAACTTTGGCCGGGTCGGGTCGGGTTTGTTCACGGGTCAAACCCGACCCAAGATCAACGTTCGAATTTAGTTTTTCTTATTTATCTTTTTCGTCCTTAATTAAGTCTTTCCTTGTTATATATGAGGGAGGTATCGGCTGAGATTTCCATGAAATGAGAAAGAAATTTCTTGTATTCCCGATTCATATTATATATAATTTATGTATGAAGTCATAACTAAATTCTGACATGTTCCGAAGGATAAACCAAATATGGATAGTTCCAATAAAATTTCATTATTGAACAAAAATCTATTTTTTAATTTATTTCATTTATTCCACCACCGGAACTGATTAGCCATCAAGTCAGCCATATATATATCCCATCTATCATACCCTTACCGCAAGGGCGTTTTGCCTACTACAAGTCATCGATCGATCGGAGGCGAGAGAGAGAGAAAGACATGAAACTGGCCTTCTTTTGCAGCATATATTCCTTATCACGGGAGTTCCGATTTAGGATGAATCCTGCCTTAGTTGACTTCGTCTGCAGCTTATGTTACTACATGGTTTACCCCCTCTGTGCTCGCAGCAGGCCGCCTTGGCGCGATCGTCTCCACATGTTCGGCTGGTTGATCCACACCGCCACCAGCTACTGGATTTTGGATGTCTGGCTCGGTTCCTACAGAAGCAATCCTCTTTTCATGGTCTCCGAGGACTTCGCAGGTTTTGACAGCATCTCCCTCGGCTCTTTCTTGGAACGCTCGTACGCCCAGGTCTCCCGCCATCATCTTATATATTATGTCTTATCAACCCTCCTAATTATAAATGTTTAGTTTAAGCAGACAGCTAGAAATAGTAATATATACTTCTATATGTACATGTTTGTAACGTTAATTAGCACATTCATCATGTCCAACTAATTGCGTTGAGATCGATCTTACAAGTTTTATATATATATATATATATATATATATATATATATATATATATATATATATATATATATACATGGCACATGCACACGTACAGGTCCTAGGAGGGTTGAGTGGCGTTATAATCGCCATGATCGTTTTTGGGAGGGCGCCCCAGGGGGAGCAGCAGCAGCGTCAGCTTCCGCCGGAAAGGCTTGCCGTCGCTCAAGTGGTGATCTTCATGTTGTTCTTCATAGTTGGTTTCAATATTGAGGCCGACGACATCCCAATACATTGGCCGTTCAAGCTCATCACAAGATATCTGAATCTTGCAGGTGAGCTACATCTCTCACCCCTTTTAGCTTAATTTTTTCTGTGCAGTTTTGCCATCATCATCAATCATCATCCTCCAGCTGCTAATTGATTATCAAGAAATATATATATCTTAATCTTGTTTTGCACAATATTGCCAGAGATAACATATATATACCGTGTGAAATCAAATTCTAATTAAAAATAATAATTAAATTTATGATTATGCTACCTCATAAATACACTTCATATATGTATGCATGTATCCACAGTGCAAATCTTACAAATATATCATGATTTTAGTAACGTCGTGTATTAAAATTATATATTTAAACTTTGATAACTTTACATGGTATCAATGAAGTGATGCAGAATTTTCAACATATGGTTTTATTTATTTATCATATGAAAATAGTTTGTTTGGAAACTAATATAATTTAGGCGTTTACCTGGAGGACAGCAAATGAGGAATATTTTCAATGGCTGCTAATAGAATGGGTGTTCGCGTTCGTCATCACGGTGGCCTTCGAGGTGACCGGCGCCTATGAGAAGGGGATATATCTGAATCCTGCACATGTGAGCTACATCCCCTACTCTTTTCCCTCTATAATTGCTGCCCATTTTTGTCATCATGATTCGCCTGCTATTAATCATCAAGCAGACTCTTGATCATATTTCACATGATAATATTGTACGCCCATGAATGATATAATGTATTGTAGCAAAGGCATACTAATTATCATATAAGTTTTTTATTTTAATAGAAGGTAAGATTTTTTCCTTCCATCTCTTCTAAATTATCGCAATTTTTTGCATATAATCCTAATATACGAGTTCATCGTATCACCTCCCTAAATTATTCCGTAGTTTCTACTTTAGTCCATTCGTCTAGTTCCGTTAATTTTTCTATTATTTTTTATTTATTAAATGATTAAACTATCCTTCTTTAATTTCTTTTAATATTTAAATATTTAAAATAATATATAGTAAATATTAAGTGTGCGAACTTCATCGATTCCAATAGAGTGTTTCATGACTTGGTGATCACCATTTGATCTTACAAATGACAACCACGTACATTATGTAATAATTAATATGACCTTTTAATTTGATTTTTCATTTCAATTTCACATCAACTATACATTTTGTGTCATTTTAATTTTCAAGAAGTATAGTTTTATTCAATACTATGTTTACATCCATTAGCACTAATCTTAAATATTTTAATTCTGGCTGCAGAAATTGGCTGAGACATTAATAAATAATAGTATCGGAAGGGAAGACATCTTTCGTTACTGGTTTTTGCATATCTTTCTTGGCTTGCTATCTTTAGCCATGGGTAAGACTTTGGTCCAGGCTATCACAATGGACATGTTCCTTCATCAGATTTGTTTTGGTATTATTATTGTTGGCTTGATATTTCGATTCATGAACGAGGCAATGAGCTATATCACAAGGGGGCATATTCTATATTACGGTTGCCCTTTCATTGTTGCTATGATTTCTGGAGTGGTAGTATTTGAACCATATTAGAATTATGACAATAAAAAATTTATTTCTCAGCGAACTATTATGTAATATTCATCTTCTATTTCATATAGAATTATTTGTGTCAATTTTTCATTAATTATATATTTAATCCTTGTTATGTTTTATCTACCAAAAATGTGACTTTACGAAAATTCATCTGAAACTAGATGTCCTTGGGGGGCTTTGGGTGCATCATACGCGTTCTCCTTATCATTTATTCATAGGAATAAGAAGACCATATCAAAACATGAAAGTATACTTGGACATGGATCACTCAAATGACCAACCAAATATTAGTGATTTCATAAGACTTCTTAACATAACAAAGCTTAAATGTTCCTATCACATGAGAATAATGTTATTTAAATGTGGGAGTCACAATTGTGTAGCATTCCCAATCAATGCACGATATCATTCAATGTGGACCTTGATCCACAGTTTTATCAAAACACAACACACTTGATCAAGACCATGTTCACGTATATATAACAAATCTCTCGCAAGTACACAGAGTCAATGTTGTAGTATATAAATATCGTCTCACAGAGAAGAGATCAAATATTAGAATTATATGATTCTAAATGATATCTAAATGGTCAAAAAAGAGAGAAATAATAATAATAACTAAATAAAATTGAAAAGATAGAATGATTGCATGAAAATCAAAGATGATGAAAATGGTAATTGTTTAAGTTTTGCTAGCAGAAGAAAAAGAATTTCTAGAACTTTGAATCCACCTAAGGTATTGATTATAGGAATTTTAAAGATAATGAAATCATGAATGCTCTACCCAATCTTCAAAAGTCATGCATCTCCTTTTCAGACAAACACAGTTCTAATTAAAATAATAAACACTTATTGCTGTGGTCATTTAGATTATTTTAACTACATTATAAATCAAGAGTAAAATGATTCTCCTTATTTCTAAGAATTAATACATTTTATGTCATTCATTTGAACTAATCTTGATTGAAAAACTTTCGTAATCGATAAGAACCTAAGTTGTTTCATAGCCAATCCAATAAAAACATGTTATGAAAATATGAATGATAAAAAGCCTATCAGATTATGTAAAACTCATCCTTATAACCAAACACTAGATTTCATCTAACCCTAGAAAATAGTGTTTAGCCACATATAGAGAAAGGAAATCATCATCAAAATGTAAGAGTTCATGAAAAGATAATGAGATTAAGTTTCAAAAAGGTACAGAAATGTAGAGAAAATAATAGTTCATCCCAATCGTCTTGATCTTCTCAAAAACAAGTCTAGACCCTTTTTTCGTGCCCAAAATTCATTTTTATACTCTTCTCAAATTAGGATTACAAAAATGCCCAAAATACCCCAAAAATTAGCCATGGTCAGTTGGATCAAGCCGTATTGATTCTAGAGTGTGAACGGTCTGAAGGACTTTAATACGGGAAAAGTGGCTTAAATATGATCTGCGTGTATTTTCTGGTGGGAGATCAACTGACTTTGAAACGAGCAAAGTGGTTTAAATACGGCCTGCTCATATTTTTTAGTAGCTCAATATGACATGATTAATAGTGGTTGTAAGGCTTTAATACTGACTGTTCATATTGAGTCTCTTTGTGTTTTTTGCCAAACTTTTGCAAGATTTTCACAATTCCTAAAACAAATCAAACAATCATGTAGATTTCAAAATCTTTGATAATTAAAGATGAAATAATATCAAATACATCAATCTTGACAATAATTATATTAAAATAATTGAATAACTATATGATCATCAACTCCCTCAAACATATTTTTTGCTTGTCCTCAAGCAACGATTAAGAACTTAGGATCGACAAAAAAAAATCTTCAGATTCTCTGACTACATTATTGGTGATATTATATCTCCCTAGCCCTCAGACTTCTCTACTTGAACATTATTTATGCATTAAAACTTTTTAAAACCCTGATTTAGAATCACTAAAGCATGTGCTTTATGGATGTCAAATAAAATCATCCTGCATTAACACTCAAAGTTAATATGCACATGTAAAGGATAATTTCCTGTCCTTGGGGTTCCACTAATCCTCTTTTCATCTACCCTTTTTTTATTTTTGCCGCTTCTCATCTTTTGTAAATTGGGGAACTGAAAAGAAAAAGAAGACTTCCATTGGGGACAATCCTCGCATTTCTTCCGAGAATACTTGGCTTAGGTGCTAGCGGTGTCATATATGGCATACTCATATTTTCCTTAAGTGAGGAGACAGAAGGGTAGTTATTTGTAGAGAAGAGAAGTTGTCCATGATTTTCCTCACCTTTCTTTTCATTTTTTTTATATGCTTGGGTAAGGCGCTTGGGACCTATATTAAATGAAGAATAAAAACATTCCCCAACTTACTCGAGATGAAAAGTACAATTATGAGGCATGTATTAACTGGGTAACTTATTATTTCTACTAGGGCTGAGCACGGTCCGGGTCGACCCGTTGGACCCGTACCGCACCGACTCGGAAAATCGGGAAAATAACCTAGCCCGAATCTAATCCGGATCGGGAGCGGGTCCAAATAATAAAAAATCCGCCGGGTATCGAGTCAGGACCGAGTTTGCAGTTCAGATACCCGGCCAGGGTTATTAGTATATAAATCCATCTCACGTTCAATACTTCATTTGACCGTGTCTTCTTCTCTCTCCCATCTCTCTCCGTCTCGCACCCTCTCCGGTTCTCCCTCTATCTCAGTCTCTCACAGCGGTGACGGCGGCGATGACTCCGACCGCCCTCCCCTCTCCTGAATCCCTCTCGGCGCCTGGCGGCCGATCTGGCCGCCATGTACCGGATCCCAGCCCCTGGCGGCCGATCCGGCCGCCATGTGCCGGATCCCGACCCCTGCGGCCGATCCGGCCACCATGTGTCGGATCCCGGCACCTAGCAGCCGAATCGACTGTCAGGCGCCAGATCTGGCCATTGGCGGTCGATCCAGCTGTCAGGCGCCACAATCCCGCACCTGGCGGTCGAATCGGCCGTCAGGCGGCACTAAATGACATCTGGCAGCCAGATCGGCCGTTAGGCACCACGATCCGACACTTGGCAGCCGGATCGGTCGCCAAGCATTGAATCTAGCCATTGGCAGCCGATCCGGCCGCCAGGATCCATGATCCAGCACTGGCGGTCGGATCAGCTGCCAGGAGCCACGATCCGGCACCTGGCGGCCAATCTGGCCGCCAGACGCTGGATCAGGCCATTGGCGACCGATCCGGCTGCCAGGCCCTCCCCCTCATCCCCTCGGCCCCAAAGCAATTCCCGGCTGCCAGACCCGGGTTATCAACCGCCAAAGCTATTCCCGACCGTAAACACGACCAATTCCCGGATTGTCAAGTCTGACTCGGTACCGAACCCGGCCAAGTTCGGATCCTGTACTAGGTCGAAAATTTTTGGACCCAGCCTAATTTGGATCGGAACCGTGTCCACGTAGACCCGGACCCGGTCCCAGTTTTGCTCAGGCCTAATTTTTACAATGCAGCAAATCATAATTGATCATCATATAAGTGGGTGCAAATGTAAGATCCTAGATGCAGTTATGTGCAAGGTCAAGGTCAAGCTACATGTCACTTGTTTTGGTTCCAAGTCAAAGTCATTTATGTTTTTAATGTTCTTCTTCTGAAATGTTCAAAATAAATCAATCATGTGGACTAGAGGATCAACATTATCATGTATAATATTTCCTAATTAATACTTGATGACATGCATTATTCCTTGACGACATTAGAAAATGCACACAAATGTATATATGTGATAAGATACATTAACTCATGCATATCCAAAACATGCCAACAACATGGATTAAAAGATAAGGGGTTCATAGGTTGTCTGACCCGACACATGCAAAAGCAAATACTTAACGACACAAGTAGACTCACTACCGACCAGTGGACACTCGTAGCAACACACCAACAATGACTCATGCTAACATTAGCTAACCTCCTTTTCTCTCAAACTTGAAATAAGCATTGTCCTCAATGTTTCTAACATGTCAAAACATAAAATTATGATTGGGCAAAAGGAAGCTAACTTTATGGTGGAGGCATGAATGTCGACCAATCACCATGCTTAGTGTGTTAGTCACTATTCTTATAAACCAGGGTATAATCTCCTCCTGGCATAACGCGATCCTGCAATGAACATACATGTACTGATGAACACTTATTTATTCCAAAAGTAAGATTTCAAGAGAAAAAAATGATAAGAGAAAAATCTTGGGTTGCCTCCTAAGAAGCGCCTTTGTTTAATTGGCCCGACGCATTGAAGGCTCATCCAGGTGATGGGTCAGTAGTTTCCTCCTCTCAAATTCATCAACCAATAAGTATGGCTTCAGTTTTTTTACCAGTGAACACTAATAATCTCATAGCTTTGTCGATGTCAACTCCTAATGTGACACTCAATTCATGCATTTTTTTACATTTAACTTCAGTTGAGTTTAGCGATGTGCTTCCGAAAGGATTCTTCTACACCATGTCTTGCAAAACTTTTGTTCCTTCTCATCAATGTAGTCTACAAAGGAAACTTGATTAGTAGGAGTTCAAAATTTAGGAGATTGTGAAAGGTCAAACTCCACTTTTTCGTCCCCAATGGTGAAGGTCAACTTTCCATTCTTGACATCAATAAGGGCTTCAGCGGTATCTAAAAAAGGTCTACCCAAAATGATGGGTATTTCTTGATCCTCCTCCATGTTAAAGACAATGAAGTTCGCAAGTACAAAGAATTTGTCCACCTTCAGTAGGATATTCTCTAAAACACCCATGGAGGAGGTGATGGAGTGGTCGACCAGCTGCAAAGACACAATAGTGGGCTTGACCTCTTTCAACCCCAATTTCTTGTAGATGATTAGGGGCATCAATGATACGCTTGCCCCAAGATCACATAGAACCTTGGCGATGTTCAAGTTGCCAACAGTACAAAGGATAGACAAACTTGGTCGGTAGTTTTTTTTAATCACCGCACTGCATTCTTCTGTCAATGCAATTGTCTCATGTTGTTCCAATGATCGCTTCTTTGACATTATTTCTTTTATAAATTTGGCATATGCAGGAATCTGAGCAATTGCATCTGCAAAAGGGATATTGATGTACAGTTGTTTGAATAGTTCAACAAAATTTCAAACTGCTTATCCAATTTAGACTTTTGAAGTCCCTATGGAAATGGAATTAGAGAAACATATAGAGGTGGAGGCTTGTATGGAGGCTCGATGGCTCAGAATCATTTGTCGATTTCTCCTCTTCATTGTTTTCCACCACTTGTTTTCCCTTGTTTGTGGCCTTATTCAAAAGTGGCTCCAATGCTTTGCCATTTTACAACTTCACTGCCTTGCAATACTCACGAGGATTGACTAGAGTCTTGCTCGATAGGCTGCACTCTTCTCTAGAATTCATGGAGCTAGTTATTTGCCCCCACTTGATACTCCAAGTTTCTGTTGGATGTGATTAGTTGCTCTGTCCCTTTCTCAATCTTTTAAAATCTATCATTTGTTGCATTCACCAGTTTTTCAATCGCAAACTCCCAAGATTATTTCTTTTCTTCCTGAGGTTGTGGTGGTGGTTGTTGATATGGTGACTGGTATGGAGTCTGATAGTGTGGCCGTGGTGGAATGCTTGGAAGTGGTGGCATTGCTTGTTGAGATGGTCCGGTTTGATTTCCTCAAGAGAAATTAGGACGACTCTTCCATCTTGGATTATATTTGGTGGTATATGAATTGTTTCTCACGTTTGTATTTTCTATGACATTGGCTTATTCATAGTTTATGCAGTCCAGAATATTGTGAGGTCCTCCACAATTGTTATAAATAGGATATGATGTATTCATACTTGCCACCAATTGCATTAGAGAATCCACCTTAGCACTCAATTCTCTATATCCTTCATGGTCACCATTCATTGCCAACTGGTCTAGCAAGTTGCATGCTTGTGAATAAGGGAGGTTCATGATGGATCCTCCCACAGCTGCTGCCACATTGAATTTTAGACTTGGGGAAAGATCATTGTGGAAGGTCTCTATTAAGAGCCAAATAGGTACGGCATTGTGTAGACACTGTCTTTGTAGTTTTTTGAATCTCTTCCATGCATTGCCTATAGATTCATTGTCCTTTTGCTTAAAACATGTAATTTAATTCCTCAACTTGATGAATTTGCCAGGTGGAAAGAATCTCTTCATGAATGCTTGGAATAGTTCATCTCATGTATTAAAGGTTCTAGGTGGCTAAGAGTCTAGCCAATCCTGAGCTTCATCTCTGAGTGAAAATGGGAAGAGCTTCATCTTGATGACATCTTCTTCAATGCCATTCATTTTGATATAGGCACACATTTGTAGAAAACGGTTGATGTGAGATAGAGGGTCTTCATCATGTTTTCCTCTAAATTGATTCAATTGCACCATTTGAATGAGCTCAGACTTCAATTCAAAATTGTTTGCAGCAATCCTAAGGACCACTATACTCGGGGTGGTGCATCTATAAGACCTTCTGGTTAGGTCCCTCATTAGAGGTTCAACTTTCTCCATCTATTGTTGCTGTTTTTGTTGACCTTCTTCCATGTTTGGTATTCTGTTCTGGTTGTTGGTCATTTGTTATTCTCTTTTTGCTCTTCGATTTGCTTGGCACTATCTTTTGATTTCTGGAATATATGGTTCAAGTTCCCTATTTCTGTGTAGCATACACAAAAAGAAAAAAAATTTTGTCTTGATTAACAAATAAAATCAAAATTCTAATATTAATGCTCTTCCTTGGCAACGATACCAAAAACTTGACAAATCTCCCGCAAATATACGGAGTCAATGTCATAGTATATAAATATCGCCCCACAAGGAAGAGATGAAGTATTAGAATTATATGATTCTAAATGATATTTAATCGGTCAAAAAGAGAGAAATCATAATAATAACTAAATAAAATTGAAAAGACAGAATTATTGCATGAAAATAAAAACAACGAAAAAGACAATAGTAATTATTTAAGATTGTTAATAGAAGAAAAAGAATTTCTAGAGTTTTGAATCCACCGAGGGTATTGATTACAGGGATTTTAAAGATAATGAAATCATGAATGCTCTACTCAATCTTCAAAAGTCATGCATCTCCTTTTCAGGCAAACATAATTCTGATTAAAATAATAAATGGCTACTTTTGTGGTCATTTAGATTATTTTTCAGGCAAACACAATTCTAATTAAAATAATAAATGCCTACTTTTGTGGTCCTTATTTTTAAGAATTAATACATTCCATTTCATTCATTTAAATTGATCTTGATTGAAAAACTTTCGTAATCAATAAGACCTTAAGTTGTTTCATAGCCAATCCAATAAAAATATGTCATGAAAATATGAATGTCAAAAAGCATATCAGATCATATAAAGCTCGTCCCTATAACCAAATCCTAGATTTCATCTAATCCTATAAAATAGAGTTTAGCCACGCATAGAGAAAAAAATCATCATCAAAATGCAAGAGTTCATGAAATCATAATGAGATTAAGTTTTAGAAAGGTACAGAAATGCAGAGAAAATAATAGTTCATCCCAGCCGTCTTGATTTCCTCAAAAACAAGTTTGGAACTCTTTTTTGTCCCCAAAATTATTTTTATACTCTCCTCAAATTAGGGGTTACAAAAATGCCCAAAATACTCCAAAAATTAACCCAACAGGGCAAAATAGGTTCAATATGGCCTAGGATGAGGCATCACGGTCAATTGGTTCAAATCATATTGATTTTGAAATGCGATAGTGTCTGAAGGACTTTAATACGGACAAAGTGGCTTAAATACGACCTACCCATTTTTTTGTGTGAGTTCCATATGACCTGAAGGGCTTCAATATTGGCTGGAAGGCTTTAATAATGACTGCTTTTATTGAATCTCTATAGATGTGTTTTTTGCCAAACTTTTGCATATTTTCAAGATTTCTGAAACAAATCAAACAATCATGTAGATTCCAAAATCTTTGATAATTAAAGATGAAATAATATAAAATACATCAATCCTGATGATAATTATATTAAAATAATTGAATAACTACAAGACTATCAATATACTATGCATATCTTTCATGACTTATGTGTGTGGTGCAATTCAAGGCATGTCTCATGCGCATATATGTGTGTAGATTAATGTATTTCCATAACACCTTTTGCTCTAGAAGGATATTGAGTGCATCTCAATCATTGATCTACTAATTAATGGATCTGATAAATGATATTTTTAAATGATAAGATTTAATCACTTGTGATCGAATCCATTAATCAATGGATCAGTAGTTGCACTCAGCATTCCTCAATACAAGAAAATTGGCGAATAGCCACACATCAATCGAGACGTTATTATGGCGCTAATATGTGGCTGGAAACAATAGCGTCTCTTTAGCATCGACATAGCGCTAAAAATATGAGATGCCTAGAATCAATAGTTATTAGGGTCACAATAGCGGCAAAGCCAAAGGCGACGCAACTAGCGTCAACAGTCACACATCAATCGAGACGTTATTATGGCGCTAATATGTGGCTGGAAACAATAGCGTCTCTTTAGCATCGACATAGCGCTAAAAATATGAGATGCCTAGAATCAATAGCTATTAGGGTCACAATAGCGGCAAAGCCAAAGGCGACGCAACTAGCATCAACAGTCAATGCTAACTCGATGTTAAGATGACGTGAAAATTGTCATTTTGAGCAGTTGAGTTGCTTTGCTAACGCGACGCTAAAGTGGCGCAGAACCCCGTGACGTTATTCCAACACTCAAGTGATGCTAAGGTTATACATAAGTCAACGCTAGTTCGGAATAAATGTGGTGCCAATGTGATGTCTTAATGGGGTCTCGACGGTGATGCTAAGGTGACACTAATCACGTCGACGCTAAGGTGGCGCTAAAGATGATATATTTAAAATAGCGTCGACTATGCGTGCCACACAATTGATATGCTACGGATGTGCTAATTTTAAACAATTTTTCCTCATTACACCCATTTTTTCTTCTCTTCCAACACCATACAATTATATAATGCATATAAATGCATTCATAATTCATCACAAGCATCATATCAAAGATAACAATATGAAAAGTAATAAATTGAACTAACAAAAGTATATCTAACTCTAAAAAAAAGTTTCTATCCTAAGTTTGAGAGTTGTTATTGTCATGGACATTCGATCCCGACATGTTCGATCCTTAGCCTCAGGGGGATTGATTCTGCAATGGGATCATCGTCTGAATCGCCGGCAAGAAAGGAGCCAAATGTTGTGATAGTTGTTGCCATAGCTATTGCGATAGCTGCTGCGATAGTTACTCACATCAGGTGCAACAGATGAGCTCAGAGTAGATGGGCCATTGTTCAACCATCATGTATGAACATCAAATACTTAGACTTTGAAAAAAAATATATAAATTTAATAAAAAATAATTCAAATGCAAGCTTATTTACCACTTCGTACATAATGACTCACACACTGGGTGCCTAATGTGCCTTGGGCATCTTTGTATGCCCTGCTCAAAATTGTTGCTGGTGGAAATGACGACCTTGCGAAATTTATCCAATCGATTTTGGAGGTGTTTCGCAACCACCTCCTCAAAAGCTCTCCGGATCGTACCTAAAGTAAGATCCGGATGAAACTGATTTGCCTCATAAACAATGTTATAAAAGTTAGTAATTAATTTAAAAATAATATAAAATAAGTTATGCAACCAAAATAGAAGATCATATCGTAAACGACCGAAAGATGTCATCCCGCAAATGGGTACTTTTTATCCTATACTAAGAAGCTGGCATGGGTACTTGAAGATGGATAAAGTATTTATGTTAACTTCTCCTTCACCCCCATCATCGTTTCTTGGAACTTGCATATGTCGTGATTGTATGTGTGGCTCAAAGTATATTGAAGTAATGTTTGACACCTCATTAATAAAATATAATTCACATGTAGAGCCTTCGATCTTCGCCTTATTCTCTGCTTTCCTTTTCAAATATAATATGCACATTTCGAAAGGATACATCCATCGATATTGAATCAGGCCTGCAAGTTTTGTTTCATATGGAAGAGGTACAATCTAAGGGCTCTATCACATCAAATAAAGAAGGTGGAAATATCTTCTCCACCTTGCACACGATAATCACAATAGAAGACTCTAACCGAGATATCTCTTCTTCCCGAATGATGGATGTACAAAGTTATTTAAAGAACATAGATAAGTCTGCTAAAATTTTCTAGGTGGCCTTTAGCAAAAGTTCTTTAAAGGCAATTGGAAGTAGCCTTTGCATAAAAATATGACAATCATGTCCCTTCATCTCATGTATCTTCCCATTTTCTAGGTTAAAATAATGAGATATGTTTGATGCATATCCATCGGGAAATTTCAATTGCTTGATCCATTCGAAAATCACTTTTCTTTGATCATTGTCCAAGACGTAAGTAGCTTTTGGCTTTTTGCATTTACCATTTTGAAGATAAATGATATCTAGCTCCGGTCTTCTGTATATAACTTTCATATCTTTGCGTGCTTGTATGCTATCTTTTGTTCTTACTTTAACATCCATAATAGTGTTGAAGATGTTGTCAAATACATTCTTTCCCAATGCATGATGTCCAAATTATGTCGTACTAAGTTTGAAGACCAATAAGGCAACTTCCAAAAAATACTTCTTTTATTTCAATTATGTTCACTACCAAACTCAATTTCCTTGTAAGAATCGACCTTCAACCTGAATGAGACTTCATTAAGTTTGTATACTTGATTTAGCACTTCTTGTCCTGACAAATGACTTAGAGGCAATGTGTACTCGGTTGTATTCTTTTTAAATTATGTCGTACTAAGTTTGAAGACCAATAAGGCAACTTCCAAAAAATACTTCTTTTATTTCAATTATGTTCACTACCAAACTCAATTTCCTTGTAAGAATCGACCTTCAACCTGAATGAGACTTCATTAAGTTTGTATACTTGATTTAGCACTTCTTGTCCTGACAAATGACTTAGAGGCAATGTGTACTCGGTTGTATTCTTTTTAAATGAGTTTCGATCGCAACGCATCAAATTCTTCATTGGCAAAAACATCCTATGACAATCAAATCATCCAACTTTCCTACTATTTTTCAAATAAAATGATTTTGTATCATTTTCACATATGAGACAAGCAAATTTACCTTTTGTGCTCCAACCACTCAACATTCCATATGCTGAAAAATCACTTATGGTTCACATTAGTACGGCTCTCATAATAAAATTTTGCTTCTTAGATTTATCATAAGTAACCACACCATCCTCCCACAACATGTTAAGTTCATCAATCAAAGGTCTTAAGTAAACATATAAACTTGTACTAGAAGATCGAGAACCTAGGATCATATAGGTAAACAATATGTTCTCTCGTTTCGAGGTGTGAAGTGAGAGAGAAGAGATTGGTGTTTGATCATTTTGATTTGTTGGAATTATATCGAATACAAATTTTAAAGATTTTGCTTGACTTTCTGAACCCATTTTTTTCTTCTTTTAATAAATGATAGTTAAAATTGGGTATAGACTCTCTCTTGATTTCTAATTTAATACACAAATCCCTGATTCCATTGCTACAAAGCGCGGGCGGAGGCAAATTATAAGGTGTCACAAAAATTGACCAATATAAATAAGCAGTACCTGATGAGCCAAATGGATTGAACCCATCGGTGAAAAGTCCTAATCTAGCATTGTGTGATTCTATTGAAAAAGTCGGATGAAGTGCATCAAATCGCTTCCATGCCTCAGCATCTGAAGGATGTATAATGAAATTTTGATCATCATGTGCTCCTTCTTTGTGCCACCTCATAAATGATGCATTTTTCTCAACAATCGTTGCAGTCTTGTAACTATGGGAAAGTATCTAACCACTACATTTGCCACATTTTTTTGAACTTTGAGAATTGTTTCTCGATTTATATCTAGGCTCGCCACAAATAGAACAATCGATAAGCCAGTTATTTTCCTTGTAATACAATATACAATGATTGCAACATGCATCAATCTTAAGATATTCCAACCTTAAATCTCCCATCATTCTTTTGCACTTGTAAAAATTTTTTCGCTAACTTCTCTGAAGCTGGAAGTATACTCTTAATAATGAAAATCATCCGGTCAAAATAACTTTCCGCTCATATTAAATTTTGATTTCAAGTTCGTTAGTTGTGCATTAGTAAGAAACCATTGTAATATAAATTCTTCTACATATCATATCTTACTTTCCATTGATAACATATACATTTCCGACATGAACATAAGATTTCGTCATGTGAAGAAGCAACACCTTCATTTTCATATGCAACATTAATAAATTCATCAACGTCATCCTTATATTCTTCTCTTATAACACCACATTTATCCTTCCAACGACAAACCCAATTACGATCTTGCTTAGTCATTTCTATAATAAATAACATTATGCCATATGTCAATAACTTCTTGTGCTTGAAACATGTGATTTTGGAGTTATGAACCAAAATCACATGTTTGAGGTACAAGATCTTCATATTCATAATAGACCTATGTTAATAAACATGTGATTTTGGTCCAATGCGTGATGAACTCAGGCCGGGTCTAAGGTAGCTCGGACCAGGTTCCAAAATGTCGAGAGGTTTCAGGCTGATGCTTTCGCTAACCCGAACGATGACTCAGGCCGAGTTCCACAGATGCAGGTCGAGTTCATGATGAACCTGGTCCGGGTTATGCCTATACAGAAAGAAAATGAAACTTTACTTCTACATTGATTTAACAGTCATATTACAAGTCGTAATTAAACTATTCAGAACACAAAAACAACATACCAAACATACATAACAAGAAAATGGATGCAAAACATGTGTTCAATCAGGGTCAAGTTCATTCATCTAAATCATAATATGTTCAGGATAGTATGAATGTGGACAGATAAGATTCGTTCCTTATCAAATTAATTCTAATGAATGATTATTCAAAGGATTCCGTTCACCCACCTCTTTTCATGATCTTCCTACCTCAGTCGTTCGTGCACCCCTTCTTATCTCGGTCATTCTTCCCCTGCACTCCTGCCAACAAAACAATGATGAGTGCCAAATGGTTAGTGAGAAAGGAGTAAGGAAAATCACGGTCGACCTTTATCATGAACTCAAATTCAGATTGATAGGTATACAAGTTCTCTTGATGTAATTGCCAACTAGAAGAAAAAAGTTCATAGATTCAGACATACCGTGAGGGCTCCTTTGCGGTGAGGCCTTGGTCAGAGCACTGGCTGACGGTCGGAGCAGTGGGGGGCTAGAGCAAGCTAGAGCGGCGGTCAGAGAAGTCAGAGCAGTGGGAGATTGGACAAGTAGGGCAGCGGTCAGAGCAGTCGGAGCAGTGGGGGACTACGGCAGTAGGGTGAAGCAAATGCGTCGGGCATCGGAGAAGCAAATAGGCAGAGCAAATGCGTTGGGGTCGGTCAGCGGTGCAGCAAATGCATCGGGGTCAGTTAGCAGAGCAAGTGCATTGGGCATCGGAGAAGCAGGGCATCAAACGTCAAGCGTCGAGCATCGGAGCAGTAGGCTCGGGCGTCGGGTCAAAATCGATGGAGCGTAGGGCGGAAGAAAAATAGTAAAAACTCAGAAGAGGAGTTAGGGATTTAACTTAAGTATTTAGCGCCTCCGACATATGCGATGCTAAAGAGGCACCACATATTCCACGCTTGTGATGCTATTCCATGGCTATAGTGACGCCATTTCGAATTTTTCCCTAATTTAAATTTAACTTTATATTATATTATAAGTTTATATATCATAAGTTTTATATTATATTGCAATTTTATATATTATATGTTTGTATTCAAATAGGCTTATATTAATATGTTGAGTTCATCAATCATAGGTCTTATGTATATGTATTATAAGTCTACATGTATATGCATATGTGTGTATTATATGTCTATGTGCGAGATTAATTGACAATAATGTGTATAAATATGTATTATAAGTATATATGTGTATGTATGTGTCTATATGTGCGAGATTAACTAACAATAATATGTATTCGTATTATAAGTATATATGTGTATGTATATATTTATATGTGCCTGATTAAGTGAGAATAATAAAAAGTAAGCTAAAACAATAGCGATTCATTATTGCGGCGCTATAGCGACACTAATGAGTCGCTAAACTAAACTCGTGACCATCTAGCATCGAAGTGGCGTCACAAGTAGTGCATGGGTAGCGTCGACTATTACTGCGGCGCTAGTGTGGTGCGAATTCAACGCTATTGTGTCTCTACTGTGGCGCTAAATATGAGATATTTTGTAATAAATCATGTCAATTAATTCAACCATCATAATTCTATAATTAAGAATATAAAAATAATATATTTATAATTAACATATGATATATATTGCATGCATAAGTAACATATATAATATAAGTACCAAATATATATTTAGGAATACATATATAAGTAAGATACATATGATGTAGGAATACATATGTTGAAGGTACACATATAATATTTAATTTATTTATTCATTAAAGTATAGTATAGATAATATATATAGTAACATATATGGGGTTATACAAATTAGCATCAAAATAGCACCAATATATATTTAATCTATTTTAAAAATAAATTTTTTCTCAGTCTAATTTGCTTACAAATAAATGTGTGTATACTATAATGGGATGAGTATGAAAGGTGAAGTCCAAATATATGCACTGTAGTCAATTTAATATTTAATATGCTCCCATCTCATTTGAATTAAGGAATGGATGTAAATGTTATGCATAATTCCTAAACTTTTTGAAGAACAAAAAATCATCTCATTTAGATAACTATACAAAACTTTATATACAAAAGAGTGCAACTCTATCAAGCTAAAAATTATAGCAGTTGCTTTTTATCAAACTCAACTTCAAGGAGATATTTGAAGACTTTTTCATCTAATCTAGTTTGAGTTATGAATAGATGAAGTATAAACAAGCATTTGATGTAAAAAAAATCGTGTAATTTGGACTTCTTTGTAGAAAGTTATAACAAAATTATATATGAAGTTTATTAGTAAACTAAAGTTCAACAAGTTATTTGAAGACCTTTCCTTCATATCTAGGTCAAGTTTGAATGATGTATAGATAATTTTGTTAGATTTTTATAAAAAAATCAAGTCATTTAGAGATTTGTGCAAAAGATTGTGACCAAAATAGTACAAGCATATCAAGTAAAACAAAATACAATGAGAAGGTTTTTTTAACAAGTAAATTTCAACAATGAACTTAGGGGGTATTCGTAATATAGCCACCCAACTTCAGTTTGTAACACTATGATATCATTTTAGCCATAGTCATCACAAACGATTATTGTTCATTTACCATTGGACCATTGGCTGGATGCTAATGTGGCATTAGCACATGACACCACGTCAATATTTTCTCTCTTCTCCACATCGAATTATTAACAAATAAAAAAAGTCATACCATTTTTCTCTCGCCTCCCCTCGAACTTAATTTTGAATCAATGTGCTCATTCAACTTTTCAAACTTTTTAGATATTGTCATTCAACTTTTCAAAATTTCAATCACAATCATCATAAAAAACTTAAAATAATAATAAATAAAAAATAATAAAAATAAAAAATTTTGGAATAATAAAAAATATTATTATTGTAACATATGATATTGTGCTTATTAGATATTTAATAAAAAATATAATATATTAATAATGTATTATTAAATATTTAAATATGTAAAAAATAAAAAACCTTCGTGCAACATCTTGCTAGATGGATCAGTGCTCGTTGAATTCGTGTCGAGCTGTGCCTAACACCCCCTTGGATAGCCTAGTATGATCTGACCCAAGCCCGACGAAATCCCATGCAGAACTGGACGGCTTACACAAAAGGCCTCCTCTAGGGGTAACGTTCCTCACGTCCTCTAATATGTCCGTAAGAGATTACTACCTTCTTATATAGTTGCTACATCTTTTTATTTATTAATTTATTTATTTATTAGAAAAAATGCAGCAATCCTATA
Source organism: Pontederia crassipes (assembly GCA_030549335.1). NCBI lineage: Eukaryota > Viridiplantae > Streptophyta > Magnoliopsida > Commelinales > Pontederiaceae > Pontederia > Pontederia crassipes. The sequence goes on from JAUKPH010000017.1 coordinate 13,743,592, forward strand.
AAGAGATTGTCATCTTTTGCAACATCAAAGAAGGTGATGATGAATGGTAGTCCAAGAGGACTTCCATGTGGGCCATCCGGCTCAGCACCTGATTTCCTCGGGGCCAAGCCAAACCATAATAGGCTGCCTAGCGGGGTGCTAACCACGGGCCGATACGAACTCGACGGACACGAGTTATCAAACTAGATGTCGCAGAGAGTTTTCTATTTTATACATATTAAAGTCTTTAATAAAACATTATAACTATATTATATATAAAAATATTTTTATTATATATCTAATAATCATAATAACATATATTATAACCTTTTTTATTAGTCCAAATTTTAGGGCAAAAAAATAATATTCTAATTTCTTATTTTTTACTTTCACAATTTAATAATTATTAATTATTATAATATTATATATGTAATACACATAAAAAGTTGGTTAGTTCGACCTGAGTGGGTCATGCCCGAACCGTGGCGGGTTCGATTCAAGTGCTTTCAGTTTTTTATTTATTATTATTACATTTATTATTTTAAGTTTTTTATGATTACTTTGATCAAAATTTTGAAAAGTTAAATGACAAAGTTAAGTTTGAGTAGAGGAGAGAGAAAATACTGATGTGGTTTTTTTATTTTTAAAAAATCTGGCATGGAGGAGAAAGAAAATACTGGAATGGTGCTACATAAGTATTCACACCAATGATCCACGAGTAAACAGGCAATAACCAATCGTAATGAACGCTAAAATGTTTCTAAAGTTCGATAATGGTGGTATTGCAAGTGAAGTTGGGTGACCATATTAGGAATATCTTCTAAGTTGAATAATCATTGTTGAAATTTGCTCCTTCTTTTCAAACAGCTATGTACAGTTATATGAAAGTTTGAAGACTATATAAAAAAAGCTTTTAAAGGGTTAAAACTAAGCAAAAATTTAAAGGAAATACCAGGTATGAAGGGAGATCAATTCAAAGCATTTGAACAAAATTGTTGAATCTTTCTTTCTTTTTTTTCTGTGTGAGCTTAGATTATATTAGATAGATCAAAAGTTATTCTTTGCGTAAGCTTGTAAGCTCATTTGTATAAAAGGTTTCCACCTTATTTCTTGAGCTAGAAAAAATGGTGTATATTATAATTTGAAAAAGAGATTTACCTACTTCTTGAAATGGAGAAGACAAATTTGATGCATAATAAATTTTCGGCGATTCAACTCATGAGAAGTCAAAGAACGAGCTACATCAAATTGTCACCAAACTTCGTCAACAAATAACATATTTGCATCCTTCTCTCTTTTCCTCCCTGCCTTGTCATGAATTAGTTTTCATTAATTACTTCCACACTTAAACAACTGAATTTGTATTTATGGTAAAAGTTTTTATACACCAATTAATGAAAACAACTTTAAATGTGGGACTCATATGGAGTATGTCTATCTCCACCCTGCATGTCAAAAATTTATTATGCATGATAATTAACATCATATATATATATATATATATATATATATATATATATATATATATATATAAGCTAGCATGCATAGAATTTTTGTTGTATGCACAATCATTATTACATCATATGAGAATCATAACACTTTAAAAGTGGGAATCATATACTAGCAATGTTTTGAAATTTTGGCCGAAGATCGAATTTCCCAAAGAATTAAGTCATGGTTCGATTGGTTCAACCAAACTTAATATTATTTTTAGAATAAATATAATGGTATCATAAATTTGCATATACACTATGAATTAACATGTAAAATTACACAAATAAATAATTCTAGTGTGTTAATCAATATTTAAAATTTAACGTTAATCAAATATTTTTGTTTTTAATAGAGAATATATAATAATTTTAAATTTATTATTTCATTATTTAAAATTATGAATATGGTTTTTATTCCATTTTTCTCTATTTTTCTCCATGTATTCAAATTAGCTTTTCTTATTATTGATTTCTTTTTTTATTCACCCTTCATAATATACTTATTTCCCATTTTGCACAACTTTCCATTTTTTTCATCTTCCTTCTTAATAATATTTTCTTATCCTTAATTATAGATTCTTATTTTTTTATATTTTTTCACTAAAAAAGAGTTTTTTTTTCATTCAATCTGGTTTGACTCGATTCTACCTGCCATCTTTAAATTTGATATTTAAGATAACATGGATGGATTGTCTGTTCATGGAAGACTGTAAACATCCTAAATAAGCCAAAATTCATAAGTGTATCATGGGTATCTAACACTATGCCCTTATGTTAATCCATATTATGGGGGAGGAGGAGGAGGGGGAGGAGGAGGAGGAAGAAGAAGAAGAAGAAGCATCTAATGTCAATTAAGAGGTATGTAAAAGAGATCCAAGTTCCTTTCTTCACTTTCAGTGACTTTGCATATTGGATTGGGGGCCATGAAAACACTTTGAATGTAAATAAGTCATAGTTCATAAGTGTATCATGGGTGTCTAAATGTAAACCCTTATGTTAATCCATATTAAGTATGAATTTTCTGAGAAGAAGAAGAAGAAGAATGTAAAGTCAATTAAGAGGTATGTAAAAGAGAATGCAAGCTCCTTTCTTCCCTTTCAATGACTTCACATATTGGATTGGGGGCGATGAGAACACTTATATATATATTCTCATGAGGAATTGATTGAGGATGCATGTAACTAGGGATGTATGGTGTTTGGATCAATTTAATTATTGATGCTTAGCGGATGAACCCTAGAAGTCATGATTTTAATTATTGCACGATACATTGTAGTCTACATTGATGTATAAAAACTCCTTTGAAATATGGGCAGAGATACTTCAAATTGCAAGAGAAATCAAATCTTGTGCTCGCTCTTGGCTAATGTAAGGAATTATACGGAATTACGATCATGAGCGAGCAGATATCGAACTCTAGCTAATGTAAGTAGTCGTTCACTGATGTGGACCGTTCACAAGCGCCACCCCTCTGTCATATGGCTGTGAGTGAACAAAAATTTCTCCGAAAAAACAATCGCCATAATAAGAATTTCACAATCTAGTAATCGTATCATGGCCTTGAGTTAAAAGAACTAAAAAAAAGGAGAGATTTTAAGCTTTTTCTCACTATTGTGAAAGCTACTTTCATAGTAGTGAATCGAGTACAATCATGGATGTGACGTGTGGTTCACAGTTGTGAACGATCATCGGTTAATATTATGAAGTCTAAATGATTTATTATGGCATTTAAAAGCAGTGTAGACCAATATCATGCAGATAAATATTTTTATTGATATTCGATGTTTTGGATTATGTATGGTAGAGTTTTCAATGATGTTTTAACAAATACTTATACTTTGGAATATTATGAAAAATCATAAATAAATTTAAAAGCAAAAGGATGTGATGTTATGATTATTGTATTGGAAACAAAGAAAGTAATAATTTAATGCTAAATTATTTTGGCATATCATCAATTGGTAGGAAGGAATTGTCTTTATACCTATAATGGTATGTGTGCTTATACTGAAGTAATTGTCCTTACATTTGTAATGACAACTCGAGTGTAAGATAAACACATGCGACCTAGCTAGTCATGTATCATGATTCTTTTAACTAATTATAAATTTAAAGACATCATATGATAAGTCAAAGAATATAAAGTCTAAAGTGACCTTTAATTGACCATATAATATTGAAAGCTAAAAAGGACATGTAGATAATAATGGTTCCAAAAGTTATAAAAATATTTCTATTTTATTTCTATAATCAAGAAAATAGAGAACGTAATTGAATATAAAACACTCCATAAATAGTACATTTAGTACCATTGATGTTGTACAAGTTTTTGTTTTGGTAGCCAACTTTTGGTATCTGGGAAGCGGTGTCATCGACGGCCCAACTTGTGCGGTGCTACTGAGCATTGTCCACAAGTTTAAGTTCAGTCCAACTAATTTATTAGGTCATATCGTGTCACGTTCTTGGCTGTGGCAAGTGGCGAGGCTCTCAATAGGAATTTTTTGCATTCACAAGGAATCAAAGTTGAGACTTTGTCTAAGCAAGAAGGAACCACTCCACCCCCACCCCTGTTAGTGATGTGTTGTACAAGTTTATATTGTATATATTATATTGTATGATGTGACATGTATAGATTCATGGTATTCATAAAGTTTTTATTTTATTATTATGACCATTATTTCATTTCTCATATTATAGGTCATGACATGTGATGCCCCCGAAATTCACCTCCATGACACATGTAGCGAGTAGGTCCCGAAGGACATCATGTGATGAACAATACATATATAGTGCACTAATAACAAGACACAATTATACATAAGCAGCGGAAACATAATTATGCAAGGGCATCATCAATAAAAACATAATGGAAGCATGATATAATAGTGATAACATCATAACTTAATAATGGCGGAGGCCATACATGACACACATAATGACTCGAAGTCTACAAGGACGACATAAGACCATAAATGTTCCTCATCCAAGAGGTAACATAAGTCCATGATATGAGCCAATGGGCAAGTACACAACCATAATAGATGATAATGTTAAGGACGTGATACTAAGACCACTACTATGTGCAACAAGCTATCACAAGCCGACTACCAGCACATATCACTCCTCCATACCTGCACGAACTCGAATGTAGGAAAAACTCACATCATGTTAGTTGTATGTAAAGACCACTAAAATGATAAAGTTCAATAAGGTGATAAAAATCAATCATGCCATAAAACAAATTAAAATATCCATAAAAATCATTTGAATAATTCCAATTCATTCAATAATCATAAACAAATACATTTACTTTAGTAATGCCCAAATACGATATTAATCAATGGCTAGCCAATAAATAATTGCATTAACATTTTAATGACCCATAAATAATAATACACTCAATTCTAGCCATATCATGATTTCATAGAATTTCTAATGAATTTTTAGGGTTATAAAACATTAGATAATCAATTTAATTAGCATTCCATATGATGTCGGCAATTCGTGATCCTCCCCCGGTCACTTTTCGGATCAAAAGAAACAATTACCTATGTCCGGGTCCCATAATAAAAATCCATTCAATGGGGTTCAAGTTTTGACCAACAACATTGTGCATTCAATCAATCAAAACATGATTTGTTTTAGTCTTATGACTTAGCATGCATTTTTTAAGTTTAGATACATCAATCAAAACATGACAATCATTCAACCATAACATGATAAAGACTAACTTAATTAACATGGATGAAGCATAGTATAACATAGTCTAGACATACTAGTAATAACACTATGAGATGGCATAATAATTCATGTGATGAAATTTAAACATAGCATAATAGCTTCAAATAGTCATAATGATCTCTTAATAAGAAGATTTTATGATAAATCCAGCTTCTCAAGTCACTACGATCTATGGGGAACATGAAAATGTTTAAGATAACTTGAAAATAGGTTAGAAGGCCAAACTATGGTCTGCCCACAGGGAACAGGTAGAACACCTCATTCCAAACCCTTAGCGCTACGGTTTACCGTTGTGCTACAGTTTACTTGCCCCCACTATGACCTGCCTATAGTGAAGTGGCAAAAAGGGTGAAAACATGTTGTTCCTAAGTTTTCTCTCCTCGTTCATAATACAATCCATTTCTTCCTCAATCTTGAGTTCACTAGTCTAGAAATGTGGGAAGCTAAAACAATGAAATGAGAAGCTAAATGACAAGATTCCATCGAAGTATAAAAAACCCTAAGCATTCCATAGAAATGTCAAAAACATCATCCATTTGAATCAATCATCCGCAAAACCATTCATTCATGTGACAACAATCCAAGAATTAAGATAAAACTTCTAATCCAAGTGTTAGTTGGATTAAGAAGAGGGTTCACCCAATTACATACCTTAATCCTTAAGCAACTCTTGATTCCTCTTCCTCCATATTCTTCTTCCTCTCCACCTAAACTCCTCTCTAATGGAAGCAGCTCCAAGCACCTCTCATCCTTCTTTTCCTCTTTCTTGAGCTCTTAGAACATCATTGATGATTGATGCGTTAAATTTGTAATAAATAAATTTACTAATAAGTGTACTAGTCATATCAAGTAATGAAATAGATAGTAAAGTGTCGAACCCACAATGAATTATTTAAATTTAATTAATCTTAATAATCTACTAGAAGAAGAAAATGGTTTTGTGGTAAGAAAAGAAAAAAATAAAGGTGCAAAAAATAAATGAAAAATAACTAAAATGAATGTGTTGAGACAGGAATTATGAATAATTATTGTGAAGATAAACATGAATGATCCTCCATAATAATTGAGTTATAACAATAAATAATAGTATCAATTCTTAAGACGGATTAGGAATACCTAAATTATTGACCTTTCCAATACGAGTAAGTTAAACTATCTTAATTTTCTACAAAATTGGAAACCGCAAACGATGAGTTAATTCTCAATTTAACAAAAGATTAAGATGAATTAATATGTATCCCCTAGGTTATTATATTCATCCACAATACTGGATAGAATAATAGATCGCATGAAATTTGGTACAATCGACGAGTTATCGAACACGCGTTATGTATGCCTCAAATTAAAAGTAAACTATCAATTATCAAAGTAATATTAATTCCTGAAACTAATCACCCAAAATATAGATTTGTAATATAATTTAAGAAATGAAATCACTCACTAAAAAGCAATGAACTCGGCATGCAGGATCAAAATAAACCAAAAAGTCTAGTTAAATCAATTAATAACATGGTTCAAATAGATTTCCCTTTAAAATAAATTATAAGATTTATATTATAAAAAATTGGAATAAGAATAACTACGTAAAAAAGCATCAAAATAAAAAATATAAGAAGAATTTGCAGCCTTCAAGATCTCAAGGTAAAGCAACCGATGAGTTACTGTGCATCCTTCTCCTTTTGTGGACTTTCAAACTTTCAAAATCCCTTCTCTATAATATGGCACTGCTCCTAAGTCTCAAGCACTACATTTTCTTTCTTTGAGGACCTCTATTTATAGTCCTTGGGTGTTTCAAGAGTTTTCGTAAAGTTTCGATTTGTTTGGAAGTCTTTTCATATCAAAACAATGAAAATTCAGAAAAGACTTTCATTGGGCTTTAAAACCATCCAAGATTCTTCCAATTCTGAATTTCTTAATGATCCCTGGGACCTATAATAAAATTTAGAGTCAATCTGCAATTTAAATTTTCGAGAAAAGTCAAAAAAATCTCGGCACTAATGCCCCATAATAACTTCGTAACAGTCTGAATATGACTTATCACGACCCACAACATAAATTTCACAGCCCTATATAAATCAAAGTAGAATTTGTGTTTTCATGGTGCGTAATATTCTGTTCGAGTCCATTACTTGGACAAATTTTTAGCACAAAATTTAATGGTCCATTACAAGTTTGTAACAGCGTTTGTACAACTGTTACAGCGTCATCACGACCCATTATATACAAATTTCAGCATTGGCATCTCCTAATATTGACTATAGTGTAATTAAGTCGTATGCTATCCTTCTTATATTTTATTATATTATATGGTAAGGCAAACATATGTGACACACTTGGATATTCCCATAGAGCAACTTTAAAAATATTGCTTACTAGTACATGACTTAATTAATTCATCCACTGGTTAGGTCATTGAATCGCTTATCAAGGGATGAACGTTCTTGAGTGATTTATACATTAACTAATAAGAGTAAATTACACCAAATACCCTTCAACTTTGATCGTTGTTTCAGTGCTACTCTCTAACTTTACTTTGTAAGAACACTGTCCTCCATCTTTTAATTTATTTCACCAAATACCCCTTTCACCAGTTATAAGTCATTACTCAGTCGCACTGCTAACATGGCACTAACGCAACATCTTCTCTCTTCTCCACATAAATATTTATTGACATGACAATATTAAAAAAATAAAATAAATAAAAAAATGAAAGTAAAACACCATGTAAAGAAGAGAAAGATGGGGCATCTGCAACCACCAGCAGTCACCGACATGGGGTGAGGCCCCCTCCCTTCTCTGCGCGCGCTAACAGAGGAACCCCCCCCCCCCCCTCCTCCTCCTCATCCTTTCTTTGCCGGCGTGCGTTGGAGGGCAACAGGGAAAGAGGGGAGTGATAGGTCCCCTCTCTGCGACCTCGCACCCTGCGCTGGCATTAGCACGGGGAAAGAGGGGGTGACAACCCTTCGCTCTGCGATCTTCAGCGCGAGGTTGAGGGGGGTCATCGCCCCCGCCTTCTTTCACTGTGCCGGTGTTGGCGCAAGGAAAGAGGGGGGCGACGACCCCCGCTCTACAACCTCCAGCGCGAGGTCGCAGAGTGGCAAACCGTCACCCCCCGTTCTTTCCCTACACCGGTGGGAGGGGCGATGCCCCTCTCCTTCTTTTCTTTACATGACATTTTTATTTTGTTAATTATTATTTTTATTTTTTAATATTATCACGTCAATAAATATTTATGTAGAGAAGTGAGAAGATGCTACGTTAGCAGTAGTGTGACCGGGTAACGATGTGAAAATGGCATTTGGTGAAATAAATTAAATGATGAAGGAAAGTGTTGTTATAAAGTAAATTTAGATGGTAGTGTTGGGAAATGACCAAAGTTGAAAGGGATTTGACGTAATTTATCCAGATGTATAAGTTAATTAGGGGTTATACAACAAACTGAAGCTAAATTCTAATACATACACAAACAGATAAGAACCTATGTCCAAGAAAATATGATGGAAGATGAGACATTTATGTAATAAACTGGAAATAAAAGAAAAAAATTATAAACAGTTAACTTTTTCAACGGACTAGTAGACCGAATTGTATGATATTGACCTCTATGCAATGAGAACGAGAGTGTAAAATAGCACATCTCTTATCTCAGTAATTAAAAATTTTCGAATTCAGATTTCGTCATAAAAATGATATATCAAATTCTTGAATCTTTCTTTGCAATTTGAAAAGATACAAGTCATCATCGAGATGTTTAAGTTTTTACGCGTCTCGCCCCAAATTAAATACTAAAAAAGATAAAGAATTGCTTGAAGGCCACTTTCATATCTATAATAGTTATCTTACTCTTTGACTTGCACAATCCATAGAACGTGCATGGAATGATTAAAATATTGGATTCTCTCCTTGGAGATCGAGAAAACAACAAAATCCAAGGCAAAATATTTATTAGGATTTGCACCTAATAGTATATATGCTCACGTCGACAAAGGAACGCAATAGTTTGCTAAGAACAAACGCTTAATGGATAGATACAAGCACCAATTTGTTTCCCACCCCCATCAATTTGGGTACCTCCATGGTGGAGTACGTTTTTGATAATTGATTTGATCCAATCACATCTGGGAAACATGTATGAAAGGAACCAACAATGCATCAAGACAATAAGATAGCTCAAAGTTAAAAATTAAGATAGCAAGAAACCATGAGTCAATTAATTATTTAATTGAGAATAATTATGTTTATTGCATGTGCAATTCCTTGTCCATGTAATGTATAATTTGTTTGTCACACTAGATGAGCACCCAATTAATTAAGCTTGAACAAATTAAATAAATATGATGTTTTTTAAGGTGCATCCAAATTTGTTATCCTGCGATAATTATCATATATTTAAGTTACGAGACCTTACATTTCGTCACATATTTATTAATGGAAATAAGGATTGTATGAAGACAAAAGTGAGGCATATAAATGGGTCACCATTGGATCATGATCTAACAGTTCACGAATATGTATTTATTTATATACATCTTAATGTTAACTTATTTATGAATTGTTAGATCACGATCCAACAATGATCCGTGTATATAGATCACTTTTTACTCATATATATGAATCACTTTTTTTCACACATAGTCTTTATCCACTTATTTGAATGATTATATAGGATGCATCCATATTTATTTATATATAAGTAATTTTACTTATATGAGTCTTGAACCTCCGGTATTTATTCATATTTATGCATTCAAAGCTAACTAAAACAAAACAGAAATTTTTATGATGACAACTATTTTATGAAGTGAATGATAATCTCCAGTATGATTATTTGATTGCAATATGTGGGATATGAACGAATAACAATATAAAACCATGATAAAATTATCAATTCAATTGTCATCACGTTTCTGTTATTGTGCATCGATTTAGATAATAAGCTTAGTCCAAAGATTTAGCATTAATCTATTAAGTTAAAGAAAGAGTTTAATTTAATTTATTGCATGAGTACCGTGGAATCAATTTTGTCAATTTAAAATAAGATTGCACGTACATTGTTAGTCTATACAATTTATTTTAAAAAATAATATTATATTTATTTCAGAATATTTTTTTAATCATCGTTTCAACCATTCAATTAGTGAGTGATTGAATCTCAGCCTTTAAATGCGTCACTTAGTGAACAATTATAAGAAATGCTTACGTTCTTCTAAAACAGTTTTTAGGGACGCTTTTGAGGACATCCTCTGTTTCGCATTATTAGCGATTTGACAAGGGAACAATGATTTAACTAGCAGATAACGAATGATGATTAGCGATTAGAAGTTATAACAAATAAGTGTTTGATAAACTTAATAGTATTATTTGTAATTTTATTGTTGCCAAACTGGATAATAGTATCTAAGTAATGTCCCAAAAGACGATTTGTCAGGGGCCAGCAATGCACTACATATAAGTATATCTAACGCTACATTTGAAGGAGAACACAAGACATCAAATGAAGTAGGCAGCCCACATGGGAGGCTATCCAAACTCCAAAGGAACCATACCTAACCTAAGAAAACAATTGCATGCATCTCAATCGTCGGCACAACAAAGGAAAGAAAATAAGAACAAGGAGAAATCTAGATCGCTTGGATATGGTGAAGTGCACTTGGACGATATATATATATATATATATATATATATATATATATATATGGCATAGTTTATTTACTTTTAACAAGACACATGATATTCTTTATTTGTTATACTCATCCCAGTCTTCCAAATTGTTATATTTTATCTTGAGAAAATGATAAGCCACTATAAGTATGCCGTATGGCTTCTGCATGTGAAGTGTGCAATTAGTTAGCTGGAGGTGTGAGAGAGATGGAAATCCCAGTAATCAACTTAAGCGACCTGCAGGACGCAAACAAGAGGAGCAAGACAATGTTCCTTCTCCACGAGGCCTGTGTGAAATGGGGCTTCTTCTGGGTACGTATATATAATATATGTATAATATGCACTAGGAAACTTGAACTGTCACTCTATATTTCTTCACGTCCTGGCGAGAGAATGATTTGATTGCATGTACGTAGGTGGAGAACCATGGAATCGATAAGGCGCTAATGGATACAGTGAAGAAGCTGGTGAACCAGCACTACGAGGAGAACATGGAGGAGACCTTTTACGAGTCGGAGTTGGCGAAGGGATTAGGCCCTAGAGCTCCTACCTCAGGTGTAGACTGGGAGAGCACATTCTTCTACCGTCATCAGCCGGACAGTAACATACAAGACATTCCTCAACTAGTTCGGTATGCAGTTGCCGGAATTAACATGTTGAATGGACTTTAATTTCTGACCCATGACAGAAGAATTAATGGATCTTCATGCATGCAGTGAAGCCATGAAGGACTACGTGAATCAGGTGGTCAATCTGGCCGAGACGCTGGCGGAATCCATGAGCGAGAACCTGGGCCTGGAGAGGAGCTACTTGACGAACGCATTCGCGGCACCATTTGTGGGCACGAAGGTCGCCAAGTACCCCAAGTGCCCCCAGCCGGAGCTGGTCCTTGGGCTCCGGGAGCACACCGACGCCGGCGGCATCATCCTTCTTCTGCAGGACGAAAAGGTTCCTGGCCTGGAATTCCTCAAGGACGGGGAGTGGGTGCCGGTGCCGCCCACGGAAGGTCACAGGATCTTGGTGAACTTGGGCGACCAGGTCGAAGTGGTGAGCAACGGCGTGTACAGGAGCATAAGGCACCGAGTGCTCGCCGACAGGCACGGAAGCAGGCTCTCCGTCGCCACCTTCTACAACCCCGGCGGCGACGCGGTCATCTCCCCCGCCCCGAAGCTCGTGTATCCGAGCGGGTACAGGTTCCAGGACTACCTCGACTACTACTCAAAAGTAAAGTTCGGGGACAAGTTCTCCAGGTTTCAGACTGTTAAGGAGATGCTTGCAGATGAATAAGTTTGTACGCTTATAATTGTGTGATGGAGGTCATATATTAGTTGGACGTCTTAATTTCAGGTTTGCAACTGCAATATGTCAATATGATCTATCCCCGCGTTTTTCCAGTTCTACACATAGGCGTGAAACATGTTATGCTGTTATATAGGCAACATAATGTTTGTTGTTTCTGACAAAGTAAAACTATATTTAAATTTCTGAACGGAAACACTATGATTAGGTTTTCATTCCCTAATGATTGTGGCTAATCTCTACATCATATGCAAAGCATGGCTACGCAAGGTTTAATTATTGCAATCTTTTTAAGAGGAAAATGTATAGGTAACGTAAAATGGCTGTAGAGTAGAACTTTTACTTACTAAATTAATAAAATAACTATATATTAATTTAAATTATATGTTACATAATAAAGGTGATTAAAATTAGTTATCAAATATGATTAATTCAACTATTGTAATTTATTTAGTCTTAAATGACAAATTACCCAAATATATTTATATATAATTTCATCTAAGAAGTATGCAATTAATTTAATCATAATTATATTATTAAATTAATTAAATAATAAGAAGTAAATACTATACATCGAAATGTATAATATCTTTTTTTAATGCCGAAGTGCTGGAGAAGGAGCTTCTTTCGCTGTAATGTCACGGAGGACAATGTTGGCATATGCATATCATATATATTTACCTTCGACGTTGTTGTATTGCATGATTGTGTTACAACTATGTCAGTCCCAATTGGAAATAATAATATATTATTTTTTTCAGCCTTACCATGAGGGGCCTAACTGAAATTGCATTATCATTGAAAATTACTATAGATAATATAAGATTATTTAACATAAAAATTTTGACAAAATTAATAACAATGTGCATTATTTTGTTTAATATACATAAGTAATTTATTCAACAATTTGTATTGTCAATTGATTCATAATCAATCTGATCATATATATAAACTTTTGCACATGGACAACCTGATCAATTGAAATAATAACAAAGTTAGTTTTACAAAAATGATATCCAAATATAATTAGACATAAATATAGGAACGTCATACCTATTTTTTAATCGCAAGTTATAATGAATATAAATGAGATCATTAAACTTTTCATATTCCATTTGATTTATGAGGTTGACACAATGGGTAGCATAAGGTGACCAAAAGAGAAGTGAATATTTTCTCATGAGCTTTAAACTTGCAATTTTGTAATTAGCTCCATTATCAGTTACCATGTGTACTATATTTTTGGGGTCAACCCATTCCACAATTTCACTAAAAATATTACATAAATTATTTGCATTTGCATAAAAATCAGAGCATCAGTTGATTTAATAAATGAAAACGCCTTTGGACAATAAACCTAAATGTTAATCAATGATCTTTGCCATTTATTTTTCCATCCATCTCCCATTATGTACTGCATACCCAAGTGCTTCTATATGAGTTGATGATTAACTTCGCATGCATTTTAGCATCATGCATTAATTTCACATGTAAAGCATGATAAGAAGGATGTTTAATTATATCCATGGCCTATGTTAACTATTCTATCAATAACATGCTTAAAGTATGGTGAATTGCATGTGTTAAATGGTATACAAGCATCATAAAACCATAGTGCAATAGCTAAATCAATATTTTGCCATCTTTCCTTATTTTGCATGCATGCCTTAAGAAAAAAATAGTTCTAGAAGAGAAATTTTTTTCTCTTTTTCTTGGTATCTCTTTCTCATTGTCTTCATCCAATGTCAAGTCTTCAACTAATTCTATTTTGTCTTTGGCTTCTTGTAAATTGATATGATCTAACAAATCTTTAATTTCTAATTATTTGGACATTTGAAGGAACCTTCTTACATGCATCAACATTCCTTTTGTTCCCAGCTAGGTGTTGCTTCATCCTATCAATCCCTCCTCCCAAAAGACAAAATCCAAGGATTCGTATCCTTCTACCATTTGCATTTGTTCTCTATCCTACATACTTCCATGTAATATCTTTCTTATGTCTAACTTAATTGTTGGAGCAAGGATGTTCTAACTATGAAGCCATATATATTTTCTAATAAATGAAGAAAACAAACAGAAAGTTAAAAATTATTGACTAAAATAAAAATTATTCTGCATCACAAGATCATTCACATATTCATACTAATTAATATAAAATTATTAGTAAAAAATGTAAACATTATATTGGCATAATCATGTTTAGAAAACAACATCCATAGTATAGATGTTAAAAAGTTGGACATATTAAAAATGTTATGCATAACAAAATTGGTATCACATCACAACAATAGGCTACTAAACAATATGAGTAACTACCAAAATAATTGCACAAATGATAGTTCATAATTTATCTATATCCTGGCTCCTTTAAAAATTAAAAAAAGTAATAAAATTTAGACATTTGGATGGAAAGTCCTACTAACGTAAACTTCAAATTAATAAATATAAATCATGTTAAACTCGTAGAATATAAAAACTCCTCCAAAATTGAAGAACTCATATTTTTTCAACACAAATCATTATCAAACTTAAACAAATTAGTAAATATCAAAAGAAAATCAACTAGAAGTAAATAAGTAGGTTTTCCTGATGAAATCCTGTAGAGATCTAAAAAAAAGATCAAGCTTCAAAAAAAGTTAAAGAGAACTAATCTTTTCAAGCTAAGATCTAAAGTTCTAATGAAAAATGTCTAGAAGAATATAAGAAGAAAAGAAAATGATGCCTTCACACCTTTCAATGATCGAGTTAATTGATCACTTCTTCAGTGATGGGTTATGAAAACGTCATGGATGGTCACATCACCGAAAAATTTTCTAATTGTCCTTTGGTAAGATTAGGACAAGATAATAAATAAAATGTTCAGTATTATTTCCATAAATCTCAATAAACATCATAAAAATCCAGATAAATTGTTTTCATAAAAACTTTTGAACATGTCATTCTTTTACTTCCATAAGTGTGAATTCATGCCATGTTGTCTCCCTTATATTAATTGAACTAGGACTAATTGATCGATGTCACTAATGGTTTGATAAGGTGAAAATTGGTCATGCATTTTATAATAACAAATAATTAACTTTTCACATCAATAATTAATGTGATTTTATTTTACTTGTCTAACAATGTTGTCAACTAATATCAACAGCACTGATTTCAATTTCATAAGAAGAAGGGTGGTTCTTCAAAACCTAAATCCAATCAACATCACAAAAATAAGGAAAAAATAGGATTTTAAATCCCCTCAAACATATATACCTTCTATGACTTAGATTTAAACTATAATCCTATTTCCTTCCTCTCTTCTCTTTTCTTCCTTGTCTGCCTCCCATGTTGCTTCCTTCTTCTCCTTCTTCTAGTTGCCTTTGTTGTTCTATCTCCTCCTCAAAGCTCACTTGGCTCTTTTGGTTTTCTTCCATGTCTTGAAGCTAGGGCATCATTCTTGCTTCTGATGGTTGGGACTTGTTAGATGGCAATAAATTTAAGAAAATGTGGCCTACCTTTGGTTTAATTGGGTTTTCAAGGCTTGTGGGCCAAATGGGTTTTTTTTGTTTAATTCAAGATGTCAGATTCTTTCTGAAATTGCTGTGATGTAGTATCCGTTAGAACACATCCCTTACAGTACTATGTTTTGGTAGCTCTTTAAATCATGTTTTTCTATGTTTGCATTGAGATGGTTGTCCTAAATTGCAATCTAGTTATTGTTGTATATAAATAGGTGTGTTCATGCTTTGTAGTTACTATGATCTGTACCTAGAATAAATTCTCGACACTATAAAAACCTGAGGACCCAGCCTTGATTCCCATAAACCCAACCTGGATTCATGCTTAAACCAATAGTGTCGTCCAAATGTCACGGTTGTGCTTGCGGAACTCGGCCCGAGCTACACTGAACCCGACCTGAGTTAGCGAAGGACAGAACCATCAATCTCTCGACATTTTCCAACCCGACTCGGGTTCCACTTAACCTGGCCCAGGTTTGTCCCATGTCGACCCTAACGTTGTGTGACACTGTTCACGAACTCGACCCGAGTGTTGATTACACTTGGCCCAATTCATGCTATGAATCCAGCCCGGCTCACCATATACCCAATCCGGGTTATGGCAGTCGAAATCACTTTTCATGTTTTTTTGCTCATTCTTGATTCTGATCTGAACATGATCTATTTTTGTCCTGATTTATCACGATTATGATTGATTAGTGACACATGATCACCATGATTTATTCCTGATTTAAGACATGTTCTCTTATGTTGATTTACTTTGTGATTGATCTATGGATTTCCCCACACTATGATGAATAACAAAATGCAAGGTTCTAAAGTGGTTAATAAGTTAAAATGAAAGATGAATACCGAGTTGTTAGCCTATGCCAAGTGCTTCATGTCAAGGGTCGCTCTCTTGGTCATGGTTTGATCACCATTGACATGCACAAAATTGCATTGTTTCGCTCGGCATACCCCATGAAGAATTTAAAGGGTCATCTGATTTCTAAGCAAGATTCATAATTAAGAATCATGTTTAAGTAAAGAAAACATTTACGCCGAATCAGGTTATCATTATTACTTATGGTCAAGATTATTAAGCATGCTACTAGTTCCAAGTCTACCATGTATCATCTGATTTTATTGATTATTGATATCAATTGATCTCTCTTATTTATGATTTATGATGAATGTTCCCTCTTCTGATCAAGATAAGTATACCTCTTTATTTCTGATTCACTCTAATTATAGTTATGCATTGTATACTTTTATTGGATCCCCACTAGACTATAAAACTCACAGGGGGGTTTTCCTCGTGTTTGATTTTCATAAGGCTAGGTTAGTGATGGTGTTAAGTTTGTGTGTTGCGACGATGCTTAGATAGTTATAAAGCACATGAATCAAAGGGCCTAGTTATTTATTTAATTTCCGTATTATTGAACTGATGTAATAATTATGATATTATTATTTCAAGACCATGTTAGTGACTCTTTGATTTCCATAATTATTCATTACCTTCAGCCGTGTCATGATTCTTGACCGAGTTTTAGTTAATATAATGGTCAATGCCATAGCGTTTGTAGGGGTCGATCTTCGCCACATGATGTTGTTCGATTCAGGGGCATTACATTTATGGTATCAGAGCCAAAATTTGGTCTCTCTTGACGTCCCATAGTATAGGATAGTATGATAATGGTTCATGTGCTATCGTCGAGCAATCACCACGCCCTCCACCGAAAAGAATTGTAAGTAAAGTTCATGGTTATGATATTATATTGATTATTGATGTATTGTTCTTTCATGATTAAAGGATAAATATGTCTAAAAGATCAAAGAAGATCTAGGAGCGGGAGGCCAGATTGGCCCAGATAGCTCCTGCGCCATAGGGCCCACTCACTAAGTCCCAAACATTGGCTCAGCGAGTCACGGACGTGGTCGTGGTCGAGGCTATACCCCAAGTCACCGACGAGGCCGAGGCCGCAGTGCGAGAGCACAGTCACAGGAGGAGTATTATGATGAGTCTACCCCACCTGAGGGTAGTCAAACTGAAGGCAATCAACTGGCACCCAAACTTCGTACATAGGGAGTTCGACATGAGCCATCAGAGGATACCATCCAAGAATTCTTGAAGTTGCATCCGCCATAGTATGATGGTAAGGCAGACTTCTTCAAGGAAGAATAGTGGATGGAAACAATGGATTGCATTTTCATACAGATGAGGTGTACCAACAGATGCAAGGTCTTGTATGCCACCCATATGCTTACCGAGACTACGATGGGTTGGTGGAAGACTACAAAGGCCACCAAGTCCAGAGGGTAGGAAGAGGAGGACATTCCATGGGCAGAATTCAAGAAGGCTTTCGAGGTTCGTTACACACTTGAGCTCGAGCACATCCATAAGCAACAGGAGTTCCTGCAACTGCAACAGGGATCCATGATGGTGGCTGACTATCACACCCACTTTATTTTATTGGAGCAGTATTGTCCGATGTCATTCGAGGGACGTGCAAGAGCCAATAAATTTATAAATGGGTTTCAACAAGCATTGAAGTCTAAAGTTCTCACAGAGGACAACGATAGTCTAGAGAAGGCAATAAGACCGGCCACTCGTATGGAGAGAATCCAAGCGGAACACAAAGCTAAAACTCTAGTTAGGCCCGGAGAGCAGCACAAGCCGTGGACCGACGATCGCTGATCATTCAGGAGGGACGATCGCCGCCACATACCCTATCCATAAAGGGAGGTCCCAGGCCACGCTCAAGCACAGCCACTCCCCGCACCAGGTCCCAGGCCTCAGGTAATAATACGAATATGTTAGTCATTGATTTATACTAAGAATGTAGTGACTAATATGAAGCTTGGTGCAATAGTCATTGAGACAACTGCCCCCAACACCACGTCAGCCACAGGTATCACAACATAGGTCTTTATGCTCTCACTATGGTTGCTATCATGATGGAGAGTGCCATAGAAGAAACGGCTGTTGCATTCAGCGCGGATAGCAAAGCATTTCATTTGTAACTGCCCTTAGCTCATGAAAGAAGGCCGAGGGAACCGAGGCCTAGGAGGCATCAATCCTGTTGTACAGGGCCGTGTGCACAACATGGAGGCTAATGTAGTGCTCAATGACACTGATGTCATTAGAGGTACCCTTCTCACCGCCGACTTATTTGCTACTATATTGTTCGATTCAGGGGTCACTCACTCATTTATTTCTGAGTCGTGTGCCCAAACTCTTGGATTGCCTCTACAGCAGATGCCCCATGCTATGAGTGCACTCCTATGGGGACTCTTTATACTGTTAGGTACATTCCGAATGTATCGGTCACTGTCGATAAGAAGAACTTTTTTGCATATCTCATTGTCATCCTGATGATGGATTACAATGTTATTCTGAGGATGGATTGGTTCTCCTATCACGATGCATCCCTACACTACAAGGAGAAGAGGATTCTTATAGATGCACAAGGCAAACCTAAGGCAGTCATCAGGGGACCTCTATCGAACAATAGTAAGGTCATTATCTCAACAATGAAGGCACAGAAGCTACTGCAGAAGGGATGCAGTGGGTACTTAGCGAGTGTGGTCAAGACTAATGCCCCGATGACTGAGCTCTAGTAGATAGATGTGGTGCGAGAGTTTCCTAATGTATTTTTAGAAGACACCTCCAGGCTGCCACCAAGATGTGAAATAGACTTCAAGATAGAGTTTCTACCAAGGACTGCACCCATCTCCAAAGCACCTTACAGTATGGTACGTACAGAGATGCAAGAGTTGAAGAAGCAAATGCAGGAGTTACCAGATAAGAACTTTATTCGACCAAGCATCACATCTTGGGTGCACTGGCCTTGTTCGTTAAGAAGAAGGATGGCTCCATGCGGCTCTGCATCGACTATAAGAAGCTCAATGAAATGAGAGTGAATAATAAGTATCCTCTGCCTCGCATCGACGATTTCTTTGATCAGTTATCCAAGGCGTTAGTATTTTTTAAGATCAACCTACGTAGTGGCTACCATCAGTTGAGGGCTGCTGAGGAGGATATACCAAAAATTGCTTTTCGATCGAGGTATGGTCACTACGACTTTTTAGTCATGCCATTTGGGCTGACGAATGCTCCTGCAGCATTCATGGATTTGATGAATAGGATCTTCCGACCATATCTGGATCAGTCCGTCATTATATTTGTTGGTGACATCCTGATCTACTCTTCCAGTCTAGAGTAGCACTAGGAACACATAAGGATAGTGTTGGAGACCTTAAGATACCATAAGCTCTATCGAAAGCTATTCAAGTGTGAATTTTGGCTAACGGGGATCATGTTTATTGGACACATAGTATCCAAGAAGGGCATCTCAATGGACCCGACAAAAGTAGAGGCAGTAACAAACTGGGCAAGGCCGAAGAATGCATTTGAAATTCGCAGTTTCCTCGGTTTGGCGGGCTATTATAGGAGATTCATTAGGGACTTCTTCAAGATCGTTACGCCTCTCATGAACGTCATGAAGATGGTTAAAAAGTTTATCTGGTTAGACAAGTGTGAACAGAGCTTCCAGACATTAAAGGACCATCTCACTTTGGCACCAGTTCTCACTATACCGATAGGTAGTAGAGGCTACGTAATTTATAGCAATGCATGCAAGATAGATTTGGGTTGTGTGCTAATGCAGCATGATAAGGTAGTGTCCTATGCTTTCCAACTGCTGAAGAAGCATGAGGTTAATTACCCCACACATGATCTAGAGTTGACGGCAGTGGTCTTTACTCTGAAAATCTAGAAGCATTATTTGTACGGGGAGACATTTCAGATCTTCATCGATCACAAGAGTCTCAAGTACATCTTCGACTAGAAGGACCATAACATGCGGCAGCGCAAATGGCTAGAGTTCCTTAAGGATTATGAATTTGCTATTAATTATAACCTCAATAAGACAAATTCAGTTTCTCATGCATTAAGTATGAAGTGGAAAGGCTCGCTAGCCTACATTAGATTATGCGAGTATGAGATGCTACAAGAGATTGATCGATGGTGTCCGAAACTCGGTAGAAATGGAGCTCTATGGATGATGCACTAGATGAGACCTAGCTTGATTAATAGGATCATAGCAACTCAGGCAGCAGACCTAGAGTACCAAAAGGTGTTGAAGAGGTGCTAGAATGAAATTATAGATTTCCATATCTATGGAGGAATCAAGTACAGGGATAGGTTATGAGTTCCTTCAAATGCAGTCGTCCGATGAGAGGTACTAGATGAGTGCCACAAGTCAGAATTCACCATCTACCCCAGAAACACCAAGATGTATAAGGACGTACAATGCAACTACTGGTGCCTTAATATGAAGAGGCAAATAGCAGAGCATGTGTCAAGATGCTTAGTATGCCAGCAAGTGAATATCGAGCATCAGAGAATGTATGAAAAACTGAAGCACTTAGAGATTTCTCGGGAAGTGGGATAGCATTACCATAGACTGTGTCCAATCTGCTTAGATTTAAGAAAGGTCATAATGCGATATGCGTAGTTGTGGATCGATTCACGAAGGTCGTGCACTTCATTCCCATCTAATGGAAGCAGTCAGTAGAGAACTTATTAGTTCTGCATGTGAAGGAAGTGGTTAAACTACATGACATCTAGCATCTATAGTGTCTGACCGAGACCCCAAGTTCACCGCCAGATTCTAGAGGAGTATGTAGTAGGCTTTCGGCACGAGCCTTAGCTACGGTATGGCGTTCCACCCTTAGATAGACGGGCAATCTAAGAGGACCATCCAGACGTTAGAGGACATATTGCGGGCATGTGCACTGAATTGGTAGGGTAACTGAGCTGAGCATATTCATCTGATCGAATTTTCTTATAATAATAGTTACCATTTTAGCATCAGTATGGCGCCTTTCGAGGCTTTGTATGACTGACCTTGTCGTTCACCTACCCACTAGGGCGAAGCAGGTGAAGAGAATATCATGAGTTAAGAAGAAGTCAAGGAAGCAATGGAGTATGCTAAAAAAGTAGAGTTAATTAAGGATCGAAGACTGCACAGGGTAGACAGAAGAGCAATGCAGATAAAGGCATACAATAGCAGATATTTAGGTTGGTGATCATATTCTGCTGAAGGTATCACTTATGAAAGGGGTCATGAGGTTCAACAAGCGAGAAAAAACTCAGTCCTCGTTATGTGGGTCCCTTCGAGATTTTGAAGTTGGTAGGTGAGGCAGCATCTAGTCCTCTACCCCTTCTTATAGGAGAGTGCATAATGTATTTCATGTGTCCATGCTCAAGTATAAGCACAATGTCGCTAATGTTATTCAAATAGAAGAGTCAGATCTAGCTGTAGACCTTATTTTGTCGAGTACCCGACACATATCATGGAGCGCAAGGTGCAATGCCACAAGAACAAAGACGTACCTATGGTTCAAGTAGCATGGTGTTTCCATCACAGCAAGGAAGCGACATGGGAGCTCGAGTCAGAAATGCGCTAAGAGTTTCCACATCTTTTCAGTAAGCTCTCTACTTTGTGCAAAATTCGAGGACAACTTTTGTTTTAAGGGGTAATGATGTAACAACCTTGAAAAAAAAATAATAATATGGCAAAAACAAAAATGGCCAACTAGCTAAGGAGAAAATAATGCCAGGATCCCTAAAAATAGGAGACTTAAATGCACCATTATGAGGGGATAAAGGTAGATATTAGAAAATAATGATATATTGACCAGCAATAACCCCACACTTGCACGACTACATATTGGTTACTCATCTCAGAAACATCAAAATCCCCCCTCTCTGCTAGAACGTGTGTAAGGGTGCCTAGAATTTTCTCTTCTCTTCTTCCTTCGCCCCTGCACTATCAAGGTGTCTCACTCCATGTTCTGGATTAGCCTACAGGAGGGGATTTACCAAGGGAAGAGACACGGCCACAGAGACAACGTAAAGGGGCGTGATATCACAGAGATTGGACAGATTGAAGAGGAAATAAACACGAATCAGGTAGGTGATTCCTGAAATCATCTTACACAACTCTAATTAGTTTTGATCTAGATTAGTTTAATCAAGTTTCCAATAATCTGCTAAGGATCGTTCCAAAGTATGAAAGGATGAAAGGTGGATATGTCCCAAACATTGTTTGATTGATTTCTATTACCATGTCCTGCATACATTATATTTTTTTATTCTTTCTGAAATTGTTGTGATGTATTATCCGTTAGAACACATCCCTTACAGTACTATGTTTTGGTAGTTCTTTAAATCATGCTTTTCTATGTTTGCACTAAGATGGCTGCCTTGAATTGCAATCTAGTTATTGTTGTATATAAATAGGTGTGTTCATGCTTTGTAGTTACTCTTATCTGTACCTAGTACCGAGGACCCGACCTAGATTCCCATAAACTCGGTTCGAGTTCATGCTTAAACCAACTGTGTTATCCAAATGTCACGACCGTGCTTGCATAACTCAACTCGGGTTACACTGAACTCGGCCTGAGTTAGCGAAGGACAGAATCATCAACCTCTCGACATTTTCCAACCCGACCCGGATTCCACTAAACTCGGCCCAGGTTTGTCCCGCGCCGACTCTGACGTTGTGCGACACTGTTCACGAACCTAACCACTCGGCCCGGTTCATGCTATGAACCCGGTCCGAGTCACCTTATACCCAGCTCGGGTTATGACAGTCGAGATCACTTTTCATATTTTACTGTTGGTTCTTGATTCTGATCTGAACACGATATGTTTTTGTCCTGATTTATCATGATTATGATTGATTAGTGACACGATCTCACCATGATTTATTCTTGATTTAAGACGTGTTCTCTTATGTTGATTTATTATGTGATTGATCTATCGATTCCCCTACACTTATGATGAATAACGAAATGCAAGATTTTAAAGTGGTTAATAAGTTAATATGAAAGATGAATACCGGGTTGCCAGCTTATGCCAAGTGCTTCATGTTAAGGGTCACTCCCTTAGTCATGGTTTGATCACCCATTGACTAAGGTGGTATTGTTTCGCTCGGCATACCCCACTAAGAATTTAAAGGCACCTAAAATCATTTGATTTCTAAGCAAGATTCATAATTAAGAGGCATGGTTAAGTAAAGAAAACATGTACATCGAATCCAGTTATCATTATTACTTCTTGTCAAGATTATTAAGCATGCTACTTATTCCAAATCTACCATATATCATCTAATTTTATTGATTATCGAATTGATCTCTCTTATTTATGATTTATGATGATCTCATGTTCCCTTTTTTGACAAAGATAAGTATACCTCTTTATTTCTTATTCACTCTAATTATAGTTATGCCAGATTAGTGATGACGTTGAGTTGATGTGCTGCGACGATGCTCAGGCAGCTATAAAGCACATGAACCAAAGAGCCTGGATATTTTTTTAGTTCTGCATTATTGAACTTATGTAATCATTATGATATTATTATTTCGAGACCATGTTAGTGATTTTTTTATTTCCACGATTATTCATTACCTCTTGTCTTTCTTCATTATTCTATCTTTCTTATGCTGACATGTTATGATTCTTATCCGAGTCTTGGTTAATATAATGGTCAATGCCATAGCGTTTGTAGCATCCTCGGGTCGGTCCTCTCCACGTGGCATTGGTCGATTCGGAGGGTGTTACAAAAATGATGCATATAAGTCTAATAAGAATTCAATTAATTTGATCATGGCTTACCTTATCGTTTTCATTTGAAAGTTAAATTAGTCAAATAATAATAGTTGAACATATACGGGAAAATAAAAAATCAATTAAAAATATAAATCAGAAGTAAAAGAAAATATTATTAAATGAGTAAAAATGAGCATGAAATATATATATATGAGTAAATGGTCGTCGTACTTTGCAAGGTTGTTCTTATCGTCCTACCTATGCCAGTGGGTGAACCGCCAATTTTTTGTCCGAGTTTAACAAATTAAACATGTTTTATTATATTTTTCAGTTGCGTCTTGCCCTAGAGGACACTATTGAGCTCATGACCCTCCATCGCGGCGCCCCTCGTCGTAGAGCTGACGACCACGATCCTCGGTGGCGGCGCCCCTCGCTATTTGACACATTTTGCCCTAGCGGAGCTCGCAATCCTAATCCTCCGTGGCAACACCCCTCGCCGTTGGTGCATCTTGCCCTAGCAAAGCTCGACGCCCCTCACGGTCGGCGTGTCTTACCTTTGCAGTCCGCTGCGAGCTTGTCGTCCCCTCGAACCTATCCGTCGCCCGAGCCTATTCGCCGCCCGACCAAGACTATCGCCCGATCGAGTCTATCTGTCGCCTGAGCCTATCCGCCGCCCGAGTATGTCCATCGCCCAATCGAGTTTGTCCGCCGCCCGAGCCTATCTAGCAATTGAGTTTGTTCGTCGTCTGTGCCTGTCGGGCACATACTCGAGACGCATATCGGGAGGCAAAGCTCCAAGGCATGGTTCGCCTACCAAATCTTTAACTGACACTCAAATTTAAAGTGTATGATCCGATCAAATCTTAACCTTGAATCATATTTCGATTTCTTCAATTTTCTGTTCTGAACAGTCGTTGGATGGATGTAAAGAACCCGACCCAAACGGATTATGAGGTTCACCGGATCAACCCGATCCGGTGAGCACCTCTAGGCAGAGCGGCCATTATATATATATATATATATATATATATATATTGTAATTCTATGTTAGGGGAATTTCCTTTTTTTACAAAAAGAACCCAATAGTGAACCGCTGCACAAACTTTATGGATAAATAAAATGGTACAAGGCATAATTGCTGTCTCACTCGCCTGTGGCCACACCGATCCTTCCTCTCTCTTCAAGTCTGTCCACCTGCAAAATACCAGATTGCTGCACCCGCCGTTCGAACCTCCGGCGTGCAGTGCCGAGCAACTCCTCCGCAACCATCCCTACCGGCGTTCAGAAGGCCACCCGAAGAAGAGGAGCACGCCTTATTTTCCGCAAATCGCCGCCTGATCGCCGGATGAAACCCTGAGTTTCTCCCGGCCGTGGGTGCTCTCCTTCCTGGCGTTGCAGGTGTTCAACTCGCTTCTTTCCCTGTTCATTTTACGGCTAGTTAAGCCCGAGAGCAAAACCCTCGAAGGATTTGAGGACTTCACCTTCTTCGTTTCTGAACGAGATTACAGAACAACTCTGGAACCTTTCCTGTGTCTCAATATCAAATCATGCTTGGTAAGATTCACTGTTCTTTCCTGTTTCTTGATCCCTGGTATTTGTTACTCAGCGTCACTTCGTTCGTGAAAGTTATTGTCCTCATTGCAACTTTAGTAACATTTTAACATGCACTTGTGCAGCAGCCATTGCAATGAAAATTACAGCATCTAGTAGCACCAATGGCCTGAATCGAAGTCGTTCATGCCCGTGTGGTGACAAAGAGTGCTTTCTAGATGAAGAGGACTATGAAGACGAAGAATTCGCCGAGAACGAGTCCAAAAAACCATCAGGGCAGCCCCAGAGCTCGGATAGCTCCAAGACTTTGCCCCCTCCCAATATAGGACAGACATTCCTAAGTGACGACGAGGCCCTGGAATATTATACTCACTTTGCACGGAACAACGGGTTCCTGGTCAGAAGAGAGCGCTCAAAAGGAAACCCGGAACATCCTCTTGGAGTGTATAAGAGAGAGCTCGTCTGCCATCGTGCTGGCCTACCTTTGCCTGCAAAATCAGAGGAACCAAAGCGCCAGCGTAAGAAGAAGCCGATAAGGTGCAAATGTGATGCACAAATGGTTATAAAGAAGAATGTTACTGCTGGGGTAGTTAGATGGGTGGTTGTTAATTTCAATAATGTGCATAACCATGAATTGCTGGACAGATATGATTCACAATACTCTCCTGGTTATCGTTATATCTCAGCGGCTGATAGGATTCGAATTTTAACTCTTTCAAAGGGTGGTTGTGATGTGAGCCTTATAATGAGGGCTCTTGAAATGGAGAAGGGAGTGAAACCTGGTGAGTTGTCCTTCACAGAGAAAGATGTGAATAATTTTCTTCAGGCTTCGTCAAGCAGTAGTCCTGAAAATGAAGGATCAGAACTACTCCGGACTTGTAAACTTATGAAGGAAAGGAACCCAGATTTCCGTTATGAGTTTGCATTGGATGAGGCCAACAAGCTACAACATGTTGCCTGGTCATATGCAGGTTCAGTTCGTGCATACAAGGTTTTCGGTGATGTCGTTTTCTTTGACACCACTTATCATCTCTATGGCTATGATAGACCTGTTGGCATCTGTTTCGGTATTGACAACAATGGACATGCAATATTCTTTTGTTGTGTTGTACCGCTCTATGAAAAGCCAGAGTCACATAGATGGGCCTTGCAGGTTGTTCTTCCATATTTTTTCTTTTGTCCAAATACAGTTACACAATCAAAGATATTCTCTGAGTTTTTTTGCTGATAACTCTTTTTTTCTCTTCCTTTAGGCATTTCTACGCCTTATGGATGGAAAATCACCACAAACAATAGTTACTGATTTTCATTTGGGGCTGAAAGATGCCATCTTGACTGAGTTACCTCACACAAAGCATGCAATTTCCAAATGTCACATATTGTCTAAATTACCATGTTGGTTTGGCTCCTCACTAAATCAACGATATGAGAAGTTCAAGACTGAGTTCTGCAGAATTTATGATTTGGATTCCACAGAAGATTTTGAACATCAGTGGAATCAGATGAATACAGAATTTGGACTCAGTACAGATAGGCATATGATGCTACTTTTTGGTCACCGGTACTACTGGGCTGTGCCATACTTGCGCAGTTGGTTCTTTGGTGGTTTGTTGTCAAGTGATCATCCGATGACAGTTAAGTCATTTTTCAAAGGGTTTGTGAATTCACAAACGCATCTCAAGGATCTTGTGGAGCAGGTAAAATATTTGTAGAATGACAATTTATTATTTTATTGTCTTCAACATTTTCTTTCTTTGTGTTGGGTGCGAGAAGAGTGTTCCAACATGAGAAACAACTTTCATCAAAATGCTTTGCAGGTTACTGTTGCAGTTGATTTCCAAAATCAAGCAGGAGATGAAGCAACAACACGGCAAAGTCAACATAATGTTCCAAGCAAAACATGTTTGCCAATGGAAGAACATGCATCGACTGTCCTTACAATTTATGCTTTCAAGATGTTTCAGAAGGAAATCATGGCATCCACACAATATGCAGTTTTTGAGACAGCTGATAAATACTTAGTGCGGCATTACCTGAAATCTGAAGGAGGGAATAAGGTGAGCTGTACATCTTCTAATCAAGAAGTTAGTTGTGATTGTCAAGGATTTGAGTTCTCTGGGATACTGTGTCGGCACACGCTTCGTGTGCTCGCATTGAGGAATTGTTTCGTCATTCCTGAAAATTATCTTCTGCCTCGATGGTGTCGTGATAACTCCTTATTCCCCAAGAGCAGTGGCTACAATTATCGTTGTCAAGCCTTGCGTTCTCTTGCTTCTATCATAATTCAGGAATCGTCAATAACAAAAGACCGCTTTGATTATATACAATGGCATCTGAGCCGGCTTCTTAACCATGTCAGAGAAATGTCACAAACTGATGAAAGTACCTCAGATTTGGAGTTCGCCACATCCTCAGATGCTACAGTAGACATAGTCCCTGCTAGAATAACAACTCGAGGAAGGCCAAGAAAAGCAAGGACTTGCAACCCAACAAAAGAAATGCAGTAATTCTCATAGCTTATTTTTTGAACTGGCAGACTGAAGACGAAAGATAATCTGATCGTCAGGTTTTCTCAAACTCTTTTCTCAGCAGTGGTTGCAAAATTGCAATCTCATAATTACTTGACTGAGGTAGTTTGTTAACCTTATAAATCCAGATGTACTCTTAGGTCGACCAGGTCTCAGCTTGCTTTGACTAATGGGAAAAAGCTTTTGTTGATCTTACTTCCTTTTAGACCAATTTGGAAGTCTTATTTTTCCAACTGGATTATTTTGTTGATAAGTTATTTGGTTCATGCCTCCTGATTCATCTTGAGAATTTGAGGGCGCCTTTTTATTCGAAATTCATGGATGTGCCCTTTTTCAGATGTGAACGATGTGCTTGAAGAATTCTTCTAACCGAAGAAGACGAGAGTATCCAAGCAATTCAAGCAAAAAACAACGCAAAATCTTGTTGTTAGATCTTTTTTTCTTATTGAAAGAAGTTATATGTATATATGAAAGAATGCATATATGGTTGACAATTTCTCGATGTCCTGAATTCCTAGGACATTCTCCTCTCTTTCCGTTTGATGTATTTCTAAGAAACATTTATGGCTACGGCATTCTTTGGAACCCTAATTATAAAGAAGGGCAAGATTTTTCGTTTCAGATGGAAAGAAAAGGTATCAGCTTGCTTAATTGGAGGTGAAAATTAAAGAAGGAAAAGGAGGAGGGTAAACATTTTTTCCCTATTTGATTGAATTTATAACGAAAGAAAAAGAAGGGTTTTCATCCGTTCCCTCAACATCTTATTCATGTATTTCTTGAGCTGAAAAAAAGAGAAAGAGGGAAAATAAAAAGGAGAACAGTTTAAGTTGAAAAAAAAGGAGATTTTTCTTTTCTTTCTTCTTCAATATTTTATTTTTCTTTCTCCTTCAAATTGGATGAAAATGAGGAAAAAAATATAATTAGAATAAATTTTCATATTTGATTTTATAAACTTAATATATAAATACACATAGGAAGAATGAAATGATTTAAATAAATTTATTATTAAATCGTGATTTCCTTTTCTTCTCATTGTCATCCAAGCAAGATTAATTATTTTTTAGCCAAACAAGCCCGCGTCAAATCAGAGAAGGGATGAAAAATAGGAGAAAATTACAAGTTTTCAAATTTAATTTTATAAATTAAATTTATAAATATGCATCTAAAAAATATAATCATCAAAATAAAATTATTACTTAATTTCTCTCTCTTGTTTCATTGGGACATTCAAGCAAACAAAAATAATTATTCACCTCTATTTTTTTCTCATTTTTTCCTTTGTTTGAATAAAGCTTCTCTAAACAAATCCCTTTTTAACCTTCCCCTTTCTTGGATATAGCTTCTCTAAGGAGAAGAGAGGACATTGAGGAGAAGAAAAAATGAGTAAAAATCTAAACGTGCTCTAATATATCTAAGTTTGGATTGAGAGTTTTGAAGGAGTGATTTGAGGTGGTATATGAGAGTATAAGTTTTGTTTGGGTAATAATTTTATATTAACTAAGAGGGGTGGGGTGAAGTAGTTAACTCCTTCTAATATCATATTTTTTATTTTATTGATGAAATGAGAAAGGATTAATAATTTTAAAATAAATTAATCATATCTCTTTCTTCTCTTTTCTCTTGTCTCTCTCCTTCTCTCTTTCCTCTTCTCTCTCATCAATTTTTTCTCTCATACTAAATAAATATTATTATGAAATAAATTTATATGTATATTTATTTTTAATCTATATTTATCTCTCATTTATTTAATTTTTAAAATATATGCATAAATGAAAATTTTATATAAAAATAAAAAATAGAAAAACATAAGTCAAATAAAAAATAAAAAATTTAATTAAGTAATAAAGAACTATATGATAAATATTTATTAATCGTTAATCATTATAAATCTTTTAAATATATAATGAAGGGCAAAAGTGACTTTTAATTTCTCCTCTTCTTTCAATTTGGGTTGAAAAAAAAATTGGATCAAATGGAGCTTCCCTCGATTTTACTCGTCCAAACGATCCAAACAATACAAACAAGCCGCAGGCTTAAATGACTCTCCTACCAAACAAAGATAAAAGTGCAATTAGCAGGATAAATTACACCAAATGTCCACCAATTTTAAAGTTTACTCAGCGATACCCTCCAACTTCACTTTGTAACACAAATGTCCTTCATCTTTTAACGTATTTTACCTGATGCCCTCTTTACCGAGATAGTTAGTTTCCTGATTTTTCGTCCACGTGACGTCCATGTGGTCATCTCCTCTTTCCTCCACTCAAATAGTCGTCCGATGTGGCATGCTCCGATGTGGCACATAAAATTATACCAAATGCCCTCCAACTTTAAGCTTTGTTCAGCGATATCCTCCAACTTCACTTGTAACACAAATGCCCTTCATCTTTTAACTCGTTTCACTCGATGCCCTCTTTAGAGAGACGGGCGGTCTCTCAATTTTTCGTCGATGTGGCATCCACGTGGTCATCTCCTCTCTCCTCCACACAAATAGTCGTCTGACGTGGCATGCTCCGACGTGGCACCACATATTAAATCATCTTAGTTACTGTAAGTTAAATTATTCCATTATTTCCCCTTTTGTCATCGTTCGCGTGAAAGTTCCTTCGCCGTTCGTACTTCTTCGTCGTTCATCTCCTTCATCATTCACCATTCGCGTTCGTCGGCCGCCGTCTTCGCTCAAGCGTTCGATAGGAGAGCTTGGGCGAATGCGAACGTCGAAGAGGAGATGGCCACGTGGATGCCACATCGATGAAAAATCAGGAGACCACCCGTCTCTCATAAAGAGGGCATCTAGTGAAACAAGTTGAAAGATGAAGAGCATTTGTGTTACAAGTGAAGTTGGAGGGCATCGCTGAGCAAACCTTAAAGTTGGAGGGTATTTGGTGTAATTTTAAGTGTCACGTCGGAACATGCAACGTGAGACGACTATTTGCGTGGAGGAGAGAAGAAATGTCCACGTGGACGAAGAAACTGGAAACCGGTTAACTCAGGTAAAGAGGGCATCGGGTGAAACGCGTTAAAAGATGAAGGACATTTGTGTTAAGTGAAGTTTGAGGGTATCGGTGAGCAAACTTTAAAGTTGGAGGGTAATTCGGACACTTTTTCATAGTTTGAGTGCAACCCTCTATAGCTATCAAATTATGCCAACAAAGAAAAAAATTGTATTTTACAAATCAAACAGTCTAATTCAAGTTTAAAGATCACCGATACCCAATTATATCCCAAAAAAGGGAACTTTATTTTCCTTGTAAAATTATCCAATTATACCTTCAGCTTCATACAAAATTGTCTAATTAAAACGATTCTTGGGATATAATGCTATAGGTCTCGTAATAGTTCAAACACAATTCGAAAAATAAAGGAAAAAAGACCCCATCAAGACTATACGATAACCATGTGCATGCACCACCTAGTTATAGTCGTACAAACATCAACTCTGCACACATCCATATCAAGCACGAAATCTCACAAGGGAGCAAGCTCAACTATTAGCATAAAGCTAAGTGTGATGCCTATAAATCATAAGATAATTCCATTAGTATAAACATGAAGCAAACAGTAAGGTGGAGATGTGATTATAAATCAATATATCATTGTGGGTTCACATCCTTTCATTTCATTTTCATGTTCATTGTTCATGTTCATAATTCATATTCATATTCCTTGTTCATGTTCATATTTGTATTCATAAGAATAAAGTTCTTCCATTCATCTTTACTCATGAGTTGGAAGAACTCTCCACTTTTAGAAAATACCATTGCAAATGCACAAGTGTGTACTATCTAGACCATGGTGGACCAATAGGGATAATGCCCCGTCAAGCAAGACGACCTCGCTCAAAGTGGAAATATTTGTAAGGAGAAGCTCCCATCTAGATAGGCAAATGGTAAATTTATTTTTATCTTATTAATCATGAGCCTCTCTTTCAGTCACTTGGACCAATCAAGGCGGTAGGGAGCAACGATAACTTCGAACCATCTTTAGGTTCATGTCGATCAGTGTAAATCAGGTGGACAAGAAAATTTGTCAAATTAGATGGTTCAGATTAAAGTTGTATTCTTTCGGTCCATAGATCGAATGCCCAAAAGGTCAAGCAGTCGCCCGATGAATTTCATTCAGCGATCATCCAAAAGAGGAGCAGACACCCATTTGTCTATGTTCAACAGTCAACTAAAAAGGGAGTGGTTGTCTGTTCTGTGTTCATCCGTCGATCATTCCAAGGACATATACGACCGATTTGTTGGAAAAAAGTTTTTATGCTATATTTAATTATGTTTTGATGATACAAACCTGAATAATCATAGTCATATATTTAAAGTGCAAAAAAAGTTCAATTCAAAATGGATTATTTTATGCACTAAACTTGAAGTTAATATTTGAATATGTTTCATTCATATGTAGACTAACATGTGAATATGAAAGTTGTAGATAATCTTGTTACCCTTCCAATGAATAAAAATCACCTC
Organism: Pontederia crassipes; assembly: GCA_030549335.1. Classification (NCBI taxonomy): domain Eukaryota; kingdom Viridiplantae; phylum Streptophyta; class Magnoliopsida; order Commelinales; family Pontederiaceae; genus Pontederia; species Pontederia crassipes. Next base: position 13,776,412 of record JAUKPH010000017.1, read on the forward strand.
ATTATGATATTGGTGTAAAATGTTATGTGTAAAATAGTGCAGAGTGAACCAATTGATCTAGCGAACCGGTTGACCGGCCAGGTGAACCGATTAACTGATTTGAATAGAATTTGCAAATAGCATGATATTTGAAGACCAGTCAACCAGTTGGAGGCACCGATCGATCGATGACAACATTAGTGACCCAGATGAAGTTAAAACATGAATCGGTCGATTGGATGGATAGAGTGGTCGATTGGACCGCATGCAAAATGCCCTATAACGACTAGTTTTTTACCAAACGAAAGAGCAACGGTCATATTATCCAAAGAGGCTTATAAAAGGGGTCCAAGGGGTGCAGAATCAATCAAGTATTGAAGGGAAACATCAAGCATTAAAGAAAAATCATTTTTATGAAGTTATTGAGCCATATTGTTGAATATTCTCCTTTTTCTCTTTTTTCTTCTTGTGAGTTTGATATTGTAAAAGAGATAAACATTTGCCTAGAGATTTGGATGTGAGCTCCTATGTAGAAGAGGTTTTATCTTACCTCTCGAGCTAGAGAAAAATTTCCTACCTTTTGAAAGTATAATCGAGGGTAAAAGCTTCCTAAGAGGAGTGGTGCGTCTTACCTCTTAAAGTGAAGAAAAGGTGGTATGTTGTAAAGGATGTCTTCCTTGCCCCATTTGAAACGAAGGAAGGTGTTTAGTGGAATCTCCAGCAATCTCGAGGTCGAGAAATCGGACTGGGGACGTAATCAAGGTGTGGTTGAACCTCGTCAATAAATCATCGTGCACCTTGTGTTTGTATTTCTCTTTCCCTCTCTTTCCTACCTTATTATGCATGTGATTTGATTGTTATTGCATTGATTTAATGTATAACGAATAGATTTTAAACATCCACGATGATTTTTGTGAAATTAGTCTTTTTCGTAAAATACCAATTCATCTCTCCCCCCCCCCCCCTCTTGGTGCCTTGTGATCCAACATGGCTGATCGAAAAAGGTTCGATCGTCCCTTATAATATGAGAAGGTTCTAGGACTTTCGGTCGGCTGAAACTTGATCGGTCATTCACCGACGTCAGTGTCGTCTTCCTCGGTCAGTCCAGGATGGTTTTCCCATTCACCATCGGAATCTCTTCTGACATGAACATCCAGATCAGTTGCCCGAAATAGTTTTGGTCAACCGACTGGTTATCGTCGTCATTTTTTAGTCTCGATTTTTTCTAGTTCGGTTGTCCAAAAGAGTTTTGGACTTCCATTCTAGTCCATATCGGTCGTCCGATCGAGTTTCGGGCGCCCAATATAAATGTCGCTATACTTTTGCCGAGCTAAATCGGACGCCCAAATGCTGTCTTTGGCAGCAGTAGAACTTTGGAACTGAAGTTCTCACGAACTCATGGATTTGACGTCGAAGTCTGGTTCACCCATTTGGCGAAGTTATGCACTGATCGGAGAACTTCGAGTTTAATTTGACTGGATAATTTGAACAAGTTCTCGAGGGCGTTTGGTGAAAGTTCTAGTATTCTAGCGCGCGAGGAAAAAATGCTCAACCGTTGTACGTGGACATAATTTAATCAGCGTAAGGACTATATTTAGGACTCAAGCAAAACTCGTTGCCTCATGAAAAAAATTGTGGCGAATGGTTGGACAATTCAATGCGCAAAGATAAAGATCAACATTGTTTATGCACAGTCAAATGGAACTAAATACACATGACACGACATGTAAGAAATAATAAGCATCCGAAATAATGTTGGTAAAGTAGTACTAAGTTTGTGCTAACATCACAAAACAGACAAATAACATTAGGCAAGTACTACTAATAAGCAACATTGCAAGAGTACTAATACATTGTTCCACACACACAAATAACAATAAGAAAGTCTTACAACATAGGCCCACAGCACACAGAGGAATTCGGATCAACAACATAGTGGCGAGGTTACAATGGAATCAAACGTAAGTATCACTAGTACACCTTGTTCAGTCGCTCAAGCATCCCTACAACACTTACCAACTATGAAACCAAGTACGTATGAAATTACGACACTAAGAGAGCAACACATTAACTCTACACTTGCATCTATACTTGACATAAGAGATGTTGTCCTCGGCTTCAATAACCCTGGGCTTTGCAGACTTCGTAGACACATTAGTATATGGTTCAGAACAACGCATACTAAAGTAATTCTGTAATGAAGAGGAGGCAACATCATAGCTATCAAATTTCTTATACTCACAATCATGATAACCCAGCACTTGGTAATCTACCCACATGTCAAATACTCTGGTATTGCAACCTTCGTAGACAGCATAATATTTTCTTGTTGACATTCTAACTCTCGGTGTCTTCAAGTTCTCCAATAATAATAGTATTAAGCTGATAAGGAAATCACAACCAGTTTCCCAAGCAAGAAATTGAAGCGTTCTGAAATGTCATCCAAAGAAATGTTAACATGTTGTATGTAAATCTTCACAAGGCATTTGGACCAACAGTTTCAATATGATAATTTGTAGAAAGTGTAAGTGACACATGTGATCTAAAGCGGTTATTATTGTTTTCCTAGCATAAGAGAGAGAGGCTTATATTCAGGGAGGTAGTTGTAGTTGCTAAAATTTGAACTATGAAAAGGTATGATATTAGTAAATATGGAGAAACATACACAATTGAAAGTTGTTAATACACGAACTACCTCTAAATAACTACATTAATTGTGATGTCACAACGTGCAAATGATACGGATTAGTAATTGAAACCGAACAAAAGTCTTACTTCTACGCCTGCGATGATCAGCCCAAATCCTAGAAGTTATCCCGTTCTGCATCACGTCGCCTCTGGTTTTCTCAATCGTAGAGGCGGGCATAGAAAGTAGCAGGTCACCCGCACATACCGCTTTGGATTCAGGTAAAATAGTCATATTAAAGTATTTGTCATCTCCGGCATGACGCCTGACGAAGTTGTGTATGACGCAACAGGCTATGACGATATACTTTTGTATCTTCAAAGGATATTGAATGGGGCTACGAAGCAACCTAAACCTTTTTTTCAAAATTTCAAAAGACTTCTCTACATAGTTTCGCAGTTGCGCATGTCTATGATTAAAAATATCCTTCGCATCGCGATACCGGCCTGCTGGGGTGTTCTATAAAGGTTCTCATATGATATCTCCCACTCCGATATGGTGCTATAAACTTATCGATGTTTGCATAACCTGAATCCACAAGATAGTATTTTCCTGTGTCGAATATATTAAACAAAATTAAATCAATAAATTAGTGAGGAAGATGAAGTAATTTGCCTGCAAGGACTACAAAATCATACCATCGGGCACACGAAAGTCATTCCTCTCCGGGCACCATCGCAAGATCTTCATATCGTCTGCCGAGCCCTCCCAACAACTGTGAAAGAAGAGAAAGGTGCGATTGAAAGAAGTTGTTGCCATCACGTTCTGTGAAAGGAATCTCTTACGATTCTGATACGGTACTGCTTTTGACTTTTGCACATGAGCATAGATGTGGGTTCCGTCGACGGCACCGAGCGCATTCTACAATGACACATCAACCAAATGCATTAATAATTAACCATAAAAAGTATGTTTCATGTCTAGGCATACGAACCAGGACTTACCGCAAAGTATGAATAGAATCTACGAGAGTCCCGCACTCATGGATGGACGCCGACATCTACACCAGGTAGTACAATGAACTCCTCACTTAGTGAACAATTTTCTTTTAGGAAATTACGGAAGTGTCGTGATATCGTTTCTCCAGAGTGCTTGAACTCCTCCTGCGTGTCTCTATTTGTCTCATCCCGACGAACGGCAAATAAAAATATGGCCAGTTGTTCCCTCACGCTGACATGGTTTGTCGATGCAATAAGCTCTCGCGAGACAAGCAGTTCTTCCAACATCATAAACGCTATATTTTGCAGCCCGAAATGATGGTACCCTCTTTTAAGGTGTCCATTGAACATTCGTTAATTGTCTGATCTCCCGTGAATGACTGTCTTCTCAGTATGCTCACAGAGGTCACGGTTGCATTATCGAGGAGTGTGTAACCTAGATTGAAAGAAGTTGTGTCATCCTCGAACAATTCATCCTCAACTAAAAATGATCACATTTCTTCAAGATTCATCTAGCATAGCAGAGGTGAAGTACGTGAAGAATACACACCAAAAAGTCTTAGAATACATCAAATTGTCACAATGGTCAAGCAAGAAACTTCTGAGAGCAAACAGAAAAATGGAAGTTGCGACTCCACAAAACACACCATTGAGAAGAGTTACATGCAAGCATGCTCTTCGCCGAACCTGCTTGTCGTCCGGTGTAGCAGATCTGACGGATGACACCGAGCAGGAAGTGGAGCAGCTAAAGAAGGAAAGCGAGGTCGGAAGAAGAAGAGAGCGAAGCAGATGACTCGGCTAAAATGGAAACGAAATTAGTTTTTCCCGAAGTTGGGTGTGGGATTCGAGATAGTTCTCGCGCGATCGAGAACTTTCCAAAGTTCTTGCCTCAGGCAAGAACTTATGTTCGCAAATATTTGTCGTTGACCAGAACAAAAAAAACTTCTGGACCCCACCAGAACTTTCGGACGTGTTTGGCGGAACATTGTCATGTTCTGGTGTTTTGTTCCCAACCAAACACAGCCAAAAAGATTTCGGTCATCCGCTTCAGTTCAATAGAGCTGCAAGTCATTGCGGAGTCCTTAATTTTCAATCAAATTTTCACCCGAACACAATTCTAACATTAAATAAACATACTACTCACATAAAATAGTATTATGAGATAGATCCTAATATATTTTTTATCAAATTCGAATCATCCATCCTCATATACATATATAAAATCTTAAACATGCGAGTACCATTCTACTCATGCTCAAAAATAAGTCGCATTTATAAAATCATATATTTGACTCATACTACCATGACTTATCATATCAAAACATGTTGGAATTCATCTCTAAGTATTCAAGATATAAGTTAACTCATTCAATCATTCATCAACAAAACCATGTCATGGTAGTAATCATATCATTTGGCTAATAGTAAGAATCGAATGTAGACAAATCCATAACTTCATAAATATCGTAAGACATGAATTCCATCCAAACTAGCATGGATTCTATGTCTAATCAGATCCTTAAGAATATGCATCAATCTTAGAAATAACCTATGACTCAGAACCTGAATAACACACTTCTTGCCCGTGCTTTTTAGTTCTTCGTCGTTGGACTAGTACTAGCTCCTTCCCATGCTACCTCCTGTGCGCACACATCTAAAGGACCTACCTGACATGCCCTTCGTACTCTAGCTGAGACCAAGGAGAACATGAAAATAGAAATGGAGAAGATGAGGAAGATGAAGAAAAGAAGAGTGTGTGTGTGGCTTTAAAGAGCATGATAGTGGGGGTTTCGACCATTAATCTCCTCAACCATGAGTGGAAAGGAGTTACAGATCTTCCGATGTAATAGAGGTGAGACAGAAGTTCGAAATCGATCTTCTTCAACTTCTGCCTATTATGCTTTCAGACATCCGAAAGTGTTTCGATCGTCCGAGTGTGTCGGCTGAGCTGCCAACTCATCGCGACATCGGGCATCCATTATGAGTTTCAAGCCTTCGAAAGTCCGACGTCAAAAAAATAAAAAGTTTTAATTTTTTATGAAAATTTTGGTGTGTTACATATCTCTAGTTTAATATTATAAGTATCCATGTGTCTTTCTTTCTCACCATCTCAATGAATATTGTTGACTATTAATAAAAATAGGTGATACAAAAGGAATCCATGATTTTAAACTTCTTTCATGTGCTTGATATATTATCACATCTCATATCTCAAATTTTCATATCCAACTTAAATGTTCTTTTTTCTCGCCCTCATGTGTGATCAACTTGCTCTCTGAACTACTAGTTAACTATAAAAAGACAACTTGTCAATCTTTTGTTGGATTGTAAAGAGTTAACAAATAATTCGTGTAGTAAATATATTGTGTGTAAGCTATATTAGTTTGATTTGATTTTATCATTTGAGTTTAGTGGAAGTAAAACAAGTTAATTGAAAACCTGCACATGTGGTTTGAATGGAAAAATGATTTGTTGAAGGTTAACTTTTCTGGTCATAAGGATAATAGTGGAAATAGTTTTAGTTATTCTTCAAACTTTTCAAAATAAAAAAAAAAACATATTTTTTTCTGAATAAAAGTTTGATAACAACTTTTTGTCTTGTAATAGAAGAAACAATAAGTTTGACTACTCTGCTTCTAAGAATAAATTTTTAACTCAACTTTTTCAACACAGTTTCAAATTTCAGGATGTTGTCTGATTAAACCGTATTATTTTTTTTTTTTTTTTGGCAAGTTTCCCTTAATGCTTAAACAAACAAAAAAAGTTTTCAGCCACCAATTTATATTATTTATATTTCTCTATGTTTTAGACTTTTGGGGATTATCAGTATGTATTAGCATGCAATCACATGTTTCGGATCGGATTAATGTCATTTTGATCTGATGATTTAAAATACGAGTACTGATAATCTACATCGTATGCTGATCTAAATGCTCAACATTTGTACTTGCAGCACGACGCAATTATAATTTATGATTGCACATTAATTTAATTTATATTATATATATATATCAGAAGTTTAAATTTTATATTTTCATTAAAAGTTCTTTATCTAACGAAATTAAAAACAGTCAACGAGGGTTAACCTTCAAACACTATAATATAATTTAACAATTCACTGAAAACGTTTAAACTAATATTTTGACCTGATAAAACAACCACGGAACTTTACAAATTCCGACAATTATTTTTTCCTTCTCCAACAGCCCAAAGTAATGAAATGAAAAAAAAAACGATCAAAAGAACCAAATTAATTTTAAAACATTTTTTTCAAGTTAATTTCTAACACAATCAAGCACAAAATTGTTAAAACGTTCTCCTGGAAATTTATTTTTAAGCACTAGACGTTGCTTTTTGCAGGCTTGCAGTTATGACATCGAGTTCAAATCATTTACCCAAAACCATATTAACCTACTAAAGCATCGCTCAAACTTCCTTCTTAGGTAAAGGTCACAGGTTACAAATTCGACGAAAGATGATGAACCTTTTAACAACCAGAGAAGGAGAGAATTATAGACCCCTACTTGTAAAAACATGGGGCCTCCGGGTCATTCCGTTGTGCAAAATTCCTACGTCATAAGATTGTTGCCCATTACCCTGATGTGGGTTATAATACGAAGGTCGAACCATATTGCCAGTATTCGCGTTGGTCTCGGTTGGTCCTCTGTGCAACCATGGTTCATTACGCTGCAGGGGCTGTTGCACGTTCACTGGGCCAGGAATCATCCCCGCTCGGGGATGCAAAGAAGAGAGCTGATAAGGCACAAATTGCTCTGATGGTGGGGGCGCTGGAGAACAAGGCAGCAATTGATTAGGATGCTTTTGGTGGTTCGATTGAAATGGACGCGGGTGAATATTTGGCTGTTGCAAATATGAGGGATATTGGGAGGGAACGTTGCCAGATGGTGGTGGTGGTGCTTGAGGCAGCTGGCCGTTAGGCTGCCACTCGGGAATATCATCATCGTCGTCATCATTGTTCCAACGGTGAACATTGCTATATGGTATTTTAGAACTTTCACTTTGACCGTACTTGTGTATCAGTTGTCGAATTTGATCCACCGGACGACCCGGTGGGGAAACATGGGTTCGGTTCAGAGGAAAACCTGATTGCTGGGAGGTAAAAGGTTGTTTAGAATTATGAGAACTGCCACGAACAAAGTCAAATTCAGGTAGATCATCATCAACCTTTGGACCAAAGCCTGGAGGTACATCAATGTCATCGTCGTCATCAGGCGGTTGCACCGCCGGGGCAGTAGGCGGGGTGGGGGAAGGGAGACTAGCACTACTTGTTGTAGAGTTAGTGTCGATTCCTGGCAGTTTTCTGGTGCTAAATTGCCTCCTGGTGCTGTTACCATGCTTATGATGAGAAGACGATCTTGGTGATATTGTAGACTGAAGCCTTCTCCAAACAGTTACACCAACAAGGGCATCCGCCACCAACTCGAGCGTATCAGCCTTGTCCTTTGGCAGGCACTTCCTAATCAGTTCAGTCGTTCTTTGGTTGGGAGGGCAAAAGTACAATTCAACCCCTTCCGCAGGTTCAGCAAATCCTACTCTTTCATCTGCGATATAAGAATCGATAATCTGCACAAAGAAGACCAGAAATGTGTCAGGAAAGTTCTTGACACAAACGTTGGGTTTTAGATGCAGGAAAATGCAACCTCTTGTAGGTTGGCAGGACCACTCTCAGATGTGCCCTGCTTCCAATGGAACTGGGCAATCTGCAAAATGTAAAGCTAATTTTAGTAACACAATGAAGAAACAGTCGGAGCATAGAGAAGTCGTCTAAGAGCGTTATCCATCAAAAGTAGACCACACAACAACAACAACAACAACAAAGCCTTATCCCACTAAGTGAGGTCGGCTACATGGATCATACGACGTCATTCCGCTCTATTAGTAATCAAACCTTTCGGTATATTATTCACCAATAGATCTTGCTCTATTAGTTCGCCAAGTGTCCGCCTTGGCCTCTCTCTCCTTCTTTTAATCGGACTCCAGATTATTTGATCTACTCTTCTTACTGGCGCAGGATACAACAAAAAAACAAAAACATAAAAGAATGAGACTCTTTTATCTTAGCAACATTTCTGCCTCTTGGTAATGAGACTTTTTTTTCAGGAATATGAGAAACAGATTTACCGTGAATTTTCGTTTTTTTTATAAGACAATGCATAAACAAAAATCTGGAGTCAAAAGATGGAGAGTTCATAGACCATTAGTTTTTTTTTTTTTTTGAGCCATAGACCATTAGAATAATAGCCATTGTGTTTACCACAGCATAGTCGACCCCACCTAGTGGGATAAGGCTTTGTTGTTGTTGTTGTGTTTACCACAGCAGGCTAGTTGATGACATTGGTATGGCAGGACTCTGTTTAGATATTAGATGTCGCACATAAATTTATCACTGCAATCATCTTAGAAACATTTATGCCTTCATAGTAATGAGCCATTTTTTTTAATGAAAATGAGACAGATTTTCAATGCATTTTGCATTTTTTTACAAGGAATGCAGTTGCATTAACATTACAACCAGAATGCTCTGGAGGGTGAAGAGGTGAAGATTTCATTGGCCCCTAAACGGCATTTTGTTTACTAGCCACGTTGAAGTTAGCTGATGACATTGGTATGGCATGAATGTCTAAATATTAGATGTCATCCTAGGGTGAAGGTAACAATACTGCAGGTGTAGGATAAAACTTCTTTTTTACTTAATAGGGTGTGTTTGATCGGATGAATACAAAAATCCAAAAAACTAAATGGATGAACGTGAAAATTCTGTAACGATTTCTATGTGCAACGCTTGAAATGTAATGCAAGTAGTTAATTAGATTTCTCAAAAACGTAGTTAATTATACTTCTAAAAAAGTTGTTAATTAGAACAAAATCATCATTAAATATATTAATTGTGTCTTATTCGAAGCTTTCGATTCCATTGGTGATCAGGTCTAAAATCTCACAAGAGGGAAGGTTAGCATTCTGTTTCCAAAGCTTCTCAGACCTTGTTTTTGTTTTAATATACAAACACATTATAGCATTATGATATGGTCTCCAATTTGTTGAAAATAAGAACTTTCCACTTGCCAAGGGGTTCAAATGTTTAGGCAAAGATCTCAGCAGCGGCCAAGTAACATCCCTAGTATAAAAAGACGAAAAGACTTTTGATGAAACAAGAAAAGACTTTCTACAGCTTTCATGGCATCCAGACGTAACTTTGTTTTCCGAGAGAACAGTTTTTTTTAAGAGGGAAAGGATGGCTACCAAGTTTAGATAGCCATTTGTGTTGCATTAAGAGATGCACAAGCGTAGAGGTAATACCTAAGAAAAACAATGTAATAAAAGGGGTGCAACAATAGACCCCAAGTGGGAGTTCAACAACTCACCCCACCCACTCATCATTGCCGGTATGTTCAATATAACTAAAGTTTTACATCATGAGAATATGAAATTCAAATATTTTCAAACAGAAAACACATCTATTATTATACAAAACTTAATATGCTTGAGATAAAAGAAACAAAAAGGTTGATCAAATTGTAGTCCTAAGCATGCAAAAACCAAAATCATACCTTGAAAGAAAACTTGAACATACAACAGGAAAAACGTTGAGCATGGAAATAAAATCAATAAATGACGTTGCACAAGATTTCTTCAGGTTACATTGATATACATTATGAATTTGGGCTAGAGGGAAAGAAACTGCAATCAGATTGCTTTGAACCTCTTGCAGAACAAAATTCAAAAACGAAGAAAATCATACTGATACAAAATAACTCTTAATTCGGGTAGAAACCTTAAGAAAAGATGACAAAAGGCAAAAGGCATCCATCCTTTATCCTGTCAAGAAAAAAAAAACAGAAAATAAACAAACCAAGAAATCATGATTGGTCATGCCAAACTACCAACCAGGAGAGGCAAAGCCGTACACAACATTACTTAGTTCTTGATTATAAGAAGATAATTCTGCAACTTAGTTCATGAAAGAATCTCATGAGCATTCTGTATAAAAGATTAACCAAGCCAAAAAAAAATACCATGACAGCATAATAAAAGATTAACAAAGCCAAAACAATACCATGACAGAGCAATAAGAGATTAACTAATCCGAAACAATACCATGACAGCACGGCTTCTAGATAGTGGAAGATCCTGAAGAAACTTCTCAAAAGCATCCAGTCTTACTCTTCCCTTAATTTCAAGAAAATTGGGCCAATCTTGTGTAGATGTTCTTTCACCGCTGTAAATAGGTAGATAGATGAGCAAAGATCTTTTTTCCTCAAAGTGGATATATCAGTAAAGATATCAACAATCATGTAAGGAATATATTAAGCAAATTTAATATGTATTGGACATTACAAAAATTATACTAAAATTTCTGCCTTTATATTCATTCAATTTCAAGAATGCGCTAGAAAGATTAGAAAATGCAGAGGATGGATTATGATATATTAAAAAAAGAAGCCTCAACCTGAAGTTATCATCACATGAAAATGACAACTAACCAGGACAATAATATATAAGATTGAAGATACCAGTCGTCTGAGCAAATCAATAATGATGTCAAAAGGTCAAAAAGTGAAACAATTTTACCAGAAATTTTACATGGGTCACAACAGATGAAGCATGCATTAAAGAAGAGTTGTGGAGCTGCCATCTGTTTATCGCTAGTAAAAACGAGAAGTGGCATACCTCTTGAACATGCCAAAGACCCTTGCCAGGGAAGAAATAGTTAACTGAATTGAACCTTCCCATATATTTTCATTTGGGGCTTCAGAAGCAACAGTATTTGAATGAGCTTGAGAGAAAACAGGTTTCACCTCGTTAACAGCCCTAGAAGACGTTATAACCAAACCAGCAGGGCTCTTTGCAGATTGTCCAGTGGGGGAGGCACTAGCTGTTTCTGATTTCAAGTCACGTGAAGGGTCCAACTTGGACTCCAAACCTTGATTTGAGGAACCTCGCTTGCTTTCTGATATAGAATTTGATTCAGGCAATGGACTATTTGACTTAGGCATCGCCTTACTCTCCAATGTCTCTTCATTCTCTGTTACAGAACTAGGAGTTTCATGCACAGAATCAACTGGCAAATTCTCAAACGGTGGTTCAGAATCCAGGGCCTGCATAAACTCATCTAAAGAAACAATTGGAGGAAGCAATTCTGGGTTTTTTACATCATCCTCCATTAGCTCTTCAATAAGATCAGTTTTTTCCTGAAGCAAATTACCTATATTGCTTGAGAGATTTTGCTCACTGAATTCTCCGTTATCAGCCGGCAGCAGCCTATCAGATGCCTTGTGATTATTATTTTTTATAGTATATTTTGACTGCATTCTTGGTTCTTTGACTTTTGATTGAAATTGAGGGACAACACTTGTTCCAAGTCCAACCTCGACAGAAACGGTGTCTGTTTGTTCAAGTTCAACTTGAAATTCCCCTTTGTGAGTCTTTTTAACAAGACGCCTTACATCTTCTGAATCTGGCAATACAACCATCTGAGCGAACTCTTCTGCTTTTGCCAGTCTCCACTCAGAAAGTTCCTTTGAAGCCAGTTCCTCGGCTGTCATAGTGCAAAGATGTTCAGGTGCAATCTCACCAGCAAAAACACGTTCTCTAAGCTCAGGATTATTACGATCTTTTAGGTTAAACAACAAGGACCTACCCTTCTCCTTGTATTTCTTAGTAACACCACCAAACAATTTAAAGAGTTCTGATTCAATTTGGAAGGCCAAGTATTCTACTTTCTGAGTCGTTGCCTTGTTCTCATCAGAAGTTGCTTGCGCATGTACCACCTTGAGTCTTTTTGCCCCATGATTAGTTGGGGTCTCGGTTCCTTGAGTATCAGGATCAGATGCCCAATAGAGTCCATGACCTTGCAAAAGGTCATCTTTAACAACAGGGCTATCAGCTGCCATGTCAACATCTGGAGAGGCATGCTTTGGTCGAGATTCCACCAAACCGCTTTCTCTTTTTGTAACATCACATTTTTTAGCATGTTCACTGGAGACTTCATCAGCTGAAGAGGTAATACAAGAAGAATCAACAGCTCTAAGTTCTATTTCACCAGCCACATCACCTGAATCTTCAGCAGTAAGCTTTTCTTCAACCTGCTGTTGCTTGCCTTGCTCAGGAACCATGGCCAGCAAAGCAGCCAACGATTCCCTAAGTTTGGATCTTACAGATTCAATTGCCTCAGATTGTACTTTCTGTAATGGTTGTGATGGTGCTGGACGTTTATTTGATAATGGTAACTGTTGCATCCCCGGATTGTTAGCCACAACATTTTGAACCTTGGTTGGAGGATGAACCTGTGCAGGTCGCTTATTTTTTGATGTAGATGGTGAAGAAAGGCTTGTGGATGGAGATGAATGGATGTTCAGTTGCGCTTGTGCTCCTAGAGACACAATATTTGAACATGAAGATGGGTCATGATTCAGTATAACAGGCAACGGAACCTGCAACCTGTGGGTTAGATTAGTCTGAATTGATTGATTATTCATGGATAGTGACTGATCTGATCCCAAGTTAACGGGAATAGATGGCCACTGCTGCAATGCCCAATTAACAGGCATAGTATTATGAAATCCGGGAACCAAATCAGTTTGAGAAGCCTGATTGCTTGTACATGATACATGTTGGGATACAAAGTTAGGGGACATAGCGGTTTGTCCCTTATTTAGGTGTTCCATTTGATGAGCCGTTGAAGATGCTTATTATCAGATGCTAAATAAATCAGAATATACAAGGTCAAGCCAGAGTTTCTATTAATTCCCTTGAAAATGTAGGCACTATCTCCATCCACTGCGATGCCTGCAATACCACAATAAGCGCATAGATACGAATCAGTCCTGACGAATATGAACAAGTATCACCATAATAGGGCACCAAGGGGCATCCTGCCCCAGTTAATTCCGAATATTTTGCATGTATAGTAAAGAGTACATGTACAGTTTAAAATCAAGTCATGAATATTTTTTGTTGAACTAGACCAAAAGAGGGACAAAATTGAAAAGGAAAAAAAAGCAAATAGCACTTCATTAGCACACTTCACGAATTCAAAATCAAGGAACGAGTATATTTTGTTGAACTAGAACAAGAGAAGGAATAAGTATAGTGAATTAATCAAATAGCAGTCCATTAGCACACTTTTTTTTTCTTTGAGGGGTTCACTAACACGCTTAGCTATGTTCTTCACATATGAATGTGCAATAGTAACTATCATGCCAATCATATTTTGCTAAAATTCAGAACAGACCGTCAATTTCTAGCCAAAGTAATTGCAAAATAGCTCATGTTGTACCAGTTCACATCACAGATTACTTTTGTACGAAAACAGCTCTCTTTTTTTAAATATATTTTATCATCACTTGAGACCATGTGCTTCTGTGGTGTAATACTGTAATGCCATAAACATAATCCTTTGACGTGCCCCCACATAACCGTCACTGATTTCTAACCCAAAGACAACAATATAAAGAAGAATGTTGACGGTTGGCCAAAACCTTTCAAATCAATCCCCAAACAAAAAATGCTTGCAATTGCACAGAAGAAGAATGACCTTGTGGGATACAACCTCTACCTTACATCAACAATCAGATCATTAATCCTCCCAACAGTGCTTTAAAAGATGAAGAGAATATTTTCTCAATCAATTTCTATTGTTCACATGCAGAAAACACGAGTTCTACACATCTTCCAACTACCGTCGTGGATTTACATAAAGATCAAGCTACCAAAAGAACCACAAACCCAACATAAACAAACAGATGCAGTATTGAGTCATCGAACTGCATCACTCATAAGATTTTTTGTTAAAAAATATAACTTCTCATTTTCGCACGCAAAAGCAAACCCTAAATCGCGAGCTCTGCAAGAAGGCAGTATCGTGAACCATGTTTTTTTGTTCTTTTTGAGAGGAAGTAACATGAACGATATTATCACGGAAGGCACCCCGGATAGAACAGCAAAATCTAGATCCCCAATCCCTCGAGCCATGCCAAAAAAAAACACTCAGAGATACCTTTTTGACAAAATTCGCATTCAAATTCTAACGCAAAAGCAACCACCAATTTCCCTAGATACGAGAGAGGAGATCAGAAATCTACCACCAAGAACAAATCGAAATCGAAAAAGAAAAACCAAAAAGAGATCGAGAGGCGTCGTGAGGTGGAGAGGAGATACCTCGAGCGCACCTGCCGGCGATCGAAGGAGCTCCTGGAAAGATCCAGACCAGCGAGAAGGAGGTGGGCGGAGATACGAAGGGGTCGAGCTGATCGTGAAAACCCTAGAAATTTATGGAGAGGTGGAGGGAGCGACGTGCCGCACTCGGTGTGGGATGGTGGAGGAGGGATATTGCGGCTCCGAGTTTGGAGAGAGAGTTGATGAGATTCACACAGAAACTACCTCTCACCATTTAATGGTGGGCCTTTATTGCGCCGCGATCTCGGCCCATGGTCCCTCATTAATTTTTTTTTCCGTAACCGAACAAAAAATTTTATATCTGCGTAATCGAACAAAAAAATTGTATTTAACAAAAAGTTGACATAATAAAAAAATATTTAACCCGATCGTACCCAAAAGATTTGAGGTTTTTTATGTACACAAAAAAAGCCTAAGAATAGCAATGAACTTAACAAGTAAGATAAGTGTTAAGATGGTTAAATAAAACTATTTTAGTTATATTATTTAATATTTTAATACAGTTCATTACTTTTATTCATGAAGTGTATAGATTAAAAACCATTCGATGTGGTTGAATTTGATCGAAATTATTTTACCCGGATAAAAAAAATTATCAGGGTGATTGTTCGGGTTCTTTGTTTTTTTTTTTTGTATTTTAAAATGCCCAGGTAAGATACTTTTTTAAAACAATATAAAATTATTCTTAAAATGTCTTGTCTATATTTTAAATTATATTGTAATTATAAATAAATAAATAAACACCTTTATAATTATATAATAACATATGTATATTACTAGATGTTGTAAAAGTCTAGTTGTACGGTATAACAATATAATTACGTTATACTATATTAAGTATACTTCCTATACAAATAAAAATCAACAACATTCACACGAAGAATTATAAATGTTTCGATATCTTATACCATATATTATATAATAAAATTAGTATGGTATCAAATAACAATGTTTAATAAAATTAGTGACAAAAATATTATTTAAGACAAAAGTATATATTGAAACAATATTATTTAAAACAAGTCATACTATGAATCTTCCATAATTTATAATATTTATTGTGATATACAAGATAGATGAAAGGGAGAGAGAACAAAAATGTGTGATATTGAGAGAATAAAAGGCCGAGGAAAGAGTGATGAGATTAAAAGATGGGTTCTGTTTGGTAGAAGAATTAATCAAGAATAAAGTGTTTGTTCTAGCTCTTCAACCAAACAATATTAGAACAAAAATAATAAACAGAGACATAATTAAATGTGCTTCACAATAGGTTCTTGATAACAAGCTGATGGTCAATATTTTGGCAAGCTGACACAATTCAAATGTTTGATTGGATAATGTTCGTCTTTACAATGATGTAGTGAAAAGGATATTTTTATTATCCTCTAAAATTGTCAATGTACACTTATTTGTAAAGAAAATCATTGACTTAAAAATAATATAATGTACAAATGAAATGTTTTAAAATTGTAGCCCATTGAAAATGGATTAAATGGACTTGTCATGCTTATAATAATTTTGACTCTTATTAATCCAAATTAGGATCATAACGCTCAAATCGTTTGGCAAAAACTCAATCGAGGAACGTTATTAATTTAAACTTTGACTGCTTCTTTTACGAGAATAATATACAAACGAAAGATTGAAATAAAATTATCAATTAAGATGTCAATAAATGTGAAAATTCAAGAAAGTCTATGATATAAACCAATAATAGTCATAATAACACGAATGATCATCAAGAGTATAGTGAAAAGTATGATAAAATAAGGATAATACCATGTGTCTATGACAAGGAATAGCTAATGATCATAGAAATAATATCCTAAGACAATTTCATGTCTAACATCATCAGTTGCTTGAGCACATTTTTTATTATTCTCATTACATACAAGATCAATGGGAGGCACAATAATTTGTGAGCTTCGCAATTCAATAGGTGGATAATAAATCAATAGATAATATTAGCAATAAAGAAGCATGGGTCAATGTAATCATGAGCATCAATAAAAAAAAACAATGCCATGCTTAATAAGAATCAATAGAACATGTCAATGCAATACTATGAGTGTAATCAATGGAATAAAATGATGTTATACTATGATTAGTGTCACACCTCACTACACGACTAAGTTCTAATCCAACTATTATCTTCTTTAATTATGTTTAACAATCTTATAAATAAAATTAGCAAAACATCTTCCCTTACTTATCTCGTGTTATTTGTCTATACATACAAAAGATGTATATATATTCATCAAAGTCAAATAAACAGTTATAAGACATAACATCATAAGTTTTGTCCACTATACAACCTTGCAAACATAATTATAACATCTATGATTATTTATTACATGCATATTTCAAAAATAAAAATGAAGGGGAAATAAAATTATTTCAATGGCTCAACTTCTTCTATATGCAACAAAACAAGCTCTAAGTTGATTCAACTCGAAAACTTAGAATTATTTAAAAAAATCTAATAAAAATAATGTGAGCAACAATCGTTTGCTCAGTGAGTGAAATAAAAGTACAATATAGAGGAATAATACGAGTGCATATAGCATTTAAATAATCAGGTTCTCCATGTGAGAAAATATTTAAAGCATAACTCATATAACATAAGTTGTCAAATTATATGAACTTTTACATAAATAAAAGTAATCCAAAATATCATCATATTCATACTTAGACTCCACATATGTGTCATTGCACATACTCATCATGGGTCAATACGTATTCCTATATGATCATACAGTTAAGTAGAGCTTCATAATCAAGAGTGTCGGATACGTAAAGTAAATCATGGGTCAATACATATCCCTCCATGATTGTGTGTCATACAATTAAGCAGGGCTTCACAATCAAGAGTGTTGGATACGCAGAGCAAATCATGGGTCAATACATATCTCTCAATGATTGTGTGTCATACAATTAAGTGGAGCTTCACAATCAAGAGTCTGAATACGCAGAGCAAATCATGGGTCAATACGTATCCCTTCATCTGGGATACGCAGAGTATATCATGGGTCAATATGTGCACGTAGAACAGTTCCCAAAGGGTAAAGACACCTGATACACGCCCTAAATGCTTCATATATATCGAATGCGGTCCCAAAATTTTTTTTCAAACAGCATGAACAATTAACACATGGAGTTTAACAATATCAAATACATATGTCATAATCACATATCATTATCAAGTAAAACTTGTTTTAACTTCACAAACATTGTTCTCTGAAAACATTTTCGTGTAAAAAGTTACTCCATCTCATATAAATTACATATCATAAATACTTTCCATAGTTCAATATATGCTTCAATAATAATAATAATAGTAATAATCTTTACTTGATATAATATCATAAATAAAAGACATAACAAATAACATTTTTCTATGTTGTAAGTTTACCCACTCACCTTGTACTTTATGTTTTTAAAGAGATTTACTAATTTTTTCTCTTTTCACTTGTAACTTGTTGGTTTCCTACAAGTAATCTTGTTATTTCACTTTTCAATTACTAATAAGAATAATATGCAATGCACGCTCATGATGCAATGCACGCTCATGATGCATATAATTCCTTCTAATACTAATGTGTAATTTCAGGTGCTTATATTCATATGATACCTCATACTTTCAACTATTCAATTTTCCAAAACTTAACTAGGTGTTGTCTCAAAATTTCAGACTAAATTACTCTCAATAAATAATTCAAAATTTTTTAACCACATAAGAAAATCTTATGATTCTGGATAAATTAGAAATTAGACTTGCTAATTCCCAAATTTCATTCACTAATTCCAAGTGATTCTGACCTAGGGTTTATGTTCTAGCATATGGTGTGTCACTGAAAGATTAATTTATATGTTTATACATTTTTGCCTATTTAACTATATCATGATTTTCTTGAAAACTAGACTTTTTTATTATGTATTAATAAAAATTATAAAATTTAACTCTTTATATAATCTCGTAACAAAAATAGTCAATTCGGATCGTGATCTGTCACTGTCCTAGAACCTGATAAAAAATTACTATGAAATGAAAAATTCCTTTCTCCACATTTACACATTCAAATTAGATGATTCTATTTCTCACCGAACCCTTATGAAGTCTAACTAAACATATCTAAGTTTTAAATCCTATTTTGTTTTATTCTAATCATGCTCTAATTTACAAGTTGGATCACTCGGGACAGAGTGAGCGACCTATGGTATTAGGTTCATAATATTCTCTACAAAAGTGCTTTTTATATATTCTTGTGGTCATGGAAAACTAACTTCATAAGGATGAATCTTATAAAATTTCAGGATTTATGAAGAATGAACCAGGAAGATATAATCATATGAAGGTGAAGGTAATTTTCGAATTCGCAGATTCACCTTAACCCAGCAAACTTGTCGAATTTCTTCAGAATGTTCGGCTATAGATTTGATCTTGGAAAGTTTTCCTCTTGCAGAGGATAAGATTAAGTGATTGATATTTTTTTTCAAAATTTAACATGTCATATGGCGGTTTGGAAAAATGATTTTTTAAGTAGCTGGTGAGGCTTCAGCTACTTGAAACCTTATTGGTTGAAATAAATGTTTAATCATATTATTTATTAAAAATTAGTGCTAAACCTCTAATTAACCTTATTTAATCATATTTAAACATAATTATTATTATATTTACAAATATTACAATTTATTCTAAAAAATATTATATAATTTCTTTATAACATTTATCGATAATTTTATTATCATTATACTTTAATCCAAAAGTTAATTACTATATATAAACATGACTATATAAGCATATAAACTAACTTAATATGTTAATTAGAAATATGTTTATGTAAAAATAATATTTTTGAAGCACGTACGTAACAATTAGAATCAATAGATAAATCAATGAGTCAATAAATAAATCAATGCAATGTTAATGGACGAATCAATGCAATGTTCTGAGTGAAATCAATAGGTCATAAAAGGCTATTCAATGCTTTTGGATCAGTGTCATCTGTGTAATGTCATCAATGAACGTTTTGATTGCAATAGGTGTCATGTACTTCATTAGGCCTGATTGTACACATCACGATGAGTCATCCTCACTATAGGAGGAGGTATTCTATTTGTCACAAGATGGGGAGAAATCGTGAAATGGGGACACCGCTTAAACCCATGCCCTAACACAATGAACAATGATAAACAATGAGCTATCATTAATTTGTAATATGGTCACCCAAATTTTTATCTTTATTAATTAATTAGGTTTTCTTCTTCGCCCCAACTGTGACTTTAAATCATACTAAGAAAAAACAACGCTTTGGATCATAATATCAGTGGCATTGGGTACAGATCATGGATCATTATTAATATAAAGAATCAACTAAAAATATCATCATAACTTAATCCTCGAATTTTGTGGTACTAGACAGCTCTGGCCGAGTATAACCCGAGCTCGGCCCGGGTTGATTTTGATGGTTGCAATGTCAGTACCCGAGTCGGATTCTAGTATCTGTGCACGTCAACGACGGCACGGGTCGGGCAGCGTTGAGCTCGGGGGCCATGTTGCTCGGCGATATTCATACTCGGGCCAAGTTCTTCAAATCCGGGTTGAGTTATGTGATTCCAACGAAATCGTGATGGCACCTTAACGGTCTTCCACACGATTTCAACGAAATAACCCTCTAAAAAATGAAAATAAATACATGAAACGATTCATGGTAAATAAAAGACAATACTATGGCTCTAAGTGGATCATAAAACATGCAGGTCTATTGTTAAAATTGATCGAAAAATTGATCCAACTTTCCTTGAGATTTGGTTCGTTTCTTTAAGTTCTTCTAGCTTGATTCCTTCGCCAACTGTCCCAGATGGACTCCTAACCTCGAAGGTCCTTCCACATTCCTGATCACCTGCTAGCCATGCAATTTGAGGAGGAAATCAAGGGAAAATGGTAAGGAAAATAGCAGTCGAAAAACACTAGAAAAAGGGTCAATCATGGTGCTCATCACCTGATGATCGGGGTCGTCTATGGTGATGTCTCCAAAGATTGGCAGTTGTGGCCCGAGAGAGGAGGAGAGGATGAAAATAGATGAAGTTAGAGGAGTTTATATAGGTGGTTTAAAAGATAATGTTTGGTTGTAACTTCCTCCCCTTATGGGCTCGTTTTTCTGATTTAATCTCCAAGATTGATTTTTTTATGTGTTATGGACGGTTGTTACACGGATAAAAGATTTGGTGGATGTTTTTTCTTTATAGTCCTAAAGTGCTCGTTTAGTGGGTAATGGCAAATCAAATTCTAAATGAAAAATACATTTTACAATGAACATGTGTCTATCGATTTTTTATGAATGATGAAACATTAGTCCATTCTGCGTAAGCAAGCATAAGCAGAGCATTGTTGCTCTTGATTCATCTTCTTTATCCAATTAAAGATACCAAAATACTTTTGATAAATGCTTATATCAAATTTTCTTGTGGTAGTCACTTCATTAGGCAGGATACTTTGAATTTCAAATTGATCCTTGATAATAATAAAAATTATGTATAAAAAAACTTATTATCCGAATAAACAAATTAAAATTTGGTTCCCTCATTTTCCTATGAACATCTTGCATTTTGTAATGACAAAGTACATCTTAGCAACACCCCATAAGATCTCATCATAATGGTATGTGATTGTAGGAATACTCAACAATTCATATGCAATATAATTGTCCTTCAGATATTTTCATCAAAATTCATAAATTATTTTCGCTGCCGTAATGACAAACCTTTTCAAGTACTTTGCATTTTAAATTTAGAAACTTGCCAATTGGTCAAGAGTATTTCACATCTTTGAATGTCATCAAATCAACTTTATCCTCTGCCACCTAACAACACTAGATATAAAAAATAATCCCAACAATAACATTTCTTACAAATATATTTGCAATATGTAACAAGTACAAGAATGTTTCAATTTTAATGGACTTCCACACATATACATTAATAATTGTATATAAGGTGTATAATCAATGGCGAAGACAGAAATTATTTTATTGGGTTTACTAAATATATACATCATATATTTTCAACAAATAGATATAATATTAAATAAATAATTATATAATTTTTATTGGTTATTTATTTAATAAAAATCAAATATATATCATTATATTATTCCTTTATTATTAAATAGTTTATTTATAAATTTTATAATTAAATTTATATTATTTATGAATCTTTGCACTCATATATTTATAATTTCACAAGTAACATGCATACAAGTGTACAAGAAATTTTATAAAATCACATATTTTAATAAAAAAATAAATATATAAATTAATTTATTTATAAATTAATATATTTTAAATAGGAGAATAATTGAATCTTAATTATTCAAGATGAAGAGTAAATTATAAGTTCAATAATAAAAAAACTCAATTCAAATTTGATTACTAAATGTTGTAGCAATATTAAATAAACAATAAAAAGGTTAGGTAAAAATATATATATATAACTTTATAAAATTTCATAATTAAATAACATAAATAAATTTAAGATATATTGTATTTAATACTTGCATGTTATTATAAGAAAATGGAAGAAAAAAGGTTTGAAGCTTCCGTTCAGTATTTTAGATATATAATTTGAAAAAAAAATATCTAAGGGAAAATAGAAGAAAAAAACGGAGTTTGAAATAATGTAACAAAAAGAGTGATGAAATAATTCAGTGCCTGCACGTGTAGGTACAGGAATCCACTCGCTCCGCCTTTGTGTATAATATTAATATTCGTTACAGGTTTCAAATATGTATACTTACGTTAATATAATTTAATTATGTATACTTACATTTATTATTATTATTATTATTATTATATATAAATCTTATTCGAGTATACTAAATATTTTCTCTTTTTTTTGTTGCATTCCATTAGATATTACTTTTTAATTATTTGTTGAAATCATATTTCTTCTATTTTAATATGCAATTAAATTATATAATTAATTAAAATTACTTTGGAAAATATTATCTTTGCAATATAAATTGAAAAATTTATTTCCCCCTGTATTTTATATTTTTTTTCTTCTAAAGATTCATTATTACAATTCTTTAATGCACTGTTCGCAACGTCGGTTCGTACTTTGAGTGAAACGTGATAACTCTCATTAACGAAAACTTTGCTTTTTGATGTGATACGAAAACTACTGAAGTTTGAAAAGCCAATTGAAGTTTTTTTTTTTAACTTTCCAAGATAAAATTAACATATTAATTATAAATGTATTTAATAGAATTAAATATAATGATGAAAATTAAATTTTGATTTGATAGATTAATTTTAACGATGGTTTAAATGCAGGGACTGAGCCAAGCTTCTTTGGGAGGAGCCTTGGCCCCTCCCAACTTTTGAGATTTTTATGTAATTTATATATAATTATAAAAGAAATTATAAAAAGATATACTTATTTTGCATGTTGGCCCTAGCTCCGTCACTGTTTGGATGGATTGTAAGAATAAAAAATTATTTTATAAAATGATATTTTTAAAATAAATAAATATTAAGTTGAATAAAAAACATGATGTTTACTCTCTCTTAAAAACCTACTTTTCATAAAAGGTGAAAAAAATAATAAATATTTTAATGAAATTTATCCGAATAGGTTACTATTTTAATTTAAAACCAAAGAGCTAATTTAGTTTCATAATTATATGTTTGAGTTAGCTAATAAATAAAAATAAATGGTCAAACCTAAAAGTAAATGTTAAGGTAATAAAAAAGTGGAAATAATTTGTGTGTGTGTGAATAGAGAGAAAAATAAAATAAAATAAAAAACTTAAATAATAAATTATTAATATAACGAAAATGAGAAATAAAATAATTGAGATGAACGTGGAAAAAAATATTTTGTGATGCCCATTGGACTAAGTTCTTTCAGTCTATCGATTTTTTTTTTAGAAAAAAAGGTACCAGAATATGAAAAGGCCGAGGTTATGTTTTAATCTCATTTGAATTGACATTTAACCTCACGTTTTTTTCGCCTGATTTAATTTAAGAATAAAATTCTATTCTGACATTTTAAAAAATTGTGCTCGTGGATTTTCAGAAATAAATAGTATTAATTTTTGGTTGAAATTTCTTATTCTTGATTCTAGTTTTTTTCTTTAAAAAATATTCTACCCAAGTAAGGCGGTTGTGGATAAAGAATAAAATAATATAATATCATTCACCGAAATTATATCAATATCGTATTATCAATATATATATGTATATATATATATATTCCTATTCTATCGAGAATAAATTTTTAAAATATAATATTAACTATAAAGAGTTGATGTCTACTATTATAACAACAGTAAATATATTAATATATTATTAAAAATTAATGATAAAAAATCATTCAAAATAACGAGAATATAAATATTCTATTTAAAAGAATATATATTATTCTTTTCAAGTTAAAAATGACGAGTTTATCATTTTCGAGATGGTTGCACGTTTGAATGTTCAAAGTTTCATGGAAATAATATATTTCTATCGGATATTTGGCTTTCTTAAAATATTGAGGTATTACGACACTTATCACCAAACAAATGACCCCTTGACTCTCGAATAGCTATCGGCGGATCCAACATCTTCTTAACCTTTTATTCATTTTTTTTATTCAAACACAATAAACTTTTTCGCTAAACATTTAATGATATAAAATTAAGATTGTCAAAATCCAGATCATACATGAAATCGAAGAAGAGTCACGAAGATCATAAAATATTACGTATTAATAAAAATTATATATTTTAAAATAACAAATATTCTTTTGATAAATGTATTGTATTTGAAATTTAAATTACACAATAGTCCATAAATATATTGATTCTTAAGCAAAATTACATCATTACATATTGAAAATGGAAAAAATATATTACACTTCATCTACATTAATTGTTATTATAATAAACATATAATTTTATTAATATTTAAATGATTATATAAATTATATAAGATTGTATATGATCGGATGAAATTATGTGATAAAAATTAAAATCATATTAAGATATTCTGAAAGTAAGATTGAGACAATTAGGAATAGTAAGATCACGAAACTGACAACTTTATTTAACAACTATTAGAATGATGTTTATCCAATAAATAATTGAATTCGAATTAGTAAGTTGCTAATAGCAGACACCGGAGAATCCGTGGGTAAAAAAATCTTTCTTTTCCCGAAAAGCTTTAACGAATGGTAAAATTAAATGAAGGATAATTCTTCAATGAATCAAAGTCAGGATTAGGTTTGGACTTTGGACTACACAACCCTGTTCAAATTTGAATAATTTTATTATTTTGCTTGCTGCTGAAGGTTTCATCCCGAGCTACAACAAACGAATGCCCATAGGAACACCGAGCCAAAAAAAAAAAAAAGAATGATTTCGATTATTAGATCTTTTTTCCTTGTTGACACTACTATACGACTTTTTACTAATTAAACAGTACTTTTTTACCAAATGTTTATAAAAAAACAAAATAAAGAAAGTAGATAAAAAGAAAAATTGACCTAAGTTGCTTTCGGAAAGATTTGAGATCCAAAAATAAAAAAAACTTCTCGTCGTCACTTTATATGGATTGGAATAAGTAATCACTTTAAATTCGAATTATCAATAAATCTCTTTTTGGCCTCAAAAGCTTAAACTCTTTTATTACACTATGGTTTTTTTTATTTTTTTCCTTTTCCTTTTGAAATTTTTAATATATTTAATATTTTATTTTAGCATATGAAAATAAATTTTATATTTTAAATATTTTTTCTAAATTTTAATTTTTAATTGTATAAATCATCCAAATTAAATAAAAAATGAAAATGATGATCCGATCTAAAAAGAAAAAAATGATTATGCCATTTATTAATAATCGTTTGATTGATGATGAAAGGGGGATCAATTTTTTATCCATGGGATTTTTTTAAACCCATAGAAAAATATAAATTTAAATCTGCCGGATTTAAATTTTTTTTTTCCGAAGTACTCCTCGTAATATCTTTGACGGGGTCAGACGGTGGGAACGGGGCCCAAAGACAACCAGTAAAAAATTGGATCTACAAGTAAAAAAAGAAAAAAAGAGGCCAATTAAATGGTCCGTCTTAAATTAAACTGAAAGTTAAAAAAGAAAACAAGTAAAAAGGAAGAGGAACCTTCCAAAACAAAAGAATACCGCCAAATTTTGTTCTCCATTTTCGCAACACTTCGCCCTCCTCTTCTCTCCTCCTCCTCCCTACCCCTCTTACGATTCCGCGAAGGCCCCGACGTCGAGGCGGAGGAGATCGGGGGCTGGCTCTGTCGTCGTCGCCATGGCCGCAGGTGAAGAGTTCGGACCGGAATGGAGTATTTTGTTTTCGTCGCTTCATTGCGGAAATTGCGTTTCTTTTGTTGCCTTTTTCTCGGCTTGTGGATCTTTCTGCGTTTTTAAAACATTTATGGGATGAATGAATGGATCGGGGGGTCGGGGGGAGAGAGAGATGAAAGAACCCGTTTTGACGAATGTATCTTGTGCGTTCTTTTAGATTGTCAGTAAAAGATGGATCTTTTTATTTTACTTCTGAAGAATTGTCAATGAACTCTTTGTTTCTCGTTCATTTTGTCATGATCGCTAATATTCTTCTCGAAGAAAAAGTTTCTGATTTAGGTTGTCTTCCTCCCCTTTGGACCAATTCAAATCGTTTTCATTGTTCATGAAGTGATTA
This sequence comes from Pontederia crassipes, assembly GCA_030549335.1. Taxonomy (NCBI): domain Eukaryota; kingdom Viridiplantae; phylum Streptophyta; class Magnoliopsida; order Commelinales; family Pontederiaceae; genus Pontederia; species Pontederia crassipes. Next base: position 13,802,923 of record JAUKPH010000017.1, read on the forward strand.
CCTCATTGTATATGCGTTTTGTGACTGAAGAACCTGAACAATGTTGAATAAGAGAAAACTTTCTCATTTACCTTTTTTTTCTTTCGACTTTCTATGATTAGAGGTGCTTATCGCGTTTTCCATTTGCTAATTATTGTTTTCGATTTGTGAACATAACTGCGCTGATATGATAAGTTTCATGAACATGTTGCGCAGTTGTTTGAGATATAATTTACCCAGATCGATGGTTTCTGCTACCATGGCGGCTTCGGCCTTCTTCTCTCTACCTTCTTCATTATCTTCCGTTTCGGCAAAACCATCAAGGGCTTTCGGAGAAGGCCCTGAAAGTTTGAGCATAAACGGCATCGTTGCCAAGCCGAACTCCTTGCCAAGGGCCATGGAAGTCAAGGCACAAGCAAAGAGTCTTCCGAAGATAAATGGGACTAAGGTTGGCCTGAAAGCCGATGGCCAGAAAGCTGATGAAGACGTTTCTCTAACGCGGAAGACATTTTATAACCAGTTGCCTGACTGGAGCTTTCTTTTTGCTGCGGTGACGACCATTTTCTTAGCAGCTGAGAAACAATTCACTATGTTGGACTGGAAGCCCAAGCGACCAGACATGCTTGCTGATGCATTTGGGCTTGGAAGGATCATGCCGGATGGAATAGTTTTCAGGCAGCACTTCTCCATCAGATCCTATGAGATTGGAGCAGATCGAACAGCTTCCATAGAGACATTGATGAATCATTTACAAGTACACATGCTGATATGCGTGCTCTTGCTGTCTTGCATGCAGATTCATTTGCCCTTATTTTGCTCACAATGTCGAAAATGTTTCAGGAAACAGCGCTTAATCATGTGAAGAGTGCAGGGCTCCTAGGTGATGGCTTTGGCTCCACGCCTGAGATGTCCAAAAGAAATTTAATTTGGGTTGTCACCAAGATGCAGGTTCAAATTGATCATTATCCTTCATGGTATATTCAGGATCTCTCAATGTATCTTGTACTTTGTAAGTTTCTTTACGAAATACAAAAGCCAGAACGTGTTAACGAGTCTCATCATTCTAGAAACTAATATAATCTGAAAATGCATGAATCATTTAATCTTGCTATTTTTGCTTACTCGAAAGACCATCGAGTCTTTATACTTTTTGTTTAAGAAACACTTGTTACTTTTGCCATATTTGGTCTGATATTCATAATCTTTTTTTTAATTATCTTTAAATATTCACTAATTTCTATCAAGTTTCTCTGAGTCAATGTGAAAGTAGTTTGCAGATGCAATGGGATTTCAGTCTGGTGGTTCACAAACAATAACATGACTCTTTATTAAACTTTACACTTTCATTTTACTTTATTCTCTTTTTTCAGGCAAGATGTTGTTGAGGTTGATACTTGGGTTGCAGCATCAGGAAAGAACGGTATGCGACGTGATTGGCATATCCGTGATTACCGAACTGGTCAAACAATCTTGAGAGCTTCGAGGTATGAATTCATATATTTTTAGATGCAAGTTCAAAAGTAAAATTTCCTCTAAATATTGTCTAGTATTGGCTTCTTTGATAGTGTTAAGGAACACCATTTTCTGATGGTTTGTTATGATGCCATGACATACAGTGTGTGGGTAATTATGAACAAACAGACAAGGAAGTTGTCTAAAATACCTGAGGAAGTTAGACAGGAAATAGGAGCTTACTTTGCTGATCGTGCTCCAATTGTGGATGAGGACAGCAGAAAACTTCGTAAGCTTGAAGATGATACTACAGATTATCTTCGTAGTGGTTTAACAGTAAGTGAAAATTAGCTTACAGTCACATTGGTTTTTCCATTTAATATGGTGCTAATGTGTTGAACTATTAATTCTATGCAGCCTCGATATGCCGATTTGGATATAAACCAGCATGTTAATGATGTGAAATACATTGGCTGGATCCTTGAGGTAAGCTACATGTCTCAAATTGCAAAACTTAAATAGTACAACAACAACAAAGCCTTATCCCACTAGGTGGGGTCGGCTACATAAATCATACGACGTCATCGTTGATCCATGTTCATGGGATTCGACAGGGTTTTACGTTGGCTGTCGGAGCCTAACACAACCCTCCTCCTTTATCCGGGCTTGGGACCGGCTATAAAACACAGGCGGAGTTGCAAAACTTAAATAGTATTATCAATTAATGTTGATGCAATTTATCTTTGGATTTTTGTATTTCCTCTATCACTTTGTTTTTTTTTCTTATGTTCTTGTTATCCCACTATTAATAAATATATTATAGTATTGGGTTCTTAATGCCAAAACCGCCTTGTAATTATGACATTTCTAAGGATATGCAAATAATTTTCGTCAGTGGTATTCTGAAAGGGGTGAGCCCTAATGAGCTTTTAAATATCTATTTCTGAGTTGTCAGTGCCAGATTGGAACTGGAAAATTGTAGGAATGGTATAGTCAATAAAAACTTGAGTGTTAGAACAGGAATTTAAGCTTTTCTCTCCAGAAATAAACATTTGCATCATTTGCATATAGCATTCTATCAAATTTCATATTTTAATGAATACTTTTTAAATGAATTTGCATCCAAGACCTTCCAGAGGATAAAAAACATGAGTTGTTAAATATATTTGTTTGACCTTACACTGATCACTGATGCATCTCACGTCATTCTGGGACCATTAAGATCAATGATTCCATGTTCTTGCTTCTTTCTTTTTTTTGTCCTAACATTCCTTGCCAGCAATGTTTTAGATCCAGATTGGTGCGCTTGCTTTTTCCTTGAGATGTCCCATTTCATTTAACAGCGTTGAGTTTGGTAGACCTGCCAATGCTGCATGTCTGATTTATCTTTTCTAGATCACCTAACTGACATCATTGTCAACTGCAGGGAGCTCCAATCTCAATATTGGAGAGCCATGAGCTTGCAGGACTGAGTCTGGAGTACAGGAGGGAGTGTGGGAGGGCCAGCGTGCTGCAATCTCTCGTTGCCTTCTCTGAAGGTAACGGTGACGGGTCATCGGATATTGACATAGAGTGCCAGCATTTGCTTCGGCTGGAAAGTGGGGCTGAGATTGTGAGGGGGCGAACAGAATGGAGGCCCAAGCGTGTCAAGGGCCTCAACAGCGATGAGCAGAATTTAGCTGGAAGTGCATGAACATACTTAGTCTATTGCAAAATATCTACAATTTGGCATGTTAGGGACAATATCTTGAATCTTTTTCGAGATCTTGCTCGTCATGCTCTTCTGTTCAACTCTATGTCGGGGGAATGAAACACACGAGTCTATACATGTAAATTCTTTTTCCATAAATAAATATTTGTTTATCGTTTCATCTTTACTATCATCATTGTTCATTCTTTTGCTGGATTGCCTGTTCCTACTAGCATGTAAGTAATTAATTAAAACTTGTGTATTCTGAGATCAGGAAACAATATCATCTTCAAGTGATTTGGGGCTGGTTTATCCGCTGCGAGATCCAAGTGGGTTCTTTGATTCCAACTTATTCAAGTGGCCATTATTGCTTCTGCCTTCCCTTAAATTTATTCACTTCATCATTCATCTCTGTAACAGCACTACCTACCTTGGGAAATCTTATGGTGGGCTTCCTATTTATTGCCACGTGAAAATGCCAGCCAATATTTTTTAAGTGGCCCATAGTTTGTCAGTTGTCACCTTAAAATTTCTACTATCTGAAGAAAATATACATGACTAGGATCGTAGGAGTACATTTGTACTGACTGTAATGCTACACTTAATCCTTAAGGTCATAAGATCATGTTGATCAACATGTAGCTCAAAGGTGTTTTTGGTTTACTTTATATTTAAGTTGTCGATGAATCTAAGATGCCAAATGTGAATTTAGAGGTGAAATATCCACAATTTTTACTATTCCAGGCTGTGTTTTTGAGGGCCAAAGTTCTACAAATGTTTTATATCTCACTTCTAATGCTGCTACGTGCAGCAATCTCCTGTTAGCACGAATGGTCTTTTTTAATTAAACGCAAAAAGAAAATAGTTATTTTCCTATGTATGGCAGGTGGCATGACGATAAATTATAATGGTACGACTTGTGACATAGGAAACATAAAGGAAGAAAGAAAAAAAAAGGGTGGAAATTGTAATTTGTATTTAAACTCTGATGGTTATAAGGAATTATGGAAACGTAGGAAATCACATTTTTTTTCTTAATAAGGAATGCTAAATGTTGATAATTGTGATTAATGCAAATTGAATTAGATTTGAAAAAAAAACGAGACTAAGAATAGTTGGTCGAATATATCATTAATGTTGGGCATGGTCATTTTGTTAAGCATTCTATAATTAATGCACAACATTAGAAACTCTTTTTTTTTTCTCTTCACATATAACACGCCGCGTCCTGAGCGGACGTGGTCACGCATGCGAGTAGACGGGCGTAGACGGGTCAAGTCCTACTCCTAGTAGGAATAGGACTTGACCGACACTCCAAAGATCCGACAAGAAGGGAGGACTTTCGGAGGTTGAAAGGCTTGGACTCCTATCGTGAGTAGGAGGACGAATGCATGGAGAAGTGCAGGGTCAGAAGGATTTCGACTCCTAGTAGGAATAGGAGGTCGAACCTTTTCTAAGTTGAGTAGGACTTGGGGCGGATATTCCTCATGGCCAGACCTCTCTCCCTGACCAAGAGACACTGGGAGTTGAAGGCCTAGACCAAGTAGAAGTTGGAATTATGGAAACGTAGGTAATCACATTTTTTTCTTAATAAGGGATGCTATAGGTTGATAATTATGATTAATGTAAATTGAATTAGATTTGAAAAAATTGAGACTAAGAATAGTTGGTCGACTACATCATTAATGTTGGGCATGGTCATTTTGTTGAGCATTCAAGATTAGAATTTTTTTTCTCTTCACACAACATCAATGCATGAGTACACTTGTTTTGATGAACCCTTAGCGGTATTTTATGATTCGGTTTGTTCATTTTACCAAGGAAGTCAATTTTCCTTTTCAGAAATAATCTCGAGAGTTGATAAGAAAATACATCAAGAAATATTCGATATCCGAATCATTTTAATATCTTGTATTGGCTTGAGTTGGAAATAGCTTTTTATTACACTAGTTAGAAAGCCTAATCTTTTGTTGAGAATTTTGCTAGTCTTTGTTGAGAAGACAATTATCTTCTTTTCTCGGCATGGTATCCCATAGTATCCCATGAAGAATAATCAAGGGACATTTTTTTTATGTATCTTGACCTTCTCTTGCACATCATTTAGGCATATAGTCACATAATACATAATGTAATATCATAGTTTATCATGAATGGTACTATGAGGTTGAGTGATTGATGTTGGAACATAATTTCAACGTTGGATTTAATATGAAAATAATTATATAATTAAGGATTGTCAAAATATATTGAGGCATGAATAAAATGATCAAAGTATTTATGAGCATATTCATTAATATGCAATTATATGGGTAGAGACCAAAAGATGTATATAATTTAATGAGTATATATATATATATATATATATATATATATAATGTATAGAATTTAATGAGTGTATATATATATATATATATATACACACACACACACACACACATAAAGGTATATAAAGTATAAAGATGTATATGTGTTCATATTCTAAAAGATGCATGATGATGAAATTGTATATACATGATGATCAAAAGGTACATCAATGTTAAAAGACATATATGAAGATCAAATGGTGCATTTGAAGATTTCATGATGGGTGAAATTTCAAACCCATTGTGTCTATTATAAATAGATGGTCATAATCCCCCAAACACACAATAATTTGAATAAAATTTATTTGATGAAAAGTTTTTCTTTTTGCATTTTTCATCCGTGTGAAGAAGAATAAATTTTGATGATGTCATTTTGAAAGTCCATTCCATCAAATGTTCGTCAACAAAAGAAGTCGATGGACAACTTGTTTGTAATCGAAAAAAATGATGCACGATTGTAAGTTCCCGTATTCAATTTATAAAGTTTCTTAATAATTCTTCATGATCCGATCTAGTTTTGTTATTCCGATTCTTTCAATTGGTATCAGAGCTTACATGGTTGAATCATTAAAAAAGTTTAGTTTTTTTTGTAAGGATATATACTTTTGGTTTTCTTTCACTCATCGATATATTTATGTAAGAACTTCATTTGCTCAATCCAAGTTGATTCATGCATTTTGGGTTATGTAGTTTTATATTAAAAGTATCACACTTTTGATACTAAGTGAATGGATAATGATAAATAGATTCAAATTATCATTAAATCACTTTCATGTACAAAATTAGAATGCTCATTCTTTCCTTTCTTGAAAATGTATTTGGTGAATGCTTATATTATTTATTAGTTGATATGGATGAATATTTTTATGTTGATGTCATCCTACACACCATGCATGAATATAATAATTTTCCAAGTAGGGATAATTATTAGTTGGGAGTCCATTTGTAATTTATCGCTATCTTATTGTGATAAAAGATGAAGAATAAGTATTGAACAATTATATATATTTTGAAAAAAGATTGCTATTACACAATATGTTACTAAAGTAGCTGTTTTGTGTAATTTAATTTAGTTCAAAATATAAGCAGTGATTTACATATTATTAATTAAATATTGGGCAACACAAATGAGGTTTAATATTTCAATTGGTAGCATATAATAACATGGCCAATAATTTGTGATAATTATTTGGTATTACATGTGAGTAATAAATTGATTCAAGAGAAAATTTATTATTCGATGTGTTATTTTATTATCAATTTATTATCATAAGAAGATATCACGTACAAGTTAGTATTTTTGTCCAAAGACTAAATATTAATGTTATGCCGATGTCTTGTGATGAGGTTTGTCGATGCTTATATTTGCTATTGTATCATGGTAACAATTAGTGATAATTATTTTGTGTTACATGTGAATAATAAATTGGCCCAAAGTAAAATTTATTATTCGATATATTATTTTATTATCAAATTATTATCATGAGAAGATATCACTTACAAGTTAATATTTATGTCTAAAGACTAAATACTAATGTTGTGCCGATTTCTTGTAATGAAATTTGTCCACACTTAATTTTGTTATGATTTTATTTGATATTTATGATTTGTTCTCTGTTCAGTATTTGTATTTACTAGTAACATCAATATGAGCATCGATTTCATTCTTATGTATAATGACAAATTTTAAAGCATGGTAAGAGAGTATTAATGTCACTCTTGGAGTCATGATTTTGTACTATGCTTCAAGGATTACCAAACTCACTAAAATACTAATAAGAGTACCTCTAATGAAATGAAGGAAATATAAAAGTGAGAATAATCTAATAGCATAAGTAATTAAGGGTGTCATTTCAAATATATATATATATATATATATATATTGTGGATATAGTCAAGATTTTCTTGAAAATTTTGATATATGATTGAAAAGAGTGCTAAATTCTTTGAGGATGTTGAGTTTGAGGGAGGAGATAATATTAGGAATATTATTTTTAAAGAGGAATCAATTAAGATTCTAACAAATACAATTGACATTGATTAGAAATTTATTTCTAATATTAAGAATGCCAATTATGATTAAGACAATGTTGAAGATCCCTTTAGAAGAACAAACTCTACAATCTCAAGAATATTTTTCATTAAGAAGATCCATTAAAAAAAGGAGAAGTGTAGTCTCATATGACTACACGATATTCTCCAAGAACACCAAGTTGATATTAATATAATGGAGAATGATCCAATCAATCTCCATCAAGTTATGAAAAGTTTTAATTCTTAAAAGTAACATTTAAAATTTCGTTTCAAAGGAGTTTATTGGGCTTTATAAAGAAAGAAGGCATTAATTTTCAAAGACCTTCTTTCATGTGTCATCTAATGACTTCTTCAATATTATCATGCATTTAATAGTACATTTTGATTGTGTGCCACATTAAATGAATGTTGATATCACAAGTTTAATGAAATTATTATCTCAATTGGTTTTGAGATGAACTCAACACATAATTGTGTATGTCATACAGTTCGGTGAGAGTAAGCACATTCAAGAAATCAAGTAATCGATAAAGCATTTTGAGATAAAAAAAATCTTGGTGATATATTTTTTGTGTTGCAAATTTAGATATAATGAAATTGTGTTTACAAGTAAGAAATACTCTACATATAAAGGAGACAAGTTTAGTGTCAACCAATGCCATGACAATGACTTTGAGAAAATGAAAATGTAAAAGATTTTTATGCATTAGCAATAAAAAGTCTTATTTATTCTCAAATTTATACGCATTCAGATATCACGTATAATATCGAGATATTAAACAAATATTTAAGTAATCCAAGAACGGATTGATGGAAATCAGTCAAAAAGGTTCTACGGTATTTTACAGAGAACAAAGGATAATATGTTGACGTATTGAATGATAGATTAGGTTGAGATCGTTGGTTATTGAGACTCCGATTTATTAGATGTTCAAGATAGTATGAAAACTACATTAGACTATAATTATTTGTAGTGTGTTATATTATGGAGGAGTGTCAAATAATTAATTATTGCACTTTTCAACTATGAAAGTAGAATTCATTGTGTGCTATGATGCATTTAATTATGAAATTTGGCTATGAAATTTTGTCACTACGGATAGTTGATGGTATTAAAAGGCCGTTAAAATTATTTTTTGTGACAATAAAATGACAATATATTCCAATAACAACAGGAGTACGATAAGTTCGTAGTTGTTAAAGAAATAGTGAAGAAAAGATTAATGTCTATTAAGCATATTGGAACAAACTCTATTATTGTGGATCCGTTTATCAAGAATTGTCACTCAAGGTGTTTCTCGAGCACACCGATAATAAGAGTGTCATTTGAGTTCAGAATATTCAGTTTCAGTGGGTGTTTGTAATTAAAAATGTCATATCATAAACATTTATCTTATAGTTCAGGGTAAATTACACGAATGGTCCCACAACTTTGAGTCGATTTCTAATTGGTCCCCCAACTTCAATTTATAATTAGAACGTCCCTCATTTTTATTTTCTTGCATGATTAGTCCTCTTGATCGGTGATAGTGGATTTCTCATTGCCTTGCATACGTGGTCAACACGTGAGCTATTTCTCTCTCATCCATGTCATTTAAATCATCCACGTCATTTAATGCTCCAAACCGGGTAAATTACACGGATCGTCCCTCAACTTTGAGTCGATTTCTAAATAATCTCTCAACTTTAATATTATTGCACGATTCATCCACTTGACGGGTAAGAAATAGTCTTTCGATTATATTTTATTATGTCACATCGCAAGATAATCAGACTGTTTCTTACCCGTCAAGTGGATGAATCGTGCAATAATATCAAAGTTGGAGAATTATTTAGATATCGACTCAAAGTTGAGGGACAATCCGTGTAATTTATCCGGTTTGAAACGTTAAATGACGTGGATGACTTAAATGACGTGGATGAGAGAGAAATGACTCACGTGTCGGCCACGTATGCAAGACAATCGGAAAAGTCACTATCATCGGTCAAGATGACTAATCGTGCAAGAAAATAAAAGATGAGGGACGTTCCAATTATAAATTGAAGTTGGAGGACCATTCGTGTAATTTATCCTATAGTTCAGCTTATGTATTAAAGTTAATATCTGCAAATATACAATTCAGTTTCACTCTATATTAAGTTTGATCTTGGTAAAGTGAATCGATTGAAAGTAAGCATGTTATGATCACATTGCATATAACTTCCATGCTACACATTCATATCAAAATCTTGTTATTGATTATATTGATATATGTGACCACTGTTGAGTCAACTTGCGATGAATGTGACAAAGACTACTTTGATCCTTTATTAGTATAATTAATGAATGAAATTGTTTTACGGCATTATGATTTTGACAACAAAGTTGAGATAATTTTTGTATGTATAATTATAAAGTTTCATATGTAAGCAAAGTGAGAGATTGTTAGAACATAATTCCAACATTGAGTTTAATATGAAAATAATTATACAATTAAGGATTGTCAAAATATATTGAGGCCCAAATAAAATGATCGAAGTATTTATGGGCATATTCATTAACATGACATGATATGAAATTATATGGATAAAGACCAAAAGATGTATATACCAAAAGGTTAAAGGGTGTATATATATACCAAAAGATGTATAAAATTTAATGGGTGTATATATATACCAAAAGGTATATAAAGTATAAGGGTGTATATGTGTTCGTATACTAAAATATGCATGATGATGAAATGGTATATGTCAAAAGACATATATGGAGATCAAAGGGTACATTTGAAGACTTCATGATGGATGAAACTTCAAATCCCTTGTGCCTACTATACATAGATGGTCATGGTCCTCAAAATACATAACAACTTGAATGAAATCTATTTGTTTAAAAGTTCTTCTTTTTGCATTTTTCATTCGTGTGAAGAAGAATAGATTTTAGTAATGTCATTTTGGAAGTCATTCCATCAAGTGTTCGTCAACATAAGAAGTTGATGGACAATTTGTTCGTGATCGAAAGAGAGCGATCGATGATTGTGAGTTCTCGTATTCAATTTATAAAGTTTCCTAATGATTCATCATGATCTGATCTAGTTTTGTTATTCCGATTCTTTCAATTGACTATCTCAATCATCATTTATGGGTCTTAGAGGTACTCCGTAGTGAAGCTACTCCCTAACAATGTTGTAATATCAAATTGTCATTTCAAACTTTTCAACTTTTCAACCTCTTAATATATGTTGCACCAAAGTCAAATAATATATTGGCATAATGATAATGGCAAAGATATTACATTGGATCACTTCATTAGATTTTTGTGCCTAATCTATTGGCACACCTAGACTGATCTTGGTGCTCTTCGCTAATTTTCTATCTACTTTCTTTTGCCCTTGTCTTGATGATCAGGAGCTTCTCAAGACAATTTCGAATGTAGTATCCCATCTTACCACATTAGAGATATGCTCGAGATTTCATGTGGCACTCCCCATGTGAAAATTTAGTGAGAGCAAGATTTACACACCTATCCACCACCACTTATGGAATAGGGCTTGGAGTGCTCACTCCTATGCGAGCTCGACTTTTTTTTATAATGAATCAACATGGCATTTTCATTATGAATTAAGGTGGATCAAACCAGGATCAGGTGAACGTTTACTTACTCAGGATCCAAGGAGGAATGCAAGGATCCTCCTTTCTTTAAAACCGCCATAATGAGATCATTAATACCCACATCATGACGTCTGCGGCGAGACTATTAATACTCACTTTGTTGGTCTATAACAATTAGTGCATATGAGAAATTCATTTTTCAAGCTTCTATCTTTTCTTATTCATCATGTGTCAATATAGGAGCAAAAAGGTCAATTGACACATATACAAATTGCAGAATATGGACCGGACACAATCAAACTCAGGCCAAGTATGATTGAAACTTGGGCCGGTCATGGGCGATTTGGTTTGGGTCCTTCACGATCACAATTCTATATCTTTTCCCTACCGAAACTCGTCGGGTTATGAGGTTACTTGGGCCAAGTATTCAGCAAGTCTGCATTAACTTTCTGACTCCGGAACTAGGGTTGAGTATAATTAGAGCTCGAGCCGGGCCAGTTGTGGTGATCGAGCACTTGATGTTCATCGAAGTGGAACAGGAGTCGAGTCCTCTAAAGTTCAGGCCGGGTTTGGTCGAATTCAAGTTGAATTCAAGCTGTCGCCACCGTCGCGTGGGTTTCTACTATACTGAAGAATCCATCTGGGTTCTTCTGTCCCGATTCCTATATGAACTCCTATGCCGATTTTTAGAAATTTTGCAATAACTTTCTTATCAATCTAGGCATGCTTTTGATGTGAAACAAAAAGGGATCTATTCTTGGTTAATCAGATAATATTAAATATACTTCCATCTTTTAATATATCAATCCTTCTATAAACAAACTTTATTCAAAACTGAACCCAGAATTCACATGTACCTTTCCGGACATAATTACCTCAAACTCTCAACTTATTGCACGATTTTCAAGATGATGGAGAGGCTCTTGATGAGAAGTCTGACATATTTTGATAAAGGATAGATCCAAGATTGGATGGAAGGTTGGAACAATGATGCATACACACACAGAAGAGAGAAACAAGGGCTCAAATTGTAGGAGAAAAAAATAACTTTTTTTTTATAAACAAAGGATTGTTGGCTAAGGGGACCAATTTATAGGGAAGAGGACTTTGACTCTAGGTGATTTTAATCTTAATCTAAAATTAACTTAATAAAACCCCTCTAGTCTAATGCTGGTCCTTTTTTATAATAATAATTAATCAATATAATTATTTATTTTATATATTTCCTTTCTTTTCCTTTTTGTTCTTCTATTCAAAATCTTATCTATACATAACTTCCTCTCTTCACTTCTTAAAATTTCTTATCTTTCGTTTAACATAATGAATTAATTAAGTAAGTATTACATTTATCTATTAATTTAAATAGAAGAATTTAACCTTTCCTTTCTTTCTCTTTCTTTTATTTAATTCAAACTCTTATCCTTTTCTTAGCTTCTTCCTATCTTTTCTCAACTTCAATTATTCCCTGTTTTTAAATAATTTCTGAAATTAAATATTTATTTATATATTTAATTAACTTAACACAGGTTTTATTTTAATTAACTTAATTTTTTCTTATTTTTCATTTTCTTTCTTCTTTTATTTTTTTTGTTTCAATCAAACTCTTATCTCTTCAGAACTTCCCCTTATCTTCCAAATTCCATCTATTTTTGGAATTTAATAATAACTATTATTCTTAATATTGAATTTTTGGAATTAGTTATTATCTTTTATCTTAATTTCCAAAATTAAAATAATCAAATAATATTATTTTAAACATAAAACTCTTAATTTCTCCCCAATTAAGAGTCATTGATAACTTATAATTAGATTGAAATTATATCTTAATTTTCACAACATCTAATTCAATTAGGATTTAACTTTTCTTTTCTTCATTCAATTTCTATCTCATCATAGTATTCATTTATCTTCTAACTTCTATCCATTTTCATAATTAAGTAATTGTTATTCCAATTTGCATAATATTTAGAACTAATATAGTAATTTATTATCATTCAAAATATAGGAACTCATGTGCCGATTTTTAGAAATTTTGCAATAACTTTTTGACCAATCTATGCATGCTTTCGATGTGAAACAAAATGAAATATATTCTTGGTTAATCATAGAATATTCACTGTATTCCCATCTTTAGATATCTTCATATTTCTATAACGAAATTTCATCCAAAAGTGAACCCAAAATTCACACGTACCTTTCCAAGCAGAACGACCTAAACTTTGAATTTTTTACACGATTTTTGAGACGATGGAGAGGCTCTAGGTGAGGAGTCAAGCATCTTTTGATAGAGGGTAAATCCAAGATTTGATAGTTGGTTGGAACAATAATGCACACGCCCCGAGGTGTGAGAAAAAGAATTCAAAACGAATGAGAAAAATAGTTTTTTTGGGTAAAGGAAGGGTTGTTGGCTAAGGGGACATTATAGGGAAGAGGTCTTAATAAAAAATCTATATCTATATCTACATATATATATATAAGCCGAGGTAAAAACTCTCATAAATTAAATGTATAAAATGATAATCTTAATTATATAATCATAGATAATCAAAAGTTAGTTATTAAAATTATATAATTATATTTATTTATGTTTTTAAATTCTACAATTGTAATTGTAAATAAAGATATTTTTAGTTTTTATTTTCATATTTTAAGTTAGTTGTTAAGTAAGAGGTTAAATAAATTATTCAACTAATATAAATGAAATATTTTTTTCTGTAACAAATAATATATGAAATAAATTATATACCTTTTGTTCTAATATTTATACTTATATATTATGTATACTAATAAATTTTAGTTGTATATAGTTATTTTGTTGCAATCATGTCGTTATTCTATGATAGAAGACTTACATATATAAATCATTTTACAACATCAAAACAACTATAATTCGTAAATATTTTATTATTGTTTAATAGTTCATTATAATCAATACATGATACCTAATCAGCTGATAATAAAATAATCAATCAAATTTAATTATTTTATTATTACTAGCAGTTTATTAATTTATTATTATATGTATATCTATATGTCATAATTCATTATAAATCAATATAGGATTAATCAGTTAACAATAAAATAATCAACCAAATTTAATCATTTCGTTTTATTATTGTTATCATTTGTTAATTTATTATTATATATATCTCTTTATGTTTATATATATATATATATATATATATATATATATATATATACACACATATAAGTAGAAGGTAAACAAATTATTCCATTACTATAAATAATTTATTTTGCGTAACCAATAATATATGAAGTAGATGATATAATTTTGTGCTAATAATATTTATAATCAAATATCATTTATGCCAACAATTTTTAATTGTATACAATTATATTTTATTATTGTCAAGTTATCATTCTATTAAGGTGATAAAAGACTTAAGTATATGAATCATTTTAAAATATTAAACAACTTAGATTCGTAATCACTTTGTTATTGGATATGTCGTTATAAATCAATATAAGATATGTAATCGACTTATAAAAAAATTCAACCAAACTTCCTCATTATGTTATTATTATTATTAACAATTTGTTAATTGATTAAGATATTTTAATGAACTAATAAAAAAAATTTCAACTGTTATAAACGAAAAAATTTTTCTAGAAACAATAATATGATACTCAATAATATATGAAATAAATGATATATTTTGTGCTAATATTATTTATGGTAATAATTTTTAGTTGCGTATAGTTATTTTTTTGTTGTTATCAAGTTGTTATTTTATAAAAATTAAGAAGATAGAAGACTCATGTATGTCAACAATTTTATAATATCAAACAATTAGGATTCATAATCTTTTATTATATAATAAGCTAATAATAACATTTTTCAGTAATTGACAATATGATAATCAATAATATATGAAATAAATTAAATTCTAATAATATTTGTAATCATATATATTATTTATGTATATTATTTATGATAACAATTTTAAGTTGTATATAGTTATTTTTTTATTCTATCAAGGAAATACAAGATTAATATATCAATCATTTTAGAATATCAAATAATTAAGTTTCATGATAATTTTTTTATTATTAGATAGTTCGTTATAAATTAATATGGAATAAGTTAATAATAAATTATTCAAATAAACTTAAACATTTTGCTACTTTTATTAATAATTAATTAATTAAGATATTCTAATGAGCTAATAATAAATTACTTAACTACTATAAATGAAAGATTTTTTGTAACAAATTATTCAACTACTATCAATGAAAAAAATATATAAAAGTTTTAATAATTGTTATTATCTCTAACAAAGAAAAGACATGTTCAAAAGGATAATAAAAAGAGACATTGTCATACATGTTAGTATTTTTTTACTTAATTTATAATCTTTATTTTTTTTCTATGGAACAATAGTTCTCGATAATTTTTCTACATCATATTTGAAATCATATTTTTGACATTGTTCTCACAAGTAATTATTATTTTTACTTGTGTGTTTACAAATTTAGTCACAATTTCTATATTTGAATTTCAAGGGAGTATTTCCTAACGAGTTATCTATGAATTTTTTAGTAGAGGATTTTTCATTTTTATTTTATTTTGTTGATAACAATTGTCAATAAATAAAACTAGGATATAACTAATTTCTATCTCATTAAATAAGGTAAATTATATTCATTTTTTTGTAAAATATTTTTTGTGGAATAATATTAAATGCATATAATATTAATAAACTAATAGAGCATTTTTTATATAAGTATACATGCAAATTTTTTAATATTAAATTGAGAAAAGAGATGACGAGTTGCCATATTGATTTCACTATGTGATATGATATTCTTTTATTGATAGCACGAAAGTTGTATATGATTTAAAATTATTTGATAAAGTAAATACCTTTTTTCAATATTTTTTGATGTAGCATGACTGAAAATATTGACTTCATCTTTTTTTTTTAAGACAAAAGATAATTATGATCTATTTAAGAGACTTCATCTCTTAAATCTAATTAAGATGTAATGATTAAATTGTACAATGTTCTCGATTATCATAATCCAAATTTAACGCCATATTTCTCTCTCCATGAATTTAACGCCACCACATTTTTTTTCTTTTACTCTTCTCTCTCACCTCATTACCTTGTGCTTCCCCTTTTATTTATTTATTTCTTTTGTTTTCCTCGATGCCGAACGCTGCATAATGAATCATCTTCTTGATTCTCTCTGTCCCTTAATCTTTCTCGCCTTCTACCGATGTACTATTGTTATTATTTTTTTTCTTTTCCTCTCAGTCGTCGAGAAAATCGAAGGCCTAAATATCCAAAAATCTATGGCTTTTGTGCGATCCACTCCGATCGAACTCGGTCTTCCATCAAAATAAACAATGTCATGTAATAAACCTATGGATCCCCCTACACACCTCAGTTTCACGCCGAACCATGCCTTGCTGTCCGGGGGTCACACTTTTTGTCGTCGAAACGCCGCTGTCACCAGACATCGAGAACTAAAGAGAAAGAAACTCCTTGACGGCCGACCCTAAGAATTTATTTATAGGACACTTAGATCCTTGATTTCTAATCTATCTATAACTTTCAATCCCAATCAAGTTTAATCTTTTAATTAATCTCCTTTAACAATTATGATTTATTTTCAATATTAAATAATTTCAAATTTAATTAAATAATCTCATAATACATCTGATCCGTAATTAAACTCCTCCCCTATTTTTCTTTATTTTCGAAATTATTAATTATAATAATATTAATGGCCATATTTCCCAAAATAAAATAATAAAATATTCTTTTTTCAACTCTAAAAAATTGGGGTCATTACAATATCACAATAAATACAAAAAAATAACATATATAAACGGCCCCAGCAATAAACCAGAGGCATGTGCACTGAAAGAGAGAGATAAGTTATGTACCTGAGATGGAGATGTATATATGAGAAGCCTTCATAGCTCCGCATTTGGCAATAACGGTAAAATGAACTTTTTAAACACCACTCCAGCAATTACAGCAACAATTTTAGGGCAAACCCAGTAACGAATGTGTTCCCATGTGATACTGATCAATGCCTCATTCATGAACGAAAATACCATGTCGAGAATAATAGCACCAATGGAGAGTTTCATAATATTGTCTAATTTCTCACCTACGAATAGAAACACTAAGCAACCAAAAATAAGCCAGCAATGGGAGAAGTCTTGCCTTCTTATAGCGTTATTGACTAACGTCTCACTGAATTTCTGCAAGGAATAGCAATAAGTTGATAAGAAGCATTGGTATTAATGGATGTAAACATAATATTGAATAAAAGAATGCTCCTTCAAAATAAAGATTTCACAAAACACTTTACATATTGTTAATATGTTTTTTTCTTTTAAATTGCTAGTGCACTTATTGACAACATTAACTGCATGGCCAATGGCAGGTGTCTTGCAGACCATGGCATACATCAAATTTTCAGTTGTACTAGCATAGGGAACCCAATATATGTGCTCCTTCCGATTGTGGTGCGAAGACAATAGAAAGATGAATATTTGAAGTTGATGGAGTATTCAAGAACTTCACTCTATACATTTCAATCTTAGATAAAATCTTCTGAATATAATTTTTTTGAGATAAGAAGAGCTTATCCTGTGTGTAGTCCTTTAATACTTCCATCATCAAAATTTTCTTTACTGCACTAAAGTTCTTCATATCAAATTTTGCACTAATGAGCTTCTTTAAATTCTGAATGCTTGGCATGTCCCTAGGAGCAAGCATATCATCGACATATAAGAGCAGATAGATGGTGAAGTCGTTCTTCACCTTCTTGTGATACGCATAACAATCATATGAGCTTCTATTCAGTCCCTTATAGATTATGAATATGTCAAACCTCTTGTATTTGTATCATTGTCTGAGAGACTACTTCAGGCCATACAAATTTTCTTCAGTCTGTAAACTTGATCTTTCTTGTTTGGAATGGAGAACTCATATGGATGATTCATAAGAATATCTCCTTCTAGTTCTCAATAAAGAAGATTCTATTGTTCTACAAGAGTAAGCAACATCCTAATAGAAGTATGTTTAACAACAAGTGAGAATATATCATTGTAGTTCATTCCTTCTTTCTAACTATATCATCTAGTAACTAGTCATGTTTTATATCTTATTCCTTCAACTCCTAAAATTTTAGTAGTTTAGAAAACTTCACGCTTACATGTTTGATTCTTGTGAAAAGATTCTGTATCATCCATAATCATAATCCATTCTATATCCTCGTCCATAATCATTGTCCATTGTTTAGATTCAATACATGTGATGACATCCTTGTAAGAAGACGGCTCCAAAAACACTACTCTTGAGCTACTTGTAGAGCATAAGTCGTCACGTCCTCAAAATCATATCACTTAGGAGGACCTAGTTGTCTACGATGATTTTTAGTAGCAATTGACTCCTGTTCTATTTGGTCATTAGGTTTTTCATATTCTAATTATGCGTCCTAATTTGATCCTTTAACATCATCTCTAGTTTGAGTGATTTCAATCTCCACCTATTTGTTAGCACTCTCTTCAAGCTCTACGAAGCACTAATGCTTCATCAAATGTTACTCTTCTTCTATGAACGACGTGTTCTAAAGGGGACCATTTCACTCCTGCATCATATCGCACGAACATTCCTTCTTTGACTCTTGGCTCCAACTTTCCTTCTCTAACATGATAGTATGCTAGGCCCCAAAAAGCTTTTAGAATAATATAATTAGCAGGATTTTCTTATGATACCTAAGCAAGAGTCTTCATATTAGTTGTAGTAGTCAGACTTTTATTCACCAAGTAGCAAGTTCTATTAATAGCTTCAACTCAGAATGTCCTATTGATGTCAGCGTTAGAGAGCACCTTGCTCTCTCTAACAGCATTCTGTTCATTCATTCTATAACTCCATTTTGCTTTGGAGTATGCCTGACAATGCAATGTCTGGCAATGCCTTCATATTTGTAGAACTCATCGAATTCAAGAAAACAGAACTTCAAACTATTGTAAGTGTGAAGACACTTCGCTTTCTTCGACGTCTGCTTGCAGGTATTTAAGAACTCACTCTTGTGCTTCATCAAGAATACCTAAGTCATTCTCGAGTAGTCATCGATATAGGAAGTAGCTAGTGCCTCCCAATGATGGAACATGAAAGGGGCTCCAACAATCAACATGGATGTAGTCAAGTGTCATCTTCATTTTGTGCATTGTTTTGCCAAACTGAAGCTTTCTTTATTTGCAAAAAGCATAATGCTTGTGTAACTCATTTTCACCTCCTTGAAGACCTCGTTTGTCGAGGATGTTCATCCTATTTTGACTCATATGACTAAGTCACATATGCCACAATTATTATGAGTTGGGGAACATGATGAACATCTCTCAATGTCCTCACCAGATTATTATGAGTATTGATCCACACCGAATCGATCCCAACTGTCTGACATGATATGTTGTTACTTATGATGGTATTTCTACCATTAGTCTTTTGATGAGCTGAGAATCATTCTTTGTTCGGAGTTATGTGATAGAAACACTCCGAATAAAAAACCCAGACATCCTCCACATCGAGACAGTAGCAGCAAGAGCTAAATCATCTTCTAAGTATTCATTTTCATGTGCCATCATAACAACAGGGGCCTTCTTCTTCTTAAGACAATCTTTCTTCTAGTGTCAGTTCCGTATAGTAATTACATATGTCTTTAGTAGTAAATTTTTTCTTCTTTAGCTTGAATTTCTTTGAAGTCGAGGCATACCCCTTCTCCATGGTCGAACGGCTTGAGTCTCTATAGAATTGCTTCAACAACTTGTTGATGAGAAATTTCGTCACGTACAGACTCTCAAGTGTCAACCTTCATATGCGATCTTAATTATTACATCATCCACCAAGCACAGTAGAGTCATCGAGTGTGTCTCCTCTTCCTGTGATGTCAATTCATTGGGTTTGATCTCCTTTCCTTTCCCCTTTTAGATTGATGTTCTTTGATTCGGCCATCGCGATAGGCATCTAGATTCCTTATTGCGTCAAAAGCACCCGCATCTTAATGTGCCACAACTCGAAATTATTTTTGCCGGTGAACTTTTCATCTTCACATTGTGTGATGTCATATCTCTGTTTGATTGAGAATTACTAACAAATTCTAAGGATCTAATACAATTTTTTTACATAAAAGAATGAGAGAGATTGCATAAACATAAAAGAATACACGAGATGTATGAAGTTTGTGTAATGTTGATTATTAAAAAATTTCAAAAGCTTCTCCCTCGAGCCCCCATAGGGAGATTCCCCTTAGACCCTCTCGAGACCCTCATAAGGGCAAACAGCTTCGCCGCCTCCTTTGTTTAAGTGCTAGAATTATATAAGGATCGTATAGAATTCTGGATTCATATTCAAAATATTATTGTCTAGGTAATTGACTATAAATAGTGATAAATGTAAAAAGAACTTGTAGAATGGCATTTTTAGAGCTCATTAATAATATTGGTAATTTAACATTAGTTCAATTAATGATTGACGGGTGCTAATAAGCACGTCAAGTATATCACTCGATGTGGATACCGGAGTTTCACATAGACACGTGATGCGATCCAAAAATAATGATATTGCATATCTCTGGAGTTCTTGATACAACTTTTGTTGTATGTTTTACTTATACATGTCAATTAGTTAACGATTACAATATGTCGATTTTCGTATGAATAGAAGATTTGACCCCCACCCCACCCCACCCACGCACCCACCCACCCACCCCTCCCCCCCTTCCTTCCCTAAAATAATCTGCCTCTTATTAAGTTTGATAATCTAATATTTGCCATTATATTATATGAATTTGTAGATTAAATTAAATCTTAGAGCCTCCTAATTAAGTTACACGCAACAAATTAATTAATATATTTTTTAATTGTATTTATCAATATTTATTTAAATTTTATAATTATATAATTTACTTTTTTAAAATTATATAATATTTGGCCTCCCCTCTGGTCTTATCCTTACAAACCTCAAAAAGATTTTCAGTCCTTTGAGGTTATTAATTTGATTCCTCCAAAGTTATAATAAATTAATTTCTGCTTAAACTTTTCAAAAGTAAACAATTAATGTTTTACTTATCAATTAGAGAGTATTATTCTTAAAACACGTATTTTATCGTTTTCCATATGTATTATGTCTATCTTAAATATCAATTGTATAATCTTTTTTCTTGAAATATAATCCTTTTCTAGGAGTTTGATATTCCGATATTGTACAACCTAAATATATCTGATAATATTTTATTTATCATGAAAACTTTTGCTTATCAAAAGAGCTAATTTAATTTGATGTTGGCGTCCCCTTAGCTTAATGTGAACGCGTGAAATATATTCTTCCGTAAATCAACATTTAATAGTAATTAAAGAAGACGATGACCATTTCATCATGTCATTCATGCCAGATATTATTATGCTTTTTCTTGATAATTAATTAGCTGGAGGATTCAAAAATGGATCGTGATTAGGGATAAAAGCAAGTGATGAATTAAAGATGCAGCTCACATGTGCGGGATTGAGATTCAGAGTTACCCCCATCTCGCCGGCGTCGATGTATTCGCGGATCGGCGTTTCTATGATCTTGAACACCCAATCTCCCATGAACTTGCACGACGACTGATCTCCTTGGATGTACATGAAAGTGAGGTTAATTAAGAGGTAGATGAGGCTGATCGCCGACTGATATGCCAGCCGAGGCGGCTGGCGCTGCCGGCCATGGCCGCCGCAGAGCAAGAAGGCGATCATGGTTGTGCCCAACAGTGCCCCTAGGACCTGTATGTGTGTGTATAATATATATACACATGAATAAACGTCTCCTGTGAGATCTGCTGTCTTTAACTCATTAGTCATGACTGAGTGGGTTACACATATCGTACCTGGGCGAATGAGCGTATGACCAGAGAAAGTGGAGTGTCGTCCCCCAAGCGGCCTGCGAAGTACAGTGAGATCATTGCGGCAGGATTGCTGCTGCGGCCACGGTGCCAGAACTTCAAGGCGCTGTAGACGAAGGAGTCGATGAGCAGCTTGAGCAGATAGCAGCGGTAACCCTCGCCGCCGTGTTGGAGCCGCGCATGTACGAGACGATTGAAGGGGCCGAGCATGTAGAAAAAGAAGCTGGCGCAGACGTCGCCTGAGGCCGGATTCATCGTCGCTTTTTTCTTCCCTTCGAATCTCTCAGGGCGGGGATGGGAAGTTCGATGGATGTAGTAGGCAGAATTCTCGGACATATATTTATTACGAAATGGCCGAAATACTTTTTTTTTATGCTGCCTGCTAGGAGCATGCTAAACAGTTAGTTGTAAAATCGGACCGGCGATCGAATTAAATTTTCTACTGAGTCGCGATTGGACCGATCCGATCGAGTTCGATTGGATTGAACCAGATTTTATTAAAATAATATTATTTATAATGATTATAAAAATATAATATAAATTATATGATATAGTATATGAATATTGTACTAATAATCTATTATTAATGTTAAAAATTAATATAACATATTTTTTATTTATTAAAATTTTTAATAATGATTAACATATAAATATAAATAGATCATTATTAATTTAATATCTATTATTTATTGATGACAGATGCTATATTAATAAATTTCATCTTAAATTATTATTATTTATCTTTTTCTTTAACACTTTCCTTTTTATTTCCTTTATTTATGCCTTTTATAATTTTCCATTATAATGTTATACAATTTTAAATACTTACCTTTTTTATTTCAATTTCTATTTAATTTTAGACATGTCATATTCCCTCCTTTTCTTACCTTTGTTATATTTCTTTCCTTATTCCTTTTTTAACTTTCTTTTTTTATCATTTTTTAAATTTTATTCTTCAAAATCTGCATCGAACCGGGTTGAACCGATTTTGATTTTTCTCGGTTCAATGCTAAAATGGTTTTAACATCAAACCGAACCGAATTTTCGATCGGTTCATGATTGATCCGATTGAACCGACCGGTCCGGTCTGGTTTTGATAACATTGTGGCTGACGCAACATTAGAACTTGTTTTTAGTGTAACTCCTCAAATCACCATAAGATAAATCAAAATATCAATATCTGATAAGATAAGAACAATCCATATATATATATATATGAAAAGAAAATGTTTAATGACACTAAAATAAAGTAGCCTAATATACATCCATGTACACTGGATCATCACGAACGTTTTTCGTCACTTGAGCTCATCCTTAACTATTATCAATGTAGGAAAAACAATATTTCGTGAGCTTCGCAGTCCAATAGGTTGATAATAAAATAGTAGATAAACATTAACAATACATAAGCATGAGTCAAATAGACATAAGTATCAATGGAATAATAAATGAAAATATAATTAATGTCGTGCTATAAAAGGATCAATAGAGTAGGTCAATGCTATGCTCTCGATAAGATCAATCAATACAATGCTCTAAGTGAGATCACTTTGTCATCAATTTTATGCAATATCATCAATGAATGTTTTGATTGCAATGAGGTGTCATATATTTCATAAGACTAGTTATTGTGCACATCACGGTAAGTCATCATCACTATGGGGGAGGCTATTCTCTTACGCCACATGATGGAGAGAATCGTGTGGCAGGGACATGGTGGAGCATGCCCCAACAATGCGATGAAAAATAATGCCATGAACTCCCGTCAATTCGTAACATGACCACCCTAATTTTTATCTTTATTAAATTAGTTATGTTCTCATCTTCGTCCAGATTTGAACTTTTGATCATGCAATGCAATAGTTATACAGTGAAATTAGAAGCAATAAATATCGACATGGATCAACATTAAAATAATATTAAAATACCGTCACAAGATGTCATTAAATCTCGATGGAACCTAGGCCCGGTTGGGTCTGACTCGGGCCGGGTTCATCAATGGCTGATGCCGGCCCAACCCGGGCCGAGTATAACTCGAACTCAATTGACATGCATCCATGTTTGTGCTGGAACTCGAGTCGGATTTCTGTGTCTCTACGCACATCGGCGACGAAGCGGGTCGGGCGATGGGGAGCTCGGGTCGAGCTCTACATCGGTTATGCCCGATGGTGGTCATACCCAGGTCGAGTTTGTTTCACGAGATTTCGCTGAAATAAACCTCTTAAAAAAAATCTAATCACATGGAATGATTTAGGGTAGATAGGAGAAAACATCATAACTCTAAGTGGGTCTTTAACATGCAAATCTATTATTAAAATCGATTCAAATGTTGATCCAACAATCCACTATGAATAGTCGTCCTTCTCCCATGTTCTCGTTCGTCCACTGATCGTGCTATTTGATGGAGAGAATCGAGAGAAATGGGTTAAAAAAATAGTCACGGAAAAACCAACAAAAAAGAGGCACCCATGGTCGTTGTTCACCTTGACTATTTTGAGCTCGTCTCCAATGATCTCTCCGATTTCCGGCGGCGTGTTCTTCAGTGGGTACACGAAGGAGGACGTGAGGGGTTTGACGCCTATGGCAAAGAAAATTAGGATTGGTGTTAAAAGAAGTATTTATAGGGGAGAGTTTGTTACAACTTTTAAGTTGGATAATTTTCAATTCCTTATCCCAATCTGATTTGTTTTTAATTTGATTTAATTCAGATTGATTTTTTTATTCTGACCTGGTGTTAGAGTTACGGGTGACAATTGAGACAAAGACGACTGGCCTAGAAAAGATTTGTTTTCAGGGTTAAGTGGTTGAGGAATAAATATCAAAATATTGAGATATTTCAATAATATAATTAAATATATATTATAATAAATTTATCTTAGTCGAATTTTATTCTTTCAAAAATCACCTAGATTAAACTCAGAAAAAGAATAAAATCATTCTTGCAAATGGTAATAATAATTGCATTCCCATTATTTTTAATTCTATAACCATATTTTCATTTTTTTAATTTTTTTCCTAAATTATATCATAATTTTACTTTACTCCATAAGTGCCACTATTATCTGTCATTTGAATATAATAGATAGGTAGTAATGACATTTTTTTTTTACTTTGGAAACATATCTGACTCCTAATGAGATTTTGCTTGTCATCACAATCAGGGGCGCAAACCTAGGACCCTTTGATGAATGGATGCAAAGAATTAACTTTAAGTTAATTTTAGAATAAGTTGGAATGCTTAAATTTTTTTTATCAAACATCTTATTTGTGAAATTTAATTCTGTAAAATACTTATATGTTAATTTATTTGTTAATTTGTGAGTCATCTTAAGTTAAGTACAATTAGTATAACTATAAAAATGTAGCTATAACAAGTTGCTAATATTTAGTTTTTTCAAAAGATGGCATGATGATATAGATCCATGTAAACATGTATATGTATATTAAAAGAGAGAAAATAACACAATCTATGTGAAGGTATAGTAGAAGATAGATATAGAAGTAAATATATATTTTTCTAAAAGGAGAAAAGAAAAAAAAGATAACTTGTCAAATATTTATAAACTATATAATAGCTAACTACAATAATCCTGAAATTTAATGCGGTCAATTGACCTCATTATATAATATTATAGTTAACAAGTAAGTCCGCCAATGATCACAATTTAGGTAGGTAGTATTCAGTAAGATGCATCCTATACCAATGGTGCCTGGATTCCTTATTATATGATATTATTATAACAATTGACATCGAATATTTATGATAACATTTTTTTATTAAAATATTTTTTAGGTTTTATTCTATTCAAATCTAACACAAAGTATTTTAAAAAGAAAATAGAACGCGCGGTTATAATCAAATCGGATCAATTTTTCTAAAATAATATGATATAGCTTGAATCAAAAGCCAGCCAATAAATAAGGTATTCCGTTAGTCAACTCGTTATTAATGTAGTACGACAAAAATAATAATATCTTCATTATATTTATTTGGTCATATGCTATGATTCGTAAAATATTAATATTTTTTTTTAAAAAAGAGAAAATAATATGGATAATCAGAATGTTTCAATATATTTTTTTTAAATTCGAATCGATGGCAATTGAGAAGGGCTGCCTAATGCTATCTTTTCAAATAAAGCTTGGGAAGGTAATTGAAGGTCCCTCTCTCAAAAAAAAAAAAGATTAGGAAGACAAATTATAGCTCACCCCTGATCACTACTTTTTGAATATTATTTTATTGAAATGTAGTGATACGAGAGCGATAAACTAGAAGTAAACGTTGACTGCTAAAAGAAAAGGCAAATATTCGTGTTCCTAAATTGGACAGTTGACTCTTGACCAACGTCGTGACAATGAACTTGCCTAGAGTAGGTAAGCGTTCATTTATTAGTCAATTCTTTGCAGAGTTAATTGGATCATTTGGTATTTGGTATGTACCTAATAATATATATATAATTGATTGAGAACGTGACCTTTTTGTGTGTGTGTGGAATACTGTACGTTGTCAGAAAAGTCGTATACTCCAACTCTAATTTTGAAATATATATATATATATATATATAGGATAAAATATTTGTACAGCCCATACTAAAGCTGTATTTTGCAGCAACATCATCTTAGCCGTTGATGTCATCAACCCAAAAGATGGATGTGACTTATCTTTACGAAGAAAACCTTGTCCGTGTAAAAATAAAAAAAAAGCAACGTCCGCATTCTTCCTTTTTCCCAATTCTCTTCTTTATTTCACCAATGTTTTCTCCATGACCGATCTTTTCTCCCATCTCTCTCATTCTCCTCCTGCTTAATGATTCTTTTCTCTCAACTAAACTAATGCCGTTTGATCTCTTATAGTAGGTGAAGCAGTTTTTGATCTTTTCTACTAAGCAGTAGGTGAAGCGAGGACATCGGAAGAGTCATTGAATCTCTCTCCCTCTCTCCCTCCCTCCCTCCCTCCCTCCCTCTATCTCTCTCTCTCTCTCATACACACAGAGGGACTATTTGAGCTGGAACGCCATGCCAGACGCGTTTGGGAGCTTCAACTCATACTCAAGAGTAGTGTTTGAGTTTTTAAAGTTTTGGCATAATTCTATATAGAACTCCAACAGAGTACATAATATATATATATATATATATATATATATATATATATATATAGGTAAGTAAGATATCTAGCTAGAATATTTGTAAATATAAAAATTTTTTATTGAGAATTTTATTATCAAATATGTGACGTAGAATAATTTAATCGAATTAATTGAGTTATATGATGAATTAATTTTTAACTTGTGAATAGTATATTCTTGTACACCACATAAGTAAAATCGTCGGACATCGTTTTTCAGATATGAAAGATTGACTACTCAAAAATAATAATAATATATACATGACGGTTGAGTAATTAGAACTATGATTGATAAATCATAAGGTACAATTTGAGTCTGAATAGAGGCTGAAAGCGTGTGATGGTTGGGGCATAATGTTGTAGAAATAATCATACAATCTATCATGCACTCCGAATATATGCTTTGAGATTTTGATAATATTTCCATATTTGAACTTGGAGTTCATGTCGATAAGGGAGTTGACGTAGGGATTAATTATATCGTTCTTTTATCCATAAAAGTTGAGATAAATGTAGAATTTCGTGTCATTTTAAACCTGGTTTAATGATTCAGATTAAAAGTATTTTTCATTATTAAAAGAATTTAAACCTGTTCTTTAAAAGAAAAATATTTTTATATTTTTGTTGTCTATAATAATTATATTTTACTTTTATAATATTAGAATTAATTGTTCTTTTAGTCCTGCCTTGATCTTGGCATGAACGTAATTAATTATATGCCTATGTGTTCCACGTTCGGCACCATATAATAGAGATTATATACAATGCATTTTCAATAATGTAACTCCGCCTATATTTTATAGCCGGTCCCAAGCCCGGATAAAGGAGGAGTGTTGTGTTAGGCCCCGACAGCCAGCATAAAATCATGTCGAATCTTATGAACATGGATCAACGAATATATTGTGTTAATGCTAGGTCGTTACCCGTAAGTAACGCGCTGTACAGCTCGGGTACAGTGATAAGAGAGTAAGAGCCGCTGCATCCTCGCCTGAATGCAGTGTTAAATGAGCAAGGGCTACCGCACTCTAATGGACGGAGGCGGTTAATGAAGCTAGTTCATGAGACTAAGGTCAGATTAGGTTCTTGAAACATTCGGACGTTGAATGGGAAGCGCCTCGAGATGGCACAAGTAATGGACCAGCGTAAGATTAGTATCTTATGCTTGCAAGAAACTAGATGGGTAGGAGAGAAAAGTAAAGAGATTAGGCTAAATGGTTTCAAACTTTGGTACACATGTAAGGTAAATGGAAGGAATGGTGTTGGTATTATCGCAGATGTAGAATGGAGGAAGAATGTTGTGGAAGTTAAAAGGATTGATGATCGAATCATATCCGTGAAAGTAATTGTTGGAAAGGAGACTATGAACATTATTAGTGCATATGCACCCCAAGTAGGAGCATAATCACATCTCAAGGAGAAGTTTTGGACAGATATGGAGGGTTTGATTGAAAGTGTACCAACAACCGAGAAAGTTTATATTGGGGGAGACATGACCACATGCAAGGGTTCATGGTGATTTTGGTTTTGGGGAGTTGAATGAGGAAGGACAAACTATTATTGATTTTTCTTTAGCATACGACCTTAAGATTATCAACACTTGTTTTAGGAAGAGAGAGGAACATTTAATCACATACAAAAGTGGAACTCATAGGTCTCAAATCGATTTTTTCTTGACAAGAAATACTGATAAAAGACGTTGTACTAATTGCAAAGTAATTCCTGGGCATGTGGTGACTACACAACATAGATTGTTAGTTCTTGATATGCAAATAAAATGTATAAAACTAAAATCCCGAACAATTTTTGATCGAAAGATCAAGTGGTGGCAGTTAAAGGGGAGAAGCGAGAGACTTTTAGAAGTAAGTTATTAGAGGAAAGTGTGTGAGAGTTAGAAGGAGATGCTAGTATCATGTGGAAGAATGTGGCAAAAAATGTTGAAATGGTTGCTAAAGCCATTTTAGGAGAATCAAAAGGTTTTGGACCACGAGATAAGGAGACTTGGTGGTGGAACGAGGAGGTCCAAGAAAAGGTGCGTAATAAGAAGAATTGTTTCAAGGCGATACACTTGGACAATAGTTCTGACAATTGAGAAAAGTATCGTTTGGCGAAAAGGGAGGCTAAGAAGGCAGTTAGTGATGCTCGTGCTAAATCATATGAGGAGTTTTATAAGGAGTTAGGGACAAAGGCTTGTGAACAAAGGATTTACAAGATTGCAAGGAATAAAGAGAAGGAGTCGAGAGATTTGGATCAAGTAAGATGCATAAAAAATGAAGTTGGCAACGTTTTAGTTACTGAAGGAGATATTAAGAACAGATGGGAAGAGTATTTCTATAAGCTATTTAATGATGGATGTGAAGGTTCCCGTTGTGATTTGGAGGACTTGACAGTTAGCGAATGTGAGCTTAATAGGTCATTTTATCGTAGAATTAGAGTCTCGGAGGTTAGCGAAGCTCTTAAGAAAATGGAGAATGGTAAAGTCGTTGGACCGGATGGTATACCGATTGAAGTTTGGAAATGTTTAGGAGTAAAAGGTGTGTTGTGGTTATGTAAACTATTTAATGAGATTTTACGATCGAAAAAGATGCCTGATGATTGGAGATTAAGTACATTAGTTCATATTTACAAAAATAAAGAGGATATTCAGAATTGTGCAAATTATAGAGGGATTAAACTTATGAGTCACACTATGAAATTATGGGAAAAAGTGATTGAGCATAGATTGAGAATGGAGACTAATATTTTTGAGAGACAATTTGGGTTCATGCTAGGAAGATCCACTACAGAGACGATTTATGTACTAAGGGGGATGATGGAGAAGTATCGAAGTAGGAGAAGAGACTTACATATGGTTTTCATTGACTTAGAGAAGGCGTATGATCGGGTACCAAGGGATGTACTTTGGAAAGTCTTGCAAAAGAAGATGGTGAATGTTGCCTACATTAAGGTAATACAAGATATGTACGATGGGGCATTGACTAGGGTTAGGACACCCGGAGGTGAGACAAATGAATTTCCTATAGGAATTGGCCTACATCAAGGATCAGCTTTAAGCCCGTATCTATTTAACTTAGTTATCGATGCTATAACCGAGAATATCACGGAGGAGGTACCTACGTGCATGCTATTTGCGGATGATATAGTACTTTTAGCGGATTCAAGAGAAGATATTAATACAAAATTGGAAATATGGAGAAATACGTTGGAGTCAAAGGGTTTTCGTTTAAGTAGGAATAAAACAGAATATATGCATAGCAATTTCACAAATAAATAACTTAGAGACGATTTGAAAGTTAGGCTAGGGGAGGATATAATTTCTCAAGTGACAAAGTTTAAATATTTAGGATCAATTGTAAGACAAGATGGTGAGATTGATGACGATGCTAATCATAGAATTCAAGCTGGTTGGTGTAAGTGGAGGAAAGCCACTGGAGTTCTTTGTGATAGAAAAATACCCAATAAAGTTAAAGGAAAATTCTATCGTACTGCTATAAGGCCAGCAGTGTTATATGGTAGTGAATGTTGGGCTATGAAGGGACAACATGAACGTAAAGTGGGGGTAGCCGAAATGAGGATGTTGAGATGGATGTGTGGTCATACAAGATTAGATAAGATTAGGAATGACCATATACGTGAACGAGTCGGAGTGGCTCCTATTAGTGAGAAAATGGTAGAGAATCGTTTGAGATGGTTTGGTCATGTTCAGAGAAGACCATTAGATGCGCCAGTAAGAAGAGTAGATCAAATAATTTGGAGTCCGATTAAAAGAGGGAGATGGAGGCCAATGCGGACACTTGGCAAACTAATAGAGCAAGATCTATTGGTGAATAATATACCGAAAGGTTTGGTTACTAATAGAGCGGAATGACGTCGTATGATTCATGTAGCCGACCCCACTTAGTGGGATAAGGCTTTGTTGTTGTTGTTGCATTTTCAATAATGTATATGGTTTTTTTCGAGAAAGGGATTAACATCACAAATAAAGAATTAAAGAATATTGTCACTAAATATTTCCAACAGCCTTTTGAATAAGACGTGCAAATTGCGTTCACATGCAATTTGATATTTGTTTACAACTTTATATGTACTTGAGAAAATGTCTGGCGCTAATGATAATTGATAAGATTTTGACCTGGTCATCCCACAAATCTGCCAGAAGACTTCACATGAACAAGGGAACAAATAAATCACAGGTAATTAATTAAGATCCATTGACTCGTCTTTGTGATGCATATAAGTTCCAAATTGTTTATGCAACTTCTTGTTTTGGAACATTTTGTGGAATTTCTAATCTGGTTAGTTTTGAATGAGAGATTATTTCATGTTGACAGATCAAAATAGACAAGTTAGTTTCTAATCTGGTTAGTTTTGAATGAGAGATTATTTCATGTTGACAGATTGAAATAGACAAGTTAGAGCCCATTTCCCATTTTAAACTTGAATAAAAGAATTCACTAGAAAATTGAGATTTTCCGACGGGTCATTTCCGACGGATAGAAATTCGTCGCAATTTGCGACGAATTTTACGACGGATAACAATTCGTTGGAATTTTCGACGGTTACAATTGTCAAAAATCAAAATAATAAATTATCTAATTTATTATATTATTATTTTATTTTCGACGATTTGGAACGTCAAAATTTCCAGCGGGTATCTATCCGTCACAATTCTTGACGGATAGATACATCGGTAAATATAAAATAATATAATATAATGAGTATTTTATTAATATAATTAGCGACAATTTAGACCGACGTAATTTTGGACGGTTCCGACCGTCGGTAAATGAAAAATAATATAATGTAATGAGTATTTTGTTAATATAATTCGCGACAAATTAGGCCATCGTAATTTCCGATGGTCATGACCGTCGGTAATAATTAGCAACAGTTCAAACCGTCGATAAAGTAAAAAATAAATATTATATATAACTAAATATAGTATTTTATTTTTATAATTAAATAATTTTCGACGGTCACGACCGTCGGTAATTTTAAAAATAATTAATATCATATTCACATATATCATGATAATATATATTATTAATATTTACTAAATTTTCGACGTTCGGAGCCATCGGTAATTAAAATTTCACTATTCCGCTTCTTTTTTTTCGTTTTTCCGCTTTCTCATCTTTCCACCTATATCTATAATATATATATATATATATATATATATATATATTTATATATTTATTTATTTATATATATATGTGTATATATATACTTTCCCCAATCCCACTCTCTATTTCTTTCCCCCTCTCCTCTCTCTCTCCCCTTCTCCCTCTCCCTACCGACGAGCCTCTCCCGACCGGATGACAAGCATCCACCGCCGATGACCCTCTCCTGACCGGACGAACCTCTCCCGACGGCGTCCCTCCCTCCCTCTCTCTCTCTCTCTCTCTCCCCCCTCCTCCCTCCCTCCCTCCCTCTCCCTCTCTTCCCGGCTCGGACGATGGCAGTCAGATCCAGCCACGGGAGGCCGGATCCCAGTCGCCCGGCAGCCGTTCTGGCCGTTGGCCATTAGATTGGCCGCCTAGTGGTCGAATCTGGTCGTTGGCACGGATCGGCCGCCAGCGGCCGGCTAATTTTTTTATATTATAAAAATTCTTTGCGACAATTTTGATCGTCGAAAGTTTCGGCCGCCGAAAGTGTCGACGGTTGCTACCGCTGATGTTTGCGGCGGCCGTCGCGACCTCTAATTTTTTTATATTATAAATTTTTTTGCGACGATTTTGACTGCCGAAAGTTTTGGCCGTCGAAAGTGTCGACGATTGCTACCGCCGAAACTTTTGACGGTCATGACGACCGCCAAAAATATTGGCGGTTCGCAACCGTCGAAAGTTTCAACGATCGTGACCGCCGGACTTCCGTCGGAACTTCCGACGTTTTGATTTGCGACGACTATTTTTTGGAGGAATCGATTCCGTCGAAAAAACCATCGAAAATCGTCAATGATTTTTGGGAAATTACATACAGTCGAAATCGTTTGTAATTCCCATCTTTTTTGTAGTGATTCAGGTTTGGATTGTAATTCCACAAAAGCTAGCATCATTTTGAAGACTTTGAGTGCACCACATCCATTTGTCATTATATAATTACAATTATAACAAAGATACTAAAATAATACAGCAAAAGATTTAATAAATTTTATTTAAAACTAATGTCATGACATAATAATCACAAATACCAATTAAAAAACTTTAATTTCTTTAGAAACTTCACATAATAAGACTCGATGTTCTATAGTTTAGGATCCCAAAGGGCACCAAGAGGGGAGAGGGGGTGAATTGATATTCAATCAAAAATATCGATTTCACAAAAACCGTCACGGAAGCTTAAAATCGATTTTTAAATCTTTTACAATTCAGATCATAAATTCAATATTAGAGGGAGAGAGAGAGAAAATCAAACGCAAACACACGGTAGTTGTTGACGAGGTTCGGCCACACCTTGGCCTACGTCCCCACTCCGACTTCTCGACCTCGAGACCGTCGGAGATTCCACTAATCCCTTCCTTTATTCCAAATGGGGCAAGGAAGAACGCCCTTTACACAACCACCTTTTTCTCCGCTTCGAGAGGCAAGGCAACCTCTCCTCTTAGGAAGCTAATCTATTTCTCTCGCTCAAGAGGTAAGATTTAGAACCTCTTTTACATATGAGCTCTCTCTATTTTTCTGCACAATAATGTTTCTCTCTTTTGCAATTCTATGCTCACAAGAGTGGAAGAGAGAAAGAAGAGCAAACTAAAAATGAAAACTTCAAGAAGAATGTCTTCTTTTGATAACTTGAAGTTTTTCTTCAAGGCTTGGATAAGTGCTCTTCCTTCTGGCTTTGGCACTTCTTTTATAGGCTTCTGCAAGTGAGAAAGTCGTCCAAAAATTATTTCATAATTTTCTCCTTCAAATTTGATCGTTACTGTTCATTTGACTCACTGGCCGATCGACCGCACATATGGACCGGTCGACCGGTACACTTTTTTTTATGAAAAATGTGACCGTTGGCAAATTCTGTACAGTCTGGTCGACCTGTGTCCTGGACCGATCGATCGGTACCTCGGCCGGTACCTCGACCGGTACAGTCTCGACATTCTACTTGATGAAATTGAGCATTTTCTGCACTGACCGGTTGACCTGTGTTCTGAACCGGTTGACCGATATTTCAGTCGGCAGCTCGACCGCTCTGCACTATTTTAAGCATAATTTTTTGCACAATTATCCAAATGAGGTGATTTTTTATTCTATGGAAAGCTAATTAGTAAGAATATAAGCTGAAACTATGGCCCCCTATCCGATTGGGGGGCCGTAGAGCTCTTAGCAATGCTTTGATCTATTCCATAAAATTAAAATTGAAAAACATAAAAATTGGAACGTTATCCAGTCAACATAACCAATTATATTCGTAGAAATGACAAAACAACTTCTTTTTCTATAATATTTCAAACGACTCACTCTACTCTATTTCTTTGTTTCTTAATAATGTTTTTGAAGAATTGAATGTATTTATTGATTGATTCATAATCTCTACCATTCTTCCCTAATATTAACTCTTACGCGGACGAAGCAAGAAGAAAGGAGTAATCAATGGGATTTATGAATATACAATATTTATATATATATATATATAAATAAAAAATAAAAATTCTGATGAGGTAATAAACTAATGAGTAATAAATAAGGGTTTGGATATTATATTCGTAAAAATATAATTCGCCTGTCAACCAGAACAATAAAAGTATTTTTTGTTTGAATAATCTCTCTAAGTTATAAGTTTTAGTTAATTGAAGAACTTCTATTTACTCAATGAATTATTCCCCTTAACCTTTTTTTGTTTGCCTTCTACTTCTTCTGATTATGAATCTAAACAAATAAAGTTTCGGTAGACTCGAAAAAAAGGAATAGTAATCTTTTTTAATGAACAAGAGAAAAATCATTATAAGTTCCATACAAGACGACACAAGAAAAAGGATTTTCCACCCTTTTCTTGTGCTGAATAGAGAATTTTGAAGACTAGCAATCCCTCCTAAAAAAAGTATTTCTTCCTTTCGTTTTTCCCAGTCTTGCCCTGTATTCTCTTCCTTTGTATGTCTATTACTAGGAATAGGATAAAAAAAATTCTAGACACTCTGGAAAATAAAAAAAGTATAAACAAAGCAAAAGCAACCAAAAGGCTTTAGATATTTATTTTTTGATCATACATAATTGTATGGATCAACATGAATTCGACACTTTTAACCAATGTGATGTTAAGGAATTTCTGGACCTAAAAATTCATTTCGTACAATTGTTTCAAACTGTTTCTTTTTAAGAACTAAAAAGACTTGCGCCAAAATAACAGATGCCAAGAAGAACAAAAGACCTTGGACACGTAATGGGTCTTGAAGAACTATTTCGGCATCTCCCTGACCAAAACCTCCTACATTAGGATTGCTTGTTAATGGTTGATCAAGCTTGATGGATTCACCCTCTGAAACAAGAACAAATTAAAAGTTGCTCCTGCTACTCAGCCTACAGCCTTGAGTATTGTACAAGGACGTGCTGTAGGAGTAACCCATTACCTTCTGGGTGGAATTGCCACAACATGGGCATTCTTCTTAGCAAGACAAATGCGCCAATGGCTGTACAATAGAGTTGTAATTCACTAGTTATTCCAGATGCTCGCCAAATCTAAAAAAACCTTAGGTTATTTGTATTCCTCGAAAACTCCCGCCCACATCACCATTCAATATTTCTTGACCTACTATTGGCCAAAGGCACTGGGCCTAATGTGAGTAGGATCGCTTAGCCATGCTTCATAATTGGAAAAATGGGCACAATGGAAGTACATGCCATTCAGCCAAAGAAAGATAATGGAGAGTTGACCAAAATGAGCACTAAATACTTTTCGAGAGATCTCTTCCAAGTCACTGGTATGACTATCAAAATCATGAGCATCGGCATGTAGGTTCCAGATCCAAGTGGTAGTATCAGGGCCCTTAGCTATTGTTTTTGAGAAATGGCTGGGTTTGGCCCATTGCTCGAAAGACATTTTTATAGGATCCCTATCTACAACAATTTTCACTTCTGGTTCCGGCGAACGAATAATCATTAAGTCCTCCTCTTTCCGGACAACACATACAAAGAGACCCGCCAACAGTCGAGTTTTTAGTGAACCTATGAAAGATAGATATTTTCTTTATGATTAGTCCTTTTTTTCCTGTCTCCCATCGATCTATTTTATTTAGTTATTCACTAGAGCAATTATGATATTGAAGTCAATCCGAGGCAAGTGTTCGGATCTATTATGACATAATGAGTAGGTGCCTAATGGAAATTTTCTTGTAAAATCCCTTCCCGGCGTGATGGAAAAATGACTTTTTCAACCTAGTGTACGTATAAGTACCTATATGAATCTACTTCCATGGAATATCTTCTAATTTTACTACACTACAAATCACAAAATCATTTATTCGAATCAAATTCATTAGAATTAATAAGATCCATTCTGATATCTTATCTATCTCGATATCTTATCTATAATATTTTAGTCATTCGAAAGTTCTTTTAATAGCTTTATTAGTTCTATTCTAATTCTATACTATATCCGAATCTATCCCTATTAGATACCATACAAATAGATACCATACAAATATTTTAGAAGGAGGGGATATAATGAAATTCTTGATTGGATCTTTTCGTGGGAACGATCTATTTTATTTGATTGAGGGATCCAACAACCTATTTTAATGAATTAACAAAGAAGGTGGTCTTATTCGAAACGCCTTGTAATCTTCAACCAATTATGTGCTTCAATATAATTACATGGACTAAGCGCTATAGCTTGTTTCCAATACTCAGCAGCTTGGTCGGACCAAGCCTCTGCAATTTCGGAATCACCCTGTGGAATGGCCTGTTCTCCTCGATCGGAATAGGTTGTTCCTTCCCTTAGAACCATACTTGAGAGTTTCCTACCTCATACGGCTCAAGATTCCTTTTTTGTGTCCCATCTATCTTAATTGAATTAGATTTTTCATAAATCTATCTCACTTTTTCTTGGGTTAACCAGAATCAAGTGAATTACATAAGTTTCAAACTCTAAATTTGATCAATAATAAAGTTTTATCTTTCCTCCCACCTTCAAAAGAATGAAGCATGGATAGCCTGTTATAGTATTCGAATTTTCTGAAAGGTAACTATCCCGATTTCATATATGAAATTCATATAGAATCCTTGAAAAAGACTTTCCTC
Organism: Pontederia crassipes; assembly: GCA_030549335.1. NCBI lineage: Eukaryota > Viridiplantae > Streptophyta > Magnoliopsida > Commelinales > Pontederiaceae > Pontederia > Pontederia crassipes. Next base: position 13,840,300 of record JAUKPH010000017.1, read on the forward strand.
TATAAGAAAAAAGAACTCACTATCTTTGGGATCTGATGCTACACCGTTGCTCAATACTTTAGTGGATCGACTAAATTACATAAGTTTATTCCTAACTTTTATCCCATATCATAAGATAAGATAAGTAAGCAAAGCAGTTCTTAACTCTATCGACCTAATAGCTTGCTAATTGATCTTTACGGTGCTTTATCTATCAATTCAATCCTTTATCCATAGAATATAGTATATAGGCTTTACCTATTTCTTCATATTTTGGTTCTGGTATTTATGACTAATCCAAAATCTAATAGGATCATAGTTAATTATTTAATCAAAGTGTAGTGCATAAAGTTATCCCTTTTTCTTTAAACTTTTTCAGCATTTTAACTTTAATCTTTCGAGGTTTGTATAATCAAATATAATTTTATACATTATTAAAACTTAGATCCAACAATCTTCCCATTTTTATTAAGATAAATCGAGAAATATGAAAAATGTTCAATTGCGAAAAAGTTATAAAATAAGTTGTAAAATGAATTTACTCCCCTTAACACTTAACTTTCCTTACAATGATAGATATTCACATAAATATAAATTGTAAGGAACTCTTCATATAAAGTAATATCCAGATCATATTTCTCATATATTTCTCCCCCTTTTGTTTCATCAAAAAGACTAATTTATATGTGAAGCATATAAGAAACCATATGTAACTTCCCCTTAATCAATTTTTCAAAAAATTTATTCTTCCCCCTTTTGTCATATAACGGACATGTAGAGTATTGCAAGTTTTGAATGATAACTCCCCCTAAATTTATGGCTATTTTATAATGAAAACCAATTTATGAAAGCCAACAAAAATATTAAGAATCAAAATATGACTTAAAACTTTGATTCAACAATGATGTCCATGATATATTAAAATAAAGTTTAATCATGCTCCCCCTATCACTATTACCAATTTTCATTTATACGTTCCTCCTTTTTTTTAAGAAAATAGTAGTTTTGAATTTTTGAGTGACATAAAAAAATAGATGATACTTTTACCATAACCTTTGTGCCTTCACATTTTCAATTACATATGTCCTTTGCATGTGAGGCACACTTGAAAAAATAATCAAGTAACTTTTGGTACCCAAACTTCTTTGGGTCCGATTTTATTAGATAATGTTCCTTTCGGAACCCAAATCATGCCATGTGCATGTAGTGATAATTTTCTTATTTTGCATTGATAAGAATAATGACCATGAAATTCGCATGTAAAACATGTAATATGTGATTTTCTATCATAGGAATGATTGGATTTCCAATAAGAGTTTTTATGTCCAAAATGACTCATAAGATTATTTTTTGTTAGTTGAAAAATAGTCTTATTTTGTGTATTTTTTAAAAGAGCATTTTCTTGTTTTATTTTTTCTAATGAACATGCTAGTTTGACAATTTCACATGCATGTGTAATTTTTAATGTTTCAATTTCATTTTTAAGATTTTCATTTTCCATAAAACATATATCCTTTTCTTCTTTTAATTTTTCAATTTCACATATTAATTTTTCATTTTCCTCTTTAATTGAAAAATATCGTTTTATAAGAGATGAGAGTTCTTTATTTACATCTAAAGAAAGATTTTCTTCGGAAGAACTTGATGAGTCATTATTTGAAGGATTAGAGGTTACCTCATCGTCATATGCCATTAAGCATAAGTATGCTTCATCACTGGAAGAGCTTGATGAGTCACTTGTTTTACTTGACTCTTCATACTTTTTCTTCTTACCTTTTCGAGATGTCTTTTCTTTGTGATTTTTGTTTGATCTTCGGATAGGCTTCTCATTCTTTTCTTTCTTCTTCGCCAACTTGAGATACTTATCTAGTTTTCTTGTGTAGCGGGCGAGTCTCTTTTCGTCCACTTCTTCTTCACTTGAGTCTTCTTCATTTGCATTTGCCTTTAATGTCAATGTTTTCTTCTTGGGGGCTTTTTCTTCTTGATCTTCTTGGATTGAGATCTCATAGGTTAGAAGTGAACCAATTAGATTATCGAAATCCAATTTGTTCAAAATCTTTTTCTTCGATCACGGTCCTTTTTGTATGCTATCTTGAGGAAAGAGACCTGAGAATCTTTTTCACTTTCTGGGGGTTAGATCTTGGCTCGCCAAGGAGGCTAAGTCATTCAAAATATCATTAAATCGAGCAACCATATCATTTATAGACTCATTTTCATGCATCTTGAAAGAATCATATTGATGATTTAAAATATTCAATCTAGATTCTTTAACTTTGTCGGTTCCTTCATAAGTTGTGATGAGTTTTTCCCAAATCTCGGTTGCGATTTCACAACTTGAAATCCGATTAAACTCCGTTGAATCCAAAGCCCAATAGAAAATATTCTTTGCTTTCCAATCTAATTTCGAAAAAATTTTTTGTCTTTCGTCATGTTCGGAAGGTAATTTATCATGTAAATAATAGCCTTTTTTCAACAATATCCCACATGTTTAAATCGATAGAACATATGTAGGCTTGAATTCAAATTTTTCAAGATTGAAAATTTGATGCATTTAAAAGGGGAGGACGACTAATTGATTGTCCTTCGGCAAAAACAAATGCACTTGATGCCATAGCTCTCAAGATTGATAAATCTTAAAACAAACGATTGAATCTTAAAAATGATTAGATCTAAAATGATTAGATCTAAAAACTGAGATGATTCAAAAGATCAAAACAAGAGCAACTCGCTTTGATACCAATTGTAGGATTCCAAAGGGCACCAAGAAGGGGGGGTGAATTGGTGTTCAATTAAAAATATCGATTTCACAAAAATCGTCACGGAAGCTTAAAATCGACTCTTAAATCTTTTACAATTCAGATCATAAATTCAATATTAGAGGGAGAGAGAGAGAGAGAAAATCAAACGCAAACACACGGTGATTGTTGACGAGGTTCGGCCACACCTTGGCCTACGTCCCCGCTTCGACTTCTCGACCTCGAGACCGTCGGAGATTCCACTAATCCCTTCCTTTATTCCAAATGGGGCAAGGAAGAACGCCCTTTACACAACCACCTTTTTCTCCGCTTCGAGAGGCAAGGCAACCTCTCCTCTTAGGAAGCTAATCTATTTCTCTCGCTCAAGAGGTAAGATTTAGAACCTCTTTTACATATGAGCTCTCTCTATTTTTCTGCACAATAATGTTTCTCTCTTTTACAATTCTATGCTCACAAGGATGTAAGAGAGAAAGAAGAGAAAACTAAAAATGAAAACTTCAAGAAGAATGTCTTCTTTTGATAACTTGAAGTTTTTCTTCAAGGCTTGGATGAGTTCTCTTCCTTCTGGCTTTGACACTCCTTTTATAGGCTTCTGCAAGTGAGAAAGTCGTCCAAAAATTATTCCATAATTTTCTCCTTCAAATTTCACCGTTACTGTTCATTTGACTCACTGGTCGGTCGACCACACATATGGACTGGTCGACCGGTACACTTTCTTTTATGAAAAATGTGACAGTTCGCGAATTCTTCGTAGTCCGATCGACCTGTGTCCTGGACCGGTCGACCGGTACCTCGATCGGTACCTCGACCGGTACAGTCTCAACATTCTGCTTGATGAAATTGGGCATTTTCTGCACTGATCGGTCGACCTATGTTCTGGACCGGTCGACCGATATTCTAGAACGGTCGACCTGTGTTCTGGACCGGTTGACCGATATTCCAGCCGGCAGCTCGACCGCCCTGCACTATTTTAAGCATAACTTTTTGCACAGTTATCCAAATGAAGTGTTTTTTTATTCTATGGAAAGCTAACAGAATTCTCTACAATTTGGTATTTATGACTAATCCAAAATCTAATAGGATCATAGTTAATTATTTAATCAAAGTATAATGCATAAAGTTATCCCTTTTTCTTTAAACTTTTCTAGCATTTTAACTTTAATCTTTCGAGGTTCGTATCATCAAAATATAATTTTATACATCATTAAAACTTAGATCCAACATATAGTACTCATGGCACTTTATTCAATCCTACTATATGAAACTTTATTGTCATGAGCCGAGCTATCATCATCATTCATTTAAGCTTACATGGATGTAGGGTGTAGAGTTTTTCAACTAAAATATGTAACTGATCATGCATGTCACATTAATATATAATAAACGAAATGTATGAATGACATAAAGATCTAACATAATCATTTGTGTCATATGTCAACACAAGGATAAAACATGAACAATCATCACATCATAATTTATGATATCATAATGACATTTTCATGCTTATTCTTTTTTTTTTTTTTGCATCATTATACTTGTTCTCATTATTATTTTATAACCATTTAGACATAACTTTCATCCAACGTCATCTTTCCTTGCTTTAAATGTAATCATTCTTTTTATTATGTAACATTTTTCTTATTTTCACTTAGTTGAAGATTCAAGTCAGTACCATCACTAAAGCTAACTAGATCAAGGAGACGCTATGCTCCATGCCCGTGATATCCTAGGAACATACCATTGAGGATGCGAAAAATTTTATTATACAAAAATACATACACACAAAGTGTAAGAAATTTTATTTTCCAACTTTACATTAATGGATGATAGGAACATATTCTTCAATTGATACATTATACTTTTCAATGTCAAATATTAATGTCTCTCATTTTTTTCATATTTTAATCATATTTAAGGCTCATCATGCATAATATTATTTAAGTGTTCTACAATCATCAAACAATATCTAGAATATATAACCATAATAGTTCACCATCGTTACCAATTGTTCAACCTCATGAAAGAATGAATCATAGTCATGAGCGAGAACTTTCAATAGTTCATACTTGTACTCACTCGCTCACTGACATGACACGAGACTTTGACCGTGAATGGTATTCATCACGATTATTAAGGGGGGTTTCATGATCTTGAGTGAGGCCTTTTTATTTTCCTTATTTTTGTTTATTTGCTCATAGTTGTGATGCACAATATCACCATCATGAACGATCAACTTTACAATCGTAAAAAGACTTTCATGGTCATGAGTAGACAGTCATTTTTTGTTCAGGTTTGTATTGTTCTCTCATGGGCATGACCATAAGGTCATGCTCGTGAGGCGATTATGTCACGGCCATAAAAAGGGTTTTATGGTCGTGCGCACATGTGATTTATTGCCTACAATATGTGTGTGTGTATGCATGCTCACTCATAACGATGACCTAGTGGTTCACGTCAATCTCTTGCAAATATGAAAATTTTCACACAATTTCATTAGTTTTTTGTGCATGTAATATTAGGGAAACATCTAGTACAAAAGGAGGTAGCATAAGGGATGATCTAGAGACATTTGAACATAATAGAATCATCAAAACTCAGCATGAAACAAATCAACCAAAAAATTAACAAAGTTTTAGGGATTTCTCTGTGGGGTATTCTGGGAAAATTGAGAATTTTGCCTTTGTTTATGCTCATTGATATGTTCTGAAAATTTGAATGATATTCCCTATAAAGCCTTAGGGTGATTCCAATTAGATATGAAGGAAGCCTTCCATAGCTTTATAATATATAAATTTCATTTTTTATTTTAACTATCCAAATTACAACATAATTTACAATTTAGATCAGTCATCACAGAACAAAAAGGACAACAAGGAATCATTGATTCATAACCTTTTGTATGCGAGTTCAATTAATTATGAAATTTCATAATTTTAAAAGAACCCTAAGGTGTTGATATCATGTTGACAAATTTTGAATGGTCTTTTGCTTCCAATTAGGATTAAGCTTGATTTAGGTAAACTAGAACATATAAGAAACCCATGGAGGTCACATGGGCTCAAAAAAATAGTTGCTAATCAGAATTTTTTGAGATAATGAGTACATGAGTATCCAAGTAAACGCATTGACATTTTTTCTATTATTCATTTACAGAAACTATTCTCCATTTGGATTCATGAAAGTGTTTATAAAATTTCCAAATAATTGAAATCTTGCTCGAATAATAAAAATTGTAGTTTTATAGATCTTTTGATTTGTATGCGATCATTTAACCTAATTAAATTTTATCCTAAAATTATTTTAAAAATCACATTTAACATACATTTATATATAGGAACAATTATTGGGTCTTTAGTTTTTCAAATTCTAATAGTTTAAAGGTTATTTTTCATGTCCTTAGTCATTTTTTGTCAATTTGATGTGTTGGAACATATGAAATTGAAGTGTATATATTAACACACTTATCATAATGCATAACAATCATATAGTGAATGATTACATCACATAGTTTTGTGTGTATTAAATCATGGATATTACATCTTTTATTTCACACATGGAATAATTTTGATTTCTCTTTAATCACTTAGAAACCCTAGCTCATATAAAAAGGGACGTATAGACAATTAGAAATTCTTATGCTATGGTTATAGGTCTTTGAAGTCAAGAATGTGAAGGTATTTTATGGAATGAACAGGAAGCAATATAATCTTAGGTGAGAATTATGCAATCTATTCATTTATGAGTTCATTTTATGTTCTACTTTACAATTGGATAGAATTAAATCTATGCCAAAGGAGATGGATAGAGTTATTAAAAAACTATGATTGTATGATTGATTACCGCATGAGTAAAGCAAATGTGATTTGATATGCACTTAGCCATAAATAATCAAGTTTTTTAGCCCATATTAAGGTATTTTAGTTACCATTATTATCTGAATTAAAATTCCTAGGAGTGGACTTGAAGGAAAGTGAGAAAGGAGCACTCTTACCACATTTTAGAATTAGTCCCATTATAGTCGGGAGAATAAGTAAAGTGGAAGATCAAGATAAAGAATTAGTAAAAATCATCAATAAAGTGAAGAACGAAGAATAAACTCATTTTTTATGAAACGTGGATGGGACTTTAATGGTTGGCAGCAGATTATGTGTTCTCAATGTTGAAGATCTCAAACAAGATATTATGGAGGAAACTCATTGTTCACATTATATTATGCATTTGAGTAGTACTAAAATTTATAGATATTTGAGGAGAAACTTTTGATAATATGGTATGAAGAAAGATATAGCAAAATACACCTCTTGATGTTTAGTATACGAGCAAGTTAAAGTAGAACACAAAGTCCCAACTAAAAGTGGGATGATGTCACTATGGATTTGTGACTGATTTGTCGAGAACCAAAGGAATTATGACACTATTTGGGTAATTATCGATTGCCTTATCAAAACTACACATTTAATACTAGTTCGAAAGGATGATTCTTTAAATATGTTGGTTAAGCTATACATTGGTAAAATTATGAGATTACATAGTGTTCTGAAATCTATTATTTCGAATAGAGATCTTCATTTTACATCTTGATTTTGTCATAATTATAAAAAGATCTGGTATTAAATTTTAATACTTCATTTTATCCTGAAACATATGATCAATCGAAGAGAGCAATTCAAACACTTGAAGAGATGCTCAAAGCTTTTACTATAGAATTTAAGGAATCTTGAATGAACACTTGTCCTTAGTTGAGTTTGCCTATAATAATAACTTTCATTCAAGTATCTAGATGGTTCCTTTTGAATAATTATGTGGCAAAAAAATATAGGATAATGATATATGGAGATGAAGAAGGTGCAAATGGTCCTTTTGAAATCACAAAAAGTGCAAGAGACTAACAATAATATAAAAATCATCAAACAAAAGTTAAAGATGACACAAGATAGACAAAAGAGTTATGCAAGTCAAAATCATCAAGAAATGGAGTATGAAATAAGAAGTCTTAAAAGTTTTGCCTTCAAAAGTGTTATACAATTTGGAAAGAAAGGAAAGTTAAGTTCGAGATATATAGGTCCATATGAAAGTTTAGAGCGTATTCATTCAGTCAGTTGTATATCAGTTAGTCCTACCACCAAAGTTATTTCATATTCATGATGTCCTTCATGTTTTTATACTTCGATGATACCAATTGGATCATTCTTATGTGTAAGAGAGGATATGTCATATGAAGAAAATTCAGTACAAATTATTGGAAGAAAGAAAAAAGAACTTCGGAATGAGAAGATTCCTTTACTTTTGATTCTTTGGAGAAATCATTCAAGGGAAGAGGCAACTTGGGAGCCAAATAATAAAGAAGTATACATTCTTATTCCTTAAAACATGTAACTAAATTTTGGGGATGAATTTTTTTAAGTAGAATAGAATTGTCACATATGTGCTCTACAAACATCATTTTTGCATAATAATGCATTTAATTAACCTATTAAATTAGTTTATATGTTCATATAGTCATGTTTCCATATAGTAATTACCATTAGAATTAAGACATAGTGGTTATTAAATTATTGGTACCCATTATAAAGAAAATGTATAAGGTTATTAAGAATAAATTATAAAATTTTAAATATTGTAATATATATGTGTGTGTTTAACTATGATTAAGTAAGGTTAATGAGAGGTTCATCACTGATTTTTAATCAAAAAATGATTGGACAATCATATGAGTCAAGAGGATTTTAAGCAGCTGAAGTAACCAACTCACCAACTGCTTACATGGTCAATTTTCTGAATGGCCAAAAATTTATCTGATCTCAAACCCCAGCATAACAGCTCGAAAAAGTTTGAAAAGGTAAAATAATCCAACTCCAAGTGAATGGGAGGAAATCTAGTAAATATGTTTGAAAAGATAAAGTCCAAAGTGAATAGGTAAATTTATGATATAGCAAAATGGTATATGCTACTTCTTTTATTAATAGCAATATTTCAAGTAAAAATTATTAATTGGGAAAGGTATATTCTTTGAAAAACATCTTGAATTATGAAAAGTACTTATGATATATTTCAAGGATTCCAAATGAAATAAAATTATGCAAAACTTTCATGAAATTCTTTTCAGAGAGCAGTGCTTATGATGTTAAAATAAGTGTTACTTAACATATGATTATGGAATGTGTTTTTTTGTGTATTGTGAAACTCCATGTGTTTATTTGTGCCTTTGAGCCGTATATCAAGTGTCTTTACATTTTGGGGACTGCTTTGCATGCACATATTGACCCATTATTATTTTGCAAGACGTACTGACACGATTATTATTCTACGATATGTATTGATCTATATTATGCTCTTCGTAGTCGTATCGACCCATGATTGTGAAACTTTGTTTGACTATATAACACATGATCATGAAGCTTTGTGACATGTATTGACCCGGTTTGCTATGTGTGATCGTATTGTCTCATGTTAAGTATGTTTAATGACGCATACATGAAATTTGATTGTAAATACTATGATATCTTGAGTTATTTATATTTATAGAATAGTTCATATAACTTGATTACTTATGTTATATATGTTTGTTTACATGTTTACTTATTTGCAAAATATGGTTATATAAATGTCATATGCACTTATGTTGTACTTTTGTTTAACTCATTGAGCAATTAATTGTTGCTCACTTTACCCTTTTTAAATTTTTTAGATACTTGTAAGTTATTGAATTGAGTCCACTCGAAATTTATTTTGTTACATATGAAAGAGACCAAGCAATTGAAGCACTTTTATTTTCCCTTCACTTTTGTTTTATGAAAGCACGCATGTAATAGAAAATATGTTTTGAAATAAAGTGTAAAGGAATTTTTTATAAAGTTTTATGGAATCTTATCATATGAAATGTTATATCTAAGATGGCATATGAAAAAATAGTGACAACATATGAATACTACGTTTCATTCCTTTTGATTAATTTTTTAACAAGTAACAAGCATGAGTCGAGGATATTTTTCCAATTTTATTTTTAGAATTTACAAGCGAGATTAAGAGTTGTAATAATTAGGTTTATAACTTGGCCACTGAATGAGGGTGTTACATATTTAAGGCGAGTTCCCTAATCCAAAATTGATTTTTTGATTGAGATACTCATTCTTCTGTGGCTATTTCTCCATAAATTTTGAAATTTTATATGGATAGTCCTTTCAAAGTTAGCTTTCCATGGTCATTAGAATCAGCTAAAACATATTTTTATAGAGAAAGTTATGAACCAATCTTCGCTACTTACTCATTCTATATCAATGATGAGTTTAGAGGAAAGTGAAGTCATCTAATTTGGACTTGTATATGTGGATAAATGAATTTTTCATCAAGTATGATTTCTTTTGTAAAGTTTTAGAACATAGACCAAATTGACTATTTAGAAGAGTACATAAGGAATTTAATTTTAAATTGTTTATTCTTGATTAGTACCGAAGACTAATTTTTTGGAAAATTAGGATCTTCTCAATAGAAAATTGTTGAAGAAAATATAAATGTTTTTTTTTCAGTGACAAACAGTTAGAACACAAAACTTAAATCAAATTATCTAGACTTTTATGAATTACCCACTAAAACATTAGTTGATGCTATTTACAAGTTCAAACCTTACTAAGTTTAGTTTTTATTTCATCTAGAATCATAAGATTTGATCTTGTAATTAAGAAATTATGAATTATTTGTTAATTTGAGATAATACCTAGTCAAGCTTTGGGAGATTGAGCACTTTCAAATGCTGAATAGCACATGAACATAAATATTTGAAATTAAATATTAGTATTTAGAACATATTACATGCATTTTAAGATGCATAAGCATGTATCATGAATATGCATTGCATATTATTATTATTATTATTATTATTATTATTATTATTATTATTATTATTATTATTATTATTATTATTATTATTATTATTGAAAAGTAAAATAGTATGTTGTAGAAAACAATCAAGGATACAAGAGGCATGCTTTGGATTAATTCAAACACGCATAAATCACAAAAAAGATGTTGGTTATATATGCTAGCATAGCCTTGTCTTGGTAAGACAAGTTCTGATAAAATCGCATGGGTCAAAGCTCAAAGCGAATAATATTCAGTACAAGTGCAAAATGTTAGATATGTGTGATGGTGTGTGATCATTCAACGAGGACCGTGAGAAGAATCAAGAGGTATGTCTTGGATTAATATCACATGAATAAGTCAGAAGTGATATACAGGATATATTTAGTAGTATGTCCTTAACTTAGTATGATACATTTTGATGAAATCATGCGGGTAAGGCTCAAAGTATACAATATCTTGCGCAAGTGAAAAAATGTTACGATCTATGTTTACAAAATTTGTATATGCATCCATATTGATTTATGTTCAACTTTGATATCAAACTTTTAATTTGACACATGCTTTATTTATGTATTTTAAATTTAAAAATTTTAATTTTAAAAAATATTGTTATTTTCTTCGAATAATTTGGTGAATTAATCAAGCCAAAGTGAGGAATTATTCAAACCGAATCAAAAATTAATAATGCATTAATTTTTTTACCTCAATTTGGATAATTAACCGATCAGATTGATCAATTAATTATTTGAACTTACCAATATTTATGTACATCACACAACACAATAATAAAAAAATTAAAAAGACTTGCTTGTTCTTAAATATTTCCTTTTACATGATTATATAATGATTAAGTTTTGTATTGTCCATGCATCGCATGGGCCTTAGCACTAATTAGGGTATGAAACCGGTGATCTTACTTCATTCTCTCATTGTCACAAAGTAGTCACCAAACGAACCAATTCGACTCAGTGTAGCAATCATGGGAAGAACATAATAATATTATAAATCTCTAGGGGTTGTTTGGCCCAAACATTTTTTCTTGACCCTATTGTAGCTCCCAAATTTTGTTCTACCACGTGCAACACTGTTCTCACTCTCCTCATGAACTCAAATGATCTAGAATTTTATTGTTCTTGCAATGATTGCTGGTGGGATCAACAAGTAAAAAAAAATGTTGTTTGGGTAAAATGTCGAAAACAAGGTGGTTGTCCCTGAACCAACCAACCCCGTAGAGACAAACCCCATCAGATCTTCTCATGTGTATCCAAAATCAGAATTCCTATGACTAATCTTATTAATCACTTCATTTAGTTAAGGCACACATTAAAATATGCGCTCAATGAATAGCATAATTCGGATCATGAGGATTCTATATGAAGCAGTATGCATCACATGCAAGTCAACCATCACTACATTCACAAGTTTCGGGTCAACAACAAGGCAACAATGGAATATGTTATTAGAATAAGATCAACATTTTGTCCTATGATGAACTAAAGCATTCATATGCTTATTCAAACAATTAATCTACCTCGTTAGGACTCATGAATCCTTCGAGTTGATCCCTCTTCTTCCTCAGTGTCTCCTTCCTTCTCTGAGCATTCCTAGGGTCTTGCTACATAGGGATCTAGCTGTCCTCTTTGTTCGTATCAGTGTCATTGTATGAGGGAAGAGGAAGACCAGGACCAAAAGCAAAGGAAATACACAGAAAGGAGGATGTAAAGAAACTTTATATCCCTCCTCACCTTGATCCTCCCTTCATTGGATGCACCCTGCATCTATACCTCATTGATCAGGCCACACTCCTTGCTCCTGATGCCTTGTGTAATCGTGTGAAGGAAAGGAAGCAAATTGAAAAGTTAAGGTCACATGTGAGAGAATGTGGAATTATTAAAGGAAAAATGGAAAGTAAATGCCAAATAATTACTAATTAATGCAACATAGTTGATCTTTGATTCGGTATCATTGTAGGAAGACAGTCTTAAATCTCAAATTTTGGGATTAAATGATTATTCAAAAATAATCCCTCCCATTATTGCAATCGTCGATTTGGATGTTTGAACCTAGAAGGCAGACATCCGAAATTTAGTTTTCTTAAAAACTAATTAATCTCGAGTATTCAACTAGTCCTTTGTGACAAAAAGCATCTCGCCAATGAGCTTAACAATCCAAGGAATTAAACCTAACAGGGTAGATTGAGAAAGAAAAAAATGACAAGGGCATGATCAGTTTCAAAGTCCCAACTTCTTGACACCCCCACAAAAGCAAAGCAATCACCACAGCCAAGAAAATTTTATGTTAAAGTTATGTACTAAACCTATTTAAAGGAAGTCAAATTTAATTTTTAATCCCAAAACTTATATTTCAATACATAAAATCAATAAAATTTACAAAATTGGGAGGAAAGGGGCCAAAGGGTCAGTTTGTAAAAATCGAACTCGATTGGCTAATCAAACTGGTTCAATCAAGATCTAAGTTGTGAAAGGCTCATGGGTCAATCTTAAGCCAATCGAACCAAGTTGAACCGATCAAAACCAACCACTTTAACGAATCCTCTAAGAAAAGTTATGTGAAATGTTAGCTACTATTGTTTTATTTATTTTCTTTGCATTATCAAGGTTATTTTTTTATCATCTTTGAATGTTGAAATGAAAAAGTAAGTTATCTTTAATAAAAAAAATTTAGTTTATTTATTTATTTTGTTTACATTTTATAACTTTATCTTAAACAAATATTAATAGTTAAGTTCATGAATTATGAGTTTATATATTTAAAAGACCAGAAGAAAAAAAAATTTTGAACTATTGTCTTGTTCTTTTATTTATTAAAACTTGTTAATAATATTATACATTGATATGTGTAATTACATTCAAATTAACAAATGTATACTCATAAATATTTTAGTTGAGTACATTTTGGATTATGATATCATCCATCATCCGATCCATATTAAGGATCGATATTCTATCTGGATTTTACACTATTGCTGGGGCCTAAGGATGTTCACAAGATCTGTTCGGCCCATGAATACCCCCCTACAAGGCCCTTCCCACCCTGTATGCCTAGTCCGTCCCTGAAACCTAACATGGAATTTGAAAATATAAGTTACTTAAATAAGTTTTAGTTGGGTCCTCTTAATTGTCACACATTCTCTTTAGAATTAATTTATTTATTTTTATTTTGATTGTCAACATTTGTATTAGTTGTAAAATATTATTTAGCATAGGGGTAAAGGGTATAAATTAGGGGTTTAAGAAAAAACTTACTCACCTAAAAAATCTAACCAAACTGAAAAAGTCGACCCGAAAAAATCGCAAACTTGGACTCCGATGAAAAATTAAGTTGGTTTTTTCGAATAATTAAAGCCATCCATTTAAATTAGGGCTCCTAACAAAAAAAACCGGAGGAGCCCAACCCGAACCAAATAAATATTTTATAAAATGTTATAATTAAAATATTATCTCAACTTCCAAATAATATTTCAAAGTTTTACATTTTTAACCATATTTATTATATTAACTATATTGTTGACTTATTATGTTATAGTTAAACTTGAATATCATCAAGTTATTAATCTTTTTTAATAAAATTTGTATAAAATTGACTATAATATTTTAAATTATAATGTGACAATATGTGAGTTTAGTTTCTTTATGAACTTAGAGTTAAATATTATTTTTTTTAAAACATAGTTTGCGATGTATTTAATGTCTATTAATTTTTAAAAAAATTATTATTTTAAGTAGATCCCGATCTGAAAAAATCGAGACCACCTAAGTCGATTTTTTTTCGAAAAAATTTTAGGGTAAAATTTAAAGGTCGGTTTTTTTTCAACGTAAAAACCACCCGGTCCGAATCACTTTCATCCCTAGTATAAATAGAAGTGACTTTATAGATTAGGTTCAGTTATTATCATGCTTGCGCCTTCACAACTTTGCTTTCTAATTCGATTTTTGTTCCATCTATTTCTTCACTCTAATATTTTTTTCCATAAACATTTTGTGTAAGAAAAATTCAACCAATCCGAAAAACCTATCCGACCCAAAAAATTCGAACCGAAAAAATCGAAAACTAGGAGCCGATTTAGTGTGATTTTTAGTAAATTAAAATCCACCCACTAAAATTAGGACCCCATCCGAAAACAAATCGTAGGGCCCGTGGAGTTCATTTGTTGTCTATGATTTTTTATTTATATAATTAATGCATATGTTATCAATTCTTTTATTATAGATATAATATTTTTGTATAAAATTTCATACTTTTCTATTATATTATCAAACTCTAATTTAATAACTTTAAAATTTTAGTAGTATATTTTTTATATTTAATATAAAATTGAATATTCTTCTATTAATTTTAATTCATTATATGTATTTTAAAATAAAATTATATAAAAATAGAGTCCCAAAAAATTATCCGAAAAAACTGACCTGCTAGAGGATGATTTATTTTTCAAAATGATTTTAAGATGGTTTTTTAATTTTAAAAGTTAATCTAAAAAATAAAGATTAATTTTTTTGAACCGAAAATTTGACCCGATCCGAACTAGTTTCAAACGGCATGATCCCAAAAAAACTTTCTGCCTATCTACTCAATGTGGTCATGTGATCTCGATTGGCCAGTATGATTGTCTGACCATACCCTAATTTTATATGCGATCTCGATTTCTATACCAAATTTTAGGATTTTTGGATGCAACCGATCTATTACTTTTTACTGAATTAAAAAGAGTAAATACAAATCATCTCAAATAATGTTGAATCATTTCAACCTTACGCTATTTCAATTTTAAGATCGTCAATGTTATCTTGCAACAAGATTATGATGTTTTTTTAATTGAGTTGGCTTCAATATTTTACATTAATTATTATTAGTTGTATCTATAATATAATATCATTGCTTCTTTAGGAGTCAATATTTCATTTATTATTATTTTTAATAACTATATATAAAATCATATTGTGCTTTGTATATTAAGTTTCAAAACTTATGAGTAATTATGAATACTTGATGATTAATGAACTCTTGTAAAATCATATGATTCCACAAACAAGGGTTGGTGTAGAGTCTTGAGTTCGAGACTCGCCTCACGTAACCTAATACATGTCATTGCTTTTGTATCGACTAATCAGACAGACCAAGAGGAATACATATTTTTTTCTGAAATTCGTCTTGATTTATGAATTAGAGAGAGAGAGAGAGCACGAAATCAACATTTTGGTTTGATTTCTTGACGAAACAGATTAACAAATTCGTGTCTTCCCCGGGAAAGATAAGAGTTTCACGTAAAAGTGTAAATGCAACAGCTAATTGGACCATTAATACACTGTAAGCACCAAGTAACAGGAGCACTTATAAAGATTAACTGAAACAATCTCCGCCGAAGAAGGAAGAGAAAAATGGATCATAAGTGTGGCAATTGATGATTAATGCAGACATGAGTTCACTTGAAGCAGAAGGATATATTTCCATCTTGCTGAGTCAACATTCTTCCAAGAAATTTATTTCCACAACTTCCTGAGTGACATGTTCTTCTCGGTCTCTTTCTTCATTACTTTAGCAACAGCCATTTCAAAATCCTCCTGGGTGACGTGCACCCTTCTCTCCCTAAGCGCAAACATCCCGGCTTCCGTGCAGACAGCCTGCCAAGTTCGAAGGATCGTTATTTTCATAATGAAAACCTAATTTGTCAGTTATACCAAAAGGAACAGGAGTTGATAAAATTAAAAGAGTACAGATAAACAACATATGCATCTGAACAGATCCAACATTTTTTTTCAGAAGAATTATAAATAATAGCATTTGAACAAAGAACCAAATCCTAGTTTTGTGCCAAACAGAAAAACTATTAAGCATCTAAATAAAGTGATAAAAAGATCCATGGATGATGTTTGATAAAACTGCTGATGAGTTCCAGACATAGTTCAGTACGATTTTACTACCCCCATGTGCATTTTGACTTTCTACCAACAGTTGACTGCATCTTGGATACGAGTTGAATTTTGAACTACGGTATCTGTTACAATGGTGACGTTTCCTTCTGACATCTTAAGGTTCTCATGAACTTTTGTGTAACCATATCATGGATCATACATCTATCTTGATAGTGTGGAGTTTAACTACTTCAAACTCATTAGGTTCTCTCTTTCAAACTACAGCTACCATCAATTTCTTTCAGCTTTTGATCATGTGAATTGACGTATGCAATAACTTGGTGTAACTGGACATATTTTCCTCTCAAAAAAAAACTGGACATATTTTATACATGTTAAACAAAATGCAACAAGAAACCACCTTCCCACCTAAATAATTGAATCCTTTCATGCATTGACCTAAAGTGGTGTGATTTCTGCAAGTACTACTGCCTGTGCACGTTGAAAATAGCATCTGGCAGAGTGGACATATTTTTCCCTTTCAATTGATCCTTGATTGTCTATGAACGCCAAAAAAAAAAGTTGCAGGACATCTTTCTAGTAGTCCAATCAATTTTTGAAGTGTTACCTAAAATTGTACTAAACCCCATTCTACCTGTGCACTAAATGGGATATATTATGTTCCCATGATACTCCATGTACACATGCATATAATTCCTGTCTGAAAATGAGTGGACGTGGAAATTACATTGAAGTCATGTGATTGCGCACTTATAAGTATGTGTTACAGAAGAAAAAGGAAGACTGCAATAAATGAGGCATTTAATAAAACTATGACAAAATACTTGAAATGGTTTATCGTAACAGCATAACAGGACAAATACCTTGAGCTCTGCTCCAGATGCTCCATTCATTTTCTCGGCAATCTTTTTAAGATCTATTCCCCGCATCAAGTTCATCTTTCTAGAGTGTATCTTTAAGATATCAAAACGGGACTGAAATATAACGGGGATTATACAACATTAATCAGTATGAAGATGAATAAAAGATATAAAATTGAATTCACACATCCAGTACATACATCTTCATTAGGATTTGGAAATTCAATTTTCCTATCAATTCGACCAGGTCTTAAAAGTGCTTGATCCAATATGTCTATGCGGTTTGTAGCCATCAGAACCTGAAAAAAAAAATTGGTAGCTTGTTTATGTGATAAATTGGCAGCTAAGCTTTCATCAAAGTTTTGGAAATTGATTTTGAATGAACAACCGATTGAAACAGTGATACTTCATACCTTAATTTTGTTTGATGCTTCAAAACCATCAAGTTGGTTGAGAAGCTCTAACATTGTGCGTTGCACTTCGCTATCACCATTACCAGTGCCTGACTCCATTCTTGCAGACCCAATACTATCTATCTCATCCATGAATATAATGGATGGTGCGTGTTCTCTGCATCACACATCAACCATCTGAATCAAAGAGTATTGATAGATCTCCAGGGATGTATGTAGAATATATATATATATATATATATATATATATATATATAAGTTACTAGCGAGCTTGTCCATAATGTGTTTTCACAACATATCAAGGAAATATTTATTTTGTTGAGTAGAATAATAACATGTGGAGAAAAGCTCTCATTTCTGCATTACTTCTTAGGCCACAGGCATGAGAAAACGTGTATAGGTTAAAAGAAAGCCAAATAATGGGATTGCCCATTTATTAAAAGTACCTGGCCATGACAAAGAGCTCCCGAACCATTCTAGAACCTTCTCCAATATATTTCTGAACCAACTCAGAACCAGAAACCCGTATGAAGGTGCAATCAGTATGATGGGCCACTGCTCTTGCCAACAAAGTTTTCCCTGTACCAGGAGGCCCATAAAGCAAAACTCCCTGGGAAGGAAAGAAAATCATTGTATTCGACTTAGGAACATAATAGGTGGAAATCAGACATCATAAAAGTTTTCAAGGCCGACATTTTCACCTTGGGTTGAGCTATTCCAAGACTTTCAAAGAGTTCAGGATGCTTTATAGGGAGTTCGATAACCTAAAATTATCACACAGGGTTCATGGGGACAAAATAATCAGAATAAGAATGCAGATGGGAATAGAATTGAACAATTGAAAACATATATAGTTACTTCAACCAACCTCCTTTATCTCTTTAATTTGCTGGTCAAGACCACCAATCATGTCATATGTAGAATCAGGTACCTTTTCCACTTTCATAAGATTAACAAGAGGGTCTACTTTACTGGGTAGTACTAAGTGAAGTACATAACTATCATTTCGAAGAGCAACTCTGGTTGATGGTGTTATCTTTGTTATATCAATGCTCTTGTCAATATCAACAACATATTTTCCTTCTGGATGAACCTGGAAAAAGATGTCTGATTTGCAGTGATGTCTAGAAGAAACACTTAAAGGAAAAAGAGAATAATAATAATTCTGAAGCTATATGAAGAGAGCATGCAAGCTTATGCAAATACAATGTAGCAACAAGTGATGAGGCCAAAGTTATTCTACCCAAATTAAGTAAAACAAGTTAAATTACACATTGATCAATCCCCAACTGTAGAAACTAGAAAGAGAGATCCAGAAAACACCAGATATAAGGTTTGTCCCATCAGTCATTCAACTTTTTTATGAAGGAAAGCAATGACTGTCGAGATGAACAGTCAACAACAACAACAACAAAGCCTTATCCCACTAGGTGGGGTCGGCTGCATGGTTTAATCCATGTTCATGAGATTCGACAGGATTTTACGCTGGCTGTCGGGGCCTAACACAACCCTCCTCCTTTATCCGGGCTTGGGACCCATGTTCATGTTTAATCCATGTTCATGAGATGAACAGTCATCCAACTTTATTAATTAAAATGTATAGTAGTTATATGATAACATCAAAGGCAAAAAAACACCAAATTTAAGGTTTTCCCCTATCAGTTATAAAACTGCTAATCACTCCCAAGACAAAGCATGGGAATGGGCAATATTGCTGTCAACATAGCAGTGCCCACTCTGGAAGATGCAACCGTTCCTTTGGTGCCATTATGCCCACAAGACCATCAGCGTGCCCCCTTACCATCTTCTTGAGCCATGCAAGATATCTTGTCTGTCTCCCACCATAATGCCCGCAAGACCATCAACGTGCCTCCTTACCATCTTCTTGAGCCATACAAGATATCTTGTTTGTCTCCCACGTCCGAAGGAACCCCAAAAGTCAGTCCCCTGCATTCAGACTATACCAAAGCTCTCCTAGCACAGATCAACCGGAAAAAAAAAACAGATGATCAATGTCCTCCAAGCCATCAATGCACACAGCAATCATACCCATTTCTTTTCCCCCACCTTAACCTCTATATCCCATCTGTGAGTCGTCTTCTCATAACCCAAGCAAAAGGCTTAATCCTCAATGGTGCAAGTGTCTGTCAATGTGTCTACAATCTGTCCTCAAAGGAATATATGTGTTATGGTTCTCCGAGCACAGCAATTTATGCACCTCGCGCAGAAAATCTGCCTGTGGATCAAACCCAAACTTTGCATTATTATGGTTGTCATCTGGACTGAGGTTGAATTTTGGGCATCCTTTAGGCATGGCAGTTTTTTCCAACTCCATTATCACCTACAAGATCAACGAAGGACTGGGTTTCTCTTTGGACTACTGTGGGCAATTTGGTTGCAGCTAATGTTGTTAAACTCTCAAGTCAAACTCTTAAACTCTTACGAGTTTAAAACTTTAGGTACATAAAATGAATCAAATCGGCATAAACTCTTAAATAATCTAGACTCTTAGATTTTACATAAAAATTAATTTAAACAATTTTGTAAAGTCTTATAAACTCTTATAGAGTCTATACGATTCTACACGAGCTTATGATTCTATACGATTAGTACAATTATTTATTTTGCACAATAAAAAGGTTGTAAAATCTTAATTATTCTATTTATTAATTTATTTGTTATTAGAATGAAATTATTAAAAATTATAGTGTAATAATTTTACTTATTCTGATTTTGTATAAGTTTTTTATCTCAATAAACACAATAATCGAAAGTTAGTTAGTATTTATTAGTTATAAGTGATAGTACTTATTTTTTATTACTTTCATATTTATTTCATTTGAGTAAAATATATTAGTTATTTCCAATTTATGCATCATATATATGTGTTCGTATGTGAATAGAATTACTTAAATATTTAAACTTATTAGGTACATAGACTCTACGAATTTACGAGTCGATTCTACGATACGAGTTTACTGGACAAAAAACAACTTTATCTAAACTCTCAAACTTGACAACATTGGTTGCGGCGGAATAAAGTGGTTTTCCAGGGAGATGGATGCTATGTGGAAAATCCTCAATGGCACCGGTTGTACCAGGAAGTGGGACTCTCACTACTACTAGTTCTTCTTTGATTTGTTTATATGACTCTTTTCATACTACTCTGACTCTCCCCTCTAATTTGTCACCAGGTTCTTTTACGATGAAATTAATGAATGGTTTGGATTATTAACATCTTGGTCAATCATCATTTTTTCCTCTCAATGGAAAAAAAAGAATACATCTACTGCTTCTTCACATGGCACCAAATTTCTAAATAACGCATGTTCTCTTATGCATACTGTTAATAATGCCTTGAATCTGAATCCAGTTGATCCCCCTACATAGTCAGGCGCTTCAACAAAATTCCCCTAGAGACCCATCATTGTAATCATCATTATTCCATAACAAAGAGAGCCGCCGCTTCCCGAGGACATAACCCGATTTAGGGCGAACCTCGTAAATCTCCGTGTTCTTTTGTGTTCGTGCGATCCCTCTCTCCCTCTTTTCGTAACACATATTGTTTGGAATAGCAATTTTTTGTTTGGAAAACAGTTAGGTCTATAATTTATCTATGGTGGAAGCACATCATGGAACCACAATAATCACATTCAGAACAAAGGTGATAGGAAGCATATCTTTTTAGATCAAAATCCTGAAGGATATTTGGAACGTAGATGTTGTATCTCTGCCTTTACTACCAAGAAGAAAACAATCCAACAGATAACTGGGCTCAATCAAGTAGCACTGTGCTTCATTCCTAGTGTCCCTTGTTCAAGTGCTAATTATTATTAACATTCAAAACAGTGTACCATTTTCATCAAAAGAAATAAGTGTAAGTGCTTGAAAAACTGTAACATACAAAGGTGTCAGAGTGAAGAAAAAGGATACCACATGACTGAGCAACAAGATGCAAATATGCAAATTAATTAATGGAGGTATATGTAAGTTCTAACACTGCAAGAAAAATATATGCAAATTTGATTACCCTGCACATTTCAATATACCCCAAATGACCACGACCGTGGATACAATATTACTACTTGTATTATTTTATGGCTGAAATATAATGGTTAAACAACAACCAGGGAATATTTACCTTGACCAGGACCTTTGATTTTCCCATAACTTTAACCACCTCCCCAACATAAGAACCAGGCTCCTGAAGCAGCTGCAACTCCTCACGCAGCATTCTCACTGAAATTTAGCACCCATAAGATTTTTAAGTAACCAAATATGGGGTAAATCATATTACACAACTTAAACATACAAATCAGCTATATCCATGTGCATTAAATTTGTTTTTTATGTTATTTCATATCTCCGGCAGTTAAAGGGGGAGAAGCGAGAGACTTTTAGAAGTAAGTTATTAGAGGAAAGTGTGTGGGAGTTAGAAGGAGATGCTAGTATCATGTGGGAGAATGTGGCAAAAAAGGTTGAAACGATTGCTAAAGCCATTTTAGGAGAATCAAAGGGTTTTGGACCACGAGATAAGGAGACTTGGTGGTGGAATGAGGAGGTCCAAGAAAAGGTGTGTAATAAGAAGAATTGTTTCAAGGCGATACACTTGGACAATAATTCTGACAATTGGGAAAAGTATCGTTTGACGAAAAGGGAGGCTAAGAAGGCAGTTAGTGATGCTCGTGCTAAAGCATATGAGGGGTTTTATAAGGAGTTAGGGACAAAGGCTGGTGAACAAAGGATTTACAAGATTGCAAGGAATAAAGAGGAGTCGAGAGATTTGGATCAAGTAAGATGCATAAAAAATGAAGTTGGCAAGGTTTTAGTTACTGAAGGAGATATTAAGAACAGATGGGAAGAGTATTTCTATAAGCTATTTAATGATGGATGTGAAGGTTCCCGTTATGATTTGGAGGACTTGACAGTTAGCGAATGTGAGCTTAATAGGTCATTTTATCGTAGAATTAGAGTCTCGGAGGTTAGCGAAGCTCTTAAAAAAATGGAGAATGGTAAAGCCGTTGGACCGGATGGTATACCGATTGAAGTTTGGAAATGTTTAGGAGAAAAAGGTGTGTTGTGGTTATGTAAACTATTTAATGAGATTTTACGATCGAAAAAGATGCCTGATGATTGGAGATTAAGTACATTAGTTCCTATTTACAAAAATAAAGGGGATATTCAGAATTATGCAAATTATAGAGGGATTAAACTTATGAGTCACACAATGAAATTATGGGAAAAAGTGATTGAGCATAGATTGAGAATGGAGACTAGTATTTCTGAGAGACAATTTGGGTTCATGTCAGGAAGATCCACTACAGAGGCGATTTATTTACTAAGGAGGATGATGAAGAAGTATCGAAGTAGGAGAAGAGACTTACATATGACTTTCATTGACTTAGAGAAGGCGTATGATCGGGTACCAAGGGATGTACTTTGGAAAGCCTTGCAAAAGAAGAGGGTGAGTGTTGCCTACATTAAGGTAATACAAGATATGTACGATGGGGCATTGACTAGGGTTAGGACACCCGGAGGTGAGACAAATGAATTTCCTATAGGAATTGACCTACATCAAGGATCAGCTTTAAGCCCGTATCTATTTAACTTAGTTATCGATGCTATAACCGAGAGTATCACAGAGGAGGTACCTAAGTGCATGCTATTTGCGGATGATATAGTACTTTTAGCGGATTCAAGAGAAGAGATTAATACAAAATTGGAAATATGGAGAAATACGTTGGAGTCAAAGGGTTTTCGTTTAAGTAGGAATAAAACAGAATATATGCATAGCAATTTCACAAATAAACAACTTAGAGACGATTTGAAAGTTAGGCTAGGGGAGGATATAATTCCTCAAGTGACAAAGTTTAAATATTTAGGATCAATTGTAAGACAAGATGGTGAGATTGATGACGATGTTAATCATAGAATTCAAACTGGTTGGTGTAAGTGGAGGAAAGCCACTGGAGTTCTTTGTGATAGAAAAATACCCAATAAAGTTAAAGGAAAATTCTATCGTACTGCTATAAGACCAGCAATGTTATATGGTAGTGAATGTTGGGCTATGAAGGGACAACATGAACGTAAAATGGGGGTAGCCGAAATGAGGATGTTGAGATGGATGTGTGGTCATACAAGATTAGATAAGATTAGGAATGATCATATACGTGAACGAGTCGAAGTGGCTCCTATTAGTGAGAAAATGGTAGAGAATCGTTTGAGATGGTTTGGTCATGTTCAGAGAAGACCATTAGATGCGCCAGTAAGAAGAATAGATCAAATAATCTGGAGTCCGATTAAAAGAGGGAGAGGGAGGCCAAGGCGGACACTTGGCGAACTAATAGAGCAGGATCTATTGGTGAATAATATACCGAAAGGTTTGGTTACTAATAGAGCGGAATGGCGTCGTATGATCCATGTAGCCGACCCCACCTAGTGGGATAAGGCTTTGTTGTTGTTGTTATTTCATATCTCCAAGGAAGCTTTTACAAACTTATCCCTTTTCTCGGGACATTCTTTTAAGGGTGATCCCCCTGCTACACGTTGTAAACTGATACGGCTTTAAATAGTGAACTTGATGGCTCCATTTGGCAATGGGAATTAGCTGAAGCCAACCCCCTGGTTCTAGTTGATTCTGTCAACGATGTGACAAGTGGTGAAAAATCTAACAAATCATCTTTTCCCCTCTCATTAATTCTCGGCATTACATTTAATACCATCCAAATGCACCCATCTATGGATTAAATTATTTATCAAAAACTCAGAGAAACTACAATTTCACTTGACCATGAACAACGATCCTTCCATATATATAGTCTTGAACTTTTATATGAATGGAGTTTGAATTACCACCATCTTGATGGCCTTTAGCTTCTGGGAAAAGAACTCTATTTTTCATGAATTTCAACCACAACATCACCTCGTGCTTTTCGGATAAAGATGTAAATCAAGTTCACCATACATTATTTCCTTCCCTTGTCCTTATAAAAGATTTACTGGTAACTTGTCCAAGATTTGAGAATAATCTCTAGATAATCTTCTGTGCAAAACAGAAGCCCTGTGCCAAGTCAGAGACCACAAACACCTCTCCCCAGATCAAAGCCCGAGGATAAACAAAATAAAATCACTAGAAATGGAGTTTAAATTGGGAGCGATCTTTCAATGAACCACCGGAGCAATTCAACCCGCAAAGTCACTGATGTTTTAGGTCAAGGAAATATTCATTCTCTACTCATGTTATAAAAAAAATCAATTTTGTTGTTCAGAAATTAAGAATGACTGTTCGACGGCCTTCCATAAAATTGATAAAAGGTAAGAACTTTGTGCCCGAACTAGAAGAAACCTCGCCCCAGATCAGAAATCGGACAAACGAACCTATCTTGAGTTAAAATCGGCATTAACAGGATTTAAAGCGTGATCATAACTTTGCAGTAAACCACCGGTTAGTTAGGGCTTCCGCGAGTACGAGCATTCACTCACCTCGGGAGTTGAGGTCGTTCCTCTGGGCCTCGAGTCGCTGGAGGTTGTGCGTCTTCTGGCGGACTTGCAGCTGAAGGTCGTGGATATGCTGGAGGTAGTACTGCCTCAAGCCCTCGCCGCCTCCCTTATTCGCCAGCGGCGATCGAGCCTTGCCGTCCTCCACCGTCGCAGGCTGCTGCTTGGTCTCAACTGCGGCCGTGGCCATGGCTTCTGCTCTCGTCCTCTTCTCTTCCTCTCGACTTCTGATGGGATCGAGAGAAATTTTGTTCTTTTGTTGGGGGTTCCGAAGCCGAAGAGGTGAAATTAATATAAGAAATCGAAAAGGTTAAAAAAAATTAACTTTGCATTTTTAATTATTAAACTCATATTTGTCTTTTATGTCTTCTGTCGCTCCAAATAATAATGAGTTCAACTTAAATATCGAATAATTAAAATTATCTTAACAAATATGGGTTTTAAGTTTTATTGTTTGAGTTATCTTGTGGACAATTTTATTAGATTCCTCGGAATATGTGTCAAGTAATTTCTGGGTCAAAATTATTGATATATATATTATTCACAAAGTGAGGTTGTGATTGTTATTTTGAATTGAAATTATTAATAAAACTTTGATTCAGAAAATATATATTACTGTTTGAAAAAGTTATTCTGTTACGGATAATTCAATTACTTGATGGAAGATTTCATTTAATAAAAATTTTAATTCAATTAAATTTAACCGAAAATATATATATTAGAAAAAATATTAATGAATTCATAAATTTGAAAAAATATGAAACTAGAATTATTTTTTTATTCACAATAAAAGTAAATATTAAATTTGGCAAAGCGGTGATTGGAAAGCTAATGCTAACATGATTATCAGGATAAAAATCATCAAATAATGAGGATACCAAATCCAATTGACAACAAAAATATAAATTCATATACATATAATAAGTTTTTGAACATAATATAATAAATAACTTTTATATTATTGATTATTTGATTTTTGTAATCAAATTTTTTATTAATTATTTGTAACTGACCGGACAAATTTATTATTCATCGACTTTTATCAAAGTCGAATTGGATAATTCAATGCATTGGGTAATGGATACAACTACAATCGGTTGAATCTATTTATTAATATTTTGGAAACGGCGTTGTTAGCCATTCATTATCCATTTGACGTGACATGTATTTTTTTTACTTGAAACGAGAAAATTATGGAAACGTCAAGAGCATACTTTACTCTATTTAAGGAATTAAAAAAGGTTAATATTAACTTAGGCTGGATTTGAAAAGGGAATTTTTTGTTCCTGTCGGTTTCGAGAACTAATCATTTTAATAGAAAAGTTTAGGTTGAGTGTTTAGATGAAAAAATGTAATGATGAAAATTTGAAAAGTTAATTTGATAGATAAGTTTTAATAGGTGTTTAGATGAAAAATAAGAACTAAGAATATAACGTATTATTTTATGAAATATAAAAGTATAGTAAATTAAAATATTATATCTTTATTTAGTTAAAATAATAATTTATAAAAATATTTATATTAATATTGTAATTTATAATTTACAAAAAAATATTTATATCTATATTATAATTTATAAAAAATAATAATATAATAATTTATTATTTTCATATATTATTAATATTACAATCTACGAAAAATATTATATTAAGTTAAAAAAAATTAATTTATAAGCAAAATGATAATATATTAAAAATAAAATGTTATAATTGATTATTATTTAAGTGAATATAAAAATAGTTTACTTAATAATATTAATATTAAATATTAATTAGAAATATTTTGGTAATTAAAATAGAATAAAGAATCAAAAACAAAAAAGCAAAAAAAAAAACAAAGAGATGCCAACAAAGAGCAAAAAAAAATTATTCTCGCCGGAAGCGAGAACGAAAAATTCTCGCTTCCAACGAAAACTTTTTGTTATCTGAAATGAAGAACAATGGTCACGTGACGAGAACTTTTTAAGTTCTCATCACGTTGACCGTTTGACAGAACATTTGAATGTTCTGTCATGTTCTCGCGAGTCAAACGCGGTCTTAGTTTCAAAATAGAATTCCAAAAATAACTCAAATATCGAAGAATTTAATTATCGATGTTCCTTTTTAAAGAAGGAATACTATATTCTTTATCATTTTATTCATCAAATTTAAAATATCTAAAAAAAGTTCTTTAAAAATAATAAAAGAATCATCTTTTGCGTGTAAAGATTGCTCTTTTACTAACAATATACATTTTTTCTCAATAATTATGCCCATAAGAAATTCAATTCTAGAAAGCTTCCTATTCAAAAATATCTTATGATTTTTTAAGGAATTGGTATAAATAAAATAAGGATATTATGAAAGAACAGAGGGTAATGCCCTCCAACCTTGTTCATCTTTCTAACTTCATTCTTCAACTTTCTTTTGTAATTAGATTGTCCCTTAACTATTAATTTCTTTCACCAAATGTTCTTTTTACTTGTGATTCGGTCATTTTTTCGATTGCATTGTTGGTGTGGCGTCCATGGAGCTTATTTCTCTCTTCTCCATACGAGCAACTAGTCGACGTGACATCGTTAAAAAATAAAATAATATTAAAATAAATAATATAATAATTTAAAAAAAGGTGTGCCCCCTCCGACAATCTCACTGGTGCCAGAGAGGGACCCCCCCCCCCCCCCCCCCTCCCCCGCGCCGGTGTAGGGAAAAAAGGGAGGCGACCTGGTGAACCCGAAGATCCGTTGGGTCGGTGGTCGAGTCGAATTCAGGTTGGAGAATTCCAACCCAACTTGATCTGACCCGATGACTCGAGTTTTCTTTTTAATTTTAAATATTTTTTTGTTAATTTAAGAGTTTTATATTATTTATAATTGAAAACTATAAAATAAACTATTTTAAATATAGAAAATATATAGATATGTAAAACAATATTTTTGGTATTTAAAAATATTTTATGGTAGGGGTAACCCGACCCGATCGGGTTGGGTCGGGTCATAACAAAAAAAAATTGAGAAACCTGACCCGACCAAACTCAGGTTGGGTTTGTTCACGGGTCGGGTCAAATCCGACCCGTGAACACCCCTACCCCCACCTCCGACGAGGTCACAGATGTCGCCCCCACTTTCATGTGTACCTCGTCGGAGGTTGCAAGCCCCCACCCCCACCCCTCTTTCCTTGTGCGCTTCGGCATAGGAAAAAAGGGGGACGATGACTCCCTCTATGACCTCTAACGAGGCGCCAAAGGGGGCAACGGTGAAGCGTAGAGGGGCGATTGTCGAGGGCGACGATGGCCTTTTATTTTAAATTTTTAAAATTATTATATTATTTCTTTTAATATTGTTTTATTTTTAATAATGTCACTGTTAGTTGTTTATGGACATCACGTCAACAATCCAAAGCTGATCGTAGGAAAAAAGTGTATTTAGTGAAATAAGTTGATAGACGGATAATAGTCTAGTTACAAAATGATAAAGCGTCAAAATTAGAGGATATTTAGTCGAAGAACGAATCGTTGAAGTTTTCTACATTGTGTTTGGACTCATTGTTGGAAACTTATGACACTTGTTCACAATCCAAATTACTCAGACAACATTGAAATCCTCAACAAAATGACTTTCTCATCAAATAACACAATAAAGTTAGGACAACCTCTTCACACCACCAAAAAAGGTGGTCGATACTTGTCATATATAGGCAAGTATGTAGATTTATTAACGGCATAAGTTGCACAACTACACAACTAAAGGCTCATTAAGGGCATAACGTGTCTAATAAATATCGATTATGATAAATGGATCATACGACCACATGAGAAATTTATGACCATATAACTATTCAATTAATGTGTGAGCTCATTCTATATCTTATCAACGTTATATAGTTGTCCAACTATCATGAGTGGATACTATAATTCATCAATAATATATAGTCGCTCAAACATCTATGTTACTCGCTTTGCTCTATAAACACCTTGCATCCATGTTATTGACTATACAATAAGCATATGAGTCGATTATTCGTGTGACTAACAATCTCATACCTGATTGATACACTTTACATAAAATATCCAAATCTTTAATTCCATAATAAAATTAGCATAATTTTATTCATCGTAAGAAAATTTAGAATACATCACCGCCTAGGTCTTGCGCATATAAATATGTCAGTTGAACATGGCTTAATAAGTATTTAATATGTACATGTGTATTCGTCAATATAGGTTGCATTTGGGACAACTGGATGGCAAAGCAAACTTTTAAAAAAACTTGCTTTCTTCCAAAGGACCTTCATCTCAGCTTTGGGCAATAGACAATTGTGTGAGAAAGCAAATTTTGAAAGTTTCACCAAACATCATCGCAAAAAAAAGCAAGTTGTATCTATCAACAAAAGTAATTGGAAAAGTTGTCCCAAACAAACCTATAATATTCTTCATTTTATCAAATCATGCTAGATATTCTTGCAATGGTTCATTCTTTAATCAAGCAATGGTTCATTCTTTAATCAAGCAATAGTAATATATTTATTACAATAAAGGATATACTTGACGATTATCAATGCAAGAGTAAAAGAATTTACATTACCAGAGGGATTCATATCATTGTTGAGTATATATAAACTCAATTTTTATAGTTGAAAACTTCATACAATTTTGCTTTAGCTAATCTTTGCAACAAATGTCATTATATAACATGAAGACATAATTGGAAATAGATTTTTTTCTTGTTAATATGATCATTCTAATATGAGTCTATTTATTAAGTCTCTAAACTGACTCCATCCTAACACAGAACAAAAGTTAGCAATGCTCGTAAGGTGTCGCATTATTCTATTCATCGTCATTCAACATAGGCACCTCCTTATTTGATCAATGACACAAAATCAAACATTTGTATAGTCTTAGGAAATATCGTGATATTTGAATTTATCTCTTGTAACAAGGATAACATTGGGCTTTAAAATTTCCCATAGAATGTCTAGTTTGTCTTAATGAAAGACGACTCTTATTATAAAACAATAAATTTTCTTAAACAAATCTTATTTAAACTTTACACCTGATGCGAATAATTGTCTTACCCATGTCATTTTTGTAGAAAGACATTAAATTCTTCATTGATGGAATAATCCCTTATTACTTCTACTTATCCATAAGTTTACTTCACATGTAATGTCATGATGACATGGTTATTCATAACAAATGGATATATACATATAATGGTATGTATATCATTGTTTAGATGAATATTGAATTCATAATTAGACGGTCATAATCTAGCTTAATACTTTTACAAGCATCCAAATACCTTTATGTAATTTTCGTCTAATGCTTAACTGAATCGATAACTAGATTTTGATAAACAAAAAAAATATAATATTTTTTTTATATTCAACATTCCTTTTGCAACTATTATTTTTTTCCACTATCAACTCTCCTATCATCCGCATTAATCTATTTTGAGTGTGTATAATTCTTATTGCTTTTCGGCAAGATGAGCGATTTAAAAAGTCTCTAATTTAATTTTCTTATTTTGACTCTAAGTCTTTGCATTAATCCATTTATTTATATATATGGCATCTAGATGGCAAAGCAAACTTTTAAAAAAAACTTGCTTTCTTCTAAAGGACCTTCATCCTAACTTTGGGCAATAGACAATTGTGTGAGAAAGCAAATTTTGAAAGTTTCACCAAACATCATCGCAAAAGAAAGCAAGCTGTATTTATCAACAAAAGTAATTGGAAAAGCTGTCCCAAACAAACCTATAATATTCTTCACTTTATCAAGTCATGCTAGATATTCTTGCAATGGTTCGTTCTTTAATCAAGCAATAGTAACATATTTATTACGATAAAGAATATACTTCATTATTGTCAATACAAGAGTAAAATAATTTACATTACTAGAGGGATTCATATCATTGTTGAGTATACATAAACTCAATTTTTATAGTTGACAACTTCATACAATTTTGCTTTAGCTAATCTTTGCAACAAATGTCATTATTGTTGGGTCAAAGTTTCAATGACATATGAAATTATATTTTGATGAAACAAACCTCAAAAGATTAAAATGCTGAAAAAGTTCAAAAATATGCACAAACTTCGATTACATAATTGACTATGAAATGATTAAATTTTGGATGAATATTCGTAGCAAAGTTGTAGAGAATTCTGTTAGCTTTCCATAGACTCTAAAATCATCTAATTTTGATAATCGTGCAGAAAGTTATGATCAAAATAGTGCAGGTCGATCAACCTACCGGTCGATGCAAAGAAGGCCGATCGAGACGAACCGGTTGACCGAATAGAAGATGTCGATCAACCGATAACTACTGAGGCCTACTCCAGACGACGTCGAGACTGTACCAGTCGACAGACCGATCGAAGCACCGGTCGACCGATCAACTCAACGGCTATAAATCAAAACTACGATATTGTACCGGTCAAGACACCGGTTGATAGTTCGATCGACTGACCAGCTGCGGTAACTGGAGAAATGGCGCAACGGTCACATAGACCGGTCGACCGGTCCAGAATTTTGGTCGATTAACCTCCGAGTCAAATGAACAGTAACGGTCAAATTTAAAAGAAAAATTTGTGGAATGATTTCTGGACGAATTTTTCACACATTGAAAGCTATAAAATGAGTGCCAAAGCCAGAGACAAAAGCACACATTCACTCATTGAAGAAAAATTTCAAGTTGTTAAAGAGAGATCATTTTTTGAAATTTTCATTTTATAGCTTTCTTATTATTTCTCTCTTCTTTTCTTGTGAGCTTAGCTTTGTAAAAGAGAGAGACACTTTTGTTCAGAAAAATTAGAGAGAGCTCCTGTGTAAAAGAGGTTCATGTTAATAATGCCTTGAATCTGAACCCAGTTGGTCCCCCTACATAGTCAGGCGCTTCAGCAGAATTCCCCTACGGAGTCTCGCTGCCCGGTCAGCGAGCCTGCGGGGGTTGCAAGGGGGCGGAGCCCCCTGAGCGAAAATTTTTAGGGGTATTCTGTTTGTGATTCGGATTTGATTTATTTCCTTATCACGAGATAGGTGTCCTATTTTCAGGGGATTTATTTAGAGTCCCAGTCCGTATGTAATTCCTATCATCTGTCAAAGGGAGTGTCTATATAAACTCCCTAGGGGTCTAGACCGAGACCCATCCTTGTAATCATCATTATTCCATAACAAAGAGCCGTCGCCGTTTTTCTTCTTCGTGTTATTTTGTATTTCGTGCGATCCCTCTCTCCCTCTTTTCGTAACAGTTCAAAATACTACCTCTTGAGTGAGAGAAATAGATTAACTTCCTAGGAGGAGAGGTTGCCTTGCCTCTCAAAGCGGAGAAAAAGGCGGTGGTGTAAAGGGCTTTCTTCCTTGCCCCATTTGGAACAAAGGAAGTGCTAGTGAAATCTTCGACGGTCTCGAGGTCGAGAAGTCGGAGCGGGGAGGTAGGCCAAGGTGTGATCGAACCTCGTCAAGGATTTAAGAATCGGTTTTGTGCTTCCGCAACGATTTTTTTGTGAAATTGATATTTTTAATTGAACACCAATTCAACCTCCCCCCCCCCCCCCTCTTAGTGCTCTTTGGGATCCTACAATTATATAACATGATGACATAATTGGAGATAGATTTTTTTTTCTTGTTAATATGGTCATCCTAATATGCGTCTATTTATTAAGTCTCTAAACAGACTCCATCTAAGACAAAACAAAAGTTAGCAATGCTCGTAAGGTGTCGCATTATTCTATTCATCGTCATTCAACATAGGCACCTCCTTATTTGATCAATGACACAAAACCAAACATTTGTATAGTCTTAGAAAATATCATGATATTTGAATTTATCTCTTGTAACCAGGATAACATTGGGCTTACAATTTCCCATAGAATGTCTAGTTTGTCTTAACGAAAGATGACTCTTATTATAAAATAATAAATTCTCTTAAACAAATCTTATTTAAACTTTACACCTGATGCGAATAATTGTCTTACCCATGTCATTTCTGTAGAAAGACATTAAATTCTTCATTGATGGAATAATCCCTTATTACTTCTACTTATCCATAAGTTTACTTCACATGTAATGTCATGATGACATGGTTATTCATAACAAATGGATATATACATATAATGGTATGTATATCATTGTTTAGATGAATATTGAATTCATAATTAGACGGTCATAATCTAACTTAATACTTTTACAAGCATCCAAATACCTTTATGTAATTTTCGTCTAATGCTTAACTGAATCGATAACTAGATTTTGATAAACAAGAAAAAATATAATATTTTTTTTATATTCAACATTCCTTTTGCGACTATTGTTTTTTTCCACTATCAACTCTCCAATCATTTGCATTAATCTATTTTGAGTGTGTATACTTCTTATTGCTTTTCGGCAAGATGAGCGATTTAAAAAGTCTCTGATTTAATTTTCTTATTTTGACTCTAAATTTTGCATTAATCCATTTATTTATATATATAACATCTGGATGGCAAAGCAAACTTTTAAAAAAACTTGCTTTCTTCCAAAGGACCTTCATCCTAGTTTTGGGCAATAGACAATTGTGTGAGAAAGCAAATTTTAAAAGTTTCACCAAACATCATCGCAAAAGAAAGCAAGCTGTATCTATCAACAAAAGTAATTGGAAAAGCTGTCCCAAACAAACCTATAATATTCTTCACTTTATCAAGTCATGCTAGATATTCTTGCAATGGTTCATTCTTTAATCAAGCAATAGTAACATATTTATTACAATAAAGGATATACTTGACTATTGTCAATACAAGAGTAAAAGAATTTACATTACCATAGGGATTCATATCATTGTTGACTATACACAAACTCAATTTTTATAATTGAAAACTTCATACAATTTTGCTTTAGCTAATCATTGCAACAAATGTCATTATATAACATGAAGATATAATTGGAGATAGATTTTTTTTCTTGTTAATATGGTCATCCTAATATGCGTCTATTTATTAAGTCTCTAAACTGACACCATCCTAAAACAAAAGAAAAGTTAGCAATGCTCATAAGGTGTCACATTATTCTATTCATCGTCATTCAACATAGGCACCTCCTTATTTGATCAATGACACAAAATCAAACATTTGTACAGTCTTAGGAAATATCATGATATTTGAATTTATCTCTTGTAACAAGGATAACATTGGGCTTACAATTTCCCATAGAATGTCTAGTTTGTCTTAATGAAAGATGACTCTTATTGTGAAACAATAAATTTTCTTAAACAAGTCTTATTTAAACTTTACACCTGATGCGAATAATTGTCTTACCCATGTCATTTATGTAGAAAAACATTAAATTCTTCATTGATGGAATAATCCCTTATTACTTCTACTTATCCATAAGTTTACTTCACATGTAATGTCATGATGACATGGTTATTCATAACAAATGGATATATACATATAATGGTATGTATATCATTGTTTAGATGAATATTGAATTCATAATTAGACGGTCATAATCTAGCTTAATACTTTTACAAGCATCCAAATACCTTTATGTAATTTTCGTCTAATGCTTAACTGAATCGATAACTAGATTTTGATAAACAAGAAAAAATATAATATTTTTTTACATTCAACATTCCTTTTGCGACAATTGTTTTTTACCACTATCAACTCTCCTATCATCCGCATTAATCTATTTTGAGTGTGTATGCTTCTTATTGCTTTTCGGCAAGATGAGCGACTTAAAAGTCTTTGATTTAATTTTCTTATTTTGACTCTAAGTCTTTGCATTAATCCATTTATTTTATCTAGACATAGGATAACATCCATTTGTCTTAGGCTCATATTTATTTCATGTAGTCATTCGATATTAGCAAAACACTACTCATGTGATTCAATACAAATGAACTTTCATCATGAGTTGCTTGTGAATTGTTCTCACTCGGATTGTGTGTGAGAACTAAATATGAACATAGTTACAAATTAATCTATATACATTACCATCTCTGAATCTTCAACTTCGAAAGTAAAGATGTTACTTAGTCTCGTTCAGCCAAGAATATATATATATATGAGATTAATGTATCTACAAAGCACCTTCCGCTTTGTAGGGATATTGAGCGCATCTCAACCTCTGATCAAAAGTGATTAAATTTCATAATTTAAAAATATCAATTATCTCAACCGTTGATCAATGGATCAACGGTTGAGATGCGCTCAGCATCCCTACAAAGCGGAAGGTGCTTTGTAGGTACATTAATCCCTATATATATATATATGTATATATATATGTATATATATATGTATATATATATGTATGAATGTCATATATCTATTTGTTATTTTAGTAGCTCTTATTGATTTAAAAATCATAGGCAACACTAAATACAATATATTTCAAATACAAAATTGGATAATTATTTGTGACTCTACTTAAAAAATATATAATAATTAAGTATATTTTGGTTTCATCATATCCACAACACATATTATTGCGAACTATAGTTAGTCTCGTAACTATATTATTTCCATCACTATATTGTTTGAATAAATGCAAATCATTTTGAAATATCAATTTTAGATTAATTTTACGATCATAATTAAATCTGCATCTAAGTTTATGAATTTGTATAAAATAATTC
Source organism: Pontederia crassipes (assembly GCA_030549335.1). Taxonomy (NCBI): domain Eukaryota; kingdom Viridiplantae; phylum Streptophyta; class Magnoliopsida; order Commelinales; family Pontederiaceae; genus Pontederia; species Pontederia crassipes. The sequence continues at coordinate 13,876,153 of JAUKPH010000017.1, forward strand.
ATGTTACCAACTTAGATAAATCATATGTATATTTTTGTAATGCGAAAATGTGGTGCAAGAAATCTAATAGAACATTGGATATTCAATACAACACAAATGGATTATTGCATATATTTTGTTCATAAATGATTTTGTTACTTTTTTGTCAATTAGACATTGTTACAAAAATAGGCAACATAACATTATCGAGAAAAAATATTTCTCTGTCTGGACTAAAATTTATATTGCTTTAAGATGTTACAAATTAACTAGATAAGACTTTTGGCATACTTCTTTACTTCACATATAACTAACTTGAAAATTTATAGTAATAAAAAGGCAAAAAATTATTATTTAGTAAAATTATCATAAAGGAACTTCATAAAGAAACTAATTTACCTTTGTACCTATCATGAGAACCATACTTTCTCTTGAATATCTATTTGCACCATATCAATTGCCTACCTTCCGACAAGTGGTATAGTGTCCATACTCTATTCCGATCAATTGAGTCTAACTCATATCTCATAGTGGCAAACCATGATTCTGACTCGTTAGAAGTCATTGTTTTTTTTATAAGTAATAAGATTTGTACCATCCTCTATGTCAACATTGGTGGAATAGCACGAAGTATCACACTCGTACATCACATAATCATTCAAATGTATGAGTTATGTATCTTTTATTGCCGATTATACTCGTGAAAAGTGTGAGTTTCTCCACTTCATCTCAAGGTATAATATTATGTAATGCCCCGAGATTTTTTTTTCTTTTGCCTGCCCAAAAGGCTATCTCGGCGACGCCACTCAATTCTATACCTTGACTTTTACCCGTCAATAAACTGGCTTATATAAGCGGAAGATTAATTTACAAAATTCTATTATAATATGCAGAAGATATTTATACCATATCCAATAACCTGTGAATTAAAGTTCACGTCAAGAGTTACCAACCATCTCACCATCGTCATTACGGTTGCCTTTATGGTTCTAAATAATGGGGTAAAGCCCAATGAGATAACTCCGTACATATGGTCACCTATCAAAATAAACAACATGAACTATGCTTAATATCAATATCAATACTACCAATAATAATTATCCATAATAATATATAATTGGTCAAAATAGATAACATTTAACGATAATCAATAAATCATAAATAATTTGACCAATCATAATAACTATCCATATCATCAATTATTGATGACTAATATTCATTCAATTTGATTCAATTATCTTAAATCAATTACCAATTGGCCATAGGTCGGTGAAAGTCATAGTAAACAATTATCAATTATTATTTTATTAAAAATTTATCTATTTAATTTTTCATCATCCACTAGGGAGCAATTCAATTATCAATTAGTCACTATGACGTAATTCAATCAATGATGCAATTCAATTAACAATTCAATTCAAGTAAGAACACATTCATCGACCATAACGGTCTCCATCGACCCCAATGGGCCTCTATCGATCACAAGGATCTCCATCGACCATGAGGGCCTCCATCTATCATAAAAGCCTCAATCGATCACGACGGTCTCCATCGATCATAAAGGCCTCAATCAACCACAAGGGTCTTCATTAACTATTATGCATTAACAATCGACTTCATGAGCCTCCATCGACCATAAATGCCTCAATCGACCACAAGGGCCTCCATTAACTATGATGCATCAACAATTGATCCATGAGCCTCTATCAATCCAATGGACCTCAATCGATCACAAGGATTTTTATCGACCACGATTACCTTCAGCGACCGTGAAGGTCTGAATTATTAATTTAATAATTCAATGGTAGTAATTTTTCATATCATCACTTGGACGATGCACAATCAATATCAATAACCCATGGTTTATCAATTTATGCCAATTGAACAATATGCTATGAATCCATAATCAATTATTATCAATTAGCATATTACAACTATAATTTATTAACATCAATCAACATAACAATCACAATCGCTAGACCAATACATATCAATGGATAGTCATGAACAATCAATGCTATTAAACAATGCAATTAACCTTAAATAAATATTTTAAAATATATTTTAAATTCTTGGAATCCGACCCACATTAGGATAAATTCGGGTCAGTTCATCTATTTCACTTTCTCTAATTTATATATTAGAACTCGGGTCGGGTCTATTTTTATCCAATTCCATATCAATCATCCAATACCCGGACTAGATCGGCTTGATTTCAATGAGTCTTCGGAATCGAGCCGGATAAATCGAAATCCGATTTTGTTTTATTGATTTAATCTCACGTCGCACTAGGGTAAGGGAACCAGAGCCATGCCTATGGGAACTCGGTCCAGGTTCATGGAACTCGGTCCGGTTCCTACTACAATTCGATCGAAATTCAGGCCACGCCAATTGAAAATTGTGTTTCCAACACGACTTTCAGTCATCCTATTTATATCATACGATATTCAATCGATGTAAATAATATAGCAATGTAACATCTGTATAACGGAGAAGAGTTCATGATCCATGTCGTGCAAAACCAATGCCATGGGGATCTCCTTACGTACCTCAACTTAGTTAAAAAATTAACTCTATTTTAAGTAGTCAGTTGGTTGCACCAATGTCGAATTTTGACTAACAATTAGTCTCAATCATTTTCCTCTATATATTCTATTAATTTTTTCCTGGACAAAAAAATTCAATAAATGAATCTTCTTATCAGAAAATCATAAACGAGTAAAAATTATTTTTTACTTCTTTTTTCTCATGTGCATTTCTCTCTCTCTCTCCTAATAGCACAGTCTTTTTTTCATGAGCGCGAAAGACGTATTACGCCCTCCTTTATTCCCTTTTCTCTATTTTTTTCTTTCACGACCAATCCATTTTGGTCGCCAAACATCGCATCTTCATCTTTTTTTTCAATTCCTCTCTCCAAACTTTTCTTTCTCCAATCAACCTGCACGTACTTTTTTTCCTCATATTTTACTATTCCTCTCTCTCCACCATGTTTATTCCTCTCTCTTTATTTCTCAGCCGTGAGGTTTTTTTTACCTTCTCTCAATCTCGTTCTCTCTATCTTTTTGCGACCATAGAACTGCCCTTTTTTTTCTTTGGGAGCTAAACATCCCATCATTTCCATATCTTTTCTTTTTTTTCTTTTCTCTATCCCTTGCGGTCGTGAAACTCATTTCCTTATTATTTTTTTCTTTTCCTTTGGGCACAATCGTTACGTACCTCGTTTCATGCTCGTCGCCAAAAATATCGTTTCATGCTCAACCGTTCCATGTCGATTATGCCTTCCTATCACCAGGATATCACGCCTCTCTTTCTTATTGTCACTGAAATGTCACACCCGTTGCTACGAGAGCAAAGGAAAAATAACTCCCAATGGCTGGCCTTAACATCCTTTTTTATAAGATTTTAAAAATTTTTAATTATAATATAACTATAATATCTAATCCCACTCATATTTAAATAATCTATTTATTCTCTTTAACCAATTCATATTTATTCTAACAATTGAATAAATAAAATTTGAAAATAATTAAATAATCCCATCACTAATCGAACTCCTATCCAATTTATTTTTCGAATTACTTAATTCTATAATATTTTATCATCTAATTTTTGGATTAAAATAATAATTAATATTGTTTTAATGGTTGAAATAGCCATAAGACTTTCAATCCTATCCTATTTGGGAGTCATATATCTATTAAACATTCTTTTAGACCTCAAATCAAATTGAAATCTGTCAAACTTCTGGCGCCATGCAACCCGTCTAGATTCTAATCCATTACAGAAACCCAATAGGCAGAAATGAGGAAGAAAGTAATCGTAGAGGAATTGGAGGAAAGGAATCTTGATGGTCTTCTTTTTTGAATGAATGGATCTTTCTCAGTTTACAGCTACTTATATCATACAAAGACTTCTATTTACAACTTTGCCAGGTAGCTAATTAGCTATCACCGACACGTTGATCATTTGCACACTCCCCCTCAAGTTGAAGTTGATATAAATCGATCAATCCCAACATGCTAGCTAAGTACTCGTGTTGGTGCTGATTCAATGGTTTTGTTAGAATATTGCAACCTGTTCTTTAGCTGACAGATAATACAGCTTTATCAATTTCTTCAAATGTCTTTCACGCACAAAATAACAGTCTGCATCGATGTGCTTCGTGTGTTTGTGAAAGACAAGATTGTCAGCAATTTGTATTGCCGGCTTACTATCGGAGAAGATATGAATTGGAGTAGTAGCTGTAAATGTTAGCTCTGCTAATAATTTGTGAATCCAAATTACTTCTACAACAACAAGTGCCATGCTTCTGAACTCTACTTTAGTTGAAGACCGTAAGACGGTGTCTTGTTTCTTCGACTTCCATGAAATCAAGGCGCCACCTATCTTCACACAGAAGGCTGAAATATACTTCCGAGAGAAGATACAAGAACCCCAGTCTGCATCACAGTATGCTGTGACTGTATGATCCATAGTCGATGGAAAAAACAATCCTTTGCCTGGACTTTTTTTTATATCGCACAATCCTCGTCGCAGCTTCAAAGTGTGAAACTTTGGGTTGATGCATAAACTGACTAACTTGTCGTAGAGCAAAGGCTATGTTTGTTCGAGTTTGAGTTAAGTATAATAATCTTCCTACCAATCATTGGAATGCTTCTGGATCATGATAAAGAGAATTAGTTGATTCTTTGGCACTATCTGAATTCCTCTTCCTGAAATGGGTATCATACTCATAGGTTGATAACTTTAAATTTTGTTCCATTGGTGTGATGGCAGCCTTGCCACCACTGATTCCAAGGTTTGTGAGGAGCTCTAAGGCATACTTTCTTTGTGTTATGACAATTCCTTTTTCTGATTTGAGCCATTCCAAGAAAAAAACTTAGCATCTCCTAGGTTTTTTACTCCAAGATTATTCTGCAAAGTCTGCTTAGCCTGTTGAATTAAGGATTCATTATTACCAGTAATCAAGATGTCATCCACATATACTAGAAGTGCAACAAAGTCTGCATCATCTCCTTTGGTGAATAGTGTATAATCATCGCAACTTTGCTAGAACCCTGCTGTAATCAGAAGATCAGTGAATCTCACATTCCATTGTTGGGATGCTTGTTTTAGGCATAAAGTGATTTCACCAACTTGCATACTTTACGAGTTGATCCAGTCTCCCCTTGTTGGTGATATCCAGGTGGCAAGTTCATATAGACCACTTCGGCTAAAGCCATTAAGAAAGGCATTATCGACATTAAAATGATAGAGAGGGAGATTTTCTTGAGCTACAATAGCAAGAAGATATCTAATAGTCACAATCTTTGCCACTGGTGAAAAAGTATCAGTGTAATCAATATCCTCCTTTTGTGTGGATCCTTTAGCGAGAAGTCTTGCTTTAAGCCACTCTATTTCACCATTAGCTTTTAATTTGAGTTTATAAACCCACCAACAACCAACAGGGTGTTTCCCATGAGGTAAATCGACTATTTGCCATGTGCCACTGGATTCCAATGCTTTTAGCTCTAAGTTCATGGTCTCAACCCACCGAGGATCAAGCAAGGCTTGAGAATAATTAGTAGGTTCGCTACCAGCTGAAAGAGATGATAGGAAACATTGATAAGAACTTGACAAAGCATGATAAGAAATGCAATTACTGATTGGATGTGTTGTTGAGGAAAGAACATTCTTATTCTTCTTAATAGAAGGAACAATATAGTCTTGTAACCAAGCAGGTGGACGAGTGCTTCTTCTAGTTCGAGCTGCTTCTATCGAAGAATTCAAACGAGCACTCTCTGAGACACTTGACATAGGTTGGTGTAGACCAAAAAATTTGACTTTAGAAGAACTAGCAATCGGCAAAACAACCTCTAGTTGTATCAAGGAATCATTGTTAGCCGAATCATTGATATTGAAACAGTCTTCAGAAACATGAGATGAGTGCTCTATGTTGACACCCTGAATTGAATGACAATTGGATCATTGCCGATATAAAAAAAAATGATTGACTCTGAATAGCAGTGGTTGAACTCGAAGCATCTTCAAGTGGAAATATATGCTCATAGAACTTCACATTCCTGGATACAAAAAAACTTCCTATCTGATAAAGTCATTAATTTGTATCATTTTTGTGTGGATGAATATCCCAAGAAAAGACATGGCACTACTCTTTCACCAAATTTGTCTGTATGAGGTAATTTAGCAACATAACATAAACATCCAAAAACTTTAATATGAGACAGATTTGGAGGCTTGTTAAAAATTCTCTCAAAAGGAGTTTGATTGCAAAGGACAACAAGTGGAACTCTATTAATAAGATGAGCAGCACTTTGGATGGCTTCTCCCCAAAACTTGATTGGCAAAGATGCCTGAAACATTAGTGATCTAGCTACCTCCAAAAGATGCCGGTGTTTTCGCTCTACGACTCCATTTTGTTGCGGTGTATAGCTGCATGTGGTTTGATGTAAAATACCACTGGACTAAAAAATTTCATTGCACTTAGTATTACAATACTCAGTACAATTGTCTGTCCTAACAATTTTGAATTGGACCTCATACTGAGTTGTAGAAAGTAAAAAAAAAATGTTGCAAAGTTTATGGTACTGTGATTTTATCCTTCAACATATAGATCCAAGTCATGAGAGAAAATCGTCGACATTAGTAATGAAAAAATGATTTCCATTATGTGTAGCATGCTTATAAGACCCCAAGTGTCAATGTGTATGAGTTCAAAGGGTTTAATGGATACATGAGTAGAGGACTTAAAAGGCAATCTACATTATTTTGCTCTAGGGCATATTGAACAATGAAATGTCTGAGATACAATAGAATTTTTTAAGGCTTGAAATTTATCGACTTCTCTCAAGTGGAGGATGCCCAAGTCTTCTATGCCAAAGTTCCACATTCTCTTTTACAACACAGCTATAGCAAATGCATTCTTCCCAGGAATCATTGACCTATCTTTAAGATAGTATAGGTCATTGTTTGCTTCACCAATCAGCCTCACCTTCCCGCTGAATTTTTCCTGGAGCAAGCAAAGATCAGAGGAAAAAAATCAATGAGCAGCTGGAGACCTTTGTAAGTGCGTTACTGGTAATAGATTGAATTTGAAGTCCGGAACACAGAGGACATTGACCAATTTAAATCGTGTTTCTAAAAGATAAGATCCAATGTGAGTGACTTTAGAACGATCTCCATTTGGTAGAGTTACAAAGGAAGGATAGTTCAGCTGTCGAACACAACTAAGCCATTTCAATTGACAAGTCATATGATTTGAAGCACCTGTATCAATAATCCAAGAAATTTCTGAAGAAGAATTCAAGCTACCTGCCATGTTCACAAAGGCATGAGTGCAAGAAGATTCCTTATCCCTTTTAATTAGTTTGATAATATCTTGATATTGTTCATTTGTAAGAACTGGAATCTTGGTATCAGACAAGACTTCTGGTGTCTTTGAGCTTGCAGAATCATTTACAGAAGAAACACTTGTCCATTTGAGACCTATTTCTGTTGAACTTGAAGTTAGATGGATACCCTATCAACTTGTAGCATTGCCCTTTACTATAACCTGTTTTCTTACAATACTCACAAACAATTGAAGGATCCCTTTTTTGTTTTACACTCCCTTGTCCTTTATTTGCTACCATAGCTATTTCAGAGCTCCTCTGAACACTTGAACTTGCAGTAATTGTATCTCTTTGCTCCTCCTCTATCAACATGGAATATGCTTGATTAATGGACGGTAAAGGTACTGTCATCAGAATTTGCGTTCTAAATTGAGCATAACGAGAATTCAACCCCATCAAAAAATATATAAATGCTGCTAAAGCTGATATTCTAAAATCGTTAGTAGAATTGTTCACTTGCACCATTATAGCAAGTTCTTCCCACAAGAACTTCAGTTTTGTATAATACTCTGAAATCGGCAAAGTTCCTTGACTTGAAGAATAAATCTCTACATGCAAAGAATATATCTTGACAGCATTCATTTTGGAAAAATGCTCTTTTAATTCTTGCCATACAGTAGATGCACTTTGATTATACGTTGAATTGCTAATAAGGCCTTCTTCAACCGTACAAGACATCCAGGCAATAACCAATTCGTTACAACATTTCCAAAGAAAATGTAAAGACGAATCAAAATCCTCATGACGACATGTGCCATCAACAAACCCATGTTTGTTCTTGGCAAGTAAGGCATTGTAGAAGGCACAGCTCCAAGAAGAATAGCTAGAAGAATATGTGAGTTGCTTTGGGACAATAATTGCGCTAGGCACATCCGAAGCATTCAGATACAGAGAGATGTAAAATCAATCGTCAAGGCAGCGGAAGAATACAGAGGATCGGATGAAGACATGTTGGCAATCAGAAGATGAACAACTAGAAATCAAAGCTGTGAAGAACCGACCCAAATAGTATATGGCAATCTCTTCAATGAACTTGCTCTGATACCATGTCAAACTTCTGGTGCCTTGCAACTCGTCTGGATTCTAATCCATTATAGAAACCCAGTAGGGAGAAATGAGGAAGAAAGTAGTCGCAGAGGAATTGGAGGAAAGGAAACTTGATGGTCTTCCTTTTTGAATGAATGAATCTTTCTCAGTTTACAGCTACTTATATCATACAAAGACTTCTATTTACAAGTTTGCCAGGTAGCTAATTAACTATCACCGACATGTTGATCATTTGCAAAATCCCTAATCTCAATCTAATTATGATTTCTACTATCAATAGGATTTAATCTTTTTTCTTTTCCCTTTTCAATTTCTCCTTTTATCCATTAACTTGGTCTCAATTATTTTATTTCCTTTATTAAAATCTTAGGGTGTTACATATTCTGTGTAGCATCAACTCTCACTATTGTATAATCCAATGTGTGCTCGGAGTTGACTCCACTATCTCTTATAGTCATGAAAAGATCATCATTCACTTGAAATGCATTGCTTTTAATTTTTTAAAAAAGTAGCAATTCGATTCTCTATAAGCCATTTACCTGGGTGGAAGACTTTATATCGTTTGGAATTTTGACCGTATCCAATGTACTTTCATGTTTTCATCCTAAAATCTAATTGTTTCTCAAATGATCCGGAACTAATACATGCACTTTACATTCTCATTTCTGAGGATGACCCAACTCGGATTTCTTGTGATTTCATAATTTGTATGGCATTAATTTACAAACTTTGTGAGAATTCTATTTTGTATGCATCTCATAGTCAACACTGTCTCTCCCCAAAATTCTTTGGATAGATCTGAGTGAGACAACATATATCTTACTGCATTCATTAATGTCCTATTTCTTTATTTTGCCACTCCATTTTGTTGTGACGCATATGAAATCATAGTTTGCCTACGTATCTCTTCTGCAATATAATAACTTTCAAATTCTCGAGAGACATACTCTCCTCCTCTTTCTGTCCTTAAACACTTGATTTTTTTTTTCCTAATTTTTTTCACTTCTGTCTTATATTTCTTGAAAGATTTAAAAGCTTCAACTTTTCTTTCTAAGAGATAAACATAATAATACTTAGAATAATCATCAATTAATGTAATACAATATTTCTTACCTCTATATGTGGGAACACTCAATAGCCCACTAACAATGTCATCAAGTTCGAGAGTTTAAGTAAACTCATTTTTTGTCCCATAAACTCGTATCATAAAATCGAATCGTGAATTCGTAGATTTTATGTACCAAATAAATTTAATTATTTGAATAATTAATATGTACACACAAACACATATTTATGATTTATAAATATCAAACAACTAATATATTTTATAATATGAAATTAATGTGAAAGTAATCAAGTAATTATTATTACTCACAACTAATAAATGCTAACTAACTATCAACAATTATGTTTATTAAGACAGAAAACTTATAAAAAATAAAAAAGTAAAATGATTGTACTAAATTTTCTAATCACGATACGAAGTTCACTCTCAATCATAAATACATTTGATTGATAATATTTATTATTATATAAAATAAACAATTGCATGCAATCGTATAGTATTGTGTCAACTCTTGTAGAATCGTATAAACTCTATAATAGTTTGTAAGATTCTACAAAAAATTTTAAATTAATATTTATGTAAATCTAAGAGTCTATATTATTTAAATATTTATGTCGATTTGATCCGTTTTACTCATATAAACTCTTGAACTCGTAAGTGTTTGACTTGAGAGTTTAACAACATTGCCCATTAATATTAGAATGAACTAACCCCAACAATTCCATCAACTTTGTTTCAGTTGGAAAATGTGTACGAGTCATTTTAGCGATCAAGCAATGGTCATATGGAATTATTCTTGTGCACTAGGTTCAATTTGATTATTTGGTCCATTTTAGAACTTCATGGGTGTCTCAATCTCTCATGTCAGATATCATAATTACACACATAACACAAAGTATACATAGAAGAATCATTCATTGATTTATTATTATTTATTATAGATAGACAAAATAAGTAGTATCCAAGTATAAATTTTCTCATGGCATAAATTTTTTTTGTCTTTGCCAACTGTCACACGACTATTATGGAATCTAACTTATAAATTATTTTGTAGTAGGTTTGGTATGAAGATTAAGCTTTGTCAATTCCTTGACACGTACAAAACTTATTGAAGTTATGAACCTATTTCTAATGTCAAGCTTGTACTTTTCAACACCTTCAATGTCCAAGTAGGTGTTGTTTCTCATGTAGATCCTCCGCTCCCATTTTTGCAGTTAATTATATTATATTTGACATTCTTTTGTCTTGGCAATGTGGCGGATTGCTCCATAATCAATACATCACCCTTCTATGTCCGTCGTTGCATCATTGCACTCGAAGACACTGAGAAGTGTCGTCTTGCTTGAACCTGCTCTTTGCTCTATTGTAAGTTGCCTTGTCCATGTTGTGGACCCTTATTTTGGCTATGCCTGATCATAGGGCAATTGGATATGAAATGATCAAAATTTTCACAATCATAACAAGTTTCACGTTGAGTCTTCTTGGCTTTGGACTTGAATTGTCTTTTATTTGGGCCAAGATTTTTTTTGTGAAGAATCACGCAAGCCTCATCCTCTTATACTTCTTCATTTTTCTTAACATCAAAGATTTCTATTTTCTTTTTCTCACTTAGTCATGTCTTGCTCGATGGCCAAGATGAAAGATAATTGTGCCATTTGCTTAGTAGACTCATTCACGTGAACAAAAGTTAGTCATATCGAATGTATGTGACAAATTACCTTACAGTCTCCAAGTCCTTTGCCATCATAATAATTCGATTGGCATGATCCGATACATTATCATCAATCTTTATTTTACATGTATTGTATTTATGTAATAGGAATTGTAAGTCCATATATCTTTTGGACGAATACTTGTCCTTAAGATATTCTAAAGTTCATGTGCAATTTTTTGTATTTCAAACATTATGATGAGATTGTTCTCCATATAAAGGTTCTTGCTTTCTCATCATTCAATTTTCATTATCCATAACCCTTGTGTGAGTTAAATTTTGTTAACATGTAGCCTCTTTTAGAAGCATTGGAACAACATCGTCAATATATTTTTACAAATTATCATGAATTAGTCCATACCGAATTCTTCGATCCCACGTATCATAATTGACGTCATTAAAATGTAACAACTTGGTTATTTCAATAACAACAAATTTCAACATCCTTTATCTTACCGGGAAGTGGAAAATGTCAACATGAGTTCATTGTAGGTGGAATCAGGAGACGTAGAAGGTTCCCGATGGCACCATCTTCAGATGTTACGTAGCAGAGGATTGTGTGTACCGAAGATGGTTTTGCACAGGACAAGGGGCAAAGTCTTGGGCTTGAGACTCAAAAAAGAAGAGAGGGAGTTTGCTGAAAAAAATAGAGAATCAGTCCACCAGAAAAGTAGAAAAAGTTCGCCACCTAAGCTATGATACCAATCTAAGAAAAATAGTTTCACTTACTCGATTATGAGCTCTTTAAATGGATGCACGTTCAACCATGGAGTCCGCCCCTTTCGCGCCCATGCCGCTTCGTCTGCTTGCTCGATTTCCCCGGTCATTGCGCATAAGCGACTTTATTTGATGAGCACTTCTCACATCTCGTCGAATTGAGCATCACGATTGTGATGACCATTGTGATCATCTACAACACCCGAGGTCGTCCTGATGAATCCTCATATCATCTCCTGACGTGGTTGTCTTTTTAGGGATATATATATATATATATATATATATATATATATATATATATATATATATATATACTCAAATCATCTTCAGGCATGGTTGTCTTAGGGATCTATCTATCTATATATATATATATATATATATATATATATATATATATATAAAGTAGGAACAAGTGAAAATGGAGGAGATTAAAAAGAGATATGGTGAGAGGGGAGATAGAAGAGAACTTGCCAGATGTTACGAATGATTGTGAGAGGGTTCGTCAGAGTTTGCCGAAGTCCGCCATGGTCGCGAGGTATGCGAGGGTGGAGACTACTCGGTTGGCACAAAGGGGAATTGTGGTTTTCCGGGAAGCTGAAGTAGAAAAAAAAATCAAGGACAAAAATTCAAAGCCATCCTAGTTAAGTTACTGGTTCAGGAGTGCTTATCATATGGCCATCAGTCTACAACCAAATTTTTTAGCAACGTACTTGAACTAATGTAACATATAGATATATAATTTAAAATACTTTGTTTTATTTGAACATGGCTTCATTATAGAGCATATGCAGATATTTATTTATATATAAGAAAAAAAATATTTTTGTTCATAAGAGGTTATAGAATATGCCATGACGATGTAGCGTAGGATTGGATCAAACTTTGGTTTTTGAAAAATCATGTTGGAGAGCGTGAAACCATTATGTATAATAAGATTTGATGAATATCTTTATTCTTTTAAAAGTATAGAAGAGAGATATTCTACAATTTCTTTCACTTTTTAATTATTTTTTATTTTTCATTATTTAACTATGTACTATTATATTATAATTTTCATAATAATAACAATAATAAATATAAGCTATTTATACTAAAATGTTTTAATTATAAAATATGGAAATTCTTTTTTTAACCAAACAACAAGTAGAATAAGAATATAATCAAAATACTATATTCTTTAAAATAAAATTTGTTATTTCTCAAAAGATATTCTATAGCCAAACAACCCCTATAATATGTAAATATAGAGACCAAAAAATTTTAATTAGTAATTATTTGGTAACAAAAGTTGAAAAATATCATATCAGATTAATACATACCAAAGTATTTATTGCTATAAATTGATAATCTAATTATGGATCGAGTTAATTCGATTTGTTATTTTATATTTTATCTAATTTATTTTTTAAGAATATTAATTCTTTTGAGCATTTTTTTCTTTTCATGAGAGAGCACCACATCTTCTTTTAATAATAGTTTATATAATATATTAGTTTTTTTTCCAAATACATTATTTTTTAAAATTATATTATCATTATTCTCAAATAATTAGTATTGAATTTCTATTTTATAGATTAGGGAATTTTCAATTTTCTTATTTTTTATGCCTAAAAAATACATCTTGATTTACATAGATAATCATGCAAATAAATCTTGTTCTGAAGATTTTGAATTTTGTTTTAGAGAAACAATATTCTACATTATATTTGTTAAAAAATATTTATATTATTCAATTTATAATTTAATTCTTTGAAACTAATAATAATTATGAAATTTATTTTTTTTAAAATTGGATAATATCAATTTAGTTTTATACACGAAAATATGCCAGATACCAACGTAACAATATGTCCATGGCTATGGCTAGATGACTTAACATTTAAGTATAGCATAATGTATATATGCAATTTTTTTTTCAATTGACACACACATACAATAAAATAAAATATTTTACCTTATACAGTTTTTTCATATATTCATGGTTATTATTTAAGTGGAGAAAAAATGTGCTATATAAATTGAGTTTCCGTTTAAAAAACACAGAGAAACCCTAAACCCTTGAACGATCACCTCCGCCCTTGCTCGCTCGCCCGCCATGGCGCTCTCCGCCTTCCGCCTCCGCCGCACCGCCGCGATCTCCTCCGCGGCCCTCCGCCGTGCTATTTCGGCCGTTACCTCCTCTCCTACCTTCGCCTCTATCGGGGCCACCGCCTCTCCTCCTCCCTTCGGGAGCCAGAGCGCCGCTCGGCGATCGCTCTACCCCTCTGTGCAGTCTTTTTCGTTCCGAACTTCGGCGCCGCTTGCCGATCGTCGAACCAACTCCGGCGGCGTTGAGGACAGCAAGTTCGGTCCGGATGACATCCTCTTCGAGGGCTGCGATTACAACCACTGGCTTATCACCATGGACTTCCCCAAGGACCCCGCGCCCACCCCCGAGGAGATGGTCGAAACCTATGTCCAAACACTTGCCAAAGTAGTCGGCAGGTTAGGGGAAAAAACGTTTCTTTAAAACAATTCTACTTGTTATTACGAGTTAGCACGCGGATTTCTGCTTATTATTATAATTCAAAGGAGAAAAAAAGAGCTGTTTCAAACTTTCAACTAACTTTCTTATCAGTGTGTTGAGGGATCTGGTTTTCTTAATTTTTTTATCTACAATGTAATTATTTTATGAAAAATTGTTCTTTATTCAATGCGTTTTGCTACACTATAAATAAGATGGGCTTCTTAATAATTCTTAAGATTTTACTTTGCGGCCATTGCATAATTTGGCTTGGTGATTGTGACAGTATTCTCATAGCTGAAACCATACATAGAGTACTTTTTGAGAAAATACAAACTCTGTGATTGAAATTCTAGGTAAATTGACTCAGTTGTTTGTAATAAATCTGATTGCCAATCGAAATTAGATGGAATCAATTTCTTGGTACAGCAATAAATGTAATTGTTTGGTTATAGGAAATAACTGGTTTCAACAATAGAAACTGCCTTCCTGACAAATACGGGGAAAACTGCATGCATATGCCCTGCTAAGTGGAAGCACTTAGCACAAGAGGTTTACTCTTTATTGCAGTTTAATATTACACTAAAACATGGTGAAATAATTTACCAAATGATGAATTCGTAGTATACCCCTTCCTTTCTGCTATGTTTGCATGTTGAGATTCTCATTCTGAACTCTTTGGCTTGTATGATAAACCTTGAATGGTATGAGATGTGTAAGTTTTCCCATTTTCTACAATACTTTTGCTACCAAGGTCCTTGAAGACTACTCGGTACTTTGCAGTTTTGGAAGCAAATTTGCTGTTAGGATCTTTGACGTGGAGATCCATTTACGTAAAAGAATTGTAGATTTTCACTTCAGCTTCATCCCATGACTGGGATCTGACAAACCCATAATCTCTTGTACATCATTTCCAGAATGTTCGATCTGCATGATTTAAACATTAGTATGTTAAATCAGGTGTTATGATATTATCCAGCACTAGTATACAACAACAACAACAAAGTCTTATCCCACTAGGTGGGGTCGGCTACATGGATCATACGACGCCATTCCGCTCTATTAGTAACCAAACCTTTCGGTATATTATTCACCAATAGATCTTGCTCTATTAGTTCGCTAAGTGTCCGCCTTGGCCTCCCTCTCCCTCTTTTAATCGGACTCCAGATTATTTGATCTACTTTTCTTACTGACGCATCTAATAGTCTTCTCTGAACATGACCAAACCATCTCAAACGATTCTCTACCATTTTTTCACTAATAGGAGCCACTCCGACTCGTTCACGTATATGGTCATTCTTAATCTTATCTAATCTTGTATGACCACACATCAATCTCAACATCCTCATCTCGGCTACCTCCACTTTACGTTAATGTTTTCCCTTCATACCCCAACATTCACTACCATATAACACTTCTGGCCTTATAGCAGTACGATAGAATTTTCCTGGGTACTTTTCTATTACAAAGAACTCCAGTGACTTTCCTCCACTTACACCAACCAACTTGAATTCTATGATTAACATCGTCATCAATCTCACCATCTTGTCTTACAATTGATCCTAAATATTTAAACTTTGTCACTTGAGGAATTATATCCTCCCCTAGCCTAACTTTCAAATCGTCTCTAAGTCTATAAATAATTACCTAGAAGTCTCATTACTCGATAATTTACTTATAAATCGTTATATTTCTGTATCCCTTTTCTGTTCAGAAAATATTATATTATTGTCACTAATTCACTATTGCTATTATTATGGAGTACATGAAGGCATGAAATAAGTAATAGAGTTCTCTTGCAGTGTGGAAGAAGCTAAGAAGAGGATGTATGCTTGTAGCACCACAACCTACCATGGTTTTCAGGCTGTAATGACTGAGGAAATGTCTGAAAAGTTTCGCGGTAATCGCACACAAAACTTTCATTGACGTACTTTCAGGGTGTTCAAACCATGTTTTACGGTTTTTTGCTTTTTGCTGCAATCAGGTTTGCCTGGTGTTGTCTTCATCTTGCCTGATTCTTATATTGATCCTGTGAACAAGGAGTATGGAGGTTTGTTAATCCTCTGAACTTTGTGATCATGCTAATATTCTACTTTCTATTTTCAACTCTGAATGCACATTTTTCTTTTTATTTTAAAATTATACTTCAGGTGACAAGTATGATAATGGTGTTATTACACCAAGACCCCCTCCAGTTCAGTATAACAGGCAGAGACCGAGGAATCAATATCGAAATGACCGACCAAATTACAACAGGCCACCACCACAAGGTGCAGTAGGAACTCAACAAGGTCCTGTTCAGGGAGATGGAGGTTACTATGCCCCACAACAGAATTATGCTCAGCCTGGACAAGGTGGAAGGGGGGGCTACGGAGAATCAAGAGGCAGAGACTTTGTTCCTCCAGGGGAGAGAAGGAACTTTGGGCAAGGGGAGCAAGGTAATTATTCTTACCCTAGTGGAAGAGATGGCTTCCAGGGAGAAAGGAGGGATCCACAGATGTCCTATCAAAGGGATGGAAATTATGTGCCCCAAGATCAGAGGAACTTCTCACAGGTTCCAGGAGAAAATAGTTTTGCTAACCCTCCTAGTTATCAGGGACAGAGGGGTGGGAATTTCGTACCCCCAGAGCAGAGGAACTATTCTCAGGGACAGAGGGGTGGGAATTTCGTACCCCCAGAGCAGAGGAACTATTCTCAGGGACAATGGGGTGGGAATTTCGTACCCCCAGAGCAGAGGAACTATTCTCAGGGACCAGTAAGTGACAATAGTTATGCTGGCCCTTCCGGCTATGGAGACAACAGTCAAGTCCAAGGTCAAGGTTTTGATAGTGGTTACAGGCGGCAATGAGAACCTGATCACAGTGCAGAAAACATTACTACTTGCTTTTGGGTGAGTACTACAATCAAAGACAAGTATGGCCTTTGCAGCTACTATATCGTGCTCAAGTTTGTTTTGTCAATCATGTCCATGAGATGAATAATTTACACTTTTCAAAAGTTGTGTTTATGAAAAAGACCTTGATGACTAAATGACAGCTGATTGGTTCTGTGGGTGCAGTAATCTAAACTCGTGCTTGTCTTTGTTGAACAGTAATCCAATTTATTTTGCTAGAACGCCAATATTCCCATGAACATCTTGCAATCTTGACTTTACCTCTCGGTTTATATTGCGGTGTGCATACAACGTTAAACATCATTTGCTATTATATATACGATGTTGAAAAAGACAAGGGTTGGCACAACTCTTGGTCTTAGTTGTAACTATAATTTGCTAAGATGTGTTGTTTGTAAGGACTAATCTTGGTCTCTAGCAGTTCCCTTCATGGTTGAGAATGGTTTGTGCTCATTGTGCAGAGCCGTCAGGTCGGATGTCAAGACCATCCTCCTTTTACACAACCCTATTGTTTGCCATTTTAGATTCCTCTGCTCTCGTTAGTTATAAATTGAAGCACCTGATGTATGCATATATATATATATATATATATACATCTATATATATCTATATCTATATATATATATATACACTTGTGCAATGATGATTATTCATATTGTGAGGCGCACTTGTCATCCAAAATCAAATAAACTTGTATTAGAATAAAAATTACAAGTGAACTCTGAGTCAATTCGTAGAACTGTAGATTCTATGTTATTGATGAGAGACATGATATAAGATTAGATTAAAAATTGTAGATTCTATATTCTTGATTAGAGATTCATGTTATAAGATTGTGTTTAATGATATTAATTGATAAAAATGATTATGATTGCTTTTCTTTTAAAAATAATATTTTTAATATAATCATTGAGCCTCTTCAGTCCTCCTATCATAAAAAAATGTTTCTTATCTTAAGAGATTCACTTCACCGTAATTAGTTTAAATCTTTGTTGTTTCCAAAAAAAAAAAACAGAACTCACTATTATTTCATAAATATCACATATTTAGTAATACAATATAATTCTAATTTAGTTAAAGTTGCTAAAATGTATTGACTATTAAATTTTTACACTGATGATAGCATATGATATATTTTTTTACATAATTGTCACACCTATCAACTGCTAAATAGTGCGTGGGTAAACATAATAACATTATTGGCTATAGCATGATTACTTTATATTAAATATAATAGTACGATGACACGTCCGATGCGCGAAGGTCTGAAGATATAAATGAAATAAATATTTGAATTATAAAATAAAAATATATTTTAATGTGTTTAATTATATTAAAAATTAAAATATAAATTTTATAGACTATCTAATAATTTCTCTCCTTAGAAATTTGTATAAGTAAACATATAATAATAAACTAAATTTATTTGAAATTATTTTTAAAAATTTATGACATTTTGTTCCATTTTCTAATTATCATTTACTCTATCTTAACCCCTTATCTTTATATTTTTAAAACATTTTTACTTAAATATTTTTATTTTATTAATGCTAATTTACAAATGGCGATATAGGAATATGTGAGTTCTCCTTTTAGATTATAATCTTTTCATATAATATATATACTAAGTGATGTCTACTTTATTTTTTTTATTAATATCATTCTTATAATTAAGTAAATAACATTTATTTTAATTTTTAACAATGTTTTTTTTATTTTTTCTGTGCGTCACATTCAATATCTTTTACTTTCATAATATATATATTGATATAGATATTTTTTATTATAAAATAATTATATAAGTGTATTTTATTTTATTATAATACGCGATTTCATCAAAATTGGCGTGCTATATTATATATATATATAGATAAATTAAAGTAATATATTATATATCATATTTAAATGAATGTTAAAAATATTTAAACATTTTATGCTTAATATGTGGCTTAATGAAGTTGTATGATGGGTCGGGTGGTTTTTACATCGAAAAAAACTAATCTATAAATTTCAGGTGATTTTTGAGAGCGTAAAAGACCACCCTAAAATTTTTTTCGAAGAAAAAAAAACCAACCTAAACGGTGTCAATTTTTTTGGGTTGGGACCTACTTAAAATAATATTTTTTTTAAAATAATTAATAGACATCAAATACATCACAAACTATGTCTACAAAAATTAATTGATATTAAATACATCACAAACTATGTTGACAAAAATTAATATTTAACTCTAACTTTATAAAGAAATTAAACTATAATATTATCACATTATAATTTAAAATATTAAAGCCAATTTTAAATTTTATTAAAATAGATTATTAACTTGATGATATTCAAGTTTAACTATAACATAATAAGTCAACAATATACTTAATCTAATAAAAATGGGTAAAAAATGTAGAACTTTGAAATATTATTTGAAAGATGAGATAATATTTTAATTATAATATTTTATAATATATATATATATATATATTTGGTTCATGTCAGGCCTCTTCGATTTTTTTGGTTAGGAGCCCTAATTTAACAAGTGGTTTTAATGATTCTAAAAGACCAACCTACTTTTTAATCGGAGTTCGAGTTTGCAATTTTTTCGGGTCAATTTTTTCGGTTTGGTTAGATTTTTCGGGTGGTATGTTTTTTCATACACCTCTAATCTTAGCTCCTTTATAATGAATTATTGAATTTTCAATAGTAACATGAACACGACCTTCTTGTGAGATGAAAAAAATAGTGTTAAATCTATAAATTTCGATATGTAATTATCTATTTTTAATATAATAATATATTTTTGTTGATAAATTTTTTTATCTTGTAATATCATTTCGATGGAATATGTATTGTTAACATTGCCAATATCATGAACATTCCACAGTCTAACCATACAAATTTCGATATATTGTATATAAGTTGGATTTATGTCACATGTATGTATGTATGTCACATTTATGCATGGAGGAGGGGAGAGAAACGGGCAAGGACGTGGCTCAAAGCTCCAACAAGGGGCCGAAGTGTCGAAGGCCTTCTTCTTCTTCATCATTTCCTCCTTTTTGTCTCTCTATCACAATTTGTTTAAGTTCCCATTTCATCTTCTCATCCTCCTCCTCGGTTGATGCCGACCCTCATGCCCTTGTTGCCACTAATCATCGCCCTCGCCACTTATGATCGCTCCCCTCGCCACCACCGATGATCCACCCTCAACTCCCTCAATCCTCGACTTCACAAAGTCGATCTCGTTGATCCTCACCATCCTCGATCATCACCAGCATCCTCGTCGTCATCGGTCATCACCCTCGTCACCGTGGGCAGCTCCTTCGTTCCTTGCACACTCATAACCATGCCCCGTTGATCGTTGATAGTCGATCGTGCATCCAACATCCAATGGACAAGAAGTTAGGCGGAGCATCCACCTTATTTTAATAGAGTCGACGCCTATTAAATTTATATAATATAAATTTTGATATTTTTCTTTTGCCGATGATTCGTTATTTAACATTTTAACCAAAAAAAGGGTTGCCAAGGCCCTGTAAAGTGACAGTGATGGGAGAAAACATAATTATCAAATTATTAATTGTGATTTAACAAGGACAATAAAAATTATTTGACTGTCCAAATTAATTGAAATAGACATAAACCTTCTCTTTTCTATCAATGATCACCAAAATAATTGATTGGTCATGATCAACATGTTATTATTTCATTCGATTAATTTTAAACTATAAAAAATATACATTTTTCTTAATCAACGTCAAAGAATGATTGGTGTTCCAGATTAGTTGCACCTAACTAGTCAAGTTCAAGCAACAATTATAAACTTGTAGACCCGAAAAATATAATTTGAGATCAGTGGCTAAATTTTAATTATACAGAAAGATAATAAAATTATACAAAGTGCATTCAACTAAGTTTAGTTGGTGCAATCGTTCGGAATTATATATTAAATTATTCTCTAAATGATAAATCATCTTTTTTAATTAGGAAATTCATATTTATCATTTTTTTACTTTATATCAGATATCATTTTTTTTACTTTATATTCATATTTATCATTTTTTAATTATTCGCTAAATGGTATGCACAAAACAAAAAGTGCATTCAAAGCGAGGAAGATCGAAAGCCCACGCGGGTCTCCATCTCCTAACCCAACCAAAAAGCCCATCTCACCTGGAAATTTCTGGAGCTCTTCCGATCTCATGCCCTCCCCCATCCCCCTCTTTCTACTCTCTCTATATAAACCACAAGAATCCCTGCTTGCCCCATTACCATCTCCCGACGGCGCCTTTAGGGTTCCAATCGTTCGTCTGGCGACGCCGTCTTTAGGATTTTCTATCATCTATTTTTGTTGTATCGTTTCATTGTAGCGCATTTCTTCATCTTCCTCCCTCAATTATGTTCGTTGTTGTTGTTGTTTCAATCTGTTGGCTTGTAGGGTTGATCGATGATGACAAACTTTAAGGCTTGTTTCTCTAAACATTCGCAGTGGCCGCCTGAGAGCTTTCGCCTCGCCGGGCTTGAGAGCTTGTGCTGTTTGTATCCTTCCTTGGATGTCTGAGATTTCATGCGCTCGTCTGCCGACGCCATCTTTGGGTTTACGATTGTTCTTCTGCCGACGCCATTTTTAGGGTTTCATTCTTTCTAATCTAATTGCGTTGTTTCGTTTAATTGCAGTTCGTTTCTTCATCTTCCTTCCGCAATTCGGTCCATTGTTGTTATTTCGATCTGGTTGCTTTCGGGGGCTTTTCGATGATGACACATTTTAAGGCTTGTTTCTCTAAACATTCGCAGTGGCCGCCTGAGAGCTTTCGCCTCGCCGGGCTTGAGAGCTTGTGCTGGTTATATCCTTCCTTGGATGTCTGAGATTTCATACGCCCCTTTTCGTTAACATTTTCATCTTCGCTTTCCCGATATCGCAAATCTTTAATTTCTTTTCTCGTGCTTCGTTTTTAGACGCATCTGATTGCTACTGATGAGAACTCCAAAGGCTTGTTTCTCAAAACATTCGCAGTGGCCGCCTAAGAGCTTTCGCTTCGCCGAGCTTGAGAGCTTGTGCTGCATTTCCTTGGATGTCTGAAGCAGAATTTATGATTTATCGTTATGGCGTTTTGGTGTTTCAAGTCGGATCATTTGTTAAAAGATTACATCAATTGTTTATTGGTCTGCTGCCTATGATGATAAATATTAAGGCTTGTTTCTCGTAACATTCGCAGTTGCCGCCCAAGAGCTTTCGCCCCGCCAGGCTTGAGAGCTTGTGCTGTTAACACTTCCTTCCTTGGATGTCTGAGCCAGCAAGAATAGTTTTTAATTTTTTATATGTTACTGATTGCCTTTTTTAGTTATTCGTAAATTTGATATTTTCATTAGATTTGATATTAATTGAATTAATTATTATGAATGCATGATCCGAGTTTTCGGGACTACACGTCTGCCCCGCTGTTTTAATTTCATATCTTCGGGATGAAGTAGTACCCAAAATTTATTTTCCTTTGTGCTTCACTTGTCAGTTGGATATCATTCTTCTTACTGACAGCTCTTTACATGGATGAAATCTAATATTAACTGCCCCGTGGCTTGTTCATTTTGATTTGATTCTTTTTCATGTTGAATTTTCTTTCGGAATTTCGGATGGATGTTAGTTTTTTTTTTGTTTCCTAGTGATTTAATCTTCGTTGCAGCTTATTGCTCAACTTGCTCAAGATTCCTTCGGTTGCTGTATTGTTAGCGTGAAAGCAGACGTACGTGTATCATTCTCGGGCGCTCAAGTGACTGTATGAGTACTCTGATGTTGTTCAAGTTAATCAAGGAATACTATTCTGAAAATTGTAAATTGTACTCCTTCAATTTATCTAATTTACTTCTATTTATGGTTTGTTCACATTTGTGGTTCTTTTTACAAGTTTAAAGTTTCGTCCTCGTAATAAAAACCCACGCTAACTGAAATTTGACTGAGTCCCTACCTTTTTGGTAGTACTTGGGGATTTTTTTTTTCAGACATCAAAGTGATGAACAAACCCTATCCCGGTAGCATTAGTTAAAAAAAATGAATGATAAATTCTAAATATAAAGCATTAGTTATGTTTTTTCTTTTTATTATTACCATGGAATGGTAGAGTATTTTTTGACATTCGGTTAGACGATATTAAAAATTGTTTGCTTATAATTAAGAAGGAATAACCTTTCCAAATCATATTTATCTAAATATAATTGAGGTTAAACGTGAAGTTTTAATGAATTTGAGTAGTAGTCTAAGTGAAAGCAATATTTTATCGATAAGAATGTAACGAATATGACATTTAACTTGATTAACAACTTTAAAATCTTCCTAATAATATTCTTTGGTTAAAAATAATTGTTTCTTTTATTTTTTGCACAGCGACGAAATGTTTTGTCGAATTATTATGCAAAATACTTAAATTCAGTAATTCTTTTAACTAAATTTTCAATTATAAATTTGAATCCTTAAATTTAGATGAATTCAAAATTTAAAATTCCGTTTTACATTTTTATTTTTATTTTGTGTTAATTTTCAAACAATTATGCAATATCATTTTTGTACTTATTTATTTAGTGAAATAAGTATATTTAAATAAATAACATCTGAAAGCTTTATTTGATAATGATATTTTATACAATATTATGTCAGAATGCTATTTTTTTATCTTTTTATATTAAAGGAGCAAGTGTTCACATTTTATAAATAATAAAAAAATAACTTTGAAATGTTAGTTTGTCAAATCGTGATAAAGTTTAGGGATTAAAATTTATAACTTTATAATTAATGAATTAGAGGTGTTAGAGGAAGTAGTTTTTTTTATCTTAGGGTTCATTATTTTCAATGTTATTATAAAATGACTTCATCAAATTATATATCTTTCGCTTTTTTACATTAAGTTGGAGTGATTATTTTATCATTCTACTAATAGATTTTTTCATTCACCATGTTTTATCCTATAGGTTTGACAAGAATGTCTTATTCCTTGTCAAAATTAATTATTCTTTCTCTTACAAATATGTGAGTAATTTTTTCCTAATCTTAATATTATAGAAGGGAAATTGTAACTGCATTGCCTTCTATGACACATTAAGATAAATATAGTTCAAATGAGATTCCTCATGATAGGTTAAGTCCTATGAAATTGTAAATAACTAAAATTGTGAAATAAATAATCAATAGGAGATTTTTATTTTCACAATGAAATGATGACTATAAAAAAGGATTAATGCCACAAGCTAAAGTTATAAATCTTATAGGAATGAATGAAATTCCAAAATGATTTTTCTAAGGAATGCAGAATGTAACACATGAAAAAAAGCCATAATGCATGATAACCTCATAATGCACAAGAAACCATTATTGAATTACTTGTTGGACTACCCACTAACTTAAATCTACCAAACCCCAGTTCATAAAAGGATCATGAAGCTAGTAAATAAAAGTTTCTGATCATTTGTGCTCTTCCCTATTTGTACAATCTGCCCAAACTTCTTGAAGTTGCAATTTTAGGTTACACCATAGGAAAAGAAAGAGAAGAAAGAAAGAAGAAAAGGAAGAAGGCTAATGAAAAGGCTCATAAACAATCAAAGAAATATGTGAGACGATACTAATACCTCTCATATTTGATATTGATATTATTCTTATTTAATGAATGCGAACTTAAGGTAACATCATAATTTTTAATAACAAAAATGAAGATAATGATTTGCCTAAATTTTGTACCTTTTGTTTAGATATAAAAAATGCTATATAATAAATGAATAAAAAATTGTTGAAATCTAACTTACGTAGGAAGAAGAATCATGGTAATTCAAGTTGTGTAAGCAAAGTTATGATTCAAAATATAACCCCATGTTGTGCTAATATGAAATTTCATATTGATATATCCATTTGTATCAACCCATAGAACAAATTACTTTGACCTAAGAATCTTGTATGACATACGAATAAATATTGAAATCTATTTTTTCACAGGTTCAAAGATTTAACTACTTTGAAAAGTATTTTAACTTACTTCTAAATTGAATATAAATTAATGTTATCTCATGAAATTTAAAATATAATTTTTTTTGTCACAAAGGGAGAATTATTGATGATTAAGATACTTTTAAGTGAATATATATTTTTGTCACAATAAGAATTAATATGCAATGCTTTTGCACATGGATAAAAATTACTTTTGACAATGGAAACATTCTTTTGGAAAGAAATAAAAGAATGCTACTTCATTTTCCTCTAAAAAAAGTTTGGATTAGAATATATGGGGTTAAGGATTTCTTTGACCAATATAAGTTAGTTCGTCTCAAGTTTAACATACAATAGTGTTTTTTTTTTTAATTTCCTAATGCACTTGTTCTTTTTTATTTCAATTTACACTTGTAGTTATATATGGCTATGCTTGTAGTTATAAATTCGGTTATGCACAGAGGCGAATGTTGATGTTTGCTAGTGGGTGCAAGTACTCACACTAAACATACGTATAATATGTGTGTAGCTTACAAATTTGAGACATAAGTTATGTAGCTCAACTAGAGTTTGTACGCATTATATGCTTTGTATGAATGTAAATCCTTCTACCATTTTTGTTTCTTTTTTGTGTTGTACTACTTTATTCTTTTCTATTTTCATATAAAAAGTTGATTGTTTGTCGTGATAGATGGATCATCGATTGCTAGTTGACATATTTAGATGAAGACAACTTGAATGGATGGAAATTCATATAAAATTAATCACTTAACTCATGTCTGATTCTTGTTTGTTGATTCTTTGTATTGAGACATAAAAAAAGAATATTTTAAGCACTTAAGTTTTGAAATAGAAAGGTTAACAATGAATATATGTGCAACATTGTAGATGATTCGAAATGTCAAAATATATTACGAATGTGACCTAAATAATTTATAAAGTTCTAGAATTTGCTTGGAAAGGATAGTGATCTAGCTCCAACTAGGTCACAATATAAAAAATAGACTAGCAAAATTTTGGTTTTGATGATCTAGTAGACCACTAGTCGACATTTCCACAATGTTTTAAAACCCATAATTCAATTAGAAGAAAAATTCATGAGACAAACAGACGACACAAAATTTTTTTGATTTCTTGTTTGTTGATTCTTTGTATTGAGACACAAAAAAGAGTATCCTAAACACTTAAGTTTTGAAATAGAAAAGTTAACAATGAATATATGTGTAGCATTGTAGGAGGTTCAGGATGTCAAAATATATTACGAATGTGATCTAAAGAATTTATAGATTTCTAGAATTTGCTTGAAAAGAATGGTGATCTAGCTCCAACTAGGTTTATAAAAAATAGAATAGCAAAATTTTGGTTTCGATGTTCTGGTGAGACCACTAGTCGATATTTCCACAGTGTTTTAAAATCCATAACCCAATTAAAAGAAAAAATCATGAGACAAGCGGACAACACAAAAATTTCACCCCAATATTTTAATTGTAGCCACTTTTATCCATATTTTAAGGGGAAAATGATTACTTATTCAATTTTTTCAAAACTTTATCTCTTATAATTAACAATAATAATATATTATAATTTTAGGATTGCATTGGAGCGATTGATGGAATTCATTTTCATGTTAAAGTCTCTTTAATTCATGCATCAAAATATCATGATAGAAAAGACTATCCAATTCAAAATGTGCTAGCATCATGTGACTTTAGTTGAAGGAGCAACATCCGACTCAAGAATTCTAAAAAATGTTTTAACGAGAGAAGACAGACTTATAATACTTGAAGGAATTTAACTCCCACATTTTATTTTAAAATACCTATCTATTATTAATATGTGACTATTAAATTTGAATACACAAATTTTATTTTGTCATTGTTGGCTTTAGTTATCAAGTGGACTTATTGCACCTTATAGAGGAGTTTGTTAGCATTTGAAAGAATACTCAATAAATCCATCGAAAAATGCTAATTTGTTATTCAATCTTCAACGTACTTTGTTGTGTAATACAATTGAACGAGCATTTGTGTTCCTAAATAAAACATTTGCAATCTTACGAAGTGCAATTGAACCTCATTATGAGCTAAAAATTGAAAAGTACTTAGTGTTGGCTTGTTAAATCATTAATAATTATCTAATGGTTTCCTATCCAACTAAGAATCTTATTGCAGATGTTGATAATGAGTTAGCAAATCTAAATCCACCACAAGATGAAAATTTATGTCAAAGAAACGATAGTGAAGAAGCTACTCAATGAGAGTTTAAAAAGGGATAAATTGGCCATGCAATGCGGAATGAATATTTGTAATCTTATTTTGAATTTGTATTTGCAAGTTCTTTTGGAAGTTGTGTTCTGATATGAACATGTACTTATTTTAATTATTATGCAGTTTATGATCTTGCCATGTTTTATCTAACTTCATCTTTTACCTTAGTGTTTGAAAAAAAATTTATATGTAATTTGCATTTTTTATATATTTTGTTATTGTGTAGATAAAACAATATCTCAAAAATAGAGGGATGGTGTGAAGGCTCAAGGAAGGAAGATTGCCAATAGGGTGAATGAGATCTTTACAACCACAACATATGATAACATATTGAGCTGAATGAAAAATTGAACAGAAGATTAGACAAAAATAAAATTAAAGTTCATTGGAAGTATTTGAAATATGAATTTGGAAGATGTCTTGTCTTGTTTTAATATGGATTAAGTGTAGTTCAACTACAAACACGTGGAGTGCTGAACTTTGAGTATGGGAAAAGTTAATTGAGGTTAGTTCATTTGTATTTTTTTGCTATTATAACATTTTGTATTTTTTTAGATTATGCGACTAACTTGAATAATATTATCATAGGCTCATCTTCATGTTGAAGAAATGAAAACAAAAGCCATGCTTAATGAAAAATTGTACATTCTTCATGGTAATGATAGAGGTACAGGGTATGAAGATGAGACAATAAAATAAATGAGATAAAGACATTTTATTGTATATGACGAGGAGATTCAAAATACCATGGAAGACATTGATAGAACGTGTGCAACAAAAGTTTCATTGGAGAGATTTGGTCATATGTCATGTGAAGATATTGATCAAGATGACCGAGTAGATGTGCGGTCTCAAACTCCATAAGAGCTTTTGAATGCAAATGTTCCTACTTCAATTTCAAAAGATAAAAACACTAAAACAAGAAAACATGAGAAAGAGCTCAAAGACATTAGTGACTCAATGGATAATATAGCTGAGACACTAGAGAGGGCAATGAGGTTATGAAACATGATTTTTGGAAAAATTGCAAGATCACTTGAATGACTTTTGATTAAAGAAGATTAAATTATTGAGATGGTGGAATTAGAAACTATGCCTATCCAATTGATGACGGCATATCACTTCTTGATTAGCATCCTGCTGACTTAAGAGTGATACTTGATTGTCCAATACATATGAAAAAAGAATATGATCATGAAATATGTCTTTGGTTTTAGTTTTTCTTTTCTACACCATAGATGAAAAAATTGGTTTTCATTTTTTGAAACGACTTCATTTGTCTTTGTAGTAAGATATTTTTGAATGGACGATCAAAAAGCAATCCATTGGATTGTAGTCTTTATATATTGTATCCCAGTATGTATTTTGAAAGCATAGACTTTTGAGTAAATGTTTGTAAGAACACAAGATGTATTTTGAAAGTATACACTTTAGTAAAAGCACGTGATATTTCAAAATGTGTTATATAATATTTGAATTGTATTTGGAATTTATTTTTATTGAATCTTATTTTTTGTGTGTTATATAATATTTAATATATCATTTCTACAAGATATGTATAGTGTAAAAGTGAAATGTTTTTTTAATAAAATGTGACACTATTCGTGATAGAAAAATATTTTGATACTAATTTTATGTTTCATATAATTTTGTTTTTATGTATATGTCATAATATTTGTGGAAGAAAAAAAATTGATGCTAGTATAATGACATAATTCTATATATATGTGAAACTTTATAATATTTATGACAGAAAAACATAACAATACAATTTGTTGTTATTTTTTTCTCCTAATTTATTTATGTATATTTATTGTATGTCAAAATTTTAGATTGCATTAAAATGACATTATTATCGATTTAGAAACTTTACACTCCTTTTTTCCTCTCTTTCCTTTATAATGATAAGCCAAACAAAATTACTATTTATCCTTATTTTCTCTTATTTCTCTTTACAAGTTCATATTTAGACAAACATTTTCTCTTCATTACATTTTCTTCCCTTTACTCACTTTTCCTTCTTTTTAATGAATCTTTATCCAAATTTAAAGGAGCAGATGATCAATCAACTCCTTTTAACAAGAAAAAAATCGGCCAAATTTCTTCTTTCAAGGAGCTAGGGGGATTTGATAAATAATGATAACTCAACTGTGACATGATGAGGTTGGAGAGAAGTTTGACAAATTCAAATTGGATCTAAATTAATCTCATTTATAATGTATTATTACTTTTTACTCCTAAAAGTTTTGGGCTTAATTTAATATTTCACATTGTAGCATTTATTTATTTTTATTACTTTTATCATAGCTTTTAATGTTAACAAAATAAAGAAAATTATAGTCGGATAATGTGATGATGATCCATTCCGATTTAATTGGACTTTCATATAATTGTGTCCAAATTTTTTTTCTCTTAATAGTCGACCAGCTCAACCATCAGAAGTTTATTGACTTAGGTTGACTTGTGTTAGCCCATGACCAACCCTAGTTTCAACGATACAACTCCAATTAAAGTTGCAACTATTAATTATTGGGAGTTTTTTTAATGTCATTTTCTATATTTTTATTCTAAATTTGTTTATGGAAGAAGAAATTCTAGATTGATGATGTCAACAATGTTATTGAAAAAGAAAACATGCCAATTATAAAAGGGGACAAGTAGGAGAAATAATAGAGACTTTATAGACACTCCCCGTTTGGATAAATTTTTCTAATTTAAGAATAAAATTTTTCTAACCCCACCTTATACTCCCAACCCCTTATTCTTTACAAAGCAACAAACACAAGTCACGATCATTTCGCTACTTTTGCAATGATTGCAAATGGAGCCACCAATTAGCATTATATTATGATTTCAATTTTTTAACTTACGAATTAGCATTATATTACGATGACGATTTATAATTTATTTAACATAATTAATAATTTGATTAAAATATATAAATAATGTAAGATAAGATATTAACATGTATTATTTTACTTTCATCTTGTTCTCATTTTCAACCAAACGTTTTTTCTTTTTAAATTTTGATCATTGGAATAAGAACTCATTAACCAAGCATGAATTCAAAAATACCACAAGAACATTCCACCCTTATTCTTTTTGTAGTAAAAAAAATATCCAACTAAAAGAATTTTATTCTTAACTTTATTCTAATAACCAAGGAGCTCTTAAGTGGGTCAATTTATCACAAAAAGGGAAAAAAAATCAAAGTTTAAGATAATTTAGAAGGCATACCTATTTTATTCCCCTAATATTCGACTCCCTTTCACATGACATCATCCACAACATGTGCTGCTTATAAACCGAAGCCGTGTCATCTTCCTCCCCTCCGATGGCTCTCGCCTTCCCATCTCCATCGCCGCCCGCTTCTGGCTTTTGCCTCCACCGTCAGAAGAGCCCAAACCCTACTTCCCCTTTCCTCCTCCGTCCGATTCCCAGCCTCTCGCCGGAGCGGAGACGCATCCGAGGTCTCTCTCTCCTCGCCCACGGCGAGGTCGGCGGCTCTGCTGCAGCCGCGAATCCTCGGTCCTCGCCGCTTTTGCTCCCCTCTCCCTCGGAATCCCTTCGTCGCCACGCGGCGCTTCTCGTCCACGTCGCAGCTTCCACGCTCTTCATCGTCGGTTTTGGAGCCCGTGCGCGCGCCGTCGCTTCGCCCTGGATTGCTTCCCCGGACGTCGCCGCCGCCTCGCCCGGTACACGCCTTGGTTTCTTGTTGGTGTTAATTGTCTTACTTTCAGATTAAAAGGAAAAACCGTCTCGCGTCTTCTTGCCTCCACATTTAAGTGGGCAAAGTGGTATCTTTGTATTTCTGCTTCTTATTCGAAAGCTGCTATTTTTAAGTGATTCGTGAAATTGTGAGCTCCGAAAATGCCGGGGACCCATCAGCGGAGGATGATGAATTGAAGGCTGCATTGGAGGCTTGGAAGTCGAAAACGTTTGCTTTGACTGTTCCTCTGAGGGTTGTGGCGCTGCGTGGCTCCTTCCCTCCATCATGGATTAAGGTCTACTTCCTCATCATGCACGTTATGTCGGAAAGTTATGTACTATGGAAAATTGGAAATTGTTGCATTCTTTCTCTTTAGGTTTTATGTCTGCAGTGTGGCAGAAGAGAATAGTTACTCTAACCACTTAAGTGCAGGAGTCTCACAAGTTACCTTATCTGCAACGAAATAGAAGAAACCAGGTTAATACATCAACTTCATTTGTTCTTAACGACTGTGCAGTTAAAATAAAGAGATGAAACTCTTTTTAAAATGGTTGGTAGGATGATACACTGATCAATCATGGTGTCAGGATTCTTTTGTTCAACAAATTGATGATGTTATAAGTGTCTTCATCCTCCTGATTTTTCTGTTGTTTGATATTAAAATTTCCCATCAACTTTAAAGATGTTGAGTGATGACCCATGGCCATCAGGATTCAGCGGCGAGAGAATGGCTCAACGTGTAATATTCAATTAACTGGAAGAATGGGTTTAGTGGAAGTTGCTACAGCAGGACCTGTTATGTCGGTCACTTATCTGCCAATATGCTAGCCATAGAACAAGATTTGGCTAACAATAACAAAGCTGAAGTGTTTAAAGTTGAAGAGGTTGACGAAATAAGTCCATGTGGTATGCCACAGGAGAATCTTGGTTCATCCACAAAGAAGTTCAAGGGGCAATGTGAAACAATGTCATAGGTGGCATGCTACATTTCTGAAATTTGTTCACATCAAGGCAAAACACCCTATGCCATGAAGTTGAGCCCAAATAAGGCACCAAAGAAGAAAGGTTCGACAAGTTTGACGGAAGTTCACACAGGCACTGGACATTTGAGCGGATGTGGTGAACGTATTGCACCTTAAATAACTCGATAATGAGCATAATTGGATCACCAATCACGAGTTTCAAACAACATCGTCTTCTTCTCCAACTTACAGAAGATACATTCAGAAACCATTTTCTTTATACCTATTTGATCCTCTCCCCAGCAATAACAACTTACTATCCAACTTTATTGAAAAATGCTTGTTATAATGCATAATTATTTATTCTTCCTGTTATTTCTAATGATGTTGTATTCCCTCTTTGTGTGGGCTACAGGAATTCATTCAAGCACAAGGAAGGAGGATGAAATTTAACCTTGAATACAATGCAACTCTTGAATCCATCTTCTCTGAACTGTCTTCAGCTTCTGAGAAAAATCGTCTGCACCCCAAGTCTATCATGGCAGCTGATGTTATTTCCCTTGGTGATTCTTGGTTGAGCTATGCAATCAGTCAAGGTCTGATTGAACCTATAAAAAATGCTGAAGATCAAGATTGGTACAAATGCTTGAGCAATAAATGGAAGGTGCAACCTCAAAACTGGGTTTTTAGGTTAAATTTGGTTCCCAATTATTATAGCCATAGCAATCCTTTTAGGCATTCCTGTTATTATCCTATCAACTTGCTCCGAATCGAATATTGCGGTTAACTTTGAAGCTATTCACAAATCACAATCTAATCATAACAGATTTATGAAAATCTCTCAGGTTCATTTACGCAGGAATGCTAAAGGAGATCTGGATCCAAATGGACACATATGGGGGGTTCCATATCGTTGGGGAACTATGGTAATAGCATACAAAAAGAACAAATTTAAAAAGCACAAATTGAAGCCAATTGAGGTAACTATTATTTTGTTGAAACAATTTGAGGATTAATCCTTTTTTATTTATTCAGGGTAATGATTTTTTACCTTTGTTATCTGTACTGCTTTTTTATTCATATATTTATGTTAATTTTTCATTTGGAGTTTTGATTCTATTGTTGCAGGACTGGAGAGATTTATGGAGGCCTGAGCTTTCTGGTAAGATTTCAATGGTTGATTCTTCTAGAGAGGTGATTGGTGCTGTGTTGAAGTACATGGGCGCATCATACAATTCAATGGACTTTGATAATGAAGTTGTTGGTGGGAGGAATGAGGTGCTTAACAATTTGACCGTGTTACAAAAACAGGTACCGTGACAAAATTGCTTCGTATGATATTGCTAATTGGCTTTGCTCAGAACTTTGGATGTTATGTTTTACGTATAATTTGATCTTAATGAAATTTTATTGCTGTATAATTTCCAGGTTTGTGTGAACATCCATGATTTTCTGTTACTCCACTATTTGATTAAATTTTGCTTGTTTTTTATCAGATCTAGGGAACAAATGTTAAACGAAAGGGTACCTGATGCCATTTTTCTTTAACCAATTTTTGGCTGTGGATGAAAGCCTTTAAAAAACTGGATCGGATGATAATAACTTTATCAGAATGGGTTATTTGACCTCTCCTCTTCATGTTGTGCTTCTATATCATGTAGGTTCGGTTATTTGACAGTGCTAACTACTTGAAGGCCTTAAATACTGGAGACGTTTGGGTTGCTGTAGGTTGGTCCAGTGACATTATTCCTGCTGCAAAGCGCATGTCCAATATTGCTGTGGTTGTTCCAAAGTCAGGGTCCAGCATATGGGCAGATCTATGGGTACAGTTCTGAATCTCTTTATAACATAGACCTTTTTGTTTATTTTCTTCCATGTTTAAGCTCTAGGCCCCAAGAGCTTCCATAATTATTCTAGTAAAACCAGTTGATTGAGTATAAAACTTGTATCTTCGATTTACAGGCTATACCATATGCCACCAGATTCACAACTGACCAAATCGGTGGCAGAGTCAGAAGCACATCCCCACTTGCCCACCAGTGGATGGAGTTCTGTTTGCAGACGTCCAGAGAGTTACCGTTCATCCAGGAAGTTGTACCTGGAGCTTCTCCTATCAACTTGGAGAAGCAATCTTATCAAGGAACTCAAGAACCTGCGAAAAAAACTCCCAAATTGGATACAAATCTCATTTGCGGAGTACCGCCGCCTGAAAT
This sequence comes from Pontederia crassipes, assembly GCA_030549335.1. Taxonomy (NCBI): domain Eukaryota; kingdom Viridiplantae; phylum Streptophyta; class Magnoliopsida; order Commelinales; family Pontederiaceae; genus Pontederia; species Pontederia crassipes. Next base: position 13,910,568 of record JAUKPH010000017.1, read on the forward strand.
ATTAGCACGATGCGAGTTTTTAAAGCCATTAGCTGAAAAAGGTTTAGAAGATCACAAGTGGTTGGTTTCCTGTGAGGAGAAACCAAATTGTGATTGGATAGGGAATATTTTGAATTATAGCTCAAAGTTGCTAAGCATTAGACAAAACAATTGAACAGGATACTTGCCTTTTGTTCTCAGTTTTTCTTAGCCTTCGATGCGTAGACTGTAGGGTGACAAACTGTACATAATTTTATCCTTTAGGGGAGCCCCATGATTGCCTTGCTCTCTTGTTAACTAGCTTCCAGTACATGTAGCTTCCATCCGGTTGCCCATGATTGCCTTGCTCTCTTGTTAACTAGCTTCCAGTACATGTAGCTTCCATCCGGTTCTGGTTATTGCTATTATACATTTACCCTCACAAATTGCAATATATTTTTGCTTGCTCATGAAAGCACTGATGTTAGTGTTATATTGTTCTTATTCGTTTTTTTTCCATTATAAAGACTACACGAAATAAAATAATTAGTTAAAAAGACGACAAAATTCCCCTATAAAAAATAAACTAGAGATTGAGTGCTGAATTCATAAAGGTGTAAGTTCAACTAAGCGAAAAAAAAGGGGAAACCGGGCGAACAAAAACAAAACTAAAAATTACTAGTCCATATTAGAAGTTCGGGTGATTTATCAATCAATGGAAATTGGTCCTCATAATTTTTTTATTTATACTATTAATTTATAAATTATCATTTTTTATTATGCATATAATATTTTAATATGATTTAATATTCTTATATTATTGGTGTTAAGTTTTATATTTATAAATTTTATTCTTTTATTTGAAATTTTAAAAAAATATTATCATATTAGAATAAGGGTATGAAAAAATATTAAAAAAATATTGTAGTGTTTTTTTTTTCAAAACGTGGGTTATGAAACTTGCAGTCTTTTTTATTATTAGGATAATTTGTCGTGATATGTTCATAATTTAGAGGCTTACAAGTGGTCAACTAATAAGATTTAAGATGAAAGATTGACTATTAATCACATGTCGAACAATTGAAAGACCATCTAAGCACGGCCAAATAAAAAAAAAGCGACTCTAAACTAACATTAAACCTGATTGAAAATAACATGTTATTTATTTTATTCTATCAAATATCTATTATTATGGTTTTGTGGACCATGAGTCAAAAGATTTTCATCCTCAATAAGCATCGTTTATCCTTCTTAAAATAACTTAGGAAATAGGTCAATAACTTTATATCTTATTGTACTTTGTCATTTTTAAAATAAAATAAGAAACTTTTTTAATTAAACACAATAAAAATAACCCTTTTTATCTTTGTAAAATACCAATAACAACATCTTGTAGAATGGTTATGCTTTATGATAAACAATTTTTCAACCTATCCGCCCTACAATCTCTCTTCTGAAGTGAAGCTGCTCCAGAGTCCCGGAAGACATCTCTATATGTTCTTCACATGCAGTTTCCCTTCCGTATTTCCAGTCATTGAACGGAAACGAAGTACGAATTCAGTTTTAGCTCATCAAGATAACTACGTCAACGTTCCAGAACGCAAAAATGTAAGAAAATACAAGTGAAATGGCCACTGAAGGTATATATATGTTACTCGAGAAATTTGTACTGATTAGTCTAAATGTAGATATTCAAAGAAGAAGAGATCAATCATGCAACAGCAATAGGTCTGAGGTTCACTCCATCATATGGGATCGGCTGCTGCTAAGTATTATTTCACCAAAGTGTTCCAAATACATGCTCTTCTTGATTAAACTCACTGCTACCCAGTGGATTTAGTTGCTAGCCAACAAGGCATCAATCTTGGGTCCTTTGTCAGCTTCATAATCTTCGAGGCGCCCAACGATTGACTCGTTCTCCCATCGGATTAGAGTAGGAACACCTTTAAGCTTGAATCTTGGATCTATCCTCAATGGATGGCTGCGATTTCTCCAAGTAGGCCTATCTCCCACGTAGGCCCTAAGAAGTGTCACATCCTCTTTGGATGCTTCCAGCTTTTGATATATTACAGGCTCTGCTCTGCTGCAGTCTGTAATAAAAATCAATATAAGTGCTTTGGCTGAAAAAATTTACTGCATATAAATTGCCTTGGTATACGGTTTGAAGACTCTATCATTCTTTAACTCTCAAATGCGAATCCATCGGAAAAAGGAAAACTCTCAGATGCATAAAACTAAATCATGAAGAATCACAGAAGATAATGTTGCAATAATATACTTCGATCAAGGGCATATATACTTGTGGTTTACACATTTTTCCAATGAATGGAGTGTAATGATGACTGATTTTTCAAATTGTTGTCAACAAACAACATAACATCAGAATTCAGATAGACAAAGAGGCAAAGAGTTTGAACCCAACACAAGCAAAATTATTATATGCATAGCTGCCTGCAGTCATTTGCAGACAAACTTTTCAGTCCCAAAAAGGACGATGGATCCACATCAAATACATGAAAAAAAGGTGTACTATTCTAGATACCTAATTGGATATTACTTGATTACCCAACGAACATACTCTACAATAATATCTATGTTTGAAAAGAGGTAAATTATTAGTGCTCGCTTCTGAGTTCTGACAATCTTCCATTAATATTGACTACGCCCACAGCACAATATCAATGACCAGATGAAAGATGGAACTTACCAAGTCTTGAGTAAAATGGCATCATTTTGAATTCTAAATTCCACTTATTAAAACACATCACAAACTGCAAGCACCACTGTCAAACAGTTGGAGGAACAAAACCATAGATGCAGTTGCAGGATTAAATTGGATCGAACCTCAAATAGGATGTTAGTAAGACAGAAAAACAGAGAGTGAAGGTTTCCATCTCATTATTTTCCAAACACAAAACATATGCCTGCCTTTTAGGGGTAGACGGTGACTAGGGGAAAAGGACAAACGACTTGTTTTCAGTAGAAATAAAATCAACATACAACTTTTCATTGAGAGCATGTTAAAAATGCTTAAATGTTTTTGTCCACAAAAATTGCTAGCATGATTAAAGATTGAAGAAGAATTCAGCCTTAGACATAGTATAAGTTCAAGTAAAAATAAAGTGTTAAGGGAATCAATGTCCTTTATGTAGCTTTAGATAAGAACATTTATCTAGCAAATTTGACTAGATTCACGATGTTACAAAACCAAATAGCATCACATCATGACCCTGCCCCTGAGACACTTAATTGTTTTGAAAGAAATGGATGACTGTTGAGATGTGCAGTCAATATTACAAATGTGTCATATAGAGAAATACCGAGAATAATACTCTTCTTTAAGAAAAGAAAGAAAGAAATACATGGTATACACAAAATGATCACAATTATCAACCCAGACTCTAATAATGACCAAGTTCAGGAAAACATGTTCGTGATATAGCAAGACTAAATGAATACTTGCACGAACAGGAACGGCTTGGATTAAAAGCATTTCACACAATTGAGGCCTTTCACACATTTTTTTTTATTTTTATTTGTGCGATTTTTCATAGGCGTCTTCCGTCCTTATTCCCAGGACAAAACTGATCAGAAAAAGCACCCAACGGCACTTGTCACGTAATTAGCACAACATGACTGATCTTGATGCCCCATCCCCCTCTTGGCCCCAAAACGATAAGCTCAGTAGATTGCACAAAATACATAAATTACATGAAAAAAGAACACACAATTTTATTCAACCTCTCCATGCATTCCTTGTTCATTTTTTTACTGTTTGGCCTTAAAGGACGGATCAAGATGCCGTATAAGATTGAGGGGGAGAATAAAGAAGGTTTGTCAGTGAGGAAAGCGACCAGGGCACCAGCTGCGGTTGGTTGCCGGATCCGTATCGGCCAGGAAGAGGAGGAACTTCTTATGGGCTCCGTCGCCGCCGGCGGACTTGAAGCGCTCGAATACCTGCCCGAAGTTGGCAACGGTAGCGTCTAGCGTTGTCAGAGGCATTTTTACCTCAATTCTCGGTCGCCGGCGGCGGATTCACGAGCACAAGACAAGCGGAGGAGGAGGAGGAGGAGGAGGAGGAGGAGGAAGCAGGTGACGGCGGCGGGACTTCTCCTCGGGGTTCGTGGCAACTTCTACACCAAACAGTTTCAATTAAAGTTGGGCCGCAACGCTTCACAATTCCTAGTGGCTTTGTGGACTTCCCTATTTGTGGGCTTTTGTGGCCCAAATATTTCCATACATGTGTACATGTACTTTGATTCAAATGTTTCCTTTTTTTCATCGGATCGGGATTTCGTAGCTTGAATAAATTCATTTCTTTTTGGAATAAAATGAAATTTCTTTATTGCCACTCCATAACATCTTAATGAAACCTGAGACTACTTTTTACATTTTAAGAATTACAAATGCCATATACGAATGTAAAAAGAATAAGTAAAAAAAAGATGAAATGTCAAAGATTTGATGACTGACACTTAAATGATCCACTTGAACCACTTATGAAAAAAGAATCTCTTAAATTGAAATTTGTCTTCAATCACTGGATGGCAGTGAGACCCCTTGTCACGATATTAATTAGTTCTGATTGAAACATTAGGACGGCTGTGATACATGTTTGACAAGTGAATTTGATATTACCGACCAATTTTTCTGTTTTCAACAACAAATAGTAGTATTGATGATACATCATATAATCAGTAAATGAATTTTACCTGAAATGATCAATGTCATTGGCCAACTTGGCAAAATTGAAACAAAGAGTGAAAGGACAATAACCTAAAAAAGGTTTTAGTAGTTGGTCAATCCACAAAAGCATATTTCCTGTCTGGCCCGAGATGTTAACAGTAACTCGTTGCCCATGTTTTCGGCTACAAAATAATGCCTGCTAAATTTTCAATAACATTAATCCCATGAACACATAATTCAACCCATGTTTTAAACAGTATATTAATCAAGATATTAATCGCAAGCATTGTTTTTAAAAATCAATGAAAAATCACGGTTTATTTGACACCAATGCCCTCGAAGGTTCCTTAACAACAACAACAAAATCTTATCCCACTAGGTAAAGTTGACTATATGGATCATACGACGTCATTCCGCTCGTTGATCCATGTTCATACGATTCGACAGGATTTTACACTGACTGTCGGGGTCTAACACAACTCTCCTTCTTTATCCGGACTTGAGACCGGCTATAAAATATAGGCGGAGTTTAAGTTGGCTTGGGCCTAACACAACCCTCCACGAAGGTTCCTTAACACAAAGCATAAACGCCAAAATCAAGAGATTAAGTTGCCTCTGGAAAGAACAACAAAGTATGGAACATTATTTACTCAAAGATGTTGAAAGTCCAGCTTAGACTTCGGGGTGGTCCAAGAGTCAAGAGGATATTTTCTGAGCAAAAGCAAACTACTGCGCGGAGGGCCTTTTCCCAGTGGTGTAGGCATAATACTCCTTTCCTATGTCAACCTTTGTTGTCCTGCCTCCAACGTCCAGCAAAGCAGAAGTTAATGCAAGAGCTGACCCAGCCGAAATCGCTGTCTGAATGCTCCTCCCTGTCCATCATAAACATATCAAAGAATATTCCAGGCATGACACAACACAAGTTAAAACAGCAAATAATTTTTTGGGAGGAGAGACAACAAAGAGTTGGAACTGATTATGCACAATACAAAAAGTTTGAACAACAATGGTTTCATCTGTACAAGAACAGGTATATGTAACAAACATAACATCTCATCTTGAGTGAAGCACACATGTTTTCAGTAATAACTGGAATCATATATGACTCAAGACTAAGATATAAGATAAGACAACTTGGATGCTCGCACTCCTTGACAGATATCATTTCCTTTCTCAAGGAAAAATCCAAGATAATGCACCTGTTTATGATGTAGCATCTATGATGTGGTGGTGATGTGTGCATGGAGAAAAGATTTTTTTTTTGTCAGATCACATTGAATAAGATGCATTCCATATGACATAAAGATGCTCCCGATGTGTAAAGACAATGACCAATGGGACACCAAGAACGATGGCAAGTCGCTGCAAGTTGATTTAGTTTCCACTTCCTTTTTTTTAAGAGAACATTTTCCTCCTTAAACAGCCAAGTATCACAATAATTTTGGCATACTGCAAACTTACTTTAACTTATGAATTGCAAATGAGCAAGCATGTCACCTGTTTTAGAGGATTACTTTTCCATTGAAAAGTGATAAATGTGTTTTTTTTCAATCATCTGATGAAGTAATTAGTCATACAACCTTATCAGTGTTATTTGAGAAGAAATATCCTAAGCAATACTTCCTCAAGAAAATATCCTAACAAACACTCCCTCAAGAAAGTATCCTAACCAGTATGTGATCAGATGAAATAGATAGATGACATGGTCTATCAGCTGATGGATGAACAAAGACTATCTCGCAGAAATACACCACTTCCAAATGAACAATTAATCGCAATACAAACAAATAACACATTTGGACAGAAAGAGAATATGATAGAATGAAAAACAAGGTCTAGATAAAAAAACTTCTTAGGCTTCGAACGGCACCAGTAAAAAAAAACTCCACAAGTACCTTCATCTACAGCTAATTCAAGGTGTCAACTTGTTTATCTTTCTCTTTTCAAAGACTTAGTTATGTATAAAATTAAAGATAGGACTTTGAATGTTCGCCTTATGAATTTTACATGAAATTGAAAAAAGCATACATGAAAAGGAAAAGAAGATTTAAGAACCAATATTTTATATTCTTACATGTTAAATCTGCTGCATTAAATTTATAACAACTTATTAACTTTGAATAACTAACACTTGGACAAAAAGTATATGATTTTTCTATGGAGATATACTTTAATAGCTAAAGTCAAATATTGGATGAAAAGTGATGCTACACCAATATGCTAACCAATTATCATCCAAGTTGCAAAGGTCTGTCATCAGATTTTGAACACCCTGTATAACTGCATTGATATCTAGTGCTAACTAAGGAAAGTTTGAAATCAGATATTTGTGACAGTTTATCAAGAATAATTAATAAGTAATCATGCTATCATTGCACAAAGATAACTATTCCGCTTTTCCAATCACAAAAATGCAAGAGACGCCACGGTAAACAGAACACTCAAACAAAATACCAAACTACAGAACTTATTACAAATCAAAATGATGAATATGCGCTGACTATATGCTAAAAATATTATAAGCATGTCATAATACATCCAATTACAAAATATAGGTACTAAACTGAAATAAGAAATAAGAAAAAAGATGCTACCTCTGTAACCGTATATAGAAGCTCCAGCAACGAATGCTCCTACAGCACCATTAATGAAATCCCTCTTCATCCTTTGCTTCTGCATTATCTGTTCAATGCCAATGTATAGTCCTCCAATGGCAGCAAAGGTCGCACCATAGTTGCCACACATCTTCAGAGTCCTGATCAACCCGGGAAGCGCCACACTCCTCTCGACACGAGGTACGTCATGCCATGTAGCCACAATGGTGCCCCAAATAGTTCCCACAGCCAAACCAGTTGTCGCTCCCTTGATAGTTTTCATGACCGCAGAATCCTCATCTTCCAAGTAACCCATATCAGACGGATCCATTTCACCTCCTTCCAATGAGTGAGACAACTGAACAAATTCTCGCAATCAGCAACGTTCATATGAAAATAAAGTCACAAGCATATAAACATAAAGTACATATAGCAGAAAGTCTAGGGTTTGCATCAACATGGCATTGACCTCACCAGGTCTCTGATTCTGTCCAAATCAATTAAGCCAGATTTTCAGTTCGGATGAGAATAAGAAGATGAAATATGCATTAAACCAAAACAATTTAGAACGAATATTTGTCAAATCTTAGCGTTGGAATTTTATAGCCGGTCCCAAGCCCGGATAAAGGAGGAGGGTTGTGTTAGGCCCCGACAGCCAGCGTAAAACCCTGTCGAATCTCATGAACATGGATCAACGAATAGAGCGGAATGGCGTCGTATGATCCATGTAGCCGATCCCACCTAGTGGGATAAGGCTTTGTTGTTATTGTTGTATTTGTCAAATCTTAGCCATAACAACATATCATCTTTTTAGGCTAAACTCTCATGTACCCTCTATAATCACAATCACATACAAGTTCCTATAACAAAGGATCATAAGGCAGTTGCTAAGTAAGGTTTTTTGAGCCTCAGAAGACAAATTAAACTTGCAAATTAAGTTTATGGTTCACTCCCAAAGCCAAGGCTCAAACATTATTTAGAAAAGGAGGAGCTCAGACAGGGAAATATAACACACATCTGAAATCTTAAAAATTCCAATGCAATATGTGCAACCAGGGGCTTAGGTTAGTTCGCATACACCAATGAGAAAAGAGTCCATTCGGGTTATGACATGTACTATAATGGTCGCAATAGATTCTTAACTCCTCACACATTTCAAGACTAGCAAGATCCTACCGCGTACAGTGATTGTAGATCAAATGCCATTTTTTTAATTTCATCAGCACATACGAACACAAACAAGAATTGCAACCAAGAGTTATAGCAAAGATGAACTCTTCGATCCTCACACGGAGCCAGAATGGCGCCCGAGCGAGTCCAGATCGAAGCCTCCTGTGGTAGCACAGTCGCTGCGCCGCCGCAGAGCCAGAACGGCGACCGCGCGAGGACAGAACAGCGCCGGTGGCCGGCAGTTTCTGGAGTGAATAATGGGGAAAGGAGATTACCGGCGAAGGGAGATCCGATGGTCGGACGATCTGCTTCTTCCACCGAGATCGCTACCCGCACGGGAGTTGGGAACTTTGGGAGATTAGGGCATTTACTGGAAGAATAAGGCCTTTGGGCTTTTAGTTTTACTCAACCATTTTTTCGACGTCGAACCCATCGATTTTTTTCCAGAAACGGTTTGGTTCAAATCATTCTATTTAGTAACGAGTAACGATTTGGTATTTTATTTATATTAGGTCCTTATTTTCAAAATAAATTTATTTAATTATTACACATCGTATATTATTTTTATTTTAATATATCACATATTTAATTTTACTTACAACCTAAATATGATTTTTATTTTGAAACAATCAATATTTTTATATTAAAATACATTTTCTTAAAAAATATTATTATTATCCACAATACAATATTATAAATTAATTATACTATTCAGAATAAAATTATCATAAATTATATCTTATATCTATTTTTATTATTTTATTCACTGCACTAATTTAACCCCTATATTTACAAGCAGTTTTGTTGAGTTTATAAGTAAATCGTCATCCACTATTCGTTAATAGCTAATCATTCTAATCAAATCATTATCATCTAGTCGAATCGTTATCTTCTAATCAAATCATTAACTTTGTCAGACAGGACCTTAATCCACTCCAATTTGGACGGTGAAACCATCTTCCACAATCGAATGTCGGGTCATAGTTGGACAAGTTTTCCCAAACGACAATGTTGATAATGTCATGTAATATAATAAATTAAATTAGTTAGTGAAAGTTATTAAATTGGCAATGTTATAAAAAGGGAGAGAGATCGTACAAATTGCACAATCACAAAAGAATATATGAGATTTACGAAGTTCATTCTAAATCGGACTATGTTCTCGAGCAGCGGCGACTCAACGATGATTACAAGAATGCAAAATAATCAAGTCATCATGGAGTTTAGATTGGAAACTCTAATACAAAATAGAAAACAAAATCCTAAAATCGTAGAGCGAGACCTCCGTAGGAGACAGACGACTTCGCTGCCCCCATTGCTGAAGTGCCTTATTACATGGGGGCACATATAGAGTTACAACTAGGTTCAAATTCAAAGTATTATCAATAGATAAAAACAATTACCATTACTCCGTTATCAATTGAGTCAATATATCAACGATTTTTTAACTTCAATTTGTAATTGAAATGTCCTCAACCCTTTTGGTTTTCTTGCACACGTCATCCTCCCGATCGACAATAGTCAATTTTCTCAATTATGATGATGATGTGGCGTAATAAAAATAAAAAAGCTCTGGCGCCCCCTTTCTCCCTCACAATCGATGAGGGTGGACAAGGGGTGTCGCCCCTGTGTGAGCTTGCCGACGACCTTGCATATGGGCCAATGCCCCCCTTTTCTCCTTTGTCAATCGTGAGGGAGAAAGGGGGCATCACCCTTTTCTCCTTTGTCGACCGTGAGGGGGAAAAAGGGCCGTCCGCCCCCCCTTTCTTCCTTCGCTGACTCCGCACACGAGGGAGCTTTTCTCCTTCGTCGTTGTCGCATGCGAGAAAGAAAATGGTGGCACAGGCCCCTTTTCTCCCCATGTGAGAACTCATTTGTGAGTTCGCACTGGCGCCACCTTTTTTCCCTTCGTCGGCGCCGATGAAGGAGAAAAAGGGGCGGCCCCCTTCCCCTCTGGCGTTGGAGGGGAAGGGAGAGGGGGCTAGTGCCCCTTTGCTTCGATCCGACGTCAGAGGCCGATAACCTGAATCATCTTTTTCTTATTTTAAATATTTTTTATTATTTTCTATTGTGTCATGTCATCAAAGTAATTGGGGGACTAGCTATTGCTAAGTAGGAGGATGATGCGTGCAAGAAAATAAAAAAATTAAGGATTTTTTAGTTACAAATCGAAGTTAGGAGACCGAGTAGTTACAACATCCAAAGTCGAGGGATGATCAGTTTAATTTACCCCCATTATCAAATAATTAAGAAAGGGATGATATAAAATAGTGTGATGAGTGATGATATGATCAAGAATGTTACGTCATTAGAAAAAATCATGATTGGATAATAAATTATAAAAAAATGAGGTGGGATAATGAGATGGAGTGATGTGATGAGTGTTGAGATGATGAAATATGAAAATAATTCATATTTGAGTAATAAATTTTAAAAAATATGGGGTAGGATAATGAAAGTTTTATTTATATAAAATTTATTTTATTCTTATTTATATAATGAATTATTTATAATATTTAATTACTAATAAGTATTTATTATATAGTTCTTAATTATTTATTGCTTTACTCTTCTATGTTTTGGTTGACCTATTTTTTATTTTTATTATTTTCTGTAACTATTTTATTCATATATTTTAGAAAGTTAGAAAATAAAAGAGAAATATAATTAACAATAAACTTTTTTATTATAATATTTGTTTACTCATGACGTTAGGAGAGTTTACCTACTTCATTTTATTCTTCTTAATTAATACAAAATAATTATTCAAATAACATTTATACTCTGATATGCAATTTCACATCCCCAAAATTCTCAATCTAAAGTGAAAACATGACGCCTCTGATTAGGAGTGTAATTAAAAACCTATTAATCCAAAAAATCTACCCCAAAAAATCTAAAATATGAACTCCGACTAAAAATTAGGTCGGCCTTTCAGAATAAATAAGATAAATCATTTAAATTAGGTATCCTTACCAAAAAAATCAGAGGGCAGACCCGAACTAAATATTTTTCAAAATTATTATAATTAAATTATTATTTCATTTTTTAATAATATTTATCATTTTACCTTTTCTCTTATTCATATTTATTAGATTAGATATATTATTTACTTATTCTCACACTTTTAAACTTGAATATGATTAAGTTATTAATTTATTTTTAGAAAGTTTGGACAAAATTAACTAGAATATTTTCAATTATAACGTAATAATATGTTATTTTGATTTATTTACATTAACTAGTTAAACTTAGAGTTAAGTTTTATTTTTTAAATATTTACATGATATATTTAATGTTTATAATATTTTTTAAAATATTATTATTTTAAAGTAGGTTCCCGATCCGAAAAAATTGAGACCACCTAGGTCGAATTTTTTTCTCCGAAAAAAATTTAGAATAATCTTTTATATATTGAAAATCCATCCGAAATTTAAAGATCAATTTTTCATCAAACAAATCATTCGGCCGAATCACTTTCACCCGTACCTCTGGCCTAGCACATATTATGGTGGCTGCGTTTAGAATATTTTTTTTCAATTTTTTTTTTGCGATAAAAAACTCCTTTTTTTACAGGTTACTTGTTTTTTTTCTATTTTGGCTTAAGGAAAAATATGCAGATTATTAGTTTACAAATTTATCGCCCACAGCGTATTTATGATTTTTCCGACATCAATCGATTGACTTCTTGTCACCAAAACAAAACATTTTTAAAAGATTGCTATTTGATAAGGCAATGCCAAACATAACCTTATCAGAAAAGGAAGGATGTTGACATAAAAAGTAAAATATGCATACATATATAATTTAATAATAATCCATACACACACATATATATATTATATATATATATATATATATATTAAAAGGATGAAAATCTCAGGGTAAATATTTTTAGAATAAAAAAGTTAATACCTTAAACCTCCTACGCTAAACTATGAACTTGCGTCCCTAAATTTTATCATATTTTTTACTTAAATATATTTCTTTATTAACTTTTTTTTATTTTCTATTTGTTCTATTTATAAAAAGAACTAAAACACTCTTTCACAAATTATCTTATATTTTAATATTTAAAAGAATAAAATACGATAATAATAATATGAAAATTAAAAATATTAAGAAAGAGAATCTTGAAATTGCCGACTTGATAAAAATATTTTATTTTAAAATTAAAAGAGAAGACAGTTCATGAAAAGATATTTTAATCTCTTCATAATTAAAAAGTAAAAATAATAAAATGTTAAAAGAATCAGATTTAAGTAAAAATTATGATAAAATTTAAGAATTCTTATGCGAAAAATCGATATATTTAAAAAAAAAGAAAATAACTCTAAGAAAGAAAAGAAAGCCCAACCCACTTATAAGAACTCAAGAGGTGACAAGCTCCGAGTACATCACCCACAAAAAATAGTACCTGCTAACTTTTCATTGGTTTTAATTCGTTGTACTTATCTTTTGCTTGAACTCCTTAATGTTGCTAACCTTCTTGGGCGTTTGGCAATTAAAATTAGAGTTCCATCAAATTTCCGGTGAATAATTTTCGGTGAATAGTTAAAATTGATAGATTAATTGAGGACGTGTTTGAATAGGGGGTAGAATTTGATTATAAGAAATAAGGTAGGTGATGTAATAGAAAAAAGTAGATGTGATGAGTTAATTTTAATTGGTGTTTAAATTAAAAAATATGTATTATAAATATAAGTTTTAAAATATATGTATATGAAAAAATCATGTCAAAAATTTTGTTAAAAATTATATTATTTAAATATAAAATTCATTTTAAATAATTTATATTAAATAAAATATTAATTTTTTTAATGAAATGATAAGTAATAAATAATATTATATTAATCCTTTATAATTAATATTTTTATAGATAATAAATAAATTATTTTATATAGGAAAGGTAAAGAAAAAGAAAATAATAAAAGAAAAGAAAAAGTTGAAAAAAAAGAAACATCAAATCAGAAAAAAACATAAAGCTAACAACCAGGTGGAACCAGGATGTTGTAACCAGGGTCACATGACCCTGGTTTAAAAAAAAAGGTCTTAGTTCCACAACGGAAACCAAGCCCCCTTGGAGTGTTTAGGACCATCCGATTCTAGTTGCCAAATAATCCTCTTAAGTCCGATGTAAGTAACGGTTTAAATTTTATCCCAATTGAAAATCTAATCCTCAATTGTAATCAAGATACTTTTCAATTACAAGCATCCTACGGGTTCTCTTTACTCAGAAAATGAGTATATGATCGCAATTAAAAATGTCTTAAGCGATCTTGCTGCTCGAAAAATGAGTCTGTGGAGGGTCAAGAGGGACTACCACGGGATGTGAGAGACGGTGCCCTCGGGACAAAATCTTATGATGTATTTTATTTGTAATTCAAAATTGATTTAACTTCATATGCTGTGATAAGTATCTTATTTTTGAGGAATTAATGTAGAGTTCTATTCAGACGTAAATTTTTTGGGAAAAGCTCAGACGACGTCCGGAGAACAAACAATATCAAGAATCATTTATCTCACATGAACTAATAGTAGATGTTCTAAAGTCGAAGCCTTACAAGGACGAGAGGTTAACAAAGAAAATTATCGACTTCTTGTGGACCATCCAAAGATACATGGTAACATTTTGGATGTGACATCCAAAAACATGGACGATGAAGAAGGTGTCTTTCTACCTACAAGATATGATGAACTTATGATGGTTATGCCACTATGATGATGTGAAACATTGCATTGTTGAGCCCATCGAGACAAGGGAAGAATTCAACAAACGGTTGGTTAACTACTACTACCCAACAAGATCAGGACTGTGAGCCAAGATCACCTTGTTCAACATAAGTCAGAAAAACACGTTGAAGGAGTATATGAAAGAGTTCACCGAGCTCCATTTACAGAATTCTTATTGAATGAAGACACAATTTCAACAATCTTCGTCAAGGTTTTGATGCCTTGAACTAGGGCATAGTTGAAGCAATAGAAATGTCCCAACATCCATTCCGCTCGCTAGTCACTGCACGCCTATTGAGCCAGCTCATGAAATGTAGTAAGTTAAATGTGATGTGGAGAAATTATGTTTACTTTTTACTCGTGTTCAACATGTGTTTATCACATGTTTTGCAATGTTTTCATATTCAAACACATATTGCCAAAATGTAGTTTTTATGATTTCTCCACATCAATTTTATAAAAAAGTGACATTTCATATTTTTGGAATTGCATTACTGCTCTTTACTATTGTTTTCATGTAGAAATCTCAATCGGCTATGGGGAGGATGAATCGACCAAAAGAAGGCTGAGATTCTAAGGATAGATAACAGGTGAGGGCATCAAGGACAGAAGTGCCACTACTTGGATAATTAGACAGATACAAGAGAAGGGCAACCCAGTTCACCAAGCCAATCGATTCAAAGCTTGAGGGAGACACATTTTCACATATTCCCTTGCTTTAGAAGAATGAAGCTTCGTTTAATACTTTTATGGGAGATGTGGACAAGGGAGTGAATGAACAACTTGCAAGCTTGAACTGGAGTATAAAGAGGGAGGCAATCAAGGACTAAGCATATTTCTTTGGCTGAAAAAAGTGGGCAAAATAAGACAATGGAGCAAGTAGATGAGTGGATAGGTGGCACAAGATCCCAAGGCTATAAAAAGGCATGGAGGCTACCAAAGAAAATGATATTTGAATTGCCCAATCCCAAACCCATTCCATTTTGCAAGGAGAAAAAGCAACCTCCTTTTTTTCTTTTCTTTTTCTTATTTTTCCTCTTTTCGTTAGCGTGTTCATGAATATGGACGCTTTTGGCCCTTTCAATGTGTTATAACTAAACCAAGCAAATATGGCTGGAGATTATGATGGATGTTATATTTTTGAACTTGTATTTTTGAGCTTATGTCAAGCATTAGCCCATTACTTTATGTATTGCATTTATTGTTCCATTAATTGTTGTGGTATTTATGATGTTATTTTGGATTGTCAAATATGTTTTCATTGGTTCATTCATTATGCCTTTTGGCTTGAAAGGGTGACATCTTGGCTCAAGCTTCAAGGCCGAGAGGTGAGGAGGTTGAGCTGAGTTTATTCAGCAAGACATAATGCAAGTCACCATTTTATCCTCCTTATTTTCCTATTTTCACTGGAACCTACGAGTTCAATTAGGATAGCTTTTAACAATGGTGATTTCCACCCCAGAGGGTGATCTAATTTCCTATCTAAGGCATGCAAGGTGATAGGTCGAATCCGTGCTAGGATATGTCGAGAGACACCATTCGCCAAAGGGTTAGCTGAGGGGAAGCACTCGAGCTTCCTCTATTTTGTTTTTTATTTCGAGAGATGATTTTCTATTTAAAAACTTTGAACGTATCTCGACACCTCGCACCTGAGAGAGTACTCTATTTTTTAATCGTTACATGCGTGTCAAGAGGTGGGGTAGCAATTGGTTACATCTAAGATATACCGATGGTTAGTGCCATGGTGAGGCCGAGAGGTGGATCCGAAGTACCCCAATGTGTTTGTCTTGCCGAAGTTCCTTCTTTTCTAAATGGTTTCGTGATTTTAGCATCAACCATGAATCAAATATTTCATTTCATCTGGGAAGAACACCCTTGATGACAATAACATCTCCTACCCGAGAGGGTGTTTTACTCCCCAATGGTTACATTGTGCCAAAAGTGGGGTGACAATTATGTTATGTCATGGAGATGTTGTTGGTCAACGTCGAGCAAGGCTGGGAGGTAGGCTCAAAGTGTTTTTCTACTGAGATGCTTCTTTGGATTGATGGTTTGAGTTTTTGACATTCATGACCTTGAACCGAGAGGGTGTTCAATTATGCAATCATCGCATGCATGGCGAGAAGTGGAATGACAATTGGGTTATGTCAAAGGGATCATCAATGGCTAGTGCCAAATAAGTTCATGAGGAAAGCTCAGAGCATTGCCTGATTTCTTCTGTTATCATTACTCTTTTGTCCGAATCGACTTTGGTTTCACAGTGTTAGTTGAGCACGAATTTCAAAGTTGGAGGGTCAATCGAAGGAGAAAGCTGCGTAGTAACTCGTCGTTGGTATTGTGCAATGATCCAGAGGTTATGGAGGCTACAAATTCTACCTCTATATTTTATTTGGATGCTTTTTTACCTAGTTTCTCATATTTTATCTTGTTGTAATAGAAATTTTAGATTTTGTTTAAAAGGGAAAACTATTTGAACCTTGTTATTATATAGTTGAGTTAATTAAACTTTTCGGTTTCTTTTATTTATACATGTTGAGTTCATTACCTTTTGATGAGTAATTTTATTTTTGAATTAGATTATAAACCTCAATAAGGAGTGATTAATTTCAATAATTATTATTACTATGATAATTGATCTTTTATTTTTAAGTTTAAACATAGATAACGCGTGTTCGATAACTCATAGTTTGTGCTAGATTTTATATGATATGTTATTCTGTTTAGTCTTGTGGGTGAATACAATGTTTTTAAAATCGGATCGGTGATCAAACTGATCGATCAATTGGGTCATTGTAATATCCCAAAATTTCACCCCCAAATGCCAAGGGCAATTAGGTCATTCGGTTGTGTTAGTCCTTTCGTCATCACATAATCATAATAACATATGATTTTCTATTAATTCAGCGGAAGTATAAATTAATTAAATAAGATAAAATAATCTTTCAATTAAGATGAAAGATTTCGTGAAAACATCAAAAGTAATGTTATAGAATTTAAAACATCATCAATAGCAAATTAGACATCTTAAAACCATAGTCAAAATATTTCATTTAAAAGATAGTCAAAAGATTCTAAAACATAATGACTATTGACATCCGAAACCATTGTGCAATTTTTATTGTCATGAGCTGAGCCACCATCCATCCAATCGTTGGGCACCTGCATGGATCTATGATGCAGGGATTTTCCCGATTAGAGTATGCAAAGGTCATGCATGCAATGCTATGATCCTATACATGATATTATATGATATGCATCATCATTTTCATAATATAAGAAGGAAATAATATGCATGTCACACTCTATACATGAGATCTACATGTCAATCATCAATAACAATTTATCATCATGCATTTATCAATTATAACATAGGAGACATGTAATCATATCACTATACCGAAAAGTATGGTCAATCATAACAATCATACAATTTCATAGGCACATAAGTGAGATACATTTACCATAATCATTACTTCCATAACTTTCCACAAGCTTGCTTCATAACCCTTTGGAGTTTCACTTTCGTGAGACATTATTCCATTCGATCGATCATTGGCTATTTCATTAACATTATATCTCCGATAGTAGTGAGATTTATGTGATTCTCTCTCAATAGATTAGTTAGGCTTTGGAGACAATGCTCTCCTCTCGCCCTAAGGCAACATTAGAATGCACCCATAGTTGTCGATGTGTGTAACAATCATTCTGGACTCTCGCCCGAGGACGACATTAGAATCGATCATTCTTGACAAAGGGCCATAGAGAGTCGACATGCAACATCATCCACAGCTGGGTTCAATCAACAAATAATTTACATCGCTCAATCTTCAAATTTTAACCTAGTTACATGGGGAAACATGCATATACGTGTACCTAGATTCTTATACAATCAATAATCATCAATACAAAGTATTAATACCTTAAAAATAACTTTTAATATGATATATAAGGTTTCAACAATAGTCACGACCATGAAAAGGGTCATCACGATCGTGATAGAAATCCTTGCAAATTCATCATTAACCCTTGCAAATTCATCATTCTATCACGGTCGTAATAGTATATGTCACAGCCATAATAGGCTTTGTCATGGGCGTGACAGAGCATGTTTCGCCTGACCCCTTTCGGTCTTTTGTCACGGGCATGACGGATTGCGTCACGACTGTGACAATGCCGATCCTTTTCACCTTTCTGTCATGAGCATGATGGGGTGCGTCATGGCCGTGACAGAGTGCGTCATGATCGTGATAGAGCCCTGGAACTCCGTCGTCAGCTTAATTTTTACACGATTTTTCATAAAAAAACTTAAAGAAAATGATGTATGACAATAAGAATCAAAACATATGTATTTCCTAGGCATTGTAGGATCAAAAGAGTATTTAAAATCATAATAATCCATAAAATTTCTAAAATTTAGGGTTCATCCCTAAATCATGAACAATATGAACAATTTATGAACCATAACTATTTGATCTAATTATAAAAACTAATCCATGCATAGATCTAATCACGAAAGCCTATACATGCTCAGAGCTAATTATAAACAAGAACCGTCAATCACAATCCAATAAGAGAACAGAGTGTCCTCTTGCTCTCAATCCATTATAGAAAGAACATTGAAAGATGAGAGAGGGATTTGAATTTCTTTTACATACATTTATCTCAAATCTTCCTCCATTTTCTTCCTCTTTTTCCTTCTCCTTATTCTTCTCTTTCTCTTTCTTTCTCCTTCCTCAAGTCCTAGCTGCCAAGATGTGGAGAAAAGAGTGAACAATAGGAATATAAGACTTTATATATGAGAGATCATGAGGGTTTGGAGAAAAAAATTCAAATTGCCCTTTAATGAAAATCTAGGGTATTACAGTCATGGTTCAAAAAGTTTAACCGAATTGAAATGAAATTTTATTAAAATAATATTATTTTTATTACTATTTTCATATCACAGCACTATTATTTTTCATAGTAGATTATTAAGATAGATTAGATTTAATTAGTTTCTCGTGGGTTCGACACTCTACTCCCTACTTTATTACTTGATACAACTACTACACTTGCTAACAATTTAATTGTTATAAATCCAATGCATCAAGTTTTTGGTGTTGTTGCCGGAGAATTATATTTCATAGCTCTTATTCTATCTCATAGAAGCTACTTTGAAAATTTTTTATTTTTTGTTTTACTTCACTTTTCTTTTAGTGTTGTGTAAACTTTTTAGATGACATATTTTGTACACAACTTGATCATCACAAGCATATTTCTTCATCCTCAATGATGAAGAAGAAAGTGATCACAGTTCAACAAGTTGAGGAAGATAACCCTGTTGTCCAACAAGATGGAATTCATATCGAGGCAATCAAGATAGCACACAAGAAGAAGCCTCAGTAAACAAAGAAGGAAGATATATTTCGAGACTCATTTATCGCTTTCACAGAAGTATTAGATTCTTTACCAAAGAAGTTCTCACTCAAAATTATCAAATTAAAAATTTGGTGAAACAAATTCAAATCACTATAAGAAATATGTGAAATAGCGACACCACCTATACATCGCTAATGGCTGTCGTCGTCGTGCTAGTAGCGTCGTTGTGCTCTTTGGCACCATGGCGATGCTAATGGCTGCCGATTTTTTACACCCCTTATTTGTGGTGTCGTATCGATGCTAATGCGATGCTAACTCGTGGCTAAAAACATTAGCGCCGCATTAGCATCGATACGACACCACAAATAAGGGGTGTAAAAAATCGGCAGCCATTAGCATCGCCATGGTGCCAAAGAGCACGACGACGCTACTAGCATCACAAGTCGACGCTACTCCGACATTATTATAACTCTATAAGTCATGTGGTGAAGCTACAGTGGGAGGCTTTAATGCGACACTAAATGCAGATGCTAATATGGCGCTAAGACGATCACTTACTCCATTTCCTTGCCGTCATTAATGGCGCTAATTAGACGCCAATGCGTCGCTAGTACTATGACTCTATGGTGAAGCTATCGCGATGCAAAATACGATATGTTCATATGTGAAATGTTCTCTCTATTGAACCATTACATTACACAATCGACGCACATTGTCATTGAACCATTACATTACACAATGAAGAATTGACGCTCGACGCTGATCCACGTTGAACAACTGATGCAATGTTATTGATACAATCGACGAATTTATATTACATTTGATATTGATCCATAAAATCGATGCAATCAACACATTACATTACATTACAATCTGTTTAATCTCCTCAAAGTCGTCGCCTACAATTCATTGCTCGCCGCGATCCTCATTTGGTGAAGACGACGCGTTCGCCGCTGCCGTGATCCTCTTTTGGTGAAGACGACGCGCTTGCCGCTGCCGTGATCCTCATTTGGTGAAGACGACGCATTCGTTTGCATCTTCTCCATCCCTTGCAACTCGTTGCTCGCCAGAGGGGAAGATGATGCGTCCGCCACCAGTCGTGAGGTAGTTGCCGCCGAAGGAGAAGACGACGCGTCCACCACCAGCCACTGCGCACACCTAGATGGCCGCCTGGATGGTAGCCGTGTTGCATCGGCAGCCATTTCTTGCGGCCGAAGTCCACGACGGAGAAGATGGGGCCACCGACGTGTCATTGGAGGAGAGACACCGAATTCGGTGGACACTGGAGTGGTGGTGGTTGTTTGTGAGATGAAGAACATGAGGAGAGAAAGAGATGAACATGGGGATTAAAAGAAAGGATTGAGTGTGAGGAGAGAAAGAGGGAAAGAAGTGGTGAAAGCGAAGCATCGGATTAAAAGAATGGAGGGTTAGGATTCGTTCTTCCACGAGCACACGAATCTCCAATTAGCGACTCAAAATTGTGATGCTAAAAGTCGCTAGTATGGTGCCAAGTGATATGCTGAATAGCGTCTCATTTTAGCGAGTCCAATGGTATGACACTAAGGTAAAATATAGCATCACATTGGTGCTGTCGCATTGAGATGCTAAGCTAGTGTCACGTCAACACGACGCTATGGTGACACTATCGAAATATTGCATCACTATTGCGATGCTGACATGGCACTAACATATTATATATATATGTATATATATGTATATATGTATATGTATGCGTGTATATATATGTATATGCATATGTATATGTTTATCGACGTTGTTCAAAAAATTCGAGAATCATATATCAATCAAATGAGGCCCTTCTAAGAAGTCCTCAGAGGTCCAATTTTTGAGAAAAGTAATTTCTAATATTTTATTAAACGCATGAAGCAAATAGACCATTTTGAATACTCCTTTTAAATTTGGATAAAAAATTCTAAGAAAATAAGCATTTCTTAGAAAAATTTGAAAATTATGTGTTGACTAAACGGGACCGTTCTGAGTGCTCCCGTAAGGTCCTATTTTCGAGAATGTTTTGAAAATTTTTTATAATTATGAAAAATGGGTATTTAGATAATCGGAGAAAATAGAAAGCACGTGAAACATAAAATATTTGCGCCATCCCACCTTCCCGAACCCTTTAAAATGCCTATTTTTTTGTGGCAATCCGAGCGAAGACTGGGGAGAACCGACCGTTTCTATTTTGAAATTTTATCCATTTTATTGAATTTCTTCCGACCTCCTTCATCGATTATTGTGCGGGTGGACAATTAGTTTTGATCTCTACGAGTCCATAATTTTTGTTTCGACTAATTCCCTCCGTACTCACATCGGCGATTCCTAAGTTCTTAACTCTGTATTTGGCCTCCTAAAATCATCAAAAAATATTGAAAAAATTTATGTTACCGTGGTCTACCATAGATACAAATTTTGCAATGATCCGACGGTCGGATCTTCGATAATCGCCATTTGAATCCCATGAAAAATGAAGAAACACTATTTCTCCAAATTTGAAATTTGAAAATTGGAGTATAAGTATAGCATGGAATATTAATTTTTGTATATTATATAATAAAATAATATAGTATAGTATGATCCTTTTAACTTAAATTATCAAACAAAGCGTAAAAACTAGAGCTGACACGAGGTATGTCAAATTAGACTTCCACCTAAATGGGCCAAATCTATTGCAAAATAAAAATGTCTAAGCTTTACCTATAACCTATATCAAATGAAGAACATAAGCTTTTTATGATTAAAATGGGGGGACATACCCCCCATTTTACTGCGCCGAGATCGGACGGGCGTCATTTTAGAAATGGAAAACTGGCATTTTTACCCAAAAAAACCGCGTGAACCGGACGTGCGTTCGACTGAACCGGATGGGCGCAGTGAACCGGTCTTCGGCCAATAATAAAACGAGGGCGCAGTAAAAATTTTCGCCCTTTCTCCCTCATTTTCTCTCTCCCTCTTTCTCCCCTCCTACCGCCATCCACGACTTCGACGACGACGTTCGGCGACTTCGACGACGACGTTCGGCGACTTCGACGACGACGTCCTCGCGACCATGACCGGCCGCGCCACCACGAACGCTGTCGATCATCCGATCCGCGCCACCACGACCGGCGCCGACCAGATCCGTGCCACCACGACCGCCGCCGGCCAGATCTGGTCGTCGCCGGCCTCCTTCGACCAGATCCGATCCGGGCCAGATCTGGTCCGGATCTGTTCGTCGCCGGCCTCCTTCGACCAGATCCGGCCAGATCTGGTCATCGCCCTACTGCCACGCACGACCCTGCCGTCCGCCCTGCCGCGCTCGCACGACCCCGCCGTCCGCCCTACCGTGCTCGCACGATCCACCGTCCGCCTTGCCGCGCTCGCACGACCCCGCCGGATTGCCTGTCGCGCTCGCACGACCCTGCCGTTGGCCCTTCCGCGCTCGCACGACCCTGCCGCCCGCCTCCGCACGCCGCCGCCCACCCACACGTCATGCCGATCTCGCACGCCGCCGCCCACCTGCCCGCCCTGCCGCTCTCGCCGAGGACCTCGCACATCCGCCGAGCTCCTCAGGCCGCCAACCTCGCACATCCGCGACCCCGCCGACCTCGCACAAGCGACCCGCCGAACGCACTCCGAGACCCGAACACCCCGCACTCCGTCAATAGCCGTCAAACTCAATTCTTAATTCTATGCACAAGATTAGTTGTAATTATTTAGTTTTTAATCATTATTTAGTTGTTAATCATGCTATAATTTATGTAGTTAATAATTATGCACAGATTAGTTGTAAATAGTTGTGTCCTTGCTAATTGTAGAAAAATAATGTGTAGTTAATAATTATGTTAATCAAATGATTGATGTTAACATTTGGTCGGCGCCGGTCGTGGTGGTGCGGATTGGATGATCGGCAGCATTCGTGGTGGCGCGGATCGTGTCGCGGCCGGTCGTGGTCGCGCGGACGTCGTCATCGAAGTCGCCGGACGTTGTCGTCAAAGCACATATCGGAATCAAGAAAATCGAGCACATATCGGAATCAAGAAAATCGAGCACATATCGGAATCAAGAAAATCCAGCACATTCCAAATAAGTGATCGAACACATATCGAGATGAAAAGTTAATGAGAAATCAATGTGTTGCATATAGTTCATTATACTATACTATTTTCAATTGCTGGCACCAACTATGAACTATGAAGATATCACAACTTCCTCACACTTTTGCATCTATTGGAGCAAGTATCTTCATAATATTAGAGAGCATCTATCAAGGAATAGAACAAGTATCTTCATAATATTAGAGTACAAACTGCTAGAACCCCGGTGTACATGCTTAATCCTAAGCAATACAGCAAATTACAACTAATTACACATTAACACCTATTTACGATGTCGATACACAATGATTAATACCTAATAATAATGTCAATTAACAACTAATTACATCATGAGTGGGGTCGCCGCAGTGGGGGTCGACGATGGTGCGGGGTCAGCGGTCCTACGGGGTCGCGGCGGGGGTCGTCGAGCGGTGGGGGTCGAAGTGCGGTGGTGCGGGGTCGGCGAGTGCAGTAGGGTGTCCGGCGGGTGGTTGGCGAGCGGCGGCGATGTGCGAAGGCGGCCAACGGGAGCGGTAGGTCGGTTATGTTTCCTGGATGCGGCGTGCGGGGGCGGGCGACGGCGTCTGGCGGGGTCGTGCGAGCGCGGCAGCAAGGCGACGACCAGATCCGGACCAGATCTGGCGGGATCTGGTCGAAGGAGGCCGGCGACGACCAAATCTGGCCGGATCTGGTTGGCAGCGGTCGTGGTGGCGCGGATCTGATCGGCGACGGTCATGGTGGCACGGATCGAATGATCGACAGCGTTCGTGGTGGCGCGGATCGTGTCACGGCCGGTCGTGGTCGCGCGGAAGTCGTTGTCGAAGTCGTCGGACGTCGTCGTCAAAGTCGCCGATCGTCGTGCAAGTCGTGGATGGCGACCGATCGTCGTCGCGTGAGGAGGGGAGAAAGAGGGAGAGAGAAAATGAGGGAAAAAGGGCGAAAATTTTTACTGCGCGCTCGTTTTATTATCGGCCGAAGACCGATTCACTGTGCCCGTCTGGTTCAGTCGAACGCACGTCCGGTTCACACAATTTTTTTGGGTAAAAATGCCGGTTTTCTATTTCTAAAACGGCACCCGTCCGATCGAGATCGGACGGGCGCAGTAAAATGGGGGTATGTCCTCCCATTTTAAATGGGGGGACCCCCATTTTATCCTTAATTTTTAATGATTAACTTAGCTTATTAGTCTGTAAACTCAAATATATTTTTTGATGATATATTAGATTAAATATAATAAATTTTATTTATTAAAAAATAATAAATATGAACTAAATAAAAGATATACCACTAATTTATTTTTTTCTGAACAAATAATAAAAATAGTAGCATTGAACTCAAATATGGAGATTTAAAAGATGATTTTTTTTATTTATCTTAAAATTCCATATAAAATAATATATGTAAATAAATCTTGGCCTAGTAATAAAAAATAATAATAATTTTTAATTTTTTTTAATCTGACTTATTTTAATAAAAAATAAGTTGGGTCACGAGCGACTCTTATTTTCGGCCCTAACTAAAAATCATCTTTTTTTTTTTTTTTTGTCTTCTCTTTTCAATTCTTAGTACAGGAACTTACCGACAATTTTCGCCATCAACTCACGTACAGCCACAACAATGGTTCGTGACGACTACAATGTTAGGTGGGCTAAACATTCTAAATATGGCAAGTAGACCTTTCATTTGGTGGTAGACCAGCCCTCCTCTTCCTAATTCTTTATATATCTCATGAATTTTGTTTGCTTGGTTGGTGAGGTCCAACTCTCTTTGTGCCTTTATCTCCAAAAGAAAAAAAAAAGTTTTTATTTTTGTTCCCTACGAATACAAACCACATCTTTCCAACGGAAGGGTAAAATACATTTTGATGAGATTTATATAACAAAAATTCCTATTTTTAAAACTTCATTCTTAAAATTTCATTTCTCATCCTTTTGATTCAACTAATAACTGTAGTTGCACTTGCACAAAATCACAAACTCGAATTAGTTAAACATTTTAAAAATTACGGCTTTCGCATCGTATACTTTTGCTGAGAACACATTTCCGAGTTTTTTTTTTAAAATAATAACGAATTTATTTTTTATTAGTGGAAATTACAGGTCTCGTTATTTTTTCAATTCTATCTTTGACAATTGAAAGAATAATATAATGGGCGTATAATATATATTTAGAAAATGTCACCTTAAAGTTGACACACATGCCACTTTAGCCAAAATAAAACTACTCTACAAGTTTATCATAAATGGTCACCTATTTTAATTTTAATACGCACATCTCCAGCCCGCATCCTATTTAGATATTAATAATATTAACATAAAATTATATATAGACACTTTTTTTTTATGTTCCCCTTGATATTAAGTCATAAGTGCTTATACTTCGACCATCAATAATCAAGTTCAACGTAGCAAGCTAAAAAGATTAATTTAATTCTAAGGACGATGATTTTATTATTGGTAATTTGGTAGGTACCATTTGAATCATCAACAGATTTAGTGGGAGAGGACATTTTTCATATAATTTAGAAAATTGCAATAATTACCAAAAAAATTACATAAACACCAATAAATGTTTTATTTACTTTAAGATAACTATCTGATAAAAAATGATGAACACGTGACGTGTTGAGTACTCAACTACTCAACAAGGGGAAAGCAAGTTGTCGTTACAGTGATCCCGCAGTCGCAACAGAAACGTAAACGTCTCCCACTTTAAGACGCACGAGGCGCGACGCTAAGCCCTCGCACTCTGGACGACGATGGCGTACAACTCCAAGGCACTCGAGATTAACCTCTAAAAAAGCAATTTTCTGAAGACTTTAGGGCACAAGATAAGTTTCATCATTTACTTATGATATGGAATATGGTAAAACTTCATAAAACATATATGTTGAAATACTGTGTGCTAAAAGCCACCTATGGTGTCATTAATATAATATTTATTTTTATGATATTATCATTTGACATCTTATTTTAGTTGCATTTATGTTCTTATCTCGGTTTGCTGATTAACTAAGGTGCATAGAGATTGTACCATGTTGTACCATGCTCATTTTCAATTTCATTTGAATTGCTAGGATTATTTGTATCGTGGCAATAAAGAACTACCTCTGTACAGGTAATGTTCATGATTCCTCTCTAATAAGTGTGTTTGGATGGACTGTCATGTTCTGATGTTCTTTGTTTCTTACAGCAAAGTTGTCGAGGCGGATGCCCCATTGGCAATTGTAATCACTGCAAGAGGGTCTAAGTTCACCAAGGATTTACGATGTGGTGACATTTCTTGGCATGACTTTCTTGGAAGAGTAAAAAATATCAAGTCAGCATCCTCTCTGTAATTAGTTAACTTTTTCCACTTTTTCTGGACCAAAATTTGTTTTGGTAAAGTCACAGAGGTTTTCTTTATTTTCATTCTCTTGTCATGAAAAAGTCATATTATCTTTTTAGTACATGAGTTTTTAATAGGCATATAGAAAACACGAATAAATTTGAATATTAACGTTTTATTGTTCGAGGATGCTTTCCTGTCTTTTTTGTTATTTGGACCAGAAAGTGTGTTTCCTGATATATCATCAGCCGTTTTCTGACCTCGAATTTCTATGCTGAAATTGCAGGACCGTTGGTTATGCTGCAGTTGAACAACCTGTTGAAGCATTTACAAACATCCTTTTCTCCTCTGGGACTACAGGTAACCTTTCTGCCAAATAATGTGGACTTGGCTTACTTCTTCGACAACAACAACAACAACAACAAAGCCTTATCCCACTAGGTGGGGTCGGCTACATGGATCATACGACTTCGTTGATTCATGTTCATGAGATTCGACAAGGTTTTACGCTGGCTGTCAGGGCCTAACACAACCCTCCTCCTTTATCCGGGCTTGAGACCGGCTATAAAACATAGGCGGAGTTCATGTTTTAACCTGAGAGACATAACCATCAAAACATCCCAAATATTCATGTTAACCTGAATATTATTGCAACTGATATGTTCATATTTCACAGCCTGAGAGATGATCAGTAACATTTTCTAGTTGATCACTTTAGGTATGTTCATGTTACTGATAGTGGGGAACAAAGTAAAGATGCAGCAGTCATTCTTATCATTACTTTTCATACCTGCCTTCCCAATCATCCCAAATATTCCCAGATAAGTGAATATAATTTGATGGTGATAAAAAAGGCAACTGATACATGTAAAAACATGTTCTTCACAGGCTATTTTGGCTATCTTCTTTTAGTTCTCGCATTTCTCATTTTCTCTTTCTTTTTGAGATATTAACATCTTTTCATTCATTTTGAGAAAATGGTGATCTCCAGACCTTAGCTACCAATCTACCACTAAGAACTTTACCACTAAAACTTGTTAGAACTTCCTAATTCCTATTTGAAAGTTCCACTCTACTACCTAACAGCATGAAGACGTGACATGGAATGTGTATTACACATAAGACTTATCTGGCTAAAAGTTGGGAAGGGATTACCTGTCTGTGAAGATAGCGATGTGAGATATCTACCAAGGGAACTCCATTTAGTAAAATATTTCCTTTCAAGGGATCGTAAAAACGCTCAATCAAATTTGCTATGGTAGTCTTTCCACCACCATAGCAAGGGATTACCTGTCTGGCTTACTTCTTCAAGTGCACATATTCTTTTGATATCTGCTCATACCATAAAATTTCATATGATATTATCTACTATTTGAATTTGATATTGAGATTTAGTTATTAACTTGAGTTACAGAAACAATCCACAAGTCTTCTCTTGTTGAGAATACCCAATGCTATATGACATCCAGTTGCACAAGATTTTCTTGGAAAGAAACTGTGGTTGTTAATAATGAATTTAGAAATTTTCAAAAGAAAAGAAGCCAGCATATTTAAGATGTGAAAAGGTGATGTTAGGTGCATTAAATTTTAAACTGCAGTATGGAATTCATAGAAACTTCACGAGCATTAATAGTTCACTGTACATGAAACTTTTCTATTGTTTGAAATTCAAGCTCATAAAATTGTGTGTTGACACCCATTTTTTATTTTATTGCTGCATTCAAACTACCACCAAAATATCCTTTTTTTTCCCTTTTTTAGGGGAACCAAAGGCAATTCCCTGGACTCATGCTAGTCCTCTCAAGGCTGCTGCTGATGCATGGGCACATATGGATGTAAAAAATGGTGATGTTGTTGCATGGCCTACTAATCTTGGTTGGATGATGGGTCCTTGGCTTGTTTATGCTTCTTTACTTAATGGAGCTTCCATGGCATTATACAATGGCAGCCCCCTTGGTCCTGGATTTGCAAAATTTGTACAGGTAAACATGACAGGACTTAGCATACTTCCAATCCCATACGTTTCAAGAATATATCATGCATGCTTTGGTGCCTTTTCAAAATTGTTCATGGTCCAGCTAACTGTCATAGGCAAGTTTTTCTTTTGAAGAGGACTCAAATACAGTTGTGTTGGTAGCTTTGGCTCATCAATCTAAATCCGTATCATTTCTTTTTGTTATCTAAACTGGAACTTTTCTTTCTTCACAAGGAATTATTTGTCGTTGTCACCTGACAGTTCTTCACACATACAGGATGCCAAAGTAACAATGCTGGGAGTTGTTCCAAGTATTGTGCGTGCATGGAAAAATACAAATTGTACTGCAGGCCTTGACTGGTCTACCATCCGGTAGGATCAAGAAAATTGGAGTGTCTGCTTGACAAATTGTGGATGTTACATATCTTCTGCTTAATGATTGTTACATGAGGCAGACAATATAATATCTTATTTCAGTTTTTGAAATGTGTAGATGCTTTGGTTCCACTGGGGAGGCGTCTAGTGTAGATGAGTACCTTTGGCTAATGGGAAGAGCTTGTTACAAGCCTGTTATGGAGTACTGTGGTGGCACTGAAATAAGTGGTGGTTTTGTTTCTGGATCACCATTACAACCTCAAGCATTGGCCGGATTCAGTACACCAGCTATGGGATGCAAGTTATTTATCCTCGGTAGTGATGGGAATCCTCTTGTAAGTTATGTTACCTGTTGTTTGATATAATTTTCTATGGCGCATTGAAACAGGCATGAGATAAATGCCAATTCCCTGTCATGGTCACTTCTGTTCTCCATGTTTAATAAGATTCTTGGGCACTTTTATAGCCAGCATCACTGTTTCTATGTTGGCAATATATTGTAGTTTAACAAACAACAACAACAACAAAGCCTTATCCCACTAGGTGAGGTCGGTTACATGAATCATACGACGTCATTCGTTGATTCATGTTCATGAGATTTGATAGGATTTTACGTTGGTTGTCGGGGCCTAACACAATCCTCCTTCTTTATTCGGACTTGGGACCGGCTATAAAACATAGGCGGAGTTAACCAAAACAAAATGATCAAGAATTTATGGGATTCTTTTTCATTTCTTACTTGGAAGGTCACTACTTTGTGATATTGATTGGGAATTAACGCATTCTTCTCCTGTAATATGCAGGATGAGGAAACAACTGGAATTGGAGAGCTAGCCCTTTACCCAACCATGTTTGGAGCATCAGCGACACTGTTAAATTCTAATCACTATGATGTGTACTTTCAGGGAATGCCAATTTGGAATGGAAAAGTAAGTCATTTCTGGTTGAATTCTATCTGCAGGTAATTGATTTAAGCTAACTAAGCTATTCATGCAGCTTCTAAGAAGGCATGGTGATGAGTTTGAGCGGACTGCCAGTGGATATTATAGGGCGCATGGTCGTGCGGATGACACGATGAATCTTGGCGGGATTAAGGTAGTCATCCACAACAAAATCTTGTAATCCAAGAGATCGAATGTTTGCCGTGTCACTCATTATAGAATCCAAATTTTGTATGTATTTAGGTGAGTTCAATTGAGATCGAGCGCGTCTGCAACAGAGTCAATGATGCTATCCTCGAGACCGCTGCAATCGGGGTCCCACCAGCCGGCGGTGGCCCGGAGCAATTAGTTGTAGCCGTAGTATTCAAAGAACAACATGTCCTGGAGGAAAATTTGGACTATCTAAGACTGTCATTTAATTCTGCGCTGCAGAAGAAGCTGAATCCTCTGTTCAAGGTGCTTACCTCTTGTTTCATTCGTTCCTTTCTGAACTCTTTGCAGGTATTAACCATGAATTCTCTCTCGTGAAGGTTTCATCTGTGGTGCCCGTCCCTTCTCTTCCTCGAACTGCCTCGAATAAAGTTATGCGAAGAGTCTTGAGACAGCAATTCTCGAATCGTGCCAAGTTCTGAACCCCGTCATTATTTCTACTTCTATCATATCATTATCCAGGAAACAACGATGTATTCAAGGCAAAAAATCCTTCTACCCGAATGCAATTACAGATGTTTCCTTGGCCGTCCAAAAGACGCATGTTCACCAACATTCCAGATGAAGATTAATAAAAATTATGATGCGGTATTATCAAAAAATCCAATCCCAGGAAGTTGTGTTCTTCCGTCTAAATAGTTTCACAATTGTTAAGAATTCACCAATAATTTCAGCGTGTATCTCTGAACAGTGAAAAATTTGCGATGCCGTAACATTTACAACGTGAAATCATGAACAAAGAATATGGAGAGGATTCAGAATAATATTATCCATGGCACTTCTTCCTCCTCCTCTGCCCCTGTAATTTTAATTAATTGTAAAGTAATTTTAATAAAAATTTGCTCAAACCCTCCTCTGTCCTCTGCATCACTCGCTTGTTGGATCAGCTGAGCATGTGAAAGAGCAAGTTGTTCCACATGTCGATGGGTCCTGGGAGGCACCAGTGGACGCAGTCGTTGTACAAAACCACCTTCTCGTCCGCCCGGTGACCGTAGCGGCTGGGGTGGCCGTCCGGCCTCAGCAGCATCGCGCTCGTCGTGTCCAGCAGCCTCATGTCCGCGCCGGACTCCCTCGCCGCCTTCGCCGCGGCCGCGAACTCCTCCACCTGCGCCCTGTACAGCTCGAGCTCCAGCCCCTCTAGGCTCGTCTCGTTCCTCCTGTACGGCCTGGTGCGCACGCAGTTGCCGCCCTTGTTCCACTCCCCGTTCTCGAAGTGCGACGGCGACAGCGTCCGCACGAAGGCCCTGCCCCTGAAGCCGCCGCCGCGGCCGGCGAGGTCGTTCAGGGCGCGCAGAGCGGTCCGGAAGGCCACCCGGTGCGAGTAACGCAGAGTCAGGTCGGCGACGCCGGGGCGCAGGCAGTAGTGGCAGCCGACGAGGCGGCCCTGCTCGTAGAACATGGAGGGGCGGGTGAACCAGTTGCCGGTGGAGATGACGACGTAGTCGAAGGCGTGGAGCTGCGACGCCCAGGCCTGGTCGACCTCGTCGAGGTAGAGGTTCCAGAGGCCGGTGTGGTTGGGGCCGTCGGCGTCGGTCTCGTGCGCCCGGACCAGGAACGGGGACCAGAAGATGGAGATGGTGAAGTTGTAGTCCGGGTAGAACATGCGCTTGAAGTTCTCGTCTCTGGTGGCAGAGATGTCCTTGGGATACTCCACCTGCACCCCCAAACAAACAAGTTTACAACTTTCATTCATAATGTTCATACCAATTACCATGCATGATGCATGTTGCTGCAAACATTAATGTTAATAATAATCCATTATTATTATTATTATTATTATTATTATTATTATTTTGAAGTTTCAAATTAATAACTTATCTAAAGTTTCGAAAAGTTTCCACTTAAGCCCAATTCATTAATAATGTTAACTTTATATTTTTATGTTTTTCATAGTTATTAAATTATTTTTTTATCCTTAGATAATAAGGTATTAAAAAAATAAAAAAGAAATTACTACAACAGTCTTATTCAATTGAAGTGGTGCTTCACCTCCTTCAAACGAAGCTTGATTTTGTTACTTTTTTCTAGCATTTTAGTGTTGAAGGGTAAAAAAAGAGAGTAATTAAGATAATTAGGAGAGAAAAGTGGTTAATAAGAAAATCAATAATTTACGGGTGATAAGAAACAAATACATTATTAAAATGCTTGAAATGCATTAGTCTCTCTTTAAAACGTACGTATAACACATGTTCAGTTTAATTTGTAGTAAAATATATATCTACCTCTATCCAAAATAATTTAATTAATGTTATCCATTGGCACTCTAATTGGGCAATAAACTTGTTAACTCCCATAATAGTCCCATTATATTATGATGATAGTTAGATCGTAATTCATCCTATATATAAAGAACAAATGGCTGGTGAATATGTATTTGTTTTAGCTTTGGGATTCGTTGAATCACAAAATCATGTTTAGATGATTAAAATCATGAAAAACACAAATTAACGAGGTCTGCGATTCAATATTTCTTTTTAATATCTGGACGTGTGCAAATTACGAGCATCGAGGGAGGCTACAGGATCTATGTGCACCGCCGGCAATTAAAGTTGATATGGATCAGATCAAGAATCATGTGAAGCAAGTCAGACTACTATATACTTAATCGACTGCATGGCATGGTGCACGCCAACCATTTCTAGATCACAGCAATGCATGCATGCATGTTTGCACCTTATATATATATATTTCCAGAATCTAACAGCCTTTAGATTCAAATTCATATAAATAAATCGTTAAAAAACGACACTCTTTGCCTCAAATCATATTATTGATTAAGAAGATTAAATGACAGTGTTAAATACGTTTGATCTAACAAGCTTGCACTTGCTTGGTGTGGCTCCTTGGTCCTTTGCACGTTCAAGCTTTATATCAACTTCTTATTATGTTATGACTATAGGGCATTAACCTATGACCCAACGATTATGTTTTGTGTATATAATATAAGGGTTTAATGTAGGCCTGAAGCACTTTGGATGTGAGCGATTTTACACGTATTTTTTTAATAATAATTTAGAAAATCATTAGTAATAATAAAAATAATTTTATAATGTAAAAAATTATAAAAATAATTATATCTATTATGAAATATAATAATGTACATAAGTTCGTAAAGTTTTGAAAATGATGAATATAATTATTTTTTATGATTGGTGTTTTGTTATTCTCAATAATTTTTTAAATTATTAATAAAAAAATAAAAAAATACGTATAGAATCGCTTGATACCTACATTAAATTCATAATATAATATAATATAGGGGTTCGGGGATAATGATAAAAAAGGAAGCGGCAATGGGAATTTCTTTTCACCGAATCCCAACGCCATTTCTTTTCTGTCACACGATCCAATTCAAATTGGAGGTGTTCTTAATTTCATTTCATTTCACTACCATTCCACTGAATGCATGTTGGCCGCACTCGTAGAATTGTTGTGATTTGCAAAGATAAAACGATCTAAAGAAAACAGAGAAAACCAATACACACAAGGAATTGTTTTACCTTATAGAGGAGGCACATGAGGGACTGCATCTGATTCCTGGCAACGGAGTCGCCGACGAAGGCGAGGGACTTGCCCTTGACGACCTCCAGGAACCACGCCGGGTCGAACTGCGACAGCTCGCAGCCGTCGGGCTTCCACTTCCACCGGAGGTAGTCGGAGTCCGGCCGCCCGAACTTCATGCAGTTCTGGTGCTCCTGGATGGTGAAGCAGGTCGCGTTGGTGTAGTACGGCCCCCTGCGATCCGGAACCCACTCCCCCTTGGACACGTCGCATCCCCTCGGCAGCCGCAGCGGCGGCAGATAGCGAGGCACGACGGAGCGACCGCCAACGGAAGAAGCAGAGGAAGACGAGGAGGAGGAGGAAGAAGAAGAAGACGCAGAGAGGAGGGAGTGGTCGTAGGAGTGGAAGAGCTGGTGGTTTACTACGATGAAGACGAAGGAGACAAGGATCAGAGGGGTCAGCAGCACGGACCTGGGCATGTTCTTCAGGTGCTGGAGCAGGTTGACATAATGAAGAGGAGGAGGAGGTTCCATTGGAAGGCTTTATGCAGAGAAATTAAAGGACGGAGAGAGGACGTTGGTGGGGACGATGATGACGGGTGAGAACACCAATGGCTTTGTGTAGCATATATAAATACTGCGTGGTCCACTGAGGCAAAGGAGGAGGAGAGAGGAAGAGACGGGGAACCTGAGAGATCTGGAAATGTTTGAGGGGGGTGGCGGGGTCGTGAAGCTTCCACGGACACGACCAACAAAATCTTGTCTGCCATGTCCTGTTAATTTATAATGGTTTTAATTAACATTGCTTGTATACATTTCTTACAGCCAAACGATGCCGCACGGTCTAGTAAACACTAATAAGTACATTGGCCCATAGAAATTTAATAAAATAATGAGTAGAGTTAACATAGACTCTATTTCAATCTTATCAATTGAGAAATTTAAAAAAAGTTCATTAAAAGAAATAAAATAATCACCTGAATGATTGATGATTAGGGCTATTACCACTATAATGCAATGAATTTTGTCAAATTAAAATTAATTGAATTAATAATAAACTTCAGTTGCCAAAATTTAGTTACCCCATGTTTCATATTTTAATTGATATATTAAGAATAATTACAATAAATTAATTTTTAAATTTTTTTTAACTTATCTAATTAATGAAAAGATTCATTTAATCAGAATTATAATTAAGAACTTTCATAAGTCATCTTAATAATTACACAAATTAAGTCTATTGTGATTTTTCTAATTGTGACATGCATGAAATAAAATTAATCTTAGAAACTATTATGAAATCAACTACTTCTTCACATATAATAATAAATTTATAAATCATAGAATCAAAAGAAAACATTAAACATAGACATGCATGCTATTAAATATTTAAATTAAACTAATATTAGTAAGAACTTCAATACATAAATAGAGTTCAATCAGGTTAATCTTAATAATTAATTAATATAACGAATTTTCATTAGAGCTTCACAATTGTTTCCGAACTTCGCTTTTTGTTGACCTTCAAAATAATGCTTTAGGGATGCTTTTCTAGGACATTTTCTCTCCCTTTTATAGATTTTTTTTATCCCCCATAGGAAAAAAACAAATCTTCAACTGAAAAGGGGATAAGATTTTGATTCATAACCATGTGTCAGTCTGTCACCACGAGCATAAATAGATTTTTCACGACTGTGACAAACAATGACATTTTAGCACTACCTTTCGGGCATGGACATGAAAGGTGCATGACACGATCGTGGTAGAATGCTACCTTTGGTTTCGGACATGACCATTAAATGCTAAGGCACATCCATAAAGAAATACAATTGTGTTCTATGGCATTTGCTTCATACCATCACCAGCATGAAATGGTGAGGAACCGCTGTGACCAAACTTCATATCCTTCTAGATTTTCGGCTGAATACTCACGTATTGATTTCTTGCCACAAAATTATCCAAACTTTGATAAAAATAAAATCTAAAATAAATTATCCAGAAATACATCAAATCACCCCTAATTTAAATATAATAACTTCCTAAAATGCTAATTAAATTCTCTAGACTAATGCATGATTTTTCATGCATCAAATTTCTTCAAGCTAACTAATTTGCTTGTCGTCAAGCAAATTTCAGACAAGGCTAAGGTTCCACAAAAAAATCAATACTTTACGCTCACTATTTTTTTTATATGCCCATTAAAAGAGTATCTCTTATGAGTATTTTAAAAATTTTTAACATTCAAACATGTCTTTCTTGCATATCTACCACTAATATTAGTCACTCTTATAAGAGCATTAATATTGAATCACAAGATTTTCATAAGCTTATTTTCAACTATTTTTCTTTTTTATGTTTTTCTTTCTTTTCTTTCATTGGGGTTCAACTAACCCACTTTTTTCCCTTTTTCTTTTTTTTTTGTTGGGGTTCAACTAACCCTCTCTTTTTTAAAGTATAACCATAAAGCTCATAAAAGACTCCATGCTTTCAATAGTGAAACCAGGACTAATATCATAGTAAATAATATAAAAATGCATCATTTAAAATTAGTCATTCTACTTAGCAACAAACACATTTCCAATATTTAATACTCTAACAATTCTTGATAAAAACAAATAGTGATTGAAATTTATAGATTAAGCCTATGTTTTGGATGGAAGGAAAAGAGAGATAAAGAAGGGGAGGGGAAGGGAAAAAAAAACTTTCCCCTAGTTTGGATTAAACTTTAAAAGAGGAGAATGGAGGGGAGATTCCCCTCCATTTGGCCTTATTTCTTTCAACCCCGATTTGGGGTGTAGAGGAGGGGAAAATTTTTTGTTCTTTCTCCCCTCCCTTCCCCCTTATTTCCCTTCATTTCCTTTAATGAGAGATCATCCAAACAAAGCCTAAGCGATATTCTGAAAATAAGCTTTAAAATAGTAATATAGTAAACAAAAAGAAACAAAATGACACCTATATTTTTTTTTGTTTTTTTCATTAATAGATGCATACTAAAACAAACATGATCATAAAAGACTCAAAATATTTAAAGCACACATGCCATGCAAAACATAAAATAAAGATGCATGTAGTTCCACCCCAAGCTTGAACCTCACATTAGGCCCATACATAAAAAAAGAGAAGAAATGGAAAATAAATAAGTGCTTAAATGAAAAAAAAAGGAAAAAGAAATAACCCAAATATAATCCTTTGGTGGCGACGATGGCAGGAAAGGTGCAAATGTCCTTGACTTACATGATAATTGGGTCATCCTATCTTTCCAGCAGGTGTGCTGATATATTGGTGAAGTGTTGTCGTTGCTCCTGAAAGAACTTTTGCTGCTAGGCCTGCATAATCATGAGAATTCCTTGGAAACTAGTGAAGCCATAAGTCGAAGGCGACTAGGGAGGGTCGGCATCCATTCAAATAGGTGGAGTAGTATACAAAGGATATGTTATGATCTCTTGGAGAAGTAGGGGGTGACGCATGTCCTGCCCCCAATGAAGGGAGGAATATCCAGTTATCACAATTGAATACCATGATTCTATCTTTGTCGATCGAGGAAATTAGTACTGAAGTGCTTTTGAATTTTAATACAAGTCCTTCACTAGATTCATGAACCACCAACTTCATAGAACTAACAACTGTTCTATCCAAGAAAATAGAACCCGATACTCATGTGACACACTCTAAATCAATCTCCAATCATCACGTAATTGGGATAATAAAGCTGATGTGAAGAATCATAGTATATATTTACATTAGTATTTCGCATGTATACAACACTTATGACACGATTATTCCTCCTCGCAAATAAATGCATGACACCAATTTAATACATTTCAAACCTTCTCCACATCAAGTTTATTCACGTATCACTCTTATTTGTTCTGCTAACAAGGAAGCTTATTAGGGTAAGTGTCTGAAGCCGACAAGCTTTAGAAGATGAGATTTGAGCTCGTGAAGCGTCTTCATCTTGTAATCCCGATCATAGAGATATATTAGGTTCTACACGATCATACGTAGAGAAATCGAGCTTTGATGTAAATGTTTTCCTGCTTGGTTTCTTCATTTTCCTTGCAATTGAAACTTAGGGGAAGTTCACGAATCACTGTCACCTTGCACCCCGATCGTAGGGATGTATTAGGATCTACGCAATCGTACGTAGAGAAATCGAGCTCTGGTGGTAGTAGTTCGTATGATTGGATCTGTTTAGAGTTACCAATGGTGGTTTTCTGTTATTTGGTTTAGATATCGAATCTTCTAATCCCAGACCTGAGAGGGTTATGCGCATTCCGAACTTCTGGCAATAGATGATCGCATTGAGCTAGAAACTCGGATTATCTTAGATGGATTCATAGTGTGTTCGTGTGATCTTTCTTTGTCATTGTCATTTTTTATTCCTTTTTGATTATGAGAAGTTCTGTTTGAGAGGGAACATTTTTAATCCTCGTTCATCATTGGTGACCCGAGTAGGGCGGGTGACGAACAAATTATTTCCGAAGAGCTCTCAGTAATCCTGAATCGTGCTTTTTGAATCTATTTTTCTTCCCCTGCAAATTATCTAAACAATCTCGGCAGCACACTAGTTCCTTGTATTAGCCCGGGAGGGTTGTCCGTATTCCACTAAGGTGAGAGCGAGCTGATCATAGCCATCTCGCCTTAAATGTATTTCTCTCGAATGCTCGGTATCTAGTGGACACGAGATTTTGATTCAAATTCAGAAGAAAGAAAGATCGATCTGTAGATTGGGGTATCGTACGCGAGAGCAACGAATGCATCTGTCTTCTGAACTCCTTCATGTGTGCAACACAGGCTTCCCACAAATATGAGGGTGTTGTTGTAGAGTCATGTGCCTACCCCCATCAGTTTAACCATCCACACGTGAAGGGGCATTTGGTCATTTTACCAATATCATATTGAACTAAAAAACCTTGAGTTCCGTAATAGAAGCACATTCCATAAGTACTTAGTATGCATTTTTAATTGATTGCCTCGCACTTTTCTAGATTTAGCCATTGTCTCCGTGTTATTTCTTCTTATATTCCAAAAATAACAAAAACACTTAGTTTCTACTACTTTACATCATATCTTTCTTTCTTTCATTTTCAGCCTTTCTTTCACTCATCGAGTCTGTTCCGAAGAGTCTTTCAAAAAAATTGTAGACACAATTTTCTATGGATCGAACCCCAAATACTACAATGATACACCGTACGCTTGTGGAGTGTAGATAGATTATAAATTTTAAAACTTCATTTGACATATTTTTCTGTGTTCAAGAGTAACATGCCGGAATAAAGGGTAGACCTATGTCTTGGAGGCTCAGCTCCTTTAAACGTGACATTCTCTATACACACTTTATGCGAATCAAAGTTTTTGGCGTCATTGTCGGGGAACGTCTAGTATTTTTGCTTGACTATTTTTATAGTTCTTTGCATACATTCGGGATGTAAATGCTGAAAACCTTGTTTTATATGTTTAAAATGTCCTTCGGCCCTATTTTAACCCAAGTTTTATGTCAAGCGCTGAACGAAATTCTATAGAAACTTCTGCAGGAGAAGTCTCTCAACCAGGTTTAGGACCAAATTTCGGCCCTGGGAACCTTAGGAATTTGCAAAGAAGATGTAGAGCTAAGAGACATGCTACTCAACAGGGAGGAAGAAATCTGAATCAGAATATGTATGGAAGCTGAAGATCCAAATGCACTCCGCCCTCTACAGGAATTCTGTACACCATTAGTTCTGGGAATTGCAATTGGAATCAGAAGACTAGAGATCGCTGCAAACCACTATTAGATCAATCCAGCCATCATCTCAGTTCTAGGAAAGAATGCCTTTAGTGGGATGGCAAACAAAGATCCCAATCAACATTTGATCACTTTCTTAGAACTTTGTGATACTTTTAGATGTACAGACATAACTGACGCCGACTATTTCCATCCTCCTTAAGCGACAAAGGAAAAATATGGATCCGGTCCGTGGCACCTGAGACAATCAGAACGTGAGATCACCTGGTGTCAGACTTCCTTACCATATTCTTCCCGCCAAGAAAGGTTATTGAAATGAGGAACAAAATTACTTCCCTTTATCAATACAACAAGGAACCCTTACATGAAACTTGAGAGCGTTACACCAACATGATTAGGTCCTGTCCACACCATGGTTTTAAAAAATGAACCATAGTACAGACGTTCTACAATGGTTTAGAATCGAAAGCTTGCCTGGACTCAGCCGCAAGTAGGAACATTCATGGCAAAAAATGTGATCGAGGAGTACGAGCTGATAGAAAAAGTTGCATAGAATTTTAGAAATTGGCTTTAGCAACAAAGGCAAAATAGAGCAAAGTCGGAGGAACCGACGATTTCAGCAAATGGCCGTTGGGACACAATTACACTACGAGTCGAAAACATCATGAAAAAGGCCATGCAGAAAATGAATCCATTGGCTGACATTTTTGCTTTGGAATCGAGAGTTCTGAACCCCTACTTGATACTTGGAGCAATGTGCGCACGATGCCAATCATCCGACCACATGTGCTCTGATTGCCCCGAGCTAAATGGAGAAGTTGTGAATCCCTCGATGCAAGACCAAGCTAACGTGATAGCTTCGTACTTTCCAAATGCGGTCGAATCTCAACAAAACTAGAGACAACCTTGGCTGTGAACTCAGAATCATTCCAATTTTTCGTATGGAGGAAACAATATAATCGCTCTGCACAGAGTCAGGTGCAACCTGGACAAGAGCTGTAATTGTATCAATTCCTGAGGAAACAATCCAACTTTCCCCCTCCCCAACAATAATTGACGCTGCTAGTTCCGCCAAAACCTTCATGGATCATTGCGCTAGAAAGAATGATGCAGAATATGCTTAAGCAACAAGAAGTTCAAAACGATAATGTCAAATAGCTACTCGAAAAGGTTGAAGGTTTGGTCGCCCACAACAAGATTCTTGAAAACCAGATCTCCACTTCACGACCATTAGGTAGATTCCCAGGACAACCCGAGCAGAACCCTAGGGAGCACTGTCAAGCTGTGGTGCTGTGAAGTGGAACTCAACTGCCTGAGAAGAAAGCTCCTGAATTCCGTGTGCAAGTTGATCAATTGACAAACATAGCCTCAAAAGGAAAAGAGATAGCTACTGACTCAAGCTTCAAGACTTCAAATGCTGCCAAGACCACTGAGATTCAGACTCTGAAGCAGAAAGACAAAGAGGAAAGGTCAGTCGACCCTAGGTACTTGCCTTTTCCACAAAGGCTGGTACATAGTCAGACTAGACTGATTAATAGTTTTTGAAATTTATGGAGGTCCTGAAGAAGCTACAAATTAATATCCCCTTTGTCGAAGCTATTCAACAAATGCCGACGTACGCCCGATTTCTAAAGGAGATTTTATCCAAGAAGAGAAAGATTGATTATCAAGAGACAATTGCCCTGACGACAGAAGTTAGTGCAGCCATTCTAAACAAACAGCCGCCAAAATTGAAGGACCCTAGGAGCTTCTCAATCCATGTGAGATAGGAAATTTGAAGGTCAACCGAGTAGGAGCTAGTGTATGCCTGATATCTCTGTCAATGTGTCAGCATTTAGGGATTGCAGAAATGAAGCCAACTAATATGATCCTTCAAATTATCCCAATCAAATATATTCCAATCAGAGTAGGAAAGTTCTTTATCCCCACTCATCTTAGGAAGACCATTTCTTACTATAGCTGGAGCTATAATTGAAGTCAGAAATGGAAAATTATCTTTTCAGCTCGGAGAGGAGACCACCGAATTCAATCTAACCCGAGCAATGAAACACCCAAGCCTGGCGGACATAAATGAAGTTGAAGATATAGTGGATTCGACTGTCAAAAAAGTGTGTAGTCTCATGTTAATCGATGACCCACTAATTGTCTGACTGAAGAAAAAGAGCTAGCCATCACCAATTCCAAGGAATGCAGAGAGCTGCTAACAATACTCTAAGATGAAGCGAGCGTTAAAGAAGACA
Source organism: Pontederia crassipes (assembly GCA_030549335.1). Taxonomy (NCBI): domain Eukaryota; kingdom Viridiplantae; phylum Streptophyta; class Magnoliopsida; order Commelinales; family Pontederiaceae; genus Pontederia; species Pontederia crassipes. The sequence goes on from JAUKPH010000017.1 coordinate 13,952,451, forward strand.
GTGACCATGAATTCCATAACAATGAGATGCACCCAGTTTCCTCCAACATTGGATTTGTAGATAGAGCTTTGATGGACACGTCCGAGCTGCACTCCTTGAAAATACCGCAGGTAGAGATGAAACCACTTCCCTCTACCCTCATGTATGAATTTCTTGGACCAAATCCTACCTATCCTGTTATTATTAGTTTCGCTTTCACTAAGGATCAAACTAAGTCTTTGTTGAACATCCTGCGAAAACATAGGAAGGATATAGATTACACAATGGAAGACATAAAAGGTCTTAGTCCTGCCTTATGCATGCATAGGATCCCTTTAGAAGAAGATGCTAAACCTACTAGAGAATTCCAAAGAAGACTGAATCCTTTCCTTCAAGAAGTAGTGAAAAAGGAGGTTATGAAATTGTTAAATGCAGGGTTGATTTATGCTATCTTCGACAGTAAATGGGTGATCCCCTTCAAGTTGTTCCAAAGAAGGGAGGGATGACCGTAGTCGAAAATGAGAAAGGAGAAAACATAGCCCAATGCACCACCACAGGGTGGCGCATGTGTGTGAACTTTAGAAAACTCAACAAAGCGGCTAGGAAAAATCATTTTCCCCTGCCCTTCATAGACCAGATGTTTGAGCGCCTAACAAAGCATTCCTAGTTTTGTTACTTAAATAGCTTTTTTGGCTTTCTTCAAATTTCCATAACTAGGAAAAAAACCACCTTTACTTGCCCACACGGTACCTTCGCATACAGACGTATGCCATTCGACCTGTGTAACGCCCCTGCAACCTTTCAATGATGCATGATATCTATATTCTCTAATTTTGTATAAAATATTATGAAGGTATTCATGGATGACTTCTCTGTCCATGGATCCTCCTTTAATTGTTGTCTGATGAATATATCTAAAGTGTTGTAGAGATACGAAGAAGTTAACCTAACTTTAAACTGGGAGAGATGTCATTTTATGGTACAACAGGAGTCGTTTTGGGCCATGTAGTTTCACAGAGAGGTATTGAAGTTGATCCTGCGAAGATAGAAGTCATCGAGAAATTGCCACCCCTTGTCAATGTCAAGGGAATTCAAAGTTTTTTGGGACACACAGGTTTTTACCGAAGATTCATCAGTAATTTCTCGCAGATAGCTAAACCTCTCACAGACCTATTGCACAGAGATGCTGAATTCATCATGAGCCCATATTAAACATTCAAGCTTTCGAGAAGATCAAAAGAGCACTCATCTCAGCACCGATCATGCAATCCCCCGCCTGGTCTTCGGTTTTCGAAGTAATGTTCGATGCCAATGACTTCGCAGTGGGAGCTGGGTCAGAAAAAGGACAAAGTCATACATGTGATATACTACGCTAGCCAAATCTTAGATCCAACTCAACAAAACTACACAACCACTGAAAAGGAGTTGCTCGCGATAGTATTTGCAATGGAGAAGTTCAGATCATATTTAGTAGAAACAAAGGTCACTCATATAGACATACATACATATAAACATGCATACATATCTATATACATACATATACATGTACATAATAGGGATGCATAACAGGGAGCGTTAGCTGACACATGAGAAACTAGTGACATATAACTTTCCAAGTGAAGGCCTATATGATTATGATACAGAGTTCAATAGCCTAGAATTCTGGAAAGAGATCACCGAAAAAGTTAGCTCCACCTCAAAACTTCTAAGAGTACGAGTATCTAGAACTCTATTTTGAGATATATTCGTAGATCTATATCATATGATTCAACCTATAAAAATTGCTTTCATAGTACACTAAAATAGGAATTAATTATCATACTTTCATATGAATGTTAGTTAGGTTGATTTAGAAAAGATTTCAACTGATATTAGATTGTCATGGATATGACAACTACTAGTATGCTAACATTCCTTTCAGATATCAACATAACAAGTAAAATCACAAACCACAGGTAACAGTAATTTCAGGATAAAATAACACTTCAACTCACAACACAAAATATAATTAGATTCAAAACTAATGCTAATGCTCTTGGTTTATCTCTAAGAATCAAGAGAATCTATAATCAACCTCTCGACTGCCGTTTAAATATGAGATTTACATTAACAAAAGATAAATAGATGCATCAAAACTCACAACAATAGCTTAAAATCAGGAATCAATATCAATGTTCTTAACTCATTTTTGAGTAAGAAAAGAATATGAAATCAACTTCTCAGTTGCCATTACAAAATAAGGTTCACATTAATAACAATAGATTCCAAAACATTCAGATCTATACTAACATCAGTGATAAAATAAGTATTGTTCATCATCCATCCATAACAGAAATTAGATTATTACCCTATCATAAGAGAGCTAAGATTTAGCTCATCGTAGATGATGAAATCAATACAAGAGAGATGAGAAACATAATAAAAAACATTCTAAAATATAAAAATAGCAGAATCAGCTTGAAGTCTCCGGCTCCTTCTTCTCCTTCCTTCAGCTCCAAGGTGCAAAATGTAAAGAATGGTAGAAGACCCCTTACTTCTCCTAAAATCCCCTCTTTTATATGGCATTTCATCACCCTTTGATTCCAATTAGAAGCTTCTATTCCTTCTGATTTATGCTATCTGTTCTGGTCTCTTCTTCTTTTCAAAAAGATTTGTTTCTTATTTTTGGCAGCCTACATTGTGGTCCCCCCTTCTTTTTCAGCAAAGATGTGTGTCTTATATGCTTGATTTAGTTGCTGGATTAGTAAGAACAATAAGCATCAATTCTTCAAGTGAAAATTAAACAAATAAAAACTAAAACAACACATCAAACAACTCAAATGTGCAAATGTAACATAATCTTATGCTGGAAAGATAAATGCAGGTATATTAATCATAATCATCAGCATATGAACATTTTAAGGCTTATATGCACATGAATTAGAGTGAAAAGAAGCAGAATTATAGTATGATTAACTAGTGATCAAACTCCCCTAAGCTTAGTCTTTTGCTTGTCCTCAAGCAAAACATTCAAATATTAAGAACAATGATTGAATCAAATTGTTCACAAATGAATTCAGATTCAGATGTTTAGAATCAAATGAGTTTCCACTTTGCTAACACTCCTTGCCATTCTTTCCAAAATCCAAATTATAGCTGAGGAATCAATGAGGCTAAACCAAATTTAAGTCATGAAAGAAGTATTAATAATAACTAATTTAACTTTCAGGGATTTTCAACTCTACTAAAAAGGTTGAATTACCAATATTTTGATGAACAAATTTTTGTATTGCTTAAACAAGTTTGAAATATGACTTTTATTCATGATGATGCAAATAAATAGGTTTGAACCTGATTTTTATTCATGCTGGTCAACAGGATAAAAATCCTAGTTTTATTCAGGAGAGCTTCCATTTTGGATTTGGCTCTCTTTATTCATGTATGCATGCAATGCAAAATGCAAGTTTTGGTTTTCTCTTTTTCTTCATTTTTCTTGTTCTGTTCATAAAGTGAGCAGCAGTTCAAACTCAAGTAAAGTTTAGATTCCTTAATCCAAATAGTCAAGTTTTCCTATTTAACATAGTCGCAAAAGCTTTGATTCCATTCTACACATCTTATAATTTCTGACCAACCCATGAGTGTTAGCTAGTGTTACCCATAAAAAGAAAAATTTCAGCTGAATTGAGTTTAAATGCATATGAAAGTGAGCTGATTGAGGCAAAAAGATTAACAACCAAACTAGTGATTACTTGGTGTTGGAGTGTACTAGCTGTTACACTATAGAATTTCTACTTAACAATAGTGAGCACAAATTATAACATGAGTTGAGCTGAACGACAATGATAACAGTGATAGTAATTATAACCTGGTTATAGATATGATATGAACTTTTAAAATGATATTAAAGCATGCTAATAGAGTTCAGCAATGTACCAGGTACCTTCCCAAGCTTATCATCAGCACTGCCCTCAGTGATGAATCATCCAAGTAAGGGAGAGGATCGGGTGGGTATTCAACTTTTGAAATGAGATGTAGGAATGTCTTACTTCACTTCTTCTTTGGGTCTATCATTTCAGTATTTGATATATGCAATGGTAGTCTTGATCAATTCTTCCTAGTATTGATCAAATTCCCTGAAGTGAGTTGAATTTAGATCAAGTTCCTCTAATTTATTCTTGCAAAATAAGGGGAAATTAGATGTAAAATACTTGGGTTGCTTCTCAAGAAGCGCCATACTTTAATGTCTTAGGTTAGACATTGTTGTAACTCAATGTCAACTAAGGAATTCATTTGGATTTAATAGCATGAGCACTTCCTTAGCTGAATTCTCTATTGTGGGATTGTACAATTTCAGTCTTTGACCATCCACTTTGAAAATGTCTGAATTTTCACTCTCAAGACCCACGACTCCAAAAAGATAAACTTTATGAACTTTAAATGGTCCACACCATCTGGATTTTAATTTTTCGGGAAACAATTTCAGTCTTGAATTGTACAATAGAACGAAAGTCTCCTTCCTTGAATTCCTTCTTCAAAATTCTATTATCATGGCACCTCTTTGTTCTCTCTTTATAAAATTTAGAGTTGTGATAAGCATGGAGTCTGATTTCATCTAATTCATCCAGTTGAAGTAGTCTCTTCTGTCCACAAGATTTCATATCATAGTTTAGAATTTTTACAGCCCAATATGCCTTGTGTTTAAGCTAAACTGACAAATGGCTTTTTCCATAGATCAACTTATATGGAAAGACACCAATTGCGGATTTATAAGCGGTTCTATAAGCCCAAAGTGCATCATTCAATTTACTACTCCAATCCTTTCTAGTCAATGAGACAGTCTTCTCTAAGATGGTTTTAATTTCCCTATTTGAGATTTCATCTTGGCCATTGGTTTGTGGATGATAAGATGTTGAGACCTTGTGCTTGACTCATACTTGCTCAGGAGGTTTTCAAAACTCCTCTAAATAAAGTGGTCTGAATAAAGTGGCTTCCTCCATCACTGATAACCACTCTTGAAATTCCAAATCTTGAGAAAATGATATCTTTGAACAATCTAATCACAATCAGCAGCAACCATTGGGATTGCTTAAATCCACTTGAACACATAATCAACAGCTAATAAGATGAACTTATGTCCAAATGAGCTAGGAAAAAGGCCCATGTAATTAATTTCCCATACATCAAATATTTTAACTTCTAGAATTCCATTTTGGGGCATTTCATTTCTTTTGAAAATTGTTCATGCTCTTTGACATACATCACTATCTCTTCACATAAAAATGAGCATCTTTAAATAAGGCCAATAAAATCCTGATTGAAGTATTTTGGCAACTGTCTTTTGAGTAGCCCCATGTCCTCCATAAGGTGAAGAGTGGCACTATAAAAATTGCTTTCACTGTACACTAAAATAGGAACTAATTATCATACTTTCATATGAATGTTAGTTAGGTTGATTTAGAAAGGGTTTCAAATGATATTAGATTATGATGGATATGACAACTACTATTGTATGCTAACATTCCTTTCAGATATCAACATAATAAGTAAAATCACAAACCACAAGTAACAGTAATTTCAAGATAAGATAACACTTTAGCTCATAACACAGAACATAATTAGATTCAAAACTAATGCTAATGCTCTTAGTTTATCTCTAAACATCAAGGGAATCTATAATCAATATCTCGGCTGCCATTTAAATATGAGATTCACATTAACAAAAGCTAAATGGATGTATCAAAACTCACAACAATAGATTGAAATAAGGAAATAATATCAATATTCTTAACTCATTTCTGAGTAAGAAAAGAATATAAAATCAACTTTTCAGTTGCCATTACAAAATAGGATTCACATTGATAAGAACATATTCCAAAACATTCAAATGTATACTAACATCTGTGGTAAAATAAGTATTGTTCATCATCCATCCATAATAGAAATTAGACTACTATCCTATCCTAAGAGAGCTAAGATATAACTCCTTATAGATGATGAAATCAATACAAGAGAGATGATGAACATAATAAAAAATATTTTGAAATATAAAAATAGCAGAATCAGCTTGAAGTCTTCGGCTCCTTCTTCTCCTTCCTTCAGCTCCAAGGTGTAAAATGTAAAGAATGGTGGAAGACCCCTTACTTCTCCTGAAATCCCCTCTTTTATATGGAATTTCATCACCCTTTGATCCCAATTAGAAGCTTCTATTCCTTCTGATTTATGTCATCTGTCCTGGTCCCCTCTTCTTTTAAAAAAGATTCTTTTCTTGCTTTTGGCAGTCTGCATTGTGGTCCCTCCTTCTTTTCCAGCAAAGATGTGTGTCTTATATGCTTGATTTAGTTGTTGAATTAGTAAGAATAACAAGCATCAATTATTCAAGCGAAAATTAAACAAATAAGCACTAAAACAACACATCAAACAACTCAAATGTGGAAGTGTAACATAATATTATGCTGGAAAGATAAATGTAGGTATATTAACTTAATCATTAGCATATGAACATTTTAGGGCTTATATGCACATGAATTAGAGTGAAAAGTAGCATAATTATAGTATGATCAGCTAGTGATCAATGGTTAACCTGATGGGGTAGACATATGACTCTACAATAATACTCTCGTATTTATGGGAAGCCTGTGTTAGACACATGAATGAGTTCATAAGATGGATGCATTCATCTCTCTCGCGTATCATAACCCACTCTACCGATCGCGCTTTCTTTCTCCTATATTTGAGTCAAGATCTCGCGTCCACTAAATATGGAGCATTCGAGAGTTAAGGCGAGATGGCTACGATTGGCTCGCGTTCACCTTAGCTGAATACAGACAACCTTCCCAGGCAGAATGTAAGGAACTAGCGTGTTGCCGAGATTATTTAGACGATTTGTAGAGGAAGAAAAGATCGATTCGGAAAGCAAGATTCAAGATTACTGAGAGATTTTTGAAAATAACTCGTTCGTCACCCGGCCTACTCAGGTCACCAATGCAAGGGTTAGAAATTTTCCCTCTCAGGCAAAACTTCTCAGAATTAGAAAGGAATTGAAAATGACAATAACAAAGAAAGATCACACGAACACACTACGAATCCATCTAAGATAATATGAGTTTCTAACTCAATGCGATCATTTATTTCTAGAAGCTCGAAATGCGCATAACCCTCTCGGGTCTAGGATTAGAAGATGTTCGACGTCTAAATCAAATAACAGAAAACCGCCATTGCTAACTCTAAACAGATCCAAACATATGAACCACTGCCACCAAAGCTCGATCTCTCTATGTATGATTGCGTAGAGCCTAACACATCCCTACGATCGAGGGTGCAAGGCGACAATGATTCATGAACTTTCCCTAAGTTTTAGAAACCAAGCAGGGAATCATCTTCATCGAAGCTCGATTTTTCTACATACGATCGCGTGGAGCCTAATATATCCCTATGATCGGGGTGCAAGATGAAGTTGATTCATGAGCTCAAATCTAAAGACAAATCCGAAAGGTCAAGAGATATATGATAAAATAAGGATCGAAACATATATCATTAGAACTATAAGCAAAGCTCGACATTCAATTCGAACAGTGAAAACAACAAGATGAAAGTGCAAACTAAAGAACACAAGTTCCAAAATGCATAAAACACCTGCCGGCCTCAATAGTGCCGATTAGTTATAGTTCATGTGGGAAGTACAAGTATCCCATAGAATGAAAACATATATTGTTTCTCTCTAGGTTTCTCCTCACTCTCCGTTTCTCTTCTGATAGTTCGATGATCCTCTCCAATTCGCCTCTCCCTCCTTTTGGCATCTTCTCCTCTTTTTGTATTTGCTCCTCCTCTACTGTCTACTCAGCTTTTGTCATCTGCGCCCTTGTGGTCCCCTGGTCCAGGAAACTTCCTTGCATTAGAGGGTGAGGGAGCTGACTAGTCTCCACGAGTAGAAGGTGTTTGTTGTTCATTTGTTGGCCTTTTTCGCAGCCTAGAAGTAGGTCATCCTCCATGAATGCAGAGAATGGTGTATGGTATGCAGTCTCTCTACCTCATGTTCTAAAACTTGTCGACTCCTTACAAGAACACTTACCCTAATGAGCTTCCTTGTCAACAGAATAAATACAAGTGATACGTGAATAAACTTTATGTGGAGAATGTTTGAAATGTACTAAATTGGCGCCATGCATGTATTTGCGAGGAGGAATTGTAACGCTCCCAAAATTTGGCCCCAATTTAGAGTTCGAACCCTAGGCGGCGTCACTTTCATAACCTAATTTCATAAAACATTGCAGTGGAAACATAATAATAAAACATAATTAACAATAATGTAAAATAATCGAAGACTTCACGAGCTAATAAAAATTCCAAGATGCATATCTAGCCTATGGGCCACATAGACTCTAACATAAGATCCAACAGAGGGTTCATAATACATAAGTGAGTTCATATAAGAATAATGACTCAAAAACCCATAAGAAATACATACTTGACTCTCAAGGGAGTCCATCATCATATCATAAGTGACATACAATAACTTGGGCCGTAGCGCCACCATCACATGTGCAATCTCGTCGTCATGAGGCCTTCACTGTCGAGCCTAAGCATCGTCCATAACTGTACGGATCCATGGAGTGCAAGAGATTTCTCTCGTTAGAGTATGTTGAGGCCCATGCATGCTATGACCCTATAACGTGATCTCTACATGTCATGACATATGCATTTCATCATAATGGAAATATAGAACATGTGCATGCTATGGACTATATGTTCACGCTATATGGCATGTGAACAATCATCATCATAGATAAGCTAAGCATATAACATCATTGACATTATGCTAAGGCATATCATTATTCATCATTATACTAAGACATATCATAACTTAACTTACTTTACTTTAACATTTTCATTCATAACATAATATAACAAAGGGACATACCTTAGCATCCTTTAGGTGCTTGCATTATCATACTCATCTGTATGTCAAGTCATATTGTTCATTTATCTTACTTAGCATTTATCATCTTCATCATTAGCATTATATGACTATAGAACATACATTAGTATCCTTTAAGATACTTTCATTATTATCATCTTTATTGTTATGTTCTAGGTCATTCATCTTAGTTACTTTAAGTGATTTCATCTTTAACATTGTATGACTATGGAACATCCTTTGCATCCTTTTAGGTGCATACTTAATCATCATCTTCATCTTTATGTTTAAGTCCTTCATCTTAGTCACTATAAGTAACTTTCATCTTTTCATCTTTCATATTTAATTAGATAATTTCTTATCTTGTCGATTAAGAAGGAGTGTGACTCATAGGTCATAACCCTCACCCGTAGGTGAGGTTTTAATCCTCTCTCGTAGGCGAAGTCTTAACCCTCATTCGTCAATCAAGTCTTCCCCCACCCGTTGGTGGAGTCTTAGGTAGGGTACACATTGGACCCAAGAGAAATGCCACATCTTCATCAATCTGTCTTTTAATTACCTTTATCAATGCATACAATCATTCAATACATGTTGCATGTTTTAATCCTATTTAAGATCATACAGACTTCAAATCATGCCAATTGTGGGCAACACAAAATTACACATCATTTGGGACTAGCCATGGCCATGCCCACACTTGGGCATAGGCATGCCACTCTTTGGCATGGCTGAGTACTTGGCCGATTTTCTCGGCATCACTTGGTCACGATGGTGCTGCATTGTGTCATGGCCGTGCCTACACATGGGCACAGGTGTGCAACGGTCTGTCACGGTCAGCACTTAGTCATTTTCCTCGGCTTGATATGGTTACACTAGTCACGATCGTACTGATCTTCCTCATGGTCGTGACAAAACGTTGGATCTCGTCCTTCCCTCGAAATATTCTAAGGCAAAGGCTTCACTGGGTTGTCACGACCATGCGACCACAAGGTCATGGCCATGATAGAAAGCTCAATTCTTCACTCGGCTCAGTTTCGCTCTAAGGCATGAATTACAATGGGAGTCACGATCGTGCCTCTATACGTCACGGCCATGCTAGATTCCCAGACTGCATCTCCCCTATTTTTCCTCATTTTCCCTCATTTACACACATATATAAGCACCTTTGAGGTGCACATTCAACCAAGCATGAGCAATAAGAACTTTACACTACTCATATAGGATTAGCAATCTAATAATCTCATCATAATAAACATAATACACATAGACAGTTGCATCGAAAACATTAAAACTACTAAACATATTCATTTATGGCAATAACCAGTTTCATCATATCTAAATCATAAATAAAAGTAAAACATCATGATTATAAGCAAGATTAGTAATGTAACAGTAACTTTAGTTAAATCATATAATAATGCAAAATAATCATGCACATTCCCTCATCATGCACTCCAAGAATAAATGATTTGTTCTTCATGCCCTAATCCATACATTCAGACATCATTAGGAGGTGATTAGAGGATTTGGATCCCCTCAACATATCTTTAGGATTTAGGTTAAAACCCTACTAATTTTAATCCTTTCTTCTTCTTTTCTTCTTTCTCATTTTCTTCTTCCTTTCCTCTTCTTCTTTTCCTTCCTAGCAACTGTCCGAATCTTCCTTGAACTCCTCCTCTTGATCGTGTGAGAGGAAGTGAGAGGGGAGAGAGAGCGTGAGTTGTTTGACTTGGTTCCTCCCTGTTGGTGCTGGTCGAGACTTAGGGAGAGAGAGGGAAAGGAGAGAGATTGAGTGAGGCCTTCTTGCTTGCTGCCGAGAGTGGGTGGAGAGAGGAGAGTGAATGGAGGTGTTGTCTTCTTGTTCCTATTGGCTGAGAGTGAGAGAGGAGGAGAGAGTAGAGGGAGTAATGAGAGAGGACTCAGGGAGCTATAGTGAGTTGACAGGAGAGCCAAAGAAGAGGGGGAAATGAGGGGTTTGGGGGTGCTGTCGACTAGGTGAGGAGAGAAGTAGATGAGAGGGTTTTTTTTTGGTGGAGATGGCTTATTAGGATATTTATAATTTGGGTTTTGGGGCATATTAGACTAATGGGCTTTATGAAATGGGTCTTACATAGTTATAAGTTTCTTTTATTTTTTTTTATTTTTTTATTTTTTTTGAGAATATTATAGGAATAATCGTGTCATGCACGCGAAATAGTAATGTAAATATATATCATGATTCTCCACATCAACTCCTCCAGACTTAAAGTTTTGCTTGTCATCAAGGAATCAACTAAGAACTTAGATTTGGAACACATAATGAGCATACATCATAATTCCTCACCCTCTTCTCCAATCTTGCCTGTTTGCAATTAGCCCTTTTTATAATCTATTTAACTCCTGCACCAATGGGATACATAGGTTCCCTACTGGTTGGTTGTCTACATGAAAATCATCTAGGAACGTTCATACATCAATGCTTGTCCTCATGCTGAAAAGAAACTAACCAACTTATTTATTTTCAAAATTCATTATATTTACATGCAATAACTCTTCAGTTTCATGATAGATGAAATAGAACATTAGCACATGTGGTTCCACTCAATAGTCCTTAGCTTTTCTTCCTGAAATATTGGGCTAGGGTGCTAGTGGTACACTCTTGTCTTCCCTCAAACTGGGTAGACAGTGGAGTAGTTCTTGGTGTTTTATTTATTCTCTTTTTTTTACGATAAAACATGATTTCATAGCATTCCCCACCGGTTATTCTTAGAATATTAGGATAGGGCACTTGGGCTTTTATTGAAAAGGGAAGAAAAATTCTCATTATGCAAAGGAAGAGCTATGCGGACTATTAAACACATTTTAACATTTCAGGATGTTGGTCAGGATTCAAGCAAGTGACAAGTCATTAAATGTATGAATGAACCTAGCCAATAGCATGTAGATGACTATCTAGTATCTAGTGATAGGTTTTGATGTCATGTCAGGGCAGCAAATTTAAAGTTTGTAGAGTCTTTCAAATATCAGCATTCAGATAGGTCGAGTACACAGGATGGCGGGTAAACAATGCAGTTTATAATGTTTCTTAGCTAAAGGTTGTGGGACAATTCAAGACTTTTCAGCAGGGGTTCGAAAGATGCATATCAACATACCATTAAAATTTTTTATCAAAAAAAAGTTTTAAACTAGACTATTTTATGGAATAGAACAACAATCTAAGCGCAATGGTATGCTAGGGAGATTCAGAGATATGGGCAAAAAGTATACCATTGTGCTCCCCCCAGACTTAAACACGACATTATCCTCAGTGTGTTCAAGTCAGCGCAGGAGCGTCGTCTTCGAGAAAGACATGCGAAAGTTTGCATACAACATCCAGTTGTTGTAGTTGGGTTGCTAGAAAGCCTCTGCATCCTTTTTGTATCATCTTTTGTGCTTTCATAGAAGATATAATAACTTTTCTTCTTTGCCTATGGTACCTCGAACTGTAGCTTTGCGTTCACCTTGAGTACCGATAATTACTTTCTTTTGCTTACATAGCACGACAATGTCATAGTAGGTTAGCCAATCCATATCAAGAATCACATCGTAATACATCATAGGAATTATTATCAAATCTGTAAAAAAAGTTCTTGTTTGTATCACCATTGGTACCTCTGGGAGATACTTCGTGGCATGGAGCATTCCCATATGAGTGATCACCTCTATAGGGTGGCTTATGTCATGTAGAGGTAAACTCAAAGCAGTAGCACAATCTCTAGATATAAAAGAGTGCGATGCACCGAATCAAATAAAATGGTAGTAGGATGATCGACTATGGATAGTGTACCTCTAATGACCTTGGCGTGCCGACACTACATCTTCTTCCAAGTGGAAGACTCTTCCTCATATCATATTATTTCCACCTCTAGCGTCATACGAAGCTGGGGCGGGATCATCTTTATTCTTGATAGGGCATCCCAAATGAAGTGCCCATGCTGACCACAATGTAGGCAGACTCCGGCCTTCATCCTGCACTTTTCGATGTGGAATCTCCTGCAGTGTGGGCACACACCTAGGGCTGCAAAAGGGTCATTAACTTGTTTCATCATCATAAACTTCTTAACTTCATAGTCATCACCTTTACCTGACGTTGGGGTTGCTACTGGCGATTAGTATCACGAGGTTCATATGGCCTCACTCTATTATCTCGACGTTGGTTCCTACAGTCGGGTCCTCCTCGATTCTGACATCAATCATTCCACCGTGATTGGTTCTACACAGAGGGCTGCATGGGGACATTTCCTTTCACATTCCTGACATCCTTCTATTGGTAGGGAAATTCCTTTCCATAGTGGTTGCCAGCTCAACTGCCAGATTCAGATTTGCGTATAGTCCTACTAAAGTGTTCACCGATACCCTGGGAAGTACGCCTCAAATGTGTCACGGAAGTGTTCCCAGGGAATGACATCCTATCCTTCATACTTGGTGTCGACAATGGTCCTCCATCATTCCAAAGCATCATTAGTTAAGCAGCCGGTGGCAAACATGACCTTCTTATATCTCCTTGGGGTGCTCCAATACTTTTTGTCAAGAAGAAGGGCGTCTCTCTCTAAGACTGTGCATTAACTACAGGATGTTGAACAAGACAATAGTCAAGAATAAGTACCCATTACCATGTATCGACGACCTCTTCGATCAATTATCCAATGTCGCGGTATTCTTCAAGATTGATTTACGAAGCAGGTACCATCAGCTTAGAGTTTCTGAAGAAGATGTGCAAAAGATAGCTTTCCGATCAAGGTACGATCACTATGAATTCTTAGTGATGCCTTTTGGACTGACGAACTCCCCTGTAGCTTTCATGGATCTTGTGTTCAGACCATACTTGGATCAGTTTGTCATCATCTTTATATATGATATTCTGATTTATTTGGAAAGCCTAGAACAACACAAGGAACACCTGAACATCATTTTGGAGAAGTTAAGCCAACACAATTATATGACAAACTATAAGAGTGCGAGTTCTGGCTTGAACATAATATTGGGCACATAATCTTGAAGAGTGGCATTTCTATGGATCCTTCCAAAGTAGAAGCGGTATCTCACTAGCCAAGGCCAAAGTATGCTACCGAAATTCGTAGTTTCCTTGGATTGGCAAGTTATTTATCGCAGGTTCATCAAGAATTTTTCAAAGATTGAATCTCCCTTGATGAACTTAACAAAAAAGGATGTAAAGTATATATGGACACAGAAATGCGAAGACAGTTTTCAAGAGCTCAGGGCCAGGTTAACCACTGCACCCATACTCATCATTCTGAAAGGTACGAATGGTTATGTACCATACAGTGATGCTTGCGATAGGGGATTGGGATGCGTGCTCATGCAACATGGCAAGATAGTCGCATATGCATCTAGGCAGTTGAAGAAGCATGATGTGAATTACTCCAACTCATGACCTTGAATTGATAGCGGTAGTGTTCACATTGAAGATTTGGAGACACTATCTTTATGGTGTACAGTTCGAGGTGTTCACCGATCATAAGAGTCTCAAATATGTCTTCTCTTAGCGAGGATTTAATATGCGGCAACAAAGATGGATGGAATTCTTGAAGGACTATGAGTTCACCATTAATTACCATTCCGGTAAGACGAACTCAGTTACAGACATACTCAGCCGCAAATGTGAAAGGTTACTGGCTTATATAAAGAAAAGTGTTTATAAGATGATGAAAGAGTTGAGCTTATGGAACCCAAGACCTAGAAGGAACGAAGCAGTATTGATGTAGATATAACTGAATTTGGTGGATATAATTATTAAGGCTTAGGTACAAGATCATGAGTATGTAAAGATGTTAGGAAGATGTCAGAAGGAAGAAGAAGATTTTAAGCTCTCAACAAATGGTGGGATATATGCAGATATCATTTATGGGTCCCAAGTGATGAATCTTTTAAAAGAGAAGTAATGGATGAATGCCATAAGTCTGAATTTGCGATCCATCCGGACAGCACTAAGATGTACAAAGAAGCTCCTGATGGAATGATATGAGGCGCGAGATTGCATAATATATTTCAAAGTGCCTAGTCTGCCAACAGGTAAAAGTCGAGCACCATAAGCCATATGAAAAGATCACGTCTCTTTCTATTCCACAGTGGAAATAGGAAGATATCTCCATGGACTTCATAACTTGTTTACCCTGTACTGAGAAGGGACATGATGCTATATGAGTAATAGTTAATTGATTAACGAGGTTTGCACACTTCTTACCCATCAAATTCAAACAGTTAGTGTAAAAACTTATGGATCTATATGTTCACGAGATCATTAGACTGCGTGGGATCTCCACCTCGTATCAAATTCGGATTCAAGATTCATAGCCAGATTCTGGAGGATCCTACAATACTCTTTTGGAATGAGGTTGAATTATAATACGATACTTCATCCATAAATGGATGGTCAGACAGAAAGGACCATTCAAACAGTTGAAGATATGTTAAGAGCTTGTGCGCTTGACTGATAGGGCAATTATGATGATCACCTACTACTCATCGAATTTGCGTATAATAATAGTTATCATTCTAGCATTGATATAGCTCCCTTTGCGACCTTGTATGGGAGACCCTACCGATTACCTACATTCTGGAATGAAGTAGGTGAAAGAAAGTTCTTATATGCTAAAGAGCTAAAGCAAACAGAAGAATATTCAGCAAGAGTCGAGTTAATACAACAGAGGATGAAAGCTCAAGCACGAGACAAGTTTTATGCTAATAAAGGATGACGTGAGTAGAAGTTTCAAATAGGTGATCAAGTAATCATGAAGGTTTTTCCAACTAAAGGAGTGATGAGGTTCACTAAAAGATGAAAGCTCAACCCAAGATATGTTGGTCCTTTTGAGGTACTCAAGCTAGTTGGTGAAGGTGCTTGTAGACTAGCATTATCTCCATCCTATAGGCGAGTTCATAATGTATTTCATATTTCGATGCTCCAAAAATATAAGCATGATGATGTAAATGTCATAAGGTATGAAGAACACATTCTCAAAGATGACTTGACTTATGAGGGACAACTAATCCAGATTTTAGAGACCAAGGTTCAACGTCACAATAACAAGGATGTACCATTGGTCAAGGTGACTTGGAGCCATACGACAAAGTAACTTGGGAACTCGAGTCTGTGATGCGAAAGGAATTTCCTAGACTATTTGGTAAGCCCTAACTTTTGACTAAATTCGATGATGAATTTTATTTTAAGAGATTTATGATGTAACGCCCGAGTATTTAAAAAAAGGGATAAAAGATAAAAATCGAATAGGAGAAGATAAAGAATGGAAAAGATAGAATCTGAAACAAAATATGGGGTGGACTTGTTTCCAACCAAAACTCAGGTTTCCTCCCGTATATATATGGTATCAAAGCGAAGAAAATCCCTTTTGATTCCTTGCAAGTCGGCCCTAGCTTTGTTCCCTATTTTGTGCACCCTTCTTTCCTTTTCTCACGTCAGAAGCGCTGCCACCTGATAGGAGACTCGCCGGAGGACTCCGACGCTGATGGACGTGCGTCTGAACCAAGGGGAATGGGCAAAGGAAGAGGAAGAATGAATTAATTTATTGGACAGAAACTTTCAAGGAGTGGAACTAGGATAGATTTATTATAGAATTGTGATTTTAGACTTGAAGCATACTCTAGTTTATCCCTAGTTATGGTATGATGACATTTATCACTGGCCATCGTCAGAAAGGATGACCGAAAGTTTCCTGCATTTTGACACGGACTTCTGCGTAATGGAATCTGGCCCGAGTTCTCTGCAACCCGGTCCAAGCAAGTCTATATTTGGACCGAGTTCGTTGGAGCTCGGTCCGAGTCTACCATTATCGAGAGCGTGAAGATCTACGATGAAGAAGAACTCGACCCGGGTTGATGATGACCCGGCTCGGGCAGTTCCACGACGAAGTCGCGTTCGACAACAACTTTTGCCGAGCGATCGACTGATCCGTCGAACCGGTCAACTGATCTATCAAAGCGCACGAATCCGGCTTGGGGATGACCTAAACTCGGACCGAGTTATACCATATTCTTCGAGTTGATGTCCTTACAAACTCGGCTCGGGTTTCACCCAACTCGGCCCGGGTTCCGACATGATTTATGTTGATTTTATGATGCTTAGATCCATGATTCATGTATTTACTCCGTATCTTGATGATGATAATAATTATGTCATTATGGCTCCTAATTTACTCTCCATGATCCTATCTTGTAGTCTTGATTTACATCTTAATAAAGAATCATCAAAAGCTTCAAGATAAAAGATGAAAAATATTAAATGGAGATCTCTTTTTACGATAGTCTAGTGACGAATAGGTATGGGCTGACTTCGGTCAGTTATGGGATGACTATGGTCAGTTATGGACCGGTTTTATCAATTATGATGATGACGATGGACGAATTGAGGCAAACCTCTCCATGGGTTGAAATATACCCCCAAATAAATTAAAGATGATTAATAAGATGATGAAGAAGATGAAAACATATGAATAAAGAATATTTCTTATGATGGTTGGCTTTTGCCACTTTTATGATGATTTTATCATGAACTTTATTACATGATCTCCTTACTCTTATGATGATCATGATTTCTTTCCTCTTATATGATGAAAATGTCCTTATGATTCCTGTATAGTATTATGATCTTATGATTATTTTTATCTTACTTCCATACTAAGTTTTAAAACTCATAGGGAGGTTTCTTCCCTGCACGTTCCTAAATGCAGGACCAGGTCAGAATGATGAAGGTGGCCAACGGTGACTGATCAAGCTCATAGGTGACTTGACATGGGTGTCTTGAGTCCTTTAGTATGGGCTAGATTTTCTTTTTTCGCATATTATATTGGTGTATTAGTTTGCCTTGGACTCATATGAAGTTCTTCCTTAATTTTCCGCATATTTTGATATTATACACTTTTTAGAATTATTTAATGATGATTAGACTTCCACTTTACATGATGTTGAGTTGACCCGTCAAAGTCCTAACTATAGTCAATATGATGTACACGTAAGGATGACTCGTAACGTCCTTGAAGCGTATTCTACCATGTGGCGGGGTGCGATTTGGGGGCGTTACAATATTACCCATCTTTATCCATATTTTTTATGCTATTAAAAAATAACATCTCCTATTTAATAATAGCACTTTCCAAAAAATAGCAAATTAATTACTCTTTTAATATTCTATCTTATTTTAATTACTTACTATTTAATTAAAAATATTAAATATTAAAAAAATATTTGTGCAAATTAAACAAGCAAATGATGTTAAATATTTTTAAAACACGAAGGATATAGCAATGATTAAAAATGTAAAAATAATTTTAGACTAGGACCACATTTTGATTAACATGAATATTTTATAAAAGTAAAATTTATAATATTAAATATTTTCATGTTAATTATTTAAAATAATTATTATATTATTGATGAAAGAGAAAAGGGATATATGATCTAATATCCTCAAAAAGTAAAGTCTTTTAATGTTTATTATTATAAAATGATAATTTTGTTGTTGCAAAAAGACATATGAGACTCTTGATCTTCCACTATTATTAAAATATAAGATAATAGTTTAAAAAGTAAGGGTAAAATGGACAAGAGAAAAGTGTCATTAAGTATTATGGAGTGACATTAAGGACACCCAATTGAAAATTAAATAACAACAAGTCACTTTTACCTAGGGATTCACACTTTTCCTCCTTAGGTGACACATGCTCATTCATTCTTTTCCTTAAGAAGCTTACTTTAGAATGTAGGAAAAGAAATCTTCAGTGTAGTTTACTTTGTTTTTCTTTTTCCTACTTGTTTGTTAGTGTCCAATCTGCCTAGGATTAGATGACTATCAATTGCCTCTGCTTTGCATCGTCCAATTTTTTCCTAGTTTTATAGGAACTTGCAAAATTTTGACTGTACTCTAGTGATTGCCATACTCAAAATTTTTAATACCAGATAGTTTGGACCCAAATACCTATAACACAAAATAGCTTAAAATTGAGGATTTCCATAGATTAAATCAAAATTTGGAAGAAAAATCATGAAAGTATGTGGTGGATTCATATAATCATGCAAAGAATGTCTAAAACATAATTATGAAGATAAATATATAAATCTCGAGTCAATTTCACTATTTGTCCGGTTTGAATATATATTAAATTCTCCATAATCAACGCTCTTCACCATTCTTGCCTCCGATATCACATCCACTTCCCATGTACCTTTGACCATTCCCTAAGAAGTCATTGAACTCTCTCGTTGACCTCTCAAACACTGTGGGGGCTCTGGGTTGTGCACTTCAATTCGTGGTTCATGGGTTGCATCTTCATTGTGACAGTCGCATGATGACCATTGTCTCAAATTATTGTGGTAGGCCTTGAGATCTTCCTATGAGTTGTCTCCTATGGTTTGAACTTTGTTCATCATAAACTCTCTCAAGTTTATGATTGTCGCCCCTATTGAGTTGCACATATAATGGTGTGATTTTGTGTGGAAGCATTGCAATGTCTATGGTGGACAATTCTCACACTTGCATCACCATCTTGCATCTTCCCCACATTCCTTTGGAATTGACCTAATCATTTCTTGAAGGATGTCATGAGGTCCTTTGATCTGACATTAGCCTAGGCTGATGCAGACCTTCTCTTGTGTTGTGTATTGCTTGTAAATCACCTCCGAACTTGATGCAATTTGTAGTTGGAAATTAGTTGCTTTCTTGACTACTATTATCACTGAGAAATCTCAGCAAAATTACTTCACTATGCCTAGATGTGATTGTTGTATGAGCATGCTTTTTTCTATTGAGGGCGAGAGTAAGTCTTGTTATACGCTTTGTTAAAAGGTCACTTGTTTGAAGTGATTTGCTCTTACACTCGACATGATGCAAATGTCGAGCGGGTTGAGGGCATTTCTTTGAGGGAGTGGCCACGAGTCTATGAAGTGCATCACTTCGTGGGTTTCCACACGCACTTGATGCAAAGGCATTGATTTACATTGAGAAACAAAATACTTGAATACACACTACAAGAAATCTGCCAAATAACGATGTGCATTAGCGACTTAAAATGTTGCGACGCTAATTCGACACCAATAGCGTCTAAATAGTGATGCCGTTGGGTCTATTGGTCCAAAGACCATATTCTAAGTATTTTGATGATAGCAAACAAGAAATATGATGTACTAATGTTACTTGAAGTGTTAGTTTGAACAAATTAAATATTTTTCAAAAGAAAACAACATCGTAAGATTTCTACAGTTATAATGGACGACATAAATATTATTGGGCATCCCCTAGACATATAATGGATGACCAAAATAGATGTCGAATGACTGTAGATGTCTGAGAATTCAGAATTTTTAAAATGGACGATCGAAAGAGTTTCGATCGACCGATCTAGGTGTCAAGTTCAAAAGACAAGATATTAGACGGATGATAATAAAGCCTCACCACAGAAGTCCGAGAAATTGATATTTTAAAATTGGACGATTGAAAAGTTTTGATTAACCGTTCTGGACGTCAAGTTTAAAAGACAACATATCAAACGGACGATCGAAAAGCTTCTATAATGACCGCAGAAGTCCGAGAAATCAATATTTTTAAATCAGATGACTGAAAGAGTTTCGATAGATCGTTCTTGACCTCAAGTTCATAAGACAACATATGAGACAGACGATCGAATGGCTGATACAACGACCGCATAAGTTCGAGAAATTGACATTTTTAAAATGGACGACCGAAATAGTTTCGGACGAATGACAAAGGCTATTTCTTTATGAACTACAAACAATGAACTACTACGCGGAAAAGACAAATGACAACGACCATTTTTGTTCGCAAATCGGACGAACGAAAATTGTAATGATTGATCGCTAAGCATACAACAATAAGGCACAACGATTAGTAAAGTGATAGAACAGCCTTTTTTTTCAAAAGTATTGCAATGGACATATTTTGAAGAGAGGCCTATAAAAGGGATTCTAAATACTAAAGGAAGATTATCCAAGCAAGGTAAATTACTTTATAGCATCTTTCAAGTCTAAGCATTTTCAAGAGCTTAATTTTGCAAATCATCTCTTCTCTCTTCTAGTTTCTAAATGTGAGCATTCTTGTAAAAAGAGAGAATTGGAGGGAATTCTTGTGTTCTTGTTTAATGAATTTGAGAGCTCCTTATAAAAAGAGGTGTGCCTTACCTCTTGAACAAAGAAGAAGGTAGTGCGATGTAAAAAATGTTATTCTCTCCCTATAAGAAAAGAGAAAGCTAGTGAATCTCCGATGGTCTCGAGATTTAGAAGTCAAAGCGGGGACGTAAGCCAAGGAGTTGGGCCGAACGTCGTCAACGTATTATGCTTTCTTGAGTTTGATCCTTCTTACTTGCCTTTTACTTTCTTGCGATCATATTTTCTAAAATCGCCTTTTATGTTTTTCGATTATAATTTTTACACACCAATTCAACCTCCCCTCTTGGTGCTTTCGATCTAACAATTAGTATCAGAGCCAAGTTGCTCTTATTTTAAGATTTAAACATGTTTTTAGCTATGACATCAAATGGTTTTACTTTGGGTTAAGGCCAATCCACAAATCGTCCTTCACTTTTTAATGCTTCAAATTTTGCCTATTGGAAAATTAGAATGCCATCTTATCTATGTTCTATTGATATTGACATTTGGGATATAATTGAAAATGGATTTGATTTGCATGGAGAATCACCTTTGGAATATATCGAAGATGAGAGATTATTGTAAAGTTAGATTGGAAAGCAAAAAGTACTTTTTTGTGCTTTAGATGCAATAGAATTTAATCATGTTTTTAGTTGTCAAAGTGCTTATAAAATATGGAGAAAACTTATCATTACACATGAAGGTATCAATAAAATTAAGGAGTCTAAACTAAACATTTTGAATCATCAATATGATTTCTTTAAGATGCATGAAAATGAATCCATAAATGAAATGATTATACATTTTAATGATCTTGTGAATGGCTTAACCTCCTTGGGAGAGCCACGGACTAACTCTCAAAAAGTGAAAAAATTTCTCAGGTCCCTTTCTTCCAAGTGGCACACGAAGAGAATCGTGATTAAAGAGAATGATTTAAATAAATTAGATTTTGATAATCTTATAAGATCTCTCTTGACCTATAAGATTGGAATAAAGGAAGATGAAAAAAATAAGTGTTTCCGAAAAGAAGACCTTGGCTTTAAAAGAAAGGATGGATGAAGGAGAAACGAGTGAAGAAGATGAAAATCTTGAGGGAAAGAAGCTAGCCTTGTATGCTAAGAAGCTTGACAAATATCTTAAGTTTGTCAAGTAAAAAAAAAAAAGAGAACAGCTTCGCCAAGAGAAGATCCTCGACAAACAAAAATCAAATAACTCATAGAAGGTTGGACACTATTAGAATGAGTGTCCAAATCTAGCTAAGAAAGAAAAAGAAGGAGAAAACTCAAAGAAGAAAAAGAAAGCTCTTCAAGTCACTTGGAATGGAAGTGAAGATGAGGAGAATGACTCCAACACCTTCTCAAGTGATGATGAGGTAGCCTACATATGTCTAATGATAAATAGCCATGAGGTCATCTAACTCATCTAAATATAGTGATAATGAATCTTTTGATATGCATGATAAGTTTAGAATTCTTATAGATAAATATGAGGGTTTGAAGGTAGAATTTGAAAAGTTGAAAAATGAACATGATTCCAAAGTATGTGAAAAATTTCAATTTACTAGATGATAAGAACTCTAGTTTAAAATTTATGATTGAAACATTGAAAATGGAAAATAATACTTTGAAATTATTTTGTGAAAAATAGACTTGTAGTGTTGAATCTTTGAAAAATGAAAATTCCATTTGATACTAAGAAGGATAAAAGGATTCAATTTGTTAGAGCATCACAAAATCTTTATACAAAATCACATATCACTTGCTTTCATTGTGGCTATAAATGACATTATTCTTATGAATGCAAAATTAGAAAAGAGATAAATAGCGGTATGGAGAAGATTTGGATTCACTAAAATGATCACATCTAACCAAAATGGACGGAAGCAAATTTGGGTAGCAAAAGGATGAGAATCTTAATGTCATTCTTGTAGGGAGCTTCAAAGGACAATGAAGGTAAATGATATTTGGATAGTGGATGCTCAAAACATATGACCACTATTCCATAAAATTTCATTACCTTGGAAAAAAATGGAAGAAAAATTACCTTTAGAGATAATAACAAAGGAAGACTAATCGGTATAAGTAATGTTGGTAATAATGATAAAGTATACTTGGAGAATGTTTGGCTAGTTAAAAATTTAAAACATAAATTAATTAGCATAAGTCAATTATGTGATAAGAATTATTTACTAAAATTTGAAATGGACAAATGCTTGATTCAAGATGAAAACAAAGAGGTTCTACATAGGGGTTTTAGATAAAATAATGTATATAAAATTGATTTTGAAAACTTGAAAAATAAAAAAGGTCTTAGTGTTATGCATGATGATATAAACTTATGGCATAGAAGATTATGACATGTAAATTTTAAGTTGTTAAATAAACTTTCAAGTCATGAATTAGTTAGAGGTTTGCCCAAAATCAAATTTGAGAAAAATAATATTTGTAACTCATGTCTTAAAAAGAAACAAATAAAAAGTTCTTTGAAATTAAAATGTGTTATTAGTATACATAGGTCTCTAGAACTTTTGCATGTTGACTTATTTGGACCTATTGATGCAGTAAGTTTGGAGGGAAGAGATATTTATTTGTGATTGTCGATGACTTGTCTCATTTTTCTTGGACTATCTTTCTCATAAGTAAAGATGAAATTATAAACATGTTTTCTAAGTTTGAAAAAAGAATACAAAATGAATTTGAACTAAAAATTGCAAAAATTAGAAGTGACCATGTAGAGGAATTTGAAAATTACAAATTTGAATTATTTTGTGAAGAAAATGGAATTACATATAATTTTTCTACTCCTAGGACACCTCAACAAAATGGAGTGGTGGAAAGAAAAAGTAGAACTATTCAAGAAATGGTTAGGACAATATTAAATGAGAGTAATTTGCCTAAGTATTGTTTGGCGGAAGCCGTGAACACATCATGTTATGTTTTGAAAAAAAATTACTTAGACATCCTGTAAACAAAACATGTTAAAACTTTATATGGAAAAAGGCCAAATATTTTATATTTTAAAGTGTTTGGTTGTAAATGTTATATCTTGAATATCAAAGATAAATTAGGAAAATTTGATGCAAAATATGATGATAGTGTGTTTCTTGGCTACTCTACTATAAGTAAGACATATAAAATGTATAATAAAAGAACATTAGTTGTTAAAGAATCTATCGATGTTAAATTCAATGAAGTTAATGATTTTTTTATGAGCAAGCAAGCGAATGATGTCGAGGAAGAAATAGTTTAAGTGGAAGGATATCTTGAAGATATGCAAATTCAAAGTGAAGGCTTGGAAGAAGTGAGCATGGATACTTCAAACATGGAACAAATGGAAAAAGCACAAGTGGAAGATAATCAAATTATTCCAAAGAATTGGAAACATGCATCATCATATCCACTTGACCAAGTTATAGATAATATACATGAAATTATAAAGACTAGACATTCCTTAAAAAATTTGTGTGCATTTTAGGCATTTCTTGCACAATTTGAACCTAGTAATATATATGAGACATTGAATGATTCAAATTGAATAAATGCTATGCATGAAGAATTAAATAATTTTAAAAATAAACTAGATGAAAATGACATCATAATTGGTACTAAATGGGTTTTTAGAAATAAACTAGATGAAAATGACATCATAATAAGAAATAAGACAAGACTTGTAGCAAAAGGTTATTCACAAATAGAAGGAATTGATTTTGAAGAAATTCATTGCTAGACTTGAGGCCATTAGAATGCTTTTAACTTTTGCATGTTTTAGAGGATTTAAACTTTTTCAAATGGATGTAAAATCGACTTTTCTAAATGGTTTTATAAATGAGGAAGTTTATTTTGAGTATCCTCAGGTTTTGAAAATCCAGATTTTCTTAATCATGCATTCAAACTTTTCAAAGCTCTTTATGGATTTAAACAAGCTCATAGAGACTAAGTACTTTTTTTATTGAAAATGATTTTCGAAAAGGGAAAGTTGTTGCCATATTATTTTGAAACATTTGAAAAATGATATTTAATAGTTCATATTTATGTTGATGATATTATTTATGGTGCCACTAATGAAGTGCAAAGAGTTTGAGTCTATTATGCAAAAATAATTTGAAATGAGTCTTGTAGGTGAGCTTACATTCTTTTTCGGATTACAAGTCAAGCAAAATAAGAATGGAATATTTCTCAATCAAGAGAAGTATACAAAGGAGTTGCTCAAAAAATTTGGAATGGATGAATGTAAGCCAAGTTCAACTCTCGTGTGTACCACAACAAAATTGGATAAAGATGAGAAAGACAAATCCATTGATCAAAAGAGGTATAGAGGTATTGGTAGTTTGCTTTACTTGACGGCTTTGAGGTCGGATGTCATATTTAGTGTATGCTTGTATGCAAGATTTCAATCCGCGCCTAAAGAATCACACTTAATTACCATTAAGAGAATATTGCGTTATTTAAAGCATATTTGTGATTTAAGCATTTGGTATGATAGGAACTAATCTTTTGACTTACATGCCTACACCGATGCGGATGTTATTGTATATAAAGTAGATAGGAAAATCACTAGTAGGATGTGTTGCTTTCTTGGTAACTCTCTTATCTCATGAGTTAGCAAAAAGCAAAACTCCATTGCACTCTTTACCGCTAAAGCCGAATATATAGCACAAATATTATGGGTAAAACAACAATTACTTGATTTTGGTATAAGGTGTCCAAGTATACCCATGAAGTGCGATAACACAAGTGCAATAGAGATGACCAAAAATACAATTCCTTGCATTATCACTTCATTAGAGAACATGTGACACTTAAGGATATTACTATTGAACATGTGCCTACCGAAATTCAACTTGCAGATATTTTTACAAAACCCTAAAGAGAGGAAAGATTTTGTATGCTTAGACGTGAACTTGGGATGTTAGGAACTTGATTGCCTCTCAATTCACCTCATGAATGACTTAGTTATGTAAGTATCATTTGTGAATCGAATTGAATATAAAATCTCACAGACATCCAGACCGGTCGATCGCTTTAAATCTGATTGGATGCCCGTTAGGTTATCAAACGTCTGATTTCGCTTGACAATATATACACTTCCAAATCAGTCATCCGAAAGTATTTTGGTCGCCCGTTTCAACGCAATATAAAAGACTCCGACCCAAAAACTTTCTCAATTCTTTCGAAACCATCAATTTTTTGGATGCTCGTTTTCACATGTTTGGGCCCGTCGTCATCGACACCCGACCCTCTACGACTTTGACGACCACTCTGTCACCCTCCACGCATCCGACAATCCTCCCCAGGGACCGGCGATCCTAATTCCGTCTCCTAGTGGCTGGCGAACACGATTACTTGGTTTGAATGCTCAAATTTTCTTCAATTTTTTCCGCTCATGCCCTAATCTCTTTCGGCACTGTCACTCACCATTGCGGGGATCCCTCAGGCGACTCTCTGGCTTCTCTCTCTCCATCGGCCTCCCTCCTTCCTTGAGTCGATTCTCAAGTATTCCTCCATCGGTCATCTTCCCTCTCTTTGTGTTCCTCGATCGATTGAGAACACCCGTGACGGTCTCCTCTATCGCACCTGAACTATCGATCTTTCTCCTCCTACTTTCGTCGCACCGCACCATCATCCTCACCATCGTCCTTGTCGTCGTTCTTGTCATCGTGTCATTTTGTCTTCGTGTCATTATCACCGTCGTCCTCACTGCCGCCATGGCACTGTCACGCTGTCTACTCCCATCGCCCCGAAGACATCGCTCCTCCTCCTCCTACGCTTGCCAACCTGTGAGTGTCGGTTGTCCTTTTGCGGCAGCGGACAACCTCCTAGTGCGACGATCACACTTGGATACTGTCTAGTGGCTACCACAACATCATCATCCTTGTCATTCCTCCACCTTGAACCAATCTCTTCTCTGCTTCATTTGATTTTGTCGCTATGTGTTCGACCACTCTCATTCTCGAAAAATTTGTGAAACATGACTCCAAATAAAGCGCTCGTTTCTGGTCCCCAGAAATGAAAGGCCCAGGCATCCTCCTCTCGTCCACCTTCAGCCTCACCAACACCACCTCCAAATGAGTTTTATTCTCTCCTTTTTGTCGACACGACCACTGCCTTAAGTTTCGAACCATAGAAGTGGCACAAAACTTCTGGGCAGATTACGATTCCTTAAATATGGAATTTGTACATGATCTCTTTGACGGCATTGGGTGGCTCCTACTGAGACGTCAAAGAACCAGTTTATCCGGGATTGGTTAGACTCTTCTATTCCAACCTCCAAACTCCCAAATCACTTAATCTATGATCGGTACGAATTTCAATGTTCCTCACGGGGGACTTGAAAACATTGTAACTCATAAGTGGCCTTCCGATATTTCTTGGTGAGGTAGAAAACTTTTCGATGAAAGGAATTCTAAAGAAATTGAATCCCTCACTTCTTGTCAGTCACCACATTATTAGTCGGATTATCTTTCCTCATTTTGGCCATCACACCGACATGAATTATTATGATCTTCATCTACTTTATTGTATTCTCCAAAATGATTTTCCTCCGGTGAACTTTGGGGCCTATATGATTCACCACTTCATGTCCATTAAGGGAAAAATTGATTCCAAACACTCTTACAATCTTGTTCTTCAATATGGTTCTTTTCTTACTTGGATCTTTCATGAGAGTGGTATCATTATTTTTGAGACAGAGGTATGTTATACTGAGCGATCCATGGATATCATTGAAAAATCCACCTTGAAGCTTAAGGGACTTGTTCGTAAGGGGAATGAGTGGGTCTTCGCCAAGACGAGACAAGAGGCGTCACGTGATTCAGAGTCCAACGATGCTACCGATACCAACACCCTATAGGTGCTGCTACCAGTTAGGATATGGGTCCCTCATCTACGCTGACTAGTGGATTGGAGTTCTTCCTATATAGGTCCCTCATGTGAAGAGTGGGATGAGATGATGACGCACTTGGATGGCATGGCTACACATTTGGATCGTATAGATGCTCGTATGGATGGCATGGTCACACATATGGAGCACTTGAAGATCGATCATCATCGCACTCAGGATTGTCTCTTATTGCACTTTCACTCTTAGGGCTTCAACACTTCATCATATGAGAGAGATGTGCTTCCAGTGCCTAACGATGATGCTTAGTTTTTTTTCTTTTGTTTTTGTTTGTTCCCCATTTTGATGACGTCAAAAGGGGGGGATTTGTATTGTGATGAGGATTGTGATATGATGTGATGTATGGATGGATATGTAGGGCTGAGCACGGGCCGGGTCGACCCGGCCCGGCCCGACCCGGGAAACCGGGAAAATAACCCGGCCCGGATTAGATCCGGGCTGGGACCGGGTCTCTTGATTGGAAAATTCATCGGGTATCGGATCAGGACCGGGTCTGTAGTGCAGATACCCGACCCGGACCGGACCCGACCCGATATTACATACTATATAAACCCCATTTTATACGAATCTCCTCTCATTTCAATCTCCCTCTTCTCTCTCCCATATCTCTCTCCCCCTCTCCCTCTCTCTCACGACGGCGGCGGCTCCGACGATCGTGACTCCGATGGCCCTCGCCCTCTCCTTCTCTCTCCCCCTCTCTCTCTCTCTACTCCGGCCGTCTAGTGTCGGATCGGCCACCGGCAGGCCGATTCGGCCGCCAGGCGGCCGGATCGGCTCGCCTACTAGTCGATCCGGCCGTCTGGCGGCCGGATCAGCTCGTCTACTGGCGGCCGGATCGGCCGCAGTAGGTGAGCCGATCCGGCCGAATCGGCCACTGATAGGCCAATCCGACGTCTGACGGTCAGATGGCTGCCGGATCGGCTCGCCCGCGTCGGATCGTGGCCGCCAATCGCGCGCGATCGATTCCCGACTGCAAACCCGATCGCATTCCCGGATGGCCGGGATCGACCTGGTACCGGATCCGGCCAGGTCCGGGTCTAGTACCGGGTCGAAATTTTTTTGACCCGGCATAATTCGGGTCGGGACCGGGTCCGCTCGGACCCGGACTCGGTCCGGGGTTTGCTCAGCCCTATGGATATGGATGTTATTATGACTAGATATGGATGTTATCTTTTATGCTTTTTATGAATGAGGATGTTGTTATGGCTACTATCTCTTATAGGGGTGTTCACCGGGTCGGGTCGACCTGGTGAACCCGACGATCCGACCCGACCCGACCCAGTTCGGGTCGATGGTTGGGTCCGACCCGACCCGACCCGACCCCGACCACGGGTCGGGTTGGGTATGGGTTGGAAAATTTCAACCCGAGTCGACCCGATGACCCGATTTTTATTTTTTATTTTTTAATTTTTTCTATTTTTTATTTAAATCTAGGCCTATATTTGCTTTAAAAAATTTTAAAAAATAAAATAAAATGTTTTAAATACAGAAATAATATTTTAATAGTTATAAAATTTATTTTGTGCTTTAAAATAAATATTTAATAATATTTTTATATTTTAAAAATATAAAATTAGGAAGAAAAAAATTAAAAAAAAGGAAAATTGGGTGGTCGGGTAACCTGACCACCCGACCCAAACCAGGTCGGGTTGGGTCGAATTTCGCCCCCATGGGCAGCTTGACCCGACCCGTTGGTCGGATTGGGTTTGTTCACGGGTCAGGTCGAACCCGACCCGTGAACACCCCTAATCTCTTATGCCTCTTGATATGTATGTGGATGTTATTTTTATGACGTACTAGACAATGCATATAGATGATATGCTTACATGTATTATCACATTTTATTTTTATCCTATTGTGTATAAAAAGATTGGCGTTGATTAAGAGGGAGTAATTCACATCTATTTGATATCATATTAGAAGATAAGCATTGATTAAAGGGGAGTAATTTACATTTCATCATTTATTTATCTCCACGTCACTTTGTTTGCCATCATAAAAAGGGGAGATTGATGGCCTAAAGACCATATTCTAAGTATTTTGATGATTGCAAACAAGGAAGATGATGTATTAATGTTGCTTGAAGTGTTAGCTTGGACAGGTTAAATATTTTTCAAAAGAAAAGAATGTCGTAAGATTTTTGCAGTTTTAAAATGGATGACCGAAATATTATTGGACGCCCTCTAGACATATAATGGATGACTGAAACAGATATCGAACGATCGTAGATGTCCGAGAATTCAAAATTTTTAAAATGGATAATCGAAAGAGTTTCGGTCGACCGATCTGGGTGTCAAGTTCAAAAGATAGGATATTAGACTGACGATCGAAAATCCTCTACAATGACCGTAGAAGTTCGAGAAATCAATATTTTTAAATCGAACAACTGAAAGAGTTTCAATCGACCATTCTAAATGTCAAGTTCAAAAGACAACATATTAGACGAACAACCGAAAAGCTTCTACAACGACCGCAGAAGTTTGAGAAATTGATATTTTAAATTGGATGACTGAAAGGATTCTGGTCGACCGTTCTGGATGTCAAGTTCAAAAGACAATATATGAGACAGATGACCGAAAGGCTGATAAAACGATCGTAGAAGTATGAGAAATCGACATTTTTAAAATGAACGACCAAAACAGTTTGGGATGACCATTTTGGGCAGCAAAGACAAATGACAACGACCATTTCTCTACGGACTACTACGCAGAAAAGAAAAACGACAACAATTATTTTCTATTCAAATCGGACAATCAAAACTGTAACGGTCGACCACTGAGCATACATCGAAAAGGCGCAATGGCTAAGCTCGAAACCAAAACGGATGACCGTTTCAAAAGTGACAGCACAACTTTTTTTTTTCAAAATTTTTGCAATGGCCATATTTTGAAGAGAGACCTATAAAAGGGATTCTAAAGACTGAAGGAAGATTATCCAAGCAATAAAATTACTCTATAGCATCTTTCAAGTCCCGAGCATTTTCAAAAGCTCAATTTTGCAAATCATCTCTTCCCTCTTCTAGTTCCTAAGTGTGAGCATTCTTGTAAGAAGAGAGAATTTGAGGAAATTCTTGTGTTCTTGTTTGGTGAATTTGAGAGCTCTTGTAAAAAGAGGTGTGCCTTACCTCTCGAGCAAAGAAGAAGGCAATGCGGTGTAGAAATGGTTATTCTCTCCCTATAAGAAAAGAGAAAGCTACTGGATCTTTGATGGTCTCGAGGTCGAGAAGTCGGATTGGGGACGTAGGCCAAGGAATTGGGCCGAATCTCGGCAACATATTATACTTTCTTGAGTTTGATCCTTCTTACCTGCCTTTTACTTGCTTGCGATCGTATTTTCTAAAATCGACTTTTACGTTTTTCAGTTATATTTTTTACACACCAATTCACCCCCTCTTGGTGCTTTCGATCCTATAGGGTCGTCAAAACGCGATGCTAAGTGCCTCCCCTTAGCATCTATTTACCGTCTCATTATAGTTACACCATGTTGGCGCTAAATCCAGCGCCATTGGACACTACTTAGATGCTATTATCACGCGCTAAAACTAAAACTGCGAGATAGATTATAGCGTTGTATTGGCATCAACACCTTTAATCAACATCACCGATAATGCGACGCTAAATTGATAATTGAATATTTAGGCATTAATAAGTATAATTATCAACTTATTAAAGTTATATTTCTGATTACTAGACTATATATGTTGAAGATTTCGGAGTCTACACCATTTCTTTACATGTTTCAGGAACTTCCGAACATGGACGAAAAGGCGCAGAAACACCAGGAAATGAGTACAATACGGCCAGCCCGTATTATCAGCGTGTCAACCGTATTGGACGTCTCCAAGCCGTATTACACTCGCACCAGGAATTACGATTCGACCGTATTGAAGGAGAACAGACCGTATCAAGCAAATTCAGGCCGTATTACACTCGCAGTGGAAAATACGACCTGCCCGTATTGGAGGTGTGGCGCCCGTATTGAAGCGACTTGAACTGTATCGTCTTGAGGAAATTGTGACCAGACCGTAACACATTTAATCGGGCCGTATCATATCGACTAAGACCGTATTGGGCTGATTTTTGAAGTATTTTGGGCCTTTTTGTAACCCTAATTTAGGGGGACTATAAAAGGAATTTGTGAAGACGAAAATAGGGGTCAGACCTTATTTTGGAGGAGATCAAGACGACTGGGACGATCGTTTATTTCTCTCTGCACTTCTGTACCTTTCTTAGACTGAATATCATTTTCTTTTCATGAACTCTTACGTTTCAATGATGATTTCTTTCTCGATGCGTGGCTAAATTTATTTTCTCAGGTTTGATGAAACCTAGGGTTGATCTTTAGGGAATATTTTTATTAGATCTGATGTGTTCTCTGTCTTTCATGTGCTTCATGTAACGCTTATATTAGATTGACCACCTAGTTAAGAGATCGAAGATTTTCCTGATTATGAAAGTATTTCATCAAGATTAGTTCAAATGAATGACATGAAATGTATTGTTTCTTAGAAATAAGGATAATCATTTTACTTATGAATCTTGGCTTATAATGTAATTAAAATAATTTAAATGACCACAAAAGTAGGCGTTTAGTATTTTAATTAGAATTGTGTTTGTCTGAAAGGAGATGCATGACTTTTGAAGATTGAGTAGAATACTAATGATTTTAATGTCTCTAAATTCCCTATGATAAATATCCTAGGTGGATTCAAAACCCGAGAACTTTTATTCTCAATTATTTCTCATAATCAATTCTTGTCCTTTCTCGTCGTTTTCTGCATTCATTTAGGCATTTCACTTTTATTTAGTTTTTATTATTATTTCACCCCTTTCTAACCGTTTAGATATCAATTAGAATCATATAATTCTAATACTTGAACTCTTCCCTGTGGGACGATATTTTATATACTACGACATTGACTCCGTTTACTTGCGGGAGAATTGTCAAGTTTTTGGCACCGTTGCCGGGGAAGAGCGTCAATATTAGAATTTTGATTTTATTTGTTAATCTAGACAAAAATTTCTTTTTTTTGTGTATGCACCGCAGAAACAGGGCACTTGAACCATATATTCCTGAAATTGAAAGACAGTGCCGAGCAAATCGAAGAGCGAGAAGAGAACAACAAATGTCAAACAATCAGAATAGAATACTAAACATGGAAGAAAGCCAACAACAATAGCAGCAGATAGAGGAAGTTGAACCTCCAATGAGGGATCTAGCAAGAAGGTCTTATAGAGGCACCACCCCGAGTATTGTGGGCCGGAGAATTGCTGCAAATAATTTTGAACTGAAATCTAGACTCATTCAGATGGTGCAACTGAATCAGTTTAGAGGAGAACGCAATGAAGACCCTCTATCTCATATCAATCGGTTCCTACAAATGTGCGCCACTATCAAGATGAATGGCGTTGAAGAAGACGCCATCAAGATGAAGCTTTTTCCATTCTCTCTCAGGGATGAAGCACGAGACTGGTTAGACTCGCAACCTCCCTGAGCGTTCAACACATGGGATGAGTTATTCCAAGCTTTTATGAAGAGATTCTTTCCTCCGAGCAAGTTCATTAAGTTGAGGAATGAAATCACTTGCTTCAAGCAAAAAGAAAATGAATCTCTTGGCAGTGCATGGAAAAGATTTAAGAAGTTACAAAGACAATGTCCACACCATGCGGTACCTGCTTGGCTCCTGATAGAGACGTTCCACAATGGCCTCTCGCCCAATATGAAATTTAACATTGATTCAGCAGCAGCCGGTGGATCCATTATGAAT
Source organism: Pontederia crassipes (assembly GCA_030549335.1). NCBI lineage: Eukaryota > Viridiplantae > Streptophyta > Magnoliopsida > Commelinales > Pontederiaceae > Pontederia > Pontederia crassipes. The sequence goes on from JAUKPH010000017.1 coordinate 13,986,137, forward strand.
TTACCATACTCTCAAGCTTGCAATCTATTGGATCATCTAACTATGAATGATGAAGACTATGAAGAGGGACCGTCTAGGGCAGCTTCTGTGAGGGAAAATGATAATTACAAAGAACTGAATGCCAAGGTGGATTCCTTAGTGCAATTGATGGCTAATATGAATCAAGCCCAAGCAAATCAGATTTCTACGTCGCATGCAATATGTGACACATGTGGGGGACCCCATAATAGTTTGGAATGTATGTTACCAGAACAAGCAAGTTACGTGGCAAATCAAAGCAAAGTAAACAATCCGTATGCTACTAGAACAAGAAATCACCCCAATTTTTCTTGGGGTAATCAAACTGGGCAATCTCAGCAAATACGCCCGCCACCTCCTATCATGCCACCTCGACCACAGTATCAAGTTCCCTACCAACCACCATTTCAGCAACAACCCCAATATCAACAACCACCACCACAACCTCAGGTGGAAAAGAAACAATCTTGGGAGCTTGCGATCGAGAAGTTAGCAAATGCGACAAGTGATCGATTTGAAAAAAATCAAGAAAGGAATGGAACAACTTATCATTTCAAATAGAAATTTGGAATACCAAATGGGACAAATAGCCAGCTCCATAAATTCTAGAGAAGAGGGCAGCTTACCAAGTAAGACTTAAATGAGCCCTCGTGAGCATTGCAAGGCAGTGGAATTGCGAAGTGGCAAAGCATTGGAACCACTTTTGAACAAAATGATGCGTTGTATTTGTAACAATAAAATTTGCTAGCAAGTGCACTAGTCGCTCAAGTAATATAGTAAAAAAGGAGTAAGAGTGTCGAACCCACGAGGAATATTATTAATTCAATATCTGGGTTTATAAATTAATAAGAGAGGAAAAAAATGGATTTTTGGAAAGAAGTTTAATGAAATAAAATAAAGAAAATAAGATAAAGATAAGATAATGGTGTTGAAGTTAGGCCTTAGGATGAAAATAGATCAGGATAAATATTTGAACCATAAAAGATAAATTTAATCTTTAAAGATGGATTAGGAATTTTCTCAAGTTATTAATTTACAAGATTAACATCACAGAGTCCACAAACTGGTAATTCTGCTATTTAATCCGGTAAATCAAACTATCTTAAATTTAATCAAACCTAAAGTCCCACAAACTGGTATTCGTCAGATAAGATTGAAATTAAGATGCATTAATATGAAAATCCTAGACTATTAATCACTCCACAAACTGGTTAGATTAACAGACCACATAAACTTGATTCTCCACATACTAGTTATCAAATTTATGTCAATTATTAATTTCACATAAAATCAATTAATTTAATTAATGAATTCTGAAATCAAATAATCCACAAACTGGTAAGTACTCAACTCAGAAATCCAAATAATTAAATCAAAAGCATTAAGCACAATTAACTAATTGATCAGAAAAGATTAAAACAAATAATATAGAGTCCAAATAGTTTCCCTTCAATAATAATCTCCTAAAATGAAATAAATAGAAAATATGGAGTTCATCCTAGAAATTCTGGAGAGATAATAACAAAATAATAATAATTGGAAGAATTACACCCAAATAGATAAAAGTCGAAGCTTCGGATCACGGGCAGACAGTCGGGCAGCCTCTTGGATTTGATCAGGGTCGCGATCAACCTCCAGCCGTCGCACCTCTCTCCTCTTGGTCGTAGCCTGCAGAGCTCACGACTCGCCGTGGAAGAAACCTGAACTTCAGAGCACGAATTGAAACGACGGATTCTTCACGTATTTATAGAGTGCGGACGGCCTTCAATTTGATCTCGGCCGTAACATCGTACGGATGAATTTAAATTTACGAGATAAACTCGGCCAAAGATAAATCCTTTTATCATTACGCCCAAAGATAAATCTTTCTTATCTTTACTCCCTTTGAATCTCGGCCAAAACAAAGAATCAAATCTTGTTACGCCCAAACAATTTTATCTTTACACCTTCATATATCGGCCAAACGGATGATTTCATTGCCATTACCCCCTCCAAATCTCGGCCGTAAGAAATTATTTTATCTTTACTCCCAAAGAGATAAACCCTTTTACTCCCTTCGAATTTCGGCCGTAAGGAAAGAAATTAATCTTGTTACGCCCAAAAGATAAAATCATTTAATTGGTACTCCTTTTGAATCTCGCCCAAAACGACTTTGGTGTAAAGCCAAATCTCGGCCGTAATGATGAATTCTTTGAAATTTTGGCCGATACAGCACAATCCATTTTTATCTCGATTTTTCCTGCAAAATAATTATCAAAATATAGTTAATCCATCCACAATTAAAATATTCAAAAAAATTAATAATAAAAATTGATAAATCCGGAATTATGATTAAAAGTGACTAAAAATGATGCATGCCATGATCAAATTATAGAAAATTTAATTAAAATAATTAACTAAAATATGTTATATTTTGCATGCATCAAACTCCCCCAAGCTTAAAGTCTTGCTTGTCCTCAGGCAAAAATTCAAAGCAAGGCTCAAGAAAGTTCCATCGTAGCCTCCACATTGTCAACTGACTAATTTTCTCACACAGTTCTTCTGCACACCTACTACTCAGTATCTCACCATTTTTCATGCACTTAGCTTTATAGAGGTTCTGAATGCTACACAAATTTAAACAATCTCAAATTCATCATTGTAGAAAAATAAATTGTCTGTCAAATAATAGTATTAATATTGAACACATAAGTATTAATTGAGCTTAAAACTTTTTTTTCTTTTTTTCTTTTTCTTTTTCTTTTCACTTTTATTTTCAATCATTTTGAAAGTTCTAATCTTCAAGCAGGATTGCACAAGGAAGTCCATGTAACGGGCTTTGGACTGATGACTCCTAGACCAGATGGCCTTAGGGCACCAGGTGATAAAGCACCCCTCGAGTTTACTTGCCCGAACAACCAAGGTTCTGAATGAAGAGTTCGAACTTAGCCATGGTTCAGTACTCCTGTGCTTCTCCATATTCCACAAGATGGTCCATGTAGCAGGTTTTCGATCGACGAATCCCAGAGCAGTTGCCCTTAGGTCGCCAGGCATGAACCCCTACGGATCTAATTACCCGAACACACCTTAGTTCCGGATAACACTTTTGTACCTACACATAACTTTATTCAACTTTTTATTATTATTATTATTATTATTATTATTATTATTATTATTATTATTATTATTATTATTATTATTATTATTATTATTATTATTATTATTATTATTATTATTATTTGTTGGGGTTTAACTAACCCTTCTTCTTTTTTTTTATAAGCTCAAAAAGTACTTGATATGGTCAATAAGAAGGCTACTACTATCAAGACTTAAAACAAATAAAAAGGCATGAATATGATTTTGTCGTCTAGTCATTCATAATTCTACTTAGCATTGGCACATAGTCCATAAGTTTGATACTAAAATAGCAAGTGATAAGAAAGAAAAGCATTCAAATTTCATCAATTAACAATATGTCTTTGAACTTCTACTAAAAGATAATTAAAACAATAAGACAAGAGTTTGTTAGATGGTAGCAAAAATAAATGCATGCAATGGTATTTTTTAGAAAATTTTCAAAATTTTCAATTTTTTTTTTTACAAATAGATGCAAACATAAGCAAATAAAAAGAAAGAAACATGCAATGCATGAAATGCAAACTCCCCCAAGCTTGAACTAGACACTGTCCTCAGTGTTAGGCCAACAAGGGAAAGTGAAAAGATAATATAGAAAAGCTAAAGAAATAAAAATAAAGAAAAGGGAAAAGATACAACCGGATTTATTTTCGGTGAAGAGATGCTCGGACTTATATATATCGATGAAGGTGACGGCCGCAAATGGTGTCGGTGAGAGGAGATCTCGGCCGATAATTGATGGATCTCGGCCGATAATGGAGAGTCTCGGCCGTAAAAGCTTGGCCGCAAAATTTTGTTGATGAAGATCTCAGCCGTGCAATCTCGGTCGTAAGAGCTAGTTGATGAAGAACCTCGGCCGTAGTTGATGAAGAACCTCGGCCGTAAGAAGTAGATTGTGTAGATTGTGCCCGTAAGGTGACGACCGTGGTGATGGCAGTTGACGTCTCGGCCGTAAGGAGAAAAGCTCGGCCGGAGTTTGGTCGTAAGAGAGCCGCGGAGATGGCATGACTTCGGCCGTAAAACGAAGGCGGCATGGAAGCTTGGCCATAATATGTCTCGGCCGTAAGGAAGAAAAGTTCGGCCGTAAGGGATGAAGCTCGGCCGTAAGAGTAAGAACTTTGGAACTTCGGCCGTAAGGCGGTGGTGCTTGATCTGCAAGGATGTGGAAAGGGTAAAAATTTATGGATGAAACTTCGGGCGTAAACTTACCTTTCCCACGTGATGCGCGCAGTGAAGGGTCACATCAAATTCAAGGAGCGCAGAGATCGGCCGATTCCAAGGTGATTTTTCCTCTCGCCTTGTCATGTCCGAGATGAATGCATCGCTCGATCCACGTATCCGAAGAAATGATTAGTCGAGTTCCTCTCCGTGCACAAAAAGAAATATCGATTAGATGACTCCTTAAACTATTAATTAAAATGCCAATCAACTAACTAATTAAATAAAAAAAATTAACTTAATAAAAAAAATGTAAATTAGTAAAATCTTTGGTTGTGATTAAATATTCAATTCGTCACTGCAACAACCAAGTGTCAGAAAAAAATAAATAAAATAAAAAATTAACATCTGATCAGAATGTGTGACATATAAATTTATCCAAAGGATTAACTTAGTTGTGATTAGATTTTCACTCAAGTCCTGCAACAACTAATTTTCAGTAAGAGAGATAAAAGAATAAAATACAAATATATACAAGAAAAAAGAAATACAGATAATAGGTCACGAAGAAATAAGATTTAAATTGATAAACATAAAAAGTCTTTCGGCTATTATCGAAAATTTATTAGGTCGTCAAAATTAATGTCCAAGAGAAATTAACCTAATTACTGCCACCAAAATTCACAGAACAATTATCAAATAAGGGAAAAATCAAAACTCGAACACCAATTCAACTGCCGAACATTAATATCGATCGAAAGTAAATCACATGGATGGTCGTAAAAATCAAGCACTCGTTCGGCCGTAAAACTTGGAAGAATTAACGATGATGTAACAAATGGCACAAAACGAATCAGAACTAATTTGCGGCCGTAAAGTTAATAATCAGACATTAGCAAAAATTATTTTCAGAGAGGAAATAAGATTGATCGGCCGCAATACAGGAATAAATTTACGGCCGAAATTAAATTAGTAATCCGAGGCTCATTCGACCGCAAAAACTATGGAACAATGTTGAAAGGGATTGATCAACGTGAAGGCGTAAAACTTGTTGGCTTATGGCCGAAACAACGTCGTAAGAATTAACACAGCGATGAATCATTTCGGCAATCAACTCCTCACATATAAAATCATAGGCGTAAAGAACTGAAGTTGACAACCTTTGATCGCAAAACAGAACAGGGTTTCGGCCGAAATAAAAATCGGACGAAACATCGACAAAATGACTCATTACGGCTGAGGAAGAGGATAATTCATATCGGCCGTAAAACAATGAGAATTAAGTCGAACGTGATCGTTTGATGGCCGAGAAAGAAAAAATCACAAATAAATTGACCAAAAAGGTCGTAATATGGCGTAAAAACAAATGTTCAGAAATTTTACGGCCGTAAAACCATGAGATCAATTCTCGGCCGTAAAAAGAAAACATGAGATCATTCTCGGCCGTAAAAAAGATTAAATTGTCAATTAAGATGAGGTCACATCGGCCGAGATGAAGTCAACACGAGGCCGTAAAGAAAAATAGGGTTTCGGCCGAAATAATTTCGAATGAAACTTGAGAATATTACCCCACTCAAATGTCGAAAATTGAATCATTACGGCCGAAAGTGAATTGAGTTGATTTTTTTTTACGGCCGTAAAACAACGAAATTAAATCAAATAGAACAAACCACTTTGGCCAAAACGAAATCAAATCCATGGCGTAAAACAACGTTCGGATAAAAATATTACGGCCGTAAAAATTGAAAGTTTAGAACTCAGAAATCATTCATTGCGAGGCCGTAAAATTAATAAAGCCGACACATTAAATCTCGATCGTAAAATCATAAGTCGACAGTGTAATTTGAAAAATCCAGTCGGCGTCAGAATTTAAGCCGAAAGTCAACAAATTTAAAGTTGTCGCGACCTTTATCTACAAAAGAAAAAATGTTAGTTTATACACAAAAAATAAAAATAATTAAAACAAATAGTAGATATTTACAAAGAATTATTTACAATTTATTTACATCTCCTAATAATTCATAAAAATCAGAAATTAATTAATAAAATATTCCCCGGCAATGGCGCCAAAAACTTGATGCGTTGTATTTGTAACAATAAAATTTGCTAGCAAGTGCACTAGTCGCTCAAGTAATATAGTAAAAAGGAGTAAGAGTGTCGAACCCACGAGGAATATTATTAATTCAATATCTGGGTTTATAAATTAATAAGAGAGGAAAAACATGGATTTTTGGAAAGAAGCTTTATGAAATAAAATAAAGAAAATAAGATAAAGATAAGATAATGGTGTTGAAGTTAGGCCTTAGGATGAAAATAGATCAGGATAAATATTTGAATCATAAAAGATAAATTTAATCTTTAAAGATGGATTAGGAATTTTCTCAAGTTATTAATTTACAAGATTAACATCACAGAGTCCACAAACTGGTAATTCTGCTATTTAATCCGGTAAATCAAACTATCTTAAATTTAATCAAACCTAAAGTCCCACAAACTGGTATTCGTCAGATAAGATTGAAATTAAGATGCATTAATATGAAAATCCTAGACTATTAATCACTCCACAAACTGGTTAGATTAACAAACCACATAAACTTGATTCTCCACACACTAGTTATCAAATTTATGTCAATTATTAATTTCACATAAAATCAATTAATTTAATTAATGAATTCTGAAATCAAATAATCCACAAACTGGTAAGTACTCAACTCAGAAATCCAAATAATTAAATCAAAAGCATTAAGCACAATTAACTAATTGATCAGAAAAGATTAAAACAAATAATATAGAGTCCAAATAGTTTCCCTTCAATAATAATCTCCTAAAATGAAATAAATAGAAAATATGGAGTTCATCCTAGAAATTCTGGAGAGATAATAACAAAATAATAATAATTGGAAGAATTACACCCAAATAGATAAAAGTCGAAGCTTCGGATCACGGGCAGACAGTCGGGCAGCCTCTCGGACTTGATCAGGGTCGCGATCAACCTCCAGCCGTCGCACCTCTCTCCTCTTGGTCGTAGCCTGCAGAGCTCACGACTCACCGTGGAAGAAACCTGAACTTCAGAGCACGAATTGAAACGACGGATTCTTCACGTATTTATAGAGTGCGGACGGCCTTCAATTTGATCTCGGCCGTAACATCGTACGGATGAATTTAAATTTACGAGATAAACTCGGCCAAAGATAAATCCTTTTATCATTACGCCCAAAGATAAATCTTTCTTATCTTTACTCCCTTTGAATCTCGGCCAAAACAAAGAATCAAATCTTGTTACGCCCAAACAATTTTATCTTTACACCTTCATATATCGGCCAAACGGATGATTTCATTGCCATTACCCCTCCAAATCTCGGCCGTAAGAAATTATTTTATCTTTACTCCCAAAGAGATAAACCCTTTTACTCCCTTCGAATTTCGGTCGTAAGGAAAGAAATTAATCTTGTTACGCCCAAAAGATAAAATTATTTAATTGTTACTCCTTTTGAATCTCGCCCAAAATGACTTGGGTGTAAAGCCAAATCTCGGCCGTAATGATGAATTCTTCATCCTAATCTCGGCCGTAATGATGAATTCTTTGAAATTTTGGCCGATACAGCACAATCCATTTTAATCTCGATTTTTCCTGCAAAATAATTATCAAAATATAGTTAATCCATCCACAATTAAAATATTCAGAAAATTTAATAATAAAAATTGATAAATCCGGAATTACGATTAAAAGTGACTAAAAATGATGCATGCCATGATCAAATTATAGAAAATTTAATTAAAATAATTAACTAAAATATGTTGTATTTTGCATGCATCACAAAACCACAAGCAAAGAAAAACAAGTGGTGGGAAACAATGAAGAGGAGCAACCAACCAACGATGCTGAACCATCAGAGCCTTCATATAAGCCTCCACCTCTCTATGTACCCTCAATTCCGTTTCCACAGAGACTTCAAAAGCCTAAATTGGATAAACAATTTGAAAAATTTGTCCAACTATTCAAACAATTGCACATCAATATCCCTTTTGCAGATGCCATTGCTCAAATTCCTACATATGCCAAATTTTTGAAAGAAATAATGTCAAAACAATTATCATTGGAGGAACATGAGACAATCACATTGACAGAATAATGCAGTGCAGTAATTCAAAGAAAACTCCTACCCAAGTTAAGAGATCCAGGGAGTTTTTCTATCCCATGTACTATTGGTAACTTGAGCATTGCCAAGGCGTTGTGTGATCTTGGGGCAAGTGTATCATTGATGCCTCTAACCATATGCAAGAAATTGGGGTTAAAAGAGCTCAAGCCCACTACTGTGTCTTTGCAATTGGCAGACCGCTCCATCACCTACCCCATGTGCGTTCTAGAGAATGTCCTACTGAAGGTGGACAAGTTTTTTGTACCTGTGGACTTCATTGTCTTGGACATGGAGGAAGATAGAGAAATACCCATAATCTTGGGAAGACCATTTTTAGCCACAGCAGGAGCTCTCATAGATGTGAAGAATGGAAAACTCTCATTCACTATTGGGGAAGAGAAAGTAGAATTTGATTTATCAAAATCTTCTAGATTTCCTTCCTTAACTGATCAAGTTTTCTTTGCAGATTGTATCGACGACTTGGCACAAGGAGTTTTGAAAATGATGGTGCATGAAGATCCCCTTGAACAAGCTTTACTGAATTTAAATATGGAAGAAGATGACACTCGAGAAGAAACCTATGCTCTCCAAACATGCACCGAACAACCATATATGAGAGGTAATAGATATGAAGAGCTGGGAAAAGGTAAGTCACTGCCCCCACCATCTCATATCTCACCTCCAACTCTAGAGCTTAAGCCGTTACCATCTCATTTAAGATATGCATTTTTGGGATCTAATGAGTAACTTTCTGTGATTGTAAGTGCAGATCTCCCACTTGTGCAGCTAGAAAAATTGTTAAGAGTGTTGAGAGAAAAATAACAAGTCATAGGGTGGACCATAGCTGACCTCAAGGGTATCAGCCCTTCAATTGTCATGCATAAAATCTTCATGGAGGAAAACCACAAGCCGACCATAGAAAATCAGAGAAGGTTGAATCCAAATATGAAGGAAGTGGTCAGAAATGAAGTATTGAAGTGGTTGGACGCAGGTGTCATTTACCCAATTTCTGATAGTTCTTGGGTGTCCTGTCCAATGTGTCCCGAAGAAAGGAGGGATGACTGTTGTGAAAAATAATAAGAATGAATTAATTCCTACTCGGACAGTCATGGGGTGGAGAGTATGTATTGATTATAGAAAGCTAAATACCACCACCTGGAAAGACCATTTTCCATTGCCATTCTTGGACCAATTGTTAGAAAGACTAGCTGGGCATAGCTACTATTGTTTTCTTGATGGTTATTCAGGATATAACCAAATTCATATTGCTCTAGAGAATCAAGAGAAAACTACTTTCAATTGTCCTTATGGTACCTTCGCATTTAAACGCATGCTCTTTGGGCTTTGCAATGCCCCTGCCATGTTTCAAAGGTGTATGATGGTCATATTTTCTGATCTCATCGAGCGAATCATGAAAATATTTATGGATGACTTTTCTGTCTTTGGGTCTTCATATGATAACTATTTGGATAATCTGACTGAAGTTTTGTCTAGATGTGAGAAGGCTAATTTAATATTAAATTGGGAGAAGTGCCATTTCATGGTACAAGAAGGCATAGTGTTAGGTCATAAAATCTCCTCTAAAGGCATAGAGGTGGATAAGGCAAAGATAGAGTGTATTGATAGATTACCTCCACCAACTTCAGTGAGAGAAATCAGGAGTTTCCTTGGGCATGCAGGTTTTTATCGCAGATTTATTAAAGATTTTTCAAAAATTGTAAAACCCTATGTTCTTTACTTGCCAAGGATACTAACTTTGTTTTTGACGAGGAATGTTTACTTGCATTCAACAAATTGAAACAGGAGCTCATTTCAGCACCCATTATGACAACACCAGACTGGAATCTCCCATTCGAGTTGATGTGTGACGCAAGTGATTATGCAATCGGGGCGGTGCTGGGACAGAAAAAGAAAAAAAGGACGCATGTCATCTATTATGCTAGCAGAACATTAGATGATGCCCAGCAGAATTACACTACGACAGAAAAGAATTTCTCATAGTTGTTTTTGCTTTGGATAAATTTTGTCCATATTTAATTGGTTCTAAAGTTGTTGTATTTACTGACCATGCAGCCATTAGGTACTTAATGTCGAAGAAAGAAGCTAAACCACGTTTGATCCGATGGATTTTACTCCTACAAGAATTCGACTTGGAAATTCGAGACAAGAAGGGCCTAGAAAACACCGTCGCTGATCACTTGTCCAGATTGGAAGGACTAGAAGAAAAGGACAAGATCCCAATCAATGAGGCATTCCCTGATGAGATGTTACTAGCCATCGCCTCCTTGCCTTGGTATGCTGATTTGGTAAATTATTTGGTAAGAGGCATAATTCTCCCTGATTTTTCCTATCAACAACGCAAGAGGTTTATGTGGGATGCTAAACAATATTTTTGGGAAGAACCATTGTTATATAGGTTTTGTGCTAATGGAATTATTAGAAGGTGTATTCCAGAAGATGAGGTCTTTGAGGTCTTGAACCATTGTCACTCATTACCTTGTGGAGGCCATTTTTCCATGAACAAAACAGTGTCAAAAGTCACACATAGTGGCTTTTATTGGCCAACCATGTACAAAGATGCAAAGAGTTTTGTGAGTTCATGTGATAAATGTCAAAGGGTTGGCAACATTTCTCGTAGAAATGAGATGCCACAACAACCTATTATTGAGGTTGAACTTTTTGATGTATGGGGTATAGATTTCATGGGCCCTTTCCCCTCCTCCCATAACAACAAATACATTTTGGTTGTAGTAGACTATGTCTCGAAGTGGATGGAAGCAATTGCTACCCCAAGTAATGATACCAAAGTGGTGCAAAATTTTCTGAAAAAGCATATCTTTTCTAGATTCGGAGTACCTCGAGCTATTATAAGTGATGGTGGCTCTCACTTCTGCAATAAGCTCTTAGATGTAGTATTGGCAAAATATAATGTTAAGCATAAGGTCACCACGCCTTATCATCCACAAGCCAATGGACAAGTAGAATTAGCCAATAGGGAGTTAAAACTCATTCTTGAGAAAACTGTAGGAAATTCAAAAAAAGTCTGGGCCTCAAGGCTTGATGATGCCTTATGGGCATATCGAATAGCGTTCAAAACTCCCTTAGGTATGTCTCCTTATGGTCTAGTATTTGGAAAGCCCTGCCACCTTCCTGTTGAGTTAGAACACAAAGCTTACTGGGCAATTAAATAGCTAAATATGGATCTTCAGCTTGCAGGTGCAAAAAGATTACTTCAATTAAGTGAATTGGAAGAGTTAAGAAGAGAATCATATGAGAACTCCAAGCTGTATAAGGAAAAAGTTAAAACATGGCATGACAAACATATTTCTCGTAAGAATTTTGAAATAGGACAATTTGTTTTGTTATTTAACTCGAGAATGAGACTTTTTCTAGGAAAACTTAAGTCCAGGTGGTCTGGACCATTTCAAATCACCAAGGTTCTGAAGAATGGAGCTGTCGAGATCACTAGTGAAGCTACTGGATCGTTTATGGTCAATGGACAAAGACTGAAGCCATATCTGTTGAATGAAGAACTTGAGAAGAAACATATCATGCTTCTGAATGATACCCATTGACAAGAAAACTCCGTCGAGCTAACAACGATAAACAAAAGCGCTTATTGGGAGGCAACCCAATTTTATATTTCCTTTATGTTTCAGCAATTTTTTTATAAAAAAAGGGAGAATACGATTCTGATATACATATTTTTTGCAGGAAAAATCAGCAAGAAGACATCAATACGACCGGGCCGTAAAAATGAAATCACAGTCGTATCGGGTGCAGCTGGGTCGTATCAGGCTCGCACGAGTTTATACGGTCTGCCCGTATTAGTTCAAGGTTGGCCATATTAAGAGGAGGATAACCGTATTGTAAGCGCACTGGAAAATACGGTCGAACCGCATTAATGGGCATCTGACTGTAATTATGGCTTCGTGCCCGTATTGATCAATACGGGCCAAAAATTGGGGCCCATTTTATCAGCTTGGCCGTATTATCGTCCATCAGGCTGTATTGACGGAGTCTCACCCGTAATGTGAAGACTCTACCCGTATTGTCCTACAGGAGCAGTATAAAGCGAAATTTTTTTTGGCTTCTTCTACGCCTATTTTCTTGGGCATCGTCGTCCTTCAACCAAGCCGCCGTGCAACTCCTTCCGGCGACTCCCTTCCGGCGACTCCCTGTCGACAAATCCCCCTCCAGCGACCCCGTTCAGAAATCAAGCGAAGGCTGGGCTACAATGATATTGCTGCTGTGCTGTGGACAGAGAGATATCAGATATCAGATTTGAATCAAGTTCCGACTAGATTCTGACAGGACTTCGATCAAAGAACGTCGACAACTACAAACTATTTTCATTAGAGTTGAATTATTGTAGTACAGCGGACAGGAAAGCTACATAGTGCAGATTCATTTCAGATCTTTTGACGCATACCAGGTGTTCGATTAATTGCTCTGTACAATTTGGCTCATATGGCACCAAAGACTCATGGTGGATATCATCGCCGCCCTCGTCCTGCAAATCCAGAAGGTATAATATTTAGAGATGGCACACAAGAGAAGCATTACTTTATATTGAAGACAAGAGAATTGGTGAACACTCGATATTTGGACGAGAGGACTATGAATGAATTAGGTCTTCGAGATGATGTGGATAACCTGATTAATGCACTAGAAATGAGATACTTCATGTATACCAGATGGAAAACTTATGTGATGCCAACTCTAGAATTTTTTAGCACGCTGGACGTCAAGATTCCACTCGTTGAGTGTGATCCGGGTACACTCTCTTTTCGATTGTTTAACTCTAAATATAAACTTACTTTGGACGAGCTGAATGATATTTATCAATTGCCGCAGCATGGAATACGTTTGCATAAATACTGCACTCAGTTTGATAGGCATTCAGTGTGGTATAGTCTCACACATCGTGACTATGACACTTCATCATCATGTAAGGCATCCAAACTTCGAAACCCAATTTTTTGGTATTTGCTCAGGGTATTAGCATCAACTGTATTTGGCTGAGGAGATAGTGATGGCGTGGTGCGCGACAGTGAGATGTTCTTCTTATGGGCGATGATAAAAAAGATGGATGTCAATGTAGGCGCCTTTGTAGCCAAGCAATTACTCAAGCAAGCACATTCATCTACTGGTAAGATTGTGATGGGTGGTCTCATTACTCCTATTATTTTGTCACTTGGATTTAGTGTGGATGAACTTGAGGAAGCCCAAGGATCTTCTCGAATCAATCTGGAGACTTGTGTGAACATGAAAATGATTAAGCGTGTGGGTGACCTCTATCATTTGACCTTCAAGGATGAAGAGTACACTCACCCCCTATCGAATGTCAAAAAGACTACGATTGCCAGACGAGCAAATTGGATTTTTCCAACGGCTGGGCTTGAGCAGTTGAGGCCTACTTATGCAGAATGGCATCGCGACCACCCTACCACTTATGATACGGAAAACCCTAAGCAAGACATCCCCGCTGCCACATTCGAAACAAGACAATCCTCAGGTACTCATCATGAAACCCAGTACGTTACTCACGCTGATATGCAACAACTTCTCCTAGGCCAAAGGCAGCTCCAAGACCAGTTAGGCTGAATGGAATCACACCAAGAAGAAATCTATCATATGGTACACAAAATTAATACATGGCACATCGAGCGAGGTGATTGGCCGACTTCGGCACCCCTAGATCAGTGAAATTGTGAGATACCTTTTCTTCCCATCTAACTTTATAGTGTTAATGTGTCAAACATTGAGGACAATGTTTATTTTAAGTTTGGGCGAAAAGGGGGTTAGTTAATGTTAGCATGAGTCGGTGTGCTATTATGAGTGTCTACTGGTCAGTTGTGAGTTTCGTCGTGTCGTTAAGTATTTGCTTTTGCATGTGTCGGGTCAAATCAGCGGTCATGTATGAACCCCTTATCTTTTAATCCATGTTGTTGGCATGTTTTAAATATTTATTTGCATTTTCTCATATCGCCAAAGAATAATGCATGTCATCAAGTACGAATTAGGAAACATTATACATAATAGTGCTGATCCTCTAATCTGCATGACTGATTTATTTTGAACATTCCTGAAGAAGAACATAAAAACATAAATGACTTTACCTTGGAACCAAAGCGAGTGACATGTAGCCTGACCTTGCACATAACTTCGTCTGGGATCTTACATTGGCACCCACTTAGATGATGCTCAATTTTGACCTGCTGCATTGTAAATATAATAAGTTATGTAGTTAATACATGCTTCATAATTGTACTTCTCTTCTCGAGTAAGTTGGGGAATTTCTTTTCTTTACTTAATGAAAGTCCCAAGTGCCTCATCTATAAAAACAAAAAAGGTGAGGAAAATCGTGGGCAACTTATCTTCTCTATAAATAACTATTCCTCTGTCTCCTCACTTGAGGAAAACATGAGTATGCCACTTATGGCACTGCTAGCACCCAAGCCAAGTATTCTCGGAGGAAAAGCGAGGCTCGTGCCCAGTGGAAGTATTATTTTTAATTTTAATTCCCCAAATTACAAAAGAAAAGAAGTGACAAATATGGCTAAATGAAAAGAGGATTAGTTGAACCCAAGGACAGGTAATTGTCCTCTACATGTGCAAATCAACCTTGAGTGTTAATGTAAGTTGGGGGTTAGTGGAAGGTCTTAAGAGGTAGTTATGTGAAAGTTCAGTCTGCAGGACGATCTTAATTGACGTCCATAGAGTACATGCTTCAGTGGTTCCAGGTCAAGAGTTTAACAAGGCGTTAATGTGTAAATAATGTTCAAGTAGAGAAGTCTGAGGTCTAAGGAGATATAATGTTATCTATAATGTGGTCAGGAAAATCTGAAGATTTTTTTTGTTGTTGACCCTAAGTTCCTAATTGTTGCTTGAGGACAAGTAAAGTTTAAGTTTGGGGGAGTTGATAATTGAGTATTTATGCATTAATAGTGGTATAATTATCAACTTATTAAAGTTATATTTCTGATTATTGGACTATATATGTTGAAGATTTTGGAGTCTACACCATTTCTTTACATGTTTCAGGAACTTCCGAACATGGATGAAAAGGTGCAGAAACACCAGGAAATGAGTACAATACGGCCAGCCCGTATTATCAGCGTGTCAACCGTATTGGACGTCTCCAAGCCGTATTACACTCGCACCAGGAATTATGATCCGACCGTATTGAAGGAGAACAGACCGTATCAAGAAAATTTAGGACGTATTACACTCACAGTGGAAAATACGACCTGCCCGTATTGGAGGTGTGGCACCCGTATTGAAGCGACTTGAACTGTATCGTCTTGAGGAAATTGCGACTAGACCGTAGCACATTTAATCGGGCCATATCATATCTATGACTGATTTTTGAAGTATTTTGGGCCTTTTTGTAACCCTAATTTAGGGGGACTATAAAAGGAATTTGTGAAGACGAAAATAGGGGTCAGACCTTATTTTGGAGGAGATCAAGACGGCTGGGACGATCGTTTATTTCTCTCTGCACTTCTGTACCTTTCTTAGACTGAATATCATTTTCTTTTCACGAACTCTTACGTTTCAATGATGATTTCTTTCTCGATGCGTGGCTAAATTTCTTTTCTCAGGTTTGATGAAATCTAGGGTTGATCTTTAGGGAATATTTTTATTGGATCTGATGTGTTCTCTGTCTTTCATGTGCTTCATGTAACGCTTATATTAGATTGACCACCTAGTTAAGAGATCGAAGATTTTCCTGATTATGAAAGTATTTCATCAAGATTAGTTCAAATGAATGACATGAAATGTATTGTTTCTTAGAAATAAGGATAATCATTTTACTTATGAATCTTGGCTTATAATGCAATTAAAATAATTTTAATGACCACGAAAGTAGGTGTTTAGTATTTTAATTAGAATTGTGTTTGCCTGAAAAGGAGATGCATGACTTTTGAAGATTGAGTAGAACACTAATGATTTTAATGTCTCTAAATTCTCTATGATCAATACCCTAGGTGGATTTAAAATCTGAGAACTTTTATTCTCATTTATTTCTCATAATCAATTGTCGTCCTTTCTCGTCGTTTTCTGCATTCATTTAGGCATTTCACTTTTATTTAGTTTTTATTATTATTTCACCCCTTTCTAACCGTTTAGATATCAATTAGAATCATATAATTCTAATACTTGAACTCTTCCCCGTGGGATGATATTTTATATACTACGACATTGACTCCGTATACTTGCGGGAGAATTCTCATAAATCGACGCGAGTTCAGAAGGCAATATTAGAGTCGGAGGCTTGCGCTGAATTGGCATCAATAGTGTGCGACGCTAATGTAGCGTCACAGCAATTGCGACGCTAAGTCGACACTAGCTCAAGAGATGATATTGGCGTCGGAAGCTTGTGACGCTATTGTGGGGCGTTGGGGACATTATTGTGGAGTCGCCGATGTGACGCAAATGGTACATTGATTTGTATTTAAGTGGATAATGTTAATCTGCATAACTATATATGCTATCTATACTATAGTTTAATGAATAAAAGATTAAATATTCCTAATTAAATATGTATGTTACCTACATATGTATTCCTAAATATACATAAAGACAAATACACATATATGTACAAATATACATATACATATACATATGCATAAACATATACATATCTATATGTACATATAAATACATATATACATATACATATATAGATACATACATACATATACACATATACATATACATATACATATAGATATATGTACATACATACTATTTGAATACTGATACTTAGCGCCACCGTACTCGAGACGCAATGGGGTCTCCATGGCGTCCAAATAGCTTCAACCCATGTGTCGGCACTAAAGCATCGCAACTTATTGTCTCTTTAGGTGCCACAAATGTTGTCAATGCTAACTTAGTGACACTATAGTGTTGATTTAGCGACGCAAGACCCTGACACTAAATCAGCATCAAACCACTATGTTGTCATGTCGACACTACTTGATCACTAGCTAATTATACTAAATTTCTATTTATTTTTCATCTTAATTCATGTGCATATATGCTTTGAAATTTTCATATTCTAATGATTATATTTAATCCACATGCATTTATCTTCTCGAGATAATGTTATTTCACATTTGCACATTTGAGCTGGATAATATATTGATTTAGTAATTTTGTGTTTAATTATCATTTGGAGAATTTTATGCTTGTTGTTCATAATACTACAAAATCCCAATCCAGCATAAAAGACAAACATTCCTACTGGAAAAGGAGGAGGAAACCACTTGCAAGTTGCCATAAAAGTATGCAAGAAGAAATATTTTGGCAGAAAAAGAATACTAGAGGACAGGAAGCAAAATCATAATGAATAGAAGCTTGATGATCAAACGATGATGAGATTCACATATATATAGGGGATGTTCAGGAGCAATAGGGAGCTTTTCCTCTCCTGACCATTTGGCTGGAGGCCAAAGGGTTTTCTTGTTGGAGCTGAGAATTTTTCTTGATATTTTAGGATGTTTTTTATTTTGTTCCTCGTCTATTTTGTATTAATTTTATCATTTAGGAGGAGCTAAATCTTAACTCTCTTAGGATATGATAGTAGTCTAATTTTTGTTTAAGGATGGATGATTGCACAACACTTTTGTCACTGATGTTAGTATAGTTTCTCAATGCTTTTGAATCAGTTTTCTATTGATGTGAACCCTATTTTAGAATGACAATAAGAAGTTGATGTTTTATTCTTTCTTACTCAGAAATGAGTCGAGAACATTAGCATTTGTCTTCTGTTTCTAATTGAATGTATTTCAACTTCTTGTTAATGTTAATCTCATATTGTAATGATAACTGGAAGGCTGATCTTAGATTCTCTTATTTCTAGATGATTTCATCTGTGATTTTTGTTGAATTGGTTTTCTAGTTTTAATCCATGTTGAGAATGGATCCATTTAGCTTTTGTTGCTGTGAGTCTCGTATTGAAATGGCAATCGAGAGGTTGATTTTAGATTCCCTTAATGTTTAGAAATAAACTAAGATCATTAGCATTAGTTTGTGGATCTAATTGTATCTATGCTAGAGGTTTCATGATAATCTTATATCATTTGAAACCCTTGCTCAATCAACCTAATGATACTTAATCTATTCATATGAAAGTATGAGACTTAATTCTAACTTTGATGCACTGTGAAAGTAGTTTTTACAGGTTGAATATAGTTTGATTATATTGCTAAGTTGTTCTAATCCATTCCATAACAGAATATTAGATGAACTCCATTCCTAAAAGAACCTTTCATTGATTGTTAGTTATCATTTTATATCACTCATTTTAAAACACTCTTACTTCAGGATTAATTTAGATTAATTAGTGAATCTTATGTTTCAAATCACTGTGGATACGACATTCGAGTTTACTACTCTGATATGTGCACTTGTCTACGCCTAGACCTTTGTCACAGAAGTAAGGAGTGCATAGTCTACGTCTAGACCTTGTTTGGTTTCATATTGTGCATAGTCTACTCCTAGACCTCGTTCAGTTTATAGTCTATGCCGAGACCTTTGTCTAGTTTTCATTTGTACATAGTCTACACCTAGATCTTAGTCTTTTGCATATGGTCCAATAAATCAGTCAACTAATTACACTCTCCAAAATTCTCATTACTACTGTGTCACTATATATTTTAGCCACGAGTTAGTGTCGCTTTAGCGTCACACTATATATGTATATAGACATATGTATATGTACACATTTGTTAATATACATATATATATACATATACATATATATACATACATACATATATATATATATATATATATATTAATATATATATACATACATACATACATACATACATACATAAATACATACATACATACATTAATGATCCAAGTATTTTAAAATTAATTCTATAAATTTTATTTTATCTCCTTAATTATAGAATTATGATAATTGACTTAATTTTCTCCAAAGTTTAATTAATAAAATAAAAAATTATCCGCACAACATCATAGTAGCCTCGAAATGGTGTCGCGATCTTTTGGAGCCACTTCACGTCGCATTAGCATCGCTGATATTGCATCGCTAAGCTCGAACCGTGTGCTCGTTGAAGAATGAATCCTAATCCTCCACTTTCCTTCAATCCAATGCTCCACGCGCATTCACTAAATCACATGAATGTTAATAATAAGATTTTATATATAAGTATTTATAATAAATAATATTATTTTAATTACTTATGGGTAGTGTCCTTCTCAATTACCGACACATTTTAAGTCCTTCGATAATTTCGAAGGGATTTTCCTTTAGTAATTAAAATAATAATTTATTATTAATGTTTATAATATAATACATATCTCTTACATTTACTTAAAATATTGATAAATATAATATGATATTATTAATGTTAATAATATTTTATATATAAGTATTTATAATGAATAATATTATTTCAATTACCGACGGGTAGTGTCCTTCGAAATTATCGACGGGTTTTATATCCTTCGATAATTCCGAAGGGATTTTCTTTCGGTATTTAAAATAATAAAATTTCTTATATAAACATTGATGAAAAAATAATATTATTTTAGTTATCGACGGAACTTTTCGAAGGATATATTCGTCGCTAACTCTAATATTTTCCCGCACACTTTTCCCTCCTCCTCTTCCGGTGCCCTATATTTACCCCTATCCCTCTATTTCCCTCTATTTATCTCTCTCCTCCTCGTGCTCTCTCCCCCACAGCAGTGGTGGCTGCAACTCAATCTGGCCAAGATCCAGCGGTAGGCGGCCGATCCGGACGCCTGTGCGTCAGATCTGGCGCTAGGCAGCTGATCCGGCGCCCTACGGGCAGATTCGGCCGTGTGTGCGCGGGATCCAGCCACGTGTGCGCCGGATCCGGCCGTAGCGGCCGATCCGGCACATTGCGGTCAGATACGGCCCCCTGTACATCGGATCTAGCGGTAGGCAGCCGATCCGATGCCCTGCGGCCAGATCCGGCCACCTGTGCGCCGGATCCGGCGGTAGGCAATCGATCTGGCACCCTGCGGCCGTATCTGACTGCTTGTGTGCCGGATCGACTGTTGCGCCGGATCCGGCCGCTTGTGCGCCGAATCGATCGCATGTGCCCTGAATCGATCGCTACGGCCGGATCCGATCGTCGCTCTGGCGCACTGCGGCCGGATACGGTCGTCGGTGCGCCAGATCGGCCGCTTGCGGTAGGATCCGGCCGCATGTGTGCGCGGATCCGAACGCACAGGCGGTGGATACGGCACACAGGTGG
The DNA here is from genome assembly GCA_030549335.1 of Pontederia crassipes. Lineage (NCBI taxonomy): Eukaryota > Viridiplantae > Streptophyta > Magnoliopsida > Commelinales > Pontederiaceae > Pontederia > Pontederia crassipes. Next base: position 14,006,835 of record JAUKPH010000017.1, read on the forward strand.
CCGATCCGACGCACAGGCGGCCGATCCGGCGCACAGGCGGCCGATCTGGCGCACAGGCTGCTGGACCGATCGCAGGCAACGGATACGGTGCACAGGCGGCCGGATTCGACCACAGGCGACAGATTTGGCGCACAATCTACGGCGGATGTCGTTCCATCATGCAAGCGGCAGATGGGGCGCACACGACCGATCTGTAGTTCACGGTCGGACGGCCACCTCCCCATCCCCCTCTCTCTCTCTCTCTCTATCTCGATTCCAGTCGCCTGTGCCGTATCAGCTGCCAACACTGGCAGCCGATCCAGTATCAAGCGGTCTATTTTTTTATGATCTTTAAAAAGTTTTTGACGGATGTTGCCGTCGCACTCCGTCGGTGCCTACGATGGGCGTTGCCCGTCGAAGGCTTTGACAGGTTGCCGACCCGTCGAAACCTTCGGCGGGTCGCGAAATATCTCGTCGGAACTTGCAAAGAGCCATCATTCTCTCCTTCTAGTCCAGTATCGCGATTAGTATTTTCTGATGGCAAAATCCGTTGAAAATTTTGAAGGATGACCTTCCCTTCGAAACTTTAGACGGATATCACCCGTAGAAAATTTTGAAGGCGAGTTATCCATCGCAAACTTTTGACAGGGCATTTGAGGACCGTCGATAATTTTTTGCAATGACAAAATTTCTAACTAACAATATCAATCGAAAAATTCATCGCAAAGCCATATTTGCGACAGATTTTGAAGATTTTATGATGGATAAATCCGTCACAAAATCACAATATTCTTGTAGTGCGAACTCTCCCGTCATCACCTTCCACCGCCTCCAACTCTCCTGCATCGATGCCGCATCCCCGCCGACGCCAGCCACCCCTTCCTCTTCGTCGCCGCTGCTCCACCTGTCTCCCTGCTCTCAGTCATTGCTGCTCCTCCGGTCTCCCTGCTATTAGTCGTTCTGCCACCTCCGTTGCTCAAGATAATCTAAAGGCGACAACTTTGAGGAGATCAAATAGATTTTGCATCGATTGTATCAATAAGAAATCTAATGTAACATAATGTAATGTGTATATGTGTCGATTCTATGGATCATCGTTCATCAAATCCAGTGTAATGTGCATAAGTATCAAATGTAATAACAAGGTTGTATCAATAACAAGATTGTTCAATAAAATACTGTAATGGATCAGCGTCGATTCTTTGTTGTATATTGTAAGAAGTATATACGTGCCGATTGTGTAATGTTTAACAATGTAATGGTTCAAGTAGTGAGAACATTTCACGTAGGAACATATCATATTTTGCCTCGCGACAGTGTTAACGTATGTAGCATTGCAACTCTTAGCGCCACTTTAGCGACTACATAGCGTCGACATTAGAGACGCATTGGCGTCTAATCAGCGCCACAAATGATGGCTAGAAAATGAAGTTAACAATTGTTTTAATACCATATTAGCATCAGAATAGCATTTACATTAGCATCTCTTTAACGTCACATTAGCGCCTCTGATTGTTGCTTCGCCACGTGACTTATAGCGTCATAATAATGTCGGACTAGCGTCGACAAGGTGACGCTAGTAGCATCGTCGTTCTCTTTGGACTCAATGGTTATCGATTTTTAGCGTCTCTTGTCGGTGGCGCCATGTTGATGCTAATGCATGGCTAATGTTTTTAGCCATGAGTTAGCACCGCGTTAGCGACTCATAGGTGGAGTAACTATTTCCCAGATTTCTTGTAGTAACAAAACTTGGAATGTACTTGGCTCACTTTTTAAAATGCCCTTATAAAAAAATGCCATTGATCATGTTTTTATAAAAGTTAAGTACAAAAGTGTATTTGAAAGGAAAAAAGTGCATTAAAAATAGGAAGGGCAACAATCGAGATTGAAGGTGCTAGAGGGACGCAATGTTGAACTTATGACACTTGCAACAGATTTGAAATATACTTTTAATTCAATCAAATATTTTATCATTATATTAAATTAAAAGTTATCAATAATTTTAATACTTAAAATTTAAAATTTAACTCTCCATAAATGCATGTCTAGCATTTCTAAATACTTAATTAATTATTATAGTTGAGTATCTGGTTTTCTTATAAAAAATTGGAGCAGAGCAAGAACTCAAATCTCAAAGTCATCACGCACATGAATAGTTTAAATATTTTGTTTTCTAATTTATAAATGTGAGCTCTGGATCGAGGACTTCTGGTCCTCATTTTAAATTGGAAAATATATTATATTAAGAGTAAAAGCCACTACTTAGTGCACGCTAAGCAGCCCGCAGAGCTTGCATTTGGGCCGTCGGATGACGTGCCTTTTTTTCTTTCATGAGGAAGAATGGAAAATCCTAGCGATCGGACGAGGACGCCATTGATTAACATTTTGTTGATTTTGGACCATTGGTCCACATGAATTTAAAATACGTCTTGATAAGTGAAGAGATAGCTATATATAAGCTCATGATCACTTTTGTATTTTATTTATGTGGGACTATTCAATGAGACCATCTTATTTCTTAGATCTCATATCGTTACAATATTCCTTCATAAAGAGCTCAACATCCTCGTTGAGTAGGGTCTGTATTGATCCATGGCCCGTGTTTTTCATATGGTTCAAGTGAGCACATGAGGTTGATTCTGCTACTATTATGTAATATCTCCGGTCCAATCAAGATATTGTTTACTTTGGGTCATTGATCTGCACGAATTTAAAACGCATCTTGATAGATGAAGATGGTAGCTACATATAAGCTCATGATCACCTCCGCGTTTTGTCCATGTGGAACTATTCAATTAGACCATCTTGATTCTTAAACCTCATATCGTTACAGAGAATACGGACGACGCATGAGTACCGAGAGGATGCCGATGGCCGACAAGGAAGTGACCGGGAGGAGGGATCGGAGTTGAGTAGCGAGGAAGCAGTGGTTTGTCGACCACTAGGGTCCCTGATTCCACACTTTTTGTCATGTTGCTCTCTTCTGTCCTTGTTCCACCTCCCTCACGTCTCGTCTCCTCTCTGATACCACTTGAGCATGGCGGCGGCAATCACCAGCGCACTGCCTTCATCACTACCCTCTTCTGCATCACGCTCTCCTCCGCCCTCGCTCAATCCCTTGCCGGCTCACTGACCTCCTCCCGTGCTATCGTCCTCGTCGTGTCACCACCGACGTCCTCCTTTGTGTTCGCTCCCAAGGCAGCCCCACCGTCCTCCTCCGTCTCCTCACAGTCCGAATCACAAGGACAGCACCGTCCAAATATAGAGATAGAAACGGAAAAAGGATGCCATCCAAGGTCCAGATACGCACTCACGCTACACAAAAAAAGCTTTTTAAAAATCAAACACATTAGTTCCTAAAATTTCAATTTTAATCTTTAATACTTATTGAGACCAAAATATCTTGATCTTTCGTGATATTTACAAGCTGGTCATTAAAAATTTTTAATGATCAAATTTTTTCCATTAGTCTTTAAAAAATGATTTACTAGCGACCACAAATTAGATTTTGATTTCAAATGAATAAGAATTTGAAACTAATATCATATTAGTCTCTAATATTTATACTTTTAAGAATCAAATATAATTGGTCCCTAAAAATTGGTCAATAATCATAATTTTATTGTAGTGTCACTCCGTAGGCTGCTTAGCGGCTCTTTACTCTATTTTTAAATTTTTTGTGGCCTCGACTTATGGTATCTAAGATTATTAGTATTTAGTCAATTCGATGTCATAAAGTCCGATTAAATTAGTGGTTTCAGAAATTAAATCCGACGATAGACGCAATCTCGTCTCTAAGTAATTAATTGTGTCGATCAATAAATATTTTAGACTTGTAAACACCGATCTCGCAAGCATGTGGTATTCAATCCACTAAGCCCACCATGCATGCATGCATCGTGGTCTTCACTTCTCCACAAGTGTTCGGCAAGACATCATCTAATTGTTTGCATCTCCAAAAGACAAATCCAATAGATTCCATTCGATCTACATGCTTAATTTGCACCCAAAAGAAGCAGCCGTTTCGTTTCGTGTAGTGATGAAGGCAGTCTCTATGAATACGAATAAAAATACCTAACAACGACACAACGACAAAGATCACGATATATCATTGCTACTCTGCATGCATATTGCCCATTAAAATGTGTATACTTTATTGGCCTAAAACATTGTGAAAGTAACCAAAAGAAGTCCAAAAAAATCACATCCTACAGTTGAATGGAACGAACTGAAATAAAAAAAAAAAAGAAGAGGGAAAAAACCTGAATTTAACTCTAATTAGACATGACCACAAGGCTATGCGAAAAGATATGAAGCTTTCCCCAACGATTGGTGCTTCAAATATTTGGTCATGGTGTTAGTGATCCTTACGGCATCTCTATATGATACATAAGAAAAATGGAACTTGAGAAAGACTGCTTGACGACAGTCATAAATTCGCAAAGGAAGGACCATACGCCATATACTTTTCCTATACTTTTCCTCCTACCATCTCTGTCTAGTTATAAATTCATTTCTCACTACACTTTCAAAACTCTTCTCTTCTACCTTCTTACTTTTCCATCCTTGATTATATGGCTAAAGTTTGCGTTTGTTTTCCCCTCTTTGAGTTTGATTTGGTAATGTAACTCAAAAGCTTCGAGAAGAATGTGGTCAGCAATGAAGCAACCTGTCAACAATATTTCGTTTATGTTTGGCCTTTGGCGTAAGAAAATAGATGCTCCCACAAGCCATTAAAAACACATACTAAACCAAGCTTTCGCATGTCCACATCTCACAGGCCCAAAATGAGATGGACCTCATGTTTTAGAGTTGATGCTTTGTGTACAGTGTTTGATATGGCATCATCTTATTGTCTTTACCTAATCATTCATTATTAGCAAAAACACTGCATCTTTAGTTAATTGTCTTATTGCGGTCTGGAGTTCTTAATCTAATGTAAGACAGATAGGTTGCACATAGTCTTTCAATTAATCCACTGGACCAAGAACATATCATATATAAGTAGGTAGCAAAACTGGGTACTGCCATAACAGCAAAGTACAAGCTCTATTTTCTTCCATCCCTTCCGCAAACATAGAGGTCTCTCTCTCTCTCTCTCTCTCTCTCTCTCTCTCTCTCTCTCTCTCTCTCTCTCTCTCTCTCTCTCTCTCTCTCTCTCTCTCTCTCTCTCTCTCTCTCTCTCTCTCTCTCTCTCTCTCTCTCGTGATTGTCAAGTCTAGCACTTCTTTTGCTTCGTTCTCCCTTGTGCTTGGGTTAAAGTTCACATATGTTCTCAGAATCAACCTAAAAAGATGGTGCTGGGAAACCAACTGGAGAGGTTGGTGGGAAGCCTGAAATCAAAGCTGAAGTCCTTGAAGGGAAAGAAGAGCTACAACAAGGTGGGCAAAACAGACAGCATGAGGATTGAAATCAGAAGCAGAAGAGCACAGAAGCTCATAGCCAAGAACCTCAAGATCGCTGACGCTGTGGGAAACAAAAGCTTCATCTTTTGACTTGTCATGTACCAAGTTATGCGTATACTTAATTCGATGTATACAAGATATATTTGCTCCTTCCTATGTTTTCCAGATGCATGGCTCATCTTTCTCCACTGTACATATATCAAGATCATGCATAAGGCCTAGTTATTGGAGTTTGATATGAAATTTGATGCACACGGAAATATTTTACTGGATATTTTACATATCTATCCTGTTTTTTTTCTTGGGCAGTATATACTTTGTAGATTAATATATACATTAGATGTACAAACATATGTGGTGTCGCAGTGTCTCACTAAAATCTTCTCAGAGTACATATCGAATCATATAAATCTGTATGTTTTGTGTATATCCTTTCTTATAATCAATCTCCCACCTTTGGTTGTCCTATATAATCTCCCATCTTTTGTGTATATGCTTTACTTTTTTTGTTACAATATAATGCTTCTTTTTTATGTGAAAGCTAGCCAGCTATATTGTGGTCCGGTGGAGGTTGTACACAGAAAGATTAAACATTAGAAATCGATGACAACCTTTTATTTACGAATAGATTGTTCATTAAATTTGTAATAAAGAAATTTATTAGTAAGTGCAATAGTCATATCAAGTAATAAAATGAAAAATAGAGTGGTTGATTTCACGAGAAACTATTTAAATCTAATCTAGGAGAATAAAGCGTGTTGTGATGTGAAAACAAAAAATAAATGTGCAGAAAATTTAATAAAAAATAAAATAAAATAAAATAGTGTTGAGCATTGAGATTATGAATGATTAAATATAATTGTTAACTTGTATGTAGAACAATAATGTTTAAATTATAACAATGATAAATATGTTAAGTTCTTGAAATAGATAAGGATTACATCTATGTTGAATAAATCAAACTACCTTTAATTATCATAGAACTTAATCACATACATTGAGTAATATTTATTAAAGTAAGATGTTATGATGCATTAAGTTGTATTTCATAAGCTAACAATTATTCATGGTGAGTAAAAGCTAATATACCACACAAAATATAGCATAAGCACTAAGTTATTAGATTCATGTTATGATTGCTTGAACTAGTAAATTAAAAAATTGATTCGCTAAGAACTGTTAAATCCTAAAATTAACCACTCCATACCTAATTTGTAATCTCATCTTAAAATATAATAATTTCAGTAAAAAACATTAATCACACTAATCATAATCAACTATATTAATTCAAATATAATCAATGGTTCATGCAATTTTTCTTGAAGTAATAAAAATCACTACTATAAAAATGATAAAACTAATGAAATATGAGTAAAGAACATCCAAACAAAGAGTAGAAGATAAAACTCATCATTTTTTTATGATTTCTAGATTGTCACGGAACACAAGCGCACAGTTGCCTTGTAGTTTTCTCCGAAAAATTCTCCTCAAGTTTGAAATGTGCCCTTATCAATAACATGTGGCTCTGATTAGGTTTCAACCACTTTGTTCATTCTTCCTGGAAAATGAAACACAAATTTTGGATAGATTTTAATTTTTATAAAATTAAAGTAAATAAGCTCATAAAAGTATGCATATTATTAAAAATGAAATGCAATACGATTAAATGCAAGGCTAAATATTTGTTATAATATGTATGCATCAAATTAACTAAGATTAGCTACTTGCTTATCATTAAGCAATGTTCAAGGCAAAACTCATAAATAAAATAGTTAATCATCGCTTCCATCATGTCATTCAACTACCTTTCTTGCCACTAGATTTTATACATTGATCGCCAAAATATCTTTCCACTATTTCAAATCTAGCCTCATGGAGTGTACTTTGGCCACTGAACTTTCTTAATATTTTGTTTCGAAGTCAACAACGTCATTGATGTATTCCTCATGTTGTGTTAGCTCTATTCCCTCCAACTTGTCTTCTTGAAAACTCTCTTGATGTTAAGGATCAAATTGCATTAGGTTGTAGTCAGCTATGGAGTTGGCCTAGGCTACTAAACTTTCTTGATCTTTTGCTTTAACTTTAGCTGTATAGTTCTCCTTTGGAACATCTTTTATGTGTTGAGTTATAGTCTTCTTTTCAATTTTCTTCACTTTATTATCAAAGTTGATCTTTTCAGCATCTTCAATTTGAATTTCAGTGATAGTTCAAAGGATTTATGCCCTTCAATTTGTCTTCACTTTTTAGGCGACATGTTTTTACTTTATTACTTGGGCCTAAATATCGTTGGTTCAGAAAAAATATCAAGTTGCCTAGGTAAAGAGTATGCTTGCTGAAGTATTTATTTTTCCATAAATTTTCTTTTAGATCGCACGCCTTCAACTTTATGAAATAATTCTTTCATTGATTCAATATGGATTTTTTGTTGCTTAATCAGCTTCTTCATCATCAAATCCATATTGGACTTCTCTTCAAGTTGGACTATATGATTCTGGAACTTCATTGATTATGCTGACTATGTTCTTGTACCATTGATTGTTTGTGGAGATCCTCTATTTTAATAACCAGCTCCTTCATCATCTTACTTTGCTTCTCTTGTTGGTTTACTAGGTTTTGCATCATAATCTCCAACTTGAAATCTTCCATAAGTACTGCTAGTTGATATGGATGCTAAAATTCATGTAGCGAGGTAATTTCACTTGAGTTACCTTTTGCATTTAATTTCAACCATAAATTGAAAGCTGGTAGTATTATCCATCATATTCCATAAGTTTGAATCTGGGGGATATGGATTGGAAAACTATTTTTTTCATTGATTGCTATGATTATTCATGAAATCAAACTGTCTGTATGATCTCCTGGGATGCCACCATTTCTAGGGAATTCTTAAATTGCAAATTGAGACTCAACCAATCTATCAATTCATACTAAATCTCGACAATGTGATACTCACTTTTGTGTCATATGACTCGAAAATGCTACAAGCATGCCTCTTAGCTATACTTGGTATAGATCACCGATAACCTTTTTTACACAACCTCACTGCCACCCAATCTCTCGACTCACATGCGGTAGTTAGAGAATAAAACACCCTCTCGGGCTTGATATATAAAAGCAATGACCATTTGGACAAAAGGAAGAACACCAACGAAGAAAATAAAAAAGGCTCCAAGTCTGCCTCTCATCTTCACTCGGTACCGACTATTAGCGATTCCTTTCCGTAACTCAACTGCCACCCAATCTTTCTACTCGCATGTGATAGTTGAGAAATAATTTACCCCTCAGGTGATAATTGTTAGACATTGCTATTATCAAGAGAATCACATCATAAAACAAAGAAACAAAGGATACTATGGGGTTTTGCCTCTCAATTGAACCCAAGGCCATTAGCGATTATTTAGACATATTCTAGCTCCGACCCATCCTCTTGGCTCGTATGCCTTAGTTGGAGAATAGATTATTCTCTCGGGCGAGAATCATTGATTCTTGAAAAATGAAGGTTGCCCAAAACTAAAAATGAGTTGTAATCATAGTACGCCTTTTTGGCTAAGCTCAGCACAAATCCAACCTCTCGGCTTTGGGATTTGTGCAGAAAAAGCGATTACCCTCTCTAGTTGAGAACACTAGCCTAGTAGATAAAAGAAATATCTGACATTTTGAAAGCATGCATGCAAATAGTCAAAAAGTGAGAACAATAACATTGCTAAGGAAAGATAATCAGCTAATGCATTGTTGCAATAAGTTCAAAAAATGTAACCGTATAGAAATAAAAAATCCGTCACTTGGCTGTCCAGTACTAGCTGGCTAATTTAGTTACATGTAATTAGGGATGACACGACGTCCATGTTCATCACTACCAAAAACAAAATAATAGAAAAGAGGAAAAGAGAAAAATAAAAAATTGAGTTGCACCCGCTTCTCTTCTTCCTCCTCAGCCCCCTTCTTCTTTAAACTACAAATGGAATGGGTTGAGACCCTCCTCTTTGGCAGCCTCCAAGTCATCTTATTTCCTAAAGTCCTTCAAACCAGTTCATCGTTCACCTTTGTGATCAGTTGGGATGTCTACATGAAAAAAAAGGAAAACTAGTAATATCACATCACAAGAAGAATGAAATATCATTCTTATGAAAATAAATGTGGAGGAATCATAAGAATTGAAAGCTGATCATAAAGTGTGTGTTCATGCATGGAAATATGATAAAATGTGGAAGAAATGCATGTTGAACATAAGGAAAAAGTATATGTAATTTCTCCACAAAGAGTCATATAGGTCGGCTCTAGATTGATTGTGTCCGCAGAGGAATAGGTATTAGGCTGACACTTGCACTACGGTCGCATAGGGCTCTCTTTACTTATAAATTTCTAATTTCACATGGTATCGAGAAACTCCCTAGATCTTTTTTTACTTTTGCTGTAGTATATTTTGATTTACTACATTGCCTCCCTCGATTAGTGTTGTAATCTCATGGATGTTGATCTTTCTCTTCTTTGACAGAATATCCTTTAGTAATTTAGGATGAAAGAGCATTTGTTATATAGCTTCAACAAAAGGTATATTGATATCCCAATCTCCTAAATATGTCCATGAACTTAGCAAATTGTTGATCAGTACGAAATCTCCTAAATATGTCCATGAACTTAGCAAATTGTTGATCAGTATGAACTTTAACAAATCTCTTAGGAATGGGTAAAGAATTTACATTAATAGAAGTGTTGAGCTTTTGGTCTTTTCCCTTGCCTTGAGAGTAGTCCTTAATCTTTTGTGATGATTTGAACTTTGAATTTTCGATAGGAGGTGAGGTTGTGGCTTTGGTCTTTATTGGTTCAGCTAGCTATTTCCCACTTCTTAGCTCAACAGCCGTGCAGTGTTCTCTCGAAATTACTTCGGGTTGACTAGGAAATGTTCTTGGCGATCTGAATGAATTGGCTTGCCTAGTGATCTAGTTTTCCAAAATTTGTTGTGTGCGACTAAGCTTTCAAGTTTCAAGGAGATGTGCTACATAGCTTTGTTTCACCTTGCTTTATCTGATTCTCTAACATGAACTCCAAGTTGTTTTTTTTTTCAAGTACTTGTTGAAATATGATTAAAAAATATTATTCACTTAAGTTTCTACTTGGCAAAAAGAAAATGAATTATAATGGAGTTAGTGAGTAATTAGTTGTAGTGATGTAGTAGTTATGGTTATGTGTTATGATGTAGTGTTGTTAGTGGTAGTGGTGTGGAAGTAGTGGATTGTACCCATGTTCTCTTCCATACTTTTAGGCATTATCTCCATGTTCTCCAATTGCACCATATGAAATTGTATGCCTATTTATAGTCATTTTCAATTTTTTAATGAATCATGCAATAGTATTTCATTTTCTCCAAAAATTGTTCCTTAATTACTCTATTTTGTGTTGAATTATTTTCCTAGTTTATCCTTTAATTTCCAAGAAGTTGTTATCAGAGCAGGTTTCGAAATACTTGGACAAGAGAAGATATCAGCTATAGATTCGAAGTTGCCAACAAGTGCAATTAATCAGTGCTTTAACAAGTAAAAGTGTGAAGCAAATTATGGTTGTGGATGGTGGTAGTGTAAGTTTCTCCCAACGTTTGATTCTTATTTTGTGATAATTACGAGTTTTGAAATATCAAAATGAAGATTTTATTTATGTCACAATAACTTTGAGATTTGTTTGAGATTGGATATGCAGATTAAGAAGAAAATTTAAAGGAAAACAAAGAGAAAAATGCACAGGCATTGTTTCTTATTCAGCAAGCTGTGCATGAGACTATTTTTTGCAGAATTACTAGTGCAATTACCTCAAAGCAAGCATAGGGTATATTACAAAAGCTTATCAAGGAATATCAAATGTAATCATAGTTAAATTACAAACTCTTTGTCGAGATTTTGAGATGTTGTTTATGAGTTTAAATTAGTCTGTTCAAGTATTTTTATCAAGAATAACTATTGTGGTTAGTCAAATGAAATCTTATGGAGAAAAAATTGATGATAAAATTGTTGTTGCTAGAGTTTTGAGGAGTTTGACCTCAAAATTTGATTATGTAGTGATGCGAGAATTGTTAACAATTAAATGCTAGTAAGTGCACTAGTCGCTCAAGTAATAAAGTGTAAGAGTAGAGTGTCGAACGCACGAGGAATTAACTTACTTAACTAAACTAACTTCAAAGGCTAATATGGGACAACATAAAATTTGGGTAAAAAGAAATTGTAGAAAAGTAAAAATAACAGAAAAGTAAAATCTAAAACTAATGATGCATAGGTCCTTATGATGATCTATAACAATTAGAACAATGTGTATTTTCTGTAAAAATCAAGTATAAGCATGAAGTTTAGGTTTAGACAAATTAAGAACACTAAATATATGATCTTTCACATGGGTAAATCAACTATCTTAAGACATTAATAATTTGAAAATATTTTGCATGGATATGCCTTCAGTTATATTGAACTTAAGATGCAATGCACTGTAATCCCTAAACTACACAATCGCTAGCACGAGTTAATTCATGCAGATCGCATAATCTAATATGTCGCACGATTTCTACTAGATTATGACATTGATTGCTCAAATATAAAGTTAAGAATCGATTCGAATAAAAAATGATGAATTAAGGATTGATCACACTACACAGTCAATAATCATCATAGAAATCATTAAATCCTAAAGAAAAGCATTACGCATAGCAATCATGTTCATAAAAATTAAAGTAATTATTTGATTAATCAAAAATAAAAAATTATTCATACAGTAAAACTTTTGCAACTAAAACTAAACAATAAAATGAAAACTAATAATCATAGGTGCTAAGATAGATAGATTAAACATGAAAATCTAAAATATCATCCCAACAATATGTAGAACAAAGAGTACTCTTTAGAAACAACGATGAAACGGCTACGCAATCCTCGCACGAGTCTACCACGTAGAAGTCTTCTCTTTTGCCCTTCAGTAATTCTCCTTTGTTCTTGGCATGAAAGTTTCGGTTGCAGGCCCTAGCATCCTCTCTTCTTGGCTATAGAAGGTCTCTATTTATAGGGGTGTAAATTTTCATGTGATCGGAGAAGAAACGAAAATCTTTTCCTACTCAAAAGAAGGAAAATTTGGAGTTGAATTAATAATGAAATTTTGGCCTTGTCAAACTCTGAAATTTGGGCCATAATATATTTTCAAATCATCCTAGGATCATATAATATGAGTAAGAATCCTTGTGCGCTTCAAATTCTTCCAAATATTCTTTCGAATCGGATTAAAAATAGAATTTCACGGCCTGTGACTGCATTTTCATGACCATCATAGTGTGAAAATATGGATTTCATGACCCGTGAAAATCTGGTCATGATCGTGACTCATGGCAACTCGAATGCATTTTAACGACCTATTAATTAGTTCTTTCACGGCTCGTGACTGTGCTATTTCAACATTGCTTCACTGTTTTTCACTTTTTGGCTCTATTTTAACTCTGATTTGAGCGCGATTTTCTTCGTTGGCTTCGTAATTTAATTTTTTTGCTTTCTAGATAATAAAATAAACTTTAGGTAGATTTTCATTTTTTATAAAATTAATGTAAATAAGTCCATAAAATGATGCATGCTATTAGAAAATTATTCGAAATGAGATTAAATGTATTACTAAATATATGTTGTATTTTGCATGCATCATGTAGCTGTTGTAATTGAAGAGTCTAAAGATTTATTCATATTATCTTTTGATGAATTAATGGATTCTTTGCATGTATATGAGGCAAAAATGAACAGATTTACTAAAAAAGTTGAAGAAAGAATTTTTCAAGTCAAAATAGAAGCACATCAATCTGATTGCAATAGAAATCGTGATCATAGCAGATTTCGTGGAAGAGGTCATTGTAGAGGAAGATTTGATAGACAAAATGAGCAAAGACAACAATCATCGAATGAGTATATAAGCGTAGTTCTGCTAGTACTATAAGAAATATGGGCATCTTGAAGCAAATTGTTGAACGAAGGAAAAATAAGCAATTTTTGTTAAAGAGAAAGAAGAGGAAAGTAAGTTATTTATGATTCATTCTTATTCTCATGATACAAATGAAATTTGGTTTTTAGATAGTGGTTGCTCTAACCATATGCTTGGAATGAGATCATTGTTTAAAGTGATTGATGAGTAAAATAAAACACGATTCAGATTTAGAGATAATCAACTTGTGCAAGTTGAGGGAGAAGGCACAATTATTATTCGGCAGAATGATGGTGAAGAAAAAAAAATTCTTCATGCTATTTTTTTATGTTCCTAGTTTAAAGAACAATCATCTAAGCATTGGATAATTGATGACAAGTGGTTATTCTATTTTATTTAGTAATGATGTTTGTTTGGTCAAATATAATAAATCTGGATAGATTATTGCAAAAGTTGCTATGGCAAAAAATCGCATGTTCCAATTGGATTTTTCAAATTGTTGTACATTTTCAGCTCACCCAGCTTCTGAGTCTAGTATCTGACATTTGAAGTATGCTCATCTCGATATTAACGGACTGAAATTATTGTCTAGATTGAATATGGTTTGGTCTACATTCTTTAGATGAAGTATGTGAAAGGTGTATTTTTTAAAAGCAATGCAAAAATTCATTTTCTGTATGAAAATCCTACAAAATAAAATATCCTCTTGAAATTATTCATATAGATTTATGTGGACTTATGCAAACAAAGTCCTTTAGTGGTAGTCAATATTTTGCATTATTTATTGATATTATTCTCGCATGAATTGAGTATAGTTTTTGAAGCAGAGAAATCTGAGACATTTGATGTGTTCAAAAAATTTAAGACTATGGTGAAAAATGAAAGTAGCTATCTCATAAAGATTTTATGCACAAATAAAGGTGATGATTTTTTATCAAATGAATTTAACCATTTTTGTGAAGAATAAGGAATTCAAAGGCAACTTATAATTTTATATACACCTCAACAAAATGGTGTTGCCAAAAGGAAGAATTGAACAATTGTGAAAATGGCAAGAAGCTTGCTAAAGAAGAAGAATGTTCCCAATACTTTTTGGCACAAAGCAATTGCAACTGCACTAGATTTGCTGAATATTTTTCCAACTAAAGTAATGCAAAATCAGACTCCCTATGAGGCATGGAAAGATTGCAAACCGAAAGTAAGTCATTTGAAAGTTTTTTAATGCATTTCATATGTTTTGAACAATTCAAAAAATTGTCAAAAGCTTAATGACAAGTCCAAGAAATATATTTTTGTTAGTTATTCTGTTCAATCCAAAGATTATCAATTACATAATTATTCCACTAACAAAGTAATTATTAGTAGAAATGTTATTCGTGATGAAAGATGCAATTAGAAATGGGAGGAGACAAATAGAACTAACGTGTTGATTTACAAATTAAGTTTCCTATAGAAGATGAAAAATTATTGTTGCAATAATTTCAACAAGAAACGAATGTGTTTCAAATAGCGACAACAATATATCTTTACTCGCATAAAGTGTGTATGTGAAAAATGGCACGTTTCATGTAAAAAGGCTATGTATAAGGAGCAGTTGCCCGTAGATGTCTATTTGACCCAACACGAATGATTATCTCTAATCCTAGGAAAAATGACGAATTAAGCTTTAAAACTTATAAATCATCTACGCTATCACTATGAGAATGGCAAGTATATGGCATGTCATTTTAGTGCTTGAGGGTCGATCCACAAGGAAACTCTTAAGTGTATCTTCGAGAAACTTCAACCCGAATTCGAAATCCAATGGCTAAAAGTTGAGATAGAAATTATGTTAAGTAGAAATGCTATCAAAGGTAAAAATGATCATACTAATTTTTAGGGTTTTCGTAATAATAAATCGATAGAGAAATGGAAACACAATTGGAAAGATTTGAACGATCAAATGGAACACATGCTGGGGGCTTATGAGAAGTGTTGTTGCATGTGATTTGTATTGTCTTGTTCTTTAAGTATTAGAGTAAAGACGTCCAATTGCCTCTCAACGTGTGTGTTTGGGTAACATTGTGACAATGATCACTTAGTTCATTTGTGTCACTTTTGTGCTCCTAAATAGCTCAGTTGACGCATGTTATTAGGTTCGTTTATGCGATTCAAGCATCACTCTCGTGTGCATTATATGAATAAGCGAATCAAACTTTACTACCGAGATTGAGTTAAGCTCTACATCATTCTACATCTGATGTATCCTTAGAACGAACAAAGACATGAGACAACCTCTCGGTCTGAATCAATCCCTAGATGATATGGATAGTCCCCTTGGGATGGATTACACAGGCTAGCATTGTGCTGAGCAGATAGCACGTGGGACGATTTTGAAAATCTAGTTTCTAGTTGGCTACAACATTACCATGAACTCTCTAAGAATAACTCTGCTATTGCATGCCCTCTTGGATCTCCTACAATAGAAAATGAGTAGATTTCCCTCTCGGGTAGGAGTCCGTGGAGCAAAATGCAAGATTATGAAAGAGAAGTAATGGTGAGATAAAACAAGCAACAGAAGAGAATGTAGTTCGAGAATTCCTTTATAATGACCAAAACCAACGTCCCTCTTGAGTTGGAACTCAATGAGCATACAATGCCTAAACACGTAATGTCACGACCCCGATTTAAACCGTAATTTAAATCAGAGTTCCCGAATCATTATGGACGATCACATAAAATCGATAAAGATTGCAGAAATATGATATGAATATTTTTTTATAACATAAGAATAAAAGTATATCATTAAATAAATTATACACTATGCGATGATCATTTAGAGCAAACCAATACTCCTTAAAGTTGTACATTTATTTTCGATACAACTTATTTTGACATAAGTAATAAACATGAGTAGCTCTCTCGACATCTTAATATAAAGATACGAGAGACATAAATCTCCTCATCATACCACCAAGGATGTTATCGAAATTTGTTAAGACCATCACCTCGCGTGATTCCTAAAGAGCCATATGAATCTAAAAACTATATATTAGAAGCAACATTATGAGAAAAATAGCTTAGTAAGTTGATGACTCATGAGCTATGAGTTATCATCTAATTAATTCGGGAAGACATAATAATATAAGTAATAGTCATAATATCAAAATTAATATTTTCGTACATTTAACAATTACATATACAACATTCTAATCAAAATTATCACTCTAAATTCGCGTTCACTATTACTTAAAAATATTGAACATATGAATGTGAATGCAACACTTTCATATGAATGCACATATCACCAACAGGTCAGTGGTCGATAGGTGGAATCTAAAGGTGACTCCCATCGTGATCAACGATGTAATACTTAGTTTCATTATACATCATCCCTTTCGGAGAACATATTATATAGTGATAGATGGACTCTAAAGGTGACCCCTGTGGATTCTAGAGGTGGCTCCCACCATGCTTTCTCACGATGTAGCACTTAATTCCGCATGGCATCTAGCTCCAATCTATCTCATCCCATTTCTGGAGAACACAATGATGGATTGGACTCTAGAGGTGGCTCCCATCGTAATCAGTGATGTAGCACTTAGCACCAACCATCATACATGTAAATACAGATAGATACAGATGCATGATTCATCATATAAGAATTATATCTCGAATATTAGAATATAAATTATATTGATTATTCATTTAAACGAAACATCTCATACATGCTTTCCAATGTGCAATCAATTGGTCGATTATACCGACATACTTCTCATAAGAACTTTTTCGAATATATATTAAATACATATCACAATATCAGGAGATGAATAACATCCAATACCCATTCAATCAGAAGATGGTTGCATTTTATAAAACCAATCCATAACATGTCACATATGCTTTTCAATGTACAATCAAATCAATCAATCATTCCAATATAATTTTCATAAGAACATATCTAAAATATATTCAATATATATCGCAATCAATGTCACACCGAATTCAAAAGAGGTGAATACATAGAGTAGGAAAAACCAACTTACCTCTTATGGCAATATGAAAGACTTTTTTTTCCTTTTCTTTTCCTTGTTATTCTTCTAGTCCTGTGTCAATAATATGTGTTCTTATCAATACTATGATGTGAGTACCATGACTTACATAGATAAAACCATGACCAATGCTATATATTACTCATGCATTCAATCCTATAGTTTAATTAATTGAGTAATCATAAGAGTTCATTTTGTACCCACAAATCATATACTTGGTGAAATAAAAATGATATCTTTTGTTACACCTAACCAAATCTCATGATGCTAATTTTATATGAGTATAGGCTTATCAAAATTAAAGCAATAATTGTTTCAGATTTTATCTCGTTATGGTTGATCTTCAAAAAAATAGCATTCACCCTCCAATTAATGTTAATTCTGTGTTTTGACATACTGAGTGATTTTGATTGTATGATTTATATTAATTAATAAACAATGCCTTTTCTGATAATTTCAATTTTTCCTAGACTTAGACTTTTAGATGTATAATTTATAAAATTTCTTGTTTTTATAGACAAATTGAGAGTGCTCGGTTAGTCCTTCTTACTTCCTATAGAAACATCCTTTTCAAGTGATTCCACTTGGAAATGAAGCCCAACATCAGTATCATGTTGATCCTAAAGTATCAAATATTTATATACTATTTTTTTATTTAATATTTAATTTACAAATTCGAATAATAATTTCAATAGAGAGAATGATAAAATCTTACAAATGAACAGATATCTTGAAATGATTAAAAATCTTTACAAATAACTTTCCCTACACAGATTATTTTGAAATGATTAAAATTGTTTTAGAACATTAGTTCGACAATGAGGTATCTTCAAACTAATCAAATAACTTTTTAAACAGGAGTGGTTTAAAAATAATTATTTCTTCTCTAGAAACTAGACCTCCTAGGGATCAAGTGGTCTAATTTTTAAAATTTTTGAGACAATAAAATATTTTTCTTAGTAGGTAACCATTTACCCATTATAATCTATAACCAGAAAATATGCTTCATAGTTATGGTGACTACATTTAATTTTCATAGTTGATTCCTTCACTGTGATACAAGCAAACTTAACATTAAACATCCACAATTTTAAAAAATAATAGTACAAATTAATAAACAAAATTAGTTGGTTCGTCCTCCAATTTACCTAATCATTCTTCTATTTTTTTTCTGGTTTCTACTTCTTCTATTTCATTTCTTTACTTCATTCGACCAGCTTTACACCTCTCTTCTTTTCATTTTTTTTTCAACCTGGTTTCCCTTTTTTTATTTCCAATTTTGGCTGAACTTTGGATAAAACCTTCCTTTTGTTTTCTTTTCTCCTAAGGTAAGTAGGTATTCATCCTCCAGCCCCAATAAGGTAAGGACGTATATATGTATTTTGCATGGACGTATATATGTATTTTGCATGATTGCTGCTGTTGTGGCAGCACCAATTTAATTTATATTAGTGTGTGATGAGCTGTCATGCTCCTTTTGTATTTTTATTATTTTATTTTTAAGGAAAATCGGTACAAGCATATTGAGGTCATTCTTAATGTAATTAATTAGCTTAGGACTACTTAAGCTAATTACTTTTATCTTAATTAATATTAAATCCATCTAATAATTCAAAAATGAATATAATATCATAACTAACTTCAATTTCTTCTCAAAATATAATTTTAATTCAAGATTAAGTTAATTGCCTAAAGGCAATTGTTATATTATAATAGGATTAAATCCATATCAACAGAATAACAAACTTAATTAAATTATAATTATGTTAATTAACTCATTTGTGATTTTGAATATTACACGTAATACGATAGAAGCCATTAATAATGTAAAAAGAAGAGTCAAATGGAAGTCATTTTGCCAACAAAATGGTACTCCTTTAGTACCGGTAATCACAATCTTTACTTCCCTATTATATTGTTCAACATGTTTACGGATAATATTACTAATTTCATCGGCTCGAAGGGTTATCATTAGTGTTTCTTTTTTCTTTTTTGATAGCAAAAGTACAACACACTAGAACGCCCTTATTGATGATCCTTTACTCCAAGAGCATCTAGGGTTCCTCTAATAATGTGCCTTGTATTCTCTTCCTTTGTATGTCTATTACGGTGTTCAGCTGGGCAAAATTTGACAATCAGTAAGTAGTGAAAACACCAAAAAAAACAAGGATAATAAGTCACGTATCAACACCTTCCGGTCCTAGCTGGCTGGTTAGTTACAGTTCATGGGTGATCTCCCACCCATCAATAAAACAACCTCCACAATACAAAACATTGTTCCCTTCAAATCACTCGGTCTCCCTCTCTCGAAAGTGCCTTTTGCCCTAAGTAAAGTTCCCCTCTCTTTGCGACTTTCGAATCCCCTTTTTCAACTACATCTTGCTCCTTATAGGTCTCTTTTTCTGTCATCCTTTTCCAACTATCGGTAGTGCAACTTTTGTCTCTCCATGATCCAGTGGTCCCCTTCTCTCGCTGGAAGCTTTCTCTGACACAAGCCCTATTCGAATTGGTCTATCTCCAGTGATAAAGGAGTGTATGTTGTTGGTTGTTTTGGCCTTGTCTTCCGAAAGCATTCTACTCATTCGTTGATGCAGAGAACAACATATGGGATCGACTCCATCTTCCCCACCTGTCGGTCACGTCGTCTCCCATAAGAGCTGAGATTTTAGGAAGAAAATGATAAAAAAAAATGAGGCTTCAAATGGACAAATTGATGCTGATGTAGAGAATGTATAAGGCTATTGCATTTTAGAGTTGTGCAAGCATTTAGAGCTGAAATTCAAGTCATATGCGGGTGAAATGCATGCATATCAATAGGAAATAATATATGATTGTATATGGCCTATGTCAATAATGATATACAAGCTTTCTCTGCATCAATCTTCCCTAGAAAATTCACCTAATTCTACGTCAAAGAAATTTCGTTCATTGTAAGAAATATATGATTCTTGTCAATTTGCTTTATTTATCTCTAATCCGACATGCTTGGAAGAAGCAATGGGAAAAAATGACGCAATGCAATGAAAGATGAAATAATGTCTATTGAAAGAAATCAAACATGATAGTTGATTTGCCTGGAAACAAAAATGTGATCGATATGAAATGGGTGTTTAAAACTAAATACCATGTAGATGATAGCATTCAAAAGCACAAAGCAAGGCTTGTAGCAAAAGTTATGCACAACTTATATATTTTGAAGAAATTTTTTCTCTTGTTGCTTTTACTTAAAATAGTAAGATTGCTTTTAATCTTAGCTGCTTAGCTTGATATAAAATCATTGCTTTTTAATTGTGATTTGAATGAAAATATTTATGTCAGTCAACTAGAAGGTATTATGATCAATGGCAAAGTAGACAAAGTCTACAAATTAAGAAAGGTTGTATGTGGCCTAAAGCAAGCCCCTCGTGTATGATATAGTAAGATCAATTCATTTTTTATTGATAATGATTTTCGTTGAAGTGAGATTGAGCCAACACTCTACCTGAAAGAAAAAGGAGCTCAATTTATTATAGTTTGTCTTTATGTTGATGATATTATATACATGATATCTTCTCAATTACTTATGGTTGATATTAAACATGTATGTTGGTGAATCTTGAAATGATAAACTTGGGATTGTTGAACTATTTTCTTGGTACAGAAGTAAAGCAAGATACTGATAGCATATTTATTTCTCAAAAGAAATATGTTAATGGTCTGTTAGACAGGTTTAATATGCTGAATTGTAAAGGTAACGTCACTCTTATGAATGTGAATGAAAATCTCAAACTTGATGATAGTACATATCATGTTGATGAAAGAACATTTAGAAATTTGATTGGTATCTTAATTTATTTGACTCATGCAAGACTAGATATTTGTTTTTCTGTTAGTCTTGTATTCATATTTATGCATTCCTCGTCAAAACATCATCTTGGAGCAATCAAACGTATTTTGCACTATATTTTGGGCACTGTGAAATTTGGTGTTTGGTATTTTAAAGTTTCTAATTTCAAATTATTTGGCTTTACTAATAGTGACTAGGCAGAATCTTTGGATGATAGCAAAAATACTTCAGAAAGTGTTTTTAATTTTGGGTCAAGAGCAATATCATGGTGTTCGAATAAGCAAGCAATTGTAGCACTCTCATCTTCTGAAGCAGAGTATATTATTGTTACATTTGCTACATGTCAAGCTATATGGTTAAGAAGAATCTTGTTGAATCTTCATCACTCACAGAATGAAGCAACAATTATTTTAATTATATGATAACAAATCAGCAATAACAAGAACCAAGAATTCACTTATGCATAGGCGAACAAAACATTTTATGTTACGTAGGTGGAGGATGAAGAAATCAAATTAGAATTTGCGGCACAAATGAATAAATGGAAGATTTGTTCATCAAAGCTCTTTCTATTCGCAAGCATACATTTTTCACAGAATTACTTGGAGTCTACAAGGGGAGTGTTGAAATATTATTCAAAAATATTGTCCACATAATTTTTTACTTGGCAAAAAGAAAATGAATTATAATGGAGTTAGTGGGTAATTAGTTAGTGTGATATGGTAGTTATGATTATGTGTTATGATGTAGTGCTGTTAATGATAGTGGTGTGTAAGTAATGAATTGTACCCATGTTCTCTTCAAAACTTTTAGACATTAGCTCTATGTTCTCCAAAATCTATAACCCTTAAATCTATAATATAAAATAATTACTTCAAAACTTAAAAATATAATAAAACTTTTAGTAGTACTTATACTTGTATACAACCACATATAGCATCTCACAAATTTTAATGAAATAGCATAGTTCATTTTTTTTTCTTTTGAAATTTTATTCGCGTGTTCTATCCAATTACAAAAAGTGACTTTGATAAACTAATATCAATATAGAATTTTCATTTACACGTAGTTACTTTACGAGTTCGATGCATGCTTATGAAAAATGCTAAATCCTCCTAAAACCTTAGCCTAAAAATCCTCCTAATACTCACATTTTTAATTTATCCTAAAAAATTAATAAAATTACATCTAGTGCCATTGTGAGAAGATTAGGAGGATATATCCTCCTGATTAGGAGGATATAGCATCTCCCCATGTTATTAATACAAGTTATTATGAGAATTCTAACATATTCATAGAAGTGGGGTTCACATGCATGCATCACATCATAATATGCACAAAACTCCCCAACCATAGTTACAAAATAAATGCAACAATAATTACAAAAAAAATTAAATGCAATGTCTAGAGAGAACAGGCGCTAATAAATAAAATGGGACCTTCATCTTTGGTGCACTATTGTAAGTAAGTAACCCTTGTGACCTGACCCTCTCTCTCTCTCTCTCTCTCTCTCTCTCTCTCTCTCTCTCTCTCCAGGTCCGAAATTAGCTGTATCCATCAGGCATCTCCTATTATATAAGGAACTACCTTCGTCGATCATCAAAGTGGGCTCAGCATGTTCGGCTGGAAAGTTGGAATGCAGCACGTATTTCCGAATGGAATGTTAAGCTACAGATCGACACAATCCACCCATCTTTGTGCAGTGTGCATGCATCGAAGGTGATTTCATGAACAAGCTTTGGCATATACCATAGCTGTGCACTACTGTGACGTAGCTTATTTCTTATATTAATTAAGAATTGTGAAATTTCATTTTTCTTGTTATATTTTTGTATGTGTGTTAAACCTACTTGGTGTTTATTGGAATTGGGTCCAAGGAATGAACATGATTAATTGAACTTTCACTTGTATCCAACTTAATCAGAACGGGTTTGAATACAAAAAATAATAATAATCCAAGCTTTATCCGATCAGCCTGATTATTTATTATTTTATGATGTTTTAAATTTATTTCTTAATTATCTTAATTCTTTTTTTCTAGCAGTGTAGATATTGTTATTTTTATTATATAATTTTTTTACAAAAAATTAAATATAATTGGAATATACAATTTTATATCAAAGTTATCAGGATCGTCTTCTAATATAGAATGATGAGAGATTTAAGAATCGCGAATTATATGATGGCATAGAGAATTATAAAATTCTACTTTATAAGAATATTTTTCAATAAAAATTATTTTCCCATAAGTAGTTTATAAGTTTGAGTTAATTAACCACAAATATGTAAATGTATATTACATATTATGAAGCACAGTATGTGATGTTCTTTTTAATATAAATAGTAAACAATAATTGTAAAAATTAAAAGTACAATATTGTATTAAAATATAATTATAATATTAGTTTACGTGCTAAACTAGAACTTGATTTTTAAAAAAAATGTATCATAATTGTGAACTTGGAAGATAATATTAAACTATTATATATATATGATATTAGAGTGGACACAAGTGAGAATAAAATATACGAACTAAGATAATGTAATCAAAATAAATTTATTGGGGTTAATGTATTTATTCTAATAAAAAAAGTTGCATCATTATTATAGGATTGATAGAATGGTAAGTTTAAGATTCAAGAAAGAGTGGGATCATTTTCGAAACCTTATCTTGCTCATAAAAAGTTTACAACTGGTATTATGTGATAAGGTTGGTTTTTCTTTCAAACCGGCCAATTCTGTTCCCCAATTTATAAAACTTGGAAAAAAAAAACTAAGCATGCATTAATGGATCAATCAATGACATCCAAGTTCTCCATTGCAATACATAATAACTCTGATTACACATTAAAATACAGCTTAGAAACAAATAATTAAGGCACCACTGCTAGGCATGAAGTAGATGTTTAAAGCCTGTAAACGCCAACGTAGGGCACGTCCACGGATCCCACCCAAATGGTCCCATTCCTCTCCACCACCTCGCTCACGGAGTCCATCATCCCTCCGTTGAGCACCTCCAGCACCTCCCCCTTCTTGCTCAGCCTCAGGGCCACGCGTGCTCCGACGTCTCCAGAGCCATGCTGCCTTCTTCTCCGGCGGCGGCGGCGTTGAGGTTCACTCTTCTCCCGGCTGATGGCCACCCAGAACTCCCCCTGGAGAGGTCCTCTTGATGTTGTCGGGATATCCCGGGAGGTCGGCGAAGAGCTCGAAGGCGCCGGCTTTGGGCCCCCGAAGCCAGTACGCGGTGATCCTGCATTTGCCGGTCTCGGCCACGAGGAGGAAGCTGCCGTCGTCGCTCAGGGCCAAGCCGTTGGGGTAGGGGATGCCGTGCCTCAGGACCGTCACCTTCTCCGTTCTCGGGTCGTATTTCATCAGCCTTCCGGTGGAGTCTCCGGTAAGTACAGCCAACAAGTAGTCCCTGCATGCATGCATGCATATGTACGTTAATCAGGTATATATATATATATATATATATATATATTCAGTACGAACTAATAAATTTGTTAACATTGCAAAAAAAAATAGTACGACACGTGAACAAATTACACATGGAGTTAAATAACAATTGTAAAGGAAAAAGGGAAATGTAAATGTAATGTATCCTCAATTTGACAAATCTCCGAAGGATGCTATTTATTGGACACTACCCACCGTCTCAATTCTTATTAATGGCTAGCTAACGATTTTATAGATTGTCTTTAATTTTTTTTCCAAGTGTTGACTCCATATATCATAGAAATTGAAATATATATATATATATATATATATATATATGTTCGAGTGCTCATTTTGAAATTCATGGAGGAATGCAAATGGCCCTATTGCTCTATTCTGTTGGCGTCAATCTCAAATAGATTCATGTGATGCGGCCAACTATCTTTCTCTCTCTTCTTAATGGCTCGACTTTCTAGATCTCCATTGGATTTGCTGTCGCTATTATGTTTAAAACAAAAAAGACACTAATGAATATACATAAAATTCAAAATCTCCACTCTTGTTAAGGCAACTTTATCTTCTAATTTTGATATAAAATACCATTTAATATAAAAATAGTTTAAAAGAATGAGATTAAAATATTAGAAGCCGCGATAATGTGGGATCCTATACCATATGTTTGTTTTATGTTCCGTATTTGTCTATATTATTTTTGAACAGTAAAAAGTCAGACAAATTAATAATTAATTTCATCTCAAGTATTTCTTGCTTGTGTGCTATTCTTTATTGTACTTAAATTGTTTTCATCTCAAAGTATATCTATATAGCGCAACCACACATTATTTGAAGGTAACACAAAATAAGATTCAAATTAAAAGTTCCAAAAGAGAAATAAGGAGAAAAATTAGTGTGTGCGTGTGTTTAGCATAATCCTTTTATTGCGATGTTTTTCCTAGCATCTAAATCTAATCGAGCATGCTGTAGGAATTATAAATTCAAACTGACCAGTACCATTCATGCCAATCGGTTTGGTTTCCTTTTTTTTCTTGAGTTTAACATGCAATTAATTCGTATGCAATAGAAAAGAAGAGAGAGAGAGAGAGAGTGAGAGAGAGAGAGAGAGAGAGAGAGAGAGAGAGAGAGAGAGAGAGAGAGAGAGAGAGAGAGAGAGAGAGGGATGCAAATCTTAAAAGGTGGCACATGTCTTTGCAATAACTAGCTAAAACCCACGTTCATTTATGATGGATCAGATCGACTTATAATATGCATGATGAGGAATTACTCACGGCCTGTGGAAACGGGTGCTGCTGTCAGTGAAGTAGACTACTCCGGTCTCCTGATCGACTTCGAGCCCGTTGGTGAACTGGAAGGGCCCCCCTTCGGCGCTCGCCGCGAGCTGCCGCGCCGCTCCTCCCCGGGGCCCGACGGCCAGCAGCCCGAAGTAGGCGTCGGCGACGTAGAGAATGCCGGACGCCCTGTGGAACTGCACGCCCAGCGGTCTCCCGCAGATGCTCTCGTACGTGAGGTTACCACCATTCGTAACACACTCCCGTCTCCTGTAAAAATAATAAAAGATTGATCGTTTGTAATTATAAAAAAAATTATATATATAATGTATAAATGATCCTGCACCTTGTCTTGGAGTTGGTGGCGAACTGGGTCCAGCCGAGGCCATCTCCTTGCCATTTGAGGATCTGACCGCCGGAGACGCCGGTGTAGGGGCCTCCGCCGGAGGGGTCGAAGGCGAGGCTCTCCGGCCCGGCGAGGTCGGACGTGAGGGAGAGCCTCTGGACGCTCTGGAGCTTGTCAATGGCTATCTCCGTATAGCTGCAGGCCTGGGGGAGAAGGGAGCACAGAAGGAGGGAGCTGAGGACAGCTGCAGCCCCAGAAGTGGTGAAGCTGAGCTTTTTGCATTCCATTGAGGCCTTGTAGTAGTTTAGTTACTAGGCAAAAGTTTTGGACTTGCGCACGTTGAGCTAGTGATCAAGGAGTGATAGAATTTATAGAATTGTGTGCAAGGTAGTTGGCAAGTTAATTGTATGAGCAATTCAAATTTGGATATGAAAATTATGATATATATATATATATATATATATATATATATATATGCTGAGCACCATTTGCTCAGCACCCTGTGAAGCAGATTGACGGCCGTCCAGATAAGATCGGACGATTCAGATCGCATCAAACCAGACATCGTCCAGATTTGATCCGACGGTTGAGGATCATCTCACAAGATATCTCCCTCCCTCCTCCTCCCCTCATGCCGACCGCCAACCCTCTCCGTCGCCGGCTGCCCTCCATCGCCGGCCACTCCCTCCTCCCTCTCTCTCCGTGCACGTGATCGAGTTGCAGCGGTCCCTGTCATCGATCTCGATCGATCCATAATCGCGATGATGGCCTTGCCGTAGATCTGGATCGTCGCAGATCCATCACCGTCACCGGATGTCGCCTCACTGCCTCCCGATGTCACCTCGTCGCTGCTGTCGTTGCCTCCTCATCGCAGATACATCGCCGGCTGCTCCCTCCCTCTCGCGTGCACGATCGAGTTGCAGCGGCCACCGTCACCGATCTCGATCGATCCAGAATCGTGATCTCCTTGCCGTAGATTTGGATCGTCGTAGATCTATCACCGTCATCGGATGTCGCCTCACCGCCGCCCAATGTCGCCTTGTTGCTGCTATCGTCGTTGCCTCGCCGTTGCTATCATCGCCGCCTCACCACAGATCCATCGCCGGCCGCTCCCTCCCTCTCTCTCTCTCTCTCTCTCTCTCTCTCTCTCTCTCTCTCTCTCTCTCTCTCTCTCTCTCTCTCTCTCTCTCTCTCTCTCTCTCTCTCTCTCTCTCTCTCTCTCTCTCGTGCGAGATTGAGTTGCAAAGGCTACCATCGCCGATCACCTTGCCGAATTGCCGCAGATACATCATCGTCGCCTCATCACCATCGTCGTCTCATCATGGTCGCCCGATGTTGCCTTGTTGTCGCCCGATGTTGCCTTGTGGTGGCCCGATGTCGCCTCGTTGCCGTGATCGAGGGCGTCCTAGGCAAAGAGAGAAGGATAGTGAGATAGGGAAGATCAGATGAGGGAGATGCCATCCAATATCTCGTGAGATATATTAAAATCTCGTGCACAATTATCTGATCCGTCCGATCCGATCTGGACGATCATCAATCTGCTTCACAAGGTGCTGAGCAAGCACAATCATTTTACCCATGTGTGTGTGTGTAATGAGAAATATTAGGGTGCTACCATTAGCACCTTACGCCCATGCTTTTAGGGCCATTCCTAATGTGTGCACTTTAGGATTGAAGCGGTTCGAGCATTTCAGTGCTCAAGGGTTGGGAGGGGAGATGCATGGTGGGAGGGGGGTGTTGGTGGTGCTGCGAGTTGCCTCTTTCAAGCAAAGGAGGGCGGCGACGCGATGGATCTACGAGAAAAAGGGGGGTGGTGGTGCCCCTCCGAAAGCTTGTGGGGTTGGAGGTGTGGCGAGTCGCCTCTTTCGACGTAAGCTTTCGGTATTGAGGAGGCGAGCGAAGGAGGGAGGCGGCACGATGGACCTGCGAGA
The DNA here is from genome assembly GCA_030549335.1 of Pontederia crassipes. Lineage (NCBI taxonomy): Eukaryota > Viridiplantae > Streptophyta > Magnoliopsida > Commelinales > Pontederiaceae > Pontederia > Pontederia crassipes. The sequence goes on from JAUKPH010000017.1 coordinate 14,035,009, forward strand.
AAAAGGGGGCGGCGGTCCCCTCGACGAGCTCACAGAGGGGGACCATCGCCCTTTTTTGTGGCACGAGCTAACGAGCGTGAAAAGGGAGGCCGACGCCCCCTTTTCTCTATCGCACCGATGATTGCGAAAAAGGAGGGTCGACTCCCTCTTTTTTCTCGGCCACACCGACGCCAAGGGGAAGAAGGTTGCGAGTGATCTTGCCACGAGGGAGGGATCTATTTCTTCCTGCAACTTGCGACCTATGCCTGCGAGGATCTCTATCCCCCTCATCAGGATCCTTCACTGAAGCTTTGTCGCCCATCGTTATCACGCACATCATCACCCACCGTCGTCAAAGGAAGGGAAGAAGACACACCCGCAAGTAGATCGATTGCCTCTACCCTCACAGGTCGATGACTGCCACCCCTCTGCCCTTGCAGATTGATCGTCGCCTCCCACGGCCACTCGCTCATCACAGATCGGACACTCGCTCGTGGATCATCGCAAATTGAGTGGCCACTCGCACATCGTCTCTGGCACGCTCGATGATCGTGGTTGTCGCGCAGTCGGCCGTGTTATTGCCGAACCACGTTGCTCCCTGCTACCGAACCTCCTTGCTCCTGAACCGCCTCCATCCTCCACCCTAAACTGGCATGCACAGATCCCGTCCATCCATCTTAGATTGGATGGTCTTGAAAGTGTGGACGCATGGTGCTACAACAGTGGCACCCTAATATTCCTCATATATAACATTAGCAAGGGAAAGAAAACTTGAAAATTATCATTGGACTTAAGTAAAAGTTCAATATTAAATTACATGGTAATTTATTTGAAATGTTAGTTGTTTTATTTAAAACGTTTGCGTCTTCCAAAATTATTGTACTTGATTATAATAAATTACCTAAAAATTTGTTCTTCCAATAGCTCAAGCCTAATTAGTAATATAAATATAATAAAGGTGACTAAGGACGCAGATTTTTTATATTTTGATAAAATTATCCCCTCTGAATCAAACAGCATAGTTCAATTTTATAACTCATTTTCTTATTATTTTTTTATAACAGTACATGATTGGTGACAATAAGATAACTTTTTATGACACCTTACTAACAATAGTGTCAATTAAATTTAAATTGATTAGTAATTACCAAACATGATAATGTGGTATCACTGATGATTTAATGGGTGATTACAAACATGATAATCTTTTATGTAATCAAAATTGCACTTTTACATCAAATTAGTTTACTCTTCTTAGCATACTATTTTGAATATTAGATTTATAATAAATTTATGTGAAATATTGCATTAATAAATTATTTAAATCTAATAAAAACATAAGTTTACTTTTCACTGCATATGATTCCATATGAGATGGTGAAGTCATCGTGATTTGCTATTAAATAAGAATGGTAAATTATTAACATATGTTTAGAACATATTATTTTCTAGGAAATTGGATATGAGTTCATTTCGAAAGAACAATCACATTATTATTAATAATGGTATGTAATGATCATGGAGAACAATTATAATGGCTAAGGAAAGAATATTACATAATTTATTTATATTGTAATCATATTATGAATATAATTATATAGAGACATTGTCAAATATACAAAAGTTAAGAAATGTTCAAAGATACATATATGAAAAGTCAAAATTATGATTTTTCTATTTGAATAAGTATCAAATTCATCCTGTATATTTGATGATAAATATTATTACCTATCAATTAAGACTTGACATTCAAATACTACACTAAGATTATTTTGTCATGTAAGAAAATACTTTGGATCTTCATTATTGTCACATTGAAACATATAAGATATGAAATGAATGTAACATTGTTCTTACTTATGTTAAATCAAAGATTGAAGTATATAAAGTCATCTTGTGGGATACCAAAATCATTGATATCCTAATGTAACAAATCTTGTTGTATAAAATTAATATCTTATATATTCAAACAATTATTTATATCGCAAGAGGGTAATAGAAAGACATATGTCAATTGAATAATGACCATAAGTTGAACATCAATTCACTAAAGTATAGTTTAAAATTTTAATGGTCAATTGTTCATAACAAGATTTCATTATTTGACATTAATTCAATTATTTTAATTATAAATTAATATATTTTTTAAAAAATGTTGGACCTTTTGAAAGCATATCGTAAACTTTAACTATATAATTTTTCTTATGATTACACAAGATTTTAGTGGGAGAAATATAATTTTCTCATAATTGTTTATGAAACAATACATGTATGATTCAATAAAATTAAAGTATGAATGTCATATGCATAAATCCTTTAATCAAAATATAAGAGAAATTTTTTTGAACATCGACATCTATAGTGATAGGTTTCGATATTCAATATATTCTATTAATAAATGTGTAACTCATTACTAAAGTCGTGTAATGTATGATGACATCTTATTAAAAAGTTCAATATTAATTGTTAAATAGTTTACTAAAGAACATTTTCTATATTTTGAAGGTTGATATATAAATGTTATATCAATTCAAGTATACACGTTCATTCTTAATAGTGGAGTCATTTCTTTTAATGACTAACATGTTGTGTTAGAATTTATAAATCATTGTGTTGATGATGATTTTATTTAAAAACTTGAATATCAAGTTAAGATCTCATCAAAAAATCGTATTATGAATTTTAAATATACAACTTATGACCATGAGTATTGAATGTCCATACTAATTCCACCTAACTTAGGCAATTGAGTTGTTTGACACCCATGACATGAAGTATTTTATGCGATTGCCACACAGATAATAAGTGATAATATTTGAAACTTATTAAATATTAGATATCTATATAAGTTTTGTGGGGATGTGTATACCTTAAATATAACAAAATACTCTAAGTTACGTCAAAATAATGAGTTTAAATAAAATATAAATAATATGATATGATCATTATAAAAGTTATGCTTTGATCAATTTAGATTGATCCCAACTTTTGTGTTATGATAATAATAAAAATTAATTAAATTGTTATGTTTTGATCAATTCTGATTGATTCAACTTTTGTGATATGACCATAACAAAAATTAATTAAAATATCAATCTTATAAAATTATTAACATTTCTCATAATATGTCAAAATACTAAATTCGTGACATTGTCCATTAAGTATGAATATGATAAATGTGATATGATATAATCATAAGATGAGACACATTATGTCTATTTCAAAAGTTATTCATTAGCTGAAGGATTGATGATATAATAACTTCAATTTAGTAAGATGATTGTGTAGATCGTTGGTCAAAAGTTTGACGATATTAGTTCTGATTATGCATCATAACAAACACATTGGTGCTTGTTCGAGAATAAGATTATTGAATTGACTCACATGAAAAACTTTTTTATTTGACTTTAGCAAGTTTTTATTTAATATGATTGTATGTATGGTCTTTTGACTTGAGATACTATTAATATCTTATGTATTTCTGAATATTCTTTAATTGATGATGATAAAAGATCATTGAAAAATAAATTTCTAATTAGTCAAGATACATGAAAATATATGAGTATTTAAAATGGAATCCACAACTTTTATAAGAAGAGACGTCAAATATAATAGTAATGACAAAATTTGTAATACGAGAATGAGTTCTCAATATTCTTTGAACAAAATATTTATCAATCTAATTATGTAGTGAGATTAGAGATCTAACATTTCACCGTATTCTATTAATCTGAATCAAGACATAGAAAATATAGAAGGACTATGTATATCATATTATATGTTGACTAATATTCACACTATAACCTAATAGGTCACATACAAATAATATTATTGAGAAGATTTTTGGATTAATGGATTTCAAATTAATCATTTATTACGGTGTTTAGCAGATGCCTAATTTGTTGTGCAATATAATGAAAAATCAATTAATTCGATCCATAATGAGATATATATTAGATCACTATTTTATTTTGAGAACATGAATTAGTGTATATACTAAAGGTGTATTGAGTTAGTGCAAGTAGGAGTTCTTAGACAATGGGCAAAATGTGTGCCCTAAGATCAATCAGACAATCTCGATTGAATGATCATTCAATCGAATCATGGATCGAACAACTAGATATTACGATGATGATACAATAAATCTAGGCCATCGATAATTAAATTATTATATAATGATAGGTTTAACTAGGAGGCATAGTTGTTTTGTTCCTAATTGGAACATACTCCTCTCTATCATGAATGAGGAGAGAATGAGAGAGAAGTTACAAAATTCTTTTCCTCATTATTAGTCTTGAACATAGTGTGGTTCTCTCTCTCTCTCATTCTTCCTCTTCACATCTCATCTTCTTTTTCACAATGGTTGTAGTGTAAAAAGGTGCGGAATTCTTCTTGATATCTTGGCGTGTATATCATTACTATGCATGTATGTATATCATATTATTTGTTGACTAATATTCATACTACTCAACCTAATGGGACGCACACAAATAAGATTATTGAGAAGATTTTTGGATTATTTGATTTTAAATTAATCTCTTATTAGGTGTTTAGCACATGCCTAATTTGATCACGTTTCGACTATAATGAAAGATCTATTGATTAGATCAATAATGAGATATGTATTAAATCACTATTTTATTTTGAGAAGATGAATTAGTGCATGTACTAAAGGTGTATCGAGTTTAGTGCAAGTAGGAGTTGTTAAATGTATGCCCCAAAATCAATCAAATGATCTTGATTGAATGATAATTCAATCGAATCTTAGATCGAATAATTATATATTACCATGATGATGCAATAAATCTAGGCCATCGATAATCAAATTATTATATAATGACAAGTTCATACTCCTCTCTATCATGAATGAGGAGAGAATGATGGAGAAGAAGTAAAAAATTCATTTTTTCATTCATTATATAATATTGTATTAATCATGAACATAGTGTGACTCTTTTTCTCTCATTCTTTAGTAACATCCTCCAGCTCAATTAAGATATTATTCAATTTAGTCTAGCGGTTGCACAAATTTAAAACACATCTTAATAGGTGTAAGTATATATAATCTCATGACCACTTTTATGTTTTGTCCATATAGGACTATTCAATCAATACTCTTGGTCCTTTCAATATCTGATACCATTTTGTAACATCTCTCAGTCCAATCAAAATATTATTTATTTTGGACTCTTGATCCGTACAAATTAAAACGTGTCTTAATAGAAAAAGAGAGTAGCTACATATAACCACATGATCGTATTCGTATCTTGTCCATGGGAGAGACTATTCAATCAATACCCTTAGTGCTTAAACCTTGGTTCGTTGCATTAGACATCTTAAAAAAGCATATACATATGAAATTATTTTGTTTACCATGCAAGAAGCTTATGTTGATTCGAGGAAGATATTTTATGATGTAATCAATTAAAAATGTGCATTTTATTTCTAACAAATAGAAAATTTAATGTGTTTCTTTACATGTTTGTTTCTTATTATGTGGTGCAAATGAGTTATGAATCGAAAATAAGTATTTTTTTTTTTTTGTTTATCTTCTTTGTTGACTTGTGAACTAATATCTAAGAAATTTCTATCTATTTTTTTTTCTAAAATGGTAGGAACAACTTACCTGTTTTATTTAACTCAAAAATGGATCTTGAATTTTATTCTGAGTTCAGGAAATATGTATTGGCTAGTCACTCATTTTTATTAGAATAATAAATCTGAAATGTCATCAAACCGTAAAAAAACTGAATTTGAATTGTAAAATTGATGCTATTTTCTATTTATTTGATTATATATTTATAATAAAAAAATTACTCTTCAAAGTGAATTATATTGCATTAACTTAATTTTATCAAGAACTTTAATAGTGGTCAAAGCATGCAATATAATGATGTGGTGCAGTTTAGGAAAGGAAATTGCAAAAATATGGTTAGAGGTATGGGTGAAAGTAGTTCGGGTCAGGTCGAATTTTCGATTTTAAAAAAAAATCAATCGTTACTATTCGGATCGATTTTAAAAAGTAAAAAAATCACCCTAAAATCATTTTGAAAAAATTAAAATCACCTTCTAATATGTCAGTTTTTTCGGAGCTCTACTTTTATATAATTGTATTTTAAAATATATTTAATAACTTATAATTAATATAAAAATATTTAATTTTATATTAAATATGAAATATATTACTAAAATTTTAAAGTTATTAAATTATAGTTTGATAATGTGATAAAAAAGTATGAAATTTTATAAAAAAATATTATATCTATAATAAAAGAATTAATAACATATGTATCAGTTATATAAATAAAAAGGGGCTCCACGGTCCTTACGAATTTTTCGGGTGGATCCTAATTTTAACAGCTGAATTTTAATTTATTAAAAATTATCCTAAATCATATTGGAATCTCTAATTTTCTTTTTTTATTCGATTTTTTCGAGTCGGATGAATTTTTCAAGTGGGTCGAGTTTTTCTTACACCCGAGGTTAGAGGGAAAAGGAGAATGAAATAGTATTACTCATTAACGAACTTAATACTTTATATTTTTATGTTTTATACAAAATAAAAAAAAGATAAACAGTTTAAAAAAAAGGTAGTATTAAGATTTTGTTAGTGGTACAATTAATATAAATTAAGAAACGAAGAAAGAAAAAGGGCAGACAAAACGGCAATCTACGGCTATTTGGGGACATCATGTGCATTAAATTCTGCATTGTCACATGACAAGTTTGGTCCTTTCATGTTTGAAAAAATATTGACAACAGCGTGATGTCCTTTAACGCACATTGAACTAGAATCTAATTTATCTTCAAAACATCAGAAATGTTTAATGCATTTCAATTATTAATTCACTTATCAAACCATCTAAATAAATAATATATTTAAATTATAAAATTTAATCACTCGCAATAAGTTGATGAACAAATCAATAATTGAAATGTGATCAACATCTCTCTCAGACCCTTGTTATGATGGTTTTTAATGTCTTAGTTATATATATATATATATATATATATATATATATATATTGGCAACTAAATTGCACTCGACAATTCAGTGTTAATTATGTAGAGATTAATCAAAATATATTCTATGCAACTGCGTTGAAGTCACACTTGACTTTGATCATCTTGCTATTTTCATTCTTTTACATTGGATCCTGATGTGACTTTTAAAAAATATAATGTGATCAAGTTAAAGTTTTTACATGCATGATAAATTAAAGTTGAGGAAAATGCAAGGTGAAGTAGGAGAGAGAGAGAGAGAGGTTGCCTGCCGAATGCATGTGCGTGGTACTGCTGTCACGAAATTAATTATATAGGAGACGAAAAGAGCTAGAGAAGAAGAAACTTAGAACTTGTACGATGTGGAAATAGTGCGATAAATAGGGTGCGTGGTATTAAATGCTTACAAACTGAGGTGGTAGCACATTACCATTATATTTGCGTGCTGCTGGCTCTTAGTTGCATGGGGGGCACCACTAGAAGATGTTAGAAGTTGGAACAGTAGGTATCATAATGTCTTTAAATGGTGCACAACTAACCAAGAGTGAAGGTTGCTGTTAGATCTCACGTGTCGTTCTCATTCTAGCTAGGTCTATTGAAGACGTACACAGTCATCATAGTTTATAATTAATAATTTGTTAGATTTTGTAAGTTATAAGATAAAATATATAGTTTGTTACTGTAGAAAGATGAATCAAAGCTTTAAAACAAATTTCGAAGATTTTATTGTGCATGAAAATTTTATTCATATTTTCTTTATTATTTACAAAAATAATAATATTATGTAATATTCCTTTTTTTTTAAAAAAAAGAAAGCTAGCTGTACAAAAAAGTGATTGTTGGCTGCTTTGATCTGCAGCAACACTTGGGATGATGTGAAGAAAAGCAAAAAATAAAAATGACCTGCTTCACTGATATCTATCAAGAAAAGCAACTTTAATTTGTTTTTTCTTTCATCAAGTCATATTTCTCCACAAAGCATCCTTTTGAAAAGTTACTTCGAGATTTAGGCTTATTGATCTAAAAAAAACACCAGCTTATTTAAATGTGAACTAGCATCAGAAACTTCTTAATTCAACTTCTCATCTCGTAACCCTCTCTTCTGCTTTTAAACTATAGAGTAATTTTAATTATTTGAGTTATTTCGTCTAACCATCCCTGAACTATCGCGAATTACCACATTTAACCTCAGACTACGAACTTTATTTTTTGGGTACTTAAACTATCGCGATTTTTCTGATTTAATCCTTCCGTCCAATTTCGTGAACTTTTCAGTTAACTTCAATTTTTTAATTTTTAAAAAGACCATCGTACCCCTTTCTTAAATATTAATCTATTTTTACATAAAATAATAAATAAAAATATAAAAAAATAATTAAAAAAAGGACGGGGTGTGCCATTGTAATTTATATTAATATAACTATAGTCAACTCTTAATTATTCAACATTGTAATTTTTTTATTTAACAATGAAACAGGGATCAAACAAATATCATTAAACAGGAAATGAAGTTCAACATTCAGTCCAAATCACGAAAAGCATCAAAGAAGAATAAGAACAAAATACGAAAGTCATGATCAGCATCCCCCGGCCACTAGTTGGCTAGTTAGTTACACATTATGAAAACTAGAAAAGAAGGAAAAGAAAAAATGAAAATACAAAAGAGAAAGAAGAAGGATGGTTGGAAAAACGCGGATTACCGACGGTTCGAACCGTCGGTAATCAGTCCGAAAACCGTCGGTAACGTAATTACCGACGGTTTTTCAGTCGGAATCGATCCGTCGAAAAAACGCTCGTCGCAAACGGATTTGCGACGGTTGAAAAAATTCGTCGAAAATATCGACGGTTCTGGCCGTCGGAACAGTCCCCGGCGGTTCGACCCGTCGAAAATTTTCGACGGTTGCAACCATCAGAAAAGTCCCCGGCGGTTCGAACCGTCGAAAAGGCCGGCGGTCCGAACCGTCGATATTTCCGACGGTTGCAACCGCCGAAAAAGGCCGGCGGTCCGAGCCGTCGAAAAGTTGCGACGGTTGCGACAGCCGAAAAAGGCCGGCGGTTCGAACCGTCGTAACTTTTCGACGATCGCAACTATCGAAACTTTGGACGGGCGTCGCAACCGTCGATCTTTTGACGGTCGCAACCGTCGCAAATAATTTTTTAAATATAAAAAAAATTAGCGGCCGGATCCGGCGCCAGACGGCCGGATCCGGGCGCTGGAGGCCGGAACCGGCCCGCCTGGCGGCCGATCCGGGCGCTGGAGGCCGGATCCGGCAACCTGGCGGCCGATCGGCCGCTGGGGGCCGGATCCGAACGGCCACAGCCGGATCCGGCCGACAGCAGAGAGGGAGAAAGAGATGCCGGCGCGGAGCGGGAGAGAGAGATACGCCGGCGCGGGCGAGGGTCGCCGACGTTCGGCGCGCGGGAGAGGCCGATCCGGTGCTCGCGGCCGGGAGAGAGAGAGGAGAGGAGGGAGAGAGAGAGGAGTGGAGGGAGGAGGGAGAGAGAAGAGGGAGGAGGGAAAATATATAAAGGAAAAAAGTGGAAAGAAAGCGGAAAAAGGGAAAAAAAAGCGGGATAACGAAATTTTAATTACCAACGGTTTCGGCCGTCAAAAACGTAAATATTAAATATTTTTTATTTTATTTAGTTATATATAATATTTATTTTTTATTTTACCGACGGTCAAAACCGTCGGTAATTGCGACGGTTTGGACCGTCGCTAGTTATATTAATAAAATACTCTTATATACGGTTCTGGATTTTGCGACGGATGGATATCCGTCAGAAATATCGACGTTCCTAATCGTCAAAAAATTAAATAATAATATAATTAATTATATAATTAATTTTTTTATTTCCGACGGTCGTGTCCGTCAGAAAATCCGTCGAAAAAATTTAATAATAATATTAAAAATATATAATTTAATTTTTTTATTTCCGACGGTCGTAACCGTCACAAAAGTCGTCGAAAATTGCGACGGATGGATATCCATCGAAAATATCGACGTTCCTAATCGTCAAAAAATTAAATAATAATATAAATTATTTCCGACGGTCATAACCGTTGAAAAATCCGTCGGAAACGGAATCGTCGAAAAATCCGTCGCAAATTGCGACGGATTTAGAACCGTCGGAAATTATCCGTCGGAAAATCGCGATTTTCTTGTAGTGGGTGCAGCCTCATCTCCAACCTCCTTTAGCAAAGATCCAGAACTCAGCCAATATTCGGACCCTATGGAACCAAAACGTCCCTTCAAGGTTGCTTCGAGCCCCCTTTTATAGCCTCACTTCTACTGCTAATTCCCAATGGCATTTTCGACGTTTAGTGCCTCTAGATGCTTTACAGGAAGTTTCCTTCTTTTTGGATCATCTCTGTCATTTTCCAGTCAAAGAAATCTATTGTAGCCCCTCCTACCCCTCTTGGTCTGCCACTTGTCCAGAATTTGCCAGCAAAAAGGAATCTTTATTGTAGTCTTACATTGTTGTCTTTTCCTTAGCTTGTCACATGTCCACTGTCAACTATTTTGCAGCCTTTTTGTTGTCCACATCTACCCATAAAGGTGTAGAGAAAGCTTCCTTCCTCTAGTGCAAGAGATCCGCTAGGTTGACGTGGAACAGTACCATTTCCTTTGCTATTTGTTGCTTTGGACAGCTGGACTGGTGAACTATGTCGTCTGCTTTCAAATTTGTCTAAGTGTCTGAGTTGGAAGAACACACCATGTTCCCCATATGCATATGTGTGGGGGCATACACTTGAATACCACTATGAATTACCGATCGGGATTTCTGCATGGAAAGCAATTAACACAAGTAATAATATCCTAAAAATACAGTATTTAGAAAATAGATGTGGAGAAATAATAGAAGTTATGTTTCATAATACTAAAGCATGTGTTCAAGCATGAGAATATAGTAAAACATGGAATAGATGCATATTGAACATAGATGAAAAGTATACATAATTTCTCAACAACAATTATGCATGCTTAAGGTCTCTAGATTTTCATAAATGATCATGATGTTAGGATCATATTGGCATAATTCTAGAGTACTATTAAGCTATGCATGAAATGGATTATTTTGAATATTATATGTGCTCAAAGGATCTCTGGAAAACTTGTCTTAGTTACTGGAAATTATACATGAATGATTATATTTATGAATTATGGATTTTAAGTGAAATGAAATTGCATACATATGATCTTATGCCCTTATGATACTTATGATGAATATGGACATAAAAGTGATTTCATACGATCTCTAAATTATATTTAATGTTAGGATTAAGTTTATTGGTGCTTATGAATGTGTGTTATAAAAAATGCTTGAAAACTTAAGGACATTGTAATGATTTGTGGCTCTACCGAGAGAAACGAACGACAAGTCCCATGATCAGGCGTCTGCTCCTTAATTTTCAATAGAAGATAGAGAATATCAAACCGGATGATCGATTTGATGATTGGTGCTTTGAGCACTCGACTGTGAACTCACATTGGTCGACCAGTATTAATAAATCAAACTTGAACTATATGACTTAGACAGATCGAACAAATAGTTAGAGTTTCAAACGTTCGAAACTCACAATTGAAAGTTCACACTTTTTATCCAAAGAAAATTAGGCATATGCTTGATTTGTCGGACGTCAAAATTTCACTCAATGGACTCAAAGATAAAAATTAGACTGAATGTTTGCCCAGTCTTTTGAACATCCAATGAACTTTACAGGTGACTGCTCAACCCAATAGTCATAATGAAGTTGGATAGAGGACTAAATATGATTTAAGCTTAATGAATATGTCTTCATTTCTCTATCCACATGATTGTCCTTACACCTCTTACAATTTCTCATGATAACCTAGAACTCTTGCTCCTAAAATCTTGATTGATCCCTTAAAAGATAAAATGATAGGTTAAGAATAATAAAAGATGAAAAGAATGATTGTCATTGCCTACCTAAATGGGAGGTTATCAACCTTGGATGAGCCTTATGTGAGGCACACCCCTTTTTTAAGATTATCAATCTTGTGTGAGGTCATCCTCCCTTTCTATGGGAACACCATCATGGCACTGGTCATCTACTGGCCTATTCATGATTTAGGTAATTACACTTTAGTGTGTTTACATGTCATACCATAAAAGTATAGAGCTTTTCCAATTATATAAAAAGAAATAAAATGAATGGTTAAAGATGATAAAAGGACTATGACCTTTATAAAAAGAAATGGAACAATGATAAAATGAATTCCTTCTGAAGTGAAAGATGAATGCTCATATGATCCATATGAATGATGATATTTCCACTATGGCCCAAGTATATATGATCCCCATGAATCTTAAATGGAAATTTCTTGTATTTCTCATGCTTATGATTTATGGATCATGCTTATGATTTATATTGTAATCACATTTAGCTTTGAGCTAATGGGAAGGTTTTCTCTCCTATGTTGATCGTCAAATATACTTGATTATCCTGTGCAGCTCTGGTCGATGTGTGTGTGGTGACTTCTGTTCGAGTGCCATGCGCACATGGGTAGGATGTTGTCTATCTTATATTTATGTTACATGGAGTGTTTCATTGTCTTAAGTATTGTATTATGGCATGGACCATGAACCTCTTTATTATGATGTCATGTGATGCATCAAGGACGATGTGTTGTATTTATTATCATTGAACTTTTGCATTATGTGCATTTTATTCATATGCATCGTTTTAGGCTTTTAGGTTCTGCTTTTATATTCAAATGTTGTCATATTTTATTATTAATAATTTTCATTGATGTGGCATCCAGCTCATGAATGGGTTAAGGATGACTGAAAATCATAACAACTCGAAAGAACATTTCGTCACATAGCCATTCTGAAAAGCCATCATTCATTTAATATTGATACATGGCTCTAAAATGATTGGCAATACTACTAAGATCATAAAATATATCACCACATTTTATCTTCTTGAACTCGACTTTGAATTCATTAGTTGTCCTTAAATTATGCAATAATAAAAAAATTATTATGATGTCATACATCAAGGATGATGTGTTGTATTTATTATCATTGAACTTCTGCATTATGTGCATTTTATTCATATGCATCGTCTTAGGCTTTTAGGTTTTGCTTTTATATTCAAATGTTGTCATATTTTATTATTAATAATTTTCATTGATGTGGCATCCAGCTCATGAATGGGTTAAGGATGACTGAAAATCATAACGCCTCGAAAGAACATTTCGTCACATAGCCATTCTGAAAAGCCATCATTCATTTAATATTGATACATGGCTCTAAAATGATTGACAATACTACTAAGATCATAAAATATATCACCACATTTTATCTTCTTGAACTCGACTTTGAATTCATTAGTTGTCCTTAAATTATGCAATAATAAAAAATTATATAGATGTAAGAGACATGCTTTGGATTAATTTTATATGCATAAGTCATAAGAGGAATGTTGAGTATACATTGGTGCATGACCTTCACTAGATGTGGCACGTTTTAGCAAAATTGGGCACGTTAAGGCTTAGTGGACAATATCACATATAGTAAAAAATATTACATATGGTATCGGAACCACTCCATGTGGACTTATGTGCATGATGAAATGCGATCATTCAATAATGTTGAAATTTGAAAGTTTCAAATTTCAAATATATTACTTTATGAATATTAAAAATGTGTTCATACTAATTAATTAAGTATGAAATATATAATCACATCTTTTCATCAATGAAGTGTTACAATATTGAATGAAATATGTTATAAGTGAAATGATGTCATGAATGAGTTATCTCATTAATGTAAATGACGAGTCGCATCACTTCATAAGTGAAGAGATATGTTCACATTTGAATAAGTGTGTTCATATTTCAAGAGTTATATTCGCATTTGAATATATGCATCATTTCATCATAAGATGTATCTCTTGATATGTGTTCACATACCAATAGATATGTCCTTTCATCATAAGGTGTGTCCTTATATGAAAAAGAATTAAGTGAACCTTTTCATTAATATGTGCGTCTTTTGAACGAAAAGACACTAGACGCATCCCTTCGTGAAGTATCATTTTAAGTCATTGCAAATTATTAGAATAAGAGACTGAGTTCTTCAACAGTTGCTAGTTTGTGAACTCGTTAACTTCGTTGTATCTTGAGAGTATTATTGACCCAAACCCAATAACAAACTTAGTGTGGGGATAAATAATTCTCTAAAAATAACGATCTATCGTGCCTCGAAATTTTGATCTTTATTTTTTTTTTCTTTTCATCTACCCACTATTTTCAACAAACAAAAACGTTAAGTCTTCTAAGAGAAAAAGGATGCAAGAGGCGTCTCTTAAATTAATCTCACATGCATAAGTAAATATGTTAAATATTTACGAGAATATGATCTTGATCATGTCTGACATTTTTTTGACAAAATCGTTCAAGTTAAGGACAATATTATTCACATGGTATCTTCTAATGAAATTTTGTTCATATATGCATACATATAAAGTTAAAATAAGATGCATTTCTTGAATACACGGTGCATCCCAAAGATAAAAATAATAATAAGTGAAGACATGATCCTCATTTATCAGGACCCATGTCAATAAGAGCCCACATGTTTTATATCCGAATGCCCTTACTTTATCTTTATTTATAAGTCATACTCATATCGAAATTTAGTAACAAGAATCTCAAAACTTTATAAACTTTAATTTCCTCAAAATTTGAAGTCCTTCAATTTGTCATATAAATGGTAATGAGGTGATCCCACGTATGTTGCAAGTTTTAAAAAAAAAACAGCTAAAATAATTTTACCTATTGCGTTCTTGAGACTATGCATATTCGTCGAGTGAGTCCTATCATGCAATTAAAAGAAAAGAAAAAGTTAAGTGAAATATTTTATTATAAAGTTTTATCTTGAATCAAACTGACACGTTAAGCTAATGTTTTATCTTGAATATTATAAAGTTTTATCTTGAATCAAGTTAAGCTAATGTTTTATTTTAAATGTTATAAATATTAAAATAAAATATTTTAAGTACAAAAATAATATTTGAAAAACCTATTGTTTGCTTTAAAATAAATAATATAAACAAAACAAAACATGATGATCTCCCACTCAAGTTGAGATGGGTAAAATTTGTCCTTTGAAAAGGAAGGAGAACGAGCAATTGCATAATTCACATCCGGCCTCGTCAATTTTAAACCAATGGAAACATATTTTTTATAAAACAACCTTACAAATCGTGATATCATCGTTATATTTCAACAAACAATAAAAAAAATTTAATTCGAAGGAATACATATATTTTCATTATTTTCATCTTTTACTATTTCTTTTATTTTATATAATTTAAATTAGATTAATGCATTTAACCTTATTCAAAGTAAAGATATAATATATATATATATATATATATATATATATAAGTAGTGGTAAAAGCGTGACAAATTGTATCATAATAAGGTGTCAAATTTTTATATATGATAATATATATACAAATTTAATTTAATTTGTTTAGAAAATAAAGATTATCTTATAATAATTTGTTGTAATAAAAATTAAAAAATTTTAAATTTATTAATATAATTTGGTACAAGTAAATAAATTACTTTTCAAAATAAAAAAATATAAAATAAAAAAAATAATTTGAGACAAATTAAGATTAATCTTAAAATAACAAAGACGGATTAGAGTTATCCTCCAGCTGCTACTACTTTCAAGTCAGTACAAGAATAAAAAGACAGACAACGGAATTCAGATGTTCAAGTGAAACACATCAACACGTTCCAATTTAAATGCATACAAGACATTTCCGGGATATTTCCTAAGAATTGTGAAGATTATAGTTGGAACTCCAACGGAATGCTAGGCAGTATACTGTTTCATGATATACTTTTCTTATTCTTTTTCTAGGGAATGAAATACCCATTTTCTGCGCATCCAAGAAAACGCAGAACTTCATACAGAATGTGCTACTGCACCATGCTTCACGATTTTAACTGGAAGCTGGAAGCACCAGGGGGGTTTCAATCCATTTTAGTAGGGCCGGAACTTCCTTTCCGCTCTCAGTTGTTGTATCCTCTTCTTGTCCTGCTCGAATCTTTGCTGCAACATCATCAACTCTGCAATCAAACCCACAAAGTGAACTTTAAACCACAGGAATGTCAGCTCGTGCTACTTAAATTAATTCCAACACTTATAGCATTAAGAAAGATCCTATAAGACTAGGTTTAATTAAAATTTAATTGCGGAATACTGTAGCCTAAGCTCTCTTTGTGTTTATTTAATAGATTATCAACTTGAGCAGTTTAATTAGACATAATAACCTAATATGACCTTAAGGATTCTTAGAAATCATTTAAACATAATGTGAAGTACACATCCTAAGATAGTTATTGAACCAAAAACTAATTGCAAAAAACCTATGATGAGATGTAAGACACATGACACGTAAGAGACTGTTTTTCTTTTCTACTGTTAACTTCAGTATTTAAAGTAGTTTTCCCTTTTGAGAAGAAAAAGGATGACTAGCAAGGAGGAAGTCATCCAGAGTTTACAGAGCAAAAGTGTTTAGCTTACATGAGCATGCGGTAAAGAAAGAGTGCATACAAAGTATTTGAAGTAGTTATATGTTTTCCTTTCATATCAAGAACACATTTTTTCAGGGAACACAAAAACTCAAGACAATTAATACAACTTGTATACTAGGTGGTCTACCAGTAAACAGTAAACTAACATATATGATTTGCATGGATTTTATGCATTATAATATAGAGATAAGTTTGACCAAAGTACCATTTCTTTGTGCTTCCCTCTTTTGAAATCTGTAGAAATTTAGAGGAACTTCTTTACTTTTCTTTTTGGACATATTATCCAGCACAGCAGCTTGTGCAACTGAACCTACAGTAATTCCACTTTCTGTGTCTGTTGTTTTCTTCCTGCCTTTATGATGCACCACAACAGTCCACCCACCTTCAGCAGCACGTTCTTCTCTTTCTTTTCTCTCCTATCAAAATAAATAGATATGAAGTGAATCTCTCATACAACAACAACAAAGCCTTATCCCACTAGGTGGGGTCGGCTACATGGATCATACGACGCCATTCCGCTCATTCGTTGATCCATGTTCATAAGATTCGACAGGATTTTATGCTGACTGTCGGGGCCTAACACAACCCTCCTCCTTTATCCGGGCTTGGGACCGGCTATAAAATATAGGCGGAGTTGAAGTGAATCTCTCATACTACCAACAATTTGTTTTTGAGGACACTATCAACAAATATTATACATTATATGGATTATGACTTGGCAATGTTTATGTTCTTTTTGTTTCCAGAAAGACAATTTGGGTGTTATTACTAGTTAGTTTCTTAACATATCAACCAAATCACAAGCACAAAATACTATTGTTTCTCTGTATTAATTGTTCCTTTGCATCTCAATTATTAAACAACCAATCTTTTTTAGAACGTAAACAACCAAATTATGCAATGAAAAAGATATACTACTTCCATTTTTTTCCATAATCACTTCAACATTATGATTTTCCTTTATGCATATAAACAATAATAGGTCCTTCGAATTGCAGCACCTGCTCTTGTTTCTCTTCATATGCAACTATGAATTCGTCAATTTGTTCTTGAAGTATCTCCAAGCCTGGTCTACTCTCCTTGTAGTTAAGAAGCCATTCTGTTCAGGGGATGCAAGTCAGTCATACACTATAACACAAGCTATTTCTTTGAAATATAACACTGTTGGAGTTTAAAGCATGATGTGCAAAAATCAAAGTACAAGATAGACATGAAATAAAAAATGAAGAGATAACCAAAAAACCGTCATATAGATGAAAAGTCATGATTACTTTGCATTCCTCTTGAAGAATCTTCATCCACTGATGAGATGTTATACACCTCTTCCTCATCAACTTTACTAGGGAGCTTGTCCAGTCCACTTTTCTTTTGATATAAATGAACATCATTCTTTGTACTCTTTCTTGTCTTCTTTACCTTTTCTGCCAATACCCGACACACAATAAAAGGTTAAAATTGTTAAATGAATATATATTCTAATAAGATACAAGGTTATAAGCTCACTTATTTTAATTCTTTTCCCATTGTCTTCTTCTTCATTCCCATGAGAGGCAGCAATCTCATTCTGCGGTGGAGTTTCAGTAGAACTCTTTTCAGTATGTGCTTTTTCAAGACTTCCATTGTGTTGTAGTTTTTGTTTCTTCCTTCTAGATTTCACAGCCTTCTCACTAACTTTTTCTTCTCGTCCAACGCTCTTATCTATCAAAAGGAAAAGAAGTATTTTACCATCAGAATCTAATTTCGGGTGGATTTTTACATGCTCATTTGATATCGTAATGTGACAGGACGTTCTACCATTCAAGACTTCGGGACTAAGTTCAGATCTAGAAAGTTCAAGACTTCCTTTGTATTGTAGTTTTTGCTTCTTCCTTTTAGATTTCACAGCCTTCTCACTAACTTTTTCTTCTCCTCCAACATTCTTATCTATCAAAAGGAGAAGTACTTTAACATTAGAATCTAACATTGGGTGGAGTTTTACATGCTCATATGATATTGTAATGTAACAGGAAGTTCTACCATTCAAGACTTTGGGACTAGGTTCAGATCCAGAAAGAGAATCATTGACTTCAGATGCCTCACTTGATCTTTCTTCTCTTTTCAACTTCTTCTTTTTCAACTTCAGAATGCTTCTTTTGCTAACTTTTGCTCTACTCGCTTCCTTATCTATATTAACAAGAAAAAACATGCTGAGATGTCCATTATAACAGAAAGTCGTATAGGAAACAAATGCGGATATTGAGAAAAAAATTTGAAATCATTAATAGAATATAAACCTATGTGATATAGCAGTAAAAAATAGGCAAGTTATTTGTACAGAAAACAGGCGGCAGAGGAAGCCCTACTGATCCTATTCAGATTAATTTCCTACAAGATCAATATGATAAAGGAGAATATGCAGTTAGATTTTGAATCGGAAGTATACAGAAAAAAAATAAAGAACTCCTCAAAAAAGTATACAGAAAAGAAAGATGTACATTCACTAAAAGAATATAAATTGAACATTTTTCTTTTGGAGGCGCAAATGCAATACATGAAATTTTAATCACCCTATGCCACATCATATATTGACACTCAAGCATACAAATATTTAAGTACTGAAAAAACATCAAAAATAGAAACCTTTGGCCATTTATAGAGAAATCCAAGTTGCAACTTATCAGCACACAAATGCGCAAAAGAATTTGTGATTTCTTCAGTGCTAGTGAAGTTGACAAATCTACTCACCTGAATAAAAAAGACTAAACATTAGCTTCTTCATTAGTTCACAAACTATATAGGCACACCATAATATGAAGCTTAACACGACCGTCGAAATAAAGAATTTAGTAAAACAAGACAGAAGAAATTAGAAACACAATAGAATCAAGTTCAGAATTTCACTGTTGCCATTTTTTATGATGAACTAAATGTAATGGTCTTCGTTTCGTCTATTCAAGCTCCACAGTTCCCTATAACATCTCCCCAGCCCAAGACAGAGATAAGAGAAAAAAATAGAAAAACTCCAATCTGGAAGAAGGATGCAAGACCTTGGACATTCAGATCAGTGACACAAAGCTCGTAATTTTGGTGACGGAGTCGAGGGCATGCATAGAAGAAAAATCTAATGCCAAGAAATCTGAGTTACTGTGGCACACTGTGCGGTGTGAGGAATACCGGACCGCGGGGAAGGAGCCATGCCGATTGGGAATGAGTTCTGACACATCGATTGCTGGAGCGGAGGAGAACAGAACTGCCCTGGTGAGCGAGCGGCGGTGCAGCTGTGTGGAAGAGGTGACCGGAACGCGAGCTTGACAAAGACGGAGCTCGGAAGACTACCAGGACGAGGGCAAGGGAGAAGACGACGGCGCTGGGAAAAAGGCCGCCGAAAGGGTTTGCGCGGTGTTTGGGTTTTTGGAGGGCGCCTGTGAAGATCGAGGTCGACAGGATCTGCCCACCAAAAGTTTCGAATCCGCTCTATGGTTTTGGGCACCTTGGTTTGGTTTGGTCAAGGGTCGCACATTCTTGTCGTGTGAGGCATTTGGTTCACCTTATCTTCTCTGCCTGCGGCCTCGTCGTCCTCCTAATCGTCAACGAGCTCTTACCAAACCAAAACTCCTCAAACCCTCCAGCAGCCGCCACTGTCGGCGAACTCCGATCACGTCCCATGACGATCGGCGAGAAATTCCGGTACCCGGATCGTACGCTGTAAGGATCTTTCTACATCTCCTGAATCAGCAAATGCTTTCATCAAATTTTCCCTATTACTCAGTAAATTTGTACATTACTATCGAAGCTAGAAATTTTCTAATATATGGATAATTTGTCTTGAGTTAGTTCTCCAAATTTACTGGAGAGGGAGATATCATCTCACTTTGGATCCATTTTCTATCAAATTTATTTCATGTCTTCTCCATCTCTCTCTCTCAAATTTTTCCTATGTGTGTAAGAAAATTGACAATCTTTGATTTGTTTGATCGCTAACCAGGCAAGGAAGGGGCGAAAATGTTGGCTTTTCGAGCTTTTTTGAACAGTCCCTTCGGGCCAAAAACAACCCACTTCTGGGGACCCATTGCCAACTGGGGCTTCGTCCTTGCCGTATGCCTCCTCACTTAATCTTGTATTCCATCTCTTTTGTTTTTGCTTACATTAATTGTGAGTGATATCTGTAAATGTTATCATTTATGCGCTGCAAATTCCATATCCAATCTTGAAAAGATAATCCACATTCTTGCGTAGATTATCTGCATTCGTCTTCATAATCTGCATTTTAGGTATTTAGGTCATTTTCTTTTCTCAAATTGACAAATTATTTATAATCTATAGAGTTAAATGCCTTATGTTTGCCACACTATAATTTTGAGAGTTAATCAGTTGACATTGAACAGCCACTGTGAGAGCTGCTGAATAAGTCTCCTGAATAAATCGAACACAGTGATAAAATGTGTTTGCATGCATTTCTCTGTGTCAATTGCATAATGAACAAAATAAGGACTATTCTATGCATTTAATATAGCAGAGTTGTCAAAATCAACAATATCCTTGCCGCCGGATATCTGTGTTGTAAACGGATAATTGTCATTAACAATACCACTTTCATCTACATGAATAAATCGTTATGTTTCATTCAGAAATTGGGACAATAATAGAATTCTACCTTTCAAAAAATAATAGAATTCTAACAAATCAGGAGGAGTCGAGGTGGATGCAATAAAACTTTCTTAATGTGATTGTTCACAACAATTGTGATACTTCAAATAATTCCATTTTGGATTTTATCCACCCTCAAGAATGTAGCTCATGGTTAATTCTATATAGGAACATGATTTCCAGTCAATAAACTCACAATCACAGTCCAACCTCCATGGTAGATTTTCGGTCCTTGGTAGAAGATATATAAATACTCGTTCTAATAAGGAGTGCAAAGTGAAAATGCATTATGAGAACTTGGAAAATGACCGATACCAGATCCAAAGTATCATGAGGTTGAGCATAGCAGAGAGCCAAGAACTCATTTGGCATGTAGAGATCAACAATGATTATGGCTCCCTTGTAATCATTCATACACATGAGCATGTGACCGCTGCGCACTCCCGAACCTCATTAGTTAATCAAATCCTTATGGTGCCATTGTATAGGTCATCAATAAATTTCATGTGTTACCAAAACCTGATAAATACATCTAAAAGAAGGCTACATGAGACAGGTTCACTCTGTCTCTTTTCTGGTTCACCTGTTGCTACTTTGAGGATACATTCTGCAAAGTTGTGTTCTTGGTGATATATTAGCAGTTTAGATTCATGTGTATGTGTTGTCTTTTTTCAAAATACATTATAATCACTGACAAAAAAGAAACGCATTATGCAAATTTTGAAAATGACCGGTGGCAGAACCAATTTTTTTTCCAGGTTGGCATAATGGAAAATCAAGACTCCATTTTTACACTTGGTGATTTCAACCAATGTTGTCAAAATCGCATCCCAGCAGGTAAAAACGTATGTTTTTACGATTCTACGTCGGAAAATCATGCTCAATCCCACTCTGGATCATTTCCAGCCAGCATGCGATTGGGATCGCTGGTGTCCAGCAATCCCTTTTTTTTTGCCGCCCCACTTTTTTGTTTGCCGCCCGATTAATGGCTCACGCAAAGGAAATAAGGAAAGCAAAACCCGACGATGCCCTGGTTTACCTCCACTAGCTGCGGCCGGTTGCTGCCGCCTCTTGCCGCCCGCCGCTGGTTGTTGCCGCCTTCCGCCTGCTGCCGGTTGTTGGCAGGCGTCTCCTCCCTCCCTCAATCTCTCTCTCTCTCTCTATCGCCGCTCTTTCTCTCTCTCGCGGTCTGCTCCTGCTCACGCGACTCGCCGTCTCTTGGCGCCTCCCTGCCCACGAGCAGGGAGCGCCAAGGTCTCCCTGCTCGTGAGCAAGGAGCGGCAGAGCACCGAGGTTTCCCTGTTCGTGAGCAGGGAGGCCTCGCCGAGGGAGGTGCTGCTCGTGAGCAGGGAGTGCTGACTTGTCAAAGATGATGAGCATTATGATTCGGAATTAGGATTTAAAACTTAAATTAGGAATTAGGGTTATATAATTGCATGCTTAGTTAGATTTTAATTAGTGTATGCTTTGTTACTATTGTATGCATAGATAATAGATTTAGTGTTACAGTCACAGATTTAGGTAAAGAATGACATCTGGTTAAAACTTATTTTAGTTTTGGTAAGTTGGAATTGATCCTTTGACATGTTGCTTGATGTTTTGGTAACTTGATGAAATATAATATTATATTCAGTTTTGTGCTAAACAATATATTAAAAAAATAATCCGGTAGAATCGGCCGTGCCGTGTTACGTGTTCACAATTTACGTTTTTTCCTGGCCCTCCATGTCGTGTCCGTTTTACGAGTTTGACAACATTGATTTCAACCAATGTTGTCAAACACCTGATACGGACACGACACTGAACACGTAACACACGACTCCGCCGGTTCTACCAAAAATATGTTATTTATATATTAATTAGCACGTACCTAAATATAATATTGTAATTTCTTCAAAATAAAGCAAAATTCTGGACTTCATGTAACGACCCTGATTTTTCAGGATTTAATAAATAGATATTTTATTATTTTATTTTGGGAAATATTGTTATTAATATTACTATATTTAATAATTCCGAAAATAAAATAAAATCGAGAGGAGTTTGATTAGTGATAGGATTATTCAATTAAATTCGGAATTTATCTAATCAAATATTAGAATAAATATGGAGTGGTTAAAGGGATAAATTAGAGGATTAAATTTGAATGGGATTAGATAATATGGTTAGAGAATAATTAAAAATCTATAAACACTATAAATAAGAAATTAGAACCGACCATCCGAAGGGATTTGTTTTTCTTCATGCGTGTGGTGTCCTTCACGGCGGCGACCGGCGTAATCTGGCAACGAACGTCGTGTGAGTTCCTTTCGTGAAATCGAAGGTACGTAGGGGGGATTTGTTTGCTATTGTAAATCGTTTTACGGTCTAGTTTGCATAGATTTATTACGGCCGCAAAATTCTTTCGCCGCGTGATATACGCACCAAAAGAAAAAAAAAACATAAGATTTTTTACGGTCGTAAAAATGACTAGAGAGAATAAGAGGGAAGAGTTTTACGGCGTAGAGATGGAGAGGAATAGAAGAGGTAAAAAGATATTTCTATTTACGACCACAAAGGAATAGAGAAAAAGAAATTAAAAAAATAATAATAATAAAGGGAATCGAGTTGCGGCCGTAAAATACGATGGAGAGAGAGAGGTAGAGAGAGAGAAAGATGTAAAAAAAAGGAGAGAAGGAATTGAATTTACGGCCGCCAAACGAAGGAGAGAGATAAAAAAGAAGAGGGAAAGGGTGTTTACGGCCGAGAAGTAAGGAGAGAGAGAAAAGAGAATAGTACAAAAAAAAGTGAAGACGTCTTGCACCTGAATACAAAAAAAAAAGGGAAAGAGTTTGGAGTTTACGACCGTAAGGGATGAGAGAAAATTTCATTCGCGGCCAGGAAAGAAAGAAAAGAAAAATTGTGATCGTCCTTTTTCATTCATGACTTTTCCGACAAGGAAAATTTAATTTTTGAATTTCTCGGTCAGCAAATAACCATGAATTATTTAAGGTTGGCAATTTTTAATTTTTAATTATTGATGATTGTCTTACGGTGAATTATTGATTATATTAATTATTGAATTTTATGATTATATTATTATAATTTTTTATCTTATTGTTGATTGTATTGTTGGCCTATTTAGTTTTTGGTTCAGGTCTTGTCTAACCTAGTTGATAATTTATCAAAGATAGACATTTTAGGTAAACAAGATAAAAGCCGAAAGGGGCCCATGTCTACTGATTGCCACTAAACCGGGTCCAATTGAATTGAATGGGGCAGATAGTGTAAAAGCTATGGCTATCCCGTGTATGGCCACTCGTCCCCCACCATATACGAACCCATTGAATTGTATCGGGCTTGCCGTGGCACTGATCCCCCGCTGGCCTGCATGAAAGTGGCATGGTGTCCCTTAATTGACTGACACTCCTCGTTGAATTAGATAACTCCGAACATTGTAAATCGAATTGAATTGAATTGAATTGAAATTGAAATTGAATTGAATAGAATTGAATAATGGTCATTTGGATATATTGGCATTGAGTTGGCAATTGTTATCGCCCTATCGAATCGAATTGTTATTGGCCAATGACCATTGATTATTGAATTGGAAATTGTTAATTGAACATAGATTTATTGATCAAGCAATTGATAATTGTTAATTGGAAAATTGTTATTGATTTATATTGATCTTTTGACCATAGCCTGATATATTGTTCATATTGATAAATTGTTAATTGATTATTGTATTGATTGCTCAATTGACTCATCATTGATTACACCTTATTTTCGATTGGGCATATTGATTGTCTTTTAGATCCTACGTACTGAGTATTTTTATACTCGTGGATATTTCCCTGTACCTGGATCCGTGCAGGTGAGAGAGCTATAGATGATGGTTCTGCAGGTGGCTACGTTCAATGACAGACAGATGTTGCACATGGCATTAGATTGAGTTATTTAGTTTTATTATTTCCGCACTCATTAGAATTGTACACTTATGGATGTTTTAGCATTTTGATTATTATGGATTATTAGTTATTATTTTTTAAAAGTCTTCCGCATTTTATGGTTTATATTCCGCATTTATAGATTTTATTCCACAAAAATATTTTATAAAAAATTGTGTAGCGCCTCTGGGACAACTCTGAGCACGTGAAAGTCACGTGAGTCTCGGGGCGTTACAGAAGGTATCAGAGCCTAAGGAGAGGCACTTCTTAGCTGTCTCTAATAGATAGAATAGAATCCATGTGCAACGGTCACGAGCAACCACTGCAGCCATCCAGTAGGGTCAAGTAAGTATTGAATTGTGCTATTGATTATTGAGCTCACTTATGGATTTTATTGATATTGTTGTGTGAGAACAGATTCCTCCTACGATGGTATTTCCGAATCAGATACCACGAGCTCCCAGGAGTGGGTCACAGCGTGCCGATCAGGAGGCCCAAGGTTCTCAACCTAATAATCAATGTGTTCTGAGCCAACAAATGAGTAGACAACAAGTGCATGGCTTCCAACTGAATCAGGCCCAGGCTAATGGGTACCGAGAGGAACAATTGAGACAGGGATTACTACCGTCTGAGTTCCACTCTGTGCACACTGAGTACTCGAGTCCCGATGTGCCACCACATCATGATCGTAAAGACACCATTGAGAGGTTCCTCAAGTTGCAACCCCCTCGGGTTCAACGGGAAGGGTGACTTTGAGGATGCAGAGGAATGGATTGAGGAGATAGAACAGATATTCCTTGAGATGGATTGCGGCGAGGACCGCAAGATAATCTACGCCACAAGGAAGCTGACGGCAGATGCTAGAGATTGGTGGAAAGCCGCCAAGCTCACTACGTTCTCCGGCCAAGACCACATCACCTGGGGAGATTTCAAGAAGGCATTCGAGAACCGTTACATACCTGCAGAAGGAGTACCTGACGCTCCAACAAGGTACTATGACTATTAAGCAGTACCTCACCAAGTTCCTAAACCTAGAGAAGTACTCCACCTTACAATAGCCGAAAATTGATCGAGTAAAGCGTTGGGTTGATGGCCTGAAACCCAACCTCAGAGAAAGAGTGAAGGAGGGTAACTGTCAGACCCTCCAATTTGCTGAAGAGTTCGCGATTCATCTAGAAGATGGCGATAAGACAGATGACAAGCAGAAAATTCAAGCACCAACCAATCAGTATCGGAACAGATATGGAAATTGAGATAGAAGGCAGGCTAGGCGAGATCCCCGCCGCAAAGATGATCGCAATCGGAGAAGACCATATCCAGCGAGGAATGAGCCTCAACCGCCTAGAGCACCGTGCAACTACTGCCACAAGATGTATCCCGGTGAGTGCTACTGGAAGACTGGAGCATGTCTGAACTGTGGCAAGGTGGGCCACTTCGCTAGAGAATGCAAAGAGCCGAGGCATGCCGAACCTCCTCCGCAACGTAACGAGGGACCATCTAGAATGGTGCAAGGCTGAGTATACAACATGAAGCATGCAGATGAGCAAAGGGCGAATGACACCATCCAAGGTACGCTAAAAATTGATGGTGTTCATGCTAATATTCTCTTTTATTCAAGTGCTACACATTCGTTCATTTCGGAGCAATTCGCTCCGCTATTGAGCATGAAACCACAAGCGACTAGTTTTCCACTTGACATTGGCACACCTCCGAGGTCCATCGTTACCCAGAAGTACATCCCCATGGTGCCGATCGAAGTGGAAGGCAAGGACTTCTCGGCAGACCTGATGGACTACGATGGGGTGTTGGGTATGGACTGGTTGTCCTACCATGACGCCTACCTAAATTGCCGAGCAAAGAAGAACAAGATCTAGTGTCAGCTTTAAAGGCACAAAAGAAGCTGAAGAAAGGATGTTGGGGTTTCCTGGCAAGTGTCATCACGATAGGCAGAGTTGAAGTAGATCGAGATAGCATTGCTGTGGTGAAGGAGTTTCCGGACGTCTTTCCATATGACGTCTCAGGATTGCCACCATGACGGGAGATTGACTTCCACATTGACTTGGTGCCGGACACGGCACCTATATCAAAGGCTCCTTATCGAATGGCTCCAGCGGAAATGTTGGAATTGAAGACCCAAATCCAGGAGTTGCTGGATAAGGGATTCATTCGACCGAGCGTTTCTCCGTAGGGCACTCCGGTATTGTCTGTAAAGAAGAAGAACGGGTCTATGAGGCTGTGCATAGACTATCAGATGTTGAACAAGGTCACAATCAAGATCAAGTATCCACTACCAAAAATCGATGACCTGTTCGACCAATTATTTTCAGCAAAGGTATTCTATCTGAGAAGTGGCTATCATGTGCCAAAGACTGCTTTCAGACCAAGATACGGGCATTACGAGTTCTTGGTGATGCCATTTGGGTTGACCAACGCCCCCGCAGCTTTCATGGACTTGATGATCAGAGTGTTCGGACCATAATTGGACAAGTTTGCACATCCTTATCTATTCGTGCAGCCGAGAAGAACACAAGGAACTTCTAAGAGTTGTGCTACAGATCTTACACGAGCACAAATTGTACGCCAAATTCTCAAAATGTGAGTTTTGGTTGAAAGAGCAGTGAATATAGGTAGATCCTGCAAATACAGGGAGACCTCATACAGGGCTCAAGCACGTGAGGGCTCCCTGCTCGCGAATAGGGAGCCTCGCGTGTACAGTGAGCAGGAAGCGCGCGACAGAAAAGAAGGGACCCTTGCAGAGGGAGAAAGAGACTGAGGGAGGGAGGAAGGGACGGAGTACCAGTGCGTGACAATAGCAGCAGGGTGCGAGGGTAGGCGGCAGCAACTCACGGCGAGCGACAACAGTAGCAAACAGCAGGCAGCAGCGCAGGGCGGCAGACGGCAGAAACGCACGGCGACCTTTGCAGAGCGAGAGAGAGATTTAGTAGGGAGTAACAGTGGGAGGGAAGAGAGAGGGAGTACCGGCGAGTGTGATAGTTGCAGCGCGCGATGGTAGGCGGCAGCAACTCACGGCTAGTGAAAACAGCAGCAACACACGGTGGCCGCAGCAACGTCTAGCGGCAGCATCGCACGACGGCAAGAAGCAGCAACGCACGGCGGCAGGTGGCAAAAATGCACGGCCGCAGGAACAGTAGGCGAGAACGACCACCGACGTAAAAAGTAAGGAACGGCGGAAGCTTAGGGCATCGGGTGTGTTTGCCTGGGTTTTGAACTCACGTGGCCTCACATGACTGCCTTCTTGGGTCAAAAAAAAAAAAGTGGGATCGGTGAGCACGGGTGTGCCAACCGATCCACACGATTCTACCACGTACTGATCAAAATCGAACCCAAGTGGAATCGGGCACGTTGTCGTGAGGTAGACTCGTAGAATTATCCGATTCTATTGAGTCAGGACGGGAGTTGACAAGATTTGAGCGGTATTTAGTTTTTGGGAGGACGGCTGTGAAGGGGACGGATCGGTCACCAAAAATTTTGAACCGTTCGGTTCATCCCCTCTATGGGTATGGGTCACCTTGGTTGCTTTGGTTTGGTTCGGGTCGTGGGTCGCACGTTGTTGTCACGTGAGGCATTTGGTTCGCCTCCTCCACTTCTCCGCCGGTCCTCCTCCAAATCGTCAACGAGCTCTTACCAAACCCAAAACTTCTCAAATCCTCCGGCGGCAGGCACCGTCGGCGAACTCCGATCACGTCCCGCGACGATTCCGTACCCGGATTGTACGCCGTAAGGATCTTTCTACATCTCCCGAATCAGCAGATGCTTTCATCAAATTTTCTCTATTACTCAGTAAACTTGTACATTACCATCTAAGCTAGAAATTTTCTGATTGATGGTTGATTTTTCTTGAGTTTGTTCTCCAAATTTACTGGAGAAGGAGATATCATCTCGCTTTAGATTCATTTTCTAGCTTTAAAATTTATTTCATATCCTCTCTCTCTCTCTCTCTCTCTCTCTCTCTCTCTCTCTCTCTCTCTCTCTCTCTCTCTCTCTCTCTCTCTCTCTCTCTCTCTCTCTCTCTCTCTCTCTCTCTCTCTCGCTCTCGCTCTCTCTGATTTTTCCTATATGTTAAGAAAATTGACATCCTTTGGTTCGCTTGGTCTCTAACCAGGCAAGGAAGGGGCGAAAATGTCGGCTTTTCGAGCTTTCTTGAACAGTCCCGTCGGACCAAAAACTACCCACTTCTGGGGACCCATCGCCAACTGGGGCTTCGTCCTTGCCGTATGCCTCATCACTTAATCTTGTATTCCATCTCTTTTGTTTTTGCTTACATTGATTGTGGGTGATATCTGCAATGTTATTATTTGAGCGCTGCAAATTATATATCCAATCTTGAAAGGATAATCCACATTCTTGCGTAGATTATCTGCATTCGTCTTCTGAATCTGTATTTTAGGTATTTAGGTCATTTTCTTTTCAAATTGACAAATTATTTCATAACCTGTAGAGTTAAATGCCTTATGTTTGCGACACTATAATTTTGAGAGTTAATCAGTTGACATTGAACAGCCAGTGTGAGAGCTGCTGAATAAATCTTCTGAATAAATTGAACACAGTGATAAAATGTGTTTGCATGCATTTCTATGTGTCAATTGCATAATGAATAAAATAAGGACTACTCTATGCATTCAATATAGCAGAGTTGTCAAAATCAGCAATATCCTTGCCGCCTGATATCTCTGTTGTAAATGGAGAATTGTCATTAACAGTACCACTTTCATCTACATGAATAAATCGTTATGTTTCATTCAGAAATTGGGACAATGATAGAGTTCTACCTTTCAAAAAATAATAGAATTCTAACAAGTCAGACGGAGTCGAGGTGGATGCAGTAAAACTTTCTTAATGTGATTGTTCGCAACAATTGTGATACTTCAAATAATTCCATTTTGGATTTTGTCCACCCTCAGGAATGTAGTTCATGGTTAATTCTATATAGGAGCATGATTTCCAGTCACTAAACTCACAAATCACAATCACAGTCCAACCTCCAAGGTAGATTTTCGGTCCTTGGTTGAGCTAGCGCGACAAAAGAAGATATATAAATCCTCATTCTAATAAGGAGTGCAAAGTGAAAATGCATTATGAGAACTTGGAAAATGACCGGTACCGCATCCAAAGTATCGTGAGGTTGAGCATAGTAGAGAGCCAAGAACTCATTTGGCATCTAGAGATCAACAATGAGATTATGGCTCCCTTGTAATCATTCATATACATGAACATGTGACCGCTGCACACTCCCGAACCTCATTAGTTAATCAAATCTTTATGGTGTCATTGTGTAGGTCATCAGTAAATTTCATGTGTTACCAAAACCTGATAAATACATCTAAAAGAAGGCTACATGAGAACAGGTTCAATCTGCCTCTTTTCTGGTTCACCTGTTGCTACTTTGAGGATTGTTGCCAACATTCTGCAAAGTTGTGTTCTTGGTTATATATTAGCAGTTTTGATTCATGTGTCTGTGTTATGTCTTTTTTCAAAATACATTATAATCACTGACAAAAAAGAAATTCATTATGCAAATTTGGAAAATGACCAATAGCAGAACCAATTTTTTTTTTCAAGGCTGGGCATAATGAAAAATCAAGACTCATTAAAAGATCCTCTCAAAAAAAAAATTTACACTTAGTGATTTCAAGTTTTCAATCATTGGAGATTATGACTCCCTTGTAATAATTAATACACATGAAAATATGACTTCTATACACTTCCATAAATCCATTATCCTTGTTGTAATTCATACACATGAAACTATGACTGCTTACAGCCCCATAAATTCAGTAATGAATAAAATCGATATTGTATTAGTGTATAGATCATCATTAATTTTATAAGTTTTCTCTCAGAAAAAAATTGTGTTATCAGAACTTCATAAATACATCTAAAAGAAAGCTACTTGAAAACATGTTGATAATTTTTCTTTTTCTGGTTCATCAGATGCTACCTTGATTATTGTTGTCCAACACTCTAGAAAGTGATGTTCTTGATTGTGTATCAGCAGTTTAGATTTCTCTTTTACACCTTTTTCCAGGGTTTAGTAGATATGCAGAAACCTCCAGAAATGATTTCAGGCAACATGACTGCAGGTACATGTCAAGCTAGAGATTTATTGTATATTGTTTTTTATGTGGTACTAATACAATATTGAGTTCATTGCAGCCATGTGTGTCTATTCTGGACTCTTTATGCGGTTTGCCTGGATGGTACAGCCTCGGAACTACCTGCTTCTAGCATGCCATGCTTCCAATGAGTCGGTTCAGCTCTATCAATTATCTCGTTGGGCAAGAGCCCAAGGGTAAGATAATTTAAGGGTTTTGGAAGTTATTTTATGCATTCAAAGAGACAAGCTCTTGGATGAAAGATCAGATGTGCCATCCATGATTGAAATTAGAAATTATGCGTCTCGTCAACATTCCATCTCTGTTTTTTTTTTATTTTACATTGCATACTCATATAACTCATCAACACTTCGTGCACTGGTGTTAACAAATAGTATGGATCTCTCTACAAAAGGAAATAGTATGGATCTATTAAATGATGTTACTATTGTTAACGTAAAGTGGTTACGTGACATGCATAATGTGGTTACCTTTTTTGAGAAGATAATGTGGTTGACATGCATGATGTGGTTATTTTGTTGGCAACAACTTCCTAACACGGATAAGTCATATCATTGCACGTATGTATGCTATTGTAGAGGTATACCATCCAAGTGGTTACAAGTAAATTTGAATTAGATCCGTGTATAAACGATCTAATTATCAAGTGTTCTTTTTCCCTTGAGTATCATAATAAATTGTAGTCGAAATTTCCTGCCCTTGTTTGTTTTATGTATGCTTATTATGGAGTGACAAGGAGCAGACAATATTGCAGCGACTTCATGCAAATAGAATTTATTTACCACAATGCATGAAATGAAATTTCACCATGTCTATGTGTTGCCTTAACTGCCCTATAAATGTTCATCATTTAAAACAATAAATAAAAACTGCCCTATAAATTGAAACCTCAGAACTCTGCTTTTGTAAGAAAGAGGAAACAGCGTGTTGATTAGTGATATTACTTAATTCTTGTGGTATCACGTCATTTTCATTGCAGATACCTGGAAAAGAAAGAGGCAGAGGCAAAGGAGTAGAGCTTGTTGTGTAACATCTGTTTTGATCCCCCAAGTGCATTTAAAATAAGTTCTGTTGTGTCTCAAGCCTTCTGCTTCTAAAACAGCAGCATCGTGGTCCTTTTTTTCTCTGTCGAAACAGCGTCGTGTTATGTTGAAATCACAATTGATGAAAGTTGCTACATAAATTCATGTGGTTGTTGGAAATTCAATCATACTTGATGAACAGCATGTTACATTTCTTTTGCATTCCTGTGGAACAATTTGGATCCTCTCATCACAGATTGCTAATGCTCCGGGGATTAAAAAGTTTGGCTGATAGAACCTTTTCCTAGTCCTTGAATAAAATTACAGTAAATAGACGATTTTTTTTAAGCATTGACAGTTTGTTTCTATATTTTGGCTAAACAAAAACGAGATCTCAGTTAGAAAACTTGGCTGCATTTCAAATTGTCTTCTTTTTGGGTACAATCATTGTACATTTTCTTCATAAACTTGGTGATTCCCAAAAATTGGGAAGGACGACAGAAATTGTTATTTCATCAGAACATTCAGAAATAGATTCCGAGACTAAGATAAGCCGATTCAGAAGCAGCCAACACTGAGGCACAGTGTCGTTGAGAATTAGAAGACAAGGCTGCAATGGAACATAAAATGTTCAGGTAATGTTAGAAAATTAAATTTGACTAATTCTGTAGAGCATGACTGGTTCACAATTTGAACGCTGAAAGTACTACCAGAAACCGAAACAGTGTCCAAATGCAAAATTTAAAAATTTACAGGTAGAGTAATGAAACTTTTGGCAATTTGAAATGAAATAATCGCACCGGAAGGTCCTGCATACAATGCAAGTAGAACAGTGAGGACAAAATGGTTCTTATGGACTGTTGCAATTCAAGCAAAGCCTGTTGGACTTGTCTCTTCAGAGCTTACGCATCATTTTTTCTGTCTATTTTTTCCCTGTCAACTTACACGACAGGCCATCTACAGTTAAATCCCAAGTGGATCTCTGCCGTCTGCTTGCAAACGGTGCTGAGTTGGAGATGAAGATGGGATTTTGTCAGATCCACCATGACAACTTTAGATGCTGTCGCTGTTGAAAATCTCAGAGCTGACGCTGTTAGCTGTCTCTGTTCTGCAGAGCAGGGTGGCGAATAAATCCAACTCTCACATGCCCTCGGACGAGAGCTGCACAGTTGTTCTTGGCTTCATCTACTGATTCGTCCATTTCAGCCTCTGGACGGTGTGCAGATTCTTTTCCCACACTACATATTCCTTTTTTTGTCTTAATTGTATTTTATTATTATTCTTTCGTCATCATAACAATTACAAAAGCCTTGGTCCTTCCAAATTTATATCTGTGGTTTTCTGATTCTCTTTTTTTTTTCTCCTAGCAATATCGAATTAGTTATTGTAAGTAGCTACACATACTGCTGGGTTTATTGAACTTTCGATCGAAAACAGATAGCACTGCACTGAGCAAATGGGCCAACCAGTTGAATCTTAGAAGTGCTCATTTCTGCAATGTTTGGAAGGTACATCGTGTGTCTTTATGCATATGCCTTGAAGCTAAGGGAAGCCCCCTCATATCATTCCATTCAACTTGTCAGAATAATAAGAAGAAGAAGAAGAAAGAAGAAAGAAGAAATGGTAACAATAATATTAATAAAATATAAGATCCTATTTAGGCTTCCAAATATCCAAGTTTTTTTCTTTCTTTCTTCATGTTGGTGTGTGTAAGTTCTCTTTTAGGCATATGCTGACTTGTAGGTTTCTTGATTGGTAATAAATTATTGATGGATACTTTTAACTTTTAATAATTGAATTGGAAAAAAGGGGATCATTACATAAGTACAAAATAACATAAACATGTTTAAGGATGTAATTTATGAAAGGGGATAATGAGTGTACAATAGACCTTACAATAAGTCGATCAATTTATTGTATCATAAAAATTCATAATATTTTTTTATACCCAATTGGGACGTTTGGTGTCTAGAATTATTGGTGTAGTGTCACTTCAAAGATAGATTTCGGAGCTACTATGTAACTCATTTTAACCAATTGCGACAATCAACGTTGATTACTGAATACTTATTTTACTTTTTATAAAATGCATAGATTATATGCATAATTTGTTTATAATATGACATGATGAAAGATCAGGTAGCATGCTCAAGTAACCAAAAATTCATGTTTATATGGAGAAAAATCACAGTAGAAGTTTAATAAGGTTTTTTTTAGCATGGATTAAAGAGTCAACTGAGAAAGAAACGGGTAAAATAAAAATGAAAACTTTGAAGAGGTTAAAATGATCCCTTTTTTGTATTGCCAAAACATGTTCAAGTAATGTCACATATGGAATGAATTGCTAATGTTTCATGCATGTGAAAGTAGCACCAATGAGGTAGAAAATAGAAAGGAAAAAATCAACATCTTCCCCTACTTAATCTTCAATTTCTAGATTGCGAAAAACATGTGTATAAATTATCATGATTCTATTAATTGTTTGCAACATATTTGCTTATCTCTTTCCAATCATGGGATGATTGGTCATTATTTTTTTTTCTCCCACAAGTTTATTTTTCTCTCGCAATTTTTGTTGAACATGGAGTCTTGTGAGGCACCAGCACTAACAATAATAGTACCAAACCTTCCAACCTATGGAATAAGCAGTTTCCTCCAACGAATTAATTTTCTCTTTCTTCACTTGTATATGTTTTTTAAAATAAAAAATTGAATATTTTCTAGTTCTTTTGATGAAAACTCCATGAGATCATTATACATTTTAAAAATTTTATTGTTATATTAAAAGTAAAATATTCAGTTTGTTTTTTTTTTACATTTTTTGCATAGTTATTTGTATTTTCAGAATCTAAAATGGTAAAAAAAGTTTATAAAACATATTAAAATGAATTAATTTGAGTGGGAAAGAATCCGAGTGTCAAAAGCCATAGCTGTATTAGTAACATGGTTTCAAAATATCTATAATAATATTCATTTCTTGCACTCAGGGAAGAAGTGCCGGTTCAACTCACACGACGCTGATAGTTATATGCACTGTCCAAAGGTTATTAAGCTCAACTAATTCGGTAAGATCACGTCGCGTCGCGTACTTAGGTGAGACTCCTAACAAAAAAAATTTACATTCACAAAAAATTTAAACTCAAAATATGCTTAAGTGAGGTGGAGCCGTTTATCACTCCATTCCATTATAAACTTTAGAGAGAACTTATTCTTAAGAGCAAGTGCTATTTTCTTAAACTTAATTTAAAAATATTACCTCAAGAATGCTATTTAATGAAGAGGAATTCATAGGACCTCTAACGATACCCACATCAAGACACTAGGAAAATTTGCATCATTCTTACACCACAACTATTTATGAGGAAGAAAAAAATGTAGAGAGAATAACGAGAGAAACGGCCATCAGCCACCTTTATTATTAGATCACTCTTAATTATATAATAAAATTCATAAAAATTTGTAACCTCCTCTTTATTATTTTCTTAGCACATTAAAATGAGGGGACAATACAATTATGATTATCAAATAACAATTTGAATACTAGTTCGATTACTATCATATGTTCTAGTCGTTCGATCAACACATTCAATCGAGTCCATTCAATTGAGTTTAGGACGATTTTGTCCATTGTTTAACTATATATATTTGAAAGTGGTGTGGATTGTGTGGGTCTTAGATGCGGAAAAGTACCCGATTCTCTTTAAAAAGTAACACAATCATGTTTCTTTTTTTTAAAAAAAATATTTGTTTGAAGTCTACATTTGTACGTGTGACAAAATTAAATAATATTTGTATCTTCAAAATTAGGATATATCAAATTTAATGGTGCTTAACACAAGTAGTATAATACTATCTAATTAAGTAGGTAGTCACTCCATTAAAATCCCAGATTCACTCTCTAAAGTCAGCTCTCTTGATTAACAGAAAAAAAAAAAAAGGAAACAAGAAAAAGAAAACAAAAGCATAGTGCAACGTTGAGATCTTTTGCTTTATGCCTTTTTGGCCTTTCAAAGCTCACTTTTTCCTCTCTCTTTTTTCTGATTGGCATCTTTACTGTGTGTTTGACAGCCTGCTGCCTGTGCGAGGTTTTGCTTACCACCAGCATTTGATTAGGTAAAAAGAAGGTAAAAAAAGCCCAAAAGCATGAGGCACACATGATGACATGATTCCCTTTTTGCATGTGGATGCAATATATTATTTTCTTCCACTTTAGACTGCAAAACTATCCATTTCTCTTTTTCTCTTTTTTTTTTCTCCCCCTAAAAAGGAGGCTAAATCCTAGTAATATGTTTAATCAATTAAAGCTGTGTGCCCAAAAAAGATTGGGTTGATTTAATTTGTCCCCTCGTTAATAGCTTGCATATACTTTGGCTTTGGAATCCTACAATAAAATAGTTGACAGTCAGCATTTAGTTATCACAATTTTGTTTGTCAAATTATGTGTTACGTTATTATAAAATCAAATATTAAAAATTAGCATTTTCCCGTAAGAAAAATAATGATTTTCATTAAGCTATTTCTGCATTTAACTTGAAACTACAAACTCGATCCCTAAGTGTCTAGGTTTTGTATCCTTTTATCTCATTTCATTGAGTTTTTCATAACTAAATGCGATATTGATTTTACCCCTCGTGTACTATATTATGCTGCAATAAATAAATTTAAGAAAATTCAAAATAAACAATGAAAAAGGGGAGATTGTCCCCTCCTTAGTGTGTCAATAGGGTTGGAAATAAGTAGGGCTGAAAATAAGGTGGCTCGACCTTATTTTAGCCTAATTCGACTTGACTTATTTTATTAAAATAAGTCAAACTGAAAAATATAAAAAAGCCTATGTTCTTAAAGAGTCTTGACCTCTTAATAATTGATCTAATCTTATAACTTATGAGTCTAAGATTTATTAGTATATTATATTTTATATATAATTTTGAAAAAAAATTTAAACTTTTGTAAATCTTTATTTTTGAATTCACTACTTCTACTTTTATTATATGTTCAAAAAAAATAAATTAGTGATACCTTTTTTATTTAGTTCATATTTATTATTTTTTAATAAATAATATTTATTATATTTAATCTAGTATACCAACGGCTTGATACACTAATAAGCTAGGTCAGATATTAAAAATTAATCAAATAAGTTAAGCTAAACTTATGTCTTTGACTTGTTACAGACTATAGGTCAAGCTTAAATATTTTTATTTTGTAGCAAATTTAGCCTATTTAGTTGTAAGTCTAGCTCGATTTAGCTCGTGTTCAGACCTATGTGCCATCTACATCCATTTTGGTTAGAGGTGTTCTCGGAGTTGGGATAGGAGTGTTTTGACACAATCCAATCTCGGCGTCCTTTGGTTATAGAATATTTTTAAGAGAATAATAAAATTTATTCTAAAGAATATAAATATTCTTCTTGTATTTTTATTCTTATTTGTGTTTGGTTTAAAAAAATAAATTTTAAATATATAATATTT
This sequence comes from Pontederia crassipes, assembly GCA_030549335.1. Classification (NCBI taxonomy): domain Eukaryota; kingdom Viridiplantae; phylum Streptophyta; class Magnoliopsida; order Commelinales; family Pontederiaceae; genus Pontederia; species Pontederia crassipes. The sequence goes on from JAUKPH010000017.1 coordinate 14,072,759, forward strand.
TATAATTAAAATATTTTATTATAAATACATCACATTTTTATTATTTTTATAAATATAATAATACCTGGCTAAATTATAGAAAATAAAAAAATAATTAAAAGGTGAAAAACGTGAGAATAGAATTTATTCTTTTGTTTAGATGGAATACAAATATTGGGATATTGTAGATTATGATGGCAATTTTTCTATTTTCAAGATGATTTTACTAAAAATAAAGTTTGACCATTTATCCCTATTCCACTATCTCTTGGCGATATTCGTCCAAATAACTATTTATTCACCGAGATAACCTTCATCCAAACGATCCCTCCCTAAGAGTATCATGACCATCTCCATCCTTACCAGTTCTATGAATGCTCATGGGTTGGGTTAGACCTGACATAATCCCAAATATGATTGAATCATATTAATTTTGATCGTTGAAGACTTTTGGGTAGCAGACTCGATCCAACCCGATTCGAAGCGGATCGAGTGATTGGATTATTTGAACACCACCCCCCTTTTATTTTATAGTTTTTAATTTTAATGTTTTACATTTTTAATATAAAAAATATATTTAATATTTTATTTTAAACCATGAAAAAATATTTTATTTGTTCAATACTTTTCTATATTTTAAGGACTTTATTTTCACATATTTTTTTATTTTTAATCACATAAAAACTCTAAATTTAATAAAATAGGCTAATTTAAAAATAAAAAATAATCGAATCATCCGGTCACATCATGTCGCCTCATGTCCAACTCGACCATTGGTCATGTCGTGTTTGGATCAAATCGGACTCTGACCATATCATCAACCCGTCGAGTTGAGTTGACGGGTTCACCGAATCGACCACACCTAGTCATCTCTGTCCACTTAAGTCGGGCTGCATTTGGGATAGCTAGTTAGAAAAATAAATGTAGAGAAAAGCTCTTACGACCCAAAGGAGTGAACTATCTGTGACCAAAAGTAAAAAAAATTGTTGCGGCATGTAGAAAATTTTAGGAAAAAGCAATAAGAGTGTTTTTACCAAAAGCAAATGATCTTTCTTGAAAAATAATTTCTGCACAGCTCTCCCAAACGCGACCTTAGTGTACCATCTCCATCTATTGGGATAGAAGTCTTCTAACGTCGATCGAACCTATATTGAATTGGGTTTTATCGTTGATCATGAGTCGGATCAAGTATTAATTTAAAAGTCTCAAATCAAATATATTGCTAAATAAAAAAATCATTTTCTAGTTATATTATATTTTTTTGTTTCAAACTTATGTTGTATGTAAAAATTGAAAACTTATGTCTTAAAGGTGGAGCATAGTTCTAACCTTCTATTCTATGGGCAAGTTGGTCGCAAAGGAATGCGATTATTTTCAGGAGTGGACAATGTTAAATGGAAAATATTGCCATGCAACTTATAACATTTGTAACATATGGTCATGCGAGAAATGGTGATGATAAAAATGCAACATACATTCATTCTTTAATGTAATTATGTTGTAAACTCTTTTGACCATTAAATATATTTGGATACTACTAAACTAGAAGTCATCAATTTTTGTCTAAAAAATAAATAAAAACTATTAAAACAAAATACTTTAAGTGTGAAAGCATTACTTAAATATTTGGAAAACTTCCTTTTATACTTTAAAATTAATACTATGTCACATTTTATATTAAATAATACAATAATAGAAAATTGAATCGAGATCATCCGACTTCACTCCAACTCAATCCGAGTTTAATCATGTCCAAGGCCAATTTTAAAGGCAAACTGTTCCAACCAAAATTCATATTGGAAGTTGGGTGAACCCTATGAATATACCTATGTCTGAGATGCCCAGTCAAAGACAAGTCGCCATCCTCCATTCCTAACAAAGGTATGAGGTGCCCCCAACCCTCTTCTCTTGTTTCCTCATTGAAGAAGGAATGCGAGTGAGGATTGTGGTGGACTATTTTCTCCTTTCAAACAAGGGACAATATGTTAAAGCTAACTAGATTGATTGGCTATGTTCAATCTGACTCGATAAAATTCAATATAAAGTTGGAAATACGTTCAGATCGAGAAAAAAATTGGTTGAACTAATAAGAATCGATGAGTCAACGAACTAATCGAAATACTTTATTCAATTTAAAAAGTAAAAAATCAAATCAATGAAGAAAGTAAGCATTTGAAAATGAAACTCAGGAGAAGATTCAAATCAGGAATTGAAAATTAAGATGATGAAAATGTTAAAAAGGATATTCACATAAATAATTAATGGTGAGAGAGCAATAAATGAAAATAAAAAGAAAAGTTGAAAAATAGAGTGAAATGGAAAATAAGAAAAAAGTGGATTATGGTAACAATCAAATTGACATATCATCAAAAGTATTAAATGATAAATAAATGTTTAACAATATCAAGAGTCATTTCCTTATAAATAGTAATATTTTAAAAATAAATAAATAAATAATATTATTTATGTTAATATTTTATTATTCAGATATTATTAACCATTTTCTTACATTCTATAGTATTTAATATTTCATATCATATAAATATTCTAAATAATATTACTTTAATAAAATTGGATCTAGTCCAATTATAAAATATTGATGATGAGAGGAGATAGGGATTCTCAATCATCCATTTCAATTTCATTTGTTCAGGATGTCCAAAAAATTATTCCAATTCCGGTAGGTCAAATCGAGATAAAAATCAGGATATTTTTTATTATTCCGATTTGATTATAAATAATAAAAATTAATATAATAGTAAAAAAATAATACTATTATATAAATATAATAATTAATAATTATATTATATCATGAGAACATAATGTATTGTATGTTTAATATATATAATAAAAAATAAAATTTACTTCAAAATATAAACATAATATTTTAAAAATAATTTAATATATTAATATAATATATAATATCGAATCAAGACAAATTCGAGTTATATACTCCGATGAGGTGTCAGGGAGGATGGTCAAGAAGGAGATGCAGGTGACGTCACCCCCATTGGGTTGATGACATGTCATGGGAAAGTCCCTTGTACTTATTTGACATTTTTTAAAATCGTTATATTTATATTTTATAAGTGTGTTATAATATAAAATAAGAAGTTATGAGCGATAAAAATATCATTTCACAAACTAATAAAATATGATTTTGAATTAAAAGTTGGATAAACTGACACTACAAGAAAATACATTTCGCTCTAATTTAATACATCTTTTAGTATCAAACATGAATAAATAGGGATACAAATTATAAATCTATTATTCAAAATATATAAGAAAGAATTCAAAAGACAATGCACATAAAAAATCAAGCAATGTAAAAGGAAGTAACTCGGCTACTGTCGGACAGATTTTCGACGTAAAAAATCATTCATTGTAATTCTTACAATTATTTAGGAAAAAAGAAAAATCACTCTTTAATAGGTCCATTGTTTTAGATGATTTTTTGGACTCCTATTTTAGTTGAATAATATTAAAAAATATCTAATAGATTGAAATTAATACTAAAATATTTAATTTTATAATTAAATATAGGATATAGTATTATAAGTATTAAATTAGATAGGAATATATTAAACTATATACAAAAAGTATTATACCAAAAATAAAATATTGATTACTTATGAACTAATTATATAAATAAAAATGAACTTCACGGATGTCTACCATTTTTTTGGATGAGACACTAGTTTAAGTGGGTTAGTTTGGCTCTATAAAAGAATTATCATAAATCGTATTTGGTCCTCTAATTTTTTTATCTTTTCGTTTTGATGTTTTCAAGTAGTCAAATTGTTGTTAAGCCCCTAATATTGGTCACCCACTTTAATATTTCAGAAATTCAGTTGGCTCTTATTAATTCATTCGAAATTAGGAAGTCACATTTGAATGTTGAGAATCAATTGATTATTATAATAATGGATAACACTACTGCCAATTTAAAAATTACTATTGTGATTTTATCGAGCTGCAAATACTTTTACTCTTATTTGATGAAACACAATGATAAAAATATTATTGAGAAATAATAATACCACCTTACAAGAATGCGATAATTATTAATCTTTAAATTGATGCAAACAATAATCATTAATATGATTGTTGCCGCTACCATTATTATCAAACAACTTGATATATTATAACTGTAATCAAGGGGTAGAGTGAGGTGGTATGGTGAGTGAAGAGGTAATGAAGTATATGTGTCATTAGAAAATTTATGTTTAAATAATAAATTATAAAAAAATTTAAACTGGGATAAAGAATATCTTATTTGTGTAAAAGTTATTTTTACCTTTCGGTATATATTAAAATATTTATCACTTATTTTATTTTCCTTCTAATTTTTGTTTGACCTATTTTTTATATTTTTATCATTTTTTATATAATTATTTTATTAATCTATTTTAAAAGTTTAAAATGGAATATAAATACAAGTTAAATATAAAATATAAATAAAAAATATTTTATCATAATATTTGTGTAAGAATATGAGGAGGAGGAGAGAAAAGGAGGAGGAGAGGTGAGAGGAGAACTGATTAATTTGATCTATAATTAATATTTTTTTCTTATTTCATCGATTTTATTGAATAAAAAATATGATGTCAGAGGACTTAACTATTCTACATCTCCTAACTAATATGAAATAATTACCCAAATAAAACTCACACCATATTTCGCCCCACTCTTCAAAATGCTCAATCCAAATAAATCTTTTCCAGAGAATCAAATTATAAATAAATACGCCAAAAAAAAACTTAGAACACAGTAAAAGTAGTTCCTTTCTGTTGTATGCAGGGTGCAGGGCACGCAGACCAACAGCTAACCTCAACAATTCATTAGTTAATTAATTAAACAAGTTGGGCTTTGGGATTCTTATTTAAATAAATAAATAAATAAATAAATGGGAGAACATGCATGTTGTCCGAGCCAAGGCGTACGTGCAGGAATGTTTGGTGCTCGTAGATGCAGTTAGTTGCATATTCTCATCGGGATACACACATAAGAATGTACTTTCAGACATACTAGTGTTATTATTAAAGCACGTTCTCCATTAGCTTACACTAATTTGATTTAATTTAGACTAAAGCATGAAATTTAACCCATCTCATTCATCATCCATGCAAAAGAATGAAAGATGGAGGGATTAGGTTTAGGTGCCGTGAGCAAGAAACTCTCTGGATATCTGGAGTCTGGACATGTCCTCAAGCTGGAACACATACAGAAACACAGAGCTCAAACAATATCCAGACAATCAACAGGGTTCTGAAGCGAGCCACTGCAAGTCTGCAAGCACAAATCATGGGCGTTCTGTTGGTTGCAAGACCTCGACTGTTCTTAGCCTTCTTATTCTACATGCATGCATGCACCACCATCACCCCTTGAGCCATGGATGAAATCTGTACAGTACAGCTTGCATGGTATGCTCTGCTGCTCCCTGGTGGGGGTGCATCGTGGTGCCATGGACCCGAGAGGGGGCATGGGGGGCTCAACAACTCCCAAGTGTGAATCTCTCTCTTCTGCAAGAGCAATTTGTTTAGCGTGTCACCTCCTAGTATTCTCTCCTTCCAATAGGAGCCCCCTGTGCTCCAAGATGCCAACATTTACCGAACCCCTCCAAGAAGCCATGTCTTTGTCTTTTGAGCTGTCATCATCTTTGGCCACCATCACAGCTCAAAAGAGAGGTGCTGAACACATTCCCACCCCTCTCGCTCCCCTCCTCCATCATCATCTTTGGCCACCACCATCTTAAGCTTTTTTATCCTCAGGGTGTGATGTGGTGCCAATGAGGTGCGAGAGTGAAGGATCTGTAGATATCCTCAACCTTCAAGCTACACTGGTTTAGCATGGTCCTTTTACTTTAATCACATGGTTTGGTTAAGTAGTGTTATTATTTTTGGAGAACATGAACCGTATAAATTCTACACATGTAACTTTGGAAACAAAATTAATCGTAATTTTAGGTGTTTATTTGAGTTTCATCCATTTTTTTTCTCGGGAACAATTCTTTATTCACAGATTTAAGAAAAGAAATGGTGGAGCTTCAAAAATAAATATACCATTTTTTCAATAGTAATCCTGATATTTTGAAATAAGACTATCATTAATCTTTAATTAACTCAATGTAAGATGAGAATGTTAACAACTACTTTAACTGAAGGTGTCCAGCTTCATTTTCTTCATCCTTCCTCAACAAATATTGATAGTTCTTTTGAGAAATCTAATCGAATTAAAAACAAAATGGTCGACGCCTTCAACCATTTTTTTAATCAGTCATGGAATTTTCGTTGGCCCAGTTCCCAAGTGAGTTGCTGAACTGCCCCAACATTGGAATTTTTCTATTTATTAAACAGAACAAGTATCCGCACACAGATGAGAGATATATAGGAGACCCCCTTCTTTTTAAAGTTGAGTTTTTTTTTTACTTGCTTAGCTTTAATTGCCAAATAATATACTTGTATTCTTACGCAACAGAGGGTGGCAGACGTTTTTGTTCCCTGCGTCTGTTTCTTCTGTTTCTTTTGCTTCTTCCTCGGTCACTGGGATTAGCCAGAGAGAGAGTGTGAGAGCGTGAGAGAGAGAGAGAGGAAAAGGCTGCAAATTTCTACTGAGCAGATGATTAGACTCTGGTGAGAAAGCAGAAAAGGAGTGTGTGTGTGTGAAGTGAAGATAAGAGTAGAACACATCAATGATATGCTTCCTGACTGCCTTGGAGTCTTGGACCATTCCTGAGAACTTCAAATATACTCCCTTATAGTAGCGACTGTGCTTTCGTGGACGAGCTACTGCTCCTTGGAGTCAGGGGTTTGTTTCAATGGGACCTGCGCTGTTCCTCTTGCTGTTCCTTCGTTCATGGGTTCTTGCTGCTGGCGTTCTCTCCCCCAAAGGTGTCAACTTTGAAGGTAAAGTTAGGCTGCTGGCCATGTCTGCTCACAGTCTTCCTTCCCTTCTCTTGATTCATTCTTATGTTCATTGTAATTTCCTGCTTTGCCAGTGCAAGCTCTGATGGGTATCAAGGCCTCCTTAAGGGACCCCCACAGTGTCCTTGAGAACTGGGATCAGGACTCTGTGGATCCATGCAGCTGGACTATGGTTACATGCTCGCCTCAGAACTTGGTCGTTGGCCTGTGAGAACTCCCAGTGTGTTGCTTTCTGTTCTTCTTCTTGCAGCTGTTTGCGAACAGAAGCGATCTGAAGTCTCATCCCCCTTTATGTTTTGTTTATGTTTCAGAGGATCCCCAAGCCAAAACTTGTCTGGCACACTCTCTCCAAGTATAGGGAACTTGACCAATCTTGAGATAGTGTAAGCTCTCATCATGATTCATGCGGTGGCTTTGGCTTGTTGCCCTTCATTTTCCCCTCCAGTTGATACAGATGCCTCTTGTATCTAACCGTATGAATTTCATCTGAATCTTTCTTTGTTCAGTCTTCTGCAAAACAACAATATCTCAGGGCCAATTCCTCCAGAAATTGGAAGACTTTCGAAACTCATTACACTTGACCTGTCCAACAACTACATAAGTGGTGCGATCCCCAATTCTATTGAACAGATGACAAACCTTCGATACCTGTAAGCCAAAATTTCACAATTTTTTTTCTGAGCGTGTGAAATCTGTAAAAAAAGAAACTGTTTTTGTTCTGAGTTTATGGAATCCGTGAAAAAAATAATGGTAAACATCCTGGTTTAAGACTGATATAATTTTGGTATTGTGGGATCAGGAGGCTCAATAACAACAGTCTATCTGGAGCATTGCCCCCGCCTTTGGTTAACCTCACGCACCTTTCTTTTCTGTAAGTTCCAGCGGAATCTCTGTATTAAGTTTTTTGGCCTTACAATCTCTTTCTGAACAAAGGAGTTGCTTATTTTCTCCAGGGATTTGTCATACAATAACTTGTCCGGTCCTGTACCCAGATTTCCGGCGAGAACATTCAAGTAATGCCATTGGAGACTTCTTTCTAAGTTCTCTCCATTTTATTTAAGACCTGATTTTACTGATTATTCAAGAATCTGGTTTGTTATTTAGCATATGAGAACCCTGTAACAAATAGCATATTGTTATATAAAATGCTTGAGACAATTTCTTGGACATTTCTGTGTATGCGTTTTAGTTAGTGTGCTTCAGTACTTTCCTTCGCACTTAATTATAATGCTTACTCTGGCCATATCCATTGCCAAAACTATGTACTGTGGTGAAAAATGATTCATCTGCATTGTTTCAACCTTTTTTTTTGGATGCCGGCTCGGGTCACATTGTTCCAACTTATTAATACAGAATGATGTCTATAGTAATAAATAATTATATTTCATAGTTTCTTAATATTGTTTTTTCTTTTGTTGTATGTACTGTGATTTTGGTCTTACAGCTGTTGTGACATTTTCCTTGCAGCGTTGTAGGAAATCCTCTTATTTGTGCTACAGGATCCGAGGGCGAGTGCTTTGGGACAATTCCAATGCCTGTGACCTACAACTTGAATAATTCACACGGTACTAACTTCTGTGAGGGATCAAATGGAATATGTTGTGTTTTGCTGTTACTCCTTTCCTTTCCAATTCTCTGTGGTTAATAATGTACACGGGTCTTCGTTCCTAGTTTGGTGTTATCAGACCTCCGGACCTTTTTGAACCGTAATTAGGATTTTCATTCTAGTTTTGGAAGATAGAGAAGCCTAACAAGAGCATACTCAAAGGCAAAAAAACAAACAAACGCCTATATAGTTTTTATCGTGATGAATGAATTATTGGCAGTAATGTGATGTATTCTTCATAACTAGTTTAATTTGTAGATTGCAAACATTTCTAGAAAAAAAGATTGATTGATTTGATTCTTGTAATGGCAATCCTTTCTAACTCTAGTTGCGTTTCAAGTTTTAGTACATCATGTCTTTTTTTAGTTATGCAGAATCAGAACTTTCCAAAAAGACTTATTACAGATTTTCCTCCTGTTCCAAAAAGGTATTTCAACCCCAGGAAAATCTGGAAATCATAAAGTTGCTATGGCATTTGGATTGAGCTCTGGAATATTCTGTGTGCTTGTGTTGGGTGTTGTTTTGCTGTTCTGGTGGAGGCAAAGGCATAATCAAGAAGTCTTCTTGGATGATGATGGTTAGTAACAATGGCTGACTTGTGAATGCAAATGTCTACATTTAGAATGTGAATAATTACAAACGAGTTGACTCCATGACATTTTTGCTTTTGTAGAACAAAATAACGAGGACATTTGTCTTGGGAATATGAGGAAGTTTCACTTCAAGGAGCTCCAAATGGCGACGGATAACTTTAGCAGCAAGAACCTACTAGGAAAGGGTGGTTTTGGAAATGTATATAGGGGCCGTTTATCAGATGGAACTCTTGTTGCTGTGAAAAGACTGAAAGATGGAAGTGCCGCGGGCGGTGAAATCCAATTCAAAACAGAAGTAGAGATGATAAGCTTAGCAGTGCACAGAAACCTATTAAGGCTTTATGGATTTTGCATGACTACTTCGGAGAGGCTTCTTGTATACCCGTATATGCCTAATGGCAGTGTTGCCTCTCGACTGAAAGGTAATGAAAATCAAAAGCCCTGGGGCCCAGGGGGGAGACTACAAATTTTTTGTTCATAATTATCCATGATGTGGATTTCCTGTAAAGGAGGAGGATAACTCCGCTTATGTTTTATAGCCGGTCCCAAGCCCGGATAAAGGAGGAGGGTTGTGTTAGGCCCCGACAGTCAACGTAAAACCCTGTCGAATCGCATGAACATGGATCAACGAATAGCCGACCCCATTTAGTGGGATAAGGCTTTGTTGTTGTTGTTGTTGTAATTATCCATGATGTGGATTTCCTGTTTCTGCCTAGGCTTATAGACATAATGTTGTTACCCAGAAAGATAATGTTTTCTTTTGCTTTCCTTAGGAAAACCGCCACTGGACTGGATAACCAGGAGACGAATTGCACTTGGAACAGCACGAGGTCTACTGTATCTCCATGAACAATGTGATCCAAAGATAATTCACAGGGATGTAAAGGCTGCTAACATTTTGTTAGATGAGTATTGTGAAGCCATAGTGGGGGATTTTGGACTTGCAAAGCTTTTAGATCACGGTGAATCACATATAACCACAGCAGTTCGTGGTACTGTAGGACACATTGCTCCAGAGTATCTTTCTACAGGACAATCTTCTGATAAAACAGATGTCTTTGGCTTTGGCATACTCATCCTTGAATTAATTAGTGGCATGACAGCTCTAGAATTCGGGAAGTCAGTAAACCATAAAGGAGCCATGCTTGACTGGGTAAGGACAACCGATAACTGGAGAACTTAGTTATTCTTCTGCTTTCATAGCTTAGTTTGGCATTAATACATGGTTTTTTGCTTCAGGTAAAGAAGATGCACCAAGAGAAGAAATTGGATGTGCTTGTAGATAAGGATCTCAAAAACAATTACGATCGTATTGAGCTTGAAGAAATGGTCCGAGTGGCGCTCTTGTGTACACATTACCACCCAGGGCATAGGCCCAAGATGTCAGAAGTGGTGCGGATGCTCGAGGGTGATGGACTTGCCGAGAGATGGGAAGCATCTTTGAGAGTGGACAGTCACAAGTTCAAGATGCCTGATATCACCTCCTCAGAACGCAGCTACTCTGACCTCGCAGATGACTCGTCACTCTTAGTTGAAGCGATGGAGCTTTCTGGTCCGAGATAATTTTGGTATCGAGCCTAGATGATTAGTTCCCCAGATCATCATCATCTATGACACTGCGAGATTTAGTTGTACAGAAGAGGCAAAAAGTACAGAATTTGGTGCACAAGTGCCATAGGAACTGTGATGCCAAGACTGCACTGTGTGAGATTTCATTTTAGATGCGCAGGTGCTCAATCAGTGAAGAACTTTGCCACTGCTCACAAATTTGGTCTAATAGTAGAAAAGTTCTTGCCATGGGTCGAAATTGACTCATGAAGTTATTACTTCCCTTTTGGGGTTGTTTTTCTTATGTGGAAGTAAGGATTTCTGTTTTGTCCTAGAGGAACTTGTGTGTTTGAGCAAACATGACTGCCTTGATGAAACAAGGAGACATGCTTTCACAAGCTCTCTTGTAAATAAGACTTGCATGCCGTGACATGATCAATGATAATATTAGTATCAGCAAATGGGAGGCAATTCCTATCATTGATACACTTGTTATCACTATTCTCTGAATTGATTATCTCAGTGTTGAAAGTTGAAACCAAGTCGTGTATGCTCATAATGTAACGTCACGAGATTTTTTTTTGCCTGGTCAGAAGGCTATCTCGGCGACGTCATTCAATTCTATACCTTGACTTTGACTAGTCAACAAATTGACTTACATAAGCGGAAGACTAATTTATAACATTCTATTACAATATACGAAAGCTATTATACCATATCTAATAACTTGTGAGTTAGGGTCCACGCCTATACAGTAATGGACCCTATATTCATGTGCATGTCATCCGTCAGAGGAGTCACCAACCGTCTCACCATCGCCATCACCATCACCAGGGGCAAAGCCCAATGAGATAACTCAGTACGTAGGGTCACCCATAATATTTATATAAATCATGGTCAATATCAATATCAATACTATTAATAAATAATTATCCATAACAATATATAATTGATCAGAGGTCAATGAAGACTACAATTCAACAATAATTCAATTAATAATTAACAATTGATCAATGTTCAATTGGCCAAAAGTCGATGAAGGCCACAATAACAATTATCAATTCAATTCTATTAATAATTTATCAATTTATCTATCAGGCACAAAGACCGTAATTTATTATCCATTAGCCATAATGGTACAATTCAATTTTTTTCCATCAGCCATAAGTGCGAAATCGATAGTCTATCAACCACTAGGGCGAAATCAATTGTCCATCAGCCACTAGGGTGCAATTCAATTAATAATTCGATCATCAATTCCATCTTTGGAGTTATGATCAACCCTTTCGGGCACAATAAGAGAGCTCTTTATTATTATGGGATACCATGCCACTTCAATCAATAAGTTTGAGTATGATGGAGGACGAAGGATCACACCAAAACAGTTAGCCCGAAGGCCCTATCAACCCGAAGGTGTAGTTAGCCCGAAGGCCCTATCAACCCGAAGGCACAATATTAGCCCGAAGGCCCTATCAGCCCGAAGGCGCAATATTAGTCCGAAGGCCCTATCAACCCGAAGGTGCAATATTAGCTCGAAAGCCCTATCAGCCCGTAGGCGCAATTAGTCCGAAGGCCCAATCAGTCCCAGTGGCAAACGGTAGACATTGGCCCAATACATTTTCAATTTTATCTCAATTACCTAAAATGTATCTTTAACAATTATCTTAGGTTGATCATGACCCAATCGAAAAATCACTATTAATTAATAATATGATCAGATAGGATGACGGTAAATTGGATACGATGACAATTTGATCAGGATCAATCAATAATGAGGTCAATGAATCAATACCATAATCAATATCATGATTGAGTGTAATGCCAATAATAATCAATATGATGACAATATGATCATAATAAAATCAGAGATGTTAATCAAATGATCGACAATGATCAACGATCTTAAGAATCCAATAAACTATAAATCAATTCATAAAAATATGTTTTCTATTCTAGAACACAATCCGTGTTGATCATTAACCGAATCATGCTAAATAGAATTCAAGCCATGTCAGACAGAACCCCTACCGGATTATGTCACCATCAAGAATTGTATTTCCAATATAATTTTCGGAGGTCATATCTATGTCATTCAATATTCAATCGATGCAAAATAATATATAATTTATGTATAATGAAGAAGAGTCCTGGGGTCCATGTCGCGGAAAAATCGACGCCATGGGGATCCCCCTACGTACCTCAAGTTGATTGAAAAATAACTTTGTTTCTGATCGTAAATTGATTGTACCAATGTTGAATTTTGCCCGAGCAATTACTCAAATCCTTTTTCTCTATATATTCTATTTTTCTTTTCCTGGTCAAGAAATTAAATAAATGAATTATCATAAATGAAAGAAATAAAATATCTATTTTCTACGTTCTTCATTTTATTTCTTTCTAGACCCACGTCTTCTTTTTTGACATCTTCTCTCCCTATTTTTTTCGACCTATTTCTTTTTTTTTAATTCTCTCTCTAAATCTTCCTCCTATCCATTATGGCCGTAACCTCCCAACTCTTTCTTTCTTTTTTTTCCATAGTCGATCGGTTTTTGGCCGCAAACGGCCAATCCGTTTTGGCCTTAATATCCCACCTTTATTATTATTTTTTTCCTTCACCTTTTCTCGGCCCGTAATATGCACATGTCCCCTTTTATTTTTTTAACCTCTTCTATTCCTCTTTTTTTCTCTTTTGATTTTATCCCTCTCTCATTCTCTTTCTACCTCTTTTGCGGGCGTAACAAACTCTTTCCTTTCTTTTAAGTTTTCTCTCTCCAATCAACCTGCATGCACACCTTTTTTTTTCATGTTTTACTATTTCTATCTCCACCTTTTTTTTTACATCTTTCTCTCTTCCGGAGCGCCCCCGGCGGCCCTTGAAAATCCGGAGGATCGAGTGCCGACGTCGCCCGGTCGTACTCATAAAGAATATGACGTCGTATGATCCATGTAGCTAACCCCACCTAGTAGGATAAGTCTTTGTTATTGTTGTTGTTGTTGTCTTTCTATTTATTTTGGCCTTCGCCTCTTTCCCTCTATCTTTGTCCTTCCCCCTTCGAAACTCTCCTAGGTGGGGTTACCTCGTCACCTCCCCTGTCAGTTAGCAAGCCGAACTCGCTACAGCAGCACAGGCAGGAAGAAAATATTCACGAGTCTTTGCCGCTCCGCCCTTTTGTTGTTAGCTCTTCGACTTGTCTCCTGTCAGCTACTCTCGCTTCGTCCCCGCCACTGCAATCGAAAGCGCCTCTGCTCTTCCCAAGTCAGCTCTAGTCTCTCGTCACTGGTCCAGTAGAAATAACCTCAGCTTCTAGCAAAAAATGAGCTATACTCAGCCCTTTTTTTTAGGCCTTGAATTCGATTGACGTGGTTCTAGCTCGTTTTAAGGAGCTTATAGCGAGTTTTGCATTGTCCCTCTTAACGTCGCTGGTCATCCCAACTCTATTAGCTATCGAAAGCCGTACAACCCTTCCCGCTTGCCACAAGTAATCGCTACAGAAAGCACCACAGCCACAAGCACAGTAATCGGAACAGCAACAGGTCTTTTGTCACTCTCCCTGTAGTCAAGACGTAGGGAGTATTATGACCAGCTTCACTGACGTCTGCTTTTGTCTCTCGTCCTTCGTCCGCTATGCTTCCTAGTAGGTATGATGCCCAGCAACAGGCGCACAAGCAGGACTAGCAACTCGGTCCACTGGTTGTAGCAAGAGGAGCTGGAGCAGGTCTTGAAGAGCCTACTACTCGCTCTCGTATGTATATAGCAATCGTAATATTTGCTGTAACTCCCCTCTGGTTAGCAAGCAAGCGTAACCTTACCTTCGAAAGGGGTCAACGGGCTCCTACTCTTCCTAACTTGACCTTCTCGAGCTGCCTGGCACAAGAGCAAGCGCTGTACTCTATCCGCACTCGTCCCTGCACCCGCCACAGAAAGAGCTACACAAGCATAGTCACCTTCGAGCGGAATACGCGAGCCCAATGAGTTGAATAGGAAAGAAAGTCCGAATTGATGGATCGTTTCACTTGTTACTCATATTGGTGGAAAATGAAGAAAACCAGATCTCACTCGCAAGATGCTATGGAAAAACTGCTTTCAACTATTCCCTTTGACGATTGAATCAACCTTTATGGTCCCATATTGAGTACTTCCTGAACTGAGAAAAACGATGTTTATGGAACTTCTTTTTCACTAACACTGATAAGGACCCTCACGGGTTAAAGCTTAATTCGGCTACCGTACCAACTTGTAATTCCTGTTTTCCTCTCCTACAATAAGGGTCCAGCCCTACATATCAAGTTTTGGGCCTATGTTTTTCTTTTGAAAGGGAGTTCCCTGTTCACTATCCGATAGTCTGGCCAGCTTCCCTAGCTTTCCCTCCTTTCCTTATTGAAGAGAGGCTTTCGCTTTGCTTGTAGTCTTCGATTTCAGTGCTGTATGCTTTGCTTGCTCGCTGGAATGGAGTGCTCCCCGGGGCGGGAAATCCAATTCCAATCAGACGGAAATGAACCTGATTAGCAGAGGATTGATTGGCCACTCCAGAAAAATGATTGTTGAGTCTCAACAACTAGAATAGGATCCCACAGAGAATAGAAGGGATTTAGATGTTCCGTTGACACAGAGGGAAAGCCCACTTAGGGAGGTGACACAGACTTATCAACGAACGCGGTGGTCGGACAGCAACAAACCAGCAACATACGGGAGGTTGAAATCAACTCAATCAATGAGAAAAAAATGACCAAAGTGAAATGTTACAAGAAGATCTACCACTACATCAGGTTATACAATAAGGAAGACAAAATGATTGACAAAGATGAAGCGAGAAAATGGAAAGCGAGAAAACGGAGCGCGTGGAGGCTTTCGAGCGCCCCTTTTCTTTGAATTACTCATTACTGAGAAACTCGCAATTTGAAAGTGAAAACTCGCACCCGAGCGGTCGAAATGGCTAATGATTCCGACTGATACATCGAAATTGCCCCCTACGTTACCCGACGAGACAAAAAAGACCGGTATGAACTGGTTATCTTATGAAGAAACTTCTCCTGAAACATATTCGGCTTAGGGAATAGAGAGAAACTTCTGAAAATGAGTAGAACAACAACAGATTGCAGGAAATTCGACTGGGCAGCCGCCCCGAATACCTACTGGAGTCGCTTTCAGTGGTGTTGATCCTCATTCCAACAACTGCTTACTTCCTACTATCGCTTGCCCTGATTCGGAAGAAGAGAATGAGGGCCTCAACAGGACTAACGACTCCCAACTCTCGCAACTATATTTGAAAATGGAGCATACCATTTTATTCTGGCGAATTCATTAAGATCTCAAATCTATATGGACCACCATTGGAACGTTTCAAAAAGGAATGAATGAAGGGGGCAGGGACAGACAGGAATTAGGTAGTAGGGGGCCGTCTGCACGAGTATGCGATTAGTGCGGGATTCGGTACGGATGACCGGACAGACGCGAGAGATGTTTTCCCCCCGCCCTCTACGAATCCATTCCTTTTATCGCGACTCGATACCTTAAGACCGATTAGCGGATTCCGAGTGGGGGACGTTTTTTTTATGCTCGGCTGGAGACGAAGACCGTGCTCCAAGCCGGTGTACTAAAGCCTATTTATATCTGGTACTATCCTTTAAGCAAGACCCAAAAATGAGTATATGTGCTCCCGGTACAAAGTACTATGGAATAAGACTTCTCCTTCCTAAAGCATCACTTCAGCGGTAGCTTCCCCCGACCTTCTACTCCGTACTATGAGATGGAGGAAGGCAAGACTTTGTAATTGCAATGCACTATCCTCCAAATCTCCTTTCCGCGTTAGCGGACTTTTTTCATTCTTCACCCGCGAATATGTATGCTACCAGTTGATCGGATCTTCGGGCAACCAATTTAGCTCTATCATTCCTTCCCCACCCAATGTCTCTGGTAGTTCGAGCTTGCTTTTATACTACCAAACGGGGAATCTATTCCTCTCCCATTTATGGGGACTTCCCTTCCATCTATACTGAATGGATCTTTTGTCCCCTTCCGAAAAAATGGCCCATCAACAACAACTGGCCTACAACAAGAACAACAGGAACTGGCTGAGACCAACGATTGGGCACATCTGACTCCGGAAAGACAAGGGCGCTCCCCTTCCGTTAGTCTGATCAACTTACAGGATTCCTATGCTATTTCCTTTGCATAAGGGTAGGCTGTGTGCCCGCATAAGGAGTTCTTTTCCAACTAAGGAAAGGACAGGTCATGGGATAAGCATAGCCTACGAGTTGACCATGGTTTCGGGCCGCTACCAACAACCGTCATAGGTCGGTCGTCCTTCCCAATCCTCTGGAAAGAGATCCATTGTCCTAAAATGAAAGATCCCCATCCACTACCTAACTTAACACGCCCCATGCAAGCACAACCAGGTGAACCTACCATCGGACAAGGCGGAAAGACATTGGAGAAGGAACTCATCCAGCCGGAGACCAAGACAGCAGCTAGAGAGAGAGTGTTGGCGAGCTATGGGACAGGGATAAAGACAGTCCTCTGGGAGTGATAGATATCACGCCGCGCCGGATGATTTGTCCCAATTCGACATCAACAAGCTGAAAAGCACCATTCACAACAAATGACTTAAGTTATACGTGCGGCTGCATGATGGATAGAGTGCGACGCGCTGGACGAGAGGAAAACCTAATCGCCGAATAGCTGAACGGTCACAAGTAAGCTATTGAATGGAGGGCTGTCAGAGGTGGGTGGGGACAAGAGTAATTGACTACTCACCTGACAAAGACAAAGAATCGACTTGAGGTCTTCCTATAGTTGATGTCGGTTTGGAAAACGATCTCGGGTGGACCCAGAAAGGCCAATTCCGCAACGTAGTATGAAGAAAACCACCTATGGGCGATTGACTTCAAACAAATATTGAGCGCTCGACCCTCTCGATCCCGCTTTTTCTGCAACTGCTTTAATGCGCGGGGGGTTAACAACTTTAGCAAGTGTTTTAAGACCTTGCCTTTTGAGCTGGAGAACTTTGTGCCATCCATTCCTGCCTTTCATTTTTTGACAATACCGTATACCAGCTCCCCCGACGACCGAGATTGAGCCCTCGCCTTCTGATCTCCTTCCTGACTCACAAAGAACAGGTCTTGACTTGGAAACAACTGAGCATCCTGGCTCAGACGAGAGAAAGCTAACGATATACTTCTCAAATGCAAGTGCAAGTCGAACGAGATACCTCTTGTTGTATTAATCACTCGATGCCTTCATCTGCCGAACCATCCCTGCCTTGGTCTTCCCTTTGTCTCTGTCTTCGCTCGCTTGGCTCGGCTCGGTATTGAAGAATACAAACTCTCCTTTGTTCGAGCTTTGCTGGTCTATTTCTAATGAAGACTACTTTGGTACATAAAGAGGTTAATAAGTTTATACACTTTAGACTTATTCTTCCAATCCCTCTCTTATCGAATGAGCAGGTAAGTACATTCATCTTCCCCCCTGACTAAGCATGATCCCCCGGTCGATTGAGTCGAAACTTCCCCTTTGTACCGATTCCGGAATGTACCTAGGTAGCGAGTGATTAAGACAGCTCGAGTTGCTAAGAAGTCAAGAACGTTGTTTATTATCCCCTTTCCTTATATCTTCCTTCTATCGAGCGAGATTGAGAGATGAAGCGGGCAAGCAACATCGTGTATTTAAATAAGGAGTGCGAGTAGGTTAGATCATAAGGAGAAGAACTCATAAGAGAGTAAGAAGAAAGAGATAGAGCAAAGGGCTTAGCAGGTCGCTCAGCAGACTCAACAGATCATAGCTCGGAAACAAGACTTGGAAAAGGCACTGAGCAAACATCGGTATCTGCCTTAGATGGCTTTGATTGATTTCCACCCGAGCCGATAAAACGGAAAGCAGCGACGCGCTCCGACTTTCGAGCGCTCCGACTTTTGAGCGCTCCTTTCCCCTTGATGGACCTTGTTGAACTTGAAGACTGCTCAACTCCCCCAGAACAAGACTATATAAGACAAGCATCAATGCCCGGCCCCAGTTAAGCAAAACACCCTGCCAGGACGGGCATATCATACCAGTAAGTTTGAGCTGGTTCAGAATCATCAAATATTGATGAAAGCATTGATGCTGGCTTAAAGTCCTAAACAAGGCTAGGCACGAACACGAACATCAGTACCTGGGTCAGGCTCAACAGATCTTGTTGGGTCAGGAGATCCTAGTGATTCGGAAGGAGAAGAAGAAGGCTCGAAAGCAGGCGTGGAACACATCAACAATTCCAACCTAGAAAAGAGATAGATCTCCTATAGGCTATACAAGAGAAGCATATCTTGTCTCAGAACTAGGCAACTAATAAGGAATGAAGAAGAAAATAGAAGAGAAGTCAGTTCCTCTTTCTCGTTCGAGGGCAGGAGGACTTGTTTCTCACTATTCTAATACAGGACTTTATTACCGCTGCTCGAATCCTTCTTTTCTAACCCGATGTTTGGGATCCGAACCAAGGCATTCCGGCATCTACGCTACGCCCCTGGTCTCACCCTCTGAAGCAAAGTCGGACAAGGGGGAAAGACATGGAATTGATAGGGAACCGTAGCCAAGTGGCTAAGGCAGAAGTCTGCAAAACTTCTATTCGTCGGTTCGAATCCGACCGGTTCCTGCAGCGCCATTCCATCCATCCTTTTGTTATATTGTTAGTGGATAGAACGTTGTACCAGGCGAAACCCTGAGAATTTCTTGAGTGAGAGTTGCATATATATGGACAGAAACAAGCCTCCCTGATTCAAGTTTCATTCATTTATACCAACGATATCCACGCTAAAGATGAGGGCCTTCTTTCTTTTGCAGTTCATATCAGCTCCAGTAGAGTCAGTTTCGTTCATAAACTGGGCCGAAGCAGTTAATTAGATAGGGCAGAGACTCGCTGGCTTGCGAGTTGCCATCTCCGTAGTTGATTGCTAACCAGAGGATAGTGACAACTAATATTCCTATTCCTGCTTGTGTGCTTGTTTGCTATTCTTCCTGTTCCTGTTACGAGACGACCTCGGCTCAAGCTGACCCCACACCGCAAAATGTTTTGCATATGTCACACAGCAAAATAATGTTGCGACCGTAATAAAACTATGCAAATCATATTACACCGTAGAACGACGTCACAATACGTACCTATGTGAATCTTTGCCTTCTTCGTTGGGAAAGTTGCGACCGTCACCGAAGAACGCCACGCACCGAAATAATTTCTCTCCCTTTTTTTTCGAGTTTAGCCGGCCCTATCTCTTTATTTATAAGATTTATAATTCTCCATTAAACTCTAAGTATCTTTTGTAATCCAACTTCAATTTAATCTCTTAATTAATCCATTTAACTAATTCAGATTTATTTTCATTAAATAAATTCCAAAATTCATTAAATAGTATTATCCTTCCAATTTTCCTTTATTTTCGGAATTATTTAATTTCATAATATTTTATCATCTAATTTTCAAATTAATGACTAAAATATTTTTAAGTCATAAAATTATCAATCCTATTCTACGTGGAAGTAGTATATTCATTAATATATCTTTTGAATCTCAAATCAAATTGAAATACCTAATCTCAGTCTAATTATGATTTTCACTCTTAATGAAATTTAAATTTTCTTCAATCCATCAAATACTCTAATTAAATTATAAAATTACTATATTATCATGATAGAATCGTGGGATGTTACACATAATGTTGTCTCTGACTGATCCGAATGTCCTATTTTCATTAATCTTCTTATGGCTTTTGTACTTCATGTTTTTAACTAACAGATGAAAAAAATAATAAAAATGTTTCTTCGTTTACAGTAAAAACAAAATTTTGGAAAAAAAATGTTTTCTGAAAACAAAACAAACTTGCTTAAATGTACAATAACATTTATGATCCGATTATGACACAAGAAAAGTAAATTTATTGTCGCATAAAAAAACACGTTCACAAAATTGTGTGGATCTTTCAGAATCAGAGTTCACGTGGTGGATCCACAATTGGATTGGTACGTAAATGATAGGATCCTATTTTCTAATAATAATAGGATTAATTTATTTTCTTTAACTAGGATTAGTTATTTGCTTCTACTTTGATTAGCACTCTAGTTATTTACTTCCTAGTTTGATTAGCACTCTATTTTTTTTATTTCTAGTTCTATTAGGACTTGTTTGGGTTACCCTATAAATAGGGCCCCCTTGGAACTCTTTTTAATGAGATATATGAGAATACAATCTTCTTTTGATATTTGCTTGGAGCAACTATCTTGGAGGCTTGACCCCCTCGAAGTGGTCTATTGGAGGCTTGATCCCCTCGAAGTGATCTAATTAGGATCCTAGTTGGACTAGGAACCTAACAATTGGTATCAGAGCTGTTCGATCTTTTTCGGACAATTGTGATATCTCGGGTTTTTGGTTGGACCAATAACCTAGTTATCTCCATCTTCCGCTGCCATCTATCGCATCCGCTGCTGCCACTATATCGCCATCACTACCGCTTACTAATATTCATAATCTAATATTTCAAATGTGCAGGAAAAATCTATGGCTTCACAGGATTTATCGACTTCAGAAATTTTAACACTAGCCGATCGTCTTACTCGAATCGAAGAACGATTTCAACAAATTTTACTAGTATTCAACGACGACAAGAAATATCAACGAGTAAACAAGGGAAATCACGTAGAAGATAAGCTTGCAAATATTCAACAATTAAGTACAGTCGAGGAGTACCAGACTCGTTTCGAATTATTATCAAGTCAAATTAAAAATTGGAGCGAACATCGATTGGTGGAAACTTTTGTTGAAGGACTTCTCCCCGATCTTCGACGAGAAGTAAAAGCTCGACGGCCCATTACTATAGTTGCTGCAATTTCTTTTGCTCGATGGGAAGAAGAACGTTTAAATGAAGAGAGGCATAGATCAAGTCGACACTTGAACAAATCATTCCGAAGCACAAGTGCAATAATATTTTCATCAAATGTAGAAGAGTCCAACACTTCAATTTCTTCAGAAATTTTTACGAAAACTTTATCACAACAAGAAGCGAAGGATATTGAAAATAATTCAGTCGAAGTTCAAGCTTCAGATTCATCTGTTGAGACATCTTTTAAAGATGAGACATCTATAATTCTACCGTCAAAGGAGCAAACAACTTCTGAAGAATCTAGTGCAAAATACATTGAAGAATCATATATTAATAAGGACTTATTCATGACGATTAACTCATCCTCAAGAAAATTTGAAGATTGCGGTACTCAGAAGGCTCAAGGTCAATTTTATTCATGCGAAAAGAATTTGATCAATTTCAAATTCTCTTTCTTCAATGAATGCAAGCTTGTTCCAATGCTACCGATGCATAGTCAAAGCTACTCTCTGAAGAAGGATCTCTATTTTACTCAAGTTATTAAGAGACTTCGTCTGATCAAGCATCGAAAAGAAAAGTTCTCTCACATGTTTCTGTATAGCCTTGAGGAAGTTGTGCTCGGTATTGAGTAGTTACGTACATTGGGAGAAATCACTTGGGACTTCTCAAAATTAATAATGAAATTTGAATTGGAAGGCCAAAATGTGATATTAAAAGGAAAACGTTGCAAGGTCAATTCTATATCAAATCATCGCATGGAAAAAATACTTCGAAAGGAAAAAAGGGGTTATATTGTTCAACTCCAACTTATGGGAGTAACACATTTACCATCAACTGTTGATAATGGACTTGAGCTCTTGCTTTCAGAATTTTTAGATATATTTGCAGAATCAGAAGGACTGCCACCTCAACCATCACATGATCATCGAATACTCCTCTTATCAGGTTCTTCTCCGACTAATGTTCGGTCATATCGTTATCCTCATTTTCAAAAGGCTAAAATTGAAAAAATAGTTCAAGAAATGCTTGAAGCAGGAATAATTCGTCCTAGTGTTAGTCCTTATTCTTTTTCGGTGTTATTGGAAAAAAAGAAAGATGGTTTATGGCGTATGTGTGTGGATTATAGAGCTCTCAATAGAGTCACTATCAAGGACAAATACCCTATTCCAGTGGACGATGAGTTGCTTAATGAACTTGGAGGTGCAAAGTTATACACTAAGCTCGACCTGCGTTCTGGGTATCATCAAATTCGGGAGCACCTATCACATTTGAAGATAATTTTTACTATACTTCGGGAGCATAAACTATTTGTTAAGAAATCTAAATGCAGTTTTGGTCAACCGCAAGTAGAGTACCTTGGTCATATTGTCTCTTATGAGAGCGTTTCAGTGGATCAATATAAAATTCAAGTAATGCTTGAGTGGCCCGTTCCTCATACAGTTAAAGCACTTAGAGGATTCTTGGGCTTAACATGATACTATCACAAGTTTGTGAAGGATTATGGTAAGATAAGTGCACCACTGACATCTTTGCTGAAGAAGGATTCCTTCAAGTGGAATGATGATGCAAAAATGGCTTTTGATCAACTTAAGCTTGCTATGTCCACAACCCCAGTCTTAGCTTTGCCAAATTTTGATAAATTATTCGTCATTGAATCTGATGCTTCAGGAGTCGGGATTGGTGCTGTGTTGATGCAAGAAGGACGACCAATTGCAAATACTAGCAAGGCTCTGACAAAAACACATCTCAGTTGGTCTGTGTATGATAAAGAGATGCTTGCCCGATTTCAGATTCGTACAGATCATAATAGTTTAAAACATATATTAGAGCAAAGAATCACTTCTATGCTACAACAAAAGTGGGTCTCTAAATTATTGGGATATGATTATGAGATTACTTATAAAAGAGGAACTGAAAATCTTGTGGCTGATGCTCTCTCTCGTCTTCCTGAGCATGGAACCTTATCTGCTATATCTATTTTGTCCACTGCCCTTTTGGATTCTATTCGTCAAGAATGGTAAGAGGATGCTGCTATCAAGACCTTAATTCAAAGGTTACAAGATGAACCTCTTTCAGTTTCACGGTATTCTTGGCACTCTAGAAATCTTCTATATAAAGGTAGAATGATTTTAGTGCCAAACTCAGCTCATAAGTTAACATTACTAAAGGAATTTCATGGTTCCCCAATGGCTGGGCATCCTGGTGTACTTCGCACATATAAGCGTAATTCTCGATAATTCTTTTGGACATGCATGAACAATGATGTCAGGAATTTTGTTGTTGAATGTGATGTTTGCCAGCGTCATAAAGGGGAAACAATTGCAAGTCCAGGTTTATTGCAGCCACTTCAAATTTCTATTGAAGCATGGGTAGATATATCTATGGATTTCATTGAGGGTTTACCCTCTTCGCATGGAAAAATTACAATATTTGTGGTAGTGGATCGCCTTACTAAGTATGCCCACTTTTGTGTCATGTCTCATCCATATACGACAGTTACTGTTGTTAATGTTTTTGTTAAAAATGTTGTCAAGTTGCATGGGGTGCCACGATCAATCGTAAGTGATAAAGACAAAGTCTTCACTAGCCAATTTTGGAAGGAACTTTGTCGTTTACAACAAACCCAGTTGACAATAAGCACCGCTTATCATCCTCAAACGGACGGACAAACTGAAGTTGTCAATAGATGTTTGGAATCTTATCTTCGTTGTTTCTCAAGTGATAGGCCTAAAAATTGGGTGAAGTGGCTTCCTTGGGCAGAGTGGTGGTACAACACAACTTTTCACTCTTCAACAAAACTTACTCTTTTTGAAGCTATGTATGGATATCCTCCTCCTGCTATTGCCCAATATTCAACAGGCGCTACTACTGTTAATGCTGTGGATATTAAATTACGTGATCGAGACCAAGTACTAAGGCTATTAAAGGATAATCTTACTAGTGCTCAATCTCGAATGAAACAACAAGCTGACAAAAAGCGAACTGAGAGGGAATTTCTAATTGGAGACTTAGTTCATTTACGTCTGCAGCCATATAAACAACTTTCTGTTACTGTTCGGAGTTTAATGAAATTAGCACCTCGATTTTATGAGCCTTATAAAGTTTTGGAGCGAATTGGGCCAGTAGCTTATCGTCTTGATCTACCTTCAACATCTCGTATTCATCCAATGTTCTATGTTTCTTGTCTTAAGAAGAAGCTTGGGAATAATATTTCTGCGCTACATCATCTTCCTGAATTGGATTCAGAAGGTAATGTTCGTGCAATACCTGAAATGGTTTTGAAGCGTCGTTTTATTCAACAAAAGAAGCATGCAGTTACTGAATGATTAATTAAATGGGAGAATTCGCCAGTTGAAGATGCTACTTGGGAACGTTATCAATCTCTACAAAGAAAGTTTCCTGAGTTTGTTGCTGCTCAGCCTTGAGGACAAGGCTAATTTAAAGGAGGCGGGAATGATAGGATCCTATTTCCTAATAATAATAGGATTAGTTTATTTGCTTCTACTTTAATTAGCACTCTAGTTATTTACTTCCTAATTTGATCAGCACTCTATTTCTTTTATTTCTAGTTCTATTAGGATTTGTTTGGGTTACCCTATAAATAGGGCCCCCTTGAAACTCTTTTTAATGAGATATATGAGAATACAATCTTCTTTTGATATTTGCTTGGAGCAACTATCTTGGAGGCTTGACCCCCTCGAAGTGATCTATTGGAGACTTGATCCCCTCGAAGTGATCTAGTTAAAATCCTAATTGGACTAAGAACCTAACAATCCAACCAGTTTCACCTTTAAACACCTCTACGCGCAGTTTTTGGATCTTTTATGCGTTTGGCTTGGCCTTTTCTCCTTGCATCGTTAGGTCTGCAAATTTCTTTGCAACAGATGACCAGACCGGTGATTCAAGCACTGAAAGAGGCGAAGGGAAGGGAAAGCGACCAATGGTTCGCTTCCTGTCCGCGTCGGACGACCTGTAGATGAACTCCTGCTCCATGGAGTCTGTGGTTTTAATGGGAGAAAAGAGGACCGGACCTCCGCTGCTCCTCTTGGTGTTCCTTCTTTTCTGGGCTGCCGCCGCTGGCGTTCTCTCCCCGAAAGGCGTCAACTTTGAAGGTAAAACTGTGGCTGTTACCCGTGACTTTTTCATTGGATCCCTTTTCTTTTTTTCTAATTCAACAGGACAGGAGACTTGAAATGGAATTCTTTCTTCACGGGGATCTTTTTGCTTTACCAGTGGAAGCTCTGATGGGCATCAAAGCCTCTTTGAGGGACCCTCACAGTGTTCTCGAGAACTGGGATCGGGATTCTGTAGATCCATGCAGCTGGACCATGGTCACTTGCTCTCCTCAGAACTTCGTTATTGGGCTGTGAGCACTCCACTCCGCCGCATTGCCTTCTTTTCTTCTTACTTGCAGCTGCCTGTGAGCAGAATCGACCTAAATTATGTTGCGACTTGTGAATTCCTTTCAGGGGATCGCCGAACCAGAACTTTTCTGGTACACTCTCCCCGAGCATAGGGAACCTGACCAATCTCGAAATAGTGTAAGTTCTCAGCCTAGGTTCATGCAGTGGCTTTGAGTTGTTACACTTTTTTGTCCCTTCATGTGTGTTGATTTTATCTGAATCATTTTTTTTTTGCTTGTTTAGTCTTCTGCAAAACAATAATATCTCAGGGCTAATTCCGCCGGAAATTGGAAGGCTCCCAAATCTCTTAACGCTTGACCTGTCCAACAACTACTTCAGTGGAGTAATTCCCAGTTCTATTGGCCAGCTGACTACCCTCCACTACTTGTAAGCCAAGGCTCGCAAATTTTTGGCTTTATGTACTTTATGGAAACTAAGCTGCATTCCTTCTTCATGTCTGTTTTTTTTTTAATTCTGAGATCAGAAGAATTAATAACAACAGTCTCTCTGGAGCTCTGCCCCTATCTTTGTCCAACCTGGCACATCTTTCTTTTCTGTAAGTCCTAATAAAATCTGCAGTAAGCTGAGAGTTCGTTGAATCCTTTACTGAACAAAAGAGTTGCTTATTTCCTCAGGGATTTGTCTTACAATAATTTGACTGGTCCTGTACCCGGATTTCAAGCGAGGACATTCAAGTAAAATAATCGGACCCTTCTTCCTATCCATGTTATTTCTTGAATTAAAGTCTTGTGTACTAGTTACTCTGATCTTTTTTTTTCTTTTGAGAGGAAGTTATTCTGATCTATTTCACATTCTAATTATGATGTATCAATTAGCACATTGACATATAAGACCAGAAAGTTGCAATTTATTGGGTCTCTTTTTGTAGAAGTACTAGTCAATGTTATTGGACACTTTCCTTCACAGTGTTTCCTTTTCTATATTTGTAAAACGGTTTTCATAGACAATCTGTCATCTGGATTGTTTTAATCTTGAAATATAGATCTATTCGGAGCAGTTCATAGTACTATATCATGCTCTCTTAATTTTGTTCCTTCTTTGGGTTGCAATGTGATTGGAATGACAACTGACCAGTTTTTTGCAGCATTGTAGGAAATCCTCTGATTTGTGCTACAAAATCGGAGGGTGTGTGTTTTGGTACAATGTCAATGCCCATCACATACAACTTGAATAGTTCACAAGGTATTGATTCAGTGTGTTGAATCAAATGGAATGTGTTCTGTCATAATTAAATTTGTCCTCTGAATCCTTTATGGGTTTATGCTTTATAGTCGACATTGTGCATCCATATTTATAGTTACCTAGTTTTCTCTCTCAAAAAATGATAATGTTCTTAGTTTGGTTGTATGAAAGCTTATTTCGTTTTTAACTTACAGCATAGATTGAGAAGCTTGAAAAGAGCAAGAAAAAAGCAAAAGTATAAACCCAAACGAAGAAAGCAAAAGGAAAAAAAAGCAAGAAAATTGCCAATGTCATTTGGAATTACATATGATCAATGAACTCTTGATAGTAATGTAATGTCTCCTGAATATCTTGTTTAAGTTCTAAATTTTGAGTGTCCGTAACCAAAAGTTCGATTTAGATCTTGTGGTGGTCAGTTCTTTCTGCAATTTTAGTTGTTGAACATAATACCTTTTGTCTAGCTTACGTGGAAACAACTTTGCCTTCAATCAATTCCATTTTTTCTTCCTGTTCCAAGTAGATCATTCTGCAGCAGGGAAATCCAGAAATCATAAAGTTGCCATGGCATTTGGGTTGAGCTCTGGAATATTCTGTGCACTTGTTCTGGGCGTTGGACTGCTGCTTTGGTGGAGGCAAAAACATAATCAACAAATCCTCTTTGATATTGATGGTCAGTGCCAATGGCTTAGATCTTTCTTATTTTTCTGTTGCATACAGATTTAACAGAATGTCAAAACATAACACATTAATCGATGCTAATTTTTTTTTCTAGACCAAAGTAATGAGGATGTTTGCCTGGGAAATCTGAAGAAGTTTCACTTCAGGGAGCTTCAAGCTGCAACAGATAACTTTAGCAACAAGAACCTACTGGGAAAGGGTGGTTTTGGAAATGTTTACAGGGGCCATTTATCTGATGGAACCCTCGTTGCTGTGAAAAGACTGAAAGATGGAAGTGCCATGGGTGGTGAAATCCAATTCAAAACTGAAGTAGAGATGATAAGCTTAGCAGTGCACAGAAACCTAATAAGGCTGTATGGATTTTGTATGACTACCTCAGAGAGGCTTCTTGTGTATCCATACATGTCTAATGGTAGTGTTGCCTCCAGATTAAAAGGTAACGAAATTCAAGAACCCTGGAGTCCAGGGAAGTGATGACATATTGTTTTCCTTTCATTACAACTACTGATTTCCTGCTTTTATGTGGGCAAATAGATACATAATCTTTTCTTCTGCTTTTCCTTAGGCAAACCACTGCTGGACTGGAAAACCAGGAGACGAATTGCGCTTGGAACAGCACGAGGACTACTGTATCTCCATGAACAGTGTGATCCGAAGATAATTCACCGGGATGTAAAGGCGGCAAACATTTTATTGGACGAATATTGTGAAGCCATAGTGGGCGACTTCGGACTTGCAAAACCTTTAGATCACAGTGAATCACATATAACCACAGCAGTCCGGGGCACCGTAGGACACATTGCTCCAGAGTATCTATGTACAGGGCAGTCCTCTGAAAAAACAGATGTTTTTGGATTTGGCATACTCATTCTTGAGTTAATAACGGGCCAGACAGCTTTAGAATTCGGGAGGTCAGTAAGCAACAAAGGAGGCATGCTTGACTTGGTAAGTGCAGCTATAAATTTCAAAGATCCATTTTTGCAGTCCTAGCTTGGTAAAATGACACGAGTCATTAGTTACTGATCATGGCTTCCTCAATTCAGGTAAAGCAGCTCCACCAAGAGAAGAGACTGAGTATGCTTGTGGATAAGGATCTGGAGAACAATTATAATCGAATTGAGCTTGAGGAGACGGTCCAAGTAGCACTCTTGTGCACTCAATACTCCCCTGGGCTCAGGCCGAAGATGTCAGAAGTGGCGCGGATGTTCGAAGGCGAAGGACTTGTAGAGAGATGGGAGACATCTTTGGGAGTGGACAATCACAAGTTTAAGACGCCTGAAATCACCTCAGAAGGCCGCTATTCCGACCTCGCGGGGGATTCGTTGCTCTTGATCGAAGCGATGGAGCTTTCTGGACCAAGATAAATTCTTTTGGTATCCAGCACAAAGTGAGGATTTGATTATTTATGCGGAAAGTTCTGCCATATTACTGCAGGATTTCACTTGTACAGAAGAGGCAAAAAAGTACAGTGGGAGTGCATTTGTTACCAAGAGAACATTTTTAAAGTGATGTTACCCAGAGAACTGTGAGATCAACCTTGAGAGGAATGCTTTTCCTTGTATATAAGGAGTAGAATAAAGACTGGCATTTCATGACATGATCAAATGGTCAATTTGACAAGAAAAAAACAAAATGACATTGTGCACCTTTTTCTCTTTTCCCCTAGAAATTACTGAAATTATTTGGAAAGTTCAGTTTCAACAAACTAAATGGCATTTGCCCGATGACACAATGTCTTTTTTTTTCTTTAAAATTAGAGGAAGTAGTTTTCTTTAAGAAAAAAAGAGTAGAAATAGTAGAAGCGAGCTAGGAGGTAGATAAGTAACTAATCTTATTAAATATATTGTGGAACATGGTTTTGCCATGCTCTCAATTATTAGGTGTTAGGTTCATTTGGTTACGGGGACCTTAATTTCATGTATAATTTATTTTGCTATCAATTTAAATTCGAATCCGAGGAAGACTAATCAAATCTTGGTATTGTGTTAGGCACGCGTGGTCGAAGTAGCGTACAAAGCTGGACCTTATAACAATGACCTTTTTTTTTGTTTGTAAATATTCACAACAACTCATCTCTGATATAAATATGAACACTAGTAGAAGAAAAAAAAAAAGCTTGTGCTGCAAACTGCACAACCATTTCTTCAATGAGAAATGCTCTACCATTCAATTTTGAAATATGTGAGTTTATCACATTCTTTTATTCTCCTCTTTAATTATAGACAATATATAAGGCCCAGGCGGATTTTTTTTTTAAAAAGAGAAGATAAAGTTGAAATCGGACAAGAAAAAAAGAGAAAATGTTTAAAAAAAAAGAAAAGAGAAGAGAAAGTTGATATCGGACAAGGAAAAAAAGAGAGAAAAGAAAAATATGGGATTAAAATTGCTTGGAGATAAAAATAAAATTCAAGTGAAATTGAATTTTCTTTTCTTCTATAAATGAAACAAAATGAAGTCTCCTCTGGTTATTTTTCCTCACGTCTCTCGTGCGTTGTCTCTCCCACAAACTTGATCGAGGGGAAAATAGAGTAAGAGGAAGAGGAACCGAAGAAGAAGAAGACATATGTAAGTAGGACAAATTCATTGGTAAGATAATGATTTTTTATTTGAAGCATCATGTTAATAGCTCTGAACTATCCTTAGTCATAAACAATTTCATATGATGATTTTATGATGCTGACAAACGTCATATAAATGATAAAAAAAACTCATCTCCGCAACGCTTTCTAGACACCATAACGACTCTCTGTAACTCGGTCTAAGTCCACCGCAATTTAGATCGAGTGCTCTCTGCAACTTGACCGGAGTTGTCATGGTTAGAGCTTGTGAGCTCTAAGACATAATGAAGCAAGCCCGATTTGATGATGACCCGACCCGAGTTCTATCATGAAGAAGCTCAAATCGTGTGGCTTTTTCATCCAATGCTAGACCTATTAACCCGACCTAGATACGATATGACCAGGTATGATATGACCCCTGCCTAAGTTCTATAAAAAACTTTGAAGATTGTCCTCTGATCGATCCTACTCTAACATTAAGATGAAGATCCAAGTCTATTTTTGACCTCTGATTTGTGTCCTTAATCTTGATATACTTATGAGGTTTGTACTAGTCACAGTGAGACGTCACAAGTTATATGCTAAAATGTCAAAGTGCAAGTTCTAACCGAAGGAGATTATATTTTTTGTGCACGTAATATCTAAGAAGGATATTTTTGTGGACCAACTAAAGTGAAAGCAATATTGAACTGGTCAAGGACAAATAATGCAATAAAAATTTGTAACTTCCTCATATTAGCTAGTTATTATCACAAGTTCATCAAAAAACTTCTCAAAGATAGTATCCCCTCTTATGATGACTGTTGTATCCATACTTACCATTTAGATCGATACTGATGGGTTTGTGGTGTATATTGATTCTTGCGGCATAAATTTGGGTTGTATGCTTATGTAATATGAAAAGGTTGTCGCATATGCATCAAGGCAACTGAAGAAGCATGTGATCTTGAACTAACAACAATTGTTTACATTGAAACATGGAGACATTATTTATGTGGAGACGAGTTTGAAGTGGTCATCGAATATAAGAATCTCAAGTATGTCTTATTTTAATAGGATCTCAATATGTGGCAACAAAGATGAATGGAATTTTTTTAAGGATTATGAGATTGCCATCAATTATCATTCCAAAAAGACAAATTTTGTTGTCAATGCACCCAGTCGCAAGTGGAGAACTCACTAACTTTTACCGTGAGTATGAAATGATGAAGGAATTAATTACGTGAAATTCATGACTTGGCAAGAACGACATAGTACTGATGACACATAAGATACAACTGAACTTGGTGGACACGATATTTAAGGCCCAATTTGAAAACCTTAGGCATGCAAAGATGGGTCCCAAATGATGATAGTTTAAAAAAAAAAAGTGATGAATGAATGCCACAAATTTGAACTCGCAATTCATCATAGTAGTACGAAGATGTATAAATACGTGTAAAGAAGTTTTTGGTGGAATGATATGAAATACAAAATTACGTAGTATCTCTTTAAGTGCCTGAGATGTCAACTAGTAAAAGTAGAACACCAGAACTTGTATAGAAATATCACATTTCTTGCAATTTCACAGTGAAAATGAGAGAAAATCTCCATGAAGAGAAAAAATCTCCATGAACTTTTTCTCATGTCTAATATGTAGTTAGAAAGGATATGATACGAAATGAGTAATTGTTGATTGGTTAACGAAGTTTGCTCATTTTCCACCTATTAGATTATTTTCCAGTGTTCTAATTGATCAAATCTTGATAAGACAAGGAAAAGAGATTATCAGAATATAATACTAATTCATCTTTACCAACTTTTATATGTGCATTTAAATATAGTATACATGGATTTTATGGCTCTCGCCTTAGTGGTCGAGCTCAATTTTTTAACCATTTGAGAAAGATAAAATAAGCTTTTACAACTATATATAATTTATAATGATACCAAATTAGTTCAGATACATTAATCTAAATTCTCTTTTTTTTTTCCCTTGAAAAGTGGTGTTCCGACCATTTTTAGGAGTGACAATTGAAAAAAAAAACAATTGATTAGCATGAGTTGGTCAAATTTAATGATTAATTAATTAGTAGGATTCTTTGATTTTTGAAAAAAATATGAATTAGATGACCATTAATTGTATTATTACATTATATGCTAAAATGTGTTCGTCTAGGTCTCGGTAATTAACCCAAATGCACCTATGTAAAATAATTACTCACATAATGGGAGCATGCATTCTGTGTGTGATTGTCAAATATTTTAAAAACAAATTGAATCCATTTTTAAATTAGGTGAGTTCCACACTAGAGCACATGTCAAATATTATAAATTTTCACATTCTTGGCTCTACTCCCCCATTTGGCACAAGAACAAAACAAGAATTAGCTTCTTATTCCTATCATTTTAGCCAAACACTCTTATCTAATCCCACACTTTTTGTTCTAGGAACATAGGTGCACATGGGATTAACTAATTCCTCCACGAAGTAAGAACCCAATGATCCATCTAGGTTAAGAGTAGGGAATATATTATGATGTGAGATATAATAATTTATTATGATATTGTTATATAAGTGAAGCAAACAACAAATTAAAAAGAAGATTTATGAAGAATAATTATGCTATTCTTGAAACAATTTTTTTTATCCAAATGGGGCAAGTACTTTATTTTTTTTTCTACTATTTGTTTATACCCTTGAATTCTACCCCTATTCAAAATCCATAATGGTCTTTAATTACAATCAAGACACTATGTAATTAAAAGTGCCCTCACACTATGAGTGTCTTGCTGATAGGTGGGTTCATTTGTGATTTAAAATTGATTTAATTCTATATATTGTGATATGTGTCCTAATTTTTAGATGTCAATATAGAGTTATAATCAATGGAAATACATATATAAATCGTATATGGGCTAGAGTTGGAAAATTAATCTGATTATAATTCTCTTATAATTTTTTTAATAATATTTTTTCGTCATATTAAATTTTAGGTGCATTATTTCTGATTCCTAACGTATTAATTTGTATGTTAATGGATGATGGACTTTTGACTCTTTTCGAATTGTACCTATACAATAATATTATCATTTCACATCATTTTAGATTTTAAGTTCTAAAAAAGTCAAATCTAATCATGTTAATAATTTATTTCTTCATAAACAATATGTTAACAAAATTGGTTAAGACCAACTGGTTCAAATTGGTTGATTCAATTGGTCCAATCGCAAACCGATTGCAAATTCAGTTTGATTAATCAATAAAATTAGAAATAACAAAAAATTGGGTTGGCTCAGAAAAAATGAAAAAAACTAGATTGTGAACTGGTATATGGGGTTCAACTCTATTCTTTTTACTTTTTTTCAAAAGAAATGATATATGAAAATATTTTATTAGGGGATATTAAAATTTAAAGTTACCAAAATTATTTGAAATGAAATTGGAAGGTTATTGAGAAAAAAAAGGAAAGGATTTAAAATAAAAAAATAAGATGTTAGTTGGAGAAAAGCAAAATGAATAAAAATGGAAATATATAATTAAGAGAATAATAAAAGAAAAGAGAGTTATTGACAGAATAAATTTAGATTATTATATTAGTAATTTTGTATTCAAATAAAATAAAATAATTATTTAAACTAATATCTAGTCACAAATAATAATTATCAATTTGATTTAATTATTTTTATAGTAATTTAGATATTATATTATTATCAGATAATTATGAATAATAATATTATTATATAAAAAATTGATTCAATTAATTAAAATTTGACTCGGTTGACGTGTCAATCTGATTTTTAAAACATTCTTTCATACGTACAGTTGTTTTTCAGGGCAACTTGGAGTTGTTCGACTTTGACGGTGATGACGATGATAAACTTGTATTTGTTCCGATGGCGGTTGAAGGAGTTGCAGGAGTTCGAATGCCGTTGCTCCGCTCACGCACATCGCGCGATGCCGATCTGCTCACTGCAGGCTGCCGTTGCCGGATCTCGCTACCATTCACAAAGGGTCGCCGTTGCTCGTTCGCATCCCCGCTGCCGCTGCTCGCTGTTGACGCCTCTGCTCGCTGCGACGCCGCTGCTCGCTGCCTGCTGCCGCCGACGTTGCCGCTGCTTGTTGCCTGCCCCTGCCAGGTGCCGTTGCTGCTGCCACTTCCGCTGCTCTCCGCCAACGCTGCTGTCGCTGCTGCTCGTTGAGGCCGCCGCCGCCGCTGCTCCATTCCGATGTCGCTGCCGCTACTCGAAGCCACCGCTGCTGTCGCTGTTCGCTGCCGGCGCCTCTGCTCGCTACTGACGCCGTTGCTCGCTGCGACGCCGCCGCCGCTTCTCATTGTCGCCGACGTTGCCGCTGTTTGTTGATGCCCCTGTCATATGACGCTGCTGCTGCCACTTCCGCTGCTCGCGGCCAACGCTGCTGATGCTGCCTCTGCTCGTTGCTGCCGCCGCTGCCGATGCTCGAAGCCACCGCCGCTACTGCTGCCGCTGCTCGAAGCCATCGCTGCTCGCTACCGCCGCCGCCGCCGCTCGTTGCCTGTACGCGGTTCGATCTCTGGACGTCCGGTTCGACCTGCCTTTGGCTTTGTGGATGCATATCCGATCTGATCGGACGGCATATAATATAGGTAGGAGGCTCCTACTAGGAGCCCTCTTAAATCGTTGGCACCTGGTAAAGTTGGTAAAGTAGTGCACCGCCATTAAAAAAAATAAGAAGATTCGCATGCCCCATTTTTTCTCGGTGCCCGACGACATCGAACACGATAAGCTTCGCTCCGTGCCGTGTCCTAGTCCTACTTATCGTAGGCTGAGTAGGAGAGGAGGGGAAAGGAGACAGAGGGAAGAGGCGAAAGGTGAAAAGCGCCGGAGGGTGCAGGAAGGAAGAGCGCTGCTGCATGCCGACGGTAGTTCTGGGAGGAAGCCCGGCGGCGATGGGCTTCCACATGCCCGCCGAGTGGGAGCCCCATCACCAGTGCTGGATGGGTTGGCCTGTCAGTGCTCCAAGATCCCATCTTTTTTCACGATTCTGCTGCCTGAAACATTGGCCGAACTTTCTTCTTCTTCTTCATTTTTTTGTCTTCGATCTGGATGATGACATTTAAAAATCCTTTGGCCGTTTTCTCTTTTGCTGATTCCTTTGCTTTCAACCTGCATGCAATATTGAGCGAAAAGACCGTACCTTTTTGACGTCTCCTAGCAAAAAAAAAAGGATCTTTTTGCTATTGTTAAATCGTTTTGTTTCTGATTTTGAATTGCAGACCGTGTTTTGGTTGAGGGTTGTCTACTTAAGAAACATCCTTATCCTTTTTCTATTTTCTGTGATCCGAATTCCATACTTTCGACAATGTCTAGGTTGGAATACGTCTACTGTGTATAAGATTATATGGTCATGTATGTATATATCTTTCGAGGAGCCCGGAACTGAAAATCCATGTCGACTTTAGGAACGCCAAGACAATTGGAGGGAAGGTGCAGTTCCGGCTCAAAGCACATTTGCTAAAGTGGCTACTGCGATTTCTAAGTTTGAGCCGGTCACCGTATGTGCCAGTGCTTCACAGGTTAGAAGTTCTTATGATCACTTTTACTTCTGTAACACTTTTGCCCATATGGCTTATTTCCTGTTAATTTTTGCATGTTTCAGTATACGAACGCATATGATTGGTTTCGAGGTAACGCAAATATCAGAGTGGTGGAGATGAGCATGAATGATGCCTGGTTTCGTGATATGGGACCAACGGTGCAGTATTTCTTCTCTGCTAGTTTCAATCATACACAATGTTTGGTGAGATTTTAATGCATTTAAATGACAACATCGTTTATCCATTAGTTTGTTATACGCCGAAACACATCAAGTTCAGGTATCAAGAACATCAAGTTGCAGGAATTGATTGGAAATTTAATTGCTGGGGCGGTATGTGGTTATATTTTTGTTGGCTCCATTCTGGTTTTAGCCTCCAGCCCTTTTGGTTACCTTTTATTGAAGAGAGATGCATGATTCCAAATAGGCTGATGTAGCAAATTTGCAATTCTATGGCTTTGTCAAACATAATGCACACAATAAATAAGGTAGTTGATTGATAGTATGGAAGATAGTGAAAAACAATGGACTTGAACCTTTGTACACGTGATTTTTTTTTCAAAATGTTGATTAGTGTTGGCAGAAAGAAAACCTCCTCCTGAATAGTTATAACTTTCATGTGATTTGTCTGTTTGAACATGATAAATTAAGAGTCTATCTCCTGAGAGAAACCAAAAGATATGTCTGATTATTATTCTTAAAGATAATACATATTTCAGGCAGAATTTACTTATTCAGTACAACCGGTTAAGCTAATGGATTCTTTGGATCATCAGGACCAGAAGAGGGTTGCTACAGTGACTTTAGTCTTGATGTTCTTGTAGCGAAAAAGGTCAGTGGAGAATTGCTCTCCTATAATTCATCACTTTTGAACATGTTATAATGACTAATTATTGAAGTCTGAGTATAGATTGTTGAATTGGAGCGGATTCCTAGATTTTCACATCAGATGGTTCTGGAGGGTGGAAGTATTCATGTTGACGGAGAAGGTTGCTTTTGTTTTTCTTCCGACAGCTTTGGAATATTTGATGAAATCCTAACTGTTATGTTCTTATTATTATCAGTAATAAAAAATTGTTGCTTGAAGTGTAATTATAGTTTTGTCTAATCAATAGAAATGATCGGCTACAACAACAACAACAACAAAGCCTTATCCCACTAGGTGGGGTCGGCTACATACGACGTCATTCCGCTCTACAATGATCGGCTACATTTTGTAAAAAATTATCATTGCTTGTTCGTACATGAGTTCCTGGTATTTCTTCAATTCGTACCCATCAAACAGTGCATTCACTATGCCTATTTACCTGAAAAATTCATTGTGTCTATTTCAAAAGAGGGCTTTTCTCGGAAAGAACAAATGAAAATTTTGATTGCAACTCTTCTTCTAAGACTTCAATTGACTTTTGATGCTTTATCTAGAACATAGCTGATCTTTTTGAAAGAAGAAAATTTGTTGCTGTGATTTCACATTTTTTTAACATTTTATGCCAATGTAATGGCTTTCCATGTACCTATCTAGCATTGTAGATATCTTATTCAAGAAATAATCATTGTGGTGAAAATCATTAATTGCTATATTATGATAGATAACTGTCCTTCTCCTACCATTTTATAATTTTCCAATGGTTTTCTTGCTTTCTTCACTCTTGAAAACTCGGGTGAGCTCAGCTAAAAATTTATCTCGTGTTATCATCTTGCAACAGGTACTTGTGTCACAACCGAGGAATGCTTACTAAACCCAAATAGGAATCCTGATATGTCAAAAGAAGAAATAGAACAGGAACTGAAGAATTATCTTGGGGTTAGAAAGGTCATTTGGTTGCCTAGAGGGCTCTAT
The DNA here is from genome assembly GCA_030549335.1 of Pontederia crassipes. Classification (NCBI taxonomy): domain Eukaryota; kingdom Viridiplantae; phylum Streptophyta; class Magnoliopsida; order Commelinales; family Pontederiaceae; genus Pontederia; species Pontederia crassipes. The sequence continues at coordinate 14,110,492 of JAUKPH010000017.1, forward strand.
GGTAATTTCTTCGATCCACTATAGTATTCATTTCATGTTGCAATGTGATCATTGTTTAAGTTTCTTGTTGCAATATTGTTACAAATTTTGATTGTCCTGTTGCTTTCACGTTGCAATATGCTCTGAAATTGCGGCTTATGAGCTTTATTCTTCCATCAATATACATTCTTTTACACATGAATGTGAAATGTCTTGATGATAGTTCAGTTATATTGCATTAGAAGATTGGACAACTCTTTCCTGCATAACTATTAGCTTGAATGTTAAAAGTCTTAATTAGGTTTTATTGATTTCATGTAGGAAACAATTCTTTTTTTCTTTTTCACTTTCCTTTTCACAGTTTAGTCCAAAAATACAGAAGAGAGAAATTTCTGAAATGAACTTGAATATCTTCTTCCTAGAATGGCCTTATGTCAAAAAATCAACGTGGGGAAAACAGTTTTTTTTTTTTTCGATATATTGTGTTCGCCAAAAGTATTGCGTCGTATGATCCATGTAGCCGACCCCACCTAGTGGGATAAGGTTTTGTTGTTGTTGTTGTTGTATATTGTGTTCGCCAAGTTGCTTCTTTCAGTTGCATATACTTTAAGGCTTGGTATGAAGTTAGCTATGTGTTGGCACTAAGTAATTTAAATTATTCATTTTTTTTCTTTTTTTTTTTGAGAAAGATCATTCATTTATATTATACAAAGTTAGGTTTCTTATCCGAAGTACGACCACTTGAGTCTGTTTCTTGTCAGTCATATATTTTGTCCATCTCATAATTTTTTTTTGAGAATCCATGTCATAATAGTTAACCTCGCTGAAATCTCTCAGTTCATTCTTGTAGGAGATGATGATACAAATGGCCATGTTGACAACATGTGTTGCTTTGCAAAACCTGGTGTGGTTCTTTTGTCCTGGACTGATGATGAGCAGGATCCTCAGTATGAGCGATCAGTTGAGGCATTATCAGTACTTTCTGGTACTACTGATGCCAATGGTAGGAAAATAGAGGTGATCAAACTTCATGTTCCTGGACCGCTTTATATGACAGAGGAAGAAGCACAGGGGCTTGTTTCATTGGTTAGTCTATCATAGATTTGTAGTCACGACCTTTCTTTACTCGTTACACTTGAACCGACAAAGAATTCCACAATATCATAAACCTATAATGGGCTTCTATATGTGGTCTTTCTACACATGCCTCCACAAATCCAAATTGCACTCTTTTTGCGAACTTCAGTTTATCTGTTTTCAGGGCTGATGGATATACAATAAGATCTTCCGTACAAATCAGAAATGTACTCTCGTTGTAGAAAGACAACTAATTTTCATAATATTACTGCATAATGATACTAGATGGCAATGTTGCTTAAAATTTTTGCCTGTGTATTTTGATACATAAATGCTACTGAATGTGATGGCAGGATAACAGTGCAAAACCAAGACTGGCAGGCACAAGGCTAGCTGCGTCCTATGCAAATTTCTATATCTCCAATGGTGGAATTATAGCACCAGCATTTGGTGATGAGAAGTGGGATCAAGAAGCATACAATGTTCTCACCTCGGCGTTTCCTAGTCACGAGGTAAGCTAGGAACACATCCTACATATTTACCCATAATATTATCACTAGAAGAAACAGGAACTTAAATGTTGTCCGTTGGTCAGGTCATAATGATAAAAGGTGCAAGGGAGATTTGCCTCGGAGGAGGGAATATCCACTGCATTACGCAGCAACAACCAGTGTTCCCTTCCGCAGATTCGAAGAACAAAAGCTTGTAAATTCTATTTTACAATTAGTAAACTTATAAGTGCTCAGTATGTTTATTCTGAAGAATATTTCAGTAATGCTGGACTTTGTTTTCCTCAGAATCTTATTGGTTGTGAACTCGTGACAAAAAATGAATTATTTCTCTTGAAATGATCAAGCTTGAATTAAGAATTTATTTTCTTCTTTTGTGAGCTTGTTGATGTTTTCTTTTTCCTTACAATCTCACAAGCTTTACAGCATTATTGAAACTAATTTTTGGAAGATGGAAGTGCAACAGATAACTTTAGCTACAGGGGCCGTTTATCAGAGGGAACCCTCGTTGCTATGAAATGACTGAAAGTGTAACGCCATTAAAATTCGATCCCAATATAGTTGCATCGTCATTTTGACTTGACTTAATTTCATAAAATTTTACAACGAAAACATAATATAATAAACTTAAGACAATAATATCATAAACAATATAAGACTTCATGGCTAAATAAAATAAAACTCAAGACAATATACTGGTCCATGGGCCCAATAGGTTCTAACGTATGTCCAACAAAAAATTCTTACAACATAATGAGTTCAAGTAAAATACATGCTACCTGTGCTGCTTTGTGAATTTGATATGATGGCCTCGACAGGCAAGTTGCAAAGGTCCTGACATTCCAAGTTTCCGAATTCACCCAAGCGAGTTTAATAAAACTCCAAGCAACGAGAAAACTCCAAGCAGTGTCGCGTGGAGGCTTTAGAGCCTCCCTAGTGCGCTCCGGCGAAGAGGCCTGTAACAATTAACATAAAAAAAAATATATAGATGAGCCAACTTGATATTTTTGGCATTATCATACAAATAGGGATTTTTCTTACTTTACTTCGTATTTTCGGAGCAAGCTAAGAAGTTCTGAACTAAAGATTCTGTTAACATTGCAGATGGCACTCTCTTACCTCTTTCACACTTTGGGTCTATGTCTCCATCCCGGATTCTTCATGAAAAATGAGATGTCCCTCCACTGAGTACAAACTTACTTTCTGTCAGTCACCTTGCAGCTAACCATCTTCGTGTCATCTTTTCTTCTTCTGAGTGTCGATCAACAGGTAGAGATGGGAGAGTCAGTTTACTTGCTCGGAACCAGGACCGGAGCATCCCGCACGAGAACTAGTGAGACGCACAAACCCCCCCTATTTCTTTTGGCAAACAAAAGGCTTTGTGTTGATCCTCAATCTCGTCACCTTCTGGTCTCTAGTGGATATATAAATAAGTGTTGTTCTTTCGTCGAAAGTGTTTTATCCTTCATCTTTCTTTGCCGTAGCTTACATAGCTAAAAAAACGCCAGTCACTATCTGAATGACTAAACAAATACCAGCTAACGAAAGCCTATTCGTTATGGGGAATCAATGCTCCGGACCGAATAGAGCGAGTTTGAGAAAACGGAAAGCGGCGATAAAACGGAGATAAGGGTAAGTTGGTCGGACATAGGGATAGAAAGAATGATATTACCTTCATAAAGAAACTCTGATCGATTCTTTACCTGTCATCGTAGCACGCCTAATCTCACATTCAGGCACTATCTACGCATGAGTTAGATGTGTTCATCAATGCACATTGGATAGAGATATGGGACTAAAGACTCTTATAAGAGTGCATCATAATGACATAATATAAGTAAGATAACTTGGGTCGTAACCCGACCTGTCCATGTGCAATGTCTTCGTCAAGAGGCCCACACCGTCGAACCTAAGCCTTATTCATACCTGCACGGATCCATGAGGTGCAAAAAATTTCTCCTGTTAGAGTATGTTGAGGCCCATGCATGCTATGACATTATAACATAATCTCTATATGTCATGACATATGCATATCATCATCATGGAACATAAATCATATGCATACTATGAGCTACTTATGTATACTACATGGCATGTGAGCATATCATCATGACAAGATAAAATAACATGTAACATCATAATCTTTAAGTCAAGCATATCATAACTTATCATTATGCTAATGCATATCATGATCTTACCTTACTTTACTTTATCATCTTTCATCATGTCATGATATGATGTGATAAGTGGACATTTACATTGTATCCTCATAGGTGCATACTTCATCATACTTTTTTAACATCTTTATTTTATGTCCCAAGTCATTCATCATTCATCTTTACTTAGATACTTTCTTATCTTGTTGATTGGGAAGACCATGTTGAGTTCGTGGGAAAATGGCTAGCTAGGCTATAATTGGGTTCGTGGGAGGTCAATAGAGACGCTACACTCAAGGGTGGAACTCGCCTCCTGGTTCCACGTAGGCCCAATAGAGATGCCACATTCAAGGGTGGAACTCATCTCAACTTATGAAAATGTCACACTCAAGGGTGGAACTCGTTTCCCTGAGAAATGCCACACTCAAGAGTGGAACTCATTTCCCCTCCTCGATTACAATAAGTCACCTTCACGCTAATGTGTCTTTTACTTGCTTTCATCAATACATACAATCATTCATACATGTTGCATATTTTAATCCTATTTAAGGTCATACATACTTCAAATCATACTATGTGTGGACATTCAATCATAGCCAATCAGCTTCCAAAACGAACAACCGTTTTGGGTAACAGTCGACCGTTGAAAGGGCATCGGATGATCGATAGGGTTATCAGTCGACCGTTATGATCCTTTTGGACGATTGAAATCAGACTTTGGTTCGTTCGCTAATCACAAAATGTGACACTCTTCTAAACCAGACGACTGCTGAAATAACGGTCGACCGCTATAGATCTTTCGGACATCTGAAATGAGCTTCGAATCGTCCGCTAATCACAGAATGTAATTGCTACTCAAATCGGACAACCGCTGAGATATCGGTCGACCGATACTTGACTTTCGGACGAACGAAATAAGTTGCTCGGACGTCCGCTAATCACAGAATGTGTCGAATGTTTCGACTACACATATCAGATGATCGTTGGTATATCGGTCGACCTTTACATAGCTATTGGACGATCGAAATAGGGTGTCTGGTCGCCCGTTAATCACAAAATATTCGACCCTTTCAAAACGGACGACCACTACAGAATCGGTCGACCGTCAGACAGAGTGCGAGACTACAAATGGTCTCTAGAACGGTCGACTGAGTCGATAGAAACACGATTTTTACAAGATTTCTTTCCAAATCTCACATACATCAACATTTTGAATACATATTAACTTCCAAACATCATATGAAGCATTTCATAACATTCTTAACACTCTAATCATGAACCACATGAGATTTTCACATGAAGACATTTAACATGCTAATCAACATCATAATGTACATGAGCTTTAAATACTTTCATAATAAACCAACAAAAGATCAATGAACATTCTAAACTAAGCATAATGAACAATTCGAGTATGAAGTTATGAAACACATGTCATAATCATGGACAGCAATAGAATAGTAACTAAGAATCATTAAATGCACATTTTTTCTAACCCTTCACTATAAGAATAAGAGGTTTGCTCTTATGTCCTAATCCATACATTAAAATATCATTAGAGTGATATAAGGAGGTTTGGATCCCCTCAACATACCTTGATTAGCTAAGCTTAACTCTAATCTTCTTCCTCTAGCTTCAATCCCCTCTTTCTCTCTCCTAATCACTAATCACGAGCTAAACAAGGGCTGCTCCAATGAAATGGTGATTAGAGTGAGCTAATATCTTGCTAATAGCTAAATGGAGAGAGGGAGTTACTGTACGTTGCTGTAGAAATACTGTAGCTTGGAGGTCTTTTCTTTGTTGCTGCCGACGGGAAGAGATTAGGGAGAGAATGTGGGGTGTGGAGCTGGATTGCTGTGGCAATTAGGGGGTGGAAGTCGGCTGGTAGGTGGAAATGAGATGTTAGGGCACTGTAACAATTTTTAGGTTAGTGGCTTATGGTGTTGGGCTTCGTGGGCTGAGTGCGGGTGGGCCTTTCATTGTATTTTTTTTTTCAATTCTTTCAGGATGTTACAGAAAGATGGAAGTGCCATGGGTGGTGAAATCCAATTCAAAGCTGAAGTAGAGATGATAAACTTAGCAGTGCACAGAAACTTAATAAGGCTGTATGGATTTTGTACGACTACTTCAGAGAGGCTACTTGTATTTCCATACATGTCTAATGGTAGTGTTGCCTCCAGATTAAAAGGCAATGAAAATCATGAACCCTGGAGTCCAGGGAAGTGATGACATATTGTTTCCCTTCATTACAAATACTGATTTCTTGCTTTTATGTGGGCAAATAGAAACATCATCTTTTCTTCTGCTTTTCCTTAGGCAAACCAACACTGGACTGGAAAACTAGGAGATGAATTGCTCTTGGAACAGCGCGAGGATTACTGTACCTCCATGAACAGTGTGATCCGAAGATAATTCACTGGGATGTAAAGGCGACAATCATTTTATTAGATTAATATTTGTGAAGTCCTAGTGTCACGCCCGGGGGCAGCGCTTCCCGGGCCGTCAAATCACATTTCGACGCACGACGGGGCCGGCCTGACGGTGGCGTCACAAGACTTTCAATACAATTAATAATATTTATGTAGCAAAAACACAATGTGCATGTGGACCAATGAAATAATCACACGATATGATATCCAAATTTTCGATAAAACTTCATAATTGAACATGGCTAGCCTCATACATAATATGAATGAACTTAAACATTCAAGTTACATTCATGAGTCACACTTAAATTGCAAAGCCTAGCATGAGCAGCAAGATACAATAATTGAAATAAGGTTCTAAGTAAGTACATAAGGCCTACTAATTGGCTATGAACAAAAGAGACTAAAATCCTAAATATGCTATGCCATGTGCAACACTTTCTAGTCATGAGCAACAACGCCTTAGTCTTGATTTCCTGCAGGATCCGTTACAAGAAAATATATTTCATTGGAGTATGTAAGATCTAAGTCATAATATGAACAAATTGCATAATATGACATAAAACACTAGAATGGACAGTGTTAAGAATATAAAATAATAGATGTTACTCTTCCTAACGGCTTAAGCTTTTAGAAAAATTGATTAGCGTATCAAATTTAACATGGTATCAGAGCCAGAGGTCAAGGGTTCAAACCTCGTTAAGCTCTTATTAAAAAGTAATTTCCTCCCTTAGTTGTCCACGTGTTGGGCTTGGACTAGACCAAAAGTTGTCAGCAGCCGACACATAAGGGGAAGTGTTAACATTATAAAATAATAGATGTTACTCTTCCTAACGGCTTAAGCTTTTAAGAAAATTGGTTAGCACATCAAATTTAACAGACATCAATATCAATAAATAATTACTATATAATTCAATTGATTATCTACGTGTTTTCTTAACCTATATTATATCAATTTTATTCGATCTTTAGGCTCACCATATTAAGTATGAACAATGCAATCAATATGGCATTGTCATTCCCAATGTGACACATGGTCCAATAGTATTCATGCTTAATAAATTAGAGTCATTATATTATTTGTTATCATATGATGAGTGAAAGTTTGCACCAAGACTTTCAATATATGGTCCCCATATAGCCATCCCCAATTCTCATCATATGACAACTCTAATTTCAATTCAATTCAATCAATAACAATCAATAGTGTGAGCTTTTAACAATTGGTCGGAGGACTGAATCTTGCCTTAGTCAAACAATAGTGTGGCTAGTTAGGCCATAGGGAATCTGTTCGTTTCCCAAACAATGGGTGTTCCGATGGACCGATCAATCGATATGAAAGCATCTACCTCCCAATAGGACATGCTCACTACCACATCGGTCGACTGGCCATGCTCGACGGTCGACCAGTCATATCATAATTTCTATACAATACGATTTACACTACCACACCGGTCGACCGGCCATGCCCGACGGTCGACTGGTCTATGCTGCAAAATGAAAACTAGACATTCTTCTTAGAATTTTCAAAATGCAATACAACAAGCAATTTGTCACTCAATGACATGCTGGACACTCAAATATGACCAAACATGTTATCAATAGACATGTTCTAGCATGCATTGCCTACGTTTTTCATGAACCTATACATGCATCTAGGTTTTCATTATAAAAATATGATTTTCTAAGAATAGGACTACTCAGGCAGAACCTACATGTATCATTTTAGTTAATTAGGCTTAGATCTACCTTAGTATATGACCAAGGTAGGGATCCACCTTACATACCTATTTCTTCCTCAAAAGACTCAATGTTGATTTCCTCCTTGCACTCTTCCACTTCTTCTTTTCCTTCTCTCCTAGTTAGGTCTAGCAATTCCTTCTTTTTGCTCTAAGCCCTTGTCTTCCTCTTGTTAATTTGCTTCCAAGAAGAAGATGAACCTCAGGTCAATCTCGGATTGGAACTCTAGGACACAAGAGCTAGGGCAGAAAACTTTTGGAATGGGAAAAATGGTAGAGAAATAGGTTTGGTTTGGCTTATATACCAATTGGGCAGAACATTAGTGCATTTGGGGGTGGAATAGGGTGCAGCCAGGTGTCATTTTCTCTCTCCCAACTTGTCGGTGTTAATTGAATTTAACACTTACCGAAAAAGATGTGGAAATTTCTTTCTCATTTCATCCTCGAGTTCCCAAATAGCTTCTCGGCCTCGACGATGTTGTCATGCAATCTTTACCATTGGCACAATCTTGTTGCGCAAATGTGTCTCGCTGAATTCCAACACTTCAATTAGGTATTCTTCATATGTCAAATACTCTTTAAAATTTGGTTCCTCCACAATAAGTAGATTGGAAGAATTATGGTTGTACTTTCGTAACATTGATACGTGAAATACATTGTGAATGGCCGCATAAGATGGTGACAACGCCAATCTATATGCGTCTTCATCAATTCTATCCAATATTTAGAAAGGCCCAATATACCACGTACTTAGCTTTCCTTTCCGGCTGAATCTCATAACCCCTTTTGTTGGTGAAGTCTTCAAAAGAACATCTTCACCAATTTAAAATTTCAACCCTCTTTTCTTCAAGTCGGCATAGCTCTTTTGTCGACTTTGGGCAGCTTGCATTCTTTCTTTAACTAGCTTCACTTTTTCAGCATATTGTTCCACAATATCCGGTCCTAAAAGTGGTCATTCTCCCACTTTCGATCAGCATATGTGAGACCTACACGGATGATCATATAAGGCTTCAATCGGTGCTATCTTTATTGTCGAATGATAGCTATTATTGTAAGCAAATTCGACCAATGCTATGTGTTCATCACATGAACCTTGCCAATACAAAGAACATACTCTCAACATGTCTTCCATAGTTTGAATTGTTCTTTCGCTTTGGTCATCCGATTGCGAATGGAATGCGGTGCTATAATTTAGGGTTGTCCCAAATGCATTTTTGAATCCTTTTCAAAATCTACTAGTGAATCTTGGATCCCTATTCGACACAATGGAGAATGAAATTCTATGAAGTCAGATAACTTCCTTGACATAAAGTGCCACCAAGCTGTTCAAAGATTACTTTATCCTTATAAGCAAGAAGTGCGCTAATTTTGTGAATCTGTCCACAATCATCCACACCAAGTCATTTTCATTGTTCGTTCTTGGCAAGTCAATGAAATCCATAGTGATATCTTCTCATTTCCATTCCGGAAAATTCAAAGGATGGAGTAAACCGAGTGGTCTTTAATGTTCAACTTTCACTTGTTGACACACTAAACATTTGGAGACGAACTCGGCTATTTTCTTCTTCATATTATTCCACCAAAAATTTTTTTGCACGTCCTTGTACATTTTTGTGCTTTCGGAGTGGATTGCGAATTATGACTTGTGACATTCACCTAGTACCTCTTGTTTGAGCTTTTCATCACTTGGAACCAAAGCTTATTTCAGAATCGAATTGCGCCATCACTTCCAAATCTAAAACACGTGTGGTCTTTATGACAAGACTACCATGTGTTGAAATTCGGGATCTCCTCTTTGTGCTTGCACGATTTGGTCAAAAAGATTAACTCAAATCTCATATTGAACTATTAGCATAGTTCGACCACCAATTGGAGTGGCACTCCATTGTATGATACTCACTATCATATTCCATCTATGCGCTTTCAAACATGCCATTTTTCCAATTTCTAGCTTAAGGCATCCACCACCACGTTTGCCTTTTTCGGATGATATGTGATGCTAAATTCATAATCTTTTAAAATTTTCAGCCACCGTATTTGCCTCATATTCAGCTCCTTTTGTGAGAAGATGTATTTCAAACTTTAATGATCCGAATACACTTCAAATTCTTCTCCGTATAAGTAGTGTCTCCATGTTTTTAATGCAAACACCATTGCTGTCAACTCTAAATCATAAGTGGGATAATTCTTTAGTTACCTAGATGCATAAGCAACCGCACTCTCACATTGCATAAGAACACACCCTAGTCTGGAACCACATGCATCGCTATAAATCACAAATCCACCCTGCTCGATGGAATTGTGAGAATCGGTGTCGATGTAAGTCTTCTCTTCAACTCAAGAAAACTTTCTTCACATACTTGGGTCCACACAAATTTTTCTCCTTTCTTTGTAAGCCTTGTCAAAGGTGATGAAATTTTGGAAAAGTTTTGTATGAACCTCCGATAATATCCCGCTAAGTCAAGAAAACTTCTAATTTCAGTCACCGTGGTTGGTTGTTCCCAATTGATTACCGCTTCCACCTTTGCTGGGTCCATGAAAATGTCTTCTCCTAAGATAATATGGCCTAGGAACACCACTTGGTCCAGTCAAAATTCACATTTTGATAACTTGGCAAACAATCGATGCTGTCTTAAAAGTTCCAGTACTATTTGCAAATGTTGTCGATGCTCCTCGGGACTAAATGAATACACCAATATGTCATCCACAAATAGATGACAAATCTGTCCAAGAATGGTTTAAAAACCCTGTTCATCAAGTCCATAAAGACTGCAAGAGCATTCGTTAGTCCGAAAAGGACATACCTCGATCTAAAGGTTTTAGGTACATTATCATCAGTTATACGTAGCTTATGGTAGCCGTTCCTTAAATCAATTTTTGAGAACACCGTTGCCGATGATAATTGATCAAACAAATCGTCGATGCGGGACAACGGGTACTTGTAGCCTTGTTGAGCATCCTTTAATAGATGCATAACCTTAAAGAACCATCTTTCTTCTTCATGAATAGCATTGGTGCGCCCCATGAAAACACAATTGGTCGGATAAAACCTTTATCCAATAACTCTTACAATTGTGTCTTCAATTCATACATTTCAGCGGGTGCCATTTGGTATGGAGGCTTTGTGATGGGTTGTGTTCTCGGTACTACTTCTATGTGAAATTCGATCTCTCGTTCCGGTGGCAGTCCGGGTAGCTCTTCGGAAAACACATCCGGGTAGTCTTGGACTACATTAATCCATTCCAAAGCTTGAGGTTGCAGGTCATTCATTGTGACACTTGCAAGAAATCCCTAACAACATATTTTCAACAATTTATTAGCTTTTATTGCTGAAATCAACACTTTCTTTTCATTGGATGGGGTCCCTCGGATTACTATTTGTTGTCCGTCAATGGTAATAACCACTATTTTTTTTTCTTTACAAAAGCCATGCACATCATAATAGGAAAGCCAACCCAAACCTATTATGACGTCATAATCTACCATTGGAATTACTACCAAATTAGTCGGCAAATTATAGCTTTCAACTTGTACGAGCATGTTAGGAATATACCTCCTTGTAGAAGCATCCCCAACTGGAGTCAATATCTCCATTTCTCAAATTATTTTCCTCATTCTAACATTGAGTAACTTAGCAAAATTATAAAAATGAACGAGTGTGTGGCACCCGTGTCAAACAATATGTTAGCATGATGATTTGCTATTAATAAATTACCTTAGATGACATCGTTAGAGGGTTGAACCTCCTTGCCTTGTATAGTGTAAACCCTACCATGGGTCCTTGGTGGGGTCTCCTCCATCTTTTCTTTGCCTTTGTTTTGGGGGCACTATCTTTTTATTGAGCAATCTTTCACTCAATGTTCTTGCTGTTCACAATTCAAACACTCTCCAAATTCATGATAGCACTTCCCAAGATGTCTTTTCCCACACGAGGACAAGTGTTAGGCCTACCCTTGCTGCTGTCCTCCCTTCTTGAAGGGTAGCTTGGCTTCTTTGGGGACTTCTTCTTGCTGTACCCCTCTTTCTTAATAGCCCCCTTTTCCTTGGAAGCATTCCTTAGTTCTTTGAAATATCTTTGGAGGTTGGTCGCTCGTCCAATAGCTTTTTTGAGAATTTCGAGTGGTTCTCCATATTTTACTTGCCTTCTTAGTGCCGGGTTCAGCAACAATAAACCTCATTACCCTTATATTTTCTTTCCGTAAGAAAGGACTATACTTCTCCAAGCTACTTTGCTTATGTACTCAGTTAAGGACATGTTGCCTTGTTGCAAGTTGGTGCACTCTCTTTGCTTCAGCTCCTTTACATGTGGAGGAAGATATCTTCAAAGGCTTCCACAAATTCCTTTCAACTTATATCTTCTTTCTCTTCAAGTTCAGCCTTCAATGCGGTCTTCCACCAAATCCTCCCTTGGCCCACAAGTTGATATGCGGCGAGTTCTACTTTGTATTTATCTTTGAAGCGAACTACATTCAACTTTTTTGAAATAATGTCTAGCCATACTGCTACCTTATCTGGATCTCTCTCCCCATCGAATGTGGGTGGGTTGGTCTTCATAAACTTTTCACATGTGGACTACCTAGAGTCATTAGACCTCCTACTCCATGATTTTGCCAACTTACTAAGAGTTGTCATTAATTTCTCCTCATCTACTGGGCCTTCATCCCGGCTGGGCTCTTTGCCTCTATACCCCGATTGGTGCTCATGATTCCTCTCACGGCTAGCCCTATGGGAAGAACTACTCGTATGACTCTTTTCACGGCTCCTTTCTTGGTTGGTGCAGTGAGATGGATTTTCTTGTTCCATGTTTATGAAAATCAAACCATTTTCCATCATTAGATTCATTATAAATCAATATGCACATTAAGGATGTAATACCAATATGTATTTCTTAATCATTGGCCGCTGCTCATGACAATTGCACATGGACTTAACCTCTAGGATACTTAACTTAGACTATAAGTTAGAACATTTCTTGGCTCTTCTAAACTTAGGCTCTGATATCTAAGCTGTCAAGCCCTCGGGGCAGTGCCTCCTGCGTCGTCGAATCACATTTCGTCGCGCGGCGGGGCCGGCCCGATGGCGGCGTTACAAGGCTTTCAATACAATCAATAATATGTATGTAGCAGAAACATAATGTATAATGCATGTGGACCAATGAAATGATCTCACGATATGATATCCAAATTTTTGATAAAACTCTATAATTGAACATGGCCAGCCTCATACATAATATGAATGAACTTAAATATTCAAGTTAGATCCATGAGTCACACTTAAATTGCAAAACCCAGCATGGGAAACAAGATACAATAACTGAAATAAGGTTCTAAGCAAATACATAAGGCCTACTAATTAGGGCAGAGCAAACCCGAGATCGGGTCCGGGTCTAGGCAGACCCGGTCCTGGCCCGACTTTTGCCGGGTCGAAAATTTTTCGACCCGATACCGGACTCGGACCCGGACTCGGCCGGGTCAGACCCGATAGACCGGGAATCGAACCGGGTTTGCGTCCGGGAATCTGAAATGTTGGCAGGTGGCGGCCGATCCGATCACTGGCTGCCAGATTCGGCGCCTGGCAGCCGAATTTGGCCGCCAGATTCGGCGCCTGGCAGCCGAATTTGGCCGCCAACGATCGATGAGCGGCCGGATCAGGCACTGACGCGGCCAGATCCAGTTGCCTGGCGGATCCAACGGTCGGATCTGGCCGCCAGTGGCTGATCCGGCCGCGCGAGCGGCCGATCCGCATCGCCAGATCTGACTGTGTGGCCGATCCGGCCGCCAGGCGACCGGATCTGGCCGTAGGCGGCCGATCAAGCCGCCAGGCGGCCGGATTGGCCGACAGCTGCCAGATCTTACCAGATCTAGCAGCTGTCGGCCGATCGTCTGCCTGGCGGCCAGATCCAACCGATCCGACTGCCAGGCGGCCAGATCCGCCAGATTCGGCCCCAGGCGACCGGATTTGGCCCCCAGGCGACCGGAGTAGAGAGAGAGTCAGGAGACGGGAGGAGAGGACGGCCGGAGTCGAGGGTCGCCGCCATCGCCGCCGCCGTCGCCGTCGCCGTCGCCGCTGCCGCCGCCGTCGCCGCTGCCGCCGCCGTCGTCGTCACCGCCGCCGCCGCCGTCGCCGTCGCCGCCGCCGCCGCCGTCGCCGTCGCCGCCGCCGCCGTCGTCGCCGCCGTCGTGAGAGAGAGGGAGAGGGGGAGAGAGAGGGAGAGGGCGAGAGGGCGAGAGAGAGGGCGAGAGAGAGAGGTGGGAGAGAGAAAGAAAAAGACTGAAATGAGAGGTGAAAAGAGAGAGTGGATTTATATAGTAAGTGATATCGGGTCGGGTCCAGGTCGAGTATCTGCATTGTAGACCCGGTCCCGACCTGATACCGATAGGTTTTTCATTTCAAAGACCCGGTCCCGGCCCGGATCTAATCCGGACCAGGTTATTTTCTCGGTTTTTCGGGTCGGGCCGGGCCGAGTCGACCCGGCCCGTGCTCAGCCCTACTACTAATTGGCCATGAACAAAAGAGACTAAAATCTTAAACATGCTATGCCATGTGCAACACTTTCTAGTCATAAGCAACATCGCCTTAGTCTTGATTTCCTGTAGAAAAATACATTCCATTAGAGTATGTAAGATCTAAGCCATAATATGAACAAATTGCATAATATGACATAAAACACTATAATTGACAACAATATCAATAAATAATTACTATACAATTCAATTGATTATCTAGGTGTTTTCTTAGCCTAAATTATATCAATTTCATTCGATCTTTAGGCTCACCAATATTAAGTATGAACAATGTAATCAATATGACATTGTCATGCCCAATGTGACTCATGGTCTAATAGTGTTCATGCTTAATCAATTAGAGTCATTATCTTATTTGTTGTCATATGATGAGTGAAAGTTGCACCAAGACTTCCTGTCCCCATATAGCCATCCTTCAATTCTCATCATATGATAACACCAATTTCAATTCAATTCAATTAATAACAATCAACAATGTGAGCTTTTAATAATTGGTCGGAGGATTAAATATTACCTTAGTTGAGCAATAGTGTGTCTAGCTAGGTCATGGGGAATCTGTCTGTTCGCCAAATAATGGGTGTATCGAAGGACTGATCAATCAATATAGAGGCATCTACCTCCCAATAGGATATGTTCATCAGTTACGTTCCTCCGACGAGTTCATTCAATCAATCAATACATCATTACGTTAGCCAATTCTATTTACGGCTGAGCATGCATATCGATATCAGCTAGATTATCAATCAATTTTCCATAAGGATAAGACTTACAGGTTCTGTTCCTATGTTAGATCGGTCGACCGGTTTGAAATATCGGTCGACGGATAGAGCCTTGAAAGCTGACCGATCATGTTAATATACAACCGGTGAACCGGAATACAAGAGCGGTCGACCGATACTACATGATCACGGGTCGACCGATTTATCATTCGATCGATCGATCGACATGGTCTCAATATATATTTACTGGTCGACCGGCCGCTAGTAGCGGTCAACTGATTTATCATCCAATCGATCGATCGACATGGTCTCAATATATATTTATCGGTCGACCGGCCGCTAGTAGCGGTCGATCAATCATATCGTAATTTTTATATGATACGATTTACACTACCATGCCGGTCGTCGACCGGTCTATGTTGCAGAATGAAAACTAAACATTTTTACTAGGATTTTCTACAACAAGCAATTTGCCATTCAATCATAAGACATGCCAGACACTCAACATGACCAAACATGTTATCAATAGACATGTTCTAGCATGCATTGCCTACATTTTTCATGAACCTATACATGCATCTAGGTTTTCATTATAAAAATATGATTTTCTAAGAATAGGACTACCTAAGACAGAACCTACATGTATCATTTGAGCTAATTAGGCTTAGATCTATCTTAATTTATGACCAAGTAGGGATCCACCTTATATACCTATTTCTTGCTCAAAAGACTCAATGTTGATTTTCTCCTCCTTGTACTCTTCGACTTCTTCTTTTCCTTCTCTCTCAACTAGGTCTAGCAATTTCCTCTTCCTGCTCTAGGCCGTTGTCTTCCTCTTGCTAAATTGCAGCTAAGAAGTGTTGGATCAAAGGTTTTAATCCCTATATAATTATATTTTGATGATACAAACCTCAAAAGATTAAGAGTTATATTTAAAATGTCGAAAAAGTTTAAATAGAAATGAATGACTTCATGCACTAAACTTTCAATTAATATTTGTCTATGTTTGCATGAGATTTATATTAAGAGGTGAATATAAAAGTTATATATAACTTTTTTGTCTTTCTAGAAGATTAAGAATCACCTCATTGGGACAACAACATAAAACGTTATGTTTAAATGAAGCTTGAAAAGTTCAAATTGCATTTGATATTTTTATCTACTAAACTTGTACTTAATATTTGAGTATTCCATCATGAGATTTGGATAAAGAGATTAATATAAAAGTTATATATAATCCTCTTATATTTTCATAGAATTAAGAATCACCTCATTTGGACAACCATATCAAAAGTTATGCCAAAAATAGTGAAGATCGACAAGTTCAATTCGAAGTTGATAATTTTATGTGCTGAACTTTCATTAAATATTTGATTGCTTTATCAACTAATTTGAGATAAGAGGTGAGCATGAAAATTGTAAATAAAAGTGTTAGTTTTTCATAGAATCAAATATCATCTCATTTGCATGCTCGTATGAAAGTTATGTATAAAAGAGTAAATATATAAAATGTTTCATTTGAAATGGACAACTTTATGCACTGAACTTTGATTGAATATTTGACTATGATCTCATTGGATTTTGAATGAATGAAGAATACAAAAGTTGTAGAGAATTTTGTTATCTTTCCATATAATTAAATATCATCTTATTTGGATAACTGTGCAAAAAGTTATATATAAAAGAGTGCATGTCTATCAGGCTGTCAATGACAAAATGGTCGACCGATACATTAACGATCGACCGCTATGGGTAAAAAATGATGAACGGTTTAAAACGGACGACGAAGGTGCTGTCGAAATGACCGCTAATCACAGAGACCAAAGACATTTCTAAAATGGACGACCAAAATATTAACGATCGACCGTTATGGGAGCAAAGGCAACAACAACGACTAAAATCCTTTTATGGACTACCATCAACGGATAACTATACAAAAAAGACAAGCACAACGGCTAGTTACTATTCATAACGGTCGACCGTTATCTAAAATGGTCGACCGTTATAGAGCTGACAGCATAATATTTTTGAATTACTTTACAACGGTCAAATTTTTAAGAGAAGCCTATAAAAGGAATCCAAAAGATTGAAGGAACACCAACTAAGCAAGGCAAATCATTCTAGAGATCACTTCAAATCCAAAGCATTTTTCTTGAGTCAAAGTTGCAAATCATCCCTTCCCTCTTCTAGTTTCTTAGTGAGAACATTATTTGTAAGAAGAGAGCATTAAAGGAAATTCTTGTTTAGATAGTTTTTGAGAGCTCTTTATAAGAAGATGTGGTCTTACCTCTTGAGCAAAGAAGAAAGCATTGTGGTGTAAAAAGGATTATTCTCTCCCTAGAAGAAAAGAGAAAGCTAGTGAATCTTCGACGGTCTCGAAGTCGAGAAGTCGGGACGGGGACGTAGGCCAAGGTGTGGCTGAACCTCGTCAACAAATCACCGTGCATCTCGAGTTTATCTTTCTATCTCATTCCTACTCTATTATGCATGTGATTTGATTGTTATTGTGTTGGTTTAAATATTAACGAATCGATTTTAAACTTCCGCGATGATTTTCGTAAAATCGATATTTTCGATTTAAACACCAATTCACCCCCTCTTGGTGCCTTGTGATCATACAAGAAGAAGATGAACCTCAGACCAATCTCGCATTGGAACTCTAGAGCACAAGAGCCAGGGCAGAAAACTTCTGGAACGGAGAAAAGAGTGAAAAAAATGAGTTTGATTTGGCTTATGTAAAAAGAGGGTTTTCTCTCTCCCAACTTGGGAGGTGTTACACATAGTGGGTGACTTGGGACACCATGGGACACATTGCTCCAGAGTATCTATGTACAGGGCAGTCCTCTGAAAAAACAGATGTTTTTGGATTTGGCATACTCATTCTTGAGTTAATAACGGGTCAGACAGCTTTAGAATTCGGGAGGTCAGTAAGCAGCAAAGGAGGCATGCTTGACTTGGTAAGTGCAGCTATAAATTTCAAAGATCCATTTTTGCAGTCCTAGCTTGGTAAAATGACACGAGTCATTAGTTACTGATCATGGCTTCCTCAATTCAGGTAAAGCAGCTCCACCAAGAGAAGAGACTGAGTATGCTTGTGGATAAGGATCTGGAGAACAATTATAATCGAATTGAGCTTGAGGAGATGGTCCAAGTAGCACTCTTGTGCACTCAATACTCCCCTGGGCTCAGGCCGAAGATGTCAGAAGTGGCGCGGATGTTCGAAGGCGAAGGACTGGCATTTCATGACATGATCAAATGATCAATTTGACAAGAAAAAAAGAAAAACAAAATGACTTTGTGCACCTTTTCTTCTTTTCCCCTATAAATTACTGAATTTTTTTGGAAAGTTCAATTTCAACAAACTAAATGTCATTTGCCCGTTGACATAATGATTTATCCTTTTAAATTACAGGAAGTAGTTTTCTTTAAGAAAAAAAAAGTAGAAATAGTAGAAGCGAGCTAGGATGTAGATAAGTAATAATCTTATTAAATATTTTGTGTTGGCAGCGGCATTATTGAGGATCATGCTTTTGTCATGCTTTCAATTATTAGGTGTTAGGTTCATTTGGTTACGGGAATCTTAATTTCATGTATAATTAATTTTGCTACCAATTAAATTCGAATCCGAGGAAAAGTAATCAAATGTTAGCATTGTGTTAGGCACAATGCTGGACCTTATAACAATGACCTTTTTTTTTTAAGAAAAATATTCATAACAACTCATCTCTGATTTAGATATGAACACTAGAAGTAAAAAGAAAAAAAAAACCTTGTGCTGCAAACTGCACAACCATTTCTTCAATGAAAAATACTTATCATTCAATTTTATAATATGGGTTTATCACATTCTTTTATTATACTCTTAATCATATGCAATATGTAACGAACACACAGTTTTTTTATTTTAAAAAAGAGAAGATAAAGCTGAAATCGGATGAAAAAAGAGAGAGAAAATGTTCTAAAACATAAGGAAAGAGAAGAGAGAGTTGAAATCGGAAAAGAAAAAAACAAAGAGAAAAGAAAAATAGGGGATTAAAATTGCTTGGAGATAAAAATAGAATCTAAGTCAAGTTAAATTTTCTTCCATAAATGAAATAAAATGAAGTTCTACTCTGATTATTTTTCCTCACGCGCTATCTCTCTCCTTCTCGCTCAGTCACCTTTTTTTATGTCGGCTTTATTTTATAAGAGATTTTTGATGTTCAAAATTATTAGCACTTAATTAATTCAGAGTTAAAAAAATAGAATAATAATAATTTATTCTTTGATCAAGAGGATGACTTCAAGATTTGAACTTGAAGTTACTAATGCTCATCGAGTGTGTGAGACTCAAAGGTCGTTAATTACAATCAAGACACTCTCTAATTAGAAGTGTCTTGCTGATAGATGGATTTTGTTTGTGATTTTAAATAGATTTGATTATACATATTATGATATGTAACTTAATTTTGAGAGATTAATATAGAGTTATAATCGATGGAAATATATATGAGCTAGATTTGGAAAATTAATCTAGTTATGATTCTATTCTATTTTTTTATTTAATAATATTTTTGTCATCATTTTAAATTTTAAGTGCATAATTTCTGATTTCTAACATATTAATTTTTGTGTGTGTAATGGATGATGCACTGCTAACTCTTTTTGAATTGTACCAATACATAAATCATATTATAATTTCAGATCATTTAAGATTTTATGTTCTGAAAAAGATAACTCTAACCATTTTAAATAATTTATTTCCACATAAACAATTTTTAATAAAATATTTCCATATATCATATCTTTTGAAAAAAAAACAGTTTGAACCGATTTACCGGTTCAACTTGATTTTTTTTATTTCAAGTAAAATGCCAAGGTTTTGAAGATTGAGGAAAGAAAAAAGGAAAGAATTTAAAATAATGAAATAAAAGAAAAGATGTTTAGTTCGAGAAAATCAAAATGAATAAACATGGAAATATATGAGTAAGAGAGTAATAAAACAAAAGAGAATTAACGATGGAAATAGAATAGAATATAATTATAATTTTAGGTTCAAAATAATTTTAGATATATTAGTAATTATATACTAAAAATAAAAAAATTACTATTTCAATTAATATTCGGTCATAAATAATAATTAGTAAATTGGTTTCATTATTTTTGTAGCAATTTATTTTTCTCTCTTATAAGTAATATTATTATACAAAAATTTGATTCAATTGATTAAAGTTTTGATTTAATCTGACTTTGACTCGTTTTAAAACATTGTTCATAAGTATATTTAGATTTTAATACATCGTCTTTAATAGTTTTTTTTTTCCAGAGCAACTTGTAGTTGTTCGGGTTTGACGATGATGACGATGATAAAATAGTAATAATAACAATACGTTGGCACCTGGTAAAGTTGTGCACCGCCATTAAAAAAATAAGAAGATTCGCATGCGCCATTTTTTCTCGGTGCCCGACGACACGAACATCCGGAGGAGACGATAAGCTTCGCTCCGTGCTGTGTCCAAGTCCTACTTGTCGTACTGTCGTAGGCTGAGTAGGAGAGGAGGGGGAAAGGAGACTGGAGACAGAGGGAAGAGGCGAAAGGTGAAAAGCGCCGGAGGGGGCAGGAAGGAGGAAGAGCGCTGCGGCATGCCGACGGTAGTTCTGGGAGGAAGCCCGGCGGCGATGGGCTTCCACATGCCCGCCGAGTGGGAGCCCCATCACCAATGCTGGATGGGTTGGCCTGTTAGTGCTCCAAGATCCCATCTTTTTTCTCGATTCTGCTGCCTGAAATGTTGGCCGAACTTTCTTCTTCTGCTTTTTTTTTTTGGTCTTGGATTTGGATGATGACATTTTAAAATCCTTCGGCCCTTTTCTCTTTTACTGAATCCCTTTGCTTTCAACCTGCATGCAATATTGAGCAAAAAGACCGTACCTTTTCGACTGTCTCCTAGCACAAAAACGGATGTTTTTGCTATTGTTAAATCGTTTTGTTTGTGATTTTGAATTGCAGGTTGTTTTTTGGTTGAGGGTTGTCTACTTAAGGAACATCCTTATCCTTTTTCTATTTTCTGTGATCGGAATTCCATACTTTTGACAATGTCTACATTGGAATACGTCAACTGTTTATAAGATTATATGGTCATGTATGTATATATTTTTCGAGGAGCCCGGAACTGAGAATCCATGTCGACTTCAGGAACGCCAAGACAATTGGAGGGAGGGTGCAGTTCCGGCTCAAAGCACATTTGCTAAAGTGGCTACTGCGATTTCTAAGTTTGAGCCGGTCACCGTCTGTGCCAGTGCTTCACAGGTTAGAAGTTCTTATGATCACTTTTACTTCTGTAACACTTTTGTCCATATGACTTATTTCCTGTTAATTTTTGCATGTTTCAGTATACGAACGCATATGATTGGTTTCGAGGTAACGCAAATATCAGAGTGGTGGAGATGAGCATGAATGATGCCTGGTTTCGTGATATGGGACCAACGGTGCAGTATCTCTTCTCTGCTAGTTTCAGTCATACACAATGTTTAGTGAGATTTTAATGCATTTAAATGATAACATCCTTTGTCCATTAGTTTGTTATACGCCGAAACACATCAAGTTCAGGGGATCAAGAACATCAAGTTGCAGGAATTGATTGGAAATTTAATTGCTGGGGCGGTATGTGGTTGTATTTTTGTTGGCTCCATTCTGGTTTTAGCCTCCAGCCCTTTTGGTTACCTTTTATTGAAGAGAGATGCATGATTCCAAATAGGCTGATGTAGCAAATTTGCAATTCTATGGCTTTGTCAAAGATAATGCACACAATAAATAAGGCAGTTGATTGATAGTATGGACGATAGTGAAAAACAATGGACTTGAACCTTTGTACACGTGATTTTTTTTCCAAATGTTGATCAGTGTTGGCAGAAAGAAAAACCCCGCCTGAATAGTTATAAGTTCCATATGATTTGTTTGTTTGAACATGATAAATTGAGAGTCTATCTCCTGAGAGAAACCAAAGGATATGTCTGATTATTAAATTCTTAAACACAATACATATTTCAGGCAGAATTTACTCATTCAGTATAACCGGTTAAGCTAATGGATTCTTTTGGATCACCAGGATCAGAAGAGGGTTGCTACAGTGACTTTAGTCTTGATGTTCTTGTAGCGAAAAAGGTCAGTGGAGAATTGCTGCCCTATAATTCATCACTTTTGAACACGTTTGAGATGCTCATGATTATAATGACTAATTATTGAAGTCTGAGTATAGATTGTTGAATTGGAGCGTATTCCTAGATTTCCACATCAGATGGTTCTCGAGGGTGGAAGTATTCATGTTGACGGAGAAGGTTACTTTTATTTTTCTTTTGACAGCTTTGGAATATTTGATGAAATCTCAACTGTTATGCTATTATTATCAAGCCTCGAGAATCCAATATTTTTCACACTTTAGGCTGTCTCGGTAATAAAAAATTGTTGTTTGTAGTGTAATTGTAGTTTTATCTGAACGTTAGAAATTATCGGCTACATATTTTGAAAAATTATCATTGCTTGTTCTTCCATGTGTTCCTGGTCTTTCTTCAAGTCGTACCCATTAAACAGTGCATTCACTATGCCTATTTCCCCCAAAAATTCATTACGTCTATTTTCATAAGAGGACTTTTCTCAAAAAGAACAAATGAAAATTTTGATTGCAACTCTTCTTCTAAAACATCAATTGACTTTTGATGCTTTATCTAGAACATAGCTGATCTTTTTGAAAGAAGAAAATCTGTTGCTGTGATTTCACATTTTTTTTAACATTTTATGCCAATATAATGGCTTTCAGTGTACCTATCTAGCATTGTATGATATCTTATTCAAGAACTAATCATTGTGGCAAAAATTATTAATTGCTATATTATGATAGATAACTGTCCTACCATTTTATAATTTTCCAATTGTTTTCTTGCTTTCTTCGCTCTTGAAAACTCGGGTGAGCTCAACTAAAAAGTTATCTCGTGTTATCATCTTGCAACAGGTACTTGTATCACAACTGAGGAATGTTTACTAAACCCAAATAGGAATCCTGATATGTCAAAAGAAGAAATAGAACAGGAACTGAAGAATTATCTTGGGGTCAAAAAGGTCATTTGGTTGCCTAGAGGGCTCTATGGTAATTTCTTCGATCCACTATAGTATTCATTTCATGTTGCAATGTGATCATTGTTTAAGTTTCTTGTTGCAATATTGTACAAATTTTGATCGTCCAGTTGTTTTCACATAGCTTATGTGCTTTCATTCTTCCATCAATATACATTCTTTTACGCATGAATGTGAAATGTCTTGATGATAGTTCAGTTATATTGTATTAGGAGGTTGGATATCTCTTTCCTGCATAATTATTAGCTTGAATGTTAAAAGTCCTATTAGGTTTTATTGATTTCATGTAGGAACAAATTTTTTCACTTTCCTTTTAACATTTTAGTCCATAAAGACTGAGAATAGAAATTTCTGAAATGAACTTGAATATCTTCTTCCTAGAATGGCCTTATGTCGAGAAATCAACCTGGGAAAAATAGTGTGATTTTTTTTCGATATACTGTGTTCGCCAAGTTGCTTCTTTTAGTTGCATATACTTTAAGGCTTGGTATGAAGTTAGCTATGTGTTGGCACTAAGTAATTTAGATTATTCATTTTTTTTCTTTTTTTGAGGAAGATCATTCATTTCTATTATACAAAGTTGGGTTTCTTATCCAAAGTACGACCACTTGAGTCTGTTTCTTGTCAGTCATTTATTTTGTTCATCTCATAATTTTTTTTTAGAATCCACGTCATAATAGTTAACCTCGCTGAAAATGTCTCAGTTCATTCTTGTAGGAGATGATGATACAAATGGCCATGTTGACAACATGTGTTGCTTTGCAAAACCTGGTGTGGTTCTTTTGTCCTGGACTGATGATGAGCAGGATCCTCAGTATGAGCGATCTGTTGAGGCATTATCAGTACTTTCTGGTACTACTGATGCCAATGGTAGGAAAATAGAGGTGATCAAACTTCATGTTCCTGGACCGCTTTATATGACAGAGGAAGAAGCACAGGGACTTGTTTCATTGGTTAGTCTATCATAGATTTGTAGACACAACCTATCTTTACTCGTTACACTTGAACTGACAAAGAATTCCACAATATCATAAACCTATAATGGGCTTCTATTTGTGGTCTTTCTACACATGCCTCCACAAATCAAAATAGCACTCTTCTTGCGAACTTCAGTTTATCCGTTTTAAGGGCTGATGGATATACAATAGGATCTGCCTTACGAATCAGAAATGTACTCTCGTTTTAGAAAGACAACTAATTTTCGGAATATTACTGCATAATGATACTAGATGGCAATGTTGTTTAAAATTTTTGCCCGTGTATCTTGTTACATAAATGCTACTGAATGTGATGGCAGGATAACAGTGCAAAACCAAGACTGGCAGGCACAAGGCTAGCTGCGTCCTATGCAAATTTCTATATCTCCAATGGTGGAATCATAGCACCAGCATTTGGTGATGAGAAGTGGGATGAAGAAGCATGCAATGTTCTCACCTCGGCGTTTCCTAGTCACGAGGTAAGCTAGGAACACATTCAACATATTTACCCATAATATTATCACTAGAAGAAACAGGAACTTAAATGCTGTCCATTGGTCAGGTCATAATGATAGAAGGTGCAAGGGAGATTTGCCTCGGAGGAGGGAATATCCACTGCATTACGCAGCAACAACCAGTGTTCCCTTCCACCTATTCGAAGAACAAGAGCTTGTAAATTCTGTTTTACATTTGATAAATTTATAAGTGCTCAACATGTTTATTCTGAAGAATATTTCATTAATGCTGAACTTTGTTTTCCTCAAAATCTTATTGGTTGTGAACTCGGAACGAAAATGAATTATTTCTCTTGAAATGATCAGCTTGAATTGATATATTATTTCCTTCTTTTGTGAGTTTGTTTATGTTTTGTTTTTCATTACAATATCACAAGCCTTACAGCATTATTGAGACTAATTTGTTTCGAAAATTTTGTTGACTCATGTCTCAACTTTTGCAATCACTTATCTCCTCCGGTAACATGTATACATTTTGTTTATAGTCCGATGTTTCTCCCAAAACTTGAGAGTTGCAAAGAAGGCTTCTTTGTTTATATTGTAAAAATTCTACTGTTAACCGAGGTATGTAAGGCTGGCATTTGGTGTTTATAGGCTAAAAATTGTTTTCGTTGTTTAAAATGGAGCGACCCTGCACAATAGGAATAATGGTCCAACGGTGTTTTGACTTAATGACTTCAATTCTACTATTTGCACTTTCATTAAACATTATATTCTTAGTTCTTCGCTTACGTAACTATAGAAAAAACAATTCACATTTTACATGTTTTAACTTTCCTTAACTTTAATCTCTATCTTTAGCTCACAAGGTCAAATCAAACCATGAGGTAACAAGAGCGGTTTCAAATCATCAATAGGAATCACATAATGACATGCATGTAGAGTTAATAGAACCTCGTTTGAATTCGATTGAGTGAAAATTATTTGTGAGTTGTCCAAATTCCAGACATTCAGTTTGAAGTTCGGACGTTCACTGTCATTTGGATGTTTCTAACGATTAGGATTTTCAAGTCCAATCTTCCTTTGCTCAGAAATTAAGTCTGGGTCGTCTGGAGTTTTTCGATGTTCAAAGTCAGTCAAGTCCATAAAGTTTTGGATGTCTATTTTACTTCAAGTTACTCGGTCGAGAGTTTTTGGACGTTCGAACTTTCAATTTGATCGGTTTAAATTAAGATTTTCAATCAATTTTTTAACATCCTAACAACTTCAGACTTCAAAGAAAATTTCTTCTTTCTTCTTCTTTTTGTTTCCGTCCCTAATTTTTGAAAAGTGATGTCGACAATTCAATTTGCGCGACGCTAATGATTATATGCATTGTCCACATATTAAAGATCGACTGGCCCAACATCGAGCACAACTAATTCAGTACGATCGTCTTGTGTCACATATTTGACAATAATATATGAGATTCCTAATAAATTTTTTTATATTCATAAATATTTAAACTGAAGACTTTACTTAAGCGAGAGGACCTGCTTACCATTCAACTCTAACCCTTATTGGTTCAAGGAAAACTTTTGACTATTATATTATATAGCAAAGTGTAGGGCATTTAAAATCCATAAAAGCATCAAATCATATTGGTGCACAAGTTCATATAGAATCCTTTTCCATTTATCTTTTCACATCATAAAATCAACATATTGATGAGTTCCGATTTACCACAAGTTTATATTACTCCATAAGTAATAATCATAGGGTCTGAGCTCCAAAATCAACAATATCATAAGCATCCAAGTCAAGTCATCTTGGGTGGATCTAATCAAGTTGAAGTCCAAAGGTCAATACCATAGAAGAACTCATGGAATTAAATCACACGTGAACATGAATTTGATTAAGGAAAAACATACATCAAATATTTAGGTACTTGAAATTGAAAATTACTAAATTAATAACTTTATTTCTACTAAATTGTGTCTAGTTTGGACTCCATTCATAATCATCATAAAATGTCATTTATGTCAGTCATAAATCATCATTATGAGAAATCAATATAACATTCTAAGCATTCTGAACAACTAAACACCAATGCCCTCATCAAATCATAATAAGAAAAAGGGACATAGTTTAAGCATGTTATCCATTTAAACATGAGAACATCATAAAACATTTAAGATGAATCTAAATAATTATTGTACTTTTAGGAATAACATCCCATAACAAAGATATCATTAACACACTTTTTTTTTTCAAAAAAGTCATTTCCTTTGATTATCCTTTCCTTCCACTAGTTTAATTTCTTCCTCCTTTGTGCATGTCCAAAACCCCCTCTTTCATTCTCTAGAATGTTCGATAACAAGAGAGCATCAACAGAAGAGTAGAGATGAGGAAAACAAGTGCAATTTCCAAAAAAAATAAAATAAAATAAAGGAGAATTTCCAAAAAAAAAATATGAATGAATGGAAATTGGGTCATTTCATTCTAAAATCTCCGGATTCCTTTTGCATTCCTACAACAAAATTATGATGTCATCTCAACGATTCAACATTTTTTGTTTTAAATTAGGATTATTTTCTTAAACTTCTACTAAATTATCACGATTTTTCGCATCTAATCCCAGAGTATGAACTTACCTTACAACATCTTCAAACTTTATCGCATTTTTCAATTTAGTCATTCCGTCTCATTCTGTTAAATTTTCTATTATTTTTACTTTTTCATTTGTGAAAAGACTAAAGTGCCCTCCTCACATAATAATAGAAATATATCTACTATCTCTTAGTTTTTTTTATAAAATAATAATAATAATAATAATAATAATAATAATAATAATAATAATAATAATAATAATAATAATAATAATAATAATAATAATAATAATAATAATAATAATAATAATAATAATAATAATAATAAATATAAAGAATGCCAGAAATGACAAAAAGGATTATTTTAAAATTTTTATATTATTTGTTATTATTATATTATTTTTTAAACACTAAAATATAGGACATATGTTTCAATTATTACGTGGGTAGGACATTTTAGTCTTTTCACAAATGGAAATAAAAATAAAAATAAAAATGGAATAAGACGGAATGACTAAATGCGACAAAGTTTAGGGATGCTGATACGATACTCAAGAACAATGTCTTGAGTGACCGGAACAATATATGATAATTAAAGAAATGAGATCAAATGAATTTTTAAGACAACGGAATATCAACATCAATATTACAATGAACCAAGCAATCAATATTATAAATAGATGAATTTAATCATAAGATAGCCAACCTTGTAATTAACGGCGAAAGTTCCCGAAGAACGGATTGCAGGAGTTCCCTCAAAGCAAAAGCAATTAAGCCATAATTCAATAGATTCAAAGATGTCTCAAATAACAATGAAGACCAGTATTTATAGATCATAAAAATAGATTTTGGGCTGAAAGAAAATATCCTAACTTAGCCCACAAGTAACTTAACTAATTTAGTAAAATAACAAACTCATTTTCCTCTTATAAATTTCAGCGGAATTTCCATGTACAATTAATTTCGAAAATTCTAAATAAATATGGTTAAACTATGATTTATTTGGCCCAAGTTATGCTAACTCTTCATGTGGCCCAATTTATAATCCGTTGAGAAGTTGGATCTAATCTAACTCAATCTTGTAATGAATCAAGTGTAAATTCCAAACATTCTTGATTATCTTCAATTTCCTTATGCTTGAAATCCACACCATTATCTTGATCATCCAACTTTGCTAGAACATTCTTCTATTGCCGGCTGTAATTCTATGCATTTCCTGGTTCATATCATTCTCCTCCTCTTCAAAAGGATTCGTCCTCGAATATGCATTCACAATAAGGAGAGTATATCCAAATTCATATCATTTTCCTCCTCTTCAAAATGATTCGTCCTCCAATCTACATGCACAATAAGGAAAATATAACCTATCACATATCTGAATTTGTTAAATAATTTAGGACACACATAATGAGGATATTGATACTTCCCTTTCATGTGTCTGATGACGAGCATGATGCATCTCAATGATAATTACAAGTACAATTTCTCATCCATATCATCAAGTTAAGAGCCTGTAAGTGCAGAGAAAGAAGACATAAGTATTATAAAAAGTAATGTGACTCTCATACTCACCTGGATGAAATATCTTATGCTCATGAGACGATGGTATTTTAAGAAACAAAGTGCAAAACTATGGAGACCTTTCCTTGCGCATAAGGATCCTATCAAATAAAATGTGCAATGTATGCCACGGAACTAGAGATCTAACAAGGAAATTGTCAAGTAGTTCCAAAATGAGGACATCTTTTCCCTTAAAACAAAATGGATCTTTAAAACCTGCAAGTGAAATATCATAGGATCTGTAATACATCAAACAACTTGGCTTATAAAGGGAATCATGCAAGCCCTTGCAACAAACCAAAACATTATCAAAATTACTTTGCAAATGATTGCTATTAATCAAGATATCTTCAAAGAAGTTACTCTCAAATCTTTGATGAAAATTGCACAAAAGTCCAACTAGTGCAAATGCAATGAGTTTTCAAATCATTATGTGAAAATTAGATGAAAGATTGCAACCACCATCAACAAAGAATGATTTTAGGAAAGCACAAAGGTGGATGTAAAGAAATGAATAAGATTCTAGGCTCATCACAAAATCTTGAAATCATAATCAACTAATCAAAAGTACTCAGGACTAGAAAATATTCATTTCAAAATTTCACCATATGGCTGAAATAAAGTTTTTCAGCACTCAATGTATAAGAAAGTGGAATATAGAATTGAGATTTAATGTTTGCATGCCATTCCTAATTAAAACCCGCAAGTTAGTCACATCAAACAAATATAAAATTTCAAAGCAAGGAAATGGACTTTTCAAACTAGTCATTATAAAATCAATACAACCTCTTTCAATTTCTTGCATGATAGAATTTGTATCTTCATATAGTCCACTCCCACATATCTGCATGGAGAAATCAGAATCAAAAGACAAAAGATAATTAGTATTAGGAGAAATATTACTGAGCTCTCTTTCTTTTGTCTCAACACTCAAGTCTTTTTGCTCATATCTCTCTGGAGGTGACCTTTCTAAACACTTAAGATCTAATCTTCTCTCATTCTCACAACTCTCATAATACTCAGCATCTAAATATTTCATCTCAATGCTTTCAAAAGGTAGCCTTTCTAAGCACTCAAAAATTGTGTGGCTATCACTTTCATCACTCAAGTTGTGACACTCATATTTTTCATCTTTGTCTTTCTCACAACTCTCATAATTATTTTGAGTTTCTGTACAATCAGTTTCATCTTCCTTCAAATGATATTGTGCAACTAAACTTTTTCCAACTTCTTCAATTTCTTTTTTACTTTCATCTCCTGAGGATGCTGCACTCTCTTGTGACAACTCTTCTTCAGATGCAATGTCATCATTCGCCATCATGTCCATAGCACATTTATTTGGACATTGTGAAGTAATATGACCCTTATCCCTTGAGTTAAAAATTTCAACTTTGTTTTCCTCTAATTTTCGAGTTGGCTTAACAACTAATTTGGAATTTGCACTCCATTTTGATTTTCAAACAGAAGTTGAACTGTCAAATTTGCTACGTGGATGGATATCTTTCTTCAATTGCTTCTCAACTTTTATAGCCTTATGCAAAACTTCATCCAACTCCAAATACTCTTACAATTCCACAACTATGGAAATCTCTCGGTTCAGCCCACATATGAATCTTGCAATTGTGTCTTTAGAATCCTCCTTTATGTTGGCGCGAATGTCATTTTCATCTCTTTATAGTACTCCTCAACAGTCTTTGATCCCTGTCTCATAGTCTGCAATTTCATATGTAAGTCACGACAATATGGAGGAACAAATCTTCTCAATATGGTTTTCATCTCATCCTAATTTTTAATTGGAGGTTCTCGATTTCTGCGCTTATTAATGGTTAATTGATTCCACCAAGTAATAGCATAATCAGCAAAAGGTATAACAGCAAGTTTAACCTTTTTCTCAGCAGAATAATGATGATGATAAAATATACTTTCTACCCTTTGTTCCCACTCAATATAGGCATCAAGATCACTTTTACCTTGAAAGGTAGGGAGAAATAATTTAATTGAACATGCGTTTCGATCAGTGACATCTCTATCTTGTTCCCTTTCTCATTCATTTCTTCTACCTCAAATCTGAACATGTCTCTGCCTTCTCCAATTTATAACAGAGGCTTCATCAACTTCCTCTTTCATCTTTTCATCATTAACAACACGGTGTCTTTGGCGATCTCTTCTTTGATTTGATTGTATAACTTGTTGTAGTTGTACAATTTGATTATTCTGCACATCTACCTCATTATGAAATCCAGTAATCATATTACCAAGATATTGAAAATATTGTGTCATGACCTCCATCATTCTTCTCGGATCAATTGATTCTTTTCTAGGATTATGTTCTTTGTCCTTTCCTGTTGACATTGTGATAAATTTTTGTAGTAAATGTTAATGATAAAAAGCAATCTCATTACCTCACGTGGTGACCCTCGTATTTTATCTCAACTCTATTTGGCTTTTTCCTTAATTGTACTCACCACTCGGCCTTTTTTTTTCTCTCTCTTGAACCCTCCAACAAATTCTAAGAGAACTAATGCAAGTCAACACAAGGCAATGAGCAATTAAATCAATCTAATTTATCTATATGATTACATGATCAAAAGAATACTTGAAGTTGATTTTAGAATAGAGATCAGAAAAAAGATTGTCAAATAAGGATAGATGTGTAATGAATTGATTTGGAATAGAAATCAGAAAAATATTGTCAAATAAGGACAGATATAAAAAAATTCAAAATTGCAATGAAATCAAAGATCACTCTTCTTTGAGTCAAATTGCTCTATTCTCAAATTTCTTTGCACTTTTCTCCAGAAATAATCATTCCTTTTTTTTCTTCTCCTCTTTCTTTTGAGTCTTTTTTTCTTCTTTTTTTTTCGGATTTTTCTTTTCTTCAGATTTTCTCCTATTTTTTTCTCTTTCCTCATTTCTTGCACTTTCCTTTTCAGTCTTTTGTTTTTATTTTTGGATATTTTTTCGAATTTTTTTCGAGAAATTTTCTTTCCTGTCTTCCTTTCTCCTTTCATGCACTTTCCTTCTCAGTCTTTTTTTTTTAATTTTTGGAATTTGTTTTTGAAACTGCAGCAAAACTTGAGAACAAATAAGGATGACGGCTAGGGTTTCAACAACAAATAACCAGATTTTTGTGATTTTTCTTCAAAACTGCACCAGATTTTGAAGAATAGATGACGACGGCTAGGGTTTGAAGAACAAAAGAAAGCAAATAAGGAAGACGGCTAGAATTTCAAGAACCAAGTCAGATTTTTTTTGTTGTTTTTTTTTCAGAAACTGAAATAGGGGAAAACTAGAATAATGGAAGATAACTAGAAAACCGAATCGAAAACGTGGCTCTGATATCAACTGATACGATATTCAAGAACAATGCCTTGAGTGACCGAAACAATATATGATAATAAAAAAATGAGATCAAACGAATTTTCAATGCAGCGGAATATCAACCTCAAGATTATAATGAACCAAACAATCGATATTATAAATAAATGGATTTAATCACAAGATAGCCAACCTTGTAATTAATGGCGGAAGTTCCCGAAGAACGGGTTGCAGGAGTTCCCTCACATCAAAAGCAATTAAGCCATAATTCAATAGATTCAAAGATGTCTCAAATAACAATGAAGACCAGTATTTATAGACCCTAGAAATAGACTTTGGGCTGAAAGAAAATGTCCTAACTTAGCCCACAAGTAACTTAACTAATTTAGTAAAATAACAAACTCATTTTCCTCTTACAAATTTTAGCAAAATTTTCATGTATAATTAATTTCGAAAATTCTAAATAAATATGGTTAAACCATGATTTATTTGGCCCAAGTTATGCTGACTATTCATGCGGCCCAATTTATAACCCGTTGAGAAGTTAGATCTGATTTAACTCGATCTTATAATGGATCAAGTGTAAATTTCAAACATTCTTGATTATCTTCAATTTCCTTATGCCTGAGATCCACACCATTATCTTGATCATCCAATTTTGCTAGAACATTCTTCTATTGCCGGCTGCAATTGTATGCGTTTCCTGGTTCATATCAAATGTTGTAAGATAAGTTCATACTTTGAAATTAGTTTTGAAAAATTTAAAAGATGCTCAAAGAAATAACACTTTAAATTATGAGTTGTTATAATGGTAACAAAGGAGGCGTTCCAATCAATAATGGAGTGAATGAAACAATGCATTCAGAGAGACACAAAGTTAAATCCCCTCTGCATAGGATTTTTTATTCAAACACTCATTGTTCCTTTCTTCTTCCCTAGCGCACTAACACATCCGCTGCTTCCCTAGTGCACTAAGTCTGGTAGCATGGAACACAACAGCACAGACCTCTGACCTCGTGAGCAGGGGGACCACCTCAAGTGCATCCTGAGGCCATCATCAGGAAGATAAAAATATCAGCGACAGCGAGCCAAGAAAAGAATGGCAAGAATGAAACAAAAGAGAAGAGTGAAAACGAGTCAGATAAAGAATGGCGACAGCGAGAGAGAGATTGAGCGAGGACGGAGTAGGGGAGAGCTGATGATTCACGACTGGAGACAACAATGTGCGGCTGCAGCTACGACATTGTGTGAATAAAGAAGAGTCCACAATATGTTACCATTCATAATGCGGGTTGATTTTTAATGAACTGGGCAATGCATTTTCACCCTTCATAAAAGACCAATTAACTATAATATTCAATCACCAGATAAGTAGCAAGTAACTACTGCAAAATGATCACAATATTTTCGGCAAAAACTAAACAAACTAAAGGGGTCTATTGTCATAAGATATCAATTTTCCTTGAACATCATGATATGAGACCAATCTATGTACATATGCGGGGGGGGGGGGGGGGGGGGGGGATTAAGATATCTTCAATTATTCCAGTTAGTACATACCTGCTCTATGAACCCCCGAAAAGTGCATTGTATTCTTTCGCTGAACGAAGGATTCGAATCAATCTAATCCACTTCACATGAAAAAAAATAAATGAAAAGAGAAATTGTTACAAGTTATTAATCCCGAGGACATCCAGTGATTTCAAGTGTTACTGGATGCACCCAAAATTTATTCAAATCATGCTTGCTACTGATAGTGACCAGCGAAAACAAGGGGCACAACCCACAATTTCAATGCCATTGTAATGTATCTATAAAAATTGGAAAAGATTGAACATCCTAAAACTTTAGTGTACTAATCCCCATAACCCTCTCATGTTTAAAATGCATATGCTAAAAAAATGCATGTAATGATGACACAGATAAAAAAGTATGTGCAAATAATATACAAAAATGTGACATTGCTTAAAAAATATCAAAAATTAAGTATGATAGAAGAACTCGCGAAATTAATTGAAGATTAACTAATGAAAGTACCTAAATGTAGTCACAGAAAGAAGTTCTATGTTACTATAAATTTGCCATAAGTATAGTTATCATGTGGGCATCTGTTACCTATCTTATGAAGTTATCAAGTGGTGGCAGTTTCAATTGTGCTTTCCAATCTTGTGAACTGAATACATGAAGTTGAGTACATTAAAAGAAAGAAGATGGAGAAGTACTTCATATAACTTATTGTGTATGATGCACGAAATTCATGGTAGGCCAATTTTAGAAGTCTTTTGTATTATAAAGTGGGAAAATTATTTAAAATACATGAAAATTATCTTGAGATTTATTACTACCTAAGCTTGGTTAAATTTATGCTGGGAATGAAAATGCATTGGAGTTTGGACAAAAAAACCGAGGAAATCAACTCCTAGCAACTGTCGTGGCCGTTCTATACCTATTCACGACCATGACACATGAAGGCCTAGAAGCACGCTCTGTCACGGTCGTGCTATATAGCTTTATGCCCGTGCGAAGAAGGATGCATCATGGAAGCTTCTGTCACGCCCATGCAAGCTTATTTTCATAGACGTGACAGAACAATGGCGAGCGAAATGTTCTATCACGGCCGTGTGTGATTAAAGGTGGGAAACTATGTTTTGTCATGGTCATGCTACAAATAAATACGGCTGTGCTACCTAATGATGAAAAAACTATGTTCTGACACGGCTGTGCCACTTAAACTTCACGGCCGTGACGACGGTAATTCAGGCCATTTTTATCCACATTTTTTATAAGATTTCGGGTTGTTGAGCCATGCTACGGGGAAAACTATATAAGGAGACCCCAAATCAACTGGAAAAATATCTTTGGAGGACAGAAATCAAAGGTTGAAGACTTGGTGAAGACGATCAGAGGCTACAATGAAGTTCTACCGAAAACTTAAGAGATGACGGTAGAATTAGGAGTAGTTCCTCTTGTTCTTTATTCTTTTCCTAAAACATTATTTAGATTGATGTACTATAGTTTTATGGAGTAGTTCTTTAGGATTTTCTTGATTGAACTCTATTATTAATGAATTCTTCGTACAATTAGTTGATGGATCAATAGCATATTTGATGATTTTATTAATTGTTACATGAGATTTATTCCTTTGAATCTTTTTATTATTTGAAAAAAAAGTTTTAAGATTCTCTAGATTTTTTTTTGATTTTTCTCTTGCATGTCACTTTTAGAGAAATCGCAAGAAACCCAATTGTATTGTTGTTAGGGTGATTTTAAAAAGCCTTTAACTTTATATTCTAGTTGAATGCCTTCCGAGAGATTAAAAATCAAAAGGATTAATTTCTTTTGTTGGTTTCAAAATAGGATTTAAAGCCTGAAATATTGGTTAAATCAATTTGAGAATTTTATTTTATTAATTTAGCATCTTTTGTCTAAGACTTTATACATGAGTAGTGGTATTAATTAAGATAAATCATATTCAACAATTCTATTCTTTTAAACCCCATTGATCATAGCTCTATTTTATATTAGTTATTCTTTTTATTTTCACAAAATACAGAGTTATTATCTTTTCTCAATTCATAAGTAAGAGAAGATATTAATTATTTTTTGTCCTCGTGGGAATGATACTTTATACTCATTATTTTATTACTTGAACGATTAATGCGCTTGCTAGTGTTTCTGAATTCACATCAAATTTTTGACGTCATTATCGGGGACTTAGTTAATAATTATTTGCTTATCTTACCTTTAATATGAGAATTATTACCATTTATTTTCATTGGTGTGGTTGCAAGAATTGAATAGTTCATAACCCACACATCCTGGGACGTTCTAGCACATAAGCATAATACACGAAGCTTAGGCGGATCATTGGTGTTTGACCCTCGATAGAAAGAACTGCTAGAAGATTGAAAAAGAAAATTTCTACTATTGTTAAAATGACAGATGGAAAACCAACTACCACCACCTCCACTTGTGTATATAAACTATGAGAGACTACACTATGGGACCAATGGTTGATGAAAGAGGAATTATTACCCTTCTTGAAATTGGTGCTAATAATTTTCAAATTTAGCATGGAACAATTCAATTGATATCAAACACACAATTTGGAGGATATAGAGATGAAGATCCATTTGGTCACATTACAAAATGCAATTATGTTCAACTTTTAAATTTCAGGGGGTAACAAATGATGTAGTTCGTCTAAGCCTTTTTCCTTTTTCTTTGAAAGGAAAAGTTTATACTTGGTTCACTACATTGCCAACAGACACCATAACAAATTGAGAAGAAATGTGTCAAGCATTCATTAACAAGTAATGTTCACCACAAAAAGCTGCTAAATACTTATATGAAGTTACTTCTTTTTGCTAGCAGGATACAGAGTCTATGCATGAAGCTTGAGATAGATTCAAGGATCTCGTCAGTAAAGTTCCAAATCATAAGATCTCTCTTTACCAACAAATCTAGTACTTCTACAATGGAGCATCAGCAGAGATAAAGGACAAGATCGACACTACTGCTAGATGAACCATTGCTGACAGATCTCCTAAAGATCTTTATAAGTTATTCGGCAATCTTTCCTTGAACAATTGGCAAAATGCAAAAGCAAAGAAAGCTGGACTTCATCAAGTTGATAAGGCTACTCACATTCAAGCCCAATTAGACGCCCTAGTAAAGAAAATGGATATGCTGATGACTAAAAAATTTGTCAACAAGGTTTCGAACATCACATATGACATATGTGTAGGAGGACATCCTAATCATGAATGCCAAGCAGGTATGAATATTAGTCAACACAATTTCAAGATTTCTAACTTTGTTTCTAATAATGCTTTCAGGAACAATGTGGGAGGAAATTCTTAACATAGGGCTGAGGACTCCTAATTACTCTTAGGTGAATAATAGGGGTCCAGCACAACCCCTTGCTTATCAACCTTACACCGAACCTAAGAGTAATCCGGAAGATGTCCTATCAAAATTTATCCTCACTGTAGAGACCAAGTTTACTAATCAGGATGCATCAATCAGAAACTTAGAAACTCAGATTGGCCAATTGACAAACATGGTATCGAGAAGACAGCTAGGAAGCTTGCCTAGCAACACAGAGAAAAATCCAAAAGAGCAAGTGAATGCAATCATCCTAAAAAGTGGCCACTCAGTACCTCTACTAGACCCTTAAGGTAACAAGGGAAAAAGTCAAGCTAACGATTATAACTTAGAACTACACTACCGAAAACTCCTTTCTCTTTAATTCTCTTAGTCTCTTAGTTCTGGAATAAATTGAATTTTAATTTAGTTGTGTTCATGTTCAAGAAAACTTCGGTTACGATTGTGTGTGATGTTTTCATGATCGTCCTCAAGACCTGAAGGATATTCATTATGTCTCGCTCATGGTTGAGATCGAGCCTTACCATCTTTTTGTTTCTTTAAGATATATGATGCAGAGGGCCAGACCATAGACTTGGCCACAAAGTATCGAGCATATCATCTCAGCCAGGACCATTGTGCACCATTCCCGCCATCGCCACCTATGTAAAACTAAGCCTTGGTCGTTTCTTCTCATTTATTTCACATTTTTCCACTTATGCATTTTCCTCTTCTCTTAGTTGTTCTAGCTTGGGGGAACTTTTTGCATGGCATGTTTAGTTGAGTAGTCTTGTGTTAGTTCTTTGAGAGAGTCAATGTTCTGTCAATGCATCATTTCACTTTCTCATGTTACATATTTTATTATCTTAAAGTTCAGTGTCAGGGCATTGCTTATTCTATAAAATTTGATTACTGCTCTTTTTATCAGGTATCACCAGAATATTGGGAAATGGTAGGAGTTTGTTGCCAAGTAAAAGAATTTACTCTTTAATTATGCACTTATGAAGTTATCTACTATGATATGAGTCCTGATTATATTTGTATCTTTCTTGAAAATATTAGTCTTTTTTGGAGCTTATAATTATGCTATATAATGTTAAAATGAAAATGAAAAGATGGCTGGTTGAGCCCAACAATTAAATAAAAATATAAAGTATCCTCTGGAATCTTAGTGTGTCTAAGTAATTAGACCCATAGTAGATTCTTACCTGACGATTTAAGGGTATTTGCTCTGGGATTTGTCGATCGAAAGCCCGTTACATAGACCACTTTGTGCAATATGAAGGATTACTAAATTCTTAAGTGAAAAAATTTCTTAATTGCTGAAATATGAAATGATAATAGTATGAAAATAAGCTCCTAAAAGACTTATGGTTCAATATTGATACTTTTATGAGATGGATGAATATTGTATAAATGATGCAGGAAGGACACGGTTAAAGGTTGAGAATTTTGTAAGGTTGGGTTTGGTTTGAGAAAAGATATTCCGGTGATGGCTATGTAAAAGAGCAGTAGGAGGAAAATAATGGGTATTGCAATAGAGCAAGGATTTATCTAACAAAATTACTTAAAGACAAGCAAAATTTCTAGCTTTAATGATACCATCAAACATTATAAGTGCAAGGAAGGTTAAACAGAGGGAACATGCTAAATAAGAGGTAAGGAAACGTCAAGAGTAGGTAAGGAAACATGCTACGGAAAGCAAAGCATGAGTCCTAACTAATAGTTCCATGGAGAATGTGCTAAATGTTGTCAAACGAAGAAGTTCTATGATATGGCAATAGAAAACTCATTATAGATCTCATGCGATGAAAAAGTTGCTTGCTTCAGTTGTGCTTCCCAATCTTGTGAGCAACTAACGTGAAGTGGAGTAAGATAAAGGCAAGAAGGTAGAGAAGCAACTTATGTAAATTGTTGTTTATTTTAACGATACCAGCGATTTTATTAAATTCTTTCAAGTCGGAAGCTACACATTTGTGGTTTATTTTATTCTTGGGATCATCATTTTGGAGGTGCAAAGCGATCGGATCGGAAAAGCACACAAAACGGAGCACAAAGAACATGCATGATTGAGTTCAAGAGAAACTCGCGCTAGGCTGGCATCATACCTGGACCGGGTTGACGTTAAAATTTGATTCGAGTCGATTTCTACTAGAAACTAAAATTTGTACAAAACCCGGCATGAGCTATAACAAACCCGGCCCGGGTTAATACAATTAGCCAAATTGACATATCGCGTGGTTTTTTGGCCAACTTTAACTTGGATTTAAATCGCGAACTCAACTAGGAGCTCTAAAAGGCCACCACCACTATATAGGATGTAAATATGGATGTACCACAAGTACATAGAGTATGCAATCTCAGAGTTTGGAGCCATAGTCGCACGGGAAACGAGAGAACAATTTCTACTGTGCGCAATTGCAAATAAACTAAGAATTGAAGAATCCAAGGTTTTTGACAATCATTTTTGACGTAGTCTCGGCCAAGGCTTGTTCCAAAGGCGTTGTTTACTATCTGGGAGTTTGATTTAATATTTTCAATCATTTTATTATATTTTTCTTCTCAAATTTAGTGTCAAATCAATTATTTACGGAGCAGTTTTGTTATTTCGGGAAGACCAATCTTGAACCCTAAATATCTTAGTTTATTTTATGATTTAGAGTTCTGTGAACTTGAGTATGA
This sequence comes from Pontederia crassipes, assembly GCA_030549335.1. Classification (NCBI taxonomy): domain Eukaryota; kingdom Viridiplantae; phylum Streptophyta; class Magnoliopsida; order Commelinales; family Pontederiaceae; genus Pontederia; species Pontederia crassipes. The sequence continues at coordinate 14,150,174 of JAUKPH010000017.1, forward strand.
CTTTTACTTAATGCTTTTATCATAACTGGATAGGTTTTTATGTTAATTATTAGTGGTTTAGCAGTAATTACATGTTAATCTTATGCATGATATTCGATCATAAACATAGAACCCGAGCGGAGTCCGATCAACTTGGACCAGGTACCTAGTCAACTCAGGCCACACCTTGCGAATCTGAGTCGAGTTGTCCAGTGGAAGAAGAACAAGGCACAATCCGAACTGGGTTTCCTTGAAACCAGGCTGGGTTTAGTTATACTCAACTCGATTTTCGATCATCTGATTTGAGGTCATTAATTGTGGATTATTAATTAACTTGTTTAGTAATTAATAACATAGATTTGCATCTGAAAGCATCCTAATTAAGGTAGATCAAAGTTGACTTGTTTAGCTACTTTTATTTATTCTTAATTTAGGGTAGTTAGGTTTTCCTAACTGAAACCTATACTTTTGGTGATCTTTCTATCACTTGAATTCTACAGAAGATTTTATTAGTAAGTAAGAGATAAGGTGGCATTAAAGATCTGCATTTTAATTTTCTCTCTCTTTACTTAAGGGTTCGAATATTTGATATTGACATCATCTTTAATTCTATTTTATTTTAAATCACAAATATCTTTTCTTTCAATTAATTAACAAGGTTAGAAGGTAAATTAGTCACTAGTCCTCGTGAGATCGATAACTCTTACTTACTCGTTATTACTTGATTCGACCTAGTACATTTGCTAGTATTTTGCGCATGCAATTCTCGCATCAAGGATCACCTATCAAAACATGCTAAATTTTGTCATAGGAAGATGTTCTATGCTAAATGTTGTCCACTCTATCCCCATCACCTATCCTGCCCCTATTGTATGAGTAAACACAATGGACAAAGTCGATGAACAAAGGCTGATAACAATATATGGTTACTTTTTCAACTAATAGAAGATTATTGCTAATGATACGTGCTATGATCATCAATAAGTGATGGGAAAAAAACTAGTGGGGCTACACAATGAATTACTGTACCTGTGAATTATGACCAAGTATTGCAATTGCTCTCTCAAAGTCGAAGATTGGCCAGTAGTCGCTCGTTCGGAGCGTGCCAATGTAAGTAAGCATTATTAAAAATATAGATCCTTTAATATAGCTCCTTTGTGTTATACAGGAAGGCGGCGCGGCGTGGTGCCACCCATCCAGGAGGGTGGTGAGGCATGATGCGACCCGTGCAAGATGGCGGCACGATGCGATTCGACCCGAGGCAAGAGGGCGACGAGGCAGCGCGGTACCGGACATACTAGAGGGCGCCGACCCGTGCAAGAGGCCGACGCTACCCTTGCAAACGGCCGGCATGCAGACGCCCATGTCGGATCACTATCGGATCCGATAGCTAAACGTCGCATCCACCCGGAGAACGCCGGATCCGGCCACTGTGAGTCAGATCCAGCAGATAAACGTCAAATCCGATGGTTGAAAATCAGATCCGATGGCCGAAAGTCAGATCCGACCGATAAACGCCGGTTCCGACCGATGAACACCAGACCCGGCGTTTATCGCCGGATGCGGCCGATAAACGCCGGATCCGACCGCTACACGCCAGATCCGGCCGCTCGAATTCATCATGTTCCCATGCCATCCCGAAGAAGAGAGAGACGGAGGGACAAATGGTCAGAGAAGAGTAGGCGGTACCTCGCACTTCGCCGAAGATCTCCGAACATCGGAGTGGGTGATCGGTTCACCGGACCAGTGGGCGAGAATGCCTAAGTAGGGAGTGCGAGAGTGGAGAGACCGTGCGGGCGAGTACAAGAGAGTGAGAAAAAAAGCAAGCCATTGTCGGGATATGTATACATTAGTAAACCGATGGCATCAGTAAACCAATGGCTTACCGACGGGTAATATCCGTTAGAACCTTTATTTCAGCATTATATTACAAATTTATGTTTCCACAGGTTGCTATCTTCGCTACTACCGATGGAAACACATTCGTCGGTAGCTGCGAAGGCACCGACCCATCGCACCATGTCAAGGATTGTATCTTTTTGGCAACGATGTTTCGACGGTGATGGCTTCTCAACTACATACGATCAAATATCCATCGTTAACTATGATCAACGTGACTTTGGCAAACCTTATATTCGACGAGGCACGCTTTAAGGTTTCGATGGTTATTCCCCTTCGATAGTACCAATGACTATACATCCATCGGTACCTGCGAAGGTACAAACCCGTCGCAACATGTCAAATAGTGAAATAACACCGATGAAACCCGATGCTATTTGAGACATTGTGACGGTAAGTCCCTTCGCAGCTACCAACGGAAACACATCCATCGGTAGCTGCGAAGGTGCACCCCGTCGCAACGTATGAAAAGATGAAATTTGATTGGACCCTTTAAGTGGATGGATTGTTTCTATACGTTTCAACGGGCGACACCCTTTGCTACTATCGATGATTACTTATCCGCCGGTACCTGCGAGGGTACCACGATGTCGCAAGATGTTTAATAGAGAGGTGGGAGAGTGTATTAATTATGTGAACATGTTTCGATGGGACTTGTCCTTCGCAAGTATCGACGACAATCGCACCGTCGATACTAGGGGCAGCGTAATCTGTCTGAATGTACACTGACAATGTTGTACGTATTATTTTGAGATATTATATTTTTATTCTATTGTTCAGATGGATTAGGCCTTCAGTAGTATCGACGGGAGTTTACTCCGTCGGTAATATGAAGGACGTTCCCTATGGTAATCTAACCGTGTGTAGTTCTCAAGGAAATGTAGAGCCATTGTAAAATTCGCCTAAAAATGAGAAGGATTTGTACCATCGGAATTGTTTCGTCGCAAATTCGCGATTTTCTTGTAGTGTCTGTTGCGTTCTACAATTTTTTCCTTATTTTTGGGAGCTTCTATTGGTTTAAGGGGAGAGATCACGCAGAAAAGTGGGGTTTATGGCCCCCCAAACGCCCTATTATCTAATTTGAGAGATCACAAGAAATAAGTTCGAATTTGAAAATTACAAGAAAAAAAAATCCAATGTAGTTAAAACCTGACCGAACCGACCGATTCAATCGGTTCAACCACGAACCGGCCGATGATTCGGTCTGGTTAAGTGTCAAAATTGGTTTTGATATTGAACTGGGCTGGTTCAACCGGGTTTAATGCATATTTTGAAAATAAAATTTAAAAATGATAAAAATTGGAAAGTTAAATGAGAAAAAAAGGAAAGAAATATAAGGAAAGTTTAAAAGGAGGGAATATCATAGGTATACAATTAAATAAGAATTGAAATAAAAAAGGTACTATTTAAAATTGAATAATATTAACATGGAAAATTATTAAAGTGCATAAAATAAAGGAAATAAAAAAGAAAGTGTTAAGCAAAAAAAAAAAAAATAAGAATACTTTAAGATAAAATTTATTAATATAACATCTATCATCATTAAATAATGGATATTAAATTATTGATAATCTATTTACATTATTATTATAAAAATTAATAAAATTATGTTATATATTTTTTTATATTTTTAATAAGTTATTAGTATAATATTCGTATACTATATCATATAACTTAAATTATATCTTTATAATTATTATAAATAATATTATTTTAATAAAATTTGATTCAATCCGATCGGTTCAATCACGACCCATAAATCCGGACCGATTGTCGGTCCTATTATGAAAACATTGTATATATTTGAAGTTTTAATCCTATTGTTCCAAGGGGGATCACGAGCTTAAATTTGCCCATGTGGCCGGTCAGGGCTCTGCACGCAAAGCCTCAAATAGCTTTGGACTCCCAGTTCTCCATCCACTTGTATACCTCAAGATATACAAGGAACTAAGGAAGCAGCAGCAGTTAGCTAATTAAGTCGGTGCTGCAACGCCTGCATGCCACGAAACCATGCGAGGCGCACTTTTGGAATCCGCTCCTTTTTCCCTTTCTCTTTTGTTGCCTCCTGCAGATCGATCCCTTGCACAAAAAAGGTGGCGAAGTCGCGTGAAGGCGCTTTAGATTCATTATTCTTATTGATTAGTTTTGCTAGTCACGTAATTATAGAAGGTGACATTATGAACTGCATCATTTGTATGGAGAGAGCTTTGTCATCTTCGTAATCTCAGGCCTCCCATGGCGTCCATGAGCTGATTATAAAAAGGTAGAAAAGAGAAAGGAGGAGGAAATAAGGAGCCCACAGGACATTTGGAGGGACACACCCAAAGCATTGCACGGAGACCTCGTCCAAGTTCCAACCACAAGATGAAGCACTAAGCGGCTCTCGCCCGCACATTTTTTGCCATGTGTCATTGCACTGCGTAGATTCTCCATGGCTGCCGCCTTGCTGCTCACTCACTCACTGTTATTAACTCCGCATCCTCACTTCACAGTGCAGTCAGTACACACAAGCTACTAGTAGTACGTAGGACCTCTTGATCAGTATAGCAGGATTCCTATGTCATCACGCAACAACATCGGGGCCAGTTTGATGAGCCATACTTGCAGCTTTGTGCTGAAGGATGAGATCGGTTCTGCCATCGGCGGCGCGGGGTGGGCGGGGCGCGCGTGCGACTCGTGCCGCTCGGCGCCGCGGGCGGTGTACTGCCGCGCGGACGAGGCGTACCTCTGCGCCGGGTGCGACTCGCGGGTGCACGCCGCGAACCGCGTCGCGTCGCGGCACGAGCGCGTGTGGGTGTGCGAGTCCTGCGAGAGCTCCCCGGCCGCGTTCACCTGCAGGGCCGACGCGGCCGCGCTGTGCGCCGCCTGCGACGCCGACGTCCACTCTGCCAACCCGCTAGTCCGCCGCCATCGGCGCGTCCCCGTCCTTCCGGTTCCTCACGCGGGCGTCGGCCCGTCGCAGCCCTTCTCGAGGGCCGAGCCTCCGGGGCACAAGCAGGAGGCGAGCAGCTACGACGACGAAGCGACTTCATGGTTTTTGAGCATCCAGAACAACAACGGCAGTTCGTTCTACGGCGAAGTGGATGAGTACTTGGATCTTGTGGAGTACAATACCTACAACGAGCAGCAGCTGCTGCTGCATCAGCAACAACAACAAAGTTATGGGAAGAATGTGGGAACTGAGCTTTTGGTGCCCTGTCACCGCCTTGCGGTGCACGACCAGCAGTTTCTGCAGCAGCAGCAGAGCCATGAGTTGGACATGGAGTATGAGGTCTCCAGTGGAGGGTTCAATCACACGGCTTCCCTCGGCCACAGCGTGAGTTAATCCTGTACAGCTTCTAATGTCGGCTTGTTTGCCAAATCAAATTCACATGGTATGCTTCATATGACATTTCTCCCACTCTTTTGCTAGCTTCCTTAAGATTTAGGGTGGTCCTTTTACTCCCCATGTTCAGTTCTGAGAGCATGCAGGGTATGGCTGCAGAGGATTTGGGACTATTTCTTGGGTTGTTTACTAAATCCAAATTGGTGCATCATATGATATTAATTGTGTTTTAAGGAGACATATGCATGACTGCTCTTCCAGTCTATCAAAGGTAATATAGAAATTGATTGCATTCTTAGGAAGACAATTTTTAACGAGTCTTAAGGTAATTAAAGTGTTTATTTTCTCATGTTTTATGCTTTACTAAGATTGATATGTAAGTACACATCTATGCTTCATAGTTGAACCTTAGTTTGATTACAGTAAGCACCATACAAGTTTAGATAACAAATATGCCATGAAGTTTTTATGATTGGTCTTCTATGGAAAAGGGATTTTCACAGACTATAGTTCCACATAAGATAATTATGTCTGAAAAAAAAAATTTACTAGCTGAATGAACTGAAACTCATGCCCTGCAGTACAATATTTGATGACAATATGGCATGAAGTTCCTTAATTTGTTACCTTATTATCATTCAACTTTCGATCATACTTTCTTTTGCCTGTAGTTAATGAATACACCATCTGTAATTACCAATTCTCAGATGCCCCTTACATCAATGGACACGAGGACTGCCATGGCAGACATCTCAAATTCTCAATTCAGAGCTTCCAAAGAAGCGGCCAACCTCTTCACAGAAGAGCTACCCAGCCAACTGGCTGCCATGGACAGGGAAGCCAAGGTCCACAGGTACAGAGAGAAGAAGAAGACGAGGAGATTTGAGAAGACCATAAGGTATGCATCCAGGAAGGCCTATGCCGAGGTTCGCCCTCGTATCAAAGGTCGATTTGTGAAGCGACCAAACGCGGAGCTTGAAGAACTTGATCAGATATTCTCAACTTCATCCATGTTGTCTGAAGCAAGCTACGGCATCGTTCCTTCATTCTAGTTGTTTTAAAAGAGTTAAGCTGCTAGCCCAGCATATGTTTAGCTGTCTGCAACAACACCCATTGTAAGCATATCAGACAACAGAGAGTTGAAGTATTAAGGTTTTGTAATGTAGCTATATATTGTCTGTCTTATATGCAATTGATAGCTGATTGATATCAAACTTTGTTGCCAAATCATCTCCCGGCTAATATGTTACTAGAGAATTTAATACATAGGTACATATATATATCTGCATAAATAAACATGAGAGAAAAAAAGAAAAGATCATGTAGACATTAAAGATGAGAGAAAGAAAGATATGGGGGTAATCTATACAACTTCATTGTCATTTTTTCATTGACTTATTTCTTTGGCTGTTCATGATATCAATCCCTGAATGGCTACATTTCTCCTCGTGAAGCTTTGTTTTGATAGGAATTTTTTTCGGTAGCGCCGGTATCTGGAAAGTCATGCCGACGGTCTAATTTACACGATGCTATGTCACAGGTTGGCAGGACAAAGACATTTTATCACTGTCCGACCTTTTTTTTTAATTATTTCTATGAAACTTTTTAAATTATTTTTTTACTATAATAATATCTCAAGAATTATAACATTTACTGTATGCTCATTTTGTGTTACTTCATATTAAGTTTTCTTAATGAAGCCAATTGTATTATAAATCCTTAAATATAATCTTTTATAAATATGATTAACTTATATTAAATATTTTTATTTCTTGAAGTACTTTTATTATATTGTGTTACATATTTATATTTTTAAAATATTAATTTAATAACAAAATCTTAAATTTAATATAATATTTCAACTTTTTTAAAAAATATTAATTTTTAAATTTTCATTATTATAGAGCATATAGATCTTATGGGTCTAAGAACTAAAATCCTACTCAAGTTCTACTATCAAACGGACTAAGGAAAAAAAAAGGCGGAGAGAGAAAACCGAGACAACATCCACCAAAGCAGTGGACACTAATGTGTCAAGCATTATTTTTGCATCCAGTTGTCATCATGGAGTTCCATCCAACCTCATCATATCCAACAAATATAGTGAGATTAAGGTTCCAAAATCTGCAACATGAAGGCAAGTTAATGATATTTAGTATTTACTACAGCATCCATTTTAGCATCGTATTTTGACTGTCACAAGAACATCTGTGATGACAATATGAATATATACTACCAATTGAATGGCATGATATTCATTACACACTCATCTTACATCCAGAGAAAACAAGAATCCAGGATTCTCATGTTCTCTAGTAAGTAATGGGTCATGTAAATGAGTATAACATGTCTACAGTAATAAAAATGATTCAAGCATACCAAGTTTGATTGGCACTATTGTATTCGAAGATGGACGTAGTAGTCCTGAGTTTGATTTTTAGAATCTATCATTTGAATAGGAAAATATCATTTTGCTCTTTACTCTGATTTCAAATGTAATAGTCCTGGGTATCCCAAAATAATGATACAAACATTGGATAAAATGAAAGATGTCGACACAAAAAGAACCTTTGAGAATGGTCCCTGCATACCTTTTTCTCACTTTTATATGAGTTAAATTCAAGGATTCCTGACCACCAGAAGAAGTAAGAACGAGTGTTATGTTTAGTTGTTACACGTGCTTTGCCTTCTATGCTCAAAACATGAACAAAGTAACTTGGGGTAACAAAATCTTCATATCGTGTGACCTTCTGCAATACCCCCTAGAAAGATGCCACAAGAAAAAGCAATGGAGATAAAAGGTTCCACGGCCCTACTTGAGAATTATCAAAGTCTATTTTTGGTACTTTGATTCTCTTCCAAATTGGTGGTTGGAATGTTTGGTAGCACTAAAAAAACACAACTCTAACAGTCCTACCTGATGTTTCCCTCCTCTGGTGGAATCATTGAAAGTGAACCTCAGGCCCCACAACCTACACCTTCTGAATTCCTTGTTTGGAATCCTTTCACCACCTTTTGTTGAACATCCAACTTTCTCGACATTCAAGCACAGTCCAACTATTGAAGGGACAACATGAACGTAAAGTGGGGGTAGCCGAAATGAGGATGTTGAGATGGATGTGTGGTCATACAAGATTAGATAAGATTAGGAATGACCATATACGTGAACGAGTCGGAGTGGCTCCTATTAGTGAGAAAATGGTAGAGAATCGTTTGAGATGGTTTGGTCATGTTCAGAGAAGACCATTAGATGCGCCAGTAAGAAGAGTAGATCAAATAATCTGGAGTCCGATTAAAAGAGGGAGAGGGAGGCCAAGGCGGACACTTGGCGAACTAATAGAGCAAGATCTATTGGTGAATAATATACCGAAAGGTTTGGTTACTAATAGAGCGGAATGGCGTCGTATGATCCATGTAGCCGACCCCACCTAGTGGGATAAGGCTTTGTTGTTGTTGTTGTTGTTGTTGCAAGCACGATATTCATCAACATAGCATCAAAATTAAAAAGACAGCTCAATCTGTTAAAATTAGTAGACACATCAATTTACACTAAGTAGAAAATTCAGCACCGCTATTGCTCATGTGCTCAGATGACAGTCCTTCGTCTCAGACATTTTTTTTTTCGTTTGTGTACGAGAGATGATCAAGAAGCTAAGGAATACCACCAATCTACTGATCACACTGCAGTTAAGGTCATTAAATGCTAAGCATCGCATAAAAAATTGCAATCTTTCGACAAAAGCACATGTGCAAAAACATATGGGCTCATCTAGAATGGTTTGTCTTCATATACATGATGATGAAATAAATTTCCACCAAAGAAATAAGGCTATTATGAATGTCATTCATGGTTCATATGTTTATATACACAATCCCAGATGTGGGAGGAGGTTGTCCAAAAATCTTCCAGCAATTAGGAATCCAAACGTCAGGAGATTAATATGAAAGAATAAAGCTGATTCCTTTGCCCCATCCATATCCATTTAAGATCTTGGCCAATAAGCATAAGAAAAATAAAATGAAGACATTGATTGCAACTACACTGAATTATGGTTTCCCGGGAGCTTCAATGTTTACATATCAGTATGCAATCAATAAGAATGTCAATCTTCATGAAGTTCCTCTTCTCCTTCAGAATCTACACAAAAGAAGAATTGAAAAAGAATGAGAGTTATAAGAAGCGCATAGCATCTTATCCATAAAGGTAATAATGTCATTATCAATGCACAGAACAGAAGAAAAAGATGAGTTTCAGCTAAAAAAAGTACTTGTGATGAAACTTTATTTTTTATACAGATAAAAATGGAAATTCACCACGATTTTTCATTAAGACACTAGTTAGTCATATAACATAAAATTATAATGGCGGAGGAGAACAAATGCTTACCAGATCTAACATCATCACCAATATGTCCACTAGACCGGACTTTCTCCATGAGCATCCTATAGATGAGAAGCCCCCAATAGAGGTGTAAAACAAAAAGTGAAAATAGGAGAGTGTTGAATATATAATAATACAGAGATGTGTTCAACTCCTGCTCCTGCTTTTTTATAGTCAACACAACTTCATAACTGCCAAATATCAGGAAAAGAGGATCACAATGCTGAATATCAAAGGAAAGTGAAATATTAGATAAATAATTAACTCAATTTTTTAATGAAAATCATGAAAAAAGAAAACTTGAGTTCTCACTTGTCAACAGTTTATCTTAATAAAAACTTTAGTTCTCACTTTTCAACTACTGGTATATATGTAAGAAATTGTATCCATTGAACATACTCAACATCATCATAGTTATCCAGAAGATGATGGATAAATATAGCAAAAATTGAACTGCTCTTTTGCATTTCCAATTTTGTTTACAAATAAGAGAACATGAGAGCACTCCTGAAATTTATAAAACCATCATCTTGACTTCTGTATAGGTAACCCAAAAATACGTTGTGCCCCTGACCAATTATTACCATTTCTAGTGGCTCTGCGCCTTCAGAAAATGGAAGAGGACAATGAGTATGTAACACATATTTCTATCTTGGATACAACTTCTGAGTCATCATATTTGAGTCACTCAGGAAAATACACAAATTTACATGGTTCGAAATTTGTCGCTATACCCGAGAATTTTCACTATTTTTCAGTGTAAAAAAAATAGAGACTGTAATTTATATCTATATAACAGGAAATAGGACAATATCACTAACACAATTCTGAAGAATTACATATGTACCCTCAATATTTATTTTAAAGACCGTAGGGTTCAATGTTCAACCTCCATCTGAATCACCATCAGATAAGGTACAGGTACCTTCTTAGATTTAACAGTACAGTTTGTGATGCATAGATGCAAGACAGGAGTCCACTGCATGCATTTTATCTAAAATGGAATATCTTCTATCATTGAATATGAACATTATTATTAGTTTTCTGCATTCTTCCTCAAATTGAAATGTTTAAGTCATATTTAGCTATCAAAATTTTATTTAGAAATTGGAATTGGTGCTCTTGATAATATGGTGGTCTTTGATGGTATTCTCATTTTGTATTCTGTTTTAAAAAAACATTATTTCATGATTAACAGATGGTTATTTCAAGTTATTCATTATGAAATGAGATTAAGAAAATTTGAAATAAAATAAAAATGTAAAACTGTTGAAATAACAAAATTTCTGATGATCTTATGTTGGAACAAAGGTTTTATGCCCTATATAATTATATTTTGATGATACAAACTTCGAAAGATTAGAGTTATATTTAGAATGTCAAAAAAGTTTAAATAAAATTGAGTTGCTTCACACACCAAACTTTTGATTAATATTTGTCTATGATCCAATGAGATTTGGGAACTTGCAATTAATATTTGACTATTTTATCATTAAATTTTAATTGAGAGATAAATACATCCTTTCTGTTCTCAAAAAAAAAATTGTAGATAATATTGTTAGCTTCCCATAGACTCAAAGGTCGTCACACTTGATACCCATGCAAAAGGTTATGTATAAAAGAGTAAAGGTCCAAAAAGTTTAATTTGAAATGAAAAACTTTTTGCACTGAACTTTCCCATAATATTCAACTATGATTCCATTAGATTTTGAATGAAAGATGAATATCAAAGTTGTAGATGATTCGGTTAGCTTTCCATAAAATAAAAAAGCATCTCATTTGAATAATTATGCCAAAAAATATGTAAAAAAGAATGCAGGTCTATCAACCTATCAGTAGGAGAAGTGGGACGGCTGCTTTGAGAAGAGGGCGCCCACTTTAGAAAAAGTTGAGTTCAACGTCTAGATCAAAACATCAATTCAGTGCTAAAAAATACGAAAAGACTAGTTTTGATGCCAATGGCTATGGAGAAGATTGGAGACTATAAAAAGGTTCAAAATACTTCAAAGAGAAAAAAGACTTTTGAGAAAAAGTTAGGCAAGTCATACTATGCATGTGTTTGCAATCTCTCACACACCTTCCTACTGTATTATGCATGTGATTTGAGCAATATTGTGTTTGATTTTAAGTTTACCGAATCGGTTTTATGCTTCCGTGGTGTATTTTATAAAGTCGGTCTTTTTGGTAAAGCACCAGTTCACAACTCCTCTTGGTGCCTTGTGATCCATCATCTTAAGCTATTAGAAAAAGATTTAAGAGAGAAGATCGCCATAAATTTTTCATTAATAATACAACTACCCATTAGTGGTTTATTGTGCTAGACATTACCATGTTTCTATACCTTCCTTAAAAAACATACTCCTGTACCTCATAAGAATGCGTTATTTACTCAATCTACAAATGGGAATAAAGTGGTGATGAAATATTGATTTCTTGACCCTTTTCAAGTGTTGTTTCATTGTACTACATAGAACAAGGTTATATTTTCATCCTTATCAACAGCTGACAAATAGCACCTTAAAGAATGCGTAAAATAATTGGACCCTAAATTTAATAACAGGTCCTCACTAGAATTAGTATGAAAGAAAACACAATGTACTTTTCACAAGAAAGAAATAAAATTCAGAATATGTAGAAATAAAATTCCTCTGTAGATTGTACAAGCAAGAGTCCTTCCTAAAGCTATAGGATGATGACAATATATGCATCTTCAATAAAAAAGTATGTACCTTGTACTTGGAAGAATCCAGAATGGAAAATATATAAGGCGAAGTAATAACCAGGACACAGCAAAAAGAAGAAATGAACAATCAGCAAGCCAGTCATAGTCACTATATTTGGACATCTTCCCAACTTCTAGAAAAACATCACTCGCATCATGAAGTGCTAAAACAACTGATCCGACACGAGAGAACCTGTTTGAAATAGAGAAACCAAAGGCATGATTCACGAAGGGAAACACATAATTTTGCCCATTGGAATCGTATAAATTTCATTTAACCAGAATCATAAAAATGTTTCAAAAGTTTAGTAACATGATATGTTTAAAAGCCTCTAAAAGCAGTCTACCCTATCGATCCTTTGATTTAAGCCTATTACAATGAAATTGTGAAAATAAAAGTATAATTTACTTGAAAAGTAGAACTAACCTGAGAATATAAGATAGTGTAATGAGACCCACAGATGCTAGATGATGAAACATGGAAACCCCAAAATCTCTTCGTCTAGTTTCCCAAAATATAAGAGCAAATATGGAATATGTGTAGAACCCAGCAGCATACATGTAAACAGCCTTAAGTTTCAACCTGAAAGCAAGATTTACTCAATTTAAAGTCAAGATATACTTCTAGAAGAAACAAAAAGCAGAAGCCTGAACACACATGTAAATCCTACTTAATTTTCTGATCTGGCCAGGCCTGATCTCCCGGACCTTCCCAAAAATATGATGTATTTGTGAACCACGGTTCATTATATGTAACAGACAAGGACAGAAGCTCTGCTGAAAGGAAGTAAACACACTTCCAAGCAGACTCCTTAAATTTTTTGATCTTCTTTCTTCTTTCTTCCAAAGGATGCTTTCCAGGTATAAGTTGTTTTGCTAATCCCTGCAAAAACCAAGAAAATATTATATTCAACGCAAGCACAGAAAAAAAAAAAAGAAACTGATGAAGGCAAACAATAATCAGAGAGATTGAAGAAAATAATGAAATGTTTAATATCCGGGACTAATGTCTTTCAAACCACAAATGAGATCAGGACGTAAGCATTATATGATTGATATGAAGTATCTCTTCGAATTAGGTATGCACATTTTTACAACTTTCAAGCATATTCGTAAGGTATTAATTATTCTTTAGCAAAGGTTTGCAAGCAATATAATATTTATCAGTTATCACCCTAAATAAATATGGACATTGAATTTGAGTACCAGAACCCAGAATTATAGAACAACCTAAGTTGTATGTGAAAGTTACATGTACATCAAAGGAGGGCCACAAATAACATGGCATATATGGACTACTGCCTGATAATATTGAAGAACTCGACGCCTAGGACAACTGCAAGTGTTACATCTGTTTCATGAAGAATTGTCACATCAGCGTTTGGTGGCATGCATTTCATGGAAAATTTATCTATCTAAAGAAAACTATGACTACAATGTGGTTCAGTTCCAATTCTGCTTAATGTTCCCATTTAATGGAACTCTTCATGCTTCCCCATCATGAAAGATTACTGTGATATGAGTTATCATCCATCCCACTACTCCCATGTTCTCCAATCGACCAATAAATCTAATTCCAAAGAGTTCAATAATCAAAAGAACACATTGATTTTTGAATCTCCTAACATATCAATACCATTCAATTCTTTTCTAGTTGTAATCATCCAGAGTTTCTTCTAAAACCTCCACCCTGGAAGATAAGATATGTACAGAGATATGTCACAGTTATGACAAGAATAAAACTGAAACAAAGAGTGCATTCATAATAGCAATTAAATGTAATCCAATAGTATCCACCTATTTAGTATTCCAAGGCACTAGCCACACTCGGGAAGCAACTCTTTTATACCCCAAAGTAACAAGGTTTTCTAGAAATATGTAACTGGATAACATCCCAAAATACCAAGAGTTCTTTAAAGAGAATCAAAAACTGCATCCACATTAGCAATCAACATGTTACTTGATAACATCCTCCTAATTAATTTTCAACCACACTACTACACTAGGCTTTGCTTGGAAGCAACTCTTTCATCACCTCATCCCAAAGCAACAAGAGTTTCTTTTTGAAAAGATGTTGGTAATTTTTTTCAGTGCCTCTTAGTACAAATTGTTCAGTGCCTCTCAGAGTTACTTTCATCACCTCATCCCAAAGCAATTTTCCTCTCAGAGTTCCTTTCAGTTAATTTTATTCTCGAAGTAATAGAGATCTTACTTACCAAAACACTTGGTAATATCCCTTAAAAAAAAGCACATTTTTAATTTCAACAATATCATCCCTTATATTTAACAATTTTAATTTGTAAATCCATTATTGTCAAAAACCATCATAAATAACCACATCTTTCACAAAACACTTTATTATACAAATTATCATACATCAGACAAACTTCTTTAAACATCATGCTTTCTTTACAACAATGTATCATAAGCTTCTTTTTTCTTTTAACAAACCTCTGTGTGCAACATTGGCAAACGCAACCTTTAGTGTCTAAATCAACGGTCGCAATAAAGGATAACTTGCAGGGACAGACCTATGCTTTAATTTTTTTTCTTATCTCACTAAAGTATTAATACATGGTAACATGATAGCCAAAGATTTTATGTAAAATCTTAATTTGCCCCCAACAATGTCAAACACAATCTTAGTGTCAACAGCAGTCACAACAACAAATAATAGCTTGCAAAAGGCCAGCACCGCCAAATAATAGATTGTACATTAAGCGTAATTTGCACACGCAAAAACCCCTCCAATTAAGTTGTGTAATTCTAATCAATCTTAGAAGAAAAGTTGATGTTAAATATGGAACTTGATATTATATTTTAAAAATTAATTATATAAATGACATGAGAAATTGATAAATGTTCACTTTGTTTTATAGCATATATCATGATCTTCTATTTTTATTTTTCTAACTAACACTAACAGTGTTTTTATCAAATAATGCAAGTGCATGGACAAATTTTATATAATGTTTAACAATGAATGTAAATGATTAAAAAATAAGTTATGAATTTATTCATAAAAGGTTTCTGTTATCTGGAATGATTTTTCATTTTTGTGAAGTGTTTAATGATGTTAATAGAATGAATTTTGAAATTATCATACCAAAAATGCATACCAATAAATATAGTATTTTAATATTACATATTTTTATATATTTTTCATTATTTTATATTGACCACCCTCATATGTTGGACTAGTTCGTGATAAACTTGCATTCGTGAGCAGGTAAAAGAAAAGTTCAGATATTATTACATAACAAATTATCTTCACAGGTGTATTGGAATTCTGACACCTCAGGAGATCTTATTTAATAACCAGTAATTAAGAAATGATTATTCTCATGGTGTTAGGTTCCTAGTCCAACTAGGATCCTAATTAGATCACTTCGAGGGGATCAAGCCCCAATAGACCACTTCGAGAGGATCAAGCCTCCAAGATAGTTGCTCTAAACAAATATCAAAAGAAGATTGTATTCTCATATATCTGATTAAAAAGAGTTCCAAGGGGACCCTATTTATAGGGTAACCCAAACAAGTCCTAGTAGAACTAGAAATAAAAGAAATAGAGTGCTAATCAAATTAGGAATTAAATAACTAGAATGCTAATCAAAGTAGGAAGCAAATAACTAATCCTAGTTAAAGAAAATAAACTAATCCTATTATTATTAGAAAATAGGATCCTATCATTCCCGCCCTCTTCAAAATAGCCTTGTCCTCAAAGCTATGCAGAAATATGTGAGAGAACTTTTCCTTTCGATGCTTAATCGGATGATGTCTTTTGATAACTTGAATAAAATAGAGATCCTTCTTCAGAGAGTAGCTTTGACTATGCATCGGTAGCACTGCAACAAGCTTGCATTCGTTGAAGAAAGAGAATTTGAAATTGATCAAATCCTTTTCGCATGAATAAAATTGACCTTGAGCCTTTTGAGTATCGCAATCTTCAAGTTTTCTTGAGGCTGAGTTAACCGTCATAAGCATAATAAGTCCTTATTAATATATGATTCTTCAATGCATTTTGCACTAGATTCTTCAGAAGTTGTTTGCTCCTTTGATGGTAGAATTATAGATGTCTCATCTTTAAAAGATGTCTCAACAGATGAATCTGAAGCTTGAACTTCGACTGAATTGTCTTCAATATCCTTTGCGTCTTGTTGAGATAAAGTTTTCGTAAAGATTTCTGAAGAAATTGAAGTGTTGGACTCTTCTGCATTTGATGAAAATATTATTGCACTTGTGCTTCTGAATAATTTGTTCAAGTGTCGACTTGATCTATGTCTGTCTTCATTTAAACGTTCTTCTTCCCATCGGGCAAAAGAAATAACAGCAACTATAGTAATGGGCCGTCGAGCTTTCACTTCTCGTCGAAGACCGGGGAGAAGTCCTTCAACAAAAGTTTCTACCAATCGATGTTCGCTCCAATTTTTAATTTGACTTAATAATAATTCGAAACGAGTCTGATACTCCTCGACCGTACTTAATTGTTAAATATTTGCAAGCTCATCTTCTACGTGATTTCTCTTGTTTACTTGTTGATATTTGTATTCGTCGTTGAATACTCGTAAAATTCGTTGAAATCGTTCTTCGATTCGAGTAAGACGATCGGCTAGTGTTAAAATCTCTGAAGTCAATAAATCCTGTGAAGTCATAGAGTTTTTCTGCACATTTGAAATATTAGATTATGAATATAAACTATTAATAAGTTATGATAGAGATTGATTGATAGTAGTAAGCGGCGGTGATGGCGATGTAGTGGCAGTAGCGGATGCGATAGATGGCAGCGGATGCGATGGATGGTAGCGGAAGACGAAGATAATTAGGTTATTGGTCCAACAAAAAATCCGAGATATCACAATTGTCCGATGAAAATCGAACAGCTCTGATACCAATTGTTAGGTTCCTAGTCTAACTAGGATCCTAATTAGATCACTTCGAGGGGATCAAGCCTCCAATAGACCACTTCGAGGGGATCAAGCCTCCAAGATAGTTGCTCTAAGCAAATATCAAAAGAAAATTGTATTCTCATATATCTGATTAAAAAGAGTTCCAAGGGGACCCTATTTATAAGGTAACCCAAAGAAGTCCTAGTAGAACTAAAAATAAAAGAAATAGAGTGCTAATCAAACTAGGAATTAAATAACTAGAATGCTAATCAAGTAGGAAGCAAATAACTAATCCTAGTTAAAGAAAATAAACTAATCCTATTATTATTAGAAAATAGGATCCTATCACATGGCTTCTCCTCAACTGCTCTCTGTTCTAACACCCCCCATCTCTTGTTATACTCAAAGAACTACAACCTTCTTCAACGTTGGAACAAGGCCAAAATGGTCTAATAATCATTGTTGCATTCATTGACACATCATTTGTTCACGGCTCTTGTGAGAACCCTTGTTCCCTCGATACCATAATGCTTTTGGGTTGTGCCCTGGAACTGCTGTGGTTTTTAGTTACTTTCCTCTCTGTGATGTGTGTTTTCCCTCATCTACAATACAAGATAACTACTTCATGGTTCCAAAGACTCCCAGAGTGCTCCGGAAATTGCACACGATTGCAGACATCTGTTTGCTTCCGGTAACTCGAATCTTTGCGTTGCGACGAAAATTGTAAAAAAAAAAAGCTTAAAAGATGAGAATTCAGATCAGAGACCTCGAAAGAAGTCCAAAACCCGCCCAAAAAGAAGCTGGCAACGAATTAAAACACTGGAAAAATCGCATCTTTGTTTGCAATTTTCCCTCCGATTCGATTCCACAAAAAGAAGGAATCTTTCTTCTTTTCCTCCTTGAACAACTCAAGGTGGATGCAAGCATGCGAAAAATCCCGAGGGGAGAGGGCGTGAGAGAGCTACCTCGAAGACGAAGCGATCAAGGAAGAATCTGGCGGCAAGGAAGAAGAACGCGAAGAAGGGCATCAACACAAAGTCGTCGTACGTCGGGTACGACTCCTGTTCCCAGTCCATCGCCCGGAGGCCTCGTAGCAAATCCCCGGCTTCCATGGAAGCTCTCGAACGAGGAGGAGGAGGAGGAAGAAGATGAGAAACCGCGATTATAATGCGACTGGTCCAAGTCACAGAGAGAGACAGAGAGAAAGAGAGAGGAAGCAAAAAGGTAATAAAACAGAGAGCTCCTACAACTTTACTACTAGCACACACTCTTTAACTATAACTATGTGGTGTAATGGTTCAACAATATATTTTTCAAAGAATAATATAGTAGGATAAGCATTCTTATTCATTTTAATGTATAAATTATTCTTATAAAAAAATGTAAATAACTTTTAATGTATATAACAAATAATAGTGTACTTATATATCATTGTTGTCACATTTTCCTCAATTTTGTGCATGCTTCAGCACGTTCTATATGTATTCAACAAATATTGAATTGAGTGGAAAAAGGGTGGACGTAAAAAAAAAACTTTGATAATAATTTAACGAAGGAAAAGAGAAAAATAATCTTCACTCCTTTCTTATTATAAAAAAAATGTACTTTCTTATTCTTTCGTGCAGGAACATCAATACGGATAAGACTTTATTTTTACTTTTGATGCCAAATAGCATTTTTTTTTTCTCAACTGGTGGGCTCTTATTAATTATTATGGAACCTGAGCAACCAATCCTTAGGGTTAGGTGGAACGTGTTTATTCCTATCAGATTAATAAAATAAGGTTATGTTGGGTTATAATGATTTTATTTTAGAATAAAAAATATCTATCCAAATAAATTCTACGGCTCATGTTTGATATAGGAATAATCACCAAAACAAAATCTTATTCTCATTTTTTTTAAAGACTAAGTTTAGAGACACATCGGTCTTACGTTAATAATTGTAGAACAAAGAAAAAAACAAAAAAAAATATTCTTGCTCCAACTTAGAATTCATATCATAAGAATATAGTGAGAACATTTTAAAAGTTATATGTTAATCATAATGTCTATAAAAAAAGTAATTAAAAATAATAACGATAAATAATAATATTTCTGCGTGTGAAACTTTCTTATGTGTTCAAACTTATTGTGAAGTATTTGTACGGTGACTTCATTTCTTAATCAATCCGTGATGAGATAAATAAACAAACTAAACTTGAGAAATAAACAAAGTTAGAATAATATCCGTACCTAAATATTTTTTGTAATATGATGTTATATATCTTGGGTATATATTTTTACTACTCTTCAATGAGCATTGTGGTTGTTTATAAGAAAGAGAAAGGGACGTAATGATTATTATAAATGACAAGAAATGTGTACAAATAAAGAAAAAAAAATTAAGAGGAAGATTGAAACAACTAAAAATTTGTATGAATATATTGTGTCATAGGTAAATTATGAAGCATAAGATCTAACCAATAAGTAAAAATGAAAAAGGTTAACTTGCTAAGAATATAGAAAGATATTAATAAGTTATACTAGATACCATTTTAATTAAATAATTATTAAATTTGGTTGGTTCAATTGAACCACAACCTGTCATGTGGGTCCTCCCTTGTCTATACCAATAATGATTCAACCATAGGGAGAAACTTTTTTTATCCAAAAAATCCAACAAAAAAAATTAAGAACTAAGAGTTGATTAGATAGATAAAAGATTATGTTCATTTTTTATTTATATTTTTAATTCATAAGTCATCACTTCTTTTATTGTTGATATAATATTTTTGTATTATCTAATAATTTATTCGATAGTTGTTGTTAAGCTTTACGTCTTATTTATTAATGTTATATTTTTATCACATTTTATTTGATTGTTTGAATTGGTAAATTTAAAGACGATAGATTGCATGTCTAACATATCATATGAAAAAAAAGTTCACTCTTAATTGGACTACATTCTTAAATATTATTAAATTTAATATGATGCATGTGGCTCTTAATATTAGCTCTTAAAGAATTTATATAGATACTTTTATATGAGACTCCCATAATACTAGCGAATTGGGGAAACACGTGTTAGAAGTCAAGGTTAGGGGTGTTCACGAACTCGACCCGATGGTCGAGTCGGGTCGGTTCAAGAGACTTTTGAGGGTTAAATCTGATCCAATCCGATCTGAGTTCGGATCGGGTCGAGTGCTCGCGTTAACTGACCACTCAATTTTCTTTTTTTTTATTTTTTTCTAACTATTATTTATTTATTTAATATAAAATTATATTTAATATTTATTTTAAAGTATAAAATAATTTTTTAACTATTTTATATTATTTTTGTACTTAATTAAGATATTTTATTTCAATTTAAAAGATTTTTAAAACAAAGACAAGTTTAATTTTAAATAAAATATAAAAAAATGGATCGATTGAATCGAGTCGACTTGGATTAGAAAAATCCACCTACGCGCTGGTAAACGAAAACCACCACCGTTAACCGACCTGACCCATGGTCGGGTTCGGCCCGATCCGACCTGACCCAAATCGATCATCAAGTTTATGGGTCGACCCGACCGGGTGAACACTCCTAGTCAAGCTATTATCAACGTACGTTTTTTAAACATTATCATAGAGGCCAAAAGAATCACCATGAAAAAAAATATCAATTGAATTGACTAAAAAAAATTTGATCCCACTCAATCCACTTTCACTTGTACTCATGTTTTTTCCCTCTAAAATTGCTGTTAAAATGTATTGTCAAAAAATTTGATGGATAACAGTTCAATAATTTGGTAATCGTTTATCAAAAAATAATCGAGGTGGTGTTTATTTAAGATGATTATTAATCGACGTCTATACTGACAATTTTGTATCAGTTTTATACTCTTATTTTTTTTAGTGCCCGTCCCCGATGAAAGGTACTAACGTTTTACGGTGCCAAGGATCCAATATGCAAAGAGCTTCCCAAGGAGAGGAAGCCTGGCAATGTACCACGTTACATGCACTCCTGAGTCGTTGATAAAAAAAAAATGTGGAGCATGAGAGGCTCCCTAAACTGACAGCTTTTTTCATGATAAAAGAAAAATTGTTACTTTACTTCTAAGAAAGATCAGAGATTAAGAAAATGAAAAAGAAAAGAAAAAAAAATCAAGGTTTGCTCAAGTACCTCCCTCATAGAAAAAGTATCAATTCAGTTGCCATTTCATCAGCATTTTTTTTGTCAAAAAGAACAAGAAAAAGTAAAACAGACAGCATCATAAAAGCTTCAAAATCCAGCCATGGGGTGGCAGATGGAAGCAGTGCAGCATGTGGGCGCATGATGCATGAACCATTTCTTTCTTTTCTTTTTCTTTTGATGGCTGCTAACCCGCCTCCTCAATAGACATAATTAATCCAAAATTGGATGTAAAGAGTAGAATGGTAGCCACCTGGTGACTGACTTCTAAAAATGGTTTCAATCTGTTCTGGTACACAACACTGTTAATATCCATGAGTACTAACACATACACGTTCAAGTAAAAACAAAGAAGAATAATTTCAAATATGGAACCGAGTGATGACATCTTTTGAGTTCAATTTCCAGGAAAGATGCATCGAGTTCAGTTCGGGAGACCTCATCAAGGATCTGCAAATCGCAAGGCAATCAAATCATTCATTGCAGAACATTGGGGAAAGATAAATTGGAATCCGTGAACTACAAAGTGGGAATTACCGTCTCTGAATTACGCATCCAGGACTGGACTATCTGTACACAATGATCTGAGAATTGACCTAAATCCAATTCAGTCCAACGCCAGGGCAAGACTCCCCTTTTTCTGTCATCAAGATACCATCTTTTTATCAAATCCATCATCCAAGAGATGCACCAAATATCCCTTCATATCAAGGAACCTAAAATTGACTTTTTTTTTTTTTTTGTTAAAAGATGAATCTGATTAGAAATTTGTACAAAGAGAAACTCGCATGAAATGGAGCTCAAGCTCATACCTCATCTCCTTTCCGTCCGCATCACCAAGATGCGACCTTTGAGTTCTGAACAAAAGCAGCAGAACAAAGAAGGAACGCAACGAAGGCGAAGATGCCCAAGACCACCATCAGAGATATCCCCGCAACTGCAAGATCCAAAGCCGCCTGGAGGAGAGAGAAAACACAACCGCCCATAGGATTTACCTGGCCACCTCCCTTCGATCCCTGCCTCTCTCTCTCTTTCTCTCTGCTTACTTCTTCCTATTTCCTTCCTGTTAAGGTGAATAAGAAGAAGAGTAGTCGATCAGGAGATGAATCCAAATAGGGGAGCAGGCGACAACACGGAGAAGAGAACAAAGAACAGAGGAACAGATGGCCGTGACACAGGGCGCAGAGTGGGACGGTCATTAGGGAAAAGGGAGAGGGGTATTTAGGGAATTACAGGGAAATTTTGGGTCGGGCAGTTAAATTGCCGTTGGGGTGAAGAAATGAAGCAAACGATGTTGGTCAGCGGTAAAAAATTCTGAATTTCTTTACACGAGCTCACTACAGCATTAAGTCTTGTAATTAACATGGAAAAATTTTGATTAACATAAGTGTCAAACTTTTGACTTTTTTAGATATTTTTCTTTATTAATAGTTTAGATAACGAGTATTAAGCACTTTTCGTATGATTTTACACATACTTTTTTTTAATTTTTTCGATATATTTCTTCATTAATAATTTAAATAGTCATCATTTATAATAAAAATATGATTCAAATCATCAACGCTGATTATACTTATCATTTTTAAAATTTTACGAACTTATGCATATTATTATCCTTGATAATAGATATAATCATTTTATATAACTTTTTTACGCTATAAAACTATTCTTTTTTGTTATTATATCTTTTAAAATATTGATGAAAAAATATATTGAAAAAAAATAAAGAAAAATGTGTGCAAAGTCGTTTGACACGCGCTTCACACGGAAAACACTTTGACACTTACATTAAATCATATATATATATATATATATATATTGATAAAATAGGCATGTGAAGTGCCTACTGCTTCACACTATGTGAAGCGCAACCCGAATCGTCCAGATGAGATAGAAGAAAGCACGCGATAGATGCTATCAAGGTGTGATCCATCGGATGGCATACATCTTGCAAGATTTGTATCAGACATTACTCCTTATCGATATATTCTTCCTTCTTCTTCTCCGAGATTGCGCCTAGGCCAACATGGCCTCCTTATGAACACAACATGGAGGAGGATGATGGGCACATCGAGAATAAGGAGCAGCTGCAATAAGACGAATATGATGGCGATGGCGAGGGTAGCCATGAGTCAACGATCAAGGATGTGATGGGGGTGGAGTTGGGGAAGGCCAGAAGGATGATGCCGAAGAGGACAACTATTACGAAAAGGGGGAAAGATGGATCGCACGAAATACAGAAGAACGCGAAGAGGAAAAAAATGACGGCGGCTCTTTGTTATGGAATAATGATGATTACAAGGATGGATATCTGTTTAGACCCCTAGGGAGTTTATATAGACACTCCATTTGACAGATGATAGGAATTACATACGGACTGGGACTCTAAATAAATCCACTGAAAATAGGACACCTATCTCGTGATAAAAAAATAAATCAAATCCGAATCACATACAGAATACCCCTAAAAATTTTCGCTCAGGGGGCTCCGCCCCCTTGCAACCCCTGGATCCCCCCTTTGACCCCCCACAGGCTCGCTGACCGGGCAGCGAGACCCCCGTAGGGGAATTCTGCTGAAGCGTTTGACTATGTAGGGGGACCAACTGGGTTCAGATTCAAAGCATTATTAACAAATCTCCACCTTGACTTGAATCATCTTCAGAGCACAAAAGCACGTCACGCCGCCGTCAGTCCCATCTTGAAGCTATTACCAAGTATTTATGTTAAGCAAGTCCAAATAATATTGGAACTTACCATAAGGAACAGATTTGGTGAACATATCAACTGAATTGTCTTCAGTGCCAATCTTCTTCACCTTGATCCTCTTCTCAGTGCGGATGAAGTGATATCTGACATCAATGTGTTTGGTTCTTTCATGATGTACTTGATCCTTGGCTAAACATATTGCACTCAGACTGTCACAGTGCACTATAGTCTGCTCCTGATGTAATCTGAGATCTCCAATTAAGCCTTTTAACCAGATGCCTTCCTTGGCAGCTTCTGTCAGTGCCATGTATTCAGCCTCTGTGGTGGACAATGTAACTGATGGCTGAAGTGTAGCCTTCCAACTAATAACTGAACTGCCCAAAGTGAAGACATAGTCTGTCATAGATCGTCTTCCATCAACATCTCCAGCATAATCTGAATCTGAGTATCCTGCAATCAAACACTCTTTATCACTTCTGCAGATGAGGCCAATATCAGATGTTCCTCTCAGATACCGAAAAATTCGCTTCACTGCTTGCCAGTGCTCCTTTCCTGGATTGCTCATGAATTTGCTGACAACATTGACTGCATGAGCAATGTCCAGTCTTGTGCAAACTATGACATACATCAGACTTCCAACTGCACTAGCATATGGAACCCGAGACATGTACTCCTTTTCTGCTTCTGACTTTGGTGCGAAGGCAACAGAAAGATGAACATTTGCAGCTGATGGAGTATTCAAAGACTTCGCTCCAGACATTCCAAACCTGGATAAAATCTTCTCAATATAACTTTTCTGAGATAAGAAGAGTTTACTCTGTGCGCGATCCCTTAGAATTTCTATCTCCAGAATCTTCTGTGCTGCACCAAGATCCTTCATGTCGAATTCTGCACTGAGGAGCTTCTTCAGATTTTGAATGTTTGTCATATCTCTGGCAGCAATAAGCATATTATCAACATACAAGAGCAGATAGATGGTGGAGCCTTCCTTCACCTTCTTGTGATATACACAGCAATCATAGGGACTTCGACTGAATCCCTTACTGATCATGAAGCTGTCGAACCTCTTGTACCATTGTCTGAGAGACTGTTTCAAGTCATACAGAGATTTTTTCAGACTGCAAACTTGATTCTCCTTTTCTGGAATGGAGAATCCCTCTGGTTGGCTCATAAGAATGTCTTCTTCAAGTTCTCCATGGAGGAAAGCAGTTTTCACATCTAGTTGCTCGAGCTCTAAATTCTGATGTGCTACAAGAGCAAGTAGCACCCTGATAGAAGTATGTCTGACAACAGGTGAGAATATTTCATTGTAGTCCACACCTTCTTTCTGACTATAACCTTTAGCAACCAGTCGTGCTTTGTATCTCGTGCCTTCAACTCCTGGAATTTCTGCTTTCTTCTTGAAGATCCATTTACATCCAACAACCTTCCTGCCTTTAGGCAACTTGACCAGCTCCCATGTCTGATTCTTGTGAAGAGATTCCATCTCCTCACCCATAGCAGCGATCCACTGTTCAGATTCGGCACATGTGATGGCATCCCTATAAGAGGACGGCTCTAGGGACTCCACATCTTCAGCTACCTGTAGTGCATAAGCAACCATGTCCTCGAAACCATATCGCTTAGGAGGACCCACTTCTCTGCGAAGACGTCTAGCAGTAATTGACTCCTCTTCAGGTTGCTCATCAGATTCTTCGCCTTCTGGTTCTGCTTCTTAATGTGATCCTTCAACATCATCCTCAGTTGGAGTGATTTCAACCTCCACCTGTTTACTGACACTCTCTTCAGCCTCCACCTTCAACTGAAGCATTGATGCTTCATCAAAGGTCACGCTTCTGCTGTGGATGACTTTGTGTTCTGAAGGAGACCAGATTCTGTAGCCCTTCACTCCTGCACCATATCCCATGAACACCCCTTCTTTGGCCCTTGGCTCCAACTTCCCTTCACTGACGTGATAGTATGCTGGACAACCAAAAACTTTCAGACAAGTATAATCAGCAGAATTTCCTGACCATACCTCAGTTGGAGTCTTGAGATCAATCGCAGTCGCCGAACTTTGATTCACCAAGTAGCAAGCTGTGTTAACAGCTTCAGCCCAGAATGTCCTATTTAGGCCAGCGTTAGAGAGCATGCACATTGCCCTCTCCAGAAGTGTCATGTTCATTCGTTCTGCAACTCCATTCTGCTGTGGAGTATCTCTGACTGTACGATGTCTGGCAATGCCTTCATCTTTGTAGAACTGGTCGAATTCGGCAGAACAGAATTCCAAACCATTGTCAGTACGAAGACGCTTCACTTTCTTCGACGACTGATTTTCCACCAGAACCTTCCACTGCTTGAAGGCCTTGAAGGACTCACTCTTGTGTTTCATCATGAATACCCAAGTCATCCTCGAGTAGTCATCAATCACAGATAGGAAGTACCTCTCACCTCTAATGATGGAACACGAGAGGGACCCCAACAATCGGCGTGGATGTAGTCAAGTGTCGCATTCGTCCTGTGCACTGCCTTGCCAAACTGAGACCTTCGCTGTTTGCCGAATACGCAGTGCTTGCAAAAGTTTATTTCAGATATCTTCTTCTCTCCTAGAAGACCTCGTTTGCTGAGGATATTCATCCCGTTCTGACTCATATGCCCAAGCCGCATGTGCCACAGCCTGGACCTATCTGATTCGGATAAACTAGCCACTGCAGCAACGCCAGAGACTGTCTTGCCTTGTAATACATACAAGGACTTCTGTCTGACTCCCTTCAGAACTGTAGCATCACCCTTCATGACCGTGAGGATGCCTCCAGCAGCATTGATCTGACACCCTTTAAAGTCGAGGACTCCAAGTGATATCAAATTCTTCTTCAGTTGCGGAACATGGCGGACATCTGTCAGCGTCCTCACAAGATTGCCATGAGTCCTGATCTGCACAGAACCGATTCCAACTATCTGACATGACGCGTTATTGCCCATGATGACATTTCCACCGTCAGTCTTCTGATAAGATGAGAACCAATCTTTATTCGGAGTCATGTGATAGGAACACCCCGAATCCAGAACCCAACTATCCTCCAGACATCCTTGATCAGAAGCAGCCAGAACCAAATCATCTTCTGAATTCCCTGTTTCATGTGCCACCGCAGCGACGGGGGCCTTCTTCTTCTTCGGACAGTCTTTCTTTCAATGACCTGATTCCTTACAGTAATTACAGATGTCCTTCGCAGTGATTTTCTTCTACTTGGATTTGGATTTCTTCGAATTCGATGACTGTCCCTTCTTTACGGTCGATATCAAACCCGCGACCTGAGTCTCTGCAGAATTTCCAGATGCCTTATGCCGAAGTTCACGAGTATGGAGACTCGATTTTACTTCTTCCAGACTTATAGTTTCCTTCCCAATAATCATAGACTGAACGAAGTTCTCATATGATGGAGGAAGCGAAACTAACAGAATTAGGGCAGCATCTTCATCCTCGATCTTAACATTGATATTTCTGAGTTCCATCAACAAAGAATTTAACTGATCAAGATGTTCCTTCAGAGGGGTACCTTCCTGCATGCGGAGAGAGAACAGACGTTGCTTCAACAACAACTTGTTGGTGAGAGACTTCGTCATATATAGACTCTCGAGTCTCAACTATAGATCGGTCGCCTTTTCTTCATCTGCGACTTCGATTATCACCTCATCCGCCAGACACAACAGAATCATCGAGTGCGCCTTCTCCTCTTGTGCCGCCAAAGTTGCGAGGTCGATCTCTTTTTCTTTGCCCTTCGAGTCTTCCTCCTTTGGCTTGTTCTTCGACACGTTTGAGAGCGGCGCCCAGACTCCTTGTAGCTTCAAAAGCGCCCGCATCTTAATCTGCCACAATCCGAAACTGTTCCTGCCGTTGAACTTCTCCACGCTCACGTTGTGCGACGCCATCTCCCTGTTGATCGAGAATCGTCGACAAACCTTAAGGCTCTGATACTAATTTGTGACGAAAAGAGGGAAATATGGATCGCACGAAATACAGAAGAACGCGAAGAGGAAAAAAATGGCGGCGGCTCTTTGTTATGGAATAATGATGATTACAAGGATGAGTCTCTGTTTAGACTCCTAGGGAGTTTATATAGGCACTCCCTTTGACAGATGATAGGAATTACATATGGAATGAGACTTTAAATAAATCTCCTGAAAATAGGACACCTATCTCGTGATAAAGAAATAAATAAAATCCGAATCACATACAGAATACCCCTAAAAATTTTCGCTCAAGGGGCTCCCCCCCTTGCAACCCCTGGATCCCCCCCTTGACCCCCCACAGGCTCGTCGACCGGGCAGCGAGACCTCTGTAGAGGAATTCTGCTGAAGCGCCTGACTATATAGGGAGACTAACTAGGTTCAAATTCAAGGCATTCTTAACAACAACCTTGAAGACGGCCATGAGGAAGAGCATGGAAGCAAGGCAGTAGGGAAGAGGCATGCCAGGAGGAGGGCCCAAAGGAGAGAGAGAGAAGGGGGGATGGATCGGCACCCGTCGCATGCCTTCTTATGAGCCATCGGAGCTAGTTTGAACGATTTGAATCGCGCTTCACACTATGAAGTGGCACACCCAATTTACTTATATTAAATGAAGTTGACTTATAAATGTAACTAAGAAGGAGAGTGCCTTAGTTGTTGAAGAGTGTCTTAGTTGTTGAGTTTGATGTGCTCATCAATTTTTTTAAAAACTTGAGAGTAATATCGATTATTTTATATTCTTAACACTCCCTCTCACGTGTGGATTATTGACAACTTTTGTCTAACCCACTCCACCACATGAATAATAAATAAAGAAAATATTTTCTTTTAATAAGAGATTAACGAAATTCGAACCCTTAATATTATGTTGAAAATTGATGTGCTATCCAATTTTTCTAAAAACTTAAGTCTAAAAAGTAATATCAATTATTTTATATTCTTAACATTACTAATTTCTCATCAGAGAACCGATAGTGCTCAGTTATGTTGCTATCCTTTTTTCGCATTGTTTGTTCCACGCGTCCATAGAACTCCATTTACTAGCAAGCAAGATTAAGACGCATACAGTTAGAAAGCTAATTTTCGTTCGTGGATAAGAAACCATCTCTCACAGTAAGAACATGTCTCTATTTTTGGATACACAATACCATGATATCTATAGTAAGAATCGGCTATCTAGTTTACGATTGGCATTGCCCAAACCTTCTAGAAGAATCCATTGCTTTTGTTCATGTTGCAATAAGCCTTGCCCACAGATGTTTCTTTTTCTTTAATATATGCACCTTCAATGAATTTATTCCTGCCCATTTACTTTATGTCGTCTTCTTCAGCTGCACCAAGGATCTGTTTGCAGCAGTCATTACTTATTTAATATGCCCGATGTCCAGGCATGCAAGAATCGATTCTCTGTGTTGCTCTTTCGGAAGTCCAAAACATGTCACACCTGAAAAAAATGTCAATGAAAGAAGTATAAAATAGGTTCATTCAAATGATCAAAATGCGATACCTGAAACATTTTTTTGCGACCTGCCATCAAAATCCGTTCTTTAGCTTAGCAAGCATCCATCTCAATGTAGTTCATAGGGGAAAGCGACGTGACCGTCGAGCAAAATCGAGAGGTGGAAAAACTCCAGGTGTTCTCGGCATATTCGACATTTGTTTTGGAATTGGCATTCTTGGAAGAAAAGGTTGCGTTTGCTTTCCATCAACAATTACCAGATCGGATGTGAGGAACGTTTTCGCAACTGCAGCAGCGTGCTGCAAACAACACCTGACCACCTGCTTCCGCATGAAGAAATGTTAGGGTGGATAGAAATATTGAAAAATTTGATTCCTACAGAGAACACAAGAACCAAGGTCTACATGCACTCGACCAGTCAACCTTCCATGCAAAAGAATTTGCTTTGCGTAAATGCTGAATACAATGTTCATCACCAGTATGACAATTCTAGAATGTGTTGTAAAGAATTCTGTGCTCTGAAATATCTATTTATATTACCTTGGATGGGTCTATAATTCCAGCAAGTAGCAAGTCCTCATAACAATTTTTAGCTGCATTATAACCATACCCTATCTGACCAATGGATAACACCTGAGAGAGTAGTAACTTCAATTAGTGTTGAACATGTGACAGTGAGTGAAGTCAAAAGTACAATGATAAGTACTAGATTTCGCATGGTTTCCAGCACACCTTTTCGACTACAACATCTCCATTTACACCAGAATTTTTTGCTATTAGCTTCAAGGGGTAGCTTAATGCACGCTTAAATATGTCAGCACCAATCTGCAAGAAAATTGGCATTACATAATACATAAAAAAAAAGCTGAGATTGTCATCAAAACAGGAAAAGAAAAATTCTGATTGAATAACTGTACATATAAGATTTCTCTTGTAGTTTTGATGTTTATTTGTAGAAAAGGTATCTCCAGGGCTATAAAAGTTGCTCAAAGGTGAAGCTTTGATACTCGTGTGTGCAGCAAAATAATCTTGATTAAGCTTAAATTTCACCATGCCATTGTTAAACACAAATATAAGTCATGTCTTCTTGCTTACAAAAACTTCCACGCCTTCTCAAAACAAAAAACTCCAATGCTTTCTCAAAAAAAAAAAAAAAACACTTCGATGCCTGTTGTCAATGCATGTTTGTCACAAATATTGCAGATAAAGAAAGTGAGAAAAAGTAATCACCTTTTGTTCTTCATTATCCAGAGAGTCCCTTATATTATTGACCTTTGTGGATAATCTTAATAAGGTGCACCCACCACCAACTACAACACCTTCCTCAATAGCTGCCTGTAGCAACATGTAAATACTGATGAGGATAAGACACCAAGGTTAAGAATCATCATGCTGCCTTACCTTTGTTGCATTGAGAGCATCTTCAATTCTCAATTTTTTGTCTTTCAATTCAACAACTGTCTGAGCACCAACCTGCACATTATTTCAGCATAAAAATGCCCTTGCTCAAATGAGACAGATGGACGAGAGTAGAAAATCAACTTGTATAACAAAGCATAACATTTCACCTGAATGATTGCAATGCTGCCACTTAATCTTGCTATCCTCTCATTGAGAATCTTCTTTTGAAAATTTTCTTCAGAGTTCTAGACCATAATATCACATTTTAGAAAGGAAGAACACAGTTCTCACTGGAAACAGCAGTTGGTGCAAGCATTCTATCTATACTAACAATTGAATCCAACAATGGTCGAGGACTTCAGTGAAGTTCCAAAATCATTCTTTGTTTATTAAAGTTCCAAAATTTTTGTTCATGACAGAGGAAAGCATACTGTCAAAGATATTATCTTACTGTACTTTATTAGATTCAATTATCTGACTTCATAAAGCTTTTGTTTTTTTGAGAAAATTCATAAAGCTATTTTACAGTTTCTTTGAAATGCTAAAGACAACCATTTTGATAGGTGCTGTTTCAGGAGGAAAAAACCATAAATCAGTTTCTCAAAGTACAGACAATTGTTTCCATTAGAGAAGAATATAATAACTAATTGGTTAAAGTTTATCTCAATGGAATTGTTGGAACATGCTGAAGTCCTACACTTCATTCTCAAGAGGATAAATTCCCTTGTTGGAGCTTGATACTTGGTGACTCCAATTTAGAGTGGCACAGTATTGGAAAATATTTATGTTGTCTCACCTAATGCTGATGCCTAGGATAACCATCTAGTATACAAATCTCAGAAAAAGATACAAATCTTCATTCATCCTTAATAGAATAGGAACGATCAAGTATTGCAATTTGTAGGATGCCTACTTTAAGTAATACATGTACCTCAATTAGACTTTTTAGTTGAGTAACTCGCTTCTCCACTTCATGCTGAGTGCTTCCATCTGTAACTAGCAAAGTTGAATCCTTTCTTATTACAACCTTTGAAGCAGAACCGAGAACCTCTTTTCCAACCTTCTCAAGAGTTAGTCCCATTGCATCACTGATCACAGTCCCTACAATTTAATTAGACGAGAGAGAGAGGTGTCCTCATATTAGAGTATGCATGATAACAGATTCAGCAAAATGCACAATTCAAATTATTACAGTATTACCTCCAGTCAAAATAGCAATGTCATTCAAGTAGTCACTCTTCCGCTCACCAAAAGCAGGAGCTTTGATAGCAGCTGCCTTCAGGACACCCTTGAGTTTATTTCTGATAATTGGAGCCAGAGCTTCCTCTTTAATATCCTCTGCAATTATTAACAACGGGTATTTCTCTTTGACTGCACTATCCAATATCCTAAACATCTCCTTTGCGTCAACAATTTTTTTATCAACCAAAAGCACCTGAATAAGACAATACTAAGTATCGAATAGATTGGCATGGTTAACTTCAACAATTCAACTATTTACCTTGCAATTGGTGAACTCCACAGACATATCTGCACGATTAGTGACAAAGTAGGGTGATAGGTAACCACGATCAAACTGCATTCCTTCAACTATTTCCAAACTGTTCTCCGTGCCCCGCCCGTTCTCAATTCTAACTACACCTTTCTTTCCAACGCTTCTAAAGGCTTCTGCAATCATGTCTCCTACGGCATAATCATTTCCAGCACTAGTTGCTGCAACATCAGCTATTTCATTGTCCTCAACCTGCAAAATAATCACTGAACAGTGCCTTTTATATTTATGCACATGGAAAGCACATCTATGGATTGCCATTTTAGAAGGATACAGGTTCACAAAACTAACAGCTCACTGAGATAGCTCCTCAACAGAATATCCCAAGTTATACATCTTACCTCCCTTGAGAGCAACTTCAGTTCAGAAACAAGAGATTCACATGTCTTTTCAATTCCTCTTGCAAGCTGAACAGGACTCATTCCAGCAGCTAAGACCTAAATAAGAATTAAGCACTTAGTGATCCTCCAAGCTTCAATCATTTTACTAATTAGGAAGAACTATTGCTAGAGAGTGAAGGAAAATGCCCATCTTACCTTAACTCCTTCAGAAATCAGGCCTTGAGAGAGGATTATTGATGTTGTACAACCATCACCAGCAAGGTCATTCGTCTTCGCGCCAGCTTGCCTCACCAACTTGACACCGACATTCTCCAAAGGATCTTCCAATTCGACCTTCACAGATTGAAGAATAAAAATGCTTAGGATTTTTTTTTTATCCATTTAGCAGTTACTAGTGCGGGAATATACTGAAATAGGGGAAACATTAACAAAATCTAATCTTCTTATCCAAGTCATGCATATTTCTTCGGAAACTCTAAAGTCCAAGGATATATAAAAAACTTTTAAACATTCACCTCTAACAGTATAAAACCTTATAACCTTATCTCTGGTGTATACCCAAAGATAGTTCTCTGTAAACCTTGACAGTAAGCACACGAATAAGATGCGATTTATATCGGAAAAAATGAGACTTCTGGATTGTACTCTTAACACTAACAATCTTAGGAGTTCCACACAACCGTCACAGCTATAAATCAAAGAATTGTCACAGACAAGCAATCTCGATGATAAATCAAGAAAAAGGGGGACTACTTGATTGGTACCTCTTTCAGCACAGTCTCTCCGTCATTAACAATCTTGGGAGGTCCGTACTTGTTCCCCAGCACCACATTCCTTCCCTTTGGGCCCAGAGTTACCCCGACCAAGTTCGCGACCAAGTCCACCCCCGCCTGCAATTGCGACAAGAACGGCGTTACAGTCGTGACGGCCATGCAAAACACGAAGCCAAAAAGAAAAAAAAAATGGAGGTGAGGAATTGGAGGACCTGCAGCTTCTTGGTAGCGGAGAGGTCGCGGTTGAAGTGCAGCTCCTTGGGGGTGGGTCTGATAGGGAGCCGTCGCCGGGGTGAGAATGGAAGCTGGGGAGCGGTCAGAGGAGCAGGGGGAGCCGAAGACATGGTCACCGTTGCGCGTCAGTGGTGCATGCTGGTGATGGGGCGTGAGAGAACGAACGAAAGGTGATGTTGTTAGGATAAGAGAGAAACACACAAAAAAAAAAAGAGATGTTCAGAAGGAAGGAAGTCTCATTCTTTAGTTAATTCAATTTTCAGTACCAAAATATCTTTGGGAGGGTATCATCGTCATTTTGGAAAAAAATAGATAAAAAGTATGTTAAAACATTAATATTTTGCTATTATATTATTTATCTAGTAACAATATAAGAGATTTTTATAAAAAAATTAATATTCTGCCTTTTTTCGTTCTTCAGTTATTAAATTTTCAGCACCAAAATATCTTTTGGGAGGGTATGATCGTCATTTCTGGAAAAAAATAGATAAAGTTTTGTGATTTATGTTTAGATAATTTGAAATTCAACAAAAAAGAGACCAAAAAATTAGTAAGAATATAAAGATATTTTTTTTAAAAAAATGAGAAATTATTTTAAATTTAATTCTTACAATAGACTCACTATACACCGATGCAGTGTTGCCAGGTCACAAATCCGGCTCACTTGGAGCTTCAAAACCGAGCCTCCATTTGAGCCGGATTGAACTTGATCAAACCAGTCAAAATCGGAAAAAATCAGGTTGAATCACATTTTTGGATCAGTCAAAATTTTTTTATCATTATTTTTGTTATGAGATAATTTGATAAAGTTTATTATTATAAATTTAAAAAATATTTAAAAATAAACTTTCTCTATAAATATTTATATTGATTCATTAGTCTCCTCCTCCATTTGTAGTTGTCCATTTACTCTCCATTAATATTTTTGTTATGATATCTTTGTATATTCACTTGTTTTTCTCTCTTCATTTAATCTTGAATTTATTAAATTTGAACTTTAACTCACGATTTTATTTCATTTTTAATATCATAAATATATATTATAATATAAATCAATTATATAATTATTATATTAATATAATATTTATCATATTAGATAAATTAATTATGAATGAATAGTGCATACTTCTTTGTTATATGTATAATATACAACAATACTATAATATACTTAGTATAGTATAATATTATATATACACAACTTTTCATTTCTTTAATTTAGTATATAATAATTCAAATTAAATAGTTAACTACTCATTATGCCATATATTTATTTATAGAATATACAATCTTGTCATAATATTTTGAAAAAATATGTAATTTTTGCTTCTAAAATAAAAAATAAAGATATGAAATACATAAAAAAATAATCAATAGAAAATTTGTATATAATAATCATATTCATAACATTTTAATTTATTAAGTGTATAATAATTTTAAAATCAAAACTTAAAATTAATTATAAAATTATTATTTATTATTTATGATTGTTATTTTTTCTTTTGTATAATAAATTTTGATATCATATATATACTTATATAATCGAAATATCATAGCTTAATTTACTATATCATATTAAATATAATATTTTATTACTATCCAGTTCGACCGACCGATCCAATCAGTCCGACCGATTTGACCTGAAACGGACACTTAATTGGATCGTCGTCCGGTCCGATCCTAACAACATTGCACTGATGTTCGCAAGGTTGATTTGATCATCATATTTGCATACTATATTATCATATTTTTCAACTATTTTAATAAGCTTTTTTTTAATTGCACTGGTATGGTAAGTACCTCACACAAATCTAATCATCATGTCAAATTATAAAGAAAAACGGATTTTTTTTTTGTTTTGTGTCATTGTCTCATAAAATAGCATATGCAAATTTTTATTTTCATTCTGTTGGTATGTTGCTCAACTGGTGTGCAAAAAATATAGAAAAAAGAAGTTGAATATTTGAATGATCAAATGAAATTAAATTTCACTAAAATAAAAGAGTACGGGTCATTATGAGATTTTTACAATGCCCTTGGTATACATTAATATTTTCATAATAATTAGTATATATCCCGCACGATGTGCGGATAACATAAATATATATATATATATATATCGCAACTACTACAAAAGTTTGTCATTAGAAGTTTATTTTATTTAAATTTTATAAAATTTTATTTAATTATTATATTATAACTATTAAAAATAATAATATATTATTCATATAGATTTAGATCATAAGTCTAAAAATTATGCAATACAATTTGATAACGTTTTTCATATAAGAGTTTTGACACTATAAATCCAATTTCAATTTCATTACATACATATGTTTGATTTTGTAATAATTATTATAATATTAACTTGACTATGAACAACTTTTAAAATTTGGATTCATTATTTAGTCATCAAATTCTTTTTACAATGACTCAGAAACTTTAAATGAAAAAATATGTCTCTTAAAAAATATAGTATTTTTTATACAAAGATAGAAATCTAAAAACTTATCAAAATATAAAATATCTTTTCTACATACTTGTTTTTCCTCTAAAATAATAATAGAGTATAATATTATTTTGTCTACGATTGACCTTTATAATGCAATCCAGAAAGACATGATATTAAATTAAAAAGAATTAAAAACATTTGTCTCAATTTCCCATACATAAATTATTACATATGCATTGTATTTATTTTCTAAGATTAATGTAAGATTTAGAAGTTTGACGTACATGGTCCATGAAATTTATCTTAAAGTAGAAATATATGTAATTTTTTATTTTGGCAATTTAATTAATTAATGAGGAATAAACTAACGACACTCTATGAGGAGTTTATACTATACATTTTAGGTAATATGATTTACATATTAAATAATACTTTATTTTTTGTAAATTTAGAATTATTTGTTCATTTTGGTATCTTTAATTTAATTATCAATTATATACACAATGTTTACTATTGTTGTTGCCAAGTATGATCACTCACCACCACCACAAACAATATCCAATCATAGCAATTACAATTTACAAATTCACCACAATTGTTTTTTTATTTCATCCTTGCTAACACGTCCAGTGCCCACACCACTATTATTGACGAAAAAAATATAATAATGAACTAATTCGGATAAATGAAA
Source organism: Pontederia crassipes (assembly GCA_030549335.1). Lineage (NCBI taxonomy): Eukaryota > Viridiplantae > Streptophyta > Magnoliopsida > Commelinales > Pontederiaceae > Pontederia > Pontederia crassipes. Next base: position 14,187,114 of record JAUKPH010000017.1, read on the forward strand.
ATATTTATGAAAATGATTAAGGAAATAATTAAGAAAATAATTAATATAAACATATAAACATTATAAAAACTAATTCGAAAAATAATTAGCTCATTCAAATAAATGAAAAAGGTCAAGAAATAATTTTAATGAAAAGATACAGGGAAGCAAATAATATTGATGGCCTCTTCTATAAATTTTAAGAATAGATCATTCCATATAAAGTTGTAGATTAAATTTAAGCTATTCAAAATAATAATAATTTTTTTTATACTTCTTTTTATAAATTCACACTAAGACATTATATCATATAAATAGTGATTCATTTATATAAGAAATAAATATCAATCAAGGATGTGCCTAGATCTTGTAAGTTTTGGTGTCAGTACTTTTTTTTCGTTCTTCTACATCGTTACACTCAACACTTGAAAAGGAAGTAATAATTGAACGCGTTCAAAATGTTTGTATTCTTTGCCTGCTATATGAGTTTCAATGCAACACATTTATGCATGCATAGGCGTATAGCTTTAGATACAAAAAGGGGATGCATCTTTAATAGTATATAATTATATAATAATTAATAAAAACTATAAGAAAATGGTAGGAATTTAATACTAAAAATATATATCACAAAACACACAATACATTGAGAAGAAAAGAAAAATAACTTATCGATACAAAGAATAATATTTCAATTATCAAGATCCAAGGTACCTGATACTTCTAATGGATATTTTCACTGTGTCAAACAACATACTTCAATGAAGGTCTCGAAGTGTCACCATCAATAAGAGCAGTCATGCGTTAATGTTTTCCACAAAACTGCAAACTTGCAGTTGCCTATGCATATGGATTCTTCATGTATTATGCTTGACTGATGGGCAGTTAAGGCCCATATTGAAATCTTGCATTATTACAATATTTATTTCTCTTTATATTTGTAAGTTATGACATTGATTACGTAATATTTTGTATAATATTATAATATTTTCCTATTTTTATTACAATGGCATATTTATATTAGTATAAAATAAAAATAGCTTCTAAATTTTATAATTGCATGAAGTATTATTATGTTAACATTTTTATTAGTTATAATGTGCTTAAGGCAAGTATTCATTTGCTTGCCATTTCTGTCAAAATCGTATCTGTAACTATTAGCACAAAATATATTTTGTTTAGGTTACTATAAATCTCTAACTATTTATTTGATTATTAAAATGAACTACCAAATTTTTAAAAGTTTTATAATTACTAGGTCATGGACGCATATTAATTAGTTACTAAAATCAGTTACAAAAATGATCACAAAAATTAGTTATTTAGTATCTAAAAGAACATGCCATTTATTTATTAAATATATTATTCAGATTTTTATATATTATTAATTCATTATCACAATTATAATTTAATTCTTTAAATGTATTGTGTATCATTTCTATAGGATTTTAACATTTTATAAGTGAAAAGAACATGTATCTTAAAATTTTCCTTTGGAAATTAATTATAATAATATTCTCATTTTAGTATAGTTTATAAATATATATATTTTATCCTTAAAGTATTTTGATTAGATACCTTATTTCTAAAGTTTTAATAAACATTTGTTAACATGAAAATGATCAATGTTAAACTTTTTCCGTTAAAAAGTTGAGAGTGTGACATGAGACTATCTAACATTAATATGCTATATATATATATATATATATATATATGAGATTAATCTACCTACAAAGCATGGGATGCTGACCGCATCTCAATCTTTGATCCACTCATCAATGGATTTGATCAAAAGTGATTAAATTTCATGATTTAAAAATATCAATTATCTAAACTGTTGAAAAATGGATTAACGGTTGAGATGCGCTCAGCATCCCTACAAAACGAAAGGTGCTTTATAGATACATTAATTCTTATATATATATATTAACTAGTTATGACTTTATCACAATGAATGCTAAATTATTATTTAAACTAATGATTTATTATTACTTGGACACTTGTCAATCCATTGTTATATCAAATATGAAGTTCTCGTACAAAATACTCTCTTTAATATAGTATAATAATATTAATGACTTCTGCAATTCTCTTACTGGAAATGAATAGTCACCACAGACTGATTTCCTCATTTCTGGCAGCTCAAATATCTAAATATGAAGTCAGCAGAACTCACAAGAAGCTTCCAACTTAAAGGATTTTTAAAGGCACGAAGCAGCCACCTCAACGTTTTCCGCCGTCCCGCTATCTCAAGTTGTTCATGAACTTGAGATTGTTGAAGCTGATAGTCACCTCTCGAAATGTCACTTAATTCCATGTGTCCGGTTGAAGCTAACAGTCTGAAAAATGGAATACTTTGGATATGATGTTTCCCAAGATGAACAATTGCTGCATTTTCTTCGTACAACTCAAAATTGATGAAGCTCTTGACCTTGCAAAAATATCTGTGAACCGAAATAAAAATAAATAAATCACGCATTTTTCAACTGAAAACAGGTAAGGCAAATTAAAGTCATTCCACAGGAAAGGAAAATGAGAATGGACGTTGAAATAAATAGTTCTAATGAACAACAAGGATGAGGCCAAAAACAAGAAGCTTATTATGTGATTGCGAAGTGAAGGTACAGGATTATGAGCCTTTCTGCTTTAGTTATTAGTCCATTAGAGATTTTTTGTATATAAGATTTCCTTTTGTTTGATTTCCTATTTATTTCACATGGGGTGTTTGGAACCCTATAAACAAACTTGTATGGTTCCTTCAGAACGTAACTTTGATGAAAAAATATTATTTTCATATTATTTCTTAACTGACTAACATAAATTAAGGCTTGAGAGAAGTTTAACTTCGTAGATCTCCATCAGTTAATATCAGAGCAAATCAACCCTTTGATCTCATATCCATACCCACACCTAGTTGAAAAATAAAAGTTGCTTCATCTTCTTCGGCAACCTTTGGTCGACAATCTCAAGGCTATCGTCTTGAGGCCGTCACCTTCAGGTGCACCACTTGCCGATCCTACATGATACCATGATTAGGTCCGCAAATTGCAGTATTCTCATAATTTTGAGATTCCAAGGAGGAATTAACTTCAAGAAAATCTAATATTACTGCACTGGTTTAAGATGAATTTATCTATATAACGCTCCGAAATCGATCATCGCCACGTGACGAAGACCAACTTGAAGACACTACGATATGACTTTGACAATAATATTGACCGTATCTCAGTCAAGAACCGAGACACGTCAGCGGAAGAAAGAATAATAAAGAAACAAAAAAAATGATAACTTAAATTCGCGGAAGTTTAAAAGTGGCTATGTCATTTTTAAGAAATAAAATAAGTTTTACACCATGAATCTATAATGCGAAAGGTAAAGAAAACTAATAGACAATCTAAAAGCCCTGTGGTTCATGTGCTTTCTTGCCGTCAGAGCTTCATCACACACCTACTTCACCTCGTCACTGATATGATCCTGTGAAAATCAGACACATGGGAGGAGATCCTCTCGTAAGATTTACAGCATAGTGGGGAACCGCATGATATATAACGCATGACATGAATATAATAATCAGTAATAATTAATCATGCTTAACCTGAACGTGAAAAATAATATGTCAGTATCATGGATCATAATAGGAATAAGAGTAAGAATCAAAATATATCATGAATCATGAGAATCATATGATGCTTAGTAAACTTGAAATCATGACATACTTGACTTGACCTAAACATGCTTCTTGATATTGGATTATTACTAGAATCAGGGTGACTTTAGGTGTCTTTAGTTCTTGGGGTATGCTGAGCAAACGATACGGCTTTGTGCGGGTCAATGGATAATCAAACCATGATCAAGGGAGCTACCCTTATCTTGCTGCACTTGACTTGGACTGGCAACTCATTGTTAATCTTCCATATGAACTTATTAATCACTTTTAATAACTTATGGCTCTTTGTTCTTTGTTCCATGAATACGATAAGATCAATAAGAAACGAATCAATAAGAGAATAAATCTTGAGAATCAGTGAGGGGTCTCTGTGGAGTCAGAAAAATAGGATAAATTATATATAGATAATATTGGGATTAAAAGGCAAATAATTAATAAATCTAATAAAAAAGGTTTCTGAAAATCGGTCGACCGGTGGTATGGGATCGGTCGACCGGTTCATTTAGATCGGTCGACCGGTTGGCTGATTCGGGCAAATCGGGTCGGTCAATCCGTTCAGTTGAACGGTCGACCGTTGGGTAAGGATCGGTCTACCGGTGACAGAGATCGGTTGACCGATCGACATATGCACAAATCGGCTGTAGTCATGTTATCGGTCGATCGGTTGCCGCAATGCATATGGGTCGGTCGACCGGTCGGCGTCCAAAAAAGTTGCAGACTTCGATTTTTCCTGAAAATTTCTAACATCAACTCATCCTAATCTAATTCCTAACTCCTAGAAATCAATCAAACATAATAAAACAAAAAGAATTAATTCAAACAATAAGAAAACCAGGAATCAAACAAGTCAAACAAGAATTCAATTAATCAAACGATAATTCTAGGAAATCTTCTTCTTGTTCTCTTTCGTTTCATAATCAATTAGGGCATGGTTTAAAACAATTCAGAGGTCATGCAAGGTGATTTCAATTCAACCACCTCTATTCGCGATCAATCCGTTCTTCGATCTGGACCCCGAAACCTAATGATCAAATCCCCCTATTTCTCCCCTATTTTTCCCCTTGTTCCTCGCCTGCACGGTTCAGCGAAGAGCGATCAAGAAAATCTTGCTACAGAAAGGTGTACATGAGAGGGAGAAAGGAAAAGGAGTCGCTGGTCCTCTCGGCTTGCCTCTAGGCCGATGAACCCCTCTGTTTCCCACGCGTGCAGAAGCAAAACTCCGGATCCAGGGAGAACCAATCGTGAGGTTTGTTGGAAAGAGACTTATGGTAGGATTTCTTTCGTCTTATAAGAGTAATTCTCCCCTCAAATTTTGTCTTTAACTCTTATTAGGATAAAAATCTTTTTATCCTCTAATCTGGTCGTTCCTATTACGATTCTGATTGCATTCATTTTTTTTATCTGTTTGGGCCAGTTATTACAATCCACTTCTTAAAAAGCCATCATTAGCATTTAAAAAAAAATCCAACTTATTCTCATACACTTTCCTAAATCTCATCTTATCATTTATTTCTCTTCTTTTGCTCCACTCTTGTCTAAAAAAAAAAGATTTTTCTTCCTCTCCTCTTTTTTGTTTTCGCCCTCCTTTTTCTCCCTCTTTTTATGCCTACTTTATTTTTTTTATTTTCTCTCTTTCTCTCCCCCATTTTCATACTTTCTCTCCAATCATTCCTCATTTTCTCTGTCATCTCTCCTCAGCTTCTCTCTTCCCTATGCTTTTTACTATCTCCCCTTCTCTTCCTTAAAAATAGAGGAACATAGAAGAGAGGAGTGAGAATGATATGAGAAAAGAGAAGAGAGTAATAGAAAAAATAGGCAAAGAAAAATTTTAAAAGATAGGAGACTACAAGAGAGGAAAGAGAAAAATATTAGATGAGACAGAATATAAGCGAGATATGAGAGAAGAACAAAGAAACAATTTAAGGAAATAGAGAGGACAAATGATAGGCAAAACCAAATAAGTTTGAAATGAAAGAAAGGTCATGAGGATAAAAAGGAAAAAAGGACCTCATAAAAAAAAGAGATGGAAAAAAGAAGTGAAAAAAAGGTGAAGTTTCCCTCTTCTTCCTCAAAAGAGAAATAAAAACAAGGTCTAGGCTAGGCCTTTTTTTCTTGAAAGGGTGTACTTTAAGTTTTAAGTATGATAAACTTTAGATTGCCACATCATTTGGTGGGTACGAGAATCTCATTCTGATGAAATCATAAAAATCTATCAATACCAAATGAGTTAGCAAGGAAATTTGACATATGATCATTCAACTTTTGGGCCCTGCCTTTTCACCTCAACCATTTGTCACCGAGGATGTGGCCTTCTAGTTCCTGGTTCACCGTAGCAATGCACGACTTCTGAGGCTGAACCAATGGTCACGGCACTGGGCTGCTCGACACTCTAGCGCCCGTGGTGGGAGAGTGACGGTGTGTCTTTCATCACTAAGAAGCGATACGATTGTGATTCAAGGAATTCCTCTTCATCTGTTGCGGCGAAGGTGATCATGCTCGTCTCATAAGTGTACCTTTTAAGGAGTTGAAAGATACTCCAAAATAAATGTATCATACTGAAAATGAAAAGATGATTATTATTATGATGGGCAATGCCTAATGATGTTATGATCTTTTATAATGATGATTATGTTATCTACCTTGTTACACTTATCATGATTATCATTCATGCTATAATGTTCTATTCCATGTCTATTGATCTTGATGTTATTATTCTGATTATGTCACATGATTATCCTCATGATTTTTTTATCACTTATAATTATGTCCATATGATTCTTTTTATGATGTCATCATCTATTTCATATTCACACGATGATTTTGTAATAGGCGTCAAAGCTCACAGGGAGATTTATCTCTCCTATGTATTCAATGTCACAGATAACAAAAGATGATGACGCAGGTGATAGATCAAGCTCGTGGTGTCCCTTTGCACATGAAATCGAGTCTCTTCATCTTCATTTCTATTTTTCATCAAGTTGTATTTATCTTATGCGAACTCTTATGTTTATATTATTTGAGACTCAATTATGTTATTTTGTTAAGACTTCCGCACTCATTTTGAGTATGTCTCCTTTTCACCAAATGATAGCTATTTTTCCTTCCGCAATTATGCCTATATCTTGTCGACTAATTAAAGTCTTATTTTGGTCAAATTATTATACACGTAAATCATGTCTCGTAACGTTCATAAAGTGTATTCAGCCACGTGGCATGGTACATTTTGGGGGCATTATATCGATACTAGGAATGCCTTCTTACATTGTAATATTATAGAATAAATTTACATGGATCAACCCTCAAGCTTCATTGATTGCAGTCGTCCCACTCACATAAGCAAGCTTCACAAATGCTTGTATATGTTCTCATAAAGACCCGTGTTGGTTCTCATTTTTTTCTTTGGGTTCACTGCCAAAACAAACACATTTTTTTGTCTACAACATTAATACTACTTTGTTCGTACGTACTCATCTATGTGGGTGATCTCATTATCACTTTGTAGTCTTTGACATAGGTTCTCTCAAATTCTTCTTTGGGGATAAAATTTTATACATGACACTTAGTTTGTTGTTATTTCAATGCAAGTATATCGATGGCATCCTTCAACATAGTCATATGCAAAAATATCTACTAGCTTCATCTCTATGGTACTAACACAAATTGATGCCTATAGAGCTGGGTCATGCTCAAAACCTATATTATATTGACAAATTACATTACCATTAGTCCATTACAATATTTGAGCTTAACATGGTCGTCATTTTTTTTGTCAACTATGTCTATCAGCTCATTCTACTCCTTCCATTGTCAATTGGCAATTTATTAAGCAAATACTTCTTTATCTAAAGGCTATGTGTTAAATTTGTCTACTCTTCTCAACTAATACCTCTTATCGCCTTCAAGCATTTTCGGTGATTAATAGATGGGCATGCTATTTATTTAATAATAATTTAATTTCTAGGACAATGAAGATGCAGAATATGGTTTCTCGGTCATTGTGGAATCAGAATATAAGGCACTCATTGATACTACCATTGAATTTCTCTAGCTTCTGGCCACTTTGTGAGGTACAATGACAACTCTCTCTCCCATTCTTTGGTGTGACAACTTTGGAGTCACCTATCTCACATCCTACATAATCTTCCGTGATCGAACAAAACATATTGAAGTGGACTTCCATCCCAACAAGCTCATGGTGCACCACCTTTCTACTAAAACAAACTTGTGGATATTATGGCCAAACTGTTATCAAGTTCTTGCTTCCACTTCATTAGATAAAACTTCGACTTTGGTCTAAATCTTGTTTAGATTGAGGGTTCATATTAAAATTAGGCAACACCAATAGTTACTCGCAATGCCCATTCCAGCATTTGCAACTACTACCATCATTACTTGATCCTATGGTTCTTATGCTTTATGATCCATACTCCTTGTAGTTGTCCTTCATATATTTAAAGATTGTATAATCATCATGTAATTAGTATGCTTGAATAATAGTAAACACTTTACGCCTTTAATTGGATGGATGATGTAGAACATCGTTCTACCTTTAATTGAATGGACTATATGTAGAACTTCATTCTACTCACACCTCTTGTTCAACCTATTTACTCATACTGAGTCCCTTACCTAGGCACAATTCTAAAGTGTCTAATTTGTGAGCAATATATGACATCTATTGGATGGATGATGTAGTACCATAATGTACTTAAAGGACATTCAGTCTATGGACCTATCCTGAGCTTCTACACATTTTCTAGTGTTCTCATGAATAATAGATCCATGCCTTATTGGACAATGACTTCTATAGTTTAGACCATCTTATGTGTTAGACACCTACGATACCTATAGTTACCAACCCATTATGTATAACCTATCTTCTATCTATATTCTAGTTTTGTAGCATCTCTAATCCTATCAAAATATTATCAACTACTAACTCTTGGCTCAAAAAAATTTAAAACATGACAATAAATGAATGGGGTAGTTACATGTAAATCTTCATCATGTTTGTGAATGTTGGATTAACCTTTGGTCATCAGGATCCTAATATTCTTTTCCCCTTGGGGCTTAATGTTCTCATTCAATGGTTCATTAATGATTCATATTAGTCCATATTCTCACATGATTCAAGTTTACATAAGAGGTTGAAACCATTATCATTTGTAATACCCCGACTCATCAAGACAACATCGTCTTTAGTCCATTGACTCATATGAATTTAAAATGTATTTTCATAGGTGAATTGGGTAGTTATATATGAAGGACGAATCCTTGGTTACAATCATGATTCCTTACAACTTAGATACCTTGTGCTTGTGGTCATTACTTGCGAGCCCATGTCTTTGGCAATATACCCAAATCAAGCACTTATTTTATTTGTGGTGGCACACCAACCCTTGTTTGTTTGGCATAGCCCACTCCTTTACGTTATTACTCTACTCAAACTTATAATTTGTGTAGTAACTTTTGAGTTTCACTACTTCATTATAACACATTTCTTCAGTATCTAGTTTCGAGCAACTTTACACTTGATCATCTTAAATGAAATCGCATTCCTTTTTTCTATTCACAATAGAAGCCTATAAAAACACGATATTCACATACAATGATTTCTACCATGGTTTGACCCTTGTAAGCCTACGTCATCACTACAAGTTATTCCAAGAATCACTTGGGTTCCATTACATAAAAACCTTTTCTTCTTTCCCAGAAAGTGTTTAAATATTATAACACACAATGTCATTATAATATGAACCTAGATCTGGCAATGTTAATGAATGCTTAAAGCCATCACGAACATGAATGGCCATTGTTTGAGAAAGCAATCAATTTGATGGAGAGTATAACAATTTCAAGGAAGAGAATGAATAGAGACTACCCTTTAAATGATGTGCAACATTTATTTCACATAGAACTTGAGAAGAAATGTCTATAACACTAACCATTGGAATATGAATAAACATCAACATGTTGGATCCCTTGAAAAGTTTGCTTAATATTAATAAACATTGCTAATCCAAAAGCCTTAACGCTTCTCTACGTTACTTCGATGTCCTTTGTTCAAACTATTACATAGATATTACATCAAACACTACACGATTGCAACTCCCATAAAATCTAGTTCAAGTTCCACCACATAAGAGTTGTTAATGACATAACATGCATTAATATATGTATTAAGCTATTATTAGCTTAACCACTAATCCATTTCTCCCTGCAAAAGAGGTGAGCAAATTTGGGTTCGGGATCGAGTCTCGGTCGATCCAATCTGGACCCGATTTGCTTCAATTTTTCACAAGGACTGGGACATCCAGATCAAACCGAGACAAAAATTAAGAAATTCCCAATTTGATCATAATAAATAAAAATATTAAATATAATAATTAAAACATTTAATACTATTATATAATATATCAATTAAATTACATATATAATAATATAATATAAATTATGTTTAATATATATAACAAAATATAAACTTTTAACTTCCATCAGAAAATTAGTTTATTGAAAGATATTGTTACTCTTATCTTGTATGATCTATTTATTTCGAGACTTTAGACTGGATCAATTTTAATCTTCTTTGTTTTATTTATTTTGAATCAAATATATTTTTCTCATCTAATTAAATTAAGATAAAAGACAAAGATAGACTAGTCCTCGTGGGTTCGACACTCTTCTCACTCTTTATTACTTGATTTAACCAAGTGCTCTTGCTAGTGTTTGCGCTATACAAAATTATCGCATCAAATTTTTAGCTCTGTTGCTAGGAATTTTTCTATCTTTTTCTTACTTCATTGGTTCTTAAATATTCTAATCTTTCTCTTTATTTCCCCCCTAAAACGGACTATTTTTGGAAGATGACTAAAATGGTCAGCGTGATCCATACACAGTCCGTGTTGCCCCTTGTTGCTTTTGCACTGCGCTAAAATTAATACGATATGCGTTTACTATACACGGCCCATGTAGTTATCCTGCGCTTTCTTGGACGCGGTCCGTGTTCCCTTATACACGGCCCGCGTTTACCTTCTGTCTGTGATTTTTTTGTGGGCGACAAATGTCGACTTTCCTAACAATAAGAAAGGATGCCAAAAAGTATGACCTAATTATCTTATCACAATATTAGAAAGAGAAAGTTTAACCGAATCAATCTCTAACTAACTTTTGATAAGATGCTATAACGATGCAATCCTATTTTAAAAACACTCCAACTCAGTGAGTTAATGATTCACAAATCTTTAAATCTCAATTGAGTAAATAGAGATAGAATATGAAATGCTTATCGGAAGATCAATAAATTGAGAAATGTCAAAAGAACAAATTTCGATAATACCAATCGGTTAAAATCGAGTACTTAGAAGAAAGTATTAAAATGATCATACATATTCAGAAAATTCAGAATAGTAAATCTTATTCAATGATCTAACAAAGTCCAACATAAATGGATCCTGATCAGAACTCTATTACATAGATAGAGAAACAGTAGAGAGAGAAACAAGAGATTAAGGCTATGTTTGGCAATATAAAAATTAGCATTTCTAGTAGTGTTTAGCGGTTCAAACGTTAATTTTTTTGTTTGATAAATGATAAAAATAAATAGTGTTTAGCGTTTCATACAAAAATCTTGAAAAGCTACTTCTACGATCGTTTAGCGATTAGAGTTTAGCGTTTCATATGTTTTTCCAATTTTATCCTTATTCAATTATATTATTTCTTTCTAACTTATCTGATTATTTTCTCATTTTTATTTTATAATCATTCAAGTATATTTCTTTTCATATTCATGTTTAATATATGTTAATAATGAATAAAAAATAATTTAACAATTAATATTTTCATATCATCTGTGCATTATATAAAATTTATTAACAATATAAATTTTTATATATTTTAACAAAAAATTAGTTATGAAATTTTATTTTATCTAATTAAGATATAAATATTTAATTATTGTATTATAATAGAATTTATATAGTGCTTAATTTAAATAATTTGTCATATGTCTAATTATGTCATTTTATATTCATCAGCTAATTCTATCGCTAAATTTATCAAACATTTATTTATTATAACCTCTAATCGCTAATCATCATCTGCTACCCGCTATCCACTAATTAATTCGCTATCTGCTAGTTGAACTGTTATCCGCTTATCAAATTACTAGTAATGCCAAACAAAGCTTAAAAGATAGAAAAAGGAGAAATAATATCTTCAAAATTATCTAAACTCCTCTGGAAGAATCTCCACTGAGTAGACGACCAGAGGCTCTATCTTCTTGCCTTCGCAATGGATTTTGAATTTTAGACTTGGATGATTAAGTGAGGTGATATGGACCTCTTTTTATAGTCGAAAATTCATCTACCCTTTGATAATCAACGTGGATCGTGTTATCAATGCCGCATTAATCAAAATATAATTATTTAACTGAGAAAATCTGGCAAAATTAATAACACGGATTGTGTTATCCATTGTTAAAGTGATTTCCGCACAATATCTCAAATTTTGAAGATATGGTGATTGCTGGCTAACATGGACCATGTTACAAGGAACATTGGCTAAAAAACGCGGACCGTGTTGAATTAACGCGGGCCGTGTTATATAGACAATGCGGATTGTGTTGAATCAACGTGGGCCATATTGGTCAACGCAGATTATGTTGGAATAACGCAGATCATGTTGCTCAATGCGGGACTGTGTTGGAATAACGCGAACCATATTGCTCAACACGGATTGCATTGGAATAATGCAGACCATGTTGGCTACTATAGAAATAAAAATAAAAAATTAGGTACCAACTAATTCTTTGAGAGTTTTAATTAAGAATGATGAAAAGTATATATATGATAGAATAAAATTATGAAAAATAGACTGAATGATACGAAATAAATTTGTATAAAATGTCATGCATCACCTCTCCTCTGAACTTAAATAAAAATATAACCAAAGAAGATATATCTAATCTCATTACTCCATATTTCACTCCACCCATTCAAAACTTTCAATCCAAAAGGTAGTGAGAAATGAGGTGGTGAAGTGTGGTGTGTCATTAGAAAGTCTATGTTTGGATAGGGAGATGCAAAAAATGATGGGATAGAGAATGAAAGTTTTATTTACTAAAAAGTCATTCTTATTCTTATTGTATATAACCTATCTATAATATCTAATGAATGATAAATAATTACCTTACCACTTAATTTTCTCTTTTATTATTTTTTGTTTTTAAACTATTTTATTCACATATTTTAAAAAAAATAAAAAATGATTGATAAATATATATATTCATATGAGAAAAAGGATAATTTATCGAGAGAGAGGTAGTTTAATTTTATAATAAAAGAAAAATTAATTTGATCTAAAATTATTTATTCCTTATCATTCCACCAATTTGATAAAATAAAAAAAATATGATGTTTGAATTACTTAGTTATTCTATTTCACCCATTTTAACTTAAATAAAAAATATAATTAAATATAATTTCGCTAATCTCATTCTTCTATATTCCACTCCACCCCTTTAAATTCTTATTCCTCAATTTAAGCAAACCCTAAAAATTAAATTTCTTATAGGGGTAGAATTCTCTTCCTCACTCTCCTTCATGGGTAGTTCCTCATTCTCACTCTCGCTCATCTTACTGGCGGGGTTGGAGTGAGAGAAAATCATAGAGAAAATGTTTAGAGATGGAAAAGAAGGAAAGAAGAAGTAGAATTTTCAGGTGTTCCTTCCCTAATCTAACCGGGCGTGCTTCAGTTGACGATATCCATCCATCTGCGCTTGTGCGTTCATCGTGCTAGCGAAAAGGACAAGATGCGATTATGTAATATGTGAAGATGAGAGAAAATAGGGTATGAGGTGATAACGATTTTTAAAAGATAACTGAGTTGTTATACCCATTTAATTAGATGCGATATATTCAGAATATTTTATAACAGAAAAAAAGATTATTTTATTTTCCTATTAATTCCTACTTTCCTCAGAATTAATTAATTAATTAATATTTGTTTATTGTATTTTTTATTTTTTCTCCGGCGTTACAACTTGTTCTATCCATGTGTCATTAATTAATATATTAACATCAATAACCACTTTAAAAAAAATAATCAAACGTGGAGCAGTTTTTCACGGAATTAGTGTCAAGTAATTATATTTTTTTCGACGTCTTTCATTAATTAATGTCTTTAAAGATCATTAATTCGTAACATCTTAAGAAGAAATACTGAAAGTCATCAATGATAATTGCATTTAACATTACAGTATACACACTCTGATATCTTAAAAGTAGTTGTATTTATCTTCAACATCAATACTACATAAGAAACATAATTATGTATGTGACGTCTTTTCCTGTACTTCAACAAACTAAAATTTATTTCTTGAATAATGTTTTATGTCTTTTATTTTACCATTTCTAATTTCAATATATGCAATATTCAAAATTTTGGTTAGATACCTGGCTTGTTGAAAATTATAACATTAATTTCATTGAAGTTATTTTATTTAATATTGAATTTGTTAAAGGGTTTGTATCCATTATTGGTATAAGTTTAGCACATGCATGCGATCCCCTTGATATAAATTTAATGGTTGTGCGACAATCCACGCCCACCGTTGGATGGCTGATCTACGCGCGGGAGGGAATTCGATGTGCTCTCCCGGTTGTCTTAATAATAAAAGTCTCGCCAAGTTAAAGTTCTTTACTACTAGCATTATCATGGATTTTTTTTTTCTTTTTTTCTTCTTCTATGAATAAGATGAGTTAAGTTCTTGGATCGTTCTTTCCTGGTTCACTGATCGATCCAAGAAATTTTAAAGTTGCTAAATTAATTGGAAAGTTCTGTGTGAGTTCTTCCCTAGCCCTAACAACACACACAAAAACAAAGCATTACAACTCTCTTTGGGGGGCTATAAATTGGAAGCCGAGCAACGCTACTGATCATGCATGAACTCCACCACCACCTTTATTTCTTGTTCCTTGCTTTGCCTCAAATAATTTTCTCAAGTCTTTCTTTAGTTAGTTTTTGATTCGGAGATGGAAGGGTTCACCTGGAGCGAGTCGATGAGCTGCTGGCTCTGCTCGTCTTCCTCTTCTTCCTGTTGGTTTTAGAGCTCGGCTTCTTGGCTTTCACCACCCGCCGCCATGCACAGCTTGCAACTCAGCTTTTGGGTAACAATCTAATCTCTCTCTCTCTCTCGACAAATCAGATACTCGTAGATGTTCAACTTTAGCTTTTTTTTTTCAATTCCAAGATGATCAAAATATGAAAAATTATAATCTTGAGTTGGTCTATAATATTACATATTTAGGTAGTTGTAGCTTGATAGATTTTCCACAAATTTAGCTTTAAGGGGTCTACGCCTTTTTAGTGTCATAAGTTTTTTCTTTTTTTTGTTGAAGACAAGACTGCCCAAAAATATCTTAATGAAATAAATCCAAGTTGGTCGATCCAACTCAGTTCCTCACGGGATTTTGATTGGTTCGAATTGCTAATTTGACACGATGGGTATTTAGTTACCTATCATTTTCTTCCTTCTTCTGCCATTTATTGTTTTTCAACCATCAATGCAGGTAAAAAAATATTGATAATAATTATATATTTATGTTTTTAAAATTTATAAATGTCATAAATATATATAATCTATTTAATCATTTTGGATAATGTGCAACATCTTGTATGTCCTCACTTATTTAATCTAATCAAATTAATAATTTTCTTTTTCAGCATCATTAATAGCTAATAATTTTGGACACCGATAAAAAAAATTGACATAGCTTCGTACATTATTTCTGGCTGTTTTTCTTAATCAAATTTTTGCTCTCCTCCTTTCAGAACTGAAAAAGCAAAAGAAGCAGAGCAATTGGGGAGCTTATCAGCCGCTAAATGCTTCAGGTAGGTGATATATATATATATATATATATATATATATATATATATGCTTCAATAATTTTTTTTCATGTGAGATCAGACTTGGATGGTCAATTTTATTTTATTAAAAATTATCCTAAAATCTTATCAAATTAATAATTTCCTTTTTTCTTCAGTTTAATTAATTTATTTTTTTCAATTGAATGGGTTTCTGGTTGGAGTTTTCTTATCATTTTATTTGATTGTTACTTATTTATTTTTGTGTGTGTGAATGTAGAACATCTCATTCAAGCTGGCCAACGGAAACCAAAAGTCCCCTACACAATAGAAAATGGTGGGAGAGCATTTTTTTTTGTTTGTTTCTCATTCATACTTCCTTTTCTCGTTATTTATTTTATTATATTAAAAAAAATTAATTTTCACCAGCCCTTTTTTAAGGAAAAATTTTTGTTTGTCTAAGTCAGTCTAACATTAATGCAGGTACTAAGGGAGCACAAGACCAAGACAAAGGTGCACCTAAACCTAATCAACCAGGAGGGTCATCCAACCCAAGCAAGCCAAGTGGCGCAGGGACAAATAAAAATAAGAATAGTTCGAGCAAAGCCTAAATAGTTTATACTAGATTTGAGTCCTTAATTAGGACTCACACATAAATAGTTTTTGTTATTATTGTGTCAAAAATAATATTTCTCATTACGAGAGCAGTGAATCCATTGTCTCTTAGTTACCACAAATTCTAAATCCTACTTTCTCGGTCCGTGGGTGTATTTTCATCATCAATTAATGTTATTGTTCATTTATTTGGCTCACTTTTCGGGGTAATTTGGCGATGGAAATTGGAGTTCCATCGAATAGTTTGAATTGACATATTAGTTCGGAATGTATTTGGATGGAATGAAATTTGATGTGGAGAAAAAAGTTAGTTGGTGTAATATGAAAAAGTAGATGTGATAAATTAATTTTTGATAAATTTTGAAATAAAAATTGATATTATAAATATAAAATAAAATATTGTTAATAAATAAAAACAAAAATAAAATTTAAAAATTTGTTTAAAAAATTGTTAAGAAATATTATTTAAATATAAAAAATTGGCTTTTTAATAAATTATATGTAGTAAAATATTAAATTTTTTTAATGAAATAACATGTAAGAAATAATATTATATTAACATGTTATAATAAATAATTTATATTTAATAAATAAATTATTTTATAATATGCATGTGTGTGAGAGAGAAAATAAAGAAAGAAAAAAGAATAAATAAAATTGAAAAAAAAGACAACACATCAACTCCAAAAAAAAAATTGCGATTGCTACAGTGCACAAATATATTAGTGTGTGTGCATATGATGTGTGTGTACATATGAATTTGGTGCATTTGTGTATCATTGTTAAATCTATTTCTTTTTCCATGGTTGAAAAAAAAAATAAGAAGAAAACAAAAGGAAAGAAAAGGACAAAGACAAAGGAAGGAAAAAATAATCCTTTCCTCATATTTGCAAGAAATTAAAGAAGGAAAAAGAAAATAAAAAAGAGGAATAAATTATGGGCCTATTGTCATTTCAAATTATACTATTGCCACTTTATTTTTATTTCACAAGGATAAAAGTGTCCAACACTTTTAACAGTCAAATGATGAAGTGACAATAATATATTTTAAAATGACAATAGTGGTGTCCTAAATTATATATGTTCTTTTCCAACTTTAAGCTAATCCTATCTAGTACTCAAATTTCATAGTTATTTTATTTTTTTTTGCACATGTTGCCTTCGTGAGCACTATTAGTTTCTAAGTTATTACCCACATGGTCTACATTGTCTCCCATACATGAGCCTTGATCATCTGCCTTTGCCCTCCTCCACCCCTTTGCTAAATAATCACCCCACTTTCACTTACCTTGTGAATGCCCTGCTCCTTGGAAACCAACTCGTGGCCATGACCTACGTCCCTCTACCTCGCTGCTGTTGCCACACTCACTCCGCCACTAATTCCGTCGTTGCTTGTCCCCCTTTCCAACAATTTTTTGTGGAATCCCAACACACAGAATTCTAGAGGAAGCATCTACGACCTCAACAGGCAAATATTGATCACACCCAAAGGAAGGATGACATCTTGATCGATGAGGTACTCGTCCTCGGATGCGATGGGATTTGAGTAGGGTTCAACATTGGTGGTGACACAAACAATTTTGCTAGATAATTAGATGATGTCGAGGAGAAAGAAATCATAAAATTAACTATCGGCGGTCATGAGGATAAGGCGTGTAAAAAAATATAAACTTCAAAGATAGTTCTTGACAAAATGAAGTTCGAAAATTGTATAAGTATCTCCATAAAATTGGAAGACAATGCGTGAAATTCACCTAGAGAGAGAATGAATTGCCCTTTCAACTTCATAACCATTGGAAACTTTACAAGATGACTTTGATTAACATTTTCGTTAAAGTAAGTGCCATGTACTCTCATGTTGGTAGGTGACTGTACATCACTACAACAAAGTGCATTCTTTTGGAGGAAAAATAGGGTGCCACCGGTGTGACCAAGGGGTTATCGCACACAAATGGTTGCAATCGCCGGTCCAAATATGAAGAATGGGCGATTCCATTTGATGAAGCACAACTGGGTTGCATCAAGGTCTCACAATTTCTCTAGGTCGAGAGAGAGGTGGTTTAATTTGATAATAAAAAAAGTTAATTCGGTCTAAAATTATCTTCTTCATCGTTCCACCAATTTGATGAAATAAAAAAATGTAATATTTGAAGGATTTAACTATTATATTTTATCCATTTTTATCTTAATAAAAAAATATAATTAAATATAATTTAGCTAATATCATCTTCTATATTTCACCCCACCCTTTTAAATTCCTATTCCTCAATTTAAGCAAATTAAATTTCTTATAGGGATAGAATTCTCTTCCTCACTCTCCTTATGGGCAGTTCCTGATTCTCACTCTCGCTCCTCTTACTGGGCGGAGTTGGAGTGAGAGAAAATGTGAAGAGATGGAGAGGAAGAACGAAAGAAGAAGTAGAATTTTCAGGTGTTCCTTCCCTAATCTAACCGGGCGTGCTTTAGTTGACGATATCCATCCATCTGCGCTTGTGCGTTCATCGTGCTAGCGAAAAGGACAAGATGCGATTATGTAATATGTGAAGATGAGAGAAAATAGGGTATGAGGTGATAACGATTTTTAAAAGATAACTGAGTTGTTATACCCATTTAATTAGATGCGATATATTCAGAATATTTTATAACAGAAAAAAAGATTATTTTATTTTCCTATTAATTCCTACTTTCTTCAGAATTAATTAATTAATATTTTTTTATTATATTTTTTATTTTTTCACTTGTTCTATCCATGTGCCACTAATTAATATATTAACATGAATGACCACTTAAAAAAAAAATCAAACGTGGAGCAGTTTTTCTCGGAATTAGTGTCAAATAATTATATTTTTTTCGACGTCTTTCATTAATTAATGTCTTTAAAGATCATTAATTCGTAACATCTTAAGAAGAAATACTGAAAGTCATCAATGATAATTGCATTTAAAAGTAGTTATATTTATCTTCAACATCAATACTACAAAAGAAATATAATTATGTATGTGACGTCTTTTCTTGTATTTCAACAAACTAAAATTTATTTCTTGCATAATGTTTTATGTCTTTTATTTTACCATTTCAAATTTCAATATATGCAATATCCAAAATTTTTGTTAGGTACCTGGTTTGTTGAAAATTATTTTATGAAACATTAATTTCATTGAAGTTATTTTATTTAATATTTAATTTGTTAAAGGATTTGTATCCATTATTGGTATAAGTTTAGCACATCCATGCGATCCCTTTGATATAAATTTAATGGTTGTGGGACAATCCACGCGCACCGTTGGATGCCAATATAGTTGTCGAATCCTGAACGGCGTCACTTTGATTTTGACTTTCATAAAACTTTACAGCGAAAATATAATATAATAAACTTAAGGCAATAACATCATAAACAGCGGAAGACTTCATAGATAAATAAAACAAACACAAGATAACATACTAACCCATGGGTCTAATAGGCTCTAAAGTATACCCAACAAAGGTTCTGACAACATCATGAGTTTAAATAAAATACATGACTCCATAAGGCCCATAAGCCATACATAAATGACTTTTACAAGAGTTCATCATAATGACATAATATAAGTAAGATAATTTGGGCCGAAGCCCGACTCACCCTTATGCAATGTCTTCGTCAAGAGACCCTTATCGTCGAACCTAAGCCTCATTCATACCTGTACGGATCCATGAGATGCAGGAAAATTCTTCCGTTAGAGTATGTTGAGGCCCATGCATGCTATGACCTTATAACATAATCTCTACATGTCATGACATATGCATATCATCATCATGGAACATAAATCATATGCATGCTATGAGCTACTCATGCAAACTACATGACATTTATAATCTTTAAGTCAGGCATATCATAACTTATCATTATGCTAATGCATATTATAATCTTATCTTATTTTACTTTATCATCTTTCATCATGTCATGATATGATGTGATAAGTGAACATTTACATTGCATCCTCATAGGTGCATAGTTCATCATACTTTTTTAACATCTTTACTTTATGTCCCAAGTCATTCATCTTTTCATCTTTCATCTTTACTTATATACTTTCTTATCTTGTTGATTGGGAAGATGTTGAATTCGTAAAAAATGGCTAGCTAAGCCATAATTTGGTTCGTGCGAGGCCAATAGAGACGCCACACTCAAGGGTGAAGTTCGCCTCCTGCTTTCACGTAGGCCCAATAAAGATGCCACACTCAAGGGTGGAACTCATCTCAACTTATGGAAATGCCACACTCACGGTGGAACTCGTTTCCCTGAGAAATGTCACATTCAAGGGTGGAACTCATTTCCCCTCCTCGATTATAACAAGTCACCTTCACGCCAATCCGTCTTTTACTTGCTTTCATCAATACATACAATCATTCTATACATGTTGCATGTTTTAACTCTATTTAAGGTCATACATACTTCCAAGTCATACTATGTGTGGATATTCAATCATAGACAATCAGCTTCCAGAATGGACGACCGTTTTGGTTAACGGTCGACCATTGGAAGGGTATCGGACGACCGATCGGGTTATCGATCAACCGTTATGATCCTTTCGGATGAGCGAAATCAGAGTTTGGTTTGTCCGTTAATCACAGAATGTGACACTCTTCTAAACCGGACGACCGTTGGAAATGGTCGACCGCTATAGGTCTTTTGGACGTCCGAAATGAGCTTCAGATCGTCCGCTAATCACAAAATGTAACTACTACTCAAATCGGACGATCGCTGAGATATCGATCGACCGATACTTGGCTTTCGGACGACCGAAACAAGGTGCTCGGACGTCTGCTAATCATATAATGTTTCGACTCCATATATCGGACGGTCGTTTGAATATCGGTCGATCGGTTCATGATTTTCGAATGATCTAATCAAAGCGTTCGAACGTCCGTTAAATACATAATGTGTCTGCCCCTCTAAAACGGTCGACCGATACGGAATCGGTCGCCCGTTCTAGGACGGCAGACACTCGATTTTACATGTTTTCTTTTCAAATCTTACATACATTAACATCTTGAACACATATTGACTTCCATCCATCATATGGAACACTTTTTAACATTCTAATCATGAAACATAAAGATGTTTTCACATAAGACATCCAACATGCTAATCACACTTATAAATATACATAAGCTTTGCATAACTTCGTAATAAATTAACATAAGAGTAATAAGCATTCCAATAGTAAACATAATGAGCAATAGAGCATTAAGCTATGAATCACATGGAATTCTAAGCATGATTAGAAAAAGCATAGTGAGCATAATAATATGGAACATATTACATTCTACTTATGATTAACAATGAACATAAATCACTAATGCATATTTCTTAACACTTAAGCTTAAGAAGAAAGGGTTTGTCCTTCATGTCCTAATCTATACATTCAAACATCATTATGGTGAATTTTGGGAGATTTGGATCCCCTCAAACATACCTTAGTAGCTAAGCTTAAATCCTCTAATCACTTCCTTCACCTCGTAAATGTTCCGGCTCTTTCTCTCTTCTAAATGTTGCTGCCAAGAACCAAAGTGAGAGAGGGAGTAAGAGTGAGCTAAGAGGGAGATTAAGGAAGGAGCTTACTGTAGCCCTTCCTTTTCCTTTGGTGCTGGCCGAATGGATGAAGTGGGATGGGAGTGAAAGAGTGTGTTACTGTAGCAAAAAGAGATGCTTTCGGCTAGGATGGAAATAAGAGAGATTAGGGTATTGTGGTACCCTTTTATACATTGGGTAAAATGGTGAATGGGCTGGGCGGCTAGGCCTTGGTATGCCATCTTTTCTTTTCTTTTTTTGATTTCTTTTAGTACGTTATAACTTAGCCCCCTTAAATAAAAATTCGTCCTCGAACTTTAGTAAATATTAAATTACTTACCGAAAAGTTTTGGAAACTTTTCTCGCATTTCCTCTTCTAGTTCTCATGTTGTTTCTTGTCCATGGTGGTGCTTCCGTACCACTTTGACCATAGATATGATTTTGTTTTTGAGATGATTCACTTGATAATCTATGATCTCTATAGGTTACTCCACATATGTCAAGTCCTCCTTGATATTCGACTCATCAATTCGAATCACATTTGCCTCATCATGAACATACTTTTAAAGTATTGATACGTGAAAAATATTATGGAGTCTATCATATGAGGGTGGTAATGCTAACTTATATGTCACTTCACCAACTTTCTCTAGGATTTCAAATGGTTCAATATATCTTGATGTTAACTTTTCTTTCTTGCTAAATTTCATAACACCCTTGGTCGGTGAGACTTTGAGCATTACATGATCGCCAACTTCATAAAGTTGTTCCCTTCTTCTCAAATTCGCATAATTCTTTTGCCTACTTTGAGCCGCTAGCATCCTTTGCTTAATCAAGTACTTTGTCAACATACATATGAACCAAATCCGGTCCAAGATATCTTTCCTCTCCGGTTTCACTCCAACATGCCGAAGAACGGCAAGGCCTTCCATACAAAGTTTCAAATGGAGCCATCTTGATACTTGAGTGATAACTATTATTATAGACAAATTCCACCAAAGAAAGGTGGTCATCCCAATTTTCATGCCAATCTAAGACACAAGCTCTAAGCATATCTTCAAGTGTTTGAATTGTTCTTTCACTTTAGTCGGTTTGAGGATAAAATGTTGTGCTAAAATTTAGCCTTGTTCCAAAAGTATTTTGAAGACCTTTCCAAAATATTGAAGTGAATCTTGAATCTCTATCCGAAATGATAGAAGCTAGAATTTCGTGCAAACGGATAATCTCATTCACATATAATTCTACCATTCTTTCCATAGATTGTCTCACTTTCATAGGAATAAAGTGAGCCGACTTCGTCAAATGATCAACTACAACCCAGATTGCATCATGCCCTTTCCGGATTCGTGGTAATCCAACCACAAAATCTATAGATATATTTTGTCATTTTCTTTCCGGAATGGGTAAATGTTGTAATTTACCACAAGGCCTTCGATGCTCAATCTTGACTTGTTGACACACTATGAACTTTGCCACATACTTGACAACTTTCTTCTTCATGTCTTCCCACCAAAATTTTTTTTGTAAGTTCTTGAACATTTTGATGCTTCCGGGATGAGTGGAGAATTCAGACTTGTGATATTCATTCAAAATCTCTCTTCTTAGTGTCTTGTCCTTCGGAATCCGTAGACGGTTCTTGTACTTAATTGCTCCACCTTCGCCATATTCGAAGTGATTTCTTTCCCTTTTGCATACTTGATCATTCTCGCATATTCCGGATCCCTTTTTTGAGCTTCAATTATTCTTCTCACTAAGCTTGATTCGATCAGATTATGCGTCATACATATGATCCTTCGGCCACAAATGCTTGGGGCCCATTGCACTATGCTTTCCACAAGGTTCCACTTGTGTACTCTCAAACATCCAAGTGATCCTTCCCATTTGTGACTTAGTACATCGGCAACTATATTTGCCTTTCCAGGATAGTACAATATTGCGAACTCATAATCCTTAAGGAACTCAAGCCATCTTCTTTTCCTCATGTTCAAGTCTTTTTTAGAGAACACATACTTTAACTCTTATGGTTTGTGTACACTTCAAAATCTTCACCATACAAGTAGTGGCGTCATATCTTCAATGCAAATACCACCGCCGCCAACTCTAGATCATGAGTTGGATAGTTGACTTCATGCTTCTTCAATTGCCTTGAAGCGTATGCAACCACTTTGCCATGTTGCATAAGTACGCATCATAATCCGGTACAACAAGAATCACTATAAATGACGTAGCCTCCACTTTTCGTGAGAATGACTAGGATTGGTGTGGTTGTAAGTCTCCTTTTTAGCTTTTGGAAGCTTGCTTCACATGCTTGTGATCATATGAACTCCTCGTCCTTCCTTGTCAACTTTGTCATAGGAGCGGCAATTTTGAAAAAATTCTGAATAAACCTTCTATAATATCCAGCAAGTCCCAAGAAACTTCAAATCTCGGTTACATTCTTGGGCCTATTCCAACTCATTACTGCTTCAACTTTTGTCGAGTCCACGGTCACTCCGTGTCTTGACACAATATGTCCAAGAAACATCACATTTTCAAGCCAAAATTCACATTTGGAAAACTTGGCGTAAAACTTGTTCCTCCTCAAGGTTTCCAACACGATATGGAGGTGTTCTCTATGCTCTTCCGGGCTTGATGAGTAAATGAGGATGTCATCCACAAATACGATTACAAACTTGTCCAAGTGTGGACAGAAGATCCTATTCATCAAATCCATGAATGCGACGGGCGCATTCGTTAGTCCAAAAGGCATAACAAAAAATTCGTAATGTCCATACCTTGAACGAAATGTCATTTTGGGAACATCTTGCTCGGCTACTCTTAATTGGTGGTAGCCACTCCTTAGGTCGATCTTGGAGAAAATCGACGCTGATGATAATTGATAAAAAAATCATCAATCCTTGGTAAAGGGTACTTGTTCTTCACTGTCACCTTGTTGAGCATTCGGTAGTCGATGCATTTGATCCATCCTTCTTTTTGACAAATAGTACCGGTGCGCCCCATGGTGAGATGATTGACCTAATGAACCCCTTATCCAAAAGTCTTGCAATTGTGTCTTCAGTTCATACATCTCCGCCGGAGCCATTTAGTACGACGGCTTTGAAATGGGAGCGGTTCCCGAAGTAGTTCAATATTGAACTCAACTTCCCTTCTTGGTAGTAATCCCACAATATCTTTCAAAAAAATATCGGGATATTCTCTTATCACATCCAAGGATTCAAGTGCTTTGGATTGTAAATCCATCTTGATGACGCTTGCCAAAAATCCTCTTGCTCATTTCTTGATCATTTTGCTTGCCTCAGTTGCTGAAATTAGTACATTGGCTTCTTTCGAGGGAATTCTCCTAATCATTGTAGGTTTTTCATGATGGTCACCTATAAAAACTTTCTTTTCTTTGCAATACATATGAGCATCATTATAGGATAATCAATCCATTCCTAAGATTACATCATAGTCTATCATAGGAAGCAATATGAGGTCACATGGGAAATTCTTTCCATCTATTTCTATGGATACACCAGGGATATATCTCCTAGTGCCTATCATTCCGGTAGGGGTCACCACTTCTAATTGACAATTAGTAACTAGAGGTCTTACTTTTAGCATGCTAACAAATGCATGAAAGATAAAAGAATGGGTTGCACTCGAATTGAAGAGAACATTTACATGATGATCGGCAATTAGAATATTACCTTGGATCACATCATTTTTTTTAGTGGCTTCATCCACTTCCATGGCAAAAACCCTTGCAGGAGCTCTTGGTGGGTTTGCCACTATTTTTCCTTTGTCTCGGTTGTCCTTTTGTTTCTTCGGACAGTCTCGTATGTAGTGGCCCTCCTTGTCACATTGTAGACATGTACCGACCTTCATGCGACATTCATCAAAATGGGTCCTTTCACAATATGGGCATGTGGGCCTGGTTGGTTCTACCTTCTTTGGAGAGTAGTAAGGTGCCTTCCTTGAACTACTCCCTTGGGCCTTCTCCTCATGCTTCTTAATGACCTTTCCTTTGGCATCCTTTCTTTCTTGATACTACCTTTCATGTTCAGCGGCGAGCTCCACCGCATCCTTCATAGTGGTGCAGCGATCACTCCTAACCCATGGTTGTAGTCCGGGATTCAGCCCGTTGATAAACCTCTTCGTCCTTCGGAGTTCATTCTCGTTGAGCTCCCCATATTTTTCCAACCTCAAAAAGGTGTTCACGTACAAATCCACCGTCATACTACCCTGGACGAGGTTGAAAAACTCGTCCCTCTTCTTTTTCATCATATGGTCCGAAAAGAAATGAGCCTCGAATGCTTCCACGAAGCTCTTCTATTCCACATTCTCCTCACTTTCGGAGGTGGTCTTCAAAAGTGCTTTTCACTAGGTCTTAGCCTGACCACAAAGGCGATGTATTGCATACATCACCTTACGGTCTTCAGGGCATCCCATAACTTTGAGGATGTCCACTACTTCTTCGATCCACGATTCAGCTAGCTCGGGATCTCCTACTCCATCAAACTTTGGGGGCTGGAGCCTAAGGAATCTCTTAATAGAATAGTTCGGTTCATTACTTCTTTGAACATTTTGTGCCGCCCGGATTAAACCATCAAGAAATGTATTCCTCTCATGCTCCTCATCATCGATTGCACGTCTTGGAGGCATCTACATTAATATTCAAAACAACATAGAGACATCATTAACATGAGCTAATCATACATAACATTTACCTTTAGATTTGGTGGGACCTCGTGACGATTGCACATGGACTTCATATTTAGACATTTTAGCCAACCTATGACTTACACATCCTAAAACATATATATGAGCCAAACTATGGCTCTGATACCATTTGAACGCCCCCAAAATTCGGCCCCGATATAGTTGTCGAACCCTGGGCAACGTCACTTTGACTTGACCTAATTTCATAAAACTTTACAGTGGAAACATAATATAATAAACTTAAGACAATAACATCATAAACAGCGAAAGACTTCATGAATAAATAAAATAAATCCAAGATAACATACTGGCTCATAGACCTAATAGGCTTTAACGTATACCTAATAAGGGTTCTGACATAATGAGTTTAAGTAAAACACATGACTCCATAAGGCCCATAAGTCATACATAAATGACTTTTACAATAGTTCATCATAATGACATAATATAAGTAAGATAACTTGAGCCGAAACTCGACTCGTCCATGTGCAATGTTTTCGTCAAGAGGTTCTCACCGCCGAACCTAAACTTCATCCATACCTGCACAGATCCATGGGGTGAAGGAGATTTCTCCCGTTAAAGTATGTTGAGGCTCATGCATGCTATGACCTTATAACATAATCTCTACATGTGATGACATATGCATATCATCATCATGAAATATAAATCATATGCATGCTATGAGTTACTTATACTTTCACCTCCTAGATGTTAGAGTCCTTTCTCTCTTCTAAATGTTGCTGCCAAGAACCAAAATGAGAGAGGGAGTAAGAGTGAACTAAGAGGGAGATTAAGGAGCTTACTGTAGCCCTTCCTTTTTCCTTTGGTGCTGGCCGAATGGATGAAGTGGGATTAGAGTGAAAGAATGTGTTACTATAGCAAAAAGAGATGCTTTCGGTTAGGGTGGAAATAAGAGAGATTTAGAGTACTGTGGCACCCTTTTATACATTGGGTAAAAGGGTGAATGGGCTGGGGCGGCTGGGCATTGGTGTGTCTTCTTTTCTGTTTTTACAACGCGCGGGAAGGAATTGCGCCGGTGCATGCAGATGTGCTCTCCCGGTTGTCTTAATGATAAAAGTCTCGGCAAGTTAACGTTCACTGCTAGCATTATCATGGAAGGTTCACCGCTGGGTATCAGGAATTTAAGTGTCCAGTTTGCTTCACTAATAAGAGAGTTCTTTTTTTTTCTTCTTCTATGAATAAGATGAGTTAAGTTCTTGGATCGTTCTTTCCTGGTTCAGTGATCGATCCAAGAAATTTTAAAGTTGCTTAATTAATTGGAAAGTGCAGTGTGAGTTCTTCCCTAGCCCTAACAGCACACACAAAAACAAAGCATTACAACTCTTAAGCTTTTTGGGGGGCTATAAATTGGAAGCCGAGCAACGCTACTGATCATGCATGAACTCCACCACCACCTTTCTTGTTCCTTGCTTTGCCTCAAATAATTTTCTCAAGTCTTTGTTTAATTAGTTTTTGATTTGGAGATGGAGGCGTTCAACTACGTGTGCACTCACCTGGAGCGAGTCGTTGAGCTGCTGGCTCTGCTCGTCTTCCTCTTCCTCCTGTTGGTTTTAGAGCTCGGCTTCTTGGCTTTCACCACCCGCCGCCATGCACAGCTTGCAACTCTGCTCTTGGGTAACAATCTAATCTCTCTCTCTCTCTCTCTCTCTCTCTCTCCAAATCAGATACTCGTAGATGTTCAACTTTAGTTTTTTTTTTTCAAATCCAAGATTATCAAAATATGAAAAATTATAATCTTGAGTTGGATACAAATGACATTTGTAGCTTGATGGATTTACCACAAATTTAGCTTTAAGAGATCTAGACCTTTTTAGTGTCATAAGTTTTTTTTTGTTGTTGTTGTTGTTGAAGACAAGACTGCCCAAAAATATCTTGAAGAAATAAATCCAAGTTGGTCGATCCAACTCAGTTCCTCACGGGATTTTGATTGGTTCGAATTGCTAATTTGACACGATGGGTATTTATTTACCTATCATTTTATTGTTTTTCAACATCAATGCAGGTAAAAAAAATATTCATAATAATTATATATTTATGTTTTTAAAATTTATAAATGTCATAAATATATATAATCTATTTAATCATTTTGGATAATTTGCAACATCTTGTGTGTCCTCACTTATAGGTAATCTAATGGTTACAAAAAGGGATGAAAATGATCACTAATAATTTTGGACACATATATAGCTTAAAATAATTTTGATTAAGATCGAAAAAGAAAAAAAAATTGACATATATAGCTTCGTAGATTTCTGGCTGATTTTCTTAATCAAATTTTTGCTCTCCTCCTTTCAGAACTGAAAAAGCAAAAGAAGCAGAGCAATTGGGGAGTTTACCAGCCGCTGAATGCTTCTGGTAGGTGACACATATAATTTTTTTTTTCATGTGAGAACAAACTTGGACTGTCAATTTGAATTTATTGAAAATTATCCTAAAATCTAATCAAATTATTAATTTTTTTCAGATTTATTTATTTATTTTAAAATTGAATTGGGTTAATTTCTGGTTGGAGTTTTCTTATCATTTTATTTTATTGTTACTTATTTATTTTTTTGTGTGTGACTGTAGAACATCTCATTCAAGCTGGCCAACGGAAACCAAAAGTCCCCTACTCAATAGAAAATGGTGGGAGAACATTTTTTTTGTTTGTTTCTCACTCATATTTCCTTTTCTCGTTATTTATTTTATTATATTCAATTACAAATATCTCCTTTTCTAACATTAAATGCAGGTACTAAGGGAGCACAAGACCAAGGCAAAGGTGCACCTAAACCTAATCAGCCAGGAGGCTCATCCAACCCAAGTGGGGCGGGGACAAATAAAAATAAGAATAGTTCGAGCAAAGCCTAAAATAGTTTCTACAAGATTTGAGTCAAAAATAACATTATGTGACAAAAATAACATTTATCATTATGACTCACAAATAATTAGGACAAAGATTTGAGCAAAGCCTAACATTAATAAGATTAATAACATTAATAATTAGGACTCACAAATAATTAGTTTTTTTTATCATTATGTGACAAAAATAACATTTATCATTACGAGAGCAGTGAATCCGTTGTCTCTTATTTACCACAAATATTAAATCCTACTTTCTCGGTCCGTGGGTGTATTTTCATCATCAATTAATGTTATTGTTCATTTGTTTGGCTCACAATTTATATAGTATATATATTAGTTTGTGTGCATTTGAATTTGGTGCATATGGTTATGTATCATTGTTAATTCTATTTCTTTTTCCAGTGGTTGGAGAAAAAAATAAGAAGGAAACAAAATAGAAAGAAAAGGACAAAGACGAAGGAAGGAAAAATGAATCCTTCCCCATACTTGCAAGAAATCAAAGAAGGAAAAAAAATAAACTAAAAAATAATAATAAATTATGGGACTATTGTCATTTCAAAATATACTATTGTCATTTCATTTTTATTTCACAAGGATAAAAATGTCTAGCACTTTTAACACTCAAATTGAGTGACAATAATATGGTTTGAGGAAAAAAATACACCAAATGTCTTTCAATTTTGACGTTTGCTCAGCGTTACCCTCTAACTTCACTTTGTAACACGAATGTCCTCCATCGTTTACGTCGTTTCACCCGGTGCCCTCCTTACATGCGATCGATCATTTTCCGATCACGTCATAGCGTCTTCTCTCCTCTCCACGTAAACATTGCAATGACATGACAATATTAAAATTTTTAAAAATAACTAAAAATTACCCCTCCTTCGAGTCCCTCGTCGGAGGGGGGGGGGGGGGGGTCACCCCCCGCAAGCTCTCGACGGAGCTTGCATGGGGGCGACCCCCCCTCCTTTTGCCAGCGTGCGTGCGCCAGCGGCGCACGCAAGCAAAAGGACCCCACCCCCCTCAGGCGGGGGGCTCCCCCGCGTCTGCCGTTGCGTTGGAGGAGGGTCGCCCTTCTAGCGATGTGGTATTTTTTAATTATTTTTTAAATTTTTTCAATATTATCACGTCATTACAATGTCTACGTGTAGAGGAGAGAAGACGTTGTGTCATGTCAACTTCGTGATCGGAAGATGGCCGATCGTATGTAAGGAGTGCACTAGGTGAAACGAGTTAAAAGATAGAAGGCATTCATGTTACAAAGTAAAATTGGAGGATGTCGCTGAGCAAACGTCAAAGTTGGAGGGCATTTGGTGCAATTCTTTTATGTTTTGGAGTGACAATAGTGGTGCCCTAAATTATATGTGTTGTTCTCCAACTTTAAGCCAATCCTATCTAGTACTCAAATTTCATAGTTTTTTTTTCACATGTTGCCTTCGTGAGCACCGATAATCAGTTTATCAATTTTCTTGCTTATGTGGCTTCCACGTTCCATAATCCTCTCTCCTCCACATCATATAATTATTAATAAAAATTGCATTAACCCTCTCTCAATGATCTCGGAGCAGGTGGTGCTCATCGTGTGTGAGATCAAGACATTGGAACACTAGATCGAGCTAGTGCTCGCCGACTTCGACACCATCGACTTTCTCCTCTCCATACCACAAGAGCTCCACCTCTTCCTCTCCTGGCATCTGTTACCCATAGGCTGCAAATCCCTCTCGGTTATTACCCACATGGTCTCCATTGTCTCCCATACATGTGCCTTGCTCCATCCTTTTGCTACATACTCCCCCCACTTTCGCTTACCTTGTGAATGCCCCGCTCCTTGGAATCCAACTCGTGGCCAAGGCCTACGACCCTCTACCTCGCTACTGTTGCCACACTCACTCCACCACTAATTCCGCCATAGCTTGTCCCCTTTCCCACAATTTTTGTGGAATCCTAGCACAAAGAACTCTAGAGGAAGCATCTACGACCTCAATAGGCAAATGTTGATCACACCCAAGAGAAGAATGACTTCTTGATCCACGAGGTACTCGTCCTCGGCTACGATGGGATTTGAGTGACTGGTGGTAGCACAAACAATTTTGCTAGATAATTAGATGATGTCGAGGAGAGAAAAACCAAAAACTTAACTATTGACGGTCATAAGGATAAGGCGTGCAAAAAAATATAAACTTCAAAGATAGTTCTTGACAAAATGAAGTTTGGAAATTGTATAAGTATCTCCATAAAATTGGAAGACAATGCGTGAAATTCACCTAGAGAGAGAAAGAATTGCCCTTTCAACTTCATAACCATTGAAAATTTTATAAGATGGCTTTGATTAACATTTTCGCTAAAGTAAGTGCCATGTACTCTCATGTTGGTTGGTGACTGTACATCACTACAACGAGTGCATTCTTTTGGAGGAAAAATAGGGTGCTACCACATCTTTTGTGTGTAGGGTGTGACCAAGGGGTTATCAAATGTCCAATAAGCATCTGCGCACACAAACAATTGCGATCGCCAGTCCAAATATGAAGAATTGGCGGTTCCGTTCGATGAAGCACAATTGGGTTGCATCAAGGGTCTCACAATTTCTCTAGGTCGAGAGGGGATTGCGTGTCATATTCCCCCATCATCCTTAGTCGACGACGCGATGTTCACGATCAAACTCCCTCGTCCTCAGCCGGCGACATCGTTCATATTACACGAGAGACCGGGTACGTATTCGATCGCGAGATGATAGCTGTGCACGAATCTCTCTCAAGAAGCTAGGTTGGAGAGTAGATCCCCCTCTCGCGGTGCGATCGATAGCCCCCTCTCATCGTGCGATCGACATCCTCCTCTCTTTTGGAGCTTTGTTGTCTCTCTCCCAACCTAAAATTCTTTTGTTTCTCCATTCGAAAGCTCTTCTGCTTCTCCATAGCTGCCAGATGGAATCTCTGCAATTTCTCTAATGCTCCACGAAAACTAAAGATGAGTCCGCATAAATCTTCTCTTCTCTAAACCCAAAGCTAGGTTGAGGGCATATTTTTGTTCAGCCGTGCACGAATCCTCTCGCGAAGCTAGGTTGGGAACAAATTTTGTTCAACTGTTAGTTCTTCCTCTCGTCATGTTGGAATAACGCAGACTGTGTTGGAATGACGCGGACCATGTTGCTCAATGCGGACTGTGTTAGAATAACACGTACCATGTTGGCTGCTACAGAAATAAAAATAAGAAAATAGGCACCAACTTTGAAAGTTTTAATTAAAAATGAGGAAAAGTATATATATGATAGAATAAAATTATAAAAAATAGAGTGAATGATATGAAATAAATATGTATAAAATGTCATGCATAAAATTCTCCCAAGCTTCAACTATTGTTTGTCCTCGAGCAAGTTTCAAAGTAAGAACTGAGTGTAAATGGTTCCATCATAAACTTCACCTCATGACTAATACTTTTCTAATACTGCTATTTTGCACATTCATTGCCGAAGCATCTCTCCTCTTGACATTTCTCCTTGCCTCATAGAATTTCTGGCACTTAAACATTTCTAGATTCAGTTTGATAAAAAAAGTATAGATTATCATATAATAGTCTTAATATTGAAAATATAAGTACAAGTTGAGCTTAGTTTTCTTGTTATTATAGCAATTCAAACATTCATGTACTTCTCTATATGTGCAAGGTGGTCTATGTAGCGGGTTTTCGATCAATAGTTTCCATACCAGTTGGCCTTAGATCATTACGCAAGAATCCCCTACGGATCTAATTGCCCAAACACACCAAGGTGCTAGAGAAACATTCATGATTTATTCATTGCTTTTTTTCACACTTTTTTCTTTTTTTTCGTGTGTTTCTCTATCTTACTCAAAGTGGTTCATGTAATAGATTTTTGATCGATGGATCCCAGACCAGTTGACCTTAGGTCATCAGACAAAAATTCCTTACAGATCTAATGACCCGAACACACTAAGGTATCAGAGATAACACATTTCATTTTATTCAACTTCTTTGGAAGGTTTTTTTCTCAAAAGCTCAAAAAGTACTTAAAGCATTCAATAAAAGACTATTCCAATACACTCTAATTAAAATAAAAGCAAGCTGAATAAAGAATTGTAGTCTAGGTACCATATTTTTATTTGGCATAATTCTACTTTTCCAATAACCCAATACTTTGGCAATGAGACGATAGAAACTTCAGCGTAGAATTTCATAAGTCAATAAGATGTCTTTTAAAATTGATGCCAAATTTTAAAAATTTTAAAATTTTTTATTTTAGATGATATGCATGTAAAGCAAAAAAAATGCAACTACTAAATAATAAAACTTGTGAATGTAGTAAACATGAGAAATGCAGCAATGCAACTCTCCTAAGCTTAAACTAAGCATTGTCCTCAGTGCTAGGGTAAAGTTGTGTCACTAAACAATGACTTAAGAAATATAAAAAGAAGAAACAGAGAGACACAACCTATTATTTTAAAAATGACGACGACAAAGCGTTGATCAGTGGTGGAGCTCAAATGTTGATGGTTTTGGAGTCATCAAAAAAGGTCATCAGCAATACGATCAGTTATAATGACTGCCCGAGCTATGTCATAAATGTGGTATGTGGTTGTTGGCACAATTTTTGGAAATTTTTAATGAATAATGAAGCACATGAATCATGTTGAAAAAGAACTTTTTGCAAAGATAGACCGAGTGTTTAGTCCGTGTTGAGAACACAAGCCATATCAAAATGCACCTAGGTCATTTTTTTTCAAAATTCTCTATCTATGAGATGAGGGCCTAAATCTAACAACTAAAATTATTTTAAGAAAAACTAAATTGACCTAAAATAGAAAAAATCTCCTTAATAAAAGGATTAGCATTATGATCATTAACAAATTTTGCAATTAAGAACAATCTCACCCGAATTATGTGATCATGATGCGTCTATCATGATGAGAATCAATGAATGTGCGTGAACACACATCCAATCGTCACCAATTTTTGGCAAGTCGTCTCTATAATTTTTACCTTACCATTGATTTAAGATTTTGCAATTTCTACTATTGGGCTCTTTGGTCGCCATTCTTTAGATGACATTGGTGATGTTGTTCTTGTTGATGATGATGTCAGTATTGCGATCACCTCCTTTTGTTGTGGTGGATTTGAAAATGCAGTGATGGTGGTAGATGGTACTTCTAAAGTTGAGCTCCTCTTTCGGACTTGTCCATTTTTGATTATGTACGGACTTGTCTCCATAATCCTCCACTTTGTAGTTCATGTTATTTGTTGATAATATCTTTGTAGTTTCCTTCATCTCTGATATGGTTCTCGATGATGACAAGGGCACATGAAAATTGGCAGCCTACCTAAAATGCTTGCATTTTGAGATTGCGCCAAATAAGAAGATAAATTTGTTACTTCTCTCTCTAGTAGTTGAAATTTGGCTTCCATATCATCAAACCTTTGTTGAATCTTAGGTGCATGCGATGAAGGTGAACTCTCATCGTGATCCTTGGCTTGATCTTTCAATTGCATCAAGTGAATCTCCAAATTATGGACGAGTTGGTTCTACAAAGAAAATCTCTTATCAATTGCATATATGAATTGCTTAAACATGTCCTCTAATTTGGTTCTTGACTTAGTTGATGAATTGATGGCAACATCTATCTTTGTGTTGTGTTGTGTCAGTTGAGTAATCTGATTCTCCATATTCTAAATGTACTCTTCCTGCGCAGAAAATTTGTTCATCAACATGTCTGTCATATGCGTAAGCAAGGATATCGGTCAGTTGAAATATCTTCTTATGAAAATTGTTGAACCTCCTTATTATAACTTGTGTTAGGAAGATTAGCACCAACTTGGATAATTTCTGATATTGAAGGGTCTCCAAGTTGTGTTTCTTCCTCAGTAATTATTTTATTGATATTTCCATATGACATGGGTTGTTTATTAGATTTATTTTTTTGTTGTCATTGAAAATTGAACAATTTTTTTCCTATATCAAGATCAAAGAGAAGTGGATCCTTAAAAAAAATGTGTTGCTCAAAGGTCCAAGAGAGCAACTTGAACAATAGAGAGCAAAAAAAAAGAGAGAATAGGGAAAAGAGAACGCAGACCATTTTGAAAAAAAATACGAAGTGTTTTAGAAAAGTCGACACATGTCGTTTCCCAAATCACCGTCTGTTTGAGGAGGTTGAAAAGAGAAGATGGAACATGAGCCGTGTACTAATGAATGCAGACTATTTTGAACAAACACATAGCGTCTTATTTTTAAGAAAGTCGACACTTGTCGCCCCCAAAAAAATCATAGACAAAAGGTAAACGTGGGCCATGTATAAGGGAACACGGACCGTGTTCAAGAAAGCACGAGATAACTACACGGGTCGTGTACCATAAATGCATACCGTATTACTTTTAGCGCAGCGCAAAAGCAACATAGGAGGGGGAAAACGCGGATTATGCATGGACCACACGGACATTTTAGAAGTGTCAACACATGTCGTCTTCCAAAAATAGTCCGTTTTAGGGGGGAAATAGAAACGATAAAAGAATCAGGGACTATGTCAAAATGATGCGGCTTGTTTTAGATGCAAAACACAATGAGGCATACGAAAAAAGAAAGAAAGATTAGAATATTTAAGAACCAATGAAGGAAAAGATAGAAAAATCTCCGGCAATAGAGCAAAAAACTTGATGTGATAATTTTGTATAACACAAACACTAGCAAGAGCACTAGGTCGAACCAAGTAATAAAGAGTGAGAAGAGTGTTGAACCCACGAAGACTAGTCTATCTTTATTTTTTATCTTAATTTAATTAAATGAGGAAAACATATAATATTTGATTCAAAATAAATAAAACAAAGAAGATTAAAATTGATCAAGTCTAAAGTATCGAAATAAAATGATAAAAAATATTCATACAAGATGACAGTAACAATATTTTTCAATAAAAGATCTAAAACAAATTCGAATTTACAAATGGAAAGGATGCCATAAAGTAAAGGTCTCAAACCAGATGACCTAACTATCTTATTACAATATTAGAAAGAGAAAGTTCAACCGAATCAATCTCTAACTAACTTTTGATAAGATGTTTTAGCGATGCAATCCTATTTCAAAAACACCTCAACCGAGCGAGTTAATGATCCACAAATCTTTAAATTTCAACTGAGTAAATAGAGATAGAATATGAAATACTTATCAAAAGATCAATAAACTGAGAAAGGTCAAAAGAACAAATCTCGATAATACCAACTGGTTAAAATCGAGTACTCAGAAGAAAGTATTAAAATCAACATACATATTCAGAAAATTCAGAATAGTAAATCTTATTCAATGACCTAGCAAAATCCAACATAAATGGATCCTAATCAGAACTATATTACATAGATAGAGAAACAACAGATAGAAAAACAAGAGATTAAAAGATAGAAAAAAGGAGAAATAATCTCTTCAAAATTATCTAAACTCCTCTAAAAGAATCTCCACCGAGTAGACGATCAGAAGCACTCTCTTCTTGCCTTTGCAATGGATTTTGAATTCTAAACTTGGATGATTAAGTGAGGTAATATGGACCCTTTTTATAGTCGAAAATTTATCTACCCTCTGACAAATAAAAATAAGAAATTAGGCACCGATTGATTCTTTGAAAGTATTAATTAAGAACGAGGAAAAGTATATATATGATAGAATAAAATTATGAAAAATAGAATGAATGATATGAAATAAATATGTATAAAATGTCATGCATCATCTCTCCTCTTAACTTAAATAAAAATATAACCAAACAAGATATATCTAATCCCATTGCTCCATATTTCACTCCACCCATTCAAAACTTTCAATCCAAAAAGATGAGGTGGTGGAGTGCGGTGTGTTATTAGAAAGTCCATAATTGAATAGTGAGATGTAAAAAATGATGGAATAGAGAATGAAAGTTTTATTTGCTAAAAAGTCATTCTTATTCTTATTGTATATAACCTATCTATAATATCTAATGAATGATAAATAATTACCTTACCACTTAATTTTCTCTTTTATTATTTTTTGTTTTTAAACTATTTTATTCACATATTTTAAAAAAAATAAAAAATGATTGATAAATATATATATTCATATGAGAAAAAGGATAATTTATCGAGAGAGAGGTAGTTTAATTTTATAATAAAAGAAAAATTAATTTGATCTAAAATTATTTATTCCTTATCATTCCACCAATTTGATAAAATAAAAAAAATATGATGTTTGAATTACTTAGTTATTCTATTTCACCCATTTTAACTTAAATAAAAAATATAATTAAATATAATTTCGCTAATCTCATTCTTCTATATTCCACTCCACCCCTTTAAATTCTTATTCCTCAATTTAAGCAAACCCTAAAAATTAAATTTCTTATAGGGGTAGAATTCTCTTCCTCACTCTCCTTCATGGGTAGTTCCTCATTCTCACTCTCGCTCATCTTACTGGCGGGGTTGGAGTGAGAGAAAATCATAGAGAAAATGTTTAGAGATGGAAAAGAAGGAAAGAAGAAGTAGAATTTTCAGGTGTTCCTTCCCTAATCTAACCGGGCGTGCTTCAGTTGACGATATCCATCCATCTGCGCTTGTGCGTTCATCGTGCTAGCGAAAAGGACAAGATGCGATTATGTAATATGTGAAGATGAGAGAAAATAGGGTATGAGGTGATAACGATTTTTAAAAGATAACTGAGTTGTTATACCCATTTAATTAGATGCGATATATTCAGAATATTTTATAACAGAAAAAAAGATTATTTTATTTTCCTATTAATTCCTACTTTCCTCAGAATTAATTAATTAATTAATATTTGTTTATTGTATTTTTTATTTTTTCTCCGGCGTTACAACTTGTTCTATCCATGTGTCATTAATTAATATATTAACATCAATAACCACTTTAAAAAAAATAATCAAACGTGGAGCAGTTTTTCACGGAATTAGTGTCAAGTAATTATATTTTTTTCGACGTCTTTCATTAATTAATGTCTTTAAAGATCATTAATTCGTAACATCTTAAGAAGAAATACTGAAAGTCATCAATGATAATTGCATTTAACATTACAGTATACACACTCTGATATCTTAAAAGTAGTTGTATTTATCTTCAACATCAATACTACATAAGAAACATAATTATGTATGTGACGTCTTTTCCTGTACTTCAACAAACTAAAATTTATTTCTTGAATAATGTTTTATGTCTTTTATTTTACCATTTCTAATTTCAATATATGCAATATTCAAAATTTTGGTTAGATACCTGGCTTGTTGAAAATTATAACATTAATTTCATTGAAGTTATTTTATTTAATATTGAATTTGTTAAAGGGTTTGTATCCATTATTGGTATAAGTTTAGCACATGCATGCGATCCCCTTGATATAAATTTAATGGTTGTGCGACAATCCACGCCCACCGTTGGATGGCTGATCTACGCGCGGGAGGGAATTCGATGTGCTCTCCCGGTTGTCTTAATAATAAAAGTCTCGCCAAGTTAAAGTTCTTTACTACTAGCATTATCATGGATTTTTTTTCTTTTTTTCTTCTTCTATGAATAAGATGAGTTAAGTTCTTGGATCGTTCTTTCCTGGTTCACTGATCGATCCAAGAAATTTTAAAGTTGCTAAATTAATTGGAAAGTTCTGTGTGAGTTCTTCCCTAGCCCTAAGAGGTCTACACCTTTTTAGTGTCATAAGTTTTTTTTTCCTGTTGAAGACAACACTGCCCAAAAATATCTTGAAGAAATAAATCCAAGTTGGACCATCCAACTCAGTTCCTCACGGGATTTTGATTGGTTCAAATTGCTAATTTGGCACGATGGGTATTTATTTACCTATCATTTTCTTTATTTTTCTGCCATTTATTGTTTTTCAACCCTCAATGCAGGTAAAAAAAATATTGATAATAATTATATATTTATGTTTTGAAAATTTATAAATGCCATAACTAAATATTATCTATTTAATCATTTTGGATAATGTGCAACATCTTGTATGTCCTCGCTTATATAATCTAATAGTTATGAAAAGGGAAGAAATGACCACTTCAGCGTCATTAATAATTAATAATTTTGGACACCGACGAATTTAGTTTGAAAAAGAAAAAAATTGATGCTTCGTAGATTATTTCTGGCTGATTTTTTTAATCAAATTCCTCCTTTTAGAACTGAAAAAGGAGCTTATCAGCCGCTAAATTGATGCTTCAATAGTTTCTTCCTCCTGGTGTCAATTAATGTCGCTAAAGAAAAGTTTTACTTTTCACCGTTCTCTATTCTAAAATTCATTATAATAATTAGTTAAATTATTTAATATTTTGTAATAAGCACTTTAAAAAGTGAAAGTGCTTAGGCGGGATCACATTTCGACTTTTAAAAACAATATTTAACATTTGTTAAAATTACTTCAGGAAAAATTAAAATATTCCTAATAAAAAAACATGATGGAGAATTTTTTGGATCCCTACTTTATGCAATAGCATTTTTTAACATCAAATAATAAAATAAAATATTATATACATGCATTTAATACCATAATTAAATAAACTTAATAATAAACATTGAAATATATCACATAAGAATACCGTAATGTAATAGAATAATATTAAATTATATGAAAAAAACTTATAAATTAATAATAAACATAAAATATTTATAAATAAAATGAGTGTCTCTCTTGTCATAATTTTGTCATGTGAGTAACTTGGATGGGTCGATTTTAATTTATTGAAAATTGTCCTAAAATCTAATCAAATAATAATTTTTTCAGTTTTATTTATTTATTTTAAAATTGAATGGGTTAATTTCTGGTTGGAGTTTTCTTATCATTTTATTTTATTGTTACTTATTTACTTTTGTGTGTGTGACTGTAGAACATCTCACTCAAGCTGGCCAACGGAATCAAAAGTCTCCTACCCAATAGAAAATGGTGGGAGAGCATTTTTTTTTGTTTGTTTCTCATTCATAATTCCTTTTCTCGCTATTTATTTTGCTATATTCAATAAAAAAATTAATTTTCACCAGCCCTTTTTGAAGGAAAAATTCTCTTTGTCTAAGTCTAACATTAATTCAGGTACTAACCTAATCAGCCAGGAGGCTCATCCAACCCAACAAAGCCAAGCGGCACAGGGACAAATTAAAATAAGAATAGTTCGAGCAAAGCCTAAAATAGTTTCTACTAGATTTGAGTCTTTAATTAGGACTCACAAATAATTAGTTCTTTTATTATTATTTGGACTCACAAATCCATTGTCTCTTAGTTACCACAAATGCTGAGTCCTACTTTCTCGGTCCTTGTGTGTATTTTCATCGTCAATTAATGTTATTGTTCATTTGTTTGGCTCACATTTTATATAGTATATATTAGTGTGTGCGCATATGAATTTGGTGCATATGGTTATGTATCATTGTTAATTCTATTTCTTTTTCCGGTGGTTGGAGAAAAAAATAAGAAGGAACAAAATGGAAAGAAAAGGACAAAGACAAATGAAGGAAATCTTCCCCCATATTTGCAAGAAAATAAAGAAGAAAAAAGAAAATAAAAGAGGGGAATAAATTATGGGTTTATTGTCATTTCAAAATATACTATTGCCATTTCATTTTTATTTCACAAGGAGCATGTGGTGCTCATCGTGTGTGAGATCAAGACATTGGAATGCTGCCTCCACTAGATCGAGCTAGAGCTCGCCGACTTCGGCACCATCGACTTTCTCCTCTCCGTACCACAAGAGCTCCACCTCTTCCTCTCCTGACATCTGCTCCCCATATGCTGCAAATCCCTCTCGGTTATTAATCCACATGGTCTCCATTGTCTCCCATACATGTGCCCTGCTCATATGCTTTTGCCCTCCTCCACCCTTTTTCTACATACTCCATCCCCACTTTCACTTACCTTGTGAATGCCCCGCTCCTTGGAAACTAACTCGTGGCCAAGGCCTACGATCCTCTACCTTGCTGCTGTTGTCACACTCATCCACCACTAATTCCGTTGTAACTTGTCCCCCTTTCCCACAATTTTTGTGGAATCCCACCACAAAGAACTCTAGAGGAAGCATCTACGACCTCAATATCAAATGTTGATCACACCCAATGGAAAGAATGACTTATTGATCGACGAGGTACTCATCCTCGGCCCCGATGGGATTTGAGTAGGGTTCGACATTGGTGGTGGCACAAAAAATTTTGCTAGATAATTAGATGATGTCGAGGAGAGAGAAACCAAAAAATTAACTATTGACGGTCATGAGAATCATAAGCAATCTCATGTTATTACAACTTATATGTTAGAACAATGAGTTTTTCTATACAAAGATTTTCTTACATAAGCCAGATGAGCCAAAAAGGAACTGTGAGAGCATGATTTTTGCATGTTCAAAAGAAGGTCATAAAGACCTCAAAAGGAATGATGAAAATGGCGTGAAACAAAGGAGAGAACATAGAATTGGATGCGAAGCTCATATATATATTGGTGAGATGAATGACAACAAGTGGATTTTAAAAGGGTTTCGAGAAAAAACACAATCGCCTGTTAGCAACCCCGACAAAGATTGTAACATTTCGATACTTGTAAATATATTATCACACAATTTTGTGGCATTGGAATGGGTCCAAATATTGTCGAGGTTCTTAATTTCTTAAGATTTCCATCGATTATAATGCAAGATTGCATAAATTATTTAAGTGCAAGAATGTGAGAAAAGAATGCATCTGGGTGATTTATTATTTTAAGTAGAAAAAATGATGATGTTAGCTTTTGTTTCAAAATGGTTGTGGATGAAAGAAATACTGTAAGAAATATATTTTGGACAGATAATCGAACAAGATATATTTATGTAATATTTGGAGATGTTATAATTTTTTATACAACTTTTGGAGCTAATAAATTTTGTTCCTTTGCTTGCCTCAAATAATTTTCTCAAGTCTTTGTTTAATTAGTTTTTGATTTGGAGATGGAGGGGTTCAACTACTACTACAACTACGTGTGCACTCACCTGGAGCGAGTCGATGAGCTGCTGGCTCTGCTCGTCTTCCTCTTCCTCCTGTTGGTTTTAGAGCTCGGCTTCTTGGCTTTCACCACCCGCCGCCATGCACAGCTTGCAACTCAGCTTTTGGGTA
Organism: Pontederia crassipes; assembly: GCA_030549335.1. NCBI lineage: Eukaryota > Viridiplantae > Streptophyta > Magnoliopsida > Commelinales > Pontederiaceae > Pontederia > Pontederia crassipes. The sequence continues at coordinate 14,229,449 of JAUKPH010000017.1, forward strand.
ACAATCTAATCTCTCTCTCTCCCTCTCTCTCTCTCTCTCTCGGCAAATCAGATACTCGTAGATGTTCAACTTTAGTTTTTTTTTTCCAAATCCAAGATTATCAAAATATATGTTGTTGCAGTTTTTAGGTTGTTCATAAGTATCTCTTTTAATTGCTTTTAGGTTGTTCATAAGATATGTTGCAGTTTTTGGTCTTCTTCAACTTTTAGAAAACTAAATTTCATAAGACATGATGTGTGCAGGGAACTTTCACAAAGCAATGTATTTCATTCTGCGATGCAGCTAGGCAACCTCTTCCCAACATTTTGTCTTTTCCGACGTAAACTTATCGGTGCCAACTAATGATGCTAAGATGTGTTTAAGCAAATGGATGCTAGAAGTATGTGTATTTGCAGCAATGTTTTAAAAATCGAATAGGAGATCGGATCGGCATGTCGACTGAGTCGAGGTTCGATCGGTTTAATCGGGAGTCAACTGGTTGAACCGAATTTTTATATAATAATATTATTTATAATTATTTGTGAGTAATTTAATATATAAATTATTATATAAATGATTAAAACAAATAAATAATAATAATTTTTACTGAATGTTAATTTAATAGTAGTTTTATTTTTATTATTACTGATATAATAATTTAAATTTAATGTCAATCTAAATTTATTACTAACATATTATTCCTTCTATATATAACTCTATTTTATTTGATTTGATTAATAATCTATTTCTATTTTAGCAGTTTTTTTTACTATTACTAATATAATAATCTAAATTTAATTTCAATCTAAATTTATTACTAATATATTAATACCAGATTTTATTCTCTTTCCATGGTTAATTTTATTTATTTTATTTGATTAATAATTTGTTACCATTTTAATTCCTTTCCTCCAATCAAATTCTTTCCATTTATAAATCTTTCCTTTCATTTTCTTATTTGAATTTTAAATTCTTTTCTTTTTTTTATCCTTTCACGGTGCATAACCTTCCAATTTCATTATACAATCATTTAAAAATTCAATTTCCTAATAAAACTTTCCATAATTTAACTTTAAAAAAAATTTAAAAAACCGGGTTGAACCCGATTTACCGGTTCAACCCGGTTTTTTCGATTTTTCCCGAGTCAATCCGATTTTTTACACATTCCGATTTTATGATTGAACCGGGCCGATTTTGTGACCGATTCGCGATCGGACCGGTTGAACCGATCGGTCCGAACCGGTTTTCAAAACATTTTTGCAGTCTTTTTAAAAATTGCGTCTTCTTTGCAACAACTTTAAACATTGTGCGGTTCATATTCATAAACATTTTGTATTGGCATGACTACGAAATTATGAAGTTCAATGATAACTATTTTTACTTTAAACATGTGTATAATATTTTCATATTGTGATTTCTTTAAACATGTATATATGATTTCCATATTGTGGGCCAGCAGCAGAAGAAGAATTTCACATTCTTGCATCCTTGCAATGGGTCAGCAATACTATAAAGCTCCAAATACAATTAGCATGCCATATATCAAGTGATCTCATTTTCTAGTTGACAAATTCTTCACATCTACTTGGATTTCATGTAATTATGTTATAATATAATTAACTGTCAACAAAATCCTTGCACTTTGTGTAACGCCCCCGAAATCGCACCTCCCGCCACCTAGGCGATCAGTTTGACCCCGGAAACGCTACACTGCCTATTGCTCTACTGACATTGGCCATTCAACAAAACTGCTTACGTGGTACTAATAAAATAATAATAAACATAATAGAGGACTTTAAATGCGAAAGATTAGTCGAAATGCCATGATGAATGACTTAAATGCGAAAATTCATAATGTTTCATATTATAGAAAATATGCGAAAATATAATAAAGTTTGTCTGAAGTTCTATGTGCGGAAGAAAAATATGATGTCTCTGATTGATAATATAATTTAAACAGATATGCAACAAGAAGCTCGGAATGGAAAGATCAGTCATGTGCAGCATTCTCCAAGGCCTGCGCTCTCCATCACCTCCTCAGTTGGCATTCTCACTTGCAAAATCCCAATGCAGGGAAATAGAATACCCATGAGCAAAGATGCCCAGTACAATAGCAATTGACGGTGAAATAAGGATAATCAATGTATAAGTCTCTATTTATATCAGTACTCTGTTCATTACTATAATCATACTTTATCTTTGCTTTACTTTGACTTTGCTTTACAATGTCTTTGCTATGCTATGAAATACTTTACTTTACAATATATATGCTTTACTTTATAATACTAAGGGTACCTTTCTCGTAAGGTACAATATATCTGCTTTACTTTACAAAATGCTAAGGGTACCTTTCTCGTCGAAAAATCAAATCTGTCGGTCGATGTTTCTCTGTCCGGTCATCGTCGATCGCCTCTGGATCGATAGGGAAGGCTCGCCGGATCCTCGTGCACGTCGAGGAGGTTCGAGGTGCGCCAGAGAGGGGTCGATTGGTACGTGCGTTGTTCATCTCTGCTTCTACCGCTCGGAGTCGCCGGTCGCCGAACGGGGAGAAGACGTAGGAGAAGAGACGAAGGAGAGGAGGTCAGGGGTTCCAAGAGGGCGCAAGTGCGGCCCTCCCCCCCTTCTTATATGCCCCGGCCGACCCTTGGTCGGCCAGAGGCAAAACGTCGGAAGGCCAGGGGAGGCGACGCCTCCCCTGCCGACCGCTCGTTTCAAATTTTCTTTTTATTATTATTTTTTTTTAAAAGTACGAAACATCACACTTCGGAATCCAAACCACAACACTCTTCAAAATTTCTTCTAAATAAGAACAAGAGAATACAACCGTCCATTTGCGAATAGGAACTAGGAGAGTTTAGTTTTCTTTTTTTATTTTGTATCGGACTTCCTTTTGTAATGAAAAAAATCGGTGTTAAACAAGATACATATTGAACAAACAAGAATTTAAACAATTAAGGTCTCATTCATTCATCATTACAAAGTACATAGATAACATTAATTAAGTGCACTTCAACATCCAAAAGAGGTAGCACTTAGACAACTTATTTCAATACATATAATAATATCATGATCAAGCATATCATTATCTTTTTAAACAATCTACGGTTTCTCATTTTTTCTTTGAATATCGCTTGGAAACATTTCTTTTGTTCTTCCATCATGGGTTTGAATATTTTCTTCTTAGCTTCAGCGTCGAAGTCAATTTGTTTAATCCTCCTCATCAAACCATTAAGAAGGAGATGACATCGAGGTTCGACTTCTGGATCAAGCCATTGAAACTATTAACACCCTCCATCTCTCTAGTAGGAAAAGAAACATGAGAAGAATATGTTACTATTGTAAAATTTAAATAGTATATTACCTCATAATACTTGTATGCAAATTTAAACAGATATGCAACAAGAAGATTGGAATGGAAAGATCAGTCATGTGCAGCATTCTTCAAGTCCTGCGCTCTCCATCACCTCCTCAGTTGGCATTCTCACTTGCAAAATCCCAATGCAGGGAAATAGAATATCCATGAGCAAAGATGTACAGTACAATAGCAATAGACGGTGAAATAAGGATAATCAATGTATAAGTCTCTATTTATATCAGTACTCTGTTCATTATTATAACCATACTTTATCTTTGCTTTACTTTGACTTTGCTTTACAATGTCTTTGCTATGCTATGAAATACTTTACTTTACAATACTTTGCTTTACTTTGCATTGTTTTAGAGTTATACTACGTCTTTTACATTACTAGAATATCCTTAGAGTTGGTTGTCCTATTCGAGCTCGACTTTATTAGGTTAGGAAGTCAGAGGTGCCTCTCTGATTCATGTCAGTAAACCCGTAAAGGGAAAAAGGGGTGGGTGTTACTACATTACCCAGTTCGGAAGGTAGGGGAATGATTCCTACAATCCAGGAATAGTGGTTGGTTACAAGACCTATAGGTTCACTGTCTCCTCAGCTAGCTACTTGTCCCTCTGACATAATACTTTAAATCTTTAAGGGAAGGGATATGTCCTTTAGCATCACCCTTCATTCGAGATACATGTGGGAGAAGATCTAAAATCTCAGGAATAGTGGTCATCTAAGACAGTAGCTTCGTTGTCCCCTTAGCTTACTACCTACCCATCCTCTGCTTTAATCTCTGATTTTTGCTTTAACTTTGGGACGACACATAGCAATCCCATGTCTCTGTCCTTGCTTTATTTATCTTTAGTCATTGTGAAATCTATGATTTAGGATTCAATGGAACTTTGATTTTTGTATTATAGGACTCAGCCAGTATAGGTGAACTGGTCAGGTCTCCATTATGATTGGGAAAGAGTTAATCCGATTAGGTCAGATCAAAGGGTCTGACTGTCGGACCGGTCGACCGTTCTCTTAGCACTGGTCGACCGGTCCTTCTGGATCGGTCGGCCGAGTTCTTTATTTGATGTCTGTGAACCGGTCGACCGTCCAGGGTGTCGGTCGATCGTTCGCTAATCCATGAGGATGCACAGTGCGCGTCGGATCGGTCGACCATTCACTGGGACTGATTGACCGATTATGAGATTAATTCTGTCTGTCAATATATAGATCGGTCGACCCACCATGGTGAGGCTAGTCGACCAATACGGAAGAACTCACATGAGTTCTGTGTGCGGACCGGTCGACCGTTCTCTGGGATCGGTCGACCGGTTCCTGCAACAAAATAGGACCGCCGAACTTTTCCATTAATTTCGGCGGTCGTCCGGTAGTCAAATCGATACGATATGAATACGAAACTTTAATGTAACACTCTAAGGATCACAATGGTATAATTCTTTGCATCAAACAATCCATAATTCTTCGTCTATGGTATTAAAACGCTAAGGGTACCTTTCTCATCGGAAAATCAAATCCATCGATCGTTGTTTCTCCGTCCGGTCGTCGCCGATCACCTCTGGATCGACAGGAAAGGCTAATCGGATCCTCGCGCACGTCGAGGAGGTTCGAGGTGCACCGGAGAGGGGTCGATTGGCACATGCGTTGTTCATCTCTGCTCTGCCGCTCGGAGTCGCCGGTCGCCGGACGGGGAGAAGACGAAGTAGAAGAGACGAAAGAGAGGAGGTCGGGGGTTCCAAGAGGGCGCAAGTGCGGCCCTCCCCAGTTCTTATATGCCCCGGCCGACCCTTGGTCGGCCGGAGGCAAAATGGCGGAAGGCCAGGGGAGGCGACGCCTCCCCTGTCGACCGCTCATTTCAAAATTTCTTTTTGTTATTTTTTTAAAAGTATGAAACGTCACATTATTACCCTCTAAAAAGAAAATTCGTCTTCGAATTTGGATAAGGGTTAAGGCTTACCAAAAAGTTCAGGAAATTTCTCTCGCATTTCCGATTCCACTTCCCAAGTGGCTTCTTTTCCTTTGTGATGCTTCCATGCCACTTTGACTAGTGCTACTCTCTTTTTCCCTTGTTGGTGTACTTGGTATTCCAATATCTTCGTGGGTTGTTTCTCATATGTCAGATCCTCTTTGAGGTTTGGTTCCTCAATTTGGATCACGTTGGCGTAGTCGTGTTTGTACATTTGGAGTAGCGAAACATGGAAGACGTTGTGTACCCTTGAATACGCCGGAGGCAGGGCCAACTTGCACGCTGAGTCTCCAACCATTTCGAGTATCTCGAATGGGCCTCCGTACCTTGGGCTCAACTTTTCCCGTTTGCTGAAATGTATTACTCCTTTAGTGGGGGAGACCTTGAGCAGAACTTGATCGCCCGCTTAGAACTTATGTTCTCGGCGCTTCTTATCCGCGTAGGCCTTCTGACGGCCTTGAGCAGACTTCATTCTTTTCTTTATTAGTTCGACCATGTCTGTATACTCTTGCGACTGCTTCTGTAATTCAGCACTTAAGATTTTCCTTTCTCCAACCTCGCCCCAACATGCCGGAGAACGACACGGACGACCATACAACGCTTCAAAGGGAGACATCTCTATGCTAGCATGGAAACTGTTATTGTAGGAAAACTCTATGAGAGGAAGATGTTTATCCCAATTACCATGTCAATCCAAAGCGCATGCTCTCAACATGTCTTCCAACGTCTAGATTGTCCTCTCCGATTGGTCGTCCGTCTAAAGATGAAATGTTGTGCTATACCGGAGCCTTGTCCCAAAAGCATTCTGGAGACTCTTCCAAAATTTGGAGGTGAACCTGGGATCTCCGTCGGATACAATGGCTGTCGGGATCCCGTGAAGCCTAACAATCTCCTGCACATATAGATCCATGAGGCTTTTAAGATATTATTTTACCTTAATGGGTAGGAAGTGAGCCGACTTAGTGAGTCGGTCCACTATGACCCAAATGGCGTCGTGCCCCTTCAGAGTCCTAGGTAGGCCTGTGATAAAATCCACCGATATTTCTTCCCACTTCCACTGTGGGATGCCCAAACTCTTCAAGGTTCCTTGTGGCTTCTGATATTCGATCTTAACCTGTTGGCACACAATGCATTTGGAGACATACTCCGCTATCTCTTTCTTCATGTCTGTCCATCAAAAACTTCTCAGTACATCCTTGTACATCTTTGTACTCCCTGAATGGATTGCAAATTCGGATTTGTGGCATTCGTCTAGCACTTCGCTTCGGAGTTCCGGGTTGTTTGGTACCCATAGCCGGTCGCGGTACCTGATGCCACCATCCGAAGAGACCTTGAGGTTCGTTGTTTCCATACTTGTCTTTATCATCATATCTTGATACTCTGTGTCTTTCACTTGTGCTTCTATGATCCTTCCTATCACATCCGGTACTATACGCTGCATCATCATTAGTGATCCATCGTGCCTCATGTTTGGTGTCCATTTGAACGGTTCTTCCATGAGTTCGAACCGTCGTAGGTGCATGTAGGCTAAGGATCCTTCTCATTTTTCGGCTGAGAGCGTCAGCTACTGAGTTTGTCTTACTGGGTTGGTAGTTAATGTCAAACTCGTAACCATTAAAAAATTCCATCCAACGCCTTTGACGCATATTCAGCTCCTTCTGTGTAAAAACATATTTTAAGCTCTTGTGGTATGTATAGACCACAAATTCTTCTTCATATAAGTAGTGATGCCAAAGCTTGAGGGCGAACACTACTGCTACCAATCGAGGTCATGCGTGTGATAATTGACCTCATGCTTCTTCAGCTGCTTGGATGTGTATGCCACTACTTTCTCATGTTGCATCAATACGCATCCCAATTCTGTGCCACTTGCATCACTGTAAATCACGTAACCATCGTTGCCCGATGGTAACGTTAAGATTGGTGCTGAAGTGAGTCGCCCCTTTAACTATTGGAAACTTTCTTCGCATTTGGGCGACCAGATGAACTTTTTTTCCCTTTTCTTGTGAGCTTGGTCAGTGGCAATGCTATTCTGGAGAAGTCCTTGATAAAACGTCTGTAGTAGCCGGCCAGACAAAGGAAACTCCTGATCTCAGAGACGTTCTTTGATTGGGTCCAGTTGGACACCGCGTCAACCTTCACGGGATCCACTGCAACTCTGTCTTTAAAGATGATATGTTTGAGGAACATGATCTGCTCTAACCAGAATTCACATTTTGAAAACTTTGCATATAGTTTCTTTGCTCGCAATATTTCCAGTACTATCCTCAGATGCTCTCTATGCTGTTCCATGCTCGACGAATAGACGAGAATATCGTCGACGAAGACAATTACGAACTTATCTAGATATTCGTGGGAAGTTTGATTCATGAGGTCCATAAATACTGTCGGGGCATTCGTCAACCCAAACGGCATCACCATGAACTCATAATGTCCATATCTCGATCGAAATGCTATCTTCGAAATATCTTCCTCTGCCACTCTTAGCTGGTGGTATCCACTCCTCAGATCGATCTTTGAGAACACATTTGCCTTGGACAACTGATCAAATAAGTCGTCGATGCGAGGTAGTGGGTACCTGTTCTTTATTGTGACTTTGTTCAACATTTTGTAGTTGATACAAAGTCTCAATGACCCATCCTTCTTTTTGACAAAAAGAACAGGTGCTCCCCAAAGTGAGACGCTAGGCCTTATGAAACCTTTATCCAGTAGCTCTTGAATCTGGTCCTTCAATTCCTTCATCTCTGTCGGAGCCATGCGGTATGGAGCTTTGGAAATTGGTGCAGTTCTGGGTGCTACTTCAATGTGAAAGTCTATCTCCCTCCTAGGCGGTAGACTACTAACATCCTTAGGGAATACATCAGGAAATTTTCTCACCACTTCTATGTCTTGAGAAGTCTTCTTTGCTTCCTCTATTTTGGTTATGCTGGCTAAGTAACCTCTACATCCTTTCTGAAGCAACTTATGTGTCTTTATGGCAGAGACTATAATCCTTGGTTCTTTCTATGCAATACCCCTGACTATAATTTTATCTGTACTCTGTGTGCCTATGATTACTTTCTTTTACTTGTACAATATGGAAACATCATGTGAGGTTAGCCAACCAATGCCCAATATTATATTATAATCTTTCATGAGGATAATGATAAGATTGACAGGATGATTCTTTTTCTCTATCTCTATGGGTACATTGGGAAGGTACTTTGTAGTAATTAGGGTGCCTTGTGGGGTTAAGATGTTCATCTTATGCTCTAAATTCATGGCAGCTAACCCTAATGCTTTGGCACATTCTTCAGATATAAAGGAATGAGAGGCACCGGAATCGAACAACACTTTAGTAGGTAAATCCGCTATGAATAGCGTGCCTCGAATGACATCAGCGTCATTCTGCGGTGCATCCTCTTCCAGATTGAAGAGTTTTCCCTGTACCAACTGCTGTTGTCCGCGTCTCGGATAGTTCACTGCTATATGCCCCATTACGCCGCAGTAGTAACAGACCCCTGACTTCATTCGGCATTCCCCAACATGGGTCCTGTCACAGGTGTTGCATAGAACCCGCTCACCTTATGCGGGTGGTGCTTGAGGGGCTCTAGGAGGCTTTTGCCTCTACTGTTGAGCTGGGTGCCTCTGCGCCTGCTGAGAGGGCCGTTGTTGTTGCTGTTGCTGCTGTTGCTGTGGGGGAGAAGCTTGTGGTGGTGGACGGTACGACTACTGCTATTGTTGAGGACGGTGGTTTTGTTGAGGCACTGCATATGGGTGGTACCGGTTATCCCATCGTTGGTGTTACCGGTTGTTCCCACGAAACTGTTGCTGCTACTACTGGGAACTTTGCCCCACATTCTGCTAGACCTTTTGAGCTTTCTGCAGATCTTGTTGGTCCTTCTCAATCAGAGTAGCCAAAGTGATGGCGTCCTCTAAAGTGGTACAGTTCCCCGATCTTGCATGGGACCTCAGAGTGGGGTTCAGTCCGTCCGCAAAACACTTGGTGACATCCAGCTCGTCCATGATCAATCTGGAGTACTTTCTAAGTCTGACAAACTTTGTCATGTACTATTCCATAGTCATGGTTCCTTGCACTAATTTCAGGAACTCCTTCTGCTTCAAGTCCCTTTGGAACTTAGGGAAGTACTACGCCGCGAATGCCTTACGGAAATCTTCTCATGCAACTATCCTTACACCAGGAAAACTGGTGGTCTTCCGTGCTTTCCACCATTCCTTGGCATCCCTTTGGAGGGTGTCCCCAGCGAAAAGTACTTTGTTGTTCTCGGGCACGTCAAGGATGTCGAACTTGTCCTCGATGGCCTCCATAGTCTGACAAACTTTGTCATGTACTATTCCATAGTCATGGTTCCTTGCACTAATTTCAGGAACTCCTTCTGCTTCAAGTCCCTTTGGAACTTAGGGAAGTACTACGCCGCGAATGCCTTACGGAAATCTTCTCATGCAACTATCCTTACACCAGGAAAACTGGTGGTCTTCCGTGCTTTCCACCATTCCTAGGCATCCCTTTGGAGGGTGTCCCCAGCGAAAAGTACTTTGTTGTTCTCGGGCACGTCAAGGATGTCGAACTTGTCCTCGATGGCCTCCAACCATTGCTCTACTACTACGAGGCCTCCTTCTCCATTGAACATTGGAGGTTTTGACCTTCAAAAGTCTTGTAGTGTGCAGACGGAAGGGACTTGACGTCCTTGCTGGGCCGATGGCTCTGGTGGAGGAGGAGAAGGTGGAAGTGGAGGTGGGTATGGTGGCGATGGGGAAACATATGGGTTCTCCCCTTCAATGTCGTTCTCCGCCTCACTGGTATAAGCATATTCTCTTCTTTGGTATGACATCTATAGAAAGGACCATAACAATACTTGAAAGAGGCACATAAAAATCAAAGATTCTTAATCTAAATAAAAATCTTAGATAAAACTTGAAACCAAGATGCTCAATATTCATTAAAGCAACTATCATTCTCTTGATAAGGTTCGAAAAGCATAACATATGTCTGAGGCGCACTAAGGCCTTCACAACGAGATACATCAAACACTAATCACTACGTCTAGAGGGCTCCCCAGGGAAATTGGAGCACTCATCATCACCGTGTGGCTCCTAATAACATAGACCGTAGCACTCCTCTGGATCGGTCTGACTGCAAGGACTTGGGTCTCTGAACTGTAGTTCCCATGGTGGTGCAGGGTTTTCTTCTTCTTCATCAGAGGATATGTATATCGGATTGTTTATATGTGTTCCCATCATCTTCAAGTTCCCCCATGTGATTACTTCTTCCCATGTCCCAATGGGTGGGGAGGACAAATCAGGATCATTACTTCCAACGCCCTTTAAATCCGAATCTGAATACTCCGGTCTCACTGGCGTAGGCTGTGACGGGGTTGGGGGATCTACTGGGCGCCTACTCATCCCAATTATATGACCTCCCCTACGTAAAATCCTAGTAATCATGCGACGTGGAGACATCTATAACACAATGAACCCAATATTATAAGTATGATTCACATAAGAATGTACTTATTACTTACTTGAGGAGTGGAGCCGCAGATACTTGAGAAGCTTGCACATGACTTTACTGTGAGCTATGTACAATATAAACAATGAATGCCATGCATGAACATCTACTCTACTATAATCAATGAAGGAGCCAAGAACTTAGGCTCTGATACTAAACTGTAACGCCCCCGAAATCGCACCTCCCGCCACGTAGGCAGTCAGTTTGATCCCAAGAGCGCTACACTACCTATTGCTCTACTGACATTGGCCATTCAACAAAACTACTTACGTGGCACTAATAAAATAATAATAAACATAATAGAGGACTTTAAATGTGGAAGAGTAGTCGAAGTGTCATGATGAATGACTTAAATGCAGAAATTCATAATGTCTCATATTATAGAAAATATGCGAAAATATAATAAAGCTTGTCTGAAGTTCTATGTGCGGAAGAAAAACATGATGTCTCTGATTGATAATATAATTTAAACAGATATGCAACAAGAAGCTCGGAATGGAAAGATCAGTCATGTGCAGCATTCTCCAAGCCCTGCGCTCTCCATCAGCTCCTCAGTTGGCATTCTCACCTGCAAAATCCCAATGCAGAGGAATAGAATACCCATGAGCAAAGATGCCCAGTACAATAGCAATAGACGGTGAAATAAGGATCGATGGAATCAATGTATAAGTCTCTATTTATATCAGTACTCTGTTCATTACTATGACCATACTTTATCTTTGGTTTACTCTGACTTTGCTTTACAATGTCTTTGCTATGCTATGAAATACTTTACTTTACAATATCTCTGCTTTACTTTACAATACTTTGCTTTACTTTGCATTGCTTTACTGTGAGTTGTACTACGTCTTTTACATTACTAGAATATCCTTAGAGTTGATTGTCCTATTCGAGCTCGACTTTATTAGGTTGGGAAGTCAGAGGTGCCTCTCTGATTCTCTGATGCCAATAAATCCGTAAAGGAAAAAAGGGGTGGGTGTTACTACCTCACCCAGTTCGGAAGGTAGGGGAAAGGATTCCTACAATTCAGGAATAGTGATCGGTTGCAAGACTTGTAGGTTCACTGTCTCCTCAGCTAGCTACCTGTCCCTCTAACATAATACTTTAAATATTTAAGGGAAGGGGTATGCCCTTTAACATCACCCTTCATTCGAGATACATGTGGGAGAAGACCTGAAATCTTAGGAATAGTGGTCATCTAAGATAGTAGCTTCGCTGTCCCCTTAGCTAACTACCTATCCCTCATCTGCTTTAATCTTTGATCTTTGCTTTAACTTTGGGGCGGCACATAGCAATCCCATATCTCTGTCCTTGCTTTATTTATCTTTAGTCATTGTGAAATCTATGATTTAGGGTTCAATGGAACTTTGATCTTTGTACTATAGGACTCAGCCAGTATAGGTGAACTGGTCAGGGTGTCCATTATGATTGGAAAAGAGTTAATCCGATTAGGTCAGACCAAAGGGTCTGACTGTCGGACCGGTCGACCGTCCCTGAAGGACCGGTCGACCGGTCCTTCAGGATCGGTCGGCCGAGTTCTTTATTTGGTGTCTGTGAACTGGTCGACCGTCCAGGGTGTCAGTCGACCGTTCGCTAATCCATGATGATGCGCAATGCGCGTCGTATCGATCGACCATTCACTGGAACCGGCCGACCGATTACGAGATTAATTCTGGTTGTCAATATATAGATCGGTCGACCCGCCATGGTGAGGCCGATCGACCGATACGAAAGAACTCGCATGGGTTCTGTGTGCGGACCGATCGACCGTTCTCTGGGATCGGTCAATCGGTTCCTACAACAAAATAGGGCCGTCAGACTTTTCCATTAATTTCGGTGGTCGTCCGATCGTCAAATCGATATGATATGAATACGAAACTTTAAGGTAACACTCTAAGGACTACAATGGTATAATTCTTTGCATCAAACAATCCATAATTCTTCGTCTATGGGATTAAAACGCTGAGGGTACCTTTCTCATCGAAAAATTGAATCCATCGGTCGCTGTTTCTCTGTCCGGTCATCGTCGATCGCCTCTGGATCGATAGGGAAGGCTCGCCGGATCCTCGTGCACGTCGAGGAGGTTCGAGGTGCGCTAGAGAGGGGTCGATTGGTACATGTGTTGTTTGTCTCTGCTTCTGCCGCTCGGAGTCGTCGGTCGCCGGACGGGGAGAAGACGAAGGAGAAGAGACGAAGGAGAGGAGGTCGGGGGTTCCAAGAGGGCGCAAGTGCGGCCCTCCCCCCCTTCTTATATGCCCCGGCCGACCCTTGGTCGGCCGGAGGCAAAACGGCGGAAGGCCAGGGGAGGCGACGCCTCCCCTGTCGACCGCTCGTTTCAAATTTTCTTTTTATTATTATTATTTTTAAAAGTACGAAACATCACACTTCGGAATCCAAACCACAACACTCTTCAAAATTTCTTCTAAATAAGAACAAGAGAATACACTCGTCCATTTGCGAATAGGAACCAGGAGAGTTTAGTTTTCTTTTTTTATTTTGTATCGGACTTCCTTTTGTAATGAAAAAAATCAGTGTTAAACAAGATACATATTGAACAAACAAGAATTTAAACAATTAAGGTCTCATTCATTCATCATTACAAAGTACATAGATAACATTAATTAAGTGCACTTCAACATCCAAAAGAGGTAGCACTTAGACAACTTATTTCAATACATATAATAATATCATGATCAAGCATATCATTATCTTTTTAAACAATCTACAGTTTCTCATATTTTCTTTGAATATCGCTTGGAAACATTTCTTTTGTTCTTCCATCATGGGTTTGAATATTTTCTTCTTAGCTTAAGCGTCGAAGTCAATTTGTTTAATCCTCCTCATCAAACCATTAAGAAGGAGATGACATCGAGGTTCGACTTCTGGATCAAGCCATTGAAACTATTAACACCCTCCATCTCTCTAGTAGGAAAAGAAACATGAGAAGAATATGTTGCTATTGTAAAATTTAAATAGTATATTACCTCATAATACTTGTATGCAAATTTTTTTTGACTTGGATTTGTTTCTATCCATGAGGTTTTGATAGCATCTTCCTGTGACAATTGCATAGTGGTGTAGTAGAACATTTAACCTTCATCATAATACTAAACCGCAACACTAGGTTGATGTTAGTACCGAATTACGAATTCTGACTGAAGGTGTATGAATGCAAAACTATATAAAATCAATTCAACTCAAAATGCAAAACATGTGTATATTATTGCCATATTTGGATTGCTTTAAACATGTATGTGATATTTAGCAGCCCAATTTAAGTATCATTAGTCTTTGGAGTGAATGTAGTTATGTTTTCATGTGTATTTCATTGTATATACAAGAAGATGTACATAAAACAAATAGGTAATCCTTTCAGGATAACAAAAAGGTAATCCTTTCAAGATAATAACAATCAAACTTCAGCATCTTCATCTTCGATTGGATTGGGGCAGGAATAGAGAGATCAAAGATTAAGGAAAAGGATGAAGAAATTACACTACAATAGATCTGGGTTATAGCCACAAATTAATATCCACAATATGCTAGTTCGTAGTAATAATTATATCTTATAGTCATGATTATTATTTTTGTGAGTATTAATGAACTTGTAGCCACAAATAATTTATATCGTGGTAATAATCATTTAGCAATTGTTATGAATATTTATTTTGTGGAAAATAATATAAATAATTACCACAATTTTGATTTTCATAGGAAACCATATTTTTTATATCATCAATATTAGCCACAAAAATTTCTTAACTAATTGTTGAAGGCAACATTATGTATTTGTTACATTTTTAAAATTTGCGGCAACTAACATGTAAGATTTCTATAAAAGCTTAATGTTTGATTCATACTTTATTGATATTCAAGAAATATCATTTCAACATTATCAATTGTACATAGTCTTATATATGTGTTTTGTTGATAAAATTACATTAATAATTGTTATTCGTTTACATTGAACTTAAAAATTGTACGATTTAATTAATCAACTAGATTGTTTTATAAATTATTATTAATAAAGATAAACTAAATATCTTATCTTTTAAATTCTAATCTTTATTTATGTTAATACTTAAATGATAATTTTTTGTTTATGATAATATTTATTTATTCCTTACTTAGATGACAAATTAAATTTTTTGCTTTTTATTTTTATGTATGTCTAGATTTTTTAAATTATTTAACTTTGATTGGGATTTAGGTTATATATATACATATTTATATCTTTTTACATTATTTTTTATTTCCATAAATAAATGATTAGAATCCAAAAAAATTATTTGTTATTCTAAGATAAAATTGTCATGTACTTTTTCCTTTTACCGCAAAAAAGGAAAATAATAAGGATTAAGGTATAAATATTGTTGTTTAACCTAATCGTATTTTTTTCCTGCACTTCTCCGTCGCATTCATCTTCCTCCACGTTTCCTGCATTGTATTAATCTTCCTTCAATAGGTACGCCTTTTACGTTCCTCTTCCCAGCCTTCTATGTTTTCCATCTAAGGCGGTGGCAGGGACGCGACCACGCAGAGGCGGCCGTGGATGGCCGCCCCAGCAGGTGAGGCGGACATCGATGGCCGCCCAACGTGCAGAGGCAGCTCGCCGGCCGCCTCACATGTTGGGGCGGCCGATGAGGGCAGCCTCTGCGCAAGAAGCAGCTGACGAGCTGACTTTCCCGTAGAGGCAGCCCTCGACGGCCACCCCAGAGTGTGAGGCGGCCGTCGAGGGCGTGAGGGGCGATGGTCGCCTCTGTGCGAGAGGCGGCTCGCTGGCCGCCTCACACACTAGGAAGGCCGTCGAGGGCTGCCTTGGCGAGAGAGGTGGCCGGCGAATGACCTCTCACGCAAAGGCAGCTCGCCGGCCGCCTCATGCGCTGGGGCAGCCGTCAAGGGCCGCCTCTGTGTGAGAGGCGACCATCGAGGGACGCCTCTGCGCGAGGGGCGGCCGGCGAGCCGGCTCTCACGCAGAGGCTGTGTAATATCCCAAATTTAATTCACATGAGTTAATATTATATAATATTAGTGATAAGAAAATTGATATATGTGTTAAGGCCCGAGTTATAACTCATAGTGTTTGATAGCTGAACTTTGACGAAAATTTATCCAAGACATGAAAACATGATCTTTGAAAATATTAGAATTAAGAAAATTAAAGTCTCGGTAATTATTCCTATGTATCAAAGTATTATAGATGTGATTTTTAATAATTTTTAGGAGGTGTTTTACTTAGGTAAAACATAGATGCAAAATCGAAAAATCTGTGAAATCGCGATTTTTGTTCTTCGGACAAAAATTTAGATTTCGATTCCTTAATTATTTATTTTTATAAATATTTTATTTGAATCCAAATGGGGGGTAGTTCCTTATTTACATGTAATGTCTTAAGTAAATGAATAAATAAATAAACAAATGGAATGACATTACATATGAATAAATAAATAAACAAATGGAATGGCATTACATGTAAATACCCCCAATACTAAGATCATTTTCTTATTGTCTCCGGGCGACTTAAGGTCGGTTTACCCCTGCCTTATCTTTCTTCCTCTACATGTTCTACCACATCTTTTCACTTCCTCACTTGCCCCCATACGAAAATCCAAGTGAAAGAGGGGACCATGTTCTACTAGTGAAGCTATTTGAAGGGGAATTAGGGTTTTGCCATATGGTGGGTTCATATTTCACTTTATTTTGATTTCAACTACATAACTTTCTAATTAGAGTTTCTCTGAACCTCATCCATCTTATTCATTCTCGAATTTTAGCTAATCATGGGCCAAAATTCATGTTCTTCATGAGCAAAATTAACTCTAGCCATGTTCAATTGGTTCTCGAATTTTTAGCTACATAATTACATACCTTCGAGTGGTCCCAAAATTATGAACTTTCTTCTGATTGAGCCTCTATGAGTCTACTTTCATTTAGCTTCGAATGAAGTTAATAGGATTTCTGTAGATAAAGTTATGCTCTTATCTTTAAGGTACTATCATTCTGTTCACCGAAATTGTTACCCGAATTTGTAAATTATGTATTAAATCCAATATGTCATAGAATTATTTTATAATTTAGGGTATATTGATGTTAAGTTTCATTGACAACTGGAATCACTCTGAAATGATATGTGTAGTGAAAGTTATAAATGTGTTACCGAGCTTTACTCAGTCTGTCAAGATGAAACTTAGGGCAAATTATGTTAGTATTGGTTAAATTTATTGTGCTCAGTAAAAATAGATATAAATTCAAATAATTTTATGAGTCACACCCTAGGATGTCTACTATTTGAAAAAAATTAAAAGTACTAGAACAAGGAATGGTTATTATTTTATATAAATCATAAAAGTGAGGTCACTCAGTCTGTCGGAACATAAAAATAAGATAAAAGTTAGGATGAATGTTGATTTTCTTGTGAACAAATCATAATGAAATAAGATCTGAAACGTTAATAGATTAAGGTATTAGCAACCAGGAAGTAAGCAAAATTGAAATGAACAAATTTGGTTATCAATTTAAGCAGATACGAATTTTCTTTTATTATGTATACAATCTATCTTAATAGTAGGCCAACTCTTGTGATAAATAGTTACTCAAGTTATGAGAGTAAATATTTAAGGGTCGTATACCTCTTCAATTAATTATGTTTCATGTGTGATAAATTTGTGTTCAGATAATAAAAATGATGTGTTCTTATTATTATTGTATAGGAGTAGAAGAGTAAAGTAGTGAAAAAGGAAAGGAAAAATCTTTTGATAGCTCTTATAGATAAGTTGGTTTATCCTAATCTATATTTTCACCTCTTTTGAATTTGGTGTGACATCGATTGTTATATGTATTAAATATATTCTGGATAGGTTATGAATTGATTTCAAGAAATGCAACTATGAAAAGTATATATGAATGATTGTATGATTGCACATTTGAAAAGCATATGTGATGTGATATGAATGGATTACGAGAAGTGCAATCTTATTCCGTTTGAAATGATTGATCGAGTGATGGTACAATTGAAAAGCATATGTGGTATGTTAAGGATTGATTTACTAAAATGCAATCATATTCTATTTGAATCGATGTTCGACATGATTCATCTTCTGATATTTGAATTACAAGATATGGTTAATCTTTTGATCTTTGATATGAAGTTGTTATATGATGAATCATGCATCGACATCTGCCTGCATCTGCATATGTGATGGTTGGAGCTAAGTGCTACGTTGCTGATCACGATGGGAGCCACCTCTAGAGTCAAATCCATCATTTTGTTCCCTAATAATAAGATGAGATAGGATGGAGCTAAGTGCCATGCGGAGCTAAGTACCACATCGTGAATAGTCGCGATGGGGGCCACCTCTAGAGTCCACCTATCGTTATATAATTTGTTCCCCGAAAGGGATGAGGTATAATGGAGCTAAGTGCTACATCGCTAATCACGATGGGAGCCACCTCTAGAGTCCACTTACCGACCACCGGACAGTTGGTGATCCGTGCATTCATATGAGAGTATTGCATTTGCATACATACCTTTGATATGATTTATATGATATTGATTACAAGTTGAGTGTGATGTTTCTGATTAGTATTTTATATATGTAATTATCAAATATATGAAAATGCCTATTTTGCTATTATGATTATTGCATGCTTTTTTATGTCCCTCCAAATTAATTAGTTGGTAACACATAGGCTATGAGTTATCAACTTACTGAGCTATTTTAGCTCACTTTGTTATTTCTAATATTTTTCAGATAATTCTTGGGAATCATACGAGGTGATATTATTTGAAGGGTTCGTGGTAAGATGAAAAGATTTGAGTCTCTATTAGGATGTCGAGGGGTTTAGCTATGTATAATTCATATCTATTATTTTGTAAGAAGGCAAAGGCATTTTATGAAATGTAAAACTTAAGGATTATTGGTTTTCTCTAAAGGATCACCATAAATTGTGTAGTTTATTTTATGATATTTTCATTCTTATGTATGTTATAAAAAAAGAAAAATTACATCACGTTTTCACAATCTTTCCCAATTTTATTTGATCGTCCGTAATGAGTCGCGAACTCCGATTTAAACTAAGGTTTAAATCGGGGTCGTGACAGGCTGCCCCCATGGACGCCCTAGCATGTGAGGAGGCTGGCGAGCTGGCCCTCACACAGAGGCAGCTCCCCACGGCCGTCCTTGTGCATGAGGCAGCCGTCAAACCTCTCCTCTTCACGAGAGACAGTTCGCCGGCTGCCTCACAAGTTGGGGCGGCCCTCGACGGCCGCCCAGCTATATAGGGCCGCCCCAACATGTGAGGTGGCCAACAAGCAGCACCCCACGGTCATCGCTGGTCGGCTCTGCATGAGAGGCGGCTCTCCGGCCACCTCAGGGGCGGCCATTGTGGACAGCCTCCGTGCGAGATCCAGCCGTTTGGGGCTGCATCCATGTGAGATGCGGCCATCAAAGGCTGCCTCTGCCGAGAGGTAGTTCGACGACCTCCTCATGCACGAAGGCGGCTTCCGAAGTGCTAGCGCGGGAGGAGGCTCACCGAGATCGGAGATGTAGAAGTGAACTTAGGAAAAAAATGGGAACTATTGACTTTAACACATGAATTGCTAATATATGATGTTACAAATTAAGGTATCTATTTATTGGATAAAATGGAGGTGTTTATCATTTAAAGGACATTATGCCTCTCCTAGGATTAAAAATTTATGAATGATGTTTTAGTCCATTTATGGTTAAGAATTTTTAATATGATATCTCTTCCTATTTTTTGTATTAGTTTTACATTGTTAATTAAATTTATTATTTAGATTAATTTTTTTTGTATGATATTAAATGTTAAATTATAGTAGCTTCTTATTTGTTTGTACAATATATAGTGAGATCCTACTAATACTAAAGGTGGCTAAATTAAGAAGTACAAGCATGTTAATTTCAAAGAGGGCAAAGGATGGAATCATGATGAAGCCAAAGAAAAAATATGTATGTGAAATTTATAATTGTGCATAATTATAGACATTTTATTTTAAATTATTTTTTTGTTGATTTATTTTATAGGATGGCATGGTTGTTACATAAGTTGAGGTCATGAAAGTTCTTGTACAATATGGAACATAACCATCAATAACAAAAGAATAGATTTTTCAACAAGTAATGTGTACAAAACTAGGATATTCTCGTGGTTTTAAGTTATTTTGTGTGTCCTCCTTCTTCAAGGGTTAATATTGTCACAAAAGAACAATTGGAAGAAGAGAGGAGACAGCGTGATGAAGTTGGGAAACATTTTCTGAAGAACATTTACAACTTATAAAATCTCAACAAGAACACGTTGAATCTTAAAAAGAACAAATTCAAGATCAACAAAAAAATATGGTTGCAATGGAGGATCGTCAAAGAAAAATGGAAGAGAAGTTGAAAGTTTTCTTTCAATTATAAAAGTTAGATTATCTTAACTTTCTTTTAGCATGGATTTCTTTATATTGTTAATGTAGTTGAAATTTCTTAATAGTTTAATTTTGCATAAATTATTGTCATTGAATCCTATGATCAATAGCATGAGAATTTACAAAAAAATATCAATATAATTTATCATTTTTATTTTATGGAATGTGTCTACTCAATTATTTTATTTCATGTTTTATAGATAAAATTATTTTTATCTATAAAATAGTTTGTGTCCAATAATTAAAAATGATCAATCATTTTTAATTTTGTATTACAAAAACTCTTGGCTACGTATCATGAAAATTCTACTCGTAATTGTTACATATTGTTTGTGGAAATAAAATTTGCTAATAGCCACAAATATAATTAGCCATGAAAATTAATCAATAATGCCCACGAAACTTTCGTTGTCAATATCAAGGTATTGGCCACGAATGATATCATTATCCACATTTGTTAATGTTTAATACTTACATAAATATTTGTGGTTAATATGATATTTATAACTTAAAAGTTAACCTTTGTGGCTATTGATGAGTTGCAATGCCATCAATATCCACGAGTTGCTACCACAATTTTATTCGTGACTAATAACTTATAATCACGATAATTGAGCTTATATTCGCGAAATAATTTGTAACTATAGATAATATTTGTTGTAGTGAAAGAAACAATTATTATTTTGTATAAGCCGATGGAAGGCTAAGATTTATATTCCCTTCTATGGTATGATTATGATACTACTGGTGGTTTGATTCCCTATGTCGTACTCTTAAACAATTGCTTAATTTTTGTAACATCTGGCAAATTCCAAATAAGGGAAGGAATTCAAAAATCAGTATCAAAGACAAAATTAGGAAAGAAATTGAAATCAAAATTCGAATAAAAAAATGGAAACAAAACGGTCGGCCGGAGGAGGAATCTCCTCCGATTACGTCTCGGACACGGCCGACTGGAAGGCCGACCAAGACTATAAAAGGGGCACGAAGGAAACCCTCGCCCCCCTTGGATACCCGATCGGCCGCCGCCTCCATTCTTCCTCCTTACTCTTCTCCGACGAGTTGTGCGCAGGCGAACGGGACAAATGCAACGCACTGGAGCAACTCGACGGACCCTGACGCACAACGACTTTCCTTCGATGTTCGTAGAGGGCACACGCTCCTCCCCAGCGGCCAGGAGCGTTCAGCGACCGAGAGGACAACGTGCGAATCGCCGAAGAGCCAAAAACAACGAAAAGAGGTACTCTAGTCGTTAAATCCCTTTAGATGATAAAATAATGATCGTTTGATGCGTTCGATGGTTCCATTATGATTCTAAACGCCTTAGCTTTATTTTTCATATTGTTGTCATCCCGATTTGATGGCCGAAAGTCAGCCAGAAATGGAGAAGAAGGTCGGCGACTCTATTCGGCTGCAGAATCGATCGATCGATCCTTTAAGAATGGTCGAGCGATCATAGAATACAAAGACATATTTTATTTACGATCGGTCAACCGATCCGGTGAGCACTCCGCGTCACTGTGATCTTACGATCGGTCGACCGATCCTATCAGAGCGGTCGACCAATCCAGTAATGTGTGAAGATTCTCCGACGATCGGTCGACCGGCCCCATTGGTACGGTCGACCGGTCCGACAGTATGCCGAGCGAAGAAGACGGTCAACCGGTCCAAGAGGAGCGATCGACCAGTCCCATAGAACGGTCGACCGGTCCAGAAGGAACGGTCGATAGACCCAAGTCAACCGGTTCAGGTCGACCGGACCATGGAAGAATGGTTGACCGGTTCAGAGAATGGTCGACCGATCCAATCAAACCGACCGATATATATAGACTGATCTTAGCCAATCGGTTCAAACCAACCAACCAATAGGTAGGTCTTGGACCGATGGTGATGTGAATGCTGATCCAATCTGAGTCGAACCCTGACTCGGCCTTGGGTCACCCTCATGGACTCTAAACGGAAGACTCAAATTGGATTACCTCCAATTGGCTGAGTCCTATTATAAAAGACATAAATATCCCTTTTGGGTTTTGATCTATGATTCTAGACTCCATTAAAGATAAACAAAAATAGTTAAAGCAAAGATGAAATTATGGAATTGCTATGTGCCGCCCCAAAGTATAGAGCAAAGATCATAGCATGTCATAGAGAGGGGCATGTAGCTAAGTTGAGGAGACAGTAAATCTACTGATATTTGATGACCACTGTCCCTGGGACAGAAGTCCTCTCCCACTTGTGTCTCGAAGAAGGGTGATGCATTGACACACTCCTTTATCAAAGAAGTATAATTTCATAGTACCGAGCCAGAGAGACAAGTAGCTACCTGAGGAGACAGTGAACTTATAGGTTCTTAAATGACTACTGTTCCTAGGGTACAGGTCATCTTCCTCCTGTATTTTGAAAAGAATATGCATTGACATTATACCTTCCCTATCATGGGCATTTTGGCTTTACAGACTTACAAAAGCACCTCTACCATCTCAACCTAATAAAGTCGAGCTCGCATAGGATAACTAACTCTAAGGACAGCATAGTAATATAAAAGACATAATGCAATTCACAGTAAAGTAATCTATAGTAAAGTATCGTAAAGTAAAGTACATAATATGATATAGCAAATCATAGAACATAGCATGATAAAGATAACACATTGATCAGTTAAGTACAAGGCAAGGCATAATAAAGACATGACACAGTCATGGTAAAGAACAAAGTACAGATATTGATATGACCTATTATTTATTTCAATCAAAGTATAGAAATTCAAAGCATGTTACCTATTGATTATCCATGTATGATATAAACATCATTTATTATTATTTTATCGTCTATGATTCTATTGTACTGAGCGTTTTCGCTGTATCCCATTCTCCTGCATTGGGATTTTGCAGGTGAGAATTCTACTTAGAGAGGAGATGGAGGACGTAGGGCTTGGAGAGTGCACATGACTTATTCATCCCAAAAGCATTCAGTCCTCTTAATTGCATTAATCTGATCTATGGTCCTTGCTTCCGAACGACTATTCAAATGTTGAACTTATTGGAATGTTGATCATTTCCTTGTTCATTATGAATTATATTAGTTAGTAGTACCTTTTGATATTTCGACGCTCACTCTTCCGCCATAATGTCATGGTTATTTTATTATTATATTTGATGCCACGTATATAAATCGTTGAATGGTCAAGGTCATATTGTGATCAATATTGTAATAGGCAGTGTAACATCCTCGGGGTCAACCTGACTGCCTACGTGGCAGGAGGGCCGATTTTAGGGGGTGTTACAATTTTGCTTCATGTTATTTGTGAATGATTCATACATGTTTTAATTTCCATTAGATCGATAGATCTCCTTTATATGCTCTATTTTGTTCGAGAGAAAAGATAGTTCTTACTTGAGCCATTGACGATGTCATTTTGTTGTTTAAGATTGAATTCATTGTAAAGATCGACCTCTACTCTGATCAGAACTGAGAGATCAACTGATCAATTCAATTGTAATCCATAAATTTCTCGGCTTAATTGTTAATATTCGAAGAGAGATCGACGAGTCGAAAGAAAGAGCCAGATAGCACATTAATGTGAGATTGAGATATTATTAACCTCATTAAAGAAATCATGCCAACAATTGTAAATCAATCTACCATCTTTGAGTTGTCCTTTTACCATCTTTGATTATTCGATTCCTTTGACACCTTGAAAATTATAAATAAAAGTGAATCTAGATCAATGTGGTTACAGTACTTGTGATTTTCTACTAGCATACTTGCATATGTGTAAACTCTATAGTATAATTTTAATAATAACTCAAGTCAAATATTTGACTTTCATCTTATGTTTGGCTTAAAAGTAAGGTCAGCGAACTAATATCAAATAAATTTTTAAAAAATGAAATAAAATATACATGAACATCTCTTACATTGGTCGCCGGATGAACTTCTGACTTTCTTCTCTGATTCTACTTATAAATTTTCAAAGGATTAGGTACACGAACAAGAAGGACATCTTCACCTTGAATTCCTTTCGCCATCTCGGAACAGGTCAGAGTTTAGATTTCAGAGAGCAGACGCTTTACTTATTGCGGCTGGGCTGATGGTTGTTGTACTTGTAATTGATCATGCCGGAACAAATCCCCCGCGCATGCCCTTCTGATCCCCCCCGTTTGTGACCACACCGAGTCACGCATCTACCACGGCGGAGATTGAGATGGATCATGACCACGGACACGGCGTCCGGGAAACACACGATCACCACGTCGTAGCACTCGACGAGTCGTTGTGGTCGACGCAGCAGTTGGACGAGCACTGGCTCCTGTCACTGAGGCAAAGGGTCGATGGCGCTTCCCAGAGGTTACGGCAGGCCGAGACGAAGCTGCCGGTTACCATCTTCCGGGTGCCCAGAAACATCCGGGAGACCGATGCCCAAGCCTACGAGCCGAGGATGGTCTCCATCGGCCCCTACCACCGCGGCAAGCAGCACCTGCAGTCCATGGAGGAGCTCAAGTTGAGCTACCTCAGCGACTTCCTCGATCGGAAACCCGAGAGGAGCCTCGACGAGTGCCTCAAGAGGCTCAAAACGGTCGAAGCTCGCGCCCGCAGCGCCTACTCCGAGGATCCGGAGATGGAGACCAACGAGTTCGTGGAGATGCTGCTGCTCGACGGCTGCTTCATCTTAACGAGGCGTGGACACGGGAAAAAGGCCGTACGACGATCTTATCATGGGCACCTCGTGGGCGGTGTGGCTGGTGCTGGTCGACATGCTCATGCTCGAGAACCAACTCCCTTTCTTCGTCCTTCAGCTGCTGTACGACAGGGTGAAGGCGGACGGGTCTCTGGCGGCGCTTTCTTCCCGCTGCTTAACGATCGGCGACGGTTTCCACATGAACACGCAGGTCTTGTCCCGGTGTTCAGAATTCTACCATCTCCTCCATTTGTTCCATTCCTGTGTTCTGCATGATGCCCCCAAGGACTGCGTAGAGCAAAGGACCGACACGCCTTTTCAGAAGAAGATTACGCACCGCATGAGTTTCTTATCTGAGCTCTTGCGTCGCCCTTGCTTGTCGTTCGGCAAGTTGAGCGTTGAGCAGTCGCACCCAGCCCCGGAGCCCCCGGAGCCCCAGGAGGACTCCATCCTCTCCGCGACGAAGCTGAGGGAGGCAGGAATCAAGTTCAAGAGGAAGACGAACGCCGCGAGCTTCCTGGACGTCACGTTCCAGCGCGGCCACATCGAGATCCCCCAGATGGGCGTGTTCGACTTCACCAAGTACCTCTTCCGCAACATGATCGCCTTCGAGCAGTGCTTCCCGAGCGCAGGCAACGACGTCACCACCTACGCTGCCCTCATGGATTGCATCATCGACACGCCCGCCGACGTGGCGCTGCTCCACAGCAGCGGCGTCATCGTCAGCGGGGTGGGCGACGACGACGACGCCGCCAGGCTCTTCAACAAGCTCTGCCGCGAGGTGTCCGTGGACTTCAAGGGGACCTACCTCAACAACCTCGTCGTCGCCGTGAACAGGCACTGCGACTCTAAGATCAACAGGTGGCGCGCCAAGTTGAACCACAACTACTTCAACAATCCGTGGTCGATCATCTCCCTCTGCGGCGCCGCCGTCTTGCTCTTCTTCACCTTGGTGCAGACCATCTTATCAGTCCTGCAATACATGCATCCCAGGAATTAACACGTCGTGTTCTTGAGAACTCGAATGCTGCCTCTCTGTTTTTTTCATTTTTAATTTTTTTTCCTTATTTTCTTTATTTATTTTTATTTTTCAGTAGATATTGTCGATTATTTTATGTCCCTAATTATTACTATTCCTTAATAATCAATTAGTCATTTATTTGTGTAAATAATACATGTTTCTCATGTAAAAGAACACGATATTTGCAGTTAAATTTTTAAATAAAATTCACCATAAGAGTTTATATCTTTTCCATTTTAATTTGACCACCAAATTGATTACCCTGAAATGAAATACAAAGGCTAACTTACTAAAAGCTAAAGAAACAAAATAGCATGTGCTACTTTAAATTACTTTGGTGATTAACTATTTTTATCTTTATTCTCTAAATATATATTTATATTAGAATATTTACGGTTAATTTTTAAATGTCATGCCACATTTGAATGTTTGATGTCTCACATTAATGTCCTTTCTTATCAACAAAAATATGATTTCTTATTTTCTTTATCTATTTTAAGTTAAAAAAATCGTTTTTTTCTTTATGACAAAATAAGACTTATTTAGAAAAACCAATTGTATAATTTGTAAAATAACAAACATAACATATATAATTTTGTAGAGGCATATATAATGTCATGCCACAATTGAATGTTTGATGTCTCACATTAATGTCCTTTTTTATCAGCAAAAATATGATTTCTTATTTTCTTTATCTATTTTAAGTTAAAAAAATCGTTTTTTCTTTATGACAAAATAAGACTTATTTAGAAAAAATAAATTGTATAATTTGTAAAATAATAAGCATAATATATAATTTTGTAGAGGCATGTTAGCGCAGATTTATAAATTACGAAAAGCATAATATATAATTTCGAAAAGCATCACATGCACTTGGGATTTGAGTTCTCATATCATTATCACTTTTAATTTGATCACCCAAAATACAAACGATTAATATCGTCATGTCGATGGTATACACAATTACGAATATTATGTTTGTCAAATTTACTTATCAACCAATTATTCATTAATAGCTAATCATTATCTATTAGTCAAATTGTTAGATCGAATTAAACATCTAATATTTCCATATAAAAGTATTGACTCACATTTCGCGTAAACGATATGGCATATTAAGCATACATAATTTGTCCAATTAGTTTGACGTGCCAGATTTGTTCTTTGATTGCGTGTTGTTACGTGTCCCTTCCTGTCACTAATTACAAAATGGTATCTTTTAATAAAGTGCTAATTTGTGTTGGTCTTTCGATTTCGCCCCGTTGACATATTATAACAACATGGAAAACAAGGCTTCTAAAAAATAGTTCAAAAATTGGAGGATTCGAGTATAGAGTACGTAGTTCACAAGTAAACGAGAACGAAGAAGTCAAATGTTATAGTGCCATACGGCAACGGGATGAGGTGGATAATATAAAAATAAATAAAAATAAGAAACAAAAATTTAAAAAGATTAAGAATGAAACAAAATCCAGAAATCTAATTCGACCGAGACAACACAACATATATAAATGGTATATAATCTTTTGAATTTGAAAGGACTACCAGATAGGGGTGGCAGTATTCCCCACCCTAGCGGGCCCGCGGGGATTCCCCATTCGGGTCCCTGCATTCGGAGATTTTATTCCCCGCGGGGGCGGGGATGGGAGCCAAACTGCCCCCACACCGTCGAGGCTCGAGCTCCGAATCCTCAATATTATTAATAATTATTATAATTATATTTATTAGATTATATCTCAATCGTCCATTTTACACACACATATATATATATAACATAAACCCTAACATCTCTCTTCTTTCTCCCTTTTCTCTCAAATCTCAAAACTTACATCTACAAGACCAATCCGCCGCCGGCGCCGCCGACCGCCAGCTTCCATTCGTCGGTGTTCAATGTCATCTCCGGCGATGATTCCATCTTCACAAGGTAATCATTTTCAACGTCGTCATCGTGTGGTCGTCGTGGGCGGCGACCGAAAGGGGCGACGGCGTCATCGTGGTCGAGGGCGTCGTCGTCGAGGGCGGGTCGTCGTCGTCGATGGCGGGTCATCGTCGAGGGGATCGCCATCGTCGTCGTGGGCGGCGGCCGAAAGGGGCGGTGACGTCATCGTGGCCGAAACCTCTGCGCACAGTGCGCAGAGGCGAAATCGGCCGAAAGGGGCAGCGGCCGAAATCTCTGCGCGGACGATTTCGGCCGCCGCCCCTTTCGGTCGATTTCGCTCCTTTCGCCGTCGCCGCCGCTCCTTTTGCCGTCGCCGTCGCCGCCGCTCCTTTCGCCGTTGCCGTCGTCGCCACTCCTTTCGCCTCGCTCCTCTGCACGGTAGTGATTTCGAAATCGTCGCCGCGCGGAGCGGCCGATTTCACGCAGAGGCAAAATCGCCTCTGGGCGCAGTGCGCGAGATCACCTCGCGCAATGCGCGCAGAGGTGACTCACAAATTTTTTTTTAATTTTTTTAATTACTCACATTCTAATTAATTTTAATTTTTTTTTGCAGAAATAGATGGAGCGGATAATCAATCTATCAGAAAACATCACTTCCCGTCCGACTTGCATGTGAGCACCAATTTCAAGAAGTGTAATAATTCCTCTTTCATCAACCATTGGTCCCATAGTGTAGTCTCTCATAGTTTATATACACAGGTGGAGGTGGTGGTAGTTGGTTCTCCATCTGTCATTTTAACAATAGTAGAAATTTTCTTTTTCAATCTTCTAGCAGTTCTTTCTATCGAGGGTCAAACACCAATGATCCGCCTAAGCTTCGTGTATTATGCTTATGTGCTAGAACGTCCCAGGATGTGTGGGTTATGAACTATTCAATTCTTGCAACCACACCAATGAAAATAAATAGTAATAATTCTCATATTAAAGGTAAGATAAGCAAATAATTATTAACTAAGTCCCCGATAACGACGTCAAAAATTTGATGCGAATTCAGAAACACTAGCAAGCGCATTAATCGTTCAAGTAATAAAATGATGAGTATAAAGTATCGTTCCCACGAGTACAAGAAATAATTAATATATTCTCTTACTTATGAATTGAGAAAAGATAATAACTCTGTATTTTGTGAAAATAAAAAGAATAATTAATATAAAATAGAGCTATGATCAATGGGGTTTAAAAGAATAGAATTGTTGAATATGATTTATCTTAATTAATACCACTACTCATGTATAAAGTTTTAGACAAAAGATGTTGAATTAATAAAATAAAATTCTCAAATTGATTTAACCAATATTTCAGGCTTTAAATCTTATTTTGAAACCAACAAAAGAAATTAATCCTTTTGATTTTTAAACTCTCGGAAGGCATTCAACTAGAATATAAAGTTAAAGGCTTTTCAAGTCACCCTAACAACAATACAATTGCGATTTTTCTAAAAGTGACATGCAAGAAAAAAATCAAAGAAAAATTCTAGAGAATCTTAAAACTTTTTTCAGATAATAAAAAGATTCCAATAGGCACGAAGGTGTCAAAAATTTTGCATCTTTTGACAGCGTAAAAAATTTTACGTTTTTTGACCTTCTTGGCTGAATACACGAGTAAAAGGCGCGCGTGCGAAATTTTGAATCCCCGAAAAATTTTCGCCCGAGTCCATTTTTTGTCCCAATCTTCTCACCATGCATCAACAGACATGAAAGAATCGAAAATTTCGCATTTTTTGACAGCGTAAAAAATTTCACATTTTTTGACCTTATTGGTTGAAAACATGAGTAAAAGGCGCGCGCGCGAAATTTTGCACCCCCGGAAACTTTTCGCCCGAGTCCATTTTTTCGTCCCAATCATCCCATCATACATCAATAGGCACGAAAGCGTCAAAAATTTTGCATCTTTTGACAGCATAAAGAATTTCGTATTTTTTGATCTTCTTGGCTGAAAACACGAGTAAAAGGCGCGCGTGCGAAATTTCGAACTCCCGGAAAATTTTTGCCCGGTCGAAAGCAATACAATTCAATCCGAGAATACCCCGGCAAGTTCCGAAAATAAAAATCAGAAGAAAGAAGGAAGTCCAAACAAAAAAGATTTAACTTCTCAAGCATGGAGTCATTTTCATAGACAATTAATTGATCGAAAATTTCATGCAATATGCAAGTATTGTCAAAAGAATATTTGTGTGATACAAAAAAATGGAACTTCGCATTTGCATGATCATCTAAAAATTTGTAAGTTTCGTACAACAAGAGGACCAAAGCAAGCAACTTTAAAAAATTTACCAACTTTAGACAATAAAGGTGATACATTTATTGTTGGTAATTATTCATTTAGTCAAGATGTTGCAAGAAAGGAACTTGCAAATATGATTGTCCTTCATGAGTATCCTCTTTCTATAGTTGATCATGTTGAGTTTAGACGATTTTGTGGTGCTATGCAAGTTTGTTCGAAACAGACCACGTTCATTAGTACACGACTCATGTTCCATCTTCTCTTTTCACGTTCATTCACACCTTGGTTTACGTTCCCGCTCTGACTTCTTGATATCGAGACCGTCGGAGATTCCACTAAAACTCTTCCTTAATTTCAAATGGGACAAAGAAGAACGCCCGTTATATCAACCACATTTTCTCGCTTCGAGAGGCAAGACAACCTCTCCTCTTATGAAGCTAATATTTTCTCTCGCTCAAGAGGTAAGATTTTGAACTTCTTTTATGAACATAATAATTTAATATTCTAAAATAATATTTATTAGTAGGTTGGAACATGGTAACCCGAACTTAGTTCATACTCAGCCCGACCTAGTCTAAAGGAATGAGACCCGATCTCGACCTGGTTACCTAATAGGTTGAGAAAATTTATGAGAAAATTAAGTCGGTGCTGACCGGGACGACTGGGTCATTCCGACTTGTGCTCACCCCTATCCAATAAGGTTGATATCCCTATTTTTTTCTAATAATAAATCTTGAATATTCATTTTATTGAGATTTAACTCATTGCCATCTAAACTAGTCAATAATATCATATTTTTTTCTCATAAAATGGCACAATGAAAAATACTCTTTAAATTTTCAACAAAGCTATATCAAATACTTGAGAAAATTGCATGAAAATGTTGAAACTTTGTTACTGGGGATGAAATTTTATTAGATGTTTAATATACCTTTTTACTCCATTACATTATAACACTCATAAAAAAAAAGTAAAAAATAGTTTTTAGTTTTAGTGGAATGTGATATCAGATCCCACTAAGAAGCCTTGACCAATAATCCATTGTGTTAGCCACTTAAATGGTAGGTATATAAACCCAAAATTAACAATTTTCTTCCTGTTTTCATCATTTCTTTACTTGTGCATTTGTGGAATTTAGCAAGCCAGTTGCACATCCTCCTTGTGCTTCTAGTCCTGGTAGAAAATGAATGAATTTGAAGCGGTGATTTGGTGTTGATGATAATTGTTGTTAATGATTAGAAAAAAGGAGAAGAAACTTTAAGGGAAAATGTAATAATAAATGAAAGGGCAAAAGGTACTTAAGAGGATGTCAATTCATCTCATCTTGATTCTTATTTGAACAAATAATGGATTGATGATATTGTCATTGTTATGTATTTAAGTAATAATTATATTATTGATAATGACCATAAGTTATAATAATATAAATGAAGATAACAATTTGTCTGGATTTTATAGATTTTTATTTGACTAATTTTTTAAAGAAGTTTTGTATATCTAAAAATGTCATATAATATATGAATAAAAATGTGTCGAAGTCTAGTTTATGTAAGAATAAGAATTCTATTAATTGATCACGAGACTTGAATAATTTGTCTAAGATTCACTAGCTGATCATATTGAAATTTTGCTCAATCTTAAAATTAACTTAGAATAATTAGTGAAACTTAGATTTCAAATAAACGTGGATACAACAAAATATCACATTTGAGTCTACTACTCCGATCTATGCACTTGCAGTTGAGTAAAGTGAGGAGTTTAGATCACATAATTGAAATGATAAGTAGATTTTAGCTTTAGTTTGATTTTAGTTATAATTAATTAATTAGGTGCTCTCACGACCTCATCATTAATCCAAGTAGTGTAGGAAAAATTATAATCCAACAAGTAACTCCATATCATGTTGATCCGAAATTTCATATTGATGCACATTTACATAGGCACATAGGACATTTTATTCTGATCTACAAAGCATGTATGATATATGGATGAATAATTATTGAAATATATTGTTCTTAGAAACTAGAATAATCTCAATCCAAAATATAAAGCTGAAGTTAGCTCTCAAATATTGAACTACAACCAAACTTTTTCGAAAAGGATTTTAGCTAAATTTTAGATTTCACATAAAATTGTAATAATCATGTTATTTCATAAAAGTTTATATGTATAAATATGTTTAAAATATATTTACATACAGTCTTTTCTTCCTTTGGTTGTCAAATTATTGAATTTTCTAAGAATAGAAAGTATAAAAATAAATTTTGACAAATTTATTTTTAAAATATATTGATATTTACTCTCAAATAAAATAGAAATAAATATAATAGCACTTATGTGACTGAGTTATAATTTGTAAACTACTAGCTTGTCAAATTTGTCCAATGTTATGATTTAATATTTTGGATAATGTTATTGATTTGTAGTTAATGTTTATACTATAGCTGAATTCTCAAGGAAAAAATTCTCAGATTTATCTCAAAATATTCATGATGCACAAATGCATATTTATTTTTCTAAAAATAATGTTATGTTCCAACGAAATCTTGAATCTTAATATGTTAGAAAATGAGTATGATATTTTACGTCTAAATGCTTGAAATGATTGTGGTGTGTTATATATTAATTAATTGAAGAAAATCGTCGAAGGAATGAAACTGAAAAGCATGTCATATTGGTGGGGCAAATGCCCTCACATTGTATTCATCCAAACGTAAAATTTTGAAAGCAAGTGTGTCCCTTTGGATTAGCTAACTATTATTGAGACCAAGGCAACATATTCCTCCATTATTGGTAAAAGCTCACATTATTAATTATTTAATGATTGAAATAAAAGTGATAATTGTCTTGTGATGAAATGAGGATGGCTTATATGAAGATGACAATTGAATTAGTTATAGGCACAATTTATGAAACATCAAATGACAATAAATAAGATAATGATTATCATCTCTTTTTTAAGTATGAACTTATTGGAAAGAGGGATAACTTGGACATTAAAGTATAATACCATATTGTTATTATTGTTCACACTATCTTGTCTAAAATTACATTTAAGATAAGTGATAATGCTAAAGTAATTATTCACTTAGCAACATGTTGAATTAATATTGAAATTAATTTTTGTTAAATCTTTATTGTTGCTGATACATATAGATCATGTTATTGTGTTCATTTTGTCTATTATGAAAAGTGCAAATTGTCATGACCATACATACTTTTGCATGTCGATGAGATGAGTTGTCCCAGCACCGTATCCTCTAGGTTAAATGAAACTAAAGATGCCAATAATCATAATCGTCGATAATCATGTGCATGACGAATGGTTCTTATACATGAGCATGCATAAGGATTAACTAAGTTTTGTAACATTTTGAATTGATGGTCAAATTATTAAGCTTCCATTGTGTAATACTAATGGTCATGACAAATTCTAACATTTTATACTTTTTTATGTCTAAAAGTGAGTTGTAATAAGATAAGTTTATTATGAATCACCTCGTCAATATCGATTGAGTCACATGAAAGGTGCCTTTTTTGTGATGTTACAACAATATTATATGAAGTTCTATATTTTTTAAGTTTTGGGGCTTGTATTATTTTTAAATAAAAATGCTAAATTTAGTGTGATAATTTCATTTTATTTGTACATGGAAAAATATGATATAAATTTAATAAAAATGTTTTTTTCTTAAAAAAGTCATTATTATTTTTACCATTCAAAATTTTATACAAACATTCTCCATTTTATTAAATAAATTTATTTCCCACATAATACATTTGAGAACAATTTGGAAGATTGCATTTCTTTTAATGCAATAAAAAAGTTTAAGTCAAATGTAACAAATGAAACTTGATGATTTGTTATTCAATAAATAAAAGCGTAAATCATAATTGCTAACACTTTTTTGTGTTTTTCCCTTCTTTTCATTCTAATTGCCTCTCGATGTTCCCTGTCATGTTGATCAGCACCAAAATATCAAATGACAATATCAAATTCACAAATTTTTCAGATAAAAGGTTAAGAAGCATCCAATTATTATCTTTAATGCAACTATGCAAGTAATTATGTATCGAGATTAATGAAAATGTAACCCTCATTGGGTGAAACATGGTGCAGCGCCCTAATCTGGATCATCTGTTTTAGATCAAGGGTTCAGATCATTTTACATTTTTTTTTCTATCTTTACTCTCGATTGCGCTCTCTCTTCTCTATGATCGGCGACGATTGACAACAGGACGGAGGTGGACAGCAGAGGAAGAGACGGGCGACGCAAGGCCGGCGCGGCGGATCGTGGGGAAGAGAGGGGCGACGTGGGGCGGCACGAATCGACGAGAAAGAGAGGGGATCCAACTCGACGATGGGGGTGTATCGACGGTGAGACTAGGGATCGATGGCTTGTGTTCTCATGGGACGAGGGGGCGTGGGGTGGGTTGGGGGGGGGGGGGTCGCAAGGAACTCATTCGGCGGTGATCGAAGGCTGATGACAATTGTAGGTACAGCGGGCACGAGAGAGAGGCAAGGATGGGAAGGATTCACGCGCAAGAGAGAGAAGAGAGAGGAAATGATTTGTTCCCTTAATCTAAATCGGACGGCTGAGATTAGAGCCACATTTCACCTAAGAGGGTTACACTTCCATTAATCCCTTAAAAATAATAATATCGACCATGATGTTAGCGACCACTGTGGCGATTTGAGATCCAAGAGAAACTCGTAAGTGATAGAACCAAACAAAAGGCATGCAACACCGAAGCATTCGAGCATCTGATTTCTGACACACAATTTAGGCTATCAGAGCAGATGCACCCAAGATAGAAACAGAAGGAATAATAGGTTAATTAATTATTCCAGTTGTTTGGTTTCCAGGAATTTTCTGAACAGCAAAGGTATAGGCTTCAACTGTTAACCCCCCCCCCCCCCCCCCCCCCCCCCCCCCCCATTTGCATGAACCCCACACACTGCCGTTACTGTTCCATATTCCAGATCACACCTTCCCTTCTGAACACTCTGATGTTGTCCTGTTCTCTTCCATAATGCTAAACATGATACCTCCTGCATTTCTCTCTCCAGAGAATGAATGCGTCGGTGCCTTTGAAAGACAGGAAGAGATGGGAAGGGGGCCCCGAAGGAAGGTCCTCTAAGGATGCCAATGTCCAACCCCAAGACAAAAATCCATCTCTGGTGCTCCATTGGAGCTGCTTAACAATGGATCACCTACATGCTGGCAATGTAGGTGATGGCCACAGAGATCACACCATGTAGCTTGATCAGGTTAAGGACATGAGAGCACAGCCCAAAGGGCATATTGCCATTATTATGTCATAAAGCCAAAACATTATGGTGCTTTCTCTGTCTTCCAACCAAATGGCAAGCAAGGGAGGCATAGTGCTTTGCTTAAAACCTTTTTTCCTTTTATCATGCTTATTTTTTTTAAGAAAAAAAATCTCAAGTGTCAGTACTTGGATGTTGCTGGTAGTTCCCCCTTCTCCTTTTCCTTTCCTTCACCTTTGACAATGGTGATTGACATGTAGGAAAGCCAGGTCAATTCACTTAATATTCCAGGTGGACGCCAAGTGTAAAAGAATATGTCTCCCGAAATCTTGGCAGCTCTACCACCATAAACAAAAAAAATTTAAGGAGTATATTATTGCACAGGTTACTTAAATAACAAGTGTGTTTTTTTTTTCACTTCATCAAGGTTTACATAATCTTGATATCGTAAATAAATACAGAACATTTTTTTCTTCTGTCAGGGAAATATGAGATGCTAGTAATCCTATCCCTGAACTTAACTGGAAAAAAGAACTTGTTATGGTTTTACATTTTCAAGCATGATGGTGTAACTTGTCTTTATCGAGGTCTAATCCCACTACCCCTTGAATACAGTGGAAGAGCACTTCTGAATGCATATCTGGATAAGTGAAATAACAGGGTTTTAAAGGCAGAGGCTGTAGAGATGTAATCCAAACAATGGCATATGAATTCTGGTACGGACGAATATCAATTGCTTATGTGAGATCTTTAGATGCTTGATGCAATTTTTTTTAATGGAAGTGGTACATCTAAAGGAAGAGGCATCTGGATAATTTCCGGGAGGCCAAAAGAACAATTCTGCAATTTCAGAAACCAACTGCAATCTTTTGGAGGGAAGCTCTGGATTAAAAGACTGTGGAGTGTGGGTTGGGTAAAGTATCTATAACTAGGTCTCTCATCATCAACAAGTATGATTTAAAGCTGTATGGAGTCACGTTTTTCATATTGTACTTGGAATTTGATGGGAACAGTTCAACAAAACAGAACTTGCAGTAGACCGAGCATACTGAAAAAAAAAAGAGATAAAGAAAGGCCAAATAGTTGTATTCAGCACTTAATTTTCCCATCAGGTTAAAACTTGAACATGTTTCAGAGGCAAAGATCTGAGTCTACCAACCTACTGAATCAAATGAAATGAATGGAGCACCGATTAAATTACTTCAAGAAGTCCATCTCTACGAGAAAGAAGAAAAGGGAAAGCTGTGAAATGGTTTCCACACAAGTACTAGATTCTTTGTGACATCAATTCTGCTCATGTTTCTAATTCTTTGTTTTTGTTGGAGATCGTCGTCAGATGCTTACGGAAAGAAGGAACTGTTACTGTTGCCTTTCGTATGCATTGATCCACAATTCCACATCCACTTCTAAACGGAGCAAGTAATCTCGATTCTCAACTTAAGAACAGCTGTTTCCTTCTTCTTTCTGGTCAGGACAGAAGAGAAAAAAAATTGGATTGGCAGCAATAAGAGCTGAACTGAACAAGTTCAACATTTCAGCCAGTTGTCAATTACGAACCCGGAGAACAAAACAGGCAGGCGAGCACTATGGAAAGATGAAGTGACCCTCCCAATGCAGTAATTAATTTATTCATGCTTGTGGTTGAAGTCAATGCGATTCTTCGCTGATATATCCAGGTAAAAATAAGAGAGCACAAAGTGCTCAACAGTGGACAGATTCCAGTGTTGAACACAAAAAATGATTCACTCTTATCGCAAACTAAGTGAACACTAAGATTTAAACTAGAAAGTGAAAGGAATTTCTATGCATGGAAAACACTTAGTATATTTTAACACCAAGAGAAGTTTTTAGGATTCAAACTATATCATTCGTTTGGACAAGGATGTGCATCTTTGGCAATATATGCATTTGTTTATTTAGTAGATAGTACAGTCCAAGGTATACTATTACATGAAGGGAATGTTGACAAAGGTGTAAAAGTTGAATACAAAATAGAAGCAGGCCGGTTAGACTGAGGCACTACTACATACTGACATATATATATATATATATATATATATTCCCTTGACCTTTTGTATTATTATACTAATTAGTACTTTCATCGTGAGGTCAAAGATTGAATCTTGGAAAAAACAGCTTTATTGAGCGAGAATAATGTCTTAACTTTGGCAAACGAAATTTACCGGGAAAAAAAACTTTGGTAAACGAAAAGTAAAGAGAGATCAAGATGAAGAACCCACTAGAAGATCAGGAGCTTAATTTCTTACATTATTGGCATAAACAAGATATATGATTCTGAGAACCCTTATAATTTCTTACATTAATTACAATGAAAGAAGCAACATTTGAGTGTTCTTTCCATAAATCCACAATACGGGATTAATTAGAAACGACTGATATATATATATATATATATATATATGAGAAATATTAGGGTGCTACCACACCTTTGTGGTAGCACCCTGCGCTCACATCTTCAGAGCCATCCGATCTCAAATAGACGGATGAGATTGAGGCGCGCTGGTTTAAGGAAGATAGTGACGGTCGATGAGAGTGGTTCACGAGAAATCGGGCGGTTCACTACAAGGTGAGAGGGGCCATGACTCCATCTGTGAGCGGCGGCGATCTGCATGACGGGCATCTACGGAGCTCCGGTGAGCGAGGTCCGACTACGGAGCTCCAGCGAACGAGTGGACATACGCGATGATGGACCTCCTCCATCCACATGATGACAGACCTCCGCGTGACGATGAGGCGGTGAGCGACGACGAAGCTCCTACGCGACAACGCTCTCTGCACGACGATAGAGCTCCTCCACTGGCGCCCTCCACAAACTCGTTGTCGGCGTTCCAATACAAGCCCCGCTTCGCACTCGCCGACGCCCCGTTTCGCACTCGCCGGCGCCCCATTTCGCACTCATCGGCGCGCACAAAGAAAAAGGGGCGTCAACCCTTTTTTTGCCCTTGTCATCGTCGTAGCTTGCCGTTGCAACAGCGAAAAAGGGGGGCATCGGCCCCCTCCGTGATCTCGGCGAGCTCGTAGAGGGGGGCTAACGCCCCCTCCCCCTTTTTCACGATCGTCGTCGTGATCTGTGAGATCGTGGAGGGGGCTGATGCCCTCCTCTTTTCACAGTCTCCGACGATCTACGAGTGAGGGCGGCGAAGCAGGGTTCGCAAGGGCGGCGATGAAGGCCTCGTTCGAACATCGTCGTTGTCTGACGCTGTCATCGTCGTGCTCGTGGAGGGGGCGACGCCCCCCTTTTACGCAGTCGTCGATGATCTATGAGCGAGGGTGGCGATGCAAGGTTCGCAAGAGCGGCGATGAAGGCCCAACGTCATCGTCCGAATGCCGTCGTTGCCGGCGCCGTTGTCGTCGTGCTCACGGAGGGGGGCCAATGCCCCCTTTTTTGCAGTCGCCGGTGACCTGCAAGCGAGGGTGGCGATGAAGGCCCAACGTCGTCGACCGACACCGCAACCATCATCATCGTGGACCGGTGCTGCAGCCGCCATCGTCATCGTCGTCGCCGCCGCCAGCGTAGAGAGGAGAGATGCGCCAATGTGCAAACCGACGCGCGCAACAATGTGTGAACCGGAGAATGTGTGAACCAGATGCACAACATGGGCATTGAACCCGCGCGCCGCAATCTCATCCGCCTATTTGAGATCGGATGGCTCTGAAGATGTGGGCGTAGGGTGCTACCACAAATATTCCACTCTCTCTCTCTCTCTCTCTATATATATATATATATATATATATATATATATATATATATATCTGTGTGTGTAGATATAATGTATATGTCAAGCACCCTTTGCTTCACATGAAACACGATCTCAACCATCCAAATTTGATTTGATGGTTAGGATAAGATATTGTCAAAAGTTGATCCATCGGTTGTGATTCATCTCAGGAGATACTCATCCACCCTCTCTCTCTCTCACCTTGCAAGAGCCTTCGACATTGTTTGCCTCAATGGCCACCGTCGTCCGCCACCCACCTCTCTCTCTCTCTCTCTCTCTCTCATACACATCATGTGAGAGCCTTCGTTGCCGTCGCGACCGCCGCCACCCACCCCCTCCCCCTCTCTCTCATCCCGCAAGGGCCTTCGACGCGGTCGTTGTCGACGTTTGCCCAACTCTCACATCATCCTATCGTCGTTGGTATTGTCGGAGAAGGAGGAGTAGGCGATCCCCTCACGGTCTTCGACAAAAGCTAGGGATGCCGGATGGAACAAGGATTTGGGAATGCTGCTGCCTGAACTGCCTAAATTTGGGGACACCGCTGCTGCCTGGACCGCCGTCGGGGAGCCCTCACATGAATCGCCATCGAAGCTGTCGACTGCTAGGATCGTCAGCTGCCTGGATCGAGAGAGGGCGCCAGATTGAGAGAGGGAGGCAGATCATTGGACCGCGCTCGCCTGCACCACCGTCATAGCTCTCATTTGAACCGCCAGCCACCGGAACCTCCGACTGTCTGGATCACCGACCGCTTGGATCAAGAGAGGGAGAGAAGGGGGGAGAGAGAGGGGGAGTGAGACAAATGATCATGATACGTAAGGAAAATCTCACGAGATGTTGGTAAAATTTTGTGCACCTTAATATCAGCCATCAAATCAAATTTGAACGACTGGCATCACGCTTCACAAGGTGTGAAACAAATATACATCATACCCTATATATATATATCCACCATATTATCTGAGGACAATGTATATATATGGATGAAAAATATTCTGTATAATTTTAAATTAAATTCTATACTTGCTTAACCAAATATTAGCTATTCTTTCTTTGATCTCAACTTGTCATTATCATGTTTTGTCGCTTTAGTATTATGTGATGTTAATGATTATGCGCATTATGGTAGATTTAGATTTAAGGAACTCAAATAAGAATTTCCTCGCCAGTTCACTCAAACTGTCCTTCCTCGAGTTTGGCCTTCTTTGTTTTGATATATTATTTGGTTCATTTCATCAAATTGCGAAGCGAGTGGGTCCATGCGGATGGATCAATTCTAAGTACAATATCATGGAATGCCGCCCTCTCAACTTTTCAGAAAGTGACCTCCGTTGCGTCACGCTTTCCTCCCCTCCAAACCTCACGAGCATTATTATTACAAGAATAAAGCTCGGAAAATTCCTAATGCATGCATGTGATGTGCCACCAAGATAA
Organism: Pontederia crassipes; assembly: GCA_030549335.1. Taxonomy (NCBI): domain Eukaryota; kingdom Viridiplantae; phylum Streptophyta; class Magnoliopsida; order Commelinales; family Pontederiaceae; genus Pontederia; species Pontederia crassipes. The sequence goes on from JAUKPH010000017.1 coordinate 14,269,998, forward strand.
AAAAAAATGTGCGCTCCCTCTGTCTCTCCTATGTATGATTGATTTATGATGTGCTGCACAAATGCACCAACAAATGATCCATTAAAACTTGTCTCCGCATTTATGTCATTATTATGTTTTATTTTCCTTCTTTTTTTTCTAAAAAAAAATGTATCATGTACATGCAACGTAATAAAATTACTAGGCCTCCTTCGTGGCCTCTTCCCCTCCCTATAAAACAACCCCATCATTCCCCCGGGCTTCCCTCCCTCCTCCTCAAGCCACTCTCTCTCTCTCTCTCTCGATCCCCAGCAGCCATGCATCCTGGTGAGGTCGCCAGCATGCCCTACCTCCTTCCATGCTCAGGCCTGCTCCCTTCTTTCCTAGCATCAGGTCACTGCACCATGCCTGTTCAGCCCAATGCTTACGCTGGACCTTACTCCGCTCACCAACTCCAGGCCGTGACGCCGTGGCAGGAAGCCTACCGCGCTCCGGTCGTCCACTGTTCCAGTGCCGACTGGGCCGGCGCGAACGAGGACGAAGCGGAACGGCAGCGGCAGCGGAGCCTGGCGGACGAGAGGAGGAAGAGGAGGATGATATCAAACAGGGAGTCCGCGCGCAGGTCGCGCATGAGGAAGCAGAATCACCTCAGCGATCTCTGGTCGCAGGTCATCCACCTCCGGTCGGCGAACCGCCGGCTCCTCGACGAGCTGAATCATGTCCTGGGGGAGTTAGACGGCGTCGCACGGGAGAACGCCCAGCTCGGGGACGAGAAGACCGAGCTCCAGAAGGCGCTGGAGAAGTCCCCGGCGCCGCCGTCGGTCGACCCTGAGAAGAATGCATAATTATGAATGCGCAGACGAGAGTTGCGTTAGAATTAACTACTGAACTGGAAGTGCGCCATGCACCTTTCTCCCTAATTGTGCATTAATCGGTCTGCAAACGAGGGGAACTTAGTAGCTTGTGTCCATGCAACACAGTTCTAATTTAACTAATTATTCGGAGTTTTCGTTTAGGATCACGATCTTGTGATTCTGCAATAATAAAATTATTCACATCTTCCTCTTTTTTTCCGGCGATCGCTGATATTGAGATGGACAAGCAAGCCGGGACGATGAAGTGTGAAAAAGGTCACATCTGCTGGCCTCCCAAATTAACATGCTCTCGTCGTCCTTTCCCGGTGGCCACTGATATGGCAAGATATGGGGAGGATATCTGTACGATCATATGAGAGAGAGAGAGAGAGAGAGAGAGATTCCTTGAAACAGTGCTCCAAAAGGGAATGCGTACCATGATGCAGTTCCGGATCCCGTCTCTCTTGTAGGATGGTGTGTGGCTAAACGCTAAAATAAAGAATAGTATGAAAAGTTTCCACCCAAAGGAAAGAGCATATAATTATGCCTTGCAGTAAAACATTGGAACGAAAGCCATCAACGCCTGGCAAGCATCCAAGTGCAAAAAGGTTTCTCTTTCCTTTTGTTTCCTCCACAAGAGATGAAACAGTAAAAATTCGGTTAAATTCAATTTAAATTATCCAACGGAAAGTTGAAAAAATAAATTAAACTCCAAAAACTGTTAGAATTTTTGAGAGACATGTCTACGCCTCATATATAATATTTTATATATTTCCAAACAATTCATTAGATAATATAATCATTAGATAATTCTAGCAAACTCTTCGATATATTTCTTGCTGAAAGTATCCCTGATCCCATTGATAACGAGTCGGACCAAATAATTTGATTGGAGTTGTTGCTGAACCATACCACATAGTTTCAGCAACAACGAAAGCTGCAAAAAAGACAGCAGCGATTTGATGCGAATCGGGCTTTAATGAGTTCTAATATGCAGCGCCAAGCAGTTCCGCTTTCTCGGTCCGAGAGGTGCATTGTTGGAACTGGGTTGGAACGCCAAACTGCTCTAGATTCGGGTGATCTCTGACCGCGTGCTTGTTGAAGAATGAGCCGGCGACTCATAGGCAGTGGCTTGGTTAAGGGAACCCACCGGAGCTGTAGCGAAAGCTAGGGTGGGTGCAGGGCAGACGATTTCCAAACGGACTCCTCATTAATTAGATAGAGAAGATATAAATATCAGAATAGTTGATATAGCCATCATTCAATGGGTCAGGTCCACTTACTTTTTTTTATTTCTAAAATTAGGGTGGGTTTGATAAGAACAACGGCGAAATTTATAATCACAAATAAAAAGATGGAATTCAAATCCAAAAAATCGAACATCGAAAAGTTAATTAAGCTTAAACTTATCGAAAAATATAACACCTTCCCCAAAGCTCAACAATTATTCAAAGTTTTCCTAAATCTAACGCATTATTTTCAAATTTGGCGTGACAAACCATACAAGGAAGTCTTCCGATTAAACATTTTTCTTAAGCATTTGTTCACAAACACCTCCGCCAAAGCATTCATTCGGAACAAAGCACATTTGGCAAGGCGTAAAATAAGCAGAGACCGACCAACACGTTTTCTTCCGATGCTCTTTTGCCCATCAAATTTAGGACCTTCTTCTGGCTAAATTATGGATTTTCTTTCAATTTATCGATACCTAGATCTCGGGATCCTGGGTAAACGAGGGAGCTTTGGAAAAATGCCTAAGAAACCCTTCTTAGGCATTCATTCGGGATCATCGGTCCAAGAAAACCTTCTTAGGCATTCATTCGGGATCATCGGTCCAAGAAAACCTTTCTCTCCATCTTCTCGTTGTGTCTTTGGGGTATTTGAAAATCGTGCAATGATGTACACTTTAACTCCAGGTGTGCAACCGCGGAAGTTGCATGAGAGTGGGCGCTGTGCTGGTTATCATGAGTACATCGCAGCCCACGCCCTGAGGCAAATCACTCTCATGAACCCCTTTGGGTCGGATGGGAGTCCTCCCATCCGCATTGGGTATCACTCAATATGGATGGTTCCTTTAAGCCATTGGTTTGGGGGGAATCGACTATCTTCTGAGATCTAATGATGGTACTTTTCTTTTTGTAGGCTCTGGAAGACACATGGGTTCCTCGGCTATTGAACTCGAGGCATGGGGCGTTCTCCTTGGACTGAAAGCTTGCTCAAATCGTCGACTTTCTCACATTAAGATCAACTTAGACTGCAAAACTCTGGTGGAGATCATTTTAGGTCGTGCTCACCCACCCTAGAGGATCAAACATATAATTTCGGATATACACACTATTAACATACACCTCTCCTTCTACTTTACTGCTCGCGTCGAGCAAATCAATTAGCAAATTTTCTTGCTGCTCTTGGCCGATCTAACGGTGACCATTTTTTGGGAGGGCACCCTACCCCCGGCATGGCCGATCTTTTGTACTCTAATCTTCATGATCCACTTTAAATGAAATGCATTTTATTTTTTTAAAAAATAAGCATTCATTCGAATCAAAAGATGTCTTGATGATCGACATATCAAGTCACAAGTGAAAATGACATGTAACAAGTTTACATCTCACATCTAAAATATTCCTAGTTACAATCCCAAATCATGCAATGTAGTCAAAAGAATAAAACAAATCAGAGTGCTCGATTTTACAAATAAAAATAACAAGTATTAGAGGGACAACATAGAACAATAAATGCTCCTTGCATGACATCACCCACATTATCCTTTTTCAGTTATTGTCCTTTTCAATCAAGTATATGCAATATATTGATTCATTTCCTGCAAGCATTAGAAAAAAAAGTAATGTGAGCATGCATCATAAGTTAAACCACTACCATAAGAATTTGGAAAAAAAGTAACAAAAAATCAACATCTTTTATTTTCAAAAAGATTTGATATTCTTTTCATTCGTAAAATGCAATTGGATAATGATCACACAAAAAAAAGAATTCTATGAGTGTGCATGCATGATACAATTATATATAATATAGTTGGAGAATCATAGTCAAATATGAAAATCCAACAACTCTTCAATAGGGTACTCAATCTCACACGTCGTATCCCATTGATAAAGAGTGATTGTTTTAATTTTGTCCCTCATTTCTCATTGACACTAGATATTGAACCGCTTCTCATATTCCATTAATGGCTAAATGCCATCCATCATATCTCATTAATACATGATTATTGTTCTAATTTTACCTTTCATATCACTATAATGGCATAGGATGTTGAACTTTCTCATCGTGTCCTATTAAAATAAGGCATATGGAGCCCTAATTGGTCCACCCAGAGTTGAGCAATCTTTCAAGGTGAAATACTCTGCCTTATGCAAATGTTTACACCATATAATGCATGAATGTGTATACAAAATTGATATTTTTATTTCAACTTGCTAGTATTTCCCAAAATCTCAAAAATAAAATTCAAAGAGCAATTAAAATATTTATCATGATTAAGAAATTTTTTAAATTCATAATATAAGCATCGCAACTCATATGATGACACACATATTAGGGATACAAATATGTACATGGGAAAAATCAATACGAAATTAGTCACACATTGGGTGAAATAATGTACTCACTCCGAAGAGTTCAGTAATTGAAGTAAGTTTCCTTACCTTGAACTTGTCAAGTATTATCCATCCGGATCTAATCTCAATCATGTAGCACATATCAATCATTAAACTATGTACACTAAGATTTTATCCGTACTTTAAATGTGATCATAATCTATATTAAGGATTTAATAGAATAGTTTTTAAAAAATAAACACTTAACAACATTTTTTTAATTATTGCACATTATCAATTAAAAATATCTATTTATATTTACAATGAGAAAGAACAACTAAATGGAAAAACTTGAGATTTTAATCAAATAATTACCCTCTGTCCTTGAGATTTACAGTGATTGTTTTAATATTAACTAGTTAAATATGAAAGTACAATTTTTCATTTCACACATACTATTTCTTATAGACACATACAATAATTCTAGGTTCTTATTACATATTACTTCTTAATACTTTTTATTAGATATAGTTTGTTTTTAAATTCCCTACAATAACTTCTAATTACATAACAATGACATATCAACATCTCTTTGTCTTAAAATCACATAACATTCACATCATTTCCAATATTAGTAACCTACAACACACATATCTTCCTACTATATGTTTTTAGTTAGGTTTAATCCATGGATCCTTAGCATCAAGCTCCATTAATAGTGGGCTCAATCATGAGGCACATCCTCCATCACTAAGTGATAGATCTAAGCCGAAAATCTTGAACCAACATTCTAAGTAAAAGGGTAAAGGAACAATGATTGATTCATCTTTAAAATAGATTAACTTATTAAAAAATAAACAATTCTATATAAAACTCAGCTAACCAACAAGCTTATCATCCATATTAATATCAATAGTTGTGATCATCGTCAATGACAGAGGAGTATCATAAGAAACCAATGATAAATTGGCTTTTGGCAATGATTCCTCTTTTGGTGAGCATGAGGGTTGTTCTCTATCCACACACACCCAATCTCCCTCAATCATGTGTTGATGTACTCTACTCTCTACGCTTGACATGGCATTGTGCTCTGACGATGGTGCAACACAAATCGAGGGAAGGATGTGGTGGTGGGTCACAAGTGATCAAGGTGAAAAAAAAGGGAGGAGGAGGAGGGTATCCTCTCTCCTTCATATGTACATTGATGGATTCATCTCGCTGAGCTCGTCATGAGCATGATAATTGATGATCTCAAAATGGTCGAGGACATGAATCGAGCAGAGCTAGTGGTTGCTATTTTGTCGATATGACTTCAAGGCACCTCACACAACCATCCGATCTTCCTCCAACAGATGATGATGTTTCCTCTTCAATCCCTACGCTTTGGTGTGATTTGAGGTGGTGGCAGATCGTGTTGGATAGTGATAAGGAGTCACGTGAGAACAAGAAGATGAGGGGAGAGGATGACCTTCTCTCTCCTCTCCCTTTTAATTTTATGTTTTGTTTTACTCAAATGAACAAGTTGCCCTTTTTAATTTTAATTTATTTCCATAGTATTACAATTTTAATACCCTCGAAATTTGTATTAGTGTGGTGATTAAAAGATAAGGATTATTTTACAATGTACCTCTTTCCAACTTCAACATGGTCTTTACTTCTAAGCATCTATTATCAATTCAATTTTTTTTCCACAAGAACTGTATGTCTACAAGCATATTGTTTCACATGTTCTCATATGCACAGGTCCTCATGTAACGTCGTATCCTTTAATTCCTTAATTTCTTTATTCTTCTTGGATTAAATAGGTCATAAGTATAAATATGTGAAACACCTTGTGAATTCTTACCGTAGTCATTAGGATTTCAAATGATAAATGACATACATCACTTCATAAGCATTTTAAATGAATCAATAAATTTCACCTTAATTATTATTAGTTTGCTAATATATAAATGGCAAAATGATCTTTTTCAATTAAGGAAAATTTTAATTTGGATTCAAATTCAATCTAAATTTTGAATGTCCAATTTCAACGAAACCCATTGACTCCTTTCGAACTTAAGAATTCTAGTTAGTGAATTCATAGCAAAGGTTATGGTCTCACTCCTGTGTCGTAGGTTCAAGAGTTTTTTTTCCAAACCAATGTACCTAATTTTTTTAGGGAAACATATCTTAATTAATCAACCTCAAAGAAAATTTGACTCAACATTGATCAATACAAAATTAAAACTCATCCTTATTAAATCAACCTCCATCAAGTTTAACATCCTCAACATTTAATCAACTAATATCTATAGCATAGATAAATCCACAATTAGATTTTTTGTTATTCATTTAGATCTCAAAATTATCTTTTCCTCAAAGGATAAACATAACTCAAAATTATCTAGAGTTAGTTAATGGTTTTCGATGTAGAGTATGTCAATCATAAATGCAATTATCAATCATACAGATAATCATTATCAGTGCTTAGAATATAGTAGAGATGATGAAATAATTTAGATATTGATATATGAGATTGTAATAATATGCATATGTCCATGAGTTTATACGTAACTTAGTATAACTTTGTATGATAAGCCAAAGAACTTATAGTACTATATTTGGGTGAATAGTGGGAGGCCTCAAGTCGGGCATCATGGATGGGTAGGTATTTGGATTATAATTCATGTAATGTTATAAGTTTATAACATACACTCCTTCAATGGGAGTCTCTATTATAATATTAGATTATGTACCTAATATGTTAAATCAACTTTGAGGCTTACGAATAGATTATAATTTTTATTAATCTCTCGAACATTTTGTGCATCAACCTTAAGTGACGCAGAAGTAGAAGCCTCAACATAATAGTACCTTGCATGTGATCCCAGGCCATATACTCGTTTCTTATGTGCACCACCGACTAAATCATAATATATATGGTTTTCATCCAAAGTAGCACCCTCAACTATTCTCTCCTTTCTTAAAGCTAGAAATTGATCCTACACGAAAAGGTAATACAACAAATTACATATAATTTTAATAATGAATTTAGCAAAGCACATTAGTTAACTTACATTAATTTTGCGGGACTTGTCATTTGTGAATATTTGACCATCTCCCTTCTTTGTATGTGTACATTTGAAGACCTCAAATGATGTTGGGGGCGTTGTAATTGTTCTAACTGCATAAATTAGTTTACATCAACCAACAAAAAACATGATTTTAATATAAATATCAAGCTCTTCAATTTAAAGGGTGATACCTTGAGATAGTGACAATTCGACAACATCATCACTTATAAATAGAATTCAATTCGAAGTGCAAGTTGGTTAACATTTTACTTATAAAAAAAACTTTTAGCATTTTACTTATAAAAATATCTATTATTAACCTACTAATACATTTTATAATATATTATCAGATATGATCATTTTAACAAAATTAAACATAAAAGGTTAACAATTTGCATATATTGATCACAAAATAAAATAGGCTTTACAAAAAGTATTACAATTTACTAATCATTTTCCATGCTCAGAGTGGGAGATAGAACCTCCATTATGTGTAGAGGCACAAGACCCATCCTCCATCCCATCATGACGATTCTTTATATTTTGCTTACAAATGTCCACAATATTGATGTCTTCCTCCCATGCAATGGTCCAAGACATCCATACATATTCAGGAACATATCTAGGACGATTTTCTTTCTTCTTCAATCTAGAAATCATGTCTCCAAAAAAAGTCTCCTTTACTAAGTGATCAATTGTTGGATCCCAATGAAAAAATTTCTGAAAAATTTATAATGTGTAAGAAATAAGAATTATGGGCAAATAAATTATTCTAAAAAAATCGAGACATAAGTTCCAAGTAAAGTAGTCAATGCTTCAGATTCATAAATCTAACAAGTTGTGTGTTTTTTCAAAGTAAAACTAGAAGCAAAAACATATTAAAATTTTGGTCATACCTTGAATTCCTCAAAGTAAAACTTCTTTGTCTCCCTTGAGACTGAAATCCACCTTGCCCCTTCTTCATCAAATCGTTTTTCAAAAATCTTACAAAGTTGACGAGAACAATCACCAGATGGAACCAAATTATAAATGAAAGTATGCACAAGTAAATAAATGAACATTAATATAATGAATTTAGAAAAAAAACTACATAAAAATATGCACAATACTCACAACCCCCAATCAATTATTATCCCTTTTCGACCATTATCTAAGGGATCACGTGGTATCTCACCATTGCCTAATGTTGTGCTACTATTTTCTGATGTTTGAGATAATCCATCAATAGATGGATCATCATTAGGAAGCTCCACAAAGTCTAACACCTTGGCTTGTTCTTCAGATGTTGATGCCCCTTGTAGTCTTGGATTGGTGTGCAAAATGATAGGAGGTGTGATAGTGGGAAGATGGGGTGTCACTTTATTCATATTTGATGGACATACACCATTAGTTGTGTGAGTATTGACGTGTATGCCTTGTCCCCTCCCTCCAACAAAATGACCTCCCCTGCTCCTATGATCTCGTCCGCTTGCCATGTCTAAAAAAATTAAACATATCATAATAATAATTAAATCATAAATTGGTACATGAAAGCACTAAAAAAGATTATAGTACTTACCATTGTCATTAGAAATAAAAATTAAAGAAAAGTTTCTTTGGATAGAGACTGAAAATAAAATCTAAAATTATTCACTATCATTGTTTTCCTCAACAATTTCATCATCACCTCATCACTTTCTTCTTCCGAGAAAGAATCCAATTCTAGCTCTTCGGAAGTTTCACCTGTGGTATCGTCATCATCCATGGTTTCTCCTCTTGGATCACTAAGATTTTGGACTTCCTCATTTATAAGTTTTCTTGAAATGCAACTTTTGTATATTTGACTTCATGGTTTGATACCAGCATCGATCTTGGACTACTCTTGCAAACAGCCAACTAGTCATTGCTACCCCTTTTCATGCTTGGATATGCAACATAATATACTTGTGTTGCTTGCATTGCTAAAACAAAGGGATCATACTTGTTATACTTTCGTCGTCTATTTAAGTCAACCAACTGTAGTGCTTATGTATTCTAGTCCCACTATTTGGAGTGGGATCATACCAATGACAATTAAATAGCACGACCCTCTTTATTGGTAATGCATGGTACTCTAATTGTACTATTTCCTTCAAACGGCCATAGAAGTCACCACTACTTTCACTATAGTTTGTTCCTTTAATGCAAACACCACTATTCATTGAGCAAGATCCAGATGCATGAGTTTCAGTATGGAATTTGTAGCCATTGACAATACATTGTATGATTTTATTGATCTCAACAACCATTGTGATAGTTGTCTTAATGCGACATTGCTTGTAGTATTACTATGCATCTATAATAAAAGAATAGATGTTAGTAAATATTAATTATTAATGAAACTAAATTATTATTTATCTTGGATATACTTACATATATTTTAAACCATGTAACAAATTGAATATTTAGTTCATGGTCTATTTGGATGTCGCTTATATTAGGTTCCATCAATCGTAATTGCTCCACACACATGCTACAATATTTAGACAACCACATAAGTTTATGAATTAATCAAACATGAAATTTACATGATGGATATTATAATTATTGGTCATAAAAATCTTACCTAATAAAAGGAGAAACCTCATCACAATTCAGAAGTATATGTATGGGCAGCTTTGTATTCCTTTTCATCTAACATCCTTATCTTTGGTTTACCATAAAAATAACCAGGATGTGTAAATATTGAAAGGCTGCCTTCAGCCTCAACAATATCTCCCCCATCATCATTTCTAGAAACATATCAATTTCTGTATATGACATGAGGCTCAAAATAATGACTACAAATATTAGATGCCTCCTCAATAAGATATGCATTAGAGATTGATCCTTCAACTTGTGCTTTGTTCTTCATATTCTTTTTTAGATGCCCAAGGTACTTATATTTGTTAAACACTAGCTTTAACTACATTAATATCATAAATGATATATATACATGCATACATATGTGTTACGTACATTTACATATATACATTTACCTTTCGAAAGGATACATCCATCTGTATTGCATCGGCCCTCCAATTTTTGCTTCATATGGGAGATGAATAGGAAGATGTTCCATTGAATGAAAAAAACTAGGTGGGAATATTTTTTTTCCAAATTGCATAAAATAATTGGAACTGTAGCCTCTAATTTCTCCATATCTTTTACTTTGATTGTTTTTTTTATGTTAAATCCTTAAAAAAAAAGACAACTCCGTAAGAGCTTGCCATACGTTTGGTGGAAGCAACTCTCAAAATGCAATCGGCATCAAACGTTGCATGAACACATGACAATCGTGACTTTTCATCCCAAATAATTTGTGCTTATTCATGTCAACACATCGACCCATATTGGAAACATGTCCATCAGGAAATTTCAAGCCTTTTAGCCAATTCAGCAATATTTTCGTTTCCTCCTTTTCTAAAGTGAAGCATGCTTTGGGATACTTACAAGTTTGTGTATTCATTTCTAACTCGGGTCTATTATCCTTTGTCTTCCCTTTTGCATTCATTATTGTGTTAAAAACATTGTCAAACACATTCTTTTCTATATGCATTACATCTAAGTTGTGCCTAATTAGATTAATTGATAAATAAGGTAAATCCCAAAATATGCTTCTCTTTCTCCATCCAAAAGACTTGCTTAGTCGATCATTAACAGTTGCAGCTGCATGGTCTTTTACTTTCATAAAACCCTTTGTATCAATATCATTAAGTATTTCATCACCTGTACTGATTAATGGGGCTAAAGTTGTCTCAATCACCCCTTTTCTAACATTTCTTCTGTTTCTTCTAAATGGATGATTAGTCGGTAGAAATTTTCTATGATTATCAAACCATGAACATTTATTCCCATTAGGCAAACTAAATGTTTGAGAATTTTCCATGCAATATGGACATGCCATTTTACCTGAAGTACTCCATCAAAATAACATTGAGTATGTTGGAAAGTCATTGATTGTCCAAAGCAGTGCTGCATGCATTTGAAAATTTTGCTTTTTGGACACATCAAATGTATAGACTCTAGTTTCCCAAAGTGATTTCAATTCTTTTATTAATTGCTGCAAATACATACCTATTTTCATTTCAGAGAGAGCCCGCTAGCCGACGCCCGGGGTGCGCAGGTGCCCTTGTGGGGCACGCCGCGAGGGTGCGCGCCGCCATCTCGGCCACGCCGATGATGTCTTCGCGGGCAAGATCATTCACCCGATGCATTTGATAATCTCAGTCTTACATTTCTTGTTTCATTTGCAAACTCTAGATGAATTTCATTAAAATGCTTCTAAGATTTTGCATCCGATGGACAAGACATTTCGCCCGAATTAGTAATGTGCTTAGCATGCCACCTCATTGAATTTGTTGTAGATTCGGATGCATATAAACGTTGCAACCTATTAGTTAATGGAAAATAAAATATTTCTTTGTAAGCTACATCTTTGTGCTTGGTGAATCCTCATTTTCTTTTATATCTATCATTGTCACAAAACTTGCAACTTCTCATATCTTTGTCTACACCCCAATATATCATGCAACCTAGTCTACAACAATCAATTTTTTCATAAGGCAAGCCTGAACCTCTAACAAGCTTTTTTGTCTCGTAAAAATTTTTCACCATTTTATTGCCAATAGGTAAAGTTTCACGCATCAATTGACATATGCAATCATAACACTTTTTCGATAAATGATGCTCAGACTTAATATTAAGTATTCGAGCAACGGTTGAAAGTATAGAATGATTTTCACATCCAGGATATAGATCCTTATCCACAGCATTTAGCATTGAAAAAAATGTTCACCATGTGGGTTTGGAAATTCATCCATTTCAACATTTAATGTTGAAGATTCTCCAATATCTTCATTATGTCGTGGTGAGAAATCGCTTCCATTAAGAGTTAAATTCAATGTATGAGTATTAAAGGAAGGACTAATCTAAGACTAATCTTCTATCAGGATTCTCCTCTTGGATCTCATGTGGCGCAAACTCAATAGTTTGATTGGTTAAAATTGGTGAACAAATAGTTGGTTCTCCATGACATCTCCATTCAAAATAATTGACTACAAATTCTTTTATCGATAGATGCATTTGTACTTCCTCTGGATTTCTATATGCACGATTATCACATTTTTTGCATCGACACCTAATGTTCAATCCATCCCTATATCTTGGTTGACTACATGCAAATTCAAGAAATTGTTCAATGCCAACATAAAATTTAGGATTCATTTCTCCGCATCCAATACATCGAGCATACATCCAAAGTCGATTAGGAGTATTCATTCTCCTGAAATATCTTCTTTATGAAAGGAAAGAAAAAATTGAAGTAATTAACATAATAAAATCGAGAAGTTGTTTACAAACCTAAAACTAAATGTATAATGTAAGAAACATAACAACTCATTTGTGCTTTATGATGCCCTACTTTTTTATCACTACGAGTATTAGTTATACACTAATTGCTTCACAAAAAATATGAATTATTTCTCCATATATAGAAAATAAAGATATAAAATAAACTACAACTAGAGTTACAAAGCTAAACATGTATAAAAATATAAAATACGCATAAGAACAAAAAATTTCTCCTCAAATTGAAGATCAAAGAAAAGTCTCAATTAATTCGACTAAATAGAGTTGCATTTTAGCATATACTACATAAGTTAATCATATCATTTTTCAACATACATAAATAGCTACGGAAATCTCTCTCTCTCTCTCTCTCTCTCTCTATATATATATATATATATATATATATATATGTCAGCACCTGATATGATTACTTAATTGTTTTAGAATTTTAGTTCTAGGAGAACACTGACATATACTACATTGACTTCTTGTTCCTTAATTAGTGCACTTCTACAGCATATAGTCAAATATAGCGACAATAATTTTACTTCAAGTAAATCAATTGAAAGAAATATCTTGTGAAGTTTGGATCTTATACCATTTTCATCAATGATAGCGTCTTCATAAAAATTAAGGTAAACTGCAATGAGTTAAAATGTAAATAATTAATGTATTTATTCATTAAGTATAATGAACAATTAAAGTCTAAAAAATCATAGGTTATGCTGTGAAGGAGATAAGCTTCCATCCTCCAACAACAAAAAAGAATATACCTAATTGTTCTTTGGGGGTCAAAGGCAAAGTAGAATGGCTCTATGTCTTGCCATCTTCGATGAGTCTTGCAAAAATTTGAGGAGGGCAAAAGCAAAGCAAATGTAAAAGCTGAACAAAATAAAACCTCCCAATAAGTGAGAGATAGAGTCAGAGTTCAAAAAGTGAACAAAATTACATGCCCCATTCTCAAGGGTCTCAAAACAGCCGACGGAAAGCACTCCCCTGCGACAAGTTTGCTGCCACCACCCACACACACCTCTCATTCTCTCTCCTTTGTTCCGCCTGCAGCAAACCAGTTTGCAGAATATGCTCCTCCACCACTGCTATGGTAGCGGGCAGCACAGTGGACCGATAAAAGCCAGAATGTGGAGCAGTGATAATTGAGCAATGAGGTATTGAAAATAAAAGAGATAGAGGGAAGACAAAAGAGGGACGAGGTGTGAAAATGAGAGAGAGAGAAGACAGGGAGAGGGAGGGCAGGAGAGAGAGACAAAAAGCACCATCTGTGAAAAAAATGCACAATGCCATAGAAGCCACCACCGAGAAAGAGTGGACCACATAAAGAAAAAAAACTACAGGATCTGGCACAAACATCAGACAGAGAAAGAGGATCACATAGAGAAAAATGCACAATGTCACGATAAAAACTATAAAGAAAGAAGGAAGGAGGGAGAAAGATAGAGAGAGGAAGTGGCCAAAGCAATGCAATCATATTAGGTTAAAACCCGTACCTATTGTCTTTGTGAAAGGGAAATTATTGCCGGAGGAACCTTACGAAGTTGTAATGCTAAAGATTGATTCTACGAGCAATTTGGGGAAGCTTCAGCAAAATGGAGATTAGTTTTGATGCAAAGAGCAAGTGAACGGCTGCCCTTTGAGGAAGGCTTTGGTGGGAAAAAAGTCATTATGGTGGGAAAAAGGGAAGGGGAATGGTTTTGGAGGGGCTTTTGGATACTCAGGACAGAAAATATTACTTTTTTAGAGTTAGAAAGAAATTTTATATTTTTATGATTTTTTTAAAATATGGTAACCTTATTCATAACTTATAAGTCAAATAATAATTAGTAAATATAATGTTTATTACAGATTCCATTTATTTTAAACATAAAGTATAAAAAATATAGATGATCTATAATAAAGTAAGTAAATGTAATATATTAATGTAAAAACATTTAATCATATTTTTCATTTTTTAGTAAGCGGCTAATATATGTCATATTCATATTAGCAAGGGAAGATTGTTTCCTCGCTAATTTACAAGGGATGTCACCGTTTGCAAGAGATCTGCACTCGTTATAATGTAGCGAGAGATTTTACATTGCTATTAATTTATATACCCATTTGTCTTGTTGCAAAGTTCACGCTAACTTTTAGTAGCATAATGTTTTCCCATATTTTGCAAGTCCATCTAAAAGTCATCGCCAAGTCCTCACTATTTAGCAAGAGGAATCATCTCTTGCTATCAGCATTGTCGTGCATCAAATCTGTTGCAAGGTTCTCGCTAATTTGCAAGTGCACAGAGCACTCACAAATATCCGTTGCTATTTCATCATTTTCTTGTAGTGAAGGAATCAATGAAGTTCAAATTTTACTCTTGGTTAGGTTTCAAGGTCATTGGTTAGTGTTATTACTTAAGTGAGAAACTCAATATAAAAAATATGTTTGTGGCATGACTATTAAAAAAATAACTTAGAGAAGAATGAAAGGTTCACTGGTGCGACATGAAAATCATAACCCAATTGATCAAATTCGTATGCATACAAATACGATATAAGATAGTGACTTGAGATTTTGTTTGAGGTGTGACATAAAGTTTAAGGCACAAATTATAAGAGGAGTAAGTATGGATAATGGCTCATATATGGAATTATATGTCATTCGAATGAATACGTAGATGAAATTTCAATAAAATATCTGAGAACTTTAAAGCTCAAACTGTTCATTAGAGAAGTGGTCCAGAATAAAGATGTGACCCAGGTCGAGAAATGATCCCATTCAAAAAAGTCTCAAAATTAGTTTTAAAAATTATAAATTCTCAATATACAAATAATTTCTAGTAATGTAGTACTTCAAAAACAATCCACATGAAAAGCACATCGAGTTATCACATTTGATCAAAATTACTTCGTGCAAAATCTAAATCTATGAATTATATAGAGTAACTAAAATCTAAAATTGTAGAAAATAAATGTTATTCTATTTTTATATGTTTTTGTTTAGTTTTAGAAAATAAGAGAAACAAACAAATATACACAAATCACAGTAAGAAATAATAATGGATGCTAGGGCAATGGAGAATATAATTGGATGTTGTTTCCTAACTAAAGAAATCTAGAACTTCAAAACATGAATGATGTCATTCTCATGATGTTCATTTTTTAATATTTTCTCACAATATGCAGCAAAATTCTAGACACTATAAAGCTAAAGTAACTCATAAATTCCGCCATTCTCATGATTGGGATAGTTCTGAATAATATCAGTTCATGTGGGTTCACCTCTCAACCTTACCCAATACACCCACACTCACACATCCTCTCAGCCTCGCTTGATAATAATAACTAGTACTCCTTAACATAAACTAGATTTCAAGTGATCACTCGACGATAACTTCTAATTATATCACTATGACCTATCAACATCTCTATCTTAAAATCACACAGTGTTAACATTCACAACATTACCAATATTAGTAACCTACAACGCACATATCTTCCTATTATATGTTTTTGGTTATACACATGCACACATATTGGTTTAATCCATGGATCCTTAGCATCAAGCTCCATTAATAGTGGGTTCAATCATGAGGCACATCCTCCATCACTACGTCATAGATCTAAACCAAACATCTTGACCCAATATTCTAAGTAAGAGGGTAAAGGAACAATGATTGATTCATCTTTAAAATAGATTGACTTATTAAAAATAAATAATTCTATATAAAACTCACCTAACCAAACAAGCTTATCATCCATATTGATATCAATAGTTGTGATAACAATCAATGATACAAGAGTATCATATAGATTGGCTTTTGGCGATGATTCCTCTTTTGAAGAGCATGAGGATTGTTCTTTGTCCACATACACCCAATCTCCTCAATAATGTGTTGTACACTTGACATGGCATTGTGCTCTAACAATGGTGCAACGACAAATTGAGGGAAGGATGTGGTGGTGGGTCACAAGTGAATTAAGGTGAAAAAAAGGGGGGTAGGAGGAAGGTATCCACTCTCCTTCATATATACATTGATGGATTCATTTCATTGAACGCTTCATGAGCATGATAATTGATTATCTCAAAATGGTCAAGGACAACGAATCAAGCAACAATAGCGGCTCCTGTTTTGTCAATACGACTTCAAGGAACCTCACACAACCTTCCGATCCTCCTCGAGCACGTGATGATGTTTCCTCTTTAAGCCCTACGCTTTGGTATGATTTGAGGTGGTGGCAGATCGTGTTGGATGGCGACACAGAGTCATGTGAGAATAAGAAGATGAGAGGAGAGGATGACCTTCTCTCTCCTCTCCCTTTTAATTTTATGTTTTTTACTCAAATGAACAAGTTGCCCTTTTTAATTTTAAATTATTTTCATAGTATTACAATTATAATACCCTCAAAATTTGTACTAGTGTGGTGATTAAAAGATAAGGATTATTTTACAATGTACCTCTTTCAAACTTCAACATGGTCTATACTCTAAGCATCTATATTATCAATTCAATTTTTTTCCACAAGAACTGTATGTCTACGAGCATATTGTTTCACAAGTTCATATATGCACAGGTCCTCATGTAACGTTGTATCCTTGAATTCCTTAATTTCTTTATTCTTGGATTAAATACATCATAAGTATAAATATGTGAAACATCTTGTGAATTCTTATCTTAGTCATTAGGATTCCAAATGATAAATGACATGCCTCACTTCATAAGCATTTTAAATTAATTAGTAAATTTCACCTTAATTATTATTAGTTTGATAATATCTAAATGTCAAAATGATATTTTTCCCTTAAGGAAAATTTTAATTTGGATTCAAATTCAATCTAAATTTTGAATGTCTAATTTCAATGAATTCTTGTAGGATTCGATAGTTTTTTTCCAAACCAATATATGTACCTAATTTTTTTTAGGGAGACATGTATCTTAATTGATCAACCTCAAAGAAAATTTGACTCAACGTTGATCAATAAAAAAAAATTAAAACTCATCCTTATTAACAAGGTCCATCAAGTTTAACATCCTCAACATTTAATCGACTAACATCTATAGCATATATAAATCTACAAATATATTTTTTCTTATTCACTTAGATCTCAAAATTATTTTTTTCCTCAAAGGACAAACATAACTCAAAATTATCTAGAGTTAGTTAATGTTTTTCGATGCAGAGTATGTCAATCATAAATGCAATTACCAATCATACGAATAATCACTTTCGATGCTTAGAATATAGTAGACGATGATGAAATAATTTAGATCTTAATATATGAGATTGTAATAATATGTATATGTCCATGAGTTTATACGTAACTTAGTATAACTTTGTATGATAAGCCATAGAACTTATAGTACTATATTTGGGTGAATAGTGGGAAGCCTCAAGTCGGGCATCATGGATGGGTAGGCATTTTGACTATAATTCATGCAATTTATAAGTTTATAACATACATTCCTTCAATGGGAGTCTCTATTATAATATTAGATTATATACCTAATATGTTAAATCAACTTTGAGGCTTACAAATAGACTATAGTTTTCAATAGAGTGAATCTTTAAGGAATCAATAAAGTTAGAATATTTCTCTTATACTCTTGGTTAGGTTTCAAGGCCATTGGTTAGTGTTATTACTTAAGTGAGAAACTCAAAATAAAAAATATATATGTGGCTTGACTATTGAAAAAATAACTAACTTAGAGAATGAGTGAAAGGTTCACTGGTACAACATGAAAATCATAACACAATTGATCAAATTCCTATGTGTACAAATACGAAATATGATAGTGACTTGAGATTTTGTGTGAGGTGTGATACGTAAAATTTAAGGCACAAAAAATAAGGTGGAGTAAGTATGGATAAGGGCTCATACATGGAATTGAGATGTCATACGAATGAATAAATAGATAAAATTTCAATCAAAAGTCTGAGAACTTGAAACTCACACTATTCATTAGAGAAGTGGTCCTAGAATAAAGATGTGAACCCAAGTCCAGAAATGAACCCATTCAAACAAGTCTAAAATTAGTTTTAAAATTTATAAATTCGCAACATACAAATCATTGCTATTTAGGTAGTACTTCAGAAACAATCCACATGAAAAGCACATTGAGTTATCACATTTGATCAAAATTACTACGTGCAAAAGCTAAATCTATGAATTATAAAGAGTAAATAAAATCTAAAATCATAGAAAATAAATGTTATTCTATTTTTTTATAAGTTTTTGTTTAGTTTTAGAAAATAAGAAAAAAAACAAACAAGTATACAAGAATCACATTGTTAGAAATAATAATGGATGCTAGGGCAATGGAGAATATAGTTGGATGTTGTTTCCTAACTAAATAAATCAAAGAGATAATAACTCTAAAACTTCAAGACATGAATGATGTCATTCTTATGATGATCATTGTTTAATATTTTCTCACACTCAGTAGCAAAATCCTAGACACTATAAGGCTAAAGTAACTCATAAATTCCACGTTTCTCATTATTGGGATGGTTCACCTCCCAGCCCTACCCAATACACTCATACTCAAACTTATCCTCTCAGCCTCACTTGATAATAACAACTAATACTCCTTAACATAAATTATATTTCAAGTGACTGCTCGACCTACCATGAATCACTGAAAAATTAAGTATATCCCTCTTGAGCAGGGGTTAATGATACCAATTGACAAATTCACATCACATTTCATATCAAATGACCCAAAACACTCGAGCTCAGGCCTAATTTAATGATACCAATTAACAAAATCACATCACATTTCATATGAAATGACCCAACACACTCCAGCTTACCTTGAAATTGATTGTCAATTAGGGGTCTTCATATCAAATGACCCATGAACAAATCCAATCCAACCTAACCAAATTTGATTGGATTGGGTCAAGTCAGAACCCACATAGGCAGGAAATATAGCCCAATTTGACTTGGTTCAGATCGAGTGAGATCAGGTTGGGTCACCTGACCACCTTTTTTATTTTTTTAATTTTCTTAATTTTCTCTATTATTTTAATGTAAAAAATGTTTAATATGTATTTTTAAATATAAAATAAGTTTTCTCAATATTGAATACTTAAAATAATTTATTTTGTTTTATAAATTATTCTTAAATCAAATATAAGGCTAAAACTAACTAAAAAAGTAATAAATAAATAAATAATAATAAAATATTTGGTCATCGTATTGGGTCAGATCGATTCAAGTTGAAAGATCTCAACCCCTACTCAACCAGAACCCCATTGGGTTAGAGTCAGGTTAGGGTTGGACCACCAACCGGATCTGACTTAAACTAGGTCAGGTCCGACCTGATGAATGCCTCTATTGTCAATACCCTTTAACACACATCAAGACTCAAGTGACCTCTCGGATAAAGGCTAATGATACACACAATTAAAATCACAAAACACTCCATATTAACTCATTCAATAATGTAAATAAGAAAAGTACCCAAACTCAAAGACATCAAGAACAAAATTGATACCCAAGCTTCAACAAAAGAACCAACATCCATCCAACATTTCGCAACCCTAACTAACTATTTAACAATACATTATCACAGTTCGAAAAAAAGAATAAAAAGGATCAATTTAATATCCAATACAAACTTCATGCCAATCTAGTTCATGAAACAAAAAATATAAGAACATAAATTTGAAAACAAAAGCAATGTAGCTCGTTCTTGCTTCTCAACTCCTCCATGCAATAATGGCCAAACTCACCAAAGAAAGAAAAAGAGGAAAAAAGAGAGAAGAATGCAATAGCCACCTCCTATATTTATCCTATAGGATTTTCCACTTTTCTTCCAACTATTTTGTCTTTTTCTATGCTTCTTCCCTCTTAGGAACCTTCCTGTAGTTGGAATTTTTAGCTTTAGGACAGTGTTTTTGTCATTTAGCATTAATTTCTATCGAAAGAGGAAAAATGGGTGATCAATCAAAATGTCCTCATGTAAAAAATTCTTCTATTTGTCGCCACTTTCCTATTTTATCATCAGAACTATACAATTTTTGTCAATGATATTTTTGAACTCCTACAAATGCACAAAAGACATAAGAAATGATAGTCATTGTCATAAGATATCAAAAATTTCAAAAGAATATAAAAAAATGGAGTAGATGAATTCATAAATCAAAAGATCCATGAATTAAGTCCATATGAACTCCTACAAATGCACAAAAAACATAAGAAATGATAGTTTCATAAAATATCAAAATTTTCAAAAAATTATAAAAATAGAGTAGATGAATTCATAAATCAAAAGATCCATGTATTAAGTCCATAAATATGCAAGTAACGACATGCATTTTAGGATAAAATGCATGCTCAAAATAGATTAAATTTGTATGAAATTACTCTATATTACACACACATGCGCGCGCGCGCACACACATATTACAATGATGCTGATCCAAAGGCCCAAAGTATATGATTGCACAATGCGACCACACTTTGTGGTTGTGCACTAATTTAACTCTCTCTCTGTACATACATACATACATACATACATACATACATACATACATACATACATACATACATACATACATACATACATACATACATGCATGCATGCATACATGCATACATACATATATTAGAGATAATGGATTACACCATTTTTTGAGTGGTTGTGCATTCTTAATCATAGTAACATTTCAAGTAATGTTTGAATAGTAATATAACATTGGCTCACAAGTTATTTGGGTACTGATTCTCATAATTGAGTGATTGTGTATGGTCATCAGGTCATGTTCTAAGTTTTCATAAGGTTAATGAGTATGTCTCAACTTATAATTTTTTCTAAGCTATGGATGTACTCGTTAAGCACTAAAATCAATATGAATTGTCAAGCGTGAGTGAAAGATTGTTAGACACATGAGCTTCATTAATGAGCTGCTATCTTGCATGAGAAGCGACCATATGATTGCGGTTGCATGACTAAACTATATGTTATGTAGACGTTGAGAGATCTCGAACTTCATAAATCGAACTCCTTCATAAACTTGATGACATTCGAGGTAAACTGAATTATGAACACGTGGCTCTAATAATATTGGTGATTCAATATTAAATTATTTTATATAATTGACTTTTAAAATTTTTATTGTCCTACCATAATTATTTTTTAAAGTTATTTTTTCTTATGATTTATCATGTTTTTCTCTTTTGGAAAATAAAATTCTTGCACTTTATAATGGTTTTTAGCTTGATTTCTTATTTTTATTTTACTTTAGAGTTGATTGATTTTATTGTTATGCTTTAAACAAGCATTGCTTACTCAAAATTGTCATTATCATTATAATATCCCATGCAATACTGTAAACTCCGACCCGACCATTGACTCAGATTAATGGTCGGGCCAGGTTGAATTGATTAGACCGGATCAAACCGAAAGGTCGAACCGGAACAAATCATTCGATCATGTTGAATAATATAAGTTAATAAAAAAATAAAATATGTTAAAAAATTTCTCTCATATTTTTAATATCTTTGTAAGATGTCATAACTAATAAATTAAAACATAATAAAGTAAAACAAAATGATATAATAAGTCAAATAGTATAATAAAGTAAGTATCGATTAAATAATTATTACTTCAAAGATGAAAAAATCTCCATATTATAAAATAAATAAATATCAGTGATATATTATGAAAAATAGAAAAAAGTTGGAGCATGAATTTTAAATATATATATATATATATATATATATATATATATATAAGTAATGTGTCATATTCTTTTAAATTTTTTTAGACTTATTTTTTATTTTGACCCGACCGAGTCATTCAAATTCGTCGAGTCATCCGATTGAACTCAGATTTTGACCGCATTTGATCGAATCAAAATGAGTCAACTTCAAGAATGAATTTGATGCGACTACGTGGACCATTTTCATGGTCAGACACCAATCGGCAGGGCGGGTCGAATTTTATAACATGGATCCCATGAATTAACTTTCCTATTATTCAACTTTACTTTTTTTCATCAATTATTAATTATTATGTTTCCTTCTTTTGCTCCTATTAAATTATAAAACTCCTCTAATTTGGGATTATATCTTGTATCACTCTTTTTATTTCCATTTTTATAGTCTTCAAATTTAATTTTAATACTTTCATTTTTCACTCATTTATTTCCTTCTTTATTCAAGAAAATAAAAAAAAATTCAAGGTTGAACCTGACTATCGTTTCAACCCAATTTTCTAATTTTTTTTCGATTCATACCATTTTTCTTTATCAAAATCAAGCTTATATATTAGCTTTGCTATTAAACTGATCTGGTCGCTTTAGTGGATTGAACGTATTAGTGGTGTGTTTTCAGAGCTCAATCATAAGTGGCCTAGAAAATTTTAAATTTTTTTTCAGTTGAATCGAGCAACCCATATTAACCATTACTCAAGTATAAATTCATAAAAAATAAAAAAAAACACATTCCTTTTATGCCTTATACAATTCTTTTCAAAGTAATTCCTAACAAAATTTCAAAATGAATAATATTCATTTTCCAGTTAAAACATTAGAAAGTACTCGTGTGAGCAGGGTGTTTGAATTTGACTGGTCAATTCAACTCGACTCGGATTGATCATCCCATTTTGTTTATTCTTACTATTTACATTTATTCAATATAAAAATATTATTTAATATTTATTTTAAAGTATAAAATAAGTTTTCTAGCTAATTAAATATTTATTTTTTACATAATTATTTTATTTCATTTTTTAAAAATTTTAAATTGAACATAGGCTTAAGATTAAATAAAAATTAAAAAATTAAAAAAAATAAGATCAGATCGATTCGAATTGAAAAAAAACTTAATCCGTACCAATAATCGAGTTGAGTTCGAATTCGATGGAATTCAATTCATCACTGACTCGATCCGCGGCTTTAAAATTCGATGTTATTTTATATCTAATTTTTATTTTATTCTCAGACTCTGCTTTGAGTCCAATTTATGAGATGGTCCGGTGCACCCATCCCTTCGTTTACGGCCCCTAATCTCCCCCGAAATCCCTAATTCGCTAGGTCTTTGTTTTCTGTTTGCCTGCCTCTGCTGCCGTCGATCGGCAGGAAAACCTCCCCGGATCGCGAGCTGTGGTGCTCGCCGGAAGACGAAGGTTTGGATTCTCAAAACATTCGCCGTTTATTTCTCTATTTCTCTTCAATTTAAGCTTGCCAAATCGATCAATAGTCGATTGCGTCCCTCTTCATTTCGGATGCGGACTCCGGCAGCGCGACTGCGTCGCCCACCTTTCTGATCCCTGCCCTGTTGCTATCTTCGCTTAAAGTTGTCTTCTGTACCTAAAAAAATGCTAGGTTACCATGTATAATCTACGATCGGACGTGATTAGGTGTTCTTTTGATGGTTATTTTGCCTGACGAAAATTTCCTCTCTTTTTTTTTCATATAAATAATTGATCAAACACTCAATGTTATGCATTCAATGGGTATGTCTGTTGAGTAGTTCTTCTGTTCCGCGTAGATGTCTGCTTACGAGAACGTCGTCGGTGGGAAGCTTAGGTTGAAAGGTAAGGCCTTGGATGTCAAAGCAGGAGGTGTGAAGAAGAAGAAAAAGAAAGGAAAGAGGCATCATGATGATGACAATGAAATTGGAAAACATGATATTCTGGAAGGTGAGATGGTTCTTTTCTGAGCTCGATTTCTTCCATGGGATCATTATTATTGAAATTGACAGCTTAAACTTTGAATTAGATGAAAGTGCAAGCAATGCGGACTACTCTGCTGAGGATCTGAATGAAGCAGCTGACAAGCTTGCGGACAAAGGACGCCCACCTTCCTGTGATGATCGTCTGACTCCAGCGGAAAGACGATACATTGAGCAGAAGGAGAATATTGACAAGCACAGACTGGCCAAGACTTCTAACAAATCGCACCGCGATAGGATTCAAGATTTTAACCAATACCTGGCGAACATGAGTGAGCATTATGATATTCCAAAAGTTGGCCCGGGTTAACGTCGTCCGTGTCTGTCTGAGGTTTCGGCCTCACATTATATGGTATGCTTCATATATGACACTAGTCATTTACTATTTATGTTGGAACTTGTCAAGTATCCATTTCTAGTTTGCACATTGTCCTTTCAAGTAGTTGCATGCCATTGTTAGAACTTATGTCGAATCTACTACCAATGGGGGATTGAAATTTGAAACCTATGGAAAATTCTAGCATATTGTTTCTTCAATCCAATTATGCTGTCTTTATTTTCACTTTTGACGCCATACTAATAATGGGTGGTACAAGAGGCCATGAAATCATTATGGAGTTTCTTTGTTCATCCTTTACTTTAGCATCTGATGTGGAATGCTTCATAGAGGTTCAATTGTGGCTAAGGAAAAGTGGAAGAGTCACTGATGCTAAAGATACTCGCGGTTTTGTTATAGTTATTTTCTCTCACCTACAAGGGAACTCATGGATTTGTATAAGAAAATGTTCTTAATTATTATAACTATTTTATGTTAATGTGTTTTATTTTACTTTCAGTACCAGCAACATTTGAATAACCTTTACAAGAAACAGGATATTGCTTGGTTTACACCCGTAGAACTTTTCAAGGTACTCATTACTAGCAAGTTTTATGTTATCGTTCTTATGCATGTGATATATCTGTAATTGTCAAATGAGTTCATGCTCAGAGTTTCTGTTACTGAAGGATAAGTAATATGAATAAGCTATATGTTAGAGATGAATGTAGAAACTCCGCCTATGTTTTATGGTCCCAAGCCCGGATAAAGGAGGAGGGTTGTGTTAGGCCCCGACAGCCAGCGTAAAACCCTGTCGAATCTCATGAACATGGATCAACGAAGTCGTATGATCCATGTAGCCGACCCCACCTAGTGGGATAAGGCTTTGTTGTTGTTGTTGTTGTCAGTACCAGCAATACTAGTCATTTCTGGATGCCTAGTTCTTGTTGCATTAGAGGATTCAGTGCTTTGCACTCTGAAGTTATAAATCGCGCACCTGCTTAGTTCTGTCGAGTAGTACCAAGGGAAAAACCTTTGTGACTGCCTGAGTTATCACCTTATTAGTAGATGACCTTTTAT
The DNA here is from genome assembly GCA_030549335.1 of Pontederia crassipes. Taxonomy (NCBI): domain Eukaryota; kingdom Viridiplantae; phylum Streptophyta; class Magnoliopsida; order Commelinales; family Pontederiaceae; genus Pontederia; species Pontederia crassipes. Next base: position 14,295,862 of record JAUKPH010000017.1, read on the forward strand.
GTTATGGTGAGTGAACTAATTTGAAATCATGCCAACCAGGGGAAAAGGTACCAAATTATATAACCTTAGAGGGCACACATATTGGCCACAAGGCTCGTCTGCATGTGACCTTCGTGAAAGAGAGTAATGTATCTGTTATTTTGTTCTTTGATCACTTCATACAGTTAAGAAAGTGGGAGCTTCTGCCGGACTATTTTGTTAATGAGAACTGTCATTGTGAAATAGCGTTTGAACATATTGTCATTGTAGTGGTAAAGGAGATCTTAGTATCATAGTATCAACATTAAGATGAATTAACAGGTAAAGCATATTGAGAGCACATGGTGCTTTATTGTTGGGTATGCCATAGACTATTGTATATCGTTTCTGAAGAAATTTCCATCAATCTATCATCACTTTCCAATTAAGCACTGAAGAAATCAGAAAAAAATTAAGCAATCTATAATGTGGGAAAAGGATGAATTATTATGATCTTTGTGCACTTAAGACAGGAATCGAAGCAGTGCCAGTGAGTAGCTGTAAAAACTCAATCAATAAAGGGGGTGTAGGAAGGGTGCTCTTTACTACTTTAGTAATGTGTTAGCGTCAAATCGTGAAGATTCTACTCCGATGAACTTGAACTTGCCATTAAAGACATCATATGAGCATCCGTCTGATTGCTGTACCACAGCAGTACGCTGCAAGTATCAAAGCTTGAGTTATCCAAGTGCGCATCACTAGGAAGTAGTGATTAATTGTGAAGGTAGAGTTGCTCAAATGTTTTCACATAGTACTAGCTAGTAGTACCAGCATTGACGGCTTTAACTTGAAATGTTTCTACTGTTGAAAACAATTAAATGGCAAAAAAAAAAGGAAACATAAGGCGTAACTGAGATCTATCTTGCACAAAAAGAAACTGTGTGGATAAATATCTATTTTTGCATCAGTGATGCACACAAAATTAAAGGAACAAATTTCAATAGTTTGAAGGGAAGAAAAAAAATCAATTGCAAACCTTTTTTACTTTTGCCTTCAGGAACAACCCATGAGAAGTTCCATCCGACATGACATGAATGGAAAAATATGCTGAACAAAAAGGAAAAAAAAAGAGAATTGAAGAGGAAGAGAGATGAAGGTGAATTAAAGTGAAGAAATCTCGAGGGGTGAGAAAAGAAGGGGATGGAAAAATGAAGGGAAAAGAAAATCGATGAGATTAAGTGGTGGAAAAAGTAAATAAACAGAACTGTCGGGACGGTGAAATAAAAAAAATTGAAAAGAGTAAAAATGGCACTTTTTTAATAAAAAGGAATAAATCCAAACATATTATTTGTTATACAACAATATTATCTGGAACATAAAATTAAAACATTAATTAATGATAAATATTAGGTTGTGAATTACGAGACCCATTTAATGTTTTTTCATCCTATAATAATTTAGTTATACTCTATTTCTGAAGTTGTTTATAGATAATATCATTTTAATAAAAAAGAAATTAGGGTTCAATGTGGTCAAATCAATCTAACTAATAGTCATAAGTTCATGGGCCATGGCCAATCCAATATAACAAAATATATTAGTTCAATTCAATGATTGGCTTGAATCTTAAAACTATTATAAAGGGAGCTTCATGATCAAGAAAAAAAAAAGATCAAAATAAAAGAACAGTCAAATTCCAGTAATAAAGTCTGTACGAGTTGAAGGGCCACCATAAAAGGACCGTGTGCGGAAAGAGGCGCCCCATATATATGGGAGCCATCGGATTTTCATCCTACGGTCCAAAAATGAACACATACATAAAAGTTAGCTTGGTTGGCTTGGTTTGATTGGACGCACGCACGAGCCGGCAAAAAACACCAAAACCAAAACCTGTATTTAGGGTTTCGACCAAACCCTAAAAATTTGCGACCTCATCTCCCCCTCTCTAGCAAACTCATCACCATCGCGTGATCTTCCTCCCCGCCAGGCTTCGAGGCAGCAGATCTTCCTCACCGCTGCCGCGCCTCATCAAATCACCCTAGTCGTCGTCGCTCCTGCTATTGCGCCTCTTGGGATCGTCGCCATCACTCTTGCCGTCGTGCCTCTTCGGATCGTCGCCATCGCTCTTGCCGCCATGCCTCTTCGGATCGTCGTCGTTGACCCTGCTGCACCACCTCCATGCTCCTGGCGCCGTGCCTCTTCGGATCGTCGCCATCGCCCTTGCCGCACCACCTTCGTAGATCGTCGCAGTCGCTCTTGCCGCCGTGCCTCTTGGGATCATCTCCGTCGCCCCTACCGCACCACCTGCGCAGATCGCCGCCGTCGCTCCTCCGCTGCACCTCTTCGGATCTGATCCTCGCCGTCGCTCCTGCCGCCGCACCTCTTCAGGTCTGATCCTCATCGTCGCCCCTCCTGTCGTGCCTCTTCGGATCGTCGTCGTCGCCCTTGCCGCACCACCTCTTCATATAGTCACCGTCGCTCTTGCCGCCACACCTCTTCAAATCGTCATCATCGTGAAGAGAACCTCCTCCCTCCGTTATTATTGGTCGCGGTGAAGAGAACACCCTCCCTCAATCACACTCCTGGTTGCTGCCGTCGTGATGAGAAACATAGGTAACTTTAGAAATACAAATCTAGTAAAGCTAAAAATATGTCGTGTGCTAGGATTACGTTTTATGCATATGAAGTGGTATCTATTTGCATAATTGTCTTTGTCGTGTGCAGGCTAATCCTCCATGTTTGTTTAGGTTGTTTTATTTTTCTGTAAATATATGTCATCTTCCACCTGTTTTCCATATCCTTCATATGGGTTGGACACTCCATTTTGCGCATGTGGAGATAGTGCAAGATTAATTACATCATGGACAAACAATAATCCAGTAAGATGTTTTTGGCGTTGTCCTCATTTTTGGGTATATAACCAAGGAAATTCTTAATTTATGATAGTTCATTTACACAAGCTTCAATACATAATCTATTTGCATATCATGTTCATGTTGTAGGTGCAATATCGAGACTGTGGCTTTTTTCAATGGATGGATCCTGCCATGGAAGATCTCCACAAGGTTATCCTAATAGAATTACTTATTGATAGTGAAATGTATAAGAACCAAAGAGGCGATGTTGACAAGCATCGAATAATCTTATTAGGGCTTTTTAACAAGGTTTTGGTGTGTGAAGATTCCATCCGAAGGAGCAAGCGAGAGAAGAAGATGTTATGTTTAATAGTAGGAGTCCTAATATGTTATATATTTTGTAGATTCATATGATAGAGTATGTAAATCTTCAACTTTTTCCTCTGTTGGCGTGTATTCTGAACCAATTTGTAAACTGTGGTCCAACTAAGTTTCATCTCATGAATTTTGCCAACCAAATTCCATACTTTGACTGCATATAGGAATCATCTAAACCTTATCTGACTTCACAGCACAACCTTCCTGCATGGAACTCAATATGCATCAACTGCATATAAAAATTACGTTTGTTACAAGAAAATCGTACTGCCAACTAAGTTCTTATACCGATCTATGAGAATTCTTTTAATTTCAGATGTCCCTAACTTCGACAAAGGATCTCTAAATGATCCTGCCTCCTAGACTAACATAAGAACGGGAATGTTCAGACTGATAGACATAAAGAAATGAAGAACAGATGATTCTGCCTCCTATAAAGGAGAACACATACCGTGCGCAATTTGATCGATCCTTTCACCCGCTTGTAGGCTCGTCCAGGAATAGCAGCCATGGTCGTGTTAGGATCTCCAGTGCAATGCTCAACCTCTTCTTCTCTCCATCACTTAAGAAAGAGGCTTAGCACAAAATCGAGCTGAATTTGTGTGCTAATGTTCATAATAGCTCATAATTCTCATCAAGGTCAACATCTAGTTACCAAATCTAAAGAAAGGCTTTGAGAAGTGTAGTCTCAGATCACTTGCTAATGCATTTATTGGAATAGGCATGTTTCAGGTCGATAAGTTACCATACCAACTGGGGTCATACATATTGTGTTGGTCAAATTTGTAATTCAAAAGAATGAAATTGAAAAAGAAACAAGCCATCTCAAACCAAAAGGCAAAAATTTCATGGAAAAAGGTTTACATTGTATGTAAAGAGTGCCTATGTTGCACAGGACAGCTAGTTAGCTATCATTGTTTACATCTTGCAGAACCGACAAACATTAATACAAGATGACATTAAGAACTCAGGGTACTAATAGAATAGACATTAATACAAGATGAATCATCTTATAAACCAAGAGATGTGACTAGATGACTCGTCTTATAAACTTTCCACTAAACAGCCAGTTAGCCATCATTGTTTACATCTTGCGCTTCTTGGTTTCAACCTATAAAAACAAAAAAAACATTATAAGAACAAAGATTGCCACATAGTGTTACGACCAGATAATGACAATGCAAGTTGGTGGAGACCTTTTGCATAGCTGAGTTCATATAGTTGTAGATTCATATATTGTCCATCCTCTTGTGCATTATTCTGCTGAATCCTATTAAGTTTCATATTTAGAAATTGAAAGACAGAGCAAAAATGTAATTAAGAAATTACTTGAGTTATCGTCTCGATAGGTTCTTGACTACATTGTTGTACCTACATTAAACATATAAAGCGTTAAATTAGAATTTTAATATTAGAAATTTGATAGGCATGTTTAATAGAACTTACCAAAGATGATGAACCGATAATCTTGTACCCCTCTTTCTTTTCCACCTTACGCCGCGTTCTCTTTTTTTTCTTTTGTGATAATGAAATTTCGATACCAAATTTTATCCTAGTAAGTTTCTTTGGCCTCCCTTTTGATTTAACATGGGGTGAATCACGTATAACAATATCATTCAATCATTGAGAGTTGCTTGCCGGAAACGTATCGATTGGATTATGCTCATGAACTACAGATAATTTTTCAATAAACTCGTCAACTAGCAAAGCAGCAACATCTAAATGATAGGGTGATTGCAATCCCATATCAGTGGTAATCCTCATGTTATGCCTAAAATTCCAATCTAAAATAGGAGTTATGACGCATTGCCCATAATTACACATGGATGCCCCATCGTGAACTTTACGTTTCGTCGAATACTTGGCTTCCATTGTCTAGCATTGCAGAATGTATTTTTCATGTAGTCTCGTGACATTTTCTATCTTGAGAATATACAATGCATGAGCACAAAAGATTCCATCCCTCTCATATCTTTTGCACAAGCAGTTAATGGAAATACTTGGTTGATGCTCACAACATAAATTTTTTCTCCCCATCCATGAATACGTGAAAGACAACTTTCTCAGAATTTTGCTGAATTCGACTCGAGTTGAAATCAAACATACGCATAAATTCCCTTTGAAATATTATAAAATTTTGATCGATATAGATATCTCGTGCATGCTTCTCTAATGCATTTTTAGTAAGTAAATCAGCTTTGGAATTCATATTTTTAAAATCCTCTCGCTTTTCAACCTCACGACGAGAGTAAATGGCCTTGTCATACTGATTTACAAGCTCATATAGAGATGTATTAGAATTCACGAATCCATCGAAAAATGAATTCATACTTTCTGATCTTTGGGTTGTCCGCATGCCTGCAGCAAATACATCATCCAAATATACTGACGCCCAATGATGTCATTTCAAATACATAACAAAAAGCCAGTGTTCATCGTGAACTTCATACTTTTCCTTTAAGAAGGCCCCTGTTGTTTCAGATTCCTGAATGCTTGTGGAGCCATGAATCCATCTTCGATATTCTTGTTGAAAGTTGTCTCTAGCATATAAATCTTGAAGATTACTCATGGCATTTCTCTGAATATGCCAAATACAATACATGTGACATGTATTTGGAAACACCTTCCGAATAGCATTGCCCATAGCTATGTCTTGATCAGTAATAATGCACTTAGGATGCTTATTATGCATACATTCTAACCATGTTTTGAATAACCAAGTAAATGTTGCTTCTGTTTCATCAACTAATAAAGCATATCCAAATAGGATAGAGTGCCTATGATGGTTGATGCCAGTAAATGGAGCAAATGGCATACATAATTTATTCGTCCTGTAAGTTGTATCAAAGCTGACAACATCTTCAAAAATTACATAACTATCTATTGATCTAGAATCTGCCCAAAAGACACTCCTTGCAACTTTATCCTTATCAACTTCCCAGCTGAAAATGAAATCTTTGTCTTTGGCCATTTTTTTTAAAATATCTGATTACACCCATATATTCTTCCCCAAAGTTATGTTGGCGTGCTTTCTTCAAATGATCACTACACATTTGAGGTGTAATGGATGGCTCAATCGAAAAATTTAGAACTTTACAAATCAAAGATGGCCCCATGCCAGCATCATGAAATGCATTTATAGCTTTTTCAGAACCTTTACGTGCTTCATTGTGTGAACGCAACATAGCCACTTTGGTAGGAGGAACGACAATATGAGTGTGCTTTTCTTCAAACTTTCTCACCTCCCATTTTCCATCACCTCTTACAACCACTTGTAAATGGGCTTCACAATCAACTCTTACTTCTATTTTTCTTCTTTTAATTTGTTTTCCAAATTCTTCATCACTAGTATTCTTATGTGCTTCGAACATACAAGCAGCCTACTGATGACTTTGCCAATTTTTTTACACTTTGTGGTATACGCCCACTGCTCTAGCATATAAATTGTAACTGTCATATGTCTCATTTTTTTGAATCAAAGACCATTTCTATAGTAGGTTTCCCACCTATATTTTGTCCCTCTTCATTATCCATTACCTAGTCCTTAGGCTGAAAAATTATGCATTAAAACAATCAAGTCATGAAGTTCTATATTATTTGCATCCATAGTGGTAGAAGACATGCAAATAAGTTACATAGTTGAAGTAACAATCTTAACAACCAATAAACACAATCACTGTAATAAGAAGAAAACATCAATCATTGCAAGAACTCTTTGCCAAATATTGTTCTGAAACAATATAATTTTAGTCATAACACAATATAATTTAGCAATGAACTCCAAGCTATTGGGCTATTAAGAAAATTGTTGGCAAGACAGGAAGCAACTTTGCAACTTGTCAATCTAACAAAGAACCAGAAATAGAGAACAATAGGCCACAAAATAGTTGACTAACTTTGATCGCGATGTCAGTGTGCTTCATCCTAAGGCCATAAGGGCGGCCGGCGAATGGTGGTCCGGCGAAGTCAGTGTGGTGTCTGGAAAAATCCCTAGCAGCAAAAAAAAAACAAAGTAATAATGGCGATCTTTGAAGCGTAGAAAGGATTAAAAGGCCTTGCCAAGACGTACTAGGACTCTAAAATTGCTAGTGCGCTTCATTAGGAGAGATCACGATGTCAATGTGCTTCGTCCTAAGGCGAGAAGGTGTGGCGGCAAGGGCGATAGCGATGATCCAAAGAGGTGCGACAGTAGGTGCGACGACAATAGGGGCGACGACGATAAGATCCTAAGAGGTGCGGCGGCAGGAGCGACAGTGACAATCTGAAGAGGTGTTTTGGCACGTCCGAAGAGGCACAACAACAGAGGCAACGACGACGATCAGTTCCGAAGAGGTGCGGCGGTAGGAGCGACGGTGACGATCTAAAGAGGTGGTCCGGCAAGGGCGACGACCACGATCCAAAGAGGCACGATAGCAGGGCCGACGACGATCCGAAGAGGCACGGCTACAGGAGCGATGGTGATGATCTGGCATGGTGCGACGACGACTAGGGCGGGCCAGCTGATGTGATGATCTGATGTCGTTTTTTTTGGGTAAACAGGTTTTTTTTGCCGGCTCGTGCATGCGATCCCATCAAACCAAGCCAACTTTTATGTATGTGTTTTACTGCTGAACCGCACACGTTTTTAAGCCGTAGGATGAAGATCCGATGGCTCCTCGTATATATGGGACGCCTCTTTTCCCCGCAAGGTCCTTTGAAACATGCTACAAGAGCATTCCCTGAATGGGTTACGTACAGTACAGGTTACCTGATACGTGGGTGGTCGCCCAGGACGCATGGAGAGAGGGGGCAACGCAAGCCATCCGATTGCTGCGGCGCGCCTTTTAGCTCTCCTTTCTTGCTGACTCGCGTTCTCTCTGGTCGACCCTCTTTTATCCTCTTCTTCCCGCCTCCTGCGCGTCCTGGTCCGTCCTGCACCTGCGCCCGTCGACGACGACCATGGGCGACCCCGTCGGGGACAAGTTCAACCAATATCTAGTAGATAGAAAGGGGTCCACCTTCGTGTGCAGCACCATCACGACGACCACCTCCGCCGGCGTCTGGCTCGGCGAGAACCCTCTTCACTTCAGCTTCTCCCTCCTCCTCGCCCAGATGATCATCATCTTCGCTACCACCCGCACCACGCACGCAGTCCTCCAGCGCTTCGGGCAGCCCAAGGTCGTCTCCCACATGGTGGTAAGCCCTCCCTCCTCTTTTCACTCGCTCCTTTCTCTTCGCTCCGCGTCCTCCCCCCGCCTGCGCCTTGGCCTGATCTCAGGAGAACCTCTTAGATCCTGTACGCCCATCGCAGGCGGGAGTCTTGCTCGGGCCGTCGGGCTTGTCGCGGATCGCTGGGTTCAAGGACACGTTATTCCCGCTCCGGAGCTGGACTTGCCTCACCATCGTGGGACTCCTCGCCTTCATGCTGTTCCTCTTCGCCATCAGCGTCAAGATGGACCTGAAGGTGCTGGGCAAGTCCAGCGACAAGGCGATCGCCATCAGCTTGTGCTGCACCTTCCTCCCCATGGCGTTCGTCGTCATCACCGCCTACCTCCTGCGCGGCTCGCTCCCGGAGAAGCTGTTCACGCTTGACGAGATGGTCCCGCAAGTCGCCGCCCGATGGGCGCTTACCTCGTACGTCGTCCTCGCCGGTCTCCTCGATGAGTTGAAGCTTCTCACCTCCGAGCTCGGCCGCATTGCCATGTCGGCCTCCCTGATGGCCGACTTCCAGTACTGCATCGTCTCTGCAGCCGTCATCGCCGTACTGCTCAGCGTCAGCCTGGAGACTAAGTCCGGGTTCTTATCCTTCCTCACCTTCCTCCTCTTCCTTGCCTACGTTCTCTTTGTGGCGCGGCCGCTGGCACTTTTTATGATCCGAAAGACTCCGGACGGCGCAAAGATGGCCGAGTCGCACTTTCTGGCGGTATTGCTGCTCGCCCTCTTCTCCGGCTTGCTCGGGCAGGCCGTCGGCCAGCACATCACGCTGGGGCCGATGCTTCTGGGCTTGGTGCTTCCCGGAGGGCCTCCACTGGGGACGATGCTGGAGGAGAAGCTCGACTGGCTCGTCATGGGCCTGTTCCTCCCTGTTTACATGGTGGTCGCGGGGCTCCGAGCTAATTTGAGCCTGCTGGTGAAGGGGAGCGAGTGGGGCTACCTGGAGCTGCTCGTGCTGGCGAGCGTCGTGGGCAAGATACTTGGAGTCCTCGCCCCGTGCCTTTACTTCAAGACACCCGTCATGGACGCACTTGCACTAAGCCTGATGATGAGCTGCAAAGGCATCTTGGAGATCTACGCGAACAACGAGTTCGAACGAAGTAAGGTGTGCATGCCCGTATATTCTCCTCCGTACGTCGACAAGTACTATAATGTGATCCTAGATTTGCTAAAATGATTCTGAAATTTGCCTTTTTTCTGTTAGTTTAGATCTTTGATATAGAATTGTACTCCGCCAATCTCATCTCCGTAATCTTCGTGGCGGGGATCAGCGCAGCCGTTCTGAAGGCCATCTACGATCCATCCAAGAGGTTCGCGACTGAGAAGCGCAAGACGTTAGAGCACGCCCGCCGCGGCGAGGAGCTCCGAGTCGTGGCCTGCGTCCACCGCGAGAAGGACGTGCTCCCCATGATCGACATGCTTGGAGTCTCCCACGCATCAAACGAGGCGCCGCTGTGCGCGTACGTCGTGCATTTCATTCCCATCGTGGGGCACGCTTCCACCATGTTCACGCCCTACCAGCAGAAGAACGACCCCTCCAAGTACACCGAGACGGACCGCATTGTCAACGCCCTCCGCAGCTTCGAGCAAGGCGCCGGAGGCATCGCCGTCCAGCCGTACGTGAGCATTGCGCCGTACGACACCATGCACGAGGACGCCTGCGCGCTGGCGCTCGACAAGAAGGCCTCGCTCGTGATCGTCCCCTTTCACAAGCAAGTGGAGATTGGCGGCGGCATGGAGACATCGAACCCCGCGATCCAGACCATGAATGTGAACGTTCTCAACTACTCGCCCTGCTCCGTGGGGATCCTCATCAGCCAAGGGTTCTCAGGAAAGCTGCAGGAGCAGGCCCCGGCGGGCGGGAGCCCGCCCGCACTAAACGTGGTGGTCTACTTCCTCGGCGGCGCCGACGATCGGGAGGCGATCGCGTATGCGGCGCGCATGGCGGAGAACCCTGCGATCGGCATCACGGTGATCCACTTCCTCCTGCCGATGGAGATGAGGGACGAGAAGGACATGGAGACGCGGCTCGACGATCGTGCCGTGGAGGACTTCAAGATCAGATGCATGAACAGCCGGAGGGTGACGTACCGCAGGGAGTTGGCGCAGCAGGGGGCCGACGTCGTGGCGGTCATCCGGGCGGTGAGCAACAACTACGACCTGCTGGTGGTCGGCAGGCGGCAGGGTGAGGAGTCGCAGCTGACGGCGGGGCTGGAGGTGTGGAGCGAGTACCCGGAGCTCGGCGTCATCGGCGACATCTTGGCGTCGACGGACTTCGGAAGCAACGTGTCGACGTTGGTGGTGCAGCAACAAGCTCGATCGAAGACGGTGGTGGTGAAGAGCAGTATGTCTTTGCCGCATGTAGAATCCGGGAGAAGCGTGCACCAGTTGCCGGCGTTTGATGGATCACGACACAAGCCGACAATTGGGAGTCGAGCTTTAAAGTAGGATTAGTTTTTACCTTTTTTTTAGAGTGATTAGAACCCATAAAACAACAAAAAAAAAGAAGAGAAGTATTTGTCATTAGATAAAGTTACTAATATATAGAGTAGTAAATTAAAAGAAACACATGAGATATTATTGTGGGTTCGGAGATATCCCAATTTCACGGAAGAAAAGTTTTTATTTATTGCTCCAAGTTTGATCGTATAGCCGGTATACATCTCTCTCCAAGTTTTCACATGGGTGTTCCTTCCCTTTGTATGGTCCAATGGTTTATTTTTTACGTTTTTTCTCAAGTTATGCACTTGCATATATTATCATTGATGTAGAAGCATTCCTCGACTAAATTTTATGTCATCTTTAAATTTTATATAAAGCAAATATAATTGCCCATCATCAATATTTTCTCTGATAAAATATTTATCCAACTAGTCTTTATGCTTTTAATCCAATCATAAAGCACAAGATTTATTGTTTCCTTATTATCACAATGAGAGGAGTTGTAACAATCGAGGGCATTTGGAAAGTGGAACATATGGAACCAATTCCGCAAATGACTCATGACGGTCTGGTTCCAAGACGAAACTCTCATTATTACCTCTGGAATCAGAGTCACGCTGGTTGGTGGAACTTAGTTTTTGGTCCTTTATTTTTTTTTTGGTTTCCCACGACGTGATTTTTTTTATGTTGCAAATTCTTTTTTTCTTTTAATCTTTTTCTTTTTTTACTTATCTTATACATAACAATTTATTTATTATATGTAAAATAATAATAATAAAGGATTAATATAATATTATTTATTATTTTATTAAACAATTTCAAATTTTCATTAAATATAAATGATTAAAAATTTAATTTTTATATTTAAATAATATATTTTTAAGAATTTTTTTACATAAAATTTTTAATATACATTTATTTTTAAAATTTTTAACAAATTTACAACATATATTTATCATACATATTTTTAATTCAAACATCCACTAAAATTATCCCATCACATCTATTTTTTCTATCAGATCAATTATTTTATTCATCGTCATCAAATTTCACTCCATCCAAACACATATTGAATTAAATTGTCAACTCAAACTATTCACGGAAACTCGGTGTAACTCTCGTTCCCATTGCCAAATGGCCTCTCGATGTCATGGGGAACTAGTTTGGTCTACATAAGCTCAGTGACACTTTGCCGATAGTTCTATACTCAAACCTAAAACTAGTTAAAGTTAATTTGTTTATCTCGTGGTCAGTCTTCAAACAATCTACACAATCATCATGCCTTTTCAATGTTTCCTTATTGCATCTATTGCGAAAAGAGGGAGAGAGATTGCACAATCACATAAGAACATACGAGTTTTACGACATTCATCCAAAATCGAGCTACGTTCTCGAGCGGCAACGACTTTCTTTATTACAAAATAATGATAATTACAATAATGCAAAATAACCTAACCCTAATGGAGTTTATATAGGGAACTCCAATACAAAAGAGGAAATAGAAACTCTAAAATTGTCTAAGTTTCGGGGCTCCACCCACGGACCCCCTAGGGAGGATCCTCCTAATCTCCCCTAGACCCCCCTCAGGCTTATTGTTTGGACAGCGAGACCCCGTAGGGATATCTGCTGAAGTGCCTGAATATATAAGGGCTCACGTAGAGTTACAACTAAGTTCAGATTCAAGGCAATATCAACAACACCTTTGATATAAAATAGAATTCTTTCAGTAACACTAGCATGTCTTTTACTTGGTGTAACCTCTTAGTCCATCAAGATATTATTCATTTTAGGTCGGTTCACACGAATTTGAAATGTGTCATGAAATATAAAAGAGGATGTCACTTATAAGTTTATGATCACTTCCATGTTTTGTTCATATGGAACAATTTATAACCCTTATGTCCTGTCATATAACCATCCTTTCCTAGGAACTCAATGTCCTCATATGGCACCGATACCTTTGTAACACCCCCTTGACCCATCAAGATATTATTCATTTTGGACCTAAAATGTGTCTTGAAAGATAAAGAGGATGGCACTATAAGCCCATAACCATCTCCTTGTTTTGTCCATGTGGAACTATCTATCACCCTTTGATCCTTTCACCTTGGGATAATTACAAAATAAGTATTATCTAGTACTGCAGAAGACTAAGGGATCATTTGATTGACGAATAGACGGTGGAACATCTAGTTATTTCAAGAATGTAACCAAATAGCGCAGAGAATAAGAATAAGTTGGTCAAACTTTATTTTGGTCGAAACCACCTTAAAAATTGGAATACCACCATGTTATTGCACGAAATGAGATATTCCATCAAAAATTATATTCCATCAAAATGGTGGAATAATGATATTCTCGCCATTTTCACCTTTTAATCATTTCTTTTGTTGTTTAAATTTTATTCCTTTAAACCAAATAGAGAGAATAATAGGAACACTATATTCTTCTAAATAAATTTTTTATTTCCTGCAAGATATTCTTCATCCAAACTTTCCTAAGAGTCAAATATAAAAATTAACTCACAAGTGGTTGATATCCTTGTTTGTTTTGATCAGAAAAATGTTTTCCAAGAACCGTTTTGACAATTGGAACTAGATGGATTCAGGAATTAGTTTCACCTAATTTCGTTAAACAAGAGGATCTGACTTAGTTCCCAAGGTCACTGTTGGCTTTTTTGTTTTCAGCTTTTTATGAAATAGCATTTTTTTCAATCTTTTTTCTTTTCAGATTTTCTCTCTCTTTTATCTATCATATAAAATAATTTATTTATTAAATATAAAATATTTATTATAAATAATCAATATAATATTATTTATTACCTATCATTTCATAAAAAAATATTTTGTTATTTATTATATTTAAATAATGTATTTTTAACAAAATATTTTTAATAAAAAATTTTAATTTATAATTTTATTTATATTAATTAATAAAAGTATATTTTTGTTTATAACACCTATTTTTTTGTTCAAACACTCATAAAATCAATCCATTACATCCACTTGTTCTTATCATACAACCACTTGATTCATCATCATTACATTCAACTCTATCCAAATACACTCTAAACTAATATGTCAATTCAACTATTCACGTGGAACTTAGAAGAATCACGATTCCACTATTCATACGCAGCCCAAAAGTAGTGCAAATTTTATAAAGTTTCTCTATTAAAGTATCATTTAGTTTACAATCAAATTTTCTTGTATTTTCGAAAAGATCCATAGCATGCCCTTTTATCTGTGATAAAAAATGGCTTACCTTGGCATGGTAAAAGTTTAATGAGAAGAATATTTCAAATATCCCAAAATTTTAATTTTGAACTCACATGCAAGATGTTGTTTAGGTTGACAAATCTCATCCTCATTATCAACATATACAACAAGAACAATAATTTTACCATTTTAATGCTCAACAAATAATCATTTGTTATCAAATCTCCTAATAGTCATACTTAATCTATCTAATCATGCTCTGGTTGTATGTTTCAATTCATAGAGAACTTTTTTTAAGCAATAATATTTCTTGACTTAAAAAATCTTGACGGAATATGCATATACACTTCTTTTAAACACCATTCAAGAAAAGCATTTAAGTTAACAACAATAGAAAGAAGGATTCTTACAAAGTTGAATTTAGTAAAAATATTTTTTTGATAATAAGTTTGGGTGAACATTTTTGCTACAAGCGAGCATTATCAAAAGTTGTATCTTGCAAATAATTCATTTAGAAGCGACTAGTATTCTTATCTTAATGAATCAAAATTAGTTGTAAGAACCTTTAATCCATCTTCCATTGACTTTTTCCATTTTAAAATTTTTCTAAGCTTTTTGTGGAAGTCTTAGAAAATTTTTCTTCACATAAAAAACAAATAAAGGTACAATAATATTTTGCAATAGAAAATAATGTTCTATATCTTTCAAAGATATTGTTTGTGAAACGATTCTAAACTACGATTGGAGTTCCCTGGACGGCCTCATATAGGAGCATGCACCTTCTAGTCCACCCCTTGAACCGCACCCCTTTTCGACGAATGGACACACCGCTTCGTCGACAGTTACCCTCTCTGGCAATCGTTCGAGACTACGAGCGATCGTGCCGCCTCGCCGACGATTGCTCCGGCAACTGCCTATGACTAATGTAGGTCACAATATAACATCTCACTTTTGACTGTATTGGTCATACAATTCTGACACTCCCACTATTCGTATAGTGCAATTTCTGACTTCGATACTCCCACTATCCGTGGTGTATGGAGATGATACCTTGAAGTTCATTATTCATGAAATTTCATTCTCACTCAAATATTCTTGAGTCTCATTAAACCAACATGTTTAACGAATGTTCCAACTGTAGTTCCCTTAATAAGAGAATCAACTAACATATCACTTGTAGGCATATAAGTTACGATTACTTCTTTCTTTTCTACTATATCTTGTATACAGTGGTATTCGATCTCAATATATTTTTCTTTGGAACTATTTTCTTCACTGTGTATCAAGCTTATTTCAGCTTGATTATCATAGTACATCGGCAGTGGTCCACTACATAAATCAAGCCCAAATTTCATAAGAAAATGTTTGATCCATACTACATGAGTGACTGTCATACTGTAGGCTATATATTCAGCTTCTTGTGTGTGTCTCACCACACATCTTTATTTCTTGCTACCTCAAAAAATAATTGCACCACCTAGCATAAATAAGTGACCCGATGTGAATTTTAGATCATCAATATCTCCACCGAAATTTGCATCCACCGAATAACCTATAGTCTCAAGTGTATCAGCTTGATATGTTAATTTCAATTGTGTAGTGCCTTTCATATATCGCATAATCCTCTTTGTGACTTCCCAATGTGTCGTCCTGGGATTACTTTGAAATATACTAATCATGCTTACTGGATAAGCCAAATCAGGCCTTGTACACAGGCATACATCAAGCTCCCCACAGCTTTGCGCATATGGGACTTCTAAAGATTTTTGTCCTGAATTAGGACACTGACTCTTGCTGAGTCTTTTCCCAACAATGAGAGGTTTTGGTGCTAGATTGCTATTCTGCATTTCAAATCTTTTCAGTATCTTGTTCAGATACTGTTCTTGACTCAAGCTCAATGTCCTTGAGCTTCTATTTCGAGTAATTTGAATTCCAAGGATATACGAAGCTTTCCCATGTCGTTCATTTCAAATTTCTTACTAAAATTTTATTTAATTTCAATAAGCATTGTGAAATCATTCCCGACGAGCAAAATGTCCTTGACATATAATGACATTATAACAAATTTGCTCCCACTATTTTTTTATGTACACACAATAATCCAATTTGTTTGCGATGAAATCAAATTAAATGATCGTCATATGAAACTTTCGGTACCATTTACGCGATGATTGTTTCAAGCCATACAATGACTTTTTCAGCTTATAAACCATATTCTCCTAACCTTCCACCTGAAAACCATCATATTGTCGCATATATATGTCTTCACTCAACTCTCCGTTGAGGAAGACAATCTTAACATCCATCTGGAATAATTCCATATTCATATATTCCACTATCACTAAGAAGATCTTAATAGATGCAAACTTAGCTACCGGAGAATACGTTTTCTGAAAGTCTATACCAACTTGCTAAGCATAACCCTTGGAAACTAATATGACTTTGTGCTTGTTAATAGTACCATCTGCTCGGTACCTTTTTCTTGAATATTCATTTGCACCCTATGCATTGCCGACCTTCTGGTAAATCACATAATTTCCATACTCCGTTCTGATTAATAGAGTCCATTTCATGTCTCATGGCGGACATCCATGATTCTGACTCAACCGAAGCCATCGCTTCGTTGTATGAAACATGATCTGTACAATCCTCTATATCTACATCCATGGAGTAACTCGAAGCCTTGCACTCGTACATAACATACTCATCAAAATGTTCTAGTCCTTTCATGGGTCTCTTGTTACCGATTATACTCGTGGGCTCTATGGGTCCACTCACTTCTTCTAAAAGATCTATATCCTGTATGGAATCTTTTTCCACCGGTGGTACATCAACGTCAGCTTTATTATACCCGTGGATAATCAGAGGTCCATTATCCTCTTTTTCCTTCTCATTTTCAAGGAATGTTGCATCGCGACTCTCAACTAACATGTTTTCTCTATGGAAGAATCTATACCCTTTGAATTGTTGACTATATCCGATGAACCTGCAACATTCTAAAGTTAAGTTTGTCCCTCAATTAACTTGGAATTAGAACATACACTTTACATCCCCATTTTCGAAGATGGCCTATATCAGGCTTCCTACGATTTCACAATTCATGTGGCGTGGTTTCTACGAACTTTGTGGGAATTCAGTTTTGTATGTAATTTGCAGTTAATACTATCTCTCCTAAAAAAACTTTTAGTGAGACTTGAGTGGGACAACATACACTTTACTGCATTTATCAATGTTCTATTCTTTCTTTCTGCCACGCCATTTTACTATGGCATATATGGGATTAAGTTTGCTTACTAATGTCTTCCTGAATACAATAATCATTAAATCCTCACGAGGTGTGTTCCTCTCCTTTGTCTGTCCTTAATGTCTTATTTGATCTTCCCAATTTCTTCTCCACTTTCATCTTATATCTCTTGAATGCTTCAAAGGCATTCGACTTTTTGTCCAAGAGATAGACATACGAAAATCTTGAAAAATCATCGATGAACGTGATAAAATATTCCTTATTCTTGTGTGGCATAACACTAAGGGTCCGTTTGGCTTAGCTGATATAAAATAACTGATAAGTTGAAGTGTTGATAAGTATTTTATTGGCTGAAACTTATTTTTAAAAATAAGTAATTACCAGTATCTATAACTTAGTGCTTTGAACCTTACTCTAAGTCTCTAATCCCCAAGAGCTTTATCATTGATTTTAACGATTCAACTTCGGTTTGCAATAGAGTTAAAGTTCTAAGGATCTATCACCTCTTAGGATACGTTTGGATAAAACTACTTATATTGATAACAACTAGTTAGTTGTGAGACAATTAACTGACTTATTTTTTAGAAAGAAAATAAGCACTCCTTCCCCTGCCTTTTTTTTTACTTATAAGTAGATTTGATATCTTCTTATCAGTCAAATTTTTTAACTTACCAAACGCTGAGATTCTTTTAAATTAACTTATAAGTGTCTTATAAGCTTAGCCAAACAGTCCCTAAGAGGATCACAAATGTCATAATGAATGAATTCTAATAATTTCTTTGACCTTATTACCCTCGAAAATGACTTTCGAGTCATTTTTTCGGTCAAACAATGTTCACAAGACTATATTCTTGCACTTGAAATTCTAGGAACTAGGTTCATTCTTATAATTTCTTCCATTTTTGTCTTTCTTGGATGTCCTGATTGGTCATGCCAAAGATCATAATCAAAATATTCACACACTGAATAATCAAAATTGATGTCCACATTCATTGATATATTTTGAGTATAGGTAGGAAAAATAAATCATGTCCGAGAACAATCCTTCCGATAGTAAGAACTTTCCTATCCTTACCTATAGTTACCCTACTATTATAAAACCTAACTTCAAAGTTCTTCTTCAAAAGTATGGAAACACGAGATTCTGACGGATACTAGGAGCATATAACACATCATTAAGAGTTAAGATGCAACTCCCAAATCCAGCCTATAATTTCTCAGACCTTCCACATCAAGGTAGGTGTTGTTACCCATGTATATTATGTGTTCCCCCTTATTCAATTCTTTGAAGTCGGTCATACCATCCTTGGTCTTGGCGATGTGGCGGGCCACTCCTGAATCAATCCACCAACTCATAGTGTCAGTACTTGCAGCATTGCATTCAATGACGCCAACGAATTCGGGCTTCTTGCCCCTTTTATCTTGGCTTTACCCTTGATGCATAGAATTCATGCATAATCTTTAGGCCAAATTATTCTAACTTTAAGAGTGTTTCATGATTTAAAGTGGAAAAAGTAGTATAAATATAGAGAAATTCCCAAAAGATTTACTTCTACCTAATCTTGATTGAATTTATGATAGGGAATGGAAGTACGTTGGATTTTGGACGGAAAAGCCGTGGGAAATAAGTTTTTGCAGTTGTCACGCCCGTGCCAATAGATGTCACGCCCGTGCAGTGAAGAGCGGAATTCAATCTTTCTGTCACGGCCGTACGGATGAATTTCACGGCCGTGCAAATCGGAGACTTGGAACTAACGTTCTGTCACGCCCGTGCAAAAATAATCACGGCCGTGCGAATTGAAGGCTAACTGACGTTCTGTCACAGTCGTGCGGTATGTCATCACGCTCGTGCTACGAAAGACCAGAAATTGATGTTCTGTCACGGCCGTGCCACTTGATCTTCACGGCCGTGACGGCAGTTTTAAGTCATTTTTATCCATCTTTTTAATAAGATTTCGGGTTGTTGAGCCATGTTACGGGAAAAACTATTTAAGAAGACCCCAAATCAATTGGAAGAACATCTTTGGAGGGCATAATTCAGAAGTTTAAGGCTTGGTGAAGGAGATCCAGAGGCTACAACGAAATTCTACCGGAAACTCGAGAGAGAACGGTAGAATTAAGAGTAGTTCTTCTTGTTCTCTTTTCTTTTTCTGAAACATTATTTAGATTGATGTACTCTAGTTTATTAGAGTAGTTCTTTAGGATTTTCTTGATTGAACTCTATTCTTTATGAATTCTTTGTACGATTAGTTGATGGATCAATAGCATGCTTGATGGTTTTATTGATTGTTGCCTGAGATTTATTCCTTTGAATCTTTCGATTATCTGAAAAGAAGACTTTAGATTCTCTAGAGTTTTTCTCTAATTTTTCTCTTACATGTCATAATTGGGGAAATCGCAAGAGACTCAATTGTGTTGTTGTTAAGGTGACTTGAGAAAGCCTTTAACTTTATATTCCAGTTGAATGCGTTTTGAGATTGAATAGATTAGATTAAAAATCGAAAGGATTATTCTCTTTTATTGATCTAAAAATAGGGTTTAAAGCGTGAAATATCGGTTAAATCAAAATGGAAATTTTACTTTATTAGTTCATCATCTTTTGTCTAGAATTCATATGTGAGTAGCGGTATTAATCAAGATAAGTCCTATTCATCAAATCTATACTTTTAAACTACATTGATCATATTCTTATATTTTTATTAATTATTCAACTTATTTTCACATTAAACCATTTATTCATCTTTTCTCAAGTTATAAGCAAGAGAAGTTATTAATTATTTATTGTACTCGTGGGAACGATACTTTATACACATCATTTTATTACTTGAGCGACTAGTGCACTTGCTATCAATTCTACACGCGTCAAGTTTTTGGCGCCGTTATCGGGGATTAGATAATATTTAATTTCTTATCTTTCTTATTAATTTGAGAATTATTACCATTCATTTATATTGGTGTGGTTGCAGGAATTGAAGAATTCATAATCCACACATCCTGGAGGATTCTAACACTAGTGCCTTGGAACATAGGCATAATACACGAAGTTCAGGATGCCCACTAGTGTTTGATCCTGAAATAGAGAGAACTGCCAGGCAACTGAAGAAGAAAATTTCCACTATTATTAAGATGGCAGATCAACGAAGGCAAATTGAAAACCAACCACTTTCACCTGCATACAGAAATATGAGAGACTACATTATGGGTCCACTGATCGAGGAAAGAGGGAGTATTATACTTCCTGAAATTGGTGCTAACAATTCTCAAATCCAGCAGGGCACAGTTCAAATGATATCAAATATACAATTTGGAGGAGATAGAGATGAAGACCCATTCAGCCATATCACAAAGTTCATTCAATTATGCTCAACATTTAAATTTGAAGGAGTAACTGATGATGCAGTTCGGTTAATGCTTTTTCCTTTCTCTTTGAGAGGAAAAGCATATACGTGGCTTGCTACATTACCTGTGGGCACTATAAGAACTTGAGACGATATGCGACAAGCATTTCTTAATAAATATTGTCCAGCCCAAAAAGCTGCTAGATGTTCATTTGAAGTCTCTTCTTTCTTTGAGCAGGAAACTGAAAATATGCATGAAGCTTGGGACAGATTCAAGGATCTAGTTAGGAAAGTCCCAAATCATAACATTCCCCTATACCAGCAAATTCAGTACTTCTATAATGGGGCGATCGCCGAGATAAAGGACAAGATTGACAATGCTGCTGGAGGGACCATTGCGGACAGATCTCTTGAAGATCTTTACAGGTTGTTTGATAATCTTTCCTTGAACAGTTGGCAAAATGCAAAACTGAAAAAAGCTGGATTTCATCAAATAGATAATGCAAGCCATATTCAAGCTCAACTAGATGCCCTAGCAAGGAAAATGGATATGCTAATGACGCAAAAGTTGTCAACAAAATCTCAAACATCATCTGTGATATATGTGGAGGAGGGCATCCTAATCATGAATGCCAAGCAGGTATGAATTTTCAACAACAGAATTTTGAGGATGCTAATTATGTCTCCAATAATGCTTTCAGAAACAATGTGGGGAGCAATCCATACAACACTAGGTTGAGGAATCCTTCGAATTATTCATGGGTGAACAATAGAGGTCCAGCACAACCCCCCGTTTATCACCCTCGTCCTAAACCTAAGACTAACATAGAGGATGTTTTATCTAAGTTTATTACAACTGTTGAGACTAAGTTCACCAATCAGGATGCATCAATCAGAAATTTGGAAACTCAGATTGGTCAACTGGCAAACATGATATCTGGGAGACAGCCAGGAAGCTTGCCTAGTAACACAGAGAAAAATCCGAAAGAGCAAGCAAATGCAATCGTTCTGAGAAGTGGACTTCATCTAGAAGGTCCAAAAATTACTGAAGCAGTGACACCTTTGCAGGAAGAAAAAGTTGAAAAGAAGAAATACAGAACAACACTGCACCATCTAAGAAGGATAAGCTTCAAGAAAAGACTGAAGATGAAAAAATTTGGAAACTTCCTTACTCACGAAAATATTAAAGAGAGAAATTAGATAAACAATTTGCTAGGTTCCTAGAAATTTTAAAACAATTGCATATTAATATTCCATTTTCCGAAGCAATTTTGCAGATGCCAACTTATGCCAAGTTCCTGAAGGACATCCTGACCAACAAGAGGAAGATAGAGGAATCTGGACTGGTGAAACTTTCATCCAGTTGTTGTGCTATAGATCAACAAGATCTTCCTCAGAAATTGAAGGATCCAGGGAGTTTCACAATTCCATGCTCAATTGGAAATTTCTTTTGTGCTAACGCTCTATGTGACTTAGGTGCCAGTATTAATTTAATGTCATACTCAGTATTTTTAAAGTTAGGCACAGGTCAACTTAGAGAAACGAAAGTTCTCCTTCAACTAGCCGATCAATCAATAAAGAAACCCAAAGGATTACTGGAGGATGTACTAGTTATGTTTGATAAATTCATATTTCCTGCTGACTTTGTCGTTCTTGATATGCAGACTGAAAAGGAGCCTTCATTAATCTTGGGCAGACCATTTCTTGCCACGGGAAGAACGTTGATTGATGTTCAACAAGGAAAAATAACATTAAGAATAAATGATGAAGACTTATCATTCAATATTGGACAAGTTTTGAAATATCCGATTGATAATTTTTCTTGTTTTACAATTGATATTTTTTATGAACATGACAGGGACAATATCGATGAGATAGTGGAGACCCAGATGAAGGATGCTAAAAATGAGGAATTGGAGGAATAATTAATGAATGGAGATTCTAGTATAGAGGAGTTAGAAGAAGGAGATTTACCACCCCTATTCCTGAACTCAAAACCTTACATGTGCATCTTAAATATTGTTTTTTAGAAACTAATAAGTTCCCTGTAATTGTGTCTTCATCATTGACAGAAGAAATGGAGAATAGGTTACTTGAAGTACTCCGCAACCACGGAAAGGCTATAGCTTGGAGCATAACAGATATCAAGAGAATTTTCCCTTCTATCTGCATGCACAAGATTTTGATGGAAGAAAACAACAAACTTGTAACCCAATTTCAAAGGAGACTTAATCCAATGTTGAAGGAAGTAGTGTACAAGGAAGTTGTTAAGCTACTAGATGCAGGGATTATCTACCCTATCTCTGATAGTAGCTGGACTAGTCCGGTACAAGTGGTCCCCAAGAAAGGTGGGATGACAATTATAACGAATGCGCAAAACGAGCTCATTCCAACACGCACAGTTACTGGCTGGAGGGTATGTATCGATTGCCGAAAGTTAAATGATACCGAAAGTTAAATGATGCTACCCGTAAAGACCACTTTCCACTTCCATTTCTTGATCAAATGTTAGAAAGAGTTTCTGGTCATAAATATTACTGCTTTTTGGACGAATATTCTGATTATAACCAAATTGCAGTGGCTCCTGAAGATCAAGAAAAAACAACTTTTACATGTCCTTATGGCACTTATGCTTATCGCAAAATGCCATTTGGATTATGTAATGCCCCTGCAACATTTCAAAGATGCATGATGGTCATATTTTCATATATGAATGAGAGGATCTTAGAAATCTTCATGGATGACTTTACCCTTTTTGGAGAATCATTTGATGGTTGTTTGTCAAATTTATCTCAAGTACTTCAAAGATGTGAAGATACTAATCTTTCTTTAAATTGGGAAAAGTGTCATTTTATGGTGCAGGAAGGAATAGTACTCGGACACAAAATCTCTCAACGAGGTATAGAGGTTGATATGGCCAAGGTAAAGGTGATAGCAGACTTACCACCCCCAACTTCGATCAAGGGTGTGAGAAGTTTCTTAGGACATGCAGAATTTTACAAGCGCTTTATAAAAGATTTCTCCAAAATAGCTAAACCTCTAACCACCTTACTTTCTAAAGATGTTAAATTCGATTTTGATGATGATTGCTTAAATGCCTTTAATATCTTGAAACAGAAGCTAATCTCTGCACCTGTGGTAGTAGGACCAGACTGGAGTCTGCCGTTTGAATTGATGTGCGATGTCAGTGATGGAGCAATCGGGGTCGTGCTTGGACAAAGAAAGGAGAAAGTTTTTTATGTTATTCATTATGCAAGTAGAACGCTGAATCCAGCACAATTGAATTATGCCACAACAGAGAAGGAATTCTTAGCTGTCATCTATGCTTCTGATAAATTTCGATCCTATTTAATCTGTTCCAAGGTGATTGTGTATACAGACCATGCAGCAATTCGCCATTTAATGGAGAAGAAAGAAGCCAAACCCAGACTATTGCGTTGGATACTGTTACTACAGGAATTTGATGTTGAAGTGAAGGATAAGAAAGGATCAGAAAACTTGGTGGCAGATCACTTATCCCATTTGGAACCACCTCCAGAAGAGGAGGGAGACATCCTAGAAGAATTTCTCGATGAAAGGATGTTTACAATGGAAACATTATTCAAGGTAAAACTTTTTGATCAAATCCCCTGGTTTGCTGATATTGCTAATTACCTTGCAGAGAAATGGATTCCAAAGAGTATGACAAAGCAGCAAAAAGCCAAGTTCTTTTCTGACCTCAAACATTACATATGGGAGGAGCTCATACTTTTTCGAGTGTGTGCTAATAATATCATCAGGAGATGTGTACCTGAAGATGAAGTACAAAGCATCCTATATCACTGTCACGACAGAGAAGCAGGAGGACACTTTGGACCAAACAGGATAGCTTCCAAAGTTCTGCAATGTGGATTCTATTGGCCCATCATATTCAAGGATGCACAAGCCTACTGCAAATCGTGTGACAAGTGTCAACGAATGGGTAACATTTCTCGACTTAACGAAATGCCTCTGCATAATATATTAATTTGTAATATTTTTTATGTTTGGGGGATAGATTTTATGGGACCATTTCCTAAGTCTATGAACAATGAGTATATCCTAGTAGCTGTAGATTATGTATCTAAGTGGGTTGAAGCCATAGCTACCCCCACAAATGATGCAAGAGTGGTGGTCAAATTCTTAAAGAAAAATATTTTCACTCGTTTTGGTACTCCTAGGACAATTATAAGTGATAATGGCACTCATTTCTGCAATAAGTTGTTCTCGAGTCTTTTGCAAAAATATGGTATTACTCACAAGGTTAGCACACCCTATCATGTCCAGACTAGTGGACAAGTAGAAATTTCTAGAAGAGAATTGAAAAGGATATTAGAGAAATATGTGAATGCATCTAGGAATGATTAGTCCTTAAAACTAGACGATGCATTATGGGCATACAGGACAACATTTAAAACTCTTATAGGTATGTCCCCATATAGATTAGTGTTTGAAAAAGCATGCCATCTCCCTGTAGAATTGGAACATAAAGCATATTGGGCTACTAGGCTACTAAATTTCTTAACTTCGATATGAAATCCATTGGTGAAGACAGGTTGTTGAAGTTGAACGAACTTGAAGAAATTCGGGAAATGGCTTATGAAAATGCCAAGCTATACAAAGAAAGAACCAAGAGAATTCATGATAAGAATATCCTTTCCAAAGAATTTATCCCAGGCCAACAGGTTCTTTTATATAATAGCAGATTAATGCTTTTTCCAGGAAAATTAAAATCTAGATGGACAAGTCCCTTCAGAGTGGTCCAGGTATTTCCGTATGGAACCATTGAAGTTCATCCACTATCAGGAGGTAATTCTTTTACGGTAAATGATCAACGTCTCAAGCACTACATAAGAGGTAAGGTTGAAAAGGAAGGCCACTCAGTGCCCTTATTAGACCCCTGAAGATGAAAAGGCAAAAGTCAAGCTAACGACTATAACTTAGAACTACACTGTCTAAAATCTTTATCTTTTCTTTCACCAATTAGTTTTGAGTTTGGACTAGATTTGATTTGTATTCTGATGTTCAGGATTACTCGATCACGACCGTGCCCTATTCTGTCACGGTCGTGCAGCAAGCAAATTTTTTTTAATTAAAAATAATGCCTTCTGTCACGGCCGTGCAGAAAATTATCATGGCCGTGCCCCACTTCCAGCTAAGATCCAACACGTGGCGATTTATTAAAAAAAAATGCGCGTGCCCTAAATGCACGGCCGAATCAAATGACCGCGGCTGCCCTCCATAATCTCCACCGAAGCTCCTCCGCCTCCTTCCTCCACAGGGTCGCCACCGCCTCTTCACCGGCCGTCGATCATCGTCCGTCAACCCCATCACCGTCGATCATCGTCCGTAGCACGGCTCCGACCCAGGCGCTGCCGCCAGTGCCATTCGCATCACCGACAGACGCGCCGCCGCCAGTGCCATTCTCATCACCGACAGACGCGCCGTTGCTAGTGCTGTCGCCGCCACCTAATCCCGATCGACCGTCCATCGATCATCAGGCAGAGCGGCCCCGATCCTAATGTCCCGACCTAATCCCCGCCTCTTTTTCCAACTATCGGCGCACCACCGTTCAGCCGATCTCGTCGAACAGTATATAACATCTCAATCACAACCATCGGCCGGTCGCCGGCGGATTGTTCGTCGATTCCGTCTCCGCCGAAATTCATCGCCCTCTTCATTGACGATCGGCATTCAATCGAAGCTCCTCCGCCTCCTTCCTCCACAGAGTTGCCGCCGCCTTTTCACCGGCCGTCGACTACCGGAGGCGATCGTCAGTGTGCACGGCCGTGGTGTTTCAATAAGCCATTGTATTCACGCGCACGTCTGTGCTTCTCCAGTGCGGCAAGCTGTGACCACACAGCACGGCCGTGAATCTCTGTTGCACGGCCGTGACAGTGTACTTTTCTTGGGGCGCGAATGTCGGCACCTGCACCTAAATGAAAATGGCTGGTGAGCCGTCCTCCGCGGAAGCCACAGCCAGTACAAGAAGAACCTCCTCCTCCTGAATTGATACCACAGCCCTCTCACCTTCAGTTTCGAGATGCTGAACAACGAAAAATGTTTGATACGTTAAAAACACTTGGTCTCAGCGTCACTCGATTTCTGCATATGGAGTCAATGGAAGAATTTTTATTGAAGGATGATGTGATGCTCATGTGTGACAACATTGGATTGCATCACTTTGCCACGAGCTATTGGTTTACATACGAAAGGTTAACACTTGAGTTTCTTTCCTCATTTTTGACTAACAAGGATTATTCAGTTATCACTTTCATAATGCACAATAGCGAATTCAGGTTGACAAAAGAGGAATTCTGCAACATTTATCAATTTCCCTTGGATGGCCTTAAGAAACAACGTGTCGATTTCGACTGTAAGGAGTTTTGGAAAGATATCACGGGAGAAGTTGTGTTTCCAGGGCGAACAGCTAAAAGCACGTCAATCCAAAATCCTATTCTGAGATACGTACACCGCTTTCTTTCATGTGGGTTGTTTCCTCGAGCTAATAGTGAAGGTGCGGTCACTCAACTCTAGTTATACATTATGTGGGCCATGTTAAATGATGTTGTGGTGAATATTGGTGATCAATTGATTAGGCATTTTCAGAAAAATGCAATCAGAGTCTGTGGCATTATTAATGTAGGCGGCTTGATAACTCCTATTGCCCAACATTTTCATATTTATTTGGAGCAGGACATTCAGATTCCGGAAAGTATATTTCTGAATAGATATGCACTGAGTGCCATGCAATTAGTTGTTCATGATAGTGATCAAAAGGCAAACGTGTTCAAGTTCGATAACATTTCTATACCTATACCTTCTATTGATATCGATCGACTCGCAGTCTTTAATCACGATAACTGGTTGTTCTTCTCGGCCCTAGGGGGCAGCACCACAGGCCCCACCTTCTAGGACACATGACGCCGAGGCAGGCCCTTCCCGTACTTCGCCACCAGCACAGATGGAGTCAAACACTGCTCAGTCGTCGTTAGCATATGACCTTAATGCTATCTATGATCTTCTTTCTATTATGCAGGGACAGATTACTGACTTGGCCGCCGAGCATCGAGAGACTGCACGTATGACTCGTCAGATGTACGCTTATCATCTCAGCCAGGGCCACTTGGCACCTTCCCCGCCTGCATCATCTCCAGAAGACTAATACTTGGTTGTTTCTCTTCTTTTATTTTATATTTTCCCACTTATGTATTTTCCTTTTCTTTTAGCATGTTAAGCCTAACACTGGGGCAGTGTCTGGTTTTAGCTTGGGGAAATTTCATGCACTTTTATGAAAACTTTTTGCACATTAATTGTGACCATTTTTGCATACTAGATATGTGATAAACTCAATGTTGTGGTCAGTGCATCATTTCTCTCATGTTACATATTTCATTGTCTTAAGGTTCAGTGTCAGGGCATTGCTTGTCTTATGAAATTCAATTATTGTTCTTTTTATCAGTTATCACTAGATTATTGGGAAATGGTAAGAGTTTTGTTGCCGAGCAAATGAATCTACTCTTTAATTTGCACTTTTGAAATTATCTACTATGATATGACTCTTGATTATACTTGTATCTTTCTTGAAGCATAAAATCTTTTTGGAGCTTATAATTATGCTAATTAATTTTAATGTTAAAGTGAATGAAGAGAGAGCTAGTTGAGCTCCAACAGTTAAGTGAAAAGTATAAAGTATCCTCTGGAACCTTGGTGTGTCCGAGTAATTAGATCCGTAGGGGATTCTTGTCTAGCGACCTAAGGGCATCTGCTCTGGGATCCGTCGATCGAAAGCCCGTTACATGGACCACTTTGTGCAATATGGAGGATTACTAAATTCTTAAGTGCAAATGAAAAAAATTCTTAATGCTGAAATGTGAAATAATAATAGTATGAAAATAAGCTCCTTAAAGATTTGTGGTTCAATATTGATACTTTTATGAGATGGATGAATATTGTATGTAAATCATGTAGGAAGGACGATTAAAGGTTGAGAATTTTGTAAGGCTTGAGCTTGGTTTGAGAAAAGATACTCTGGTGATGGCTGTGTAAAAAAGCAATAGGAGAAAAGTATTAGATATCGCAATGGAGCGAGGGCTTGTCTGACAAAATTGCTTGAGGACAAGCAAAATATCTAGCTTGGGGAAATTTGATGCATAGAATTCATGCATAATCTTTAGGCCAAATTATTCTAACTTTAAGAGTGTTTCATGATTTAAAGTGTAAAAAGAAGTATAAATATAGAGAAATTCTCAAAAGATTTACTACTACCTAAGCTTGATTGAATTTATGACAGGAAATGAAAGTACGTTGGATTTTGGACGGAAAAGTCATGGGAAACAAGTTTTTGCAATTGTCACGCTCGTGCCAATAGATGTCATGCCCGGCAGTGAAGAGCGGAATTCAATCTTTCTGTCACGGCCATGCACATGAATTTCACGGCCGTGCAAATCGGATACTTGGAACTGACGTTCTGACACGCCCGTACAGAAATGATCATGGCCGTGCGAATTGAAGGTTAACTGACGTTCTGTCACGGCCGTGTGGTATGTCATCACGCCCGTGCTGCGAAAGACCAGAAATTGATGTTCTGTCACGGCCGTGCCACTTGATCTTCACGGCGGTGACGATGGTTCTGTTAGGCAGTTTTAAGTCATTTTTATCCATCTTTTTTATAAGATTTCGGGTTGTTGAGCCATGTTACGGGAAAAACTATTTAAGAAGACCCCAAATCAATTGGAAGAACATCTTTGGAGGGCATAATTCAGAAGTTTAAGGCTTGGTGAAGGAGATCTAGAGGCTACAACGAAATTCTACCGGAAACTCGAGAGAGAACGGTAGAATTAGGAGTAGTTCTTCTTGTTTTCTTTTCTTTTTCTGAAACATTATTTAGATTGGTGTACTCTAGTTTATTAGAGTAGTTCTTTAGGATTTTCTTGATTGAACTCTATTCTTTATGAATTCTTTGTATGATTAGTTGATGGATCAATAGCATGCTTGATGGTTTTATTGATTGTTGCCTGAGATTTATTCCTTTGAATCTTTCGATTATCTGAAAAGAAGACTTTAGATTCTCTAGAGTTTTTCTCTGATTTTTCTCTTACATGTCATAATTGGGGAAATCGCAAGAGACTCAATTGTGTTGTTGTTAAGGTGACTTGAGAAAGCCTTTAACTTTATATTCCAGTTGAATGCGTTTTGAGATTGAATAGATTAGATTAAAAATCGAAAGGATTATTCTCTTTTATTGATCTAAAAATAGGGTTTAAAGCGTGAAATATCGGTTAAATCAAATTGGAAATTTTACTTTATTAGTTCATCATCTTTTGTCTAGAATTCATATGTGAGTAGCGGTATTAATCAAGATAAGTCCTATTCATCAAATCTATACTTTTAAACTCCATTGATCATATTCTTATATTTTTATTAATTATTCAACTTATTTTCACATTAAACAATTTATTCATCTTTTCTCAAGTTATAAGCAAGAGAAGTTATTAATTATTTCTTGTACTCGTGGGAACGATACTTTATACTCATCATTTTATTACTTGAGCGACTAGTGCACTTGTTATCAATTCTACATGCATCAGCCCTTTTTGCCCTTTTACCTTAGCGCAGTTCGACTTGAAGTGTCTGAACTTTCCACAAGCATAACAGGCTCCTCGCGACTGCTTTCCATGCTGTCCCGACTTCTTGTTCAGACCAAGCCTTTTGCAGCGTGCAACATTCACTTCATCTTCATCTGCTTTTACTTCGAAGACGTCACTTTTTCTTTTGCTATTGGCCTAGTCATGTTCAATAGCCAATTGCGATGGCAAATTTATCACCGACTTAATGCTTCCATTAAGTCGCAAGTTGTGATAGTCATGTCAAAATTGGAAAGAAAATTGTTCAGTACAGTGGCAACCTATAAGAGTTCAACAATCATCGTATCAGTTGTGGCTAAGTCTTTAGCCAATACCATCATTCTATTGACATGATCTATCATATTTTTTTACTCTTTCATTTTGCAAGTGTTATACTTGTGCAACAACAACTGAATATTCACTTCAATTTTAGAGTCATATTTGACCTTTATAGTCATCCATAGATTATGTGTTGATTTATGCAATTCAAATAATTTTATCAAATTATCTTTCATGCACATCAACACGAAAGATCTTACCTTCTTTTCCCCTCTCTCTCTCACTTGTCATGTACTTTCTCATCCGCCTCAATTTGTTTTGGTGTGACGTTCTCGAAAAACACACGACAATTATTTTTAATAACCATATCAAGATTATCATGCATAAGTTCATACTTGATTTTGTGACTTCGCATATCATAGTTCATGCCATTTAGGCATTCAAACTTTGCCAACTTCATAGCAAATAAATTTGTAGTCATTTTCTAAAATCCAACGAGGATAACACTTAGAATAACAATTTATAACGTATAAATGAATTCAAAGTTATTGAAAAGATATTTATGTACTTGGATAGTAAATTAAAAAAATAACATACAACAACGGATAGTTATAATTTAAAAATGGAATATATATAAACTGATTACAAATGAATATGTCAGGACCACGGAATAGAATATGATGGATTATTAAATTGCCATTGATCATAAAATAAAATTACTATTTAATAGAAAAGATGTGATATTAAAAAATTATGCAGTTTGAATGTAAGTAAGAATACAGACAAAGTAAACTAATAACAATGTAGATTTTTATCAAATAGTTACAAAGACAATGATACTTTGATAAATAATGACAACACTATCAAATAATAAAGTAATAATAATAATGGATAAATTTCGTTGTCAAATCTACTGATTCTAAAAAATAAAATAATATGCACATAAAAATAGTCTACGAAATAGTCTTCTCTACAAGTAAAATTAATTTGAATAAAAAATACGTTAAAAATACGAAAATAAATTTAAAAAATTGCAGGACAAAGAAAATATTTATGATTCCATATGAGTTATGATTAAAAATTATTATGTAGTATATATTTTTTAAAATTTACAAATGAAATCTCATAAGTAAAAAAATGTATTGCAGATAAGAAAAAAATATAATTTCTTAAGTATTTATCCTAATAACTTGAAACTGGGAAGTTAACTAATAAGGAAGACTTTTAGCAAGAAGGAAATTTGAATAGATAAATTAAATGAATTAACTGTGCCTTATAAACAGAATAATCCAAGATGCAATTTCCTAATAGCAAAAAAATATTATATCTATCACAACAGTGTTAATTGGCATATCATGCCTAGCGTCATATTATTAAGCATTGATGGTAACAATTATTAGGTATCAAATTAAATTAACAAATATGCACATAAAGATATACCACAGAAATGAGTTTTGTTACAGTTTTAATTAAAAAATTTAATTTTGGTGTTCCTACTTGATCTTATTCCTTATATTTTACACCATAAAATCTTTTGATGTTTTCTCAAATAATTTATCACTGTCAGATAAAAATTTAACGGTGAAAAAGATAAAAAAGAATCTAAGGTAGAGAACACACACTTTTATTTTAAAAGAATAATTTGAGAACTTTACTATATATATGACAATGCCAATATGAAAACTTGGCTATATATATGACAATGCCAATTGATTTGATGACGTCTCTTCTTGTAGCTCATCCTTTACAAGAACAATAGGAAAATTTTCTTCTTGGTTAATGGATTTCTCCTTTTGAAGAAAACTTACACTCTTAAAATACAATTGTTTGTTTTAAAATATATTTTTTCATATTAAATCATCATTCTAAATTAGACATAAACATTTGTTGTAACGACCAGATTTGTTTTTTAAAAAAGACAAAAGAAAGAAGATAAAAAGGGAAAAAAAAGCGGAAAGAAAGAGATAAAAGGGATTTCCAATGATTTTTTTCAAAATTTTATTTTAATAAAATAATATTATAAAAATATATAATAAATTAAAATTAACATAAACATATTTATTTTCATAACTTAATATAGGATATAATACTAGAACTATCAAATTAGATTTTTATAAGGTGATAGCAACACATTAAATTGTATTAAAAAATATTATAACAATAATTAAAAAGTTGATCATTTATGAAGTCTGGACCGAAGCGAGTCTCAATTAAAAAAATTAATTTCTTAATTTTTAGTTTTTTATTCAACTTTTTCTGAGTTGGATAGATTTCTCCAGCGATTTTTTTTACACTCCTACTTCAAAGTAATTTATTCAAACAATTCTTTGATGTCGAGATCAAGCTGCAGCTGCTCGTCCGAACGAACAGAGGGATCCAATGCCGTTGTTATCCACCTCCATTCCTCCCTTCTCAATCCCCTCCACCGTAGCTCCAACTCCGACCGCCGCCGAGAAGCCTCAGAACACCAACCTCTCCCTCCTGCGCCTCTGCACCCACCTCCGAGAAGCCGCCCAGGTCCACGCCCTCATGATCAAGACCGCGCAGGCCGCCGACCCCTACTCCGCCGGCCGCCTCGCCGAGTTCTACGCTCTATCCGAATGCGGAAGCCTCGACTGCGCCGAGAAGCTCCTCGGCTCGCTGCCGGACCCGCCCGCCTTCGTGTACAACACCCTCGTGAGGGCCTACTCTGACAAGAGGCAGAACCCCCTCCGGTCACTCGAACTCTGCCGCCGGATGCTCCTCGACTCCGTGGATCCCGATCACTTCACCTTCACCTTCGCGCTGAAGGCGTGCACGCAGCTGCGGGGGCTGGACGTCGGCGAGCAGCTGCACGCGCACATCTCCAAACGCGGGCTGGAGGCCAACGCCCACATCCGCAACAAGCTTATTCATTTGTATGCTATCTGTGGCCGGATCTCTGACGCGCGGAAGGTGTTCGATGGAAGTACGGAATTGGACGTTGTCGCCTGGAACAGCATGTTGGAAGGGTATGCGGATAGCAAGGATGGGACGAATCTTCATGAACTATTCGAGAGAATGCCTGGTCGCGATGTGGTTTCGTGGAACACAGTGAT
This sequence comes from Pontederia crassipes, assembly GCA_030549335.1. Lineage (NCBI taxonomy): Eukaryota > Viridiplantae > Streptophyta > Magnoliopsida > Commelinales > Pontederiaceae > Pontederia > Pontederia crassipes. The sequence goes on from JAUKPH010000017.1 coordinate 14,329,488, forward strand.
GGCCTACCATATTGAAATGGGAGAATTCGAGGAAGCTATTGACACATTTCGGTCGATGCAAGAGAGTAAGGAGTGCCGGCCAAACAGGGTGAGTTTGGTGAGTCTTCTTTCTGCCGTAACACAGATGGGTGCATTGGCCCAAGGGCACTGGGCGCATGTTTACATCAATAAGCATGAAATAGAACTGGATGAAAACCTTAGTTCGGCTCTGATCAACATGTACTCAAAATGTGGGAGCATTGAAGGTGCAGCATATGTATTTGAAAAAACGAGGCAAAGGAACGTGGATACCTGGAATGCCATGATTGCTGGATTCAGTGCAAATGGCCACAGCTTAAAGGCAGTAGATCTTTTCTCTGACATGGAAGCGTCAGGCATCACACCAAACAAGATCACCTTTGCTTGTGTTTTGAATGCCTGCAGTCATGGAGGTTTGGTTGATAAAGGTGTTATATATTTTGAGAAGATGAGCCATGTTTATGGTATCTCCCCTGATATTGGCCATTACGGATGCATGGTGGATCTCTATAGCCGTGCAGGATTGTTTCAGAAGGCTGAGGAGATAATCCAGCAAATGCCCATGGAACCTGATAAAGTTATGTGGAAGGCCATCATAGGTGCTTGTAGAATCCACAAAAACTTCATGCTTGGCGAGAAGGCAGGGCTCAGACTTATCCAATTGGCTCCTGAAGACAATGCTGGTTATATACTCTTATCTAACATATATGCTATGAGTAATAATTGGACTGGTGTGCACAAAATAAGGAAGTTGATGCAAGACAGGGGATTGAAGAAAGTGCCTGGATGCAGTTCCGTAGAATTAGATGGAATAGTCCATGAGTTCATTGCAGGTGATGCATCTCATTCAAGAAAGAAAGAGATATATAAGATGCTCAATGAGATGGCAGAGAGGTTGAAGGAAGCTGGATATGAACCTGATACCACACAGGTGTTGCTTGATATTGATGAAGATGAAGTGAAGGAGAGTTCTTTGTCTCTTCACAGTGAGAAGCTGGCAGTCGCATTCGGACTTATCAGCACCAGCTCCAGAACAACCATAAGGGTGGTGAAGAACCTCCGCATATGTGGGGATTGTCACAGTGCACTGAAGCTTCTTAGTCAGATCTATGAAAGGGATATAATCGTGCGAGACGCAAATCGTTTCCACAACTTCAGGAAGGGAACATGCTCTTGCATGGACTATTGGTGATATTAATGTTTCAGTTAATTCTTCAGCCAGTAAGAAAACCTTTGCAACTGCTTCTTCTCTTCGTCCACGCACTACAAGTAAGCAATGCAAGAAAAAGGGTCTTTTACAGCCAATGATTTGCAATGAAGCAAACTGGGATTTGTCCCAACAAATGTGAGGTCTTTGCGACCTAACTTTTCCTTGGTCCCTAAAACCACATATTAATGCAATAATCATGACAAGATTTCCCACCAACCAATCAAGATTGCTGACTAAGTGTGGATTTGGGTGCTAATGACGCATGCTAATAGCTACCAACTTATAGCGACTGATGTTTTTGTCACTAAAGGTGATTTTTTGCCAAATCAGCTGTGATAGATTCTTTGTTTCTGCAGTGTTGTTCTTGTTACTTAAACTTGTGATTTCTCACTTCTTCTGTGCATCTTGCGGCAACTCAGCTTTCCATCCACTGGAGTTTCTGCATCCTGGGGATTTCTCTTTGGTGTCGACCTCCGTCATGAACTTGATTGACTCCAAGTATCCAATTCCATCACCCACAACCTCTCACAGACCTCGCCCTCTTGCTTGGACTATGAAGTGTGAAGCCGGCAAGGCACCAATTCACCATCGATATGTACTTGAACTGTTCGAGTTTTGTTTTATTTTTTTGTTAGCTTGCTTCTCGTGGAATTTATATGTACAGTAATAAACTTTGTCTTAAAGGAATCAATAATTTAGTTCCTTCGGTAGCTCATTGACATCAGATTGAAAACAATAAGCATTAGTTCATTTAATATTTAACTTCTGAATCCCCTTCAGAAACATTTAGTTAATGGCTTGTTGTGAACCCTGACTTTTTGCTCCTCTAGTATTGTCATCAAATGATATGAATGTTATTGTCTTGAGAAGCTGTGGAATTATTTGAGAGATGACGGAAATGATTTGAGGCTTAAGTTTCTATCATGCAAGACCTTTATTGATGACACTATGTGAAGAAACATGCAGGCAACCGATGTAAGGTGGAAAATTGCCAAAGCCTAAAAAAGTTCAGGCATGATGAGAGCAAGCAACAAAGCATGATATGCACTTGTTCTTTGAAACTTATATTTGTATGAAAGTAACTCTGAAACTCTATCATGAGCTTTCTTGTAGGGATGCAGCATTGGCCCGAATTCTGAAATAGGTCTGGTTGTCCGTTCATTGAGCAGTGAGCCTTGCATATGCGAAAGGCTGATCGTATAATGATGAGTAGATCTCTTTGTTATGTATAATGCCAGACATTGGCCACAAGGGATTAAATGACATCGAATTAAGTTCCTAAAGTATTCTTACTAGCTGTTTCAATCTTTAATGCTTCTAAACTCTAATACATTTTAATTTGAGAAGAACTTTTTAAAGGAATGCTGTCATCACTACGGAGGTTAGCACTTAGCAGTGTTCATGCAGTTTATGCAATATTATTTGCTATTTGTTTTTGTTTTTCCTTCCGTTTGTAGAAACAATTACTATTAGAATACCTTATATATAACTATAGTAGATGAAGACACTCATTTGGGTTTGCAATTCATGGAGAATGCCATCCTACAGGAAATGCAACTTATCTGCAACCACCATCTTTTTTGCCCCCAAGGATATGTTTTCTTGTAAGTGACTATTTTAATAATTTCAATGACATCGGAAAAAAAACTAACTAATTTGCCCGAGAATAAATTTTTCAGCATATCACACTTTGTTTCCACACAATGACACAAAGAGCATAATCTCAGGATTTAAGCTTTCAAGACGAGTAATAAATATCTCATTTATTTAATATAATATAAGAACAAAATAAGAAATTCATCTTTTAAGAAAAACTATCCTTAAAATTTTTTTCCTCCCCGCTAACCACATCACATAATCAAAGGCTCTCTCTTTGCCGAACTTTGGCCAACATTCTTCCAACCACCTTTGCTACTATGATAGAGTAAAAGGATCTCTTTCGAAGTGAACACAAGCACTAACAAATAAATTATGAAATCACAAGAATCACATTAGACTGATTGATCTAATTGTCACGAGGCTTGCAAATGCAGCAACCAAATCTGTTTCCAATTAGGAGCAAAGCTTTTGAAGCACAAAGGATATCTCGTCTTGTGCACAACCGAGTCTCGAGATTTGGATCATTCAATCTGGTTACCATCTTTCCAAGTCAACCACATTGTAACCTACAGCTGGTTTGGATCATGCCTCTATTCATACTAATAATTTCACAAAAATGAGTGAACAATTTTAAATGGGGTACAAAATATTGTTGATGGAAAATGGATTTCTTTAAAGCCACACTCTTAATTAAAAATCAAAATGAACTAAATAATAACTACATTCGATTATATGTCATGTCTATACCAATTTCAACGATTCAAGTGAATGTCTATCCGAGCCATTTCAAAGTACGAAACTTTCCATTTTGTCTTGACATCCAAAGTCAAAGTTGTTACAATACTAGAGAACAAGGATGCGATGCAGTGGTTCGTCCCTTTATTTGAAAATCAAGAGATCACAATTTTAATTTCCATTGATAGAACTTATGTGCATTTTTATTTTTTTTATCTTTACTTTCTTTATATCAGGTTCATTAACCTCCTTTTATAAATGAAGAAAATAGTATAATACTCATATAATTTGATTGTGAAGAGTGTAATGTTCCGAAATTTGACCTTGTCATGTGATGAAATTTTCTATTGGCTATGTTGCAGTTCTTTGATACATCTTGACCCTTTTATTGATCAAGGCGGACAATAAAAATTACCACATCAAAACTTATAAAATGAATATTAAATCTTTGAAAATATAAGTGCAAAAGCTGAAATAACATAATACACATATGATGAAGCTTGATAGTCTCAAATATATAACAACTTCATCCTTATCCTAGGTATATCACATAATAAGCATCCTAAGTTTGGAACTTTAATACAACATAATGATAAATAAGAGCAATTATCCATGTGCACATGACATCGAACATTTACGCTGACATCAATCAACTTTGTAGGATAACAAATACCTATGGGAATCAATGTAGGAAAGGAAACTCTTCTATTAGCACAAGGTTAAATATAAAAACATCATAAGTAATCATAAGGACATTCTTTACATTTAATTCGTAGCAAGTATATAATCATCATATATGTTAATTTAAGTACACATCATATCTTCCTCACTAGTAATCATGTACATAATATTGTAGTTATCAGATAAGCATACTTAGTTCATCATCTTTATTATTTTCATATCAATATCATAGCTCATCATAAGGACATTTCAATATTTCAACTTTCCAATGATCATATAATCATAATAAAGAATCCTCTAGGCAAGTAACATGATTTTCTTTGTGGGTAATCATACGTGTAACATTCTAGTTATCAGTTAAGTTTTCCTAAGTCTATCTATGAATCCAACACGTAACTTATAAACTTGAGAATTAGCATAAAAATTAGATCTTAATCATGCTTGAAATCCACCAAAACATATCATATAATATATATTATCATGACAATCACAATTATGAATTTCATCATATAGCCAAAACTATCCCTTAAAACTATTAATTCCATCCATCATCAAGAGCACTATTAGGAAAATACGCTAACCAAGTTCTAGGCCCAAAATGATCATTAAACATGCAAAGTTTTAGGAAAACAAACCCTATGGCTTAGGTCCCAAAATCACACCTTTATTGTTTTTTCGTCTTTCCTTCGAGTTCCAATTTGTTTCGGTTGTCCCTTATACTTACTTCCACCTCTTTTGATTCTTTGTACCTTCAAGCTCTCCTACAAGGTTCCTCATTTGAAGAGGAAGTAGAAACAATGGAGAAATGAAAGGGTGTGAAGGTGGAAGAAAAGAAATGAAGAACGAGATGAGAATAAGAATTTAAATGAAAGAAGATAAGTTGGAATTTGTGTCTTCAAACTTCCAAGGGTCATGGATATAAAGGGATTCTAAAAAACCTATGAGTTGTAGTGGAAAGGAGAGTGTAAAGCACAATTGACCTTCTCCAATCATTCTGGTGACTAAACGTTCAGACTTCCAATCCTTCCTTAGGACAGCCAATCCTTCTCATGAACGTCCAACCATGAAATCATTGTTCCTCTTTATTTTTAATGTTTGAGATGTTACATTATAATACACATAAAAAATTGTTCGTTCTCGAATCTTGCACGATGTAGGGCTTTTAACTAAGTAAGGAACTTGTCATTCATCCCAATTTTTAATCCTTTTACAATCTCAAAACCGTGTCACATGTTTCATCTTACATACATCAATGGTGCATCTTTATTCGTCCTACTATAGTACCTCTTATGGGTAGTCAATTTGATAATAGGTCCTTATCGTACTCAATAAATATGTCTCATACGGGTCGAGTCGCCCCTTTCCTAATTTGCTTTTTGCTTTGATGCATCATGACCATCTCCTTGGCCTCGCCCATGTCCATGGCCTTGGTCACACTGGACTACTGTAGAATTCTTGGAGTCAACTACATATGCATCATAGCATTCATTTTCTAAACATCATATTCATAAAATCAAAGAATATCTTATTTGACTTTTGGGATGGTTGGTGTGGGCATGTGGCGGGTGCTCGAAGTGTGTTCACATGGACTATACTTAAACGTTTATTTTAGAACATTAATATATCCCTAATATCATTCTATAAAAAAAATAGTTTTTTTATGAATTAGTGCTTTAACTTGGATTATTCTTTTATCATTCATTTGAAAATAAGAACTTGATACTTTTAAAAACATGAAGTTGAAATTTGAAGAACACCTTGAAAATGTTCGTGATTATATCTAATTTATTAAGCATCTTTTGGACATCATGATTACGATCAACACTTAGATGTATTTGAATATGATTTTTTTTTTCTTGCAAACTTAGCAATTATGTGTGCAAGAATTTATTTTGCTATACCTTGTTACACCATAAGCTATTTGAATCTTAATGCACTTTGTTATTCTTGATGTGCTATATTTGAATATTTTGGTTGATGATATTAGTATGGCTTAAGAGTACATGCACAAATATTATTATTATCAAGTTCTATGCTTACACATATGATTAGGCAGAAATGTGCCTACTTGATAGGAAATGTAATTTTATGTGTTATGCTTGTTCTCTAAAACCCAAATTGTTTATTCCTTCTAATATGTTGAAAGTATTCATGAATTTAAAGGGATCCAAAGTTGTCTGTCACATGCATTGATTTATAAAATTTGTGTGATATGACAAAAAGACGAGAATACTAGAAATATATATATATAAGAAAAAAGGAGTGAAGAAGTATGAACTTGAATAGTAATATACTTTAAAAATAAGAGAATAAACAGGTAGATTTTATAGAATATCATATGGTGAAGTACTAAGACACATGATAATAATGGTCTCTTATAGTTGCAGCATGTTCATCTATTGTTGTACTCATATGCTCATGTTTCTTCTCATTGTTGTCTTATGGATTTATTTAAATTGCTTATCATTTATTCCTTGGCCATTTTACATTTTTGCTGCCAATTTGATGTGAACTTAAATTTATTTACTTTTTCAAACTATGCATGGATATAAGGGGGTATGAATAGATTGTCATACATGTTATTGTCTATGGTTTTTTTCGCTAACCTCCCTGAACTATGAACCTTTTTAGCGTCTACCAACGACTTTTAAATATTCCGCTGACATCCCCTAAACTATGCTGCTTTTTCACTTAAGTCCATCCGTCAACTTTTGTTAACTTTTCTAGTGATGAGATCGCGGGGGCGCCCCCCTCCCATCAACATTGAGATCGCAGAGGGGCCTCCCCCCTCCCCCTCAATCTTGTCGCTGACGACGAGATCGCAGATCGCAGGGGAGGGGGTGATGCGAGAATTGTATGCGCAAAATACTAGCAAGTATGCTATGTCGATCCCACAAGGACTAATGACTTAAACTTTTCTGATCTAACAAGTTATAGTGAGGAAGTTTAAATTCACGTTGTGTTGCGCAGAGAAAGTAAAAAGATAGAAATTAATCAGAAATAAAGAAGGAAAGATGAGCCTTAATTCAGAGAAGAATTCATATGCGATGAAATTAGGGTTTAGACCTTGTATCCCCTTAGTTTGCTCTTAATTAATAATCAAAATATAATTAGATTTCTGTGATGGAAAGATCGCGAATAATATAGGGTTCGTTTAAAACACCATAACTATCACAATTATAAATAGATAAAAGATGTTAAACAAATCAACTTTTAATCTATGATAATTATGATGCTTTTAGATGCAGATCTATGTTATTAAATACTGAAATCACTCAGATAATAATCCATAATTTATGACCTCAAATAGATTATAAAAAAATTGACCTCGGAATAGTCGACCTGGCCCGAGTTCAGGATGACTCGGCCCGGGTTTGAGTTTGGGAAATCAGTGCGCAATGAACTCGGCTCGGGTCACTAGATGCGACCTGATCGAGTTGCATAGGTGTCCGGCCCGAATTCAGTGTAAAACATATTTTGGCAATATTCGATCATCATGCACAAAATTCACATGCAATTATTGCAAAACAGCTAATAATAAACATGTAAATCTATCCAGTTATGATAAAAGCATTAAACAAAGGCTACACTTTGGTTCACAGAAGTCTAAAATCTAAAATAATTCAATAGCAAACTTAGGGTTCAACTTCAATCTTTCCCTAACAATGAAACTACTCCATATATAATCATTTTGACATCAATACAAGAAAGATAAGCATGAAAGTTGTACTAAAAGTTACAGAGAGGACTCCTAGGAGTTGATTGATGCTTCTACTCCACTCCTCGATCGAGTGGACGTCGTAGAAGATCGCCGAAAAGTATGGAGAAAACCTTCTGAAACACAACACAACAGCAACGATGAATCTCTTCTCAGCGACTAGGGCACGAGTATTCACGAGCAGGGGATGTGGTCAAAGTCCCAAAATCATTGGAGAATGTTCCCCTAGGGTTACACATCATTTTAGGATTTAACTTCATATTAAACAAGGCAAAAAATGCGAGCCGTATGATAAATATCATCTGACAAGAAAACCCGGCCCGGATTACAAAGGTACTAGGCCCGGGTTCGGTTGTCGCGCACAATCTGAGTTGGATTTGGTCTCACGATCAGCGCGACCCAAGTGTAATGATGGCCCGACCCGGGTTCTTCTACAGAATAGTGCTACATGGTGTTTTATGCTTCGATTTTCGCACTCTTTTCGTTCAATCGCTCCGCACCTCCTAATTGACAATCCTGAGATCAAAATAAATCAAATGTGGTTAGCTTTTGACACTAACAAATTTTAGAAAATTAAATAATAAAAGAGATGCATGTCATGATAAAATTATGAAAAAATAAACTAAATTATGCATGAAAATTATGTATAAAATTGCATGCATCAGGGGGACTCCCCCCTCCACAATCTCATTGTCGATGACGAGACATCACAATTCGCGGGGGAGAGGGGGATGCCCACTTCGCGATCTTGTCGTCGGCGATGAGATCGCAAGTCTCGGGGGAGGGAGGGACGCCCCCTCTACAATCTCGTCGCTGACGACGAGATCGCAGAGGGGAGGGGCATTGCCCCCTTACCCCGTGATCTCGTAGCCCCTCCCCTACGACCTGCGATCTCGTCGCCGATGATGAATCGCAAGTCGCGGGGGAGGGGGCGCCCCTTCTGCAATCTCATCATTGCCAACAAAATTGCGAGGGAGGGGGGACGCCCGCTGCGATCTTGTCATTGATAGCATTCACCAATTTTCACGATCGGTTGGGGTGGAGTGAGGGCCATTCATCGAACGTGTGTCCACGATGGTGGAGGGGGCTCAGCATTCTCGGGAGGTCGCCACCAGAGGCCTCAGCTCTGACATGGCCCCTCCGACAGGCGGGGCTTGGCCTCATAAGCTGGCTGAGGCAGAGGGAATCCTACCAGATCGTCGCTGAAGTGGTGCTAGTGCTTCATAGTGAGTCATCAAAGCGGCGACGGAATCTAACGCTAGTGCCATCCTCCGAGGCTCGGTGTGTTGTATATAATCGCTCTCCGAAGCGGAGTTGCCTCTATCGGGTGACATCCCACGGTCCTCGCCCTCGATCGTGCATCGATCGTGGCAGCCGCTACCGCATAGGAGTCATCCGCGGAGAAGAATCGGGCCATAGTCTTCTTGTTGTTGTTGTCGTCCCCCTTTTCACAAGGCCACCTCGGATAAGCGTCAGGAGCTAGGATCGCGATCGATGAACTCTCGCCACTGGGTCAGGGTCCGGAAGGGAGTTATCAGGCCAGTGATGACATAAGAGGGTTGAGAACGATCTCTCACTGGCGACGAGATTACAGAGGGGAGGGGCGTCCCCCTTCCCCCCCCCCCCCCCCACCCCACCCCACCTCCCTCGTGATATCGTTGTTGGCGATGAGATCGCAAGTCGTGGGGGAGGAGGGATGCCCCCACTGCAATCTCATCGTCGATGACGAGATTGGGGGGTGGCGCCCCCCTCTACGATCGTCGACGGGAGGGGGCGCCCTGTGATCTCATCATCAGAGAGGGGGCGATGCCCCCCACGCGTGCTAGCGAAGCTATTTTATGTTTTACGAGGGAATGGTAGTTTGGTCATTTCATAAATAAAAAATGAAAATTAACGAAAACATTAATAGAGATTGATGGATGGACTTAATTGGGCGTTTCTCTAGAGGTAATCTTTGTGGATTACCAAGTAATGTTGTATTGAATTATTTGGGCCCACCATATTACCCTGATCACTTGTGACAGATAATGGGCAATCTGCATTGTCCAAGCAATCCACGTTGCTTATGAAGTGGCAATGCAGATTGCCTATGGGAGGGGAGGCAATTCATATTACCACCTGAGTTGCAATCTTTTCAATTTCACTTTTTGCATTTGTCCTTTATAGTTTTATTTAAATAAATTATAAAACACATTGAATAAATTATAATAATAATTAAATAAATTATAAAATTAAACAAATCAATATTAGTTAATTATTATTAATATATTATTATCATATTTAAAAAATATACTAATTATTTTATAAATTTAATTTTATGCATGAGAATATATATTTGTGATTTAAGTTTAGGAAGTTAAAAATAATTTTGTATATCTAAACATAATTCTTTTGATTAGGGGTATATTGGTAAAAGTTGAATATTAACTCATAAATCTTTATTTTCTTGCAAATAACTAATATGGATTGTCAGATAGATTACTTACGCATACTAAATAAGATAATGTACATTGCTAGCAATTTAACAAGTGATAATCTTTCTGAGAGACAATCTACGTTACTAGATAATATTGAATGGCAATGCAGTGAACATACTCTAAGTCAAAAAAGCGACATAGTTCAATTTAGGGGATGTCAACGGAATATTTGAAAGTCGTTGGTAAACGCAAAAAAAGTTCATAGTTCAGGAGAGGTCAGCGAAAAAAAAACCTATCATTTATGCGAATTTCATTTGCATATCTTTCTAGTGATACCAAAAGGGGAGAAATTGGTAGAAACATGGAAGACTTATGAAGGTCTTGTAAGAATGTGAAAATGGCGGGAAATGTTAATATAAATATAAGAAGATTATATAAACATAGTGCATGGGAAAAGGAGAAAAATGTTTAAAGAAATATGAAAACCACCCATGCAAAGTCTGAATGAGTTAATTTCTCTTATAAAAGAGAATATAATGAATGATAATTTGTGATAACTTATGATAACTTTGATTTATCACATTATATCATTCAAATATTGCAATACTTTCAAATTTTCGAGTTTGTCATCATAAAAAATGAGGAAAGTTCTGGATCATAAACGTTTGCCTTATGTTTATGCTTTGATGATAAAATTATATTACAATAATTGTAAAAAAAAAGTAAATGTGAGAACGATAGTCTCATGCATTGCATATTGAATATTCGACTACCTTACTTTATGATGATAGAATATCTCTAAGGGTCTATGGAGGAATTTGAAGGGGTGGGGTGGAATATGGAGGAATGAAATTAGTTAAATTATGTTTAATTATATTTTTTATTTAAGTTAAGAGGGGGAGGGTGGAGTAACTAAGCTCTTCAAACACCACATATAAACAATTTTAGACCAAATTAAACCTAACTCCTTTTTTATTACCAAATAAAATTATTTCTCTTGTTACCAAATTAAATCATCTCTCGCATTGATAAATTATCTTTTCCTCTTGTATGAATATATATATATTTTTTTACTTTTTAAAATAGATGAATAAAATAGTTCAAAAAAATAAATAATATAATAAAAATAGAAAATAGGGAAAACAAAAAATAAAAGAGAAAATTAAATTAAGTGATAAAGTAATAATATTTATTACTCATTAAATATTATAAATAATTTATATATAATAAAGGGTAAAAATAACTTTTTAATAAATAAAATTCTCATTTCCCATACCATTATTTTTTATCATTTACTATACAGACATGACATTTCTAATGACACACTACACTCTACCACCCCATCTCTCACTGCACCATCCCATACCACCCCTTCATTAGTTAATTGCTAAACATACCCTAAGAGTATTGGAGTGGATGAAAAACTTTTAGTCTCAAGTATGAAAAATATTATTTTCAATACACCGCCGGTCCACCGACCATGAAAATCCACTGATGTTCTACAACCGACCAAAATTGAGGACATGAATAAGATTTCTAAAATGTTGATCAGCTGAGTCGAGCTTTGGAATAGTATGAACATCCAAAAGATAAAAGGGTTGGATTATAAAGATCGTGAGTTCAGATGATTGATCAATTGAAGCTAGTTTGACAAACCAAGAAGTATAATCAACTGAAGCTAGTTTGATGCATCAATGATAGGTCAATTGAGATTATTTGACCAATCAAAGTGCCAATAGTCAAAATTTTCCAATGATTACATACTTTTGTCAACTGAAAATGGGATCGATTGAAGAGGATTTGATTGATCTACAAATCGACAGCATATCAATTTGATTTCGATATCAAATGGCTTTAAACAAATTTCAACAATAATTTTAGATGTGAAAACCTATCCCCAAGTGACCCTAAGAAAATATCCTTTGATTCCAAACTATTTTCAAGCTTATTGTGATCTTAAGACAATCATTGGATCCTCACGTAAATTTCTCTCATCTTTCGCGTGTTGAAACTTAAAAACGTTGCTATAAAAAAGTGAGAGATTTGAGTTGTGTGAATTTGTAATCGTGAAAAGGTTTTTATTGTAGAAGTCACATTAACTTATGTTAAGATGCTTGGACCGAACCATGATAAAAAAAAAAGTATTTGTATTTCAAATTTTATCTTAAGTTGCTAGCATTGCTATTGTGTAAATCGAACTTTTGTTTTGAATTTATATATTTTTTTCAATTTTCATACTTTCACATGATAAGTAAACCTAAAAAAGTTGGTCCCTCAAAAGGATGAGACACGTGGATACAACGTACCTTTCTCAACCTTAGGAAAGCTATCAACTAAATGCTCAATGAAATGCTGCAAAAAGAAGACAACATAACACAATGAATGCCAAAAGGAGGAGGAACCAAATGCAATAATAATAAATCACTAAATTTATAATGACTCGCTATTATGGAAAAAAATTATCATGTTCCATTACTGATTTCATTTTTATCGGTGAGCATGGATCTTATTGGACATCCACTTTTTAAAAAAAATTGGATTAAAGTTAATCCAACACAAAAAAAAAGGATTGGGTATTGGGTTGAAAGATGTCGATGTTTTCATTTTACCCAAGCACTATTTTCTTATTTCCTAATATACATGTCATTGTCCATAAATATTTGCGTGGTGTGTTCAATAACAGTATCCTCTTATATGTTCAAAGATCCCTTATTTAGGGGAACAATCGTGTAGCGCCAGGACGCACGTCATCACTTAAAGATTAAATGATCACAAGTTTGAATCTCACAAAACATATGTGCTTCCGTTATATTCAACTTTTACTTTTCTTGTGTAAGGTCATAGGCCTCCTGTAACAAAAAAAATTAGTTATTTAGTTCATATAGTTATTTACAATAGCATGTTTCATTTATATTGAACATATCATGCATATGACAAGTGTTCTTTGATATAATACAGATATGTTTAACAAAAATATGGATATTTATCTAAAAGATTTGCAAGAGCTATCAAGATATTGAATGTTCAATAAAAAAAATCTAAAACATTTGTCAACAAAAATGGACAACTTTGTAAAAAAAAAAGAGTTAAGACATTTTAATTTTGTAAAAGCTTTCATCTTTCCAAGCTCATTGGTGGCACGTACTTTGAATGTCCCTATATAAGTGCCAAAAATATCTCAGCACGATAAGAGGGAGAAATGAGTGAAAAATATCCAGCGATGTCCACTAAATGCACTTGAGTCCATATGGATGATACACAACAAGAATAAGACATTGTGGCTGCAGTACTTGAACATGCCTTGAGTGGTCCTCTTTGCAATATTTGTCAATGGAAGATATGGGTTTTAAAAACAGTATATTTCCCCCTCAACCTGTGAGATATGTTGATGTAAATTTAGTCGGTGTTCACTGGATCCAGTAGATTTCATAAATTTGAAAGTTTCGATCCTACTTTCGTTGGATTATATCTGAATCAATTTGTTATTTTATTGTATTCTTTTTATTTAATTTGAAGTTTATAATCTATTTAAAAATTTAAGAAAGTTGAAAAAAAAATAAAATGTGATCGAATAACCAATCATCCGATTGGATTGAGTCGAGTCAAATTGAATCCAATTGCAATCTCAAAATTGTGTTGACCTAAATGTGATGGAATTCAACTCAGGACAGAGTATGCCTAAATAGACGGTGGGAAGGTAATAATTTAATATTTTGAAATCGAGTTGCTATTTCTAAATTGCCGTTTGATGAAGAGAATATTACTATTTACCTTAATTTCAGGAGTGCATATAAAAAAAAGTAAGAGATTAATGAGCATGGAGCCCACTCACTTCACACATTAATATAGAGCCTTTATTTTTTTAAAATTATTTGATTATTACAGTCTGTTATTAAATTAATAATATACTTATTAGATGAAGTAATAATTAAAAAACTTGCGAGATAAATACTTTTTAAAATAAATTTATAATAATAAACTTAATACTATCAATAATGTGCAGAACAACGGTAAGTCCATACAATTCTCAATTTTTTTTAGAAAAAAAAACTTCATTACTACTATCAAACAATTAAAGAATCTTGATCAAATGCATTATTTAATTAATAAAATAAATTAATATATAATTATTTTACTAATTTAATCAATAAAATTAGAGTTCTATTCTACCCACATTCCCAACCTATACGTTTTCCTCAAAAAAATAAAAAATAAAAAATAAAAAAATAAATAGTTTCCCAGGTCACGTCTGCACAAATATCTCCAGCAGACTGAACTCATCATCGCACCTTCCTACGTCCTCTTCTTCTTCGTCCACTGGTGCTGTGCGACATAATGGCTCCAGCCGAACGCCACGGCGCGCTTCTCCACCTCCTGGTCTTCCCTTACCCTGCACAGGGCCACCTCATCCCCATCCTCGACCTCGCCCACCACCTCTCCCGCCGCCTCCCCCGCCACCACCTCGCCCTCACCGTCGTCGTCACCCCCGCCAACCTCCCCCTCCTCGCCCACTTCCTCGCTGCCACCCCCTCCGCCGCCCCGCTCGTCCTCCCCATCTCCGCCGCCGACCACCCCTCCCTCCCTCCCGGCGTCGAACACGTCCGCGACCTCCCCCGGTCCTCCTCCCCTGCCGCCCTCATCCGCGCGCTCTCCTCACTCCACCCCAAGATCGCGTCCTGGGCGCGGACCCACCCCAACCCCCCGGCCGCCCTCCTGTCCGACTCCTTCCTCGGTTGGACAGGCCGACTCGCGGACGACTTGGGCGTGCCCCGCGTCGCGTTCTACTCCTCCGGCGCTGTCGAGGTGGCGGCCCTCGACTTCCTCTGGCGCAGCATGCCGGCCGTTCCTGTCGGAGGCCCCGACGAGTACGTGCCCCTCGCCTCCCTCCCGTCGGCTCCTTCGTTCCGCTACTCCCACTTGTCTTCCATCTTCCGCAGCTACAGAGCGGGTGACTGGGACTGGGAGTTCACAAGGGACGCGTTCCTCGCTAACGCCGCCAGCTGGGGCGCCGTCGTCAATACCTTCGACGCCCTCGAGGGAAAGTATCTCGACCATCTGAAGCGCTCCTACGGCCACATGCGCGTGTGGGGAGTTGGCCCGCTTGCGCCGACGGGAGCTACGACAGCTCGCGGCGGAAGGAGCTCCATCCCGGCCGAGGAAGTGGCCGCGTGGCTCGACCGGTGCCCCCCACGCTCAGTGGTGTACGTCTGCTTCGGAAGCCAGTACGCAATGGCCGAATCCCAGAGGCGGACGCTGGCCGCCTCGTTGGAGGCGAGCGGGGTCCGGTTCCTGTGGGTCGTCGGCGGCGGGGCACCGCTGCCTGAGGGCTTCGAGAAGCGGACACGGAGCAGGGGACTAGTGGTCCGGGGGTGGGCGCCGCAGGTGGCGATACTGAACCACCGCGCGGTGGGATCGTTCGTGACGCACTGCGGGTGGAACTCGGCCCTGGAGGGCGTGGCCGCGGGGGTGACACTCCTCGCCTGGCCCATGGAGGCGGACCAGTTCCTGAACGCGAGGCTACTGGCGGAGGACGTAGGCGTGGCGGTAAGGGTCGGAGAGGGCGCGGAAGAACGCGGAGCGCCCGCCGTGGACGACCTGGCGAAGGCGCTGGCGGAGTCGGTTGCCAAGGGGGGAGGGTGGCCGGAGATGAGGAAGAGGGCGACGGAACTCGGCGTCAGAGCGGCGAAGGCGGTGGCGGAAGGGGGCAGCTCGTTCGGCGACTTCGAGCGCTTCGTCCAGGAGCTCTGCTCGAGACCCCTCGTAGTCCCACGTCGCAACAGCTGTTGCACGACTTGTGTTGTGAACGCCAAGAGTGATTAAAAGTATTATAAAAATAAATAATAGAACAATAGTGAATTAATCAATAAATTATAGAACATTAGTTATCACTATGTTTGCATAAACAAGAATTAATTATATATTATAAAAAATGCATGAAATAACTTTGTTTATTTATTATTGTAAAAGTGAATTAATTAATTAATTAATACATTTTAGCATTTTCTTCTCATAATGTTATATTATTATATTATTATATGTTTTAACAATTGCGACTTGCGAATGAAAATAATGCAGTTTTAATTTCCCCTTTATGAACATATTCTAAGTCTATTTCGTTAGAATTTAATCCATATCCAAACTCTATATTCATTCCATTTGTTTAGAGAATCTTCGGATCTCAGTAAAAAGAAATACTACATTGAAACTTATAATTCTTAGCACATCACAGGAAAAACAATACGCTGTTCAAACACCAAAATTAAATTAGGGAACTCGAATTGGCAGAACAATAATAGTCTCATCGTAAAATGGCAATAACACTATGGAACGAGATGAAGTCTTAAACACCAGCACCAACTTGGCACGAAAGAAACCTTAGTGACAATACAATTTAACCAGATAGCACAGTTTAACTATTAACTCTCCGTCTGTTCCCTCAAACGCCGAATGGTGCTCCTCACTGTGACAGCACTAGCCGTGCTGCAATACATGGAACAAATAACCAGTTAAGACGGAAAAACAAATTGACAACAAAGTACTATAATACATACATGATGAATTAAAAAAGACTTTCTCACTCACTTCAATGTATAAGCACCACCAGCCTTAACTTTTCCGCAGTCCTTGCATCCCCAAATTCCAACTGCTTTCCTTTTCACAGCATACTGAAACAGAGGAGACAAAGAAAGTATTGAATATGCACTCACCAAATAGGATTTCTAAGCAGCAACCAAAAGATGTGAAATGAGAAAATAGCATGAATGATGTGAAATGAGAAAATAGCATGAATGTGTGATGAAAAAGGTACAATGAAAACTAACATGTATCAAGAAACTGAAAGCACGACAAGAAACCACCACCTATATTAAACTGTATCACTCAAAGCAGCTAATTAATTGCAGAAAGGGATTTCTAACCAAAAAAAAGGTGATTACTGCAATACAACATTAAGGAGAATAAAAGATGGTGAACTGTGTATGACGGTACAATAATCTCAACAGGTCTTCTAGAACTTCAGCCAGCACAAAGAATGGAGTTGAATATTTTACAATAACCAAGTACATTTACAATATTCCTTTGTTTCATTTAATCTGGAAGTACCAGTTCTCTCCAATGATGGATGAACAAGAGCTTGTGCACTATGTAGCAGGTTTACTAGCACTTCAGTCAGCACAAATAATGGAATTGAAAATTATTTTACAATCACCAAGTACATGCACAAAATCCTTTCGTTTTATTTGATTTGGAAGTACCGCTTCTCTCCAATGATGGATGTAGTGAAATTACCAAAGTTATGCACTCTACTTCATTTAATCTAGAACGAGAGCTTGATCTGTACTCTACTTCCCATTTTATCTAAAATGAGACCGTAGCATCAGCTATTTCGGGAAATGCATGAGACAGAAATACAAATGACACAGTCACATCAAAGAGATGGACATTTCCAATGGAACTAGGAATCGTCAACTCGAAGAGAATACAGAGAATCATACGATTTTTAAGAGAGTAAATATGACAAATATAAACATTAGCTTGAGTGTATAAATACTTGACAAAGCAATATCATATTATCCATTTTGTTTGGAGGTTGAAGATGAAAGACAATTGTTGCAACAAATGTGTTTACATTATCCAACTTTAATCCGGAATGCATATGTAATCAATAATTTACCTTCCCGCAAAACTCGCAAAAGTATTTGGCATGCTGCGACACTTCCATCTTCTTAATTTGCTTGCGCAAACTAGCGCCATACCTGGTACCTGAAATGCAATGCATAAGAATCAGAAACACGGAAATCAAATCAAATTATACTCTGCAAGGTACAAACAGGATAAACTGAATACAACTTCCGACAATTTATTACCATATTTGCCAACAATTCCAGCCTTCCTTGTGCGCTTCGTCTGCATACAATCAGCATCAACAGAAGATCAAACGATGGAAATTAGGCTTCTTACGTTGAATTGAACATTCTCCTTCAAATAATATATGCATCTAAAAGCTAAAGAAGAGTTTTTTTGTTGAACCTAGAAGCAAACCGAGTACACAATGGCTCTCCATCGACACGACATGACGGAAAAATCTGACTGACGGCAATTTAAATACGAAGGATACGGCTACAGTTGGTGCTTACATAGCCATAGAAGCAATTTACGTAGTTGATTTTCCCATAGAACAAAATCCGAACTTTTTCACATGAACCAACATGATTGAGCAAAAATGCATGAGTAGTTAGACATGCCTCAGGTGCAAATTTTGCTATTATTACCGTTATAATATCCCAAACTTTGGGCAACAGCTTGACCAAAGAAAACTACTGATCATTATATAACAATTTTGCAACATACAACACAAGAAATCGAAAATAAAACGCATCTAACGCAGAAACGAGCAGAGTGAAAGAGAAAAGAAAAATGAACATGTTGGATCACATGTCGCCGGAAAACGCCATGGAGACCGAAACAGAGCTCACCATCTCGGAATGATCTGATGTAACTCGAAGCCGCTGGGATGCCGAAACGCCAAAGGAAGGAGACTCTTGCCGCAGCAGCTGTGGCGGCGCGCCTTTGCTTATAATAGTGATAACCCTAAAGATTGGACATGTTCGAAGCCGGAGCCTGGAGGACGACGCGCGCACATCAGGATCGTCCGATGGCATGTGGATTACATCTCAGCCGTCACGTAAGGCCCCATATAGGATTTGGGCTTGGGCCCTTGCCCTACACCTATTTTTCATTTTTTTCCCTCTCTCTTTTCAGCTTCAATTCAATGTTTATATGTGTTTCTCGCTCTCCTTTATTTATTTTTTCATGATTTCCCTCTCTCATCTTTACTTTCCTCCAATTTTAGCTCTCTTCACGGTCCATGCATCCCATCGGCCTCTGTGAAACTTTGCGAGCTCTGACTTCGCCGGCTATGAAATGGACGTTGCCGTATAAGAAGATGGAGGAGAGAGAAAGAGTAATGGAAAAAAAGAGGAGAAGAAAGAATTGTAGATGAAGGAAAATGACAACCAAATTAATTCTATTTAAGATGAATCTCAATATGCAACTATTGGAGAGAATTACAACTCGGATAATCCCATCCATTTATGGTAAAATGAAATTGACACAAAGTATTAAATCGGATTAATCGATCGGTGTTACAAGTTAATGAAGTAATAGTTTCACATACAACAAAGTTGTTGTTGCTGTGCAAGAACTCCAACATGCACTCTCACTGAGAGACAACAAACATTAGATAGTCCTACAGGAATAGCGAACTGGAAGCACGTAGACCTCAATGTGTGTCATCTTCTGATCGCTGACGAAGGGTAGCAGTTGCAGATGTCGTAGAACATGCTTCTCTAACAAGATGTGCCATTCATCGAACATCATAGCCATGCCAATCATGATGTCACATACCAGCTGGAGAGGTGTTGAACACCGACACCATGGACAAGGTTGCCGACAATGATGAAGATGACACACACAACACAATTCGGAAATGCTTGGCAAATTGCAACAGCTAAAGACGACATGGATACAGGATGCTAGCGGCAGTTTGAGATGACGCCATCAATGATAAAATGTGGCATGATGTCGACCACACTACAACACCTCATTTGGTGATTATAAACATCAAGAAAGGCTATGATGCATTCCGTCGAACACCATTTATAGTAATCACCTCCTTGAGCACCTGCAAAGAGAATGTGTGGTAGAACCATCAACTGTGTGCCAAACATGACGAACTCCAATACCTTCTAAGCTCAAGAACTAAAAGACGACATGAGATTTTGAAGACAAAAACAAGCTCAAGCTCTAGTGATGCTCACCTGAGAGATATCGCCTAGGAATGTGAAAGAGTTCGAAAAACAGAGAAGATAGAAGAAGTGACTGATGATGACATACAAAGAGATGACGAGTCAATTAACAACTAAAAGTAAGAAACCACTAGACGAGGATGATGAACCAGAAAGAATGTGAAGAACAATGACATGGCTGAGCCATTCAAGAAGAGGTCGCTGGGAAAACAAACGAGTGATGTAGATGAACAAAAGTAGAATGACAATGATGCGCCGAAGAGAAACGAAGATGATGATCCATGAATGAGAATATAACCGTCAATTCATCGTCGAAAGTTAAGCTCTGATCGATGAATAGGATAAGACGATTCAAAATGAAACCAAAGAAGAAATGAAGAAGAACCAAGAACATCATAGGAGAATCAGAGAGGAAGATCTCCCGACATCGAGGAAGCTGCAATTCTCCATAGGTGATACGAGGAATCGACGACGTGAGGAACACGAAGAAGACGATCCATCGCCGGAGGGGAAGAAGATCCAGTTGTTGCAACAACAACGCCCAAAATATAATTGCTGACAACGATGATGGCAAGAAAACGGAGGTTAAGCCTCGATCAAAAGCCCTAAAGGGCGATTTCAATGTGTCAAGCTCGACCGACAACATAGAGAAGAAAAAAATAGTGAACGAAGATGTGTGAAAATAAAAAAGAAATTGCATAAACGTAGAAAGGAACAAGAAATGTAATCGGATTAGAAACTTAGAGATGCCAAACAAATTGAAACAACAGAAGGACAAAAAGAACAACGATAAAAAAGCAAAGAAGAGAAGATCACATAGCAGAAAATGGAGAAGAAGACCTCCGATCAAGAGGCAGAAAGGGGAAATGCAAATGCCGAAAAGAACATCCGTGTTGAGGACGTTGATGCATCCAAAATACAATATATATTTAGTAAAATATTTAATCTCATTTCAAATTATTTTCTAATAGTTTGCATCATTTTATGAATTTATTTATATTAATTTTATAAAAATAAAAATTTATCCAAATGTTGTATTTTATTGTCTAGGATGCAAAAAAAATTAAATTACGAAGCTAACGGAGAAAATCACGCTTAGATCAAAGTAAAAACAAAGTCAAAAAGTGAAAAACAATGAAGTAAAATTGAAATGGCACAATCATGGATTGTGAAGGAACTTTAACGGGTCGTGAAAAGGGCTGTGAAACACATTAATAGGCCGTTATAATGCATTTCGAGTTGCCCCGAGTCACGACCGTGACCAAACTTTCATGGATCGTGAATTTCATGTTTTACACATTGTAAGGCCATGAAAATGCAGACATAGGCGGTGAAATTCTATTTTTAATCTGATTCGAACCCTATTTAGGTCGTTAAATCGTCGTAGCAGGCTGTGACGAAGCTCAGATTCGAGTTTTGGATGAAATTTTGGAAGAATTTCAAGTCCACAAGAATTCCTACTCGTACTATATGATCCCAAGATGATTTGGAAACATATTATGAATCAAATTACGGAATATGACATGGCCAAAATTTTAAAGCTAATTCAGATCCGAATTTTTCTTATTTCACATAAAAAAGATTTTCGTTTCTTTTCCAATCACATGAAAACCTGAACCCCTATAAATAGAGCATTTCTACCATCTGGAGAGAGCATGTTAGGGCCTGCAACTGAAACATTCAAGCCAAGAACGAAAGAGAACTTCTGAAAGACAAAGGAGCATATTTCTGTGCGGTAGACTCGTGCGAGAATTGCGCAGTGATCTCATCGTTATTTCTGAAAAGTACTCTTTGTTCTACATCTTGTTGGGATGCATCGTTATGCTTTAAAGTTTTATCTTTTTAATCTCTATAATCTTGATAATTTAGTTTAGTTTTAAGTTTTAGTTTTATTTCTGCAAGAGAATTATTATTATAAAAAACTTGTGAACCTTTCTTTAGTATCAATTATAATTTGTTTAGCTTTTAAGAGCATGATTGCTCTATTGAACATTAATTTAAATTGAATTATTAGTTGATTATTAACTGTGCAGTGTGATCAATCTTCTCATTCATAATTTATGTTATGCAATTCATGTCATAATCTAATAGAGCTGGCGGAGTATTAAATTGTGTGTTCTGTCAAGTTGACTTGTGCGAGCGATTTGGTAGCATAGGAATCACAATTCATAGCATAGTAGAATTAAGAGTAGAGCCATGCGAAGTATTCTCATCTTATTAAGATTAAGAATAATTTGTTTACCTGGTTAGGGAGATCATACTTTAGGTGTTCTAATCCATCTAAAAGTTGAACCTGATTATTTTTTATTATATCAATCTCTACAATAGTTAAACAAGTTTGTTCTTAATCAACTTAATCATTCTAAGACCCTAGACATCAGTAGATTAGTTTAGTTTTAATCTTTATTTTTTTGTAATTTTATTTTCTGCAACTCTTTTACCCAAATCATATTGTCTCTTATTAGCCTATGCAATTAGTTTAGTTAAGTAAGTTAATTCCTCGTGAGTTGGACACTCTAATCTCACACTTTATTATTTAAGTGACTAGTGCACTTGCTAGTATTTAATTGTTATCAATTCTCACATCAAGTTTTTAGCACTATTACCGAAGAATTATTCTTTACTTGCTACGCTTATTTTATGCTACTTTGAGACTTTATTTTTCTTTTGCTTCACTTGTTCTTTTAGTTGTGTAAGTTTTCAAGTTTACATCTTACGTACACGACTCAACTTTCATGCTCATATCAATATATCCTCAATGGGAAAAAAATGTCCACTAATCGAGGAAGATAAAGCTGTTGTCCGACAACAAAAAGTTCACGATGAAGCCACAATAGTCACAATAACATGAAGATGCCTCAACAATCTCCATACGAAGACTTCTTCATAGGCCCAAAAAGCATTATCACAAGCAAATTGAGTCTTTTACTGAAGCAACTGTCCTCAAATTGACAATATGTCAAATATGTGACATCGAAGTGAGGAGATACATGAGCATGTTACAACTTTTCTTAAATCAAAATCTTCGACTGAGCCAAAAGTTTACCTTGAAGGGATGATGGGTCAACTTATTATAACAATTAAAAAGAATCTTCAAATGCAAGATCAACACATTCAAAATTTGGTGGCCCAAAAGTAAATCGAAGTAGACGACTCTCTTCGAATCTTTGACAAAGAGCTCAAGTTTGATGCACTGGAAGCAAAGTTGCATGCATTAGAAAGTCAAGTTGCGCAATTGACTTCTCCAAGTGCTGAATCTCCAAAGCACATCGACGAGAACCCAACAACCATCATATGCCCATGCCACTATCAAAGAAGCGGGCACCCGAGAACAAAGTCTTCAGCAAGGACAACAACTACACAATGACGTATCAAGGAGACAAGTGCATATGTCATAGAAGAGGGACAAGTTCGAAGGAGAAGCTCGTCTTCAGAGGTCTTCACTACTCAAACTTTGTCTCTAGCACCGACTTCATTACCATCAACATCAGCAGCTACAACTTTACAAAATTAGAAATCACAAGGGGGGAAAGGATATCACTGACATCAATAAAGACATCTCCGACTAATACACAACAGTGAAAAATCAAAGGAAAACAAAAAACATATCACCGACTTTAAACAAATCAACTACAACAGTTCAATGGAGGTTTAAGAACCATTTGGGAACTCATGATAATCATCAACACAACTTTCAAGTTCAACTTAAGAAAGTTGTTGTATTAGAAGAACCTCCACCATCTGACGATGGCACATGGGTGGAGACATTGGGCATCGTCCACTACTACACGTGTTGAGCCTCTCCACATCGAACATTCACGATCACATCAAATAAATCTCAGTGAGATTGTTCTTTAAGTGCAAATTCATTTGTTTATTCTAATTGATTATCTGATATCAGTCTCAGCATAACACATATATCAAAGTCAAGCTAAAGACTTTAAATTAGAACTATTATCTTACCTTTATCTCTTAATTTGGATTTTAATTTTTCATTTGATTAGATTAGCTTTTTTTCTTATGTACTTCATTTAGTTTATGAACTTCTTTATTTTATCTCTATTAGTTGTATTTATTTTTTATTTTAAATTGGTTATCCAACATTGCATGTCCAACTTTAAAAAAAAAGGAAAGAGATGGTCACATGGGTCATTATTTACATATCACGGGGCATCATTCCAACTTCACGGCCATCACAATACTCATTTTTGCTCTGACCAGATAAGACCCTCTCACGGGTACCGCAGAATACTTCTCAACCTTTTTTTATGGTCATTCACGAGTCATTATGTAAGTTTCACAGGTATCACAGAATGTGTTCTTTAGAGTATCATCATTTCTCGGACCGTTAGTTATCTTTCATAGTCGTGACCAAGACCACTGTAACATGCTGCTCCACATTAAATTCTATGTTCGTCGCTACTGAGACACTGAAGAGCTACTTAAAGAAGGCTCCTCATCTCAGACTAGTCATCCCGAGGAGCATGCCATTTACACATTCTAAAGGAGTTCAACGTCCAGATCTTCTGAAATTGAGAAACACATGCAATCTATTAAAGGCTATTCGACATCTTCAACTTCACTATATAATTGACGTCTGAACCATACATTGGCTTCTCTCTACGGCTTCCACATCCATCACATTGGGAAATATCAGGTTGTTTCTTTTCAATTCCTCTCTTTATGATTTCTTTATTATTCTTATACTCCCTTTTTCGGATTTGATTTTTAACACTGAGGACTATGTTGAATTCTAAGCTCGGGGGAGTTTGCATTTTCATGCATCATGCATATCATCTTATATTGCATTACATGCATATGTTCTTATCATGTTTCATCTATTATTTGCATATTTGATTTGCATCATTTCAAAAATCTATAGAAATTTAAAAAATTATATCATTCTTTCTCATATCTTAATATTTTCTTATTTTCAAACATTATTCAATAACATCCTACTAATTAACAAAATTCGAAACACTATTATTTTATCTTTTATTGCCTTAGTACTGTGTATTTGGAATGTGAATGTTGCTAAGTAGAACTATGAATATTTGGACGACAAATTCTTATTCATGTTCTTTTTTTATTTTTCTTTATCTTGATAATAATTGCCTGTTTGTTGAACGTTTAAGTGTTTATTGAGCTTATAGCAAAAAAAAAAGAAAAAAATGTGCAAAAAGTTAAAAGAGAGTTAGTTGAACCCCAACAAAACAAAATAAAGAAGTACAAAAATGTTATCCGAAACCTTGGTGTGTCCGAATGATTAGATCCGTAGGGTATTCTTGCCTGATGACCTAAGAGCAACTACTTTAGAATCCATCGATTAAAAGCCCGTTACATAGACCATCTTATGCAATATGGTGAAGCACAAAAGTCTTAAAAGGGAAGAAGTTTTAAAGAGAAAATACATAAGCTCAGTATGCACTTGTGTTTTCAACATTGAGACTCTTATTTGGTAGACTGTATATTTTCTTGCATGAGCTGAACTTGGATGAGTTTAAATACGTCTAAAATTCAAAAATTCTACAAGACTGGGTCATTGGAATGATGGAAAGACACTTTGACGATCGATGTATAAAATTTAGTGTTAAAAAAATAGTTTACTAACATGGTGGAAGCGATAATTGACCTTTTTCGTTGGAGCTTTGCCTTGAACATTACTTGAGGACAATCAAATATCTAAACTTGGGAGGGGGAGAGGGGTTTGATGCATGCAAAATACAACATATATTTAGTAATACATTGAAACTCATTTCGAATCATTTTCTAATAGCATACATCATTTTATGGTCTTTATTTATATTAATTTGACAAAAATGAAAATCTACCCAAATGTTGTATTTTATTGTCAAGAAAGTAAGAAAATTGAATTACGAAGCCAACGGAGAACCACACTTAAATCGGAGTCAGAAAGTGAAAAACAGTGAATCAAGGCTGAAATGGCATAGTCACGGACTGTGAAGGAGCTTTAACGGGCTGTGAAAAGGGTTGTAAAACTCATTAACAGACCGTTAAAATGCATTTCGAGCTGCCCCGAGTCACGACTATGATCAGACTTTCACGGGCCGTGAAATTCATATTTTTCACACTGTAAGGGCCGTGAAAATGCAATCACAGGCCGTGAAATTTTATTTTTAATCCGATTCGGACCTTGTTTAGGTCGTTAAATCGTCGTAACAGGTCGTGACAAAGCCCAAATTCGAGTTTTGGATAGATTTTTGGAAGAATTTCAAATCCACAAGAATTCCTACTCATGCTATATGATCTTTAGATTATTTGGAAATATATTATAGATCAAATTTTAGAGTTTGACAAGACCAAAATTTCAGAACTAATTCAGATCCAAATTTTTCTTATTTCACATAAAAAAGATTTTTGTTTCTTTTCCAATCACATGAAAACCTGAACCCTTATAAATAGAGCCTTTCTACCACCTAAAGAGAGCATGCTAGGGCCTACAACCGAAACATTCAAGCCAAGAACGAAGGAGAACTTCTGAAGGACAAAAGGAGAAGATTTCTGTGCAATAGACTCGTGCGAGGATTGCGCAATAATTTCATCATTGTTTCTGAAGAGTATTCTTTATTCTACATCTTGTTGGGATGCATCGTTATGCTTTAAAATTTTATCTTTTTAATCTCTGTAATCCGAACAATTTAGTTTAGTTTTAAGTTTTAATTTTATTTCTGCAAGAGAATTATTGTTAGAAAAAACTTGTGAACCTTTCTTTATGATCGATTATAATTTGTTTAGCTTTTAAGAACATGATTGCTTTGTTTAACATTATTTTAAATTGAATTATTAGTTGATTATTAACTGTGCAGTGTGATCGATCTTTTCATTCATAATTTCTGTTATGCAATTCATGCCGTAATCTAATAGAACCGTGTGGAGTATTAGATTGCGTGGTTTGTCAAGTTGACTTGTGCGAGTGATTTGGTAGCATAGGAATCACAACTCATAACATTCTAATCTGAGTAGAATCAAGAGTAGAGTCATGCGGAGTATTCTCATCTTATTAGGATTAAGAACAATTAGTTTACCCGGTTAGAAAGATCATACTTTAGGTGTTCCTAATCCATCTAAAAGTTGAATCTGATTATCTCTGATTATATCAATATCTACAGAAGTTAAACAAGTTTGTTCTTAATCAACTTAATCATTCTAAGACCCTAGACATTAGTAGATTAGTTTAGTTTTAATTTTTATTTTTTTGATAATTTTATTTTCTATAACTCTTTTACCCAAATCATGTTGTCTCTTATTACTTGAGCGACTAGTGCACTTGCTAGCATTTAATTGTTATCAATTCTCGCATCAAATGTAGACGATTTGACTGTGACACCCTCTGATTTGTGACGATCTTGGTGACCAGCAATGATCAGATTAATCTCACCTTGCCTGGACTTGTGGATGCCATATTGGCCAATGATCACTTGGAGACGAACTTCACGTTGATGATCTTCGAGCAGAGGTAATCGACGAATCAGATGAGCAACCAGCGAGGAGCTTAAAAGGATCGGTGAGCACTTGGCTCTGATACCATGTCAAGATTTGGAGAGCTCCATCATTTTGGTCATTGTCGGAAGAGGAGAAGAAGTGGAGAAAATGAAAAAGAGGAACACATGAAGAGAGAAAGGAAAAAGGAGCTAATCTACATTTCTATTCAAATGTAAAAGTGATTATAATTGATTGGACCTACTATTACATGAATTGATCACCTATTTATACTCCTATCTATTTGTTACAAAGAACTAAAACTGAACTAAATGGTGTTACCAACTAATGATACAACTACATAACACCGATGAGTTATGCAACCTCTGCTTCCAAATTGCTACTGTTCTGCTGGAACTCAAACACACCCTTCATTGAGAGACAACAATCAGCAAGAGAGATGATAATGGAATAATGAATTTGCAGCACGTAGAAGACCAAATTGGTAGAGGCACCGATGAAGTTGCAAATATTGTGGATTGTCGAAAATGATGAAGATGCAAAGCACAAATGTCGAGCACTTGTAAAGAGAAATTTTTGACATGTACGCCACGCTAAAGATGATCGCGCTGTTGGAGGTTGTGAACGCCCCCTTGCCAAGAGATGACAACTAGTAGGCAAGATGAAACAGACCAAAGAGGAACGAGCAAGAATGAAGACGAACACAAAGAAGGAAAAGAGGAAAACAGATCGATCAACGAAGAAAACCATGAGCTTACAAACAGTAGATTATAATGGATGACAAAAACATCCAAGGATGCCTACATGCCGACATGTGATGAGATGATTGGAGAAATGTGAAGAAAAAGAACAAAGAGAAGACACAATCGGAGAACGAAGGATGAAAATACAAGAACGACAAGATATCAACGACGATGAACAAGAAAACAAAGAAGTACAAGAAACAGGGGAAACTAGATGATGGAGGAGAACAAAGAAGAAAGATTGATGAAAGCAAAGAAGAAGAACAATAATTGAATAGGGGAAGAAGAAAAAAATCAATTGAAGCAACCAGAGAATGTGAGACTTCATCACGCTCAAATACGCACGCGAACAATCGATAGTGTGACAGGAGACGAAAAATAGATCCAATTAATCATCGACAATGACGATGACACAATGGAGGTTAAGCTCCGATTCGGCGATCACCATCGAAAGCGTTCGATGACAATGCCAAAGTTGCAAACGATGATGCTGAACCACATAATGATTTGATCGACACCACTCATAGCGCCATGGATTGGATTAAACGAAATGATAAGAGACAAATATTGATCTTTCGATCTTCGAAACCAAAGAAAAAACACTGAAAGCAATGAAACAAGAAGAATACATAGTACAAAGTAGAAAAGAATCATTGGAAGAGAAACAAAGATAGAGAGGAACAAAGAAATTGAACTTGGGGAAAAGACAAAGAAGAAGGTAACGGGTCGGCGAGCTGAAGAAGTCGTCGAACTATCGCCATAGGAAAGTGATGCACGCAAAATATAACATATTTTAGTTTATTATTTTAATTAATTTTTCTGTAATTTGATCATGGCATGCATCATTTTTAGTCACTTTTAGCCATAATTACGAATTTATCAATTTTAATTATTAATTTTCTGAATATTTTTAATTGTGGATGGATTAATTATTATCAGTTTGTGGACTACTTAATTTTAGACTTTATTTAGTTAAATTAAATGATTTATTATGAAATTAAAAATTGACATAGGTCTAATAACTAGTTTGTGGAGAATTAGATCTGTGGTCTATTAATCTATACCAATTTGTGAAGTGATCAATAGTCTAGGATTTTCATATTAATGCATCTTAATTTTAATCTCATCTGACGACTATCAGTTTGTGCGACTTCAGGTTTGATTGAATTTAAAATAGTTTGATTTATCGGATTAAATAACAGAATTACCAGTTTGTGGACTCTGTGATGTTAATCTTATAAATTAATAACTTGGAAAAATTCCTAATCCATCTTAAGAATTTTAATTTATCTTTTCTGGTTCACACTTTTATCCTTAACGCATTATCATCCTAAGACTAACTTCAACACAATTATTTTATTTTATTTTCTCTATTTTTTATTTTATAATTACAAAGTCCATTTTCAAAATCCATATTTTTCCTCTCTTATTAATTTATAAATTCAGATATTGAATTAATGATATTCCTCGTGGGTTCGACACTCTTACTCCTATTTTCTATATACTTGAACAATTAGTGCACTTGGTAGCTATTTTATTTTGCTACATCATTTTACGCATCAGAAAGGTAGAGAGCAAAAGAAAAAAAGGAAAAATGTGCGATGTAGATTACCTCGTGTGCCGATTGTGGATGAAGAAGATGGCGGAGAGGAAACTCCTTGCAGAAGCTCGCAGGAGGCTGACCTAAAGCTAGAGTCTAACCAGTAATGATCGAAGAGGTGTGGATATCTGATGTCAATCCATTTACAAGGACAATGGTAGCACATACGATGGACTAGGATCCACTTGGCCATGCCATGTCGAGGATGCAGGCACCATGTGTCCTGCGAAATGCCGCTTCCTAGTAGATTACATGATGGGTAGTGGCATCCCACTTCAATGACTAGATCGTCATCAGTTACGTCTAGATCGGTGTCACTGGAAATAGGTCATCATCTACTAGACTTGTTGGAGCCATGTAAGTTGATCCGGTGATGATGACCACCAAGAAACGACTGCAAGCTTTCGGCAACTGTGACAACGACTTCAACAAAGAGATCGGAGCTCAAGAGGACCTATGAAATCCAAGATCTAATACCATATGTAACATTCCTGACCAGCGTATGATATTGTCCGCTCTGGGTCTTGGCCCACATGGTTTTATCAAAACGTGTCACATCTAGTGAATGACATGTTTCCATATATACTCAGTATCTTCCTCGTGACTTATGAATGTGGGACTAATCCAAGGCATGTCTCATGCACCCTTTCCACCCTTAGGGGACTCAACGTCCTCGTTGAGTGATCGCACCTCATCATGCACGAAGGCTCACGCGGAGTGGCTCTGATACCATATCTATCACATTCCTGATACCAGCGTATGAAATTGTCCACTCTGGACCTCGGCCCGCACGGTTTTATCAAAATGCGTCACACCTAGTGAAGGACATGTTCTTATATATACCCAACATCTCTTTCGTGACTTATGCATGTAGGACTTTGAGGTATGAAATCCAAGCTATGATACCATGTCAAACTTTGTGAGCTTCGACTTCGCCGGATTTGAAGTGGACGTTGTTGGACAAGAAAATGGAGAAGAAGAGAAAGAGTGGTGTGAAAAAGATGAGAAGAAAGAATTGCAGAGGAAGGAAAATGACAATTAAACTAGTTCTATCAAGTGAATTTGAAGATACAACTACTCGAGGCAATTACAACTTAGAGATTCACAACTATTTATAGTAAAATGAAATTGACATAGTATTAAACCGGATTAATCGGTCAGTGTTACAAGCTAATGAAGTAACAACTTCACATATGACAAAATTGTTGTTGTTGCTCTGCCGCCGAGCGACCTTCGTCCCTTCTGAGCTTCATCCTTTGGCATTCGAAAGATCCCAAAGTCACATCTTCCTTCATTCGATGATTTTTTTAGTTCTTCTCTTATGGATTTCCTCTATTCAGAAGCAAATTCAATCATGAATCTTCAAGGACCGTTCTTCGTTCTTTGTCCTTCAGCTCCGATGACTTCATCCTTTCTTTGGCGATCTTAGGCTACATAGACTTCGTACTCTCTCTCTGGCAAAAAAGGATTGATTCATCTTTCATGTTGATCCCTCTATGTGTTCTTTTATGCGTTGCCAATATAACCTCCTTTAGTTTTATTTTTTCTAAGCATGCATTTGTTTCCAAACTATTGATGTAAAGCCATTATAATAATGTTATCGAGTGCTCAATATTCAACAACGAATAAATCTAAGAATGATTTTTTTCTTTAAAGTATTAAGATACTTTTGTCTTAATTGTTATCGACTCACTTAGAAAGTAATTTTGCAACGTATTGTATTAAGCTACTTCACATCTTTCTCCTTTTGGGTGTCATTGAATAGATTCCATTATACACACATTTTTAGCCCCTTTTTTGATTCTTCATTAAGGTGTTATTGAATATATTCCATTATACATACATTTTTAGCCCCTTTTGTTGTTTCTTCATTATTCCAGTTAGCTTGGGTTGTCTCTTCCTCTTCCTCCCGTATTCTTCTCACGGTTTCAACACATCCAAAATCTCCTCCTTAATCTTCTATTTCAGTTCACAGCAAAGGAGAGACCAATTACAAACCAAGGGAAAAGAACAATGAAAAAAACCCACTTAAAATTTGTGTCCTCAAATTCTTCCAAATTTGCATGAGATGGACTGGAAAAGAAAAGAGGGGAAAAATTAAAATAGACTTTTTTTCCTTATTAACTTAACAGTTGGAAGTTTAGTCATTAAAGTCGTCATATTTGGATGTCGACGTCAACAACTTTTATTTTTGAAGCTACGAGGTGCTACAACTTATTATCCTTGCATAACTCTTGAGATTTTATAATTATAGGATTATTTCCTTATATCCTCTTTAAAGTATCATAATTTTTTACATATAACCCTAATAAATAAACTCACCATAGGACGTCCTTAAATTATACCATAATTTTCACTTCAGTTCATCCGTCTAATTATATAAATTTTTTTCATTTTTTTATTTATTAAAAGCTAAATTACCATTCCCAACTCTCTTTTATCATTTAAAATTTTAAAATTATATATATATATATATATAATGCTAATGAGTCGGAGGTCTCGTTGCTAGCCGGCAGAGGTGGTTCACAAGTGGGAGAAGAGGGGGGATGGGGAGTGGAAGGTTGCAAGCAAAAGGGAGATGGCGAGAGGGGCCTGCTACTTTGCCGGGTAGTAGAGGGGGGGTCTCGTTGCTAGCCGACAAAAGGGGTTCACGGGCAGGGGGCAACAGGGAGTGAAAGATTGCGAACAGAAGGGGTCGCGAGAAGTGTGAAAAAAATCGCAATAATTTATAGGTGGTATAAGGAAATAATCCTAATTTATATGTGCATTATCCGCCAATTTTCCTCTGGATCCAATATCTTACAAGTATTTTGCTATGAAAGAATTACAAGACGGAGTCGATCTCCACCTTCGAAGTAATCCATGCATGTCCACTCTGTGGACCTTAAGGAGAGAGAAAAAAAAAAGATAACATATAGGGTGTTATCTTACTTGGGTAGCAAGTGGGGCGTCGCCAAGCTTAAGGAAAGAGATAAAAACAAGGGGTGGCACTTCATTGTTTGATGCTTGAACAGATCTAATAATGAATCTGAGAGTTGATCCGAAAGAACTACAATGAGAGCTCGAGTTGAATGTTGACAAGCAAACTATAACATGAACTTTAAGTAGATCGAGTTGAACCATATTACACATGTAAAACCAAACACAATTCTGACAGTAGATCGAACTTAAGGGACTGGTGCTGAGATGCAGTTGGATTTATTTGTACATATATAAAATTGGATACAATTCATTCTTAGAATTTCAGTAGACCTAATATGGTGTCAGTAGTATTAAACAATTCCTAGGTTCATTATTCCATAAAAAAAGAACTAGTCATTAAATTCAATTTAAGTAAGTACGTACTTTTTAATTCTCAACAATTATTTTGACATTAATTTTACTATCCAAGAGGTCGAAAGAATTATATAAACTTGGAAAAAAAGTCAAAACAAAATTATATTGGGTCACACACTCTTTTATTACCATGCTATCACGCGGAATGTCAATCACCAATTAGAAGATCTGTGGTAGATAAGATAAGTTACTCTCCTAACCGTCGATGCTTTGAATGGCTCACATTTATCTCTTGAGATATTATGATTTAAAAAGCTTTTCCCGGCTGCAATTTCTACCGTAATTGTCTCCTATTTTGCGATTAAAAAATATGTGAGTCTTAGTGATTGATAGTGAAGTTAAATTTTGATATGAAATACCTAAAAGTATCATGGTGAAAGAAAAATAAAGTTGCAAGTCAGCAGCATAGTTATTTAATATATCAAAGATAAAAATAAAAGGCTAAGGAGTAGTAGAACACCTTGCTCTACACTCAAATGTAGAATGCTTATTTCTTATCATTTAATTAATTTAATAATTATAATTCATGATTAAATTGATTATATATTTTTAGATGAAATAATATATATATTTAATTTAATAATAAAATGTATCATCTAAGGCTCAATAAATTATGAGCATTGAATTCGTTACATTTATTAACCACGACCATCGAATAATTAAATTATCTTAATTTTAATTATCTTTACTATTTAGCATATAATTTAAAATAATATATAATAATTTAATAGATAAAATTAGTATTTACATTTGTTCTACGTCAGATACTCTATATATACATTTTTCTCAAGACAAAACATGAACAAATATATAAGATATTTGTGTTTGGAAAGGTTTTGAGTTCTCCGGACAAGTAGACTCCTATATATCATAGCAAAATAATAACATTTATGCTCCTCAGCGCTTAAGCAAATGTCTCGAGTTTGAATTTTTGTGGGGTGACATCATATTTGTGACAACCGACAAAAAAAAAATTAATGAAAATCAATTTAAACCAAACAGGCCAGCAAGAGAGATAAACATAATGTTTATCTCTAATAGAGATAAAGATCGAATCAGGGGATAAAATTTTATCACATCAATCATATTAGATTTACTCAGGAGAGGAGTTCTAATAGATAAAACAAACTTGGCATTAACCCCCTCCTCGTCCCTTCAACCTCACGATCCCCTCCCTTCTTCCTACGTTTCTACTCTTGTGCATGCCTGAACAGAGAGATTCTTCCCCCTATCATTCCCAACTGCAAGTAGTCTCGGAACATCTTTCTTCCTAACTTGATTCCCTGCGCCTTCTCACGTCCTCTGCACTAGATGACTGCAGGCGAAGATCGACCAGAGGAGGGAGCACAGAGAGAGAATAGGAGACACGGCTGATAGGTTTCCATCATATCGAAACAAGGATTAATCACGAATAGAGGTGGGTGAATTGAAATCACCTTGCATGATTTTGAATAGATCAAATCCCCCCTGCTATAGTTGATCATGTGACGAAAGAAGAATTACGAAGTCACGAAAGAAGCTCTCTGTTTTGATGTTCCTGATTGCATAGTAGGGATTGATTTCTTGTAGAAATTTGTTTGTACTTTCTGTTTGTATTGCTTTGTTGATTGCTAGGATGTAGGGATTAATTTATAATGATGCTCTATTATCTTTGTATGATTTTCATGTTAAAATCGTCCACAACCTCGCATCAAATAGGCTGGAACCGTCACCGTCACAGCCATGCCAACCTTAGGCACGTCCGTGCTATCGCTCGATCAAACCTAAGTAAAAGATCGGTCAGCATCGATCAACCAAGCTTCCAAGCCATCTCGGCCATGCCATCCCTCTGGCACACCCATGCCATAACCAATTTCTCAGCCCCACAGAACCGATCGATTTGACCCTTTAAACCGGTCAACCGTCCTCACACTTCGTCATGGTCGTGCCCTCTTATGGCATGCCCGTGCCAATCCCTGCGTACTCCAACATGCCTGTGCCACTATAGACCCGACCGTGCCATTTTCATCGGCACGACCATGCCACTATGTTGTCATGGCTGTCCCAAATTACAAAACGACCAATTTTTACATTATCCTTTTTTATTTTCATCTGATCATTATTTGTTTGGCTTATGATTAATCATTATTGTGATTGATTTTAATGTCCTGTCCTCACTGAAATTCATACCTGATCAAGATATGAATTATTTTACTGATTTACTCTCCCACTGATCTTTTTGGTCTCCATTGTATGAAGAATAAGAATAACAAGTTTCTAAAGTGATTAATAAGTTAAGATGGAAGATGAATAATGGGTTGTTAGTTCAAGCCAAGTGCCTCAAGATAAGGGTCGCTCTCTTATCATGGTTTGATCACTCATTGACTGCATAAGACTGTATCATTTGCTCGGCAAACCTCAAGAATTAAAGGCACCTAAAGTCATCCTAATTTCTAAGCATGAACCACGATTAAAAAGTATGGATAAGACAAACAAGCATGAACGTCAAGTCAAGTTACTGATTTTACTTGTGTCATGATTATGAAGCATGTTACAGATTATAACTTTACTAAGCATCATTTGATTCTCTTGATTTATGACATCTACTTATCTTCGTTATTATGATTTATGATGCTCTCATATTTCCATTCTCCGTTCAAGATAAGTACTCTACTCTATCTCTGATTCTTTTTATTAAAGTCATGCATAGTATATTTATGTGGTTCTCCACTAGGTTGTAAAGCTTACGAGAGGACCTCCTCCCTTGTGTTTGATTTTCATAGAGCCAAGTCAGTAATGGTGTTGAGTAGATACGCTGCGACGAAGCTCTAGCGACAAGAAAGCACATGAACACAAGACTTATTAGTTGTTTTCTCTTTCCTTCCGCATTTATAGACTCTTGATGTAGAACTTATGATATTTAGAGATGATGTAGCCTTTTCCTTCAATTCCGCAGTTTATCTTATCTTGCTTTATTTTTATTTTTTCTTCAGTTGACGTGTCTCGATTCTTGAATGAGACTTGGTCAACATAATAGTCAAAGTCATAGCGTTCGTAGCATCTCCAGATTGGTCTTCGCAACGTGGCATGGGTCGATTTGGGGGCGTTACATTTATAGTATTAGAGCCTAAAGTCAGGACTCTCTTGACGTCCTATCGTGTAGCATAGTATAGAAATGGTTCATGTGCTATCGTCGAGCAGTCGCCACACTCTCCACCGAAAAGCATTGTAAGTTAAGTTCATGTTTATGATATTGTATTATTTAGTGATGTATGATTCTTTCATGATTAAAGGATAACCATTCACGATCATAGATGATCCAAGAGTGAGTGGCTAGATCGATCCATCTTGATGCAAAAGGACCCAGAAGGCCCACTTCCTGAGATATTGGCCCAATCGGGCGGCGGACATGGTCGTGGCCGAGGTCATACTCCAGGCCGCGGACGAGGCAGAGGCCGCACTGCTAGAGCACCATTAAAGGAGCATTATGATGAGTCTGCCCCACCTGATGGTAGTCAAACTAGAGGCAGCCAGCTGACACCTAGACATCGTAATCAAGGTGCCCGACATGAGGCATCTGAAGACACGATCCAAGCATTCTTGAAGTTACATCTGCCATAGTATGATGGCAAGGCGGATTTCTTCAAAGCTGAGTAGTGGATAGAGACCCTAGATCGTATCTTCAAGTTGATGAGGTGTGCTGACGGATGCAAGGTGTTATATGCCACACACATGTTTACTGGTACTACGATGGAATGGTGAAAGACTACAAGGGCCACCAAATTTAGAGGACAAGATGAAGATGATATATCATGGTATGAGTTCAAGAAAGCTTTTGAGACTCATTATACACCTGAGCACGAATGTATTGGCAAGCAAG
Organism: Pontederia crassipes; assembly: GCA_030549335.1. Classification (NCBI taxonomy): domain Eukaryota; kingdom Viridiplantae; phylum Streptophyta; class Magnoliopsida; order Commelinales; family Pontederiaceae; genus Pontederia; species Pontederia crassipes. The sequence continues at coordinate 14,366,671 of JAUKPH010000017.1, forward strand.
AGGAGTTCCTACAGGTGCAACATGGACCCATGACAGTGGCGGACTACCACACACAGTTCATCCTACTGGAATAGTATTGTCCGATGCCATTTGAAGGATGTGCCATAGCCAACAAATTTATTAATGGGTTGGCAACAAGCACTAAAGATTGAAGTCGTGACAAGGGACTGCGAGGATCTGGAGAAGGTTGTAAGGTTGGCCACTTGCATGGAGAAAGATCAGGCTGAACGCAAGGCCAAAGCTCCAACTAAAGCAGTAGAGCAGCCCAGGCCTCAGACAAATGATCGTCGATCATTCAGGAGGGACAAGCATCGCGATCGCCGCTACAGTCGATACCCACAAAGGGAGGCCCCACATCCTGCCCAAGCACAGCCACGCCCAGTGCCATTGCAACCTCAAGTAATAATGCCAACACATTAGTCATTGAAGTATGTTAAAGAGGTGATGACTCACAATAAGTTTGGTGTTATAGCCATTGAGATAGCTATCGCCACCACCGCGCCAGCCACAAGTACCACAGAAGCATTTATGTCCTCACTATAGCCGTTATCATGATGGAGAGTGCCACAGACGGAATGACTCATGCATTCAGTGTGAACAGTTCAAACACTTCATCCGAAACTGCCCTCAGGATGCTAGAAGAGGTCGAGAGAATCGGGGAGCAAGAGGCGCAAATCCTATCGTGTAGGGCTGTGTGCACAACATAGAAGCAGATGCAACACAGAATGACAATGATGTCATTAGAGGTACTATCCCCATTGTTGATTTATCTGCCACTATTTTATTTGACTCAGGGGCCACACGCTCGTTTATTTTCAAAGTCGTGTGCCCAAGCTAGTAGATCGCCTCTACAACAGATGCCCCATGCTATGCATGTGAGCACACCTATGGGAACCCTTCACATTGCAAGGTACATTCCGAATGTACCAGTTACGATTGAGAAAAAGAATTTTTCCACATATCTCATCGTGATTTCGATGATCGATTATGATGTCATTTTGGAGATGGATTGACTCTCTTATCATGATGCAGCCTTACATTGTGATAACTTGCTGATCACTATATGATTCTAACCCATTTTAGATGCAATTCATACATATCGAGTCCCACTTTTACCTATTTTTGGGCCAATTATACTTGGAATGCAAACATTGTGATAACTAGTTGATATTCCTCATTTCATACTTAATTCCATGTGCATAGAGGTTCTGAAATGCCAAAATCCATTAATATTTAAATTCTATGCCAAGTTATCATTTTGAGGACAAGTTATCATTCCTAAGTGCCAAGTTATCATTATTTTGAATGAACTGATTTTCAATGGTTTTCTTGCCCTAAATCCATCATTATCATGTATAAATCATATTTGGATAGTCACATCTCAATTTGTGCAAAGTTTTAAGTCCATTTGAACAAGTTATCATTTTTCAAGTGTCAAGTTGTCGTTAAAGGGTAATTCTATCATTTCGACATGCAAAACCATTAATTCTGCACAAGGACCTTAAGCAATCATCTTATTATTGTTCTAACTCATTGCTGGTCAAATTTCATCACATTTGGATAATCAAAACTCAAGTTATGACAAGTTATCGTTTTTAAGTCATATAAGTTATCGTTTTTGGGGCACTCAAGTTATCACTTTTAGGAATCTCATTCATATTTGATTTCTGACCTCACTCACTTGTCACTCTAATAAATTTGATGCCTAAAATGCTTTGAACCACCCATATTAGGACATTTTCCAAGATTTCCATAAAGTTATCATTCCGGGCCCTTGAATTCATTCATATCGATATAAGTTTTCATTCTTGCACAACACATAATCCCATCTGATAATTGAACTAGTTACCAGCATTATCCTAATCCTTATTTGTCAAAATACTACTCAAGAGCTTTTATGCTTGCTGTTTGGGTTTTTGTAGCAAGAAGAAAAGGTGGCCAAAAGGTGGAAAAAGTAGGGGGGACCACTACTTTTTCCTGCACAAAAGGGAAGCTGTCACTGCTGGAATTTCTGCAGATGGACAGGTGGCTTAATCAGGAGGATTAGAACATTTAGATGCTGATCAAAGGGTGGAAAGGAGTGATATATAAGCTGAATTTTTCTGGAGGAGAAGAGAGGCTGGTCATTCAAGAGTTTGGAGGAAGGCAAGGCTGCAAAGGATTCTGCTGGAGGAGCTGCTGATGCGTTAGATTTGTAACAATAAAATTTGCTAGCAAGTGCACTAGTCGCTCAAGTAATATAGTAATAGGAGTAAGAGTGTCGAACCCACGAGGAATATTATTAATTCAATGTCTGGATTTATAAATTAATAAGAGAGGAAAAACATGGATTTTTGGAAAGAGGTTTTATGAAATAAAATAAAGAAAATAAGATAATGATAAAATAGTGGTGTTGAAGTTAGGCCTTAGGATGAAAATACATCAGGATAAATATTTGAACCATAAAAGATAAATTTAATCTTTAAAGATGGATTAAAAATTTTCCCAAGTTATTAATTTACAAGATTAACATCACAGAGTCCACAAACTGGTAATTCTGCTATTTAATCCGGTAAATCAAACTATCTTAAATTTAATCAAACCTAAAGTCCCACAAACTGGTATTCGTCAGATAAGATTAAAATTAAGATGCATTAATATGAAAATCCTAGACTATTAATCACTCCACAAACTGGTTAGATTAACAGACCACATAAACTTGATTCTCCACACACTAGTTATCAAATTTATGTCAATTATTAATTTCACATAAAATCAATTAATTTAATTAATGAATTCTGAAATTAAATAATCCACAAACTGGTAAGTACTCAACTCAGAAATCCAAATAATTAAATTAAAAGCATTAAGCACAATTAATTAATTGATCAGAAAAGATTAAAACAAATAATATAGGGTCAAATAATTTCCCTTCAATAATAATCTCCTAAAATGAAATAAATAAAAATATGGAGTTCATCCTAGAAATTCTGGAGAGATAATAACAAAGTAATAATAATTGGAAGAATTACACCCAAATAGACAAAAGTCGAAGCTTCGGATCACGGGCAGACAGTCGGGCAGCCTCTCGGACTTGATCAGGGTCGCGATCAACTTCCAGCCGTCGCACCTCTCTCCTCTTGGTCGTAGCCTGCAGAGCTCACGACTCGCCGTGGAAGAAACCTGAACTTCAGAGCACCAATTGAAACGATGGATTCTTCACGTATTTATAGGGTGCGGACGGCCTTCAATTTGATCTCGGCCGTAACATCGTACGGTTAACTTTAAAATTATAAGATAAACTCGGCCAAAGATAAATCCTTTTATCATTACGCCCAAAGATAAATCTTTCTTATCTTTTTACGCCCAAAGAGTCTCGGCCGTAAGGAAAATATTTTATCTTTACTCCTTTCCATTACTCCCAAAAGATAAAAATCATTTTATCTTTACGCCTTCATATATCTTGTTACGCCCAAAGATAAACTCATTTTTATCTTGTTACGCCCTTCATCTTCATGCTATTACGCCCTCCGAATTTCGGCCGTAACATCTTTATCTTCATGCCATTACGCCCTCCGAATTTCGGCCGTAAGGAAGGACTTCTCCTGTTACGCCCAAAAGATAAAAACATTTATCTTTACGCCTTCAAATGTTAGCCGTAACAAAGAATTAAATCTTGTTACTCCTTTTGAATCTCGGCCGTAAGAATTAATTTCTTTGAATTTCGGCCGAGATTCGAATTTTCCTGCAAAATAATTATCCAAGTTTAGTTAATCCATCCACAATTAAAATATTTAGAGAATTTAATAATTAAAATTGATAAATCCGGAATTATGATTAAAAGTGACTAAAAATGATGCATGCCATGATCAAATTATATAAAATTTAATTAAAATAATTAACTAAAATATGTTGTATTTTGCATGCATCAAACTCCCCCAAACTTAAAGTCTTGCTTGTCCTCAAGCAAAAATTCAAAGCAAGGCTCAAGAAAGTTCCATCGTAGCCTCCACATTGTCAACTAACTAATTTTCTCATACAATTCTTCTGCACACCTACTACTTAGTATCTTATCATTTTCCATGCACTTAGCTTCATAGAGGTTCTGAATGCTACACAAATTTAAACAATCTCAAATCCAGCCTTGTGAAAAAAATAAATTGTCTATCAAATAATAGCATTAATATTGAACACATAAGTACTAATTGAACTTAAAACTTTTTCTTTTTCTTTTCATTTTTCAACTTTATTTTTTATCATTTAAAAGTTCTAATCTTCAAGCAGGATTGCACAAGGAAGTTCATGTAGCGGGCTTTAGACTGATGACTCCCAGACCAGAAGGCCTTAGGGCACCAGGTGATAAAGCACCCCTCGAGTTTACTTGCCCGAACAACCAAGGTTCTGAATGAAAAGTTCGAACTTAGCCATGATTCAGTACTCCTGTGCTTCTCCATATTTCACAAGATGGTCCATGTAGCAGGTTTTCGATCGACGGATCCCAGAGCAGTTGCCCTTAGGTCGCCAGGCATGAACCCCTACGGATCTAATTACCCGAACACACCTTGGTTCCGGATAACACTTTTGTACCTACACATAACTTTATTCAACTTTTTTTTTTATTTGTTGGGGTTTAACTAACCCTTCTTTTTTTTTAAGCTCAAAAAGTACTTGATATGATCAATAAGAAGGCTACTACTATCAAGACTTAAAAGAAATAAAAAGGCATGAATATGATTTTATCGTCTAGTCATTCATAATTCTACTTAGCATAGGCACATAGTCCATAAGTTTGATACTAAAATAGCAAGTGATAAGAAAGAAAAGTATTCAAATTTCATCAATTAACGACATGTCTTTGAACTTTTACTTAAAGATAATTAAAACAACAAGACAAGAGTTTGTTAGATGGTAGCAAAAATAAATGCATGCAATGGTATTTTTTAGAAAATTTTCAAAATTTTCAAAAAAAAAAATTTTTGAAATTTTTTTTTATAAATAGATGCAAACATAAGCAAATAAACAGAAAGAAACATGCAATGCATGGAATGCAAACTCCCCCAAGCTTGAACTAGACACTGTCCTCAGTGTTAAGCCAGCAAGGGAAAGTGATACATACTCAATAAAAAGGAAAATTTAAAGAAACGAAAATAAAAAAAAGGGAAAAGACACAACCGGATTTATTGTCTGCGGGGTGGCGATGGTGGATAGTAGCTGAGATTTCCTTGGCGCATATGATACTCATGGATGCGTCTCGCCATGCGCGCATGTTGATTCTGAAGGGATTCGAAGCGACCCTGACGATCATCCATATTTCTAAAATCAGCTCGAATGTTGGTCAGCTCTTGTGCTTGTCGAAGTTGCTCTTCCTGAATAGCGTGCAACTGCCCTGACTGACGAAGTTGCTCTTCTTGAAAAGTGTGAAACTCCCCTGCTTGACGAAGTTGTTCATCATACATTGATTCCCATAAGTTTTGCATGGAAGCATAGTCAGGCTGAGGTGGCGGAGGTGGATAGTAAGTCTGCTCTGGAGCTGAAGTAAAAGTGGGCTCTGGTGCTATATAGCGATTCTGCACAGGTTCTTGTAAAGGGGCAGATACTTCCATCGAATCGCGTTCCTCATAAGGAGTAGAAGGTATGAACGAGGAATCAGAAGAGCTCTCTTGTACTGGAGATGGAATCGGAGAAGGTACCGGCATATAAGGCGAATGGACGGATGTGGCATATTGGGAAGCTGCCGGTGATGCAGCCTGGAATCCTTGTTGCTGTTGAAGGTAAGGTTGGGCTGCCGCATAATCAGTAGAATCAAACCAGGAGAAAGGTTCATCCTGGTGTAGCTGTCCGACAAAGGTAGATGGTCCTGCAGGTGGAATTACTGGAGCTATGACCTGCCTAAAAAGGAGCCAATTATTTGGATTAATCGGCGTAAAAGCATCTCGATCTGAACAGGGCACCTCCTGATGGTGGCCTTTAAAAATAAAAACTTTGATCCCTGAGTTGTTGGTCTTCACGAGACCCATAGCTTGAATGGTCCTACGAGTGAGGTGAGTGTTTCCTGGCACAGCTTCGAGATCATCCAAGTCAAGTTGTAGGTGCTGAGCGATAGGTGTGAGAAGGGCACCCATATTAATGCTACCGCCACGATGAGTAGTGCGGCGCTGAAATCGACGAATGAGGAAGGCACCCACATTAACGGGAGTTCTGTGAAGCATGCTGTGGATGAGATATAACTCTCCTTCTGAGACGGCACCATCATTATCACTGCGTCCACTTATGGTGTTGCTTAGCATGCGATGGACGTAGCGCAGAACAGGATTTTGAATTGAGCTATCTTTAGCGGTGTTCCAAACCAATCGATCTTCTTCTGTTATCTGTTTCCAAAAAGTTTCCGCATCAAAGTCAGCAGGTACAGAAAGAGATCCATGGTTGGGAAATCCATAGATATTATTAATCTCTCCTAGAGTGAGAGTAAATGGTCGTCCATAAAGTTGGAATGAAATGCGAGGCTGATCATAGTTCCTGCCATCTAGATTAAAGATTTCCAGAGATGAGAGGAATTCCATAATTATTACTTCATAAGTTGGCCACCAAGAATGCACAAAGTCAGATAGTCCAATTTGAGAAAATAATATATGAGTATCTGCAAGTAAATTATACTCCCTCAGCAATTCAGTATCTGAAAATCTGGTGGCATGAATTCGAATATCACACATCCGTTCATATCGAGCTTGATACTCCGGCTTAGTCCAATAATAATCTCCGGGGTAGGAGATTAATTGTGAGGGCTGTGGGGTCGGCTGAGCATTCAGATGTCGTCGTTCGTGACGTCCCCTCCATATATTAGCAAATCGCCTCATTTTGATCTGGACAAAAATAAACAAAGAAAAGGTACCGGCTTGGTGGAAGCGGCTGAGGTTTCGACCGTAGTATTCGACGAAGAACCGGATGAAGGTCGGAGGTGACTCGGCCGTAAGGGATCGGTTGACGACGAACTTCGGCCGTAATTGATGATAGCTCGGCCGAAGATTGGAGTTTGGCCGTAAGAAGTTGGAGGCGTGACTCGGAACTCGGCCGTAAGGAGTTGATGAATCTGTAGATTTCGGCCGTAAAGTGAAAAAAACTCGCCCGGAGCTTGGCCGTAAGAGAGCGGCGGAGATGGTGTGACTTCGGCCGTAAAACGAAGATGACGTGGAGGCTTGGTCGTAACGTACTGGGCGTAAGGATCGGCTGTTGGCGTTTGAGACTTCGGCCGTAATAAATGTCGGTGCGGTGGAAGACCGGCCGTAACGCACAAGGAAGCGCTGGAACTTCGGCCGTAAGGAGTTGCTCGGCCGGAGTCGAGTGGAGTTTCACTTCGGCCGTAAGGTAGAAAGCTCGGCCGTAATGAAGTCTTGTTGCGCGGTGGCTTGGAGAAAGCTCGGCCGTAAGGAGTTGATTGATCTGCAACATACGAGAAGAGGTAAGTATTTTATAGATGAATTTATGGGGTAATACCTGTTCCGACAGCGCGCAGTGAAAGGTCAAATCCGGCGTAAAGGCATGCATTTTTCCAAGGTATGTCCGTGGTCTGCTGATGTGACATCTCGGCCGTAATGGAATGGTGGCAGGGCGTAATAGGAACCCGCAGCTCTTGTCATGTCTCGGCGTGGTCATTGAGGTGATTGTCGGCCGTAATGAGGAATGGCGGTGTGGCGCTGGTGTGTCATCTCGGCCGTAACGAAAACGGTGGGTGGCAGGGCGTAACGACGGTCGCTTCGGCCGTAATGTCCGAGCTTGATGCATGTGTGACAACTCGGCCGTAACGAGGGTGGCAGGGCGTAATGTCCGAGCTTCGGCCGTAGAGAGAATCAATTCTTGGAATTTACGCCCATGCTTGGAGTTGACGCCCCTGAGTTTATCTCTCCTTACAAAATATTAAATATTAATTAAATGACTCCATAATAAAATAAATGTCTAATAAAACTATCACCGAAATTAAGATATTAACAACTAATTAAACTAATTTTAAAAAAAATGAAAAAAAATAAAATAAAAAGGATAGAAATAGTTCTGATTTATAGTCGTCAGCTTGACTTAGTTCTGATGAAAATCAAGGCCTAATTTGCTCTTCTCCTCTTGGATTTTTTTCTGTGTTACTTGGGAGAGAGCCCGGTGTACGTCCAGTTAGTTGTGCCGCCATCTGGCCCAGTTGTCTTTCCAGATTTCGAATTGATGCATCCTGACTTGTGGCTCTAGATTCCATATTCTTCTGCAATGCTTGCATTGTGTCTATGATCTGTGCCATCATCTCCTGCATATGATTTGATGATTGATGTTGGGGAGTGTCAGATTGCCTTTTCAGTATATACTCTTTTGATGGACCAGAAGATTGGCCTTGGTTCTGATTATAGGCAAACTTCGGATTATGTCTCCATCCATAATCGTTGTTCCTGTAAAATGGATTGGAAATAAAGTTAGCATTTTCAATTTGATTTGAATCTGAAGTGTTACCTGTAGGGCTATAATTGCTAGAATTTCCCATTAGTGACATCATCTGCTCGAATTTTTGATTAAGTGATTCCAGCTGAGCCACTATTTCTGAAGATTGTATTCCTTGTGTAGCATGTACATCATGAGTTCGGCGAGATGGTCTCCTTTCTTGGCTCGACTTGAGGGCTACAGCTTCAATTATATCTTGTATCTCACTAGGACGTTTAGATCCTAGCACTGTCCCTCCTGCTGATTGATCGAGCTTATCTTGATCTGCAGATCGTAATCCATGATAGAAATCTTCCATCACTTGCCACTTTGGAATTCTATTATCAGGAACTCTGGCCAGCAGTTCCTTATATCGTTCCCAGGCTTCATATAACGTCTCGTTATCGTCTTGAACAAATGCCCTCAATTCTCTTCGATATTTGCCTGCCTTTTGTGGTGGACAATATTTTCCAACAAACTTTTCTACCAGCTCCAACCAAGAATGAATCGATCCTGCAGGCAAAGTTTTAAACCAAGTGGACGCTTTGTCACGTAAAGATTGAGGAAATAATAATAAACGAATAACTTCAGAAGAAACATTATTATTTCTAAAGGTGCTCAGAGTGGCAAGAAATTTATCAAGGTGATCGTGAGGGTCTTCATGAAATCCTCCTCCAAATTGGGATGCTTGTATCATTCTCACGATTGCGGGATTTATCTCAAAATTATTTGCGTTAATATCAGGCAGCACGATGCATGATTCTCGGTCACTGTATCTGGCCGAGACATATTCTCTCATAGAAAGTTCTGCTTCATCTTCTCGCCGATTATTATATGGTGGAACCAGTTCATTCTGTTGCTCCAGTCTCTGATTGTCGCGTGCTTGTTCCGCCATTTTTCTTATATTTCTTCGTAATCGACGATAGGTTCTTTCAATCTCAGGGTCAAATTCCAACAGTGGATTTGAACTTCTAGTGCGCTTATCAGAAGATTCCAGGATTGGTTGTGATTTAATTTTCAATTAGTACCTGCAACAACCAATTTTCAGTAAGATAAAAGAATAAAATAAAATATATACAACAAGAAAGAAATTCAGATAATAGGTCACGAAAAATAAGTTTTTTTACAAATAAAGTCTTTCGGCATGATAGAATGTGAAAATTCGTCATTAAAATTAATTTTCGAGAGGAACTTTTCAGAAATTCTTCAAACCAATACGAATACCAAATATTAATATCGACCAAAAGAATTTATGATGATATAAGAAATCACACAAAATAAATCCGAACTAATTTACGGTCATAGATTTAATAATCAGACATAATCAAAAATTATTTTGAAGAAAAGAAATAAGATTGATCGGCCGTAATAAGGGTTTACGGTCGTAATTAATCCGAGGCTCGTTCGTCCGTAAAAATATTGAAACAGTGTCAAAAGGATTCAACGTGAAGACGTAAAAATTAGCATGGTGATGAATTATCTCGGCCGAAAAAAATTGAATGAAATGTTGCCAAATAAATCATTACGGCCGACAAAGAATAGTTCATATCGGCCGTAAAACAATGAGAGGTAAAACATCAACACATATAAATCGGCCGAAAAGGAGTAAAATCCATGTCGGATGATCCATTACGGTCGAGACAAACTAAATCGCTTCGGCCAAAACAAAGTCAAATCAAAAGTTCAAACTATTATAATGTTACGGCCGAGAATGAAAAAATCACAAATAAATTGGGGTCGGAAGATGGCGTAAAAAACAAATGTTCAGAAATTTTACGGCCGTAAAACCATGAGATTAATTCTCGGCCGTAAAAATGAAACATGAGATCATTTCGGCCGTAAAAAGATTAAATCGTCAATGAGGTCACTTCGGCCGAGATGATGTCAACACGAGGCCGTAAAGAAAAAAATAGGGTTTTGGCCGAAATAATTTCGAATAAAACTCAAATGTCGAAAATTGAATCATTACGGCCGAAAATGAATTAAGCAATTCCTTACGGTCGTAAAACTACGAAATCAGATCAAATCCATATGAAAAGTTCAAACAAAAATGTTACGGCCGAGAATGAAAACTGATTCGAATAAGGCGTAAAAAAATTTAAACCATCGATAAACCGGGCGTAACAAGGTCAAATCAATATCCATTACTCATGGCGTAAAAAACATTCGGATAAAACTATTACGGCCGTAAAGATTGAAAGTTTAGAATCCAGAAATCATTCATTGCGAGGCGGTAAAATTAATAAAACCGACACATTAAATTAAAGTCGTAAATCCATAAATCGACAGTGTAATTTGAAAAAAAAATCCAATCGGCGTCGGATTTTAAACCGAAAGTAGATAAATAAAAAAAAAATATTATCCTGACCTTTATCTGCAAAAGGAAAAAAAAAATTAGATTATTCACAAAAATAATTAAAACAATTAATACATATGCACAGAGAATTATTTACAATTTATTTACATCCCCTAATAATTCATAAATATCAGAAATTAATTAATAAAATATTCCCCGGCAACGGCGCCAAAAACTTGATGCGTTAGATTTGTAACAATAAAATTTGCTAGCAAGTGCACTAGTCGCTCAAGTAATATAGTAATAGGAGTAAGAGTGTCGAACCCACGAGGAATATTATTAATTCAATGTCTGGATTTATAAATTAATAAGAGAGGAAAAACATGGATTTTTGGAAAGAGGTTTTATGAAATAAAATAAAGAAAATAAGATAATGATAAAATAGTGGTGTTGAAGTTAGGCCTTAGGATGAAAATAGATCAGGATAAATATTTGAACCATAAAAGATAAATTTAATCTTTAAAGATGGATTAAAAATTTTCCCAAGTTATTAATTTACAAGATTAACATCACAGAGTCCACAAACTGGTAATTCTGCTATTTAATCCGGTAAATCAAACTATCTTAAATTTAATCAAACCTAAAGTCCCACAAACTGGTATTCGTCAGATAAGATTAAAATTAAGATGCATTAATATGAAAATCCTAGACTATTAATCACTCCACAAACTGGTTAAATTAACAGACCACATAAACTTGATTCTCCACACACTAGTTATCAAATTTATGTCAATTATTAATTTCACATAAAATCAATTAATTTAATTAATGAATTCTGAAATTAAATAATCCACAAACTGGTAAGTACTCAACTCAGAAATCCAAATAATTAAATTAAAAGCATTAAGCACAATTAATTAATTGATCAGAAAAGATTAAAACAAATAATATAGGGTCAAATAATTTCCCTTCAATAATAATCTCCTAAAATGAAATAAATAAAAATATGGAGTTCATCCTAGAAATTCTGGAGAGATAATAACAAAGTAATAATAATTGGAAGAATTACACCCAAATAGACAAAAGTCGAAGCTTCGGATCACGGGCAGACAGTCGGGCAGCCTCTCGGACTTGATCAGGGTCGCGATCAACTTCCAGCCGTCGCACCTCTCTCCTCTTGGTCGTAGCCTGCAGAGCTCACGACTCGCCGTGGAAGAAACCTGAACTTCAGAGCACCAATTGAAACGATGGATTCTTCACGTATTTATAGGGTGCGGACGGCCTTCAATTTGATCTCGGCCGTAACATCGTACGGTTAACTTTAAAATTATAAGATAAACTCGGCCAAAGATAAATCCTTTTATCATTACGCTCAAAGATAAATCTTTCTTATCTTTTTACGCCCAAAGAGTCTCGGCCGTAAGGAAAATATTTTATCTTTACTCCTTTCCATTACTCCCAAAAGATAAAAATCATTTTATCTTTACGCCTTCATATATCTTGTTACGCCCAAAGATAAACTCATTTTTATCTTGTTACGCCCTTCATCTTCATGCTATTACGCCCTCCGAATTTCGGCCGTAACATCTTTATCTTCATGCCATTACGCCCTCCGAATTTCGGCCGTAAGGAAGGACTTCTCCTGTTACGCCCAAAAGATAAAAACATTTATCTTTACGCCTTCAAATGTTAGCCGTAACAAAGAATTAAATCTTGTTACTCCTTTTGAATCTCGGCCGTAAGAATTAATTTCTTTGAATTTCGGCCGAGATTCGAATTTTCCTGCAAAATAATTATCCAAGTTTAGTTAATCCATCCACAATTAAAATATTTAGAGAATTTAATAATTAAAATTGATAAATCCGGAATTACGATTAAAAGTGACTAAAAATGATGCATGCCATGATCAAATTATAGAAAATTTAATTAAAATAATTAACTAAAATATGTTGTATTTTGCATGCATCAGCTGCTGGCCGAGAAGCTTCAAAGAACCATGAATTGTATCTGTTTCTTATCCCATTTGATGTCAAATCTTGTAAATATGAGGAGCTAAACTCCATTTCTTCTGATTTTCAGATTTCAGAAACTTCTTTACTGATTTATGCTATGCTACTATTAGATCTAATTGTAACCAATGACTGAGAAGTATTACTTGATCTAATCATTCTACAGAAGTGAATTAAGAGTTAATGTCAGTTTTCTGATTTCATTCAATTGCAATTCTGATTTCTGATTTGGTTTTCTGATTTCTGAATTTCAGTTTTCTGATTTCTGAATCTGATTCCTATAAATATCAGAATCTGTTCTTCATTTCTAACCTGATTAATTGAGTCTTTGGAATGTTGCTATTGTCTCTATCTTGTTCAGAAATAAATCAAGATTATTTGGGCAATCATTTGACTCAAACCAGATTTTCCATTAATTCCTGAACAGAAATCAGAAATCTGATTTTTCTGGTTTTACATTTCTGAAATCTGAAGTGTTATAAATCTGATCTTGTCATTTGAAGACCCTATTTGTATTTATAACTGAGAAGTTATCATTTGGTCTAACCCTTGTTCAGAAATGAATCAAGAATCAATGCCAAGTTCTAGATACAAACCCAATTAGAATTCTAATTTCTACTTTCTGAAATCTGATTTTTCTGAAATCTGAATTCTGATTTTCTTGGGCTGTTTGAATCTGATTGTCATTGGGGATTGAATTAATTGAACAACTGAGAGGTTAACATCTATCCCAATCTTGTTCAGAAATGAATTGAGAAGCTTTGACATTCCTATGATTCAAATCTGATTTGGGTTTTCCTGATTTGAATGAGTTGAATGAGTTGTTGATTTCTGGTTTCCTGAAATTCCTGAAATTTGATTTCCTGGGCTTTGGATCTGATTGTCATCAAGGGTTGGATTAATTGAATAGTTGAGAGGCTAATATATGCCCTGATCTTATTCAGAAATGAATCAAGATCTTTGACAATTCAGAATTCAAATCTGATTTTTCCAAAATCTGATTTCTTAGTTTGATTCTAATTCTATTTTCTGATTGTTTGGAATCTGATTTGCCAATTGTTAATCCCTATTTTATTCAAATCACTGAGAGGTGTACTCTAGGAATCCCTTGCAGTCCAGAGATGGGTCAAGGGGCATTTGGCAAACTTGAATTCCATCAATCCACATTGCTGATTTTCTGAAATGTTGATTTCTATTTTCTCATTTAATTAACTTCTGATTTCCATTGTCAACCCTCATATTAATCCACTACTGAGAGGTAGTCTTAAGGGCTTCTTTGAGATCCAGAGATGGGCCAAGGAGCAATGGGAATTATGAACTCATGTGGCCATATGTTTTGCATTTCCAATTGAGTGTGTTTGTGTGGATTTCAATTTATTTTGCAATCGAGAGGTTGATTTTGAATCTTCCTTGAATTCAGAGATGAATCATGGAACACAAGCACCATTATTGAGTATATTTTATTCTGGTTTAGTTGATTGGAATGATTCCATCTTTTTATGATTGCAAATGCAAGTTATCATTCCAAACTTCCTTGAATTGCAAAAATCAGCATTGAACTTTCTTTTGAGCCCAATGATAACTTGATTTTCAGTGAGGACCCTCTCTTGATTCAACCTAGCTAACAATTATATAATCATATATTGCTTAGTTAGAGGCCAATTAAAGCTGTGGGAACAGCCATTTTCAAGTTGAATCAAAAGTTGGACATTTAATGATAACTTGTTCCATTCCATCCTTAATTAATTTAGATGAACCCCAAATCCTAGAAGAACCTTCCTCATAGATAGTTAAACCTTTTTAGAATTCATTCTAGCATTTATAATTCAGTTTTGATAAATTTCCAAAACCCAAAAATCTGTTATCATTTCACTTTTCATAAAAAAAATCTGTTTTCACTTCCCTTTGAAAATCTGTTTTTAGCCATTAAAGTAGAACTAATTTAGATTGTTTTAGGGTGCCTTAGACTTCAAATTCTTATGGATACGACAAACTGAGTCTACTACAACTTACCTGTGCACTTGTAGCTAGTGAGTTGGGAGACCAAAAAAATGAAAAATTGACATTTTCTTTAATTTCAGCAAGTTATCACTAGAAAATCCAAATATCACTATCAAGTTTTTGGCGCCGTTGCCGGGGATTTGAGGTCAATTAGGCTAACTTAGATAGTTTAGATTAGTTTTAGATTAGTTTTTAGTTTATTTGTTAGGCTAATTTTCAGTTTTTGCAGGTTATCATTTCTTACTTTTCATTTTTGTCTAGTTTTCATTTCTTTCTTGAATTTGATACTTCTGAATCTCTTTATGCAGGACTTGGACTATCAAGAGGAACATTACCAATCAGATCCTGAACCTGAAAGAAGATTTTTAAGAAGAAGGAGATTACAAAAGCTTGAGGCAAGGAGAAGGATATTTGAAGAAGAAGAGGAAGAGGCATACAACCCTGAATTTGAAAGAGTTATGAATCAAAATATGGCAACTCCTAGAACTCTTAGGGACTGTTATTCACCAAGCAATGCAAGGAATCAACAAGGGGGAGGAGCCTTAGCACCTGTGGCAAATTTTGAAGTTAATCCAGCCTTGATTTCTATGATTAGGCAAAGTCAGTTTTCTGGACTTGGGACTGAAGATCCAGCATGTCATTTGGACAATTTCAAGGAGATATGCAGCACTGTGAACTTCAATAATATCCCCATGAATGCAGTGTATATGAGATTATTTCCCTTCTCACTCAAGGACAAGGCCAAGATATGGTTTAAAGGATTGAATCATGAAGAGGTAGCCACTTGGGAATCAATTGTTCAATTGTTTCTTTCAGAATTCTTTCCTCCTTCAAAGACTGATAACTTCAGGGATCAAATAGTGAGGTTCTATCAGTTGGACCAAGAAAATATTTGTGAGGCATGGCAAAGGCTTCAAGGATTATTAAGGGCATGTCCCCATCATGGTTTTGAGAAGTGGCAGCTAGTCAACTATTTTCATAAGGGGTTGAACTACCCTAGCAAGGTGGCATTGGATACTGCTGCAGGAGGCATCTTTGCATCTAAAAATATTGATGAAGCTTATCAACTCATTGAAAACATAGCCAAGAATCACCACTTCCTTACCCATGATAGAACCAGAAAGCCACCCATGGACAATTCAGTGAATCAATTGTCCACTCAACTTGAAGAGGTGCTGTACAAGACTTTGGAGAGGTTGAACTTGACTCCCAATGGCAATAGGACTTCCAATTCTGAAACAAGATGTTGTGTATGTGGGAATCAAGGCCATGTGTCAGAGAATTGCAACTTAATTATGCAGCAAGTGGACCAAAATGTGGATCAAATCAATGCTGTGGGCAATTATGGAATCAAACCTCCTGCTGAATTTTATACTCTAGAAACAGGAATCATCCATACCTTTCTTACAAGGGCAGCAACTATCAAGGAGCTTCCATGCAGAATCCTAGTTGGCAGCCAAGGATTTTGCCTAGAAACCAACCATTTCCATATCCAAATCAGTCCTAAGGTGTTCAAGTGCAGAGACCTCCTTTTGAGCAATAGCCACCACCTCAAGTCCAAGCACCCCAATTCCAAAATGAAATGAAGGAGATGCTCCAACAAATTCTGAAGAAGCAGGACAGCCAAGGAGAGGAGATATTGAAGATCAATTCTAGATTGGATGCCATGAATGCAAATCAGAAACTGTTGGAAAGCCAAATTGTTCAACAGGCCAGTACATCCACTAGACCTCCCTTATTCTTTCCTGGACAGCCAGAAGTAAATCCAAAGGAGCAAGCAAAGGCCATCCAGCTCAGAAGTGGTAAAATGGTGGAGGAACCAATGAAGAAAGTGGATGATAATCAAGTCAATTCAGACTCAAGAGTTGCTGAAAAGCCAAGTGAACAACCAAGCGAGGAAATTAGGAATTCAAGCCCTCAAATTGAAGCAAATCCAAGGGTTTTTGACAAGGTACCCTTCCCTCAAAGGTTAATCAAGGCAAGACAAGATCAGCAATATGGAAGGTTTTTGGAAATCCTGAAGAAGCTATATATAAATGTTCCTTTTGTTGAAACCATCTAGGAAATGTCATCATATGCCAAGTTCCTAAAGGAAATCCTAACCAAGAAGAGAAGGGTATTGGAGCATGAGACTATAGCATTGACTGAAGAGGCTTCTGCAGTTATCCAGAATAAGTTGCCTCCAAAGCTCAAGGATTCAGGAAGCTTCTCAATTCCATGTGAGATAGGCAATAGAAAAATTTAAAGAGCCATGTGTGACTTGGGAGCTTCTGTGAGTGTCATACCCTTATCATTGTGTAGAAAACTTGAAGTTGGAGATTTGAAGCCAACAAATATGTCCCTTCAGCTGGCAGACAGATCCATCAAATATCCACATGGGATTATTGAGGACATACCCCTCAAAGTTGGTAAATTCTATATTCCAGTTGATTTTGTTGTATTGGATATGGATGAAGATGTGAACACCCCCATTCTCCTTGGGAGGCCCTTTCTAGCCACTGCAGGGGCTGTAATTAATGTTAAGGAAGGGAGATTGACCTTCCAAATTGGAGAGGAGAAGATTGAATTCAATTTGGCCCAAGTTATCAGTAGGCCAAGTTTTTTAGAAAATGATTTTGAAAATGGGCAATTGAATCAGGTGGTGGAGCAAGTTTCAGCTATAATCCCTATTGAAGATCCATTGCAAAGGTGTCTAATTTTTTACCATTTGAGAGAATTGGAAGATCCAGAGGCTATGGCATATAAATCAGTACTGAACTCTTCAATATCAATGGAAAATGCAGGAATTCAAGGTGAGGTACAACAGGTTATCATTGCTGAATGCCAAGGCAATCCAGTTCAAGCCAATTCCAAGTTGGAACTCAAGCCTCTTCCTAGCAATTTGAAGTATGAATTCTTGGGGGAGAATTCAACTTTTCCTGTTATCATTAATGCTAATTTGCCTCAGGATCAGGTGGAAGAGCTGCTGAAGAGGTTGAAATTGTATAGGGAGGTGATAGGCTACTCAATTGAAAATATCAAGGGTATTAATCCCTCCATTTGCATGCATAGGATCCCTATGGAGGACAGCTACAAGCTCTCCATTGAATGCCAAAGGATACTCAACCCAACCATGAAAGAAGTGGTAAAGAAAGAAGTATTGAAGTTGCTGAATGCAGGAATCATATACTCCATTTCAGATAGTGAATGGGTCAGTCCAGTGCAGGTGGTGCCAAAGAAGGGAGGAATTACAGTGGTGAAGTCAGATTCTGATGAATTGATATTCACAAGAACCATTACAGGTTGGAGGATGTGCATTGACTTCAGGAAGTTAAACAAGGCCACAAGAAAGGACTATTTCCCATTGTCATTCATTGATCAGATGTTGGAAAGCTGGCTAGGCATTCCCATTTCTGTTATCTTGATGGGTACTCAGGTTTCTTGCAAATTCCAATTCACCCCCAAGATCAACACAAGACTATATTCACTTGTCCATATGAGACTTTTGCCTATAGGAGAATGCCCTTTGGCTTATGCAATGCCCCTGCAACTTTCCAAAGGTGTAAGATGTCTATATTTTCAAACTTCATTGAAGAAATTATGGAGGTCTTCATGGATGATTTTTCAGTGTATGGAGACTCATTTGATGCTTGCTTGGACAATTTAACAAAAGTGCTACAAAGATGTAGGGAATCCAATTTGATACTCAATTGGGAGAAATGCCACTTTATGGTCCAAGAAGGAGTTGTCTTAGGACATGTGGTCTCAAGCAAAGGCATTGAAGTGGACAAGGCAAAAATTGAAGTGATTGAGAAACTACCACCACCCACAAGTGTCAAGGCAATTAGGAATTTTTTGGGACATGCAGGCTTCTACAGGAGGTTTATTAAAGATTTCTCCATGATAACTAGGCCCCTCACCAAGTTGTTGGCCAAGGATGTTGAGTTTCAATTTGATGAAGAGTGTATGAAGGCATTCAAGAAGTTGAAGGAAGCCCTCATCTCAGCCCCTGTAGTGCAGCCACCTAACTGGACTCTCCCTTTTGAGATCATGTGTGATGCTTCTGACCAGGCAGTAGGAGCTGTGCTGGGGCAAACCAAGGAGAAGAAGCACCATGTCATATGCTATGCAAGCAAAACTTTAGATGAAGCACAAATCAATTATGCAACTACTGAGAAAGAACTTCTTGCTGTGGTGTATGCATTTGACAAATTCAGGCCATACCTGGTGGGATCCAAGGTCATTGTTTTCACAGACCACCAAGCTGTGAGGCACTTAATCAACAAGAAGAATCCAAGCCAAGGCTAATCAGGTGGATCTTATTGCTTCAAGAATTTGATGTTGAAATCAGGGACAAAAGGGGAAGTGAAAATCTAGTAGCTGACCACCTATCAAGAATGGAAGGGATACATGAATCATCTACACTTCCTATCAATGATGCATTTCCTGATGATAGTTTGATGGCTGTGACAATTAATCAAATTCCCTGGTATGCTGACTTGGTCAATTATCTTGCATGTGGAATTACCCCTCCTGACTACACATATCAGCAAAGAAAGAAATTCTTTCATGACTTGAAAGATTATTATTGGAATGATCCCTTTCTATTCAAAAAATCTCCTGATGGCATGTATAGAAGATGTGTACCCCAATCTGAATTTCAAGAAATCTTGGAGGCATGCCATTCATCCCCTTATGGAGGTCATGGAGCCACACACAAGACTGCTGCCAAAGTCCTCCAATCTGGATTTTATTGGCCAAGTTTATTCAAGGATGCACATATCTTTGTGAAGGGTTGTGATCAATGCCAAAGAGCTGGTTCCATTTCAAGAAGGAATGAAATGCCACAACAAGGAACTCTAGAAGTGGAAATATTTGATGTTTGGGGAATTGACTACATGGGGCTTTTTCCTAGTTCATGTGGTTACAAGTTTATTCTTCTAGCTGTGGACTATGTGTCCAAATGGATTGAGGTCATTCCCACCATTGCAGCTGATTCCAGTGCAGTAATCAAGTTGTTCAAGGAAGTTATCTTTCCAAGGTTTGGAATTCCTATAGTGGTCATAAGTGATGGGGGTAGCCACTTTATTGAAAGGTGTTTTGAAAACCTCTTAATTAAATATGGAGTGAGGCACAAAGTTTTTACTTCATATCACCCCCAAACAAATGGCCAAGCAGAAGTGTTAAATAGGAAGGTAAAGGTCATATTGGAGAAAACAATTTCTTTGACAAGAAAAGATTGGAGTTTGAAGTTGAATGAAGCTCTTTGGGCATATAGGACAACATACAAGACTCCAATTGGTACTTCTCCCTACAAGCTTGTCTATGGAAAAACCTGCCATTTGCCAATTGAGTTGAAGCATAAGGCATATTGGGCAGTCAAGGCACTCAATTATGATATGCATGCATGTGGGCAAAAGAGGCTTCTCCAAATTGATGAACTTGATGAAATTAGCCTAAATGCCTACCATAATTCAGAATTCTACAAGGAAAGGACTAAAAGATGGCATGATGGAAGGATTCTGAAAAGGGATTTCAAGGTTGGAGACCTTGTATTACTCTTCAACTCAAGATTAAAGATTTTTCCAGGAAAGTTGAAGTCAAGGTGGAGTGGACCATTCAAAATTCATAAAGTATATCCATTTGGTGCTGTGGACCTTCTGAATGACAAAGATGACATATTTAAGGTAAATGGATAGAGGTTAAAGCTTTACAATCCCACAGCCATGGATTCTGCAAAGGAGGAGCTGACTCTAGCTGATTTGTCACTACCACCTAGCTGATTTCACCTTGTAACAATGTCTAGCCAAAGACATTAAAGAAAGGCACTTCTTGGGAGGTAACCCAAGCCATTATCAACCTAATCTTTCTATTTTTGCAGGAATAAGAGATGAGGAACATGTTCAATTCACAAGTCTCAAATTTAGGGAGTACCCATACCCTTTACTTTTGATTTTTCCACTGAAAACTCAATGATAACTGATAATATCTTTTTCATTATGATACATTGATCATATCATCATCTGAATTAACATTTATTTCAGTTATCCAAATCTGTTTTAGATTAATTTTAGTGAACTTCAGAAATTTCCAATGCATTGTTGAAATTGTGCGCTCAAAACTCTGATTTCACTATTTCACTGATATCCTTTGGTTCTCTGCAGGATCAATTGCTACTAATGAAGATTAGATCACCCAAAGTTTCTGGATGAAGTGCCAAGAGTATTCAAATGCCCAATTTAATGCATTTCAATCCCACCCACCCCTCTCCTTTGCCTTTATTTTTCAACCCTGAGGACAGTGTTGAGAATAAGCTTGGGGGAGGAAACCTGGTGCTTTTCTAATCTTTACACCATGTTTTCAATTGATTTTAATGTTCATATCATAATTCATACCAGGTTATCATTGGTTTTCACAAGTTATCACTAGTTATCACTCGGTTATCAATTTTTGGACCCAACTCAATTCTGAATTCATTTTGACTCTGAAATGGGTAGAATACTTTATTTTGACAGTGGGTGCACTCCAATACCAAGTGGCCAACTTGGCCATTAGCCTTCTTGCTTTAATTGGCATTATGAATTCAGATGCATTTGAATGAAATTTCTAGCTGAAAATTTTTCCTTTTTGTGGGTCACTCTAGTTGATACTTATGGATTGAATTAGTAATATCAGATGTCTAGAAGGGAGTCAAGGCTCTTGCTGCCATGCTAAATAGGAAAACTTGACTTTTTGGATAAAGGGATCTAACTATACTTGAGTTTGAACTATTGCTCAATTCATGAACAGAATAGAAAAATGAGAAAAGGAAAAGTAAAAAGTCATATGCATGCATATAAAAAAAAGGAAGAGAGCAAAACTTCCAAAGGAATCTCTCTTCAATGCAAAAAGAAAAAAAAAATTAGGAGAGCAAAACTTCCAAAGGAATCTCTCCTAAAGAAAGCATGAATAAAAATCAGGTGCTAAACCTGTTTATATGCATTTCATGAATAAAAATCAGGTGTTAAACCTGTTTAATCAATTGAAAACCTGTTCATGAAGAGATTTGTAGTTCAAACCCTTTGTAAAGTTGACAATTCTTACAATTCAAACATGTTATTGCTAGTACTTCTTCCATGGCTTAAATTTGCTTTAGCCTCTGTGATACCCTAGCTAGAAATTGAGTTTTTTGGAAAGAGTGAAGTGTTGGCAAAGTGGGAAACACATTGGATTCAAATTCAGCTAGACTTTACTTCATTTGTGGACTTTTAATTCAAGTTTGTCCTTAATTTCTGAATGTTTTGCTTGAGGACAAGCAAAAGGCTAAGCTTGGGGGAGTTTGATCACTTGCTGATCACTATATGATTCTAACCCATTTTAGATGCAATTCATACATATCGAGTCCCACTTTTACCTATTTTTGGGCCAATTATACTTGGAATATAAACATTGTGATAACTAGTTGATATTCCTTATTTCATACTTAATTCCATGTGCATAGAGGTTCTGAAATGCCAAAATCCATTAATATTTAAATTCTATGCCAAGTTATCATTTTGAGGACAAGTTATCATTCCTAAGTGTCAAGTTATCATTATTTTGAATGAACTGATTTTCAATGGTTTTCTTGCCCTAAATCCATCATTATCATGTATAAATCATATTTGGATAGTCACATCTCAACTTGTGCAAAGTTTTAAGTCCATTTGAACAAGTTATCATTTTTCAAGTGCCAAGTTATCGTTAAAGGGCAATTCTGTCGTTTCGACATGCAAAACCATTAATTTTGCACAAGGACCTTAAGCAATCATCTTATTATTGTTCTAACTCATTGCTGGTCAAATTTCATCACATTTGGATAATCAAAACTCAAGTTATGACAATTTATCATTTTTAAGTCATATAAGTTATCGTTTTTGGGGCACTCAAGTTATCACTTTTAGGAATCTCATTCATATTTGATTTCTGACCTCACTCACTTGTCACTCTAATAAATTTGATGCCTAAAATGCTTTGAACCACCCATATTAGGACATTTTCCAAGATTTCCATAAAGTTATCATTCCGGGCCCTTGAATTCATTCATATCGATATAAGTTTTCATTCTTGCACAACACATAATCTCATCTGATAATTGAACTAGTTACCGGCATTATCCTAATCCTTATTTGTCAAAATACTACTCAAGAGCTTTGATGCTTGTTGTTTGGATTTTTGTAGCAAGAAGAAAAGGTGGCCAAAAAGTGGAAAAAGTAGGGGGGACCACTACTTTTTCCTGCACAAAAGGGAAGCTGTCACTGCTGGAATTTCTGCAGATGGACAGGTGGCTTAATCAGGAGGATTAGAACATTTAGATGCTGATCAAAGGGTGGAAAGGAGTGATATATAAGCTGGATTTTTCTGGAGGAGAAGAGAGGCTGGTCATTCAAGGGTTTGGAGGAAGGCAAGGCTGCAAAGGATTCTGCTGGAGGAGCTGCTGGCCGAGAAGCTTCAAAGAACCATGAATTGTATATGTTTCTTATCCCATTTGATGTCAAATCTTGTAAATATGAGGAGCTAAACTCCATTTCTTCTAGGATAGGGTAGTAGTTTAGATTAGTTTTGGATGGATATGGACTGTTTTATAATTCCTGCACTGAATTATTTCTGATTTTCAGATTTCAAAAACATCTTTACTGATTTATGCTATGCTACTATTAGATCTAATTGTAACCAATGACTGAGAAGTATTACTTGATCTAATCGTTCTACAGAAGTGAATTAAGAGTTAATGTATGTTTTCTGATTTCATTCAATTGCAATTCTGATTTCTGATTTGGTTTTCTGATTTCTGAATTTCAGTTTTCTGATTTCTGAATCTGATTCCTATAAATATCAGAATATGTTCTTCATTTCTAACCCGATTAATTGAGTCTTTGGGATGTTGGTATTGTCTCTATCTTGTTCAGAAATGAATCAAGATTGTTTGGGCAATCATTTGACTCAAACCAGATTTTCCATTAATTCCTGAACAGAAATCAGAAATCTGATTTTTCTGGTTTTACATTTCTGAAATCTGAAGTGTTATAAATCCGATCTTGTCATTTGAAGACCCTATTTGTATTTATAACTGAGAAGTTATCATTTGGTCTAACCCTTGTTCAGAAATGAATCAAGAATCAATGCCAAGTTCTAGATACAAACCCAATTAGAATTCTGATTTCTACTTTCTGAAATCTGATTTTTCTGAAATCTGAATTCTGATTTTCTTGGGCTGTTTGAATCTAATTTCATTGGGGATTGAATTAATTGAACAACTGAGAGGTTAACATCTATCACAATCTTGTTCAGAAATGAATTGAGAAGCTTTGACATTCCTATGATTCAAATCTGATTTGGTTTTTCCTGATTTGAATGAGTTGAATGAGTTGCTGATTTCTAGTTTCCTGAAATTCCTGAAATTTGATTTCCTGAGCTTTGGATCTGATTGTCATCAAGGATTGGATTAATTGAATAGTTGAGAGGCTAATATATGCCCTGATCTTATTCAGAAATGAATCAAGATCTTTGACAATTCAGAATTCAAATCTGATTTTTCCAAAATCTGATTTCTTAGTTTGATTCTAATTCTATTTTCTGATTGTTTGGAATCTGATTTGCCAATTGTTAATCCCTATTTTATTCAAATCACTGAGAGGTGTACTCTAGGAATCCCTTGCAGTCCAGAGATGGATCAAGGGGCATTTGGCAAACTTGAATTCCATCAATCCACATTGCTGATTTTTTGAAATGTTGATTTCTATTTTCTCATTTAATTAACTTCTGATTTCCATTGTCAACCCTCATATTAATCCACTACTGAGAGGTAGTCTTAAGGGCTTCTTTGAGATCCAGAGATGGGCCAAGGAGCAATGGGAATTATGAACTCATGTGGCCATATGTTTTGCATTTCCAATTGAGTGTGTTTGTGTGGATTTCAATTTATTTTGCAACCGAGAGGTTGATTTTGAATCTTCCTTGAATTCAGAGATGAATCATGGAACACAAGCACCATTATTGAGTATATTTTATCCTGGTTTGGTTGATTGAAATGATTCCATCTTTTTATGATTGCAAATGCAAGTTATCATTCCAAACTTCTTTGAATTGCAAAAATCAGCATTGAACTTTCTTTTGAGCCCAATGATAACTTGATTTTCAGTGATGACCCTCTCTTGATTCAACCTAGCTAACAATTATATAATCATATATTGCTTAGTTAGAGGCCAATTGAGCTGTGGGAACAGTCATTTTCAAGTTGAATCAAAAGTTGGACATTTAATGATAACTTGTTCCATTCCATCCTTAATTAATTTAGATGAACCCCAAATCCTAGAAGAACCTTCCTCATAGATAGTTAAACCTTTTTAGAATTCATTCTAGCATTTATAATTCAGTTTTGATAAATTTCCAAAACCCAAAAATCTGTTATCATTTCACTTTCCATAAAAAAAATTTTGTTTTCACTTCCCTTTGAAAATCTATTTTTAACCATTAAAGTAGAACTAATTTAGATTGTTTTAGGGTGGACTTCAAATTCTTATGGATACGATAACCTGAGTCTACTACAACTTACCTGTGCACTTGCAGCTAGTGAGTTGGGAGACCAAAAAAATGAAAAATTGACATTTTCTTTAATTTCAGCAAGTTATCACTAGAAAACCCAAATATCACTATCACATTGTAAGCAGAAGAATATTATTATAAGTACGCAAGACAAGCCCAAGGCGATCATCAGGGCACTCCAACGAATAATAAGGTCATCGTCTCAGCTATAAAGGCACTAAAGTTACTACAGAAACAAAGAAATGGGTACTTAACAAGCATGGTCAAAACTAATATGCACATGTCATCGAGCTTCAACAAATAGATGTGGTGTAAGAGTTCCTAGATGTGTTCCCAGAGGATACCTCCGGAGTACCGCCGAAGCATGGGATCGACTTCAAGATAGAACTTCTATCATGGACAGCACCCATCTCCTAAGCACTTTACCGCATGACACCGGCAAAGATACAAGAACTGAAGAAACAAGTACAAGAGCTACTATATAAGGTTTCATACGACCGAGCGTCTCACCTTGGGGCGCATCGGTCTTCTTCGTCAAGAAAAAGAACAGCTCCATGCAGCTTTGCATCGACTACAGGATGCTTAATAAAGTGGTAGTGAAAAACAAGTACCCCTGCCTCACATCGATGATCTCTTTGACCAGCTGTCCAAGGCCTCAATATTCTCCAAGATTGACTTGCGAAGTGGATACCACCAGCTGAGAGTGGCCGAGGAGGATATATCAAAAATTATTTTGACTTTCTAATTATGCCATTTGGACTGACGAACGCTCCCGCAGCATTCATGGATCTGATGAACAGGGTCTTGCAACCATACCTAGATCAATTCGTCATTGTGTTCGTGGATGATATTTTAATCTATTCTTCCAATCCAGAATAACACCGAGAACACCTCAGGATAGTATTGAAGACTCTAAGGTCGCATAAACTTTACGGTAAGTTTTCAAAATGTGAGTTCTGGTTGAAGGAGCTAATGTTTTGGGGACACATTATCCAAGAAGGGCATTACAGTAGACACGACAAAAGTAGAAGCAGTGACCAACATGACAAGACAGAATAGCGCATCCGAGATTCTTAGCTTTCTTGGGTTGACAGGATATTACAAGAGATTTGTTAAGGACTTTTCTAAGATTGTTGCATCCCTCACGAATCTCACGAAGAAAACTGAAAAATTTATTTGGACAAATCAACATGAGCAGAGTTTTCATACTCTGAAGGATCATTTGATTTTAGCACCAGTTCTCACCATACCGACAAGTAGTGGAGGTTATGTGGTCTATAGTGATGCACGTGGAACAGACTTGGGCTGTGTACTAATGCAACATGACAAAGAAGTGGCCTATGCTTCACGGCAACTAAAGAAGCATGAGGTTAACTACCCCACACATGATCTGAAATTGACAACGGTGGTATTTGCTTTGAAGATCTGGAGGCATTATTTGTATGGAGAAATTTTTTAGATCTTCACTGACCACAAAAGCCTCAAGTATATCTTTGATCAAAGGAATCTTAACATGATGCAGCGCCGATGGCTTGAGCTCTTGAAGGACTATGAATTTTCCATCAACTACCATTCGAGAAGGCAAATTCAGTCATCGATGCCTTGAGTAGGAAGTGGGAAGGCTCGTTAGCCTATATCAGACTACGTGAGTACGAGATGCTGTAAGAGATCGATCAATGGTGTCCTAGGTTTGGCATGAATGGAGCTTTGTGGATGATGCATCAGATGAGACCCAACTTGATTGATAGGATTATAGCAGCTCAGGCAGTAGATCCAGAGTATCAGAAAGTGCGAAAGAGATATCAGAATGAGCCGGCAGATTTTCCAGATCTCTGCAGATGGAGGGTTCAAATACAGGGATAGATTATGGGTTCCCACAAATACAACTGTCCGACGGGAGGTACTAGATGAGTGCCATAAGTCGGAGTTTGCTATCCACTCTGATAGTACCAAGATGTATAAAGATGTATAGCGCAACTACTGATGGCCTGATATGAAGAGGGAGATAACAAATTACGTATCCCGATGCCTAGGTGCCAATAAGTTAAGATCGAGCATCAGAAACCATATGACAAGTTGAAGCCTCTGGAAATTCCTCAGTGGAAATGGGATAAGATTACCATGGACTTTGTATCTAATTTGCCCAAATTTAAGAAAGGTCATGATGCGATATGGGTGGTCGTGAATCGATTTACAAAGGTGGCACACTTCATTTCCATCCGATGGAAGCAGTCTATAGAAAGTCTTCTAGACTTGTATGTGAGAGAGTTGGTCATACTACATGGCATTCCAACCTTTATAGTGTCTGATCGAGATATCAGATTCACTGTCAGATTCTGAAGAGCATGCAATAGGAGTTTGGCACGAGGCTTAATTATAATACAACATTTCACCCTCAGACAGACGGACAGTCTGAGAGGACCATCTAGATGCTAGAGGATATGTTGTGGGCCTGTGCACTAGACTGACATGATAACTAAGATGAGCATATTCACCTGATCGAATTTGCTTATAATAACAGTTACCATTCTAATATCTAATGGCGCCCTTCAAAATTTTGTATGACCGACCTTGCCGTTCATTTGCCCACTAGGGTGAAGTATGCAAAAAGAAGATCATGAGCAAGGAAAAAGTAAAAGAGGCAATGGAGTATGCTGAAAGGATAGAATTGATCAAGCAGAGAATGAAGGTTGTATAGGGAAGATAAAAGAGTTACGCTGATAAGGGTAAATGTGAGCAAATCTTCCAAACTGGTGATCAGGTTCTACTGAAGGTATCCCCAATGAAAGGGGTCATGAGATTCAGTAAGCGAAAAAATCTCAGTCATCGTTATGTGGGTCCATTCAAGATACTCGAGTTAGTAGGCGCAGCATGCAGACTGACTCTACCCCCATCTTATGGGAGAGTGCATAACGTATTCCATGTATCTATGATCAAGAAGTATAAGCACGATGCCGCCAATGTAATAAGGATAGAAGAGTCAGATCTAACTGCAGATTTGACCTTCGCCGAGTACTCGACGCATACAGTGGAGTGCAAGGTGCAGCGCTAGAAGAACAAGGAGGTACCCATGGTCAGAGTAGCTTGGCGTTTCCATCATGGTGATGACGCTACATGGGAGCTCGAGTAAAAAATGCGCCAAGAATTCCCTCATCTTTTCGGTAAGCCCTTTACCCTATGCAAAATTCGAGGACGAATTGTCTTTTAAAGGAGTAAGAATGTGACAACCGACAAAAAAAATCAATCAAAATCAAAATCAATTTAAACCAAACAGGCCAGCAAGAGAGATAAACTTAATGTTTATCTCTAATAATAGATAAAGACCGAATCAGCGGACAAAATTTTATCTATATTAGATTTAATCAGGAGAGGAGTTCTAATAGATAAAACAAACTTGGCATTAACCCCCTCTTCCCTTCAACCTCACGATCCCCTCCCTTCTTCCTACGTTTCTGCTCCTGTGCGCGTCTGAACAGAGAGATTCTTCTCCTTGTCGTTCCTAATTGTAAGTAGTCTCGGAACCTCTTTCTTCCTAACTTGATTCCCTACGCCTTCTCACGTCCTCTGCACTGGATGATTACAGGCAGAGAATGACCAGAGGAGGGAGCACAGAGAGAGAACAGGGGACGTGACCAATATGTTTCCATCGGATCGAAACAAGGATCAATCGTGAATAAAGGTGGGTGAATTGGAATCACCTTGCATGATTTTGAATAGATCAAATCCCCTCTGCTATAGTTGATCATGTAACGAAAGAAGAATTACGAAGTCATGACAGAAGCTCTCTATTTTGATGTTCCTGAATGCATAGTAGGTATTGATTTCTTGTAGGAATTTGTTTGTAGTTTCTGTTTGAATTGCTTTGTTGATTGCTAGGATGTAGGGATTAATTTATAATGATGCTCTATTTTCTTTGTATGATTTTCATGTTAAAATCGGCCACAACCTCGCATCAAATCGGCTGGAACCCTCGCCATCACGGTCATGCCACCCTTCAGGCTACCGTTGTCACGGTCATGCCAACCTTATGGCACGTCCGTGCCATCGCTATATCAAACCTAAGTAAAAAAATCGGTCGGCATCGGTCGACCGAGCTTCTAAGTCGTCACGGTCGTGCCATCCCTTTGGCACGCCCATGCCATAACTAAATTCTCAGCCCCATAGAACTGGTCAATCGCTCTCGCACTTCGTCACGGTCGTGCCCTCTTATGGCATGCCCGTGCCACTCCCTGCGTACTCAAGCATACCTGTGCCACTATAGACCTGGCCGTGTCATTCCTATCAGCTCAATCGTGCCACTGTGTTATCACGGTCGTGTCAAATTATAGAACAACCCCTTTTTACATTATCCTTCTTGATTTTGATCTGATCATCGTTTGTTTGCCTTATGATTAATCATGATTATGATTGATTTTAATGTCATGTCCTCGCTGAGATCCATACTTGATGAAGATATGAATTCTTTTACTAGTTTACTCTCCCACTGATCTTTTTGATCTCCATTGTATGAAGAATAAGAATAACAAGTTTCTAAAGTGATTAATAAGTTAAGATGAAAGATGAATAATAGGTTGTCAGTCCAAGCCAAGTGCCTTAAGATAAGGATCGCTCCCTTGCTCATGGTTTGATCACCCATGACTGCACAAGGCTGTATTATTTGCTCGACAAATTCCAAGAATTAAAGACACCTAAAATCACCCTAATTTTCTAAGCATAACCAAGTTTAAGAAGTATGAATAAGACAAACAAGAATGGACATCAAGTCAAGTTACTGATTTTACTTGTGTCATGATTATGAAGCATGTTACATATTATAACTTTACTAAGCATCATTTGATTCTCTTGATTTATGACATCTACTTATCTTCGTTAGTATGATTTATGATGCTCTCACATTTCCATTCTCCGTTCAAGATAAGTACTCTACTCTACCTCTGATTTCTTTTTATTCAAGTCATGCATTATATATTTATGTGATTCCCCACTAGGCTATAAAGTTTACGGGATGATCTTCTCTCCTGTGTTTGATTTTCACAAGGCCAGATCAGTAATGGTGTTGAGTAGGTGTGTTGTGATAAAGCTCTGACGACAAAAAAATACATGAACACAAGGCTTATTAGTTGTTTTCTCTTTCCTTCCGCATTTATAGACTCAATGTAGAACTTATGATATTTAGAGATGATGTAGCCTTTTCCTTAAATTTCGTAATTTAACTTATCTTGCTGTATTTTTAATTTTTCTTCAGCTGACGTGTCTCGATTCTTGAATGAAACTTGGTCAAAGTCATAACGTTCGTAGCGTCTCCAAGTTGATTTTCGTCACATGACGTGAGTCGATTTGGAGGCATTATAATATTAGTCGGGCTCGATAGTGGGTCGAAACTCCAATCTGTGATCAGTGCGATCCTTAGCGCGATGTGAATTGGACGATCGGCACCGGTTCCCGGACACTGAGGTGACAACCGAAAAAAAGTTATATGTAGAATGATCACTTTCTAATACAAATATAAACGTAGTCTACTTTAGGAAAATTGGCTTCTGTTCATTGAGTTTTTTTTGTAGCAAATCAAATAGTAAACTTTGTAGCAATAAACATTGCTTGAGAAAAAAAAAACTAAGTTATGCGTGTTAATGTATATAATTGAAAATAACATTTAATCAACATATCCTTCTTTTTCCATAATGTTATTTCAAGTAGGTTTTAAAAGAAGAATATGGAGATATTGGTGTTATATTTACACCAAAAGCAAAGTCATGATGAATTCAAAGCGACCCTCTTAAATGGCATGAAATCGTATAACTGAAAAAGAGATTACCATTAGCTTTTATTCAATCAACATATTATTTTTCTTTCAATACCCACTGTAAGATAAAGATGCAAATTCAATGTCACCATGTAGCTCTAACGGCACAGGTGTAATTATGATAACTGAGACTCTTAATTTTTTTATATAAATTTAGACTTACTTAAATAATAAAAAAGTTTCTTACCACTTCCTCTCTTGATTGGTCATCAATTTAGTGCCATGTCACTCCAAAAATCTTAATACCTCTTCATTTTGTCCATCTTTACCTTTTATTTTTTTATTATTAAAAATTGACAATTCATCTTTAATGTCATGTGTGGTAGGACTTCTAAATGATGGCTCTTTCAATATTCTGTCCCAATAATTTTCTTACTTATTATTAATTCATATTTTGAAATAAATTTATGAATTTAATTATTATTTAACATATTTTCAATATTTGCTCAAAGTCAACAAGCAAATGAAGAAATTAAATATATTTTTACAAAATTGAAGATAGAGTAATAATTAAAAATATAAAAATATATTTAACTTAGGATGAATTATAAATGATAAAACGGACAAATTGAAATGACATTAAAAATAACATTAAGAAATCCCTTCTAACATGTAATTTAATAAAGCAAAAGGATAAAAGCACTTAGTCCAAGGGAGTTCGAGTCCCGAGGCCAACTAATAATGACGCCAGAGAAAATAGTAAAAGTACTTAAATAATATATATTAATTAAAGTTGTTGATTACATTCCGAGGCATAAGATGGAGGAGCATCTGCGATGTGTCAAATCAAAATGTCAAAATAATATATTTGGAACCACCTATTTGAGGTGAATCCTGTTATACATGTCATAATGTGATTCATGCACAATTGACATGATCAAAATTTTATAAAAAAACATTAGAAAAAGTACGGATAAATTATACAAAATACTTTTCAATTTTACCATTTTTTCAATATTATTTCCAATTTTAATATCTAACAAAACTGACCTCCAATTTTAATTTTATTTCATCAAATATTATTTTCCCTGCTTATAAGCCATTATCCGATTGCATTATTGATGTGACGTAGACATGCCATCTTCTCTCTTTTCGACACAAGTATTTGTTAACATGACAACATAAAAAATAATAATTAAAAATGAAGTATTATCCAGTGGTCATCATTTCTCGGCTGCTACCTACATCCGGCCACATCCGATCATTGGAGGCCATTTCGCGGTCCAAATCCCGACTGACATGCTTCGAGGGAGGGGGGGAGCCCTCCCTCTCCTCCTCTTCCGCCTCCTCTCCTCCCTCGGCCTCCCGTGACACTCGTTTGCGTCGTTTCGAACTTCATCAAAGCAGTCTTCCATGCAAGCATTTTTTAATTTTTAAATTATTATTTTATTTTTTAAAATATTATCATATCGATAAATATTTGCGTGGAGAAAAGAGAAGATATCGCATCAGTGTCACGCAACATCGTGTTCGGGTAACGACCTATAACCGATGAAAAAGATATTTGGTGAAACAAATTTAAAATTGAAGGACAATCTTATTATAAAATAAAGTTAGAAGATAGCGCTGAAAAATGATAACGTTGAAGAGTATTTTGACGTAATTTATGCAAAAATGTACCATTAGTAATATTATAATTAATTTATTGTGGCGAGAGAGTTCTTTAATATATTACCAACCCAATGTGGTCCCATTCGTTTCTTGCGTGTGTGTAATCAAACAACCACTATATTAAATACTAATTCCTCATATTTTTATTTTCTACTGCAATTGTTTTACCAAATAACTTCCTCAAAGAATTTTTTGAAAACTGTCACGCAAAAATTATTTTTAATGTAAAATAAAAATATTAAATTCAAGATCATATTTTAAGCCAAAATATATAGTTTAATCCCCACCCCCTTCCTCATTGACTTTAATATCCTTTATTATGACTAGTCCTTTTTAGATATTAGTAATGGTCCTTTTACTAATTAAGTTTTAGGCAAGAAAGTAAATACTTTTACTAATATTTTAGAAAGTAAAGTTTTAGGCAAGAAAGTTAATAGTGTCCTACCAATTTGGATTTTAGGCCGAAGTCAACTGAACTATTATGATTTTTATTTTTGTTTGTAGTATTTATAAAACTTATGTATTAATATTTTGAATGAACTATAATTAATTTCATTTGAATTAAATACACTTGTGAGGGTGCATTAAGTATTTTGTTATTTAATTATTATAATTAATGATTAAATTGAATTATATATCATGAAATAATATGTACTTATTGAGATAATTTGTTAATAAAAAAGTATCATCTAATATTAAATAAATTATAATAGTTGAATTAGTCATATTTATTAATATGACTTGATCACAACCATTAATTCGTTGATCTTGTAATCATATTTATTATCTAACATATATTTCAAATTAATATATAATTATTTTATTAATTAAATAAGTAAAATAAATGTTCTACATTCGTTCTATGTCAAATGTTCTACATATATGTTTTCCCCTTTCTTACTAAGAGATCATCAAAGAGACATGCCAAATAAATATATGTAATTTCAAAATATGCTTTATCAATTCAAAACTCCTTAACTTATTGAGTTCCGGTTGTTTAAATCAATGCATCTTGTTAGTTCGGTGGTAGCTGAAATATCTTGATACAAATATGCCCATTTTAAACTCAGTGTAGGAATCCTTTTTCAGCTATGAAATAGAGCAGTCAAAGGGATTCAGCTGCAAGGTCAATACATAAAACTGTTAATGACAAATGATAAAAAAAAGGCCTCTTACTGGCATGTACTTAGGTAGGTAAGGTGACTTGCAAAGTATATTGATACAGATATGAACACACATGAAAGAGCATATCTACATATACAGTTCAAATACTTGCACCTCGAGCCATTTACAGTACCAGAGTATATTGATACAGATATGAACACACATGAAACTATGAAAGAACATATCTACATATACAGTTCAAATACTTGCATCTTGAGCCATTTACAGTTTTACAGTGATGATCTGACACAGTGCATTCCAAGTGTGCCAACTGGGAACACTTTTGTAGGTCATTACGTTAATGCTTAGTTGGTCAGTGGTCATCTTGCTTTCTGTTGTGTACAAAATTTATATGTAAAAGAAATGAACAGGATATCTAATGAGGTCACAATGCCTGTATGGCACAATTTGAATAATACAAAGCTGCCGTGAAATAATTGTGGCAGTGTGCATAAAGTCATTATAAAAAAGACTGCAATGGCTGACACTGTCAGGCTGCTAGCTTAAAGCTTGAGTATGCCATGCGAAAAGTTAAACAATGTGCAGAATAGCTGAACAGAATTTAGCATAATATATATGTTTTTTACAATATCAGAGTATAGACACAATAAGGGGTCTCGGGGAGATTTGGACTGGATTGGATCCTTGGAGTACGTCCCTGTTTCTGAAAAATCTTGCAGCAAGTGGAGAATGGATACTAACTCGGCCAAATCTCCTTGCCCCCGTTGATCCCCCTCTCTGCAAGGCGATAGAGACATCCTGTCTCTGAAATTTATATACACTGCCGTGTGGCCGTCGTATCTGCCCGCCCCCTTAAAGTTATCAGAATGGCTGAACTAGCATACAGGAACTTTGTTTCTTGCTAGGAGAAAAAAACAACGAAGGCTTCCTCAGTATTATCTGTTCAGAAAAAAAAAACGTTTTTGATAGATTTTTTTTTACATCGGTTAAAAGAAAAAAAAATCCTCAGTGGTCGGCAGGGGGACATGAAAGCTGAAAGCCTGAAAGGAATCTGGGGGCAGGTATCTTTTCTTTTCTTTGCCACTTCTTTTCCACTTTTAGCTGCTTGGTGTTGGTTTTACTTTGCAGTTTGCACTGACTCAAGAAAAGAGTGGTTGAGCTCCCCGTGTACTACCACTCCAAGCATATGGAGTAGTTGGGCAGTGCTCTGGTTGAAGTAATGATCTATTTGTAGCCAACTGGGAGTTCTTTGCCTCTTTGTCTTTTCAATTCTGATCACAGCTGGGTTTTTGTGCACTTGATCAGTTAAATTCCTTGGTTTGTGGATCTTTGACCTAGCAATTAGTACATAAGTGGTTGGCTTCGTTCACCTCTGATTAATGTGAGCCAAGGTTGGGCATAGCTGTAGATACATAGCTAAATTTACGTGGTTCTGGTCTAGAACCTTTGCTGAGCATATATCTTAGGATCCTCTTTTCTGTAATTGGTGGTTTAGTTTGGTTGAGTTCTGCTTGCTTCCAGTGGTCCTAAAGCCTGCATCCATCTCTCTGATTTGTGCAGTTGTGGTAGGGATCTCTATTTTTAATGTAGGTTAGGTGATCATGTTTCCTTGTCAGAATTTACTGATCCTTGAAGTAGGTAACTTTTGAGTTATTTGGACAGATTCTTAATGCGTGGATTTGTTGATTACAAGTCAGCTTCTGCTTCCATTTGTTCCCTTATGATATATGAAAACTGCACCCTTCGCCAAAGCACCTTTTTTAACTGTGGAGAATTCGTATGTGCCATCCTTTGGAACTGGAAGCCTTCTACTTGCCAGCGATTCCAAGCAGGCAGCTAACTGCTTCCCTACTAGAGGTTTGAACCCATCCAGTTACTTCTGGAGAAGGCTCTGAAATGGATTCAAGTGATAAGGAAAAGGCCAATGATCACATGAGCTACAACATTTCTTCTGACTGGCAATTTAGCAATCCATCACTTGGACTTGTTTATAGCATTCCTGCGGTTCCCTCCACTCACCAAGGAGATCAGAGAGGTGCGGGGGCATGTCCTTCCAGTTCTATGATGAGCTCTTTCAGTCATTGCCCATGGAACACCTCTGCAAATCTTACAGCCTCAAGGTTATCAGAGAGCAGTGTTCATTCGGACCCATTATCCAGAGGAAGTTTCCTGCAAAGTGGCATTGGTATCTTGGCTGCAAATTTTCCTGCCGATTCAGCTTTTATCGAAAGAGCTGCACGGTATTCGTGCTTCCATGATGGAAGCTTAGGTGGCATGATGAATCCTTTCAGCACACCACAGTTCCTGTATCCCTATTCCAATGCTGCAAATGGTTTGGAGAGAGCTGGGGTTCAGAAAAATGAAGTTATCATGACAGAAGTTCTAAAAGATGATTCATTGCCCACAGGAGGTGATCCTAGAGAGGGCCAACATCAGGTGAAGTTGCATGCTTCATGTGCCAATAAGTTTAGCCTGCATGATAATGACGGAGGTGGTGGACAAGATGCATCTGGTGATTCCTCCCACAAGGAACTTGCTGTAAAGAAAAGAAAAAGGACTAAGGAGGTAGGGCTTGCCACCTTCAATCTTATTCTTGTTGTTTGTCTAGTTTCTGTCATCAATATCTAAATAAGTTCTTGAGCTTTAGGATGCATTGTTGAACCAAGTCCAAGGATCCTCACGGACTCCTACTGAATCAAAAATGGAGAATGAGGAAGCCATGCAAAAAGCTGATCCCAACGGTTCATCAGTTCCAACTATTAACTCCACTGGCAAGGAAATTAAGGAAGCCCTGGAAGCGCCAAGAACGGATTACATACATATTAGAGCACGGCGCGGCCAGGCGACTAACAGCCACAGTCTTGCGGAAAGGGTATCCCTGATGACTCTTTTGGTCGTAATGTTTGATATATTAATGTAAGAATCTTATGTTGTTGAGCATGTATTATTGTGCATGCAGTTAAGGCGGGAAAAGATCAGTGAGCGAATGAAGTTTCTTCAAGACCTTGTTCCTGGCTGCAGTAAAGTAGGCTGCAATAGTGTTGAAAGTTTCTGAACTTTATTGTACATGTATGTATGTTTGATTATTGTTTTTGAAAATTCAGGTGACAGGAAAGGCCGTTATGCTTGATGAGATCATTAACTATGTACAATCACTCCAACGGCAGGTTGAGGTATATATGATTCACATTTCAGGTAGTAGGAATAAGCTACTTGCCAGATAACTGACTTATTCCCATTTTCCTTCTTTCTTATTTCCCAACCCATGCATCAGTTCCTGTCAATGAAGCTTTCAACTGTCAGCCCGAATCTGGACATCAACATAGAAACACTGCTGTCTAAAGATGTAGGTGACAAGTGACTCATACTTTGCTGCCCTTCTGGTAGATGATGTTGTATTGGGACTCATGTTACTTAATGCAGCTACTTCAGTCCCACAGCAGTCACCCATCCGGCATGCCATTCCCTTTAGATGCGAGCCATTCTCAACTTCATTTATCTCAACAGAGTTTGCCGCAACCAGGCGCTGGCACATCTGGCATGCTGAATTCCTCAGATTTACTACTAAGATCAATGGATTCTCAAATGACTTCAGTCAACGGATATAAAGAACAACCACACCAGGTCTAGTCACTTATATCACAGCCTTTCCAGATGAATGGCCTATTTTACTTCTGCCTTTACCATTACTACTTCATACTCTGCAATTATATGTAAAAGGTTATGGATGAATATTATTGTACATGATCTTGATATAGATTTCTTTATAACTGACAACCAAGAAACGACCAACACAAGTTTGCGTTGGTTGTTTCTCTCACAATCTGTCAATTATTGCCTGAAAATACGAAAAATAATCTGCATAAAATGACTTTTTTTTTCCTACATTTTTTTTCTTTTTATTGTAAAGGATTCTGCAAAGGCTGTACTGTATTGTCTTTTTCCTTGGACTTTCTCTAGTTTTGACTCTCCAACTATCAGCAGATGCCTAATTCGTGGGATGAAAAGATCCGTGTCATGCAAATGGGCTACAGCAGCAATCCAACTCTCAATCTATAAGTGTATCAAAGTCAATCTCAAGAAGGATTCTCGACTTCAACCATCATAATGTTGGACTCAAATTCAATTGCACATGATATATGTAACTAACAGATCCTCCAGGTTCCAATAAGAGCTGGGCCTTCTGCTACTTGTCCTTGCATATCTTGTGCCTTCTGATGCCAAATTCTAAGTTTTATAGTGAGAGCTCACCAGCCAAGTTGTGTACAGCAATTTGTGGATCATCTCTTAAGGGAGGCTCTGTCATATTCTT
Source organism: Pontederia crassipes (assembly GCA_030549335.1). Classification (NCBI taxonomy): domain Eukaryota; kingdom Viridiplantae; phylum Streptophyta; class Magnoliopsida; order Commelinales; family Pontederiaceae; genus Pontederia; species Pontederia crassipes. The sequence continues at coordinate 14,404,803 of JAUKPH010000017.1, forward strand.
TCACCAAGTAATAAAACCTTAGCAGTGCCTCCAAGGCCGCTATCTTCTTTCTGAATCATAGTGCACGAAGGTACAGCACAAATTTCTCAGCCTTCCCCCAGAGCAGAAGGAGAATGGAAATTCATCATTCAAGTTATGTGTAGAGAAAGATCTGCCTTAAATTTTACACAAACTGGATGGCCCTTCTTTCTGTGCAAGCTATTGTAAAACATTCAATATTATGAAAATAAATCATGTTCCTTTCTCTAATGAGAAAAAAGAAAAAGAGAATTTGATATCATCATCCTTTCAGTATGACACTGTTATCTACCACTTTTTTTCCTCCGCGCAATTAGCAATAAGGAGGATGGATGTGTTACGAAAAGTGGGAAAGAGAGATCTCACAAATATAAAAGAGCATACGAGATTTACAAGATTCTACGTTTTTTCGGGTTAACTCCGCCTATATTTTATAGCCGGTCCCAAGTCCGGATAAAGGAGGAGGATTGTGTTAGGCCCCGACAGCCAACATAAAATCATGTCGAATTTTATGAACATGGATCAACGAATATATTGAGCGGAATGGCGTCGTATGATCCATGTAGCCGACCCCACATAGTGGGATAAGGCTTTGTTGTTGTTGTTGTACGTTTTTTCGGGTGACGACTCGCCGCCCCTCTCCACTAATATAGGGTTCGTCTAGAATTACAATTGGATTTTGACATTATCAACAGGATGCATGGGTCTCTGGTAACTCAGTAACTGCATGATCATAGGGCTACCTCGAGAAACTCTAAATCCACTATATCTTCCATATTCACAGAAACAAAATCTATTGCAATGCATCAAACTTTCTTTTCCTATTTACAAGAAAATTATAAGATAAAGTACAACACAATAAGCAGAAAATCTAATAAAGGGTTCAGTTCAGTGCATCAGATGTTAGCAGTCAGAGGAAAACTTGAACAGAAAATGGAGCACTTCTAACATTCCAACCGAGTCCTGATGCGATGCCCGCAATCCACATGAAACCCGGCCTTTGGTATGTCAGAAGCCATGCTCTGCGCACAAACCTTTATGGTTCATGAAACCATTCTTGCGGAGAACTGTGGCATCTTGTCCATAAACCTGAGAATGCTCTCGGCCACCTGTTTGGTGTCGTTGCTCCCCTTGTGGAACGCAGTGATGACGGCTGATGGCAGCATCCTGTCGTTAAAGATCTCGCTCTTGCACCTTTCCTCGCCCTTCGTCAGGAACCTCTCGATCACCCAGAACAGCTTCTGCCATACTTCCTCCTCCCGGTGCTCCCTCAGCACCCGCAGCAGTCTCCTCACACCGTCAGCCTCGCTCAGCACCCGCACGCTCTGTTCCACGTCTACATCCTCATCCAACAGCGTGCTGAGGGCCAACAGCGCGGCCTCCACCACCCTGGGGCTCTCGCTCTCCAGGCAACTCAGCAGACCCTCTACGGCTCCCGACTCCACCAGGCAGAAGGTTTTGGACGAGCAGAGGCCCCTGTGCACCGGGCACAGCTGCACTCCCCGTACCTTCTTTCCTTCCTTCTGCGACGTGAAGTTTTTCAGCAAGGAGTTCCTGCTCCTGGTGCTCCTCAGCTCCGGTGGCTTTGAGAGAATAGAAGTCTTGGAGGATAACTTCTGGAGACCAGCTGCTGCCAGCCTCTGGACCTCGTCGCTCCCTGTCGCCCTCACTAATAATGCTGTTAGTGTTGCTGCAAGATCTATTTCCATGGCCATCTGAATGATCTCATGGTCAAAGAGTGTGGTGGTGAACCTTACAAGAACGCCCACCAAACCTTCAAGGTATTGCCTGTCATGTCTTGTCCTTCTGGCTTGACCTCTCAGTATATCTTGTATCCTGCTCAGGATGACGCGCACTGTGCCCTGATGGAGGAGAGCCAAATTGAGTGTAAGGTTCTGGTGTGGGAGCTTCGCAAGAAGATTCAGAAATATTGCATGCTTCTTGGTGATGTCCTCAGTGTCATGGTCCATGATCAGGCCTTGGGGTTGACCTCTAGTCTTGCAAAGACCTTCTGCTATGGTGTGGCCGATGTGAGGTGAGAGCACTACAAGCAGTCTTGCAGCCACAATGTTGAGTTCTTCCCGGGGGGAGTTGAGGAATTCAATCACTGTGGGGCAAGCGTCAGTTTCTTTGATCACTGACACAACTGTTGCAAGTGATTTAGGAATTTTGGCCTGGGACAACAAGATTTTGATGAGGCTAATGTTGAGCACATCTGAGGAGGATGGCTTGAGCAAGTGGGCAGTGTTATAGATGAAGTAGTGCGAGGTAATAGAATGGCCATGCTTGTTCACTTGGATATTCTCTAGATCAATTCTGGACTCCATTATGTTGGCAAGGATTGTGGCAGCCTCTTCCTTGGCATCCGTCAGGTCATTGTAGATTTTGTTTATGAATACCTCTTCTACCAGGATCAGCACGATGCCGGCATCTACGAGTATCTTACCATTGGGCTGGTGAGATGATAGTTGGACTAGAACCTTGAATGCCGCTTTTCTAACATTGTCATTTCCATTGTTGACCATTTTTATCAGGGGCTCTGAGGCTCTTTGTGCAACATAAACTTTCATGTCATCTTCTAGGAATAGCTCGCCGAGGTAGTTTAGCATCTCCATTTGCTCCTCTTCAGAGCCTACATTGACAATTTTTTTATACAAAAGAATGGTTAGCATTCACACAACATGCACCATAACCTGGAGATTATATTATACACATAGCATATTATTCGCAACTAATATTTGACAGCTTGTGTACTCTTGTTGGCGCAAAGAATGACTTGGATATAAAACCGTACCAGCTACAATATGATCCAAAAGAGGCTCAAAGAGACCACTGTCTGCCATGCACCTGATGTTCTTTGAGTATTTCTCCAAGTTTTTCAAAGTTTTGACTGCTTTATCAGCAGCAAATGAATCAGCTGACTCATTGTACTTCATGGTTACAAGCATCAAGATGCATCCAGCAGTAGAACCAATCATCTCCAATAGGGTTTCTGATTGTGAAAGCTCAAATAGGAATGAAACAGATGCATGCCTCTCCGAGGAATTATTGCTTGATAGCATCTTCACTGTTCTTCTCAGTGCCTTTGTCTTTGCAATGATAACCTGCAATATTGATTTTAATCAATTGTTAAAGCCGTCAAGAACTCATCTGACAAAATTCATGGCAGAAATTCTACAGGAGATGAATGCAATACATAGAGGACAACTGAAGTTTGGCCAAAAGATTATAACCTTTCCCTCTTCATCCTGCACAAGCAAGCTTAGAAGTTCGAGTGCTTCGCACCGAATTGTGATGTCTGGATGTTCAATGACCCGTGTAAGTAGTTTTGTAATTCCAATCTTATGCATCTGACCCTTGTTGGAAGATTTTCTCTTGGCCAAGAGACTTAGATCTCTTATTGCATCCAGTACCATAGCTTCAGATGCTGCTAACGATAAAGCCGTGCGCGCAACCCTGATCCTAGTGGCTTCGTTTCTGTCTTTCCATTCTATTATTGTCTTCCTCAATGATACGTTGCTAGTTAAAACACTGCTTTGCAACTTCATACCTGTTTGTGGACAAGTTGAAGTTTCTGAACCATCCTTAAAAGTGTCAAACCACTCACTTATTGCTTTTCTTTCATACGTAACACCACTTTCTATAGTGACTGGATCCTCCATAATTTTCTTTGTAATTGGGCAAAAGAAGGTCTCATAGAGAGGCTCAACATATTCTGCCAGTTGAGGCAAAGAGTTGAATGATTGGCTTTCACGCTGCTGTGTACCGTAGTATATGTCTTTCAGAAAATATGCTAAGCGTGGCATATCCGTGCTGCCTGAATTTTGTCCTTGATTCTCCTCATCAGAATTGGCAACTGAAGGTTGTTCCTGTATCCTTGATATCTGTGTTTCAAATGGAATTTCTAGTTTGTACTCATCCATATCATATTGCTGTCTTTCAGTTAAGCGAAGACGAGCACTCTTCATATCTTTTGACAGTGATCCCATTGCAACTTCAGCATATCCATTATTTTGAAAGATGCCCGTTGGAATGTTGCTAAGATCCTGGCCAATTCCATTGACGGCTTCCTCAAGCTGTTCAATAATGGCTTTAAGCTCATCATTCATATTGGTCTGGAAGCCTTTGCTGCACTTTGCAACAAGGTCCTTTGTGACATCCAATTTTGTTGTCATAGACTTCAGAAGTTCTATTACACTCGGTTCAGAATTTTCTGCTTGTTTTAATTCCATAATGACCACAGATGTTCGATGTACGTAGCTTCCTAACTCGATGAAATTTTCCTTTTCGGTACTGACTGCAGCTATTGATGATATTATATCCGAGATAGATTCTAGTAAGGATTGTGTCAGGACAATCTTGTACTGCTTGCCCCCTGTCACCTATATTAAGAATGCAAAGGATAGGATAAATTTCAAGTCAATTGAAGGACATCATGCTACTGTATACATAAAAGCTTCCAAGATGAGCAGATTATGGCCAACAGCTTTCTAGGAGCAAGACTGCAGAGGACAAATTTGCACTCAATATTTTCTCCATCATAAGGATGTTTTCAGACGATTCCCATTAGGCAAACATTACTGATGAGTTCTATGAAAATGATTTGTTTGTCAAGGTAACAAATTGATCAGCGAAATACATCTCAAGCAAGGCAAAGAATGGTTTCTGAGAGGAGGAGAGGGAAAGAAAAACCAAAAAGAACAATCACAGAAAAGAGATCAGGATTACTTACAGACATCCAACTGCTGCTCTCTTGCCTCCTCCCTGGTGCTGGATATCAGGGATTTCCTCCTGGTTCTTGGTATCTTCAAAAGAGTGCTTCGCAAGGGAATTTCCCAGCTGAATCGTTCAAAAAATTATTAAGTTGCCTTACAAAGGAAGTTGGCGATATTTTTAGTAGTTAAACCTGCAATTTGCAAATCTGATTGCGACTCCAAGGTTGGAGCATTCAACAGTCCTTGGGGATTATCTGCAATTCTGAGCGCATTAATGAGCAGTCACGTCAGATTTGGTGAATGGTTTCACCGCGAAACCAATTGCCTGTGTCGACGAGTTTTCTCCTTTACTTATTTTTTGTTTGACTTTGTTAACTCACTTTTTTATACTTTTTCAGTGACAGTAATCTTTGGTTTCTGGAATTGATGGGGGAACCAAAATGTGACCAGGTAAAAGAAGCTACTTTTACTGGTCACAGTGAAACGTCGTTGGATGACGTATGATTGTACTTAGTGTTTGATAATGTCAAACTTTTAAACAACCAAGGTGACAAAATAGTAAATGATTTTAGAATTTTTATTTCATATTTTGTATTTATGGATGTAAGAAAATCCAATAAATTCGAAAAACTTATTCGGTCTAAAAAAATCGATCCGAAAAAATTAGAAGTTTAAATATGATTTAGGGTGAATTTTTATAAATTAAAAATCATCCGTTAAAATTAGAGCTTCACCCGAGAAAATTGTAGGAGCCTGTGAAACCCATTTTTATTTATATTTTTTTATTTTTATAATTAATTCATAAGTTATCCATTTTTTATTATAGATATAATACTTTTTTTCATAAAATCTGATACTTTTCTATCATATTATCAAACTTTAATTTGGCAATTTTTAAAATATTAGTACTATATTTTATATATAATACAAAATTAATAGTATATTATATTATATATATAATATTTTTTTTAAAATATAATTATATAAAAATCACCCGAAAAAATTGACACATTAGAGGGTGATTTTAATTTTTTAAAATAGGTTTAGGATGTTTTTTTATTTAAAACATCGATCCAAAAAATAATGGACGGTTTGTTTGGATCGAAAACTCGACTTGATCTAAATTACTTTTACTCCTATTTGTCTCGGGGTTATTTCATATTTTTATAATCATCAATATTTCATAATAAAAAAATCAACATCATCCGAAAACATAACTCAATTTAAAATGGAGCTCGTAAATTTCGTGTGTTTTTCTATGTGCAATTTTCTCTCTCCCTCCTTTCGAAACAGGTGAAGACGAATGTTTACTAGGTAAAATGCAAAATTTATCATTAGATAAATTAAATAAAAAGGAAGAAGTTATAGTTTGGGATAAGAATATTGATTAAAAGATTTGAGGTTTATATTTTTTCTTATCAATTTTACCCTCCAGCATTATATTATTCTTTATCAACTTATCATATAAGTTTTTTTAGTATCTTGTCACCATTGAACTACCTACCTACTTTAAAATATTATCATATACTTGATCAAGCACGCATGCTTAATTAGTTTTAAAATAACTTATTAATTATGAAATGGATAAAATAGTTAATGCAATTGTCATAATTGCTGTTATGCTTGCATATCAGGCATGCACTATATGAAATTTATTATAATAAAATATAAATCTTTATGAACTTCGAAAAGAACTTATTTTAGTGATTATGCTTTCTTGATTTGATATATAACATCTATATTGGATGGAATCAATATTTCTTTTTCGTGACACCCAAACAAAAGAATTGCAATAAAAAAAGATTATTTTAAATTCACATAATGCTGCGGAAGAATGATTTATCATTATCTGTTTAACTATATTATTTTATATTTATACTAAATTTATCTAACATTAATTTATTAATACTTTTGATTTAACCTTTACCCAAAGCATTTATCTGCTATGAAAATCCAAAAAATTTAACTAAATTAATTGGTAAATTGAGGACGGAGGGAAATTAGTAGTGCGGTTTAATTTTTGTAGTCACTAAATTTATTGTTTTGCTCGAATATCAAATTAATTTTATATTAATTGGTATTGCGTAATATGATTCGACTAATGAGCTCTTTCAACTTGGGAGGAAGTCAGCTCTGACTTTTATTTTAGACCTATATTTTTGTTCTATAATTAGTTCTGTAAGTAAAATACAGGATAGGGTTGGGGTGTATGAAAAAAATGAAAAAAAAATTTTGTTCTTTTTGGTTTATGAACGAATGTAGGATGACCTTTAACTAAAAAAGAACATGGAAGAAATTTTTTATTGAAAATTTCACCACAAGTACATGACGTGAGACGACTTTACTAAATTATTTGAACTCGATAATGAGCCGACTTTCAAATCGTGGATAATGCATATAATTATTAGATTGACGCGAATTGGATGGTGGACACGGCCAATCTTTTTTTATAAGGTCTTATATATTTAGAAATTTGAATAAATTATGTGATTTAAAGGAAGTAGAGAAGGATGAATTCAGAAATTTTAGGATCTGTTTGACTTAGTTGATACAAAATAATTAATAAATTGAAGTGCTATGAAACTTATTTTTAAAAATAAATAGTTATACATTTAGATAAAATTATTTATATTAATAATAATTAATTAGTTATGATACAACTTATTAATTTATTTTTTAAAAATATATACAATCCTCTCATTGCTTATTATTATTTCTTTGCTTATAAGTTTATTTTTTTATCAAAATTTTTTAAAGTTATCAAACACTGAGATTTTTACAAATTAGTTTATAAATTATTTATAAGCTTAGCCAAATGGAATCTAAAATAATAATATAAAAAAATATTGATAAATTACTATTAATTTATTAATTTAAAATTTAAAAGTATTAAATTTAATAAACGTTAAGTTAATTTAAGAGGATCAAGCATTAAAATTGTAAACATTATATGCATATAAAAAATATATATCGACACATTGTTTAAACTAATCTATTTCACGCAGCTTAGGGGGCCAGCTTCATATTTAACCTTTATTTTATATGCATATAATATATACATTAGGGGTGATATAAAAAAAATTAGGAGAGGGGCCATGGGTTACACATGGGTCCATCTCTGCCAGTAGAAACATATTAATAAAATTAAAACATTTACCATAACTATTAATTTACATCTAAAAAACTCGAAAAAATAATCAAACATAAATTAATAAAATTTAAAATTTTGATACTTAAAAGGGTTGGATGATCTTTTTTTTTATTTACAAAAGCATCCGATTGATATCACTTTCATATTAGGGATCACCATTTTTTTTTAAAAAAATGAAATAAACCTCGTCAATCTCATATTGTTTTTTTTATTTTTTCCCCAGGTAATTACTATATTTAAATTAATAAAAGATTTCCAAAAAAACAATCAAACGGGAAGTAATCGCACATAGTTATCTGTCTCAAATTAGCTATCAAGTTAGTATCACATTATATTTATATATACAATATGGAAAAATTATATTTATATATTCCTTTCTCTTTCACATGAATAATATTGATAAATTTAATTTAATCTAGACAATTACGCTTTTTTTTTAATAAGAGAGCTATGTTAAAATAAACGAGCAAGAAAAAAAAACTTTTACACGTAAGGTTGTCGTTGACAAGCAGTTCGGAATCTTCGTTATTTTTCTAGTCGATTTTTTAAATTAGAAAATGATCTTAAGACCATTTTTGAAAAAATAAAATAATTATCTGGGTCACTTTTTTTAATATTTTTTGAAACCATACTTTTATATAATTATACTTTAAAAATACATATAATAAATTAAAATTAACATAAAAGTATATAATTTTAAATATAATTATCTAAAATTTTAAAGTTATCAAATTAAAGTTCGAATGTATGAAATTTTATAAAAAAACTATTACATCTATAATAAAAAATGGATAACTTATTAATTAATTTTATAAATAGAAAATAAGCTTCACATATCAGTTCGAGCTCTATCGAGTGGATTTTAATTTATTGAATATACTCAAAATCATATTTGGATGTTTAATTTTTAATTTTTTATTGGGATGAATTTTTTGAATTGGTCAAATTTTTCTTTCGTCCCTATATGTCGACTATTTTTTTCACTTAAATAATAAATTCACATTCTTCGTTCCTGATAAGTTAGTTTCCAAAAGAGGATAATTTAGAGAAAGTAAAGAGATGCGAAAAATATTTAAGAAATAATCCACAGACTAAAGATTCGTAGAAATAAAAAGCATAATAAAGTTTAGAAATAAATATAACAAACCTTTAATAATATTTTGATAAATAATTACTCGACGTATGGGCCCTTAATTCATTTGGGTGTATTATTCAGTCCAAATCAATCGGCCCAAAATATTAAAATAGAGGATTACAGGATAACGTCATTGGAATTCAATTGGATTGATGATTATAAATTATTATTTAAGGCTTGTGGATTTTAAGAAATTATGAGCTCGTACTTCAATTTTTATATCAGTTTAATTGAAACTTTGAAAATATGATTATAAACTAGTAAATCTCATCGCACTACGCGCAATTATAAAATTTTTATTATACATAATTTTAAAAATAAAAAATGAATGTAATATAAGAAAAATGAACAAAATTAAATATATAAAATATTTCAATATTAATGAAAATACATTATTATTATAACAATTGTATTTTATTAAAAAAACTCTGGTTTTCATGGCCTGCCATAGAGTTGTAAAGAAATTGGATAATAAATCAAAAGTTACAAGGAACAAATGGAATTGTTGTTTTAGTAATCACAGGAATATGACAACTAAAAGAAAAAAACGGTCTATTTCAGATGGTAGCCGTGAAGATTGATCATAGTAATAATTGTGTAAATAAATTCTCAGTTAGGGGTGTTTACAAGTCCGATTGGACTTAACTCGTGAATTGTTGGAGCAGAATTTTAATGTCATATAAAATTATATTTTGATGATACAAATCTCGAAAGATTAAAGTTCAAAGTTGAAAAAGTTTAAATAAAAAGAGACAATTTTATACACTAAATTTTGATTACATACTTGACTATGATCTTATTAGATTCTAGATTAATGATGAATATTAAAATTGTAGAGAATTCTATTAGCTATTCATATAATTCAAGATTATCTAATTGGGATAATTGTGCAAAACGTTATGTTTAAAATAGTGTAGGTCGGTCAACTTGTCTGTTGAAACAAAAAAGGCCGATCGATCGAAAGGAGATGACGGTCGACAAAATGGTCAATGCATGGCACGCTCAGTTCTATGTCGAGACTATATCGGTCGACAAAATGATCAATGCACCGATCGATCGATCAGCTCAGTGGGAGAAAATAAAAATATCGAGACGATACCGGTTGACTGACCGATCGATAGTGCGGGTGACCGATCAAGCGCAGAAGTTAAAAAAATGGTGCAACGGTCACATAGTGCGGTCGACCTAGCAGTGCGGTCGATCAGTCTCCGAGTCGAATGAACAGTAATGACTATTTTTGAATGAGTAAATTGTGAAAAAATTTCTAGACGAATTTTTCACATGTTGAAACCTATTCAGCAAAAGTACACATTCAAGTATTGAAGAAAAACTTTAAGTTTTCAAAAGAAAACCCTTTCTTTGAAGTTATCATTTTGACTTTTCTCTTCTTTCTCTCTTTTCTTCTTGTAAGCATTATATTGTAAAAGAGAGAAATAATCATTCAGAAAAATTGAAAGAGCTCCTGTGTAAAAGTGATTCTATAATATTATCTCTTGAGTGAGAGAAAAAATTAGCTTCTTAGGAAAAGAGGTTTGCCTTATCTCTCAAAGCGGAGAAAAAGTGATTGATGTAAAAGCCTTTTCTTCGTTGCCCCATTTGGAACAAAGAAAGAGTTCTAGTGAAATCTTTTACAGTCTCGTGATCAAGAAGTCAAAGTGAGAACGTAAGTCAAGGTGTGGTCGAACCTCATCAATAACGACTGTGTTTATCGTGTTTGATTTCTCTCTCCCTCCCTCCTTATATTATGTTTGTGATATGATTTGATTTGCATTAGTTTAAAAGGGTTAAAAAATCAAATTTTAACTTCCGCGATGTGTTTTGTGAAATCAATACTTTTATTTTTTAACATCAATTCACCCCACCCTCCCCCCTCTTAGTGCCCTTTGAGATCCGAACAAATTTGATTCAACCCGACTAAATTTGGTTGGATCGAGTCAAGAGAGTTTAGAGGGCCAAATCTGTTCCAACCTGACCCGATTCGGGTTGGGTTGGGTGGTCGGTCAGATTACTCGACCACTCAATTTTTTTTAAATTTTTCTCATATTATTTTACATTTATTTAATATAAAATATTATTAATGTTTATTTTAAATAAATAAATAAATTTTCTAACTATTTAATATTACTTCTGTACTTAAATATTTTATTTCAATTTTTTAAAATAAATTAAATATAAGCTTAAGTTTAGATATAAAAAATAAAAAAAATCTATCAATTCAGATTGGATTTTTTCAACCCGTATCCAATCCGACCCGACCTAAATTGGTTCGAGTCAGGTGGGATCATCGCGAACTCGGTGAACACCCCTGTTCCCACTCGAGACATAAGGATTATAAAATGCTTTGAGAAGTCGATTCTCTAATAAGTGAAGTAGAAATAACATAAAAAAGTTCTCGTTGTGTCAATAACTTGTGTCCATAGTAAGAAAAATAATGTAAAATACATCAATACTTCATTTTCATTATCTTGCTGCAAAACCTAAAGATATTTATATACTTCCACAACATGGCAAACCATTGCGTAGAAAGTATTGAAACACAAAAAATAAAGAAAAAATGAACATCATCTTGTACCTTCAAGAACTTTTGTACAACCCTGATCCTGGTAGCTCGAGAAACGATCATCGTCTCCCATGAAGCCACGAACGCTCCCCTTCCATACTCTTATCTTGCGCCAATGTACGAGATACAAACTCGGGTGGTAGTATGATATCCACACACACTAACTTATTGCCTTTTTTTTCTCTTGTTCCTTCACAAGCACTACCCACCTGGTTCACTCAAGAAATCACCATATGTTATCACGAATTCAACGCCACAATAGGTAGTGCGTGCCCATAAGTTCAAATTACTCTTAACAATTAACGATTCCCATAAAATCATTCACGAGCAATCTTTCGAACACTTCGGGCATGTAACACAGTTTACAAATGAGGTAAATTGACAACAATCGTTACCCTTTCTCGTCGGGATGGGTTTCAAGCTAGACAAGACGATCGTCTCCGGCTAATGCAATGACATCGAGACACTTCTCGGCATCGGATACAACGTCCATTGTGATATGGAGCCCCAGGACAACAATGTTCTAGGGTGAAGGAGAGGACGTGCTGCTGTGAGGAGCGGCGCGAGGGGGAGGAGAAGGACAAAGGCGGCTTTGGCATCATTCTCATTGTTTCCTCCTGACTACTGCTATCGGTGTTCTCATCTCGACTTCCATGGTAGTGGCATGCCCATTGAAATAGGACGGCATTGTATGTTGTGGAGGAGAGAAGGTTCCTCTTCCTTTTCGGTCAAAATCTATTAGTGTCTAGTGCTATTAGCACCTGACTAATATAAAGTTTGGATGATAGCGATACAAATAAATTATGGTCAAAGTGATGATGCTGAGAATCAAACTTAGGACTACTAACCGTACCTAGCGATCCCTGGACACAACTTTGCTATATGATTGTGTCAATCATCCTTGATTGAAGGTTCCTCTTTTAAGCCCGAGGTTCTCTTCTTCTTCTGAAAGAAACGTATCATTAAAATTTCAATAATTGAATTGGAAAACCGATGTAAAAAAAATAATTGCTCCCACATTATGGTACCTTTTCGTATTTCAAAATAGTTGAATAAATTATCAGAAAAATAAGAATAAACAATAAGTAACAAAAAATGAGAAAAAAAGGACAAGTAATAATGTTGAGTTAAGAGAGATTTGAAATTGTCATTCGTGCATGGCTTTATATAAATATAAGAAGTTGTAGGTTTTTTAAGATGATTGGAACATCTAAATTACAAGTGACGACGCTGCCTGCCAATCCAATCAATTCAACTCAAAAAGTTCTATATAGAAGCTCGTCCCAAAAGTTTATTGCTATATATTGAGTTGAAAGAACTTAATACCTCATGTTAAGCAGTTAGACAATATCATATCCAAACAACTCAAGCCACACAACAACCAGCTTTTGTAACCAACTCCAAGTGTAATCAATATATCATAATAACAACTGTAAGTTGTTATACCAATTGTATATATATCAATCATGATATCAACGAGAGATTGTGTGAGTTTGAATTACATGGTATCAGAGCCATTTTTTCTCGTGGCATCGGGTTCATCCTCCTCCTGTGTGGCCACTCTAATTCGATGCTATCTGACTCTGTACTACCATCTCTGCCTTCATTTAACCAAATTCACCACTCCATCTCCACCAAACTCACAAGTACAAATTACTTATTATGGAAGACTCAATTTCCACTCCTGCATTGTTTCAACCTTGAGGGTCTCATCAATGGTACAATTCCGTGTCCACCTACGATGGTGTCTTCCGATAATACCATGACGCCTGCTACCTCAACGACAACAACTTCCTCATTGATGCCCAACTCGACTTATGTTGAGTGAGATTCGTCATGATCAGCTTCTTCTCAGTTGGATCCCCTCCTCTCTATCGGAAGAGGTTTTACTGCATGTTGCTGGTCTTTCCACATCTACTGAGGTTTGGAATGCTATTCATCTTGCACTTGGCGCTCCATCTCACATGCGCATACTACAACTTCAGATGCAACTCCACAATATGAAACGTGGTGACATGTCCATTGCCATATTCCTGAAATAGACCAAGTTTGTGTCTGACGAACTGGTTGCCGTTGGGCACCCGCTCTCATCATCCACTTTCAATGTGATCTTTTTCAACAATCTGGGGTCTGACTACAATGACATAGTGGCTTCTTTAGCCACTCATATTGAACCCATAAGTTATGCTGAGCTACATAGCATTCTCCTCAGTCATGAGATTTATCTTGCTGCTCAAACATCAGTTATCAATTTTGCAGTGCAACCCTCGGTCAACTACTCTCACTTTACTACAGCACTAACTGCTCATGGATGTGGCTATGGGCATTCAAAAGTTCGTGGTAGGAATCACCCTCTGACTGAGCGTCAAGATCTTTATCCTGTATGCGGTATGCTTGGACATAGTCCATATAAGTGTTCATATCGTCATCCAAATACTATTCAACGAGCAGCACCAGCACCTTACCCCCCTCAAACTCATGTTGGGGCATTGTCATCCCCTAAATGCTATAATATGCCTTTAGCATCTCTCGCATGATCTATTCCAGCCTTGGGATTCTTATACGAAGTAGTTCCCTGATACAGGTGCAACCATGCAACACACCAATCGACACTGAATCTACAAGCACTATCAATTTTTAAGCCTTACAACGGGCCTGGACAGTTACATGTCGGCAATGGTATGGGTATACAAATAACTCATGTTGGTGCTACACCTTCAGCCTCCTACTCTTGCCCATTTTCTCTTAATCACATTCTTCGTGTTCTTTCTCTATCTCACTCTTTATTATCAATTAAATGCTTTTACTACTGATAATGATTGTGTTTTTTTAATTTCACCCATCTCATTGCTTGGTCAAGGATCTTCGCACCAATAGAATTCTATTTCACGGTCCGGCTAGGAATGGATTACACTCCTTGCGTCCGCCTCATCCACCATTAGCATCTCTCGCTCGCATCTCCTTTGATCACTCGCATCAACGGCTAGGTCATCCTACAACTCCGATTGTATGATATGTTGCCTCGCATCACCTTGCACTCTCTATTGCCTCTCCTACCTCGCCATGTGTTGCATGTCTTCAAGGAAAGTCCACACGCATTCCTCTTCCTCCCACGGGTTCTTGTTGCATGGAACCACTTCAACTCCTCTCTATCGACGTATGGGGGCCTGCTCCAATGGCATCCACTTTTGGACATCGTTATTTCCTAGACATTGTAGATGATTTTTTGAAGTATTCTTGGTTGTTTCCTCTTTCAAATAAATCTGGTGTTCTTAGAGTTTTTCTTGTTTGTATTTCCTTCATAGAGTGTCAATTAATAAAAGAATTAAATCACTACAAACAGATGGTGGTGGTGAATTTCGTCGCTTGTCCTCTATTCTCAACTCCTCTGGCATCCATCATTGTATTTCATGTGCTCATACACACCAACAAAATGGTGATGTCGAGCGTCAAATTCACCATATCGTAGACACATGCCTCTCACTCCTAGTAGGTGCTCATATTCCAAATCGTTAATGTCATTATGCTTTTGAGATTGCGACCTTCTTAATTAATTGCTATCGACTATTGTTCTCAATCACGTATCACCATATGAGCTTTTGTTCTCCCAACCATCAGATTATCACTTGTTAAAAAATTTTGTATGTGTCGCTTACCCGTTACTTCGTCCTTATAATTGACATAAATTTTCCTTTCGCACTTCACATACCCAAGTAACTATCTTGGATATCGATGCCTTCACATACCCACTGGACGCATATATATAGCACGTCATATTCGTTTTGATGAATCCAAATTTCCATTTGCTGTCATTCCTACCCCGTCCAACACGGCCTCATCCTCATTCCCATGGCTCACTATCTCCATCTCACACTCCTCACAATTACCTCCTCAACTACAACCATGAATACAACATCTGTCCACAACCTGATGCCACTTCCCTATCATCTACCCATCAATCTCATCCAATGCAATTGCACCATCGTCA
The DNA here is from genome assembly GCA_030549335.1 of Pontederia crassipes. NCBI lineage: Eukaryota > Viridiplantae > Streptophyta > Magnoliopsida > Commelinales > Pontederiaceae > Pontederia > Pontederia crassipes. The sequence continues at coordinate 14,420,370 of JAUKPH010000017.1, forward strand.
ACCTATGAATTATAGACACCTTTTAAGCTTGACATCGAGACTTCCTTCAATCCCTCAAGCTCACAACGCTTTATGCAATGATCATGGCTCCACCTATTTCACTATGGCTAATAAGGATGTCTAGTGGCGTAATGCTATGTTTGAGAATTTCATGCTTTAGTTTCAAATGGCACCTGGCAACTTATTTCGTGCCATTGGTCCATGCATGTTATTGGATGCAAATGTCTCTTTCGTACAAAACTCAAAGCTGATGGATCACTAGATCGATACAAAGCTTGACTTGTTGCGAAGGGGTTCAATCAGCAACCCGGTGTTGATTTCATTGAAACATTCAGGCATATTGTCAAGGCTATAACCATTTGTGTAGTATTGTCAATTGATGTATCTCATGGATGACACATGCATCAACTTGATATCAGTAACACCTTTCTTATGGAATGCTGCATGAAGATGTCTACATGGAACAACCACCAGGATTTATTGATAAGGATCAGCCACATTTTGTTTGCAAGCTTCAAAAGTCCTTATATGGTCTCAAACAGACCCCTCGTGCTTGGTTTCATACATTACATGCTGCGTTGGTCACATTTGGGTTCAATGCTTCCAAAATAGATTCCTCATTATTCATTTACAATGGACAATCTATTATCTTATATGCTCTCGTTTATGTGGATAACATTATTGTTACAGGTTGTTCCCTGGAGCTTATTGACAAGTTAGTTAGCAGCCTTCGACAGAAATTTGCACTAAAAGATCCAAACATCTTAATTATTATTTGGGCATAGAGGTCTTAACTAATAGCAGTGGCATTCTTCTCTCTCAATGAAAATGCATTCTCTCACTGCTTCAACGAGCCAACATGTTTAATTCCAAAGGCGAGCTTTCGTCAATGTCGCCTCTGGACAAATCTGGATCATGCACTTCAGCTCTTTTCTTTGATCCGCAACTATATCGCCAACTAGTGGCTGCTCTACAATATGTCACTCTCACACGATCAGACATCAATTTTGCAATGAACTTTGTGTGTCAACATATGCATGATCCACTCGAAAATCATTGGATGGCCCTCAAATGCATTCTTTGTTATTTGAAACAAACACACAATCTTGGTCTTCTTATTGCTAAATCCAAACTATCACATATTCAAGCCTTTAGTGATGCGGACTGAGCAGGTGCGGTAGATTATCGACATTCAGTAGGTGGTTATGCTATCTTCATTGGGTGCAATATGGTCTCTTGGCAAGCAAGGAAACAATGGACTATGGCTCGCTCCTCTACTAAATCTGAGTATCGAGCTATTGCTGACACCACGATTGAGATTATTTGGTTTTGATCATTATTCCACGAACTTCACCATCCAATACCAACAGCTATTCTCTGGTGTGACAATATTGGCGATATATATTTCACTACCAATCCAATATTTCATGCAAGAACGAAGCATATTGAGGTCGATTATCATTTTTCTCGGGAAGAGGTGGCTGCTAAGAAACTACTCGTTCGTTACATCTCGACGAAAGATCAAATTGCCGATCTCTTTACCAAACCTATAGTTGGCTCTCGATTTAAGTTTCTATGTGACAAGCTTTGCCTTTGTGCACGAGAAGGCGTTACTTGAGGGTGCATGTTAAGCAATTAGATAATATCATATCCAAACAACTCAAGCCACAAAACAACCAAATCTTGTAACCAACTCCAAGTGTAACCAATATATCATAACAACAACTATAAGTTGTTATACCAATTGTATATATATCAATCATGACACCAACAAGAGATTGTATGAGTTTGAATTACACCTCGATCGGTAAACTAAAAAAATATTAATAGTACTATTAACCTAAAGTATTAAATAATGTTAATAATTCTTTTGTATCTTATTTATAGTAGTTATTGTTATCCTTATAAACTTGTGTTTACTTTAAATTATCAAATGTTAAAAGAACCAACTCCAAATCTACTAAATGTCCAGACTCGACTGGATCTAGTCCGGTTCAAAATAGTGGGTGGAGTGAGCTGATATTTAGATTAAAGCTACCCATTTTAAAATTTTCAAGAATATAAATATTTCTATCTTTGGAGATGGACCACGCTCAAGGGCAAAGAAGCTACACGAAATCGCGTCAGAGAAGCCGTCGGAGATGGAACCTGCAACCTCACACTAGAAGAAAAAGCATGATTTTCGACGGGCCCAAATTCGTCTAAAGTACCGAAGGAATTTTTGAAGGATCGAAATATTCGTCGTAATTATGGTCGGAGAAGTTTTCGACGGTTCTAGCCATCTAAACTTACGACGATTTACAATTCGTCGAAAGATCCATCAAAATTATCGATGCTCGTAACCGTCAAAGACAGTAAATCCGGGCGATTAGTTTTCCATATGGTCTTTCGACGGCTCTGACTATCAAAAGTTTCGACGGTTCCCGTATCCGTCGAAACTTTCAGTGGTCTTAGCCATCGAAATATGTTAACATTAATAATACTTAATAGTTTATTCATATTTTTACTTTCGACGGTTCTGACCATAGAAAGTTGCGAGGGTTTGAGGAACCGTCGAAACTTTCAGCGATTAGAACCGTCGGATTGAACTCATTTTATATATAATTTAATTTTTTTCGACGGTTTTGACCATCGAAAAGGAATATATATAAATTATATTTCTATTTCACTTGATATGGAATATTATATTATGCGATGGTTGGAACTGTCGAAAGTTTTCAAAATTTTTAGCGGCTTGGGTCGTCCAAATTTAAATTAATATTTTATATTATTTACCTACATTTCGACGATTCTGACCGTAAAAAATGGATTATATAAATATTCGACCCCTCTATCACTGTTTCGGTTTCCCTCCCTCTCAATCTCTTGCTTCGCTTCGGTGGCGACCTCTGATGATCCGGCTTTGCAGTCCTAGCATCTGCACTCCGCTTGTGAGACCCGCCGCCGCCTGCACTCGCGACCCGCCGTCGCCTGAGCGAGCTGTTGTGCGCCGCCTGCGCGACTACCACCGCCTCTGCAGCCGTTCTCTCTGATGCAAGTATGTTCCCCTCTGGCCACTCCCCTCCGCCCATGCTCGATCCATCCGGTCGCAAGTTAATTTTTTGTTCCTGCCACGGCGGTTTAGATCTGGCCGCCGCGATCCGGCCGTGCCGGCGGCTAGATCCGGCCAGATCTGGACGTCGACCGCCGCGGCCAGATCTCATCAGAACTCATTTTTCACTGCAGGAGAAAGAGACGGGTAGAACACCTATTCAAGACGAAATATTTCTTAGAACTCATCAAAAAAAAAACAAGGAATGTGTTTCAACATTTGCTCCGGAGACATACGTAAGTAAATATATTTGATGTGTTTTTTTTAATTTCAGGACTGTTACATAACATAAGATAACAAATTCGACATTTTAAATAATATAGTTGATGTGTTTTTTCTTAAAATTTCAGGAGGTTTACAAAACAAGAGAAGTCGAGCACATTACACAAGCCACGCAAGAGGGGACCACACCGTTAACCCCTTGATAACTTTGGACGGACCACGTCGATATCAAGAAGCGTCACATTTACGGCCTTGGAACATTTGTTAGTAGTGAAAATATTGGGTATGGTCATAAATCGGTATCAGGTTCAACGAGTCAAGGTGTGCAACAAATATTTGATAATAAGTGGGAACAACGTTTATCTGATGTCCAACAAGAGATCAGACAGGAGGTTACACAGGAACTCAAAAAAGAGTTCGAAGAACGTGAGCATGAAATGAAGAAAGAGATGAAGAAAATTATGCGTGACATGATGCGTGGTGAGTTCAACGACGATGCAGTATTGTAGCTTCTAGGTGTTGTATTTGACGTTTGGACATTTGACGATGTTGTATTGACATTATGCATGACATTCAATTTTAATTTGGTCATTTTAACATAAATTACTAATTTATTATTCTTATTTATTTATTTATTTATTATTCAATTTCAATTTCATCAATTTGTTTGTGTCGAATTTTTTTTATTAAATTGGTACCAACGGTTCAAATCGTCGATAGTGTCATAATTGACTGTTAGAACCATCGACGGTTTGAATCGTCAAAATTTATAGACGACCAAACCCGTCGATAAGCATCGATGATTTTAACCGTCAAAACTTAACAACGATTTGAGCCATCGAAACTCTTTGGTATTATTAACGGTTCAAACCGTCGATGAAAATTTCGATGGTTAGAATCGTCGATAGTATCGACAGCTCAAACCGTCAACTATCGTCTCAACTCTTCGTTGTTCGACGGCTCAGCCCGCCAATTATACCGTCAAAAATTGCGACGGTTGTGGGATAACCGTCGAAAATAGTTTGCAATGTATCATTTTTGCGCAGATGCTATCCGTCGAAAATCGTCATTTTCGACGTTTTTTAATAAATTACATATGGTTTTGACCGTCAATAATTGACTTTTTTCTTGCAGTGTCAGTCGCGAGGAAAGAGAAAGAACGAAAGTGAATGTGGACGATTGTGCGGACAAGATTTTTTTCTAAACCCTATTTATCCTGAGATGAATCGAACGAAATGAATAAAATCAATTGCCATCTCAACAACTTATCATCCTTGTCTTTCATCTCCGGATCGACGGCGCTACTGTGGTGTGTAACACACTGTCACTAATTGGGTGTGCCACAGGCGCATTTATCCCATAGTTAAATCTCGAATACCATTAAGAATGCAGAACATATGCCCTCTCATGAACAATATATATAGTACAAGCATTCGAGATATTCTTTGAATTTTCTCATATATTGTTATAAAATTTCTACATATGTAATTAAATTTAAGAACATACACGTAATTAAACTTTATGTGACGAGAGAGAACGTGAATGGGGAAGCACGAGTCTCTCTGTTCACAGAAAAATTATGTGGTAGTTTGATACCAGAACTCATCTTGGACGAACTTTTTTTTCCGTAAAACAATGCTATCCCGACCAATCAATTTAGTTCGTGGATAAGATCACATATTACTATTACAAAAGTATTATTTTCATCTTTTTCTAATCTCTATATATAGCTGATTAATCTAATAAATATTAGACACAATTTCGAAAATTAAATTTGAAACTACCGAAAAGAACTCTGCCGATGAAATTTTTTAGATCAAAATTTTAATCAAGATCATAAGAATCAAGGTTTGTGAAAGATCTTATAATAATAAGATAGATTAATCGTAGAATAATGGAAAAAAAAAACCAAGATCCGATTCCGACATGCACTATCCACCAATTGGTACTTTAAAACATACAATAAGATCCAAAATTTTGTTTTTAAAAAAAAAAAAAACAAGGTGGCGAAAAATTAATTAATTAAAACGTGTGGCTCCCCTGTCCTCCTCCCAAGCCTGGCGTCACCACGTAAAAAGTTTCATGTTCTTCGTTTGCATGCCATGCAAAACAACAAATTACGTCCCCCTCGTCACCTTTAACTCAGTCGCAGAATCTTTGAGCATCGCTGATACGACACATGTGGGACCTGAAAATTCATCTCAAATCCACGTGCCGTCCAATGTTTTGCTGAAGAAACCGTAGTATCCTACGTGTTGCCATATGACCTCATTGATTGCAATGTGGATAGCCAGAGGATAAATAATAACCTCAAATTCCAGTTTTCAATTTTTTTATTAAAACATAGACAAAATAGTATAGTGCAACATTTATTTATCATATCCGTACATAATAAATTTTGATATGTTTTGCAATTTTTTTTCTCATTGTCACCTCTAATTATATCGTAAGGTTTATTTTCGGTTAATTATATATAGATAAGATAACCATATTTTAACGAATTAAAAAGTTTATGACAATCTTTACACTAGGTATTAAAGTACCTAAATATTATGAAGATGGACATTTTTTTGTAGATTTATGCACAACATTTCAGATCAACTTCTTCTCTTAAAAATGATGATTATGTTGTAAGTTCCACTTGTGCAAACCTTCAATTTCTCATCATGTGAGAGCATGATTGTGGTCCATTTGACGCATCTTACTTAATTTTGTGGCGTAAAAACATTAATTGATAAAGGCTTAATTATCACTAATAAGCGTTTTTCTTTTATTTCTCTCTCTCATTTTTTTTTTATTTCCTATAGAAAAAAATGATGTTTTAGCATTTTCCATTTTTGAGAAATTATTTGGGTACAATATTTCCTCTTCTATTTTAGCACACCACTACCTTTCTTTTCTGTTGCATCAAAACTCGCAAGATTACGAGTGCCCAAGTGCAGCAGAAGAAGAGAGCAACAATCCACTAACTCTTTCTCCTCTCCAATCTGCACTTTTTTCCTTGCACAGTCGGACATAACGAAAGTTCTATACTGTAAAGAAAGAAAAAAAAATCAAATCTTTAGGCTCAGTTGGATTGCAGACTTCTGATCTCACAATCTCTGGAAGGCATCTGGTCAGCATAGCCTTTGTCGGGCTTGGAGATAGGAACGGTTGCAGATATAAATTCCGGCCAAGTTCTTGTACTGAGTGTCGAGTGAGAAGTAAAAGCTCCGGTACTTGTATCCAATTTCCAAGCACTGCTTGCGTTTGAATCATGTGGTCTGTGTTTGAAGTTAATCTTTGCGACTTTGCGCGTTTTTTTTGACACAAACTTCAAACCTGCTGATTTTGCCATTTCTGATTTTTTTTTTCGGGCTGGCGTTGTGTTTTAAAACAGTTCGTCGGAAATCCTGTTCAACTGCAGCCTGCTGTAAATATTTGTTTGTTTGTTTGAATCAATTTGTTTGTTTCAGATTATTGTATAACTCTGTTCAACTGCAGCCTGATGTAAAGATTCAATTTTCTGTTCTTGGGTGTTAACTAATTGAGGATTCATCTGTCAGCACTAAGATATGCTTACTTGAAATCCGTTAATCTGATTCTTTCTTTCTCTTTGGTCCAGAAACTTCGGGAAAAAAGTTGTTCCTCTTTTTGTGTTCCATTCTTGAAATAAATTTTCTTCCTTTTGCGCTTTTGTTGTTCTGAGAATGGAGAGAATTCATAACTTTGATCCCTCCCCCCATCTCATTCTCCTGTTGTCCGTATGTAAGATGCTCACCTCTTGAACACGCTCATTAAAAGTTTGTAAACTGTCAGATTTAAGCTTTACTGTGATCTTTACTGAAACTGTGAACTTTGTAATCGACATCCAGAAGAAGAGAAGGATGACGGTTGTGAGCCTTGGGAGCAATGGAAGGTACAAGAACAAGCATGCTCTTGATGAGAATGCCCCCTTGCTGCCAACTAAGCAGGAGGAAGATGGGGGATACGACGAGTTCAATGGAGCTTCCTTTGCCGGTGCTGTTTTCAATCTATCTACCACCATTGTGGGAGCTGGAATCATGGCCTTGCCTGCCACCATGAAAGTCCTGGGGCTGGTGCCTGGAATTGTCTTGATCATATTCTTTGCTTTGCTCACTGAGGCCTCCATAGACATGTTGATCAGGTCCAGCAGAGCAGGGAAGGCAATCTCTTATGCTGGAGTTATGGGTGACACCTTTGGGAATTTTGGGAAGATGCTGCTGCAGATTTGTGTCATTGTGAATAATGTGGGTGTGCTGATAGTTTACGTGATTATTATTGGTATGTTATCTTAAACTAAGGTTCTCTTATGCCCTTTTGTTCTTGAACAAGTATGTTATTTGTTATACTGGATTAGATGCACAAGCTAATTAACTAGTTCAGAAGCATCAGAAGAGCTAATTAAGTTTGTGCAAGAGCATTCTACGAAATTTGTAGTTCAATATTTCGGTTTACGAAACCTTGATAAGGCATATCTGAATTTGTAGTTCAATATTTAATGAGGTATTTTAGAGAACATTGTTCTCTTTTCTATGCGACTAATGTTTCAGGAATTCAGCCTATTACACCTTTAGAGTCGTTTTGCATATTGTGTTTATAAACTGGTGACCCTGTTTTCATGCTAGGTGATGTGGTTTCCGGAACATCTGCCGGTGGCTATCACCACTCTGGTGTATTGGAAGGATGGTTTGGTCCGCAATGGTGGACTGGACGCATATTTGTTCTTTCAGCTACTATGGTTGCTGTGTTTGCTCCACTGGCATGCTTCAAACGCTTAGGTAAGTATCATTTCCAGACATCAAGTTTTTTGCACTATCTTACTTGACATGAGACTCTACTACAAATTGGCAGATTATGATTGCTCGTTTTCAGTGTTCTCTTTTGTAAATGATTGGGGATATATCATCTTATTTCTACAGATTCGCTGAGGTTCACATCTGCGTTATCTGTTGCACTAGCTGTTGTCTTTGTTGTAATTACTGCTGGAATTGCTGTTGTCAAATTGCTGATGGGAACCGTGTCGATTCCCAAGTTGTTTCCTGATGTACCTGATTTGGCATCTGTCTGGAAGTCCTTCACAGTTGTTCCTGTGCTTGTGACTGCATATATCTGCCACTACAACGGTATAAAACTTACAGATATTAAATTGCTTCTTCTACTTTTTTTTTTACAGTTTGTTTTTGTTTGTGTGATACTGTTGGTGGATGAGTAAGAAGTGCAGCAAATTGCTGATATGATTCTCTGGTGTCTTTCATGTCATTTTGCAGTTCATCCCATAGACAACGAACTCGATAATCCTTCACAAATAAAGCCCATCGTAAGGTCATCGCTTGCATTGTGCTCCACGGTGTATATAACCACCAGCTTCTTCGGTTTCCTTCTCTTCGGCGAGTCCACCCTCGATGATGTTCTCGCTAACTTCGACTCCAATCTCGGCATCCCATACGGCAGCATCCTCGATGATGCAGTCCGAGTTAGCTACGCCGTGCACCTCATGCTCGTGTTTCCGATGATCTTCCATGCTCTCCGGCTTAATTTGGACGGACTACTTTTTCCGTCTGCTCATCCTTTGCGCTATGACAACCGAAGATTTGCCATGCTTACTGTAATGCTGCTCTTAGTTATCTTCTTGGCTGCAAACTTCATACCCAGCATATGGGATGCCTTCCAATTTACAGGAGCAACTGCTGCAGTCTGCATTGGGTATATATTTCCTGCATCCATTATTCTCAGGTGAGCCATGCAATATGTATACTGTAATGTGCTTGAAGAGCTCATGTTTTTTGAAGTATGAATGATGAGATAATAATGTCTTAAAACATCAAACATTGAAAGAGAACAGTACACCAAGGTGACTTTGTAGCTCGCAAGTTTAAATTGCTTTCATGCCTATAACCTCTGATGCATGCCCCGTTACTTAGAATTCTGCATTTTTTGATTCAGGGATTGCTATGGAATCGCAACGAAGCAGGACACAGTCCTATCGGTTTTCATGATCGTTCTCGCCGTCTCTACAAATGCCATTGCCATATACAGTGATGCCTACTCAATTTTCAACAAGGAAACATCATCCCCCAAGGCTTAACTTTTGTTTACGCCGTTCACGGTCAGGAAAATTGATCTTGAAATATTCTCTTTGTGCAGCAGCACTGGGTAGATGTGGTCGTCCTCGTCTAAATTTCTAGCGAATAACTCAGCTCAGGCTGAGGTAGTTAGCAGTTGCTTGCATGTAAATATGAATTTGTATTCAAAGAAGATTGTGTGCTGTCCATTTTTTTTCCATTTGATTTCATGCGAACAGTGTCCTCTTCTTTCTCTTTGATCTTTCTGAAACAGAATCATAGCCTAATTTAGAGATTCAACTACTCTATCAAGTGCAAGTTGGTTGATCACAGTCAACCCTGCCTTTTTTTTACTTTACTGGTGTTTTAAGATCAATCATCTATTGGAAATACCGAGTAGATGGAAAAAGAAGAAATAAAGATAATTATTTGTATGGACACGAAGTTTGTTATTGGAATTACAATAATAATACTCTCATGATGCAACGAAGTCGTCGAATTCATCAACTGACAATTATTGAAAAACTCATTCTCTTATTTTAATAATCTGCAATGACTTGAATGTATTTTCACGTGTTGTACACATAGTACTTATCATCATTTGCAATTGCTTTTGATTGCATTTGATTGCTTAAAAATGCAAGAAGAAGCCTATTTATATGATTGAAAAGATACTTCACGAATGAATGTGTTTAATATCTTTTTGTCCAAAAGACAGACATATTAATGAAAGGATTCACCTTTTCATATAAGGTCACATCTTATAATGAAAAGACACACCTAGAGGTGTTCATGGGTCGAGTTGGACCCGACCCGAACCCAAACCCAAACTCGACCCAACCCGACCAATTTTGGTCGGGTCGGGTTGGGTCGGGTTGATGGTCTTTTGGGCAGCAGACCCGAACCGAACCGATTCGGTTCGGGTCGGGTCGGGTGGTCGGGTTACCCGATCACCTTTTTCTTTTTTTTATTTTTTTCTTCTTTATTTAAATATATTCAATATAAAATTATATTAAATATTTTATTTTAAATCATAAAAATAACATTTTATTTATTTACTATTTGTTTCTATATTTTAAATGATTTATTTTCATATTTTTAATTTTTTAATCATATAAAACCTATAAATTAAATAAAAAATAGATTAATTTAAATAAAAAAATATAAAAGGTCGGGTCGTCGGGTCGGGTCGGGTCGACTTGGGTTGAAATTGTCCAATCCATACTCGACCCGACCTTTGATCGGGTTGAGATCGGGTTGGGTCGGGTCTGACCCGACCCAAACCGGTTCGGGTCGGGTCGGGTCATCGGGTTCACGGGTCGACCCGACCCGGTGAACATATCTCAGGGATACATCTTATGATGAAAGAATATAACTCTTCGTCTAATAATATTCTTTCATATGAGACAACCCATTCACGACACCATTTCACTTAGAATATGTCTTTCATTCAATATTGTAACACTTTATTGATGAAAATATATTAAGATATATTTCATACTTAACTAATTAATATGAACTCACTTTCAATAATCATTGAAGTTATATATTTGAAATTTGAAATCTAATTAACGAACCGATTATTACTTTATTTTTATAGGAAATGTACAACATCCCATCATAATAAAAAGATATATAAAAATCACTTAGGATACGTTTGAACGAAGGGTTTAGAAGAGATGGACTAGGTTTAATTATGATAGGTAAATTTAAAACTTTTACACCATGTTTTGATATATTTTTTATTAATTTAATTAAGAATATATTGGCGCTTCATAAGATCATTATTTGATTTAAAATTAAACTTGACTGGAAATAAATATTCCCACTCTATTTTTATTACTTATCAATAAAATAAAATAAAAACATTTTTTCTTAAGGATAATAAAAACATTTATCAAAGTTAACATTTCTTAATTCATATATTATGTTTTGTATTCAAATAAAGAGTGGATGCATCCTATCTCATTAATTTATAGGATTTTTTCCTTTAACTATAAATCTTTTCTGCGTCTATCAATGACTTTCAAATATTTTGCAAACCCCTCTGAACTATGCCACTTTTTCCACTTAGGTCCATCCGTCAATGTCTATTAACTTTTTCGTTATTTTTTATTTTTTTAATTATGAAATAATCAAAATACCCTCGTAAAGTTTAGATAAGTGTGCTTAAAAAATGGTGGCGGAGGAGTCGCCAGTGATGTCCTTGCACGAGCCGGTGAGATGGGGGGGGGGGACATTTTTTATTTTAAGCTCACATCTAAATTTTGAAAGGGTATATTGGTCATTTCATAATTCAAAATGAAAAATAATAAAAAATTTAACAGACATCGACGAATGGACCTAAGTGAAAAAAAGCGACATAATTCAGAAAAATCCGTGAAATATTTGAAAGTCATTGGTAGACGCGAAAAAAGTTTATAATTCAGAGGAGGTCAGAAAAAACAAACCCAAATTTATATCAAAACATAAATTTTATAAACTCTTAGAATACTCCACTTCACTAACTTATACTTCACCATCCTAATCTACCGCTCCATCGTTAGAAAATCAAACACACCCTTAACATCATTTGTCAGGTCAGTTCTTATAATAAAATATGTGTTTAGGCAACTAGTTTTCCAGGAGCTTAGGATGAAGCTTAAAAGCAAGGGCGGAGCTACGGGGTTCGTGCGTCTGCAAGTGGCACTGGAATCATCTATTATTATTACTAGTTCTTTACATTAATCACATATTCCTTGTTGCCTGCAAGTGGCACTGGAATCATCTATTATTATTACTAGTTCTTTACATTAGTCACATATTCGTTGTTGCCTCGTTGGTTAGCAGGGTTGATACATCCCAAAGTGACCTGGTTTGAATCTCTTTTCCACCACTCATCTCTTTTACACAAGTTTTTTAAAATCATTATATATAATTGATATCTAATTCTCTTTTCTTTTACACAAGTTTTTTAAAATCATTATATATAATTGATATCTAATTATTTATACATTATCTTCCAAACTTGTCTCACAATATTTTTATCCAATCAATTCATTATTTCTCTTCTAGACATATTTAATATTTTTAATTGATTTTTTATTTATATATTGCCTTTAATAAATTATTTTTCTTAATTAATTGGTCCAAATACATCATTTTTAGCATTTATTTTATAATTGATCTTCCAAATTTTATAATATTTTTCCCTCTATTTTCATCCAATCAACTCATTCTTTCTATTTAAACATTATGCCTTACTGTTTTATATTCTTTAAATACTTTTAATTATTTTTATTTATTTACAAATTATTATGTTTTAATATCATAATATAAACATTTTAATTCACTTTGAATTCAAAAAAATATATATATATAATAATAATAATAATAAATTTAAATTTAAATTTATGGAATGAACGAGGTGAACTTTTAACTTGAGCGTGAACCCACTCAAAATATTCCTTGCTCCGCCACTGCTTAAAAGCATGTTCTTCTCGGGCACTTCATAACAATTACAATTGTGTTATGCATGCTTTAAAAAATGCAGTTATCATATGTAGCATGGTATGTTTGTAGTGGAATGATTCTTAGGTAAAAAAATGTGGAGGCTTTTACACTACAAATCCTATTACATGTCGCAAGCTGCAGGGATTACATAGAGTCGTCTTCCTATTTGTAATGAGCTAATTTCTGAATAATTTATAAAATAATATTTAAATTTTATTCCAGAAAATATGAGCTGTTATTATTATCTTTAATAATTCCTAATTAGATAAAGAATTATGGATAAGAAATTGAGTTGGGATAGGTTTAATAAATTAAACCAGAATTAATTATAATAAAAATTTGCTAAAGAGCTAGGATTAATTAAAGGATAAATTTCCATTAGGATTAAGAAGTTTAGTAGAGTTTAATTGGCGCCACGGGAGCGTGTAACCCAGGAGATGAGGGTGCGAGTTTGTTTGAATGACCGACTGTAGGAGCGAATTGTTGTGAAAACGGTTAAATTACGAACCGGTGACGATATACCGATCGCGACTTTTAGCCATGATACAAAAATAATCGGCCACGACTTTGAGGTTCAGGCCAACTCGCGGGCGCAAGTTTTAGAGTTCTAGCCAGCCATGTAGAAAAAGAAAGAAGTAAAAAAAGAAGAAGAAGAAAAAAAAAAGGCCGCAACTAGCCACCAGGTTAATCGCATCATATGCGATTCCGTATCATTCTGATTGTGACTTATTGCAACGAGGAGAATAGACAAAGACAAAAATTTATTTTATTTTATTAACAAATTTAATTATTTTTTATATATTGATTATCTTGATATTATCATTATTTTGATATTATTATATTGATGTGATATATTTATTGTCTTGATTAAATTATCATATTGTTGATCGTAATGATGATTATTTAGCTTTTGGATTGAGTTAAGTAAAATTAATTAAAAAATGAAAAATATAGACGTCTTAGGTAAAACAGATAAAATGAAAAGTTGTTGGGTTTCAATTTCGACTGATTGCCTCCAAGCCTAGGATCAATTATTATTAGAATTGAATTGAATAAGGCATATAGCGTAAATAAGGGATTGCGCTTAGTGTCGAAATGAATAAGATCGATGTAACATCTTTCGGCCCAATCAAAATATTATTCGCTTTGGGTCATTGGCCCGCACGAATTTAAAACGCGTCTTGATAGATGAAGGGGTAGCTACATATAAGCCCATGACCATCTTTATGTAGGACTATTCAATTAGACAATCTTGGTCCTTAGAATTTAGTTCATTACAATCTTCCTTTCAGAAAGGGCTCAACGTCCTCATTGAGGAGGATCCGTGTTGGGCCATGATCCATGTTTCTCATATGGCTCAAATGAGTATGCAATGTTGGCTCTGATACTTGTAATGCCCTCTGTCCCAATTAAAATATTATTCGCTTTGGATTATTGATTAGCGCAAATTTAAAACGTGTCTTGATAGATGAAGAGTAGCTACATATAAACTCATGATCACCTTCGTATTTTGCTCATGTGAAATTATTCAACGAGAGCCATCTTGATCCTTAGATCTCTAGTCATTACAATTGAACTTTGGATCGAATTGGTAATTGAATTGATTATGATCATTGAATTGACTTTGACATTGCCAATTGCGATTGAATCAAATTCAGAAATGATAATAAGTAATAAGATTATTGAATTTAAAACTGATATTTATTTTTTGATCGGCTATTAATAATTGAGAATTGTTAAATGTTAAATTGGATTACCTAGACCATTATTGATAAATTATTATATGGATAATCGATCATTGGATTTATTGAATTATTTTATTTTATTAATCTTTTAGACTCTACGCATCCAGTAATTTGCACATATGAATTTTCTTGTATATGGATGGATCCATGTAAGTGAGAAATAATAATAGAGGCAAGTGGCTCATCTCTGTAAAATATGGTTGTTTTACATGACATAGGATTAAGTCTTTATAGAATTATTTAGTTTATATTTCACATATTTGAATTGTAAAGATGAATATTTTAGTGTATTTTAAATATGATGATTATTACTTATTATTATTTTGGGAAAAAATAATATTTATTATTATATTTTGAAAAATATTGATAATATTTTAAAATAACTCTAAGCGGTCGTTTGGTGCATTACTAATTTAATTAATCGATAATTTAAATAATCACTTAAATAAATTATCATTATTTAAATTTTGGTAATATTATATTATAGTGTTTGGAAATTTATGGTAATATAAATAATGAATAAAATAATTAGAGAGCAAATTATCAAAATACTACAAAAAATTATTTTACATTTTCATCACATGGTATCATAAATAAATAAACAGACAAACAAAAAGTGAATACAAATAAAATAAGACCAGCCAAAACTAAGAGTTATTTGTAAAAGATTTTAAATAATAATAAAGATGCAGTTAAATGATATTTTATTTACTAATAATATATTTAAAATTATGGAATAAATATTTTTATCAAAATGCATGTCAAGTAACTGGAAATCTAAAAAGTCATTTCTCCTATTTACTATCTAGATTACTAATGAGATGGTAATTAAACTTACAAAAATTTTAAAGTTATCAATAATCTGTCAAATTTGGTTGACCAAACAAAATAATGTCATGGTCCCTATAAATTTTAAATAAAATAATCAATAATTATATGAATTATCTTGTACCAAACGGCTCATAAGCACATACTTTGTTAGGTGAGTCCGTGGGTAGTTCTTCATCACTTAAGAAAGATCTCGAATTCGAATATTTGTGTGTAGAAATTGTTGGAAGTCTTATCTATCGTTGCTAGATACGCGATGTGAGACGATCTTACTAGATTAGTTTGGCTTGGGTCAACCTACAGTGTGTACGATCATTAACGTCGCGTGGGTTGGGTCATTAGTATTACTCTCACGACACTTGGGCACAGTAACCAAAAAAATAAAAAAAAATCACTTTTTGAGGATGGAGAAATAATTTCATAACAAAAACAAACTCAAATCTTTCATTGTCTGAAGGAGAAACTAAGTGAAAAAAAAGCATCATGACAAATGAAATTACTTAATACTGGAGAAAGAAATAACGAGAGAGGGGGAAATTTAAAAGATAAGTTGAATAAAAATGAGGGTGAGAACCACAAATAAATATAAATTAAATTAAAAGCTAAAAGAGACAAAGAAAAAATAGGGGAAATGAAAAAAAAAAGAAGAAGATAAGCGTGGGGCAATGGCACAAGCCCAAAGCCTATATTATATGGCCTTACTTAACGGCTGAGATTTAATCCTCTTGCTATCATACGACCGTGATGTGTCCTCCAACTTGTGAGCAAAGCGCGCCGCCACCGCTGTTGCCGTCGTCTTCCATTTCGGTGTTCCAGCGACTCGGGCGACTTCAGATCGCCCCGCCGTGGTGAGCTCTCTTTCAATTTCCATGGCGTATTCGAGCGATATGAGATCCAACGTCTTCATTGTTGTTTTCGGTTCATTCTGCTCGCTTTCTGCGTTAGATGCGTTTTATTTTCGATTTATTGTATTGTAAGACAGCTTGCAAATATGTTATACTATGATCAGTAGCCTCCTTCGTCCATGTTATTATGCGAAAAAAAAGACTGGGAGATAATAGTGGTAATGTCAATTGACATACTTTGAACCTAATGCGTGATTGAGAATTGTTACTGATACATTCTGCTCAATCATGACTATTAAGCTGTTTAAAATGCTTTATCTATGGCGATTAAGCTGTTTAGTATGCTTTTATCCAAGTACCAACAGTAGGCATAACATTTGTATTTAAAGTGGAACTGGTTTTTTTTTTTATCATGAGCCTTCTTGGATATTAAGAAGGAAACTGAGAAGAAGGTAAGGGTGGATTAAGAAAAGGTTTAAAGAGGAGAGAAGAGAATGGAGGGGAAACCCTTTAAACTCAAATTGGGCTAAATTATCTTTTAGCCATTTGGAGGGGAGAGAAAGTTAACATTTCTACAATGAGTGAAAGAGGAAAGAAGAGAATGGAGGGGTAACCATTCAACCTCAAATTGTGCCAAAAAATTTTTTTAAGCCATTTGGAGGGAAAATGTTAACATTTCTCTTCCACTCCATTAAATTTTATATCCGGCAAAAGGAAAGAAAATTAAATTTTAACTTCCCCACCGTCCCTGTCCTTTGCCCAAAATCAAAACGTACCCTTATGTACCTGTTTTTCTTCTTGGCTCAGAAAATAACCTCTTGTTTAAGCTTTTAGATGCATATGATTTGAAGGAGAAGGCTCAATTCAACCTAGGAAGCCTAATTTCTATTCTTTGATTTTCTTTCTATGATAATTGTTACAAAATTTTAATTTCACTTTTTTTCTAACTCCAATTCTGCCCATTTCTTTATGACATATAAATATTTGTACTTCATTCACAAACATTTAATATCTCTGACAAATCCTTTTAGATGATATATCAATATCCATATATTAGATGATATATGCAATGCGTATTGTGAAAGAAGCAGTGTTGAAAGAAAAATGAAATAATAGTACTTGAAAGAAATAAGATAAGAAATAATAAGTATTAACATTCTTTAATACTTTAAGTAATTTTGTATAAAACTAATGTTACTAATATTTTTTAGTCAAACGAGCAGGATTTGGATCATGGGGTCAAAAATACTTTCATCTCACGTCTTACAAAATGAAATCCTTAAATGGGCCACTGTTTTTTGGGTAATTGTTTTTGAGAGAAAAATAACAGCCCACAAATGTGGGTTGTTATAATTTTTTCTTATCGCAAGTGGTTCCTCCTCCTTTCTACTCTCATGTTGTGTCTTCGCTTTTGCAGCATTTCATCGAGCATCTAAAGACGACACTCCTCAAAGTCTGGAAAGGTGCGCCCCTGTCTCTCTGATCACAACCTTCAGAGAATCCTTTTTCTAAGGCTTTTGAATTTCTCTGCTCCCCAAGAAACTTCATAATCTTCGATCTTTTGTCTCATGTACCTTTGACTTTGGATTGTTTGCTATCCTGAGTGCTTCCACGGAATCCAGGGGGGGTGTTCAAAATTTTGTATTCTTTTTGTTTTTTTTTATGAAACTCTTGTTAACAATACGGCAGGGATTTGTTGCAGTCAGAGACAATTTGATGGACATAATTGTAATCACAATGGTTGTACTTGTTCTCTTAGGGGCATTGTTTCTTCTCCCGCGGTCAAGAACTCAAGGTAGATTTTGCTGAATCCTTGTGTTTATAGTAAATTTCATGTTATATGTGATCTAGCAGGTGGTTTTTCCTTGTAATTGTGCAGATAAACCCAAAGAAGTTGTTAATCTGAAGTCCACTGGAAAGGTATGCCATTTTAAAAGTGATAATTTTAGTTTGGAATCAGTTTTTTTCTGTTGAACACTTAGTAGGTGATTATATGCAACCAAAACTGTGGAAAATGTCTTAAGAACTGGAGTTAGAATTTTGGTATATGACAAATCCGTATGTTGTGTACCTTGCATTTTACTTGTGCCACATAGTTATTGGTCATCGTTTAGTATCATTGGTGCATTAGTTTTCAGTGTCCCTGACCTGAACATAGGTACAGAGAAAAAAAGGGCACAGTAGATAAAAGAAAGAACATAAAATATGAAAGTTGGTCATCCGCATATTCCTGAAGTCAACACTCAGGAGTAAACTGTTCTTCATGTCAGAATTAATAAGATGTATGTTGTGTTCCAAAATACATTGATATTTTATAAAATAAATTCTGAAGACCTGTTTCTGGCCAAGATATTTTGGATCCATATGGACGTACTAGAACTCCTAATTTTCTAAGATTTTTCTCGATCTTATATGAACTGTTAGAAGGTCATTCCAAAATGTAGGCTCCAAAGACCCCAAGCTGAAAATTTGGTTGTGGAGCAAATTGTTTTGTGGTACCTTGTTCTTTTTTTTAGGCGCACATTAATTGCTAATTTTTATGTCTACTGAATATCATAATGTCTTTTTTGCTTTCACGAAGTGTATTATGAAGAAATATGAACACTCATTTTTCTTTTGTTTTTATTGTTCTTAGACGTTAAAGACTTATACCAAAGAAGAGGTCTCTCTTCATAACACGAGGAAGGATTGTTGGATCGTCATCAAAGGAAAGGTCAGATGACCTCCATGTGTTTTATTAAGTTTGTTGAGATCTTACGAGGAGGGTTTATGTTTAGTTCCTTCTATAGGTATACGATGTTACACCATATGTGGAGGAACATCCAGGAGGTGATGCTATACTAAACAATGCAGGAGCCGATTCAACAGAGGGATTTTATGGGTTTGTCCTTTTCTGAGAAGTTGCAATCAGTTTTCACAACATTGCTTTTCTTGCCAATATTTGGTATTTTTTAAAGACAGGATTAGTGCGATCCACAAGTATGATTTGATTTGTGCACAATGAAATATAGTCGACAAATCTCATATAAGGCTTTGTCGAATCTCATGAACATGGATCGATCCATGTAGCCGACCCCACCTAGTGGGATAAGGCTTTGTTGTTGTTGTTGTTGTTGTTGAAATATAGTCGACAACTAACCACAATGTCAGGAATAGATCAAAACACTGCCATCCAATCTAGCATGTTAGATTGTTGTAACATATTGCTGATTGAGTCAGCCCTAAAAAAAGTTTATTGCTGATTCTTAGTATTCATATTTGTCAAATTTAGTTGGATGGATACCCTAATTCAATAGACATCCATTTTCTCTTAAAAAAAGACTATCTATAAAGAATGATTCTAATTATTTATAAGGGAAATTGCAAGACTCGTTTTGATGTTCCATGGATTTTTTTTATTGGTCTCAACAAAGTTTTGCTTCCTAGTTCTCTAGAGTCTCCGATTTTGATGAGCTTGTACTCAGTTATATTGATAACATTGTAATAGCGGCGAGTGGGCGAAGTTATAAGATATTTTGTAATAAATACAAACTTTTATAATGAATAAAAAATAGGTGTGAGCACACATACTTTATCTTCTCAAAATAAAATCAGCCTTGGTTTAGACAATAAGTTTGGCAAATTTGGATGGGTATCATCAATTTCTTGAAGGCTGTCTACATTTTGCAGGCCACAACATGCTACGCGGGTCTTTGATATGGTGGATGAATTTTACATTGGGGATCTGACAAGCTGAAAATGTATTAACAGATCACAGCTTGTGATTGTGCAATTTCCGTGACATTTGCGGTTGTATCATCCATTGAATAACGTTGTGTTATTATTATTGATATCCACTCGGAGATCCATGTATTTAAAATGATTAGCACTTGATTAATTCCGAATCGAAATAGGCAAATGATGGCTTGAATTGAATATGTGACTGACAGTTGAGCCAACCAAGTCTGATTATTTTATTTTAATTCAATCAGCAAGCAATTATTATTTTATTCTGGTCTGTCGTGGTCTGGCATCATTCAACCCAAGGTCATTTCTTTAAGAGGAGCAACTTGCTCTAAATCACTATGTAGTTTATTTGCCTCTTATTTTGGAATAGACTGGGGAATTTTCTCGCTCATAACACGATTTAAGGCAATGATTGTATATGGAATATACAATAATTGAAATATAAGTTAAGATTCAGAATACTTCAATTTAAGCTAAACTAATATTTTTATAACTATATTTTTGTGTTGAAAAAAGAACAATATTGCCATATGGAGAGAAAAATCTAAAATTTTCCCACCAACTTAACATGGCCCCAATTCAATGTATCGAGACGGCGTATCAAATTCAAATAGTCAATAAATTAATCAACCGTCAATTTTTATTTTCTAAAAGGGAATAACAATTTTTCGCAAGTCATCCAAAATTATTCTAATCACATGATCAGATAAGATACATCACCTTTTGATATACTACTATTTAGGTAGTTAAGGAAAAGTATTCATGTGGAAAAAAAATTGGAATAATGGTGAAAGAAAAATATGCTTCAAAAGCATAATTTTTTATATGAAAAAAATATAAGTTTTAGTTATTTTAATCAAAGAATAAGCACTTTCATGTTATTCATCTTGTTCGTTAAAGAGTATTTAATTTTATTAGATTATCATTTTAATTAATATATAAGTTACAAAGACAAGAAAATGAATTAGTTGGAAATTACACAAGCAATTATTAATATAGTATAAACAATGAATACTAATAAACTTTCTAAATTAAAATTTTGCAAAACTTTTAGAAAATATAAATATGATTTGTAACTCCTTTCTATTATTAAATTATATATATGTAGATATATGAATATAACTGATAAAATTCACAAGAACAATTTTTTTTTCATGAAGAATTGAAGATGGAGTTATATATTTACAATTTAATTTTGCCACTTAGCATATATTAAACTCATGTTAATTAATATGTAAGGACCGGACATCAACTTGGATAAATCTCTACGAACCGGATAATAATAAAATGTTATATTTTTAAAAGATATAATTAATGCACTCATATATTGCATTAATTCTATAAATTACATCAAGTTATACGTTGAAAATTAATACATATTAACTTAATATATAATAAATTTTTATTAATATATAAGGATTTTAATATAAAGATTTCATATGAAAAATGAAGTCACAATTATTAAAAAAACCAATTTGTATTATGAATTTAAATGCCATAAATGAGGAAAAAAGAGAAAAATATATGTATATAAAATAGTTTAGAATTCATAAATTAAATAATAGGAAAAAATCAATTGTTAATTTTTTTAAAGTAATTTACATATTAATAATATCAGAAAAAAGTAAAGGTAAAGTTTAGTTATTAAAAAAATAGAGCAAAATAAATAATCCCCCATTAAAGGCACAGTGTGAAAACACCCGAATGTGGAACCGTTTGAAAGCGACATCTTCTATAAAATGAGACGGAGTAATTCATGTATCAACATAATTTTTTATATTAAAATGAGACGGAGTGATTGGTTCTATCCGATTTTTGATCGATTTTCAACTATTCTTATCCGATTTGGTAACTCTGACTATAAATAAAATCAGCTTCAATGCCCAATTGCCCAATCACTTTCTCACTTCTTTTACGTATGATGACTTTGAGAATCTAATAGTAATGAATTAATCTCGTTAGCCAAAATTCAAGAATACGTTATAAATAAAGAAGGTTTTCTCCTCGTCATTTATTTATTTTCAAGTTAAGAAGACATAAAAGGAAAAATTACAGCAAATCCCTTTTCAACTTTGAAATTCGCTCTACGTCACTCTTCATCTTTTAACTCATTGTACTGAATGCTCTTTTCACCGTCGATCGTCTATTTCACCGTCTATCGTCTATTTCCATATCGCATAACTGACGTGGCATCTTCTCTCTCCTTCACATAAGTATTTAATTAAAAATAAAAAAATGCACGGGAGAGGGGGGCGTCGCCCTCTCTCTGCGACAACCAGCTTATTATCTGTGCACGCCGATAGAAAGGGCAAATGTTCTCGTCTTCGGCAAGAACATTGAATATTCTTGTTGAAGGCAAGAATATTTGCTTTTTTTTTTGTTCTCGAGCCGCAATCCTTTTTTTTAAATTTCATCGATTCTTTTAATTATTTTGGTTTGTATGTATATATAATTTATAATATATTAGTACATTATTAAGGATATTATAAAATAATTTATTAAATGTTATTAATTAAAAACTATAAAATAATTAGTTCTAATAATTAATAAATATTTTATTAATTAAACTATTCAATTATTTTTAAAAAATAAATTATATTTAGATATTAAAATGTACATAAATTGTAATATTAATAATATTTAAAATGTTTAATCAAAATAAATAAAAATAATATTAATAATATAATAATTTATGTAAATTATAATATTAATAATATATTCTTATTTACTATAATTTTATTACTCATAAAATAATAAATTATATTTTTAGTTTTTACTTTTATTCAAACACCCACTAAAACTTATTCATCACGTCAACTTTTTAAATCTTTATCATTACACTTTTTCATCCAGACACCAACTCAAACTTTTCTATCATATCAATTAGTTCTCGAGAACAAAAGTTCTCTCAATATTCCTGTACCAAACGCAGCCTACGTGCGCCGAGAGAAGAGGAGGAGGAGGAGGGGGGGGGGGGGAGGAGAGGGTTAAGAATATAAAATTATTGATATTATTCTTTTTAATGGCTTAAAGTTTTAAAGAAATTAGTTACATGATATCAAGATTCGAGATCCTAAATTCAAATCCCTCGTTAAAATTTTAATAAAAAAATATTTTTCTCTCTTAATTATTATTGATATGATATGTTGAATTAAATCAAAAGTATCAAGACAGAAATCTCACGGACAGGTGGACGTCCTCCATCTCAAAGTCGTCATCCATCGCCAACCGGCAGCAAAGACCACCGGAGGTCCCGGAGCAAGGGACGACCAAACATTTATCATAGAAAAATTGAAAAATGAAGTATGAATATGACACACCTAGTCATCTTGAGCTTTAGCTGGTTGTGTGGTGGCAGCAACTTCTTTGAAACTAATTGAAAGTAAAAAAAATAAAGAACTGATGTGATTAAAAGTTCTGAATTAAAAAAATTTTATGCTATCTTCATATTCCAAATACCTCTTCATAAGTTATTATTTGGTAGATAGTCAATTGAACACGTATAAATGTGGGACGGGTAGTATTATAGATGAGATGACTGATAAATCCTTAAAAATGAGTAGAATAAATTAATAAATGAGAATAAAAAAGACAAGTATACTTTTTATAGATGGCTGATAAATCCTTAAACATGACAAATAATAAAACTAGACACATTTACATTTCACTTACTTTTTTATTTTTTTTCCCACAATTTATTTACTAGTAAAATGAAAAAAAAAACTAGTGAGCAGTAACCCGGGGTGGGAAAAAAAAACACGGTCCTAGTTCCTGGGTGCGGCAAGCTTACGAAGCTCCTCCACCATGTCGTCCAATGCCTTGTAAGAACTGCCTCCTCCTTGCACCGCCTGCGCCACCATCTCCTTCACCTCCGATGCCTTCTTCCTCCTCCCCTTCCAGGCCTCGCCAAAGGCCTCGGCGAGGACCCGTGCAAACTCGTCCGGGTCGGGCGCCGCGTCCGTCCCCCCTTCGCACGCCATCACCCCCGTCCCCGCTTCCTCAGCCATCAGCATCGCGTTGCTGAACTGGTCCGCCCCCATCGGCCACATCACGAGCGCCACCCCCGCCGCCGACGCCTCCAGCACCGAGTTCCACCCGCAGTGGCTCAGGAACACGCCCACGGCCGCGTGGTCGAGTATGGCCACCTGAGGTGCCCAGCCCCGTATCACCAGCCCCCTGCCAGCCACCCGGGCCTCGAATCCCTCCGGCACCGTCGTGCCGCGTCTCGCCGACCACACGAAGTTGCACCCGCTGCGTTCCAGCGCGGCCGCCACGACCGCCGCCTGCTCCAGCGAGAGGACCTTCTGGGTTCCAAAAGCGACGTACACCACGGACCCTTCGTCGTGGCCGTCCAACCACGCGGTCACCTCCTCGGCGGGAATGGAGCTCGAGCCGCCTCGCTCGGCGGCGCCGCCCTCGACCTGCGTGGCCAGTGGTCCCACGGCCCAGACCCTTGCGTGGCCCAAGTCCTCCCTGATGTGATCCAAGTACACCTGCTCCAGTTCGGAAAACGTGTTAAACACCTGTCCCCAGCTGCCGAGGTTGTCCCGCCACGACTCCTTCATGAACTCCGATATCGGCTCACCGGCGACGTAGCTCCTGAACAGGGTGGAAAGTTGGTACCAGGGGAAGGTCGGGGACTTGGGGAGCGAAGGGAAGGCCAGGAGCTCGTTGGGGTCGTCGGGATCGGACCGCCGGGGGACACGGCGCCAGAGGGAGTTCATGACCGCGACGGACGCGGCGCCGGAAGGGTTGAAGACGATGCGGGGGATGCCCAGGTCGTCAGCAAGGCGTCTGGTCCATCCGAGGAACATGTCGGACACGACGGCGGCGGGTGGATCCCGGTGCGCGCGGGCCCAGCGGAGGAGGGGCTCGTGGAGGCCACCGAGGGCGTGCAGCAGGAGGCGGAACTGGTGGGGAGCGAGGTCCTTGGTATTCTCGAGGCCCGGAGGCAGTGAGGGGTAATCGGGAAATGGCAGGATCAGGGTCTTGACGGTGGGGGAGCGGGCGAGGAGCGGAGAGAGGAGGGGGCGGTTGGCCGGCGTGACGGCGACGGTGACTGCGAGGCCGTGGCGAGAGGAGAGGACGTCCGTGAGGTCGAGCAGCGCGAGCATGTGGCCCTGGGCCGGGAAGGGCATGACCAGGACGTGGACTGGGTTCGCCGGCGCGCCCTCCACCATGGCCGACGACGAGCAGGAGCACCTCCCCCCCCCCCCCCCCCCCCCCCCCCCCGCGAGTCTTCCGTTCAAGTGAACCTGCACATTTCCAAGAGGCGCGATTGAAACGGCACCCACCACTCGCTTGATCCCATAAGTTAAACTTGAAGCCTGGAGTTTTATGACTGGCTGCCAGGCCGTTTGGACGAAGAATATTTTTAAAGAATAAGAAATTTTATTCTTATTCTACCATTTATTTGTTTCGATAAAAATAAATTTTAAATATAATCTATTTTATAAATATTTGACATTTAATAATAATAATAATAATTATAAAAATAATAATATATGGTTAAATTACAAAAAAATAAAAGAAATGATAAAAACCGAAACGGAGAGAATATATGTATCCCTTCATTTTTATGGAATAAAAATTTCATTATTTACAAGAATAAATAAATAGTATCATGACTTTCAATAATTTCATTCAAAACGTGTTCTCATCCGTTTAATCTTATTCTCCTACCTATTTTACAATATTGATTGGAATAAGTATTATTTCTCTCATTATTTTGCAACCAAACACCGCCAAGTAATTAAAAACTTTGGCATTTTTGTGGAGAATATTTTTAAGTGGAATAAATCAATGTAATATTATATTTTGAAAAATGATATATTTTTACTTTTATTTGTCATTTAGTTTGAAAATAAAATAATTTAAGATATAATGTTTTATTATAAATAGTTGATATTTATTATAATAGTACATAAATAAATTATAAATAATAAAATATGCTTGAGGGAAAGTGTAACGATGAGAATAGCAATATTCTTATATTCAAAAAATATTTATATTCTTATTCGAGGGTTAAAAAGAGTAGTATCATGATTAAATAAAGTATGATGAATTAATCTTGTCCTATTTAACTTATATTCTCATAATATCATCCGTCTTATTGTACTCAATCAGTTCGCATTAAATGGCTCCAATCTTAAGCTTGATTTTATATTCTCAAGCCAATTCATTTTTTCTTTTCTTAATATATATATATATATATATATATATTAATATTGGGAACGAAAGAAGAAAAATGTCTACAAATATTATTATATCCAATATTATTAAAATCGGATGGTGCACCAACTAGGATCGGAAGTGGTATCAAAAGATTCAAAACTGGTAAAAAAGATTGCATTCTAAGTGCTGTTAATAATTTCGAATTCAAATTTTGGAATCATTAGATTAATTAAAAAATAAATTATTATTTCAAATTTTGGAGTCTTTACATTAGTCAAAAAATAAATTATTATTATTCTACTTTCTTAACTGTAAAATACTAATAATTTCGACCTCCTTGGACGGAATCACAATTGGTAAAAAGAAAAAGAACCACCAAATTTCTGAAAGGAAAAAAGGCAAAAGTAAATGGAAAAAAAAAACAAGCTATTCCATTGGCTAAAAGGAAACTTGCAATTAATGAAGAAAATAAATGCATTTATTTAAGGAAAGCATTTAAGCATTTGACGGGGAAAAAAAGGGAAAACACGCAAGAAACATTAATGCATTTAATGAAATTGTAATTTCTGAAAAGGAATATGAAAGTTAATGCATACAATTAAAAAGGGAAATAGCAATGCAAAATATAAATGTGTGAAAAAATGTAAATATAGAAAAGGAAAGTGTCAAATTTTCTAATAAACAAGCAGAAGGAATTTGAAAATGGAAATAAATAGAAATAAAAAGAAAGTAAAAAAAAATTGTGATCAATAAAAGAATAAGTAACGACAAAAGGGAAAAAAGTTAGACAAATAAGGATGATAATGCAGAAGAAAAATAAAAATAAAGAAGAAGTTAATTAAACAGTTTAGCCTAATTTTTAGATACTAGTATTTAAGAACACAAATAGTGTTTTTACTAATAATTGATTATTAAAGGTTAATATTATTATTTTAAATTTTTGTAAAGAATAAATGATGTCGTTGTTGGGCGGTTCTTATTGAGCGAATCGGACAACAAATAGGAAAAAAAAAAAAGGTAAAATTCGTGTTGATGTTTAACACGATTCGGAAGCTGAGAAGGAATCAAATCCAACGCGAAGTCATCGTCCCACGTAGCTATAAAAGGACGTGAATGTCCGGAAGGTTGGAGGTCGACCATGAGATTGGATGTGTGCGGACTTTACTACCGCGCGTGAATGGCCACCGAGAGTGAGTGAGAGAAGAGAGAGGAACTTCGGGGTTCGGTTCGTTTAATACTCATTCATTTTCGATAAAATTTTACATATTATTTTTTAGATCATTCTGATTTTTATTTTTAGTTTTGAGAGACATTTATTCTATGACATTCAATTTTTGAGATTATTATTATATTTTCTTACGTAGTTCAAAAAATAGACTTTGTAATTTATTATTATTTTATAGTGAAAAAATCGTTCCTTACTTTCGTGATTTTTTTTTCTCTCACGTTGGGAGATTTTTTTATATAAATATTTTATATTTTTTTATATTATTATCATCATTTCATTATTATTGTACGTATTAAAAAAGAAAAAGAAGATAATTTCATAATTATCAATTCAGTTTTTTTCTCAATAGTCGTATACTAAAAATTATTATAAATATTTATTTTAATAAACTTTGATCTATCCCACTGAATCTCTTCGAGTCGTGGATTTAGTTTAATTAATTATTTTAGTAATTATTAAAAGTGCTTATTATTTTGACAGTTGATTATTGCGATAATCTTTTTTTATCATCATGATCAACGTACCTCAGTCCAAAAGTGATTGTTGTAGATGGAAGGATCGAAGGTGTGGAATTCCCAACCCAATGATTGTTGGGATGCTTGGATCAACAGTTCACTCTGACATTATTTTTGACTTCCCATATCGAAGGTGAAGAGTGCATACATTAGTTTTTAAAAAATAAGAATCACGTGGGACAAAAGTTAGTTCATATATTTGGGACGTTGAATTATCATATGATGACTTATAAATAAGCACTTCCTTGTAGATATCTTAAGAATGCGTATTTATGGATCGTTAGATGATGATCCAACTGTGGCCTATATATATGGATCACTTTTTACCTCACATAATTCTTAACTCCCTATTTTTTATTATGGCGTGACTTTTGTTGAATGTGCAGACATATTATTAAAGATCGTTACATGTTGAATGCGCCCTCCAAGTCCCATGGGTACAAGTCTTCTTCAGTTCGAAGGAATTGACGCAATAGGTAGAAGATGATGATAACAATTGAGGATGATGCGAACTTAGAAACATTAGCAAGCGTATTAATCGTTCAAATAATAAAATGATGAGTATAAAGTATCGTTCCCACGAGGACAATAAATAATTAATAACTTCTCTTACTTATAAATTGAGAAAAGATAATAACTATGTGCTTTGTAAAAATAAAAAGAGTAAATAATATAAATATAGAGTTATGATCAATGGGGTTTAAAAGTATAAAATTGATCAATAGAATTTATCTTAATTAATACCACTACCCATGTACGAATTCTAGACAAAAGATGATGAATTAATAAAGTAAAATTCCCAAATTGATTTAACCAATATTTCAAACTTTAAATCCTATTTTGAAGTCAACAAAATAGATTAACCCTCTCGATTTTTAATCTAATTTATTAGATCTCAAAATGCACTCAACTGGAATATAAAGTTAAGGACTTTCTCAAGTCACCTTAACAATAACACAATTGGGTCTTTTGAGATTTTCTCAAGAGTGGCATATAAGAGAAAAATCAAAGAAAAACTCTAGAGAATCTAAAAACTTCATTTCAGATAATAAAAAGATTCAAAGAAATAAATCTCAAGCAATAATTAATAAAATCATCAAACATGCTATTGAACCATCAACTAATCGTACGAAGAATTCATAAAGAATAGAGTTCAATTAAGAAAATCCTAAAGAACTACTCCATAAGTCTAGAGTACATCAATCTAAATAATGTTTCAAGAAAATTATAGAGAACAAGAGGAACTACTCCATAAAACTATCGTCCTCTCTCGAGTTTTCGGTAAAATTTCGTTATAGCCTTTGGATCTCCTTCATTGATTCTTCAACCTGTGATTTTTGCCCTCCAAAGATGTTCTTCCAGTTGATTTGGGTCTTCTTAAATAGCTTTTCCCGTAACATGGCTCAATAATCCAAAATCTTATAAAAAACGTGGATAAAAATGACTTTAAACTGCCTAACAGACCACCGTTACGTCCGTGAAAGGCTCTGTCCCGGCCGTTACAGAAGGCTGTCAAGACTAAAAAATACTTAACCAATTTTTTTGCTGAAAATTTCTCTATCATGGCCATGACAGAAACTGCATGCCTATGACAGTAAATTAGTCAAATTTCTGCTTGTAGGATCTTCCTATCACGGCCATGACAACTGTCACAACCGTGATAGTCTTCTGAGCTATTTTAGGCCTTTTCTTGCCTTGATTTCAATTTTTTCTTATATCCTGTCATGAATAATTTCTAGACAGGTAAAAATTAAATCTAAATGAAATTATATGAAAATAAATCAAACCCCCCCCACTTTGTAAATATAAATCATTCTAAAATGTTAATCAAATTGCCTAAACTAATGCATAATTTTTCGTGCATCAGAGGACTTTGGACAAGTGGTCGTTCCTGACCTCAATTCATAGTAAGGATGTTTATGGATCAAACTAAACCCCACCCCACCCCATTGGAATGAGTCAAGGATTTTTTGAGGATCCAATCCGATCCGGTTCGGATCAAATCGAGTCGGATGGTCAAATTATCTGACCATCTATTTTTTAATTTTTCTTACTATTTTACATTTATATAATATAAAAAATATTATCTGATATTTATTTTAAAGCACAAGATAAGCTTTTTAATTATTTAAAATATTATTTTGAATTTTATTTCAATTTTTTGAAAGTTTTAAATTAAATATAATCTTAACTTTAAATAAAAAATAGGTTATCCGGTCGAGTTGGAAAAGTCAACCCGTACTTGACCGGACCCATGGTCGAGTTGAGTGACTTGGCCCGACCATCGACTTGACTAAACCCAATCTAGGTTGGGTTGGGTCAAATCATCGAGTTCATCAGGTCGACCCGACCTTGTGAACATCCTTACTTTATAGCGCTTGCCCACATTTGATCGTCCTCGATCTTTCGTGTCAATTACATCCGTCGACAACGTCTAGAACTCATGCAAACTCCGCTCTGTGCCCCTCCTAGAATCTGGCGACGTGTACTAGTCATTCAATGATTCATGATTTGCGGCTAGCCATAATGACAAATTTCATTAGTTGTTCGATGTCACTGTCGATGATCATCCGCACACCCGTTTCCTCATGTGCATTGTTGTCGACTCACGGCCATGAACAATAGTCACGACCCTTGATCGTGGTTGTCACGGTGGTTACCATTTAGCATCTCCCTCTTGATAGTTGCGATCATTATTTTCAATACTCTCACTATTCATGTAGTGTCATACAGAGATGTCATTTTCAAATTTACTATTCGTGAAAACTTCACCTTAACTTAGTTGTTCCTGAGTCATATTAAATTAACATATTTAATTAATGCTCCAGCTAGAATTTATTTGTGAGAGATCAGCCAACATATCACTTGTAGGCATGTAGGTCACTAATATATCATTTTTTTATCTTTTCAAAGAATAAATAATCACCACATTAGTAATCGTTCGGAAAGTTAACATCAAAATTAAAGTTTTTATGCATGTAGGTAAACCTTTTATACATGGAATTTCATGTCAATATTTGAATATGCTCTATTTATATTTGAATTTTGGATAAAATTTCTATACAACTTTTTTATCTTTTCAGAGAATAAAAAATTATCTCACTCTGATAATCATTTAGAAACTTAATGTCAAAATAGTACAAATTGGTCATAAAATGATTGACGGAATGATTGGGACTTTGAAAATAGCTTATCGATAGTGAAATTGCAACCTGGCTATCTAAGTGACAAATCGACCAACCAATTAATTGATGACCATAGTGGTGCAATTGTTGACCGACTGTTTGACCGACTAGTCTAGAAAATACAACTAGTCGAAGTTCCAATGGTCGAATCCTCCAAGGGTGCTACGTTGACCGATTGAGATTTTGCAATATGTATGGGAAAGCGGTCAATTAGTGAGAGTGTAGAATACCTAATAACAACTAGATTTTAGATTTTGGAAGTTGGGAAATGAACCCAATAGTCAAATCAAATTTAGAAAAATATAAAAGAAGTCTCAAGTTAATACATTAAGTCTTCGAGGACAATACCAAACATAAAAAAAACCAAAATTTGATGTTTTATCATCAAATTATTGAATCTTCTCTTCATTTTCTCTTCTTCATATATGAGCTTGAAATTATAAAAAAGATATTACATTTGTTGTGAGAATGCTTGAGAGATCATTTGTAGTAGAGATTTCATCTTACCTGTTAAAGAAAAAAAAATTGGGAGTGTTCATTTTAAATGGAGGAAGGATTTCGTAGATCTTCGACGACCTCAAAGTCGAGAAGTAAGAATGAAGACGTGGGTCAAGACGTGAACAAACCTTGTTAACAAACTTTCTTATTTTTGCATTTGTATTTTCTCCTCTCCTCCTTATTTTCCTCTTATTATGTTTGACTTTAAGTTTTTTAATCAATTTTAAGCTTTCATATTTGATTTGTTAAATAGATTTTTATACACCAATTCAGTCTCTCCCTCCCCCTGGACTCTTGGTGCCTTGTGATCCAATATTATGTTTACTCTTGGAACCATTTGTTGTGTGTCTCCAAACCAACTTATCTTTTCTAAATTCTAGTTTTGGTGGAAAAATGATATGCGAAGCAAAGACTCATTAGAGGGATATAATGAGAATTCATCCCATTTCCAATGGCCCAATTTATCAGCAAAATTTGCTATTTGTTAACGAAGAAGTTTAATAAGAATTTCACATGTACCATGATGAAGCAAAGGGCGTCAAGCTAGACGTGAGTTAGCTCCCCAAAAACCACTTGCTAGCTAATATTTGGTGTGATTCTTTTCCAACTATTACCCAAAGCATTATATAGCCACAAACCTCCTTGTTTCTTTTGAAATTAGATCATTTGGTCCAAAAATTGTTTTCACAATTGATCTTTGGACGCAAGCAATTTCGAGCATAGTTTTGTCATGATTATTACATTAAACATATGCAATTTTTGGATCGTAAACCCCTATACTCCAAAAAAGAACAACTGTATCCCAACTCACATGACACATCTTTCTCCTAATAGAGCTTGCATGATGCTTTCACATTAGAGTTTCAACCCTAGAAAAGAGTTGGAAAATGCCCATGTTAGGCATTAGTGGGCCATGTGCATGACCCACTTGGACAGTAGATGGCTGATGCTTCTCCCACAAGACGCGCGATTATACGTGTGTGATAAAAACAATCTGCAATGACGCGTGCTATGTGCAGTTACGCAAATAGCACAATCAACATTAATTGCACGTGATATGCAAATCAACATTAATGTCGCGAGTGATATGCTTCCTCGCTCAAGTCTCCCTCATCTATAAAAGGAGACCAATACCAATGGTCCATAATATGCTTTTGTGCTCTTTCGAGGAGATTTGTCCAAAGGTACTTGTGTTGTGGTCAAGAGTCAAGAGTTCATGAAAAAGCTCCGTCAATCCGTTTTCGCTACAAGAGGTATTGTGCAACATCTAGGATTTATATCTGTTATAAATTCCTACATTCGTATCAGAGCTTTTCAGTTTTTCTCGAACTCATAATTGCGCCGAAAAAATAATATTTATTATTAATTTTGAGATTTGCACATCTAGTTTGTATGACCACAACCGAGGGTCAAAGTAGACTTTATCATCACAAATATATTAT
Source organism: Pontederia crassipes (assembly GCA_030549335.1). Lineage (NCBI taxonomy): Eukaryota > Viridiplantae > Streptophyta > Magnoliopsida > Commelinales > Pontederiaceae > Pontederia > Pontederia crassipes. The sequence continues at coordinate 14,453,426 of JAUKPH010000017.1, forward strand.
GGATGAACGTAGACCATAATATATTTTTTCGGATTTATTTTAATATTTTTGGCAAAAGTTTCAGATTTTTTTTATTTTGCATACGTTGCAGAAAAAAAAACAGAAAAGAAAAGAAACTGTTCAAGCAGGCACAAGGCCCGTTGAAAGCCCAATTTTTAATGCAAAGGTGCAGAGGCCCATAAATAGTTTTCTATTTTCTTTTTCTTTTCTGATTCTCGTCAGGATTTTAAAATAATCTGAAAATAGAAAATATCTATTATAAAATCTCAAAAAATTAGGAATACATATTTTCCTTAGAATTTTTTCTGAAATATTGCATGCAATTTAATGTTATTAAAACAAAATCATTTGTTGATTTGGTGCATTAAATTAAATGATTAGATTTGCATGTCAATCACAAATATTGCCTAATAAATGTGTTATCATGCATGAAATAAATATTTCCATTTATGTATGTCATAATGATATTTGTTTCTGTCATCTAAATTTGATCGTGTGTCAAAATTATGATTTTGAATTTAAAATTGGTATATCCAATTTTGTTAAGCATGATAACTTGCATAGAATTTTAAATTGATTTGAAATTAAACAACTTAAAATTAATTCCTTTTGTGAGAATTAATTAAGATGGCAATATAATTTTTGACTATGTACTGAAATCCATGTTTCATATGAGCTTATAATAAAAATAATTAGTTGGTCTAATTATACAAACTATAGGTAATTAAATAATACATGAAACATAAGTAGTTCTTTTGTAGGATTAAGGCATCTTGAGATTCAAACATTGATACAATAATCAATATCTTTCTGTCAAGTGGTGCGTGACCGGAATGCATGTCTAAAAAAGTTCTGAGGAACTGGCCTAGTGCATGGTCGATGCAGTATCTAGAAATAAGGTTGATATGTAACAGTGGTAGCACATTTTTTTTTCTAATGTGGCGAAGGATAGTGCACGATTATTTAATTGGTACCCCTCGGGGAAGAGCTTCCGTTGCACTAGTCCTGATTATTCTTGTCAAATTAGAAATAATTTGATGCACCTCACGAAATGAATTCGGTAATTTTGAATTATAAGTCGACTCAAAATATATATAGTAGAAATTTTTTAATTATGTGTTGATTCAAAATTCAAATATTTAGATTAATTTTATCGCATTGTTAAAATAATGGCTGATAATATTTCTTAGAGACAATGGGAGATGAGTAGAAGTTTAACAACCTCTCGATGTCGCTACTTCATTAATATTGTTATTTCATTTTTTTATGCTGTTTGTGGACAAAATTACAACATGCATAACATTGATTTCTCCTATTTTCTGTGACCAAATTAGACCATGGGTTCCAAAACAATAATTGTGGACCTGAATAAGAATGAAATTCAATGACGATAATTATGATATTTGGCACCTTAAGGTCCAATATCTTCTAGAAGAACAAGAGGTCTTGGAGACCATTAACCATGTTGTCAATGAACCTGCACCTGGAAATAATGCCCACCGTTAGAGGTACATGGAGGCATATGGACCAAGAGGAATCGCATTGCTCGCATTACGTTGTTGAGCACGATGAATAATTCTTTCTCGTGCGAATTCGAAGTATATAAGACAACAATCAAAATGTGGACGACGCTCTACAATAAGTATGGATTACCACGATCACCAAACATCGAATGCTTACGGTCAAATTTGACTCTTATCAGAAGCGACCAAATCATACGATGAGGAAGCATATCCAAGAGATGTCTATCATGATCTATGAATTCAAGAATGCGAGACAAGTGCTCGATGACGAGCCGCGGGTGCAGGCTCTGATCCGTTCTCTTCTTAAAAGTTGGAAACACATGCGTTTAACTTGATGCACAATGAAAGTGTCAAAACTTTTGACCAAGCCACTTGCCACATTGAAATGGAGGATGAAGCCCTTCAAGCCAATCAATCATTTGAAGCATTAGTTGCTTAAAATGGTGGACAAAAAGTTGATTCCCAATTCAAGAGGAAAAGGTCACATAAGTTGCAACAAAATAAAAATGGTGAAGATGCTAAACAAAAGAAAGCCTAAGGCCATCAGTGCAAATGTGAAAAACGTGTCGACAAGGCAGACATGAATAAAGTAAAATGTTACAATTGTAACAAATGTGGTCATTTTGCTCGTGTTTGCACTGAGGCAAAGAAGGTTTGTCCTAACCACGCTTCTTTTGCTTATGCCTCTAGTTGTACCTTAATTGCTAAAACTCATCATTCGTGGATTACAATTTCGGTAGCCATTGACCATCTAGCAAGAGATCACGGGGTCTTCGTGGAATATCATCGAATAAGTGCAGGGAGCAAATGGATTTACATTGGAAATAACAAAAAAGTTAAAGTTAAAAGAATTGGAACATGCAAGTTAGAACTTCATAACGGCCAAGTTCTTTACCTTCATGGCGTTCTATATGCTACAGCTTTTAGATAAAATTTACTTTCTGTGTCAACATTAGATGAACTTTGTTATATAATAAGTTTTCAGAGGAAGCAATTGACAATATGTCTTGACAATGTTTTTCTATGCAATGGTTTTCTCAATAATGGTTTCTATGTTTTAAATATAACATTTGTTGCTGATAGTTATTTTTTATGTCATCTGTTGATGTGAATGAAAGTGCCAATACTTGACATGCCAGACTTGAACGGTCAAGATCGAATGAATAGACTTGCTAAAAAAGGCCTCTTAGGGTCTCTCGCAAAAGTCGATCTTCTAACTTGTGAAGAATGTCTAACTGGTAAGAAAACAAAAACATCATTTGGGAAGGGAAAACGCGTTGAGTACCCATTACAATTTATCCATTCGGACATATGTGGTCCGATGAATGTTCACGCAAGTCATGATTTTTCTTACTTCATCACATTTATAGATGATTATTTACGTTATGGTATTGTATACTTGATTTCTCACAAGTCCGAAGCTTTGGATTATTTTGTACGACTCATAAACATGACAGATAATCAAATGGATCGTAAAATTAAAGCTTTGTGAACCGATCATGAATGTGAATATCTCTCTGACTTATTCAAAAAGTTATAGTTAGACAACTAATAATACCGAGAACTCCGCAACAAAATTGTGTTGCAGAAAGACAGAATCGTACCTTATTTGATATGGTTCGATTCATGATGATGCAAGATAATCTTCCAATTTCGTATTGGGGGCACTATTGACAGCTACTTATTTGATATGGTTCGATCCTTATGAACTTTGGATAGGTCGAAAGCCTAACCTTAGTTATTTACGTTCTTGGAGTTGCGCAACTTATGTTCTAAACAACTCCCATAAATATGGAAAGTTAATATTGTGAAACCTCCAAAGGATATGTATTCATAGGTGAAAGAGAAAATGGTACGGTAGTGAAAATCGAAAGTAGAGATGTGACATTCATAGAGAATGAGTTTCTCAAGCAATGCGAGATAGACAAGGGACTTCTCCTATATGAATATTATGCATGACCCACAGTAGATGGCTACTGCCTCTCCCTAAGACGTGTGATTGTGCGTATGTGATATGCGCAATCTGCATTAATGACATGTGGTATGTGCAATCATGCAAATAGCACAATCAGCATTAATTGCACGTGACATGTACAATGCATTAATGACGCGAGTGATATGCCTCATCGCTCAAGTCTCCCTCGCCTATAAAAGAGGACCAATACCAATGGTCCATAATATGCTTTTGTGCTTGTTCGAGGAGATTTGTCTAGAGATACTTGTGCTGTGGCCAAGAGTTCCATTCTCCTGAGGTCCGGTTCTCGATCCCGAGGTGCAAGTGTGTTCGTCAAGAGTTCGTGAAAAAGCTCCGTCGATCCGTTTCCGCTGCAAGAGGTATTGTGCAACCTCTAGGATTTATATCTGTTATAAATTTCAACAAAAAATTTCTACATAAGCATTCAACTAATGTAGTTAGGAAGTTTCATTGATTGCATTGTAAAATTTGGTTTTTTTTGTATGATTTGCATTATGAAAAGTCGAATAGAGAGTGCCAAAGACTTGATGAGAGGTAACCTTCTTGCAAAAGAGAGAGTGCCTGACACTCCAACCATTAATTTTGTCTCGTTCTTACCTTTTCCACTAATAAGGCTCTCTAGTAACTCAACCATGTAGTAGAGGAACTCCTAAATATCCTCCAAGGTTCTATGTTATAGGTAATTGCTCCATATTTTTAATTTAAGAACAATAATCCAACTTAACATTGATAAAGAAGAACATGGTTAAATTATGTTCATTTACCAATAGCCCTCATGCCATACAAAACTTATTTGTTGTTCCTTTGACAATTCCTATCTAATCACAAGAACCATTTGCAATTAAAAGAAGTTCGTCTACAAAAAAATAAAAAAAAAGAGAAATCATAGGGTTGGAACATCTCAAATGAATACCCTGCCATAAACCATCATTTGCCAAGTTGAAGATCAATTGCTCGAGTCGCTCAGTTCATAAGACAAAAAGACATGAAGATAGTGAACATTCTTGTTGCAAACATCTCTTATGAACAAATTTTTAGTGAGTGTGACAATATTCTATAAAATTTGAAATGTGACAAATGTGATATATTCCATAATGACAATTATGAGAGTAGAAGAAATACACATAGCTTGGAGAGTGCATGCAATAAAAGGCCAAGGCACACAATCATATGGTTTTGCAAAATCGAGTTTAATGGTCACATAAAGAGCAACAATGAAATTGTCTTTAATTTTCTCTCTCGAAATAAAACTTGATTGATTTGGAACTATCCAAATCGACATTTAACATTTTAACATGTTGATGATCACTTTAACTATGATCCTATAAGAAATATTGCACAGTTTCATCAGCCTCAAATTATAGATAATTTCTAGCTTAACCATTTTTGGTATTAAGACTAATAAGGTATGGTTTAGATCTTTAATAGGTTGAGGATTAGTCATGATGCTTTGAACTTACTCAATCACTTGTGAGTGCACTATCTTCTAGTTGTCTTTGTAGAAACAAGTGTGAAAGTCATATACAGCCAGAGCTATGCAGGAATTCATGTGATGGATAGCCTTCTCAATATCTTATTTAGAGATTGGATATGCTAGACTAATTTTATAAGTATGATCCAGTGGGGAGAAAAGTTTCTCCGGTTCTTGAGAGTTTTTATCAGAAACATAATATAAATTCTTGAAGTAATCAGTCATCAATTCATCAAGTTTTTATAATTTCATCATCATAGCATCATTCATTACCATCCATCTTAAGATCATCAATTCTAATTGCCTTCCTCTTCATGATTGCTCTCGTAAGAAAGTATGAAGTCTTCTTGTCACCACAACAATTCAATGATCGTTGTGACATCCACTACAAGAAAATTGAGATTTTCTGACAAATAATTTTCGACGGACAGAAATTCTTTGCAATTTGCGACGAATTTTGAGACAAACAGAAATCCGTCAAAACTTCTGACGGTCGAGACCGTCGAAAATAAAAAAATAAATTATGGAATTTCTTATACTATTTTTTTCTGACGGTTTGGAACGTCAAAATTTTCAACGGCTCCCTTTCCTTCGCAAGTTTCGCCTGTCTGGACAATCGATAATCATAAAAATAATTAAATATTATAATCGTATATATCATAATATATAATATAGTTAGAATTTTATTATTATAGTTACCGACAGTTTGGACCGTCGCAAGTTCCGACGATCCAGATCGTCGGTATTCATAAAAATAATTAAATATTATAATCTTATATATCATAATATATATTATAATTAGTATTTTATTATTATAATTATCGACAGTTTTGACTGTCGGAAGTTTCGACGATCCAAACCGTTGATAATCGTAAAAATAATTAAATATTATAACCTTATATATCATAATATATAATATAGTTAGTATTTTATTATTATAATTACCGACAATTCGGACCGTCGCAAGTTCAGATGGTCTGGACCGTCGCAAGTTCAGACAGTCCGGACCATCGATAATCATAATAATAATTAAATATTATAATCTTATATATCATAATATATAATATAAGTAGTATTTTATTATTATAATTATCCATAGTTCAGACCGTCGGTTTCGACGGTCTGGACCGTTGATAATTGAAAAAAATAATTAAATATTATAACCATATATATCATAATATATACACATTAATATATCCAACATTTAGGGCCGTCAAAACTTCCGACAGCCCAAGATCCGTCGCAAGTTCCGACGGCCTTGGCCGTCAGTAATTAAAAAATAATTCCTCGGCTGCTTTTTCTTCCTTTTCCCCTCTCTCGCTATTTTTTCCCTTTTCCCACTATATATTGCCTTCTCCCTCTCTCCTCTCTCTCCCCCTCACCTGCCATGATCGGCACGACGACTTTCGCCCGGACGATGACCCGTCGGCGACCCTCTCTCTCGAGAGCTTCTTCTTCCTCCAGCTCCGGCTCAGGCCACGTCTCCAGCTTCGGCGACATCGGCTTGATCGGCCACCTGGCGGCCGGATGTGGTCGTCGAAACATTCTAGGCGGCTTGATCGCCAAGCAGCCGATCCAGCCAGATCGGTCGCCAGGCGACCAGATCTGGCCTCAGCCGGCCAGATCAGTCACCTGGCGGTCTGATCCGGCCGCTGGCAATGGGCAATTTTTTTATATTTTAAAAATTATTTGCAACCATCGCAACCGCCAAAACGTATCGACGATCAGCAACCGTCGAAACATATCGATGGTCACGGCCATCGGAGCATTTCGACAGTCGCGGCCATCGGAACGTTTCGATGGTCGCGGCCGCCGGAACATTTCGACGATCGCAACCGTCAGAAGTTTCGACGATTACACCCGTCTGAACTTTCGACGGCTATTTTTTGAACCGTCCGAAACTGTTTGCGACGCAACCTTTTTCGATCGATCGATTCCATGGATAAATCCGTCGAAAACCTCTATTTCTGATGGATTCTTACGATTTTTCGACGGTTTTATCTGTCGAAAAACACCATTCTTCTTGTAGTGATTTGGAACAACAATTCATTCGACAGGTGTTTGCATGAGAGTCTAGCTTCCCATGTTGAATGTGCAAGCATTATTATTATGGGGGTATTGAAAGATCGTTATGTTGAATGCATGCACCACCAAATCAAATGGGTGTACCTCTTCTTCAGTAAGGAGCAAAGACGGAGTCATATGCCTGCTTGTGGGTGCTAGTGTAGGTATTAGGTAGTCGTAGTGGATTTTTTTGCCTCCGCCGCTGAAAAGGAGTATCTCATTGTTGAATATTATATGTTGATGTGCATTATTGTACAATTATACCCATCATTGACAACGATGAGAAACAAGAAAACAAAAATAGAATAAACTATGATGGTAGTGGAGGGGGACCAAATTGTCTAGCTTGACCCATCACCAAAACACAATTTTTGGCCCGGTAAGGGCCCAACTCTATCAGGTTGTCAAACATTATTTTGAGCCACCTTGGCTCAAAATATTTTTAAAAAAATTATAATGATAATGTAGTCCAACTTTTTGAAATTTTATTACTATATATTATATTATAATATATATGTATAAAATTTGTAATAATATGGCCCCTCCCAACTTAAGAAAAGTTGGAAAATGTAACGTGTTAGTTTTGGTTTTAAAAAAAATGTTGGGCTCCACTCCATGTTGATAAATGGAAAGAAGAAAAGGTGTACAGCTAGAAATATTTTTATGTTTTTTAAAAAATAAAATAAGAATAGGGTTTGTGACTTCGTGTACATGTGGTCCCATGGTAGGTGGCGGGCTTGGCGGCTGTTGAAGTTGTGTCGTGTGTATTTGAGTTTGCTAGTTCCCCAGAGAGCTCCGAGTTTTGCGGAGGAACAAGGAGTACAGAGCGAGAAGACAAGTGGCCAAGTGGGGGAAGAAGAGAAGTGACTAAGTGATCGCAACACGAGAAGATCAAGTAATAAGGTTTCTTAAACTTATTTATTTTTTGTAATCTCATGTATTTTCAGGGATGAACCCTATTTTTTAATCTCTTTCAATTTTTTTTTAATCTCTGGATTAAGTAAATTTTTTAGTCGATATTTTTTTTGTCCTTTGCATATTTGAATGAATATAAAGAAATTGAACAATAAATTTATTCACATTTAAATCATTCAAACATTTAAATCATTAAGAATTTATCATTTATTAATAACTTTTGGGCCAATTCACTTCACCATTTTCATTATTCAAGCTCATATTCTTCATTTAGTGGAATTTATTGACATTCAATATGTATTACGTGTTGTTTCTAATGAGATTTATTGGTATATATTGTGCAATTATCTTTTGTAATTTGCCTATTCACTTGATTTATGCAATTATGCACACGAGAGAGTTTGCTTAATTTTTGTGATACTAAAAATTTGCTATTATCTTAAAGAAGTGACAGGAAGCAATAAATCATATTAAGTTTTTTCTATCATGATCTTTATTGTTCATTTGTTTAATTGTTATTGTTCATTTACTTTGTCTTTATTGTCCATTTATAGATTTTCAATGAAGCATAAAACATTGCGGATTGCATTCGGCTAAATAGATTATTGCAAAAGGCGAGGTAAATACACAATCTTGATTGGTGTTTTATTGATATTAAATTTAATTTGTTGAATAATTTTATAATTTCATATATCTATGTTTAATTTTTACAATTTTCTATTTCTTATAGATGAAAAAGACATCAACTATTGATGCTTTTTTTCAAAAGAAAGAATGTTGAGACATCGAATTTGATTGAGCAATCAAATATTTCTTCTCATGTCGATCATTTGGTTTCTAATAGCAATCCAACAAAAACTCAAAAAATTGCTATTGGTGAAACATTTGGTATTAATTTATTAGAGCGTGACCCGAGTGTACGACAATAAATATGGGAGTACCCTATAGAAATGCGAAATGAAATTCAAAGAGCTTATATTAAAGCTGGTTCATATCAATGTATGCTTTCAGAGTATCATGGAGAAAAACATCAAAGATCATTCCAAGCATCATGGTATAAATTATTTTCATCTTGATTGGAATATTCTCCAATTAAAGGTGCCGCATTTTGCCTTCCTTATTTTATATTTCACAAGAAAGATGGACCTCCTGGATTAAATGCTTTCACTAAAGATGGATTTTGAAATTGGAAAAAGATAAAGGATGGCAAAAATTGTGCATTTTTGGCACATATTGAAAAAGATCTCAATTCTCCTCATCATAATGCTGAAAAAGCATGAGTGGATCTTCTTAATCAATCTTCATATATTCAAAAGCAAATTCAAAGGTATACATTTCAACAAATTATTGAAAATAGAATTAGGTTAAATGCTTCTATTGATGTAGCAAGATGGCTTGCATGTCAAGGATGTGCTTTCAAAGGTAATGATGAATCTAAAGCTTCATAGCGATCAGGAAATTTTCGCGAACTACTGAATTTGATAGGATCTTATAATGATGAAGTTGGACAAGCTTTAGACAAAGCTCCACAGAATGCTTCTTACACTTCAACGAAAATGCAAAAAGAAATTTTGCAAGTTTTGTCAACTAAAGTGAAGAAAGCTATTTGTGAAGAAATTGGTGTTGCTAAATTTTGCATTATAATTGATGAAACTTGAGATGAGTGAAAAAAAGGAGCAAATGTCTATTGTATTAAGATTTGTCGACAAAAATGAATGTGTGAAAAAAAGGTTTTTTCAACTTGTGCATGTAAAGGATACCATTGCACATACATTAAGGGATGCAATTTTTTTGGTCTTATCACAACAAAATCATAACATTCAAAATATTGGAGGACAAGACTATGATGGTGCAAGTAACATGAGAGGTGAGTGAAATGGGTTGTAAGCTTTAATTTCAAATGTATGTCCTTATGTATATTATATTCATTGTATGGCATATCGCCTATAATTAGCATTAGTTGCTGCTTTAAAAGATGTGCTATGCATTTATCTTTTTTTACCAAGTTAAGCTCCATTATTAATATGATTGGTGTAGCATGTAAGCACAATGATCAATTAAAAGCTGCTCATGCTGCAGATATTATATTTACTGAATACCGATGAAATTCAAAGTGGAAAAGGACTTAATCAAATTGGTGCATTGCAAATATCAGGAGACACTCGATGGAATTCACATCTTAGATCTGTTTCTAGTTTGATCAATATATTTAGTGCAACATGTGAAGTTTTGTTGAACATTATTGATGATGGTGCTACTTCTACTCAACGTGCAGATGCAGATGCGGCGTACAAAGCATTAACATCTTTTAAGTTTGTTTTCACTTTGCATTTTATGAGAAAAGTTTTTAGCATTTCTAATTTGTTATGTCAAACTTTACAAAATCAATCTCAGGATATTGTAAATAGCATCTTGTTTCATCTACTAAGATTCTTCTCCAAAGGTTAAGAGATGATGGATGGAATGATTTAATTATTACAGTGAAAAATTTTTGTGAGACAGTTAGCATATCAGTTCCAAATCTAAATGTCACTTATGTTTCTAGAAGAAGACCTCGCCATGGACAAGATACCATAACAATGAAGCATCAATACAGAGTTGATATTTTCAATGTTGTGATAGATTCTCAATTATAAGAACTGAACAACTAATTCAATGATCAAGATATGGAGCTATTAATTCTTAGTTCAACTTAGATCCAAGGGATATGCACACATCATTCAATATTGATAATGTTTATCAATTAGTTTGCAAATATTATCCTCAAGATTTTTTTGAATATGAAATGGTGCAATAAAAAATGCAACTCGAACATTTTGATCATGTGAGACAACTTGCTGATTTCAAGAAGCTCTCAACTATATCTGAATTAAGTGAATGGTTGGTGAAAATAAGAAAATTTCACATTTGTCCACTAGTATATAGAATAGTGACTCTTGTTCTCACTCTTCCAATGTTCACAGTCACAACAGAGCGATTTTTTTCGGCGATGAGTATTATAAAAAATAAGCTTCGCAACAAGATAGAAAATGAATTTCTTTCCTATTGTTTATTAATTTATATAGAAAAAAATTGCTAAAAAATTTAGTGTGGATTCACTTATAGATGACTTTTGTGATTTGAAAGAGCGGCGCTTTATTTTATGTTTCGATATGTTATGTAACTAAATTTTAGACTACTTTAAGTAAAATTGACAGCTACTTTTATTTATGTTTATATTAATTCATATTTATATTCCCCTTGTGACTGATTTGTAGTGGATCCAAGATGGATCCACACATTTGAATTTGTCATTGATTTATAGATAGATGGTAATTCTTAATGTGACTGAACTATTTGAGCTGATAGTGTGAATCCGCGCGATTTGAGGAATAGTTACAACATTTGTTCATGTACAACAACAACAACAAAGCCTTATCCCACTAGGTGGGGTCGGCTACATGGATCATACGACGTCATTCCGCTCTATTAGTTACAACATTTGTCCATGTAGAATAGGAAAAATGACAATGAATAATCTGAGTACCATATCACCGTCGAGTCAATATCAAGCATAAGAATATAACATACCCTATTGCAGCAACGGGAATGGCACACGGCAACAATCCTGTTTGCTTATGATCAAAACATAATAACAAAGAGGTAGGCCAAACAACAACAACAACAATAACAAAGCCTTATCCCACTAGGTGAGGTCGACTACATGGATCATACGACGTCATTCGTTTATCCATGTTCATGCGATTCGACAAGATTTTACGCTGGCTGTCGGGGCCTAACACAACCCTCCTCCTTTATCCGGGCTTGGGACCGGCTATAAAACATAGGCGGAGTTATCCACCAATCCAGCATAAAAAAACAGCAGAAACATCGTACAAGCACATAATACGATATGGTAAATGAGCAAGCAACGAACGAAGTAAATAAATGACAAGTCATCAGTGTTGTGCTCCTACAGAAGTTCACATACATTTGGGAATTTGCATAGAATTTCCACATTTTTGTTCTCAGTAACGATTCTAAAAAACATACAGACAAAGACAAAGTAAGTAATCAAACTCATCTTTAAGAAAAAGATTAAACTAGTGTCTTAAAATATATACAGAAGCAAGACCTTCCCATTTCACAACATTATTAGGAAAACCCTTCTCCCTCAATCCTCTAGAACTACCACATGCAACAGACAACATAGTCACTGGACGGACAAAAGTCCTTCCTCTTCTCTGTATCTATCGCCTTCGTCAAAACTGGCAAGAAATGCCTAACCTCTGCCTCTGACTAGTGGTGCTATATTTCCTATCACGGAATGCACCCTGTAGCAGTTCCTGGAACTTCTCAAGGAAGACAATCCATTCCTCTTCATCCATATCAGCAAGCTTCACAAAACTCGTGCTTGCAGGGAGCTGCTCATTTGCACTCCTCCAGTTCCCACTCTGAAGTCCACTGTTTACACCTACATGGTTAGCTTTACTAGTGATACTAACTTTTGGAGCACCACGATGCCGCTGACTTTTTTCAGCAAGTGTTGCACCCTTTAAAGATGATGACAGCTTAGAAACATTTGAAAACCACACACAACTCATTGATCGTTGATTAATCTCCTCCACATTGCCCTCTTCAATCTCCTCCTCTTCCTCCAAGCTTTCATCCAACTTTGATAGTGGATTTCTAGAACTTCCACCTTTTAAACTATAAGGAGAAATTGGTGAAGCTTTTAGCATCACAGTCTCAGTATCTTCGCAGTCAATGTCAAATTGCATTATGTCATCATCCACTGATTCTGCTTCAGGAGAAAAAACTTCACTTTCAGCAACTAGCTTCCTTGCCTCAATACACACGTTCTCTAGCTCACTAGGCTCTTCTTCCTTTCCAGTGAATTCCCTGCTCATCATCTCACCAATCTCTGCCAAGCAAAGACCAAATGCTGCAGCTTCCTTGAGAAACATTGTTGAGAGGACTAAAACACGAAGGCATGCTTCACGGATCATGGGCAACTCCATACGAAGCATCTCAGAATCTCTAACAGGATCAAGGTTTCTAATATACTCAAGCTCATCCTCAGAGAAAGGTATTGATGCTTGTGGCCAATGTATCCACTCAAAATAAGGATCATCTAAGCTCTCAGGCAAGCAGAGACCATGATCAATTGGAATGAGCTCGGTCTGGGCTCCAAATCTACCACTGCCACCATCAACCTTCCTCACCAAAAGGTTTCCTGCATGCCTGTCAGTGTTGAATATTCTAATATCAAGTATCCCAATCCTGTGCACAGCTACAACAGGGAAACTTGAGGTCCCATGATCACTAGCATCAAAGTCATGAGGAACAAACTGTTGAAGTGATGCAATTTTGCTCACACCGGCTAAATTACCATCAGTGAACTTGCTACTACCATTTCCGTTGACACCTTCATTTACATGAAACACTGTGTGTGTAATCTTGACAAGAGCAGTTGGAGGCACATTGGCAAAATGGTTATAGTCCAGAAGGTATGCAGCAACCTCCCTAAATCCCGTCTCACCAACACGCACAGATCTTTTTAAACCTGGTTGCCCAAGGACTTTGCCAATAAAACCTTTTGGATTGTTTGGTGCAAATGGCTCCTCATCTGTAGGCTTTACAATGGCAATACTCTCCCCTCTCTTGTTCCTGAAGTAGTATGCACCCCCAAGTCCACCTTGTACTGGCATTGGATCAACACCACTGTTGATAGCTTTAGCAACATCCTTAACAAGTTGTTTCATGCGAGAGCAACTGCTTGAGCATCCCAAAATTTCAATTGGACCACCTTGGTCATTGTGAAGAAGATCCTTACCAGTAGGAGAGAGGCAAGGAGTGGACGAGCTTCTGTGTAGATGATTCCTTGTGAGAAGCAGTGGAGAATCGTTACGGACAGTGCTTAGATCGTTTTTCAACACAAGATCACCAAATGTGAGGGAGCTCTCCTCAGTGGGCACATTGAGTGCCAACTGTAACTTCCTCTTCACAGTATGGACGCTGTCTCCACGGTCCAGTTCAATACCAAAGACACTTCCAGTTTCTGTCTGGACGAACACACGTCTCCGTCCAGATTGTTTCCCTTCGCTCCTGTTGTTTCCATGTAACTCACTACTGAGTGTGCGATTCAGAACTGCAACTGCCATCTGAGTTCGAACAGGACCGTCCAAATTAGGAGACATTGACTAAGGAGACAGCTAGAATTTCAACGTCCGGAAGAATCAGATAGAACAACTTCCACTTCCTCTTCTCTCTTGAGTGCACGCCAATTGTAGAGGCTGATGCAGTAAGGAAGAGAAGAGTGCTCGTAGCTGGGTCGATCATTAAGCAAATAGGCCGGCAGTAGTAGAAGAAACCTCTAGCTCAAAGAACGGGGAGAAACACAGAATGTTGTTGAAAACGTTTTCACCTCCCCTTACACTGGCGAAGCCATCTGTTCGGGGCTATTAACAAGAACAGCAACCTGGCAAAGGGAAAAAAAAAGAACATCAAGGTATGTAATATGAGTTAGATTCTACATCAATCAACAAATTAAATTATTTAATCCACATCCGCAGAACTTTAATCGTCAGAATGAGCAGGTAATAATCGCATAAAGGAAAGCAAGGCGACAAACACACAGTAACTCCAGAGCGATAGACATGCGATGCCATCAGCTGGAACCTAAAGCAATTTATATACTGAGACATGCAACATTCAAAAAGGCAGTCTCATGAACAATTTTCTCATCCATTTCACTTGGACATTTTAACATGTTCTCTTCGAAATTACAAAACTTTAACAGCGTACCAAGAAAGAATGATGCAAATGACAAAATTTTAAAAATAAAAACGATCGGAAACAACGGAAACTTAATATTTACACACATTTTTCTAGAGTCATCTAAAGCATTGTGCACTCCAAACTAAAACCTTTGGTGGTGACAACAAGTTCTGCCGAGCATAAAACACGAAACATTCATCGTTGTGAGAATCAAACTTGCGAGATCGTGATTTATTCGACATTTCTTGCACAATACTTCTTGCTTATTTCAGATCCACGAATCCAAATGGAGAATAGAAAACTTTAGCCACAAAATCGCCACAAAAATAAAAAAAAATAACGTGGCACCTTTCCTGCGCAAAACAATATCCTATAAAAGATTTACCCCATCCATTTTTTCCCACCCTTAAGAACGCACTGCGAGACGAACAAGCTCCAGACGGATTCCAAAACGCAGCAACAGATCAGATCAACAAGTCGCAGAAAAAGTCGACAAAATCGAACTAAAATGCAGGAGAAAGGGAGCCCTTGGGAGGATCCGACGCAGGAAACGTCCGGGACTCACCAACGGCGGGGATCCGGCCGAGGCCGGGAGCGGGATGACGTTGATCCCCGGCGCCGCCGGAACGATCTACGATCGGGCGCCCTAAAACCGATCGAAGGGATGAATCAAACAAACGTTCGCGAATCGGAGTGATAGCTCTCTCTCTCTCTCCGCGCCTCTTGTGCCTTTCTCGCTCCTCCTCGCTGCTACACACCCACACCCCTGGGCTTTTATAAACGCAAACCCCCGCGGGGGTTAAGGGAGAGAAGTAAACACGGTTAAAGGGGCGCATTTAACGTTAATCGCGAGATTAAATTTGGGGGTTGAGATGCCAACAATTAGTAGTAATTAATGAATTAACTTGATCGAGTTAAATCGGTCCCCGAAGCCTCTAGAAAAAACGAGCCTGGCCGTCGGATGCGATACGGAGGGTGATCGGACGGCGGAAGGTCCGAGTGGGGCGAGGGGTCCCATGGAGGGTGTGCGTGTCATGTGAAGGGGGTGACATGGAGAGTGAGTATTGGGGTCGTAAGTCCGGTGCATTTACCGTTCCGGATTCCGCTGCGGGTTCCGAACGAAGGGAAACGCCATTGGCTCCTGGCTGAGGAGCAAGTTGACGGAATTGCCCCTCGGTCAAAATTGACCTTTTCTTTTTGTCCATTGGTGGAATTTATATAATTATAATAATAATGATAAAATAATAAAGCAAAAATGTACATTTAAGAAAAGCTAAAGCCTAAATGGATCTTGTCCTTCTTTTTTGAAAAAAAAATATCAATGTGGCCGCACGTAAGATATATTTAATTTTATTATGTAAATAGAAAATTGGATAATTGTAAGAGAGAAAATTCTTGCAACTTTCGGTTATGGCACGAAAAGATGCCTTGGGAGGATGACTTCTTAATTCTGAATTATTATTTTTTCAGGTTCTGAGTATGTACAGTACTCCTTTCTACACTTTCGTATAGCATGTTTATTTTTTTATTATTTAATTAATTTTAATAATTATAATTTATAATTAAATTGATTATATATTTCTTAAATAACAACAACAACAACAACAAAGCCTTATCCCACTAGGTGGGGTCGGCTACATGGATCATACGACGTCATTCCGCTCTATTAGTAACCAAACCTTTCGGTATATTATTCACCAATAGATCTTGCTCTATTAGTTCGCCAAGTGTCCGCCTTGGCCTCCATCTCCCTCTTTTAATCGGACTCCAGATTATTTGATCTACTCTTCTTACTGGCGCATCTAATGGTCTTCTCTGAACATGACCAAACCATCTCAAACGATTCTCTACCATTTTCTCACTAATAGGAGCCACTCCGACTCGTTCACGTATATGGTCATTCCTAATCTTATCTAATCTTGTATGACCACACATCCATCTCAACATCCTCATTTCGGCTACCCTCACTTTACGTTCATGTTGTCCCTTCATAGCCCAACATTCACTACCATATAACACTGCTGGCCTTATAGCAGTACGATAGAATTTTCCTTTAACTTTATTGGATACTTTTCTATCACAAAGAACTCCAGTGGCTTTCCTCCACTTACACCAACCAGCTTGAATTCTATGATATATTTCTTAAATAAAATAATATATATTTATTTGGGTAATTTGATAATAAAAACATATATCTAAGATCATATTTATTAACATGACTTCATCGGATAATTCGATGACCTTAATTTTAATTATTTTTAATATTTAACATATATTTTAATTTAATATATAATTATTTTATTAATTGAATAAGTAAAATTAGTGCTCTACACATGTTTTACGTCAAATATTTTACATATATATTTTTATCTTATTTTTTATTATTTAAAAAAGGAAACTATTTGTAAATATTTAATTTTCCAAATTCATCAAAGAAGATATTTTTAGCATGTAAAGATTACGAATCAATGCGAAAAAGGAATTAAATATCATGAAGATTGATGTAAAATTGATCATAAGATTTGGAATTTTGGATCATGCCATTATAAGCGAAGAAATTATTGGAAAATGTTTTATTCGTGATGATTAAATTCACCATTACGCTATTTTTTTTATTTCTTGCCCCTTACTAAAAGTAAACAATGTGGTTCGAATGAACCAATTAATATAAGCATGTCATGAAAGCAAAGGTACCTTTTTTTTAATATATATATATATATATATATATATCCTTGTTTATCCCTTGTTGTTGTAATCCCTAAATAATAGGTGGCGGTCGACACAAATGGAAAGATAATAAAAATATTATTTATAGCCAAATTTATATAATATCTAAAACATAATAATGCATCGTCATAAATAAAAATGTGGTGGTCAGAATTGTCATAAACCGATTCGTGAGGATAGAGATTTCTTCTTTTTAACAAAAAAAAAGTGGTAATAATTTGAAATATATATATGATGTTACAGAGAATATTTACTCTTTCCAAACTTCAAACTTACCATTTGGAACCACAATGAATATTATATCTTTGATTTTGTGTATCTGCGATTAATATTAGTTTAATTTATCTCTATTCTTGGGAGTATTAGCGAGGATAATCATTGTTATTACTATTATTGTCGTCCAATTTAGTAGCATAGGGATTGGGATGGCCGTGATACGGGGCCTATGTCGAATATCTCGGACGTGACGTCCACTTTCCACTTTCCTCGCACCCTCACAACGTTACTTTTTCTTATTCGTTTGATTACTTTTTTCATAATAATTAAAGAAAAGTTTCAGGAACCACATAATTCTACGCCACAAACTTTTTAATAGAGCTAAATTATGGTGCACCATGCAATCTTAATAACTTTTTATCCGACTATCTAAGACGCAAACAATGTTAATCCCATATATATTTATGGGATTAATGTACCTCTAAAATATTGATGAATCTGAATGTAAGAAACTAAATCTCATCATTTAAAAATATCATTTTATTTGAATCATGATCAATAAATCAATGATTGGAATAAATTACACGATTAGTCTTCCAACTTTAAGTCGATTTCAAATCGATCCCTCAACTTTAATTTGTAATTAGAATGTTCCTCAACTTTTATTTTCTTGCACTATTAGTCCTTTTGACCGCTAATAATGGGTTTTTCGGTTGTCTTGGCCGTCACGTAAATGATTTCTCTTTCATCTACATCATTTAAAAATAATAAAATAATATAAGTATATAATAAACTAATATTAAAAATAAAAAATGAAAAGAGTGGGTCGGCCGCCCTCCTTCTCCATCGGCGCCGGGCGTGGGGGCGCCCGTTCCCGACCAACGAAGGAGAAAAGGGGGGTTGGTGCCTCACTTTTCTTCGTCGCTGCGAACGAAGGGGAAAGGGGGGCGCCAACCCCCCTCGTGCGTGGCGAGGAAGAAATGGGCGGGCCAATGCCCCCCCCCTGTGAACTCGTCGGCGCGCGAGCTCACATAGGGCGGCGCCAACCCCCCTCGTGTCTTCTCACGCGCTGTGAGGAAGAAACAGGGGGGTTGATGCCCTCCTCTGCGGGCTCGCCGCTGCAGCCACTAACGGCAGCGGGGCTATTCTCGGTGACGTCTGCGTGCAACACACCGCTCCTCCTCGTTGTACTCTTCTATTTGGCACGCACAGAGCCAAGTATTCCAGAGAGAGAGAGAGAGGTGTACTACTTAAGGAGGAAGAAACTTGTTCTGAGATCGGGGGCGCCATGGGCGAGGAGGGTGGGAGTTTGTGGTTGGGTTGCTCCGATGGTGGCGCCGCTACCGGGTTTGCTCTTGGATTTGTTCTTCTTCTACCGCTTGTAGAAACCCTTGATGTCGTGAGATGCTATGTCGTCTATTCTTCCTCTCATTCTGCGGCGTGTTGCACGTAGACAACGATGTCGCCGAGAACAATCCCGCCGCCGTCAGTGGCCGACGCCCTCCTCTGAGAGCTCGCACACCGATGAGCTCGCAGAGGGGGGCGTTGGCACCCAGTTTCTTCCTTGCCGCGCACGAGAAGATGCGAGGGGGGCCGGCGCCACCCTTTGCGAGCTCGTGCGTCAGTGAGTTCGCAAAGGGGGCATCGGCACCCCATTTCTTCCTCGTCGCACGTGAGGAAGATGCGAGGGGGGCGCTTCGCCGACGCCGATGGAGAAGGAGGGCGGCCGGCACCCCTCTTCATTTTTTTATTTTTAATATTAATTTATTATATATTTATATTAATTTATTGTTTTTAATGATGTGGATAAAAAAGAAATTATTTACGTGGCGGTCACGTACGTACACTACAAGAAAAATGTCGAATAGCGATGCAAATTAGCATCTCCATACCACGTGATTCTAAATAGACGCCAATAGCGTCACAATAGCGAGTCATTGGATCGACAAATGCATACGCTAATGACCTCTTAATAACGTCACTTTAGCTCGCATTAGCGTCAAAATATGTCGACGCTAAATGAGGCGCCATCGTGACGCTATTTCAGCGCTATTATCACGTGCAAAAATTAAAAAATGTGCGGCAAATGATATTGTTGTATTGGCGTTGTAAGCTTGCAACGCTAAGTTAGCGTCACCACAACGGCGATGGTAAGTAGACACTAAACAAGAGGGGATATTAGCGCCACATCTTGAGTTGTATTAGCATCGACAAACATGACGCTATATTAGCGTTGGAGGAGTTTGACGCTAAGTAGACGCTAGTTTGAGTTCGTTTGGAAATATATGTTATATATTGTATAGTATATTATAGAATACTATGCTATACTATACTATACTATACTGTAATATACTTTACTATACTATACTATACTATATTATATTATATTATATTATACACCATACCATACCATACTATATTATTCTATTATGTAATATACAAAAATGAATATACTATGTTATACATACATTATACCCCTATTCCCAAATTTCAAAATTGGGGAATAGTGCTTCTTCATTTTCCATGAGATTCAAATGGCGATTGCCGGAGATCCGACCGTCAGATCATGGCAAAATTTATACCTCCTATAGATCATAGTAACATAGATTTTTCAATTTTTTCTGACAATTTTAGGAGGCCAGACGATAGAGTTAAGAATGTAGGAAAAAAAGGCTTCCAACGATCGCCGACCTGTGGAATCAGTCAAAACGAAAATTATGAACTCATAGAGATCGACACGAGCTATCCACCCGCATAAGAATCATGGCGATCGGAGGTCGGAAGAAATTCTATAAAATGGGCAAAGTTTCAAAATAGAAACAGTCGGTTCTCAGTGTCTCGGATTGCCACAAAAAATAGGCATTTCGAACGACTCGAGAAGATGAGGTGGTACAAACATTTTACGTTTCACGTGTTTTTCGTCTCCTCCGATTCTCAAAATACATATTTTTTATAATTATAAAAATTCTTCAAAACTTCTGCCCCACCTAAGAAATCTAAAAATACGCATTCTCAAAAATCGAACCTTTCGGGAGTGCTCAGAATGATCCCAATTAGTTGACATAAAATTTTCAATTTTTTTTAAGAAATGCTGATTTTCTTAGAATTTTTTTATATCCAAATTTTAAAAGAGTATTCAAAATGTTCTATTTTTCTTCATGCGCCTAAAAAATATTAGAAATTACTTTTCTTGAAAATCGTACATCTGGGGACTTTTTAGAATGGCCTCATTTGATCGACGTATGATTTTCAAATTTTTTGGACGACATTGATAAATAAATACATATACATTACGTATATGTGTATACATATATATGTACACGTATACATATGCACATACACGTACACATACACACACATATATATATTACATATATAACTAGATAATAACTTTATAGTTAATAAATCTACTTTAGCACCACAATCGCATCACTAGTTTCGTCGCTACTCATTTTAGTGTCATAATAGCGTCGCCATTTCGTGATACTACTTTAGCGTCACGCATTGTCAACTCCAATGCAACGCTATATTCTAACTTAGTATCGCAATTTTTGGGTCACTAATTTGCGATGCTATTTAATATATTTTAGAATTAATTACCTATCAGAACTGAATAATGTGGCTCCACATTAGTGACGCAATAGCATTGCCAAATTTGCGACGCTAAGTGGTGATCCGTGTGATCGTCGAAGAATGAATCCAAATCATCCTTTTGTTTAATCCGACGGTTCGTAGTGCTTTATGATGTGCGGATGTCATCATTTCCCCCTTTTAATCCGCCTGTCCTCCTCCTCCTCCACCAAATGTTGCTACTGCCCCGACGTCGCCTCTGTCGCCTCCTCCTCCCCTCCTCCTCCTCCTCTTGTTGCTCCGCCGCCTCCTCCTCCTCCTACTACTACTGTTGCTGCTCCGATTATGCCACCGCTGCCTCCTCATCCTCCTCCTACTATTACTATTGCTGCTTCGATGTAGCAGCTGCCGCTTCCTCCTCCTGCTGCTGTTGTTGTTGCTGCCCCGACACCGCCCGCTCCTCCTCTTTATCTCTCCAACGACCACTAGAGCTCCGGTGCTCGCCAGATCTGGTGCCTCTCCTCCGATAATGCACCAAGCGAGGAGTCATCTTCGCTACCTTCTTCTTCTATGCCATCATCGTTGTCCAACTTTGTCGTCAGGCTGGAGCAGACGAATGTAAAGTTAAGATTAAAATGTGAATTGATGTAAAATCGTTTGAAATCGATTAAAATGTAAAAAAAACCGAATGTGAAATGAATGTAAGATTAAGATGTGAATTGAATGTAAAATCATTTGAAATGCACGAGGAGGATGCTGAGGACATAAATGATGTGAATTTGAATGATGCCTCCAGCGTGAATTTTGTTCTTAGTGTCACGTATTATTCTTAGCATCTCTTTAGCATCACAATGGCGTCTCAATATTTAGTGCCACGTTAGCATCGCTGTAGCGACGCAGGAAAATCGAGTTATAACGTCATATTAGCATCAGATGAGCGTCGACAGTTTCAACGACACTTTAGAGTCGGAGTAGCGATGCATATTAGCGCTTCACATTGACATTTTGGCATCATTATAGCGTTGCATTAACGCCACGTTTGACGGTAATAGCGTCGACAAACCCGTGGGCACTAAGTCGACCCTATTAGCATCGGAGAAATGGCGTCGCCAAGCCTATGGCGCGAAGTCGATGCTAATGCATTGCTATTGTCTTCAGCGCCGAGTTAGCGAAGCATTAGAGTCTATATTGCCGAGTCGCTAATTGATGATTTTCTTATATTGGTAAGACAATCGGAAAATCTACTATTAGCTGTCAGGGACTAATCGTGCAAGAAAATAAAAGTTGGGAAACGTTCTAATTACAAATTGAAGTTGGGGGACCGATTTGAAAATGACTCAAAGTTGGGGGACTCATCATGTAATTTACCCCAATGATTAAGATGCACTTGAGAGCAAAAGGGGCTTTGGAGGTATATTAATCTATATATATTATATTTTATTATATATATTAAATATGTATTATATTATTATATATGTAATTTAATTAATATTTATTATTTAGATAATACTATTAAATATTTTAAATATTTTATTTAGATTTATTTTAATTAATTATGCTAAAACTATGATTATTAAAAATGTTCTTATTTTTATTTTAATAAATTTGAAGCAAATTAGGTCGGGATCAGCATAACAAGTACTCGGTCTCATATTCATATTTGCTCACCTCTATGCATAGATGCCCATCTTTATTTGGAGAAATGTAGTATCCCAAGTATAATTCTCAACCCATGGTAATTTTCATGATCTTTTTAGTGGTTATAATTAAGTAATTGTAAATTAGAGTTATGAGAGCCTTCCTTATTTTTTCTCTTTCCTAACCTTAATTAATTGGGAGTGAAATTTAACTTTGTCACGAAGAACAATGTAACATCCTCAAAATTCGGCCCCAATTTAGTTGTCAAACCTTAGGCGGCATTACTTTCATAATCTAATTTTATAAGACATTGCAACAGAAACATAATAAGAATAAATAAACAATAATATCGTAAAACAACGGAAGACTTTTAAATATATAAATCCCAAAATGACAAACTAACCCATGGACCATTCAGGTAAAGTAAGATAACCCATGGGCCATACATACTTGACTCTTGAAAGAGTTTATCATCATGACATAAGGTAAAGTAAGATAACTTGGCTTGTAGCCCGATCATCACATGTGCTGTCGAGCTTAAGTCTCGTCCATATATGCACGAATCCATAGGGTACATGAGATTTCTCCCGTCAGAGTATATTGAGGCACACACATGCTATGTTCCTATTACATACTTTCTACATGATATGACATATGCATTGCATCATAATGGAACATAAATCATATGCATACTATAAGCTACTTATGCACACTATATGATATGTAAACATATAATCATGGATAGATAAACATACATCATCTTTTATGCTAAAGCATATCATGAACATATCTTGCTTAACTTTAACATCTTTGTTCATATGATAATGTGAGAAGTGGACATTCATTTGCATCCTCGTAGGTGCATACTTCTTCATCATCTTTAATTTTATGTCCCAAGTCATTAATCATTCATCTTTTCATCTTTTATCTTTACTTAGATACTTTTATTATCTTGTTGATTGGGAAGATCATGTTGAATTCGTGAGAATTGGTTAGCAAGGCCATGATTGGGTCCGCATAGGACCAATTAAGATGCCGCCATTAGGGGTGGAACTCACCTCGATTTATGAAAATGTCACTACTTAGGGGTGGATCTCGTTTTCCCAAAAAATGCCACCACTTAGGGGCGGAACTCATTTCCCCTCTTCGATTATAATAAGATACTTTCATGTCAATCCGTCTTTTAATTACATTCATCAATTCATACAATCATTTAATGCATGTTTCATATTTTAATCCTATTTCAGGTCACACATACCTCAAATCATGTGTAGTCACAACTATTACACTACTTCTGAACTAATCACGGCCGTGCCACTTTGGGTCACGACCGTGCCCATGCGTAGGCATAGGCGTGTCATGGTTCGGCACGGCCGAACACTTGGTCAAATTTTCTATCTACAGAAGATGGTCACGGTCGTGCTCACATGTGCCACGATGGTGCTAGGCTCACATATATTCGGGGGTTGGCGAACGTACCGTCACGGCTGAAATGCCTATGACTGTACCTGCACGCCGTGCGACCACAAGGTCACGGCCATGACAAAACGTTCGTTTTCTTCACTTGGCTTATTTCACACTAAGGCATGAGTCATTATAAGCGTCACGGTCGTGCCTCAATTCATCACGGCCGTGCCCAAGCTCCAAATAATATTTTTCTATTTTTGTCTATTTTTCCTCATTTACAATCATATATGAACAACTTAGGAATAAGCATTCATCTTCACATGAAACTTGCATCGCTTAGTAGTCATTATTAGATTATAATAATAATAATATATTTCCAATATATCAAAACATGAAGATTAGTAGAGGATTGAGCAAGGGCCATTAGAGTGTGCATTACTATTCTAAGAAGCTAGCAATTCCAACATTGAATCAAGCATAGAACATGAAACATCATGCATTAGAGCTATGTTTATCAAGCAACAGTAACTTAATTGAAATTATTTTCAAACATGCCATTAATCCCTAATAAACATGCGCATTCCCTAATCATACTTCAATAAGATCCTAGTTAGGTCTTCCAACCCTTAATTCAAGCAAACACATATCATTAAGGGGTGAATAGGATTTAGGATCCCTTCAAATATACTTTTAGCGTTTACGTTAAAACCCTATGCCTAAAATCCTATTTTTCTTTCTTCTTCTCTCTACTTCATTTTCATCTTTTCTCTTCTTGTTTCTTCTTGATTCCAGCAGCCCCTTCTTGGCTCCCTTTTCTTTGTTGCTGTCAAATAGTGGAGTGGTAGCCCTCCCAATGGTGATGGAGCTATCATGCGTGAGAGGAAAAAAGGGAGGGTGGCTTTTCCTTGGTGCTGGCCGTGAGGTCCTCTTGAGTGAGCTAAGAGGTGAGTTAAGGAGAGTGAGAGAATGTGGGAGGGGGATGGAAATGAGGTGGTCGGCTGGTGTGGGGGAAAAGAAAAGGGAGTGAGAGGTAGGTGATAATTTAAGGCATCTAATGTTATTTATATCTTAGGCTTATTGGTCTAACAAGGCTAATGAACTATTTTAAGTGGGTTTAAGATGGTTATTGGTTTCTTTTATTTATTTCTTGTTCTTTTATTTTTTTAGAATATTACAAGCAATAAATCTTATGTATAGCTAAATTGTTCCCGAAACTCCACTTTATGATTTGCACACTTTCGAGTTATCCAAAAATTATAAAATTAACTCAGATGGATCCTTTAAGTTTACTTTCATTGAGATGTGGAAAGTTATTTGGAGGTCTGTAGAAAAAGTTATGTTCTCATCTTTCAGGTGCTATCATTCTACCTATTGAAACTCTGACTTGATTTTATAAATTATGTATTAAATTCAATATTTTATATAATTATTTGATAATTTAGGGTCAGAACTATAAACATGTTAAGTTTCATTTATAATTTGATTCACTCGAAAAAGGATATATAATGAATGTTACAAATATTTTACTTAACTTTACTTAGTCAATAAAACTATAGATTATGATAGTATTTGATGAATTCATTATGCTCAATCCATGGGGATATAAATTTAAGAAATTTTATGAATTGTACCATAGGAATTTTACTTTTAGAAAAAATTAAAGTATCAAAATATTGGATGATTACTATTTTATATAAATACTAAAAGTAAGGTCACTCAAAAATACAAAATAACATGAAAGTTAGGTTGAATGTTGATTTTCTTGAGAACAAATCATAATAAAATAATATTTGAAACTTTTATAATCTAATGTTCTATAATATGAAACTAAGAAAAATTAGAATGATGCCATTTGGTTATGTATAATAAAAGATAAGGATTTTCTTGATTTTCTTTTACTATATATGTGATATGTCATAATATTAGGTCAATTTTTGTGATAAATAATTAATTATACATGAATGTCATGTAATTTTTGTAACTATTACGTATCATATATGATATGCTAGTGTTCAGATTATGACAGTAATGTGTTCCTTGTTATTATTGCTATAGGATTAAAACAGTAAAGTAATGAAAAAGGAAAGAAAACTTTTTGTTATCATTTATAGATAAGTTGGTTTTTCCGGTGAATCCAATTGTAAATGAAACTTAACATCTATATATAGTTCTGATCCTATATTAGCAAATGATTCTATAACATGTTGGATTTAATACATAATTCATAAAATCAAGTAAGAATTTCGACTAAAAGAATGATAGCACCTTAAAATGATAACCTAACTTTTTTCTACATACTTCCAAATAGCTTGATTTGCCATCTCAATGAAAGTAGACTAAAAAAGGATCTATCTCCATAAAATTTGGATAACTCAAAAGTGTTCAAATTAAAATTATGAGTTCCAAATTTCATGAGAGAAAAAAATATATCATTATTTTCAGTTTAATTTTCTTTCATTCATGGTCCTTCCTGTAATTAAAGGAAAAAAATATTCCTAAAGGTATATTGCATGCTCTTGTTGTGTGCATTATATGCTGGCACGTCGTATGGTAGAAAATACAATAAAGTATTCTCAACTCATTGTTTTTTTTTTTTACTTTTTAAGCTGCTAACATATTGTATATCCAAAAGTATGAACCTGACTTCTATAGTTGGAAAAAAGGACGCTATTAATGTATTATACAAAACTATATTGTGGTGCATTGATTCACATTTTAATTGTTATTCCTATCTTTTCTTAAATTAAGCTCATGTGACTTATTTTCTTATTCAAACAAAGTTAACAAACCTCGCTGCCTTTCTAATTGTCCATATATTGTTAACTTATGAGTTTACAGAATGTATAGATGTTCCTATTAAATCAATATACTAACTTAAATTGTATTTATTCTATGAAGTGACAAGCTTAGCATGTATCTTAACTAATTTCCTATGTTTAGCTATCATTAATATCCTAGATATTATTCTAGAATTTGTACACATTAAAAAAAAAGGCATGGCAGGTTGCTCACAAGTGATATGAATTTGTATTGCTGATCTAACACGCAATCTCAAAAGAAACTTGGGACATTTTAATTAGTCTCCATGTGCTTAGATCATCGTCCAACAACTTTTAGGATGATTAGGCTTTCAACAACATATGAAAGTGATTGGAAAGACAAAGCTAGTAATATATTAATTATATGGTCCTTTGAACCAGTCATGGGGTCAACTGTTCCTTGAAATTGAATTGACCACGTTTGCCCCTGCATCTCAAGTATGATGTGGAACTCTCCACTTTATATCCGTGCATCAATGAGAATCGCGTTTCCATCGAGTTCTACGTGAATAGCAAATTAATTCAAAAATATTTGGATAAAATAAAACGTAGTGATAATAAATTAAGAAGTTGATGTAGAAAAAAGTAAATGTGATATATTAATTTTAATGTGACTGAATAAAATAAATTTCATAAATATAAAATATAAATTTATTAATTAATAAAAATAAAAGTATAAATTAAAATATTTTGTAAAAAGTATATTATTTTCAAAAAATATATTATTTAAATTATATTTAATGAAATATTAAATTCTTTTAATGAAATAACAAGTAAAAAATAATATTATATTAATATTTTATAATAAATATTTTGTATTTCATAAAAAATATTTTAGAGAAATGTGTGAGAGAGAAAAATAAAGAAAGAAAGAAAAAAGAATAAACAAAATTAAAAAATGTCGTCACCTCAGCTAAAAAAATTGAAAAAAGTGATTCTCACTACAATGCCTAGGAATCGGGTTTTGCATCTGAGTTTCGTCAAACTTAATTCATCGTTTGACGGAATCGATTGAAACTAGACAGTGGTCCTGTTTACTTCCAGTTGTCAAACGCACCCAATATATTATAGCAGATCCTAAAAATGTACAAGTAAAAAAAAAACAATAATATCAGTTTATTTTTACTTGAGTAAATTTTGTGTTGATTTTTTTGGCATGTAAAATATTATCATTTAAGAATTTTATATGTTATAGAGATTTGAATTATTAAATTAATCAAGAGCAAAACTTTTGGATACTAAGACAATAATTAACAATAATGCACTATCTTCTAAATGCACTTAAAGGAAGGAAGCCAACATCTTTGAGTAGATATAAGATTTGAAGTTTTTTCTTGAAAAAAAATTCATATGAAAGCATGCCAAATTTTGATCAACACATGATAAAGAAAAAAGAAGATAATGAAGAAAAAAATTATGATCAACTTCAAAATCGTAACAATGCAGAAATGAAGGTAGTGATGAACATCTGATGTGACAATCAATACTTTTAACTTTTAAGGTGCAACATTTTTTTCTTAAAAAAAAGGGAACCTAATTTTTTTGAACAAAAGGCATCTTGGACCCTCAAGTATTCTGATCTTTGCAGCACATGGTCCTTAAATGTTTCATTTTATTAAATATCCTACAAGATGCTAAAATATTTAGTCATTTAAAAGAGTTAATTCAAAAGTTACCCATCAAGTTGCATGATTAAGCTTACATTTTTACGTTGATTAATATAGAATTATGTCGGCTCAAAGATAATATCTTAATCAAGAGTTCTAAATTAACATGCCAAATATATACTTTTAAATCGTTGCACCGCGGGATAATTAACATGAGTTCTTCTTTTTTTTGTCATCGCAGATGATTTAAATTAAAATTGTGATGAGGGAAAAAAAGTTCAAATTCAGTGATGATACAAAACAATTTTAAAATATTACGACTCCATTAAACTTTATATTTAAAATATTAGAAAACGGCTTCACTGTTCTCGTGCTCCCCGGGAAACCGACAGTGGACCCCCCGGTTCAGTCAAACCCCCTTTATCCGGATCGTTCACGTGCGGATGGAATCTCCACCGTCCGGTGCTCGGCTCACCCTTGATGATGTGTTGCCACGTAGCGGACACTTTATGCGCAGGAAAATATATTGTTTTTTAATTTCCTTTTGCAGCAGAATAGTATATTATTATTTGCTGTTTTTTTTTTATTTTTTTTATTTTTTATTTTTTTTCGATAGGTGCTGATTGTTCAATCCGTACGCACTGTTCACGTATTATTTACTATTTTAATAATAGTAATTAAAAGGTGTGGCTTGGGTCAAGCGAAACTAATTGAGGTGGTCAGATGGGCCCATCGTTATTTGATTGTGCTTTTTTTTTATTTATTAAATATCGGTGAATAAAAAATTAACAATGGATAAAAGAATAAGGAGGGAATTCACATTAAATCTATGCGTTTATTTGTTGGATATTAAGTTCTTTTTTTTAAAATAATTATTCTGACAACACATTCAACACTTGGATCCATGTCATGCTTTTATTTGGCTGGTGGGCAATATTATATTTCTTGGCATCTTGCATTTGATTGGTAGCACCTGGTTTTTGAAAACCCATGTGAAGATTATTTAATGATAAAAATTCAAAGGTTAAAGCCAAAATGGTATAAAATATTTGGAATAAAATTTAAACAAATTTTATAGAATTTGGTCTAGTAAATATTTTTTAGGTTAATGAGCAAGTAGAACATCTCATTTTATATCTCGATATAGAGCGCTTATTTTTATCCTTAATTTAATAATTATTAATTTTATGATTAAATTGACTATTTATTTTTTAGTTAAAATAATATATACTTAGTAAAATAATTTGATAATAAAAACTTATCATTTAAGATTAAATAAGGTACAATAGTTGAATTAATCATATTTGTTAACATGATTTATCATGGCTATTAGATAATTCACCGACATTAATTTTAAAGGTTATTTTCAGAAATCATCGATAAACTATCATAATTTTTTATGTTTAAATCTCAAACCATGAATTTTTTTCGTGGATCTCTAAACTATTGTGATGTTTTCAATTTGATCATTTATATCAACTTTTCCTTAAACTCTAAACCCTTTAATTTTATATTTTTGTTTCGACCTCTACAACTTCGAGGGATATTTTTGACTTTTCATAAATAAGAAAAATTGAACATAATGAAAAAGTTGATAGAAATTGACAGAAGAATCAAATTGAAAAAAAAACGCGATAATTTAGGAATCTCAAAAAATAAGTTGCTAGTTTGATGTTAAATGTAAAAAATCGTAATAATTTAAGAGTGATTTATAAAAATAACCCTAATTTTAATCACCTATACTATTTAACATATATTTTAAAGTAATAAATATTTTATTGTATTAATCTAATAAATAAAATTAGTATTTTATACTCGTTTTAGCTCTACATATACATTGGTATTGTTTCATTTGAAAGGATTTCAAACTTCTCGTCCCAACCCATGGGCTTGTCATGCTAAAGATCCATTTTATTATTGGATTGGGCCAGGAGTATGATATCATTTATCCATTTTAACAAACCTGTGTGAATTTGTAACTATGGCCATCCAATATGATATTTTGCTCAAACTGGTGATCACATTTAAATACGATCAAGGATGGCCGACGGCGGATCGAGGATTGGGGACGGCGGTAGACGGCGGATCGAGGACAGTGGACGGCGGCGCAGATATGGAGAGGAGGCGCGTCGATGTGAGCTCAACGATGGCGGCGGATCGGGGCGGTGATCGCAGGCGAGAGGGGGGTGCCGGCGCGCCGTCTGCTGGGGATGATGATCGCAGTGGTTGGCAGCTCTCGTAGGAGGGCGATCGGCGACGTCGACGAGAGGAGAGCGATCGGCGACTAGCAACGTCGACCGAAGAGGAGGACGATCAGTGACGTCGATCGGAAGGAGGGCGGCGACATCGCCCGCGAGTGGAGAAGAGAGGGCGCGAGTGAAGAGAGAGAGAGCGTGAGAATCATTGGATTACACACATAAGATTTGATCTAAACCCTTAAATTGGGCGTTGCACATGGTTACACGTAAGAGGGGTTACACCCCATTAATCCATATATATATATATATATATATATATATATAAGAGGATATCAGATTTAAACTTTTTCAATATGCTTCAAGTGATAAGTTTTCCCATTTCTTTTCCCCCATTTTTGAGCTTAGGCGACTTCAATAGTAAGAATTTTATTTTATGGCTTAACCTGCATAATTAAGGTTAAATAAGAGATTAATATAAAACCGTTTGATTGGAAAATATTTGTCATTATTTGGTTTGCCTTAATAAGCATGTATCCAGTAGGGTGGCAGAGTCAGAAATCTTTATTAGTGAATTCAAATAAAAGAATATCAATATTGCTCCTTAAAATTGAATCAATTTTATTTATTTTTTGTATTTTTCTTAAGAAATGTAGGAGTTCAAAATTATTCTCTAACTAAATATATAAGCAGTTGCAATTGTGATATTTTCTTGAATATCTTAAATCTTAATGCAGCTAGCTGAAAAATGTCTTTATAATAAATTAAATTGATTTGTTGTAAAAATTATAATGTAGAATATTAATCATAAAATCTGATTAAATTAATATAGAACAAAACCAAACATTCATCATTGTATATCTTCATATATAATAATCTTATATTAAATTAGCATAAGTAATATCATATAATACTTAAAATTACAAGTTTAATTAAGAAAAAAATACAAGCTATCCATGAAAAAAGATAGAAAAAAATTGTGCATCTTTTCCCAGTTCTAACCTTGGTCTCCTGGGGAGTAATATATTACGTCAGCCACTAAAGCATTAATAAACGTTAGATTTGTTTGAATTTTCTATGCATAATATAAGAATCCAGTGTCAGCACAATACACACACACATAATATATATATATATATATATATATATATATATATATATATATTCGATATTTTATTATTATAGAAGGGTTTTATTGATATGCTCAAGGGTCACTAAATCGGTATAATGGATACATAGTAGTTTATTCATTCGCAATTTTATCCTTTTCTTTTGTGGGCCTAATATAGTTTTGATATAAAATTTGTGTCTTGTTTTTTTAATGAATTGTCCAATCTCTTTTAGGTATTAAATTATATTTTATATTTTAATTTTAATTATATATTATTTTGTCAACTTTAATGTACTTTTCTTAATTAAACTTATAAAAATTCGAATGGTGCATGATGTTTTGTATACTAATTTGATACGTAATGATTATATACGAAGACATGCAAAAATTATTATGCAATGTTTTTCTAATATATTAATATAATTAAATATTATATTTTTCCTTCCAGATTATACTGGAAGGGGCTGGAAATAGAGCATACTGGAGGGAGACTATAAAGGAGGAAGAAGGAGAAGGATCGAAAATCAATGAGGAGACCATCTTCGACCACTCCAAGCGGCACTATGAACATTCGTTTTAATTTGCATCTTCATTTTCGCACGTTATCTTACTCCACCAAGTTTTCTGTTAGCTTAAAGTTCAAACTTAATATGTCTAACTAATCAACTAATGAGGTTGAGGGGCCATTTGATGGGTTTGGACTTGGTTTAATGTTCTTATTTGATTTCGGATATTTTGCTTTTATGACATTTGATCTTATCGTTTATGTTATGAATGTTCTGTTTGTAAGTTCTTCATCTTCACGCGATAGTTCCCCTAAGAAAGGGGCTTATGTCATTAACAACATGCTATGAGCCGAAAGATTAGTAGATTGCGAGGAGGAAAAACTCTCAGTATTGATTCTTATCTTCCTAAGTAGAATGAACCGAGAGAGGATTTCTACGGATTTCTAATTGAATATCATCAATTGGTGACTCGGTTCAATTACGAGAGTAGGAAAACTGAAGGGTACTTTTCATGAGAATGAGAAGCATCCGTCATTAGTATAACCATCCGAATGCAAATTTAAAATAAATGATATACCAAGTTCCTCATAGAAATTATCCCTCATTCCTCTATCTTACATATTGTTGAGTGACGAGATTTTACTTTAGGCTCTAATTACTTTAAGTTTTCAAGTTAAACATAAAACAACCAAACAAATCACAAAATAAAAAATATTAAAAATACGTCCTTACTTCTTAGCCATCTACATTCATTAGTCATTTCTCTCCCACAAAATGAATTCTCTTGACAGTACTAGTGAAACATAATATAAATTCTCTCATTGTGGATCGACCTCATTTTGTACATCAATGATAATTGTATATTTGAAACCTGAGAAGTGTAGTTGTAATTATAAATTAAAAACTTATTTATATTTCTGTAAAAGGGAACTCGATCTACACATACCAGCGCCTAGCGTGCGAATATTATTTCCCATACTTACACATATTTCTCACAACAGAACCACATGATGTCGGAGCCATCGGACGCGGTGTGGTCGACCGTGAGGTTGATAGCGATGCTATGATCGGGGAACAAGGTCACTTTGAGGGCCAACACAAAGCGGTAGGCCTCGCTCATCTCCAACTTGGGGACGTGTGGTAGGAAACCCCCCAAAGCACGCGCATGGTTGTCGGAGAGCTCGACCAAGTCAATGCCAACAGTGAATGAGGGCAAGGATGACGACAACAACAACATCTGGAGATGGCCCCTGCCAAATCATCATCGAGGATCCTCCCCCATTCATCATCATCATTGCCTTTCGAGGTGGGCCTCGTCGCTGCCGCCATGGAGGAGGTGGTTGGGGGGAGAGGGAATAGATTTGAAGTTGGGGGAGGAGGGTTAGCCGGTGACGAAGGTTGGGGAGGATGTTGTGCAGTACTGCCATCGCTAGGTGATGGCAGGATCGGGGTGGGGAATGGGGTTGGGTTGCTCTATTTTTTTCCACGCACGAATCGTCCTAAACCGTCCACTAAATTGTGAATTCTACATTAACCGTCAATCACGCATCAAAGGGATGCGATAATAAGGGGGGAGTGTCCACCTCATTTTTAACGGGTGGACGCCCATTCAATTCCTAAGGTAGTGTTTGGAAGTAGAACTTGGACAAAAATTTGTCCATGTTATGTCAAACACTACATAAAGTTCTACCAAGAAAAAAAAATTTCTACCGGAACTTAAGTTATGGTCAAAAGGTCGTGTGACCTTAAAATCCCTAACTTAAGTTATGGCAAGAACCATTTTTTTTTTGTGATACAAATTTTTTTGGACAAGTAGGTCTAAAAGTAGGTGGTCCTACTTTTAGACTTACTTATCTTATATAATAATTTTATTATATATTACATATTATATGTTATATAAAATTATTTATTAACACATTATTATAAAACTTGTAAATTTATTTGATCTAATGATATATGTAAATATTTATTTAATAATGTATTATCAAAAAATTATTTATATCTTATATAAATATTTTAATTCAATATTAAATAATTATTTTCTTAATTATTTATTATACTTCAATTAGTATTCTAGTATACTACAATATTATTAATTGATATTTATTATTAATATTATTCATTAAATTTTTTATCCAATTATGTTATATATTTTTTCAAATAACAATTAAATATAATATTTATTCAACATAATATTTTTAAATACATTTTCAACCAAATAAAATAATAAATTATCTCTTTAATTCTTACTTTTTATCCAAACATCCACTAAAATTTATTCGTCTAATTAACTTTTTTATTCTTCATTATTAAATTTTTTATTCAAACATAAACTCAAATTTTTTTTATTTAATCGATTAGTTCTCCCGAACTAATAAGAACATAAGTTCTTGTATCTAACCAACAGAGTAAAGAAATATCTTTATTTTATTATTTTTATTTATATTCATTTATTTCATAATAAAAGTGTTCTCCTAAAATTTAACTAAGATTTTCTATTTGGGGGCCCACAAATCTATATGACGGCCCATGAACGGCAGGCTAAGATCATATAATTTTCTAACTAACCAAGTCATGCGATGGGGGATAGAAAATTTAGATGACGACCAAGCGTTCTTTTTTATAGTTTAGTTTACTACGTATTGTGCAAAGTCCAAAAGCCTTAATTTCTAGAACGATAAGGGGAAAGTGGAACAAAAAAAAATGCATTGCAACTATATAATACCGAAACTAAAAGCCGCTCACAAAAAGAAGCTGACGATTAAGCCTATGAATTCGAGTGAGGATGATCACACCCTTTCTGCTCTCTCTCTCTCTCTCTCCACCCACTACATTTACAACTACAAATTCTTCTGCATGACAAGTCCGAGTTCAGTCAGTTCATTCCTCCAAGACTGTGATAGCAATGGCAGCTTCTTCCTCCAGGCATATGGCCATGGTCGCCCATGGATTCATCCTGCTCCTTGTGGTGGCTGTCATGCTGATGGCCGTCATTAGTGCAGAGGACCCGATGTGCTGCTATTACTGCTCTCCAAGCACGCCTTGTTGCTTCAGCCGCTCCATGCAGGTGCTGGTCAATGGGACGTCGTCGTCTGCTCCATGAACTCTGCTCCACGTACTCCAACACTGGACCGAGTTCTCTGTTCAGTTGTTTCCGTCTTAATTTATTTTTTACTTTTCTCCAAGTTCGCCTTGCACTTCATTAGCTAGTGCTGAATAATTAGATAAGAATTAAGGGAGCAGCCTTCTGCTATGCACAAGTTTAAATAATTGATTGAACTAATAATAATATTCGTAAATACTAATCTAACCATGTAACGAAAGAATTAAAAGAATTATCAAATGAATATTTTATTGAAACAAGACATAATCAAACTTTACAATTATCTAATAACCTATTAAAAAGAACACATTTTTCTGCATGGCAAAATACTTTTTAGAGGACACTGGGACACGCACATATATGGATACAGTTGATAATGTGAATACCCTTATCTACTTTAGGCGAGATTCGTCCTCATAATCGTAAATCTCGTGTGTCCTCCCTTGTAACTATTTTATCTTTCTTTTTGTCCTCACTTGTAACTATTTTATCTCTCTTTTTTCATAACAAATGCTATAAAAAAACTAACTTAATTTTATTGTTCAAAGAAAATAGAATAATATACTAAAGAAAAAATATTTGAAATATATATATGAATAATTAAAATGGATAATGACATGAAAGCTTAAATTTCCTAGTAGCTCGTCTTCAGAGATAATATCACGGGTAATTAAGATGCATCTAATGAATAAATAATGGCGCTTAATATCTGTGTTGCCAATACCATCATCGTGTAGTGTTAACAACTGTAATATTGAATGTGCTGGAGAGATAAATCTTTTGCCTGCTTTGGCATTCAATATAAATAAACATTGGTATAATCATGGGTTAATCATACTTAGAAGCAGTAAGGGATAAGTTGGGGACATGAAAATCCAGATCAAGAAAGGTTATAACATGATAAATCATCATATAAAAATGTCCATTGTCAATCCTCATCGTTCATAAGAAAATCTTTTCATTATCAATATACTTCTTTTCTTTCATCATCACATTATATCTTTTAATTATAAATAATGTATTTTTTTAACCTGCATAGTATTTTTTTAATAGATCAAGGTAGTGGTAGAGTAAAAAACATTATGATCAGTGAGTGCACATATAAAATAATGTAATAAATAATATAAAAAATAAATTAAATATGATAAATAGATATTGCTTTATATAAAAAGTAAACAAAAATGATATAGTTTTAGATATAAATAAATAAGTATTGTTGTAATTGTGTTATTTTTCTACATTGATTCCACTCTTTCATTCACTACAAGAAAATGGGCGATTAGCGATGCGAAGTAGCGTCGCAGATTGTAGTGACGCTGCATGGACGTCACTAGCGCCTTCATGGCATCCACTTTGCGTCCCAACAAAGAGACGCTATTTGCCTCTCAATAGCGTCTCATTAGCGTATTCTTAGCTATTCATGAAATAGACGTTAACGCCTTGGAGACGCTATTATTATGCGCCACAGAGCGAAAATGCGCGGGAGAATCTAGAGCCATTCTCGCGTCGAAATCTCTCGATGCTAACTTTGCATCGCACACATTGCGGCTCTAAGGAGACGTTATCTTGCGTCACATGTTTAAACGACGCTATGTAGATGCCAATGCAATTACTTGAAAACTATATATAGGTTATCTATATTTATATCGCTATTTGTTTTATATTTAAACCCTAAACCTTATATATTATATATACTATATGTTAATCAATAAATAAATTAAATATTATATTAGTATCTTCAACATATATAATGTATTCCTACATGATTACCTATATTATATATATGTACTACATGATTACATATATATATGTATTTCTTCATCACAGGAGTGTTCCTAAATATATAATTTGTTACTTATATTATATATATTATTTATACATACAATATATATCATATCTTCTTATGCATATATTATTTTTATATTCTTAATCATGAAATTATGGTGGTTGAATTAAGAGAGTGATTTGCTACAAATTATCCTATTTTAGCATTGCCGTGGAGACTCAATAGAGTCAACTTAGCGTCCAACTAGAGCCGCCGACATTGTCGAAGCTATGGTGACACTATTGGTGTCTCTGTAGCGTCATCAACTTGAGACGCGAATAAGTTTTAGATGCTAATTTGACACTATAGGGTCGCTAAACTTCTCTAACGACTCAATAGCGTCTGTATTGCGCCGCCGTAGTCGACTTTTTATCATACTCACTTAATCGGGTACATATAGATATATAAATATGTGTATATTATTATACTTACATATAATTACATGTATACATATTATTATCACTTAATCTCACACATATAAACATATACATACATATATACACTTGGAATACGTATACATATACACGTTATCTATATATGACTCACACATGTATAGACATATACATACACGTATATACTTATAATACATATAGATAAACACATTGTTGTGACTTAATCTATCACACGTAGACATATACATACGCATATATTACATATATATATAATCTACCACACGTAGACATATACATACGCATATATTACATATATATATATATATACAATTTTGTTATAGACACGTATACATATAGACTTATAATTTTATATACATGCATGATAGATTGTCGAAAGGGAATAAAAAAACCAGAACAGGGCACAATGCGATGAGACGCTATATTGATAAATAAAATTACATACATAATAGAAAATTTGAAATAGAAAAATAATTAGCGTCTCTCTGGCATCACAATTTTGAGACGCTAAATCAAAATCGAGGCCCCTATGACGCTATGGTGTCGCTACAGTATCTTAGCGACACATTAGCCTCTCTATAACGCCGCATTAGCCGAATTTTTATTACTCTTTTTTAATGCGGCGCCTACATTGTGTCTACGTAGCGTCGTGTTTCGGAGAGACGCTAAAGAATTTACATAAATCCCTAACTCCTCTTCTTCGTTTTCACTGTTTACTATTTTACTATTACCCCTCCGACGTCCGACGCCCGACTCGATGCCGCCTCCTCTGCCGCCATTCGCCTCTGCCTCCTCTGTCGCCATTCGCCTCTGCCTCCTCTGCCTCCGCCTCCGCCTGCCGTCATTCGCCTTCGACTCCTCCGCCTCCGCCTTCAGCCTCCTTCGCCTTTGCCGCCTCCACCTCCTCCACCGCGCCCCTCTGCCTACTCCATCGCCTCGTCCACCGCGCCCCTCAGTTGCCTCAGCCTCCGCCTCCTCCATCGCGCCCCTCCGCCTACTCCACTGCCTCCTCCACCACACCCCTCCGCCTCCTCCATTGCCACCTCCGCCTCCTCCACCGCCCTCCGCCTCCTACTCCTCCGCCGGCCTTCCACCGCCGCCCTCCACCTCCTCTATCGCCCTCCACCTCCTCCTCCACCGAGCCCCTCCGTCTCCTCCACCTCGCCCCTCCACCGCCGCCTCCACCTCCTCCACCGCACCGACCTCCGCCTCCGCCGCCCTCCGCCTCCATCGTCGCGTCCTCCTCCTCCTCCTCCCTCCGCTTCGTCCGCCCGTCGACTGTGCTCCTCTGTCAGCCGTCGCCCACCGCCTTCCTCCACCGCTGCCCGCCGCCCGCCGTCATCCCTCTTTGGTTAAGAAGGTACGAGCCCGCCACCATGTTAAGTTAATTATTAATGCATGTAAGTTAAATACTACTTAATTACTTGAAACTATTACTGTTAAGTTAGTAACTAATGCATGTTAAGTCAAATACTACTTAATTACTTGATTTTTTTGCTGTTAAGTTAGTTAATAATGCATGTTAAGTTAAATACTACTTAATTATTTGAAACTATTGCTGTTAAGTTAGTTACTAATGCAAATTAACTTAAATACTAGAGCTTCTTTTTGATAAATTTTTTCATAATTATAGAACCTCTTTTTGATCATGTTCTCATAAATTTTACTAAGAATGCACTTCGACATTCTTTGTGATAAAATGAGATTATGATTCGATGATGAAGTACTTGAAACATGTGATTTTGGACTTCGTAAGTTCAAAATCACACATTTCAAGTACACGAATTTATTGACATATGGCTTAATGTTGTCCGTTACAAAAATGATAAAGCCAGATCATAGTTGGAATTTTCGTTGGAAGGATAAACCTGGCGTCATAACTGAAGAATATAAGGATGGTATTGATGAATTCATTAATGTGGCATATCAAAATGAATGTGTTGCTTCTTCATATGGCAAAATCTTATGTCCATGCCGGAAGTGCAAATGTTATCAGTAAGATATGATGTGCAGGAAGATTTATATTACAACGGTTTCTTACTGACATACACAAATTGATTCTTTCATGACGAAAAAAGATGGGTTAAATAAACAACTAATGTATATACCGTTGTGGGCGACTCGAGCACTCCGTACAGGGACATGATATGAGATGCAATGTTAGGAGAAAATGTTGGCGAAACATTGATTGAAAAAGATCCGAATCCTTCGGCTTCTAAGTTTTATAATCTTCTCGAAGAAACAAATGAACCTTTATGGGATGGATGCATGAAGCAAACTACACTTTCTGCAGTGGCACAACTAATAAATTTGAAATCAGAATTTAATATGAGCGAACGTTATTTTGATCAGATGCTTGCCATTATTAAGAGTATGCTTCCAGCTTCAAAGAAATTATCGGGACATTTTTACAAGTGCAAACGGACGATGAGAGATTTAGGGTCGAAATATCAGAAGATTGATGCATGTCGCAATCATTGCATGTTGTACTACAAGGAAAACAACTCACTTATGACTTGTTCTATTTATGGCGAGCCCAGATTCAAGCCGAAAAAGAATTCTTAAAGTTAAAAAAAATGTGACAAATGTAATATTTAGATACTTTCTGATTGTTCCAAGATTACAAGACTATTTCTTTCTGAAAAATCTGCATCATTTATCAGGTGGCACAGAAAAGGGGCACGTGATGATCAAAATTCAATTACACATTCTTCAGATGCTGAGGCATGGAAACGATTTGATGTACTTCATCTGACTTTTTTTGCAGAATCACGCAATGTTAGATTAGGAGTTTGCACCGATGGCTTCAACCCATTTGGCTCATCAAGTACTGCTTATTCATGTTGGCCAGTTGTTGTGACACCTTATAATTTACCTCCAAGCATGTGTATGAGACGAGAGAATATATTACTTACCTGTATGATCTCAGGTCCTTGATCTCTTGATAAAAGTTTAGATGTTTACTTAAGACCTTTGATTGATGAACTTAACATATTGTGGGAGGATGGCGTGATTACTTATGACAAATCTAAAAAGTAAAATTTT
Organism: Pontederia crassipes; assembly: GCA_030549335.1. Lineage (NCBI taxonomy): Eukaryota > Viridiplantae > Streptophyta > Magnoliopsida > Commelinales > Pontederiaceae > Pontederia > Pontederia crassipes. The sequence goes on from JAUKPH010000017.1 coordinate 14,494,312, forward strand.
CATTATGAGAGTCGCATTAATATTGACCATAAGTGATTTTTTGACATATAGAATGTTGAGTGATTGGAGACAAAAGGTAAACTTGCTTGTCCCATATGTGAAAAGAATACAAAATTATTTTATTTGAAAAATTGTAGGAAAGTTTACTGATTTGATTGTCATAGATGTTTTTGCCATTGGAGAATTCGATGCGTCGTGATCGAAACTCATTTAAAAAGAATACATCTGAGAATACTTTGTCTTCAACTCATTTGACGGGACAAGAATTGTTCGAGCAAGTAAACAAGCTTAGTGAAGTCTCATTCGGACTAAAGACCGGTAGTTACAAGCAAATTGGGTTTGGAAGTGAACATAATTTGAAGAAAAGAAGTATTTTTGGGAGTTGCCTTATTGGTCTTCAAACTTAGTACGTCATAACTTGGACGTCATGCATGTGAAGAAGAACGTATTTGACAACATATTCAATACTATTATGAATGTTAAAGGAAGAATAAAAGATAACATACAGACAGAGAGAACAAAATACGAGATCTCGGTCATGGCTCGAAAAAATAAGTTCTTAGCTATTGCGATGTCATAGTCAACGGATATCGGTTCCATACAGAAGAATATAGCCGACAACATTCAATTATTAATAACTTAGTCATAGCGAATAAAATACTGCTCAGTCATAAAGAACAAAATACGAGATCTCGGTCATGGCCCGAAGAAATAAGTTCTTAGCTACTGCATCATAGTCAATGGATATCAGTTCCATACAGAAGAATATAGCCAACAACGTTCAACTATTTGGGATATCGATTATAGGAAGCATGTACGAGGACAACGACTTTGATTACTATGGTGTTATAGAAGACATCCTAGAATTGTCTTATTTGAGAAAATCTAACAAAGTCGTGGTGCTAAAATATCGTTGGTTCGATCCAGAGAAAGGAGTTCGGATCGATCAAAAGTTTAATTGGTGGATATTAACCCTTGGTCGAGACTTTAGTCATACGATCCATTCGTATTGGCGGAACAAGCACAACAAGTGTACTACACTAAGTATCCATAAAAAAGAACCAATGATGAATGGTGTGCGTCATGCAAGATGAGGAGTAGACTATTCTTAGCAGAAATAATGGTAGATGACAATGAAACATCATCCGTACACAACGATGTGCCCATGAATGATTACTATCAAGAAAATAGAGTGAATGAGACGATTGATGTGGCCGATGGAGTTGAGAATTTTCAATTGGTCGATGATGCTGAGCCAATGGAAGAGTTCAATTCAAACGACCTCTTGGAAGTGAACTTTGATAATTTCATTGACGATGACTCGAACCAAGATTATAGCGACGATGATGAAGATGATGAAAATGAATCAGAATACGAAACAAGCGAATAAATCCCGTAGTTATTCTAATGACATAAGCTTTTTACTTCTTTTTTAAGTTATATATGGTTATCGATAACAAGAGAAGCTTCTTTCTTTTTTTTTTTTCAGTCATGGTTATTAGGGGTCGAGCATCTGGGTCATCTCGCTCTTTCAGGCGTTCACTCTAGATGAGTCAACCATCACAACCACCAGGTAATATATTTATTGTCAGTTGATTATTTATAGTTGATTATAATAGTTAAATTTATTTTTAATAATATCAGTTCCTCCGTCGTCGACGGGGCACGTAGCCGGATCGTCACATAATAGGCGATCCATTGGTAGGTCTATTCTGCGTATCACTTCAGGTACGTGACACATTATAGGCGATACACAGTAGGAGACAAAGTTTTTTAAATATTTTGCTTTTGTGACAGTTGCTCCACTGTCGATGGGGCACATAGTAGGGATCTCGATCGCACGACAACGATCGTCATGACACACCAGGTTATTTTTTTATATTTCATAATTTTAAATAGAAGCCAAATTTTATATATTTTCTTATAATGACAATTGCTACCTCACCGCCACCAGTGAGAATACTAGGCCCTTCACCACATTCTAATGTTGGCGAGCGACATTTTACGTCAAGTGATATATTTATTGTTATTGATATTTCTCAATTAATTATATTAATTATTTTTTAATAATGTCAGTTGCTACGTCGTCGATAGCACAAGCATCTGGTTCAATTCAATTACACGAGCAGACTACCACTGATCATGTTGCGGTATACATCAATCGATGTGAGAATATTATTATACATCTATCAATTGTCACAACTTTAATTTGGTATGACACTAATGATTTATTGTGTAGTATGGCCCGTAGATGATGTCAAACCTTCACAGCCTATCCCAGCTGTACCGGATGATGATTCCACTTTGAGTGATGAAGAGGGGTTACACGATAATGGGGTGGTCACTGTGAATAATATTGTTTGATCATAAGTTAAATAAGTTGTACGAATTTTGTTATAGTTTTGGTTATCATTGAAAATTAATTCTTCTTTGTAATTGGAAGGGCCTCTTTTATACCCGCTAGTACCATACGGGATGTCAGTGCTCTCGTTCTTTCCCACTTGCCGGAAGAGGCAGGATCTTGGAAAGATGTCCCAATTCAAGTGCGGGATGACATCTTTCGAATCTTTACGGTACGATCTTCTATTTGGGTTATATAATTTGATTTATATTATTTTAAAATTATTAAGTTTTAATGTTCTATTTGTAGGAGGTAAATCAGTTTCATCCGGATCTTAGTTTAGGGACGATCCGAAGAGCTTTTGAGGAGGTCGCTGCGAAATTCCTCCGAAATTGATTATACAAGTTTCGCAAGGTCGTCACGTCCGTCAGCCTCACTTTGGAGCAGGGCATACAAAGATGCCCAAGACATATTAGGCGCTCGGTTTGAGAGTCCTTATGTAGGAAGTGGTAAGTATGTTTACTTTTAAATGATTTTTATTAAATTTATAGTTTTTGAAAGTGTAAGTATCAAAGGACGGATGGACGATGGCAAAGGAAGTCGAAAAAGGCAAGAGTTAAATATCTTGTTTGCATGAAAACTAGAGAAAAAATAGGGCTCACAGTACAAAATTTTCATTTGATTGCTAAGGATTTTTAACCACCCTTTAATGTTTATTTATAGTTGTAGCTAGATTTTTTACTTCTATTGAACTTTGGACTCATCTTGAATTAATCTTGATCATCCATTATTAATTAATCCTTTTCTAATTATTCAGATTTAATTATTCTTTAATTTAATTGATATCTCCATAACCATACCCATAATAATTTCACCTCTTCTTAAACTCTATCTCATCTTTCCAAATAAATAAAATAATCTTTTCAATATATTTTCTAGAATAAATATTTCTTTTATATATTTTCCAAAATTCGGGATTGTTATGGATCTTACATTCTTCTACTTAGATTCTCCTTTGATGTCCTGAAAGAAAAATAGAGACAAAGCAATATGATGGGACTCACAAATGAGGGATAAATTGTAGATTCTAAGATTATAGGCATTCAATAAGAGCTCTCACAAAATGTGTATAAAGGTAGGAGTTTAACTCAAAAGAAATATTGAAATAAGGTATAAAATATTGTGAAGCAAGATAAATGTGCATACACACATAATAATGTTTTTGAAAAGCATAATGAACCAATTGAGAAATATGTTTGAAATACTCTTGTATATAATTATCAAAAATAAAATTTTAAATACCTGTAATAGCATGTGTGTTCCTAAGATGTCCATAAGCATGGAGCATAATGTCTCCCGAGCCTAACTAGCTCAAATTGACTCAAATCACATAGCATAATACTTTGAAGTTTTTTATGATGAAGAAAAAATAAAAATGATGATGAAAGTTATCTCCAAAAGGTTATAAAATAATTTGAGAAAAGTATAATTAAGCATGTAAAGAGTAAGTACAATGTTACTTTCATGTATTCGTGCTATTATGTACATTCACATGTTATCAGTATGATGATACATGATATGTTATGGTTTGACATGTAGATAATTATGCTCATGCCATTCATATTTTTCTTATTCATATAAAAATTCATAAGTATGTAATGTATATCTTATGACATTATATGCATTGATCCTTATGTTCTAAATGAGAAAAATATATAAATATGTAATGTAATATCCTATCTTATGAGATTTGTATTGATAAAAAAATGCATTAGTATGTAATGCATGGTGACGATTGATCAACTCTGAGATTGCACAATTGTGCATGGCGTAGGGATGAACAAATAATCTTTATGTATTAGTTATGTTGACTCGATGCTGAAGATGTTGGTGAAACTCTATTATTAATGTTTATTTTGTGATTTGAGTCAATTTGACCCTTATGTTATGTGATATTTGAATTATTAATTTTAATTGTATTAATGTGTCTTTGGTTGAGACATAGTGTTACATCCAAATTGAACATCATAAAAGACATAAAATTTGATTCCCTCAAGAAATTAATGAACCTAAACTGAATAGAAAACCTAAAATCCGAATTCCTGCAAAAAAAAAAAAAAATACAAAGTACCCCCAAATTCATAAGTTTAAAAATCAAGAAATTTGAAACTAAATTTTAAGTAAAGAAGCGCCAAAGAGTGGATCATGAATTAGTCGAAGCATGCACATACCACCAAAGAAATCATATCTGTGGAACCGATCCTTACCTTTGATACCATATGCCAATAGTTCCAATAGAAGAAGTGAGATTCTTTATTTTGTGTGAAGATCTCCTTTAAATGATGAATCACATGCATGTATCCTCACATTCTTTTAGATGTCCCATTAACAAATTAGACTCGGGTTCAGCCGCATTTTTTTTTTACTTTTTTTTTCAGAATAAAGTCCTCAACGTTTGTGACTATTACCATTGAACTAATTTGATTTAGACGAAAAGCAAAAAAAAAAAAAATCCTATTTATACTGGCAAGTCAGGGAATCATATGAAGGCTACCAGCTAACCAATTTCCAAACTACATCTTTTTTTCTTGAGTTATACCCAGTACATTGCACAATATTCTATTAATTGATTTTCATATAATTTCCTATATTAAAAGTTCTTCTAGTTGGACTAACATCATATTTGATGGTAAATCACTACTAGAAAATTATCATTTTTCGACGAAAAATTTTTGACGGACAGAAATCCGTCACAATTTGTGACGAAAATATTTACGACGGATTTTTCATGGAAATGAAAATAATAAATCATGTATATTTTATTTTTCAACGATTAAGAACGTCGATATTTTCGACGGATATCCATCTGTCGTAATTTCCGACGGATTTTTCGACGGCTACGACCGTCAAAAATGAAATAATAAATTATATAACTTATTATTTTATTTTTTGACGATTAGGCACGTCGATATTTCCGACGGATTTTGCGACGGTTACGGCCATCGAAAATAAAAAATAAATTATGTAAATTTTTATATTATTATTTAATTTTTTGACGATTAGGAACGTCGATATTTTCGACGGATATCCATCCGTCGCAAAATCTGCCATAATTTTTTACGGTCGTAACCATTGATAAATGCATAATAATATAATATGAGAAGTATTTTATTAATATAATTAGTGACAGTACAAACCGTCGTAATTTTTGACGATTCCGACTATCAATAATAATTAATGACTATTCAAACCGTTGGTAAAATAAAAAATAAATATTATATATAACTACATATAGTATTTTATTTTTATAATTAAATAATTTTCAACGGTCACAATCGTCGGTAACTTTAAAAATAATTAATATTTACTTTTTCGACGGCCAGAGCTGTCGGTAATTAAAATTTCGTTATCTCACTTTTTTTTCGTTTTTCTGCTTTCTCATCTTTCCACCTATATATATATATATATAATACTCCCTTTTTTTCCCTCTTCTCCTCTCTCCCTCCTGTCCTCTCTCTCTCTCCCTCTCCCTCTCCCGACCTGCGAGCCTCTGACCGGACGTCAAGCGTTGATCGCCGACGACCCTCTTCCGCCGGCGACCCTCTCCCGCCGGCATCTCTCTCTAGATCGGTCGCCGGCGTCTCTCTCTCCGGCCCGGACCGCCAGGCGGCCGAATCTCGCCGCTGGATCGGCTGCTAGCGGCCGAATCTGCCGGATCCAGCCTCGAGCGGCCGGATTCGGCCGTGGGCGGTCCGGATCGGCCAGCTCGGTCGCCTAGCGGCCAGATCTAGTCGTAGGTGGTCGGATCCAATCGCGGGCTGCCGTATCGGTCGCCTGGCGGCTGGATCCAGCCGCATGGGCAGGATTCGGCAGCTGGCGGCCGGATCCAGTCGCATGCGGCCGGCAAGCCGCTCGGTCGTTAGACCACTGGCGACCAGATCTCGGCCGCTGGCCTTCAGATTTGGCCGCCAGCCGGCTAATTTTTTATATTATAAAAATTCGTTGCGACGGTTTCGACAGCCGAAACTTCGGCGGTCGCCCGACGACCGCCGAAATTTTTGGCGATAGCAACCATCAATATTTGCGACGGTCGACGAAATCGTCGAAAACTTCGGCGGTCACGACCGCCAGGAACATCAAAGTTTTCGACGGTTTCGTCGACTGTCGCAAATATCGACGGTCACGATCGCCAATTTTTTGACAGTTTCATCGACCGCCGTAAATATCAGCGATCGTGATCGTCAAAAATTCGTCGAAATTTCCGATGGTTCTTTCCCAACCGTCGCAAATCAATTTGCAACGACCCTTTTTCGGACGAATGGGTTCCGTAGAAAAAACTGTCAGAAACGTCGTTTTCGACAGTTTTGGGGGGAATTACAAACGGTCCAAACCGTCTCTAATTCCCCTTTTCTTGTAGTGAATTACATAAATTATTCTTCAACTTTGATTTATACCAAGTACTTTAACTTTATTTTATGACTACATTATCTTTTAAAATTTGAAATCTTGCACATGATATCCTCTGTACTGCTGGTAGTAGATTTTTTTATTGCACTATTGTTGGATAATGCCCACGTGGGGCATGCGCGGATTGCGCAACGCACGCGCGGGCCGCGCGGTGCGCGCACGGACCGCGCTGTCGCACGCACGAAGTGTGCGACACGCATGCTGACGACGCAGTCGTGCACACGGACTGTGCGCGGACCGTGTTGTCGTACAGAGATCGCTCAGATCACGCGATTTGATATTTGCGCCATGAGAAAAGAGGTTTGCGAAGATACGTCATCACGCGCGATGGTCGTGCATGATACGTTCTGCCTAACTTCTTATTCAAGTCTTCCTACCCTATAAAAGGGGACCCATATCATAGGTCCCAAATATACTTTCGCAGAAGTTCATCCAGAAGAACTTGTGCTGTGGCAAAGAGTTCTGTTCTCCTGAGGTTCAGTTCCCGATCCCGAGGTGTAAGTGCGTTTGTCAAGAGTTCATGAAAAAGTCTCGACGATCCGCTTCCACTGCAAGAGCTTTTTTAGGTTTTTGTCGAACTCATGATTATGCCGAAAAAATAATATTCGTTATTATTTTTGTTATCTACGCGACCACAACCAAGGGGCAAAGTAGAGTTTGTCATCATAAATATATTATGGATGAACTTAGACCATAATATTTTTCGGATCTATTTTAATATTTTTGGCAATTTTTTTGAATTTTTTCTACATGTGTTGTAGTAAAAAAATAGAAAAAAAAGAAAAACTCTTTCAGTATGCACATGACCCACAGGAAGGCCTAGTTTATGCAAAGAAGTTGCACATATGAGAAGAGGCAAATTGGGCTGACTGAGAGGCACAATAAGCAGTTTTTTTCTTTTTCTTTTCTTTTCTGAGTTTCGTTAGATTTATAAAATATTTTGAAAATAAAAAATGTCAATTATAAAATAATGAAAAATTAAGAAAAAAATTTTTCTTAGAAATTTTTCTGTAATATTGCATACAATTTAATGTATTCAAAAGAAAATCATTTATTGATTTAAAGCATTAAATTAAATGATTAGATTTGCATGTCAATATCAAATATTGCCCAATAAATGTGTTATCATGCATGAAATAAATATTTTTCATTTATGTATGTCATAATGATATTTATTTCTGTGACGAAAATGTTGACTATGTGTTAAAATTAAAAACGATATGTCCAATCTTGTTAAGCATGATAACTTGCCTAGAATTTCAAATTTATTTGAAATTGATTAAATTAAAATTAATTCCTTTTGTGAGAATTAATTAAGATGACAATATTAATTTTGGCTATGTGCTAAAATACATGTTTCATGCAATTCTATAATAAAATAATTAGTTGGTCTAATTATATAAACTATAGGTAATTAAAGAATACATGAAATATCGGTAGTTCTTTTGTAGGACTAAGACACCTTGAGATTCAAATATTGTCACAATAATTAATGTCTTTCTGTTGAGTGGTGCGTGAACCAAAATGCATGTCTAAAAATATTTCGAGGAACTCACCTGGTGCATGGTCAACGCAGTCTCTAAAAATAGGGCTGATGTGTGACGGTGAGAGCACAATTTTTTTCTAATGTGATGTCGAGGCGAAGGATAGTGCACGATTATTTAATTGGCACCTCTCGAGGAAGAGCTCCCGTTGCACTAGTTTTGATTGTCCTGGTCATATTAGAAATAATTTGGTGCACCACACGAAATGAATCTCGGTGATTTTGAATTATAAATTGATTCAAAATGCATAGAGTAAAAAAATTTGAATTATGCGATGATTCAAAATTCAAACATTTAGATTAATTTTGTCACATTGTTAAAATAATGAATGATAATATTTCTTGGAGATAGTAGGAGATGAGTGAGAGTCTAACAACCTCTTAATGTCACTACTTTATGAATATTGTTATTTCATTTTTTATGTTGTTTGCGAAAAGAAATAAAACACGCATAACATTGATTTCTCTTATTTTTGTGACCAAACTAGACCATGGGTTCCAAAATAATAATTGCTTACCTGAACAAGAAGGATAAGCCCAATGACGATAATTATGATATTTGGCACCGCAAGATCCAATATCTTCTAGAAGAACAAGAGGTCTTGGAGACCATTAACCATGTTGTCAATGAACCTGCACCTGGACATAATGCCCAACGTCAGAGGGACATGGAGGCCTATCACGCTTGGACAAAAAAGAATCGTATTGTTTGCATCATGTTACTGAGCACGATGAATAATTCCCTCTTGTCCGAATTCGAAGTCTATAAGATAACATTCGAAATGTGGGTGGCGCTCCGCAATAAGTATGGGGTCACCATGACTACCAAGCGTCGGATGCTAACGGTCAAGTTTGACTCTTATCGGAAGCAACCAAATCATACGAAGAGGGAGCATATTTAGGAGATGTCCAACATGATCCGTGAACTCAAAAGTGTGGGACTGCACCTCTAATCCGCTCTCTTCCTAAAAGCTAGGAACATATGCATTGTAATTTGATGCACGATGAATGTGTCAAAACTTTTGACCAAACTGCTCGCCACATTGAAATGGAGGATGAGGCCCTTCAAGCCATGAATCAATCCTTTAAAACATTAGTTGTTGACAATGGTAGACAAAGAGTTGGTTCCAATCTAAGAGAAAAAGGTCGCATAAGTTGAAATCAAACAAAAAGAGCGGAGATGCTGGACGGAAGAAAGCCCAAGGCCACCAGCGCAAATGTGAAAAATGTGGCGGCAAAGTAGACATGGATAAAGTAAAATGCTACAATTGTAGCAAACGTGGTCACTTTGCTTGTGATTTCACTGAGCCAAAGAAGGTTTGTCCTGACCACAGTTCTTTTTCTTATGTCTCAAGTTGTGCCTTAATTGCTGAAATTCAACATTCGTGGATTGCAGATTCAAGAGCCACCGACTATATAGCGAGAGATCGCGGGGTCTTCGTGGAATTTCGTCGAATAAGTGCGGGGTGTAAATGAATTTACGTTGGAAATAACGAAAGAGTTGAAGTTAAAGGCATTGGATCGTGCAAGTTGGAACTTTGCAACGGCCAAATTCTTTATCTTCACGACGTTCTATATGCTCCAGCTTTTAGACGAAATTTACTTTCTGTATCAACATTAGATAAACTTGGTTATATAATAAGTTTTCAGAGGAAATAAATGACAATTTGTCATGACAATGTTCTTATATGCAATAGTTTTCTCAATAATGGTTTCTATGTTTTAAGTATAGCATCTGTTGCTAATAGTTATTCTTTTATATCATCTGTTGATGTGAATGATAGTGACAACATTTGACATGCCGGACTAGGACACATTGATCAAGATCGAATGAATAGATTTATTAAAGAAGGTCTCTTGGGGTCTCTCGCAAAAGTTGATCTTCCAACTTATGAGGAATGTCTAGCTGGTAAGAAAATAAGAACACTATTTGGGATGGGAAAACGCACCAAGTACCCATTACAATTAATCCATTCGGACATATGTGGTCCGATGAATGTTCATGCAAGACACGATTTTTCTTACTTCATCATATTTATCGATGATTATTCACGTTACGGTGTCGTATACTTAATTTCTTATAAGTCCAAAACCTTGGATTGTTTTGTACGATTCATGCACATGGTTAAGAATCAAGTGAATCGCAAGATTAAAGCCTTGCGAACCGACCGTGAACGTGAATATCTCTCTAACTTATTTAAAACGTTATGTGATGAAAATGGTATAGTTAGGCAACTAATAGTACCGAGAACTCCGCAACAAAATGGTATTACAGAAAGACGGAATCGTGCCTTATTTGATATGGTTCGATTCATGATGGCGTAAGCTAATCTTTCAATTTCATATTGGGGAGATGCACTATTAACTGTTGCCTACATTTTAAACCGTGTACCATCGAAATCCATTTCTACCACACCTTATGAACTTTAGACAGATCGAAAGCCTAACCTTAGTTATTTGCGCCTTTGAATTTGCGAAGCTTATGTTCTAAAAAACTCCTATAAGTATGAAAAGTTGGGTCTTAGAGGGCAGAAATGATGTGAAACCTCCAAGGGCTATGTATTCATATGAGAAAGTGTAACGACTTGGCATTTAAAAAAAGGTGTAAATTCTTTTAAGAGGAGGGGCATTTTGGTCATTGTGCAGGATGTGACAGCTATAAAAAAAAGTGTGTCGTCTTCTTCCCCAACTCCCGACTGTAGCACGTCTTCGGCCGCCGCCCTTTTTGGCCGCCCGATCTCCTCCGTCCGGCCACCATTTTTCGCATGAGAGGTACCGATGGAAAGAGGACGATGAGATGGACATTTTGACATATAGTGAGATGATCGGTCCACTATGCGCGACGCAGCGAGAGAAAAATGTGAGGAGGTCAAAAAATCTGTTGGCGATGATTCCGGCGACGATTCCGATTCTGATTTGCACCGATCCTTCTCTTGGTGAGTTTTACATTATTCTCAGATCGATTAGGATCATTTGGAGGGATTTTAACCATGTTTTTATTACAAATCACATAGGAGGCCGAAATTAGGGCTTTTCGATGAACTTTTTCGGCGAACTTTCCGGCGAACCGATAGGAAACTCCGGTCAAGCTCACTATGATGTTCTGGTAGGTGTACACACAAGGGAAAGACGTATTGGGTTGCTATCCATAAAAAAAATTTAATCACAAATTACTTGTAGGTTCATCGATTTTCGGTTCCGATCGTCGGGCGATATTTTCAACGATCCATCCTCAATGTGTATTGGTAAGCGAATGAAAATGCACAATAAATTTGATTTCGGATATGAAACTAATTTTTTTATTAATTTTATTATGCTACTAACAAAGTTGAGAAAGAAGATTTCATGTATTTGACTTGGAGTCGATCTCAGTTGAATAAAACTTCAAAGTTCTGAGAAACTAGACAATCTGTCTGACATGCATAATTGGTTTCAAATTTTTCTACCTTTTGGTTTTTAAGTATTTTGTTTTGGTTTTATGTAAACTGTAGAAGAGACACAAGATTTTGTTTTGGTTTCAAGTTCTCTTTTGGTTTTGTTTTGGTTTCAAATTTTGTTTTGTTTTGGTTTTATGTTTTAACTCCGCCTATATTTTAAACCCCGCCTATATTTTATAGCCGGTCCCAAGCCCGGATAAAGGAGGAGGGTTGTGTTAGGCCCCGACAGCCAGCATAAAATCATGTCGAATCTTATGAACATGGATCAACGAATAGCGGAATGGCGTCGTATGATCCATGTAGCCGACCCTACCTAGTGGGATAAGGCTTTGTTGTTGTTGTTGTATTATGCTACTAACGAAGAAGGCGACGTTCGGCGTTCGACGGTTGTGATTCTGATTTAGAGAGCGGGTGATTTCATTATTATGGTAAGAATGATTGGTGGCCGAAACCATTTATAAGATTTAATTTCATATTTGATAAGAATTGATTATAGGATCTAATTCAAATTATTATATGCTTAATTCGACATGATAGGTGGCTGTCCGATGAGCTTTGAGTAAGGTGCTATTAGTTGGCGATTTCTTTTCCCCGATCCGTAAGCATGTTAAAAATCTATGGTAATGATCGATTTATGAAAATTAGTTTATATGATAGTTGTAGTTCATTAATTATGAACTTATGTAAGAAAATTATAAATTATAAATTTAGGTACCAAGATGTCGTTAGAAAGGATTATTATGAAGTGATTGACAAACTAAAAGATAAATGATACCTAGAAGTGATAAATGTCTTAAATGATAAGTTTATATTTCTAAATAAGGTTTAAATGAATGTAATAGGCATTTCTCTTTTGTGAGCGGATACGGACGGAAGGTAGTTCAAACTTAAGGAATCCAAGATGAGAGAACTTATCTCAATTGATATGAATTGCTAAACTCTTCGGAGTGATGACATTTTTCCACTCGATGTGGAATGGATTTTCGTGATAGTTTCTTTCATGCATATTCATATATTTGTATGCTTCATATGTGTGTCATCATATGACTTGTGCCATTTTATTATGAATTTTAGAAATTCGTCGAAGTTTATTCTTTGTAAAATTGAAGTGAATATTTAATTTTTGAAAGGAAAGTTTATATAATGGTTTCAATCCTAAACTTCTATTTGAAAATTGCATTCATGCATCATGTGCATTACATGTAAAAACCCGCATAAGGTGGAGTGTTTTCACCTCAGAGGATTGACCAACTCCAAGTAGATCGATTAGGGTCCGGTTTGCTCTGTATCGATATAGTGACACGAAGGGTGGAATTAGAACAACCATCTTGTGACGATATAGTGACACGAGGGATGAAATGGAAAAAAAAAGAAACAAGCTCTGTATCGATATATAGTGACACGAGGAGCAGTTTAACGTCCTGTGATGATATAGTGACACGAGGGACGGAATTAGAACAACCACATGTAGCGATATAGTGACACGAGGGATGTGTGAAGAAGCACTCGATTGACGAGTGGTATGGATATCCGTATTTGATGATGATTCCCCAACTTATATATTATATATGTATGATTTCACCATACATGTGCATACATGACATTCATTTTGCATGATCATTATGTGAATAAGTTCCTTTTGAAGAAGAGTGGATTTAAATATTTCCTGAAAATAAGATGTTGATTTTCGTAACGGTTTTCATACTTGAGATAGTCGTTTTAACTCACTGAGCTTAATCCATGCTCACCCCTTTCTTTTTTAATGTTTATAGGAAAGAAATACATATACTGCATGGTTGTTTGGAAATGGGTATTGATTCAAAAGGGATAGTGTGTGAGATTCCGCGAAAAGCGTATCTAGAAACGTTCTTATCATTCTTTTAAACTGACTATTATGATTTTATTTATCTTGACGCCGTCTGATTTTGGGTTGTGACCCATGATTTCTTGTGGATTTAAATTAGTCGATGGGAGCGAAGGCTCCATAATTTATAGATGAGACGATATGGGCGAGTCCCTATCATGGAACTGGATATGGGCGAGTCCCTATCATGGAATTGGATAAGATCTTGAGTCTCTTAATGGATTTTGACAGGCATGCGATATGTTTTGTTTGTGTAATAGTTTTATGACGAAACTCATATGTTGTCATAGTTCGGAAATTTTGGGTTTGAGTCCAATATTATTTGGTAATTATAAACTGTCAGTGATGTATATATTAAATTTTATAAATTACCTGTGATGTGAATAATTATGGGTAAATGTTGTATTTGATGCATGAATGAATTTACGCATACGTCATGCCGAAATTTTTGGAAATTTCCAGTGTTAGTTGATTTTTGGAACGTTAGTTTCCGTTGAAGATTTGAATTTGAATTTAAACGATTGAATTTCCGATTTCACCTCTTGTGGCGCCAAAACGAGCAGAAGGACGTCACAGAAAGAGAAGATGGTACGGTAACGAAAATCGAAAGACATTCATAGAAAATGAGTTTCCTAAGCAAGGCGAGATTGATAAGTGATTTCTCCTACATGAGGAAGAAGATCTCAAGTTGACAGCACAAGCAGATCAATCCATTGAGGAGTTAGTCTCCTCCGTACCACAGCTTGATCCGAGTGGGAGAGATTCGCAATCGTCAACTGACCAAGCTGAAAGTTCTCTTCGACGGACTACTAAAAAACATGTTCCGCGCCGATGATAACCACATGAGGTCAACATAGTAAGTCTGAAAGATGAACTTGATTTCAAATCTGTCAAAGAGGCTCTCTTATCCCCTACTAAGGAATAATGGATTAAGGCAATGGAGGAAAAGTTAGGGTCCATGCAGAAAAATCAAGTTTGGGACTTGGTTGATTTCCCGCCAGGCCGTAAGGCAATTGGAAACAAACGGTTCTCAAAATTAAACATGTCATGGATGGATCAATTGAGAGATATAACGCCCGCTTGTGGCGAAAGGTTTCACCAAAACTGTGGGTGTTAATTATGAAAAAAACTTTTGCGCCTGCTGTAAGGTTTACTTCAATTTGCTTAATATTAGTTATAGTCGCACATATGGACTTAGAATTACATCAAATGGATGTAAAAACCGCATTTCTCAATGGAGAAATAGATGAGAAAATTTACATTGAGCAACCTCAAGGTTTCGTTATAAAAGGAGAAGAGCGCAAAGTTTGCAGACTGCGTCAGTCCATTTATGGACTAAAACAATTATCAAGATAGTGATATCTAAAATTTCATCAGTCAATCATTTCGTACTATTTTAAAATGATTGAGAAAGACCACTACGTGTATATTCATAAGTCCGAAGATAATTTTGCTATCCTGACGCTATATGTAGATGACATTCTAATAACTGAAAATAATAGAGACTATGCCATTCATTAAGCAATGGTTGTCTTCATGTTTGAGATGAAGGACATGGGTGAAACAACATAAATACTGGGTGTCAAAATCCAGTGTGACCGTTCCAAACGACTCCTTGCTTTGTCGCAGGAATCATATATAAAGAAAGTTTTGAATGATTCCACATGGATGGTTGCAAATCCATTGATACTCCTATTATGAAAGGCGAGGTTTTAAGCTTGGACATGTGCCCTAAAACTCTAGAGAAACAAAAGAAAATATTCAATATTCTCTATGCGAGTGTGGCCGACAGCCTGATGTATGCTATGATGTGTACTCGACCGGACATATGTTTTACCGTGAGTCTAGTTAATTGATATCAGGCTAATCCGGGATGCCAACACTAGAAGGCGGTGAAGAGAATAACGAGATACTTCAAGGGTACTGCAGATCTTGCACTGTACTATCATGGAGGAAGTCTACGACTTGCTAGATTCACTGATGGCGATTGGATTGGTGACGTTGATGAATGAAAATTCACATTCGGATACACTTTCTTACTCAGCAATGGTGCTGTTATTTGGATTAGTAAGAAATAAGATTGTGTGATACTGTCAACTATAGAGGCAGAATTTATAACTTATTCAGTGGTAGTACAAGAGGCCTTATGGCATAGAAGATTCCTTCAAAATCTGAGAATTTTTTATAAATGCAATGAAGAAGATGATCCTTCACTATGAGAATCAAGCAGTCATAGCTTATGTGAAGGATGAGAAATATCATTGCAAAGGAAAGCATATAGACAAAAAGTACAAATTTGTATTGAGTACATATCAACGCACAATATGGTTGCTGATCCGTTCACCAAATCATTGTCAAGAGAGGCATTCTTGAGACATGTAAATGTCTTAGGGCTGCGTAGATTATAAACGCAATAATGTACTCAAATTTTTAATGAATAAAATATTATTTTTCTTTCATAAATTTATTGTTGTAAATTCTTATTATGCATGTGAAAAGTATGACGATCGGGCCTAGATTTGTTCACTCACACGAACAAATATTTCCGGCGTTCACGAAGATAGTGAGCGGAATGAATTATGTGAGTCATAGTGTAATTATTAAAACATGTGTTTTAGTAACTCAATGTCGCCTGATTAAAAGAGAGAGACCAGATACGAGATTCAAATTTGGCGCTACTGGATAGTGAGCAATTTGAAAACTCGAGTCAGGCGCTGAAAGTTAGCGATTGGACTTAAGTCTGTGCAGTATGTAATTAAACAGAGCCGGACATATGCTCCTTCAGTGGGAGTCTCCACCGCAGTACTTGTGTTTGGTACCAAGTATGCAAAGTTGACCTAGAGAGATATGATGAATTGATTAATTCGATGGTCATCATGGTGTGAGTCTCTGACGGATGATTCATGTGCACGTGCCCTTAGACTCTTGATTATGTCTTAAGGAAAGAAATTAGTGATTGTTACTTTAGCGGGGTACTCAAAGTTGAAAAGCAAAGTAGCTTGTCGAGCCATGTCTAGAAAAACAACTAATTTACTAATAAAAAATATGAGGGCGAGAGAAAGAACTGTTATGAGCTGCATTAAGCTTTCACATATAATTGACCAACTATTTTTTAAAATAGTGTATGTGAAAGACAGTTACCGCAGAGCAAGACATACATTGTATTGGCTATGCTGCAAGACAGAACTAAGGCATAACAAGTTACATTATTTGAGTATTTATTGACTCATATGTGAGCTATCATGAATCCCTAATGGGCATGACGTGATTGAACCTTAACAGGTATCTTTCTAGCTTCTATAAAGAAGCGTGCTTGTACTCGTGGGTCGCACGGTACATTTACCAACTCTGGCTAAATGAAAGTACAATGTCCAATGCGGACAAGTGAAAGATTGTTGGATAATGCCCACATGGGGCAACGCACAGTGACATGTGCGGACCGCGTGCAACGCACACACGGGCCGCGTGATGCGCGCACGGACCGTGCTACAAGCGTGCGGACCACGCTGTCGCATGCATGGAGTGCGCGACGCGCATGCTGACGGCGCAGTCGTGCACATGGACCACGCGCGGACCGTGTTGTCGCATAGAGATCGCGCATATCACGCGATTTGATATTTGCACCGTGAGAAAAGAGATTTGCGTAGACACATCATCACGCGCGATGGACGCGCGTGATACGTTCTGCCTAACTTCTTATCTAAGTCTTCCTACACTATAAAAGGGGACCCATACTATAGGTCCCAAATATACTTTCGCAAATGTTTGTCCAGAAGTATTTGTGCTGTGGCAAAGAGTTCTGTTCCCCTGAGGTTCATTTTCTGATCACGAGGTGTAAGTGTGTTCGTCAAAAGTTCGTGAAAAAACTCCGACAATCCGCTTTCGCTGTAAGAGGTATTCCGTAATCTCTAGAATTTATATCTGTTATAAATTTCAACAACTATCGACGTGACACAATAAAAATTAATAAAATAATAAATCAAGAGGGGAGTGGGCAACACCGTCCCGTGGTCATCAGGAAAATCATTAAGGATAATACGCACGAAAAATCAAAACTTCGAAAATAGTTTGATTACAAATTAAACTTAGAATAACTCAAAGTTAGAAGAGTTGAGTGTAGTTTATCCTAGATTCGATCAAACCCAACATTAAACTTTTTATTAGACTTGATCTATATAATGCAAGTTTATGAATATTATATAAGTAAGACTACGTAAAGATACTATATTAGTGTAATAATACTTAAAAATAAATAAAGCTAGTGTTTAACATGCATTAAACTATTTATAACAGAAAGTTTTTTAGGATTAATTTAATAATACCTTACCGATATTATTATTTTAACTATTCACCACAAGTTTTAACTCATACATATATATATATATATATATATATATATATATATATATATATATATATATATACACCTCAGAAATCTCTGCATATATCTAAGATTTTTTCGTTGTCCGTAACAAACCTTCTTTTAATTTGAAACCATATAAAATACTTAATGCATCCATTTTTTCTTGGAAAAATAAAATAAAAATATCTTTATTGTCGATCAGAAAATATTATTGCTAATAGTGAATGATTTCATCCTTGTTATGTAGAATATGATGATAAATAATTAAATATATATTTATTGGGATAACAATAATATGATCCTAAATTAAATAATTTTTTTCCTTTGAGTTATTGCCTTTCAGTATTGTTGATGGATTTGATCAATATAGTAAGACTTCACCTGATCATCTTGATCAATATCGTAAGACTTCACCAGATCATCGACCCGGATTATCCAACGGGTTAAGTCAGACCGATTGGATCGGGTCAAATCAAATGATTGGACTAAATAATATAAATTAATAAAAAATAAAATAAGTTAAAAATGACCATTGTAATATTATCAATATATAATATATTATTTAGCAATAATATATAATATAATATAATAAAATAATTCAGATCAAATAATATAATAAAGTAAGCATAAATTAAAACATCAATGGAATATTTTCTAAATAAAAGATTTCATGAGATAATTATAAGAAATATCGATAAAATTTTTATATATGTAGTAAAGAAGAACATTGAAAAATAAATTTCAAATATATATATAATATTTCTAAAATATTTTTAATAATTTTTTTACATTTTATTTTTTTAATATTTTATAATTTGATTCGGTCGGATCGATCAAATTCGTCGAATCGACTGGTTGAACTCGAATTTTGACCGAATTAAATTAGCACATGACCAGATTTTGAATGACTTATGAGTCATTTTAGTGTCTGATTCGACCGATTGGACTAAACAGGGTTTTACAACACTGGATCTAATTGAACCAGTGAATATGATTTTTCTTTTCACAGATCTAGTCGTTCGGTTTTCACTGTCAAATACAAACTACTTTTCATGCCATGTTTTTCAAGTGAGGAAAAACATAAAAATAAAAATATGAAAAGAAATCAAATAATTTTTTTTGGTGCTCAAGAATTTTGCAATTCATATCGTTGGCATGTGCACACTAGAACTTTAGACACTCTACCACACCTGTGTTCTTCCCTTTTGTGCTTAATAATATATAAGATCTATTATACAAATGTTAATCATAACCAAGAGCGATTAATAAATAGGCTTCTTCACTATTAAAGTTACTAAATAATATCCAATGGATACACTTTAAAAACATGCGTTTGTCATTCCAAAATATTTATGCATTCGACTGTGACTAATAATTTGACATCCATCGGTGCCTGCAAAAAAAATATTCTTTTGAGAAGAACACCTGTAAAATATATGTAAATTATGAGTGTCATATACGTAAGGGTTTGCTCCGTTTGTCCTTCGTTATCTATTAGGAGTCATACTACTTTGTCTCTGTTATGCCAACGACATGGCCGGGGCTTACAAAAAAAAATAGCTCAAGATCTTGGCCGCAGGCGGTCGTGGCCTGTTGGCAGCACTCGCGTTCGTCCTTAACACAAATCCTTCTGGGGGTTACAGAGCACGGGTCAACCCCGTGACATGATCCTTGCATAATTTATACAGCCAGGACCATTGCCACCACCACCTCGTGCAGCTGCTGTACACAGGTGCTCATTTGTCTTCACACTTTGGCGTTAGAAACATGCTATCAACTTTTACCGAGAAAAGAAACATATTAAAACCTTTCTTTGGCGATGCACCAATCGGGGACACGGTGCGCACACAGTCCAATGCCGGAATTGATTAAAAACCTTCCAAGTTCCAGCGGAGCCTTGACATGTGGAGTTCAGAGATCACCCGCCATGAACATGTTTTCGAGGGATGTCTGTGGAATGCCAGTAAAAAAATAAGATTCAACTTGCTTCTTAGTATCTGTTGTCGTGAGAGTAAATCAATAATATATTCAAAGATGCTCATCATTACAGAGAAATAGACTGGAAGATGCAAATGGAAGGATGACAACAGTCAATGCAGAAAAAAAAGAAAATGAAAGATAACAAAAATGTAAAGATGATGAACAGCTAAGATCTTTCTATTCCAATGACATTGTTGATGTACATGCAGTAGAAATCAACAAAAAGAGTAACTGCCCGCATCCCAGCCGCCTCTCATGCTTCCGTACTCCTTTCTAACTCACCGTTCTATACAAGGATCAACTATTATTTTGAGCAAAAAACAGTATAAATAGAAGTTATCATATCAAAGTGTATGTTCCACAGCTGCCTGAATAAAAAGGTTGCAATGCGTAGAGTTCTTATTTCCATCATCCTCCGGAGCAAAATGTCCACCTTGTATGTCCAATGCGGACGTTTTCGATTAAAAATGACTTCCCCATCACTGGATTTTGATCTCTCATATTTCTGAAAGAATTGCAATGTGGAACTAGTAACTTAAAACTGAGTTTGCATATTCCGTGAATCGTCCTCCAAGCGTTGCTGGAGGCACTCCTGGGGATTGGCAAAGAAGTAGTCCTCTTCCTTGGGCCTATCAGGGATCACCAATCTCCTCACAGGCTTTCCCATGCGAGTAGCATGAGCGATCTTAACCGATGAAGAGAATTCCTCCCACCCTAAAATTCCATCGTTGTACTGATCTATTAGCTCAACCAAGTGTTTCCTGTCCAATAAGATGGTCTTCTTGAACCCCAAGTACCTGAAAATATACATCACAAAAGTATCCACTTAAATGCATGTTAATGAGGAAATGAGATGAACGAAAATTTAGTTTTTAATTAACAAAAAAAAAAAAACTCAGTTGCTGCTACATTGGAGTGCTCAGTTGTAAATTTGGTCCTAAAGGCACTCATAAACGGATAAAACCAGTGTAAATTTGTAACCATAAGCATGTTGTAAATACTACAAAACTTAAGAGATGAAACAGTGGTAGAATGGAAGAGGCGACAAACCTGCGATGACCTTCGACAACTTTGGCCATGTTGCCATCATAAGTAGGAATGAAGATATCGCTCTCCAGAGAAACCAAGTAATCCAATGCTGCCATTTGTGATGAATGATTCTGGAAGTATCTAAGATCTGATGGTCTTAATAATGTTTCCTTTCTTACCTGCAAGATGTCTGAGCAATTAGTCAAGGATAAGGGAGACAAAAAGAGATTGCAAACTCGAGAATACACAAACAATTCAAGAACTGACCACATTTGGAAACGCAGTAGAAAGTGCAGCCATTCTCTTTTGCCCGCCATATATTTCTCCAGCTGCAATATAGATTTGGATGTTGCGGTCAATGTCCAAAGCCCTCAAAATCAAAGCTGTCTCCTCTGGAGTCAAAGGACAGAGACCATCTTTCCTCTTGAGGTCAGAATCGATGACCTTTTCTTTCCACCAAGGATATGCATATCTATGACATAATTATCAAGCAATTCAGGATATATAGAGTTTGCTTCTTTCTGAATTCAGTCATAGAGAGAAGATAATAGCAGTAGGCAACATAATGGATGTAAATATCTGATGTACCTCATTCTTGTCAGTTCCTCAGCCTCCTCATTTGTGCAACCATGAGTGCATCCAGAGAAGGCCAACATGTCCATTTCATATCTCAAATGAAGAACCACAAAAGGACCATTCTGTCTCAAAATTCTAACTACTCGCCTACCCAATTCTTCAATCTGAGGGGCGAATCGCAATGCTGCATAATTTGCTCGGCACCTCAATTTTTGGATTTCTAAAGGTAGACCATTATTAGCTAGCCTGGCATCAGTTTTATTCAGATGCAAAATCTTGTATTTCTGGATCAAGGGAAGAATCTGGTTTCCACAAACAAATTGACTGAGTATCACAAATAACATATTCTGGTAACAACATTTGTTTTCCTGCTTTTCTACTATAAATACCTGATTTTGGTAATATGAGATGTGTGACCAACTAATAGGTGGCATAGAGTGCACAAGGCCCAGCTCAACTCTTTTTTTCAGCCTAGGTGGTAGTTCTTTCAATATTCGAACCTCATCTCGTAATGATGTAATAAAATGGTCGACATCAAATATGTCTTGGAACTCGCTGTTATAAATCAAAATAATGTTTAATTTTAACTGAAAGGAAGAAAAATAAATGGCATTGCAATTATAAAGGAATAGACCAATCTAAAACAATAAATTGAGAGTTAACACACCTTGGATCAGCCCAAAATGATGTCTTATCTAACTCTGGCACAATTAATGTCACGTTCAAATACCTCGCAATGGCAACCATGTCACATATCTGTAGATCGTGATGATAATACAAAAATTAATAAAAGCAAAGTGTAGATATTACATATTTGATAAAACACTTAAACACGAAAAAAACTCTCAGAACTGATAAAACAAAATGATCTTAAATTTGTGAGTGTAACTATATTAAAATACTGACTGCAGCTCGCATCTGATTAAGCCCGCCATTGCATGAAACCATGAGGTACCCGTTATTCCTATAGATTCCTACATGAAAACAAGATCCAGATCAGAATACATACCAACAT
Source organism: Pontederia crassipes (assembly GCA_030549335.1). Taxonomy (NCBI): domain Eukaryota; kingdom Viridiplantae; phylum Streptophyta; class Magnoliopsida; order Commelinales; family Pontederiaceae; genus Pontederia; species Pontederia crassipes. Next base: position 14,516,927 of record JAUKPH010000017.1, read on the forward strand.
CCGAGGAAAGACCACAACAAATTTACAGAATTTTTGTGGCACAGACTTAGGAGGAACTATTAGATATTACTAGACATTTGATAGTGATAGGAATTTAAGACAAAGACAGGAAACAGCATGCAGAAACTTTGCTTAGAATCGATCTGACATGGTTAGGAAAGTAGAAGACTATGGTTTAACATTCAATGTATATACAAAGAAATAAAATTGGACTACCAGTGAGATGGAAGCAAAAAACAGGGGACGAAGTTGTGCAGAGTCAAAGGTAAAAAGGACAACTGGAAGCATTCAATGTTTATAAAGTTGTGCTGCACCCTTAGAAAGGAATAGAGAGCCACAACATAATTATCACCATAAGCTCTAATCAATTATTTAAAAAGTAACACCCAATCAAGCATAAACACATTTTTATGAACAATCCTTAATCGACAAACTTATAGAGAGCATCCTCAAAATATGTAAGAGACCAGTTTTTAGTATATAAAGAAGGGCAATGAAGTCTGATGAGAAAAAACAAGTACATTTAGTCTCAACATAAAGACTAATTCAATTAAAAAAAAAGCTGCATCTCGAAGAACATATATAGTTTTATCAGAATTGGCCCTTTTTGATTCCCAAGGGGGAAATATTCGTTTCCCAAGGGGGAAATCTTCTTCCAAAAGTTTAAACCATTGATCAAATCATACACAAACGCAAAGAGAAAATTGAAGAATATCCAATCACACGATGAAGAAAAGCAAGAGAAAGTTGTAACCTTTTTACTTGTTCCATATTTTATCTTGTTTAAAAGGGGCGGAAGTTGACTCACTTTTGGGTGGGAGGACGATCCTTTGGACAACCGGAGAAACTTCTTCCACGGCGGCGAGTTCTCCAATGGCGTGCTGTGCCGACGAGTCCGAGGAGGTGAAGCAGGAGGGCCAACCTTTCAGGACCCTCGGCCCCCACATGTCCCCGATGGCCGTGAGCTGGACGACGCACGTCCACAGGAGAACTGTCGTCGTCGCCCGGATCATCCACAGCTTCATCCTCGACCTGGCCACCATCGAAGCCTTCGTCCTCTCGCTCTTCGCCTCTCCTCCGGCGCCAAATTTAAGACCGATGCGCTTCTCCTCCAAGTACTCAGATCCCATGGACCTCCCCAATCGGCACATCCTCTGATACCAGCAAGTTCCAGCCCCCATACAAAACAAGAAGAACTCCAAAGATATCCAGGAGCCGAAAGCGAAAAAAAAAAAACAAACTTGTCTTTGGTTCTCTTCGCCTACAAACCAATGAAAAACATAGAAACAAAGAAAAGAACTGATTTTGACGACAATGCAGCTTGCCACAGAAAATCGAAACCCAAAGGACGTTCGATTCCTTAGCAAAAAACCGGTCTCTCTTCCTCCCCAGAAACTATCACAACAACACAAAGTGTTCAGGTGCCAGAGAGATGGATTTTTTTCTTCCCGCACTTTCTCTATTTATCTCAATCGAAAGCAGACAAGCCATTACTGCAGACAGCTAATTTCCTTCCATAAAAAGCTCTGAAGGGTGGGGAATAAAAGATTTACAAAAGGGGAAGGAGCGCCGGAAAAACGCAGCGCTTGGGCGGACTCGAGATCCAAGGGGACGCCCTCGGAGCAGTTCAGGCAATGGGCTTCTGCGGCGAGATCAGCGCCCCGCGTCCGTGGTCCGCAAGCGGTGGAGGGAGAGACGGAGGAGGAGAGAAGGATGGATTTCTCAGACCTTCCCTTCGGTCTCTTTACCATTTTAATCCCAACAAAAATGACGCAAAAAAAGAAACAAAAACAAACAAAATAAAAACAAAATTGTAGCCGTCGCTTTGGAGGCGTCGGTGGCGCCTGGTTCGTTAAGATGTTAAACAAGGTTATCGTGTGATTATTAGGAATAAATAAACGTATTACTATAAAACAAAATATAGCGTAACTATTTTTTTTTCTATGGTATAAAATTATAAATTCAAGAGCATTAATCAAAATTCTAAATAAGCATAATTACTATTATTATTTCCGCTGACTATTATATTCGAGATATCCTAAAATATTGTCATTTATAGATTCCTAAACATGTCAATAAATTACGTCACTGTAACTTTCCTGCCTTCCGTCATGCGCCGCCGTAACCAAGTGATCGGGTCCTGCCCGGTTTACTCGAACCGCCGGCCGGAAAGGAGAGGCGGACCGATTAATACGGAGACCCGACCAGCTCATCCCTCCGGTGTCGCGGGGAATTAAAGAGGCGGCCCGAAGGGAGACGCGTGTCGCGTCCGCGACGGGATGGCTCGTCGCCGGGACCCCGCCGAGGGAGGCAACGCCGCCGGCGCCGGCGAGCGCGGGGCACGAGGAGGAGACGGAGCCGTCGTCGGCGTCGTTCGTTGGACGAGCGATCGAGATCGATCTGGCGTGAGCCGTTACGACGGGCCACCGTTACGAGTTACGAGCATCTCGTGACGGGGGGCCCGAACCGTACGTGCGGAACGTTTTTCTCGTCGGTAGCGCGCCGTCAGTTGACGTCGACGTCTGTTTCAGAACGGTCGTGTTTCGGGCTCGTTGAGGAGCGCGTCGTTTTGTTCTCACGTCAACTTTATGTCAAGCATTTATTTAATTTTAATTATGAATTCCTTCCAAGAAATTAAATTGAGGGAAAGAATATTTTTTGGAAAGATGTCAAATTAATCATACTCGATAATAAATTGAGATTTTAATATATAATTAGTGCACATTAATTCTGTGGATTACACCACTTCCAAAATACTAGGGTGAATGAAAAAAGGAAAAAAAGTCTGGTACATTTATTTGAATTGAGATGCTAAAATGGTAACCATCCAAAGTTTTAAACTTGACAAATAAGTGTAATATTTTCTCAATAATGTACTTAAGCATAGGTCTTACCTCCTTTCTGTCATTGGTGTATATAAAAAAAATATTTTTTATATAATACATAAATATCCTTTTTCCTTTGTGTACTATACAAAATAAAAGGCTTTTATTGTATTATAAAAGGAAAAACATGTTTTCCTTGCCTCTTCTAGATTATTTTTTCTTTTTAGGTGACATTTTACTTTAGGGCTGTTTGGATATAATTGTTGGATAGTTGAATTAACCGATTAATTTGTGATATATTTGAATGGGGGTGGAACTTATGAATTTGATGTGATAGATTATTTTTAGTGGGTATTTAAATAAAAAATAGGTATTATAAATATAAAATATAATTTTATTAATTAATAAAAAGTAAATTAAAAATTAATTTTTTATTTCAAATATATTATTTAAATATTCAAAAATTATTTTAAAATTCATTATATTTAGTGAAATATAATTTTTTAATGAAATAATGAGTAATAAATAATATTATGTTAATCCTTTTTATAATAAATGTATTATATTTAATAAATAATTTATTTTATGAGAAAATTATAACAGAGAGAAAATAAGAAATAAGAAATAAAATTGAAATAATAGTTTTGACACATCAATAAAATAAAAATTGAAAAAAAAAACTTGACTATTGTGACCTAAAGTAATCATCAGACATCAGAACTATTCCACAAATTTGATCGAAGCTTCTTATTTTATGTAACAAGTTGAATTAGCTGTTGAGAACCCCTTATAACTCAAGAACTTCTTTAAATTTTCGTTGAATCTAATTGCATCAAATGATTGGATTACCCAATTACTTTATTTCCCTATTTTGGGTTAAAACTTATTTTCCTTTATAATATGTAGTACGAGTGATATTATTATTTTAAAACCAAGAATATAAATGTTTTCTAGTGTAATAAAATTTTCATCAATGTAAGTATTTTATTCTTATATATTTTACTTTTACGTAAATAAAAGTCCATTGACTTATAAAAAAAGTTAAATAATTGGTTTGGGTGAGTTCCCATATGATCCAATCAAGTAATTCGATCCAGTTGGTTAGAGAGCTAATCACGTTGAATCAACTCAGCCTTTTATATCATGTTATATTTTCTGTAGTTATTAAATCATTTTTTTACATTTGAATAATGAATTACAAAATATAAATAAAATAACACAAGTCGATCTTCAAAAAAATATAAATAAAGTGAGCGTAACAATTCTAATTTTTAAATAAAAGGTATTCAAAATTTTTTTGGCCAAAATCCTAAGCTAGACATTAAAAAAACTTCACAAATATTTAATCTTTTCTCTTTTTTTAAATATTGGGGGTGAGAGGATAACAACATAACATCGAATTGATAGATCAACCTCTCTGCCTCTCAAGTACCGACGACCTTGACATTGAGCATTTACAATATCATCAGGGTTGCACGTCATCCGACGTTGTACATTGTGGCAAAGAACTTGATGATGAACACTTTTGATATTATGGCAAAAAGTAGAGGATACTACACCTCGAAGCATAAGCTGATAACGACAAACATGTGTAGTGAGCCGAGCACGTTGAAGGTGATAAGGAGGTGGGCGACAGAAGACATGAACATGACTATGATGAAGATGAGCGGGTGCAAGGTTTTATGACTATCGAGGAAAGATCTTCAACGCGAAGTTGATGCCCACGCGTCGAACATAGTTCCATATGCCGACGAGGGAGATGAATGTATCGATGCCAAAGAATATTAGATGAAAACGGCACTTAACTAAAGCATAATTAAGGTATGAATGATAGGAGCTTAGGAAAATAATTAATGAGAAGATCACAAATGGAAGGAGGTTTGAAAATCATGGGAAGGTAGTTATGAAGATATAGGATAACAATATACATAGAGATTTATTGTTAATTGTTAGGAAGCAAATGAATAAGATAAGAGTACATGTTTTTTATTTATAATGTTATTTATAAAATATATAATTATAAATTTCGAAATTAATTAATATATATTAATTTTGACTCATGGTTAAATTAGATAAAAAAATAATACCTTAATTATTATATAATATATTGGTAAGTGTTAAATACATTTAAGACATTATTAAGATAACCTAACAATATATGTATATCCTTTACTTAAAACATTATTGTGAAATATATTTTTGAAAATTTTGAAATTAATTATATATATATTTTATTTGTTGTTAAATTAATATATAGAAAATGACATTGAATTCCATTAAAATCTTAAATCTCGTAAAACTCAGTGTTTAACGTAACTGAAAATTCAAAAAATTAATCATAACTTTTGATTAGGATGTATATTAGGTAATGTTCCAATTACCGAATATTTATTGGAAAACATAATATATAGGTGACATTCCTATTATCTAATATTATTGGGACCTATAATAAGTGGTATTATCAAATGTTATTGGAATTCATGATAGTGTCATCCATATGGTCAAATATTATTGGGACGCAATTGAACTTGTCATTCAAATTATGCGATTGTATATGAAATTATATTTATATTCTAAATTAAAATAGGGACACTAAATTAATGTGCCTTAAAATTTTTAAAAAATAGGACTCTAAATATATTTGTGTCATAATGACAATGCTATAAAAAGTGTCTTTATAAATGAACACTTTGCATCAAATAAGAACGCTTTAATCTATGTCATTAATCGAATGTCAGCCAATGACACTACAAGAAAAAGTCAGATTTTCGACGGTTTATTTTCAACGGTCCGACATCCGTCGAAAATACCGACGGTTTTCCGGCGGAGCTTATAAACCGTCGAAATTATTGTCGGGAGTTTTTCGACGGTTCTGGCCGTCTAAACTTTCGACGGTCCAGAATTCGTCGAAAGCTTCCGTCGAAAATATTGGCACTTCGACGGTTCCGACCGTCGAAAGTTTCGACGGTTTACCTACCCGTTGAAACTTCCAGCGGTCTGAACCGTCGAAATATTTTAACGTTGGTCCCGTACTATTATTTTAATTTTCGACGGTTTTGACCGTCGAAATTTGTGACGTTCGACGCAACCGTCGATATTTCGGCGGTCATACCCGTCGAAACGTTATGAGATTTTCATTCAGTAAAATATTCTAGCTTTATTTTTTTTACGGTCTTAACCGTCGAAAATGGAAATTTATAATTTACGCAACTCTGTTCAGTTGGAAAATTAATATTATATATATCGACGGCTAAAACCGTCGATAGTTTCGACGGTTTAGAGAACCGTCGAAATGTTCGATGGTTTTTCCAACGGGTTCGAGCCGTCGAAACTTGAATTAATATTATATTATATTTACCCATGTTGCGACGGTTACGACCGTCAGAAGTGGCTATATAAATACACGACCCCACTCTCACTTTGTTCATTTTCGATCCCCCTTATTTCATCGTCCGCATTTCGTCCGGCCGCCGTTTCGTCCACATTTCGTCCGGCCGTCGGCCACCTCCCGCGTGTGCATTGACTTCCGTCGCCGCCGCCCGAAGCTTCCGCCGCCGACTGCAATCTCCGGTGCAGGTACCTCCCATCCCCGCCCTCCTTGCTCTCTCCGGCGGCCGGATCCGGCAGCCGCATTTGAATGTATGATAATTTCATTTGAATGTATGATCTTCCCGTGCTAATAGTGAAGTAGTGAAGCATTTGTTTCTAGTGGATCACACACAAACTGTCTACTGATGACTTGAGTTTCATCGTGTTTATATTCATTATCATCTTTTTGGGCTGTAGTTTGTCTCTGCCTTTCCTTCTTGAAAGATACTTAATCTGTACCTCTTTCATAAGAGTTAAGCTTGCTTGAAGTTCCATTTTCCATTTACTTTTATTTTTTTTCTTTTGAGCATACAGGTCATTTACAGTTATTAAGTAGATTCTTCTGTAAATGAACTTTGACATCAACAAATAGTTCAGTTGATTGGCACATTCGGTGTTTTTTTCATTGTGATCATTTACTAGGGGAAAGGGAAAGGATTAACAGAACGATAACCAAAACTGAGACAACCAACAAAAGTTTCAAATTTTCAATTTATATCATAAGCTAGGTCTTACCTTGAAGAAGGATGAGCAAGGGTCCCGAATCCAATCTTAGCATAGGTAGTCTGCACAATGAAAATAATATACATAATTACTGTTGGATTATCTGATAAACATAATGAATTATTTTTATTTGAAGCATTAACATAAATTCCATATTTGTTTTGGATTTCACAAGTGGTAACAGCTTTATGAATTTTATACAAACTAGTAAAGTTTTTGCTGTCGAGAATGAAGGATTTCTTAACAAAGAGCATCCAGCAAGCAATTGCTTTTTACTCATCATAAATTTACTAGTGATTTATCAATGAAGGATTTCAATGAAGCATAGTGATTTATCAATATGTATCAATCTGAAATGATAAACAATTTGAAAATAATTTGTGAAAAATCTTTCCTCCATCCTTTGTTTTACAGCTTCAAGTGTCCCTTTTACAGCCATTACATTTCTAAATCGTCCGTTCTCTTTTTTTCCTCTCATTTTCAACCAACTGATTCAAAAGAGTAAATATACACAATTGCAATAGATGTCCATTTCTGTGGCAATATTTTTTTTAGATCAAGATACCATGTAAGCTTATAGAATTCACTTTTAATTTTACATATTCTATACACAGAATGAGCAATATTCTAGTTACATATTCTAGTGTCGTATTGACAAAAAAAAATGGTAAGAGTAATATTCCTTTGATGCATTACTACAGAATAATAGTTATCAATCTGTTCTTCCTCAAGTCATGCAGAATTTATTAATGGTAATGTGGTCATTCAGGTTAACTATATATTGCATGTCTGGTTGTGTTCTAATAATTAGGATAAATTGTAGGTCAGCAGTACACCTGTTGAGCATTGCTCCTCCAACAGTACTGATAATACAATTCATGACTGTTGTTTCATAAACCTTATTTCTTTCCTTATACAATTTTCTATCACTGAAATTTTTGATGATTTGCAAATAATGCAGTCATTATGTCATACTTGAACGATCGTCGATGGATGTACAATAGAAATAATCCTGGTCGTAGAGACTTGACACAAGAATTCATAGATGACGTTGACTATTATATTAATGTGGCTTGTCAATCTTTACAATATCAGCGGGAGGGAACAATTAGGTGTCATTGTTTGAAATGTGCTAGCACAAAGTTACAGACGATAGAGACTCAAAGTTCACTTATATAGAAAGGGTTTCAAACCCAATTATTGACAATGTGATGATTTAGGCGAAGGAGCGCCTTCGACAAGCGTCCCAAATCCAGGTCTTCATTTTGTCGATCCTGAACCAATATTTGCTTCGCAATATGAACAGTTAGTTTATGAGGCAGCTGCAATTGAGTATGGCAATATTAGATTTGAGCAGAATGAAGAGGCACCAAATCCATAAGCAAGAGATTTTTATGACTTACTAAACGCATAGCTCAGAGGAGTTCTCACGCGAAGGAAGCCTTTATCAAAGGAAGACGTCGAGATACTAGTCCTCAGGATATCGGAGCAACCAAAGATCATCGAACAACAGACTGAGGCACTCGTCAAAGAGCTAACTTCAAAAGTCAGCAAAGTTGAGATCCTGATCCATAGACTGGAGGAGGCTCTCCTATCTTAAATGAGTCTTGCCAATTCAAAGGCAAGCACAACATATATAGAAGCACTACGCGCCACCAAACAAGATTGGGACAACGCTACCGGATTTACTGAGAAATCAGATAATCCAAATATCGCGTCCCTAACAAGGCAACTCAACTCTATCATCTTCTTATTAATCCGTTGTGATACAAAGTTGCTGACCTTGGAAGAAAGAATCCTACAGATAGAAACAAGGGTCAAGAACATTGAAGCAGCCAAAGCAGCCCCTGCAATCGGAGCTTTCAGAAGCGAGCTTGAAGCACTCACACTAAAGCTCGGCAGCCTCAAATTATCTACAAAGGAGGCCGGAGGCAACCTAAAGGTCATCAGAAATCCTTACAACATCCTCAGATCAGCCAAAGATGGCCACGAGGGGAAGCATACTAGGAACTAATGAATCCAGTACCATCACAGAACCAGGAAGCTCTCTAGTCGAAGACCAAGTCAGAGACTACAGAAGGACTCAAAGAGCCAGGTATGAAGCCACAAGAGTTGCCAGAAACATAGGCAACATAGGAAGGACAATTGTTGGAAGGCAACCAAGGGAGCACACCCTGGCCCTCCTGATGAACCCGGAGACCGAGCTCCAGAGATCCATGCAGGAAAGAGCTCGAACAGTACCTGCAGAAGTACTATATATGACAAGGCATGATGACATCCATCATCGGGTGTACCATCACCGATCGGAAGAAAGAATGTTGATCCTTAGAAACAGCCAACAAGATAGGACATGGAAACATTTTGATCGTAAGCATCCTGATTTTGCTAGGAAAGAAAGGAACATAAGGCTCGGATTATGCGTGGATGGTTTTACACCATATGGTCATACTTCAGTTTCTTATTCATGTTGGCCGGTCATAATAACGCCTTATAATTTACCACTTGGGATTTGTATGTCCGCACCTTATATGTTTTTTACATGCATTATTCTTGGTCCTTAGAGTCCTAAACAGATGATAGACGTGTATTTACAGCTTCTAATAGACGAGCTGAAAGAACTGTGGGATGGTGTCGTCGCTTATGATGTGTCGACCAAATAAAATTTTACATTGAAAGCTGCATTATTGTGGACCATTAATGACTTTCCTACCTACGGGATGTTGTCTGGTTGGATGACCGCATGGAAATTAGCTTATCCATGTTGCATGGAACACTCAGATGCGTTCACTTTGAGAAATGAGGGTAAAAATAGTTAGTTTGATTGTCATAGACGGTTAGACCACCTACTCACGACGAAATTTTTCTCCGAACTTATCAGAAAAAGAACAAAGAATGGGTTTCGGATTATGCCCGGGAGACATATGTATGTAATTTTTTGTGCCTTTATTTTTTTCATCTGCGCAAGTTAATAGTTAATTAATAAAACTTTGAAGTCGATCACCTACTTGTCGTTTATAGTTAATTGTTTTTGCCGGTTCTTTATATTTTCTTTATATTTCAGGAGTCTTATAAAACAAAAGAAGTTGATCATATTACGCAAGCCACGCAGGAGGGGACCACACCATTGACCCCAAGACAACTTTGGACGGACCACGTCGGCATGAAGAAGGGTCGCACTTACGGCATCGGATCTTCTGTGAGTGACACAGATATTGGATATTGTCGATGAACTACTTCAGGTTCATCTCCTTCTGGTATGCAAGAAATTGTGGATCAGGTGACCATGAAGATTAGGGAAGATGTTAGAAAGGAATTCGAAGAACGTGAACATCGTAACAGGACTGAAATGAAGAAAATGATGCGTGCCTTCATGCGTGGCGAATTGAACGACGATGATGCCGAGGTAGATTCATTATACTTATTTTTTTTTGGAATTTGCTTTAATCAAGTAGATTCATTATACTCATTAGATTCATATGCACTTTGACATCAACATGGGTACTAACTTAGATTTTACTCTTCATCCCTTTCAGTTAGATCTGTAGAGTTTCAAAATTTTCACCGAAAATGGAGTGCAGACAGTTGGATCATGTAAATGTCAGTACTCAGTATAAATAAATATACTTGCAGTTTATAACCATGGTAACAACAACAACAAAGCCTTATCCCACTAGGTGGGGTCGGCTACATGTATCATACGACGCCATTCCGCTCTATTAGTAACCAAACCTTTCGGTATATTATTCACCAATAGATCTTGCTCTATTAGTTCGCCAAGTGTCCGCCTTGGCCTCCCTCTCCCTCTTTTAATCGAACTCTAGATTATTTGATCTACTCTTCTTACTGGCGCATCTAATGGTCTTCTCTGAATATGACCAAACCATCTCAAATGATTCTCTACCAATTTCTCACAAATAGGAGCCACTATGACTCGTTCACGTATATGGCTTTATAACCATGGTAAATATAAAAAAAATTTACTTGCTGCATAAATATACTTGTAGTTTATGTTTCCTATTTTTTCTTGATTGGCCATGAACTTCAACATGATATGAGGCAACATATTATGAGCTTAATCAGCTACCTAATTTAGTACCTTCACAAAGGCTTGATGGTTTTCGCGTTCTATATCTAAGAAGTCCGCGAACTCATCACTAGTTCTGTAATTACCGACGTGTTCATCGGCATTTTTGATCTTCCGGCATAGTTCTTCGTCTAAGAAAAAAGCTCAAAATTAATTCACCATGTTGTACATGCTGACTCATAATTATAAACACAATATATGATCCACCTCACTTTGGTCTGTTTCCAGTCTTTCATGAACTCTGCAGACATTCCTTCTAAAGCAATCGGTCGCCCAACGACGAAGTAGTGAAGGGTGAATCCTATGTTTTTATATTTTATTTACATTATCTCTCTATATATATGCACTTTAGATTTTACTCTTCATTAGATTTCAAATCCGAATTCATGTTATAACTTTCTGAAATCTCTATTGTGCAGTGATGTTCGAGTTGTTTTGCGATGTTTGGAATGGCTCATAACTTCAGCTCTTCCTATCTTCATCGTGACGTTTCGAATGGCTTCACCAAGACTTCAATTTGTTTGGAATGGCTTTGAATTATGTGATGTTTCGATAGTTACATTTTGTTGGATTATGTGATGTTTGGATTTTGTGATGTTTGATCTATTTCATGTTTGGATAGTATCTGTGATGTGAATTATCTGTGATGGTTTGGAAATGGTGTGAATTATATGTGTTGTATTATCTGTTCGGACATTTAAAATTCAGCATTTTTTTAATTTTTTTTGTCTCCGACGGTCCTGACTGTCGGAAATAGTTGAAATATTGCAATGTTGGCAACGGATTTTTTCAATACTTACCGACGGTTATAACCATCCGTACAGCATTATCGACGGTCGTAACCGTCGGAAATTAAATGTGGAGTCGATGGATAAAACCGTCAACCCAAGTTTGTCGACGGTTTAAACCATCGATACTATCGACGGTTGAAGCTGCCGATATATATCGACGGTCAAAACCGTCGATAGTATCGACGGTTGAAGCCGCCGATAGATATCGACGGCAGGAACCGTCGATAGTATCGACGGTTCAAACCGCCGATAAATATCGACGGCATGAACCGTCGATACTATCGACGGTTTTGACCATCGATATATATCGGCGGTCCAAACCGTCGATATTATCGACGGTACGTCGATACTCAACGTTCGACGGCCGCGCCCGCCAGCTAGACCGTCTGTAATATCGACGGTTCAGAAAAAATCATCGCAAATTGTATGCGACGACCTTTTTTCACACGGACATTATCCGTCGAAAGAACCGTCGGAAAATGCTATTTCCGACGGATCTGGCCATTTTTCCGACGGTTCGGACCGTTTGTAATAGGCAATTTTCTTGTAGTGTGAACGATAGTTAATAGGACTCTACGGCATAGGAGGGCCATTCCATGTTGGATGTGGAACAAGGTTGGATGGAGCGCTGGTTGGAGAAGTCCATGGAGGTGAGCACGGTAAGGAAATAAATTGTGGATTAGAAGAACTTACATGAGTTGGTGAGTGTAGCCAAGTGGTGAGAACAGCTAACCAAGGTGTTGGAGGAAAAATTGTCAAGAGAATGACTAGCAAGAGTGTGGAACGAGAGGTATGGGAAGAAAGACTCATAGAATGTAGCATAACATTGAGTAAAAATGCAACCGGATGAGAGATCAAGGCATTGATATTCATGATATCCCGAAGGAAATTATAAGGACAAAGAAAAGAAAGGCAACACAATTGAACACCTCAAGGAAATTATAATTTGGCAAGCATTTATATAAGGTCTGATAAGGTGAGAGATTTGAGAGAACGTTGGCAAACGATTGATCAAGTATTGCAAAAAATGATGAGGAACAAACAAGTGAACCATAAGTGTGAGAACAATTTCAATAATGTGACAAATTATGTGTTAGACAAATCCATTTTGTTCACGAGTCTGCGCACATGACTTGCGATGGTAAATCCCATTGTTGTTAAAAAAAAGAGGTTAAGACTTGGTATTCACCTCCATTTGATAGGAAGGAAATTATTTTAGTATGAAATTGATGATCAACCATTTTACTAGAATGCATGAAACAAGAGAAGACATCAAACTTCCATTTTATTGAATACAACCAAGTGAATTTAGAAAAAAGTCATCTAGGAAAAACGCAAACCAAATCACTATGAATGACAACAAAAGGAGAGGGAACATGAGTGAGAGTTTGAGGCAAAGGTGATTTCGTAGCTTTACCAAGCTTGCATGCTTCACAAACTATTGATGCTAAGTCCGCTGGACCAAGATTGAGAGATTGAAAAAGATGGTTAAGAACTCGATTGTGCAAATGCTCAAGGTGAGCATACTAATGGCGAGAGATGGAACAAGCAAATGTAGTTGATTAAGGTTGGAAGGACAACTTGGAGCAAAGATGGTAAAAATCATATGTAGTTTTGTCACGAAGAACCACCTTATAGCTGACTCGATCCTTGACAACAAAATGATCATAATGAAATTCAAAGAAGAACTTATTATCATGAGTGAATTGTCTAACAGAAAGTAAAGATTTAGATATAGCAAGAACATGGAGAATGTTATAAAATTGAAGAGGAGGAGATGTAGATATGGCTGAATGGTTAGTAGCCATGACTCGAAGAAGAGGAAGAATGTGAGTTTTTCATTGAATTCAATGAGCTATGTAATTAGGTATAAATTTGTCCTTATGTCATGATTTTTGTGTGAATCCATTCCATGACTCGAAGAAGAGGAAGAACGTGAGTTTTTCACTGAATTCAATGAGCTATGTAATTAGGTATAAATTTGTCTTTATGTCATGATTTTTGTGTGAATCCATTCTACCATTATTCTAAGTTATCATGGGACCTTGGAACTGAATGCGTGATGATTATTACACTGACAAACACCGGAGGAATGACCAAAAAAATCATCATGCAAGTGTACAATTTTTTGAACCCTAACTCGGCCCATGTTTCTCGCAACGCGGACTGAGTTCTCCTGAACTAGATCCAAATCTACCGTGGCTGACCTTTTCAAGGTATGGAATTCATCAAACTCGAGTCAATTGAGAGACACTCTATTGTCTGAAAGATACCCATAGAAAGTTAAAAATGAATTAACAAGAGAAAGATGGAGAAAATGAAGCACATTGACAATGAATTTTTTTATGACGATGATGATTGGCTCTTGTCATTTTTTTATGATAATTTTATATATTCTATACTGATCTTATATTAATACGGTTCCATAAAAATGCCATGCTTTCTGACTATAATCTCTTATGATTATCCCCTTTATTGCTCACATCATGATGACCTTATGATGATGATGCATTTATGATTTTTCTTCCTATCGTTTATCATAATATTTATAATATTTTTATCACATTTATATACTATGTGTCAAAATTCATATGGAGTTTTTGTTTCTCTTGCATATTCAAATTTGTAGGTGTAAGTCCCAATGATGAAAGTGACAAAGATGATCTATCGAGTTTGTGATGGTAATACATGAGTGCCCTGAGTTATTTTATTTTTTATGTCTTAATTATTTTTTTTATTATAAAGATGACCTATTAGATGAGCTACCTCATATGATGGTTGATCTATTAGTCTTCCGCACTTTATGATTATATCTCCTTATTATTTTTTAATTATGTTCACTCTCTTGCATGTGATATTACTTTTAGTTGATCAATCAAAATTCTTATTTTGATCAATATGAGGTCCACATATATATCACTCGAGTGTTCTATCATATGATGGAGTGAGATTTGATAGTATTACAATATATACAAGAGCTTGGATCCATATAGCAAGAAAATGGACCATGGACAACAATAATACATTTGAGTTGATCAACGGTTTTCTCTAACAATTGTACTGGACAACAAAAGAATAAAAATTTATGCATACATAAAAAGTTTAATTCTGTCTCTCTCTAATATATATATGTATATGTATATATATATATATAGAGAGAGAGAGGTGCTACCACACATTGTGGTAGCATTATGCGCCTCTAGATTCAGAGTCGTCAGATTTGAATGTGTGCTGATCAATGGAGGAGATTGGATCGTTGATGTGCGTGTTCAGTTCGAGCAGTTTAGGTGGCATGAAAAAAACAACCCATAGGGTGGAAGGGGAGTGGAGGACAGAGGGTGAGGCGACCAACGAATGGAGGGCAGAGGGTTCACGATCGAGGAGGGCGACCAGAGGGCAGAGGGTAGCAGCGAGGGGAGGGTGGAGGGCAACGATGAGAGGCAAAAGGATAGAAACTATGAGGGTGGAGGACGGAGGGCGGAGGGCGACGATGATTGATCTGTGCATGGAGGGAGAAGGAGACACGAACCGCTTGCCAAGATCCTACACCGATCGATCTGCGCACTATCTCCCCTTGCCGAGATCCCTCCATTGTCGGAGCTCCATCGCCCAGCGTCGTCATGTGTGTTGCATGGTGCTATCGTGCATAGAGGGCAGGAGAGAAGAACCATCGTTGCCCATCTCGTGCTTGAACTGTGTGATTCATCCGTCACGCAAAGAAGAACCACGTGAGCCTATCGATTCATCTCACGCCTCTATCTCGTTCGTCCATCTTGAATATGACGACTTTGAATTTGCGGACTATATATATATATATATATATGAAAAAAATGAAGGTGTTCCCTACTTCACATTGTTCCCTATCATCTTCATCATCATATGTTCATCTAATAGTTATAAACTATTTGAGAAATTCAATCATGAACTATTAAATAAAAATCTGATGGTGTAAAAGAAAGGGAACAATGTGACCACATTGAACCTATATATATATATATATAGAGAGAGAGAGAGAGAGAGGAATATTAGGGTGCTCCCACACTTTTGTGGTAGCACCCTGCGCCCATGCTTTCAAGATCATCCGATCTGAGATGGATGGCCCTGATATGCGCGCAATGGTTCAGATGAAGAGTTTAAACCATGGTTGTCAGACCCGGCCCGGCCCGATTGGTCGGACTAGTCGGACCGATGTTCGGGGCCTAAAACAGTCCGCGGGCCGGTTGAAACTCGGGGAAGGGTGGTTTGACTCGCTTTGACCTGGTCAAATTAAACCTGGGTTCAATCGGCCGACCCGACGGGTTTAATTGACCCGGCCAAGTCAATTATTAAAATGGAAAAAAATTGAAAAATAAAAAAAAATTATTAAAACATTTAGACATATTTTATATATATACATATATCTTGAAATTTATATTTTAATGTCCTCTTGTCATATATATACATACATATATATATATATATATATATATATATATATGTATGTATGTATAATTTTTTTTACTATTTTTTATTTATAACTAGAACCTTTTATTTATGATGATGACTTAATTTATGTTACTTTATTGTATTATTTAATCTGAATTATGTTATTTTAATTTATTATACTATATTTTATATTTTTTTAAATAATAGATTATATATTAACAAGATTATAAGGAACTCTTTGACTTATTTTATTCTTTTATTAACTTATATTATTCGGTCCGACCATCCGGTTCAACCCGGTCCAATCGGTCCGACTTGACCCATTGATCAATCCGGGTCGATGGCCGGGCCGGGTCTTATAACATTGTTTAAACGGTTCAGTGCCGGTTCGGACAGTTCAGCACGGTTCGAAGGAAGGAGAGTTTCAGGGGGTGGGAGGGGAGATGCGTGGAGGAGGAAGGGGAGTCAGGAGGGGTGGCGGTGCGGTGAGTCGGCCCGACTTCCGGCGTTGACGCAAGGAGGCAGGCAGCGTAGGTGACACGGCATACGCTTTTGGCGTCGAGGAGGCAAGCAAGTGAGAGTGGCAGCGCGACAGATCTGTCAGCAAAAGGGGGGGGGGGGGGGGGGGGGGCGGCCCCCCTCCGTGCGCTCGCTGGCGAGCTCATGGAGGGGGCCGCCGCCCCCTTTTTTCGATGCACCCGATGAGGTAGAGCAGAGGAGAGAAGGAGAAGAGATGCGACCCCCGCTCGATCGCCCTTTTCCCTAGTGCTCTTGCTCGTGGACCAGGATCGCCGCTCTACCCATGATCGCCGCTCGATCACCCTCCATGCGCCGATCTGAGAGACAACCTTGCCGTTCGATGCCCTCCATATGTGAACGTTGATCAAATGTCGCTCGACCGCCCTCCATGCGCGAACGCCCATCAAATGTTGCTCGATCGCCCTCCATGAGCAAACGCCGATCAGATGTCGCCGATCAGAGAGATGACCTAGCCATCATCTGCTCGGTTGCTCACCGACGCTGTCCGCTCTCCCGCACTGCCCGAACTGCCCTGTGCCCTCCTGCTCACCACCGCCATGTCGCATGAGGAGACGATCGACCTGTGGAGAGAACCGGACGTGGACCTCCAACTCGGCAAATGTGGATTAGCAACTCATGCAAATCCCTGAACCGAATGCTTGAACCAGCGCGCCTCGATCTTGTCCACCCATCCCAGATCGAACGATCTTAAAAGCATGGGCGCAGGTGCTATCACAAAAGTGTGGGAGCACCCTAATATTCCTCATATATATATATATATATATATATATATATATATATATATATATTAAGGGTGAATGAGTGAAAGTTAATCAGGACTTAATTTTTGAATGGAAAGCATTAAGTGCGCCAAATTGTTGGTACACTTCAACGTAAATTTGTATAATATGAAAAATTATAATATGTGATGGTTTAGCGGAAGGCTTCATCCGTTAGGTCCAATTCCAAATTGTGTCACTTATTCAATGTTGACACGTGAAATCTTTTCTTGATATGAGTCTTCATATATGTGTTAATTATATGTTTATGTTGATGTTTTCTTCTTTTTTTTGTCTTTTTTTTTCCTTTGATGTCGTTTGTTCTTAGATGATTTTCTTTGTTCACGTTGACAAATAAAAAATTATTAAATTAAGAATAGTGTATCAACATTCTTCTTGCTTTTACTTGATTGATTCATTTCTTGATTAATTTCTTGGTGTTCTGATCTCATGATATTTCACCATTCAACTTTAAATTTCACTTGACGTTTTATCCTCATTTGAAGGAAAACAAAGGTTAAATATTTTTTCCTATTTCATCCATTTATTTTCATTGATTTTTTTATTAAAACAAATTGCTATTCAAGTGAACAACAGTTAGCTGCTTTTTCACAGATATGCATTGCTTAGGTTGAGAAAGTTGAACTTATCTAGTAGTAGTATTAGTAGTGCGCTCAAATCAATCATGAGCTTCCCCAAATGGACCAAGCACCATGACAACATCACACTCTATATGGTGGTGGTCCTGATCAAATCAAATGATTTTCCTCCAGAAGCTCTCTTCTTTTAGTAGTACTACTTTGTGTGCCATTATATAATAAATATATATTACATATGTATATATAGTAAGATTCACGTGAGCTTAATCTCTTGTGCGTGTGTGTATATATTTCTTTTTGAAAAAAATCATATGAGCTGATTTAAGTGCCATGTGTTCTCATACTTCATGCATGCAGTGGTAGTGGTGTGGGTGGAGATCTAGTAACTCGATCAATGCTCTGCTCCTTAATTTAAATGCTGCAGAGAACTCAACCGAGCCACTGCACGCCAAATCAATTTGCACTGCATTGAAATTGCTATCAATTAGATGGAGCCATGTCCATTCTTTTCCCTGCCTGCACTCTTCTGAACCATTTATTTCATCAGAGATTGATTCCAAAAGGGGTCTCAATTATTATGGTGCATGAGGTGCTGCTTCTTCTTTTTATCGTATCGATGAAGCAAATGGAGAAATGATATTTTTACTGCCCTCCATGAACAGTTTACCAATAATTTCTACGGGAAAGATTTTGTACATTTACTTCTGTCTTGATTTTGTACTGGGCATAGAGGAGTTGCTTAGTAGGGAATATTTCTCGGTTTGTTCATCTGAAGTGCATGCAAGTCGATTCCCGAAATTGACGCCTTTTTGCTCTTCGTATATCCAGCGTTGTGCAATGTTAACACTGAGTAAAGATTCATTCTAAGGATAATATACTAAAAGGGAATGTGCTATAACTAGATGTATGCATGGCCGTTGGATCTTTCATACCAAGAATTGTAAAAGAATTTGCAAAACCATAAAGATATCGTAAGATCCAAAGAAAATTAATTGTGATAAAATTATATAAGGTAGACGTGATCGCATGAGCTTGGTGGTAAGAAAGCTGTTGACAGTGTTTCTCAAACTTCAACAATCCACCAAGAACAACAAGCACAAATCGTTAGCAGGATTGTGCCCCAAAGAAAATTCACCACTTGATTAAGAGAATACTGTTCTTTCAAAAAAAATAAATAAATAAATCCACCAGAGATCAAATCCCATTTGACGTGAGGAATGACTGAGCTGATAATATAAGAAGCAGATGAATCAAAGCGTTAATCAGAAGGGGGTAAATGCACATTCAATTAGACCATATACAAGAACTACTGCTGGGAATAGTAGAATGTCACGTCTTGTCGAAAGGGAAAATAAGAGTGAATCAGACGTGACAGGAGAGTTGGATACTATCATGTATAAAACAGACTAGATACATAATTTAAAGATTTTGTAACAAACGAATAATAAAATGTGATGTACAATGGATTCTTCATTTTCTCGAAGTGGCAGACGTTTCCAAACATCAAACTTAGGGAGCCGAGTGTGATAGTAGGTAATTCTGCCGAATCAGATTCCTCTTAATGCCTCCTGGTCACTTTGTTTGCTTAGATTTCTCATCGTCGCTGTCCAACCCTGTTTGACAAATCTGGGATCATAATATGCATAAAAAACATGCATGCAATTGGCAGATCAATTATCTGCATGCATAAATATATATGTACATATATAATCTTAATTAAAGTTTCAAACTTACAACTGAGAAGGTGTCTGTGAGAGGAGGAGGAGGGGGTGGGGGAGGATTGGGGGTTTTGATTTTGCACATTTATTACTTAGGAAAAATAAGAGTAAATGTTAAACTCGCAATTGCATTTTCCATTTGGATCCTGACATTTAATATTGTAAAATCACGTAAGCTGAGGAAAAATAAAAGAGCATTGCCAAAGATGGAGGAGGCCAAGGGAAAGAAGATAAAAGAACATGATAACATGCATCAAGTACCTTGTGACAATCAAACATGTAGTCTACATGATAATAGTGCATATGCAAGCTTCAAGTGATGCAAAATTATACTTATCATTTTAGCTAGCATCACATATCAGCCATAAAACTTATAACTGAGGGCAGAACAGATCAACAGATCTAAGTTCGTTGGTACAATTGAGAGCATATTCTATGAGGCACAAATAATTATATAAAACAAAAGAAATAACAACGTATTATCAGGCATGAGTGCTAAAATATGGGTATTAAGTTATCTCACCGTGGTGCCATCAATCTTGTCAAAATCATCATCAAAGCCATTCTCTCCATCATCTAATATATAAACCCAACTTGTGATTAGTAGGAAGCAATACCTTCTGCTAGAGATAAGTTCATCACAGTTACCTGGACCATCATCTTCACTTCCGAGATCACCAAGAAGAAATACATCAAGATCGTGCTCCGTTGTTGATGAGCTTGAAGTCTTAACCTTTGGCTTTGTTTCTTTTTCTTCTGTTCCTGTAGATTGGATGGTTGCTGGACCTTGCTTAACAACATGCTCCTTTTCTGCTGCTTTCTTGGCCAGATCTTCCATATACTTGTTTTGATATCTGATTGAATATAGCAACAGGATTGGTCAACAGCATACATATATTTATATCTTTCCACAAGAAACACACCATTGTAACACAAAGTACTCCTGATCAACACAAGAACATGCACACTAATGCAATCATGATAAGAAAATCAATAGATTCACAAAAGCAGAAGGCTGAGCTGATAACCAATGAGACTACGATGGAAAAAAAGAAAAAAAGAACATCATGATAACTTAGTAATAGTTGCATAATTGCTCCAGGTCGTATAAGAAGAATTGGGAAAAATGAAAGTTGATTGACTCAAGAAAACAAAAATCTGAGTAACCATCCGGACTAGAACTTTCTGTGGCAGTCTTTAAAGAGAAGGGTTTTTCAAACAAACAGGACTCATCTCTGGATTCTCCTCTCCAGAAACCAACAATACTATTTCTTCCCCTATTACAATATGTGGATGATACGGCTTTTTTCATTGAGGGCTCAATTAATGAGGCAAGAGATTGCTATTATGCTGGAATTATTCGAGGATTTCTCGGGGCTGGCGGTCAATTATTCAAAGTCTATTTTCATCCGTTTTGGCCAGTCGGCGGAGGAGATGACAGGGATCGCGACTGAGCTTAAATCTCCTCAGGGTAAACTGCCGATGGTCTGTCTTGGTCTGTCAATATCGGATGGTCAGATAAGGTCGAATGGCTGGAATCATATCATCAATCAGATGGAATCCAGATTACAGAACTGGAAGGCGAGACTTTTGTCCAGAGGAAGACGCCTGATCCTACTCAACTCCATTCTTATGGCATTACAAACATATTTTATGTCAGTGTTTCTGTTTCCCAGGAAGATCGAGCAGCGGCTGGACACTATTAGAAGGAATTTCTATTGGAAAAGTGCAAATGGCAATGATAGATCAATTCACTTGGTGGACTGGCAGAGTACATGTAGACCAAAGGAGGAGGGTGGACAGAGCGTCCTTGACCTCCGATCTTTCAATGTGCAAGGCCATCAGATCATGGCTGAAAACAAGGGTCTAATTTTTTATATAATCAATGCATGTCACAGGAAAAGGACGTGCGGTGAAAGTTTTCTACGGCACCGTGGAGTGTCATTCTTTAGGAGAGGCATCTCTTTGATCTTACACAAGACAAGACTACAACCACAAATTGGTCCGGGCAAGCAGTTTCTATTTTGGAAAGATGACTGGCTACAATCAGGATCCTTGGCCTCGAGATTTCCCAGACTGTTTGCAATCGCTCGTGACAAGGAGAGCACCATTGCTGACGTTTGGTGCTATCTGGCGGATTCGACAAAAGACTGCTGGTCTCCATGTTTTTCCTCCCCCTCTTGTGGATCGGAGAGCTGATGAATTTCTCCAACTTCGAATGCAATCTCTTCGACACATCCTACTAACTCTGTGGAGGATGGATGGTTCTGGAACAATGGTAATTTTAAGGTCAAATCTGCATATGGTATCCTGCCAGGACAGTTTCATTGCAGTGATGAAAATTTCCTGACTAATTGGAGGATCTGGCAGGTGAGTGTCCCTCTAAAGATCAAGATTTTCTTATGGCAACTTAGAAGAGGCAGGATTCTCACAGCAAAATACCTGGCTAGTCTGGTGGGATCCCCCTCATTATACAGCAGCAGTCATGATGCAGATGAAATGTCGAACATCTGTTTTTCCAGTGTAGAAGATCATGTGAAGTGTGGACCAGGTTGATTCCAACATCTCGACAATGTCGGAGGGTCATTTCTGGATATCATTTAGAAGAGGTGGACTGCAAAATGACCCGATCAGATACAGATCCAGAAGCGAGGTGAAAATAATTTGTGCGACATTCTGGGCGATTTGGTTACAAAGGAATATCGTGGTGTTTCAAGGTGGCTTGAGTTATGCTGAAAATATTATCTCACATCAGGACTTTGACCAGAGATTGACGCCTCTTTGGTTAGATTGTTTGTTGACTGGCTTTTTCATCATTCTCTCATTCTTGTACTACTGGCATTCTGTATCTCGGGGACCAGCTGACATTTCTTTTGACGAGAATTGTATCTCTTTGTATCCTTTTTTAAATGTTTTAATTAAAGTGGGCTGGATGGTTAACAGTTGGTTAATCTCTTCTAAAAAAAACAGTTGGTTAATCCATCATGTTTCCTTCTCAAAAGAACTTTGTTCCTATTGTTTAGGAAAGACAAAGTAGCTGCAACTGCGCTCCAATAGTATTATCATATAATAAATCAATATAGTCAAGAGACTCAAGACAACAAAAGTTCCAAGAAATACATGGAAGTGTAAACTCAAGAAAATTATACATGCCAATTCGTGATTATATTATGATGACATCATGACATCAGTGATGTAAAGTTATTTTCACTCTTTATATTAAGATCTGCAATAAAATTTTAATCCAGCTGTAGATTCATGTGTAAATTTTTAGCGCTATTTCCATAAACCTCCCCTAAACTATCACGATTTTCTACATCTAATCCCAACCTACAAACTTATTTTTTTGGATCCCTAAACTATCACGATTCAGTCCTTCCATATGCTTTTGTTATGTTTTTCATTACTTTTGATTTTTTCCATTTATGAAAAGACTAAATTACCCCTCCCACCATAACACATCAAATAATAAATATAAAAAATAAAAAAATGAAAAAAAAAATTGGGGGTGGCATTTTAATCTTTTTCATAAATGAAAACTTTTTTTGTTTACCACTTTAATCCTTCCAATGATTTTTTTATTTTATATATTTGTTATTTCATGCAAGGACCACATGCAAGAGGCAGGACCACATGCAAGGGTTCATGGTGGTTTTGGTTTTGGGGAGTTGAATGAGGAAGGACAAACTATTATTAATTTTTCTTTAGCATACGACCTTAAGATTATCAACACTTGTTTTAGGAAGAGAGAGGAACATTTAATCACATACAAAAGTGGAACTCATAGGTCTCAAATCGATTTTTTCTTGACAAGAAATACTGATAAAAGACGTTGTACTAATTGCAAAGTAATTCCTGGGCATGGCGTGACTACACAACATAGATTGTTAGTTCTTGATATGCAAATGAAATGTATAAAACCAAAATCCCGAACAGTTTTTTATCGAAAGATCAAGTGGTGGCAGTTAAAGGGGGAGAAGCGAGAGACTTTTAGAAGTAAGTTATTAGAGGAAAGTGTGTGGGAGTTAGAAGGAGATGCTAGTATCATGTGGAAGAATGTGGCAAAAAAGGTTGAAATGGTTGCTAAAGCCATTTTAGGAGAATCAAAAGGTTTTGGACCACGAGATAAGGAGACTTGGTGGTGGAATGAGGAGGTCCAAGAAAAGGTGCGTAATAAGAAGAATTGTTTCAAGGCGATACACTTGGACAATAGTTCTGACAATTGGAAAAAGTATCGTTTGGCGAAAAGGGAGGCTAAGAAGGCAATTAGTGATGCTCGTGCTAAAGCATATGAGGGGTTTTATAAGGAGTTAGGGACAAAAGCTGGTGAACAAAGGATTTACAAGATTGCAAGGAATAAAGAGGAGTCGAGAGATTTGGATCAAGTAAGATGCATAAAAAATGAAGTTGGTAAGGTTTTAGTTACTGAAGGAGATATTAAGAACAGATGGGAAGAGTATTTCTATAAGCTATTTAATGATGGATGTGAAGGTTCCCGTTGTGATTTGGAGGACTTGACAGTTAGCGAATGTGAGCTTAATAGGTCATTTTATCGTAGAATTAGAGTCTCAGAGGTTAGCGAAGCTCTTAAGAAAATGGAGAATGGTAAAGCCGTTGGACCGGATGGTATACCGATTGAAGTTTGGAAATGTTTAGGAGAAAAATGTGTGTTGTGGTTATGTAAACTATTTAATGAGATTTTACGATCGAAAAAGATGTATGATGATTGGAGATTAAGTACATTAGTTCCTATTTACAAAAATAAAGGGGATATTCAGAATTGTGCAAATTATAGAGGGATTAAACTTATGAGTCACACAATGAAATTATGGGAAAAAGTGATTGAGCATAGATTGAGAATGGAGACTAGTATTTCTGAGAGACAATTTGGGTTCATGCCAGGAAGATCCACTACAGAGGCGATTTATTTACTAAGGGGGATGATGGAGAAGTATCGAAGTAGGAGAAGAGACTTACATATGGCTTTCATTGACTTAGAGAAGGCGTATGATCGGGTACCAAGGGATGTACTTTGGAAAGCCTTGCAAAAGAAGAGGGTGAGTGTTGCCTACATTAAGGTAATACAAGATATGTACGATGGGGCATTGACTAGGGTTAGGACACCCGGAGGTGAGACAAACGAATTTCCTATAGGAATTGGCTTACATCAAGGATCAGCTTTAAGCCCGTATCTATTTAACTTAGTTATCGATGCTATAACCGAGAGTATCACAGAGGAGGTACCTAAGTGCATGCTATTTGCGGATGATATAGTACTTTTAGCGGATTCAAGAGAAGAGATTAATACAAAATTGGAAATATGGAGAAATACGTTAGAGTCAAAGGGTTTTCGTTTAAGTAGGAATAAAACAGAATATATGCATAGCAATTTCACAAATAAACAGCTTAGAGACGATTTGAAAGTTAGGCTAGGGGAGGATATAATTCCTCAAGTGACAAAGTTTAAATATTTAGGATCAATTGTAAGACAAGATGGTGAGATTGATGACGATGTTAATCATAGAATTCAAGCTGGTTGGTGTAAGTGGAGGAAAGCCACTGGAGTTCTTTGTGATAGAAAAGTACCCAATAAAGTTAAAGGAAAATTCTATCGTACTGCTATAAAACCAGCAGTGTTATATGGTAGTGAATGTTGGGCTATGAAGGGACAACATGAACGTAAAGTGGGGGTAGCCGAAATGAGGATGTTGAGATGGATGTGTGGTCATACAAGATTAGATAAGATTAGGAATGACCATATACGTGAACGAGTCGGAGTGGCTCCTATTAGTCAGAAAATGGTAGAGAATCGTTTGAGATGGTTTGGTCATGTTCAGAGAAGACCATTAGATGCGCCAGTAAGAAGAGTAGATCAAATAATCTGGAGTCCGATTAAAAGAGGGAGAGGGAGGCCAAGGCGGACACTTGGCGAACTAATAGAGAAAGATCTATTGGTGAATAATATACCGAAAGGTTTGGTTACTAATAGAGCGGAATGGCGCCGTATGATCCATGTAGCCGACCCCACCTAATGGGATAAGGCTTTGTTGTTGTTGTTGTTGTTGTATATATTTGTTATTTCATGTTTTCTGAAGGGAGGGGTAATTTAGTCTTTTCATAAATGAAAAAAAGTAAAAGTAATCGAAAACGTAACAGAAGTTGACGGGAGAACTAAAGTGAAAAAGTCACGATAGTTTAGGAATTCAAAAAAATAAATTCGTATTTGGAGCTAGATGTGGAAAATCGTAATAGTTTAGGGAGGTTTATGGAAATAACCCAAATTCTCAAGTTCCAAATTATAATCTTGTTTTCATTTTGGGAAGGTACTGTTACTCCTGTCTAGGAAATAGAAAAAGCATCAAACGAGCATCAAGTAACTTAATATCCACATCCATGATCCAATATAAATAAATTCATGCGATTAAATAAAAAGAAAACATAGTTATAGATGTGCCAATTATGAAGCCACTTGTTATCACATCACTCCCAAAATGTGCCTGTGGAAAATTGTAGCAAAAAGCTCTATTATTTTCTGTCTATTCAATCACTTATATACAAGACTTGAACCTTTAAACATATTAGAAAAGATGAAATCTAAAAGGCTGGAATCAACTCTCATAATTATGGGGCAGCCTGCTAGGAATAGGAAAGCTACCTATGTGCTCCTATTTCTAATAAATACAATATATTGTCAAAAGGAAAACTTCCTAAAATAAAATAGATCCTGCATATGATTTCTCACACTCTCCCTCAAGCTGGTGAATAGGTACTGTCCATTTCCAGCTTGGATAAAATAACCTAAAAATTGGAGTTAAACTCTTGGTAAGGACATTACCAAGTTGACTACGCATAGGCACATAAGATGTGAATATCAACTATCCAATTTCTCTTTGATAAAGTACCTATCAATTTCAATGTGTCCCGTCCGATTATGTTGTACTGGATTGTGAGCAATACTGATTGCAGATTTATTATCACAATAGGCCTTCCCACTTAATCTTCAAATCTTGAAGAATGATCTTCAACCAAAGTAGTTCACACATACCTTGAGCCATGGCTCTAAATTCAGCCTCTGCACTTGAACGAGCTACCACATTTTATTTTTTACTTCTCCATGTCACAAGGTTTCCACCAAGAAATGTGCAATATCCTGAAGTGGACCTTCTATCAACAATTGATCCAGCAAAATCAGCATCAGTGTATGCTTCAAGTATTAAGTTTCCATTCCTTCTAAATATAATGCCTTTTCCTAGTGTTCCCTTAAGATAGTGTAATATTCTATAAGCTGTTTGCAAATGAACTTCCTTCGGATTATGCATGAATTGACTAATCACACTGCATATGTAATATCTGGCCTTGTATGAGATAAGTAAATAAGTTTTCCCACAAGGCGTTGATATATTTCTCTATCTACTGCAACATCTTCGTCTGCTGTCCCAAGTTTAAGATTAGGTTCCATGGGGGTACTTACTGGTTTGCATGCTGTTTTACTAGTTTCTTTGAGAAGATCTGTGATATATTTTTTGTTGAATGATAAAAATTCCCTTCTTAGAGTGAGCAACTTCCATTCTGAGAAAATATTTCAACCTCCCCAATGCCTTAATCTCAAACTCTTTAGCCAAGTATTGACTCGAGGCTTCTTGTTCCTTGATATCATTTCCTGTAACACCAAGAGGAATGTAACATTTTCTGAAGAAGAGTGCTTAATATATAATATGTGATCCCCTTGACTTTGTTTGTATTCCATGGCTAGCATAACTCTTGCAAACCTTCCAAACCATGCTCGTGGTGATTCTTTAAGGCCATACAATGCCTTTTTCAACTTACAAACAGTTTGTACAGCCAAATTCCTTTTATATCCTAGTGGAACCTTCATATAGATATCTTCTTCTCACTCCCATGTAAAAAGGCATTCTTGACATCAAATTGATGCAACTCCCAACCACAATTAGCAACTAATGATAACAACACTCTAACTGTATTCATCTTTGCAACTATTGCAAATGTCTCTAGATAATCAATTACATATGTTTGCGCATACCCCTTGGCTACCAACCTTGCCTTGTATCTCTCAATTGATCCATCAGCTCTATATTTCACTATATATACCCACTTGCAGCCTACTATCTTTTTTCCTTTGGGTAACTTCACTAACTCCCATGTCTTGTTCTTTTCTAATGCCTTCATCTCTGCATTCATAGCTTGTTTCCATTTTTCATTGGATAAAACCTCAGATAAAGTAATAGGGTTATAGCATTTAGGCTCACAAGAAATGCTCTATGTGTTGGAGAGAAATTCTTAAATGATAAGTTTGCAAAAGGGTACACTGGTTGCTTTGTGCATTTCTTAGTTTCTTTTTTAATAGCAAATGGAAGGTCTTGTTCGAGATTGCTAACATAAGGTTCAGATTCTTGCAATGTTGATTCAGAAGTGTTTACCTCATTCAAAGAATTCAAGTTGAACTCTTGGATCTGCATAGATTTAGGAACATTTGCATTCCTCCTTGTGTACACCTTGTCGAATCTCACATTATTAAGGGCAGAATTGGCTTCTATATGTGGTGCATTTGTTGTTTCAGTCACAAATTCATGCACATGGTTTCATCAATTGGTTCAACCACAAGTTCAGAAGAATTCTTAGGCATCTGATTAGAACACAAAGAAGGTACATGTGTAGAATTTGGTATTTCAAATAAAGGAATTGAGAACAAATCAAACAAGGAATCTTCCTTATCTTCTATATTGGAATTCTTCCCCTGAAGATGAGGATTAAGGAAGTAAAGCTTTTGTTCATTGAATGTGACATCCTTTGAGATATATAATTTTTTTACGGAGGATGATAACATTTGTAACATTTTTTAGTTTAAAGAATAACCCACAAAAATATATTTGAGAGCCCTTGGATCTAACTTTCCTCTATTATGACTACGAACATGAACAAATGACACATCCAAAAATTTTGGAAACCAGATTATTTGTAGTGCTCACATCAGGATAGAATGTTGATAGCATATCCATAGGGCTCTTAAAATTTAAGACTCTTGAAGGCAAATGATTTATCAAATAAGTGGATGTAAGAATTGTTTCTCCCCAAAACATCTTAGGAACATGATTCTGAAACAATAAGGCTATGGTCTTCTCAAGGAGATCTCTATTTTTCCTCTCTGCTATCTCATTTTGTTGTGGAGTATTAACACAAGAGAACCCATGTATTATCCCTTCTTTCTAAAAATATGGAGTAAGAATTTGGTTAAAGTAGTCTCTCGCATTGTCAGACCTAATCTTTTTTATTTTAACACCAAACTGATTGTTGATCATAGAACAAAACCTTGGGAACACAATACTAAGATCATATTTTTGTTTAAGCAAAAAAATCCAGATAACATGAGTGCAATCATCAATAAAAGAGACAAACCATCGTATCCCGAAAACATTAGAAATAGGAGATGGTCCCCATATGTCCGTATGAATGAGATAAAAATGAACAGAACTTCTTTTATTGCTGATTGGAAAGGAGGCACGTTTGTATTTAGCAAGTTCACACATCTCGCAATGAAAGCTTTCAACATCTAAATCCTTAAATAAAGAAGGAAATAGAACTTTAATAACCCTAAAGGATGGATGTCCAAGTCGACAATGATGAAGTAAAACTTTGTCTTTATTGGATAGAATGAGCTCAGAGTTGAAGGAAGAAGATTATTTGCCCTTAATCATGTTCAACTGACTTGGTGTTTCAAGATAGTCCAGACCATTCCTTCCTCTAGCATGTACAATCATCCTCCCAAAACTCTTGGTCTGAAATATACAATAATTATTATAAAAAATGACATTGCAACATATATCTTGGGTAAGCTTTTGTACAAAGACCAAATTTGTGGATAATTTTGGAACATGAAGAACATTTCTTAGGATTATTGATGCGCTAATTTTGACATCTCCAAACCCTGCTACGGTAGTCAAGGATCCTTCAACAGTGGCTATTTTCCTATTGCTTGGACATAGGGTATTATAGGTTGAGAAAATATTAGAGAAATGAGTCATATGATCAGTAGCTCCTGAATCCATTATCGAGGAGTTGGTAAAGGTTGTACCTGAGGCATTTAATCCAATGGAAGATGGAAGTTCACCTGAATGCACCAAAGAACAAGTACCTCCAGATTTTTCAAATTCTCCAAGACTATTAATCAGTTACCTCAGCCTATCAATCTCATCTTGATTGAAACCATTTGTCTCTTGTGGTAGTGGTGATGATGCATTTTGCATTCCTGCAGCAATATAGGTTTGCCCATCTGACTTGTTGAATTTGGATTGTCTCTTCTAATTGAATTACTATAGTAAATTCCTGGATCTTGGACATCTTGAATGACAATCTGTAAATAAACAATCTTTTCGAGAATGCAAGGATTACTGCTTGGCAATGCAGGCCACAAGTTTCATAGCAATGAAGGTTAGAAACAAGAATCCCAGAAAAGAGCCTAAAGCTCTGATATCATGTGAAAATTTGTAGCAAAAAGCTCTATTATTTTCTGTCTATTCAATCACTTATATATAAGACTTGAACCTTTAAACATATTAGGAAAGATAAAATCTGGAAGGCTGGAATCAAATCCCATAATTATGGGCAACCTGCTAAGAATAGGAAAGCTACCTATGTGCTCCTATTTATAATAAATACAATATATTGTCAAAAGGAAAACTTCCTAAAATAAAATAGACCCTGCATGATCTTGCATGATCCTGCATATGATTTCTCACATTAAAATCAAAGATGTTACACTTCCTAAAGGCTTAAGCTTTTAGGAAAATTGGTCAGCACATCAAATTTAACATGGTGTCAGAGCCAGAGGTCCTGAGCTCAAACCTCATTAAGCTCTTATTAAAAAGTAATTTCCTCCATTAGTTGTTCACGTGTTGGAGATGAGAATGGTTTTGTGTCTGTAATCAAGTATGACGTTGAAGATGAAAAGCTTTTGAGGATGCCATATAATATTCCACATAACTCCTTAGCTGGTAAAATACTATTCTTTATTATTTACCGTGTCCAATGATATCATCTCCACGAAATTTCTTTTAACAAATTCATAAATCCCTCTAAAAAGATCTTACATGATTTGTATATATTTAACATAATGACTTCAATTTTGTTCTCTTGATTTCACTTGGTAAACAACTCCGCCTATATTTTATAGCCGGTCCCAAGCCCGGATAAAGGAGGAGGGTTGTGTTAGGCCTCGACAGCCAGCATAAAATCCTGTCGAATCTTATGAACATGGATCAACGAATATATTGTGTTGAGCGGAATGACGTCGTATGATCCATGTAGCCGACCCCACCTAGTGGGATAAGGCTTTGTTGTTGTTGTTGTTGTTGTTGTAGTTGTTCACGTGTTGGGCTTGGGCTAGACCAAAAGTTGTCAGCAGCCCACACGTGAGGGGAAGTGTTAAGAATATAAAATCAATGATGTTGCTCTTCCTAACGACTTAAGCTTTTAG
This sequence comes from Pontederia crassipes, assembly GCA_030549335.1. Classification (NCBI taxonomy): domain Eukaryota; kingdom Viridiplantae; phylum Streptophyta; class Magnoliopsida; order Commelinales; family Pontederiaceae; genus Pontederia; species Pontederia crassipes. Next base: position 14,548,250 of record JAUKPH010000017.1, read on the forward strand.
GAAAATTGGTCAACACATGAAATTTAATAGTGCCTGATTGGTGGTAGGATGCTCAATAACTGATGAGCAAGCCTAGATCAAAATTGCAATGTTTCGCATATGAGAAATATCTAATATTCTTCAAAATAATGCATGCAAAATTACATACCAAAATCCATTTGTGCAATTTAACTAAGAAAAATGTTTTTTTTATGGTTGTAGATGGGTTTGTGTGACAAATGAAAATTTTCCAATTGTAGATGGGTTTGTATAAACACCATAAGACAGACAAGATACTTACGGAGCCACAAAATTGTTAACAAGTACATAATATATCCGCCAGAATTTTCTCTCCTTCATATAGCGCGGGCATAGCTCATATCTGAACTTCGATATTTCCTAAAAAACAAGGAAGTTGTAAATAAAAATCACTAAATCCAAGAAACATAAAAATCATAACTAGAATGAACAATGAAAAATAATAGTTTAAGGTTTCCATATACAAAGAGGCAGCAATCATGCTTTCAACTAGGGGCAAAATAACATCTATAAATTGTTAATACACATTATCACGATCGGTTAGGAAAAAAAGAAAAGAAAGAAAAAAAAGGGAAAAAGAAAAGTAAATGAAAGTAAAAGGGATTTAATTAACTAGCCATAAAAGAAAAGATAGACGTTGTTTTAGTTTTATCCCAACTAAAACTCTCTCTCTCCCACCTATAAATTAAACTCCTCACTCTATCTCTCTCCCTATTTGCTTCTCTCTCTCTATTCATTCTCTTCCTACGATATTGGAGATATGTGACTGGCATGTGTGATGATGAGATGCCATGGTAAAGAAAGAAGAAGAAGATGACACAACCTGACAAGGTATGTAAATAGGCGTTTACTTAACTAGTTCCATATGTTGTGACTTGCAGTTGAAAAAAAATTAGGAAGTTGAGAAAGTCTCATGATGAACACCCCCCATCACATCTTCATTGTGGAAAGGAAGAACATGGCCCGTGTTCTGAGGAGCATGGGCCATGTCCCGTTCGACACGACGTGTGTTTTGTGAAACACAGAACATGTTTCGACCAACATGGCTCGTGTTCTAGGCAACATGGCCCATGCTGCATCTGGAATCGTAACTACCCCGAGAATGTCACAACATGAGGAAGAAGTCGGGAATACCAGGAACATGGCCCGCATTCTAAGCAAAACAGCTTGTGCATAGACTCGGGATTTGTCATGATTATGAAGAGGTTGTCCGAATAGCAACTTGGTCATCATGAGTAGGTCGAACATGGCACGTGTTCCTGGGGACACGGCCCATGTTTCCAATAGGATGACTTAGTTATAATCGATATGTGTCCGATAGGGCAAGCACGGCCTATGTCGCCAGAACAAGGGCCGTGTTGGCTGACATGACCCATGTCTGTACAACACGGCCGGTGCTACTCAGCCACTGATTCTAACCCATCTCTTATCAAGTTGATCATGTTTACCCTGAATATTTTTTTATTGAGAGTGTTTACCCTGAATAATTACTTCAGATCACAATCCTCTGACCAAACCTCATTGATCTTTGATTTGAAAGATCTAAGATCATTCTTATTAAGATTAATAATTATCCACTGTGACTATTGTTTCTGATGATCCATGATCTAGAAGCCTTATGATGATGATGATGATTCTTATATGATTTTTTTTCTTTTTGAGAAGAATTCTTATATGATTTCCATACATGATGTCTTAAAAGATGATGTAAAAGTCTACAAGATAAAAGATGTAAAACTTTAAATGATGAGCTTTTATGATGATGGGCTGATAATGGTTAACCAAGAGTGAATTTCTCCTTCCCACCTCAGGTTGAAAGATACCCCTTTTACGGAGTTAAAAAATACTCCCCTACGAGTTGAAAAATACTCACAATAAGTCAAAGACGTAATGATGAAAATGAAGCATAACAAAAGTGATAATGTTCCCCATGGTGGTGATATGTAATGATCTTTCTTGATCCTGATTAATGATCTTCCCAAATCACGATGGTTATGTTTTTTTATGAAGATATTCACAATTACATTCTTCTGCTATGATTGATGATATTTTTTATCTTAACGAGATGCTATTTCAATTATTATTCTATTGCTTTCCTCATTATGGCTATTTTACGAATATGTCTATTTCTACATAATGACTGTCAAAACTCACGACAGATTTTCTCCCCTACATATTTAATATTGTAGGTGCAAATTTCAATCTTGAAACTGTCCAATGGTGATCACACTCATGATGGCAACATATGGATGTCCTAAGTATTCATATTATTAGAATGATGTAATAGATGAGGCACTCAAAACTCTTCATATGTTTTTATCAAATCTTTTGCACAATTATGATTATAATATTCCTATTTATTATTCATTAAATGATGTTAACTCTTCCGCATGTGACCTTATTATTCATTGACTAGTCAAAGTCTTCAATTTGTTCAATATGACATCCACATTCTCCTAAAAAAATATGATATTCACATAAACATGTCCTTTAGTATCTCCCGAGGCATATTCTGCCACGTGACAAAGTGTATTTTGGGGTTGTTATACACATACCAAATTGAAAATTGAATAACTAAAGAGAATTTCTTTAGAAGAATAACTAAAGTGAAATGAGACTTTACAACTTTACTTAGAAATTCCAGAATTTAAATGCAGCTAATACATAACAAGTTGTTCTTCGTCCTGGCTGATACAATCATGTATAAGTCCGTGCACATTTCCAAACACAATTCCTTCATTATCCCCATACTTGAAAAGCAAAACCAGCTCTAGAAAATACTTTCTAGCTTTGTGTATTGGAATAGAATATTATATCTCTCCAACTTCCAAATTTAACAAATAAAAAGTGTGGTCAATTTCTCTTGATACCACTTCTCAATGTTAGTGGATTACTATCATTCTTTCGCTGAAGTAGGAGAATGCCTCAATAATCAAAAGGTGTATGAGTGTATCTATGCTAGAAAAACTGAAATAAAAATTTAACAAATTTGTTTAGCAGCTATGCATTTATCTGGAGTGCATCACTAAGCCTAGATATGAACAACCTAAAATAGTTCCAACACTGCAATAAATATTCAAAACATGCAATGAATTCACTACAATGCATTCAACAAATAGATGATTATGTGTGCCTACCTTCACCGATGAGAGAACAAGAGTTGCATGTTTTGCTTGCCATTCGTTAAGGTCTTGTCTGACATTTGATACTGTAGGAACCTCAGCTATTTCCGGTTCATCTACAAGAAGGACAATGCAACTTAATCTTTGTAATCCAAATAATCCAACCCTTGAACGCGATAACCCGTCGGAGAAATGACTCTACACAAAGAAAGCCACTATCTTGCAATGGAATACGCAAGACGTTAACAGAAAGACGAAACGAGAGAACGCGTCGGAACGAGAGTAACCTTCCATGGGGAAATCCCTGAAGGTGCTGATAGTGATCCCCTTAACAAACTCTCGAAGCTCTTCCGTGATGCCGAAGGTCTCGAGATCGGTCACAGGGTCCGGGGCCACCGTGGCGGGGCCAGGGGCATCGTGGTCGGATCCGGCGAGCGCGGAGGAGATGGCAGGAGGTATGGGAATGTCCGCGACGGAGAGGGTCTTGATCTGATCGGCAGCGCAGAGGGCCTCCGAGCGGAGGAGATCTGCGGTCTTGGTGGCCTCGACGGCGAGCTCCTTGGACTTCTTGGCGGTCTCTGCGGCGAGCTCCATAGACTTCTTGGCAGTCTCGGAAGCGAGCTCCTTGGACTTCTTGGCGGTCTCGGCCGCGAGTTCCTTGGACTTCTTGGCGGTCTCAGCGACAAGGTCCTGGAAGGGCTTGGCCGCGCCAATGGTCAACTCGTGCGAGCGCTTGGCCGCCACCTCGGCGAAGCCCCGGGCGCGCTGCCACAGATCCATTGCTGACAAAGAGGGACTCAGATCCGTGGAAGTAAGAAGAAAGCCAAACGAGAAGCAGAGAAAAAGATCAGATCTTTATTTCGTTTATGGCGAGTGCGGGAGGGATGAAGAAGAAGCAGAGCGAGAATGCCACCTACGTGCATCTATTTTTGTTTTCGTTTCAACCATGTGCATTCTTTTTTTAACAGCAACGCAGTATACGAAATTTGAAGGAGACCATGAGAGGGATCTCTTCCCAAACGACCAAGGTTTGAAAGATAAATTAATTGCACGACCAGATCACTCACAATACAAGAAAATTGATATTTTTCGACGGTCAAAACCGTCGAAAAATCGAGAAAATCTTTCAGAATAGAGGTTTTCGACGAATTTATTAACGCAAACGATCGGTCGAAAAAAGCGTCGCGAACTATTTCATACGGTTCGAAAAACACCCGTCGGAAGTTTGGACAGTTGCGATCGTCGGAAGTTCGGACGGTTGCGACCGTCTGAAACTTTCGACAATTGCGACCGTCGAAGAGTTCCGACAGTCGCGATCGTCGAGGTTGCGACCGTCGATGCATTCTGGCGATAATTCTGACGGTTGCTAAACCGTCGATAAGTTTCGGTGGTTGCGACCATTGCAAATAATTTTTAAAATATAAAAAAAAATTTGGTGGTTAATCGAGCCACTGGCGGCCGATCTGGCTAGCAGTGGCCAGCCGATCAGGCCGCCTGGCGGCTCGATCTGGCCGCAGCCAGCCAGATGAGGTTGTGTGGTGACCGATCTGGCTGGCAGTCGTCGATCCAGCCACCGCCGGCCGATCTGGCCACAGCGGGCCGGATCAGGCCGCCTGGCAGTCGATCTGGCTGGCAGCGGTCGATCGAGCCGCCTGGCGGGCGATTTGACCGGTAGCGACCGATCGAGAGAGAGAACGGAGAGAGAGAGAGGAGAGTAAATAGAAGTGAATGAATAGAAGGTATGGTGAATGAATAAATAGAAGAAAAAAGAAAATGGAGAGCGGGAAAAGAAAAAAAAGGCGGGGAATGAGGCGGGATTATTTTTTAATTACCTACGATTTTGACCGTTGAAAATATAATTATAACGCCCCCAAATCGCACCCCGCCACGTGGCAAAATACGTTTCGAGGACGCTACGGGTCATCCTTACGTATACATCGTATTGACCAAAAGAGAAAACTTGACTAGTCAACCCAATAACGATAAATGCGAAATAACTAAATCATCATTAAGAATAAAAGAGAGTACATCATGAAATACGGAAGACTGATAACTGTTTTCATAGGAGTCCAAAGGAAAGCTAATACATCAAGTAATAAAGAGAAATGAAAAAATCATCCATCATCTAAAGGACTCGATAATCATGTGCAATCACTTACGAGCTCGATCTGTCACCGTTGGCTACCATCATCATTCATACCTTGGCCTATATTTAAGAACATGCAGGGGAGAATCTCCCTATGAATTTTATAATTCAGTATGAAAGTAAGATAAATATCATAATAGGATCATGATACTAGACATGAATCATAAAGGTAACATCATCATATAACATCATCATCTGATAGGAAAGTGAATCATGATCATAATATGGAATAATAGGAGTATGCATAGGAACATATGAATAAAAGATTATAAATAATCATCATAAGAAAGGCAAAAGTCAACATCATGAGAAATGTTCTTTATTCATATGTGTTCATCTTCTTCATCGTCTTAATTTTATCTTTGACATATTTGGGGTATATTTCAACCCACGGGGAGGCCTGCCTCAACCCGTCCATCATCATCATCATAATTGGCAGAGCCATCTCATAACTGACCGAGGTCAGCCCATAACCTGGTCGTCACCAGTCCATCATAAAAGAGCTCTCCATTTAACATTTTACGTCTTTTATCTTGCATCTTTTAATTAAACAAAACATATTTTGATAAGCACTTTAAATCAGGATAAAAGACATGATCATGGAGAGTAAATCAGGAGCATCATTAATATAATCATAGACATCATCAAGATCTGAAAATAGGAACATAAATCAAGGATTTGAACATCATAAAATTGATCTAATCGATGTCGGGACCTGAGCCGGGTGGGGAAAACTTGGGCCGAGTTCATGATCATCATCTTCGGGAAAATCAGAGAAGAGCCCGGGTCGGGTTCGGATTACACTCGGACCGAGTCGGTTCATCGTCGAGTCGGGGTGGCTGTCGCGCCCGACAACTCTAGGTACGCGGAACTCGGTCCAGGTCATCTTCAACTCGGGTCGGGTTCGTCCGATTGTAGAGCTCGATGAGCGTCGGCAATGGGGGGTCCGGATCGAGTTCCTCCGAACTCGGTCCGGCGGAGGACCTGCCCGGGCCGGGTTCAGATGAACTCGGACCGGGTTCTTCTTAAGCAGAAACTACGCAAACGTGCAGTTCGCGTTCTGTTCACCTTTTCCGATGATGGCCGGCACAACGCAACATTATAGGATATCATACAATCACTAGGAACTACCTAGAACATGCTTCAAGTCTAAAATCATGATTCTATTATGAATCTATTCTAGTTTCATACCTTTTAGTTTCTATCCAAGAAACTTTACTGTTGTCATCTTCTTCCTCTTCCTCTTCTTCCTCTTTCTCTGCTCGCTCCTCTCTGTCCAGACGTGCGACCGATCCCGTCCAAGTCCTCCGGTGCGTCCCCTATATGGCGGCGACTGTCAAGGACGAACAAACCGAAAAAAATGCACGAACGGTAGAAGAGAACTTAGGGCCGGCTGGTGCAGGGAAAAATGGGGCTGATTTGTTGGATTTAATCCCATATATATAGGGGAAGGATCTGAGTTCGTGGGGCAGTTAAAGGATCAAATTAAATCAAACTCAGATTTTATCTTTATTTCTTTTCCCCTTTTTTATCATTTCATTTCATTTTATTTTCTTCTTTTCCTATTAATCCCGGGTGTTACATCATAAACTCGTTAAAATTCGTCCTCGAATTCAGTCAAAAGTCAAGACTTATCAAATAATGCAGGAAATTCTCTTCACATCTCAGACTCGAGCTTCCAGGTTGCTTCGTCACCTCGGTGATGGCTCCAAGCCACCTTGACCAGTGGTACATCTTTGTTGTTGTGATGTTGAATTTTTGTCTCTAGAATCTGGATGGGCTGCTCCTCATAGGTTAGATCATCTTTGAGGTTAGGTTCTTCGTACCGTATAATTTGCTGACCGACAGTATCTCGACCCTTTTTTGTTGAATCTTTTTCATGGCTTGATAAGAAACTGAAAGAAATGGAAGAAACGGAAGAAAGGAAAGAAAGTGAGGAAGAAAGCGATGTAGAAACAACTTGTTTACCAACCACACATTGTCTAACCAAATCCAATTCTCAATACGTTCTTGTAGAGATTTCTCGATTTCGAAATCCTTGAAGCCTCGCGTAGTAAAAAAAATCATCATGCTTGTACTTCCGGAGCATAGAAATGTGGAACATGTTATGAACTCGTCCATAGGATGGAGATAATGCTAGTCTGCAGGCACCCTCTCCGACTAGCTCAAGTACCTCAAATGGACTAACATATCTTGGGTTGAGCTTTTCTCTTTTACTGAACCTCATCACTCCCTTGATTGGGGAAACCTTCAGGAGTACTTGATCACTTATCTGAAAACTTTGTTCATGTCGTCCTCTATCAGCATAGAACTTTTGTCGAGCTTGAGCTGCCTTCATCCTTTCTTGTATCAACTCGACCCTTGCTGAATATTCCTCTGACTTTTTCAGCTCTTTTTCATCCAAATCTTCCTTTCACCTACATCATTCCAGCATGCAGGTGAACGACATTGTCTCCCGTACAAGGCTGCAAAGGGAGCCATACGAATACTGGAATGATAGCTATTATTGGAAGCAAATTCTATAAGCGGTAGGTGATCATCCCAGTTGTCCTTCCAGTCAAGGGCACAAGCTTTTAACATATCTTCAACCGTTTGGATGGTCCTTTCAGTCTGATAATCCGTTTGTGGATGAAATATCGTACTGTAATTCAGCCTCGTGCCAAAAGAGTCTTGTATGCCTCTCTAGAATCTGGCTGTAAATCTTGGATCCCGATCTAATACAATAGAGGTGGGGATCCCATGAAGTCTGATGATCTCTTGTACATATAGATCCATAAGGCTATGCACTGATTGTTTTGACTTTATGGGTAGGAAGTGTGCAGACTTCGTTAACCGATCCACTACTACCCATATGGCATCATGTCCCTTCGGGGTGCGGGGTAAACAAGTTATGAAATCCATAGAGATGTCCTCCCACTTCCACTGTGGAATGGCGAGAGATGTAATCTTTCCATAAGGCTTCTGATGTTCCACTTTTACTGTTGACAGACCAGGTACTTGGAAACATATTCAACAATCTCTCGCTTCATGTCATTCCACCATAAGGTTCTTTGTACATTCTTGTATATCTTAGTGCTGCCCGAATGGATCGCAAACTCAGACTTATGAATTCATCCATCACTTCTCTTTTAATAGCTTCGTCACTTGGGACCCATAGACGATCTCTATATCGGATCCCACCATCCGTTGAGAGCTTGAAATCTTCTTATTCCTTCTGATTTTCCTAACATCTTCGTATACTCAGGATCTTGAGCCTAAGCCTTAATGATCATATCCACCAGATTTAGTTGTATCTAGTGCATCATCAGTACTGCTCCGTTCCTTCCAGATCTTGGCTTCCATAGGCTCAGCTTTTTCATCATCTTATACATACCCATCATCATGTGAGCTAGTGAGCCTTTCCATTTGCGGCTGAGTGCATCTGCAAATGAGTTCGCTTTACCAGAATGATAATTAATGGAGAACTCATAGTCCTTCAAATATTCCATCCATCTTCGTTATCGCATATTAAGGTCTCGCTGAGAGAAGACATACTTGAGGCTCTTATGGTCGGTGAACATATCAAATTGTACTCCATACAGGTAGTGTCGCCAAATCTTCAATGCGAAGACTATCGCTGCCAATTCAAGGTCGTGAGTTGGGTAGTTCACCTCATACTTCTTCGGCTGCCTAGATGCATATGCGATCACTTTTTCATGTTGCATGAGCACGCATCCCAGTCCTGTGCCGCAAGCATCACTGTACACTACATACCCATCTGTACCTTTCGGAATGGTGAGTATAGGTGCAGTGATCAGTTTGGCCTTCAGTTCTTGGAAGCTGTCTTCGCACTTCTGTGTCCATATATACTTCACTCCCTTCTTCGTTAGGTTCGTTAAGGGAGATGCAATCTTTGAAAAATTCTTGATGAACATGCGGTAGTAACCTGTCAATCCGAGGAAGCTGTGGATTTTAGTGGCGTGTTTTGTCCTTGGCCAGTGGGATACCACTTCTACCTTGGAAGGATCCACAGAAATGCCCTTCTTCGAAATTATGTGTCCAAGAAACATAATCCGATCAAGCCAGAACTCACACTTGGATAGTTTGCCGCATAACTTGTGTTGCCTTAACTTTTTCAAAACTATCTTCAAGTGTTCCTTGTGTTGTTCTTCATTTTTCGAATAGATCAGGATGTCATCTACGAAGATGATGATAAACTAGTTTAGGTATGGTCTGAATACCCACCCGGTTCATGAGATCCATGAGGGCGTTCGTCAGTCCAAAAGGCATCACTAGAAATTCATAGTGACCATACCTTGATAAGAAAGTCGTCTTCTGTACATCTTCATCGGCTACTCTAAGCTGGTGGTACCCACTTCGTAAGTCAATCTTGGAAAATACCGCGGCATTAGAAAGTTGGCCGAAGAGATCATCGATCCGCGGCAGAGGGTACTTGTTCTTGACTGTGGCTTTGTTTAACATTCGGTAGTCGATGCACAGTCTTAGAGAGTCGTCCTTCTTCTTAACAAATAGCACTGGGACTCTCCAGAGAGATACACTCGGCCTGATAAATCCCTTGTCTAAAAGCTCCTGAATTTGCTTCTTCATTTCATGCATCTCAGCCGGTGCCATCCTATAGGGGCCTTTGAAATCGGAGTAGTGTCTGGTAGGAGATCGATTCGAAAATTAATCTCTCGTGAGGGTAATAATCCGGAGATGTCGTCAGGAAAGACATCCGAAAATTTTTGAACTACGTCCAATTGTTGTAGTTGGGTCCATGGGTTGTCCGTCGTCATCACATTTGCAAAAAAACATCTGCATCCCTTCTGTATCATTTTTTGTGCTTTCAGGGCAGCTATGATAACCTTATTGTCTTTTCCCGTGGTACCTCTAACAATGACCTTGCGTTCACCTTGAGTACCAATGATAACCTTCTTATGTTTGCATAGTACGACCACACCATGGTAGGATAGTCAATTCATACCAAGAATGACATCGTAGTCCGTCATCGGAATTATTATTAGATCTGCAGAAAAGTTCTTGCCTTGTATCTCTACCAGTACCTCAGGAAGGTACTTGATGGCATAGAGCATTCCCATAGGAGTAATTATCTCCATGGGGTGACTTATATCATGTAGAGGTAAGCTTAAAGCAGTAGCACAATATTTAGATATAAAAGAGTGCGATGCACTCGAATCAAATAGAACCGTAGTAGGAAGGCTAACTATGGATAATGTACCTCTAATGACTTCGGCGTCAGTTGGTACTGCATCTTCCTCTAGGTGAAAAACTCTTTCACGCACCATGTTGTTTCCACCTATTGCGTCACGCTGAGCTGGTGCGGGTTCATCCTTCTTAGTAGGACAATCACGAATGAAATGTCCTTGTTGACCACAGTGTAGGCATACCCAGCCTTCATCCTACATTCCCCAATGTGAAACCTCCTACAGTGGGGACAAGCACTAGTACCCTGTGCTTGCTGCTGGGGTTGCTAACGTTGAGGTTACAAAAAGAGTCATAACTTAATTCTTCTTCATCATAAACATCTTTTAACTTCGTATTCATCATCTTTACCTGATATTGGGGATGTTGTTGGCGGTTAGCCTCACGAGGCTCATATGGCCTTGCCCGGTTATCCCGACGTTGTTTCCTACGATCAGGTCCTCCTCAATTCCGACGGCGATCGTTTCATCGAGGTTGATTTTGAGCAGGGGGTTGCATGGGAGCCTTTCCTTTCGCATCCTTCAGTTCTTGTTGCTCCCTGGCATAGTTCCTTTCCATTGTGGTTGCTAACTCCACTGCAAGGTTCACATTAGCACATTGGCCAGCTAAGGTGCTTGTCCGGATGGTCGGGTTCAAGCTTTGGCAGAAATGATTTGCCTTCTGCCTATCACTCATCTTGAGGGTGTTGTACCTCTCCAGACGAATGAATTTGACATGATACAGAGCCACTGTCATATGATCCTGGTTCAGCTGTAGGAACTCCCTCTGCTTCAGTGCACGCTGGTATAGTGGAAAGTAGCGTGCCTCAAATGCTTCACAGAAACGCTCCCAAGGAACGTCATTCTGTCCTTCATACTGTGTATCTACCACAGTTCTCCACCAGTCCAAAGCATCCTCAGTTAAAACACTAGTGGTGAATAGGACATTCTTATCTTCACCACAGTTCATCTGTTGTAGCTTCTCCTTGATTGTCCTCAGCCATCTCTTATCCTTGTCAAACTCGCCAACGTCATCATACTCTGGAGGATGTAACTTCATAAATGCCTGAATAGTGTCCTTAGAGGACACGGGTGGCGTAGGCTATACAAAAGGAAGCTACACCGATGGCGTCATAACTGGTACGACCTGAATAGATGGTATCAGTACGGGTGGAACCATTGGTGCCCGTGATGGTGGGGGCTGCACCAGTGGGGAATGAACTGTCGGCTCCACAGCACGAGCCTGACTCATTTGGACATCATTCTGGTCTGTCCCCTCTTGTAGTGGGTTTCCAATCCCGCCGCTATTTCGAGGTCGCCTCTGACCCCAAGCTCTGGTAACAGGTGCGTGGCGTGGAGGCATCTACATCATCATACATCATCATCTTAGAAAAACATCATACATCCTAGAAAACAAGATAAACTTACTTGACTTCAGGTGGTGCGGCGATTGCTCGTGGCGCTTGCACATGGACTTGACATCATACTTTAGGACATGAGAATAGCCTAACTTTAGGCTCTGATACCTAACTGTAACGCCTCCAAATCGCACCCCGCCACATTGCAGAATACGCTTCGAGGACGCTACGGGTCATCCTTACGTGTATATCGTTTGACTAAAAGAGAAAACTTGACTGGTCAACTCAATAACGATAAATGCGAAATAATTAAATCATCATTAAGAATAAAAAGAGTACATCATGAAATGCAGAAGACTGATAACTGACTTTATAGGAGTCCAAAGGAAAGCTAATACATCAAGTAATAAAAAGAAAAGAAAAAGCTATCCATCATCTAAAAGACTCGATAACCATGTGCAGCCACCTACAAACTCGATCTATCATCGTTGGCCACCATCATCATTCATACATTGGCCTGCATTTAAGAACATGTAGGAGATAACCTCCTTATGAGTTTTACAACTCAGTATGAAAGTAAGATAAATATCATAATAGGATCATGATACTAAGCATGAATCATAAATATAATATCATCATGTAACATCATCATCTAATAGGAAAGTGAATCATGATCATAATATGGAATCATATGAGTATGCATAGGAACATATGAATAAAAGATCATAAATAATCATCATAAGAAAGACAAAAGTCAACATCATGATAAATGTTCTTTATTCATATGTGTTCATCTTCTTCATCATCTTAATTTCATCTTTGACTTATTTGTGGTATATTTCAACCCACGGGGAGGCCTGCCTCAACTCATCCATCATCATCATCATCATAACTGGCAAAGCCAGCCCATAATTGACCGATGTCAGCACATAACTGACTGAGGTCAGCCCATAACTGTCCGAGGACAGCCCATAACCTGGTCATCACCAGTCCATCATAAAAAAGCTCTCTATTTAACGTTTTACGTCTTTTATCTTGCATCTTTTAATTAAACAAAACATATTTTGATAAGCACTTTAAATGAGGATAAAAGACATGATCATGGAGAGTAAATCAGGAGCATCATTAATATAATCATAGACATCAGGAATAGGAACATAAATCAAGGATTTGAACATCATAAAATTGATCTAATCGATGTCAGGACCCGGACCGGGTGGGGAAAACTCGGGCCGAGTTCATGGTCATCATCTTCGGGAAAATCAGAGAAGAGATCGGGCCGGGTCGGTTCATCGTCGAGTCGGGGCGGCTGTCGCGTCCGACAACTCTGGGTACGCGAAACTCGGGCCGGGTTCGTCCGGTTGTAGAGCTCGGCGAGCGTCGGCAATGGGCGGGTCCGGGCCGAGTTCCTCCGAACTCGGTCCGGCGGAGAACCTGCCCGGGCCGAGTTCAGATGAACTCGGACCGAGTTCTTCTTACGCAGAAACTGCGCAAACACGCAGTTCGCGTTCTGTTCATCTTTTCCGGCGATGGCCGACACAACGCAACATCATAGGATATCATACAATCACTAGGAACTACCTAGAACATGCTTCAAGTCTAAAATTAGGATTCTATTACGAATCTATCCTAGTTCCATACCTTTTAGTTTCTGTTCAAGAAACTTTACTGCTGTCCTCTTCTTCCTCTTCCTCTTCCTCTTCTTCCTCTTCCTTTGCCTGCTCCTCTCTGTCCAGACGCACGGCCGATCCCGTCCAAGTCCTCCGGTGCGTCCCCCGTATGGCGGCGGCCGTCAGGGACGAACAAACTGAAAGAAAACGCACGAACGGTAGAAGAGAACTTAGGGCCAGCTGGTGTAGGGAAAAAGGGGGCTGATTTGTTGAATTTAATCCCATATATATAGGGGAGGGATCTGAGTTCGTGGGGCAGTTAAAGGATCAAATCAAATCAAACTCAGATTTTATCTTTACTTCTTTTCTCCTTTTTTATCTTTTCCTTTTATTTTTTTCTTCTTTTCCTATTAATCCCGGGTGTTACAATAATAATAAAATAATATTTTTATTTTACCGACAGTTTCCATCTTCAAAAGTTTCAACGGTCTGAAATTACGGTCTGAAATTTCGACCCTCTGAACTTTCGACGGTCCGAACCGTCAGTAATTATAATAATAAAATACTAATAATATTACATATTATGATATATAAGATTACAATATTTAATTACTTTTTTCATTACCGACGGTCCGGACAAACTTTCGATAGTCTGAACCGTCAGTAATTATAATAATAAAATACTAATTATATTATATATTATATAACATTATAATATTTAATCATTTTTACGATTATCGACGGTTCAGACCGTCGGTAATTGTAATAATAATATAAAATACTTATTATATTATATATTATGATATATAAGATTCTAATATTTAATCATTTTTACGGTTACTAACGGACCGTCGGAACTTTCGACGAATGAGGAGCTGTCGAAAATTATGACTTTCCAAATTGTCAGAAAATAAAATAATAGTATAATAAATTCTATAATTTACTATTTTTATTTCTGACGAAAATTATCCGTCGCGAAATCTCCATTTTCTTGTAGTGCGACGGTTATGGCCGTCGAAACTTTCGACGGATACATATCCGTCGACATTCCTAACCATTGAAAATAAAATAATAATATAATAGATTTGATAATTTTTTATTTTTATTTCAGACGGTTGCAACTGTCGAAAATTTCGATGGAGACCTATTCATCGCAAAATCCATTGCAAATTACGACATTTTTGTTCCTTTAGAAATGGTCAGTCGGAAAAATGCAGTTTTCTTGTAGTGCCTATGACACTAGTACAACAAAGTCACTATCACGTTCCTAGTGTAGCCCAATAGTCTCGCCCTTTTGATGCTCCCACGTTTTTTACTTCCATATCCGGCTTAAACGCTCCTACAACAATTAAAGTACCATTAGTAAATCTCCACAGCAAGCATACTCCCACGTCTCATATGTCACGTAAAATGATCCATCCAAATTCAACTTAATCAACTCTTTTGGCGAAGTTTCCATCGATCTGAATCGGGTTGTGAGTATTAGAAGTGCATAAGGTGTCTAGTATATTCATTACAATTGGCCAAAATATTTTCACAAACTATCAAAATAATTATTCTCTTGGATTTAAAGTGAACATCATTTGTCATAGTCCATTTTTTCAAAAACTGAAGTAAAATAGGGATTACAATTTTACTTTTGAGTTACAATCTAGGCTCAGCCTTCGTATAGCCATGAACTCGAATCCCATGAATTTATAAGTTCAAAGGTAAAATTAAGTTTGGCTAAAACAAATACTACAATTCCAAAGAAATAAGACAATGAAAGAACAAGTCAGTGTTGGCTTCAATGTCATTACCAAACGGTATAAATTCATAATACAAGTAGAAATCCTAATGCACACAATATCCCAATAATAATAATAGCTTCTTCAGGGGCCATGTTTCACAAACAATCCTTAAACTCATTTTGGGTGATGGGAGCCACAAGCCCATCCACCCATGTCCAGACTAGGAAGGGAAGGCCAATCACCTAAAGGGATCAACTTTTGATTTTCATGTTTCCATAAGGTAGTATAGTGTAGGATAAAAGCCCTCCTAATATAATCCTCCTTTGTGTGGATATTTCCTAGGTGGTCCTGGATGATAGAGATCCTATTGTGTGACAATTGTGGATGTGTGAAAAGATTTGGCGTCCTTATGCCATACTTAAGTCAATTCACTTTAGATTTGTTCCATCATTTAATACTAATTTGCTTAAGATAGGTTGCATGTTGATGATAAGTTAATTCTTAGCTGAGCTAATCTCCTATCAGTTAATCCCACCTATTCATCCTTAGACTCTAGAAGGCCAATGGCCTCTTGAGCTTGCGCAGCCCTCAGCTATAAATTACCTAGACATGATTTATTCCAATTCAAAGTTTTGTTTTTAATATTGTTTGAGATGTTGGACATACAACTGAACATGTTACAGTTCCATTCATCCTTAATAATTTTTTTAACTTCTGGATAATTAAATCAAAAGTGCTCATATATTAAGAGAAGGTGTCATCTTTAACCTAGGTTCAATGGATAAGAAAGAGGTGAATGATATGTGTTAATCTAGTAGCGACTTAGGAGTATTTGGTCTAGTCTACAATGAATGTAAGTTATCCCTTGCATGTTATTACATAATGTGTATTGCTTAACTACTGGTTTAATGTCAATCAAGCTATGATCCTAGATCATATCCTGAAGGATCTGAATTGATTTGGTAATTCTAAAAAGGGGACATAGAGGTGAAGTAAGGTCTCCCAAAATAGCCCATGGTATGTTCAATGTGATTAGGTTTCTTAGCTTGTTCCACAAAACATTTCAGAAGCTCAGAAGATTGCTAGCATAGACACAAGTTACAAGGAAAAAAACTTATTCAAAGACTTTAGAACATGCAATACTTGGTTAGAGTGATGGACCGAGGTCACTTGGATTTGTTGACTCCGCCATGTGATGATGATTCCCCTAGAGGCTCCTATTCCTGGTTGAGCGATGCCCGCCAAGCCGAATGGCATGTGATTCCATGAGAAATATGATATCAAGGCTAAACTTCTTCAACGTTCGAGGCAGTCATTGACCTTGCTTCTACCCAATCCTCGACAATTCCACGTTATAATCTTCATGGTCGTTGCCCCCACAAATACCTCCACTATTGGCGTGTGAGGTTTTTCTTGCAAAGTATGACTCGAAGTTAATAAAATTTGGGGTTTTGTGTCCCCTCCCCCCTCTCGCTTTCCTGTTAGGCTCGGGGGAGACCAATATATGGTTTCCAATTTTGTCTCTCTTTCTTCTTCTCCAAACACGTAACAGGTATCAAGTCTTCATCTGGAGCCTCATCCTTTGACAACTCCTGTGGCACCTCCTTGATGGTGAAGCTAGGAAATGACGTCCTCATGTAGGGTCTTTCCCCCAACTCCCATTGTTCCGTCTGAGAGGAGTGAGTTCCCATAGGACCCTTTTGTTTGTGACATGCAATATCGAGTAGGGAGGGACACTGAAGAGGAGACATAGAGAGAGGGAATCTCCAAATTTAAGTTTAGGGTATGTTTCATGGATGCATGATGAAGGGTGTCAATGTCCTTCAAGTGGCCCCAATTTGATCTCCACCATCCGTCAAATTTGAGTCATCCAGATCCTGCCACCTCACTTGTCTATCACATGCCACCGAAGTAGACTCCTCTCTTCCAGTCAGGAGATTAGTGTGCTGTATATATTTATTCGAGCCATTCGTTGCTCACGTGCCAGTTGTATCACACAAGTTTTGCTTTTATACGCCTATCTTGGATGTCATGTGCTCTACAACATATTTTCGTCTTTCCAACATCCAAAATCGTCAAAAATGCCATGAAATTTGTTTGGAAACTCTATTTTTTGATAGATTTTCTGATGGGAAGATAACACTGGAAAAAATGCTCGTTGAAAATGGTTTTTTTATGGGCATATAAAAATCGTCGATATTTTTTACGAGTAACCATCGGAAAGACGTTCTTCGAAACTTTAAGTGGGAGTTATCCATCGGAAGTTCTAAAGCATGAGTGTCTTTCAAAAGTTTCGACTGGAGTTGACCATCCGACCTTTCGACAGGCAGGCACCTTTCAGAAGTTTTGACCGGTCAAAACTTTTGATGTAGTTGGGATGGGGTATGGCGCCCGCCGAAAATTCTAACAGGTAACTCCCGTCGAAACTTCCAAATGGCATCCACCCTTTAAAATTTCTGACAACTTCACTCGTTAGAATCCTTTTTTATATATAAAAAAATCATTTGGATCTTACCTTTAGCTGCTGAATCTAGCAGCAAGCAAGAGGGAGAGGGGGAGAGAGAGAATGTGTGAGAGAGGGAGAGAGTGAGAGAGAGACCGACTTCTTTATTTCTTGGACGTACGCGCCAGGCAACGGTGGGGAGCGTGTCGACTTCGACGGGGCCGTCCTTGGAGGCGGTAGTAGTGGCACATGACGTGGGGGTCGATTTGATAGCCACGTCGCAGTAGAGACGTCGGGTGCAGTCTGGATAGGGCTCAGCTACACTTGCGGGTGGTGGGTCATCGCAGACTCGAGTTCCAATGACAAGAACCTATCACAGCTCAAGTTGTCTGATGAGGTCAATGTCGAGAACAGCGTCAGAAAGCCTCTCCCATCGTGATGACGTCAGAACGGAGCCTTCTTATCACGGACGTGCTATACAAACGTCATTTATGTATAATCATGCATTTAATTAACATATTAAGTTAGTTTGAATGTTCATTTAGTGATATTTGTATATAGTAATTAATATTTTGATTAGAGCATAATGATTACTTAATTATTAATAAACTTTACAAAGTAATTACATAAGGTTATTAGGAATAGATTATAAAATGGCTAAATATTATAATATATATGTTTAAATAGGATTAAGTAAACTTAATTATGATTAAAACACTAAATTATGACAAAAAATGTGATTGGTCATCACTTAAGTTTTAAGCAGCTAAAGCACACAAGTGAATAACTGCTTAGAGGGATATTTTTTCAAATCGCCAAGATGTCAAAAAAATATTAAAATAATATATAATCAACTTAACTTTATCCTTTCACGACTGAAAAATTACCAAAGGTAGAACTCGAGCGAAACTGACTGGAGAAGTTCGGGAACATAGATTGTTCAAGGTGAGTTCTTGATTTGAAAATTGTCTTTCTAATTGTGAGGATCATTCCTTTATGGTTATCCAACCATAAATTATGACATTTTGTATGGTTAATCCACTCGAAGTTAGCTTTCCATGACCTCTGGAATCACCTAAAAAGAAGTTTTATAGAGGACCACTGATCACTCATCATGTCCTGAGTTTGATACATGT
Source organism: Pontederia crassipes (assembly GCA_030549335.1). NCBI lineage: Eukaryota > Viridiplantae > Streptophyta > Magnoliopsida > Commelinales > Pontederiaceae > Pontederia > Pontederia crassipes. Next base: position 14,566,993 of record JAUKPH010000017.1, read on the forward strand.
TCAATTTGTAAATTAGGGCACGGTTAGAATAGAGTGAATTAGGATTTCAAAATTAGATATGATTAATTAGACATTCCATGAGTTCGGTGAGAGGTGGAATAATCCAATTTGGACTTTTATCCAATGTTGTAAGACCCGGCCTGGCCATCGACCAAAATTGTCTAACGGGTCAGGTCAGAACCATTGGACCGGGTAGAACCGAATGGTCGACCGGATAATATAAATTAATAAAAAATAAAATAAGTTCAAGTGACTATTATAATATTATTAATATATAATATGTTATTTAGCAAAAATATAATGTAATATAATAAATTAATTCATATAAAATAATATAATAAAGTGAGCATAAATTAAATTGTCAATTGAATATTTTCTAAATAAAAAATCTTGTAAGTAATTATAAAAAAATTAAAGATATCAATGAAATTTTATATATGTGATAAAGAAGAATATTGAAACATAAATTCAAGTATATATATATACATATATATATGATATTCTAAAAAAATTAATAGTTTTTTGTACATTTTAATTTATTTTACATTTTACAACTTGACCCGACCAGGTCGATCAAACCTGTCGGGTCGGCTGGTTGAACCCGAGTTTTGATCGGGTTTGACCAGGTTAAAGCGGGTCAAATCCATGGTCGGATTTTTGACGACCCGCGGGTCATTTTAGTACCCGGACACCGGTCCGACCGGGTCTTACAACACTGCTTTTATCTTGGGAGTAATAACTTTTTCATTTTATAGTGATTCGTCTATTAGATTCCAGGACATTGACAGATCACGACCCGAATTGACTATTTTTGTTATAAGTTATACAAGGATTTAAATTGTATAATTTTTATGAAACAATAATAAGGAAGTATAGTTTTAAAGAAAATTATTATCTCATTAAATGGACAAGTATGAAGAAACATATAAATTAATCTTTCAGTATAAATTAATCTTTCAGTGGCACACTGTCTGTCAGGACATAAATCCTAGGTGATTTACGCACTTGGACTTAGTTAATGATATTTGAGTGTTGGAAACATTATTATTTCTAGTTTCTAATTAATCTAGAATAATAAGAGCTGTCCATGTGATTAAGAAGTTATGAATTATTAATTGATAGACACTCAGTCTGAGCTAGGGAGGATTCAGAAGTTCCAATTGTGAAATAGCCTATGAACATAAATACCTGAAGTTAGAAATTGATATTTATGGTGATATATTTTAGTGTGCATAAGCATTGATGCATCATGAGCATGCATTGCATATTACTATATAGTGATTGGAAAGTAAAAAGACATTATTACTTATAGGAAAACATCAAAGTTAAGTGAAAGGAAGGAAATCTAATAAACTTTCTTGAAAGGATAAAGTACATGGTGAGTGGATAAATTTACAACATAAAAAAATGATATATGTTATTTCTTTTACTTATGATATTATCTTAAGCAAAAATAATTATTGTTATTACTGAAACATATCTTGAGCTATGAAAAGTATTTACGATATGTTTCAAGGATTTCATATGAGATAGAGAAAACTCTTACATCAAAATATTTTTGAGGAACAATGCTTGTGAACTTATAATAAGTTTACTTGATATTGATATGTGATTGTGATATGTTATTTTAGTATTATAAAACTCCGTATGTACATTGACCATGCTAAATGAAAAATGTCTTTGAGACCACATTCGATATTTTGGGACGTATATCGGGTGTCTTTGCCCTTTGGGCGCTGCTTTACGTGCACGTATTGATCTATGATATACTCTGCATATCCAAGAATTATGATTGTGAAGCTCTGCTTAACTTTATGACACACAATCATGAAGAGATACATATTGACCCATGATTTGTTCTGCGTGTCCGAGACTCTTGATTGTGAAGCTCTGCTTAACTGTATGACACACAATCATGAAGGGATAAGTATTGACCCATGATGACTATGCGCGATGACACATGTGTGGAGTTTAGTTATGTAAATGATGATATCTTGAGTTGCTTTTACTTATATAAAAGTTCATATGATTTGACAATTTATATTAATATGTTATGCTTTAAATGTTTTAGCATATGGAAAATGTGGTTATTTAATGTTATATGCACTCGTATTATTCTCCTATATTTTATTTTTATTCTACTTACTGAGCAAATGATTGTTGCTCACAGTACACATTTTAGATTTTTCAAATACTTATAAGTTCTCGAGTTGAGTCGACTCGAAACTTATTTTGTTGCATATAGAAGCGGTTGACCCGCTAGAGCACTTTTATTTCTCCTTCACTTTTATTTTTGAAAGCATGCATGTAATCGATAATCCTAGATGTTGTAATTAAGTTTGTGAGAAACTTTTTGTAAGGTTGTATAAAACGTGATCCTGTAGGATGCTATATGTGAAATGATTTGTGAAATAATAGTGAAGACATGTGAATATTATGACATAACTTTTATTTAAACTTTGATTAATATATATATGCATCTTTTGTATGTATTGATAAATAACACACGATTAGTAAGGGAGGGAGGTTTTGTCGATTTTATTTTTAGAATTACTAAACATAGTTAAAGGATGCAATAATTGAGATTAAAACTTGTATGTGACACTTCTCACTTCCTGTCACATTCTTTCGCTCTCCTTGTGACATTTCGGTGCGCTGAGGGCTTGCGAGGTTGGAAGAGAGAGAGAGAGGGAGAGGAAGAATGAGAGAGAGGGAGATCGTATAGACTCGTCTAAAACATTAATATTAAAATATTACACATATGCATATATTATATATCATCCATCGATAATTTCGAAGGCTAGACCCATAAAAAATATTAATATTAAAATATTACTCATATGCTTATATTATATTATATAGTAATACAATATATTTTATTATAAATTCAACTTTTGATGGATTATTATCGATACATGGACATACATCGATAATTCTAAAGGTTACAACTATCAAAAACATTAATATTAAAATATTACTCGCGTACTTATATTATACTATATGGTAATATAATATATTTTATTATAAATTCAATAAAATATTGATGGCTTGTGCCATCGATACTAGTGATGGGCACTTTGACCATCAATATTTCGAAAGGATGTTTCTCTCTGTCACAAATTTCATCAAAAAATGTGAAGGATTTTAACCGATAAAAAATGCGCAATTTTCTAGTAGTGGTGGTCATCATGTGTCTGGGTACTTTGCTGGCCATTACAATTCAAATCAGACTGTTGTATGTTCCCATGTTCTATCGTTCCATATTGTAGTATTATTCGTTTTTACTACTATGAGTAGGTTTTGATTTTTACTCCCAGACATGGAAACGAATCGATTCACGTGTCCAAATACCCATCAATGGTTGAGATCGACTCGTTCAAATGCGACTGACACATTCATCTTCTATGATTTTGATGGCCCTCTAGTCGCATCGAGTGATACAAATTGTGTCTTCGCCGGTGCCATGCCACCTGCACACTTCACTCCTAGGGAAGAATGAAACCACCGACCATAAAGGAAATCACTGCTCTTTAGAGTTTCTCGACATATACACCGCTTAATCTTTTTCAATGGAGCATTTGGTTATCTTTTAGACCTCGCTTTACACTTATTAAATTTGCCTAAATCCATGCAAGATAAGAAGATAATGATCACAAGACAATTGATAACTTTTGTGATGATTGTCTGACACATGGTTATAATCTTCAATGGGGATCTAATAGTTGATAAGAGTAAGAGAATAGTATATAAATATAAGTCCATAACTCGCATGTAATATCAATTTTGAATAGTTCACTTATGCAACAATCAATTATATTGTATGAGATTTTTTTGCTTATGCAAATATTGATCGAACAATCTAAAAAAAATCAAGTCACAGAATTAAGTAGTACTTTTGAGATGGCCTCTTGAGCAAGTGTTTAGGATGTTCAACTAAGAACATTACAATTGAACTTCTAAATAAAAATGACTGGTGACAAAATCTTCATATATGCACTACTATTGAGAAAAATAAAGCCTTCAATTATATAGATAGAAAAGAGAGAGAATTTTTCTTAGGTTATAAAAATAAGAACCTTTTATATTCTTGCATACCCTTTTTCTAACATTTATTTTGAAAGAAAATCTCACCCTACTCCTAAAACTTCTCCTAATGCACATAACAAAAATCTCTTCAAATTTTGATAAAATGTATCTAGTGTATATAAGCATTGATATAAAATTGGAACTGCTAAAATTTCTCCAAATAGAATTTTCTGGAGGAAAATTACTAGGATATATAAGTGATGATTAAATGTTTGTAACACTCTAAAACTTCATAAAATTTAAAAATTTTATTTACTTTTGACGTCTGACTATCGGGCAACCGAAATTAAAATGAACGTTCATTATCACAACTGATTGGCGATCTCAACCAATGCACTATCGAACAAATGAAATACTTTCGGGCATCCGAAAGTGCAAGAAGCAGAAACAAGAAAGCTTCAGTTTTTATTCTTCTCTTCCTCCATTACACCCTATCAATGTATAAAGATTTGTAACTCTCCTTCACCCATGATTTGTGGAATTCAAAGGACATGAAACTTCAGAGAGTTATGGCCATAAAAACCCATCTAAACCTTTCCTCTCTCTTCTTGATCTCGCATTTCTTCTTCCACTCCTTTGCTTTGCCTCTTGCTCCATTGTCGTCTCGGCCAGAGAGCTTTGGAGGAGGGAACACAGGAGGAAAAGGAGGGCGAGACTAGAATTTCAGCATTCGAAGCTTCAACCGAAAGATAGTCCATCAAATGTGTTGTTCGGGATCTAAATCATGGGATAGTTCCTAAAGAAATTGCATGCCCGAGATTAAGATCGAGAAATAATGTTTTATGGGAAGTGATTATGCTTTATCAGTCCCTTAAGTTAATAGATCTAATTTCCTTCGTCTTAATTATGCTATGTTCATCTTATCGTTTGAGAGAATCTTTGATACATGCTAAAGTAGTTAAAGAGATGATTTCGTCATGCCCAGATATGAGAATTTCTTTTGCAATGAATATGATATGAATCTGAAATCAAGATATATTATGCCACATGAGAAAAAGTATAACTTTGGATTATATTCATGTAAATGTACTTAGTGCAAATGAAAGGATTATGCTATGGTTCAGTCCCTACATCATGTCATATGTTAGGAAACATGTTTAGGATGCTTAGATCTATGTGATTGAAAATTTAAGGATTCTGTAATGACCGTCAAATCCAATTTCATATGTATATTGATGGTGCAATTCGTTATAAGAATAATCGTAATAACAAATCGCACTTACAAATTTAAAATTTGATGCCTCGCGTCACATTATAAATAAATAATTAGTTTAAACAAACATTTAAATCATACAAGACTCATTTAATAAACACGAGACCTAAAAGGTCCTAAAAATTTTATTATTGATTAATTAGTAAAAAAACAACTTTATTTCTATGTTAGTAGGCATTGACCTCGCAGATTTGTTTACTTAAATTATTAATACTCTTTTTCCTCTCTTCTCTCTCCTCTCCTCTCTGTCACTCTCCAGTCTCCACAATGATTTCATGAGGATAAGAAGGCATTTATTACGAGATTCTGAACGGAGGCCTGGCAAATGATTGCATCCGCACTCCTCCATAGTTGGCATGCTTCCGTTTCTTTTCTTGAATCCTTGTCAATGGTAGAAATCATGGTTTTCAACTTTACTGCCACTATTTTATATTTAACGTCACATATGTACTGCTGATGGCGTTCAAAGTCAAGCGAGCATGCAGATGATTAAAGTGGAATAATGGCATGCCAGATGCAATGCAGAAACGAGAGCTAATTACATGACAGGGCTCTGCATTCTCCTGGTTTGCAGGCTTTACCTTTTTTTTGTTTTTAATGGAGCAACAGCATGAAGGAGATCACAGCTCCTTTCCAGGAGAAAAATAATGTAGGAATTTAGAACTTTATTCAGGAACGTTGACTTGCTTTAGCCGCAGCACTTTCAGACACTGAAAGCAAGCACTCAATGGACCTCTCTGCACAGGTCTGGGAATGATTCATTCTGCACAAAACTTTGTTTCTCGTATCGTATAGCTACCCCAGGCTTGACGCAGTGCAAATTACGTCGCCAAGCAGCTTCAGATCGAACCTTATCCTCATGGATATATTCGGATAACTTTTGAACGTTTCGTGACAGAATTACTGAATTAATACATTTTACTGCTTTTTACATGGATCTCAAAAATTGGTCGGATTCTGATTTGCAGTCTGATTTGGCCACAATATAAGATTAATCGAAACTAAAAACTTATGAATAATGCTACATGAAGAGTTTGAAGTTTTGCGATCACACATGAAGAATGGAGTTAACAAAATGTTATATTGGATTTCAAAGAGCATAAAATTTTCTTCTCACATGAATCAAACTAAATGACCTACATCTTTGGTTATGCCATCATAATTCGATACATGACCTGTTAAACTGGCTCAAATTAATAAACAAGGAAAGATAAGAAACAACAAAAAGAGCCAAGATGGAATTAACATGGAGGCACAAAACTCCATTGATGTATAAAGGAATGAACTTGACAAAGAAATGATGAAATATTCTGCATTAGAATTTACAGCAAAATAGTCCTCTCCTCAACCATTGATGCTTTCGGAAATGTCTTTGTTTAGCTTTGGCCATCTTCACAGGGCTGGTATTCCACTCTGATTGTAATCTGCATCATACAAATAAAATTTGCTAAATCATACAAGCTTCAGTAAAAAAACAGATATAATAGGATTTTGGTTGGTTGGTTGGTTGAATCACATATAAACTATTTCGTAGCTACTCCTGAAGCCTCAGTACATTATGTTTACCATTAAACTACTTATCAAACTTTTCCAAATAATATATGCTCCATATTTTCAGTATGTTACTGCTGATGTGTTGCAACTAGGTATCACTGCAGGAGAAACTAGGAGCAGCTCAAATAATAACACTAAATATGAACACGAAGTAGAAACTATTGGCTAATAACATCAACTACTGATATATTCATGATTCATCAAATTAACTAGAAAAGTTGCCTAAGACACGGTGACCTTTACTTCAATGCATATGGGCATGACTCCTATTCATTTCTGTCTGAAACAGTAAGATACAAAAAGAAGATACGACAGTTGTTTTGTGAGAACAAAATTTTAAGTTGTCCTAACATAAGATAAATTTGTTACTATAGTCATCCAAAGCATTCCTAAATACTAAGAACAGAATTATCAAGTTGTAAGATGAGAAGTTGCCATACATTGGAAACGCAAAGGATCGCGTGCTGGTTGTGCTGCTGTCCGAACGCATAGAGATGTTACCAGCGTACGCAATACGTCCAGAAGATGCTTTTGGACCAGGTAAATAATGCGGCTCAGACAAGTTCATATCCGCAAGATTGTCCTTATATAACAGTTTCCCTGCAGAAGCTTTTGAACTATCATTGACTGGCTCCTCTACCACACTTGTTTCGATATGTGTAACTTGTGGACTGTCTGTATCCTCCTTGATACAACTTGTTTTTTCTGGACCAGACCTTAATTCAGGAGTAATTACTTCATTTTCTAATTTGATTATGTCGTAATCTTCCTTCGTTCCACTATGGTCGAGAATTGTGAGATCAGATACAGATGACATAGTTATGCCTTTGGAGCACTCCTCTTCCAAATTAACCTCTGGTGTTTCTTTAGTAACACAGTCCACTCTGCTGTTTTCGATAGACTCAGTGGTGGTATAGGGAACTGTTCTTGGAGAGCAAAGCTCATCTAATGAAACCTGAGATTGACATTTAAAATAAAAAATGAATAAAACAAAATTGCCAAATGATGGAATGCGTAAATCAGCAAAAACCTGTTTATTTCTTCGCAAAGGTTGGAGTAGGATAGGAATTAACTTCATCCAGGCTAAGGGCAGAATATGAAAATACATGGTACGGGAAAGAATAATTCTTGAAGGACAAAATCATATTATATGATCTACTCTTTTTTTTTTGTTTTTTTGCACCACCTTTAGTTCGGAACAAATATTAATTGTAAAAAAAAGTTATAACAAATTAAATTTCATTGTTAATAGATGAAAGAACAAGAAAATACATTTTTATTCATACCTCTTTAATATTCTTCTGATCACTCATGTGTCTGTCATCATTGCTGAATTCATGACCAGTAGGCAGCGAGCTATCAAATGCTGCATCAGACTCTCCCATCATGAACAACTGTTGTAGACTGATCTTTTGGTGAGATATGTCATTATTGGTCTTCTCTTCTGTATTTGGTTTTTCTACATCTGGTAAGCTCCAAGAAGATTCATGGTCCATAATAACACTTTTGCAATCTAAGTTTTGTGGGACAAGTGCACCATCTTTGATTAGACTATCAAAATCATTGTTTGCACTGGTTGCAGAAGATTCCTTACCAGAAGAGATCATTTCATTTGCATCAATTTCTTCTACCAAACGTATTATGAGGGAACGTGAACGTTCATCAATGCAAATGTCTCTAACAATTTGAGAGACACTATCATTTATTTGAGTGACAGTCTTGTCTGCATATACCTCAGTATCTTTATTGACTAATCTTGCCTCGTCATCATCCGGAAGATCCAATGAAGTTTCTGTGAACTGAGCATCAATCTGATTCTCATCTGTTGATACAACATTTCTGACATCCGTGGACAGAACAAGGTTTCCAGAGCTTATCTTCTGGGCAGGAGCGGGGATGCAATCTTTTGGGTCCAAATCCAATGGAAGCCCATTGTTCATCTTCTGAACAGCATCCTGGTTATCTTCATGTTTCTTGAATGCAGAGACAATCTCGTGACTTTCAGAAGTTAGGTGATAAGGCGATTCATAAGGTGGTTCACCAACTACAAGCAAGCACATGGAATGATGCTTCAGTGAAGAAAGAAACCACTGTTTCCAATAATAAACAATCAGTGTAGTCTAAATATGATGAACAGATTTCTGTGAGCTCGTCCTGTTTAAGCCATTTAGGAATAAAGAAGAATTTGTGATTGCAGAACAATCTGATCTTAGATGCAGGCAGCTTAATGACGCATTCATGAAAAGGAAACAGTGGGCATGAAAAGAACAGGAAAAAAGTTATCAATGAAGAGATGATATGAATAATGTCCAAGTAATTGAAGAATACCAAGTTTCATGATTACAGGCGGAAACCACAATTACACATCAGTAGCTACCTCAGGGGTTCCTGCCAGAAATGATATGAATTGAAATGTCAGATAAAAATTAGTCCAAGAGATTAAAATACAAGAATATCTCATATAAAATAAAAGCTAACAGACACTGTCATTTGCATCAATATCTGAAAGACGGATAGAACGACAATCCTCTTCGACCGTTTCGATTGTTGGAACACAAATCTAATGACATCTTGGCACCAATAATAATCTCAAGAAACGTTGAACCTGAGAAGAAATGCAGGAAAAAAATGGCTTCCAATAAGAAGCAGACCTGAACTTCCATGGGGGGTTTCTCACACATAATGGAAGTCGCTGTTTCGGAGTAGCGACATCAACGTACTCTGAAATCACTCTCAGTAAAAAAGATGCAGACAACGGAGCTGCGTGCATGGAAAGTGACATGCAACAGAACCGTCAGATATCAGATGAAAAAGATCAGTTTCACGGGCACAATATTGAGGATCACATGATATGGAGGCACATGAAGAAATCAAGCCTGCAAAATTGCAAGGCCTTCTTCTCTACATTACAAGATAGAGCCATGATCGATAAAAACCTTACTGAGATTGGAATAATCCAGATTGAAAAACAAGGATGCAGAAGAAACCAAAGAAGAAAACAAGGCAACAGTCACAAACATGACGATATCCAGAAACGACCAGCCAAAAATATTATCGAAAGGACAGAACCTTAAAGAGCCTGCACTCAGAAGAAGTAGCAAGAAACGATTTTTATTGAACAAAAAGCAGACGAACATACAGCCTCTGCCCTCCGCCTGCTACTTGCAGTGACGAACAAGTCTTCGCGATCCGAGTTGCAGCCAAGAAAACATGAACGAGCTACCGCCACATGCGGCACAGCACAATTTTTATCAACTGGCAACGGAATCGAAGAGTGAACCCACCGAAACCGAGGCCTGAGATCTCTTAAAAACTAAAAAGTGTACCAAACGAATTAAAAAAAATCCCTTTTTTAAGAAACAGACTGAATACATACTAAACCAGCCAATTAAAAATGCCTTTTTTATAAGATAAAACTTGCTACTTCTGACATTTTTGGGTGATGTAGATATTATTAAAAAGAGTTAAACGAGGCTGTAAGCGAAGGTGGACGGTGGTGTATAAATAATTACAAGTCAAATGAGAGAGGGAGAGAGAGAGAGGTGTTATAACATTGCTAAAAAAACTTATATTAAAGTGCATTTTTTTTCTAAAAAGAAAGGGACAGCGAAAAGGTTGGGAGGGCATTTTTTTCTGGCAAAGGGTTGGGAGGGCATTTAATAAGGAAATTAATGATTTAATGGCCATGAGCGGTTGAGAGGGAGGAGGAAAGAGACAGGTCGATCAACTGCTTCCTGATTAAATGAATACTAAATTTAAATATAATAATAAAAATGATATTTTTAATATATTATGAGTTTGATGTCATAGTTTTTTTTTTCTCGTATTAGTTGATTGGAGGCTTTAGATTCTTCCATCTCGATTAGTTTGGACTGGGCACGAGTAATTTGACTAATTTCATCCTATTTTGTTTTCGATCCTCGGAAAAATTAATCCTATTTTGTGTTAGATTCATGTTGCTTACATAAACTACACGTGATATTCTCCTAGAATGCCACATGAAGTATATATATATATAGAGAGAGAGAGCTAATATCTATTATATTTATTATATAAAAGGGGAGGTAAAGTATGATAGCGTGACAAGTAGCATTATAACATGACGACACCTGTTGAATTTTTTTTATATAAGGTAATATATATTTTTTTTTCAAAAAAAAATCTTATAATAGTTTTCAATATAAGATACAAAAATAAAAGAAGATTAAATTTGATAAGAAGCGTATTTTTTTAGTATAATTAAAATAAATATTTTCTTTCTAAAGGATGGAGAGCGCGACAAGTGGTATCATAATACATGTTAATTTTTTATATAACATAAATATATATTCAAATCTAATTTAATTTTTACAAAAAAATAAAAATTATCTTATAATAGTTTGGAATATAAGATAAAATTATTTTCGTAAATCACTCCTAAATTATAGTGATTTTTCATATATAATTTTAAAATATCCCTCCAACATTCGTGCGGGGAGGAGGGGGTATAAAATCATTTTTATTTAATGAAAAATTCAAATTATATATATATATATATATATATTAAAGAAGATCAAATTTATTAGCATAATTTGGTGTATGTAAATAATATTTTCTTTCTAAAAGATATTTTTTTTCAATTTTCAGAATTATAATAAAATAACAAATTTAATTTGAGCTAAATTAAGATTAATCCTTCCTTTCTATTAATTTGAGTATGATTAAAATAAATAATCTTTTCTTCGTAAAAAGGTAAGGAAAAAATATAATAAAATGAATAATATGTACTTTCTACAAAATAATGTATTACTTTCGGGATTAAATAAGTAATATTTCCTTTCTAAATGGTAATGTACAAGTACATAAAATAAATAATATTTCATTTTTTTAAGATAAATGTATTAGTTTGAAATTTAAAAATTAAAATAACATTCAATTGATTACAAATATTTAAAATAAATTTTTTTTTACTCCAATTAAGATTCATCTTTCCTAATATTTTCTTTCTTAAAGATAACGGCAAGTATAATAAGCTTGATAATATTTCCTTTTAAAAAAGACAACGTATAATGTATTATTTTCAGGATTAAATTAATAAAATTTATTTGATAAAAAAGTTATTATTTTCAAAATAAAAAATTACAAAAATCAATTCCTAAAACACAATGCACAAATATAATAAATCAATAATATTTCCCTTTAAAAGATAATGTTTCTGAATAAAAAATCTTTTAAAACAAAGGATTCAATTTTAGTTAAATTAAGATTGATTTTTTCTTTCTACGGATTTGAGCATGATGTACAAGTATAATAAAATAAATAGTACGTCCACTTTTAAAAAATAATGTATTATTAATGAAAAGTATAATAAATAATTTATTACTTTCTATTTAAAAAATGCTATTTCATTTTAAAAAAACAAACATATTATTTTTTAAAGTGAAAAATAATGAAACAATAAATTCAATTTGAGTCCAAAGAAAATAAATTAAATTAAAAAATTAAATAAAATCAATATTATTTCCATTGAAAAATATAATGCCTTGATTTTTTAATTAAAAAATAAATGATTCAATTTGAGAATGATTGAAATAAATAATATTTTAAAAAATAATGTGCAAATAAATAATATTTATTTTTTAATGTCGTGTACAATTATAATAAATTAATTAATATTTATTTTTAAAACATAAATGTATTATTTTCAAAATTAAAAAATTACTACAATGAATCCAATTAAGTCCAAGTAGTTTTCTTTCTAAAAGATAATGGACAAATATAATAAAATAAATAATGTTTACTTAAATAATATTTTCTTTTTAAAAAAGATAGTGTGTTATTTTCTGAATAAAAAACTTTAAACAAAGGATTCAATTTGTCAAATTAATATCAGTCTTTTCTTTCTACGGATTTAAGTATGATGTACAAGTATAATAAAATAAATAATAAGTCTGTTTTTCAAAAATAATGTATTATTAATGAACAAGTAGAATAGAAAATTTATTATTGTCTATTTAAAAGTAAAATGATTCTATTTCATTTTTTAAAAATAAACATATTATTGTCGAAAGTGAAAAATAATGAAACATTGAATTCAATTTGAGTCCAAATAATTTAAAAGAAATAATTCAATAAAATCAATATTGTTTCCTTTTTAAAAAATATATTGCTTCATTTTTTAATTTAAAAAATAAATTATTCAATTTGAGAATGATTAAAATAAATAATCTTTTCTTTTTAAAGGATAATATACAAATACATAATATTTCCTTTCTAAAAGGTAAATTTTCTTTCTAAAACTTAATACACAAGTAAATAATATTTCCATTCTAAAAAATAATATGTTATTTTCTAAATAAAAAAAATAATTTAAAACAAAAAATTCAATTCGAGTCAAATTAGGATTAATCTCCCTTTCTAAAAGGTAATGTACATATATAATAAATAAATAATATTTCCTTTTTCAGTAATAATGACAAGTAACAAAATAAAACTCCTTTTTAAAATAACAATATAAATAATATTTTATTTTTAAACAGTATATGTATTTTTTGTATTTGGTAATAATGAATTCAATTTGATCCCAAACGTATTGTTTTTTAAATTAAAAAAATTAAAACAATGAATTCAATTGAGTCCAAATAATTTAAAAGGTTATTCACATAAACCTCCCTTAAATCATCATAATTTTTCACATCCAACTCCAAACTATAAATTTATTTTTTTGGATCACTAAACTATTGCGACTTTTCCACTTAGTTCTTTCATCCACTACTGTTACGTTTTTCGTTATTTTTACTTTTTTATTTATGAAAAAACTAAATTACCCCTCCCTTCAGAAAATGAAATAACAAATATAAAAAAATTATTGGAAAGGTTAAATTTGTAAAAAAAATTATCATTTATAAAAAATATCAGTTCAAGTCACAAATATGATCGTGATTATCAATATATTTCACCAGCGAAAGGTGGCGCCTCGAGTGGTCGACAGACTAGTAGTTCGATTCTTGAAGTCATCATGTTGGGGATATTCTCTTTGCTGCTCAAATTTCGAACATTTGATTAATCATGTGCTAATAACCCTTGCAACGGGTTGCAACTGAAAAAAATATGCCATTTGAAAAATAAATTATTCCATTAGTTAGGTGATTTGTGTTATTTATCAAAGAACGATCTCCCTTGTATCACTTCTTGTAATATACCATTATGTTATATTTTTTTTTCGGTGAATAAAAGAGGCAAAGGCCTATAGTTACAACATGTTAACAAGTATTGTGTACAATGACTCCTAAACTTAGACTTTGCCATATTTTATATCAAATATTGAATCATATAAAAACACTAAAAGTAGAATGGCATATATATCGTCATGTATGTGGGATAATGTTATTGGATAATTTGGATCATGGAACTTCAAAAAAACGTTAAAAAAAAGGTTTGATACTGCCCAGGATCGAACTGGGGACCTTCAGTGTGTAAGACTGACGTGATAACCACTACACCACAGCACCTGTTGTGAAAACTTAATATATTTAAAAATTCATACCTTCGATATAATTCCAACATATCAAAATGATCAAACACCAAAATCTATTGGAATAGAAGAAATCGGTAAAAAGGTTTCGCGATGGTCATACAAATTGACCGATGATTTGGAAGAACCAGAGAAAGAAAACTCTGGAGTTCTCATTCAAGAATTTTTTTTAATCCAACCCCTAGGAATCAATAGAAAAGGCAAATCCCCTATGATACACCAGATTCGGCTCGGTTATTGATAGAGTGAATAGATCTGCTATTTCTTGAAATTTCTCTTCTGATTCAAAATCTACTTGACAATTTTAAACAAACTTTTGAAGTACTTCAAGTACTTAAATACTGTTTAATAGATGAAAATAGAAGGATTTGTAATCCCGATCCGTGCAGTAACAGCATTTTGAATCCATTCTATTTAAATTGACACTTTCTCCATCATGATTATTGGGAAGAAACATTGACCATAATTAGACTTGGACAATTTATTTGTGAAAATTTATGTCTATTCAAAGATGAACCGCATGTAAAAAACTCTGATCAAATTATAATTGTTCATCTTGACTCCTTAGTTATAGAATCTGCTAAGCCTTATTTGGCCACTCTAGGAGCTCATGGTCATTATGGAGAAATCCTTTACGAAGGAGATACATTAGTTACATTTATATATGAAAAATATAGATCGGGTGAACTGGAAGAGGAGGAACATGTCAAGTATCCGCCTGGGATCATGTCTTATTAGGTCTATTCTGGATGTACAATGCTATTTCCTATAAACAATTCCTCATTACTCAATCATTTATGAAACTTATTTTTTAAATTATTATTTTTAGTTGCCACCACCGGAGTGGACGAGTAGAAATTCAAATTTACTTGACTAATAATTGTCGTCCTAGGTTGCATATTTGACTATGAAAGATGAGGTTTCTAGCAAAAAAATATTTTGCATACGACAAATTTCGAATTCAATACCTCCTAAAACGAGGATAAAATATTATTTAAAGTGTTTATATAGCATCCCAAAATTTTATTTTCCTATCACATGGCAAGAAGATCAAATTTTAAACTGTTACAATTGATATCAGAGTTAAAGTCTTAAATTTTTTAAATTAAAAAATGAAAGATCCATGTGCAACCATCACGAGCTGTCACGTTTATAGCTTTAGTTTCACTAGTATGACATACATTATGTGCCTTCTAGATGATTTCCCACACAAAGTGAATAGAATGATCAGTTATGCTTAAACTAAGAGAGTAATTTTAGCAACATCTCACAATATGAGACGTCTTATAGTGATAATAATGGGTTCCTACAAGGCAGTCAAGTGAGGAGCACAATTCACGAGTTTTAAAACTTAAACTACCTTAGTTTAATGGGATGAATGACTTTGATATTGTAGAGCGATGGATCCGGCCCATTGAAGAGACATTTTAATTTATGGATTGCACTAAGGAAAAGAATGTCTTGTTTGCTACGTCTACTAAAGATGCTAAAGATTGGTGGGACAATACTAAGGACTTGAATTTTTATTGAGGTAATCCCTTGATCTGAGTTTAGACGGTTTTTTGGAGTAACTATATCCAAGAGGTGGTACATGAGAGATTAGAATATTATAAGAAATAGTATTGAAATAAATATGTTGAAACTAATATATAAAAATATTTAAATTTCAAAACATAAAGCTCAATATATATTATTAATTTAATTATTATAACCATGTCATTCTTTTATACTTATTTCACTTCATTGCGAAATATGATGTCTTTTTAACATAATATATTATCTACAATTTATTGGATAAAAAAAATCATTTGTTAAAAAATACATAACTATAGGTAGTACATGAAAGATTAGAATGGACACTAAATAATATTGTTACACCAACTCTTTGGAAAAAAAATTACACAAATGTCAATATTGGCATAAGCATTAAAAGTTTATAAATTGTATATATGGTAAAATAAAGTAAAAAAATTGAAATACGAACATGATAAAATAAACTAAAAAGTATTGAAATTGGATAGTGTATCGCTCCTGAGTTGGACTAAGAAATAAAGATGAACACATGTGCAAAGTTCACATGAAGTCAAATCATTAGACCATTTAGTATTTACGACTCTGTGCATAACTTTTGGAGGACTAGTAGAAAAATAGCTAGAAAGTAAATATTACTTTCACGCAATATTAAAGAATAGTTTACATATTATTTTGCTTTCGTATTGCACGTAAAGATAAATTTAAGAAGAAGAAATTATATTATTTCACCTTCGTGTTTCATGTAAAGATAAACTCAAGCAAAAGAAATTGTAAGTAACGTGGTCAAAATAAAGGATAGAATTTCATGCCATCACGGTCTATGCCCTGTACAATTCATGTGCATTATCAAATAAAATTTTAACGTAATAAAAGTTGAATGCCTTTATAGTAAAATATATAATTAATTTGTTTGAATCACCGTTTTCCGAATATTATGTTACATATAGATTGAGCAATTTGTATATGGAAAATTAAACTATATATGATGATTTTATTAGAATTCCAGCAACTTCATATCTCTAATACTTTTATATTAACAGTAACAAAATGATTCCTCTTAAAAGAAGTGTTCTTTTCTGTACCGTATTAGATAATGTTATGTCAAATTATTTAGACTCATCACATTATCTCTATTTATTTTTAACAAATAATAAATAATTTGAATTACCTAAATAATTCATATTGCTATAAAGTGACAATGCATTGAGATTGGCATTTGAGTTATATTTTTTTTCATATTTGTCCTTTGAAGTTTATTAAAATAAATTATAAAACTAATTAAATAATTTATAAAATTGATCAAATGAATCTCAATTAATCAAATAATATATTCGTAATTTATAAAATTAAATTATGAATATATTATTATCATGTTTTAAAAATGTATTAATTGTTTTATAAATTTTAATTTTACAAAGTGCATTCTGATAAAGCTGTATATTAATTTTTATATATTTCCTTTATTATAAATAATTAATATGAATTATATTTTTTTCTGAGTGACAATTCATGAAAAATGTAGTGAACAAAACTTTAAAAAAAAAAAATTTGTCAAACGCACTCGTCGATCCTCCATTTATAATGACGTAAACAAAAAACCAACCATCCATTTCCCCCGGCCCGCGCGATTGCCGGTAGCTCCTGTAGTCACTTCCAGCACTCGTCGGTCCTCCGCAGTCCACGTTACCGGCGACCTCGGCCTCCTCCTCCTCCAATGGCGCCGGCAGCCTCCTTATTAATACCTCTCCCCCCACCTACCACATTTTCCCATCTCCTCGACTCCGGCCCCGAAAGATGCCTCGCACCGCCGCGTTCGCCGTCGTCGTCCTCCTCCTCTGCCTCACCGCGCACGACGCCGACTCGGCTCAGGCCCTGGTGACCTCTCCTTCTCCGACCATTTCGCCGTCGTCGCAGTCCGGAGCCGCCCCTGGACCGTCGTCCGCCCCGTCGCCGCAGTCCGGAGGCGCTCCCGGACCATTCCCCGACGCCTCGCTTCTGGAAAGTGGCCCTGGACCATCCCCCGCCGCCTCGCTCCGGGCAGATGCCCCCGAACCATACCCTGCCGCCTCGCGTCGGGCAAGTGCCCCTGGACCGTCCCCCGCCGCCTCGCCGTCGATTTCCGAGACACCCGGATCGTCCCCGGCACCCTTTCCAACATCCGGCGACGGCGAGGACGCCGCTCCCGCTCCGGCTCCTTTCGCCGGATTCGCGCCGGAGGCCTCGACTCCGACGATCTCTCCAGCAGGCGACGGGGCGACGTTTACGCCGGTAGACGACGACTACGACGACGACGTTCAGCCTCTGGACGATTCCATGTTCCCGCCGGAGCGTCCCATTTCAGCCTCGCCGTCTCCCTCCGTCGCGTCTCCCCCGGGGCTAGATCCGGCCGACGACGACACGTTTTCCGGCTGTTCGGGCCTCACTGCCGGAGCGAGGGCCCTTGGCGGGCTCGCGGCGGCTCTTACTATGGGCGTCGTTGCTGCGTTCTAACGTTCTTTTTTTTCTTTGGTTTTTTGAAAGTCCCGTAGATTTGGAAGTATTTTACTTGGGATCGTATAATTCTTGTAATTCGAATTTAACAATTTTGGATTCAATTTGTAGAAATATGATTTGGCTCCCAATTGTTTTAAATTCGTTTTTCCCTGTTCAAATAAAATTCATGTATTTGATTTCGATGTATTTTCTAGGTTCCATGTTTGTGTCAAAATTTGATCTCTTGTAAAACTCAGCCTCATCGGATACCATAAAAAGATAAATTTAACATAAATATCCATTTATGTTACGAGTTAAAATGAAATTAAAATTCGACCTTGTGAATCATCTCTGGTAAGATGTTTGTTTGTTTGATGGATAAAGACCATAATAAGCTTCTTTCTTCTTTATTCTCTCAATTATTCATCTAAAAAGTAAAAAGGTACACGTGATTTTTTTAAAAAAAGTTAAACTAGTAAATAGTACTTTTTCATAGATAAATTATTCTACTAAAAAGTTGGAATAATCTGATTCTTGGCTCAAATTTTAAGAAATTATTAATCCATTAGAATAATTATCTTTTGAATAATTATTCTTCAATCAAACAGTTTCCAATATACTAATTATTTTAAAATAAAACAAACAAATAGTACAATTCTGATTATATAAATAATGTGAAAGACGAGACGACATAAGTAATAGGTTTATTGCGGAAGCTGGTAGTCGCATAATAAATTTTACACCTTATTCTAAATACATTATATATACATGCATATCTTAGCTTTCAAAGTCTATGACTTTAACATAACATATAATACAAAATATAATGATACAATGTGGTACATTACTATAACATAGCATACACATCATCATCTGTCATGCCGACTAATCAAGCACCTACAAAGATTAACGTAAGGAATTCTTCAAGAACTTACAAAGATTAACGCAAGGAATTCTTCTATAAGTGCAAGGTCTAATGTGACAACAAGTCATGAAAAATTTGTTTGAAGTGTAAGCATTTAATAATCATAAATTTGAATAATCACTATATAAGGAGCATATATAAAAGAAAAAAGTATAGTGCAGTACAATGGCACATATATATCACTCAGACATCGAGAGATCACGAATTCAAATCACATCGTGCCTTTTTATTTTTACTCTTTACTTTCCGAAAAAAGTAGATGATAATCATGACGAAAAGAGATACTAGTTTCATAGTCTCTTTTTTTGGACAACAATGTAGATGAATGCAAGTGAATTTGATAAAGAACCAAAGGCATCATTTAACCAATTTGAAGCAATGTTGAAAAACTTGACGGGTTTGAAAAGATGAATGGGTCAACTCGAACTAATCTGACCATGTCAAATCAAACGATGGGAATGGATATATAAGTTAATAAAAATAAAATAAAATGCATTAAATAAATTTCTCTCATATTGTTATATTATAAAATGTATATTACCGATATCATCATAATTGACTATGTAATAGTTATCATCATAATTGACTAATTTGTTACTGTTAAAAGAAAGTTATAATTTTTCTTAATCTTTCCTACCATAATTAGCAAATTAGTTAAGCACAAATGAGACTCCAACTAACTTATCAAACACAATATAAGTTTAAATTTTTGAAATTGATGTATGTGACCTTTCATCTTCCAAATGAATTTTAAGAACTAATGACTCTTTACGAGATGATAAGTTACTTCTACACTACTAATTCAAACATTGCTTAATATGCATTAAATGTTTTTATGGAGTTTAATTTGTAAACACAAAAAATTATTGGAAACGACAATTCTATGCATTTTATAAAGATTGACTAATGTGCATTAAATGCTTTTAATGAAATATAATTGTAAACATATAAAAAAATGGAGGTGTTAATTGTGTTTTCTTACTTGGGAAGATGAAATGATTTGAGAGAATAATAAAGAAAATAATAATTTCATAAAAAAACACAAAAGATAGTGAAAATACTCGTAGGAGAGCATTATGAACCTAGAGTTTAATATATATAAAATTGTTCCTGCAATTTGGACTATCTCCACTTTCCAAATATAGTCTTACTTCAATGATATGTATGTCGAAACTTCAAATATATTAATAAATTAGATGGTAAGAAAAAAAATTAAAAGATTGGACATTAGTTGTAATCCAACAATTTAAGAGATTGTAGGAGCTCGTGATTAGTTCAGTTAATATATTAGATTGTAGGAGATTAGTTGTAATTGTGTAGTGTGTGTTGTAATTCGACGAGTTGTAATTCAACTTTCTTTGAATTGAAGTTTAATCTTGTAGCTTCATATGGTATTTTCCTCATCTATTTTCTTCGCTTCTTTTTCTCCAACATCCTCATTCTACTTTCGGCAGGTGAGTGATTAGTGTACCGCAGCTCATTTCTTGGCATGGTATCAAAGCCTTGATTTCAATGGTCTTCTTGAGCTCCACGATTTGCAACAATGTTGCTACTATTGTAGTACTCTAGTCTATCAGTTTCTTCATGTTCATCGTCGAGTGCACTGTCATCAATCTACATGGCTCCCGCAAGCCCTGGTCACGCTGATCTGGTCACCCACGTCGATCTGGTCGAGTACTCCACTGAGAATCTTCTCCCCTTTCTCCACAAATTCACTGTCAAACGGATCTTGCTCTCATATGCGATCTCCATTGGCAAGGACTTGGGGCTCTTTGTTCACAAGGTGTTCTCCATTGGACGTCTAAAGAGGCTAGTGGTCTCGCTTTGGCATATTGCCCATCCCAAGGAGTTGGAGATCGAGGAGATGTGCAAGGCGCATTACCAAGAGTTCATCCACGCCGTGGACAACCTCTACTCGCTCCTCTTCATCATGCACTTCCTCAAGTCCACATTGTACGACACCAACAAGGTCCTTCTGAGGACCACTCTTAGATGCCCTTGACACCTTCCTCAATGTGCGCTCCATCGGCCACAACTTCTCCGCAGCCACTGAAGTGATCTACTGTGATTACGACGAGCGCAATGCCATATTCATTATCTCTTCTTTCACACACACTCTGTCTTCTTTTTCTATTTTTATCCTCTTCTTTCTTGCCAGTGTGTTGCTCGAAGAGTCTCAACTCTTTCTTGGCTTCAGTACATGTTCTTTTTTGTTTCTTTTGTGTTTTCTTCTAGTAGATGGTCGAATTTGTTTCATCTGTTACAATTGTTAGCTATGTCATTGATCGAGTCATTCTTGAACTCATTTTTTGAGTTGTTTTGGGATCCGTCTCCTTTTGTTCACAATGGCAATCATCATTGTCCTCGACATCGCCTTTGGCTTGTCAGAATTTCTTCATTTCTGGGTTTAGTAGCAAAGTCATTGTTGTCTTCTCTGGATTCGCCTCCTATTCCTTTTTGGCTATGGGCTCTTATTCTTCAAGCTCAACTCGAGGTTGTGAATGGTTGTGCTTATAGATTCACAAACTTCGATCTATGTTTTCTTCCTCTTCTTATGTTCTTCAATTTCTTCGGATTCGTCGATTGTTGGTTTTCTATTATTATCGTCTTCGTTTGCCTTCATCTCCGATTACATTTCTTACATTGTTCATCATTTGTATCTTCTCTGATAGTCATCCTCTCATTCTTGCTCTCTACTTTAGTTCCGACTTTGAGCTCGATTTCTTGATGTTCGCTTCTCCTCTATATCTTTGGCAACTATAATCTTCACTTTTGACATTCGATGGATCATCTATGCATCGTCGATGCCTTGATATCTCCATCTTCTCACCCAGTGTCACAGTCATTGTGTCATCCTGTTATAGCGTACCATTTTATTCTTCTTTTTGTATCTGTTGGTCAATATAAAAGGAGTTGATGAGCTCACAATCGATTAGTTTTATTGTGTGTCGTAATTCGACGAGTTGTAATTCAATTTTCTTTGAACTGAAGTTTCATCTTGTAGCTTTGTGTTTTCCTATATTTTCTCTGCTTCTTCTTCTCCTCCTCCTACTTTCGGCAGGCAAGTGATTGGTGCACCACAACTCATTTCTTGATAGTCTCTTGCCTTACATATTGTGCAATATGTTTACAAATCATAACTAGTATCTTGATAGCTCTAAAAAACTAGGTCAAATTATGAAAGAAAATATGTTGGGAGATATTGCAAAAGTTGTGTTGAGTTCATAGCAAATCGGCTCGATTTCTCTAAAAATCAATTAAGATTTAAGACAAGTTGGCTTGATTTTGTGAGACACGATCGAGATTTGAGACAATGAATCCCCTACAGTAACCCTTTTTGAGTTCGAAGAGTGTGGCATGGGTTCTGAAGGGAATAGGTCGAAATCCATCGATAGGAGATTGGAACATTTGGAATAAATAAATATGACCCATGTTCCAAGGAGTTGGGCGAAGTCCTAAGCTCTTTTAATATAGTTTTAAATTATAAATATTATGGATTACTATAATTAATATTTTTAATATTTCTTATCTTATTGTTAACAATATTTAATAATCGATCTATTCCTTATATCATTTTTTGCATAAAAAACAAAATATTAAAAATAGATATATATGTTAAACAACAAAAAAAGTAAAAAAACAACTATGAGCTACCATGTATACTAATTGTCTTGGAGTTGGATAGTTAATTGTATTGATTGATCGGACCGATAGCGTAGTCCTGTAAATGACATACCCCGATGAAACTACAAATGTCTTGTTATACAAACATTTACCCTTTGTGCAATGCTTTGAAAGATAGGTGGGCCCTTCTCTTGAATACGGTGGATTAGTCGTCATGGTGTGCAGATGTTTAACGTATTATTACATAAACTACATAAGATGTTTTCTTAAGTTGTGATTGGATTCAAGAACTTAAGTTCTTATTAGTTTTCGAGAATTAATCGATAGAAAATTTTAGATTTGGTGCTTGGATGAAAAGTGTGATGATGAAGAATTTAAAAGTTGATTTGACAAATAATTTTTAATAGATGTTTGGATAAAAAATAAGAATTAGAAAAATAAATTTATTTTTTTATAATACAGTAAATCTTATATTTAAATAATATTATATTTTTATTATTTAATATGATGCAAAAATAGCTTAACAAATAATATTAACAATAAACAGTAATAAATAATATTTAACATAAAAATTAATATAAATAAATAAATAAATAAATAATATCTTAATATAATATAAATTAATATAATTAATTATTCAAATAATATCTTAATATATTATAAATTAGATTATATTTTTTTCTAAAATAACAAAAAGTTTTATTTAGTAAATTATATTGTGATACAATAAATATAATCATAATGTTTACATTAATTTCATTTAATTATTAATGGGTTTTTTATAATTATAATGTTCATTAAGTCTAAATAAATTTATTTTACTTGTTGTATAATTATTTATTATAAGTTTATTTTATGTACTGTATTTTAATTATTTATTTATTATAATTTACTTAATATTGCAGTACAATATTTATTTAAAATTAATTGAAATATTTTTATTATTATTTAGAAATCTCATGCACTTCCTTTATTTTTTTATTTTTTTTATTTCTCTTTATCCTTAATGATGTGACCCACCATAAAGTGAAAATGAGAAAAATAGGGGCTTCACGTCTTCAACCAATTCCAAGTTCTCACGGGCGATAAGAACTTTTTGCAGTAACTTGATGCGTTGATTGGAACTTATGGTCTGTTGGGATCTATCGAAAGTTCATTTA
Source organism: Pontederia crassipes (assembly GCA_030549335.1). Classification (NCBI taxonomy): domain Eukaryota; kingdom Viridiplantae; phylum Streptophyta; class Magnoliopsida; order Commelinales; family Pontederiaceae; genus Pontederia; species Pontederia crassipes. The sequence continues at coordinate 14,591,073 of JAUKPH010000017.1, forward strand.
GTGTTTGGCAAAACTAATGAAAGTTCTTTCCTAAAGTCCTCATCCAAATGAAGCTTTAAAAATCTTTGGCTACGTTTGGCAATTAGAACGGTGATTCTCCGAGTCCTATATGAACAGTTAAATTGACATATTAATTCGGAGTATGTTTGATTAGATTGGAACATAATGATAAGAACCTTGATATTATAAGGAAAAGTAGATGTGATAGATTAATTTTAATGAGTATTTGAAAAAAAATATTATAATATAAAAATATTATTTTTTAATTAATAAAATAAAAATTAATTTTTTTATTAAAAGGATTTTGTTAACAATATATAATTTAAATATATTAATTATTTTTTACCAAATCATATTTAATGAAATATTAAAAATTTATGCCATGATTAGGTAATAAATAATATTATATTAGTCATGTATGATAAATATTTTATATTTATTTTATATGAAAGAGGTAAGAAAGAGAAAAATCTAGAAAGAAAGAAATCTCCAAATTGAAAAAATCGACTAGCCTAATTGGATCGGGTTAGGTTGGCAATCGGTCGAGTCCGACCTGACTCGATCCGACCTGACTTGATCATGATTTGAGTTGGATTTTGGATTGGAAAATTCCCAATGATCTGAATTTTTTTCATTTTCAATGAACTTTTACTTAATCTAAGTATTTATACCATTTAACATTTAAAAAAAATATAAAATAAAGTATTTTACATGCATGTAGAAAATATCTAGATATTTTAAATAATACTTTTAGCATATAAAATAAAATATCAAATGTATTTTTATATTAAAAAATTAATGGTCTGATAACCCGATCTGATCCGACCTAGCCCAAATCGAATTGGGTAGGTTGTGCCTTACAAAAATTTGAAACTTGACTCAACCAAATTTGATCGAATTGGATTGAGTTGCTTCATGAATCAAGTCAAATTCGACCCGTGAATACCTCTATTCACTTATTAGATTTTGCCTTTTCAATTGGTTGTATGATATGTCTTTTAAATCTTACATGATTTTGAGAACTGATTAATGATTTTATTAAATAAAAAACATGAAAGTATAAACCCAAAAACTATCGTTACTTAGCCACTACACTCATACACACACATACACACATATATATGGTTTAATGTAAGTGTTGAACGCTTTACATATTAAGCACGTGTCAAGCAACTTTACGCATAGTTTATTGTAATTTTTTGATATATTTCTTCATGAATAATCTAAGACTCTGTTTGGCATAATTAGTGGTTTGACGAGCGGATAGCGATTTAACGAGTGGATAGCGATTTAAATAGCAAATGACGACTGATGATTAGCGGTTAACGGTTCATTTAAGATATTAATAAATAAGTATTTGATAAACTTAATAGTGAAATTAGCGAATGAATATAAAATGACATAATTGGACATACAATAGATTATTTAATACAATAGATAATTGGACATACATATATAAAATAAATAAATAATTAATATCTCAATGAAATAAAATAAGATTTCACAAGAAAAATTATTATTAAAATATATTTATAATACATTATATATAGTTCATACATGATCTAAAAATATTAATTATTAAATTAATTTCTATATCCATTGTTAATAAATAAATATTTTGTAATTAATCAAATATGAATATAAAAGAAATATTGTTGAATGGTGATAAAATAATAAGATAAATCAAAAAAGAAATAATACCTTTGAATAAGGATAAAATCGAAAAAAAATATGAACCTCTAAACGCTAGTAGAAATTACTTTTTAATTTTTTCATTCAAAACGCTAAACTCTACTTGATTATATGTGTCACCAAGCAAATAAAATAACATTTCAAAAGTTTAAAAAATACTATTTTTTGTATTGACAAACAAAACTTAAATGATATAATAAAAATATAATTCAAATAGTTGACAATAATTATATTCATCATTTTTAAGATTTTACGAACTTATGTACATTATTGTTCTTTATAATAAATATACATATTTTTCATAACTTTTTACATTATAAAAATACTTTTTTTGTTGTCATCAATAATTATTTAAGCTATTCACGAAAAAAGATATAAAAATAAAATAAATTATTCGTAAAATCGTGTTTAACACAAGGCTCAGCTGTAAAGCGCTCGAACCTATTTCGCACTAGGAATAACACATGCTACCACCCTACAGTGCTACATCACTTCTTTCTTCTCTGCAAAATTGTGCAACCATTTCTGCGTACGTCCTGATTGGCCCTTGGGATCATGAAGACTACGCAACGAAAACAACCATGCAGTGCATGTCGCGTGCCCATATCGATCTAATGGCCCTTGCTTCACGCATTAATCTTGCCTGCTTCCGGCTCCACGTCGATGCACCCGTCGGTGAATATCGGCTCCGGCACCACGTCCGCCGCCATCTTCCCCACCCGCAGGAGGCTCCTCGTCGCCAGAATCGCCCGCGGGTTGACGCCGCGCGTCGCCCTCGCGTGCAAGCACTCCGCCGCTGCGCAGGACGCCGCCCTCAGCTCCTCCGAGCCCGACGGACCGAGGAGGCAGTTTCCCACGATCCTCAGTATCGGCTGGAGCAGCTCCCACGGCAGAGGAATCCTCCCGCGCCTCTCTCTGGTTCCAGACCTCTCCTCCGCTCCTCCCGTGGCTTCCTTGGCGCCCTCTTCTCCACGGCCATCAGCGTCGCCGGAGTCGTCCGAAGTGTTACCCTTGCCGGCGTCCTGAGTAGCCGGGAACAACTCCTGTCCTGTCCAGTCCTTACAGAACTCGCAAAATTCCAGCTTCGACGAATCGGGCATTAACGATATCTTGCTGTAGTAGAGCTCCAGCACGACGCCAACTATTCTCGCGCGTTTGGTCGAGCGCATGGTGCCGTAGGGCTCCAGCGGCGGCGACAGGACCATCTCCACGTTGAGCTCCTCCGCGGGGCCCTTCTTCGGAGTGGCGGCCTTCGCCTCGTGGTAGACGCTGGGGTTAGCAAGATTCGGGAGGTGCACAGACTGCGGCTCGCCGCCGCGCGTGACGGTCTCGTGCGCGTAGAGCGCGAGCAGGACGGCCTCGAAGCCCGCGAGGGACTTGGGCCCAAGGGCGCGCGGAAGGTACACCCCGACGAGGGTGGGCACGAAGCTGAGGACAGCGAGCTGGAGATCGGCGTCGGTAGACTGGAAGGCATCGTAGAGCCAGCGGCAGAGATTGTCGTCGCCGGCGCCGGCGTCGGGGCGGCGCAAGTGTTGGGAAATGCTGCGGACGACGTCGGGATCGCGGAGGAGGGCGGCGGCGGGGGCCCCGGAGGAGGAGAGTGGGTCGGGGAGCGGGCTGAGGATGAGGGAGAGGGACTGGACTGCGGCCTGCACGCGTTCGCTGGACTGGACGTTGGAGGCAGAAGGGGTGTTGGAGGAGTGAGGGGAGCGGGGCGACTCCGGCGGCGCCTCCGTGGCCATTGTGTCGGCGTCGGCCTCTGTGGACATGGCGGAGTAGGAGGAGGAGGAGGGGGAGATGGAGATGAAGTTTTGCCGTTTGTTCTGCTGCGAAATGAAAAGTAACATGGAAACGGCGGATGAACAGGAAGAGGGAGTTTGAGCGGGTTTCCTGTTTAGAAATTTGACTAAGTAATTTCTCATTTGAGTTCTTTTTTTTTTGGTGATTCTCCAAGGATCGAAATTATGTAGTGTTAGGTTGAAACAAGTATAGAAGAAAAGTGAAGTAACAAATTAATGTTTTTTTTACATATTTCGTTAAATGATAAATAAAATACAATTTATTGTAATTGATCATATATTTATCAATAAAATTTAATGGAGCTCCTACCTAGTCAAATATTTAGGAACCTCCTACCTTGAGTGAAGCAAAATTCATTATTTTTTAAAAGAAAAATCGGACGTTTTAATTTGATTAAATGGAATTTAAAAGAAAAAGATCCAATTTGATCATTGTCAGCGAAACTCTAGTCAGTCCTTTGTGGATGGAGAGGTCCCTGATCTCATCTTCTTCACAATGGATCCACTTGGAAGAAGGAGGAAGAAGATGAAAATGAGGTTGAAGAAGACAGAGCCGGGACTCGGAGGGTGTCACCAGGACGAAGGCCCTCATAGATGAGGACTTGGAGGAGTTCAAGGGGTGCCTCGATCTAGGGATCGACTTTAGCTATGACAAGATCCCCGAGCTAGAGCATGCTCCCAGCGCCTTTTCTTCTTCCTCATTGCTCTCGGTTCTCGTCTTGTCCGCCGATAATATTTGCCCATCCACATTCGACTTCTTCTTCCTCATCTCTCCTCGACTCCTCATACTCTTCTCCTTCCTTGGACGACTCACCGCGTATTGCCCAACCTCATCATTTCCTACCTGCCTTGCCACATGTTGCCTAGACTCACCGTTGATGAGGAAGAAGAAGACGACGAATGCCAACGAATATGAGGTCATCAATCGCGAGGTCAACAAGTCGTCCAAGGAAGAAGATGATGACGACTTCACTGTCAATCGCCAACTGGAGGCTCGCCTCGCGTTGCCCACCGCCACCGTCGCCATTGACGAGGAAGAAGAAGAAGAAGATGACGAACACCGACGAACAAGGGGTCGTTGATCGCGAGGTCAACACATCATCCAAGGAAGAAGATGACGATGAATTTGCCACCAATCGTCAAATGGAGGTTCACCTCGCATTGCCCAACCTCATCGTCGTCGACTTGGGTTGCCTCACGTTGCCCAGCCTTGTTGTCGCTGTCACCATTGAGGAAGAAGAAGACAACAAACGCCGAAAAGCAGGGGGGTCACCGGTCGCGAGATCAGTAAGTCACCGCTCGAACACGATGAGCGGCAGCGTCAGCTGACTCATTTGAACCATCCAATCCATGGCAGGTTGCCTGTTTATTTTATCAACACATGAACCACGCCTTGTTGTCCCAACCGTCCAATTAGATCAGACGATTAGATGCTAGGCCGAGGCTCTCCTATCTATTTGAATAGGTAGGAGCCCCATTACATCCTTATTAATATACAATCATATAACATAGAAAGTTTTAAAAGAAAGATGAACATTTTCTATAATTAATTGCAGTAAATCATATATTTATGGATAAAATTGAGGTGTCGTTTCTCTCCTTTTTCTTTCATTATTAAATTAATTCATTTTTTATTCATTTTTATTTACAAACTTTTAATTTGTCATATATCTTTTTATGTAGAATTAGAAGAGAAAATGTGTCTTATATTTAAAGTAAGTTGATGTTCTAATCCGTGTAAATATAGTAATTTTTATAATTGCACTCTTGCCAATTTTAGGCAAGTAGAAATGCAATGTGAAAGTATATTTTGTTCTAATTTGAATATAAAATATTTAGCGGATCATTCTTTCCTCTATGCTTCACAAAGTATTCTTAGGTAACTTTTTTTTCACAATGGATTGAGTTGGGCGGTGGTAGAGGGAAAGAAGTTGGGCTGGGGTTGAGGGGAAGGAAGGAGACAGGCGACAATGAATGGTTGTTTAACTTCTCAAATCATGAATATATAAGCAAATAGGTTGGTTAATATCTCTTATTTTGATATTTGTTAATTATTTATATTTTGTAAAATTGAATTATAAGGATGAGCAAATTGGAGCTTGGGACCAACCGCCCTCACGGTCCCAACCTAATTTTGGCCGGATCTCGAAGACTTTAAGACAATCTCAAAATTACTCCTAGTCGGATATGAGGTCGGACCGTCTTCGATAGATCAAGAAGTAAATTTCAATGACTATAATATCTCAATTTAATTTAATTCATATGTAAAAAGTTTTAGATAAATTAAAAAACTTAGAATTAATTTAAAACCCTCATTCTATTATCAATAAGATCATTTTATACATAACATATTTTTAAAAATTATAATATAATATATAATATTACAAATAATGCATACTTAACATATTATAATATATTTATATACTATAATATTACATTGGGTAAGAAATAAATTTGGATTTTTATCCAAATATTTTAATTTTTATCCTTTTATTTTTTAGTAAAAATATAATAATATATTTATAATCAATTTAAAATTTTTAAAATGAAGGTTTAGGCTAGATTTGAGAATTAAATTAAAATTCATGACTTGAAATAGAAATTTAGGTTAGATTTGGGAACGAGCACAAAGTTTATAACTTTTTTCACAAAAATAAAAGTTTATATTATATTTGAGAATAAAATCAAAGTTTGAGCTTTTTTATGCAATTTACCCATGTCATATAACGCCTTGAATCTTAACCTGATTGTAACATATATGAACCATTATGTTAGTCAGGCGCTTAAATAATGGGGGCCTTAGAAATCTTATTTTGTATTAGAAATTCTTATATAAACTCTATGATCTATAGGATAGATTAGGGTGAACCTTGTTTGTGTTTTTCTATGTGGGTGATTGCACTCTCTCTATCTCTTTCATTCTTTTCCTAATAAATTAGTATCAGAACCTTAGGGTTCATTGGTGATTCTCAAGTAGAGAGATGGCATCGTACAATATATGAAGGTGGAGAAGTTCATCAACAAAAATAGTTTCGGACTATGGCAAATCATGATGCGAGTGCTTCTGTAATAACAAGGAATTTGAACACCTGTCGCGATCGCCAAATCAAAGGAGATCGATCTGAAGCGAAAACATAATAAGATAGAACTTAAGGAATTGGCATCACAAGAAGAGAAGGTGCACTTGATAATTCTATCATGTCTGATGGATGATGTGATAATCAAGGTCGCAGATGAAGAAACAACAGCCAATTTGTGGTTGAAACTCGAATGTTTGTACATGACGAAGTCCCTCACCAACAGGTTGTTGTTATTGAAGCAATGTTTGTTCACTCTCTATATGCAAGAAGGTACCCTTTGAAGGAATATCTTAATCAGCTGAATATGTAACGCCCTGAAATTTCGATCCTTCCATGTGGTGGAACCTCCTTTTGATCATTACTTTCTTCGATCTTTTTTTGAATTTTTTGTTGACCCAGATGGTCAAGACTCATGACATGTATGCGGAAGACTTAAAAAATACAATAATAAAACATAAGAAATGTTGGAGCTAAAATAGATGAAATAGCGAGTACATCATATGTGACATATAAAAAGTCCATATCACTATGTGTTTATAAGAGGTCCCAAATACAACTCGATCAATAGAAGAGAAGACTCCATATAAATTCTACGATAACCATGTGCACATGTCACCAAGTTGTAGTCGTCGCACACACATCAATCAAGCTCACAATTCATATCACACAAGGAAGCAAGCTCAATCGTTAGCATAAAGTTAAATATAAGTTCGTATAAATCATAAATTAGTTCCATCAGAATAAGCATGAAGTAACCTATAATCAAGTATAGGAATGCATCATAATAGAGGAGTCAATAAAAGAAAACTCATAGTTCATGCCTTTTCATTTCCTTTTCCTTTTCATATTCATATTTATGTTCATTATTCATATTCATCATTCTATCTATATCCATAGGGAATGATGACCTCGCACTATACGGTAACACTCTCGGTGGAAACGACCTTGCACTCGGCAGCAACATCTATAAATGTGAGGATGACCTCATACTAGAGAGAAACACTCCTCTATGGAGATGACCTCATGCTAAGCGGTAGCACCCGTAGAAGTGAGGATGACCTCGCACTAGACGGTAACACCCCTCTATGGAGATGACCCAGTGCTAGGCGATAACATCCGTATAAATGAGGATGATCTCGTACTAGATGTAACACCCTTCTGTGGAGATGACCTCGTGCTAGGAGATAACATCTGTATAAATGAGGATGACCTCGTATTAGACGGTAGCACCCTTCTATGGAGATAACCTGGTGCTAGGCGGTAAAATTCGTAGGGAAGTGCTTCACACAAGGCAGTCATAACATCCCTCCATCATTCATGAACCTCTCTTTCAATATGTGGATTGATCAAGGTTATAAGGAGCATAACTCCGATTCATAATTAAGTTCATAACATTCAATTTCAATCAGGTGGACGGAAGCTTATCAAATAGAGGGGTTAATTTAAAGTCATACTCTTCCTGTCCACGTATCGGATGCTCGAAAATCGAGCGGTCGTCCGCTTTAGGTCCATTCAACGATCGTATGAAAAGGGAGCGGATGCCCATTTATTAGTGATCTTCGGTTGACTGAAAAGGGAGCAGTTGTGTTCATTCTTTATTCATTTCAAGATTATATTCTTTGGATCACTTAAGGTCAAACCAGATTATAGGAAGCAGGAGTGGTCTCCAAATCATCTTCAATATCATGTCATTCAGTATCAATCAAATGGACAAGAGCTTGTCAAATCATAAGGGTTAAATTAAGATCATATTTCCCTTTGTCCTTATATCAGACGACCAAAAGATCAGCGATCGTCCATTTGAGATTCATCAGCAGTCATCCAAAAGAAGTCTGGACGCCCGTTTATCATTAACCACCGGTCGATCGAAAAGATGCAATTGTGCATTTTTGGTTCATCTATTGGTCGTTTCAAAGTCATACATGAATCAATTGATATCAAGTTTTTTGAAACATGAGAACATTCTCGAACTTTCGGTCGAGAAGTTTCGATCGGCTGAAACTAGATCGATCGTCCATTTAAAGGTTCATTGACCAAAAGGGGATTTGGACATTCGTTTACTCTAATATCATAATCATAGTGCGTGGGATTTTATTTCAACTACAGATGCAATCATGGGGAATAAATCGAAGGCATAAGTAGACACAATTTATCATTATAATAAGATTTTATATAAGTACATAGAATAGGGGTCAAAATCATGAGAATTATCGTTCTATTAGTCAAAACCCAGGCCGAGTTCCGACGAAATCCGTCTCAAAAAAACTCGAGCAGAACCCAAGCCGGGTGCAGTCTATACTTGGGCTAGGTTGGGACGCGATCGGGTCGAGACGATTGTCTTGCCCGATCATCTTCCTCGCAACAAACTCAGTCCGGTCGTGCTAGTTGCGGAACTCCCAACTTCACGACAATGGCGAATCTAGGCCAAGTTCGATGGAATTCGGTCGGGGCTAGGTATCACTTGGGCTGGGTAATATGGAACTCGGACCAGGTTCTTTCATTCGGAAGGAATGCGCATTTCGCAGTGTTTCATTTGATCAGTTTTACGGTGATTGCCGATATTTTTACATGAGGAAATCATCATTTAACAATACATAACCGTACACTACGTAACTATCTAAATAATGGGTAGATAGATCTAATCATTCTTCATATAAATGGTTCGTAATAAATATGAAAAACATTCGACTAAGTTCCAGAATCATGTTATAACTTCAATAAATATAAGACACAAATTCTATTCATACTAACATGGAATCTAATCTACATAGGTTCTTAAAACATGCATCCTTCGTTTGGAAATTAACCTATGAGATAGATCCCGAAATCACACTTTTTTCCTTTGATTCGTGGTTCATCTTGCGATGGATCATCCTCAGCCTCCTCCCCTTCATCCTCTAACGTCTCCTACACCGAATGTAGTGGCCGACGTTGTCACCTCGTCCTCTAACCATGACCAGCGGCGAAGACATGAACAAGATGCAGCAAATGATGAGAGGAAATGAAAAATGGACAGCCAAAAAGGAAAAGAGAATGGAGGTGGGGGTTTGATCTCCCTGGTTCATGGGTGGAAGGAGTTACATTCCTTGGTGAGGAAAGGTCATAATAGATGAATTGAAGGGAGATAAAGAAAGAGAGAGAGTGCAATGAAGAGGGGATAGGAAGAGAGAGAGAGAGTTCGAGACTCTATTTCCATTTCCTTTTTGTGGTGCGTTACAGAATAATTTGTTGGAGTTAAGAAATATTAATGTAAATATTGAGGATGAAGATACTATCCTACTTTTGTTAGTTTCACTTATAAGTTTGGAATAAGTAAGATTGAGTTTTCATATTCGTGAACTTCAACATATGATGTCTAAAAATTTTGCAGACTCAAATTGTGGAATTGTGTCAACCGCGGAGAAAGGACATGCCTCGACATTCAAAGAAACCCAAATAGAAGAAAACAATCCATGCGAAAAACTTGTGTAGTTACTATAAGGAATCGAGTAAATGAAAGAAGGATTGGTTCTGGTCGCAACTGACCAAGGATGTGTTGGGTTCTTTATTTAGGATTTTTCTATCACATGACTCCGAATAAAGAATGATTCACATTTCATCGCGGTGAAAATGTCAACATGGGCAATAATACGTCATGTCAGATAGATAGTCGAGATCAATTCTGTACAGATCAACACTTGTGATAATTTAGTGAGGACGCTAATAGATGTTTGTCATGTTCCGCAACTAAAAAATAATTTAACATCATTATAAGTATTCTAAAGGATGTCAAATCAATGCTGCTCAGGATATTCTTACGGTCATGAAAGTTGATACTATACTCTCAAGTTAGATAAAAGTCAATGTACACATTACAAATCAAGACAATATCTTGCTGCAGTGGTTAATTTATCAGAATAAAAAAGTTCAAGTTGTGACACATGCGACTTAGACATATGAATTAGAATAGGATGAACATTCTCAACAAGAAAGTTCAAATGTTAGAAGATATCTGAAATCAATCTCTGTGAGCACTGTGTATTTGACAAGCAACGAAAGCTTTAGCGATGCATATGATGAAGGCGACACACGATTACATTCATGTTGATTGTTGGGGTTCCTCTCATGTTATCATTGGAAGGTGCCAAATACTTTTTGTCCGTGATGGATGATTACTCACGTATGACTTAGGTATTCCTAATGAAGCACAAGAGTGAGACCTTTAAACAGTGAAAGGTTTTGATGGAGAATTAGACGTCAATGAAAGTAAAGTGCCTTTGCACTGACAATCATATGAAATTTTGTTCTACTGAATTTCACTAGATGTACAAAGATGAAGGCATTACGAGACATCATAGTTAAAAATGTGACCTTTGATGAAGTATCAATGTTTTAGTTGAAGGTGCAGACTGTTAACACAATAGAAGAGAGTACCCACAAACTTGTGAAAATTGAAGTCACCCCAACAGAGGATGATATAGAAGGACCACATCTAGTAAAGAATCCGATGAGCATTCAAAGAGGAGTCAATTGCTACTAGACGTCCTCATAAACAAGTGAGTTTGATGCATACAAAATACAACATATGATTAGCCATGCATTTAATCATATTTTGATTCATTTTTATATAGCATGCATTATTTTTGGACCTTATTTGCTTTCATTTTATAAAAATAAAAATCTATCCAAATTCTATATTTTATTACAGAAAAAGCAAGAGAATTGAATTATGAAATCACAGAAATAAACGACCCTCAAATCGTAGTTCAAACAGACTCAAAAAGTAAAAATTAGTGGAAGCTATCAAGACTGAAATGAATATAACGGATCGTGAGAGGTCTGTAACGGCCCGTTAAACACCTAATTTCACCCAAAAAGCTTGCCCGAGTTACAGGGCATGAAATCTAAGTTACGAGATGTTAAAATCATACTTCTACTTCGATTTGGACACTATGAGTGCAGTAAAATCAATGTTACAGGCCGTGAAAAGTCATATTATTGGCTGTTACACAGATGTGTAGCGTTGCAAAGGCTATTTTCGAAATTTCTTCAACTTTTCTTGGAAATTTCAAATCGAACCCAAATTTTATCCCAAGCCTCAAGGATGATTAGGAAACATATTTACTCAGATTTGAAGAAGTTTTGGATGGTTTTAAAAACCTATCAAAGTCTATATCGAATTTATTTGTTTTAACATGAAAAGACTTCGAATTAAATCGAAACTCTACGAAAACCACCCTTATGATATTTGGAGGCTATAAATAAAAGCCCTACGAGATAAAAAAAGTATGCTTGAGATTTTGGAGCCGTGCTACATTGCAGAGGACGAATTTTTTTCAGTGTTTATTCGGGAAAAAACTACGAAGCAACTCAGCGCGTGTACTTTGCAGCAATCCAAAGATCATCGGAAATGAAGAATTCTATCTTCTAATCATTGTTTGGATGCTCTTTACTCATATTTCATTATTTCTACCTTTTATGTAATAAAGATTTTTATTATTTACGAAAAAATTGCATGAACTCGATTGTTAGATTTGAATTAATATAATTATTTCAATTTCTTTTGATTGTGATTGCTATGCTTAATGCTTTTGACTGAGATTATTGTATTCTGAGATAAGACTACAAACCAAATTTTGAGTGGTTAGTTTTAGAATTTAATATTTTTTAATAAATCATTCTTTAACTTGAGAGTTGAAGCAATTATAACACAAAACTAGTAACTCATCATTTGTGCTAATTTTTGTGTGGTCTATTAATTTATACCCAGCGTGAATGATTGTTAGTTTAGTACTTATAATTTAATGCATCTTAATATCTTTCTTAACTAAATATTAACTCATCATTTGTGATCCTAAGTTTTGCAAGACTTAAGATAATTTGATTTACTCAGTATAGAGGTCAATAATTTAAGTAATCCTAATCCGTCTCAAGAACTGAATTTATTCATCATCGTTATAATTCAATCTTCATAGTTGTTCATGTCAATTAATCATCATCGTTAATCATCCATAATTCTTAGACTCAACACCAATTTATTTTATTTTCTGTTATTTAATTTTTTTCACATTTATTTTCTATCTTTATATCACAGCAACATTTTCTTCTCTTAGTAGATTATTAGGATAGAATAGATTTAACTAGTTCTTCGTGAGTTCGATACCCTACTCTATACTTTATTATTTGATATGACTAGTGCACTTACTAGCGAATTTATTTTGCTACAACTTTTTACGCATCAGAGTCCTAAACAGTATGAATTTGAGGACATGATAGTTTATGCTCTACAAGTAGCTGAAGAGGTGGGGTCCTTGAGGTCCTCTTTTTAAAAGGATGTCATCACATGTTGAATTTGAACAATGAATTGTTGCTATTTCAAAATAATCAAACCTGAGAGCTGGATAAGTTGCCTAAAGATAAAAAAAATTGTTAGCTGCAAATGGGTCTTAAAAAAAAGGTCAAAATTCTAGGAGTTTAATGTACAAAATACAAAGCATGGCTAGCTGCTAAAGGTTATAAAATAGACTACAATAATATATTTTCACTTGCTATTAGACATACTTCTATCAAGATGCTATTTGTTCTCGTAGCACATCAGAATCTAGAACTTGAGTAACTAAATGTAAAGATTATCTTTCTTCATGGAGAACTTAAAGAAGACATCATGAGTGAGCCAGGAGTTCTCCATTGCAAGCAAGAGGATCAAGTTTGTAAATTGAAGAAATCTTTATATGTCTTAAAGTAGTCTCTTAGACAGTAGCACAAGATAGCTTAATAATCAATAAGGGATTCAACAGAAGTCTCTATGATTATTGTGTATATCACAAGAAGGTAAGTGACGGTTTCACAATTTATCTATTTTTGTATATTGATGATATGATCATTGCTACTAGGGACATGTCGTACATTCAAAATATGAAAAAACTTCTCAATGCAAAATTCGAAATGAATGACCTTGATGTAACACAAAAAATTTTAGGGATGAAGATATTAAAGAATTACATAGGGTAAATTATTCTTATCTCAGAAAAGTCATATTCAGAATATTTTATCCAGATCTAGAATGTCTGTAGCGAAACCTTCAAATAGTCATCAACTTCAAATATTCATTTCTTTATTACCTTCGCACCACAATCAAAAGCAGAGAAGAAGTACATCCCTGTGATAGTGCAATTGGAAATTTGATGTATGTTATGGTTTGTACAAGATCTAACATTGCTCATGTAATTAGTGTTGTCAACAAGTTCATGAGCAATTTAGAAAAAGAGCATTGACAAAAGAGAATCTTTTGGTATCTAAGATGAACATTTGATATTGACCTCATTTACAAAAGTGATACAGAGTATTTGATTGCAAATTACTCAGATTCATATTATATTGCATATGTTGATCAAAGATGATCCATGACAAACTATGTTTTCACTTTAAAATTTTGAATTATTTTCATAAACCTCCCTTAAACTATCACGATTTTTCACATCTAACCCCAAACTACGAACTTATTTTTTTATCCCTAAACTATCACGTTTCCACTTTAATCCTCCCGTCCACTTCTATTATGTTTTTCATTACTTTTACTTTTTTCATTTATAAAAATACTAAATTACCCCTCCCTCCAGAAAAATATGAAATAATAAATATAAAAAGTTGAAAATCGTTTGAAGGATTAAAATGGTAAAAAAAATTTGGCATTTATGAAAAAGACTAACTTACCCTCCCCCGATTTTTTTTCTTTTTTTCTTTTTATATTTATTCTTTGATGTGTTATGGAGGGAGGGGTAATTTTATCTTTTCATAAATGAGAAAAAAAACAAAAGTAATGAAAAATATAAGTAGACGAAAGGACTAAAGTGAAAAAATCGTGATAGTGTAGGGATACAAAAAAATAAGTCCGTAGTTTGAAATTAGATGCGAAAAATCGTAATAGTTTAGGGAAAGTTTATAGAAATAACCCTAAAAATTTTGTTATAAGTTGGAAAGCTACACTCCAATCTTCACTTATATTAACTACGACAAAAATATAGTACATGACACTAACAAAAATTGCTAACAAAGACATCTGGTTGAAATGTTGGAAATTTCAAATTGCATCGGGTGCAGGCTATTAGCCAAGAACCAAGTATGAAAGAACCAAACACATTGACGTTCGATATCATATCATATGAAGAAGATTAGCATTGTAGATAATCTAACTGATATATTCACGAAATCAATTCATCGCATGTTTCAACATTATTTAAACTTGCTAAATATAATAGCCCCAAGGCGGGACTAATAGCGGCATGGCATTAAAAATATTTGTACTATCAAAATGATTCAAATCAATGTGAAAGCTCATTGATCATTCATTGAATCTTAATCTAGTTGTAACACTACATAAAGTCTTATATTAGGCAGATGTTTAAATAATGGGGGCGACAAAATCGTTCATCCCTTACAGATTTAGGGTTTCTATTTTTTATTCTGTATTGAAATTTCTTATATAAACTCCATGAATGCTAAATTATTTCGAATCTTTATAATCATTAATATTTCATAACAATCATTGCTAAAAGACATAAAGATAAATTTTGTAAATTTTGTGTTATTCTATGTGCGTGATTGTTACTCTTTTCGTAACACTTATTAAAGAAGTCCTAGCACCTTCTAAACAAGTAGCACTGTCTATGCAATATCCTTAGGGAAAAAAAAAAGAAAAAGAGAGGTAGTGTTTCTTTCTATATTAGTGTTAAGCATTTGCCTCGAATACAGTCCACACCTATTACTGGCTGCATTTAAGGTGTAGCTATGGACGTTACTTAACTGTTGACTTCACCTACAAAATGTCATATTAATCTTACTGATCGAATAAAAGAAACGAGTTGCAAGTCACAACTGGACTCAATAAATTTTCATTTCAATATGTCGACGACCATAAACTTACAGAGGAATTTAGAGTTCACAATACAAGCATATAATTCTATCTAAGTACAATTGAGTTTCCGTATTTTTTATTCTATAAGTACAATTTAATAGTTGACAGTCAACTTCTCTGGATTAGGAGAGAAAAATAGAAGAAACATAGAGAACAAAGGCGCAGGCTCTCTTACTGGAGAACTTCAAAAGAGATGAGTCCGACTATTGTATAATATGGCAGATAAGAAGCAGGTTGAGGAGGAAATTGGCATACAACTGCAGTTTGTGGGAAAACTCAGATTGTGTAGGTGGTGGCCTATATACTGTCCAGTTGGAGGAGGGAAGAAATAAAAAGTCCCACAGAGTGAGCAGTTATCACACGCAGCAAACTGGGAAGAATGCGCCGGAGGAGTCTGAGATTCTACAAGCATGTTATTGAGATTCAACAGCCATACAACTGCAAGAAATCTTACTGTAGGGAAAACTGACATTGTGCATGACGCCATCATAATGCTGCAAGAGAGTAAACAAAAGATGGGATGAGTATTAATAGCTTTCATAAAAGAAGCAAGACACTCTTAGCCAACTAATCTACTTTTTCTTTTCTTTTTTTCCTGAAAGGGTACTTTTTCTTAAGAGGACTAATGTACTTTTCATGTGTATTCAGGCAAGAATGCCATGCAGTTGAAATTCTTCCACATTTTGCTAGTTTCATTGATCAATTTGACAAGTGCATAGTCACTATGGACAATTCAAATGTTCTCCTTTTCATATTTTCTTATTAACTTTCTATAATTAACACACCAAACAGTTTAGTGAATCATGTAAACTGACTGTAATTCGAATACCTTCTCATTGTTCTTGCTTGAAGGTTCTTTGTAGGGGTGCAAATGTAAACTCAGTTTTTCTATTGTTTTATATAATTTGCTTTTCTGAAGACTACAGTTATATTGTACTTTTCACTCAACTCGGTTGCTGCTTGTTTAACTTGTATAAAATTAATTTAACATTGACTTTTGGAGTTTGCATGATAAAACAAAAGAAAATGTTTCCAAAAGAAAATTTGGTAACTGTTACCTGTGTGATATTCATAAATGTTCATACTTGTATTAAGATGGACACGACATTTTTCAAGGGCGTGGGTATCCAGAACTATACCATGAGATAAAGAAAATTGAAAGATAAGTCTTCTCGAAAAAGGGAAAAAGAAACTTCTCGAAGAATCATACCAGATTTTGATGGTAGGTTCAATCCTCCTGCATTAATGTAGAGATGGCTCTGCCTGTTGGATAATGCTGATTTTGTGCGAACAGGAGAGAAACCCGAATAAATATTTTCAGCCTTTGCCATGCCGATATTAGTTATGTACTTTAAAAGCTCATGCTTCTGGACAAAAGGTTGAGCAGCAAACTCTTCAATCGGAATCCACTGCAAAAATAAGCAACCACATAATGTATATTCTCTTTCTGAGAGGAACATAACATACATTCTGAAACCAACGTTTTGATGTCTTCTTCATTATATTAACTGTTGAAACGGTAATCTATTTACGACATGAAGAAAGGACAAGTACCACACAAGGTTATCCAATCAATTCGTTACCTACCAGGTGAACCATAGAAGTCCATGTTCTGATGATACATTTGTTAGTAAACAATTCATTAGTAACATTCAAAGAAAATTACCGAGGTCACTTCATAATTATTCCACATATTAAAGGAGATGTAAAGTACAGCTGAATTGTCACAAAACCCTCAAAACATATGAATTTAACTGTTCTCAAAATGCATGAACAAGTTATTTTCCAAATAAATAATGTTACAAGAATTCAAAGCCGTCTTTACCACTTATGCAGGAAATGATTGTTTAAATCAAGTTCTGATCTTATTCTAGTATTGATTCTTTACAGCAGTTTCTTCTCTTAGAGCTACATTGGGCTATTACCAATTAATAAGGACACGTGTTATGGTTTGTGTTATACTAAAAAGCTTATGGCTTGTGGTTCCCATTGTAACTTATAGGCATCACCTTGAACATAATAAACTTTCCCTCATCGAAAAATAATTGTTACCTTGGCAGCCTCAATCTCAGACTCTTGTTTCCTGATATCAAATGAAAGGGGCCGTAGCATGCATACAAAAAATAAATCTGACTTTTCAAAGAAGGACATGTGGCTTTGCCTGAAAGTTCAATTAAAAAAAAACATGAGTATCGTAGCAATCACTATATTGTACACTCAATATGCCAAAATTAAGCATCTGAATATGAGCGGCAATTATATATCCTCGTAATATTCCACTTACTGATCATAACTACAAGGAACATAGCGAAAGAGACGTGATGTGGGTTCCAGTCAATCTGGTATGTGAACACATATAAGGCAACTAGGAGAAAGTACAGTGACAAGCTGTAAAAGCTATCATGGAAAATGTATCAGAGGTCTCTTTCATCCGGTTTTTAGATACAAATTATAATTTGAACCCATCTTAATTGTCGGTATCATATGCCATCCTTTAAACAATAGTGATCAAGTTTTTTTCTTTTTCAGGAAGGATCGAGGCATATTTAGAAATTCCCAATAAATGAATCAGGAGATGGTATGTACACCAGAATTACAATTTTAGAATAGGCGTGCTTCATTGCCCAAAGCATCGAACTTTTCAGTTAACAGAGCCTCTATTCTGATGTCAGCATTTGTTATAAGTCTGGACTATAGAGATTTTGTAGTTTTGTTTCATTTGTTCCCAAATGACACAGAACTTGTCTAAAAAATCATATTCTATCCGAGAAAATTGGTTTAAAGGTTATCAAGAAGATTATTTCTTGTAGCAATAGATTCACTACCTGAAGGCAAGTACTTCGATAAATTCCGTATCAATCTGCAAAATGGTGATAATATGACTGTCACTGAAGCATAAATATGAAAAAATAATTATCTTTGGACTAAGAACATACCCCGGTCTCTTCTTTGACCTCTCTTACAGCCCCATCAAATATATCTTCACCCTATCAAAAGAAAGAAGTTTTTTAGTCAAAACAAAAAGGGGAATTTCAATCACTTCTCTCTCAAAAAAATTTCAATCACTTCAGCAAGTAGCCAGAAATCCCTACTTGATCTACAACTCCAGTAGGAAACTTCCATACACCTAAGCCTCGGAGTTTTCCGCTCTTTTCCATGACTGCCAAGACCTGCCGCATTGGGATAACATTTTACTATGGCACAGTAAGGTACTAACTTGTAAACCATGCAGACTCACATAAAAGAGCATAATATAAACACAAAACCGAATAAGGCATTCAATCAATTGTATTATATTGCTACCATGAGCACCATGAATTTACCTCTTTTTTCTCATTCATCACAAAAGCACCAACACCTACACGGTGTGTCGCATTTACAGGTAATGTGCATTTTGTAGAAGGGATCCAGTATACAAGCATCACATAACTAGGCTCAGCATGGTGGTACCAAAAACCCTCCTGCATCACAAAAGTGTAGGTTGATACATAGGTAACCTGAAAAAGCTTAGTCTACTCTGCTTATAACCAGAAGCTATTTGGTAATAACAAATATCGAATATTACCTCCACAGCATGGTGAACAAGGTTTGCAAGCTCAATTGGTAATTTCAACCACACACCTCTTTTTCCCTGACGCACAAGCAAACCTTTCAATGCATAACAAATTTCAAATGGTTTTTTTTTTTGGCTAAAAATGCATCAAAGAACACGATTGTGAAACAAATTACAAATAAGTCTAAAGTTGTGAGATCATCTAACAAGACTCGTTTTAAACATGGAATTTGAACAATGCAAGCACCCAAAAAGCAGCAAGAAACTCCCCTAAAAAAAGAGCAGCGAGAAACTAATCCCAACTAGTAGTTCGGTAATTTCCTTCTGGCACCTCAACTGAGATCTTCAGACACGTGCAAACAATACATCAGCTAGTTTCTTTTCAATGGAACAATAACTAAAACCATTATATTTTCGAAAACTATGATCATGTTAAACAAATTATTACCATTTAACAACAGTTACCTGCTGCTTCCAATTATCCAAGGAAGCTCTCAGTTGAGAAACAAAAGCTTCAGAGTCCATGGGGCCCTGCACTTCAACTATTACACCTCCATGGTCATCATTGGTTGCAGGAAGCAACTCGACTCCCGCTTCTTGTTGGGCAGATACCGCAGGCGTAACCGGCGACGGATTAGCTTTGCGCGACATGGCTCTTGATCCCATTCTCTTCCCAACTCCAGGAACAAATCCTGAACAAGTTATGAGTTATAAATCATATCTTTACAGTTAAATCGAGAGTAAAGAACGCATCTTTTTGCAATCGGAGAACGCCTCAATCATAAAGATGTCAAATTTACGGGCTAAACGAGCAGAAAAAACTAAGCGGTGAAACGTGCTCCAACTGCGCGAGTGTAGTACACACGAAATTACCTCGAGAAATGCTGCGGAACGGCCGGGAAATGGAAGAGCGCCCCGAGAAATTTGCAAACGAGATCGGCGAGGACGGCCGAGGGAAAGAGCGCCGGCCTGCCGTGAAGAGGCGAAGGCCAATCCCGTCGAGTCCGAGTCCGAGCATCGAAGCGCGGCACCGGAGCATCATCACGGAAGAGCTCCCTTGCTTTTCAGTGGTGGCCGCGGGCGCGCGTTGGACGCGACCGGACCACAAAAAATCCAACCAGGTCGGAAGAAATCAAGGGTGTGTTTGGTTGGAACTCGCCCACGATCAAAACTTTCAAAGTTCTGACCACTTGACCAATTTAAAGAATAAAAAGTTCTGAAAAGTTCTTACTGAAAGTAAGAACCTTTCTTCTTTTACGTTTTACTTTTTCTTTTTTTTATTTTTTTCATAGGCCTAAAAATAACTTCAAAAATAAATAGAGCTACCTTTAGATCTATAACTTATTATTTTAATAATATATATATTATTATATATTATATTATATATATTATATTTATTTATTATTTATATATTATCATAAATTTATAATTTATTTAGGTATAATAACAAAAAGTACATTTATTATTTATTACAATTTACTTGGTGTTATAATAAAATAAAAATTTCCATTATTATTTATTATGAAAAATATATATTTTCTTGTTTAAATGTTGACATAAATATTTTTATTTATTTTACTTATAATATTTTTATTTATTTTACCACAAAAAATCCAACCAGGTCGGAAGAGAACGGGACCTTTGCCATTTTTTCATTTTTTGTTAAATAAGAAAATAGTAATCCTTCGTGTACATAGCAATTTTTTTTATTGGCAATGAAAGAAATTTTGCTGAACAAATTCGAGGAATGATTTTTTTTCTCGATCTAAATCTACCGGTGTTCAAGTGTAACGCCCTCAAATCGACATCCACCACATGACGAAGACCAACTTGAAAATGCTACGGCATGCTATGACTTTAACCATCATGTTGATCATATCTCAGTCAAGAATCGAGATACGTCGGCGGAAGAAACAAAAATAAAGAAAATAACATAAATATGCGGAAGTCTAAAAGTGGCTATATCATTGCTAAGAAAACAAAATAAGTTTTACATCATGAATCTAAAATGCGAAAGGTAAATGAAAACTAAAAGACACTCTAAAAAGCCTATGGTTCATATGTTGTCCTATCGTCAGAGCTTCATCATCACACGCCTACTCCACCACGTCACTGATCTGATCCTGTGGAAATCAGACACAAGGGAGAAGATCCTCTCATAAGCTTTACAGTCTAATGGGGAACCATATGATATACAATGCATGACATGAATATAATAATCAACGGTAGATAATCATGCTTAACTTGAACGTGAAAGGGATAACATGTCAGTATCATGAATCATAATAGGAATAATAATAAGAATCAGAATAGAACATGGATCATGATAATCAATAATGCTTAGTAAACTTGGAATCATGGCATACTTGACTTGAACATGCTTTTTTATCTTGAATCATTATTAAAATCAGGGTGACTTTAGGTGTATTTAATTTTTGGAGTATGCCGAGCAAACGATACGACCTTGTGCGGGTCAATGGGTGATCAAACCATGACCAAAGGAGCGACCCTTATCTTGATGCACTTGGCTTGGACTGACAACCCATCGTTAATCTTTCGTTTGAACTTATTAATCACTTTAACTTATCATTTTTTCTATCATATGATGAAGGTGATAAGATCTGTTTGAGATAAATCTGAACAAAGAGTTCATGTTGGAATCATAAGATAACGTTCATATCAAAATAAGGGAAGACTGATGGGTAGAAAATCAAACTATTTTGTGGTCTGACACGGCCGTGACAACATAGTGGCACGGCCGTGCCAATCTAGATGACGGGTTTTACATAGGAGGTGGCACGGGCGTGCCATAAGAGGACACGACCGTGATAGAGGGTGAGATCGGTCGATCAATTCAAGTCGATTGACCGATTATCCTGCGTGCGGCTAGGCTAGTCATGGCATGGTCGTGCCGGAAGGGTGGCACGGCTATGACCGGTTGAGCGCTCGGTCGACCGACCTCGATCAGCTTTTTACTTAGTTTCATCGGGTCATAGTACGGGTGTGCACATGGTGTGGAACGGCCGTAACAATAATGGCACGGGCGTGCCGGCAGGGTGGCATGGCTGTGACAGTAGCGGCACGGGCGTGCCAAGAGATGGCACGGCCATTACGGCGACGGATTCCAGCCGATTTCAACACAAAAATTGCATGGATCTTTAACATGCATTCATCCTAAACTAATTTCTATGTCCTAGCAATCAATAAGACAGAAATAGAACAAACAGAATTAATTCAAACAAACAAATCAGGAATCAGACAATTCAAATAATAATTCAAAATCAAACAAGAACCCTAGGAACACTTCTTGATCCTTTCCGTTTCATCATCAATTAGGGCATGGATTATGACAATTCAGAGGTCATGCAAGGTGATTTCGATTCACCCACCTGGTCGCGATGAATCCTACTCTTGATTCGTTCATCGGAAATCGATCACCAGTGCCCCTGTTTTCTTCCTCTCCTTCGCTGCCTGCTATCCAACAAAGATGGCTGTAGAACGGGTGTGTGGATTAGATGATTGTAGTAACGAAAGGGAAGAAGAGATCAATCTCCGGCGAGTTGCTCTCTGGACGACAATAGCGTGCCCGCAGGAAACCAAACAGAGGACGATTTCTCCTTTTCGTGTGTTCAGCCGGCCCTGACTTAATGAAGAGTTTTAACTAATCCTCCTCCTCTAATCCAACTCTAATCTGATTTCATGAGATAAAATTTTATCTCTCTCTAATCCAACCCTAATTGGGCTTTTATTTCTTTCTCTCAGCTGCCCATCACGTTTTCTTTCTTTTATTTTTTTTATCCTTTTGTTTTGTCGGTTGTTACATTAGGACTACTAGCACATGACTAATTCGGTATGGGACGGGACTCCTAATCAACACGGCAACTCCAGAATTCGAATCCGGAGCTATTAACACCCATCGAACCACTTGGGGGGTATTCGGTATGGAGTTAAAATGAGAAAAAGATGTTTGTTCATTGTTGTTCATCCAAACACCATTTTGAAGATTGTGTGGAGTCCATTTATCATCATTGCAAGAATAAGAAAAAGTAGAGTCATTTTTATTCTTGTTCCCCCTAAAAAACTTGTTATCATTCAAGAACAATCTTGAGAAAAAAATATTTGTTTTAGATTCATTGACCCCATATCAAACGCCCCCTTAGAACGCAGCCCGCTATTCATTGCACCAACCGTCATTAGGAATGAAATATTTTGACAACTCGTGAAATGCTAAAGATGTACATGTCAATATTTATTGTTAAAAGTTTTCGTAAAAAAATTTAATGGGCGTTCATCCCATTAAAACGAGGTGGACGCTCCGATTTACTATCGCGTGCAACTGACGACCAACTTAATAGTCGGTATTGGACAAGCGCGACCGGATGACTTGGTTGATCTTACGAGGTCGACCGGCCAGCATCACGACGAGAGCGATGATCCACGGTGGCAATGGTGAGGATTCGTCTAATTAATTTGATTTTTAAGACTAGAATTTTAGAATTTTATATTGGTTGGAAAAATCATGTACGTAGTTGTTAATCAAATATAAATCGATCAAGAGTTTCATATTTTTTCGTAAACATCTGAGAACGATAATGTTCAAACATCTTCTAAGAAATGAGAATTTAGGTCATAATCATTGAATTAATTCAGTATTATTTTCGATTTCTGACCACATGTCGCTGTTAGTGAATATTTTTTGTGCAAATCGCCGTTTAGGAGTGAAAGTTGTTTAGTCGGGTTGGATTTTTTATTTAATAGTGAAAGTCATCCGCTATTTTTCATATCGATTTTTTATA
The DNA here is from genome assembly GCA_030549335.1 of Pontederia crassipes. Taxonomy (NCBI): domain Eukaryota; kingdom Viridiplantae; phylum Streptophyta; class Magnoliopsida; order Commelinales; family Pontederiaceae; genus Pontederia; species Pontederia crassipes. The sequence goes on from JAUKPH010000017.1 coordinate 14,614,886, forward strand.
TTAATACATCATTCTAAAATTATTAAAAAATAAAAACCACCCCCTAGATAGTCAATTTTTTTCAAAATTCTACTTTATATAGTTATAATTTAAAATATATATAATAAATTAAAATTAATGTAAAAAGTGTTTAAGATTATATTAAATATAAATTATAGTACTAAAATTTTAGAGTTATCAAATTAAAGTTCAATAATGTCATAGAAAAGTATGAAATTTACAGAAAAAATATTATATTTATAATAAAAAATAGATAACTTATGAATTGATTATATAAATAAAAAAATGAACTCCACGTGTCTACGATTTTTTTGAATGTGATCCTAATTTTAGCGTAGTTTATTAACAATTATTTTAAATCATATTCGAACTCTTAATTTTCGATTTAATTTTTTCAAAAATCCGGTAGACTTTTTGGTATGGTCGGAGTTGTTTACACCCCTATCGACATTCCTCATGTGTGTGTGTGTGAATTTTGCTTTAATTCCCACATTCGATTCAAGCTGAATGAACCGACTGCATTGGTTCAGCGGTTCGAAACCAAGGCTCGACTATAAAAAAATTTTGCAACCATTGGATTTTAATCTACTGACTATTGTATATTTTTGTAACCATCTGATTAAAGGATGTCTGTGTTTTATTTTGTTTTTTTTTTCTGAAAAAATTGAGCTCCGATTAATATATTTGACAACTTCAAAAAAAAAACAATAAAAAGACTGTACAATGTTAGGGATCTTGTTCTTAAAAAGTGGATTTTAAATAAAATAATAGCAACCCTCGCATGTTACATCCATCTGATTTTTTTCTAATTTATGTTTTGTTGCATTGCCATTACAACAACTGCATCTTTTCATTATTTCATTTGTCTTTAAAACTATTTTTCAATAAAATAAAGACAACACTAATACTATTTCAAATACTTTTTAATGTTAACGTGACATATCGTAATTTAAAATGTTTGCAGGAAAAAAACAAGACTAATTATTTTAAATGACATCATGCCTCTCGTTAGTCGTTTGTACCAATACATGCATGCATTTTATAATATAGCAATTAAAAGTGCACAGGTCAAAAATGTCCTCGATAGAGGCCCTCTATGTAACATCCCCTGGCCACCACCTCAAAGAGAAAGGAGACCAAGAAAAGGGAATGATGGCAAGTGGTGCAGAAGGCTATCAGGGCAACCGTGGGAGGCTTCTCAAGAACTGCTGCTGCTGCCGTGCTGCTGCCGAGCTGCTGCTTCTGCAGATATGTATGTTTAACTCTGTACTTTATTTCTTCTGATCTGCAATTAAGCACGTTGATCCCGTTCCTACAATTCCACAGGTTGGATGTATGGTGTATATCTTTGACAGGTTTTTCCCTCTCTCCACAAGTGTCCGCATCCCAGTTTTATCTGTTGCAGGAATGGCAATCACTCTAGGCACCATTCCTGTAATCTATTTCAATCGTCAGAGGATCTGCTCAAATGGCCGAGTGTACATGTGGTTTTCGGCATTGCATCAGTATTTTACCAACATGCATAAGGAACTCTAGCAGCAAAATAATGCTGGACGGCAAATTAAGACGAAGCTCGGCTACTTACTGATGAATTACAATGACAATGCCTTCTCAACACTGAGCAGTTTCTGGTGTTGGAGTTGAAATATCACAACTCCAGAGCTCCAACACATCAGTTTGTGTTGTTTTCCAATACTGCAGGTATTGTGGTGCAAGGTACGCCCATTTGTTCCTGCTGTCACTGTTGAGACCTGACCAGTTTCGGAGACTCAAAATATCACAACTTTGGAGCTCCAAGGTCTGGGGATTGCAATACCATGAAAGAGGCCTACCATGGAAGAGAAGGGGAGAGAGAGGGGCGAAGGTGGCTGCGAACCTTTAATTCTGAGGCAGAACCAGTATCATGTAGAACTCCTAAGTTTACTTCTTGTGCTCACTTTGGCATGCTGAATATTGTCTCTGAGCTGGAGTCGTGAATCTGATAGATTTGATCATGTTATGAACTTAACATAACTTTCTATCACTCCAGTTACAAAATGTATGAAGTTTCCATCATTTGAACGATGCTTCAAGGTTCATTGCATTTCAAGTCGCTTGAGCATCCTTCTCTGCTTGGTGTGTCTATATTCTTATGCTGGCAAACCATTCGAAATACATGTGATAGTTCTTATAGGATGATCACTACGAGCACAGCTTTCATTTCTCAGATTAACAGTGTTTTTTGTAGCACTTAAATATGTCAGGGGAGTCCGATTAAAAGAGGGAGAGGGAGGCCAAGGCGGACACTTGGCGAACTAATAGAGCAAGATCTATTGGTGAATAATATACCGAAAGATTTGGTTACTAATAAAACGGAATGGCGTCGTATGATCCATGTAGCCGACCCCACCTAATGGGATAAGGCTTTGTTGTTGTTTGTTGTTGTTGTTAAATATGTCAGGGCATACTATCTCTTTGTCTGAATATCTGCAATGGTTTTATTAGGACATACTACCTCTTTACAGTACCCGGTTTAGATAAACTTTTAAAAGGGGAGCATTGACAGATACATCAATCAAATCCCCATGCTGAACTGCGCGAGCTTGATGAGAACCATCAATGTATATCTGACCTTCTTGAGAGTTCCATCGGATACATAATGATTCATCAGGTTTAACAAATCCACGCATAGATTGCATTTCATCCTGTCTAGACAAGATGGGTTCTCTTACCATATACTGAAGATCTTGACCCAAGATAGGCATGATAAGGCCTCCAGCAGAAAACATGGCAGCTGTTGATCCTGCAGAAGTGGAGACCCTGAAACCACTTGATCGGCAATTTATCAATCTTGAGACTTGGCCATTGTTCTTTTCAATTCTGAAGAATAATGGATAAGATACAGTGTTAACCACAGAAGATGACCCCAGAGTACTATTACTTTAGAAAAGAATACAGTACCTAAAAGAGAATCGAGATACAGCTGCCGGACAAGGATGTGCAATGAGAATATCATTCAGTGCATATGGTAGCACTCGATGACCATTAATGTTTATTGACATTCTTGAGAGCTCTGCAGGTTGTTTCTGACCCTCAAGGACTTCATCTAATCTCTGCCAAAATCAACAGTTTAAGCAGGTAGAGAAAGAAATAATATATGCCACATAACATTATCATATAGCTACCCTTTTTTTTGCTATCATGCTATTTTTCTTGATACAATTCCATTTACACTTGCTACACATTAGGAACCACAAGTTCAAATTTCTGGAACAGAACATTCAAAAGATATATATGGAAGAATAACTATAGATGCATAGCGGTATGAAATTACCTGCTCAAAGTTGTCTGCGGTAGCAGCACAGAGATACCCTGTACTTCGTGTAGCATCAAACTCATCATTGAGATTGTTAACCTAAATATGGACATATATAAGTGATTGCGAAAAATAAGTTTCCATTGTAATGAACTTTAACCAGAAAGTTTCTTATTTTTAGGGAAGTTTAACAAGAAAGATGACAACATGAACCACAGTGCTGCTTCAGTTCTCTCCCAGTACAGAAGTAAATTAAGTATAAGCCTTTACTAATAAATGCAATAAGATAAAGGGCTGAAGAGGCATACCTCTTCAGCTCGAGTAGGGTCTGAGTTAACTCCCATAATTGGGATAGAGTCATCCAAAAAATGACTGGTCTGCAAAAGAGTGCCATCCCCACCAACACTAATCACAAGATCCACATCACGTATTGGACGGCACAAGTCATTACGTAGTAGAGGCATCCAATCGAGACATTTCCGTTGCAAGACATCCTCGCATAATTTGATTGTACTTTTGTGCACTGTGCATCTGTCATCCAGAAAATCTATGATCTGCAGGGTATTTGAATGGAGAAGTTAATTCATATGAAGCAGCCTGTAGTGCACAAAACAATTTACATGTACTAAATGTGCAAGATATTATTCCTTACTAAACAAAGTTAATCAAAAAGGTGAAACTGTACATATTATTCCAGCTGGAAAAACGATGATGGCATTGAACAATACAGACATTTATTCTTGACATCTTTCGCATAGTGCCAACAATACGCTAATGGCCACAGGGACATTCGACTATATGACTTGTTAAATACTTTTGCCCTTATAAAACGTTATATCATGCTAAATGTAAATGTGTTATCAAATCAATAAAGAAAGCACAATTTACGAGTCTCAAGAATATAATATCGTTCTGAACAGAAGGAGGCCATCATTAACCACTGTAATTCCTCATGTTCAAGACAACCCCTAGATTACATAATTACATTGTGCAATAATCTAGATCCCATGTTCAAGCATTTGCTGCCAATATGTAAGTGAATTTGCATGATGTCCAGTTGCAACACAAACAAATTTTGCTGACAACTGCACTAACAGAATGCAATCTATACATTATTGCACCGCTTGAGCTACACAACGAGGTAGCAATAACGAATGCCTCTCCACACGAATCTTTAATCATTCAGTTTCTAATCATATACAGCCTGCAACAGTGAAACCTCCCAAGAATACAGGGGAGTGGGGGCGGTGGATGTTGGGTTCCATGTCCTCTTCCGCAGACTTCATCGCTCCAACACAAATTACACGACTTTCACTGACTCGAACTATTTAGCATCCAACCTTATTACAGCAATACAAACCGTGACAGCAAAGTGCAGAGCTACTTTTATGATATCGATCAGCACCAAAATGGTAGACAGCCACAAACCTTCTGGTTGACGGGCGAAGAGGAGGGAGAGGCGCCAGTGCCCGCGATGTGCCTCGGAGGGTAGACGTCGAGAGGCCTCAACAACAGCAGAACTCTGCGCCTGGACATCGCAAGTCTAAACTCTTGTCCGCGGACGAGTGGGAGAGCGACGGACGAGAGGAACGAAACCCTCGCCGATACTTGCAACTTGAGTACATGTCGTTTTCATGAAAGCGGAAGGAATTAATAACGTTTGGCTCGAAATAGCATGCGGATGTAACGGCACAACGTGCGGCTCGGATGCGGGATAGCAGCGATGTGGGGCTGGGTTAAAAACTTATGGGCCATCGCAAATGGGCTTACCCAACCATTTTTTGGCCTGCTAGTTGCTGTTAGGTTTACACTTCCTGTTTGGCTTGAAGTTACCTTGGCCAGTAAGCTCTTATTCTTACAAATTTTGGTACTTATTTGGAAAAAAAAGCTAAATTATATATTAATTCTAAGGTTAATATATTAAATATAAATATATATTGTTATAAGTTTTAGTGTGAAAGGTGTGCTCTCGCTCCTCAGCAATAGCTATGTCTGTTGCATGACCTTTTTCCTTAAACAATTTTATGACATGATCATGCACATTCATTTGGTCTCCCTCCAACAATACTTATCAACATATTTCTTTTATTCCTTGTTGTTCTCACGAATGCATCATGCATGCAATAGCATCAGTACCGGTACAAGAAATATCAAAAGCTCCCACCTCGTGCAAGTATAAGTTTTCGTCACTATATCGACAACATACTGTGTATCATATTCATGAATATGAATTCTTGAACCACTAAAAATATGGACTCCCACATCATTGACCATTTCTTAATTGTTTTCCAAACTTCTTTAAGATTTTTGGACACAATAATTGTAACAATCAGAAAATAAAATAAAATAAAAATAAGAAAGCATAAACGAAAATAGCCAATTAGCCAGGGAGAGATTAATGCCAGGATCCCCAAAATTTAAGAAATTCAAGCGTATTATTAAGAGGAGATAAATGTGAATATTAAATGACAATTAATCATCAGAAAATCTCCCCATAATTCCCCACAATGGTAGGAAACGCTCGTCCCTAGCAAGCTGTCCACCCTCAGCACGTCTTCAAGGAAGAAATTCACACCTTCTCCTCGTATAGTGTAAGATCATACTGAATACTTTCCTTCCCCACGCATTTGTTCGCTATGGTTTTCCTCAAATCCTTGGTGGTGTTGGTTGAATCTACAAGAGGAGATCCACCAACGGACGGACGAGGCACAGGTGCAGGAACAGAGGAGAAGGATGCACCACCAGTGATCTTGACGAGTCCACGAAGATATAAACCGGAGAATCAAGTGGGTGATCCAGAAATCACCTTGCATATTTCTTTTATATTAAATCTGAATCTGTGATCCAATACACTCAAGATTGATTCATGTTTAAGATATAAGATGATCCATGCATTTTAAGAATGATTGATTGAATCTGATGATTTGTATGATTAATTGATTTCCTCTGCTTAACCATGTTAGCTATCATCCTATATTCATTGTATGTCTTATCTACTCTATTGTGTTAATTTTGTTTGATTAGTATGTTGTAGATTACTCTCCATGCATTATCATCATTAATCATGCCATGTATGGATGCTCGCAGATCATATTTGACACTCACTACCTTCCTATATCAATTTAGATGTTAGGATAAAAATGACAAACTTTCGACATTCTAAAAAATTTAAGTACCCGGCCCGAGTTACTATTAATACGACATGGGTTCATACTCAATCTGATCGGGTAAGCTACTTACCCAGCATATGTTCGCCGAAACCCACACGAGTTCACCCTGAAACCGAACCGAGTTCCACTGAACCCCTCTCGAGTTTATCTCATGTCGACTCCAACATCATGCGACATACTCCACGAATTCGGTCAGGGTGAGTTTCACACTCAACCTGGGTTCCAGCTATGAACCTGACCGCAATTTTCCAGTACTCGGCATGGGTTATGACATTCGAGACCCATTTTTCATGCATTTTTTGCTGATTTTTTAATTTGATTTGAACCTTACCTGTTCATGCTCATGCCTATCATTAATTACCGGATTATCGATATATGATTTCATCTTAATTCAAGACAAGAACTTTCATGTTTAACTTTCATATTTGATTTGTTCCTATCATTGATCTATTGATTCCCTTATTATGAAGAATAACGAAATACAAGATGTTAAAGTAACTAATAAGACAAGATGAAAGATTAGCATAGGAGCACGAGCCTATGTCAAGTGCTTTTATGATAAGAGTCACTCTCTTGGTCATGGCTTGATCAATCATTGGCCCGCACGTGGTTGTATCATTTTGGTCAGCGCACTCCATAAGTGAACAAGGATCCATCCTATGATAAGTAAAGGATGAAGGATTTAAAGGCACCTCAAAGTCACCATATTACTAAACAAGTTATAAGATAATGAAGCATTGTCAAGTAAGAAAGTATGAATAGTGAATCAAGTTACCGATATCACATATTATCACGATTATCAAGCGTGTTACCCATATCGAAATGTCATGACTATCAAACAAGTTATTAACTTCAAGTTCATCATATTTCATGAGATTATATCGCTTCATGTTATCTATTGATTCTCATTTGCTCATGATATCTTTATGATGACTCTTATGATTGTCTCTCTAGCAAACGTATGATCTAATCATTTTTCGATTTAATTGAATTATGCATTGTATATTGTTATTGGCTCCCCACTAGGCTGTAAAGCTTATGAGAGAATTGTGTCCTTTGTGTTTGATTTCCACAGGTCCAGATCAGTGATGGTGTTGAGTTGGTGTGCTGCGATGAAGCTCCGTCGACGATAAAGCACATGAATCGAAGGACTTATTCATCTATTTTCTTTTCTTCCGCATTTATGAACTATGATGTAGTCATTATGACATTCTTATTTCGAAGCCATGTAGCGACTCTTTAATTTGCATAGTAGTTTATCGCCTTCTGCATTTCTTCGTTATTCTATATTTCTTTTGGTGACATATTATGTATATTTATCGAGTCATGGTCAAGTTTATAGTCAAAGCCATAGCATTTGTAGCGTCTTCAAGTTGGTCTTCACCATGTGGTGAAGGTCGATTTGGGAGCATTACAATAATCCTTTCTTCTTCATCTCCTCTTCTTTTCAAAGTTCTTGTCATTAATTTTGTTTAAATAATTTCAATAATTGATTTATCTTTCGCACTTAATATATATATACTGCATTATATCACACTTGGGCTCAAAAGAAAACCCTCCACCAGTTAGTATAAATAAGGTTTTTCCCATCTCAATCTATATTCACATTTAACATTTTTTAAGGGTTAATTCTTTAAACCTCCCCTGAACTATAGCAATTTGTTGTGTTTTCCCCTAATATCTGAACTTATTGTAATGCCCCCTTAAACTATTCACCGTTTCCATTTTACTCCATTTGTCTACTTCTGTTAACTTTTCATTTTTTTCTATTTATTAAAAGACTAACTACCCTTCTCTCATATCTTCTAAAATTTAAATGTTTAAAATAATATATAATATCAAATATATATTAAAAAAATAGCGTGTAGCGAGGGGGCATCCCCTCCCCCTCCTTTTCTTCTTTTGCTCCAACGACTTCGCGACACACAGGGGGTGGAAAGGGGGAGGAGTTAGGGGTGGCAACATCCCCGCCCCCAAACGGGGCCCCATGGGGAATCCCCATTCGGGGCCCCGCATTCGGGGATTTTTTTCCCTACCCAAACTGCCCCCGACCCTTCATTCGGGAATCGGGGCGGAGTGGGTTGCCCCCGCCCCATTGAATCCTCGTCTTTCCGTCATAATATTTAATTATTTTAATTATAAATCATCAGATTAACTCCGCCTATATTTTATAGCCGGTCCCAAGCCCGGATAAAGGAGGAGGGTTGTGTTAGGCCCCGACAGCCAGCATAAAATCCTGTCGAATCTTATGAACATGGATCAACGAATATATTGTGTTAATGCTAGGTCGTTACCCGTAAGTAACGCGCTGTACAGCTCGGGTACAATGATAAGAGAGCAAGAGCCGCTGCATCCTCGCCTGAATGCAGTGTTAAATGAGCAAGGGCTACCACATTCTAATGGACGGAGGCGGTTAAAGAAGCTAGTTCATGAGACTAAGGTCAGATTAGGTTCTTGGAACATTGGGACGTTGAATGGGAAGCGCCTCGAGGTGGCACAAGTAATGGACCAGCGTAAAATTAGTATCTTATGCTTGCAAGAAACTAGATGGATAGGAGAGAGAAGTAAAGATATTAGGTTAAATGGTTCCAAACTTTGGTACACAGGTAAAGTAAATGGAAGGAATAGTGTTGGTATTATCGCGGATGCAGAATGGAGGAAGAATGTTGTGGAAGTTAAAAGGAATGGGGATCGAATCATATCCGTGAAAGTAATTGTTGGAAAGGAGACTATGAACATTATTAGTGCATATGCACCCCAAGTAGGAGCAGAATCATATCTCAAGGAGAAGTTTTGAGCAGATATGGAGGGTTTGATTGAAAGTATACCAACAACCGAGAAAGTTTATATTAGGGGAGACCTTAATGGACATGTTGGTAAAGAGGCAGGACCACATGCAAGGGTTCATAGTGATTTTGGTTTTGGGGAGTTGAATGAGGAATGACAAACTATTATTGATTTTTCTTTAGCATACGACCTTAAGATTATCAACACTTATTTTAGGAAGAGAGAGGAACATTTAATCACATACAAAAGTGGAACTCATAGGTCTCAAATCGATTTTTTCTTGACAAGAAATACTGATAAAAGACGTTGTACTAATTGCAAAGTAATTCCTAGGCATGGGATGACTACACAACATAGATTATTAGTTCATGATATGCAAATGAAATGTATAAAAATAAAATCTCGAACAGTTTTTGATCGAAAGATCAAGTGGTGGCAGTTAAAGGGGGAGAAGCGAGAGACTTTTAGAAGTAAGTTATTAGAGGAAAGTGTGTGGGAGTTAGAAGGAGATGCTAGTATCATGTGGGAGAATGTGACAAAAAAGGTTGAAATGGTTGCTAAAGCCATTTTAGGAGAATCAAAAGGTTTTGGACCACGAGATAAGGAGACTTGGTGGTGGAATGAGGAGGTCCAAGAAAAGGTGCGTAATAAGAAGAATTGTTTCAAGGCGATACACTTGGATAATAGTTCTGACAATTGGAAAAAGTATCGTTTGGTGAAAAGGGAGGCTAAGAAGGCAGTTAGTGATGCTCGTGCTAAAGCATATGAGGGGTTTTATAAGGAGTTAGGGACAAAGGCTGGTGAACGAAGGATTTACAAGATTGCAAGGAATAAAGAGAAGGAGTCGAGAGATTTGGATCAAGTAAGATGCATAAAAAATGAAGTTGGCAAGGTTTTAGTTACTGAAGGAGGTATTAAGAACAGATGGGAAGAGTATTTCTATAAGCTATTTAATGATGGATGTGAAGGTTCCCGTTATGATTTGGAGGACTTGACAGTTAGCGAATGTGAGCTTAATAGGTCATTTTATCGTAGAATTAGAGTCTCGGAGGTTAGCGAAGCTCTTAAGAAAATGGAGAATGGTAAAGCCGTTGGACCGAATGGTATACCGATTGAAGTTTGAAAATGTTTAGGAGAAAAAGGTGTGTTGTGGTTATGTAAACTATTTAATGAGATTTTACGGTCGAAAAAGATGCCTGATGATTGGAGATTAAGTACATTAGTTCCTATTTACAAAAATAAAGGAGATATTCAGAATTGTGCAAATTATAGAGGGATTAAACTTATGAGTCACACAATAAAATTATGGGAAAAAGTGATTGAGCATAGATTGAGAATGGAGACTAGTATTTCTGAGATACAATTTGGGTTCATGCCAGGAAGATCCACTACAGAGGCGATTTATTTACTAAGGGGGATGATGGAGAAGTATCGAAGTAGGAGAAGAGACTTACATATGGCTTTCATTGACTTAGAGAAGACGTATGATCGGATACTAAGGGATGTACTTTGGAAAGCCTTGCAAAAGAAGAGGGTGAGTGTTGCCTACATTAAGATAATACAAGATATGTACGATGGGGCATTGACTAGGGTTAGGACACCCGGAGGTGAGACAAATGAATTTCCTATAGGAATTGGCCTATATCAAGGATCAACTTTAAGCCCGTATCTGTTTAACTTAGTTATCGATGCTATAACCGAGAGTATCACAGAGGAGGTACCTAAGTGCATGCTATTTGCGGATGATATAGTGCTTTTAGCGGATTCAAGAGAAGAGATTAATACAAAATTGGAAATATGGAGAAATACGTTGGAGTCAAAGGGTTTTCGTTTAAGTAGGAATAAAACAGAATATATGCATAGCAATTTCACAAATAAACAACTTAGAGACGATTTAAAAGTTAGGCTAGGGGAGGATATAATTCCTCAAGTGACAAAGTTTAAATATTTAGGATCAATTGTAAGACAAGATGGTGAGATTGATGACGATGTTAATCATAGAATTCAAGCTGGTTGGTGTAAGTGGAGAAAAGCCACTGGAGTTCTTTGTGATAGAAAAGTACCCAATAAAGTTAAAGAAAAATTCTATCGTACTGCTATAAGGCCAGCAGTGTTATATGGTAGTGAATGTTGGGCTATGAAGGGACAACATGAACGTAAAGTGGGCGTAGCCGAAATGAGGATGTTGAGGTGGATGTGTGGTCATACAAGATTAGATAAGATTAGGAATGACCATATACGTGAACGAGTCGGAGTGGCTCCTATTAGTGAGAAAATGGTAGAGAATCGTTTGAGATGGTTTGGTCATATTCAGAGAAGACCATTAGATGCACCAGTAAGAAGAGTAGATCAAATAATCTGGAGTCCGATTAAAAGAGGGAGAGGGAGGCCAAGGCGGACACTTGGCGAACTAATTGAGCAAGATCTATTGGTGAATAATATACCGAAAGATTTGGTTACTAATAGAGTGGAATGGCGTCGTATGATCCATGTAGCCGACCCCACCTAGTGGGATAAGGCTTTGTTGTTATTGTTGTTGTTGTATAAATCATCAGATTAAATCTTAGTCGTCCATTCATCATATATAAAATAAAAAATCCTAACTTCTTTCAATCTCATTTCTTTTTCTCCCACCCCCTAACCCTAATCTCCTTTCCCCTTTTGGTGGCGGCGCTGACGACATCCTTCTCAAGGCGGCGCCGGCGACGATGATCTTCGATGCGGAGGCAGCCGGGGCGGGTGCCGACGACAATCGCAGTCCACGAAATCGCCGCTGCACGCGGCAGCGGTGATTTCGCCGCTGTGCGAAATCGCCGCCGCGTGCGCAAAATCGCCACGCGGCGGCGATTTCACCTCTGCGCGAAATTGCCATCGCGCGCGGAGGCGATTTCGCCTCTGCGCGAAATCGCCGTCGCGCGTAGAGGGGCGGCGATTTCGCGCAGAGGTGAGCACTATTTTTTTCTAATATTTTCACATTTTTTAATAAAAAAATTCAGAGAATCGGATTCCCCGCGAGAATTCGGGGCCCCGCGGGGTTCGGGGCGGGGGATAAAATTTCCTCCAAACCGGAGATTTGGGGCGGGGTCGGGGGCGGGGGCGGATCGTCGGGGTCGGGGCGGGGGTGGTGTCCCCCGCCCCAAACAACAGCGGTGGTGTCCCCCGCCCCAAACAGCGGCGGTTTCCATCCCTAGGAGGAGTGTTGCTATCATGCCCAATCTCATGACTAAGTTCTAATCGTAATTGTTATTTCCTTTAATTTTATTTAACAACTCTAAAAAATTCGATAAAACTCCATTCCTTAATTATCTTATGTTATTTGTCAATACGTAAAATAGATGCATATATATACTCATCCAATTTTAATTGAAAAGTATAAACCATGTCATTCATATAATATCACTCAACACTAACTCATGAACCATACCCCACATGATCAAGTTCCATTCCATCTTACAAAAAAAATTCTAATAAACTTTATTACTACATTTATGTCTATCTTTTACATGCATGCTTTTAAAAATAAAATTGATGGAGAAATCAAAGTGCTCCAATGGCTAGACCTTTTTTATATGCATCAAAAGCAAGCTTCGAATCGACTCAACTTGGTAACTTAAAATTATCTGAAAATTTCAACAAGGATAATTTGAGCAATGATCGTATGTTCAATTAGTGAAATAAAAAGTACAACATAGGAGAAAAATACGAGTGCATATAACATTTAAATAATCACATTTCTTTCATATAAAAAAATATTTAAAGCATAACACATATAACATAAGTTGTCAAATCATATGAACTTTAATATCAATATAAGTAACTCAAGATATCATTATGTTCATAATTAAACTCCACACATGTGTCATTGCACATACACATCTCGAAAGATTAAAGTTAAAATGCTGATAAAGTTTAAAGAAAAATAGTAATTTTATGCTCTATAATTTGATTAAATAATTGACTATGATCCTATTATATTTTATTAATCATAAAAATCAAATTTGTAGATAATTCTGTTAGCTTTCCATATGATAAAAAATCATCTCATTTGGATAACTGTGTAAAAAGTTATGCTTAAAATAGTGCAGGGCCGATCGATCGGTCGAGAACATAGGTCGACCGGTCCAGAATACTAGTCGACCGGACAGTGCAGAATTCACTAACGGTCATATTTTTTCATAAAAGAAAGTATACCGGTCGACCGGACCATATGTGCGGTCAACCGACCTCCGAGTCAAATGAACAGTAACGCCCAATTTTAAAGGAGATAATTGTGGAATAATTTTTGGACGATTTTCTCACTTGCTGAAGCTTATAAAAGGAGTGTCAAAGCCAGAAGTAAAGGCATCCATCCAAGCCTTCAAGAAAAACTTCAAGTTATCAAAAGGAGAATTCCTTGAAATTTTCATTTTAAGTTTTCTTTTATTTCTCTCTTCTCCTCTTGTGAGCTTAACATTGTAAAATAGAGAAGCATTTTATTTAAAAAAATACTGAGAGAGCTCCTATGTAAAAGATGTTCAAAATCTTACCTCTTAAGTGAGAGAAATAGATTAGCTTCGTTGGAGGAGAGGTGTGTCTTACCTCTCGAAGCGGAGAAAAGACGATGGTGTAAAGGGCTTTTCTTCCTTGCCTCATTTGGAACAAAGGAAGAAGCTCTAGTGGAATCTCCGATGATCTCGAGGTCAAAAAGTTGGAGCGGAGATGTAGGCCAATGTGTGGCCGAACCTCGTCAACAATCGTCGCATGCATTGTGATTGAATTTTCTCTCTCTCCCTCTCATATTGTTTGATGTGATATAATTTGTATTGATTGTTGAATTCGTTTTAAACTTCCGCAATGTGTTCTTGTGAATTCGATATTTTTTAAAAAACACCAATTCAACCCCCCCCCTCTTGGTGTCACGACCCCAATTTAACCCGCGAGTTAAATCGGAGTTCGCAATTCATTACGGACGATCAAATAAAATTGGAAAAGATTGCGAAAATGTGATGTAATTTTTTTTCATAACACGCATAAGAATGAAGATACTATAAAATAAACCACACAGTTTATGATGATCCTTCAGAGCAAATCAATAATCCTTAAGTTTTATATTTCATAAAATAATTTTTGCCTTTTATAGCATATAAAATATTACATATGCATTACGAATAACCAAATCTCTCGACATCCTAATAGAAGGATGCGAGAGACATAAATCCTTTCATCATACCACTAAGGATGTTATAGAATCCTTTTACGACTACCACCTCACACGATTCCCAACGAGCTATATGAATCTAAAAAAATATTAGAAACAACATTATAAGCAAAAATAACTCCGTAAGTTGATAATTCATAAAATATGTGTTAACATCTAATGAATTCGGGGAAATATAAAAGTACCAGCATTAATCATAATGTCCAAATCAATATTTTCATACATTTAATAAATACATATATAACATTCCAATCGAAATCATCCCACTCAATTCACAATCATTGTCATTTATCCATATCAAATATGTGTATGCAATGCAACACTCTCATATGTATGCACAGATCACCAACTGACCAGTGATCGGTAGGTGCACTCTAGAGGTTGCTTCCATCGTGATCAATGATGTAGCACTTAGTTCCATTCTACCTCATCCATTTCGGGAAATAAATCATATAATGATAGGTTGACTCTAGAGGTGGCCCCTACGGATTCTAGAGCTGGCCCCCATCGCGACTACGCATGATGTGACACTTAGCTCAAGCCTATCTCATCTCATTATTGGAGAACAAAATGATGGATTAGACTTTAGAGGTAGCTCCCATTGTGATCAACTATGTAGCACTTAGCTCCAACCATCAACCATGCAATGGAGGCAAATGCAGATTCATGATTCATCATATAACAATTATATCTCGAATATTAAAAGATGAATCATATCAAATACTATTTCAAACCGAACAAGATTGCACTTCTCATAACCCATTCATATCGTATCACATATGTTTTTCAAATGTGCAATCATACAATCATTCATATATACTTTTCATAGTTGTATTTCTCGAAATCAATTCATAACATATTCAAAACATATTTAATACATATAACAATCGATGTCACACCAAATTTAAGAAAAGATGAAAACATAGAGTAGGAGAAATCAACTTACCTATAAGAGTCACCAAAAGGTTTTTCCTTTTAATTTTTACTACTTTATTGTTCTACTCCTATACAATAATAATAAGAATACATCACTTCTATGATCTGAACATAAAATTATCACACATGAAATATAATTAATTGAAGAGGTACATGACCCTTAAGTATTTATTCTTATAACTTAAGTAACTATTCATCACGAGAGTTGGCCTACCATTAAGATAGATTGTACACATAATAAAAGAAAATTCTTATCTTCTTGAATTGATAATCACGAGAGTAACTGTTCATTCTAATTTTGCTTACTTCCTGGTTACTAATGTCATAATCTATAAAAGTTTCATATATTATTTCGTTTTGGTTTGTTCACAGAAAAATCAAGATTCAGCTTAACTTCTAGGGTATTTCTTTGTTCTGCCAGACTGAGTGACTTTAATTGTACTATTTATATAAAATAAGAAACATGTCAAATTTGAGTAACTTAAATTTTATATAAAGATAGACTTTATAAGATGCAACCCATAAAATTCCTTGAATTTATATCCATCTGTACTGAACACAATAAATTTAACAAATACTAGCACAATCTGCTCTATGTTTCATCCTGACAGACTGAGGGACGCTCGGTAAAGCATTTATAATGTTCTCTAAAGATACCATTTTAGAGTGATTCCAATTTTCAAAGAAACCAAACATAAACATTTGTAACATCATAAATTATCAAATAAGTCCACGACATTTTGGATTTAAAACATAATTTACAAATTCAGGTAACAATTTCGACGGACAGACTGATAGTACATTAAAAATAAGAGCATAACTTTCTCTACAAAAATCATATTAACTTGATTCCAAATATCAATGAAATTAGACTCTTTGAGGATCAATCATAAGAAATTTCATAATTTTTGGACCCTAAGGTATGAAAATCATGGACTAAACTTTCAGAAATGATTTAATTATACCTAGGGTCCATTCTTCTTCCTCACGAATAACTTGGATTTCACCTCATGATTAACTAAGTTTTGGAAGAGAAGAAACATGAAAAAGTCACAGAAAGTCCAATTGAAAATTACCCAATTATAATCACCAAAAGATCATAGAAGAACTCACCAAGGTTGAGAACCCTAGATTATTCTCCCCTCCTTCAATTTTCTTCAATTAGCCTTGGATGTCCTTAGGTCGGATATTATGATGAAGAAAATATAAAAAGAGGAAGCATAGGTAGCAGATAAGGCAGAAGATTACCGACTTTAAGGTCGGTCATATTGGTGTTACAAAAATACTCTAGTTGCCATGATTTTCATGTACTTGCCATTTAAGTAAATGGCCTCTCTCTTTTCTTATTATTTATTTATTTATTCATTTACTTAAAACATTACATATAAATAAGAAACTACCTCCTATTTGAATTCAAATAAAATATTTATAAAAATAAATAACCAACTTACCAAAATTTAAATTTTCGTCCTAAGAACAAAAATCACGATTTCACAGATCTTTCGATTTTGTATCTATGTTTTACCTAACTAAAACACCTCTTAAAATTATTAAAAATTATTTTTAGAATTCTTTGATATATAGGAACAATTACTGGGACTTTAATTTTCTTAATGTCAACATTTTCAAAAATCATATTTTCATGCCTTAAGCGAATTTTCGCCAATTCCAATGATCCTATGAGTTATAACTCATTCCTTAATGCATATACCATTTTTGCTTATCCATCATTGATATAACATTAAACCATGCGATTATATGCAAATTAAATTTGGAATATTACACTTGGTGTCCTTTGAAATTCTACAATTGGTATCAGAATGGGTTGCTCTCGTTTTAAGATCAAATCATTTTAAGATTTAATCATTTTAAGATTTGATCACCTTGTTTTAAGATTTAACAATCTTTAGAGCTATGGCATCAAGTGATTTTAATTTTGCCGAAGGACAATCAATTAATCGTCTTCCTCTTTTAAATGCATCAAATTTTGCATATTAAAAAATTAGAATTCAAGCATACATTTATTCTATTGATATTGACATGTGGGACATCATTGAAAAAGGTTATTATCTTTATGAAAAACTATCGAAAGAGAAAAATTTTTTTGAAAAACTTGACTGGAAAGTCAAAAATATTTTTTATTGTGATTTGGATTCAACAGAGTTTAATCGAATTTTAAGTTGTGAAAGTGCAACTAAGATTTGGAAGAAGCTCATTACTACTTATGAAGGAACGGATAAAGTTAAGAAATCTAAACTAAATATTTTAAATCATCAATATGATTCTTTCAAAATGCATGATAATAAATCAATTAATGATATGGTTGCTCGTTTTAATAATATTTTGAATGGCTTAGTCTCCTTGGGCAAGCCAAGAACTAACTCTCAAAAAGTGAAAAAGATTCTCAGATCTCTCTCCTCAAAATGGCATACGAAGAGGACTGTGATTGAAGAAAAAGAATTGAACAAATTAGATTTCGATGATCTAGTTGGTTCACTTCTAATCTATGGCATACGAAAAGGACCATGATTGAAGAAAAAAATTTTAACAAATTGAATTTCGATGTTCTAGTTGGTTCACTTCTAATCTATGAGATCTCAATCCAATAAGATTAAAAAGAAAAGACCCCCAAGAAGAAAACATTGACACTGAAAGCAAATGCAAAAGAAGAAGACTCAAGTGAAGAAGAAGTAGACGAAAAGAAACTCGCCCGCTACATAAGAAAATTAGACAAGTATCTCAAGTTGGTAAAGAAAAAAGAGAAGAATGAGAAGCCAATAAGAAGATCATATAAACAACACAAAGAAGAGACATCTCAAAAAAAGAAAAAGAAAAATATGAAGAGTCAAGTGACTCATCAAGTTCTTCTAATGACGAAGCATATCTATATCTAATGGCACACAACGATGAGGTAAGTTCCAGTATCTCAAACTCAAAAGATGACTTGTCGAGCTTTTCCCAAGAAAAACTTTCTTTAGATGTGAATAAAGAACTCACATCCCTTATAAAAAAATATTTCTCACTTAAAGAAGAAAATGAGAAATTAATACATGAGATTGAAAATTTAAAATAAGAAAAGGATACATGCTTTATGAAAAATAAAAATCTCAAACATGAAATTAAAACTTTAGAAATTACACATGCATGTGTAATTGTAAAACTAGCATGTTCATTAGAAAAAGTAAAATAAGAAAATGTCTTTTTGAAAAATACACAAAATAACGATAAGACTATTTCTCATATAATGAAAAATAATCCTAAGAATCATTTTGTTCATAAAAATTCTTATTGGAAATCCAATCATTCATATAGTAGAAAATCACATATCAAACGTTTTACATGTGGATTTTATAATCATTACGCATATCAATGTAAAATAAGAAAATCTTCACAATATGGGATGATATGGATTCCAAAAGGAACTTGACTAAAAAAATTGGACCCAAAGAAGTTTGGGTACCAAAGTTTAAATGATTATTTTTCATGTATGCCTCACATGTAAAGCAAAGGAGGAATTAGAAATATGAAGACACAAAAATTATGACAAAAAGTATCATCTATCTTATTTCATTCAAAAATTTAAAATTACTATTTCTTTGAAAAGATATAACATATAAAATTGATAATAGTGATAGGGGGATCATACTAAAATTTATTTTGGCATATCATGAATATCATTATTGTATCGAAGTTTTATGCCATATTTTAATTATTAATATTTTTTTACCTTCATCAAATTGTTTTCATTTCGCCATTATAAAATAGTCATAAATTTAAGGGGAGTTATTTTTTCATATACAAATTATTCTTTTTGATGAAACAAAAGGAAGAAAAATATATGAAAAATATGATCTGAATATCACTTTATATGAAAGTTGTGTTAGGGGGAGTAAAATTGATTTTACAACTTATTTTACATTTTTTTTTGCAACTTATACATTTTTCATATTTCTCGATTTGTCTTCATAAAAAAGGGAGAGATTGCTGGATCTAAGTTTTAATGGAATATAAAATTATACTTTGATGATACAAATCTTGAAAGATTAAAGTTAAAATGCTGAAAAAGTTTAAACAAAAAGAGTAACTTTATGCACTACACTTTGATTAAATAATTGACCATGATTCTATTAGATTTTGGATTAATCATAAATATCAGAGTTATAGAAAATTCTATTAGTTTTCCATAATTATGTTTAAAATAGTGCAGGATGGTTGACTTGCCGACTAGAAGACCGATAAACCGGTCAGTGCAGAAAATGTCCAATTTCAACAAGTAAAATATCGAGACTGTATCGATCGCGTTATGAGTCGATCGGTCTAGAATACAGGTCGACTAGACAGTGCAAAATTCACCAACTGTCATACTTTTCATCAAAGAAAGTGTACCGATTGACCAATCCATGTGTGCGATCGACCGACTTCCGAGTCAAATGAACAGTTACGGTCAATTTTGAAGGAGAATATTGTGAAATATGGACGACTTTCTCACTTGCTGAAGCCTATTGTCAAAGCCAGTTCATTCAAACTTCAAAGAAAAACTTAAAGTTATCAAAAGGAGATCATTCCTTAAAATTTTCATTTTAAGTTTTCTCTTCTTTCTCTCTTCACCTCTTGTGAGCTTAGCATTGTAAAAGAGAGAAACATTTTATTTAAAAAAATACTGAGAGAGCTCATATGTAAAAGATGTTCAAAATCTTATCTCTTGACTGAGAGAAATAGATTAGCTTCATTAGATGATAGGTGTGTCTTACCTCTCGAAGCAGAGAAAAGGCGATAATATGAAGGACTTTTCTTCCTTGCCCAGTTTAAAACAAAGAAAGAGACTCTAATGGAATCTCCGACGATCTCGAGGTCAAAAAATCGGAGTGGTGATATAAGCCAAGGTGTGACCTAACCTCATCAACAACCATCTCGTGCATTGTGATTGAATTTTCTCTCTCTCCCTTTCATATTGTTTGATGTGATTTGATTTGTGTTGATTGTTAAATTGGTTTTAAGCTTCCGCAACGTGTTCTTGCGAAATCGATATTTTTTTAAAAACACCAATTCACCCTCCCCCTCCCTCTTGGTGCCCTTTGGGATCCTACAATCATCTGTTCATAATTAAACTCCACACATGTGTCATTGCACATACTAATCATTGATCAATATGTATCCCTCCATTATCATGTGTCATATAGTTAAGCAGAACTTCATAATCATGAGTCTCGGATATGCAGAGCATGGTCAATACATATCACTCATTGGTTGTGTGTCGTACAGTTAAGCATAGCTTCACAATCATGATTCTCGAATGCGTGGCGCATATGTGGATCAATACGTATCTGATGCATGCATTTTCATACATGTTTTACATGCATTATTTAGATTATTTTTCATAATTTTTACCATTGCATGCATCTATTTTCTTATTTATTTTCTTAATTTCTTTTGAGTCCAAAGCTATTTACTTACAGTTTATTTTATTCTAAGGATCATCATTTCGGAGGTGCAAAGCGATCGGATCGAAAAGGCACATAAAACGAAGCACGAAGAGCATGTATGATTGAGTTCAAGAAGAATCCGTGATGGGCTGGCATCATACCTGGACCAGGTTTAGCATTAAAACTCGAATCTGAATCGATTTCTACTTAAAAAATAAAATCTAAACAGAACCCGGCCCGAGTTGTAACAAACTCGACCCGAGTTAGTACAATCAGCCAAACTGACAGATCGCGTGATTTTTCGGCCGACTTTAAGTTGGATTTCAATCGCGATTTCAACTCGGAACCCTAGAAGGCTGTAACTCCTATAAATATGGATATACCACGATCCCAAAGGGCTACAATCTCGAAGTTTGAAGTCCAAGCCGCACAGGAAATGAAAGAACAATTTCTACTTTGCGCCACTATAAATCAATCGAGAATTGAAGAATCCAAAGTTTTCAACGTAGTCTTGGCCAAGGCTCATTCCAGAGGCATCGTCTACTAATTGGGAGTTTAATTTAATATCTCCAATCATTTTATTATATTTTTTCTTGATTTTAGTATCAAATCAATTGTTTACGAAGCAGTTTTGTTATTTTGGGAAGACCAATCTTGAACCTCCGATTTCTCTTAGTTTATTTTATGATTTAGAGTCCTGTGAACTTGAGTATAGACTTTTCTTAATGCTTTTATCACAGCTGGATAGATTTGCATATTTATTATTAGTTGTTTAGCAATAATTGCATGTGAATTTTGTTCATGATAATTGATTAAAAAGTTGTCAAATTCATTTTATATTGAACCCATGCTGAGTCCGATCAACCCGGTCCGGGAACACCATCAACTCAAGTCATACTTTGCGAATCCGAGCCGAGTTCACCTACATGAAGAAAATAAGGCAAAACTCGGGTTGGGTCACCTTGAACCCGGGCTGAAATTGGTTATGCTATAGCCAGTTTTAGATCATCTATTTGAGGCCGTTAATTGTGGATTATCAATCAACTTGTTTAGTAATTAATAACATATATTTACATCTGAAAGCATCATAATTATGTAGATCGGAGTTGACTTGTTTAGTTACTTTTATCTATTCTTAATTTAGGATAGTTAGGTTGTCCTAACAGAAAACTATACTTACGCAGTATTTCTTCATGATTGCATGTCATACAATTAACCAGAGCTTCACAATCATGATTCTCGGATACACATAACATATCATGGATCAATATGTACACACAGAACAACCTTCAAAGGGCAAAGACATCTGATATACGCCACAAAGACTTCATGTATATCGAATGCGATCTCAAAGACATTTTTCAATCAGTATGATCAATGAACACATGGAATTTAATAATACCAAAATACACATGTCATAATCATATATTATTATCATGAAAAATCTATTTTAACTTCATAAGTGTTGTTCCCTAAAAATATTTTCACGTAAGAACATCTCATATGAATTTCTTAAATCATATCATAGATAATTTTCATAATTCAAGATGTGTTTTCAACAACAACAACAACAACAATAACAACAACAACAACAACAACAATAATAATAATAATAATAATAATAATAATAATAATAATAATAATAATAATAATAATAATAATAATAATAATAATAATAATAATAATAATAATAATAATAGTTCTTGCTTGAAATACTACCATACACAAAAGGAATATGTTATACCATTTTGCTATGATGTAAATTCACCCACTCACCTTATACTTTATGTTTTCAAAGTGGTTTAGTAGTTTTTTCTCCTTTCACTTATAACTTGATGATTTCCTACCAGCAATAATGCTATTTCACTTTTCAATTATTATTATTATTATTATTATTATTATTATTATTATTATTATTATTATTATTATTATTATTATTATTATTATTATTATTATTATTATGCAATGCATGATCATGATGCATGAATATTTATGCACCTTAAAGTGCACGTAGTTTCCTCTAAATATTAGTGTGCAATCTCAGATATCTATGTCCATATGCTATTACATATTTCAAACTATTTAATACTATCCAATCTCCCAAAACTTAACTAGGTGATACCTCATATTTTTAATTCATAACTTCTTAACCACAAGATCAAATCTTACGATTTTAGATTAATTAGAAACTAGACTTATTAAGGTGATATCATCAACTAATTCCCAGTCAGTAATTCAATAAAGTCAAGTCAATTTGACCTAGAATTTATATTCTAGCAAATTGTATGTCACTGAAAGAATATTTTATATCTTTCTCAATGGTTGTCTATTTTATTAGATACTAATTTTTATGAGTACTATACTTTAGTATTAGTTAGGCATAAAAATTATAGAATTTAACTCTTTGTATGCTCTTCTAACAAAAATAATCAATTCGGCTCATATTCTGTCTATATACTGAAACTCGATAGAAGAAGGCATAGGAAATGAAAATTTCATTTCTCCAAGTCTACAAGTTCAAATTGGATGATTCTACTTCTCACTGAACCATTGTTAAGTCTAATTAAATATAATCAAATTTCAAATCATAATTCGGTTTATCCTAATCATGCTCTAATTTATAAAGTGGACATGTCTATGATTCGAGACAAAGTGAGTGACCTAAAGTGGTTCGTAACTTTCTCTGTAAAAATTCTTTTTAGATGATTCATGTGGTTATAGAAAGCTAACTTCAGAAGGATGAAGGTTGAAGCATGTAAAATGTTAGGATTTATTAAGAACGAACCATGAAGATATCATCATATGAATTTGAAGGTCAGTTTCGGATCCGTAGATTCACCTTAACCCAACAAACTTGTAGAATTTTTTCAGGCCGTTCAGCTAGGTATTTGATCTTGAAAAGTATTTTAATGCAGAGCATAAAAAATGCATAAAAATTTGATTTACTTATTTTTTTCAGAATTTAACACATCATATGGTGGTTTGAAAAAATAGATTTCTAAGCGGCTGATGAGCTGCTTGCTTCAGCTGTTTGAAAACCTATTGGTTAAAATGAATGTCCAATCATTTTTATTTGTTACAAATCAACATTTAATCTCTAATTAATCTTAATTAATCATAGCTAAACATTTGTAATTACAATATTTACAAATATTAAAATTTATTCCTAATAATTTTATATAGTTTCTCTATAATGCTTATCGATAATTTAATTATCATTATGCTTTAATTCAAATGTTAATTACTACACACAAACTTGACTAAATAAGCATCTAGACTAATCTAATATGTTGATTAGATGCATGATTACATAAAAAGGATGTTTGTAAAACAAGTCCGTGACAATTACACCTCCTCCCTTTTTTGCTCCGGATTATTTCAACAAATCTCTCCTAAACTATCGTGATTTTTCGCATATAATCTCAAACTACGGACTTATTTTTTTGTATCCCTAAATTATCATGATTTTTCACTTTAGTACTTCTGTCTAGTTCTATTACGTTTTCATTACTTTTATTTTTTTCTATTTACGAACAGACTAAATTACCCCTCCCTTTAGAAAAATATGAAATGACAAATATAAAAAATTACTGGAAGGATTAAAGTGGTAAATAAAAAAAATTGTCATTTATGAAAAGACTAAATTACCTCCACCCCACCCCATTTTTTTGCTTTTTTTATATTTATTATTTGATGAGTTATGGAGGGAGGGGTAACTTAGTCTTTTCATAAATGGGAAAAATCAAAAGTAATGAAAACATAATAGAAGTAGACGGAAGGACTAAAGTGAAAAAATTGTCATAGTTTAGCGATACAAAAAATAAATCCGTAGTTTGGGGTTAGATGCAAAAAATCGTGATAATTTAAGGGAGATTTATGGAAATAACCTTTTTGCTTTGAATTGTCGACAGCAGTGTGACGGGGGCGTCGCCAGCACGCAGAGCAGAAAAAGGAGTGAGGGGTGTCCCCCCCTGTTGCGTGTTATTTTTATATTTGATATTATATGTTATTTTAAATAATAAAGAGGGTTATTTTCATAAACTTACCTTAAACTATCGTAATTTTTTACATCTAATTTCAAACTACAGACTTTTTTTTTAATTCCTAAACTATTATGATTTTTTTCACTTTAGTCCTTTTGTCTACTTCTGTTACGTTTTTTATTACTTTTGATTTTTTTTCTATTTATGAAAAGACTAAATCACCCCTCCCTCCATAACACATCAAATAAAGGGTAATTTAGTCTTTTCATAAATGACAATTTTCTTTTTGTTTACCACTTTAAACCTTCCAGCAATTTTTTATATGTGTTATTTCATGTTTTTTTGAAGAGAGGGGTAATTTAGTCTTTTCATAAATGGAAAAAAAGTAAAAGTAACAGAAAATATAACAGAATTAGACGGAAGGACTCAAGTGAAAAAATTGTGATAGTCTAGAAATATAAAAATATAAGTTCATAGTTTGAGGTTAGATGTAAAAAAATACGATAGTTTAGGAGAGATTTATGAAAATAAGTCTATTAAAAAAATATGAGAGAAGGGTTGTTTGGTATTTTAATAAA
The DNA here is from genome assembly GCA_030549335.1 of Pontederia crassipes. Lineage (NCBI taxonomy): Eukaryota > Viridiplantae > Streptophyta > Magnoliopsida > Commelinales > Pontederiaceae > Pontederia > Pontederia crassipes. The sequence continues at coordinate 14,640,255 of JAUKPH010000017.1, forward strand.
TATAAATAATCAAATATAAATGAGAAAGTTAACGCAAGTAGATGGATGGACTAAAATGAAAATGGTGACATAGTTTAGAGGGCGCTACAGTGAGTTCATATATTAGGGACAGACGTGTAAAATCGTGATAGTTTAGGGGATATTTAAGTAATTATTCTTTTTTTTAATTCACCTAGATAATATTGTTGGCGGGCAAGATAAAAAACCCTTAAAATGTTCTAAAGTATATCTTTCAATTCCTTTTTTTTTAATTCATGTTTTCTAAAATTATCATGTAATTTTTTTACACATTCCTTGTTTCACTTCTTAAATACAAAACTTATGCTATTTAGAAGTTCCCAAACATTCATTAAAACATGCAACAACAAAGACCATATTACTAAATCAAATCAAAATTAAAAATATATAATGACAACTATATCAACTTTTGTGAATAATTCATTATAGTCCAATCATCGTCATTTGAAATATCTAAATATCTAACAATGTTTTCCCAAAAAAGGTCTAATTAAGTTGATGGACACTCTATCTGATACAATAGCATGAGCAATAAAATGCAATTGTTAGGATATATGCCAATAGCTGACAATACTTGACCCCTATGAGATCCTTCCTAAAAGCATTCATCAAGACAAATAAGGGGTCTACACCCACCCTTGTATGCATCACTCAAAGCCTCAATGAAAATATCTACTCATTTTCATTGTTCTCTCCCAAAATCCTGTAACAATGCTACCTCAAATTGCTCTCAATTGATCAACAGCATCACCATTGATCTTGGTTAGGGTTATTTGTTTAGCCCTCCACATTTTAATTCTTCTAATTGTGCAATACATATATCTCTTTTTACGAGATTAATGGATCCATATATTTCCCACATCATAGCACTTCTGAGCATGCCTTCATATCTTTTGGGCCGACCATTTGGCATGTACATATTTGTTCTTGAAGATTTTGGCACATGAATACATAGACACCAAAGGAGAAACAAAGATCTACTCCTAGAATAGGGTCCAACCTTAGACGACAATCTAATCTCAGAAACAAGAACTCATAATAGGTTTTAAAATTTATGCTTATCAGTGTCAAAATCAAATATGCAAATGCACAAATATATAAAGGTACTTAAAAGTCGATTCAAGGAAAAAATGTTATTTTTTTATACTAGGTTAAACAACTTTTGAAATAAATAACTTATGGGATGAATTTTTTATTTTCATGAACTAAAAGCTTAACTTAAAAAAAATGCAGATTATGAGGATTTTGGGTATAATGTAAAAATTAAAAAAAAATCAAGTTAGCAAGCAAATGAGATGAATACAAGAAGAACATCTGGTTGTTTCGATCTCAATTTTTTATAAAAGGTGAAAGTGATTGGCCCAAAAATTCATTAACCAAGAACAAATCTACTATTGTCATGAGTATCCTCCTAAACTCCTTTCACCCTTATGCTTGGGACTCCGAAGAATTACAAGGCTACCGCCAGTTCCATAGAGAAATAATCATCGTCCCTCCCACAATCAAGGAAGCTCAAAAGTTGTTTGCTCAATATCCGGAAAGTGGAGCCACCTCTCAGCTTACCCTCAAAGATAGAGATATTAGCCTTAACCTCTCGGTTTTAGTTAAAAGAGAAGAGTGGTTGCGACCTATTTATGACATTGGATTATCCTCTTAGCTAGTCATGGACTTCATTGACCAGGAAAGTTGTACTCTCGTGATATCTCTTCGAAATTTTCTTTTGTCTCATGCTTGGGAATTTGAGAAACTACGCCAATAATGATCCTGTACAAAAATAACCCTATGTCTCTCTATAGTGATCAAAGGAGTTTGAGTCGCTTGTTCAAAATTTAGGACAATGGGATTACCTCTGGATCTACTCCTAAAAATGAAAGTGAGCCTCAACTTCTCAGCTTTAGCTCAAAAGAAAAAGGAACAACCACAGCCTTTTTGTCTTATCGAAAACATGTCAGCCTCTTGTCTCATCGTCTATTTTCATTGAATATAAACCTCCCCTCTCACGTAGAAGTTGCAGCAAAAATAGAACAAAAATAAAGAAAATAGAATGAACTGAATAGAAAATAACGCATTCATAAAATTATGAAACTAAAACCCTTGATAACTTCTAAACCATAGTTTGTCTGATAGTTGCTCATAATTACAAAATTTGATAAAACACTATCCAAAATAACTAGCTTAATCAATATAAGATCAACAATAAAAAAAGAAAATGTTTGTTTTTCGATAACTAGAAGAACAAAAAAGATAGTGTCCAACCGCTGCCTACAGAGTGTTGAACCGCAAAGAGAGAGAGAGAGAGAGTTGCATTCGTCATCTTTCGCTTTTTATCCATTTATGGTTTAGACTTTTTTTTCCAGCAATTGTTAAGTGCCCTCTGCTATTCTAATGGAAATGAAATCATTTCTATTGCTACAGAATAATCTATAATCATAGGAAAACAAGCTTTATCTTCTAGTGATAGGTTCTCTTAGCAATGCCAAACATGGGGACAGAAGTCGCTTTATCCCCACAAAATGTCCTGCCAACAAAATTTAGTACTTGTGCTTCATCAATAGTCTCATTATCTCTGGGGTTGCAAACTCATCCTCAAGTTCTTGTAGGCATAAAAAAGAATAAAAAAAGAATTTTCATCATCAAATAACATGAGTTTGGATAATCATAAAAAAACACACAAGGAATTCATAAATTATGAAATTGATAGCGTAAGCACAAAATCATGCAAACAAAAATGCGTATAATAGGGTCAAATACGTGTTTTTAATATATGATTTCTTTATATCACATGTTTTCCAAAAGTCTAATATTCAAAACAAATTAGATGAACAATGGATTGTTTGCTATTAAAAAAATTTCATGGATTTTGAGAACTGTAGTATGACTCCATAGAGATGTTAAATTTTTAATATTTGCAACAGATAGGGCTGGACACGAGCTAGACCGAGTTAGGCTTCGACTTAAATAGGCCAGGCTTGTTGCAAAATAAAAATATTTAAGCCTGGCATGTAGCCTGTAACAAGTCATAAATATAAACTTATCCTGCCTTATTTGATTAATTTTTAATGTCTGACCTAGCTTATTAGCATGTTAAGCCAAATATATTTTTTGATGATCGTCTAGATTAAATATAATAAATCTTATTTATTAAAGAAATAATAGATATGAACTAAATAAAAGAGACACCACTAATATATTTTTTCTAAACATATAATAAAAATAGTAATATTGAACTCAAAAATGAATATTTAAAATATGAAGGATTAAAAATTATATATATAATATAATATATTAATAAATCTTGACCTAATAAGCTATAAGGCTAGGCCAATTATTAAGAGGCTAAGCTTCTTTAAGAAAATAAGTTTTATTTAATATTTTAGCCTAACTTATTTTGATAATAGGCCGAGCCGAACTAGGTCAAAAATAGGTCGAGCCATAGGTTGCTCACGAACGGCTCGGCTTATTTCCAGCCCTAGCAACAGAGGACTCCATAGAGAATAGGGATCCAAATATTCATAAACTTGAGATGGAAAATCGTCATGATAAAAACTTGATCAAGTAGGTAACCTTCACGACCTTATGGGCAAATGTTGTGGAAATGAGAAATGGAAAGAATAAAAAATAAAAACTGCTCGCAACCTAAAATCTTAAAAGCTCAATTGAAATCTGGTTATATAAAAATTAAATCCCTCAACAAATCATTCAAACATCATAATGAATATAGCGATCGAGGAAGAACATTCGATGAAGGCGAAGTAGGAAGAGAGGTCTGCAATGGTAGAAGAAGATCCCTTTGGCAACGACGAAGGAAGTCGAGCAGTTCAATGGGTTATAAAGAAATCCTGAGTAAATATTTTCATGTACTAAGTAATGTTAATGAAGTTATAAAGAAACTCTTAAAAAATTATATGCTGAAGTGAAGAAAGAATGAATGATAAAACAAGATGGATGTTTAGGTATGATGATGATGGCATTCATGCTATGATGAATTTTTTATATGTTAGAAAAGCTTTATATAACTCCGCCTATATTTTATAGCCGGTCCCAAGCCCGGATAAAGGAGGAGGGTTGTGTTAGGCCCCGACAGCCAACATAAAATCATGTCGAATCTTATGAACATGGATCAACGAATTTTGAAGCCGACCCCACCTAGTGGGATAAGGCTTTGTTGTTGTTGTAGAAAAGCTTTATATAGCATTTACGCAATGTCATGTATTTTGTTGTATCATATAAGGATGATGAGATAGATCATCCCATGCATTGTTCATATTTATTATGATGATCAATGTACATCACGCAATGTCATGATTGTAGGTCACAACATGTGTGATTTTTATATACTATAAGATCATTGAATTTTTCATTATTTGATAATTTACTCTTCAACTTGAATTGAATCACTAATATTCAATTGTCCTAATTCAAATACATTAATTTCAAATGAATTAATTGATATTTTTATTCTCTTATTTAATTATGTGATTTTATAAAATGTTTATTATATTTCTATGCATACACAAAAATATAAATAAATAAATTCATTACTAATTTACAAAAAAAATTAAAATAAAGGAGTATATAGTTTTTTATTGTTATTAAAGGATTTTTAATCGATAAAAAATTATATAACTATTTATTTCACGTATACACATTGTATATGTAGGCATACGAATATGGTTTTGATACTGGTATAAGATCTATTTAGGGTCTGTTTGGTTTAGCTGATACAAAATAGCTGATAAGCTGAAATAATGAGAATTAATTTAATAGCTAAAGTTGATTTTAAAAAATAAGTAGTTATGCATTTGGTAATAAAAAAATTATAAGTTATTATTTTATTCAAATGACAAAAAAATCCTTAATATTACAATAGATGGAATATGTGAAGAAATGTTATGTATATTCTAAGGATAAAATAGTACATTTATTGATTAATTGATCAGTTTTTTCTCTTCCATAAAATAAGTTGGGTCCCGAGATTAGTTTTTCTAACTTATAAGCAAGTAAAATAAATGCTTATCAACTTTCCTTTTCAATTATCAAAGAGGGAGAAAATATTAAAACCGCTGACTTATAAGCTTAGTCAAACACCCCCTTAACGTGGCATCGGATTGCTAAACAAAAGAACCATCAAATGTCTTATTCTACTAATTAAAAAAAGGATAATATGTTCATAAAAAGAAAGAAAGAATGTGGAGATTATATATGACTGAAATTATGAATCAAAATCAAATCAAACAATCAAATATAATTATGAAATGAAGCCATATAATACAAACAAAAGTTCTAAAATATGATAACAATTCCATGTATGAGATAACAATCAAGGTTGTTAAGATCAGTATCCTACATAAAATTGAAGAGGGTTATTATAAGATTGAACAACATAAGAGGATATCCTACCTATTAATTAATATTTTAAAATAATAAATATATTTTTTGGCCAATTTTTCACATTGAAATATTAAATTATACCCCACTAAGACTTTTTTTATCAATTCTTAAGCCAAATTATATAAAAAACATATTAAAAATAAAGAAAAATATATTAAACTTCATCTAAATTAATTATTATTATCATAAATATATTTTAAATTAATATTTAAATGATAATATTAATCACATGATCCAAGATAATATTGAGATTGACTCTTGATTAAATAAAACTTATTTAGGTAAATTATAATCTTAATTCTATAATTATATAAAAAATTTTGATTGATTACTTTTTAAATAAAAAAACTAAACAAAGATAGTCTTTTAATTTACAATAAAAGTAGACATCAAAAGAAAGCATCTCATCACAAAAGAAAAAGGGAAAAAGTGTATTGGAGGAACATTATATCTAGGGTTTTTTCCTTTAACCACCACGAAGTTTTTTCGCATCTACCAATGAATTTCGAATTTTCGTCAAACATTCCTGAACTATGTCGCATTTTTCACTTTGGTCCATCCCGTAGGATCCCAAAGGGCACCAAGATGGGAGTGAATTGGTGTTTATCCGAAAATATCGATTTTACGAAAATCGTCACAGAAGCTTAAAATCGATTCATTAATCCTTTTAAAATCAAAGTAATTCAGATCATAAACATAATATTAGATGGAGAAAGAGAGAGATAAAGCAAAAACAAAGAACATGGGTGGTTGTTGACGAGGTTCGGCCACATCTTAGCCTACGTCCCCGCTCCGACTTCTCAACCTCAAGACCGTCGGAGATTCTATTAGCTCTTCCTTTGTTCCAAATGAGGCAAGGAAGAAAGCCCTTTACACAATCACATTTTTTCCGTTTCGAGAGACAAGACAATCTCTCTTCCTAAAAATCTAATCTTTTCTCTCACTCGAGAGGTAAGATTTAGAACCTCTTTTACACAGGAGCTCTCACAATCTTTCTGAAAAATAGTTTCTCTCGTTTACAATAGAACACTCACAAGAAGAGAAGAGAGAAAGAAAGAAAGCTCTAAATGATAACTTCAAGATAAATGATTTTCTTTTGATTTCTTGAAGTTTTGCTTCAATGCTTGAATGGGTGCCTTTGCTTCTGGTTTGGCACTCCTTATATAGGCTCTCGAATGTGGTAAATTCGTTCAGAATTAATTTCACATTTTTCTCCTTGAAATATAGTCGTTACTGTTCATTTCAGTAATGGATCGGTCGACCGCATTTATGGACCGGTCGACCGGTCTATATAACCGTTACGCTAATTTCTCCAATTATCGTAGCTGATGGGTTGATCGATTCATCGACCGGTATGTTGACCGACATCGTCTCAACACTTTGCTTTATAACCGTTGAACTAATCAGTCGACCGGTGCTTCGATCGGACTATCGATCAGTATAGTCTCAATGTGGATTTGGACATCTCATACATTAATCGATCGACCGGCATCTCCAGATTGGTCGACCGGTGTTGTCTCGACCGGCCTGCTTTGCTTCGACCCGGCAGGTTGACCGACCTGTACTGTTTTTATTATAACTTTCTGCGTAGTTATCCAAATTAGGTAATTTGAATTCTATGAATAGCTAATAGGATTATCTATAACTTTAATATTATGATTCATCCAGAATCTAATGAGACCAGTGTCAATTATTTAATCAAAGTGTAGTGCATTAAGTTATCCATTTTTATTTGAACTTTTTTAGCAATTTACTTTAATTTTTTGAGGTTTGTATCATCAAAATATAATTTTATATATCATTAAAACTTTTACCCAACAATCTCCCCCTTGTTTTATGAAGACAAACCAAGAAATATGAAAAATATATAAGTTGCAAAAAAGTTATAAAAATCTTAAAAATTTAATTTTACTCCCTCTAACACATAGCTTTCCTTACAATGGTAGATATTCGCATAAATATTAATTGTAAGGTACTCTTCATATAAAGTGATATTCATATCATATTTCTCCCCTATTTCTCCTTCGTTTATTTCATCAAAAAAATGATTTGTATATGAAGCATATAAGAGCCATACGTAAGTCCCCCTTAATCATATTTATTCTTCCCCTTTTGTCATATAATAGACATGTAAAGTATTGCATCATAAATATTTTAAAAGATAACTCCCCTTAAATTTATGATTATTTTATAATGAAAACTAATTTATGAAAGTCACAAAAAAAATATTAAGAAACCAATTTTTTGTCATAAAACTTTGATCCAACAATGATTATGTTAAGATAAAGTTGAAAAGTTTTAACATGCTCCCCCTATCACTATGATCAATTTTCTTTTGTTCTTTTCTTTTCTTTCAAAGAAATAGATATTTTGAAATTTTTGAGTGAAATTAAAAGAATAGGCTCAACACTAAAAAATATGTAAGAATATAACCAATGATACCATAATCTTTGTGCCTTCACATTTTCATTTTCCTTCGTCATTTGCTTTAGGTACATCTGAAAAATAATCAACTTTTGGTACCCAAATTTTTTTGGATCCTATTTTGTTAAATAGTGTTCCTTTTGGAATCCAAATCATCGCATTTTAGTATTGTTTTCTAACTTTGCATTGATAAACATAATGGTCATAAAATCCGCATGCAAAACAAGTAATATGTGATTTTCTATCTTAAGAATGATTAGATTTTCAATAAGAGTTTTTATTTCTAAAATGATTCCTAAGATTATTTTTCGTTATATGAGAAATAGTTTTTTAATTATTTTGTGTACATTTTAAAAAAGTATTTTCTTGTTTTACCTTTTCTAAAGAACATGCTAGTTTTACTATTTCACAAGCATGTGTAATTTCCAGAGAATCAATTTTGTTTTCCAATTTTTCAATCTAAAGTAGTAATTTTTCATTTTCATATTTAATTGAAATATATATTTTTATGAGAGAGGAAAACTCTTTATTCACATCTAAAGAAATATTTTTTTTTTCAAAAAAGCTCAATGAGTCATTATTTGAAATTGAAAGATTAGAAATTACCTTATCGTTGTGTACCATTAGACACAAGTATGCATTCTTACTAGAAGAGTTTGATGAGTCATTTGATTCATCTTCACTTGTCTCTTTTTCTTCCTCCCTTTGTGAGATATCTTCTTTTTGCCTTTCTTTATGAAACTTGAGTGACGTTTACATAATCCTCTTTTTGGCTTCTCGCTCTTTTCTTTAGATTTCACCAACTTGAGTTATTTATCAAACTTTCTTATATAGCGGGCGAGTCTCTTTTCATCTACTTCTTTTTCACTCGAGTTATCTTCACTTTTGCTTGCTTTCAAAGTCAATGTCTTCTTTTTTAGAGCATTGAATTCTTCTTCTTCTTAGATCCCGATGTCACAGGTTAGAAGTGAACCAATAAGATCATCAAAATCTAATTTGTTCAGATTTTTTTCTTCGATCACCGTTCGGAGAAAGACTTGAGAATATTTTTCACTTTTTGAGAATTAATTCTCGGCTCGCCCAAAGAGGCTAAAACATTCGCAATATCATTAAATCGAGCAATCATATCATTTATGGATTCATGTTCAAGCATTTTGAAAGAATCATATTGATGATTTAAAATATTTAATTTAGATTCTTTGACTTTATCTGTTCCTTCATAAGTAGTAGTAAGTTTCTTCCAAATTTCGGTTGCACTTTCACAATTTAAAATCCGATTAAAATCCATTGAATCCAAAGCACAATAAAAAATATTCTTTACTTTCCAATCTAATTTCGAAAAAATTTTATATCTTTCGTCATGTTCGGAAGGTAATTTTTTATGTAAATAATAGCCTTTTTCAACAATATCCCACATGTTTATATTAATAAAACATATGTAGGCTTGAATTTTAATTTTCCAATATGCAAAATTTGATGCATTTAAAAGAGGAGGACGACTAATTGATTGTCCTTCGACAAAAATAAATCCACTTAATACCATAACTCTTAAGATTATTAAATTTTAAAAAAGATGATTGAATCTTTAAAATGATTATATCTAAAACGATTAGATCTAAAAATAAAATGATTCAAAAGAAATCGAAACAAGAGCTACCTGCTCTGATACCAATTGTAGGATCACAAAGGGCACCAAGAGGGGGGTGAATTGGTGTTTATCTAAAAATACTGATTTTACGAAAATCATCGCGAAAACTTAAAATCGATTCGTTAATTCTTTTAAAACCAAAGCAATGCAAATCATAAACATAATATTAGAGGAAGAAAGAGAGAGAAAAAGCAAATACAAAGAACACGGATGTTTTGTTGACGAGGTTCGATTACACCTTGACCTACGTCCCCGCTCTGACTTCTCGACTTCAAGATCGCGAAAGATTTCATTAGCATTTCCTTTGTTCCAAATGGGGCAAGGAAGAAAGCCATTTACACAATCACATTTTTTCCGTTTCGAAAGATAAAGCAACATTTCTTCCTAGGAAGCTAATCTTCTCTCTTGCTCAAAAGGTAAGATTTAGAACCTCTTTTACACAGGAGCTCTCACAATCTTTCTAAAAAATAGTTTCTCTCTTTTACAATAGAACAGTTACAAGAAGAAAAGAAAGAAAAAAAGAAAGCTCTAAATGATAAATTCAAGAGAAATGATCTTCTTTTGATTTCTTGAAGTTTTGCTTCAATGCTTGGATAGGTGCGTTTGCTTCTGGCTTTGGCACTCCTTTTATAGGCTCTCGGATGTGGTAAATTCGTCTAGAATTAATTTCACATTTTTCTTTTTGAAATATAGTCATTACTATTCATTTCAGTAATGGATCGGTCGACCGCATTTATGGACCAGTCGACCGATCTATATGACCGTTCCGCTGATTTCTCCAGTTACCGCAGCTTATCGGTCGACCGATTCATCGACCGGTATGTCGACCGACATTGTCTCGACATTTTGCTTTGTAGCCGTTGAATTGATCGGTTGATCGATGCTTCGACTGGACTATTGGCCAGTATCGAATCGACGTGGTTTTGGGCATCTCATGCATTGATCGGTCGACCGGTATCTTCAGATTGATCGATCGGTGTTGTCTCGACCGGTCTGCTTTGCTTCGACCGGCAAGTTGACCGACCTGCACTGTTTTGATTATAACTTTCTGTGCAGTTATCCAAATTAGGTAATCTTGGATTCTATGGATAGCTAATAGGATTATCTACAACTTTGATATATGATTCATCCAAAATCTAATGAGACCAGTGTCAATTATTTAATCTAAGTGTAGTGCATAAAGTTATCCATTTTTACTTGAACTTTTTCAGCAATTTACTTTAATCTTTTGAGGTTTGTATGATCAAAATATAATTTTATATATCATTAAACTTTGACACAACACATCCATCAAGATCTGTTAACTTTTCATTATTTTTTATTTTTTGAATAATTGAATGACTAAACTGCCCTTCACAAGTCTGCGAGCTCGCATAGGCGAATCTTCCATGGCCCGCTCCTCCCCTCCTGCTTCCCTCCATCTTTGACTTTGTTGGAGATGCCCGCACCTGTCGACGCTAATGCCGCCACCTCATGTCCCTCGCTTCCATCGTCGCCGGCCGTTTTCACCATTGAAGCGCGAACATGTGCCTTGACGTCAGAGATGCCCACGAGGGCGTCGATGAAGGTGAACTCGGCAAAAGACGACGCGCCACCACAAAGCCCATCTGAGCTTGCTGCTCTCCATGGCAAGGCTTCCCTGACCGCTATTGGATTGAGACGACCAAAGACAACTGCCATCATTCCAAAGGTAGGGTTTCACCTGACATCGCAGTCGCCGTCGGCACACAATCTCGCCTTATATGGTGCAACTTTCCCTGAGAGAAGATCTCAGCCACGGAACAGAGCTCTTCCCCACCACCAGAGAGGTCTCCAGAGGAGAACATGAAGGAATCGCCTGAAGAGGGCGGTGCTCGAGGCCTAGTTGGTGGGTGGCGATGGGGAGGTCGTGGAAGGACATGCACACGTAAGAGTTCCCGCCATCAGACGCGTTGTCATCGTGGCATCGTATAACTACTCCGTCATGGTGTAGAAGTCTGCCGCCTGCCGCCTGCCCCCTCCCCCCCCCCCCCCATGCAAACTCGTGCATCGGCGAGCTCACACAAGAGGCACCCAACTGTTGCCGTCGTTCTTGCTCGGTTCCCCCCTATTTGTCGACCCCCTGTGTGAGCTCAATGGAAGCATCGATCCCCCTCACGAGGTCGTCGGTGTGTAAGCTCGCACATGGGGCCAGCACCCTTGTGCGAGCTCGCAAGCCAACAAGCTCACACAGGGGGCGTTGGCCGCCCTCGCGAGGTGGCCGGTGTGTGAGCTCACACATAGGGCCAACAAAAAAGGGGAGTGCCTCACTGTCACCGTCATTCTCGCCCTGGCGCAATCGGACGACGGACAAGTCGTCGGAGTCGAGCTCGACGCGAACGTGGGAGTCTCATGATGCCGGGAACGATGGAGGATGGTGTCCTCTATCGAAGGCGACATCAAGGGCCGTACGGAGACATTGGAGTCCCGGTCAGCAAAGGTACAAGGAGAGGGCAGTTTAGTGAGTGCAGTTTAGTCGTTCAATAAATCAAAAAATGACAAATAATTGAAAAGTTATCAGGAAAAATTTGAGGAAAATTTAAAAGTCATTGATAAATGCGAAAAAATTTAATAATTCATGGGAGGTTAGACGAAAAATTCTTGTATGTAACCACATAAGAATGATTGGGCGAACTAACCATCCGCTGATAATATCATAATAGAATAATATTGTAGTTACTGCAATGCGTTTGCAATATTATATATAATATTATTATATATGCATATAATATTCGATCACGCGTACACGACGTGGTGCATGAGCTCTTAACTGTTTCAGTACACGACTTTGCACGTATAGCTCCCCACTTCCCCTCTAACTGCGTTCATCTCATGCAGTCGTCAGTCTATTTATGGCCTCAACCCTGCGGCTAAAACTTAAGACCTCAACTTATTCCGGCTAGCAGGACATCGACATTGCTTGATTGATTGATCGATCGCCGTCAACACCTCAACTTATCTCCTGCATGCTGATCGTTTCAAAGGCTCAAATGGCCAAGTGCAGCTTCTGCATGCTTTTGCTACCCACCACGGCTGCGTTCTTGCTCGCCGCCGCCGCTGCTGCTCGCGAGTTCCGCGTCGGAGGAGGAACGAGAGGATGGGAGAAGCCCGGCGTCGACGAGCTCGAGACTTACAACCACTGGGCGTCCAAGAACAGGTTCCAAGTTGGAGACTCGTTGCGTGAGTATTCGTATATAACACAGTCGTGATGATGAACTCTCGATCGAAGAGGCATAAATATTAATCTACTTGGCATTATTTTAGACATGGATGCATGCATGATTCATCTCCTTCTTCCTTACATTAATATAACATAGGCTTTGAGTATGAGAACGACTCGGTGCTGGTGGTGGACCAGACGCACTACAAGGAGTGCAACGCCAGCGACCCTCTTCTCAGATTCGACGACGGCGACACTGCCGTCCGTTTCGATCGCCAGGGGGTGTTCTACTTCATCAGCGGACGGCGAGGTCACTGCGAGTCCGGGCAGAGGCTAATGGTGAGCGTGATGGCCGACCGAGACGTCGGCGGCGTCCCGTCGGAGCATTCCAGCAGTGGCCGCGCGGTGCAAAGTCCTTCGCTGGAGCCCAAGTCCAATGCTGCCTTCAGGAGCTCCGCAGTTGGTCTTCTGATCACGTCCGCCGCCATCGGATCTTTCTTAGCTTCTTTACTATTTGCCTAAGAAATATATAAACAAACTGCATTAGTTAACGTAATTTTTCTTAACTTGGGAGCTTGTATTTGTTTAAATGCATCAATGAGTTTTAGGACGTGTAGGACTGGTACGAAATAATAAGTGTTGATAAATATTTTATTTACTGAAACTTATTTTTAAAAGTAAGTAAACAATTGACTACTTATACTAATAATAATAATAACTAATTAGTTATGATACAACCAATTTACTCATTTTTTAGAAAAAAAATAAGTACTCCTTCTTTTGCTTGCTTATTTTACTTATAAGTATATTTGATATTTTTTTTATCAGTTATATTCTAAATTTTTGTGACATTTTTCAAAGTAATTTATAAATTGCGTATGAGCTTAATCAAACGGGCAATAATATATGATATGACGTGATCATTCGTCTTATCCTCTGATATAACTTGCCAATAAGCAAACCGACATGATGGAGACATCTTACTAGAATGGTTGAGATATGTTGAATTGTATATATATAAAATAGCATTGTATCACCAATAAACTCCTAAAATTGCCGAGATCTTGATTTGCTTTGAGTACGAGACAGATATTTTTTTGTAATACTGAACATAGTGCACGTGCCAATATATTTGAATTTTATGTTAAATTGCCTCATTTTCCTCACAAATGGACTATTTATCTGATACAGGTAATGTGCCAATTTTTACTATTACGATACATACTATATTTTCTTTTCCATTTTTCCCTTAATATGATCTGAGGCTCATGAATCAGATTGTAGCATTTTATAACATATAGAATTCGTTCTTTTGTTATACTGATAAAGAAAATGCAAATATGATTTATTGTTCATACTAAATTTATAGAATTTTTACGTAATGTCATTTTCCTCCATAAGATATATTTCATGTTGATGAGTGGAATGAAATATTCGCTTTGTATCTTTTTCCAATAATGTGATCGAAAACGACCATACAAATTACAAAGAGAACATTTCGATAAGTCGAGAATAATTTCACATAAACCTACCTACTCCGTGAAATTATAGTTCATTAATATTTTTGGTCCATTACTTTTGAATCATTCTATTATCTGCATGCCACAATCCCAATTCGACCTTGAGATGCTTCCCCTCCATTGTCAACTCCGCTAAGGTTTCATACTCTTCTTGGCAACACGTCGCCAAAAAATACGCAGTACAGCCAAGCAATTAGTCACCAAGTCTGGCCATTTTACCACCCGGAACCAACCCCCTTACAAAATTTTATCAAATTTTATATTGATATATAATTAAAAGATAAGTTTTACTTAAAAAACATGATGTATGACGTATCAAACAGGCTCGTGATCTTCGTATCATAATCAACGTATGATACAAAAGTTTTTATTTTTTAAAACCAAATATTTTATTTGCCTCTCCAGTCTTCAGCATCATTTCATGAGGTACATGTGACCCATCCGTGCAAAAATGAGTCGGCTCCTGCATCACGATGCAACATATGGCGCATGGAAGCTGCAAAGTGCATCGATGGGCACTGTCGCCATTTTCGCTGGCTTGAAGCTCAAAGCGATGGAACACATTGCATCCACCTGAGAGCCGACCGACGGCGACCGGTGGACGGGTATCGAAACAGGCCTCGCAACAGAAACTTCACAGGATAGATGGAGACGACTCAAAACTTTATTATTACACAGGCCAGTTCATAATAGCGAAAGACAACTTCTCCAGTTACAGGCGCACTGTTTATACAAGGGGGGGGGGGGGGGGGGGGGGGGGGGGGGGTTCTAAACCAGAACTTCTCTGTTCATCAAATCTTTGAATAAAGCAGAAACAAATGTCAATTGAGAACCTAAAAACGCCATCCAAAGGCATAATGATCATGTTGTGACAAGGAAATTATTCTAACTTCATCTTATAAATTATCAACAATGTAAACTACCATTCAAGAGCATCTGAAGTCGGGCCATGTTACTATCTTATAAGAAGACAAGTTAATGGTGAAAAGTAAATCAGGATCCAAACTACCTGCATGTCCCGCTACACCAATTGAAAAATGTTAGAGAATCCATCAAGTCTTTCAAGTGGTTTTTCCTGTTCTCTGTCTCCATGCACTCTACATCGCATTAGGTGGAGAATTAGAAGCAATTAAAAGGTATTTAGACAATTTTCGGAGCTCACAAAATCAAGACTCACAAGAGGTTCATCGTCGGAGTCATCACTCAGGTCATGAGGGCTTGAGCAATCCAATTTTTCATCCTTCTGCGATTCGTCTGGCTCCACTTCCTTTTCTAACTCATCTGGTTCCTCTTCTACTCCCACCTCTGGTTCCTCTTCTGCTCCCACCTCTGGTTTAATGCTCCCTTCTGATGCTGATTGTGCTCCATCATTCTCTTAAAATGCATCGACAGGAAAAACAAGAAATAACGATTAGTACAGAAAGAAGATAATATGGATTACAAAAGGAAAACAACCACATCTTGTATATAGGAGAAAATGAGCCCCCAACTTGTATAATCCAAGCCAAATCCAAATTGCAATTCAGTTTATAATTCTATACCTGAATCAACATGATCAACCTCTGAGCTTATTGAAGGGCGAACATCTGGTGAATGAGACTCGCTGGTGCTCTCCGTAGTACTTAGTTCTGCATCAATTGTATTTGAGATCTTTCGTTTCTTGTTATGCTCCATTTCCTTTGCACGTCCTTTTCTTTTGACCGTAGAAGAAGACCTGTAAACAAGTTCCGAGACCAAAATGTTTGATTTCACAAGTGGAAGGCAAACAAAATCGAAAGATGTTGCCCTTACTTCTTGCTTGTCCCCTCACTTTGTCTGGAAGTTCCATGGTTGATTTTGTTGCTAGCAGTTTTTGACAGCCTGCAAGGTGACATAAATTCAGCAGAATAAATTAAATTTAAAATTAGCATTGTACATTCTAAATAAATAACAATATGCATTAATAAGTATCATAAACTTCTTCAAGCTAAATATTAACAACCAAGAGCAAAGTTTATATTGTGGAAGATGGATGGTTGCAAATGGCACATACTTTCGAGAGGGGATAAATGATTTATGATAAAAATATATATATAAATGATGAAACTATCTTTATAAACCAACAATTTAAGAATTTTATTGAGGAACAATTTCAGAAAATTAACTCAGATGACTTGAGAACCTTCAAGAATGAATAATAATACGCTGAATCAATGGTATCAATACCCAACAACAACAACAACAACAAAGCATTATCCCACTAGGTGGGGTCAGCTACATGGATCATACGACGCCTGATCCATGTTCATGAGATTCGACAGGGTTTTACGCTGACTGTCGGGGCTTAACACAACCCTCCTCCTTTATTCGGGCTTGGGACCGGCTATAAAACATAGGCGGAGTTTTACAATGGTATCAATACCCATCATAAGATAATCAACACGGTCTCTTCCTTCCGTAACTAGTGAAATAATACAATCATGTAGAAGGATCATGCTAATGAACTCACTGTTTCTTAAGTGGTGATGCCTTCTGATATTTTGGTTGCTGCAGAAGTCCATATCATAAAGTGAAATAGGGAAAACATTAGATCAAGTAGTTTTAAAATGGGGATAAAGGAAAATGCAAGGGCAAACAAGAAAACAAATTTCTATACCTTTTTAGACGTGCTACCATTATCAACCAACTCCCATTTTTCTTTCCCTAGATTAAGCACTTCAATATCTCCATCATCATACAAAATCTGTAGCATAAAACATCAGTTTTCTTGTTGGATCCATACTTTTTTTATCGATATCATATAAAAACCATAGTCACTTAGTCAGATATGGATAGGCAGGATCAACACGCAGAGACAAGATGCTTGTTGTGAAATAATTTGAAGTTTATGTGAATCATATGCCTCAAGATTATCCACAAAATATTAGGAGAAAGCAAAACTCTTTTTTTCTTATAAAACAATACTGGTCTTATAACAAGTATTAGAAAGGAAATAAATTCAACACGTAATGGATACCAATCAACATTCAGCAATTAATCCATAATGACAAGGACAGCTCAAGAAGGGCTTGGCTACAACATTGATATAATAATTTAAACATAACAAAATTACAGTTTAACAAAATCATTTCCATATCTCAAACCAACTTTTAAGCCCAATACAAAAAGAGGGGAATGTGTGAACTTACAGTGTGCTTTTTTTTTCCTGAGTCATATGATTTAATAAAACCTTCGTAGAATCTGAAAAAGGAATTATCAGCTTTGAGTAGAAATAAAATTAAACAAAATAATGAAATATCATAGTTCTCAATATGAAGGATAATATCTATAAAACTATTCAAATTATCAGTCCTTTATAACTATCTACATTCAAATTGTGGAAAAAGATAATGCACGTTCGACCAGAACTTACTTCTTATCCAATGGCCACCAAACCTTTATTCTTGAGCCAACAATCTCTGCATCATTCATTTGACCACCACTTGAACACTGCATTTTGATTTTTTTAAAATAAAAAATGCTGGTCACTTGGCACATCAGAATAGAAAGTGTACTGTAAAGGTGCCACACTTAACATTCCAAATTTATCAACGACACTCCATGTTCATTAATCTCTAAGCAGAAAGAACTTTCCTGAGACATTTAAAATTCACCTAAAACGTGAACCTCATCCTCATTGTTGCAAAGAATTGTTTTTTACAGGTGACTCATTTCTTTCATAATATAGCTCCATTTTAACAACGCATCCCCTCCCCCCACCCCCCTCCCTCTAAACACACACACACCAAAGTCAACAGAAAAATAAGTGAACCAAAGAAGAATGAAAGAATGAAAGAGAACGTGACAAGTAAAAAAGATCAAATGCATTGATACCTTTTCCAAACCAGAAATGCTTCTCACTTTATGTTTTGGAGTTAAATTGGTTGAACCTTTTGACTGTTTGGAATTTCTTCCAGAGTTCTCCAGAATAGTGTCTTTCTGTATAACAGGGAAAGTAAAAAAAATTATACTAGCACTAATGTTGCATTACATAATAAGAAGGTGCTCACCTCTGAATTTTTTTTCACACTCTTGAGTTGCAACTTGTCTGTGTTTTTCTTTGTTTTACTGGATGAAATTCCCTTCTTTGGTGGTGAGGATGAAACTATCAAATCAAGACAATCAGTTTCAGACATGTTTGTCTCACCAGGTTTCTTTTCAGTTAGTGAGGCATGTGCTTTCTCATTCACAATTTCTTTCTTGTCTTTCAATGGATGAGATTGCTGGACAGTAATTGAGCGTTTTCGTTTTGGAGTCGACAATGGAACCTCAAGATGAGTTTCATCCCTGTTCCTCTTTTGACTTACAGAAACTTTATCTGCGCTGTCTTTTGTAGATTTCTTTCTACTTTTGTGGCCTTTGGTAGATTTGATTGCATCTGTCTTCTGATCACTTTCAACATTGTTCAAATTAAGCTCCCTCACCACTCCCAAAATGTCCACTTCATTTTCAAGCTTCTCCAGATCAGGGGTCAAATCACTCTTTTTGCTTGGTTTCTTCTTGTTTTTCTTCTTTGTTCCCTTAGACCTCAGAATTTCCATCATCTTCCCAAGGGGAATCTCATTACCATTTATATCACTCTCTTCTAAGATAATGTTGTCCATCGCATCCCCTGAATGAATCTGGACATTTCACAAGATCATATGGTTTCATCAGAGACTAAGATAAATCAACCACTGAATTATAAATATGAAAAAGAATATTCCAGAAACTACCTTTTCTTTATTTGAAAGAGCTTCAAAATGAGCCAAAGTGCTATCACTACTCAACCATGTTGGCCCATCTTCCTAAAATAAATGAAGAAACGGAAAAATCACTATTAAACAAATAATGAACCTGAAGAATGCCAGTGGAACAAAATACTGCCATATTTCTTATGATGAAATTTGTATTTGCGAACATATCTGGAATTTCATTCTTCTTATGGAGCCAAAACATCAAATTTAGAAAGTTTTAAATGGAACACTAACCACAAAAATTTCATCTCCGTCTTCGTTACAAAGCTTATATAGCATACAAGGCAAAGGAACCAACTCAGTTTCTGGAACAATAGTCAGGTCATGTACCAATTTCTTTGCAACTGAGAGGCCAAGATCACATATCGCATGCAAAGTCTGCAGATACCCCACATTTAGTTCAAAGTATAATTTAACAGTGGAAAGAAAACAATAGAATATAGCATAAGAGTTAGAGCAGATAACTTGATAGATTGCAGCAAAGGGATAATCAACATCAAAGCAGGAATGCAGTATGAAAGTTTTCTTTTTTGAAAGTAGTATGAAAGTTACTACTTACTTTCGTCTTTGCATCATCGATTGCATCTTTGGAATGCTTAATACTATGGAAGATAGAAACAACTGCAGGATAACTCTCCTTTCCCCTACTGGAGCAAGCAGTTGATTGCCACCCTTCATCTCCGTGCAACAGCAACGAGAGAAACAAATGCAATCGCCTAGAAGTTACAGAATGACAAACATTTTTATCCAACATTTTTTCCAGTTTATATCTAAGGTTCTGAAGTATGTTTTTGAACAAAGCAAAACATACTGCAATTTGTTTCTGCCACCTTTTACTGATAACAATAAGCAGCCAACTATTTGCAAGTAGATATTAGTACTATATTAGTGAAAAACAAAGACTCATTCGACCCAAACAGGAAAAAAGCAAAGCTCACACATCATTTTCTCCAAAAAAAAAAAGGCTCACACATCACACGTCAATTTAAAGAAACACCATAAAGTAAAAAAAGAATCCTTCCTTCATGATTACTCAAGTTCCCTCAATGAGCATTATGGTACCTACTGAGAACCATATGCAATCATGAAAACATATCCCAGTGCACACAGCTGTCTCCGATCAGTGCATTCCCTCCCTTGAAATCATCACTATCTTTTCCTCCCTCTTTACCATACAACACCAACATTACTGTACATTTTCAAACCCACTGCATACATCCATCATCACTACCACAACATGAGACGCATTACATCCATCCACCCTCCCTACTCCAAGCAAAAATATAAGAAAATATTGACCACCAGCCAATGAAGGATAGAGTCAAAAATTAGGTAGCCAAAACTTAAGAAAACTGCCATTTTTTATATTCACTTGCGACACCCACTATCCTAGAGATATTTTTAGAAGGTACTATATTAGAGGTTTATGACAATGCTGACATGACAAAAGGTTAACTGGGGTGATAACCCACCAATATAAGCCTAGATGAGTACCCATGCAATGAGACATACAAATTAGATAACTCTGTGATCCATGAAGAATTAGATTATTATCCGTTGAACAACCATCATCAGAGATGTAATGCTCACCAGACAACAAAATGGATCTAGAGAATGCCACATACCAGTACGTAGGCTCGAATGCTTGAACATCTGAACACTCGTCGATTTTAGGACAGGAAGAGTGGTGAACAATAGAATAGACCACATATGCAAGGATATATTCTGGATATGTTGCAGCTGAATTCATATCACTTTGAGTAGAAAGTTGTCGCGCCTTAACTTGGTGACATATTTGCACAATTTCAAGTAGATTTCTTTTACACTGACAAAGATCAAAATCTCTAGATCAATGAAGAAATTAACCCATATATATTTGCAACCCATTATCAAATAATAGTAATTTTTTACTGCAAGACAACCAAATGACTTACTTCTTCATAATCTGGAGACTGGTTATTACTTATGCACAACAAGAATGCACAAGCATATTTTGCATCCAAGAGACGCTCCTTAATATACTGAAGAACTTTGTTTAGAAACAATTTCCTAGATTCAGGATACTTGTCCTACATAATGGATAGAAAAGAAGTATAAAACTAATTAGCATGGTAGAAGAATCACTAATGACTACATTTTTTTCTTTAAAGAACGGTATTTATGAACCGATAAATCAACCTTTTTTAGGAAAATAATAAATCAACTATTTACCTCTGAAATTCCTAGAGTCAAAAAGAAAACATCAGGAGGTATATTCTGATCCCAAAGCCTAGATAAGCGAAGAACAGCTTTTGCTCCCACAAGCTTCATATGGGCCTTGTCGACTGGGCTGCAAGAAGACCGTTCTTTTAGTAAAAGCCAAGCAGCAAAACAACTACGTCAATGCTAGACCACACATGTATCCAAAGAGAATCAAAATGCCAATAAATATATATTAGTTTGACTACCTTGATGTTAGATCTGATGAAACATCACCAAATGAGAGAACACTTCTAAGGATTTCCATGAGGTTTTCAATTCCTTGTCTCAGATGAGCATCTTTGGTGGGTAAATAACTCTTCACAAATGTTTTGATGCCATAGATCTGCACTTAAACGTAAACTATATGATACTCAACTGCATAAATAAGTTTTGAGAGGAAACAGGAGAACAGTATGGAAACACCAAATAAATGAGATTATTTTATTTTTTGAGAGATAAATACACGATCTCCAAATCCTACTAACCTTCAGTGAGCATGACTCAGTCCTTGCGCTCCATTCCGTCTTACACAAAGATGCTTCATCATCCTTCTGAAAACATAAATTGTTAAGAAAGCAGAAGACACCAAAGTTAAACCTCAAATTTGAAGGAAGACATACATTGTTGAATTCCAAAATTTTGTTTTTAATAAACGTTGTAATTTCCTCTTCTCTTGTTTCAAAGATGGGCATGGCAATTTGTGCTATACAACCCAGGGATTGCAAAATGGCCGGCAAGTGCATTCTTTCCTCCAATGTATCCACAAGCCTCTACAGTTGAGGCACAACCATAAAGCAAAAGTATCATGAAGGAAGCCCATGATGCAAGAAAAAGAAGATTATAAATTGTAAAATTAGACATTTAACCTTGTACAGGACAGAGAGCGACTTGAGACCATCATCTTTACTTATGGCCGCCAGGGCCTGAACTGCATATTTAGCCTGCTTTCGAGTACCCTCTAGGCATAACCTTTCTAAGAGTAGCTCGACAGAACTGCAAATAACAAAATGCCACCAATTGCATTTCACAACCTTGTAGTGGAAGCATATAGAACAAGAAATTGCAGTTCCAGAAAAACATCTAATAGATTCTTAAGAATATATCATCTCAATCTTGACTTCAAAAAAAAAAAAGAAAGAAAAAAAGATATCACAATCTCTAAAATGAGCTACCTTGATGTCTTGCCAAGTTGTTCACGGATGTTCCCACCAGCCTTTGCTAAAACATGAGATATTCCTTCTTTAATTACCTCATGATCCTCCTTCAAGAGATGGACAAGGTCATTTTCACACCCAACTAAAAGTTGGGGTGAGTAACAAGCAATGACCTGAAATTAGGCAAAATGAATTTTGAAAATCAACTGCGATTCCTGGGCTATTATGTTTGAACTAAAAAAATTGAACCACATGAGTAGAATTAGCACACATGTTTTACGTCCAATAGCAGGTGCAAGAGTATAACTTCAATAAAATTAACAGACAGAACCATAAGTTCTCCAAGCTATTCAATATTCCATCATAGATGTTTTATCAAAGGAACAATTTGTACTCAAACTTATAAGTGCCATTAGCAATTACTTGTCAAATGGAAAACAACAACAAGATACAGACCCCACTAGACCACAAGAAATCTATTTATTTTATAGATTGAAATTAATCCATTGCCAAAAACCCTTCAAAAAAATTGACTATTACCAAAAATCCTGCAATGCTGAAAATTATAAATGTTTTCAATATGGTGATTCTCATAATATAAAATGTTTAATATATACGCATTTACCGCAAGCAGATTCATGCATGAGTAGATAAGATTTGTATTCCCCAAAGACTGCTGTGTTGCCGCTTCAGACAAAATCTCCTTAATGTATTCTCTATTAAAAAGCACATACGAACACTTCAGTGACAGCATGCCCAAGAAATCATAAAGTGGATGTTTTTCGCCAAGGATCCTGAGCAGGTCATCCTGAAAAAGTGTTAAATTTCAAATAGGTTCAATCAAAGGCATCTAGAGGGTTAGCTTATAAAAAGAACAACGCATATCTAGAATTCTCCTCCAGACTGAAGCCTTATTCACAAATTTTATGAATCTAATTATTCATAACTCATAAGATATCACTAGCTGCACAATTCCAGCTTTTTGCAATCTTCTATAAGTACTTAAGAAGCATGAATCTGCATTGCAAATACCCGAGATGTCCATGCTTGACTTGTAGTAATAGATGGATCAAGTAGGCTTGTCAAGATTTTCCAAACATTGGCATCTTTGAACTGGTTGAGCAATTGATAATTTTCCTCGGCCTTAACAGGATCACTGAACAAGCGAGACATGCTTCTAAAGCAGCCAAAAATTCTTTTCTGAAGCTCAGTGGCATCTTCCTGCTTTTCAAGACAACTTGTTTGTAACATCATCCGGATACCATGCAAATTCCACTAAAAGTGTTTGATTTAAGCAAACCTGGCATGTCTGTCTAAGAGACAGAAATTTCTGCATGTCTTGCTGTAACCTGCAATCCAAGAGGAAATCACCTGAAAATCCGTGGAAAGTCTATCACAAGACTAGATATTAAAGCTACATGATAAATGATAATCCCAGAACTATCGTCATGACACCTAAACAGACCTTTGCTTTTGAGCTAGAATCTGCTCGAGCGCCTTCACCTCAACCTTATCAAATCCTGAGAATATTGTTACCCAATGTTTTACTCTATCTTTTACTGAGAACTCCGTAGGAAACAAAGATCTGGATAGAACAAGTTCAATTGTCTCCAACCTGCAGAACACAGGTAGAAACATGATATCAATGCGTCCCCAAAAGATGCATGCTTGTGCAAGAGCTTAAATGCACCATCATTTATTGTTCATCTTGGAAAAGAGGAATCATTAAAATTTAGTTACTCAACTGCTTTCTTTCAATAAAAAACCCCCGAAACACATCCATGCTCATGAAATTAGATCAACATAATGAATACAATTTATTTATGAAAATTTGAAGAAAAAATTAAGACTGACCAAATGCAGCCAAGATTCTAGTTGACAGAGAATACTTCCAATTGAAATGAACAAGGCTTTCTTAATAAACATTGGAATCTCATGAATGAGCATTCCATTTAAGCAACTAAAGAGACATGATAACAAGTTCAAGAGAGAATTCATCACAGCTTCCAAAACACGCAACAGAAATGATATATGTCTAACAGGAACTGCTAATGAAATTCCCACAGAAAAAGGCCTGTTACCTAAAATCTCGGTCATATAAGCATCTCAATATCTTTGCAGGTATCCATTTGTATTCATCTACATTCATCGATCCATCAGGAACATTGCTCATCAAGCAGTGAAGTCTGTATAGATCAGCTAGTTTCTCCATGGCATAACTCTTGACAGATAGCTAACATTTTCAACAGGATTTCTAGTAAACAAACCTTGAAGCAAGAGAAAAGAAAATTCTACTACATTTGGTACAAGAATACAAACTGATTTGTCTCGAAGACGTTCTGCAACTTGAGTAACAATTGGAGTTGGAACAGCATCCAATGAATGGCAAGCCACATCAGAAACTGCAGATATGACTTGTTTCCGGACATTTTCATCATAATCTAGTAATCGATCTGACAGTGATTCTGTTAAAAAAAAGTTAGGCATGACATTGACAATGATTAACTTCTGCATGAAATCATACAATGACTCAAGAATTTATGCCTTACTGATGATCTCAGAAGCCTCAGGTCGGGAAGGATTTGAAAGAAGACAGTTTTTCAAGTGTTCGATAACAGAAACACGGATTTCCACCACTCTGTCAGTCAATCTCTTCAAAAACTCGATAAACAGTGGGCGAAAAGCCTCAGATATAGATACTTCTGGTAAAGCAAATAAGTCCCCCAATAGCTGAACTGCTTTCCTACGAATATCTAAGTCATCTGTCTAGAAATTCAAAGTTAAGAGTAAGAATTAAGAATACAAGACATCTCAATTTATTATAATAATTCTTTCAAGAAAGCTAAAAACAATGGTATAATGTTGACAGCCTAATTACTCTCTTGATTTCATCTTTTCCCCATCATAGAGTATGGATCAAATTTTAGAATAAAGTATTTCAGAATGATGTAGATAATAAGGACAGAAAACTGTTACCAACAGCAATGAAATTCTTTACGTTGGTTATGTAATGCCTGAATATCAGACAGCTTGAGATGTTATTAAGTTCTCTTGTTTGTATTGACTGACATACAATTGTCTCTTTATGAAATGAAAGCTTCTACTATGAATATGATACCTCTTTACCTTTTGTCCAACAGATACAACAACAACAACCAATATATAAACAATAGTAAGCTCCCTTTTTCTAGATGGTACGTGTATCCCTGGTAATTCTCAGCCTCCTTATTACAATTTAGTATACATTTTCAAATGTAGAGGATAGAAAGCCTGGCTTGACTTCAAAATCTTCATATTTACAACTGGAACAGTAATGAAACCATAAAAGGGACTGAAAACTAGTGGTCCAGGATATTTGGGACCATTCACCAAATCACCCTTGTCGCTCTGATAATAAATTTGAAAATATCTGAGAAGACAGGCTTTAAGAACATAAGAAAGAAGAAAACATATTGAATAAGAAATGCACTTCAAATGAACCAAAAGTATGTTAATGGTCAGAAAAAAACTGATAATATAGTTTTGTTGGTCCAATAAGGAAAGCAATATAGTGGCATGTCCTTGTATTATGAAAATCATGGGGAATGGACTTGGGAGATTTACCAACAATTCTCCAGTTATATATGGAACTATTCCTGTAAGAACTTGTGGCGTGCACTGATATAGATCATAGATAACTTCATGATGATCAACTGAACTCAGACATCTGCTATCCCCAGTCAGTGATGACACAAGAAGCTGCTTTATAGAAGGCCCAAGCTTTCCTGCACATTGTGCTATAATATTCATAGCAAGCTTCCGTGCAGCCATAGAAAGGCCCTGAAATAATTAAAATATCCAATGAAAGGTGTAAATAAAATAAATTTTTTAAGGGCTAAACAACATTAAAAGGCAAAAAGAATATAATTCTTACACTTCTTTTGCGACCCAAAGAAGAGATAATCAGGATCAAAAGATTTTCCTGTACTTCCTCACTCTCCTCTAGAATGAGGACCATAATTGTTTGCATTGATGTAAGAACATTTTGAGGGTGATCGTCCCTGTATGTTATCAATCATAATGCTTGATCATGTATATTCAGAATAATGATTAATCCATTTTAAGTGCAACAACTGATTATTCATGGCTTATTGATGATGTAGTTAGAATAGAATAAAATGCAGTAGTTGGTAATTTCAAAGGCTTATCCTCTTGTATGCTTAATATGAACAAGAACTCAGCTAATTTTTTTTCTTCTACTCAAGAACTTTCTGGAGAAAACAGAAACTTGTTGCTTTTTAGCTTCATCTGAACGGCAAAAACTTGATAAGAAACTAGCAAAAAACAGAGATATTGGTTGGGAAAAGACTTGGAAGGTGTAAAACCAAAATAAATTTCAATGTCAATGCCCAAAGAGTAGTCAAAAGATGGGAGGAAATGTTCCTTTATATATTATAAAGGTAAAAATGTAATATTAGATCTGTTAGGTACTAAAAACATGAAGAATTCTAAAAGTATGGGTTGTAATGGTAACCGACATCAATACAATCACACTCATGATGATGACCACTTAAAAATGCATGTGTGTGTTATAATAGTGTACAAATATTCATTTCAAAAAAAATAGTGTACAATATTATCTCCATGGAGAAGTCAAAATAATCCAAAAGAACAAGGTGGGCAGTGTTTTATTCTCTGTTACAAAAAGCAAATGCCCATATTACAGGTTTCCATATTGAATTTAAAACCAGGTTAATGCAGCTCTGAAAATAATGATCCCAGTTACACCTAGGAACTGAACTCTAGTCTCTGGAATAGATTTCAAACACCCCATGATTGTAACAGAAATAATTGTTATCAAGGTGGATAGTTCGAGATACATTCTGAAGAGATGAAAATATACATGTCTCATAGGCACATATCCATGACCAATAATGAGCGATGATAACCCATCATCAGACATTTTTCTCCAAAAAAAAAAGAAACATACACCGTACATGTACAGGCAACGCACTCTTTGACGAGCAATCTTATCCCAGTGAAAGCCACAATCCCAATGGAAGCCACAATGTAAGAATGTAAGAATGATAGACATGGTGCTATGAAGATCTTACTATGTTCCTTAGAGGATCCATACTGAGGCATAACACGCATATACATTATGAAGAAAACGTAAAACAAGCAAAAATGTTTGATGCCTATACATATGGTAACAGGAGTGTCTAACCTGACAACAGAGAGTAATGTGCTGAACATATCATGTATGAGATCATTACATTCAAGATCCAACATCACGAGACATGATCTGTATCGAGCAAGTGTTTCCAAAATAACAACCCTCCTACCAAATGATGGATTGTCTACATCACCTAACCCATTAAATGTACCAACTATCAATTGAAATATGTCCTGCAAAGAAAGAACCAATATGTATTTGTGTGAGAATTTCGTATCATCCCCAGGAATACAGAAAAAATGCCAAGGCGCAAAAGAAAAGAACCAATATAATTTCATCCAACAAGGAAGAAACAAACCTTTAAAACATCATCACTGTATGGGGCCTCAGGTGCAGTTATTCTTGTAATTTCACATATACAGGTCGCCACAAGAACTTTTACATCCCTATCTTGATGTTGCAGTAGATCTTGTTTGGCAAATGCACTGAGAACAGGCTGCATCAAGTGCAAGATTGAAGGCACTGGGGACTGATCTATCTCAGCAAGACAATTTGCAGCTTGCTAAACACAAAATTGGAAATATGTCACGTAAGGAGGTGATTATATCACTGAATATGTACAGTACTTTCTCTTGAAAAAAATTGTACAATACTTATAGAGGCAGTCAGTTATCAGTACAACAAATAAATCAGATGAAACTTGAGTATCCAGGATTCAGCAACATAGAAAAGAAGCTTGAGTCACAAAAACATATGTAATTTAAAAAAAAGGCTCAACCTTTCTTTCAGGAATCAGCGCTTGTTGAAAGAACATTAAACTAGTGAAATGAAATGTCATAAACCAAAGTGACAGCAAAAGAAGCATCGACATTCTATGCAAAAGTTTTTTTTTATAACTTCTAGTCTGAAAATGTGTGAATTTCTAGGCAGCTGTCTGTTGGTCAACATTTTCTCTCCTTTTTCTCTTAGTAAACCAAATGAACTTTGACAATGCACTTGTGCAGTACCTCATCATAAGCAATAAGAATGCATGCCAAGTTTCATCGTTATAACAACCAAGACCTAAGCTTCGCAATATGTTCAAAAACTCTTATACTCTTGTAATCAGACCCCATAACAAGCTGTATCATACTTATTTGTCAAGTAGCTGAACAAATTCCTCGACAATTCAATGTATGCACAGTTGACTCACAGCTGAATAAGTAGATCACAACATTATCAAATTGGTGCCACAGCTCAAATTCTCGGGCCTTTACCGCATACCACCCTTTTTATGGGACAAAAGTTTTCAAACATTCAAGAGGCGCAGCACCTCAAACACACAGTTCCAGCTCAGTCGCCAAAAAAAACTCTAATTTTTTTCTCGCACAAGCCCACAATTCCAAACTATCCACGCCCTAATTCATACCTAACCCCACAACCGAACAACGCAAAACCCTAGAACTCGCGAGCCATCACAACGAGGCCTGCAACTGCAGAGACAAACCTAGGCGAGCCCCCAATTTGGAAAGATGGCGGACGGAAAGGCACCAAGCCGAGCTGAATTCCTCACCTTGAGCAGCTTAACGAGAGCATCCTTGGAAGCAGGAGGGCTCTCCAGCTTGGATCCCACCTCCTTGAGCTGCTGCTGGAGCGCTTGCGCCATTAGCTTCCCTCCGGCTACTCGCGGAAGCGCGGATTCCGGCGAAGGGAGGAAGGAGAGCAGAGCGGAGGAGGCGGAGGAGGCGGTGAGAGAGGGAGGATGAAGAGGTAGACGAAGAGCTCCTCTGTTTTCTACTCCGCCTAAATTTGGAAATCCAAAAGAAACCTAACCACGAGGCCTCCAAGTCGAAGGTTTCACTTATTTATCGGGGGATCCCTCGTGATCCTCCGGCGCAGGGAACAGCCGGGACGAAGCACGTGGTGGGACCCGGCTGGTCGAGGATGGACTCCCACAACCACATGAGGGTTCTCTGCGCGCCACGTGTGACGCTCGAGGCTGCTTGGTGTTCGACGTGCGGCACGACTCGTGGATTTTTTTAGGACAACGGGAGGTGCTTTCTAGTTCCGTTGGGCAAATTGCGTATGTGGTATTGCACCTCGGGTTTTCGATATTTTTACGATGTTACCCTCTTAGTTTCACTCTGTTTCTCACTTCAAACATGCACATTTATAGTTGATAGGGGTAAATAATTAATTAACAAATGGGGCCCACCTCCTCTTAATCACGAACATGTAGTTCCTGTTCCATTTAATATTAAAAATGGAAAAAGATTCCGAACGAGTAAAGACTGGCCAATGGGGTAACTAGGCAAACAAAATGGCTTAAGTTTGAAAATATTTGAGAAAAAGAAATTTTTAGCGTACGCCCTGCGTTTGAAAGTGGAATTATAATTTCTCTTAATATCTCAATAAATAGTTAAATTGATAAATTAATTTGTCGTGTGTTTGGATGGAATAAAATTTAATGATGAGAAATAAAATAGTTGATATGATATAAAAAAGTAAATGTGATGGATTAATTTTAGAATGTATTTGAATTAAAAATATATATTATAAATATAAATATAATTTTATTATTATTAAAAATAAAATTATATTTTTTATGGAAAAAGTTGTTTAAAATATATATAATTTAAATGTAAAAATTCATTTTTAAAATTAATTATATCTAATGAAATATTAATTTTTGAACTAAAATAATAAATATATTATATTAACATTATTATAGGTATTTTATATATAATAAATAAATTATTTTATATAAGGAAGGCAAGAAAAGAGAAAATGGAAAAAGAAAAATATTGAAAAGAAAAAAGTTGTCAAATAAAAAAGAAAAGAAAAAATATGGAACAACCCGAGGTAAATTCCATCTCATTATCGATGGTCAGACAACATCTTGCGTTTGACGAAACTAGTTGGAATCAACCCCCGGTTCCTTCCATTGTCAAATGCCTCTCTAATATATGAACTTATCATAACGTCCCATATATACTATGATTTCCACTTTAGTCCATCTATCATGTTTTTTTAATTTTTTTGTTATTTTTTATTTATTAAAATGGCTAACTTATCCTTAATGAAGGAAAAAGTTGACATTTATTTCCAATTGTAGGAGGGCAGTTTAGTCAATTCATTAATTGAAAAAATAAAAAATAACGAAAAAATTAATAGAATATGATGGATGGACTAAATTGAAAATCGTAACATAATTTATGAGGCATTACGATATGTTCATATATTAAATGAAAACGCGAAAAATCATTATAGTATTTAAGTAATTAACCCAAAGAAAAGTGTTAAAATAAGTAAAACAAAAATAGAAAAAGAGGAGAGATTAGCCGATAACACAAAAGATTTGTATACCAAATATATTATTTAATGTCACGACAATATTAGAGCGATATATAAAAAAATTTGTAGAATGCATTTCAAATTATAACATCTTATTTTATTCTTCTTTCTTTTCTTTCTTAACTAGATATGAACATTCGCTCTTGTCCAATCTTCTTACACTCAAAGCATGTCATTTAATTTTTGTTAGATGATGACTTTTTCTTGATAGAGTTATTTTTCTTCTTTTGCTTAGTAAACTTAAGATGTCGAACTTTTTGGCATGTAAAATTAGCTTCTTTTCATTAAGATCTTCATCTTTTTTACTTGTTTCATCCTCATTTTGCTTGTTTTCAAGACTAAATTTTTTTCTTTTGGGAATACTTTCTTCTTCGTCTTCTTAAACTTCAATCTCATAGGTCAAGAGAGATCTTATAAGATCATCAAAATCCAACTTGTTCATTTTTTTTTTCAATCACAATATTTTGGGTATGTCAGTTGGATGATAAGACCTAAGAAACTTCTTAACCTTTTGTGAGTTAATTTTTTGTTCATCCAAAGAAACTAAACCGTTCACAATATCATTGAATCTAAGAATCATCTCATTAAATACATTCATTATCATGCATCTTTGACTTTTTCGGTTCCGTCATGTGTAATAATAAGATTTTTCCATATTTCATGAGCACTTTCACAATTTGAAATCTAATTAAATTCAATAAAGTTTAAAGCACAATAAAAAATATTCTTCGCTTTTCAACCAAGTTTTACTAAGGATCTTTCTTGTTAATTATATTTTAAAAGACATTTTCCATGTAAATTAAAAATATTTTAAATATCCCACATATCAATATCAATAGAGCGTGCATATGCATGCATTCTAATTTTTCAATATATAAAATTTGATGCATTGAAAAGTGGAGGTCGATTTTATCGATTGACCTTCGAAAATATTAAATCCACTTGCTGTTATGGCTTTAAAAATATTTAAATCTTAAAACTAGAGAAATTCAGTTCTAATATCAATTGTAAAATCGAAAGCGCCAAAAGGGTGAATTGGTGTATAAAAACTTCAATCGAAATTGTTAAAACTGATTTTAGAAAAATGATCACAAGCAGGTATATAATAGTAAAGAGCAAGTAAGAAGAATCAAATTCAAAAAGATACGATGTATTGATGAGGTTCGGCCAAACTCTTTGGCCTACATCCTCGTTTTAATTTTTCGACTCGAGATTGTTGAAGATTGCTTTCCCTTTTCTTATATAAGAGAATAATCATTTCTACACCACACCACATTCTTCTTTGCTCAAGAGGTAAGACATGTTTTTTCCTCCAAAGAACTCTTAAATTCACTAAACAAAACACAAGAATTTTCTCCAACTCTCTCCTTTTGCAAAGAATGCTAACACTTAAGATTTAGAAGAAGGAAGGAATGATTTGCAAATTAGAGCTATTAAAAATACTTTAGATTTAGAAGAAGCTATATATTGATTTTTCTTACTTGAATAAACTTCTTTTAGGTTTTGGTACTCCTTGTGTATGTTTTTTAGTTGTTGTGAATGTCCTACACCTTTTTCAAAATTTTTTGATTAAAATATAGTCATTACTATAGTCTACAACCCGTCGACTGGTTTAACATCCGTCGATCGATCAGTTAATGTAACTATTGTGTAGTTCTTTAGTCCACCTTCTGTCCGATCAATTAGATATTCGACTGGGCACACGACCTACAATGGTACTAATGTTGACCGGTAATGGGAACGATTGATCGGTTACGTATTGAACTTCTTTCGACAAGGCTTCTCATATTAATCGGTCGTATGGGCGGTCGATTGGTGATATATCAAATCCCGTCTGACGAAGTTTCTAATGTTGACCAATCATATGGTCAGTAGACTGGTGATATATCAAATCTCGTGCGACGAAGCTTTTGATGTTGACCGATGGTCGATCGACTAATGATATATCAAATCTTGTACGACAAAGCTTCTAATGTTGACCGATCGTATAGTATATCGACCGGTCAGTGATATATCGAATCTTGTCCGATGAATCTTTTGATGTTGACCGATTGTATCGGTGATCGGTGACTCATTGATCACACTTTTATGTGTTGTTCCAAGTTATCATTCAACTAGTTCAACTAGTGGATCGACCAATCACACTTTGAAATATTTTTTCTTTCATTTTGACTTGACGATTTTTTTTTGAAATACAAACTTCTATTAATCTACGTAATCACTTAAGTATAAATTAGCAACTTTTTAATATTAATTGTATTTGTTATCATCAAAACATAAAAGACGAAACATAGGATTCAATACTTCATGCGCAATTTTCAATGAAGAAAAAACTTAAAGTTTCAAAAGCTGACAAATGAAAAACCAGTTGATCTTCATCTAGTGAAATTTTAATTAATAAAATTGGAATTTTGGATATTTGGTTCAAGAAATTTGAATTACTTTGATTATCTTAGTTGGAATTTTGAATAACTAAAACTTTTAAAATTAATAAAGTTGATGTTGCGCCATTTTTAAAATATAAAATCATTTTGTTTGTATACCATTTAATTTTTGTTCTTTGTTTTTTTTTTTTTTGACGTCTTGTTATTATATTACTTTCAGTGGCCTTGATACAAAAATAATCAGGGAAAACTAGCTATAATTAAGCATAGAAAAGAAAGAGTTGGCAGACCGTAAAAAGAAACTAAAAAATTCTATTTATTCATTCAGATCATTTACCTGAAATGCTGAATTAGGTGTAGAGGTAAACGAGTATTTAGAGCACCCGTTTCTGCACGTTGGTGTAAAACTTTAGTCTCTTATCATTTAATTTATGATTAAACTTATTATATACCTTTTAGATGAAATAATATATATTCATTAAAGTAATTTGATAATAAAAAATTATCATATAAGATTAAATAAATTATAACCGTTAATTTAGTCATGTTTATTAACATGGCTTAATCATGATTATCAAATAATTTGGTAATATTAATTTTAATTACATTCACTATTTAACACCTACCTGATACCTCTTTAGTAAAACAATTCTATAGTGTCTATATTTCCTTTCTACCTGATACCTCTTTATATGCGAAAGGAGTTTAGGTGAAAAACGTTAATAATCAAAGAACGAATCGAAAATATATATAAAAAAAAGAACGAATCGACCACTAAAATACGATCATCGAAATGATGCTTCATCTTCCTTGCACTATTGAAATAAAGAATTTGAAACAAAAAAAAGTGTTAATTACTTTCCTTGATGAAAAATGTTTATAATAACATAGCCATGTGTACGAAGAGACGTATCCATTTCAGAGCCACGAATTATTTTTCACAATTTTCAATACAAACAAAACATAAGAAGAGTGAACTCTTACAGTCTTCCGTAACTCAGGTAAAAATATCAAAAATCAGAATTCCGCGATCAAAGACACCCTGAACCCTACATATTATGTGTTTCAGGACTGGAAAATAAGCACAAAAACCTATTGCCCTGTCAACAAGTGATAAGATGTTTCCCTATGGCATTATTTTATCAGGATATGTCTTTGCCAAAGAGCCCCGAGATTGCTCTCCCTGGATCATCTTGCTTGATGAGAGATTCACCAACCAAAACCTAAATGGACCAATATAATTTCGTCAGGTAACATGAACTCCATGCATCCTTACAAAACTGCACATGTTCAAATAGTTCATCAGTAAAGAGCGACAACTTACTGCTCGAACGCCAGCATCATGAACATAACATATGTTTTCAGGAGTAAACAATCCAGACTCTCCCACAACCTGATAAAACAAAAGACTGTTCAGAGCCAAAGAATTTATTGTGGAGGGTCATAGATATACAAACAAATCTAAGATTGTATGCTGTGGTAATACATGGTAGATAATAGCGGTCCAAACCAAATTGCAAGGCTACATCAGTGCATTTAGATATTTTAGGATTGAAATTAAATATCAAGAATAAATCAAATAAATACTAAATAGCTCTTGACATGATACATTTTAGTAATGAAGATAATAACTTGATTTGTCCACAAAACGAAGAAAGATAATATTTTCTAAGTTCCAACTATAACTTAGCCATAATTACTTCACCATCAAAAAGCAAATTTTCTGCTTACAATAATGTCTCTTTGCCTGATAATGTCTCCTCGGTCTCCCTCCAAAAGTCTTTTGGTGTTCGAAATATCAACCTCAAATGTTTCTGTAATGTTAAGAATGAAATCCGGTGCAAATATATTCAGATACCATAAGATAAAATTTGACAATATTTTATCTTATAGTAACAACTAACAACAAATGATTGTCTAAAGTAGTTCTCAGTGCAGGTGCAAAATTTAGCATTTATGATTGCAAGAAGCTAACTTATACAGTAAGATAATGCTGAAATGGTTATCACAATGCATCTTTGACAAAATCAAGTAAAACAAAGGCATACCTAAATTACGATTATTGATACCAATCAGCTCTACACCATCTATACCCAAAACTCTGTCCATCTCCTTCTCATCATGAACCTGAAGAGCAGCTGTTAGATGTATAAACCTAAACGTATCAAGGCCATCATCGTAGAAACATGGTAAATTGAACTAGGGAAAAAATACTGCAGTCTTCACATCAAAGAAAATAAAGTATTTGTTCTGCAAATTTTTTAGGCCAAAGCAATGTCCATTTCATAGGGTATGGTTTGAAGTT
The DNA here is from genome assembly GCA_030549335.1 of Pontederia crassipes. Classification (NCBI taxonomy): domain Eukaryota; kingdom Viridiplantae; phylum Streptophyta; class Magnoliopsida; order Commelinales; family Pontederiaceae; genus Pontederia; species Pontederia crassipes. The sequence goes on from JAUKPH010000017.1 coordinate 14,675,760, forward strand.
GAGTTAATAAATGATATCAAATGGGAAAAAACTTGAATTTGAAGTCCATATTAGCATAAGGACCGTGTTTTGTGGGTTTGCAGTTGCCTTGGTGAATGGGAATTTAATTAAACATCTTGATAGAAGTATTAAGGAAAGGTACAAACCTCTACCAGTGCTGTCAGGCCAAGAAGCTTACAAATTTTAGTCAGGTACTTTATGTCCAGATCAGGTAGAACAGCAGCAATAAGTAAAACTGCATCTGCTCCCTTAGACCGAGCATAGTAAATTTGCCACGCATCAACTATGAACTCCTTACAAAGAAGAGGGCACTGCATTTTCTCACTGATTTTAGAAACAGATACCAAGATGAGAAATATCAAGCAAGTGAAAACTAACATAGTAACATATATATGTACAACACTACTGCAATCGTTACAGAAATAAGTTTCCAGCTTAGAAACAGTAACAGTATTACGACCTTAACTCCAGCTTTGCGTATAGCTTCCAGATTCTCAAAGCTTCCCTGAACAAAAAGATGGAAAGAAAACTCATATAATATAGCTTCCACAATGATAAATCCAGTATAAACCCTAAATTATCTCACCTGAAAGTATTTCTCATCAGTCAACACACTCATGCAAGCTGCTCCATTTTTCTCATATGCCATGGCGATTTGCACCTGCCTAGGATGTAATCATTACTTAACCTTGTCTTTACAATGAAAGAAAACACACGACACTTAGAAATTTGCTCATAGATAATAAAACATGTTACAGTGACAGTAAACAATGAACTTGTGGAATATCTTAAAGGTAAAGTTATGTATAAGCATGGCGACACCATCATTAATGTCATGATATAGATAACATCATATAAAGATTAGGATCGAGTAAGTTCTCTTAATAGTTATTTTACTAGGACAAAAGGAACATATAGAACAGTTGAGTCTGGCAACCATGTCATTGAGCAGCTCAGACCAACTATTATGCTAGTGCGAAAATGGACAAATTAGACCAAGCTCAGGCCAAAGATGGGACAAATATCACAATCTGGATGAAGTATAGATGAAAAGAGTTGAGTTAGATTAACATTTCTCATAAGAGGTGGCAAGCAACAATATTTAATGCAGACATCCATGAACCTATGAAACAGGCAAATGTGACAGGCAGATTTGAGCTAGAATTGTGTCAATTATGGATTTGCAAAAAAGTAACGAACTAATTATTTCTTTGCATCAAAGAAAAGGATAAGGTTCAATTGCGATGAATCAAGGGAGTAACAAGGAATTGAAGAAAACGGATCCCAGTTATCAAGTGCCTATGCAGAAATTCTGCATAATTATTGAATCAAATTCTTTCAAGTCTAAAAAAGTTACACCTGCAATACGCCTTAGTAAAGTTTATGTTGGTGTATAAAGCCAAAAAACATGAATTGAGATTCTGAGACAGCAAAGTCTGCGAAGCCTACTCACAGGATCAAAATTCTCACGGAGCACACCTCTACTTGGAGAAGCCTTTTTAACCTCCGCTATCAAAGCAGGCATACCGGTTCTCTGATATGATGCTTTCAGTGCTCCAACAAAATCCCTAACAGGTGGCGCATCCTCAATAGCTTTCTTCAATGAGGTTAAAGGCTTCCTCTCCTTCATCTAGACAAAAGTAGCATACAAAAAAAAAAAAAGAAATCATGTCTCGGCGCCAAAAGGAGTTTAATGAATTGATCTTGTACTGAGAACTCAGTAAAATGCCTGTGTAACTTCCACGTCTTTATCCCATATTATTTTCTCCAGAATGTTCCTAGGAGTGTTTCCTTCATTCTCCAAGCGAAACTCAAAGGGCCCTACATAATGAGTAGGAGGGCCTGTAGGGGGTCGTCTGCGAATTCGTATCCCTTGTTTTGCAGCAACATCATCAATTGCATTTCCACTCTGTCGACGATCAGTGCTACTCGAGTTTGCAATCTTTTCGCTGGTCGAAGCTTCAGTAGGAAATGCACCCTCCTTGAGGAAACATTCAACAATGACAAATATAAAAAAAAATGAACAAATAATAACGAACGAAGTAATTGGTCTACAATGTAAAAATACAGTACAAAGGCCAGTAACCAGCAACAAACATCAAGGAATTGCGAGATGTTAGCAATTGATAAAATGACCACGAAGGCATAATTATAACTCACTCACTTGATCAACAATTTTTCATACCAATAAGAAGAACAAAAATGAAATCTTGCACTTTATTGGGCACTGCACAACATAACCAGCCGAATTTCCACGGTCATTCAAAAGTTAAAAATTACCCCGACAACATCAATGTCCTTCCAATGTTCAATTTTTACCAACCATCAAGTTATAAAATTGGCCTTGAACCAAACTTCCAATGCAAAATGTTGATAAAAAGAATAAACAACGAATCCAAACAATCCTGCAGCGTCTTTTTGGCAACTCACCGCGACGTCTTGAGCTTTGGCAAAAGGCAAAGGACGCGATTTCGGAAGGCGAACCATGGTGAGGCGATTGGAGCAGGATTTGGGAGCGAAGGAGGTCGAGAGCGGAACCCTAAAATTGGGGGTGGTGTGGAGAGCGATTCCATCCATGTCTCTCTACGCACTATGCGGAGAGAAGAAAACAGTAGGCCAAGGCCATCTGATCTCTTCTTTAAGAAAGGGGACCCCACTTTGCTCTTTCTTACGCCGCTATTTGGGTAGGAGGTGGAAGCACCGATATCACTAAAGTTCATAGACTAATTTAACCAACGGTATTTGACTTTATTCACATTGAGTTCCAATATCTCGTTGTCTTAGTAATTTCATGTTAAAATTTTAGAATCATTATTTTGATTAAATTTAATTAAGTGTTAATAATCTTAGACATAAAAAATCTTCAGTAAATTCGGGTCGGCATAAAAAAATCATAAACTAATTTCATTTGGTCATAATTTTTTCGATGGTTATCTCATCAATTCACATGCCAATGCCGTTGAGAATTATACATATTATAATTGTAAGTTGAAATCTTCATTATCATTGAGCTTAATTAATTTAATATTATTTCAGATAATACACTTAAAACTCCCGACAGAACTTTTTTATGTTTATAAAGATTTGAACTCGGAATCTTCTTCTATCTCGAACGGATTTTTTTTGGACTTGAACAAGAATTGGTCAAAAAAGCCCACCTACTATTTCTCTCGCAGATGCGGATATAGGGCCACCACCCTACCGCGTGGAGGCTTTCGAGCCTCCGCTTATTCCTAGCGCGCTTCTAGCTTCCTAAAATCTTGGGTCAGAAATCTCAATAGGAGCCCAGGAGGCCTTATAAGTAGAAGACCCGTGTTTAAGCTCGGGAGAGTGAGCAGATAGAACAGGGGAGTGCACAAGAGGATTCACACGCAAAGCGATGGCAATTATGGTTATTTTATTAAGAAAGACGATTGACTTTTTCGAATAGTGCACTAGAATCAGAATTCGATGTGAAATAGATCCAGATTCCACACGTTGCTATGGACTGGGGAGAGAGTCGCTCTTCTTTTCCTGGTAACATTTATTAAGAATAAGTCGACCGATTCTTGGTTCGAGTCTTCCCTTCCTTGTTGCAGCACGATGCTTTGTCCTCCGCTGCAGCTCCAAACAAAGAAGGATAAAGATTCTTATTTTTTAAAACTCCCAGTAGAACTTTTTTATGTTTATAAAGATTTGAACTCGGTATCTTTGTTTAAGCAGGGGAGCTCAATCATTAATTTTTATTTTTTATTGAGTTGGTTGTTGTATTTTTATAATAATATTGACAAATTCACCCCTCGTAAAATAATCCTCTACACTTTGAATCATTTTAAAGTTTGTAGCTTGTGTAATAAGAAAGTAGATTCTCATTTCTCAAATAAATTTGAATAATGACTTTATAAATTTTAATTTATAGCGAGAGAGACTTTCAATTATTAACTTGGGGTTATTTCCATAAATCACCTCTAAACTATCATTATTATTCACGTCCAACCTCAAATCACAAACTTATTTTTTATATCCTTAAATTATCGTGATTTTTTCAATTTGATAATTCCATCGACTTCTGTCAACTTTTTCATTATCTTTTATTTTTTTCAATTTATGAAAATTTAAAAATACCTCTCGGAGTTGCAGAGGTCGAAACGAAAAGATATAGTCGATCCAAGGGGTATTTTTTACTTTTCATAAATGAAAAAATCGAAGATAATGGAGAAGTTAACAAAAGTCGACGGAATGATTAAATTAGAAAAAATTGAGATAGTTTAGGGATCCAACAAAATATGTTTGTAGTTTGAGGTTAGATGTGAAAAATCGTAATAATTTAAGGGTGTTTTATGATAATAACCCATTAACTTATTATTCTTCTATTCGAAGATAGCCAGTTCACATACTATCCAATCGAAGTGACAATATATTTAACATAAAAGTAATGAAATAATAATAATAATAATAGAATAAATATTAATAAAAAGTAAGTTCCCTCACCGATGATGAAGAGGGAGCCATCAACCCTTTCCCCAGTCCGCTCCGCCATCAGAAGGGACAAGAAGAAAGGGCAACGAGCATAGTATTGATCCAAAGCATTGAAATATAAGGAATGTTAGTTTGATTAACTACAAGAAAAAGACTAATTACAGACGGTCAAAATCGTCTGGAATAAGCTCAAAATGTCACGACCCCAATTTAAATCTTGGTTTAACCCGCAAGCCGCGACGTAATACGATTGATCAAATTCTTATAGCTGAAGCATCATATTATCACGTAGAAACATGTGAAATAAAGTTATCTCAACATTGTTCACAACCACTTATATTTAAACTCATAGTAAGTACACATTCTAATTCAAACTCATACATTCTAAAATATTTAACTTTTACACACTAACACATTAAGAGGAGTCACACATCCTCAAAAAAAGACATCAAGAGACTAAGTCTTCAAAAGTGCTTATAATCCGACAAGGGATTTCCAAGCACGGTCACATGACTGGTCTACTGATATGAAAAGTGTTAAAATAATATTATGAGCATACAACAACTCAGTAAGTTGAAAACTCATAACCTATGTGTTACCACCTATTAGATTCAGGTAAACTAATTTAACATTTGAAAAACTTATAGGAACAAGCTGACATCTTATTACTTATGAACAATTTTCATATAATGAAGGGTACTACATCAACTAATCTCGATGAATAACATGTCATATAGTGCCTCACATATTTGTTTCACTTCATATAACATTTCACATATCATATTATGGATCATATCATGTCTATCATGTATCATATCATGTATCATGTCATATTTATCATGTATCATATCATATTATGTATCATGTCATATTATATCATGTAACATGTCATATATCATATCATATCATATATGCACGTATGCATAATGCACATGTCATATTATCAACTGGTCAGAGGAACATATTATCCCGTAGGGTTTCATATCATCCCAAATCATGGGGTACATTTTCTGCAAAAGACATATCATCCCGGACCAAAAGCCTCATATCATCCCGTAGGACATCATATTATTCCTACCGAGGAACATATATTATCCCATAGGATACCATATCATTCCATGAAAATGAAGTACATTCCCTACATAAGACATATCATCCCGACAGAGTAAATGCAATGCATGACATATAAGATGCATAATGCATGCATTAATCATATCATATCATTTTGAACAGATATCATATAATTACATTAAAAATAATCCACTCACTTTTCGATCATATAGAACATATAGTCATATCAGATGACATTCCAAAAACATAACATGAGCTATAATAATGATGTGTTATTTCCAGTGAGCTATAACAATGATGGGTTATTTCTAGTGCACCTTAGTACACTAGGAATTCGTGTGATGCTGAAAACATCATGCATAATAATTAGTAAACATGTGATATTAATATTATCATAATTTTTCATCGTAATGATCTTTACGAAGCCTAATCCTATGAAAATTTACCATTTAAGGTATATTGTATAAGAGCTCTACAAATTTTATCAAGACAACTATATTCTTCACCTACCTAGTTTACTGACAGATTGAAGGGTGTCGGGTGTAAAAGTCATAACTTCTAGAATACTTAAATAATTAAGTAATTAAAATTTTTCATGAAACTAGACTCCCCAAGGTTTAATCTATATAAATCCCAAAATTTTATTACTCATAAATGATTATTAGAAAATCTAGAGATTTACCTCTATTCTCTTCTTCTTTTCTATTTTGATAGACTGAGTAATGTTTGCTTTAAAACTCATAACTTTCTCTTTACAATGTCTATAAAGGTGATTCCACTTGGATTACAAAGAGGTCTTTAACATATTTCAGACATATAAATATCATTTATTAAGGATAAGTATTTAAATTACCATAGTATTTACAATTCGGACTACTCATCACAGAAAATAGAAAGGGCGACTCGGAATGATCGATTCATAACTTTTCATATATCAAATCTAATTACTCTGATTCTAGAGCCTATAGAAAGTAGACTCAATTAGGGTTCATCCTACGAAATTTCATAATTTTTGAAGTATCTAAGATTCCAAAAACATGTTGACAACTTTCGGATAGGGTTTAATGTCCAACAAAGATGAAACTACATATTGGAGACTTAGGTTTGTTCCACACACAAGAACATGGACATAGAAGCACTAAGAGATCTTGGAGGCTCAGAAGAATAGATTTTCATCTGAATTTCATAGAGAAGGAGTAAACAACTTACCCAATAGGAAGCCCTAATAAATAACCCTTTATTTCCTCTTCATTTCTTCTTATTTTCCTTGGCCTTGGTTGTTGCCTTGCTGAAGTCGAATGGGTGTTCCCATGAGATAAAGAGATAAAATTTTAGGTTATATATATCTTGGATACCGATATAAAGTTGATTAGAAGTGAGTTTCCAACTTTGCCCTTGGAGTTCACCTTATTTAAATGGCTTGTCATTTATCCTATTATTTATTTTATTTATTCATTTACTTAAGACATTACATATAAATAAGAAATGAACCCCATTTGAATTCAAATAAAATATTTATAAACTTAAATCCCAAAGGAATCGAAATCCGAATTTTTGCCCGAAGAACAAAATCGATAGTTTTTCTGATTTTACGCTATCATTTAACCTAATGAAGACTTTACCTAAAAATTATTAAAAATCATATTTAACATATATTATCATTGGAGAACAATTACCGGGACTTTAATTTTCTTAATTCTAATATTTTTGAAAAGTCATTTTTCCTTGTCCTTAGTCATTTATCATCAATTTCAGATGTTGGATTCTATGGAGTCGATGCACATATGCTAACACACTTATCATAATGCATTTCAATCATGTAATATATAATTAATTTGTGTAATCTTACATGAAGCAAATCGTGGATATTACACAAAAATCATTAAAAATTTGATTTTCGACAGAACCGATTCATTGAAAAAATGATCGTCGCAAATCGATTTTTGACGGTCGAAAAAAATTCGTCGAAAATATCGACGGTTGCGACCTTCGAAACTTTCGACAGTTATGCAACCGTCTGAACCTTTCGACGGTCATGCACCGTCGAAACTTTCAGCGGTCAAAACCTTCGGCGGTCGTACAACTCGTCGAAACTTTCGGCGGTCACAAACCGTCGAGACTTTCAGCGGTCGCAACCGTTGCAAAAAAAATTAAAATATAAAAAAATTAGTTGGCCACCAGATTGATTGATTGATTTACAGATAATGCAGATATAATGAATCGGTCTTAGATGTATCAAGAATCAAGGTTTCTTCCTTTATTTTATATTTTATGAGTTGAGTAGGTTTGGGCATTTAGTCTATCGAATGTCGCAACCGTTGCAAAAAAAATTAAAATATAAAAAAAATTAGTTGGCTGCCAGGAAGCCGATCCGACGGCCTGCGGCAAGATTCGGCAGCCAAATCACGCCGACTGGCTGCCGATCAAGCCGCGGCCAATCAGATCACGCTGGTTGGCGACCGGTCACGGCTAAATTGGGCCGGATCTGATCCGGCCGCTGGCGGCCAGATCCGATTAGCAGTGGCCAGATCCGATCAGCAGTGGCTAGATTCGGCCGACAGTGGCTAGATCCGACGGTCACAATCATCGCAAAAAAATTTAAAATATAAAAAAATTAGTTGGCCGCCAGGCAATCGATCCGGCGGCAAGATCCGGCCGCTAGATCATGCCAACTAGCAGCCAATCAGGCCGCGGCTAACCAGATCACACCAGTTGGCAACCGATCAGATCTAACCGTCTGACGGCTAAATCGGGCCGGATTTGATTCGGCCGCCAACGGCCAGATCCTGCCACTGGCGTCCAGATCCGACCGACAGCGGCCAGATCCAACGGCTGACGGCTAGATTTGGCCGGCAATGGCCAGAGGCCAGCGGCCAGATCCGGCCGCCTGATCCGACTGCTCCCGCGGCCAAATTCTAGCTGGAGTGTGGGAGGGAGGAGGAGAAAGAGAGAGAGAGAGGGGGGAGAGGATCGCCGGCCGGGAAGTCGTCAGGTCGGCAAAATAGGGGAGGGAGAGAGAGGAGAGAGGGAAAGAAGTAAAGAATGGATTGAGGGAAAGAAGAAGGAATATATATATATATATATATATATATATATATATATATATATATATATATATATAGGGGTAGAAAGTTGGGAAAGCGGAAAAAAAAGCGGCGGGAGAGTATTTTTTTAATTACCGACGATCATGACCGTCGAAAAATTAGTAAATATTAATAATATATATTATTATGATATATATATAAATATAATATTTAATTATTTTTAAAGTTACTGATGATCAAGATCGTCAGAAATTATTTAATTATAATCATAAAATACTACTTACATATATGTAATATTTATTTTTTTAGTTTACCGATGATTTGAACCGTCGGTACTAGTTATATTAATAAAAGACTCTTTATATTATATTATTTTTCACTTATCGATGGTCAGAACCGTCAAAAATTATGATGGTTTGGAATATCGCTAATTATATTAATAAAAGACTTCTTATATCATATTATTTTTTACCTATCGTGGTCTAAACCGTCGCAAATTACGACGGTTTCAACTATTGCTAAATATATTAATAAAATACTCCTTATATTATATTATTTTTATTTATCGATGGTCTTGACCATCGAAAATTGCAATGGATAGATATCCATCGGAACTTTCAATGTTCCTAATCGTCAAAAAATAAAATAATGATATAATAAATTACATAATTTATTATTTTTATTTTTGATCCGACAGATACCTATCCGTCGAAAAATTCGTCCCAAATTGCGACGGATTTCCTTCCGTCGAAAATCGCTCGTCGAAAAATCACAATTTTCTTGTAGTGATTCTTATCTAGAGCATAATATTGATTCATTAATTTGTAGTCATAGTAAGACATTGATCTATTCCATTAATCCTAATCAAAGTATAATATTGATATGTAATATTGATCTTTATCAAATCTTAGCATTGATTCCTCTTCATTAATTTATCTCATTAATGATTATGATAATGTTTATACTGACCACATGTTTTTTATTGTTAATTATTTGTCCATTGGTTTATTATTCACGTGCAAAACTCACATGTTATTATTTCCCTTGCATTGATATTATAACTGACTAGAATAATGACGGACAAGTTTCAAGCGACTAGAATAATGAAGAATGAGTTTCAAGCGACAGACGCAATTTGTAATGGTCATGTGCACATAAAGTAATCATAGGATATTGTTCCTATTGTAATTTAGCTATTTCTTTCATAAATGTTTCTCTACTTTATCAGACTTCCACTTTAACTTTTCATGATTATTGACATTATGACTTATATTTTTGCATTTAATGATTATTTTTATTAATATTCTTTTAAGTCTTTCACTTACTTGATGTTCTGATCAAAGAACTAGCGAAGCCAACATCTTATCTAGTGTATTGCATAATTGATAGTGTCTCTCAGATTGAATTTTGTCACATGACGAAGGTGATTTTTGAGTGTTACATTTATGGCTTGGTTTTTCCAATGGGGAGTATTTTGCTGATACGCTTTTAGTCGTAACTAAACTCATATTATCTGTCGGGTGTTACATTATAAACATCTTAAAATCAAAATTCATCCTTGAATTTAAGGAGAAAGTAGATGCTTACAAAAAAAAATTGAAAATGCACATGTATCTTTGACTCAAGTTCTCATGTAGCCTTAGAATCTCGATGGTGGCTCCATACAATTTTGACCATCAGTGCATATCTATTCTTTTACTATTGAATATTATACTCTAATATTTGCATTGGGTACTCTTTATATATGAGATATTTCTTCAGGTTTGGATATTCATATTTGATTATTTTGACATCATCGTACTTATATCTCCTCAGCATGAATACATGAAAAACATTAAACATACGCCCATAACAAGAAGACAGTGTCAACCTACATGTTGCATCACCAACAAGCTCAAATGCCTCAAAAGGGCCTACATACGGGGGGCTCAACTTCCACTTTTTTTATGAATCTCACGACTTCTTTCATGGGAGAGACATTCAATAGTACTTTATCGCCAACCTGGAGTAATTGCTCACGTTTACTTTTGTCTACATAGCTCTTTTGCTAGAACTGCATATCCTTCGTCATTTCCTTTATTAGCTCCATTTATCGGCGTACTCTTGTGCCCTTAATACTTCTTCTTTTGCCATTGTCTTTCTTCTCCAACTTCATTGACATGATCTATCATATAACACTTCAAACAGTGCCATGTCGATACTTAAGTGGAAGTTGTTATTATAGGAGAACTCAATCAAATGGAGATGATCGTCCTAGTTTCCCTATCAATCCAATGCGCAAGCTCGCAACATGTCCTTAGTGTTTGTATGGTCCGCTTTGATTGCCCATCTGTCAATGGATGGAATGCAATGCTGAAGTTGAGTACGGTGCCGTAGGAAATCCGATTTATTGTAATATTAAGGTACATTTTATTCTTATGAATTCATGCCTAATTTTCTCTTACGATTTACAAATCATGAAAAAGTTATTCTTTGATCAAATTCATATTTTTCTATAATGTGAGAAAAGATATTTTGTAAATTTTTTTCTCACTTTCTCTCCAAATTTCATAAGGAAAGTTATCAAATGATTTCAAATAGTATTTTGTCATCCTAAAATAATAAAAAAATTTTGGATGATAGCTCTTGAAGTCTAAATTTCATAGAATTAAGAATCATGTCAATCAGAGTTATGCATCGAAAGTTAATAACGAAATACCATGATATTTCAAGTTGCTATGGATAGTAGCGAAACGAAATTGTAAAATACATTAATTTAAGAATTGATAGAAAACATTTTAGATTTCTATCTCAACTCGAATCTTTGAAAAATAATTTTTGTAGATCGAGTTAAAAAATTTTCAAGTCTTGTCACTTAAGGCATCGAGACATAATAGGATTGAATGTATTATGAAATTTTTTGAGAAATATTGGCAAAAGTTTAAAATATAAAAATTTTATGTGTGAAACCTCTTATATTCTACTTTTAGTGAAATTGAAAGTGACCGAATACAATATCGATGAGTAAAGTTATAATTTATTATTAATGATAGGATGAATCTGTTCACACATATCCAACATTATTTTATTATTGATAATTTTGTCCTCCATATTGATTGATCAATTATATCTTTATCTTTGATTAATAATCCTAATGATTAATTACCCTTATGCGTGTGAGCTCTTAAATTTTCACACCTTATATATTGGATTTCTTTTTAATTACTTATATTAAGTTATCATATTATATGATTTTATCATGTGTTGATTTATAATTGAATGATGATTATGTACATCATCCTTCATGACATGATCTCATATGCATCATTATAATTCTATCATGCTATTTATCATATAATCATATGACTTATGATTATTGAACTTCGAAGATAATATAGATCGAATAAGATAAAAGGTAAAAAAATGTTAAATGAAGATGTCTTATAGTTGGTTGATGATGATCAACTTGACCGAAAGAGAGTCAAAATATACTACATCGGCTCATCTTTTAAGAAATTAAAAGACATTTCACCATTGACGTTGAAATACTCCGCTCTAATTACAAGAAAGATACTTCACCGACTCATGTTAAGGGGAGTTGAAGGACACTCTATAATAAGTCTAACATAATGAAAATAAAATGAATGATTATTATCTATGGTGATGGGCTATGCCCAATGATGTGGTGATTATCGATGATGGATTATGTCCAATGATGTTATTGATTCTTTTATGATGATCATTGATTTATGATTAGCTATGTTTTATGCCAATTTTAATTATCCTCACAATAGTGACAGGCGACGTCCCAATGATTTAATTAATTATGTTAGATGATTCTTAATGTTACGATTGGCTATGTCATTATTGATTTCCACAATCATGATTATATTTTCTGATGACTAAATTATGTCAATCTTGATCCTAGCAGTCCTTATAATCTATAATGACAATATAAATTCACGAACAAAGAATGATTTATGATTTAAGAATGATCCTTTAATGATCATGATCTCTTTATGATGGCAATCAGTCAGTATTCTTGACCCTTCTTATAATAACTATATAATCAGTTATCCCTTATGTTATCTTGTTCATACTTATAATTATCACTCTATGGATTACACTCATCATGAGATGTTATCTATTGATGCCTATTCCTTCTATCCTATACCCCATAATGATTCTTAATGCTAAGAATAATTATGTTGCATGATTAATATTGTTTTTTATTATGATTCTAATTACTACTACAAGAAAATTACAATTTTCCGACGGGCAATTTCCGTCAGATAGAATTCCGTCACAATTTGCGACAAATTTTTTGACGATTTTATTTCTGACGGATTTTTCGACGGTCACGACTGTCGAAAATTTATTATATTATTATTTTATTTTTCGATGATTAGGAACGTCGATATTTCTGACGGATATCGATCCGTCACAATTTTCGACGGATTTTCCGACGGTCAGAACCGTCGGAAATTTAAAAAATAAATTATGTAATTTGTTATATTATTATTTAATTTTTTCGACGAATTTTCTGATGGTTACTACTGTCAGAAATGAAAAAATAAATTATGCAATTTATTATATTATTATTTAAATTTTTCGACGATCAGGAACGTCGATATTTTTTACGGATACCCATCCGCCGCAAAATCCGCTGTAATTTCTGATGGTCGTAACCGTCGGTAAATATATAATAATATTATATAAGGAATATTTTATTAATGTAATTAGACGGTCCAAACCGTCGCAATTACTGACGGCTTGGACCGTCGATAATAATTACCGACGGTAATATTATATATAACTAAATATTTTTTCGACGGTCACAATCATCGGTAACTTTAAAAATAATTAATATTTACTTTTCTGATGGCCAGAGCCGTCAGTAAGTAAAATTTCGTTAACCCGCACTATTTTCGTTTTCCTACTTTCTCCCATTTTTCCACATATATATCACCCTCCTCTCCTCTCTCTCCCTCCTCTTCTCTCTCTCTCTCCCGGCCGTCTCCCTCTCCTGGCCGGCGAGCCTCTGGCCGGACGTGAAGCGTCGACCGCCGGCGACACTCTCCCGCCGACGTCTCTCTCTTCGCCGCGTCTCTCTCTCTTTCTCTCTTTCTCTCTGGCCACTGGCGGCCGGATCGGCCGCCTGATGGCTGGATTCAGCCGCTGGTGGTCGGATCCAGCCGTTGGCGATCGGATCCGGCATTCATGCCGCTGGGGGTCGGATTCGGCCGCGGGCATTTTGATCCGGCCCATCCTGCCGCGGGTGGCCCGATCCTGCCACTAATTTTTTTATATTTAAAAAATTTTTTGCGACGATTGCGACGACCGTCGAAAGTTGCGACAGTCGAAAACTTTCGACCATTCGAATTGTCAGCCTTTTCCGACGGTTGCAACCGTCGGAAACTTTCGACGGTTCGAACTGCCGGATCCGTCGAAAGTTTCCGATGGTTCGAACCGCCGAGATTTTTTGACGGTTCTGACCGTCGATATTTTCGACGAATTTTTTCCGACCGTCGCAAATCGATTTTCGATGAGCATTTTTCCGACGGATCAATTCCGACTGAAAAACTGTACCGACGGTTTTCGGGCTGATTACCGACGATTTTCGGACTAATTATCGACCGTCGATAATCAGCGTTTTTCTAATAGTGTACGATTCACTATATTACATCTTCCATATTATGATGTCTTACCATGTGTTTATTGATTATGACGATTAACTCCTCATGATGTTATTATATATGATTTATTTCATCCACGTGATTATTATGTACTGGGAGTCAAAGTTCATGAGAGATTCATCTCCCTTCTGTATTCAATGTCACAGTTAAAGAAATGGCGGCGCTAGCGAAAAATTAAAGTCATGGTGATCTTTGCACATGATGTCATGTCTCTTTATATTATTTATCTTTCTATTACATTGTATTTGATTTATGAAACTTGAGACTCATTTTGTATGAACATTTATCAAGACTTATGCATCTTTGTTTATGTCATATCCTTGTATAGTTCTATTATATTTATTTCGTAAATTATGTATTCGTTTCTTTGGCCAGTCAAAGTTCATGTTTTAGTTAAAATTATGTCCATGTGAGTCATGTTTTGTAACGTCTCTGATGCGTGTTCTACCACACGAAGAAAATCTGACCCGAGTTCCCATAATATAGATGTTCACACTACATCTCAGGCCGAGCCCGAATTACACTCGGACCGTGTCTCGGACGAGCCATTGTATCCACAAGACCCGGCTCGGATCAGACCCAACCCGGCCTTATTTAATAAATATTTGATTATTGCATGATTTGTGAAATTGTCTCTACTTTTCATTGCTACCATGCATACATTGTGTTAGTAGTATACTACATTTGATGCTTATTATATTATATTATGTTTTTTATAATTTATATTATTAGTTTCTTTATTATGCACTATTATATATATCTTGCAGGAGGACATCACAATAACAATAGGAGCCCCCTCTAATATATTTTATTTATATTAACTTATATTATCCCATCCAACTTGATCAATTCATAGTAGTGGTTAGTACAATATCGATTTGAAGTCAGATCGTGTAAAAAATGCTCGTTATATAAGAAAATTTGACACAAATCCATGAGAATGATTGTAATGACTCAGATTTTCAAAAAAATAAATAAAAGATATTTATTTTAATTAAATGGATCTGAAAATCCCTATGACAATATTATGGAATTAATTAATTCCGAAATTCAAGAAAAATTGGAAAAATGGTTAAAAAGATAAAGATGGAATTTGAGAAGAGGTGAAACTGCTATGGACATAATTATGAGATTATTAAATTACTTAAAATTTAATTAAATTTGAATAATTATGGAATGATTAATTAGCGATGGATAGTTAAAATTGATTCTAAAAGAGTCCAAGGCCTAATAGAAGTGAAAGCTCTAGTCTACAATTATAAATAAACATTAAAGGGTGGCTAGAAATAGAATTTTTACATCGTGAGCCCTATTTTGTAAATCGAGATGTTCTAGACATCCGACGGTTGGTTTTGAATCCCCGATACAGGAGAAGAGGCTCGAAGTGGCGAACCCGAGTTTCAAGGTCACATCGCGGAGTTATCGTTGACCAAAGTTCGGCATCAGGATAACTCACACATCAGAGGGGTTCGCTTAGTTTTTCAGCCAACTTTATGTATGTACGGGGAATCTCTATGTCATCGATTTTTCACGACGTGAAACCCTACTATCTTCTCCTTTGTGCAAAGAATCTATTGATATGAATTATGAATTATTTGGATATCGTATGACATAGTTATGATGATTGAAAAATTGCATTGGAACGTGTTTTCCTGTTGGCGGTAGAACCGACCCGTGTTCTATTGTGTCCGGCCCGAATTTGTTGGAATTTGGATCGAATCGACGTCGAAATTGGCTCGGCCCGTATTGTGCTTCGGCGCGGCGCGATTGCGATGCAATCGCATTGAAAGTGAACTAGCCAACCTGACCCGAGTTCACCATAGACAGGCCCGAATTTTGACCCAGTCGAGGGATTTTGATTGTTTCCGAACACAGCCTGGGTTCTACCCGATGCAGGTCGAGTTCCGAAGGTAGAAAATCTATTTTTGAGAAAATGTTACCGATAATTGAATAGTTATCATGGTTCAGCATTCTTGATCATCCGTGATCGTTAATAGATTTAACCTCATCATATCTTTTAGATTTAATTTTGAGATTATTATTATTATTTCATCAGATCACGTGATTCATTGTAATATTGATCTAGTGATTTTTCATGATTGGGTTTTTATTTGACTTAAATTGAATTGTTAAAGATATGTCTTTATGATAAATAAGATAAAAGATGAAAATTATTGGGTCTCTGTGATCTTTGATTGTCTCTGAGCCATCTGGATCATATGGCTATCGTATTGTACGGGGAAGATAGTGTACTAGAGATTTGAGACATCATTCTTTAAAAAGTTATGGTTGTCCTATGATGGAGATGATCCTCTGCAATCACGAATTATTGTTTAGCTCTATTATCAAAGGGTGATTTTCCATGGCTTGATCCCCACTGGCATACATGAAAGAGATATGAAATTTTTTCGTAATTGACCGAATACTCCCTATTGTGTTAAATAAATTCAAAGATTGAATTAAATTGAATCATGATCATTCATATATTAGCGTTGACTAGCATTGTCTTCGCCCATTGAATCGAATGAAAATTATTAATTACTTAATGACCATTGATATTGATATTGAATTAAAATTATTAAATTAGATAGTGCCATAGTGATAAGACATCATTAATTATTGATAATTATTAATTGATATGGATCGCTCTTTTGACTTCTTTCTTCATCCTCTTCATTAATTTATGACTATGTTGATTTTTGATCTATTGATTTATTGAGCTCTCATTTTATTGATCCATCCAATGCTCTATTGCTTATCGTATGATATCGTTATTTGTTTTATTGAGTACTGTTGATTATTATTGTTATGGTTAGACCCTATATTTTGAGTATTTTTATACTCAATTTCCCCTGGATAGGATGGTGATGCAAGTGGTCAAGCACGGAGATGTTGTACATTTGTAGGATTATGTCATACCAAATTTATTTATTAGTTATCATTTTTCCGCATTTTTAGTATTGTTAATTTATGGATGTTCCAACTCATTTGACATTATGAATTTTTAGATATTCTTATTATTATTTTCACATTTATGTTTAAAGTTCTGTAAAATTATTTTATAAAGAATTGTGTAGCGCTTCTGAGACGACTATGAGCACGTAAAAATTATATGGGTCTCGGAGCATTACAATGATAAATGTCTAAGTTGCTGTGACATGACCTCAATCCGACCCATGGTTGGGTTGAGTACGAAGTGGAGTTTTTCAATCCGTGTTGATCCAACCTAAAGACTAAAGTTTTTATTTTTAAAATTTAACTTTAAGCTTATATCCTATATAAAAATTTGAAAATACTAAAATAAATTAAGGTATAAAATAATATTTAAATATTTCATAAATCATTTTACCTTAAAATAAATCATATATAATAATTTTATTTTAAATAATTAAAAAGATAAGAAGAAATAAAAGAAAAAAAAGGAAATGACGATTGGATAAATTAATCGAATCACCTAATCTAATCTAACCCGAACAAAACCGGATCGAATTTCAAATCTCCAAAAGGGCATTGAACCCCGAGTCCAACAAATCAAAATTCACATTCCTCTTGTGACTACCCGTAAATTGCTGGCATATCTACTCTCATAATGCTGGCTTCAAACTTCAAAGAATCATCATGCTAGATCAAGATGATCTCTTTGTCCAGCGATATGACAGAAAAGTTCACCAAAATTCAGCCATAAAATTGGTTGCATCCATTGTGTCTGTTAAACCAACATTGGTACCCCAGCAGCACTGCTGCTGCCTGCCACAATGTCACTTTCCTTCGCACTTTTTTCTGTCCTGGTTAGGACATCTCTTCCGACGATAATTTAATATATGCAGAATGAATGGCCATCCTATGAAATTAGGAGCAGATAAAAGCATGGAAAACCAGAATGTTCTGCTTGATATAGAAGTGTAATAATCTTCTTCTCCTTTTTTTTTATGGAGGTTTGCAGTAGAATTACAGGAGACAATCTTAACATATAGGGCCTTGAGCAGGAACAGACCAGCAGATAAACCAGTTTAGGAAGGCCAGGATAATACAGTTCGAAAATTATGCGTTGACAGACAATGATTTAATGTATGTCCTGGGACTAATTTCTTATGTTTCATCAGTCACTCGTCCAGTATGTACTCTTTTACACGAGTCTAGAAAATGAAAATTGGCTATCACAGGAGACCAGAGCCGAGGCTATTTATCACTAAGATCGGCTACTGAAAACTGGTAAGAACAAAAATATTATGTAGCTTCCAAACAGTAGTTGGCAAGATTAAGCCAAATATAAGTGCTGACAGGTTGATTCACACCACAGCAGTCAGCAAGATTTTGATTTCAGTTCCAGATTAAGAATTTACAGAGAACCTCCGAAGAGAAGCATTGCTTATGCATTAACCTGTAAATGCTTCATGAAAGTTTCTGTGACATTCCTGCAAATCCAAGTTGGAAGTCTCAATCGTTAAATAAGCACTGTAGTTTAATTTCTTGGTTAAATAAGCCAACGTTTTTAGACAGGATGAGATAATTTCCATCAAATTTACAGAACAAAATAACTGCTGACAAAATTCTTCATTCATTTCTTCAAATTTAAGTCTTGCTTCTTTCAATTCTCAAGGCTGGTAGTGGCTTTTGTTATCTTGTGTCATGCATGTTTATGTGCTTCTACTAATAGCTGAGTGTCTTATGTACCAGCAGAAGACTACAACACATCTAAATCAAAGTACTTGATAACACTAAGATAACCAAAATTCATCTGTTGGAAATTCTTTAAGAGGGGAAAAAATGCAGCTGGATAATTTAGGAACAACAGATGCAGATTTTGGTCTTAACACCTGGGGCAGCGACACCTTGAGGTATTGGAAATCTCTACAACCTCCGATGATGCAAAAGCATGGCACAGGTGAATCCTTAGAAGAAATCAAATTCCAGATAATTATCAGAACCTTTCTGGTTGATAGCAGGCACAACTTTTTCACCTGTTGATGCCAAGTGTCTTGCAAGTCGATCAATCTCCACAGGTTTCGGAATCTCAGGGGGGGTGGCACACCTTATCAAGGCCCAATTCACTCCTTGAAAAAATGGGTGTTGTTTTATCTCTGTCGCGCCACGCTTATAAGCAAGGCGATGCTGTGGATCTTTCACCAGCAGTCCTCTGATCAGGTCCCTGGCAGAGAAGCTGACTACAGGAGACTCGGGGAACCTTAATGGCTGGCCAACAACATTAAACAGTGTGGCCCTGTTGCCTGATCCCTTGAATGGGGTCTTTCCAAACAAAAGTTCATACAAGAAGATGCCAAAGGTCCACCAGTCCACAGCACTTCCATGACCCTCACCCTTAATTATCTCTGGGGCCAAGTACTCATGGGTACCGACGAAAGACATTGAACGGGCATCAGTAGGCTCTGCAATGAGCTCAGGCAATGGACTGACCTGGTTCCCAATCTCAGGTTTTGCTTTTCGCTCCTTCTTAGACTTGGAGGAGAAAAAACGAGGACCAAAGCATGTAGTTGGCGCCACGCAAGAAGGTTGGATGCAGGATGGTTCGATACAAACTGGCTGAACACAGTAAACTGCATTATTGCGCCGTAATGATTCTGGTTCTGGGTTGGAGGACTTTATTAGTGTGGGTCTTACTGCACAGCGAAGAGAGAGATCAAAGTCAGAAAGCATAATGTGGCCATCCTCCCTAACAAGGACATTTTCTGGCTTGAGGTCACGGTATATTATGCCAAGCACGTGGAGGTATTCCATGGCCAGGAGAATCTCTGCTACATAAAACCTGCATTTCATACCAGCAGAGAAACAATGAGTATCAAGCAGATGATTAGAATCATCTTTACAACTAATGATCAGCCTGCTAGTTGAACTTAACTGGTGTTTGTCCTCAAAAGGCTTCATTAACATCACAAAGGGAAAATAAATTTGTTGGCATCAAATTAAATTAATAAAAGAATCAACTTCACCAAATATGTATTCGTGTTTGATAAAGCCATGAACTTGCATTAAAGGCTTGATGTTGCAAGGTTCTCAGCTTCCTCCAATCGCCTATAACTAAGGTAATAATGGACCTCAGCTTTGGGTCGGTCAACTAAGCATTAACTGTGGTGCAGTTCATACTAACAGTTTCTTGAGTTTAAGAGATACTTGTCTGACTGGGTTTATAAATTAATGCAACGATATCCACCCAAAGTAACAAGTATTCTTGTCATGAAGTATGGCTTATGGTTGTGACATAGCAGATCATAATTGAACAAATTCTTCTATTACTATCCATAGATGGTTTTGGTTAATCTTCTTCTAACCATAAGAACCTGTATTAAAGTGACAGATATTTTTATTGAGCTATCTAACAAGCAAATGCATAAATCATGGGAAAGGAAATATAAAACATACTTCACAGCTTGTTCAGAGAAATATTTGCCAGGTTGCCTCTGACGGAGCATGTGCAGATCTCCTCCTGGACAGAACTCCATCACTAAGCACGAGAATTTATCAGTCTCAAAGTGGGTATAAAGTGTTGGAAGGAACGGATGATCTAGGGATTGTAAAATCTCCCTTTCTGTTTGAGCTCTAAGAAGCTTCTTGCGACTAGCCAATGATGCCTTATCCATGACCTTCATTGCAAAATGGCATTTTGTCCCACTTAACTCTGACAGATAAACACTACCAATATCACCACAACCTAGCCTTTTCAGCAACCTAAAATGACTTAGACCCAACACTCCATCTCGAGCACGTATCATTTGGATGGCTTCCCATCTTGAATCATTTGCTTTGTGTGGTTTTGTAATGCTACTACTTAAGCTGCTACATGAGCTTTCGTCACTTATGCCGCTGCTTGTACTGGGCCTGCAGATACTACTTTTTCCACTTTCAACAAATTCTGTCCGTTCACCAGTCTTAGCACTACCACTAGTTTTCGTTAGACTACTAGCTCCGTCACTAACTTTACCAGATACCAAACTATCATTTGCACTCTTTTCAGATTTCTTCGTATCTTGGTCACCGTTAACTTCTAAGCTGGCTATCCCATTCAAATTTGTGGAATCTTCCCATTGTTTCGAATGTTTCTGAGTACCACTGGAAGAATGGGCGCCATTTGATTCTGAAGGAACAACAACAGTCTCTGGGGGAACTTTGTCTGCTATGAAATCAATATCGCCCTTTGTCTGGTAATTTGATTTTTTATCCTCCAATCCAATACGTACAGCAGGAGCTAATGTGGTAGGATTTATAGCAGCCAAACTTTTCGTGGTTTCAGTTTCTGATCGGCTTGATTTTGAACTCTCTGAGGGCTTATGAGAACTTGGCTCTGCTATTTGGCTCCCTGGAAGTTTGAGTTGCTGCTCAGAGCTGGTTTGCATGATAATCTTTGAAGCCATGAGTTTATTTCTACCTTCGTGCATCTAACAGAAAATAACCATCATTAACTTGTAGCTTACTCCACATTATCCATGGTAATAGATCTGTTACAGTTGTTGTTTGCTGTCATAGCAGGTAATGTAGATGTCATCAAATAGTCGAGACACAGCATGCATGAACACAAGACTGGATTTGAATATATTTTAAATGTAGAAACTGGAAAGGATGTTGTCATGTTGACAAAAAAGACCAGGTAAAGTATGCCTTAGAAATCTTGAAAGTTATAAGAAAGAAAAGATTAATTCGGACATACAAAATATAAAAAAATCAGCAAACTGTAGAATCAAGATCACTGAAAGACTT
The DNA here is from genome assembly GCA_030549335.1 of Pontederia crassipes. Taxonomy (NCBI): domain Eukaryota; kingdom Viridiplantae; phylum Streptophyta; class Magnoliopsida; order Commelinales; family Pontederiaceae; genus Pontederia; species Pontederia crassipes. The sequence goes on from JAUKPH010000017.1 coordinate 14,697,718, forward strand.
GTACATTTAACAAAGTATGCAATGACTGTCACTATGCAGGATACAATGTACCATGGGAAAGACCGCCGACTGACTAGATCCATCTACCAGTCAACCTTAATAGACAAATCAGTGATTACCAGCAGGTCGCAAAGGTTGAGAGGATTAAGGAAGATATGGGTTTGATACTAGAGCAACATCATACAATTGAAACCGCATGACCTTCATAGCATATACCAAGAAGCCGAATACCAGGATAACACATAAAGATCCGAACTTTCCGCAACGAGGAAAAGTGGTGAACCATAAACCCACAATAAAAATAGGATCCTTTTTCAAGTAGACAAAGGACTGTATGAAACCTGGGTTAGTGCATCACCGTCTCCACAGAATGCCAAAATCACATTGACCTTGAAACCGGAAAACACAAGGGAACATGTAGGCGCCGTGAATCAATAACCGGAGATTTCGACAGCGACATCAAGATGCGATCTTTCTGAATCAAAAGCTTCAAACAGACTCCAGAAAGGAAGGAGAAAGATTTGTTTTGCATCCCCCTTTTATAGGACAAGCAATTATGCACAGACAGCGAACCGGCAGTACATTTAAGACAGGTATCAAATCCAAGGCCAAACATCAAGGACGGCCAAGACTCGGAAGGCAAATCAAACCAAGCAAAACAACACACAAAGGGGCCTAATAAGATAGAAGAAAAACACCAGAAGTAAATGAATGTGCAGAATCCCATATCTGAATCGAGAGAGAGAGAAAGAGAGTGTACCTTGTCTCAAACGATCGCAACTTTAAGGGCATCAACACTGCAGGTGCTAAGGTAGCTGTGTAACTGGCATCTTACAAATGGTGAGGAGGAGGAGGAGGAGGAGGAGGAGAAAGTAGAAAGGAAGGAGGAGCAAAGGAGCAGTGTGTTTCAGAGAGTGCTGCGGTGAGGAAGGGGCGCTGTCCGCAGTTTATGTTGGATTTTGGTTATTTGTTTGTGGGCGAGGGCATAAGAAGTATATGGAAAGAAGAGATTGGTCAAAGCCAGAGCTCTCTGAGCGCTTAAAAGCTCAACCTTTTTGCAGTTCAATGCATCCTTCTGTGCACAGTAGTAGTGCACAGGAGGACGGGGGGTTCAAAGGACCCTCTCTGTCACGTGTCTCGATGCAATGCGAGCCCTTAGCCTCAGAATTATAGCCTCATTTAAAATTTCCATAAACCCCCCCTCTCTCTCTCTCTCTCTCTCTCTCTCTCTCTCTCTCTCTCTCTCTCTCTCTCTCTCTCTCTCTCTCTCTCTCTCTCTCTCTCTCTCTCTCTCTCTGTCACACACACATCAAAAGTAACAGACAAAATCTAAGTAACTGACGTCTATTTCTTTTTAATAAATGGATTTCCAACTTCAAAAAAATTTGAACTTCTTCACCTTATTACGTTTTTTTTAACACCGAACTACAATCAAGAAAACAAAACTTCAGAGAAACCATATTTTTATCACACAAACAAAACAAAGCCGAAGATAAAAGAAAATTTGCAAGAAAAAAAATTCTGTCTGGATCATAATAAAAATTAGTTAAAAATTGGAGAATATTGACGTAGGCTTGTTTGGATTCAAAGCATTTTTTAAGTATTTGATAAAAGTCATGGTTTTCGATTTTGAAAAAAAATAATTATAAAATAATGTTTGGATATTAAATTTGTTAGGTAAAATATCATGGTGCTCATCCTAACATCTCCAAAATTCACTCTACAGAGCCCTTTTTTAGGGAATATGTTTAAATAGAATAGACTAACGGAGTATCATAATCTTAAAAATGTGTATATATATATTCTTATTTATGTTTGGCTCAAGAATAATATAATATTTTAAAATAAAATGAATATATTTCCTATTTCATCTTATTTCCTATTATTTTCATGATTTTCATCCAAATGTGACAAATTATTTAAAAAATTTAATCATGAATCGTTAGATGGAGATCTGATGGTATAAAAGATAAGGAACGAGGTGATGTAGAAAATATTAAAATTAAACCCTATCATATATATTATATAAAATTAAAATGATTGAAGAAAATTGAAAACATGAGAATAACAATATTCTTTTGTGTTTGAGAAGAATATTTGTATTCTTATCATGAGCACAATACGACTTTTATGTAAATGGGGTGTGACTATGTTACTTTATGTTTAATTATAATGATATTTCACTTTATGGACGTTTGGATAGAAGATATTAAATAAAAAATTGTGTATCCTATGAAAATACGAAATATCAAAAAGTTAAAAAAACAAAAAAGAACAAAAAAGATGACAACGTAATATGATATTCCACCATTTTAAACGAATATAATAATTTCATTTGGAAGAATATGTATAATAATTTTCATAATTTCTTATATTGGTTTTATGATTTTGAGATATTGACCAAAATATGTTATTTCAATCATTTTTTTTATGACGTTTGATTTTATTGGGTGTTTGATTATATCTTAATAAGTAAATATTCCATCCTGTTTTCCATCGTCAAACGGTCGTATTATTTGGATCCGCCTTACATTATAGATGTAATAACAAATAATAAAATAGACATCGGAAAAAACTTCATCAACGAAAATAGGATCTATTTAATTAAAACGTGTAATACATGGTTTCACATAGCGAATAAAAAACTTAAATTATTTAAAGACTTTATTACATAAAATCATTAAATGATTCCTCATAGTTAAGATATTTACTTGACTAAGTATATGTGTTAATAATATCTTGAATTCTACTTCAACTAAAAATTTGTCCGGACTTTGAAATAAAAAAAATATGTCTTATATTTTATTTATTTTCTTATCATGAGATTGTTAAAGAATTAAATTACTTTCTTATCACGAGATAAATGTCTTATTTTTATGAGATTAATATAGAGTCCCAGTCGATTTATAATTCTTATTATTTTTAAAAGGAAGTGCTTATATATAAACTCCCTAGGGTCCAAGAAAGGAATTTATCTTGTAATCCTCTTCTATTTTTTCCATCAAATAAAATTATGCTTCGTCTTAAATTTCTCAATTTTTTTACGGTGCATAATTTCTCTCGTGCAGAAATCTTAACAAACTGGTATCAGAACGAAGCTTCATCGTCGATCCTTTATCGAACGTAAAGATGACATTGCACAATGTGAAGATCAAGAAATTCATAGGATGAAATAATTTCAGTATCTGACAGATTAAGATGCGGACACTTCTAAAACAGCAAGACTTGACGCTGCTCGTGAATGTGTCAAAGAACAAATCAAAGAAGCAAGACTCGAAGGGCAAAGAAAAGGAGGTCGACCTTGTAAATTTGGCGGCACAGAAAGAGAAGGCACACTGATTCTTTTGTGCTGGGCAAATAAGGTGATTATCGAAATCGTCGATTAAGAAATGACGACTAGTCTATAGTCAAAATTTAAGAGTCTCTGCATGTCCAAGTCTATGACAAATAAGTTGCTATTGAAGTAACGTTTGTTTGCCCTCCACATGCAAGAAGGTATCCCTCTTAAAGATCATCTCAATTAGATGAATACTCTGTTGACGGAGTTATAAAACATAGATGTAAAAATTGAAGATGAAGATGTTGTCCTACTTTTCTTGGTGTCTCTTCCTTTGTTATACAAAATTTTTGTTCAATTTATTATCGTCGAAAGAGATACAATTGCTCTGGAAGAAATAAAATCGAGTCTACATACTGTGAACGTCGTCATAGGACGTTTGACAAGGTTATGGACTCAGGCCGCGGAGCTGATAACAACCGCAGAGAAACAACATCATTCAAACCCTAATAAGGGTAAGTCAAAGGAGAAGAACGTCAATCCGAAGGACATCTGCAATTACTGCAAAGAAGCGGGTCACTGAAAGAATGATTGCCCCCAAGAAAAAGAAGAAGGACACAATTGTTGTAATAGTACACCGTAGTAGTGAATCTGATAATGATGTTTTGGCTCTTATGATGTTTGATGAGAGATGTTTAGAGGAGAGTTAGATTCTACATTCAAGATGCTCTTATCATATGTCTCCGCACAATGAGTGATTCTAAACTTATTAGAATATGGATGACGGAAACATCGACAATAACACGGCCTATAAAATAGTTGGAATTGACTCAAGTCAGATCAGAACTCGTGACAATTGGGTGAGGACATTTACATAAGACCGTCATGTTTCACAACTGAAGAAAAATCTAATATTATTAGAAGTTCTGAACTCCAAAGAATGTCGGATGAATACTACACGAGGTATTCTCGTAGTCACTATGGGTGATGTTGAAGTTATGAGAGGAGTAAGACAAAAGTCCTTCTACATACTACAATGCACAGTAATTTCTGACGTGACTACAGTACGTAGTTCATCCAAATCAGAATCAGAAGCATCCAAGTTGTGGCTCATGCGACTTGGACATATGAGTCAAAAAGGGATGGACATCCTCAACAAGTGTAATCTTCTATATGATCAAAAGATATCTAAAATCGAATTATGCAAATACTGTGTCTTTGACAAGCAAAAACAACATCAATTCAGCAAAGCCGTGCACAAGAGAAGGCAACACTCGATTATATTCACGCTAGCTAACTGTTGGGGCACCTCTCATGTTCCATCTATAGGAAAGTTTAGATACTTTCTATCAGTGATAGATGATTACTAAAGAATGACATGAGTATTCATGATTAAGCAAAAAAATGAGACATTCGAAGCTTTTAAAAAGTGGAAGGCTCTTATGGAGAATCAGACATCGAAAAAAGTGAAACATTTTCGTACCGATAACGACTTAGAATTTTGTTCGTTTGCATTTGATCAGTTCTGCAAAGATGAGACATTATGAGACATCGCACCATTAGAGATACACCACAGCAGAATGGTGTATCAGAACGCATGACAGAATTCTTCTGAAGAGGACATGGTGCATACTCTCTAATTCTAGTCTTAATAAGTCATTCTAGGTTGAAGCTATTAGCACAACATGTTACCTTGTGAATCAGAGTCCTACTATCGCGATCGATCTGAAGACTCATATTGAGATATGGTTAGAAAATTCTGCTGATTATATTAATCTGAAAGCTTTTTACTGTCCAACATATTATCATGTCAACGAATGAAGCTAGAACAAAAGATCAAAGGAGTCTTTGTGGAATATGGTGCGAGTGTAAAAGGTTTCATAATTTGGTTTCCTTCAAAGTACAATGTTATTCACAATAGATATCATTTGATGAGATGTTTATGCCCAATCAGAAATCAAATGTTGTTGACTCAGCAGATAAGTGTGTCAACAAACAGGTAGAATTTGGATCAATTCCAATTCAAAATGGGATAGAAGAACCTCAAGCAACGACAAGCCTAGTTGTTGGTACATGCACGCAAGCAAGTATGTCCTCCTAAACATTATGTCTTTGAGGACATGGTTGCATATGCATTCCAAGTAGTTAAAGAGGTGGAGTCTCCAGGGTCATCTAACTACAAGGATGTTATCATGTAAAGAATCAGAATAGTGAATTGTGACAACGAGTGAAGAGATGGAGTGTCTTTACAAGAATCAAATTTGGGAGTTGGTCAAGTTACGAAAAGGTATAAAGGTCATTGGATGCAAGTCAATTTTCAAGAAGAAGATTTGAAATTCACAAGTTGAAGGCATCAGATTCAAAACATGTCTAGTTGCTAAAGGTTATAGTAAAAAAAGGGAGTACACTACAATGAAATCTTCTCTCCAGTTGTCAGTCACACTTTCATCTGGGTGCTACTTGCCCTCGTAGCACATAAAAAATTGGAGCTTGAACAATTAGACGTGAAGACAACTTTTCTACGTGAGGTATTTGAAGAAAGACATCATCATGAGTCAACTAGAGGGTTTATCTATCAAGAGGATTTCTCTATCCAAAATAAAGAAGACCAAGTTTGCATGTTAAAGAAGTCATTATATGGCTTGAAGCAATCACGAAAGTAGTGATACAAGACATTTTATAATTTTATCATCAGTAAAAAATTCAACACGAGTTCTTATAATTGTTGCGTCTATCACAAGAAGGTGGAGGGTGATTCCACCATCTATATGCTCTTGTGTGTTGTGATATGTTGATTGCTGTCAGGAACATGGAAGACATTCAAAATTTGAAGAAGCTCCTTATTGCAGAATTCGATATGAAGGATTTTGGTGTAGCAAAGAAAATTTTAGGAATAATAATTTACAGGGATTGCGTAAAGGGTAAACTCTTTCTGTCTCAGAAAAGTTACATTAAAAAAATTTTATCCAACTTCAATATGTCTGTAGCGAAAACCTTAAGTACTCCATCAGCTTTAATGTGCACCTTTCTGCAACTGAACTTATGTCTAATAAATAAATGTAGTACATATCTCGAGTTTCATATGCTAATGTAGTCGGAAACTTGATGTATGCTATGGTATGCACAATATCTAATATTGTGCATGTTGTTAGTGTGGTTAGCAGATTAATGAGCAATTTAGGGAAGGAGCATTGACAGACAGTAAAGCATATCTTCTGATATCTGAGAGGAACATCTGACATTGACCTCGTTTTACATAAGTGATAAAGAGTGTTTGGTTGCAGATTATTCAAACTCATATTATGTTGCAGATGTTGATGGGAGAAAATCAATGACATATTATGTCTTCACTCTTGACAGTTCTATTATCAGTTGGAAAGCCATACTCCATCCATCGGTTACATTGTCTACCACAGAGACAGAGTACATGGCATTGACAGAAGCTATTAAAGAAGGCATCTGGTTTAAAGGTTTTATTCAAGATCTTGTACTATAATAAGATCAGACTATAGTGTTCTGTGACAATTTAAGTGCAATATACTTAGTCAATGATCAAGTGTATCATGAAATAACCAAACATATCGACTTCAAGTGTTACTTCATCTGCATTGAGAAGATGATCAAGATGAATAAGGTTGTCACAAAAGATAATTCAGCGGACATGTTCACTAAGTCGGTTCCTACTAGCAAGTTTCAATATTGTTTGGACTTGCTAAATATTGATAGGTGGCAGTTAGTTGGGACTAACGGCAACAGAGAGTGTGAAATATCTGATTGAAAGATTCAATTCAAGGTGGAGATTTATTAATAATGTCTTGAATCCTACTTTAACTGAAAACATGTTTGAATCCTAAGACACTTCGAAATAAAAGGAAACATGTTTGACATATTTTGTTTATTCCATTATCATGAGATTGTTAAGGTATTAATTTATTTTCTTATACAATATAGATGTCCTATTTTTGTGAGATTAATATAGAGTCCCAGTCGATTTATAATTCCTATTATCTGTAAAAGGGAGTATCCATATAAACTCCCTAAGAGTCCAAACAGAAAGGAATCTATCTTGTAATCTTCTTTTGTGCTTTCCATTAAATAAAATTTTACTTCGCCTTAAATTTCTCGAATTTTCTTATGGTACATAATTTTTCACGTGCAGAAATCCTAACAATGTGTAGTACAAGGATACAACATGAACATTTACAAAACAACATAAGAATATCATGCTCATTCTTTTCTTTATATCATAGTACTTCTATTTAGGGGTGTTTTATAATTCTTTTTTTTAATGATAGATGACTCACTGATGTATAAATAGGGGTGTTCACCCGGTCGGGTCGACTCATGAACCCGATGACCTAACCCGACCCGATCCAAACTCGACTCGATAATGGGTCGGGTACGGGTTAGATTTTTCCAATCCAAGACGATCCGATCGGACCCGACAGCTCAATTTTTTATTTAAACTTAAGTTTATATTTGATTTAAAAATTTGAATAAAATATTTTAAGTATAAAAATAATATTAAATAGTTAGAAAACTTATTTTATGATTTAAAATAAATATTAAATAATGTTATTTAATATTTAATAAATATGAAAAAAGTAAGAAAAAAGAAAATTAGGTGGTCGGTTAACTTGACCACCCGACCCGATCGAACCAGTCGGGTTAGGTCAAATTTGGTCCCCAAATTTCATTTGACCTGACCTGACCCGACCTATGCATAGGATTACTGACACTACTAATTCGATATTTCGTTGTGAGCAGACAAGTTTACCATAATCAAATTAGTGGCTTCAAAAATCAATTCCGAGACTATCCGTCGATTCTATGACACAACCTTGTTAATTAGCTATGCCAACCAATATCAGTATAAGTTTCATTGATCATCATTTTTTTCCTTGACATAAAATGTGTGTTACACTTCACTTTCAAATATTCTTTATCTCATGGTGTTTCTTATCTTAATTTAATTGAAGAACCAAGTAACTATCATCACATATTAATTAGGGAGAGATGCTATACTCCATGTAATATTCATGATTTAATCCTTATAATATTATATAATTTAATCATCCATCGTATGTATTATGATAAGTGTTTCAACATATGAAATTGACAAAATTTGACTAAGAAAATGAAAAAAAAGTATTTTTAAAAATATTAGTGTCTAAAAAAATAAAGTCCCAATATTTATTCCTATATACGAATGTATGCTAAATATATTATGTTAATGATTTTTAGGAGAGGTTTTAGCTAGACTAAATGATAATGTAAAATCGAAAAACTATAAAGTTACGTTTTTTTATTTTTTCAGACAAAAATTTAGATTCCGATCATTTGTGAATTTATTTTTCTAAATATTTTATTTCAATCTCAATGAAGGATAATTTCTTATTTACATGCAACATATGAAGTAAATGAATAATAATAGAGAAAAAGAAGCCTAAGCAAGTCAATTTCCACATAAGGTAAACCCAAAGGGCAATTTGACCTAAGGAAGTCGGCTCTACATGGATAAATTTTATCCTTGTAACCAATGTTTTAATAATTGGATCTATCATATCGGATAATCAAATAAGTCATGATTGGACCAGTTTAATTAGATTCAACCAAGTTCAACCAAATTTTATTAAATTAATATTATTTATAATAACTTTATAGATATATACATGATCAATATATAATGCATAAAAGTTAGACATAACCTATAAGTCATAATAAAATACAATAAATAAATATTAATTGAATTTTAATATTCATTAAAAAGTGTTTGAATTATTATTATTATTATTGATATATTATATTAATTATTTTATTTTATTCCTCAATAGTATTTTTGTTTTGACATATAACACTCTCATGTTTATTTTTTCATGTACTTTCAGTTTAATCTATTTCCATTAATTCCTCTCTCCTTATTAATTTCCATATTTATTTCCTTTTTATAATAAACAGACATTAAAAATATATATTCATATAAAAGACTTTAAGTTATTAATTTTATGAGTATTTCCTCTCTCCTATTCATAAAAAGGAAAGAATACTAATTTTAATTTTAAAAGTTATTATTATTTCCTTTTTATTTCCATATTCCTCTCTCTTATTAATTTAGCAATTTATTTCCTTTTTTATTTTTACCAATTCTTAATTAAAATACTTTCCCACTTTTTAATTTTCCTTTCTACCCTTTATTTCCTATTTAACTTTTATTTTCTAGTTTTTTCACTTTAAATTATGAACTGGGTTTTTCGATTCACCGGTTACTTCCGGTTCAACTCCAATTCTAATTTTGCAATTAATTCAGATCAGACTAGTCATCGGTTCATGATTGAACCAATTGAACTTTTTAGAATAATCCAAAGAGAAGAATATTATGAGTTTCTTTTTAATTAAACATTAGAGAGCATAATTTCATAGTAAATTGGAATTCTTGCAGTTCACATGCTATGAATTTTACACTCAATATCATTGAGTCTATCAATACACAGAAAAGGAAGAGGATATAGTTATCCTTAGTAATTTTATATAAGCTTCCCAGAATAGATGATGAATTTTCTATGGGTTAACATCATAGAGCCTACTTTTGTATGAAATTTAGGTCATACGAGTATGATATGTTTAATAAGTATTACGTATCTTATATTCAATATCACTCAATTTGCTAGTAAACTAAAGGGCACTAGAAATAGGTGATTAGTGTTATTGTAACACCCCAGATTTTTTATCAGGGGTAATTGAGTCATTTGGCTAAAATTCATAACCTCCCTATATAAAGACCTAGGAATTCCTTGTTTATCTCTTTTCTCCATCCGAACTCTTGACGGCTAGGGCTTGAAGAAGGATATCTTGAGGAAAAAGAGGAGGAAGAAAGAATATGAGACTCAACTAAAAAGATCAAGGCATGTAAAGGGGATTTAACCCCTCTTTCCCCTCTCAATGTTTGTATGTTTAGATTGAGAGATCCAAGGACACCCTAGTCCTTAGTAGGGATTATGATTGAGGGTCAATATGAAAGATTTTCATATGTGATTCATGCTTTCGAAATCCCATATTTAGATTCATGTGCTCGGGTTCCATACATTGAGATTATGTTTTGAGATGAACCCTAGATCTCAAAGAATGAAAGATTTTTTATGTCTTTAACATGCTTTCGATGTCTATAAATCATGCGTAGAACCTTTAGAATGCTTTGCATGGTGTTTTCTCAAAGTTTCATAAAAAAAATTCGTAAAACATGAGCACAATACGACCTAGAGGGCATTAATACAGGCAAAAGCGAAAAAATATGGACTGCCAGTATTTTATAGTGCGAGCCAAATACGACATAAAGGACTTTAATACGGGTTGAAAGGCAAAGATATGACCTGGTCGTATTGGGCTCTCACACGTCCGTGAACAGAGAAGCATGATCGTGACATGGGCGTGTCAAGGACGCGGCATGGCCGTCACACGGGCGTACCAAGGACGTGGCATGCCCGTGACACGGGCATGCCAAGGACGTGGCATGGCCACGACACTATTGTCACGGTCGTGATCAACACTTGGAATCGCAACCACGATCACGGGCGTGACCATCTCATTACGACCGCGACCGACCAAAAGAAGAACATATGATATATTTAAACTTATTTTCAAAGTACTTATACTATGTATTGATGCTTGATGAATGCATATGTGAACCTAGATACATGAATTGTATGGAAAACTGTAACTAAGTTAAAACCTGAAGACTGAGAGACGTAAATTATTTGATGATTGTGAAAATAATAAACTCAATTGAAGAATACTATTACTTGTCGCCCTAAAACTGATGATAGGGTATACTATGCTTTGCTCCATTGTGTTAGAATTTTTCTCAAAAAATTAATGTGCCCTGCATCTTGGAGTTAGCATTTCTTGGGAATAATTGTATCTTACCATCAACATATGTATATTCGCACTCGCCTTCGGGTGACGGAGTCTCGACACCAAGGCTTATCTAGTCTACTGGAGGGTAATGACTTGATTCTTCAATTACTGATAACTGACCGACCGAAAGACTAATGACCATGAAAGTGGATCCGACGATTATAAAGAAATCCCGAGGATATTATTGAAGCAAGATAATGATAAGTGTTATTCACTTGGTATACTTACTGTTATTGACTGATGATGACATGTTTATTACATGTTACTATTATTGATACATGATTACATTATGATGAGAATTACATGTGAGTCTTATGATTATGACATGGCATTCTTGCACGTTTATTTCATGCACATAAATTATTATATATGTCATGTAGTATCCTGCTTAGATGCATCACATTGCATGGCATTTACATGGCTCTAATTGTGAAATCTTGCACCCTGGATTCGTGCAGGTAACTGATAGGCTTGGGTGGATGATAGCTCACCTCATGACGACGAAATTGCACATGGCATAAGAATAAATAGTCATGAGTTTCTAGGATTTGTTTAGAGATGTTTACGAATAATATTTCTTTATGTTCTATGACACTAATTTATCTTTCATTGGAAGTCTTTCGCAAAAAGTACGATGATTACTTTATTTTATTTATGATTATGTTATGGCGAATGAGCTAGCATTGTCGAATTCTCCTAATTGCTCTCTAGCTTTTGGGGTGGATTTTCGGGTTGTTACAATTATAATCCATGTTGTTCCTTTGAAATATTATTTGATATGGATATATTTTGTATATGATCGAAAGATGATTAAATTGTTTTTAATACAAGTTATATGATACATGTGCTAAATGATATGATATGACTAGGCCATGCATATGTATCTCAATAGTCATGCATTTGCATTTTCTCTACTATGATGGTATGTCTTTTATAGGAATGGTATGACATCCTACGGGATGATATGATATTTTATGAAATAATATATATTCCTCGACAAGAATGATATGATGCCTTACGAGGTGATATGATGCCTCATATCTTTTTAGAAGGATGATATGATACCTATGATCAGTTGGAGATATTCCATGTGCATCATGCATACATGAGATAATATGATACATGAAATTAGATACGAAATTGAACAAATATGTGACGTGCTACATGGTTCGATGCTATTATATTGATATTGTATCATCTGCATATGATATTGTTTATGAAAATAGTATCTCACTTTTTATAAGTAATCAAACGCAAAATTATTTCTCTGAATCAAATATGTATTAATACGTAGGTTATGAGTTTTCAACTTATTGAACTGTAGTTTGCTCATATTATTGTTTCAACATTTTTCAGAACAATAGACTAATCATGTAGTCTCTAGTGGTCATTTTGAGAGGATGTATGATGACTCCTAATGTATAATATTATGTACAAATATCCAATGTTTACAATGACACTTCCACATGTGAATTTTATCAACCATATTATTTCATGACTTATGAATTAAACTAGGGATTAAATCAGGATCATGTCACTTCATGTTCGTGGGAATCTTAGGAACACACATCATTGCGTGTGTAAAAAACTTTGTTCCCAAAAAATATACGCACATTAGGTGTAAGAACTGTATTTTGATGGGTGACAAAAATATATTCTAATGCATTATCATCTTTTAGTTTTCAAATTTTAATATTATTTACTGTTGATCATTCATAACATTATCTAGGTGTTCAACAATCATCAAATAATATTACACAACATTTACATATTAGAAAATTATCTTTCTAACTTATAGGGGGACATCTTTGAGAGACGGTCATGAACTATTGTTCATGCCTATGAACTTTCACGATCGTGAGTGGAAGTTGTGTTCAACTCTGCCTTTGAACTCATTTATTCACAATTATGACACAAAGGTCTACCATGATTGATATTCGTCCAAAGAATAATTAGAAGATAAAATAATATTATTTATTGTTAAAATTAAGAAATAATGATAATAACTAGTTATTTAATTATAACAATTTATTAAAAAATGAGTTTTTTCTCCAACTTTGTAACACATTTTCTCTCTTCTTGGTGCACATGCATGAGTTCTCTTGACATTTAGTGAATCTTGATTGTTCTTTGGAGACACGGATGTCAAAGTTGCGGCCTAAAATTAAGAAACAAAATTCTTCAAACATTGTAAGTACCGATTTTTCCACTTGTCTTAGGAGGCGTTTGATTGTAGAATAAAATGTCGAATAAATACTTATTCTAGTGAATCTCAGGTAGGAGAATAAGGTTAAGTCATCAAAATATATTTTGATAAAACCATCTTGAAAATCGTGATACCACCATTATTTCACAAAATAGTAGTATTTGTATTCCATTGAAATGAAGGAAATCCTCATCATTTTCATCTTTCACCATTTCTTTTATTTTTTATAATTTAAACATATGTTGCTATATTATTATTATATTAATAAATGCAAGTATTTATAATAAAAAATAATTATAAAAAATAATTTATTTAAAAGTTATTCTAAATAGGAGGAAGAATAAAAATATGATATGAATATTATATTCTTTTGAATAAAATTTATTATTTTCTTAAATTTATTCTTCGTCCAAATGTCGCTAAAATGTTAAGTAGACTATTTTCTAACTAGATAGGCCTTAGGCACTTTAACCTTACAGTCCTATAGGCTGTGTTTGGATAGAAAAACTAAAGTTCCAAAATGTTCCTGAATGATGTGATGGTGGAGTTCTCGTCTATCGTTTGCCTACTAACTTGGCAATCAAAACTTTTTGTTGTTTGATCTTGCCATGGCCGCCTTCTCGTCCGGGCGCTTCGATGAGGAGAAGTAGTTCTTGAGCTCTAAGAACTCCATCATGCCCTTTGGCATCGGGGGCGGCAGTGGCCAGGTTGGCGTTGGGGTTCGGCAGGAGTTAGGAGGTTGCGGCCTGGATCTCGTTCTTCTCCTCCCCCTCGTCGTCCTCGAAGTTGAAGAAGAACTCATCGCCTATTGCGGCATCCGATGGCTTGAGCATGGCCGGCGAGAGGGGCTCGACGAAGGGCACAACGGGGACGTGCTCGTGGCGGTGCGTGAGTTGGTTGGCAGAGTGGATGTTGGTATTGCATGTGACGTAGAGCGCCGCGGCGTCGGCCTTGCAGGTGAAGCTGGCGGGCGCCTGCTCACAAACCTTGCACATCCAGATGTGCTTGAGGTTGGAGGCGAGCTTGATGGCATTGTGCACGCGCTCATCGTAGCTGCCGCAGAGGTACGGCCTCGATGTCGTCTCCACCTACGAGAATGGCCTCGAGTTGGACCCCAGCAATGAAGCACTCAAGGCCGGCCTCGTTGACGCCCGCCACCGCCCATCGGCAAGATCTTCAAAGGTCTAGTTCTGTGGGCGAAAGTGATAGGGAGAGGAAAGAAGGAGAGAGAGAATGAGATAGAGGGGAGAGGGAAGATGCCAAAGGGAAGTTCTAGCGCGGTGCGAAGTTCTCAACTAAGCTGAGAACTTTTTTATTGTGTTTGAATGAATTTTAAGTTTTCGTTTAATTTCTGAGAACTAATTGATTGGATGGAAAAATTTTGGTGGGTGCTTGAATGAAAAATATAATGATAAAAATTTAAAAAGTTGATTTAATAGATAAGTTTTAGTGGGTGTTTGGATAAAAAGTAAGAACTAATAATATAATTTATTATTTTATAAGATATAAAATTATAATAAATAAAAATATTATATGTATTTATTTAAAATTTATGTATTCAAATATAATATAATTTTTTTTCTAAAAATAATTAAACATCATAACTAGTAAAATTCTATTATAATAAATTTAATATTATACATAAAATTTTACATTAATTTTATTTAATTATTATTATAATACAATAAATATAATTAGTGTAATATTTACATCAATTCAGTTAGATAATATGAACTTTTATAATTTTATTATACTTAATACTAAGGAAAATATTTTAACTAATTAATAAATATTTTTAATTATTAGTACTATTTTTAATTTTAAATTAATATAATATTTATAATTTATGTTATAAGCTGAATAATAATATATTAATAAATAAATAAATAATATATATATATACATTAAAAATAAGTAAAAGAAAAAATAAATAAATAAATAAAAAGAAAAAAAATAACTAACCAAATTCTTATCTCAACTTATAACTAACCAAGTTCTTATCTCAACTTATGTTTTGTTTGGTTGAATTTGACTAAGTTGTATCATCCGAATAGAATCTTTGAGCAGACTTTATTCTATCATTCGAACAGAATCTTTGAGCAGAACTTTTGTCCAAAAAAATTCTCTCTCCATCACGTGACGAAAATTTAGAGAGTTTTCATAGAGAAAATTGTCGCCCGAAAATTTTTATATATATATATATATATATATATATTGTTGCATTTTTTTCTTAAATTTAGATTAATAAGATGATAATAATCCTACATGCTCATTTTTCCTATTTCCCACGAGGTCCTTTGTGCTTTAGCAGCGGTCCAGCATTTTACTTAAACGGAGGATTAGCAAGAAACAAGGGGCAGTACTAATTAATTATGCACTTCCCAAGAAAAAAAAAGTTAGCGCACTAATTATGATAACCTATATATGTCACTAATTACGCCAGCGTGATTAAAGGATTAATAGACGCATTAAGACAGCAAAACGTATTTTGTTCATGATGGTGCGCCTTTCTTTTGTGGCAAATGCAACGCAGTCCGATGAGGAAAAATATAATTATATAAAAAAGGAGGATTAATTATTAATTAGGAGACAGTGCCAAAAGTTTGAGTCCATTTGTTTACTTACAGTAACCAACAAGAGGGAGCCCTGTGGCAGAGGGCTACGGACGCCATGGGGGCATGAGCTCAAAGCACATGAGATGAGAGGATTCTCCTCCAACTATTACGCCATTTATTACTCCCCACTCCTCACCAAATATATTAAATAAAATAAAGATTGATTAATTCAACTATAATTGATGACATACTTAATTAATTAATAGGATTGTGTTTCAAATTATTTAATATGTGTTAATATCCCTGAGATTAATTTTTAGAATCATCATTTTGGTCAGAAAAATATTTTTTTTTCATCCCGACTTTGAATTAATTAAATGCTAATAATTTTAAATATGAAAGGTTTCCAAGGAGTACAAGAAAAAAAGGCTAATTAATTCACTTGATAGATGGACACTAATGTCTTATCTATCATTTTATTTTTATATTAATATTTTATATATTATATGTAATTAAATTGTTGATAGTTCATAGTCTTTTTAAAATTGTCGAAGAAGTGACATTAAAAATTCATAAATGACAATAAGCACACCCTAAACGGAGTTCTTCAATCTAAATATTGATTAATCAATTACTTTTCATCCTTCAACATATATCATGTGAACTTTATAATTAGTTGTCATGATATTTAAATAAAATGGGCTCTATTCTTAGGCTATTGTTTCAATAAAATGTAAATATCCTCCCAAAGTTTAAAAATATATTGTAAGTATTTTTTTTAAAATGTACAAAATATTATGAGAGATTATTATATTGGTGTTTGGATGCAAGTATATATGATATTATCACAATATTAAAAAAAAGTAAAGATAACAAAAAATATTATAATAAACGAAAGAGTTTTACATATTTAAAAACTAAAATAAATACTAAAAAAGATAAAAAAACTGAAAACTATTTTGAAATAAAAATATATTTCTTTAGAACTTTCATTTCTAAATAAAAAGTAAAAAGCTAAATATGTTATATAAATATCAATGTTATTTTAAAGATATTCATTAACTTTTCATCCAAGAGTATTAATTTTAAACTATAAACATCTTCCCAATTCTTCTCCCACTAACAAGTAGGGATGACCGAAATTTGATGCCCCCATTCCAGTCTTAGCCCAATTTTAACGAGTCTCAAGAAGTTAGACCGGTTCCGAAATTGATCCCTCACGTGTTGGAGATCGGATCATCTCGAATGATAAAAATTTAAAGATTATATGACGTTTCTAAATTGTAGCACATTTTTCACTTTGATCTATCTGTTTAATTCTATTATTTTTTTTATTTTTCTATTTATTAAAAAATTAAACTATCCTTTTTGTTTAAAAGTTTAAAATAATATATAAAAGTAAGAAAATAAAAAATGGTGATGCTCCTCTCCCACCGGAGGGGAGAGGAGTAGGAATGACAATATCCTCCATTCCCTGTGGAGCTCGCGGAGTCCTTTCAACGCCCCACATTCGAAGATTTTTCTCCCGCGAGGGCGGGGATGGGACCAAATTATCCCTTATCCTTCTTTCGGGGATCGGGACGGGTGGTCTACCCCATCCCATCGGATCCCTAAATCTTCGTTATTATTTTTAATTAATAATTTATTATAATTATCAGCCATCCATTTCTTTATATCTGACTCGTCCATTTATGTTGTGAAACTTATAATTAAATTTGAAGTTTATATTGTGAAATTTATAAATAGTGATATATTTATAATTTTGTGCATGAATATTGTATGATAATTGGTTATTTTTTTATATTTTTAATAAAAATTTTGAAGAATTGGAGTTTCGTAGAGATTTGGAGTCCCGTGAAGATCGGAACGGAGGATAAAATTCTCTACGGACTGGAGGGGTTGGTCAGTGGGTAAAAAATTTGAAGAATCGAAGTCCCACGAAGATTCAGAGTTCCGCGAAGATCGGAGCGAAGGATAAAATTCTCTCCGAACCGGAGGGCTGGTCGGCGGGTCGGGGCTAAGTATGAATGGTTTATTATTGTAGTGTACTGATATATTACAATATGTTTATAATATTATAATATCAAATAATCGGATTGCAAATAAAATTGGATTTTTTAAACTGGGATCAAGTCCCAACAATCGATACGTTTTTTTGCAATAAGATCCGGTCCAATTGGAATATATTTTCGGATTGAAAATATTCTTAAAAAAATCGGCCGGTACATGTCACCCCTAAATTTAACAGTCATAGGACATTTTGTAAATTTAAAAATTGCTTATCTAATACTTTAAAAATGGAATAAAAATTACGTGAGACAAAATGTGACGTATATATATGATCATAATCTGATAATTCATAAATAAATATTTATTTATAAATATCTTAATAATACTTATTTGTAAACCACAAGATTACGATCGAATGACGGCTCAGGCCTTTTTGACCCACGTAATCTTTATCCCCCTTCAAAAATTTCTTGGCATGGCAATTATAGTTTATTATTTGACTGTTCACTTTTCACCCCAGCTTGTGGACTGCTTCATGTACCATCTAATTTGTTTCTTAATATTTTGTATCTTCAATTGTACTCCTAGATGTAAAAATAGTTTAGTTTCTTATTTTAGATTATTAATTTATTTCTTCGTTCCATAATAAAAATGTTTTTGAAAGTAAAATTTTTATTACTTGAAAAAATATATAAAATCATTATTAAGTTATAACATAAAAAATATCACTCTATGTTCTTTTTATTATTTTATATTTATCATTCGACCATTTTATTTCTTAAACAACATCGTTATCCGAAATGCATTATCTTTGAATATATGATGAAACATCCTAATACAAAAGTTGAAAGAGCCTAATCAAATTTATTAGCAGTGTGTGCTCTACGAAGTTACCATTTGGTCCAAAAAAATATCGTTTTATTTTTTATTCCGACGTCAAATTAATCAAATGTTAATACCAAGAACTCGAATAAGTATTAAAGAGCCCCTAAGAAGGATCTTCCCCAAAAATACCGTGAAATTGAGAAGGACCCAAATTTGGATAATTAGTCTGCCTTGCCTCAAGAATTACATGCATGTTTAAGCTCCCAAGCACTAAAGTGTTCTAAAGTGGCATGACATGAATGTTCAGTACACGGATTTGAGTGCGGCATGGATAATGCCTTCCTGTTGAGAACGATATGTACTTGGAATTTACTCGCCATCCCCTAAACAAATATTATGAGACAGAACTATAAGGTCTAAGGACCAATTGTCATCCATTTGTTCACACTCTTTAATTTTTTTTTACATGAAAATGCTCTTCTGTCCTCGCTTATTAAATTTCAAACCATTTTAAAAATGCTTTATTTTGTTCAAGGGTAACAAAACAAATTGTCTTCACAGTTAAACAACAATTTTCGTTTTCTTTCTTTAATATAAAACATAAACAAGGGGCAAAGGATAGTGGAACAAATAAAAAAAAAACTACAATACCATTTAAGAAAAAAAAAAGAGTAGTGTGAAAAAAAAAGAACGTGAAAGGACTCCTTACAAAGATGCTTTTATTGTGGACGCAACCTTTTCTGTCGTACTTTTATAGGCATAAATTATGCAATCCAAAGGGTTTCAATAGATACCAACACTGAGGGGTACCGGACTCTACTTAGGTATGAAGTTTGAATTCACGTAAATGTAAAAATTATTACGGTTGAACTCGTCGGCGAGTCTATCTTTAATTTTTTTTAGTAGTCAGCTTTCGGTATTTAAGAAGCGGTGCTGACGACTTAACCTGCGGCGTGAAAGAGCACACTGTCCACAGGTTGGAAGTCGGTCCATCAACGAGTCCAACTAATCCAATAAGATTGCCCTGGGCGCGTGTACCCGACAATGATAGATGAGACTTCCAACAAGAATTTCCTACGTTCACAAAACTCGAATTGGAAACCTTACTTAAACGAGAAGCCGCTTACTACTCCACCCCAATCCTTATTAGTGAGTCGACTTTTAATTTATGGACATCGCGCATGATCGTTAGCATCACACGAATTGAACCGACACCGCTTTTCAGGAATCAAGAGCCGACAAAAAAAAGGTTTCAATAAATATTAATTCAATTAATGTAAAGAAACAAGTAATGTATCCAATATTTAAATATAATTTTTCAAAATAAATTGATTTAAGCACACTTGTCGTCCATGGCTAATACAATGTTAAGACTATAAATCTTAATCAAATTAGCGACTACAAGAATTAAACTGGAGAGTCAGTCCTAAGTTCAACTTGGAATACCACCAATCGTACAAATTTTTTTTGGTTTATACAGCACGCTTATTTGTGTTTTTTTTTTCTTTATTAATTATTTACTCATCAATGTGTTAGAATATGTAGAATGCAAGTTCATAATCTGATCTGAAGAATTTACCCAAATACAGTTTCTTGTTTTTGTTTTTGTTTTTGTGTGTATTGTATTGCCTAAGAGCATGTGTTGGACGGATCTGTTTTGATTACTTCAAAAAGGAAAAGAACAGCATGATCACTGCTCAGAGGCAAGTCCATCCATAGTAATAGTTTACGTGGAAATGCTTCAATAGTCTCTGAGCTGACAGAAGGCTTGTTGGAAGAGATGCTTGAAATTCCAGCAAATATGCACCATAAAAATGCACAAACAACAAAAGGCAACCACATGCACACAAGAAGCAAAGTTCAAATAGAATAATGAACTTTTCATCGTGTTGCAACAAATTTGTGTCGCTTGAAATAATTGCAGATATGCAGGGACAATTAACTGTCTGAGAGCACTTTGATTACATGCCACCCAAGGAAGAAAAACAACAACGAAGGAACTGTAGAAACTCTGAACAAGAATATGCAACCGCCTGAAACTTGCTGTGCAGGAGCAATCCATGACTCGGAGCATGTGGTGGAAAGAGACAAACATGATTGAACCAAAAGTCCAGTGCAACCAGCACAACATATAACTTCAAGGTGTGATTCATGGCATGGTACAATGTGCTATAATTTTGGTAGTCCGTCCCATAACATTGATAGTGTGATGTAAGACACTGCCCACTATGGGATAAGAGATGGTAAAAGGTGTTGTGCATTCATTAATTTTAATTAGATGCCCGTTAAGCAATCAAGGTGTTGAAGCAAAGCCCATGAGTACATTATACAATTTAAGATTACTGTTTGAAGTACAGTAACATTATAGAAATAACTGCAATACTAAAGGTTAAATAAATAAAGAAACGCCAAGAACAACAATAAAGGATAACTAGCTGCTACATTTGATCTGTTCATTATGTTATTCAAAGAATTCAGATCACAGTATAACAATGGTTGGACACCTAAACAAAAATCATATCTAACACAGAGACTGAATTACAGATTATGCAACATTAATTATAAACAATCGCAGTGGACAAAAAGCTTTTGAAACTGCAGTGCCCTATTACGACGACAGCAAGCCTTTGAAACTGCCGCAGCAAAGTATGTCCATTGCACCAATTTGCTAATGGGAAACTGTATCATGGTTATCTGTCCTGCTAATTATTCTGAACTAATTTTCCATGAATGGTCCACTAATACCTATAAAGTTAGCCATTTTCTTTTGAACAATATAAACCCAGAATCTTCAATGTTAATATTTTCGACAAGGATTACTGTGGATGTAAAGTCCCACAAGGGATTCCTCTCAAAAATAGTTCCACAAGGAATAATCCATCTTGAATAATTTGTAATGAAAACGCAAAATGTCACAACTTGAACATTTACAATTCATCAGCCAATTTCTTGGGAACTCGGTACCTGCTAAACATAAAATTACAACATCATGAGTTGCAGGATCCATTATGTTGACATGAAGAATGCTAAGAAGCCTCTAAATGACAACTAGAATGAATTGGACTCTTTTTCTGTGAAGTAACTGTACTTCAAATTGCCCGAGTAACAGGAAGTAAAGAAAACTTCATTGTCAGTGGAAGTAGAGAAAATGTCCAGATAAGGCAACCAACAGTTCTCTTCCTGGTATGGGTTAGTGGGTTACGTCAGAATCTAGTTATAAAGTATGGAAACTAGACTTGTACAAATTTCCTATCTATAGTTGAACCCTTCATACTATTCCGTCCAGAGAAAAAAGTCATTGCACTAATTGTATGGTAGACCTATTGATAATCCGACTTACAAAAGTTAGAAGTTAATTTTGTTGGACATATGCCCTATAATACCAAGATATTTGTTACGAAAAGAGGGAGAGAGGGGTCGCACGAAACACAGAAGAACGCGAAGAGGAAAAAACGGCGACGGCTCTTTGTTATGAAATAACGACGATTACAAGGATGAGTCTCTGTCTAGACCCCTAGGGAGTTTATATAGGCACTCCTTTTAACAGATGATAGGAATTATATACGGACTGAGACTCTAAATAAATCTCCTAAAAATAGGACACCTATCTCGTGAGGGGAATTCTGCTGAAGCGTCTGATTATGTAGGAGACCAATTGAGTTCAGATTCAAGGCATTATTAACAATATTAATAGTCTTTTGTGAAGGTCACGCCAAGACATTCTCGATGCTAAAGCAAAAAGAGAAACCAGAGAAACTTACAAATGAAATATGTGCTTAGCCCCTTAATTTGGAATTTTTCCTCGACTTGACACAATGGGATCCTGGTGCAGATGAAACAACTTAGCAAACCATTCAGGAAGAATGAGAAAGCTCTGAAACAAATAAACTGTTACCTCTTCGGACCTTGTAGGAATTCTATTTTACTCCATGTCAAAGGTTTCCAGCAACTTGCCATCTATCCAACTCTCAGAAAAGAATTTTCCTATTGAATTTTTTTTAGGAGACTACATTGACTGGACCATATGGACAGTTTCTTTGTGAAGATCAAATCATGAACTTCCTTTATTCAATGTGTGCTAACAGTTAGGAAATTCTTTAATCAATGTGTCATAAGTTTGAACACTTGGACGGCAATTTTTTTCCTCCAAAATGGATAACATCTTAGAGCAAATATCACCATTTCCCTTCTTCAGAAGTCCAATGAGAACTTTCCACACAATTTCATCATAGTTGTATTCCGTCCATACTGAATCACGGAAAATTTCTAGAGCTTTATCAAACAAGCCTTCATTGCACAATTCAGAAAATAGAAGCATGTATGATTCCAAGCGTGGCAGATAACCACACTGTTTCATGGAACTAATATACATCAAAGCCTCAGGGAACATTTTTAACTTGGAATAGCAATTGATTAGGGAGGTATACACATCTTCACTTGGAGATAGGTAACTTTCCTGCATATGAATGAACAACGAATTTGCTTCTTTCATCCGAGACTTTTCACATAATTTTGCAATTATGGAACTGTAGGTAT
The DNA here is from genome assembly GCA_030549335.1 of Pontederia crassipes. Taxonomy (NCBI): domain Eukaryota; kingdom Viridiplantae; phylum Streptophyta; class Magnoliopsida; order Commelinales; family Pontederiaceae; genus Pontederia; species Pontederia crassipes. The sequence goes on from JAUKPH010000017.1 coordinate 14,721,038, forward strand.
TAGTGCTTGGTGTGATACCATGTCTCTTCATCTCATCCAGGAGGTTGAAAATGCAATCCAATTCGACCAACATCCAAACATCACAAGTTTCAAAAGAGGCAGTCTCAGCCTTTTCCCTTACAAAAATATGCTTAAGAAAAATTGAATATGTCCAATAATTGGGTTCACAAGCAGCATCAATCATGCTTTTGAGAGCAGAAAATGCATGATCTCTCTCTCCAACCCTGCAACACCCGTCTATGAAAGTATTATAAGTAACTAAATCTGGGTTAACATGTTCATTGTCCATCTCTGTCATCACATTTTCTGCCTCTTCAAGTCTTCCTTCACTGCAATAAGCACGGAGAAAAATAGTATAAGTGAATGCATCAGGCTTGCATCCTGCCAGAACCATTTGGTCAAAAATCTTCTTAGCATGTTGATATTGCTCTTCTTTCAACATTTTGTCCATGATGATTGTAAAAGTGACAGTTGTGGGCTCTAAACCCTTATCTGACATCATGTCCAGGATTGATAGGGCATCTTTCCATCTTTTCTCTTTGCATAATGCATCCACCAGAGAACTATAGCTATAGGCATTTGGAGAGCAATTGTCCGAGTCCATTTCCTTAAGAAGTGAACGAGCAGCATCAATCCTCCCTGCCTTGCATTGTCCATCTATCAATGTATTATAAATCACATCATCTGGCACTACGCCTTTGCTTTTGAGAGAATGAAAGAGGCTTTCAGCTTCTTGAATTCTTCCTTTCTTACAGAGTGCATCGATCAAGATAGAATACGTACAGCAATCAGGTGTCAACTCATTCCCTTCCATCAAATCGAGCAGTCGAAAAGCGCAATCTATTTCGCCTTCCATGCATTGTCCATTTATCAAGGAGTTATAGGTGACAACATCAGGTAATAGCTCATTCTCAAACATCTTCTCGAGCAAAGACATTGCCTTATGGAGTTTCTTAGCTTGACAAAGCCCATGTATTAGCTCATTGTAAGTCCAAGCATTCGGCTTACATCCATTACATTCCATCAATTGCATTACCCCAAATGCAGCATCAATCTTTCCACTCTTACAGTACCCATCAATCAAGGCAGTATATGACACAACAGTAGGTAGCAAGCCCTTCTCGAAGATCTGATTCATCAAAACTTCTGCATCCTCGAGCTTACCTTTCTTACACAAGCAGTCGATCAACACAGTGTATGTGTAAACATTCGGCTTGCAGCCATTCTCTTCCATCTGATGGAACAAGTGAAAACCATCATCCATCCTCCCGCATCTACACAGTGCCTTTATCAAGGCAGTATACGCATAAACATCTGGTTGGCATCCATCGTCCTCCATATTTGCAAACAATTCCAGAGCCTCATCGATCCTTTCGGCCTCAGAGAGTCCATGCATAAGGGTGGTATAGGACACCTGATCCCTCCTGTAACCTTTTCTAGACATATCCTCGAACACCTCAAATGCGCGATCCACGTCCTTCCTTCGGCAATGTCCCAGTATCAAAGAGTTGTACGTGTACGTGGTCATCCGGAACCCCGCCAGCAACAACGCGCCCAAGTACAGCTTCGCCGCAGCAAGATCTCCCTCCTGGCAGCACACGTTGATCATAGTGTTGAACGTGAAAAGGTTCGGCGCGACGCCGGCCCGCCTCATTTCGCCGAACAACCACCTCGCCTCGTCAAACATCTTCAGCTTCGCGAGAGACAAGAGAAGCGCGTTGTAGCACCGGAGACCGACCGCGAACCGCTCGCTCCCGACGAACCCCTCGCCCTCGCTGCGGGCGTCGGTCACGGAGCGGAAGACGCCGAGCGCGAGGCGCATCTGGGGGACGGAGTCGGAGGACGAGCGGATCATGGAGAGGAGGGAGTCTGCGGCGAGGGCGAAGGAGCCGGAGCGTAGGAGGAAGGACAGGAGGGCGGCGTGGCAGCGGATGGAGTGGCGGTAGCCCGGGAGGCGGGAAAGCCAGTGGAAGAAGGCGACGGCTGCGGCGGGGTGCGGCGGCGGGGGGTCTTCGAGGAGGAGGAAGGCGGAGACGTGGTGGGGGGTGAGGGAAGGGGCCAGGGCCTTGAGGGCGGGGTCCTTGAGCCATTGCGGCCGGGAGAGGATAGCGGAGAGCTGCGCGAGCAGGTCGGAGAGCTCTGTGGAGTCGGGAGGTCGCTGTTGGGAAGCAGAGGAGAAGGGGGCAAGAAGCAACAGAGCGCGAGAAGAGGTGGAGGCGAAGGAGACGACGCTGACGTTGGCGCTGGCGAGATTTGTAGTAGTCGGAAGTCGTCTTCGCATCTTTGTTCGATGTATCCAAACAAAAAGTACGCAAACGAGGTGCCAACTTTATATACTCCTCGTTCGCTGCCACTCAATTCATAAATAATAATAATAATAATAATGCCACCCAATTCATAAATAATAATAATAATATTATTATTATAATGTTTTAATATTTTATTATACGTTTATTAATCATCGTCTAATTGATCATGAATTGACTAATTAAATAATTTGTTGATCCATTCTTCATCACGCACGGACAATGATTAATACCTATCCATTAAAAAGGGCAGCACAATTTTTTCAAAGAAAAATGTGTGTAAACTCATAAAAGATATACATATATATTCCAATCGAATAGTTGGATTAAAGTTTGATGATGGATTTCAGTATAAAAGTCTAAAATAGCTATAATTGTCGGAAGGAGTCACATTATAAAAGTGATCATGTACCACTACCGAAAAAAAAAAAAGTGAAAATCGACCCAGGCCGAATCATAGTTAACTTATTTCATTCTTCGTAGTTAACTTATTTCATTCTTTATTTACACAGAAATTAGACAAATATTTTATTTAATTGTATCAATTTGAAGTAAGTTAGGCAGATATTCTTATTACCCTTAAATATATTTCATTTATTTTAAATTTAACTGAGAAGAAATAAAAAGATGTAATTGGCAAAATTATTTCTTCTAAGAAGAAGCAATTGGTGTAAAATTATTTTAAACCTAAAAGATTATCAATTTGGTTAATTTTATTTTAAGCCATGCGATGATCTTAGAATCATCAACCTAACCTTACTTAAATTTTTAAAAATTATATTCAAATATATTGACTTTATAAAGTAAATCATATTTCAATTAAACCCAAGCCATCTCTCTATTAAATCCTCCATCCAAATAAACCTAGGCGTCCACAATGGAAAAGGGGACTCCCCTTAAACAATGGTCAACAATTGTTTTTTTTTTTACTTTGGAATGGAATTCTACTTTAGATTCCAAGTGGTAAATGCTAAAAGCAGGCCTAAATATACTACTTGCTATTCTAAGTTTTTTATATTTATTTGTGTCATTATTAATTACTCAATTCGAGAATCCTGTCAACCAGTAATCTTTTTAATTGCCACATACATCAACTGAGCCTCTCAATCTCTTACTGACCAGAGATAAGAGTTCTTCTACTTTGATATATTACTCCACCATTGAACAACAACGTGCACACTTATCATGAATTAATATGCATGGACATGCTCGACTTTTGTCGGTATGGGCAGTAGGCACAAAGCTTTGAACAGTGGGCTATGGACATGCTCCTTCTTCTCATGAAGCAAGGTCATTAAGTATTTCTTCAAACTATGCAGAGGAAACCGAAAAGGTTGTCCTTCTGAGATAGTTGATCACTATACATGTATCAGAGAACAAATATGCCTTTATTAGAACTTCTACATTATCAAAATTGATAGAGCAGGAAGGATAACAAATGAGAAAGTTATTGACGTTTTACAAGGTTAATCAAGCAATCCGTTAGTTACCTTTTCGCTCAAACCGGATCACTATCTCTCGCATCATTGTTTGCAGCATCGTCGGTTTTGGATTTTGGTGAAAAAGAACTCTGTTTTGCTATAAGTTGCTTTGTGAATTGCGCTGAATCCGCAGACCCTTGCAAACTGAGGTAAGTGTAGAATGACATTCCACTGAGAGCAACAATTGCACCGGACAAACTGACAATTCCAGGATCAGAACTGAAAAACAGATATCCACCTAGCATAATCACACATGTTTTGAACTGGCCTAAAACGACATGCGAGATGGCGGATGTTGCCCTGCATTGTCATGATAAATAAGAAATATTCTGAATCAGTCGATCACATAAATGAAGAGAAATATGAGAACAAAACATAAATAAAAGGGAAAAAAATGTATGCCCACACATTCTACACTGCAAAAAAACATTGTAAAGCAGGAAGGCACATATATTTCAACTGCAACATGCATTCAGCAATCTCCTGCATTTCTTATCTGATACAAAGATATTGGTACTTACAGTAAAAAATTCTCAAGTCGTTTATGCAACTAAAATGGCATATCAGGAAACTATCCAATCCACAAAGCTAATGTGCATATTGGATGGCAAGGACCATTGGAGGTCCATATGAAGTAAGATTTTCATTACTCATCTTCAATGTACCAAGAAAAAATGAAAAATTTGCAGGAAAAGTGTGATACTGGAATGTCATATGGGCCAGAATAGGCTCGTCACCTGATATGCTCATATTTTTTATACATGTTTTTTATAATATATATATATATATATTAATGTCACTCACGTGTTTGTCTCCATCAACGTTCCACAATAGATATTGAATACAACTAGATAGTATATGCGTCATGTCGATCATGACATAATGCATTGGCATTAATGAAAAAAATATCCCTAAAAAACACAAAAAAATAGACTAAGCAGTTCAACTTTTAAAGAGGTTCGAGGGAGAGAGAGAGAGGGAGAGGATAAAAAAATTAAAGGATGCCTTGGTGGCTCAGGCTTGTGGTATCAGGCGAAAGCGTGTCCACAATCCAATCGGTCGCCCAAATGTAGGGGACGAATCTGGTTCCGCGACCTCTGCTGGTTGTACACTGTCCCCTCCTGTGTGTGCATCGGATGCTTGTGGTTGCTGATGCGCGGGGTTGTGAAGTCATTTTTGGTTCGAAGTAGTGTGTTGTTGTCATTTTCACTTCATGGCCATGTTCTGTTGGCCTCTCATTTTCACTTATTGTTATCCTTACTATTATTAATGGAACTCTTGGATGACTAACTTCTTGCTAGTCGTCCTTTCTCGTTTCAAAAAAACAAAACAGCTATTATATGTTTATTGAGAGAATGATAAGACTCAAACAGCGAGATCACCACCTCTTGAATTCAGTGACATATACGGAAAACCTGAAATGTCCTTATACAATCATAAGACTCAGAACCACAAGAAATTTCTTACAACCAGTTTCTGCTTTAGACCTAAGCCTCCCACTTATCAATTTCTCTTGGAGGGGTCAACACACAACTCTTGAAAATTTTCAACATTAAGATAAAAATTTTATAGTAAAGATGCATGGTATAGGCACCAACAGACGAAGGTTTACATTTCTCGTATCAGATATAGTGAAATAGATAATTTTTAATCATAATTAAGAATCAACAAAGTTCTATTGCTTAATCCAACTTGAGCTAGTTCAAAATCTCACCCAAGTGCCAAAGCTCCTGACCACTGAAGGAGGAACCCAAATAGAGCTGATATGGCGATAGCAACCACATTGTTGAAATTCCAATTAAAGGACAATATACCTGATGGGTCTAACAAAGGCATCAAAGCCACAAAGAAGAAGATGGTAATAGGGCTGGTCTTCCACATCAAACTGATCAAAGAAATAAAGGATTAGAAAGCTCCTTTTTGAAAGTGACATTAGAAAAATCTTTAATAACTGTAATAATATATAGAAACACAAGTTTACTACATATTACTTACGCTAGAGCGGTCCAATTTCCTTTTTGTTGCATATTTGACCATAAAATTTTATTTACAGCACTAGGCACAATCCATGCCAATGCTATGCAAGCACCAAAAAAATTAAATTCAAGATCAGTAACAGTTGCAACAGCCACACCAACTGAAACAACAGCAAGTGTGAAAACCTGTAAGACAAGAAATAAGTAAACCAGTGATTGACAAAAGATCGTTTGCATGTATCATCCACTTATTTAGCATTCCACTATTTACAAAACTTGCTAGGCATAATTCAATGTACCTTAACTAAGGAGACCTTTTTCCTGAAAAGCAAGAACTCAGCTAAAACAATTGTAGGAGTCACAGCTATCTTGGCCATCTGATAGAATCCCACACTGCAAATAAAAACTAAGATTATACACAGAATTTTTGGAAAAAAGAAAGAATTGGGGGCTCTTTCAGTAACATAGACAATGACATACAAGGACCCACCTGTTATGCTGTAAGCTAACGTTAGCAAGTCCAGTTGAGAGCGACATCACAGCACCCAATAAAAATAAAGAAGAAAATGGTGTAGCTTTAGAAGGAGGTGAAGCAGGTAGTAGAGAAAGTGCCTTAAAAATGGCCATCAAGCACCATGATGTTAAGTAGTGGATCAATGAAAGAGCAACGGGGAAATTGAATCCAACCTTCCCCATTACCTGTAACCAATATCATACCATAAGAAGCAGAACTGTTTGTTGCTATTAAAAGGACAAGGGAACAAATGAAGAGGTAAACTTTCCATCCTGGAGTAAGCATAAACCATAATTATGCACTATGATTGAGAAAGATAAAACAAATACTGTGTGATAGACCATGGTATGTAAAGACTTACCACTTTGTTTGCCATGATTATTCCAACAGCAACGAAAAAGTTAAAGGTCAATGCCACTAAAGGACCGCAATACCTCTGCTGTTGCCGCTTTGCTCCTTCCGAGGTATGGAAGTCACTGTACAAAGAACTCCGCAACTCCTCAAGTGCACGACCTGGCAGACAAAGAAGTGAGTTAAGTTGAAATCATCTTAGCACTCAGGAGAAGATATTTCTTCTATATTATCTTTCAAAATAGGACATTTGACTGCTTCAAGGAGAAGCATAGATAGTTGTGGATATGGTGAGATCCATGCTAAGTGTAATGACTTGAGGTCTAAGGATCTGAATAGTCCCACATGGGCAAAACACGGAGGTGATTATGTAGCTAAATGCGTTTTAAATTCGTGCGGGCCGAAAGCTCAAAGCGAACAATATCTTAATTGGGTTTGATGTGTTACAGCTTGGTTTCAGAGGTGACCTTGCGTGCTCACTTGAGCCATGTGAAAAACACGGGCCATGTGCCTCATGGATGTCTCAACAAGGACGTTGAGCCCCCTTAGGGGGAAAGATTGTAATGACATGGGGTGACCAAGATGATGTGGTCATGAGCTTATATATAGCTACACCTTTCACCTATCAACACCGAAAGCTCAAAGCTATTGATTGGGTTGGGGGTGTTACACTAAGTAGACAAAAGATTGGAGTGGCATTCCAATAAATATTCACATATTTTTAATTGCTAATGGAAGTATAACTGTACACATCGGCTGTCAAAAACAGGAACTACATTTCAGTGTCAGATGGATCTAGGCAAAATGAGTTTGATTAAATTCCAACTAAAATAGTATATCAGTAATGAATCTGGTAGACCGACTAACGAAGATGGAGAGCAAGAGAAAGAAGATACCTACAATTGACTAGGTCGACTAGTCTACTTGGCATACAAAATTAATTTTCGGTAGTGGCACGTCAATAATTGACCGAAAGGATATTAAAAGAAAGTACGGAAATGATGAAAGTGTTCAAATGCGAATATAAGCCAGAAGCAATGAGACAGACATATTAGGATAGGAACGATTATGCATTATTCCGAAGAATGTAGAATATCGTAACATTAAGACAAAATGAATCCAGAAAAAACATAGAAAAAAAAAATCTACAAAAGAAAGGAGAATATTGATCAGAATGGTTCGGACAAAAATCGTCATGTTTATTGGCAGCAGTATTCAAAACAAAATGACAAATGCATCAAATCTAATTAAAGAAAAAAACTTAAATGGATTTATAATTAGATAGAAGAACGGCATACATTGCAAAGAAAACCCTAAATCTGATAAGAAAGAAAGAATCCATCGGTAAATTTAGATGTCAAAATTTTCCATTCTGGAGGACAGAGAACTCAAGTTTTCCTAGATCGAAAGCGCTCTCATGCATAAGAACAAATTAACTAGAAACACAGACAAAAAAAATGCTCGTGAAGGACCAATCATGCAAACTATTCCCAGAAGGAAACAGAAGAAGAACAATTTGAGACCATGTTCGCCCGCATCACTGTCCTTTCGCTTGATGAACTTCTTCCCATCCTTGCCGAAGACGGCTTCCAGCACTCCCATTCCGATTCAGGACTAGATAGCATCAGCTTCACCCCCAAAGTTCCGATTTTTCCCCCACTAAATAATTGCTGAGGCTCCAATTAGCCAGGAAGCGAACTCAAAATTGGATCTTGGCGAGCTTAAGAGCGAGAAATCCCTGAAATAAGGGGGGGCCGAAGGCGTAAATGAGAGAGAAAGGGGACACTTTTATTATTATGACTTGTATTACTCTGCTTTTTGGGCGTGGGGGATGTACATGCGTGCGTTTGAAGAAGAGAAAATAAAAATATTATTTTGAATTTTATGTTTATATTTCAAATAATTAATTAATTGTGGCAATTAAATTTATTTTCAAGTTTCTTAAATAAAACTATAGGATTATTTTGAAAAAAAATTATTATCTCTTACTAAATTTTTTGTTTCTAATTTAACTTTTATGAAGAAAAAGTTACTTGGATGTCTCTCTTAAATAAACTACATTTCTAATTTTCTGTTATTGAAATAGATTCAATTGTCGCCTTAAATTTCTCTTTCAGAGAACTTGGGGACCTTCTCGTCTACCGACAAAAAATTAATAAAAATAAATGTTTATTTTTCTACCCCTTTTATTACTTTATTGTATTATGATATGACACATAATCAAACTCGTTGCATGATTTCTTTTAATAAGCAAATCAATTTGTCATACATGTTCCTATTTAACCATTTATTTTGAGGGGATATCCAAAATTAATTTAATCTTTTTTATTATATTGACATGTGGAGTATTAAAATATTCATATTAAAAAAAGGTCTTCCCATATACAAACACAACTAACTAGAGGACCAAGTCCACCTTACCCATTAATTTGTGGTACTAAGTTTTGGTCATGAAAGAAGAATTTTCTATAATATATTTTCAATAAAATTAAGATAGAGTGATTATTTTAAGTGGATAATATTGTACTTCACATATGTTTTTAGCAACTTTCTGCATATATAGGTTTGTTTGCCATCACCGACACATGCAACCTACACTTTATCTGTGGTTTGATCAAGTGATTAGTGGTGATTAGATTGTAAGCATAATATGATAATTTGGACACACTAATAATGATACAAATCAGTAAAATTATGTGATATTCGAACGCTATAGTAACAATTTTACTAGTACTAAGTCTACATCATGATAATTAATAAAGAATTAATGGAGGTTCATGCAGCCTCTTATTCTAAGGTTGAATTAGTTTATTTGGCAAGAGTTAGGTTTGGTTAGGGACATGGACATTGATGGCGCTTTGACTCTTATTATTAAGGATTTTGTTCTATGTGATGAATACTTAATTCTTCATGAGGTGATTTTAAGGGCTATTTGTTTTTTTACTTGACTCGTAGTGATGAATCAAACTTGACCAAAGTTAACGTCATCTAAACGTTGTCTAATGATAAACCAAAGTTTGTTTCTTCATAAAATGTCACATATATTGAATACCTACCATTGTTTATGTTTATATCTTTTATATTTTAATACTCAGGGGTGGGCAATCTTGTTGAAAAGCCTTAGGAGTAAATGCACACATTGAAACACTTGGTCAAAATAAGAGTAAATGCACTTCAATAGCACCCTTCTTTGTTATATTGAATGAGACAAATTATTGGGCAAATAATTTAACATTGAACAAGAGTCTCATGACATGAGATAAATCAATTAATAAATTTTTATTTAAGAGATAAATTCATCATAAAAAAATATTTCTCATCGTTTCATCAAATTGGTGGAATGACCCATTGAATTAAACTCAATTATTAGGCCTTGAACTTTCCTTCGTATTAATTAGGACGTTGGACTTTCATGTTAACTTATTTCTTTTTATATTAGACTTTGGACTTTTTGTAATTGGGAAAAAATATATACTATATATTGAACTCTATCATTTATTTATTATAAAAAGAGTAAAAATAGAGTGCATCCAGAATTTATACAATGAATCATGAATGTAGACATAAAAGGTGAGGTTTCCACTTGTGTCTAAGTTCACATAGCTCCATGTGCACAAAGTCTACTTATTATACCTCTTACAGAAATTAAATTACATATTTGAAAAAGACTTTTGCACCTAATATAAAATAAATAAAGAATATAGTAGAGAAGAGAAAAGCCATACCATTATGCTAGTAAGGAGATTTACGATTGGCTATTGATTTATTTCATCGTTCTAACAATTGCACTCTTCATGCATGCCATAATTCCGACGAGGATGGTCTCTGCATGCATCACTCATGATCATATTACTCCTTAGACTAGCATCACCCACTTAACTAATGTGATCATAATATCTGGCTCTTCAACTTCCCGTTTGGTGCTAATTGGATATGTTGTCCTTAAGATCTTTGTTTATGAATCTTCGACTTTTACTTAATTATTTATTAGCGTTATAAAATAAGTACGTTTCTTCAAAGAATCAAATCAATATACTTTATGAGTGTTCTCGCTTAAATAACTTGTGAGATAATCAATCAACATATCTTCCATAAATATATATGCTATAATCATTTTTTTCCTTTTTATTGTATCATGTATATAGTGATATTCTATCTTAATGTGTATTTCTTCAAATTCTATTGCTCCAATATCTATCAAATTTGTTGCTACATAATTATCACAGTGCATTGAGAATTGTCTCGATGGTAGTTCAAGAATATCAACATAGTGAAAATAAAAAGGTGTATTAGCATGTCATGGGAAAGAATCCTGAGTGAAAATTATCATGATTAAGTCAACACACTTAATCTCTTGGCCTCCTCTGCTGAAGGGCAAGGTAACATGGATGAGAAAAAATAGTTGTCACACGAGATCAATTTTGATAGGGCATTTATTAAGGCAAAGTTATGCTCCAAAAAATTAATATATTTCCATCTTGTTCTAGTTAAGTAATGGATTCTAGTTCATAAGTTTCAAGTTCCCCTTTAAACGCATAAAACTTATAAACCAACTAAAACTCTTTCAATTTTGTTAAAGATACTTTTAGTTAATCCCCATGACATATGGCGAGGTTAAAAGACCCTGTGCCACTAAAATTCCTTCAAAGCATGTCCCATGATGTGGATAATTTTGAATTGATTTCAACAACTTTGGCATTACACTAGTCACGACTTCTAATAAGATCTCATAACTTTGTGATTTTTGACATTGTGTACCATGCTAGTGTCATTATCGTGTTTCTAAGCTCATGAACTTTCTTGTAATATGATTCGTGATTTTTTTAAAAGTATTTATTGAACTTTTTGACCATGTCATGATATGTCAAGATGATTTTTTATGTCTTCAAGTTATAATTTGATGACTTTTTGCCAGGGTTATGGCATATTTATAATGGCTTGTGACTTTGCAGTTTATCATGACATATAATTTGCCATGGTTGTTATTAGAAAGTAATGACCAATAAAATTATTGATAAGAATTTTGAGTCTTATTTGAGGGTCATTACCAACAAGTAATGACTTGTGAATTTACAAGCATCTCATAAATTTAATCTCCTTTCATCAAGGAATTTCTTAAAGTCATTTTCTAATCTATCTTGAATTATTTGCTTGCAAAATAGCACACACATAGGTACTACTCAAAGAAATAAAAATAAATGAACAATAAAAATGATGCATATCATGATAAAATCAATCCAAATAAGCTTAAATGTAATCATAATTATGTTTCAATATGCATGCATGTTAAGCTTGGACTTAGGCCTAATATTTCATCTAACTAGGGCCTTAGAGTACTCTGTCTAAATCATGTGTGTCCTCCACATTGTATGTTGAGCATGAATTCATTCTAGCCCACTGGAAATCTTAATAGGTTTTAACTTAATTAAATAGTTCTCTCTCTTGTAATTGAAGTCGCATAATGATAGAAAAGAGTGTTTTTCTATTTTTTAATAGTACCCATAGAGACCTTTTGAAAGAAAAAAGAAAACAACTTTTTTTATTTTGAATTGGTGAGCAACCATATTGATATCAATATAGAAGAAAAGATATTATTCTTTGACCATAAGGACTTCATAAGGAGAGAAGAAGAGGAGAGGGTCTTGGACAAAGAAGATAAACTTTCTTCTTGAAGAGCAAATTATGAAGAATATAGTTAAATTACAAGATTTTTTATAGAATAATTAATTATCACACTACATTAATCATTTATATTCTTGTGGAACTCGAAAGACATACCACTCTATCATTGAATTAGTAATATTACCACCCTATCATTTGTTGTTTTATAAATTTTCCCTTCTCACTGAATTATTTAATTTAGTTTTTTTGTCTATTATTATTTTCATGCACTATGCTTGATTTGAATTATTTAATTCACACATAGGAACCCATCAAAATTCTCAACAAATGGTTTAGAGTAAGGTTATTTGCAATTTCATATTTTGAGAATAAATGAAGAAAATTATTTCAATGAGATGATCAAATTGGCACCAAATAATTATTCAATTTGCAAAAGATGCATTCAAGTTTATTATGTGATTTATTGATGTCAATATTTTTTGTGATGTTTCTCAAGAAATAGATGCACAAATTTTGTGAATAAAATTACATAATAAATCCTTACAAAAAATAAAAAAATAGGGTACTTAAAATTTTTTGGAATTAAAATATTATTGTCAAACACTCGAGTGAATTCTGAATTAGAAGTAGCAAAAATAATGCTCGATAGTAACGAGATGCAAGAATTAATGTTCCTAAATTCTTTGTCAGAACATTAGTAATAACACTAAAAATTCTACTCTTATATCACTCTCTATATAAAAAAATTTATTTATCGAATGAAGAAAGAAAGAAAAAAGAGCTTGAGAACAAATATTATAGACAATTGTCATAGTAAACAAAAACAAGGACAAAAACACATAGGTCCAAAACTTCATATTGATAATATATCACAATACTATAAAAAAATATGCACTATCATTGTGGCTAAAATAGAACATATCAAACAAAATTGTAAAGAATGAAAGAAGCACTATAGAAATGATGCAAACAATCAAAGCATTACTAGTGACATCAAATGATTATCTTATATTATTTTCATATGAAAATGAAAAATATAATGTTTCAAACTTATTGAATGGATTGTCAATTTAGGTGCTTTGCATCATGCAACTTTATTAAAGGAATCCTTTCGTATGTATAGAACTAATGATTTTGGAACATTGAAAATGGAGAATAATATTTTTTGCAGGATTGAAGGATTTATGCATATGGGTAGATGTTGATTATGGATTAGTTCTTATGAATGTGAAAAAATATCAAATTTGTGTTTCAATTTGATTTCTTCTTGACTTTTGGGTCAAGAAGCCTACTATAATTAAATGGATGATATAAAGTAAAAATTAATGAAGGAATCTATAATTGTTGCCACGTGTTGTCTTTCATAAAATTCAAATAATTGGATTGGAATGTTGATAAATACAATAAGGAAAGAAGATTCATCATATTTGTGGCACAAAATATTAGAACACACAAGTAAAAAATTGCAAGTTTTGACAAGAAATTATCATATTATTCTTATTACAAATTTGAATATTTGTGATGATTGTATATGTGATAAGCAATGCATATTTAATTTTAGTAAGAAATAAAATAAATTAGAATTGATGCAGATGCATGTGGTTTCAAAATTTTCAAGATAAGAGTTTACATAAACTTGTTTTGTATATATAGGTAAACAATATAAAATATACTGAATATTAATGTAGCATATCAAGTTGTAATAATAATTAGTTTCATGCATAATTTTTAAATTCTAAGGAATTTACACTTACAACTTTAGAATATAAATATAAAAGAAAATCATTATCCATCATTCCTTAAGTTATCTTAAGATAAGTCTATAAATACAAATAAATTTTAAAATATTTTATTTATTACAAAATTTTAAATAATCATCCAACTTCCATTTTATTTCCCTTTCTATCTAGCCTAAAACTATACAAATAAATACGCTAGCAAACTCAAAGAGTTTATAAATGTGTCTACAAGAGTTTACCAATTCTATTGAGTTTACATATTTTTTTATTTTGAACTAGTTCACTTGGTTTCATGTCTTAAATTCATACAATCGTATGAGAGTTGAGTTTGAAAACACTGTGTGGTTCCATAGATGTTACTTTTTTATATGACAATAGATATTTTGTTATTTTTATTAATAATGTTTCACTGAAATTATGAAAATATGGGTGAGCATGAAATAAAAATTGTAACTAAAAAAAAACTAAGGAGAAAAAGAAATGCTGAAATGTATAACTAGTCTAAACATAATAGAGATTGATAAGAAGTGAGAATGTTTGTAAACAATGGGATGAAATATAAATAGCAAATTGTCAGGTAAATAAAATTAGGTGCAAATATAAAAAGAGTCTAATATACATATGAATGGAAGTAAATTGTTGAAAAATAAACTAACCTAAATAAAAGTAAGTATGCAACAAATTTATTATAAAAAGTAAACGGATATTAAATAATATTGATAATACAATTGGCTCAGATAAAGTAAAATGTCTAAAACCAAAATTAATCTCTCTAACAACAATTATGGATGAGAATTTGAGAGTTGTAAAGTATAACAAAAAAAATTAAAAGGTATAATTAGAACCAACACTTCTGATCAATTTTCTTATAAGTATCAACTCTATTCAATTTTAGACACAAAAGTGTTAAGTGGAGGTATGAGAAAATAATGAATTACTCCTACTTGAACAATCAAGTATCCCTACTTGGAACATTTTCAAATATATATATTTTTTTAAATTTATACTTTCAAATTATACAACTTTAGATGCAAGTATAGGAGTTTCATTCTAGTATATTGAGGGTTGAGGGTCGAATGAAGAGAGATTGTTTTGATTATTAGACCTAATAAACGTAAATGGGCAAAACACAAATTACACAATTTGTAGCAAAAATGAGTTTAAAATTTCAAAAATCAAAGGTAAATATTTTTTTAGATTTCTCTCTTGATCTAGGAATTACAAAATAGAAAAAAATAACTAATACAAAAATGAAGATAATTCAATAAAGAAGAATATTAAGTTCATGGAATGCGACAAAACTAAAAAATAAGAATATGAGTAAACTCATTGCCATGGAGTAAAACCTTCCAAATATTTCTCACTCTTGTGACTCGACTCAGGACTTGAGATTCAAATAAAGAAAAACTAAATGTAGATAAGATTAGTCTGGTAACTCTTCTTCATTCAAATCATATCTGCTCTCGTATTTAGGACTTGAGATTTAAATTAAAATCAGTGAGGAATTCAAAGTTTTTCTAAGAATGTTGCTCTGCTCATAAAAATAAAAATCATTTTAACACCAACTTTCCCTGCCTAAGTCTTAGAAGACACAATCACTTCCTCTACGGCTAACCTCTTAGGAAACTATCATAGAAAAAAGAAAAAGCAACCATGCGAAAAAACAACATCTCAATAAATAATGGCAAATCAAATAATAAAACACCTCTCATTGAAATTCAGTCAACATGAACATAAGATAATTTAATATATGTATATGCTGATAACATTAAAATTCAAAATAGAAGTGACAACAACACAATTCCACTAGTTCTTAGACCAAATGGACCGGTATAGTTGCCAGAATAAGATGAAGAATATAAGCAAAAATGTAACTTTATTCATCCTTTTAGAATAAAAGAACTAACTAGAAAAAAATATAAAACTAAAAATAGATAAAATTCAGAAATACAGGAGATTCATTTCCCTTCTCTATTTGACAAGAAGAACATGATAGCTTTTCTTTGAATGATGAGCACCCTTTGCAAAAAAAAAGATGAATATCATATTTTATATTTAGGGTTCTGTTGATAATGCTTTGAATATGAATCTAATTGTAATCATATATGATCCTCCATCTTAGTCAGGCGCTTCAGCAAATTCCTCCAACGAGATCCCGCTGCCAAGTTAACGAGCTTGTGGGGGGTAAGGGGGGATCCCCCTTGGCGAAAACTTTTTAGGAGTATTCTGTAAGTGATTTAGAATTGATTTATTTCATTATCATGAGATATGTGTTCTATTTTGAGGGGATTAATTTAAAGTCCCGGTCGGTCTGTAATTCCTATCGTCTGTAAAAGAAAGTGTCTATATAAACTCCATGACGACTGAGTTATTTCGTATCCTTATAATTATCATAATTCCATAACAAAGAGTCATCGTCCGAGGACATAATCCGATTTAGGGTGAACTTCGTAAATCTCTGTGTTCATACGTATTCGTGTGATTTCTCTCCCTCTTTTCGTAATAGTTTCTTTTTCTTTTCTCCATTTAACCCTTGACATATTTTGTAACGCCCCCAAATCGACCCCCGCCACGTGGCGAAGACCAATCTGGAGACGCTACGGCATGCTATGACTTTGACCATCATATTGACCATAACTCAGTCAAGAACCGAGACACGTCAGCGGAAGAAAAGAAAAGAAGATAAATTATAACTTTAATTGCGGAAGTCTAAAAGAAATAAAATAAGTTCTACATCATAAATCTAAAATGCGGAAGGTAAATGAAAACTAAATAACACTCTAAAAGCCCTATGGTTCATGTGTTGTCCTATCGCCAGAGCCTCATCACCACACGCCTACTCCACCACGTTACTGACATGGTCCTGTGGAAATCAGACACAGGGGAGGAGGTCCTCCCGTAAGCTTTACAGCCTAGTGGGGAACCACATGATATACAATGCATAACATGAATATAATAATCAGCGATAATTAATCAGGCTTAACTTGAACATGAAAGATAACATATAGTATCATGGATCATAATAAGGATAAGATCAGCGATATCATGAATCATGAGGATCAATAGTACATAGTAAACTTGGAATCATGACATACTTGACTTGACTTGAACTTGAACTTGAACTTGAACTTGAACTTGAACTTGAACTTGAACTTGAACATGAACATGCTTGTCGATCTTGGTTATTAATTAACAATCAGGGTGACTTTGAGGTGCCTTTAATTCTTGGGGTATGCCCAGCAAACGATACGGCCTTGTGCGGGTCAATGGGTGATCAAACCATGACCAAGGGAGCGACCCTTAACTTGATGCACTTGGCTTGGACTGGCAACCCATCATTAATCTTTCATCTGAACTTATTAATCACTTTTATTATCTTTTCATTCTTTGTATCATGTGATGAAGGAGATATGATCGGTATGAGGTAAATCAAGACAAAGAGTTCATGTTGGAATCATAAGGAAATTAATAATATTCATGTCAAAATAAAGAAAGACTAATGGGTGAATTTTGTTGGATTTTACGCCTAAAGAATCTCCTCCACCTTACGGCCGTAAAACCCTAATCCTTTGGATTTTACGCCCAAGAATTTCTTTCACCTTACGGCCAAAAAAATAACCCTATTACGTTACGGCCGTAAAAACCCTATTTTCTATTCTACTTCGGCCGTAATAATTCAACTCTTATTTCGTTACGGCCATCATCTGTTACGCCCATCCGTTACGGCCTATC
The DNA here is from genome assembly GCA_030549335.1 of Pontederia crassipes. NCBI lineage: Eukaryota > Viridiplantae > Streptophyta > Magnoliopsida > Commelinales > Pontederiaceae > Pontederia > Pontederia crassipes. Next base: position 14,738,759 of record JAUKPH010000017.1, read on the forward strand.
CCGTTACGGCCGTAAAACTCTATTCTTCGTTTCTCTCTCTCTCCCAACTTCTCGGATTTTTACGACCGTAAAACTCATCTGTTACGGTCGACATCTATTACGGCCGACGTCTTTTACGGCCGACATCTCCCCTCTCTCTATCTTTTTCTATTTTATTACGGCCGAAATTCTATTCTCTCTATTCTTTTACGGCCGAAACTCTATTCTCTCTGTTCCTTTTACGGCCGAAACTCTATTCTCTCTATTCCTTTACGGCCGAAATTCTATTCTCTCTATTCCTTTACGGCCGAAACTCTATTCTCTCTATTCTTTTACGGCCGAAATTCTATTCTCTCTATTCCTTTACGGCCGAAATTCTCTACCTCTCTATCCCTTTTCTCGACCGTAAGAAAATTACGGCCAAACAATTTTTACGGCCGTAATACTTCTACTTTTAAAAATTAAATTGCGTTATAAGACCGAAAATGAAATCCCCTCTAAATCTTACACCTTAGCAATCAATAATACAGAAATATAACAAACAGAAAATAACTATGCATGCAACAATCAACCAATCAAAGAATTCAAGAAGTCAAACAATTAAAAACAATAACTTGAATCATATTCATATTCTTTTCATAATGATTCGGGCATGAATTGAGATAATTCAGAGGCCATGCAAGGTGATTTCGATTCACCCACCTTTGTTCGCGATTGATTCGTTCCTCGGTTCGTCGAAAAATTGATCAATGGCTCCCTCCCCTGACTCTCCCTTGTTTTTCCCTCTGTTCTTCGCCTCTGGACGTTTGCAAAGTGGCCGCACGAAATCAAGACCAACAAAAGGCTTTCGTGGGGGTTAGGAGGGTGAGGTGTTCTTATATAAGGTTTTGTTTAAATCTAATCTTCCTTTCCTAATTAATTATGAAGAGATCAGATTTGATTCCCTTTCTTTCCTAACTTTGATTATGATATGATTTGTTTACTGCGTGTTTAAATTCTGATTTATTTTCTTTTTTTTTATCTTTTTGTTGGTTGTTACATTCTTACCCCCTTAAAAGAAAATTCGTCCTCGAATTTTGCACTAAGTAGAGGGCTTACCGAAAAGATGAGGGAATTCTTGGCGCATTTCCGATTCGAGCTCCCATGTCGCGTCATCGCCTTTATGGAAATGTCAAGCTACTCTGACCATGGTTACGTCGTTGTTCTTCAGGCGTTGCACCTTGCGCTCCACTATGTGCGTCGGATACTCAGCGAAGGTCAGGTCTATGAATTCTTAACGTCATGCATCATCATCTAATAGGATTTCTGATGCTCTATTTTTTTTTCCACATTGACATGCTGGGTACTTGGGACTTATTTTCGTATCTCCATGTTTCATGTCATAACTATTTATTCATCCTTATACATCCGTGTCCTTCCCGAATGGATCGCAACCCAGGCTTATGGTTATATCCTTATACTTCTTTGTACTTTTTAAATGGATCGTAACCAAGGCTTATAATATTCATCACATACTTCCTATAAGACTTATTCCTAAATGGACCGCAACCGAGGCTTATGTTATTTATCTAGTACTTCTCTCTTTAGGACTTCATCATTTGGGTTTCACATGCTTGGTTCCTTCATCATTACATACGCAGCCTCATGAAGCCTAGCGAGCATCACTTGTGTCTGAGTGTATGTGTAACTGAGTTCATTTTTTTTTTACCAAAATGGTACTTCATGGAGAACTCATAATCTTTCAAACTTCATGTTATCTTCATTATCACATATTAGCATACTACTAAAAGAAAATATACCTAGGACTTTTTTTTTTAAACGATGAACACTTCAATTTTTTTTTCTACGTAAATGTGGGCATAGTTTGAACACAATGTTCTTGAGAACTTAAAGGTTTGAGGGATGTTCTTAGTCTAATGGCATCGCTCAATTTATAGTGATCATTCATTGTCAGGAAAATTACATTCATTACATCTTCTTTGGCAACTCGAAACTCCTGGTACTCACTCCATAGGTCGATCTTGAGAACACTTAGTCTTAAATATGTCATCTTTGCATGGTAATAGACACTTATGTCTTGATAGTTGTTTTATTTAACAACTTGTTAATATAGCTCTAGATTCATAGAGTCATCATTCTTCGTTACAAAAGAAATGGAACATGTAGAAATGAGCCCTGGGTCTTATGAATCTCTTGTCTTAAAGTAATTTCCATAGGGTCATCGTCCTTATCAAGTGACCTATGCCATGTAAGAATCAATAGGATCACTAAGAACATTGTCCATTATCGTAGATAATGGCATCATCATATGATTCGATAAAATTGGTGATGGAATCATGCCAATAATCATCTTTATAATGTCAATTTAGATCAATAACTTTCACGATGACCTATGTTTGATGTGACCATACTCTAAACATCATCATAATCATTTAACTTTTTGAGTGGAAGGAATAACTTATTTGACTACATTGATTTGGTTCTTGCAATGTCATTTCATATAATTCCATAGGAGGCTAGTGATTATATATTATCACAATAAGTTCTTTCCTTGAGTATCTTGAAGCACTTGAATTAATGTTAAGGTCGAATGATATTTACGATGAGGGGTTGATCATATAGTACAATCTAGTTTTTAATGAACAAAACCATTTATGCACATTCTCTAACATAAGTCCTTAGTAAAACATCATGAATGCAAGTGAACACATGAAATGAATTCAAACAATAAGATAAGAAACAAAACAATCAATCAAACAGAATACAAGCAAGCATTCTTCTTCTTTGCGTATCATTTCATGATCCTTTTGCATTAACGATATCTTGTAGCACATGGGAGAGGGTCGGGATAACTTTAAAGTTGGAAAGGAGAACTAATCCCTTTATAAGACTTATGATCAAATCATAAGTGGTCCACTTGATCAAGACAAAATCTTGAGTATTTTTTTTTCATCATACTGACGTAGAGGCATCTTAGAGAACATTCTATATATCATCTTATATCTTGCATCTTAGAGGACATTCTATGTATCATCCAATGACTTAACCCATTATCTAAACATATATATGATTTATTTTCCCTCTTGAACCATCAACCATGATTATATGATTGAATACCCTATACGTTTTGACATTATTATGAAAACTATAATTATATCAATAATCAAGATAAATCAATTAAAACTTGCATAATCATCCCTCTCGGGTGCATAACTTGCTTTTTCAGACATCTTGTAGGGGACTTACAAAATTCCTCATACTTTACCTTAACCCCCCATACTTTCTAAAGTTTTCCTCACTTGATGTTTTGATCTTTTAATACTTAATGGCTGGAGGCTCATATCCTCCTCAAGCATATCTCAATTAAGAGACCTTAAATCTTTTTAAAATTTCTCACATTCATTTGTAACCCTTTCATGTCTTACTTGTTCTTATATAATTCTTGTATTAATCATATTAGTCTATTTTGAAAATATATATACATTGCGATGATAGAGAATTCATTCTTTAATAATGGCTATTCCTTTACGGCTGAAATTCTCTCTATTCCTTTACGGCCGAAATTCTATTCTCTCTATTCCTTTACGGCCGAAATTCTCTACCTCTCTATCCCTTTTCTCGACCGTAAGAAAATTACGGCCAAACAATTTTTACGGCCGTAATACTTCTACTTTTAAAAATTAAATTGCGTTATAAGACCGAAAATGAAATCCCCTCTAAATCTTACACCTTAGCAATCAATAATACAGAAATATAACAAACAGAAAATAACTATGCATGCAACAATCAACCAATCAAAGAATTCAAGAAGTCAAACAATTAAAAACAATAACTTGAATCATATTCATATTCTTTTCATAATGATTCGGGCATGAATTGAGATAATTCAGAGGCCATGCAAGGTGATTTCGATTCACCCACCTTTGTTCGCGATTGATTCGTTCCTCGGTTCGTCGAAAAATTGATCAATGGCTTCCTCCCCTGACTCTCCCTTGTTTTTCCCTCTGTTCTTCGCCTCTGGACGTTTGCAAAGTGGCCGCACGAAATCAAGACCAACAAAAGGCTTTCGTGGGGGTTAGGAGGGTGAGGTGTTCTTATATAAGATTTTGTTTAAATCTAATCTTCCTTTCCTAATTAATTATGAAGAGATCAGATTTGATTCCCTTTCTTTCCTAACTTTGATTAGGATATGATTTGTTTACTGCGTGTTTAAATTCTCTTTTTTTTTATCTTTTTGTTGGTTGTTACATATTTTCCTTATAGCTAAAAATGGAAACCTTTTTTAGAACTGTGAATGAAATATTTGCAAGGAGAAAATCTTTTTGTCCTTTTGTGCTTGCTAAAATCACTAATTATATATTATTATGCAATATGATATCAAGAAATAATTTATTATATAATTATATTATATCAATATTAAATTATTTTTGTACAAATATCACTAAAGAGCAAGGTAAAATATGCTACATAACACCCCCTCATGAATCCATCTATTATACTTATAAGATTAAAAAAATTATTAATTATTTATTTTCAAATTTTACATTGATCATATTTTAAAAAATTAGAGAAAGTTATAAAAGGGAAGACACTAAAAGAATGTTATCAATTTTAAATATACTTAAATATGAGTAGATAAAGAATATATCAAAAGTTTAAAAATAAAATATTCAAAATGAATAATTATATTTATTATTAGTATTTTTAATTATATATTTTAATAATGATAATAGTTGATCGGGCATTATACCAATAAGTTTAGAAATGATAGTTTTACACTTTTGGTTTCACACATTTTGAAGTTTTAAATACCTCATTTTGCATCATATTTAGTTATATTATCAAGATATTCCGTCTTTTATCCCACAATCAAATTGCTCGAGCTCTTTGAAAGTGGATTAACTATGAGAATATTTAATTACTCTTTCAAAAAGTGTCAAACATTAGCAGAATAAGATTAAATCATATTTTTCTTGCACAAATTTCAATTACTATTTATTATGGACAGGAGGTTGTCAACAAAATTATAATATTCCACTGATATAATGGAATATAAGATGTTCCATCTCAAACTTAAAAGCCATTGAGGTAATATTGTAGTCCTAAAAATGTGTTTTGGTTAGTCCATATTGATATAAAGGATATTTTTGTCATTTTATGATATTTATCCTTATCTCTTTTATATAAACCAAGCACTAATCTAAATAACAATTTTCATCATTTACTAAATAATATTTTAACAAACAAATGGAAATAAGAATAATAATAAGGAATGTCATATTCAATGAAATATAATCACTATCAAACCAAACGATTTTTAAAAAAGAGGACAATTTGTGGATAAGATATTTTAGTCGTTTTATAAATAAGAAAAATAAAAAATTTAACATAATGATATGACTGGACTTAAGTGAAAATTGCCATAAGATTTAGTGACATCATACGATAAATTCAGAGTTAAACATAAAAAAAATCACTATAGTTGATAAGAAATTTACCAAGATAACTCTAAATAAAAAAAAAAACTCTACAAATTACTTATCTCATATGTATTAATGCTTGGCCAAGGGAAGTTGCACCAATCACTGACATCATGGATTTTTCTTTTGGGCCTCAGAATTCCGAGTGGAGCAGGAGAAGTCAGTTCTTTTTTTTTTTTTTGAAATATAAACCCGAAATAAAAAACGTACTCGTTCTTCATTTCACAAGAGCTGCCTCATGAGTAGTATCCCAAGTTTCAATATGTAAAAAAAAAAATATATAAGTTGGGGATTAAGAATTACAAGCATGCAACCAAAATGGGTTGCTAAGTTCTACTCTTCCTTGGAATTATTTTGGGATAAAAATGTTTAGTTTTTGGAACCGTAGAGGACGTGATAAAACCCTTTTTCTAGCAATATTAATTTGCTGCTCAAGTAGCTAGAAGAGTTAAGGCACTCTCTTGTGGACGAAAATAATAATTAAAGCTTCTCTTCTTTTTTTTTTTAATGTCTTGGCATGACAAGAAGTTTAGTGAGTTTATTAGGATTTATATACGAGATAAATTATGTATTGCAAAGGCATTGAGAGACGTAAAATTTTATTAGATGATAATGAAAGAAGATTATAAGATATATTATTTTTTATTCGAACTCTTAAAAAATTCATATAGGCAACTATGAATATGTATTAATCTTTTAAAATAAAATACCTGTTTCCTAATAAAAAAATAAATTAATTTTAAAATTTACTGTAAGAATTTTGTAGTGTGAGAGTGTCTTTTTACTTCAGAGTGTGGAGGACTAGAGGAATTATCCGCTAGAATATGATTCAAGATATTATTAATCGAGTTTTATATTCACATCTCAATTTACATGATTCAATGCATGTTATGACTTTACAAAAGTTTAGTTAATTGCACCTTACAAATTAATTTTGAGTATCCTAACAATGATTTTGCAAACTTTAGTGATCCTTGAGTCAATATACTCCTCAACAATATTATTGAACTGTCTGGAACAAAGAACACACATGCAATAATTTTTTAAAATTCCTGGCCCACAACTTATGCAAAGTTAGTTACCAGTTACTCTCTCTCTCTCTCTTTCTCTCTCTCAATATCATTGTGAATTTAATGCATGGTCTTACCTGCCCTACTCTTGTGATGAACCCTTCCAAAGAATTGCCATCAAATAATGCCCACACTTATCAACATGTCTGGCCTTGTGTCCTCTTCCCCATTGGTGGTCCATTGCTGTAATATATGCCAATATTTAATATTTGAGAATTTTCGTATGAAAAATAAGTCTACCTTTATAAGCTTATATGAATAAAAAAATATGATTTGCTTATTAAACCAAATTTTTGTATAAACATGTTACTTATGTGACATTAATGATGGCATGCATGGATCCGTAGTTACTAATTTTACTAACATGTTAATTGCCTGAATTGGTAGCATCGTGTCAATTATCTAGATGGCTTAACAATTCAACATATCATTACAGGATTCTATAACTTCTTTAACTTAACAAATATTATTACAGAATTTATCATTTGGCAAGCAAATATTATTCCATAAGATAATTAGTTATTATTTTTTTGTGTGTTCAAAACAAAAATGGTAAATCTTATATGAGCAACTCATTGTCTACTTTTAGAGTGCGTTTGGACAGTGACTTATAGTTATTTTTAGTTTCAATTGATAGATTAATTTGAGACTTGTTTGATCCAAGTGAAACTAGATAGTTGATGTAATATGAAAAAGTAAATGTAATAAATTAATTTTAGCATATGTTTGATTAAACAATAGATATTAGAAATATAAAATTTAATTTTATTAGTTAATAAAAATAATCATATAAATTAAATTTTTTTGTTTAAAAGTATATTATTTAAATATGAAAAATCATTTTTAAAATAAATTATATTTGATTAAATATTGAAAATTTTTAACAAAATAATAAGTAATATGTAATATTATATTAATTATATTATAATAAATATATTATTTTTAATAAATAATTTATTTTGTGAGAAAACTATACTAATTAAAGAGAAAATAGGGGGAAAAAGATAAAAAAAGGTGTCCGTAAGATAACGTTTGATTTGGGAACATTTCGCAGGATATTGCGAAATATTCTCAAACACCTTACGTGACGCACGTGAATTTGACGAGAACATTTTAAGAAATGTTCTCGTCAAATGTTCTTGTCTTCGGCAAGAACTTTTTTTTCTTCTGCGCAGCCGACATTTTTAACTTTGATCTTTTTTTTTTCTTTCATCCATTATTTAATTATTATGTAATATAAGTATATATAATTTAATTATTTATTAATACAATTAGTCATCTTATTAAATAAATGTTTAAATGTAATTAATTAAAAGTTTACGTTATAATAATTCTAAAATATTTTATAATAAAAAAGTTCAATTATTTTAATAAAAAATTATATTATATTTGGATATTTAGATTTACTATAATATTTAAAATTATAATATTAATAATATTTAAAATATTTAATCAAATAAATAATAATATAATAATTATCCAAACACCTACTAAAACCTATCCAAATAAATAATAATAATATAATAATAAAATAATTAGTTCTAATAATTAATAAATATTTTATAATTAAACTATTCAATTATTTTTTTTAAAAAATATATTATATTTGAATCTTAAAATGTACGTAAATTGTAATATTAATAATATTCAAAATATTTAATTAAAATAAATAAAAATAATATTAATAATATAACAATTTACTTAAATTATAATATTAATAATATATTCTTATTTACTATAATTTTATATCTCATAAAATAATAAATTATATTCTTAGTTCTTACTTTTTATCTAAATACCCACTAAAACTTATTAATCACATCAATTTTTTAAATTCCCATCATTACACTTTTTTATCCAAACATCAATCCAAACTTTTTTATCACATTAATTAATTCTTGAGAACAAAAATTAGCTTAATATTCCCGTACCAAATACAGGAAATAAACAAAAGATGAAACTCAATTATAAATGCTCAAAGTTCAATCAAAAAGTGCGAATTGGGTTACGGGTCTGATATGAAATTAAGTAATTTTCATCGCTAGTCTCCCAACTTTTCATGGATCTCGTTTTAATTCTCAAATTTTATTTTGTAATAAATCAATTCTTCAACTTATAAATTTGTAACAAAATGATTCCCTTAACCTGCAATAACATATTTTTAAATTAATTTTTATTATAATATTGATGTGGCACTGAACTCAATTTAAAAATTATATCATTTACTAAAAATAATATACAATTATTTGTTTTAAAATAAGCAACGTTAAGAAAAGAGTGGGGACAAAATTTTCTTTGTTCTTATAATATTTATATATTATTTTAATAAATATAATTTGTTTTATTTTAGAATGCCAATTTAACATCTTAATAAAAAAATTAATACAGTATATCCATATTTTTATATATTTACTTATAAACAAATTTTAAAAAAATAAATATAATGGATATCCTATATTAATTTATTTTATTAAGATGCTAACTTTACATTCTAAAATAAAATAAATTATATTTGTTAAAATAATATATAAATATTATAAGAACTGAGAAAAATTTTGCCCTGTCTCTTTTTTTAATGTTGCTTATTTTTTAAAAAATAATTGTATATATTTTTTAATAAATAATATAATTTTTTAATTGAGTTTAGTGCCACATTAATATTATAATCAACACGTTAATCTGGAAACATGTTATTACATGCTAAGAGAAATTTTTTGTTACAGAGAGATTGATTTACTACAAAGTAAAATTTGAAGACTAAAATGAGATCGATGGAAAGGTAGGAGATTTGTCATGAAAATTACTCTACTAAACTATTATCCCAATTTACTAATTAATTGAAAATATTGAACAAATAAATTTGTGATTGAAAACATTAATCATATTCCTCAAATAATGCATTGTGTTTTTATGCCATTTATTTATTATTATATTTCTCTCTCTCTCTCTCCACTCCACTCCTCTCCAAGTCTGCAACTACTTTTCTAGTTTCCTTGGCCAAAGGGGTCTTCAAAATTCTGTTCTTTTTCTACTGTTCCTTCGCCTACTGTGTCGGAAAGAAAGAGGAACAGAGGAGAGAGAAAAGGGGACGCCATTGATGGAGCTCGTCCCCTACTCCTCCAATTCGAAACCCAATTCTAACGTCCCCTGGTCGGAGATGTTTCGCTCCGCCTCCATTCGCCACCCGCCGGACTCCCTCCCCTCCTCCCGTCCCCATTCTCCTCCCCCTCCTCGCCGGCGCGGTTTGCCTGAGGGCTCCGACAATCTTCCGCTCCCCAATCCGACGACTTCGGTGGTGGCGCCCTCCCACGACGCCCACACCTGGCGCTTGGCACTCTACATCGCCATGGCGCACGCCGGCCTCGCGCTGTCGCTCCTGCTGCTCTACGGCCTCTACCGCCTCCTCCACGACTTCATCCGCCCCATCCAGTGGGCGCTGCTTTGCTCCATCCCACTCCGCGAGCTCCGGCTCTCCCTCGCTGCCTTCTGGTCGCCGCCACTCCGCCTCGGCCTCGCGCCTACGGTCCTCGCCGTTCCCTGCGCTCTACTCCGCTCCTCTGCCGATACCCTTTCCGACATCCAGGCTGCCCTCTTCCGCAGAGGCAAGCACCGCCAGCGGCCTCCCAGCAGCCGCTTCGGCTTCTCGCGCCTCATTCGGTGGATCATCTCCTTCTGGGTCTTCGTCATCACCTATGAGCACCTCGGCCCTACCGCCATAGTCCTTTTCGCCTTCGGCATCCTCGTTGCCAGACCCACCGCCAATTCCGTCGTGAAAATTGCCAGCTCTGTGGCCGACGGGAAATCCAAATCCCAGCGCCCATCCTCCGCCCGCAGTGCCTTCCTCACCACTGGTATCTTGAAGCATCTCGATACCATCATCGCAGTCGGCCTCATCGTGGCCATGATAGTCGGAGTCCTTGCTGGCGGCGTTTTCTTCTCATACAAGATTGGTGTCGAGGGCAAGGACGCCGTCATGTCGCTCAAATCTCACGTCGAGAAGAGCAGCTACGCCGAGAAAATCGGGTTCAGGCAGTGGATGGACGACAACAATATTCCTGGCCTCGTCGATCAGTACTCTGCCAAGCTCTATGACACCGTCTGGGAGCAGATCGATAGCCTCGCTGTCGAGTACAATCTCACAGACTTCTCCAACGGATTCCGGCAATTCTTGTTGAGCGCGCCCGCTAACACGCCCGGCGGGGGCACTTCGACGGTCTTGGCGAGCTCGGGGCCGCACCCTTACAGCCTAAAGCTCCAATCTTTGAGCGCCCGCGTGAAGAATCGTGAGTGGGCGGAAATCTACAGGGAATTGGATTCGTTTGTCAGGGAATTGATGATTACAAGAGAGGATTTGGTGGTGAAGGCTAAAGGAATTGCTTTCCAAGGGATTGAGGTCACCAAACAGGTGCTTTCTAGTAGTACTTCAGTACTCGGTGGGAGCGCCAATTTGGTATTCTCCATCGTGCTGAAGGTGGTCTCCGGTGCTGCCGAGGTGCTCAACTTTGTTTCCCAGCTGATGGTCTTCCTCTCAGTGTTGTACTACCTCATCACGTCGGAGTCCGGCGGCGCAACAGAACAGGTTGTTGGCATGCTTCCAATCTCGAAACCCATGAGAGTCCGGTGTGTCGAAGTGATTGACCATGCTATCAGCAGTGTGCTTATGGCAACAGCGAAAATTGCCATCTTTCAGGGTTGCCTTACTTGGCTGCTATTTCGGTTCTTCTCTGTGCATTTTGTGTATATGTCAACAGTTATGGCATTCATAAGTCCTCTAGTTCCTATACTGCCGCCTTGGGTATCAACAATTCCTGCTGCAGGGCAATTGTTCATGGAAAGGAAATACATTTGGGCGGTTGTGTTATCTGTGTTACACCTTATTCTGATGGACTATGGTTCTTCGATGATTCTGGAGGATATTCCAGGGCATAGCACGTATCTGACTGGTCTTAGCATAATCGGTGGCATGACACTCTTTCCTAATGCATTAGAGGTGCAGTCCTATCTTATGATTTTCCTTTTGAGAAGATTGTCTTATGATTTTGATATTGTTAGTTTGTCAATGTTGGGATCTTAAAGAATATGTCTGATACTTTTCGACTTATGATTTTTCACTTTCTATATCCATCATTCCATCTTATCAACTGATTAATCGGATGAACATGCAACATGAATGCGTATACCTCCATCTCCATATCGCAAAAGTTGTCTTTTTAAGAAATTGACGAAAAGATTCCTAAAGTCATCTAATTGAACCAGGCTAATTTAACGCATCGAGAATTTATTAAGATCTTAGCTACATGCAGAATTGATAAACAGGACACAAAAGTATGTGGAAGCTTGTACGCCATCATCTGCGTATATTTCTTCTGATTGCCTTTATTGTTTGATGCTATCCATTCACTTGTCGGATTTACTTGAAACTTGTGATTTGATCTTATAGTTATCATATTTTTGTACTTCTTTTTTCCTTGGTGGAAATCATATTTGATTGGCTAAACTTCAATGATAGGCCAGTGATCCTATTGGTCTTATAATGTTATGTTGAGTTTGATAGTGATCAATGAAGAACTTTGATACTGAATGAATTTGACATGCTATCACTATAGGCTTATATCTTCACTAGTTTCAAATAATTGCACAAGCTAAAGCAACATTACTACATTTCTTCAGCATACATATGTTCTTGAGGTGCGATTTTCTAGATGATACTGATGGTCTAGATTCTACATAAGAAAGTGAATTTGGTGAGGACATGGCGTTAGAGTTAAGATTCCTACTACAAATTTCCAGAAAACCGCTTGTTGTGGTCACTCTGTTAAAAATTTAATGGTGTGATGGAGCATTTTGAAATATTTTGTTTTATCTGCTTGAATCTCAGCCTTTCTTCCTTTTTGGTCTTCTTTTGTGAAGCTTATTTCAATATGGAATCAGTTCAGTTCATTTGTTTTTGTTCTTGCAGGGAGCCATTATGGGCCCTCTAATATTGACGGTTGTCATTGCTTTGAAGAACCTGTATGCCGAATTTGTGCTTTCTGATACAGATGAGACCAGCAAATAGTTTTTTCATGAACTTGACAGCGTAGGGAGCATGTTTATCTCCATTCGGTTTGTTTATATGATAGCAAAATCAGGTATATCTACCATGAAGGAAATTGTTCCTCCAGTTGTTGTATCTTTTTGGTGTAATTAAATCATTTTTTATTGATTGTTCCATTTTAGAAGGGCTGATTATTCTTAGAGAATGGTTTTCTACAATCTTTATCTGAATACATTCCCTGTATTATCCTAGGTGAACAGTCCTATCCTGTTTTTGCTCTCTTCCTCTTCTTATGAGTAAAAGTTGTTATTGAAGTACGATAAAAATAGGAGATGTGATGTAAAACATGTATTAAGCATAATGTGCATGAGAAGCAAAGTAATCCACATATTAATCACTAATATTTTAATGCTTAAAAATTATAGCTCCACAGTGTCCTGAACCCTGAGAGTGGCCTGTAGGTATATAATTGATATCAAGTGACTTTTTTTTTCTTTATCGCAACTGATTTATGGTCCCCTCCAATTATAATGGTCTTGTTTGGTGTTATTTGCATATGTCGGTAGTGATAAAACAAAGAAGAGCATATGCATGTCCATGCCGGGAGCAATAATAGAACAAGTGCTAGGAAAACTTCACGTTGTTCTTGTACTTGCTTCATGTTGTATTGTCTCTGAGTACGACATATTGCAAATAATGTTTTTTTAATGTCACAGAGATCATTGGGTTTGTGATCATGTCCTGCTTTTGATACTTGTAGGCCTCCTTCCTGGTTTATGATGGGATGAGTTGAATTAATTGAACTTATTTTTTATTTGGATGTAAATTATAATGCGTGCATGTAAAAGGATTTAGGCAAATGTGTTTATTACTTGTAAGTGAATTTTATTTAATTTTAATATTAAAAAAAATAAAAGATATACAGATGTAATTTATTTTAGATTGTGAGATGGGTTTAGAATCAACGTGTTTTTATTTGTCCAAATCATATGATGTTTTTTTTTTAAAATGAAAACACCTCAACAGGTGAAGAGAGTGATTAGTATAAACTTACGTTTTGTGTCCTATTTTTTTAAGTGACACTATACATTGATACTCTCAAGGGTTATTTCTTCTAATCAATCTTAAACTATCACGATTTTTCACATCTAATCTCAAACTACGAACTTCATTTTTTGGGTCCCTAAACTTTTACCATTTTTCTAATTTGATCCTTCTGTCCAAGTGGTAGTTCATTTTTACATAAAATATAAAATATAATAATAAATATAAAACTAATTAAAAAAAGAAGAATGCCAACGACGACGACACAGAGGGGGGCGGCGACTCCCTACCTTCTCTTTCCCTACACCGACGCAGGGAAAGAGGAGGGGGGGGGGGGGGGGGGAGTCGCCGCCCCCCTCTGTGTACAGACGTAGAGGGGGCAGCGACCCCCTCCAACACGTGGCATTTTTCTTTTTTTTAATTAGTTTAAAAATGAACTACCACTCAAGCCGGGGGTATAATGGACTTTTTATATATGTGAAAAATAAAAAATAACGGAGAAGTCGACGGAATTGGACAGAAGGATCAAATTGAAAAATTGTGAAAGTTTAGGGACCCAAAAAATAAAGTTCGTAGGAGTTAGATGTGGAAAATCGTGATAGTTTAGAGTGGTTAGAGAAAATAACTCTACTCTTAATTATGAAACTTTGGATCATTACAATTATACTCGTTGAGTTTTCATTAATACATAACGATTAGTTGACAGAGTAAAATTTCTTAGGATCAAAACTTCAAAGTCTTTCTTAGGAGAAAAACACAAACTTTTAATGTTCTAAAAAAACTTTTTTAAAAGTGTTAAACAGAGAACAAATTCGGTAAATGGATGTGTAGAGCGGTTGATCTCCCATTGGATTTTGATTTAATGGTGTGATGAAAGATCCATTTAAGTTTATCATCTTGATCATCCATTCTGCGGTCAATGGTTTAGATTGAATGGGAAAAATATTGCACGTGATATACTCTCATCCCCAAATTTCAATTGCGCGCTCCCTCTTTCAAAATTTCACCCAAAATTGTGATAGCGCTCCCAAAATCTCTGTCGGACTGCTCGATCGGCGTTGCTATTTGTCGGTGGTCCATCTTGAAAGGACGATCGCTCGCGACTAGGCTGCCTGATCACCATTGCTGGTTCCTCTTCAAAAGACAATCGTTGCTTCTTATTTGCACAACGTTGTTCCCCCACCACCCGATCGTGTGTCATACTCCCTCCTCTTCCTCTGTCCGATCGTATGTGCTGCTCCCTCCTCGACCGAACCTTGCCGCCGCTCTAGGCGATCGTCGTTGCTTCCTGCCACTACTCCTGCCTCCTCCTACGACTTGATGCCATTGTTGGACTTCCTTCCCTTTGACGAGAAAGGACCTAGAGTAGAGGATGTGGAGTCTAAGGGCGAGGCGACCGCGGAGTTCTCGCCCAACTTGAAGCTCTTTGAAGTTCGTGTCACAACTCCCTCCTCTAATTGCTTATGTTGTTGCTGTTGCGGCGCTGCTCGTGCTCTCCCTCCTTTGTCATGTTATTGCTTTCGATCATTTCTGTTGACCGCTGGTCCCATATACGTTCATGATTATATTGGATTGAATGGATTTACATTCAGTTAACAATTCTCATATCAGTTTCTTTCTTTTTCCCATGCAGCTATAGAGGCAACTTGTAGGTAGAAAATCAGAAGGATCCATCCTCCCTTCTCTATTTTTGGATTCATTCAGTTAGCACAGAAGTATTCATGTGTGTGATGCCTTCCAAAATTTGCATTTACCTCACATGTTATGTTAGCACATATGTTCACATTAGCACATAGAAACCATGGTACAAAATTTGTCACATTATTTTTTTTGTAATTTGTTATTTTTTTGGAATTCCTCCGTGTTTGCCTAATTTCGTTAAATATTTGTAAAATCTAACTCGTGTTTGCCTACTTCTATTAAATGTTTGCAATGTCAAACTCCAAATTATCTATGTATAAGTCTTCCTCATATGAAATCAATAAGGATATGGACATTCTGCATTTTGAAAATCAATTGGAAGTCACACAAGAAATATGTGACATTGAAGACTTAGAGGTCACAGAACAAAAGTTTGTACTTCCATGGTATCAACTTGGATACTTTTTTGTTTTCTTCATACTAACTTATGTTAATAAATTTTAGCATGCCATTTGTTAAAGAAAATGAGATCCAATGTGAAGATAGGGATGACAAGACAATTAAACACCTTTTATTGGAATGTTATATGACTCAGAAGAACATGCATACAAGTACTATCATACCTATGCAAAATACGTTGGATTCTCTGTGCGAAAGTTTTATAGTTTTAATCTAGAAAAATGATATTATTGGAAGAAAAATTGTGTGTTCCAAAGTGGGGCACAAGGATCTTACGAAGAAAAGGGACTTAGGCAAACTTTTCAAGCATAGAAGAGATGATAGATTTGAATGTCAAGCATACTTAAAAGTTGGACTAAGAGATGATGGTAAGTGAGAGGTAAAGGCTTTCACTAGCTTTTCCACCAAAGGCATCAAGAATGAGGTCTCACTCAAAATTATCTACTAATTCGAAGCAAGTTATTTCAGAATTACATAATTATGACTTTGGCCCATCAAGTATTTTGAAAGTTCTCAAATATTATGGCGAGACAACGATAATAACACAAACTTGTGTTGACCATTTGAGAACAAGAAGAGTTGATAACATTGATAAAGAAGCTACATGTGTAATTATGCATTTCCAACAACGACGAAGTAATGGTCCAAGTTTTTTTTCCTTTGAGGTAGATCTTGTTGACAAAACCACAAGGAGTGTATTTTGGGCTGATGGCAGATCTAAAGAAAGCTATATGACTTTTGGAGATGTAGTTTCTTTTGATACAATGTATACAACAAATAAGTTTAGCATGTTGTTCGCCTTATTTACGGGAATGAACCACCATATATAATCTACATTATTTGGTTGTGCTTTACTTGCTGAACAGAGGAGACATTTATTTGGCTATTTCGCTCCTGATTAGAATGTATGCTCGAAAAATATTCTACAATGATTATTACTGATCAAGATGTGATAATGGATAATGTTATACAAAAAGTTTTTTCAAATACACGGCACATGTATTGCATTTCACATATTCAAAGAAATGTTGTGTGCAACCTAAAAGATTTATTTGCACGAGGTGATTTCCATGAAGAGTACAAAAATGGATTGATAAGAGTGAGCATTGAAGAATTTGAGAGTGCATGGACACTTTTGAAAGAAAAAATATGACATTTCAAACGATCATTGGTTAGTGGGGATGTACAACAAACGACATCACTGGATACCAATATATTTTCGTGACATATTTTGTGTAGGCATGCGTACTACTTAAAGATTCGAGAGTATAAACTCCTTTTTTTATGGATTTGCCAACTCTAATACCTTATTTGTAGAATTTGTACATCAATATGAACAAGCTATTGCGTGTCATCGTGAGGCCGAAGAAAGGGAATATTTTATGAATTTAAACTCTGTAGCTGCCTTATTTATAAAAAATCTCTTAGAAAAAATATGCTGGGACGATTTATACTCAAAAGCTTTTTTCTAAGTTTCAAAAAGATTTTATGAGCTTTAAGACTACTCCACTCGAAAAATTTGAAAAGATTGTCAAAAGACTATATACTTAGTTTATCGAGTACAGAAGAGAGCCCGGGCAAAATTATGGAATATAGTCAAGGAGAAAAACTTTCTATAACATGCTCTTGCAAATAGTTTGAATGAGAGGGCATTTTTTGTTCACATATCATAAATGTTCTCTATAAAAAAGGAGTTACAAGATTGGCCGAAGAATACATTCTCCACCGTTGGACGATTAATGCGCCTTATATGACAACACATGTGTTGAATGAGATCGCTTCTACATCTATGAATGAAGAACAACACATAGCACCTATGTAAGAATGGGCTTGTCATGCTAATATTTGGAAACTTGATGGATTGGGTTTGCGTTCATCTAATCATTTAAAGTTTGGAACATTAGTTATAGTGGAGCTGATTAAGAATTTAGAGAATATGGAAATTGAAGATAGAAAAGAGAAAAATGAAAGAGTGAATGAAAACCAGCCTAAAGAGATTGCTCGTATTGTCCAAAGTGTACAAGAATTTGACTTCTTTATACGTGATCCTGTTCATGTAAAATCTAAAGGACGCCCTAGAAAGTTGAATAGGATCAAATCTAGCGACTTCCATGTTGCAAAACAACTCTAGAGTTACATGTAGTAAATGTGGTAAGAAGGGACATAATAGTCATACTTGCCCGATGTTTAAGGTAAATAACTTTGTTGTTAAACAATAATACATTCTAATTCTGTTGATAATGTTTTCTTTGTGTTATGAACAGGTTCCACATGATAACAACATTATGTCACAAAATGATTCAGGATCAAATATGTCCAAGCTTGATAGCTTCTTTATGTAATTTGATAGGCTGCTGTTGCTTTCCTTGACAATTTCAAGATTTTTTGTGATTCATTTCTCAGTTGTCCATTGCATATGGAAGGAGTGTTGTTAGTAGGAGTCCTTGGAGCTAGTGGTTTTGATGCAGTTTTTGTTGTCATTATAGGAGATGCCAAAGACTCAATGATCAAGGCTTGAAGTTCTCTTGGTGTTTTGTCCTTCTTTTTGTTAATGTATGTATTTTGATCACTTTATGTCACTATTGATAACAAAGACTTGCTAGTTTATTACATGAGCAATTTATGCTCCATGAAATTTGTAAACTTATGCATCAATGTCTACCTTATTACTTGAACAATAGTAAAGATTTGCTCTTCTTTCAACTTCTTTGTTAGTGTATTGCATGATATGTTTGCTGCATGAATGTTCAATTAAAATGACATCATTATACTCTTGTAAGATGCTTATTTTGTTTCCAGCAAGAGGTAACTAAAAGTGAGGTGGACCAACAAAAGGTAACTTTGTTTCTAGTAAGAGGTAAGATTCTTCTTTGTTAGTTTTGGTTTCAGCTCTTTATGTTCTGCAAGTCCACACCTTATCTCAATATGAGTTGGACTAGTGAAGGATTCAAACATCATACCAATTATTTGTTGGTTAAATTGTTGGTGGCTTATCAAACAACATAATATCCGTGAGCATGTTGTTAACCTGCAACCTTGAACTAAATAGAAGAAATGAAATAATCTCTTTCAGGTTTGAAAGAGCGAGAGTTAACGTGCAGGAAGGAAATTACATGTCAGCAAGGCTAGGAGACATTTTCATTGCAGGGTTGGGAGTATGACAGCCATGCATTTCTTTTTCTTTCCAAATGCTGAAGAGCTTTCTTTTTCTTTTCAAATGCTAAAGAGTAACATAACATTATACCACATTACTACAAAAAAATGCTAAATTCCAACACATTACTGTAGGTAACATGGCCAACTATCTTTTAACACTTAAATCAATGCATTCACATTACAACATCAATGCATTCACATTACAACACATTCTCCATTCAACATAAGTTCTACCACAAGACACATTCATACTAAACATAAGTTCTAACGCACAACGGATACACAATAATACTAAAACCTATATAACATTAGTATAACGACTACAATGATACATAATATCATCGTTTTCCATGATATTCCACCTTCTTTAAACCTCTTATGCTCCATCACAAGCTGAGTTTCCAAATCATCTACTTTCTTTAACAAGCCATTGATTACATTTTAGTAATGTTGCGAAATTGGTGAATCCATCCAATGAAAGTAGTTGCATGCTCCATTTCGCTATAAAATATCAAGAAATGTGTTAGGAAAGTACTAAAAGAATGCAAATAAAGGTACAAGTTTTGTTCAGTTTTTATGAAATCACTCAAAAATTGAACTAATCATACCACGTAATTGCGACAACAAAAAAAATCATCGTCTGGGATTAGCCTCAGTCCATGATAGCTTGATCATGGCTTGTATTTGGCATTCACACTCAGGAAAGATTATCGAGTGGCTTTCTGACATTGCCTATAAGAAAATTGCCAAAAAAAATGATCAGAACTCATATTTGACCATGTACTATGAGATGTACTAAGTAGTGATTTGCTGAAAGGAAAAGGATCAAGGCATTATGTTGTACAAATGCTGCTAGTTTTAATCAAATGGAAAGTATGCATATGATTACGATGCAATTAAACATGTTGAAGTTTTGTTCATTTCACAAGCTAAATGTACTAAGTGGATGTCACAACTCACAAGCATATCGTTCTTCTCGGGTGAGGTGATCAACTAGAGAGGTGGAGCATTTGAACAATGAAAGGAGGGGGAGAGGGAGCAAAGGCGAGCATCAATAGTTCGAAGAGAGAGAGGAACGAATCAGATGGTCAATTTTTAGGGACAAGATTCGAAAAGGGAGCGGCAACGGTAGCAAGAGATCGGAGGGGGAGAGGGAGCAAAGGCAAGCATCAGTAGCTCGAAGAGAGAGAGGAGCGAACTAGATGGTTAATTTTTAGGGACAAGAATAAAAGTGCAGAGGATCCACCTATAGAAAATAACACATACCATTCTTTTTGGGTGAGGATCATCCACTGAGAGTAGAGATCGAAGGAAGGAGAGGGAGCAGTGGCAAGCAACAACAACAGTTTGAAGAGTGAGAGGAGTGAAAATGATTGTCACTTTTTTGGGGACGAGAATTATACATAATGCAAAGGATCTAAAAGCAGCAACGGTGATCGGGTAGCCCAACAGAGATCCACGAGTGATCATCCTTTCAAGATCGAGCACCGATGAGTAGCAGCACCAATCAGGCAGTTTGAAAGAGATTTTGGGAGCGATTGTCCTTTCAAGATGGAGCACCGGTGAGCAGCAGCACCGATCGGGCAGTCCGGCGGAGATTTTGAGAGCGCTATGAAAATTTTGGGAGAGGGAGCATGCGATTGATGGTTGGGGATGAGCATATATGAATATATCACATGCAATATTTTCCCCATTCAATCTGAGCCATTGACCGCCTTATGGATGATCAAGATGATATGACTTAAAGGGATCTTTCATCACATCATTGAATCAAAATCCAACCGGCCGCTCTACATATCCATTTACCTCATTCTTGAATATTTGTTTTGTAAAAATAGAGTCATGAAGCATAATACACTTCATATAGCGCAAACATAATGTGCAGTTATGAACATAATACCATATTGCTAAATTTTATCACATTATCACTTTAATCCTTTCATCTATTTTATTATTTTTATATTTTTCTATTTATGAAAAAAACTAAAGTGCCCTCTCTACATAATAATTAAAATATATATACTATTTTTAATGTTTGAATGTTGTTCCAAGAGATCCATGGGATGATGGACGTTGGGGCGACGAGTCCTTACGCCTGTGAGGACCGTGGGATGGAGAAGTGCCGTCCTATGAGGCGGGATGGGAAAGTGTCAAGGATGTGGAATGGTGGACATAGGGGCGACGGATCCTTATCTCTCACAGGTAAATAATATAAATTTTAAAAATAATCCACTTCATCATCGGCGGCCTTTTATATTATTTATTTTTTAACACTAAAAGATAATACATATATTTCAATTATTACGTGGGAGGACACTTTAATTTTTTCACAAATGAAAAAAACAAAATTAATAGAAAAGTTATGATACGATGCTTAAGAATAATGCCTTGAGTGATCGAACAATAAATGATAATCAAAGAAATAAGATCAAACGAATTTTTAGGCAACGGAATATCAACCTCAAGATTGTAATGAACCAAGCAATCGATATTATAAGTAGATTGATTTAATCACAAGATTACAAATCTTATAACTAACTGCGGGAGTTCTCAAAGAATGGGTTGTATAAGTTCCCTCACAACAAAGCAATTAAGCCAAAATTTCAATAGATTCAAAGATATTTGAAATAACAATAAATACCAGTATTTATATGCTCTACAAATAAAACTTGGGCTTGAAGAAAAGACACTAACTTAGTCTACAAGAAAGGTAATTAATTTTATGAAATAACTAAATCAATTCCTCTTACAAATCTTAACAGAATTTTTCATATATAATTATTCTAAAAATTCAAAATAAATACAGTAAAATCATGATTTATTTGGTCCAAGTTATGTTAACTCTTCATGCGACCCAATTCGTAACACGTTGATAACTTGGATATGATCTAACTCGATTTGTAATTGGATCAATTGTAAATTGCAAACATTCTTGATTATCTTCAATTTCCTTATGCCTGAGTTTCACATCATTATCTTGATCATCCAACTTTGCTAGAACATTCTTCTATCACCTGCTGCAATTATAGGCATTTCTCGATTCATATTATTCCCCTCATCTTTAAAAGGATTCGTTCTCGAATCTATATTCACAATAAGGAGAATATAGACATGTCATATATCTAAATTATTAAATAATTTAGGACACACATAATGAAGATATTTATACTTTCCTTTTATGTGCCTGATGACCAGCATGATGTATTTCAATGATAACTGTAAGTACAACTTCCCATCCATACCATCAAGCAAGTGCAGAGAAAGAAGAACATAAGTAATATAAAAAGTAACGTGACTTTCATACTCATCTGAATGAAATATCTTATACTCATGAAACGATGGTATTTTAAAAAAAACAAATTGTGAAACTTTGGATATCTTCCTTTGCACATAAGGATCCTATCAAATAAGGTGCGCAATAAATTTCAAAAAAAAAAAGAGAAATCCAATATGGAGATTATCAAGTGATTCCAAGAAAAAAAATATCAGTTTCCATGAAATAAAATAAATCCTTAACATCTGAATGTGAAATATTGTAAGATTCATAACCAAACAAATAACTTGACTCATTCAAGAAATCATGCAAATCCCTGCAACTACTCAAAATATCATCAAAATGATCACGCGAGTGATTGCTATAAATCAAAATATCTCCAAAGAAATTAATCTCAAATGTTTGATGAAAAATGCACAGAAGTCCAACTAATGTAAATACAATGAATTTTTCGGTCATGATGTGAAAATTATATGAAAGATTGCAACCAACATCCATAGAAATGATCTTAGGAGTACATAAAGGTGAATTTAAATAAATGAATAAGATTTTAGGATGAAAATCTTGAAATCATAATCAACCAACCAAAAGTGTTCAGGACTAGAAAATATTCATTTCAAAATTTCAATATATGGCTCAAATAAAGTGTTTCACCACTCATTGAATAAGAAAGTGAAATAGAAAATTGAAATCTAATGTTTGCATGCCATTCAATACTTCTCTTAATCAAAACCAGCAAGTCAGTTACATTCAACAAATATAAACTTTGAAAAGTAAGAGATGGTTTTTTCAAACTAGTTGTCATAACCAACCTCTTTCAAATCCTTACAAGACAGAATATATTACTTCATGTACCCTACTCCTACATGCCCCTGCAAGAAAATCAGAATCATAAGATAAATATGATTAAGCCATACTCTTCCTCTCAATGTTGTAAGCTGCTACACGCTCCTTATAACAGTTGCTCTCCGTATGCTTCTTGAGGTGGCAATGATGCTAAAGTATACTTTCTTCCATCATTGTGACATTTATAACAGTTGGTAGCTCCATCATGTGTCACACCTCGATCATATTGCCATGGTCGTCCCAAAAGGATATGACAAACATGCATTGATACCACATCACATAATACTTCATTAATATGTCTTCCAATTTTAAATGACACAAGCACCCACTGAAGTTTGTATGATTTTGGGTGCTTTAAGGTTGGTAGTCCCAACTTCTCCACCATGTGTTGGCTAGCAAGATTGACATAACTTCCACTATCAATAATCAATCCACAAGTGATGTCCATAACACAACAACATGCATAGAAAAGATTTTCTCGTTCATTTCTTTTTCCTCCAATATGAACACGTGTATGCATTCTCCAATTTATAACAGAGGATTCATCATCGTCCTCTTCCATCTCTTTATCTTGCCCATCATCATCAGGAGCACGGTGTCTTTGGCAATCTCTTCTATGGTTTGGTTGTATAACTTTAGCTGTGCAATTTGCACATATACCTGATCATACAGTTCAGTAATCATATGTCAAAGACGATGAAAATGTTGTGTCATGACCTCCATCATTCTTGTTTGATTAATTGTTTCTTTTCTAGAATTAATCTCTTTGTCAATTCCAATTGACATTGTAAGAAATTTCTACAGCAAATAATAATGATAAAAGCAATCTCAATACCTCACGTGGTGATCCTCGCATTTTACCTCAACTCTATTTGACTTTTTCTTGAATTGTACTCACCACTCAGCCTTTTTTTTCTCTTGAACCCTCCAACAAGTTTTAATAGAATTAATGCAAGTCAACACAAGGCAACGAGCAATTAAATTAATCCAATTTATCAATATGATTGCAAGATCAAAAGACTTCTTGAAGCTGAAATTAGAATAGAGATTTGAAAAAAAGGTTGCCAAATAAGGATAGATATCAAAGGTTCATAATTGTAATGAAATCAAAGATCACTGATTCACTAGGTTAAATAATTCAAAATCTCAAAAATTTCTTGTGCATCTTTCTCTTCAGAAATAAGTTTTCCTTTTCTTTTCTTTCCTTCCTCTTTCGTTTAAATCTTTCCTTTCATTTTTTCTCAAATTGTTTTTTTTTCAAATTTTTTCCAGATATTTTCTTTTCTATTCTCCCTTCTCCTTTCTTACACTTTCCTTTTTTTTCTATTTTCGAATTTTTTTCTCAGTTTTTTTTAAATGTAGCAGACTTTGAAGAATAGAGAGGGATGCCAGCTAGGGTTTCAAGAACAAATGAGTAAATTTTTTTTTGTGATTTTTTAAAACTGTAGTAGAATTTGAAGAATGCAAGGATGATGACTAGGTCTTGAAGAACAAATAAAATCAAATAAGGAAGACGATTAGGATTTGAAGGACTAACAATCCAAATTTTTTTTTGTGCTATTTTTTTAAAAAACTAAAATAGGGGAGCAACAAAATAATAGAAGATAACTAGAAAACTGAATAAAAAACCTGGCTCTGATACCAACTGATATGATGCTCGAGAATAATGCCTTGAGTGATTGGAACAATATATGATAATCAAAGAAACGAAATCAAACGAATTTTCAGGCAACGGAATATCAACCTCAAGATTACAATGAATCAAGCAATCGATATTATAAATAGATGGATTCAATCACAAGATTACAAACCTTGTAATTAACAAAAAAGTTCCCAAAGAACGGGTTGTAAGAGTTCTCTCACAGCAAAGCAATTAAGACAAAATTTTAATAGATTAAAAAATGTCTGAAATGACAATAAACATCAGTATTTATAGACACTATAAACAAAATTTGGGCTAGAAGAAAAGACCCTAACTTAGCCTACAAGAAAGGTAATTAGTTTCCTAAAATAACTAAATCAATTCCTCTTATAAATTTCAGCGAAATTTTTCATATATAATTATTTCAAAAGTTTTAAATAAATATGATAAAAACATGATTTATTTGGTCCAAATTATGTTGACTCTTCATTCGGCCCAATTCGTAACATGTTGAGAACTTGAATCTAATATAACTCGATCTCGTAATTGGATCAATTGTAAATTGCAAACATTCTTGATTATCTTCAATTTCTTTATGCCTAAGATCCACACAATTATTTTGATCATCCAACTTTGTTAGAACATTCTTCTATCATCGGCTGCAATTATAGACATTTTCCAATTCATATCAAGTTAACATAATCAGAATGATTAAAGTGAAAAATATGCTAGAGCTTCGTCACCACGCATCTACTCCACCTCGTCACTGACCTAGTCCTGTGAAAATCAGACAGAGGAGGAGGTCCTCCCGTAGGCTTTACAGCATAGTGGAGAACCACATGATATATAATGCATGACATAAATAAAATAATCAAAAGTAAATAATCATGCTTAACTTGAAAATGATAACATGGTAGCATCATAGATCATAATAAGAATAAGAATAGGAAGATAATCATGAATCATGAGAATCAAATGATGCTTAGTAAACTTGAAATCATGGCATACTTAAAATTCATGATAATAATTTGACTTGACTCAATCATGCTTCTTGATCTTGGTTTATTATTAGAATCATGTGACTTTATGTGCCTTTAGTTTTTTTGGGTATGCCGAGCAAACAATACGACCTTGTGCGGGTCAGTGGGTGATCAAACCATGACCAAGGGAGCTACCCTAATCTTGTTGCACTTGGCTTGGACTGGCAACCCATTATTAATCTTCCATTTGAACTTATTAATCACTTTTAATAACTTGTGACTCTTTATTCTTTATTCAATGAAGATGATAAGATCAATAAGAAATAAATCATTAAAAGTATCAATCTTGGAATCAGGGATGGATATCTGTGAGGGCAGAAATAGGATCAGTTCTATAAGGGCAATAGTTAGATTGGGAAGTGGATGAATGAATAAATATAAATAAAAAGGCTACTGGAAATCGATCGACCGGTTCTAAGGAACGGTCGATCGGTTGACTTCGGGTCAGTCGACCGGTCTATTAAGATCGGTCGACCGGTGGGTTGACTCTGGACTAATTGGATCGATCAATCCGTTCAGTTGAACGGTCGACCGATCGATATAACCTGAAATCGGCTGTGTCATTATATCGGTCGACCGGTTGTTGGCAATGCATACAGACCGATCGACCGGTCGGTGTCCTGAAAAGTTACAGAAGTCAAAAATCTCGTACAATCTCTAGTACGATCTCAACCTAAACTCGTTCCTATCTCCTAACAATCAATCACACACAACAGAACATAAAGAATTAATTCAAACAATTAGAAATCAGGGATCAAACAAATCAAATAATCAAACGATAACCTTGGAAACCTTCTTCTTATTTCTTTCATTTCATAAACGATTAGGGCATGGGTTAGAACAATTCAGAGGTCATGCAAGGTGATTTCAGTTCACCTACCTCTGTTCGCGATTAATCCCTCCTTTCGTTCGTCAAAAATTGATCAACGACGCCCTTGTTTCCCCCCTGTCGTCCCTCTCGATCACCCTCTGCAAAATTCCAACGAAGGGCATAAGAAGAACAAAAATCGGAAGATGATAAGAGAAGGGAGAGGTCTCAGCACGACTTGCAATTGAGACGAGGCGGAAAGGATCGATTGTTTGTGCCTAGCAACCTGGTGGCGGTCCAGAAATCCAGCAGGGGTCTCGTGAGGTTTGGAAGGATGAGGTTTAATAGAATTCTGTTTTACCTAATATAAGTCTCCTCTCTTTTAAATCTAATCTGATTCAAAGTAATCAGTTAAATTCCTTATTTTTGGTGGAGGTCAACTATACATGGAATCTTTAATTCCATTGGCCTTGGATTTTTATTTCCAGCCGGCCGTCCCTGTTTCGATTCTGATTCTTCTTTTTTTTATCTTTTGTGCCGGTTGTTACATTAATAATATCATAACATAAGTTCATATTTTGATATTAAATGCGAAAAATCATGATAGTTTAGAAGAGGTTTAAAGAAACAACTCTTATCTATACTATATTAAAAGGAAGATAGTATGCAAGGAGGAGTTTACACTTGACATAAGCAAATGTAGACAAGTATCCTAAAAATATTATGTAGAAAGTTTTTTAATCAATACGTAAGTTAGTTTGTTTTTTAATGATTAATATGAGGATTTACAAGATTCATTAATTATATAATTACATAAACTTATTGGAATAGTGGATAATAATTATCCATAATCGTTATACATAAAACTTGACATATATAGTCTATATGAAGAAGAAAACAAATTTATGATCCTAAAATATGATAATATATTATAACTCTATATAATTTTACTATGTTTAAGATTGTAGAGTAACTACAATATATAATAACATAATCTATACTCTATTAAAAGCAAATAAATTTCTTGGCATAAAAATATTTTTACAAGTGTCCCGAAAATAATAATAACAGTTTATATCTATTATGATTACAAAATAAGATAATTATTATATAACAATATAATTTTTCTATACGGTTATAATAACTATATGTGTAATAACTGCACTTATAATAAAATACTAATTATTAGATGGTTTCGAAAATAATAACTAAATACAAATAATCATAGAAATTTAATTTATAAAAAAAAACATTTGATAGTTATTTCAAAAATTAGCAACAATAACTAAAAGAATATTAATTTATAAAAATAATAATGAGGAATTAAATAATATTAATTACGACAAGATACTGGAGCTGTATGGTCAATCATATTAAGTTAGGAAAAAATAATATATTAAACTTAATAATAGAGGTGGTTATTAAGATGCAGTTATATGAAATATTTAATTAATTATAATGATGATAAAAGATGTGGTTAGTGGAGTCATATATAACTGACCGAATAAGGTAATATAAAGATTCATGTTAAATACCCACATTCTGTGCCGCAAGATGATAAAGGAGAAGAATATCATAGTATCATGTAGTCCTAAGATTTATTTATTATTTAATTTCATATGATAGATTTCAGTGCCTTTTTTTTCTACAAATACTACGTATTTTGTGTTGACTGGGTAAACTATCACAGTGAATAATTAATGTTATTTGATGACATTTTTTTGCTTTATTTTTAGGTTCATGCAAAGGAAGCTTAAGATTCCCTCATATGATAGTTTCACATCTATTGGAAATTATGTTTTAAGAAGGAAAGGTATATTGCTCTCACTATTTTATAGATAATATTACCCTTTTTGAATTTATCATTGTGATATGGTATGAATTGGCCGAGAGCGTTTTACATATATGAAATGCTCACATAGACATGGATAACTTCACATCCATCTTTTATACTTTGATCATGCATTTTTTTCACATATATGCACATATTGATTAAAAAAGTGGTTAGACCTTAAAAAAAGAGTTGTTAATTTTGAATTATTATATCTTTATACTATTAAATCATACCTTACTTTTGTAAGAAAATTTTATTATTTCAAAATATAATTATTTGACATATTAATCTAAACGAAAATTCATATTTACATAGAGTCCTGGACTTAATTATTATTTTTAACATTGTCATATATATTTCAAAATTTATTTTCAATAAATTTTTTAATTTTCTGTAATCACTGTCATTTAACAGTTAAATAACGATCTTTTTTATATCATTAGTCCACATGTACAATAACTTTTAAGCCTATTTTTTCCTTTACTATTGTGCCACATTTTTCACAAGTTTTGTTGAATTATTCATATAATTAGGTTACCTTAATTTTTTTAATATTTATTATGAATAATCATATATATATGCATGACTTACGTGTTGTCTGCAAAATCATATCAATGGAAGATGTATTATGCTCCCTATTTTATAGATACTCTTCTTTAATTTATCTTTGCCATATGGTATATGGCTTGGGTGAGAGCGTTTTACATACATGTACATAGGGATAAACATATTTGTTTTGGTTTATATCCATCTTCTATATTTTGTTCATGTATTTTATTTCACATATATATACAGATTAATTTATAATTAATTTTATATTTTAATTTTAACAACTCAGATATTTATAATTGATTTATTTTGGTATTATCATATGATAGATTTAATAATTAAATTTTACTTGCACCAATTAGCTCTTGGGCCATATGTCCCTCCTTGCATGCTATATGTCAATTTAAGCCAGCATCTGAACATGTCATTATAACATTATTTCTTTTTGTTAAAACTATACCAGTAAATTTTATTGCATGGCACTAGAACGTATTTTTGGATGGCATGTTCAAACAAATTTTTTTAAATATGAATGGCCATTTTACGACCATACCATTGCAAGCGGCATTTTTCTATAAAGGAATTTTGTTATTTATAAGTTACAAGTAAATCTAGATAATGTTGAATCCCTTTCATACAATCCATCTATGCATTATTTAAGTGTTATCATGCAAACTCACAGTTGGAGGATCACAAAAATGAAAATGAGTGGATTAGAACATATATTGGATGGTCACAATATCCATTTCATTGCCATTCAAAGGTCCTAGAGTCATGTTGCAAGATTATTTTATCCAAATTTGAAAGCGTGATATTAAAATTTTTAACCTAATAAATATGTAGTTAAAATGAACTTAATCAACTTTAACCATGTGTCATGTTTATTTTGAAAATTAAGATTATGCACTTTCTCTTTCTTTTATAATTGTTCTTTTTTCTTTTACATTGCCTATCTAAATTAGCTTAATAATAATAATAATAATAATAATAATAATAATAATAATAATAATAATAATACTCTTAAAGATTATATTGTAAGAGGTGGATCGACTGAAAAAATGATATTTAATGGATAAAGATTATCATTTTACAACATATATATATATTTATATATATATATATATGTTATATCTGTTATTCATTGTATATGAAGTGACTTCTTCGTATTTTGTATTTGGTTTAAATTTATTTATTTATTTCACGTAAAGACTTTATTCTATGTGCTATTTTTTACTTAAATTGTCATTTAAAAATGAGATAATTGTTAGTTCAAAGTAATATATACATAAAATAAAATTTTAATTACTTTCTAAAGTTATAAATATTTTTTGATTAAATACAAATAAAAATTATAATTAAATTATACATATTTTATTTTATCTTTTATCCTAATTACTATTCGTGTTCAATAAGGTGTTTTATGATCATCATTTTCTTAATGACCATATTTTATTTTCTATAAACTAATTCCTTTTAGATTATAGGAGAATTCGATTCCTTATAGTTTATTTTGTCATTGCTGTTTCTTTTTTGTTTATATACATACATACATATATATATATATGTATGTATATCAAGAAGTGAATAAATAAAAAGAATTTAATATGATCATAATATTTTTATAACTATATATTCTAATATCATATTTGTGGTAATATTTTATCTATAAATATTTTATTAAAAAATATGCGTAAATTATTTTTCTTTTACTTCATCTGAGAACAATGTGATAAATGTTTAAATTGTGTTCATTACAAAGGATCATTAGCTTACTCTTTAATTTATCATTATAGTTTTCTATAAACATGTTCTATCATCTATGATAATTGAATTTTTTTAAATTGTTTTATAACATTATCATTATTTTTTTTAATTTTAGCAATTATAAAAAAAGTATTTGTCATTAAGCATTATCATATATGTTTGCATAATTTTCATATAATGGCATTTCTCTTAAAATATTATTAGTGAACAAATGTAATCATTTTGAAGTATATTATTTATTTCTATATTTAAAGTCTTCGCTGGGAGCTATTTCTATTTGCAAACTTTTTCTGAACATATGTCTATTTATATAAAATAGCTCCTTATGATTAATGCGATAATTTGATTTCATTAAATTTGTATTGACCATTTATAGCATTTCAAAATGATGTAATTTCTTCTTAAAATATTATTAGTGAACAAAAGCAAACTTTTTTGTAATATATTATTTATTTCTATAACAACAGTCCCTCACTATGAGCTATTTTATAAGATTTGTATTTTTTTAAAATATCTCTTATATAATTAATTTTTATATGAATATTCTATACATGATATATAATTTTTATAGATTGGAAATAAAAATAAATTAAATTTATATTTATCAAGAATTTAATGTCAAATAAGTAGAAATAATTTAATTTTTTTATCA
Source organism: Pontederia crassipes (assembly GCA_030549335.1). Taxonomy (NCBI): domain Eukaryota; kingdom Viridiplantae; phylum Streptophyta; class Magnoliopsida; order Commelinales; family Pontederiaceae; genus Pontederia; species Pontederia crassipes. The sequence goes on from JAUKPH010000017.1 coordinate 14,770,034, forward strand.
TGATTGAGACGGTGATTATTGTTCTATAAAAAAATGTTCCTTTTAGTTTATGTGATAATCTGATGCATTTTATTTTTTAGAATATTACCATTACTGATTATCTTTTATTGTATATCAAGAAGTAAATAAATACAATAATTTAATTTTTCATCATAAGTTTGTTGTGACCATATTCAGCTCACATCGTTTTTACAATTATATAGTTCTTATAAAATAATTCCTTCAGATTTGGCTTCCTTATAATTTGTTTTAGAATATTGTCATTACTATATCTTTTTTATGTTTATTATAAATATTTTTTCTTTTATCTGTCTTTAAGCGATATCATCTTTATTTGTAACATTTCTTTTTTTACTTTTTTAAAAATATTATTAGTTTATGAGTGCAAAATATTTTATAATATATTATTTTTTTCCTTTATTATGGAATTTATGTCAATATTCTTACGAGTATTTCAAATATCCATGATTATAAATAAAATACAACATCGAGCCTATATCTAAAGTTAATTGTGCAAACTCTTATTGATTGTGGGCACATGCAATATTATATATTTTTTAAATAATTGAATTATATAAATCAAAACATAACACATTTTTATTTTAAAATTGATTTCCAACATTTTACATTGATGATACTATATTTCATAGATAAAATTATTTATTAAAAACAAGGGTGTAGATGTGTCACGTGTTCTCTTTTATTTTTTTACTTTAAATAGGAGTGAAAACCTTTTATCATAGTGATAAAAAAATTAAGAATTCAAATGATAGATGTGTTTTTTATATTGTTGCAGTGATTGTGATTTGATCATGCGGAGATTCAAGTCGATCCATTCATTAATATCCAAAAAATTTATTGGATAATTCTTTTCTCAAGTTGCATATTGTTTATTGCTAAAAACATAATTGTACACATGACGTAAACTTTTCTCAAGTTGCATATTATTTATTGCTAAAAACATAATTATACGCATGACGTAAAAATTCATAAAATATAAGGATAATTGAATATTTTCATAAGGTCACCAAGTATTCATCATGTATTTAAAATTTAACATTTTTTTAAATAATTACAGTAGTGAACGAAATAAATATAATATATGATTAATATGTATCTGAAATTCATATAGATTTGAAATATACTAATAAATTAGTACCTCAAACACTACTAAAAAAACGCTGATTACCGACGGTCCGGACCGTCAGTAAACAGCCCGGAAACCGTCGGTAACGCAATTACCGACGGTTTTTCGATTGGAATCGATCCGTCGGAAAAACGCTCGTCGCAAATCGATTTGCGACGGTAGAAAAAAATTCGTCGAAAATATCGACGGTTCTGACCGTCGAAAAAAGTCTCCGGCGGTTCGAACCGTCGAAATTTTCGACGGTTACAACCGCCGGAAAAGGCCGGCAGTTCGAACCGTCAAAATTTTTGACGGTTGCAACCGCCGGAAAAGGCCGACGGTTCGAACCGTTGTAAATTTTTTACGGTCGTAACTTTTCGACGGTCGCAACTGTCACAACTTTCGACGGCCGTCGCAACCGTCGATCTTTCGACGGTCGCAACCATCGCAAATAACTTTTTAAATATAAAAAAAATTAACGGCCCGATCGGGACGCGGCCAAATTCGGCCGCAAGCCGATCGATCCAGTCGCTGGTGGCCGGATCTGGTCGCCCGATGGCCGATCCGGCCGCTGGAGGCCGGATCCGGTCGCCCGGAGGCCGGATCCGCCGCTGGAGGCCGGATCGGCCGCAAGCTGGTCGATCCGGCCGCTGGTGGCCGGATCCGATCACGGGAGGGTCATCGCTAGTTATATTAAATCTGATCACGCTGACGCTGGCCGGATCAGATCCGGACGACAGTGGCCTCTGATTGGAGAGAGAAAGAGAGAGAGACGCCGACGCGAGAGAGGAAGAAGCAGACGCGGGAGAGGAAGAAGCAGACGCGGGAGAGGGTCGCCGGTGCGGGAGAGGGTCGTCGGCGCGGGAGGGTCGCCGACGTCCGGTGCAGGAGAGAGAGGCCGGCACGGGAGGGTCGCCGGCGTCCGGCGCGGGAGAGGGACGACCGGTGCTCGCGGGGGAGAGAGAGAGGAGAGGAGGGAGAGAGGAATTATATATAAGGGAAAATATGAGAGAAAGCAGGAAAAGGGAAAAAAAGCGGGATAACGAAATTTTAATTGCCGACGACTTCGGCCGTCGAAAATGTAAATATTAATTATTTTTATAATTACCGACGGTTCTGACCGTCGAAAATATATTTAGTTATATATAATATTTATTTTTTATTTTACCGACGGTTTGAACCGTCGGTAATCGTTATCGACGGTCAAAACCGTCGATAATTACGATGGTTTGGGCCGTCGCTAGTTATATTAATAAAATACTTTTTATATGATATTATTATACATTTATCGACGGTTACCACCTTCGAAAATTGTGGCGGATTTTGCGACGGATGAATATCCGTCGAAAATATCGACGTTCCTAATCGTCGAAAAATTAAATAATAATATAAAAAAATACATAATTTAATTTTTCATTTCCGACGGTCGTAACCGTTAGGAAATCCGTCGAAAAAATTAAATAATAATATAACAAATTACATAATTTATTTTTTTATTTCTGACGGTCGTGACCGTCGAAAAATCTGTCGAAAAAATTAAATAATAATATAAAATATATATAATTTAATTTTTCATTTCCGACGGTCGTAATCGTCAGAAAATTCGTCAGAAATTGCTACGAATGGATAGCCGTCGGAAATATCGACGCTCCTAATAGTTGAAAAATTAAATAATAATATAAATCCTTTTCGACGGTCATAATCGTCGAAAAATTCATCGGAAACGAAATCGTCGAAAAATCCGTCGTAAACTGCGACGGATTTCGAACCGTTGGAAATTATCCGTCGGAAAATCGCGATTTTCTTGTAGTGAAACTTAAGTGGGAATATTATTTCTTAAGGAGAGAAGAAAATAAATGAGGCAAAGAGAATTAAATAGACTAATAAATTATTTTTTAATTATAATTATCATATTATTTAAGAAATATTAAAATAATATTACTTATTATATGAATATTATATTAATCTAATTTTGCATTATCTCCGCATCGCGGGGGCCATCACACTAGTTTAATTAATAAGTCAAACTTAAATAAAATTTTGATTTTTTAATTTAAATAGATTTTAACATATTTATATTAACCATATTTTATTAGATTATAAGATTAATTTAGTATGAAAAAAATAATTGTAACGATGAGCACCGTTCAATTATTATATCCATCACACAAAATGAAGTTACGTCTAAAGGTGTTACAACTTAAGACCCGTTTGGCAACCGCAAAGATTAAATTATAAAAATCCAACATATGTTCTCAAGATGATAACTCAAGAAATATGTTAATTCCGCCGTCATTATTGTGGGACCACAGTTGCAAAATATAGGTGTTCGACAAATAATATGGAATTAGCATCTTATTCATGTCCTTGCTCGTGATCCCAACGGGACAAAAAGACTAGCATAACCATCAAAACCCATTTAGTATAATTAAAAATACAACTTTAATTCTATACCAAAAGTTGGTTTATTATATTTTATTTTTGTCGCGAAAAATGAGAAAGATCGCATTGTAACACCTCGAAATTTCATCCCCAATTGCCAAGGACAATTAGACCATTCGGCAATGTTAGCCCATTCACCATCATATAATCATAATAAAAAATAATTTTCAATTAATACAATGGAAGCATAAAACTATTCAATAAGATAAAATAATCTTTCAATTAATGCGGAAGACCTCGATAAAATATTAAAAGTAATGTTATAGAATTGGGAAAAACAAATCTAATAATCACCACTATAATATCTTTTGAAAACATAATAAAGAAGACTCTATGATATCATGACTCTTAAAACGTAGTCCATTGTGCAATCTTTCTCGTCATGAGCTGTCACCATCCATCCAATCATTGGACACCTTTACGGATCTAGGGTGCAAAGATTTCCCCGATTAAAATATGTCAAGGCCATGCAATGCGACGCCGTAATCCTAAATAGGATAATATGCATTATCATCTTCGTGTGATAAGAAGTGCATGCCATGTTCTTAACATATGATCTACATGTCATTCATTCATACTATTTCTATCATCATGCAATAAAATAAACGCATGGCAAGACATGTGCTTTTAGTATGTGCATTCATAACAATCATCAATTCAATCCATAGGCACATAAGTGAAGTATACTTACCATAAACATTGTATCCATAACCTTTCTCAAGTTTGCTTTATAACCCTTTCGGACTTTCACTTTTGTAGGGCATCATTTCATTCAATCGATCGGCCCTTCTTAATGATATATCTTTCGATAGTTGAGATTTATGTCATTGCCCTCTCAATATGCTAGCTTAGCCTCAGAGACAATGCTTCCCTCTCGCCATAAGATGACATCAAAATGCATACATAATTGTCAATGCATGTAACGATCATTATGAAAAACTCTCGTTCGAGGGCGACATCGGAATGACACACCGATGCTGATGTGTATAACGATCATTCCGGGTAAAATCCAATAAAGGGCCATAGAGGGTCGACATATAACATCATCCATGACTGAGTTCATTATGTTTTTCAAACAACAATCATTAACGTCGCTCAATCTTCATGTTTTAATCTAGTTATGTGGGAATCATGCATATATGTGTATCTATGTTCTTATCCAATCAACAAGCATCAATATATATATTAATACCTTGAAAATAACATTTGATATGCTATATAAGGTCTAAAAAATGATCACAATCATGAAATAGGTCGTCACGGCCGTGACAGAAGTCTGAAAAACTCGTCGTCCTATCACGGTCGTGACAAGGGGGTGTTAGGCCGTGACTGACTTTGTCACGGTCATGACAGAACTAGTTTTCGACTGATTTTCTAGCGGTTTTGTCATGGACGTGACGTGATGTGTCACGATCGTGACAGAGCTCGAGAACTCCGTCGCCCAATCGATTTTACACGATTTTTAATCCAAAACTTAGGGAAAATAATATACGACATTGTGAATTATTATCTATACATTTTCTAGGCATTTTAGAACATTTGAAAACATAGTGATCCATGAAATTTCTAGGATATAGGGTTCATCCCTAAATCATGACCAATATGAAAAATCTATGAATCTTAAGAGTAGATCTAATCAAAATTCCTATTCATGTTATGAATCTATTATTGATTCCAATGAAAATAGCTCTCATCATAATCCAATCAGAGAATAATGAGTTCTCAAACTCTCAATCCAATACAAGAAGAACATTAAAAGAGGAGAGAGGGATTTTGGATTCCTTTTACATATCTTTCTCCCAAATCTTTCTCCTCTTCCTTCCTCTTCTTCCTCCCCCTTGTTCCTCTTGTTCTCTTACCTCAAGCCCTAGCCACCAAAAAATGTGGAGAAAAGAAGTAAACAAAGAGAACATGGGTATTTATGTAGGGAAGATTATTAGAGTTTGGCCAAAAGTTCAAATTATCCTTGTTAAAAAATCTAAGGTATTACAACACAAACACATAAGATTTATAAAGTTCACCATAAATTGGAATATGTCCTAGGGCAACGACAACACTCTTTGTTATAAAATATTAATGATTAAAAAATACCAAATAATCCAGTCGTCATAAAATTTATATAGAAAATTCCAATACAAAATAGGAAAAACCTTAAAATTGTTTAAATTTGGAAGGCTCCACCTCGATCCGCTGCAAGAGGAATCCTCCCTAGACCCCTTAGGGATGGACAACTTCATCGCCCCTGCTGTCTTAGCGTATGAGTAACATAGAAATTCAATTATGATTACAATTTAGATTCAACAATTTTAAAAGTGTTCGTATTTGTAAGATGCTATTAAGTCATGTCGTACTTCTGAAATTTAATATGCAGGTTAGATTAAACTTATTTTTTCAGTATATTTTGACTTTATGGCATAACTCATTTATTAAGATTTTTAAATACGTATAATTTTTATATTGATTTAATTTCATTGGGCTCCTCTTCACCCCTTCCTTTACCCAAAATACAACTAGAAATGCATGTTTGAGATCTTTTAATCCAAAATTTTTATGATAAGGTATCTCGGGAATTAATTAAACACGTCAACCTGTCAAACATGTATCAGCTCAAAATTCATTGAAGTCCTCGCATTCCTAATTACAAAAAATCAAATAAAATTATGAAATGATGTGGGATAGTAGAGTTGTGTCTCAATATCAACCAAAACTAGTAACATTGCGAACGTACACCATCACCCGAAGGCTGGATGGTTATGAGTTTGAATTTTGTCTATGGAAAATATTTGTCTTTTTATTTTCGATCTTTAATTTTCTTATGTCATATGTTTAGACATCCTATGTAACTAAAAAAAAGCTAGTAACTGTCCTATTTATGGAGTTGTCAATTTGCTCAGCTTACAAAATTAATCAAGTGTGTCTAGTGAATTGAGTCACAAACTTTAAAACCATTCAAAGAATTAAAAGTTTATCAGACAAAGTGAGAAGAAAGTATAAATGAAACATACTTTTCTTTTGTCTGTGAGGCTTATGAACATATATGACAATACCTAGTGAAAAAAATTTAAATAATATTTTATGGGATTAGTGCGCGTCCTCCCAAGTCGCCCTTAGTCCTCCCAATCGTTGATGATCATCTGATGCAAAATTGACTTGCAATGGAAAAAAAATCACGCGTTACGGAACTGGTTCACTAGGTTGAAGATATGATCACATCCTCCTTCTGAGCCGGTTTCGCATTGTACGCGTCACCGCCGACTTGGTTGCAGAAGATGAAGCTCCGATGACGATGAAGTTCTAGTGGTGATAAAGCTCAGGCATCAGAGACAATGAAGATCTGACGATGACGCTCCGACGATGACGACAACGGCTGCACCAAGAGACGACGGAGCTAAGGTAAAACGACAGACGGGTGAGTAGTTCACGAAATGACCGCCGCCAGTGTCCCGCCTCTCCTTCCCTTCATCCCTCGATTCCGTTCTCCGCTTCATCATCGTCGCTATCATCATGTATCGAGACCCTCGGCTCCCACGCCTACGCCAATAACTTCACCATCGCCCTCCACACTTGCGTCTGCATGATCATCGTTGACGTCCCGTCTGACCATTTCATCTTCTCCACTGCCCTCAAGGTTGCCACTGGCCTCTGGGACCTCCTTGTCGGCAAGCAGCTCCATGCGTCATCACTACGATCTCATCTTTGAATAGCTTTTGAGTGTCATTGAGCAATCTACCTCCATTCTGCATCAGACAATAGTGCGCGATTGGGAGGACCATCTTGCCTGCGCACTTGGTAGGACGCACATTAATCCCTATTTCTATTACATTGTTACCTTTCAAGCGCATTAGCATTGTTATAAATTTAATAATCTTTCATATAATTAAAGCTCATAAACCTTTAATAATTAATGAAGTTAAATTAAGAAGAGTCTAATAATGAGAAGGGAAATGTTTGTTATCTGGTGCAATGTTATTAAATTTAAAAAATTAAGTAGGCTAATTTTTCATTACCGTAAAATCGTGATGAAAACTAATAAAGTTCATGAATGAAAATAAACTTACTAATTAATTAATTAATTAATTAATTAATATGCATCCACAATAAAAGAGTATGCACCAATCTAAAATTTCATATAGATAAAAAATTAATGTAAAAAAAAAGTAATAGGAACGAGAGCTTCACCTTTAAATACTAATTATATTCATTTATCAATATATTTTAAACAGTGAAACTTGGTTCTTTTTTTAATCCAATAAAAAAAGTTTTAATAACATTTGTGATTTCAACACAACAGGTTGAAATTTAGGCCACACTTGTAACAAATTTAGGCGCAAGTTTCTCAAATCAAAAGTATATCTTCTATATCAAGCGACCAATCCCTAATTAGAATTTATTGCTCGGAGTTGGTGCTTAAATAGTTAACGCCACCAACGCTACAGCAATAAATACATTTAACATGCATTTACTATGCATTGTGGATCCCAAGTGTTACGACTTGCCAATGCAACTTATTCAAATGCCTTAATTTACACTTTTATGTCGTGTGATAACTATTAATAATATAAATAATCGTCAAAATAGCTAAAGAATAAATTATCAAAATATCTCCAAAAATTTATTTTAAATCTTAATCACATATTATTGTAAATAAACAAAGTAAAAAGCAAAAAAAGTTGAATATAGATAAAAAATATTAGGTAATTAAGAGTTATTTGTAAAAGATTTCAAATAATAAATAAGATAAAATTGAATGATATTTATTTTATTAATAAATAATTTGAAATAAAAGAATTTGATTGAACGAATATTTTTATTAAAATGTATTTCAACCGACTAGTAATTTAAAAAGTCATCTCTCATGTCTTGATAATTAAGATTATTTGAACAATTAAAATTATCGATAATTAATCATAATCAAACAAAATAATGCAGTGGATCTTGAAATTTTTAAAAAGAATAATCGATAATGGATTACCTTGTACCTATCAATGACTTGTGTCAAGGTTAAATACTTCACATAGTCCTTAATCTTATTCTTTTTCACTTTTCATCTAATTTGAATATATTTTCACTTATATAATCAGCTTCTATCACTCTATCTGTGATCAAAAAAATTAATTTGTTGTGAGATGTAGTACTTTTATTTTTAGAACCTCAACTAAATAGATCATGATTAGCAACAGCCATTTGCTAATTATGAACTAATTTTATCCTGAAAGAATGATTAGGGAGTCAATTTTCAGGAGATTTGAAAGTCGGCAGGGAAGCACGCGGGAGGAGGAGGAGAGGAGAGAGAGAGACAGAGAGGAGAGAGAGAGGGAGAGGGAGAGGAGTAGTCTTTTCCTCATCGGCTCCTCCTCTTCTCCTTCTCTTTCCCTCTTTCTCTGTTCTGTTCCTGTTCCTGTTGCTGGTCTCCGATTCCCAATTGAAGTGGCCTACGCAAGATTGGATTTTTGCGCCTCCAACAATCTCTCCTGAACGCATTCCTGCAAAGCCCCCAATTTCCACCCTTGTCCCTTTGCATTTCGATCTCTCCATGTGCTTGAACCTTTTTTTTTTCTGATCTTTGTTAGGGTTTCCTTCCCTGCAATTTAACCTCTTGATCGTCTGGAAAGCTTTCCCTTTCTAGCTTGTCATTTCGATTTGGATTCTTTGATTGCTCATTTTCGTTGTTTAATTATGAATTAAACAGGGCATACGGTTTTAGAGCCTTGATAATCTGCAATTAATCTATCTGTAACTTTTCTCTCTGCAATTATTCGTTACGTCCTTTTTGTATTTAATCTTTACATTCCTTGTTTCCCTCGTTGATCTTTTGCTGCATCTCCTGGGAAAAAGCTCCAATCTTTGATGTTCTGATACGAGTCTATAAGATATCTGAAAGGTATAGAGCAATGCAAATGGCCATTTACAAATAGTTCCAATATCCAACCTTTTTTCTCTTTTCTTTGATTTTTTTATATGCTTCATTTCCCCAAAAAAAAATTTTAAGGTTCCCAAAAGTTTGAAAATACACAAATATTCTTGTGGAGAATTCGTGAGCTGTTTTTGCTCACGTAATTGGTGGAGATGAAGCTGTTAGTGCATGTCATTGAAGCACGCGACCTTGCGGCATTGGATCTCAATAGCCTTGGCGACCCTTACGTGAAGGTGCAGCTGGGAAAACACCGAGCTAAAACGAAGGTGGTCAAGAAGAACCTGAACCCATGGTGGGACGAGGAGTTTGGATTTCGGGTTGGAGATCTCAGCCAGGAGCTCATAGTGTGTGTTCTGGCCGAGGACAAGTACTTTGCTGATGATTTACTGGGACAGGTGAAAGTTCCACTGTCAAAAGTTTTTGATGCAGATAACTTGTCCCTTGGGACCATGTGGTATCAGCTGCAGCCCAAGGGTAAAAAGTTGAAGAACCAGAATTGTGGTACATATGTGTCTTCTCTTAGAATTCAGATGTTCATCATCAGTTATCACGGTTATTATGAACTTCTTTGTGTTTGATATATTCAGATTTATTGACGCGTTTATCCAGTTGATCTCAAAATGGTTTCGATGAATCAATAGGCTAGTAACTGAGTAGGGCTTTCATTCTGAATTTCTGTGAGACTGCGGGAGGAATATTTGTATCTTTTGTTTTAAAAAATGCCCCTCCATTTTAAGTTTCTTTGAAATGTGAAATCTCTTGTAATAAATCCTGATAGATAGTTATTTTCATATTGATCAAATTTACACTTGCGAAAGGAATCTTGAGTCTCTTTCAATCTGCTCATTAGCACTTCAATTAAATTCTTTTTTTTTTTGTGTGAGTAGGGTAGTTATACAAAGATTTCTAATGCCTTCATGGATTCATTTCAGTTCTTGAGCAATTTTTCTTTTCCATATCTCGTAGGAGAAATCCGCCTTGCTGTATCTTTGTCTCAGAAGGACAACGAAGAAGCACCTAAAGCAAGGCAATCAACTACTGATGATTTTGCCTCCAACTCAGAAAAATCAGCTGAGTTGAGAAAGGGAAGACAGTCGTTTTCTTCAAATGGAGATACAGAACTAGCTTTTATGTCAGAGATTGATGGAATTGAACCTTTTAAGGAGGACAAATCAAATGCAGCATCTTTTGTCGACCGGCTATATCAATTTTTTGGTGGTAAACAGAGTTCAGAATCTCCAGGACTTTTCACCAGGGACGATAGTCCAGAGAAACCTCAAGTAGTACCAGAACTTACTGAAGCTGGCCAGGAACAAACTGGTGTGATATCCTTCAATGTTACATATGGAGAGTTATTAAAAACTATTGAATCAAAGGATCAAGGAGGTGAAATGCCTGAAAACCTTCCAGGCGGGGTCCTTCTTGATCAATCTTATGTTGTTTCACCAGGTGATCTGAATTCGCTTCTATTTTCACCAACTTCAAACTTTTGGCAATCACTCGCAGAGGTTCAAGGAACCACTGGGCTTCAAACTGAAGCATGGAGGATTGAAACTGGTGGGGAGATCTTGAAAAGAGTGTCGACATACACTAAAGCTGCGACTAAATTAGTAAAGGCTGTAACGGCCACAGAAGAACATATTTACTTGAAAGCTGATGGCAAAAACTATGCAGTTTTAGCAAGTGTAAGTACGCCTGAGGTTCCTTTTGGTAATTGTTTCAAGACCGAGGTTCTCTTTTGTGTGATGCCGGGACCTGAATTGCAATCTCAAGAGCCATCTTCACGTCTGGTAATTTCATGGCGGACTAATTTTATCCAGAGCACGATGATGAGATCTATGATTGAAAATGGCACAAGGCAAGGGTTGAAAGAGAGCTATGCACAGTTCGCTGTTTTGTTGTCCCAGAATGTTAAGCCAGTTGATTTAAAAGAAACTGCATGTAACAAGGAGCAAATTTTAGCTTCTTTGCAAACAGAACAAGAGTCTGACTGGAAGTTAGCATATCGATTCTTCGGAAATTTTACTGTTGTATCTTCTGTTTTTGCAGCCTTCTATGTGCTTACACACATTTTACTTGCAAACCCTAGTGTTGTTCAAGGGATTGAATTTTCTGGTTTAGACCTGCCAGATTCAATTGGTGAAATTGTGGTTTGTGGTGTTTTGGTTCTTCAAGGGGAACGCGTATTTAATATGGTAGGACGGTTTCTACAGGCAAGAAAGCAAAGAAGTAAGATTTTTTTCTGATGGACATTTGTATGTTATGATTCACTTTCTAGTTGCTTGCATTTTCATGCGAAACTTTGTTCTTGATTCTTTTTTTCTTTGTAGGATTGTGACCACATTTTAAAAATTCAACTCCACTGCGCTGTTCTAAACTTTCTTCTTGTTTCTTATTTTCTTTAAGGATTGTGGTATCACATTTTAAAAATTGAACTCCACTGACTTTTGTATTTTTCTTATTTCTTCTTATGCTTCATGAACCAGACAAAATAGCATTTAAGATTGATCGTCCTAGATATTTCCGTATTGGAGTGTAATCATAAACAATTTCATGTGATCATAGTTGTTTGTATTCTCCTTCCAAGATTCATACCCATAATAATTACCAGTCTTTTGTTGCTTTCCTTCTTGAAATTATTTGGTGTGTTTCTCTCTAATATGACCTGCAATTAATGTTTCTCTTATGCAGGTAGTGATCATGGTATCAAAGCACAAGGAGATGGATGGTTACTAACTGTTGCTTTGATTGAGGGAAGTAATCTTGCAGCTATGGATTTGACAGGATATTCTGATCCTTATGTCGTTTTCACTTGCAATGGGAAAACAAAAACAAGTTCAATCAAGTTCCAAACATTGGATCCTCAATGGAATGGTAACATATTGAATCTATATATCTTACCTCAGAAGATATGTATTTTCAGTACTGAAGATCTGTCTATATGCTTTGGCAACTAGTTGAACACGTATTAATAGTATTATGGAACCTTAATTTTATGAACTTGTACATGTTCCATGGACTGAGGCATTCTGTTATATGTGTATCATAACCCAAAGTATTTAGAGTGTTCCCTTCAACAAAGAGGAATCAAGGAACATTACTTAAAAATTAGTAATCTGATTGAGGTTTCTAAGGTCTGTCTGTTCCAAAATGAATTTAAATACATATAAAACCTGCTACAACAAAACTGTGGGCATTTCATGTGTTTGTTGTTAGTATCCTTAACGAGACATTCCAATGTTGTATCCAAAGTATGCATTGTGCGTTAAAACAAACAATAGTTTGATGGCCTTCTGAGCGTGAATGTCATGTCGAACTTTTTGTTTCTTTAATGCAGAAATATTTGAATTTGATGCAATGGAGGATCCTCCATCAATGATGGATGTCGATGTTTATGACTTTGATGGACCATTTGATGAAGCTACATCCCTTGGCCATGCTGAAGTCAACTTTGTAAAGTCTAACTTATCAGACCTAGCAGATGTGTGGGTTCCACTTCAAGGAAAGTTAGCTCAGGCAGGCCAATCAAAGTTGCATTTGAGGATCTTCTTGAATAATACACGAGGATCAGAAGTTGTTACCGAATACTTAACAAAAATGGAGAAAGAAGTTGGGAAAAAGGTTACTTTTTATTCTGTATATGCTTATATATATATGTGTATATATATATTTGAGTAGAATATATATATATATATATATATTGAGTGGATATGTTATAAGGCTTAAATATTTGATGTAATTTCTGCACACTTAAATATGTAGTTAAATTTGAGATCCCCTCAGACAAATTCGGCATTCCAGAAGCTCTTTGGGCTGCCTCCAGAAGAATTTCTTATCAATGATTTTACTTGTCATTTGAAGCGCAAAATGCCTATGCAGGTGATATTTCTGCTTTTAATTGATAACTTTAGTTTGCAGATACATAATTTGGCCATTTGTTGTTTGACGTTAAGATTAATCCATTATCTTTGTCTCCGTGATCCAAGAAAACGCTTTTTTCACTCTTTGACTGCATGATCCAGGGTAGTTGCAAATTAGCATCTCATAGAGGATAACACCTCCTCAGGCTAATAAATGTTTTTGTTATGATGTTTTTACAAGTTCTTTCAATCTTCATAGGATCAATGGCCTTCAAGTCCCCACATCCACCTATATATTACTTGTATTAATATTTGCTTAAAAGAATTGCTTGAATCTCTGCGTGCGTTGTATATTATAATGCCAATTTCGATATATAGATAAATTTCTTTTTCTCCAACAAACTTTCAATATATTGCTACTCAGTTTGCTCATCATATGTTGTTACTAGAATGATGCATAATTAACTTTTGAATACAAAAGGGTATGATTTGAATAAATAATCACAGACTTAATTTGTTGACAATTGGTTATAATTTGGTCTTTAGGTTAAACTTATTGCTGACCTTATTATGCTGAAGTTATGTTAATATGAGTAGATAACTTATGCATGTGAGTCTGACTGAGGATCTTCTCTTTTCAGGGTCGCCTTTTTCTATCTCCAAGAATAATTGGGTTTCATGCAACTCTGTTTGGACATAAAACAAATTTTTTCTTCCTGTGGGAGGACATAGACGACATTCAAGTGGTTCCCCCAACTCTTGCATCAATGGGTAGTCCTTCTCTTTTGATTATTCTCCGCAAAGGCCGAGGAATGGATGCAAAACATGGAGCCAAGGCACTTGACCCTGATGGCAGACTTAGATTCCATTTCCAATCATTTGTGTCATTTAGCATAGCAAACCGGTAATTATGGTCAAATATCTATTACAATTCTTCTTCAATAGGTAATATCAATTACAATTATTGTTGCCTGCCAAGGATTTAAATGAAGTGATAAAAGATTCATATTCTACTTCAACTTTGTGATTTTGCACTTTACATGTTTCGGGGCATTTCATTTATGGCACATGTTTCATGTAAATGAAGTAGGTTTCTGTTTAAGTTTGTTGATGATTTTTTACAATGTCAAATAGAACAATTATGGCACTATGGAGGGCAAGAGCTTTGAGTCCTGAACAGAAATTTCAAATAGTTGAAGAAGAATCTGAAGCAAGGACCCTACAGAGCGAAGAGAGTGGATCTTTCTTAGGCATACAAGATGCTAAGATGTCAGATGTATTCTCTTCTGCTGTTGAGGTTGATGTAAGTTTAAATCACTTGAAGGAAATTGTTTACAATAATAGATTTTGTTACTGGAGTCGGCATTTTTATATAATCAGATGTTTTTTATATTACCAGATTGAAAAACTTATGGAGTTATTTGGTGGTGGTTCATTTGAGCGAAAAACAATGGAAAAGGTTGGGTGTGTTGATTACTCTGTGACATCATGGGAAGCAGTTAAGCCAGATGGGTATCAGAGGCAAATCAATTACAAATTTGACAAGAACTTGTCCCAGTATGGAGGAGAAGTGACTAGCACACAACAAAAATCTCCATTACTTGATAAAAACGGATGGATCATTGAGGAGGTGATGACACTTCAAGGGGTGCTGCTTGGAGATTACTTTAATGTATGAACTATCATCACAAGCTTGTATTTCGAGCTGCAATTTCTAACATTTTCATTTTCTTTTTTGTTCCTCTCTGAGATAGATCTTATTATATTCTTCTTGATTGACCTGCAGCTTCACTTGCGATACATCATAGAGGATCTCTCCCCAAAACTGAAGGCATGCAATGTCCAAGTCTCGTTAGGAATTGCTTGGCTAAAGAGCACTAAACATCAAAAGAGAATAACAAAAAATGTGATATCAAATTCATCGCTTCGATTAGAGGAGATTTTCAATCAGATTGAGAGTGAGCTAGCACCTGTTAGGTAAACGGGCTTCATGTTCCTGTGAATCGGCCCTCATGGATGAAAGTTAATCAGGAAAGGAAAGAAAATCTTGTTGATATTGCTTATCATCTGCATAGGAATGCATGAATACTTCATTTTGAGGAGTTCCTGAAGCATTGTAACTGTTAAGTCATTATTTGCTGCATTCCTAAGAATCTTGATTGGAGCTGCAAATTTTGATCTCGTATCAAGACTCAAGAGTACAATAACAACTAACCTTGTAAAACAAGCCTCTGTTTCTTCCCCATTCAGAACATATGTAGATCAACTGTACGGTTTCAATCTGTTTCTTCTCAACTGAAAAGTGGCCACTGATAGAGTATCTGGGCATAGAGGAGGAGCATGTCCACTAATTGAATTACAAGGTGGTGCACAGTACAGAATGCTATAGGAGGGTCTAAAATGTTGACCATATCAGGTACCAGAATTGATGTTTATGTTTGTGCACCAATTTCAGCTGTTGCAAAACCAGTGTCAAGAGTTGGTGATGTCTCGTAAGCTGACTTTGTTAAATGTGCTGTCAAAACAGAAGGATCGACTAATTCTGCTGACATCTTCTCTTGGATGGGCATTATTTGTACTTTGATCAGATAGAGGTTCAAGTCTACAAATCTATCTAGAATCCTTCTGTTTGTAGAACTGTTCATTCGGTATATATGGTATTGGCTAAACATTAGTCGCCTTCAGTTGTTTCTGGCGTTGACTCATCAGTTCAGTTTTCGAATGTCTCATTGTGTTTCCGATATAAAAAATAATGATAGAGGAAAGGTTTTCTAGTGCTATATTAGGATTGAAGCATTCACGTGACAAAATTCTTATGAAATATCTAGGCCTTAGCTCATCTCTTCACCGCTTTAGTTGGAACATATCTATTACGGTACAGAAATATAATTTAGAGAGGAGGAAAAAAAAAATAGAGACTAGTTAAGAGGGAAGCAACAATATAATGCAATATACATAAGCAATTCAACAGAGAAACTAAAGATCTTGTTTGAGACATCAGAATCAACTATAGGAACCCTTGCTTCTTTCTGTAGCACATGTTCGTAATGATCGCAAGTTAACATAAAATGTTTGCGATTTTATAAGAAGATGAACTCCTAACAAATCTCATGGGAATTTTGGCAGTGATGTTCTTTTACTTTTCTTGGCGTTCCTCTTCTTCTAACATATCCATAATTCAATCATTGAAGCTCATTCATGGTACTAAAAGTATATGAAAGTTCATTTAAAAGAAGTATACGAAATTGTTTGCTTTCAAAATTTGACTCAAAGTTATATATTACTTAGGGGACTTTGGATGTCACGTTTGTTCGTAATAGCATTATATAGTATAAAAATACACAACAATGAAAAACCTTTGAACAAAAAGAATATTGATTTGAAATAAATGATTAGGTTCAATATGATCTTTCATGAGATATTAAATAAAAGATAACATCCTTGACATAAAATAGTATTGTACTCAATCTAGATATTACAACTCACAAAATTTTTTAACTTCAATATGTGCATACTTATTGTCATGAGTTGAACTTATCATTATCACTACTCTTGATTTCGTACATATAAAATATACTACTATGTGTGATGCATATAACATCATTATTATATAGTACTTTATAATTCTTACATGCCATCCAAGAAAACACACATATATTCATTAGGCTTTGGTAATATAATAAACATATAGAAAGACATCCATCATCATCATGAAATAAGTGTATTATTGATCATGCTTTTCTCTATACATTATATTCTTCATTTCTTTACTATATAAGCTTTTTAGGCGTTGCTTCATAACTTCTTGAAGCTATTTCATCATATAATATCTTTTCTTATTTTCCTTATCACATGTCATATTGAAGTTTTTCATATAGATTCATATTCATCACTTGATATTTTTCATATTTAATTGAAGAATCAAGATAGCATTACTATTTTGGTTAGCTAGCCTAAGGACATTATACCGTTACTCAACTAGCAAATATCTTTAGAAAACAAATGTAATTTGTTCGACATTATTTTTCTCCTTTTCAAGACATTCAAGCATAAGATATAAGATATTTTTACAAATAAAAATATAATGTGTAAGACATTATTTCTCTTCTATCATAGAAAAATATACACAATATATAAGATATTATCTTTCATGCATAGTAATGAGATGAGACTTTCATGCATATGTAATAATAATCCATATAGGAACATGTTCCTATGTTTCTCAACTCAACAAAGCATACATTGAGAATCGAAAGAAAGGTCAGATCTCATTTTTAAATAAAGTAAAATTAGGTTCCTACAAATGTATAATTCTCATCATAATTCATATAGGAACATGTTGTTCCTATGTTTCTCAACTCAACAAAGGACACATTAAGGATTGAAAGATAGGTCAAATCTTTGTTTTCTTCAACATAGGTGTCCGAGTCCTAAAGAGTCACAAAGATGTTGACCCCAGTTAGCCATCATGTAAAGGAGAGAAAAATGAAGGTATAAAAAATCAATCAATATATACAATACCCTTATTAACAATTATGGGCATTACACAACCCAAAAAATAACTTAATCATATGAGAATGTATACAAGTGCAGACACCTTTGTTTTGATATGATTCTCTCAATCAATCAATAAACATTCTTATTAAAAATGGGAAAAAATTGTGTGGAGTGCACAATGTAGCTTCCAACATTGAGATGTCGTGCATGAGAAGCTTCAATGACTAATTGTAAAATCCAACTAAGCTTGATTTACACACTCGATCACTAGACCTTTGTACAATGATAATAATCGAAGTTTGATTTAAATCATTAGAACTCTATCAGTGTTAATAGTCCAAATTTAATCATGAGTTTAATAATAAATGTTAGTAAAATTCTAATAGTGAGTTCATATTGGTTAAAAAATGATAGAGAAAAGGTTTCTTAGAATTCTATTTGAGTTGGAACATTCATATGATTAAGTTCTTATGAAATATCTAAGCCTTGTGCTTCTTCACACCTTTTTGGTTGGAAATTCCTATTACACAACAAAATATAATTATACGGTAAAAAAGGGGAGGAATCAGAAAACAAAAGAGATTGATTAAGAGCTAATCAATGATATAGTGCAATATACAAAGGCAATTCAACAAAGAAACAAAAGATTTTTTCTAGACATGAATCCTTATTTTTTTTATAAGACGTTCTTAATGATCACTAGATATAATAAAAAGTTTGCAGTGAAGTAGATGAACTCATATCAGATCTCATGAGAATTTGGGCATTAACTTTATCTTTTTTCTGTTACTTCTTGATGTTTTCTTTTGAAATATCCATGATCTAATCACCTAAGGTCATGCAATTATATGAAACTTTGTTTTATATATATATATATATATATATATATATATATATATATATATATCAACATTTTTTAGGTAAGTTATTAATTTTTATAAATAAAGTTGCAAAAAATAAAAAAGATGCCAATTTTTACTTGTAACTTACCTAAAAAAATCAATTTACACATGTAGATCTACACCAACATTGAGCCATATATATATATATATATATATATATATATATATATATATATATAACTGCACATAACACCCTCAAAAGTCACCCTCATGTCATGTGGCAATTAGACTCCTTTTAGGGTGACTCTACTTACAATTACTTTTACTTCGGGCTTTGACCAATCAAATTACAATATCAAATACAAAATAATTAACCTTATTAAGTTGACCTTTTTTCTACTAGTATTCCAAAGGTTAATTAACATTCAAATAATTATTACATCCATATATAAATCAGAGTTTCTTAATAACTTGGTTCCATATGCAATTCAACATGGACATTGCCATTGTATACGCCTCTAGTTACATGTGATATTCAAATTAAAAAAATATAATTTCCATTAACATACTCAATACATAATATAACATATATGGATGATATTTCTTATTAAAAATAATTAGACTTTAAATGATAATTGTCAAGTGATAATTGATCAAATAATTAATTAGATCAATTTGCAAATAACAAATATTTTTATCAAGTTCTACTAAAATTTTCTTTTTTTAACTTATGCATCTTTCCTCTTGTTCTTTATCAATTGCATATCTTTACTTCTTCATCAAATGCAAGTGAACTTTTATCAAATGATCTTTCTTCTTTATCAAATGCAAGTGAACTTCATCAATTGATCTTTACTTATTTATTAAGTGTAAATAAACTTTATCAAATGCAAATAACATTTATTCTTTAATAAATACTTTACTTCTTTTTTTCATCAAGTATAATTTGTCTTCATCTTTTAATGTGTTGTACTACATCTTTTATTTTAAACACAATTGACTAGCTACTTGGATGTGTGTTATCTTATGCGGGCTCATCTTCTTTTTATTTAGGGTTGTCATAGTACTTTTCATATAACGTTCTGAGATTTTTTTTCCTTTGCCTGCCCACGAGACTAACTCGGTGACGCCGCTTAATTCTATAACTTAACTATAACTAGTCAACATACTGACTTACATACGCGAAAGACTAAAATACAACTATCCATTTACAATGGCTATGGATGCGTCATTGTATGGAATGCTTTCTTCACTATAAATAGATTATTGTATTGGAGTCTTCCGCTTATGTAAGTCAGTATATTGACTGTTCATAGTTAAGTAATAAAATTGAGTGGTGTCGTCGAGACAATCTTCTGAGCAGGCAAAGGCAAAAAGCCTCGGAGCGTTACAAAGGTATCATAGCCTAACGAGAGACACTTCTTAACTACATCTAATAGAATAAAATTTATGTGCACACATCATGAACAACCACTCCGCCATCAAAAAAGGGTCAAATAAGTTTTATGCACCATCAAATAGATTTTGGCTCCTAAGATGGGTGACATGCATATTGGATTGGGGCATTGATAGGGTCTCCTATAGGATAGTTGCAAGCCTTGCTTGAATGACATCGTTAAAATAGCCTTTTGAGTGGGCAAAGAAAAAATCTCGAAGTGTTACATATATAGATGAGTATCTGACACTCCTAAGTGTGACTTTTAACCATTAAACCTTTAGGAAAGTATCCGCGAGTTTCAAGCAAGGCTTTTGACTCTTACAAAATATAATCCATACTCTTTGAGAAAAATATCTACCACTTTTGAATAGCATTTGAACCTCTATACGCTATGTTTGCATCCTTCTTAATAACAATTAACAAATATCTCATTACACGTGATGAAATCATAATTTATGACTTTTAACTATCACACCCAATTATCTATCTTTGTAATTTTTTTAGCAATCACATAATCAAGTATAGAGGGAAATAAATCATTTAAATATTCATCAATTAATAGGATAAAAATCCTCTTAAGAATTGATGGAACTCGATCTGATGGAATGAAACTTGGGTCAGGTGGTTTCAAAATTCGGGCCGGATATATGAAAACCCGGTCCACATTCTAGAAGAGAGAAAAAAAACTCAACTTAGGAATCCTATTTTATATGAAAGGGGTGAGAAGAGGGATGCTCTTAGGAATCTATTCATAGGGAAAAGAATTTTTGGTGTTCTAAGTTAACTAGGATTCTTGATTATAATTCTAATCAACTTAGGAGTCTGCTTTAAATCTTACTTTAATTTCTATCCTTAATATTCTTCTACATATCTTTTTATTCTATCTCTCTTAAAATTTCATTATTCATATTTCCTAAATTTGTGAAATCAAAATTTTGTTTTAAAAATAATAAATTATTATTAATTTAATTTCTAAAGATTTTAAACCTAAAGCTCTTAATTTAAATCTTCTTGGAAGTCTTTTATATAATAACTTATCGTTGGAATCTCTAATATTGATCCACCATTCTAGTTTTTTTGCAAAAAAGTAATATCCAATCTCAATTTTTAATCTACACCAATACTTGTCTTTTTCCCTATCTCTTATCTAATTATATTTTTTTTTAAAAAAACTTAAATTAACCCAAAAAATTCTTATATTTTGAATTTATGCAAATAAATACATATTTGTTTATTTTTAATTGATTAAAATTTTGGGTGTTGCGCTATGAGGAAAATAATATAACCATAAGTGCTAGCAGATCTATCGGATATGATCCTCTCAATAGTGCAACATATATTCAATCAATAAAAAAATGAAAAAATTGTGGACTCAATAAGGTCATCATAGGCACACAAGGCAAGCCTAAGGCAGTAATCAGGGGCACTCCACCGATGAATAATAAAGTCATCATCTCAGCTATTAAGGCACAGAAGTTACTTCTTTAAAAGAGATGCTGTGGATATTTAACAAGTGTAGTCAAGACGGATGCACCTATCACTGAGCTCCAACAGATATATATGGTGCAAGAATTTCCAAACATGTTCCCTGAGGACACATCCGGACTACCGTCAAAGCGTGAGATTGATTTCAAGATAGAACTCCTATCAGGGACCGCACCCATCTCCAAGGCACCCTACTTCATGGCACAAGATGCAAGAACTGAAGAAGCAGATATAGGAGCTACTAGATAAGAGATTTATTAGATCGAGCGTCTCATCCTGGGGCGCACTGGTCTTGTTCGTCAAGAAGGACGGCTCCATGCGGTTTTGCATTGACTATAGGATGCTCAATAAAGTGACAACAAAGAACAAGTACCCCTGCTCCGTATAGATAATCTTTTTATCAACTGTCAAAAGCATCGGTGTTCTCTAAGATTGACCTGCGTAGTGGCTACCATTAGCTGAGAGTGGCCGAGGAAGATATACCGAATACTATCTTTTGATCAAGATATGACCACTATGAATTTTTTATCATGTTGTTTGGATTACAACAACGTTCATGGATTTAATGAACAGGATCTTTCGATCATATTTAGATCAGTTTGTCATCGTGTTCGTAAATAACATTCTGATCTACCCTTCTAGTCCAGAACAGCACTGAGAACACTTAAAGATAGTATTGAAGACCCTGAGGTAGCACAAGCTTTATGACAAACTTTCAAAGTGTGAGTTCTAGCTGAAGGAGTTGGGACATATAGTTTTCAAGAAGGGCATTGCGGTAGACCTAGGAAAGTGAAAGCGGTGACGAATTAGATAAAAACGAAGAATGCATCTGAGATCCATAATTTTCTTGGTGTGGCAAGTTATTGTAGGAGATTTATCAGGGACTTTTTCAAGATTGCTGCACCCCTAAAAAATCTCACGAAGTAGGCGGAGAAGTTTATTTGGACAGACCAATGTGAGCAAAGTTTTCAGACTCTGAAGGACCGTCTAACATCGAAATATTCTCACCATACTGACAAGCAGTGGAGGTTATGTGGTCTACAACGATGCATGTGGGACAGGTTTGGACTGTGTGTACTGATGCAATACAGCAAGGTAGTGGCCTATGCTTCACGACAACTGAAGAAGTATGAGGTCAATTACCCCACACATGATTTGAAATTGATGGTTGTGGTCTTTGCTTTGAAGATCTGGAGGCATTATTTGTATGAAGAGACATTAAAGATCTTCACCGACCACAAGAGTCTCAAGTACATATTCGATCAGAGGGATCTTAATATGAGGCAATGTCGATGGCTTGAGTTCTTCGAGGATTATGAATTTGCTATCAATTACCACCTTGGTAAAGCAAATTCAGTCGTCGATGTGTTAAGCAGAAAGTGGGAAAGCTCGCTTGCCTATATGAGACTACGCGAATACAAGATGCTGGAGGAGATTGAGCAATGGTGTCACAAGTTGAGCACAAATGGAGTTCTATGGATGATGCATGAGATGAAGGTCCAGAATATCAGAAAGTGGATGAAGCCCAATTTAATTGACAGGACCATCATAGCTCAGAAAGTGGATCTAGAATATAAGAAGGTCCTGAAGAGATGTTAGAATGAACCGACAGATTTCTAGATCTCTACAAATGAAGGAATTAGATATCGGGACAGATTGTGGATTCCCACAGATGCTATTGTCCGACGAGAGGTACTGGATGAGTGCCACAAGTCGGAGTTCGCTATTCACCCCGGTAGTACCAAAATGTATAAGAATGTACAACACAACTATTGTTGGCCTCATATGAAGAAAGATAGCAAAATATATGTCCCGATCTCTAATGTGCCAGCAAGTCAATACATCTTCCATTGCATCGTAGGGAACCTTGGCAATATATAAATAATTGTCAAATCTATCTTATATTAGTGCATGTCAACTGTTCACTCCTGATGTACAATGGATTTCATATGCTAGAATACACTCATGTCCCTACGTCCTATATTATGGTTGATTAGACATTTAGAATAATTAGTGCACTAAATGCACACACGTCTTTCTGAGAATGCATTTGGCCATTATTCATGCCTATTACATTAGTATTAATCATCAAACGCACTTAATATTAATATATTGATTATGCCATCACGTCTGCTACAATCCCCCATGCTGTGCGCACACAGCTACATACTCTTTGATCACTGTAGCAATCTGACACTTGCCTACAATATCATGAACATGTTGAGGTAGTATGCCAGAGTGGACTACATTTCGTTGATCTATGTACTCTTGGGTGCCGTTTGGATGTCAAACTTTTAATTCAGGGTCAAGGTTTCATAATCCACATGCACGAATGGATTATTTGCGCCGCCGGCAAATTATTTGTAATCCATCGAAACTGAATAATACAAAAACTCAAAAAATAATTGCTCGACAAGATTAAACACTCATCGTGAATCGTGCATGATTTGCCTGCCGTTAATCCTATTCTACTGCTTGTTTGGCTCTATTCCAATGAATATCTCATTAATCCACCTTCTAACCCGTAACCAAACAGTGCCTTGTAATTATCTGAATCATTTTTATTAGTTGTTCCACCAATAATTTATATATCATGTTATTACGTCGAAATATATAATACTCGCATTATTTTATATTTAAGATCATAAATCTTATTGGCTTGCATCTTTATTTAAAATATTATCAAATTTTATTATCTACGATCTTATCCTTAAATCCCCAAACATAATTATAGTATAAAAAGATAAAAGACGAAAAATGTAAATGAAAGAGCTCTTCATATATTTTGTTGACGACGGTCAACCTGGTCAAAAGAAAATCAAAAGATACTCCACCGGCCCACTTTAAGGAGTTGAAAGAAATTCTATCTTGGCCACAAGAAAGTCAAAAGATACTCCACTGACCCATATTAAAGGGAGTTGAAAGACACTTCAAAATAAGTGTAACATAATGAAAATGAAATGATGACGATGATTATGATGATGGGCAATGCCCAATGATATTATGATATGTTATGATGATGATTCTAAATCCCATGATCGATTATGTCATATGAACTTAAAGATGATTATATAGTCTTTCTTGTTACACTTATCATATTATCATCAGTCATGTCACTCTTATTTTATACCTTTTGATCATGATATTATCATATCAATTATGCTTACATGACTCTATCATTTATGATTATGTTTATTTGATTTTCTTTATTATGTCATTATTGTTGATATGTTATATGATTATTATGTACTGGACGTCAAAGCTCATAGGGAGATTCATCTTCCCTATGTATTCAATGTCACATTAACAACCTGTTCCAGCAAAAAGATAATTTCACAGGCGACAGATCGAGCTCGTGGTGATCTTTGCACATGAAGTCGAGTCTTTTCAGCTTCCTTTTTATTTTTATCGAGTTGCATTTATCTTATGCAAGCTCTCATGTTTATATTATTTGAGAATTAGTTATATTATTTTGTTAAGACTTCCGCACTCATTTTGATTATGTATCTTTTCCCTCAAATGATAGCTACGTTTTTTCCACATTTATGTTTCCATCGTTGTTGACCAGTCAAAGTCTTATTTTAGTCAAAAAATTATACACGCAAGTCATGTCCCGTAATGTTCCTGGGATATATTCGACCACGTGGTGGGGTGCATTTTTGGAGGCGTTACAAGTTTACTTTATAAAATCATCAATTTGATCATCCATATTAGTGAAATGTTAATAATCACAAGTTTTTAAAATCGTCAATTGTCAAATAGTAACGTAGTCTTAAAACTTATTTGGTTAAGCTTATAAGTCATTTAAAATAATATATAAATAATTAAAAAATTCTCTTTATACTTGATAATTAATACAAAGAGCTTATAACTACTTATTTTGCCTACTTATAACTTATAAGACATAAAAAATAAATTGATAGGGTTGGTGTCAACTTATTTTATTTGAGAAAAAATGATGAGTTTGATAAATGAATATACTACTTTATCCTTGGAATATATAAATTTTTATTCACATATTTCATTTATTATAATATTAAGAACTTTTTGTTAATTTGACAAAGTAATAATTTATAATTTTTTTATTATCAAGCATGTAACTACTTTTTATATTAGCCAAACGGGTCATTGGCACTGTTTGACACGTAAAAAAATAGAGTATTTAGTAGCAGATAATGTTTTGTTAAAATTAAAATATTACTATAAGTGTTTGGTAAATATTTTTTCTCAATAACATTTAAAGTTTTGGATATAACGCTATAAGTTACTCCTACTAACATATAGAGTATAGAGGTAATAATTTCATATTTTATTTCTATTATATCCTCATTTTCTAAAATAAAAAATATTTAATTATTAAACATCATATTTATTTTAATATATCACATCTTTAATTTTACTTACAACTCAAATAAGATTTTTATATTGAAATAATCAATTTTTTATATTAAAATAATATTTTGTAAAAAAAATATTACTATTTAGAATAAAATATTATAAGTTAAATATTTTGAATATGATTGTTTATAAAAACGATCATAAATTATATCTTATGTTTATTTTTTTATTTTATACAATACACTAATTTAATAATTATATTTATCAAATAGTTTTTTATTAAAATTTATAAACAAATTACTGTATGTTATAGCTAATAACTAACTGTTATATCCTAATCAAATTGTTATTATTCTCTAATTGAAATCATATCCTCTAATCAAAACACTAGCTTTACCAGGATCTTAGATTGGCTAAACAATATGATTATGCAGCCCAGGATCCACCACCAAGTACTGAGCAGAGTTGCTGACTGTTCTTGTACATTACAACAAAGCAGAAAAAAAAATATAATCCTGAAAAACACCACACTATTTTCTCTTTTGTTCGCACCTCAGACAATGTTTAGCTAATTCAAAAGAGAGTTTTAACTAATTACTAACTAATAGAGTTTTTAATTGAGTCAAAATTCTAGTTAAGATATTTGGTAAACAATTTTTTTTCTAAAGTAGGGTTTATAAGTTTTGAGTACAAAGAAGAAATAGAGTAGAGTGAGTCGTTTGAAATATTACAAAAAAAAAAGCTGTTTTGTCATTTCTACGAATATAATTGATTATGTTGACTGGATAACAACTTAATAGTAGACCACTTCTACCAATGGCTCGTAATGCTGCATCTCGTCCGAGACCAGGACCTTTTATCATAACTTCTGCATATTTGATTCCATCCATAAATCCCGGATATTCCTTCTCGATTCCTTCTTCTATAACCCGACAGAATTCATCCACTATAATTATATAATTAATAAAAAAGGATGTGTATTTTATACGAAATTTTACAAATATTTTGAAGATGGTGATGGTGCAAACACTTTTTGTGCTTTTAACCCAACTCAAGCCGAAGAGACTTATTCAATAATCACCGTCAACCGCTTTTGGTCCCAAACATTAGGGGTTGCTTTTTCTAATAAACGTTGGTAGCCTATAAAAGAAATATAGTATAATAGTTCACAATTTTACTCCAATATTTCTTATTCTTTTTTACTAAAAAAATACTTTAGTTAAGTTGTAAACATCACGTACCATTTTGTTATTTTAAAATTTTACATAAATATAAATAAGGTTTTGTTACATATTTTATTTTTAAAAATCAAATTCTTTATTATAATATAATATTTCTAAAAAAATAGTATCCCAAAAAAGATAAATGAATATGGAATATGCATATAGAAATACGTGTAAGTTATATTCTTATATTTTTTGCGTTTCACTGTTGTATGCATTAAACATTTTTTTTAGTAAATTTGCAGTCCAACTACTATTTAGTAAATTTGCAGTCCAATCCGAAAAATTCAGCGACTCCGAAAAAATTAAAAATTAAGGTCCCAAATATAATTTAGGATATTTTTAATAAATTCAAATCCATCCGTTAAAATTAAAATCCACCCGAAAAAATTATAGGAGTTCGTGGAGTCCGATTTTTATTTATGATTTTTTATTTATATAATTAATATATATGTTATTAATTTTTTATTATAAATATAATATTTTTTATATAAAATTTCATACTTTTCTATCTCATTATCGAACTCGAATTTAATAACTTTAAAATTTTAATAGTATATTTTATATTTAATATAAAATTAAATATTTTTATATTAATTTTAAGTTATAAAATATATTTTTAAAATGTAATTACATAGAAGTAGGGTCTCAAAAAAATCGACTAGTTAGAGGATTATTTTTAGAATGTTTTTTTTTTAAATTTTAAAAATTGACTCAAAAAAGAATGATTAATTTTTTTAAAAATAAAAATTCAACCTGATCCGAACTATTTTTTTCGTACTTTCTACTAATATTTAATTATTATTCATTAATTAAATAATTTATTATTATATTGTTAAATCACTATTCACTACTCATCATATTAATTTTGTCAATCAGAGCATTAATAAAAAAAGGCAACGAAATTGTATATATACGCAAAGATACTATCACATAAGAGTGGGGCAAACGTGGTCGGGTCCACGTCCTCAGAGCCTCAGAGGAGGTGGGACCGATAAAGTGGACACGTGGCGTGATGATAATCCAGCCACGTCTCCAAGCAAGGCTTGTGAAACAGGTGGCCGCACGGAAGACGGTTCACAATTGACTCCGGTTCGAACCGGAGCAAGCAAACCCGGCAGTCCACAGTGGACCCGTCGACCGCCGACCGCTTCCCGGAGCCGAACCAGAACGGTTTGAAGTGGGTGCGGAACCGATCGGTGATGGTGGGCTCCGGCGACTCGCCGGGGAGGGAGTCCGGGGAGGAGGAAGACTCCGCCGACGGGGGAGGAGGCGGCGACGGAGAGCGGAGCCGGAGGAGGTGGAGTGCCGAGCGGAGGACCTCCTTGAGGATGGAGACGGAGAGGGCGGTTTTGACGAGGAAGAGCGTCAGCATGCCCTCCGACGGCGTCGGCAGGCTCGAGAGTCCCATCGCCGGCAAATGCGACGGAAAGGTCGGTGAGTGTGGATCTCAGCCTCGAAGATCTGGGAGCGGGGAAAGACTCTGAGAAACTAGGCAGCGATTTCCATGCATTTAATTATATAAAGATGAGAATTTGGCGCAAAAATGGGATTTTTATTTCTTCTGATTTTTTAGCTGGGAAATGTCACAGGATAAACCCTATTTCGAGACAACTCAAAGGACGAGTCGAGAAATGCCAGTCCCTGGATAGAAGAACAAAACTGAAGAATAAAAAATTCCACCTTCGTCTGTCAAAGATGCAATTTTTGAGAGTAAGAACTGGTGCCCGGCTAAGATATCGGGTAATCACCAGCCGAAAAAGACGAGATATTTGGCAGTCTGATTTGAGAACGGATCAACAAACAACGCAGAGAAACTGAAATCTGAAAAAAATTAAAAATAACGGCGAAAAGCATGCCAAAGCTGTTCTTGGATGAAGTTTCAGACATGAATAATCAACGTAACGGGCTTGAGACAGTAAGAAGAAAAAGAAAAAAAGATGAACCTTTTTCCCTTCAAAATCTTAGTAGAATCACCCTATTACAACAAGAACACACCGCCACAACAAATTTTAATCCCACTCTGTAAATAAACAGACAACAATAAGAAGAAACAGAAAAAATAAAAGTCAAAATAACAAGCCGACAAGCGTTCCCAAGTAGAAAAGATGAAACTTTTTTATATCTGCAAAGCACAGGAAGAAACTAGGAACATCACAAGGGTGAATTCATTTCACTTACACAAATATTTGCACTGTTATTGCTCCAATTCTTTCTTCCTCCGGGTAAGGCTCTGATCGAGACCGAGGTTGTGACGAAAGATGTTTGAGCAGCAGACTTTGATATTAAAATTTACAGAGAAGGTGGATAAAATAAAGATGGATGCAAGGGTTGGAACCTATGCTGGTCTCGCACTATGCTCACTCCTCTATATATAAAGTTATGAATGAATCAACGATTTTAATAATTAATAATAAATATAAAGCTATTAACTTTTGGCAATATATAAAACCTTCTTCTTTGAACTTAAACTATTGATATCCTTACTTTACATTTCATGCATGTTGATACCATTTAAATATAGATAACGGCTTGGCTAGTTCATAGTTTTTTAATGTATTAAAAGTGATTTTTTTTAGAAAAAAAATGTCACTTTACTTCATATTCATAGATGTCTTTTGTTCGAAGGTTAAAGATTATCTGAGACATTTTTACTTCACATCTACGAAACGCCGTTATTTTCTTTTATTTTTACCTTATTCTATGGGGTTTGAAGTTTTTTTAATAAAAAAGTATGTTTTCTTTTTTTTTTTTAAAAGCTCGAATTTTCAGAAGCGTTGAATCGAATGACGTAATATTGCTGAACTTTTGAACAGAGATATGAGAGATAATGAGACTATTTTTAAATTCATCAGATTGAAATTATTTATTAAATTAAAAATTCTTAAATAAAAATAAATTAAAACTAATTCATGCCTAATCTTGTTTGAAACGATTATACCAACTAAAAGAGTCCTATTAATGCCATAATAATAACCTTGTTTGAAGCGATGGGGAATTTTCATCCGTTAATAATTAGGTATGACGATGACATTATTTGAAAATTGTACACAAGTTGGAAAAAAGGATGGTAATAATTTATGCTATAAAAGATGCCGACATCCATAATTATATAATTACTGTTTCTTAAAAGTGAAGTAAATAGCAAATGCCATGTATATTATATATAATACTTAGTTAATTAAGCACACCAAATTGCACATCCTTTTTCCTAACGTTGAATTTAAAGTGTAATTTGTTCACGCTATTGATACCATCCAAGGACGCTAAGTATGATGTTGTGCATGAATCCCATACGTAGGCCCTGTTTGGATGTAAAGTAACTCTTTCAGAATAATTTTTGTTTAATCACATCATGTTTTCAAATTTTAACTTGATCGAGAACAGCACGTTATCGGTCTCCTCAAAGACTTTAAAACTTCAATTTTTATCATGATTACATGCGAAGTGTACAAGATGAAAAAACTTCTTTTTTTTGGGTTGTATATACATGCATTTTTTCCTAAATTATATATATATATATGTATATATATATATATATATATATATATATATATATATATATATATAAAATCTCTTCACACACATACAAAAAGAGTTCCGCGCCTATATTAAATTCTCACACATATATATATATATATATATAATAGAAACATAAATTGTAACAAAAAAGCTTTCCAAAACTCGGGCATCCAACAAAGAGTTGAAATTTGAACAGTAAGAAAGGCATGAGAAAAAAAAGGATGATTCCTAAAGCGATTTTTTTTTAGAACATTAGAATGTTCCACGGATCCGCGGAAATTCTTCTTGACAGCTTTCTTTTGATTCTTTTCTTCCATAGTTGTGACACTAACATTGTATTTGGATGCAAAAAATGGACAAAAATTTGCTCAAATTATGGTAAAATCAGAACTAAAGTTCTTAGTTGTGACAAAAACGGATCACTTTTTTTGACATGACCTATCATATGCAATAATATATTATATATTACATGTTATATATATATATATTATCAGTAGATTATTATAAATAAATTTATTTATACCTAATAATAAATAATTAATTCATTAATTATCTATAATAGTTTACTCAGTCTTGTATTATAATAAATTTATACAATTTTAATTCATTCAGCTCATAAAATAGATATTTTAATCCATTATTAAATAATTATCTTCTTAATTACTTATTATACATTAATTAGTATTATAGTATAGTAAAATATTATTAATTAAT
Organism: Pontederia crassipes; assembly: GCA_030549335.1. Taxonomy (NCBI): domain Eukaryota; kingdom Viridiplantae; phylum Streptophyta; class Magnoliopsida; order Commelinales; family Pontederiaceae; genus Pontederia; species Pontederia crassipes. The sequence continues at coordinate 14,801,435 of JAUKPH010000017.1, forward strand.
ATTTATTGTTAATATTATTTATTAGACTACTTTTTACATTATCTTAATAATAATCAATTATAATATTTTAAATATAATATTTTCTATATTATAAAAATTTATTCATCTAGTTCTTACTTTTATTCAAACATCCATTAAAACTTATTCCTTTAATCAACTTTTAAATTTTCCGTTATTATATTTTTCATTCAAACACCAACTCAAAACTTTTCTATCTAATTGATTTACTGTCGAGAACTAATAAGAACTCAAGTTCTTACATCCAAACACAGCCTAAAAGAACTATCAAATTTTTTTACTGGAGGATCCCAAAGGGCACGAGGAGGGGGGGGGGGGGGGGGGGGAAGTGAATTGGTGTTTAAAATCGAAAATGTCGATTTCACAAAATATTTTGCGAAAGCTTAAAACCGATTCAACAATCTTTAAATCGTCACAAATCAAATCACATCACATAACATGAGAGGAAGAGAGAGAAAATTCAATCACAATGCACACGGTGGTTGTTGACGAAGTTCGATCATACACTTACATCCTCGTTCTGACTTCTTGACCTCGACACCGTCAAAGATTCCACTAGAACTCTTCCTTCATTTCAAATGGGGTAAGGAAGAAAAATCTTACACCACCGTCTTTCCTCCGTTTTGAGAGCTAAGACTCATCTTTCCTCCAATGAAACTAATCTTTTCTTTCATTCAAGAGATAAGATTTGCAACATCTTTGACACAGGGGTTCTCTAATTTTTTTAAATAAAATATTTCTCTCTTTTACAATGCTAAACCCACAGAAAGAGAAGAGAGAAAGAAGAAAAAACTTAAAATGAAAACTTCAGGCAAAAGGTCTTCTCTTGATAACTTGAAATTTTTCTTCAAGGCTTGGATGGATGCTTTTGCTTTTGATCTTGGCACTCCTCTTATAAGCTCTAGTATGTGAAAAATTTATCGAGAAATTATTCCACAAATTTCTTCTTTAAAATTGACAATTACTGTTCATTTGATCAGGAGATTGATCGATCATATTAATGGACTGGTCGACCGGTCTATATGATCATTGCGCTCATTTCTTCAGCTTCTGCGCCTGCCGGTCAGTCGATCGGTATTGTCTCGGTGTCAATCGGGGCAGGATCAATTTTGATCGGTCGACCAATTCTATCTCGACAGGCAATCTTTGCTTCAACTGACAAATTGACCGACCTATACTATTTTGAATATAACTTTTTACACAATTATTTAATTTAGATGATCTTGAATTCTATAAATAGATAATAGAATTCTCTACAATTTTAATGTTTATCATTATCCAAAATCTAATCATATCATAGTCAATTAGTTAATCAAAATTTAGTGCATAAAATTATCTCTTTTCCTTTAAACTTTTTTAGCATTTAACTTTAATCTTTCGAAGTTCGTATCATCAAAATATAATTTTATATATCATTAAAATTTTGCTCCAATAATCTTCCCATTTTTTGTGAAGAAAAATTAATAAATATGAAAAATATATAAGTTGCGAAAAAATTATAAAATCTTGTAAAATCAATTTTACTCCTCCTAACACTTAGCTTTCCTTACAATGATAGATATTCACATAAGTATTAATTGTAAAGTACTCTTCATATAAATTATACTCATATCATATTCTCCTATATTTCTCCCACTTTTGTTTCATCAAAAAGTAGTTTGTAAATGAAAAGCATAAGAAACCACATGAAATTTTTCTCTTTGTCTTTTAGAAAAGTTTATTTTCCCTTTTGTCATAGAAACTATTACATCATAAAGAGTAAAAAAATACCTCCCTAAATTTATGGCTAAGTTAAAATTGAAATCAAATCGATCTATAGATTATGAAAGTCACCGATTTCAAAAAGATGTATTAAGAATCAAAATATTGCATAAAATTTTGATACAACAATGATATTAATGGTATGTCAAAATAAAGTTGAAAGATTTTAACATGCTCCCCTTATCATTATGACCAATTTTCTTTTAAAGAAATGATGAATTTGAAATTTTTTTTTAAAAAATAAGCTTAACATTCAAGAAAAAGATTGCAAGAGTATACTTAATGATACTTTTAACATAACATTTGTGCCTTCACCTTTCAATTCATCCTTCGCTTTATATGTGAGGTACACTTGAAAAATAATCATTTAATCTTTGGTACTGAAACTTCTTTGGATCCATTTTTGTTAGTAATGGTTCCTTTTAGAACCATATCATTTTATGTTATGATGATTTTCTTATTTTGCATTGATATGCGTAATGATCATAAGATCCACATGTAAATCATTTAAAATGTGATTTTCTATCATATGAATGATTAAATTTTCAATAAGAGTTTTTATATTCAAAATGATTCCTAAGATGATTTTTCGTTATATGAGAAATAGTTTTATCATTATTTTGTGTATTTTTTTAAAAAAATATTTTTTTGCTTTACTTTTTTAATGCATATGCTAGTTTTACAATTTCACATGCATGTGTAATTTTCAAAGTTTCAATTTCATTTTACAAGTTTTCATTTTTCATAAAATGTGTATCCTTTTCTTCTTTTAATTTTCAAGCTCATGTAATAATTTTTCATTTTACATTTTAATTGAAAAATATTTTTTTATAAGGGAGGAAAGTTCTTTATTCACATTTAAAGAAAGATTTTCTTCGAAAAAGCTCGATGAGTCATTATTTGAGTTTGAAAGACTAGAACTTAATTACCTCATTGTTGTGTGTCATTAGGTATAGGTATGCTTCGTCATTAGAAGAACTTGATGAGTCACTTGACTCTTCATATTTTTTCTTTTTCCCTTTTTGAGATATTTCTTTTTTGTGTTATTTGTATGATCTTCTTGTTGGCTTCTTATTCTTCTCTTTCCTTTTTATCAACTTGAGATACTTATCTAATTTTCTTGTGTAGCGTACGAGTTTCTTTTCGTCCACTTCCTCTTCACTTAAGTTTTCTTCCTTTGGATTTGCTTTCAGTGCCAATGTTTTTTTCTTGGGAATTTTTTTCTCTTGATCTTCTGGGATTGAGATCTCATAGGTTAGAAGTGAAACAATTAGATCATCGAAATTCAATTTGTTCAAATCTTTTTTCTTCAATCACAGTCCTCTTCGTATGTCATTTGGAGGAGAGAGACCTTAGAACCTTTCTCACCTTTTGAGGGTTAATTTTTTGCTCGCCCAAGGAGGCTAAGTCATTCAAGATATCGTTAAATCGTGCAACCATATCATTTATGAATTTATTATCATGTATTTTAAAAGAATCATATTGGTGATTTAAAATATTTAGTCTTGATTCTTTATCATATGCATTCCTTAACTTTATTAGTTCCTTCAGAAATAATAATAATAAGCTTCTCCCAAGTTTTGGTTGCAATTTCACAACTTGAAATCCGATTAAACTCCGTTGAATTCAAAGCACAATAACAAATATTTTTGGTTTTCTAATCAAGTTTTACAAAAAATCTTTTCCCTTTCGTTAGAATCTGTAGGTAATTTTTCATGAAGATAATAACTTTTTTCAATGATGTTCCACATGTTAATATCAATCGAACAAATGTATGCTTGGATTTATGCTTTTGAATTCTAATTTCCAATATGCAAAATTTGATGCATTTAAAAGGGGAGGATGATTAATTGATTATCCTTGGGCAAAACTAAATTTGCTTGATGTCATAACTCTTAAGATGTTAAATCTTAAAACAAGATCATTTAAATCTTAGAACGATTAGATCTAAAAATGATTAAATATTAAAATAAAAGTAACCCGCTCTGATACCAATTGTAGAATTCCAACGGGCAAAAAGAGGGAGGACTGAATTGGTGTTTAAAAATGAAAATGTCGATTTCACAAAATATTTTGCAGAAGCTTAAAACTAATTCAGTAATCTTTAAATCATTACAAATCAAATCACATCACACAATATGAGAGGGAGAGAGAGAGAAAAATTCAATCTTATAGTTGTTGACGAGTTTCGATCACACCTTGACCCGCATCCCAGTTCTGACTTCTCGATCTCGAGACCATCGGAGATTCCATTAGAACTCTACCTTTGTTCCAAATGGGGCAAAGAAGAAAATCCCTCTACACCATCGCCTTTTCTCTGCTTCGAGAGGTAAGGCTTACTTCTTCTCCAATGAAACTAATTTTTTCTTTCGCTCAAGATGTAAGATTTAGAACCTCATTTACACAAAGGTTCTCTCGGTATTTTTCTAAATAAAATGTTTCTCTTTTACAATGCTATGTTCACAAAAGGAGAAGAGATAAAGAAGAGAAAATAAAATGAAAACTTCAAAAAAAAAATGTCTTCTTTTGATAACTTGAAATTTTTCTTCAAGGATTGGATTAATGCTTTTGCTTTTGGCTTTGTCACTCATTTTATAAGCTCTAATATGTGAAAAATTCATCCTGAAATTATTCTTCAAATTTCTCCTTCAAAATTGATTATTATTATTCATTTGATCAAGGGATCGGTCGATCGCATTAATGAACCAGTCGATCGGTCTATATGATCGTTGCGCTCATTTCTTCAGCTTTTGTGCTTGATCGATCGACCGAACCATCAACCAATCAGTCGACCGGTATCATCTCGGCGTCAACCAGGGCAGACTCAGTTTTGATCGGCCGACCGGCATGTCCATTCGGTCGACCGGTATTGTCTCAATCGGCCTTCCTTGCTTCGATCGATAAGTTGACTGATCTACACTATTTTGAACATAACTTTTTGCACAGTTGTTGTAATATCTGGCTTAATCAACACAAAAAAAGGGGGAAAACACAACTTAAAAGGCCCACACGTGACCACAGCCCAAAAGCTTAACACCCAAAGATGTGACCTAAAAGCATCTTATCACCTAACTAAGCCACCTCACCTCCCCATTCTCTTCCACCTGCCGACAACACCCAAGAAAAGAGCCCCATTTCACTCATCTCTTTCTCTCCCTTTGTTCGCCCATTCGGCCAGCAAGGGAAAAGAAGCCCCCCTTTAGTGCTGCAATAGATCTCCATTGTTACCCATTGGGCAATAGCAAGCACTCTAACTACAGTAAGCAAGTTTCTCCCCTCTTTTCTTGGTTATTAGCAAGGGATTAGATCATTAAGCTCTCTCTTTCTCTCTTTATTCATTGTAGCTACATCAAGGTAAACCAAGAGAAGGACAAAGTGCTAAAGCTAGAATTAGGACATTGCTATTAAGGTATGTTGAGGAGATCCAAAATCCTAACCTCTCCGTAATGATATTTTAATGAATGGATTAGGGCTTAAGAACAACCCTTGTTCTTAGATGAAGGATTAGGGGATGTGCATTTAGTGACTTATGTTTTATAGATTGTTAGCAATGCTAATCATGATATGTACTTCCTATATGATTTAGATTTCTGTTCTACCACTAAGCATGTTCATAACTATGATGCTCATTGTGATTCATGTTAGCATAGTATGATTACCTATTGCTCATGTACATTCATAAGGGTGATTAATATGATTTGATGCCATATGTGAAAACCTCATTATATTCATGATTAGAATGCTAAGAATGTTGAGAAATGTCCTATATGATGTTTGAAATCATGTATGTGTTCAATATGACATTGTATAAAAGATTTGGAATGAAATAGTGTAAAAATCATGTTCTGTCGGCCCAGAACGGGCGATTGATAATGTATCGGTCAACCATTTTGAAGACCATTGTAGTCTCGCACTCTGCATGACGGTCGACCTATTCCATAATGGTCGCCCGTTTTGGAAGAGTGAAACATTCTGTGATTAGCGGTCGACCAGACACTTTGTTCCGGTCGATCGACAACAATATAATGGTCGACCGATATATAAACGGTCGTCCGATATATGTTGTCGAAACATTCGACACATTCTGTGATTAGCGGACGTCCGAGCACCTTGTTTCGGTCGTCCGAAAAGTTAAGTACCGGTCGATCGATTTAATAATGGTCATCCGATATGTGTAGACAAAATAGTCGGAACATTTTGTGATTAGCGGTCGAACTGAAATCCATTTTCGGTCGTCCAAAAATGACCAGTAACGGTCGACCGTTACTCCAACGATCATCCGTTCTAGAAGAATGTGATATTATGTGATTAGCGGATGAACCGAAATCTGATTTCGGTCGTCCGAATGGACCATAACGATCGATCGATAACCCGACTGGTTGACCGATGCCCTCCCAATGGTCGATCATTATCCAAAACGGTCGTCTGTTCTGAAAGCTGATTGGCTATGATTGAAAGACCACATATAGTATGATTTGAGGTATGTATGACCTTAACTAGGATTAAAACATGTAACATGTATGGATGATCGTATGTATTGATGAAAGCAAGTAAAAGACGGATTGACGTGAATGTGACATGTTACAATCAAGGAAAGAGGAAATGAGTTCCACCCCAAGCATGGCATTTCCCGGGAAAACGAGTTCCACCCCAAGCGTGGCATTTCTATAAGTTGAAGCGAGTTCCACCCCAAGCGTGACGTCTCTATTGGGCCTCCGCGGAACTAGGAGACGAGTTCCACCCCAAGCGTGGCGTCTCTATTGGCCTCCCGCGAACCCAATATATTGGCCTAGCTAGCCATTTTCCCTTGAACTCAACATGGTCTTCCTAATTAATAAGATAAGAAAGTATCTAAGTAAAGATAAAAGATGAATGATGAATGACTTGGGACATAAAGTTAAAGATGTTAAAGAAGTATGATGAAGTATGCACCTATGAGAATGCCATGTAAATGTCCACTTGTCACATCATATTATGACATGATTAAAGATGATAAAGTAAAGTAAGATAAGACATGATATGCATTAGCATAATGATAAGTTATGATATGTTTGACTTAAAGATTATGATGTTACATGTTATCTTATCTTGCCATGATGATATGCTCACATGCCATGTAGTATGCATAAGTAGCTCATAGCATGCATATGATTTATGTTTCATGATGATGTTATGCATATGCCATGACATGTAGAGATTCTATTATAAGGTCATAGCATGCATGGGCCTCAACATACTCTAACGGGAGAAATCTCCTGCATCCCATGGATCTGTACAGGTATGGATGAGGCTTAGGTTCGGCAGTGAGGGCCTCTTGACGAAGACGTTGCACATAGGCGAGTCAGGCTACGGCCCAAGTTATCTTACTCATATTATGTCATGTTGATGAACTCTTGTTAGAGTCGTTTATGTATGGCTTATGGGCCTTATTGAGTCATGTACTTCACTTGAACTCATTATGTATGATGAACTCTCTATTGGGTATACGGGGCCAGATTATGTATCTTGGGATTATATTTGATTATGCTGAAGTCTTCCGCTGTTAAGATGATTATTATTTTAAGTTATTATATTATGTTTCCGCTACAAAGTTTTTTATGAAATTAGGTTAAGTTAAAGTGATGCCGCCTAGGGTTCGGCGACCAAATTGGGTCCGAATTTTGGGGGCGTTACAGTTGGTATCAGATCCACAGTTTGGCTCGTATGTATAGGTTTTAGGATGTGTAAGCCATAGGTTAACTAAAATATCTAAGTGTAATGTCTAAGTATGAAGTCCATGTGCAATCGTCACGAGGTGCCACCGAACCTAAAGGTAATGTTATCATATGACTAGATCATTGCTAATAATGTTCTATGTTTGTTTGAATATGAATGTAGATGCCGAGACGTGCAATCGATGATGAGGAGCATGAAAGGAATGCATTCCTTGATGGTCTAATCCGGGCAGCCCAAAATGCCCAGAGAAGTAAGGAGCTGGATTATTCCATTGAGAGATTCCTTAGGCTCCAGCCCCCAAAGTTTGATGGGGTAGGAGATCCCGAGCTCGCTGAGTCATGGATCGAGGATGTAAGGGACATCCTCAAAGTTATGGATTGCCCCGAGGATCGCAAAGTAAGGTATGCCACACATTGCCTTTGTAGCCGGGCCAAGGCATGGTGGAAAGCGCTGTTGAAGACCAACAATGAGACGGAGGAGAATGTGGAATGGGAGAGCTTCATGGAATCATTTGAGGCTCGTTACTTCCCGGACCACGTAAAGAAAAAGAAGAGGGATGGGTTTCTTAACCTTGTTCAAGGAAACATGACTGTAGGGGAGTATGTGGAAATGTTCCTGAGGTTGGAAAAGTATGGGGAGCTCAATGAGAACGAACTCCGAAGAATGAAGAGGTTCATCAACGGCTTGAAGTCAGGACTGCAACCTTGGGTGAGAAGTGGTCGTTGTACCACCATGAAAGATACGGTGGACCTCGCTGCTGAACATGAAAGAAAGTATCAAGAAAGAAATGATACTAAGGAAAAGATCATTAAGAAACATGAAGGGAATGCCCAAGGGAATAGTCCAAGGAAGGCACCTTACTACTCTCCAAAGAAGGTGGAACCAACCAAGCCCTTATGCCCACATTGTGGAAGGAACCATTATGAAGAATGTCGCATGAAGGCCAAGACATGTCTCTAATGTGTCAAGGAGGGCCACTACATAAGAGACTGCCCCGAAAAACAAGGGGGCAACAAGGACAAAGGGAAGATGATGGCAAACCCACCAAGAGCTCCAGCAAGAGTCTTCGCCATGGAAGTGGATGAAGCCGCCCAAGAACACGATGTGATCCAAGGTAATATCCTAATTGTCGGTCACTATGCCAATGTTCTATTTGATTCGGGTGCAACCCATTCTTTTATCTCTCATGCATTTGCAAGCATGCTACAAGTAAAACCTCTAGTCACTCATTGTCAACTAGAAGTTGTAACCCCTACGGGGATGGTAGGCACTAGAAGATATATCCCCAATGTATCCATAGAGATAGATGGAAAGAATTTTTCAAGTGACCTCATATTGCTTCCTATGGTAGAGTATGATGTAATCTTAGGAATGGATTGGTTATCTTCCAATGATGCTCACATGTATTGTAAGGAAAAGAAAGTTTTTATAGGTAACCATCAGGGAAAGCCTACAATGATTAGGGGAATTCCCTCCAAAGAAGTTAAGGTGTTCATTTCAGCAACTAAGGCAAACAAGATGATCAAGAAAGGGACAAGAGGATTTTTGGCAAGCGTCGTCAAGACGGATTCACAACCCAAGGCATTTGAATCCTTGGATGTGATAAGAGAATACCCTGACGTCTTTTCAAAAGATATTGCGGGATTACCTCCAAGAAAGGAAGTTGAGTTCAATATTGAACTACTTCCGGGGACCACTCCCATCTCAAAGCCGCCCTATCGAATGGCTCTGACGGAGATGCATGAACTGAAGACACAACTACAAGAACTCTTGGATAAGGGGTTCATTAGACCAAACGTCTCACCATGGGGCGCATCGGTACTATTTGTTAAAAAGAAGGATGGCTCATTAAGGTTGTGCATCAACTACCGAATGCTCAACAAGGTGACTGTGAAGAACAAGTACCCCTTGCCAAGAATTGACAAACTTTTCGATCAATTATAATCGGCGTCAGTTTTCTCTAATATCGACTTAAGGAGTGGCTACCACTAACTAAGGGTAGCCGAGCAAGATATTCCCAAAACGGCATTCCGTTCGAGGTATGGACATTACGAATTTTTGGTTATGTCTTTTGGACTAACGAATGCGCTCGCCGCATTCATGAATTTGATGAATAGGGTTTTCTGTCCATACTTGGATAAATTTGTGATAGTATTTGTGGATGGCATTCTCATCTACTCATCAATCCCGGAAGAGCATAGAGAGCACCTCCGCATTGTGTTGGAAACTTTGAGGAGGAACAAGCTTTATGCCAAGTTTTCCAAATGTGAATTTTGGTTGGAAGAGGTTATGTTTCTTAGTCATATTGTGTCAAGGCATGTAGTCGTGGACTCGGCAAAAGTTGAAGCAGTAATGAATTGGAGTAGGCCCAAGAATGTGACCGAGATTCGAAGTTTCTTGGGACTTGCTGGATACTATAGAAGGTTTATCCAAGACTTTTCCAAGATTGCCGCTCCTATGACGAAGTTGACAAGGAAATGCGAGAAGTTTATATGGTCACAAGCATGTGAAGCAAGCTTTCAAGAGCTAAAGAAAAGACTTACAACGGCACCCATCTTAGTCATTCCCACGGGAAGTGGAGGTTATGTGATCTATAGTGATGCATGTGGTACCGGGCTAGGGTGTGTATTTATGCAACATGGCAAAGTGGTTGCATACGCTTCAAGGCAATTGAAAAAGCATGAAGTCAATTATCCAACTCATGATCTAGAGTTGGCGACGGTGGTATTTGCATTGAAGATCTGACGCCACTACTTGTATGGCGAGGATTTCGAAATGTACACAGACTATAAGAGCCTAAAGTATGTGTTTTCTCAAAAGGGCTTGAACATGAGGCAAAGAAGATGGCTCGAGTTTCTTAAGGACTATGAGTTCGCAATATTGTACCACCCCGGAAAGGCGAATGTAGTTGCCGATGCACTAAGCGCAAGTGGGAAGGATCACTTGGATGTTTGAGAGTACACAAGTGGAATCTTGTGGAAAGCATAGTTCAATGGGCCACAAACATTTATGGCCGAAGAATCATATGTATGACACATCATGTGATCGAGTCAAGCTTAGTAAAAAGAATAGTTGAAGCTAAAAAAAGGAACCCGGAATATGTGAGAATGATCAACGTGCGCAAAAGAGAAAGAAATCACTTCAAGTATGGAGAAGATGAAGCAATAAGGTACAACGATCAGCTATGGGTTCCAAAGGACAAAGCACTAAGAAGGAAAATTTTGGATGAATATCACAAGTCCGAATTCTCTATTCATCCCGGAAGCACCAAAATGTTCAAAAATCTACAAAGGAATTTTTGGTGGGAAGACATGAAGAAAAAAGTGACTAAGTATGTAACAAAGTGCATAGTGTGCCAACAAGTCAAGATTGAGCACCGAAGGTCTTGTGGCAAATTACAACCTTTACCCATTCCGGAATGAAAATGACAAAGTATATCTATGGACTTTGTGGTTGGATTACCACGAACCCGGAAAGGTCATGATGCCATATGGGTTGTAGTTGATCGCTTAACGAAGTCGGCTCATTTTATTCCTATGAAAGTGAGCCAATCTATGGAAAGCATGGTAGAGTTGTATGTGAATGAAATTATCCGTTTGTACGGAATTCCAGCATCTATTGTTTCGGATAGGAATCCGAAATTCACTTCTAGATTCTGGAAAGGTCTCCAAAATGTATTTGAAACAAGACTGAATTTTAGCACGACGTTCCATCATCAAACCGACGATCAAAGCGAAAGAACAATTCAAACACTTGAGGATATGCTTAGAGCTTGTGCCTTAGATTGGCATGGAAATTGGGATGCCCACCTTCCTTTGGTGGAATTTGCCTATAACAATAATTATCACTCAAGTATTAAGATGTCTCCATTTGAAGCCTTGTATGGAAGGCCTTGCCGTTCTCCGGCATGTTGGAGTGAAACCGGAGAGGAAAGATACATTGGACCAGATTTGGTTCATATGTATGTTGATAAGGTGGAGCTCATCAAGCAAAGGATGTTAGCGGCGCAAAGTATGCAAAAGAGTTATGCGGATATGAGAAGAAGGGAACAACTCTATGAAGTTGGTGATCACGTGATGCTCAAAGTCTCACCAACCAAAGGTGTTATGAGATTTAGCAAGAAAGGAAAGTTAACACTAAGATATATTGGACCATTTGAGATCCTAGAGAAAGTTGGCGAAGTAGCCTATAAGTTAGCGTTGCCACCTTCATATGCTAGGCTTCACAATATTTTTCATGTATCCATGCTCCGGAAGTATGTCCATGATGAAGCAAATGTAATTCGGATTGAAGAGCCGAATATCAAGGAAGACTTGACATATGTGGAGCAACCTATAGAGATTATTGATTATCAAGTGAAGCATCTCAAGAACAAGACCATATCTATGGTCAAAGTGGCATGGAAGCATCATAGAGGATAAGAAGCTACATGGGAACTTGAAGAGGAAATGCGAGAGAAGTTTCCGAAACTTTTCGGTAAGTGAATTATGATTTACTAAAATTTGATGACGAATTTTTATTTAAGGGGGGTAAATTGTAATATCCGACTTAATCAACACAAAAAAAAGGAAAAACACAACTTAAAAGGCCCACACGTGACCACAGCCCAAAAGCCCAACACCCAAAGCTGTGACCTAAAAGCATCTTATCACATAACTAAGCCACCTCACCTCCCCATTCTCTTCCACCTGCCGACAACACCCAAGAAAAGAGCCCCATTTCACTCATCTCTTTCTCTTCCTTTGTTCACCCATTCGGCCAGCAAGGGAAAAGAAGCCCCCCTTTAGTACTGCAATAGATCTCCATTGTTACCCATTGGGCAATAGCAAGCACCCTAACTACAGTAAGCAAGTTTCTCCCCTCTTTTCTTGGTTATTAGCAAGGGATTAGATCATTAAGCTCTCTCTTTCTCTCTTTATTCACTGTAGCTACATCAAGGTAAACCAAGAGAAGGACAAAGTGCTAAAGCTAGAATTAGGACATTGCTATTAAGGTATGTTGAGGGGATCCAAAATTCTAACCTCTCCCTAATGATATTTTAATGAATGGATTAGGGCTTAAGAACAACCCTTGTTCTTAGATGAAGGACTAGTGGATGTGCATTTAGTGACTCATGTTTTATAGATTGTTATGCAATGCTAATCATGATATGTACTTCCTATATGATTTAGATTTCTGTTCTACCACTAAGCATGTTCATAACTATGATGCTCATTGTGATTCATGTTAGCATAGTATGATTACCTATTGCTCATGTACATTCATAAGTGTGATTAATATGATTTGATGCCATATGTGAAAACCTCATTATATTCATGATTAGAATGCTAAGAATGTTGAGAAATGTCCTATATGATGTTTGAAATCATGTATGTGTTCAATATGACATTGTATAAAAGATTTGGAATGAAATAGTGTAAAAATCATATTTTGTCGGCCCAGAACGGGCGACCGATAATGTATCGGTCGACCGTTCTGGAGACCATTGTAGTCTCGCACTCTGCATGACGGTCGACCGATTCCATAATGGTCGCCCATTTTGGAAGAATGGAATATTCTGTGATTAGCGGTCGACCAGACACCCTGTTTCGATCGACCGACAGCAATGTAATGGTCGACTGATATATAAACAGTCATCCGATATGTGTTGTCGAAACATTCGACACATTCTGTGATTAGCGGACGTCCGAGCACCTTGTTTCGATCGTCCGAAAAGTCAAGTACCGGTCGATCGATTTAATAACGGTCATTCGATATGTGTAGACAAAACAGCCGAAACATTCTGTGATTAGCGGTCGAACCAAAATCCATTTTCGGTTGTCCAAAAATGACCAGTAGCGATCGACCGTTACTCCAGCATTCGTCCATTCTAGAAGAATGTCACATTCTGTGATTAGCGGACGAACCAAAGTCTAATTTCGGTCGTCCGAATGGACCATAACGGTCGATCGATAACCCGATCGGTCGACCGATGCCCTCCCAATGGTCGACCGTTACCCAAAACGGTCGTCCGTTCTGGAAGCTAATTGGCTATGATTGAAAGACCACATATAGTATGATTTGAGGTATGTATGACCTTAACTAGGATTAAAACATGCAACATGTATGAATTATCGTATGTATTGATGAAAGCAAATAAAAGACGGATTGGAGTGAAGGTGACTTGTTGCAATCAAGGAAAGGGGAAATGGGTTCCACCCCAAGCGTGGCGTTTCCATAAGTTGAGGCGAGTTCCACCCCAAGCGTGACGTCTCTATTGAGCCTCCGCGGAACCAGGAGGCGAGTTCCACCCCAAGCGTAGCGTCTCTATTGGCCTCCCGCGAACCCAACATATTGGCCTAGCTAGCCATTTTCCCTTGATCTCAACATGGTCTTCCCAATTAACAAGATAAAAAAGTATCTAAGTAAAGATGAAAGATGAAAAGATGAATGATGAATAACTTGGGACATAAAGTTAAAGATGTTAAAGAAGTATGATGAAGTATGCACCTATGAGAATGTCATGTAAATGTCCACTTGTCACATCATATTATGACATGATTAAAGATGATAAAGTAAAGTAAGATAAGACATGATATGCATTAGCATGATGATAAGTTATGATATGTTTGACTTAAAGATTATGATGTTACATGTTATCTTATTTTGCCATGATGATTTGCTCACATGCCATTTAGTATGCATAAGTAGTTCATAGCATGCATATGATTTATGTTTCATGATGATGATATGCATATGCTATGATAGAGATTATGTTACAATGTCATAGTATGCATGGGCCTCAACATACTCTAACGGGAAAAATTCTCTGCAACCCATGAATCCGTGCAGGTATGGATGAGGCTTAGGTTCGGCGGTGAGAACCTCTTGACGAAGACGTTGCACATGGGCGAGTCAGGCCACGACCCAAGTTATCTTACTCATATTATGTCATGTTGATGAACTCTTGTTAGAGTCGTTTATGTATGGCTTATGGGTCTTATTGAGTCATGTACTTCACTTGAACTCATTATGTATGATGAACTCTCTATTGGGTATACGTTAGAGCCTATTAGGCCCATGGGCCAGATTATGTATCTTGGGATTATATTTGATTATGCTGAAGTCTTCCGCTGTTAAGATGATTAATGTTTTAAGTTATTATATTATGTTTTCGCTGTAAAGTTTTTTATGAAATTAGGTTAAGTCAAAGTGACGCCGCCTAGAGTTCGGCGACCAAATTGGGGCCAGATTTTGGGGGCGTTACAGTTATCTAATTTAGATGATCTTGGATTCTGTGGATAGATAATAGAATTCTTTATAACTTTTATGTTTATCATTCAACCAAAATCTAATTCATATCGTAGTCAATTATTTAATCAAAATTTAGTGCATAAAGTTATCTCTTTTTTTTTAACTTTTTCAGCATTTAACGTTAATTTTTCGATATTTGTATCGTCAAAATATAATTTTATATGACATTAAACTTTGCTCCAACATTTACAACAACCATCGAAAGTAGCTTCTCCATTCGTCGGAACAAAACAACTGAGATAATTGGAATTCGAACTTAGCATATAATATATAAAAAGATTATAAAATTAGAAATATTGTTCCCATTATTATTTTAATAACATAGTTTCCAAGGACAACTATAAGTTTCAATGAACAGAGGCACCATCAAAAGTTGCAATGGTTAGAATCGTCAAATTTTAAATTTATTATAAAATATATTAATAAATTATGACATTAGAATTATAGTTCATGTAACTAATTTAATAAAAATTTAATGGGTATGCTCCCTACTCAATTAGGGAGTATGCTACTACCTACGCCTAGCGCTGTCCCATCAAACTCGGACAGGTGCTGAAAAAAGGCACAGTTCAACAACGATTTAGGTAGCATTCTAGCAGTTTAATTCCGATTCATTCCAATATAGTTTTGGGTTCAAGTGAAAAGCTCTTATTTCATGTGCCTCTTTCTCTCTCCTCACATGATTCAGCTTTCTCCTCTCATGATCATGCCTTAGCCAACCCGCCACATTGCCGACCAAATCACCGGACCACCTCACCCAGCAACCATGACCTCGTCCTACTAGCTCCCAAACTCGATGGTGTTGGAGCAAAGTTTTAATGATATATAAAATTATATTTTGATGATACAAATTTCAAAAAATTAAAGTTAAATGCTGAAAAAGTTTAAAGAAAAATGGACAATTTTATGCACTATACTTTATTAAATAATTGACTATGGTCTTATTAAATTTTGGATGAATGACGAATATCAAAGTTGTAGAAATCTATGAGATGTACTGGTCGACGTCGAGATGATATCGGTCGATGTACTGGTTGATCGATCAAGCACAGAAGCTGAAGAAATCACGCAACGATCATATAGACCCGTCGACCGGTCCATATGTGCGGTCGACCGGCCTCCAGATCAAATGAACAGTAATGACTATATTTGAAGGAGAAAATTGTTGAATAAATTATGGATGAATTTTTCACATGCTAAAGCCTATAACAAGAGTGCCAACGTCAAAAGCAAAAGCACTCATTCAAGCATTGAAGAAAAACTTCAAGTTATCAAAAGAAGGCTCTTTCCTTGAAGTTATCATTTTAGTTTTTCTATTTTTTCTCTCTTCTCTTCTTGTGAGCATTCTATTGTAGAAAAGAGAAATCATTTTCAGAAAGATTGTGAGAGCTCCTGTGTGAAAGAGGTTCCAAATCTTACCTCTTGAGCGAGAGAAAAGATTAGCTTCTTAGAAGGAGAGGTTTGCCTTGCCTCTCGAAGTGAATTCACTACAAGAAAACTGCCTTTTACCGACGGTCCTAACCGTCGGTAAATTTGCCAGATCCGTCGGAAATCGCGATATTTTCAATGTAAAGCAATATATGAAATGAACTCAAACAAATTTTTTGATACCCCCTCCCATATCCGACATTGATATCTTAATGTATTTAGCCCCTTAAATGTATTTCATGATATTAATTCCCCTTAAATGTAAAGCAATATATGAAATGAACTCAAACAAGTACTTTTTTGTGACACAAGCAACGAAATCTGGTTCAAATGAATTCTCGGACCAACACTTGAGTCGGCCTTTGAGAAGTAAAACCATGGACCAAAAGAACCAAAAAGAAGAAAAAAAAAACCTCTATATTAGGCTTTAAGCAAAACCTTGACAATTTCATTCAATCATCAATATCACAGAGTTACAAAGTTCATCACATATGATCAACAAATATTAATGGGTCATTTACAGTTATATAAGAAAATTGATCCTATAAATCAACCAACGCCCTAGATTCCACATACTTTTAGAGCACACAGACAGAATGAATGATATGCAAGGCTTATAGATGCAGCTTATCTCTAGCAGCCAGCACTTCATTTACATTCCATATAAAATGAGAAAAGAATTGCGATCATAACCTGATTATCTCAAACTCTATGCCAGCTAAATAAATACTATTTTTCAGCAATAAGTATATCTAATTTAACAAAGGAAAAGCAATCCTGAGCTTCTCCTATTTATCAAAAACCTTGATCTAAGGCTTTGCCTATGAAGGTGGAGATGGAAAATCCAAGTGCAGTCTATAGATCCATCAAGTTTCCCTTATTTTAGCTGGCAGAAGCCAGATGCATGTAAACTTTGAGTTGAACAAAGATATGGTTGACAACAATCTCAAGTCCAAAGATGATTTGATGCCAAAATCAAAGTGATGCTTCTTGGTGATGATGCCAAAATCGGTGATGAAAAACTTACTTGTTTAATAAATTGCGGATCTAGCCGCCGCCGCGCAAGGGCGGCCGGATCTGGCCGCCGCGCGCGGAGGGCGGCCGGATCTGGCCGCCCGCGTGACTGGCGGCCGGATCTGGCCGCCGCGCGCGACTGGCGGCCGGATCTGGCCGCCGCGCGCGACTGGCGGACGGATCTGGCCGTCGCGCGCGAATGGCGGCCGGATCTGGACGTGCGCGCGAATGGCGGCCGGATCTGGCCGATGGTGCGAATGGCGGCCGGATCTGGGCCGCGCGCGAATGGCGGCCGCATCTGGCCGACGGTGCGAATGGCGGTCGGATCTGGCCGCCGCGTGCGAATGGCGGCCGGAACTGGCCGCCGCACGGAGATGGTCGAAGGAGAGAAAAATTATATATCAAAGGAGGCGGGGATCGGACCTACCTGCGCCGGAGATGGTCGACGACGGAAGCTTCGGGCGGGAGGTGGTCGACAGCCGGACGAACGGCGGACGAAACGGGCGGCGGCGGACGAACGTTCAAAACGTTCTAAGTAAGAGTGCGGTTGGGTTTTTATATAACCACTTTTTGATGGTCGAAACCGCCGCAACATAGGTAAATATAATATTATATTAATTCGCGTTTCGACGGCTCCAATCCGCTGGAAAAACCGTCGAGAGTTTCGACGGTATTCAAACCGTCGAAATATCGACGGTTTTAGCCGTTGATAATTCTGACGGTTCTTTAAACCGTCGAAATATCGACGGTTTTAGCCGTCGATTCCCTTAATGATAATTTTTAAAAAACATCGACAGATACGTAGGTTGTGTAAATTATAAATTTCCATTTTCGACGGTTGAGGCCGTCGAAAAAAAGTAAGGTGGAATATTTTATTTAAATACTATCAACGGTTATGACCGCATAAATATCGACGGTTGCTTTGAACGTCGCAAATTTCGACGGTCAAAACCGTCGATAAGTTCAATAATTATGTGCAACCAGTCTTGAAATTATTCGACAGTTCAGACCGCTGGAAGTTTCGACGGTTAGATAAACTGCCGAAAATATCGACGGTCATAACCATCGAAGTATAAATATTTTCGACGGAATCTTCCGACGAATTTATCACCGTCGAAATTTTAGACGGGTTAAACCGTCAAAAATTATCTGACGAAAATATTGACGGTTTGGAAGATCCGCCGAAAAAACCGTCGATATTTAAGACGGATTTCGGGCCGTCGAAAATGGACCGTCGGAAATACGACTTTTTCTTGTAGTGGAAGAAAAGGTGGTTGTGTAAAGGGTTTTCTTTCTTGTCCCATTTGGAATAAAGAAAGTGTTTTAGTGGAATCTCCGATGGTCTCGAAGTCGAGAAGTCGAAGTAGGGACATAGACCAAGGTGTGGTCGAACCTCATCAACAACCACTTGTGTTATCATGTTTGATTTCTCTCTCTCTCTCTCCCTTTCATATTGTGTTTGTAATATGATCTGAATTGCATTGATTTAAAAGATTTAAAAAATTTATTTTAGCTTTCGCGATGTTGTAACATTCTCCACCAGCGTGTGATATTGTCCGCGTTGGGCCTAAGCCCGCATGGTTTTACCAAAATGCGTCACACTTGGTGAATGACATGTTCCCATATATACCCAGCATCTCTCCCGTGACTTATGCATGTGGGACTAATCCAAGGCATGCCCCCTGCATCTTGGTAAAATCGTGCGGGCTTAGGCCCAAAGCGAACAATATCACACGCTGGTGATGAATGTTACATATGGTATCAGAGCCACTCCGCGTGAGCCTCTGTGCATGATGGGGTGTGATCACTCAACGAGGGCGTTGAGTCCCCTAAGGGGAGGAAGGATTCAGGGGGCATGCCTTGGATTAGTCCCACATGTATAAGTCACGAGAGAGATGCTGGGTATATATGGGACATGTCCTTCATTAGGTGTGACGCGTTTTGGTAAAACCGTGCGGGCCGAGGCCCATAGCGGATAATATCACACGCTGGTGGGGAATTTTACATATGGTATCAGAACCACTCCGCGTGAGCCTCTATGCATGGTGGGGTGCGATCACTCAACAAGGCCTAGAGCGGATAATATCACACGCTGGTGGGGAATGTTACATAACATTCCCCACTAGCGTATGATATTGTCCGCTCTGGACCTCGGTTTGATGCAGGGGGCATGCCTTGGATTAGTTCCACATGCATAAGTCACGGGAGAGATGCTGGGTATATATGGAAATATGTCCTTCACTAGGTGTGACGCATTTTGGTAAAACCGTGCGGGCCAAGGCCCAGAGCGGACAATATCACACGGTGGTGAGGAATGTTACATATGGTATCAGAGCCATTCCGCGTGAGCCTCTGTGCATGGTGGGGTGTGATCACTCAACAAGGCCCAGAGCGGACAATATCACACGTTGGTGGGGAATTTTACATATGATATCAGAGCTACTCCGCGTGAGCCTCTGTGCATGATGAGGTGCGATCACTCAACGAGGGCGTTGAGTCCCCTAAGGAGGGAAGGATGCAGGTGGCATGCCTTGGATTAGTCCCACATGCATAAGTCACGGGAGAGATGCTGGATATATATGGGAACATGTCCTTCACTAGGTGTGACGCGTTTTGATAAAATCGTGCGGGCCGATGCTCAAAGCAGACAATATCATACGCTGGTGGGGTGTGATATTGTCCGCTTTGGGTGTGATATTGTCCGCTTTGAGCCTCGGCCCGCACGATTTTATCAAAACGCGTCACACCTAGTGAAGGACATGTTCCCATATATACCTAGCATCTCTCCCGTGACTTATGCATGAGGGACTAATTCAAGGCATGCTCCCTGCATCTTGGTAAAATCGTGCAGACTTAAGCCCAAAGCGGACAATATCACACGCTGGTGGAGAATGTTACATATGGTATCAGAGCCATTCCGCGTGAGCCTCTGTGTATGGTGGGGTGCGATCACTCAACGAGGGTGTTGAGTCCCCTAAAGGGGGAAAGGATGCAGGGGGCATGCCTTGGATTAGTCCCATATGCATAAGTCATTGCTGGGTATGACGCATTTTGGTAAAACCGTGCGGGCCAAGGCCCAGAGCGGACAATATCACACGGTGGTGGGGAATGTTACATATGGTATCAGAGCCATTCCGCGTGAGCCTCTGTGCATGGTGGGATGTGATCACTCAACAAGGCCCAGAACGGACAATATCACACGCTGATGGGGAATTTTACATATGGTATCAGAGCTACTCCGCGTGAGCCTCTGTGCATGATGAGATGCGATCACTCAACGAGGGCGTTGAATCCCCTAAGGAGGGAAGGATGCAGGGGGCATGCATTGGATTAGTCCCACATGCATAAGTCACGGGAGAGATGCTGGGTATATATGGGAACATGTCCTTCACTAGGTGTGACGCGTTTTGATAAAACCGTGCGGGCCGAGGCTCAAAGCGGACAATATCACACCCAAAGCGGACAATATCACACCCCACCAGCGTATGATATTGTCTGCTTTGAGCCTCGGCCCGCACGATTTTATCAAAATGCGTCACACCTAGTGAATGACATGTTCCCATATATACCTAGCATCTCTCCCGTGACTTATGCATGTGAGACTAATTCAATGCATGCTCCCTGCATCTTGGTAAAATCGTGCAGGCTTAAGCCCAAAGCGGACAATATCACACGCTGGTGGAGAATGTTACATATGGTATCAGAGCCACTCCGCGTGAGCCTCTGTGTATGGTGGGGTGCGATCACTCAACGAGGGCGTTGAGTCCCCGAAAGGGGGGAAGGATGCAGGGGGCATGCCTTGGATTAGTCCCATATGCATAAGTCATTGCTGGGTATATATGGGAACATGGCATTCACCAGGTGTGACGCGTTTTGGTAAAACCGTACGGGTCGAGGCTCAAAGCAGACAATATCACACGCTGGTGGGGTGTGATATTGTCCTTTGGGTGTGATATTGTCCGCTTTGAGCCTCGGCCCACACGGTTTTATCAAAACGCGTCACACCTAGTGAATGACATGTTCCCATATATATCCAGCATCTCTCCCGTGACTTATGCATGTGGGACTAATCCAAGGCATGCCCCCTGCATCCTTCCCTCCTTAGGGGACTCAACGCCCTCGTTGAGTGATCGAACCTCATCATGCACAGAGGCTCACGCGGAGTAGCTCTGATACCATATGTAAAATTCCCCACCAGCGTGTGATATTGTCCGCTCTGGGCCTTGTTGAGTTATCACACCCCACCATGCACAGAGGCTCACGCGGAGTGGCTCCCAAACTCACCAGGTGTGACGCGTTTTGGTAAAACCGTGCGTAAGTCATTGCTGGGTATATATGGGAACATGTCCTTCACCAAGTTCCTCCTAGCTCCCAAACTCATCAACACGTGATCTCTTCCTCCTCATTTCCAAACTCGTCAACGCCCACGATTTTGTCTCTATAGTCACAGATGGCCATGATCTCATCTTCCTCGTTGCCCCGCGACAACTAAACCATCATGCTAGTGCTGTTGAACAATGCTCTCCTTGCTGCCGCTGTTAAACCACCTCACCGTCGATGAAGACAGACTTGCCCTAGCCAAAGCCTCACCTTCCCTCACCTGAAGTGGCCCTCCCAATGTTATCATTGAGTCGTTGTGCTCGCCTCACTTCCGCCTGAGACTGAACTATCTCCTCGGTGCTACTTAACCACACTTTGCTCGTCGACATCGCCGGCAACACACCTACCCTAGTTGAAGCCTCATCTAACTTGCCTAAAGTCGCCTCGCATCGCCCTGGCCAAAAGCCTCATCACCCCTTGCCTAAACGAAGTCGCCACTGTGTCGATCGAAGTCACCACCGCTAAATCACCACGCTCACCTCACTGCCTCGCGATGGAACCATCTCGTATCACCTCCTATGAGCCACGTTGGCCTCACTGCGACTGAATTAGTCGTGAACCGTGTTGAACCACGTGTCTACTACAGTGAACCATGCACTTTATTAATCCACCACTGATCCTACCAAGAGCTCCGATTGTAGAGAGCAACATACTACTCGCTAAAGTGGGTAGCACGCCCATTAATAATATACTTTTCGACAAGTGGAACCGTCAAAACTTCTAACCAATGGTCAAAATTCAAATTTAGTATATAGTATATTAAAAATTAGAGCAATGTTCCTATTATTATTTTAATAATATACTTTTGGACAATTATTACTATCATAATTTAAATTTATTAATATAATATATTAAAATATTATAAAACTAGAGAGCACCGTTTCTATTATTATTATTTTTCGATTGCTTGTTGTTTAATATAATTTAAATTTAGCTTTCCGCTCTACGGTTGGGCAGTAAGGGTCGAAGAAGGGCAATCACTCATTCTTAAAACCAGCACGACAACTAATACACCATCAAAAAATTAATTGGTAAGCCTTATAAACTTCTCATTTCCCCACTTTTCGACTACCACTCGCATTTGACACTCTCTTTACTCATTGGTTCTTTCCTCGTTTGCTCTCCCTGTTGAGTTCTAATGACTCAAGCTCCGGCCACGACAAAAATCTCCTCCGCCAATGTCCTACAGCTCCGGTGAGCTCGACCTCTGACGACTACGTTGTGCGGCACTAATCTTCTCCAACATGAACTACAACTTCGGGGACTTTCGGTGTGGTTGAGGGCCTTAGCATGAACTACATTGTTCAATGACTTCCTCTTTCTTCTTCTCATTTTTCAATTTTGAACGTTCATTTCCGGTGTTTTCTACGAGACAAATTCTTTTAGGGGTGGCTTAGGTGGGGTAGAGGCTGCGCTACCCCTCTTGAAGGCATATTTGCTCCTAAGGGTCTGTTTGGCAAGTAACTAATGGAGGAGTAAGATGTGGTGGTGTAATGAGAGATAGAGTAGTATAGTGTGATATGTCATCCGAAAGACCATGTTTGGATAGTAGGTTATAAAAATGATGGTATGGGGATTTATAATATCTAATAAGTAATAGATATTTATTGTTTTACACTTAATTTATTTTTCTCTTTTATTTTTTGTTTTGCCTATTTTTCTATTTTATTATAATATTTATTTTATTCATCTATTTTAAAAAGTAAAAATAATAGATATATATTCGTATAGGAGGAAAAGATAATTTATCAATGTGTGTGTGAGTTAGTGAGAGAAATGGTTTAATTTGGTAATAAGAGAAATGATTTTTATTTGATAATAAAAGAGGGACTATGGGTTAATTTGGTTTAAAATTATTTATTTTTAAAAATATGATATTTGAAGGGCTTAATTATTTCATCTCACTCTTCTTAATTTAAATAAAAAATTTAATCAAATATGATTTAACTAATTTCATTCTTCCACATTCCATCTCACCTCTTCAAATTTCTCAATCCAAACATTCCCTAAGGGAGCGGATCTACATGTCCTCCTTAATATCGCGTGGGTTAGATGGTAGACATCGTTTTTCAGATGGTGGCAATCGAAAAAAAAAAATATACCTACAATCATATGGCCATTCCCCCTAATTGCAATTGTACAATTTTCAATAAGCACGTAATTAATAGTATAAAATTTCATTGATTTTGTTACTTTAATTTGTACGCTTGTGTCATCGAAATCGGTTGTAGGCGGGCTTCGTCGAAGATATGCTTGTTAATCCTCATGTCATGAGATAGATATAATTTAGAGAATTTTAGGTTTTCATATAATGTCAACTTTTTTATATTTAATTTTTGGTTTAAACAATTAGGCTATTAATCTTAAATATTTATTTGAAGGCTGATATTGGGTGGGATGTTGAGCACACAGGAATCCGTTTAATTTTAAATGTTAAAAAATATTGACTTTTATATGGATCGTCTTATTATCAAAGTGGTCCACTAAAAATATAAATTAAAATTTGAAAAGGTAAAGGCAAATGGAACATCTTGTTGGCTGTGTATCCACATCCATTATTTTAAGAAGAATAATATATTATATTTTCTTTATTCAACTGATATAAATGTTACTCGTCTTTTTTTCCAAATTTCGCTATATGTTTATTTGGATTTTAGGAAAAGGAGTTGGATAAAGAGTCAATTCAAGATTTTTTTAGTTACATAATTATAATATAAAATAATAAAACATTTTATGTGACATATATGAAGTTAAATTAGTTGCATGTAGACAGGTGAATGATGTTAATGATTTCACTATATTAAATTTTATTAAGAGGAAATAATAATATGATTGGACGAAACATGTTAGATATAATTAGTTGAGATTCAATATTATAGTGGGTTACTTTTATATAATGAGTTTCAAGAAATGGAGTTGTTTTTAAACTTAATCAATAGAAAACGATAATGCCAATTAGAATAGAGCCATTCCTAAGTTCACATTTGATACGTAGTAAAATTCTCAGTGCCTGCACGTGCAAGGACGTGCAGGCGCTTCGCTTTGCCCTTAGACAGAAGTCCTTTTTATATTTTTAGATTAATATCATTTAAATAAATTAATATTTATTATTAATTTTATATAAAAAAGATAAATTAAAAAATTTAGCAAAACATAGACAAAATGCATGAAATATAAAAAAAATTAAAGTTGGGATGGATGTAGGAGTGATTGACATTCACTACAAGAATAATTCATATGGCATGAGCTATCGCAAATTGTGAAGAATCCATCTAAAAATAAAGTTTGCGACGGATTTTTTGACGGGAGCGACCCATGATAAATTGTTCGTCGTAAATATTTTTTCACGACTAAGATTAATCCATCGAAAATACCTGCGGCTGAAGTCGTGGAAAAGTTTCCACAACTTGACCGGTGGGAAGTTCTCATGACCGGAGCTATGGAAAAATTTCCCACGACTCAGCCCATGGGAAATTGCCACGGATGGAACTGTGGCAAACTTTCCCACAGCTCGGCCCGTGGTAACTTCCCACGGCTGTCTCTTCCCACAATCCAAGCCGTGGGAAATTAATTTTTTTCCAAAAAGTAAATACAACTTTTAATTATTTTGAATAATAAAATAAATTAATTTTTGATAATTTGAATATAATAAATTAATTCAAATAATTAAATTAAATAAATTAATTGTTTTCATACAATTTCTCCTCACTTTTGAGTTCTTGGTCGTCGTCGTCGTTGTGCTGGCCACGTGTCATTTTCTTCATTTCTTTTCATTGTCGATGCTCGAATGCTTATTGTCGTTGCTCATATTCTTGTCGTACCTCTTCTCAGACATTTTGTTGGACTTCTGATAGTCGTTGTTCTCACATGTTATCTAATACTCGTCGCACATCTTGACTTGGATAACCGGATATTGATTTTCGCCCATATCCAATATCCACGTGATTAATGGATGATCCAAGACCGTAGATGCGCACATTCTTCACTTATGATCCGTCCATAATTGTGAGGTCAATGGTGTCGCTCCTCCTGCGTGACTTGTGAATAGTGCTCGGCTTCTTTTGCTTTGTAACTCTCCTATAAAAGCTAATAAAAGCTACCTTATGAAAGCATAGTCTTACATATGTCTCCTAAGCAAATGACGAAACCCATTCGATTTTTTTTTTTTTTGATAAGTTTTGAAGAAAATCTCGTCTTCCTCGAGTGTTTTACCCATCGCTTTTTTCTGGAATTAAAATCCAAGTTAGAACATTAAATTCATTAAATGATTACAAAGTTACAAATTTTTACCAGTCTTTTTGCAATGGTTGAGGTAGATACACAACTACCCACATGCATGCATGCTCCCTCATTTTTTGTAC
This sequence comes from Pontederia crassipes, assembly GCA_030549335.1. Classification (NCBI taxonomy): domain Eukaryota; kingdom Viridiplantae; phylum Streptophyta; class Magnoliopsida; order Commelinales; family Pontederiaceae; genus Pontederia; species Pontederia crassipes. The sequence continues at coordinate 14,827,405 of JAUKPH010000017.1, forward strand.
TTGATTTATATCGTTCAGCTCAACAAAATTTGCATTCTTTCAAATATGTCATCACCATAAAATAGCATACATTCATTTTGACAATAATATATTTGATGGAACCAAGACCAAGTTTTGAAACTAATCTTTTAGTCCAATAATAATTCTCAGGAATTCGAGCTCCGAATGGTGTGACCTCTTCTAATATCTCTATAAATGCATCGAAGCAAGCATGTAAAATATTATAATCGGCTTTTAAATTTAACATTCTAATGGCTAGTGATATGATTTTCGCAACTAGCCATCAGGGTTCACTCCAAACATTTAGTAAGTTAAAAAAAAATGGCTTCAGAATGTGGTGATTCCTCATCACGCTCTTGTTGAAATTTGATATCACCATATTCGATTGTAGCAGCATTGTAGATCAAATTTTGATATCTAAAAATAAAATCATCCTCACGATTAATAGGATCAAATTCTATAGGATTTGAGTTCAATGACAGTTCTTTCTCTCCAAGATCGCTCTAATACCAATAATTGAGTTTAAAATTCTTTCTATATAAATGAACTTTGATTGTCCCCAAATTTTGCAAATGTGCTTTGACATTTTAAACAATGACACCTAATAGTTCCTTCCTATTGAACCTATATTGATTGACATGCCAATGTGGTATAATATTGAACTCCATCTATGAATTCTTGCGTCAATCCTACACGACCGAGATTAGTTCTATTGTACATCCATCGACAACGATCCGGAGGAAACATAATTTCCTCGTATGTTACTATGTAAAATAAAATAGTAACTATGTTAACACATGTCCATAACAATCACATTATTTAAATTAATAATAACAAGTAATCCAGGAAGTAACACAAGTGAAGAATTAATTTAAATTACTTATGTAAGAACTACCAACATATAATAATAACAAGTAATTGCAATTTGAAATTATTAACATTGTAAGACACAAATTATAACTATCATTAATAATAATAATCATGGCCGATGGTCAGATCTGACCGTGACAGTCGAATCTGGTCGTGATAATCATTTACCGCTGGATCTGGCCGCTCATGGCCGTCATGGCCGTGCACGATCGGATCTTGCTGTGGCAGTTAGATTCAGTCTCCATGTGTCGGATCTGATCGTGACAATTGTGAGTGGTCGGATTCGGCGGAGACGACCCGCTCAACATCCGTATGCGCCCGGACGCCACCATCGAATGGCGCTAGTAGTTGGATTCCTCAATGCATCAGCAGGCAGTGATTGCGATATGCTGGATGGGGCGACGGTGACAGGAACATCATTCTTCGTCGACGGTGATAGCAAGCCCAGCCGGGCTGGCAGTGGAATGGGGAGGTCGTAGCAAGCCCGATCGGGTTTGCAACGGCAAGGGATGATCGCAAGAAGTCCGATCGGACTTCTTGCGGCACCGCAACAAGCCAGATGTTGCTTGCAGCGGCCGTCTTCGGCCAGATCGCGCTGGGTTGAGAGGGGGAAATCATGAGAGGGGCCCGAAGCGTATCATAGATGGTGGGATTGGCCGAAGGGTGACCGTGTGTATAAAATCCCAAGATTTTACCTCATAGGTAATTTCAAATATTTACGTTAATTATATTCCGTTATCTAATATTATAATAAAGTTAATATCCAAATTACATTTTAAGTTAATTAATTCAATTATAAATAATTAATTAGCTTAATTATGGATTTAATAAGTAACTCCTTGATCAAAGTTTGATCAAATTATTATATTGTAAAACTAGTATATGTGAATTAATTATTATAATTAATTAACTCCCTTTATGAGGTCTTTGAGATGATTAGCCATTTATTAAATCCTTTTACATCTTAAATATATATATATATATATATACAAAAAGTATAAGTTATTTAATAAATGTGTACAATTATTTTGGCAATTTAATTAATTGCTATAAATGAATTATTACTATGTGATACATCATTTACTTTATTGGTATGATATTTGCTTTGTCCTAACCGTGTTTTCCCAGCCAAGTATTTAGGAAATTTTGTTACTCCACGTAGCATGTTGCATGCATAAGAAAAGCCACTCACTCCTTATCTATCTCCTCTCAGTAATATGCCACCTCACTACTTAGATAAGTACACCATTTCCAACAACCGACTCATGCACACCATATATCACCACTTAGACTTTAGTCAGGCATAACCTTATAATATAAAATATATATACATATTATGATATACTTCTTTATTCTAATATCGAACAACCGACTTAGCTATCAGTATGGGTTGCATATAGTAAGTTAGTCTATATAAGTATATGACATTTCAAGGGCGTGATCCAGAGAGGAAAGGAAAAAAAGAAGAAGAAGAAGAAAAACAGAGTGATGGCGGATGGAATTGAAGGAAAGAAATGTATGCAGTAAAGGAAAGGCATGTGCTGGCCGAACCCAGTAGAAGATGGAAAATGTTAGAAGCGAAAAGAAATAATCGGGTAGGTAAGGTGGAATGTTTGTTATTTTATTATTTAGACATCTGAACAACATGTTTAAAAGTAATCTCGATTGGTCAAGTCTTGGATGACTAATAATAGTATATTAATTTTATGTTAACCAATAAAATCAAGTAGGTTAGAAATTAAACATCTACATGTTGCTTCTTATATCATCGAGAGTTGCATGATATCAACTAAGTGTAAAAACAAGTAAAAAAAAATAAATTACAAATTTTACCTAGGAAGAAATTGCATGAGTCTAATTTTTATAAGTTTGGAACCATCTCAAATATTGGGAATTACATGGAACCGTAGAGTAGCTACCATATTTACATCTTATAAATTATACTGTAATATGTACTAATTAGGTAAAACCTTAAGTATTTTAAATGGGCAATTACTTCAGTGTTAATTAATAAAAAAATTAGTAGCATGTAAAAGAATGAAAATGTTATAGAAGGCACACCTTTGTCTCTCGGATTGTTAAATATAATTCATATGTATGTCACCATATGATTTTCTGGGAGTGAACTATAAACTGTAAAATATATAACTAGTGAAGTAGTTATGTGCTATGACTGGAGAGCGTAATTTCTAAAGAATTTAGAATCAGTAAGTTTGGGCATTTAAAAAGAAAGATATGTACTAAATTGGGAAAGTTAATCAAATTGTTTTGTGCCACATGTAGGTTGAAATGATAGTACTAGGATAATTATAAATCTAATAACTAAAATATGAAATAAGATATTATTGTTATGATTAGTTATGAATTTTATTAACTAGGAGTGCAACCAACTGTAACTAGTTGTGATGGATTTTCTTAGTTCTATCCTAACAGCAATAAGAACCTTTGATATTGCTATAGGTTTAGAAGAATAATAAGAAAGGAAAAGGAGAAATGAGTTTTATTGTCGCTCATATAAGATAAGTTGGTTTCTCCTACTCTATGTTTTCACTTCTTTTAAATTTGGTGTGACATTGATTATTATATGTGTTGAATATATTTTAAAATGTTATGAATTGATTTTGAGAAATGCAATTGTAAAAAGTATATTTGAATGATTATATGATTGCACATTTGAAAAGCATATGTGATATGATATGAATGAGTTATGAGAAGTGTAATCTTGTTCGGTTTGAAATGGTATTTGATATGATTCATCTTCTGATATTCGAGATATAATTGTTATATGATGAATCATGAATCTGCATCTGCCTGCATTGCATGTTTGATGGTTGGAACTAAGTGCTACATCGCTAATCACGATGGGAGCCATCTCTAGAGTCCAATCCATCATTTTGTTCCCCAGTAATGAGATGAGATAGGCTGGAGCTAAGTGTCATGCGGAGCTAAGTGCCACATCGTGCGTAGTCGCGATGGGGGCCACCTCTAGAATCCGTAGGGGTCACCTCTAGAGTCCACCTGTCGTTTTATGATTTGTTCCCCGAAAGGGATGAGGTAGAATGGAGTTAAGTGCTACATCGCTGATCACGATGGGAGCCACTTCTAGAGTCCACCTACCAACCACTGGCCAGTTGGTGATTCGTGCGTTCATATGAAAGAGTTGCATTTACATGCATATGTTTGATATGATTTATATGATATTGATTGCAAGTTAAGTGTGATGCTTTTGATTAGTGTGATATATATGTAATTATCAAATATATGAAAATACCTATTTTGCTATTATGATTATTGCATGCTTTTCCATGTCACTTCGAATTGATTAGTTGGTAACACATAAATTATGAGTTATCAACTTACTGAGCTATTTTAGCTCACTCTGTTGTTTTTAATATTTTTCAGATAATTCTTAAGAATCATGCGAGGTGATAGTATTTAAAGGGTTCGTGATAAGATGGGAAGATTTGAGTTCCTCGTATCCTTCTATTAGGATGTCGAGAGGTTTGATTATGTGTAATGCATATGTAATATTTTATATGTTGTAAGAAGGCAAAATCATTTTATGAAATGTAAAACTTAAGGATTATTGGTTTGCTTTGAAGGATCCTCATAAATTGTGTAGTTTATTTTATGATATCTTCATTCTTATGTATGTTTTGGAAAAAAATTACATCACGTTTCCGCAATCTTTTCCAACCTTATTTGATCGTCCGTATTGAGTCGTGAACTCCGATTTAACTCGCGGGTTAAATCGGGGTCGTGACAGTGTGCTTCCAAGGGGGATCGCCAGAGCGAGAGCAGGGTCGCCAAAGGCGTGCTCGCATCCTTCGAAGGGGGAGCAGGAATCATTGTAGCATGATCGGCGGTGAATTGGTCAGTTGCAGGTCGCCAGATCGTGAGCAGGAGCAAGTCGTCGGAGCGTGAGCGGGAGCAGGTTACCGGAGCATGAGCGGGAGCAGGGCACCGGAGTCCATAGTGGGTCATGTGAGGGAGAAATGAATGGGAGAAGAGGGTGTCAGGTTAATTATTAGAGGAGCTTTCGACGGACTTACTGACTGCTCCATCCGACGAGAATTATAATATAAAATAATTTATTTAGAAATGTTACTATATTGTAATATAAAATATATTTTTAAATTCCCACGGATAGAGTCGTGAAAACTTTTGACGGTCCAGTTCCGTAAAAAATGTCTCGTAAATCTTACATCCTTTTATATCATAATATACATTATAATATAAAATATTATACATCCTAGGAAACTTTCGACGGTATAGAATCGTGGGAACTTACATCGGAAATGTCTCATAATATAATAACCCAATCTTACATCCTTTTATATCATAATATATAAAATATTATTTCTGAACTCTCATGGCTGCAGTCGTAGGTACTTCTGATGGTCCATGTCCTGTCGGAAATACCCACGGCTGTAGCTCTCGAAAATCCCTCGTAATATAGTAATCCAATCGTACATCCTTCTATATCATAATATACGATATAATATAAATTATTATTTTTTTGGATTCCCATGGTTGCAATCGTGGGAACTTTCGACGGCTGCAAAATCGTTAGAAGTTCCGACGGACGTAGTCATCATGAATGCCTTATAATATAATATACAATATTATACTTAGGCTTATATAATATAAAATATTTTTATCTGTTTCCGTAGTTTGAGCAGTGGGAACTTCTGATGGTTTTGCAATCGTTAGAAGTTCTGGAGGTCGAAGCCGCTGAAACTTGCAACGATTAGTTCATCGTCAGAAGTTTTGTGATAGTTAAAGCTGTCGAAAAAATTTGCGTCTCTATTTCCGAAGGATATTATTAACCATTGGAAAATCTTTCGAAAATTGTGATGCATGTGCAACCATTGGATAATCGGAAATAACGATTTTTCTTGTAGTGATTTTCTAATAGGTGTGTATTACTACTTTAAAAAATACTATGATCATGGGATAAAAATGTTTATGCACTAGTACAAGAAAATGACATGAATGGTTTTGGAATGGAGTAGCAGCCTCAATAGTATTGCAGCTTACATGAAAGATATATTCTTTTCTATTTATTATGACTATGAGATTATAATAATATTTCTTTTCGTTTATGAGTGCTTGAAAGCTCCGAATTGCCCTTTGTTTGTTTTATTAAAATTATAGAGTTATTTTCATAAACCACCATAAATTATCTGATTTTTTAGATCTAACTCCAAACTACAAACTTATTTTTTTTATCCCTAAACTATCGTGACTTTTCCACTTTAATCCTTCCGTCCACTTCTGTTATATTTTCTATTAGTTTTGATTTTTTTCTTCATTTATGAAAAGACTAAATTACCTCCTCCCTTCATAACACATCAAATAATAAATATAAAAAATTAAAAAAAATGTTCATTGTCGGGAAAACTTTCCCTTCTCTCTTGCCGGCAACGCAGATTGACCTTTGTCGAAATTTTTTTCTTCTTTTTTATTTTTATATTTGTTATTTAATGTATTATGTGATGAGGGATAATTTAGTTTTTTCATAAATGAAAAAAAAACAAAACTAATAGAAAATGTAACAAAAGTGGATGAAAGAATTAAAGTGAAAAAGTCACGATAGCTTAGGGATCCAAAAACATAAGTTCGTAGTTTGAAGTTAGATGTGAAAAATCATGATAGTTTAGGGGAGTTTATGCAAATAATCCAAAATTATATTGTCCGATGAAGTGTGATGGCACGTGTTTTGTTAAAAAAATAATATTATTGTACCGGTGCCGTTAGTGTCACTCCAAAAGTTTTAATGTTGCTCCATCTTACCCCTATTTTATTCTATTATTGAAAAATGCTAACTCCTCTTTAATATATCACTTTCCAAGAAAAGATAATAAATAAATGTAATATTCTATGTCAATATTTTTCAATTCTTTATTATTTTATTCATAATTTAAAAATTAAATTATTAATTGATGAGTTTGTGATTATCATTCAATCTAACATGTTTTAAATATTTTTCTAAATTCAACAAGCAAATGATATTAAATATTTTAAAACTTGAAGGACATATCAATAATTAAAAAGTAAAAGTAAAAATAGATTATAATTATATTTTTGTTAACATAACTAAAAAAAGTTCACTAATATTATATATATCATAGTACAAGTAAAAGCTTAACATAAATATTAAATAATCTAAATCGAATGTAGACACTGTAATAGAACAATTGTAGTAAAAATGTAAAAACTATAATATGAAAGACTTTTCATGTTGATTATTTACAATAATAATTTTATTATTGAAGAATCTGAAAGGAGACTTTTGGTCTTCTAATATTATAAAAAACTAGTCCTAAATTCCGTGTGATGTACGGAGGACAAAAATAACAAAAATAGTATAGAATTAATATATTACAATTTATAATAACTAATAAAACTAATTTATTAGCATTTAAATGTGATAAATAATTTAGTATATTTTTTAAAAAATTAAAATTCAATTTAAATCTATCAAGAACCCCACTTCTTAAATTATTTTCCAAAAATAGAATTCTTTTATGATTGGTAAATTTGTATTTATTTTATAAGGAAAATTTAATTTTTTATTGGACTCAAATAGAATTCTTTGTTTTAAATTTTGTATCTTCTAAAAATGAAATAGTTGTACATTACCTTTTAGAAAGAAAAGATTATTTATTTTAATCATACTCAAATTGGTGAAAGTAAAATTAATCTTAATTTGACTTAGTTTGAGTTATTTATTTTAAATTCTTTTTAGATTTCGAAAATAACATGTTCTCTTTAAAAAAAATATTATTTTTATCTGTACATTTATTCTTGAACGGAAATATTATTTATTTCAATTATAACTAAAGAATCTGCTTATAATAAAAATATATTGATAATTTAATCTTCTTTTGTTTTAGACACCTTATATAACAAACTAATATAAGATATTTTTTTATTTTATTTTAATCAAATTGATAAAAAAATGATTTAATCTTGATTTGACTCAAATTGAAATTTTATTTTAAATTATGTTTTAGTTCCTAAAATAAAAAATATTTTTAAAGTCGAAATTATTATTTACTTGCTTATTATCTTTTATAAATAAAATATTATTTATTTTAAACATACTCGAATTGATAAGAATTATTATTTTTACTTCCAAAAATAGCAAATTCTCTTTTAAAAATAGAATAGGAGATATTATTTATTTAATCATGAAAATAATATATTATTTTTCAGAAAGGATATATTATTTATTTTATTATATTTTGTGCATTATTTTTTACAAAGAAAAGATTATTTATTTCAATAATACTCCTATTGATAATCAAATTAGATTTACCTAACATTATTATAGGATATTTGTATTTTTGTGAATAAATCTGAAAATAATAATAAATTATATTATTATTTTAGTCTGATAGTGTATATTTAAAGATTTGATTTTCCTTTATTGTCTTCATTTTTTTCTTAATTTAATCCTGCCAAAAATATAAATGAATACAGATTATATATTATATAGAGAAATATTACGGCTGGGGTTGTTATGAGAGAGAGATTATGACTGGGTTTGTTACCAACTTAGGAGAAGATTTTGTATTAATTACATCTATTATGAAATTCTTTTAATTTCCTCTGTTTCGAAGACATAGAAATTTAGGATTATGTAATGTAATTGTAATGGAAATAATTAACTTGTGATAATTATGTGCTGATTTTTTTCTCATTTTTTCGGTAAAAAAATTAACATAATTATATTATAATTGTCATAATAAACCACTCTTTTAGAACAATATTATTTTTATCTATACATTATTCTTAGAAAAGAAAATATTATTTATTTCAATCATAACTAAAGAATCTGCTTATAATAAAAATACTCATAAATTTAATCTTCTTTTATTTCAAAAATAAAAAAATCTTTCAAAATACTTACAAATTATATTTTAAATAGGAATTATTTTTACTTGTAATCATACTCAAATTGATATTAATGAAATATTAAAATTAATTTGACTCAAATTAATTATTTATTTATAAATTTTTAGTTCTGAAAATAACAAATTAGTTCTCTTACTTTTTTTTACCTTATATAACATACTATTATAAGATTATTTATCTTTACTTTTAATCATACTCAAATTGATAAAAGAAGAAATATTAATCTTAATTTGAGTTAATTTATTTTTTTTATTTTATATTATTTTAAATTTAGAAAATAAAAGAATACGTACAAAAATACTTTAGAAAGAAAATAATTTTTTTTAATATACTCAAATGGATAAAAAGAAAAGATTAATGTTAACTTGACTCAAATTAAAATTTTATTTTATATTGTTTTTTTAATTCCGAAAATAAAAAAATATTTTTTACTTACATAATATCGTTTAGAAAGAAAATAATATTTATTTTAATCATACTCAAATTGATAAAAAAAGTTTAATCTTATATGCCTCAAATTGATAAAAAAAAATTATATATTGTTACCTTATGTAATAGACTTTCTCTGATTAATTTTATCTTTTAAATTTAAACTGAATTTTTATTTTATATTATTTTTAATTCAGAAAATAAGATTTAAACTTCTTAATTATGTTAATTATTATTATTTGACATGTGCCGTCGTTATATTCCGCCACTTGTCGTGCACGATTTTTATATTATTTTTTAAATCCGAAAATAACATTTACTTACATAATATCTTTTAGAAAGAAAATAATATTTATTTTAATCGTACTCAAATTGATAAAAAAAAGTTTAATCTTATATGACTCAAATTGATAAAAAAAAAAGTTTTATATAATGTTACCTTACTTAACAGACTTTTTATCATTTGTTTTACCTTTTAGATTTAAACTGAATTTTTATTTTATATTATTTTTAATTCCAAAAATAAGATTTAAACTTCTTAATTATGTTAATTATTATTATTTGACATGTGTCGTCATTATATTCTACCACTTATCGCGTTCTTGGCTCTCATACTTTTACCTCTGCTTTTATATATATAGATAAATATTTTCATGATAATTATTATAATTATGTTGTTGGAAAAAGAGACAAGAGACTCTTGATCTTCCAACATTATAATATGAGTGACATTAAGGGCACCCTATTTGTGATATTGAAACAGGTGTTTTGGAGATGGCTATAAGGATTGAAATTTAAATGTTGGTCTCTCCTAACAATAACATTTCCCATTGACATGTAGCCAACAAATAGGGCTTTTTCTTCAGAAGAGATTTGATACATATACATGTAATAATTATATGACGGTTTACTTGCGCAAAGGAATTGTAACTGAATAGAACAATAAAAAAGCTACATTATCATTTTTTTTCCTTTTTTCTTATTTTCATGGCATAAATCGTGAACACAAACGAACTGTCCACACAAACCCCACGAATTAAGATGACATAACAAAACCAAGAACAAAGTGCTCAATATGCGCCGTTTGATTTTTATCGTACACTGCCTGCAACTCAAAGTTTGGTAAGAGATACAATCCACTTTGATAATGTTATTTTATACATATTGCAAGCCCTTCGAAAACCAAAAATATAAAAAAAATAAAAACAGTTAATAAATAAATGTTACCAAAGTGTTTACATAGGTGATATTTTTCCCATAAAAAACCAAATTCTAGAAAGGAAAAAAAACGTGCCCAGTTTTAAGTAACTTCTTCAAATGATAAGGCATTCGATCCTAAAATCATCTTTACAAATTTGACAAGCCTTTCATAAATAGCCGACTTCAGAATCCCACTATTATCAGACTCTTCAAGTATCATCCACTCGAGAATGAAAGACAAAGCTTGGAAAAGTAGTAGTAATGTCCCTGAGAATGAACAAAATTAGTCAATATGTCTTTTAACTACATGTGCAATATATATTTTATATACTGAAAAAAGATGAGCATAACATTAGGCATACTGAAAAACAATGTTCATGTACATTGTCGAGAACAGATAAAATAGACTTCTTCACTTTCCCTGTAGGAGAAATCATATATTTAATATGCATGTGAAATATGGCTAACTTTCTGCTCTAGCAAGTTTCACAAACTTGTTCCCCGGCTGAGGAAAGTGGGATATGAATATGACAAAATAAAAACAATCTGTTTTATCAGAAGAAAAAGGTATCTTTTTTTTCTAAGAAAAGGGTCTCATCTGTATATATTACGAAGTGTGTAGCACACTCATTTTAACTCCGCCTATGTTTTATAGCCGGTCCCAAGCCCGGATAAAGGATGAGGGTTGTGTTAGGCCTCGACAGCCAACGTAAAACCCTGTCGAATCGCATGAACATGGATCAACGAATGCGGAATGGCGTCGTATGATCCATGTAGCCGACCCCACCTAGTGGGATAAGGCTTTGTTGTTGTTGTGTAGCACACTCATTTTCTCTCTATATATATATAGTGCTTCTGTGAGCTCATATAAAATACCAAAGTCTGAATGGTCAACAAGAAAAAATAGAATCAGGCTACAAGAAGTTTCTTACTTTAGGTATTGGAGGGTCATGTTCTTTAACAAGGAAGGGTGTCTCAAAACAAGACTTCGCCACTCTTCCTTGTCAATTCTCCCATCATGCTTTGTGTCAGCTTCCTCAAAAGTCTGAAACCAAAAGGGAAAAATGAAATTATTAATTAAAATTAGTGCGGTTTTTTTGGGAAGGAAAATAGTGTTGTTAAGAAATGATTCATCAGTGGAGGCAAATAAGGCATTCTACTTGAATTAGTCAAGAGAATCTCCTGACATCTACCTGATCCAATAATAACCCAGTACCCTAACATTACAAGGTATTGGCCTTCGAAAGCCAAGTAACATAAAGAAACATTATAAGCAAATCATGTTGTAATCACCTTATCAATGATACTTTCTATCACTTCATCTGTTAGATTCATCCCCGACTCAGCAAGGGTAGCAACTACCATCTGCTTTACCTGTGTGTATTTTTTCAATATCTTAGCACAAATATTGGGAACATTTTGATAAAAGAACAATTTTAAAAGTGAAAAAAAAAAACTTAACTTGAAAACAAATGAAGATGTCTATTTTTTGGGAGGAGAAAACAAATGAAAATGACTATTAGAATGACAAAATGGCGACTGACTATTTAAAATGTCATATATTTCAAATTTCTCCAATATATTACATGTAAGAATTGGAAAGGGGTGACTTTATATGATGTATTGCCATTGATTAGTACAAAAACTCATAACCAAAAGAAAAATCTACATAATGGAGTGCTGATATGGAACATAGCAGTAAACTTTCTCTGAGAATAAGAAACAGCTGAATGACAGTGCGATGAATTTTCATTATTATTTCAATAACATTTCAACTCCGCCTATATTTTATAGCCGGTCCCAAGCCCGGATAAAGGAGGAGGGTTGTGTTAGGCCCCGACAGCCAACATAAAATCATGTCGAATCTTATGAACATGGATCAACGAATTTACTAATAGAGCGGAATGGCGTCGTATGATCCATGTAGCCGACCCCACCTAGTGGGATAAGGCTTTGTTGTTGTTGTTGTTGTATTTCAATAACATTTCAAATAGATTGAGGTAAAGAAAATAACTGGATAATCAGAACACTGGATTACATATAGTCAATAGAAATACACAAACATATTCACCAAATAATTAGAATTTTTTAACAACATATAAGAAGAGAATGTGTCTTAATCCTCAAAGGCGATTTCTGATCTACAACATACAACACGGAATGGTGTTAATTACCTCTTGCCTTTCAATGAAACCTTGCTGCTTAAGATCATATAATTGGAAAGAAACTGCAAGAGAAAACTTTGTCATTCTATAGTACAATAAGCGTATAACTTCAAATATGAACTTGCTGAATGTTTCATAACTTTATTTTAGTTATTAGCAGAACAAGGTGTCAAATAAATAGGAACCATAAGATTTCATCCTCACTAAAAGACAGTCCAATCATGTGAATCAATCAGCAAAACCATATATAACAGCACTTCAGACAAGAATTGTCCGAGGAACAAATCATCAACTTACATTCAATCTTATCATCAATTCGAGCATTAGGATGAAATACTGATAGAGCACGGGCAAATTCTTCAAATCCTAAAATTCCATTGTGCTTTGTATCAAACAAATCAAAAACCTGGGGAGTTGAAAATCACATAAGGTTAAATACAAAAAAAATTAACCATGATTATGCACTTTTGTTAAACCAGTACAAGCTTTTTTTTTAGAGCAAACCAGTACAAGCTTTAAATGAAACTACTTGACATTTTGTTTATAGAAACTATGGACAAGTGCAAGGAAAGATGTAGCATAATTTCTTTTGAAGGAACAGCATTATCTTATCTAATTGTAAATGGTAAAAAGTCATTAAAGAAAGGCCCAGGCCCCATTTGGGAATAAGAAATCCAGATAAGAGTGGTGTGTGTTGGAGCATGTTTGCAGAAAGCATGAAAAGAGAGCTGACTTCAAATTCAGTGAAATGACGAAGACCTGTACAAACAAAAACATTTTAATTTGACATGGCGTGTGTCTCAACAATATAACTTAATATCAGTCCGGAATTACATCTTGTGCATTCTTCATCATATCCTTAAATTTACATTTCAGCTTTTTTTTGTTCAAGATAGGATCAGGGAGTTTTCTTTTTTCAGAGCATTCACAAAATGATAATAAAAATGCATTAAAACTGGTCCACCTGAAAGCCCAAGAGAATGCCGAGTTTTTTTCCCTCACACATACATATGCATATGTTGTTATTACTCTCATTTAATGCATGAAAATGATACAGGACCATGAAAAATCACATGAAATTTAAGTTACATGATAATCCCATTAATTAACAAGTTAAAGAGGACAAACCCGATCTGCAAACAAACTCTCCTTTTTGTTAGTCTTGAATAATGCCAATTGAAACTCTTCCTGGATCAAAATTTTAAGACAACGGACATATGAGTAAAGTGGCATTGCAGCTGAGTGAACACAAATTGTGTGTGTGTGTATCAAGTGTCAAAAGATATATTTCAAGATGGAGGAAACTCTTTTTCTTAAACAGAGGAAGCTTGATAATAGTAGAAGTACGATAATTCTATCAAATGTTGCATCTAAATATATCAAACCATATTGAAGTTGTTGTATGGCAGGGCAAAGAATAAACTGTAATGAAGTTGTAACCTTGTTGATCAACCCATCATCAATGACAGCACTGCTTATCTTTTTGAAAAGTTCGTATAAAGCTTCTATTTCGCTAACACTAACTGCGACAAATAGATATGTATAAGTCACCAAGTTACTGTAAAAAGTAAACATGTTGCTAACAAAAGAATGATCCAATGCAGAACCAAATTTTGTGGACAATGAGATATTAGTATAAGTTATGAACTCACAAACTGTCTCCCTGGCTAAAATTTCTGGATCTTCAAGGCCCTTTGCTTGCTTGTAGAGATCAATATCACAACATTTTAATAGGGTGGCAAGGAGTTGCTTGAATGGGTCTAAGCACTGCAACATGATATTCTCCACTAATCAACAGATGTTATACCTGCAGTAGGTTTCTGAGTTTTAAGACACCTTATATAGTGACTGAAAGTACTTGCATGTAAGATTGAGCTTGGAACAAAAATGTGCAGCATACATCTTCTGAATTCCAAATACAGAGCATATGAAATCGTTATACGTGGCAGGAAAAATCAATACTGTGTAAAGCTTGATGCAAGGAGGGCATTGCTTCCATGGTTCTAAAATAGTGTTAAGAAGGTTATTAATAGTCTTTCTGCCATTGTTAGTATGTACTCGAACACATAATAGGTAACATGAAATATAGACCAAAGAAAAATCACTCTTGCACTATAAAGATAACTGCATTAAGAAACAGAAAAGGATAGAAACAAAGGGCCAACTGAACTTAAATTAGTTTCTCCAGCATTCCAGGAACTCATATGGAAACAAACAAATTTATTAAGATGTTCTACTTCAGTTATCCACATTGAAATTTGAGGATAGCCCTGGTTAAATTGGCTCTAATTCCATCCAACAACAACAACAACAACAACAACAAAGTCTTATCCCACTAGGTGGGGTCGACTTCATACGACGCCTTATCCATATTCATAAGATTCGACAGGGTTTTACGCTGGCTGTCGGGGCCTAACACAACCCTCCTCCTTTATCCGGGCTTGGGACCGGCTATAAAACATAGGCGGAGTTTAAAATATTGAAACTTGTTTAAAATCATAGAACACTTGTACTTTCCGTTTATCATAAGAGATTGAAACTGAAAAATATTTTTTCCCCAAATTGCCTTTGTCAATGGGACAATATTCTTCTTTGTTGAGATTCACCTTATTACCAAAGCACCAAAATAGGAAAATATCTTCCCAGAAACAAGCACAACCTTAATGCCTGCAAACAGCAAACAATATATTCTATATCTATACATATTGCAAACTTTGAAGGTTTCCTTCCAAACTATAATTGTTTTATCTTGATTTTGTTGTCACCTAGTTGAGTTTCTGTTAGTCATTACTGTTATTCTTCCCTTACTGCATTAGTCCTCCTCCAGGAAAACCGCATGAGTAGCATTAAGAACTTGAACCAATGGCAACCCAGCCAGAATAGGGAAAAAGTTTCCCTCTTATCAAGGCTGACCCTTATGTTTTCATGTACTTAAAGTGAAGAATGGATTCAAGAAAGCTACTGTGGAACTTTCCGTGAATCAAATGCTTAAAATCAAAGACAAAATGTTGCTTTATGAATCGCCTTACAAGGTGATCTGGAGAATCTAGACTAAGGAAATCCAAATGTCACCTTTCTTCTAACTTATAGATATTAAATTTAATTTGGTAAATTTGAACTACAACTGAATATATTGCAGCTGACCAAAAAAATATCTAAATCATAACCAAAACTGCAAATAGTAAAAGACTCAAAATCCAGCCATTTACTTTATCCAAATCCATTCATGTTAAAGAACACCGTCCAAGCAAATAATTTGAGATATCTGATTGTGTAAAAAAGGACACTGGAAGAAATATTTTTCTGTAATTTTCCTACCTGGAAAAGTGAAAAGTATGAATACCAACTTTCCTTAAGAATCTGATTCCTCCTAAGCCTCAATATACATACAACAGTCCCTCATTGTTCCATGCAAGCATAATGGCAAGCAAGCTTGAATCACATTAGACAATATTTTTATCACCATCTTGATTTTGCCCTCAAAATCTCATCTTTCTTCTGTTTTCTGTGGTCCCAACCGCCCATCAATAATTCATAAAAACACATCTCGAGATTAAAAAAAATGCCCGAATATTTACTGCTAAATTTCTCAACTTATCTCGAAACCAATGCAAGATTCAAACTTCATCATATAAAATAGATCTATAACACCAAGCCCTCTGGATTCGGCATCCAAAATCTATCCTGATGTATCTATTAGATTATCCTCTGAATTCCAAGCATCCAAATATCCAGGGGAGACGGCACGAAACAGTTCCTTATCTACTTGTCAAGGGAATTGAGATACGGGTAATTAGGGTTCAAATCATACCTGTGGAGAAGAGAGAGTTCGGATTGGAAGACAGGAAAAGCCGAGAACTTTGTTCTTTGTTCTTCCTATCCTGTTTCTTTCCCTCTCCCTGCCTCCCTCCTCCCTCGCCTCTATTCTGTTCGGATTCCCTGTCCCGAGATAGGGGTGGAGATAGTTTTATACTTCAGCAATATGTTTCATATTTGAGTTTGTGTCGAATTGTATAAACAACAGAGCGATCATAAAAGATTTTTTTTAATAAATTTCATTAACATCTACCGATTTTGAAACAAATACGTCCTAGAAAAATATGGCCGTTATTCTGTTAACGAAGGTGAAGACCTAGAGGTCCTCCCGAATCGTCAACGTGCAGGAACACGAGGGCGAGTTCGGGCGAGTGTGAGCAGTCGGGCAGGATCTTTAATTAGAGAGCGAGCCGTCGGGGGAGATCTACCACGCGAAGAAGAGAACCTTGTAGATCGTAAAAAACTAATGAAGTCCAGATCTAAATTGAAGGTACGACGAACGAAGGCAAACCTGCTTTCCTTCCTCGCGAATCGTCGTCGTGCAGGGACCGGCGAGGGCGAGGAGTCGGCAAGATCTTCTGAGGGCGAGCCGCCGGGGAAAGGAGATCATCTACTACGCGACGGCGAGGGCGAGGGCGTCGGAAAGGGAGAGATCTATTTCGAGATTGGGAGAGGATAAAGGGGGGGAGGGAAAGATTACCGTACTCTTTTTTGGGGGCCGGACTGGGTGGGTTCGGTTGAGTTGGTTTGAACCGGCAGGAAGGAAAAAAAACCCAATTGATAGCTGGTTTATTTGTTGGTTCATGCGAGATTAAATCTCAGCGGCATAACCAAACTAATCAAGATCCAATGGCTCGGACTGGGCCTCTATGGCTGGATGCATTTTTCTTATTCATATACATACATTTTTCTAAAAATAAAAGTGGCAAACTCCCATGGACGAAATAGGAGACTTTTTTAGTCAATCCTTCCGAGAGTATTGAGTATCGTGACGTTAAAGAGTATACTATTCACATATTAAAAATTAAATTCAAATAATCTGATTAAGATCAATCAGTACGTGAGATATGATAAAAAAATTTATATTATAAAGATTCGAATTTAAAATTTTACTCAAGCGAAGAAAAGTCCCATTCCATCTAATTTTGATAAGGAATCTAATATGCATGATAATAAGTAACTAGAATCATGATAATAGTCACCCTTTTCAGATAAAAGAGGAAAACATCAAATCCACGAAATAGCAGCATGAGCTATCATCCAATAAAATGTCACGAAAACAATGTAGAAAAAGTAGGAGGCAAATAAAGGTTGCCATCCCTTCACGAACGTCTTGAAAGCAGGGTTGCCATCCCTTGGCACGATAATATGTCATGCTATTATCTTGTTCTATAAAAGACAAATAATAAATAAATGAATGTTAAAAGAACATCACTTTAAATTTAATGGAATATACAAATCGGATAATGATTGTACATGCAGACTTTAAAAGCTCACTTTTTGTAGTCCAGGGCGTATGGCTTTCGTGGATCGAGACCTAGGGCTGAGCACGGTCCGGGTCGACCCGGACCTCATCGTCCTGGAAAATCGGATAAAAAATTTGGTCCGGGCAAGATTCGGTCCGGGCCCGGGTCTAATGAGTCAAAAATCTGGCGGGTTTCGGGTCAGGACCTAAAGTGCAAATATCCGACCCGGACCCGACCCGATTTATATTAGCTATATAAACTCGTCAGCCCTTTTTTTCATTCATTTCACACTCGACTTTCTCTCTCTCCCATCTCTCTCACCGTCTCACGCCTCGGCCTCGCTCGACACCCTCTCCCTCTCTCTCATGGCGGCGCGACGGCGGCAACTCCGACTCCTCCGACAACCCTCCCCCTCTCTTAACTCCTCTCTCTCTCCTCCGACCGTCTGGCGGCCGGATCTAGCAGTCAGGCGGTCGATTCGACCGTCAGGCGTCGAGATCTGCTACCTGGCGGTCGAATCGACCGCCTGACTGCCAGGTCCGACCGTCAGGCGCCGAATCTGACCGCTGGCGGCCGATCCGACTGCTTGGCGGCCGGATCCGGTCGCCTGTCAGCCGAATCGGCCACTGGCGGCTAGATCCGGCCGCCAGGCGCGATGAACCGATCTATTCTCGGTCGCAAACCCGACGATTTTTCCGGATTGTCGGGTCTGACCCGGAACCGGATCTGGCCAGGTTCGGGTCCGGTACCGGGTCAAAAAAATTTTGACCCGATATAATTCGGGTCGGGACCGAGTTTGCTCAGCCCTATCGGGACCTATATATTATATTATTATTGCCTTCATAGATAAGGTGAAAGTGTAACGTCATGCGGTTTTTACAAAAAAATGTAAATACTTTAAAAAGGAGAGGATAATTTTGTCTTGTGCAGGACAGCAGCAGCCAAAAAAAAGTAAAAAAAGGGCTCGTTTCTCCTTCCAATCTCAGGACTGTGACACTGCCCATGCGAACTCCAGTTGTCACCATGTTTGTCGTCGTCGGCTATTATTTTTTGAGCGAGAGGTAACAATAGAAAGAGAAGGACGAAATAAATTTTTTGACATGGTTACCTCTCGCTCAAAAAATAATAGCCTTTCGTCGGTGACTCATTTCGATTTCAATTCGCATCGATCCTTTCGTTGGTGAGTTGGGCATCATCTTATTATGATCATTTTGAGAGACTTTAAAAGTATTTTGCTTCCAATCTTGTAGGTGACCGAGTTGAGGTTTCTTTCTTCGGTGGTCAGCAGCATTTTTTAAAGTTCGATTCATCGACTTTGAATTCCCCTTCGATGACATTTATGACGACTCATCCTCCGATTGTATTTTGGTAAGTGAATGAAAATGCACATTTTATTTTAGTTATGTGAACTAATTTTAAGTAATTTTATTTTATCATTGATGAAGTAGGTGATCAATGGTTGTTTGACATTTCGGTGGGTGCGACTTCAATTTCGAGAATGGTGGCTACGGTTGTTGGGTGAGATGATTGGATGGCTGAAAATAATCTTTATAATGTGATTAAAGGTTTAATTAGATGTTGTTAAAAGTTCACTTTGAATTTCGTTTATAGGGGGATTGTTAATCGGCAATAGTTCATTGTTTGTTGGAGATTAGATTAAACTGTTGCTAGTCCACGAGCCTTCACTTTTTCCTTGGTA
The DNA here is from genome assembly GCA_030549335.1 of Pontederia crassipes. Lineage (NCBI taxonomy): Eukaryota > Viridiplantae > Streptophyta > Magnoliopsida > Commelinales > Pontederiaceae > Pontederia > Pontederia crassipes. The sequence goes on from JAUKPH010000017.1 coordinate 14,846,973, forward strand.
AGTGATTTAGAAGGACTTGGTTTATGATAAGCACATCGAGTCGTTGTTAATAGTGAATTATGAATTTTATTTTTGTAATATTAATTAATCAAGCAATGTATATGATATATTGTGTTTACTTTTGATTGGATTCAAATGATGAGATAATTTGAAACTCGACGAATCCAAAGTGAAGGAACTTACCTCAAATGACATGAATTGCTTAGCTCTTCGAAGTGATAATATTATTCCACTTTAACGTGGAATGAATTTTCATAATAGTTTCCTTCATGCATATTTATACTTATTTGTATGTTTTATATGTGTGTCATCATATGACCTCCGATGTTTTAATATAAGGTTTGAAAATCCGTTGACCATGGCAAAAGTCTTTCCTTATACATCTGAAGTAAAATTTTGAACATTGAAAAAAATGTTTAGTATGATGACTTTAAATTTTAAACTTTCATTTCAAATTTATATTCATGCATCATGTACGTCACATATAAAAATCTGTATAAGGTGGAGTATTTTCATCTCAAAAAATTGGCCAACTCTGAGTAGAGCGATTGGGGTTTAATTTGCTCTATGTCGATATAGTGACACAAAGAGCATGTTCGACATGAAGGGTGGAATGGAGAAAGAAAAAAATAAACTCTATGTCGATATAATGACACGAGGAACGAAATTAGAACAACCATCTTGTAATGATATAGTAACACAACGGGTGAGTAAGCACTCAATTGATAGTGGTATGGATATCCATGTTTGATGGTGTTTTTCCTAAAGTTTATGTTGTGCACTCATAACATTCATTTTTTATGATCATTATAAAAATAATAAGTTTCCTTGAAGAAATGATAAAATTTTAAATATTTCTTGAAAATAAAGATGCTGATTTTTTTATTATTTTAATACTTAAGATAGTCGTTTGATTTGTCGAGCTTATTTATGCTCACCCCTTTTATTTAAAATTTTATAGGTAATTAATGAAATTATATTTTGCTTGTCCGGCACAAAATAAGAAATGTAAATATATTAGGGAATGAGCACGTGTGAGAGGTATGATAATTGATTTTTTTATCTTTATATTTCATTGGATTTTTCCTGTACGAATTGATAGTTTGAATATTGTTTTGAATGATTTTGGAGATGTTTGATTATAGTATTGAGCGATAGATGCTCAGTTACATGGTTTACGACCACCTGGTTCGTGATTTTGAAAGAGTAAACTTATGACCCATTATTTTGGACTTAAGTCACACTCTTTTAATTCATATGTTAAGTTGGCAGTAATATAATTATAATTGTGTGTAATGGTTTAAGTTTTGAAATTAATTGCTTGTGATGAGATATATGAAATATTGTATATGATGCATGGTCGAATTTATGCATACGTCATACCGAAATTTTTAAAATTTTCTAAAGATAGTTTATTTTTATCGTTGGTTTTCATTAGATATTTGAATTTAACTTTAAACAATTGGTTCTATGAATTCATCCCTTATAACACTTAACTGGGAGTTGAGCAGTACAAAAATGATCATAAGATTTTTCATCTCTCCCAGCAAACAATGTAAAAGAACTACGTGACACCTAGCAACAAGATAACAAGAGCACATCTTTGGCTTTAAAGAGAGAGAGGCTAAAAAAGTATACCCATAACATCATGAAGTTTTATGCCAATTAAAAAATGTATAATTAAATATTGATTTAAATATATTCAAAAAATAAGAATTTATTAAGGATAGTTAAAGTTTGAAAAACTTGAAAAGTATAATAAGATAAGAAATAGAAAAAAAGATAAATCCTAATTAGATTAAAAGTTGAGATTAAATTCAGATAAAAAATTTAAATTTGATCATATGTTTATTATATAAAATTTCAATTAGATTCAAATTAGGAATTTTAAGTTTAAAAATATTCCGAAGATAAAGTAATATTATTTTATTTAAAAAATAAGATATAAGAATAATAATTATTTATTTAAAAATTCACATAATAAGTTTAAGAGAAATGAAAATGCTAGGAAAAAAATAGAGTCCTAATTGAATTCTAATCATAATTAATAATTATTTAAATTAAATTAGGAAAAAATATGAGGCACCCAAATAGGATTCTTATGGATTCTCTCATGTCATCCCTCTTTCCAAACACAAGCTTTTCTCCCCATTTTCTCTCCTAGATGATTGTGTGTGAATCCAATAAATGGCTAGACAACCTTGGTTATCACCTTCAAATAGACATCAATTTCATGGCTAAAGGTTTAGTTATCGAAAAATTTGCCAAAAAATAATGGTTTAAGTATAGCACAATCAAGCTACATACAAATTTCAAATTTATTTTCTGATATAATTTTTTAATTGGTTAATTAACTAAAAAAAGTTTAGTTTTGTCAGTAATGTTCTATTATGATCCACAAAGAAGTTTCTTTACATTCTCATGTCAGAAGCATGAATTTTAAGTCATCGGACCAAATTCATAAGAACTCTACATCATCAAAATCGATTGACGATAGTGAAATTCAGCCCAAGTTCATAACTAACAAATATAATTCATATATTTTATTTTTATAAATATTAGTCTAAAAACTTGAGAACCAAGCTACTCTAATGTAAATTATAATTAAAGGCATTGAAAACTCGATCAATTATAATTTTACTTTAATTAGAATGCATTGAGATGTAACTAAACAAATAAAGATTTAGCATTAAAAACTTGAGGAACACTCAAATAAAAATATGATTTAAGACCTTTTAACCTATTATATTCCACCAATCACTGATGTTTTACGTAAGAATTGCTTAAAGTAAATGACTCAAATTTTGAGAACCCAAGTACTCTAATCAAGATTAAGTTAAAAGTAGTTGAAAACTTAATCAACTTGAACTTACTTTAATTTAGAGTGGATTACATTGAAGACTCTTTAATTTTCATAATTATCAGTAATAAAGTGAATTAATTAGAAACTAATATGTTGGAACAAAACTGAGTCTAATTTTCCACATAAAGTATGAACTGAAATCGAAAAGACAAAACTCAGCTTAATTTAAATGATAGTGCAGTCCGAGTTGAATAACCCAGCCCAAGTGTAATGCCCAACTCTTCGTTAGTCGTCACAAGGGGTGAAATTATAAAATAACTCATTCAAATTCAAATTGAAATATCCAACTACAAAACAACGTTAAAAAATAAAGTAACTCTAAAATTTTTTAAAAATTCGATATGACATATATGTACGTTTGTCCTTTACATCATATACAACATTTCATATATTTTATAAGACAAATTAATTTTAAAAGTTAACCATTACATACAGTTATAAGGACACTACTGACAATTCAAAATAGAAATGGAAAAGTGAGACTCAAGCCCAAATTAATGAGTCACAAGCTCAGTATCTAACCAAAATCACAAGTCAGACGCGATCATTAATCACATAACACAAGCACTAACAACTCTACACTATAATTCGGCAATTGCGAAATCATTCAAAATATACTTTGAATTAACAATTCGTATAGAAAAAATGAATAAAACAAAAAGGTAGCCAGATCCATGAATACACCTCTCACAAGTTCATTCCTTAGTTCCTTTTACATTTGTGTAGTAGGCAAACAAGCAAAACTTTTGACATTTTGATCTAAGGACAGCGTAGCCAGGATTCAAAGAGGGACAAATTTGAGCCTCACCCATAGCTTACTCGTTGGACACCTAGTCTAGTTATCACCTATACTACAGAGTTGAGGTCTACACAATAGACAAAGGCAGGGGATTTCAGAGTTTTGGGCGAGGAGAAGCTAGATCCATGTTCTACTTGTGGTAAGCTTCATATTGGTAGGTGATGGTATGCAAAGGGTACTTTGACTTGTTTCAGCTACTGTGGCAGAGAACATAAGAAGAGTGAGTGTCTTTCAGTTATAGCTTCTACTCAAGGTTTTGATTCATGAGGTGGTACATGCTCGACTGTAGCAGTAGGGAGAACTCCATCCACTAATTCACTAAATAAGGGAAAAGTTATTTTCAATGTAGTTAGTGAATAGAAGACTTGTACAAGAGGATAGCCTGGAATATATGCTATAACTCATGAGGAGGTGATGTGTTTTTTCTAAGTAGAAAAGACGATAAGTGTATCGATCGCACAAGTAGTAAAAGAGTGAAAAAATGTCGATCTCATGATGATTTTTTCTCTTATTCTTGCTAGATGAGAATTTTTTAAGAGTAATGATAAGCATATCCAAAGAAAGAAGGTGTAAAAATATTAAATAGGAGAACAACTAGCTTTACTAAGTATTCCTCCATTGTTATTTGAAATAACTGATGAAAATCATATCTAATGAAAATAATTGAAATGTGTTTTAGGACTCTAACCAAATGTCTTATCTGTTTTATCAATTAAATATTTAAAGAAAGTTTACTCAAATCGTTCTCCAAATATTTACGCAATGTAGTTCAATTCATCTTTAAGACTTCTCAACTAAGCAAGTCTAACTCAACATCTCTGTAAATCTCACTGAGTAGATATGTAAGAGATATGAGATGTTGAAACCATTAAATTCTCAAGGAAATCACAATATTCATATTCAAATAAGAGAAAGGATCTTTTATTTCAAAACAACAATAGAGTTCAACAAAGTAAAACCAATTGAGAATGCCACTCCATTGAGGAAGAATTAAAGACCATAAAAATATTAGAGTATAAAAAATGAGTAAGAAAATAAAATTCTAAAAATCCAGATGTGACTCTAAATAAAGTAGACAAAAAACTCTCATGATTGAATGTTTTCCTTCAATATTGGATATCTTCGTAGGGTGGAAGAAGGAGCCTTTTATAGGCATGGTTTGCCAAAAGTTTGGGAATCAATACGGACCATGTTATTAATGACACAGGTCATGTTAATTAGTGCTCTGATTACGCGATCTTTGTCCCGATGCACTGAATATGATGATACTAATAACATGAATCATGTAATAAATGATATGGGTCATGTTGGCTTTTAAAATCACGGTGTTCGGTAGGTTGAGATCTTCACGTTATTTAGGTTGGACACAGACCATTTTGACTTGACACGGTCCGTGTTATTCAGCGCTGTGCCAGAATACCCCCGCTCCTTTTTGTGGTTGACGCAGGTTAGATAAATACGACATGTACATGTGAGTGGACGCAGACTATTTTCTTCTTTTGACAAGCGAATTCGGTGAATATAATATAACTAAAATGAAAACAAAATTCCCATTAAAAATATTAAAAACTTGATGCATGCTTTATTCAATTTTAATTTATTAAAGTGCAAGATAATATGTAGAAATGAGCGTGCATCAGAAGACAACCACCTATCCTTAGATGGTTACAATTTCGATTAAAGTACATGACTACTTTATTCGATCCTGCTACATCATATTTGTTTGTTTCGTAGATAATTATTAGATATGAACCCAATGTTGTTAGGTTCGCACCGGGCAACGATTCGAATAGATATTCGTTTCAGGTCGAATTAGTCAGATTGGATAGTAATATATACTAAATTAAGTTATTGTATTTTGATTATAGATCTATGTCAAAATTAATTATACAAAAGAAAAATAACAATAATAAATTTAAAATTTAAGATTTGATGTTCAAATTATGACACACTTGGTAATTTTATTAATATGCATACAATTTTTATTCTTTAATTTTTTTGTATTTCATACCTTTATTTTTTTATGTTAGAAATAACAAACAAATATTTTTTTTTCAAAATTAATGAAAATATCTATTTTTTCCAAAACTTTTCTACGACTCGAACTCAGATTTATTTTATTTCTCTTCAGGACCGTTTGGATTAAAGTTATCTCGTGAATAAATAATTATTCGGGCGAATATTGCTAAATAGATAACGAAATAGGAATAAAGTTATCAAACTTTATTTTTGATAAAATCGCATTGAAAATCAAAAAATCACCATCATAATCTACAATATCTCAATATTTGTATTCCATCTAAACAAAAGAATAAAACTCTATTCCCATATTTTTCACCTTTTAATTATTTTTTATTTTCTATAATTTAGCCAGATATTATTATATTATTATATTTGGAAATATAATAAAAATAAATGTAATGTATTTATAATAAAATATTTTAATTATAAAATATTATATATTTAAATTTTATTTTTTAAAATCAAACATGAAGAATAAAAATATAAGAAGAATATTTATATTCTTCAAAATAAATTTTATTATTCTCTTTAAAATATCACATAACTAAACGGCACCGCAAGTCAACCGGCTTCCGGTCTCACTAAACCGCCTGGTTTCCGATGAGCGCTTTTGAATGGCCCAATCCGGTCTGCGTCTCATGCCGGTTTCTACCACGGAACCCGATCGGGAAAGAACCAAGATCGCCGTCGGTCAAACCCAGGGGCTAAAACCCGACAACAAAGCTCCAAAAACCATTAGCGTCGTCACTCCACTCTCCAGTTCCCGATGACTGCTACATCACCATCGGTCGATCACCACCACTCCCGAACAGCAGCAGTGAAAGGAGAAGATTGAGAGCGGAGTAACGTTACATGACCATCGCACATGGCTGCCGAGGACGCTGAGCGCCGGAGAGACGCGTGAGCACTTCCTTCGCGATAGGGGGCGGCGTGCGTTTGCGAAGCTTGAGATATCTCCCGACCCAAAAGCACCGGTCGATTAGGAAACCGGAAGGAAGCAGAGGAGGAGGCATCTTTTTCCGTCGGCCGCCCGAGGTGAAGGGGAAAGATGATAGGGGCCAAGCGATCTCAAGAAGCTCTCTGTGGCCGAGCTCTGCTCGAATGTTTCCTCCATCCTCCCTCCGCCTCCCACCACCATCACCTCGCCACCGCCAGGTCCATTGCCTCCTCCGCCGCCGGCAGACGACCGACCGCCGGTTGGTTCTGCAAGATGGAGGCCATCCTCGCTGGCAAGCCACCCTCCTGCAATGCCTCCATCTCCAAGGCGCGCTCTTTTTCTTACTTCGGTGAGTGCGAAGTTCTCTGTGTATGTGCATGGGAGCGACGGCATCTTGTTTGATTAAATACTTGACTGGATTGGACTTCATGTATGACGTATGCGTTGGTTCTAATCTTAGATGCGAGGAAAGCTAGCATCTTCAAGAAGTTTGACGTAGGCCGAGCCGGCCAAGCAGCCGTCTCTGAAGCGATCAGGAAGCACTCCACCTTACTGCGTGGCGTGGTATCCATGGGGGCATCCACAAGGGTCAGTCCTCATGGAACATTTTCTTCTATGTTCATTTTCATTTTCTTTTTTCTGTTTTCTTAGTTTAAGCTTCAGACAAAGAACACGTTTTAGTCAGCTGGCGATATCTTGAATATTCCTATAATATATCAGTACCATTTAAAATCAATATGAATGAAGACTTCCTTCCTAGTACACCCAGTGGGGTCTGTACTGGGTCTGTTTGGGTTATTGTCTGGTGGTGTTGGAATAGCATGGTGTTGGAAGTAGTAGGTTCCATCCAAACCAATGCAGTTTCTGAAATTTTGATAGAACTAACAAGTACCTGGTTACATGATCAGATCATAATGCTGCAGTGTCTATTTCACACAAAAAGCTATGATAACACGACGATGCCTATAAATGTACGTAGTTATGCTCAGGGTTGTCGGATCCCGAACCAGGTAGTAAGAGCTAGTAAGAGCTTATGATCTGAAAACCATCTCGATCCTACCTAGAGGATCATAGATCGGTAGGACCTTAAGAAATTAAAAGTAAATGGTAGGACCTTAGATCATAGACTGGGTTATTGTCCTAGAAAACGATCTTGATCCTACGATAATGGTACAGAACTGTTTATTTGAATAAAAAATTAAAAGTAAACATAAAAGACCTTAAGAAATTTGTCTTAACTACTACATTTTTTATCAATTCTACATATTATTTTCACTTTCGTGAACCCTAATATCTTGAAATAGTTCAACTGTAATATCTTGTATGATATACTTTTTGAAGGTTCAATATTATATATTATTTTAATATTTTTAAAAATATCATATTGTATTTCACATGATATAAAATATATATTAGATTTGAAAAATATGTGGATAAAATATTAATGGTTCATATTTAATTAACTGATATATAAGCATAATATTTGTGAATAAATATTTTCTTTTAATTATTTTATATTGAAAATATTATTTTATTCATGGGGTATGATCTACGATCCTCTGATCCTCGGTCTTCGAAGCTACGAACCTACCTCGGAAAGCAATCCTGACAACTTTGGTTATGCATTTACTGTATTAATTCAATGAAGGGACTTGCATTTTATTATATGACAACTATGAGAGACCTTTGAATTTCCCTGACATTTTATTAGAGAGGAAGAAGTGCCTGTCAATAATTTTTTTTTTTTTTAGAAGATAAAGGATGTGTGCCAGGTGCTCACATCCAATTTTTATTCATCATGAAAGCTTGTATATATTACAAAATATCTTATAACCTCGTCCACTCATTCGCCAAATTTCTAGTTGCAATTACAATGTTATCAATATAACACCTTTCTCACTTGAAAATGCAATGATTGGGTTGTCTCCATATTGCCCATAAAGCCGCAATTGTTCTGATTCGTTGTCTTTTTTATACATATAAGTGTAAATTGTCAATAGTTAATTATACAAGTATCATAAAATATTCCCCTTTAAAAAAAGTATCATAAAATAGGAAAAGATAGGCTAAATACAAGGCCAACAACGAACCCTCCATTTCCTGAACATAAATTTCGCAACATCCACCACATTCCCACATTAAACAATGAACTCCTCGTTCACTTTTAAAATTATTGATGATCATTATTCATTAAACAAAAACATTTCCAGATAGCACTTACCAAATATTTATTGGTTTCCCTCAAAATGTCTTTTAACTGTTAAAACATTGTTTAAATTCATGAGTTCACAATAGAACATTAATTCATGCTCGAGTGTCTAATTGTTAGAACAACAACAACAACAACAACAACAAAGCCTTATCCCACTAGGTGGGGTCGGCTGCATGGTTTAATCCATGTTCATGAGATTCGGCTGCATGTCTAATTGTTAGAAAAAGTCCAAATTTCATATTCAATTTAGGGTCATGAGATTGTTCTCATGAGACTAGACTGATACTTTGCTGGTATTTCTTTTATCAGCATTCGTTTGGGCAATCTTCAAGGAAAATGTGCACCACTTCAACTCTTCTGAACTCCAGTAAGATGGAGCTGTCTGATTCAGGTCTAAAGTTGCTGGTCACAAAAGGGCCCCATGCCCAGAAAGCTGTTGGAATATGGCTTTTTGGTTGCGCTGCTTGGGTTTTCTGTTTGGTGGTTCTTGGGGGTGTTACTCGGCTCACTCGATCTGGTCTATCGATGACTGATTGGAAATTCACTGGTTCTCTACCTCCTTTCTCTCAGGATGAGTGGTTGGCTGAATTCCAGAAATACCAGCAATCCCCTGAATATAAGAGGTATAGGGATGGTTAACATCTGTTCTTGTTTAATATGGCATGCAATAGGAGCAGAAAAATGTCTTCTTTTTGCGCACAGTTGGTCCATGTTATTTCCATCTCAACAATTATCATGTCAATCTTTTTGTCGTTTTGGTAGTTTGTAAATTCAAATGATTTAACATCGATCTCTTATTCTCTTGTCACACTTCTTTCTTGATTTCTGGTAGTCATACCATTCAAAAGGTATATTATTCAATACTTTTCCATATTCGTTCTTTACTCGTTTTAGTAGAATACAATATGAAGTTTTCTTCTTGACTCTTTTTTTAAGATGTTGTATAGAAGATTGTATTGGATTTTTGCATATTAAGATGTTAGACTACATTATTAGTATTGCTCCTGTTCATTTTATTTCCTATACAGTCTGAACTCTTTTTTTATACGATGACATTCTTTGAGATATCATATGTGATAATGGCGTGGACTTCATGCTCAAAATATATGGGATAGAAGTTGTTTTATCTTTGCCAGCATAGAAGAAAGGATTCTGTTTTTCCATTTTATTTCCCATACAATCTGAACTCTTTTTTATCACCATGGCATTCCTTATCTAACTTTGAAATATCATATATGTTACTGGCATTGGAGTTCACTCTCAAAATATATGAGATGGAAGTTATTTTAACCTTGCCAGCATAGAAGAAAGGATTCTGCGTATCACAAACTCTAAAGGGGCTTCAGAAAGCACTCATTCTGCAAGACAATATCTTAGTGCCATGGTTCCTGGCCCAGTGTTCTTGTTTTTCAATCATAGGCTAATTCTAATAGTGACAATTTACATGATGTCAATTTTATTTTTATGATAAAAAAGAATACTTTGTTCAATGTGTGTCTATAGAATATAAAATAATTTATATTTATGCAGATTTTTGTTTGCTAAGTTTAACCATTCGTCCATTCAACTTTGCAGAGTAAATAGAGGAATGAGTGTTGAAGATTTCAAATTCATTTACTGGATGGAATATGCACATCGAATGTGGGGCAGGGGTTTGGGTGTTGTATTTTCTTTGCCATTTACATACTTTCTTGCAAAAGGATTTATCACTCGCCAATTAGGATTAAGGCTCTCAGCACTTTTTGCTCTTGGCGGGGGCCAGGGACTCATCGGTTGGTGGATGGTCAAAAGTGGCCTACAAGTATGATAAATCATTTATGTTTCCAAGACACATCTTTTTCTTTGAATGTGTTATGTTTTTATTGTTTTCTTCATTTATTGATTAGGAACCAGCATCTGAATATGTCCAGCCAAGAGTTAGTCCTTACCGTTTAGCAACTCATCTTACATCTGCATTTGTTATTTATTGTGGTATTCTGTGGACGGCTTTGTCCGTGGTCATGCCACAACCACCAAGTGGAACATTTGAATGGGTCCGTGGAGCAGCAAAGGTTCGGAAATTGGCTCTTCCTGTTAGTGCATTAGTTGGGATTACTGCTATCTCTGGTGCTTTTGTTGCAGGCAATGATGCGGTATGAGAGTTGTTGGCATTGTGTAATTTATAATTTATCAGGCTGCTCATTTTCCTCCATAGCAAGTGTAACCTCTTTTGACTTCTTTAGGGCCACGCATACAATACGTTTCCAAAAATGGGTGACACGTGGATTCCTGAAGGCATTCTTGAGATGGATCCGCTCATACGAAACTTTTTTGAGAATACGCCTACCGTTCAGGTATATCTACTGCATATGATGTCATGATAAATCATCTTTGGTATCCATTACATATTGATGAACTAACAATTAAGTCAATTGCCAACCTGATTCTATTGCAGTTCAATCATCGTGTCCTTGCAACAGCATCACTGATATCTGTTGGTGGCTTGTGGTTAGCTGCAAGAAAGCTGGATATGCATCCTGCAGTGCGGTCTTTAATAGGAAGTACTTTGGGAATGTCAACACTTCAGGTAATTGCATGAACTCACATTTGTGTATGCTTCACGCCCTTAGTTTGTCTTTTTATGTAGTTTCAATTTGGAATGCTAAGGGCATGTTTGCTTTTACCATTTTCCATTATCTTAGGAAATGAACCTAGAAAGTTTTTTGTTTTAACTATAGAAAATGTTCGATAAAATATTTTCCAAAATGTTTAGAAAATGGGAAAAAATCATTTTCATTTTCTGTGTGCAATAGCAAATGTGGTGGCGAACTCGAAAATATGGTTTATCATAGGGGCATTTAGACTTTAGAAGTTAAAACATAAAATGTTGCCTAATTTTTAGATCCTCTCAAAAAAAAAAAATTTTAGATTTTGTAGTATTGGGCAGCAAAAAATCAAAGCCACATGTGCCAGAGAAGCCATAGCCCAATGACAGTTTGCATTGGGACGAGCTGATCCACACACAAAGCCCAGTGCATGACTATGGGCATGGATGCTCTTGGCTGCATGCAAGGCGTGCAGTCCAATTTTAGAAAAGGAAAAAAATATAGATACAAAAAAAAACAAATGTTGGAATTTTTTAAAAACAAAAATTTTCAGAAAATGGAAAGAGAATAGAGAATATTATTTAAAATCAAACTGGCCCCAAGATTTTGTGTCTAATGTTGAATGTTCTCAATTTTTTGATAAAATAATATTATTTGGGTATTCAAAATCTGGCAATCAGTTGAATTTTTTTATGATCTCTTTTTCGTTCTAACCATGAATGAAGTTGTTGACCAACAAGAAAAAGCCATATAGCTCCCCTCAAGAAAAACTAATTGCGTCTAACCAGTTAACCACATTCAATCCTACAATAAGTTTCAACTCAGTGGAAATGACGACAAAAACCTGAATCAAATAAAGTTTTGAACTTAGAGAATTAATTGGAGTTTGGGATTTTCACTTGTCACACTCATTTTATTACCCTCAGCCATGTGACTATAAGATCCTCTAAATGGCTATAGATACTCAAATGAGGAATTGGCTTCTTTCTTGTTTGGCCCACGTTACAAAATGCTGAATTCATAGTTATGTTCCTCTGGTTTCAGGTTACACTGGGGATCACTACCCTACTTGCTTATGTTCCAGTTTCTCTGGCTTCAGCCCATCAAGCTGGCGCGATGTCATTGTTCACATTGTTGCTGATTCTGGTTCACTGTGTAAGGAAGCCATCGCCAGCTTTGCTCAAGTCGCTAACTTCCGTTCCAAAAAGGCAAACCCTAACTTAAGGGTCACCAAGTTGAGGACCATTTCCTGTTCTTTTCATTATTTTTGGACGCCATTGATACTTGGTATCTTAGTTCTTGCCCTCTGATGTGTACCAAACTTTTAGCACCGACTGGTTAAAGAGGTCCGGTGGAAAATTTATCACAAATTTTGGTAATATGTTATATTAACAAGTTCTCATTTCCAAATTCAGGTAGCCATCTGGAATAAGTGATGTCACCTAGATATCTATCTGTAGTTGCCAATTTATCAGAATAGTTTGTGTACCAAGAATTTTACCAGAATAATTTGTACGCCATTTTATCATTCTATTTTAGTGTTGGTGTGTTTCTGATTGCATCCATTTTCATGGATTTCTTAGACTGTGAGCGTATCAATTCATCTTCATGTCTGAGGCCAAAAAGTAACTTCCAAAACCTTAAATAATCTTTTGATCCAATGTTTCTTTTGGTGAAAACAGATTTGGTGATGATAATATCATTGAGCAAATTAGTTTAATAGTTATTTAAAGCTATTTGTGATTTACTAAAATGTTTTATAATTAAATAGTTCGTTTGATCATGGACGAAATTTTTAATTATTTTATTACTTCTATTGTCAAAATGGCATTACAAGAATATCCACTAGCAGGATCGTTTGACAGTATTCCCATTAGAGTTAATCAATCTTTTTTTTACCATGAATTACCATCTTTTAAATTACTAATAGGTAAATAGTTGTACGCAGATTATAATTTAAAACATTGAAATATCTTTAAAGATTGTTTTAAAACACGTATTATTATATATACAAAAATAAAAAATTGGGCTCAGGCTAAAATATGAGGAATGTGGATATAAATGATAAGTTGTTCATGATCATCAAATTAATTAAACTAGTGCTATATCCCGTGCGATGTACGGATATTACAAAAATATATTATTATATAAGTTTGATATTATAATTTATAATAATGATAAAAGATAATTTATTAGCAATGTAATAAATGGGTTAGTCTATTTTGAGAATTTTTAATACTTCTACTCAATTTAAACCTACCAAGATCTTAATTTCTACTTAAATTATTTTCTAATTAAATAGTTAATTATTTTTCAAAAGTATCATTATTTTCTTATTTATTTTATTTACAATATTGATATAGAGTCTTATCTATTCTTACAATATTTGATACAACTTCTCGTGAGTTGTCGCAAACTTAGGACATTTATCAAGACTCAAATTAAATTAAATTGAATTAATAATATATCTAGTATATGAATGATAATTTTCTTATTAAACTTTTTTCATTCGAACGTTTTACTCATTATCAATTTAATTAACTGATAATTTAGATAACTATTTAAATAGATTATCACTATTTAAATTATCGGTAATATCATATTATAGTGTTCGACAACTATTGATAATATAAGTTATGATTAAAATAGCTTAAAGAACAAATTATTAAAATACTCCTAAAAATTATTTTAAATTTTCATGACATGATATTACAAATAAACAAAGAAAAAAATAAAAAAATGAATACAGTAAAATAAGATGAGACAAAACTGAAAGCTATTTGTAAAATAATTAAATAATAGATAAAATGAGATTGAATAATATTTATTCGTTAATAAAATATTTAAAATTAAACTTTTTTATTGATGGGACATTATTGTCAAAATGCATGTAAGTGATTGTAATTTGAAAAGTCACGTCCCTTGACTGCTATCTACTTTATAGTGGGATGCTAATTAAGATTATCAGTATAATTAAAATTATCGATAATTTATCGCATCCAAATAGGTAATGTGATGGGCTCTGAAAATTTTACATAAAATAATCGATAATTTATCTATATTATCTCATACCAAATTACCCTCTATTCCATTCATAGTCATTGCAAAAATATAAGTATTATATAATCATGATATTATAATTTTAAGAATATTAAAATAAATTTTAACATTGAAAGTGATAAATGACTTAAACTACTTTGACACACACATTTGTGCACACAGGCGTGCACAAAGAGACCTAATCGAATATTGTTATGTAATGATTTTTAGACAATATCGTATTTCTTTGTTTAATAAAACGAATCCTAATTTTAATCAAATTAACATACACACAAATATATATATATATATATATATACCTAAATCTTGTTATGTAATAATTTTTAATAAATATTATATTTCTTTATTTAATAAAAAGTAGGGGTGAAAGTAGTTCATGTCAGGTGATTTTTTCAATGAAATTCAGAGGAAAAAAATACCCATCCTAGATTATCACAATTTTTTTTTGGATCGAGGATCTACTTTAAAATAATATATTTTAAAAAATTATAAACATTAAATATAACACATAGATGTTTTAAAAATAGAACTTAACTCTAAGTTTAATATTTAATGTAAATAAACCAAAATAACATATTATTACAATATAATTAAAACTATTCTAGTTAATTTTCTCCAAACTTTCTTAAAATAAATTAACAATTTAATTATATTCAAGTTCAATTGTGTGATAATAGGGGTGAAAGTAGTTTGCGTCGGGTTGGATTTTCAATCCGAAAAAATCAGTCGCTACTTAATTTTATAAATCATCCTAAAACTATTTAAAAATAAAAAACACCCGACTTTTATATAATTATATTTTACAAATATATATAATAAATTAAAATTAGTATAAAATATTTAATTTTAGATGAAATATAAAATATACTACTAAAATTTTAAAGTTATTAAATTAGAGTTCGATAATATGATAGAAAAGTATGAAATTTTATACAAAACATATTATATCTATAATAAAATAATTGATAACATATGAATTAATAATATAAATAAATAATCATAAATAAAAAAAGACTTTGCGGACCTACAAATTTTTTTAGTGGGTGGATTTTAATTTATTAAAAACCACCTTAAATCTTATTCGAACTCCTAATTTATAACTTTTTTATTCATTTTTTTTCTAATCGAGTAGATTTTTCGAGTTGATAGTGTTTTTCTTACACCCGTATGTGATAATTAGGGGTGTTCACCGGGTCGGGTCGACCCGGTGAACCCGAAAATCCGACCCGACCCGACCCGACCCGATCACGACCCGACCAAGGGTCGGGTCGGGTTCGGGTTGGAATTTTCCAACCCGAGTTGACCCGACCCGACCCGACGACCCGATTTTTTCTTTTTTTTTTTCTTTTTTTTTATTTTTTAGTTAAATGTATAGTTTATATCATTTAAAATCTAAAAAATATGAAATAAATTATTTTAAATGTAGAAAAGTATGTAGATATTTTAAAAAATATTTTTGTTATTTAAAAATACCTTATTTTGTATTAAAAAAATAAAATAATAAATACTTTTTATATTAAAAAATAAACGGAAAAAATAAAAAAAAAAGAAAAAGGGTGGTCTGGTAACCCGACCACCCGACCCGACCCGACCCGGCCCGGCCCGGATCGGGTCGGTTCGGGTCTCAGCCCAAAAAGGGCAGAGACCCGACCCGATCCGACCCGGCCAACTTTGGCCGGGTCGGGTCGGGTTTGTTCACGGGTCGGGTCAAACCCGACCCATGAACACCCCTAGTGATAATAAGCAATTATACCTAATCTAATAAATATGAGTAAAAGAAAAGGTAAAAGTATAAAATATTATTTAAAAACTGAAGTAATAATTTTGTTATACTAATTTTGAAAAGATATTTCGTTCGGTTTGGGCCCTTCGATTTATGTAAGAATCCATAATTTAAATGAGTGATTTTATTTATACCGAAAGATTGACCTAAGTTTAGTCACGGTCCATATTTTAAATATTTTTTCAGATTAATATTTAAGCTTCAGTTAGGGTTTTTCGGTGGTTAAGTTTTAATTACACCCCTATTAAAAGAATCATATTTTTAATATGCTTTTAAATTTAATTTCCTTTTATTCTTATTCTCACAAATTTCTTAGACAAACAAAGAATCCTATATTTCATCATATTAAAATTATACCTAATAGTTATATATAGAAAAATAATATATATAATCTGACTTTTCAAAAAACAAAAATATCTTGTAATAAAATTTTCTTATAGAATTTTGTTTAAGTTTGCAAATAGGAAAATAAAATAACAATTATGAATTATTTCGTTTTCCCAATTTAAACTTAACAAAATTCATAATTTACTCAAATTAATTTTATATATTTTGACATGGAATACAATTTAAATTTTTTATATATTATTGTGTTAGATAACAATTTTTTTAAGATTTTGAATTTTAAAAAATCATAAAATGAAGAAAAGGAAATATCAAAACTCACACTTCAACTTAAATCAAATTTGTTTCATATAAATTTAATTTAATTAATTTTCAGTTATGTCTTAATTTCTTTTCTTGATCCAATCATACTACAAATCAATATTATAAGATCCGGTCCGGCTATCGACCCGGATTGATCAACGGGTCAGGTCGAATCGATTGGACTAGATCGAACCGGATGGTCGGATCGGATAATATAAATTAATAAAAGAAAAAAATAAGTTAAAGAGTTTATTAAAACCTTGTTAATATATAATATCTTATTTAACAAAAATATAAAATATAGTATAATAAAGTAAATTAAAATAATTCAGATTAAATAATATAATAAAGTAACATAAATTAAGTCATCAACATAAATAAAAAATTCTTGTGATGTAATTATAAATAAAAATAGTGAAAAATTTTATATATGTGACAAGAGGACATTAAAATATAAATTTTAAGAAATATATATATATATATATGTCTAAATGTTTAATAATTTTTTTATTTTTTTTTCCATTTCAATAATTGACCCGGACGGATCGGTTAAACCCATCAGGTCGGCCGGTTGAACTCGGATTTTGATCGATTTTGACTAGGTCAAAGCATGTCAAATCCTCTCCCGGATTTCAATCGACCCACGGGCCATTTTAGGCTCCGGACACTGGGCCGGGCCGGGTCTGACAACGTTGCTACAACTTGTACTTCTACTCAAATTAATTTTATTTTTATATTTAATTTTAATTACTTTTCAGTTCCTCGTATATTATGAGTTGATTTAATCATTTGATTTAATTATTTTCCAGTTCCTCGTATATTATGAGTAGGTTTAATCATTTAATTTTAATTATTTTCCAGTTCCACAAATATTATGAGTAGATTTCATCATTTTAAAAATTCTACTCCTAACCAAATAAATGTGCCTTTGGATTCAGTCTTCTTTTATTCTTATGCTCATAAATAGTTTAGTCAAGCAAAGAATTCTACATCTAATCATATTCGATTTATCTTTAAATTTAATCTTCCTTTTACCTAATATTTATATATAAAAAACAATATATAATTTATATTTTTTTAAAAAAAACAAAAGTATCTTTTAAAAAAGTTTGTTATCCAATTTTGTTTAATTTTTACAAATAGAAAATAAATAGTTTGATTCTGGATTATTTCTTTTTTCCCAATTTAAACTTACCAAGACTCCTACTACTCAAATTAATTTATATAATTTTACATGGAATCCTGTTCAGTTTGAACGTATATTGTTATGTTAGATAACAAACTGTTATTATTAATATTTTAAATTTAATTTAAAAACTATAAAATCAATAAATAAAATAAAAAAGGTCAAAACTCACACTTTTACTTAAATCAAATTTATTTCTTCTAAAATTGATCTATTTTTTCCAGTTGTGTTTTAAATTCTTTTCTTTATTTAATTATACTACAAATCCTACTCCTATTCAAATTAAATTTAATTTTTATATATTAAATTCCATTTATTTTTCAGTTCCACGTATATTATGAGCATATTTAATCATCTAGAAAATTGTACTTCTAAGCAAATTAGATTTAGTATCATGATGACACGTGTTATTTAATAATAAAAAATTTAATAATTAAATTAATTACAGTTCTAATTTATTCTAAATTCTGATTCTAATATTTAAATAATATATTTCAAATCCTATTCCTAATATATACAACACGTATCAATACCATATTATAAGTTCCCATATTATTATATTTTTAGATTTCAATCCAAATCCTAATCTATATAATATTAGAGCAAATACCACCCATCAGTGCCTTGGGTTTATTATCCTATAATGAATTCTAATCGAACTCAAATAAAATCATTAGGAGACCTAATCAATCTACATTTAAATATGATAAATAATTTTTATGCAAGGTAATAATAAATATTAAATATTAGGATTATGAATTGAAAAATAGGGGTACGACATGACGCACAAAATTAATAATATATATATAGTCAATTTTGTATTAAGATGCGTATTAAATATAGTTTAAAATAATTTTATATTTGATTTTTTTTCATATAAGCAGTTATTAAATCTTATTACTTTTAAAATAGGATTCCTTTTTATGATACAACATTGTAACCATACGTATTAGTTAAGTTATCTGTTGAGATTATAGTAAAAACTAAAATCAATAATTCTAATCAAATTCAAATAACACAAAATAATTATTTACAGAATTTATCAATAAATTGTCAAATAAGAATCGTAATGAAACTGAAATAAGAAAACAATGATACTACCAATTAAATAACAATAGTAGTTATTATAGTTTTCGAATTTTAATAAACGTAACTGTAATCAAACTCAAATATGTCAGCATGTATATGTGATTGCCTCAAATATCTTAATCGTAATCGATCTAAATAGATAGGATAACAAGCTTTATATATCTAACATATTATTAAATATATTAGGATTATTGATTTAAATTTTATTACATGTTACGCCCTGTATATATTAGGGATATGATTTAAAATACATTATTTAAATATTAGGATTAGAATTTGAAATAAATTACTACTATTATTATTATTATTATTAGATGACACATGTCACCATATTATAATGCCACTTGTCACATTCTCATGTATTTATCTCTCCTTGCATATATAATATTAATATTGGACGTGGTGTAACACTTCAAAATTTCATTTCCAAATGCCAGACAATTAGGTCATTCGGTTGTTCTAGTCCGTTCGCCGTCACATAATTATATTAAAATATAATTTTTATCTATTGCAGTAAAATTTAAACAATAATTAAAATAAAATAGAACAAAAACTTCAACTAAAAGCGGAAGACTTTATTAAAACATCAAAATAGTATTGTAAAATTTAAAACATTACCAATAGAAATTAAAACATGTTAAAACCATAATCAAATGCCATCGTAGAAAACATCTTTTTAAAGCTCATAGTCCAATATACTCAATAACACTTTACTCTAAGACTTCTAAACTAGTATGCAATTTTTTTTCTTATCATGAGTTGAATCGCCATCCATCCATTCAACATTGGGTACATGCACGGATTCATGATGCAAGAGTTTTCCTAATTAGACTATGTAAAGGCCATGCAAATGCGATGCTATGATCCTAAATAACATATTACATGATATACATCATATAATAAAAATGAAACAATATGTATGTCATGTACTTATCATGTGATGTACATATCATTCAACAATTATAACAATTCATCATCATGCAAATAAAACAATTGCATGGGAGGACATGTAATCACTATCATCATGCATATAGTATGGAAACATTCGTAACAATTAAACAATTCAATCCATTCATTTCATAGGCATATAAGTGATTTATAGGCATATAAGTGATGTATACTTATCATAACCATTGCCTCAATACATTTTCCTCAAGGTTGCTTTATAACTCTTTCGAACTTTCACTTTCGTGGGATTTCATTCTATTCATTCGATCATTGGCCCTTATAATATTTTATTTTCTGATAGTTGAAATTTATAATGTTGCCCTCCGCAATAAGCTAGCTAAACCTGCTCCACTCTCACCTGAAGGTGACATCGGAATGCACACATCGTTGCTAATGTATGTAATGATCATTTTGGAGAACTTTCGTCCGAGGGCGACATCGAAATGACACACCATTGTCGATGTGTGCAACGATCATTTCGAGAAAAATCCGATTAAAGGCCATTGAGGGTCGACATGTAACATCATCCACAGTTTGATTCATTATGCTTTTCAATCAACAATTATTAACGTCGCTCAATCTTTATGTTTTAATCTAATTGCATGGGAAACATGTATATACGTATAGCTAGGTTCTTATACAATCAACAAACATCCATACATACTATTAGTGCTTTGAAAACAATATTTTATAACATATAAGGCTTCTGCTGTCGTTCACGACCGTGAAAAGAGTCGTCATGACTATGACCAAAATCATGAAAAATCCCTGAATTTGTCCTTGCTGTCACGGTCATGACTGGCACAGTCATGGTCGTGCTTGGCATTGTCATGCCCGTGACACTGATTGTCATGAGCGTGACAGAAGCCTGCATTTTAGGCCGTTTTACAACCTTTCTGTCACAGGTGCGACAAAATGTGTCACGGCCGTGATAGAGTTCTAGAACTCGACATCCAACTCAATCTTTACACGATTTTCATCCAAAATTTAGGGAAAAGATCTATAACATTTAGAATCAATCCATGCATGTTTTCTAAATATTATAGGATCAAAATTACATAAAAAAACATATTAAAACACTCAATTTCAACAATTAGGGTTCATTCCTAAATCATGAACAACAAGATGCTAATTATTAGATCTAATCATAAAAGTCTATACATGCATAGATCTAGGAATTTCAATAAACAAGAACTTTCAATCACAATTCAATAAGAGAATGGGGTGTCATCTTCTCTCAATCCAATACAAGAAAAACATCGAGAAAGGAGAGAAAGATTTTGGATCTCCTTTACATTAAATTAATTCACAATCAAGTTAAAATTTTATTTAATCCCTTGTGCATCGCGAACATACTAGTTTGATAGTTAAAGATTACTAGTTCGATAAATAATTACAGAAGACAAAAGTAAGAGGAGGCATTGTCCTTGACTTCTTCTCAAGGTTGTTAAGAACTCGATCCAAATTAATCTTACAATTTTACCAAATTAATCTTACAATCTTACTATCTCATCTGAAATTTTGATTTTATTTTCAGGATTTATGTGTAGATATTGATTATCATTATCTTCTCTTTAAAAAATAGAAAAACTTTATCTAACTATTAAGCATCTTATATTATTTTTATTTTAATATATCACTTGTTTAATTTTACTTACAATCTATTAAGATTTTATTTTAAAATAATTAATATTTATACTAAATTTTTTAAAAAATATTACTATTTAAAATAAATTATGATAAAAGTGTATAATATAAATTATTTCTTACATTTACTTTTATCATTACATATACAATTATATAAAAAAATACACTAATTTAGTTGTCATAAACAAATCACTATTTGCTATCGTCTAATAGCGAGTGCTCAAAACACATCAAATAAACAAATGGAAGAAAATTACAACTCATCTTGAATATTTAATAACTAGGAAACATCCTCGCGCTTCGCACAATTTTAACTAAATATACTATTAAATTAATTTATATTTTTTTTATAAAAATACTAAAGCGTTTTATATTTTTGAAATATTTTTTGTATTTTATTGAATGAATATTAATATATAAAAATAATATTTTTTTAATAAAATGCAAAAAACATTTTAAAAAATATAAAATACTTTAGTGATTATTATGAATATGAATATGTGCAATGTATATTGGGAATCCAATGCCTTAGGCTCAATTCTAAATAGTCTATAAAAGTTAATAAGGAATCTAGTTATAGCATGTATATATAACATAATTAAATTTGTTTGAAAATGACAGGTAGGCTGTTGTTCAGTTATGGACCTTTTTTATTTTCAATAATTCACTACAATTAATAATGCATTTTCACATTAGTTATAATTTTAAATTTGAGCATATGCTTTTAGTAAAATTATGTAATGATTGATACTTGTTAACAAATAATTTTGTATAGTATTTCCTTGATAAATAAGATGTCAAACAATGAGGAAACAAAATCATGCAATAATATTTAAATTATATGTAGGTGAATTTGGCCTAATCATAATAACTGAAAATATTTTTTTCTTATTTATGACTCAAAACACTACCTTTTACCTTACAAACATTGCACCTTCCTTATCTCTTTTCAACTTTGGGAAGCTATTATGTGATAGCTGAGAGGCGTGCTCCTAGGAGGTCACCCCTTGGACAGGTAGCTCCGAACTAAAAACTTTTTTAAGGTGCATGCATGGAGAGAAATTATTGTTTCTTCTATCATATGTTAATGTGACCTATTTTAATTTCAATAGTAAAACAAATATTAACTTCTTCACTCTCATTTGCACACGTTCCTTTGATTGGCATCCCTCTATCTCTAGTTCAGCATGGAAAGAGATGTGGAAGTATATGAAGGCAAATAACAACTATAGTGGGATCCATCTCTATACCGGAAGATATTGGAATTGTGACTGTCAATGAGTTGCGAATTGAGACATTCTGCCACTACACCAGACCAAATTATGTTCGCGCAATGTCCTGAAGCAGTTCACTGGATTTTGAATTTTGAAACCTCCCTAAACCCAAAATACAGAGTGGGGTTACATGGTTAATTTAGCACTTTAATGCTTAGGTTTGGAACGTCAAGCTTCTACAAAATTATAGCAATTGTCTGAAGTTGTCCAACGATATATGAATAATTTAGCTCTAAAAAGTACAACATATTGTGTTGGGCTTGTCTTGCCACCTACCATGTCCACAAGTTATCAAATCTCTTGGGTCATTGGGAAAGATCCTCCAAAACGTTATTCATTCCTAATGTCTCGATGTAAATATGATACGGCATGCAGACGCCATGCATTTGGCAAACTTCGATACAACCACTAAGATGAATTGGAGGAGGCTACTGAGATGCATTTGGCAAGCAGACTGAATAGTGGTTTCGCAAAAGTCATCGCCCATGGAATGAGGATCAGTTCTTAGCGACGTCAGCATTCCCTCCATTGCTACTAATGCTAATTTTGCTCGCCTTTTGGTGTTCTCTAATGACTTATTCTATGGTTTCCAGTACACAATCCCCATACTTATGTACCTTAGCCCTGAGATCAAACACATGTACAAGTATGCATATAAAATATAAACATGGAGAAGAAATATATGACTTACTTCCCAATGCCATTGTTCTCAAGGAATTCTTCTTTGGTTCTGGGCAATCGATTGGTGATATGCTGCGATGTGGCATTCTTGAAATTGAAACAAAGATTTCGAAAAAGAAAAATGTAAATAAATCAAGCAAGCATGACATTAAGGTAGTTATCAGTTTGATGTTAACATACTTGTCATATAATTCTTCCAGTCCTGTAGAAGGATTCCTAGATCGTGGTTCTTCTCTTTGTTCCTATATCTATGGCCACAACAGTTGGCATGCATGATACATATCTTGTTGGCATCATGACCTGATGCAGATGGCGGCGGCCGCAACGATAGGACTGATCAATTGGCAGAACCCGGCGAA
Source organism: Pontederia crassipes (assembly GCA_030549335.1). Lineage (NCBI taxonomy): Eukaryota > Viridiplantae > Streptophyta > Magnoliopsida > Commelinales > Pontederiaceae > Pontederia > Pontederia crassipes. The sequence continues at coordinate 14,871,066 of JAUKPH010000017.1, forward strand.
GTAAGTGGGCTCCAGGGAGGCGCACCGATCTACAATTGTCATCAAGCATCTACAACATAGACGATTGCTAGCTCATGCATGAATGTTGGCACCACAAGAACAACCAGTGGTCATGGAAATGATCTTTTGATAACAGTACATGGCGTACATGAATCTGCCTTAAACAATCACGTTGTCAGAATATCCGACGAAGTCTTCGCCGGCAGACATGATGAGGTGTCGGCTTGTGGCCGCCACTACTGCTTGATGAGGTCGTGAGTATATATACATATATTTGAAAATGTCAATAGGAAAACAATGGAGCATCACAGCTGCCGTTGCTGTTGAATGAGGTCGTGGAGCGTCGATTGTGGCATTTTATTAAAACTAACATTTCAAGCATAAAGGAGGGAGTTAGAGAGCAATAAAATAGAAATAAAAGGTAAACTTTTAGAAAAAAGATAAAGTGGAATGATGGTCAGTAATAAATTATTTTAAATAGTTTTTATTAAATATATTTTTTTTATTATGAGCAAAAGATATAATAGAATTAAAGAGTTAAACATAATTTTTGAAATTATATACTCATTAATTATGTATATTTATAAATATTTATTTTACATTATAAAAAATATAATAGATTATAAAGAGTCAACATGTAGTTTATAAATGATTGATTATGATGCTAAATTTTTAATACACAAATTAATAATGAGAATACTAAATATTTATGCTAAAAATTAAATGATGATATTTATAAATGAGAATAACAAAAATATAGGAAAATGAGAAAAAAAGATAAAAACGAATGATGGCTTAAGATAATGAAAAATTTCTTAGTAACTTACATGGGCCTCGACATATACTCTAATAGATAATTTTCATATCCCATAAATCCATGTAAGTGAGGAGTCCTAAGCTTGATGGTGACGGGCAGCGATTGCAAATGTAGTAGTGACGCTGGCCGAAGTTATTTTATGTCTTTTATTATATTTTATTATGATTTTAAGCAATTATATTAGGTTGAGTTGTGTATGCCACTTTGTTGATGTATTATGTTGAACCATTATCGATTCATTATGATATTAGAGCTTATGTGGTACATGAGTTACATCATGACATCCTAATCACGTCTAAATTTAAGGTCATTATAAGAACAACCAAGAATTTCATTGGGAAAAAATGTCAATATGACTGTACAAAGCAATGAAATGTCATGACTTCAAATTTTACGAAGAAGTTAAAGTATGCTTACCAGTATTTTAGGTAGCTCAAGATACCTTTTATTTTCCTATTTTACTTAAATTGTAACTAAATATAGTTATAGTTATATATATATATATATATATATATATATATATATATATATATATGAAGTTCTATTATTACTTATAAAGTAGTACCACCTTAAAATAAAATTGAAAGCATACAATTCATTTTAAATTATATGTTTTCCTCTTACAAGAAATAAAGAAATAAAACAAGTTACGATTGAATTCATCACTAAAAAAGTATGAGCATAATCCTTAATGTCACTCAGTAGTGCCACTCCATTTTGTCCATCTTTGTCCTCTATTTTTTATATTATTTAAAGTTGACAACTCATCTTTCTCATGTTGGTACAAGTTCATAAAAAAATGATAAATAGAAATGAATGAACAACTCTTGATATCCTAGCTTAATAATTTTCTTAATTATTATTATTTAAATCCTAAATTTAAATAAATTTTATAAACTAAATAACAATTTGACAAATTTATGACTATCGGTAGATTTGACATGTTTTTAAATATTTGATCAAATTCAACAACAGAATGATGAAATTAAACATTTTAAAAACTGAAGATATAGCAATAAATGAAAATGTAAAGATAAATTTAACTTGGGATCATATTTTGATTAACATAACTAAGAAAGAATATCCAATTATGTATATATATATATATATATATATATATATATATATATAATACATGAGTAGGTACTTAAAATGAAATATGAAAATGTTAAATAAGCTAAATAAAGTATCAGCATATATCTAGGATAATTGTGGTAAAATAATAATAAAAATCCTATTAAATGCTTTTTATGTTGATTATTATAAAATAATAAGGGGACCTTTGGTCATCTAATTAATTTAATGTTGGTTAATATAAAGTAATAATTCTTTTGTTGGGAAAGAGAAAGGAGACTCCTAATATTCTAATATTATAAAAAAATAATAAGGGTAAAATAGATAAGTTGGAGGGGCAGTCTTACAAAATATTTTCAATTTTTATTAGTTTTTCTTCAAAATGATCACTAACAAAGAATAACGACACGAACCAAGCCAAAGGAAAAAGAAAAAAGAATAAGCAACAACTGCAAGGAAAACAAAAAGGTGTCTTTTTCTCTCTTGAGTTTTAATCAATGAAGGTCAAAGATGGAAGAGGGTCTTCTTCTGCTTCTTGAACGATCGAGGTGGCGCCTCAGATCTTAACACCACCGAGTTGCCGCAAGAGCACTGCACGGGACCTCCCCAGATTCTGACGATCCACATGGAGTCGATAGACATCTCTGTTGAGCAAAGTGGACACCCGTACGTTCTAGTGCCATGACCGTCGTTCGACGATGACGATGCAGACGATGTCGTTGTGCCGCTACTCCTTCTTCGTCATCATCCATCGACCTCTTCCGACATGGCTGCACCTTCTCATGCACAGTCGATGGCGCCTCATACGGGCTTCTGTTCCCATGATCAGATGGTTTCTTTAATGACGACCATCACCATCAGTGGTGGATCTCTGTTGCATGGCGTGAGGCGAAGGCGGGCGTTGAGAATTCTTAGACAGTACTGTTGGTATTAGAAATAAGGTAGTGGAGGGGAATAGGAAACGTCATGTACTCGTGGCCTTCTTATAGACCATGAAGTATACTGTGCTCACATCTCTACATCGCCGAAGAAGGCGTCGTTCTGCACTGCCTCGATCGGCACATTGGACACGTTCGTTGATCGTGCTCCAGCCACCTGTCGAGGCACGCCCGGTGGAACACACGCCTGCAATTGCCCAGCTGTCGCACCTCCTCGGCGGCCTCGAGCTTGTGCAGGCACACCGTGCAGTTGCTGCCGACCCACCGCCCGTGTTCCTCAACCATCAACTCCCCGTAGCGCAGCGTCGGGAGCACCTCCGGAGTTCCCGACTCTGGAGTTCATCTGTCGCTCCACTCTTGCACGAAGGTCACTACCTGCGACAACAGTTGTCGACTATGAAGAAGATGAATATGATAGAAAGGACGATGTTATTTCGTTCGGAGCCGGCGGCACAACACCAGCTCCTCGTCCCGCCTCCTCAGCCAAGGTTTCGAGTCCGGCGTCGACCCAACGCAAAGTCGCGGTCCTCAGTCCGCTTCACATCTTGTGACCTGCAGGCGGCGTTGGCGTCGGCGTCAGCTACAGAGTAGCGGGGGGTTGAAAGACTTGAAACAAAGTCTCAAAGAAGAATTCGACATTAAAAAAGTCAAAAGAAGATATGATTCACCTCGTGCACGTAGTCGACACCCATTGTTGCAGTGGAGAGTTGCTATGGAGGCAAGTAGGAAATTCATCCATTTAAATAGAGAGAAATTGGAATGTATTTGGAATTCAAGAAGTAAATTGGAATGTAGGGAGTCACTCGGTTTGTTAGCACAAGTAAATTGGAATGCAGAAGTCACACGGTTTGTTGGCACATAAAAAAATTATAAAATGTTCAAGAAATAAAGCGCTAATCCGGGGAGTTTGAAAATAGAAGATAGGAGAAGGGGTTGGAGAGTGGTGAATTGAGATTTTAAGGGGCATTAGTTTGAAAACGTTAGATTGTGAGTATTTGTGAGGATATATTCATTTATTGCAAATGTGTGCTACAGTTGCCATGTGTTGTAAGAGCCATAAGGGAGTTACGTGAAGATGTTACACAAACGTCGAAACCTATGTGAAGCTCTTAGAAATAAGATAAATGTAAATGCTGCAACGTGAAAAACTTCAATGTATCAGCTTTATATATATATATATATATAGATTTGTCAGAAGTGTCATTGTCTTATATGGTAACCAACTCAAACTAAAACAGTAAATAATTTGTAACAATTTCAAAAATAAAATGGGCATGCGATTATGTAAAATATATGAATATGTATATGTATGTACAAGTATTCTATCAAGTTTTGAATTATTATATGTCATTCGATCGGTTGATTAGCTGGAAGATCTTTGTTAAGTCAATGTCTAATCGAGTCCGAGAGCCGGAGAATTACACCACAAAATTTCCCTCAAAGTAGTGAGGTGAAAGGGTTAAAAATTAGAAGATACGCCAAAAAAGAGAATATTATACACCGTACGGGCTCATCAAGTGCACGTGTTTGTACCTTACCCCTAAATATCCAAAATTATAACATTTACAACCAATGAAAAGGCAATAATTCATCTGGTAGGTCTTGTCCATGTTGTCTCCGAAGTGATGTTATTACCATAATATACCTCCTTCGTTGACTCGTCCCAGTAGGCCTGTAGGCAAGCAAACTTTATTAAAGAAAATCATCAAGCATCAAGATCGTATGACGGATGTAGAGAACTGCAAGGACATTGCTCTATTTTTTCTCCTTTTTCTTAGATGAAAAAAAGGACATAATTTGATGACATTGCTCTACTCAGATAACCATATGTATTTTTTAAGGATTTTTTTAAATTTAATAAAGAAAAGTCCCATTTGAAATGCTCTCTCTGATTACCTGCCAACCAGATGGAAGATTTTTGGATAGTTCTTCGAGATCAGGCTGATTTTTATCTCTCGCAACCGCTTCGTCAGGTGTATCACTTCGTTCTGTTTTGGATCCTGCTCTCCTACGTTTCACTCTTTCACGCCTGTAAAGAGGTTGGTAAGTAAAATAAAACCAGTGAGCGTCATATGCCCACAAAAAAAAAAAAGAACACGTACCAGGGAAAGAAATTAAGATTAATTTACCATGTGCGAAATCATGATAGCTTAAGGCATGTAGTTGAATATCATATACTAATGAAGAGTACAAATGCAAAACGCATAGAATGTAAAAGAGGAGCATTTTTAACAAGATCTACAGCTACAGGTCGCCAATCTCAGTTATAGAAGTGAACGTACCAGTCCCCACCCAAAGGAAGAAAATTCGCGTTCTCTTGTGCTTCGCCACTGGCAATCTGCCGTGCATGCCATTCCTGAAATATCAGTTGCAGTGAAATTAGGAAATGTGCATCAAAAGAACGAGTAAAATTTGCATATTAAGATAAAAAAAATGTGTTCTTACTTCTATTTCTTTCCGCCGTTTCCTTTCTAGGATTTCATAGGCATCTTCAGGTTCATCTTCTTCACCATGCAATTCCTCTTTAGCAGCCTTCCACTGCATTAAAAACTCAAATAATTGAGGTGACACATTCTCATAAGGCGAGTAACACCTGTTTCGATTCTGGAGAAATAAATACGAAAGCGAACCATACCTTGCCCACAAGACTAGCAACCTTCTTGTTGGACCTCAATGTTGGTGCAACTGCAACAGTCCGCTTCTTATTTCGAGTAGCTGCAGGAAAATTAAAAACAAACAAAAGGGTCATACTACTTTGGTACATCTAGTGACAGAAGTGTCATGACATTGTTGAGATCAATACCTTTAGACTGGATCTTGGTGGCAGCTGAAGACAAGACAGCACTATCATTTCCTGATGTCCTATCTGAAGATGAGACAGCAGACATGGACGAAGTTGCTTCCAAACCGACATTACTCACAGTTGATGAAATGAAAGGCACATTTGTCTGAGAAGATTCTCCATTCTTTGACTCCAAGGCATAAGTAGAAGAGCTTGAATTTTGTGATACTGAAGCAATAACAGGATAACTGATTGGTGCCGACTCAACATAGAATCCAGATGATGTCGTGCTAGTGTCTGCAGGAACATGAGCAGGAGCGACACTAGAAATATCATAGTATGTTATAGGCTGTACAGTACTAAGATCCGCTACAACTTCAGTAAAAGAACTTGAAGCTACTGGCTCATAGTAAGTTGGTTGTAAGGGCTGAGCAATATGGGATCCATCAGCTTGTGCATAATAATTGACAGTCATTGCCTCACTCGCCACTGGTGTGTAATACTCATAGACTGGATGAGCATATCCAGGGTTATATTGCTCGGCGTAAGATGGAGGTACAGCATCACCATAAGGTTGTTGATAGGGTTCCGGTGGCTCCTCAGGGGGAGGAGGTGGAACTGGCTCACTATCAGGCGGCGGTGGGGGAATCCACTCTTCATCTGGAGGAGGTGGAATGGCTGATTCACCTAAAGGAACAGAATAGTGCCCTGATGATTCTGTACTAGGATGAATTGCCTGTTCCTGCAGAGCAGGACTATCAGTATACAATATTTGAGGTGTATTTGTGTTAATTGTAACCTCCTCTTCATCAACCTCCATTTCAACATCCATATCCACATCTTCAGCAGGTGAATCAACATTTTGTTCCAAATGGATTGTTGAAGGGACAGCATTGGGTTCTGATTCAGTCTCAGTTACTCTCTCAACATCTTGGATTACTAATTCCGTAGACAGCCCTTTATTGTCTAAAATTTCACTGTCAGGTATCTGCTTCGGAGTACCAATCTGTACTGTTGCTTTTGCAGCAGAAGCAACTGTGTCCCTGTATTCAGTAACATCAGAAGCAATTTTGTCACTGGCCAAAATAGTACTTTCCTCTCTTTGTGATGGATTTTCCCTGATGACAGAAGCTTCTGCTTTTTCAATGGCTGACTCAAGCTGTTTGAGCTGTGATCCAGTGTGCCACCAGAAGGGAAGCAAAGATGAACCATATGATGAGAGCGCCCTGCAATCTGACACCCTGATATTTATTTCCTTTGCAAATGCTTCTTGTTCTTCTAGACTAATAGCAGACCTAAAAAATGTGTCAAATTAGAGAAATGGCATAGGTTAAGACTTGTATGATAAATAAGAGCACCACCAGTTTGAAATAAAACAAGCAGAACATTAGATAGAACAAACTGAGCTAGCTTGAAACCTTTTGAGTGCCTTCAATCTTTGTAATAAATTCAGTCCATAATTCACAAGATGAGCTGAATGAATATCAGTTGTTCCAACATTTGCAGTGTCTGTTGCAGCATGTAGAGTTCCAGAGTCTGACAAATGATCTTTCTTCTGATGATCTGGGAAGACATTACTCAAGAGCTGCACAAAACAAAGCTAGTTAGCATCAAATATGCTTCCTTTCTCTTCGTAACATAAATGATTCTTACCTAACAGAGCAAGATATACAAAATTACTTGAATGACAACTCGACCTCAATATCTTTTTGAGAAGGGACTTGACTTGAGTATCATCCTTTAGGTCAACCAATGTATATATATACATATATCATATACATATATATATACACGTATAAAGAAGAGAACAAAACAAAACATAGAAACAATTTGCATCATAAGGAATTGTACAACCTTTGCATCTCCTTTTTCAGTCTCAGCTGTTCCGTAATGCTGCGCATTTATTTGATTAACTCCATAAGCATCACCAGCCGAAACATTAGCATATGCCACTGAAGCCTCCACCAACAACCCGTCAGGGATAACCCATGAAGTCTCCCCTGTCACAAAATTCCAATAGTAATACTGATTACTCTCCCCGTGCATTACAATCTTCCAATTCTCAGCTAGATCACCAACAATTTGCATTCCGGTGTCATGAATAACATTCTGGGTGGCTGGATCAGATCCATTATTTTGATTAGCCGTGACAGAAACAGGAGTGCCCTTGGCATCACCAGCATCAAGTTCTTTGACTCCATCCAAAGAGTCATGGTCTACAGCGTGGTTTATTTCAGTAGTTTTACTGCTTATGACCTCACCTTCATCTAAAGTCTCAGGAACCTAGAAAACACAATAAATATTTAGTCATAAAAAAGGTAGCTTAAATCCCTGATGTTAATATGAACAAAGCAATATAGATTAGCAGTAAGTGGCGCATCCCAAAACTAGTTTTGAAAGAAATATTAAACAGGCAAATATATTTAGGGAGGCAGTCTATATTTATGCTAAAAAAAATTACTGTCACCATCTGGTATGGGAACAAAGGAGGAGACAGCATCTTAAACCCAGGTTTGCAGGCAAATGGTCATTTTCTACAGATCATGGGCTCCAAAAGAAATTGTTCCCAGGCCAGGAGTGAACATGAGAACCCAATGCTCTTGGTCGACACAGGAAAAGTTTGGGACTTGAGGAACATCGAATTTAAAATTAAATGTAGCCACAGGAATATCAGTCTTATTCTTTCTTTTCTATTATTGCAACCAAACACTACACAAGAGTAGTTATAGCACTATTCCCGAAGTGTCCAAACAAAAATGACACTGGGTGCTTATCCCAGGGCCCTAGCAATCAACCGGCTACCTATAAAAGTGAAAAGCTTGATAGCTAATTCTGATGAAGAAAAAAAGATCACCGAGAAAGTTTTTATCAAGAGAGCGAGCCCAGAAAAGTTGGGAGCCCAACGTTTTGATTAATCCTCTGTAACTGAGGGTGGAACCATTTTATGTTCTCATCAATGTCCCATTGGCGGTGAACTTTCAATTTCGCCCTTAATTATCTTGGCAAAGAAGGTAACTAACAAATATTGCATGAAAGGAAATGAAACAAAATGGATCTTGATTTCATGACACGGGAGAAGGAAAAATGAAGACAAATAGTGAAAAGCACTAGAAAACCCATTCATTTTTCACTGGAGCTCTGAAATTTAAGTGATTACAACACAGCTAAAATCCATGAAATATTCATTGACTTAACAGAGATCTAAATGCATTTTCAGACAAACATACATTCCAAATGATTTTCAGAAACTATATCTGAATGAGGATTTATCATTTCTCCTTTTTTTTGTCTGGTTGAAGGACAAGAGTGCCAATGGTTTTGACAGCAAGCTCCTGCTACCAGATTAAGCCTCTACTTCATGAAAGTGGAGAAACATGGAGACACAGAAAGAATTTGAGAGACCACAACAATGCAGCACCCATGCCAAGCGACCACTCACAGGAGAACAATATAAGTAAACAGGCATGAAATGTTGTATAATTTTTTAACCCTCTTGAACAGATTGATTCTGCCTGATCAAGTAGAGGTAAACAACGTAACTATTAATCATATTATCAAAGTACTATCATATATTTACTCAAGAAAGTCATACCATCCAGTTAAGGAAACATGACAAACACAAACCTAAAAATACAATATAACATTCAAATCACTATTGTAAAAAACATAATATCTACAAATCAGATTATCGCATAAAATATTAGGAATTACTTCAACAACTTCATAAGATTCACAAACTAGAACCAGGCGATGTAAGCAGACAATTAGTCTCACTTTTTCATTTGCAGCAGCTGCCACACTTTCTTCAATGACGGAGAGTAATACTTTATTCACTTCTTCATCAGATTCATCCTCATCACTGTACTGTCCAAGTAGCAATAGAGGGTTCTCCTGCTTCTGTCCTGAAAATGTAATTTAATATGTAAATATTCAGCATAAAAAAATGCCCCACAAACTCTAAAGCAGTGAAATACAAACTAGAGCAATATTACTTATATAAGATTTAAGTTTATGTAATAGTAATATAATCATCAACCACCTGGCAATCATGAAAGAGCACATGTCAGCAGGTAGAAAGCAAATAAAGCTCGAGACATACGAACCGATAAGGAAAAACCTTCCTCCAAGAAACTCCGCGTCTACATGCTGCCAAAGATAACAACAGGGTGGAACTCATTCAAAGTTTTCAGTGGCAGTTGATCTGAAATGACTATTGGTTGCTCTTCAGACAGCCACCCTACAGTCTCAGGACGAGATACGTGGAGTACATGCATGTACAATATTTCCAAAATTCCACCAAGAATATGCTGTGCAAGCATATTTGCTCTACAAAGTCCTTTGAAGGAGATTCGTGAAACCAACCTGAAGATGGTGAAGTGGGGACCACAGCTCGGTGGTCCTGACCATTCCCTCCTACTTCATGTAAAGAATTGTCCAATACCTCTCCTGCGATAGAAAAACTAACATCAGTAACTAACTTGAACAAAATAATCAACAAAACTCAGCAATCTAGCAACCAAAGTTGGTAAATACTACAGCAATATCCACAGTTCAAAATTTAAAAGGTGTTTGCACTGTGTTCGGATCCCTTGCAAGCTTGAGCTTGTCAGTTATTGCAGTCTTAATCATGCACTTTTCCAAATGGGGTTAGGGAAGCCATGAAGCAACTTGCACGGGGATGGACCATTGTTCATCTTCTACTTGATGACAGATATCTCAGCCTACTTGTTTTCTCTTAATCCACTGGTTTAAGTATAAATGAGCAACGTACATGACGTGCTACATCCATATATCAATCTTCTCAAAGTTCTAACATTTTTTAAAGCAATCTACATGAGTAAAATCGCCTCGGTCAGGTAGCCTACATGTATAACAGTACATTTGGTCGTATGTGACGTCATTCAGCATGAGAGAGAGAGAGATAGAGAGGTTTCATTGAGTTCTCTGTAATGTGTGAGGATCAGTGGAAGCAAAGAATGACAGAGATGAGGGTGAGGAATTCCATTGACAATCCGAAGAGGCAGAATCATGGCTGGTCGGCGTAGACGATATGAAGACTCTTCTAACTCGTTGGTCAAGAGGGGAGAGCAGTAGAGGAGAAGGGGAAGTCATGTGGTCTTTTGTTCTTGGTAGGTGTAAATTTAAACACTTCTATTTGTCAGTTAATACCAACTCCTCTTTAATTCTCTAAGGCAAAATAGATATGGTTCTGTGTTCAGCCTCTAAGCTGCAAAGTGTAGGGAAAAAATTGCCCAAGTGATAAAGAAGCAAAGTCGAAACATATCACACAAAGTTTATTTTGGTTATCACTGGTCACTTCGCATCGGAGACATAAAGATCTTAAGCAAAGAAAAAAAAATCAACAACAAAACAAAGGAGAACGACATGAAAGAATCCAATGATAACGAAATCGACAAAAAAAAAACATTTCGGGCATTATTACTAACACCATTGCGTGCCGAACAGCCAACAATCTACCAAGAAGTCTAATCAATTCAACAGTCTCCTACGAAACCATAAGACGAGAAAATAGGAGGTATCCGTCATATCCCAAGATCACGAGAATGCTCCAAAAATCCAATTGTAATCAGGACTATATCAAAATCGAGAGGAACTAAATCTATATTTGACGGACTGGTCATACGAACAACCCACCAGAAACCAAATTAAAACACAGAAGTACATTACGATCAGCCACAATCGAATGCAAAACGAAACGCGAACATAATTGACAGGAACAACAGGACGGATTAGAAAAAAAAGAAAATAGTTGCGGGAAGAAAAACAAGCGATTCGACCCCAACCTGAGGGTTCTACGAAGAGATCGAGCTTCACTCTGCGGCCGGCAGCCATCATGGCCGCGAGGCGGCGCTCCTTCCTCTTCCCCATCGATCTCAAGCTGCCCGCAAGAGACCTAATCAGGGGAACTAGGGTTTCGCCAGAGCGCGGTCGTTTAAAATTAGTCGAAGAAGACGAAGAATGGGGCAAGAAAGCGCGAATTAGGGTCGAAGCCTCGTAACATTTGGTGCGATCGGGCTTTTCATTTGTTTTCTCAAATTGGATAATGGGCAAAACCGACCTCCGCCTTGAGTTGCTCCAATTTGCATCACAATTTTTTATTCCCATTTTTTTTATTAATTAATTAAGGTGCTCCTCTTATAATATTTAATATCACTTTAAAATTTATGGAGAGGCCACCGATGAATACCTAATATTTAATATCACTAATTGTTGGTAATGAGGCCACCGACGAATAACTATTTAGTGTCGACATTATTGCCATGCCTCGTGAAATTATACACAACACGTGATTTATGGGTCGTTCAATATGTTCTCCCATTGTTGCATTTCTCGGCCCATTACTCAATCCATGAAATCACATCGTAACTTCACGGTTAAGATATAAATCATAACTTATGAAATTTGGAGTTGCCCTCTAATTGCCTTGTTTCTTCCCAGGTGAATCCTATTAAATTTCTAGGTTTTTCTTTAGTATAATTACATGAGAAAATAGGTTTTTCCAATTTTGGTTTAAGGGTGCTCCTTCCATGCTTATTGTTAGTTCGAGCTTAATATTTCATCTTACATTTTTTATTGTAATCTTTTTGTCTCTTAGATTTTCATTCGAAGTTTTCTATTAAATTATCTCACAATAAATAACTCTTCTCTTTCCCTCGATTGCTTTCTTTAATAGTATATTATGTATTATGAGACAAACATATTAATCTTACATCTTATATATATATATATATATATATATATATATATATATATATATTAAAAGGAAATAAGTCTTAGGACAAATAGTGTTAGGACAAAAAAATCAACATATAATTTTGTTAAAAGAATCACCATTTTTTATTGAATTTGTTATAATTTCGTGAAACTATTTGTTATAACTATAGTATTTTTAATATTGGATTCAATAAATTAAATTTTTTTCATGAAATGATTAAATGTATGGTCATGATATTTAAAAGCTACTTATGAAAAATCATAATTAATTAATTATTTTTAAAATTCATGTGACTTTCAAATTCAATATCATACTCGATAGTCTCTTTTAATGCGAAGAGGACTTGTAGACCTCTGAGTGAGGTCTGTGTGCTAGAAAAAATATTATATGTATGTATCTCGAATAGGAATATTGAATATTTTAATTCTTTATAAGAAGAGATTTAAAATATCAAATTATGATAGACAAAAATGCCTAAGTAAGAACATTGCATTTTTTACTCTAATGACAATATTTATATTAATATCTCATATATCATATTAGACGGAAAGTAGAATGTATGCGTTATTTTCTTATAAAGTCAAGTATATATTCAATCATAATAATGATCTATACTTATATATATATATATATCACACACTGATCGAGAGGTCAAAAGTGTCACGTGTCGAGGTTTCATAAATTGATGTATAAAATCATAATATACTCAAAATTTGGTTGTTAAAAATATATAATTTAATTGTTAAAATTTTTATATTTATAACTATAAATGGAGGGGATTTCAAATTTCATTTGTATATTCAATGCATTCTTTGAAGACAAAGAATACGCCTGATAAATATAGGTCTTTGCATGAGAATAAAATACTTATATATAATTTCATTTTGTATTATAAAAAAAATATTAAATGTTATAAATAAAAATACTTATATATAATTTCTCTTACTCTCATAAAAATATTAAATTGGATTTTCAATTTTCATTTTCATACTCATGCCTTGCAAAATATTATCTTATACTTTGTTCGAGTCAAAGTCATGCATTTCATACTCCAATGATAATATTTATTGATGATTAATAAGTATCTTCAATGTTTTAAATATATTATTCTGACAATATATATCTACAACTTATATATGAAATAAATGATATATTATAGTGTTAATAATATTTATAATCATATTTTTATTTCTACTATTAATTTTTAGTTGTATATAATTATTTTTTTGTTATTATGTTGAACTGAAATTTGATGGTGGATCTTAATATAGAAAGTTAACATAACTTTAGTTGTTTGATGTCACGATGACATTATCAAATAATTTAAATAAACATCTATCTGATCCAACCATGAATTTACTTGTGTAAGCTCTTTTTGGGTTTACACGTCTATATATCTCCTTCTATTATCCTTTTAAGTTTTCTTTGGTTTAGTATGGAAATTGATGATTATAAAAAACTAAATTTTCTACAAAATCACATGCAAAAACATTAAATTTGTAATACTTTTGGAGAGAGGAAAATATATATGTGGAGTATTTGAAGTAGAAGATGCCTAGAGCACTATTTTTACTTATTAATTTAATAAAATAATCGTATATTAATTTAAAGTATATGTTAAATAGTAAAGATGGTTAAAATTAAGATCATCGATGGTCATGATCAAACCATATTAATAGACATGACTATTCAACGGTTGTAATTTATTTAATCTTAGATGTTATTTTTTTATTATCAAAATTTCCAAATAAATATATATTATTTTTATTTAAAAATTATATAATCAATTTAATCATGAATCATAATCATTAAATTAATTAAATGATAAAAAATAATGTTCTACACATAAATGTAGAACAGAGTGTTCTACATATTCGTTAACCTCTCCGTTCTACGTATTCGTTAACCTCTTTTGAAAATTAGACTATGAAAAGCTTTTGGACAAAACAAAATGTACTTTGTGGTGGAGGCCCCTTAATTAGTGTTTTTAAATTGGATCGGATGGGTCAACCGATTCAATAGCGATCTGGTCATCATTCAATTTGATAGGAAAAATTTTTTTTTTTATAAAAAAGGCACATCAAATTAGGTTAACTTGGCTAAAATCGAGTTGAATAAAAAAAATCAGTTCAATCCAAATGTAAAAAAAAAATGCAGAATAGGAAAAAAAAAGAGAAGTATGATTTGGTAACAAAGATTGGAAAGTGAAAAAAGTAACAAAGTGCATTTCATGGGAAATAAAATAGAAAATTAATAATAAGAAAAGTAAATTGGAATTTTAAAAAAGATATGAAACTTAACAAAGGAAAAAGTTTAAAAGGTAGAAATTATTTATAAAATTCTTGAATAAAGTATGAAAAAAGTTAAAACTATTATAATATTTTAGTAAAGAAAGTGGTTTATTTAAGAATAGGTAAGAGGGAAAAGATGGCAAAGTAGATTTATGGGATGAAATAAAAAAATAATGTAATAATAAAAAGTTAAATTTGAATTTAAAAAATAACGTGAGAAAATAGTAAAATAAATTAAAGAAAAGGTAAATTTATTCACAAAATTATTAAATAAGAAGATAAAAAATTTAGAATTATTATAAATGATATATATTAAAGTGTAAAAGATATTAGTATTTGATAATTGTGAAATAATTATTAATATGCTTTCATTTTATTATTTTTTATTTTTATACTTTCATTTATATCATAAAAAATAAAAAAATAAAAATATTTTGATAAAACATTTGATTTAACTTGGTCGGATTTTGAAAACATTGTAAAAGTTATTATTCCAATCATAGGAGTAAAATTGTCATACTATTACCACCCGTATGAATAAAGTAAACATTGGCTCTCCATGTGAATAATAAAAGTTATTATTTACGTGACTCTTAAAATTTGTCAATTACCGTACTGCCCCCAAACCCCAAAAAGTGCAAATTAAAAAAGAATTGGTATCTTGCCCTAAGCCATTCGCTCTCCTCCTCTCCTCTCTCTCTCATCCCCATCATCCAAAAAGGTGTGCGTCTCTCTCACTCCCTGAACGAAAGAAATAAAAAAAAAAAGCTGAGATTTTTTTCGTTTGATTGTCGCCAGGGTTCTTCGATCTCCGCGTGACCGAGGGAAAGAGCTGCAGGGAGATCGGATCGTATCGGTACGGAAGCACTTTCTCTCTCCTCGTACGTTGGTCTCCACGTCACGTATTTTCCTCGCGGTAGCGCGACGAATTCCCTTCTTCTGTTTTTTTCCTGCTTTCTCGGAGTTTAAGCCGTTTTTTGGTCTATAAACCGAACCAACTCCCTTCCGTTTCTCGATGAAGAACTAATTTCTTCCTTCGAGCGCCTCCCTTTCGGCAGCGCAGCAATGAAATTGTATCTTCGAGAAACAAAAAAAGTGCGTTTTTTTTTAATAACAATCTTTTTGGCCTCCTTTTCTGATTGTTTTCGTATGCGATTTCCCATTTTGTTATTGTTTTCTTGCCGACTGCCTTCGGTTTGCTATTTGCTTGTTCCGATGGAAACTTGAAAGGTTGATGACATCGGGAACAAAACTGCGTGCGTAGTGGATTCCTCCTCCGCTTTTGCCCGGTACTTTTCGGAAAGCTTTAACGAAGTCCTTCCCTGCTGGGTAAAGGTTGCTGTTTTTTTAGGGTTTGAAGCAGTGTACTTTATGTTAAGAAGGCATTTTTAATGCTTTCAGTAAAACGTGATTGGAATACTGGAAGTCAGCTCAAATTGTTTTTCTTCCCCTTTCTGGAAATTGGATTCAGGACTCGACCAAAAAATTTCTTTTGTGCATTTGAAAAGATTCAACATAAAGGGTCCCTAACAAGAAATTAATGAAAAAAAAACTTTAACTGGATTATTTTATTTAAACAATAAAAGCCATGATCGCAATTGATGACATGAGTTAGAAATTATGCAATCAGTGACTTACAGAATTTTTTTAAGCTAGAATTTTGGATAAAGATGTGAATTATTCTTCTCTGGCTACTTGAGTTATTTATTGTGATTGGAAAATACTACTGTTTCAATGTGCTAAAAGCTCTGTATAAATTGGCCCTTAAGCTTCTTATGTATGATTTTTTGTTGGATTGTTGCTGATGTTTTTTTTTTGTAATAAAATTTGCAGAATTTTGTAATTGAATTGGGAGGTGATACATAACAAGAAGCCTTGATTTGGCTCTGTCCATGGCTCCTCTTTGTGATTTCTGTGGCGAGCAAAGATCCATGGTTTACTGTAGATCTGATGCAGCATCCTTATGCTTGTCATGTGATCGAAATGTTCACTCTGCAAATGCCCTTTCTCGCCGACATATGCGCACTCTTTTATGTGAAAAATGCACGATGCATCCTGCCACAGTCAGGTGCATTGAAGAGAATGTCTCTCTTTGCCAAAATTGTGATTGGAACAGTCATGGTGGCTCTGCACCAGCTTCAAGACATAAAAAGCAGCAAATCAACTGCTATTTGGGTTGTCCATCAGCAGCAGAGTTTTCACGAATTTGGACATTTATTCAGGAATTTCCTCCTATGGCAGACTCTAATTGTGAACAAGGAATGGGATTGATGACAATCAACGAGAATAGTGTTACTAATTGCTGGGGACCTCCAGAGAACAGCGGTAGTGTAGATATTGCTAGCACAAGTATGGCGAATGACATGGAACCTGTTGGTAAGTTCAATCCCTGGATTGGATCATGTTCAGCATCTGCCATGAATCCTGTACTTTGTACTGAAGATCAACCAATCGGTTCTGCAGATTCAACCATACGACAGGTTCTAAGTTTTTTTTTTTTGTATCACTCTTCCTTCTTTCTGTTTCTTTTCCATATGATGAAGAAGATCAGTGCCTAGAATAAGAAAGTACAAACGAAGATAGTGTTATATGTATTACTATTTCTTATTACCAACTGTAACACATTTTATTGAATATGTGAATGCATGTTGCTATGACTTTAGAAGTAGTATCTTTTCAGTATTATTTGATATCTGTCAACATTTATTTCTGCCATAATCTTTATTGCTGCTAATGTTTAAATGTGGTTGTTGTTTGCAACCACCAAGCAGACGGGACATGTGCATTTTCCCGAAAATCAGATTATTTCGCTAAAAAAATAGATTATTTGTTTCCTTCTTATTGTGTGTATCCCTGTGCCTTACTTTCTATTCATCTTTCATCATTATCTTTTATTGCATATCTCGCTCTTATGCATAGAATGTCTTTCATTTGTCTTTGTACTGTGAATAATATTTACTGCTAGTTCCCAAGAAAGATCTTTTTGATTTGGTAAAGAACACAACATGCTAAAAAATCACGGTAGTTGTATTCTCCTATTTTGATGTTGCAAATCCCTTTAAACATTGGAAACATTCACTTATTTCCTTGGTTCCTGTGTAATATTGCAATATATGAGTTATAAATTTGGTTTATGTAATTATTTTGTTTTTTGTACTCCGCTTCTCCTTTTCTCTGACATCTGCTGATAATTTTTATTCTATTTTGCAGCTATCGGGGTCTGCTAGCAAAGACGTTGACTTGTGTAAAGATGACCTATATGAAGATTTTACTGTGGATGATGTCGATTTGACGTTTGAGAATTACGAAGAGTTCTTTGGTTCATCTCACAATAAAGATGAACATCTTTTTGATGATGCTGGGATTGATAGCTTCTTTGACATGAAGGAAACATCTGCCAATTCAAATTGTCAGGGTGACTTTGTTACTGAGGTGCTGGATGGTGTCTATCTTTATTGTATTATTCTCAATACTGACATATCATCTTATGATTCAATTTTTGAGTTTCATCATGCCATAGTGCTTGTTGAATGATATCTGCATTTATGTTTTCTTTTTATTCCTAATGTACTCATGTCATCCTCATAATCATTTGCAGGTGTCATCTGCTGAGCAACCT
The DNA here is from genome assembly GCA_030549335.1 of Pontederia crassipes. Classification (NCBI taxonomy): domain Eukaryota; kingdom Viridiplantae; phylum Streptophyta; class Magnoliopsida; order Commelinales; family Pontederiaceae; genus Pontederia; species Pontederia crassipes. The sequence goes on from JAUKPH010000017.1 coordinate 14,889,323, forward strand.
GAATCAGTGAAGACTGGTAATAATGCAATATTTGTTGATTCTGCAATGATGAATTCCCAAAGACATGGGAATTCTAGTTTGTTCTTCCCAGCACGCCAAGCTAGGTCCAGTCTCTCTCTTTCCTTTTCTGGGATGATAGGTGAAAGTAGTGCAGGAGATTATCAAGATTGTGGTGTCTCATCAATGCTTCTTCCGGGTGAGCCCCCATGGCACCCCACTGGTCCTGAAAACTTGCCTGCAACTAACAGAGTCAATGCTGTCAAACGTTACAGGGAAAAGAGGATGTCACGAAAGTAAGCTCATGCTAAAGATATGCACACAAAACTAACTATATTCTTATGGTGTTTTGAAACTATGAAGCATTCTATTTCTCGGCTCTTAACCTTCTCATATGCTGGTCTATAATCCAGAGACCAGGATGGTCATTTTTCACCTATTTATCTGGATCCATTGCATGGAATTGCAGTGGTAAATATTAGAATGTCCCTTTACACATGCTTGAGTATCAGAGACCTAGTTTGCATCCGAGTTTCTGGTGGGCTTTAGTAGTGTTCATGAGGGGCAAGTATATTCCTTCGATTTAGTATTCAATGTTTGTGCCTTTCACTTGAATGATGATTATTTGGAGACATATTGTAGTATTAGCAAATATTGTTAGCTTTCTTTTAGTCATAATCTTATGATGTGTTTGAAAGCATTATGACATGTTTATCAAGAATCAATGATCTTTATCCATTTTCCTTTCAAAAAAAAGAAGAAGAAGAAAAGAGTCCGTGATCTTTAGATGCAAGTGGAGAGTGGTTCAGATAGTTGAACGAGGTATATGCACAAGATTTTTAGGGTGAAGTGATAATCTGCATCTTGAGTTTATGGGGAAGTCACATCTAGAGACCTTTGGTACTAATCTCATGAGTTTTTGTTATTACCCACTTTAGGCTTGCTTTCTGTCTATGTTCTTTCCTCAACGGAAGACCAACTGCACTTTACTTTTCCACTCTTTCCCAGTTCTCATGTTGTGTTGTAACATTATATTATGTTGCATTGTATTACATATTTTCTGCACATCTGAATGCATATGCTGTTGAGAATTTGCACGTGGCAATTGACTTTGCTAAATATCAGGCATTTGATCCTAAATTGTTAGGCATTTACTGTTTATTTCTTGCATTAGCAATTTTTTATTGGAGAGAAAAGTTTTATTATGAAGCATAAGCTGCTTCATAGGGAAACTTGCCTGGTGGAATTTTGATTGATGCAATCAGTCATTCTTGTAGTTCTGGTTCCAATTTTTAAATGAAGGTATCAAACCACATGGATGGCTTTAGCATCTTTGTTAACTCATTTTAAAGGGCATTGATGTTAAGCATAATCCTGACCGCTTTGGTATTTATTTGGAGTAAGGTAAATGAACTTCCTAGCAACAATATACCATTACATGCATATGTTTAGTGGCAACATTACAAGGTTATCTTTATGCTTCTTACCTCTTTATTAAACTAGTTACCTTGGGCATGGTACTTGCAACTTGGAAGTATACAGCCTTATGATGTTAATTGGTTTTTCCATTTTTCTACAGAATCCTTGAGGCAACTTGCTTTAGCTTTTGATTATTTGCATGTAAAGTTTTAAAATAGTTATTGTGATCTATCTAATATATTTCTTAATCATATGTTGTACTCTCCATTGACATCTCTGTTGGCCTTCTCCAGGTTTGACAAAACTATCAGGTATGAATCTCGCAAGGCTAGAGCAGATGTGAGAAGACGGGTAAAGGGTCGATTTGTCAAGGCTGGTGAGGCTTATGATTATGATCCACTCTCCCAGACCAGAAGTTGTTGAGCGGAAGGTATTTTATTGACTCGGTTGTCATCAATAATATTTTTGGGGCCGAAGGCAAAGGCCTCTATGCTGTGGCTCTTTCCTTGCCATCTACAAATAATTTATTAAAACAAAAGGGGCAAAACCGGAAGATGATCTGGTTGATGTCTCAAAAGTTAATATTTCATACTTGGCCAGCACATGTTGGATGACAATCATCCGCAGCTTAACCAGATTCGAGGTCTATAAATGTATCAATTGGTAACATTCTGGTGTGGTGGATGGATATAGTTGAAACCGAGAAAGCAGCCACTTCTTCTGATTCATATATATGATTATCACATCCCTGTTAATACATCTCAATCAAGTTCTGAATAAGTTTTTTTCTTCTTTTTTCCCCTCTTTTCAGTTGACTGCCTATGATAATTTTCCAACAGATGACCTGTTGGATCACCCTTTTTCAGGTTTTTCCTTTCACATGTTTATGTAAATTTCATTTCATGCTTGTAAAGATTGTTTCTGCTTTTAGAGGCAGCTTCCTGCATTTGTTCAGATGTAAAGAAAAAAAAGCAAGGCTATAATGTAACGGCAACATTCGGAAAAGCAGTAAATTTATAATTTGCATTATTTTGGCTCTAGAAGATAGAGCACTCTTCATGGAACTGTGACAATCCCTGGTTCCCATCTCAACGCTAGCTTTTCTTGTGTGGTGATTGAAATTTCTAAAATATGCTTGTACTGACTGGCTGTACTGTAGCATATTGGCAGAAGATGATCAGGAATATGCAGGAAGGCTACTAGGTAGAAAGATGGATGACAAGTCGGCTGAGTTGATTAATCATTCTCGTAAGTATAAGTGTATAACTAAACCTTGTATTGTAATAGTGTGATAGCTGCATTTTTTTTATGCCAGCCTGGGTCAAGCTCATGATTTATTTTCTGATCAAAGTGATGATTGCAAGATTTGATTCATGGGCATTCTCATTGTCCGTTACCGTTTTGCAATGGTTTATGATCAGAAACGACGTTAAATCCAAAAAAAAAAAACTGTTAAGGACGTCAAAAAAGACTTAAAACTTATCATTGGTTTATAATTCGATTTTTAAGATGATTTTTTTTTTGCATTTCTTTTTTCGAATATATTTTTATATGAATTAGATCAACCCAATGCCAATGGACACAGTAATCTTAATGCTTCAAAATGTTGTTTCCATTAATGATTTTCTTGATGGTTGGAATTAAAGTTCTGTCAAAGCCGAAAATTTGAAATGTAAATAAGTATAAGTGGAGATCCCACAATACTTTCTTCTCACGCGTGGGAGTTACTTTTACGATGTTGATAGCTCGCCTAAAACTTTTACTTACCTTTTCGTATTCATAATTGAATAAATTTGTCTTAATTATTAACTATTTAATAATAATTACTGTTAATTTTATGTATGATTTTGAAGCCAACTGTAGCTGGAGTTGTCCAACAAAAGTTTTTTAGGGCAGAATTTGGGCTGAGTTACTTCAAACCCAATTCGAGTTCCTTCATATTCGGATCGAGTTTTTCAAAGCCAAGTCAAATTTTGGTAATCCGGTTGGGATGTTATCTTTTGTATAGCATTAATCGACTTCTTTAGTAAATTAATAACATACACAGGTATTTAGTGGCTGTTTGGTGCATTTTCTTTTAAAAATATCGATAATTTAGATTATCATACATATAGATTACTACCTATTAAATTACTGGTAACTTTAGATTATAGTGTGACAAGCATTAGTAATATAAGTGGTAATTTATATTACATTGTTATAGAGACGGCGTTATTAGGCAATGCATGCCTTTTACTAAAATACCCCTAATACATATTTCATAAACAAAAATTAATATAAAAAGAGAGGATAATCAATAGAAATAGACACATTTAAGTCATTCATAAAGGAAAATCAAATTCAACTAAAACATTTATTTAAATAAATAATCAAACATTTTCTAATTATTTCCATCAAAATCAACTAAACTCTTATAATCAACTGAATTCTCATATTAAATTCAGCTACTCTCGTATTAGTTCGAACTTCTTCCATATAAAAGTCTTTTTAGAAATTGTAAGCAGTGAAAAAAGTAGCTTAAAGTGGATGGACTTGAAGTTATGATCTCTCCTACGTCAATCATATGTGATTCATTCAGTCCTAATTTTCAATAGTCAATAACCCGTCATAAACTTTTTGTCGGTATTCGTTAGCAGTGGTGATATTGTTAAAGTAATTCGAGATGTTTTGTAAGCTCATTGCAACATCTTGAATTCCACAACTCGTAATCTCACGTAGAGCACCAAAAATATTCATGAAATTAGCCAAAGTAGTCATGAAAGCATTCTCTGTGTTGACATTCCTCTTTCTAGATGTAGATTGATTTGGAATTGGAGAGTTGCTTTGAACTTGAATTTTGTTAGTTGGTTGTTGAGGTGCAGAATTATTAATATCAAAATCATCATGATTTTCAAAGTGAACGGTAACGTCCCCAAAATCAACCCTCTTGTCATGTAAGCAATCAGATTGATCATGAGAGCATTACACTACCTACTACTTTCTTGACTTTGTCCAGTCAACATATGAGACACGTGGCAATAGGAATAGTAGTGAAACAAGTGAAAGAAAAAAATTGCAGAAGAAATAATTGGAAAATCAAAGTACACTAACATTTAATGAAATCATTCGGGAGAAAAGGGAAATTCACATATTTCAAATGGTACGAACAAATGAGCACAAGTGTGACATAAAACAAAAGAGAATCATAACATCCTTCGAATACATAAACTGATAATTCGAATAATGAAATAAAAGGTCGAAATGCTATGGCATTGGATGAGTCATGTGCAGCGGCCCTCGAGCTCTGCGCCCTCCATCACCTCCCTAAGCAGGATTCTCACCTGCAAAATTCTAATGCAGGTGCATAGAATACCTGTGAGCAAAACGCCCAGTACACATAGAAACATAGGCGATAAAATGAGAATCAGATCATAATCAACAATGACAATGGTGATCAATAGAATCCATGCTTTAATCAATGGTCTTAATGCTTTAATCACTGTGAGCAATGAATAGTACTTCATTCATCTCTATGCTTTGTTCTTTACTTTAACAATACCTTGTTATGTACCTTACTCTGTTATACATTACTATGCTTTACTTTGTTATGTGTGATACTACATTTTTTACATTACAATGAGGTCCTTGAAGTTTGTTGTCCTATGCGATCTCGACTTGATTAAGTTGGGAAGTTAGATGTGCCTCTATGCATCTATGTAGCCAGGATACCCATGAAAAGGAAGGTGTATGCTAAAGCATACCCTTTTCGAAATATAGGTGGGAGAGGACTTGTACCCTAAGAACAGTGGTCGTTGCAGATCCGTATGTTCGTTGTCTCATCAGCTGAGTTACATGTCCCTTTGGCACTATACTTTGTAATTCATATATTGCCCCATGACGGAAGAGTGTGTCAATACATCACCCTTATTTGGAGCACAAGTAGGAGAGGGCATGTGATCCATGAGCAGTGGTCGTTAAGACTGGTAAGTGCACTGTCTTCTCAGTCCATCTACCTATCCCTCTCTGTACCATATCTTGATCTCTGCTCTGTACTCTAGGCGGCACGTAGTTATTCCGTTATTTCATCTTTGCTTTACTTATTTGATTTATCCTCTATGAAGTTTGTAATCATAGATCAGAAAAAGGATAAGGTCAGATCCCTTTTTCTGAGGGAGAAGGATTCATTACATTCTTTACTATGTTGGACATGGCCTCAAGTGGACCTGTCAGAAGTGGGGCCCATTTGTGAAAGATCGGAGCCCAAATAAAAGACACTTTATTCTGTTTGACAGAACCCGGGCCAGGTTGGAGAAGACCCAGGTCGAGTCGCTGTCGTGGAATCAAGGCGCATGGCCCGGTCAGAGTTGAGATCCGACTCGGACCGAGCTGCGGGTGATACTCCGGCCGCCATCCCGACCAAGTTGGTGCTCGGACCGGTCGTGACCAATCCACGTGACCCGGGCCGATGACCCGGGATGAATCATCAGCGACTTGAGTCGGGTCGGTGATACTCCTCTTTCTTTGGCCATCTTTCGGCCGTCAATGCATGATGATCATAACACAAAAAATGACGCTTAAATGTTCTAGATCAATATGGGTCCATTACATGCATTATATGATTATCGAATCATCACCTATGGGGACTAGAACATCTAAGGTACCTTCATCACTATTTTGGTTCGCCGGCGGTGTTAGTGTTGTCTTCACCAGTGCCAATCGGTCCTGGTTGGCGATGTGTGCAGCAGGCCTCATGTGTGCATCGAGGTACTATTGTGCACTGAAGGATCGTTAGTCGTTGGATTTCTTCGTGCCTTGTGCGGCTCGCTCGTGGTCGCCGATCGTCGTTCGTTGGAGGGAAGGGAGAGGGAGAGCAGAGGAGGGAGGCGGTTGAGTGAGGAGCCCAAAGGGAAGAGCGGCCCCCTCCTCATGCCCCTTTATAGGACCTCATCGCCCCCACTAGGGGACGAGGTCGTGGGAGTAGGGGAGATTTCCTCTCCCTCCGATTCTCTCGTTCTCTTTTTTTTCGTTTTGAATTTAAATTTTGAATTTTCTTTTTGTTTTCTTTTTGAGTTATTTGTGCCGGTCGTTACATCACTGCCCCTTAAAAGAAAATTCGTCTTTGAATTTAAATTAAGATTAGGGCTTACCGAACAATCTGGGGAATTTTCGCGCATCTTTGACTCTATTTTCCAAGTTGCTTCTTTTCCATGATGGTGCTTCCATGCTACCTTGATCAATGCCACTATCTTCTTTCCTTTCTAAACTTCTTGATACTCCAATATCTCTATGGGTTGCTCCTCGTATGTTAAATCCTCCTTGAGGTTTGGTTTATCAATTTGGATTACATTGGCATAGTCGTGCTTGTATTTCCGGAGCAACGAAATGTGAAAGACATTATGCACTCTGGCATACGCCGAGAGTAACGCCAACCTGCATGCTGAATCATCGACCATATGTAAGATTTCAAAAGGGCCTACATACCTTAGGCTCAACTTCCCTTTTTTGCTAAATCTCATTACACCTTTGGTTGGTGAGACTTTGAGTAGGACTTGCTCACCGGCCTTGAATGTGTGCTCTCGTCTTTTCTTGTCAATATAGGTCTTCTGCCGATCTTGGGCTGACTTCATTCTTTTTTTTATCAATTCAATTTGATTTGTATATTCCTGGGTCTGTTTGCGGAGTTCTGCACTCAATATCTTTCTTTCACCCACTTCTCCCTAATATGTTAGGGAGCGACATGGTCGGCCATATAGTGCTTCAAATGGAGACATATCTATACTTGCATGATAACTATTGTTATAAGAGAATTCGATAAGGGGAAGGTGATTGTCCCAGTTTCCATGCTAGTCTAAGACACATGCTCGAAGTATATCTTCAAGTGTCTGGATTGTCTTATTTGATTAACCATCCGTTTGTGGGTGAAAGACAGTACTATATCGGAGTCTTGTCCTGAAGGCATTTTGAAGACTTTTTGAAACCTTGGAGTGAACTTGGATCCCTATCTAATACGATGATTGATGGTATTCCATAGAGTTTGACGATCTCCTACACATAGAGGTCCATTAAACTTTCAAGTGACTGCTTTACCTTAATGGGTAAGAAGTAGGCCGATTTAGTGAGTCGATCCACTAATACCCAAATAGCATCATGTCCCTTCTGAGTTTGTGGGAGGCCTGTGATGAAGTCCATGACTATCTCCTCCCATTTTCACTGGGGAATGCCAAGGCTTTTCAATGTGCCTTGAGGTTTTTGGTGCTCTACTTTCACTTGCTGGCAGACTATGCATCTGGAGACATACTCCATGATTTCCTTCTTCATATCCGGTCACCAGTAACTTTTTTGTACATCCTTGTACATCTTTGTACTTTCAGGATGGACAACGAACTCTGACTTGTGGCATTCATCCAAAACTTCTCTCCGTAGTACTGAACTGTTTGGTACCCATAACCGGTCGCGGTACCGAATGTCACCATCTGCGGAGACTTTGAAATCATTTACTTCCAGGCTTGTCTTTATCATTATCGACTGGTAGTCAGAATCTTTGACCTGTGCCGCAATGATCCTTCCGATCAGGTCGGGCTCAATCCGCTACATCATCGTGAGCGAACCATTAGACCTCACCTTTAGAGCCCATTTGAAGAGTTCCTCTATCATTTCAAATTGTCGGAGACGCATGAAGACCACTGAATCTTCCCATTTCCGATTGAGAGCGTTGGCTACTGAGTTTGCCTTACCAGGATGATAATTGATGGTAAACTCGTAGTCCTTCAGGAACTCCATCCATCGTCTTTGGCCAATTCTCTCGTTCTCTTTTTTTTCATTTCGAATTCAAATTTCAAATTCTCTTTTTATTTTCTTTTTTAGTTATTTGTGCCAGTCGTTATAGAACCTCTTCCTCCAAATTGACAACATCAACAAGAATCTCAACCATTTGCAAGATCTTCGACTCTCTGTCCAGTTGCACGATGTTTTCCAAATATGATTGAAAGATTATCCCAATGAGGAAATGGCTTGTTCCGAAGACCAGATGGATGACTCTGTTAAAGTGAAAATAAAAAATAATAAATTAAATTAGTAATCGAACATAATGTAAGCATATCTTTTTTAACAAAAAAATGTATTCAATTACCTTAACCCATTGGTCCCATTCGTCTTGCTCACAAGTCACAAAACACTTATATATGTCCTATCCAGATCCAAATGATTGATATAACATATCATAAATGTTATTGTATTGTTTCTTCAAGAGCTTATGCCTTGAATAAATTTGAGGTTGAGCCTTGGTGTCGCATCCAAGTGACTTTGCTTCCATCATTTTTTCAAGTTGATAAAGGATTCCAGGCTTAAAATTATTTTCTTGTCCAACACTTCAAAATGGATTGTTCTTTAACTCTAGCATTGATTGTTCTATGTCATTTTCTATTTTGACTTTATCTTTCACCTTAATTAGCTTTCATATTTATATTTATAAAAGCATAATATATTAAGTTATCATAATAATATGAACAATACAATAAAAATCATTTATTTAAATAGACAATCAAACAATTTTTAATTGCCAGCATATCAAATTCAATTAAAATACAAAGATAAACTGCAACTATCACTTCAAAGCTCACTTAAAATAAATATTATTAAAAGACTTCAGATTCTAGTTTCATTCCATATAAATTGTGCTATGTTATCTCTAAGTTGAATCCAAGCCTCTCAAGTTTCCACATGCCTTCTTCTTCTTCAAAGTCATCATCTTTAGGTGGTAATACATTTAGCAAGTCATTCTCCATTGGATCAATAGACATTTCTCTCCGGATATGATTATGGAGTAAAGCACAAATAGAGATAATTCTTGCATGTGTCTTTCTCTAAGAATGATCCATCTCATTTTTAGTAATCTGAAATATCTCTCAATAACATTTCTAACTGACAAATGCTTATAGTTATATAGCTCTTGTGATGTTCGAGGTTGTCTATTTTATCTTCAATCATTCAAATGGTAACACTGACACCTATATGGACTTAAGAAGTTCTTCCAATTTGTGTATCTAGCATCACATAAGTAATAAAGGTCTACCATAAAAAATAATTGTTAGAAAAATAAATACTATATTTAATGGTATTAATAATGTTTGTTTGAAATGATTAATATTATTATATTGGGACACTTTCAAACTATTACGTCATGATATAGCATCTCTTAGCACTCTACCATATGCAACTGACCCTTCCCAATCAAGTAAAATATAAATAAATTGCATATCTTGATTGCAAACTCCTAAAACGTTCATCACTATTTCGCCTTTCCTTGTTTGGTATCTAGGTTTGTCAATATCATGGACAATGCATTTAATATATGTTCCATCTAAAGCACCTAAACAATTCTAAAAAAAGTAGAGACTATTAATATATAAATCATATTATTAAGATTTTACAAATACAGGTAATATACCATAAACCACTTCCATATGAAGTCATTTGAATCTTTCGGCACTGGTATCTTTAATAATACGCCATGGCAAAGAAGAATTGGATTTAATACAATATTAAAGTGTCTACTAATAGTCTCACCACTTCTCACGAATTATCTTTTGATTATCCTATTATTTGTATGATGAACATATTATATATATATGTAAATATATATAAGAACATTGCAACCATTTCTTCCACACACATACATTCTTCGTATATGATAATCTTCCAATGGTTTTCAACATAACACATAATTTATGGAAGCTTCTTTCTGTGAATGTATTTTCAATGCAAGATAAATCAGTATCAAATATTATCCTTTGCAAACTAATCTCTAGAATTGCATAGCTATCAATCTTACTTTCTTTTTGTTGTTATTTTTTCTCATCACCAAATAACCATAATATGTTCCAAACAAATTATTTAATAAAATAACAGTTGTATGGAGGTTTAGGAGCATCATATGTAAATTAATGAGCACATAAATCAAGGGTACATGGAGCTCTTCATCCAACTCATTCATCTTTTTGCACACTATCACAATAAAATTTCATTTTATCAACATATATTACAAATAAATGACTCACAAATAAATTTGAATAAGACAACAAAGGTAAATTATTAGACAATGAAAGAAAAATATCTTTTCATAGTAGAAAATATAAATTATAGACAATAAAATAATAAAATAATAAAACAATAAAACATATTTCCTCACAACATAAAAATATAAATTATTAGACATAATACATTTACTTTATTTTGTTATATCATATTAATGCAAATATATATATTTCAGAATTTGGTGAACTTGCACATGACTTTTGTTTAATGCTTTTATCATGATAAATTATGTTAGTTATTAGTCATTTGACAACATTCACATGTCAATCTTGTGCATGATATTTGATCAATAAGCATTGAAACAAAATAACATAAAATTTGGGCTGAGCCTGATAAATATGGATCGGGTTCCAAATGCTGGCTGGTTTTCCTCCAAATCCCATTAGGGTTTTGTTGTGCTCAGGCCAAACTTTGGTAGTCCAATTTGGATGTCATTCTTTGTTGATTATTAGTTAACTTCTTTAATAATTAACAACGTAGATATGCATTTAAGGCCATTCTAATTGAGGTAGGCCAAAGTTAAATTGGTTGATTTTTTTTATCTATTTTTAATTATGATAGCTAGCTTATCTTAGCCAAAGCCTATAATTATAAACTTATTGATCTTTCCATAAGAAGAATTCTAAACTTATTGATGGTGAAATCATGTGATTGGTTGGGGGAATTATCTCAAAATGCATCCAATAAGTGTCAATATATGTAAATCATGATGCTCAGGTGTAGATTTTAGGTGTAAAAACTCAAAATCCAGTGAAGAAATAGTAATATACCTCGAGATATCAATCTGACCCTAGAAGTTCTATTTGCCTCTAGAATAACAAGAACTCATGAAGTGTTTTAAAATTTATACTTACAAAACCGCAATTACAAGTTCATAGTTATCACTATAATACTTAAAGGTAGAAAATGTTGTTTGTTTACACTAAGATTAAACTATTTTCAAAATACTAAATCAATTGAGATGAGAAATCTAATTTTTAAAATATAGATTATACCAATATTTTGAGTTTGGTATATTATCAAAAAATAAATCTAGGCTTGAAGAAAAAAATAAACCATTCTAAGTTGTCAAATTATGAAAATGAATGCATGGGCATAAGAGATACATCCGGATACTTTGACTTCAACTTTTGATAAGAACAAAAATGATTCGCCCAAAATCATATTAATTAGGAACAACCCTACTCTCATAGTGGCTATTTCCTCAAATCCCTTCATTCCCATGCTTGAGTATTCTAGGAATGACAAGATTAATTGAGATTTTTTATAAGTACATTCTATCCACTCTTGTGATAAGGAGTTATAATTCATGGGGTTATAAATATTTCTCGAAGTGTCTCTAAAAATGGTATCAAAATGGAATTTTATACAACTAAACAACATATTTGAGAGAATTATCTGAAAGCATAAATCATGCCATAGCACAATATCATGCAAATAATTAAGGTGCATATATGATATCAAATTCAACTTCTATCTAAACACATGTATAATTCCTAACACCATTAATATTAATCATTAATTAAGAGAAATTGAAAGATATAAGTTGAGCCCTAACTTCGTCGCATATTGATATTCTCTCTTAATAGGCACATTGTTCTCTTTCATCTCTGTTTTACATATTTCTTTTGTAACAACCAGCATAAAGATAAAAAAAGGAAAAGAGAATATGTGATAGACTTGGACGACTGAGAGAAAAGAATTCAAGGCCAATTAAAGCTAGGAAAACCAAGGGCTAGGATAACTTCCTCAAAACTAGGAGATTAATTTGATTTCTTTGAGTCAGATTTGATTTAAAAGAGAGAAGACCTTTAATTAGATAAAACAAAATTGTTGTTAAGGCCCTCTCCCCTCAGCCTCACGGTTCTTTGATTTTCCTCTCCATTGTTGCTGGTGCACGACTTGGGCAAAGGCAGGGAGATTTCTGTGCAAGGGTAGGTAAGGTCTTCTTCCACTCCTTCCTACCTGATCCCCTTACATGTCCTCTCATCGTTCTCTGCACTGAACGATTGACAGACGGAGTTCGAGAGGAGGAACAACGAGAGAGCCGAGAGAAAATAGGGAGGATCGAGGGAAAAGCAAGGGACATGATCATTAATCTTTTGACGAATCGAATGATGGATTAACCGCGAACAGGTGGGTGAATCAAAATCACCTTGCATGACCTCTGAATCATCCCAATTCATGCCCTAATCGTTATGAAAAGAAAAAAATAAGACTAGGATTCAAGTTATCATTTTAATTGTTTGATTTCTTGAATTCTTTGATTGATTGATTGTTTGCATGCATAATTCATTGTCTGTTATTCTATTGTTGTGTGATTATTTTGCTAGGAGATAGGAACTAGGTTAGGCTGAGATTGCATCGAAGAATTGATGAAATTCGAAATTCTGCAACTTTTTTGGACGCCGATCGATCGACCGGTCCGCAGGCATTGCCAGCCACTGGTCGACCGATATAATGAACTACAGCCGATTTCACCATATGTCGACCGGTCGACCGATCCTTGTCCACCGGTCGACCGATCCACACTCATTGGTCGACCGTTCAATTGAACGGATCGACCGACCCGATTAGCCCGAATTAGCCAATCGATCGACCGATCTGAATAGACCGGTCGACCGATCAATAGACTATCGGTCGACCGTTCCCCTAAACCGGTTGACCGATTCCCTAGAAAATATTTTACTATATTTACTAATTATTTTCCTTTTATCCAGATATTACTTATACATAATTGATTCTATTGTCTGACCCCACAGAGATCCCTCATTGATTTTTCAAGATCTATTCTTTTATTGATTTATTTCTTATTGATCTTATCATATCCATTGAACAAAAATAAAGAGCTACAAGTTATTAAAAGTGATTAATAAGTTCAGATGAAAGATTAATTATGAGTTGTCAGTCTAAGCCAAGTGCAGTAAAATAAAGATAGCTCTCTTAGTCATGGTTTGATCATCCACTGATCTGCATAAGGCCGTATCGTTTGCTCGACATACCCCAAGAATTAAAGGCACCTAAAGTCACTCTGATTTTAATAATAATTCAAGATCAAGAAGCATGTTCAAGTCAAGTCAAGTATGTCATGATTCCAAATTTACTAAGCATCATTGATTCTCATGATTCATGTTCTATTCTGATTCTTATTCTTATTCATATTATGATCCATGATACTGACATGTTATCTTTCACGTTCAAGTCAAGCATGATTATTTATTACTGATTATTATATTCATGTCATGCATTGTATATCATATGGTTCCCCACTAAGCTATAAAGCTTACGGGAGGACCTCCTCACCTGTGTCTGATTTCCACAGGACCAGATCAGTGACATGGTGGAGTAGGCGTGTGGTGATGAAGCTCTGATGATAGGACAACACATGAACCACATGGCTTATTAGATCGTTTATTAGTTTTCTTTAACTTTCGCATTTAGATTCATGATGTAAAACCTATTTTATTTCTTAGAAATGATATAGCCACTTTTAGACTTCCGCAATTAAAGTTATCCTTTTTCTTTATAATTTCTTTCTTCCGCTGACATGTCTCGATTCTTGACTGAGATATGGTCAACATGATGGTCAAAGTCATAGCATGTCGTAACGTCTCCAGGTTGGTCTTCGCCTCATGGCGGGGGTCGATTTGGGGGCGTTAAATTTATGGTATCAGAGCCTAAAGTCAGAACTCTCTTGACATCCTAGTGTATAGAATAGTATGGTATTGGCTCATGTGCTATCGCCGAGCAGTCGCCACACCCTCCACCGTAAAGTACAAGTAAGATCTTTCTTATTTTGAGTTATTCTTTATTGATGTATTGATATGTATTTCACATGAGTGGTTGATTTCTAAGGAGGTTATTCGGTATGGTAGGAATCAACTTAAATGTTATTAGTGATTAGACAAAAAGGGTCATAAATGTTACGAACAAATTGGAACAGAATATGTAATAAGCATGTCGATAAATATACTCACGTGAAGAATGAGTCTTACAGATATTTAAAGAATAAAATATAAGAAATGATTATGTTTCTTATAATTCATGTTTTTCATCTCTTTCATGATCGCTCTATTCACGGACTTCTTCTGCTGACTGCAGCAGTATGAAGAGAAAAATGAATAGGCATATCAGTTGCAAAGAGATGTAGATTTAAGAAAGAAACAAGAGAATTATAAGAGTAATTAAAGGAGTCGATTCATACAACATGTAGGTGTGAGATGATTTCAAATAATAGAAGTGAAATCAAGTATGTCTAAGTTATGATTTATCGTTATAACTTATGTGGTTCCATGGGTCTACCAATATAGGGGTTTAATAAATTATATGATATGTTTATATTGATAAGTATGGACCCATAATGCTCATTGTGCTTTAGACTTCATATGGCCCCCTTATATTATGTTGATAATGACCTTAAGCAAATCTAAACTAGTTATACGAAACTCTTAGTTGGACTATCTTATGTGAAAAAAATAAAAATCAAATTATTAATTATGGTCAAGTTATGTAATATCCGTGTACAAAAGTTTAAAGAATTAGTAAGCTGTCCAAGAATCATGTATAAGGTATGGATGGACAAATATAGAAGCTTGAAGGGTTTAGAAGTCACATTGGCTTGAATAAATGTTAGAAGAAATTTTCAATAAGTAAGTGACTATCTAAGTTAACCGAACATTTAGATCTAGCATACTCACACACATATGTACATATAACATAATATACTTATAAATATATAAAGATAAATAAATAAATAAATAGATTTAATTAACTTAGTTTAGTATAGAGTAGATTTGAAATTTTATTAATATGAAATATATTTTTCTATAGCCATTATTAAAGAATGAATTCTCTATCATCACAATATATATTTATTTTCAAAATAGACTAAATAGTTGATAAAAGAATTAAGTAAGAATAAACAATGCATGAAAGGGTTAAATGAACGTGAGAAATTTTGAAAAGATTTAAAGTCTCTTAACTGAGATATGCTTAAGGAGGATATGAGCCCCTAATCATTAAGTATTAAAAGATCAAAACACCAAGTGAGAAAAAAAAATTTAGAAAGTATTGGGGGGTTAAAATAAAGTTTGAGGAATTTTATAAGTCCCCTACAAGATTTCTGGAGAAGCAAGTTATGCACATGAGAATGATGATTATGAAGTAAACTAAGAATTTTTTTATTAACTTATCTTGGCTATGGATATATTTATTAGTTTTCATACTAATGTCCAAACGTATAAGGCATTTAATCATATAATCATAGTTGATGGTTCACGAGGGAAAATAAAGAATATATATCTTTAGATAATGGGTTAAGTAAGTCACCAGTTGATACATGGAATGTCCCCTAAGATGCAAGATGTAAGATGATATATAAAATGTTCTTTAAGATGTCTCTACGTCAATATGATGAAAAATGTTCAAGATTTTGTCTTGATCAAGTGGACCACTTATGATTTGATCATAAGTCTTATAAATGGATTAGTTCTCCTTTCCAACTTTAAAGTTATCCCGACCCTCTCCCATGTGCTACAAGATGTCGTTAATGCAAAGGATCATGAAATGATGCACAAAGAAGAAGAATGATTGCTTGTCTTCTATTTTGTTGATTGTTTTGTTTTCCTGTCTTATTGTTTGAATTCATTCCATGTGTTTACCTACATTCATGATAGTTGACTAAGGACTTATGTTATGTAGTGCACATAAATTTTTCTGGTAATTATGGATTAGATCATACTATGTAGTGACCCCTTAGCGTAGATCCATTAGACCTTAATATTAATTCAAAGTGCTTCAAGATACTCAAGAAAAAAGAACTTGTTGTGGTAATATATAACCACTGGCCTCCTATGAAATTATATGATCTGACATTGCAAGAAACAAATCAATGTAAGTCAAGTAAGTTATGTCTTTCACTCAAAAGCTAAATGATTATAATGATGACTCTTAACTCACGATATTTGATTTTGTTAGACCCTTAGGATTCTTTCCTAAATGATCCAAAAATTCATGATGATTGAGGATGAAGTACTCTATGAATATAGGACAATCCTAGGATGTGGTAATTGACATACCTCATATGGGCACTTCATATCTTTTTCATATCACACTTACATTAACCATACTGCTAAGATGATGAAGTATTGATTTAATGGCTTGATCAAATACCTATTCTTAATCTTATATGTGATTCCTTTTTATATCATTGGTCTGATCATCAATAAAAAAAGTATTCTTTTTATGATGATGTTTAGAGTAGGGTCACATCAACCATAGGTCATCGTGAAAGTGATTGATCTAAATTGACATGATTCTGTTATCAATTTTATCGAATCATATGATGATGTCATTATGTATGATGATGGACAACGTTCTTACTGAGCCTATTGATCATTGCATGACATATGCTACCCAATAAGGACGACCTTATATGGAAATAACTTCATACCATAAAGTCCATGCTAGTGATACTAATGACGATTGAAGATAAGATCTATTCTTCACATCGGCTAGAAACTTCTTAGGAGGATTATGATGGGATTCCTATTTGATTCTTCCTTCTAAGATGTATATGCATTATGCAAAAAGAAGAAGATAATTGCTAATATTCAAAGATCTAAAAGTTATAATTAGAAGTTGAGTGTCATATCAACCTCCTTTCAAGCATGACCTTGATTTCTGAGGCCCCATGACACATAAACTGAAAAGTAAAATTTAATAACTGTAAGATGGAGGGTCTCATTTTTTTTAGATGTTCCACTTCTTTTGTAAAGAAGAACGATGAATATATGAATCTAGAGATTTATTAACAAGTTGTTAAATAAAACAACCATCAAGACATAAGTGTCCGTTACTATGCAAAGATGACCTATTTAAGGCTAGGTGTTCTCAAGATCGATCTATGGAGTGAGTACCAGTAGTTTCGAGTTGCTGAAGAAGAGGCAATGATGATAATTTTCCTAACAATGAATGATCACTATAAATTGAGCGATGCCATTGGACTAAGAACACCCCTCAAATCTTTAGGGGAAGATTATTCTTTTTACCAAACATATGCGGATCAAATCAAATGAACATTGTGTTCAAACTATGCCTACATTTATGTAGAAAAGATTGAAGTGTTCATCGATCAAAAGAGTCTTATGAATGTTTTCTTTTAGTAGCACGCTAATATGTGACAATGAAGATGACATGAAGTTTGAAAGATTCTGAGTTCTCAATGAAGCACCATTTTGGTAAAAATGAACTCGGTTGCACATACACTCAGATACAAGTGATGCTCACTAGGCTTCATGAGGCTGCGTATGAAATGTTGGAGGAACTAAGCATGTGGAAACCAAATGATGAAGTCCTAAAGAGAGCAATACTGAATGAATAACATAAGCCTGGATTGTGGTCCATTCAGGAATAAGTCTTATAAGAAGAAGTATTAGTTGAATATTATAAGTATGGGTTGCGATCCATTTGAGAAGTACACAGATGTATAAGGATGAACAAATAGTAATGACATGAAACATGGAAATACAAAAATATGTCCTAAGTACCCAGCATGTTAAGGTGGAAAAAGTAGAGCATAAAAAATCCTATGAGATGATGATGCATGACGTCAAGAATTCGTAGACTTGACCTTTGCTGAGTATCCAACGTATATAGTGGAACGCAAAGTACAACGTCAGAAGAATAAGGATGTGCCCATGGTCAGAGTAGCGTGGCGCTATTATCACGACGATGATGCGACATGGGAGCTCGAATAGGAAATGCGCTAAGAATTTCTACATCCTTTCGGTAAGTCCTCTACCTAGTGCAAAATTTGAGGACGAATTTTCTTTTAAAGGGGTAAGAATGTAACAACCAGCATAAAGATAAAAAAAAGAAAATACGTGATAGACTTGGACGGCTGAGAGAAAAGAATTCAAGGCCAATCAAAGCTAGAAAAACCAAGGGCTAGGATAATTTCCTCAAAACTAGGAGATTAATTTGATTTCTTTGAGTCAGATTTGATTTAAAAGAGAGAAGACCTTTAATTAGATAAAACATAATTGTTGTTAAGGCCCTCTCCCCTCAGCCTCACGGTTCTTTGATTTTCCTCTCCATTGTTGCTGGTGCACGACTTGGGCAGAGGCAGGGAGATTTCTGTGCAAGGGGTAGGTAAGGTCTTCTTCCTCTCCTTCCTACTTGATCCCCTTACATGTCCTCTCATCATTCTCTGCACCGAACGATTGATAGACAAAGTTCGAGAGGAGGAACAACGAGAGAGCCGAGAGAAAACAGGGAGGATTGGGGGAAAAATAGGGGACGTGATCGTTAATCTTCCGACGAACCGAAGGACGGATTAATCGCGAACAGGTGGATGAATCGAAATCATCTTGCATGACCTCTGAATCATCCCAATTCATGCCCTAATCGTTATTAAAAGAAAAGAATAAGACTAGGGTTCAAGTTATCGTTTTAATTGTTTGATTTCTTAAATTCTTTGATTGATTGATTGATTGTTTGTTTGCATGCATAATTCATTGTCTGTTGTTCTATTATTGTGTGATTGTTTTGCTAGGAGATAGGAACTAGGTTAGGTTGAGATTGCATCGAAGAATTGATGAAATTCAAAAGTTTGCAACTTTTTTGGACGCCGACCGGTCTGAGATTGCATCGAAGAATTGATGAAATTCAAAAGTTTGCAACTTTTTTGGACGCCGACCGGTCGACCGGTCCGCGGGCATTGCCAGCCACCGGTCGACCGATATAAGAACTGCAACTGATTTCACCATATGTCGACCGGTCGACCGATCCTTGTCCACTGGTCAACTGATCTACACCCACTGGTCGACCGTTCAACTGAACGGATCGACCGACCTGATTAGCCCGAATCAGCCAACCAGTAATCGATCTAAATAGACCGGTCGACCGATCAATAGACTACCAGTCGACCGTTCCCCTGAATCGGTCGATCGATTCCCTAGAAAACCTTTTACTATATTTACTAATTATTTTTCTTTTATCCAGATATTACTTATATATAATTGATTCTATTGTCTGACCCCACAGAGATCCCTGACTGATTTTTCAAGATCTATTCTTTTATTGATTTATTTCTTATTGATCTCATCGTATCCATTGAACAAGAACAAAGAGTTACAAGTTATTAAAAGCGATTAATAAGTTCAGATGAAAGATTAATCATGGGTTGTCAATCCAAGCCAAGTGTAGCAAGATAAGGGTAGCTCTCTTGGTCATAGTTTGATCACCCACTGATCCGCACAAGGCTGTATCGTTTGCTCGGCATACCCGAAGAATTAAAGGCACCCTAAAGTCACTCTAATTTTAATAATAATCCAAGATTAAGAAGCATGTTCAAGTCAAGTCAAGTATGCCATGATTCCAAATTTACTAAGCATCATTGATTCTCATGATTCATGTTCTATTCTGACTCTTATTCCTATTATGATCCATGATACTGACATGTTATCTTTCACGTTCAAGTGAAGTATGATTATTTATTACTGATTATTATATTCATGTCATGCATTGTATATCATGTGGTTCCCCAGTAGGCTGTAAAGCTTACGAAAGGACCTCCTCCCCTATGTCTGATTTTCACAAGACCAGGTCAGTGACGTGGTGAAGTAGGCGTGGGGGTGATGAAGCTCTGACGATAGGACAACACATGAACCACAGGGCTTATTAGATCGTTTATTAGTTTTCTTTAACTTCCGCATTTAGATTCATGATGTAAAACTTATTTTATTTCTTAGAAATGATATAGCCACTTTTAGACTTTCGCAATTAAAGTTATCATTTTTCTTTATATTTTTTTGCTTCCGCTGACGTGTCTCGATTCTTGACCGAGATATGGTCAACATGATGGCCAAAGTCATAGCATGTCGTAACGTCTTCAGGTTGGTCTTCACCTCGTGACGGAGATCGATTTGGGGGCGTTACATATTTTCTTTAATTTCTGCACTAAAATGGAATTGAATTTTTGCTCATAATAATTGGATAAATTAGAAGGTTATCACTAGTGTTTGAGGGATCAACATTTTTACATAACATAAAGAGGGTGGTTAAATCTTTAGAATAAGGGAGGACTTTAAAACGAGGTTATAAGTCACCAGTCACTGCCTTCCATGATTTAATTTGACTCAATCTTTAAAATAAGAATAATATTACTCTTCTATCAATTATTGATGGAGGGTTGGGGGATGAATTGGTATTTGGATTCACAAAATTAAGTCACCACAACAAAATCAATTCATAAATTTTGAAGGCAAACATAACATAATGAGAACAAAGAGAAAAGATAATAAGAAAAGGAAAACTTTTTTTTGGCAAAGTTCAACTATGCCTTAGTCTATGTTATCGCTCGACTTCTGAATCCTGAGATTGTCAAAATTTTAGCAAACCCTTTCTACATTTCAATTGAAGTGAAGAAGAAATCTTTTACACTTCTCCACCTTTTATTCACTTAGAGAGGTAAGACATACCTTTTCATATAAGAATCCACTCATCTTTTCTTGTCTTAAGAGGTAGGCATTCTCTAATATGCAAGGTAAGGTGAAAGTTTCTCATACTTTGAAACTCACAATTCCAAATACAAGTAGAGTTGACACGCGCAATTTCTCTTTTACAAAAAACATATCACAAAAGAACATAGAAAAGAAAGAGAAGAAAATATATGCAAATAAGACTCCAAACACTGCTCGTGAATCATTTTCTTTTCAAGTCTTGTGTTGTTCTATGACTTGAACACCTTTTCATAGGCTTGCATCATTGTGGAAACATGATAAACCTTCTATATTATGAAACTAGCCATTTTAAACTTTTCAAAAAGAAAAGTTTTCGATAATTAGAAATAATTATTTTGATAGATTCTAATAGAAAATAAAATTTAAAAAATAATAGAAAATAAAGTAAATTGGGGTTGTGTTTTGAGATGATGGATGACTAAGGTTAAAGCTTAATTTGAATTCACAACAACTATTTTTGAGTTTTAGGAACGATTTCGAATATGACGACATATTTTAAGTATCCAAGGTAATAACTTCTCATGCGAGTAAATCAAACTATTCCAATTCTTGTTAAACTTTAGATTGCAAAATGTCTCAGTCAATCCTTAGTTTAATAAGATATGCATGTCCTAAAATACTAGTCATTCGCTCCGTGTAAAGACTACTAGACTATAAAAAAATTAGCACAAACCCTGAGTTATTGAATTTACACTATGAATGCTTTAATTTGTAAAATTAGAAAAATTAATTCACAAAAAAATAAATCATAAAAATAATCACACCAACCTAGTTTGTAATCTAATTACAAAAAATAATATGCTTAGTGAAAGGCATTAAACATAGCATTCATAAGCTTTATTACTCAAACTAATCAAATGAGTTTGTTCACTTTTCCTAACATAATTAAGATCTCTATTACAAAAATGAATAAACTTGAAAACATAGGTAAAGAGAATCCAAATAGTAGGTAGAAGATATAACTCATCCCCTTTGATGATCTCTTAAGTCTTAACCACACTATGCAATACAAATACTAATTTATACTCCTATGAACAATCACCACCAGCTCCAAATTTTGTTAGCAATGTAGCACAAATCTTTCAAGCACAATATTTGTACCTCAAAGGACTCTATTTATAGTTTCCAAGAGGCCTCTAGAGTTTCTATAGAGGATTTGATTTAATTGATGAGTCTTTTCACATTAAGATATAACAAATTCGCGCTAGACTTCGATTAGACTTTTAAAGGAAAAAAAAGCTTCTTCAATTTTAATAAAATATGCTTCCAAATAATACTTAGGACATATGTTAAGGTTAGAGGTCTATGTTTTTTGATGATCTCATATCACATTAAATGATTTTCGCTACATCACATATGGCTTGGTTGAGTCTACAGTGAAGATAATAACGTAGGTTTGTTTGGTTCAAAATTCATTAAAGGAAAGGAAAGATAAAGAGTAGAAGGAAAATGATGGAAAGAAAACGTAGGAGAATGAAAGTGAATAGTTATCCTATTTAGTTGATATCATTAAAGGGAAGAGAATGAATGCTAAGTGATTATTTTATTTAGACGATTTTATCCTTTACATATATAATTATATGTTTAATTTATTTGGTAAAAAATGAAAATACATACCAAATATCTATTTCCCCTTTTTTTCTCCCTGATTTAGAGGGGAAAGAAAAATAGAACATTGGAGGGGAATGAAAGGAAAAGAAGGACATTTTTTTCTTCATTCCCCTCCAACTTAAACTCAACCAAATGAGCGAAACAGATTCTCCTACTTTTTCTTCCCCTTCTTTACCCTCCTTTTACCCCAACCAAACAAATCCTAAAAAAGATAACATATGAAAATATGTGTTGACATTGCTTATACGTAATTGAAGAACTAAATTGATGATATTTAAATGAGGGATATGTAATGTAACTGAAGGCAAAAAAAAGTAGAGCTACATGGCTTGGCGAAAGAAAAATTTTGTGACTAATTGTTTCTATTATGGGAGACGTTCAACCCTAACAAATGAAAATTTACACTTATCGAGGCACTATTCCCCATCGACTATTATAGTTTAGGTTGTATTATTTCACATGCCATACCATTAAAAATGGAGTTTCCCTCTAATTAATAAAAAGAACATGAATGATGATGAAATTATGTTTCTTAAGATGATGAATAATGATCAAGTGATATTTTCCAAAATCGGGAGATAACTATCACGTGATTTAATCAAAATGTGACTTTCACTTTTATCAAAGATTGACCCTATGATTCCTCATTTCTCTTATTTATATCATTGTCCAAAATGGACTATGAAGCCTTCATTCTTTATTATATTTCTTCTCTTGTTTATATGCTTTCTATATGAATGTTTCTCTTATATTAAAGGCTATTGTTATTTGAATTTTTATGTTTAAAAGAACTATTTCACGACTTACCACATTGGACTTTATACTTACAAGAGGATGTTGATTGTCGCAGGTACATGTTTATGACTGATTGTAGTATACGATATTGCTCGGATGACGAATGCACATGAATATGATCCTATATTATGTCGATAGCTTGCGCCATTATATGATTCTTATGCCGTACTAAAATTTCTAACCTCAAAGGTTTTGTGATATATGATGTACTTGGGTATGGATGTATACTTATATTATGTGATTAAAGAGCTTCCTTATTACGTATTAATGTACTCGCGTGTTTTCAATTTTTGTCTTATGTCAAATAAGTGGTATGTTATTTCTTTTAAAGTTATTAATTGATATGCCATAATTTTTTGATTCATTTGTTATGATGATTTTTTTTCTATTTTACTCAAATAACTTTTTAAAAAATCATAAGTATATATTTAAATGTTTTAATTTTTTCTACAAAAGCTTGTGCATCAAGAAACACCCTTGTAACTCCAAAAAGTAATGTATCATGAGAGCTGCACTGTATTGTTAATAATTCAAAATTTATCACGTATTTTTCTGGAAGATATTTTTTTTTATTGTTCATATGTAGTTTAATAATGAGAAAAACCTTGATCAATGACCATTGAACTAAATTGCACACAAATTTGGAAACTAGTTCCTTTCAAAAGAGGGATACTATTTTCCTTCAAGTGATTATTATCTTTTGATATAAAATTAGAAATAAGTAATTACTTCCATTTTCTTTTAGTTCGATTGAAATAAGTAATATATATATATATATATAATTTCTTTCAATTATTTTAAAAATACATTCCTTACTATTTTTAAAGACAACTGTGCCTAAAAGGCACCCGTAATTAATGTTTGACCGTGAATCACTCACTATAATCTCTGAACTATTTTTCTCATTCTTTTAGATATAATCAGAGTGAAATTACAAATACGTATAATTAATTATACACCTAACATGCACATGGATCTAACACTTGAAAAATGCACAATTGGATCAGAAGAGTTGGGAGTGGAGTGAATATCAGTTTACACGACTTAAGTAAATGTTTTGAATTTAAATTTGTGTGGATATAAAAAATTCTCGTTTGAAATTTTATTTGTCATAATTAGATATATTATCTGACCGAGGTGGCACGAAAAAAAGAAAAACTTTCATGTCGGGGACAAGATCGATCCCCACGTCGTCCAACCAACTCCGCTCGCCTCCTCTGACCATCCGTACAACTATGTTGGAAACTGCCCGCCTTGAGCAATCCACTACTCGCTAACTGCTGTGCTGCCGCCGCACAGCCCACTGTATCTTCCTTCCTGCTCGCAAGAGTTACAGAAGAAGCAAAGAGATGCTCTGGCTGGTCGTCGCGCTGCTGGTCCATGTCGCGCGCCCAATCGGAACGTCGACGCCCGCGGCAGCGGCGCCCGTGGCACGGCCAGGATGCCAGACGGCCTGCGGAGGCCTCGCGGTGCCCTTCCCTTTCGGCATGGGCCCGGCCGACGGCGGCTGCTTCCTGCAAGGCTTCGACCTCACCTGCAACGCCACGTTCAGCCCTCCGAAGCTCTTTCTCAGCACAGGCAACGTGGAGGTTCTAAACATAAGTCTCGACGGCGCGCTGCGCGTCGACCAGTGGTTGGCCTACGACTGCTATTACGAGAACGGCACGAGGGAGAGGAACAAGGCGTGGATCGATCTGAAGCAACGGCCGTACAAGTTCTCCGACGCCGGGAACAAGTTCGTCGCCGTCGGGTGCGACACCCTCGGCTACCTCATCGACCTCGACCAGAGGTTCTCCACCGGGTGCGCGTCCCTTTGCAGCAACATGTCCTACGTGATCAACGGGACGTGCTCCGGCATCGGCTGCTGCGAGACGCCGGTGCCCAAGGGTCTCAGGGCCTTTGAGTTCAGGCTTGGAAGCTATTACAACCATAGTTACACCTCCAGCTTCAGCCCTTGTAGCTACGCCTTCTTGGCTGATCGCTCGTTTGTGTTCAATGCCTCCATCTTCTTGGACTTCATAGGCAGGGAAAAGCTACCAGTGACACTGGAATGGGCAGTTGGAAGCCAGAATTGTGAGGAGGCTAAGAGGAGCAGCAGCAATGGAGAATATGCATGTAAAGATGAGCACAGTGTGTGCCAGAACTCGACAAATGGACAGGGATATCGCTGCAATTGCCAGAAAGGATACCACGGCAACGCGTATCTTGAGGGCGGATGCGAAGGTGCCATGCTTGCTTCAAAGCTCTGATGCTAATTGTATGTTTCAGAAAACAGTTCTTCATAACATAGGCGAGTTAGAAAAAACAAGAAAAGGTTAATTACTTGTCATATTTCTGGGTCTGTCATAATTGAGATTTCACCTAAGAATAAACGGAACTTGAGATTTTCTGAAACATAGGAGTAAAGATTGATAAAAAAGATTAATTGTAGCAGCGTCACAGGGCCTAATCCTGTTGGACTTTTATTACTGAGCTGTGCCTAGTAGCGACTTAATTATGGTATACCAATGCTGAATGACTTGAAAACCATTTGCTAGTTACGAATGAAGAAAATTCAATTGCTTTCTGATAAGTTATTCCTAATTTCAGTGTTGAGGATTGAGATGCATTTTCATAATTTTTATCTGCACTGAATACTCTACGTAAAACATTTAATCTCTTTTCTGTTTCCAGGGAAGTAGTTGAGTGATGTGCATTGTGAATTGCATCATTAGCATCCAAGTTTGAATTGCCATCTTGCAGTTTCTGAATGATATTGTTTTCTTTAACCATTTTCTTCATTTGATTACTGCGTGAATCTATTTCTTTAGTTCGATCTGGTGGTTGCGAATACTTAATTTTATGTGATGTAACAGATGTAGATGAGTGCCTAATCAAGGAAATGAATCAATGTGTTCATGAATGCATAAATATACCCGGAAACTATACCTGCCGTTGCCCAAGGGGGATGCATGGAGACGGCCGCAATGACGGAACCCGTTGCACAGCTAAGTTAACAACCCTTCAGATGCTTATAGGTAATTCATCTCCTTATACTTTAACTCATGAACATTCTTCTGATAGCATGAACTCTGATATTCTTAAGCTTTCATTTGGACAAATTATGTTCCTGATCAGGAAAATCGTAAGCTTTGATGATTATAATGATAAGTCTTAAAATAGACAGGTTAGAAGAATTCATCAAGTGAACCTTTCAAAACTGTTGATAAAACGAGATGAACGACAAAAAAAAAACATTTCTGAATTTTAAAGCTTAATGGCTAAGCTAGATAATGTTAAGTGTGCTTTGAATATGGAACATTTGCATACTGCAAAAACACGAAAGAACCTTGCTTATTTTTTTGTTTCAGGCATTGGCACTTGTATCCTGTTCCTCCTTGCCGGTGTTTCATGGTTGTATTGGATTATAAGGAAAAGAAACCTTATCCAACTCAGGGAAAAGTTCTTCAGACAGAATGGAGGCCTTTTTCTTCAACAACAAATCTCCGCGGCAGGAGGTTTTGCAAATGCAACAAGGATGTTTACCTTGGATGAGCTGCGGAAAGCAACCAGCAATTTTGATGACTGCAACATAATCGGTAAGGGAGGATTTGGCACAGTGTACAAAGGCATTCTGTTGGATAAAACAGTAGTGGCAATTAAAAAATCTAAGATTTCTGACCAAGGACAAGTGGAACAGTTCATCAACGAAGTGGTTGTTCTTTCCAACATAATCCACAGAAACGTAGTGAAGATCTTGGGTTGCTGCCTTGAGAGTGAAGTGCCACTGCTGGTGTATGAGTTCATGTCAAATGGGACCCTTTCAGACCACCTTCATGAAGGTAACAGAATGACATTGTCATTCGAGATGCGATTAAGGATTGCTGCAGAGTCTGCAGAAGCATTGGCCTACTTGCACTCTTCAGCTTCCACGCCCATAATTCACAGAGATATCAAGTCTAGCAACATTCTCTTGGATGAGAACTACACTGCTAAAGTATCAGACTTCGGCACTTCGCGTTTAGTTCCGTTCGACCGGAGCTGTCTTAATTCATTAGTAAGGGGAACTTTTGGGTATTTAGACCCGGAGTACTTCCACACCGGCATGTTTACAGATAAAAGTGATGTATACAGTTTCGGGGTGGTTCTCGTTGAGCTGTTGACTGGTGACAAAGCCATATCAAAGACCAAGTTAACTCAAGGTAATGGCAACCTTGCCAACTGCTTTATTTCAAGCATGAACGGGAATCGGCTTTCCGAAGTTTTGGATAAATCAGTGGAGTTGGAGAGAAACATGGACAGGGTTTTGGAGGTTGCAGAGCTTGCCAAGAGATGCCTCCAACTGAAAGGGGATGACAGGCCTACCATGAGAGGGGTCGCAATGGTGCTCGGGAGCCTTGGAACAGTGAAGAAACACCCTTGGATCAAAGAAAAGAATGAGTTGGCACAGCCTTTGGACCAGCCATTGTTACTAAGTGACCAAGCAACATCATACACTGGTGGCAGCGCTTACGGCGACGGGGATTCTTCATACACCGGCATCGTGCCGTTTAACATCATGAGATGATCAATGGATTCGTAATTTTCTGTTGCAATAAGAGAAAAAGTAAGGATGCAATAAAACGGCTTCTGAAACTTTGAGCTGGAGACTGCATGCTTATGATCTCTCCGAGTGTGCTGGTGCCTCACTGTGGCCTGCCTACTCTGTACCATATTGTTGTATTCATATGATTCTGTACCACATTCAGAGGCCCTATATGATTTTATGCATTCGTTTTGCTATGGAAATGCACATTTTCATTTGGGGAATATTTGACCTCTGATCAAAGATCCCCCTGAGGTTGTCGAACTACTGATCAAGGTATTAAAGAAAAAGAAACAGGACAATGAGAGGGATAACTAAACTGATTGAGTACATGTGCTGTGAAGTCTTGCACTCTTGCTCATTACTTGATCTGTTTCTCAGCGTATTGCAATGATAGACAGCTATGTAACTATGCATATATGTTGTCTCTCCTTGATGATTTATCTTAATATAACACTTACATGCATAATAATTAAGTACAAATATATTCATCAATCATCATGAATAATGACACCAAAATTAGGTGTGAACTTTTGTTTTTCACAAAAAATAAAAAATAAAAAATAAAAAATAAGAATGAGGTACTAGTTGTTGGAAATAGTGGGTAGATGGAAAGAGAATAAACAAAGATCAAAATTTTGAGGTACGCCGAATCGTTATTTTTAGAGAATTATTTGTCCCCACACGAAGTTTACTATTGGGCTTGCGATAATAATACTCTCAGGATACAACGAGGTCACCGAGTTCGCCAACTAATAGTTGAAGAAATTAGTCTCTTATTATAGTAATTTGCAATGACTTGAATGCATTTTTATATGTTGTACACATAATACTCATCACATGTTCATTACTTTTCATCACTTTCAATTGCTTTCGATTGCTTGAAAATGCAATAAGGGAAAGCCTATTTATAGGCTTGAAATGATGCTTCACGAAGGGATGCGTCTAGTATTTTTTGTCCAAAAGACACACCTATTAATGAAAGTATTCACTTAATTCTTTTCATATAAGAACACACCTTATGATGAAAGGACACATCTATTGATATATGAACACATATCAAGAAACACATCTTATGATGAAATGATGCATCTATTCAAGCGTTAATATCTCTTGAAATATGAACAAACCTATTCAAATGTGAACATATCTCTTCACTTATAAAATGATGTGTCTCTTCATCTAAGAATATCTTTTTATTAACTCATCTATGGCACCATTTCACTTATAACACATGTGAACATATATTTTCATTCGATATTGTAACACTTTATTAATGAAAAGATGTTATAATTAGTATGAACATATTTTCAATGTTCACAAAGTAATATATTTGAAAATTGAAACCTTCAAATTCCAACACTAGTAGCCATGGGTTCAATCATTGGAGTCTCCATCTTGATCAGAAAATAAATCATTATTGCTCTATATTTTTTACTCCGAATTAGTTGGGTGTTAGTAGCCTGAACACTAGAGGCCTCCCGTAGGTTCGAGCTGCAAAAAAAAAAAGAATCAACATTTTAATAACTTTTTTCTTAAAGTTTAAGGCCTCAAGAATAATATTTTTATATTTATTATCTCAATAATTTTTAAATACCATTATTTTATTTTGTGTACATTATATCCAAAATATTTGAACTTTTATTGTGATATCAAATTTAATCTATTTTTTTTACTTTTGCGTAATATTCTAAGTTCATTTCATTATTATATTTTTTATTATATTTGTACTATAAAAATATTAAATATTACTTCAATAGTCATCACATAGATAATGGACATCACAAACTTTTATTCAACTTTTAACATTATAGAAAGTTAATCAAAGTTTAAGTTATATAAATTTAAAATAATGTTATATTTATTTGTAGCTAAGTAAAAAGTATTAAGTTGGTGACCTAAATTTAGCTAAGTAAATTTAAAATAATTGGATCTATATTTAACGATCTTATTTTATCCTTTTAAATTCAAACTAATTTAAATTTTGTAACTTTGCACACAAAAAAAAAATTTTAAGTTAGATTTTAGATGCAAACAAAAGTTGATAGTTTTTTTTTGTAAGATTTATCCTTTTAATTTTATTTTAGACCTACAAGTTACAAATTTGAGCTCTATGTTTCAAAACCTACCTCTCTCTCTCTCTCTCTCTCTCTATATATATATATATATATATATATACATATATATAATATAGGAGTGATTTATACGATGCATCCACGACAGTCGTTCGATTTGCTATCGACAGTGGATCTAAAAAAGACGTGGCCGTTCAATTTGTCAACGGTGGGCCTAAAAAAGATGCATGAATCGAGTTGTTTAAAGAAAATGAAAGGCTAGTTCATCTTTTTTTCCCATTGGATTCACGCACATTGATTTGCCTCAGTCATTTTCCCCATTACATTGCGTTCTCTCTTTGGCCAAAAACTACATTCTCCATTGATCTTGACAGTGAATGGGATTTCTTCCATAACGGCGGAGAAGTCTCTTATTCTATTTGATACTGTAGGCATTTCTTCTTGATCGACAAATGCATATCTAGTTTTTTTATTTTATTGTTCATTTACTGGTGTATGCCCTAATTTTGCTATTAAAATATTTTATCTATACATTATAGCATTTTTCTTCTTTCATTTCTATGTCTTTGGTTGTTAAAGATTCTATGATATAGCATGTCGACACTAACCTTTTCTTCATGTTGATGTTATTGTCTTTCCTCCTGTACATTACAACATGTCTTATGCCATTTGATATTTAGTCCAGCATGTAATATAACATTTTCCTCCTGTACATTTGAGCAATACTTAGTTAACATTAGTGGCTTGTAAGGAGGAACGGAGAATGAGTTGGAGACATGAGAAAGGAGGAAAAGTAAAAAAGGAATGAATGCTGGATCGTGCATGTAACACCTCAAAATTTACATCCTAAAAGTCAAGGGCAATTAGGGCATTCGGTTGTGTTATCCCATTCATTATCACATAATCATAATAAAATATAATTTTAATCTATTGCAACAGAAACTTAAAAACAAGAAGATAAGATAAAATAAACTTTTAAAAATAACATAAGACTTTATCAAAACATCAAAAGTATTATTATAGAATTTGGAAAACATAACTCATGACTATTATCAAAAACATCTTTGACACTAAGAGACTCTATCACATAACTCTAACTAAGCCTAGACCAATTATGCAATCTTCTCGTCATGAGTTGAGCCACCATCATCCATACTTTAGTTGCTTGCATGGATCTAGGTGTAGGGTTCTCTAGTTAGAATATGTAAAGGTGATACCATGATTCTAAAATGATACTAATTGCATATTCATTTTCATATAGTAGAAAAATAGTAATATGCATGTCATGTACTTAATATATGAATTACATGTCAATCAATCATAACATCTATTGCAATATTAAAAAGCATGGTAAGACCTGTATCTATTCATTATAATACAAATAATATGAAAACATTCGTAATAATCATACAATTCCATAGGCATAAGTGACCTGCACTTACCTTAACTATTGCCTCATTACTTTTCTTAGGGTTGCTTAATAACCCTTCTGGACTTCCAATTTCATGGGCATCAATTGATCAATTCTATCAATTGGCCCTTATAACATTATATCTTTTGATAGTTAGGATTTAGGTCATTGCCCTCACAATAGGCTAGCTAAGTCTTGGAGTCAATGCTCCTCTCTCGTCCGAAGGAGACTTAGGAATAAACACACCATTACGGATATGAGAACGATTATTCTTGAAGGAAATACATACATTAAAGTATAAGAACGATTATTCCCTAAAAAATTTCGATAAGAGCTATTGAGGGGTGACACGTAACATCATCAACAACTGGGTTTATTATGATTTTCAAATAACAATCAATTACGTCGCTCAATCTTTAAATTTTAACATAGTTACGCGAGAACATGTATTTTGTGTATCTTGAGGATAATCAATACATCAATCAATATTTCATAAATAACATTACTTATTAAATGTACAAAGCATTATAAGACATTATAAATTCGTAAATCATTTCATCTGAAATGTATATAACCATTTAAAGAGAATGCATAATAGGTTACTTTCCTTCTTTGACAATTTTGACACATCATCAATCAAAACTTATAACTCAATATATAGACATTCTTTTTTACTTGATTCCAATTTTCCTACAAACTAGACTTTAACAAGAATCACATATAAATTTTATGAATTTTATCTTTTTTTCGTTTAATTCCAAAATTCATACAAATATAAAATCTATTTTCTGCATAGTATTTAGGCAGTAGACACTATAATATTAATAACTTATTCTACAACATGTTATTTTCACATTATTCCAAATTTCACAAAAATCTATAACCAACTTTTAACCTGCTCATAAATTTCAAACCCCAATTCAATATTTCCAATTTATGATACATTTTACAATTTCATCTCGTTGTTACTCGAGACAGCATGATATTAGATCACTTTTCTGATCATAATTATTTTTTATACATCTTCAAATCGGATGAAACAAATTTCTGTGGAAGACTTCAAGAGTTTTTCATCCATATATTGTTTGTAATTTTTTGATAAGTAAAACATATCCAAATAATTATTTCAAAGGCAACCATGCATTTTGGCATATTAAGATGCAACCCTCAATCATGCAAACCTCAATCAAAATTTCTATCAAGAACAGTGTGATCTTGGGTCTCTCAATTCAAACAAGCACATTATTGAAAGGGGAGAGAGGGGTTTTGGATCCCCTTTACATACCTTTCAATCCTTATTTTCTCTTCTCCTCTTTCATCCTCTTTTTCCTCTTCCTTCTCTTCCTCTTTGTGCTCCCACTTCATCCTCTTCCAAACCTAGTTGTCAGGTGCGCGTATGAGGAAAAAGGTTTCTAGAAGGGATTTGAGCTTTAAATAGAGGAGATCATAAGGGTTCTAGTCCAAAGACCAAATTGCCCCTGATTTAAAATCCTAGGTTGTTAAGTGTAAAAATGAAGAATCAAGAAACATAGATGACTTGAACCAGGTTCACACCTTTTTTAGATCCATTGTCGAACGACTGCTATGTCGTATGGTGCTACCCCTTTTAGAGGTAGCACACCCATTATATATATATATATATATATATGGTAAAATGAGTGTGCTAAGCACCTACTATTCAGCACCGTGCGAAGCGCAATGACAAGCATCCGACACGACCATGGATTGTCTCGCAAGATTTTTGATTGCTTGATACGAACTTTTTTCCTCCCGCTCAATGTTTCCCCCTTTCTCTCTCCCCTTCTCTCTTGCTCACATGTAGGGATCAGATCCTCTCTTATCCTGCGAGCACATGTCTTCTCCGACGAGCATAAAGGTGATGATCGACCGAAAGTTCTAGGTACCTCCCTCTCGCGCATTGTCTCTCTCTCTCTAGCTCCCCTCTTTTTGCCTTTTCCCTGTCGAGACTTCTCGATCATTGTTCGTCGACTGCAGATTTGTGACTGCTGAGACTTCTCGATCACTGTTCCAGGAGCACGGGCAACGATCGGCGACCTCCATCCCTTTTCCATCACAATTACCTCTAGTTCTCCGACGAACGTGAGAGTCTCCCTCTCTCTCCACCTCTCTCTCTCTCTCGCTCGATGTCACTATTGCTCCCATTGTAGATCAGCAATTGGTGGCTCCAAATTTGTAGGGCGATGACCAATGGCTCGAGTCCTTTGCAACCTCGGCGAGCATGACTACAACATGTGAGATGAGATACCGATTCCTCTCTCTCTTTCGCGCCCTCCTTCTCTCTCTCTCTCGATCTCATATTGTCATTTTTATGTAGTTGTGGAATTTCCTATTTGACTTAGATTATGGTGCTATGGAATTTCCTATGTTTACTAGACTACCTTCTTGTATCATGTGGATCTGTTTGATGAGGGATCCATATCAATTAAATAGAATGATTTGATAATCTCTTCTAAGGCTGATGTGGGGGC
This sequence comes from Pontederia crassipes, assembly GCA_030549335.1. Taxonomy (NCBI): domain Eukaryota; kingdom Viridiplantae; phylum Streptophyta; class Magnoliopsida; order Commelinales; family Pontederiaceae; genus Pontederia; species Pontederia crassipes. The sequence continues at coordinate 14,923,279 of JAUKPH010000017.1, forward strand.
AATAACAATATCATGATTTCTTATTGACAACATTATCTTCAATTGATGAAATATGATCAGAAAACAGGGGGCAAGATCCTACAAAGAATAGTCTCATGAAGAAATTACATTTTTAATCCTGCATATATACTTCTGAAGAAAAATTTATCTTCTTTCTTTTGCTACTTTTTTAGGCTGGATGCCATTATTATCTTTCTGATGTTGAACTGAAGCTTCATCAGTGGATGTTGACTCGACTACTCCTAATCAAGAACATTTAGGAAGTGCAAAAGCATTTTTTTGTAGTGAAGAAAATGCGGGAGATCAACACTATTTCTTTTGTGCCAAGATATTTAATGGAACTATAGTAGGGTTTTTAAACCTTTTCTTTTCTCATTTGACTTTGTAGTAGGTTCTGGAGATCAAGCTCAAACTTACAACTCGTTGATGAGATATTGCTCTGATTATACATCTCATAGCATTCCAAATAGTTTTGTGTGGTTCAATACTCAAAGGTATCAACATCTTTCTTTTGTGCAGGTTACTTGTTCATTCAATAGTCTTCTCATTGTGGACATAGGTAATTGCACATTAGATTACATAACAAGGTGTTTCTGTGTATTATTTTCTTTTGTGCAAGTTACTTGTTCATTCAATAGTCTTCTGCATGTTTATAGCTAGAGCTAAATATCTACCTTATATATCAAGCTTCTGATGCTCTCAAGAAATAAGGAATGCTTATTACGCTTAATGATGTAAAAATAGTTAGATCATAACTTATTCAGACTTATGAACATTATGCTTTAAATTTAATATGTATAAAAGTTTTCATCTCGAGGCATTAGTTTTATTGTCTGAGTGATAGTGGATGAAGTGTTCAATATAAGGGTGAAAATAGCCTTCTTGTGGAGGCCACAAGTTATGCTTTAATCGTTTGCTTAATTTTTGGTGGAACACCACGAGCGTTAGGTAGTGCAAGGGCTGGTCCTCAGTAGTGGCGTGAGAAGGTTATTATATTTTTCATTTGAATCATGACAAACTGTGGTAACTAATTTCTTACTCGAAATCTTTCATATTACTATTAATCCACATTAATTTCACAAATAATAAACATCCCTGTAGTTGCCGATCGTAAACCCTGTAGTCGCTGGAGAAGAGGTCGAGAGAGAGAGAGAAAGAGAGGTAAGGAAAAGGTGAGAGCAGCACAAAGTAAGAGAAAGAGAGGGAAAGAGAGAGAAAGAGCAGCACCTACTCTCGCGCTCGTCGGAGAATACTGGGAAAGAAGGTAGAGTTGTCATCAACCTAAACCCTACAATCGCTAGAGGAGAAGACGAACATAGATAGAGAGAGAGAGGGAAAGGTTGAGAGCAGTACCTGCTCAAATGCTTGTCGGGGAAGAAGGTAGAGCCACCATCACCTTGACCCCTACAGTCGCCAAAGGAGAAGGCGGAGAGAGAGAGAGAGAGAGAGAGAGAGAGAGAGAGAGAGAGAGAGAGAGAGAGAGAGAGAGAGAGAGAGAGAGAGAGAGAGAGAGAGAGAGAGAGAGGGGTGAGACAAACAAATAGCGAAAGAGAGGTTGGGAGCAGTACCTGTACTTGCTTTCGCCAGAGAACGCAGGTAGAGCCAGAACCCTAAACCTGCTAGAGATCGAGAGAAATTTAGGGCACACGAGAGAGGGTGAACATTTAGAGCGAGGGAGAGAGCGAGAGAAGGGAGAGAGAGAAAAGAGGGACAAAAAAGAGGGGTGGGAGAGAAAGAAATTCGGAGGGCAACTTTGCAGGGTAAAATCTCGCGAGATGATATGCAATTTCGACGTGGGAGGAATATCCACCATTGGATCACGATCGGACACTCGTCATTGTGCTTCGCACGGTGCTGAATAGTAGGTGCTTAGCATACTTATTTTACCTATATATATATATATATATATATATGAAGTATCCAAGTCTTAGCTAAAAGAAAGAGATAATGATATTCATATACCACAATATTCTTCATGATGACAATGATTTGAAACGAATTAGATATATCATTCCAAGTGAACGATATTATTCAATAATAAATTTTTTTTGAAAAATTGATAAAAAATTCATAAATTATGACTGACTCGAAAGTAAGTTCAGTGGGTTGAAAGGACCAACTGAATCGGTTTGGTTGATTCATCTAAACCATTCAGTTCTTACTTCCACACAAGCCTTCGGATCACAATCTCATCCAAAAAAGTAATAGTATTGCTTGTAATACCTCATTTAATAAAAAGGAAACCTTTTCAATGTTTAAAAGATGAAAAGTAATGCCCTAATTTTTTTTTTGCCTTAATCCCTCTCCTCAAACCACCAGCAACTCCATGATGGATTAACTTCTTCAAAAGAGGAGATGGAGATTGAAGTAACAAAGATGATACAACAACAATAACAACAACAACAACAACAACAACAACAACAACAACAACAACAACAACAACAACAACAACAATAATAATAATAATAATAATAATAATAATAATAATAATAATAATAATAATAATAATAATAATAATAATAATAATAAGAAGAAGAAGAAGAAGAAGAAGAAGAAGAAGAAGAAGAAGAAGAAGAAGAAGAAGAAGAAGAAGAAGAAGAAGAAGAAGAAGAAGAAGAAGAAGAAGAAGACAAGATTCACCACTTCAACTCCACTCGATGTTTTGTGTTCATAATCGGATTGAGTAGTCAAGGAACACCATATTCTAAGGAGCTGAGATGTAGGAATTTGCATTGGATGCTAGTGCTGCACAACTATGAATTCTCATATGATGTTTTCTTGCTATTTTATTAGGAAAACTATGAAAATTAAATTCTATTGTATAATCTTATCTAATTTATTATATTAGGCCTAATTTATGTTGAATGGATGATTATTGGAGTGTTTGTATCAAATTGAATTAAGATATGAATAGGGGAGTGTTATTTGTAATTAGCTCCCACTACAGCCCATGGTGCTATGCCATGGTCATAAAGAGGCGCGTTACAACTAGGATGGTGTACACAACTTATTACTGTATTCGATGTCCTAATTCACTCCGAAGTCCAATGGTCAATTAAATTGTTCCAATACTACACCCAATTGGCCAACATTTAGAAGTTGATCTTCATATTAGAACTGATCACCAATTGGTCACATGAGTCGATTGACCGATTGTATGCTGAAACTTATGCTTGTCTTTTAAGTGTCGAGAAATTTCTATAACAATAATTCAACTTGAAAATAAAATTATACCATTATAATGTAAGCTAATTAAAAATTATTTTCAATGCATATTGCTATCTTCCACGCATATAATATTTTTTAGCGGTCATCGTAATAAAGTTTGTTGTCACCAAAATATAAAAATAAAAATACATAAAAACTACCATCCAATAGTTATTATTTTAAACTTTCTTAAACTATTTATAATGGGTTTTTTTACCATCCATACTTAGCACATATATGAACAAATAAACTAATACCCTTATCAAAATAAACCAATTAAATATCTAAAGCATTCAAAGCACCCCCTTGGTTATTAAATAACATAAAATGATTACATCGATCTGGGATTTGTAAAATTATTATTTATATTTGAAAAACACTAATAATAATATTAAAAAATATTTGCCTACATCTATTTTACTCAAGAAATCTTATTTTATAATGTAATGAAAATAAGTCAAATGATAATAAAAGTAGGAATTTATTATTTTGATTAAAGTTGTGTTAATCTAAAAATGAGATCTATGACTTTAAAAAATTGAATAGAATATTCATGACTAAAATACTATCGAATACTTATGATAATAATCTTACGTGGATTTGAAGCTCTAGGACTCATTTTTTGATAGAATTCTCCACTTTCTTCTTTTATTTACTCAATTTATTCAACACATTTTTTTCTGTTTACTTAATTTTACTTATAAAATTATATAACTCTAGTGTTTGAATTTTTTCATATGAGATGATATTTATATATTACAATTTTGACTTTGTATACTTGTCAAAAAACATATCAAGAGCAACATCAAAGTAGATTTACAAAAGGGGCAACTTTTGAGAAAAGTTAAATGCTAAGAAATGGAGAGAAAAAATTAAATTTTGACTTCTTTTTTATGTCTTTTAAGTAGCTGCACGAGAGATAAAAGTTTTGTTTTCTAAAAACCTTTTGAAAGAAATGAACGTCTAAGATAACGCATTTAGGTTTATAAAAGAGAAAAAAAAAAGAACAAATAAGTGTACCGCGTAAGATGATCACGCTGTTCACATGAGTTCTAAGCGGTCTCTTTAATAAATTTTCGTAAACCTTTATTAAACTATTACGATTTTTTATATCTAACTTTAAATTATGAATTTATTTTTTTATTCCTAAACTATCATATTTTTTTATTTTAATCATTCAATCTACTTCTATTATATTTTTTATTTTTTTTAATTTTTCTCATTTATAAAAAAACTAAATTATGATTGTTTAAAGAAGATTTATGAAAATAATATTAAAAAATGCTAAGAAAGAACCTTTGTAAATAACTTTAAGGGCGTGTGAATTTAGAATCTCACACTTTTCATATCATATTATATTTACCTAATTTCTATATGGACGCACATACATGTGGTCACCATGAAGGCCATTTTTTTTTTCGTCTTCGATGTCGACAATTTAATTTGTCTGACGTCGATTTATTATTGAGGTATGGAAATGTTCATAATTTATTACAGAATCACAATGCATTGGAGCAAAGACCCCACTAAAAAAAGGAGTGCAACACTAAAAAGGAAGCATTAATGCCACTCTAAAAAAACGTGTTTGACCATTGTGCCCTTATGCACGTCTTGTCACTTATTACCAATGTTTTCAAAATCGAATCGACGATCGGATCGAACTTCTTACTGGGTCACGATTGAACCGGTTCAATCGGATTCGACCGAATTAAATTAAATTTTATTAAAATAATATTATTTATAATAATTACAAGGATATAATATAAGTTATATGATATAATATATGAATATTGTACTAATAACCTATTAAAAATAATAAAAACTACTATAACAGAATTTTATTTATAAAAAATAATAATAATAATAATAAATAAAAATTATTAACATATAAATATAGATAGATTATTATTAATTTAATATCTATTATTTATTAATGTTAGATGCTATATTAATAAATTTTATCCTAAATTATTCTTATTTCTTTTTTTCTTTAACACTTTTCTTTTTATTTCCTTTATTTATGCTCTTTAATAATTTTCCATTTTAATGTTAATCAATTTGAAAACTTACCTTTTCTATTTCACTCCCTATTTAATTTTATACTTATCATACTTCCTCATTTTTTACCTTTCTCATATTTCTTTTCTTTTTTCTTTCTTAACTTTCCTATTTTTATCATTTTTTAAATTTTATTTTTCAAAATTTGATTTGAACAGGGTTGAACTGATTCAACTAGTTTTGGCCGGTTCAACATCAAAAATGATTTTGATATCAAACTGAATCGAATTATTGATCGATTCACGATTGAACCGATTGAACCGACCAATCTGGTCCGATTTTGATAACATTTCTTATTACACCCCAAATTCATCCATTTCAAAATGTGTGACTACTTTTTAACATTGATAAAAGAATTACTCTTCATCTAATATGTAGAATAGGTGGGGAAAAACATAATAATGATTTTAGCACTAGCAATTTTTTCCCTCAAGTATTGGGCGAGAAGAAAATAAAAGTTCAAAAAGAGGACCGTAAAACTACATTTGGTTGGGAACAATTGATCAGAACAAACATGTATGAAAGTTTCGGTGGGCCCGCTTTTTATTTTGTTCCGATCAAAGTTGAATGTTCGCGAACTTAAGTTCTTGTGTGAGGCAAGAACTATGAAAAGTTCTTGCTTGCGCGAGAACCATCTCGAGTCCGACGCCCAAAAAAAGGGCAAAATCCGGTCAAATCAAGCTTAAAGTTCTCTTATTGGTGCAGAACTTCGCCAACCGGATGCTTTGAAGTTCTCATCTTTGAAATTGATCCATTTTAATTCGGTCAAATCCAATCAAAACTCGAATTCAACCGGTCGGCCCAACGAATTTGTGTGACCTGGTCGAATCAAAATAAAAAAAATAAATATGATTTTTTTTTTAAAAATAAAAAAAATAGAACACATTACTTGTATATATATAATTGTTTAAAATTCATGCTCCAACTTTTTTTCATTTTTTCATAATATATCACCAATATTTTTGTAATTTATAATTATGGATATTTTTCATCTTTTAAGTATTAATTATTTAATTGATACTTACTTTATATATTATTTGACTTATTATATTATTTTATTTTACTTTATTATGTTTTAATTTGTTCATTATGCATCTTATAAAAATATTAAGAATAAGAGAGAATTTTATCATATTTTATTTTTTTATTAACTTATATTATTCAATTTGATCGATTGGCTCGATCTGATATGATTTTTCAGTTAAATCCGATCCGACCTATTCTATTTGACTCGACCATTGAGTCTAATTTTACGGCATTGTCCGGAAAGCTATCCGATCTAAAAAAAATCAGGAAAAATTTACGATCATTTGTTAATAAAATAAAGTTGACTCATTCAAACTAGGACCTATTTGAATGAATTATAAGAATTCGTGAAGGTATGATCGGTACTTTGACAAGACGCAAGAGGTTTTGTAGTTGTATGGTGGAGGTCATGGTCCTCATGGACATAAAGAAAAAAAACCCTTTTTACAGATTATATTTGTAATAGATCTCGGAAGCTTTATTGGTGGTGATGTCAATTGTCAAGTAATACCTTATTTTGTCCGTATATCAAAGTCTTGGGTGAATATTATTCTGCATAAGACAGGTTGCCCTTGGAAAATATGAAGATTCATGTATACTCATTCTAATGTTGTCTATTTTTCCATGCACTTCGTATGTAGGTCAAGATATACTAATCAAATTGTAGATTATTTAGCAACTTTTAGTCGCTCTAATGAAGATAATATTTGAGAGGATATTTCACCTATGGGTCTTGCTTCTTTTTTATATTTTGACGTATATGGTCCTTCTTTAATGAAAATCTTTTCTTTTAAAAAAAAATAATGCCTTGCAACACGTGTATAGTCAATTAATTAATTAATTAATGTGGTATACATTACATTAATCTCTCTCTCTCTCTCTATATATATATTCAGTTAATACATAATGCTCTAAAAAAAGATCGACATCCCTATGGTTTGTGAAGCATTTTAGAGACGTGTGTCAAAGGATATGTATATTGTTTTATTTATTTTTCAACATCAAGCATTAATTATAACTATGTCTAAAAGAAACTAATACCAAAATATAGTAAATTATTAAAAACTTATATTCACCACGAAAGTTAAACAATATTCATAACTTTAAATAATAAGTATAATCATAGTCGATTATTTGAATTTCTTTTAAAATATAGTTGACTTCAAATATCATAGTCAATATTCATAGTTAATAATATCATAGTCAATAAAATCATAGTCAATATTCATAAATTTAAATATCATAGTCAATAATAATAGCAGGATTATTTTCATAAATCTCCCCTCGATTATTAGGATTTTCCGCATCTAACTCCAAATTATAGACTTTTTTTGTATATCTAAACTATCACAATTTTTCATTTAGTCTTTCCGTCTACTTTTATTATGTTTTTCATTATTTTTTATTTTTCTCATTTATGAAAATACTAAATTACCCCTTTCTCCATAACACATCAAATAATAAATATAATAAATAAAAATGGAAAAAAATTGGGGAGGGTAATTTATTTTTTTCATAAATGATAATTTTTTGTTTACCACTTTAATCCTTTCATTGATTTTTTTATTTTTTATATTTATTATTTCTAGTCTTTTCATAAATGGAAAAAAAATAAAAGTAACGAAAAACGTAATAGAAGTGGACGGGAAGACTAAAGTGAAAAAGTCGCGATAGTGTAAAGATCCAAAAAAATAAGTTCGTAGTTTGAAGTTAGATGCTGAAAATTGTGATAGTTTATGAGATGTTTATAGAAATATCTCTAATAAGTATTCATAACTCTAGAAACACATGATGTTCATCCAATGATAATGCAAAACTTCAAAAGGCTAGAGGAATGATCACCAATGGAAAAGCATCGAAGGAAAAAAAAAATGAAGTGACTTTAAACATTTAGCAAAGGAAATAATATAGCAAAGAAAGTAACAATAATAATTAACAAAATATAATGACATGATCAAATAGATCTTGTTGATATAATTTGACACTAAAATTGTTCTTCTTAATAAAGGGTGAATAGAGTGAATGCAAAATTTAAATATTGGACATTTGAATTGAAGCACAACCTCTTCATCAAGCGAATATGAACATACATCAATTTAATAAGATTTTGAGATTTATTTTAAGCAGCTCAAAATCTTCCTCCTATTCTAAATGTAAGAGTGACATTTGAAGGGGAAAAAATGTAGGACATAATTAAGATGTATGCCAAATAGTGATTTTGCACCTATATAAAAAAATAATTGTAACAACCACCAAAAAAATATATAAAAGATAAAATCAAAACAACTATCGGTTAATGTAAACCTAAGGATAGAGCATCTGTATAACAACATGTTAATGGATAAAAGCTCTATCAAAACAACCCAAGAGATCTGAAAGTATAAAAATCAAATAACCTCCCCATTTGGCCTCTAATTTTCGGATCATTGGAGAGAACAAACAAGGGGGTAAGTACTTCATCATTATTTTCACATTTTCTTCCTCCTTTTCCCCTCTCACGACCTCCCCTATTAGCCTGCGAGGCACCAACACCATCTCGAGATCGTCGGTAGGACACATGATCGACAAGGACTTTGGACAAACTACACATCAAGGTGGGCGAACCTAGAACCCCATTGATTAACTTTTCTTAGAACGAGTCGTATAGATTGGATCATGTCCTATCCTACAGCATGTATTATAGCCTTAAATAATTTATTTTGTGGGTATGATCATGATGATTTTTATATGTTTTTCTTGTCATGTTGGGCCATGATTTATCTGCAACGTATCATATGTCATCTACACCGTTATAGAATCGATCTCATCATGTAATAAGGGGAAAACATAGTGATATGATCGATTCCTTGATCTGCCATGTATTGCTTGGATTTGTTGCATCTTATGCTTGACTCTTGATATTCATGCTCTTGTATGTTAGCTTGACCATTGTTGTTGTTTTGTTTATGATTTGCATGATGATTGATAGATTATAATAGAAATGGAAGTATATTGACATGTTGCGTACCTAAAGAACCTGACCCGAGTTATATGAACCTAACCCGGGTTCATACTAGAACTTGATCGAGTGCATATGCACTCGGCTTCGAACCCCACCCCGGTTGCCACAAACTCGGCCAGAGCTAGCGGCGGTAGCATTCGGATACCTCTCAACATTTTTTTAGTCCGGCTCGGGTTGCCATGCACTTGGTCCGAGTTCATCGCATGTCACATCTCGATCATTGCACTATCTTTCCCCGAGCTCAACCCGAGTATGACCCTAGAGTCCGGTCATTGTTGCCTCATACTCGGCCTGGGTTCTATTTAGCCGTGATCTCCTTTCATTTTTAAAAAAAAAATCAGAATGTGATCCTTGTTTTGTCGTCCAATCTTAACATAGACATTATATGATTTCACACTCGCTAAACATCTGACTATGCTATTGTTACCGATTGATCATTGATTTTTGATTTATTGTACCGACATGAAACATTGATTGTTCATTGATAAACCTCAAATGACGTCGAACATTGATCATTGAAACCAAAAGACTATCAAGATAATAATAAGATGAACATCGAGTCACTAGTCCAAGTCAATGCTCATCGTTCATTGTTAATGGTCATTTCCTTCTCTCTTTAGAGGGCATTGTCATGGATTGATCACCCGTTGACTATTGGCACTTGGCTATATCATTTGCTCGACGTACCCTAGCCAATCCTATAATAATTAAAGGACGATGGCTCTCAAAGTCACTGTCAAAGTCGCCTGTTTGTTAACAACCATAACTATGGAACATTGAATCATTGTTATTGATTATGAAATCGAATTACCGTCATCATTTATGAATACTGAATCATTGTTATTGATTATGAAATCGAAAGATCGACATTGCTTATGAACATTGAATCACTATTATGATTTCCAAATAAAGTCATTGAAAATGTCATTGATCATCTATTTACATTGAATACCCAACATTGTCATCATGATTATTGCTCATTTGCATATTGTTCATATGTTTATTTGATTCTATTGTTATTAACCTTTTTCTCTCAGCTTGAACCAAGCTTGACCCGGTTCTATGGCATCCCTCAGACCAGATGAAATAGTAGCTGATTCTCGAACAGCGTATTCTAACCCAACACCAACAGCGGCTAGTGATTGTGAAATCCTCTAGAATATTAATTGGTAAAAGGATTGTATGTCATCGATCTGCATTATCACTCTATTCTATTGAAGTTAATCATGGTATATTTTATTGTTCCCCACTTAGGCTGTAAAGTTCACGGGAGAATTACCTCCTCTATGTTTGGTTCCCACAAGCCTAGGTCAATGAAGGTGGATGAAGAGGTGTTGCGATAATGGTTTGGCGACAAAAAAGCACATGAACTCAGGGACCACTTATTTATCTTTCTTCATATGTTTCTTATGGAAATTTATGTAATAACTTATAGCAATTTCATCAGATTATGTAATAAGCTCTTGACCTCCACACTCATTGGTTATTTGTGTTTGATTTATATAAAATTCATTTCTTTTATTCTGTTGATGTGTCACTTTTGTATAGCTTCTTCAAGTTGGTCTTTATCACGTGACCATGATCAATTTGGGAGCGTTATAGTAATGCCCAAATGTTATCAAGTAAAGTGTCACTAGAAATATCATTTCACTTTATCGCATGCCTGTGACAGAAAAAGCATGTGCTCAAAATTGTCATAATCAATTGATAAGAGTCAAGTGCGAAGTCTTAAAAAGTAAATATTACATAATAAAAATACATATTACTTTAGTGTTTTTTATTAGCATTGAAGTTAGAATTTGCCATTGTGACAGTTATGAATTATTATTATCCACCACTCCAATAATTGATACTTTTTTGCTATTAACTTATTCGTAACTTACAAACACAATTATTTTTATTCAAAGTTATTGCTAACTTTTTATGAAAAAAGCTACTTGCTAACTATTTTTGTTGTTAATCCGTTTATATCCATTACAATACTCGTGTCAAGTTAGAAAATTAACCAAGAAAAATAATATGATTAGTTGATGAACATGTTACATGATATATTAATACCAAGTGTAAATTTCCTTACTGACTACCTTTTTTTAAAAGTATAGTATCATATATAATAGATAATACATTCTTTGTTCTTGAAGAAGAAAGAGATTTGTGAGAAAAAGAAGACATGGAACTAATATTTTTTTCTGGTTCAGTTCTTTTAATGAGTATATAATTTTTATCGGTCACTAATGAGCATATATTTCTATTTTGATTAAGTTACTACAATTATTTAGTTACTTATAAATAAAACATAAACCTTCTTAATAATTGCATAAAATAGTTATGATATAAATCATATGATAAGAATTCTCACTCCCCAATTAACATATAAATAAATATTTTAGTTAGCTTATTAATCATTAAATATTATTTTATCTGTTGGATAGTTATGGGTACTTATTTTTAAATATTAGGATTATTTTCTCTGACCTCTCCTAAATTATCGCGAATTATCACATTTAACCCCAAACTACGAACTTCATTTTTTGGGTACCTAAACTATCACGATTTTTTTAGTTTAGTCCTTCCATCCAATTTCGTCGACTTCTCTATTATTTTTTATTTTTTGCATTTGTGAAATATCTATTATACTCCTGCATTAATTCACTTTTACATAAAAATATAATAATAAATATAAAAATAATTAAAAAAAATAAGACGGGGGCGGCGACCCCTCCCCCCTCTCTCTCTTTCTCGGCTCTCGGAAAGAAAGGGGGGATGGGGTGGCCGTCCTTCCTCTGTGTCATCGTCGTCGACGATGACACAGAGAGGGGGTTGGGGGGGAGGGGGGGTGGGCGGGGACCCCCTCCTCCCCTCTCTCCAGTGCCGAAAAAGAGAGAGGGGGTGTGTGTGTGTGGGGGGGGGGGGGGGGGTCCACCCCCTTCAGTCTATTTTTCCTTTTTTAAATTATTTTTATATTTTTTATGTAAAAGTGGACTAACACAGGGGTATAATAGATATTTCATAAATGAGAAAAATGAAAAATAATGGATAAGTCGACGGAAGGACCAAATTGGAAAAATCGCGATAGTTTAAGTATCCAAAAAATGAAGTTCGTAGTTTGGGGTTAAATGTGTTAATTCGTGATAGTTTAGGGGTGGTCAGAGGAAATAACCCTAAATATTATAATAAAATGATATTGTTATATAATTGTTAATATCTTGTAACAAAATCTAATAATTAATTATTAAAAATAATTATCCTATGAGATAATAATTTCTTAAACAATTTTTAAATGATTATAGTTTTTCAACACGTAGACTCATGAAAATATTGTTAAACATTTTTTTTAATGATTATAGTTTTCTTCAATTACCAAGTTGTATAGTTACTAAATTATTTTCCTAATGGATATATAATTAAGTGTTTACAATAATAATTATAAGGATATGAACACGTGACACTCTATATATGTGTCAAATGTCAATCTTCTCATTCTCATGAGAAGTACTGTCCCTCTAATATAATATAAATGCTGAGAAAGGACTCTTTACAATAAATAACTTTGACGTATGAATTTAGAATATCTAAACCTACTACCATGATAGTTACACATAAGTTAAATGATCAAATTATTATGACTTTAGAATTTCACACTTTTCATATGATATTATATTTACTTAATTTCTAGATTGAAGCACATATATGTGGTCGCCATGAAGTAGTGATGGAATTTCGGACAGGTCGCATGACCTAGCCCGCCGCCGGCTCAGCACGGACACGGCCCGCGCACGAAACAATGGGTCGTGACGTGCCATTCCGTGTCGGGTCAGCCTTTCGCATTGTGAGCACGATACAGTCCGGGCACAGTGAATACGGATCAAGCACGACACGACCCATTTTGGCACGGATTTTTTTTTCACGCATTGACATGGACCGCGCATTATGCATGAACATGGCCCACGCTGAAATCACACTGCCTGTGTTGTTTCGATTTGACAATACGAACACAGACCGATGGTCACAGACGCGTTAAGAGTATAACACGGGCCGTATCGAACCCCAACACGGGCCGTGTTTAAAACAATAAGGGCCATGTCGAACCCCATCTGCCACCTGTAAAATGGGGCCGAACTCCCTCCCCCTTCTTCACACTTGCTCACTCTCATCCTTTTTCCCCTCATCTCTCTCACACACACTCTCTCTCTCAATCTCCTATTCTCATCTCACTCTCGCTCTCTCTCAATCTCCTCTCCTCTCCTCTCCCTCCCCAAATGACCACATCCACATCTCTCCATTTCCCTCTCAATCACCTCTCCTCTCATCTTCTCTCTCTCAATCTCATCTTCTCTCATTGAATAATTAAGATATCATTCCCACAATAGTCGCTCTTAGAATAATTTCGAGTGATACTGTCTTTTCTCTTGAAATTAGTCTAAATAGCGGTTGTTGTGAGTATGATATCATAATTATGCAAAGAGAGTTTGAAAATTTTAACTATATAATTATTATATAATAATAATTAAAGTAGTCACTAAACTAAAGTCATATATTATAGATTATAGAATAATACTAATTATATTGTATGAAAAGTAAATTAAAAATTAGAAAGTTTGAACTTTAAAGGATACTTTTGATTTGATTCGAACTTTAGTACTAAGTTGTATATAGTAAATTACTATATAAGTTATAACTTATAAGATAGTTAAGTACTAATTTACTTAGTATAACTTCGTTTAGTTATAACATAGTATATACTATGTAGTAACTTGGTTATAAGATAGTAAAATACTAATTTACTTAGTATAACCTAGTTATAACTTAGTATATAGTAATTAGTAAATTAGTACTTAACTACCTATACTAGTATACTAATACTACTAATATATATTTATTAAATACTACCAATTAATTTTATGTATAAGGTTATAAGTTATAACTTATAACCTATTAGTTATTACTTAGTACTCAATTATTCATTTTACAAATTTATTTACTTAATAATTATGAATTAATGACTTAATGTATTTAAAAAATAACTATATAATTATTTATATAATAATTAAAGTAGTCGCTACTCACTAAGTCATATAATATAGAATAATTAATAATACTAATTATATTATATAATAATTTAATACGTAAATAAAAAATTATAAAAGTTCAAATTGAAAAGAAAAAAGGGCCGTCCGACCGGCACAACCAGTCTGGTTAGGCCGGGCCCAAACTGTGCCGGGGTCCAAAATGGACCATGTGGCACAATACGACCCATTTTCAAAATGTGCTGTGTTGACACAACACGGATCGCGACATGGTCAAACATTGATTGACCGGCCCGAGCACGATATGACACGACACAGTCTGTTTGTCCATCTATACTATGAAGGCCAAATTTTTTTCGAAAGAAAGGATTATCTGAACGTTTTTTGCCTGTCTTTGAATTATGTAAATTGATGCTCATAATTTAATTTGTGACGTGATTATACGTATTATTTATATATTAAAGATCAATTTATTATAAACTAAGTTAATTTGATAAGATCAATAACACTTTCAAAAGAGAACCTATTTTGGCAAATGAGTAGAACGTTCCTAATTTTTTCAATAATAATTTATCGGTATCTAAAACTATTAGTAATTAATTAATTTGATGTCAAAATAAGAGCATAAAATATTTAATACCTTAAGTCAACATGATGACTTTGAAAATTAATCTCAAAACTACTAACATTCGTCGAATAACTCGCGACACGATCCACCAGTAGGTGCCTTTAATGCCACTCATTCAATTCTTATTGTCATTTCAAATTCATCATTCTACCTTTCATTTATTTTACAAGTTTACTATTAATTATCTCTCTGTCCCCTCAACTTCCACCCAAGTTTTCTTTTTTAATCATCACACACACTTTCTTTACTCTCTCTCTCCTTTAATTAATGATATAAATTAAATTATTAAACAAATATATTAATTTAATTAATATGAAAACTACAATAAGATTAGACAAAAAATAAAAATATATTTATTTCTCATGATAATTAAATTTATGAGGAGTGTCCGTTGTTTTTTATTTTTTATAATAAATTAATAATATATATTTTTTAAAGTAATTTGTTCAATCAATTATTTGTAATTAAATAAATATTTTTAAGACATGACAACAAATTAGATTGGATATAACACACTTCTTAATAAAAAAAAACAAAAAAACAATGGACTAATTATTTTGAAAAATGATTACACTAAAACTAATTTATCTCTTCTCATTTCAACTTTATTTTATATATTCATAAAATAATATTATATATTTAATCTTATTGTAATTTATATATTAATTAAATTAATATGTTTGTTCAATAATCTAAATTATACTATTGATAAAAAAATTAATTAATTGCATGAACCAATAGCATGAAGAAAGAAATTACAAAGAATTAATGAGTATGAGATTATTTAATAAATATGATTGAGTGAAAATCGAGGAGACTTAAAGAAAGAGTAATAAATAAAGTAAAATAAAATAAAGAATAAAATGATGAGTTTAAAGTGACATTAAAAGTTTAAGAAGTCACCTTAATAACACTCTCCTACTAACGTGCAAACTTTAGTTGGTTAGAACTTAGAACGTTCCTAATTTATTACAGCAACACAATGCACTTGAACAGAAAAGATGACTCTTGATTGGGGGGCAAATACCCCAATAAAAAAGGTGTAATTAAAAAAGGTATGATTGGTACTTGACAAGACGCAGATGCTTTGTATAATTGTATCTGTATGGTGGAGGTCATGGTCCTAAGGGGCATAAAGAGAAAAACCCTTTTTACTTTTCTTGGAAATCACAGGGAAAAAATATTATATTTGTAATAGATCTCGGAAGCTTTATTTGTGGTGATGTCGAGTAGTACCTTGAAATACGTGTATGGAACCAACGACGGTTGACGTAGTGAAAGCGGCCCGTGTTCCAAGTGGTTCGACGGGTGTTAGTAATTCCGAGATCGATCTTTGGAGTCACCGCGTTGGCCAGGGATTCACCGTTCCGCTCCCGTTTCGAATCGGATTTGTCAGGTGCTAGTAGCCCTGCACACTGGTTGGTTTCGACCGAAAAAAACACGAGTATGGATAAGTTAATTAATGTGATATACATTACATTAATAATCGAAATATCAAATTCTTCAATAAAAAACTGTAATTCCTTTTTTTTAAGGTCCTGATTAATTGCCTTTTTGAGTACGCGAATCAATATTATTAGAGCCGGACCGAACTGAACCATCCAATCATCGATGGGTTATTAAAACGATTTAGTATGAGCCTTAAAATTAGATCCAAGGTTGAATCGGGTTGAACCAGTCAAGACATGTTAAGAACCGGTCAAAATCGAAAAAAACGAGTTGAATCGTGGTTCTTGGGCCAACTAATTTTTTTTATTATTTCTTTTATTAAAAAATAATTTAATAAAATTTATATTATAAATTTTAAAAAATATTCAAAAAAGAACTTTCTCCATAAAACTTCACATTTGTCCATTAGTATTCTCCTTTATTTAGAGTTATTCTCTTGCTCATATGTTATTAGTATTACGAATGTGAGACAATATTTGTACACCGTACTTACTTTTTTTTTTCTTTATTTAGTTTAGAATTCACTAAGCTTTGAATATTAACTTATGAATTATTATTTTATTCAAAATTTTATTATCATACATATATATTATAATATAAGTTAATTATATATTTATTATATTATATATAATATTTGTTATATTAGATAAATTAGTTAAAAATGAATGGTGCAAACTTCTTTGATATACGTATAATATACAATAAAACTATAACATACTTAATATTAATATAGTATAGTATTATATATATATAAATATATATACACAAATTTAAAATTTATTTAATTTAATATTTAATAAGTTCAAATTTAATAAATCACTAATTATACTATATATTTATTTATAGAATATATAATCTTTTCATTATATCTTGGAAAAAATATTTATAAAAATTTAAAGAATAGAAAATTTATATATAATAATGACATTCAATAAGATTTTCATTTATTAAGTGTATAATAATTTTAACATCAAATCTTAAATTTAAAATTTAAAATGTATGATTGTTATTTTTTATATAATTAATTTTTGATATAGATATATATTCAAAATATAATAACTTAATTTAATATATCATATTAGATATAATATTTTATTACTATCCAGTCCGACCGATCGGTTCAACTAGAAACGGATAACTATTCAGGTCGTTATCCGTTCCGATCCTAATAACGTTACTGTGAATATTACATTTTAAATATCTATATTCGGTAAATACATATTGCTCTAACAAAAGATCGACATCCCTATGGTTTAATGAGATATGAAGCATTTTAGAGAAGTGTGTCAAATGATATGGATATTATTTTATTTCTTTTTCAACATCAAGCATTACCATAATATAGTAAATTATTAAAAAATTATATCCACCACGAAAGTTAAACAATATTCATAACTTTAAATAATAAGTATAATCATAGCCAATTATTTGAATTTCTTTTAAAATATACTATATGCCTGTTTCCTATGGAAATATGTTTAAGCACGCATGTTTCATATGAAAAATGTTCATTGTAACTAGTGAAAAATTTTTTTACGGTTTTTTTCTCTTGAAGGTTTTACCTTGTCCAGTATGTGATAAGGAAAGCATTCTTCCATATAATACTTAGCGCTGGTCCCCTACTATTGTTTTTTTCTTCCGAATATTCCCTTGTTAATTTTTTTTTTATGTTCCATATGAAACCTCTGGATAAATCTAAGCTCGAATAACATTTTTCATAATTAAAATGTGCCAATCAAAGTCCTTCACTCTTTGTTCATTTGTTTTTCTAGAAATTATAAAAAAAATCGGTTGAGGAAGAATGTCAACATTCTCTTGTTTCAGCAATAGTTTTTTTTCTAAGAGGATGAATCTTTGTTAAAGATAGATTGGGGTAAATTTTATAATTTAGTGCCTCAATTTTGCCTTACATCTTTTTAGTCCTCTAATTCTAGTTTGTTATCATCCAACTTATAAAATTTTAATATCTTTTAACCTATAATAGTATGTTTCAAAGTTATTTTGTTGACTAGATTACTGAGAGCAATGTTAAGAATATAAAAATACTAATGTAGCTCTTCGTAACGATTTAAGTTTCTAGAAAAATTGATTAACACATCAAATTTCAACGTAGTAGAGTTCAAAATTAAATTCAATAAGTTCTTATTCAAAAATATTATTCTCTATTAGTTATTGAGGGGGGTGTTAAGAATATCGCTTAAGTTTTTATGCAGATCGGTTAGCACATCTAATTTCAACAAGCATGACTTAAAAAGTTTTATTTTTTAAAAATATAAGATATTTATTAAAAATATAACATTATTTTTTATTTTAAAATAAACACATATAAATTATTTCAAATGAAGTCAAGTTGGCTCTTTGAAGTATGCCACGTAGGAAGGCTCATGTACCATTTCATATTAAAATTTTACAAATTCTCTATTGGGATATTATTTGCCAGGATCACTAAGTTTTTTTCTTCCAACTAACATCATGTGCCACAGATTGGACCGAAATAAATCTGGTTTTCATTCTTAAGATATAATACTAAGGTAACATGTAATTATTATTATAATATTAGTAAGGATCCGATCTATTATCTCGTTATTTAATAAAAAAAAGTTTGTTGGAGAAAAATCACATTTGCAATCAATTTAATAATATTTATGTCAAGACATCAAGAAAACTTACACCAATATTATAAAATATTTTGCGGAGAAAGATGAGAAGCAAGAAGATCACCAAGAAAGAATGCATTTTCTTTCACCTTGTAGAGTCAAAATACGAGGAAGAGATTCTCACGACTCATTCTTATTCATTTTCTCTACATAATAAGTGGGATAGTGAAGATTAATTCGATGTTCAAAATTATATTGATTAATATCTTATCATTTTTTTATTGGGTTCATAATTGGATTGAATCATAATTCAATCGAAATCGATTGTTCGAGTTAATGGCACACATTTTGTCCATTATTTAACACAACACCCCATTGATGTACTGAACTATTAATTAACGATGGTTGACTCAATTGATAGTATATTTCAGTCCCAAGCGTTCGTTGGGTACTAGTAGTTTTAGATTTAAATCTTGGTGTCATCACCTTGGTCAAGAAATAAACTATCTTTGCAGCTCTGGATTAGTCGAGTACTAATATTCTCGAACACCGAAAGCCTCCCGTAAACCCGGACCGATAAAAAAAAAGTACTGAACTATTGAATAATTGTGATAACCTTATGTAATGTTATTACAAAGGTCCTGGCACTCCATACCTTAGCGGACCTTTCATTTTGATTATAAAATTATTTTTCAAATTAATTATATTTTTCATTTTAATACTTAATTGACGTATGCAATGATGAGGAATCATATAGATAAATTCTAATAGACATTTGGACAAAAAATTAAAATCAAAGAGATAAATTTATTTTTATAATATGAAAAGTAGTATTTTAAATTGTCTTATGATTGATTATTATTTAATAAAATGTAAAAAATAATTTAACAAATAATATAAACAATAAATATTAATTAATAATATTTTACTGTACTATAATACTAATTAAAGTATAATAAATAATTATCAAAAAATAATATTAAATTAAATAATTATTTTATAAGCAGAAATGATAATGTATTATAAAAAATATTTATGTATATACACATTTAAAAATAACTAAAAGGAAAAAAGACAAAGAAAAAAGTTAAAAGAATAGCTTTCAGCGAATACTTAAATGTTCTTGCTAGAACAAAGTCCTCGGACACGTGATATGTTGATCGGACAATAATCATCATTACTTTGTTTTATACTTGGATTAACTATTTGAAAATTGGAAAGTTATGTCCCAAGTTTCTCTAAACACAATCTATAAGTATTTTGTGTCTCCGCATAAAAAAAATATCATGGTTTTTGTCTTAATGTGAGTAGGCTGTTCTTTCGTTATCACAATTATAAAATATTATTTAGAAAGAATCGAGTTGCGAATTTTTTTTTCAAATATCAACCAAATTTATATGTAAATTAGACGATTGGTCTTCAACTTTAAGTCGTTTTCAAATTAGTTCATCAACTTTAATTTATAATCAGAATCTCCCTCATCTTCTCTCTCACGCGCGATGAGGTAGAACCGGGGGTGGCCCCCCTTTGCGTTTTCGCTCGCGCAGGTGAGAACACAGATGGGCACGAGCGAAAATGCAGAGGGGACGTCGGCTCCAACTTTTTTTTATTTTTTTAATATATTTTATGTAACGACCTAAATTTTTAGAAAATAAATAAATAATATTTATCATTATTTAATGAATTTAAAAATCCCAATGTTAATATTCTAGAATTAATTAATTTCGAAATTGATAGAAATTATGAGATAAGATGGTTAAAGAGATAAGAAGAAATTTGAGAGAGATTAGATTTAATTGAGTTATTATGAAAGGAAAATTAATTAATCTCGAATTTAATTAAATCTGAGATATTATGATGTGGTAAATCATTAATGGATGGTCAAGATTGATTTTAAAAGAATTCAAGGCCTAATAGAATTGATATAGCAAATCTGCACCTATAAATAGGCATTAAAAAGTGACTGAAAGTCTCTTTTTCTGCCAAACAGAATTCTGCCCATGAGCCATCTTTTTCCTCTCATTTGCACATAAATCAAGGCACCCCTGAGAACGTGCGACTGCTGGTTTCGAAGCCTGCACATAAGAGAAGAAGTTCCAGTGGTGGCTGCGAGTTTCGGAGCGATGATAGAGAGCAATAGCCGGCCAAAATTCGGCGTTCGTGCAGATTTCCAGAGAAGGAATTACAGTTGGTTGTTCAACCAACTTTAGGTACGTAGGGGGAATCCCTATGTCGTCGGTTTTCCGCGACATGGAACCATATCCTCTTCTCCTTAGTACCAAGATTCCATTGATATATCATACGCATAGTTTGGACATGTTATGGCATAGTTATGATGGTCGAAAAATCGCGTCGAAACGCATTTTTCCGCCGGCAACCGAACTCGTCTCGGGTTTCGACCAACACGGTCCGGGTTGAGGCCGACACGGCCCGGGTTCAGGTAAATACGGCCCGAGTTCAATAGAACTCGGATCATGTTGATGTGTATCGGAATATGGTCAAACGCGGACCGAGTTAGTGACGACACGGCCCGGGTTTTCCGATGACACAGTCCGTTTCCTTCGGACGCGGTCCGTGCTGAATTGAATGATGGATTGGATGTGAACCGGCCGACCCGGCCCGGGTTCACTACACATCCGGCTCGGGTTTGCCCTGGCCGAGGTGGCATCAGTCGTTTCCGAACACGGCTCGGGTTTCACCCGACGCGGGCCGGGTTCTGGGGACAGAAATTGTTATTTTGGATAAATTATTATAGATAATTGTATGGTTAAAATAGTTTATTGTTCCCGATCATCCCTGATCATATCACACACAGATCTGACCTCATCAAACTTTTATTAGATTTGATTTGAGATTATCTTTATCGCTACTATATCAGATCATGTTATTCATTATGTTATTGATCCAGTAGTTTTTCCTTGATTGAGTCCTTGTCTAACCTAAAGTAAATTGCTAAAGATAGGTCTTTAGGTTAAACAAGATAAAAGATGGAAACTGCTAGGTCTCCATGTTCTCCGATTGTCTCTAAGTCCCCTGGGCCATTATTATTATAGTATTGTATGGGGGCAGATAGTGTACTTAGAGGTTTGAGACGTCATCCTTTAGGGAAGGTATGGCTGTCCTGTGATGGCCATGGTCCCCCGTCATCACGAATATATTATTAGCGCTATTATTGGAGGGCGGCTTGCCGTGGTTTGATCTCCCACTAGCCTACATAAAAAAGACATGGAGTTTTTCCATAATTGGTTGAGCGCTCCCTAATTGAATTGAATTGAATGGAATTGAATTGAATAGAATTGAATTGAATTGAATTGAATCGAATTGAAATTGAATTGAATTGAAATTGAATAGATGCCATAGCGATCAGGCATAATTGCTAATTGATAATTGATTGATTGATCCCTTGATCTCTTACCTGATCTCATCATTGATTTATGATCTTATTGATTATTGAGTTTTTCATATTGTTATATCCTGTGTTCTATTGATTATTATTCATTATTGATTATTGATTTTAAGCACTATTTATCGTTATGGTTAGACCCTACGTATTGAGTATTTTTATACTCATGGGTTTTCCCCTGCATCTGGATTCATGCAGGTGAGATGATAGAGGATGGTGATGCAGGTGGTCAGGCTCAGTGACAGGGATGTTGCACATGGTGTAGGATTTAGTCATACTAGATTATTGTATTAGTTTTACTTTCCGCATATTTAGGATGATGGAGTCATGGACTTTTTCAGCTCCTTGATATTATATGGTTAGACGATCTTATTTTCCGCAAAATTTATTTACATAGAATTGCATAGCGCCTTTGGGACGACTCTGAGCGCGTGATAGTCACGTGCATCTCGGAATGTTACAAAAGGTATCAGAGCCTAATGAGGGACACTTCTTAGCTGTCTCAAATAGATAGAGTTGAGTCCATGTGCAACTGTCACGTGTAACCAGTCATCGAGTAGGGTCAAGTAAGTATTATATTGTTATATGGATTATGGAGCTCTTATTAATTGAATTGTATTGTTATTGTTGTATTGGAGCAGCTGCTATGGCCTTTCCGAATCATGTCCCACGGGCTCCTAGGAGTGGATCACAACGGGCTCTCCAGCAGGCCCAAGCCTCCCAAGCTAGTGAGCAGCAGATCCAAGGCCCTTAGATCAATGGACCTCAGGAGGAACAGTTGAGGCAGGGGTCTATGCCTCATGGACCTTACTCTGCTCATACTGCGTACTCTCACCCCGGAAATTTCGCGTGGCAGCCTGCTCAGGATCGGAAGGATACAATTGAAAGGTTCACTACAACAATTTTTGGTTTTAGTGATGATAGCACATTTGGCAAGCGCCACTAAAGATCAGATGCATTTATGACGCCTAAAATATGTCACTAAAATTTTGCATTAGTGACATTTAAAATGCTTCTTAAATGAATGTTAATGGAAAAATTGATATCTGATTAGCGATCGTCGGATTAAATTTCAAGGGCTCAAGATAATAGATTTTTGAGATCGTGGTTAAGATAAATTCTTACATCAATAACATACAGACGCCTCATTTAAGACTCCCCCCCTCTCTCTCTCTCTTTAGTTCATCCCTAGCCCTATCAGCCTCGATCACTCTCTATCTCCTTCCTTCAACGATGGAGTGTCACCACCGGCCGACCTCCCTACAATGACGATCAAGCTTTGCAGGCGATGCTGGTGCTGATCACCACTAGATCATTTCATTTTGATCACCCGTTGAAGCCTTCCCCTTCACTAGTCACTATTGCCAATGCTCGTATGTCGTTGGTACGTCACTCAAGCATCGCCCTCCCCTGTTGTTGGTTTATCTCTGAGAATTGTTAATTTAAGTTCTTTTTTAGAACACCTTTACCTTTTCAATGTCGATGGATTGTTTGACATGTAGTGTTGCCCTTTTATTCATTTATTTTAATTTTCATTGATGAGTTTTCTGGTAAGATTATTATTTCTTTGGTCAAAATTTACATTAGTGATGATATAATTACTTAATGAAAGGATAAGTTCTGTTGTGATGTAAAAAAAAAAATTCAAGCCTTATGATTGATATTTTGGATGTAGGCAACTTGTTTGAGGAAATACCCCACAAGAGCTTGGTTTGCAAATCTTGAAATTGAACTATAGAGGGATCAATTCGAGCAAGAAGATAATATGTTACTACTTAGCTAATTCCTAAATTGCAACTTTAAGTTACTCATGCTACTCATGTGTCAGTCTATGAATTGTGAGTAACATGTGCTTGTTTTTATTTGCTCTTCAAAATATGCGATTATTTATTTAGACATGCTACAGTGTCTGCTTGATATTAAATCTATCAATAATAGTTTTCCAATAGTGATCTTTTAGTACACTATTGTTGTTAGAGTAATTGGAAGGAAGAAGCTAAACTTACTTCTCTTGTATCAGAAAGTTAAAGATTTTTTTCAAATTGTGCATTTTTGTACGCCAAGGATTTGTTAAATAGTGTGAACTAAGTTCCAACAGTATATTTTCACTTTTCAAATGACACATATTAACATGTATTTTATGGGTTTTTTTCGTGATAGGAGTTCTCGAGTACTTGGATGGAAAAAAAATTTGAATTTTTGTGTTGGCACAAGATCAATGTAAGAACCACTTAGTCCAACTATGTAATATCTACTGCTTCATTTTATTTTATGAGTCATAACATTTTGGCTACTCCAATGGATGAAAGGCTAACCTACGACAAGCTTCTGTTTTGATTACTTGAGCATTTATAGATTATGCTTCTTTTATATATAGGCTATTCATCTGCTTCTAAATATAATTAAGTGGCTAATAATTAATTGGTGCTACTTTGTAGTTGGGTGTTACTTTGCATTTGGTGGATGGAATTTGCCAACAGTGGGATGACGCTTATTGCACGTCAGAAAGTCCTTTTAGTGTACCATTTGTTGTATGCTTTATACACAATGTTTTTATTTTATCAATGCTTAATTCGTGGTGAAGTATACTTTGTTAAATGTTTGTAATATATTGGTTTAAACTGTTCTTAATTATGTGGGCAAGTAAAACTTGGGTTGTATGGATTAGATCTTTTATACTTTCTTGTATCTTGCTTTTAAGAAGATTTGTCTGTTGAGCTTCGCCAGATATGTTTAAAAAGATACTTTTTAACTTGGACACAAATGCTATTGGGAATGTTGAATTACAATGTTTTCTTTTACTTCTTCTTCATTTTTTTCCTTATAATTAAATATTAAATTCCATTTTTCAATAAAATGGATAGTTATTAATAATAAATTATGATGATATTTAATATAATCTATGGTGACGTTAAGAGATTGAAAAGTATTTTTTAGTATGCCTAATTGTCACTAAAAGATTATATCAAATGTTTTAAAAACACTTTTTTTCATGAAAAGTTTTTTGTGACGTTTAAAAACAATCCAAAATATTATTTTTCGTGACATTTTAAACATCCTTAAATATTATTTTTTATGACATTTAAATGTCACTAATAAGTAATCTTTTGTGACGTTTCAATGATTTTTATTGTGATACAATTGCTATTTAGTGACATTTAAGCGTTACTAAAGTTAAATATTTTGTGATGCTTAGATGTCACCAAAGGGTCAAACTTTAGTGACGTTTGATCCTTTGGTGACGGCTACTAAATGAACGTCACAAAGACCTTTTTATGACACGATTTTTATGACGTTTGCTGGGTGACGTTTATTACACAAATTGTCTTTGATGACGTTTAAGTAAGTTTTCATGACGTTTAATAAACGTCACCGAAGCTAATTTTTGTTGTAGTGGTTCCTGAAGTTGCAGCCCCCTCAGTTTGACGGGAAGGGCGACTTCGAGGACGTGGAGAGTTGGATTGAGGAGATTGAGCAGATTTTCCTCGAAATGGACTACGGTGAGGACCGCAAACTGCTCTACGCCAATCGTAAGTTGAAGGGTGAAGCTAGAGAATGGTGGAAGGCTGCTAAGCTGACCGCGTTCATAGGCCAAGATCATGTTATCTGGGAGGACTTCAAGAAGGCCTTCCGGAATAGATTCATCCCTGCCTATGAGAGGGGCAGGAGGTAAAAGGAATATCTCACGCTGCAGCAGGGCAACCTGACAATTAAGCAGTACCTGACCAAGTTCCTGAACTTGGAAAGGTACTCTACCCTGCAACAGACTGAATCAGATCGCGTGAAGCGTTGGGTGGATGGCTTGAAGCCCAGCCTCAGGGAAAGAATTAAAGGAGGGAACTGTCAGACCCTCCAATTTGCTGAAGAGTTCACCATTTATCTGGATGATAGCGACCAGGCAGGAGCCCAACAACAGCACCGGGCACTTGCAAATCAGCCGCAGCATCAGAATCGCAATAGAGATCGCAGACATGGCGGCAGACGTGACAACCGTCGTCACAATGATCAGAATAGAGGCAGACCCTATCCCGAGAGGAGGGAGCAGCAGAAGGCTTGTGACTTCTGCCATCGATTCCATCTCGGTGAGTGCTACCGGAAAACGGGCGCATGTCTAAACTGTGACAAGGTGGGCCACTTCGCCGGAGAGTGTAAGGAACCAAGGCGCGCTGCACCACCTCCTCAGCGCAATGATGGACCACCGAAGATGGTGCAAGGCCGAGTCTACAATGCACGGCCTATTGATGAGCAGAGAGCAAAGACACCATCCAAGGTACGCTTAAAATTGATGGCATTCATGCTAATATATTGTTTGATTCAGGAGCTACACACTCCTTCATTTTGGAGCAATTTGCTCCACTATTGAGTATGAAGCCACAAGCAACAGGATTCCCACTCGACATCGGTACACTTTTGGGGTCCATTGTCACCCAGAAGTACATACCTCAGGTGTCAGTCGAAGTGGATGGCAAGAACTTCTCAGCGGATCTAATCATCATTCCGATCAGGGATTACGACATGGTGTTGGCATGGACTGGTTGTTCTACCACGACGCCTACTTACACTGCTGAGCAAAGAAGATTGTGATTGGAGCACCAGGAGAGCCTCAAACAATTGTCAGAGGCGTGCCACTAAAGCTGGGTAAGATCCTGGTATCGACTATCAAAGTCCAGAAGCTACTGAAGAAAGGATGTCGAGGATTCTTGGCGAGCGTGGTTAAGACGGATCGGGCTGAGATATATTGAGGTGGTGAAGGAGTTCCCGGACATTTTTCCGGATGATGTTTCGGGACTACCACCACGACGGAAGATCGACTTCCGCATCGATTTGGCGTTGGGTACTGCACCTATCTCAAAGGCACCGTATAGAATGGCTCCGACAGAAATGCTGGAATTGAAGACCCAAATCCAAGAGTTGTTGGATAAGGGATTCATCCGATCGAGTGTCTCCCCATGGAGCGCTCCAGTATTGTTCGTGAAGAAGAAGGACGGATCTATGCAACTATGCATAGATTATCGAATGTTGAACAACGTCACCATAAAGAATAAGTACCCACTACCGAGAATTGATGACCTGTTCGACCAATTGTCTTCGGTAAAGGTGTTCTCAAAGATCGACTTGAGAAAAGATTACCATCAGCTTAGGATAGCTGATGACGATGTGCCGAAGACAGCATTCAGAACGAGATATGGCCACTACGAGTTCTTGGTGATGCCGTTTGGGCTGACCAATGCCCCGGCAGCCTTTATGGATTTGATGAACAGGGTGTTCAGGCCATATCTGGACAAGTTCATTATCGTATTCGTCGACGATATCTTGATTTATTCGTCGAGTCCGGAGGAACATGAGGAACATCTACGAGTTGTGCTACAGACTCTCCGAAAGCACAAGCTGTACGCCAAATTTTTGAAGTGCGAATTTTGGCTAGAAGAGATCATGTTCCTTGGACATATCATTAGCAAGGACGGGATATCAGTGCATCCTGCCAAAGTGGAAGCAGTTGCCAACTGGGAGCAATCTAAGAATGTATCGGAAATCAGGAGCTTCCTCGGACTGGCAAGATATTACCGGAGATTTATACAAGATTTCTCCAAGATCGCATCGCCACTAACGAATCTCACAAAGAAATGCATCAAATATTAGTGGTCACGGAAGTGTGAAGACAGCTTCCAGGAATTGAAGAAAAGATTAACGACGGCGTCTATTCTGACCATACCTTGAGGCCAAGGAGGGTATGTGATATATAGCGACGCATGCGACATCGGCTTGGGGTGCGTCTTGATGCAGCATGAGAAGGTCATCGCTTACGCATCAAGGCAATTGAAAAAACACGAGAAGAACTACCCGACGCACGATCTCGAACTGGCAGTGGTATTCTTCGCCCTCAAGATTTGGAGGCACTACCTCTATGGTGAAGAGTTCGAGATTTTCACAAATCACAAAAGCTTGAAGTACATCTTTTCTCAACGTGATTTGAACATGCGTCAGAGGAGATGAATAGAATTTCTAAAGGATTACGAGTTTGCCATCAGCTATCACCCAAAAAAGGCAAACTCGGTCGCTGACGCACTCAGTAGGAAGTTGGTAGGATCACTAGCGTGCCTGAGAGTGAGTCGTTGGAATATGATTGAGTGCATTATACAGGTCAGTCCAGTGACCAGCAGTGATGGTGTACGGATTATGGTACACCTCGGCATGCAACCTGAATTGATGTTGAAGATTGGAAAGGCACAACTGAATGACAATGAGTAGGACCACCTACTCAAGTTGTGCGAAAAAATTCCTACTGACTTTACAGTCTCAGATGGAGTCGTCAGATACAGGGGATGTTTGTGGGTCCCTGACTATGATGGATTAAGGAGACAGGTGCTTGATGAATGTCACAAATCGGAATTCGCCATTCATCTCGGATGCACGAAAAATGTATAAAAATTTGCAACGGACCTTCTGGTGGAACAACATGAAGAAGGACAAAGCGGAGTATGTTGCAAAGTGCATAGTATGTCAGCAAGTGAAGGTTGAGCATCAAAGGCCATATGGAGTACTGCAAGAGCTTGGAATCCCACAATGGAAATGGGAAAAGATAACGATGGACTTTGTTACAGGGCTTCCAAGAACACAGCAGGGACACGATGCGATATAGGTAGTAGTGGATCGATTTAGCAAAGCGGCCCACTTCATCCCCATCAAATGGAAGCAGTCCGTCGAAAGTCTGATGGACATTTATATTAAGGAGGTTATCCGACTACATGGAGTGCCAGTCTCCATTGTGTCGGATAGAGATCCTCGATTTACAGCGAAATTTTGGCGGAGCATTCAGAGTGCCTTTGGAATGAAATTGAACTTCAGCACATCGTTCCATCCTTAGACAGATGGGCAGTCTGAGCGTACCATATAGACATTGGAAGATATGCTCCGAGCATGTGCTTTGGACTGGAGTGGCAGTTGGGACACTCATCTCCCACTGATTGAGTTCGTATATAATAACAGCCACCACTCTAGTATTGGCATGGCGTCCTTTGCTGCCATGTATGGAAGACCATGCCGCTCCCCTAACTGTTGGAGTGAGGTAGGAGGACGACAGTTCTTGTTAGAGGACATGTTAAAGCAAACTATGAAGGATGCTGAAAATGTCCGACTCATTAGAGAAAGATTGAAGGCAACATTCACCAGACAGAAGACTTATGCTGACAAGAAACGAAGAGAACAGATCTTCAAGGTTGGAGATCATGTGATGCTGAAAGTCTCCCCGATGAAGGGAGTAATAAGATTTAGCAAGAAGGGCAAGCTGAGCCTTATGTATGTAGGTCCACTCGAGATACTTGCATTGATTGGAGATGCAGCCTGCAGGTTGGCGCTACCGCCATCTTACGGACACGTGCATAACGTCTTCCACGTGTCGATGTTGCGCAA
The DNA here is from genome assembly GCA_030549335.1 of Pontederia crassipes. NCBI lineage: Eukaryota > Viridiplantae > Streptophyta > Magnoliopsida > Commelinales > Pontederiaceae > Pontederia > Pontederia crassipes. The sequence goes on from JAUKPH010000017.1 coordinate 14,953,085, forward strand.
GTATCTACATGATGATGCTAATATATTGAATATGGACGAACCTGCTGAACAGCCTATAGAGATATTGGAGTACCAAACTAGGCATCTGAAGAATAAGATGATACCTATGGTGAAAATGACATGGGCACATCATAGAGACGAAGATGCTACATGGGAATTAGAAGATGAAATGAGGAATGATTTTTCAGAATTGTTTAAATAGATTGATGTAATTCCCCTTAAGCAAATTCAATGATGAATTCATTTTTAAGGAGGTTATGATGTAACGACCTGAATTTTCAGGAAATAGATAAATAATATTTATCTTTATTTAATGAATCTGAAAATTCCAATGTTAATATTCTGGAATTAATTAATTCTGAAATTTATAGAAATTATGAGATAAGATGGTTAAAGAGATAAGAAGGAATTTGAGAGAGATTGGATTTAATTGAGTTGTTATGAAAGGAAAATTAATTAATATCAGATTTAATTAAATCTGAGATATTATGATGTGGTAAATCATTAATGGATGGCCAAGATTGATTTTAAAAGAATTCAAGGCCTAATAGAATTGATATAGCAAATCTGCGCCTATAAATAGGCATTAAAGGGTGACTGAAAATCTCTTTTTCTGCCAAACAGAATTCTGCCCATGAGCCATCTTTTTCCTCTCATTTGCACATAAATCGAGGCACCCCTGAGAACGTGCGACTGCTGGTTTCGAAGCCTGCACATAGGAGAAGAAGTTCCAGTGGTGGCCGCGAGTTTCAGAGCAAGGACAGAGAGCAATAGCCGGCCAAAGTTCGACGTTCGTGCAGATTTTCAGAGAAGGAATTACAGTTGGTTGTTCAGCCAACTTTAGGTACGTAGGGGGAATCCCTATGTCGTCGGTTTTCTGCGACATGGAACCCTATCCTCTTCTCCTTAGTACAAAGATTCCATTGATATATCATATGCATAGTTTGGACATGTTATGACATAGTTATGATGGTCGAAAAATCGCGTCGAAACACATTTTTCCGCCGGCAACTGAACTCGACCCGGGTTCCGGCCAACACGGTCCGGGTTGAGGCCGACACGTCCCGGGTTCAGGTAAATACGGCCCGAGTTCAATAAAACTCGGACCGTGTTGATGTGTATCGGAATATGGTCAAACGCGGACCGAGTTAGTGACGACACGACCCGGGTTTTTCGATGACATGGTTTGTTTCCTTCGGACGCGGTCCGTGCTGAATTGAATGATGGATTGGATGTGAACCGGCCGACCCGGCCCGGGTTCACTACACATCCGGCTCGGGTTTGCCCTGGCCGAGGTGGCATCAGTCGTTTCCGAACACGGCTCGGGTTTCACCCGACGCGGGCCGGGTTCTGGGGACAGAAATTGTTATTTTGGATAAATTATTATAGATAATTGTATGGCTAAAATAGTTTATTGTTCCCGATCATCCCTGATCATATCACACACAGATCTGACCTCATCAAACTTTTATTAGATTTGATTTGAGATTATCTTTATCGTTATCATATCAGATCATGTTATTCATTATGTTATTGATCCAGTAGTTTTTCCTTGATTGAGTCCTTGTCTAACCTAAAGTAAATTGCTAAAGATAGGTATTTAGGTTAAACAAGATAAAAGATGGAAACTGTTGAGTCTCCATATTCTCCGATTGTCTCTAAGCCCCATGGGCCATTATTGTTATAGTATTGTATAGGGGCAGATAGTGTACCTAGAGGTTTGAGACGTCATTCTTTAGGGAAGCTATGACTGTCCTATGATGGCCATGATCCCCCGCCATCATGAATATATTGTTAGCGCTATTATTGGAGGGCGGCTTGCCGTGGTTTGATCTCCCACTAGACTAAATAAAAGAGACATGGAGTTTTTCCATAATTGGTTGAGCGCTCCCTAATTGAATTGAATTGAATTGAATTGAATTGAATTGAATCGAATCGAATTGAATTGAAATTGAATAGATGCCATAGCGATCAAGCATAATTGATAACTGATAATTGATAATTGATAATTGATTGATTGATCCCTTGATCTCTTACCTGATCTCATCATTGATTTATGGTCTTATTGATTATTGAGTTTTTCATATTGTTATATCTTGTGCTCTATTGATTATTATTCATTATTGATTATTGATTTTGAGCACTATTTATCGTTATGGTTAGACCCTGCGTATTGAGTATTTTTATACTCATGGGTTTTCTCCTGCATCTGAATTCATGCAGGTGAGATGATAGAGGATGGTGATGTAGGTGGTCAGGCTCAGTGACATGAATATTGCACATGGTGTAGGATTTAGTCCTACTAGATTATTGTATTAGTTTTACTTTCCGCGTATTTAGGATGATGGAGTGATGGACTTTTTCAGCTCATTGATATTATATGGTTAGACGATCTTATTTTTCGCAAAATTTATTTACATAGAATTGCATAGCGCCTTTGAGACGACTCTGAGCACGTGATAGTCACGTGGGTCTCGGGATGTTACATTTTAATGAGAAAAGATCTCACATGGACGACTTAAAATGATATGGAAGAGAGAGAAAGATGACGGTCATGTATGCAAAGTAATCGAGAAAATCCGTACAAAAAAATCAAAGATGAAAGACGTTCTGATTACAAATTAAAGTTAAAAAATATATTTAAAAATGACTCAAAGTTAAGACCAATCGTTTAATTTCTCCTCAATTCATAGAATACAAATATTTTAAGGGGCGCGCGCTCTCTCTTTCAACTTGGGATTTAAACTAGTACGTCATTGTGTGGTGAAAAGTAGATGATCTAACAACATAGAAATTTTAAGGTAATAAATTTGCTGTTTATCTGTCTTTTTTCTTTTCTCGAACTTAAGGAAGGAGAAGTTAAGGATCTTAGCATAATATTATCTTATTGATAATCCAAATTTGCGAAACGTGTACAGGATCACTAGAAAACTCGATAAGTTCCATTGGAGCTTGAACTTTGGAGTCCACAAATAAATTAAAAAAAAACACAACAGAAGAAAAAAAAGGCTTTATAATAACCGGAGGACGATGACTCGTTTAAATTTTAATAGCCAAGACATTTCAACCACGCACCACACACCAAAGAGAAAATAAAATAAAACATATATAACGACACAACGCAGTTGCAGACCCCACAAGCAATCGCATCGATGCGCCAACTTTATTGTCTGAATCTGAGTCGTCGTTGCAGTGCAGTCAATGGAGCATCAAGGATCCTTCATTATCAGGTCCGGCGATCAAGACGAATCTGAATCTGCAGAAAGAAAGATTTCGAATCATGCATGCTTCATCATCATTGATCACAGCATGCAGCAAGTCTATATGAACTACTCCGAGCTGAAAAAAATACGGCTAAAGTTGCATACCGTTCGTTACAGAGAACGACTTCTTGGGATTTCGTTGCAGTTTTAATTCGGAGAGATCAAGTCCGCCTGAAAATTTGCAAACAATGTGTAATCGGATGAGTGCGTTATACATATGGGCTACATATGAAGAAAAAGGAAGAACATAAACCAAAGATATAATTTTTTATAGGACAAAGTTCTTGTGTGTGAATGATTCTTGCCCCTGGATGCGAATTCAGGCTCGTCACTGTCAGGGCCTTGCTTCTGATCATCGCTCTCGGGGGCTTGCTTCTCCTCACCACTGTCGACGTCGGGGGACTGCTTCTCCTCATCAGTACCGTCGGGGGATGGCTTCTTCTCAAGATGTGCTGCTTCAAGAACGTACGACGTCACGTTCGCGATCTGATGCCCGAGATCTGCAACGAAATGTTGGATCTTTGCACTTAATCCTTCCTCTCCGCCGGTGTCGTCTGAATCTGTCGGCGGCGCGACGTCTCGGTCGAGGTGCTCGTCGCCTTGTCCTTCTTCCGGCTCTTCATGACCCAAACGGTCGATAAGATGATTAATAAACTGAGGGAACTTTTTACTGCCGGAAAGCTAATTAACTGTAAGTTATGTTCATACATGCATGCATGCAATTAATTTTCTCATGGTAGTTTGATATCAATTAGGATCATTAATGCTTAGGATGTCTTCAAACAGCAAAGCCAAACATGTAGACAAATATATATACATAATTGTTGTTTGTTTAAACAATAATGATCTAAGTTAAATCATCATGGTCTCATACCACTCCTGGGTGTTGAAGATTCAAGCGGTTCATCTTCGCCGGCGCTGTCTGAGTCGGGCGGCGGCGGAGGCGCAGATGTGCTCTCGTCGTCGACGTGGGCGTTGTGTTCCTCGTCGTCGACTCCTTCAGGCCCTGCCATGTCCAACGATATTTGATGATAAACCAAGTATCAGTATCACTGAAAGGGCTAGCTAGTGGCACAACTGGAGCTTCAAGTTTGATTTGGGCACAAATGGAGTCTCAGGTCCTCTCTATATATTATATCTGGGTTTAAGTGAGTCTGGCTCGTTAACACAAAATAATAATAATAATAATAATAATAATAATAATAATAATAATAATAATAATAATAATAATAATAATAATAATAATAATAATAATAATAATAAGTTGAACTTTGAAGTTTGAAAGCATCGATTCTAAATTAAAACATATTTTTACTTCTAAATTTTATCATATCATAAACCTGATTTATTCAAACATTGACCATTGACTTTTACTTATATTTCACATGTGTACGTTTGAAATCGGAAACCTTTCAACGCTCTTCCAATACATATATTAAAATGAAAGATGAAGTAGATAAAATTTGATAACTCTTTTCAAAAGATAAAATATCTCACTATATATACCACGAATGTTTTTTTTTTCCTCTAAAATTGAAGGAGTTAGGCAGAGGGATATTTTATATTTATAATTTTAGTACTCTTTACTCAACAAGTGTAAACAATTGGTAATTTTTTATGTAGTTAACTCATAAATTTGAACTCAGATTTATTTCTAATATTATATTTTTAATATTAACAAAGTCGACCTGATTTTTCACTCCTCAACAATTAACCACACGAAAGGTGAACCTTTACCACATACCATAAAGGCCGGTCTCCAACGAGCCAATTAGGCAATAACACATATGCTGCATTCATATAGAATATTTCTGTTTAACATATGTTTCTCGAGCTTACACGCTATTTTATTATTATTACATATTTTTATGATCAAATTGAGCTCAATTATTGCCCTGTCGCTGTGGATTGAGAAGAAGACGATATGTGATGGCAAATGGCCAATAAAAGCAACTTTGTGTGCATGCCTGCACGAACAAAGGGATAGGGGCCCATCTTGCTGATAAGTTTTGTTGATGTCCATGTCATTGTGTCTCATAGCTAAATAGTACCGTAAACATCGCTGGGAGTTGTAAAGATCTTTAATTTAAATATTGGATGTTGTAAAAAAATTTTGTTGAAAGTTTTATTTATCATAGTCAGATATATTGCTCGGGATGATATCAAAATAATCGAGCTCGATGATGAAGTCAGATTTCAATTTGTGATCAATGCGCATAATTTTTAACGCCAACTGAATTAGACGATTGTGATCACTTTCCAGACTCTCGGATGAAAAAAAAATAGTGCAGTTAGCAGTCAAATAATTTAAAGGGATGGCCAATTGATTGGTCATATTCCCATCTCGTCGTATGATCAACATTTATTTTTGGGTAATCGAACACTTAACTGTTCCTAGATAAAGACATGGCAACCTTAGTCACAACAGAAACAGACAATTTGCATGGGCTCCAATGTTGTGTAAATTCCATTTGTTACTTTATAAAGTTGTTTTTTTTTTTATCGAGACTTTATACTTTTAACCTTGTACATATAGCACAATAAAATAAGATACAATTATATTTTAGATGTCATTATAGATATGTCGTTGGAATTGACTTAATAATTTTCAGGATGTTTAGATTTAAATGAAAAGATGCATTATTATTAAAATATTCAAGATGCTAATTCAAATAAAATATAACGATTCTTCGTGGCTAATCCTAATGAATTATATTGTGCTTTCACTTTAGTTCATCTGTCTAATTTGTTAATTTTTTATTTTTCTAATTTTTTTCTATTTATTAAAAGACTAAATTATTCTTCTCTCATTTATTTTTTAAAAGTTTATAATAATAATAGAGGCGGCCCCAAAATCTTTTGTTTTAAAGATTATTATTTATTATATATTTTTTAAAATTTTAAAAATTAAACGAGAGGAGAATGATAGTTTAATCTTCTTATAAGTGAAAAAAATAAAAAATAGAAAAGCTATTAGAATTAAGCATATGGGCTAAAGCGAAAATCAAAGTATGAATTAAGAACATCGATGATTTCATATATTAGAGTTAGACACAAAAAATTTCTATAGTTTAGGAGATTTAAGAAATTAACACTTGTAATAAGTACCATTTTATTCTATTGTTTGGGAAGAATTTTATTCTATTTTTTTGGGAAGAATAACAAAATTTATGTTTTAACATCTATTATTTAGATATTATATAATTTTTTAACACGCATTTACATAATTAGATGTTAATGGAGTGATTTTATATAGGTTATAAGATATCCAATATATATATATATATATATTACTATGAATCTAATTAATTAGATAGGGTCTTTGTGATCTTTCAACTTTAAAAAAAAAAAATACTTAATTTTTTATTCTAAAACCCCTAAATTTACGGGCGCAGAATTGATTTTTTTGCGTATTTTAAAAATATTATATATATGTACGTATAATTTCTTTAGCTTTGTTTATGAGAAGCTTCGTTTCTTTAGCTTCTCATAAGTTAACTCCATTAAAATTTCTTGATATAATTTCAGAGACACTAATTTAAAATGAAAAAAAAAAAACGTATACTCTTATCAAATCAGTGAACTTATTTGAAAAGTAAACCAATTCTTTCACTTTCAGTAGTCTTTGCCAGTGCTTTGCTCCTTCACTCTTGATGTGTATAACCATTGCAACAAATATTGTTAGAATTTTTACATGAGAGAAATTATACATCGTGAGAAAAATTCGAGAAATTTAAGACGACGCAAAATTTTATTAGATGGAAGAAACATAAGAGAATTATAAGATCAGATTGATCCAGGATTGTCCAGGATGATCTTACAAGTCTTGATTACAAGTTCTTTTATAGGGCTTTGGAGAAACAACTCCTACTTTAACTTAATGACCTAATCCTACTAGGCATGCAAGCCTCTTCTCTAGAAAAACCTCCTTGGAGTAGGAGTATAAATTTGACTTCCTGAAGTCCCTGAAGAATCCAGCCCTTTTCAAAGTCCATCTTGAAGTTCAATTCGGTCAGGCCTCCTACTTGGCACCCTGCCAAGTTCGGGGTGCGCCCGGGGCGCGCCCATCAGGGCAGTCCTAGTCCCACTCGAATTAGGACAAGTCCTGGATGGTCTCTTCATATCTTCAGCCCTTTTAGGAGTAGATCTTCGACTCCAAGTGCTCCTTGATCTAAGAAGGAAGCTCGGCCCTCCAAGAATTCGCCATGTTATTTTCGACATCGAAAACCGACCGACTCCTATTCCTACTAGGAGTAGAAATTCTTCCGACCCTGCACTTCTCATCCAAGCATCTCTCGAAGTTTTCATATTACTTCTTTGGATCTAAACAGATTTTCAGTTAAAGTAGGATTCAAGGCATTATTTAACAAATCTCTACCTTGAATTGAATTTTACAATCAGATATCTAACACTCTCTGCCGCGGCCAGTCCCAATTCTGATTCCGCACATGTGATAGTATTCTTGTAGCTTGATCTGGCGATTCCACCTCTTCAACTACTTGGAATGCATATGCAACCATGTCATCAAAGCCATAACGCTTAGAAGGACCTACTTGCTTGCGAGCATGTCCTACAGCTAGACTTGTCGTTGCTTCTTCTATTTGCTCCTCAAGTTCAGGTTGTTCAGCTTGATGAGATTCTTCTTCCTCATTCTGAATTGGAGTTAATCCAAACTCCACCTATTTATTGACATCCTCCTCTACTGAGTTAACAACATCTGATTTCTGCTTGAGCTGCTATGAATAACCTTGTGCTCTGAGGGAGACCAGATTCTGAAGCCTTTTACACCTGCACCATATCCCACAAAGACTCCTTCTTTGGCCTTTGATTCTAGCTTTCCTTTATTGACGTGATAATATGCTGGATAGCCAAACACTTTCAGATTAGGATAATCAGTAGGATTTCCTGACCATACCTTAATGGGAGTCTTCAGATCGATCGCGGTTGCAGGACTCCGATTGACAAGGTAGCATGTTGTGCTAACAGCCTCAGCCCAGAATGACTTGTTCAGTCCAGAATTAGAGAGCGTGCACCGTGCCCTCTCCAGAAGAGTTCTGTTCATGCGTTCTGCTACACCATTTTGCTGTGGTGTATCTCTGATGGTGTGATGTCTGTCAACGCCTTCATCCTTGTAGAATCGATCAAAGTCAGATGAACAGAACTCCAAGCCGTTATCGGTACGAAGACGTTTCACTTTTCTCGATGTCTGATTCTCCATCAGAGTCTTCCATTGCTTGAAAGCTTCAAATGCCTCGCTTTTGTGCTTCATCATGAATACCCATGTCATCCTTGAGTAATCATCTATCACAGATAGAAAGTATCTAGAACCTCCTAGAGATGGAACACGAGAGGGACTCCAATAGTCAGCATGGATGTAATCGAGTGTTGCCTTCGTCTTATGCACGATTTTGCTGAATTGATGTCATTTTTGCTTGCAAAAAATGTAGTGTTTGCAAAATCCGATTTCAGATATCTTCTGACCATCCAGAAGATTGCGTCTGCTGAGGATATCCATCCCTTTCTGACTCATATGTCCAAGTCGCATGTGCTATAACTTGAATACTTCTGATTTTGATTTGGATGAACTACCTGCTGCAGCCACACCAGAAATTACCGTGCCTTGTATTATGTACAAGGACTTTTGCCTGACTCCTCTCATGACTTCAACATCACCCTTAGTGACTGTGAGAACATCTTCTGAGACATCTATCCGACATTCTTTGGAGTCCAGAACTCCCAACGATATCGAATTTTTCTTCAGTTACGGAATATGACGGACCTCTGTCAATGTCTTCACCCGATTGTCATGACTTCTGATCTGAATTGAGCCGATTTCAACTATTGTATAGGCTGCATCATTGCCCACGATGACGTTTCCGCCATCAATGTTCTGATAAGTTGAGAACTACTATCTGTGCGGAGTCATATGATAAGAACATCCTGAGTTGAGAATCCAATTCTCTTCCGAACATCTCTGATAAGATACCATAAGAGCCAAATCATCATCAGATTCGCTATTCTGGTGAGCTACTACAGCAATCGTGTCTTTCTTCTTCTTGAGGCAATCCTTCTTTCAGTGACCCGGTTCTTTGCAGTAGTTGTAGATGTCCTTCGGATTGATGTTCTTCTTCTTCTTCGACTTACCTTTTTTAGGGTTTGTCTTTTCTGTGGTTGTTACTAACCCTGCGGCCTGAGTCTCCACAGCCTTGTCAGACGTCTTATGATGAAGTTCACGAGTATGTAGATTCGATCTTACTTCTTCCAGAGTAATTGTGTCTCTTTCCCTAGAAAAATTTTCTTGGAGTAGGAGTAGAAATTTGACTTTCTGAAGTCCCTGAAGAATCCAGCCCCCTTCAAAGTCCATCTTGAAGTTCAATTCGGCCAGGCCTCTTGCCTGGCACCCTGTCAAGTCCGGGGCGCGCCCGGGGCGCGCTCGGGGCACGCCCGCCAAGGCAGTCCTAGTCCCACTCGGATTAGGATAGGTCCTAGACGGCCTCTTCACATCTTCAACCCTTCTAGAAGTAGATCTTCGACTCCAAGTGCTCCTTGATCTAAGAAGGAAGCTCGGCCCTCCAAGAATCCGCCATGTTCTTCTCGACATCAAAAATCGGCCGACTCCTATTCCTACTAGGAGTAGGAATTCTTCTGACCCTACACTTCTCATCCAAACATCTCTCGAAGTCTTCGTATTATTTCTTTGAATCCAAACAAATTTCTAATTAAAATAGGATTCAATGCATTATTTAACAAATATCTTGTTCCTTAGTTACATGAGCAACATATATATTCTTTGCACAAATCAATATCTGATTGACAGTAATAATTAGGGACATAAAAATCGAAAATCTTTGATTTCGAGAAATAAATAAAGAAAGTAAGAACAAAAGAAGAAACAGAGAGAGGCAGCATTCGAGTTCGTTCTCAAGAACACCAACATGTTAATTCCCAGGGCGAGCGTATTGCAGGATTGATAAGATGGTCTGCACCAAGGTGAAGAAGAGCAAGACAATGGCGCCGCAGAGGGAGATGATCGACCACGGATTGTTGAAGTAGTTGTGGTTCAGCTTGGCGCGCCACCTGTTGATCTTGGAGCCGCAGTGCTTGTTCACGGCGGTGACGACGTCGATTAGGTAGGTGCCCTCGAAGTCGGCGGACACCTCGCGGCAGAGCTTGTTGAAGAGCCTGGCGGCGGCTTCGTCGTCGCCCAGCCCGTTGACGATGACGCCGCTGCTGTTGAGCAGCGCCACGTCGGCGGCGGTGTCGATGATGCAGTCCATGAGCGCGGCGTAGGTGGTGACCGCGTTGCCGGCGTCCGGGAAGCACTGCTCGAAGGCGATAATGTTGCGGAAGAGGTACTTGGTGATGTCGAACACCCCCATCTGGGGGATCTCGATGCGGCCGTCCCGGAACGTGACGTCCAGGAAGCTCGTGGCGTTCGTCTTCCTCTTGAACTTGATTCCTGCCTCCCTCAGCTTCGTCGCACAGAGGATGGAGTCCGCCCGCGGCTCCCGGGGGCGGCGCCGCCGCCGCCGCATAACGCTGAACTTTCTGAACGACGACAAGGAAGATCGACGCCAGAGCTGCGATAATAAGCTCTTGGTGTACGTAATCTTCTTCTCCGTGTGGATCCTTTGCTCAACGCAGTCTTTCGGGGCATCAAGCAGAACACAGCAATGGAACAGATGGAGGAGATGGTGGAACTCTGAACACTGGGACAAGGCTTGCGTGTTCATGAGGAAGCTGTCGTCGACCTCTAAGCAGCGGGAAGAAAGCACCGCCAGAGACTTTTTCACCGGAACCGTGTCGTACAGCAGCTGGAGGACGAAGAAAGGGAGCTGGTTCTCGAGCATGAGCATGTCGACCAGCACCAGCCACACCGCCCACGACGTGCCCGAGATCAGATCGTCGTACGGCCCTGGGGCTCCGTCCACACCTCGCTTGAGGAACAACTCCAGGACGAAGCAGCCGTCGAGCAACAGCATCTCCACGAACTCGTTGGTCTCCATCTCCGGATCCTCGGAGTAGGCCCTGCGTGCGCGAGCTTCGACAGCTTTGAGCCTCTTGAGGCACTCGTCGAGGCTCCTGTCGGGGTTCCGCGCGAGGAAGTCGCCGAGGTAGCTCAATTTGAGCTCCTCCATGGCCTGCAAGTGCTGCTTGCCGCGGTGGTAGGGGCCGATGGAGACCATCCTCGGCTCGTAGGCTTCGGCGTCGGTCTCGCGGATGTTTCTGGGCACCCGGAAGATGGTCACCGGCTGCTTCGTCTCGGCCTGCCGCAACCTCCGGGAAGCGCCTTGGACCCTTTGCCTCAGGGATAGGACCCAGTGCTCGTCCAACTGCTGCATCGACCACGGAGACTCGTCCAGTTCTACGACGTGTTGATCGAGTTTCTCCCCGATGGCGTGTCCGTCAAGATCCATCTTTCTGTCTCCGGCGTGGTAGATGAGTAATTGGTTGGAGATGGAGACCAGCAGAACCTGCGGAGGACTCGATGCGGTCACAAAAGGGGGTTCAGAAGGGCATGCGCGGGTTTGATCCGCCATGATCAATTAGAGGTACAGCCAACATCAGCATAGCCCCAGGAAGTAAGCGCCTGTTCTCTGATATCTGAAGTCTGCTCAGAGATGGCGAAAGGGAAGAAGGAGAAGATGACGTTCCTGTACCTAATAAAAACAAATCCCTTTTGATTTCGTGGTGGTACATGGAGCTAATTTAACGAGTACCGTTATAATCAACGAATCATATAATTCAGAAATGGAATGATATCTAGTGAACTAATTTGATAGTCCAAAATATTATGCAAGCACAAAATATTATGTAATGAACTAATTTGGCCCTCAAATTAGTCAAATTTATTAAATGCTTTGATAACTCTATTGGTCCAAAGGCTCTGTGCTTTGTCTTCTTATAATACAAATCGTGAGGAACAAAGAGTTAATAAGTTAAGAGCCAAGAAAATTAGTTTGATAATAGATACTTATATGCATAATAAATTTTGTTTAAGCTATCTTACTATATGTTCTTATACTAATTGTTAATATTATATTAGAGGATTTGGTGTTAAAATCGAAAATGTCAATTTCACAAAATACGGTGTGAAAGCTTAAAATCAATTCGTTAATCTTTTTAAATCAAAGCAATTCAGATCATAAACATAATATGAGAAGGAGAGAGAGAGCAAATACAAAGAACACGAGTGATTGTTGACGAGGTTCGACCACAGCTTGACCTACGTTCCTGTTCGGATTTCTCGAGATTCCACTAAACTCTTCCTTAATTGCAAATGGAACAAGGAAGAACGCCCTTTACATCAATTACATTTTCTTCGCTTTGAGAGGCAAGGAAATCTCTCCTCTTACGAAACTAATCTTTTCTCTCGCTCAAAAGATAAGATTTGAAACCTCTTTCACATAGGATCTCTCATAATTTTTTTGAAAATATTTCTCTCTTTTACAATAGAATGTTTATAAGAAGAGAAGAGAGAGAAAAAAAGAGAACTTAAAATAATAACTTCAAGGAAAAAGATCTTCTTTTGATTTCTTAAAGTTTTATCTTAATGCTTGGATAGATGCTTTTGCTTTTGCTTTGACACTCTTTTTATAGGCTTAAGCATGTGAAAAATTCGTCTAGAAATTATTCCACATTTTTCTCCTTAAAAATAATCTTTATTGTTCATTCCAACTGGGACCGATCGACCGCATTTATAGACCGGTCGACTGGTCTATATGACCGTTGCGCTGATCTGCTCAATTATCGCAGCTGGTCACTTGACCTGACTATCGACTGGTATCATCTCAACGTCGATTGGGGAAGGCTCAGTATTGATCGGTCGACCGGCATCTCCATTCGGTCGACCAGTATTGTCTCAACTGGCCTTTTTTGCTTCGACCGACTTGCACTCTTTTGAGTATAGCTTTTTAGATAATCTTGAATTCTATGGATAGCTAACACGATACTTTACAAACATGCAGAATTAATAAGACCATAGTCAATTATTTAATCAAAGTTTAGTGCATAAAGTTATCCATTTTATTTAAACTTTTCATCATTCAGCTTTAATCTTTCGACGTTTGTATCATCAAAATATAATTATATAAGACATTAAAACATGGATCCAACAATCTCACCCTGTTTGATGAAGACAAATCAAGTAATATGAAAAATATATAAGTTGCGAAAAAATTATAAAATTTTGTAAAATCAATTTTATTTCCCCTAACACAACTTTCCTTACAATGATAGAGATTCACATAAGTATTAATTGTAAGGAACTCTTCATATAAAGTAATATTCATATCATATTTCTCCTATATTTCTTCCCCTTTTATTTCATCAAAAAGACTAATTTGTATATGAAGCATAAGAAATCATATATAACTCCCCCTTAATCATGTTGTCTTTAAAAAATTTATTCTTCCGTTTTTGTCATATAATAAACATGTAAAATATTGTATCATAAAGAGTTATATGTAAAAGATAGCTCCCCATAAATTTATGACTATTTTATAATGGCAAAATTGAAATAATTTGATGAAAGCCAAAATATTTATTAAGGATCAAAATATTGCATAAAACTTTGATATAACAATGATATACATGATATGTTAACATGCTCCCCCTATCACTATTATCAATTTTCATTTATATGTTTCCTCTTTTCAAAGAAATAGTAATTTTGAATTTTTGAGTGAAATAAAAAAATAGATGATACTTTTACCATAACATTTATGTTTTCACATTTCCAATTCCACTTGTCCTTTATTTTGCATGTGAGGCACACCTACAAAAATAATTATGTAACATTTGACACCCAAAATTTTTTGGGTCCTATTTTGTTAGACATTGTTCCTTTTGGAACTCAAATCATGCCACGTTGAAATATTTTTCCTACTTTGTATTGATAAGCATAATGACCATGAAATCTGCATGCAAAATATGTAATATGTGATTTTCTATCATAGGAATGATTGAATTTTCAATAAGAGTTTTTATGTTCAAAATGATTCCTAAGATTATTTTTCATTGCATGAGGCATGACTTTATTTTTTATATCTTTTAAAGAGGCATTTTTCAAATAAGTATTTTCTTGTTTTACTTGTTCTAAGGAATATGTTAGTTTTAAAATTCCACCGGCATGTGTAATTTTCAAAGTATCAATTTCATTTGTCAGGTTTTCATTTTCCATAAATCATGTATCTTTTTCTCCTTTTAATTTCATAATCTCATGCAATAAATTTTTATTTTTCTCTTTAAGTGAAAAATATCTTTTTATAAGTGAAGAAAGTTCTTTATTCACATCTAAAGAAAAATTTTCTTCAGAAGAACTCGAACAGTCGTTATTTGAAATTGAAGGACTAAAAGTTACCTCATCGTTCTGTGCCATTAAGCATAACTATACTTCATTACTAGAAGAGCTTAACGAGTCACTTGTTTCACTTGACTCTTCATATTTTTTCTTTTTACCTTTTTGGGATGTCTCTTTTTTGTGATTTTTGCATGATCTTCGAGTAGGTTTTTCATTCTTTTTTTTTCTTTTGCACCAACTTAAAATACTTATCTAGTTTTCTTGTGTAGTGGACGAGTCTCTTTTTGTTCACTTCTTCTTCACTTGTGCCTTCTTCATTTTTGTTTGCTTTCAATGTCAGTGTCTTCTTTTTAGGAAAATTTGATTCTTTTTCTTCTTTGATTCCGATCTCATAGGTTAATACTGAACCAATTAGATCATCAAAATTTAGACTATTTAAGTCTTTTTCTTCAATCGCGATCCTCTTTGTATATCATTTGGAAGTGAGCGATCTGAGAAACTTTTTCACATTTTGGAGTTAGTTCTTGACTCGTCCATGGAAGCTAAGCCATTTACAATAACGTTAAATCTAATAATCATATCATTTATGAATTTATTTTTATGCATCTTGAAAGAATCATATTGATGATTCAAAATATTTAGTTTAAATTCTTTAACTTTTTCCGTTCTTTCATAAGTAGTGATAAGTTTCTTCGAAATCTTATTTGCACTTTGACAACTGAAAATCCGATTAAATTACATTGAATCTAAAGCACAATAAAAAATATTTTTGACTTTTCAATCCAATTTTGAATTCTTTTTTTGTCATTCGTCATAATATGAAGGTAAGTTTTTATGTAAATAATAATATTTTTCAATAATGTCTCACATGTCAATGGAACATATGTATGCTTGAATCCTAATTTTTCAGTAGGCAAAATTTGATGTGTTAAAAAGCGAAGGACGAACAATTGATTGACCTTCGAAAAAACTAAATTCATTTGATACCATTGCTCTTAAGATAGATAAATATTAAAACAAGACGATTAAATCTTAAAATGATTTGATCTAAAAATGATTAGATCTTAAAACATGAGCAACCCGCTCTGACACCATTTGTAGGATCCCAAGACAGGGGGGGTGAATTGATGTTAAAACTGAAAATGTCGATTTTATGAAATACGATGCGGAAGCTTAAAATTGATTCGTTAATCCTTTTAAATCAAAGCAATTTAGATCATAAACATAATATGAGAGGGAGAGAGAAAAACAAATGGAGTAAGAAAGAATGTCCTTTACGATCTCGAGACTGTCGGAGATTCCACTAAACTCTTCCTTAATTCCAAATGGAGTAAGAAAGAATGTCCTTTACGTCAACCACCTTTTCTCCGATTCGAAAGGCAATGCAACCTCTCCTCCTATGAAGCTAATCTTTTCTCTCGCTCAAGAGGTAAGATTTGGAACCTCTTTCACATGGGAGCTCTCACAATCTTTCTGAAAATAATTTCTCTATTTTACGATAGAATGCTCACAAGAAGAGAAGAGAGAAAGAAAAAAGAACTTAAAATGATAACTTTAAAAAAAAAGATCATCTTTTGATTTCTTGAAGTTTTGCTTCAATGCTTGGATGGATGTGCTTCTAATTTTGGCTCTCCTTTTATAGGTTTTAGCATGTGGAAAATTCGTCCAAAAAATTACTTCATATTTTTCTCCTTGAAAAATAACTGTTATTATTTATTTCAACTAGGGATCGATCGACCGCATTTATGGATCGGTCTATATGACCGTTACGTTGATTTGCTCAGTTACCGCAATCAGTCGGTCGATCGGACTATTGACTGTCACATCGATCGGTATCGTCTCGACATCGACCGGGGCAAGCTCGGTAGTCGACCATCATCTCCATCTCGATCGACCTTCTTTGCTTCGACCGATAGGTTGACCGACCTGCACTATTTTGAGCATAACATTTTGTACAGTTATCCAAATTAAATAATCATAGATTTTGTGGATAGCTAACAGGATTGTCTACAACTTTGATATTCATTATTTATTTAGAATCTAATAAGAACATAGTCAATTATTTAATCAAAATTTAGTGCATAAAGTTATCTATTTTATTTAAACATTTTCAGCATTTAATTTTAATCTTTCGAAATTTGTATCATCAAAATATAATTATATAAGGCATTTAAACTTAAATCCAACAACATCGACTCGAGCAGTCTTCACCTAACTATTACCTTCGAAATCACTGGCCGTGATATTCAGCAAGGTGGGAAAAAATAACACTATAGGGGTCATGATTTTTCGTTCATGACCCATGACGCAAGAAAATAAGCTTGTTACTTTATTATCAGGGAGCATGAAATGGTCCAGAGTAGAAGGGTTCGTGATTTGATATTCATCATTTGTTACCTCCAACAAGGGCTGTTTTATGCCCTTCATCACCCGTGACGATGAAAAATACAACTATCACTTCCAAATTACTTGTCGACATTTTTAGTGAAGGCAACAAAAATCACAATCGTTATATAATTTTCACAACCTATTATTTCTCTCCTATAGTTGTTACACAAGCTTCACGACTAGTGACGGTAAGAAAACATAGTTTATTTAAACACAATAGCTTCAACTGACATTCAATACATACATGCCACAAAGACCATATAGCTTTTTACTTCAACTTTCACATCCATCAAGCTAGGATATCTCAGGTTGAACCATTTCTTCTTCTTTTATATTTTTGTTTATCACCTCTTTTATCAGGTTGATTTTCAACACTAGGGACAATCTTGAGTTCAGACTTGGAGGAGTTTATATGTTCATACATCTTGTTTATCTTTCCATGTCTACCTTACATGATGAGAATGTTCTCATCATATTTCATCTTCTATTTGCATGTTTGTTATGCATCCTATATTTGAAAATTAATAAATATTTAATAATTAGTGAAATTAGTGGGTATTTTAATATTTAATATTTAATAATGTTCCATCTTGTTAATTAGATAAATTCAAAGTTCTTTATTTTTATTGTTTATTGTCTTAATAGTGGGCATTTTGGAAAGAAAGATGTTGTCAAGTAGAATTATGAATATTCTTATGACAAATTCTTGTTCATGCTCTTATTTTTATTATATATTGCCCTTGATAATAATTATATCCCTTTTGAATGTTTAAGTGTTTGTTGAACTTATGAAAATAAAAAAAAAATGATGAAAAAAGAGAGTGTAAAAATATATTTATTAAAAAAGAGGGTTAGTTGAACCTCAAAATAAATAAAAAAAAGAGAGTAGAGGGTTTACCCCAAGAAAAAATGCGAAGAAAACAACGAAGTAAAATAAAAAGAGGGTTAGTTAAACCTGAGAAAAAAAGTATAAGCTCTATCTTACTTAGTTATTCAACATTGATATTCTTTTTTGATTGAATTATTTTCTTATTATTTTGAGCTGAACTTGAATGTGTATAAATATATTTGATATCCATAAATTCTACGAGGCTGAGTCAATTGAAAAAAAAGAAAAGATACTTTAACCATCCATATATAAAAATAAATACTAAGAAAAGTACTTGACTCACAGGGTGGAGCGGTGATTGGAATATTGGTTTTGAGTTTTAGCACGAACATTACTTGCGGACAGGCGAATATTGAAGCTTGAAGGGATTTGATGTATGCATTTTATAACATATAATTAGTGTTGTATTTAATCTTATTTTGATTCATTTTCTAATAGTATGCATAATGTTATGACCATATTTGCTTTGATTTTATAAAAATAAAAATCCATAAAAAATTTATATTATATTGTTTACAAAGTAAGAAAAATGAATTGCGAATCCACTAGATAAAAGCACACTTAAATCAAAATTAAAACGAAATCAAAAGTGAAAAATGGTGAAATTCTTAAGGATTGGAAATTGACTTTCATGAGCTCGTGATAGGGGCCATGAAATCTTTGCAACGGGCCATAAAAGTGCATATTTTCATATTTAAAAGTTGTTCGAGGCATGGATCGTGATCAACATTTCACGACCCGTGAAATTGACTTTTTAGTTTCGATACAAACACTATAAGGGTTTTGAAAATGATGTCGTAGGATATGAAAACTCATTTTTAATCTATTTTGGACTCTATTTATATTGTGACAATACCGTAATAGTATGTGACAAACTCTGGATTTGAGTTTTGGACAAATTTTTGAAATAATTTTAAGTACACAAGGACTCTTACACATACTTTATGATACTAGAACAATTCAAAAATTGAAATTTGACAATGTCAAAATGTCAGAATTAATTCTATTCCAAATTTTCTTTATTTTACATGGAAGAGATTATGTTTCTTCTCCGATCACATGGAAACTGAGAACTTATAAATAGAACTTTTCTACAATATGGAGGGTGGATGTTAGAGTCTGCAATCGAAACTTTAAAGTCAAGAACGTGAGAAAACTCATAAGGTTCATCGAGAAGATTTTTGCACAATTGACTCTTGACGAGGATTGAACAACGATTTATCAACAACCTTTGAGGGTTGGCATGATCTCATACTTAATTGATGCATCATAATTTGGACCCTTTAGTTTTATTTTATTTTAAGGCATTTGTAATAGCTTCAATTGATAAGCAAACTATTAGACCTTCTTCCATTATCGTTTTAAAATTTAGCTTTCTTTCAAATATGTATGCTATTTTTAATTCTTTTCTAGAAATTTATTGCCTTCTCTAGTTAACTACTATTTTTGTAAGAGTAGTTATTTTTTAGTTCATGATTTTTGTGGAATTGTTTCTTAAGTTTTGACTCCAAGTATTATATGTCGCAATTCGTATGATCCTTAATGAAATATTAGTCGTGTGATCTATTAGTCATTATTATGGTATGGGTGAAAATAGTTTAGATGCTATATTTTAGTGCATCTTGATTTGAAGTTTGATTAGATTATGATTCTAGATGAAGTAGTCTTAATTTAGTTTGAATTAAGATAGATTGGTCGATCCTAGACGTAAATCAATAATTTGAGTAGACTCTAATTCGTCGTTAAAAACTAATTTACATTATTTGATGAATTCGGTTTCTCTATAATCTTTCTTATCACCCTAAGACCCTGGATATCAGTAAATGATATTTGATTACTCTAGTTTAGAATTCACATTTCTGTTATTTTCCTTTCTAAAATCTTTTTAGTTAAAACATTTTTATCTCATATTAGCATATGAATTTAATTTAATCAAGTAAGTTAATTTCTCATGGGATCGACAAATCGTACTCGTTATACTTATTACTTGAGTAACCTTGCTAGTATATATTATTATAAAACATTGCATTAATAATTTAACCATTTTATCATGTTTACTTTATTTTATTGCATTCACATTTTCCTTATCTAGTATTTGTGTTTTTGCTTTATTATATCTACACCTTATGTACAACCAATACAAATTGAAAAATACCATTCATTTTTTAATTTTTTATTTGATATTAGGGTGTTCACCTGACGGTCGAGTCGGGTCAGATAGGATCACAACCCATATGGGCAAAAATTCGTTCCAACCTGACCTGGTTGGATCATTTGACCATCATTTTTTTATTTTTTATTTATTTTATTTAATATTAAATTAATATTTCCTTTAATAAAATAATATTCATACTTAAAATAATTTATTTTAGTTTTAAAAAATTAAATATAAGATCACAACTATTTAAAAATAAAAAAATTGGATATATTGGGTTAGGTCGGGTTGAAAAATTTTAACTCATACCCGACCCAAATTGCCATCGAGTTGAGGTCGGTCGGATCCGACTCGATCTCCAACTCGGTCCCATTTGAACTAGATTGGATAAGTCAGGTCATCGAATTCACTGGGTCGACCTGATTCAGTGAACACCTCTAAGCATATGTTAAATTCACTTGTGATTTTGTGTGTTAGAGTTTTTTATTGCCTCATTGCATGAGGGATGGGACCCACATATAGGGTGAGAGGGACTTAGGTTCCCCTCAAATTTTTAATTTTTTAGATATTTATATTAAAAGATATAAATTTTATGATAAAAAGTTATTGTGTTTGGCCTTCCTTAAATAACATTTATATGCTATTTTGATAAAAAAAAGAACCCGCATGTTTAGTAAGAGGGTTTCGGGGTCAAATCTAATCCACTCATTCTTTTTGTCTGGTCCGCTGCTGATGCGAGTATAGAATTATTTGAAAAGTAGAATGATCGTTGTAGTATTTAACACATTAAGCATTTTAATTAGATTGGATTGTAGTAATATTTTTTTAAACACATTAAGTAAAAAAAGTGAAATTGAAACCTATATATTGCAATGCTGATAAGTTTACATGTTTAGATAAAATTACTTATATAAATAATAATTAATTAGTTATGACATAACTATGTGACTTATTTTTTTTAAAAAAAATAAGCACCACACTGTTTATTTTTTTACTTATAAGAAAATTTTATATATCCTTAATTTTTTCAAATTGACTTATAAACTTAGCCAATTGGACCTTAATAGCGGAAGAAGAATATAAAATGTGTTTTCTGACTTCTTGGTGTTCGAGCCATTAGATCTGGAGGAGGTTGTTATCCCGAGTTGTCACTCAATTTCTCTCGTTTTTTTTTCTCCCATGATAGCCACACTTTGGCTTTGAAGTTAAATTTATGAGTTGTACATTGAGTGCCCTCTTATTATTGTACGTATTTATTTGAATAATGCTATTTATAGTGCTTCGTAAGATGAACTCAATATTTATTATTCTTACAAATTAATCAAAACAATACACTTTTGAACTAAGGAAAGTATACACGACAGTAAGCCCTACAAAACGAGCACCTTAACGTCGACGGTGCCGCATAGGGAGAATATCGACCACGGATTGTTGTGCTTGTGGTTCAACTTGGCGCGCCACCTCTTGATGTTGGAGCTGCAGTGCTTGTTCACGGCGGTGACGAGGTCGGTGAGGTAGGTGCCCTCGAAGTCCGCGGACACCTCGCGGCAGAGCTTGTTGAAGATCCTGGCGGCGGCATCGTCGTCACCCAGCCCGTTGACGATGACGCCGCTGCTGTGGAGCAGCGCCACGTCGGCGGCCGTCTCAATGATGCAGTCCATGAGCGCGGCGTAGGTGGTGACCGCGTTGCCGGCGCTCGGGAAGCACTGCTCGAAGGCGATCATGTTGCGCAAGAGGTACTTGGTGACGTCGAACACGCCCATCTCCGGGATCTCAATGCGGCCGTCCCGGAACGTGACGTCCAGGAAACTCGCCGCGTTCTTCTTCCTCTTGAACTTGATTCCGGCCTCCCTCAGCTTCGTCGCGTAGCGGATGGAGTCCACGAGGAGTTCGGAGTGGCAGCGCCGGCTCCGTCGCACGACACTCAACTTGCCGAACGACAACAAGGAAGAGCGACGCCGGAGCTGAGATAATAAGCTCTTGGTGTACGTCATCTTCTTCTTGTAAGGCGTGTGGATCCTTTGCTCGACGTCGACGCAGTCTTCGGGGGCGACAGGCAGAACAGAGGAATAGAACAGATGGAGGAGATGGTGGAACTCTGAGCCCTGGGACAAGACCTGTCTGTTCACGAGCAAGCGGTCGTCGATCTTTAATAAACAGCGGAAAGAAAGCGCCGCCAGAGATACGTTCACCGGAGCCGTGTCGTACAGCAGCTGGAGAACGAAGAAAGGGAGCTGGTTCTCGAGCATTAGCATGTCGACCAGCACCCGCCACACCGCCCACGAGGTGCCCGTGATCAGATCGTCGTACGGCCCCGGGTCTCCGTCAACGTGTCGCTTGAGGAACAGCTCCACGACGAAGCAGCCGTCGAGCAGCAGCATCTCCACGAACTGGTTGGTTTCCATCTCTGGATCCTCGGAGTAGGCCCTGCGGGCGCGTGCTTCGACCGCTTTGAGCCTCTTGAGGCACTCGTCGAGGCTCCTGTCAGGGTTCCGCGTGAGGAAGTCTCCGAGGTAGCACAGCTTGAGCTCCTCCATAGCCTGCAGGTGCTGCTTGCCGCGGTGGTAGGGGCCGATGGAGACCATCTTCGGCCCGTAGGCTTCGGCGTCAGTCTCCCGGATGTTTCTGGGCACCCGAAAGATGGTAACCGGCTGCTTCGTCTCGGCCTGCCGCAACCTCCGGGAAGCGCCTTGGACCCTTTGCCTCAGGGATAGGACCCAGTGCTCGTCCAACTGCTGCGACGACCACGGCGACTCGTCGAGTGCTACGACGTGGTGATCGTGTTTTTCGGTCCAGGACGCCATGTCCGTCGTCATGGTCCATCCCTCGCTCTCCGGCGTGGTAGATAATAAGAACCTGGATTCGATAAGGTCGCAAACGGGGGGCATGCGAGGGGGTTTTGTTCCGCCACGATTAATAAGAAGTACAAACAACGTCAGCATAGCCGAAATAAGTCAGCATCTGCTCCCTGAAATCTAAAGTCGCACCTGTTTCGAGACAGCGAAAGCGAAGGAGAAGATGCCGTTCTTGTTGTTATACCTAATTAGCAATTTTTCTTTGATGGTTATCCGCTCTTATCTTTATTCAGACTGTACAAGTTCTTCCCAGGGACCAATGTAAAAGTTATTTATCTTTTATTTCCTTTTTAAAATTTATTTTATGTTAGTTCACTGACCTTACTTTTGAACCTATCATTGATGAAAGAAATATGGGCTAAGTATTAATATGTAACAATGGAAATCCAATTGTGACGACCAGGTTTGATAATAGAGGTGTTTGCGAGTTGGGTAGCGGATCCAACCCGAGCAATTTAAATAAATGCAACAACCCACGTTGGATAGAAATGAAGCACCCATTATGACGCTTGCAAGCCGGTCTCGGAACATGTTACATCATGGATCATGCATGTCAAAGAAATATGACAAGATAAACTTGAAAATATAAGATCATATGACACTAAGTCCAATAATCTCAAAGTATATATGGCGGGCAATCTAAATACATAAAATGACTCGATGTCTATAAATATATCCAAATCCGACATAATCCACAATAAGGGCCAGGCTAATACATGATCATAAAATACTATGACATACTAAGGCCAATACCATTTGCCAACTGTCGTCAGGAGCTCACCTATGAGTTCAATTTACTCTTTCATACTTGTACGAACCCGGATGCAGGGACGCCCACCTCCCATTATGTAAGGGCCATAAGAATAAAAAATTCAATAATCCATAAAACGTTTCGATTAAAGAGATAATCAATGAACAATACATATTTTAAAATAGATTATGAAAGTTAATGCTCAATTTCATATCTCAATTCCATATATCGATTACATTTATATCTTTTAATGCATAATTATCCATATCCATAGTGATTAAGAACATCCAATTGTATTCTTCTATTTAATGCATAATATTTCACAATAACAATATGCTCTTGCCACTTACTCAATTATCTTGATTAGTTATCAAATAATCTTTAGTGAGCCATTCCATGCGTTGAGGTTCTTAATTGTCCTTGCGCCATTGGCTGGCCAAGCCATGGGTTGCACTCACACCCAAATGACACCTCATGGGTATGTCATTTCCATCACCCTTTTCACGCGGGCACACACAATGATACATATCCATCTAGCAAGGGCCAAGAAAATCCGCAATATGCCAATTCAATACAATGATTCATTTTAATTCTACAACTTTGCATGCAAAGTCAGATTCTAAGTGAGTCAATCAATAGCATGACAATCATATCAATAAAATCATGAAACATAGCATGGCGTAGCATACTATCAACTAAGGATCAATGGATAAAAGAATCATTGAGATAAAGCTTTGAAAATATGTTTTTCGACTCGACCGGTTGACTATTCGATTGACCGGTCATATGTCCGGTCAAAGGCAAACATAGCTCGGCCGATCGATCAATACCTCGTCCAATTAAATAGTGGCATTTATACGTAATAACACTTATGGATCGGTTGACCACTCGATGCGATCGGTCGATCGATTTATACTAAAAAATCATGAAAATGACCATTTAAATCCATTGTTCACAAACGTATTCACATTTAGGACCATTCTTAGTTTGCCTACTACATTCCACACATCTGAGGATCCATAAAACATCGACGAATCCAAGAAAACAAATCACACTTCCATTTAGAACATTCATGCTCAAACCCTTAAAACCAACGACAAAAACCATTACTAAATTGTTCAAATCCATTTCACAGAGTTCAATCTCACTCTCGTTCTAAGAATGATTGGAATGAAAAACGTATGAGTTCACTCTATTTACATACTTATTTTTCAAGATGGATAGATTCGACACCTTGTCGGTTCAAAATTCATAACTCACTCTATACGTCATTAAATTGGCTAATTCTAATTTATCTTCACATTATACCCTTAGGGAAATAACAAAAAATTATGTAGATTTTATTCTTTTACCATTTATCCTCACAAATTCCTACAATAACTATGTGCTAACCTCATTTTGACAACTAATCACTAGACAATTAAAATCTCCCCATAGACATCTCCTTTTGAGATGAGTCCAAGTTATGTAGAAAGAGACTTCATCATCTACCTAATTAATAAATTTCACACTCAGATTCAATAAGGTGGAATTTTGGTGCATTTTACAAGTTAGTTTCACTGTTGTCCGACATAGAGGATCATTTTTTTTATCTATAACATTCCGTACACAAATCCAATTAGACTAAAATAGAAAATATGAAAACTAGACTTCAAGGCCTTTCCAACCATATATTATACATGATTTGTGGACAATAAAAACCTATTCAAACGTGGGAACATAGTGCATGATTATGGACAGATCAGGGGTAAACATATTTCTAATCTTTGAACACATAACTATCATCATACATCAAATTAACATTAAGGGGCCAAATGCTCAATGACATTTTAGGGCAAAAACGTTCATGATTACTATGAATCTAATAAACACCATAAAAAATATAATGTTTCCCATAGATTTAGCTCCTGCTTCATGATGGATGGGCAGCAGATATTCATGCTCACGTTGTATGGACTTTCAAATACGTAGTCATCAAGGTCACAATGATTCATGCTGGTGAGGCGTATCTCATTAGAAATCATACCATGGGACTAGGAAAATTCATAAGCCGCTGGAATATCCTTATCTATCCTGAGAAGGGGGTTTCCGATTTGAACAACAAGAAAAATTAAGGACAGTGGCTATAAAGCACATACTCGACAAGAAACCATTACAATGTAGAAGAACCAAAGACAAGGTCTTACAATTACTCCCTTGATTTTGAACATGAAACCAGTAGAGTGTTGATTGTAATTCAGAAGAACTATGGACAATTGTGGTATGTAATGCCATGCAAAGATTCAAGAAAATAGACGAAAAGACCTTGAAGGTTAACTAATGAAGGTAGAGACTACCTACATAGCTTTCTCCAGTAAGGAATAAGTCCATGGATTTGAAGACAAGAAGCTTTTCATAGCAACCCAACAAGAATTTAAACATGTCATTAGCTTATAAAATAAAAAGAAACATGACCGGTTAGGAACGAACATAAAGCTATATATAACTTTTATCAATGAATCATGTAAACTAGAAAAATTTCATTACTTTATATGATTGATATATTTGGAAGGAATGCACACAAATCCTAAATATAAATTTATTACATGGGAAAACAAGTATTGTAAATAAGTTACCAGTTGATTCATCTCCACTTGTACAAAGTCCTATTTGAATACTACCATCCAACTCAAAGTGAAGAAGTCACTTAAGTTGGAGTTATGACACTATAAAAAAATAAGAGTTATATATAGTAGAATAACTGCTAATATTATATAAAACATATGGAGATTCAAAACTTTAGTGTCATATGAAACCTTTGTTCCATGATTTCTTGTCTAACCGAAGTCCTCGTTCGTTAGCTCTTGGGAAAAATGGACCTAGTTTGGTGAGAGCTCCCCCACGAATTGAAGAGCAAGCTTCCATGTACATATAAATTAAAATGTGTATATGATGGTTGAATTTCATCCAATACTTGAAAAGTTTGGCATGAATAATTATCACCAAGGATCCATGTGAGGAGGAACCGAGGTAAATCATACGGATTGTTCCCCAATTTTAGGTGTGGTAACTACTTGGTCTCTCAACTTCAATTTGTAATTGAAATGTTCTCAAACTTTGATTTTCTTGCATGCACATCCTCTTGACTGGTAATAGAAAGTTCCCAGATCACCTTGCTGATGTAACATATTAAAATATAATAAAATAATATAAAAAACATAATAAATATTACAAGAACTTAAAAAAAGGCACCGAAGGGGAGAAGGGGGTGGCACCCCCTCCCCCTTTCCTCTCCGGCGAGGGAGAGGAGGGAAGGTGCGCCAGCCCCGTCGCACAAGGGGCAGCGCTCCCTAGCGACGAAGAAAAAAGGGGTGCGCTGAACTTCCTTGCGAGCTCACACAAGGGGGTCTTCGCCCCCCTTTCTCCCTCATTGTCGCCGTGCGCGAGAAAGAAAAGGGGGCGTAGGATCCGTTTGTTCTTCTTCATAGCCAGTGACAAAGACAAAGGGGGGCGCGGCCCCCCTTGTGAGCTCGCCTGCCCCTTCTCCCTCACCAGCGTCGCACGCAAGGAAGACGGGGGTGTCGGGCCCCCTTTTCTCCTTTGCGGTTGGCGAGGGAGAAGAGGTTGGCGCTGGCCCCCATGTGCGATGGAGAGGAGGGGAAGGGACGCCGCCCCCTTGCTCCCCTACAGTAGGCTGCCACCTCTTTTGTTATATTTTATATTAATTTTATTATGTTTTTATATTATTTTATTATATTTTGTTATGCCACGTCAACAAGGTAATCGGGGAACTGACTCTTACCGGTCAAGAGGACGAAGCGTGCAAGAAAATCAAAGTTTGAAGATGATCTAGTTACAGATTGAAGTTGGAGGACAATTAAGATATTGACCTAAAGTTGAGGACGATCTACATAATTTACCTAGAGGAACCATAAAGAATTACATAAGCATCATGTACTTATTCTCTAACTAGGCAAGATAAAGAAAGCAAAGAAATTTCATTCCTCTTGAATAGTCAAGTAGACAATATCAACCTTATTTTATTCCTAAAAAAGATCTTCCTCAATCTATATCAGACTACCACCCGATTTCATTATGTAACATTATCTGCATGTTAGGCCCAAAGATTCTAGTTAATCATATCAGGTTGATTTACCCATCCCAAACTGGAACTACAAAAAAATAAGACATCAGACTACCACCTGTTTTCATTATACTCCTTTGTGATAGACTTGTGACAATCTGCATTTGTCAATGAGTTTTGACCCACAAAATTGTGTTGTGTGGATTGGTTTCATCACAAAGTTATTTGTGACAGCTAAGACCGTCACATGATTAAAAATTTTATGTCACAAAAGTTTGATAAAGTAATTAATAAACCATGTGTTCCATCACAAATGTGACGATTTTATGGTAGATTATTGATTAATAATTTTTGACGAATATATGTTGTGATGATTTTATGATAATTTTGTGATTTGTGATCATTTTGTGATGATTATGATTGTGATAGATTTGTGACAGTTTACGTGAATATTTTGACAAAGTTGTGATGAGTCATTATCAATTATATTGATGAAATTGTGATGAAACTTTATGACAATGTTTTATGAATTATTGTGACAATTGTGTGTGTGACAATTTATTTTCTAAATATGCTACTTCACATAAATAATTATAAAATAAACATCATATAGTGCAAGATATTAAAATTTCCACTACTAAACATGCCAAAGATCATATAGTTCAAACATTTCTAGCTAAAATATTCAAAATATCAAATCCATTACAAGAGTTAGATTATCCAAATTTGATAATGAAACTTTCAACAAAATTGTAATCACATAACAAAAACTCTTCACATGACATATATGCTTTTTCAATAAAAATTTGTGTTCACCTCTCCATATAAAAAAGTTGAAACCTATAATCAAACACATATACAAAATATTGAAATCTAGTGATTTAAATAAAAAAATATTAAAAAAATGAAGCATCATAAGAAAGTGATATATAAATAAGATAAATTACCTTACTAACATGGAACGAAACCTCTAAAAAGTGATTGACCGCACGGACACATTCTTTCATTTCAACATTCACTTTTTGAATACGATTATCTAATTCTTGTTGCAATTATTGCCGCACTTCTTCATGCAGTTCTTCTCTTACATTGCAAATCATCATCCTAAGTAGCAGCATTTGAAGAAGAGTCACTCATGTGCTTTGATGTACCATAACTTACATTATGTACAATGATTTAGCATAGTTCCAGCACCATATTCATATACTCTTCTTTTCGTTGAAACTCCTACTGCATCGATCCACATAACGACATAAAATCTTGATTGAGAGCTAATATATAAATCATAGTTGGTATTAAGAGATGCATTATAATCTTCCTGGATTTAACACAAACATAATATGTTAGAAAGAGAAAATAAATATATAAGATGGATAAAAATATATTCTTTTTAATAAAAACTTTTCGTCAACATATTCACCAACTTTTTCTTTGTTTTGATGCTTATTATAATGCTAAAAAATTTCATAGTAAGTCGGTTGCCTGCCTAACTTTTGTGCCTATAGAAAGAAAATAAAACATATGACTAAAAAATAGTGCACAATTTGAGAAAATTAAATATTCAAATAGTGTACTGAATATACAAGTCTTATGTGATATTCTATCATAGGTATAGAATTGAAGGCATGCTTTGTAATTCCACAATCTTTTTCGGTGTTGCCGCTCGTCTTTCTTTCACAAATCAACCATGTCATTCCAAACATCTCGTCTCATCCATGATAGTCCAAAACCTTTGGTTTCACTTATATGCGTCTTTTTATGTCTCTTCATCACATGACATCTTGTATGATATAATGTGGGAGACTAGAGATCATCACACTTTTTAATAAATGCTTTCTTAATGAGAATGTCTATCACAAAAAAGTTTGGTTTCTGTGACAAGTTATTTGTGTCAATAAAATTATGTCACAACGTAAGGTGGATTTATGATTGAGTTGTGACAATAAGATTATTTGATACCTTATTGACCGACTTGTGATGAACATAATCATCACAATATTATTCGTCACAAGTCCGTCATAATTTTGTGACGAATTGTGATAGCATATTTAATTGATACGATTAGTGATCTAAAAGTGATGGATTATGAATTATCATAATTAATTTCATCACATTTTTATCACAAATAATTAATTTTTCCTCGACAATCACAAATTTTGTCATAATTTTATTTTCCCTCTATCTTTATAGTTTGTGGCACCAAAATAAAAGTAACCCTAAAAAGATTTAGGTAAACAATTATTTTTATTTCATATTTGAAAGAAAAAAGATTTAGGTAAACAAGTTTTTATCTTTCTCCTTCTCTCATATACATCCAAAATAACTAAACAAATCCACCCCTCTGTAATGATAATAATACAAACTTTTGGTTGAATAGTTAAACTTCTCTCAAGATATTTTTCTGCTCACATCCTCTACTTTTTTTTCTTTGGTTTCATTCCGCATATCGCACAATTCGATCTTTGTCCTTTTGTTCTCCATGTTACACGACATTTTCTTCTTCTTTGGTACTCCATGTTATGCGACGTTTTCTTCTCCACGGCGTGTTGTTCTGCATGTTAAGGCGGTGCCGGTGTCAAGCCGATGCATATTACACGACAACGATGATAGCTCCCTACGCGCATGCAAGGTGTTTTGGCAGGGCCCCTGTGCGCAAGACACCATACATGCACGCGCAGGGCGCCGCCGGAGAACTGTACGATCGCTGGCGGCGCCCTGAGCGCACGCAAGGATTAGTTAGGCCCCTGTGCACGCTGCGTGCACTGCCAACGACCGTTGCGATCATTGGCAGCGCCCTGTGCGCACGCAGGGGTCGTCTCAGGCCTCGGCCGCCGGACCCGCCGGCCTCCCTTGTGGTCTCTGGCGGTGTCCCGCACATGCGCAGGTGCTAACACTACCCCTATTTATGCGCAGGGCACCGCCAGCGACCACAAGGTCGTCGGCAGCACACGCATCGCATAGGGGATCCCTGTGTTGGTCCAAAGACCATATTCTAAGTATTTTGATGATAGCAAACAAGAAAGATGATGTACTAATTGTGCTTGAAGTGTTAGTGTGAACGTGTTAAATATTTTTCAAGAAAAAAGGTTGTCAAATGTTTTCAACAGCACAAACGGATGATCGAAACCCTATCGTATGCCCATTTTTGACATATAATGGATGATCAAAATTGAGTTGGAATGACCACTAATTATAGAGAGAAATGACTTCTTAAATTGGATGACCGAATCAGTTTTGATCGACCGTTATGAATAAAGCGAAGATGGAAGTACAAAATGGGAAGAAAACCACATGAACGATCGCTAATTATAGAGAACATGGACGTTTCTAAATCGGACGATTGAAACTATTACGGTCGACCGTTCAGGGTGAAGAAGAATGAAGTTTAAGAAATGGATGACCGAAGTTGTTGTCGGAATGATTGCTAATTACAGAGAGGGTTTCTAAATCGGATGACCGAAACTATTTTAGTCGACCGTTCTGGGTAAAGAAGAATGAAGTTTAAGAAATGACGACTGAAGTTGCTATCAGAATGACCGCTAATTACAGAGAGCGCGAACGTTTCTAAATCGGATGACCGAAACTATTTCAGTCCACCGTTCTAGGTGAAGAAGAATGAAGTTTAAGAAACGACGATCGAAGTTGCTATCGGAATGGCCGCTAATTATAGAGACCATGAACTTTTCTAAATCGGATGACCGAAACTATTTTGGTCGACCGTTCTGGATGAAGAAGAAGGAAGTTTAAGAAATGGACGACCGAAGTAACTACCAGAATTAGGGGTGTTCATGTCACGGGGTCATTCTCGGACACTAGACCACGTGCGGCGACTAGGCGGATAAGCACCTAGCCAAGCCTGTTTTGAATTTGCAGCGGAAGTTTTATGTTCGAGACGACTATGCCGAGAATCGCTCTTATATGCATTCAATCACGGACGTGACTAGAGTGTTGGACTACTCATCATGGGACCGTGGCATTGGCACATTGCGGCACCAATGCAGGCGCTTGGGCGCTTAAAGTCTGAAGGGGCGATGAAGGGACCACGGGACGTCACGAAGGGACACCGATGTGGGTTGTCACCCCACGCTCAAGGCCATGACACTAGAATTAAAGGAAAGCTTACTTGTATTAAATATGATGAAACATAACATACAATTGGGCCTCGGAAGGCACTAGTGAACTCCTCCCAGTGTACCATAGGTATAGGAGTCTTATTACATATTGAAGATGCAAAAGACGTACCCTACGGGAACGTCACCTACTTGGCCATTCATAAGGACGGCCTTATAAGATAAATTCCCTAAAGGCGGATAACTTGGTACACCACAATATTACGCAGTGCGGGGCGGCGGCATGTGTTCCAAGATTTCCGACACTGAGCGGCACTGGTGCCGCGATGCTTCACGCTTCGTGTCACAGGAAAACACCCCATGACATTCTCCCCCACCAAAGTCGACGACGCCTCCGACGTCGTTGTCCGGGCTTCCTCGGAGTCTTCGTCTTCAGTCTTGACTTCGCTTGTCTCGTTCAATTCTGCCTTCTTTGCCTTGACTTCTACTTCACCAGTTTTGCGCAACGCCAGGAATGCCTGCTCCTTGGGGTCTCGCTGAGGACTCCTCCCTCAGGCCTGCTTCGCTTGCTGATCCTTCGTCCAATCTGGGGTCATCACTTGTGCAGCGTTAGTGGAGTCCGCCATGTGCGGTCTGACTTCATCAAGCAACTATCCGTCCATCAAGTCTTTATTGGATTCACTTCTCTTCGACTTATGCAGTGTCAACTTGTTTGGTTTGGCTCCTTTGGGGGTGAAACAACTCTTGTATGCCTTCAGGGATAGTTCGGAGAAGAGTTGTCTCAAGGTCGTGCAGAACACGATGAAGAGTCTCGCCATTCGACCTGTATGACTTGACTCGATGCCTTCATGTTGCGGGTGGCCGCAACACAAGGTCTCCCTTCCATCGAATGCGAAGTACGGGACCATCTCACCCTCGATGATCGTTCTTGAATTTCGATGGCTTGAAATAGCACAAGCTCTTCGATGTCAACATTTGCAACTTGTCTGCTTCGGATGCTTTGGGTCGCTATAGTGAGCGACAGGAGTTTCCCCACGGATGCTTCGGGACGCCTCAGGTCTCTTTGTGGGCTTGACTCAATGTCTCTGTGTTGCAATTGGTTGCAACGTAGAGTCTTCCATTCCTCCGCCGAGCGAAGAGCGCAGGACCACCTCTTCCTTGGTGATCACTTGATGTTTCAGCGGTCTTGAGGTGGGACAAGGTTCTTTGATATAGCAATCCATGCATTGTCCATTTCGAGTCGCCATAGTGGGCGACGAGAGTCTCCCCACGTTTCCTTGTGGTTCAACTCACTGTCTCCAAGTTGTAGATGGCTGCAACGTGGAGTCCTTCATCCGTCGAGTGTTGAGTGCGGGACCACCTTATCCTTGGCGGTCGTCTGATGTCTCGACGGTTTGAAGTAGAGCAAGGTTCTCGGATATGACATTCTCTACCTTTTCCACTTCAAGTCGCTATAGTGAGCGACGAGAGTCTCCCCACATTCTTGCGGTTCAACTCGATCCTCTTGCTTCGATGGACTGTCTTTGTCTATGGCATGATAGCTTCCTCTATGCGACTTGCATTTCTTTCCCCCACCATTGCCCATGCCCAAGGGCTTTGGTGGTATGACAGTTGTCTTGGCATGAACGCCTTGGCAACGGCGACTAGCGAGCGGAGGTTGGACGATCCTGTCGTTCCAACTCCGTCCTAGTCCAAAGCTTCAACCCCTCTGCTTGAAGAACACCAACGCTGGGCCTTCATCCTCCTGGGAACACTGTAGGCGGAGCTCAGTGATATCTTTTACGTCCTCCTTCAACATGCCCATCTAGCCGATGCTGAACAAAGCGATCTTGACCCCCAGTCCCAACTTGTCAGGGCTTTGTATAATTGATGAGCTACCACTTCCTCTGTCTCATGTCCCAATGGGATTCATGTTTGCCACATTCCACATCGTCGCGATGGCAACGCGATCCTGAGTTTGCCACATCTTGCAAGATTCTTGGGATATGCCTTCTTCCGATCCTGGGACCTCCTTTGAAGCTTAGGCAACCCCTTTGGGGTATGGACGGGGTGAGATCATTGTGCTCGTTCATGAAGAGGATGCACCTTAGATGCTCGTCCGTCCGCAACTTGGACGAAGTAATGCCATTGCCCTTGTCGGCATGGATAATATGCCATTGACATACTTGTCCACCGGGCGGCTGACCCTTGTGAAATAATAGCCATTTCGGGTCTTCAACGAACCACGGGTGTTCATGAAGATGCTCTGTTTGGGTAAGCGGATTGCGGTTGGTGAACTCATGGCATGAGCTCCCAACATCACCTCCATCTCCATTTGAAGGGACGACATTGCCAGTGTGTCCTTCGAAACATTTGGATTGCGTTTCCTGGAGGCCGCTTCAATTACT
The DNA here is from genome assembly GCA_030549335.1 of Pontederia crassipes. Taxonomy (NCBI): domain Eukaryota; kingdom Viridiplantae; phylum Streptophyta; class Magnoliopsida; order Commelinales; family Pontederiaceae; genus Pontederia; species Pontederia crassipes. The sequence goes on from JAUKPH010000017.1 coordinate 14,987,208, forward strand.
CGAGGCGCTGTCCGAGAGGAAATGGCACTCCTTCCTTCGGTTGGCGGCGGAATGCTTGACAGCAGCATGCCAAGATTCGTTGATGCTCAATGCTCAGACCATTTACCAAATTGGTCGTTGAATTGAGACGTCAATTTGCGTTGGCATGTAGCAGGTTCGTCCCAACCCTTGATGGATGACAACACGCCGCTTGTGGGGCGACACTTGATGAGGTAGGCAAATCTGACAGCTCGTCCGCGAGTGTTTGCAAGTAATCAACGCTTTGCTCTATCCTTAAAAGTCATCATGGCATGGCAGACGATGCTGCGGCACGACAAGATGCTTGTGATTGATGCTCCTTAGCCGATAGGATGATATTCCTTCGCCGGAAGGGACCATGAACCTTGATGCTTAAACTTGAGTCAACTTCTCCCGTGAAGCGGTTGTGCACTTCACGTTGCATGACTGAGCATGCGATGTGACGTCACAAAATACCGAGCAACGCCAGGTCGTCACGATAATGCATGAACAACAGTCCCTGAATGTGACACGGGTCCTCCGAGTTACACAATGCTTGTGTAAGCGATCTCATGTTATGAGTAATACAAGACCATCATGCGGAGCATATGGCCCCTCTTGACGCAGCGCGACACTTCAAGATTTCCGACTGTATACCTGGGGTGGTTGATCTACTCGAGTGAGCGACGCATGACCGTCCCGGTTAGGCGGGGCGATCAGTCCGCCATCATGATGCATGACGGACGTTCCTTGACACGACACGGGTGTATGAGGACATACTGCGGGGCATGACTAGGCGTGCGGCGAGAAAACTTGCCATGCATTCCTCATTGGCATCCATGATCGAAGACCATGGTACCAGTGCGCCTGGGCATGATGGAGTTTTTGAGCGGAAGCACATTTCTTACGCCAGGGCACATTGCGACGACACAAGCGAGTCATCATCGCTGAGTAATCAGAGCAGGAAGAATGACTCTCATATCACTTATTACGGAGTCATTCTCGGACACTAGACCACGTGCGGCGACTAGGTTGATAGGCACCTAACCAAACCTGTTTTGAGTTTGCAGCGAAAGTTTTATGTTCGAGACGACTATGCCGAGAGTCGCTTTTATAGGCATTCAATCACGAACATGACTAGAGTGTTGGACTACTCATCATAGGACCGTGGCATTGGCACGTTGCGGCACCAATGCAGGCGCTTGGGCGCTTAAAGTTTGAAGGGGCGATGAAGGGACCACGGGACGCCATGAAGGGACACCGATGTGGGTTGCCACCCCACGTTCAAGGCCATGACACTAGAATTAAAGGAAAGCTTACTTGTATTAAATATGATGAAACATAATATACAATTAGGCCTCGGAAGGCACTAGTGAACTCCTCCCAGTGTACCGTAGGTATAGAAGTCTTATTACATATTGAAGATGCAAAAGACGTACCCTACGGGAACGTCACCTACTTGGCCATTCATAAGGATGGCCTTACAAGATAAATGCTCTAAGGGTAGATAACTTGATACTCCGTAATATTACGCAGTGCGGGGCGGCTGCATGTGTTCCAAGGTTTTCGGCACTGAGCGGCCGAGAGCTATAAGTTGAGCGGCACTGGTGCCGCGAGGCTTCACGCTTCATGTCACAGAAAAACGTCCCGTGACATTCACGGGTCGGGTTGGACTCGATCCATGAACAAACCGGACCCAACCTGACCAAATTTGGTTGGGTCGGACCCAACCCGACCCAGTTCGGGTCGGGTTGGGTGGTCGGGTTATCTGACCACCCAATTTTATTTTTTTAAAATTTTTTCTTACTATTTTTATTTTTATATAATATTAAAAATATTATTTTATATTTATTTTAAATCATAAAAGAAAGTTTTAAACTATTTAATATTATTTCTGTACTTAAAATATTTTATTTTAATTTTATTTTAAAATTTTAAATCAAATACAAGCTTGAGTTTAAATAAAAAATAAAAAAAATAAAAAAGTAAAAAAGTAAAAAAATAAAAGAATTGGATCATTCGGGTCGGGTCGGGTCACCTCAGGTTAGAAAAATCCAACTCATACCCTAGTTTGGGTCGGGTCGGGTCGTCGGGTTCGCGGGTCGACCCGACTCGCTGAACACCCCTAATCGGAATGACCGCTAATTACAAAGAGCGCGAACGTTTCTAAATCGGACGACCGAAACTATTTCGGTCGACCATTCTAAGTGACGAAGAATGAACATGAAGGTCACACAATCATCACAAAAATGTGACGATTTTCTTATGAATGATCCTATGACGAATATTATCATCACATCGGTTACAAATTTCTTACAAATCTATCGTAAATTATGACAAATTTATTTCATCACAAAAGATCCATCACATGAGCTATTTCTTTATTGGTCGATCCATACACGAAAATATCCTTACTGCGCAATAGCTTGCTTGCTCTCTTCGAACTGGAAGGAATCACCATATCCTCATAAAGGCAGACATTGCGAAGGCTTTTGACAATGTGTCCTGACAAGCTGTCATTCAAACCTTAACTCTCATGAACTTTCCTTCCACATTCATAAGTTTCCATCCTTCATATGTTATATTAATGCCAGGCCTTCAATACCTTTAGAATCCATCAGGGACTCCGCAAGGAGACCCCTATCCCCTTATCTTTTTGTCATCGTTTTCGGACCTTCTCATCCATGATTATTGAACGAGTCACCATTGGTTGCATTATTCCTTTCAAGCTTGGATATTTTTCACTCAGTCACCTATTATACATTGATGACCTCCTTATCACTATTACGAAGTTAAACTTCAAAAGACATAGAGGTTCTCAAAGTCTTTAAACTACTCACAAACTTGCAGATAAACACCAAGAAATCTGAATTCTATTATGCCCTCAATCTCTAGCCCAGACGAAAATAATGTATTTCCCATATCCTGGCCATTTGCCAAGGAGGTTTTCCTTTTGATTATCTTGTGGTCCCCGTCTCTAACAAATATATATACCCATTGCCTCTCAAAAATTCCTTCTTAATCGGCCTCTCGAGAAATTGCAGGCTTATTGGAATTCATGTTATTCGCTATAATCTACATCTCTCTTTATTAAAATCAACAAGTTTCAAACTAACATATGTGTTGGGATTATTCTCACATTGTTTGCTAATAGCAGTGATTTTTTTTTTTTTTTGCTTTTGAACAAGGCCCTTCTTTGGATTTCTCTCAAAATTCTTGATATGCTTTAGCAGATTCAAAGTTCCATGGTTAGCAGCATTGGAAGGTTTTTTGACAATAGTTATAAAAAGCTCTATTTTTTCCCTTTTAAAATGAGCCCAAGGATTACAAGGAGGTCAAGATTTGGTTTTCATTTTTTAGTATCTCTTGTTCATTTTTGAAGTAATTTCTTATGGTGGTGGTTGTGGACCTATTGATTGCTGGAATGAAGTCCCTTATAAGCTTGCAGGAGTGAATGCATTTTCAATTTGAGTTTCACTTGTGTTTTGGGTCTGATAGTAACTATGAGCCTACAAAAATGATTCCAATCTGACTCCCTTGTAAACTTGTGTTTTATAGGTGGACATCTCATAAATATTCATCATTCTAGCATGGATCATAGCAATGATCACATTGACAATGTACAAATCCAAAAATAAACCTCTTAAGAGAATGCTTAGTCACATAATCTTGATAATCAAAGATAAAACATTTAAAGCATATTCATGTTCAACAATACATTTCGAATTCAAAATACACTGGAGTGACATAACTATAAGAGCAACATCACATGGGACTTGATTAAGATCTTAATGGCCCAATGACAATTTCTTATTTAACATACAAGAAGGATAAACTAATTAAAATTTATCTCTAAATTATGTTCTATTGCAGATTTCTTACCCAATGATTAGTATAAATATATGGATGATACGATTTATATTAAAGCTAGTAGAATTTGTTGTTGTTGAGTCCAAATAGCTCTTTAGGCATTTCAACAAACACTTGGACCCAATCACAAGGATAAAAAACATGCAATCAGAACTGTCGTTGATCTAGTATGTCCTTACTCATCGAAGTACGTTCATTGAGCATCAGAACAAGACAAACAATAGTACATCAAATGAGTTCATGTACAAGGCAAGATTTAACAGTGCCTACAATGCGACTACTGATGAGGATTATGGTTATACGGATTGATCCTAGTGTACAATCACAATATTTGTAGGAATGACATTGGACAGTGACGATTGAATCTCGATTTGATGAGGTTTGAGACATATCATGAAAATCTATAATGATTTCAATTAATCCAAGGTGATCCAGGAATCCTCCTACCTTATTATTGTTGGAAAGTCCTATTATTGTTTTTGTATTCTCCATTTTCAGATCCTCCTTTCCCTCTCCTCTTCTCTGGTGGTCTCGGATGGTCCAACGACGTAGGGATCAGTTCATGCTGCTATTGGCATGATGAAAATGAGGAGAAAACAACCGATAAGAACATTGATAAGAAAAGAAAAATTAAGAATAAGAGATCTGATGATAGCTGCGATGCATGCATTTTACAACATATAATTAGACTTGCATTTATGCTTGTTTTAAGTAATTTACTCATGGCATGCATCTATTTTTCATTTATTTTTTAAAATTATTGGAAGTAGCAATCTACCTCTAGTTGGTATCTTTTATGGGAATTATCAATGAAAAATGACTAACAAAGAAGAATAACCCAAAATGAAGTCAAATCAGCTTTCAAAAATACAAATTTCACTCTCACAGCTCTGGCAGTACCGCTCGGCGAAGAGACTATGATTAAACGGGTCGTTAAGTACTTATCACGGCCGTGAAGATTGTGCCAACTACTGTAGTTCATGGATCAAGCATCACATATTTCCACAGAAGAGAACTTACGGATTGTGACATATTTCTCATGGCCATTAAAGTAGAAATTCATGGACCACGCAAGTTTCACGACTCCTCCAGTGATTTGAAAAAGGGAAAATCATCACAAGCCATGAAACAATAATAATAGAGCTCACATGAAGGTTACATATGCATAAATCGAGTTTCACAGGCTGTTAATATAATACTATGGCCGTGAAGTTTCCAGAAGTCGTGCATTTGAACCAGAAAAGCTCGATTCACGGTCGTGAAATACTTGTCACGTCCCGTGACGAATGTAGAGAACTCCGACTTCCACTCTATTTGAGCTGTGAAGACCTATTAAGGGGCGTGACAAATACAGAGTTTGACCTACAATGTATTTTCGGAAGAATTATCAATGCACAAGGACTCCAACTCTTACCATATTTTCGAGGGATTAAATGGAAATCAATTGCGCCAGAAATTTTAGAGTTTTACAAGGCAGAATATTCAGAATCAATAGAACTCCAAATTTACCTTATTTTACAATGAAAAAAAAATTGTTTCTTCTAAAACTGCATGAAGACCTTAGCCTCTATAAAAAGGGACGTCTATCAGCTAGAAACAATTATACTAGGGCCTGCAATCAAAGTTTTCAAGCCAAAAAATGAAGGAGCATTTCTGTAGAACAAAGGAGAAGGCTTCTGCGCATCGTACTAGAGAGAGGATTGTGCGATGGTTCATCGTTGTTTATGAAGTGTACTCCTTATTCTACATATTGTTAGGCCAATATTTTATATTTTCATGTTTTATCTATCTATCTTAGTACTATGGATTATTAGTTTTAATTTTACCTTTCTATTTTAGTTGCAAAAGTTTTAGTGTAAGAACAATTTCTAAATTCTTGAATTCCTGTTAATTGAATAATAGTTAGTTTAGTCTTTATGAACATGGTTGTATGCTTAATGCTTTTATTCAGATTTTAATGATTTTTGGGTTGATTATCAACTGGGTAGTGTAATCAATTCCTAATTCCAATTTTTCTATTGAAATTGATTAAACTTTTATGTGGAAACAATGCATGTCATAGTCTAATAGAACTAAGTGGAATATTAGATTGTGTGATCTGTTTGATTGACCTAGGCAGACGATTAAGAAGTTTAGAAATTACAACACATAGCATCTTAATTTCAATGTAATTGGGAGTATATCCGGGCGAAATATTTTTAGATTATTATTGTCTTAAGATAATTGATTTACTCGGTTAGGGAGATCATATCTTCGATGTTCCTAATCCATCTAAAGACTGAATTCAGATTTATTTTTACAATCAATTTTACAAAAGTTATAGATTGTTCTAATCATTATAGATCATCTAAGGACCTATGCATCATAGTTTCAGACTTTTATCTTTCTGTAATTTTATTTTTTGTAACTCTTTTTTACCCAAATCTATGTTGTCTTCTATTAGCCTCTGAAATTAGTTTAGCTAAGTAAGTTAATTACTTGTGGGTTCGACACTCTACTCATTGCACTTTATTACTTGAGCGACTAGTGCATAAGGTCGACTAGTGCACTTTTTTACTTTATTACTAAGTAAGTTAAATTATCAATTCTTGCATAAGGTCATCGTCGATCCCAACCTTCATGGTTCCTTCCTCCACTTGCATGCCTTAGTCCCTGATCATAACCAACAGTGTCATTTTTGTGCTCAAGTGGAAAGGGGAGAGCCAAGTTGCGAAGAAGCATATGTGCACAAGTTGCAAAGCATCATTTGGGATTTTCTCCTAATACTAGGGCTAATGACGAAGAGGCCACCCGAGTAGGAGAAAGGTTGTTTCGAAAGGTGAGGATTGAGGAGAGGAGAGGTCACCGATGGGTGATGGATGAGTTGGCGAGGATTGAGACAATGGAGATGTCGTCGAAGATCGTAAAATTGTGGGACAAAAATTAAGATATTATTAAGATCTTACACGTAAGATCAAGATTGGTAAGAGATAGTAGGATTGTAAAAACATAAGATCTACATTGAGATCTTGACAACCTTGATCATGATTAGTGCTATGTTTATCATTTTAATTTTATTGATCTAAGAAAGAAAATGACACATGCAACTAACTTTGAACAATATTTTATCTTCAATCATTTATGCGTTAATAAGTTAGATGCAAAACATTTAATTGAAAAAAATAAAATTTGTACAATGCTTACTTAATTTATTATACAAAATGATATGATAGAATTTCACATTCTAGCTAAGTGCGCTTATAGACATATTTACTTCATTTCTTAGAATAATATTCTCATAGTATGTGTACATATGATTACCATGTTCAAATGATAATATTAAATGGGTCCATGAATTATTGTTTCACACTTGACTTACAATCACAATATGATTTTATGTAACTTGTGGCATTTGAAATGGGTACTATATTTGTGTAATCTTGTGAAGTATGTATGAATAGATTTAAAAATGAAATGTTTATGTCATACTGTGCAATGTGTCAAATTTTTAGTATAATATACATGAATTTTGTATGTTAGTTGCAATCTTAATATTTGAAATTCACTATATGATGCCTATGGTTTTAAACATGGAAAAAAGCATACTTTTTTTAATCTTAGTGAATGATAAATGAGCTTACGTGGTTGAAGATCATTTATCACATTCTTACTTTCATGGCATAAGTTTTGAAAATTCTTGGAATGTTAGAAGCAAGAACTTTGAAATTTTGTATCCTATAAATCCTTGTCATTTTAAGATATCACGTCTTGTCCTTATATTTGGCTTCATGTTTGTGATTATCATTTTGATTTGGAAAAGCAAATTGCATATGAAAATATGTGCGCAAAGTTTGTTACACGTGAATTATGATTGCTCGTCTACAAGAGAATTATTATATTTATGACATGCACCTTTGAAAATTTTTTTAATATAATCTAATTTGGTATAAATGCATCTTCAGATTCTTGATAAATCATTTTGATATATAAGGATGATCTTTAAAAAATATTTCATAAGTCATTTAATTGTCAAACTCTATACTTATGCACATATTTGAAAAGAACCCTAATGTTAAAGAAGTCATTTTCAACTTGCTATATATATATATATTATATAAAATTAATTTTGAAACTTATCTTTGTGAATTATTGACATGACTCTTACCTTTTGAAGTTTAAAGTTATCATGTAATTAATGAAAATTCTTGGTCATCATTCATAACTTTAAAAACTTATCTTTTGGCCTTAAAAATATCACATCAAAAGAAACTTGACTAATTTTTAGTGGTTTTTAATGTAAATTGACCACAATATAGAGAAACAAAAATCAGACATGGATGAAGATTAATGGATATAAATAGTAGGCGTAGGATCCCAAAGGGCACCAAAAAGGGGGTGAATTGGTGTTTTTTTTTAAAAATATTGATTTCACAATAACACGTTGTGGAAGCTTAAATCCAATTCAACAATCAGCACAAATCAGATCATGTCAAACAATATGAGAGGGAGAGAGAGAAAATTCAATCACAATGCACGCGATGGTTATTGACAAAATTCGGCCACATCTTGATCTACGTCCCCGCTCCGACTTCTCGACCCCGAGACCGTCGAAGATTCCACTAGAATCTTTTTTTTTGTTTCAAATGGGGCAAGGAAGAAAAACCCTTTACATCACCGCCTTTTCTCTGTTTCAAGAAACACCTCTGCTCCAATGAAGCTAATATATTTCTCTCGCTCAAGAGATAAGATTTTGAACTTTTTTTACACAGGAACTCTCTCAGTATTTTTTTAAATAAAATGTTTCTCTCTTTTATAATGCTAAGCTCACAAGAGGAGAAGAGAGAAAGAAGAGAAAAATTAAAATGAAAACTTTAAGGAATGATCTCTTTTGATAACTTGAAGTTTTTTTTCAAAGTTTGGATGGATGTCTTTGCTTTTGACTTTGGCACTCCTTTTATAGGTTTCAGCAAATGAGAAATTCATCCAAAAATTATTCCATAAATTTCTCTTTCAAAATTGATTGTTACTGTTCATTTGACTCGAAGGCCATTTGACCACACATATGGATCGGTCGACCGGTACACTTTCTTTTATGAAAAAAATATGACCGTTGGTGAATTCTGCACTGTCCGGTCGACCTAGTCTCAACATAATATTTGTCAAAATTGGACATTTTCTGCAATGATCGGTCAACCTGTGTTTTGGACCGATCGATCGGTGTTTCGGACTAGTCGACCTGTGTTCCAACCGGTAGGTCAACCGCCCTGCACTATTTTAAGTATAACATTTTGTACAATTATCTAAATGAGATGATTTTTTATTCTATGGAAAGCTAATAGGATTCTCTACAACTTTAATATTTATGATTCATCTAAAGTCTAATAGGATCATAGTTAATTGTTTAATCAAAGTGTAGTGCATAAAGTTGTCTATTTTTTTCAAACTTTTTCAGCATTTTAACTTTAATCTTTCGAGATTTGTATCATCAAAATATAATTTTATATGTCATTAAAACTTAGATCCAACAATCTCCCCTTTTTTTATGAAAACAAATCGAAAAATATGAAAAATGTATAAGTTACAAAAAAGTTGTAAAATAGGTTGTAAAATCAATTTTACTCCCCTAACATTTAACTTTCATATAACGTGATATTCAGATCATATTTCTCTTCCTTTTGTTTCATCAAAAAGAATAATTTGTATATGAGGAAATAACTCCCTCTAAATTTATGATTATTTTATAATGACGAAATGAAAACAATTTGATGAAGGCCAAAAAGAATATATTAATAATCAAAATATGACAGAAAACTTTAATACAACAATAATATTCATGATATGTCAAAATAAAGTTTTGTATGCTCCCCCTATCACTATTATCAATTTTATATGTTCTTTTTTTTCAAAGAAATAGTAATTTTAAATTTGTGAGTGAAATCAAAGATAGATGATACTTTTACTATAACCTTTGTGCCTTTACATTTCCAATTCCTCCTTTGCTTTACATGTGAGGCACACTTGAAAAAAAATCACCCAAACTTCTTTGGATCCAATTTCGTTAGTCAAAGTTTCTTTTGGAACTCATATTATCCAATGTTGTAAAGATTTTCTTAATTTGCATTGATAAGCATAATGGTCATAAAATCCGCGTGCAAAACATGTAATATGTGATTTTCTATCATAGGAATGATTAAATTTCTAATAAGAGTATTTATGTCCAAAGTGATTCATAAGATTATTTTTCGTTATTTGAGAAATAGTCTTATTTTGTGTATTTTTCAAAAAAGTATTTCTTTGCTTTACCTTCTCTACAGAACATGCTAGTTTTACTAATTCACAAGCATGTGTTATTTTGAAAGTATCAATTTTATTTTTCAGGTTTCATTTTCCACAGAATATGCATCATTTTCTTCTTTTAATTATGTATTAATTTTTCATTTTTCTCTTTAATTGAAAAACATCTTTTTATAAGAGAGGAAAGTTCTTTATTCACATCTAAAGAAATATTTTCTTCGAAAAAACTCGATGAGTCATCATTTGAGTTTGAGGGACTAGAACTTACCTCATCGTTGTGTGTCATTAGGCATAGATATGCTTCGTCATTAGAAAAACTTGATGAGTCACTTACTCTTCATATTTTTTCTTTTTCTTTTTTCGGGATGTCTTTTCTTTGTATGATCTTCTTGTTGGCTTCTCATTCTTCTCTTTCTTCTTTACCAACTTGAGATACTTGCCTAATTTTCTTGTGTAGCGGACGAGTTTCTTTTCGTCCACTTCGTTTTCACTTGAGTCTTCTTCTTTTGGATTTTTTATCAATGCCAATGTTTTCTTCTTGAGGTTTTTTTTCTTCTTGATCTTCTTAAATTGAGATCTCATACGTTAGAAATGAACCAATTAGATCATCGAAATCCAATTTGTTAAAATGTTTTTCTTCAATCACGGTCCTCTTCGTATGCCATTTTGAGGAGAGAGATCTGAGAATCTTTTTCACTTTTTCGGATTTAGTTCTTGATCGCCCAAGGAAGGTAAGCCATTTAAAATATCATTAAACTGAGCAACCATATCATTTATGGATTCATTATCATGCATTTTGAAAGAATCATATTGATGGTTTAAAATATTCAATCTAGATTATTTAACTTTGTCGGTTCTTTTATAAGTAGTGATGAGCTTTTCTCAAATCTCGGTTGCAGATTCACAACTTGAATTCTGATTAAACTCCATTGAATCCAAAGTATAATAAAAAAAATATTTTTGACTTTCTAATCAAGTTTTGAAAAAATCTTTTCTCTTTCTTTAGAATCTATAGTTAACTTTTTATGAAGATAATAACATTTTTCAACTATGTCTCACATATCGATATCAATAGAACAAATATATACTTGGATTCTAATTTTTCAAAAAGCAAAATTTGATGCATTTAAAAGGGGAGGACGACTAATTGATTGTCCTTCGACAAAATTAAACTGCTTGATACCATAGCTCTTAAAGATTGTTAAATCTTAAAACGAGTAAATCTTAAAACGATTTGACCTTAAAACGAGAGCAACCCGCTCTGATAGCAATTGTAGGATTCCAAAGAGCACTAAGAGAGGGGGGGGGGTGAATTGGTGTTTTTTAAAAAAAATATCGATTTCATAATAACATGTTGCGGAAGCTTAAAATCAATTCAACAATCAACACAAATTAGATCACATTAAACAATATGAGAGGGAGAGAGAGAGAGAAAATTCAATCACAATGCACGCGGTGGTTGTTGAAGAGGTTCGGCTACACCTTGGCCTTACGTCTCCGCTCCGACTTCTCGATCTCGAGACCGTCGGAGATTCCACTAGAATCTCTTCCTTCGTTCCAAATGAGGTAAGAAAGAAAAGCCCTTTACACCACCGCTTTTTCTTCGCTTCGAGAGGTAAAACACACTTCTCCTCCAATGAAGCTAATCTATTTCTCTCGCTCAAGAGGTAAGATTTTGAACCTCTTCTACACATGAGCTCTCTTAGTATTTTTCTAAATAAAATGATTCTCTTTTATAATGCTAAGCTCACAAGAGGAGAAGAGAGAAATAAGAGAAAAATGAAAATGAAAACTTCAAGGAATGATCTCTTTTGATAACTTGAAGTTTTTTTTCAAAGTTTGGATGGATGTTCTTTTGGCTTTAACACTCCTTTTTTAGGTTTTAGCAAGTGAGAAAGTCATCCAAAAATCGTTACACAATTTTCTCCTTCAAAATTGACTGTTATCGTTCATTTGACTCGGAGGCCGATCGACCGCACATATGGACCGGTCGACCAGTACACTTTCTTTTATGAAAAAATATGACAGTTGACGAATTCTGCACTATCCGATCAACCTACGCTCCGGACCGGTCGACCGTTATCTCGACCGATATAGTCTCGACATTCTATTTGTTAAAATTAGACATTTTATGCACTGATCAGTCGACCTGTGTTTCAGACCAGTCGACCGATGTTCCGGACTGGTTGACCTGTGTTCCAGCCAGCAGATCGACTGCCCTACACTATTTTGAGCATAATGTTTGGCGTAGTTATCCAAATGAGATGATTTTTTGTTCTATGAAAACTAACAGAATTCTCTACAACTTTGATATTTATGATTCATCCAAAATATAATAGAATTATAGTTAATTATTTAATCAAATTGTAGTGCATAAAATTATTCCTTTTTCTTTAAACATTTTCAACATTTTAACTTTAATCTTTCGAGGTTTGTATCATTAAAATATAATTTTATATGTCATTAAAACTTAGATCCAACACTAGGGACTTAGGGGGTTAGTTTCATGACTTTTATTTCTTTTACTAGTGAAAAACAAATAGAGTAGCAACAAATTCCCCTGCTCATGTACATTCCCACTCTCGTTATGAACGTCATCCAATAACATGGGTCACTCTCATGCTTATTAGCTACTGGGCTTATACATATGGAATCATCTAGAACATATTTGTCAAGTTCTCACGATATTCAGACATTTTAAACGTCGAGTACCTATATGGGTGCATCTCTGGGATGTCCCTACTTTTGGCTTGAAGGAATTTCAGTCATCTAACCTCTCGGCCTGTATTGAGTCTCAACACTGTGACACTCTCTCTTGGGTGAAAATTACCTAAGTCCGATTCGAGCAAAGATAGAGAGTGACTTAAAAATACTCCAAGAAAACCTCTGGGGTCTACTTAGCACTAGTCGTAAGTGACCTTTTTCGACACAACTCAACTACCTCCCAGCCTTTCGGCTTGCATGTGGCAGTTGGAGAATAAAACGCCCTCTCGGGAAAAGGTCACCTGACACTTGAAAACCATCCTCATTTGAACGTAAGAAATACCAATCTAAAAGTATGGAGAATGCTCTGAGGCTGCCTCTTGGACTCATTCGACACTTACCATCAGCAGCTCTTGGTCATAACTAAGCGGCCACCTAATCTCTCGGCTCGCATGCGGCCATTTAGGAGTAATGTACCTCTTGAACAAGATATGCTAACATCTAAAACATGCTTGTTGCTTGAATAAAAAAAATGCATCGTAGAACAAGGAAACAAAGAACATTACGGGGTTTTGTCTCTCGGTTGAACCCAAGGCCATCAATGATTCTTTAGACATATCCTAACTTCAACACAACCTATTGGTTTGCATGTCTCGCTAGGGAATAGATTACCCTATTGTACAATAATCACTGATGACTAAAAAACACAAGCTATCTTAATGAGGGGGAATGTCACTTGAAAAATAGAGAGAATTAAAAATGAGTTTTAATCTGAATGCATCTTTATGATTAAGCTCAGCACACATCCGCCTCTCAGCCTAGGGATTTGCACATAGGAAGCGATTATCCTCTCGAGTTAAGATGCATAAGCCTAGTAGATGAAATAAATATTGACATTTAGGAAACATGCACACAAATAGAGATAAGGAAATAAAATAGTAACATAGCTAACGAGAGACAATCGACTGCTACATAACATAGATTCAAAAAATAGAATCGTCTAGAAATAGAAAATCCATCAGTTGGCCCCCCGGCCTTAGTTGGCTGTTCAACTACACATAATAAGGGGGACGACACAACATCAATGTTTTTCATGACACTAAAATAAGAAAAGAAGAAAAGAAAAAGAAAAGGTGTGTTGTTGTCGAACCCTCCTACTCAACCTCCTTCTCCAAGCTGCAAAATGGAATGGGTTGGGATCCGTTCTTTCAAAGCCTCCATGACCTTTTATAGATTAGGGTTCTGCGCCACATGTCCACCAACTATTTTGTCCTCCACAGCCTTTTCTATAGGTCTGACAATGCAAGGTTTTTGTCCTCTTCGGTTGCACTCTTCTAAGGAAGGAAGTGGTGCCATATGCTCACATGCTCCCACCTGCTGCCTTCACTCCAAACATAGCCCTCATTTCAGGTTCATTCTCCACTTCCATGGTTAGCTATGATGCCTACATGAAAGTAGAGAAATCTAGTAGTGTGCCATCTCAGTAATAACAAAATATTATATTTATGAAAATAAATGTGAAGAAATCGTAAGAACTTAAAATCGATCATAAACCATGTGTTCATGCATTGAAATATGACAAATGTAGAAGAAATGGATGCTGAAATAAAGAAAAAAGAACATAAAATTTATCCATATCATGCTATTTATCACCTATAGGTCAAATTTGATTTTATATTTTGTTCTAATGAACCGGTCATTGGATATAGGGAAGAGTTATAATTTTTTTATCACATATTTATACTTACATTATTCTTTATGATATGACAAAATAATGAAAATAATTTTATCTTCTTTATGTTATTTTACATCTTGTTTCTTATATGATTAAAGTGAAAAAAAGAATATTACAGAAAAAGTGATATATGATTAAGGGGAGTAAACATTTGTCTTTTCCTTATGCTAAATCTGAAAATTACTTTTTGATGGGATAAAATGAGAAGAAATATAATAAGAATATGGGAGAACTTTATATAGGAGAAATATAATCCTAAAATTATGTAACCCTAGTTAATTATGTAAACATCATAAATACAACTCTAAATGAAAATACCCTAAATTGAGACTTATGTGTATATATATATGAATATCATTGTAAAAAAGTTTAGAATTAGTGGATGAATTTTCGACTTTCATATATTATTCTACCAACTTATAAATTTTCATATCTTTGAGTTTGTCTTAAAAAAGGAGGAGATTGTTGAAACAAAGTTTTTATACATTGATTAATTATATTTTGATGATACAAATCATGATTAACTAGAGTTATATTCAAAGTGGCAAAAAAGTTTAAATAGGAATGCATTATTTTATATATTGAACTTGATGTTAATATTTTAATATTTTTTATTCAAATTTAGACAAACATGTGAATACAAAATTTACAAAAAGTCATATGCATATTAATGCAAGTGCAATGATGAATCGATTGACCAGTTAGCATGAAAAATGCACTTTTCGATCAATATTGAAGGACTAATTGGTCGGTGGAAGTCATCTGTCGATGGGTGACTGCAGAACTGACATCGAATCAAGTGTAAATAATGAGTAGTTGACTAGTGATTCAATTGACAACATCACTGCTTATGCTGATCGAAGGACCAATCTGTCAATTAGTGAAAATGGTTGGCCGTTGACCATTCAACAATCATATTTTTCAAATGGTCTTAAGGTTCAATTGACTAGTGGACAGAGCGGTTAGTGGCAAAAAATGTACAATTACGTTCAGATTTCAATCCAAAAAGTTGGAACACAAGCCCCCATGGTCAAATGAAATTTATAAGCCTATAAAGAGAAAAAAACAAGAAATTATAGAGGAAGCTAAAAAAGAACATTTGTGAAGTCCACTTGAATTTCAAGGTATAAATCTTTCATTTCTTTTTTGCTTACTCCTATGTGATGTTCTAATTTGTAAAAGAGATTGAGGAAGTGTGATAGTGCTTTTGTATTGGTGATTAATCTCTTGAGTGATATGAGATTGTACCTTGTCTTTTGAGCGAAGAAAAGATGGGTGAAATCTTTCGAGTAGAAAAGGTGAGCCTTATATCTCAAAGCGGAGAAAAAAATAAGGGTTGTAAAGGGTTATTTCTTTGCCCCATTTGAAATTAAGGAAGAGTGTTAGTAAATATCTGATGGTCTCGAGATCGATAAGTCAGTGTGAGTTATTATGTTTTGTATTTTTTTCTCCCTCTCTTTCTCACTTTAATGTGCTTGTGATTTGTGTGTTATTGCACTTGTTTTTAAAGTTTGTCATATAAATTTTAATTTTTGCAATAATTTTTATAAAATCAATATTTTCGATAAAATATCAATTCACCACCCCCTCCCTCCCTCCCTCCCCCCCCAACCCCCCTACTCCTTAGTGATCCAACATTCTTCTCATAGATTTAAAAAAGAAAAAATAGAGGCACTAGTAGAACTTTGTTGATGTCAATGTTGAGAAATTGAAGCAGGGTATAGACCAAGTGCTATAGACCAAGTGCGACTGAACCTCGTCGACAAAATTTTGTGTTTGTCCTCTTTTTGTCTAATTCTCTCTTCCTTATTTTCCATATCATATTAATGCTTTATTTATTTTTTTTACAACAACTTTAGCTTCTAGAGTTTGACATAATTTTTACAAAAGGGTCAATAATTTTTTTTGACTTTCAACAGGTTTATTTTTGTATGAAAAATTCGAATGGAAGCTTATATTTGTTCAATTGATTTTCAAATTTGGAATCTGACTCAAAATAATATTAAAAATTCTAAAAATAATACTAGTGATGTTTATACTCATATTTGGTTATTTAGTTATAGTTATTATATATCAAATGGCTTTATTAAAAGTTGATTATATATTAATGATTATTTTCTTTAGGCTTTTTGCACTTTTTGTGGACTATAGTCTTTTGGCAGATATTCAATAGACATTTTAAACAATTTCTGAACTAATATTAATCTTCCATTACCGATGAGAGCTCATAAAGTATTAATTCTGAATTGAATCTTTCATGCTTATATTTAAGGTTATCAAGATCTATTTTTTACATGAGATCATAGGAGGGTTTAAGATAAAAAAAATCATAAGATTGGATAAAAACTCGTAAGATCATATCATTAATAAAGAAATATATCTTAAAAGATAAAACATATTAATAAAATTGTCATAGTCAAACCTTAAATTACATCTCATTAAATAATAATTCTATTAAATTTAAGCCAAATTATATTAAAATATAATAAGAATGAGAAAATAAATTAAATTTTATCTGAATTAATTACTATTATCATGAATATTTTTATTAATTATAAATAATTATATTAATCATATGATATTGTGTATGATCGAATAAAATTGTACGATCAAAATTAACCCATTAAAATTTTACACAAAATATTATCAAAATAAGATTGAACTTCACTAAAAGGTAATATGATCGTAAAATCATAAAATGCTGAGATCGTGATTGGGATGTTAACAATCTAGATAAATTATCTTAATCTCAACTCCACCCAAAGTCTTTATTTATTATAACTTATATCCAATTATCCTTTTATTTTCAAAAGAATTAATAATATAATGTTATTTCATCACAATTTCTATATTAAAATAACAAAATATTATTATTTTAACTTTTGAAATATTTTTAAACTCAAAGGCATTAACTTTATTCCAATTGAGAGTCCTTTATAAGATAAACTTATAATTGAAATAATTTCTCAAATTAAATATTTAATTTTGACCTAATAAAGATTCTTATTCCTAATGAAAACCTAATTTTTTCAATTAAAATTTATCTTTTATTTTTTGTTATTTTTTTAGTCTAACTATATTTTCCATTTTTTAAATTCTTCTTTAATTCATTAAGATTCAGACTAAATTAATAGATTACTTTGTTATCATTTCTTGTATATTTAGTAGGAGTGTAAGAAAATTTTGACCGAACTGAAAAACCCATCCGATAAAAAAAAATTAAAAATTAGGGACTGAATATGATTTAAGGTGATTTTTAAATAGAGCAAAACTGATCCACTTAAACTAGTTAGGGCCCTACCCGAAAAAATCGTAGGAACTGTGGAGCCCATTTTTATTTATTAATTGTTAGTTATATAATTAATTTAGATGTAATCAATTATTTTATTACTAGTATAATATTTTTTATATATAGTTTAATATATTCCTATCACATTGTGAAATTCTAATTTAATAATTCTAATACTATATCCTATATTTAGTTACAAAATGAAATAAGTTAATATTAATTTTAGTTTATTATACATTATTTAAAAATATTATTTATTAAAATATAGTCCAAAAAATTGGCCCTCTAGAGAGTGATTTTTTTCCCTAAATTATTTTAGGTTAATTTTTGTGATTTAAAAATTTGATCCAAAAAATAACGAGTGATTTTTTTAAATCGACTTGACCCGAAACCACTTTCACCCCTGGTATTTGGGCTTCAAATCAAATCTCAATGGTAGAACACAAATTATTTAATGTTGACTCTTTTTCTAATTTTGGACATTGTTCTGAGTCAAACTTGGAATTTGAACTCATACATAGTTGTATGGTCAAAGCTAGATTATGTAAAAAGCATACTAAATTTTTCATTTATTTTTCTTATTTTGAATTTAAGGAAGGGAATCTAGGGGTTGTTTGGTTGTAGAATATAGCGATGAGAATAAGTACATTTAATTTGATGGATTAATCTTTTTTTAATTTTGAATAATTTTTATGATTTTGAAATAATACGTTATCTCTAAAAAAGCATTATTTACAAGATTACAAATTTTCAAAATGGTAAGATTGTCCTTTGTATTTTTTATGAAACAAAATGTGGTGTTTGTGTATATTCTTTATTCTGTCGTTTAACCCCAACCAAATGGCAATCTACCATAATATACTGATAATCCAAATTTGTGAAATGTGTACAGTATTGCTAAAAAGGTTGTGAAACGTGTGCATGATTACTACGAATGTAACGCCTCCAAATCGACCCCCGTCATGTGGCGAACAACCTGGAGACGCTACGACATGCTATGATTTTGACCATAATATTGACCACATCTCAGTCAATAATCGAGACACGTCAGCGGAAGAAAAGACTAATAGAGAAAAATGATAACTTAAATATGCGGAAGTCTAAAAGTGGCTATATCATTATAAGAAATAAAATAAGGTTCTACATCATGAATTTAAAATGCGGAAGGTAAATGAAAACTAAATAACACTCTAAAAGTCCTATGATTCATGTGTTGTCCTATCGCCAGAGCTTCATCACCACACGCCTATTCCACACATCACTAATCTGGTCCTGTGGAAATCAGACACAGGGGAGGAGTTCCTCCCGTAAGCTTTACAGCCAGAACCACATGATATACAATGTATGACATGAATATAATAATCAGTGGTAAATAATCATGCTTAACTTGAACATGAAAGAATACATGTATAGATCATAATAAGAATAATAATGATCAGAATAGAAGGATATCATAAATCATGAGAATCAATAATGCTTAGTAAAATTTGTAATCATGGTATACTTGACTTGACTTGAACATGCTTCTTGATCTTGGATTATTATTAAAATCAGGGTGACTTTAGGTGCCTTTAGTTCTTGGGGTATGCCGAGCAAACAATACGGCCTTGTGCGGGTCAATAGGTGATCAAACCATGACCAAGGGAGCGACCCTTATCTTGATGCACTTGGCTTGGACTGGCAATCCATCATTAATCTTTCATTTGAACTTATTAATCACTTTTAGTAACTTGTCATTCTTTGTATCATATGATGAAGGCGATAAGATCGGTATGAGGTAAATTAGGAAAAAGAGTTCATGTTGGAATCATAAGACAATCAATAAGGTTCATATCAAAATAAGGGGAGACTAATGGGTGGAAAATCAAGGGTTTTTCTTTTGTGACCTTCTTTTAATAATATTCATGTTAGAACTTCTCTCTCTACGTTGGCTTGTAGAATTAAGTGGCAAAATTTCCCAGCAACCATTTTTTTTTCTTTTGATTTTACTTCTCTGCATGACGTCGCACGAACATTGGCGCAATATCCATTATCTTCTACGATTTGCGCCTCTATCGTAATCCCCTTTTTTTTCTTCTTGGCTTACTTTATTCTCTCTCCCTTATTATTGAACGTCACGTTTTTTTTCTTCTCAATTTTTTTTCTTCCTCCTTTGGCGCCGTAATATTGTTGGACGAATCTTTTTTTTTTTCGAGCAATCTTTTCTTTACTTCGGCCGATGAGTACTCTATTTTTTTTCTAAACTATCACGTAGCAGTGGCAATCCCAATAAAAATAATCAAAGAACCTAGAATCCCCCTACGTACTTTCGTCCTACTCTAAATCCTACATCCTAGCAATCAATAATACAAAAATAGAACAAACAAGAATAACTATGCATGCAAACAATCAACCAATCAAAGAATTCAAGAAATCAAATAATTAAAAATGATAACTTGAACCATATTCATATTATTTTCTTTTCATAACGATTAGGGCATGAATTGAGATAATTCAGAGGTCATGCAAGGTGATTTCGATTCACCCACCTCTGTTCGCGATTAATTCCTCTTTTCGTTCGTCGAAAAATCGTTAACAGCGCCCCTGTTCTTCCTTTCGTTCCTCTCTTCGAACTCCCTGCGCCCTTTCCTCCCTGGAAGATCAGCGCCTGAAATTCATCCAGATTGTGAGGATGTGAGGAGGTGCAGGGATTAGAGAATGCAATGGGGAGAAAAGAGATTTTGAGGCCAGTTGCAATTGAGAACGTCAGGAAGAATTATTTCTTCCTTCTCTGATCACGCACAGATCAGCAACCTTGGAAGAGGGGAGAGAGAGGTCGTGAGGTTGAGGGAAGAAACATGCTTGATTTGTTTCCCTCGTATAAGACTCTTCTCGTGATTAATATGATATCATTAATCTGACAAGATTTATCCCTACTCCTATTCGACTTTTATCTCTTAATTCTGTTGACCGATTCTTTTTTTTTTTTATCTTCTGGGTGCGTCGGTTGTTACAACGAATCTTGGAGCGTGGACTTTGGTGGTCATAAAAAAAACACACACACACCAGAAGAAAAAGTTTAACAATAACTGGAGAATGATGACCAATTCAATAGCCGTAACGTATCAACCAAATAACACACAAAGGATAAAATAAAACAAATTAAGCAGAATGAGACAACGCAAACTACACAAGTGTCCCATAATTAATCCCCCATTTGCGCCGACTTTATTGTCTGAATCTTACTTGTCGTCGCAGTTGGATGCAGCCTCAAGAATCTTTCATTTTTCAGGTCCGATTTATTTAGTTGAGGAGTCTCTGGATGGATCTCCTGGAAAAAGAGTTTGCATTGATCAACACATATAAATCATGTTCTACATAAACGAAGAGATTAAGATCGTGATCAGAGAACAATATATGACCAAGTGCATACCATCCGCAACAGAGAATGCCTTCCTGGGATTTCGTTGCAGTGTTAATCCGGAGAGAGATTCAACTGAAAATTTGCAAACTGGATGAGTGCGTATATACATATGCTATCAAGCAAAAGGAAGAACAAGAAGAAAAATTAAGAACTTTTAGAATGAAAAAGAAAAAAAAAGATGTTTTGGAAGCGTATTTCTGATCATACCACCCCTGGATGTGATGACAGGCTCACTGTTGGATGTTTGCTTCTTATCGCCGTCGGGGCCTTGCTTCTTATCAAGATGTGCCGCTTCAAGAACACGCGACTTCACGTTCGCCATCTGGTGCCGGAGATCAGTAACGAAATGATGAAACGTTGCGCTTAATCCTTCCTCTCCATGGGCGGTGTTGTCTGAATCTGCCGGTGGAGCGCCGTCTCCGGCGACGTTGCCTTGCCTTCCTTCTTCCGGCCCTTCTTGATCCGACGATCGATAAAATAGTTAATATATATACTGAAGAAAGTTTTATTGCCAAAAAGCTAATTAACTGTTAAGATTCTTTTATAACCTGATTTCAGGCAAGAACTCACTTTAAAGATGAATTTTCCCATGGGAATTTGATGTCACTCATGATCGTTCTTATGATGTCTTAAAGCAGTGAAATCAAACATATGCAAGTATATAATATCCCTTGTAGTTTGTTTTAACAATAATCTGAATGAAATCATATGTTCTCATACCACTCCTGGATGTCGAAGATTCAAGCGATTCATCTCCGCCGGCGGCATGGTGGGCGTTGTGTTCCTCGCCCTCGACTCCTTCCTGCCCAGCCATGTCCAACGATGTTTGATGAACAACCAAGTATCACTGAAAGGCTAGTGGTAGAACTGGAGCTTCAAGTTTTATTTGAGCAGGCATGGAGATCGAGGCTTAGGTGCTCTATATATCTGGGGATAAATGAATCTGGCTGCCTAACATAAAAACTTTAATAGCATCACTTCTAAATTAAGTCTTACATTTACTTGTCAATTTTATTATCATTCGAACATTGACCATTGAATTTTAATTATATATATATATATATGTATCTTTGAACTTGGAATTTTGCAGTCACTACCGTCTGTAATTTCTCGAAAATTGTAGAAAATGATAATTTTCGACGGAACCGATCCATTGGAAAAATGATCGTCGCAAAGCGATTTTCGATGGTTGGAAGAAAATCGTTGAAAGTTTCGACGGAGGTCTGACAGTCGCAACCGTCGAAACTTTCGACAGTCGCGACCATTGCTACTTTCGACGATCATCGAAACCGTCGATACTTTCGGCGGTCGCGACCGTCGAAACTTATCCGCCAAAATTTTCGGCGGTTGCAATCGTTGCAAATAATTTTTATAATATAAAAAAATTAGTCGGATCCGGCCGCCCGTGACCAAATACGGCCGCCCGCAACCGGAGGGAAAGAGAGAGCGAGAGAGTCACCAGCGGGAGAGAGTTGTCCGGAAGGGAGAGGGTCGCCAATGGGAGAGGATCGTGGTCCGGAGGAGGAGAGGGCGCCAGCAAAATAGGAGAGAGAGAGAGAGAGAGAGGAGAGAGAGGGAAAGAAATAGAAAGTGGAGATACACACATATATATATATATATATGTTGAAAGATGGGGAAGTGGGAAAACAAAAAAAAAGTAGCGGGAGAGTAATTTTTTAATTACCGACGGTTATGACCGTCGAAAACTAAGTAAATTTAATGATATATATATATGAATATGATATTTAATTATTTTTAAAGTTACCGACGGTGAAGACCGTCAAAAACTATTTAATTATAATAATAAAATACTACTTACATATATATAATATTTATTTTTTAGTTTACCGACAGTCCAGACCGTTGAAAATTTCGACGATTTGGATTAATAAAAAACTTTTTATATTATATTATTTTTCACTTACCGACGGCTAGAACCGTCGAAAATTACGACGGTTTGAATTATAGCTAATTATATTAATAAAATACTCCTTATATTATATTAATTTTCATTTACCGACTATCAAAATCGTCAAAAATTATGACGGTTTAAATTGTCGCTATTTATATTAATAAAATACTCCTTAAATTATATTTTTTCATTTACCGACAGGCAGGATCATCGAAAATTGCGACGGATGGATATTCGTCAAAACTTTCGACGTTCCTAATCATCAAAAAATAAAATAATAATACAATAAATTGCATAATTTATTATTTTTATTTCCGACGGTTGTGATCGTCGAAAATTTCGATGAATCTTTATCCGTCGCAAATTGCGACGAATCTCTATTCGTCGGAAAATCTCAATTTTCTTGTAATAAGTGATGTTCTAGTTAATATTAAAATAAAAAGTAAAGTAGATATAATATGATAATTCTATTCAAAAGAAAACTTTGTTTTTACTATTAAAATTTATATTTATAATATTAACACTACCTTTTTACTTGTGACAAATTTGAACTAAGAAACTTTTACTTTAGTATTATATTAAATTAAATGTGCTAATCATCAATATTTTTCTATTGATAATATTAATAAGACTGAAGTTTATCTCCACAATTATTATAATAGTTTTAATTAAAAATGTTTCTCCATTCTACACATATATATCATATTATAAATATACATATATTTCAATCAAATTGATGAGAAGGCGATATGTGATGGTCGCAAATGGCCAAGAAAACAGCCTGTGCAAATGTCTGCATGACGTTCCATATTGATTGTTGATAAGTTTTGTCGACGTCTAGATCAAGGGGTCGGAGCTAAAGAGAGCACTTGATAGTAGAAATAATTAAATGAGATCGCTTACTAATTAGGTAATATCAAACACGTACTTTCCATGGGCTCCATATAATATATCATCGACGACTTTTCAATTATATGTGCAGCGTTACATTCCATAATTGTCCACTACAAGAAAAAAATTGTTGAATAGTGATGATAATTAGCGCCTCCTAACTCGCAACGCTAAATCTACACCATCGCAGCGTCACCGCAGCATCAAAAGAAGAGCGTAGCAGAAAGCTTCTCTTTTGCCTCGGCTTACCGTTGTCTTCACATTACAATAATGTGACGCCATCTTGGGGCCTTCTCGATGCTACGACGACACCATTAGTGCACGCGTGCGCGAACAACCAAACATGTGGTAAATGTCAGCGCTATGTTAGCATCGAAATATTGTGACGTTGCACTATCTACTTTAGCTAGCGCTGCAAGCAAGCCGGCGCCAACACCAGGCTAACTTGAGAGCTTATTCTCAGCATGATAGTGGTGTCGGTCCATTGTGGCGCTAAAACTATTGCATCATAGATTGTTGTGACACTAATGTGATGCTGATATTGGTGAAATTTAGCATCGCATTTTGGCTGATGCCAATGTGACATTGATGTGCGTTAATGTTCAGTGTCGTGGAGGCGTCGGCTTGTGTGGCGCTAAAAGTGTCACGCGGCAGGCTTGGTGATGCCCATGTGACGTTAATGTGGCGCTGCATTCGAGGCGTGACTAATGTGACGCTAAGGCGATGCCAATGATAATACATATACATTTCATATACTAAACTTTAATTAATAAATTAATTATTATTGTATTCATAGAAGTGTACTAATACAAATATGTATGTATATAAGTATAAGAATAAAAGAGACTATTTTCAATGCGTCGCTATTTCATCACAAACTTGTTAATAAATTCATTGAATGCACATAAATAGAAGTATATATATATATATTGATTTGTATTTAAGTTTATATATGTTACCTATACTATATTTTAACATATATATGTATATCGATAGGGTTATTTCCTTAGACTTCCTCTAAATTATTGTGATTATTCATATCTAACCCTAATTATGAACTTAATTTTTCGTATCCTTAAACTATCACGAATTTTTCACTTTAATCCTTCAGTTTACTTCTGTTAAGTTTTCAATTATCTTTGCTTTTTCATTGATGTGTTTTAGAGGGAGGGTAATTTAATCTTTTCATACATGAGAAAAAGGAAAAAAATAGAACACTTAATTACAAAAGTAGACGAAAATGATCAAAGTGAAAAATTCGCGATAGTTTAGGGATATAGAAAATTAAGTTCTTACTTTGGGGTTAGATGCGAAAAATCATGATAGTTTAGGGGAGGTCTAAGAAAATAACTCATATCGATATACATATATGTTGATATATGTGTATATATGCATATGTTGATATAACTAGGTAATATAAAGTTATAAACTTTTGTTGATATAAACTTACAATTAGGTATACATATATGTTGATATAATTAGATATGCATATATGTTGATATAATTAGGTAATATAAACATTAGTTTATATATATATATATATATATATATATATATATTTCATCTAATCTGAATACCTGTAAATACATATATATATACGTATTTCAATATATAATTTATATACACAACACATATCATGTCATATCTCAATTATCTATAAATTGATCCAATTATTTTCAAATTATTTATCTATAAATTATATTTTTAGCTTCTTAATTATAAAATTATGAGAATTGAATAAAGTTATATAACTTTCTCCGGAGTTTAATTAGGAAATTAGGAAATTAAGAGCGGCGTCAAGGTAGCCTCGAATTAGCGTCACAATTCCTTTAATTATTTTTTGGTGCCACTTTAACATCGAAGTAGCGTCATACGTTTGAGGCGCTACATTGTATTTAATCTTTGCGCCAATGCAGCATCTAATTAGCATCACATTTTCTTGCGACACTAAAAAAACCCTAAATCCCTAAACCCTTAGCCCTTCTTTTCATGTTACCATTTTACTGCTTGATCGACTTCGCCGTCCGCCTTGTCCGCCGATGTTGACCCTGACCCGCCATCGCCCTCTGTCTTGTCCTTGATGTTCTGATGTTGGCCTTATCCAGGAAGTCGTCACCGATCGAGACTGCCTCTATCATTCACGAACATCGATCTCTGCTACCTCCATGGGTGTTCCGTGTTATATTTCTCTCAATTCTCTGCTCTAGTTCTTTTCAACTTTCTTGCCTCCTCATTTTACCTTGATCTAGGTCGAAAGGGTCATGCATTTGATGCGATCCAAGGCTACAATAAATGACCAATGCATTACATTTAATGAAATAATAGAAATGTAAGAACATTATCAATTTGATGTCTTGCTTCTTAGAAGTGGTATTAGATGGCTAAACATCACTGATTTTGAATTCAGTGACATTGATATCGTTTATATTGCAAGCAATGCATGAAACAAATATATGTACAACAATGTAGCCAAGAACATATTGAGCCTATAACTCAAGTAATTTCGTTGTAGATTTCTATGTCTTTTATTTCTTTTGTCTGCTATGAACATTTTTTTATATGAAACTCAGCAGGATTCAGTAGGATAATTAGCATGAGGATAGGAAATGAAGGCACAATGTATCTTCATTAATAGCTATGTACAAATCTACATATTTAATTGCTATATGTCTTCTTTATCGTTTATGAATCACAAGGATTTAATTGCTATGTAATTGCCTATAGGTTTTTGGACACTTGAACAATTCGGTTAAATACTTGGACAGTTAAAGACACTGTTTGATATTTGTACTTTCTAAGTACTTTTGTTTGTGGAATGTATGTGCTAATGTTTGTGCTTTTAAGCCCTTTTTCTTTTGTTAAAGTTTGGACAATTAGAAGACATTGTCTGATGTTTGTTAAAGATTTGGACAGGTTCTAAGCACTTTCTCTTTCATTATTGTGTTCGTTAATGTATGTTAATGTGTTAATGTACAGGTTGTATTGAGAATTGTTGTGTACACATATATCATATGCAAATGAATGCTATATGACATTGAAACAAGATATATCAAAGACAGCCCAAGCATTTTTTATAAGAATGCCATGGCATTCCCCTCCTTTAACTAAAACATGCAATGTAATTCATGCCAAGTCTAGTCAATCCTCATGTACGTGCAAACATCTTTTGTCTCTAGTTTATCTTGTAGATTATATAGGGAGGGAGTTAATTTTTATGGTTTGAAGTAAATCATCATGTGCGCTATAACAAAATGCACGATAACAAAATAAAATATGCGCTGTAACAAAAGATAATGGCTCACTATTCCAAATAATTCTAAAAAAAGATGGGAACAAACACATAGCAAATAGACAACTGCATTCAGAGATAGGTGCCATCAGAAATGAAATGTTTTATTTCTTCATTCATAGAAAAAACCCCACAAATCACACATCAAATAGACATCTGCGAATAGACCAAAGTAAAGTTCCATTGGACCAAAGCAACTAAAATAAGATCAATGTCTACAAATTAGTTCCAGAAGAGAACTAAAATAGATAAAATGTATTCCATCATGCATTTAGACAATTAATACGTGAAGAGTTACATATTTGATCATGTGAATATACCAAATATATAACATAGTATGGCTCCTACTATTAAACATCTTCTCTCGCTCAAGCCTTCGAATGAAATCTTCACATGCCAAAACCTTATTAAGCAATCCTAATTGGATGACTTGATGCTTGTCCACATTGTCTTGTTGGTTTTCATGCATTTCCTTATTAGTAAGCAATTCTATTAGAATAACCTTGTGTCAATCTTTCATGGAAGGATCAATCCATTAGAAAAAGCCATGGTCTAGATATTGAACCTGCAACATAAACATTTTTATATAAATAGATGGTAGATGAATTAACATAAAGTGAGAATTTATTTGCCTATGTACCGGAAAATGAGGACAACACCAAAACATCTTATTGGGTTATTGACTGTCCATGATGTGATTAATCTCGCCTTATTTCTGCTCTACAAAATGGAGTGTCAAACACATATGAAGGATATGGAAAACAAATCGAAGATGACATCTATTTATAAAAAAACAACCTGAACAAATCGAATATGGCTTTAATGCAATAATTTACACATGTAGACCATGGCATGATTGCAATAACTTACACAATTTCGAACATGGCATGAAGGCAAGAAATTACACAAGTCAAACATGGCTTGAATGCAATAAATTACACAAGTAGATAAAATATAATAATTATCCAACCTAGATAAAATAATTTCGATAAAATAATCATGAACCTTTTAAGGTTTGAATGCATAATTTTCCAACTTAGTCTAGTATGTGATGTTTTTAACTTGATGAAAGAAACATCTTCTCTAAAAGCGCAAGCCATCTTCGATATGTATATCTTAGTTGTTGGAACAACATATTTATATCCTATATAATTATATTTTGATGATAAAAACCCTTGAAAGATTTATAGTTATATTTAAATTGCTAAAAAAGTCTAAATAAGAATGAGTTGCTTCATGCACTAACGTTTCAGTTGATATTTGTATATGTTCCCATAATATTTACATTACAAGGTGAATATAAAAGTTATAGATAATTCTCTTATTTTTCTAGAGCATCAAGAATCATCTCATTTGGACAACCACATAAAAAAGTTATGTTTAAACAAGTGAAGCTTGAAAAGTTCAATTTGATGTTGATATTTTTATATGCTAAATTTGCACTTAATATGTGATACATTATCATGAGATTTGGATTAAAAGATTAATATAAAAGTTATAGATAATATTGTTATTTTTTCATAGAATCAAATGTCATCTCATTTTAGATACTCATATGAAAAGTTATGTATAAAAGAGTAAAGATCTAAAAAATTTAATTTGAAATGGACAAATTTATGTACTGAACTTTGAATTAATATGTGACTATGATATTATTATATTTTGGAGAAATGATGAGCATCAAAATTGTAGAAAATTATGTTCCAAATCCATAGAATAAAAAAATTATCTCATTTAAAGAACTGTGTAAAAAGTTATGTTCAAAATAGTACAAAATGGTCTAGTGAACAAGGTCGATCGATCAGCATGAAAAATGCATAAATCGGCCAATATTTGAAATTCGGTCGACCGGATAGTCTCAACGGACAACTAGGTGACATTAGTAGTCTTGCTGATCGAACATCGACCGAATGATGTTAGTGTTGATGTGGGATGAAGTGATGGTCGACAGGTCAACATAAAAGTTCAATTGGTCATTTAACTAGTCAATGTGCAGAGCTCACAAATGGTCATATGTTTCGAACGACTATGTGGAGCGGTCGACTAGTGGGCCGAGTGGTCGACCGATCAATGCATAGAATGCTATTACGAACATATTTCGGTCCAAAAAATGAGAAACGAGTCACAACGGCTAAATGGAGTTAAGAAGGATAAAAAAGACGTCCCAAATTTGAAGGAACAAAAGAGAAGTCCATTTGAACTTCAAATCGCAAATCTTTCATTTCTTTCTCTCTTACTCTTGTGGGAGGCTCAAAATTGTAAAGAGAGATTAGAGACACTACAAGAAAATTGCCATTTTCCGACGGGCAATTTTTGACGGTTTGAAATCCGTCGTAATTTACGACGGATTTTGCGACGGTTCCATTTCCGATAAATTTTTCGATGGTTACGACCGTCGGAAAGGAAAATAATAAATTTTATAATTTGTTATATTATTATTTTATTTTTTGATGGTTAGGAATGTCGATATTTCTGACGGATACCCATCCGTCGTAATTTGCGATGGATTTTCCGACGGTTACGACCGTCGAAAAGGAAAATAATAAATTTTATAATTTGTTATATTATTATTTTATTTTTTGACGGTTAGGAATGTCGATATTTCCGACGGATACCCATCCGTTCGCAATTTGCGACGGATTTTCCGACGATTACGACCGTCGAAAAGGAAAATAATAAATTTTATAATTTGTTATATTATTATTTTTTTCGACAGTTAGGAACGTCGATATTTCCGACGGATATCCATCCGTCGCAATTTGCGACGGATTTTTCGACGGTTACGACCGTCGGAAAGGAAAATAATAAATTTTATAATTTATTATATTATTATTTTAACTCCGCCTATGTTTTATAGCCGGTCCCAAGCCCGGATAAAGGAGGAGGGTTGTGTTAGGTCCCGACAGCCAGCGTAAAACCCTGTCGAATCTCATGAACATGGATCAATGAATGGCGTCGTATGATCCATGTAGGCGACCCCACCTAGTGGGATAAGGCTTTGTTGTTGTTGTTGTTATATTATTATTTTATTTTTTGACGGTTAGGAACGTCGATATTTCCGACGGATATCCATCCATCGCAAAATCCGCCCCAATTTCCGACGGTCGTAATCGTCGAAAAATGTTTAATAATATCATACGAAGAGTATTTTATTAATATAACTAGCAACGGCCCAAACCGTCGCAATTACCGATGGTTTCGATCGTCTGTAACGATTACCAACGGTTCAAACCGTTGGTAAAATAAAAAATAAATATTATATATAACTAAATATATTTTCGACGGTCACAACCATCGGTAACTTTAAAAATAATTAATATTTACGTTTTTGACGGCCGAAGCCGTCGGTAATTAAAATTTCGTTATCCCACTTTTTTTTTCCTTTTCCCGCTTTCTCTTTCCCCTTATATATAATACCCACATCCTCTCCTCCCTCTCTCCCTCCTCTCCCTCCTCTCCCTCTCCCTCCCCCTCTCCCTCTTCCGGCGAGCACCGGACATCGGCGACCCTCTCCAGCACCGGACGTCGGCGACCCTCTCCTGCACCGACGACCCTCTCTCTCTTTCTCTCTCCGGCTGGAGGACGCTGGCGGCCGGATCCGGCCCCCAGCGGTCGGATCCGGCCTCTCACGGCTGGATCGGCCACCGGGCGACTAGATCCGACTGCCTCTAGGCTCTCACGGCCAAATTCGGCCATCGCCTCCGGCCTCTCGCGGCCGGATCCGGCCTCTAGCGGCCGGATCGGCCGCCGGGCGTTCAGATTCGGCTGCCTGGCGACGGATCCGGCCCCCAGCGGCGGGATCGGCCGCCGGGCGTTCGGATCCGGCCACCGTCGGCCGATCCGGATCCGACATCGACCGCTGGCCGCCGGCGGCGAATCTTGCCGTCAGTCGGCTATTTTTTTAAAATTATAAAAATTCTTTGCGACGGTTTTGACCCCCGAAATTATAAAACTTCGGCGATCGCCCGATGGCCGCCGAGATTTTCGGCGGTCACGACCGCCGAAGTTTTCGACGGTTTGTCGACCGTCGGAAATATCAGCGGTCGTGACCCTCCGAAGTTTCGACGATTTTGCGGCCGCCGCAAATATCGGTGGTCACGGCCGTCGGAAATCCGTCGAAATTTCCGGCGGTTCCTTCCAAATCATCGGAAATTGATTTGCGACGACCGTTTTTCGGGCGTCCCGATTTCCGTCAAAAACATCGTTTTCGACGGTTTTTGAGGAAATTACCGACGGTTTTGATCGTCGGTAATCCCCAGTTTTCTTGTAGTGAGAGTATTCTTGTGATATTATAATAATTATTTAGTTCATGAGTGAAAAGAGGTTGTGCCTTATCTCTTGAGAAAAGAAAAGGTGGATAAAAGCTTCCGAGTAGGAGATGTGTGCCTTATCTCTTTAAGCAGAGAAAAGATAAGAGTTGTAAAGTGTTTCTTCCTTACACCATTTGGAATGAAGGGAGGGTGTTAGTGAAATTTTTGATATTTTCGAGGCCGAGAAGTCAAAGCGAGAACGTAAGCCAATGGCCGAATCTTGTGAATCGTTTTGTGTTATTGTGTTTGTTTTTCTCTCTCCCTCTCATTTCTACTCTATTGTGCATGTAATTTGAATTATTGTTGTATTAATTTAAAAGGATAACGAATCGACTTTTGTGTTTCCGTGATGATTTTCGTAAAATTGATATTTTCGATCTAACATCAATTTAATCCACCCCCTCCCCCCCAAGGAGAAAGAGAGGGGGCTGTCTTCACCCACACGAATGAGAACTAGCGGCGATTTGAAGAGGCATGGCGGCGACAACCGAGAAGATCTAATGAGGCGAGGTGGCAAGGGTAAGGACTCCAATGTGAGTGTTCTTCATGGTGAACAGGGCGATGCGATGAGGCATGACGGTAGCGACCAAAAAGATCCGATGATGCGCGACGGCGACAACGAGCTGGTGCAAGGGTGTCACTTTTTTTGCCGTCTCGTGCAATTCACTCAAGATCCTGATTCACTCAAGCCATCCGTTCACTCAAGACCTATAGTTTGTGACCTGCTGAAATGAACTTATTTTTTTGTCCATCGGGATGGAGATCGAACGGTGCCCATACATGTGGAGAAGGATTTGGCTAGAAGTTCCTTATCCCCTAATCTCTACCATTGGATCTCATGTAAAATTTTTAACGTGTATTTACATAATTATAGATGTTAATTGACTAGTTTCATATGTGCTAGGAGATGCTTGTAATATAAACAAATATTTTTATGAATACTTAATTAGGTAGGGTCTCTGGTAGTCCTTTCAAATTCAAAAGATTATATACCATTTATATATGTTTTGTTGTCCCCGTCGAATTAGATTTCTGGATTTTGTTTAATTCTTAATCTTTTTTTAAATTTTTGTTTCTTATTTTTAATTTATTTTTATATTATCCACCTCATCCCGTTGCCGTATGGCACTATAACATTTGACTTCTTCGTTCTCGTTTACTTGTGAACTACGTACTCTATACTCGAATCCTCCAATTTTTGAACTATTTTTTAGAAGCCTTGTTTTCCATGTTGTTATAATATGTCAACGGGGCGAAATCGAAAGACCAACACAAATTAGCACTTTATTAAAAGATACCATTTTGTAATTAGTGACAGGAAGGGGCACGTAACAACACGCAATCAAAGAACAAATCTGGCACGTCAAACTAATTGGACAAATTATGTATGCTTAATATGCCATATCGTTTACGCGAAATGTGAGTCAATACTTTTATATGGAAATATTAGATGTTTAATTCGATCTAACAATTTGACTAATAGATAATGATTAGCTATTAATGAATAATTGGTTCATTAGTAAATTTGGTAAACATAATTACTCGAAATTGTGAATACCATCGATGTGAGTCGTTTGTATTTTGGGTGATCTGATAATGATACGAGAGTCTCCGTGTGCATGTCATGCATTTCGTAATTTATAAATATGCCTCCACAATATTATATATGTTATGTTTGTTATTTTACAAATTATACAATTGGTTTTTCTAAATAAGTCTTATTTTGTCATAAAGAAAAAACGATTTTTTAACTTAAAATAGATAAAGAAAATAAGAAATCATATTTTTGTTGATAAGAAAGGACATTAATGTGAGACATCAAACATTCAAATGTGGCATGACATTTGAAAATTAACGTGTAAATATTCTAATATAAATATTTATTTAGAGAATAAAGATAAAAATAGTTAATCACTAAAGTAATTTAATGTAGCACATTTATTTTGTTTCTTTAGCTTATATTAAGTTAGCCTTTGTATTTCATTTCAGGGCAATTAATTTGATGGTCAAATTAAAATGGAAAACATATAAACTCTTATGGCGAATTTTATTTAAAAATGTAGCCGCAAATATCGTGTTCTTTTACATGAGAAACATGTATTCTTTACACAAATAAATGACTAATTGATTACTAAGAAATAGTATTAATTAGGCACATAAAATATCGACAATATCTACTGAAAATAAATAAAGAGAATAAGGAAAAATTAAAAAAAGAAGGAACAGAGAGGCAGCATTCGAGTTCGCAAGAACACCACCATGTCAATTCCCAGGACGCATGTATTGCAGGACTGATAAGATGGTCTGCACCAAGGTGAAGAAAAGCAAGACGGCGGCGCCGCAGAGGGAGATGATCGACCACGGATTGTTGAAGTAGTTGTGGTTCAACTTGGCGCGCCACCTGTTGATCTTAGAGTCGCAGTGCCTGTTCACGACGACGACGAGGTCGTTGAGGTATGTGCCATTGAAGTCCACGGACACCTCGCAGCAGAGCTTGTTGAAGAGCCTGGCGGCGGCGTCGTCGTCGCCCAGCCCGCTGACGATGACGCCGCTGCTGTGGAGCAGCGCCACGTCGGCGGGCGTGTCGATGATGCAGTCCATGAGCGCGGCATAGGTGGCAACCGCGTTGCCGGCGTCCGAGAAGCATTGCTCGAAGGCAATCAAGTTGCGGAGGAGGTACTTGGTGACGTCGAACACGCCTATCTGAGGGATTTCGATGCGGCCGTCCTGGAATGTGACGTCCAGGAAGCTTGTGGCGTCCGTCTTCCTCTTGAACTTGATTCCTGCCTCCCTCAGCTTCGTCGCGCAGAAGATGGAGTCGTCCCGGGGCTTCGCTGCAGCAGCAGCGCTCAACTTGCAGAACAACGACGCGGAAGAGCAGCGCCAGAGCTGAGATAGGAAGCTCTTTGTGTCCGTAATCTTATTCTGGTGAGGCGATTGGATCCTTTGCTCGTTGCAGTCTTTGGATGCAACTGGCAGAACAGAGGAATGCATCATATGGAGGAGATGATGGAAGTCTGAACGCTGGTACGAGACTTGCATGTTGACGAGTAAGCAGCCGTTGATAAAGCCGAGAGAAAGCTCCGCCAGAGACTTTTTCACCGTAATCGTGTCGTACAGCAGCTGAAGGACGAAGAAAGGGAGCTGGTTCTCGAGCATGAGCATGTCGACCAGCACCAGCCACTCCGCCCACGAGGGAACCCTGATCGGATCGTCGTACGGCCGTGATTTCCTTTCCTCTTCCTTGAGCAACAGCTCCACGACGAAGCAGCCGTCGAGCAGCAGCATTTCCACAAACTCGTTGGTCTCCATCCCCGGATCCTCGGAGTAGGCGCTGCGGGCGCGAGCTTCGACCGCTTTGAGCCTCTTGAGGCACTCGTCGAGGCTGCTCTCGGGGTTCCGATCGAGGAAGTCGCTGAGGTAGCTCAACTTGAGCTCCTCCATGGACTGCAGGTGCTGCTTGCCGCGGTGGTAGGGGCCGATGGAGACCATCCTCGGCTCGTAGGCTTGGGCATCGGTCTCCCGGATGTTTCTGGGCACCCGGAAGATGGTGACCGGCAGCTTCGTCTCGGCCTGCCGTAACCTCCGGGAAGCGACATCGACCCTTTGCCTCAGTGACAGGACCCAGTGCTCGTCCAACTGCTGCGACGACCACGACGACTCGTCGTCGAGTGCTACGACGTGGTGATCGTGTTTTGCCCGGACGCCATGTCCGTGGTCATGATCCATCTCTCTCTCTCTCTCCCCGGCGTGGTAGATGCGTGATTCAGTGTGGTCACAACCATCAGCGCATGCAGCCGCAATAAGTAAAGCGTCTGCTCTCTGAAATCTAAACTCAGACCTGTTCCGAGATGGCGAAAGGAATTAAAGTTGAAGATGTCCTCCTTGTGCTTGTACCTAATCGCCATTAATCCTTTGACGGCGATCCCGCTTTGTCTTTTTTGAGAACTTACAAGTAGAACAGAGAAGAAAGTCACAAGTCCATCCGGCGACCAATGTAAGAGATATTCATGTGTCTTTTATTTCTCTTTTTTTTTAATTTATTTGATATTAGTTCGCTGACCTTACTTTTAATTAGCCAAGCATAGGTGGATGAAAGTCAGATAGTTGACTTGACTAATTATTAATATGTAACAATGGGATACAATTATGACGAACAGGTTTGCATCATACATGTTAGAATTAGGTAAAAGATAAATGGTACATAGAGGGCTCATATTTTACAATTTGATCTCTTACAATTAGTTTTTGATAAAAAAGTATCAAGAGGAGGTAAATTAGTGTTTAAAATCAATAAAATTAATTTAAAATGTTAAACACGAAAGTTTAAAATTGATTAAAAAATTAAAGTCAAACACAATAGAATGAGGAGGAAGAGATATTTTTTTAATCAATTTTTAAACTTTAGTGTTTAACCTGTTAACTCAATTTTACTGATTTTAAACACTAATTTACCTCCTCTTGATACCTTTTGATCCAACAGTAATCAAGTCTTTTTCCTCGAGAGATAAGGTGACAAGCTCTCTTACAATGAGCTCAAAATCTCACAGGAATGCCAATCACTTTACTTTTACAAATGGTCTACAATGAACTCGCGATCTACAATGAACACTGCAGCACATCTTGATATGGCATGCTGGTTGTATTTGGAGCTTTATAGTACTGTTGAGCCGTTGACCCATTGCAAGGATGCAAGGATGTGAAATTCTTCTTATGTTCCTGGCCTACAATATGGCAATCATACATACATGTTTAAAGCAATTACTTCTAAGCATCCATTTGCTTAAACACATCTCAGCATCACTAGTTGGCACCAGTAAGTTTATGTCGGGAAAAAAACAAAATGTTGGGAAGAGGTTGCCTAGCTGCATCACACAATGGAATACATTGCTTTGTGAAAGCTCCCAGCACACATCATCTCTTATGAAAGTTTTCTAAAAGTTGAGGAAGACCAAAAACTCCACAACACGTCTTATGAACAACCTAAAAGCAATTAAAAGAGATACTTGATTATACCTTCTTATTCATCTTGTTTCAATTCATCATCATCAACCTCCTTAACTGCTTGGCTCGTTCTCTTCTTTTTTTTTTCTTTTGCCTAGTAACAAGAATATTCGACCCATAGGAACCGCTACACAATGATATGACTAACACATGAAGTAAAAAAATAAGAGAAAGTGTCATTATTTTACATTAGCTACCAGATAAATACTTGTATAATGACCATGATTTTCAGACTCACCACATATTCTCCTCTCATGTTGTAACATAAAAAATTCAATACCCGATTTTATTCTTTGCATTTGGGGTCTTCCCTTGAATTTTACATAAGTTAGGTCATTAATCATGTCTTATAATTTTGTTGAAATTTTTTTTAGAGTTATTGATGTCGACACATTTTCATGTGAGTCCACAATTTTAAAAGCTTCAAACTTTTTGGAGAACTTCATTCACAACTAACAATTCAAAGTCAAGAAGTTCGTATAAACGCAAACCAAAATTGTTAACCATTCAAATATTTCTTTTCCAAGCCCATTTTTAAGGGTAATAATAGATTGTCTTCCGCATGCGTGTTCTTTTCCTCTCATACAATCTAACCATGTTTGGAATAATCAAATAAATGTTTTTTCTGTTTTATCAGCAAGCAAAGTACATCCAAAAAGAATAAGTTGCATATGGTGATTCACCATGTGAATGGAGCAAATGGCATACAAAATTTATTACACTACAAAAAAATTACCATTTGTCAATGGACATATTTGCTAACGAATGCAAAAAGCGATGGGATTAATAAAAAAAACTATCATTACTGTATTCTTCTTTTCACCAAAAAACACAAAAATGTTAACACACACACACACACATATATATATATATATATGCTTATGGATATATATGTCATTAGCATTGCTTCATTAAGTGTTACGATTGATAAATATGTATTAAAAACTTTTAATTATCATTAACAAAAGATTTTTATTTGAACATTTATGTTTATGATAAGTACGACATTTACTAAAAATAATTGATTCTATCTTAAAGTTAGTTGTTTAAATAATTGTTGAAAATTTGTCATATATGTTCAATAAATAATAATATGAAGTAAATAATAATAGTATGAGAATCAATCTTTTTTTCCCTCTTTCTTCTTTTCATTGGACCTTCCATAACACCCATAAACTGAATTTGACATAAATATTATTTTTCCAAGTTATTCTATCTTTTCATAAGTAATTAGATCTCTCTTCTTTTCCACACTTAGATCACTTGTTTTCGCACCCCAATGATCATTTTTTCATTATAATATTTTTGCTATCTATCTAATGTCATTAGATAGAGGTTTTATTTGATTGATTATCATTTATGTCATGTAATTTTATTACTATTGCATATGTTTAGTATTTTCATTGTATTAATATTGTATGATCTTGTGATAAAAGAATAAAAGAGGCACAACACCAAGGCACAACGGAATGATGAATATGAATTGTGAGTGAAGGATGAAATACATGTTATTTACTGAAGATTATTTGTAGTAGGATGACACATGGTGATTCACCATGTGAATGGAGTAAATGTCATACAAAATTTATTAGCTCGATAAGTTGTATAAAAAATTATAACGTCTCCAAATGTTGCATAATTATATCTTGATTTCTTATCTGTCCAAAATACATTTATTGTAGTATTGCTTTCATCCACAATCATTTCGAAACAAAAGCCAACATCATCATTTTTTTCTGCTTAAAATAATAAATCACCCACATGCATTCTTTTCTTACATTGTTTTATCTACTTGCACTTAAATAATTTATGGAATCTTGAGTTGTAATCGATGGAACTTATGAGAAATTAAGAACCTTGGCAATATTTGGACCCATTCCAATGCCACAAAATTGTGTGATAAGATATTTAGAAGTATCACATAAGTTACTATGTGATCAAAATGTTATAACATTCGTCGGGGCCACTAACAGGTGATTGTATTCTTCTTGAAACCTTTTTACAATCCGCTTATTGTCATTCATCTCACCAATAAAATATATGAGCTTCACATCCAGTTCTTTGTTCTCTCCTTTGTTTCACATCATTTTCATCATTCCTTTTGAGGTCTTTATGATCTTCTTTCTAACATGCAAAAATCATGCTACCATATTTTCCTTTTAGCTCATCTGGCTTATGTATAGAAAAACTCGTTGTTCTAGCATATAAGTTGTAATAGAGACATGCTTGGTCATCTGAATTAAAAATCATTCCAACAAAAGACTTGCCATCAACAACATGAGATTGCTCATGATTCTCATCAATTGTTTCAGTATCATGATCACTGTACAAAAAATCAAAATAATCTATATATATCAAGTATTGTGCACATTGTACAAACTAATATTGAATAGAACACTTCAATTTGCAGTTGAACAAATATAAAGACAAATAGCTTGTGGCATTTCACCTTATTAGCCAAGGATTGTTGTTGAATCCCTAACTCTCAACGAAATTCTTGCATGACAATGAAGAAGCTACCATCAAGGTGAATAATTCACCATGATTCTCAGCAGGAAGCAATTCATCCGATCTCATCATAGTTCTCGACAACTTACATGAAAACAAGGATATATAAGAAAATCATGAAGAGCATATGTTGAACATAAAATTGTCTAATGCAAATGACAAATACACTATAAATGTCATATTATACATCAAGGACTAAATTTCACTCATGGCGAATGGCAAGGATTAAAATTTACTCATGTTCATATACAAAAGGCACACAAGAACTCAACGACGAAAGGAAGAACTAACGGATGAACAAAATTTGTTCCCAACCTAGCTTCGCGAGGGGGATTCGTGCGCGGCTGAACGAAATCTGCTCTCAGCTAGCTTTGGGTTTAGAGAAGAGAAGATTTATGCAGACTCATCTTCAATTTTCATGGAGCATTAGAGAAATTGCAGAGATTCCGTCTGGCGGCTATGGAGAAGCAGAAGAGCTTTCGGATGGAGAAACAAAAGAGTTTTAGGTTGGGAGAGAGACAACAAAGCTTCAAAGAGAGGAGGATGTAGATCGCACGGTGAGAGGGGGATCTACTCTCCGACCTTGCTTCTCAAGAGAGATTCGTGCACAACTATCGTCTCGCGATCAAATACGTACCCAGTCTCTCACGTAATATGAGCGATGTCGTCGACTGAGGATGAGGGAGTTTGATCGTGAACATCGTGCTGCCAACTAAGGATGATGGGGGTCTATGACACACAATCGCCTATCAGCCTAGAGAAATTATTAGACCCTTGATGCAACCCAATTGTGCTTCATCAAACGGAACCGCCCATTCTTCATATTTGGACAGACGATTGCAATCATTTGTGTGCGTAGATGCTTATTGGACGGTTGATATCCCCTTGGTCGCACCCTACACCCAAGAGATGTGGTAGCACCCTATTTTTCCTCCAAAAGAATGCACTCGTTGTAGTGATGTACAGTCACCGACCAACATGAGAGTACATGGCACTTACTTTAGCGAAAATGTTAATCAAAATCATCTTATAAAATTTCCAATGGTTATGAAGTTGAAAGGGCAATTCTTTCTCTCTCTAGGTGAATTTCACGCATTGTCTTCCAATTTTATGGAGACACTTACACAATTTCCGAACTTCATTTTGTCAAGAACTATCTTTGAAGTTTATATTTTTTTGCACTTCTTATCCTCATAACCATCGATAGTTAAGTTTTTTATTTTTCTCTCCTCGACATCATCTAATTATCTAGCAAAATTGTTTGTGCCACCACCAATCGTCGAACCCTACTCAAATCCCATCGTGGCCGAGGATGAGTACCTCGTGGATCAAGAAGTCATTCTTCTCTTGAGTGTGATCAACATTTGCCTATTGAGGTCGTAGATGCTTCGTCTAGAGTTCTTTGTGCTAGTATTCCACAAAAATTGTGGGAAAGGGGGACAAGCTATGAGGGAATTAGTGGTGGAGTGAGTGTGGCAACAGCAGCGAGATAGAGGGTCGTAGGCCTTGGCCACGAGTTGGATTCCAAGGAGCGGGGCATCCACAAGGTAAGCGAAAGTGGGGGGAGTATGTAGCAAAAGGATGGAGCAGGGCACATGTATGGGAGACAATGGAGACCATGTGGGTAATAACCGAGAGGGATTTGCAGCCTATGGGTAGGAGATGCCAGGAGAGGAAGAGGTGGAGCTCTTGTGGTAGGAAGAGGAGAAAGTCGATGGTGTCGAAGTCGGCGAGCAGTAGCTCAATCTAGTGGAGGTGGCATTCCAATGTCTTGATCTCACACACGATGAGCTCCACCTACTCCGAGATCGTTGAGAGAGGGTTAATGCAATTTTTTTATTAATAATTATATGATGTGGAGGAGAGAGGATTATGGAACGTGGCAGCCACATAAGAAAATTGAGAAACTGATTATCGGTGCTCACGAAGGCAACATGTGAAAAAAACTATGAAATTTGAGTACTAGATAGGATTGGCTTAAAGTTGGAGAACAACACATATAATTTAGGACACCACTATTGTCACTCCAAAACATAAAAAAATTACACCAAATGCTCTCCAACTTTGACGTGTGCTCAACGATATCCTCCAATTTCACACTTTGTAACATGAATGCCCTCCATCTTTTAACTCGTTTCACCTGGTGCCCTCATTACATACGATCGGCCATCTTCCGATCATGGAGCTGATGTGGCGCTGACACAACGTCTTCTCTCCTCGACACGTAGACATTGCAATGACGTAATAATATTGAAAAATTTTAAAAAATAATTAAAAAATGCCACATCGCTAGAAGGGCGACCCTCCTCCAGTGCAACGGCAGTCGCGTGGGAGGCCCCCGCCTGAGGGGGGTGGGGTCCTTTTGCTTGCGTGCGTCGGGTGCACGCAGGCAGGCAAAGGAGGGGGGTCGCCCCCATGCGAGCTCCGTCGAGAGCTCGCGGGGGCGACCACCCACCCCCCCATCTCCGACGATGGACTCCAGCACGTCGGAGAAGGAGGGTCCCCTCTCCAGTGACGTGGCAATTTTTAGTTATTTTTTTTAAAAAAAATTAATATTATCATGTCATTGCTATGTTTACGTGGAGGGGAGAGAAGATGCTGTGTCAACGTCACGTCAGCTCCGTGACTGAAAGATGATCGATCACAGGTAAGAAGGCCACCGGGTGAAACGAAGTAAAAGATGAAGGACATTCATATTACAAAGTGAAGTTGGAGGGTATCGCTGAGCAAACGTTAAAGTTGGAGAGCATTTGGTGTATTTTTTCCTCGAAACATATTATTGTCACTCAATTTGAGTGTTAAAAGTGTTGGACACTTTTATCCTTGTGAAATAAAAATGAAGTGACAATAGTATATTTTGAAATGACAATAGTCTCATAATTTATTCTTCTTTTTTAGTTTGTTTTTTTTTTCTTCTTTAATTTCTTGCAAGTATGGGGAAGGATTCATTTTTCCTCCCTTCGTCTTTGTCTTTGTCCTTTTCTTTCTATTTTGTTTCCTTCTTATTTTATTTCTCCAACCACTGGAAAAAGAAATAGAATTAACAATGATACATAACCATATGCGCGCACCAAATTCATATGCACACACACTAATATATATACTATATAAAATGTGAGCCAAACAAATGAACAATAACATTAATATAGTATTTGTGGTAACAATAACATTAAGAGACAACGGATTCACTGCTCTCGTAATGATAAATGTTATTTTTGTCACATAATGATAAAAAAAACTAATTATTTGTGGGTCCTAATTAAAGACTCAAATCTTGTAGAAACTATTTTAGGCTTTGCTCGAACTATTCTTATTTTTATTTGTCCCCGCCCCACTTGGGTTGGATGAGCCTCCTGGCTGATTAGGTTTAGGTGCACCTTTGCCTTGGTCTTGTGCTCCCTTAGTACCTACATTTAATGTTAGAAAAGGAAATATTTCTAATTGAATATAATAAAATAAATAACGAGAAAAGGAAATATGAGTGAGAAACAAACAAAAAAAATGCTCTCCCACCATTTTCTATTGAGTAGGAGACTTTTGGTTTCCGTTGGCCAGCTTCAATGAGATGTTCTACAGCCACACACACAAAAATAAATAATTAACAATAAAATAAAATGATAAGAAAACTCCAACCAGAAATTAACTCATTCAATTTTAAAATAAATAAATAAAACTGAAAAAAATTATTAATTTGATTAGATTTTAGTATAATTTTCAATAAATTAAAATTGACCCATCCAAGTTACTCACATGACAAAATTATGACTCGAGAGACACTCTTTTTATTTATAAATATTTTATGTTTATTATTAATTTATAAGTTTTTTCATATAATTTAATATTATTCTACATTATGGTATTCTTATGTGATATATTTCAATGCTTATTATTAAGTTTTATAATTTAATTATGGAATTAAACGCATGTATATAATATTTTATTTTATTATTTGGTGTTAAAAAATGCTATTGCATAAAGTAGGGATCCAAAAAAATTTGATCCTTGTCGTGTTATTTTAATAATTTTAGAAATATTTTAATTATTCCTGAAGTAATTTTAACAAATGTTTAAATATTGTTTT
This sequence comes from Pontederia crassipes, assembly GCA_030549335.1. Lineage (NCBI taxonomy): Eukaryota > Viridiplantae > Streptophyta > Magnoliopsida > Commelinales > Pontederiaceae > Pontederia > Pontederia crassipes. The sequence continues at coordinate 15,030,473 of JAUKPH010000017.1, forward strand.
TAAAAGTCGAAATGTGATCCCGCCTAAACACTTTCACTTTCTAAAATGCTTATTACAAAATATTAAATAGTTTAACTAATTATTATAATGAATTTTAGAATAGAGAATGGTGAAAAGTAATTTTTTCTTTAGTAGTATTTAGCGACATTAATTGACATCAGGAGGAAGAATTTAGCGGCTGATAACCTCCCCAATTGCTCTGCTTCTTTTGTTTTTTCAGTTCTGAAAGGAGGAGAGCAAAAATTTGATTAAAAAAATCAGCCAGAAATAATCTACGAAGCATCAATTTTTTTTCTTATTCGAACTAAATTCGTCCGTGTCCAAAATTATTAGTTATTAATGACGCTGAAGTGATCATTTCTTCCCTTTTCGTAACGATTAGATTATATAAGTGAGGACATATAAAATGTTGCACATTATCCAAAATGATTAAAAAGATTATATATATTTATGGCATTTATAAATTTTCAAAACATAAATATATAATTATTATCAATAAAGAAAATGTGTTGAGGGTTGAAAAACAATAAATGACAGAAAAATAAAGAAAATGATAGATAAATAAATACCCATCGTGTCAAATTAGCAATTTGAACCAATCAAAATCCCGTGAGGAACTGAGTTAGATCGACCAACTTGGATTTATTTCTTCAAGATATTTTTGGGCAGTGTTGTCTTCAACAGAAAAAAAAAAAACTTGTGACACTGAAAAGGTGTAGACCTCTTAAAACTAAATTTGTGGAAAATCCATCAAGCTACAACTAACTAACTATGTGATATTGTAGACCATATTATTGTATACAACTCAAGATTATAATTGTTCATATTTTGATAATTTGAAAAAAAAAACCAAAGATGAACAGCTACGAGTATCTGATTTGTCGAGAGAGAGAGAGAGAGAGAGAGAGATTAGATTGTTACCCAAAAGCTGAGTTGCAAGCTGTGCATGGCGGCGGGTGGTGAAAGCCAAGAAGCCGAGCTCTAAAACCAACAGGAGGAAGAGGAAGACGAGCAGAGCCAGCAGCTCATCGACTCGCTCCAGGTGAGTGCACACGTAGTTGTAGTAGTAGTTGAACCCCTCCATCACCAAATCAAAAACTAACTAAAGAAAGACCTGAGAAAATTATTTGAGGCAAGGAGCAAGAAATAAAGGTGGTGGTGGAGTTCATACATGATCATCCAATTTATAGCCCCCCAAAAAGCTTAAGAGTTGTAATGCGTTGTTTTTGTGTGTATTGTTAGGGCTAGGGAAGAACTCACACAGCACTTTCCAATTAATTTAGCAACTTTAAAATTTCTTGGATCGCTCGGTGAACCAGGAAAGAACGATCCAAGAACTTAACTCATCTTATTCATAGAAGAAGAAGAAAAAAAGAACTCTCTTATTAGTGAAGCAAACTGGACACTTAAATTCCTGATACCCAGCGGTGAACCTTCCATGATAATGCTAGCAGTAAAGAACGTTAACTTGCCGAGACTTTTATTATTAAGACATCAAATTCCCTCCCGCGCGTAGATCAGCCATCCAACGGTGCGCGTGGATTGTCGCACAACCATTAAATTTATATCAAATGGATCGCATGCATGTGCTAAACTTATACCAATACAACAACAACAACAAAGTCTTATCCTACTAGGTGGGGTCGGCTACATGGATCATACGACGCTTCGTTGATCCATGTTCATGAGATTCGACAGGATTTTACGCTGGCTGTCGGGATCTAACACAATTCTCCTCCTTTATCCGAGCTTGGGATCGGCTATAAAACATACATCAATAATGGATACAAACCCTTTGACAAATTCAATATTAAATAAAATAACTTCAATGAAATTAATGTTTCATAAAATAATTTTCAACAAGCCAGGTATCTAACCAAAATTTTGAATATTACATATATTGAAATTAGAAATGGTAAAATAAAAGACATAAAACATTATACGAGAAATAAATTTTAGTTTGTTGAAATACAAGAAAAGACGTCACATACATAATTATGTTTCTTTTGTAGTATTGATGTTGAAGATAAATACAGCTACTTTTAAAATATCAGAGTGTGTATACTGTAATGTTAAATGCAATTATCATTGACGACTTTTAGTATTTCCTTTTAAGATGTTACGAATGCTCTTTAAAAGACATTAATTAATGAAAGACGTCGAAAAAAATATAATTACTTGACACTAATTCCCTGAAAAATTGCTCCACGTTTGATTATTTTTTTAAAGTGGTTATTGATGTTAATATATTAATTAATGACACATGGATAGAACAAGTTGTAACGCCGGAGAAAAAATAAAAAATACAATAAACAAATATTAATTAATTAATTAATTCTGAGGAAAGTAGGAATTAATAGGAAAATAATCTTTTGTGTGTTATAAAATATTATGAATATATCGCATCTAATTAAATGGGTATTACAACTCAATTATCTTTTAAAAATCGTTATCACCTCATACCCTATTTTCTCTCATCTTCACATTACATAATCGCATCTTGTCCTTTTCACTAGCACGATGAACAAACAAGCGCAGATGGATGGATATCGTCAACTAAAGCACGCCTGGTTAAGTTAGGGAAGGAACACCTGAAAATTCTACCTCTTCTTTCCTTCTTCCTCTCCATCTCTTCACATTTTCTCCATGATTTTCTCTCACTCCAACCCCGCTAGTAAGAGGAGCGAGAGTGAGAACGCGTGACTTTGGTGAACTGCACACGGAGGAGAGTGAGGAACAGAATTCTACCCCTATAAGAAATTTGATTTTTAGGGTTTGCTAAAATTGTGGAATAGGAATTGAAATGGATGGGATGGAATATAGAAGAATGAGATTAGCTAAATTATATTTAATTGTTTTTTTTATTTAAGTTAAAATGGGTGAAATAGAATAACTAAGTCATTCAAATATCATATTTTTTTATTTTATCAAATTGGTGGAACGATAAGGAATAGATAATTTTAGATCAAATTAATTTTTCTTTTATTATAAAATTAAACTACCTCTCTCTCGATAAATTATCCTTTTTTTCTCATATGGATATATATATTTATCTAGCATTTTTTATTTTTTAAAATATGTGAATAAAATATTTAAAAAACAAAAAAAAAATAAAAGAGAAAATTAAGTGGTAAGGTAATTATTTATCACTTATTAGATATTATAGATAGGTTATATACAATAAAAATAAGAATGACTTTTTAGTAAATAAAACTTTCATTCTCTATCCCATCATTTTTTACATCTCACTATCCAAACATGGAGACACACCACACTCCACCACCTCATCTCTCACTACCTTTTGGATTGAAAGTTTTAAATGGGTGGAGTGAAATATGGAGTAATGAGATTAGATATATCTTCTTTGGTTATATTTTTATTTAAGTTCGGAGGAGAGGTGATGCATGACATTTTATATAAATTTATTTTATATCATTCAGTCTATTTTTCATAATTTTATTCTATCATATATATACTTTTCCTCATTCTTAATTAAAACCTTCAAAGAATTAGTTGGTACCTATTTTTTATTTTTATTTCTACAATAGCCAACACGGTCTGCGTTATTCCAACATAGTCCCATTGAGCAACATGATCCATGTTATTCCAACACAGTTTGCGTTGACCAATATGGCCCGCATTGATTCAACACAATCCGCATTGTCTATATAACACGGCCCGCGTTAATTCAACACGATCCGCGTTTTTCAACCAATGTTCCTTGCAACATGGTCCATGTTGGCCAGCAATCACCATATCTTCAAAATTTGAGATATTGTGCGGAAATCACGTTAAAAATAGATAATACAATCTGGGTTATTAATTTTGCCAAATTTTCTCAATCAAATAATTATATTTTGATTAATGCGGCATTGATAACACGATCCACGTTGATTAGGGTAGATGAATTTTCGACTATAAAAAGGGGTCCATATCACCTCACTTAATCATCCAAGTCTAAAATTCAAAATCCATTGCAAAGGCAAGAAGAGAGAGCCTCAGGTCGTCTACTCATTGGAGATTCTTTTAGAGGAGTTTAGATAATTTTGAAGAGATTATTTGTCCTTTTTTCTATATTTTAAGCTTTGTTTGGCATTACTAGCAATTTGATAAGCGGATAACGGTTCAACTAGCGGATAGGGAATTAATTAGCGGATAGGGAATTAATTAGCGGATAGCAGGTAGCAAATGATAATTAGCGATTAGAGGTTGTAAAAAATAAGTGTTTGATAAATTTAGCGATAGAATTAGCTGATGAATATAAAATGACATAATTAGACATATGACAAATTATTTAAATTAAGCACTATATAAATTCTATTATAATACAATAATTAAATATTTATATCTTAATTAAATAAAATAAAATTTCATAACCAATTTTTTGTTAAAATATATAAAAATTTATATTGATAATAAATTTTATATAATGCACTGATGATATGAAAATATTAATTGTGAAATTATTTTTTATTCATTATTAACATATAAATAATTTGTAATTAATTAAACATGAATATAAAAAGAAGTATACTTAAATGATTATAAAATAAAAATGAGAAAATAATCAGATAAGTTTGAAAGAAATAATATAATTGAATAAGGGTAAAATTGGAAAAAATTATGAAACGCTAAACTCTAATCGTTAAACGATAGTAGAAGTAGCTTTTCAAGATTTTTGTATGAAACACTAAACACTATTTGTTTTTATCATTTACCAAATAAAAAAATTAGCGTTTAAACCGCTAAACGCTAATTTTTGTGTTGTCAAACAGAGCCTTAATCTCTTGTTTCTCTCTCTACTATTTCTCTATCTATGTAATAGAGTTCTGATTAGCATCCATTTATGTTGGACTTTGTTAGGTCGTTGAATAAGATTACTATTCTCAATTTTCTGAATATGTATGCTGATTTTAATACTTTCTTCTAAGTACTCGATTTTAATCGATTGGTATCATCGAGATTTGTTCTTTTGACCTTTCTCAGTTTATTGATATTCCGATAAGCATTTCATATTCTATCTCTATTTACTCAATTGAGATTTAGAGATTTGTTGATCATTAACTCACTCGATTGGAGTGTTTTTGAAATAGGATTGCATCGTTAAAGTATCTTATCAAAAGTTAATTAGAGATTGATTCGGTTAAACTTTCTCTTTCTAATATTGTGATAAGATAATCAGGTCATATGGTTTGAGACCTTTACTTTTTGGCATCCTTTTCATCAGAAAATTCAGATTTGTTTTACATCTTTTATTGAAAGATATTGTTACTCTTATCTTGTATAATCTATTTATTTCGAGACTTTAGACTGGATCAATTTTAATCTTCTTTGTTTTATTTATTTTGAATCAAATATGTTTTCCTCATCTAATTAAATTAAGATAAAAGATAAAGATAGACTAGTCCTCGTGGGTTAAACACTCTTCTCACACTTTATTACTTGATTCGACCTAGTGCTCTTGCTAGTGTTTGCGCTATAAAAAATTATCACATCAAGTTTTTAGCTCCGTTGTCGAGAATTTTTCTATCTTTTTCTTACTTCATTGGTTCTTAAATATTCTAATCTTTCTCTCTTTTCGTATGCCTCATTGTGTTCTAAATCTAAAACAGGCTGCATCATTTTGACACGGTCCGTGCTTCTTTTATCGTTTCTATTTCCCCTAAAACAAACTATGTTTGGAAGATGACTAAAACGGTCTGCGTGATCCATACACGGTCCGTGTTCCTCCCTGTTGCTTTTGCACTGCGCTAAAATTAATACGGTCCACATTTACTATACACGGCCCATGTAGTTATCCCACGCTTTCTTGGACGCGGTCCGTGTTCCCTTATACACGGCCCCGTTTACCTTCTGTCTGTGATTTTTTTGGAGGGCAACAAATATCGACTTTCCTAAAAATAAGATGCTCTGTGTTTGTTCGAAACAGACCGCGTTCATTAGTACACGACTCATGTTCCATCTTCTCTTTTCAACCTCCTCACACATACAGTCATTTGGAAACGACCTTTGTCGACTTTTTTAAAACACTTCGTGTTTGTTCAAAATGGTCTACGTTCTCTTTGCCCTATTCATTTTTTTTTTGCTCTTTATTGTTCAAGTTGCTCTCTCAGATCTTTTATCAAAACATTTTTTTCAGGATCCACTTCTCTTTGATCTTGATATAGAAAAAAATTGTTCAACGACGAAAAAGAACAAATCTAATAAACAACCTATGTCATCTAGAAATATCAACAAAATAATTATCGAGAAAGAAACAAAACTTGGAGATCCTATAATATCATAAATTATTCAAGTTGGTGTTAATCTGCCTAACACAAGTTACAACAAGGAGGCTCAACAATTTTCATTAGAAGATATTTCAACTGACCATTATCCTTGCTTACGCATATTACAGGCATGTTGATGAACAAATATTCTATGCAAGAGGAGTACATTCAAAATATAGAGAATCAGATTACTCAATTGACACAACACAACACAACACAAAGATAGATGTTATCATCAATTCATCAACTGAGTCAAGAACCAAATTAGAGGACATGTTTAAGTAATTCATATCTATAATTGATAAGAGATTTTCCTTGCAGGACCAACTTATCCATAATTAGGAGATTCACTTGACACAGCTGAAAGATCAAGCCAAGGTTCATGATGAGAGTTCACCTTCATCGCATCCACATGAGATTCAACAAAGGTTTGATGATATACAGGCCAAATTTCAACTACTGAAGAAGGAAGTAGCAAATTTATCTTCTTATTTGGCCCAATCTCAAAAGGCATGCATTTTAGGTAGTCCGCCAATTTTCATGTGTCCTTGTCATCATCGAGAACCATATCAGAGACGATGGAAACTATGAAGATATTATCAATAAAAGACATGGACTATAGAGTAGAGGATTATGGAGATAAGTCCGTACATAATAAAAAATGGACAAGTTCGAAAGAGGAGCTCAACTTTAGAAGTATCATCTACCGTCGTCACTACATCTTCAAATCCACCACCACAAAAGGAGGTGATCGCAATACCGACATCATCATCAGCAAGAACAACATCACCAATGTCATACAAAGAATGACGACCAAAGAGCCCAATAATAGAAATTGCAAAATCTCAAATCAAGGGTAAAGTAAAAATTACAAAGATGGCTTGCCAAAAATTGGTGACGGTTGGATGTGTGTTCACCCACATTCATTAATTTTCACCATGATAAACGCATCATAATCACATAATTCGGGTGAGATTGTTCTTAATTGCAAAATTCGTTCATGTTCATAATGCTAATCCTTTTATTAAGGAACTTTTTTTCTATTTCAAGTCAATTTAGTTTTTCTTAAAATAATTTTAATTGTTAGATTTAGGCACTCATTCAATAGATAGAGAATTTCGAAAAAAATGACCCAAGTGCATTTTGATATGGCTTGTGTTTTCAATATGGACTAACCACTCAGCCTATTTTTGCAAAAAGTTCCTTTTCAGCATGATTCATATGCTTCATGATTCATTAAAATAAATTCCAAAAATTGCGTCAACAACCACATACCACATTTATGACACAGCTCGGGCAGTCATTATAACTGATCGTATTGTAGCAGACGACCTTTTTTGGCGACTCCAGAACCATCAACATTTGTGCTCCACCACTTATCAACGCTTTGTCATCGTCATTTTTAAAATAATAGGTTGTCTCTCTGTTTCTTCTTTTTATATTTCTTAAGTCATTGTTTAGTAACACAACTTTACCCGACTAGGCTAGCAGGACAGTGCTTAGTTCAAGCTTGGGAGAGTTACATTGATGCATTTCTCATGTTTACTACATTCGCATGTTTTATTATTTAGATGATGTATTTTTTTTTTGCTTTACATGCATATCATCTAAAATAAAAAAAAATTAAAATTTTTAAAATTTGGCATCAATTTTAAAAGACATCTTATTGACTTATGAAATTCTACGCTGTAGGTTCTATCGTCTCATTGGCATAGTATTGGATTACTGGAAAAGTAGAATGATGCCAAATAAAAATATGATACCTCGACTACAATTCTTTATTCAGCTTGCTTTTATTTTAATTAGATTGGATTGAAGTAGTCTTTTATTGATTGCTTTAAGTACTTTTTGAGTTTTTGAAAAAAAAACTTTCAAAGAAGTTGAATAAAATGAAATGTGTTATCTCTAACACCTTGGTGTGTTCGGGCCATTAGATCCGTAAGGGATTCTTTCCTGACGACCTATGGCCAACTAGTTTGAGATCCATCGATCGAAAACTTATTACATTAACCACTTTGAGTAAGATGGAGAGACACACGAAAAAAGTGTGAAAAAATGCAATGAATAAGTCATGAATGTTTCTCTGCCACCTTGATGTGTTTGGGCAATTAGATCTATAGGGGATTTAAGGCCAACTGGTTTAGAAACCATCGATCGAAAACTTGCTACATAGACCACCTTGAGCATATAGAGAAGCACATGAATGTTTGAATTGCTGTGATAACAAGAAAATTAAGCTCAACTTGTATTTATGTTTTCAATATTAAGACTATTATATGATAATCTATACTTTTTTTATCAAGCTGAATCTAGAAATGTTTAAATATGTTTAAGTGTTAGAAATTCAATGAGGCAGGGACAAATGTCAAGAGGAGAGATGCTTCGGCAATGAACGTGCGAAATAGCAGTATTAGAAAAGTATTAGTCATGAGGTGAAGTTTATGATGGAACCATTTTCACTCAGTTCTTATTTTGAAACTTGCTTGAGGACATACAATAGTTCAAGCTTAGGAGAAATTGATGCATGACATTTTATACATATTTATTTCATATCATTCAGTCTATTTTTCATAATTTTATTCTATCATATATATACTTTTCCTCATTTTTAATTAAAACTTTCAAAGAATCAGTTGGTGCCTAATTTCTTATTTTAATTTCTACAGCAACCAACACGATTTGTGTTATTCCAACATAATCCGCGTTCAGCAACCTGGTCCGCATTATTCCAACACAGTCCGCATTGAGCAACACGGCCCACATTGATTCAACACAGTCCACACTGTCTATATAACACGACCCGCTTTGATTCAACGCGGTCCACATTTTCCAGCAACACAGCCCATGTTCCTTGCAACATGGTCCATGTTATCAATCACCATATCTTTAAAATCTGAGATATTGTGCGGAAATTACTCTAACAATATATAACACAATCCGTGTTATTAATTTCACTAGATTTTCTCAATCAAATAATTATATTTTGATTAATGCGGCATTGATGACACGATCCGCGCTACACTACAAGAAAATAGGTAATTTCCGACGGGTCATTTCCGACGGGCATAAATCTGTCTGAATTACCGATGGATTTTTTGACGGATTGAAATATCCGTCGTAATTATCGTCAGGTAACTTTTCGACGGTTCTAGCTGTCTCAACTTAAGACAGTTTAAAATTCGTCGAAACTTTCCGTCGCAAGTATCGATGCTCATGACCGTCGAAGATAGTAAAACCGGGTGACCAGTTTCCATGTTGTTTTTCGACGGTTCAAACCATCGAAAATATCGACGGTTCCCCTATCCGTCGAATCTTTCAGCGGTCATAGCCGTTGAAATATGTTAACGTTGATATGTTATCTATATTTTTAGTTTCGACAGTTTTGACCGTCAAAAAATGTGACTGTTTGAGGAACCGTTGAAACTTTTAGCGGTCAGAACTGTCAGAATTTGAACTTGTAAACAATTATAATTTAAATATTATCGACGACTATGACCATCGAAAAAGAATTATATATTTCTATTTCAGTTGATATATAATATTATATTTTGCGACCATAGAAATCGTCGAAAGTTTCGACGGTTGATTCAGCGGTTTGGGCCATCTGAATTTGAATTAATATTTTTTTATTTACCTACATTTCGACGGTTCTGACCATCGGAAATGGACTTTATAAATATCCGACCCCTCAGTCATATTTCAGTTTCCCTCCCTCGATCCCGCGCGATCTCTTTCTTCTTAATCTCAGGCGACGACCTCCGACGTCTCGACATCCGCGCTCCGCTACCGCCTGCGCTTGCGACCCGGCCGCCGCCGCTGTATGTGCGTTCACGACCCGCTTGCAAGAACCTGAGGAATCGAGCCGACCGCTCGCGACCTGCCGCCGCATCTGCAACCTTCCGCCTCCGGCACAGGTACGCTCCCGAGTCCCATCCTCCGGATTCTCTCCTAGCCTCCACCCTTCGTTCCTGCCAGGCGACCAGATCCAGCCACGCGCGGTGGCGAGGTCCTGTCGCAATGGCCAGATCCGACAGCGCATGGCAGTAAGATCCTGCCATGATGGCCAGATCTAGTCGTGTGCAGCGGCCAAATCCTGCCATTGTGCCGCAGCAGATCCGATCGCCCGCAGCGACTAGATCTGCTCGTGGCGGACAGATCCTGCCGCGGCGGTGGCCAGAACCACCCGTCGCGGCCGCATCGGGTCGCAAAGTCCCGATCCTGCCACCGCGGCACGGCCGAAACCGGCCGCGGCGGCCGGATCTGAGAATTGATTCGTATTCGTAAATTAATTATGTGTTGATCAGTTGTCTCATTGGCATATGCAAAGTTACAGAACATATTACATGTTAAGTAATTAAGTACAATGGATGTACTGAGATGAACAATTAATTATATAGTAGATTGATTAGTCGACATGTGTTCGAATCTGGCCGAGACGGTGGCCAATTCTGGCGGGGTACGACTTTGTGATGGATGTTAATGTAATGTTTTTTTTTCCTGATGTATGTTAATGTATTTTCATTTTTCGTACAGGACTTTGTTTTCTTGCGAGAAGAGTTTTGTGAGGTGACTCCTTTCGACAACTTTAAAAGTGTAAGAATATTTAAATTGAGTGTATCATAAATTTAGAGATTACATTTTTTTGTTGTCTTATGTTTAATTTAAATGCAGGTTATTGGAATTATTTTATTGTCTCTGTTACTCCAAACGACATAAGTTATTTATTTTTAAGTCATTACTATTTTATATGTGTTGACAATGAAATATGAATTCTATTTATTGTAGTAGTTATTAAATACGTAATGTTTTTTAATTTCTTATTTTAGATTTCATTCATTAGTTGTAATTTATTCTTTTATAGTGCGAATATGATTACTTTTAGTTAGTGTTTATGATGTTTGTGATTAGTTCTAATTAGTATTTATGATTAGTTCAATTAGTGTTTATGATGTAACTGATTAGTTCTAATTACTATTTATGATGTTTCTTCCATATTTTATTTAAAGTTCTAATATGTGAACCTTTGTAGTGATTGTCAAATTTTGCTTTTTTTACACCTAAATCCTTATTCTTCGTGTATGTCTCATTATTAATATTCGAATATGCCTCTTATTATAAAATTTTGGAGATTTAATTAGTATAACTTGCAAATAATGCAAAAATTATGTCATATATGAACGATCATCGATGGATGTACAATAGAAATAGTCTTAATCGTAAGGTTTGACAAAGAATTCATAGATGGCGTTGATTATTACACTAGTGTGGCTTGTCAATCTTTGCAATTTCAACGGGAAGGAACAATTATGTGTCCTTGTTTGAAATGTCTTAGCACAAAGTTACAAACGTTAGAGACAGTTAAGGTTCACTTATATAGAAGGGATTTCAAACCAAATTATTGGCAATGGGATGATTTAGGTGAAGGAGCGTCTTCAACAAGCGTACCAAATCAAGGTCTCCATTTTGTCGATCCTCATGAAGGATTTACTTCGCAATACGAACAATTAGTTTATGACATAGCTACAACTGAGTATGGGAATGCTAGGTTTGAGCAAGATGAAGAGACACCAAATCCAGAAGCAAAAGATTTTTTGAGTTGCTAAATGCTTCGAGCCAACCCTTATGGCCCGGGTGTGAAAGTCATTCGGAACTATCACTTGCTGTTAGAATGTTGAATCTGAAAGCGGATCACAATATTTCACAAGCATGTTTTGATGCATTTCTAGATATTTTAAAAGAGGTCACCAACTAGGGCTCGCATTCCTGAAAATTTCTATAGGACAAAAAGATTGGTTTCTAAACTTGGTCTTGGCTCAACTAAAATAGATTATTGTCGTGATGGTTGTATGTTATATTATGGTGATGACATCAATCTAAATGAATGCAAATTTTGTGGGTCCGAACGATATAGAGTGACTAACAAGACTCAAGTGGCTCTGAAAAGAATGCATTATTTGGCTCTTATTCCACGACTTGACTATACTCGTCTCTAAGGTCAGTGTCGCAAATAAAGTGGCATGCACAACATTATACTTCTGAAGATATCATGCTTCACTCATCGGATGGTGAAGCATGGAAACATTTTGATCTTATGCATCCAGATTTTGCTAGTGACGAAAGGAACGTAAGGCTTAGATTATGCACGGATGATTTTACACCGTATGGTCAGACTTCAGTTCCTTATTCATGTTGGTCGGTCATAACAACACCATATAATTTGCCTCCTGGAATTTGTATGTCCGCACCTTATACGTTTTTTAGATGTATTATTCCTGGTCCTCACAGTCCTAAACAGAAGATAGACGTGTATTTACAGCCTCTAATTGATGAGTTAAAAGAACTGTGAGATGGTGTAGTCGCTTATGATGTGTCGATCAAACAAAACTTCATCTTGAAAGCTGCTTTATTATGGACAATTAATGATTTTCCTGCCTATGGGATATTATCTGGTTGGATGACTGTAGAGAAACTAGCTTGTGCATATTGCATGGAACACTCAGATGTGTTCACTTTGAGAAATGAAGGTAAAAATAGCTGGTTTGATTATCATAGACAATTTCTTATAGTAGATCATCCGTATAGAAATAACCGAAATGCATTTTGACGGAATAGGGTTGTACACGACATGGCTCCGGTCAGACGCTCAGGACCTCAATTACGTCGTATTGTCAATGCTTTATGCAGAATTATGGATGACCCAAATGTCACATATAATGAGTATGGTATTTCTCATAACTGGACCAAACGATGTATATTCTGGGATTTGCCTTATTAGTCTTATTATTTGATACGTCACAATTTGAATGTCATGCACATTGGAAAAAGTGTGTTTGAAAATGTATTCAATAGTGTAATGGACATTAAGGGTAAAACAAAGGACAACCTAAAGGCGAGACTAGATTTGAAGGAGTATTGTCGACGGCCAGAGTTGCACTTAATTAGTTTACCTAACGATAGATTATCCAAGCTAAAGACAAGTTATGCTCTCACTAAAGAGCAGAAGACTGTGTCGATGGATCCAAGAGCTGAGAATGTCGGATGGTTATGCATCAAATCTAAGAAGATGTGTGGACATGAATAACTTGCGTTTATTTGTCATGAAAAGTCATGACTATCACATATTTATGGAAACTTTGCTTCTTACTGCATTTTCATCCTTGCCGGACAAGATTTGGAAGCCGATAACTAAATTGAGCCAATTCTTCAAAGAATTGTGTTCGACAACATTAACGGTGGAAAATATGATCCAATTGGAGCGTAATATTTTGATAATATTATGTAAGTTGGAACGAATATTTCCACTGGGATTCTTTGATTCCATGGAGCACTTACCTATTCATCTGTCATATGAGGCAAATGTAGGTGGACCAGTACAATATAGGTGGATGTATCCTTTTGAAAGATATCTTAATCGAATTAAAAGGACGGTTAAAAATAAAGCACGTGTCGAATAATCCATATGTGAAGCCTATATGATTCAAGAGGTTTCGTACTTTTGTTCCTAGTACTTTGAGTCACGTGTTAAGTGTGCGAGGACCAAAGTTCATCGGAATGATGAAGTTTCGGAAGAACGGTCTACTGTGGCATCATTATCGATCTTCAATCAATTAGGAATTCAAGTCTGTCACGAATCATGTCCTTCTAAACATGCAGGAGGTGCAAGGGTACATTAAGTAAGTTTAGTCTCAGTGCGTCTTTTTTATTGTTAAACTATAGATTGATTGACCCATCACTTTGTATGTTGTGTTTTCTTGCAGTATTACAATGTCCCTAAAGAACATGTACAAGATAGAATCGAGAATGACTTTGCCTCATGGTTTAAGGATCAGGTAACCCTTACGATGTTGGTCTTACTCAAGTCATCACGATTATTTGTTGACATTCATTTTCATTTTAGGTTCTCAGTACTATCACGATGTCTGATTTTCATAATTTGACATGAGGACCAGCTCGAGAGGTTAAAAGTTGGCCGAGTATTTTGTGAACGGTTATAAGTTTCACATGGAACCTTGGTCGAGAAGGATGAAAATCGTGAATTGTGGTGTCTGTGTCAAAGGATCCATGGATGAAAAAAATGAGCGTGACTACTACAGTATTCTCAATGTCATAATTCAGTTGGAATACACTAGAGGTAATAGAGTTACATTGTTTGAGTGTAATTAGTTTGATCCAGAGGGATGTAAGTTCATAAAGATTTCAAGATAGTTGAAGTACGTCACAATAGGTGTTATGAACATTTTAATCCTTTCATTATTCCATCCTCTACAAGACAGATATATCATGTGCCACATCCAGAAAAGACCAGGGACAAAGCACAATGGTGGATTGTAATTAAGACGAAGGCAAAAAGCAGGATAGAAATTGATGGTGCGTTGCAATGTACATACCAAGATGACTCATACTTTTGTGGCACCTATTGTAGATACTGAATTAGTCGAAGGTCTACAAGATTCAGAATAGTTATTTGAAAACTTCGATAATGTCGAGATACAAAATGATGAGAATGCTTCGGACGAAGATGAAATTGAAACGACGTCATCTTCAGAGGATGATAATGATGAATATCAATCATGTGGTAATTATGATGATGAGTAATGTTATTATTACCTAATGTGATTTTCATGTAATATTGTTATCTTATGACTATCTGGTTGTTATATTACGACTATTGTTATCTTACGAATTATTCGCTTACGACTATCATTATATTATGACTAATATTGATGTTATATTTGAATGATTTATTTAAATTATCATATGTCGCCAAATTGTAAACATAGTTAGCGATGCATGCTGACGATCGTTCGGATCAACGAATTTAGGGTAAGTGTTATTTTATGTCTTTCAAAATATCTACATTTTGTGATTCATCCATCTCATTTTATAATTTCATATTTGTAAAGGTTTGTATCGTCAAAGCCCGCGATTATTACAGTTACTAAGGTGCTACGACATAAGTATACTGATGCATGGCTAACATGGAGGGAAGTTCCTTATGCCACCAGACAGATGATATTTAATGAATTTCAGGTATCCATAGAAGCCAACTTGGTCATTTAAAGTTATCTTCATACTAATTTAATTATTTTTATATACATGCAAGCTGATGTGTGGTGGGATCCCGAGCATATGGAATAAATGTGGAAGGTTTTTAATTCTCGGCACTCAAAAAGATTGTCCGCGATGCTTTCGAAAGCTTGAGCTGTAGGAGAATGACCCAATTGGATCTCTGAGACTGTTTGGATGGAATTGCTACGAAAGTTGTCCACCGATGAGTACAAGTCAAAGTGCAAAAAAGCGAAAACAAGTCAAGAGTTCGACCAGGGAGCATGCTTGCATTTGGGTGGATGTGTATCCACGAGCACGATTACGAAGAAAATGGTAAAGTCTTTAAATATTGCGTGGACAAAATATTATACTTTATTTGACATTTTTAACTGCAGGAGAAAGAGATGGGTAGACCACCTACTCAGGACGAAATATTTTTTCGAACTCAAAAAAATAAAGAATGAGTTTCATCGTTTGCTCGGGAGACATATGTCTGTAAATCTACTTGATGTTATTTTTTAAAAATTTCAAGTAAATCTATAAGATAGTAAATTCATCATTATAAATAATAAAGTTGATTTATCTTTTTTTTAATTTCAGGAGGGTTACAAAACAAGAGAAGTCGAGCACATTACGCAAGCCACACAGGAGGGGACCACATCGCTGACCCCAAGACAACTTTGGACGGACCACATCGGGGTTAAGAAGGGTCGCATTTACGACCTCGGATCTTCTATTAGCAGTGCAGATATTGGATATGGTCGTAAATCGGTATCAGGTTCCTCTGGTCAAGGTATGCAACAAATGTTTGAACAAATCAGGCAAGAGGTTACGTAGGAACTCAGGAAGGAGTTCGAAGAACGTGAGCGTCGTACGAAGAAAGAGATGAAGAAGATTATGTGTGACATGATGCGTGGCGAATTCGATGACCAGGACGATGAGGACGATGTAGTACTATGATGTGTGGCTTCTTTGTGTTGTCTTGGATATTTGATGATGTTGTGTTATGTGTTTGGAATTGCATTTGTGTTATGTGCTATGTGTTGGACATTACAATGTTTGGATTTGCATGTGTTATGTGTTGGACATTACATGCTGCTACATTTCATTATTGACATCTGAACAATTGTTGTATTTATGTGTTTGGACATTTAATTTCTATCATTTTTTTCTTTAATGTTTCCAACGGTTCCGTCCAAACTTATAGATAGTCGTATACGTCGATAAGCATCGACAGTTTTAACCGTTGAAAGTTAACGACGATTTGAGCCATCAAAACTCAATGGTTTTATCGACGGCTCAAACCGTCGATTTAAATTTTTGACGGTTTGAACCATTGATAGTATCGACAGTTCGAATAGTCGATAAATATCGACGGCTCAAACCGTCATAAATCTTCAACGGTCGAACACTATACGTCATAAATCTTCAACCATCGTAAATCATTTGCGACGCGCCATTTTCGCACGAACACTATACGTCGAAATATGTCATCCAAGCCTAGAATTCAAAATCCATTGCAAAGGCAAGAAGAGAGAGCCTCTGGTCGTCTACTCGGTGGAAATCCTTCCAAAGGAGTTTAGATAATTTTGAAGAGATTATTTCTCCTTTTTTATCTTTTAATCTCTTGTTTTTCTCTCTACTGTTTCTCTATCTATGTAATAGAGTTCTCATTAGGATCCATTTATGTTGGACTTCGTTAGATCGTTGAATAAGATTTACTATTCCAAATTTTTTGAATATGTATACTGATTTTAATACTTTCTTCTGAGTACTCGATTTTAACTGGTTGGTATTATCGAGATTTGTTCTTTTGACCTTTCTCAGTTTATTGATCTTTCGATAAGTATTTCATATTCTATCTCTATTTACTCAGTTGAGATTTAGAGATTTGTAGATCATTAACTCAATCGGTTGAGGTGTTTTTTAAATAGGATTGCATCGCTAAAGCATCATATCAAAAGTTAGTTAGAGATTGATTCGGTTGAACTTTCTCTTTCTAATATTGTGATAAGATAGTTAGGTCATCTGGTTTGAGACCTTTACTTTTTGGCATCCTTTCCATAAAAAAATTCGGATTTGTTTTAGATCTTTTATTGAAAGAAATTTTTACTCTCATCTTGTATGAACATTTCTGATCTATTTATTTCGAGACTTTAGACTGGATCAATTTTAATCTTCTTTGTTTTATTTATTTTGAATCAAATATTATTTGTTTTTCTCATTTCATTAAATTAAGATAAAAGATAAAGATAGACTAGTCCTCGTGTGTTCGACACTCTTCTCACTCTTTACTACTTGATTCGACCTAGTGCTCTTGCTAGTGTTTTCGCTATACAAAATTATCGCTTCATGTTTTTTGCTCCGTTGCTTGGGATTTTTCTATCTTTTTCTTACTTCATTGGTTCTTAAATATTCTGATCTTTCTCTCTTTTTTGTATGCCTCGTTGTGTTTTGCATCTAAAACAGGCCACATCATTTTGACACGGTCCGTGCTTCTTTTATCGTTTCTATTTCCCCCTAAAACGGACTATTTTTGGAAGACGACCCATGTCGACACTTCTGGAATGGTCCGCATGGTCCATACACGGTCCGCGTTCCCCCCCCCCCCCCCCCCCCTCCCATTGCTTTTGCACTGCACTAAAAATAATACAGTCCGTGTTTACTGTACACGTCCTGTAGTTATCCCGCGCTTTTTTGGACACGGTCCGTGTTCCCTTATACACGGCCCGCATTTACCTTCTGTCTGCGATTTTTTTGGGGGTGACAAGTGTCGAATTTTCTAAAAATAAGATGCTCTGTGTTTGTTCGAAATAGATTGCGTTCATTAGTACATGACTCATATTTCATCTTCTCTTTTCAACCTCCTCACACAGACGGTATTTGGGAAACGACCTTTGTCGACTTTTCTAAAACACTCACTTCGTGTTTGTTCAAAACGGCCTGCGTTCTCTTTTCCCTATTCATTTTTTTGCTCCCTATTCGTGTTATGTGTTTGGAATTCCATTTGTGTTATGTGCTATGTGTTGGACATTACAATGTTTGGATTTGCATGTGTTATGTGTTGGACATTACATGCTGCTACATTTCATTATTGACATCTGAACAATTGTTGTATTTATGTGTTTGGACATTTAATTTCTATCATTTTTTTCTTTAATGTTTCCAACGATTAGAACCGTCGATAATCGTCGATATGCTTTTTTTTTATACTTATCGACGGTTCTAACCATCCGTCCAAACTTATAGATAGTCGTATCCATCGATAAGCATCGACGGTTTTAACCGTCAAAAGTTAACGACGGTTTGAGCCATCGAAACTCAATGATTTTATCGACGGCTCAAGCCGTTGATTTAAATTTTTGATGGTTTGAACCGTTGATAGTATCGACAGATCGAATAGTCATTAAATATCGACGGCTCAAACCGTCATAAATCTTCAACGGTCGACGGCCGCGCCCGCCGGCTGGACCGTCGAAGATTTCGGTGGTTCTGCGATAACCATCGCAAATCATTTGCGACACGCCATTTTCGCACGAACGCTATCCGTCGAAAAACGTCATCCAAGCCTATAATTCAAAATCCATTGCAAAGGCAAGAAGAGAGAGCCTCTGGTCGTCAATTCGGTGGAAATCCTTCCAAAGGAGTTTAGATAATTTTGAAGAAATTATTTCTCCTTTTTTTTTATCTTTTAATCTCTTGTTTTTCTCTCTACTGTTTCTCTATCTATGTAATAGAGTTCTCATTAGGATCCATTTATGTTGGACTTTGTTAGATCGTTGAATAAGATTTACTATTATGAATTTTCTGAATATGTATAATGATTTTAATACTTTCTTCTGAATGCTCGATTTTAACCGGTTAGTATTATCGAGATTTATTCTTTTGACCTTTCTCAGATTATTGATCTTTCGATAAGCATTTCATATTCTATCTCTATTTACTCAGTTGAGATTTAGAGATTTGTGGATCATTAACTCACTCGGTTGAGGTGTTTTTGAAATAGGATTGCATCGCTAAAACATCTTATCAAAAGTTAGTTAGAGATTGATTCGGTTGAACTTTCTCTTTCTAATATTGTGATAAGATAGTTAGGTCATCTGGTTTGAGACCTTTACTTTTTGGCATCCTTTCCATCAAAAAATTCGGATTTGTTTTAGATCTTTTTTGAAAGAAATTGTTACTCTCATCTTGTATGAACATTTCTGATCTATTTATTTCGAGACTTTAGACTGGATCAATTTTAATCTTTTTTGTTTTATTTGATTTTTTCTCATTCCATTAAATTAAGATAAAAGATAAAGATAAACTAGTCCTCGTGGGTTCGACACTCTTCTCACTCTTTACTACTTGATTCGACCTAGTGCTCTTGCTAGTGTTTTCGCTATACAAAATTATCGCTTCATGTTTTTTGCTCTGTTGCTTGGGATTTTCCTATCTTTTTCTTACTTCATTGGTTCTTAAATATTCTTATCTTTCTCTCTTTTTCGTATGCCTCGTTGTGTTTTGCATCTAAAATAGGCCGCATCATTTTGACACGTCCGTGCTTCTTTTATCATTTCTATTTCCCCCTAAAATGGACTATTTTTGGAAGACGACCCATGTTGACACTTCTGAAATGGTCCGCGTCCCCCCCCCCCCCCGTTGCTTTTGCACTGCGCTAAAAATAATACGGTCCGTGTTTACTGTACACGTCCCATGTAGTTATCCCGTGCTTTCTTGGACATGGTCCATGTTCCCATATACACGGCCCACATTTACCTTCTGTCTGTGATTTTTTTGGGGGCGACAAGTGTCGACTTTCCTAAAAATAAGACACTCTATTTTTGTTCGAAACAAACCGCGTTGATTAGTACACGACTCATGTTTCATCTTCTCTTTTCAACCTCCTCACAGAGACGGTCATTTGGGAAACGACTTTTCTAAAACACCCACTTCGTGTTTGTTCAAAACGGCCTGCGTTCTCTTTTCCCTATTCGTTTTTTTTTTGCTCTCTATTGTTCAAGTTGCTCTCTCGGACTTTTTTTCAACACATTTTTTTTCAGGATCCACTTCTCTTTGATCTTGATATAGAAAAAAAATTGTTCATCAATGACGAAAATGAATAAATCTAATAAACAACCCATGTCATCTAGAAATACCAACAAAATAATTATTGAGGAAGAAACACAACTTGGAGACCCTTCAATATAAGAAATTATCCAAGTTGGCGCTAATCTGCATAACACAAGTTACAACAAGGAGGCTCAACAATTTTCATCATAAGATATTTCAACTGATCCATTATCCTTGCTTATGCAGGAAGAGTACATTCATAATATGGAGAATCAGATTACTCAACTGACACAACTCAACACAAAGATATACGTTGCCATCAATTCATCAACTGAGTCAAGAATCAAATTAGAGGACATGTTTAAGCAATTCATATCAGCAATTGATAAGAGATTTTCCTTGCAGGACCAACTTATCCATAATTTGGAGATTCATTTGACGCAACTGAAAGAACAAGCCAAGGTTCATGATGAGAGTACACCTTCGTCGCATCCACCTGAGATTCAACAAAGGTTTGATGATATGCAGGCCAAATTTCAACTATTGGAGAAGGAAGTAGTAAATTTATCTTCTTATTTGGCCCAATCTCAAAAGGCAAGCATTTTAGGTAGGCTGCCAATTTTCATGTGTCCTTGTCATCATCAAGAACCATATCAGAGACGATGGAAACTACAAAGATATTATCAACAAAAGACATGAACTACAGAGTGGAGGATTACAGAGACAAGTCCGTACATAATCGAAAATGGACAAGTCCAAAAGAGGTGATCGCAATACGACATTATCATCAGCAAGAACAACATCACCAATGTCATCCAAAGAATGGCAACCAAAGAGCCCAATAGTAGAAATTGCAAAATCTCAAATCAAGGGTAAGGTAAAAATTATAGTTATGGCTTGCCAAAAATTGGTGACAGTTAGATGTGTGTTCACCCACGTTCATTGATTCTAGCCATGATAGATGCATCATGATCACATAATTCGGGTGAAATTATTCTTAATTGCAAAATTCGTTCATGATCATAATGCTAATCCTTTTATTAAGGAACTTTTTTTCTATTTTAGTCAATTTAGTTTTTCTTAAAATAATTTTAGTTGTTAAATTTAGGCACTCATTTCATAGATAGAGAATTTCAAAAAAAAATGACTCAGGTGCATTTTGATATGCCTTGTGTTTTCAATATCGACTAACCACTCGGCCTATTTTTGTAGAAAGTTTTTTTCAGCATGATTCATGCGCTTCATGATTCATTAAAAATAAATTCCAAAAATTGTGTTAACAACCACATACCACATTTATGACACAACTCGGGCAGTCAATATAACTGATCGTATTGTAGCTAACGACCTTTCTCGGCGACTCCAGAACCATCAACATTTGTGCTCCGCCACTGATCAATGCTTTGTCGTCGTCACTTTTAAAATAATAGGTTGTGTTTCTCTGTTTCTTCTTTTTATATTTCTTAAGTCATTGTTTAGTGACACAACTTTACCCAACTAGACTAGTAGTGAGGACAATGCTTAGTTTAAACTTGGGAGAGTTGCGTTGATGCATTTCTCATGTTTACTGCATTCACATGTTTTATTATTTAGTAGTTGTATTTTTTTTTTGCTTTACATTCATATCATCTAAAATAAAAAAAATTTAAAACTTTTAAAATTTGGCATCAATTTTAAAAGACATCTTATTGACTTATGAAATTCTACGCTGAAGTTTCTATCATCTCATTGCCATAGTATTGGGTTACTGGAAAAGTAAAATGATGCCAAATAAAAATATGATACCTCGAATACAATTCTTTATTCAGCTTGCTTTTATTTTAATTAGATTGGATTGGAGTAGTCTTTTATTGAACGCTTTAAGTACTTTTTGAGCTTTTCAAAAAAAAATCTTCCGAATAAGTTGAATAAGATGAAATGTGTTATCTCTGGCACCTTGGTGTGTTCGGGCCATTAGATCCGTAAAGGATTATTGTCTGATGGCCTAAGGCCAACTGGTTTGGCATCGAAAACCTATTACATGAATACTTTGAGTAAGATGGAGAAACACGCGAAAAAAAGTGTGAAAAAATGCAATGAATAACTCATGAATATTTCTCTACCACCTTGGTGTTTTGGGGCAATTACATTCGAAGGGGATTCTTGCCTGATGATCTAAGGCCAATTGGTTTGGGAACCATAGATCGAAAACTCGCTACATAAACCACCTTGCGCATATAGAGAAGCACATGAATGTTTGAATTGCTATAATAACAAGAAAACTAAGCTCAACTTGTACTTATGTTTTCAATATTAAGACTACTATATGATAATCTATAATTTTTTTATCAAGCTGAATCTAGAAATGTTTAAATATGATTAAATGTCAAAAATTCTATGAGGCAAGGACAAATGTCAAGAGGAGAGATGCTTCGGCAATGAACGTGTGAAATAGCAGTATTAGAAAAGTATTAGTCATGAGGTGAAATTTATGATAAAATCATTTTCACTTAGTTCTTACTTTGAAACTTGCTTGAGGATAAGCAATAGTTCAAACTTGGGAGAATTTTATGCATGACATTTTATACATATTTATTTCATATCATTCAATCTATTTTTCATAATTTTATTCTATCATATATATACTTTTCCTCATTCTTAATTAAAACTTTCAAAGAATCAGTTGGTGCTTAATTTCTTATTTTTATTTCTGCAGCAACCAACACGGTTCGTGTTATTCCAACACAGTCCGCGTTGAGCAATATGGTCTACGTTATTCCAACACAATCCACGTTGAGCAACACGGTACGCGTTGATTCAACACAGTCCGCGTTGTCTATATAACATGGCCTGTGTTGATTCAACAAGGTCCGCATTTTCCAGCAACACAGCCCATGTTCCTTGCAACATGGTCCATGTTAGCAATCACCATATGTTCAAAATATGAGATATTGTGCGGAAATCACTCTAACAATATATAACACAATCCGTGTTATTAATTTCGTCAGATTTTCTCAGTCAAATAATTATATTTTGATTAATGCGACATTGATGACACGATCCGCGCAAGATGAATTTTTTACTATAAAAAGGGGTCCATATCACCTCACTTAATCATCCAAGTCTATAATTCAAAATCCATTGCAAAGGCAAGAAGAGAGAGCTTCTGGTCGTCTACTAGGTGGAAATTCTTTCATAAGAGTTTTGATAATTTTGAAGAGATTATTTCTCCTTTTTTCTATCTTTTTAATATGTAATAGATTTCTTATTAGGATCCATTTATGTTGGACTTTGTTAGATCGTTCAATAAGATATACTATTCTGAATTTTCTGAATATCTAATGCTGATTTTAATACTTTCTTCTGAGTACTCGATTTTAACCGGTTGGTATTATCGAGATTTGTTCTTTTGACATTTCTCAGTTTATTGATCTTTCGATAAGCATCTCATATTTTATCTCTATTTTCTTAGTTGAGATTTAGAGATTTGTGGATCATTAACTCACTCAGTTGAGGTGTTTTTGAAATTGGATTACATCGCTAAAGCATCTTATCAAAAGTTAGTGATGGAGCGAAAATGCGTGGCAAAACTTAGCGATGTTGTAGCATCGATATCATTCGACATGAACCTAGTGTCGCTTGG
This sequence comes from Pontederia crassipes, assembly GCA_030549335.1. Taxonomy (NCBI): domain Eukaryota; kingdom Viridiplantae; phylum Streptophyta; class Magnoliopsida; order Commelinales; family Pontederiaceae; genus Pontederia; species Pontederia crassipes. The sequence continues at coordinate 15,054,467 of JAUKPH010000017.1, forward strand.
TTTGAGACGCTTTGTCGATGGTAGCGAGGAATTGATATGGGTGCCATATTGTTGCGTGGTTTTGGCGCCGAGGTATGCGACGCAAATTGCGTCACAATTGATGTGACGCTATGTAGATGCCAATATAAAAATATATTCCTATAGTTGCCTACACATGTAACACATACAACGCTTAATTTGCACTATTAGTACTACTTGGCGTCTCATAACTATATATGTTTGAGGAACATATATGTTAATTTTGAAATAAATTAACCATATGCTATCTATATTTATATAACTAGATATATATCATCTATTTTGACGCAACCCCATATACTTTAATATATATTTTATGTGTACCTTCAACATATATTATATACTTATATATGCCTTTCATATGTGTGTTCCTAAATATATACCTGTTACCTATATTATATATGTTACTTATGCATACAATATATATCATTATCTTAATTATACATATATTATTTTTATATTCTTAATCATAGAATTATGATGGTTGAATTAAGTGACATGATTTATTACAAAATATTTCATTTTAGCGCCACCGTGGAGACTCAATAGCGTCGACAGAGCGCCACAATAGAGCCGCAATGGTAGTCGACAATAGAGATGGCATCTCTCTGGCATCACAACGTTGGGACGCTAAGACGTTTGAGACACTACGTCGATGCTAGTGTGTCGCTAATATGCTTTAGTGACTAGCATCGCTATAGCGCCTCAGTAACCAACTTTTTATTCCGCTCACTTAATCGGACGCATATAGACATATAAATACACATATATTTATACTTATATATAATACGTACACATATACATATTATTATCACTCAATATCACACATATAAACATATACATACACATATATACTTATAATACGTATACATATACACGTTATTGTCATTTAATCTCCCACATATATAAACATATACATACACGTATATACTTATACACATTGTTGTGACTTAATCTCGCACACGTAGACATATACGTACACATATATGTGATATACATATACACAATTTTGTCATATACACATATACATATAGACTTACAATTTTATATACATATACATAAGTAATTATATATGCATTCCATATTTATTTATAGTGTGGGAAGGGAACAAAACGACTGAGATGGGGCACAATGTGATGAGACGCTATCTTGAATATATAGACCTACATACATACGCACATCATATATATATATATAAATATATATATGTATATATATATATATATACACAATTACATACATATAAAAGAAAATTACAATATATAAAACCTATTGGAATATAAACTTATAATATAATATGAACAAAATAATATAAACCTATTTAAATAGAAGCCAATAAAAAAATCAGGAATAGTATTTGGCGTCACTTTAGCATCTACGTAGCATCGATTGTCCTTCGTCACTTATAAAATCACCTGAGCGTCGACATAGCGTCACATTTAATTTTATTATTTTTTTATTTATTTGTTTGCGCCATTCTAGCGTCGCATTACGATGTGGCACTAAAAACATACTTTAAATCCCTAACTTCTTTTACTTCTTACTTTTACCGTGTTTACCGCTCCACCCCGCCTCCGACCGCCGCCGACTCCACTGACCCTGCTGCCTTCTCCTCTGTGACCCCGACCCCACCGCCGATCACCGCTGACGACTCTGACCCCGACCCCGCCATTGGCCTCCTCCTCCGACCCCGACCCAGCCCATCGATCGTCGCCTGGCTTTCTCCTCCTCCGAACCCGACCCCGACCCCGCTCGCCGACCGTCGCCGACTGCTCTAACCCCGACCCCAACCCCACCTTCGGCCTCCTCCTCCGACCCCGACCCAGCCCGCCGACTCCTCCAACCTCGACCCCGACCCCGCCCTCACCCACCGACCGCCGCGACTCGTTTGACACCCCCTCCCCGCTCTCTCTGTCGGATGCCGCCTTCCTTCGCTGCCCTCATCCGCTGCCCGTTGTCGCTCCTCCACTTGTAGCCGGACACCGCCCTATGCTGACCTCCGTCGGATGCCGCCCTCATCCGCAACCGGACACATTGCCCTCCTCGGCCGCTCCACTGTCGGACACTGCCCTCTTCGGCTGCTCCTCCACTGCCACAGTCAGATCATCACATAGTAGGCGATCCATTGGTGGGTTCGTCTCCACGTACACTCCAGGTATGTGTCACATAGTAGACGATACAGTCTTCTAATTATTTTGTTGTTGTGATGCTCCACTATTGACGGGGCACATAATCAAGACGTCTCAATTGCGGATGACCATCGACATGTCCCACCAAGTTATTTTCTGTGTATTCCATAAATTTAAATACATGCAAGTATTTTAAGTATTTTTTATGATGGCAGTTGCTATGCCACCACCGATATTACCGGACGCTTCACCATATTCTAGCGTTGGTGAGCGGCATCTTACCCCGGGTGATATATTTATTATTATTCAAATTATATTTCTCAATTAATTACATTAATCATTTTTTTAATAATGTCAGTTTCTACGCCGTCGATAGCATAAGCATACGACTTGTCATATTTTGACGAGCGGACTGCCACGGATCATGTAGCGATAAACATTACTCGAGGTTAGAACTTTACTGTACATATATCAATTATCACTACTTTAATTTGGTATGACACTAATGATTTATTTTGCAGTAGGGCCCGTCGATGATGTCGGACCTTCTCAGCCTACCCTAGTTGTATCGGGTGATGATTACTCTTTGACAGATGAAGAGATATTACACGACAATGGGATGATCATCGTGAATAATATTGCTCGGTCGTAAGTTAAATAAGTTGTAGAAATTTTATTATAATTTTTCTTATAATTGAAAATTAATTCTTCTTTGTAATTTGTAGGACCACTTTCATACCTGCTAGTACCGTGCGGGATGTCAATGCTCATGTTCTTTCCCACTTGCTGAAAGGGGCAGAATCGTGGAAAGATATCCCAATTCAAGTGCAGAATGACATCTTTCGAGCCTTTAATGTACGATCATATTTTTGGATTACATAGTTTGTTTTATATTATTTTTAAATTATAAATTTTATAGTATTATTTAGGAGGTAAATCAGTTTCATCTGTAACTTAGTTTGGGACGATCAAAAGAGTTTTTGAGGAGGTGGCTGTGAAACACTTCCGAAATTTTGATTATATAAGTTTTGCAAAGTCATCAAGTCCGCCGGCCTCACTTTGGAACAGGGCATACAAAAGTGCACAAGGCATATTAGGCGCTCGATTTAGGAGTCCCTATGTAGGAAGTGATAAGTATGTTTACATTTAAATTATTTCTATTAAATTTATAATTTTTCAAAGTTTGAGTATTTGATGTTCATACAGGACAGATGAACAATGGTAAAGAAAGTCGGAAAAGGCAAGAGTTAACCAATTTTTGAAGCCTGAGACCCACATCCACACAGGCGGGTCGATGCGATTTGATGAGCATCAACGGTGCATGGTAATTTACATACAAATTCTAATAATCAAACTTTTAACTTATACTTATTTTATAAAATTTGAAATTTTATTGCAGGAGGAGAAACAAGATGGTCATGTGAACTTTCGTATGGTCTACGAGGCTATGCATAAAAGCTGAAAGACCAACGACTTGGTCACACTCACTGCTCATAGGCTTTTGTTAAGTCCCATCACTTGTTCACTTGATTATTGACATTAGTGCAAACTATTTTTTATATGCGTAACCTTTAAATTTTATAGGATGAGTATAATGCGAAGATGACTGAAAAGTACGGAGATGATTCGAGTACTCAGCCACCAGGTAATGTTTCTCGAAAGCGATTCACGTTTTTAATTTGTGTCTTTTTATGTTATCTAATTTACATAATCTATAATGTTTATATGATTGTATATTTTTTTCTATTTCGTAGAGGCCCCTGCTGTTTGGGAGGAGGTGGCTGGCACGACATGAGGAGGATATCTATGTGGCCTTGACACAACTGCCCAGGTAACTAGGAGGAGGGGAGGATATGCAGGCGGCCCATCTGCTCTAAGCTCATCCACTGCACTTGATGTGACGCAGCTATTGTCGCAGCTATTACAGCAACTATCGTAGCAAATGTCGCAGTAGATATCGTAGTAGTTGTCACAATAGTTGACTCCATTATTGCAGGCGATTCAAGGATTGATCTTGTCGTAGAATCAATTCCCGCGAGGCCAAGGACCAAATACATCAGGATCGAATGTCAAGAATGACAACAACAACTCCCAAACTCAGGATAGAAACTTTTGCAACTATACTTTTGTTACTTATACACTTGTTATTAGAAATGCACATGATAGTTATACTTTTGTTAGTTCAGTTTATTACTTTTCATATTCATATCTTAGATATTGTCTGTGATGATTCCTCTTTGATATTGTGCATGTGATGGATCCTGAATGCATTTATATGCATTATATAATTGTATGGTGTGGGAAGGGAAGAAAATATTGTTGTAATGGGGCAAAAATATTTGACATTAGCGCCTCTGTATCGTCACAATTGTGTCGCGATCGGAGTCGATGCTACATTAAATATATCATTCCTCACATCACTTGAGCATCGTAGTGGCGTCGACACGTGGAGCGTCACCTTAGCATTGCCTTGGAGACCCAATTGACATGATGTTGGCCTCACAGTAGCATCGAAATCACGACAACTAATGCATAAACTTAGCGTCCCTTGAGCGTCGAAATAGTGTCCCAGATTTCTACACCACTTTAACAACGTCTTGATTGCTCGCAATGAGACATTACGCGTCATCGTAACGTCGAGATAGCATCTACTGATGACGCTGTTAGCGTCTCCCTCTTCTTTGGCTCTATTACAACGCTATTAGCCACCGATTACGGGCATCGCATATTGTCGATTCTACGTAGATGATATATATTTAAGAGACGCAATAGCATCTCCTTTCTTGGGTCGCTATTCGCCCATTTTCCTGTAGTGTCCTTTTGTCAACCAATAATTTCTTAAATGTAAAAAAGAACAATGTTATTAAAATTGGATCGGCCGGTTAAACCACAAACCACAATCAAATCTGATTTAAACAAACTCTAAAATCAGAATTCCAATTGGACCAGATTGATTTGGAATGAATCGTCAAAAAAATTTGTGAATTGACAATTCGGCCCAAACCCGGTTCAAGTTCACTTTTCTTTTTTTTTATACATTTCCCTAAATCCGAAGGGCATTTGTGAAAATCCAAGACTTCTAAACCTAAATTCTCAACATTTGTTGGCTGGAGGCTCACAAAACTGAAGAAGGGAGTGCATCTGCAGCCTATTGATGGCTTTCATCCTTGTGGTTTGTTCCCTGTTGGAGATCAAAACAATCGGCGTGCACCCTTCATCCTTCAGCGAACTAGTGATGTGACTTCTTCCCCGGCGTGAGTGACTTGAAATGGAGTGCACGGCCTTCGTCGGCGATGGTCTTCATTCTCTAGAACACAATCCACAGAACCTTTAAATCAACAAGTTTTTCCGGCTTTCTTTGTTCTTCAAAGGTGTTTTTCTTTTTCATCTTTGACTGATTCAATCGATTCAACTGTGGGGCATTGGTTCTCCGGCTGGGTCATTCCGAAATCCACATAAAATTGATTTATCATTTGCACTGCCTTCGTTCTCAAGCTATGGGGGCATCAAGTGCTTTCATCCTTAAGGCTGTGTTTGGTACGAGAATTTTGGAAAAAAGTTAGTTATCGAGAATTAATCGATTAGATAGAAAAGTTTAGATTGGTGTTTGGATGGAAAAAAAATGTAATGATAGGAATTTAAAAAGTTAATTTGATAGATAAGTTTTAGTAGGTGTTTGGATAAAAAGTAAGAAGTAAATATATATATTATTATTTTATAAAGATTATTTTTATATTATTAATTATATAATATTTTTACAATTAGCAAATTAGATAGAAGAAAAAATTTAAGATAAACTAATTAATAACTAAAAAGTGAAATATAAAAGAAAATTTAACATCATATTTATATAAAATAGTTATATAACTATAACTTATTTAGAATACCATAATTAATAGTTATACTAATACTAGTTAATTTTTATTATGATATATGATAAGTAAAATAAAAATATTTACGTCAACATTTAAACAAGAAAATATATATTTTCATAATAAATAATAATGGAAATTTTTTATTTTATTATAACACTAAGTAAATTGTAATAAATAATAAATGTTCTTTTTTTTATTATACCTAAATAAATTATAAATTTATGATAATGTATAAATAATAAATAAATATAATATATATGTATGTAATATATGTAATATAATATATAAGAATATAATATATACATACAATGATATTATTAAAGTAATAAGCCATACGTCTAAAAGTAGTTCCATCAACTTTTAGATCTATGAAAAAAATAATATAGTTGCTCTTACAATTAGCAAGCAAGAACTTTTCAAGTTCTTAAGTTCTTGCTAAGTTCTTGCTAATTGCAAGAATTTTCGGCGAAAATTTTTGGCCAAAGGTTCACGTCATACCTCACGTGTGCACATGGGGTGTTTGGTTAAAGTTTTAGAACTTGGGCCAAATTCTAGCCCAAGTTCCATTGCCAAACATAGCCTAATAGATTTTATTGTGTCTGTGGTGGATGAAGGATAGTTAATATATGTTTGTGACAAATTGATATTTATTGGATCATTAACTTGAAAATATTAGAATAACAGAATACATTCTTGGAGATAAATAACTAACTACGAGGTAGATATAAAATTACCAATAATAAAATGATTTGTATATTATAATATTTATTATTGTTGTGTGAATGGGTTTAATTATTTATGTCTCAAGGTGATATATAGTGACAAATGAAAAGGGTTGATTAATTATGAGTGTCTAAATATTATAATCTCAAATTATGTTATCTCAGTGATTAACCTATATGATTAAAAGTTACTAGTGTAAGGATCCGTACGATACACGAGAGCATAAATAAATTGATCATATAAAAAGCTTAAAATTGATATTAATGATACAAAAAAGTCATGCAAATATAAATAAAAATTATAATAAATGAAGAACAAATATCATAATGTCTCAATATAAATTACATTTTTTTGTATAATATAGATGTGTCCTCATTTATTATTTGTCTATCATGACAAAGATTTAAGATCTTTTTTTATTTGCCACCTGTGAAATAATTTATTTTCCATGTGTGAACACCTATTTTTTAGAAATAATCTCACATGAGATAATGAACATGACCTTTTTGCAAAATGAAAAAAATTAGCCTAAAATCTATAGATTTTAAAATGTACTTTTCTATTTTTAATATAATAATATATTTCGCGCGAAACATTTTCATTTTCTAATATCATTTCATGGAGTGCCTATTGTTCATATTACAATAATCGAGAATATTGTACAATCTAATCACACAAACTTAGAGATTTTATTGCATCTTAGTTAAATTTACACGAGATATGAAGTCAATATTTTTTGTCATGCTACATAAAAAAATATTGAAAAATGTATTTAAGTCATTAAAAAATTTTAAATCATATACAACTTAAGTGCTATCGATAAAAAAACATCATATCAAATAGTGAATCATGTGGCAACTAATCATCTCTTTTCTCAATTTAACATTAAAAATTTTGCATGTATACTTATATAAAAAATCGTTCTATCAATTTATTAACATTATATGCATTTAATATTATGTCATGAAAAAATATTTTACAGAAAATTTGATTATAAATATTATTAGAATTAAAATATATCATTTATTTCATATATTATTGATTGTCATATTGTTGTTGGTTATTGAAAAATCTTTCATTTATAGTATAACTTTTGTTATTAGCTTATTATATAATAATAGATTAGGAATTCAGTTGTTTGATATTACGATCTTCTGAATTTTTATAGAATAACAACTTGATAATAATAAAAAATAACTATACACAACTAAAAATTCTTACCATAAATAATATTAGCACAAAATATGTCATTTATTTCATATATTATTGAGTAATCATATTATTGTTTATATAAAAAATCTTTCATTTATATTAGTTGAAAATTTTGTTATTAATTCATTAGAATATCTTAATCAATTAACAAACTATTAATAAAATAATGAGTAAGTTTAATTGAATATTTTGTTATTAGTTTATTACATATCTTATATTGGTTTATAAAGAAATATCCAATAACAATAAAGTGATTACAAATATAACTTTTTTAATATTTTAAAATGATTCATATATTTAAGTCTTCTATCACCTTAATAGAATGCAATTTGACAACAACAAAATAGAATCATATACAATTAAAAATTGTTAGCATAAATAATATATTATTATAAATATTATTAGCACAAAATTATATCATCTACTTCATATATATATATATATATATATATAGAGAGAGAGAGAGAGAGAGAGAGACATGTATAATACTAAATTAACAATAACAATAATAATAAAATGATTAAATTTGGTTGATTATATTGTTGTTAGTTGATTATCCTATATCAATTTGTAATGAATTATGACATATCGATATACATGTAATAATAAATTAATAAATTGTTAATAATAAAATAATTAAGTTTGGTTTATTATTTTATTATTAGTTGATTAGGTTAATTGTATCGGTTATAATGAATTATTCAATAATGATAAAATAATTACGAATCATAGTTGTTTTGATGTAAAATGATTGATATATAAGTCTTCTAACTTCTTGATAGAATAAGAGTAACAAAAAAACAACTATATACAACAAAAAATTATTAATATGATATATTACTATAAATATTAGCACAAAGGTCTTTCATTTATTTCATATATTATTTATTACATAAAAAAATAATTTGCATATATAGATAAATAGGTTGTAGATAGATACATGTTATCATAATATTATATTTAAAAATTTTACAATACTTATATTAATCATAAATAAATATTATCATTAGAGTATGAAATGCATGTACTCGAAGTACATACATATCATAATATTTTTAGTATTTCCTTATATATATAAATATTTGATATTTTTATACAAATAGAAATTATATATAGTTATTTTTTATTATACACAAATCAATATTTGCAGGTCCCTTATAATATTTAATGTTTTTTTATTAGATGGAGGTAAGTATTTTTTCTTATAAAAATATTTTTTTTATCACGCACAAACCTATGTTTGTATGTTCGCACATAATCTTTGTTTTAAAAAAGAAAGTGGAATATGCAAATGAAAACTGAAAACTCCTTTATTTATAATTATAAATATGAAATTTAAAACATAAATAAATAAAATTATATATACTTAACAAGTAAATTGAGAAATCGAAAACATCTCTACTTATAGTTATAAATACGAAATTTAAAATATGAATAAATAAAATTATATATACTTAACAACTAAGTTTTTGTCTATTTATAATTATAAATGTACAATTTAAAAACATAAATAAATTGAATTATATAATTTTAGTATCTAACTTGTGAGTATCTAAGATTATATAATTAAAAGATTATCATTTTATAAACATGTTCTACCTCTACTTATATATATATATATATATATATATATATATATATATATATACATATAGATTTAGATTGTACGTCATCTTTGTAATATATAGTTCAGGATTATTATAACACATAATAAATAATAATAATAATTTATTAAAATTGTGGTGCAATTCGATCCAACCGATCACGATCCAGTGAGACATCAGTCCGATGACCGGTTGATTATAATAACATTGAAAAATAGGTAGAACGAGAGAAAAAAAATCCAACGCAAACAAAACATTATTTGGTAAATACTTATATATATATATATATATGTATATAATATATATCATATGTCTTCCCGTTTACCTATTTTCAGACAGAAAAAAAAATTATAATGCAAATTATTTTCGATTGACAGGGGAAAAAATATTTTCAATTATGAATTCTATATTTTGTAACAAATAAGAGTCGGAAGACTAATTAATATTTGCATCTTGTATTGTGATTTCAGCCGTCGATCATTTAATCGAATGGCTACTAAATAATAAGATGAGAGAGAGGGAAAAAATTTACGGCCGACTTCGTTTTTCCTCTCTCCCGAAGGCGGCGCCCCTTGTTCACGATCTCAAGTGTTCTCCACTCGGCGGCGCCACTGCAGATCGCCGCCTTGCATCTTCGCTCCGGTCGTCTGGCGCCCTCCTCTCGGAGCACTCGGAGGAGATGTCGTACATGCGAGGGGACCTGCTGACGAAGACGAGGAAGCTGGTTAAAGGTCTCGCAAAACCCGCCCCAAAATGGCTCAAAGCCATGGAAGAGTACTGCCCTCGATCACCTTCTCTGTCACTTTTGGGTGGAAAGATTGATAGGAGTTGCATATTAACTCAAGTTGCTTGTTAATGGCACATTTGAACTCTTTTAAGTGTGCGAAAATGAGCCATTTTGATTTATTTCCTTTTTCCGGTGTGTATTCTTCCTTCTGTCAGAGCGCCTCCCGTGACGTTTCCGCGGTCAGACGGGAAGGTGAAGAGGATCGAGTTGCCGGAGGATGTATATGTCAAGAAGTTCTTCAAGAATCATCCTGATTCCCTGTATCATGATGCTGTCAAGTATGTTTCTTCTTGGGTTCTTGCCCTATTAATAACTTTTTGATTTGTAATACTTCAGAATGACAATATCTGATCGTTCGAAAGGACACTTGCACTATAAATCACAGAAATCATTGTTTGGATTCCACCTTTTTTTCTTTTTTGAGGGTTTGGATTCCACTTCTGTGCTCGACATTCAGTAAGATTGAACAACTTCACTGACATTTCTTCTGATGGTGGAGATAGTTTTGTGCCATTAGTTTTCTTCTGTCATGCTATAATTGGAATATTTCATTTATTGAAATTGAAGTTTCAAAGTTGGGGTATCATATATTTTATTAAATGTCTTTTTTGTAATGCAATTACGTGGAATTTCCCAACTCAAGAAACACATTGATTAAATGCGAAGTTGTTTGGTTTTCATCCAGTAGTATTATATAGTCCATTCAATAATATACTATGACTGTCTTATTGGTGTTAAATGGTGACTGATTCCATTTGTTGTTCACATCAGGATAAGTGGATTTGATCCCCCTCCTGCGCGAGTTTTTGCTTGGCGTGTGCTGGAGCTAAAGGAGCAAGGAGTAGGCGAAGAAGAAGCCATGGGTGTAGCCGATGTATGTTTCATTTCATCTTCATTCTTTTTATCTTGGTTTCTACATAGATACTATAAATGAGGTTTTGAGGCAATTTCTGCGCATTTTACAAGCTATGGATATATAAACTCAATCTGATATTTGATTAATCAAAACCATACTCTTTTATAGAAAAAATGATGACCGGCCAAGTTGTGTAAGCATCCAGATTTTATTGATGAAATCAAACATAATTGCAAAAAAACGTTACATGTATCATAAACATGTGACCTCGCCCCCACAGATAACCACACCCTGCAAAAAGTTTCTTTCTTTCCACCGTAGCCATATGACCATAGGTACACTGATGGGAGATCCCTTTGTTTTATCTACAACCATGGAGGCTAAAACAATCAAATCTATCCATGCCATCATCCAAATATGTTTAGCTATGCCAGAGTAAAAAAAAGAGATGAGAGGTATTTCCAGCGAAGTTGCGCACTTCATGTCAACTCGGTGCAACTCTTTGGCGCAGTAGGACCTTTCTGAAGATGCAAAAAATAAAAATTTTAACTTTATGTGTCACAACAATCTCAAATCTATAGATATATAATATATATGCTAAGCATGCTGAACATCATTTTCAGATGGAATATAGAGCTGAGAAGAAGGCAAAAAAGAAAGCATATTCTGATCTGACGGTGATTGCGGAACTGCTAAATAAAGAGCCACCTCCTAATCCCTATCCAAGTGCCATCAAAGAAATCCAAGCAGAGGAAAAACCTTTTATTCGAGATCGTTTCAAGAATCCCAAGATACTTGAAATTGTGCAGAAAATGAAAGAAGAAAAGGCTGCTGATATGCAGTATCAACAAAGAGATACCAATAATGTTGGTGGTGGTGGTATGTTTGGCGGCAATCGAGGCAGCCAGCGTGGTGGATGGAATTCTTCTTGATACCAATAATGCTGTTGGTGGTGGTATGTTTGGCAGCAATCGAGGCAGCCAGCGTGGTGGATGGAATTCTTCTTTTACCAGAGGTAGAAACAACCGCCTTCAGTAGATGGGATCTTATCTTTCAGATTCTATATTCATCTCTAGAACTGCAGAAAAGACATTGGTAACAATACTTTTGTTGTTTTCTATACTTATGCTAGAAACATGCTTCTTAGCTTGTCCCCTTAATGCAATGTGAGATAATGATGGATGACATTATCCAAATATTTCCCCCTTAAATAAATCATCTTTGTTGAAGTAATTTGAAAGACTTGATCTTCAAAACTAGTCAGCCATTTCCCTAAAAGTTGTCAACCATTTCATTGTTTCCATTTCGTTGTTTTCTATTACCTGCATCATAGGGGCATTTGAATGTATGCCTTAATGTTTAACTTTAGATCATTTGAGGGCCATCTTCTGGTCAAGCTGTAATCATAATAAAAGCTTACGTGACAGGGTGCACTATCCTTGCCACTAGCGACGTCATACTAACATAAAAACCTGCGGTATGTTTGTGCATTTATGAGGCATTATAAAAATGTTATATAATAGCTAACTCAGTTTTCTTATTGTCAAGATTATGCAAGAGGGATTAGAATAGTTCAAAGACTCGTACCATTTATTGGCAAATATCTAAATTGCTTCTACACTTCAGATGTCAAGTAATTTAGGTTGGAGGTGAATGAGTGTGCAAAATCAAGAAAACATAATGCATAGATTAAGTTGACTTCTTCATTTTATGTTCTTGGTATTCTACTCAAGCTTCTTAACATAATTGTATGTTGATTATATGCTCTTTACTGGGGCGAGTCTCCAAACTGTTGTCCTTATGGTGAACAAGAGGTGCTATGGGACCAACTTTTCCATTGAGAATGAACACTGCCAAAATGGCATGCTAACTACTAACTTCAAATTAGATTTTATCTTAGTTGTTACATTTAATTAAGCAATTGGCAGAAACACTATTACATTATAAATAAATCGATTAAACATTTCTCGGAGGTTTTCTTAATTAAAAAAGGTTTTTTTTCGCTGACCCCTTGAACTATGATTTTTTTTCGCGTCTACCCACGTCTTTCGAATATTCCGCTTTTTTTTTCACTTAAGTCCATTCATCAATCTCTATTAACTTTTTCATTAATTTTTATTTTTTTATTTATGAAATGATCAAATTATCATTTCTTCTAATATTGAAAAATATAAAATAATATATTATAAAAATAAAAATAAAAATTTTACTTCGTCGAATCCATATTGTTCATGAGTTGAGAACGGGAATTTGATCTTGATCCTTGTGCAGCGAAATGCGGGTTCCCCATAATAATTATGCTCCATTCCTTTAGCCAGTTTAACTATTAATATAGGAATCTAGCATGTACAAAATGAAAATTTCATTCTCGATTTTATGAGAATTTTTATGAAAGCATTTCATTTGCTTCTGTTGCAAAAATAAGAGCTTGAATACCACTTGTAAATAATCCAAAAAACATAACAGGTATAGGAACTACTAAAGGGATTAAACCCTTTCTTTAGCGAAATCTATCTCCACTGGGCGTTCAAAAAGTTTTTTCGTGCGACAAACAAATAATAAAGTTTTAGAATAATCGAAATTGATATCGTCCGAAGAGCTAAAATTTTATTAAATTATCATTAACAAATGTTTTTATATTTACTATTTATATTATTTTAAATTTTAAGAGTAATTTGATCATTTCATAAATTAAAAAAATAAAAATTAATGAAAAAGTAAAAAATGCGATATAATTCAAAGAGGATTATACATGGGTAAACATGAAAAAAATTCATAATACAAGAGGTGTCAACAAAAAAAACCTTAAAAAATGATCAAACATCAGATAAAACTTTTTTTTCCCTCTCACACCGTGATTTTTCTCTACATTAAGTTTGTTCACTTCTCTTTGTTGATGTAAAGACCACATAATTCATGATTGATGCAACTCAGAAAAGTAGATGCGGAATCCTAAGCTTGTCTTTCGAATCCTTTATTGTGGCTTTCAAATTTATGGTTGTGCGTGTGTAGTTATTTGAGCCATCAAATATATCCGAAATGCGCATATTTTGTTGCATTTCCTTGTGTTGCTTGCGATTTACCTGTCATACTTATAAAATCCAACTTTATACATATGAGACTGGCTCTACACGTTGAACGATAAAAAAAAAGTGATGTCCGCATTACTTAGTATACAATATTCTTAATTTAACGTGAAAGAAAGAAATGCGAACGAGTAAAATTCTTATGACACATATTGAATTTTATTTATCACAATGATCGTCCAATTTTATTTTATAATATCACGATTATCGAACTTTAGAAATATTTCAACTACGATTAGACTGAATGTTTACGTGGTACCACATCAATATTTTCCCTCTCTTCCACGTCAGATTAAAAAAATAAAAATTATCGAGTCAACATTTTTTTCTTTGCTTTATCTAAACATAATTTTGTATTTACATGGTCATCCAATTTTTCAAAACTTTCAGATAAGGTCATTTAATTTTTCAAATTTTCATTCGTCATCATCATTAAAAACTTAAAATAATAAATAAAAAAAATATAAATAAAAAATATAAATTTGAAAGCACTTAGACTAACTCGGTACACTTTTTGGCATGACCCATTTGAATGGAGCCGTCCAAACTTTTTATGTGTATTAAATATATAATTTTATAATAATTAATTATTTTTAATTATGCAAATAAAAATTAGAAAAATAACATATTGATTATATTTTTTGCACTAAAATTTTAAATAAGAAAAAATATTATAATTAGAAAAATAAAATTTTTTTTCGCATGACATTAGGGCCGAGCCAAATCGTACTAGGAGCAAGGTGCTAGGCATGGCCCAACATCCAATGGGTTGCTGAGTCAAACATGGTTTTTTATATAATATTATAATAATTAATAATTTTGATTTTTAATATTATAATAATTAATAATTTTGCTCCACAACCCGCTCAGTGCCTACCACAACGCTCGATGAGTCATTACGATTTGACTCGACCCCGATGAAATATCACACGAAAAAATATATTTATTTTCTAATTATAATATTTTTTATTATTTTAAATTTTAGTGCAAAAAATATAATCAGTGTTATTTTTTTGTTTTTTCTTCCTTAATTAAAAATTATTAATTATCATAATATTATATATTTAATACACATAAAATCTTTGGATAACTCGATAGGAATGGGCCGTGCCAAAAACTGCGCCGAGTCAGTCTAAGTACCTTTATCAAATTTTTATTTTTTATATTTATTATTTATTATTTATTTTTTTAATGATGACCTCGACTGAAAATTTAAAAATTTGAATGATCTTATCTGAAAGTTCTAAAAAGTTGGATGATCATATAGATACAAAATTAAGTTTGGATGGAGGAGAGAAAAAAATGTTGAAGTGATAATTTTTATTTTTTTTAATCTGACATGGAGGAGAGATAAAATATTAATGTAATGCCATGTAAGCATCCACGTCAGCGTCACGTAAGCGATTTACTAGCTATAACCGATCGGGATGACCGTGACTGAAATATTTTTAAAGTTCGATAATTTTACAAAGTGAAGTTGGATGACTTTATTGTAAATTCACTCTAAGTTGGATGATCATAATTGAAATGTATTCCATTATATGCACATCAAAATTGCAGAATATATATGCTTTAACGAGTCACACACTTTTCTTAAAACGTGTATGTTAAATGCATATTTTTAAACATTTTTCAATATTTTTTGTTAATACTTTTAATAGTGATAAAAAAATAATTTAAATCATTAATAATAATTATAATTGTCATTTTTAAAATCTTACGAACTTTTGGATATAATTATCATTCTTAGTTGAATATAATCATTTTCATACCATTTTATGTTACAAAACTATTTTTATCATTGACAATTCTCTAAGCTATTAGTAAATAAATGTATAAAAAAATATAATATAGGAAAAATTATTTGACACCAATAAGGATTATTTCTTTAAATCTCCCTTAAACTATTATAATTTTTCGTATCTAACCTCAAAGTACGAAATTATGATATTCCTAAAATTTACTGCATATTCTATTTTGATCCTTCCATCTAATTCTGTTAATTTTTTCTGTTATTTTTATTTTTTCATTTGTGAAAAGACTAAAATATCCTTTCACAAACTCTTCTCTATTTTAATGTTAAAAAATAATAAAAAAAGATAGAAAAGTTCGTGGAAGAGCATTTTAGTCTTTTTACAAATATGAAAAAGCAAAACTAACAAAACAAATAATAAAATTAGATGAAAGGATTAAAGTGGAAAATACAATAGAGTTTAGAGATATCGTAAAGTAAGTTCATACTTTGAAGTTAGATGCGAAAAATTGTGATAATTTCAGAGGAGGTTTAAAGAATTAACTCCATGAAAAATATGAGCTCATTTTTTTTCTATATATATAAAGGCTTAAATCGTTATATAATTTGTGTTTTCACTAGTCTGATTTTTTTTTTCTGTCGATCTGTCCCAAGTCTCGTGCGGTCCAAGCCGAATTGGACTCGGTCGGAATCAATGTTCTAAAAATCTTATTGGATCGATCAATTCAAACGATTCAATCACGAACCGATGGCAAGACGGCTGGGTTCAACCTCAAAATCGCTTTTGACATCAAATAGGGAAAAACGATTGAACTGGAAAAACCGGTGAACTGTTTTAACAGAATTCAAGTTCAAGTTTAAAAAATCAAAGAAAATCAGAAAAAGAGGGAAAATAAAGTATTAAAAGGTAAGTTAGTAATAAGGAGAAAATGAGAGGTAAAAAAATAAACAGAAATAAAAATAAATAGGCAAGTGTTTAAAATTAAATAATATCAAAAAGGTAAATTAAAAATTTATATTAACCGGTTTGATCTTTTGGTTCGATTTATTTCCATCGATTCAACTTGACCATGTGCGAGAGCCGAGTAGGATTTTACAGCATCGTTAAACATGTAGCTAAAAGAACCCGAGAAACATGAGGACATGTAGCTAAAAGACGACGTTAATCATTCAGACTAATCGTAACACTAACAGTTATGTGTTTGGTCCTTATCAATTCGATTAAGTTGATGTTTTCTCTTGATTGTTTGCTCGACTCGGCCAAAACTTTTTGCTTGCAAAGACATGGAGCCAATTTCATTCCAACTCTGGTAAAGGAAACTTGTTTGTTCATTTTGCGGATTGTCAAACGTTTTCCGTGAGAAAAATTGATGCGGCGTAAGCAAAAATCTACAAACAATCCACAATCTGTCAAGAGAGATTACTTTCAAACATTGGTCCAGTTCATAGTTAATATACTGACAGGCGAGATGATCGCTGATCTACCAAGACAACCAAAAACATACTCTATGATTTCAGATTTGTCTCGATTGAATTCTGGCCATTAAAAACTGAAAGAAGACACGTATCAAAAAGGTGATGAAATAAAGAAGAGGTATTAAAGAAACAATGGTGTGACATGTAGCAGCGGAAGAGGAGAGCTCACTTTCGGATGGTGGATCGTCCAGCTCCTGCTATGTCCAAAACAAAGACATGGACTGCACTTAAAAGTTGCAGAAGATAACGAAGCCCCAGTACCCCACTAAGTAACTCACCCACTTCACATTTCTAACTCCTTGTAACATGACACAAATGGAGATGTTTGGTGCGGTGGCCATTGAGGCAACAAGTTCCTGGAATCAAGGGCTGGCGTTTGCTTCCACCTTCAGCATGGAATATAGCGGACAACGAGCTGACCCTTTGTGGACTTTGCTGCCTGCGCTGGCAAATTTGCAGACATCACCCACCTAGAAACAAATACATGTATATTTATTTACATGCAGATTTGGCGCACTAATGGGCGTAACGATGCAAAAGAGAAGATTCTGGTGATGTGTGCCGGGGGGGTCCCCTGACTTGATGCAAAGTTTCTGAACAATCGGCCGTCTTTAATAAAGTTCATGCACTGGAAGGAGATGCAGCTGTTCACCGTAGAGCTGCTTGTGGCGAGGCTAAAAGCCCTAACAAGTTCTGAGGTTTCTGAAGCTGCATTCAGGAAAAAAAGATGTGAGGGGAGAGTCTTGCTTTTGCCTGTGTTCATCTTCATGTTTATACAACAGACAACATATTTTAATGGATGAAAATATACTACATGCATCATTGTTCTAGCCTGATAAAACTAGTTAAGATACAGCTGAAATGACCCCTATAGCTTTTTTTTGTTCATCCTGCATGATCATGCTGGGTCAGCTGGCTCCCCTTGTTACGCACACGCTATCAACTTTGAGGTCTACTGCAAACGAGAGCACTAAACTTAGGACACAAATACTAGTAGTCTAAAAGAGGGTTGAAACATTCGGTATAATTATTGTGTAGGTAGTGAAGGAACCCAGACCTCTTCATGCTTCTACTTGATTACCCCTGACTGTTTGAATGTGCCCCGGTTTGAAATTTTTTAACCATTCTTCCAATAATTGGAGCAACTATGTTCCTACAGTTCTTTAAACCGTGGGACTAAAGGATAAAAAAATATAAATATTTGGATGAAAAGTCAGAAACAAGACTTTAGTTTTTGCTTTCTTCTTATAGGAGTTTTATTGTCGATTTATGATCTTTCTTTGCGTCCAGAGTGGATCGAGAACTGAATGACATGAAAAAATGTGAGTACATATGAACATGGTCTCACTAATGGCAAGGTGGGTGCAAGAAAAGAGGAATAAAGGAAGGTACTGAGTTGTTTCTTCCTGTACTTTGTCTCTGATCATTGCAGACAAAACTGTTGGCATACAGAACAGAACTGTGAGTCGAACTCAAGAGTGGAAAATTCCTACTGAAAATGTATCTACGCAGAAACTTTATTTTCTTCGAGCATGTGATTGGTTCAAGCGGCAAGTGTTGTAATCTTTCTGTAAGGAGAATTACACCAAATCCTCAAAGTTTGATGCTTACACTATGCTCAGAAATTTAAAAACAATTACAGGAAGAGAAAAAAAAAACAGAAAACATGTTGGCTAGATGATTGCACGACCAGCTATGGGTTTTATTTTTATTTATGACTTTGATCAAGCTCTTTTTTTTTCTCTCTTCTCAAAAGTGGTAACTTAGGTGATCTCTCTCTCTCTCTGGTGTGGAAACCGTTTGCTTATGTGACACAGATACCAAAAATTTGAAAGGATCGTTCAGACTTCAGATAACAAATGCCACGCTCCTAAAAATCTGGTTCAAGATTATTTTCTATTTAATATTCTGACATTTTTTTAGTGCCAATTTGTAGAGATCTATCGAATGTGTACGGTACATGTTTAGGTACCAGACCAGAACAAGTCGCATGCTCCCTCCTCCTTGTTGTTCTCACGTCTCAATCATTTATCATTTTAAGATATCGCACTGCTTCGTTTAAGTACTACTCTTTTCTTATTTTAAAAGCCAATTCTTTCTTAAATTAATTTCTTTTACTTTGCCGTGAGCACAGGAAGAATATTTATTCACGATTTCAGAAATGAGTTTTCAGGCAGATAAGTAGGAATTATATAATGAACAAATAAGCCCGGATTTGGCAAGATAAGCCTATCAAGTATCCAATATTTAGGTGTTGAGCTAAAATCATTCAGAAAAAAAAAACCAATAGTTGATGAAAGAAAACTCTTGAGAGTTTCATGAACTGTTCCTCTTTGGTTTGCAAGCCTTAAACTGCACAAGCAGTTCATTAAACAAGAAAGTCAATTTTTTTGTTCTAGTCAAAACAGTGAAACTCAAACTGCCAATACAGAAACTGCTAATGGACTGTTTCAGATTGTTTCTGTTTCAACTGGTTCTGAAGCAGCTCCGTCAGAATTACTCATTGGAAAGAATAAGATGCAGGCATACTAATTACACCTTGATGTCAGGTTACAAATGATGCTTACAAAGCCTAAAAGTAACCTCACTACACCACGAGCATTACTGATATCTTTGCATGTGATCCTCCATTTTGTCTCTTCAAATTGTAACCATCGATCCGATCGGATCTTAATCTTTATATTTATTAGAGAAGTCGTCACCTCCATGTTCACAGCATGCACTAACCACATGTGTGTCGCACCTAATCCTGTCCTCCCTAAATTGTCCACATTCGACATGTGAATGCATTGCATATAATTACTGAGTCCAATCCACAGTGAGACATCTGAACTGGAACCACTACTTAGCAGTCTATGCAATCCTAATTATGATTCATTGGACGAGTCAATTCCACTGTTACTTTAGCTTGTTGTTTATAGTGAATTATATAACACTTGATTCACCAAACTAAAGTATATATATGTTCCTTTAAGAAGAGCTAGAAACTATCTGAAGCCATATTACCATTTCCACCAGTTAATAAATTATTATTTTTTAAATGGAAGTCATGAGAAATAATAACTTTTTTCCTTCTTTTGAGACTGCACTTTATGAATTTTTAATTTGGCTCCTACTGTGTATCATGATGCAGAGAGAGAAAGATCATGTCAAAGAGGAGGCTTCATGTTAATCCTTGTTAATTTATAGGTTCCCTCACTCAAGAACATGTTACATGTTCTGGTTCCCTTTTCAATCTTTCTACAACTTTTTCAGCAAAGTCCTCATTATCATTCATTGCAAACTTCTTTTATGGTTAATTTAATTAAGCACTAATTAACCTCCTCACTGTTTCTTAATCAAGTAGCATTTGAATTCATATTCTTCCCAATTGGGGTTCCTATATATAAGCTCCCTTGCATATTAAGTTATTAACATTTTTATCTTATCTTTTTTGTCCCACCACTTTCTTTGTTTTCTCTTTTTCTTTTGGTTCATCTCAAATCATTCTCTCCAGTTATTTGTTTGTAACCAATGAATAAGTATAATATATTTTAATTTATTTATGTCTCATCCCTAATTTCTAGAATTTAAATTTGTTGCCCTTCGCTACACCTTCACTCCATCCATGTTTACAAATGCTAGCTTAATATTACTTTGACATAATATTTTTTTAATTAATAAAATACCAAAGATTGCAGTATTCTTAAGATTAACTTATAACTTATAAGTGTGGAAACAATTGGATTAATAAAACACCTAATTGTTTGACGAAATTTAAGGTATAACAAAAAAAAAGGTATTCATAACTTTGATGAAAATTTTATGTGAAAAATATTATTTGAATTGGTAATATAATAGCAAAAATTTTAAAACAGCAAGAGCTCTGAGATTTCTTAGATTAGGGGTAATCATGCTTGGAAGATTGGAATTAGATCAGTATACGGATCATATTGCATATTTAAATCATGAAAAATATGGACTAGTAATTTCCCTCTCATATAAGTATCGAAAATTACTCTAATATTGATTAAAAAATATATTTGGCTATCAATCTTTTTATTATAAGTAAAATTATTAATAACTTCTCACATTTACATGTGTAGAAATTTAAATGTTCAATATTATCCTCACCTCATATTAAAAATATCGAGTTGGCCTGCAAAATTATTTTCTCAAAAGCATAATGCAAGGCCTTCAAAAGTATCATTTTGCCACTTAGCAATCAGGAGAAATGTTATATTTGATTAATTTTATTTTGTCTTTGATTTTAATCATAATGATTAGGACTAATCATAAGCTAGTCCATTTGTGACCTAATCTAGTTTGGCCTAGCTCGGTCTAACATATTTGAAAAAATAAGTAAGACCATAATTTATAATGAAGCTTATTTATTTAAATAAATTTATTGTATTTATAAATTGTCTGGCCTATTAATTTATAATATCAACATGTAACTAACTTGTTCATTACAAATTTAAATCACAATAGCACTTTATGTATATCTTTTTATAATTAAATATTTATTTTTCGTGTGAGCTTGGCTTATTCTGACTCATTATCAGCCCAAGTAATAACCAATATCAATTTTAAAAAATAAACTTTTATGAATATAGAAAATATATTATATGAGTCTTGAAGAATAACTAACGTGATGTCTATAATAATTTGATTATGAAAAAATAAAATACACCTAGTAACTCTAGGATCATTTGCAACTAGCATTATCACTAGTATCAATTGCCATGCACTTGACAAATTTTGTCTAATATGATTAATTTTCCAATTATGAAAGGCAATAATAATTGTAACAAACTAACAATCCAAGTTTGAGTTGTTTGAATGATAAACATGAGTTCATAGCAAAATAAATCACCCATAATTCATATTCAATAATCATATACAATTTGTTCATTTCAATGTTCAATAATCAATATCAATGCACTCAATACCAAAATTATAGATTCAATAATCAATAAGATATCTTGTTGTGCGTTGAGGTTTCAATTAATAATAATATTGGCTACGATGTTTTGCTTTGTTTTTTACTTGCATCACAATTCGGTTGCACTATGCATCTTAAATAGTTCTTTGATTGGGAGTAGCTTCCAACTCCGTTCATCTTGATGTTCATTTTCATAAGAAAAAGACTTTTCAATTAATTAAAAAAATACCAAGGTACTTTCATATTCGATGATGATCATGGGCAAATGATGTTGTGATAAAAGGACCTCTTTTAGCAAAGGATTGCACCATATTGATGAGATCATTTTCCTTGCACTAGGAGAGATCATGCACCACAAGAATGGTGACCCAAAAATCTTCAATTTCACTATCTTCTTATCTATATTGTATGCCCCTCCAATATAATATCTACAATAAAATGTTCTCCATTAGAATCACTATGCTTTGCGATATTTCCAATTTTTTTTACTTTTATTTTATTAGTTTATTTACTATCTCTAAACTCCAATAAAAATAACCAACAATAGAAAGGACAAAAAGTTTAATTAACAACCAACTAAACAACTCAATCACTACATAGTCTTTCAAAACTCAAGGCAAGTTGCACTAGTTTGAACTAAGTCATGAGACAACACAACTGGGTCGAGGGTTGACGCGAGTTGTATTCTCATCTTTGTGAGTAAATGGTGGATCAGATAGACACAAGCTAGATAATCACAAACTTAGGTCAAGTGTTGATCATACCTAACCCGGATCACTAAAAACTCGAGTTGGGTCAGCTTCAATTACCATTTGGCATATGTTTCAACGAATTCGATATCTAAACATGGGTTGAGTCATAAGGAATCCGGGTCAAGTTCTAGGTAATGTAAGTTGATCTAAATTTAAAATTAGTTCTTTTATAGGACTATGCAATCCAATGAAACTTTAAAATGATTCTAAGGTCTAAGGTATAAATACATGGGAGGAATAAACATAACTTAATTATTATAAATTCATACTCGTGGATTAGTCAAAACAATACATACTTTCCCTCTAACCAATTAATTCCATTCTTCCATTCTTTGTTTCTTCCATCTTGATTGATTTTGTGCCTAATCCAATTGTAGCAGCATCATGGTTGGGACGGAGGGTTGGGAGGGGGGTTGGGGTGGATGTCGTGGGTATGAGAGAGGGAGATTTTAGTGATCCATAATAATCATATTCCAATGCAACTTAAACTATTTAAAATTTATACTTAGAATAGGTTATAACTCATAAAGAAACTAATTTCAAATTTAAGTCTAACTATAATATTTTTTTATTCTCTTTTATTTATATTTTTCCCTAATTACCTATCTTATTATTTTATTTCCCTCAAATTTTTATCTTATTTTATATTGTTATCTAATCTTTTCTTTCCATTTTCCTCATTATTATATATTTTTATAAAATTGTGTGGACCATTAAATTATTATTTCCTTAAAATGAAATTCATTGTTGAATTTTACTTGAGGTAGAATATAGTAATCAAATTGTGGTAACTTCTTGCGTAAATTTTTATTATGGATCCCACAAATTACTACTTTATCTAACGCATTAACACATATCCTTTGCATAAATATTATATTGGCTATCCTTTAGTGATGAGTCATGGTGCAGGTTGTATTTAATTGTGACAAAATCTAAGGCAATAGCACATACTTTCTAATCAAATAGGACAGCCATGGAAGGTCCAATCATGGGATGGTTACATTTGATTATAGGCTCATAAGTTGGTGTTGCAAGCAAACAAAGATGCATCTCATACGCATTTATATTTTCATTCAATGTACTACATTAGGCAATCAACGTATACCAAAAAATATATATAAAAGTTACCTAAATTTACACTAAATGGTGTAATGGATGCTCTGCATTTGCACATGGTCTATCTACTAACCTTAGGCTTCGATACCAACTTTAACAAGTTCAAAAGCATTCCCTTGCCACTTATCAATTAGATATTTCTGAAGAAACATTATCAACACTTTTACTTTGTCAATGACAACTAATGTCGATCAAATTAAACTTCAATCAAGTGAAAGCATATTACATATGTCTTTAAGAATAACTAATTTGATTACTACAACAACTCGATTATTAAAACAACAAAAGACATCTAACAACTATAGTATCATGTGTTATCCAACATCATCATGAGTGCCAAATCATTCTAGATACCATATGATCAATTACCTATAAGATCCAAATGTAAGGGGCAATTATCACATGAACTTTTACATTTAGTGTGGATGACAATAATAATGAACATGAACTTTATATTAAAATAAATTATGCATAATCAATGTATGATAATCATATATAGTTTGCTCATTTCAAATATCAATCTTAATGATGTTTAATAATCAATATCAATGCAATTAATATGACTAACTTTAGTTTGTCAATCAATATGATATTTTATTTTTCTTTTAATGCGATGGTTTGAGTCAATAACAATATTGATAGTATAACTTTTTGATATGTTGCATTACATATTTAAATATGACTCCATTCACCTTGATATTTGTTGTACTAAGAAGAGCTCTTCAATTAATTTTGAAAATGCCAATGTACTTTCACATACAATGGTCAATTGTGGATCACCTCAAAGTTGTCAAGTTCAAGTTTTTACCTAAACTTATTTTAGGGAGGTTGAATCGAATCGTAAACTTGATATGCAAATATGAAGTTTAAATATAATATTAATTTAATGATACTAATTTTTAAATTCACATCAAATATCGTGGTAAATATTAAAAAAACTATAACAACATGAATAATTAATGAATTAAAAATTACATATTATAAACTCATAAAAGTTTCATTTTAATACTTTCTAAGGTCGTAATGTTGTAAAGTATATTAGATTTATATAGTATATCTTTTATTAAAACTTTTGGGCTGAAATCTTCACATTTTTTTAATGTTTTAACTGATATTACTTTATTATCCTCATTCTTGTCGGAATAATTGACATACCATTCTAAATATTTGGATATTACAATATATCTATTCAACATATTATTTAATTTTAAGTATTATGGGTCAAAGAATGAAATAGTATAAATCTTTATTATAAATAAATATTAAATATACCATTTATTATAATGTTCTATTATTAAAACTATTGTTTTCTATCATATTTTAACTTATTGTATTATATTATTTTAAATAGTAATATGATTATAAAATAGTGAAAAATGTCAATCAAACAATAAAAAGATAAGAAAATGGAAGATAAAAGTAAAAAAGAAAAATGATGTGGATAATGGGTTTTGAAAAATGATCCCTCTGCCCAACAATACTACGCCCAATAATGCCGTTCATATTAGCACGTGTCATAGAAGTGGCAAGGTCATCAATTGATGTATGTGATTCAACATCTTCGTCCAATTCTAAGGAATTAAAATGCATCGAGTCCGTGTGAATCTAGAAATTTATTGTTGGGAATCTTACTTGTCATTACTAGGCACACGACATGTAATGACCTTGTCAAATTAGTTAGACTCAATGGTGGATCGACTTTCAACCTGTGAACAATTCGGATAACCATTAGAGCTGCGCAAATTGGATTGTTGGCTCTACTTCCCAAACACCAGGGACTAACTATAAAAAATAAATGCATTCAAATCTAATTTCACCTCAAGTTGTGAGTTTAGGCCGGATTAACTTATTTTTCTATTCTAAAAATGTAAAATTGCCAATTTTAAGTATTAAAATACAATTTTGACAATCTTGAATCAAGTTATGCTAAATGTCATTTTTTAAAAGTAGTACGCCTTTTTAGTAGAAGTTTTTTCTCGTTGCATAAGGGGAATAAGGTATGTATAATAAAATCACTTGTATTATCTCCTCATCTTTGTGACATAATCATTGCAATATAATATAATGAAATAAACATAATATGATACAATGTTCTCAATTATAGTCCTCATTTTTTATTTACAATGTTCTCAATTATAGTCCTCAATTTTTCAAATTTTTATTTGATTAATCTATTTATTACCTTTGTCCATCAATTAATATATTCAACAATAAAAAATTAATATAATCAACATTGGCTGAGTTGAGGGTCAATGCTAGTTTTCATGAAATGGTGATGGATCCAATTGACATCAACCAGGTAATTGGAAATCTAAGCCGAGTGTCGATCATATTCGGGCCGAATTGTGAAAAACTCGAGTCAAGTCGGGTGTCGATTTACAAATTCCACTTAGACTTGAGTCATGTGTTCTGATTGTATCCTACTAAACTCGAGTCGGGGCTGGGTTTTAAGTAATTTTTAGCAACCTAATTTTAAATCTAGTCCTTTGTCTATTATGAATTTAATACTCATGGATATATCAAAAGAATCCATATCCTTTCTTTTGTAGTCAAATTAATTTTCTTCTTTCCTCTTCAATTTTTGTGGGTCTTGCTCTGGTGTTGTGGCAGCATTGTGCATAAGGCAGAGAGGAACCTGAATTGCATGAAAATTATTGTCACGCATTGAATTAATATCTTTTAAGAACTATATAATGCGTTTTCGCAATTATTGATGTTTACTTTTTAATTATATTTGTTATCATGATCAAAATTAAAATAATCAATATGTAAGTAGCACCTTCGGTAATATGTAATTGTTAAGTGGCAATGGGATATCTTTGGAACCTTAACCATAAACAATTAAGGATTGTATATAACTCTCCTGAATACCGAAGGTGGATTATAAAAAAAATCCCATATGCATAAACAAGAGAAAGATATAAATTTTTTTTCCCACGAAGGAAACGAGCCCTCGTGCACACTCTTCTGTTCCAGGTCTCTTGCACTTTACCTACTATAAACAAAAACATGGGGCTTCCCACCCTGCAATCCCAACACACTGCACCTCTGTCCTCCTCCTCGTCCTTCCCTCCATGCACCGATGCCTTCAGACACACACAATTCTTTGCCTCTTATACGACAACTACTACTACTCCACACCTTGACCTCTTGTTTCTTCTCCTGCTGCCTCTGCATTGATCAGCAAGGCCGAGCTCTCCTCTCATGGAAGCAGACCCTCAATAGTTCCGGTGACGCCCTGCGGTCATGGAACTCTTCGGACGCCACTCCATGCAGATGGTTCGGGGTCACCTGCAACTCGAACTTGGAGGTCGTCGGCCTCAGCCTGAATTCCGTCGACCTGCACGGCCGACTGCCGTCCAACTTTCAGCCGCTCACGTCCCTGAAGACCCTCGTCCTCTCGGCCGCCAACATCACCGGCCCCATCCCGCCGGAGTTCGGCGACCATAGGCAGCTGGTCCTCCTCGACCTGAGCAAGAACCAAATCACCGGAGAGATGCCGGCGGAGCTCTGCGGGCTGACCAGCCTCGAGTCCCTGGCTCTGAACTCCAACTTCCTCCAGGGCGCCATTCCTGATGACATCGGGAACCTGTCGAGCCTCACTCATCTGATGCTCTACGACAATGACCTGAGCGGGGAGGTTCCCCGGAGCATCGGGAGGCTGCGCAAGCTCGAGGTCTTCCGCGCCGGAGGGAACCAAAACCTCAAGGGCTCGATACCTCCGGAGATTGGGTACTGCAGCAACTTGGTCATGCTGGGTCTGGCCGAGACCAGCATATCGGGAAGCATCCCGTCCACAATCGGATTGCTCAAGAAGATACAGACAATCGCAATCTACACCGCCATGCTCTCGGGTCCCATCCCGGAATCCATTGGCAATTGCACGGAGCTAACAAATCTGTATCTGTATCAGAATTCTCTGTCCGGCTCCATTCCGGCAGAACTCGGTGAACTCCAAAAGCTTCAGAATTTGCTGCTTTGGCAGAACGACTTGGTTGGTCCTATCCCTCCTGAGCTGGGGAAGTGTAGTGAACTAGTCTTGGTGGACTTGTCACTGAATCTTCTCACAGGAAACATTCCGGCGAGCTTCGGGAATCTGTCGAACCTCGAACAACTTCAGCTGAGTACCAATCAGTTGTCGGGCGTGATACAACCGGAGCTTTCCAATTGTGGTGCGCTGACCGATCTGGAAGTCGACAACAACGGTCTCACTGGCGAGATCTCAATTGATTTCCAGAAGTTGGAGAATCTCACCCTGTTCTATGCGTGGCAGAACAGGCTGACAGGAAGTATCCCAGCAAGTTTAGCCCACTGCAGCAGTTTGCAGTCAGTGGATCTCTCCTACAACAACTTGACTGGGCAAATACCGAAGGAGCTATTTGGGCTGCAGAATCTCACTAAGCTGCTGGTCTTGTCGAATGAACTGTCAGGATTCGTGCCGCCCGACATCGGCAACTGTACGAACCTTTTCCGTCTCCGGTTGAACGAAAACAGGCTCTCGGGCGCCATTCCGGCAGAGATCGGCAACTTGAAGTACTTGAACTTTCTTGACATGAGCAATAATAGGTTCGAAGGCCCGATTCCTCCATCGATATCGGGATGCCACACTCTTGAATTCCTCGACCTCCATTCCAATGCTCTGGTTGGAGGCTTGCCGGAATCCTTGCCGAAGGCCTTACAGTTCATAGATGTCTCTGACAATATGCTCAGTGGAATGCTGACTCCCAGTCTCGGCTCATTGCCGGAGCTGACAAAACTGAACATAAGAAAGAACAGGCTCACTGGTAGTATCTCAAGGGAGCTTGGTTCATGCAAGAAGCTACAACTTCTTGACCTCAGCTATAATTCCTTCTCCGGCGAAATACCCGACGAATTCGGCCAACTTCCGGCTCTGGAAATCTCACTGAATCTCAGTTGCAATCATCTCACAGGTGGGATCCCCATGGAATTCTCCAATCTCGGCAAGCTGGGATGCCTCGACATCTCCTATAACGAGCTCACTGGCAACCTTGACGCACTTGCCGGCCTCCAGAACCTGATCACCCTCAACATCTCTTTCAATTCTTTCTCTGGCGCATTGCCGGACACTCCATTCTTCAGAAAGCTCCCGCTCCACGACCTTGCCGGGAACCGTGGTCTGTACATCGCCGGCGGTTATGCGGCCGACAAAAGCGGATCGGGCAGACAGACCGTCTCTGCTTTGAAGCTGGCAATGTCGGTGCTCATATGTGTGGGCACATTGTTGCTTCTCTTTGGTGCGTACGTGCTTGTCCGTGTCCGCGTTGGTCGCCGAGAGCACACCGACGACGCGTGGGAGATCACGCTCTATCAGAAGCTCGACTTCTCGGTGAACGAAATCGTGAAGGAGCTAACGTCGGCCAACGTGATCGGTACCGGAAGTTCTGGCGTCGTGTACAAGGTCGGAATTCCCAACGGCGAGACGCTGGCCATCAAGAAGATGTGGTCGACCGACGAGGCCGGAGCGTTCAGGAACGAGATCGCGGCACTTGGAACAATACGGCACCGCAACATCGTCAGGCTACTTGGCTGGGGCGCGAACAGGAGCACAAAGCTGCTGTTCTATAATTATCTGCCAAACGGCAACCTGAGCGGATTCCTTCACCGGAGCGGGAAGGTGGCGGCACAGTGGGACACGAGGTACCAAATCATCGTGGGCGTCGCGCACGCGGTCTCCTACCTGCACCACGGTTGCGTGCCGGCGATTCTGCATGGAGACGTAAAGACCATGAACGTGCTGCTGGGGCCAAGATTTGAACCTTATTTGGCGGACTTTGGCCTTGCGAGGGTCATGGGCGGGGCAAAGTCTGGTGGCAGCGGCGCGCCCAAGTTGGAGGCCAAAGCTTCTCCTCATATCGCTGGCTCCTATGGATACATTGCTCCAGGTATAATTCAAACTCTGCTACACGATTAACTTTCCCACTATTGGATTCAAGAATTTGTAGTCAGATTCATAGAGAAGTAAATTGGCCACAGTAGGAGGACTTAATTTGGTGCTGTGTTCTTGCAGTTATAGTTTCAGTAAGTAGTATCAGAATATGTTGATGAAGCTGATGACTGAGTTTTATGTGGAACAGAATATGCTTCAATGCAGAGAATCACTGAAAAGAGTGATGTCTACAGCTACGGTGTTGTGCTGCTTGAGGTCCTCACAGGAAGGCACCCCTTGGACCCGTCGATCCCCGGCGGGGCATATTTGGTTCAATGGGTTCGCGAGCACTTGCAGAGCAAGCGCGATCCCGTCGAGCTCCTCGATTCGAGGTTGCAAGGCAGCGCCGATCATCAGATGGAAGAGATGCTTCAGGCAATAGCAATATCTCTACTCTGCATTAGTCCTCGCGCCAACGACCGGCCTACCATGATGGATGTCGTAGCCATGCTTACGGAAATCAGGCAGCCGGCAGCCGAGGCGAAGAAGGAATTAGCACCATCTGATGCTTCTCCTGTTGGTGCTGCAGCTTCCCCGGCCCATAATCTGAACCTGAATGACTCTTCAAACTGCTCATTTGAATTGTCAGATTACTCTTGCTGAAGTTTGGTTGATGTTTATCGCATCTCTAGCTTTTCTTGGCCCTTGTAAATTATTATGGTTAAAAGACAAAAAGATGGGACTGCAACTTTTCCGATTCTTGACATGCATCAAAAGGAAGTGAAAGCTTGGAGCTTCTTCCCTCTCAAAATGTAATTCTAGAACAGGATTAAGGGAGATAAGAGGATGGTAATAAAATGTCGAGATGTGATGCAAAGATTAGGCTGTCAAGACTTGAAAATTGTATCAACTATCTACAGGAAAACAGCAACCACATCAAGTGAACTTTGCATCCAGAACTAGTGTGCCTTCTCTCTGTGCCTTCCATCAACTTGGTGCATGAAGTCTGATTGTTCTGCATCCTTCAATTCATCTCCCAATACCTGACTTTTCTAATCTTTTTTGAACACATGGCCTCAATCATCGGACGCATAAGAGACACCTAAAACAATTTGGTACAACAACGGAGTGCTGTGTGCTCTTCTTCCATGTATTCTTTCCGGAGCAATAAGACAGCAAGAAGAGAACAGGAAAGTGAACAAGTGATCACAGTGAGAAGGAATGGAAGGGGATGACTGATGAGGTACGGGGGAGAGAGAGAGAGAGAGAGGGACGTCGCAAATGGAGAAGAAGAAAAGTGGAGGCGAGCAACATGCGAGTCGTCGCCATCGCGTCGTGGTTGCATGAGTCGCCCATTCGGCCCCGGCCCGCCGTGTCATCTTCCCCTTGGCGACTGCTGCGGAAGTGGAATCTTCGGACGCCTCCTTTGAATATGTACGTGCGCCCCGGCGGGCGAGACACCGATTTCCCTGCTGCTATCGCCCCTCGTGGTTGCTGATGGCTTCTCCCAATGATTGAAGAGAAAGAAAAAGGCAAAGTGGACTGGAAATTTTGTCGCCCTTCGCCATGTTCGTGAGCTGTCCAGCTACTGTTCGAAGATAACAATGCTTGATCACTACTAAATCGATCTTGTTTTTTTCTTTCACGTCAGATTGATTCTTATTTCGATCTCGTTCTCACTTTTGTATGTTTCTTTTTGTACTTGCTTCAGTAGGCTTAGATGTCTTTTTTGCAACACACAAAAATCAGAGATGTGAGTGAGCACAGAGCACTGGCTGCTTCATAGACTTCCCAATTGGATTTGGCTTCTGGTAGTGTTCATGATCCTGACGTAAAGTTTCAGGAAATGCCTGGATGAGGGCTTGACCAACCTGCGTGAGAGTTGTTGCAAATAAACCATCCAAGCCGACCTCGGAATCCAGTCGGGTTGGTCTGGACGGACCTGCCTGAAGTATCGTTTGCTCCGGTTTCCGGCGATCACCTCCTTTGCTCCAAGTTGTAGTTAAACCTTAACAATGCTTTGTTACGTCTGGTATTCACTGAAGGTCTGGATGATCTAATAAAAAAAATAACTCGAATTAATAATGATTAGCACAATCGGATAGAGAAATTGTGTACTGGGTAAGATTCTATTTCATAACGTTAATCGGATGATAATAACTCTAGACATCGATGAGTTTCATCTGAAAAAAATAACGCAAATAGACATCTAATTTAGTTTGAACATCTGTCTTTTCTTCGAAATAAGTCACGATTGATAATAAATTAAGGGTATGTTTGACTTAGGTGATACAAAATAATTGATAAGTTGAAATATTGATAGGTATTTTATTAGTTGAAACTTATTTTTTTAAAATAAACGGTTACATATTTAAATAAAACTATTTATATTAATAATAATTAGTTAGTTATGATACAATTAATTGAGCCCTCCCAGTATTTATTTTTTCTATCTTATAAGTAGATTTGATATCTTCTTATCAATCATTTTTTAAAGTTACCAAAAATTGAAATTTTAACAAACAAAGCTTGCCCAAACAGACCTGGAAGATTTATTTAAAGATTTAGAAGTTATGACTTCAAATTTTACTAATGGAACTTGCCTCTTTATTTTTAGTGTTTATTGTCTTTAAATTAGAGCCATGAGTCTCTTATTATTATTATTATTATTATTATTATTATTATTATTATTATTATTATTATTATTATTATTATTATTATTATTATTATTATTATTATTATTATTATTATTATTATTATTATTATTATTATTATTATTATTATTATTATTATTATGTATAACATATTTTCTCATTTTCTTGTCCAAATTAATACATCACTTTCCTGGATATCTAAGAATAGACTTGTTTTCATGTGCCTGGGATATCCTTATGCATGGAACTGAGTATTAGGTAAGGGACTTAAATGGGCTGCACAAATGGAGTGGGCCTACAAATGTTATTATGGGTGGGTTCAATTCCTCCCATGAAAATTTTAAATATATCTACCTAAAAATGATGTCGTATGTTAATATGAGTTTAGTAAGAAAGTTTAATCATTCGACTTTTTATAAATACTATTTGAATTAGGTATCTCAAAGAATTGATTCAATTTTTTGAAAAATATATATATTAATAACATCTTCCATAACTAATTTATCTTCTTAACTTTTATATTTCAAAATTCTCCTCCTCTTGTTTTTTTTTTCTTTCAAGTCGTGGCTCGTTGTTACCCTTTCTTATTCAATTCTTTAAAATGCTAATATTTCAAAACTCTTCTCCCGTTCTTATAAAAATAGAAAAAAAATGGATCAAAAGATAGAATACAAACAGTGGATCCTAAACTTCTTGTGTATTAATAACTTTCTAAGCTTTTTTTTTTGGATATAGTTAATAGTTTTCATGATCTAAAATATAGATCTTGTTAACATCTTTAGCATGAAATATAAGCACTGTGTTGCTACGGGAGATTTGTGGACAACATTATAAAATAAATTACGAAAACAAATGAAATAATTTTCTTAAAAATATGTTGAACTCAAAAATAGAATATATAAATTGAAAGGCAGCACTTGTGAGATGCTTCAATTTATCAACTTTTAAACTATATTTAATACTTTTAATTCTTTAAATTGGTGACATTATGAAAATTCAATTAAGAATTCATTTGCATTCGTTGGCTTCTGGGCCTTCAAAAACTATTATGATATTCCTTAATTCGATATTCATGTGCAGCTCTTCTATTTCCTTGGTCCTGAAGAGGTCTCCATAGAAGTAAGATAATCAAATCCGATAAACTTAAAAAATAAAATTAAAATATCATCTAAAACGTTGAAGAGTGAGAAAGTGAGATGATTAAAGACGCAATTAAGAACACGGGCATAATGACCCTTTGATTCCTAAATTAAAAAATCTCGAGTTTACATCATAATAAATAAAATAAAATACAAAATCAAAGTGAGATTTACTCAGGAACCACATTAGATATAATCAATTATATTTTATAGGATTTAAGTAATATAAAACCTAAAGTTGTATAATCAATTATATTTTTTAAGATTTAAGTAATATGAAATCAAAAGTTGTATAATCAATATACATTCTATAGGATCGAAAGCACTAAGACGGGGGATGAATTGTTACATAAAAATTATAACAAAAAATTGTAAAAGTCAATTTTTAAAAAATATGATTACAAGCAAATAAAAAGTAAGTAAGAAGGATCAAAACTCAAGAAAACGTAATATGTTGACAAGGTTTGATCCAATTTCTTGGCCTACGTCCTCACTCTGACTTTTCGACATTGAGATCATCGGAGATTCACTAATTTTCTCTTTTTCTTATAGGAAGAGAATAATCCTTTCTACACCACAATGCTTTTTTCTTTACTCAAGAGGCAAATCACACATATTCTTACAAGGAGCTCTCAAACTCACTAAATAAGAACACAAGAATTTTCTCCAATTCTTTCTAAAATTCTTTGGATTTGAAATAGGTTATGGGGTAATTTTCTTTACTTAGATGGTCTTTTTTCAATCTTTTGAATTTTTTTTATAGGCTTCTCTTGAGAATATGACCGTTGTAAAACTTTTTAAAAGAGTTGTGCTGCCACTTCTGAAGCGTGATTTCGAGCGTCCATTTTGCACAGGAACTAGCCATTGTGTCTTTTTGTCATATGCTCAGTGGTCATCCGTTATAGTATCGGGCGTCTGTTTTGTATAAAAATAGCCATTGTTGCTTGTCCTTTCTACGTAGTCGTCCGTTGGTGATAGTCCATAAAGGATTAGTCCTTACCTTTGTTGTCCAAAATGGTCATCCGGAACTGTTTCGATCTTCGATTTTAAAAATGTCTGAGCTTTCTATAAGTAGCGCTCATTCTGGTAGCTACTTTGGTCATCCGTTGTTGTATATTCTTTCATTTGTCGCCCAGGATGGTCGACTGAAAGTGATTAATAACATCTATATGTACTAATAACACATTTTAATTTGAAAGTGCATTAGATTTGTTTACCTTTAAGACATAAGTCACAAACATTATTTTTTTCAAATTTAATTTTGTGCAAACCTCTAACTAATTCATGACTTGAAAGTTTATTTAACAATTTAAAATTCACATGTCCTAATCTTCTATGCCAAAAGTTTATATCATCATGCATAACACTAAGACATTTTTCATTTTTCAAATTTTCAAAATCAGTTTTATAAACATTATTTATTTAAAACCCATATGCAGAACCTCCTTGTTTTCATCTAAAATCAAGCATTTATCTTTTCAAAATTTAATTAAATAGTTCTTATTCCATAATTGACTTATGCTAATTAAATTATATTTTAAGTTTTCATCTAGCCAAACATTCTCTAAGTACACTTTATCATTCTTATCAACATTACATATACCAATCATTCTTTCTTTGCTATTATCTCCAAAGGTAAATTTTCCTTCATTTTTCTTTTCTAAGATAAAGAAATTTGATGGATCACGAATCATATGTCTTGAGCATTTACTATCCAAATATCATTTATCTTCATTGTCCTTTGGAGCTCCCTACAAGAAAGACATTAAGATTCTCATCCTTTTAGTACCCAAATTTGCTTGGGTCCATTTTAGTTAGAGATGGTCATTTTGGGGATCCAAATCTTCTTCATATCACTATTTATCCATTTTCTAGTTTTACATTCATAAGAATAATGTCCTTAAGAGCCACAATGAAAGCAAGTGATATGTAATTTTTCATAATAATTTTTATGATGATTTAACAAATAGAATCCATTTTAGTATGAAAAGAGTTAAAACCAAGTCCATTTTTATTAAAAGGTCTTCTTTGTGTTGATAGTATTGCATTTAGCATTTTTTCACAATTTACAAATTTTTCAAGTTCACCTTTTAAAACATGATTTTCAATTTTCAAATATTCAATACTACAAGTTTGTTTTTCACAAGATAATTTCAAAGTATTTTTCATTTTCAAAACTTCAATCATAAATTCTAAGCTACAGTTCTCATCGTCTAGTAAGTTACAATTTTCACATACTTTGAAATCACGTTCAATTTTCAACTTTTCAAATTCTACTTTCAAACCATCATATTTCTTTTTAAGGCATATATATTTATTTATAAGAATCTTAAACTCGCCACGCATATCAAAAGACTCACTATCACTAGATTCGGATGATTTAGATAATACCTCATGGCTATTTGCCAATAGACATGTGTATGCTTCTTTATCATCATTTGAGGAGGTGTTGGAGTTATTCTCTTCATCTTCACTTCTGTCCCAATTGACTTGAAAAGCTTTCTTTTTCTTCTTTGAATTTTTTCCCTCATTTTCTTTCTAAGCTAGATTTGAACGCTCATTTTTATAGTATCAAACCTTCTTACATTCAAAGTAAGTTACTAGGTTTTTATTTGTTGATAATCTTCTTTTGGAGAAACCGTTCTTCTTCTTTTGCTTGACAAACATAAAATATTTGTCAAGCTTCTTAGAGTGCAAAACTAACTTCTTTTCATCTAGATCTTCATCTTCTTCACTCGTTTCACCTTCACCCATCAATGTCTTCTTTTTGAAAGCACTTGTCTTTTCATCTTCCTTGATTTCAATCTCATAAGTTAAGATAAATCCTATAAGATCATCAAAATCTAACTTATTTAAGTCATTTTCTTTAATCACGATTCTCTTCATGACTCATCTAAAGAGGCTAAGTCATTCATAATATCATTAAAACGTACAACAATTTCCTTTATGTATTCATTTTCATGCATCTTAAAGGAATCATATTGATGATTTAAAATATTTAGTCTAGATTCATTAACATTATCGGTACCTTCATGTGTAATGATAAGTTTTCTACATATTTCATAAACACTTTGACAGCTAGAAATACGATTAAATTCTATTACATCTAAAACACTAATAAAGATGATTTTTTGCTTTCCAATCTAACTTCACAAGTAATTTCACACCTTCAGTATATTCCAAAAGTGATTTTCCATTCAAATCAAATTCATTTTCAATTATGTCTCAAATGTCAATATCAAATAAAGCTTGCATTCTAATTTTTCAATAGACAAAATTTAAAGCATTAAAAAGTGGATGACTATTTGTGGATTACCCTTCACCCAAAGTAAAATCATTTGATGTCATAACTCAAAAGATGTTTAAATCTTTAAAGTAAGAGCAACTTGGCTCTGATACCAATTGTAGGATCGAAAGCATCAAGAGGGAGGTGAATTGGTATATAAAAATTATAATCGAAAACCATAAAAGTCAATTTTTAAAAAATACGATCACAAGCAAGTAAAAAAGCAAGTAAGAAGATCAAAACTCGTGAAGGCACAATATGTTGATGAGGTTCGGCCCAACTCCTTGGCCTACGTCCTCGCTCCGACTTTCCGAACTCGAGACCATCGGAGATTCACTAGCTTTCTCTTTTTTATAGAGAGAGAATAATACTTTCTATATGACAATGTCTTCTTTTTTGCTTAAGAGGTAGGGCATACCTCATTTTACAAGGAGCTCTTAAACTCACTAAAGAAGAACATAAGAATTCTCTCCAGTTCTCTCTTCTTACAAAGAATGCTCACACTTAGAAAATAGAAGAGGAAAGGGATGATTTGCAAAATTGAGCTCTAGAAAATACTTTGAACTTAAAAGATGCTATGGATTAATTTTCCTTGCCTAGATAGCATTGCTTCAGTCTTTTCAATCCTTTTTATAGACTTCTCTTGATAATATAGCCATTGCAAAATTTTTTAAAAGAGTTATGTTATCACTTCTGAAACGGCCACTCGTTTTGATTTCGGGCATCCGTTTTGCACAATATTAGTCATTGCGCCTTTTTGTTGTATGCTCAGTGGTCGCCTATTTAGTATGGGCATATTTTGTATAAAAAGTAGCCATTGCCATTTGTCTTTTCCGCGCAGTTGTCTATTAGTGGTAGTCCGTAAAAGGATTAGTCGTTGTCGTTGCCTTCAGAACGGTCATTCGAAACTATTTTGGTCGTCCATTTTAAAAATATCCGAGCTATCTGTAACTAGCAATCATTCTGGCAACTACTTTGGTTGTCTGTTTTTGTATGTTCTTTCATTTGCCGACCAGAACGATCATCCAAAAGTGATTCGGTCGTTCGATTTAAAAATATTTGTTCTCTTTGTAATTAGCGATCATTCACGCAGCGACTTCGATTGTTCATTTTGTACATGTTCTTTCCTTTGTCGCCTAGAGTTTGAAAGTGATTCGGTCGTCCAATTTAAAAATATTGTTCTACAGTGACTTCAATCGTCCATTTTATACATGTTCTTTCATTTGATGCCTAGAACAGTCGATCGAAAGTTATTCGGTCATCCGATTTAAAGATGTCTCTTCCCTCTATAGCTAGCGGTCGACTGAAAGCCTTTCGATCGTTCATTTTGTCTACAAAAATCAATATCAACTTTTTCTTTCAAAATTTAGTTAACGTGTTTGGACCACCACTTCAATCGATCGTTAGCATATCATCATCCTTATTTGCTATCATTAAAATACTTATAATATGTTTTTTGGACCAACACATCCAATGAATCTAAACCGTTGGATGATGATTATATGGTTGAGATTAAATTTAATAACCTAATACTAAATCCAATAGAGGTTGAATCTTAACCATATAATCATGATCTAACGTTCTTGATTTATTGGTTGTATATTGGTTGTACAAAAGTTGGTTGCATGCTACCTAACCTTTATTTAATATTATAATTTAGATTGAAAATACCTATTAAATGAATCATAACATTTTAACTCATTAGGTTTACTATCCACTTTGCGCATCACGGGACACAATATGAAAAGTCTCGTTGCACCATCATCATCGAACATAAGTTTGTGACCACACGATACTATCCAGGGACTACATGACGTCCTCATGCACTGCATAATCTTATGAAGTATCACCTTATCTGCCCTTGTGGCATAGTCTTATAAGGTCATCCTTATAAATGGTCTTTCGTCTTTTACATTTCCACTTTTGTATTTAAATATAGTAGCATTGGACAATGTCAATATTGTAATATTAAGGATAAATAAAACTACATCCCCGGAGACTAATATATTCATCACATGTCATCAACCAAACTCTCGTGCCTATGATATATTAAAGTGTCCACTAGTACCTTCCCAAACTCATATGTATTTTGTGTTCCTACATGCCTTGAGCATCGGGTGGTAACCCACATCGTTGATCCTTCTCGATGCCCCGTGATTCTCCAGATGACCATTCGAATGTCAAGCAGTCAAGCGTCTGCATTGGTGTCTTAACGCCCTAGTATCACTGTCCCATGAAAACTCTTTGAACACTCTCATCATGACCGTAATTGAAAGCTTATAAGAGTGACTCTCAAAAAATCATCTTGGACATAATAGGCTTGATGAGATGTTCATTCGCCAGGTAGCCACACATAGTCCTGTGTCCAACAATGACCCCATGACAAGCAGTATTAGAATAGTTCATCCTACTCGGATCCATGCGATGATGACTCATGTCGTCGCAATGTGTCCTAGCGTGGAAAAAGTGCTTCCTCTCATAAATCTCCACTACGCCTAGGTGTACTAGTGTCACGGTCCCTGATCATGTATGCCAACGATGAATGCTTGGAAAACTTCATCGCCACACATTCAGTCCTACCACATAGCAAGTTCTTCATGCACCTGTGTCACGGTAAGGAACGTCTATCATGCACTATCATAATGGATTGATTGCCACATCTAAGCAAGACGATCATGTGTCGTTCACTCAAGCAAATCGCCACTCTGCATATCCAGACGTGAATCCTAAAGTGTCGCGCTGCGTCAAGAAGAGTGTCCTCATGCCCATGGTCTTGCGTCGCGCATACCTCAAGATCGCATTACACGTTATGTCATGTACTCAAAGCATTTGTATCACATTCATAAATTGTCTTTATGTCCACCTATGACGACCCGACATTGCTCAACATTTCATGATGCAGCACCCATCCGTGCAATGTAAAGCACCCAATTGCTCCATGATAGAAGTTGGCCCAATGTCAATCATTAAAGTTAAACGTCTCTTTCAGCAACGGAACAAGATTTGCAAGCACATTGTTGTGTCACTAGCCCAGCCTGTCACGTCAAGATGACTTCCGCAAATGGGACAAAGTGTCAGTCTCTTGCAAACACTCTGAGATGACCAAGTGGCATAATGTCACTTGTTGAGAGTTAGAACAAGTCTACTACATGCCAATACAAATCGAAGCCTCAACTCCAACGACCACTTTGGTTGATGGTCTGAACATCGAACATTTGGCGAACCATTGGCATGTTGCAAGCATTTTGTTGCCAACCGAAGGAAGACCTACCTTTTCTCTTGACAACACCTCGAGCATTCGAAGCGGACTCCAAGATTGAAGTCCAAGGCTCGGAAGACACATCATTGGCGTACTCCTTTCGAATGGAGATGGAGGTGAAATTGGAATCTCTTGCTATTATTTCTCCAACATCCACCCACTTTCCATCAAGCGGGACATATTCACAAGCATCCACGTGGATCGGTAAAATTTGGAACATTGACTCTTCCATGAGAGTTAGTCATCCGATGGACAAGTATATCAATGGTGCATTATCTTTATCAACAAGCACAAAGACATTTCTTTGTCTAAACCCTCCAAATGGATAAGCACAATGACATCGCTCTGTCCATGTCCAAAGTTATTATCGAAGATTTAAGAGAGGACTAGGATCGAAAGAAGGCACATCCCAATAAATCCTGCAGCGTCTAGGCCCGTCACAAGAGTATTGAGTTGTGTCTACAGTGGATGTGGCAAGACTCTCATCAAATCGTAAACAAATTCCAAGGTGTCCAATCTCAAAACTATGCTCTTCATCAAATCGTCGAACACTTGAATGCTCATGAAGGGTGAGATGGCTCCATGCTCTACATTCAAAAAATGGATGATTCTATGCCGCAATCATTTGCAACATGAAGACATTGAGTCAAGTAATGCTGTCAAATGATGAGACTCTCATCGCGCACTCATCGTGACCCCAAAGCAACTCCTTCTCAAGCTACTTACAAAGTCATGCATGAGTTGTTCCTTCCCAACTTGATGAATGAATAACAGACCATTCGTATTGAGGATTCTGCTAGTGTTGCACAAGACGATCATGTGTCGTCCACTCAAGCAAATCGCCACTCTGCATATCCAGACGTGAATCCTAAAGTGTCGCGCTGCGTCAAGAAGAGTGTCCTCATGCCCATGGTCTTGCGTCGCGCATACCTCAAGATCGCATTACACGTTATGTCATGTACTCAAAGCATTTGTATCACATTCATAAATTGTCTTTATGTCCACCTATGACGACCCGACATTGCTCA
This sequence comes from Pontederia crassipes, assembly GCA_030549335.1. Taxonomy (NCBI): domain Eukaryota; kingdom Viridiplantae; phylum Streptophyta; class Magnoliopsida; order Commelinales; family Pontederiaceae; genus Pontederia; species Pontederia crassipes. The sequence continues at coordinate 15,096,031 of JAUKPH010000017.1, forward strand.
ACATTTCATGATGCAGCACCCATCCGTGCAATGTAAAGCACCCAATTGCTCCATGATAGAAGTTGGCCCAATGTCAATCATTAAAGTTAAACGTCTCTTTCAGCAACGGAACAAGATTTGCAAGCACATTATTGTGTCACTAGCCCAGCCTGTCACGTCAAGATGACTTCCGCAAATGGGACAAAGTGTCAGTCTCTTGCAAACACTCTGAGATGACCAAGTGGCATAATGTCACTTGTTGAGAGTTAGAACAAGTCTACTACATGCCAATACAAATCGAAGCCTCAACTCCAACGACCACTTTGGTTGATGGTCTGAACATCGAACATTTGGCGAACCATTGGCATGTTGCAAGCATTCTGTTGCCAACCGAAGGAAGACCTACCTTTTCTCTTGACAACACCTCGAGCATTCGAAGCGGACTCCAAGATTGAAGTCCAAGGCTCGGAAGACACATCATTGGCGTACTCCTTTCGAATGGAGATGGAGGTGAAATTGGAATCTCTTGCTATTATTTCTCCAACATCCACCCACTTTCCATCAAGCGGGACATATTCACAAGCATCCACGTGGATCGGTAAAATTTGGAACATTGACTCTTCCATGAGAGTTAGTCATCCGATGGACAAGTATATCAATGGTGCATTATCTTTATCAACAAGCACAAAGACATTTCTTTGTCTAAACCCTCCAAATGGATAAGCACAATGACATCGCTCTGTCCATGTCCAAAGTTATTATCGAAGATTTAAGAGAGGACTAGGATCGAAAGAAGGCACATCCCAATAAATCCTGCAGCGTCTAGGCCCGTCACAAGAGTATTGAGTTGTGTCTACAGTGGATGTGGCAAGACTCTCATCAAATCGTAAACAAATTCCAAGGTGTCCAATCTCAAAACTATGCTCTTCATCAAATCGTCGAACACTTGAATGCTCATGAAGGGTGAGATGGCTCCATGCTCTACATTCAAAAAATGGATGATTCTATGCCGCAATCATTTGCAACATGAAGACATTGAGTCAAGTAATGCTGTCAAATGATGAGACTCTCATCGCGCACTCATCGTGACCCCAAAGCAACTCCTTCTCAAGCTACTTACAAAGTCATGCATGAGTTGTTCCTTCCCAACTTGATGAATGAATAACAGACCATTCGTATTGAGGATTCTGCTAGTGTTGCACAAGTGACGACATCGGATCGGATGATGGATCAGTACATGAAGCAAATCTAAGGGAGTCCTCAGCGAGTCTCAACATGACACAGACATTCCTGACGTTGTGTGATGCTGATGAAGTAGAAGTCAAGGGGCGGACTCCAATTGGACAAGAAAATTTAAGACTAAAGATGAAGAACTCGACAATGGTGTTGGGGCATCATTGATTTTGGTGGGGGAGAATGTCATGGGACATTTTTTCATGACACAATATATAAAGTTTTGTAACGTCAACGTCGTCCAACATAAGTTCACAGTCGCTTAGTGCCGTCCAAGAACTACATGCAGACGTTCGGCACTTCGTAATCTTGCGTAATCTAGTTTTATAAGGCTATCCTTGTGAATGGTCAATTTACCCATAGAGTCAGTCTTTCACATTGTACTTTTGTATTTAGACTTAGCAAAGTTTGACTATGGCAATCTTGTAATATTGGAGACTATTATTCATATCACATGTCGTCAATCTAACTCTTGTACGTATGGCTATGGAGGAGTTCACTGGTACCTCTCCAAGCTCATATGTATTTTGTATTCCTACATAATTCAAGTAAGCTTCTTAATTTTAATGTTTGTGCCTTAAGCGTAGGATGACAACCCACATTATTGACTCTTCTCGGTACTCTTCGAATGACCATTCGGATGTCAAACATTCAAGCATCTACATTGGTGCTTTAACACACTATTATCACGGTCCCATGATGACTCGTGAATACTCTCATCATCTCCGTGATTAAAAACCTATAAGAGCAACTCTCGGCAAGCCGTCTCGACCATAATACTTTTGCAGCATACTTAAAACATATTTGACTAGGAACTCCTTCGCGTAGTCGCTGCAAGTAGTTTTGTGCCCGAGAATGGCCCGTGACACACGCACCTAATCACACTATTTTCTAAAATGTGTATTTGTGAGTCGTATGAACGTTTACCTAACATAGAAAAATACTATCTGATCCTAAACTATATAAGCAATATAGAAAAGGTGTATTAAAAAATTAATAAATATTCTCATGATTATTCTCAACAAATACAAATATTAATTGATAGAACGGTGATTTTATAATTAAAATTACAAAAAAGCATAAGAAAAAAGAGTGACATCGAAGGGCCCAAAAGAAAATTTGAATTTCCTTTAGGCGGTCCAATTATGAAAGTACACCTTATGTCATGTTCTCATTAATTATTTCCAACGCTAAATTGAGATTACATGACATGATGGAGGTGAAAATAAAGTAAAACGATCTTTGGATGTAACAAAATTATATAATTTCTGAGATTGAACCTTCGACAAAGGCCGAAATAAACACTTTGAGCTACAAGTTGGAATAATTATCCCTTCAAAAGTTACTAAAATGATCACAATATCCATCATTAGTATTGTAGAATAAGTCATGTGTTTGATAGAATAACATAGAATAGATTGTTATTCTAATCTTTATTCTCGAAACGAAGAGGCCAAATCTGATTCCAAGTGCTGAAAAAAAAAATTGGGCGATAACTTTGGGGCTGCTTGACGAGAGAACATAGGGTAAATTATTTACTTGTTCCATACGATATAACCAAACATTCATGGAAGAGAACTAAATGTCATAAAAAATGATCAAAATATCATATTCTGATCAACATCTCAAAATTATAAAATCATTTAAGAAATTGTGAAAAGAATTATAAATATTCCTCCACATGAAATTATCATATTACTTTCGATTGATGGAATATCAAATATCACATCATCATCTATTTTTTTTTCTTTTTCATTTTTTTTAACTTCTTGATACTTCGCATTATGATAGGATAGACACAAAATTTTCATATGATAGGATATCTTCTTTCATTCTTCCCTACATCCAAGTGTCCCCTTAAGCAGCGGCGGCTCAAGGGTCAAGCCACCCAAGTGGTAGCTTGAGGCCCCAGCTCAAGGGTCAAGCCACCCAAGCAATGGCTTGAGGCCTCACCTTGATCTTAGGCCTACAAATTTATAACTATGAGTCTGCTACTTAATAAGAATAATAATATTATGTTATTCATAATTATGTGTTTGATTATTTGAGATGCAATGTTACATAATTAGTAACCTTGTGTGATTTACTGAGTCCCAAACATGATCAAGGGAAATCATTTCATTTTTTATCTCTAACTTGAATTAGTAGGGTACTAAAAATTCTAAATATTGAGAGCTCAAGTTGATATCCGAATTGAACTAAGAGCGCTTTCTGATGACATGCTATAAAAAAAGGATATTTTGCTACCTTGGGTAAATAAAGGCTACCAAACGATAAAACGGAAAGCCTCCTAGTGCGCTCCGACTTTTGAGCGCTTGGTAAAAAAAATATTAATATAAACTTGGTTGTATTGTAAAATTAATCTTCTTCTCATCTCTTTTTATTAATTATGTAATTAAACAATAAATAATTTAAAACTGAATTTATTGTGAGGATCTGATTAGTTGTTTTACATTTCAAAATAATATAAAATAATAAAATTAAATTAAAATTATTATTATTATTTTAGTATATTAAGATATCTTTAATTTCGTTTTAGGCCTCTCTCTTTCGTGAGTCGGCCCTACGCTTATGCTATGTATGCATGATGGTATGAACTTCTCTTAATTATTCTGAACAAATTTAAGAGGCAGTGCAACGAAGGATAGATAATGATTGAGAGGTAGTTGTGGACTTCTTGATTTGGATGCTTCATTAACACTTGCTGGCGTTCAATTCATTTAGGCTAAACGTTGTTAAAATGACTAATAAATGTGTTAATCAAATTGATTAGTTATAGAAGCGGCTGCAGTTTGATTTTCATAGCTGACTATGGTTTATACTCTTAGCTTATTAGGGTTTATATTGATTAGCTTGTTGTAAATGTTTGAAGCAACTAAAATGAAAAATAAATATCCATTAACTTTTAAATTAAGAAATGAAGAACTGGTTTTGTTTGCTATAGCTTGTGGTAATGGCATGGCCTGATTGTAATTACTTGCTAGTTTGGAATTTTCAGGGTAGGCTCCTATTGAGTCTTTAGCAGGCGAGGCTACGTTTAATATTCAAACATGAATGAATAAGAAATCAAATGGGACAAAAGAAACATAGTCTTTGTAAGCTTTTTTTTCGATCGAGATTCATTAATGTCTAAGACTATCTGATTAATTTGGTGTTCCCGGGGAGTAATATGGATAAACTCTTATTAAAATAGTGACTCTGAAAATCGAATATGAGACTACTAATATCCAACGAATTCAAGACAATAATCCCACTATCCGATTGTGTCAACAATTCTTGGTTAGTCTTTGTAAGTTATAATACATTTTAATGGTTGTGCTACTCCCACCATTAATGCAGGGTTGATGATGGATAAAAAAAGGAGGCTTAATTAAACCGGCTGATAAACAATCAAACCATCCATTCAAGTTTTTTTTTTATATTTAACGTGAATCTGATTGTCATAATTAAAATTAAAGGATTATATATTGAGAATGAAATCAGGAATAAATTTAATTAAGTAATTTAATATATTATCACAATTAAGTTAGGGTTTAGGTAAGTTAACATATTATTGTGACTATTTTTTAGTTATGAATCGAAAATGAAATTTAAGTTTTTTTTTTCAATCGCCACCATTGTAATTTCACTATTATCCGAATATATTTAATTAAATTAGATAAGTTTAGGTGGGCTGAATTAGGATCATTGAAATTATATAAGTTTAATATGTTATTATAATTACATTCATTTTTTTTAATGGAACCTATTTTTGGATCAAGCTTTTTTTATTCGAGTTTTCTGCAACTTATAATCAGTCACCAATATTATAGATACTTTTCGTATGGAAGGATAAATATCGTGTCCAAATCACATGGATATTATTATAACCAGCAATCAAATACCTACCACCCATGGAGATTATCAAATTTGTGGACTTACCTACTACTCTCACAATACAATTGATTTACTTAATCACGTCACTGGTACCTTGGCATTGAATTTGACCACCACACGAATCATTAGTTATTAGTTAAATTATGAAATCATTGCATTAGCAATGCCCACATGGTATCACGTTGACTTATGGTCAACTTTTGGATGTAGATTATTGAAGCCTTGCATAGCATCAAAGTGAAGTCAATGAATTATAGAAAAAAGTTTAATATTAAATTTTATGTAGCATACACATCATACCCAACCTCATGAACAATGTCGTTGTCTAGTCCATGTCTCTTCAACACTGTAACACTGAAAATTTAGATTGAGATGAAAGGAGGGATAAATTACATGATTAATTTTCTTGCATACTGTAACATCATTTGTCTTTAATTTTTTTACATGATTAATCCTCCTGATCGGTGATCATAGGTTTCTCGATTGTTTTGCATATATAGTCGCATTTTTTTCTCTCATCCATGTCAGTATAAATCGTCCATGTAATTATAAAAATTTAAAAAAAATAAAAAAGATGAAATCATCCACATCATTATAAAAAAGTAAAACAAATAAAGCGGCCCGAGGGGCCAACGCCCCCATTCGTAGAACCACCCCCCCCCCCCCTCCCAATCCTCCTCTCTCGCAAAGGAGGATGATGCCCCCCTCCCTTCTCCCTCGCCGTCGCTGAGGGAGAAGGAGGGGGCAGTGGCCGCCCTCGTCTTCCTCTGCGACGGCGAGGAGACCGCCCCTCCTCCCTCGTCGTCGCTAAGGGAGAAGGAGTGGGGCAGCGGTCCCCCTCATCTCTCTCTCAATGACGTCAAGGGAGAAGGAGGGGAGCCGCCGCCCCCTCCGCCGACGAGATTCGCAAAGTCGGTTCCTATTTTTTATTTTTTAAATTTTTTATAATGATGTGGATGATTCCATCTTTTTTAAATTTTTTATAATAATGTGGATGACTTAAATTGACGTGGATGAGATAGAAAGACGGTCACGTATACAAGGCAATCGGAAAATCTATGATCATCAGTCAGGAGGACTAATCATACAAGAAAATCAAAGATGAATGACGTTCTGATTACAACTCAAAGTTGAGAGACAGATTTGAAAACGACTCAAAGTTGGGGAAACAATTATATAATTTACCCTGAAAGGAGGGTAAAGAAGAAAAGGGGAAGAGAAAAAAATTTCTTCTTCTTTGGATAAAATTTTAAACTCCGTCTATGTTTTATAGCCGGTCTCAAGCCCGGATAAAGGAGGAGGATTGTGTTAGGCCCCGACAGTCAGCGTAAAACTCTGTCGAATCTCATGAACATGAATCAACGAATAGCGGAATGACGTCGTATGATCCATGTAGCCGACCCCACCTAGTGGGATAAGGTTTTATTGTTGTTGTTGTTTGAATAAAATTTTAAAAGAAAGGAATGGAGGAGAATCTCTATTTTTTTTCCTCCATTCTCTTCTATTTGTGCTATTTTATTTCAACTTCAAATTGGGGCGTAAATTTTTCGTTCCCTTAGCTTTTTTTCTTTCTCTCTAATTTTTTTCTCTTCCCTTAACGAAGGTTTAGCCAAACACAATGTAAGAGAAGTTGAAGTTTCGAAAAATCATAAGTAGAAAATCGTAAAAGGACGTCAGCTTACGTGTGTGAGCGAAGTGTTCAAATATGAAAAGAAAATGTTTTAATAAGACCAACTGACATATTTTGTTTATCATTTTAATAAAAAATACTCCAAGGCTTCTTTACTACGAGCTGAAAGAAGAAGAATCAATTTTTCTTATTTGATTGAATTTAATTTGAAGAAAAATAAAAGAAAAAATTTCTTTCTTTCTTTTTCACTCCCAAATCGAGATGAAAAAAAGAAAAAGATATATTTAATATGTATTTCTATTTATAATCAAATAAATTAAACATATAATTATATATATATAAAAAATAAAATTATATAAATAAAATAATCATTTAATATTTATTATTTTTCTTCTCTTTTAATGATATCAATTAAACAGAAATAACTTAACTATCTTCTCTTCTTTTTAATGAATTTTGAGCCGGACTTGAATTATTAAACCATGAAAAGTCTATGCATTATCGCGTAGTTGAGCATGTGATAGCCGAAGATTTAATCCTGTCCGGCAACTTCAAGAGAATGTTAAATTTATTATGATTAAATTTAGTTACTCATCCTCAATTTTTTTTTTCTATATGAATCAATTTCGATATGGCTCGTTCCTTCGTAGCCCCTATGATCGGTTGTTTCTCAAAGTTCCGATTTTTTGTTGAACTATAAGCTTATGATGACAACTTCGGACGCCATTGATCTTGTCTGGAGAAAAAAAAATCGAATCACCACTGTGGAAAGAAAAATCAGGAAGATTGAGATAAAATTTATCCAAAGTCAACGCATGATTCCAAGACAGGACGGTGTTCCTCTGTTGGAAATGGGGAAACAAAATGTCAGCGCATTATCTCATGATAACGCTTGACTTGGGACAAAACATGCTGAACTATAGTTTCATGCAAGTAGTGCTGACAGGGGGAATAACAATCTTGTTTAGACTTCACATAAACAAAACAACTATTATATGACATCCAACACATTTATGGTGCCATGCATCAAATCTTCTGATCGAAAACTTTCTGACATGGGATCTCAAGAGAAGTCGCGGGACAGAACAATTACGACTTTTACGGATCCTTACAATTACATGACAGAGCACCCGGCAGCGTCCGAGTAGCTGCGGTCATCGCACATCACCTGAGGTTGCTGAAAAAACGGGTAGTAGTGGTACAAGCAATCCTCCAGCTTTGGGGCCTTCTTCTCCTCCTCCTTCTTCACCTCTTCCACCTTAACTATCTCTGCGTGCCCTACTTTTTTCCTCAGCATGGTCGTCAGGTGTGTTGAGTCAACTCGCTCTCCCACCACCACCAGCTGGCTCTTATCATCCCCTTCTACTGCCACTGAATCGACCCCTGAAGAAATAATCAATTACAGAACATGGTTGTTCTTTCGCAAACTTTGTGGATTACATCTATGTATTAAAAGGCTTGCTATCTCAGTTTGTTTTATACCTGCTGAAGCAACCACTTTCATAGCTTTGACCCGGAGTTTCTCCGAGTCCACATACAACTTGATCACTATCTTCTGCTGCAATAACAGAAGGGAAAATAATCATGAACAAGATGATATTCAGATTATGTACCCAATACAATATTTCTTGAGGTTACAAAAGCTGAGAGAAACAAGTGCAAAAGTTGGCAAAGTCTGCATAAGCAAAGATATAAATACGAAATCAAAATACCTTCATGCTCGTATTGTGTCTTATGGGTGGAGAGGAAAAGCTTTAACTAAGAGCTTTGAGTTCAACTATGAGAACCTGATGTCTAGCTGAAACATGAGAGGGTGCTTCTACATATAGTTGCATATAATAACAGTTTAGGCAGCATTAAACGCAGATACAGGGGAAGATCCTTGGTCCATACCTCCTAAGTCAATGCATTATGCTCAACCATTAATATAAAACAACTCCATAATCCTTATTCAATGTAGCTACTTGGACTAGTTCTGTCTTGGACCCAGTCAAGAAAGGAAATTTGTTGAACTCCTTAGGAACCTAAACTACTTAATGCAATATATTCTGGATGGTGTTGCTTTCATAGAAAGACAAGTTTTGTAATGAATATAATGCAAGTTAATATAGAAAAAGTATGACTATTACATACTTAACAGTTAGTGTGATCTAGGTGATTAAGACTTGGTTTGTCAGAATTTTAAAGTGCGAACAGAGAAGACTCATTCTCGGAGCACTAATTGGCTCCTCGTTGCACTAATTGGCTCCTCGTACTAAAAGAAGTAAACCGTTGAATGCAATAATTTCAGAGTGGACTTCTAAAATGTCGGCATGCAGGATACCAAATCGTTTGAACGTTTCGCCCATCGGAAAGGAATGGACATCATCATTTCATTGTTTCTTAATGATCATAGGAAACAGTGGTGTTTATTTGGATCACAGGTCTATTCATTAGCTCCTATAGAATTGACTAACTGTATTTTTCATTTGCAAATTGGTAATCAATGATCTCAGGAAAGAGTTAGAATTCACTAATTATATTTTACATTTGCAAATTAGTGATCAAGTTGCAGCATCAATAGTTCAGAAGAGCAGAGTCCAGGAAACACCACCTTCTACCATTGTGAATCATAGTAGCGGCCATGACTTGCAAATATGCTGATAATATCTTGAATTGTTAAGAACATGGATATCGATATTAAGCTTCATGGATTTCAAGTGACGTCAAGAGAAAAACTGGAAGACGGTCCACTTCAGCTCTGCTTCAAGTTTCCTTAACCATTTATACTGCCAATATCTTTCCTTCTGTTGAGTTGCTTAGAAGGTGATTTCCACGCTACAATCTCTTGAAGTGAAAAGTTAGGTAGGCAGAGATCAGGTTTCAAAAATACATCGAAGGTTTTCAGAAAATGATAGATGCTATGTAGCAAGTTCATTTCAAATTGCCTCGGGAGCAGTTGTATAATTTATTCTCCTTATCAGACATTTGGCTGCATTCGTAGATTCATCCGCTTATTTTACACAACCAGGATATATTATAGATGCTCCATGGATAAACTGGTAGCCGCACTGTACAATTTCCCCCATCCTTCACAATCTAAATACTGTAGCAGATAATTGTCCATTTATCCTTATACAAATAGGCAGTGTAAATTACCAAAAATCTTTGCAAGAGCAAACGCCATCTTTGAAATGATGAAACCGATTGGCATCTCTCATAATAATGTCTCGGTCATAAAATTTTGATACAAGCTTGATATATTCATGGCAATCATCACAAACACGAAGGTTCTTGGTAATCCGTATAGGTGCTTCCATGGGTACGTGAAGCAAACCGAAAGCAATGGCAAGCCTTTCACTGTGTCCATGCAACATCTCTATCTTCTTCTCTTCTGCCACTTGATGAAGAACACATGTTGTATCCTCAAAATAACGACCTTTCCTTTTCAACTTTTGTGTAATCTCAGCTAACTTTGAATAAATTTCAACCGACTCCTTGTGAGAACTGTCCCTGGCAAGAAATGTGTGTACTTTGTTACCCACTTCAATCCAGCTACATGCTGGGTCCTTTTGCAGTCCCTTATTTTTCATTCTTTCCCTGATAACATCCACATCTTTCCACTTCCCCATTGCAGCAAACGCATTAGAAACGAGCACGTAATTGCCAGGGTTCTCAGGTTCCAACTGAAGAAGCTTCTCTGCTGCAACTTTACTCAATGCATAATCCTGGTGCACTTTACAAGCACCAAGAAGAGCACACCAAATAGCAGCTGCTGGTTCTATGGGCATAGACTTTACAAATTGGAATGCTTCTTCTGTCCTACCAGATCGCCCGAGAAGATCCACGACACAAGCATAATGTTCGGGCCATGGTTCCAACCCATATTCAGCTTTCATTGTTTTCAAATAATGCTTGCCTTCATTAACAAACCCTGAATGGCTACATGCATAAAGAAGTGCTAAGAAGGTAATATGATCAGGGATTATACCCATCTCCCTCATCTGCGCAAATTGATCTATTGCTTCCTTACCTCGGCCATGCATCCCACTAGCATTAATTGCAGTTGTCCACAGAACTAAGTCTTTGCATCTGATGCAATCAAACACTCTAAAGGAGCTTTCAATGCTTCCACATCGTGCATACATGTTGACAAGAGAGCTGCATATAGCACCATCGCTAAGAAAGTTTCCTCTCACAAGAAATCCATGAATTTCTTTTCCTTTTGACAAGGAGGACAAACCACCAGCGCAATCAAGAATGGTAACCAATGACACTGCATCAGGTTCCACCTCAGCTGTTTCCATGTCCATGAACAGACTCAATGCTTCGCTTAAGAGTCCATTACGGGCATAACAAGAAATCATACTAGTCCATGAGATGACATCTTTATTCTCAATCTTTTGAAAAACACATAAAGCACTAGCCACATGCCCACATTCTCCGTAAACATCTAAAATTGTGTTCTCAAGAACCAGATCCAGCAATTCGCACCTAATAGCATAACAATGGACTTCCTTTACTATGGAAAGACATGCCAGACCACTGCAAACTTGTAATATGCTCCCAATCAACATGGAATCCATCTCTATTCCTTCTTTGTGCACATGTCTAAACAGATCCAACGCATCCAGATGATGATGTTTTTGGACATATGCAGCCATCATCGTTGACCAAGAAATGCAGTCTTTAACATGCATTTTGTGAAACAAGCGCTCAGCATAGTCCGGGAGGCAACATCTTGTATACATGTCCATTAGTGTGTTTCCAACC